>CM060905.1:88122605-98122605 GCA_030737815.1 Allium fistulosum
TATGTAACAATTTACATAATTGCCCCTAGGGCATACCCCTAACTCTATCACTCTCTGTATATACAGACTTTGCGTCGGCTAGCGACGACTGCCTTTTTTAGCCATCACTAGCCAATGCAAAGGACTGCCACAATTAGCAGCCGTTCTAGTAGTGAAACACTTTGGAAATACTCTTGAAAAAAATTTCTTCTAAAGTCAAACTTATAATACAAAATATATTAAAACAAGGGTAGAAAACAAACGCCATTAAAACATTATTTACTATAAAGCCAAACAATTTACACTTAGCTTTATTTGTAAATAATTCCTTTTAAAGGATTTTCTCATTTAAAACCATCATTTGTAAATTTAAAATAATATTTATTATCCCAAAAGAAAATAAAACAATTGAAATACCTTTATAAGTTTAAAACAATATTAATTATCTCAAAAAATAATTAATCACATTTATAATCTCTTTTAAATAAACCAACCCATGATCTTTAATGAGATAGTTAATTATTTCCAAACACTTTTATATCATTAATAATTAACTTTGAAACCTTTATTAAATCAGTTTATTAACTTTAAAACACTCTTATTAAATTAGTTAATTATTTTAACCACTTTTATTAAATTAATTAATTTACTTTAAATATCATTAATTAAAAGGATTTATTAAATTCAAAGAATCATTAGTTAAAATAAATAATTAATCTCAAACATCATTAATTAAAATGATTAAATAATTTTAAATTCCATAAATTAAAACAATTATTTAAGTTCAAATAATCACTAATTAATTGGATTAATTAAATTCAATTATCATTAGTTAAAACGATAAATTAAATACAAAACATCATTTGTTAAAAATTATTAATTAATTATAAAACATCATTAATTAAGATGATTAAATCACTACAAGAGAAAGGTGGATTTCTGACGGCTCGCAGCCGTCGGAATACGAACCACGACTTTCGTCCATTTCCGACGGCTTCGACGAAGTTATTGTGATGGTCGATGATGGTTCTTCCGACGGGAATTCCAACGGCTTTTCCGACGGTGACGACGTCCACGTGGCATGACAATTTTAAATTAAGCCGTAAAAACCAAAAACGAGATTTTTATCCTTACTGTCGGAATTTTTGTCCAGTTAGCCGTCGCTAGTCATCGAAAACTTTGGCCCGTAAGCCGTCGGGAGCTATCAAAAATCTGGGCAATTTTTTTTTGCAGCCATGCATCACGTTCATACTAATATATAACACAACTCATCAAAATCAATATACAAATCAGATATATAAGCTGAAATGAATATCAATATCAATATAAAACTCAAACATCATCATATCAAATGCAAACATATTCAATCAATACAAAACAAACCTTCCATCATCAATCTCACCCATCCAACTGCAATATTTACGTCCAACATCAATGTACAATATATATGTCCAACATCCAACATCAAACTCCACAAATCAACTCCCTAAATCAACCACACAAATCAATATCAAACACCACATGTCCATAAATTAACCTCACCATCACTCAATGTTTATATTCACCAGTTTCAAAAAAAAACTACAAATCATACCTCATGACTCATCATCGGTGTAATGATCAGTAAATTTTAACGATTTAATTAATGTAATTAACTAAATTTTTCATGAAAATAAACAATAAAATTTTGCAATGAAAATTTGATATTTGGGATACGGCTATTTAAGCGTAGCAAGTGTCAGATTTTCATCAGAAAATATGTAAGTTTGTTTGGTTGTGAAATTTCAAATTTTAAATTTAATAGTAGTTAAATTGATAAAAATAAAATATTTTCAAAATCTAAATATTTTTATATAATAAAAATGTAAATCATTTTCTGAGTGAGACGTAATATTTCGTTTCACCAAATTTGAACTGCTCTAGCTCCGTTTATATTAATTTCGGTGTTTTAGCAGCATTTTTGGCAGCGAATATCGAGTTTTAGTAAATTCATCGTATCACTGATATCTGTGTACCATTCTGTTCGTTTTGTCATGCTGATCTCTGTAGTATATTCATTTGTGTGTTTCGGCGTCCAGTACATGACGAAATCTACAAAACGGTTAGCCGTATCAGTACTCGTTTTGAGCCTTTTGCTTTTCTTGCGGCCATTCAATTGTCCACCGGTTGAATATAAACAGCCATTAGCTTTTATTTTTTCAGAATTTAATATGTGACCTTTATTATTCTCAACAGTTGCCTTATTGTTAATTTGGTTTCTTCCTTTGGTCTCTCCCTTCTTTTGTTTTGTTTTGAAAAAAATATAATATATAAAATATAAAGCATACATTTTCCTGAGAGACCATCACCCTTCCCTTCTTTCTTGCTCATTCATCCTTCTTCATAGCCGAACCATCACCCGCTGCTCCACCTCTGACCTCTGCAACCGCCGCCTTCCATCACCCTTCACTCCACGTCAGCCACCAAGCAAACCCCACCCTGACCGCCTTTAGCCAGCACTCTCCACCACCATTGCAACACCTAGCTGTCACACCACCTCCCACTTGATAGATTAGCCTTCCACCTCACGCTCACCTACCTGGCCGAAACCCCACACCACCACTGCCGAGCACACTGACAACATCGCCATGCCAAACACCATACGTGACATCATCTCAACCTTCACAGTCCCTTGACCCTCTCTCTCCCGCGCCAGTTCTCAGCAACTCTGCCACTTCATCTCCCTCCACATCGCCACTGTGCAACACCCTTCCCTTCTCACCACCTTACCGACATTCGCTCACCATTCCAGCCACCAAACCTGGGCAGCCACGGATCCGAACGCATCATCCTCCACCTTGCTCCTTTTTCTTCCACCTCTCATTGGCTGAAGCCAACCACCATTCACCCCTAGCCTTTGCCTTATGATCACCCAGCTTTCCCTTCCTGCGTGTTTCCCTAAGCCAAACTCCAAGCATGGACCCGACCTGCTCTATTCTTCCCTTGGCCGAAACCCTGCTCTTCTCTTCCTTAAAAAAAGAAATGTATATATGTATATTATATTTTTGATTCATGGAGTTGCTTGTAAAAACCTAAAATTTAATCTATAATAATTAATTAAAGAATTAATTTAATAATAAAATAAGTTTGTGAAATTTCAGAATTGAGCCACGGGAGTTGCACCATTGTGTCCGTGGTAATTTTCTGGTCAATTTCCATATATAATTTGTCAAAATCCAAGTCAGTATGAAGAAGATACGCTAGAAAGAAGAAATCAATAAAACGAAGAAAAAATATATTACAGGGCCTAGGTTGACCCATATATGGGCTAGGTCGACCTATAGGCCGACCCAAACATGGGTTAGGTCGACCTTAGGGTCGACCCCTATACTATATTGGTCGAGCTGCCTTTGTTTTTGTACGTAGCTTCGTCTAGATACGAAGCAAACGTAGGATCGATTTCACCCTAGATGGGGGTGAATAGGGTGATAATAATAATAAAAAAATTAATGCGAAAATATATAAAATAATTGCAGCACAGATAATAGCAGAATAAAAGCAGGAATAGAACAACACAGATTTACCCAGCTTCGGCAAAACCCTATCTACATGCTGCCACCAAGGTTTCTACTAGAAATTAAGTAGTCAGACGCTTACACACGTAAACTTGTGACACTCGCTATAGACTAACCTAACTCTACGCTCAAAACCCTGCCACAACTCAACCACTGAGTTGCGAATTCTCGAACCACACCACGTAGTTCGTCACCTATTCACATGACTAGAATTTACAAAAGTTTAAAAGAAAATTACAATTTAAAATAAACACATAAAAACAAAACCCTATAGTTAAGCCCAAATATCAATAGTCGGCCCAAAAATAAAGATAACTCCCTTTCATTTTATTTCTTCTATGTTAAAACCTCTGGCCGATCTTTTTCATTCCTTCGTTCCTTTTCAAAATTAGGGCTTTGCTTTGTTGAAGCCGCCGCTTGTTCTTTTGCTTCGATTGAAGTATGCGTTTGCTTTGGATTGCTTTGTCAGTCGATTGCTGCTTCATTCGTCTTCGGCTGCTCCAATTGTCGAGATCGAATGATTATGAAACTGATATGTGGTTTGCCTTTTTCGAATTATGATTATTCTCGACTTGATTCGAGTTTTATGATTTATTGCTTTTGGTAATTGTTTGAACTCGAATGATTAACTACCGATGATGAATTTGGGTATTATATAGGGATCAAAAATCCTATATACGTACGTCTAATTCCATTTGAATTCTTCAAAATGCTATGCTTGGCCATTGATTTGTAATCGAACGTTGGTGACGTTTTCTGACTTTTTCATTTCATATGTATTGCTTGATAAGTTTGAATTTGCTCCGGTCTTTTCTCCTGTGACTTTGTTATTTGAACTTTGATATGGCCTGGACTTGTTCAATTCGTGTTATCACCTGGCTTTGACTTTTGCATTTAAAATTCTTGAGAGTATTGACTTGGTTAATTTGTGAGATAAAAATTGACTTCTTCATTTACATCTGACCCGTTCGAACTCTTTTCTTTGCTATGTTGGTTTGTACTTATGTTAATTTGGGACATCATTATTGCAGTCTTTTCTGTTGTAGATCTTCATGCTTGTTGTTGCCTTAGTCTAGTTGCATACCTGAATGCCTGCACTTGGTTGCATTGTCCACTTGCATTGACTTGCAGTGCTTTGTACTTGGGGTGGTGATACACTTGATTGAACATATGCTTGGTTGGAGTTTGTAACTAAACTGTACTACATGTATATATATGTATACATGTGTGCAAACATATGTATATATGTATGTGGTCATGTTGTTCTACCGGGTTGTGTTGTTTGGTTGCTTTGTGTAGTTCCTTCCACTTTATCCAAGTCTGTTTGCATCCCTAAAAATAATCTAAACCTGGTGCACCTTTCTCTGGTTCATGCTTGAACTGTTGTTGGTGCACCTTTTTCCTGCTATCTTCATACCTGAACTGATATGTGTATGCATATATGCATACATGCTCTAATGCATATGCTCTGGTTTGGTGCACTATGTGGTTTGGTTTCACCTGAGTCTTGTTGCAACCTTGTGTCCTGTGTACATCGGTTTGCATGTTGTCATGTGGATCTTCAATGATCTGGTTCCATTTAAACTGACCATCCATGCTGTGTTATTCCCCTTGAGTCTGGCCATTCATGTATTACCTCTGTCCTCTGTTGTATTTTTGAGTGCTGACAGTATTTGGTCTTGCATATTTGTACATATCTTCATACTTGTATTCTCTGGCATCAATTTTATATGTTGCATCACTGTGCTTGTGTTGTTTCTGATATGTATACATGTGCGTCACCTTGGAGTTTGGTTGGTATGGTCGAGTGATACTGTCTTGTATTTGCTGTATCCTTTTGAGTTGCAGTCTTGTGAATTGATGTTTGATCTGTAGCTTGTTGCATTGAGTCTAATATTGTCAGGGTCGAAATGTAAGCTGCTTTGTCTTTCATTTTGTTCACTGCCTGGTCTGTACTTGATACTTTGTACATATGATGGTTTGGGTTCATTGATGTGTTGAGTCTTCATATTTCTTTGCACCAGACCATGTTTGTTGAGCATGTTCATTGTTAAAACTAAGCTTGTTTATTGTTGTGTGCATTGAATGCTTTGATACTAGTTTGAATCCATGTTGTATGCATTCATGTTCCAGTTGCATTGATTTGGACATGTTGTTTTGGTGAGACTCGAGCTCTGTTGCATAAGTATAGAACTGTTCATGTATGGCCTGGACTTCATTTCATGTTGGCTGACCATTGACTTTCGTACTTGACTGTCCTATTTTAGTTTTGTATTGCACCAGAGTTCAATCCACCATTTGGTTGGGTTTGACCTTGTGCTCACCTATCCCTGTAGTTCTAACACTCAAGTGTATATCGGTGTGCATGGCCTTGTAGCATGTATAGTGATACACTGTGCATGTCACAAGTTGTTCGTGTAAAATGAATTCAAAATAAATGATGACGAACAACCCAAATAACTGAGGCAAATAATATTTTCAAAAACACACATTTTATTTTACACTGTAAAAATATTTCTTTTTCAATTTTACTGTGTCAGTGTTTATTTTGTAGACAATTCAGATGCTGGATTCAATCTGGAATAGAGTTGAAGATAAATATGAGTGAATGAGTGATATGTAGTGAGGTGAACATTGTAAATTGAAATTTGTGATGGAATCGAAATTGTAATGTAACTGAAAATGTGTATATATAGTGAGAGCTCAAATTTGTACTATTCAAAATTGTAATAAAATATTTGTTTGAATAATATATTTGTTTGAATTTAAATTTTGTGCTATTTATTTTATTCATCAAATATTTATTTAATTATGTGAAAAATAAAATAGTACAATAACGAATACATTTAAATGAATATATATATATATATGTTTGTTATCATCAAACAAAAATCATATACTAGCATATTCTATAATCTCCCCCTTTTGATGATAACAAACATATATTAAGATTTTGAATTTATTAAATGTATTTGGTCATTGATGAACTCTATTTGCTCCCCCTATTTGAATGCTCCCTTACATCAAAGCTCCCTCTTTTGATGTGCATGAAAATAAATAAAAAAATATGAAAATGAACCTAGATGGGAATATGCAAATAAAAAAATATGACTTGACTTATTTACCAAAATCTTAACTTCTCTCTCCCCCTTTTGTTATCAGCAAAAGAGTAATAGTATTAGAAAAATAGAGATAAAGTGATAGACATTAATATAACATTAATACCCAATCGAGTATAAATATTAAATTTCAATAAAAAATCATAAATACTCTGTTAGGCGCATACTCCACTTTTGAGTGATAGGGGTGATGTCGACATATAAAACCATATAGTTGTATCTATTTGTGGTATATTTATGAGAGGAATTTGTATACTTACCAACCATGCATAACCGTTAGGACTTTTAAATGAGATTAGTAGTATTCCCAATTTTATTTTTAAAAAATGAATTTTAAGTATCTTCTAACCACGCATAACCGTGAGGACTTTTAAATGGGAATAGAATCAACTCGTCTATTTAATAACCAATTTTGATATGTGCTCCATACATGCATAACCGTGAGGACTTTTAAATGAGCATGAAAGCACATAAACAAATATTCCAAGTAATTCACCCATGCATAACCGTGAGGACTTTTAAATGAGAGTGAATACTTTGGATGCTTTTTTAAAAAATAAATAAAATAAAAACGAATAATTTCCTGTTTAAAATACAACACTTTGATATAGTATATTGGATTTTGATGAGTGATAGTCGTTAGAAATATGATAGAAGTAGAGATGGTCATGGAATTTTTACCAACAAAAGTTATTATAAATCTTGCTTAAATTTTTAAAGAAATTTACTAAATATACTTGCTCAAGCCATAATATATGGTTAATATCAACACTCATCATTTTTTCAATCACTATTTATCTTTTCGATAATTAGTAGGGAGTCAGATTAGTTAATGTAGTCAAGTAAGATCAAATCCAAACACAAATATAAAATCAAATTTCTAAGATGTCTAATCTGAAACGAAGTCAACAAAAAGTATTTTCTCAAAGGGGTTTTTAAAAAAAATCTGCTAACTGAAAATTAGTTGAAATGAAAAATATGCAGATATTTTCTTTGAAAATGATGCAACTAATGAATGTCTCAGCACATTCCACTAGTACTTTTTCTATCAACTAGACTACCAGTAGAATCTACATCTGAATACCCCTTTAAATCACAGTTATCATAAATTGGATATCATAGATCAGACCGTGAAGTTGCAACAAATACCTTATAATCATTTTGTAGCTTTTAAATGAAATCATTTTGAATTGAAACCGTGCACATAAACAACTAGTGAACATAGTGTCAGATCTAGAAGCAATTAAATAAAACAATATATTCATGTATATCTACAGTAATCATCAACCGATAAAACAACATCATTAGTCCTAACAAATCTATATGAACTAGTTCAAGGATGAAATGCTGATTGGTCAACGTTTTTGCATAAGTCAGAATCAAAATCAACATTTATTTCCTTATCACATAACTGGCTGAATTAGATCGGATTATGGTGCAGATTTTCACATTTAATATACCGTTCAAGATAAATGTACCGTTATCTATTTTACCTTTGCCCATAATTTTTCATTGTTGCCCATTTGTGATTCTGTCACCTTTGTACTAGGCTAAGGAACTTTGATTTGTCACCCATCGTGTGCCTGGAACAGCCAGAATCCAGGTAACACTGTTGTTGTTCCTTAGCCTGCCACCATACCTACACGAGGAAAGATTTTTGTGACCAATTTGTTTTTATAGGTCCATGATCGTTAGTGACAAAATATTTTGAAGAATATGTTTGTGTAGACCCACGACAATTTATATATGTTCCTTTTGGCACCCAGATTTGTTTGACTTTAAGGGGATTTTATATTCATGCCTTTTGGAATCCAAATTGGTATGGTTTTTGTGTGTTTGGGTATATACCAGCAAATATTGTGACTGTGTCCAATTTTTCCACAAATCGTGCACTTGGAATTGACTTGATTAATTTCGCTTCTAACACGTTCAGATTGAGTATATCCAAGTCCTTGTCTAATAGGATTAACAGTTTGTTTCCTAAACAACATATTTAGTGATTCTTCTCCTTTGGATAATTTTCCTAAAGTTTTAGATAATTGTTGGATTTGTGTTTTGAGAGATTCATTTTCATTCAATAACAAAGTGTACTTTTTAATAGAATTTTCTCTTCTAGCATTTTCACTTTCTTTCAAAATCAAAATTTCAATTTCAAGTGATTTAATTTTATTTTCTAATTTTTTAATTTCTTCTTCGAACGATGGACACTTATCACACTTAGGGCTCTTGTTTCAATAGTTTTTAACCAATTGATCAAGATTTTTATTTAATTCTATCAAACTATCTCTTTGTGATTCTATTTTAGTGAACTTCTCCCTAAGTCTTTCAAAGTAGCCATTTACTTCGTGAAAATATATAACTAATTCTGAGTGAGTGAGTTTTGATACCTCGCTTAGCTCGTCATCATTGCTATTAGTTGTATTACCTCGAAGACACAGATCTGCTTTTTCACTCTCACTGCTAGTGCTTTTATTATCATCACTTTTATTCCAAGCGGCTGCAAAATTTCTCCTTTTCGATTTCTTTCCTTGGCCGAGTTGATTCTGAGGACAATTGGGATTGATGTGACTGAGTTTATTGCACTTGTGATAAATGATCTCCTTCTATTCTGAGTTGTCGAGTACTTTGACTATTCTATTCTTCAGTTGTTGATTCAGGTCAGGATTTCCATATTTGCGGTTCCATCTTTTGAATTTCTTTATTATCAACACCAGTTCTGCTGCACCATCATCGTCATCGTCATCATCACTTTCCGTTGTTCCTTTGAGAGCTATTGATTTCTTTCGCGTATCACCTCTTTCACGTTCTTCCTTGAATTTGATTTCTAGCTCATAAGTGGTGAGATTTCCGATGAATTCTTCAACTTTGATTTGTTTCAGATCTTTTGATTCTTGAATGGTAGTAACTTTCGCTTCAAAATTTCGTGGAAGAATTCTGAGGATTTTTCGAACTATTTCCAGCTCTGTGTATGGATTTCTAAGTG
The DNA here is from genome assembly GCA_030737815.1 of Allium fistulosum. Classification (NCBI taxonomy): domain Eukaryota; kingdom Viridiplantae; phylum Streptophyta; class Magnoliopsida; order Asparagales; family Amaryllidaceae; genus Allium; species Allium fistulosum. The sequence continues at coordinate 88,132,241 of CM060905.1, forward strand.
AGTTTGATTTGTATACGAGATTGGAAAGTCGTCCATACATTTCTTTGATACTTTCATCCTTTGCCATTGTGAAGTTTTCGTATTCGTTGCTGAGCATGGCAAGGCGAGATTCTTTAACCTGGGAAGTTCCTTCATGGGTTACTTCAAGTGTGTGCCAAATTTCCTATGCAGTTAGACAATGTGAGACACAATTAAATTCAATTTGATCCAATGAACATATAATAGAATTCATAGCTTTAGCATTAGCATTCTGTAGTTTATTTTCAAGATCTGTCCATTGATCCATTAGTTTTCCAATTTCTTGATTATCTACCACTATAATTGGTGTCCTATATCCTGTCTCAATAATATTCCAACCATCAATGGTTTTAAGAAAAAATTTCATTCTATTTTTCCAATATGCATATTTACCATTGAACATGGGTGGTTTAACTATGGACTGACCCTCAGCAAAAGCATTATTAAAAGAAGCCATTTAAAAAATCGAATTTTTAAAAACAAAAATTGGTTTTTGAAAAATCAAAATTTTAAAACAAAAATGGTTTTTGATCCTAGCTCTAATACCACTTGTAGGACCGATTTCACCCTAGAGAGGGGGGGGGTGAATAGGATGATAATAATAATAAAAGAAATTAATGCTGAAATATATAAAATAATTGTAGTATAGATAATAGCAGAATAATAAAAGCAGAAATAGAGCAACACAAATTTACCTAGCATCGGCAAAATCCTGCCTACGTGCTGCCCCCAAGATTTCTACTAGGAATTAAGTACCCAGACGCTTACACATGTAAACTTGCGACACCCGCTATTGGCTAACCTAACTCTACACTCAAAATCCCTGCCACAACTCAGCCATTGAGTTGCGAATTCTCGAACTACACCATCGAAGTTCGTCACCTAGTCACACGACTAGAATTTACAAAAGTTTAAAAGAAAATTACAATTTAAAATAAACACTTAAAAACAAAACCCTATAGTTAAGCCCAAATATCAATAGCCGGCCCAAAAATAAAGATAACTCCCTTTCATTTTATTTCTTCTGTGTTAAAACCTCTGGCCGATCTTTTTCATTCCTTCGTTCCTTTTTAAAATTAGGGCTTTGCTTTGTTAAAGCCGCCTCTTTTGCTTCAATTGATGTATGTGTTTGCTTTGGATTGCTTTGTCAGTCGATTGTTGCTTCGTTCGTCTTCGGCTACTCCAATTGTCAAGATCGAATGATTATAAAACTGGTATGCGGTTTGCCTTTTTCGAATTTTGATTATTCTCGACTTGATTCAAGTTTTATGATTTATTGCTTTCGGTAATTGTTTGAACTCAAATGATTAACTGTCGATGATGAATTTGGGTATTATATATGAATCGAAAATTCTATATTTACGTTCGTATAATTCCATTTGAATTCTTCAAATTGCTATGCTCGACCATTGATTTGTAATCGAACGTTGGTGATGTTTTCTGACTTTTTCATTTCATACATGTTGCTTGATAAGTTTGAATTTTCTCCGGTCTTTTCTCTTGCGACTTTGTTATTTGAACTTTGATATGGTCTGGTCTTGTTCAATTCGTGTTATCACCTAGCTTTGACTTTGGCATTTAAAATTCTTGGGAGTATTGACTTGGTTAATTCGTGAGATAAAAATTAACTTCATCATTTACCTCTAACTCGTTTGAACTCTTTTTTTTGCTATGTTGGTTTGTACTTATGTTAATTTGGGACATCATTATGTTGCAGTCTTTTCTGTTGTATATCTTCATGCTTGTTGTTGCCTTAGTCTGGTTGCATACCTGAATGCCTGCACTTGGTTGCACTGTCCACTTGCATTGACTTGCACTGCTTTGTACTTGGGGTGGTGATACACTTGATTCAACATATGCTTGGTTGAAGTCTATAACTGAACTGTACTGCATGTATATATATATATATATATATGTGTACATGTGTGCAAACATATGTATATATGTATGTGGTCATGTTGTTCTACCAGGTTTTGTTGTTTGGTTGCTTTGTGTAGTTCTTGCCACTTTATCCAAGTCTGTTTGCATCCCTAAAAATAATATGAACTTGGTGCACCTTTCTCTGGTTCATGCTTGAACTGTTGTTGGTGCACCTTGTTCCTGCTGCCTTCATACCTGAACCGATATGTGTATGCATATATGCATACATGCTTTAATGCATATGCTTTGGTTTGGTGCACTGTGTGGTTTGGTTTTACTTGAGTCTTGTTGTAGCCTTGAGTCATGTGTACATTTGTTTGCATGTTGTCATGTGGATCTTCAATGATCTGGTTCCATTTGATCTGACCATCCATGCTGTGTTCTTCCTCTTGAGTCTGGCTATTCATGTGTTGCCTCTATCCTCTGTTGTATTTTTGAGTGCTGACAGTGTTTCGTCTTGCATATTTGTACGTATCTTCATACTAGTATTCTTTGTCATCAATTCTATATGTTGCATCACTATGCTTGTGTTGTTTCTGATATGCATACATGTGTGTCACCTTGGAGTCTGGTTGGTATGGTCGAGTGATACTGTCTTGTATTTGCTATCTCCTTTTGAGTTGCAGTCTTGTGCATTGATGTTTGATCTGTAGCTTGTTGCATTAAGTCTAATATTGCTAGGGTCGAAATGTAAGCTGCTTTGTCTTTTTTGTTCACTGCCTGGTCTGCACTTGATACTTTGTATATATGATGGTCTGGGTTCATTGATGTGTTAAGTCTTCATGTTTCTTTGCACCATACCATGTTTGTTGAGCATGTTCATTATTAAAACTTAGCTTGTTTATTGTTGTGTGCATTGAATGCTCTGATACTAGTTTGAATCCATGTTGTATGCTTTCATGTTCCAGTTGCATTGATTTGGACATGTTGTTTTGGTGAGACTCGAGCTCTGTTGCATAAGTATAGAACTGTTCATGTATGGTCTGGACTTCAATTCATGTTGGCTGACCATTGACTTTCGTACTTGACCGTCCTATTTTAGTTTTGTGTTGCACCTGAGTTGAATCCACCATTTGGTTGGGTTTGACCTTGTGCTCACCTGTCCCTGTAGTTCTAACACTCAAGTGTATATTAGTGTGCACGGCCTTGTGGCATGTATAGTGATACACTGTGCATGTCACAAGTTGTTCATGTAAAATGAATTCAAAATAAATGATGACGAACAACCCAAATAACTGAGGCAAATAATATTTTTTAAACCACACATTTTATTTTACACTGCAAAATTATTTCTTTTTCAATTTTACTGTGTCAGTGTTTATTTTGCAGATAATTCAGATGTTGGATTCAATCTAGAATAGAGCTGAAGATAAATACGAGTGATGAGTGATATGTAGTGAGGTGAACATTGTAAATTGAAATTTGTGATGTAATCGAAATTGTAATGTAATGGAAAATGTGTATATATAGTGAGAGCTCAAATTTGTACTATTCAAAATTGTAATAAAATATTTGGTTGAATAATATATTTGTTTGAATTTAAATTCTGTGTTATTTATTTTATTCATCAAATATTTATTTAATTATGTGAAAAATAAAATAGTACAATAAAAAATACATTTAAATAAATATATATATGTTTATTATCATCAAACAAAAATCATATACTAGCAAATTCTACATCAAACACGTCATTCTTCCATTTTTCTCAAATCCTATGTGTTCGTGCTTCCATCCAATTGTTCCTAGTGAGACTATGACGTGGTTGTACCAGATTTAATCTTCAAATCCAACAGTCTGAGATCCCTAAGCTACACTATAAATAAGACCCTAGGCCTAGCTATTTTTCTCATTCATAATTTCTCCTATTTGGGTTTATTACCAAAGGCTGGACCTTAAATGGAAAAATTTCTAAGGAGGAAATCTTTTTGATAAAAATATTCTTCGTTCTAGAAGTGGATCAAGGAAGACCAAGGACTAGAGCTAAGGACCACATGTGAGTGTTTTGTAATTATTTTAGATTTTTAAGTAATTTAAAATAGCAGGGTTCTCAATAGTTGTAGTTTTTTTGCAATTTTGAGACAGTTTTTATATAAGCTTATTTACGGTCTATTTTTAAGTTAATTTCAAAAGTTCTTTTCAGTTTATTTTTATTCAGCTATTTTATTCATTTATTTACATATATTTTTAAGTTGGGGTTTAGCCGGTAAATGTTAGTTTCTTTTTATTCCTTTTTGACGCGAATAAATATTAAAAAGAGAATAATTCGCAAATATGGATTAAAATAAAAAAACACTAAATTTAAAGAATTTAGATGTAAAATAAAAAAAACTGTAATAAAAAGAAGATAGATTGAAATAGGAAAATTTGAGATATTTGCAAGCAAATTATAACAAGTGATTATAACTAAAAAGAGAAGATAGAAGAATAACAGAAGATGCTTATTTTATAACTTAGATCTTTATTAAGTTAATAAGAAAAAGAACAGTTATATCACACAGGTTATAATTTGAAAAGAAAGAGATAACAGAAAAGGCTTATTTTAAAACTTAGATTAAGTTAATAAGAAAATATAGCAGAAATAACAGAAGAGGCTTATTTTAAAACTTACACTAAGTTAATAAGCAAACATAGAAGAAGGGCCCGTACCAACAACATTCCCTTTCAGTCGGGAATTGATGGTCTTATAATAGTTAGGTGAGGCTGGGACATGCTTATGCTAATTAGGGTAAATAAGTGGGCAATAGATAGAAGCTCAAATCAGAGGATTTGGGCAAGGGACGCAACTAGAATTTGTTTGTTAGGACCAGTACCGGCAGCATTCCCTTTCAGTCTTGGTCTGATGGTCTCACAACACTTAGGTGAGGCTGGGCAGCATTCCCTTTCAGGTCTAGGTCTGATGGTCTCACAACAAATTAGGTGAGGCTAGGCACGGTTATGTTGATTAGGATAAATAAAAAGTCATAAGAGGGGGCGAAAGTTAGCGTGTATCGGCAATGACCGAGCATGTAGCATTGATTAGGGTAAATAATTCGCTACTGCGTTCCAAGCGCTAAGTAGATGTCTTTTGCTGTGGGACCAACAGGATTGGACTAGCTCACAGTGGCACAATAGAGATAGAAGGCCGATCAATGAGTAGAATTAGAATATCAACCAAATCAAAATAGGATTAGGATTTCAGTCTAATCACAGCAGTTTAAGACAAGTGCAAACAATCCAAATAAACTGTCAAATAGAATCAGAAACAGTATATTACCCTTGTTTTATCTTTTCATTATTTCTTTCCATACTAGAACTATTGCTTAGTTTATTATCTTTATCTTGCTTAGGAATGCTAGTAATTACTTTCACTTACCAGACTTATTTTCTGACCCACTCCTCTATTTCCACTTTTCCCCCATAGGCCAATAGAGTCGAGGATAGTAGATTCAGATTTCTTAGAGATTCATTCCCGGAGTTCTTCATGTATTCTTCTTCTTTTCAGTTTTCTTTTCATTTGACTTTTGATGTACTAGTACTTACGAGAGGGATGATTATTTTTATTGTACTCTGATTTTATGAGACTGAGATGCATTTTTCATAAGACATGTGTATTTGGAATTTGAGACATGTGATGTTTTTCAGACTTATTTATGAAGTTTTATTTTGACTAATAAGTTACCATTTAAATGTTTCCGCTATTTTTACTTATTTGTCTTATGATTCTTAGTCTTTGTAATGTTTTAGCTATAACTATAATGCACCATATCCTTTAGTGTTCCCTTTTTGGGTATTCTAAGGGGTGTGGGGGTGTTTCACTTGGTATCAGAGCCTAAGGTTATAGGATTCCTAAAAACATGTCTTAAAAGTAAAGTATTTTTCAAAGATAACATATTTTAAAAGTGTTTTTCAAAAAGAAACTCTTATTATAGAAATGGTTTTTAAGTATAAGAGAGTTTTTTTTATAAAAAATCCCCTCAAAGTCCAGTTCAACCTTCTTTCATTCTTTCGAGCCTAAATTCCCTTTTCTTTGTATAGAATGGCGGACGCCCCAAATCTTCCAGAGGGTGTCAAGTTCTTGGTTGGTTCCGTAGATACCTCCAAGCTATGACACCAAAGGTGCAAAGGCAAGCGCCCAATGCAGCACCGGCGGGTGGAGATCCCATTAATCCACCTGCAGCAGCCATTTTTTCTAAACTATGCAAGGACTTCGCTAATTTAGGAGGCAAGACGTTTGTGGCACGGAGAATTTTGTGGAGGTATGAGATTGGTTGAGGAATACGGAGCGGGTATTTGGGCTGTTAGGGTTGGAGGACTGACGGAGAGTTTGTTGGAAATGCGGATTACTGATCTTAAGGCTGGATTAACATTAGAGGGAGGTGAATAGTGTTTAATGGATTTTATGGAATTTTGAAATCTTTTGAAATTAATCACAAACAGATGCAATTCACAAACACATAGACAATTACAAAATTAGATACAGATGCATTAGTAAATAAAAGCAGTAAAGGAAAGAACACACCGGAATTTTATACTGGTTCGGAGTTACCCTACATCCAGTCCCACACAATTTCTTCTGCAGATTTCTTTTCAAATATAATGTCGATATTACAACCTCGATTTCAAGGCTACGAGATTCACCCTTCTGTCTTCGAGTCCAAGGTAAACTCTCTTGATTTAACCAGGCTACAAGATCACCTAATTGATTTACGGGCTACAATCACACCCAATTGATTTACAGGTCACAATCACACCGTTTCCAATCACACTTTGATAGAGAGACTCGATACACTTCGTTCTTTTGATTTTTGATTACAAATGATCCTATAAATCCGAATAACACTGAGATCTTTGAGAGAGAGTGACAGAAAATCAAACTAGAGATGATCGAGTGTTATTCACTTAGGATTTCGGCAGAGTTTTGTTAAAATATAAGAGAATATTTGAGTGGAGAAGAAGGAGTGAAGAAATAAAGAAAAACTAACTTAAAATTCGTTGAGAACAACTGGTATTTAGAGAAGAATAACAGTCATGTCCATTCGTGAAAGGTTATGATGAATAGACACTTCATTTGAAAATTTGAAATTTGAATTTCTACAACTACCATGTCGACATAGGGGGATGGGGTATGTCGACATGCCCTAGTTAATTTTGAAAATTTATTTTTGTTTTTAAAAGAGATTTTCTTTCTAAAACTTGTCAAAATGATTTCTGAAGTTTCCAAACCATTTTGAATATAGTTTAAACTTATAAAAGAGATTAAAAAGTAATCCTAAAAAATATATAATCTGCAATATAAAAGTAATATTAAAAACTAAGTATAGAATATATTTTTGAAATTTAAAGCTATAATATTAAAACTAGAAGATAGTTTAAAAACAAGAGATGATTTTGAAACCAAAATATAAAAGATAATAAAAATAGTTTAAGGCTAAAATATTTAAACTGGGAGAGATGACTTTAAAAAGTTTTTGGAAAAATATTTAAAATAAATCATTCTGAAAATTTTGTGGATTCTATTCCACTAGAGAAGGTCGTGGGTTCCATCCCACTAAAAAGGTCGTGGGTTACATCCCACTATTAAAGCGAGAAGGTGGATTCCATTCCAAAATTAAAATCCAAATAAAGATTTTAGTGATATTATGAATTTTTAACATAAAACTAGACACTATTACTTATCTTGATATCTCGAAATCTTGAAATCTTGAACTATTGATACCTTGAACTCTTGAAATCCTGAACTCTTGATACTCATGAGTCTTCAGTCTTGAATTCGTCAGTCTTGAATCTCTATACTCGGTCTTGAATCTTTATATTGTACAGTCTTCATTCTCAGTACCTGCATATATATATATATATATATATCCCGCATATACATATATATCTAGATAAGAATATTAGTATTTATATTTTATAACAAGTCCTAAGGTTGTTGTCATCAAAACCATCATCTCAGGAACTAACAATCTCCCCCTTTTTGATGATAACAACCTTTGTTTATAAAATCTACTCCACAACTCTAATTCTACTCTAACCCCCCTTACTCCAACAACTCCCCCTTAATCTAAGCCTATCTAACTTATTTATAATTCTCCCCCTTTGTCATCAACAAAAACTAATCCTAAACTACATAACTCCCCTTAAACTAATACTATAGCATTATATAGGATAGTAATACAGTATAGTAGAATATAAACGAGACAGATAATAATATGAGTAAAATATAGTAAGGTAAATGTGAGAGGTATGAAAATTTCAAACATAATCAATCATTATATTTATCAGACCATACCATTTCAATCATATATTACATACCATGTTCAAATCAATTCAAAGAATTCAAATCAATTCATATCAAATCAAACAATTCAAACCTACTTCAAACCAAATCAAATCAAAGTAAATCAAACCATACAAGTTAATTCAAACATTTCTTGGAACTTCAACACGTCCTACTTCACCGAAGATAGGATCTAACTTTATAGCATCCCATTCTTCATTATTCTTGTTCAGAGTTCCTTCTGGATTCGCTTCAAGTTCTTCTTTGTTGAAGGCTGAAATCATCCATCGAATGGCATCGAAGTGCCTTTCTTGTTCCTTTATCATCTACGTTTGGCTTAATTCTAAGTGTCGTTGATTGCGAAGGATAAAAGTAAGTATGTTCTTGAAAGATTTGAGAGTTTCTTCAAGATTCTCACTTAGATTATGAATAGGAGAGGCCATTATTTGATAAAATATGAAGAAATTCAGTAGGAAATAAGGAGAGTTTGAAAGTATGCATTTTTCTGGAAGTAACATGTATTTATAGGGTTAGAAAGTCATTTGAAATGAATAGACACAAGGTAGTTATGTCAATTTCAATTTCAAAACAAAAACTACTTTTTGGCGGTTGCATGTCGACATGGGGGGTAGGGGGATGTCGACATGCCCCTATTGATTTTGGCAATTTGCTTTGTTTCTTTATATTATGTACTAGTCTATAAATATAAACTTATATAATATAAAAGCAAGCATTCCAGAGATATTTTAGAGCTAATGAACAGAAGTAAATAATTTTCATTGATAAATTTTAGTTAATATTACATAAACAATACATAACATTAACCAATCGAAAGATACAAACTAATACAACTTGAAATGAAAACTAGAATTCGATAGAGGATGATGAAGATGATGATAATCCAAGTTTGCGACTCACTTTCCCAAAGAACTTGTTCATTTTGGTGGAAATTTTGTCCAACTTTTTACAAATGAATCTTTTGAGAATCTATTGGTTTTCCACGATAATATTTTGATTCTTGAGAAATGTTTTGTTGGATGGATTGTTAGGAGTGATAGTGTATTCAACGCTTTCCAAAGAAGTCTCTTCCACCTCCTCTCCTTCTTCTTCAATCTCCATATCTTCCCCTTCTTCCTCCTCCTCCTCCTCTTCTTCTTCCAATTCTTCATGAGCCAACTTTTCATCTTTTTGGGTAAGTGTTTCATATGGTTGAAATACAAGTGGGATTTTCATAAGAGAGATATTTGCATGGTTAAACACTTTTCAAGAAACAAACTCCTCTCTCTTATAATCAACTCCAAAATAGTTAAAAATCCGAGTAAGTTAAATCCCATGATACAAATTGTTTTCTCCTAAAGTAAAATTTTTGGGATGAAGTTCATCCAAAATTACTTGTGCCCAATTAATGTCATAGTGCCCATAAATAGCAAAAAGAGCCTTACAAACTTTTAAGGTCGGGTGATTGAAATTTCCCGACCTTGGAGTTATGGTATGTTGCAAAAGAAGGTTAACAATTCTTGCTTTAAGATGAAAATTTCGATATATAAATTCAAAGTTATCATTTCCTTCAAAAATGTGATGAAATGTCTCACGATCATGTTCATTAATTTGAAAATCCGAAAGATTCATTCCTGTATACTTACAACCCAAAATATTTCCCAAAATCTCAATATTTAAAATAATTCATGTTCCTTTAACACTACTCTAAACTTCCCCTTCATTACCATCATAAAAACCATGATTCAAATTTGCATAAAACATTTTAACAAGATTTGGATAACAAACAAAATCATTTTGAGAATCATCAATTAAACTAAGAATTTGATTCTCTTTGAAAAGAATATTGAGTTCATAAGAAAGAAAATCATTAAAGATTGCAAATTTTCCCATATGGGCTTTTCCAAAGTTTACGTAGCTTATGTAAGCTTCGATAGCTTTCGAGTAATTTTAGAGGAATTATTTGATGGCTTTGGACAGCCAAATGATGGAGGGAGTGCTTGAGGAAGCCTTTTTTGAAGAGAGTAGAGAGCTTGAAAGTTTGAAAGAGAGTTTGAATTTTGAAATGAAAGTAAAATGATAGGATAAAGTTAAGTAGATAAATAGATATTCAATAGTCATGTTCTCTGGTCAAGAGATACCTTTTTAGAGCTTTAGAGTTGGTGAAAAGGTGGAGGGAAATTCAAAGTTTTGAATTCAAATTCGAATTCCAAAATTCTGGTAGGGATGTCGACAAAGGGGGTAGGGCCATGTCGACATGGGTCCTATAATACATGTGGCTAATTTTTTATTTTGTTTAACATAGATATATATATATCCTATTATCTAATTTGTATTTTATCTGAAATAATATAAATATAATAAAACTTTAATATTAATATTTTAATATTAAAAATATTATTAAAATAATATTATTTTGAAAATCAAAATTTTAAATTCAAACAGCAAGCAATTTCAAAACATTCAAACAATCAAACATTCAAACATTCAAGCAAACAATTTCAACCAATATAATTTAAATGCGTACCTATTTTTAGATCCATATTCCCTCGATCATCGGATTCGTGAATAGCTATAAAGCACATATTTGAATTTTCCATCTTCTGATCTTCACCACTGGAGGATGAGTCTGAATCATTTAGTGTAGCAGTATACGCTCTCTTCCTTTTCTTTGACGAATCATTACTTGGAGAAATTTTTTGCTTATCCGGATGTGAACAATCTCTTTTTAAGTGGCCTGGCTCATCACAGTTGTAGCATTTGACATTGTTGAGAGTCTCATTATTATTTCTAGAATTCTTGGGATTATTTCTCTTGTAGTTGTTCATTTTTCTGTATTTCAAAAACTTTCTAAAATTTCTTGTCATCAAGGCTATTTCTTCATCGGCGTCACTGTTTGAGTCTGAACCATCTGTTATTGCATTGAACGCTATTGGCTTCTTTTCTGAAGCCTTGCTTTCTCTTCTCCCTTGCATTTGTACTTCAAACGACATCAAATTCCCAATTAATTCTTTAATTTTCAACATACTGATATCATTAGCCTCTTTAATTGCTAGAGTCTTCTGATCCCATTCTGGAGTGAGTGAATTCAGAATTTTCTAACTTGATCTTCCTCGGAAAAGTTCTTTCCTAATGCAATTAATGAGTGAACAATGTCTTGAAACCGACTGTACATGTCTAAAATGGACTCATTTTGATTCATCTTGAATAATTGAAACTGATTAGTCATGATAGATATTTTGGTCTGTTTAACTTTTCTTGTTCCTTCATGAGTAACTTGCAAAGTTTTCCAGATCTCATATGCAGACTTACAAACAGACACTCTATTGAACTCATTTTTATCAAGTGAACATAATAGAATATTCATGGCTTTGGAATTGTTTTGAGCAACGGTCTTTTGCTTAGTGGTCCACTGTGCAATGTGGGTTCAATGTACTTAGTTTGTGTGATATTCCAAGTGTCTAATCCTATTGATTGTAAATAGATTTTCATCCTACATGCCCAATATGCATAGTTACTGCCATTAAAAAGTGGTGGTTTAGCAGTAGACTGACCTTCTACAAATGAACTGGTGATAGTGTTGACATTACCAGTGTTGGCAGCCATTTGAAAACTTTTCAAAAATAAGATTATGAAAACTTTGAAAACCAATGCTCTGATACCAAATGTTGGAAATGCGGATTATGGATCTTAAGGCTGGATTAACATTAGAGCGGGGTGAATAGTATTTAATGGATTTTATAGAATTTTTGAAATTAAACACAAATAGATGCAATTCACAAACACAGAGACAGTCACAAAATCAGACACAGATGCAATTAGTAAATAAAAGCAGTAAAGTAAAGAACACACCAGAATTTTATACTAGTTCGGAGTTACCCTACATCCAGTCCCACACAATTTCTTATGTAGATTTTTTTTCAAATATAATGTCGATATTACAATCTCGATTTCAAGGCTATGAGATTCACCCTCCTGTCTTCGAGTCCAGGGCAAACTCTCTTGATTTAACCAGGCTACAAGATCACCTAATTGATTACGGGCTACAATCACACCCAATTGATTTACAGGTCACAATCACACCATTTCCAATCACACTTTGATAGAGAGAGACTCGATACACTTCGATTTTTTGATCTTTGATTACAAATGATCCTATAACTCTGAATAGCACTAAGATCTTTGGGAGAGAGTGACAGAGAATCAAACTAGAGATGATCGAGCTTGATTCATTTAGGATTTCGGTAGAGTTTTGTTAAAATATAAGAGAATATTTGAGTGGAGAAGGAGTGAAGAAATAAAGAAAAACTAACTTAAAATTCGTTGAAAACAACTGGTATTTATAGAAGAACAACAGTCATGTCCATTCGTGAAAGGTTATGACGAATAGACGCTTCATTTGAAAATTTGAAATTTGAATTTCTACGGCTACCATGTCGACATGGGGGGATGGGGTATATCGACATGCCCTGGTTAATTTTGAAAATTGATTTTTGTTTTTAAAAGAGATTTTCTTTCTAAAACTTGTCAAAACAATTTCTGAAGTTTATAAACCATTTTGAATATAGTTTAAACTTATAAAAGAGATTAAAAAGTAATCTTAAAAAAATATATAATCTATAATCCAAAAGTAAAATTAAAAACTAAGTATAGAATATATTTTTGAAATTTAAAGCTATAATATTAAAACCAGGAGATAGTTTAAAAACAAGAGATGAATTTGAAATCAAAATATAGAAGATAATAAAAATAGTTTAAGGCCAAAATATTTAAAATGAGAGGGATGACTTTAAAAAGTTTTTAGAAAAATATTTAAAATAAATCATTTTGAAAATTTCGTGGATTCCATCCCACTAGAGAAGGTCGTGAGTTCCATCACACTAAAGAGGTCGTGGGTTCCATCCTACTATTAAAGCAGAAGGTGGATTCCATTCCACAATTAGAATTCGAATAAAGATTTTAGTGCTATTATGAAGTTTTAACATAAATTTAGAGACTATTACTTATCTTGATATCTTGAACTCTTAAAATCTTGAACTCTTAAAATCTTGAACTCTTGATATTTTGAACTCTTAATATCTTGAATTCTTGATACTCATGAGTCTTTAGTCTTGAATTCGTCAGTCTTGAATCTTTATACTGTACAGTCTTCATTCTTAGTACCTAGATATATATATATATATATCCTGCATATACATATATATCTAAACAAGAATATTAGTATTTATACTTTTTAACAAGTCCTAAGGCTGTTGTCATCAAAACCATCATCTCAGGAACTAACAGAGTTCAGCTTGCATCTTGGCAGCTGAAGGGAGTAGCTTCTTACTGGTGGGTGATCATAGAGATGGAAGGTAGAGACATTCGTTGGTTTAGATTTAGGGAAAGGTTTGAGAGAAAGTTCTTGTCGCAAGCCAAGGAAACCATGCAGTTAGAGAAGTTCATTATTCTGAAGCAAGGGAGTCTTTCGGTGAAGGAGTATATCAATCAGTTTAATGAGCTATCGCGGTTCGGAATGGAGCTTGTTAATACACCGCATAAGAAGGCCATCAAGTTTGCTAAGGGTTTAAACTAGCCCCTCCAAGGGTTGTTATTGACACATGTACCTATAGGAGCGATGTATGAGTCACTTGTGGGGATGACTCTCATGTCAGATGTTGTTAAATAGAAGAGGTTAAGGAGGTTCCTAAATCATAAAACTCTAAGAAGTAGTGGTGGAAAAATAAGAGGGATAAGGACAAGAAGAAAGGAGGAGGACCTCAAAAGCAGATCAAGAAGGGCGAAAAATGTCAAAATTGTGGATTGGTTAGGCATTTCACAAAGGACTGTAAGAAGGACACGATGAAGGGGAGGTGTTACAACTATGGGCAACCTGGTCACCTTAGTAGAGCTTGTCCTTAGAGGGCAGGGCATAGTGTAGGCGCACCTACAGTGCAAGTATAGGCTTTAGATGCAGCACCTTCTAGTAGTGGACCGGAACGAGGTAGGAAAGTCTTTGTAGAAGGTTTGATCTCTATTTTGGATTTTCCTATTCGGACTCTTTTTGACTCCGGAGCATCGCATTCTTTCATTTCTAGTTCCTTGGTTGATTGTTGCACTTAGATATTTCTCTAGTAGTAGACCTTATAGTAGTTTCAAACCCCATAGGAGGATCAGCACATTTATCCATGATTTGTAGGGGTTTGAAAATTTTTATACTAGGCGTAGAATTTGACTGTGACGCCTATGTACTGGGATTTTCAGGATATGGGATGATTTTGGAGATGGACTGGTTATCTACTTATGGAGCGATATTAGACTTCGAGAGGAAAGTCGTTAGGCTAGAGACAAGTAGCGGAAGGACTCTCGAGGTTTCTTGCGACCCACAGGGGTCAGTCATGTTAAGCTTCCTTTATTCCCTTGATTCATCACTAGGAGAGTTAGATTCCATTCCAGTCGTTAGAGATTTCCCAAACGTTTTTGAAGAGGTTAGGGGACTACCCCCTAAGAGAGAGATCGATTTTAGGATCTATCTGAATGACAATGCTAAGCCAGTGGCATTGCTCGTGAGACATATGGCTCCTAGGGAGTGGAAGGAGATAAGTAAGCAGATTGGTGAGTTATTGGAGAAAGGCTTCATCGGACGGAGCATATCTGAGTGGGGAGCGCCAGTCATCTTCGCTACAAAGGCAGATGGTTCCCATCGACTTTGCATAGACTATAGAGAGTTGAATAAGCTCATGAAGAAGAACCGTTACCCACTTCCTAGGATATATGATCTTTTCGATCAGTTGGTTGGCTCTTCAGTATTTTCTCAACTTGACTTAGCCATTGGATTTCATCAGCTTAGGGTCACTGACGATAGCATCAATAAGACAGCATTTAGGACACCCGATGGATTCTATGAGTGGTTGGTTATGCCGTTTGGGCTGACCAATGCCCCGACCTATTTTGTAGATTTGATGAGCCGTGTTTTTCGAGATGTCCTAAATAAGTTCGTTGTAGTGTTTGTGGACGACATTCTAGTGATTTCCAAGAGTATGGAAGAGCATGCTATTCATTTTGAGGAGGTTCTTCATACACTTCTTGTTCATCAGTTGAAAGAAAAATTCTCGAAGTGTCACTTTTGGTGTGAGGAGGTGCGTTTCTTGGGGCATGTAGTCTTAAGAGAGGGCTTAGCTATGGATCCCGCTAAGATAGTAGCAGTACTGGATTGGAAGGCCCCAAAGAACACTACCAAAGTTAGAATCTTCCTAGGTTTGGCTTGCTATTATAGGAAGTTTATCATAGATTTTGCTAAGATTTCAACACCGCTTACTCGCCTCGCTAAGAAGAATACGACATTCGTGTGGGACGTAGATTGTGAGGATTCCTTCACGATGCTGAAGAGGGCCCTTACTAGTGCACCAGTGTTAGTTTTACCCGACGGAGTGAAGCCTTTTACAGTATACGTTGATGCATGTGGGATGGGTCTTAGAGCAGTATTGATGCAGGATGGGAGGGTAGTACGTTTTGAAGTAGACAGTTGAGATCTCATGAGAAGAACTACCCCACCCATGATTTGGAGTTAGCTACTATTGTTTTCATGCACAAGTCTTAGAGATATTACTTGCTAGAAGAGAGGTTTGAGCTTTTCACTAACCATAAATCATTGAAGTACTTGTTCTCACAAAAGGATTTAAACTTGAGGCAGCAGCGTTGATGGAGTTTCTAGTATCATATGACTTTGAGATAGCTTACACCCCTGGTAAAGGAAACGTAGTTGCGGATGCATTATGCAGGAAGAGAGCAACCCTTAACCAATGTTCATGGAGTGTAAAAGCCTAGAGTTTATTTCCACAATTGATTTTAAGCCCTCTACGGACATTACCCCTGGATTATTGGCAGCACTTGAGGTTAAGCCTACCCTTATAGATAAAATTGGCTCAAGGTAGTGAGAGGGTTTAGAGCTTATGGATATTTTGGATAGGATTAGCAGAGGAGAGGTCTCTAGACATCTCCAACTCTATTCCATTGATAGTAAAGGATGGCTAAGGAGAGATGGAAGACTTTGTGTCCCCCGCACTAGTGATTTGACGAGAGCAATTCTAGAAGAAGCACACCATTCTCGAATGACTATTCATCCGGATTGTGATAATATGTATAGGGACATGAAGAGAGTGTTTTATTGGAGTGGCATGAAGAAGGATGTGGCAGAGTTTGTAGCTAAGTGTCTTGTGTGCCAAAGAGTTAAGGCAGAGCAGCAGAAGCCCGGCAGATTGCTTCAACCATTAGATGTACCCGAATGGAAGTGGGATAGTGTTTCGATGGACTTTATAGATGGTTTACCCCGATCTAGGAAGGGAAATACCAGTATTTGGGTGATTGTAGATCGTTTGACTAAGAGCGCCTACTTCATTCTAGTCAAGAGTAAAAGGATGACACCTTTTGAAGCTCTTTATGGAAGACCTTGCAAGTCGCCTTCATGTTGCTTGGAGTCTACAGAAAAATTTCTACTAGGTCTCGACATGGTTAGAGAGACTTCAGAAAAGATTGATTTGATTAGAAGAAGAATGAAGACGGCCCAAGATAGACAAAAATCCTACGCAGATAAGCGGTGAAGGGATATTGAGTTTGAGATAGGAGATTTGGTTGAGATAGGAGATTTGGTTTTCATTAAGGTGTCTCCGCTAAGAAAGGTAGTGAGGTTTGGAACAAGTGGGAAACTTGCTCCCAAATTCGTAGGACCGTTCCCCATTGTGGAAAGGGTAGGGAAGATGGCGTATTGGATAAAGCTACCAGAGAGGCTCGTAGGAGTTCATGATGTTTTCCATGTTTCACACTTGAGAAAGTTCTTACATGATTCAGCAGAGGTAGTGGAACCTAGCCAACTTGAGTAAGTTGAAGTAGAGAGAGAAGCATCGGTTCATCGCATTCCTACCAAGATCGTTGGACATGATATCAAGAAGCTTCAGAATAAGGAAGTCCCTTTGGTTAAGGCGTAGTGGGGAGATAGTGTTGTGGACGCTACGTGGGAGACTGAGGAGAAAATATGTACCTCTTATCCGCATCTTTTCGATGGTACAACTTGAATTTCCTATTTCCATCTTTAGTTTTGAATAGGTTCTTTCCTTTAGTATCCTTTGGGAGGGTAGATCATAGGATTTGACCTATGGATGGTAGGAATGAATGTAAACATGTTACTAGAACATGTTATGTATGTTGGATGCTAGTGGTTGCAAGTTTTGCTAGTTGATGCTAATGGACACATATATACACACATACTAGGCACTATTATCTCTTACGGATCGGCCTAACTAGGTCACTAAAACATATGCATATGGATGTGTGTGCATTTGCATTTTTTATTTCCATGGTTGCTATAAATGGATGATTATCATATGATTGTTTCATTTGGATGATGATTGTAGCACGCATATAGAACTATCAGTTGTCATTAGGGAATTTGCATTCATTTGGATACATGGCATGGACATGAACGCATAAAAAGGAGGTCGACTGAATCAGTAGACCGCCTAATCTTTTGCATTAGTTAGGGACATTGACACTACACTATTTTCATATATCACAAACTGCATTAGAAAGTTTAAGGACAATGGTTTTAATGGATGATGGTTGAATATATGGTTGTAGAATTTGGATGAAAATATTTATTTCATTCTCCTGTCCTTGGAGATTTCGGGAACGAAATCATTTAAGGAGGGGAGTTTGTAACAACCCAAAATTTAAGACATAATAATTAATTAATGAATCAATTAAATAATAAAATAAGTTTGTCAAATTGTCAGATTGAGCCACGGGAGCTGCACCATTGTGTCCGTGGTAATTTTTTGGTCAGTTTCCATATATAATTTGTCAAAATCCGAGTCAGTATGAAGAAGATACGCAAGAAAGAAGAAATCAACAAAACGAAAAGAATATATATATATATATATATATATATATATATATATATATTACAGGACCTAGGTCGACCTATAAGTCAACCCAGACATGGGTTAGGTCAACCTTAGGGTCGACCTCTAAAGTATATTGGTCGACTCGCCTTTGTTTTTGTATGTAGCTTCGTCAAAATACGAAGCAAACACATCATTTTTCCATTTTTCTCAAACCTGTGTGTTCGTGCTTCCATCCGACGGTTCCTAGTGAGCCTATGACGTAGTTTTACCAGATTTAATCTTCAAATCCAACGGTCTGAGATCCCTAAGCAACACTATAAATAAGACCCTAGGCTTAGCTATTTTTCTCATTCAGATTTTCTCCTATTTGGGTTCATTGCTAGAGGCTGGACCCTAAATAGAAAAAATTTCTAAGGAGGAAATCTTTTTGATAAAAATATTCTATGCTCTAGAAGTGAATCAAGGAAGACTAAGGACTAGAGTTAAGGACCACAAGTGAGTGTTTTGTAATTATTTTAGATTTTTAAGTAATTTAAAATAATATGGTTCTCAATAGTTGTAGTTTTTCTACAATTTTGAGACATTTTTTATATAAGCTTATTTACGGTCTATTTTTAAGTTAATTTTGGAAGTTCTTTTCAGTCTATTTTTATTCAGCTATTTTATTCATTTATTTACAGTTATTTACATTAATTTACATCTATTTTTAAGTTGGAGTTTAGCCTAAAAATGTTAGTTTCTTTTTATTCCTTTTTGATGCGAATAAATATTAAAAAGAGAATAACTCGCAAATATGGATTAAAATAGAAAAACACTAAATTTACAGAAATTAGATGTAAGATAAGAAAAACTGTAATAAAAAGAAGATAGACTGAAATAGTCAAATTTAAGACATTTGCAAGCATAATTATAACAAGTGATTATAACTAAAAAGAGAAGATAGAAGAATAACAGAAGAGGCTTATTTTATAACTTAGATCTTTATTAAGTTAATAAGCAAAAGAACAGTTATATCACATAGGTTATAATTTGAAAAGAAAGAGATAATAGAAAAGGCTTATTTAAAACGTAGATTAAGTTAATAAGCAAATATAGCAGAAGAGGCTTATTTTAAAACTTACACTAAGTTAATAAGCAAACATAGAAGAAGGGCCCGTACCAACAGCTTTCCCTTTCAGTCAGGAACTGATGGTCTCACAATAGTTAGGTGAGGCTAGGACACGCTTATGCTAATTAGGGTAAATAAGTGGCCACTAGATAGAAGCTCAAATCAGGGGATTTGGAAAAGGGGGCGCAACTAGAATTTGTTTGTTAGGACCAGTACCGGCAGCATTCCTTTTCAGTCTAGGTCTGATGGTCTCACAACACTTAGGTGAGGCTAGGCAACATTCCCTTTCAGGTCTAGGTTCGATGGTCTCACAGTAGATTAGGTGAGGCTGGGCATGCTTATGCTGATTAGGGTAAATAAGAGGTTACAAGAGCGGGCGACAGTTAGCGTGTATCGGCGATGACCGAGAGTGCGGCTTTGATTTGGGTAAATAATTCGCTACTGCGTTCCAAGCGCTAAACAAGTGTCTTTTGTTGTGGGGCCAACATGATTGGACTAGCTCATAGTTGCACAACAGAGATAGAAGGCCGATCAATGGGTAGAATTAGGATTTCAGCCAAATTAAAATAGGATTAGGATTTTAGCCTAATCACAGCAGTTTAAGACAAGTGCAAACAATCCAAACATACAATCAAAGAGAATTAAAAATAGTATTTTACTTTAGTTTTATCTTTTCAGTATTTCTTTCCATACTAGAACCATTGCTTAGTCTAGTATCTTTATCTTGCATAGGAATGTTAGTAATTACTTTCACTCACCAGACTTATTGTCTGACCCACTCCTCTATTTCCCCTTTTCCCCCATAAGTCAGTAGAGTCGAGGACTGTAGATTCAGATTTCTTGGAGATTCATTCCTGGAGTTCTTCATGTATTCTTCTTCTTTTCAGTTTTCTTTTCAAATAGCGTTTAATGTACCGGTACTTATGAGAAGGATGATTATTTTGTTGTACTCTGATTTATGAGACTGAGATGCATTTTTCATAAGACATGTGTATTTGGAATTTGAGACATGAGATTTTGTTTGGACTTATTTATGAAGTTTTATTTTGAATAATAATTTACCATTTAATTGTTTCCGCTATTTTTACTTATTTGTCTTGTGAATCTTAGTCTCTGTAATGATTTAGCAATACTTATAATGCACAATATCCTTTAGTGTGCCCTTTTTTGGAATACTAAGGGGTGTGAGGTGTTTCATTGCTTGTGGTGCTTCTGGTCTCTGGTGTTCTTCATTTTCGGGTTCTTTTCCACCAATGTGGACTTTTGGCTTAGTCTACTGAATACTTTATCTTATCAGCTTTGCTTTGCTTTGTTATCATTTTTGGGTTCATTTCACTGATGAATTTTCTGTTATCAGCTTTGCTTTGCTTTGTTTGTCGAATTCGTGATCGAGTCGTTTTGTCGTGCTTTGGAATTTGTTGTTTGGATTCGTAGCTTGTCGCGTTGTCTAATTTCTCTAGCCATGAAAGGTGAGCGATCACTCACGATCAACATTCTTATATTTAGTAAATTTATTTCACATGAAATGACGATTGAAATATGTCATTAAATTTGAATTGTTAGCAATTTATTCATTGAATATGATGTGTTATTATTTAAAATTGTTAACTGATGTTATTGACATAAGACACCATAACCTATCTGTATACATATATTAAATTTAAATTGTTAATGATAAATATCCATTGAACATAGGATAGAAAATTATATACGGACACCGTTGGTCTATTTTGAAAAAAAAATGATTTCCAAAGTTTTGAAAGGAAATATATGAGTTTTAATAAATATTGATTTATAATATAAAGATTTTATTTTAATATATGAGTAAAATTAAGATTTTAAATTATATGTTTGGAAATTTTAAATTTATAAGTTAAATTTTGAAAAGAGTAAATTTTAAGATTTTACTTATAATTTTATTATTTTTAAATATATAAAATATATTTTAATATAAATAAAATAGATTTAATAATAATAAGACTTAATTTAATAATACTAATATAATAAAATTTAATAAGAATTTAATTTAACTAATATATTTATAATATTTTTAAATATTTATTTAAAACTTATATTAATATTTTAAATAGATTTTTGTAATAACTTTAATAAATAGAGGTTAGAAAGATAAATTAAACTTGACTTGAAATCTAATTCGGTTAATAATTGAATTTAAATAAAGATTGATTTGGAACTTATTGATTTTGAGATTTAAAGATATGTTTCTTTTACTTGATAACATTATTTTTATTAAAGGTGATTAAATGAATATTTCAAATTTAAAATAAAATTGAAATTTAATATTTAGTATTGATTTAAATTTGTATTTTGAGATTTTACTTAATGGTTATAAAAATGGTTAAGTGAATATTTTCAAATTTAAATAAGAATTAAAGTTGAATTTTGAAATATAGATGAAATTTATCAAATTGAGTTATATTAAATGTTTGAATATTTAAACTTTGAAACCTATTGAATTAGAAGTGGTTTAAGTTTGTAGTTCAAACCTAGATTTGAAATCGATATAAATTAAAAATGGTTTCATGAGAATTTGAATTGAACCTTTACCTTTTGAATTATTGAACTGAGATTAATTTAAATTGAATTTTGGAACTAAAGTTGATGTGAATTGATTTGTGAAATTGGAAGAAACAATTCTAACTTGAAACTATTTTCGATATATATATATATATTAATATATAAACTATTTTAATATATAAATTATTTTAATTTATAACCTATTTTTAAATATATAAACTATTTTAACTTATAACTATTTCAATATATAAACTATTTTCAATATTCAAACTGTTTAAGTTGGAAGTGTTATGATTTAGATTTAATGGATTTAAATGCGAATGTTTCCTGGAGATTTGACCAGGCAATTAAGTACTCGACATCTATGAGAACTCGGCACCCAGGAGTACTCGGCATCCAGGAGTACTCGGCATCTATGAGAACTCGGCACCCAGGAGTACTCGGCATCCAGGAGTACTCGGCATCTATGAGAACTCGGTACCCCGGAGCACTCGGCGTCCAGGAGCACTCGGCGTCCAGGGGTACTCGGCATCCAGGAGTACTCGGCATCCAGGAGCATTCAGCATCAGAAGGCGTTCGGCGTATACGACTGCTCGGCATGGCTGTATTGTTCGTCAAAAGCTATCGTTCGGCCAGAGACATCGTTCAGCTAAAGGCAAACGTTCGGCCAGTGCCATCGTTCGGCCATGGACATCGTTCGGTCAGAAGCATTGTTTGGTTAAAGCTATCGTTCGGCCAGAGACATCGTTCGGCTAAAGGCAAACGTTCGGCCAGTGCCATTGTTCGGCCAGAGACAACGTTCGATCAAGCGCTTCGTTCGGCCAGAGGCACGTTCGGCTTCGACTGACATTCGTTCCACTCTTCCCACGCAGAAGCATATCTTTCGGCTTAGAGAAGGTGGTTCGGCATCATTGTGTTCGGCCTATTTGGTTCGGCATACGGCGACCACTGTATTTGGGCCAGAGTGTTCGGCTGCCGAGCCCACGTGGGAAGTCCAACCCATCTTTGTCTATAAATAGAGGGGCAGGGGCACAGTGAAAATGACCTTTTTTGGGGAGAACACTGGGGAGACTCTGCCATTTTTGAGACTCATCTTCTTTACTTAGCAACTTCATTCAAGCATTTGATCTACGAATTGTATTTGTAATCAATCATTAAGAAGATCAATAAAGTGAAAACTCAAAGTAGACGTAGGCAATTACGCTGAACCACTATAAATCTGGTGTTCTTACTTTCTGCATTTAAATTAGCATTGTCTTCCTTGTTTAATTTATCTTCATCACTTATATCTCTACACAATCTTTCTCTACGGGGTTAGTGACCAATTTTGGTGCTAACACTTTGGTGCTTTCACTGAGAATTGAATTCTCAGACCTCAAGGATCTACTTTGAAGCTACTGGATTGAACAAATCCCCCAAAGAAGATCCGACTCATTGATAGGACATCCGTTGATTCTACTCAGAGTTCATACCAATAACTCTACAATGGCAAGACCACGTACCAGGTTAGCTTCTCATAATGCGGATGCCCATGAGACTGCTAGCGTACAACAAGCAGGACCTAGCAATCAGCCAGCGATTCCGGGTGTAGGAATTGCCGCCCAGGACCGGACTCCAGTTGTCACCAGAATAGAGTTCAACGACTTGATGAGAGAACTCGGGGAAAGCAGGAGACAACTAGGAGAGCAGATGCAAGCTAACACCAACCTGATGGCACAACTCACTCAACAGCAGCAACAAAATGCTGGGGGCAATCCCGCTCCTTATTCCTCATCCGACAGCTCAACTTCCTCTGATGAACCTCCCAAGCGCAGACGCCGTAAGACTGAAGCTGCGCGGGCAGGTGCTGCTGTTCAGACAGCTAGAGACCATGACCAAGCAGGAGCTGGAAATTTAGGAACTGGAGTGCAGGTGGAGGCTGGAGGCCCAGACCATCAAAACGCTAACGATGTCGAACCTCAAGATGCACGTTTAGCAGATCGCCAGGAGGGGAGGCATCAGCGTGGACAGTCGCGTAGAACAGACTCTAACCTCCCGCCTTCCATACAAACACCAGATCTGACAGCCATGGTCAGGCAATTGATGAAAGAAAATCAGGGCTTATCGAATGATGATTGGGGAGTATCAAGAAGTCATACTCCATTCATGGATATTGTGCTGCAGGCGGCGTACCCCAGGAAGTTTAGTATGCCAACTATTCCTGCGTATGAGGGAAAGACTGACCCTAGACAATATGTCATGAGGTACGAATGGATGATGGATTCAGCTAGAGCAAATGATGCAACCAAGTGTAGATGTTTTCCGATCACTCTATCTGGGATCGCTACTATGTGGTTTACCCGACTTCCTCCGCGGTCCGTATCCAATTTCGAGGAGTTGGCAAAGAAGTTTATTGAGCAGTTCCGAATACACACTACTTGTCCAAAGGACGTAATGTCTCTGTCAAGTGTAATCCAAAATCCTGAGGAGTCATTGAAGGAATATTTACAAAGATTCCATGTTGCGGCAACTAAAGTCAGTAATCCCAATGATCATGCAATTCTAATGGCTGTAATGAGAGGTGTGGATCCAGATTCTGAATTTGGAGACTGGTTGGCAGGAAAACCTCCGACTACGCTAGAGCGTTTCTACTCAAAGGCACACCAGTTCATAAGAAGAGAGGAAGCTAGGTGGGTAAGGCGAGATAAGGCACCAGGACCTGTCCAAGAGTCCATGAAAAGCAACGTTGCTGTGAAGCAGTCTGGAGACAACTCGGGAAAGGTCCAAGTCAATGTCCAGAACAAGCCTGGGCAGCCTAAGGAGTCCGGAGGAAGAAATCAAGGGAAGAAGAGAGAAGCGGGGAAGTGGAAACCGAGAATTCCAAGCTACAATGAGTATACCCCGCTGAATGCATCTCTTGAAAACATTTACCTATCAACCTGCAATACTTTTCAGTACAGAAAGCCACGTCCAAAAGAGTCAACCGAGGAACAGAAGCGGACCGGGAAATATTGTCGCTTCCATGAGACTTATGGGCACAATACAGAAGAGTGCAGAAACCTGCGCGACGCTATAGAGAAGTTGATCAGGCAGAAGAAGTTACAAGAATTTGTGAAGGATCCATAGGAAGGAGGACAGGGAACATCCAACCCAGGTCGTGCACCAGCCCCGCGTCATCCCGAGGAGCCTGCCCGAACTGTGGGTAGACTAGTCATAAACACAATCATCGGCGGACCTCACCCCGCGGATAAGAATTGGCAAGAAATGGAGCGGTATGCAAGTTCCCTGAAGCATGCAGATTTTGAGTGTTGTTCGAACGTGGAGGATGGGACCCCTGCAAAGCAGCAGCGCGTAATGACAGACGATATAGTGTTCAGAAACAGAGATGCTGACCAAGTAGAGGCTCCAACCATCGACCCGATGGTCATATCTGCGACGATCGGACCGGCTTATGTGAAAAGAATTCTGATTGATTGTGGAAGTTCTGTCAACATCATCTTCAAGAAGGCTTATGACCAGATGAAAATGGAAACAAAGGACTTGAAACCGTCCAAAGCTCGTATACACGGCTTTAATGGTGCATCGACTGATGCGGTAGGATATGTTGAGTTACCAGTTGAACTGGGACAAGGCGAATGTCGCAGGGTGCGAATCCTGCCCTTCGTAGTTTTGGATGTGGATTCTCCGTATAATGTATTCCTGGGCCGACCGGCCCTGGCTGAGTTTAGAGCAGCATTAGCCCCATGGTGCCTGACTTTGAAATTCCCAACTGACAAAGGAGTAGGAGTTGTTCATGGCGACCAGGCGACCGGTCGTGCATGTTATGTGGCAGAGCTAAGAGAGGCCCATCAGAGGGAGAAAGGAAAGGTTGTAGACATTCCGGTTCGCATCCTTAATAATGATGATTGACAAGTAGTGCCCGAGCCCTTGCTCGGGCATAATTCTCGGATCTTCAGAGACATAGATCCGAGAGATGACGATGAGAAACCCAGGGAAGAAAAGGCAGCGCCGGCTGAATTAACAATTGACATTTCAGTCAGCCGAGACGATCCATCAAGAGTGCTGAAGATCGGATCACAACTCGGCCCCGCAATGACTGAAGACCTTAGTGATTTCCTCCGGGCAAATCTTGATGTTTTCGCCTGGGTGCATTCTGATATATGCGGGATTTCTCCCGCCATTACGAGTCATATGTTGAACATAGACCCGAAACACGTCCCAGTTAAACAAAAAAGGAGAGGAATGGACCCAGAGAGGTCCCCTGCTCTCAGAGAGGAAGTGGATAAACTCAAAGTCAATGGGTTCGTCCGCGACGCCCTCTACCCTGAATGGGTATCAAATCCCGTGTTGGTGAAAAAGGCGAATGGGAAATGGAGAACTTGCGTAGATTATTCCGACTTGAACAAAGCGTGCCCCAAGGACAGTTTCTCGTTGCCTAGGATTGATCAGCTGGTCAACTCCACTGCAGGACATGAGCTATCATCATTCATGGATGCATACTCGGGTTACAATCAGATCCCGATGCATATTCCGGACCAAGAACACACCAGCTTCGTTACAGATGTCGGGTTATATTGCTATGTAGTAATGCCCTTCGGACTGAAGAACGCAGGAGCGACTTATTAGCGTTTGGTGAATCGAATGTTCAAAGACTAGCTTGGTAGGATGATGGAAGTCTATGTGAATGACATGCTCGTGAAGTCATGACAGTCAAACGACCACATTCGAGACTTGGCTGAAATGTTCGACATACTCAGGTATTATGGGATGAAGATCAACCCTCTGAAGTGTTCCTTCGGCGTTGCGTCGGGGAAGTTTTTGGGACTCATCGTCAATGCTAGGGGAATTGAAGCCAACCCAGAAAAGATCCAAGCTATTCGAGATGTGCAAGTGCCCAGGACTATAAAACAGGTACAGAGCTTGAATGGAAAAGTAGCTGCGCTGAGTCGATTCATATCCAGGGCAACAGACAAGTGCATCCCTTTCTTTGATATAATAAAGAAAGGGAAGAGGAATTTCTAGTGGACATCCGATTGTGAGGAAGCATTCCGGGATCTGGTGAGGCATCTGGAGAGTCCACCAGTGCTGTCAAAACCAGTGGACCATGAGATGCTGTACTTGTACTTGGCCGTATCCCCACATGCTATAAGTGCGGCTCTGGTTCGCGAGGAGGATAGAATCCAAAAGCCGGTGTATTATGTTAGCAAGCGTTTAACGGGGGCAGAAAGAAATTACCTCAAAATCGAGAAATTGGCCTATTGCTTGGTGATCGCATCACGTAAGCTGCGCCCATACTTTCAAGCACACTTAATCAGCGTTTATACCGATCAACCCCTACGGCAGGTACTCCAACGACCAGAAACTTTTGGAAGATTGTTAAAATGGAACATCGAGTTGAGCCAGTTCGATATCGCCTACTTGCCACGAAGAGCCATACAAGGGCAAGCATTAGCAGACTTCATTGCTGAGTTTACTATGTCTGACGAACCAGATGGTCACAACGTCATGCCCCCCGTTCGATGGAAATTATACACTGATGGGGCATCAAACGACCGTTGCTCCGGCGCGGGTGTAGTTCTTGTAACTCCGGAAAATCGATCGATTTGTTACGCTTTGAAGCTCGATTTCCCAGCTACAAATAACAAAGCAGAATATGAAGCACTGATTGCTGGCTTGAAGCTCATCGGAGAACTCGGGATCAAATCAGTTGAAATCTTTTGTGACTCACAGTTGGTGGTTTACCAAGTGCGGGGAGATTACCAAGCAAAGGGACAGAAGCTTGCTTCGTACCTTATTATGGTTCAAGAACTTCTATCGAATCTTGAGCGTTTTGATATTTCGCATGTCCCACGCGAGCAGAATAAAGAAGCCGACTCGTTGGCTAAGTTTGCGAGCACAGGCGATGCGCAGCAAATGGGATTGTATCCCGTTGAGGCCTTGCATGCCCCGAGTATAGACGAGATGAAAGTTGATCGTGTGTTGGAAACGAAAATCGAGAAGGAGTCGTGGATAACCCCGTTCAAACTATACCTAACAACGGGGCTTTACCAGAAAAAAGGAGCGAAAGACGACAGGTCCTTCGAAAGGTCGCGCGATATGTGATGCAGGATGGATTAATGTATAGAAAGGGGTTCTCGCTCCCCTTACTACGATGCATTGCTCATGATGAGACGAAACGGGTCTGGAAGGAGGTACACGAGGGAGAATGCGGTGACCATACTAGGGGGCAAACGCTTGCAAAAAAGATCCTTCGCTATGGATACTACTGGCCGGCCGTAAATCGGGACGTTGCAGACTACGCAAGGAAATGTGACAAGTGTCAAAGATATGTGAAAGTCCCGAGGACTCCATCAACAGAACTCACACAAATAGTTAGTCCCTGGCCATTTGCAATCTAGGGAATCGACATAATCGGCTCTTTGCCTATATCCAAAGGTGGTGCGAAATACGCGATAGTTGCAGTCGACTATTTCACAAAATGGGCTGAGGTAGAACCCTTGGCCACAATCACCTCTAAGAAGGTCATTAATTTCGTTGTACGAAACATTATATACTGCTTTGGCCTCCCTCGTACCATCATTACGGACAATGGGACGCAATTTGAAAGCAGAGAGTTCAAAGAGTTCTGTTTAAAGTATGGCATTGAGAAGAAATTCACCGCCGTTGCACACCCAAAAGCTAACGGACAAGTCGAGGCCGTTAATAAAATAATCAAGTCCATACTGAAGAAGCGTTTGGAGAAGGTCGGAGGCAAGTAGGTAGATGAGCTCCCGACGACATTATGGGCTTATAGAACTACCCACAAATCCGCGACCGGTCACACTCCATTCGCCTTGGCATACAGCTCGGAAGCCGTTATACCCATGGAACTTGAAGTTCCATCGCATCGAGTGACATATTATGATCCCAAGACGAATAAGGATCTCTTGTTGGAATCACTGGACTGCATTGATGAAAAACATGAAGAGGCCGAATTAAGGGCGGCAACACATAGGCACCGAGTCAAGCGTTACTACGACGGCAGAGTCCGCCCAAGGGTTTTTGATGTGGGTGATCTCGTTTTGAAACGAGTTTTCCCGGTACCGTCGCGTATGAATCCCAACTGGGAAGGTCCGTACGTCATTGAACGGAAGCTTGGAGAGGGAACATTCAAGCTAGCGACCGTTGATGGCGTGACACTCCCCTAGGCGTGGAACAGCGAACATTTGCGACATTATTACATTTAGTATGTTTCTTTCTTGTTTTAGGCACAAATATTTCCTGTATGTTTTCATTCAGTCGTAACTTAGTTTCTTTTTAACCATGTAATCAAGCAGTTTAGTTGTTTTTCATTAATAAAGGCTTGAAGCCGTATTTTCCACGAATTACTAATGTTTCAATATCTCATAGTCGGGTGACGAATTACTAGAACTACATTATCCTGTACGATGTACGAACTCGTATAAACGATTTCAATCTCCGAGTCCCCTGAGCGTGGACCGGAGTACTCTAAGTCCTCGGAGCGCGGACTAGAGTATAAACGACCTCAATCTCCGAGTCCTCTGAGCACGGACCGGAGTACTCTAAGTCCCCGGAGCGCGGACTAGAGTATAAACGACTTCAATCTTCGAGTCCCCTGAGCGCGGACCGGAGTACTCTAAGTCCCCGGAGTGCGGACTAGAGTATAAACGACTTCAATCTTCGAGTCCACTGAGCGTGGGCCGGAGTACTCTAAGTCCCCGGAGCGTGAACTAGAGTATAAACGACTTCAATCTCCGAGTCCCCTGAGCGCGGACCGGAGTACTCTAAGTCCCCGGAGCGCGGACTAGAGTATAAACGACTTCAATCTCCGAGTCCCCTGAGCGCGGACCGGAGTACTCTAAGTCCCCGGAGCGCGGACTAGAGTATAAACGACT
Source organism: Allium fistulosum (assembly GCA_030737815.1). Classification (NCBI taxonomy): domain Eukaryota; kingdom Viridiplantae; phylum Streptophyta; class Magnoliopsida; order Asparagales; family Amaryllidaceae; genus Allium; species Allium fistulosum. The sequence continues at coordinate 88,161,833 of CM060905.1, forward strand.
TCAATCTCCGAGTCCCCTGAGCGCGGACCGAAGTACTCTAAGTCCCCGGAGCGCGGACTAGAGTATAAACGACTTCAATCTCCGAGTCCCCTGAGCGTGGGCCGGAGTACTCTAAGTCCCCGGAGCGCGGACTAGAGTATAAACGACTTCAATCTCCGAGTCCCCTGAGCGCGGACCGGAGTACTCTAAGTCCCCAGAGTGTGAATTAGAGTATTAACAATCTCAATCTCCGAATCCCCTGAATACGGGTCAACTTATTATAAGTCCCTGGAACACGAATTTAGAAAAAAATTCTAAGTGCTCAAGAGATATAGAACAAGGAGTATGCCGCTCTGAAGAATGTTCGAGCAACGCGAGAATGGACTGGGAAATATACAACTCATAAGTGCTTGAGTTTTGACCACAGTCATTCAGAAAGCTAAAAAAAGTAAGAGAGTCATTCAAACGACTAAGGAACTAAACTTTATTTAATAGTCCAAAATGAGGTTACACAGTCATCCCTCCAAAACTTGGAGTCAAGAACCCATCTATACAAACTACGGAGACAAAAGATAAAAGTAGTTACAAGACTTAAGCAAAGAAAAACTCGTTGAACGAGTATAGCGACTATTTCTTCGGTTTCTTTTTCTTGTCTTCTTTTGTTTTTTCCGATGACTCCTCTCCCTCATGCTTCTTCTTGGATTTCTTGCTTGCTAAAGAAGCAGAGTCAGGAGTAGGAGAAGGAACATCCAGAGGTTTGAACCTGCCCGAAAGAATGATCTTCAAAGGTCTGTTCCGTGGGTCGGTGAGTTCCAGTATTTCAGGCTCAACTTTGACCTCGACTTTTTTCTTCTCCTCTTCGGCGAGACGCTCTTTCATGCTCATCTTCGAGGTATGTTCAGAGGCGCCAGTGATTTCGATTTCATCACTCCCTTCGGCGGGAGATGAGGTGTCAAGCTTATCATCATCTAGCGCCCCGATTGCTTGAGCGTCAGGGCCGAGAGTTACTCCCGCATGAGCAACATCGCTTGTTTTCTCTGCCTCCTCCTTGGCGTCATCGCTCCTCGGAGTTGGCTCGGGGTCAGAGCAGCCTGCATGAAAACATAAAGAATGAATATTAGAACAAATAACCACTGCTGGAAAGTGACAGATCTTTTAACTTCTAAAAAAGAAGAGTTTCCTACCGGGTTCTGGCTGGCTATCAGTTGCGTGTGGAGTTTCACCCTCCAGAATAGGAGATAGCACATGAACGCCGAGCCCGGGATCTTCAGGATCGTAGCCGGCATGCTGCTCGAATGGGTCAAGTGTCGGCCGACCGGCCGGTTGAGTAGTAGGAGGAGCAGCGGTATGAGGAGCCGTAGTCTTAGCCCCAGATGGGCCAGCTTCATCACTTTTCTCTTTTAGAAGGGTAGAGCCTTTGCTATAAAGCGCCAAGGCTGCTGATAAATCCGCTGGCTCGTTCCCTCTAAGAAACTCCTTCACCAGGGCATCCTCATCGACTTCCTCAGAGCCCGACTCGATTTTCCTAATCTTCACTAAAGTTTCCCAGGCCTCGGCTAGGGATTCGAGATAGCCCTCGCCCAAGAATGTTAAGTCGCGACGCATAAGGACGCGGGCGCCATACTCCGCAATCAACGGGTCAAACATGCACTTGACCTCTTCCCTGCCGGCTTTTGCGGACGCCTCGAGGCGAGAGTCAATCTCCTCCACAGCTTTTCTTTTGCCCTCCTCACGGGCCTCGTCTTTCATTTTTTCAACCCCAGCAAGTTCATCATCGAGCTTCGCTTTCAAGAGCCGAGTAGCAACGATTTCATCACAGTATCGTTGTGACTCTTCTTGAGCAGCTACTTTGTCCTCTTTCTCCTTGGAGAGTAATTCTTTCAACTCTTTGACTTGTATGGCGAGCGTGTCCCTTTCTTTCTGGATAGAATCTTTTTCTAAGGCAAGGGCACCGCTACGTTGGACTGCTTCATCAAGTTCCTTCTTATGAGCCACCTCTAAACGAGCGACTGCCTCAGCAGTATCTTTTGCACTTTGCTCAGCGGCTTCCAGCTTCGACTTATACGAAGCGAGCTCTTTGTCTTGATGCTTGATGATGTTCTTGTCACAGCCAGCCTCCAATTTCAGACGATCAATTTCATATTGTCGCTCAACAGACACCTCTGAGATCTTTTCAACCAAATGTACAAACGCGTCGTGTTGAACATAGACGTCGTTGTTATAGGCAATGGCACTCTGCTTCACGTGCCCAGGGATATGATGAATAGCTGGGAGGAATTTCAGACCATCAAAACAAATCTTTGGGAATTTGGCCTTAAGATCGACCATCTTCTCTGCTACAATTGGGTCAACCGTGAGAGTAGAGGGAGGAGGCCTTGGAAGTTCTGCTCTTTTTCGTTGCTCCCGAATTTGCCTTGTACTCGACGAACCAGAGTGTTATTCTCGAGGAGCATCGGGTTGGGACCCCTTCTGTGAAGACTTCTCTCTATCCGACTCAGTTGGAGGAAGAGGATCACGGGACTGTGAAGATTGGGAATATGCCTTCTTACGATAAGATGAATCGCGGGGACGGTTGTCTCTATCTTCGTAATCATCTCCGTCCCTACGTCTGCCCGAACCTGAATCCCGTCTGGGATGATGAAATATGGAAGAACCATGAAGGCGATCAAGTCCGTGAGAGCGCCCCATGTCACATACAAGGAATAGAGATAACAACGAGTTAAGAAAAATCCGGGAAATAAGAAAAAACTTGAAGTGCATGATGGAATGCGTATGTGCGTGTGTGTCCTAGTGTTCCCCCCGACGGACCAGTTCTTTTGTCTTTACTAATCGGAGTATTGTCTCCCTGGACTGGGAGTTGAACTCCCGCATTGCCTCTAGCGGGCGAAGAAAACTTGAGGGCTTCAGGATCGTCAAACCCTTAATTAAGTATATCGTCGGGGATGGAAAGATTCGACAAACCCCTTAGAGAACTTTCCATGTGCTGCGAGGAAGCCTCTTTCTCTGGCTGGATAAGCGTAACTTTTGAAGTTCTGCCAACTTTCTCCTTCTGTATCTTGTATTTTAACTTTTTCTTTCCCTTCGAAGGGGAGGATGACGTTTCAATATCGTGAACTTCGACCGTCGGATTCCAAGCGAGACCCACATTCTCGCCTTGAGTCTCAAGAGCTTCATCCTCTTTGTGCTCAACCTCTTCGTGCACATCGGGAGTGTAGTGTGATGACGATCCAACTTGTTTTTTCCCTTTACCGGATGCTGGCTTGGGAATGGAGACGCCCTCCGGGAGGCTAATCCGATGACCAGGGGCTAGCAAGCCGAACCTCGACAATGATTCATTCGAAATGATGGTTCGGATGTCTCGTTCCTCGGCAAAAAGAGCTCTAATGGCCTCAACGGCCTCAGAAATATCCTCGGCCCTCCGGACGCGGGTTGATACCTGTAAAGATGAAACGAGGAGTTAGGAAAAGCATAACTCCAATTAAACACGAATGATGACTCAGCGAAGAGACTTACTGCCTTCAACCCATCTCCTCGGCAAAAAGAGACTCAGCGAAGAGATTTTCTCCTTGGTGTTAGGAGATCCAAATAGTGATTGTTTGGACCGTTTTTTGTCGGGAGTGAATCCCGTGTGGTAGGAGGACCACTTATAGGTCGGCTCTTGACCTTGTGTAGGAGTAGTAAGTCGATTAGGGGTATCCGCTGAACTATCCGAGGTTGGTGTTCAAAAACAGAGGTGAGAGTTGTCGGAAGACATGTTTTTGTTTTGCTTTTGTATATTTTTAAAAGGAACCGATATAAAATCTGTATTATATTTGTAACAGTAGGAGCTATTTATTCATGTTGTAAAAGTTATAAATAGTTATTTTCAGTAAACAAACATTCTAAAAAATTGTTGGTTAGTGTTACAAGATTTTGTTTGTGGATTAAAACTTTTTACCAAAAATAGAATAAACAAAACTTAGAATTAGCTGATAAGATCATTAAGAGAACATATTCCTAAATCGCGTCGTAGTTTAACAAACGTTTGTTCATTTAGTGGTTTTGTGAAAATATCTGCTATTTGATTCTCAGTATTTACGTATTCTAATGTAATAATTCCTTTTTCTACATTGTCGCGTAAAAAGTGATGTCGTATATCTAAGTGTTTAGTACATGAGTGATTTACAGGGTTTTTCGATAAATTTATTGCACTTGTATTATCGCAATATATTGGTGATTTATTGATAACTTTTTCGAAATCCTTAAGCACTTGTTGCATGTATATCACTTGTGCACATGCTAACGCTGCTGAAATATATTCGACTTCACAAGTGGATAAAGAGACACAGTTTTGCTTTTTGCTAAACCATGAAACCAACGATTGTCCAATAAAATGACACGTTCCGCTAGTACTCTTACGATCTGTTTTACATCCACCGAAATCCACGTCGCTATATGAAACAAGTTCAAATGATGATCCTTTAGGGTAAAACAAACTGTAATCTCTAGTACTAGATAGATATCGTAAGATACGTTTAACAGCTCTTTGGTGAGACTCTTTTGGTTTTGCTTAAAATTGGGCACAAAGACATACGCTCATCATAATGTCGGGTCGACTAGCCGTCAAATATAGTAAGGAGCCAATCATACTACGATATAATTTTTCATCAAAATCTTTTCCATTATCATCTTTTTCTAAGTGAACACTAGTACTCATTGGTGTTGGTTTGCTTGAAGTTTTATCCATTCCAAAGCGACATAATAAATTGTTACAATATTTTTCTTGATGTATAAAAATACCATTTTCAAGTTGTTTTATTTGTAGACCTAAAAAGAAATTTAATTCACCAATGTGAGACATTTCAAATTCACTTTTCATAATATTTGAAAATTGAGAACAAAGATTTTCGTTATTTGAACCAAAAATAATATCGTTTACGTAAATTTGTACAACTAAGATGTTGTTATTTTCTCGTTTAATAAATAAAGTCGTATCTATTTTACCTATTTTAAACCCAGAAGCAATTAAATGATTCTTAAGACGTTCGTACCAGGCACGGGGGGCTTGCTTTAAACCATATAGGGCTTTATGCAATTTAAAAACATGATCGGGATATTTTTCGTGAACAAATAATGGAGGTTGTTCAACATATACGTTTTCTTTAATAAAACCATTTAAAAAAGCACTTTTGACGTCCATTTGAAATAATTTAAAATTGTGATGACTTGCAAAAGCAAGTAATGTACGTATGGCTTCGAGTCTTGCTACTGGAGCAAAAGTTTCATCATAGTCGATACCTTCTTCTTGATTATACCCTTGAGTGACTAAACGTGCTTTATTCCTAACTATATTTCCTTTTTCATCTGCTTTGTTTTTAAATACCCATTTTGTTCCAATAACTGATTGATTTTATGGTCTTGGTACTAATTCCCAAGCATTATTACGTTCAAATTGATTTAATTCTTCTTGCGCTATTATCCAAAAATCATCGTTTGAAGCTTCTTTATAATTCTTTGGTTCAAAATTTGACACAAATGCAATATGACTTATTTGGTTAAGTTGATTTCTAGTTACTCTGGAATTAAGATCCCCAATAATATTATCTTTTGGATGGTCTTTTAGAATCCTAGGGGGTGACATTAGAGTATTATTTTATGCATTTGTCTCATTATTAGATGAGTTTGTTGTATTTGTTATAGGAATAGTTTCTTCATCATCATTAGTATGATTGTTAAGGAAATTTTCATCAAATGAAACATTTAAACTTTCTTCAATTATGTTAGTACGTTTATTAAAAATTCTATATGCATTGCTACGATCCGAATATCCAACAAAGATTCCTTCATCGGCCTTCGGGTCGAATTTTCCTAAATTATCTTTTGTATTTAATATAAAAAATTTTGATCCGGAAGTTTTAAAGTATGATACTTTAGGTTTTCTTTCAAAAAACATTTCGAAGCAAGTATGTTTAGTCATGGGTCGTATTGTTACTTGATTCAAAACATAACAAGCCGTAGCAATAGCTTCAGCCCAAAAATGTTTTGGTAAACCACTACTATTTAATAGTGTTCGTGCACATTCTTGTAACGTACGATTTTTTCTTTCTACTACACCATTTTGTTGTGGTGTGCGGGGAAAAGAGAAATTATGACTTATACCCTTTTTATTACAAAAACTAGTAAAAAGATCATTTTCGAATTCTCCACCGTGATCACTTCGAATATTCTTAATTTTCAAATCCATTTAACCTGGGATCGATACCTGGGATTGTAACCTGGGTCCGATACCAATTGAAAGTCTACGGGGTGGATCGTGTAGTGTATATGCAAGTATATGTGATAAAATATATGATGCAACTAAAATAATATTAATCTAAGTAAATATAGAATAAGCACACCATGATTTTATACTGGTTCGGATCTCCCGTCCTACGTCCAGTCCCCAAGCTCCCCTTCGGAATTCGACTATAAAAACCCTCGCTTCGCATGGAGGAATAGGCTTGGTTACAATGAGTTGTTTTTGTCAAATGTGTGTTCTAATATAACACGGATGTTGACTAATTAGTACAATTGCTTCCAATATATTTCTAAGGAATACTGTCTATGAAGAACTGAGTATATGGAAGAGTGAATACAAGTAAAGATTGCTAGAGTGAAGAGTTCAAGAATATAGAATATAGAGTTAGAAAGCGTAAGTAAGTGATGTAAGTTTCTCTTGATTCTTGATGCTATATATAGTTGTAGATAGGTATCTTATGTAGTTACATCCATTAATGAATGCTCTATAGTTGCTTCTATTGATGATGAAGAGTTGCAGCGAAGAGAAGCGAAGATGTCCATTCGTATGTGGCAGTTGAAATTCATTTCTGAAGTTCGAGTTTGAATTCAGACGTCTGTTATTTGTATCAGACGTCTGATACTATATTTTTTTTAATATAGTAGAAGATCAGACGTCTGAGTGCTATTACCAGACGTCTGGTTTAGCCTGATAGTTTTTCCAAAGAACTATTTCAGACGTTTGGCATGTGCACGCAGACATCTGATCTGGTGCATCTCAGTTTTTGTGCATTCTTTCTTTTGCTTCTTTGTACCTATCGACTTGTAGTCTCGTGTAGTGTCCTTTGAGCCTCGTTCTTGTCTTTCTAGTGATGTTGTTCTAGCAAGTACCTGTATATATAAATATATATGTATATTCGATTTCCATTGTATAGTTGTTATTATCAAAACCGTAGATTGAATTTCCTAACAGGAACTTTAAGTTAATTAATTAAATACTTAATAAAAAGAGGTTAATGGTTATATATTTATGAGCTTTTATTATAATTGAGCCGTTGCAAACGTGTAACGGTAATATATATTCATGGGACATTATTATAATTGAGCCACTGCAATAATTAATGGTGTCAAAAATTCTTTTAAATGATAATAAATTCAAATCCATTAACATTCCCTGCATATAATTTCTATTTTGTTTGTTTAAACGATAGATGGTCAGAAGAGAAATGCGAATAACAGACAATTTTACTTTCTTTATCATCTGCATTTTTGTCACTTTATGCAACTTTACAAGCAATTAAATTAAAAAGTGTTATATCAGAACAATTTGCCGTAATGCAGATGGAAAATTGATTAAATTTCAGAAGTTGTTTTATCTTGAGGACAAAACAATTGATAAATAGCTTTGCACCTTGATGCTAAGCTGTGAATCATTTTAAGAAGAGCGACCTAGTCTGTGACTCAGCCCTTGAAAAAAAGCTACAGTTTGAGATCGGGGTACAACATTTAGTGATTCTCCTTGCTCTGAAGATTGTTCATTCTCATAGTTATTGGCATGAACTTGTACAGTGCATAGACAATCTTATCAAAATCGTTGTTCACCTTTGCTACTTTATTTTCTTGAAATTTAAAAGAAGTTTACAACATCTTGTTTCATAATAAGCATCATATTTCAGTTAAATCAACTGGTAATAGGCTACTTATTCGATAGAGTAGTGTGTGAAAAATTGATATGTTCAGAGAGATTATATACTGCATTGTACTTTTGTCGGGATGAATTTCCAAAACTGCAAATAAGATAGTGTAATTGTTGATAGAATATATATAGTGTAATAGCTTTGAGCAGTCGATTCATTCAAAAGATTTTAAAATGGATCAATAATATTGACTCCTAAGATTTCAAAGTTTTCCATTTTCATTATAGCAGCTGTGGTCATTGAAAAAATAGTTGTCGCCTGCTTTTATTATTAAATTAACTGATATTTGGTTTAATCTGGCCTATCAATCGATCTAGTACTAACAATATTAGGTATCAAAACACTACAAGAACAACAGTAAATAGCAACGGAGGCTTTCGACGGCTGCCGACGGCAGTTTCTGACTGCTAGCGATGGCTGTCGAACTTCGTGATGTTTTTGTAAATAAAATATACTACCCGTCGTTAGCCGTCGAAAAACGAAAGTACTAAGCTGTAGGCGGCCATCACTAGCTGTCGAAAATTATCGTGCATACATGCCAGAAGCCGAGAGCTGCTTCTTTATTCTTCATCTTTCCCCAAATTAAACAAAAACCCTACCTCCACTGCCTCCCCGTCGTCAGCCAGCCGCCGTGCCTCTCTGAACTTCTCGAACTTCATCATTCTCCACTCTCAACAAGCCTAGCTCCTTCATCAATCTCCAATCAGGTTTTATTTCTAAATCTTAGTTAATTTTGATTTGTTAAATTAGAGTTAATTTGTTGTTATAGTTTTATAATACCTCATTGATTGTTTCGTATACCCTATTAAATGCTAATTAGGTTGTTATTATAATTGTTTATCATTGAAATGTTGAGAAAAAAGATTTATTTAGTGTATATGTGTGTTAATTGGTGTATATGCATTGATTAATTAGTGCATACGTGCATTAGGGCTACTTTGGATTAATTAGAGTCGATGCTCAGAATTTGGTTTATGCGTTTTCAAGATGACGAAAACGATGATTTAGTATATGCATTTTTTAGAATGTAAATAAATTATTGTAAAAATTATTGTATAATACGCTTTACCTTTTGTAAACCTCTTAGAGAGTTTTTGGCCCTGTCTAATAAATATTGTATATAATCGTTGTATGGATATTCGTTTTTATTACAGAATGGACATTTATATTCATCCGATACAATATTTGTCGGAATTGTCCCTATATTGGACAAGTTACAAACATAGTAGTAATTATATTTTGCAAATCATTTTATTTTAAACGGTTCACAAAATTTCGCCAACACTTTCTTTTTGTTCCCTGTGTACGATACAGGGAACAAATGGCAAGTGCTGCCGAAATTTTGTTTAATCATTTAAAATAAAATTATTTGCAAAATATAATTACTACTGTGTTAGTAATGGAAAATAGGATGACCAACCATCAAAGTGTAAAACAATAACCTAAAAATTGAAGATTATATTCATATAATATTTGTGTAAATCCATTTGAAAATAGAATAATATTATATATTTGCGAAAATTTAAATGTATGATTTATTTGAAAAATAAAATGTCAATACGTAAATAATTAATGTGTTTTTATGTTTTAAAGTAAGAAAAATATTCAATTATTTTATCGATCAGAGCTGAATATACCAATAAAGAAGAGAAATTGGGGGCTCAATAAGTGAACATTTTCAAAATGGTGTACACGTTTTTATTAAGTTCGTTTTACATAATAATGAAAATGACGAAGAAATTCATTGTCCATGTAGTAGGTGCAAACTATTGAAGCATTTGATACCGGATATGATAATAGTTCATTTGCGTCTTCGTCCCGAATTATTTGGTGTGGGATCGTCATGGAGAACTTATAGCACATAGTCCCGTACATATGGAGGAGGAGGTGAATAATGAACTTGTTCCGACGAATCTCATAGAAGATATGGTTGAAGATGCAGCACGTTCAATGTTCCTTACTATTGAAGTTGATGGTAACGATGTTAATGCCGAAGAAAAACAAAGTATTGGAGCAATTTTTTTTTATGATTTATTGGAGGCTGCTAAGAAACCTGAACAAAGACTCTTTATGGGCTGAAATGATCAAGAAAAGTGGATCAAACTCTGAGTTTGATCTCAAATATGTCGCTCCTCTCTCTATTAATGAGAAAAAGATAGTAGTGGTGAATGCAGAGGCTAGCAGAAGGACATAGAACAAATGGAGCTTTTCGGTTATTGCCTATGTTTTTGGCAATATACCCACGTATCATCACTTCAAGGCGGTTATCGCTAAATCATGCAATCCCACTAGTAATTTTGACATTTTTGCTCGTAATAATGGATTCTTCATTATCAGATTTACAAATGCTACGGATTGTGAGAATGCTATTAATAGGAGTCCACATTTTATAAATGGAAAACTCATTATTATAAAGAAATGTAGTAATAAAATAAATCTTGGTAGAGATTTGCTTTCTACTATGCCAATATGGATTAGATTATCGAAATTAAATCTTAGATTGTGGGATAAAGAGATTTTGAGTGCTATAGCTAGTGTGGTTGGTAATCCTCTCAAATTAGATGAACACACTGCCATGGAAACTAGGCTCTCTTTTTCAAGAATTCTGGTTGAAATTAAAGATAATGCAAATTTACCAAATGAAGCCTTTATTTCTATGCATGATGGAGAAAATTTAGTGTAAAACATAGAATATGAATGGATCCCTCCTAGATGTAAAACATGTTGTTGCTTTGATCATAATATAGATAATTGTGTCTCCAAAACGGCCTAGAAAGAAAAACATAGTATGCAAGAAAAATCTGTAGATGATAGTAGTAATTTCCAAGGGGAATGGAATTCAATCACTGATAAAGCCTTTGGATTTAATAATGGATCTGGTTCACAATCTTTAAATGAAAAGAGTAAAAATATTGATGAAATAATAATTGTTCAAGAATTTGCTCACGAAAATATAGTGATTTTAGTGGCAAATTCCTCTTCAATATCAAGGAAAAGCATAACAGACAAAAAGGAAAAAGAACAGGCAAAATGAAAAGCATAAAAGACATCTTTTCTGATGATAGCACTAAAGATGCCGAAGATAGTGATTTTAAAAGAAATTACATCATTAAAAACTCCAAATGGGAAGAACAGCTAAAAGCTATAAGCAAAACATCATATAAGAAAAAAGGAAAGGGGCTGGAGACATTGATAGAAGAGAGCAGTCATAGTGCATAGCTGCGGCTGCTTTGTATCTTTTAGAGTATCCTTTATAAACAAATTCTTTTATTCATTATGTTAATCATTGCTTGGAATGTTAGAGGGCTTAATTCACCAAAAATAAGATTGGATTTATCAAACCTTCTTATGTCTATAAAACCCAGATGGTTGGTTTGCTTGAACATAAGTTATATAATTCTAAAATTGTAAATTTTTAAATCAAAAGTCTGAATAATTGAAAAATTATTAAGAATAACCAGATGGAAGGGAATGGTAGAATTATGGTTATTTAGGATCATAATATATGTTTTTCCAACGCTTTATAAATTTCAGTTTATTCATTGTAAATGTATAAATAAAGGTGGTTTCACCTAGAAATTACCTTTGTTTATGCATCTAACAGTGAAATTGAAAGACCAACACTTTGGAATAATCTTGAACAAATTAACTCAAATATGAGTTATCCATGGATTGTAATTGGAGATTTTAATACTGTCATGCATGCTCATGAGAAAAGGGATGGGATTCCAATTCCTTTTAAAAAGTTAGAAAAGATAAATAATTTTATGCTCAAAACTAGTTTGTATGAACCAACTATTTTTGGTAATAGATTTACTTAGAAATCTGGAAAATTCAAAAACATTCATTGTAAATTAGACATAATTCTAGTAAATCAAAGTTTTACAAATTTTTTTAAAGATTTAAAATGTTACACTTTACCCCAGGCTAATAGTGATCGCACTCCAATTCAAATTTATCTCACTCAGAATAATAATTCTAGAAAAAAATCCATTTTAGATTTGTTAATGGCTGGGTATATGAGGATAATTACAGAGACATTATCAAAAATAGTTTGTCTACAAAGGTATTGGGCACTGCCCAATACAAATTTAGCAAATTTCTTTAAATCACTAAAGATAAATTGAAAAGTTGGAATAAAAACAGAACAAAAAATGAATTAAAATACATCAGAGAAGAATGTGAACTAAAACAGAATGACTTAAATAATGACTGCTCAGATATTGATAAGGTGAAAAAATGTTTTCAAGCCCAAAATAATCCGATTAAGTCCCTTCAAGTGCAGTCTGTTAATTTTAGGCAGAAAGTTAAAGTAGACCGGTTAAATCATGGTGATGAAGCAAGCAAATTTTTTTATGCTAAGATGTCTAGTAGAAAATATAGGAATGGCATAGATAAAATTATTGACGTAAAGGGTAATATTACTAATGAAATGTCATGTATTGAAAGAAAGAAGCTATAAATTATTTTACAAGTCTTTATAGTACTAATCTTTATTCAAATGTTTTCCCGAATATTGAACCTAAGTTTAAATTGAATGAAAGCAGTCAGGATATTCTTCTGGCTCCTATTAGCCTTGAGCAAATTAAAAATATCATTTTTAATTCTAATAATGATAAAAGCCCAGGGCCTGATGGCTTTGATGCCAAATTTTATAAAACTCATGGGGAAGAAATCAAGATATTTTTATTTGATTCTATCTCAAAATTTTTTAGAACTGGGAAATTATTAAAAAACTAAATCATACTTTTATTACTTTGGTCCCAAAAATTCAAATTCCAAATAGCTTAGAAGATTTTAAGCCAATAGCCTACTGTAATTTAATTTACAAAATTATTTCTAATATTTTATGTAATAGGATAAAAATATTTTTAAAGTATTTAATTTTTGAAAACCAGAGTGCATTCATTCCTGGCAGACTCATAGTTGAAAACACTTTGCTTGCTCATGAATCGATAAGAAACTTTAACAATAAAAATAAAAATCTCATGTGTGTCAAAATTGATTTACATAAAGCCTTTGACAAAATTAATAGGCATTTTATTATTTATATGATGAAACAAATGGGATTTAATAATAAATTTTGTTCTTTAATCCATTAATGTATCAACAATGTTTCTTACTCAATTTTGGTTAATGGTTCTCCTAATGGGTTTATACATAGCAATAGAAGAATTAGGCAAAGAGACCCACTTTCTCCTTACTTATTTACTATTGATATGAAGTATTTCTCAATTCTTATGGAAATTGAACAAATAAAAGGAAATATTAAACCTATTAATAGAATCAAACCATATATTACACATTTGTTGTATGCTTATGATCTGCTTATCTTCTTAAACGCAGACTTACAAAGTGCTAAAACTATTGCTAATATTTTTGTGAAATTAGAGGACCATGCTGGGCTGAAAGTCAATGAATTCAACGGCAAAATCCATTTCAATAAAGGATGTTCTAGGAAAATGGAGATTTTAAGCATTTTAAAGTTTAAAGAAGGGAGTCTGCCAAGTTAAATATTTGGGTCTGCTTCTCAGTGTAAATCAAATCAATGATAGAGACTGCACAAGATTATTAGACATTATTCAGAATAGATTTGAAGGATGGGCTAGTAAACTTTTGTCATTAGCTGGTAGACTTGAGCTAACTCACACTATCACTATTACAATCATTATGTATTGGATTTAAGCCCACAATATTCCATTTAAAGCAATTCACAAGATAGAAAAAGCATGTGCTAACTTCATTTGGAAAGGAAAGCATCATAAAATTGCTTGGGAAAAGGTTGGTAAGTCAAAGAAATCAGAGGGTCTGGTACTTAGGGATATTAATGATTTGAGAGAAGTTTGTACGCTTAAATTATTTAGGAAGTTTGTGAATGGAAATTCTTTATGGGCAAACTGGATGAAAGTAAAGTATCTCAAAAATAAAAAAATTTGGACTACAAGTATTGAAAATCACTACTCTTTTGCATGGTAAAATATTCTCAGTTGTAGAGATATTGGTGTTAAATTATTGGAAAGGAAATTTAAGAATGGAAATCAGACTAGTTTGTGGTTTGACCCATGGATTCATGGCAGAACATTAGTGAGCCTAGTGGGATGGAACAGTTTATATTTGTTTGGTGGAGCTACTGAAAAAGTAAATAACATCATTCAAAATAGTAGGTGGAATACAGTTGAGCATCCAGCTACATCAATTTTTAATACAGCCATCAAGCAAATTATTATTGACCCAGAACTTCAAAAAGACAAATGGGAATGGAAGTTATCTTCAAAAGGCATTTTCTCTTTCAAAAAAACTTTGTAGTTTATATAGGGACATGAAAACTGAAGTTGATTGGCACAATGTTATATGAAATAAATCAAACTGCCCAAAAATGTCTCATTGGGCTTATTTTGCAATTATTAATAAATTACCAACAAGAGATAGATACTTGAAATAGAACAAAAAAGGGGAAACAATTTGTCTTCTTTGTAAAAATGAAACAGAGAGTATTAATCATCTATTTTTTATTGTGTTTATTCAAAACATATTTGGTATGTTGCCAAAACAGAGCTCAAAATAAATCAAAAGCAGGCTATTCAGAATATCAGGGAAAACATCAATTACATTCAACAAAATTTCAAGACAAAATCCAAGGAATTCAGAAAAGCAAGCATAATGCTAACATCAACTATTTTTCATATTTGGAAAGAAAGAAATCAAAGACTCCATACTTAAAAAGAAACAGAGAGTATTCATCTATGGAAGACAATTGAAATAGAAAGTCAGATCCTTCTCAGTAAGCATAAAAATCAAAACATATATTTAGACTACTCAAATCAGAACATCTGGCAAATTGATATATGAAGAGAGGATCGAAACTTTCTTACAGAGTGGAAAAATAATTACTGATATTCCTAACGGAAGACATCTTCACCACAATGGCAGTCATTGGATGAAGAAGTCTTTGATGTATAATGGAACCATTCACAGATCTGTTACTACCGGAGGCGGCCACTTCTACCGTCAAACCAAGATTAATTCCTGTAATGTAAAGGGAAGTGAACATAACTTTAATTTTCATAAATTAAAAGATAAACTGAATGAGAACTGTTATAATTTTTTCTTTTTTACCTGATAGGGGTGAAAGCTATCGCGCGCACAGTCATAAAGATTTCGTGGATAATCGCCTACATATGGATAAATATTTGCAATTGGATATCAATAATCAGAGAATCAATGAGGATCTTTACAGAAGTAAAATCAATAATAAAATCTATCACTTATCTATTTGGAAGAAAGGCGAATGCAGCAAGTTTCCAGATCTAGGGATACTTGCCACAGTGAATCGTGATACCCCAGAAATATCAGTGCGTAGCATCACAGATCCAAGCAGCAACTTTAGAATGCAAAAGGAGACACGTTTATTCAAAACTAAAGCTCAAAAGAAGCTCATTAACATAGATCATGATCCCCCAGAGACTTTTAATCGAAGATTAGCAATTCAGAACAGCAATCTTCGAAAGCAAAAGGAGTCTCCCTCGATTCTATCTGAAGCTCAATTATTTACTCTTGCTAGGATGTAACGAGTACAGAGGCTGTAGAGAAAAATTCTCTACATGGAAGCCCCCTTGAACTAGATATTTTGCTTTATAATCGTGTAGATCTGTATATCGAGTTTTAGGGTTTCGCTGTTTTGGGAGAAGATGAGTTGTTATGTGTCGGCTAGGGTTTGGCATCGTATTTGTTTATCTCTGGGTCGGTTCGGGTTTTCTACCCTGTATACTATTGGGCTTTGGGCCCTTTTTATTTACTCTTTTAAAAAGAAATGTTTCTTCAATGGGAAAATATTATAATGCTTTATATATCTTGCTCCATGGATGTTCAGGAGGTTAGTATTGTCGATATTTCTTATATAATTCGTTTAGAAGTGTCTTTCTTACTATAAAACTCATGAACCCTTTGGATATTATTCTTCTTTCTTCTTCATTGGACCCTTTTCATTAATGATGTTGTTAATTATTATTTTTGGAACATATACATCATGCTACCTTTACATGAGCTCATTCGGTGGAAAATATCATGTAATTCTTCTTCAGTTTGTGAAGACAATTTTGGGAGTTTTACTAAAGAATCAAGTGGACATACATGCCAAAATTTGGTAAGTTACTGTAAACCGATTGATACCGGCAATCATGTTGTAGTCATGACTTTACCATTCCAATTTTTACTGACACGTTTTCCTTCATAAATCTTTAACTAGCCTTCCTGATTCTCATTATGTTTAACCTACGTTTGCACTGTATTAGGTCTAGCTTTGATCAGATATTCTGATCATGTTTAAATACCCCATATTTTTTGGCATATCCAATTTCACTTAATGATACGATGATGGTAGTCCTCAATTCTTTTCAATAATACAAGTAATGCTTGAATATTGTAGTAATAAAAAATAATGTACATCTACTTTCATGTGTGATATACAAAACAATTCCCAAAATAATCAAAAGGCATGATATCTGCATTTTGGCAAGTATAACTGAACAGAATTTTCCGTCCATCAAACTTGCAACTTCAAATGAATTAGCAACGAGAGTTTTAGTTAAAATATTGTTTATCATGTCATAAGTTTGAACTAGAAGATGATATTAAAACTTAAAAAAAATTATTTCCAACTTTCTGTATTTGATACGAAAAGGGCAATGGTATCATACTCTTACATAATAATATTTATGTCTGCTTGGCACCTCCTTTCCAAACATTGTTGACTCAACGGAGGATAGGGTTATATGTGTATCCAGTTCAACTATTTTGTTTATCTTCTCATAACTTGAGGTTAGATATCAGTATCTTGGATACATAAATTGCAATTATTCTTCTACTGTAATTTTTTTCATTGCTACTACAACTTAATTTTATGTTTTGAAAAAGGTGGTAATACATTAGCAATTACTTAACGTCTTAAATTTTATATTTAGTTGACTATTAATTTGACCATTAATCCTATCATCAATTTGACCATTATTTACTTACCATAACTAATTAGTTCAAATTCCATACAATTTGATTCTTTTATTGCTTTGGTAATGAATGTTGTCATTATTTTTACAAAAAAAAAAGCTACAAGTCCATGTTTTCGATGTTGTTATAAGAAAAGTTCATGTTGAAATGAATTTTTCTGTTTTTTAAAAATAAAAATTGCAAGGTAAGTTGCAGCAAACCTGGAAAATGCAAGAGACTTTTCTACCATCATTTGCTCAAGGAGCAACTGCGTTTGTACTCTCTCAACAATTGACTTGAGCATTTCATGGTGGAACCGCCAAAATAAAAAATGGAATCCAACAAATGGGAAAAGCAAGTTTGAACAATTCAGTGGTTATGAAACTTATGTTCTGACAGCAATATTTCCATTTGTTGTTGGGATATTTTGTGAACAAACTTATTTTTCATAGAACAGCACGTAATCTTCGATTTTGTTGCACATATCATTTTTTTTCAAATTTTGGTAATTCCATGATCAGTTTGCCATGTCAAAACTTATGACAATTGTTATTATTCTGTGATGCTAAAGAAATTCTCATTATTGTCCACAAATCCTTTACTTTATTACTTTTATTTCTACTAGATAGATCTTCAACCATAACTTTGTAAGATTTAGTTGCTTCTTCAGGTGCACAAGTTCAAATGTGGAAAAGAGAACGAACACAAGCATGATGCAATCATGTACATGTGTACCTGTGTTGACCCATGTTCAATGCATGATACCGTTTATGTAAAGAGTTTTGCTTAATGGGAACTCCCATTGTAATTATAAAAATTAATGTCAATTATGCAGAGCAGCAGAAGACTTTATATACGATAAAGTTGACAATTCAGAACTCTTTGCATGTTGCTAAATTGGTCTATAAGCTAATTGTTATGAGCATAAAATTGTTGACAGTCTTCCACTAAATCTAAGGCCGTCCATGAATACCCAATCCGAAACCCATCCGTATCCGCATCTGTATCCATATCCGAAAAATGAATAAATATCTAATATTCGAAAAAACGAATGCGAATGCAGATACGAAGGTATCTGCATCCTAAAATTAACCATTCAGTTTATTTCAAGATTATAGTTTATTTTATGTGTATTTTAATACAGAGAAAGATATTTATTGATTGTTTTATTAAGTCAAAGTTTATGTTAAATCCATTTAATAACTGCTCAAAATTATTTATTATCATCGCATTTGTTAATTTTACATACTTTTATAACCAATGGAATTGAAATTAATTATGTTAAACTAAAGTTTCTATATATTTATGTTTCTTGATTTATTGATTACTAGCGGATATGATAATCATCCAATATCCATCCATATTTGAGGACGTGGATATCCGGTATTTGAAAATGATTTTGAACACGGATGCGGATATTACACCATTGACATCAGAAAATATTCGTTGATAGACCAAAATGAATTGGTATTGTGAATTTTCTGTAAATTAATTTCTTTTCCTCATACTTCGTATATATGGATGTGCATGAATTATTTTCAATGATTAATTTATGTGACATATTCCACATTATTCTACTTCGATACAATATGTTAATTTGACAGCATACCCCTAAAACTTTTGTATCATATCGTCATTTTTCCTTTTAATGCTAACATAGCATGTCATTTATTAATTATGAAATAAAAAATGATTTGAAAGTTCTACGATCACCATTAATGATACAAAATATATATGCACAAAATTTTTGTAACTTAAATTCCATACTAAAAAAAATCCATTCATAAATTGAAAGCAACACGTCTTCCTTTCATTTATACAAATAACCTTTTGCACCCGTGCATTGCACGAGCTTACCTACTAGTGCGTGTGTCTTGCTGAAGCAAGTGGCCTTACTAGCTGCATAGCAACTGCAACTCTAAACTTAACTAGCTCTAGAACTGATAATTAAGATGTACACTATACATGTGAAGTTCCTCTGCATACCTTAATTTACTGTGCCATAATTAATTAAAACTTTTTTTTCGAAAATTGGCAAATACGGCCCATGGCCCAGTATAAATCGGGTATATGCTACCCGCATTACTACCAAAACCAAATGCGGCTATCATATAACAAACGATAAACATAGCTGCTTTAAACCTTCTCTAAGTCTAAAACAGAATCCGCTAACCCTAGAAACTAGGGCTTATCAAACATGCAGCAATTCAAATGATTTCTCGAATTCCAGCTTTAGCTTAACTCATAGAGGTTTCCAACACCTCTCCATGCTGTATTTACATCTTTCAATTTTCGGATCTAATGAGCTTTTTCCAGAGTTGATTGATAGCTCATGTTCTTTTATATTTTTCTTCACTTGATCTCAAAGCTTGTTACTTTTAACTTTGATCTGAAGATTAATTGGCTTTAAAGCGCTTTATGCGTATGAAACCCTAGCCGAGAGGACATTCAAAGCTTATATTAGCTAAAAGTGGTTGCTTTCTTTCAAGGTTTTATGGTGATTTCCAATCAAAAGTTGGCTTTTAAAGGTTGCTTCTTTCATGATTGTCTCTAATAGATAAGTATAAACTTCGATTGCATAAATTTTTTCTGTAAAGATTATTACTTAATCTCTGACAATTGGTGTCTTGCTGCATTATATTTCCTTGTTGAAGGGGACGAATTTCTTCAGGCACTAAGCAGCACGCGCGGTAGTTCCAGCTCAAATCTGGTAAGAGGGAAGGTAGATTAGAACTTTCATTTATATTACTATTCAAGTTGCAATTATTAAAAGCATGTTTACTTCCCTTGTAGAGATCGTTAAAGATTTGAGCCTGAGAATGGCTGCCTCATGTGAAAGTGCTTCCGAGATTGGTAGCATCCAAATTTCTTAACTCAGTCCCATAGTTGTTTATTTTATTCTGATGACTACTCTCTCCTTGACTACATACAGATAAGTGAACACTTAATTGTTAAGTCTGCTTCGATAATGGCTTCCATTTGAGTTGGGAATAATATCTAATATTTCCTGAGCTTTGATTTTAGGCAAAGAATGGTTCATAGTTAGCCGTGCTTTGTTGGAGTGGTAGATTCTAGTCGTATAAGATGAGATATTTGATTTGCCTTTATCTCTGCTTTCATATTTTGAACTAATTTTATTTATCTTGCAGATATGATTTTGGAATTGACCACCTCTTTGCACAACCCTGCTATCTTCTTTATCACCTCCACTTATTCTACTACGAGGAATATCAGAGTTGTATTTCCCTCCTTCTAAGTACAACTCCAAAACTTCCTCATAATTATCTGGCTCATATGCTTTTGCATCTGATTGTTTTTGTGTGATTTTTGTTTACTAGATTTATGAAGTATGATTTGCAATCTAATTCAATTTCTTTTCAAAGTTGCAAGCTGCTCTTTTCTTTGTTGTCGTGCAGTCTTGTATTTCTTTCTTTCCATATATGATAGACAGTAGTTGAGAGAATGATACTTTCCCAATTGAATTCCTTAGATTTTTGTTAGAATTTTTCCGTAATTGATTGAATGCTGCTCCTTATATTTTGTATTTCCTAATTTTGATTGAGATTGAACTTTCCTTTAGCTATAGCCCATATATGCATAGAGTATGCACACTCGAATAAATGTTCCATGCTTCCTGAATCATCTTTACAAAGCAAGCATTTAATTTCACCCTTTGTATTCCATTTATTACATCTATCTCTGGTAGGCAATCTGTCTAAAATTGCAAAATAGACACAACTTGCCATTTTTGGGCAATTTTTCTTATTACAAATGACAGAACGCCAATCCACTTCTGTTTCAACACCTTTTATGTTTTCCCATGTGTTTTTGAATGAGAATTTGCCTTTTGAGCTTAATTTCAATTTCCATTTGTCTTTTGAGATGTTGAGATTGATTTATATTTTTTCTATTGTTGTTTTGAATATTGATGCCGCATATTTTTATATCCCATTTATGATTTTGAATAATGCAGTCTACCTTGGCATTCACATCTCCAAACTGGTAAAAGATAATCCATTCTAATACATTTACTAGAGATTTTCCATAAATCCATGGATCAAACCAGAAACTGGTTTGCTTCCCATCTTTAAATTGCCTTACAAGATACCTAAGTCCAATTTCTCTATAATTTAAGATATATTTCCAAGTAAAAGAGTAATGATTTCCAACCAGCATAGTCCAAAAATTCTTTTTTTTGAGATATTTTCCTTTCATCCATTTGGCCCACAAAGATTTTCCCTCTAAAAATTTTCCAGAATAGTTTCAGATTGCAAGCAGCACCTTAAATCATTGAAGTTTCTCAAACCCATGCCTCCTGATTTCTTTGATTTGCAGACTGTTTTCCAGTTGACTTTATGAAATTTTCCTTTCCATACGAATATAGCACACATTTTCTCTATTTTTTGAATTTCTTTTTTGCAATATTATGAGTTTGCAACCAATACATGACGATAGCAGTCATGATTGAGTGGGTTAATTCAAGTCTGCCAGCAAGTGAGAGTAGTTTGCTAGACCAACCCTCTAATTTTTCTTGTATTAAATCCTATAGTCTGACACAATCCCTGTCATTGATTTGGTTCATACTTAATGGTAGCCCTAAGTATTTGACTAGCAATTGTCCCTCTTGAACCCTCTTGAAAATTTAAGATATTCATAACTTCTGATTTCCTATTGCACGCTTTGCTGAAAAATACTTTACTTTTGCATTCATTAATTTTAACCTCTAGTACTAACAAGTTTTTCCAATATTCCACCGACACCTGCATTGCTGATTTCCTACAATTCAACCAAAAAAATCCACAATTAATATAATTTGTGTTATCTTTGTTGTTATGTTTGATTTCACTAGTATGACTAATTTTACAAGTAACTGTATGTTAAGTTGTCGAAGCAAAAGGTGCCACTATTAGATAATTGTATACGCTATATACCTCAAAAGGACACCAAGTAAATTTACTGGCATTTTTCTTCCTAATTTTGCATCTACACTAAAAATAGTTAAAGTATTTCCATTAACCAAGATTTGATTGAAAATAAAATACGAACAAAGCCGAAGTATTTTTACTCTTTGAGTTTGAATATATCATACACAATTCCTTCTTACTGCTTGGTTTTGTAATAATAATACACCCCTATAGTAACATAAACCGACTTTCCCTATTTCAGTCATTTGGAGCTTCAACACAATAGCAGAATTGGATGCAAAAACTGATACCGAAATAGAAACGAGGCCACTTTAAAAAGTCTATATTTGAGCAAAAGATGGTAACATGCTTTATTTAAAAATATTTACTAATATTTTCATAATTTTGTTAATATATGTTAGAATTTGTAGTTTAATTAATGTTTTGTTGCTTGAATATAACTAAATAATATTCTATATTCAACTATTAATAATGCGCATCCATCATAGTCAAACCATTAATAGTGCAAGAAACTGTTGCATGATGCCTACAAAATAACAAACAATCATAGAGAGAAGAAGAAGATGAATTACAAAGCCATAACTCAACCATAAAACACAACACCAGTAACTACAAAAGTGGAAGCAAAACAACCCTAAAAAATTTCTCTATCAAAACAATGCAACAGAGCCCAAAAGTGAACTCATACCTAACCTTCAACTAACTAAAAAAAAGCATAAAATATCAAATAAAAGAGACAACGATAAAAAATGTCATAAGGATGAACATCAATGAATATGAAGTTCTAACTGTGGAGGATTTATTGATGGTCTTTGCTCAGACTTTAAAGGGGAGATCGTCGAGAGGGACTAAACAGGATAACTTCTTCGGGTTTAGGGGCAACTAAGAAAGCATGGATGACAAATATGGCGATTGGGAGGTAGTGTTGGAAGTTTTCTTCAATAGCAAATAGACTTGATTTTAGAAGAAGATAGATAAGACGTTGAAGAAGAAGAAAATGATTTTTTTTTAATAAGGAGAAAACCTTTATTATCAAACTTTATTACAAAAGTTCATATTTTTTTCTTACATCCAAAATGAGTGAATCCACCTCTATTTATATTAGTTCACATCACAAATAAACGGTGGATATTATCTCAATCTAACGGTTCTCCATAAATATCTCCTAAATATTCTCTCATACAATTTCAAATATATTAGTCCATACATATCTCCTAAGTATTCTCTTATACTATTCCATATATTCTAGACTCTAGAAAAATCTAGATTGCAAAATTAAGTTTATTTCCAACACCCTCCCTTAAACTTGATTTTGCTACTCCAAGCAGACTCCTCAACTTAACAAAATCTTTATGCATGAGAGGCTTGGTGAAGATATCAGCTACTTGATCATGTGTCCTTACGTACTCTAGTTGTACATCCTTTTAAGTGACACTCTCTAATGTAGTGGTAGCATGTATCAATATGCTTTCTTCGATCATGGAAAACTAGGTTCTTGGCCAAAGCAATTACTGACTTATTGTCCACGAAAATCTTGGTCGGCTCCTCTTGTGGAATATTCAACTCTTTTAACAGGTTTCGTAACCAAATTGCATGTCAAACTCATGAAGTAGCATCTACATACTCCGCTTCGCATGTGGAAAGAGTGACAATCGACTGCTTTTTCGACATCCATATGAATGCCGTGTCTTCCATGTAGAACACGAAGCCGCTTGTGCTTTTTCGATCAACCATATCTCCACTCCAATCACTATTGTTATATCCAATAAGCTTGTAATTATCAGAAATAGAGTAGTACAAGCCAAAGTTTGTTGTCCCTTTGACATAACGATGAATCCTCTTTACTGCCTTCAAATGAGTTGTTGTTGGGTTCTCCATATATCGACTGACAACTCCTACTGCATATAGGATGTCAGGTCTTGTGCACATTAAGTATCGCAAGCTTCCAACCAAGCTCTTAAAGAGTGTTGGGTCCACCTTTTCTCCTTCCTCAAACTTTGACAACCTGATTCCACATTCCATTGGCATGCAGACCGGGTTAGAGTCATCCATCTTGACTTCTTCAGTACTTCCTTAGTATAGCCTTCTTGAGTGATTAGAATGCCTTTGTCTTCTTGTTTTACTTCAATGCCAAGATAGTAAGATATAAGCCCAATATCGGTCATCTTGAACTCCTTTGTCATCTCTTTCTTAAACTCATTAAACATACTTGGATTGCTACCGGTGAAGATCAAGTCATCTACATACAAGCATACAATCAATGTACCACCATTCTGGATTTTGATATAGAGTGCATGCTCATATGAACACTTGATGAAGTTTCTCTCTTGGAAATACTTATCAATTTGAGCATTCCAAGCTCTTGGGGCTTGTTTCTACCCATAAAGTGCCTTCTTTATCTTCAAGACCTTATCTTCTCCTTCCTTGATTTTATAGCCTTGTGGCTGCTCGATGTAAACTTCTTCTTCAAGAACTTCATTTACGAATGCAGATTTCACATCCATTTGATGTATCCTCCAATTGTTTTGAGCTGCCAATGACATTATTAGTCTAATAGTTTCTAGTCGAGCGACTGGAGTTAATACCTCATCATAGTCAATGCCAGCTCTTTGACTGTATCCTTTTGCCACCAATCGTGCCTTGTATCTTTCAACTTCTCCTTTAGCGTTCTTCTTTAGTTTGTATACCCACTTCACACCGATTGCCCTATGACCTTTTGGAAGTGAAGCTAACTCCCATGTGTCATTTTTCTTGATCGGCTTTATCTCTTCATCCATAGCATTTCTACAACTCTTCTTTTGCCAAGCTTCTTGAAGTTAATTGGTTCACAATCTGCAAATAGACAAAAAAGAGTAAGATTGTCTTGGTTTTCCGTTAACTCATATATTTCTTGGAGGCTTCTAAAGTGTGAAGCTTTTTCACTTCAGCTTTCGTCTTCTTGATAACTCATGGCTGGTGAAGCTGTTGGAGAAGTAGGCTCCTCTCTTGATTGTTCCATCCTTGATTGTTGCATGTTATCTTCTGTAAAATTTGGAAAGAAGTTGTAGTCTTCATTATGTAAACTCCAATCTCATTCTCCTTCTTCATCGAAAATAACATCTTGACTAATGATTATCTTCCCCTTATCAGGATTGTGGAGCTTGTAGCCTTTGGTGTTGGTGTTGTAACCAATAAAGATGTACTTCTCACTTATGTCATCTAACTTGCTTCGCTTCTCGTCTGGTACATGTACATGAGCTATGCTTCCAAACACTCTTAAATGAGAAATGCCGGGCTTCCTTCCACTTTATGCTTCTTGTGGTGTTTTTCCTCACACTTTTAGTTGGAGATCGGTTTGATAGATAAACCGCATATGCGACTACTTTTGCACAAAACTCCTTTGGTAGCCTCTTACATTTGAGTATGCTCCTTGCCATCTCAAGGATTGTCCTATTCTTCCTTTCTGCTACTCCATTTTGCTGGGGGGATCTAGGCACTGTCAGCTGTTGTTGGATTCCATTATCTTCAATACTTCTAGAATTGCTTTGATGCGAACTCTCCTCCACGGTCAGATCTCATGGCTTTAATCACAAGGCCACTTTCCTTTTCAACATGAGCCTTAAACTTCTTAAAGTTCTCAAACACCTCTGATTTCTCCTTTAAAAAATACACCCATGTTTTTCTTGAAAAATCATCAATGAAAAGAAGGAAATAGTTACTCTTACCAAGTGAACTTTGCTTGATCGGACCACACACATCCGTGTGTATGAGTTTCAATGGTTTTTTAGCTCTTGAGTATGATTCCTTTGGAAAGCTTGTTTTAATTGCTTTTCAAGTAGACATCCTTCGTACACTTGATCGAGATAGCTGATGCAAGGTAATCCTTTTACCATATTCTTCTTGGAGAGCAACTCTAATCCTCTGAAATTGAGATGCCAAACCCATGAAGTATCTTTATAGCACATCTTAAGGCATTGTGCACCATTATTTTGAGTGTTGAGAACAAACATTCTATTTTTTGTCATCAGCACCTTAGCAATGAAGTTACTTGCACCGTCTCTTATAGAAAGGTTTTTATCTTTTAATCGAATATCATAACCTTTCTCTAAGAGTTACCCAAGGCTCAAGATGTTGCTCTTCATGTTTGGCACATAATAAAAATTGGAAATGAATAGGTGATCTCCATTCTTCCATCGAATGAGAACATTTCCTTTACCTTTCACCTCTACTTTGGATTCATTTCGAAATGCCACATTTTCCTTTATCGATTCATCAAGTTCCACAAACATGCTTCTTCTTCCCCCACATATGGTTACTTGCACCACTATCTAGGTACCATTAATTATCCTCACCTCTTTTATTTTCCTTATAAGTCAGCAGTAAAGTACCATCTTCTTGACTTCTTTCTTCAATGTAATTGGTCTTCTCTTTAATTTTATTGTTGTTTGGAGCTCTACATTCAGAAGCATAATATCCAAATTTTTAACAATTGTAGCATTTAACGAGTGACTTGTCATGCCTTGACTTTGAATTTCCTCTTCCACGACTTCTTGTTGATCTTTCTCCTCTTTGGTTGTTGTTGTCATTGTTGTTGTCGTTATTGGGTCTCCAACCTCGTACGTGTCCATATCCACAACTTCGTCCTTGTTCTTGACCACAACCTTGTCTTTGTTTGCTTCGATTTCTTTCTTCCTTTTTTGAATCAATTCTTGTCTTGATTACTTGCTCCACAATCTTTTTCTTCTTCATTTTCTTTTCTTCATAAGCTTGCAATGAACTGAGAAGTTCCTCTATTGCCATGGCCTCCAAGTTTTTTGTCTCTTCGATGATGGCGATAATATGTTCGAACTTTAGATCTAATGATCTAATAATCTTCTGCATAATTCTTACATCATTTAACTTCTCACCGTTTCTTTTTAGGTTATTAGCAACCATTAAAACTCTTAAGACATAATCAAAGACAAGTTCACATTTTTCATATGCAAAGTTTCAAACTCTCCTCTTAAAGTTCAAAGACGTACCTTTTTGACTTGATCCGTTCCTTTGTAAGATGTTCGAAGCTTTTCCCATGCTTCTTTGGCTGACTTTGATCCCGGAACTTTCTCAAAAGTATCACATCCAATGCTTGATAGATTAGACAAAGAGCCTTCTTTTCTCTCGTCCTTAAGTCTCTCAAACTATCCCTTTGAGTTTGAGTTAGACTATCCTCATTCTCTTGTTCGGTGTAGCCTTTCTCGACTACCTCCCGTACGTCGTGTGCTCCAAGTAGAGCCATCATCCTTAAACTCCAATTGTTATAATTGGTCTTAGTGAGCATTGGGACTAGTAAGGGAACGCCGCTATTCGCCATCTTTTAGGAGGTTCTTCAAGCTCCAATACCACTTTGTTGGAAGTTTTCTTCAATAGCAAATAGATTTGGTTTTAGAAGAAGATAGATAAGAGATTGGAGAAGAAAAAACAATTTTTTTAATAAGGAGAAAACCTTTATTATTAAACTTTATTATAAAAGTTCAAATTTTTTTCTTACATTCAAAATGAGTGAATCCACCTCTATTTACATGAGTTCACATCACAAATAATCGGTGGAGATTATCTCAATCTAATGGTTCTCCATAAATATCTCCTAAATATTCTCTCATACAATTTCAAATATATTAGTCCATAAATATCTCCTAAATATTCTCTCATACTATTCCATATATTCTAGATTCTAAAAAAATCTAGATTGCAAAATTAAGTTTATTTCCAACATGTAGAAGGTTTTGTACTTATTCAGGAGCCATGTCAGTCCCATTAGCTGACATTCCCTTCTATTGTCATGGGACATGCTTGCTTTGGTAGAGTTTGAAGCTACCCTTTCATTGGTGCCTACCTACATCATCGTCATATTATTATATGATATATTTAATATTATGTGATTAATTCATAAAGATGAAGGAACAACATGCAGAGTTTAAATGGTAAAAAACAAGTGCATTTTTCGATGTTTAGTTGGTTGGAATGCGGTCCATGGGGTTCATTCAATGCTGTGAAGACAAGATATGAAATTTGTACAAGTATATGATAAGTAAGACATGTTTTGGATGATTTAGATTCTCCTTTTTACAAGCTCTAAATGTTTTAAAATTATTTCAAAATGTTATCATGAATAAAAGAGTTGAAAGTTTGAACCAAGATGAATGGGGACAATAGTTTCTCGATCATGCTTAAATCCCTAATGATTTAATATATTTTTCTAGCATTTTTCATAGTGTGAAACAAGCACTGGCTGATCATAAACTATTATTATAGTCATCCACTTCAATTGTTGATCACAAATTGCATCTTGCAATTATATACACTTCAAATACCTACTACTAAATTTAATAATTATAAACAACAATTTCATTCTATATATTGCTTCTTACTATAACATTTATATATCTTCTTTTATTTTGTTAGAAAAAATTACCACACTTCAAACTACAAAGTCTGTCATTGGTAATCCTATTTTAGTTCAATGTATAATCTAACTGAATAATATATTTCAATGTTTATTATAGTAAATATATATTCTACATAATCATTAATAAAGAATACCATGTTCCAAGATGTTCAGACCATGTCTCATATCACATGAATGCCCAGTCCATCCCTCTGCTCAATAAAAGATCAACTGTTCTTATGTCTATGACAGTTTCCCTATTTTTAGTTTTAAAAATCAACACCTTTTATCATGATATCTGCTTGATTTTTTTTCGAATGATATCAGACCCAGAAAAGGGAATCTGATGGCAAATTCTTTTTTTGACCATATTTTTTTTTCATCAAACACAATCATAACAAATAACCTGAAATTTAATCATGAAAAGCAAATATGAAAATCAACTGTTAACTAACTGAAATTTCTTCATGTCTAATATTTATGTTACCCTTATTCTTTATTTTGCATTTTAATACAAATATTGCATAATCCGACAATTCACAAAATTTATAAAAAATTTCAATAATCATTTTCTTCAACAACAATCACTTTTGAACAATGATATTTCAAAAATCAATAGATTCAATAACCGGATCAACTGGATATTTAATAATTATTCAAATAATTATTTTTCACTAATCATTTCAATTATACACATGATTTGAGTAGTTCATTTGATTTTTCAACAATAAAAAAATTTACTACGCAGATTAGATAATTAGATGATAAATAACTCACATGTTTTAACTGTAGCAAATCGAGTGATTACTGATAATTAGGTCGAAATTCTTGAGTAGGTCAGAAGCAGCGCGCCAAACTATGGAGCAGACGAGCAGTAGGGGGACGCAATGTTCGAGCGGCCAGCAATAGAGATGATTTGGAGACTAGAGACTAAAACGGGTTTATGGGATGAATACTAGGTCGACATTCAAGGACACACTATTTTAATTTTCTGATTTTTGTTCTTCTCTTTTGTTGCCTTGGTCAACTATGCTTTGGGCCTGGCCTGGCAAGCAGGAGAAGAGGACCCAAGGAGGATGAAAAAAAGTGATTTTGTGAGGAGGAAAAGATGATGCTAGAGAGATTGAAGAAGAACTGGATTTAGGAGAAAATTAGGGTTCTGGGAAGGAGGGAGAAAAGTTTCATGGATAGTGAAAAGAAGCGGGCTAGAAAAATGTAGGCATGACATAAGTTTTGTTTAGGGCACGATTGATAGGAATTCATGTTTAGCAGCATTAGGTAAAAAGGTTGGTAAAAATAAAGAATAAAATAGCTATTGTTGCACTTAGATGCGACCAATAAGTGCTATAAAAAACAGATTTTCTTGTAGTGAGGTTTGCTGATTGAATGATACATGTTTGTAAACATGAATTGGAAGTGGTTATAAATTGGATTGGGATTAAGTAGTAATTTTAATTCATTGGAATGAAGCATGTGGCAATGTAAATGTCTATAATTATCAAGTTTTGCAATTATGAATAAAAGTATATCATTTAAAATAACAAGAAATATGCCTAAAAGAAAGAGATGTACAAAAAAGGGGTGTTTACTGTATTTTGTACCATCTATTTCAATAAGAATAGGAAATATAATTTTTGTAATTTTAAACATAACACAAGTCCTCCCTTAGATAATTTATGGAAAATTTTAGTGTTAACATTTCCTTTTGGGAAGATGTAATTCCAACTCATTTAATTGTAGAAATCCCCAGGTATAAACCAAAGTATTGTAAGTAGTGATAATAACAATAATTAAATTGTGAACTAATATATGTGATTTAAGATAAGTCAGAAAAGGGAAGAAATATAAATAAAACAAAGAGGAATTAAGAAGTTATAATAATCAAAGAAAGGTAGTTAATAGTTGAGAAGAGGTAGTAAGCTATATCTAATAGCATTAAGTGGAAGTTAAGCAGTAAAAGATATTCAATAAATAAAATTAGAAGAAAGCGGTAAATGACATTAAACGACGTTAATGAAGCAATAAGCAAGTTATGATAAAATAATAGAATATTAAGAGTTGAACATAGGATGCGTAGTAATTAAATAAGTTTATATAGCCTCAAGTACGTATTTATGGTGGGTATGAATTATTGAATCTAGTCAATAACTTAGGTTAGTTATAAATGACATAGTCATTATCATGGGTTGAGATGTAAGGTTAGTAATGTTACACAATAGAAGTCTGCTCTCTGAAAGGGGCTACCAATGGTTGTGTATACATTGTACTAATATAAGGCATCTCCAACTGTAGGACCCATGGAATTAAACATTCGCGTATAGGTGAATGGAATATATCAAAAGAAGGTTTTCCTCGGTTTAAAGTGTAAAAGGGCTGAGTGTGGTCTGCTTTAATCCTCTTAGGGGGTAAATGTTAAGTAATCAGGTGGGCATTTCCTTGATTACATTAGACAATATAAATAGGACGGTGAGCATAGGCTCGATACTATGTCAGCAAGATTGGTATCGTATATGTGAAGAGTAGGGCTGTACACATAAGTCGATAGTGCCATCGGTCCTGGGGAGGTTAGTAGAAAGTCTAGGGTTACCGTTAAGCGTACTACATCTCCTACTAGTGTAGATCACATTTGGGACATGCACCATCTCACAGTTGGTTGTTAGCTAGTTTGTTGTTAGAAGACAAGTCTAAATAACCCTTAGTTGAGGTCTTTCAAGTGAATAGGATAGTCTGAGGAGCTGAGTCATTAATAGCCCCTGGAGTTGTGTCTATGATTTATCCGAGGAACGAAGTCCTCAATATGAAGCGGCTAAATAAGTCTTTAAGATGAGGCAGAATATAGCTGATTAGTTTTATCTCGTTATTAGGCACTAATTGGAAGATCCTCGATATACACGAACAGTTCTGTCTAAACAAAGATGGTGGATACCTAGCGCGATGCAGAGTTAGGGAAACTAGCGAGGAATGTATTCTGATCCATGGGGTACTATGGTACTTATAAATTTAATTAGATATGGGTATGTAGTTGTTGCATACTTCATGTAGGTGGAGCATATCATACGCGTACATGAAGTCAAGATAACTAAGTTTTTTTTAATATACTCAAGTGAACCTGACGGACTGGTAAACTCCTGAGGGAAATAAAGTCATGTCGGTCCAATTCAACTCATGGCACCTATAACTCTTGGGTAATATTTTACGAGAAGTGTATGCAGGGTAGGGTTGGAACCTGAGTCCTCAATACGAAGCGGCTAAACTAGTGTTATGTATAAAGCATGTAACTTACCGTCACCCGAATGTTGTTCTGACTCCCTCCTCATTCCAACCCATATGATAGAATTAGAGGGACATGTACCAGTGTAGGCGGGAATGGTGGAAGGATGGATTTCTTATGCATGCTCGATACTAACAAGGGAACAAGATATCACAGATATTAGCCTTGATTAGTAATCATATGTTTATTATACTTTATTATACCCTTTGTGAGTTTATACCAATAATGCTCTGATATATTTTTGTTATTTATAGAATACAAACACCAATGATCTATACCTTAATGGACTTGGGTTTTCGATTCAGCAAAAATTCAAGCTGACTAAGGTACATGTTGTTACACTTGGTATTGGATATGTTAAGTGAATGTATTTGTCATTTTTACTATATATACATACATACACACACACACACATAAAATAGATGATGTTGAAGATATACACCTATCCCAATCACCTCACAGAAAATAGGTCATATTGGAAAGCGTTGAATTAAGAAAGCATTAGTGCAACATATAGAAGTGTCTCAGAAGCTAGATGGTACTTGACTTCCTTGTTGGGCTTGGATTGCCTGATGGTTATAGATCCCCGCTGGATTACCGACTGATAATGTATGTTTGATCAAGATAAATGGAAAGTAAAAAAATCTATATATTGTAGATATTCAGAAGCAAGAATTTTGCAAGTTTTCGAAGGAAGGTGTGTAGTAATCACTCCAAGATGATAACCGAATTTTTATTAATTTCTGAACGAAGATAAGTTAGAAAGTAAGCGAAAAAGAAGGAAAGTCCAAAAGAATGGACAAATAAAATCACCGTGAGTTTGACCCATACGAAAAGAATTAACAAAAAGTTTGTAAAAATATATATAATATATTGGAAATAATTTTCAATTAAGGGATTTATATAAAACGTAGGAAAACCTTATTTTTGAAAAGAAAGTAAATACTAAAGTTTTCTACGAATTACAATATCTTTTTATATTTTATTTAAATAGAATTTCTAGTAGAAATTAAAGTTTGTTTAAACCAAAAATTTCAGTTAAAATGGGTTTTAATAAAGCAATATTTCCTTTGAAATAAAAAGAAATAGAGTGTGTATATATAGCTCGTCGATTTTCAGGCTATGAAAATTTAATTTTTAAATTTCCTTTAAAAGGGTGGGCAAAAAGAAGTGGTAGTGGATTTAAATGAGGTCAAGAGAAGGGAAGGGTATGAACACCTTATGGTGAAGATGGAAAGAGAATTCCCATATATGGAAAAAAAGAAGAAAAACATTTGTGATAGGTATATACATAAAAAGACCTATATATGGAAAAGTCATTTAAATAACAACAATTTGGGTAGAAAAAATTTAAATGGAAACAACATTAAGAGTTTATATTAAAATAATGCTAGTAATCTAATTAGAAGCAACGTAGGAAATTAAAACTAGAACAAAAGAAAATTTATATTTTTCATAGTTGTGTTCATTATTGCACATATCATTTAAAAGCCCCCCACTTGCTATTATAGCCTCCGCTAAGGTTGAAAGTAGAGATAACATGAGTTATAAGAAAATAATAGGATGTAAGTGTCCTTGTCTACTCCAATTTTTAATGTTAAAAGTTATAAAAGTTACTTTAGAAACATTGTAAAATGCATTTTTGAACAAAATGGTTTGGTATAACATTGAGATTTTAAAGGCAAAGCTTAATTGATGGTTTGAGTTAAAATTTATACTTTTAAGAAGTAAAATCTTTGTTATGAAAAAAAGAGAAATGATATTTTTAATTAAGCTGCTAACATTCCCTTCGGACTTAATAAATAAATTTAATTCAAAAGTCCTAAATTATAGTTTTAAAAGTTAAGACGATTATAACTAACATTGGTCAAAATAAGGAGATTTTCTTGGTTTTTATACCAAATTATTGAAGGATTTAATAAAAATTTTACAAGTTTATATATTTTTAAAGATAAAAGTTTTGGAATTAAGCTCTTTATGACTGTGAAGTTTTAATTTTAGAAAAAGTGATGAAAACCAAATCAAATTTTTAATATGAAATAGATAAGGATGACTATCTAGGAAATACAGGGTAAAAGTTAAGGCTATGAATAAAATAGTGACTAATTCTCGTAGAATAACAATAATGAATTCCTATTGGATATAAGGAATATTAGTATGAGCTTAGGAATATTTCATTAAACATGTGTGAAGGCTATAAAGAATAACCCATAGGAAATGGGGAAATTGTATTTATAACGACCAGTAATTCTATCATTTTGAATAGGAATATTTAATAAATTTAAATATTCAATTTATTGTTTTAAATGATAAATAATTCATTTTAATATAATGATAATAAGTGATTTATAAAGATTTATAGTTGTTTTATAAAATATACATAATTCGTCGCGCTTCGATATCTCGACGACGTAATTTTGCAGTACTTGTATGATTTAATAATTGTTTTAAAATGCAATGAGGCCCTTTTAATTATTAAATGATAATAAGAAGTTCATTTAAAATTTTGTTAATATGTAATTTAATTTATAAATGAAAATATGATCGGAAATCAGATTTCGGATTCGTAACGGTTTAACCAGAGGAAGTTGTGCAACATTATATGTTATATATGATGTACACATGCACATATACATACATACATACATATATATATATATATCCATGTACATGTACATAAACATTAGAATTACATTTACATCTCAAAATTACTAATGGAAAATAAAACTAAAAATCATGATATTTTCTTAAGTGAAAATCTATGTAACGATGACATATCCTCTCTTTAAGCCGTGTTATCATCCAAATACGCTTCCTTATAGTCAAAGAAAGAGGCATGAAGTGATGGAGGTGGTGTCATGGGGGGTGGGCTATGCACATGAATGGTAGGTGGTGGAAAGTGCTGATGTGATTTGTAATGATGTTGTCTTTAGATATTTACAAATTTTTCCTTTAAAGGAGAGGCATACCCTCTCATTTATTCACACTTTCCTTCACAAATTCTTGTGCTTTCTTCATCTTCTTCATGAGTCCATTAATGGCTTCTGTGACCTCTTAAATATATTCCAAAGTTAAGTCGAAGTTCTGCCGAAATAAATCATAATATGTAGAGAGATATACCACCATAGTTTGAAATTAAAGCAAGTGATCTTCTCCTCTTCTCTTCTTGCTTGGCCGAGTTCATCTAGGTACCTCCACCCTCCTAAGTTCAAAGCCGAGCAAGGCAGATACCATAAGCTTCATGCAGCAATAGCGGAGCTATAATCGATTTCGTAGCACTAAAAGTTAGATCAGGAAAGCATATATGTGAGAATTACTTCACAGGTTTATTTTATTAAACTATATGATAATATGATATGTTTTGCAATTCTTGTTTCATATGCTTGGTCATTATGTTTTGAATGCGAGAATATGTTTTCTTGGTTGTAGAAATAATTCATGAAAAATGCATGTCGAATTTACATGAAGAAATTACTTTCTTTATATAAATTATAAAGGTGTATATAGCCTTGTTAACCTCTCTAAACATAAGAAATATTATCATAAATAGTTTGAAAATGATTCATAATGATTTTACAAACATTTACAAGTGTTTCGGTAAGGTTTTAAAAAGTTTGGAAAATGAGTCAAAATTGAGCGTGTCGCGTAATGGCAATTCGCGATTTCGCGTCGTAAAAGTTAAATCAATGTGTAGAATGGAATATAGTTCAGAATTATTTGAAATAAGAGTTATCCAGACTCTTATAATTATAGTTTTCAAATAAAGAAAAAAAATCAAGATTTCATTCAATAAAGATTTAGATATGTCCAAATCAAATTTTCAAAATAATCCCTTTCCGGCAGTTTGAAAACCAAAGTTTCAAATTCTTTTTAAATGAATATTTTTAATCATTTAAAATATGGAATAAATTCTAAAAGTATGTTAATGTTTTTTAAAAGAGTTTTAAATGGAAAAATTGGACATATAAAAGGTTTAAAATGGGATTTGTGCTACGAAACCCTTAAAAGAACTATTCAGCAGCAATTTAGCAAAGGAATTTGGAAATTTTGAAAATAAGATTTAAACTTTGGTTTTTCTTTTCGAATACTTTATAAATGTTTTTCAAATAATTGCACAAGTATTTTAAAAGGTTTAGAGTCAATCAAATAACTTGACTGCCTTATGGATGACAGAGAGGCTGTCTCTAGGCTGGAGTTTGGGAAACCAGTTGCCTGCTTCCCTAGCTATCCGGACTAGCCCGACGGAGGGGATGGTCAATTTGATTTACTCGGATCGTATTTTCTTAAGATAAAAGAAAAAAGACTTGGAATTTTCCCCAATGTTAAATAAGATTTCAAATAAGATTTTGACGATAAAAAGAACGTTCTAGTTATACTGCATATTAAAAATTCTAAGGAGGGAACCCATACTATACGTGTGAATTTAAAAGGTGATTTCACCTTATTTGACGAATAGTACAGGTCGAATACATAAATCAGTATTAAGTATAATTAATATAAAATCTATGAATCCTTTTTACTCAGTACTAATTAGTTTGGATATACAGTAAATGATGTCTTAAATAACATTGTTTTTAACACATTAAAAGATATGTTTTGAAAATAAGTAATCTCCATTGAGATTGAAATTATAGAAGATGGAAATATTTTTCCTAAGTAATTTAAAGGAAATGATTTGGTATTTTCAAAGTTAAAAGAGGTTCAATAAATCTGTATTTACCAAGAAGAAATGGTTTAAAATATACCTCTAAAGATATTTTATTAGATATAAAGATATTAATCGATTGAATGATAATTAACAATCACCCACATATTTAACATCTTTTCTATCGGTAATTGGTTCGGAGAGACCGGGATTGGATTTGGGCGATTTCCATCTGAAACCCACTTCGAACCAATATATGCGTTTGAATGTGAAGACATGTTGAGGACAATGTTTTTAGAATCTTCAATGCAAGGATTGCTTGCTACTAAACTTAAGGGTGATTTTTAAATTGAATGTAGTAGGAGTACCTTCGGTTTGTCCTTTTCCTGGACAACTTTGTATGGACGAATGTCTAACATTGCATTTCTAAGACCACAGACATTGGTTTTTACAAATGTATATCTGATTGGTGGTGTAGGAGGTAACCCCTCTTATACTTAACACCCTTCCTTGAGCCGTATGAATTCGGGGTTGTACTTTTGTGGAAACCAATTACCGTGTTGTCGGAAATGGAAATGTGGCATTCAAAGTGAGATTTCCTACTTTGTGAAAGGTAATACGTTACCGCAAGCTTCACACCTTGAAATGGCTAAAACAGCATATGCAGCAAGTTCATGTGGCTCACAACAATTAGGACATGGTCATTACCTTTCTAGATTACTCTTTATATGTCGAGTATGTGGGGTATGCTATAGGGTCCCGATAAAGGTTGGTAACAACCATGGTGATGTCATATTCGGTACTATCCAGGACCATTGTGCTGGTCATCGGAAAGTGGTAGGTCGGACTTGCCCGATGTAGAGGATCATCTGTGGGCCCTCGGTACATTCCTCTAGAGATGTACTATACGGAAGGTAGAATCTAGTAACTATGGGTCCTTGGTACATTCCAATACGTGCCTTTACAGTTTTGATTGTAGATTCTAGTATGCTGCAATATAACAATTTCAGCTATGATTAATTTGTTATTTGAAAGGGTTTTCAAAGAATGTCATGAAAAATAATATCCTAGATTTTACGTAGCAAATGTTTTGGTTATCATAAGCTAAAAACCTATCCATATTTATTTGCGGCGTGGTCTTATGAGATACTCTTTTTTTTCAAAAATATCTGTGTCTTGAGTTTTCTCCTACTAGTCCCATAGCTGACCTGGAGTTTATTTCTTTTCCCTTAAACTCTTAGATGCCTTAATTTTTTGAGCAACCAAGTAGTCAGATCTAGCTTGGAGCATTTTGGAGGAGCCTGGAGCAAAGGATTCCTCTTTAGACAGTTATCCATTTCCATTTCCATTTCCATTTCCATTGTATTATGTCTAAGTATATACTAGCACCTATAGGGATAAGCATTTATAACTGTCAATGGCTGGGTCAATACTTGTTGTGACTTTGATATGTCATTTTGAGAGTGATTATATGTACTATGTTTATGTATAATTATAAGTTGTTAAATGCCATGTGAGAATCTATTTTGTTCTATCTTCTATTTTATTCTCTTTTTACCCCTGATCATCGCCTCTCTGGCACTTTAATTTGCGGCATGTGAATACCAAGGATGTATTAATGTCAATTTTTGAGGGTCAAAGAGGTAGGTCATTACAGTATCAATGTATTTTTCTACGAGTTCTATGGTATACCCGTATGAAAAATTAAAATTAAAGAAAGTATATATCAGAACTTGAGAATACTATCAAGGGATTTGGATTAAAAGAAGATAGTAATATATTTGGGTGTAATAACTGAAGTAATGGGTGGACCTTATTTATTAGAAGCCAAAAAGGTAAGTTAAGAGATATGGGTTATGGTGGAATGGCATAGTAAGAATATCCATTATATTTAAGTATGAAGTGATAGAGCCACAACATCATTAATGCCAGTTGATGCCGAAGGGCAGCCTCTATCAATTATTTCTTTTAGGTTAGGTGGGTTGTAAGAATTAGTTGTCTCTATTTGTATCAAAATGCGTACGATATTTTATGGAAAAAAATCCTTTTTATTATAATGTTGATTTTCTAGATTGTCCGTTATATATTGGGAAGCCGAATAAATAAGGAAATATCATGTGGACACTTAATTAATGTAAAGGAAGACTGTAACTTTATAAAATAAATTAGGAGATTTATCATTTATTAAAAGTAAATAATGTTAAGTCCCTAAAGCCTTAAAATTTTGGAAAGATAAATTTAGCAAGTGAAGGATAGGGAAAGTTGTTGTGAAACCATGGGTCAATATCTCTATACCTTAAAAACTATAAATATACTTGTATGCTATGGTTCCGCTAAAATAAAAAGGAAGAGTTTTTGAAATTTAATATTAATTACATTATTAGTTAGGATTAATCATAGGTTTTAGCCCATTAACTAAATTTTGATTGTGTTGGATGTGGCTTGATTTGTTTTGAAAAATTAAAACATGTACTTTCTAAAAAAATTATTCAAAAATCTATGATTTTTTAATATAATATATTTTAGTAAAAGTTTTAAAAAGTAAGTTTTATTTTTCAACTATTTCGAAAATCTAATTGAAAAGATTTTGAATAAAAAAGAGAAAATGTCTAATTTTGGAAATGCCACATGCTTAGCATAGGAAAAGTTGACAGGTTAGCGAATATGAATTTTACCATGCAACAGAAGTGACAATATGTAAAACATAAAGGACAAAAAAGGAAAAGCTGTTTTAGCATCCGAATTTCAGTTCCCATACCTTGTTGATAGTAGAATGAAAAAATTGTGTTTAAAATAATTTTTTTTAAAATTTTAAAATAAATAAATTTCCCTATATGGATTATACATGGAAAAGTTGATAAAAAAATGGAGGCATAAGAGAAGGTTTCAGAGTACAACGGAAAGGGTACACAAGAGAATGATGGAAATATGGAATTCTTCATCTAAACCATTTTTCCAACATAAGAATGTACGTTTAGAAAACTGGATTCTTAAAATTTTTTATGTCAGAAAATTATATACTAGGTATTAAATGATAGGGATTGGATACAAAATTGTTTAAACCATACTTCTATCCATAGAGGTGTGGGAAAATTTTGATACAAAAACAAAGATTTTGATTTTCAAAACTTGGATACATATAGTGTGATGAACCACATTTCAGAGGGTTTAAATTGATAATAATCCAAACATGTCCTCCAAACAATCCGGAACATAGATAATCATTGGGGTTAATTAAGAAAAATAAGAACAGAAGAAGGAAACAAACACAGAATCTCACAGCGGAACGATAAAATACAATAATCAAATAAACAGCTCATGAAGCTGTTTATACAATACATTTGATTGTAATCTATACAACATTTATCAGAGTCATACATACATCCAAAATAAATAAAATAATGTAGTAGACAACATGATGCAGGAATAATAATAGTAATGATATATCAAATCTTCGTCTTCGTCCTCAAGAATAAATCTTCAATAAGCTGAAAACTCAGGGCTGACCCGAGCGTAATAAGAAGACAAAACACTCGAGTCAGGACTAAATTATCCTTATGTAAGTCAAATCGATATCGCATATAACATGAGTGTAACGGCGTCAGAGATGTTTACGGGATTTCACATCTCCTATCCAAGGTATAACGTGCGTGCAATAACCCAAGAGATGTTATGGGATTTCCATCTCTTAAGGACCCGTTAAAATATTTATATGTAGTAGAATACGCTATATATACAATGTCTAATCAGTAAAATAAATATTTTTCTTAGCGTTAAGGCTTTACATTGATCCCCCTTAACGCATTTTTAAGCATTGACGTATAGTTTGCATTTGACACCACCAGTAGAACGTTGGTAGTCAGGGATGCACCGTGATACGACAACACTAAACTAAAATCGTATGGGTCTCGTATAGGGATAATGTAACAACCTTTGTTTTAGTGATTACCTGTAAGTATTAAATTATAACGGTAGTTATAATTTAATATTGAGAATTAATAATAATTTTGAGAAATTAAATTGTTTATTTGGAATAAACAATGAATTTTGGGAATAAAAAGAGAAAATAACATTTTGTAACATTATTATAGTGGTTTGAGTTAATAATAAGTGGAAGATTATTTTTATTTGGTGATAGTGCAATAATTTTATTAATTATTTCCATTTGCTTCTTTTAATAATTTTTAAAAGGAGTATTTGATTTTTAAAGAGTGTTATATTAAATAAAAAGGTGAAATTGGGTTTAAAAATATGATTTGATCATAAAATTGAGTTTAAAATGATTGGTAACATTTTATTACACAAGAAGATTATTTTTGTGTAATTATTGGAGTTAAAAATAGTGATTTATGTAATTATAAGTGTAATTGGCTATTTATTTAAAAATAAGGGTTTTTAATAAAAAATATATTTATAACTAAATTTGTCTTTTTATCAAGTACAAAATACTTTAATTAACATGTAAACTTGGTCTCATAATTTTATCAATTGAAAACTTTGAAACATTTGATGTTTGTTTAATAACATAAGTGTTTACTAGTGTATTAAGTGTTAAAACTAAGTACTTAGGCAATTTCTTTTATTATTGGGTCTCAAGCCCAATTAAAACATTTAGCCTGTAGCAGTGAGAAGAAGATATTCTATTTCCTTCTACGTTCATTTGTTTTCACTTACTGTAAGTTTTAGAAAACTTCAGTAACTTCAAAAGAAAAGAGAAAACATTCCCTCTTCAAAACCCTAAGCAAATTTCCAAAATTAAATTCAAATCTTTTTGTTTTTAAAATCGAATTCGAGCTAAATCAACAGGTAATTAAAACCTAAAACCATTATTCATCAAAAATCAAGTTTTGAAATTGTTTCTCTGTTAACAGTTCTCTTTCTCTATTGCATGTCTCTATTTCAAGTTTATAAAGGTTTCTGAAGCTCAAATTCGAGCAAAGCTTCTACCTTCAGCGGATAATCCAAGGTTTTTACTTTCATATAGCAAGGTGAGTTAATAACTCACATTCTCTAGCTGCTGCCGTGCACAAAGAGCCAAAATTTATGAAATATCGTAACTTCTGTATATAGTTTCTGTTGATTATTTCTCTCCGTGAAAATATATTTTTGGTTGCTACTTTGAGCAGTTGTATCTCTCAATTCCTGCAACGAAATGCTGCCGGATTTTCTTCAGTTTGTATTTTATGCGTTATATTTCAAGCTTGCAAAATTTGGTTGCAAAACTCATCCACTTGCTATGATAAAAGTGGGCCAGAAAATCAAGTGGCAGCTTGCAAATCGCCTGGAAAAATTCGCGTGATGATGGTCGATCGCTAGGTCGACCATGAGCTTCCTTAGGTCGACCATACGGTAGACCTATGAAGTTGAGAGGTCGACCTGGCGGTCGACCTAGGGGGGCATTTGTTTTCCCTACACTCTCTTGTGTTGTTCTTTTGTTTCTAAGTTGATTCTAGCTTGTTTTGCTCTCTATCTTGCTTGATTTTGATGATGTTTTTGTGATGTTTTGAGAGCCATGATATCTATCAATAGACTAGCCAAATTTTGGAGATTTTGAAATTCAAATTTTGGATAAAATTTGAATTGAATTCGAATATCGGTTTGAGTGATTTTCCCTGTTTTTCTTCGTTTTCGAGCACGGATTTTTCCAAACAGCTTTGAAATAATTTTTAAAAATAATGGGCGTTTCAAATAATTATTCTATAATATTTCTAAAGTATTTTCAAATATAAAATCTATTTATTCTCGATAATAAGGGAATTTTCAAATATGGCTTTAAAAATTGATTTCGAAAATTGGTTTTAAAAGCTTGTTTTCTCAAGTTAATTATTTTATATATAAAATACACGTTTTTGCACTATTTGAGCGAATGAGAAGGAGAATTAATGGGTTTGGTAAAACACGTGGTATGGGACACATGCGTTTATCTTATCGATTAATTCATGACTTGTCTGTT
The DNA here is from genome assembly GCA_030737815.1 of Allium fistulosum. Taxonomy (NCBI): domain Eukaryota; kingdom Viridiplantae; phylum Streptophyta; class Magnoliopsida; order Asparagales; family Amaryllidaceae; genus Allium; species Allium fistulosum. The sequence continues at coordinate 88,203,943 of CM060905.1, forward strand.
TGATCGTTTTGACCTTCGCATAGAGTTTACCGATGAGATGAAGTAAACTTTTTACTGCTTTGAGTGTGAAATTTACTAGCGGTTAGTAAACCTTTTAGTGCGAACGTGTGGTATGTGACACACGTTAACACTGTTCGGGTTCCTATCGAAAAGTTTGTGACACATTTGTCCAAGAGACGTATTTGCCAGTACTAAATTTTCGGGTCATTTGCCCTTCGGGATGTTTGTCTAAGAGACCTATTTGTCCATTGAGACGTATTTGTCCTTCGGGATGTCTGTCTAAGAGACGTATTTATTTGTCTGCCAGGATGTTGTCCTTCGGGACATTTGTCTAAGAGACGTGGCGCCTTATTTTGAGATAACAATACTTTGTAGACTTCGGCCTTAAGCACGTGTTATATCTTTGAGATGATTTCATTGATTTCTTTGTGATTTTACAAGTGTGTCTCCTTTTTACATTATTGGCCATTTTAGCCGTTCAAGATATTATATATAGCAATTACACCTTTGAAAATTGAACTTCTTATCGAGTTCTATATTTGAGATTTGGGTTTGCCATCACCTGGCGCTATTTGAGATTTGCCTTTTGGCGTATTATTTGAGATTTGCCTATTGGCATTATTATATGAGATTTTCCTTTTGGCATTTATTTGGGATTATATTCTCCTATGTTAGAGATTTATATTTGATTGCCTTATGGCATATTTTGAGATGGTGATTTCTTTGAGATTGTTTTGAGTTGCCGATATAGCGGGTTTTGGATTTCTCCTCTTTGGAGTTATGGTTTTCTCCTCTTTGAGATTGTTTTGTGATACGCCGATGAGATGAGGCATGCTTTTATTGTGAGATTTGTTATGAAGTTTTATCGCTTTTGAGTTGCATTCATATTAAGTGATATCCTTATATCACTTGAAATTACTATACCTACTTAATTATGCCTTGTGAAGTAACCATATACCCTTGAATTATTCCTTCTCACTTGAGAAGAGTATCACCTTGCCTTATGCTTATGCTATCGATTATCCTCTTAAACTAATTTGTTTAGCTAGACTGACCCGTGTATTTTATACTCGGGTCAGACCGAGGTGTTTCAGATTAGGTACCCTTTGGACTTAGCCTATTCTGCTTCCGCATGGACTTTTCTGCTAGCTCTTTTTGTTGTAGCTTTTGTGTAGTCCTTTTTGTTGTTACTCTGATATGTATATTCTTTTGACTCGTGTTTGTATTGTGGTCGTCATACCACATATGTGATGTATCATTTTGTATACTCTGTGATGTATCTGTATATGTGTGTATATATGGGATTATCTGCTGTTCTATGATGTGTTTTGCATTTGAGTTGTTGTATTTTGTTCTGATAGATCCTATAACCACCTATGGCTTTGTATTAAGTATATATTGGATATGTCGATCCACTTGAGAGGAAAAAAATATATAGAGCATTTATCGACGTATTCAATAGGTATTTAAGACAAGGCTATAGATGGTCGCTCCTAAACAGTCCTATTCTCCGCATTAGCAGATGGCATTACCCAGTAATACTCTTTGTTAACGTGGGTCTTGGGGTGGGGCATCATAGCTTGGTATCAGAGCTAAGTTCAAAACAAAATATGATAAACACAGAACAGAAACATATATCACGATACATCCAAGTATAATACAAGTAATACAAATTCCTTAATCATCGTGCCCTTTATCTTATCGTGTCCTTTGAGATAGAAGTTTGGGATATGTCTAGAAATATTTTTATTCCATAGTATTCCAAAAATAGAATTGTTGACATCTTATCTTAGGAGTAATCCTAATCGTGATTGTTCTATTCGAGTCCTCTTCAATATGGGTGCTTGACACTTATCCGTATCGGAGGAGTTTGTTGATGCTTTTGGATGTTTTTGTCTTGTTCTTTTGTGAGGATTACGAATTCTATTAGGGAGATCCACAATATTTTGCATGATGTATGAGGATTTAGGATTATTGCTTATAGCTTATTTTTCGTGCGAATTAGCACGCCAATTTATGTCTAGAGTTTGGAGTGTTTGAGATGAAGTGGCTTGCCTATTATCAAGCCAGATTTTGTGAATAGAGGGACCCTATATTAAGTATCGTAGTTCGACTGATTCATTGTTTCTTGTTCTTCGGAATGTTAATGATGATTCTAAATTCTTTGTATTCACTCTTAAGTTTCGAGATGTTGATGATATATCTTGAATTCCAGTCATTGTGACTCTGTTGATTTCTGTGAGTCCGTTTCGGGTATGTCACCCAATCAGGCAATCAAGTATTGTATTGACCTCATTCCCGATTCTTAGCCTTTCGCTCATCCTTCCACAAGGATGTCAACTAAGGAAATGAGGTGATTCATTGAATTTAATTGACATTGCCATTCTTATATCTTTTGAGATATCCTCTTAGGATACTCAATTGTTGGTATACTTTATGATATTACTTCAATCGAAGTAATAATGTGCCGTGAGTGTAACTTCTACTCATTCGAGAAGATATCTTACCATTATATTTCATCGATCTATTGAGTGTTTCTAGGGTCATTCCTCAGTTATGTTTGACCTTACATCGATTTTCATGAGATACGAGTTGCGGAGGATAGCGTTCCTCTTACCACATTCCATACTCGTATGGTCCTTGTGAGTGGTTTGTTATATTGTTTGAAATAACGAACACCCTAGACTATTCCTTCAGTCTTCTGAATTGAGTATTCTTGGAATATCTTAATGAGTTCTTCTTGTGTCTTTGATTTTGAGTATAAGTTATAATTGAATTTTCAAATCTTTCAAATTGAAGATAAGTTTTAAGAGAAATTGGATTTTTGTTTTGAGATAAATAAAGAATAATTTGTGTGTTACATACGAAGTATTTCTTTTTATAGAAAATGATTTTTGTGTTGGGTGGTCCATCAAGTGCTTTAAGAATTCTGGTCGATACGCCTGATCAACGTTATCGATAGAAATCTCTTAAACACTGTGATGAGACAGTCAGACACATTAAATTGAGTTTTAATAAGTAAAGATTGGAATAAATTAATATGGTGGAGTATTAAATTTTATTTTAAAATGTTTAATGAAGCCATTGAACCATAGTGAATGTTGGATGAGTGGCAAGGCAATTTTGATCTTTTGATCAACTCGGGGGCCAATCGACGGGGTCATTCACTATAAATCAATGGCGAGGTAATACCCTTATATTATTTGAAATTTGAGAAATTAAATATGGTAATTTAGGTAAGTAAAGTGATTAATTCTAATTAAGGGGATGTCTTAATTAGAAGAAAATATCATTTGATGCTTTGATTAATAAAATGATGTATTTAAGGTAAAAGAATACTTTGGTTTGAAAAATTAAAATATCAATTGAATATTTTAGTACAAGCTATTAATGATGACTATAAAAATTTGTTTTGACACCTAGTTATTTGAGTAATGGTAGAAGATAGATATAAAACTCTATCTTAAGAAATGTTAATTTTAAACTTTTGGCATAAAGTTGTGAGCAAGTTTTGTTTTAAATTTTGGTTGTATTAAAATTGGCTGGTGTGAATTTGTAAAATTCTTTTGAAAATAAGTTTAAATTAATTATCAACTTTAATTATTTTTATGTCGATAGTTAGATGGAAATTTAATTTTTGTGACAAGTGAAAATGTGAATTTGAATTGTTTTGATAAATGAACCATTTATGTAGTATAATCATTTTAATTCTGAGAATGATTTTAAACTTTATATATATATATATATTCCAAAATTTATGGTATGGATAATCAATAATCATCTTTTGATAATAGAGGAGATTAGTTATCTCTTCTAAAATGAGTTTTCTTAGTAAATTACTTTAAAGTTAGATTTTGGAAAGTAATGAAAATATTTCCACTTAATGAAATGCTTTTATGATGATTACATAAAGTTGATTATAATTTTGTATGTCTTAGCTTTCCAGAGAAAAAGAAAATCATTTAATAAATGATTTAGCAAAAAGCTTGTTTGAAAATGCAGTTTGAGATTAAAATGGTTTGGGAAAATTTCAAATATTAAATTTATTTAAAAGCTGAAATTTTGTTTGGAAAAGTGCTGTACTAAAACAGCGATAACATGATATTTATAAATCCAAATGAGTTCAATCATTTTGTAAATGAAAGAGCTTTCAGTAAGATATAAATTTCCTATTTACCATTTTGGAATATTTTGAATTTAATTTAGTTTAAAATAGGTTTGAATGTGGATAGGCATTTCTGCCCTGTTACAAAATTCTCTAAGATTTAAGCTGAAAGTAAATTTAGCATAACTTTTAAACCATAAATCTGATTTTGATCATCTTTTTATTGTTGGAAAGCATAGAATTAGTAGAATAACTTTCATTTTATAAAAGTTTTCAGGTTTTGAGGTTTGTTGTTTCAAAACTTGTCTTCTTTACAACAGGTATAAAATAAAATTGATCTATTTCCCTTAATAGTTAAGTGTAAATTCTTATTTATGAACATGAACTATTATCATCTATTTTAGTTAAGTACAGGTGGAAGAGGATAGTTGGAATATATTTTGAGCAAAAAGAATATATATTAGTTTGTGCAAACTCGCTTTAAAATGCTAAAAAGGAAGGTATATTTTGGAATAAAATTTTAAAATGTTAAATGATGGTATATATTGTGTTTCCGACCTAATGGTCGATGTATGTTATATAAATCATTTTTGTAATATTGTATACAACCCTCTGTACAAAGGAGACTCCGTAGATTTTTTCGGAAATTTCTAACACTTAGAAAATTTGAGAAACATATGTGACAATATATGTTACTAATTAAAATTTATGGAAAAGTTAGAGGATAGACAACTCAAAAAAAATTATTTACTCTAAATAAAGTGTAATGAGTTTAAATTAAGAATCTAAGTAAGAAGCTTTAGGAATTTTCAAATATTGAAAATTAAGAATTCAATTATTTTGAACATAATGGGTTTGTGAACTCTAAGAATATTTGTTTAGTAAAAGAAGTATAAAATATATTCCTTGAGTTTATTTTACCTTTGTGCAATTATTTTACGATTTGCATTTACGTAGTCGTACGAGTTTGGTGGTATTGGAAGAAACGACCTACCTTGTATTGGGTTTTCTTTCTATAATAGTTGTTAATCTAATATTAGTATGACTCCCTTCGTAGTGTTATACGGAAAGTTGTATCGATTATCATCTTGTGGGTTGGAGTCCGGGATAAAGTTAGGACTAAATCTCGACTCTGTTCGTGAAACTTTTGAGGAATCGATCTTACCCAATTTGTCTATTGCATAACATCCTATCCGTGTTTGCTTCGAAGGTGAAACACCTTCGAAATAGGGATGTATTTCTTGTAGAAATCCAATGGTTCGCAAATTTCAGTAATTCCACTTTGGAAACAAAAGAATTAATCGAGCAAGCCTTATCTTGGTTTTCTACCATTCTATTTTGAGAGTGAGAGAATTTTTAAATTCGAGCTTGTTTATTTATCTTTTGCTTGATGAAATAATTATGTTGAACACAGCTCTTTTCTAAAAAATTGTGCGGATGCAATTTTTATAAGGGGGAAGTCTATAACAACCCTGGTTTTAGTGATTAACTGTAAGTATTAAATTATAATGGTAGTTATAATTTAATATCGAGAATTGATAATAATTTTGAGAACTTAAATTGTTTATTTGGAATAAACAATGAATTTTGGGAATAAAGAGAGAAAATAAAGTTTTGGAACCTTATTAAAGTGGTTTGAGTTAATAATAAGTGGAAGACGATTTCTATTAAGTGATAGTGCAATAATTTTACTAATTATTTCCATTTGCTTCTTTTAATAATTTTTAAAAGGAGTATTTGATTTTTAAAGAGTGTTATATTAAATAAAAAGGTGAAATTGGGTTCAAAAATATGATTTGATCATAAAATTGAGTTTAAAATGATTGTTTACATTTTATTACACAAAAAGGTTATTTTTGTGTAATTATTGGAGTTAAAAATAGTGATTTATATAATTATAAGTGTAATTGACTATTTGTTTAAAAATAAGGGTTTATAATAATAAAAATATTTTTATAACCAAATTTATCTTTTTATTAAGTACAAAATACTTTAATTAACATGTAAACTTGGTCTCATAATTTTATCTTGTGAAAACTTTGAAACATTTGATGTTTGTTTAATAAAATAAGTGTTTACTAGTGTATTAAGTGTTATAACTAAGTACTTAGGTAATTTCTTTTATTATTGGGTCTTAAACCAAATTAAAACATTTAGCCTATAGCAGTGAGAAGAAGGTATTCTCCTTCATTCTGCGTTCATTTGTTTTCACTTTCTGTAAGTTTTAGAAAACTCCAGTAACATCAAAAGAAAAGAGAAAACATTCCCTCTTCAAAACCCTAAGCAAATATCCCAAATTAAATTCAAATCTTTGTGTTTTTAAAATCGAATTGGAGCAAAATCAATAGGTAGTCAAAATCTAAAACCATTTATTCATTAAAAATCAAGTTTTGAAATTGTTTCTCTGTTAAAAGTTCTCTTTCTCTATTGCATATCTCTGTTTTAAGTTTATACAGGTTTATGAGGCTCAAATTCGAGCAAAGCTTCTACCTTTCAGTGGATAATCCAAGGTTTTTACTTTCATATAGCAAGGTGAGTTAATAACTCACATTCTCTAGCTGCTGCAGTGCTCAAAGAGCCAAAATTTATGAAACATCGTAGCTTCTGTAAATAGTTTCTGTTGATTATTTCTCTCTGTGAAAATATATTTCTAGTTGCTACTATGAGCAGTTATATCTATCAATTCTGACAACGTAATACTGCCGGATTTTCTTCAGTTTGTAGTTTATGTGTTATACTTCATGCTTGCAAAATTTGGTTGCAAAACTCATCTATTTGCTATGATAAAAGTTGGCCAGAAAATTAGTTCGCAGCTTGCAAATCGTTTGGAAAAATTCACGTGATGATGGTCGACCGCTAGGTCGACCATGAGCTTCCTTAGGTCGACCATACGGTCGACCTATGGAGTTGAGAGGTCGACATGGCGGTTGATCTAAGGGGCATTTGTTTGCCCTACACTCTTGTGTTGTTCTTTTGTTTCTGGGTTGATTCTAGCTTGTTTTGCTCTCTATCTTGCTTGATTTTGATGATGTTTTTGTGATGTTTTGAGAGCCATGATGTCTATCAATAGACGAGCCAAATTTTGGGGATTTTGAAATTCAAATTTTGGAATAAATTTGAATTTAATTTGAATTTAATTCGAATATCGGTTTGAGTGATTTTCTCTGTTTTTCTTCGTTTTCAAGCACGGATTTTTCCAAACAGCTTTGAAATAAATTATAAAAATAATGGGCGTTACAAATAATTATTCTATAGTATTTTTAAAGTAATTTCAAATACAAATTCTATTTATTCTCGATAATAAGGGAATTTTCAAATATGACTTTCAAAATTGATTTCGAAAATTTGTTTTAAAAGTTTTTTTTCTCAAGTAAATTATTTTATATATAAAATACACGTTTTTGCACTATTTGAGCGAATGAGAATTAAACTGTTTGGTAAAACATGTGGTATGGGACACATGCATTTATCTTAACGGTTAAATCCCAACTTATCTGTTTGATCGTTTTGACCTTCGGGTCGAGTTTACCGATGAGATGAGGTAAACTTTTTACTACTTTGAGTGTGAAATTTACTAGCGGTTAGTAAACCTTTTAGTGTGTGCGTGTGGTATGGGACACACGTTGACACTGTTTGGGTTCCTAGTTGAAAGTTTGTGACACATTTTTCCAAGAGACGTATTTGCTAGTACTGGACCTTCGGGTCATTTGTCCTTCGGGACGTTTGTCTAAGGGACGTATTTGTCCATTGAGACCTATTTGTCCTTCGGGATGTTGTCCTTCGGGATGTTTGTCTAGGAGACATATTTATTCATCCTTCGGGATGTTGTCCTTCGAGACATGGGTCTAAGAGACGTGGCACCTTATTTTGAGAGAACAGTGCTTGGTAGGCTTCGGCCATAAGCACGTGCTATATTTTTGAGATGATTTCATTGATTTCTTTGTGATTTTACAAGTTTATCGCCTTTTTACATTATTGGTCATTTGAGCCGTTCGAGATATTATATATGGCGATTACATCTTTGGAAATTGAACTTCTTATCGAGTTCTATATTTGAGATTTGGGTTTGCCAACACCTGGCGTTATTTGAGATTTGCCTTTTGGCGTATTATTTGAGATTTTCCTATTGGCGTTATTATATAAGATTTTCCTTTTAGCGTTTATTTGAGATTATATTCTCCTATGTGGGAGATTTATATTTGATTGCCTTATGGCTTATTTTGAGATGATGATTTCTTTGAGATTGTTTTGAGTTGCTGATATGGCGGGTTTGGAATTTCTCCTTTTTGGAGTTATGTTTTTCTCCTAAACCATATTTGATGTTTTGTGATACACTAATGATATGAGGCGTACTTTGATTGTGAGATTTGTTATGAATTTTTATCGCCTTTGAGTTGCATTCATATTAAGTCATATCCTTATATCACTTGAAATTACTATACCTACTTAATTATGCCTTGTGAAGTAACCATATACCCTTGAATTATTGCTTCCCACTTGAGAAGATTATCACCTTGCCTTATGCTTATGTTATCGATTATCCTCTTAAACTGATTTGTTTAGCTAGACTGATCCGTGTATTTTATACACGGGTCAGACCGAGGTGTTTCAGGTTAGGTACACTTTGGACTTAGCCTATTCTGCTTTCGCATGGACTTTTCTGCTAGCTCTTTTTGTTATAGCTTTTATGTAGTCCTTTTTGTTGCTACTCTGATATGTATATTCTTTTGACTCGTGTTTGTATTGCGGTCGTCATACCACATATGTGATGTATCATTTTGTATACTCTGTAGTATATTTGTATATGTGTGTATATATGGGATTACCTGCTGTTCTGTGATGTGTTTTGCATTTTAGTTGTTGTATTTTGTTCTGATAGATCCTATAGCCACCTATGGATTTATATTAAGTATTTATTGGATATGTCGATCCACTTGAGAGGAAAAAAAATATAGAGCATTTATCGACGTATTCAATAGATATTTAAGACAAGGCTATAGATGGTCGCTCCTAAACAGCCCTATTCTCCGCATTAGCAGATGGTATTACCCAGTAATACTCTTTGTTAATGTGGGTCTCGAAGTGGGGCGTCCTAGCTAAAAGTACGACAAGGCACGTTAGGCAATTCCCAAAGTAGGATACTACCAGTTTACCCTTCTCGGCTGGTGGGAACGCATCATAGCTATGATCGCCCACCGTGTCCAACACTACCATAATTCCGAGGGTGCGCACTAATCAATCACAATGTAAATGATGGTAATATGAAGAAGTGCATCCGCTCAGGGTAGCTAACCCACTTGGCCAGTACGGCTCCTGTTTTAGTCAGTTCAAATTGTCACAAGTGCTAGGCTAATCCATTATCGTTCTCTTTCTTCAAATCCAGCAACGATGCCAAATCCAACCACGTTGTTCTAGAGTCTTCTTCGCGTACACTGTTGTTAAAGTGGTTCTGGTATCGATAGAGAGTATGCCCACATCCGGCCCCGGTCTCTTCAACAACCAAACATCGTTTTACAACAGGTTAGTACTTTTACATTTTGAAATAGTTCAGACTTGATATCAAAATATCATATTTGCTTCAAAATCAAATCCATTTCGTAATTATCTTATTTACTCAAAATATACTATTCAGTTCAAAATCATTTTCGTCTTAATATCCCAATTTCGATTCCAAAATTGTTTCGAATTTCAATTTGGGTTATAACTTCAATTCAACCCAATTCGTATTTAAATCCATGATTTAAACTTAAACATTCCACCCTCGACCAGTTTGAATTTTTGAAAAATAATTTAAATAGTTTCTAAAATAGTTAAAATAATTAAAATAGTAAAATAGTTTAAATGGTTAAAATAGTTTAATATAAAATAGTTTAAATATTAAAATGGTTTATATAGTAAAATAATTTGAAAACCAAAATAATTTAAATATTTAAAGAATATAGATTTTTAAACAGTTTATACTAAAATAATTTATTTGAAAATAGTATCAAAGTCAAACCGATTCAATTCCAACTTCCCAATTCGAATTAACTTCGATTCCAGTTTATATTCAAATCAATTTCTATTTCGTTTCCAAATTAATTCAATTTCGACCTCAATTCCAATTAATTCAATTCAATTCTAATTTGAATTAATTTCAATTTAATTCTCAAATTTTTAAATCATTTCGATTTATATTCGAGTTCGATTTTCGAAATATTGATTTAAATCACTTAAATTAAATTTAACTTCAATATTCAATTTAAAATCCAATTTTCAAATATAATTAAATTCCAAGCTCAATTTCGAAATATCGTTTTATATCACTTTTACTTAGTAATATTCAAAGTTCAAATAAAATTTCAATCTTTTGAAAACAAATCAATTTATGAAATTCAATCATATTCCGATTTTAACTTCTAAATATCAACTTTAATTATTTAACAATTTCTTTTAACCAAAATTCTATTTCAACATTTCAAACTCGAATTCGTGATTAATTCGGTTTCTATAAATTTGATTTTTATTTCTTTTAAATCAAAACCATTTAAATAATTTCAAATCAAAGATTTTAAAATCATTTAATTTAAGCAATCCGGTGTCCGTATATAATTTTCTATCTTATGGCTAAGTGATCAGTTGTTTCAATTTAATTTCAGGGATGGATATATATCATTTCAATCCAAATCACAATGTCATAGGTATATATCATTTCAACCTATTTCTTAATTTATTTGAAATAATCCAATTTATAGTTATATACTGTGAATAATATACATGGTGATAATAGGATATATCAGAATAAATAAACATCCAAATCATCCAAAATATCAAACAATAGCATTCATTACAAACAACCATCCAAAATGTCAATATAATTTACAACAATTTCATAGTTATTAAAATTGGGTGTTTTACTGGCAATTAAATTCCTATTTCAAATTTAACTGTCAATTTTAATTTTTAACAGTTAATTCAATGACAATTAAATTTATCGAACAATGACCAATAAATTCATATCGCTGTCGTACAAATGTCGCGACCACCCACGGTGAACCGCACGTCCCCAAATTCCTTCCCCCGGTGCGTCGCGACGTCACGTGTAACAACCCGCATATTCTACGATTGAATATTTAAATATTTTATTTAAATGTAGAACCGTTAATCGGATTGAAGTCCGAAAAGCTACTTTTTGCAAACAGTCGAATTAGGACTCGAGACCACTTCCATTGAGTTCAAAATGCCGTTTGCGACCTTTTTGAGTATAAGTTTCGATATGTTTGGAGTTAGTAGAATTTTGCTACTTTTTCACTTTGGACTTTGGGTTAGGTTCAGCCCACTTGCCCAAATCTGGTTATATCTTTACTCCACCCCCTCTCCTCTTCATTACTTCACTTTCATTTCCTAAGTCTCAAGCTTCATCAAAAATGGGGGAAGAGAAAAAGAATTAGGAAATTCCTAAGCCCTAGTTCCATTGCAAATTCAAATTCTTGCTCCAAATTTAAAGAGAAGCTATTGGTAAGCCTCCTTTTCATCTTCTCCAACCCATCCTCCTTTCAATTTTAGAAATTCCTAAACCTAACTTTGGGAACGTTCTTCTTTTAAAAGCTTGGATTCAAGCTTCTTGTGTTGAGATTGAAGAGTGGTTGTTCTTCCCTTGTCTTCAAGCTCCTTCTTCATTGTCTTTGTAAAAAGGTGAGATTTTTATCTCACATCTTAAACTATATTTATCTTCGATTGTTAGGTATGAATTCCTAACACTTATTCATGTGCTATTGCTTTTGGTTTGGAAAGAATTAGTATTCATTGATAGGGCAAGAAGTGCTGGAAATCAGGCTCCGGCCGACCGAATGCAGGGTCCGGTCGACCGACCTGCTACTTGAGCACTTCCCTGCCTCTGTTTTGGGAGTGCAGGAATTTTGGCTCCGGCTGACCGACCAGGAAGTCCGGTCGACCGACCTGCTACCCGAGAATTTCTGCCTCTGGTCCGTTCAACCGACCTCAGGGTCCGGTTGACCGACCTGCTCCTATTTGCCAATTTTTCCTATATTGCTTATTTGTATGTATTTCCAACTTTAATCGATTTGTGTTGTTTCCCTTTTGTTGTTATCATTTATTACCGACTTTGATGACTTCTTTTCTTCGGGATTTTTGGGAATATCTATTTGATGGATTCGGTATCGATTTCTTTGGATTTTATTCACGTCTTCGAATGTGAATTTTTATGATTGATTGTTTCTACAATCACTTCTATGATTTGTCACTTCAAAATATAAAGGTTTTCTATACTAGTATTAAATATCAAAACTTCTTCATCAAAACGATTTCAACTCTATTTTCAATATCAAACTCGTTTATAAAACTGTTTTCCAATCTATTAGTATATACAAACCTTTACCTCATTCGTATGAGAAAATATAATTAAACGGCTTAGCAAAACAAGTGGTATGAAACGCTTGCGTTTACTTCGTCGGTTAATTGATGGACTTGTTCGATTGAAACTCTTGTGACAATTTTCTAGTGGAGATCTACAATCTGTTCGTAAATATTTGAGTTAAGCAAGTGGTTATGGGACATGAAGCTAAACTCTTATATTTACTAGCTTAGTGTAATCGACACTTCTTGATGATCGATGATGATCATTTTATAGTTTAGACTAGCAATGTGCGATGTCTCTTTGATTTGGTTCATCGGACGTTACACTGTACGACGTCGTTGTTCCGTTTTATCGTGATTTGGTTCATCGGACGTTATGCTGTACGACGTCGTTGTTCCATTTTACTACGTGTTGGTTCATCGGACGTTACGCTGTACGACGTCGTTGTTCCATTTTCCTATGTGTTGGTTCATCGGATGTTACGCTGTACGACATCGTTGTTTCTTTTTTTTATTGTGCTTCGGTTCATCGGAAGTTACGCTGTACGACGTCGTTGTTCCATTTTCTTATGTGTTGGTTCATCGGATGTTACGCTGTACGACATCGTTGTTCCTTTTTTATTGTGCTTTGGTTCATCGGACGTTACGCTGTACGACGTCGTTGTTCCATTTTCTTATGTGTTGGTTCATCGGATGTTACGCTGTACGACATCGTTGTTCCTTTTTATTGTGCTTTGGTTCATCGGACGTTACGCTGTACGACGTCGTTGTTCCTATTTATTGTGTCTCTGGATCATCGGACGTTACGCTGTACGACTTCGTTGCTTCGGATTATTTGATTTCTGGATTTCTATTGGTTGATTTCTGGAATTTATGTTTCACCAACTTTTACAATTGGCATTAATATGTATGTCATTATTGTGGCTTGGTGAATTAAATAAAGAATATGACATTCTTTTTAATCTTTGAGAAGATTCTTGTGATATTGATTAATCTCTTGTTGATTTTCAATTACGTACTTATCACAGTGTGGTATTATGGTTATGATACATTTTTGTCATATCTCTTATTCTATATCACTTTATCTGATATTTATAGCTAGACTGATCCGTTTATTATTTTCTTCTTAAATAATACTCGGGTCAGATTGAGGTTTTACAGGTGCTTCTTCATGACTTCCTATCTGGAACCATCATCTGACTTTTGGCTAACTACTCTAGTTTAGTAGTTTTTGTTGTATACATTTGAGATTAGACTCCTTGATGTATACATATCCTATTGTCTTGCACTTGTATCTATTCTTTTGTGTTATTGTGGATCTTATTTGACCACTACTCTGATGTACACTTTTATGTGTTATATTCATATCTATTTCCGCCTTTGTGATATGAATCGTCTGTGACTGATTTGTGTTATGTTTATTTCTATATTTGTTTCTGAAGTCCATATAGCCACTGTGTAGTAGCTTTGAGTTTGTATCGGTATGTCGGATTTCCTCTTGAGATGAAAAGTTATACTTTTATCTGGCATATCGGTACTCGCACAAAGCAATTATACAAAGGGTCGCTCCTCAACAGCCTTATTCTCCGTGCTAGTTGACGACATTACTCTATAGTGTCCTTGGCTAGCGTGGGTATAGAGGTGGGGTGTCACAGCTTGGTATCGGAGCCAAACTTCGGAACAATGTAGAATGACTTAACAAGGATCATCGTCCTAAGTTATTCCTTAGGAGTCGTGCTTTAGGATTTACTCGTGTCTTCGTACCATTCAATCCTATTTTCTTTTATGATTCCTTGTTATATCAATCAAGTTTGCTTGATATTTGTTTTGAGAGTAACCTTTTGTTTTTCTTTCTTTCTTTCTTAAAGAAGGGAAATGGTTAGACCAGGCCGCCCCAGCGCCGGTCAATCTAGTGCTACTCCCCGGGATGGAGTATTCATGTCAGCTCAACAACTTTTAGATCTTGTTAAGAATGCTCAAGCTATCGGACCCATCCCAGAGCCTACTCATCCTAGATCCGGTTTTGCACGCTTGTGCAGAGACTATACCGATTTGGGTGGAAGGCCATTCAAGGGATCCGAGAGTGTTATAGAAATTCAAGCTTGGCTCAAATCCTGCGATCGCATCTTTTCTCGCATGAACCTTATTGATCTACATCGAGTCCAGGTGGCTTCTAGCATGCTCCAAGAAAGAGCATTGGATTGGTATGAGCTTTTAATTTCTGAAATCGTTGAAGCAGATCTTACTTGGGAGCAATTCCGGGAAAGATTCGAATTGAAATTTGTGCCAGAAGCTAAAAAAGTAACTTTAGCCCGGCGCTTCATAGACCTTGTTCAAGGTGAATCTTCTGTGACAGATTATGTCGCATCTTTCGAATCTCTTTCTAAATACGGGGTTGAGTATATTAATACCCCGATGAAGAAAAATCAGAGGTTCGTCTATGGGTTGAATAAGAACCTCAAGAAGCCATTACTTCTGAAACTGGAAGTTTCATTTGATCAGCTTATTGACATCGCTCTTCGTCTTGAAGAGGCCGATAAAGAGTGTGATGTTGAAGTTGTGGGTGCTAAACAAAACTTCAACAACAACATGAAAAGGCCTATTAAGTTCAAAGGCCCCAATTCCAATCCCAACAAGAAAGGGAAGAAAGAATCTTCGGTAGCAAAGACTCCTACCTCTAGTCGTGGACGATGCTACAATTGTGGTCTTACGGACCACTATGCAAATGAGTGCCCGAAACCATTTTTTTGTCGTTATTGCAAAAGTTCGGGCCATCTTATATCTACATGTCCCATACTCCAAAGTAGGAGAGAGGGAGAGCTAAATGTTGTTCAAGCCCCCAGTGACACTTCTCTTGGTTAAGGTAATTCTCCTTCTATCTTTGACGATATTTCTTTTGAGATTATCTTATTCGAGTTCTTTTTGATATGGGTTTCATCTCATTATTTTTACATCAAAAGAACTTGTGATTCTTTTTCTTTAAAACATTTCTGGGCTTGATGACTTCTTTGAGGATTGCGAATCCGGATTGGTGGATCCGCAACACTCAATTTGCTTTTTATTGATGTCGAAATTATTTTATGTGATTTTTCTTTCTGGGCTGGTTTTTTTTACTTAGGCTTCGGAATTGATTTTTGTAAGGATTGACTTAATTTTTATATAGCCATATCCTATGTCTCGAGTGGACTATTCATCTTCGACATTTTCAATCTATTAAGCAGATTTCTATTTTTCCTTTGTGATTTCGATTCCAATTTGATGGCATCATTTTATTCTTTAAGCCCTCATGATGAGGAAAGCGTTATTTCTCTCATTCATGTAGTTTGAGAATTTCCGGTATTTTTGAGCTTGTCTTAGGATTATCACCTAAGCAATATCTTGAGTGGTGATAAGGTCTTTTTTTAGCTCGACCTTACCATCGGTTTTCTTTAGCTACGAGTTGCGGAAGTTAGCATCCACTTACCGCATTCCGCACTCGTTATGATTCTTATGAATGACTTGTTATGTCATTTAGTTTATCCAGTTTATTTCATCCATTTTTGTAAATCGAGTATTCTATGAATATTTCGATGAGACCATCCTTGTATTCATTGATTTTGGGTGAAAATAGCAATTTAAAAATTTTCAAATCTTTTTCATAAGATTTATTTATAAGTACAATTGGATTTTTATTCTTTAAGCAAACAAAGAATATTCTTAAAAGTTTTTAAGAAACATGTTTATTATCTTGAAGATGATTTTGTTATTGTATTGCCCATTGAGTGCTTTAAGAATTTTGGTCGATGCGTTTGATCAACGTTATCGATAGGAATTTCCTAAACGCTTTGATGAGACAATCAGACACGGTAAATTGACTTGTAAAAATGTAAATTTTTCTAGAAAGATTATTACATAAAGATAAATGTAATTTTGAAAGTTTTAGCTTTTCGGGAAAGAAGATTATTTAAAAGAAATTCTTTCTTTTCGATACTCTTATTCTTGTGATTCCCGAAGGGAACCAAGACTTTATTGTTTATACCAATGCTAATCGTATTGGTTTGGATGCCATTCTCTTGCAAAAGATAACGTGCTATCACTTGTGCTTCTAAATCATTAAATCCGATCGAGACTAGGTGTGCCACTCATGATCTAGTGCTCGCGGCTATTGTTTTCGCTGTTAGTGTTTGGCATCTTTATTTTTTTTTTGGGGAGAAATTTGTCCTCTACCCCGATCATAAATCTTTGGAATATTTATTTTCTCATAAGGAACTTAATATTGGTTTGAGTTCCTTGCATCTTATGATCTTAATATTCTTTATACTCCCGAAAGGGGAAATCGTGTTGCCAATATCCTTAGTTGCAAGCAACAAGTGGTTGTTTCTTTGATGATGTCCAAAAGGAATAATCTTTTTACCAAGTTCATCGAACGTTTCGATGTACTTTGTTTTGTTGAGCTTCATCTCATTTCTTTTATGGTGTTTCGAATTATTTGAGTTTCCGTTCGTTGGACGTATCATTATTGTACTACATCGGTGTTCGGAGTTATTCGAGTTTCCAGTTTCTTTGGCGTATCGCTTTTTGTGCTACGCCGTTGCACCGGCTCAATTTTCTGTTATTCACGACGTTTTCTTACGTCTTTCTACTACGGAAATGCCTTAAGGTTTCCGATTTTTATTCTTGAGCTTGGTGTTATAGTAGGGATTGAAGTTTCACCAGATTTGACTTTTGAGCAACATCCTATTCGCATCATTTCTTCGAGGGTTGAGCACCTTCGAAATAAAGATGTTCTTTTTGTGTGAGTTCTATGGTTCTCAAATCCCAAGGATTTCTCTTGGGAAATCTAGAGAATTCATCGAACAAAAACTTTCGGACTTACTCTTTTGTGCTCTTTATGGTGAGCTTCTTATTTCAAATTTTCTTTTGTGTTGATATGCTTTTATGGTTGTTACTCTTTATTTTCTTCTTAAGTATTGCGAGGACGCAATTTCTTTAAGGAGGGGAGTTTGTAACAACCCGCATATTCTACGATTGAATATTTAAATATTTTATTTAAATATAGAACCGTTAATTGGATTGAAGTCCGAAAAGCTACTTTTTGCAAACAGTCGAATTAGGACTCGAGACCACTTCCATTGAGTTCAAAATGCCATTTGCGACCTTTTTGAGTATAAGCTTCGATATGTTTGGAGTTAGTAGAATTTTGCTACTTTTTCACTTTGGACTTTGGGTTGGGTTCAGCCCACTTGCCCAAATCTGGTTATATCTTTACTCCACCCCCTCTCCTCTTCATTACTTCACTTTCATTTCCTAAGTCTCAAGCTTCATCAAAAATGGGGGAAGAGAAAAAGAATTAGGAAATTCCTAAGCCCTAGTTCCATTGCAAATTCAAGTTCTTGCTCCAAATTCAAAGAGAAGCTATTGGTAAGCCTCCTCTTCATCTTCTCCAACCCATCCTCCTTTCAATTTCAGAAATTCCTAAACCTAACTTTGGGAACGTTCTTCTTTTAAAAGCTTGGATTCAAGCTTCTTGTGTTGAGATTGAAGAGTGGTTGTTCTTCCCTTGTCTTCAAGCTCCTTCTTCATTGTCTTTGTAAAAAGGTGAGATTTTTATCTCACATCTTAAACTATATTTATCTTCGATTGTTAGGTATGAATTCCTAACACTTATTCATGTGCTATTGCTTTTGGTTTGGAAAGAATTAGTATTCATTGATAGGGCAAGAAGTGCTGGAAATCAGGCTCCGGCCGACCGAATGCAGGGTCCGGTCGACCGACCTGCTACTTGAGCACTTTCCTGCCTCTGTTTTGGGAGTGCAGGAATTTTGGCTCTGGCTGACCGACCAGGAAGTCCGGTCGACCGACCTGCTACCCGAGAATTTCTGCCTCTGGTCCGTTCAACCGACCTCAGGGTCCGGTTGACCGACCTGCTCCTATTTGCCAATTTTTCCTATATTGCCTATTTGTATGAATTTCCAACTTTAATCGATTTATGTTGTTTCCCTTTTGTTGTTATCATTTATTACCGACTTTGATGACTTCTTTTCTTCCGGATTTTTGGGAATATCCATTTGATGGATTCGGTATCGATTTCTTTGGATTTTATTCACGTCTTCGAATGTGAATTTTTATGATTGATTGTTTCTACAATCACTTCTATGATTTGTCACTTCAAAATATAAAGGTTTTCTATACTAGTATTAAATATCAAAACTTCTTCATCAAAACGATTTCAACTCTATTTTCAATATCAAACTCGTTTATAAAAATGTTTTCCAATCTATTAGTATATACAAACCTTTACCTCATTCGTATGAGAAAATATAATTAAACGGCTTAGCAAAACAAGTGGTATGAAACGCTTGCGTTTACTTCGTCGGTTAATTGATGGACTTGTTCGATTGAAACTCTTGTGACAATTTTCTAGTGGAGATCTACAATCTGTTCCTAAATATTTGAGTTAAGCAAGTGGTTATGGGACATGAAGCTAAACTCTTATATTTACTAGCTTAGTGTAATCGACACTTCTTGATGATCGATGATGATCATTTTATGGTTTAGACTAGCAATGTGTGATGTCTCTTTGATTCGGTTCATCGGACGTTACGTTGTACGACGTCGTTGTTCCGTTTTATCGTGATTTGGTTCATCGGACGTTACGCTGTACGACGTCGTTGTTCCATTTTACTACGTGTTGGTTCATCGGACGTTATGCTGTATGGCGTCGTTGTTCCATTTTCCTATGTGTTGGTTCATCGGATGTTACGCTGTACGACATCGTTGTTTCTTTTTTTATTGTGCTTCGGTTCATTGGATGTTACGCTGTACGACGTCGTTGTTCCATTTTCTTATGTGTTGGTTCATCGGATGTTACGCTGTACGACATCGTTGTTCCTTTTTTATTGTGCTTTGGTTCATCAGACGTTACACTGTACGACATCGTTGTTCCATTTTCTTATGTGTTGGTTCATCGGATGTTACGCTGTACGACATCGTTGTTCCTTTTTATTGTGCTTTGGTTCATCGGACGTTACGCTGTACGACGTCGTTGTTCCTATTTATTGTGTCTCTGGATCATCGGACGTTACGCTGTACGACTTCGTTGCTTCGGATTATTTGATTTCTGGATTTCTATTGGTTGATTTCTGGAATTTATGTTTCACCAACTTTTACAATTGGCATTAATATGTATGTCATTATTGTGGCTTGGTGAATTAAATAAAGAATATGACATTCTTTTTAATCTTTGAGAAGATTCTTGTGATATTGATTAATCTCTTGTTGATTTTCAATTACGTACTTATCACAGTGTGGTATTATGGTTATGATACATTTTTGTCATATCTCTTATTCTATATCACTTTATCTGATATTTATAGCTAGACTGATCCGTTTATTATTTTCTTCTTAAATAATACTCGGGTCAGACTGAGGTTTTACAGGTGCTTCTTCATGACTTCCTATCTGGAACCATCATCTGACTTTTGGCTAACTACTCTAGTTTAGTAGTTTTTGTTGTATACATTTGAGATTAGACTCCTTGATGTATACATATCCTATTGTCTTGCACTTGTATCTATTCTTTTGTGTTATTGTGGATCTTATTTGACCACTACTCTGATGTACACTTTTATGTGTTATATTCATATCTATTTCCGCCTTTTTGATATGAATCGTCTGTGACTGATTTGTGTTATGTTTATTTCTATATTTGTTTCCGAAGTCCATATAGCCACTGTGTAGTAGCTTTGAGTTTGTATCGGTATGTCGGATTTCCTCTTGAGATGAAAAGTTATATTTTTATCTGGCATATCGGTACTCGCACAAAGCAATTATACAGAGGGTCGCTCCTCAACAGCCTTATTCTCCATGCTAGTTGACGGCATTACTCTATAGTGTCCTTGGCTAGCGTGGGTATAGAGGTGGGGCGTCACATCACGAGTCCAACGGAGCTAATGCCGTCCCCTAACTCGCTCCGCACCTCTCACAAACACCAACCTTAGTCATGGTTGCTCCAAATCGAGCATCCTAAAACTTCACTGCACCCTACAAATTTGATATCAGATCGAAGCGAATTGCGAAAAATGGATTTAGGAATTGGTTTCGATACTTTTAGTTGAGTAATCTACAAGATACAGATTTTTGAATTTCCATTTGCTTTCTTTTTTTTCTTTGCTAAACTGTTGCGTGCATTTTAAAGGAGGAGGGTAGCATGATGAATGAGAGCAAGGCACGATCACATCTGATGGGAGAGAATATGGCTGTGATTGACCTTAAACAATTTAAAATATTATTTAATTACAAATATCTCGATTTACGCAGCTCAAAATTTTGAACCCCTACCGAGGCATGGCGCTTGGGGTTTATAATGTTATACCCCTATTCTGAACGCAATGGAAAACGTTTCGAGTCCTAATTCGATCGTATAGAGAAGATAAGTTTTTGGACCAATTATTATGTTGAATTTTCAATATTAATTTCAACGCATTTATATGTCGTATGACCCAACAATAACTCCGAACTTTACGAAATTTGAAATTCGATAATAACACACTATTATGGCCCAATGGAACTGGTTTCGTCGAAATTCGAGACTGTGCCCCGCATCGCTATTTTATATATGTCAATTAAAATATAATATTTTGTTTTACTAATTATTCACTTTTAAATCCAATTTTAAATGTTAACAATCTTCATTGTGGTTTAAATAAAATTTACATCAACTTCCGATATCAATTTCAATCATATTAAATTCAGAATTCAATTATTCAAATAATTTCCCATATTAAATTTAAATAGTTTAGTTGTTCAATTTTCAACAATGAAATATTAGATTTTAAATGAATTTTAGTTATCAATCAATTACTTTATTTACATCTAATGAATTCAACATTTATTATTTAATCCAACAATTTATTGTAAACACATTAAATACGTAGTATTACCTTTCAATACTTGTTATTACTTAAATCTTCGAAATTAGTTTATTTCAAAATTTTATTCAAGTTCATATCCAATTCTTACATTCAAAATTATTAAATCTTTTTTTAACCATTTTTATTTAATAATTACATTAAATTTAATAATTTAAAATAGCTAAAAAATACGGGTCGTTACATTCTCCCCCACTCAAAACTTTTCATCCCTGAAAAGACGTTTAGTAAAGAATTTAACATTTGATATATTTTAAAAATAATCAACTTATAAAACATAAAATCTTATTTGAAAACTTTTACTAAGCTTCCGTTATGCCACTCTAATCGGCTTACGGAAATCACAATTTAGTTATAAAACAAGTTAAAAAATTTAAACTTCAAAAATTTTCTAACACCCGGATTTACGGAAAATTACGGCATAGTCTCCTTTGCTCGGCTCGATCGGAACAACTACAAAACGTCACTATGAGCCCCAAACCAACAAAGGAAAACAAAAGCCAAGTGGCTCCATCATAAAACCATCAAATCAAATGACAAAATAAACATGTACCTTTTTGTCGGGCAATCCAAATTTTCCTGATTTTCAATACCTACATCTTATTTACCAATGATATCCGATCATATAATTTAAAATAATTTTATATTTCGCATTCTCAATTTCCAATATTTGCTTTACTAAAGCCCGTACGATGTACATATATCATCCATACACAATATTGAACCTGATCACTCATTCGATCTCAAAAATTCACTTCCGAACTAGTATCGTTCACACGACTCTCTAGTGCGGACTCAGATTTGGTTCCTTGATCATAAACCATCATTCTCCTTGCATAGCCATATACTATGATAGAGAATTCCAGAATCAAATCAAAAATCCATATCCAGGATTCGCCGTCGAGAATCGAGTGAAAAATCCTAACTCGGATCGATATAAATTATCTCGAAATTCTATGCTCGAAGCTAGATCAAATCGTTATGCGAATAAAATAATATACGTACAAGTTATATATTTATTCCAATTGATTCTTAGTTACACCAAATTCTTTTCATTCACATTCATTTTCATAATTTCCTTTAATAACAATTTATTTGTGAAACATTTTATTAATCATCACTTTATTTTATAATCTATAAAAGTCCAACTTCTTATATATGGCTTTATCTAAGTTTACAATTATCTTTAAAGTTACAAATTCAATTTCATAATTCCATTGCAAGCTTATATTTAATTTTATAACCCATTTACAAAGATATTATTTGATTCATTTGTCTACTTTCTTAAGCTCACTTACTTATTCCATATAGTCATTAATCATTTCATAATATACTTAAGTATATAACACTTACCATTACAACAAAATTTCCATTTACATACATTCAAATTACTTTTAAGTTTGTTAACTTGTATAACATCCCATTACATATCTAAGTCATATTTTGTCACGGCCCAGATTTTCAACCCTCGAAAGTCGACATCAATACGTCCACTGTATTATAGCATGCCAAGCAATCGAGTGCCAGAAATACCAGATCGTTAGAGGAAAAGGAGAAAGAGGTAGAAGAAGAAAAACAGAATAACAACAACACAGAATCTCACAATCGCAGTGGAACAATATATAATAGATATTAACATGTCTTTATACAAAAAGAACTACAACTACTATTTACACATTACATCATCGGAGTACAACACATCAATAACTCAATACAGGACAGTTATAATAACTTGTCCTCACAAGTGCTGAATAATACAGTCTACAATACACAATAGAATAAAATCAAATACGTGTAATACGTCATCGTCATCCAGCTCGTCTCCTGAGCCTCATAACATCATATCCTGTATCAGTAATACTCGGTCTGACTAGAGCATTATAATATTGAATTTATTAAAGTTATCAAAATCCTTTGAAAAACAAAGGTATCTCATAAGACCACGCCACACATAAACACGACGGGATTTTACCTTATGATAACCAAAACATTTTATATCAAAATCATCTGATATTATAATAGTGTCTAGGTACAAATACTTATTCAAATAGCCGAAATTGTTACATTAATTAAATTCCAGCATACTAGGCTCTACAACCAAAACCGTAAAGGCACACATTGAAGAATGGATTCCATACGAATGACTAGGCACTGGGGTACCACTTGTTACAGTACACATCTAGAAAAATGTACCAAGGACCACGTCGGGATCCTCTGCAACACAAGGCCGGACAACCCCTAACCTGGATAGACCGAATATGCTATCACCCCGGGTGTTCCCACCCTTACCGAGTTCTTCCACGCACCATAGTAATAATATCCGAGGGTATCTAGAAAGGTGATAAACATACCCTAATTGGGTGCGACCCACTTAGCCTTGCTGCATCTCCCCTGATTTTCAGTCATTCTCGGTTGATGAGGCTTGAGGCCATGATTACCTTTTTAAGGAATTTTCACTTAGAATGCTCATTGTCCTTTAATGACAATGTATTGATAGCATTAATCCATACAAGTCCGTTCTGGGTCTGAATGAAATCGAAGGCACCATTCCTACCCCATTTTCAAATCAACCTCAGGATTAGTAGCGATTAGCCCTTGCGCTTCACTGCTCCATCTTCGATTCCATACTCTTGTCTTCACTTCGAAAATGTACTCGTTGGATCGAAATGGTTTTCGAATATTATATGATCCTGGTCTTTTCGAAACAACGTTCGATATTTCCGGTAAACTCAACCCCGGTTCTTTAGGAAATAAACAGACCAAAATAAGATCGGAGATCGCCTCCTAACCGTCAGTGGACAGATTTCCTTATCATTGTCCTAGAAGAATGAAATGAGTTTATACGTACAGTATAGCACCTTTCGACGGTAACTGTACCATATAATTCCCATGTTTCTCCTAGACATCCCAGGGTTATGTTTTGGGTCTAGATTTGATAGTCGGTTATTTTAACTATCAAATAAACAATCACTCAACTAAATAGTTCATTTTCAACTGAAAACACTAAGTCTCATTTAATTTAGTTTTAATTAATTAAATCTCTTTATCAAAAGGTATGTACCTATCTTATCGGAGTAAGTACGTTCACCAACCTTTCTTTTCAAAAATATTTGAAAAACCCTTTAAAATAAATATGGAAAGCACCACATAGTATCAACCATGGATTCACAGCTCAATGATTACGTCTCTATCTCAGAGAAACCCAAACTTAACTGCATGCAATCTCTGCCTCCGATTTCGCCATGAAAGTATACCATTACTTTCCGAAAACTTTATTTAATAATTATCACAAAATATTGTTTATAAAGTTTCTATAATAAGTTTCCAAGTTTAATTTAGGCAGAAACTCTTAAATGAAAGTTATTATACAAAACTATATTGATATTGAATAATTTATCCTTTAAAATAATAACACTAATTAATTCTTAATAATAATTAACTTAATATCAACTCATTATAAACTAACCTAATTAATAATTAAATAGACTTTAAACAATTTAAATAATTACATAGCTTTGAAACAATAATTAATTCTGATTTATTAATAAGATTCTAGTCGATTTACAAGACTTGTTTATAAAAATTATAATTCATTCTAGCGATTTAAAAATATTTAAGTAACTAACTTTCTGAAATATTTTTAAACACCTTTAAACTACCTAGTTTAATAATTTAAAATCCTCTTTTAAAACAAACTTAACTTCTCGATAAAATATATTTTTCAATTCCAATATAGCCAGTCTAATATTTATAAATTTTTCTCGATTTATCACCCATTTTGATTTACGTCCCAATTTCGTAAATCCCCTTTTTACATTTTCAAAAGAAAAATCTATCGTTTTCTTTTAAACCGTTTTTCCCAACCAACTATAAATTCTCACCGTGAATTTATAACTTCAATTTATCAAGTGATAATTATTCACTTTACTTTATAAAACCTTGTTTATAAATCTCATAGTCTCATCTTCCATTTACAACGGTTGCACTTCACTTAAATCCATCATAAATTGATTTCTAAATTAATTTCCATTTATAAATCAATTTCTTAAATAATCCAAACTATATTCCAAACCCAATCCAATCTCAATTATATTTCCATTTGTAATTAAAAATCTTATTTAAGATTCGGTATACCATTTTTATATTTTATTTCCAAATTCCTTTTTTATTTTTCCCAACTATTTAAATATCGATTTTTAAATCCCTTTTTCTTTTTAAACACATATCACTTGAGTTTATTGTTTAAAATCCTTTATATACATTAATTTAAAATCTCTATTTAAAATTACTTTGCAAAATAATTAATTATAAATTTAAAATTCAAATTATTGATTTTTATCCAAAACAATACCTCTTTAATAAATTCCAAACTCAATATAATATTTCACTTCCAACATTCCCTTTTACTTTCTTTACATATTCAAAATAATACTTATGGTATTTTAAAATACCAAAACGTAGACCAATGTTACTATAGCATCAAACAAATTCAAATTATGCTATAATCTATCATAGATTATTCAAACATATCATGTATCATAATATATGGAATTAAATTAAACATTTTTGAGGAATCCAGTTGGATCCCCCTAACCTGTTTTCCTACAACCACTGATGTTAATAAATCATAAAAATACCAATCCCACTTCGAAGGGGATATCGTGGTATATAGGGTCATCCGCTATTATGCGGGGCGCATAGGGTCTCATCCGCTAAATTATGCGAGAACAATCAATCCAACTACTAATATATATACTACTATATATATTATAACATCCAACTGAAAAATATATCAATTCAACCAATCATCCCATAATTAATTTTAATCATTTAAAATTAACTAGTAATCCAAAAATGAGTGAGATTAACTCACTTTGATTTTCTATCGCTTTCGTGTTCTGATTCCGACTAAATTCGAACGCGTTTGAATTTGGCTAAAAATTCTGGAAGCTCCAAATTGTTCCAGTCCAATTCCTATACGTAGAATTCGTAAATATGAGTGCAATACAACTTGTTTCGTTCAATTCTGACATCGTATGTAAAAGATATACAATTTATAAGATCAATGATTTTTAAAACAATACAAAATTTTAATTTCCTTTTTGAATCTTATACCCTAATTACAGAGTCGTTCGATTTACAACTTCAGATCCAGGTCGCAAAACCCTTTCTCCTTTACGTACGCATGTCTTCATTCGTTCCAGGCCTTTGAAACCCATAGCCGCCTCCATAGATCCATTTATCGCGACCTACACATAGCCCTAGGAGATGATTGGCGGCCACTATCCCCTTCATCATCACGAACGCCACCCACGACTGGAAGCTCGGCAAGCTCGGTCACCTACAACCCACAAAAATCGTGCTCGAACACCCAGCCTTTACCCACGATTTTCCACTTCCCCAAGTCACCGTAGCCCAGATCCACCGTTCATATCGTAGATCTCAACAAGCCCTTCGACTTTCTAGTTGAGAGTTTTTGCTAAAAGCTGGTGGATGGATCAGAAATTGAGGGAGAACGAGGTGAACTATTGGCCATTAATTTATGAACTATGGCCGCGTTTAAGAAACTATGGTTTTCAAAGAGATACAAGTATATATACGAGTAATATATATTATTTTATTATTATCTCGATTATTCACGTGCTTTTCTGAACGAACTCCAAATGAAGCGTGCCGCCTGATGTTTATAATGTTATACCCCTATTTCGAATGCAATGGAAAATGTTGTTGGAACCTCCATTCTATGATTTCAATGACAACAACTATACAATATCATATATATACATATACACTAATGTATGCAGGTATTCAAGATACTCATCACGTCAAAAAAACTATGATTTGAAGATTACAAGAAGAGTATTTATGAAAATAGTATATAGAAGTATTGTACAATCTCCAATGAAGTGACACACAAGAATAAACTGGAAATTACACACTTAGACGTCTGCAGTCAAAACTCAGACGTCTGTAGACATTTCGGGAAATTTCCAGAAACATACTCCAGACGTCTGAGATATACTGCAGACGTCTGGTTACGGGATATTTGCTTTAACGGCTTTAATTTTTAAATTATTACGAAACCTTAAAACAAAAGAAATTCTTCTACAAATAGTTGCAACCTTTCACCAATGGTTTCCAGTCACTTCTCTTTGATCACAACTCTTCAAATCCTATAAATAGTATCAAATTAAATTAAGAAAAAATTACCCAACTTATTGATTTTTCATTCTCTTGAATTTTTATTATCAAGACAATTTCTGAAACTTAATTTCTAACATTCTCAAATCAAACTATAACCACTATTTATATTGGTTATATACTTCCTCAAATTTGCGCTCTCACACTTACACAATCACTCAAAGGAGATTATAGGAAGTTGTATATTATCAGTCAATATCAGTGTTGATTAGAACACAAGATTGTCAAAAACTTTATTGTAAAAAGACCTGTTCCTCCGGGTGAAGCGAGGATATTTGAGTAGTGAAATACCGAAGGGGAGCTTCGGGACTGGACGTAGGACGGGAGGTCCGAACCAGTATAAAAACTCTGGTGTGATCGTTTTATTTCTATTTACATTTACATATCTGCCTATATCCTTGCTATACTGTTAGTACACTTGCACATTAGTAACATATATACGATCCATAAGACTTTCATTTGGTATCAGAGCCTAGTTCAATTCAAGTTACAGTAACGTGTAGTTGAATTATTACTAATATGGCAAGTACTTTTCAAGAAGGTCAATCTACTGCACGTCGTCCACTATTTACTGGTTCAAATTATGCATATTGGTCTACACGTATGCGTATTTTTATAGAGTCTACTAGTCTAGATGTTTGGGAAACAACTCAAACTAGATATGAAGCACCAACCACTGCTAGAAACACATGGACAGAAGAACAAAAACTTTAAGCTGGAAATAATGCAAAAGCTATGAATCTTTTATTTTGCTCACTTGATAAAAATAAATTTTCTAGAGTTATGTTATGCACCACTTCATATGATATATGGCATACACTTCAAGTTACTCATGAAGGAACTACAAAAGTTAAACAAACAAAGATTTCAATTCTACAAAATCAGTTTTCATCATTCAAAATGAAAACCAATGAAACTATAAGTGATATGTACATGAGATTTCAAACTATTCAACATGATCTTATGGCTCTAGGAGTAAAATTTACTCAATTTGAACTAGTTACTCGAATTTTAAATTCTTTGACTACTGAATGGGGAAGAAAAGTTTTGGTTATCGAAGAAGCTAACAATCTTTCCGAACTCAAAGTTGAAGAATTAATAGGAAATTTGATGTCATACGAAGCTAACCTGCAGGCACGAAAAGAAGCAAATCAAGAAAAGAAAAATATTGCTTTTCAAGCCAATAATGAGAATTCAGATCTCGAAGAAGATGAAATTGTATTCATAGCAAAGAACTACAACAAATTCAAGAAATTCAAGCAAATGACAAAATTTCAAAACGGAGGAAATTCAAATTCAAAAACAACTGATTTAACTTCAATCAAATGCTATGGATGTGATAAGTTTGGACATATGAAGAAGAATTGTCCTCAAGGTAATAATGATAAAAGAAAGAACAAATTCGATGGCAAGAAAAAGAAGAGAGCATTTCAAGTAACATGGGATGATTCTGACTCATCATCGTCAGATAGTGAGAGCGATTCTGAACAAGCAAATGTTTGTTTTATGGCTAACACTGATGAGGTACTTTCCGATTTATCTTATAACGAATTACTTGAAATAAGTATGGAATTAGATGATAAATTTAGAGAATCAAAAAAATTGATCAAAGAATACAAAGGAAAATTTGCTCGATAAGAATTAGAAATTGGAATGTTAAAAGATGAGAAAACGATTCTAGAAGAAGAATTAGAATTAGCTCAAGATGAATGTAAAAATTTGACTATAAGTAATTCTGATTTAATTCATGAGTTACAAAAAGTAGCAACTACAAACGATGTCATTTTAAAAGAAAATATTGATTTTAAAATAAGGATAGAATCTGACAATGTTGAAATATCTAACTTGAAAAATAGTTTGGAAAAAATAACAAATAATGTTTCAAAATTTAATAAAGGAAAACAAAATTTAGAAAGTTTAATTAAGAATTCTAAACCATCAGGAAATAAAAATGGATTAGGATTTATTAAAAATCAAGACAAAACCAAGAAACAAAATTTGAATGCTACAACTAATTATAATTCTCTCTACACTAAATTTGAGAAATCTAGGATATTTCATAATAACAACAAATCTAAAAATATTAAAATCTGGATTCCAAAAACAAATAATAATTTGATTAGAAAGAAATTTATAAACGAATATTTGGAAAAAGTAGTTCATAACAATAATTATTTGTTTAAAGGTCCCAAACCATCATGGGTATGGCTACCTTCCCTTACTAACCCTTAGGACCCTAAAGGAAGAAGTGGGTACCAATTAATTTTCTTTATGTTTTACAGGTACTCAAAAATAAAAGTAAGGGAAAAGAGAGGTGGATACTAGATAGTGGATGCTCCAAGCACATGACGGGAAATAAAGCCATGCTTACAAATATCAAAAATATAGATGGTGGAACAGTAACATTCGGAGATAACTCCAAAGGATTTGTGATTGGCATTGGAGAAGTCATCAATCTAGGTATATCTACATCTCCTATAATTACAAATGTTCTACTAGTAGAAAATTTAAAACATAATCTTCTTAGTATTAGTCAATTATGTGATAAAGGTTTTAAAATTGATTTTGAAAAAGATAAGTGCAACATCTATGATCAAAATAAAAATTTAATATTTGAAGGATTTAGAAAACAAAATATTTATATTCTAAACATGAATATTAATCATAAAGATGATGTATGCTTAGCAGCTAATCATGGTGATCCATGGTTATGGCATAGACGTTTTTGTCATGTAAACTTTAAAAATATCAATAAATTAGCTAAACATGAATTAGTTAGAGGCTTACCTAAGATCAATTTTAAAGTTAAAAATCTTTGTGACGCATGTCAAATAGGCAAATTAACTAAAAGTTCTTTTAAATCTAAAAAGGAAATTTCCACTAAAGAACCACTTGAATTACTTCATTTAGACTTATTTGGACCAACTCGAGTACGATCTATAAACCACAGTAAATACGTTTTCGTTATTGTGGATGATTATTCAAGATATACTTGGACTTTATTCTTAAAACATAAAAGTGATACTTTTGAAATGTTTAAAATCTTTGCTAAACGAATTAAAACTTCAACGGATTTAAAAATTAAAAATATACGAAGTGATCATGGTGGAGAATTTGAAAATGAATTATTTACAAATTTTTGTAATAAAAAGGGTATCGGTCATAATTTTTCATTTCCCCGAACACCACAGCAAAATGGTGTTGTTGAAAGAAAAAATCGTACTTTGCAAGAATGTGCACGGACATTACTAAACAGTAGTGATTTACCAAAGAATTTTTGGGCAGAAGCAGTCGCAACGGCATGCTATGTCTTAAATCGTGTTACTTTAAGGCCTATGACTAAACACACATGTTATGAAATGTTTTACAAAAGAAAACCAAAAATAACATATTTTAGAGTATTTGGTTCAAAATGTTTTATACTAAACACAAAAGATAATCTTGGAAAATTCGATGCAAAAGCTGATGAAGGAATATTTATAGGATATTCTGATAGAAGTAAAGCATATCGAATCTTTAATAAAAAAACAAATCTAATAGAAGAAAGTTTACATGTATCCTTCGACGAAGATTTATTTACTAAATCGAAAAATGATGATGAAGAAATTCCAATTTTATTACAAAAACAAGATATAAACTCAGAACAAATTTCAAATGAAAATAACGAAATTAATATATCAAAATCACCGCCACGAATTTTAAAAGATCATCCTATGAATAATATTATAGGAAACTTAGATTCTAAAGTAACGACTAGAAATCAACTAAATCAAATGAGTCAAGTAGCGTTTATATCTAACTTTGAACCTAAAAACTATAAAGAAGCATCTAATGATGATTCTTGGATTTTAGCAATGCAAGACGAATTAAATCAATTTGAACGAAATAATGTTTGGAAACTTACACCCCGACCAATTGATCAATCTGTAATAGGAACAAAATGGGTTTTCAAAAATAAAGCAGATGAAAATGGTAATATTGTTCGAAATAAGGCAAGATTAGTCGCACAAGGTTACAACCAAGAAGAAGGAATTGATTATGAAGAAACCTTTGCACCAGTAGCTCGTCTCGAAGCAATACGGATCTTACTTGCTTTTGTGTGTCATAATAATATCAAACTTTTTCAAATGGATGTTAAAAGTGCTTTCTTAAATGGGTTTATAAAAGAAAATGTTTATGTTGAACAACCCCCATTGTTTGTTCATGAAAAATTCCCGGATCATGTTTTTAAACTTAATAAAGCACTATATGGCTTAAAACAAGCTCCTCGAGCTTGGTATGATCGCTTAAAATCTCATTTATTAAAATCTGGTTTTCAAAATGGTAAAATTGATACAACATTGTTTATTAAGAAAAAGCAAAATGATATTTTAATAGTACAAATTTATGTTGATGATATAATTTTTGGATCAACAAATGAACTTTTATGTAAAGAAGTTTCTCAAATAATGACTAACGCATTTGAAATGTCACATATGGGAGAATTAAATTTTTTCTTAGGATTGCAAATAAAACAACTAGAAAATGGAATTTTTCTAAATGAAGAAAAATACTGTAAAGATTTATTAAATCGTTTTGGTATGAGTAAAACGTCTAGTAAACCAACACCAATGAGTACCACTACTCACTTAGATAAAGATGAAAATGGTAAAGATTTCGATCAAAAACTTTTTAGAAGTATAATAGGATCTCTTCTTTACTTAACTGCCAGTCGACCCGATATAATGATGAGTGTATGTCTATGTGCACGCTTTCAAGCACAACCAAAAGAATCACATCATCGTGCAATAAAACGTATTCTCCGCTATTTAATAAATACAACGGATTACGGCCTATTTTATCCAAAAAATAATCCATTCGAACTCGTATCCTATAGTGATGCAGACTTTGGTGGATGCAAAACGGATAGAAAAAGTACAAGCGGTACATGTCATTTTTTAGGTCAATCACTAGTTTCATGGTTTAGCAAGAAACAAAATTGTGTGTCTTTGTCTACTTGTGAAGCTGAGTACATTTCTGCCACTCTAGCATGTGCTCAAGTAATTTACATGCAACAGACATTACAAGACTACGGTAGTCAATTAAATAATTCTATAATTTATTGTGATAATACAAGTGCGATTAATTTATCTAAAAATCCTATAAATCATTCTAGAAAAAAACATATTGATATAAGACATCATTTCTTAAGATATAATGTCGAAAAGGGAACAATCAACCTAGAATATGTAAATACCGAAAATCAAATTGCAGACATTTTTACTAAACCACTGAATGAAATGACTTTTATTAAACTAAGAAGAAACTTAGGAATTTGCTCATTAACCGAACTAGAATAGAATAATTTTTTTATATATATAAACATTTCTTTAAACAACTGAAAATTTTATGGTAAAACAGTTTTTTAGTGGTTTAAATTCTCTCAAATATAAACCTAACAAATGGTTAGTTTTAATTACGTAAAATATGGTTCAACAATTTGTTTTCTATTTTTATACCATACATACATATAAATTCAAGCTTTATTCTTATATCAGTATATCTATCTTACAAACTACAATGTCTTCCCACGAAGAAATTTATAACTCTGCTTCATCTCCAAATGAATATTCTTCAATTAATCATTCTTCATCCGCTTATACCGTTCCATCACCACCATCCAACTTTCCTGATGTTCATAACCCAGACCGCTATATTATTCCACCCGGATTCACTGTTCAATATCCAGATAATGCTCCGCCTCCGCGCTATAAAGGTTCTCTAAGAATCTCGACCCCTCCAAAAGAAGCTACAACTGGATATTCACCTAAAGGAAAGAAAATAAAATCTGCAATTGAATTTCAGGGAACAATCATGCAAACCGATGATTATCGGATTGATGATTTACATCATTTTCAGCGGGAGAGCCTTGGTCTTCAAAAGGAAATGGCCTGGGAACAGCGACGTCAAGGAGAACAATTGAATTTCTTAACTCGTCACATTGCAAAAATATGTGGACGTTCTCCAAAGAAAGATACAGTTAACAGCATTCAACGTACTCCTTGTCCTGTTCATCCCAATCGTTGGTCGCTCATTCGACCAATGTATGATCCTAACATCAAGGATGAACCAAACTCATGGGAGCAAGGAGGTCCATCTGGAAATAATTAACTTACTCTATTATATAATTTTTTTTAATCTATGTATTCATCATATTTTATATATATATATATATATATCTATGTGTTTGAATAAAATTTCTATTTCTTGCATTAAATAAACAAGAAACAAATAACTAAAATTCACTTGAATTACCAAAATACAAAAATAAAAAGAACAAACAAAAAACTGTTAAACCAGACGTCTGCCTCTATATCTCAGACGTCTGCAGGAACTCTCGGCTAAAAAATTTTTTCTACTACCAGACGTCTGACTCTATACTTCAGACGTCTGCAGGAACACTCGGGATGAAATTTTTACATCTGAAAAACACTATTTTTTACCCCTCTATATAACCTATTTTACTCTCCCCATCTCATTTCTACCAGCCTCCATTTTCTATCAAAACCCTAGCAACCCTAATCCTCAAAATTCCTTCAAATTCTTATCAATGGCACCAAAGAAAGTAGCTTCCAAAAGACAAAAGCAAACTCAATCATCATCCTCAGCAAATCTCGTCTCCGAAGCACAAATTCTACAATGGATGAGACATGAAAAAGCAATAATCAAAAGGTTTGAATCTATCAAGAAGAAAAAGATTCACAATGGCCCATTCTACAATATTCATCATCCGGTAGAATACAATCTCTATCAACTAACTCAAGCATCCGGTTGCTCTTCCTTAATTGACATTAACGTAAATTCGGTAAATATTGATCCTCTAGCTATTTACCTATTTTATGCAAATTTGTCAAGTGCTGGTTTGTCACTGGAAGAAGAAAGTAATGATATACTTTGGACATCCGTCTATGGGAAATTTATAAGACTTGATATTCCAACAATAGGAGCAATTCTAGGTTGTAATTATGAAGGTACGACATTTGATGATATACCGATATGCTAGGAAAACCTAGAAATAGAATTACACACCTTATATGGGAAGATAATATGAAATGGCGCTCAAACTTTCTACGACCCCGAGCTAGAATACTCAATCGAATGATAATCAATACTATTATTCCTAGACTTGGTAGTCATGAGATTGTATATGAAAATGATCATAAAGCATTATATGCAATATTTGGTAATATCTCGGTAAATTGGGCAAAATTTATCTTGACTCAAATAAAAGATTTCTGGAATAATCCCAAACCAACCATCCCATATGCCGCATACATTATGCGGATTTTAACGGCATTTGAAATACCTTCATATCTATCTTCTTTTGAAGAAATTCCAACAAAAGACGGCGGAAAAAGGTTTATTTCATTAATGCAACTTCCTACAACACCACCCCCTATCATATCTTTTCAACAATGGGAGAACCGGCCGCAATCTTCTCAACCACAATAACAACCGGCTTCTTCATCACAACCAACCACACAATATTATTCTGACTCCGAAATCTTGGAAATCTAACCAACACTTGCTTCAAACGAGTCAATGAATGATGTGTTGTTACGCAACCAATCCATTTTAGCTCGCAACCAAAAGAAACTTGAAAGGTCTATTTCTACACGAATGACCAAAGTAGAAAAAAACTCTTGACAAAGTTGTTTCAAGCTTAGGGAAAATAATGAAGAAGTTTAGAGGTCGATCTAGTTCAAGTTCATCATCATCACCGTCTCCTACTCCTCATGCTCCTAATCAACGACAAGGATTACGTCAATCTTCTTCAACCAATAGAGGTAAAATGATTATCAACGAAGAAGAAGAAGAAGATTACGATGACTCAACCAAAGACGATATGGATGACCATAATGAGCCTACAGATTCATATTTACCATATGAGGCTATGCAAGGACTTTCAATTCAAGAAGAACCTTCATATCAATATCAACAATGGAATTCTTCTCCATATGATCCTTATTCATCCTATGGTTCATTCTCTGGGAACTATGGAGGAGCATTCTTCTATAAAGGAGAATAATATGTCTCTATGTTTTTTTTTAGTTTAGTTATTTCTGCATTTTCATATGTACTAAAATATTTTACATTATGTCCTATGCATTCATTTTGTTTTGATTATGACAAAGGGGGAGAAAAATATATCTTGCACATATTCAGGGGGAGATAACATAATCAGGGGGAGTAAAAAAATATCTCTAGATATTGTATAGTTGTCATCATCAAAAAGGGGGAGAATGTTGGAACCTCCATTCTATGATTTCAATGACAACAACTATACAATATCATATATATACATATACACTAATGTATGCATGTATTCAAGATACTCATCACGTCAAAGAAACTATGATTTGAAGATTACAAGAAGAGTATTTATGAAAATAGTATATAGAAGTATTGTACAATCTCCAATGAAGTGACACACACGAATAAACTGGAAATTACACATTTAGACGTCTGCAGTCAAAACTCAGACGTCTGCAGACATTTCGGGAAATTTCCAGAAATATACTCCAGACGTCTGAGATATACTGCAGACGTCTGGTTACGGGATATTTGCTTTAACGGCTTTAATTTTTAAATTATTACGAAACCTTAAAACAAAAGAAATTCTTCTACAAATAGTTGCAACCTTTCACCAATGGTTTCCAGTCACTTCTCTTTGATCACAACTCTTCAAATCCTATAAATAGTATCAAATTAATTTGAGAAAAATTTACCCAACTTATTGATTTTTCATTCTCTTGAATTTTAATTATCAAGACAATTTTTGAAACTTAATTTCTAACATTCTCAAATCAAACTATAACCACTATTTATATTGGTTATATACTTCCTCAAATTTGCGCTCTCACACTTACACAATCACTCAAAGGAGATTATAGGAAGTTGTATATTATCAGTCAATATCAGTGTTGATTAGAACACAAGATTGTCAAAAACTTTATTGTAAAAAGACCTGTTCCTCCGGGTGAAGCGAGGATATTTGAATAGTGAAATACCGAAGGGGAGCTTCGGGACTGGACGTAGGACGGGAGGTCCGAACCAGTATAAAAACTCTGGTGTGATCATTTTATTTCTATTTACATTTACATATCTGCCTATATCCTTGCTATACTGTTAGTACACTTGCACATTAGTAACATATATACGATCCATAAGACTTTCAAATGTTTCGAGTCCTAATTCGATCATATGGAGAAGATAGCTTTTGGACCCAATTATTATATTGAATTTTTTATATTAATTTCAACGCGTTTATATCATGTTCGACCAAACAGTAATTCTAAACGCTACGAAATTTGAATTCTGATAAAATATACTATTACGGATCCAATGAAACTAGTTTCGTCGAATTCTGAGACTGTTAAATTCAATTTAAAATCACTTTTAAATTCAATTTAAAATTTTATTTACCTTCATTCTTGTTAATAGAAATTTAACAGGCCTCTAAATTATTTTTATCAAGTTTAAAACTCAAATTCAATATTTTAGCCAATATTCAATTATGAAATTCAATAATTAAATTATCCAATAAATCGTTTTATTTGAAATTCCAGTTAAAAATTAAAGTTAAGTATTTAAAATCAATTAAATATTTAAATTTAAAA
Organism: Allium fistulosum; assembly: GCA_030737815.1. Lineage (NCBI taxonomy): Eukaryota > Viridiplantae > Streptophyta > Magnoliopsida > Asparagales > Amaryllidaceae > Allium > Allium fistulosum. Next base: position 88,241,172 of record CM060905.1, read on the forward strand.
TAACTAAAATTTTGGGTCGTTACATTCCTCCTCTCTTAAAAGAATTTCGTCCCCAAAATTGCCAAGGTCAGAAGAATGGTCCTAAACCCATCACTTTCCCAAAACGACTAGTTATATCAATTCCAAAAATCAATTAATTGAAACCACATTATCACCTTTACAATTTCCGATTTCATCCATATATTCCAAATTATATCATTTACTCAACCATTCACTACAAGAAAAGAGATTATTTATAGCACTAAAAAACATCAACAAATAGCGTTTGAACGGTGTGTGCTATATTAGTCACACCAAACAATAAAAATGAAATAAAATAAAAATATAAAACACTATACATTGGTAAGGACTAAGGAACAAATAAAAGGCGGGCTAAAATTCATTTGGCCGCCTTATCACTTTATTATTTCATTCCCAACTCATCATTTCCTTGCCTCTTTGCCCAAAAATCAACAATGGAAACCCTAAATAAATTTTTCCTCTTTTGTTTACCGCTCTAGTATCCATGAGCTCTGCCTTCACTTTTGCCTCTTTCTTTCCTTTTATAATCACCTCCGCATGAATCTACCTTTTGAGTATTTTTTGGAAAAACGATAGCTTCGACTCTGACGATAAGATGTTGGTTGGGGACATCATGTAATATTGAGTTCAGAGTTTGCACTAGAAATAATTAAAACGAAACGAAGATGAAGCAACTAGAAGGACTTTTAGGAGAGCTCGAGCAATTTTCAAATCCAAATGGTTCTTTTCCCTTTTTCACTTATTATGTTCTTGAAATTTATTCCTTACCTTTTTGTTTTTATAATCTTGTCGAGAAATAAATATTATAATTCATATATTGGTTTAGTTTTGGATTAATATACCCGCAGATTGAGCTTGAGCAGTATCCTACAAGACCACACATAGCATCCTGAGTAATCTATACTGCACTTATCTATTCCTTTTTCTTGTTTTTTTTATTTTCAAATGTTCTATTTTTGGGATATGATAGTCATTTTTATGGATGTAGCATGTTTTAGACCTCCTAATTTAGTAGTTAAAACTTCTTATAAGTAGACTATTTACGTTTGAATGTTTGTAAACTATTGAGGATGCATTTGTTAAGTACACAAAGCACTTGAGCGGAGTTAGAAATGTAGGTACAAGTGGAAATGGTGTCAGTGAAGCAACGTGTTTTTGGGTATTTGAGCAAAATAAAAGTTTAATGAGGCAAATGTTTAACTTTGTTTGATTGTGCTAACTATTTATTTAACATATTAAAATTAAAAAATTATATTAATAGCTAAATAATTAATAAAAACACATTGGCGACTCACTGATGTTGAAAACAGTACAGAAACTGTCATTAAGAAGTACTATAGATGCCCATATGGTGATAATCATGGTTATCACTTACCAACAACACAATAACTATGTAATTGGTACATACGACACCAAATGTCTTAATTGTTGGAATAATATGTGTACTGAGATGATGTTTGTGGGTTTCACTTCGGTGACTAATACTGTAGGCCCTATATATGTGAAAGGAGCAGTGACGTATATGGGTATCGATGATTTGTCCATTATGTATATTTCCCCTGTATCCAGTATTTCTCTGCTGAATAAATTTGAGGTTATGGACATTGGTTCACTCATGGAGAAACATGTGGATCTAGACATTAAAAAGGGATTGAAGTTGATGAAGGCCTTGTCAAAAATAGTTGTTATAAATATCTTTCTTAGTAACAAGTATAATTAGCATGCACTCAATGTTGACATTAAGCTGCTCTTGTTGTTCTTTTAGTTTTGTGTTTGAGAATGCAATATCCTGGAAATAAAGAAATGAACGAGTGTGGATGCAGCACACAGTAGTGTTATATATGGTTTCATTATAACACCTTTTGATGGATAGCCACGATAATTTGATAACATTTTCAAATTCAATGCATATTATAATGTTGCTTAGTTGTGTTTAATATTAAACTTCTGAAGGTTCTTTTGTGATTAAGGCACCATAAGAGGTGCTGTTTTGCAACTATATAACAAGTAAAATTTGTTGTTCCAGTTTTATGATAAAATCATTAGAGCATCAAGAATGATAACAACATTGAAAACTGGTACTAAATAAACAAAACGCCAAATTAATTTTAAGTCGGTATGTTGTTAAGCATAGAGGAGTACTTGTATGGTGTATGATAAATTCCTATGGTGTTTGCTTACCACTCAAGAATTTTTTTTACTGTTTCAGGTAAATCGCAAGCCAGTTTTGACAGTGCTCGACCTTTCATTTCCTCTTGCTTCTTCTGATCTTGGTGCCGATAATCTTGAAAATCAGTTTATCATGATAAATTTGCAACTCTCAGAGGTACACCAGTCTATACTTTAATATGGCACATAAAAGTATTTTATTATTATATTGAAGCAAACTATTTTAATTTTTGTAAAATGTTAAGGCTCACAATAAAATTGAAGAAATGGCAACTAGCGGGATTGATACTACTTCACTCGAGGATGAGGCCTTTGATACTGAAGCTGCTATGGATAGATGCATATTAAAGCTTATTGCTAGTTGCTGCAACTGTGAGTAATGAAAATGAAATCAGTCTTTAAGTTAGTCTTGCATTACTTACTATTCTAAAGCATAAAAGTAATTTATTATTTCAGGTGATAAACTTGCAAGAGCCACAGAGCTTGTTAGATTGCTTACTCTGGAAAAGTCCCTTAAGGGCGCAATAAAGCTTGCAACTGCTCTAAAACTTCCAGCATTAGCAGAACGCTTCAATGGGATATTAGAGGTATAGTTTCATATCCCTCCCGAGCGTTTAATCGTTTTTTTTTCAGTGGCGAACCTATTGCGTAAACAAGAAAATAGGACCTAAACATTGCCGATGTGGTCAATTAGCCTGCAAGCATTTTGAATTAATGCAACCCTGTTAAAAATCCTTTTTTATTTTGTTTCTCAGACACCGCCTTAAAACTTTGTTATCCATGTTTTATTGCCCTAAATCAAAACCAATGCACAACTGCTCCTCCAATTTTATTTTCCATGCCCTAAAATATCAAATCTGATTTCAATGTTCCGGCAACCTTACATCCTGTAACCTTTGTTCCATCTTTCATCATTCGCGAGAGAGTACCTGGTGTATGTTTGTATTAATTTTTTTTGTTCTACCCATTTTTTATTTTGGGATGTTTTGTTGTTTTAAAATTTTTGGTTGTTGAGATTATGATATCCTACCAACAGAGTCAGACCATTAGGAATTAGGTCTACTCCGTCAACAGGATTAGGTCTACTCCGTCAATAGAATCTCCAGATCATCTATGTTGAGGGTAACTGAATTCAACGATGGTACTAGGTTTTCTGTTACAATTGGTAATTTGGGACAGAACTTGTGGAAAGGGTGGTTATATAATTGTAAACAAATTTGGTTTTAATTTTTTTCGTAAATTAGCAATTCATGATCAATTTTTATGAAAAACTACCATTACCTATGCTTTGTTACTGTAATTTAATTTATTGTATCATCTTTTGTGTCATGGTAGAGAGGTGGGCGGGTTTCAGTGTCAACCTTGCTGGTTGTCCATAGCTTCAAGATTAAGATCAGAAAGGGATAGCATGGTAATTTTACTGTCTATTATCAGTTGAAAATCAGTTTCATTTTACAAATTTATCTGGTTGTCTGATTTTTGTAACACCAAATTGTACAATGTTAGAAAAAATCGTTTCTATCAATATACCTTTTCTTTGGTTAAATGCTTCAGTTGATGTAATGCTGCTTTAGACATTACCCGTATGCTATTCATTTCCGTCCGTTAGATACTTTACTTCAATATACCTCTAAACCTAATCCCCAAATTCCATTTATGCATTGCCGCCCGCATCTGTTGCTCCATAAAATTCCACTACCACCTAAATTTCGCTGTGTCCCCGTCCCCCTATTCAGATTCCATCAAATTAGTGCCGCCTATCAAATCACCAAATCGCCACTATGCATGCTCTTAGACTCCAACTTTAACTCCGACTCCAAACGCACCACCACCGCTTGCTATTTAGTCGGTAATTTTTTAATCTTATCGTAATATTTGAATCATCGTTGCTTGCCTTTAAGCATAAATAAATTAATTCAAATTATATTTGGTTATGAGGCATTTGAAAATTTGTAGGGTATCCGTTGAACTGAACCAAAGGCATTCTAATTTTTTGCTTTTTGTCTCCTATGAAAGTGGTGCAAATATTAGCTAGGAATTGGTGCGTCAAACAATTCCATGTCTTTCTTTCATCATCTGTAAGAAAGACATGGTGGCTTCTCTAGCACAAGTTCTAAAATGACAGGGTTGCAATTTTACAAAACTCCTCAAAAATCCGTTGCTATGGTAATTTATATGTTCTTGACCTAAATACTAAAGAGTTTTATCACATAAGTACAGTAAACTATTTGCAGTAAATACCCATTTTGTAAAGCCATAGATTTATGTGGATGTTCCACATATTGTTTTCTATTAATAAATGAATACACTTCTTACTGTGTGAGTTAAAGAACCTTTTTGGAAGAATTGCAGTATTTTAGAATGACAAAAAAGAAGTTGGATTTCAATTTGAAAACATGGATTTATAAGAAATAATAGAAAAAAAATTCTAGTAAGAATTAACTGAGTACATGCACCTAGGCGGAATTTCAGAACACTGTTCATATTTCCCCTTTGAGTATAGTTAACTGATTTTCTAATTTTCGTCGCTCTGCAACATAAAGTTGCACATAACCTTGATCTTAGAGATCTGTAGTATTATTGTAATCAGCTTATTTTTTCATATGAAACATTTAAAATATACATAAACTATCCCATATTTTGAGAAGAAGGCAAAAGTTGCAAACAAGATTTTACACTCTGATTTTATTGAATTTGAACGCTGTAGAGTTATTCTTACTTTGAAAACTTTGTTTACATGTTATTTCTTATTGAATTATCCTTGTTAAACATTATTGTATATACCTTCATTTGGTCCACTGCGTAGTTTCTGACCTAGATAGGAAAAGAATATGCAGTGGCAGTAGGAATGGACTTCTTTGGCTATGGGAAGCCACTGTCAACATATAATCTTTTTTTTATAACTACACTGAAGTGGTTTGTTTCTGTCATGCATTACGCTCATGCCAACAAGAGTGTTTATAGGAACACATTAGAAAGTGCATTAAATTCACAAGTTTGAAATGTAAGTGATTTAGTGTGAAGAGAAATAATATAAAGGTTTTAGATCTCAAAAATCTTTAAATATAAATATTGTGCTATTTTGACAACATCTATATATCTGACATCTAAAATCTTTAAATCTCTACCTTTTTTCGCTTACCTTCTCAATTCCTTAATTCAAAGTGATTTAAACTATATATTTGATCTTATACCCTACCTAAGCATGAGTATCCTACTTATTGATTTTTAAAGAAACCCATGAGTTTAGTTACCTAGTTCAATTCGTTTTCTCCATATTTGCATTGTGCAATGTTTAGCTACAATACTGGTTGACTGTGCCAATCTTAAGTGATGTACATACATATATTGTGTTGATATGTCTGCTAATATTTTACAATTTCAGGCTAATGTTGCTAGATGATTATTCAATACATGCATGCATTGTGTTGCATAAATCTTATACAATCAATCGGTGACAGACGATTGATTAGGTTATAGTCATGGTTATTCAATATTGGTAATAATTCATACTGATTGATTTGGTTTATTTGTAGATGTGTGCACTATATTTATACTGTTAAATGTGTGTACTATATTTTCATACTTGTTAATACAGCCTATGTATTACTATGTTATTCAATATCTGTAAACGTGTTCGCTATGTTTATATCTGTAAACGTGTTTGGTATGTTTATATATGTAAATGTGTTCACTATGTTTTCATACATGTTAATATCTGTAAATGCATAGATTCATCATAATTTCAAGTTACAACAGATAATATCTACTTACGTATTTTTTTGGCATGCAGGAATCGTCTAAGTTTGTTGATAGCTGGTAATGGGATTGAGTGAGGAGGGAAATATCACATAGCTATAGTGTATCATTTTGATATGTGAGTTGTTATGATGCATCATTTGCTAGGAAATAAATATAAAACCTTTTTAGGAAGTTGTTGTAAATATGTAATAAAAATGAAATATATCAACATTGAACAATATGTATGAAATATCATGTGTTTAATTTATATGTTTTGTTTTTGTATGATATTATGTATGTGAAATCTGTTATATTTATATTCAACGAAGAAACGGTATTATATAAGTGAAATCTATAATATTTGTATATTCCATAATTAATAGATTCTTTTGAAAGCTAAAACAATAGTAAATAAAACGTGTAAAAATGATATTACATTTTACAGCGTTTTAAAAATGCTATCAGAATAAAAATGATATAGAAAAGTAACCGCTATCGTAAAATACCAAACGCTATGGAAACAAGACATTCTATAGCGTTTTGCTTTTGCTAATACAAGTCGATGGTCAAATATAGCGTTACTTTTAATAGCCTTCTATAAACGCTATGCAAACATGATTTTATATAGCGTTTTGTTTTTGCTATTACAGTTCGATGATCTACTATAGCATGTCGTTCCAGAGCGTTCTCTGAAACGCTATGATAAACTATAATAGTGTTTTTCAAACGCTATAGGAACCCCAGTTTGTTGTAGTGATTTTAAATTATAATCCGAAATCAAATTTTAGTTATTAAATTTTTCTTCAAAATTTTCTAACTCCTTAAGTTTTCGAAAAATTTCGCCAACGTCTCCTTTGCGCGGCAAGATCGGAACAACTACAAATCGCCACTATGGGCCCAAATCATCAAAAGAAAACAAAAGCCAAGTGGCTCAATCATAAAATCATCAATTTCAAACAACAATTAAAACATGTACCTTTTTGTCGGGCAATCCAATTTTCTTATGATATCAAAGACATCAATTTAGCTTTTGCTTTTAAATACCTACATCTTATTTACCAATAATATCAAATCACATAATTCAAAATCATTTTATTCAGCATTTCCAATTTCCAATATTTATTTCACTAAAACCCCTACGGTGTACATATATCATCCGTACGCAATATCACATCTGATCGTGTAACGATCTGTAATTTCGCTACTTCGGAAATGAGAGATTTCGTTCGTTTTAAATTTATAAATGAATTTAAAACTTAAATAAATATGTTATATATAATAAATAATTATCTATTCTTATAGTTAACAAATTAAAAAGTATAAATTTGGATTTTAGAACAAATCAGCAAAAGTTAAGTTTTGTTAAAAATAAACAAAGGCTTAAATAAATGGATTTAAATATTTATTTAAAAAGATAAATCTTATTTAAAACATCTAATAATGATAATAAAAGTATATTAATATAGTTAAAAATATGTTAATAATCGTTTTACAAAAATAACTAAATTTTGTCGCATTTTGTTAGTTTTACATACACTATAAAATTAGAGATTTTGATATTAATTAAATATGATTTTTAAATATAAAGAGACATGTTTTGATTTATTTAAAGAAGTAAAAAGTTCATTTTAAAGTTTGGTATACTTCAATATATAGCTTAACAAAAACGTCAAATTTTGACTGTAAAATTTGTCGACAAAAAACACCGTTTTCAACCGAAACAAGTTGTCGTCAAGTTGTTACAACTTGATACATTTTCTAACATATAAATACAAGTTTACAAACTTTTTAAACACTATACATTTAGCACTAAAAGACAAAAGGAGTTTACTTTTGAAAAGTTTAAATAAATAAATAAAGTATAAAAGTATGATTTGACAAATTTAAATTTAATTAAAGACTTTATAAACAACATCATTACCTTACTTCTTATCTCATTAATAAGATGTTATGCTTATACATAGAAAAGGAGCATTAATTTATGTTTAAACAATTACAAACCATAAGAAAGTGACACCTCTTCACCTCTTAACACACTCTTCCATAACCATCATTCCATACATTAAATGCAACTCAAATCAAAGCTAATCAAAGTTCAAAAGTAAATAAGGCTATTTGTGTCATTTACCACCAAAATCTCCACATATATGATCAGACAACTGATGAGGGAGAATCAGGGCTTGTCTAACGGTGCATCTAGGAGCCACACTCTGTTCACAGATGTTATCCTACAGGCTGAGTACCCCCGAAGGTTCAGTATGCCTACTATTCCAGCTTATAAATGGAAAACTAATCCCCGACAACATATAATGAGATATGAGCAGATGATGGATTCGAACGGACCAATGATGCGATCAAATGCAGATGCTTCCCAATAACCTTGTCTGGGATCGCTACCATGTGGTTCACTAGACTTCCCCCGCGGTCAATCTCCAGGTTTGATGAGTTAGCGGTGAAATTTGTGGAGAAGTTTAGGATTCATGCCACTCGCCCAAAGGACGTGATGTCTCTATCCAATGTGATCCAAGCTCCAGGGGAGTCGTTAAAGGATTATTTGCAAAGATTTCACGTTGCTGCTACCGAAGTTAGCAACCCGAACGACCATGATATTCTTATGGCCACGATGCGAGGAGAAGATCCGGACTCATAGTTTGATGATTGGCTAGCAAGAAAACCACCGACTACCCTGGAACGCTTTTATTCAAAGGCGAACCAATTCATGTGAAGGGAAAAGGCCAGGTGGACAAGGCGAAGCAGTTGGCCAGGGCCCAGCAAGGAAGCGGTGCAAAGCAACATTGCGGTAAAGCAATCTGGCGACAACTCTGGCAAGGTCTAGGTCAATGTTCAAAATAAGCCGGAATAGTCTAAAGGATCCGAAGGAGGAAATTCCGGAAGAAAGAGGGAAGCAGGGAAATGGAAGCCAAGAATCCTAACCTATGACGAATACACTCCTCTGAACACATCTCTATAGAATATTTATTTATCAAATTGTAATACATTCCAGTACCGAAAGCCGTGCCCAAAGGAATCCACTAAGGAACAAAAGCAGACCGGAAAGTACTGTCGGTTCCATGAGACCTACGGGTACAATACCGAAGAGTGTAGTCACCTCCATGATGCTATAGAAAAGCTGATCCGCCAGAAGAAATTACAGTAGTTTGTTAAGAGTCTGCGGGAAGGTGGATAGGGGACATCCGACCCCGATCGTGGGCAGGCCTTACATCGGCCTGAGGAGCCCGCTCGGACCGGAGGGAGGCTAGTCATATACACGATAATTGGTGGACCTCATCGGTAGACAAGAGTTGGCAAGAAATGAAATGCTATGCTAGTTCCCTAAAGCATGCGGATTTTGAGTGCTGCTCGAACACAGAAGATGGGGCTCCAGCGAAACAGCAACGAATGATGACGGACGATATAGTATTCAGGAGCAGGGATGCCGATCAGGTGGAGGCACCTACCATTAACCCGATGGTTATCTCAGCCACGATTAGGCCGGCGCTTGTGAGAAGGATACTGATTGATTGTGGGATTTTAGTTAATATTATCTTCAAAAAGGCGTATGACCAAATGCAGATGGAGGCGAAGGATCTGAAATCATCTAAAGCCCGCATTCACGGCTTTAATGGTGCAACCACTGATGCGATAGGTTTTGTTGAATTGCCAGTTGAGTTAGGAGAAGGTGAACGTAGAAGGGTACGGATCCTACCGTTCATTGTTTTGGATGTTGATTCCCCGTATAATGTTTTTCTAGCCGACCGGCCTTGGCGGAGTTAAGGGCAGCTTTGGCCCTGCGGTGTTTAACCTTGAAATTTCCAACGGATAGAGGAGTTGGTGTAGTGTATGGTGATCAAGCGACTGGTCGTGCATGTTATGTGGCTGAGCTAAGAGAGGCCTAGCGAAGAGAGAAGGGGAAGGGTGTGGACAACTCTGTCTGCATCCGTGTTGCTAAAAATTGACAAGTAATGCCCGAGCCTTGGCTCGGGCAACAAGGTCGGATCTATAAAGACATTCATCCGAGAGACGATGATGAAGAACCCAAGGAGGCTAAAGCAGCACCGGTTGAACTGACAATTGACGTTCCAGTCAGCCATGATGACCCATCACGAGTGCTTAAGATTGGATCACAACTCAACCCCTCGATGATTGAGGATCTTACCGATTTCCTCCGAGCGAATCTGGACGTTTTCGCTTGGACCCACTCTGATATGTGCGGGATTTCTCCCGCCATCGCAAGTCATATGTTGAACATTGACCCGAAGTATATGCTAGTGAAGCAAAAGAGGAGAGGCATGGACCCGGATAGGTCTGCTGCTCTCAGAGAGGAAGCGGATAAACTTAAAGCCAATGGGTTCGTCCACGACGCCCTCTATCCTGAATGGGTATCTAATCCCGTACTGGTGAGGAAGGCAAAGGGGAAGTGGAGGACCTGTGTTGATTACTCAGACCTGAAAAAGGCATTCCCTAAGGATAGTTTTCCATTGCCAAGAATTGATCAGCTGGTCGACTCGACGGCAAGACACGAATTATTGTCATTCATGGATGCGTATTCAGGATACAATCAGATCCCGATGCACATTCCGGATCAGGAGTACACCAATTTCGTCACAAACGTTGGACTGTACTGTTATGTAGTATGCCTTTTGGGTTGAAGAACACAGGAGCAACTTATCAGTGTTTGGTGAATCGGATGTTTAAAAACCAGATTGGTAGAACGATGGAGTGTATGTGGATGACATGCTCGTGAAGTCACGATAGTCAAACGACTACATTCGAGACTTAGCGGAGATGTTTGATATACTCAGGTATTACGGAATGAAAATCGATCCACTAAAATGTTCCTTTGGTGTTGCGTCGGGAAAGTTTTTGGGTTTTATTATCAATGCGCGGGGAATCGAAGCCAACCCAGAAAAGATTCAGGCTATTCGAGACATACAAGCACCCAGAACTATAAAGCAAGTATAAAGCCTGAATGGAAAAGTCGTCGCGTTGAGTCGATTCATATCCCAAGCGACCAACAAGTGTATTCCTTTCTTTGATATGATAAGGAAAGGGAAGAATTTTGAATGGACGCCGGATTGTGAGGATGCATTCCGATATCTGGTAAGACATTTGGAGAGGCCCCCGGTTCTGTCAAAGCCTATGGACCATGAGGAGTTGTATGTTTACTTCGCCGTATCTCAGCACGCCATCAGTGCAGCTTTGATTCGTGAAGAGGACCGAGTCCAAAAGCCAGTGTACTATGTTAGTAAACGTTTAACGAGGGCAGAGAGAAATTATCCTAAGATTGAGAAGCTAGCCTACTGCTTGGTGATCGCATCATGCAAGCTCCGTCCATATTTTCAGGCACACCCGGTCGGTGTTTATACCGATCAACCTCTGTGGCAGGTGCTCCAACGACCAGAAACCTCTGGAAGGCTACTCAAATGGAACATTGAGCCGAGTAAGTTCGATATCACTTACCTGTCATAGAGGGCTATCTAAGGGCAAGCGCTAGCAGACTTCATTGCAGAATTTACCATATCAGACGAGTCAAGCAGTAGTGATGTAATCCCCGCTGTTCGATGGAAGCTATATACCGATGGGGCATCCAACGACCATTGCTTTGGGGCTGGTGTTATTCTTGTTACTCCCACGAACTGATCAATTTTTTATGCTTTGAAACTCGATTTCCCCGCTACGAGTAACGAAGCTGAGTATGAAGCATTGATTGTGGGCTTGAAGCTTGCTAAAGAACTTGGAGTGAAATCAATTAAAATCTTCTGTGACTCACAGTTGGTGGTATACCAAGTGCGGGGAGATTATCAGGCGAAGGGGCAAAGGCTTGCCCCATACCTCGCTCGGGTTCAAGAATTGTTGGCAGACCTTGAATACTACGATATTTCGCACATTCTGCATGAACAAAATGGGGAAGCTAACTCGTTGGAAAAATTCGCAAGCACTGGTGATGCACAACAGATGAGCTTGGTTCCCGTCGAAACCTTACATGCCCCGAGTATAAACGAAATGGAAGTAGATTTTGCGTTTGGAACGGAAAATGAAAGGGAGTCGTGGATGACTTCGTTCAAAGAATACCTGCTACATGGAACCTTGCCCGAGAGAAATAACGAGAGACGACAAATCGTTCGCAAGGCCTCGCGATATATAATACAGGATGGAATAATGTATCAGAGGGGATTTTCAGTTCCCTTACTTAGGTGCATCGCCTACGATGAAATAAAGCAGGTCTTAAAATAAGTTCACGAAGGAGAATGCAGTGACCATACTGGGGGGCAGACGCTAGCCAAAAAGGTCCTCCGCTATGGATACTATTGGCCGACCGTGAATCGGGATGCCGCGGACTATGTAAGGAGATGTGACAAATGTTAGAAGTACGCAAAGATCCCGAGAGCACCGCCGACGAAACTCACGCAAATGGTTAGTCCATGGACATTTGAAATATGGGGGATCGATATAATCGGTTCCTTGCCAATCTCCAAAGGAGGTACGAAATACGCAATTGTCGCGGTCGATTATTTCACCAAGTGGGCAGAAGCAGAGCCCGTAGCTACAATCACCACCAAAAAGGTCATTATTTTTGTTGTGAGAAACATTATATGCCGTTTCGGCCTCCCATGAACTATCGTTACTGACAACGGAACTCAATTTGAGAGTAGGGAGTTTAAAGAATTCTGCCAAAAATATCGCAATGAGAAAAGGTTTGCGGCAGTCGCTCACCCTAAAGCCAACAGACAAGTTGAAGCTGTAAGTAAGATAATCAAGTCCATATTGAAAAAAAGTTTGGAGAAGGCTAGAGGCAAGTGGGTGGATGAGCTTCCAACAGCACTCTAGGCCTACAAAAACACCCACAAGTCCGCGACTGGTCACATTCCTTTCACCCTAGCATACGACACTGAAGTAGTTATCACTATGGAACTTGGGGTTCCCTCTCACCGGGTGACCCATTATGATCCTAGGATGAATCGAGATCTTTTACTGGAATCATTGGACTTTATCGATGAGAAGCATGAAGAAGTTGATTTAAGGGCAGCCGCATATCGACACCGAGTCGCTCGATATTATAATGAAACGGTTCGACCAAGAACTTTCGATATGGGTGACCTTGTTTTGAAGCGAGTTTTTCTAGTCCCGTCACATATGAACCCCACATAGGAAGGTCCATATGTCATCGAACGGAAGCTTGGAGAAGGAATCCTCAAGCTAGTGACCGCTGATGGCGTGATGCTCCCCAAAGCATGGAATAGCAAACATTTGCGTCGTTATTACACTTAGTTTATTTCTTTTTCATACGTAGCAATTGTTTCCAGAGTACATTTCTTTTGTTGTTCTTTGCTTCCGACATGTAATAAGACAATTCAGTTTGTCCTTATTTTCTACAATCAATAAAGGCTTGAAGCTGTATTTCTATATACTATTAGCGTTTTGTGTTTTGTAATTTCATGGCAAAATAAAATTGCATTAATCTGTCTAGCGTATGAATGCATGCATGAAACTAAAAGTCGATCAGCTAACGATTCAAAAAATCTCTAAGTCCCTAGAGCGTGAGCTAGAGTACTCTAAGTCCTCGGAGTGCGGACTTGATTATAAACGATTCAAAAATCTCTAAGTCCCCATAGCGCGGACTAGAGTACTCTGAGTTCCCGGAGTGCGGACTAGAGTATAATCGATTCAAAAATCTCTAAGTCCCCAGAGCGCAGATTAGAGTACTCTGAGTCTTCGGACTGCGGACTAGAGTATAATCGATTCAAAAATCATTAAGCCCCCAGAGCGCGGACTAGAGTACTCTGAGTCCCCGAAGTGCGGACTAGAGTATAATCGATTCAAAAATCTCTAAGTCCCTAGAGTGCGGACTAGAGTACTCTGAGTCCTTGGAGTGCCGACTAGAGTATAATTGATTCAAAAATCTCTAAGTCCCCAGAGCGCGGACTAGAGTACTCTGAGTCCCCGGAGTGCGGACTAGAGTATAAACGATTCAAAAATCTCTAAGTCCCCAGAGCACGGACTAGAGTACTCTAAGTCCCCAAAGTGCGGAGTAGAGCATAATCGATTCAAAAATCTCTAAGTCCCTAGAGCGCGGACTAGTGTACTCTGAGTCCCCAGAGTGCAGACTAGAGTATAATCGATTCAAAAATCTCTAAGTCCCTAGAGCGCGAACTAGAGTACTCTGAATCCCTGAAGTGCGGACTAGGGTATAAGTAATTCAATAAATCTCTAAGACCTCGGAGCGCACTAGACTCCGAATTTCAATTACAAGTTAGGTAATAATCCAAACAATGAAAGTCATGGAATACAAAGAAACAAAAATTTATTTACTGATCAAAAATTTAGTTTCATTACAACTCCTCCGAAGTCCAGAGCCAACGTCTATCTACGACGACTTGGAAAAAGAAAAGAAACAAGTACATGATTTAGGTTTATTTAAGCTGAGCGAGGTACGACCAGAGGATAGCTACTTCTTTGACTTTTTCTCCTTCTTTGGCTTCTCCGAAGGCTCCTCAGCTAAATGTTTTCTCCTGGACCCCTTGCTTCCCAGCGAGGTGGTATCCGAGGAAGGAAGAGGGACCTCTAGAGGTGTGGTCCCACCGGAGAGAATGACCTTCAGGGGCCTATTTAGAGGGTCATCGAGTTCCACCACCTGAGGTTCTATCTTAACTTCAGCTTTCCTTTTCTCCTCTTCCTCTATTTGCTCCTTCATGCTAAGTTTTGAAGTATGTTTGGAGGCGCCTATGATTCGACCTTGTCATGTTCATCTACAGGCAAGGGATTCTCAAGTTTATCCTTATCTAGCGCCCCGATCACTTAAGCATCGGGTCTAGGGGTATCCTAGTGTGAAGCGCCTCAACCATTTTCTCTTCCCTCTCCGTGGCGACATCGCTCCTTGGAATTGGTTCGGGATCAGAATGGCCTACATGAAGTCATAAAAGACAAATGTTAGAATACATCTATTACTCGCCAAAAGCGATGGTTTCTTGAACTCTAGAAGGAAAAGCTACATACCAGCTTCCAGTTGACTCTTAGCTGTCTTAGGAGTATCACTCTCTAGAATAGGGGATAGAATGTGAATGCCAAGCCCAGGCTTCTCCGGGTCTTAACCAATATGCTGCTCGGGAGGCTCAAGTGACGAGCTATCGGTCGGCTGAGCGGGAGGAGGAACTGGAGACTCAGTGCCGGACGGGCCAGCAATATCGTCCTTACCCTTTAATGACGAGGAGTCTCTTCCGAAGTGGGCTTTTGCTTCAGATAAGTCTGAAGGCTCGTTTCCTCGAAGCACTTCCCTCACAAGAGCTTCTTCATCGACCTCTTCGATGCCCAGCTCAACTCTTTTAATTTTTATCAAATTGTCCCATGCTTCGGCCAATGATTCGAGGTAACCCTCGCCTAGAAAAGATAGGTCATGGTGCATGAGAACCCATTCATTGTACTCGGTAATAAGTGGATCAAATAAGCACTTAATTTCTTCTCTACCGGCCTCAGTAGCTGCCTCGAGATGAGAGTCGACTTCTGTGAGTGCCATTTTCTTACCCTCCTCGCAAGCTGCCTCCTTTAGCGCTTCAACCTTGGAAAGTTCCTTATCGAGCTTCGTCTTTAGAAGTCGTGTTGCGACGATTTCATCGCAATATCGTTGTGACTCTTCCTGCGCAGCAATTTTCTCTTATTTCTCTTTAATGAGAAGGTCCTCCAGCTCTTTAACCCATAGGGCGGGAATATCCTTTTCTTTCTGGATAGAGTCTTTCTCTAAAGCTAGAGCACCGCTGCGTTGGACTGCCTCATCGATTTCTTTCTTGTGAGTGGCCTCCAAGCGACTAACTGCCTCGGCCATTTCCTTGGCATTTTTCTGGGTGGCCTCAAGTTGAGATTTGTACGAGGATAGCTCTTCATCCTGGGCTTTGATGATATCTTTGTGGTGAATGGCTTCAAGTTTCAAGCGATTAATTTCGTGTTGACGTTCCATGGAAACCTCTGAAACTTTCTCCGCCAAGTGTACGAACGCATCATGTTGGACATAAACATCGTTGTTGCAGGCGATGGCGCTTTGTTTGATATGTCCGGGAATAGGACGAATCGCAAGAAGAAATTTCAATCCATCGAAGCATATCTTCGGGAATGTAGCCTTAAGCTCAGCTAATTTTTCTACTGTCGATGGGTCATGTGCGGAGGCTGGGGGAGTCTGCCTAGCTGGAGTCACGGATTTCTTATGGGGCTCAAGGGATTGCTTGGTGCTCGACGAGCTAGAATGTTGATCGTAGGGAGCTTCGAATTGGGATCCATTTTGAGCAGATTTCTCCCTACTGTGCTCTGATTAAGGGGGAGGATCCTTTGGATATAAGGAGTGGCTGTAAGTTCTTCTTCTGGAAGACGATGACTCTCTAGGACGATAATCTCTATCGCCACTGTCATCCCTGTCTCGTCGTCTACCTGATCCTAAATCCCGACTGGAATGGTAGAAGATAGAGGATCCGCAAAGGCGGTCAATGCCGTGTGTATGCCCCATATCTCCTGCACAGAAAACCAAGTGAGGACAAGTTAGTGGGAATCATATGATGACTAAAATTCAAGTGTAGGGTGAAATGTAAATGTTTGTGTGTGTCCTAGTGCTTCCCTACGACGGACCAGTGTTTTTCGCTTTACTTATTGGAGTTTTCTCTCCTTGATGAAGAGCATGAGAGTCTTCTTCGCTTCTCGCGGTCACATTAAGTCCCATAGTTTCAGGATCATTGAAGCCATAATTTAGTAGGTCGTCGAGGATGGTTAGGTCAGATAGACCCTTTAATGAACCCTCTAAATTTTAGGGAGACGACTTTTTCTCAATTCGAGTTATTGTAACCTTTGAGGTTCCGTTCACTGTTTTCTTTTTCAACTTGTAAGCTAGACTCTTTTTCCTCTTTGAAGGGGGAGGCGGTTCGTCGATGCCGAGTGCGTCAGCTACTGGTGCTAAGTTGGAACTTATATTCTCGTCAATCGCTTCTAGCACCTCGGTTTCTTTGATTTCACCTTCCTTAGTTATATCGAGGGCCCCTCCTGTAGGGAGCACCAAAGGTACGGCCTGCTCTTTGCCTTTTTCCGCAGCGGATCTGGTTGTAGTGGCACCAATTAGAAGGCTAGTTCGACGGCCCTCCTTAAATAATCCAAACTTCGAAAGCAGTTCATTAGAAATAATAGATTTAATGTCCTGGTCTCCCACGAGAATAACTCGAATGGCCTCGACGGCCTCAAAATACCCAACGCCTTCAGGTCATGAGCGGATACCTATAAGAGTCGAAAGAAGTTCAGAAAGGATGCACTTCGAGCCTTAGACAAATACTAGTCTAAAAATGAAACTTACTCCCTTCCAGCCATCTTCTCGCAAAACCAGGGGGGCAACGTACGTAAAACCACTGTTGCTTATACTGGGAAAATTTACTCCACGCACCCGTCAGGATTTGACATTTTGAATGTGGCTAGAGAAATATAAAGGATGGACTGTCGAAACATCTCTTGAAGCAGTAAATATAATGGATATCTTCGGGAGTAGGGAGTCTGAATAAGGTGTTCATAAAGAGAATACATGTGCCATGAATAAACACATGACTATTAGGGTGTAGTTGTGCCGAAGCAATCCCAATATACTGCAACACTTCACAGAGGAATGAATTGAAAGGTGGCTAACTCCCAACCCAGCACATAAACTTGTTGCACGCAGTATATCCGGTTGGGGGCAGGTGAGGTCGATCTTGTCCTGACGGAACCAAAATGTCATCAAAGTGGATTTTATGAATTGAGCACAACTGATGAAGAGCCGCTTCACCAATTTTTGATGCTTGTGAATCAATAGAGTTATCCAGAATAACAGCTCCATCTACAGCATCAAGAGCCGAGCCTATAACTACGGCAGGTGGATCCAGAATGCCAGGTGTGGAGGTTGACGGTGGATTCGAGGTTCCCACTGCCTCCTGCCGAGAACCTAGCTCGGGCTTATCAGAAATAGTAACAGAGCTTGACTTTTTGGACATCTTCAATGAGCGTTTAGTATGGATGGATACCTGTTTAAACTATACTTGAAAGACAATCGATATTAGATATAACGACAGTGTATTTCCCCATGTGGTGTGTGAACTAGTGCGACGACTCAAACATGAGTGCGAAGAAACTAAAGTTTTAAAGATAAGTGTGACATGGTAAAACTTTAAATTGTCATCCTTGGAGACCATCATCGCTGACCGTCTTCGGCAGTTTATTACATGATTGGCAGTAGAAGTCTTGAAATAAAACATTGGCATCATAGAGTGTGAAGGCTATTATTCGCATTTGATGGGTTAAATTTGCATTTAAGATTATTCAAGCTATGGGGTAGTTAGTTCAAATTAGGTCCTTGGGCTAATATGCTTTACTACTTGTCATTGTTCATTATGATGTGCTTGGTTGTGGAGGTGAGTTGTCCAAATGTATGTTATGTTTGAATTAGAATAGTCTTGGTTGTCAATGCCAACCCACTGCTTTATAGGATGACCGAACCGTCCACTCTCCTCTCTCTCTAACCACCGAACCAACTTCCTCAAACTATACAGAGCCACTATCCCTAACTCCTGAAACCATCTATACCGACCGACACTTTAAACACAGACAACCGACCTACCAACTCACAGAATACCGACCCACTCACTTTTAAGTCACCGAACGACCTTAGCATAGCATATGCCAAGCCACTCCCTCTCAAGAGTTTCGACCTACTCTGTTACTAAATTCCTAATAACTCAACACTACTACATTAAGCTATCAACCGTTCTCCCTCGATCATATGACTACTAAGATCCTACAACCTATACACACCAATTCCTATTAATCACCGAGCTTACTTCTTCTCCATATCCCCGACTTTGAAGCTAAGGCTATAACTGTTTCTCCTGATAACTTGCCCTTGTTCCATTAAGATCGAACCAAATTCCTAGCCTAAGACACAATCTTGTCTCCAATTCGTCCCTCTCTTCGCCGATTCCTACTAACTACTATTTAAAAACCCATGAGGCTCCGAATTTAGGGAGATAAATCGAGTGAGAGATTCATACCTATATGTAAAATTTGGGGCTTATGCAAACTGTTGGGTTCAGGTCGAGATTTGTTTGGGTTCGATGGCGGCTGGAGTTACAAAGTGGGCGGCCTGGATTTGAGAGGAAGAAGGATGAAATAATGAGCAATGGGGGGAAATAAAGTTAAGGGGCTTGTAAAGGAAAAATAGAAGTGAGAAGTGATAGCTAGGGTGTAGGACTTTTATATTTGAAGAAGGGAAGGTGAACAGGCCTTCCCCTATGGAACCGGTCAGAAGGCTTCGGTGGTTCGGTGAGTCAATACGCTGAATAACACCAGGTAGACCGAACGAGTGGTTCGGCGTTTGTATGCCGACCGGTCCACAAAAAAAAGGATATATATATATACACATGTGTATAAGAACACATAATGATAGGAAAGTCCGCTATAATTCAGCCTTCGTGAGATCGTATACATTCAGCTTTTGAAAACAAGAACTGATTGCTGATTCGAAGCGCGTCATGTTGATTCACACGACACACTTTGGGGGGCAAATGTTACCCAACCACGTGACCCAGCTACGAGGCGATAGCTGCAGATGCTGTGATCAGAAAACTCGAGTCACGATAGGACTGGAAGTGTGACGCTCAATATGACTTGATTAGGTCGGCCTGTATATGTGGTTTGGTGGTGGATGTTCGGCCTGCCTAGGTCGGTTTGAGCGGGTCGGTCAAGATATCCAAGGAGAGATCGCTTGACAAGGATGGCTCGGCACTTGGTGGATCGACCTCAGAGGAATTGGTTTATCTGGCTCGGTGTTTAGTGGGTCGGCCTCGGAGGGTTCGACACGAATGCCTCGGCCATGTTGGCTCGACAATTGATGGTTCGGCTTTGGAGGGTTTGACACGAATGGCTCGGCTATGTCGATTTGGCCTTGTTGGATCGGTCAAGGTTGATGGTGTACAAGTGGGTCGGCCATGGTAGTTATGTTAAAAGTGACGCAATCGACATTCCTTTGCTTTGACTCATACCACCACTTCCCTCGAGTTATGCGAGGACAAACTTCGAGTCACTAACAAAAAATCCCAAGGTCGATCAAGGTGGGTCAGCAAACATCGTTCGGCATTGGTGGCTCGGAATGCTCGGGTCGATGAACACGGATTTCCTACTGTGGGCAGAAGTATCTTGGTTATGGGCCTGCATAGGGGGACTAGCCTATCTTCGTCTATAAATAGAGGGGCAAGGGTACAATTGAAAGGACCTTTTTTTAGGAACTCCAGGGATACTTTGCCATTTTTTGTACTCACTTTTCTTCTGTTCAAACTTGCATTCAAGTTGTTTGTTTACGGATTGTATCTGTACTCAAGCGAGTGGAAAAGTAATAAAGATCATATTAAAAGTGAATGTAGGCAATTACGCCGAACCACTATAAATCTGGTGTCTTCCTTTTCTGTTGTTCTTTTTGCATTCAGTTACGTTATTTCTCTGTTTTAATTTACTTTCTTCATTAATCTCTCTTCACAACTCTATTCAAGGGTGTTAGTGACCAATTTTGGTGCTAACAATCATGCACACAAATGAGCAATTTATCTCTTGTATCCTTCACAATGCATCTCACTTAAGTCTGGTTTGTACTATCATCTATGCTCATAATCTGCTAGATAATAGAAATCACCTCCGGCATTACATTGGTGAGCAAGCAAAATAGTTCACTTTACCTTGGATCTTAATGGGTCATTTTAATTGTATACTTTACAATCAAGACAGAATCAATCAAGGGATTCACAGTTCTTTGGGGGACCCAGACTTTTTCAACGGTGATCAAACTGCTAATTTATCTGAGCCTAGCTTTACTGGTAATTATTTTACATGGAAGGGTGGTCATAACTTCTCAATCCATGGCAAAATTGATAGAGTTTTTGTGTTTTTGTTAACCAACTTTGGATTAACAAATTCTCTAAATTTGGCGTTCATTTTGGAAACCATTTACTGAGCGACCACACCAATTTATATTAAACTTAATGAATCTCATATAGTGAATGCTATAATTCGTTTTAGATACAATAATGCTTGGCATTTAAATTATGGTTATCATACAAGTATGCATCATGCTCTTAATGATCATGTTTAGGGAAACCGCCTTTTTAGGCTGATCAGCAAATTAAAAGTCACAAAACAAGTCCTTAAGGAATGGCAAAAATCTAAATGTAGCAACAAAATCTTATGTGAACAACTGAGATCTCAAGCCAATTATCTATATGAAAAAATGGTACAAAATCCAATGGATGAAAACATTATTTTGCAGTATAATCAAACGTAGAGCACTTATCTAATCTAATGAGAAAAGTAGCCATTGAAAACAATCAAAGAATGAAACTCGAATTGTTGACTCAAGAGGACAAATCAACTCACTTCTTCCACAACAAGATGAAGATTCCTAATTCTAATAACAAGGGCAAATTTATACTGGACTCTAATGGAAATCTCATATCAGCATCAAAATTGATTTTCCAGGATGCATTGAATTATTTCCCAGAATTATTTAGCTCAACATCTTATGAAAATCAATTCCTAGGCATTACTTGGTAAAAGAATCCTATCTGAGAAGGCTAGAACAAGTTTATCTCTTCCTTTTTAATTAGAGGAAGTCAAAGAAGCTCTGCTCTAAAGTGATGATAATAGTACCCCTGGTCTTGATGGATTTAGCTCTAAATTCTTTAAAGTCCACTGGGAGCAACTAAAAATGGAGCTACTGGAAGCAATGCTAGGCATTTAAGAATCATGTAAAATTATAAAAGAAATCAAACGTACTTTCATTCATCCAATTCCTAAAATTCTAGTAACTAAAGTGATCACCGATTATTGGCTCATATCTCTTTGTAGTGTTATATGTTATCATCAAAAAAAACACTCCAACTTGATCGAAACCTTAAAGAATATAGAAGGAGGATCCATAAAGAATGATAGTAACAACAAGACCTTTCGAAAGAGTTAAAGGGATACTTTTGCAAAAATTGGATGAGTAATCCACTTCTGAAGAGGTCGAAAGGGGGACAGGGACACCCAGTCACTTCAATTAATTACCTTTTGAAATGGTTGCTTCCGTATGCATAGAGGAGTTTTGAATGTGTTAAAGGCACCTTTTGAAGGGAATAAATTACAAGCTTCCGCATGTGCGCCTTACCTTTCTAAACGGTGGGTTTTGATATCATTAACCTTTCGCAGGAGAACATTTGTCCAAAATTACCCCCATCGAAAGCATAGATATTCCTTTTGAATCAGTTGAAACCATCTACAATTATAAAGGAAAGCGTAATTAGTTCAATATGGCCTCTTCAAACACCAAAGGATGGGGGTTTCGTGTCAATCAACAAGAATGCATTCGAAACCCACATTCCACATTCAAGCCTTCTACCATGCTCCAACTCATTCGAAATCTAAAAGATACATCTTTCTACAGTATCAAAAGCCCACATCCTTTCCTGCCTACAACAGCGCATCAATAACAAAGTGGAGGGCGCATCTATATCTTTTGATGAAGTCGAAAGCTCTCATGTTCCATTCAGAAGGGAAGTTATTAGGGCGTCGTGAATTGAACAACATCGAAAGCACATCAAGGCACCCTTTAGACTTAGTCGAAAGGACCGATTTGAAAGGTCAAATCCGCACCTATAAATAAGACCCTAGGAGTGTTGTTTTGGGGATCCAATTTCATTGATTCAACACTTGTTCATTCTTAAATTTGTAAACCTAGTTCTAAAATCAAGTTGGGGATTTTCCTTCTTTGTAATACTTAGGTTTCTGGAATTCAGGAAAATTATTATTAAAGGAAGTTACGATGTTTTTGAATATATTGAATGATCTGCGACTTCACTATATTTCTTGTTATGATTTGCTTGCATCAGTGTCAATCTAAAGGATACCTTTCGAAGGAGTAGAAACCTAGTTGTACAATTAAAAACCCTAGATCTGATAGGTCCTAACCTTAAGTCACTTAAACCACCTCGAAAGGGGGTTTCGAAGGGGTTCTAAATCATCACAACTAGTTCAAAGGGAGGTTTCGAAAGAGTTATAACCATCCCAATCATTTCAAAAGTTCTTTTCGAAAGAGTACTTAACTTATTTTACTCAATCGAAAGGTGCTTTCAAAGTGGCTAGTCTCACTTTTCTAATTTGGGGTGTTGACAAATTTTCTTATTAACATTTTTGGCGCTAGAAGGAGGGCTCGAACCTCCGACCTCGTTGAATTCCCAACTTTATTTTCCTCTAACTTGTTCTATTCCAAGCTTACCTTAGACCTTATACCACCATGTCTAGCAAAATTAAAAAGTCCAAACAAGGATCCTCAGAGCCACACTTAATTGGATTCTCCCATGGAACTATTGAAGATTCTAAACTATATGAAGAACAAATGTTAAGACTAGAGGTTTTGAGAATCATCAAGAAAAAGAAGGCTGAATCTTATGATCCAGATAAATGGAGCTTAAACCCTTTTCACATTGGCCCTACACCCATGTTTGCTTTTGGAGGAACAAAAGATAAGTGTGATAACTTGTTTGATCAAATGAAGAATACAATTCAATTCTACACCAGAGGCACTATCTTTGAAGAAGGGAAGATGGCTGATTACTATACCTTTGCATAAAAATAGCATCAAGCAACAAGTTGGACATTACCTATATATGAGCTTCAAAAGGTTTTGAAAAGAAAATTGGTTGTTAAGGGTAAAGCTTCAGAGTCAAGCAATAAAAATAATCTAAAAATCATCCCCAAAAGACAAGCTTCAAGTCGAGACTCCCTAAGGAATGCAATCTGCACTACGCCATAGATGACCTTCTGCAACATTTTTGCAAGGTGTTGCCAGCTAAAATGTTGCGACAGCTATAAAATTTTGGTCCTACTGCAACGTTGTATTTTTTGTGTTACCTTAGCCATAAAAATGTGTTGCTCTAGCTAAACAAGTGTAACACGATGCAACATTTTTATATAGTGTTACTATAGATATATTCTAATTAAAAAAATTAAAAAAATTACACCTCAGCGATCCACACCATTAGTTAAAACAAAATCTCAACCATTCATCCACTATCTACTACGCTTCCTCTATTTCCCGCTAACATTTTCATTCACGCGCTTCCTTTTCATTTCGTTCTCTCCAAATCGCACAAACAAAAAATTAGGGCTTCTCCCCCAAATTCGTTTTTGCTCTAGCCTGACCTATTTTGTGCCCTAGCTCTGTGTTGATTAAAGGTCCCTCCGATAGATTCGATCTATGATACAAGAGATGATGTTTACATTCAATACATGGGTTCTGCTACGTGGGATAGATTATCGTGCTCAACTCGGTTCCACGGTGAGGAATTAACGCGACGACGACAACTTAATCATTTGTGCATTGGCAGACTTAAGTGGCAAAACTGGGGTTCTACAGGAAATCAAACGCACCGTATATTTCTGCAACCGATTTTGATTGGATCTCTAAGCGATCTGGTAATCAAGGCATGTATGAGTGGCGGTATGCTAATTTGAAGACTGTTTCGGTCTAATACATGAATTGAGTAAGATTCCTCAACAATTCAAAGGATCAGCAAATAAAATAAAGATCTTTCGTATCCTTACATTTACAAGTTTAAGGCGATTCCATGATTTCACTTCAAATCTTATGTTGTTTATTTTCAAAACAAGTGTAAGCTATTCTTGAAAAGATTGACTTTTGAATTTGGTGATTATCTATGCCCATAAAGATTCAAATCTAAATTTGGGCGGATGTGATTTTGGTTGGCACAACAGCGTTTTTATTTTTTAGTGCCTAGTGATTTCTGATTTCCAAGTCTATTTTGGAATATGGCATGTTTTTGGTTCGTAATATATGCGATGAAGCCAGAAATTTGTATCCATGATTGTTTTGGTAAAGGGTGGAACATTCTTCATGACTCTGTTGTTTAATTGCAAGCAGAACCGAAAATTAAAGGCGGTTTCCAATCAGATAAGGCATCATCAACTATTGTCCTCAAGTGCCAAGATGGAAATTCTTGTGGTGAGAAGGATACGTGATGGCATATTAAATTTGGAGCCAATCATCTAGAAGCAACGATACGGTGGTGGAGAACTTCCAACGACGATGGAATACTCCTTGAGATGCGATGCAATTACGTGCAATCGTGGACACATGAGAAGTTGGTTAGAGAAGAAGGAAAGCACGTGAGGCATTTCTCAGTGCAAAATTATGTTCAAGCGTTGGAGTCACATGACAATGGCTGAGTTTTGACTGCTAATTCAAACCAGTATGTCTGTGACATACTATTTTATTTTAGGCTTATATGTTTTATGTTTAGCAATTGGGCTGGTTTGGGTAGGTTGGTGAATAAAAGAGATTGTGATTGTAAGAGTAGTGCATTGGGGGGTGCATTATCAGTGTATTATTCCGTCCGCTCAGTCTTCCTTGGTGGCGAGGTTTGATCTTTTATCTGTTTTACTTACTTTTTTATTTTATTTACACAAATTGAGTATAGATTTTTACAAGTAAAGAGGATCTATAACAATAGACGGGCTTGGAAGTAGTTTTGCTAGGTTCTTTAAATCCCTGTAAGAAAGTTATGCTGTTACTAGTCATCATCATATAATTTCTAAAGTATTTGGGTGAAGATTTGGAACTGTGAAGTTTGCGGGACTGCGGGGCCCCGGACCCCCGCCGGCGCTGCGCCCGGACCCGCTACACGGCTCGCCTTCGGCTTGGCACTCGGCTCGTCATATATTTGTCAATGTCGGTGTCTGTATAAACTGAAACTGCATATGTAATGAGTGAACTGAGTGATGTAGTGAGGAATATTTGTATATGTGAATATCAGTGTTATATATCATTGAATTGTAAAATAGTGGAGTCAGGAATTTGTACTATTTCAAATGTTGAAATAAAATATTTATTTAAATAAAATACTGTTTGAATATCAAATTCTGTGCAATAGCATTTTATTAAATAAATATTTCTATTAAAAAATCAAATATGCTCTACATTGTGGGCCCCACAAATTCAGAAAATTAATATCTATAGCAACATTTTTGAATGTTGCTACAGGCACCTATGGGTGTTGCTATAGACCCAAATGGGGTTCTATTGCAACAATATTACTTATGTTGCCTTAGATAGTCAAAATGTTGCCTTTGAGGTCTAAGGCAACGGCAAAAATTGCATCACCCGAAAAGTGTTGCCATAGACCTATGGCAACATTTTTTAGGCCTGACCCAACATTTTTTTTGTGTTGCAGAAAGCCATTTATGGCGTAGTGCTGACTACATCAATTGAGAATGTCTATTTACTAACCAAGGAGGAACTCAACTATTGATCATCCTAAAAGAAAAGGCCTAAATACAACAGGAATAGAGGAGGATCCTACTGCCACTATCATATGAAGAATGGGCACGAAACAAATCAATGTAGAGCACTTGAAGGAATGGTGATCAGCTTTTTCAAACAAGGAAAAATCAATGGATTTGTAAAGAGATCTTAATAGAATCCAATAAAGCACCACCTTACAAGAAAAATCTACATGGTCGGAAGTAGAATTCTGCTTAAACTTGAAAATTACCCTAAACGGTCAAAGCCTTTGTCCACGCCGAGTTGGCCAGGTCAAAGCGCCTCCTGGAGGGAGGTTAGAGTAAGCCTTTATCTACACCATGCTATGGCCTAGTTAAAGCATCAACAATTCCTTGATCACACCACGTTATGGCCAGATCAAGGCGCCCCTGGAGGGAGGATGGAGTAAGCCCTTGGGCCCGCCATGCTATGGCCTGGCCAAGGCAACAAACAAGCCTATAGTCCCGCCATGCTATGGCCTAGCTGGAGCACCTCCTAGAGGGAGGACAGAGTAAGCCCTTGGTCCCGCCACGCTATGGCCTGGCCAAGGTACCGAACAAGCCTTCAGTCCTGGCTATAAGGCCTGACTGGAGCACCTCCTGGAGGAAGGTTGGGTAAGTCCTTTGGTCCTGCTTGTGGATAAGCTAATCAAGTGCACCGGACAACAGTGGACTAAGATGTCCAAGCCCGAGAAGCGGCATACCAAACAATGACAACATACGGAGCCTAAAAGATGGCACATTTCAAAGGAATCAAAACCCAAAGAATGACGCAAAATGAAAAGCTCAAATAAGAATCTACAATCTTTGACTGATTTCTTAGAGAGGATTTCTAGACTTCATTCATACCCGAATCTGGGTTTTGAGTCTCTTACCATTAATTTCTGGACTTCACTCCTTAATGTCTGAATCTGGACTTCAAGACCTCTATTATGGATTTCTTATCTTCTATTAATTTTATCTTACTTATACCCAAACTAGGTCTTGAATCTGCTATTATTTCCAAATGAGGATTTATGGACTCATATTGTTTGTTCTCAAAAGAAAATTCCTAATCTCCTATGACTTATTTCTAGATAATGATCTCTGGATTTTTATTCGTTTGGTCTTCTATCAGTTATTTTCAGAAGAGGATTTCTAAGCTTCCATTATCAATGCTAGATTTGGATTTCTAGCCTTCCATTATTAAATTTCATAATTAGATTTCTAGTCTTCTATTACTATAACAAGAGTCGGATTTCCGGTCTTCTCTTATCATGATCAAAGACGGATATCTCGGAACTCCTATTCATTTCTAACTGTGGAATTTCTCTTCACTTATTATTTTCACATGAATGATCTGTTAACTTCCATTGCTTAGATTTTTGGAATTGACAGGATTCCTCATAGTATAAAGAACTACCAAATTCATTCCTTCATAGATTTCAAATTAATAATAAAAATGTTGTCTACTTTGTACTCTTCAGGAAGATAAGATCCATAAAGAAGACTGAATGTGTCGACAGATGCAAAAACCATAGTCAAAGTTATCAGGAAGCAAATTCAGAAACAACATTGTAAGAACAAGCAAAGGCTACAAACCAGGTGATATTTACATAATTTATAAAATTATTTACAAGTATATAGTACAATTGTATATTTCATAGATCTTGGACAACCTTATCTAGATTTTCGGCAATTAAAGGATCGACTATATGGCGAATCGCTATACAAAGAATTTCTTTAAACTTCTTTTCCTTCTTCTTAATGTCATTAGCATCATCAATGGATTCAGTATGAGCCTTTAAAGCACGGTTGAAAGCTTTGTTAGCAGCTTTAATAGTTTTGTTTTGCCTATCTAAATCGACAATGTGCTTTCGAAGAAGATATTTTTCATGCTCAAGTTTTTGAATTCTAGCTCTATACTCATTAATGCGCTATGAATATCTCACTTTCTGCTGGTCATCAAAATATCTCACCATTTCAAATTTGACCTTCCTGCACCATTCACTTACTGCATTCTCGTCTAAACCTGGGGGAGGGTTAGTCGTAGTTTGAAATGTTTGAATAGCTAGAGATGAAGACCTTGTCAATTTCACAATAGACGAGGCAATTGGAGAAGTTGATCAATTGATATTTTGGATGTCACCCCCATGATAAATTCCAGGGATTTGCACTGGGCTTGACTATCTTTTAATTTTATCTCCAAATCGCTTATCTGTTGAAGAAGCTTAAACATTTCTTGATCGAAGTCAATTGAAGGGTTTGATTTAATTTGATGTTTTAATTGAGAAATTGTTTCATCATTACTCTTGATGTCCACTTCGAGACTAGTGATCCGATCAATAAAGTCCTTAACAATCATATTTTAAAGAAAAAATTTCTTACGCCATTCTAACAGTTCAGTGTTGCCTTGAAGACGAGCAAACATATGATATTTAAGGAGGCTCTTCTTTTCAATATATGCTACCAACCTATCTCCGATGCTGGTAAAACGAGATGATGAATCTAAGGAGAGCGGCATGGTAGATAAATGCAACTCCTATTTAAACTAACAAAAACCAAAATTAATACTCATATTACTAATTTCTTTTATTATAATAGTGGAGGTTACAACTCGGGAGAAAATAAAACAAAATGTACAATCTCATTGTTGTAATCAAATACTTATTTTATTATACTTAAAGTCGGGAAATAGCATTTTTGACTTTGTTTAAAGAATTAACTGAAAGAGTAATTATCGAATCAAATGGGGCTTTAAATCCTTCCGGGGTAATGACTGGAGGGTATTTGCTATAATCTCATTCTTCGGCAGAAGGATTATCGTGACCGCATATTAATTTAGTATGATATGTTCAAATTTCCTTAAGAAGTCTTTCCTTATCTTCACCAAGAAAATCGATACAAAGGCAAGGATGTTGCATGTAAACCTATGCAGATCTCTAAGAAAGCAATATCTAGCCAATTTTGAGGATTTCAAGAGTGAGGCCTTTTCTAAATAATCTCTTCTTAATTTGACATATTTGCTTAAATAATCTCTAGAAACAAGGCTGCTTGAGAGACATTTATTCTGTAATAACGTAATAACATTCGACTAAGTATAAAAGGAAACTAGTATAGAAAATTCATGAATCAATAGTATTACATAATTACAAATGTTCATCTTGTTGATACAAAATTGATTTTCTGAATAACTTGGAAATGAATTAATCCTTATAATATTTGAGTTTTTCCGGAGGCAATTCACAAGGGATTGATTTGACTCGCGTTAAATTACTGCAAGCCCCCAGATGTGGATCAGATTCAAATTCATCTAAATATCTCCTGTGTAGACATCAAAGTAGACCCCCACTAAAATCACGCAAGTATGAAAAATCCACGGTTTGGTGTCTGCAATAAGCTTTGATAGGAAGTTGATGTGCACGCAAATGTGCATATTTTTACTTTCATATTTAATCAAATTTAATTAAATAAATGAGCATATAGGTTATTTTAACATGTTTAAACCCAAAATTTCAATTGTTTTCAAATTATCATTTATTCATCTCTATATGGGGGAAAATGGTCATTTTTGTGTGTGAATTAATTTGAGAATATTTATTTGCACATTATATTTTTATTTGTAGGAAACTGGATGGAAAAATATGAAGAGGTTTCATGAAAGTATGCATGCACAAGAGAAGGAAACAAATGAAGATGGAAATAAATCGATTCATGAAATCATGGAGGACCCCACCTACCCAGTTACCATGATCTACAATTAGGAGTTAATGCATATGTTAGTGGACATTAAAGCTACATGCACATTTAAATGGAGGATTATGCCCATGCTAATGATTACTTAGAGGTTATATTTCCTAAAGGGGTAATTTGGGCAGTCCCCTAAAATATGATTAGGGTTTCAAAACATGTATAAATACCCCTTATGTTTCATGTAGAGAGCTCTTAGCACCATCTTGTAGTTAGTTTAGTGGTAGCCACAAAATAAATATAAATTCTCTTTCTCTCTTTCATGGCTTCTTAGCCTTTTCCTCTTATGTAATTTTCTTATATGTAATTTATTTACATGCAATTTTAATTCATGTTCTTCTCTTTTTGTTTCCTTTTATGTTAGCCGTTAGCTTTATTTTATGCAAGTAGTTTATCTTTTATTTTATTTCGATTAGCTCTCTTTTTCCTCTTATTTTTGTTCTATGCTGCAATCTACATTTGTTGACATGATAACAAATATGAGAAGCTAAACCCCTTCAATTTAGGGGTAATAAAGCTCCCTTAATCATGTAGATTCAACATAGTGATTTCATTTGATCTCTTTTTATGCTTAATAGAATGTTTGATGTGGTAAATATTTTGTTGTTTTAACTTTGAATTTGATAGCCTATGTTGTTGACACCAAATAGGCTATGCTTAAACAAACATAAACACAAATTACCTCTTCATCTACATATAATTATGGTAATGAAGTGAATTTTAGATTCAAAATTTGATGGTCTATATTACTAATTAATAGTAAATATATCATGCTTAGAATATATTTTATTTTTGATTTCATTATCATTTTCATAAAAGTTAACAAGTGGTTTGGAGGGCGTGTTAAAGTTTGATGGTTTATACTGGGCTAATTAATAGCACAAATAGGTCATACTTATGATAAACACATCAAATAAGTTTACTAATGACCAAAAAGGAGAGATCATAATTCATTATATTGATTTATGTGATCATGAGTAGGACATTGCATCTAAATTGCCTTTTATTCTCATATTTTTATTCACTTTCTTTTGCTAGTTTTTTTTTACATTTTTGTAGCTTAAACAATTTCAAACTCTTAGTTAATTTGATTGAGTAGAATTTTAAATCAATTCAATTCCTTGCGGATCGACTCGTACTCACCACGTGCTAAAATTGTACGTCATGCGCTAGCGGTTATTTTTATTACACTTTTTCGGCTATTTTCTAATTCGATAGAAAGTTAGTCGATTTAATAGAAGTCTACTGGGATGTCTCTTTCTTCAATCAACATCCAAAAGAGTGTTATTAATTCATGGTTCTCTTCCTCGAGCTTGTCATATAGAAGGCGTGCCCTCTTCAGTCGGGGGGCAGCTTCCTGGTCTTTAAAGGACGCTAACGCTGTAGTGCTCTTATTAAGCTTATAATAGTTGTCAAAGAGTGCATTATGTTCTTTTAATTGTTTATCTAACTCCCTATACAAGCTATTTATTTCCGTTTGTTTTCTTTCAAGCTTTTTTTTATAAAGTTGAATGTATTTCTTCTTTATCTAAAATAGAAAGATACAAACTATTGTTATCTTGGAAGTAAAAGCCATTTAGACAAAGAATCACATACTTGAGAAATAGGAATTGAAGTTTGTGGGGTCCGCTTTTTTCCCCCTTGTTCTCTAACGTCAATATTGGCGGCTTCTTCGTGGAGATCAGAAGGCTCAGAAAGTTCAGTTTGGCTTGCTTTATGGCCACTAGGATCCGAGTTAACTTTTTCTGAAGCCCTGAGAATATCATAGCCATTCCCTCCATGAGAACCAGCATGATCACCTCTGCTGCTGCCTGAACCTTGATCTCTATCCTCATTGTCAGGGTTATCATTATCATTGTTGTTTCCGCCTTCTTCAACAACGACTTTGTCATCATCATCTTCTTCGTTAGAATTAGAATTTCCTTCTACATAAGGGACTTCAAAAGATAAATTTTTTGCGGTGTCAATTTTTACTCTCTCGGGAACTTCGATCCCTTGCCTATTTCTTTGATTTTATCCATGAATCTTTTGACTAGAGCAGGATAGAGTGAGAAGAAGCTTAAGCCTGGACACTTTTCGATATTGTCGAAATAAGCAAGCATCAAAGCGTCCTCGTAAGAATTCATAATGATGCAATTAAGAGAAGTATTAAAAAATTGTGATACCTTTTGTTTTGCCTCAAAAATAGTTTTGTGGGCCATAGTTAAAGAATTTTTCTTCTTCTCTAATTTCTTCTTGAAAAGAGTGCATTTCTTTTGGAGAGAAGATTGTTTAGCAACCATTTGGGCCTTCTCTTCCTTTGACTCTTTTAGAGTCATTTTTAAAGAAAAATTCTCATTAGCTAAGAGTTGTCATGCCTTCCTCTCCTTAGAGACAGAAGATTCTGCTTGAGAAAGGGAAGTGCTCAACTTTTCTTGTTCTCTCACTGCGCTATCTTTAGCAGCAAATAGGGAAGCAATCTAGTTATTTAGAGTTGAGATGTCTTCTTGAAGCTTAAACGTCTCAGCGGAAGACTTTGAAGTGCTTTCCTGGAGGGAGTACCAGCTTTTAGAAATAATAAAGGAAAAGTGTGACGTGAGTCAAAATTCAGTATGAAATGGTAATAAGAAGGTCGAGTAGTATGAAACATACCAGAACTTGTTGCTCAATTAGAGATCGACAATGTCTTGTTGGGTCAGGTACAGAGGAAGGCGGATGAATGGAAGTGAATGACGAAGAATTTAAAATTGACCGTACAATCTTCTTGAAATCATGGGGAGGCATCAGAGATGTAGGTCTAGACAGATTCAACTCCTAGGGAAGAGTTAAAGTGCCCAAATCCTTTTGCATCAGCTCAATAATGCTGGGAGAATCGGACACAACAATGCGGGACATGAAATCATCCTTGGAAGGAACTGTTCTAGGAAGGTCAGTAGCAGCATCAAGAGTAGAACCTTCCGGAGCCTGCTTACATCAATAGACCTACTCTCTTTTAAAGGAAGAGAAGACTGGACATCAGCAAAATTAGTTTTCTTGAGAGAAGGACCTGCTACAGTTAGTTTGCCCAATTTTCTTTTGGCAATCATCCTCGACCTAGCAATGGCCTGGCTCAGAGCTGATGCGCTAGATTCAGAAGTTGGAAGGATTTGATCTCTTATGATCAATTCAGTCGGAGGAGCAGTTGCTAAAATCCAAAAAGTATAAGCTAGTAAACAATCTAAGGAGTAACACGATGGTAAATTACAAATGCTACACTTAAGCTTATCAGGTCGATCCGGACAAATTGGAGATAAAGGAGAGAAATTTTTAGGATCATCCAGGGAAAGGAAACACTTTCTCTTCAAAGTGTGTTGGACAAGAGGGAGTTGTCCAAGAACTCTTTAACCTGCAGGAAAGAAAGAATGTTTTTGAAGATTGCTTGGCGCCAATAGAGTAACCCTATTTTCAATGCTATCCGAAGCAGCAGTTAACAATTTCACGATTCTCTTTCCTTCATCGTCGAGATCTCTAGGAGCGGGACCTAATAAGAAAACGTAATTTAGCAGAAAAGAAGATAATTTTATGAAAATGAAAATAATGACCAACTTATGAGGAGATGAGAAAACTCCACTAATATTAGGAAACTATTTGATGTAGAAGAATTGTGTCTCCCAATCTCTAAACTTGTTTACCCCCGTAGAAATTAACTTTTGTGTGGGTTAGCTTTGAAAATATGGCTATTCAAGTTGCTGAGCTTGACTAGACGTACCAGAAAATTTAGAACTTCAGCACTTAATGAAGGAAGGTTTGACTCTAAGGCCATGAGCTCTAAAGAGACAAGATATGTGACAATTTAATCAGAGCTATGCCAAGGCAACTCAAGAATCTTGACAAGAAAACGGGGAATGGAATGAAATTGTCATGTCAGATGTGGATGGAATTGTAAGCAAAATAACCCTTAGGAGGACTATGGATAGTGTCATTTTCACTAGGAGAAATGGCTTCAACTTCTGTGATCCCAAAGTCTTAAGGATCACGTCAACTTCATCTTAAGTGGCTATAAGAGAACGCCTTGAAACTGCTTCAGTCTTCTTTGGAGAAGAATCTAATTCTGAAGTTACATCCTTTTCAGGTCTCTTAGAAGTCTTTTTCAAACCCATGATCCTGTCAGGTGAAATAATTTCATTAAAGTTATGGTTTATTCCATTATTAATGCCTTTCGAAGGTATCAAAAGCCTACTACAATGGTTTAAATATCCACCATAATATATGGCTTCATGCCTTTGAAAAGGGATTAAAGTTAATGGAAGGTATGAAATTCATTGAGCTTTCGACAGTGTTGAAAGGAAGGATGGAATCTAGGCACCTGAACACACCCTTCGACGATGTCGAAATCCCAGGAAAGAGTTTTTATCATTAACAAGTGCAACTATCTACACATACCAATTTGGGTATATATTTGTCAAAACATCATATTTCAATTAGGTTGAAAGGATTTGAAACAAAGGGACATTGACAATAATGAAAAGGCATTTAAGATGTTTCGATAATGTTTATATGGAGATGTGATGATAGTTACACTCCAATTAACTATTGTGAGTTTCGAGTAAGTTTAAAGGATATAGCAGAACTGTAAAGGCATTAACACTAAGTTGGGATAATATAAACAAATATGGTTATTTAAAATGTGAAGTTTCGACAAAGTTGAAAGGTTAATTAAGGGTTTCGATAATAGCAAAAAAGTTTAATTTTAATTCAATTTAGAATGAGGGACACTAATTCTCAATATTAAATATCCTTCAAGATAAACTAAAACAAGGCATTATTTATCTAAAGTAAAGTTCTATAGCAAATTAAATCCATCATTTACATGCGTTGAGCTCTGAACCCTTTCGAAGATGATTGGGTTTTCGAAGAGATATACTATATAGCCTTTAGATCAAACCCCTCAAGATAACTTATTCGAAAGGTGTTAGAATAAATCGAAACATACTATAG
This sequence comes from Allium fistulosum, assembly GCA_030737815.1. Taxonomy (NCBI): domain Eukaryota; kingdom Viridiplantae; phylum Streptophyta; class Magnoliopsida; order Asparagales; family Amaryllidaceae; genus Allium; species Allium fistulosum. The sequence continues at coordinate 88,276,140 of CM060905.1, forward strand.
CTTTCGAAGAAGTCCATCTCATGACAACAACGTCAATCCCTTCGAAAGGATCTATTTAAAGCGGATACTTGACTTCCGTTCGACTCCTTCCAAAAGGTTAGAAAATGAAGTGGAGTTAGTCGCATTAACCCCTTTTGAAAGGGTTGGAAAATTAAGTTATAATATTATTTTATCGATATACATGGCTCGGCCTTCTTTTCAAAGTCACCAGAAGGGAATTCCTTCCTAACTCATCGTCAACCCAATACTTCTTAGGTGCTGACAACAATATTGGTTCGAGCTTGAAGTCACATCCAACAACAATGAAAACCATAACTTTAGTGAATTCAAGCTCGAACCATAATTGACTCCATAGGTTAATGAAAGTTGAGAAAAATATTTCTCGAACTAATTAGAATTGAGCATAATAGAAATCGAACTTGAATTCGTGAAAAACAATGGCAAATAACCCCAAATTTAATGAATTCAAATTCAAACCCAAAATAGATGTAATAGACTAATTGAAATCAACTTAAAAATGAATATAATGGTCATTTATATGAACGATGAACTTAATTCAATCTCAAAATTTTGGAACAGTAATGCAAATTCGAACCATAAAAAATTTAGAATTAAAATTAAATATGAACAATAGATGCATACCTTAAATTTGAACTTATGACTGTTGAAATTAGGAATTTAATAGGAAATTGGGATCTTTAATTTTTGCTGTAAGTTTTTTAATTGTAGGTAAATGAGAAAGAGGAAGAAGGAATGCAAAGTGCAAATCGTTCGATCAAATTTAAATGAACGACCAAGATCCATGTGAGTATATGAAAAGGCGGGAAATTCTATGTTGAAATAAAGATAGGGTATCTAAATAGTTGACTTGAAAAGTCAAAGAGCATCCCTTCGCTAGGGGGGCAAGTGTTATCATAAAAGAAAACCACTCCCACTTGATCGAAACCTTGAAGAATTCAGAAGGAGTATCCATAAAGAATGATAGTAGCAACAAGACCTTTCAAAAGAGTCGAAGGGATGCTTCTGCAAAAGTTGGATGAGTAATGCACTTACGAAGAGGTTGAAAAGGGGACAGGGACACCCAATTGCGTCAATTAATTACCTTTCAAAATGGTTGCTTTCGTATGCATAGAGGTGTTTCGAATGTGTTAAAGGCACTTTTCGAAGGGAATAAATTACAAGCTTCCATATGTGCGCCATATCTTTCAAAACAGTGGGTTTCAACATCATTAACCTTCCGTAGGAGAACATTTGTCCAAAATTACCCCTTTGAAAGTATAGTTAAGCCTTTTAAATCGGTTGAATCTATCTACAATCATGAAGGAAAGCGTACGTGAGTTCAATATGGCCTCCTTAAACATTAAACGATGGGGGTTCCGCGTCAATCAACAAGAATGCATTCGAAAGCCACCTTCCACATTCAAGCCTTCTACCATGCTCCAACTCATTCGAAACCCAAAGGATATACCTTTCGACAGTATCAAAAGCTCACATCCTTTCCAGCCTGCAACAACCATCAACAACAAAGTGGAGGGTGCATCTATACCTTTCAACGAAGTCGAAAGCTCTCAAGTTCCATTCAGAAGGGAAGTTGGACGGGCGCCCTGAATTGAACAGCAGTGAAAGCACATCAACGCACCCTTTCAACTAAGTCAAAAGGACTTATTTGAAAGGTCCAACCCGCACCTATAAATAAGACCCTAAGGGTGTTGTTTTGGGGATCTGATTTCATTGATTCAACACTTGTTCATTCTTAAATTTGTAAACCCTAGTTCAGAAATCAAGTTGGGGATTTTCCTTCTTTGTAATACTTAGGTTTTTGGAATTTAAGAAAATTATTATTAAAGGAAGTATACGGTGCTTCTGAATATATTGAATGATTACATCAGTGTCAATCAAAATGTTAACTTTCGAAGTAGTAGAAACCTAGTTATTCAATTAAAAACCTTAGATCCGATAGGTCCTAACCTTAAGTCACTTCAACCACCTCGAAAGGGGGTTTCGAAGGGGTTCTAAATCATTGCAACTAGTTCGAAAGGAGGTTTCGAAGGAGTTCTAACCATCCTAATCATTTCGAAAGGTCCTTTCGAAAGAGTTCTTAACTTCTTTTACTGAATCGAAAGGTGCTTTCAAAGGGGTTAGTCTCACTTTTCTACTTTGAGGTGTTGACAAGTTTTCTTGTTAACATTACATATAAAATTTTGGCCAACCTTAAGTGTAATAGAATGAAAGACTTCATGAATGAACTAATATCCCATAACCAAAATGCATTTATTTCTGATAGAGTTATTAATGAAAACTCTATTATGGCTTATGAAATGGTTAGAGGATTTAATAGAAAGAATTCTAATAGCATATGCCTAAAAATTTACCTTCATAAAGCCTATGATAGAGTTAACAGGAATTTTACTCATCATATGTTGATAAGTATGAGATTTCCATGAAGTTTGCAAATTTAATCTTGGAATGTATTTCCACCTCCTCCTTTTCTCTAATTATTAATGGCTTACCCTATAGTAGATTTGAAAGTAGCAGGGGCCTTAGGAAAGGGGACCCTCTTTCCCCTATTTATTTTCTATTGTTATGGAATGCCTCATTATTCTCCTTGATGTTGAATACTTGGAAGGTAATATCACCCCATCTATCATGTTGAACCAGTGATAACTCACTTATTTTATGCTGATGATAATCTAATTATGTCAAAAGCTATGGAACATAGTGCTATGGCAATTAGCAATGTAATGCAGGAAATTCACAAGCGTGCTGGACTTAAAATGAATAAACACAAATCCAGCATCTTTTTTAAAAAAGGGGTGCACAATATACATATAATTACATACATTCTTAAAACAAAATCTAAAAATCTTCCTATAGTTTACCTAGGGATCCCTCTATCCCATATTAAACTACAGGCCAGAGATTTTGGATCTCTAATTGATAAAACCAACAAAAATTTCTCTCATTGGAGCAGCAAACAACTCAATATTAGTGGAAGATGTGAGTTGATTAGAACTTTTATATACCATATGATCACGTTTTGGATGCAATTCAACCTAGTTCCAAACAACATTATAAGTAAAATTATTTCCCTGTGTGCTAACTTTCTACCGTAATCAAAAGCACATAACATGTCATGGGATGATGTTTGCAAACCCAAACTCAAGAAGGAGGGTCTGGGTATAGGATGATTGGATGATGTTGCAAAAGCCATTTCAATTAAACTGGTATGGAATACCTTCAAGGGGAGAGTTTTTTGGCTAAATGTATAGAAAACAAATATTGTAGGAACAAAAATTTCTGGATTATTTAACTGGATAATAATGCCTCTAATACTTGGAAATCTCTATTGAGAGCAAGACCACTCTGTAAAGGTCTTATTGGTAGGCAAAATTGTAATGAGGATGACACTCAAATGTGGTTTGATTCATGGATCGAGGGTCAATCTTTAATTGACATATTAGGTTGGAACCACTTATTTATGGTGGGGGATCTAATAATATAGTTTCTAGTCTGATCACTAATAATCAATGGAGGGATACTTTTAACCTACCGCCTGATTCTATTTGCCAAACTATCAACAAGGTCAAAAAACATCACCAATTAAATAGGGATTATTGGTATTGGATTCCAAATGGCAAGGGGAGTTTTATTTTAAGTCTGTATGTGAGCAGATTAGATGCAAAGCAGGGGAGCTCATGTGGTGTCACATGATATGGAATGATAGATGTGCCCAAAAAATATGGATGTGTACCTTATTAGCTAATCTCAATAAACTCAAAACGAAAGACAAAATCAGTAAATGGAACAACTTGATTGATCTAACATGTGCTCTCTGTAATAATCAAAATAAAGACATAAATCATTTGTTTTAACTGTCAATATTCTAAAGCTCTATGGGACACCATAAAGCACAAACTCAATATCAACAGTGTCACAGGCTATGACATCAATCATGTTCTTGACCATCAGCTAATCTCAAGTTAGATTCAGACGGTTATAAGCATCTCATTAGTGTCGCTGTAACTACATTATTCTAGCATATTTGGTGTGAAAGAAACACAAAGAATATTTAGCAATCTACATGCTACAACTAAAATCAGAGCTAACATGATTATTCAAGACTACAAAAATCTGGTATCCCAATCTTAGATTACTTATAAAGACGTAAAAGGGAAGGAACTTATCTTGGCAGGAGTTGGCATAATTATCGACAAGAATACTGAATTGACCGACCAGATGCAGATCCAGTAGAGATATTTGATGCTATCTTTTTGAATTGATCCTCTCTTGGCCTTCTCCCTATAATTTTTATTTCAACTTTGATTTAGTTCCCTGGACATTTTCATGCTCTACTGCTGCGAGATCGGGTGTAAAAATGCAGAAGATATGTGGTGGTTCTAGCTGCCCTTTTATATGGTTCTTAAGTGTCTTTACTTTATTAATTGCTATGGATTTGTTTATTGTTTTGTGTCTTTTACTTTATAAGTTCAGTATTTTCGTACAGATGATTTTGAGTACAATCTATATTTCCACTCTCTCATCTGTTTGATTTTCTGGGCTTATAAACTGATAAAATGGTAGATATTTTCAGTTGCAAGTTAATATATAGATATAATATGTACTCTTTTTCATTACAAGCCATCCATCTAGGTTAGGGGGTTGTAAGGTTTTAATGAGACATATTATGGAAGTATATGCCTTTGTTGTTATTAATAAAAATACCATTTCCAAAAAATAGTGAGAGCATACCATATGAAACTTATAGATGGATGCATTAAGAAACGAAAGATTGTTTTCATGTATAGACAAAATATTTTTTAAGAAGATCACTCTTTTTTTATGTCTCGGGGGTAAACCTATGACCTTTAGGACCTCTTCCTAATGTGTCACGCTCATAACCACATGAGCTAGAAGTCTTTGACTGAATTCGGGAATATTCATTAAAAAATAAATACAGAATAATAGTATTTATGGCATTAGCTATATAATATAGAAGTAGCCAAAATTTAATAGTTATTTTTTAGGATTATAGACTATGTTGTATCTTCAAGGATTAATTCTTCCAATTATATGATTATGAATCACATGGTATTAATGAATTATACCTCAAGGATTAAATGCTATTACCTATTCAGTGAGATTGACAAAAGAGCTAATAAAATCCTCATATTAATACAAACGCATGTATGGAATCGAAGGTCAAATAGTGCCAAAGTGAATTCGCTTTCTTCATTGAAATTTACAATTAGATCATTATGAAAATAAACATGTGTATTTTATACACAAATAGTGTATCTTTGATATAAAATGGAATAAGAAAATAATAAGTTATGGAACTAAAACAATTCAATTTGACCGAAAATGTTAGTATATTAGAAAGAGTTCCAAAAGTACCTAAAATCAACTAAGATTTAATCTCAAAATCACTCTTTTCTTTGAAACATAATGATGTATCGGCAAGGAATAATATAATTTGAGAAAGTACAATTAATGAGTGAAGTTGAGATAAATTTTTCTATAAGGATATTTATTTGAGAGTAAGTATATATGTTCAATATAGTTTCATCTAAAGCATAGTTTATGAAAACATATAAGATATGAATTAACATAAAACCCACACATGTCCTTGGTCAGAGAGTTGATAGGTTTGTGTGAGCCAAGAGGCTGCATGTAAAAAAAATGGTCATGAAGATTTTGTGTAGATCATCCCAAAGGAGTTTGGGACCAACCAACAATGGTTGACCAATTTATGTTATGCACAAAAATTCCATGAACTAAAAATTAAATTAGTTTTACATAAATATTGGATACGATCTGAAGACTCTAACATTGAAACTAATTATTTAAAATGACATTGAACTAACTAAGCCTTAATTAGACATAACTCATTAGAATGTCTAATAAGAATTCTCGCACATTGAAGAAAATTATGAGTTTCTTATCATTGTAAAAAAAATGATAACAATAACAATTTCCTTAGTTATCAATAAGCCCTAAAAAGTATAGACTCTACTATATGGCACGATGCTTAAATCTATAATAGATACCAAGTTCATTACTAGAATATGATTTCGTAGCTGTAGCCAAAGGGATATGATCCATCAATTATAAGTGAGTTTTCAAAATGAAGACCAATGCGGCATAAATATAGTTAGCAACATTGATGAGAATAACCTCATAAATTTATATTACTTAAATTAGCACATTAGATTTGTTAATCAACTTACTTGAGTTAATTCGATTTCTATTCGCAATACTATCGCGCAATATGACTTTTAATTTTGGTACACCTTTGTTGAAATAGAAATTCCGAATAATTATTTACAATAGACTAATGCACATGATATAAGATATCAAGGGAAGCGATAATTGAACTTGAAATTATTGGATAAAATCCAAGAATGGATACGATAGTATCATTCGACAAGCTTAGATATTGAGCAAACATTTTGACAAAGAAATCTAATAGTTTTATTTTAGTCAAAATGCAGGGGAAGTGTGTGACTATATGAAAGAATGTTAAGAGGTAATAAAATATTTCTAAAACTTTAAAAAAGGATGTTGTGATCATCTCAAATAATATATGTAGACACTATATTAAAATGTTTAACCTGGAGCATTTGAGATAATTCCCTATGCATCGGCAATAGAAATTTTTATATGCATTATATTGTCTACTATATCATAATTTGCTTACGAAATTGGTACATTTAGTGAGTATAAAAATCCAAAATGATCTCGCCAAATGGAAGATAAGAGCATTCTTGTGACGACCGCCCATGACCCCTGCACCGAATCTAGAGAAAGTGCGCTGTAAAGTGTGCCAGGCGACCATGGACGATTGTCAAGGTAAATTAAAGCAATAGAATCTATTGTATTACTCACAACGCATGGACAAAATACAATAGAACATATGTATAGTGAAGCTTTACAGAACAAAATGCCATCATATAAAACTCCATAATAGTTGAATACAAACATCCAAATAGTCAATACATTAAGCCTTACTACATATCTCTCAGAGAAGACAAAACAGCGGAATATCCAGTACATATAAGAAGATAATATGCAACCCTCTAGCTCGTCTTCGATATCAGCATCGTGAGAAGAGAACAGCACCTGTCACATGCTACCTAGTCTGCCCGTCCCAAAATGGACGAACAGCCCAAGGCAATAAGAATTAAAAACATAAAGCCTTGAGTCAGACAACAGTCTTAGTGAGCAGTAAATTAACTAACAACATACCAAAAGAGCATAAAGGGAAAAGGAATAGGAATACAACCCTCCCACTCCAACCTCATTCTACAGTGATAGCCCCCAGACACACACTAAGCAGAAGCAAACATAGCAGAGCATACAATTTAAAGTAAAGCTACTATCACTCGAGTCAAGGGCGATGTTTTCCAAGTACCAAGGCCTAAATCAGATAAGCACCCAGAAAATACCGCTCTTGAGTCTGAATGACGATACAACCAAACATCCATGACTCTGGCTATCACTGTTATCATTGCTTCGATATCACCGTTAATTGAATGACCGGCACATTCTTTCAGCCGTCCGTCAAGGGCTAATGGAAACCCCGGTTCTAGACATAACTCCCGCACGTCGTCGCAACCTGTGCCTAGGACTATCGAATCTGCCCAGAGTACTCGACCATCAACAGTTAGTCGTTGGGACTATCGAATCTGCCCAAACGTACTCTTGCTTAGAGCATGCTAGAACCTTCAACAACGATGCTATCCAAACCTCCTAGTCATCCTCCTCGACGACTATTCTCATATCCGTTCATTATCCTCAACTCGAATCATATCACCGAGTTATCAACATGCTTGGAATGATCCCGTCTGGATTAGACCAAGTCTTCATCACATGATTGCCTCGCTTCATCACATCCTCGCAAAGCCTCATCTCAACATCACATCATCAAATCTATGCATAAGAGCTTCATCATCCCGCTACATATGCCACGAGCAGCTTTCCAAATTCAAGAGCCTTTCCCTTAGCTTTTGAATCGTCTTCGGTCTAAATCAAACCATCAATCATCTAATTCATAACAATTAATCAAATCAAACATTAATCCAAACAATCAAGCATTTAAATAAGATCTAAGTAGACAATTATCACAATAATGGCATTTTCGTAATTAAAGAGTTGAAAGTCCAATAAGCATGAAAACATGAATTATATCCCTACAAACTTGATGAATGAACTTGCATAGGTTAACATATGATAAAATGGATGTAACATCATCATGAACAATGGATCTATATGGATCTACACTTAGGATGAAGAAAATGCATGGAAATCACTATTTTAACACCAAAACGAGCCAACAATCCGGTATACTCCTTTGGATCCGTGTGAGAGATAATCACCACTCACCAAATCACCTAAACAAACACAAATCTACACGCTTCAGATCTGGACAGCGAAGGATCGAGCTTGATCAATCACCAATCCGCTTCAAACGATGAAATCTCTCTAGAAAAGATGAAGATCTTCAATCTAAGCTCTTGAATCTTCAATCTTGATCTTCGATTTGGATGGATGGAAGCACTAGATTAGAGTGGAGAAAAGAAGTGAAGAAGTGTAGAAGTCGAGCTCTCAAAATGGCAGCACTTCGTCGCTTCGAAATCCGGATCCCAAAAAGTGAGAACAACCCCCTCAATTTATAGCAGAAATCTCTCTAAGTCGCTAGCTCGGAATTAGGTCGTCTGCGACCTACGACCTAAAACCAACCGACCTAAAGACTTCGACCTAGTAAAGTTACGACCTAGGACTTAGCTGCTTAACACCCTACGACCTAACATACCGCAGGTATGAGACCTAACGACCTAAGTCCTTACGCGACCTAATACTCACGCGCCTCAACAACCCAGCGACCTACCGCATATGCGCATTCACGCGACCTACGACTTAACACCATCGCGACTTAACAAAGTCACGACCTAACACTTAAGCAAATGCGACTTAGCACCTCAGCGCACCTAAGCGACCTAACAGATGCGCTTCCATGCAACCTATCAATCCAACGGTTTAAAACAACGCGCGACTTAACTATGCGCGATCTAATACTAAACCAAACCCAGCGACCTAACAACTATAGAACTCAACGACCTTACTTAGGTCGTTTACGACTTAACTGCCTACGACTCAGAAATCCCACGCGACCTAACACTCATGCGACCTAACACACAAATAGCCTAGCGACCTAACTACACACAAGTCATACGACCTAACTACTCCTTCCTTAGGTCGTTGCCAACCTATCCTTCTAAGGTCGCTAACTTACCCTGTTTACTATACTTCTATCTCTTAGATCGCATGTTCCTTAGGTCGCTCCCCTATAGGTCACCCAATACTCTAGGTCGCTCCAACCGACCTAACACTTAACCGGTTCACTACCTTAGGCCATCCAGACGACCTAACAACTCAACTCTCAAACTTAGGTCGCTCACCCTCTAGGTCGCGCTACCTCTTAGGTCGTCTACGACCTAAACCAAGATGACCTAACCTCTAAGTCGCAAGCCTTCTTAACTCGCTAACATCCTATAGGTCGGTCACGACTTAGCTCTTAGGTCGTTCACGACCTAGGACTTAGACAAATTATGCCTAAAATCTGAAATGACTTAAAAATGCTAAAATTCTAGATTTTGACAAACTTTTCGATCCGTAAAAATACGGGTCGTTACAATTCTCGAGCATCTACGAAATATTAGGGAGTTGTTTATTAAAGCAACGAACTCCTTATGAAGTAGTATTCAGACTTGTACTTCATAAGTGATGTAGAATACAGTATGCCAATCCTAAATTCATATTACACCTTAGTTAAGGGGCTTTTAGTTAGAAATGTTCCAAATGAGTGCTGGTAGCTGATTCAACCAAAGTTCAGTGTTGAATAACATCGCAATAAAAGTATTATAAATATAAATGCATATATTTGTAATTGAGCTAGAGGCGATTCCAAATTTCCTATGATGTTGTTTTGTGAAAATAATGTTGTGATATAGGTCGTGAAAGAAACTGGGGCTCATATAATGCCTACACATACTCTTAAAGTTTCACATGATAAAGAAAGTTTATAACTAGTGGAGAAAATGTTGGTTGACAAAGTAGGTAGTAGTACAATTTATCATATTAGAGGTTAGCTCGAACAGTTCTGAACTGATTGGAGAAATGGGGTTAAGATTCCATAGTTGGCCCAAAGAGAAATTGTGAGATTAAAAGAGTTAGTGATATGTCCTAGTGGAAAATAAGTAATTTGCTACAAATACCTAACTCTGTAGCCAACCTTGTTCATAGCAACGGTGATTGTTTTCTTTTATATACTTTGTTATATTATGATATAATTAATTTAAAGTATATTAATAAGAAAATCCTTTAATAAAATGTTATGTGATTGTAGTTGCAAGTAGTTGCAATCTTGAGTAACTAATCACAAAATAAAGTAAGAAAATGTTATTAAAATATTATCTATAAAATAACTATATTCAATCTTATATTAAACATTAGATTTCGCGAGCCCACTAAGATTCAATTAAGGAAAAAATTGAAACCTTCCATTTCACCCGCAATGAAATGGACTAGGTTCCCACTAGAGCATGATGGAAAGTATCGTAAAAAGTCAAATGCACCTATGGGGATAGCGTAACTGGTTAAAACATGCGGCACATACATGTGAGGTCGAGGTTTCAATCCTTGTTAACCGCATGTCCTTTTGGGAATTGAATCAAGTCCCAGAAAATGTGAAATGGACTTGGACCAACTACCCAAGCAAGTAATATAATTTTTTGGACCAAAATTGGTCACAAACACCCAATTGCAAGTGAAAGCACCAATATCCAGTCACAGATCACATATAGAATATATGTGGAGAATATAATATGAAAATAATCAAAAAATTAAAATGAAAGCGTTAAAAAAGACAAGATTTATAATGATTCGACTAACTCCGGCCTACGTCCACTCCAGAAATTTCTTTTTTATTATACTGAAATCTGATTACAGTTATAATTCGGAATTTTTGAAACAAAAATGGCAGAGTAGCTTTTTGTGGAAGAAGATGAAGAGAATTAGAATGAGAATCCCTTTTCTGAAGCCACGCCTGCTGTATTTATAGGGCAAATCTCGGCTACAAGGCCTCCTCACCTACATTGGCCCACCATCACGATTGCCGAGACCAACTCGTATATCACTGCCGACCTCAAGTTGATAACATGCCGACCTGAAGTTGCCTTGATGATAACCCGAAGCAAACTCACTGATGACCCGAAGCAAACTCTTGGCCGACCCGAAGTAGCTGATCCCTTCTCAATGCCGACCCTTAGTATACATGCCGACCCGAAGTTCCATCAACACCGACCCAAAGCAACCCCTGATGCAGACCCGAAGTTAAGACAATGCTGACTCGGTGCTTTGGCAAATGCAGACCCCTTATCTCTTATAGCTGATCCCTTATAATGCCGACCCGAGACTAAAGCCATGCCGACCTGAAGCATCCACCAATGCCAACCCCTCGACCTGATGCAACCTCCAACCAAAATCCAACCCGAATCTTCTACCAATGCCGACCTGAAGTCCTTTCACCACCGATCCGAAGCAATGCTAACCCCTCTCCAATATGCTGATCCCTAGCAACCATTCACACCGACCCGAAGCCATCCTCCTGGAGACCCGAAGTCGATGCCGAGATGACCCGAAGTAAAACAATGTCGACCCAAGAAGATCTAATGCCGACCCTTTTACCAAAGCTATGTTGACCCGAAGTAGACACATACTTGACTCGAAGCAAACCTCATGAAGACCCGAAGTAAACCCTTTCCTGACCTAAGTAAACCCTATGAAACCGTCTTTTGCCAAAATCCATATTTCAAGTATCCTGCGTCGTTTGCCCATTAACCATGCCGAATCCTGACTACATATCCATGTTTACCATCTGTAATCGATCGTCTATCCATTCATCTGAACCAAGTCCATGACATTCCAGCCTCGATAACCGAGTAGTCAATTTGGTTAAATCCACCTGTATGCTGCCTTGCCAAAAGGCGGGTTAACACTTTGCCCCCCCAAAACATGCCTTGCGATAGGAAGGTGTGTTTTGTATTGCCATAAGTCCATAATACGAAGTCCATAATGCATTGATCGCTATATCATCCAACCTTGAATCCAATCCATTGCCAAACCAATTCCTTGATCTCTCCGGATCATTAACAGAATCCATGACTGTTCTAAGTCGATATCCAATTCCGAATTCATTCTAAATCCATTAACCGAATCCATGATCTCTCCGGATTGTTTTATCCAAGTGCAGGACCTCTCCGGGTCATATAATCCAAATCAGGGACCTCGTCGGGTCCAAATTCAAAGCCCGGACCTCTCCGGGTCCAAATCCAAATCCATTGACCTCGTCGGGTCATTTTAGCCTACTCTGGCCTTGACTCTCTGGTCGAGGGCTTATCCATGGTTTTTCTTCTCCGACCTCAACTCTCCGGTCGAGTACTTATATTCTCCAGCCTCGACTCTCTGGTCGAGGACATATATTCTCCGACCTCGACTCTCCGGTCGAGGACTTAATCCGTGAATATCCTTCTTCGGCCTCGACTCTTTGGTCGAGGACTTAATCCGAGTTCGAGTCCATCCTGTCGCTCTTCGGCGAAGGGACTCGTAACTCGCGGTTATTGCCCCGTTTCCCCGGTCGGGACCGTAACCGTGACCTGTAAAGCCAAAGTTTGCAGTAAACGGAAAAACGAGATTTCATAAACCCGAGCACCACGGTTCATCATCATCTCAGAGCATGCCTAAGGACCGTTCTCGATCCCGTACCTGTGTAAGTGACTTAGCCGCATTACTACGGGGTTTATTACTTATTCCATACCATCAAGAGATGATGACCTGTGCCCTTAAGCCGGGCTGGCTCCGATTTATGGCGGATGATAGTTGCTCATGTTCCATCACCGCTATCCATTTCCTAACAAAGCCATCCAAATCCATGCCCCCAGTTCCATCGATTGTTGTGCCAATCCGTTCTCCTTGGTCAGGGTTTGCCCTCGGTTGATCCAATCCATATCTAAGCCTGCTAATTTCCACTCCAAGTTTGGATTCCAATTTCCAGCTATTTCAACATCCATAAATGGTCTCCGATTATCATTTTCATCCTGCCCTCGAGTCTGCGAGGGAATCCTGAAACCTGTCCTTTTGGACAAGCATCCATATCCCAATTAACTCCGAACTGCATAGCACCACCAGGTATCTTGCCTGAAATTGAGCCAATATGATCCGGGGGCATGCCTCCGAGTGTGGAACGATCAAGGGCAGCTCCCGGTGGTTCCGCTCTATCCTGCATCCCAGTTGTTCCATTTTCTTGGTTTTGATTTTGGACTTCCTCTGCTCCTGCTGCTCCAACTTGGTGATCCACATTTCCAGCATTCCCTGCAACTCTATTCCCTTGGTTTTGCACTCTAGCTTGTCCAATCTGTCGGAATAGGTTCTGCATCATTTCCTCCTGCCTTTTCAACATGCTTTCCTCAATAGCATCCATCATCATCTCCATCTATCTCTGGTAATGAAGATTGAGGTCTGATTAGCTCCTAAGGAAGCCTCTTGACTTCCTTCATGATGAATCCTCTCCATTCTCTGTCTCCTAGTTGGTTGCCTAGCCATAGCTTCTTAAATCCAAGTTCCTAAGCTTTCAAATCCTTAAGTGCTAGCTTTCTCAGTGAAAGCACCAAAATGTTTGCATCAAAATTGGTCACAAACACCCAATTGTAAGTGAAAACACCAATATCCAGTCACAGATCTCAGTGAAAGCAGTAAAAAAGACAAGATTTATAGTGGTTCGCTTAACTCCTGCCTACGTCCACTCCAAAAATTTCCTTTTTATTATACTGAAATCTGATTATAGTTACAATCCAAAATTTTTGAAACAAAAATGGTAGAGTAGCTTTTTGTAAAAGAAGATGAAGAGAAATAGAATGACAATCCCTTTTTTAAAGCCACACCTACTGTATTTATAGGGGAAATCTCAACTACAAGGCCTCCTCACCTACATGGGCCCATCATCATGATTATCGAGCCTAACTCATATATCACTGTCGATTTCAAGTTGATAACATGTTGACCCGAAGTTGCCTTGATGATGACCTGAAGCAAACTCACTGATGACCCAAAGCAAACTTATGGCTGACCCGAAGTAGCGGATCCCTTCTCAATGCCGACCCTTAGTATACATGCCGACCCGAAGTTCCATCAACACCGACCCGAAGTAACCCCTGATGCCGACGTAAAGTTAGGACAATGCCGACCCGGTGCTTTGCCAAATGCTAATCCCTTATCTCTTATAGCCGATCCCTTGTAATGCCGTCCCAAGACTAAAGCCATGCCGACCCGAAGCATCCATCAATGCTGACCCCTCGACCTGATCAACCTCTAACCAAATGTCAAAGCTTCTACCAATGCCGAACCGAAGTCCTTCCACCACCGACCCGAAGCAATGCCGACCCCTCTCCAATAGGCCGATTCCTAGCCACCATTCACACCAACCCGAAGCCATCCTCCTGGAGACCCGAAGTCGATGTTGAGATGGCCCGAAGTAAAACAATGCCGACCCAAGAAGATCCAATTCCGACCTGAAATAGGCACTTCCCTGACTCGAAGAAAACCTCATGAAGACCCGAAGTAAACCATTTCCTGACCCGAAGTAAACCCTATGAAACCATCTTTTGCCAAAATCCATATTCCAAGTATCTTGCGTCGTTTGCCCATCGACCATGCCGAATCCCGACTACATATCCATGTTTACTATCCATAATCGATAATCTATCCATTCATCCGAACCCATTCCATGACATTTTAGCCTCGATAACCAAGCAGTCGATTGGGTTAAATCCGCCTATATGCTGCCTTGCCAAAAGGCAGGTTAACAATACTTGTGTACATGGTAACAATAATACATAACTAAATTACAATTATCACAACATTGATATACTAACTTATTTTATATTTATCGTTTCATGGTTAGGTTTACGATATACAATTATAAGTAAAATATGTTAGGAAATCCAATCTACGGTTTCGATGACATCAACTATACAATGGAAATCGAATATACATATATATTTATATATACAGATACTTTCTAGAACAACATCACTAGAAAGACGAGAACGAGGATCAAAGGACACTACAAGAGACTAAAAGTCGATAGGTACAAGGAAGTAAAAAAAAGATGCACAAAAACTGACATGCACCATATCAGACGTCTGGGTGCACAAGCCAGACGTCTGAAATAATTCTCTAGAACGACAAACAGACTAAACCAGACATCTGGTAATAGCACTCAGACGTCTGATCCTCTACTATATTAAAAAAATATATAGTATCAGACGTCTAAAACAAATACCAGACGTTTGAATTCAAACTCGAATTTTAGAAATAAATTGCAACTACCACATGTGAATGGACATCTCCGCTTCTCTTCGCCACAACTCTTCACCATCAACAAAAGCAACCTTAAAGGATTCATTAATGGATGTAACTACTGAAGATACCTATCTACAACTATATATAGCTTCAAGAACCAAGAGAGAACTAACTTCACTTACTTATGCTTTCTAATTCTATATTCTATTCTATATTCTTGATATCTGCACTCTAGCAACCTTTGCTTGTATTCACTCTTCCATATACTCATTTCTTCACAGAAAATATTCCTTAGAAATATATTGGAAGTAATTGTACTAATTTGTCAACATCCGTGTTATATTAGAACACACAATTGACAAGAACAACTCATTGTAACCAAGCCTATTCCTCTGGGCGAAGCAAGGGTTTTTTATAGTCGAATTCCGAAGGGGAGCTTGGGACTGGACGTAGGACGGGAGGTCCGAACCAGTATAAAATCCTGGTGTGCTTATTCTATATTTACTTAGATTAATATTATTTTAGTTGCATCATATATTTTGTCACATATACTTGCATATACACTACATGATCCACCCCGTAGACTTTCAAAATTGTTGAAAAATATATATAACTATACCTCGATAGAATTCTAGTAGTCCATACGTGATTGGCATATCCAGTTGGAAGCTCTTGTTAAATCTTTAAGCCGAAAATCATCATATCAGAGTTATGAGCAATGTGAATCACGATAGATTTTTCCTATGTCTACCTCTGAATGACATATCTTGCAATTTTAGTTGCACACGGCGATATTTCATCATTTTTTCAATTAACATAAAAATTGATTGTGAAAAGAGAAACCAGTGGCGCACATACCACTATAGATGCATGGCCTCAAACATATATTTAATAGGAATCTTAGGCTAAGGCTCTTATCAAATAGTTGCATGAATTCAAGCGCCTATTTAATGGGCATTTGAACATCAAAAGCCTATTAAATAAGCGCTAAGTTTAGACGCCTATCAAATCGGTGCTTGATTTTCGGTCAGTTTTCTAAATATTAAAGGCTTAATATTTCAGACTTGAATATTAGGCCCTTGATTTGTTAGAGATGCTTTTACTCAAATATGAACCAACTGCTACTATAAAATACAGATTATCATATTTGGTCTACAATGAACAATTAATATATTTGCAATAAAAGTCCAATCAAAATCACTCTATATTTCTCATACTAGCCACAACGAACATTATTGATTAGGTAAACAAATTATGGGTTTTCGAATGGGTTATTTGATCGGCGAATGAAAAGGATATCTAGAGCAAATAAAGAATGTGTTGTGTGTCGAAAAAATATATTTTGATGGGTATTCCAAAGTGGTATATTATTTAGTTATTAATATTTATTATTATTACTATTATCATCTTTTAAAGTGGAATTTTGTTTTGTTATTGATATCATTATATAAATCAATGTCTATTTGTTAAAATGCAGAAAATTTATTAAAAAAGGAATGTATGAATTATAATTTTGTGAAAATCAAAAACACCATTAATAAAAAATGTGAAGGTCTCCCTACATAATATTTCCATTGGAAGTTCAACATTGATATAAATTCTTGGGAATTTTACATAGTACATACAAGCCTATTATTTTGGACCTCATATGCAAAAGTACAGTAGATTTCTCACTGATACAAATATCGTCAAATTAGCGCATACTCATACACTAATTAACCATGCTTGACGTGAGAAATTGTATTGGTAACTAAAAGTAATCTTTCCTATATAGGCCTGGGTCCTGGATGGCGTAGTTGCATCATTAATCTGTCCTTGTTGTATGCATGTAGGGAAAGAAATTCTTAGTTCTATCACAATGCAAGAATATAAGTTAATGTATAACTCTTTAACATCTAACATTTTCAGATTTGAAAATCACCGTTGACGATATTTTAGTCACTATCAGAAATGACAAAATAGTATTTATTTTTTTCTTTCAAAGTAAAATTACAAAAATTAGTTCTTTATCTCTTATTTAATTATGGTATAAGGATTAACTTTCCTCTTTGTATACTAGTTTTCTTAAGATTTATGGTAAAATGGTTTAACATTATACATCTAGGATTTCTTTTTTACTCAAGTCTTAATATACATGGGCCTCTTTAAGTAAATTGTGGTAACGAAATTCTATAATACATCTTTATTCGTGTTATGCTTATGAATTATGTAGTTTTCTCCCATATTTTATGATTCAGGTGTGATACAAGTAAATAATATACTCATGCTTAATATTTATAAAAAATTGTTTAAATAGAATATAAAAGGATACCTATAGAAATAACAATCATCTTTATTTTTTCTATGGTATTACAAACTAGCATTATAATGGAAACGGTTAACCGAATTGAGTAAAATAACGACAAGGTTCACAACATATAGATGAAACATGTTTAATTTGTCATCAAAACATCATGCCAATTATGAAGTAGTAATATCATGACGAATTATTATTATTTCTTATTTTTAGTTACTTGAAACAATTATCGTCATTTGAAAAATAAAAATTAATTCAATTTAGTTAGTAAAACGTGTCTATAATTAAAAATAATTCAAACATTCAACGCGAATCAAGTAAAAATAAAGTCTTAAAACAATCATCTCACCTACATTGCATGATTTTGTTGAACAGCTTTGAAAGTAGTCTTAATTTTTTTTAATAAGGCCTAACTTTTTTGGTAGTGAAAGGAATGATGAACTTAGAATTACAAAACTGCAAAGTGCTTTCACATTTGCATAGATTGGAATATATTATGGAAGTCTTAATTATTTGAATACAAAGGAATCTAACTTCGTGTTTGTAAGCTATTTATATACATTTGTTTTGCTGCACAACTCAGTGTAGTGTCTCTAAACCCTTTGTACAAGTTATGGTGTCTGCTAATAAGCTTGTTAATGGATATCCAAAAAAACCAAAATTCAACCACATCCATGTCTGTAAGCAAATAAATATCTAATATCCGATATTAGAAAAAACAGATATGGATGTGGATATATAGACTTCTGCATTCGATAATTATTACTTGGTTTTTGTTAAGATTAAATTTTATATTATGTATATTTGGATACAAGTAAACACATGCATTTATTATTTATTAAATTACGGGTTTATATTATTTGCATTTAATGCTTATAAATTGATCAAACTATTTATTATCATCTTAGGTTTTTGTAATGACCCAGATTTTCATTCATTTGAATTTGGAATATTTAATTTTAAATATTGAAAAGTTAATTTTTATATGTTAAATAACCTAAATTTCAAATATAGCGATTATTTGATAATTTAATTGTTAAAGTTAATAATTTGGAATTGTTTAATATTTTAAATCTTGAATTTAAATTAAATGAAAATGATTTTGAAAGTTGATTTCAAATCCATTTGAATAAGAAGAAAGATAGTGAACTTTTGATTTGGACTTAAAAGTGATTGAACTAATTGTTGGAAATAACTTGTTTTAGTTAACGTATAAAAATTGCTTTTTTAGGGGCACTGTCTCGAATTTCGACGAAACCAGTTTCATTGGATCCATAATAGTGAATTATTATATGCTGCGAATTTCATGGTGATTGGACGTATCGTTTGGTCGTGCAAGTTCGAAACGCGTAGAATTTAATTAAAGGAGTTTAAATTAATATAACTTGATTTTGAAAAGTTATCTTCTGTATATGATCAAATTAGGCCTGAAGACTAGTTCCAATGCGTTTGGAATAGGAGTATGACATATAAAATGCCAAGCAGCATGTCTCGGTAGGAGTTTGGGATTTTCAGTCGTTTAAAGCGGGATACTATAATATAAAAATATAAATAAATTTATATCAGCCCATACATTGACTATACCGACCCATTGCTATACTGTTATGTCCATACCCACTTATCCCTCTTTTCCTTTTTTAAAATGCTCCTCCCTTTCTCATTCAAACGATTTTCAACCCAAAAAAGGTGCTCATGATGACAACCATGAAGTCATGTGTGGAGGCGAGGTACGGCATGGGTGGAGGCAGTGGCGAGGCACGTGGTGGCGTGAACTACGGAAGCGTGTCGTAAGCAGTGATTTAGGGCTTTCGCACTTGTTGCGCACAAAGGTGGAGGCTGGCATAGGCAAGGCGGTGGTGTGACGCGAGGTGCAGCGGCGATGTGGAAGTGCGGTCGTAATTTTATGGGTTTCGCGACTTCGATTGTCATGTGTAGCGCATGCGTGGCTGCTGGCGCGAGGTGGCAGCGCGACGATGTAGGGGTGCGATGGCGTTCATGGGTGGCTGGGCAACTCATTATGATCGAATGAAGAAAAAAATAAAATGAAGTCGAGCCTAGAGATGTTCAAACTTGAAAGAGGGAAAGGAAAAGGAAGGATAAAGTTTAAATTAAAGTTAATTAAGTTAATTATAATTTTTATTATATCATATGTTCGTAAATTCATAACTTGCTCGTATGAGGTCCAAATTGAACGAGATGAGTCGCCTTGCGATCGTATCGACGAAAGCTACGCAATGGAGTTGGATTGGATGAATTCGGAGCTAGTTGTGAAATTTTGGGTTAAAATTGAATGCCCGTTCAATTTTAATCCAAGACGGAACATTTGGTGACTATTAAAAATTAAAGTGAGTTAATCTCACCTTTTTGGCTAATCAGAAAATTTATATAGTCGATAAATATTATTTATTGGATGTTTGGATATTTATTTATGATCTTTATTGATTGTTGGATAATATACTAAATTATATTGTTGGTTTGGATATATTCCCGCCTATTGGAGCGGATGAGGCCCAATTACGTTCCCATGTAAGAGAGGATGACCCTTTGTATACGAATCTTGTCTTGAAATAGTTGATTTATATTTTTATGATTATATATATGTTCGTCGACGGAAATTCTATTGGACTAGAATACCGTCGAACGAATTTCAATTAAAAATATAACCGCAAGCGCACGGCGTACTATTGAAGTACGTGGCGAGTACGGGTCGTTCCACAGGGAATTGTTGATTTTAAATCTCTATTCAATCAAATTAACCAAAGTTGAAAATGTGATTAGCTAAAAATGTAGAAAACTAGCAAAAGAGAATTGATAAAAATATGAGAGTGTGAAGGCAATTTAGAGGCAATTTCCACTCTCTATATCACATAAATCAACAAAATGAAGTTATGATCTCTCTTTTCTTGTCATTAGTGTAATTAGCTGATGTGCTTATCATAAGTATGGTATATTTGTGCTATTAATTAGCACAATATAAACCATCAAACTATAACACAACCACTAATACACATTTAACTCTCATGAAATATGACAACAAAGTTAAAAGCAAAATCTATTTTAAGCATGGCCTATTAACTATTGTTTAGAAATATAGGCCATCAAATTTTAATTTCAACAATCACTTTATTACCATTATCATATGTAGATGAAGAGGTAATCATTGTTTGTGATTGTTTAAGCATAGCCTATTTGGTGTTAACAATATAGGCTATCAAATTCACATCAAAAACAACAAGTTAAACCACTTCAAATGATTCATTAAGCACAAAAAGAGAGCATAAACATCAAAATGTTGCATCTACATACTAGAGAGCTTCATTACCCCTAAATTGTAGGGAGTAGCCTCTCATATTTGTTATCATATGAACAAATGTAGAAAGCAACATGAAACTAACAAGAGGAAAAGGAGAGCAAAATGTAAGGAAAATTATTCTACTTGCATAAAAGAAAAGAAATCTACAATACAACATAAGAAAGAGAGCATGTAAATGTAAAGAGCATATATTGAATTGCATAAGAAAGAAAAGAAAAATTACAAGAAATAAAAATGGCTAAGTAGCCATGAAAAAAGAAACAGATCTTTCTTTTATTTTTAAGCTAAAAACTAACTAAGAAAGACTAAGAAGAAGAGGGTTACATGAAGATATGGGGTATTTATACAAGTGTTAAACCCTAATTCATATTTTTGGGGAATGCCCAAATTGCCCTTGAGGTAGTGTGGTGGCCAAGTAATCATTAACATCCACTAATCCCCCACTTAAATGTACATGAAGCTTTAATGTCCTTTTATCATGTGCTTAGCTCCTAATTGAAAATCAACGTAAGTGGGTGGGGTCCTCCATGATCATCACTTTGAATTATTTTCATTTTCATTTGTTCTCTTCACTCTTGTGCATGCATATATTATCATGAAGCCTGTGACGACCCGTAAAATTTGGACATTTGAAATTGGAATATTTAATTGATTTTAAATATTTAAAAGTTAATTTTTAACTTGAATTTCATATCTCACTATTTATTTGGTAATTAAATTATTGAATTTAATAAATTTGAAATTGGAAAAAATTGTTGAATCTTCAGTTTCAAGCTTGTTAAAAATAATTTGAAGACTTATAAAATTTATATTGAGAATGCTAAAGACAATAGAAGTGTTGAAATCAAATTTAAAAGTGGTTTGTTAAGTTTTGAAAATATATCATTTAAATTGATATTTAAAAATAGCCTTCCGAGGCATAGTCTCAGATTTCGACGAAACCAGTTCCATTGGATCCGTAATATGTATTATTATCGGATTTCAATTTTCGTAAAGTTTGGAGTTGTTGTGTGAGCGCACGATAGATAAACGCACTGAAATTTATATCGAAAATTCAATGTAATAACTGGATTCAAAAAGCTATCTTCTCCGTACGATCGAATTAGGACTTGAAACCTTTTCCATTGCGTTCGAAATAGGGGTATAACATTATAAACGCCTAGCGGCATGCCTCGATAGGAAGTCAAAATTTTAAGTGGTGATTTCGAGAAGATTCAAATTTAAATTTAAATAATTTGTACACATTGTTGACTGGTCAAAATGCTGTTCACATCAGAAATTTATACTTTCACCTCAATCACTATTCCTAACCTAATTCCACATGCAACCCTCCCTTCAAAGTTCATTTCCTCTGGCTTCCAAAACAATTCAGCCGACCACCTCTTAATTTTAAACTTAAAAAAATGGCCGAACAAAATCTGGTCCTCTCCCTACCGTTCTCCTTCTCATTTCAAATTGAGAATCAAGACTCGAGCAAGAATAAAATTCAAATAGAGAGAGAGCGAGCGATTTATTTTGGTTTAGTTCATCATCGATGCATCGAGGGGAAAACTCGAGCACGCCGTCACTTGAGACATTGAAGTGGAAGTTCGCGAGGGTTAAAAGCAGCGCTGATGCGGCGGCGACACGACTTTGAGGGGGGGGGCGGTAAGGCTAGGGGTCATGCACGCTCGTGCTCGCGTTGAAGGCAGAGTAGCTAGGGTTGGCGAGATGCCTGGTGAGTACGGCTGTGATGGTGGCGGCGAATCGGTGTAGTGCTCGCGATTTCGAGGGTTTGGGGCCGGGGTCGTAGTGGTGCGGCGTGGGCGTTGCGGTTGCTGGAGATGGTCGCGCAACAATAGCATTGGCCGGAGGTGAGATGAGGTATGGGTTAGCATCTGCTCGGTGAGGTATTCAATCTCTTTTCTTTTTATGTAAAATTTAATATATATATATATATAGATTTAGGGAAAATTAAATTTACTGTGAAAATTTTATAAGCAAAATATATATATATATTACAATAGGGTATTTAGCACTCTACAGTATTTTTCCGATTTAAAATTTATTTAGTAAATTCACATATGTGTAGTATATATATAAATATATATTTTTTGGAAGAAAAGGTAGGGTTTCAAATTGCTGAAAGATATATATATAAAAATTGATTTATATATATATATATATCTATGTAGTTCCAAATTTTAAATAAATAAATATAAATAAATGAATTTACGTGATTAATTTGTTAATAAACTTCTTTCATTATTTAGTTGCTAGAATAATTTAGTAAAGGGAAAATTTGTTTAAATTAAACTTTTGATTTATTTAAATTATTAAAATGACAATTGATTAGTCGATTATTTTGGATATTAATAAATCATATAAATTGCTTATTCAAGGTCAAACATTAGGAAAACCAAGGCAATATTGAAGTGGATTGCAAATTAAAATCAAAAGTGAGTTAATCTCACTCTTCTGGATTGCTATTTAAATTTAAATGGTTAAGTTTAAATAATTGGTTGGATGATTGAATTGATTTGATGTGCGATATTATATATAGTAGTATATATAGAATATATTGGAGTGATTGATTTCCCGCATTATATAGCGGATGAAACTCTATGCGCCGCATAATAGCAGATGATATTATATAAACCCATATACTGCGATATTCCACCGTGAAGTGGAATTGGTATTTATTTTGTGCTAACATCTGTGGATGCAGGGAAACAGGTTGGAGGGATCCAACTAGATTCCTCAAAATTATTTAGATTGTCCTAATAATTCTGTGTTATGATTATTTGATATTCTGTGATGAATTATATTGATAATTGGAATATTGGATGCTATGATGTGATTGAATATATTTCGGTATATTGAGTTATCAAAGTATATATATTGGATTTTCGAGGATAAAATATAAAAAGAGGATTTTTAAGTAAAATAATTATAGAGAATTTGAATAAGTTAAAGAATGAATTGGAAAGGAATAAAAGTGATTTTAAAATTCAAATAAATAAATTCCGAGTATGGAAAGGAGATTTTGAATAAAAGGGGAAATAATGAATTTTAAAACTTAAGTGATATTATTTAAAGGAATGAAAGATTTATTTTTGAATTCAGAATTAAAATGGTTTAGAAAGAAATAAAAGAAGAATCTTGGAATAAATATGAAAATTTGTATTATCAGTTAAAGTATGATTTTAAATCATCACAAGAAAGTTAAAGCTGAAATTTATAAGTTTTGAAATAAAATTGGATAAGTAAAGAATTTATTTTTAAATGGAGTAAATTTTGGAAATCAATTTGAAAATTGATTAAGTACTTGAAACTAGGATTTTAAAAGGAAGTTGAGACATGAAATTTATAAACTGGGTTTATAAAAGTGAAGTAATATATTTGTGGATATTTGGAAGAATAAATTCACGGTGGGAATTTATTAAAGGAATGGGTAAATTTGTTTAAAAATAAATAGTGATTTATTTTTAAAAAGATGTGAAAGAGAAGTGGAAATAGAAAATATATGGAAATTTATTCCATAAGTGAAAGATGGTTTGAAACCATTTTCAAGTGTTGAAATGTGAAAATAATATCTTAGGTAGATATTTTTGTGATAAATAATTTGGAGAATTATTTAAGGCTTGATTGTTGCTTGTGAATGTTAATTGATAGTTAAATAACCGACTATCAATATTGGCCAATGCGCTGATCGTTTCGAAGAGACCGACATCGAGATTAATTTCTCAAAAACCACTTCGATCTGGTTTGAACGATTTTGAATGAATACCGTGAAGATGATGAAGACGGTGATTCGGTTTGTCCAGACCCAGGGCAACTTGTATGGACGAATGCTATCAGAACATCATTAGGAGGACGATGAGCATTCTAAGTGAAATGTGTTCTAAAAAGTTAACACATAGCCTCAAGCCTCATCAACCGGGAATGGCTAAAATAGGGGAGGTGCAGCAAGGCTAAGTGGCTAGCAACCAATTAGGGTAAGGTCATCCCTGTCTGTATGTCCCTTTTGATTTCGGCTTAGTGGCGGTTGCTGATCCAACCGCGGGGTGATCTTATTCGGACTATCCAGTAAGGGGTAGTCCGGTCTTGTGTTGCAGGGGATCGGGCGTGATCCTCGGTACTCTGATCTAGGCCAGGTACTGTGACGGGTGGTACCCCAGTAGCCCTGCCATTGATGGAAACCCAATCTCCAATAAGCGCCTTTACGGTTTTGATTGTGCCCAACTATTGCTGAAACGTGAGATGCAAGCATTTCAGCTAGATTCTATTTTACTTTCTATAGACACTATTATAATATAAGATGAATTTGATAAAAGTGTTTTAGCTATCGTAAGGTAAAAACCCAACATGTTTATTTGTGGCGTGGTCTTACGAGATGCTTTTGTTTCAAAGGATTTTGAAACTTTAATAATCAACTTGAGTGTGATTTTCTCACGCTGGTTTTCCAGACTGACTCGGGTGTTATTTTATTATAATGCTCGGGTTAGACCGAGTATTATAGAGTACAAGAAATGATGCTGTGGAGCTCAGGAGACGAGCTGGATGGCGATACGTACTTCCGTATTTGTGTTAGATATTCCACTGTGTATTCAGTTTCTTGTATTCAATTTCGTCAGAATAGGTTATGATTACTGTTCAGTTGTGTGTTATGTGTACTCTGATGATGTAATGTATAAACATATATATTTGCTTTTTGTAAAGATCCGTTATTATCTATAATATTTTATTCCGCTGCGATGGTTAGATTCTGTTGTTGTTTCTATTTTCTTCTTCTACCTCCTTCTCTTTAACCCTAACGGTTCGGTTTTCCGGCATTCGACTGTTCGGCATTTGATACAGTGGACGTATTGATGTCGATTTTTGGGCGTCGAAAAATCGGGTCGTTTCATTTGGTATCAAAGCTGAAGGTTAAGTGAGAACCTTGGCTCTGGTGGGGATTACTCATAAAATAGAGTCCGTAGTACTCTAGAATGAGTTTGAGTGTATTAATAGATATGAGCGCGTATTTGTTAGTGAATATATAAAATTGTTTTATATTGTGTTGATTGGTTTATTGAGTAATTTATGGATTCTGGTCAATACGAGTAATTAACGTTATTGATAGGGATCTCTAAACACTTGAATAGAACAATTCGACACAGTATTGTTTTAAAATAGGGTAAATGAAATAATTTTTCCCAGATTATTTTTGTATATAAAGAAAATAATTTTTGTAAATGATTATAGTTATATATGGTTGCTTGGTTATTAGAGAATGATAATATTAAATTATTATCATTATTGTGTAGAAATTGAATAAGAAATTGAAAGCCATAACTAAAGGTTAAGAAATAAATTCATAAACAAATGAGATTTGTTAATGTAAATTGTAAATGTGATTTATAATTTGAAATAGGATTCCAGAGAAATATTTGAAATAAATTGAGATAAAAATTCCAGAGCAATGTTTGAATATGAATTGGAAGAGTTTGGAATTTGAAAATGATTTTCAAAAGCTTTGGAGAAATTATGGTGATAGTATTTGAGAAATATTTTGAATTGGATTTGAAATCTGGAGAGGTTTGGAATTTAAAAATATTTGGAGGTGTTTTAAAAGAGATAAAAGCATTTAACTCTCTTTCGGTCGCTGGAAAATAACTTCGGTGATGACTGCAGCATCATCGATGTTCATTTTCGAGTTTCCAAGATAGAAATTGCTGCCTGGAGATTTTTAAATTGGAATTGTTTGCAAAAGTTGGATTTAATTGATTTCAAAGATGATTTTGAAATGTTACTTAAACTCTGGAAGATAATTTAAAGTGCTTATGGAATTTAAATAAGTTAGAAACCTAAGGAAGTTTAAAATTTAAATGGAAATTGTAGAATTTTGGCCCAAGGAACTAAAGAAGCAAAAGTTTAGAAATAAACTTTTTATTTAGATTTGAAATTAAAATTGAGAATGAAGTGATAGATAAAATTAGTAAGTAAACTAATTAATTTGAATAGGTAAGCAAATGAATATTGGAAGGATAATTAATTTATATTGTGTTAAGTAAAGGTTTGGAAATAAACTTTTATTTGAGATTTAAAATAAGTGTGGAAATGAAATAAATTAGAAGATTAAGTCGAATTTAATGAACTTAAGCTAAGTTTAATAATATTGTGATTAGATTTGAATTAAAGTTGAAATATAATTGAGATGGAATTGTATCATGTGGTGGATACATTAAATAAAATTAGCTCTTACTTAATAAAATGTAAATGAATTGTGTGAAGTCAAAGGAATAGTATGGGGTTAGATTTAACTGGAGTTAAGTTAAATAAGATTGAACTGAAAATAAAATCTACTGTATTTGAAGTAAGTTGAAGTGAAAATTGAATTGGAATAAATAATCTTCGATGGCTGATAAAGAAATAGAAGTCCATTGAATAAAATACTCTGGGCTAAATAATCTCGAGTTAAAATCTAAAAATGGAAGGAGTAAGCCAAAATAAAATTTATTTGGTATTTTGGAAAGTGAAATAGGAATCTAAACTTGGATTATAAATTAGATTGAACTCAAGTAAAATAATGAAGTGATTTTGAAGATAGAAATCAAATAGTGAATTGGAAGTGGGAATAAACTAATTTGGAATAAATTAGTAAATCGAATATGTTGGTGAGATATGGAAATGGAACCTAATTTGGTAAAATAGAAGTTGAATTGTGAAATAAACTCGGGATATAAACAAAATTCAACTTGGATTGGGAATAAATTAAATGTAAATGGAAATGTTGTCAAATGAAATGGAATTGGATTATAATAGAAAATGATTTGAGTTGCAAATAAAATCCAATTCGAGTATAAATGAGTTAAATATGTGCTTGGATATTATTTTGAGAAATTGAGAATGTGAATTAAAATTAAAATGGATGGGCTAACTGAATTAAATGGAATTTGATTAGATGAGAATCAAATTAACTAAAAGTGAACTTAAGGTTGAAGTTGGGATAAATTGAAGTAAATTAACTTAAGTTAAGAATAATTAGAAGCTCGACTTCGAGTAAGAATGGAAGACCATTAAATAAAAGCTTGGGTTGAATTAATTTGGGAATGGTTAGTAGTATACAAGCATGGAATGTGTCGAGCTAAATCAAATGGTTGTGAATGAATTAAATGGAAGGAATTAAATATAAATTGAGTTGGAATCAATTTAAAATGATTATAAGCTTAAGTAATTATTTATTCACATGAATATAGTTGAATTGCGTAGAAATAAATTGTCGTTTGATGAAAACGAGATTAAATAAATTCTATGAATTGATAGAAGTGAAATAAAATTGATTTTGAAATCAATTGAATTGAATATGAGCTTGTTTGGATTAAAAATGAATTGAATGTAAGAAATTGAATTGTAAACCCTTAAAATTGAATGAAATGGCATATGAATTGATTGAAAGCAATTGAATTAGTTTTGCAATCATATAAATTGCTCATGGAAAGTGTTTGGTGTATGTTGCTTATGAAATGCATGTGTTTAGCTATTGAAAGTAAGTGAAATGTTAATAAATTTCATATATTTAGTACTTACATGTTTAAATTGAGTAAGTACAGGTTCAGGGAAGCCGTTTGGCTGGATTGGGTCATGCAAAATGCTAAAATAATAATCCTCTTGCTTAAAGATGCTAAATAAGGTACGCCTACGCAATAAAAGTTAGGAAATATGAACTGTTGTTTGTTTTTTTGTTTTTCCGACCGTGTGGGTCGATGTATATATATTTATATCTCTTGTCAAATTGCAAAAGCTCCTCCGTACAAAGGAGACTCTGCCAAAAAATTTCGAAAATTTTGGGAGTTAGAAAATTTTTGAAAATTTTTGGAAAAATTTTTTTTAGCGACAGAACGATTTCAAAATTTGAATTGAAATAAAAGAATTTTGGAAATGGAGTTGAGGACAAATTGTTTTGGTTGAAACTAATTGTTTAGTTGAAACTAAAGTTAGAGAAAGTGAATATGGGATTTTTACTAGGTGGGTTTTATAAAGTAAGGGGGTTTGGGCATTCTTCTGCCTTAGCAATTTCGGGGACGAAATTCTTTTAAGGGGGAAGGAATGTGATGACCCGTAAATTTTGGACATTTGAAATTGGAATATTTAATTGATTTTAAATATTTAAAAGTTAATTTTTAACTTGAATTTCATATCTCACTATTTATTTGGTAATTAAATTATTGAATTTAATAAATTTGAAATTGGAAAAAATTGTTGAATCTTCGGTTTCAAGCTTGTTAAAAATAATTTGAAGACTTATAAAATTTATGTTGAGAATGCTAAAGACAATAGAAGTGTTGAAATCAAATTTAAAAGTGGTTTGTTAAGTTTTGGAAATATATCGTTTAAATTGATATTTAAAAATAGCCTTCCGAGGCATAGTCTCGGATTTTGACGAAACCAGTTCCATTGGATACGTAATATTGTATTATTATCGGATTTCAATTTTCGTAGAGTTTGGAGTTGTTGTGTGAACGCACGATAGATAAACGCGCTGAAATTTATATTGAAATTCAATGTAATAACTGGGTTCAAAAAGCTATCTTCTCCGTACGATCGAATTAGGACTTGAAACCTTTTCCATTGCATTCGAAATAGGGGTATAATATTATAAACGCCTAGCGGCATGCCTCGATAGGAAGTCAAAATTTTAAGTGGTGATTTCGAGAAGATTCAAATTTAAATTTAAATAATTTGTACACATTGTTGACTGGTCAAAATGCTGTTCACATCAGAACTTTATACTTTCGCCTCAATCACTATTCCTAACCTAATTCCACACGCAACCCTCCCTTCAAAGCACGTTTCCTCTGGCTTCCAAAACAATTCAGCCGACCTCCTCTTAATTTTAAACTTAAAAAAATGGCCGAACAAAATCTGGTCCTCTCTCTACCGTTCCTCTTCTCATTTCAAATTGAAAATCAAGACTCGAGCGAGAATAAAATTCAAATAGAGAGAGAGCGGGCGATTTATTTTGGTTTAGTTCACCATCGATGCATCTCGGGGAAAACTCGAGCACGCCGTCGCTCGAGACATTGAAGTGGAAGTTCGCGATGGTTAAGAGTGGCGCTGAGGCGGCGGCGACGTGACTTTGAGGAGGGGGTACGGCTAGGGGTCACGCGCGCTTGTGCTCGCGTTGAAGTCAGAGTAGCTAGGGTTGGCGAGATGCCTGGTGAGTACGGCCGTGATGGTGGCGGCGAATCGGTGTAGTGCTCGCGATTTCGAGGGTTTGGGGTCGGGGTCGTAGTGGTGCATCGTGGGCATTGCGGTTGATGGAGATGGTCGCGCAGTAGCAGCATTGGCCAGAGGTGAGATGAGGTCTAGGTTAGTATCTGCTCGGTGAGGTATTCAATCTCTTTTCTTTTGATGTAATTTTTTTTTTATATATATATAGATTTAGGGAAAATTAAATTTACCGTGATGATTTTATAAGCAAATATATATATATATATTACAGTAGGGTATTAGCACTCTATAGTATTTTTCCGATTTAAAATTTATTTAGTAAATTCACATATGTGTAGTATATATATAAATATATATTTTTTGGAAGAAAAGGTAGGGTTTCAAATTGCTGAAAGATATATATAAAAAAATTGATTTTTATATAAATATATATATATATATGTAGTTCCAAATTTAAAATAAATAAATATAAATAAATGAATTTAGGTGATTAATTTGTTAATAAACTTCTTTCATTATTTAGTTGCTAGAATAATTTAGTAAAGGGAAAATTTGTTTAAATTAAACTTTTGATTTATTTAAATTATTAAAATGACAATTGATTAGTCGATTATTTTGGATATTAATAAATCATATAAATTGTTTATTCAAGGTCAAACTTCAGGAAAACCAAGGCAATATTGAAGTGGATTGCAAATTAAAATCAAAGGTGAGTTAATCTCACTCTTCTGGATTGCTATTTAAATTTAAATAATTGGTTGGATGATTGAATTGATTTGATGTGCAATATTATATATAGTAGTATATATAGTATATATTGGAGTGATTGATTTCCCGCATTATATAGCGGATGAGACCCTATGCGCCGCATAATAGCGGATGATATTATATAAACCCATATACCGCGATATTCCATCGTGAAGTGGAATTGGTATTTTATTTTGTGCTAACATCTGTGGATGCAGGGAAACATGTTGGAGGGATCCAACAGGATTCCTCAAAATTATTTAGATTGTCCTAATAATTTTGTGTTATGATTATTTGATATTCTGTGATGAATTATATTGATAATTGGAATATTGGATGCTATGATGTGATTGAATATATTTCGGTATATTGAGTTATCAAAATATATAGATTGGATTTTCGAGGAGAAAATATAAAAAGAGGATTTTTAAGTAAAATAATTATAGAGAATTTGAATAAGTTAAAGAATGAATTGGAAAGGAATAAAAGTGATTTTAAAATTCAAATAAATAAATTCCGAGTATGGAAAGGAGATTTTGAATAAAAGGGGAAATAATGAATTTTAAAACTTAAGTGATATTATTTAAAGGATGAAAGATTTATTTTTGAATTCATAATTAAAATGGTTTAGAAAGAAATAAAAGAAGAATCTTGGAATAAATATGAAAATTTGTATTATCAGTTAAAGTAAGATTTTAAATCATCACAAGGAAGTTAAACCTGAAATTTATAAGTTTTGAAATAAAATTGGATAAGTAAAGAATTTATTTTTAAATGGAGTAAATTTTAGAAATCAATTTGAAATTGATTAAGTACTTGAAACTGGGATTTTAAAAGGAAGTTAAGACATGAAATTTATAAACTGGGTTTATAAAAGTGAAGTAATATATCTGTGGATATTTGGAAGAATAAATTCACGGTGGGAATTTATTAAAGGAATGGTTAAATTTGTTTAAAAATAAATAGTGATTTATTTTTAAAAAGATGTGAAAGAGAAGTGGAAATAGAAAATATAGGGAAATTTATTCCATGCGCGAAAGATGGTTTGAAACTATTTTCAAGTGTTGAAATGTGAAAATAATATCTTGGGTAGATATTTTTGTGATAAATAATTTGGAGAATTATTTAAGGCTTGATTGTTGCTTGTGAATGTTAATTGATAGTTAAATAACCGACTATCAATATTGGCCAATGCGCTGATCGTTTCGAAGAGACCGGGATCGAGATTAATTTCTCGAAAACCACTTCGATCCGGTTTGAACGATTTCAAATGAATACCGTGAAGATGATGAAGACGGTGATTCGGTTTGTCCAGACCCAGGGCAACTTGTATGGACGAATGCTATCAGAACATCGTTAGGAGGACGATGAGAATTCTAAGTGAAATGTGTTCTAAAAAGGTAACGCATAGCCTCAAGCCTCATTAACCGGGAATGGCTAATACAGGGGAGGTGCAGCAAGGCTAAGTGGCTAGCAACCAATTAGGGTAAGGTCATCCCTGTCTAGATGTCCCTTTTGATTTCGGCTTAGTGGCGGTTGCTGATCCCAACCGCGGGTTGATCTTATTCGGACTATCTAGTAAGGGGTAGTCCGGTCTTGTGTTGCAAGGGATCGGGCGTGATCCTCGGTACTCTGATCTAGGCCGGTGCCTGTGATGGGCGGTACCCCAGTAGCCCTGCCATTTATGGAAACCCAATCTCCAATAAGCGCCTGTACGGTTTTGATTGTGCCCAACTATTGCTGAAACGTGAGATGCAAGCATTTCAGGTAGATTCTATTTTACTTTCTATAGACACTATTATAATATCAGATGAATTTGATAAAAGTGTTTTAGCTATCGTAAGGTAAAAACCCAACATGTTTATTTGTGGCGTGGTCTTACGAGATGCTTTAGTTTCAAAGGATTTTGAAACTTTAATAATCAACTTGAGTGTGATTTTCTCACGCTGGTTTTCCAGACTGACTCGGGTGTTATTTTATTATAATGCTCGGGTCAGACCGAGTATTATAGAGTATAGGAAATGATGCTGTGGAGCTCAGGAGACGAGCTGGATGGCGATACGTACTTCTGCATTTGTGTTAGATATTCCGCTGTGTATTCAGTTTCGTGTATTCAGTTTCGTGAGAACAGGTTATGATTACTATTCAGTTGTGTGTTATGTGTACTCTGATGATGTAATGTATAAACAGATATATATGCTTTGTGCAAAGATCAGTTATTATCTATTATATTTTATTCCGCTGCGATGGTTAGATTCTGTTGTTGTTTCTATTTTCTTCTTCTACCTCCTTCTCTTTAACCCTAACGGTTCGGTTTTCCGGCATTCGACTGTTCGACATTTGATACAGTGGACGTATTGATGTCGATTTTCGGGCGTCGAAAAATCAGGTCGTTTCAAAGCCACTTGTAAAATTCACCAAAATTCCTATAAAAAAACATAAAAAATTCCAAGTAAATTTTCACAATTTAATAAATGCATAAAAATGACCATTTTACCCATATATGAAGATGAATATGTGACAATTTGAAAATAATTTGAATTTTGGTATAAACAAGTTAAAATACCCGATATGATCATTTATTTAATTTAAATAGATTAAATATGGTGGTAAAAATATGCACATTTACGTGCACATCAAATATCCCCACACTTAACTTTTTATTCGTCCTCGAATAAAGAAGAAAAACTAAGATAAAACCGTTTTCGTAGGGAGCACGATTGCATTGAGCGTATGCAACAAGCCATTAAACCTCTAGGTGTCCCCAGTAGGATGAGTGTTGTCTCGTGAGGGTTTTCAGTGGATACTACTGTCACATACCGAAATTTTCGACTTTCGAAAATTCGACATCGATACTCACTTTATCGACTGCCAAGAAATCGAGTGCCGGAAACTCCAATAGTGATGGTTTAAGAAGAAGAAAAAGGTAGAAGAAGAAGAGAGTAGAAGAACAACAGAACAACTTTCAGAACAGAAAACAATATCAGAATCTCACATATCGCAGCGGAACAATATATAATAGATAACACTAGTCTTTTAAAACAAAGAACTATATCAGTTTTATACATACATCAACAGAGTCAATATACAACTCAATACAACAATGGACAGTTATATAACTTGTCCTCATACAGAATACACAGCGGAATAAATACTATAAGATACAAATACTACGTCTCGTCCTCCAGCTTATCTCCAAAGCTCCAGAATATCCAGAATATCCTGATAATATAACTCTAGGCTGCCCGTGTGGAAATTGGTGGGCACCCAGAGTTTAGAAGGGAACAATAAACTCCGAGTCAGTCATGGTGACTGGTGTGAGATCGTAAAACAGTTATTTATCTTTAAAAACAACAAGGGAATATTTTTAAAGTAAATTCGCAATGCTTTTGGAAAATGAAACTACCATAAGACCTCCCACCACACACACAATGCAAACGCAGACTTGGAGGAGATTTCTTCTTATGATAGTCAAAGATGCTTACTACGCAAAAATCAAATTCTTTTTGATATTATTATTAGTGCATAGTGGAAAACATTTTCGAAAGTAGAATATAAATCTTAGCCAGCATAGGTACCATTATATTATGCCTGCTATAGCTGCCTCCTGAGGAGACAGGTTATACAATTTAAATCGTAAAGGCTCGTATTGTTTCTTTGGATTTCCAACAAATGGTCAGGCTAAGGAACTTCCTATCCACGATGGGTACGTCCCTGGAATAGACGACCCGAGAACCTAACCGGATCTCTGCCAACACAAGGCCGGGTTACCTCTACAAAAATAGGTAACTACTAACACGCGTATTCCATCCCCCGATCGTCACCGATCTTCCCGAGGATCCCCGATTCGCAACAAACCACATAGATAATAATAATGCGGTAACCACAGAGGTTAAGTATCTGGGCTCCATACCATGATACCACCTTTATCCAGAAGGAATGACATACACTAAGGGGCGCTACTCCCTAGAACCTTGTCGCATCTTTCCTGTTTCGACCATTTTCGGGGTGTGAGGCTCGACGAAGTCTCGTCCACAAAGCTACGCTTTCTCAAAAAGCCCTGCTTCGGGTCAAACAAAATGATCAACCTATGATCACAAAGATATAAGATCAAACAAATGATCATATCACAAATGATCAAACACTGATCATTTCACAGCAACACTCAGTATGCCACGTTACCAAATTGGGATATATCGCTGATAAATTTCAACTACATAACCTCTGAGCTCGTACGTCTCAGAGAAGGGTGTTAAGCTAAGAGAATAAATTCTCCGCCACCAACAGAAATGTATTTGAAAGAAATCAGCTTTATATCTCAAATTGTAACGTCAGACACACAATCCATACAAGTCTGTTCCGGGATCGAACAGAACCGAAGGCACTTCTCACGAAGCCCTTGCATATCCGGATAAATTTCTAATCACGTCCAGACTTCCCGTCACTAAGGGTGATAAAACCTCTAAATCGGAGATCAGCCGATGTAGAGTAACTCGACGGTAATCCTTCCGTTTTCAAAAATATCCGGTCTTCAACACCGGTCTTCAAATGCAATTCATAACGACGTATCACATATTCGGAATGGGTTATACGACCCCATGGTCCTTTCCCGGCTAACCCGAATAGTGAGCGATTATTCAAAAATAAGCGTGGCATTAAATTCATCCAATTCACAACAAATACCTATCTAAAGGTAATTATCGATAGTCGGTTATTTAACTATCAATAAAGATGCGCAACATCATCAGATCCCAAATAATTTTCCAAATTATTCCTTTTCCAAAATATCTTTTACTAGATATAAAATTTCCACACTTAATCATTTGAAAACAAATTTCAAATATTCACATTTCAATTTATCTTTGAAGATAAAATCTCAAAACAGTTCATTTCATATTGGAAAAACATTTCCATACTTATTTAAAAATAAGTATTTCACAAATCTATTTATTTTCAACACTTGGAAAATATTCGATATACTTAAATCAATATTAAGTATACATTTCATTCTTTAAGGAAATCATTTACTATAACAACATTTATTTGAGTCAAAACGAATGTTACGTAAAACATCATTACGACGACTCAAAATCACTAGTATAGGGATTCGGATTTAAGATAGATGTGTAAATCCCAATACTATATAAAACATTTCCTTTCGGAAATCATTTACTATAACAACAGCGTTATAGTCCACTATTTCCTTCTTTCTCGAAAACGTCTATTTCGACAAGTACTGTTGAAATCTATGCTTTCGATTCATAATACATTTTAAATCTCATTTCTTTAAAATGTTTAACTTCATTTTTAAATATCATTTCTTCAAAAATAAATCCATTCTTACTTAACAACATATTCACTGCCCAAAATCGTGAATATAATTCCTTTAATAACCTTCTATATTTAATTTATCACATTCAATCTATTTCGAATTTATAAACACGTTTATAAATTCTATTCCTCTTTTTAATAACAACCTCGACTTATAATTTCCTTTTATTTACTTCCATATTCAACTCATCAAAATAAGTGATTTCGGATTTATAAACAACTTTTATAAATCTCAATTCTATTTATAAAAACTTCATATCAAATCAATTTCAATATTGATTTCTAAATTTATTTTCAACTTTAAATAAAATTTCCATGCTGATTTCTCAAAGATTCATTTCCAGGTATCAAATCAATTACAGATTGATTTCTAATTTTATTTATCACTACTAAAATAAATTCCTTATTTTTCTTTCAAATTATTCAATATCCTGTTTTAAAATGGATTCTTCAAATTGAAATCATTTTACATTGATTTCACAACTTATTTCAATTTACCGATTAAATTTCTAATTTGGTTTCCAACTTATCTCCTTTTAAATAAATTCCTTTTAAAGAAAATAAATTTAAATTGTTTCTTTCAATCTATTTAAATATCCAAATTTAAATTAAATTCTTCAATTTTTAATCACTGTTTTATGAAATTCATTTATTTAGCAATTTCACTTTATTCTGGAATTTATTCGATAAGATTATAAAAACAGCTTTTATACTTTTAAATTCTTTTCTTCAAAATTTCTTCAATTTCAAAAATTATTTCACTTAGAAATTTTCTACTTGAATCTCAAAAATTCAATTTCGTTTATCTTTGGAATCCAATGATGTCAAACATCCATTCAGCTAAATTTTAGCTTTCAAACAATTTCCAGATATCAATATGATTAATAGCATCACTAATCATTCACAGATTCATACCACAGTATAAATAAAATCAATCAATGTGAGGGGTCCAGTTGGATCCCTCCAACCTGTTTCCCTGCATCCAAAGACGTTAGCACAATACCAATTCCGCTCCAGTACGGAATTATCGCGGTATATGGGTTTTATAAAAATCCGCTTACTAACGGCGCAATAGGGTCTCATCCGCTATACGAGGCGGGAAATCATCAATCCAATATATACATATGCCAATATGTATATATTGCTATATATAGATATATCCTAAAATATCTAATATCAACAATCCAAACAGACAATCAAACAATAACTGAAAATTCCACTTTTCAATTTGAGTGAGAAAAATCTCACCTTAGCTTTTAATTTGCCATCCATTTCCAATCCAGTTTGTTTTTCTCGACTTTAACCTTGTATAACAATTTTACAATCTTATTAATATTCGAATAAATCGAACAATAAATTTCCATTTAATAAATTTTATTAACACGTGATTTTATTTTGGACTAATACTTTTAATTTCCTTAAACCAACTCCTTTTAAATTTTCAAACTTTTACCTCTATATATAAAAATTGAAAATCTGCATCTAAACTTTACTGTTAAGTCAAATGATGAGATATATATTTTCTTTCACTGTTTATACATATATTCATTTTATTCGGAAACTACATGTATAATAATTTTTCCGCTCACTGAAAAAAACAGATTTAAATTAAAACGAATAAACTTGTATCTATATACCTTACTGTAAGAGTTCGCCATCGTGACCTCGCCTACGTTGATGCCCATATCGAGATCGCAGCCTCGACAAAACGCGAACCAACCTCGTTGTTTGAACATCACCCAGATTTCAGTCGCCTCCTCTTGCTCGTGCTCGAGCGCGCGTTCCTAGCAACCTCATCGTCGAACGAAACCAATGTCACTCCAACCCTCCCCTTCGAATCGCATCGCGATCTCCACCAGCTTGCTCGAACTCGAGCCCTAGTCGACAGCTGCCTCGCGAAGCAAAAGTCGCCCAACCCTTGGCCTTGACATCGAGCTTCGCTCCCCCTCCTCGGCCTCGAACCGAAGCCCTAAACCCACACACTCGCGAACCACCGCGATGTCGCCATTCTGCCGAGCATCCAGTTCCTCTCGCGAGCACGCGCGACTCATTTCCAGGTCATTGCCGCCTTCGACGATGCGGTCACGATCCCCTTTCCGATTTGAAACAATCGAACCCCAAAATTCCCTAGTCGCGATGCTCCCAACGATTCGCCATTGATTTAATTTGTGAAGAGGGATCTCGATCGGTTTGTATGAACGAAAGGAAGGGAGGTTTGATTTTAGAGAAAAGGGCTCGCGAATGCAAATTGAACGAATTGATTTTTCTCTGAAATTTTGAAAAGCTCGGCCATTATTATTTCTGAACGAAGGTATGGGGTAGAAGTACGCGATTTTCTTTTGAACGAGACTTCGGCCATGCCTTTGCTCGATTATTTTCGTGATTCACTGCGTGATTAAAGGAACGAATCGTGCAGATGTTAACCAGTTTTAAAATTTAAATTTAAATTGGACCCAATTAATTTTAACGCGTTTATACGTCATACGCTCGCATAACAAGTCCGAAAAATACGATATTTGAAATCCGGTAATAATACAATATTACGGACCCAATGGAACTGGTTTCGTCGAATTCTGAGACTGTGCCTCGGACGGCTATTTTTAAATATCGGCTGAACGATAAAATTTTTCAAAACTGAACAAATAACTGTAAACTTCAATTCTGAAGCTTCTATTATCTTCAGTATTATCATTACGAATTTTAAAAGCTTTCGAAATATTTTTCTTCAGCTTAAAATTGTAAATTCAAATTTTTATTTAACTTCAATCGATTAAATTTTAAAGTTTAATCGCCAAATTCAAAATTACATCGGGGATTCAAATTAAATCATCGTTCAAATATTTAAAATTAATTAAATATTCTCAATTTAATTCGTTCAAAATTCAGGGTCGTTACAACTACCCACAAAATCAAAATGCAGGATGAAAATATTTACACAACGCAAGATTTATTTACAGAGAGATCAATGCAAGTTTTTGGAAATATTTACAAATGAAAGATTTACATTTAAATAGACACAAATAAGTTAAATATAAGTTTTGGTCATTATCTTGAAATTTAAGTCATTTTACTCGTCAAAACATCCAATAAAAATCAAGTTATCAAAGCAAATATACTATAGTTTAACTCGTTGTTTCGGTTGATAACAAAGTGTAACTATGAAATGGATCCTTAGTTGATTATCAAAGTTTATCAAAGTGGTATTTTCATTTCTTTTCAATAACAAGTCAAATCAAATAAGTAAAAATAGTGCTTGGATTTCATTTGCTTAATCTCTCCATTTTTCTTTTGAAAATTTTATTGATATCAACAATATTTACATATGCCTAACTCAGATAAACCGAGACCAGATATATTACCCATGCACTGCCTTGCGGACTTATATGAGAGGAATACAGAGCATGGCGAGTGAACGCACAAGTGTGAACACTTATTGACTGCAGGCGTTTTTAGTAAAAAAAATTTTTTTATACACACACCTAACTTGTAGCGATCCAAAATTCAGCCTTCGAAAATCGGCACCCGTACTTCACTTATACTCAAGATGCCGCAGATTCAAACACCGAATCTGGCTCACCGGAGCTTATAACACCATTAAGTATAACAACACCGCGGAATAAAGAAATAGATGATATCATATACAACTCAAATGAATACAATTATCCAGTATGATATACAACAATGATATCAATATGATACAACAATATCAGAGATAAATAATGCTACAGCGGAAATAGCAGAAGTGATAACTCCAAATGATCCTCAAAAGAGAATGAGTCCAACAACTCCAATATCAAGCTCGAACCATCAATGTCAGTCATGATCTCCAAAACTGAACTAGCTCCAATGACAACTGAACCTGATTATCTGAAAAACCCAACTCTAGACTGTCCGTGTGGAAATTTGTGAGCACCCAGAGTTTAGGAAAGGAACAATAAACTCCGAGTCAGTCGTGGGACTGGTGTGAGTAACAAAAACAGTTATATCTTTAAAACAACACAAAAGGATTTTAAACATTGAAATCCGCAATGCTTTTGGAAAATGAAACTACCATAAGACCTCCCGCCACACACACAATGCAAATGCAGAATTGGAGGAGATTTCTTCTTATGATAGTCAAACATGCT
Organism: Allium fistulosum; assembly: GCA_030737815.1. NCBI lineage: Eukaryota > Viridiplantae > Streptophyta > Magnoliopsida > Asparagales > Amaryllidaceae > Allium > Allium fistulosum. The sequence goes on from CM060905.1 coordinate 88,316,566, forward strand.
TACTACGCAAAAGGAAAACTCTTTTGATATTATTACTAGTGCATAGTGTACAAAATCATTTCAAAAATACAATATTAATCTTAGCCAACATACAACCATTATTGTATGCCTACTATAGCTACTATGTTCAATAGCATGTACCGCCACATTCCATAGTAGGTTATACAACTAAAACCGTACAAGGTTCGTATTATTTCTTTGGATTTCCAACAAATGGTCAGGCTAAGCAACTTCCCACTGCCACATGGGTACGCCTCTGGATGGACGTCCCGAGAGACAACTGCTCTCTGCCAAAACAAGGCCGCGTTACCTCTGTAACTAGGTAACTCACGAATATGCCATTCCCCGGTCCTTTGGGACCTTTATCCGAGGGCCCTCGATCATAAAGCAACAACCATAAAGAAATGAGATTGGAGCAACCACATAGGTTAAATACTAGGGCTCCATACCTGATACCACCTTTTTCCAGAAGGAAATGACATACCTTAAAGGGCGCGACCCTCATAACCTTGCCGCATCATTCCTATTTCGACCATTTCCGGTCTGTGAGGTTCGATGAGGTATCGTCCTCAAAGCTACGCTTTTTCACAGAAGCCATGCTTTGATCAACAAATGATCAGCAACACACAGCAACACTCGCATGCCACACTACCAAATTGGGAGTATATCACTGATAACCTTCAACAACATAACCTCTTAGCTCGTACGTCTCAGAGAAGGGTGTTAAGCTAAAAGAATAAATTCTCCATCACCAAACAGAAACGTATTTGAAAGAAATCTTCTTTATATCTCAAATTGTAATGTCAGACATGTAACCATACAAGTCTGTTCCAGGTTCGAACAGAACCGAAGGCACTTCCGAAGAAGCCCTTGCAATCCGGGTATTCACAATCCCGATCGGACTTCCCATCACTTAGGAAATCTATATACCAGCGCGACTCAGTGCAGAGACAATCGATAGGTTATCCTATCGTTCTCGCAAATACCCGGTCTTCACCACCGGTCTTCAAATGCGATCCATATATGACGTATCATTATTCGGAATGGGTTATGTGACACAAAGGTCCTCTCCCGGCTAAACCGAATAATGAGCGTAATATTTACAAAATATATGGATAATGGAATTTCAATTAAGTCACAACTGATTATCCAAAACTTTTCTTTCAAATGGTTTAAACACATTACCATTTTTATCTTTTTAAACAAATAGATTCAATTCACAAAGTTCATTCTATTTCACAAAGATTCATTCACAGATTTTTCAAATCAATTTCCATTTCAATTGGGTTAACTCGTTAAATCTTGAGAACAAAGATTTAACTGATAGCTTTCAAAATCATTTCCAAAGATCTATTCGTAATTTGGAAAACCATCTTCAATTCAAACTTGAAATTCTTTTAATTCAAATTGGAAATTCATTTCTTATATAAGAGCTTTTATCAGTTGAAAACAATTAGTTTCCCAAATCATTGAATTCAATTTCAAATGTTGAATTCAAATTAAAAATCAAATTATTAAGATATCAAGTTTTATTAAGTTATTTAAAATAACTTTTACATTTGAAGCTCATTTACAAAGCCCTTAAATTTCAATTTCCAAAACTATTTGGATTCAAGAATTCAATCTTAAAAATTGTCAATAATCTGCGACTTAACTGATTTCCACGTGAAATCCATATTTGTGTGTGTATGGTGTAGTCCAGGGGTTTCACACAGTAGTGCAATATCATTCAATTGTCACAGATCAGAATACAGAAATATAGTTGATAAGCAGTATACCATAACGCTTATCGTTCATTTATAGATCACAGATCACAGATATATAAATCACAGATAATAATTTACATTCATCCCAGATAAATAACTACAGTACATATCATACACATATCAGAATATATCATAAAGCATTACAGATCAGAGATGACAACAATTCAATTTTTCAGTCAGATCCAAACATTCACAAGCGAATTTATTAATCAACTGATTAATTTAAATCAGATGTATCAATTTTAAATCCGGGTTAATTATCATAATTTAATTATAAGTATTTTGAAAATCTTTCTTTCAAAATTTATTAGTTAACCTTTAATTATTAACTAATCAATTCTTAATTAATGAATTAATTGATCTTTAATTATTAATTAAATCTTAATTAATCACAATTATTAATTAATCCTTTAATTTATTAACAAATAATTAACTCAAATTTCAAATTATCATTTAATTAATTACATTCAGTAATTATTAATTAATTACTTCTCTAAGTAATTATACTTTTCAAAATTATCAAATGATTTTTCTGAATTAATTAACTTAAGAAATTTAATTTGAACAGATTTGATTAACTCAATTAATTATGTTGAATAGTTAATTTCACAATTATTGTCATTAAGTAATTATACTTAATAGTTTCACAATTGATTATCATTAAATTAATTAATCTAATTTATTGTTAAAATTTATCACATTAATTAATTGTTCAAATAATCTTAGTTAATGATTTTATTAACTATTAAATTTCTTCAATTCACCTTTTTAAAGAAAATTTCTTATATAAACCATTATTAATTGTAAATCGATTCACTATTAAAAATTCATTCGTTAATGAATTAGAAATCATTAAACTTCATTACTTAAAGTAACACATTTATTTCCATATGATTTAATGATTTTTCACAATATATTGAAAACATTGTTTCAAATTTCTTCTTATTTCCATTTTTTTGATTTAAAATCTAAAATAAATCCTTATTTACTTTTAATAAAGTTTAAAGCAAATTTCTTTAACATTTTAAATTTTACATAGTAAAATAACCATTGATTACAAAAGAAATTTTAAAGAGTTTAAAAAATCAATTTTTCTTGTACTTTAACATTTTGACTTATTTCAACACTTAAGTAAAAAAAAAATATTTTCCAAAATCTTAAGATCTGATTTGAAACTCATTTCAGGTTTTACTTTTAAATTTAACTTGTTTAAATTTTAATTTCAAACTCAATTCTATTTTTAAATTCCAATTTTTCTTCAATACCTTTAATTGCTTTAAATTATTAAAACCAATGGAATTTAAAACTTTTATTTATCTTCAAACTAATTTCAATCCAAATTTTATTATATTTTCATTTTGTTTTAAACTCAGTTTTAAAACTTTGGTTTAAAATTTAAATTTGGTTTTAAAATTTTCAAAATAGAAAAACAGGTTCCATGTTGAAAAAAAAAACTGGAACAGAACTCTGACCCGAGTTTTCCCTGTCCCTGCTTCGAGTAAGTGACTCGATTTACTCGAGTTCGATGCAAGGAAAAACTCGTTCTCCCCAGGAAACACTTAACCACCCAGACACCAACTACTCGTGCACGTGCACATCGCCTCTGGCGAACTCTGGCCATCGCCACGACGTCGAGCACGTCGACGCTCAACCCCAGATCGATTCGCGACCACCTAATCGACGTCACCGCCTCGAAATCAAAATCGAGCAAAACTTCGAAACCTCGAAACGCGCGCTGGAGCCACCACCAATCCCTGTCAACGCCTCGTACTCGCGACTCCGACCACGAGAATTCACGCAACTCCGGTCACTCCTTCGTCAAAATCCCCTCTGCCATTTCCCAAAACCACGCCACGCTCGATCATCAGGCGACGATGAACGAATCGAATTCTTGAACTCACCTAAAACTAGGTTTAAAAATAAAACCTCCTCACCGCCGTCGCCACAGTCCTCTTCGCCACCTCCGGCCATTTTTCCTGGCAACCCCGTAGCCTCCTCCATCTCCACAACCAACCCCGACATCCACAAATAAATCGATCATCGAAAATTGATCGAAATCAAAATTTCGAACAAAAGCAAACTTCCCTTAGATCACACAGTTAAAAAGCATCAAACAAATCTTAAAAATCCTAACTTTCAATAAGAATTCAAGTTATATTATTGAACCAGTAATTCATGATATTCGAAATTTCCATTGAGTTAAGTTTTTACTGTAAAAACCTGATCTTTCCTTTTGTATACACATTTACTTCATGAAGCCATTTTTAAATTGTAATCCATACTTAAGCACAACTATTTCATTTGGAAACCAAAACCTGATATGGATTAGAATACAAGAAATTGAATTTTCTTGTTTGATACTACCCTGTAAGCTAAACAGAGAAGAAGTTGTACACTGATACATGGATATAAGCAGAGCAATTTCAATATATATAACTTAAGTCTAAATTACTGGTTGTTTACTCACCTTAAACATCTTGTTTTTCAGAAAATTTGAAGTTAGAAAGGTTGAAGGTTTTTTGAATTTGAATTGTGAAAACTGGGTTGAAGTTTGATACTGGAACTTCTTTGCTTCCTGATTCCCAGGCCTTGATTGCTTTGATATAAAAAAAATTCTGAGATGTTTGAATTGATATTTATTTGAATGATGATGATATTTCTTTGGTTTTAGTTTCTCAGTTTTAATAGAGGCAACTGAAACGAGAAGTTGATATTGATATAGAGGAGAGTTTACAATGTGTAAAGATTTGTACAGAGTGATGATGTTTTTGTACAAGAGATCTAATATTTTGTCCAAAGATCAGTGAATTTTTTTCCTTGGTTTAGAGGCTGAAGTATGTTTGTTTGGGGGCTGCATTAATTATCCTTGTACCATTTTATATATATTTTTCCTCCTTTTGTTCGGCTGTACAAAAGATATTAGAGATAGTGATGGCTTCTTTTTGAAATATTTTATACACTTGTATTTTATTTTGTTTTTGTTTCATATGTATACTTGGTTTTGTTTTTAATTTTCTTTTATTATTTGAATGTGTATTTATTTTGTTTTGTTGTGGTTATAATTTATCTAAGGTATTTATTTTATTTTGCTTTATAATTTATAATTTTGTAATATAAATGAATATATTGTTTGCTTTAACAAATTTGTTTGCTATATATATTTTTCTATAATTTATTTCCATCCCCATTATTTATTTCTAGCTTAAATACTAATTATTTTTATATTCATTTGGTAATATAAGTGAATTCCTATATTTTAATTTGTTATTAAATTCTATCCAATGTATTTATTTTATACTTTTATATCATATATAATTGGTATTTTATTTTCAACCCATTTATTTACAATTTAATTCAAATCAACATATATACATATAATTAAAATTTAAAATTGACTCATATATACCCAAATATATATATATATATATATATATTCACATATATACATATATATACAATATTTTAAATTTAAATGATTTATACAAAATATATTTGAATCCGGGGAAACTTGCATCGCTTTTATCAATTTATTTTACTATTTTTATTCAAAAATACAATTAATTATTAATTTAAATATATAGAAAATTTGAGGTCGTTATAGAACTCAGATAAACTGAGGCCAGATATACCGATCGTGCACTGCCTTTCGGACTTACGTGAGAAGGGTACAGAGCATGGCGAGTGAACACACGAGTGTGAACGCACGAGTGTGAACACACGAGTGTGAACACACGAGTGTGAACACATGACTCTAGATGTTAAAAATATATATGAGTAAATGGTTCACTCAGTAGTTTATTTGTCATTCTAGGCGGTTAAAAAATTTCTGAACCCGAACAAACCATTTGTTTGTTTGCTATGGATGGATAGTTGATTCTATTGATTTCATATGATGATTGTATGCTGTGGCTGCCAGTGATTGTTGTTTATATTGATTTCTTTGTTAGTGGTTGAAACAACTTTAAATATTTCATTTTATATAATTATTAACTCTTTTTGGATTATATAAGTGAAATACAGATTATGGAAGCAATTGTCACTGCTTTTGGTTTCGTAATTAAGCATTGTTTGCCCGACAAATAGGTACATTCTCGGATTGTGGTTTTCTAGCGATATTATATTGTTTTTCCCGCTGTTGGGATATATATTATTTTGAAAATTATGATATATTTTATTATTTTGATATTATTATTTCTCCTGAGCCTCTTTGTACAAAGGAGACTCTGCCGAAATTTTTCGTGAATTTGGACTTAGAAAATTTTATGAAATGTTTTCAAAACTTTCGTTAACTTGATATAAAAGGGTTAAATTGTTTATAAATTTATATATTTTATTTAGACTATTTAATTATATAAATTAGTTGTTTATGAATTTAATATTTTGAATAAGATATACTGATTTCTAAATTCCTTCTTTTCCCTTCTTTTTCCTTTTCGAGGACGTAAAGTTTTGAGTAGGGGAGAGTGTAACGACCTGTAATTTTCGATAATTTAAATTGGTTAATTTAAATAGATTTTGGTAATTTAATATTGAAAGAAATAAAAATTTGTAATTTAATAATGAAGTAATAACAAAAATGAAACGTAACAATGTTAATTAAAGTTAATCATTAACGACTCGAATGAAATTCTAATTAATTGAAGTGATTTAGCTGTTATGCTTGGTTATAAATTGAATATAAGAAAACAAAGGTAAACATTGAACTAATTCATGAAATAGTATATAGTTAATGATAATTGGATAAATCATTATTATGTAAGTAATTGTAATAATTGGTTGAAACTAATAAACTTAAGTGTGATTTAAAAAGTTAATGGTAATAATTATTATATGTTACCTATTTATTTAGTCTGTTAAATTTAATTGGAAATTAATTATAATTAATGAAATTAAATGTTACATTAATGCTAGTTAAGACAATAGCTGTAAATTGAGAATGTAATAAAAGGAATATAAATGTAACTATATTCATAATGTAATAATTGATTTAATTAAATAGTGAAATCAAGATAAACAAATCAATTTGGGATATTAAAATTCTATTCAAATGTGTGAAATTGACAATATCCAATATAATTGAAATATAGTAATTGATACAAATAAAAGATGGAAATTGGAGTATATTAATGAAATGAAATGTAAAACAAATATTAACTATGTTATTAGATTTATAATTGGTTGGATATAAAGGTTGAAATCAAATTAAAGCAATTTATTTAAATTAGATTGTAATAAATTGGATTTAATTACAGTGGACTCTGCAATTAGTGTAATAACCAACATTTGAAATGGGCATATAAACTTGTACTAAGTCATGGTAAATGTCTAAGTAATCAAAAGCGATGAAATTTGTTAGTTAATAAATATTGAATTAAAAAGTGAATTAATTAATTTAATATTAATCTATTTAATTAATGTGAAATTAGCCATTTTGGTCACTGACTCGGATTTCGATGAAACTAGTTTCATCGGATCCGTAACGGTGAATTTTTGTAAGATTTCAAGTTTCGTAGCAATCGGACTTGTCGTTTGATCGTACGAACTCGAAACGCCCAGAAATCAATTTAATTAAAATCAATTGAAATCAATTTGAAATAAGCGGATTTTAACATAACTTCTTCATACGATGGAATTAGGACTTGAAACCTATTCCGTTTAATTTAAAAATATTGAAAATATCTATTTTGATATATGGGATGACCCATTTTCATTTCGGAGTCAGAACGGGCATTTTGGGTCGTTTATCGTTCAACTTTCAAACCAATCTGGTCCATTCTTTTCTAATTAATCTATTTTAAAGCTTAGTTGTGCTGTGTCACCTACCCTATCGAGACTACTACGAGTATGTTTTGTACCATACCTATGGAGTGCCCTCTGACGGCGTCCAGTACGGACGGGATTACGGTATTGTATGTAGACTATGGGAATATATAAAATGTGTTAAGGGGGAAATGGGTAACCCCTTAACGCTATTTTAATAGTTTATCTTACTGTAGACATATTATAATACTGTATTGTACTACATAGTAGATAGTTTAACGGATCCTTAGGAGATGTGAATCCCGAACATCTGTTAAGTTACTGCACTCACGTTAGACACTGGATAGGAGATGTCAAACCCCGTAAACATCTCTGACGCCATTCCACTCATATTTATTTACCGTTGATTTAACTTACATAAGAACTTTTAGTTCTGACTCGAGTGTATTGTCTTTTCAATTCGCTCGGGTCAGCCTGAGCATTTCAGGATTTGAAGACCTTATTTCTGAAGGACGAAGACGAAGATTTGTAGTACTATTATTTACTATATTTATTCCACTGCATTCATACTGTTCCGCTGCATTATTTATTTATCTCTGCTATGTATAACTCTGATTTTGTATTGTATAAGTATAATCAAATGTTTTGTATATAGCTTCATGAACTGTTATTTGATTATTATAATTTGTCATTCCGCTTCGAGATTCTGTTTTGTTTTTTTTTCTTTCTCTGCTTTTTCTTATTCACCCCAATTACAATCCGCCCTTCTGTATGGTTTAAGTCAGCATGTGTGTCTGCTTAAAGCGTCCAAAAAGGCAGGATGTTACAAATAGGATCAATTCGGAATTCAAATTCCCGTTTGGAAGGAAGAGAAGCGACTTCACTGAAGACATCCATAAATAGTTAGACAACAGAGGTGGAGTCAAGATCACTAGGGTGAGAATCAAGTGAAAAGATAAAACTGCTTGTATAATCCTGAGGCAGTCAATATTCGAATACAAGTGAATTACCCAGATCATCTACTAGGGAAATGATTCGGGCTTTGCAAGAAATAACAGCATCGAAACCGAGGATATAGAAATCTCCATTGAATCGACACCTGTTGTAAAGGAGTTTCGCCCCTTTACAAATCATACAAAGTTTGGCCGGACCGCCGATAGGATTAAGTCACACACAAGGATGAAGTTGCCAATTGAAGTTGAATTTATTTTAGAGATCAATAGAAATAGAGCTATGGGATGTTTCAGTATCCAGAAGAACACGAACAAGAAAGGACAAGAATGGATTTTAGAATGAAGGGAGGTAGTTCCAAGATTCAAAAGAAATCCTAATCCAGGAGGATTCTAACGAAGAATTTCAAGCTCGAATGAAGATGATTCCGTAATTAATTTTTACTCCATATGCTAAGTTTTGCCTAAACCAGAGCTATGATACCACTTGTAACAACCTGGCATTTCGAACCATTCCAATCGAAATTCATCCACTCATGTCAGACTTGAATCGCTCGAAACAACAGATTGTTAATTTATATTTGGCAAAACTTAGCATATACAGTAAATAAATCAATCACAGAATCACAGACACAGAGAAATAAAACAATAAGCAGTGGAATATATAAATAGTAGTTCATGAAGCTACTCTATATACATCGGAGTTTAAAATAGAATACAACAGAAATCTCAAACACAAAGTAGTCTCGAATACAAAGTAACCAACAAGAATAAACATAAGCAACTGGAAATAACAGAAGGCTGAGCGGATAAAACAAATCTTCAAGCTAAACTTCAAACTCCAGATTTGAGTCTCAAATGTTGTGATACTCGGTCTGACCTGAGCATAAAGAAAAACACAAAACACAAAACCATCAACTACATAACCTCTGAGCTCGTACGTCTCAGAGAAGGGTGTTAAGCTAAGAGAATAAATTCTCCGTCACCAAACAGAAATGTATTTGATAGAAACCAGCTTTATATCTCAAAGTGTAACGTCATACATACATCCATACAAGTCCGTTCCGGGTTCGAACGGAACCGAAGGCACTTCAAAGAAGCCCTTGCAAATCCGGATATCCCCTAATCACGTCCGGACTCCCCATCACAAAGGGTAATATAAATCTCTATACCGACTAGGGGTGAGCGTTAGGTCGGTTCGGTTGGTTTTGAGGTAAAAAATGTCAAACTGAACTAAAACCGAAAAAAATCAGAACCAAACCGAACCGAACCAAATTAATTTCGGTTAATTTGGTCGGTAACCTATTTAACCGAACTAGAAAGGTAAGTAAAATAAATTACCATAGATTATTATTTAAATGATCGGTTTACTTAAAGGAAAACATATATTATGTTTAGAGAAACTATTTCGAGTACTTTTTTAAGTTTATAAGAATATTAACATATTTTCAATAGACAAATTTGGTTTTTATTACTAAACAAATTATTAATAGTATTACAATGTTATGGATTTGGATAATATAATAAAAGTTCGGTTAATTCGGTTAAACCGATAACCAAAGTAAAATTATTTTACAAACCAAATTCAAACCGATAGAATTTCATAACCGAACCGAACCAACCGAAATGAACCGGTTTGGTCGATTAATTTGGTTTGAACCGAATATTGCTCACCCCTAATACCGGCGTTACTCAGTGTAGAGACATTTGACAGGTAATCCTTTCGTTTTTGAAAATACCCAGTCTTCACCACCATCTTCAAATGCTATCCATTTCGACGTATCATTAATTCGGAATGGGTTTTATGACACAAAGTCCTCTCCCGGCTAAACCGACTAATGAGCGCTTAACTTTGAAAACATATGGATCCATTTGGATCATAGTTAAGTCACAACATATTTCTCAAAACCTTTTCTTCTGAATGGTTTTAACAAATTTCCACTTTAAATCTTTTTAAACAAAAGATTCACCTTTTAAAATCCACTTACATTTTTAAAACCAAGGTTCACCAATCTTTCACAAAGATTCATTCATAGCTTTCAAAACTATTTAAATTTCAAATCTTTTATACAAAAGATACACCTTTAAGATTCTCTTATATTTGAAACAAAGTTCACCAATCTTTAACAAAGGTTCATTCATAACTTTCAAAAAAATTTACATTTCAAATTCAAAATCCTTTCACAAAACTGGAAATTCTTTCCTTTATATAAAAGCTATTATTATTTGAAAATAAAGAGTTTTTGTTTCAGAAAAATTCGATCAAATATACACAAGTTATAGTCTCTAAATTATAAACTTGGGTTAAATTTAAATTCCCAAAATAATACATTTTAAAATACTTTAAAGATGGTTTAAAAATCCATATATATATTATATAACTTGTATCACCACTTTTCAAACCATAGTTTCCAAAATAATTTGAAAACTTAAACAAGATATATTATATTCAAACTAAATTCCAAATTTCAAAACTTCCTTTTCAAAAGCTTTTCATATTCAACTCAATTTTTCTTCCAAACTAATTGGATTTAAAATTCAACTTTTAAAACCATTTTATCATTTTGAATAAAATAATATTAAATTCAAAATATCCATGACTTAACTAATTTCCTCGTGAAATCCATTTTTGTGTGTGTGGTGTAGTCCAGGGGTTTTACACAACAGTACAATATCATCAATCATCACAGATTCAAGCACAGCAATATTAATAAGCGGTATAATCCTATAACGCTTATCTTTCATTCACAGATTCACAGACAAATATGTAAATTCAACACAGATAAATAATTCACACACGGCTCAATTCAAACAATTTGCATCACAGAATCTTACATATCAGAGATATCAAACAATTCAAAGCATTCAATAGAATCCAATCATACATAAGTAAGATCAATTCATTATCTGATTCTAATTAACTTAAACAAGATTAATTACTTATGAGTAAATTACTAATCCTGGTTAATTAACATTAATTAATTACAAACCATTTTAATTAATGAAATTAATTAATCAACCTTAATTATCCATCTTAATTAATTATTCTTAATTAATTAATTATCCTTAATTAATCACATTAATTAATTAACCTTAAGTTAATTACATAATTAATTAACCACTAATAAAAGTAATTATCTTTTAAATCATAATTTAATTAACCTTTAATCATTAATTAATTATCCTTTAATTTCTGATTAATTATCCTTAATTATTAATTAATTAATCCTTAATCACTTTCATTAAGTAATTATCTTTCAATCATAAATTAATTAACCTTTAATTAATTCACCTTTAATCATTAATTAATTAACCTTTAATTAATTAATTATCCTTTAATTAATTACCCTTAATTAATTACATTTATTAATTAATCACTTTAATTAATCACTTTAATTAATTAACTTTAATTATTTTCATTAATTAATAAATCTTTAATTACTTAAGATTTTAATCAGTTAAAAGATAAACCATTTATCTTTAGTATTTTGATTATCATTTAATCCTTATTTAATAACCCGTGGAAATAAACATCATTAACACATTAATTAACTTAAAACCTTTAAGTTGGATTAATGATTAGAAAAACATTTCTTTTCTCAATTATTCACTTATTACAATAATTAAGTTTATTTAAAATAAACTTTAAAACAAAGGTTATATATATATATATTTAAAACACTTTAAACTTAATAAATTTTAAATAATTTATTTTAAAACCTTTAGTTAATTCCAAACTTAAATAAAACATTTATTATTTTAAAAGAATTAATCAAGAAAGTTTTCAAACTTAATTTGATTTAGGAAAACTTGTTTTATTTTCAAAACTTAAACCGTTACAACCCTAACCCGAGACAAACTCGAGCAAATCAAACAAAACCCTGAGCCAAACCTTTATTTCCCCCGAGTACTACTTCGAGTCGAACCACCAACAACCCCGAGCCAATATCCTTCTTCCCAAATTACAGCAACCAAATCAAACCCAGACTTCAACGTGTACGTGCACGTACACCAGAGCTCAGATCGTCTCCGACCAACCTCGCCCAACTCGACAGGTCGACGACGACCTACCTTAGCCTCCCAATCACCCCAAGTCACCAATTTTGTCGAAACCCAAAATCGAGAAATTCGATCGAGTATTGGAACCTAGCATCATCCAAAAATCTACCTCGAACTGCCGACGCCGACCACCAGCGTTCTCGAAACTCCGGCCATACCCTCTCCGGCCATCCACGCAGCCTTTCCCCCGGGTTCGATAAGCTTCGATCATCCAGAGACGCCATAGCAGCACATTTCCCAACCTCAACCCGTTTTAGGTTCTAAACCCTACTCCGACCTATTGCCGCCACCACGGTGGCTGAGAAAACCTCCACCCATTTTTCCCAGACTCGGCAACTCCCCAGCTACCTCCAGTCGAAACCCCGACCACCCTGAGTACCTCGATCACCAGAAAAAACCCCAAAGTTCAATTTCTGGTCACCTTCGAAATACACACTCGATACAACACTAAAAATTGTGATTTAACTTCTAAAATTCATGATTTTTGGTAACAAAACAGATTATAAACCTGAAACCATGAATTATTTAAGTCGAGAATTTGATATGTTTGCAATTTCCACTGTCTTACTAAGTTTCCAGATAATTTTCAAACTTATTATGCTTAATATATTTTTAAAACTTAGATTATGTATAAAAACATTTCTTGTTTGAAAACCTAAGCCTAACAAAGATTAGATGAGGAGATTTAGGAATCTTGATCTGAATATAAACTCTGTAACCATAAACAGAGATGCACTAGATATATCAGACATGCACAGTTATATCACCTATTTTTATCAACATGCAAGGAAAATTCACACCATCATTCAAGCACATTCCAGATCATACTTCAATCATTAATCACAATATCCAAGGATATAGACAGATAAAAGGGAGTTTGCTCACCTGGATGTTGTTTTGAACAAAGAGCAGTTTTATAATTCCTGATCTGGAAGTGTTGTTTATTTGACCTGAACTTTGATTTTTTTTATCTTGAATCCTGAAGCTTGATCTTTAAATTACTGAGTTGAATCTAGATGTCAGCTAGCTTTGCTTTTGATCTGAGATGATCTTTGCTTTGTTGAAACAATACCTGATTGCTTCAGGTTTTCAATTTCTTTGAAAATTGTTTTGATTTTTCTATTGTCTGGTTTTAATTTCTTAAGTTTGTTTTCAGGTTTTGTTTTGAACTTTGATTTGAAAATGAATAGTCAGACTTTCTTCTCTAAACAAAAATGTTTATAAATTCAAATTGAAAGAAACATTTATTTTTGCCACTTGTTACAAGGCTTACACTTGTTAAAATAAGTATTTTTATGTTGAAGCCCTTGTTTCATTTAATTTACAATTTATGTTTTAAACCCCTTTGTTATTATAATTTATGTAACATATTTCCAATTTAGTTTAAATATTTATATATGTCTTTATTTTATTAATACAATTTCTATTAGTATAAAATTATATAGTTTTCAAATCTAAATTTTATTTATAATCAATTTATATACATATATTTAAACAAACGCCCAAATATCTTATTTTATTTGGAAAAAAATTCAAATAAATTCACAATTTAATTCAAAAATTTATATTAATTGTCGAAGTAAATTTGACTCAAAAATCAGGATCGTTACAGATTCCCCCCTTAAGAAAATTTCGTCCTCGAAATTTGCTAGACAGGGAGACAACAAAGAACAAATGGAGAATGTTTTACCAGATCAAACTGAATATCCATTCTGGGCTCACCAAATCAGAATATTAATAAATATGAGAATGAACTCATTTAATATTTCACGAAGTGCTCAGGTCATCCGGTCTACAAAGTATGCAGGGGAATTGGTCAGTCCGAAGTGATAACTAACCATTCGTACAATGTATCTGGACCCCACAGAATAGAGGAACATATACAATTCAATTTAGTTTCTTATTTCGTTAACCAATTATTTCAATTAAAATTTCAATTTTATTAAAGTTAAGAACAAAAAGCTGATAGAAACTGATGAAGAGAATATGAATTAGGAACCTATCTATAACGATTCGCAGGGCCACCATCACACCAAAGCTTCTTCTTGTAGCTGCCACGAAACCATCAAAGAATTGAAATTGGATGATGATCAAAGAGATTGAAAGAAAAAGTTGTTTGCGTTGTTGTAGGGTATTGACCATTTGTAGTGGTACTCCCCTGTCCCCTACATTGTCCTCTTCTTGCGCTCATACTTACTATCAGTGAATAGTAAGAGAATTTACTAAGGCATTCGGACGGATATCTTAGGGATACTCATTCTTGGGCATTTCAATCCCTATCTCTAATGAGTTACCTAATGTGTTATACTCCTGAGCTAAAGTTCTTACTCAACCTTCAGCTCTGATACCACTTGTCACGACCCGAAATCCGACGCTCGAAAATCGACATCAAATACCTTACTTGTATTCGAATGCCGAAGATTCAAATGTCAGACTCCAGTTCGGATGGAGCTTATAACACATTAAGTAAAAACAACACAGCGGAAAAAGAATGAATATCATTGATACACAACATTCGATACAACAATGATACAAATGGATATCAACATATCAGAGATACAAGACAACAACGGAAATAATAAAGCAGCAGCAGCGGAAAGATATCTTCAATGCCAAAGCTCCAAACTTCAAGCTCGAACCACCAGCAAGTTGTATTAAGCAAGGTCGGTCATGAATGCGATTTCCAACATCCAAAGACTTTGAAGATTGCCGAAAGCTACCAAACCCGAGACGGAAAGCTACCGAATCTACATCTACTATTTGATTATCTGAAAATCTAACTCTAGGCTGCCCGTGTGGAAAATTGTGGGCACCCAGAGTTTAGAAAGGGAACAATAAACTCCAGGTCAGTCATGGGACTGGTATGAGCAAACGAAAACAGTTTATCTTTAACAAAAGAAAACAAAGGGAAATAAAAGAAATTCGCAATGCTTTTTGGAAAATGAAACTACCATAAGGCCTCCCCGCACACACACAATGCAAGCACACAATTGGAGGAGATTTCTCCTTATGATAGTCAAATATGCTTGATACGCAAAATCCTTTTTATATTATTATTAGTGCATAGTGCAGAAAACATTTCGAAAGTATAATATTAATCTTAGCTAGCATACCACCATTATGGTATACCTACTATAGCTACCATGTTCAATAGTAGGTTACCACCATATTCCATGGCAGGTTATACAACTAAAACCGTACAGGGCGCGTATTGTTTGATTGGATTTCCAACAATGGTCAGGCTAAGGAACTTCCTTACCGAATGGGTACGCCTCTGGAGGGATGCCCCGAGAATCTAACCGGATCTCTGCCAATACAAGGCCGGGTTACCTCGGTAACTAGGTAACTACTACACGAGTATGCCATCCCCCGGTCGTAACCAACCTTTATCCGAGGATCCTCTAAACCAACAACCACAAAGAAATAGAGTTGCAGCAACCACATAAGTTAAGTATCTGGGCTCCATACCATGATACCACTTTTTATCCATAAGGAAATGGACATACCCTAAGGGGCGCTACCCCCAATAACCTTGCTGCATCCTTCCTGTTTCGACCATTCCAGGGTGTGAGGTCCGACGAAGTCTCGTCCACAAAGCTACGTTTTTCACAAAAGCCATGCTTCGATCAACAAATGATCAGCAATACTCAGCATGCCACATTACCAAATGGGGAATATATCACTAGTAACCATCAACTACATAACCTCTGAGCTCGTACGTCTCAGAGAAGGGTGTTAAGCTAAGAGAATAAATTCTCCGCCACCAAACAGAAATGTATTTGATAGAAACCAGCTTTATATCTCAAAGTGTAACGTCAGACATACATCCACACAAGTCCGTTCCGGTTTCGAACAAAACCGAAGGCACTTCAAAGAAACCCTTGCAAATCCGGATATCCCCTAATCACATCCGGACTCCCCATCACAAAGGGTAATATAAATCTCTATACCGGCGCGACTCAGTGTAGAGACATTCGACAGGTAATCCTTTCGTTTTCGAAAATACCCATTCTTCACCACCGTCTTCAAATGCTATCCATTTCGACGTATCATTAATTCAGAATGGGTTTTATGGCACAAAGTCCTCTCCCGGCTAAACCGAATAATGAGCGCTTACATTTGGATCCATTTGGATCATAGTTAAGTCACAACATATTTCTCAAAACCTTTTCTTTTGAATGGTTTTAACAAATTTCCACTTTTAATTTTTTTAAACAAAAGATTCACCTTTTAAAATCCACTTACAATTTCAAAACCAAGGTTCACCAATCTTTCACAAAAATTCATTCATAGCTTTCAAAACTATTTAAATTTCAAATCTTTTATACAAAAGATACACCTTTAAGATTCTCTTATATTTGAAACAAAGTTCACCAATCTTTAACAAAGGTTCATTCATAACTTTCAAAACAATTTACATTTCAAATTCAAAATCCTTTAACAAAACTGGAAATTCTTTCCTTTATATAAAAGCTATTATTATTTGAAAATAAAGAGTTTTTGTTTCAGAAAAATTCGATCAAATGTACACAAGTTATAGTCTCTAAAGTATAAACTTGGGTTAAATTTAAATTCCCAAAATAATACATTTTAAAATACTTTAAAGATGGTTTAAAAATCCATATATATATTATAAAACTTGTATCACCACTTTTCAAACCATAGTTTCCAAAATAATTTCAAAACTTAAACAAGATATATTATTTTCAAACTAAATTCCAAATTTCAAAACTTCCTTTTCAAAAGCTTTTCATATTCAACTCAATTTTTCTTCCAAACTAATTGGATTTAAAATTCAACTTTTAAAACCATTTTATCATTTTGAATAAAATAATATTAAATTCAAAATATCTGTGACTTAACCAATTTCCTCGTGAAATCCATATTTGTGTGTGTGTAGTGTAGTCCGGGGGTTTTATACAACAGTACAATATCATCAATCATCACAGATTCAAGCACAACAATATTGATAAGCGGTATAATCCTATAACGCTTATCTTTCATTCGCAGATTCACAGATAAATATGTAAATTCAACATAGATAAATAATTCACACATGGCTCAATTCAAACAAGTTGCATCACAGAATATTACATATAAGAGATATCAAACAATTCAAAGCATTCAATAAAATCCAATCATACATAAGTAAGATCAATTCATTATCTGATTCTAATTAACTTAAACCAGATTAATTACTTATGAGTAAATTACTAATCCTGGTTAATTAATAGTAATTAATTACAAACCATTTTAATTAATGAAATTAATTAATCAACCTTAATTATCCATCTTAATTAATTATTCTTAATCAATTAATAATCCTTAATTAATCACATTAATTAATTAACCTTAAGTTAATTACATAATTAATTAACCACTAATAAAAGTAATTATCTTTTAAATCATAATTTAATTAACCTTTAATCATTAATTATTTATCCTTTAATTACTGATTAATTATCCTTAATTATTAATTAATTAGTCCTTAATTATTAATTAATTAATTCTTAATCACTTTCATTAAGTAATTGTCTTTCAATCATAAATTAATTAACCTTTAATTAATTCACCTTTAATCATTAATTAAGTAACCTTTAATTAATTAATTATCCTTTTAATTAATTACCCTTAACTAATTACATTTATTAATTAATCACTTTATTTAATCACTTTAATTAATTAACTTTAATTATTTTCATTAATTAATAAATATTTAATTACTTAAGATTTTAATCAGTAAAAAGATAAACCATTTATCTTTATTATTTGATTATCATTTAATCCTTATTTTATTACCTTTGGAAATAAACATCATTAACACACTAATTAACTTAAAACCTTTAAGTTGGATTAATGATTAGAAAAACATTTCTTTTCTCAATTATTCACTTAATTACAATAATTAAGTATATTTAAAATAAACTTTAAAACAAAGGTTATATATATATATATAACACTTTAAACTTAATAAATTTTAAATAATTTATTTTAAAACCTTTAGTTACTTCCAAACTTAAATAAAACATTTATTATTTTAAAAGAATTAATCGAGAAAGTGTTTAAACTTAATTTGATTTAAATTTGGAAAACTTGTTTTATTTTCAAAACTTAAACTATTACAACCCTTACCCGAGACAAACTCGAGCAAATCAAACAAAACCCCGAGCCCAACCTTTATTTCCCCCGAGTACGACTTCGAGTCAAACCACCAACAACCCCAAGCCAGTATCCTTCTTCCCAAATTACAGCAACCAAATCAAACCTAGACTTCAACGTGTACGTGCATGTACACCAGAGCTCAGATCGTCTCCGACCAACCTCGCCCACCTCGAAACATCGACGACGACCTACCCTAGCCTCCCAATCACCCCGAGTCACCAATTTTGCCGAAACCCAAAATCGAGCAATTCTGTAATAACCCGCTTTTCCGTACCCCTTGAATAGACACTAATCTCCATCTATTTACTCAAGGTGAACGAAAAACCGAACCATTAGGGTTTTTAAAGAAGAGGTAGAAGAAAAGATAGAAGAAAAGAGAAAGAAGAAACAAAAGAACAACATCAGAAACAGAAACAATATCAGAATCTCACATATCGCAGCGGAACAATATATAATAGATAATCACTAGTCTTTTAAAACAAAGAACTATATCTTTTTGTACATACATCAATCAGAGTCAATATACAACAATGGACAGTTATATAAACTTGTCCTCATACAGAATACACATCGGAATAAATACTATCAGATACAAATACTACGTCTCGTCATCCAGCTTATCTCCAAAGCTCCAGAATATCCAGAATATCCTGATAACCTAACTCTAGACTGCCCGTGTGGAAATTGGTGGGCACCCAGAGTTTAGAAGGGAAACAATAAACTCCGAGTCAGTCATGGTGACTGGTGTGAGATCGTAAAACAGTTATTTTTACAAAGAAAATAAAACAGATTCGCAATGCTTTTGGAAAATGAAACTACCATAAGACCTCCCGCCACACACACAATGCAAACGCAGAATTGGAGGAGATTTCTTCTTATGATAGTCAAAGATGCTTACTACGCCAATCATTGGATATTATTATTAATGTCTAGTGTGAAAAACATTTCGAAAGTATAATATTAATCTTAGCCAGCATAGACATTCCGAACTATGCCTACTATAGCTACCATCTAAACAGTGGGGCGCCACCATAAGTAAATGGCAGGTTCTACAACTAATACCGTACAAAGTTCATATTTGGAAGATGGATTTCCAACAAATGGTCAGGCTAAGGAACTTCCTTTCCTCCTGCCGAATAGGATCGCCTCTGGCTGGACGTCTCGAGAGACAAACTGCTCTCTGCCAAACAAGGCCGGGTTACCCCTGTAACAGGTAACTCACGAATATGTCATCACCCGGTCCTTTGGGACCTTTATCCGAGCGCTCGATATCCAACATCACACATCATAAAGAAAGTGTATCCACATGAGTAAGTATTTGGGCTCCATACCATGATACCACCCCTTTCCAGAAGGAAATGACATACCCTAAAGGGCGCGACCCTCATAACCTTGCCGCAACATTCCTGTTTCGACCATTTCCGGGTTGTTGAGGCCCTGACGAAGTCTCGTCCACAAAGCTACGCTTTTTTTTCAAAAAGCCACGCTTTGGGTCAACAGATGATCAACCTATGATCACAAAGATAAATGATCAAACAAATGATCATATCACAAATGATCAAACACTGATCATCACACAGCAACACTCAGCATGCCACATTACCAAATTGGGAATATATCGCTGATAACTTCAACTACATAACCTCTGAGCTCGTACGTCTCAGAGAAGGGTGTTAAGCTAAGAGAATAAATTCTCCGCCACCAACAGATATGTATTTGAAAGAAATCAGCTTTATATCTCAAAGTGTAATGTCAGACACACAATCCATACAAGTCTGTTCCCGGATCGAACAGAACCGAAGGCACTTCTCACGAAGCCCTTGCAAATCCGGATAAATTTCCAATCACGTCCGGACTTCTCGTCACTAAGGGTGATAAAACCTCTAAATCGGAGATCAACCGATGTAGAGTAACTCGACGGTAATCCTTCCGTTTTCAAAAATATCCGGTCTTCAACACCGGTCTTCGAATGCAATTCATAACGACGTATCACATATTCGGAATGGGTTATACGACCCCATGGTCCTTTCCCGGCTAACCCGAATAGTGAGCGTTTATTCAAAAATAAGTGTGGCATTCAAATTCATCCAATTCACAACAAATACCTATCCAAAGGTAATTATTGATAGTCGGTTATTTAACTATCAATAAAGATGCGCAACATCATCAGATTCCAAATAATTTTCCCAAATTATTTTATCTTCCAAAATATCTTTTACTAGATATAAAATTTCCACACTTAATCATTTGAAAACAATTTCAAATCGATTTCCACATTTCATTTTATCTTTGAAGATAAAATCTCAAAACAGTTCATTTCATATTGGAAAAGCATTTCCATACTTATTTAAAAATAAGTATTTCACAAATCATTTATTTTCAACATTTGAAAATATTCGATATACTTAAATCAAAATTAAGTATATATTCATTCTTTAAGGAAATCATTCTCTTTAAACACATTTATTTGAGTCAAAACGAATGTTACGTAAAACATCGTTACGACGACTCAAAATCACTAGTATAGGGATTCGAATTTAGATAGATATATAAATCCCAATACTACATTAAAACATTTCCTTTCGGAAATCATTTACTATAACAACAGTGTTATAGTCCATCATTTCCTTATTTCTCGAAAACGTCTATTTCAACAATAAATGTTGAAATCTATGATTTCGATATTTAACACGTTTAAAACATCTTTTAAAACAATTAACTTCATTTTACAATATCGCTTTTCCAAAACTATCCATTTTACTTAACAATATATTCACTGTCCAAAATCGTGAATACACTTTACTAATTACATTTCACTATTTTCTACACATTTTATTTCAATAATAATTCGCTATCCAAAATCGCGAATATATCTCCTTTAATAATCTTCTATATTTAATTTATCAAATCCAATTGATCTCGAATTTATAAAACAACGTTTATAAATTCTATTTCTGTTTTTAATAACAACTTCAACTTACAAATCTTCTTTTTAATAATTCGATAAATATTCCATCTAAAGGTAAAAATCCAATTTATAAGTTAATCTCTTATAAATCTTTTATTCTACAGTCTCATCCATTTTACAACTTCACAATTTATAAATCTATAAATTTCATTCACTTACGGATTCCATAATATTTCACTTTTAACACTTATAAAATTCGTTTTATAAGTCCAATATTTTGATTTATAAAATATCAATTTTATAAATCTTTCTATACAAATCGTTTATAGTTATTCAAAAATCCCAACTTAAACCATTTTATAAATAAATCAACTTTTGTTTCAAAAACAACACTTCGGTTATATTTCACTAAAAATTATAACTTTAAAATTTTACGTTTATAAATCGATTCAAAAATTCCATAAAACGTATATTTTCAAAAATCACTTTAAAAATCCTTTTAAATTAAAAGTCGTCATTTTTAAAGTTCAAAACTGAATCCGATGATGCAACAACACCAATCAGTCCATCACAACAGTCAAATATCATATATCATCATATGATAACAGAATATATCAAAATATCTGTAAATAATCAATACGGTGAGGAATCCAGTCGGATCCCTCCAACCTGTTTCCCTGCATCCACAGATGTTAGCACAATACCAATTTCGCTCCAGTACGGAATTATCGCGGTATATAGGTTTTATAAAAATCCGCTTACTAACGGCGCAATAGGGTCTCATCCGCTATACGAGGCGGGAAATCATCAATCCAATATATACATATGCCAATATGTATATATTGCTATATATAGATATATATCCTACTATATCTAATATCACACATCAATAGCAATCATCAATAACTGCAAAAATTCCACTTTCATTTGAGTGAGAAAATCTCACCGTGATTTTAATTCTGATTTCAGCGTTTATTTCGAATAAAATTAAACGGCCGTTTAATTTTACTCAAAAATTTCACTGATTCCAAACACGCCCAGATCTGCGCTGCAGCGTAGAGCGCGTCGCTGCGATTCCAACGCTTCTGGTTTCGTAATTTTCTGACCTCGTACGAAAGAGTTACGGCATTACAAACTTAATACAATCTAATATTTTCAATTTCAATTTAAATTTTCTTTTATATATTTTACAACCTTAAATCTGAGCCGTTGTTTGAAGCTTCTCCCCTAACGTCCTCTTCCCCAGGATATTCACGTACACACAAAACCCATAGCCTACCTCTTAGGGTTTGTAGCCGATCCCCACACAAACATCGAAAGCCCATCAAACTATTCCCATTCGAACGACCATCGCAAACCCCACCTTCACCACCAATATAGTTGAACTCGGCTGCACCTAGGCGTGGAGAAACGTGCCCGTTCGTGTGTACTTTGAATGCCAAATCCCATCGATCCGCTTCTCCATTTACAATCATAACCGTACAAAGTATAGATCTCAATCCCCTTTAAAATTTTGTAGTTGACGACTTCTTGAATCAATACGTGGATTAGAAGAAAAATTGGGAAGAAGATCATTGTTTTCTGGCCATTGAATCCTGAGGGTGGCGGCTGATGATAGAGAATTAGGGTTTGGGTTGAATGAAGGGCAAGGGTTCCTTTTATAGAAAAAACGACGAACACTATTCATCCCGAAATTTCCGAACTCCGATTTACGCGAAGTGACTGGCGTTTCTGGGGTTTATCCCGCGTTCCGAACGCAATGGAATAGGTTTCGGAAGCTAATTCGATCGTATGTGTGATAAACGATCAATCTAAATTAAACCGATTTAAATCGATTTCGAGGCGTTTTGGCTTCCCCCGGACAAACGGTAAATCCAAAAATTACGAAATTTGAAATCTTACAATAATATCACATTACGGATCCGATGAAACTGGTTTCGTCGAAATCCGAGACTTTCTGAAAAATGACTATTTTTAACTCGCCGAATTAAAATTAAAACGATATCGATGCGTTTGAAGCTGCCACGGTCAAATGATAACTCCGATGGATACGAAAATTGAAATCCGATAATAACTAACTATTACGGATCCAATGGAACTGGTTTCGTTCAATTCTGAGACTGTTCGAAAATTGGCTATTTTTACAGTCGATAATTAAATATTAAAATATTCAATTTTCACAAATTAACTCCAAATTCGATTTTAAAAGTTCTATAACCTTTCTATAACTCCAGTATGATTTAATATAACTTTATAAATCATTTCCAGCACATTAAACCCATACTTCAATTATTTCTGGAATTTCAATCATTAAATTATCGATTTAATTGACCAAATTAAATCCAATATTCGAATAATAAATTATTCGACTTCTTAAATTCATTTATTAATATTTAAAATCAATTAAATATTCAAATTTTAATTATCAAAAATTCTGGGTCGTTACAGACTTCCCTCCTTAAAAGAATTTCGTCCTCGAAATTACAAAGTAAGAAAGAAGTTACAGAATTCGTTAACTTTCCAAAACAAACTATTCAAATTAGATTTACAAATCTGTTAAGTGTTTAACTTCTCCAAAATTCATAGTTAACTTCTCACAAAATCTTTACTAAGTTTTCAAATCATAACTTAGTTTTCAAAATTTTCAAATTTCTCAAAAATATTCTAACGCCTTAAATTTTCAGAAAATTTCGCCAGCGTCTCCTTTGCGCGGCTCGATCCGAAAAAAAAAATGACAGTGTATATATATCACAAATATACATCCCATCAAGTGATGAGGCATCCCGTAGGGAAAAAAGTGTAAAAGTACGATATTTAATCCGAGATATGTACCTTATTATATTTTTAGCGAGCGTATACGGCTAATATAGCGCGAAAGCGAGCTCCAAATGCGAAGCAACGCCATCCGCACCTACTAAACACTCAACAAACCATATGAGAACATGTAGATATGAAAATATAGTCAATATACATCATATAGCAACATAATACTACATATGTCAACTTAGCAAATGCAACAAACAACAAATGCATTCAGAAGCAACAATGCAACCATCAAACCATCATCATCCAATAAACATCCAACAAATCCATACCGAATCAATATTCATTCATTTCTCATTAATATTCATTGAATTGGTTTTCAATTTACTCACATTTGATTTGCTAATATTGGATTTAACTAACATTCATTCATTTGTTTCCAATTAGTTTGCATTCACTAATTTACATTCATGTTGGTTCATTTTCAATTTGAATCAAATTCATTTCTATTCAAATTTACATATTATCAATTTGAATTTAATCACTTTGCTTCCAATTTGTCGATTCAATTTCATTAACCCTTAATGAATTACACGAAATCAACTAACAATCAATCTAACAACCAATGTATAACCAATCATAACCAAATTTATTCAATTTACATTTCTTTACATTCAATTTGGTTCAACACTTTAAGTTTCAATTTGTTGATATTAAATTGATTTCCATTCAATTATTCAATTCCTTTAGCTTCTAATGAATTAACACTTATATTCATTGCTTCATATCAATTATTTATATTCAATTGATTGACATTCAATCCATTTATTAATTCAATTGCTAATTCATTTTAACAAATAAAATTGAATTTTATATAACTCATGTTCACATTCATTTAATAAATTCACTTTATTAATTTCTTTGATATCAAAATAAACTTCACTTCAACATCACTTAAGTTATTTTCCATTTCAAACATCATTTGTTCAACTTAACTTAAGTTTCCACTTATAAATCCAATTCAGATTTTGTTTTTCTTAACAAAATTCATTTAACCTTTTACCAAAATCAAATTTCATCAATCATTCAAATTTATATCACATTTGACTTTCTTTTAGTTAAATTTCACATCATATTTCATTATGCTACTCAAATTCATTAACTTTACCAAAGTTAAATCTATTATCTCATATCATAAGTATAAATCTTATTTCACTTATATTTACCATATTTAAATTTGGACTTTAATTTTCAAATTTGTTTATCACAACAAAACCTCAATTTCCAATTTACTATGGTAGCAAATCAATCACACAGAAACTCGAAAATGATACCGATGATGCTGCAGTCATCACCGTACTATTTCCCAGCAACATAGTGAATTTAGTGCTTTAAATTCTTTTCAAAAATTTCCTTGATTTATAAATCTCATTACAAATTTTTTACTTTTGTAATTTCACTATTTATATATAAGATTATTTTACCATTATAAATCATATCAATTATAACTTCACCCTTTATAATTCATTCTTTTATACAATTTACTCTTTCACAATTGTTGTTTTAATTCAACTTATTCAAACAATCTTAACAATCAATTCATATACACTTTAATAATTCTTAAAAAATTATTTCTTTATATACAAAATATAATCAAGGTAAAATTATTTCATTTACCCAATTTAAAACAATATCGTGCCGAATTGTTCTATATAAGTGTTTAGAGATCCCTATCGATAGAGTTGTACGGACAATACCGACCAGAATCCATATACCACTCAACAAACCAATCATCATAATATAAAACAATTTTATATTAACTAACAAATACGCACTCATATCTATTATTACACTCAAACTCATTCTAGAGTACTACTGACTCTATCTCTAATGAGTAACACCCAACAGAGCAGGGTTGTCGCTTAACCATATGCTCTGATACCAAATGTAATAACCCGCTTTTCCGTACCCCTTGAATAGACACTAATCTCCATCTATTTACTCAAGGTGAACGAAAAACCGAACCATTAGGGTTTTTAAAGAAGAGGTAGAAGAAAAGATAGAAGAAAAGAGAAAGAAGAAACAAAAGAACAACATCAGAAACAGAAACAATATCAGAATCTCACATATCGCAGCGGAACAATATATAATAGATAATCACTAGTCTTTTAAAACAAAGAACTATATCTTTTTGTACATACATCAATCAGAGTCAATATACAACAATGGACAGTTATATAAACTTGTCCTCATACAGAATACACAGCGGAATAAATACTATCAGATACAAATACTACGTCTCGTCATCCAGCTTATCTCCAAAGCTCCAGAATATCCAGAATATCCTGATAACCTAACTCTAGACTGCCCGTGTGGAAATTGGTGGGCACCCAGAGTTTAGAAGGGAAACAATAAACTCCGAGTCAGTCATGGTGACTGGTGTGAGATCGTAAAACAGTTATTTTTACAAAGAAAATAAAACAGATTCGCAATGCTTTTGGAAAATGAAACTACCATAAGACCTCCCGCCACACACACAATGCAAACGCAGAATTGGAGGAGATTTCTTCTTATGATAGTCAAAGATGCTTACTACGCCAATCATTGGATATTATTATTAATGTCTAGTGTGAAAAACATTTCGAAAGTATAATATTAATCTTAGCCAGCATAGACATTCCGAACTATGCCTACTATAGCTACCATCTAAACAGTGGGGCGCCACCATAAGTAAATGGCAGGTTCTACAACTAATACCGTACAAAGTTCATATTTGGAAGATGGATTTCCAACAAATGGTCAGGCTAAGGAACTTCCTTTCCTCCTGCCGAATAGGATCGCCTCTGGCTGGACGTCTCGAGAGACAAACTGCTCTCTGCCAAACAAGGCCGGGTTACCCCTGTAACAGGTAACTCACGAATATGTCATCACCCGGTCCTTTGGGGCCTTTATCCGAGCGCTCGATATCCAACATCACACATCATAAAGAAAGTGTATCCACATGAGTAAGTATCTGGGCTCCATACCATGATACCACCCCTTTCCAGAAGGAAATGACATACCCTAAAGGGCGCGACCCTCATAACCTTGCCGCAACATTCCTGTTTCGACCATTTCCGGGTTGTTGAGGCCCTGACGAAGTCTCGTCCACAAAGCTACGCTTTTTTTTCAAAAAGCCACGCTTTGGGTCAACAGATGATCAACCTATGATCACAAAGATAAATGATCAAACAAATGATCATATCACAAATGATCAAACACTGATCATCACACAGCAACACTCAGCATGCCACATTACCAAATTGGGAATATATCGCTGATAACTTCAACTACATAACCTCTGAGCTCGTACGTCTCAGAGAAGGGTGTTAAGCTAAGAGAATAAATTCTCCGCCACCAACAGATATGTATTTGAAAGAAATCAGCTTTATATCTCAAAGTGTAATGTCAGACACACAATCCATACAAGTCTGTTCCGGGATCGAACAGAACCGAAGGCACTTCTCACGAAGCCCTTGCAAATCCGGATAATTTCCAATCACGTCCGGACTTCCCGTCACTAAGGGTGATAAAACCTCTAAATCGGAGATCAACCGATGTAGAGTAACTCGACGGTAATCCTTCCGTTTTCAAAAATATCCGGTCTTCAACACCGGTCTTCGAATGCAATTCATAACGACGTATCACATATTCGGAATGGGTTATACGACCCCATGGTCCTTTCCCGGCTAACCCGAATAGTGAGCGTTTATTCAAAAATAAGTGTGGCATTCAAATTCATCCAATTCACAACAAATACCTATCCAAAGGTAATTATTGATAGTCGGTTATTTAACTATCAATAAAGATGCGCAACATCATCAGATTCCAAATAATTTTCCCAAATTATTTTATCTTCCAAAATATCTTTTACTAGATATAAAATTTCCACACTTAATCATTTGAAAACAATTTCAAATCGATTTCCACATTTCATTTTATCTTTGAAGATAAAATCTCAAAACAGTTCATTTCATATTGGAAAAGCATTTCCATACTTATTTAAAAATAAGTATTTCACAAATCATTTATTTTCAACATTTGAAAATATTCGATATACTTAAATCAAAATTAAGTATATATTCATTCTTTAAGGAAATCATTCTCTTTAAACACATTTATTTGAGTCAAAACGAATGTTACGTAAAACATCGTTACGACGACTCAAAATCACTAGTATAGGAATTCGAATTTAGATAGATATATAAATCCCAATACTACATTAAAACATTTCCTTTCGGAAATCATTTACTATAACAACAGTGTTATAGTCCATCATTTCCTTATTTCTCGAAAACGTCTATTTCAACAATAAATGTTGAAATCTATGATTTCGATATTTAACACGTTTAAAACATCTTTTAAAACAATTAACTTCATTTTACAATATCGCTTTTCAAAAACTATCCATTTTACTTAACAATATATTCACTGTCCAAAATCGTGAATACACTTTACTAATTACATTTCACTATTTTCTACACATTTTATTTCAATAATAATTCGCTATCCAAAATCGCGAATATATCTCCTTTAATAATCTTCTATATTTAATTTATCAAATCCAATTGATCTCGAATTTATAAAACAACGTTTATAAATTCTATTTCTGTTTTTAATAACAACTTCAACTTACAAATCTTCTTTTTAATAATTCGATAAATATTCCATCTAAAGGTAAAAATCCAATTTATAAGTTAATCTCTTATAAATCTTTTATTCTACAGTCTCATCCATTTTACAACTTCATAATTTATAAATCTATAAATTTCATTCACTTACGGATTCCATAATATTTCACTTTTAACACTTATAAAATTCGTTTTATAAGTCCAATATTTTGATTTATAAAATATCAATTTTATAAATCTTTCTATACAAATCGTTTATAGTTATTCAAAAATCCCAACTTAAACCATTTTATAAATAAATCAACTTTTGTTTCAAAAACAACACTTCGGTTATATTTCACTAAAAATTATAACTTTAAAATTTTACGTTTATAAATCGATTCAAAAATTCCATAAAACGTATATTTTCAAAAATCACTTTAAAAATCCTTTTAAATTAAAAGTCGTCATTTTTAAAGTTCAAAACTGAATCCGATGATGCAACAACACCAATCAGTCCATCACAACAGTCAAATATCATATATCATCATATGATAACAGAATATATCAAAATATCTGTAAATAATCAATACGGTGAGGAATCCAGTCGGATCCCTCCAACCTGTTTCCCTGCATCCACAGATGTTAGCACAATACCAATTTCGCTCCAGTACGGAATTATCGCGGTATATAGGTTTTATAAAAATCCGCTTACTAACGGCGCAATAGGGTCTCATCCGCTATACGAGGCGGGAAATCATCAATCCAATATATACATATGCCAATATGTATATATTGCTATATATAGATATATATCCTACTATATCTAATATCACACATCAATAGCAATCATCAATAACTGCAAAAATTCCACTTTCATTTGAGTGAGAAAATCTCACCGTGATTTTAATTCTGATTTCAGCGTTTATTTCGAATAAAATTAAACGGCCGTTTAATTTTACTCAAAAATTTCACTGATTCCAAACACGCCCAGATCTGCGCTGCAGCGTAGAGCGCGTCGCTGCGATTCCAACGCTTCTGGTTTCGTAATTTTCTGACCTCGTACGAAAGAGTTACGGCATTACAAACTTAATACAATCTAATATTTTCAATTTCAATTTAAATTTTCTTTTATATATTTTACAACCTTAAATCTGAGCCGTTGTTTGAAGCTTCTCCCCTAACGTCCTCTTCCCCAGGATATTCACGTACACACAAAACCCATAGCCTACCTCTTAGGGTTTGTAGCCGATCCCCACACAAACATCGAAAGCCCATCAAACTATTCCCATTCGAACGACCATCGCAAATCCCACCTTCACCACCAATATAGTTGAACTCGGCTGCACCTAGGCGTGGAGAAACGTGCCCGTTCGTGTGTACTTTGAATGCCAAATCCCATCGATCCGCTTCTCCATTTACAATCATAACCGTACAAAGTATAGATCTCAATCCCCTTTAAAATTTTGTAGTTGACGACTTCTTGAATCAATACGTGGATTAGAAGAAAAATTGGGAAGAAGATCATTGTTTTCTGGCCATTGAATCCTGAGGGTGGCGGCTGATGATAGAGAATTAGGGTTTGGGTTGAATGAAGGGCAAGGGTTCCTTTTATAGAAAAAACGACGAACACTATTCATCCCGAAATTTCCGAACTCCGATTTACGCGAAGTGACTGGCGTTTCTGGGGTTTATCCCGCGTTCCGAACGCAATGGAATAGGTTTCGGAAGCTAATTCGATCGTATGTGTGATAAACGATCAATCTAAATTAAACCGATTTAAATCGATTTCGAGGCGTTTTGGCTTCCCCCGGACAAACGGTAAATCCAAAAATTACGAAATTTGAAATCTTACAATAATATCACATTACGGATCCGATGAAACTAGTTTCGTCGAAATCCGAGACTTTCTGAAAAATGACTATTTTTAACTCGCCGAATTAAAATTAAAACGATATCGATGCGTTTGAAGCTGCCACGGTCAAATGATAACTCCGATGGATACGAAAATTGAAATCCGATAATAACTAACTATTACGGATCCAATGGAACTGGTTTCGTTCAATTCTGAGACTGTTCGAAAATTGGCTATTTTTACAGTCGATAATTAAATATTAAAATATTCAATTTTCACAAATTAACTCCAAATTCGGTTTTAAAAGTTCTATAACCTTTCTATAACTCCAGTATGATTTAATATAACTTTATAAATCATTTCCAGCACATTAAACCCATACTTCAATTATTTCTGGAATTTCAATCATTAAATTATCGATTTAATTGACCAAATTAAATCCAATATTCGAATAATAAATTATTCGACTTCTTAAATTCATTTATTAATATTTAAAATCAATTAAATATTCAAATTTTAATTATCAAAAATTCTGGGTCGTTACAAATTCGATCGAGTACTGGAACCCAGCATCATCCAAAAATCTGCCTCAAACTGCCGATGCCGACCACCAGCGTTCGTGAAACTCCGGCCACACCCTCTCCGACCATCCACCCAGCCTTTCCCCTGGTCCGATAAGCTCCAATCATCCAGAGACACCACAGCAGCACATTTCCCGACCTCAACCCGTTTTAGGTTCTTAACCCTACTCCGACCTATCGCCGCCGCCACGGTGGCTGAGAAAACCTCCACCCATTTTTCCCAGACTCGGCAACTCCCTAGCTACCTCCAGTCGAAACCCCAACCACCCCGAGTACCTCGATCACCAGAAAAACCCCAAAGTTCAATTTCTGGTCACCTTCGAAATACACACTTGATACAACACTAAAAATTGTGATTTAACTTCTAAAATTCATGAATTTTGATAACAAAACAGATTATAAACCTGAAACCATGAATTATTTAAGTGGAGAATTTGATATGTTTGCAATTTCCACTGTCTTACTAAGTTTCCAGATAATTTTCAAACTTATTATGCTTAATATATTTTTAAAACTTAGATTATGTATAAACAAACATTTCTTGTTTGAAAACCTAAGCCTAACAAATATTAGATGAGGAGATTTAGGAATCTTGATCTAAATATAAACTCTGTAACCATAAATAGAGATGAACTAGATATATCATACATGCATAGTTATATTACCCATTTTTATCAACATGCAAGGCAAATTCACACAATCATTCAAGCACATTCCAGATCATACTTCAATCATTAATCACAATATCCAAGGATATAGGCAAATATAAGGGAGTTTGCTCACCTGGATGTTGTTTTGAACAGAGAGCAGTTTTATAATTCCTGATCTGGAAGTGTTGTTAATTTGACCTGAACTTTGATTTTTTATCTTGAATCCTGAAACTTGATCTTTAAATTACTAAGTTGAATCTAGATGTCAGCTAGCTTTGCTTTTGATCTGAGATGATCTTTGCTTTGTTGAAACAATACCTGATTGCTTCAGGTTTTCAATTTCTTTAAAAATTGTTTTGATTTTTCTATTGTCTGGTTTTAATTTCTTATGTTTGTTTTCAGGTTTTGTTTTTAACTTTGATTTGAAAATGAATAGCCAGACTTTCTTCTCGAAACAAAAATGTTTATAAATTCAAATTGAGAGAAACATTTATTTTTGCCACTTGTTAACAAGGCTTACACTTGTTAAAACAAGTATTTTTATGTTGAAGCCCTTGTTTCATTTAACTTACAATTTATGTTTTAAACCCCTATGTTATTATAATTTATGTAACATATTTCCAATTTAGTTTAAATATTTATATATGTCTTTATTTTTATTAATACAATTTCTATTAGTATAAAATTATATAGTTTTCAAATCCAAATTTTATTTATAATCAATTTATATACATATATTTAAACAAACAACCAAATATCTTATTTTATTTGGAAAAAAATTCAAATAAATTCACAATTTAATTCAAAAATTTATATTAATTACCAAATTAAATTTGACTCAAAAATCGAGATCGTTACAAATAGTTTATATATTGAAATAATTATAAATTAAAAATAGTTTATATATATATTTAAAAATAAGTTATAAATTAAAAATAGGTTATACATTAAAAAGAGTTTATATACTGAAATAGTTTATATCAAAATAGTTCAAATTAGAATTGTTTCCTCCAATTTCACAAATCAATTCAAATCAACTTTGGTTCCAAAGTTCAATTTAAATCAATCTCAGCTCAACGATTTTCGATAAAAAGGTTAAAGGTTCAATTCAAATTACATTAATCAATTTTTATTTATATAAATTTCAAATCCAGGTTTGAACTACCATTTCAAATTCAACAGGCTTCAAAGTTTAAATCTTCAAACATTTACCCCTCAATTCGATAAATTTCATTTATATTTCAAAATTCAACTTTAATTTTTTAAAATTTGAAATATTCACTTAATCATTTATAATAACACAAAAAAATCTCGAATTACAAATTTAAATAAAATCAAAATTTAAATATCTAACTTCAATTATATTTAATTCTAAAATTATTCACTTAATCACTTTTAATAACATTTAAATAAAATCTCCAATTACACATTTAAATCAAACTAGATATTCAATTTCAATTTATTTAAATTTGAAAATGTTCATTTAACCACCTTTGATCAAATCAAGTCATAAAATCATATCATTAAAATTGCAAATTCAACAAGTTTCAAATCAATTTTTTTATTTAAATACAATTCTTAAACAAATACAATTTCAAATCAAACAAAATTTATATTTAAAAATATTATTTTAAATAAATACTTAAACATAATATATATATTAATTAAATAAAATTTTATTAAATTAAATCTTATTTTATATATTTTTATAATAATAAGGTATAAGAAAAAAAATCTTAAAAATTATATTTTCAAAACTAACTTATAAATTTAAAATTTCCAAAACATATAATTTTAAAAATTTAAATTTACACATATATATTAATAACATTTATATATTATATTTTAAATCGATATTTATTAAAACCCAAATATTTCCTTTCAAAACTTTTGGAAATCATTTCCAAAATATAGACCAACGGTGTCCGTATATAATTTTCTATCCTATGGTCAAGTGATACGGATATTTATCATTTCAATCCATAATTTAAATATCTACGGGTATATATCATTTCAACCCGCAATCCTAAAATTCAAAATCAATGAAAATCGCTTGGGTTTATCATTTCAACCCATAATGATTTTCCCTTAATCTACAAGATCGTTCGGGTATGTATCATTTCAACCCATGAGGAATTTCTAAACTAACAGGGAACTTGTAGAGTGAGTACAAATATGATAATAATATAACATATCAACAACAGGATATATCATCAGTAACAAATTTAAATATAATATATACAACATGTTATGGTGTCAGATGTCACAGGTAAACAATTACAGATAATGGCATATCATATTTAACAATTAAATAACTTAATAATTCAAATTTAACAGCATATTTCAATTGTCATTTCATGTGAATAAAATTTACTAAATATAAGAATGTTAATCGTGAGTGATTGCTCACCTTTTGTGGCTAAAAACGATGGAAAACAACTGCAATGAAGAACGATGCAACGGACATGGACACGAATCAGACATGACAAGTCAACAATTTGCGACAGGCCCAAAAGTAGATTTAGATCGAGAATACAATGAAAACAAATATATACACATATGTGATATATATACACATTTGTTTTTTTTTTTCAGTCAGATAGAAGGAACAAATTATATGCATATATGTAACACATATAATTTCTGTCGACAACATAAATGCAATAGATATACTTCTTGTCGACAGATCTACATATGCAATATATATACATAACACATCCGAACTAAGATTGAGATGGAGAAAATATATATGCGTGCGGTTATACTTCTGGCCTCTGCCAATATATACCATCACATATTATATATATGTGCAACCTATGTACTGGCAATATCAAACACAAGCTATATCTATAATATATATCATATATGACCCAAATACTTAGATTTAAAATGAGGAAGGACATAAGTTGTTGAGCCAAATATATATATATATAATACATGTATGCGGTAGTATATATTCAGAGTGCAAATATATATATATATATATATATATACATATGTCAACATATATAACCTCTGTCATGATACATATACATACAACATTTACATTCATGCAAACAGAGAGGAGAGGGATGGTTCAAGGGTACAGGCGGGTACAGGTTAATCCATTCGGGTCAAAGGAAGTTGTCATGCTCTTTGGCATTGGCAGGTGGAGGAGGTAGGCTGTGTTCGGTTTGGACGTTGTGGCTTAGGAGATGGACTCGGGTCAAGGGGGTGAAGAACTCGGGTTTGGCATGGGGAAAATTGGAATGGTGATGGATCTGATGTGGGGACTGGGCTGGCTTGGGTCGGTCAGGGGTTGCTTTGGGTTGAGGAAGGGGAAAACATGGTCTGGCTTCGGGTTATAGGGGCTAGGCACTCGGGTTAGGGAAGTGGAGGCGGCGCTTGGGTCGGAGAAGATGATGGTGTGGCTTTGGGGATGTACGGGTCATGGACGGGAAAAGCATGGGCAGGGACGATAGAAACTTCGGGTCAGGGGAAGGTTAGCTTCGAGAAAAACAAAAAGCAACAGAAATTATAACACTTATATTATAAATTACTCGAGACAAAAGGAAAGTGACCTGGAGATAGAACTCGAAGCAAACGAATTGATACAGTGCTTTATATTTCTTAGAACAAGAAGATGAAAGAAAACAATGAAAGAACAAAGCAATATAAATATAAAAATCAAAGGAATAGAAAAGGGTCAAACGTTGGGCTTCAGATATTAATAAGGCAATGACGGATGAGTTTATACGGCTGGAAATTTGGAAAGGCAAAGGAAAATAAAAAGGCACAAATACGACACTGATACGACAAACCGTTACGCCGATTTCACAGCGTATCGGACGTCAAAATACAGAAATGAATATACTGCGGAGATCAGCATGACGGGACAAACAGAATGGTACCAGATATCAGCGATACGATTAGGTTATAAAAACTCGACTTTTCGCTGCTGAAAGTGCTGCTAAAATACCGAAAATAAGATAAAGGAACAATAGCAGTCCTAATTTGACGAAATGAATTGCGACCACTCGCTCAAAAGATGATTTACATTTTTATTATGTAAAAATATTTCGATTTCGAAAACATTTTATTTTCATCAAATTAACTGATTTTAAATTGAAATTAAAAATTACACAACAGAACTAACTTACATATTTTCCAATGAAAATTTGCCATTTGCTATGTTTAACTAGACGCATAAAAAATATCAAATTTTCATTGCAAAATTTAATTATTTTATTTTCAAGCAAAATTTCAGTTAATTACGTTATAAAAATCGTTAAAAATTTCTGGTCGTTACAAGGAATTAAGAAACTAATATATTTTTTTCAAATAATAAATTTATAAGCACTTTAACTTACATAATTAAGTATTTAAATAAAATATATCAATTTATAAACAA
Organism: Allium fistulosum; assembly: GCA_030737815.1. Taxonomy (NCBI): domain Eukaryota; kingdom Viridiplantae; phylum Streptophyta; class Magnoliopsida; order Asparagales; family Amaryllidaceae; genus Allium; species Allium fistulosum. The sequence continues at coordinate 88,353,059 of CM060905.1, forward strand.
TTAAATCTTTCATATTAAAGTCTAATAAATGTTTGAAAATATTTTTCACTTTCACAAAAAAAATTCTAAGTCTAAAATTCACGGAAAATTTCTGCAGAGTTTCCTTTGTATGGATAGGTCGGGAAAATAACAATATCAATAATTTCAATATATATATATATATATATATATCATATTCAAAAATAAATATCTCAAAGCATGGGAAAAACAGTAAAATATCGCTATAAAACTATAATCCGAAAACGTACCTATTCGTCGGGCAAATAAACTTTATTTATGAAACCAAAAGCAGTAGCTATTGCTTCCGTAACCTGTATTTCACTTATATAATCCAAAGAGTGAGAATTATGTAAAGGAGAAAATATTTACTTGTTTCAATTAATAGCACAACAAATAGCAATATGAATAATTATATGCAGACAAAACAATACAACCCATCCATCATACATCCATAGCAACCAAAACAAATGGTTTGTTCAGATTCAGAAACTTCTCATCTTACAAGGGTGATGAATAAACTACCAAGTGTACCTTATGCTCAATAGCCTTAGATAATTACTTAATAGATTATTCATACAACCTCAAGCAAATCGAAGTATCATTTCTCAAACGTCCCATAAGCCAAACAACAAAGAATTTAACACATTATTTAAGTTTACTCGATTTGTTTTTTTCCATCTTTTATTTTTTCATCATTTACTTTCATTTATTTTTCATTCATTCATACAATGATTATTTTCATTAATTTACATTCATTTATTTATACATCAATAGATCAATTCTTAAAATATTATATGAGTTTCTTTGTAATTAAATTCACATTCATTTACTTTTCATTTATTTTAAATTCTCATTCATTCATACATAATCATCTTTATTTATTTACATTCATTATTTATATCGTTTGATTTCAATTTAATGATTCATTCAACTTAAGTCTCTTAACTTTTAAATTTACATTCATTCTTTCCTGTATAGCATCATTGAATATCAAATCCATTTCTTTTATAGGCTCAATTAATAATAAACTTAATTATGAGTCATTTTAGTCAATTTTAAGTATATACACATTTTCTTAGATAATATTCACTTTTTACTATTAAATCTACTTATTAGCATTTCAAAACCTTAACTTATGTTTATAATATTCATCGTACATCTAAATTCTTATTTATAGAAATAATTCCATTTGAACATTTCATTACTTAAGTTTTACTTGTATAATATTCTATTACATATTCCTATTTAACATTACAACTTTTAAAAATTTCTAGTGACTTATACATACATACGTACATACATATACATATATATATATATATATATATATGTTTTAGGAACGTAATTGAATGTTACACAAGTTTATCTTATTCACTTTAGATAAGAAAAATGTTCAATAATTACATCTTCTAAATTTTCATATCTTTTGATTTACTAGTTACAAATTTCCAAATTCTTATATATTTCATTAATCACTTAGCATCTATTTTCTTATTTTTCATTTTAGAAGTTTCCAATTATTAAGATAGTTAAGATTTTTTTTAGTATAATAATTAAAATTTCGAATTTATAAAAACTTAAGAACTAAATGTCGAGTTCATTTTCAATCATTTTAAAATTATATACACACACACATATCTTTTATATGTCCAATCATATTTAGAAATTAAAATTTGTGATTTATTTATCAAAAAAACGTGCAGTAAAGCTACTACAGTGGTCTTCCCACTTTGAAACTCGAAACTGAACGTCGATGATGGGCGCACTCATCACCAAAATTATTTTCCAGCGACAGAAGAGGGCGGTATAGAATTTATTTCCTAAAAAATATTCTTTTAAAATATTTCTTTCAAATCATATTCAAAATATTTATATTCGAAAATACTTCCAAATAATTCTAATATTATATTCCATAATCTTTTGAAAACAAATTCCAAAACCCCGGAACTTAAGTTCTCAAATTTTCAATTTATATTTACTTTTTTTTGTAAATTATATTTTACAATCGATATTTATAAAATTTCACTTCCTTACAAACAAATATATCACATGCAACTATATCCATTTATACAATTATTCTTTTATAAACAAAATATAATACTAGGTAAAATTATTTCATTTACCTATATTTCAAAACAATATTGTGTCGGTCTGCCATATTAAGTGTTTAGAAATCCCTATCGATGCCATAGCGTCCTATGTACTGACCAGAATTTATAAATACTAAACAAAATTAACACAATATAAAAATATTTTTATAACACTAACAAATACGCTCTCTCAAATATACTCTCAAACAACTCATTCTAGGGTATTACTACCATACCTCTAATGAGTCATATCCCACAAAGCTAAGGTTATCGCTAAGCTTGGCACTGATACCAAATGTAACGGTCCACCTTTTTGGACGGTTTAAATCGAAAATAAACTACACATGTCAGACTCAGACCATTCAAAAGGGTGGATTATTATGGGTAAATAAGAAAAAGAAGAGAAAAAAATGAAAATTAAACATAGAATCACTACAAGAAATTTGATTTTTAGTGGCGCACAAAAAACGCTACAAATGGTTTTGGTGGCGTTTTGATAAACGCCGCTAGAAAACATGCGACTAAAAATCCATGATTTTTTGTTGCATTTATTTTAACGCCACTATAAATGAATTTTTGGCAGCGTTTTTTAAACATTACTAAAGATCTTTTTTACAGCGTTTAAGAAACGCCACCGAAAAGGTGTCGTTTACTATCTTATTTTTTTGTTGCACTTATTATTATTTTTTGCAGCGTTTTTTGAACGCCACGGAGATTATCTGAGTTACTATAATTGCTGATTCTGTAGCGCTTTTTAAACACTACAAAAAAATATTTTTGGTGGCGTTTTTTCTCCGCCACCGTATGTTTCAATTTTATTGCCTGTTGTTCAACGACTACATCTGATTTCGCCTCCAATTCAATTAATTCAAAACTTATACAATAATGTAATATATAAACACATACACATTCAAAAATAGCACATTCAATGAACCATAATAACACAAACAAAAGCAATAACATAATCACCACTATATCATAACATTAGTGTCAAGACAAAAGGTTAACCATACGTTTACACAACCAAACTACCATAAACAGTTTCATAATAGTACATGCAGCTAAAGTAGTGCTGCTACCATACATACTAGTTTCATAATAGTTTCATAACAGTTTTAATCAACCTAACTACATACATGTGCTGCTACCATACCAAAAACCAGTGCTGCTGCTTGAATTCTTCACAAACGTTTATCTACCTGTAAACAATAATAATCATGTTACTAAATATTTGTGAGGTGAAGGTATCAAAGATTAAAAAATGGACAAATATAGAAGTCCTTAGACTATAATACTTCAAATAAATATGCCTCTGCTCATTAACCACTGATGTGAGCACATTGTAATCGTCCAACAACTTTTACATCATATTTGTGAAGTCAGTGCACTAGACTTGCACATTAGCAGATGAACTTATGACAAAGATAAATGTCTTTATCATGTGGCAGATTGTGACCATTCAGTGCTTAAGTGTAGAATGATATTTAACTAACTACTGGGGGTTTAGATATGTTAAAGAATGAACGTGTGTTCGCCTTAGTTGTAGCGAGAAACGCGACCCTGTTGGCTCATAGCACCTACAGTTGGGGCAATGCAGTTTCACTATGTTAGTGGATGTTGAATACAAGCTGGTAGTTAATTTACCAAAGTATTGCATTATTGCTAGAACGATATGTTGTTGATAATGTGATATCTTATCAGGCTACGCAGTGAGTACACTAAAGGTGTTAAAACTGGTTCTGTTACATCAACTAGGGATATACTTTTCTATCAAAGTTGTACCAGGCTCCAGTAACCTTTATTAGTACATGGTGAATGTGTTAAAATTGGTTATATAAATTCAACACTTCAGCCACACAAACTCTGTTCCATCCACTATCAACAGCCACCACAACATATCCCACGACTCAAAGAACTACATCACCTGCTCTTCGCCAATCACAACCACGCGTCCTCGACTTGGCAACTAACCTACAATCAAAACTCCTTCGCATTCACCTCTGGCTACCACAACTTCTTATCACAAAAAACTCCCCCTGCCATCAACTTACAATCAGCAGCTCGCACCACTGCACTCCCTTCATTGCCACTAAACTCTTACAGACCAAACTCCTTACCACAGCAAACATTCCACAAAATCTCCAACAATAGCCACCAGCCTAACCAACCTCTTTCATACACTTCCCATACGACAACCATCCTCTTCAACCATGCACTCCATTCAAAACAGCAAGTTCACCTGATAACATCCCCATTTCCTTCCTTCATTCCCTCTGCCTGTACACTACTTGTTCACACCAACTTCTAACACAACACAGTCAACTTCTCCACCAAAACTTCCTTCATTCGAACCTGCCAAACAACTCGTCCATCTTCCCTGTTCTTCATCACTGGTACAATCGAACCACCATGCTTCTGAAACCTAACCGCAACTCCTCTGATCACTCAACAGACCTACTGCAACCTAACCTTTCGTGCATTGCATATCTCTATAGTTCAGTACAAATGCACTTCGACCACACTTCAATCATCTCCACACTTCGACCACTCAGCAATCTCCCCTTCAATCTTCCAGTCACTCCTCTTTAACACTTGCTTCATATACCACCCTACATCCAAACAACACACTGCCAACATATCAACACCAAACCCTTGAATACAAACTCTAACTCCATAACATATCCAAATCCGACAATAGCCAAACTGTCCACCATCTCAACTTCACCAAAACTCCACCACAAAACTGCTAACATCCCCGACAGTTCCCCGACTTCTGGATCATCACTGCCAACACTTTCTCCTCCCTATAACCTCACCCAAACCTGATAACAACCATCATCACAACTTCCTCAAACTGCCACTCCAACACCAAGTCAAAATCATTCCTTCCTCAATCACAAACAATACAACCCTCCCTATCCCTTAAACAACCTACCACCAATATCACCCTTACTTCTAAAAACTTCACCTTCACTTGAACTGTTCCACCTTCAAACTACTTCAGTTCAAACAACTTCGGTCATTATAGTTCTGTCTACTACAAGCATCATTTCCCTACTTCAACACAGTTTCCATCAACTGCCTTGCAACAACACCTCCCCATTCATATTATAGAAAAAAATCCACAATATGCCAAGTTAAAATTAAAGACAAGTTGACAGTCCTGCCACTGTTTGACCTAAACCGTACCCCCCCTCACTGAATTTTAGCCTAACTCCATCAACAACCTCAGCCAAACTGACAACATTCAATCACCAATTCAATCACTTTCTAGCTCTACACCAATATTTATTGAGTAATATAACTAATTTTTATAGTCGATTATCTAGGAATATTGTCAGGGTATTAGAATCAAAGTTTGAAAACATTTATGATGAATAGGTTATATACCTTTCAGTTTGTTTTCAGAATGACTTTTTCCGTTGGCCAAGCTATAGGAACGCCAAGTGCATCGTCCATGCACGTCAACGCCGATGTTGGTCTCCATAGCTCTGCATTTGCAGCTCTCATAATATCAACCCAAACTTTTACAGCATTAAGTCCCAATCGACGACAATGGACCATCGTTATCGGATCAGTTGATGCAAGAGTTCCTTCAGCCACTATGTTTGTTCCACCCAAATCGATCAGCTAGCATTTGCCATCTTTTGTCCACTTTGCAATTGTATGGAAAAAAGAGATTATTATGCAGAATATATACATACACATAATAAATAAACTTTTATACACAGATAATTTCTTCAATTTTGAAAATTAATACTTACATGCTCTGATTTCTTCATGACCACGGGTGTAGACTTCATGGGAGAAGTCGCACAATTTACACTGTCATTTACATTTTCTTTATCAACTTCAACTTTTGATTTTGGCCATGCTACTTTCCTACCAACTGCATCTCCAATGCACGACATATCACATGTGGGTCGCCACAAATAAGCATCTTTATTTATTACTTTGTCGACTGAAATCACAACGGCAGACGCACCGAGCGGAATACCATTAACAACATATTATGGCTCTCTGGAGTAGACTCTTCCTTCGGCAACTACCCCTTCACCCTCATTCCAACCATAAATCTTGCATTTGTCATCTTGGACAGTGCTGTTACTCTAAAAATGAGAAGTGTAATTTTAACAAACAAATAAATATAAAGATGGTTTATTTTAACAAACAAATAAATTTCTACTTAGCAAATTACTTAGCAAATCATTGACAGGTTATAAAATGAGAAGTGTAATTTTAACAAACAAATAAATATAAAGATGGTTTATTTTAACAAACAAATAAATTTCTACTTAGCAAATTACCTAGCAATTCATTCACAGGTTATAAAAGGAGAAGTGTAATTCCAACCATAATATTATGGACAGTGCTGTTAATATAAAAAAATTATTCAAATATTTATTAAGATTTTAACAAACAAATAAATATACAAATGGATTAATTTGGGGTACTAATATCTAAAAACTAAAACTAAAACTTTAGTATGTTTCAATGAGAAGTGTAATTCAACAGTTTAGTATGAGAAGTGTAAAATTTAACGTACTGATGTCGTTCAAATTTACTCGCAGCACCATCTTAATGCAAGTTGATGGCCAAGCTACTACCTTATTCACAGCGTCTGCTAATACTGTCATTTTAGGTGTAGGCCTCCATAAATAAGTATCTGGTTTGTCCACGATATCTACAATAACGCTCACAGCATTTGGTCCAAGATGAATGCCATTGACAACTGCAGTTGGGTCCCTGGACAACACCCTCCCATTGGCAACAACTTCACAGTTTCCATCCCAATTCAAAATCGAACATACATCGTCATTGCTCTGCAATTATTCAACCAAAAATTATAGCAATCACTGGATCAAAATTTAAAATCTAAATGTTATTTCTTGAATAATATAATTATTATTTTTACCAATTCAGATGTGCTCCTTTTCGAACTTTCTACACCCTGCAGCAAAGCTCTAATATCATGATATTTTAATCTTAAAAGCACTCAATTAAATGTAATGTAGGCATTTAATTGACTATCGAAAACTACTAAATGAACTTTGATCAGTTAATGTATTTTACAGCTATAAATGATGGGATGAAATTAATATGGCTACCGAAACCAGCAAGTGAAAAAAATAAAATTGAGTTGCTAAAATTAAAATGACCATACTTAAAATGGCAGAGAACATATAATAAGTTTGTGAGAGAGAATAAATTTGTTCTTTTTAGTATTTTAAATTATATGGCGCTTTGAATTTTTTATTTTACATATATAAATTACTTTTAATAGTTTACCTTCTGGTTCATCAGAACCTGCTGCATACTCTTCATTTCTGCTATTTCCTCTCGACACTGCGATACTTGTTTATCTTTGGACTGGGCCACAGCTACCTCGGTTAAAGTGCAACCCCTTCCCAATGCCCTTAACCGTCCTGGTTTATCTTGTCCGAGTACATGTACAAGAGCATCTCCACTGACATTCTGTGACGAACCGGAATGTGATAGGCTACCAAATTTTTAATCTCCTCCTACATAAATAAATACAAATAGATAATGTACAATGGTAAAATTATCGTAGTTTCGGACAATTTTTTATATACAAATAAAATAAAAAAAACTTACAATAGCATTTCCAGCTTCCGCGGTCACCGGTTCACCCTTTTTTTTATGTGAGATTTAATCCAAACATCAGCTCTAGTTATGGACGATGGACTTGGACTTTCTTTTTTCTAAATTTAGGATAACATTAAATAAAAAACCGGACAGGTATAAAATAATATTAAATAAAGCTATACTTAATTAACTAACTATGTCTTCGGTCAATCTAGCCATTCCCTTACGACCAGTTGTGTGTAGAAGTTGTTTATCCCTAAGGGCCGAATATTTCTCACTTCGTTTCTGTAAAATAGAAAGATATATTGTTGATATATTGTTATAGGATAATGGCGGCTTCGTTGTTTGAGAAAGTGAAGAGTGATAGAGAGAAGTTGATATATTGTTATAGGATAATGGCAGCTTGGTTGAGGAAGTGAAGAGTGACAAAGAGAAGTTGTTTGAGAAGTGTTTGATAAAGGCAATGTAAAGAAGAAACATGGATATTTTGTTTTGTAAATAGAGAACAAAAACTTGAAAACAGTTGCTTGTAGTAGAGGAAAATTCAATGTATCAGAAACTAAAAGACAAATGAAATAAAACAGTGAACATAATATCAAGTGAAAACAGTGAGCACAAGAAACAAATATGTAAAAATGAAAACTAAAATCTAAGATGCAATGCAATGTTTTTTGTTTTATTTTTGTTTTTGGGTATATGCAATGCAAGCTTGTTGAAGTATGAAATGCAACAACAATGTAAAACAGAAAACGAAACGCAAAAGCCAGGAAATGAAATGTAATAGCAAACTAGTTGAAAATTCCAATGCAAGATGAAAACAAATCCAACAATTTTTTAATGCAAGATAACACAATACAAACCAAACACACAACACTAAACTGAACTAAATTCAAGTGAACAAGAAATGTGTATAGAATAAACAAAGTTAAAATGGAAAGTGTTGAGTTGACATGCACACAAGAACAAAGAACAAAAATGCACAGTGAACATAAATGCAAAACAAATGAAACGCAAAATGTTTTCTTTTTTTTGAGACTAAAACAAAACCATATGTGTTATTGGATAATAAAAATTTTCTTTTGAAAATGATAATCAACTCTGCTATGTAAATAACCATGTGTGTTATTGGATCCCAACCATTAACTTTTAAAGTGTTCTAGCAAATAAAATAGTGAATAGTGTTACCTTAAACTCCAGACTTGTTTTCGCCTTCACAAACCTTCTCCATTCGTTCATCCTTTTGATGTTGGTAGGTTTCAGTTTTAGTCTTTCCTCTTCGTTCTCCGCTTTATTTAATTTTCGAACCAATTTACTTTTTGACGATCTCCAAATTACTCCCATTTGTTGAAATACAGCTTTTCTTTACCAATCCTCTTCCAGTTTAAACCTAATCTGCAACAATACATGAAAACGTGAAATTAAAATCAAACAACAGCCATATGTATGCATCAAACAATTTTTTTCATCCATAACTATAATACGTGATGTAACAATGTAGCAATGTAGCAACTTGTAAATAGATGTATAAACAACAAAAACAATTTTTAACTCATACCTGAATCGATTTCCACAAAACAACTTTTAACTCATCACTTAGATTCCTCCAATCATCAAGTGTGTATGGAACCAGCTCCCGTACAAGCGGTCCAAGAAAAGAGGATAAATGTACTGACCCTTTCCCTATTGGTATACCTATATCATTGAACTCAACTTCAATTCGATCCTGACTGCTTAACGGGAGTTTTTTGCTTTTGTTGTACCTCTACCGCCTCTTTTCCGAGATGTAATTCTGGATTCAGCTTCACTTGCTCTCCCAATTTCTCCCTCAGCATCATCAGTTTGTTCATGAAGGATTTCATTTTCTGAGCGAAGTCCTTCTTCATTTGGGTCGGAGGGGATAACAGGTGGCTCTTGTTCTTTGTCTTCATTACAAACAATGGCTTGCTTCTTAGCGTTGACTGTTGGTTCTTCACTGTTGGTGCAAGCACCAGCTGGAATCTTAACCTTTTTCTTTGGATTATACTTCCGCTTTGACTTATACTTCTGAGATTCCTCATCAGCCTTTCTCTGGTTGCGAGTACGTACAAGCTTGAATGCATCTTTTTTCTGTAAATGAAACAAAAAACAGTAACTTATTTTGAGAATACTTCATATAAAGGACAATTAAAAGTATCTATTATGTAACCTTGAATACAATAGTTATTAATACATGTATATGAACTCTGTAATGTAAACTCTGTAAATAATCACATTAATACTTAATAATGGAATAATCAAAACATATAATTTCTGTAAATGTATATTAATATGTTTTCTATGCTTGCATTTACAAATGAAGGCACCTAACATCTAATAAAAAAAAGCACAACACACTCAACAAAATTTTCAACCTCTCACAAAAACAAAACATAGCAATGCTAACTCACACACAACTCACACAAGCACACAATACACAACATATTCACAAACCCAACTCACCCTACAAACAGTCAGACAACCCTCACAAACACAGTACACACAAACACATATGTAGACTAACTACCCACTTACCTTATCAGTCACTATCCTCTGGTTATCACTCACTGTCTTCTGAGTTCCGATTCTTTAATATTATTTATCTGTTAATATGGAGAAAATACTTGGTACTTTAAGCAATACCATGCTCAAGTATTTGTTTTATATAGTAGATAAATGTTGTGTAACAAAAAGATAGTATTAATATGCACCTTATGTAAATGAAAATATTCCAAAGTTGAAAAATTGTATTACAAAACATATTTTAAACAATCAGTTATCACAACACATAACATAATAGGAACACAACTGACACTACATGGTAGAAACTACAGTCTTCAATTTCAATACATCACTCATCATTGAAAATTGACAACTTAGCACAGTAGTGGAACTCAACACATACTACTGTCATGTTTGACTAACAAATCATAAAAAGATTTATACATCACTGGAACTTAGCACAGCAGCAACAAACACAACAACAAACCACAAAAAAAATTGGTTTTTAGTACGAACATATAAACTTACAAATGCAAATAAAAAAATTTGGTTTATAGTTTGAACATAGACCGTAAATGCAAATAAAAAAATAACCTAAATTGGATACAATTAAAGCAAGCACATCCACTAACATAATAGGAAATGATTGGAATATAAGTAAAATTTATAAAAAAAATAGCTCGAACATAATCATATAAAATCAATTATTCCCATTAGGATTTATTCCAATTAGGGTTAAATCGACTATTCCAATTAGGGTTTACGTAGAAATTCGTATAGAGTATCCATACATAATCATATAAAATCCAGTAGACTCATAAAATCGGTTTATAAAATTTCATACCTAAATATACCTATTTAGGGTTCCGCGAGGAGAGATCTGTGAAGGGCTACCGCGATGATGTGGAGAGGAGTAGAATGAAGGACGTCTACCACAATAATGATAACGAAGCAAGGTGGATTTTGTTGGAGGGTGAGGTAGATTTTGCTGGAGCGAAAAGGAAAGCGTGAGGAGAAAAGTTTCTAAATAATGAAGAGGAAGGGAAACGTGACAGTAAATAAAAAAAATTCGTGAAATATTTTTCACTTTACGCGGGTGCAAAGCGGGAACGTGAAATCTTTTTAGCCGCATTTATATTTTTTAGGGAAATACTTTTTGGTTACATTTAGAAAGAAACGCCACCAATTTTTGCAACTATAAATGGTTTTTCTTGTAGTGAATCTCACAGTAGAATGACAAAATATAATAATCAAATAAACAGTTCATGGAGTTGTTTTACAAATAATATTTGATTACACTTTAACAATATAAATTAGAGTTATACAAAAAACAATAATAGATAAACAATGCAACGGAACAACATGATGCAGTGGAATAAATAATATAAATAGTAATAGTATACTGAATCTTCGTCTTCGTCCTCCAGAAATAAGGTCTTCAACACTGAAAAACTCAACTGACCCAAGCGTAATGAAAAGATATAACACTCGACTCAAAACTAAAAGATCTTATGCAAGTTAAATCAACGATAAATAAATATGAGTGCAACGGCTTTAGAGATGTTTACGGTATTTTACATCTCCTATCCAGTGTATAACGTGCGTGTAATAACTTAAGAGATGTTCAGGATTCCATCTCTTAAGGATCCATTAAACTATCTATTATGTAGTAATATATGCTATTATAATATGTCTATCATTAAAGTAAAGTATTAAAATAGCGTTAAGGCGTTACCCATATCCCCCTTAACACATTTTATATAAGTGTCGAAGTCTATACAGTACTGTAAACTCCACCAAACCGGTGGGCTATCAGGGAGTACTCCATAAGTACGACACAAACCAAACTCGTAGTGGGCTCGATAGGGCATATGACAAGGCACGCGAGGTAATGCCAGGGTAGGATTCTACAGTTTGCAGAACCGGGCTGGTGGTAACGCATAACAGCTACTACCGCCCACCTCGGAACATACTCCCATAATCAAATCGAGGGGTGGTCACCAAATCAATCACAAAGTAACAAATATGGTATCGAAGAAGCATGTTCGATCGGAGGTGCGACCTTACTTGGCCCAGGTATAGCTCCTGTTTTAGTTATATCTAGCTGACCCGAGGGGGTCAGGGCTGCGTTCATACCTTATACAGTAACGTTCGCCAAACCATCCTAATTCGTTCTGGATTCTCCATCACGTGCACAGTTGTTAAAGTGGTTTTCAATATTGGCAGAGAGTATGACAATATCCGATCCCGGTCTCTTTAACAACCAAACGCTTATTTCACACTGGTTGATTCTTTTACATTTCCGAAACCGATTCATAATTATCAAAATATCATATTCACTTCAAAATCATATCACCTTTGAAATCATATCACTTTCGAAATCAAATTTACTTTCAAAATAGTATTCATTTCAAAATCAAACCACAAAATAGGTTACACCCTTATATCAAAATATTGCCTTTAAATCAATTAAATCCAAATCATAATAGTTCTAACTTTAACAGTTTAATATTGAAAGTAGTTTACATATTGGAATAGTTATACATTTAAAAAGAGTTTATATGTTTAAAAATAGGTTATAGATTAAATAGTTATATATTAGAAAAAGTTTATATATTAAAATAGGTTATATATTAAAATAGTTAATGTATTAAAATAGTTTAAAATCGTTACAGTAGTTAAAGATAGTTTAAGATAGTTTTATTTGTTTCAAATAGCTTAATAGTTTAAATAGTTTAAGGATTTTAAAATAGTAAAAATAGTTTGGTACAAAATGGTTTAATTATTGAAATGGTTTATATAGTAAATAGTTGAAAATCTAAATAATATAAATTTTAAGATAATAGATTTTTAAACAGTTTATATTAAAATAATTAATTTGAAAATAATATCAAATTTGTCTATTTCTTCCATTCCAACAAATCTGTACCATATCCAGATTTCAAATAAACAAAACTCAATTCAAATTCTCATTAAAACCATTTCAATCATTATCGATTTCAAATCCATGTTTGAACTAAAAATTTAACCCACTTCAAATTCAATAGATTTCAAAGTTTAAATATTCAAATGTTTACAATAACTCAAATTTTGATAAATTTCATTTATATTTCAAAATTGAACTTTAAAATTTCAATTTAAATTCAGTAAACAATTCATTTAAACCAATTTCAATTTCAACATTTTTAAAGATTGGATTTTTAAACAATTTAGTTCATATAAATTAAATTTTATTCCAAAATATCATTTAACTGATTCAAAAATTAAGGATTTAAAATCATTTAATTTAGCCGATTCGGTGTTTGTATATAATTTTCTACCCTATAATCAAGTGATACGGATATATATCATTTCAATCCGCAATAAATTTAAATTTACGGGTATATATCATTTCAACCCGCAATCCCGAGTTAAAATTTAAAATCCATACAATCGCTCGAGTTTATCATTTTACCTCATAACGATTTTTCCCTAATCTATAGTCCATTCGGGTATGTATCATTTCAACCCATAGTGATTTTTCTAACAATAACTAAGGGAACTTGGAGTGTGATAACAACATATAAAATAAATATAATATTCAATCATTCAAATATCAACAATTAATCATCCATCACAATTATCATTCAAATCAGCCAATAATCACAACAATTAACTATTATCATCATAAGGTATTTAATTAACAATTTAAATTAAATATTAAATAAAATAGCTATTTAATTCAATATAAATTCAAATTAGACCCGAATGACAATTTAAATATACCAAGCATCAATCAATCAATTTTTGATCACATTATAAATTTAATTTAACTGACATGAGATAGTTTGGTAGTTGTGAGTAGGCTAAAATACTCACTTTTGATTTTTGACGATTTAAAATTCAAATGAAGGCCCAATTTGAACAGTCTTAGAATGTAGCCAAACCAATTCCATAATATTCGAAATTTCGATATGATCACAATGGAGAAATCCGCGCGTGAATCCGAGCTCGTATGCAAAAGTTTTTAACATTAAAAGTTATACGATTTAAAATATGAAAATAAAAAAATAAAACAAGTAAACACGTTACCTAACCACGTTCATCCATGCATACGAATCCCTACAGCATGCTCGCCTCGTTCAAACATGTACAGCTCGAATAGCCACCACCTTCCACCTGACATCGCCGCCGCCACAGCCCATATCGTCCAGATCGAGTACCTACGATGAGCTCGCCTCGACCAGCTGCTTCACATGGATCCCACGTGCGACCCCATCTCACCGGCAGAACGACCGCTGCCGCCAGCAATTTTTAGCCATTTTCTCGCAATTTCCGACCAAGTTACGATGAGCGACGATCAACCTAAGACTTGCTTGACCTCCTCTTCCCAACGCCGCCTCCCGATCGTCAAACGGTCGACGATCCACCGTTGGATCGTAAACCCTAAAAATGGACGGTTGAGAAAGATCGCCAATTTTTATCCAAACCGTGATTCAATTGCAAAATCAAATTGCAGATCTAAATCGCGCTCTTCGAGAGCTTTCCAACGATATAGTTCACTAGGGTTTGGAGAGTTTGAATTTTTGAAATTTATTTGAATTTGAATTGGGATTTAGGGTTTCAGCCATTGGAAGGAAGGAACAGATAATAAGTTGGTGTACGTACAGAATAAATTGAAAGGCTTCTAGGGTTTGAGAAACAAAATCTATTTATATGGACAAGGCTAAATAAGAATGAGTAACATATCGAATTGGTTCGAAACGACAATAACGATCCGAAAAGCCCATTTTGTTTCCGAAACGAAAGTAGGTCATCCAATATATCAAAATAGATGTTTTCGATATTTTTAAACTCAATGGAACTAGTTTCAGGTTCTAATTCCATTTTATACAGAAATTAACTTTTAAAATCAGCTTATTTAAATTGAATTCATTAAATTGATTTCTACGCGTTTCGAGCATGCACGATCGAACGACAAGTCTGATTGCCAGAAACTTTAAATCGTACAATAATTCACAGTTACAGATCCTATGAAACAGGTTTCATCGAAATCTGAGACAGTGGCCAAAATGACTATTTTCTCGTTAACTAAATAAATTATTGTTGAATTGATTAAATCACTTTTCAAATTCAAATTAAATAGTTAACAATTTTCATCATTTTTGATTACCTAGAAATTTAAAATCTTTTTAAAACAAATTTCCCATGTCAAATTCAATATTGAATATTGCACTAATTACAGCATTCAATTGCAATTGCAATAAATTCATTAATAATAATTTAAATTCCAATAATTCATTTATTTTGATTTTCATCTTATTATTAAATCATCCAATCCTAATATGAATTCAGTTGACACTAGTTCACTTTTTATTACATTCTTATTCTACAATTGCTACCTAATCTCATATTAACGCAATATTTAATTACATTAAATTTTATTAATCTCCAAATTTATTTCAACGGATTAGATAATAAGACGATAAATAAGCAATTGTTACTTTTACTTAATTTAATCACATTTATAAGTTTATTATTTACAAACAAATGTTATAAATACTTACACATCACTGATTTCATATTCAATTTCAACTAATTACATACAATATCATAATTTAATACAACATTTAATTTATCTACTTATTTACTATTTCTAACCAATTTAACTTTACAATTATTTTAATTCCTTGAAATTGCATTAAAATGGTTGTCAGTAACATTCAAACAACATTATTAATTCATATTTTAAATATTTTTCATTAATAAATCATAAATTATAATTTCTTACAATATTAAATTGCAAAATCGAAATTAATTTACTATTTTTAATTATCGAAAAATATAGGTCATTGCAGCCATTAAAGATAATATCAAATGTTTTGATATAACATATTTTGGTTATCATAAGGTAAAAACCTATCCGTATTTATGTGTGGGCATGGTCTTATGAGATACCCTTCTTTTCAAAGGTTTTGATAACATCGTCATGATCTATTCATTTAAAATTTCGAGTATCTTACGCTAGTTTAGCCTGATCCGGGTATTTTTAATACTCAGCTTAGATCCAAGTAGTTTGAGGTTTAGCTGATGACGCTTGGAGTTTCCAGAGGAGAGCTGGAGATCTTCATCATCGTATGGACGTATTCCATTATCCGCTGCATCTATTGCATTTGTTTTGTTGTTTTCGGCATTTGTAAGGACAGAGGTTTATAACTGTTTTGGTTGAATCTAGGTTAGACGCTGATATTGTATTTTAAAGTTTTCCGCTGTAAATATTATTATTGAAATAATATCTATGTGACGACCGCCCATGACCCCTGCACCGAATCTAAAGATAGAGCGCTGTAAAGTGTGCCAGGCGACCATGGACGATTGTCAAGGTAAGATTTAAAACAACAGAATCTATCGTATTGCTCACAGCGCATGGACAAAATACAATAGAGCATATGTATAGTGAAGCTTTACAGAACAAAATGACATCATATAAAACTCCATAATAGTTGAATACAAGCATCCACATAGTCAATACATCCAGCCTCACTACATATCTCTCAGAGAATACAAAACAGCGGAATATCCAGTACATATAAGAAGATAATATGCAACCCTCTAGCTCGTCTTCGATATCAGCATCGTGAGAAGAGAACAGCACCTGTCACCTGCTACCTAGTCTGCCCGTCCCAAAATGGACGAACAGCCCAAGGCAATAAGAATTAAAAACATAAAGCCTTGAGTCAGACAACAGTCTTAGTGAGCAGTAAATTAACTAACAACATACCAAAAGAGCATAAAGGAAAAAGGAATAGGAATACAACCCTCCCACTCCAACCTCATTCTACAGTGATAGCCCCCAGACACACACTAAGCAGAAGCAAACATAGCAGAGCATACAATTTAAAGTAAAGCTACTATCACTCGAGTCAAGGGCGATGTTTTCCAAGTACCAAGGCCAAAATCAGATAAGCACCCAGAAAATACCGCTCTTGAGTCCGAATGACGATACAACCAAACATCCATGACTCTGGCTATCACTGTTATCATTGCTTCGATATCACCGTTAATTGAATGACCGGCACATTCTTTCAGCCGTCCGTCAAGGGCTAATGGAAACCCCGGTTCTAGACATAACTCCCGCACGTCGTCGCAGCCCGTGCCTAGGACTATCGAATCTGCCCAGAGTACTCGACCATCAACAGTTGGCCGTTGGGACTATCGAATCTGCCCAAACGTACTCTTGCTTAGAGCATGCTAGAACCTTCAACAACGATGCTATCCAAGCCTCCTAGTCATCCTCCTCGACGACTATTCTCATATCCATTCATTATCCTCAACTCGAATCATATCACCGAGTTATCAACATGCTTGGAATGATCCCGTCTGGATTAGACCAAGTCTTCATCATATGATTGCCTCGCTTCATTACATCCTCGCAAAGCCTCATCTCAACATCACATCATCAAATCTATGCATAAGAGCTTCATCATCCCGCTACATATGCCACGAGCAGCTTTCCCAATTCAAGAGCCTTTCCCTTAGCTTTTGAATCACCTTCGATCTATATCTAATCATCAATCATCTAGTTCATAACAATCAATCAAATCAAACATCAATCCAAGCAATCAAGCATTCAAAAATGATCTAAGTAGACAATTATAACAATAATGGCATTTTCGTAATTAAAGAGTTGAAAGTCCAATAAGCATAAAAACATGGATTATATCTCTACAACTTGATGAATGAACTTGCATAGGTTAACATATGATAAAAAATGGACATAACATCATCATGAACAATGGATCTATATGGATCTATACTTTGGATGAAGAAAATGCATGGAAATCTCTATTTTAACACCAAATCGAGCCAACAATCCGATATACTCCTTTGGATCCGTGTGAGAGATAATCACCACTCACCAAATCACCTAAACAAACCCAAAACAACACGCTTCAGATCTGGACAGTGAAGGATCAAGCTTGATCTATCACGAATCCGCTTCAAACGAAGAAATCTCTCTTGAAAAGATGAAGATCTTCAATCTAAGCTCTTGAATCTTCAATCTTGATCTTCGATTTGGATGGATGGTGTGACGACCCGGCTTTTTCTCCACAGAAAGTCGGATCATCATGAAGAAAGAAAGGGGTAGAAAATAGAAAAGAAGAGAAGAAAGAAAGAAACAACAACAACGATCTCACAGCGGAACGAATAAATTATATTAATAACATAAACTATTACATAGTATACAACAATTTACAGAGTTACACAGCATATACATCACTTACTAGACAGTTATAAACATCTGTCTAGACATTACAACTCAAATATAAGACAAGACACTATCACAGATATCAACACAGCGGAATACTATATCTACGAACGCCGAAGCCTCCTGCTCCATTGCTCCTCCAGAATATTCGTCAAAGCTAAACCTGAATCCCTTGGCTACTCGTAAAAATTTGAGTACCCAAGAGTTTATAAAACAGAAATAAACACTTGGGTCAGACATGGGTCTGGTGTGAGTAAACGGTTAGATTGCTTAACTTTGAAAACTTTTGAAAACAAAAGTATCACGTAAGACTCCCCACAAATAAACATGGGTAAGTTTTTACCTTACGCTAACTAAAACGTTTGATAGGAAATCTGATTGTATTATAATAGGGTCTAGGGTTTTCAAGTAAAATACAGAAATAGCTGAAATGCTTACATCTCACATTCCAACATAGTTGGGCACAACTAATACGTACGGCGCTTATTGGAGTTTGGATTCCATACAATGGCAGGGCTACTGGGGTACCGCCCGTCACAGTACGTGGCCTAGATCACCGTACCGAGGATCACTCCCAATCCCCTGCAACACAAAGCCGGAACCATCCCTTACTGGATAATTCCGAACAAGATAATCCCGTAGTTGGCGCGACCAACCACACACTAAGCCGAATAAAAAGAAAAGGGACCTCTAGACAGGGATCTATCTTGCTCTCAGTGGGTGCTACCCACGAAGCCTTGCTGCACCTCCCCTGTTTTAGCCATTCCCGGTTGATGAGGCTTGAGGTTACGATTACCTTAAATCAGAACATATCACTTAGAATGCTCATCGTCCGCCTGACGATGTGCTGAAAGCATTCAATCCATACAAGTTCGTTCCGGGTTCGAACGAAACCGAAGGCATTATCTCGTTACACTCGTTTTGGAATTACCCTCAGAGTTAACGACAATAACCCTTGCACTCTGAATCTTCATCTTCACTTGAGATTCACGACCTATCGTAAATTTGGATCGATGTGGTATTCGGGTCTCCAGACCTGGAATTCCGGTATACGGAAACCCGATCCCGGTCTCATCGAAATCCAAAACGTATCTTTTAAGGGCCAAGTTGTTTTAAGGTTAAAACAATCCAATTCTTATCTATATACACAAAGATAGATAATTCAATAGATAATCTACATTATCATCCCAAACAGATAATTCATATTATCATTATAATTCAACCAAACATCCATATCATATATCAATCATATCTCATCAGAGATATCAAACAATGAAATACATTCAATCTCATTCATCCATCCTTAAGCAATGATTTATATCATCTAATTAATTTAAAGTGAATTTAAACTAATTACTTCATTCTATAAATCCTGCTTACTTAATTATTAATTAAACCAATTAATTAATCATTACTCTAAGTATCCATCTAAATTAATCATTCCTGATTAATTACCCTTTAATTACTTTAAGTAATTAATACTTAATTAATCTCACAAATTAATTATCTTAAACCATTATAGTAATTAATCTTTAATTACTTCATTAGTTAATTAACTATACTTGATTACATTAATCCTTAATTAATTACAATTAATTAATTACTTTAATCACTTATTTTTGATTAATTAAATTAAATTAATCAACCCTTAATTACATTATTAATTATCCTTAATTATTTCTTTAAATTAATTATTCCATTTAAATTAATTACATTAAGTAATTAAACTTTGCTAAACCACATTTATTAATCAGTCTTGATTTATCCCATTCAGTAATTAACTACTCTTAATTACTTCACTTAATAAATTAATTACTCCTCTAATTAATTATCTCAATTAATCCTTTGATTAATTATACAAAGTAATTAAACTCAAATTACTTTCATTAAACCATCTTTAGTTAATTACATCCACTAATTAACTTTAATTACTTTCCTAAGTAATTACACTTCACTAATTACATTTAAGTAATTATATTTATCATATCTCTAAATGATTATCTTAAATTAATTTAATTAATTAATTTAACTTAATCAAATTTATTTAATTAATTACCATAAGTAATTAATTTCTTTAATTACTTCCATTAAGTAATTATACTTAACCAATTCATAAATGATTTTCATTTATTAATTAATCTAATTGATTATCAAAATTAATCCCATTTATTAATTATTAAATAATCCCTAATTAATGATCTTCATTAATTATTTAACAATTCTTTAATTACTTTCTAAATTAAAGTATTTACCTTTCAACTACTTTAATTATTATTAATAAAGACTTTAAAACATTTTACTTTAAAAATCTTTCTTTTGATTTATCTTAAATCACAGATATAAAATAATTACAAATTTAACTTTTAATATACAAAATCTTTTTAAATTCAAATGTTAAGAAAAACACTTAACATTTATAAAAGAAGTTTATAAGATTTTTAAACAAATTTATTTATTCAAATCTTTTTTAAAAAAAAATTTCTTTAAACATTTAAATTTGTTAAAACCATTAGTTTTGTAAACTTTATTTATCTCAAATTCTAGGATACAAATTATAACTTGAACTCGAATGAAAACTTGATTTAAAACTGGTTTTAAATCCTATTTTCAAAGTTTAAAACTCAATTTAAATTTAAAAACACCGTCTATTTTAAAAACTGCAATTTTACATCTACCCGAGTCAACTCCATTTTCCCCCCGAGTAAAAACCCAGTTTTCCCGAGACAAACTTCGAGTTCCTTCCCTCTTTTATTTTTATACTTTGTTATGTTTAATTTTAAAACCAGTTTAAAACTCTCGCGAGTTCCTCTGCACGAACCCGAGTCAGAACATCAAATACTCGAGTATGACTTCGAGTCACTCACACTAAAACTTCGAACCAAACCCAGACTTCATCTTCCCCAAACTTTAAAATTCTTCCAGTTGTACGAGACGTACATGTGCACATGCACAATCGCCAGAACGACTTCCGACCATCGCCGCCGACTTCGACACATCGCCTTCGACCACTCCGTTCAACTCGAACCCCCAGTTCGTCTAAATAATCGTGAATACGAAATCGAGCTGATCGACCCATCCTGGAAACACTCTTCGATCGGAAAATCGATCGCCTGCTGACGAACTCGCCACCGGAGCTCACGTTCCTCCGTCCAGAGCTGCAACTCAGATCAACTCAATGTTTCCCCCTCTCGCGGTGAACTCCGATCAACCAGAGGCGCCGTAGCAACCCAGTTCCAGATCTCGACCCATTTTGGTTTTAAACCCTACTCCGATCAATCATCGCCGCCACGGTGGATGATAAATTCACTTAGCATTTTTCTTGAGTTCGCCTAGTCCCTCGCCGTCTCCAGTAGCAATCACGACCTTCCCGAGTACCTCAATCGCCAGAAAAACCCCAAAGTTCCAATTCTGATCATCTTTGAATTGCACACTCGATACAATACTAAAATTTGTGATTTCACTTTTAAAAATCCTAGTTTTCAAAGACTATTCAGATTTTATAAGTGAATTCGAGAATCAAAATGTTTGAAATTAACATGTTTTAAATATTCCACTGTATTCTTTGATTTTCCAGATTATATTCAAACTTAGTATACTTACAAATAATTTAAAATCATAGTTTTATGTTTAAACAAACATATGTTGTTTGAAAAACAGAAACTTAAAAAGAATGAATAAAAAGGATAAGATTTCCTTCAAAATCTTGTCTCTGAGTTTATAACAGAGATAGATACAGGGACATATACAAGTTTACAGGCATGCATGTTTATATAATTTCCTATCAACATGATTCAGAGTATACATACATAGATTATAATAGATAATATAAAATTTTCATAAGAACACACACAACATCAGGTTAACTAAGTTTTAGGGGTTAAGTCTATTTTCTGGAAAACTAGAACAGAGGCATCTAAATCAGATAAGCATATATATACAGAGGTTTAATTATATATGTACATATAGAACAATTTATCAACACAGATTCACATGCAATCAGATGATTACCTACTTTAACCTTTAATTAAAGTGTTTACTTACTTTAAATAACAAAGAAGCAAATATTTAAACATACTGGTAAGAACAAGCAAGTTTTTATACATATATCCAGATAAATAAACATGCAAATCATATCATAACTTTATCACACTAATTCATCACATGCAATCATCTAAAAACTGTTTTTAAATAAGAGTTTACTCACCAGTTTGAAAAATGCAGAGAGCTTAAAACTGAAATTTGAAATCCTGAGAACTTGAAACTTGAAAAGCTTAATTGACTGAGATGATTCGAGAGTTGATTCCAGGTTGTAATTGAAACTTGTTACAGGCTTTTGATCTTGGTTTACAGATATTTAGACTACAGGCTTTAGAGAAATGATAGATTTTCATTTGAGTTTTGAGAGTTTGTTTTGAGGAATGTTTACAGGGTTTTGATTTGGATTTATTTCTGGTTTTGTATTTGTTTTTGAGGAGTGAATTCAGGTTTTGAACTGAGCATTTGTTATAGGGTTTTGAACTTCTGGTTTGAGAAAAGGTTTTAACAGGTTTGGTAAAATTTTCTTTGTTTTAGAACGTGGCTGCAGTTTTGATTTTAAATAAATGTGATGGAAAAAATGAAAGGAGAGTAAGAAGTAATGTTATATAGATTTAGTTTTTGATTTATTAAAATTAAAGAAATAAAAATAAAATTTTGACACTTGTCACTAAACACATTTAATAACTTAACACATGTTATCAAGTACATTTATATGCTAACACATGTATTTTATTTATTAATATTTGTTTTAAATGTAAAAACCTTTTCCTTTATTTATTAAACACTTATTACTTATTTAAATTTATGTATATATATATAAGTTACTTTTAAAGAAAATAAACCAATTATACTTATAGATAAAAGCTTATACATATATTTTAAAATGCAAAACTATTTAAATATTACCTCTTTTGAATTTCAAAATTAATTTACATTCAATTTCAAATTATATTTAAAAATCCAATTTAAAGTTAGATTAAAACAACACATTCCATTTTAAATAACAATTATATTTACATTAAAATCTATTTATTTAAAAACAAGACTTTATTCATTTATTAAATTTCAAACCAAAGCCAATCTATTTACAATATATATATGCACATATATAAATATATTATAAATAGAAATCATTTTATTAATTTCTAAAAGATAAATTCACTAATTAAATATCCATTTAATTAGATTATTAAACCAATTCAAATTTGTTATCAAAGATTATCAAATCAATTTAATTATTTAAACAGATTATTAAATTGATATTGCCCCAAATTTCCGGGATATTACATTCCTCCCCCCTTTAAATAATTTCGTCCCCGAAATTTAAGACAAAGTAATTTAATAATCCATTTAAATCACAAGCATATATTATCTTCCATATGCTAACAACCAAATCAACCAATTCACACAAATCAAACAATTCTAATTATCCAGAAAAAATCCTAGATACAATTTCCTCGAGTTTCCCCAAGTATATATACCGGGATACTCGCTCTACAGAATTCAAACAAAATCAACACTACTAAGCTACAGAACTTCTACTCGTCTAGATCTACAGAACTAAACAAGATATCAGACTACAGACGAGTCTGACTCAACAACCAAATACTCCAGAACTGCTGGTTTTAAAACCATAGATAGATCAAACACGTACTCCCTCAGAGATACGTAAAATACATTGAATTCCAGTTATCCAAACTGACCATTCAATCCTTGTAGACCAAGCTCTTATCCAAATCAGAACACAGAAGAGATCCAAAACAACTCGGAGCTGACTTCCGAGACTTACCCAATCTTATAGCTCCCTTTAATCAGAGAAAAACTTCACAACAACGAAGTCTCCAACTTCGAATTTCAAATTCCTTCGTCTCTTATCCACAAAATCTTCAGACGATCTCGGCTACCTACAAATCCTTTCTGATCAATTCAACCTTCGCTGATGCTTCTTGAAACAAACAGGACCAAGAATAACTCAACAAAATGATCTTCTCAAGATCAACCAAGACCAAGAACAAACTTTACTCACAAACATCAAAAGATTGAACTAACTTCTCCTATCTAGAAAAGACAAACACAAACAGGAGCACTCGCCAAACTGCTTTTGCTGCACCACTCTGATCTGGAGTAGAATGAAAATGCTAATGAAGAACACAAGCACAAACTGGACAACACATCCCAGAAAATCTCGGATAACTCAAAAGAATACTCAGCAATCGCAAGTCACTTTTGCGATCAACTCAGCCAAATTCCAAATAAAACTGTTCTCTCTTTACCAATCAGAACAGCTTACGCTTATCTAGCCAATCCATCGAAGAAATGGATACACTCTACTGCTTCTGAACTTCTCCTTCAGAAAACTGCTCAGCCAGACACTTCCTTCCAACATACAGAATACTCCGAGCTGCAACGCTGCCACCGATGCCAAAGATTTCCTTATCCAAAGCTCTTCGAGAAACTCGAACCCGAACAAAACAGAAACACCATGCTGAACTCAGCCACAACACCGAAGCAGACACACTTCATTAACTTGTTCCAAAGAAAACATCTTCGGGAACATCCATATTCACTGCGTCTCATCACACAGCTACTTCTTCCTGAAGTATCAAGATACCACCACTCGCTTCTGCTCAACCGACAGATCCAGTTCTACTCATCCAACTACAAAGATAAACTCCGAACCTTAACAGTTTCCTTCGGATCGATGAAATCCTTCACCACAGCAAAGTTTACTCGAGACGGTATTCGGTCTACAGTCTCGACAGATACTTCCAACCTCAATACTTAGACTCCTAATCCTAGATGATAAATTATTATCATCCCAACCAATCATTATAAATACCATATACATTTAAAATGATATTTTTTTTATATACAAAATATATCTGGGTAAAATTATTTCATCTACCTTTTTAAAACAATATTGTGTCCGTTGGCCTGGTCAAGTGTTTAGAGATCCCTATCAATAACGTTAGCTACTCGTATTGACCAGAATCCATATACCACTCAACCGATCAATTAACACAATATAAAACCATTTTATATAACTAACAAATACGCGCTCTCGTATATATATACTCAGACTCAAACAGGTTGCTACAGATCCTATCTCTAATGAACAACCCTTCCGAACCTAGGTATTCACTCAACCTAGTGTTCTGATATTCACTTAACCAAAAGCTTAGGCATTCGCTCAACCTATGCTCTGATACCAAATGTGACGACCCGGCTTTTTCTCCACAGAAAGTCGGATCATCATGAAGAAAGAAAGGGGTAGAAAATAGAAAAGAAGAGAAGAAAGAAAGAAACAACAACAACGATCTCACAGCGGAACGAATAAATTATATTAATAACATAAACTATTACATAGTATACAACAATTTACAGAGTTACACAGCATATACATCACTTACTAGACAGTTATAAACATCTGTCTAGACATTACAACTCAAATATAAGACAAGACACTATCACAGATATCAACACAGCGGAATACTATATCTACGAACGCCGAAGCCTCCTGCTCCATTGCTCCTCCAGAATATTCGTCAAAGCTAAACCTGAATCCCTTGGCTACTCGTAAAAATTTGAGTACCCAAGAGTTTATAAAACAGAAATAAACACTTGGGTCAGACATGGGTCTGGTGTGAGTAAACGGTTAGATTGCTTAACTTTGAAAACTTTTGAAAACAAAAGTATCACGTAAGACTCCCCACAAATAAACATGGGTAAGTTTTTACCTTACGCTAACTAAAACGTTTGATAGGAAATCTGATTGTATTATAATAGGGTCTAGGGTTTTCAAGTAAAATACAGAAATAGCTGAAATGCTTACATCTCACATTCCAACATAGTTGGGCACAACTAATACGTACGGCGCTTATTGGAGTTTGGATTCCATACAATGGCAGGGCTACTGGGGTACCGCCCGTCACAGTACGTGGCCTAGATCACCGTACCGAGGATCACTCCCAATCCCCTGCAACACAAAGCCGGAACCATCCCTTACTGGATAATTCCGAACAAGATAATCCCGTAGTTGGCGCGACCAACCACACACTAAGCCGAATAAAAAGAAAAGGGACCTCTAGACAGGGATCTATCTTGCTCTCAGTGGGTGCTACCCACGAAGCCTTGCTGCACCTCCCCTGTTTTAGCCATTCCCGGTTGATGAGGCTTGAGGTTACGATTACCTTAAATCAGAACATATCACTTAGAATGCTCATCGTCCGCCTGACGATGTGTTGAAAGCATTCAATCCATACAAGTTCGTTCCGGGTTCGAACGAAACCGAAGGCATTATCTCGTTACACTCGTTTTGGAATTACCCTCAGAGTTAACGACAATAACCCTTGCACTCTGAATCTTCATCTTCACTTGAGATTCACGACCTATCGTAAATTTGGATCGATGTGGTATTCGGGTCTCCAGACCTGGAATTCCGGTATACGGAAACCCGATCCCGGTCTCATCGAAATCCAAAACGTATCTTTTAAGGGCCAAGTTGTTTTAAGGTTAAAACAATCCAATTCTTATCTATATACACAAAGATAGATAATTCAATAGATAATCTACATTATCATCCCAAACAGATAATTCATATTATCATTATAATTCAACCAAACATCCATATCATATATCAATCATATCTCATCAGAGATATCAAACAATGAAATACATTCAATCTCATTCATCCATCCTTAAGCAATGATTTATATCATCTAATTAATTTAAAGTGAATTTAAACTAATTACTTCATTCTATAAATCCTGCTTACTTAATTATTAATTAAACCAATTAATTAATCATTACTCTAAGTATCCATCTAAATTAATCATTCCTGATTAATTACCCTTTAATTACTTTAAGTAATTAATACTTAATTAATCTCACAAATTAATTATCTTAAACCATTATAGTAATTAATCTTTAATTACTTCATTAGTTAATTAACTATACTTGATTACATTAATCCTTAATTAATTACAATTAATTAATTACTTTAATCACTTATTTTTGATTAATTAAATTAAATTAATCAACCCTTAATTACATTATTAATTATCCTTAATTATTTCTTTAAATTAATTATTCCATTTAAATTAATTACATTAAGTAATTAAACTTTGCTAAACCACATTTATTAATCAGTCTTGATTTATCCCATTCAGTAATTAACTACTCTTAATTACTTCACTTAATAAATTAATTACTCCTCTAATTAATTATCTCAATTAATCCTTTGATTAATTATACAAAGTAATTAAACTCAAATTACTTTCATTAAACCATCTTTAGTTAATTACATCCACTAATTAACTTTAATTACTTTCCTAAGTAATTACACTTCACTAATTACATTTAAGTAATTATATTTATCATATCTCTAAATGATTATCTTAAATTAATTTAATTAATTAATTTAACTTAATCAAATTTATTTAATTAATTACCATAAGTAATTAATTTCTTTAATTACTTCCATTAAGTAATTATACTTAACCAATTCATAAATGATTTTCATTTATTAATTAATCTAATTGATTATCAAAATTAATCCCATTTATTAATTATTAAATAATCCCTAATTAATGATCTTCATTAATTATTTAACAATTCTTTAATTACTTTCTAAATTAAAGTATTTACCTTTCAACTACTTTAATTATTATTAATAAAGACTTTAAAACATTTTACTTTAAAAATCTTTCTTTTGATTTATCTTAAATCACAGATATAAAATAATTACAAATTTAACTTTTAATATACAAAATCTTTTTAAATTCAAATGTTAAGAAAAACACTTAACATTTATAAAAGAAGTTTATAAGATTTTTAAACAAATTTATTTATTCAAATCTTTTTAAAAAAAAAATTTCTTTAAACATTTAAATTTGTTAAAACCATTAGTTTTGTAAACTTTATTTATCTCAAATTCTAGGATACAAATTATAACTTGAACTCGAATGAAAACTTGATTTAAAACTGGTTTTAAATCCTATTTTCAAAGTTTAAAACTCAATTTAAATTTAAAAACACCGTCTATTTTAAAAACTGCAATTTTACATCTACCCGAGTCAACTCCATTTTCCCCCCGAGTAAAAACCCAGTTTTCCCGAGACAAACTTCGAGTTCCTTCCCTCTTTTATTTTTATACTTTGTTATGTTTAATTTTAAAACCAGTTTAAAACTCTCGCGAGTTCCTCTGCACGAACCCGAGTCAGAACATCAAATACTCGAGTATGACTTCGAGTCACTCACACTAAAACTTCGAACCAAACCCAGACTTCATCTTCCCCAAACTTTAAAATTCTTCCAGTTGTACGAGACGTACATGTGCACATGCACAATCGCCAGAACGACTTCCGACCATCGCCGCCGACTTCGACACATCGCCTTCGACCACTCCGTTCAACTCGAACCCCCAGTTCGTCTAAATAATCGTGAATACGAAATCGAGCTGATCGACCCATCCTGGAAACACTCTTCGATCGGAAAATCGATCGCCTGCTGACGAACTCGCCACCGGAGCTCACGTTCCTCCGTCCAGAGCTGCAACTCAGATCAACTCAATGTTTCCCCCTCTCGCGGTGAACTCCGATCAACCAGAGGCGCCGTAGCAACCCAGTTCCAGATCTCGACCCATTTTGGTTTTAAACCCTACTCCGATCAATCATCGCCGCCACGGTGGATGATAAATTCACTTAGCATTTTTCTTGAGTTCGCCTAGTCCCTCGCCGTCTCCAGTAGCAATCACGACCTTCCCGAGTACCTCAATCGCCAGAAAAACCCCAAAGTTCCAATTCTGATCATCTTTGACTTGCACACTCGATACAATACTAAAATTTGTGATTTCACTTTTAAAAATCCTAGTTTTCAAAGACTATTCAGATTTTATAAGTGAATTCGAGAATCAAAATGTTTGAAATTAACATGTTTTAAATATTCCACTGTATTCTTTGATTTTCCAGATTATATTCAAACTTAGTATACTTACAAATAATTTAAAATCATAGTTTTATGTTTAAACAAACATATGTTGTTTGAAAAACAGAAACTTAAAAAGAATGAATAAAAAGGATAAGATTTCCTTCAAAATCTTGTCTCTGAGTTTATAACAGAGATAGATACAGGGACATATACAAGTTTACAGGCATGCATGTTTATATAATTTCCTATCAACATGATTCAGAGTATACATACATAGATTATAATAGATAATATAAAATTTTCATAAGAACACACACAACATCAGGTTAACTAAGTTTTAGGGGTTAAGTCTATTTTCTGGAAAACTAGAACAGAGGCATCTAAATCAGATAAGCATATATATACAGAGGTTTAATTATATATGTACATATAGAACAATTTATCAACACAGATTCACATGCAATCAGATGATTACCTACTTTAACCTTTAATTAAAGTGTTTACTTACTTTAAATAACAAAGAAGCAAATATTTAAACATACTGGTAAGAACAAGCAAGTTTTTATACATATATCCAGATAAATAAACATGCAAATCATATCATAACTTTATCACACTAATTCATCACATGCAATCATCTAAAAACTGTTTTTAAATAAGAGTTTACTCACCAGTTTGAAAAATGCAGAGAGCTTAAAACTGAAATTTGAAATCCTGAGAACTTGAAACTTGAAAAGCTTAATTGACTGAGATGATTCGAGAGTTGATTCCAGGTTGTAATTGAAACTTGTTACAGGCTTTTGATCTTGGTTTACAGATATTTAGACTACAGGCTTTAGAGAAATGATAGATTTTCATTTGAGTTTTGAGAGTTTGTTTTGAGGAATGTTTACAGGGTTTTGATTTGGATTTATTTCTGGTTTTGTATTTGTTTTTGAGGAGTGAATTCAGGTTTTGAACTGAGCATTTGTTATAGGGTTTTGAACTTCTGGTTTGAGAAAAGGTTTTAACAGGTTTGGTAAAATTTTCTTTGTTTTAGAACGTGGCTGCAGTTTTGATTTTAAATAAATGTGATGGAAAAAATGAAAGGAGAGTAAGAAGTAATGTTATATAGATTTAGTTTTTGATTTATTAAAATTAAAGAAATAAAAATAAAATTTTGACACTTGTCACTAAACACATTTAATAACTTAACACATGTTATCAAGTACATTTATATGCTAACACATGTATTTTATTTATTAATATTTGTTTTAAATGTAAAAACCTTTTCCTTTATTTATTAAACACTTATTACTTATTTAAATTTATGTATATATATATAAGTTACTTTTAAAGAAAATAAACCAATTATACTTATAGATAAAAGCTTATACATATATTTTAAAATGCAAAACTATTTAAATATTACCTCTTTTGAATTTCAAAATTAATTTACATTCAATTTCAAATTATATTTAAAAATCCAATTTAAAGTTAGATTAAAACAACACATTCCATTTTAAATAACAATTATATTTACATTAAAATCTATTTATTTAAAAACAAGACTTTATTCATTTATTAAATTTCAAACCAAAGCCAATCTATTTACAATATATATATGCACATATATAAATATATTATAAATAGAAATCATTTTATTAATTTCTAAAAGATAAATTCACTAATTAAATATCCATTTAATTAGATTATTAAACCAATTCAAATTTGTTATCAAAGATTATCAAATCAATTTAATTATTTAAACAGATTATTAAATTGATATTGCCCCAAATTTCCGGGATATTACAGATGGAAGCACTAGATTAGAGTGGAGAAAAGAAGTGAAGAAGTGTAGAAGTCGAGCTCTCAAAATGGCAGCACTTCGTCGCTTCAAAATCCGGATCCCAAAAATGAAGAGAAGCTCTCCTATTTATAGCAGAAAATACCCTAAGTCGTAACTCGGCTATCTCCTTAAGTCGCTGCCGACTTAACACTATGCCGACCTACGACCTAAAGCTTTGCCATCCTACGACTTAACCAGAAGCATCTGCGACCTAACAACTGCTATCTCCTAAGTCGGTCACGACTTATAGCATGCGCGCCTACGACTCAACAAAACCGGGTTAAACTCTTAAGTCGTCTACGACTTAACTGGGTTACGACTCAACACGCACGCGTCTTACTTGGTCAGACGACTCAACTACTAAGTCGTCTACGACTCATCAGACCAATCCTTAACTCGGCAACGACTTAACAAATAACTGGTCAGACGACTCAACTAGGCTTACGACTTACGACTTAGCAAGTATACGACTCATCCCTCAACTCGTCCAGTCCTTAAGTCGACCACTACCTTAACTCGTCAGCCGACTTAACACTTAACTCAAAACCTTAAGTCGTCTACAAAATCATAAGTCGGTCACTTCCTTAGGTTGTCTATCCCTTAACTCGGCAACGACTTACAACCTACGACTTAATACTTGCCGAGTTAACTTCGACCTACTAACTTAGCCCAGCTACGACTTATCTCCTTAGGTCGTCGCCGACTCACCCCTTAAGTCCTTAACTCGCCCAGACTCATCACTAACTCGTCCAGAACTCATAAGTCGGCTACGACTTAGGACTTAACCAAAATTCTTCCCAAAATCTGAAACAATCTAAAATGTTGAAAATTCCAGATTTGAACGAACTTTTCGATCCGTAAAAATACGGGTCGTTACATTCTCTCCCCCTTAGGAATTTCGCCCCCGAAATTCCAAGCAATCAAAAACTATTCTGTACGCCTACCATCCATAGCAATCAACAGACCATGCATCCAATTCTAACTTAGCGTACAGAATTCTAAAATTAGGACAAGTTACAATATCGCGAGATGACACGACACCTTAGGGCCATACCTTGAAGAGTTCAGGATGAGCTGCCTTCATCCTCTCTTCCACCTCCCACGTACAGTCGTTATCATCGTCACTCCATTGTATCTTGAGCAACTTAACTACCTTCCTCCTAAGCTGTTTCGTGTCGGTTTCAACAACACGAAGCGGCTTACGAGGTCTTCTATCAACTGGATCAACTTCAAAATCTTCACAGCTATCAGCAGAAACCACCGTATTCGAGTCGTGCACATACTTCCGTAGATATGATACGTGAAAAACATTATGCACACCCGACATCTTCTCCGGTAATTCCAATCTATAAGCGAGCTTTCCAATTCGCTCGATAATCGGGAATGGTCCAACAAATCTCGGAGTTAATTTTCCTTTCTTCCCGAATCGAATAACATTCTTCAGTGGAGAAATCTTCACAAAAACCATATCTCCTATGTCGAATTCCAAATCCTTTCGACGCTTATCGGCATAACTCTTCTGACGGTCTTGGGCTGCCTTCATTCGTTGCCGAATGATTTCTATACAATCCGAAGTCTGCCGAATCATCTCTGGCCCAAGTATCAACTTTTCTCCAGTTTCCAACCAACATGTCGGAGAGTTACACGGTCTTCCATACAATGCCTCAAATGGTGCCATACCAATGCTTGACTGGTAACTGTTGTTGTACGCAAACTCCACCAAATGAAGGTGATCTTCCCATGATCCTCCGAAATCCAAAACACAAGCTCTGAGGAGATCTTCCAAAACTCGGTTGACTCTCTCAGTCTGACCATCTGTTTGAGGGTGATAAGCTGTACTCAAACACAACTCGGTTCCCAAAACTTCCTGGAAGCTCTTCCAAAATCCACTAGTGAACAATGGATCTCGATCGCTCACTATACTTTTCGGAATACCATGGAATCGAACTATCCACTTAACATACAACTCATCCAACTTTGATGCAGTCCTAGTCGATCGAACAGGAATGAATCGTGCACTCTTAGTCAGACGATCCACAATGACCCAAATCCCTTCATTTCCCGTCCTGGTTCTAGGCAACCCATCGATAAAATCCATCGACACTTGTTCCCACTTCCATGTAGGAACTTCTAATGGTTGAAGCAATCCGCTTGGCTTCTTCTGTTCGGCTTTTACCAACTGGCAGTTCATACATTTGGAAATAAAATTTCCAACATCCTTCTTCATACCTTCCCAGTAGTAGGTTCTCTTCATATCCCGATACATCTTATTTCCACCTGGATGAATTGTCAACTTCGAGTGATGGCTCTCCTTCAGAACTTCACTCCTCAATTCATCTATATCGGAAACAACTAGTCGTCCTTGCTTCCGAAGCCAACCCTCTCGATCGACCTCGAATCCTTTATCCTTTTCTGGATCCAATCCAAATTCCAATTCACGGATAATCTTGACAAGCTTATCATCTCGCTTTTGGCTCTCGCCAATCCTTTCCACAAGAGTGGGTCTTATTGATAAGTTTGCCAACATCTCAGGTTCCAATTCACATCTAGGCCTGAAGTCAAATTCAGCTAAATACTCGAGACTCTTCCATTCTGAAAACATGGCTCCCAATCCTGCATGTCTTCGACTTAACGCATCTGCCACTGCGTTACCTTTTCCCGGAGTATAAGCTATACCAAAATCATATGATGCCAAAAACTCTAGCCAACGTTGCTGCCGAAGATTCAAATCCTTTTGGGAGAAAAGATACTTCAACGACTTGTGATCCATAAACAACTCGAATCGAACTCCCAACAGATAATGTCTCCACATCTTCAAAGCAAATACAATCGCCGCCAATTCCAAATCATGAGTTGGGTAATTCCTTTCATGCGGCTTCAGTTGTCGACTGGCATACGCAACAACTTTATCCTTCTGCATCAGTACTGCTCCAAGTCCAGTACCACATGCGTCAGTGTAAACCACCATCTCATCATTCCCACTAGGAATAGTCAAAACAGGAGCACTCGTCAATCGCTCTTTCAGGATTCCGAAAGCTTGCTCACACTTAGCATCCCAACAGAACACTTGGTTCTTCTTCGTTAATCCTGTTAACGGTGCAGCTACCTTGGAGAAGTCTTTGATAAACCGTCGATAATATCCTGCTAATCCAAGAAAACTTCTCATATCAGATGCATTCTTAGGTCTAACCCAATCCTGTATTGCTGCCACCTTAGCGGGATCAACCGCTATTCCACTTCCAGAAATCACATGGCCTAAGAACCTCACTTCACTCTTCCAGAAGTGACACTTCGAAAACTTAGCCTTCAGCTGATGTTTCCGTAAGATTTCCAAAACAATACGCAAGTGCGTCTTGTGCTCTTCTTCAGTTCTGGAATAAATCAGAATATCATCCACGAACACAAGTACGAACTTGTTCAACTGATCTCTGAACACTCTATTCATAAGATCCACAAAATATGCTGGCGCGTTAGTCAATCCAAACGGCATTACCAGCCACTCAAAGAAACCGGATGGTGTCCTAAAAGCAGTCTTCGGCACACTATCCTTAGCCACTCTCAACTGGTGAAATCCCGTTGCCAAATCCATCTGAGAAAACACCTTAGCTTCGTGAAGCTGATCAAACAAGTCGTCTATCCTCGGCAATGGGTACTTGTTCTTCTTAGTCACTTTATTCAGCTCACGATAATCCACACACAATCTCAACGACCCATCTGCCTTGGTTGCAAACACAACTGGTGCACCCCACTCGGACACACTACGCCGAATGAATCCTTTCTGTAAAAGGTCATCAACTTGCACCCTCAACTCTTGCTGTTCCCTAGGCGCCATCCGCCTTAGAGGCATCACAACAGGTCTGGCTCCTTCAACTAGATCTATACGAAACTCGATCTCTCTATGCGGCGGCAACCCTTTGACTTCGTCAAAGACATCCTCGAATCCATTAGCGATCGGCACTGATGACAGTCCATCCCGTGGAACAACTAGCGAATACATGAAGCTCATGAAGACGCCTTCTTCATGCTTACATCGTATCACAATCTTTCGCCCCTCCACATTCTCGACTGTCACTTCCAACCTTTCGCAATCAACCTTAGCCGCATACTTCCTAAGCCAGTCCATACCCAAGATAATTCCGAACCCCGCAAGGTTCAGAACAAAACAATCACAAACAAAAGAGCAACCATGACTCGATACAACTAGACCACGGCATAACATACACAAACAAGACGAACCCCCAACTGGATTAGTCACAACCAATGGCCTATCAACAATATCCGGTTCCAAACCTAACCGGCCTACGAGTTCATTACAAACAAACGAATGCGACGCTCCAGTATCAAACAAAACTCTAACTGGAGCACCACATAGGAAAAGAGTACCTTGAACAACCACACTCTTTCCTTTCTCTTCAGCAGTAGGAGCTTTCGAAGACGACGGAACAGCTCCCAAAGCATAAGCTTGCACAATCTGCTTATCTCTCCTCGGTTCTGGACAATTCTTCCTGAAATGCCCCGGCTTGTCACAGTTGTGACACTTCATCGGCACCTTAGGATTCTTACAATCCTTCGAGAAATGGCCCTTCTGCTGACAATTGTAGCAAGTCACCTCGCCTTTCGGCTTCTTCTGGCCATCCTTACCCTTCTGCTGCTGCTGCTTCCTCTTCTTGTTTCCACCCTGCTGGGGTTTAGACTCTTCCCTGGTCACAGCAACAACAGATCCTTCCTTAGGAAACAGACTCTCATGCCTAAGAGCTTTCTCCACAAGCTTCTCAAATGAATCATCCAAATGATCCACCAACTGTCTCCCAAGATAACTATCCAAGCCGGTCACAAACTTCTCATTCTTCTGATAAGCAGACTCAATATATGACCGGGCATATTTGGACAAAGCTTCAAACTCAGAAACATACTCAAGAACAGATCTTCCACCCTGCTTGAGCTCCACAAACCTCTTGAACAGAACAGACTTCTGAGCTGTAGAAATGAACTTAGCTTCAAATCTGACTTGGAATTGCTCCCAAGTAATCTCTTCTTCCGGAGTAGTGATGGTAATAGAGTTCCACCAATCAGAAGCTCTCCCTTGAAGCTGCCTTGATGCCAACTTCCTCTTAGTTGCATCATCAATTCCCAAATCACCAAAGATCCTTCTACAAGCATCTATCCATCTCTGGACTTCGATAGTTGATTCTGTTCCTAAGAAAACCTTCCCTCCAAGAGCAGTATAATCCTTGCACAACTTAGCAAAATCCACTGGTTTTGGAGTTTGGACTTGAACTCCAACATCAACTGCCGCTCCCGGAACTGGTATCCTTCTCATGATCGAAGTCATCATAGCTTCGAACATGGCTGCATAATCAGCAGTCTCTTCAGTAGCACGGCCTTCCCTAGCAGCTGGTCTCCCTCTTCGACTCATTCTCAATATCTATAAAAAGGAATGATTAGAACATCTAGAGAAACAACTGCATAAAGGACTCAACTCTACTGAGCTACTATATTATATATAGTATTCATCCATCAAAATACAATTACGTCTCTCATACGTAGTTACGACGGCGAGCGTTGGGTAAAATCGATTAACCAATGCTCTGATACCAAATGTGACGACCGCCCATGACCCCTGCACCGAATCTAAAGATAGAGCGCTGTAAAGTGTGCCAGGCGACCATGGACGATTGTCAAGGTAAGATTTAAAACAACAGAATCTATCGTATTGCTCACAGCGCATGGACAAAATACAATAGAACATATGTATAGTGAAGCTTTACAGAACAAAATGACATCATATAAAACTCCATAATAGTTGAATACAAGCATCCACATAGTCAATACATCCAGCCTCACTACATATCTCTCAGAGAATACAAAACAGCGGAATATCCAGTACATATAAGAAGATAATATGCAACCCTCTAGCTCGTCTTCGATATCAGCATCGTGAGAAGAGAACAGCACCTGTCACCTGCTACCTAGTCTGCCCGTCCCAAAATGGACGAACAACCCAAGGCAATAAGAATTAAAAACATAAAGCCTTGAGTCAGACAACAGTCTTAGTGAGCAGTAAATTAACTAACAACATACCAAAAGAGCATAAAGGAAAAAGGAATAGGAATACAACCCTCCCACTCCAACCTCATTCTACAGTGATAGCCCCCAGACACACACTAAGCAGAAGCAAACATAGCAGAGCATACAATTTAAAGTAAAGCTACTATCACTCGAGTCAAGGGCGATGTTTTCCAAGTACCAAGGCCTAAATCAGATAAGCACCCAGAAAATACCGCTCTTGAGTCCGAATGACGATACAACCAAACATCCATGACTCTGGCTATCACTGTTATCATTGCTTCGATATCACTGTTAATTGAATGACCGGCACATTCTTTCAGCCGTCCGTCAAGGGCTAATGGAAACCCCGGTTCTAGACATAACTCCCACACGTCGTCGCAGCCCGTGCCTAGGACTATCGAATTTGCCCAGAGTACTCGACCATCAACAGTTGGCCGTTGGGACTATCGAATCTGCCCTAACGTACTCTTGCTTAGAGCATGCTAGAACCTTCAACAACGATGCTATCCAAGCCTCCTAGTCATCCTCCTCGACGACTATTCTCATATCCATTCATTATCCTCAACTCGAATCATATCACCGAGTTATCAACATGCTTGGAATGATCCCATCTGGATTAGACCAAGTCTTCATCATATGATTGCCTCGCTTCATTACATCCTCGAAAAGCCTCATCTCAACATCACATCATCAAATCTATGCATAAGAGCTTCATCATCCCGCTACATATGCCACGAGCAGCTTTCCCAATTCAAGAGCCTTTCCCTTAGCTTTTGAATCACCTTCGATCTAAATCTAATCATCAATCATCTAGTTCATAACAATCAATCAAATCAAACATCAATCCAAGCAATCAAGCATTCAAAAATGATCTAAGTAGACAATTATAACAATAATGGCATTTTCGTAATTAAAGAGTTGAAAGTCCAATAAGCATAAAAACATGGATTATATCTCTACAACTTGATGAATGAACTTGCATAGGTTAACATATGATAAAAAATGGACATAACATCATCATGAACAATGGATCTATATGGATCTATACTTTGGATGAAGAAAATGCATGGAAATCTCTATTTTAACACCAAATCGAGCCAACAATCCGATATACTCCTTTGGATCCGTGTGAGAGATAATCACCACTCACCAAATCACCTAAACAAACCCAAAACAACACGCTTCAGATCTGGACAGCGAAGGATCAAGCTTGATCTACCACGAATCCGCTTCAAACGAAGAAATCTCTCTTGAAAAGATGAAGATTGTAACGACCCCGGATTTTATATAGATTTGAATTAATAATTAAATGAATTTTTGAATTAAAATAGTAAAATTAAATGGTAAGGTGATGCGAGTTTCCCCGATATCCAAGCATATTTTTTTTTATAAATCGTTTAAAAATTTAAATAAATGATTGAGATAGAAATACATATAAAAGTTAAATTATGATAAAATATAAAGTAAACATATTAAAATAAGTAATAAATCTAATTTAAATAACTAAACAATTTCTTCTATTTAGTAAAGCAAAGTGAACAAGAGAGAAACAAAATTTTATAGATGAAGAGCTCATAGAGGAAGTCAACAATATCTTCACAACTATCTCCCAGCCGAGAGCAAAACAATACCCTGTACAAACAAAACACTTCACCCATGCTTTGTACAAATATATTTTATCACCTGTACAAAGTAATAATCCCTATAAACTTCCCTCTTCCTTTGTACAGCCGAAGTAATATTGCAAAAGTAGAAACATAAAGTACACCATGTAAAATATAATATGAAACATAAAGGACTCTAGCAATTAATGCTATATCCTCTCAGCCACCAGAGTGAACGAATCAGCCACCAAGCAAAAGAAAGAAGAAAAAATCTTTGAAATGAATTGTACCAAACAGGAAAAAAAATAATATAACATTACCCTGTACAAACATATTAACCTGTCAACCTCTTCATTTCATCTCAGTTTTTATTCATTCGAAACTAAAAAGAGAAACTGAAGTAAAACATCTCAAAGCTTAAAAACAATAAGAAGTATATCAAAGAAAAGGAATGCTGTTCAACATCATTTCCAGTTATAAACAAACATTATCAAAAGTGAAGCCTGAGAAGAAGGGAAGGTTTCCAGTCTCAAATTCAAAACCAGAAAAGAAAAAAATGTAGATATCATCATCTACAAACTCAAAACATCGTTTAGCTTAAAGAAAACAAAAACAGGTGAGCAACTTGACCCAGTATTTTCTTCTTTAGATCAGTGAGTAAACTACTTTTAATTTGATCTATAACCCTATGTTGTAGGTGAAGTTGTGAGAAATGTTTAAATGTATGTAGTTATGCCTGCATATATATAGATATGTAAGTAAATACTGTGTGCATGTTTGGTACATTCCTCTGTTTCAGGTTTTCCAGTTTCAAAACCTGTTAAAAAAAAAAAAAATTCAAAAGCTCTTCTCTAAATCTTTTTAGGCTATATGATCTAAACAAAGTATGTTTGTATACTCAAGATCTAAACTCTAAAAATATTTTTAAGAAAAACATGAAGAGGATTTGGCTGGGAGGAAGATAAACAGTGAAACTCAAAACAATGTCAAAAATTCAAGTAACATATTTTCTCGACTCACCTATATCATCCAATTCGTCTTGAAAAACTATGAATTTTAAAAGAAGTATCATGATTTTTAAGTTCAAATTGAAGTAGAAATCGTGAGTTGAACGGGATCACATATTTCGTCAAATTCTGGCAATCGAAGAGGAGATGGGTCTCGTGATTGTAACTGGACTATGCTGGGTGATCGGGGATCATTAGAAAAATACTCGGTGAATTTATAATTCATCGAGGTGGTGGTAGGACGAGGGTTTAGGGTTTAAACCCAGTTTGTGGTCATGGTCTCGAGTTCGACGCGTTTTTCCAGGAATGGGTGGTTTCTCGTTCGTGTGTACCAGGTTTCGAGCTAGGCTCGAATTCGACTGAGGGGAGGTTTGGGTATTTGGGTTGTTTTGGGTTGGAAGAGGAATCGATCGTGGACTGGTTGGTGATCGTCGCAGGCGCCGAAGTATCGTCGGAGGTGAGTGAACGTACACGCGTGTACGTTGTGCACTGGGAATATGGGTTTGGGGAAGACGAGAGTTTTTCTCGGGAGGGTACTCGTGCTTTTCACAGTAACGACTCGAAGTAAATGAGTCTGGGCTTGGCATCAGGGCAAACTCGAAGGGATCCACGTAAAGACTCAAAGCAAAATAGGGTAGTCTCGGTAAATATTTTGTTACAGGTTTCAAACAAAACCTGTAGTGTT
Source organism: Allium fistulosum (assembly GCA_030737815.1). Classification (NCBI taxonomy): domain Eukaryota; kingdom Viridiplantae; phylum Streptophyta; class Magnoliopsida; order Asparagales; family Amaryllidaceae; genus Allium; species Allium fistulosum. Next base: position 88,393,679 of record CM060905.1, read on the forward strand.
GTTTTAAAATTTAAAATTGAAGTAAAAAATAAAAAAAGTAAAGTTTTAAACCAGTTTAAATCTAAGCTTTAAAAATCTAGTTGAGTTAGTTTGAATCTCAGTATAGAAAGTAAAGTTTTTAAAATTTGAATTATTCTAACTACTTTAAAATGGTTAAATGGTTTAAATTTTAAAGTAAAAACAAAAACAAATATGTGTATATATAACCTTTGTTTTAAAGTTTATTTTAAATAAACTTAATTATTGTAATTAAGTGAATAATTGAGAAAAGAAATGTTTTTTTTTCTAATCATAAATCCAACTTAAAGGTATAAAGTTAATTAATGTGTTAATGATGTTTATTTCCAAAGGTTATTAAATAAGGATTAAAGGATAATCAAAATAATAAAGATAAATGGTTTATCTTTTAACTAATTAAAATCTTAAGTAGTTAAGGATTTGTTAATTATTGAAAATAATTAAAGTTAATTAATTAAAGGGATCAATTAAAGTGATTAATTAATAAATGTAATTAATTAAGGATAATTAATTAATTTAGAATAATTAATTAAGATGGATAATTAAGGTTGATAAATTAATTTCATTAATTAAATGGGTTGTAATTAATTGATGTTAATTAACCAGGATTAGAAATTCATATGAAATTAAACTGATTTGAATAAATCAGACAATTAGCTGACCTTATTTATGAATATTTAGATTCTATTGGATGATTTGAATTATTTGATATTCCTGATATATGATGCTTTGTGATATACCCTGATTTATGTTGTGATCTGTAATTTACTTATCTGTTATATATATCTGTGAATGAAGATAAGCGTTATGAGTTATACCGCTTATTGATATATATGTGATGATTCATTGTGTTGCACTATTGTGTGAAACCCCTGGACTACACTTATACACACACAAATATAGATTTCACGTGGAAATCGGTTAAGTCACAGATAATGTAAATTTAATATTTTTGAAATTGAAATTTTAATTTCAATTGATTTTGAAATTAGAAATTTGGGTTTAAAGTGAAAAGCTTTCGGAATGGAATTTCAAAGATAAAAGCTATTTTGAGTAACTTAATCGAGTTTTGAAAATTTAAATAATTTGATTTAAATTTGAATTCAAGTTGGGAGTTGAATCCTATGATTTGAAACTAGGGATTGAAAATGTTATAAATGTGTTTATCTGAATTTAAACCATTTAAAAGTATAATTTTGAGAATTTGGATTTAACCCAAGGATTTCCACTCGTATGAATGAATCAGATTTTCTGAAATGAAACTGTTGTTTTAAAGGAATAAAAGCTTTCAGATAAGAAATGAAATTCCAGTTTAATTAAAGGAATTTCAATATTGAAGTGAAAATGGTTTTCCAAGTTATGAATGAATTGTTTTGAAAAGCTATGAATTGAATCTGTTATCTTTAACAGATTTAAAATAATGATTGGTTTAAATCATTTGAAATGGGATTGTTTTGAAAGCTATAAGTTAAATCTTGATTTAAAGGTTTAACGAGTTAATCAAATTGAAATGGAAATTAATTTGGAAAATCTGTGAATGAATCTTTTGTTTAAAAGATTAAAGTGTGGAAATTGTTTAAACCGATGAGGGTTGTTGAAATGAATCTTTTTTGTTTAAAAAGATTTAAAATGGTAATTTGTTAAACCATTTGAAAAGAAAGATTTTGGGTTTTAAGTTGTGACTAAATTGAAATCCCATATCCATATGTTTTTAAATATTACGCTCACTATTCGGTTTAGCCGGGAGAGGACCTTTGGGTCGTATAACCCATTCCGAATATGTGATACGTCGATATGGATAGCATTTGAAGACCGGTGTTGAAGACCGGATATTTTTGAAAACGGAAGGATTACCGTCGAGTTACTCTGCATCGGCTGATCCCCGATATAGAGGTTTTATCATCCTTAGTGACGGGAAGTCCGGACGTGATTGGAAATTATCCGGATTTGCAAGGGCTTCGTGAGAAGTGCCTTCGGTTCTGTTCGATCCCGGAACAGACTTGTATGGATTGTATGTCTGACATTACACTTTGAGATATAAAGCCGATTTCTTTCAAATACATTTCTGTTGGTGGTGGAGAATTTATTCTCTTAGCTTAACACCCTTCTCTGAGACGTACGAGCTCAGAGGTTATGTAGTTGAAATTTATCAGCGATATATCCCAATTTGGTAATGTGACATGCTGAGTGTTGCTGTGTGATGATCAGTGTTTGATCATTTGTGATATGATCATTTATTTGATCATTTATCTTTGTGATCATAGGTTGATCATCTGTTGACCCAAAGCATGGCTTTTTGAAAAAGCGTAGCTTTGTGGACGAGACTTCGTCAGGACCTCACAACCCGGAAATGGTCGAAACAGGATCGTTGCGGCAAGGTTATGAGGGTCGCGCCCTTTAGGGTATGTCATTTCCTTCTGGAAAGGGGTGGTATCATGGTATGGAGCCCAGATACTTACTCATGTGGATACACTTTCTTTATGATGTGTGATGTTGGATACCGAGCTCGGATAAAGGTCCCAAAGGACCGGGAGGTGACATATTCGTGAGTTACCTGTTACAGGGGTAACCCGGCCTTGTTTGGCAGAGAGCAGTTTGTCTCTCGGAACGTCCCGCCAGAGGCGTTTCCTTCGTGGCATAGGAAGTTCCTTAGCCTGACCATTTGTTGGAAATCCATTTCTCCAATACGGAACTTGTACGGTTTTAGTTGTAGAACCTGCCATTTACGTACGGTGGTCACCACTGTTTAGATGGTAGCTATAGTAGGCATACGATACTGGTCGTATGTTGGCTAAGATTAATATTATACTTTCGAAATGTTTTCTACACTATGCACTAATAATAATATCAAATGATTTGATTTTACGTAGTAAGCATCTTTGACTATCATAAGAAGAAATCTCCTCCAATTCTGCGTTTGCATTGTGTGTGTGGTGGGAGGTCTTATGGTAGTTTCATTTTCCAAAAGCATTGCGGATTTCAATGTTTAAAAGCCTTTGTTGCTTGTTTTAAAGATAAACTGTTTTTGTTGCTCACACCAGTCCCATGACTGATCCGGAGTTTATTGTTCCTTCCTAAACTTTGGGTGCTCATAATTTTCCACACGAGCAGTCTAGAGTTGGGTTTCTTTTCAGATATTCAGGTTTAGTAGATTATCTGGAGCTAGTTCATTCATCGGAGTTGCTTATCTTGGAGTTGTGGATTCATTCTTGTCTGAAGATCATTTTGGAGTTATCATTTCTATTGATATTCTATCCGCTGCTGTTGTTATCATTTACTTTTCCGCTGCTATTTCTTGTATCTCTGATATTGTTGTATCATATTGATATCATTGTTGTATATCATTCTGGATATTGTATTCATTGGAGTTGTATATGATATCATTGATTTCTTTTCTTCCGCTGTGTTATTTACTTAATTGTGTTATAGCTCCGGCGAATCGGATTTGAACGGTCGAATCTGCGGCATTCTAGTACAATGTGAAGTACGGATGTTGATTTTCGAGCGGGCAAAACCCGATACGTTACATGTGGTATCAGAGCTAAGGTTGAACTTTAGCTCAGGAGTATAACACATTAAGTAGCTCATTAGAGATAGGGTGAAGTATACCCTAGAATGAGTATCCTCAGATATCCGTTCGAATGTCTCAGTAAATTCTCTTGCTGTCCACTGATAGTGAGTATGAGTGCAAGAAGAGGATGCGATAGGGGACAGGGGAATACGACTAGAAATGGTCAATACTCTGTAACAACAAGGAAGCAATCTTTTCTTTATCGATCTCTTTTGTTTGTCATCTTTTCTCAATTCTTCGATAGTTTCTGGTAGATCCAGAAAGAAGATTCGATATATAAAAATGGGACATAAACTCCAGCTGAGCCAAATTTGTTTGTTTGGATGTATTGGCTGCCTTGTTTGCTTTGTTTGCAATGGTTGATAGGTATACTTTAGTTCTGAACTGAAAATTTTGAAATTGTATCCATATATCCGTTTATTCTTTGGGTCCCAGTATATTCTACGAATGGTTAGTTATTCCTTTGAACTAACCGATTCCACTGCATATTTCGTAGATCTGGATAACCCGAGTATCTTATGAAGTATTAAAACAGATTCGTTCTTGTATCTGTTATAGATGTTCTGATTTGGCAAGCCAAATGCAGAATAGATGTTCAGTTGATTTGATGAAATATCCTTCATCTATCTTTTTGTCTCCTTGGTAATTTCGAGGACGAAATTCTTTTAAGGGGGGAAGTCTGTAACGACCCCGGATTTTATATAGATTTGAATTAATAATTAAATGAATTTTTGAATTAAAATAGTAAAATTAAATGGTAAGGTGATGCGAGTTTCCCCGATATCCAAGCATATTTTTTTTTATAAATCGTTTAAAAATTTAAATAAATGATTGAGATAGAAATACATATAAAAGTTAAATTATGATAAAATATAAAGTAAACATATTAAAATAAGTAATAAATCTAATTTAAATAACTAAATAATTTCTTCTATTTAGTAAAGCAAAGTGAACAAGAGAGAAACAAAATTTTATAGATGAAGAGCTCATAGAGGAAGTCAACAATATCTTCACAACTATCTCCCAGCCGAGAGCAAAACAATACCCTGTACAAACAAAACACTTCACCCATGCTTTGTACAAATATATTTTATCACCTGTACAAAGTAATAATCCCTATAAACTTCCCTCTTCCTTTGTACAGCCGAAGTAATATTGCAAAAGTAGAAACATAAAGTACACCATGTAAAATATAATATGAAACATAAAGGACTCTAGCAATTAATGCTATATCCTCTCAGCCACCAGAGTGAACGAATCAGCCACCAAGCAAAAGAAAGAAGAAAAAATCTTTGAAATGAATTGTACCAAACAGGAAAAAAAATAATATAACATTACCCTGTACAAACATATTAACCTGTCAACCTCTTCATTTCATCTCAGTTTTTATTCATTCGAAACTAAAAAGAGAAACTGAAGTAAAACATCTCAAAGCTTAAAAACAATAAGAAGTATATCAAAGAAAAGGAATGCTGTTCAACATCATTTCCAGTTATAAACAAACATTATCAAAAGTGAAGCCTGAGAAGAAGGGAAGGTTTCCAGTCTCAAATTCAAAACCAGAAAAGAAAAAAATGTAGATATCATCATCTACAAACTCAAAACATCGTTTAGCTTAAAGAAAACAAAAACAGGTGAGCAACTTGACCCAGTATTTTCTTCTTTAGATCAGTGAGTAAACTACTTTTAATTTGATCTATAACCCTATGTTGTAGGTGAAGTTGTGAGAAATGTTTAAATGTATGTAGTTATGCCTGCATATATATAGATATGTAAGTAAATACTGTGTGCATGTTTGGTACATTCCTCTGTTTCAGGTTTTCCAGTTTCAAAACCTGTTAAAAAAAAAAAAAAATTCAAAAGCTCTTCTCTAAATCTTTTTAGGCTATATGATCTAAACAAAGTATGTTTGTATACTCAAGATCTAAACTCTAAAAATATTTTTAAGAAAAACATGAAGAGGATTTGGCTGGGAGGAAGATAAACAGTGAAACTCAAAACAATGTCAAAAATTCAAGTAACATATTTTCTCGACTCACCTATATCATCCAATTCGTCTTGAAAAACTATGAATTTTAAAAGAAGTATCATGATTTTTAAGTTCAAATTGAAGTAGAAATCGTGAGTTGAACGGGATCACATATTTCGTCAAATTCTGGCAATCGAAGAGGAGATGGGTCTCGTGATTGTAACTGGACTATGCTGGGTGATCGGGGATCATTAGAAAAATACTCGGTGAATTTATAATTCATCGAGGTGGTGGTAGGACGAGGGTTTAGGGTTTAAACCCAGTTTGTGGTCATGGTCTCGAGTTCGACGCGTTTTTCCAGGAATGGGTGGTTTCTCGTTCGTGTGTACCAGGTTTCGAGCTAGGCTCGAATTCGACTGAGGGGAGGTTTGGGTATTTGGGTTGTTTTGGGTTGGAAGAGGAATCGATCGTGGACTGGTTGGTGATCGTCGCAGGCGCCGAAGTATCGTCGGAGGTGAGTGAACGTACACGCGTGTACGTTGTGCACTGGGAATATGGGTTTGGGGAAGACGAGAGTTTTTCTCGGGAGGGTACTCGTGCTTTTCACAGTAACGACTCGAAGTAAATGAGTCTGGGCTTGGCATCAGGGCAAACTCGAAGGGATCCACGTAAAGACTCAAAGCAAAATAGGGTAGTCTCGGTAAATATTTTGTTACAGGTTTCAAACAAAACCTGTAGTGTTGTTTTAAAATTTAAAATTGAAGTAAAAAATAAAAAAAGTAAAGTTTTAAACCAGTTTAAATCTAAGCTTTAAAAATCTAGTTGAGTTAGTTTGAATCTCAGTATAGAAAGTAAAGTTTTTAAAATTTGAATTATTCTAACTACTTTAAAATGGTTAAATGGTTTAAATTTTAAAGTAAAAACAAAAACAAATATGTGTATATATAACCTTTGTTTTAAAGTTTATTTTAAATAAACTTAATTATTGTAATTAAGTGAATAATTGAGAAAAGAAATGTTTTTTTTTCTAATCATAAATCCAACTTAAAGGTATAAAGTTAATTAATGTGTTAATGATGTTTATTTCCAAAGGTTATTAAATAAGGATTAAAGGATAATCAAAATAATAAAGATAAATGGTTTATCTTTTAACTAATTAAAATCTTAAGTAGTTAAGGATTTGTTAATTATTGAAAATAATTAAAGTTAATTAATTAAAGGGATCAATTAAAGTGATTAATTAATAAATGTAATTAATTAAGGATAATTAATTAATTTAGAATAATTAATTAAGATGGATAATTAAGGTTGATAAATTAATTTCATTAATTAAATGGGTTGTAATTAATTGATGTTAATTAACCAGGATTAGAAATTCATATGAAATTAAACTGATTTGAATAAATCAGACAATTAGCTGACCTTATTTATGAATATTTAGATTCTATTGGATGATTTGAATTATTTGATATTCCTGATATATGATGCTTTGTGATATACCCTGATTTATGTTGTGATCTGTAATTTACTTATCTGTTATATATATCTGTGAATGAAGATAAGCGTTATGAGTTATACCGCTTATTGATATATATGTGATGATTCATTGTGTTGCACTATTGTGTGAAACCCCTGGACTACACTTATACACACACAAATATAGATTTCACGTGGAAATCGGTTAAGTCACAGATAATGTAAATTTAATATTTTTGAAATTGAAATTTTAATTTCAATTGATTTTGAAATTAGAAATTTGGGTTTAAAGTGAAAAGCTTTCGGAATGGAATTTCAAAGATAAAAGCTATTTTGAGTAACTTAATCGAGTTTTGAAAATTTAAATAATTTGATTTAAATTTGAATTCAAGTTGGGAGTTGAATCCTATGATTTGAAACTAGGGATTGAAAATGTTATAAATGTGTTTATCTGAATTTAAACCATTTAAAAGTATAATTTTGAGAATTTGGATTTAACCCAAGGATTTCCACTCGTATGAATGAATCAGATTTTCTGAAATGAAACTGTTGTTTTAAAGGAATAAAAGCTTTCAGATAAGAAATGAAATTCCAGTTTAATTAAAGGAATTTCAATATTGAAGTGAAAATGGTTTTCCAAGTTATGAATGAATTGTTTTGAAAAGCTATGAATTGAATCTGTTATCTTTAACAGATTTAAAATAATGATTGGTTTAAATCATTTGAAATGGGATTGTTTTGAAAGCTATAAGTTAAATCTTGATTTAAAGGTTTAACGAGTTAATCAAATTGAAATGGAAATTAATTTGGAAAATCTGTGAATGAATCTTTTGTTTAAAAGATTAAAGTGTGGAAATTGTTTAAACCGATGAGGGTTGTTGAAATGAATCTTTTTTGTTTAAAAAGATTTAAAATGGTAATTTGTTAAACCATTTGAAAAGAAAGATTTTGGGTTTTAAGTTGTGACTTAATTGAAATCCCATATCCATATGTTTTTAAATATTACGCTCACTATTCGGTTTAGCCGGGAGAGGACCTTTGGGTCGTATAACCCATTCCGAATATGTGATACGTCGATATGGATAGCATTTGAAGACCGGTGTTGAAGACCGGATATTTTTGAAAACGGAAGGATTACCGTCGAGTTACTCTGCATCGGCTGATCCCCGATATAGAGGTTTTATCATCCTTAGTGACGGGAAGTCCGGACGTGATTGGAAATTATCCGGATTTGCAAGGGCTTCGTGAGAAGTGCCTTCGGTTCTGTTCGATCCCGGAACAGACTTGTATGGATTGTATGTCTGACATTACACTTTGAGATATAAAGCCGATTTCTTTCAAATACATTTCTGTTGGTGGTGGAGAATTTATTCTCTTAGCTTAACACCCTTCTCTGAGACGTACGAGCTCAGAGGTTATGTAGTTGAAATTTATCAGCGATATATCCCAATTTGGTAATGTGACATGCTGAGTGTTGCTGTGTGATGATCAGTGTTTGATCATTTGTGATATGATCATTTATTTGATCATTTATCTTTGTGATCATAGGTTGATCATCTGTTGACCCAAAGCATGGCTTTTTGAAAAAGCGTAGCTTTGTGGACGAGACTTCGTCAGGACCTCACAACCCGGAAATGGTCGAAACAGGATCGTTGCGGCAAGGTTATGAGGGTCGCGCCCTTTAGGGTATGTCATTTCCTTCTGGAAAGGGGTGGTATCATGGTATGGAGCCCAGATACTTACTCATGTGGATACACTTTCTTTATGATGTGTGATGTTGGATACCGAGCTCGGATAAAGGTCCCAAAGGACCGGGAGGTGACATATTCGTGAGTTACCTGTTACAGGGGTAACCCGGCCTTGTTTGGCAGAGAGCAGTTTGTCTCTCGGAACGTCCCGCCAGAGGCGTTTCCTTCGTGGCATAGGAAGTTCCTTAGCCTGACCATTTGTTGGAAATCCATTTCTCCAATACGGAACTTGTACGGTTTTAGTTGTAGAACCTGCCATTTACGTACGGTGGTCACCACTGTTTAGATGGTAGCTATAGTAGGCATACGATACTGGTCGTATGTTGGCTAAGATTAATATTATACTTTCGAAATGTTTTCTACACTATGCACTAATAATAATATCAAATGATTTGATTTTACGTAGTAAGCATCTTTGACTATCATAAGAAGAAATCTCCTCCAATTCTGCGTTTGCATTGTGTGTGTGGTGGGAGGTCTTATGGTAGTTTCATTTTCCAAAAGCATTGCGGATTTCAATGTTTAAAAGCCTTTGTTGCTTGTTTTAAAGATAAACTGTTTTTGTTGCTCACACCAGTCCCATGACTGATCCGGAGTTTATTGTTCCTTCCTAAACTTTGGGTGCTCATAATTTTCCACACGAGCAGTCTAGAGTTGGGTTTCTTTTCAGATATTCAGGTTTAGTAGATTATCTGGAGCTAGTTCATTCATCGGAGTTGCTTATCTTGGAGTTGTGGATTCATTCTTGTCTGAAGATCATTTTGGAGTTATCATTTCTATTGATATTCTATCCGCTGCTGTTGTTATCATTTACTTTTCCGCTGCTATTTCTTGTATCTCTGATATTGTTGTATCATATTGATATCATTGTTGTATATCATTCTGGATATTGTATTCATTGGAGTTGTATATGATATCATTGATTTCTTTTCTTCCGCTGTGTTATTTACTTAATTGTGTTATAGCTCCGGCGAATCGGATTTGAACGGTCGAATCTGCGGCATTCTAGTACAATGTGAAGTACGGATGTTGATTTTCGAGCGGGCAAAACCCGATACGTTACAAAGATCTTCAATCTAAGCTCTTGAATCTTCAATCTTGATCTTCGATTTGGATGGATGGAAGCACTAGATTAGAGTGGAGAAAAGAAGTGAAGAAGTGTAGAAGTCGAGCTCTCAAAATGGCAGCACTTCGTCGCTTCAAAATCCGGATCCCAAAAATGAAGAGAAGCTCTCCTATTTATAGCAGAAAATACCCTAAGTCGTAACTCGGCTATCTCCTTAAGTCGCTGCCGACTTAACACTATGCCGACCTACGACCTAAAGCTTTGCCATCCTACGACTTAACCAGAAGCATCTGCGACCTAACAACTGCTATCTCCTAAGTCGGTCACAACTTATAGCATGCGCGCCTACGACTCAACAAAACCGGGTTAAACTCTTAAGTCGTCTACGACTTAACTGGGTTACGACTCAACACGCACGCGTCTTACTTGGTCAGACGACTCAACTACTAAGTCGTCTACGACTCATCAGACCAATCCTTAACTCGGCAACGACTTAACAAATAACTGGTCAGACGACTCAACTAGGCTTACGACTTACGACTTAGCAAGTATACGACTCATCCCTCAACTCGTCCAGTCCTTAAGTCGACCACTACCTTAACTCGTCAGCCGACTTAACACTTAACTCAAAACCTTAAGTCGTCTACAAAATCATAAGTCGGTCACTTCCTTAGGTTGTCTATCCCTTAACTCGGCAACGACTTACAACCTACGACTTAATACTTGCCGAGTTAACTTCGACCTACTAACTTAGCCCAGCTACGACTTATCTCCTTAGGTCGTCGCCGACTCACCCCTTAAGTCCTTAACTCGCCCAGACTCATCACTAACTCGTCCAGAACTCATAAGTCGGCTACGACTTAGGACTTAACCAAAATTCTTCCCAAAATCTGAAACAATCTAAAATGTTGAAAATTCCAGATTTGAACGAACTTTTCGATCCGTAAAAATACGGGTCGTTACAATCTATTATTCCATTCGTGTGAGATTCTGTTCTGTCTTTTTTTTCTTTCTACCCTTGATGATTCACTTATTCATGCAATTTGAGTTGGACATGTGTAGTTTATTGTCGATTCAAAGGGTATGGAAAATAGGCCATTACACATATCATGCTTCGGTAGAAGGAGCCCCATCCTTGTCATGATTGATTTTGGTTTTGATATATTTCTATTTAAAGGAATTTTAACATATTTTGAATATAAAAACCCGAGCATTTAGTTCTAAATTTATCTTTTGAAAAAACTTGATGTTTAATATTTTATTTCAGAGTATTCTCTATACTTTTATAGCATATGGTTGTTATATTACTTTTGATTGCATGTGGCTTTATGTCACATTAGAGTTGCATCATTATTATTAGTTGCATCATATTGCCATATTGCATATGATTGTTATATTTTTTATGTTTCTAGTGTATTTCTCTTTTGTCGGTATGATTCTCTTTTCGATTATGTAAGTACGAGATAGGTACAGGGAAGCAAGAGTTCACTATTTGATAGCTTGCACACCTGCATTCGCATCGACATAGTATGTTGCTTGATAAAAATCAAGCACAAAAGAGGTATGTAGTAGATTTAGAGGTTGGTGATTGATTGATGATTTTATGCCCCAGATATAGGAGGCCACTTTTGGCCTTTTGTTTTCTTTGTTGATTTGGGTCAATTGTGGTAAGTTGTAGTTTTTCTGGATCTAGCCACTTAAACGAGGTGTTGTCGATATTTTTTGTAATATAATAAACTTTATATGCCTAAGGGTAAGAGGACATTTTCTTCCTTTGGGAAATTTGGGGACAAAATTCTTTTCAGGATGGGAGAATGTAACATACTGGAAAAATATAAATAACTTATACTCGAATTATATAAATATTTAAATTGTGAATTAAATATTAAGTAAATGGATCTAATAGCCTTGTCTAACTTATTTTAATTAATAAATAATAATGGTGAACTCATATTGTAAATTTGTTTACAATAACAAATTGTTCGAATAAATAACAACAAAATCAATTGTTAATAAAACGACTTGATTTTCAATGGTACATTTTTAAATGATTTATAGGATTTTCGATTATTTTTAATTTGAAAAATATTTAAATTTTTGTTTGATGTATATTTCAGCAATGACGGTATTTTTGAAATTTCATAGAATAAGATAACTAGTGTATTTTATTGTTGATTTATGATCGTATCGCATTGCTTGCACGATCTTATTTTTATTTCTGTCATTCGCAGATTCGAACGAAATATTGTGTAGCGAGGTACCAGAATTTTAAAAACATAATAACCTAATAACTTAACCTAATCTCAACAATATTCCTCTTCCTTTTTTTCATTTACAGTAAAAACATTTTTGAGACGCCTCCTGTTTTCAATTAAATCCATAGATTCTCTCAACAAAAATTAGTATTGTCTGATCTGTTGAGTTCGTAAGAGTGAGGGCTTCGAATCCATACCCTTAGATTTATTTATGGTGGAGTTTGGCGGAGCTCGACTTTTCGACCGTAGCTAAGGCTCGAGCTCGTCATTGATTTAAGGCGAACTGGCTCGAGGCATTGTTTGCGTTGCTTTGCTAGAGTAAAGATGAGTTTGTGGTGACCATTTACAAGCATGAGGCAGTGTATTGATGATCGCGACATTTGTCATGGCATGGGGTTTTGATCGCTTTTCTATTGAGGTGATCAAGTGTTGAATGATGTTGATGGACGCGGAGAGGACGAAAGGAGGAGCATGTTGGCAAACACCGTTCATTGAACGGTGGAGCGTACCTCTGGGTCACTTTGATTCATGCAACCTAGAGATGGATTTTGGTGCTTTTGCAGGATCAAGGTGTTTGGGAAGAAGGGTTTTATGAGGGGTAATTTTTTGATTAGGTAATTGGTGAAATTGATTAATTATTTAATCTCAATTTATTATAATATTCAATATCTCACTCTTGGATTTGGATGCGGTCTTTTGTGTTGGACTCGTATCAATGTTATCTATGCACTGGAATTGATTTTTTTGAGTTTGTAGCAAATGAAATTTTGAGTTAAAATCGAATGTCATTTGATTTTTGGATCATACTAGAATTTTGGTGAGTTAACTAACCTTTAAATAATCTAGATGTTATCTATGCTATTATAGATTATTATTGAATGCTTGGATGATAGTTTATAAATTGTTGTTTGATTGTTTGTTTAGATCTGATTCCCGCTTGGAAGTGAATGGCATAAATAACAATGCAGGGAATAAAAAAAGAGGAAGTCGAAGTGTATGCAGCGAATAGGTCGTCAAAGAACACTTCAAAATACACATACATATGTGTGATTTACATGGGGCTTTTGCAGAGAGACCCTATGGGATTTCTCGTCAATATTGATTTACTTATATTCTTATGTTTCCTATATTGATGTTTGGTTGAAACATTTGTGATATGCTATTTTATTTGTGTAAGTGTCATCATAGCGATTATCGCTATGCCATCAGTTATGAAATATCATCTCCTCAAATCTTTGTGCGTGTTGGACTTGTGCTTGTTTTTTACAAAATAAATGTTTGGTCACGTTTTAGCACTTTGAAAGTTGTTTAAATTATATTTTCGAGTATTTTTGAATTTTTTTAAATAAAAGATAAGTATTGTTTAAAATTTATAAAAGGTGTTATGAATTTGACTAATTATCTTTTGGGATAATCATTGTTGTTTTAAATTTATAAAAAGATTGTAAATTTGATTAATTATCTTTCGGGATAATTAATGTTGTTTAAAATTTATGAAAAGATTATAAATTTGATAAATTACCTTTCCGGATAATTAATATTGTTTTAAATTTATAAAAAGATTGTAAATTTGATTAATTACCATTTGGGATAATTAATGTATTTTTAAATTTATAAAAAGATTATAAATTTGATTAATTTTCTTTTGAGATGATTAATGTGGTTTTAAATTTATAAAAGAGTTACATCGATTATCTTTCGGGATGAATAACATTGATTTAAATTTATAAAGATATTTTAATTTGATTTATTATCATCTAGGATAATAAATGTTGTATTAAAATTACAAATGATAGTTTATAAATAAGAAAATCTTTAAAATGGATTATTTAAAAATAAAGCTAAGTGTAAATTATTTTAGGTTTATAGTAAATGATGTTTTAATGAAATTTGTTTTTTACTCTTCTTTTTAATACACTTAGAAATATAATTTGCTCTTTAAAAAAAACATTTAAAGAGTGTTTTTAAAATGTATTACAAATATTTATGATGTGACAACCAAGTGTTAGTTAAATGTTTTAAAAGTTTGATTTGTTTATAGAAAATATTTTGTCTTATACTTAGCACTAAACGCTGAAGGAACTCTTGCTATTCTTAAAGTTAAGAATGTTGTCATGACAAGGTGGGAAACAGCACTTGTCCGACTTTATTGTTTTCCCCAGGGTGGTGCTAGTTTGGGATTGACGAGTTGTGATAAGTATAAGAAATTTAAATTTCCATATACAATCATTTATGTTATCCCCGATAGTTGATTTCTTGATTATCGATTTTGATATCTACTTTCTTTTTCATCAATCTAAGACAATTTATTGCTCATTTAGAGCATTAATTTCCTTTCTCGAAAATGACTAAAGCCAAAGAGCAAGTGGACATTGAACTATGTGGGGTTGCTCCCATTAGAGTTTCTTCATATCTACTTTAGATTGTATTCGGTTATATGCGCGTGGAGATGTGAAATACTCTGATTCTTGGTAAGTTTGGTGGGGTCTGCCTTAGACATTTTCTTAGAGTCATCGTAATTTTCAAGTATATTGTCTAAAAGTATACATTTGGGTGGGGGCACATCATCCTACTCATTATTAGAAAAATTCTTTTTCCTTATTTTTGATTCAAACATTTGAATAGATTCTTTCTTAATTGCATCGTAAAGTGTCCTGTGCTCTTAGCTATGTTTAATTATTTATGCCCATTCCTTAAGTTTAGATTTTGTTCTGATTTGATTACCTCTCTTTAATGTATGGTGGTTGTTTATGTGAGGTAAAATCCATTCCATGTTTAGCAGCGTGGTCTTACATATTATTAGATGTTCATCATGTTTCATAAGTATTCTCACGCTGGTTTTTCCAAACCAATCTAGGTGTTTTTTATTGAAAATTTAAAACTCTCGGGCCGAAACGAGTTTTTCTAGGCTGTTGTTAATGGGAAAGACCCATGGAGTAGAGCTGAATGTTCACCTGTCGTAATATTTTTATTTTCCATTATATAAATATGTATACCAATCAGAAATTGCAAGATCCGAAAGTCATAACTATCCAGGCTGGTGAGGTTTGTTTCTAACTTTAATATACTATGTATCTTAGAGTGACAACTTTTGTTATCATTATTATATTATATGCAATCATTCCACTGTAAGATTTTATTTTTTTTCCTATTCTTTTAATTTTTACTTTAACAATATGCCTTTCTGGCACTTGGATGCTCGGCATTTGAATATCGTGGATGTATTAAGTGCCGACTTTCAAGGGTCGAAAAGGTGGGTCGTTACAATACACATAACTAGTGTTATCATAGTTTTCATTTTAAAAAGAATTAAACTTTTGCAGGATATCAAAGTCACACCTAATATGGCTAGGCAACTAAGCTTCTGGTACTCAATAATTTGTACAGCAAGTATATAAATGAAACTAAAATCAGTAGTAGGGATGAATCCCGTTTGATACCTCTACAAAATTTCCCTGTACGACATATAAGACCCCTACAAATCATTTCATAAAAATCCACTTTCAAAAGTGGCAAATCATCCAAACCAAACAACCAATAATATAACATCCAAGCATACAAATAATAATTTATATCAACACGTTAAACCAAAGATGAGTTAGCTCACTGTTGTTCCAGTTATCACTTATGCGTTCCGGTTTGATTTAGAACGAACAACATTCAATTTCAGCTCAAAATCCTACTTGCTCCAAACTCGATGAAATTAACTCAAGTGCGTAGATACCAATCCTACGAGTGAAACACGAAAGGTCGCATCTTGATTGGACCACGTATGAGTGAAATACGATTTAATTACTAGCCATGAATTAAATTAATTAATTAAACTAATTAATTTCCTTACCCTACTCAACAAAACCCAAGCTACTAGCACACACCCAGACCCAACCCACCATCAACAGTATCTCTTCCCCCAAAATTTAAATTCACACCTGGGAATGAAAAGAACCCGCCTCGATCAGTTCGCGACCACCGCCGCTTCAGCCACACTTGGTCCACACCATCGCCAGTGTTAGAATGTCAACCCATTGCCTCACCTCCGAACCCAACCTCGGCCAACTCGATGGCTTCCTCCTCTACCAACAACGAGATATGAAAACCTAAAAATCAAAAACGCCAAAACCCTAAATCGAGCTCCATCGACAACCTCCAACCACCGAACCTCCTTTGACAAACTCCAATGTTTCTGCCTCGACCCGAGCTTCCTCCAAGCACCATCCTTACTCCCCTCAATCATCCAATCATTGAAAATTTTGAGCTAAATGAAAAAACGTTCATCCACCATCATTGGCCAACTCCGGCCACCTGACACTATATGACCACCACCAAAAATACCGTCTTCTCGTCATGAACACAACCCAACTCTCTGATTTCCATTTCGTGTCTATCGAAAAACCACCATTATTTGACCACTACTATTATCAACCAATATTTGCCACCCCACTCGACGAAACGACGATGGAATATTTTAGAAACTACTAGGGGTGATGACGAACAACTTTGTAGTTGGAAGTTTTACTGAAAGTGAATAAATTGTAAGATATTGATTTTTGAAGGTGGATGGAAGAGTGGTTTTATTTTATAGGAAAATGAAAATAATAAAAGAAGAAGAAGATGGAGAGATGAGTGAAGTGAGGTGAAATGAGTGGAATTAAGTAAGGTGAGTGAAACAAAGTGAAGTTAGGTATGGTGTAATAAAGCGACAGAAAGCTTCCAAGCAAAGCAACCATCAAATCAATATTATTTAGTTCTGGATACCCCGCTGTACCGTATCACATTCGCACACGAACCTCAAACGATAGATTCAAAAATACGATCGCGTCCAACAATGCGACTTGATCAGAAAATAACAAAAAGCACATAAGTTAGCTAATTCTATGTTGTTTTCAAAAATATCAACGTTTGCCGTAAATTGCATCACATGAAAAAATTTAATATTTCCAATTAAAAATTATGGAAAAATCCTATTAATTCATTTAAGAATACATTATTAAAAATCAAGTCGTTTTATTAAAAATTGATTTTCTTATTATATATTATATTCGAATCAAATTTTGATTTTTAAATAGATTAAGTATTCTCATTTGAAATAATAAAAATCTCTGATCGTTACAGGAACACTTCAAAAGATTTGATTTTGTAGAGGGACCTAACGAGATTTCTCACAAACATTGATTTACATTTCATTTATATGTATGCATGTAAAATGCTTATATGCCGAAAGCTTGGTAGCATTGTCATATTGCTTGTAAAATTTGCTATGACTTGAAAGTTGACTTTTTTTATGAAGTAGTAATTTGCACTTGATGAAGTGCTAGAGTGGTTGTGAAGTCTCTTTTTATTATTTAAAACTTATAACTCACAGATATTTTGAAGTAAGTTTTTTCTAAACTTATAGTAGTATACATTATTGAAGAAAATGGAGTTCAAAAGATAGTTGATTTAGAAAACAAGTTTTAAATAATTATGGTCCATATAGCGATATGAATGCACTTTGAAAATCTATTATTTTAGTAAAATATAAAAGATAATCTATTTAGATATTTGTAAATTCTTTTCAAATATGTTTACAAAAACTGAATAAGTATTTAAAAAGGAGATTGAAGTTTTAAATATATTTTTAGGAATTTATTTGAGTTACTGAAGTAAGAGATTTAAATTTTATAAAGGGAAAATCTAATCTTTTCAAATCAAAGTTGGGTTTTATTTAAAGATTCTCAAGTAATGTTTGCTTAAGATTTTTTAATTATAACTTATGTATTTTAAAAATGTACTTTTGAAAAGTAAAAATGCTTAAAAGAGATTTGAGATTTAAATGACTTATTATGATATATTTGAACAAGTGGTTTATATAAAGAAAATCTCTTACTTTTCAAAGTCGAATTCTCTTTTAACAGTTGATGGCTTTTATGTTATGAATTTAATGGAAGTTTAAACCTTGTTTTAAAGTGTTTTCAATGAGGTTTGAAATTTATATAAGTGATTTAAAAGGTTATTTTATATAATAAAGCAAGTGATACTTTTATAAAAAGGGAAACTCTTTTATTTCCAAAGTGAAACTTTCCTTTAAAAGTAATGATATTTAAGAGATGTTTTAAATAAAAATTTTAAACTATGTTATAAGTGTTTTAAAAGATTTTGGAGAATGGAGAAGGGCAGATTTAGAATTATAACCTCTATGTTTATTAAATGGTTTTCAAAAAATAGAAGGAAGTTAAGGGCTATAATATTCTAGTTATAGTAAAATATTTGGGAAAGTGGAAAAGAAAGTTTGGCTTATAACATTTTGTTTGTTTCAAATAATTATATGAAATTTATGGAGTCTTATACTTGTCATTAAGCTTTGAGAAAGGTAAACTTCTACTTACCTTGAAAGATAAGAATGTTGTCGAGTCAAGATTCGAATTGTTAACCAAAGGATAGTCAATTACTTATAGAAATTAAGCATTCCTATACTTGAGACTAAAAGCATATGAGTAGATTGATCCTCTATCCATGACATCTAGAATAAGAGTTTTTAATTAAGACAAGGTTAGGAGCAATCAGTGCCCTAACTTATCTGGTTTCATTTTTAGGTGAGGGATAGAGTAAGTCGAAATATTGGAATGTGGAAAGTGTAGGAGATTTGATTTTTATAAGTAATCATTTTGAGAAATATGGTGGTTTGAAAAGCATCGTTTCCATACTTAACATCAAATTCCAAGGTAGGAAAACTCATCTCCATCTGTAAGAATTAAGAATGTATGTCGAGGCAAGGATAATTTTCTAACTTGTCTGACTTCATTGTTAATTGAGAGATAATACAAGCTTGAAATCAAAAGGTGGTGGTAAGTATATTTGGTCTAATTTACATAAAATCAATTTACTCACACCGAGGAAAAGTGGTTTGGGTTTATAGTAAACAATTTTTTTAAGTGTCGTTTGTTTATGACCAATTAAGTATGTTTTTTAAATATGAAATCTTTCTTAATGTTTATAAATATACTTATACCGTTGAGATAAGTTTATGGATATGTTTTCTAAGTACTGAAAGTGTAATCTTTTGTAAGTATACTTATACTGATAAGATAAGTATACGGATATTTTTCCAAGCATTGAAAGCGTATAAATGAATAGTCAATGAGTAGTATACATACATATATATATATGTATATGTATATATGTATGTATGTATATATATCTTGTGTAAAGGTATTTTAATACAAGTATTTATAAAGTGATTTTAATGACTAAAAAGATTTATTAAAAAGGCCTAGTTGCTAGTTATTTGCTTAAATCATGCTTGGTTTCCTTATGAAATTAAATCCATGATTGGATTGTTTGCTAATTTGATAGTTAAGTAATCGACTATCAAATCCTGGTGTAATGACCCTGAATTTTTGTCATCTAAATTTTGATTTAAATATGAAAATATTGGTTAAATAATTCAAATAGCGTAAATTACAAATATAAGGATTTATTTTATAATTTGAATTGCTAAATTGAATAATAGAAATATTTAAGTAATTGAATCTTGAATTTAATATTGCTAAAAATGATTTCAAATGCTGGTTTAAATTCTGGTTAAATAAGAATGAAGATAGTAAACTTTTAAATTGAAACTAAAAGTGATTAAACTGATTTTAATAATTACTCGTTTTAATTAATGTGTTAAATTATCGATCTGAGACACAGTCTATGATTTTTGACGAAACCAATGCCATTGGATCCGTAATAGTAAATTAGTATATGCCATCAAATTTCGTGGTGATTGGATGTATCTTTTGGTCATACGAGTTCGAAATGCATAGAAATTACTTAAAATGAATTTAAATTAATATAATTTGATTTTGAATGTTAACTTCTGTATATGATGGAACTGGATCCTAATATTTTTTCCATTGTATTCGAAATAAGGGTATTTAGTATAGAACGTCAGTCGGCACTCCTCGATTGGAGTTCTAAAATTTAGAGCGTGAATAACATTTTATAAAAAATTATATATGACCTTAAAATTTCTCATTTTATAACCCATATCCCTAAATGTCTCAACCACCATCCTCTTTAACTCGATCCAATGGCCAACAATGATCAGAGCCACTACGAGCATTTATAGGCCTCGAGTTTAACTTCAAAGATGATCGTGGGGAGGAGCTCGACTCATTCAACGGTTGAGATGTGCTAATACGTCAAGGTTTGGTGGAATTTCACCACGCTCATGGTGTTATTCTTGGCTAATTTGAGGCAATGGATGGCGAGCTAGGGCACGACATCGGTGCTGGTAGGATGGTCATGGAGTGGGCGAACTCAGGTGGTGTTGCGGTGGACTCCGACGAGATGTAGAGGGGCACGATGAAGATGAACATGATCGTGAGTGTGACCTGGGTTTTAAAACGAGAGAGAGGATTAGCACGTGTGATTAGTTTAAACATGGTAGTTAATTGTTAATTTCTTGTTAATTAATTATATATTAAATCGAATGTTTAAAGATGTATACCTTTTTCATACGAGATTGTATTCGAGCGCGACGAGTTGTGTTGCAATCGTATCAGCTAAATCTATGTTATGGAGTTGGATTGGTGGATTTGGAGTTAGTAAAAATTTATGTTAAAATCGAATGTCAGTTCATTTTTAATTCAAACTAGAATGCTTTAGCGATTACTAAAATTTTGGTGAGTTAAACTCACCTCTCTGGCCCACTTATATTTTATATAAGTGTAGATAATTTTTTGTTGTTGACTGTTGCTGGTTTGGATTATTTACTGTATTTATCTGTTGGTTTGGTTATATTCCTACCCTTGGAGCCGATGAGACATCATATGTTCCTGTGTATGAGCGGATGATCCTTTGTATACGATCCCGCCTCGAAGTGGTTGATTTATATTTAATGATTATATATTGTGTATGAAGCAGGGGACAGGTTGGAGGGATCCAACGGAATTCCTCATCAGTTGTTGATTTTTATTTACACGTGTATATATATATATCTGTGTATGTGTGTTGATATATGAGTTGAGGTGAAATGGGATAGGTTGGAGTGATCTAACGGGATTCCTTATACTATTGATTTTACTTTTCATATATTGTGTTATTTGATCTATTGGAAATTATATTGTGAATGGTTGAAGCAATATAGTTGTTATAAACGTGCTTTGAAATCCCTAAAATTAAACATGTGTTTAAATTGGATATATCGGGATAAATATATATTAAATATATATTGGGTTGTTTACACATGTTATAGCATGTTGGACATAAATGGATAACTTGGGAAGCTATTACAAGTGGTGATGGAAATATTTGGTTTAATAAAGTAAAAATGACTTTTACTTTATATATCTTTTCAATTTATTTAAAATAATTTTGTAAATATCCATTTAAAGAAATTAATTTAAGAAGTTTTGAAGTTTAAAAATCATTTATAATTATTTGTGAATTTTTAATGTAAATGGGTTTCATATTAAATACGTTTTATGGATTTTAAATAAGTATTTTTAGGAGATATTTAATGTACATGTTTTAGATAATTATATAATAGTTTTTAAAGTATTTCTAATAATATAATAGTTTTTAAAGTATTTCCTAATAATATACTAGTTTTTAAAGTATTTTAGGTATACATATAGTTTTTAGTTAACAAGTTAAATATTTTATTAAAAGTAAATAGAAGTTTTATATTATATTATCTTTTTAAATCTTTCTTAATATTAAATATTTTACCTTATAAATAAATTAGTGTATATATATTAAAACATTATATAAAGTAGTTTTGGCATATTAGTAAGTATTTTAAAGTATTTATATATATATATATAGAAGTTTTAAGTATTAAATTAAATATTCCATCAATATAATATAAAGGGGATCTGGGTTCTAACATTTAAGTTAAATAAATGGTATGGGAAAGATTTAACTAAAAGTGTAACATCTAAATTTATAAATGTTAGATATGCTTGACCTTTTGATAAATGTTTTGAAGATTAATTATAAGGATAAGCAATGGTTTTGGGTTTTGTTGTAAACGATGTTGGAACAACACTTATTTTTAACCATTATTATTAATTATACTAGTGTAAACCAGTGCTTCGCACACTGGTGTGGTGAAAATATTGTAGTTACATAGCAAATAGAAAAACATGAAAATCATTGACATAAGGAATAGGAAATAAATACGGTAAGGAACAAAAGATATAGCAAGTAAGAGAACGTTAAACCATAATTTTACGATATTGAAAAAAATCATAGTGAAATACATAAGGAAACAGTTCGATGTTAACCATAATTCTAGATAAAGGCAAACTTTTATACTTTGTGTAGTTCATTTATATAACAATAAATCTATTTAGTACAATTGTTCAATATACAAATTGTATTACTCATGACAGATGAATTTTAGATACAACAGCTGAAAAAGATCTCACATTTGCATATCATATTGAAATTTTAATTGAGGTTCAATTGTGCATGGTTTATAACCAAACAATACTTCTAGCTTAGCTTCGAGTTAGAGCTAGGCATTTTATGCACTTGTTGTGGCATCTGCATCATCAATCAATCATTCTAAATTTAAAACTGAAAACTAAGCATAAGACAAATGATTATATCCTTTATGCACTTGTTTAAAAACCATGCATAAAGTACCACTCCAAAGCCGATCTTAGATCAACTCATGCAAATGTGCAAGGAAACTGATATAAACATTCATGTTTATTTTTTCCTCTCCAGATTTCAAAATTTGGTTATAATGGTTGATTTTGTTCACTAGAGCTTTTAGCATTAATTTAGTCTTTTACTCTCAAAACATGCTCTAGAGCTACATCAAAAATCTAGTGGTTTACAATGATTCCTAAATATCGTTATCAAATTATAAAATATAAATTTCAAATAAGCTAACAAAGGATGCGTACATTAACATACTTGTCGTTAAGCCTTTCCCTCAACTTTTCAAGTGATGCTTTTGTCTCAGTAGCAGCATAGAACTCTATTTCTACAAATATCACATATATATATATATATATATATATATTCAAATATAGAGTTGTATCTCTTACAAATTAATCTTAGAAAAAAAGAACTTGCTAATTGAAGATGGATCTAGAGACCTTGAGATCGAAAACTGATTGATATCAATTAAGCATGTTAAAAAGAAAAATGAAAAAAGAAAGAACTTGCTAAGGGAAAAAATGATGTACAATGTAATGATTCCCTCCATTCAATCATATAAATCAAAAGAATTCTTATTCACGCCATAAAAATTACCAAAAATTACTCAATTTTCAGTCGGTGGTCATCTTCATTACATGTTTCGTACCTCCATTTGAAAGTTTCTTCATGTTTTTTTAATTCAAACATGCTTTGTGCTACTAAATAACTAAAGCATAAACCACTTTATATCGTTGATTGAAATCAAATAATTTTTAGTCATTTTTATGGTGTGAATATTATTGCTCTAAATCAAAGCAACAATGATGAACAAAGTAGTTTTACTTTGCAATACATTACTACATTTCCAAAGCTACATTTTAATATATTGTTGAACATTTTAGAACATACAAAGAACAGATAAACGCATAATAAAAACTTAATACATGAAAATTGTGTAATGACAAAAAAATCAATAGACTCTATACCTCTTTCTAGAGCCAGCATTGTGCAATACACTACTTTCTTTGAAGGAAGTGTCAAATCCAAGCATGATACCATAGATTTTCCATGCATTAAGTAAACAACAATAGTTATCGAGTAAAATTCATTAAAATTACTTATATAAATGAGATCATCCACTGTTTGAGAAGGATTTAACAATGATTAACAGTGCATTAACTACTTAGCCACCTAAAATTTCATTGTTGTAGAAATAAAAACATTATGCTAAACCATTGTTAATTACAAACAACTAATAAATAAGATGAGCGAAATCTTGGATTGGTATGAAAAGAAATGAAAATTTGACTTGAATGTACCTTATTCATGAAGCAATAATCAAATGTAGGCATCCAATATACATTTGGAACATTGTAGAATTCATTAGTGATTTTAGACATACTACTTTGATCCTAATTTGAGTTAGTATCGAGCATTTATTGCATATTTATTAAACATGGGACATGTAAGTAGATTCACGCTTAGGTAGTTATATGCTAATAACCATTATTATTCTTATGAATGTATATAGTTTTGTGATGAAATAGTTAGTAATATAGTACTATCTATCTCGTTAAAATAAATAAATTAGGATCTAGGATACATATTTTATCAAGCAAAGACCTTTTCAAATGCCATATAGAGGATAGGAACTCAAGAATTATTCTATGTTTATGAAATTAAAAATATATAATACTACTCTTTAATAAACTAAATAATCTTACTATGTTTAAATATTATTTTTCATAAAATAGCATAAGTGCTTTCAGGCCAATGTCCTAAATCCAAAAAACAGTGGCAAGAAAGATATCTTCACATCTTTGGTGGTCAAAATTTAAAAACCAATGAAAGGTTAAAGATAGGTATGTATGTAAAACAGATGAAGAAGACAACGGTGATATGCATTTATATCTTAGTCAAGTATCCTTGTTTATATGGAAAATGGAAAATGTACCTGTATAAATTGTCTTGGTTTATATGGAAATTGGAAATGCACTTATATAAATAGAGGTAAATTACTTTCTATATATTATTTTGAGTTTTAAAAAAATTCTTTGCTCTAAAGTTATTACCGCATGTTTGATTTCAATTGTCTCTGGATATTGATCTTCTTTTATGGAATAAGAAATCAAGGAAATATCATGTCATCTGTAGAAAGTAAATATCTGATGGGATGTAATTGCTACCAAAAATTTGAAATCATAATTGATAATTAATACGAAATAAATTTTGACTTATTGATATTTATACAATACAGTTATTAAATCCATAATTTTGTGATAAACAAACCCGACTATGTAGATTCATAATGTCAATATTTATAACCATTTTTAAAAAATATAGGTTGGATGTTGCCATCACTAAGATCAATTCTATTAATTTAATTTTAAACTCGCAAATATGTACATTTGAACATATTGATAATTCAAGCAATATTGTGAAAATTACAACAACGAAAACCAATTATGGAGAATACATTTGTGTTTTGTTAATTAATCAATTATGGACAATTCATTTATGTTATGTTCGTAAGTATGTCAACCGCTGAAGAGCAATATGGAAAACGATCGTAATGCATTTGAGTGGAAAAAAATTTCTAAAGTGACTTTAATCAAAAGATAGGTTGAGCAAAAATGAGGTTATGTTTTTGGCAACAACCAACCAATTATTAATATAGAAACTCTTCATGTAACCACAGTTTCCGCCTCTATATAATCAACCTAACTAATGTAGTCGATAGGGCGAACTTATTCATTATTGAATGCACATATAATCCTCCTAACTACTATAAAATATCTTCGAATATTGACAGAAAATTTCATACTTTATTATGAACTAATTTTATGATGGAACCAAATTAATAATTATACATTACTAAGATATATACATTGATAATTATAGTCACCTTAGCAAATTATTTGGTAGGATATTCAGTCCATTTTAAGATAATAATAAGTGCAAATTGCAACAATCATGATGCTTGTCCGTTTTATCGTCCGAAAAAATAATGTCAAAAAGAAATCATATAAAAATGATGGATTCTTGGATATAAATGGTAAGATATGAATAAGAAAACGTTGGCCTATGATCTCTAATGTTAATGAAAATTTTTATGTGTGCAGTGAAAATTTCAGTCTCGGATAGATTTGATTAAATAAGGAAACGGTAATGAGGAAAACAAACAATATGTTAAAATAATTTAGATATGTGTAGTGGCAGATGTAAACATAAAAAATTAGTGAATGTTCTATTGCAAATTAAAATTCTACTGTAATTTCCATTTGCAAATTAGTCTAGCAACAATGTTGTTAGAGTCTACCTATGTTTTCGAGAGAGAAAATACACGGTTATAAAGAATAAAGAATGAGAATTTTCACTTTAATTTACATTAGTAAATAGTAATACATGAAAACACATGACACATTTACAAATTTACAATAGTAAATGTATGAAAATAGATTCCATGTTTTGTTTAAATGCAACCTACACATACCAAGAAGCTTATTCTCTGTGATTTGTGTTCATTCCAAATTTCGCTATTGAAATTATGCAACATGATTAACTAAATGTTGCAAATATATGTTTTCTTTGCAAAGAAAACCAATTCATAGATCCTAAACAAAACCAACTACAATCCTATTTACATATGACATATTCTCAACAATATTAAGCTCTTTGATATACTAATTTATTTTTATTTTTATTTCGACATAATGAGAAAAGAAGCCAGAATAAGTTGCAAAATCGAAAACTCTACATTGTTTCAGTAAAATAGAGCACGTTAATTCATCGAAGTGAACAAAAGCTGAAATAATTGTCAAATCTCTCCCTTTTCCTTGTATGAAATCAAAATATGCATTAATCTAACAATATTATGATGTAAAAAAAGAACTTTAAACTATTTGCCATGCTGCCATTACCAATCATGACTATATATCCAAAAAAAATGTTTATGTTGTTATTAGGATGTAAATAAAACATGGAAAATGTAAAAAAAAGGACACAATCAATAAGAAGATTTCCATGCATAATTGATAATATCAAACGACAAAAAAAATTTCGATCATGGTTCCTATATGAACCTTTTTTTATACATGGTTAACTGGATAAATGCTGTAAAATTAGTTCTAAATGAAAAGATAATTGATAATTTTGGAAAATTTACTAAACAAAACTATACACTATATCTTATCAGATTAGTAGATTTTAGTTGGATGAGGAAAATGTAATGTTTTACTGCATTAATTCACACAGTTTGCATATTCAAAACATGTTTCGAGCATAGAAAAAGTTAATGTATTGTAGAAACATGAAACAAAATTTGAAAATAAGAGTAAAAATATATTTTATTAAGTAAATTGACTTACTAACACAATTAAGCAACTTATCTAAGTTCAGGTAGAAGCGGTCGGTTGAGTTGGAAAGTGCATTAACATTCTCTCCTGTAACTATTTGGAGTAACAAATGCAAAAATTTTGATACCACTTGGCCAATAAGCTGTGCACTCTTAGCTCCTCCCTATTTGCAAAGCAAAAGAAACTCAATTGTTTTCACTATTGAATACAACTATATGAGATGGACAACAATTGGAAAAAAGGATACCCATTGTAGCTATTTAAATTACAACTACGTTGACAAAAAAATAGCGATGAAAAATGAATTCTAGAAAAAATCTGCGTGCCTTTTCCCGATCATGGAATTGGTTGCAAAATTCTTAGAAGTATATGTGTGTATATGGTTTGAATGTTGCAATTGATGAATAACCAATAGTCATAAAGCTACAGTACATTTAAGTCCAATCTATTAGTGTATAATTTGAATAGTATGAAATTTTCTCATGTAGCTTCGAAACCATTCAGTATGCCTGTCATTATAAACAAAGGCAAATTATAGCTCATTGGCAGTTGAATGATTTCTAAAATTTGAGGAATTAGAAGCATAAAATATATTAAGGTTGAGGCATGATATAAAATCATATTGGTACAATTATTATATATATATATATACACACACACACACTATTTTCCACAAGCAAGCTCATATAACCATGTTCACTGCTTTGATGACAACCTGTAAGAAAATATGAATTATCTAATTCGATTGCCTAATTTAACATCTTTATCATCCCTCTTTTTATTTGTTATCAGTAACGGTAATAACTCTACAAAACAGTAAAATTGGAATACTTTTGTCAACAGTAATCCTTTCTCCTTCAGCCAAATCATGTAAGATTCTACTTCGTTGTTATTAGTTAGCGATCACCTTTATTAAAGTAAATAATAATAACAAAGATCAGCAAATTATTATTAAGGTTTCAGATTCCATTTGGAGAAGATTGGAAGATCAAAATAAAGACTTAACTGAGAAGCGACTAATTTAATCACCATAAAAATTTAGTAAAGGAGATTAAAATCACTAAATGGAAAAATAAAAAACAACACATGAAAAAAGAATACCAAATTTAAGAGGTGCTCAAATGGATCGAGAGTGGAGTTCAATGCCTTGCCATTGAACGTGTTTTTTTGGACTTTCCGCACGTTGTTAAAAAAGTTCATTAGGGAAGGATCTAGGGGAAGAGTTGGAAACCTTAAACTTGAAAATGAAAACCTAGAAAAATGAAAAAGAATGAACGGACGAAAAATTGGGGAAGAAGCGAGTGATGACATGATTTCTTACGGTAATAACAGTGAACAATTTTTTCCTCTAAAAAATCAAATTACAGAAGAAATTTTCTTTAGTATAAAAAGAAAAATTAGCCAAGAAGGCTAGGATGAGAAGAGAGAAAGGGGACATCGATCTAAAATGGTCTTTGATAGGAATGGGACAACAAATGAATATAGAATATTAAAACATGACTGTTCATTTCAGGAAATATTGAAGGGGCTTGTGAGCTCTTGAAATGCAACTCAGTAATAATATAATAGTATAGATTTAGGGATATAATTAGATATCTACTAATGGGTGTTTAGTGGAAAGATACAAGTAAACGATTTTGGGTTTGTTGTGATAATTGTTTTTAGCAACACTTGTCTTAAACTCTTAAATGTAATTAAACCTTTAAAAGGGAGTTTTAAAGATA
This sequence comes from Allium fistulosum, assembly GCA_030737815.1. Taxonomy (NCBI): domain Eukaryota; kingdom Viridiplantae; phylum Streptophyta; class Magnoliopsida; order Asparagales; family Amaryllidaceae; genus Allium; species Allium fistulosum. The sequence continues at coordinate 88,422,481 of CM060905.1, forward strand.
ATGATTAAATGGAATGGTTTTGGGTTTGTAATAAATGTTTTGTAACGACCCAGAATTTCAGTAATTTGAATTTCGTATATTTAATTGATTTTAAATATTAACAAGTAAGTTTTATAAGCCGAATGAATTTTAATTCGAATATAGTGATTTAATTGTTTAATTAAATCGATAATTTAATATCTGAAATTCCAGAAATAATTGGAAATTGGGTTTAATGTGTATAAAATGATTTATAAAGTTATATTAAATCATATTCGAGTTAGAATGATGTTGGAGACTTTTAAAATTGAATTAAAAGTTAAATTGTAGAAATTGAATATTTTAATATTTAATTGACTAGTGAAAATAGTCATTTTTCAAACGGTCTCAGATTTCGACGAAACCAGTTTCATCGGATCCGTAATGTGAAATTATTGTAAGGTTTCAAATTTCGTGTCAATCGGATTTACGGTTTGTCCGGGGCAAGGTGAAACGCATAGAAATCGTTTTAATCGATTAAATTTAAAATTTGATCGTTTAATTCCGTAACTCACATATATGACCGAATTAGCTACCGAAACACGTTCCATTGTGTCTGGAACGTGGGTAAAACCCTAGAAATGCCAACCGGCACGCTTCATTTGGAGTTCGGAAAATTTCGAGTGAATAGTGTTTTGAGAAATTTTCTATAAAAGGACCTGAATTATTTCATTTGCACACAAACCCTAGAGCATTAGGGTTAGCTGCCAGTTCCAAAACCAATGGCCAGAAAACATCATCATTCATCCCTCATTTTCTCCAAATCCATCGACTATTACGAAAAGTGTTCAACTTCAAAGTTGTAGAGGGTATCGAGATCTTTAATTTCAACGGTTATGATCGAAAACGAAGAGGTGGATCGACGACAAATTGCTCGCGTTCGTTCGTGGGTTGCACGCGTTTTTCGACGCGATGGGGTGGCCGAGTGCCACGTGGTCTAGGGCGGAGGTGCGCGTGGGGATGAGCTTCACGGTGGTGGTCTTCGATTATCTCCTAGTGTGGCGTGGTGAAGCCATAATTCAATCAAATAATGGCGGCCATGGGTTTATTTGTGTTCGAAAACAGGTGGGGGGAAGAAAGAAGATGCAGCCATGATCTAGGGTTCGAAATCTAACGGCCACGATTGCGTAGGGTTTTAAAATTAAAAAGAAATTGTAAATTGATTTATATAAATTGGTTCAAACTTTAAAATGTCATAACTTTGTCATACGAGGTCCGTTTTTGACGAAACGACTTGCGTCGGGTTCGTTTTGTCGAGCACTACGCAATGGAGCTGGATTGGGATTGATTGGAGCTAGTGATAATTTTGGGTAAAATTAAACGCGCGTTTAATTTTATTCGAAATAAAACACTACAACTACTATTGGAAGCAAGGTGAGAACTTCTCACTCATTCGAATTTGTTTCGATTTAAATTTTAAATAGTTGAATTTAAAATTGCTTGATTGTGTGAATTGGATGATTATTGTCATTGGATGTGTTGAAATAGACCCTATAAGCCGTATATTAAGCGGAGGTTATTATATTAAAAACATATACCGCGATATTCCACCGTGAAGTGGAATTGGTATTATATATGTATTTGGAGTTGATTTCCCGCATTATATAGCGGATGAGACCCTATTGCGCCGCATAATAGCGGATAGTATTTTATAAATCCCATATACCGCGATATTCCACCTCGAAGTGGAATTGGTATTGTGCTAACATCTGTGGATACAGGGAAACAGGTTGGAGGGATCCAACTGAATTCCTCAAATAATTAAATTTGTTTCAATATTATGTGTTGATTATTTATAATCACCGTGTGATTATTTTTGTGATTGGAATTGTTGACGGCTATAATTTAGCCGAATATATTTTTGGTATCATTGGATACCGGAAATAAATAAAAATTGGATTTTAAATTTTTTATTGAAAGTTTACTGTGAATAATTTATTTTGAGAATTGGATAAATTTAAAAGGAGTTTTAAAAAGATAAAAGTCTTATTTTTGAACTATATTGAATTAAATTTCAAATTTTGGGAAAAAGGGCTTAGTAAAGGGGTTTGTAAAAATATTATTTATAAGTTGATGAATTTATTTAAAAAGTTGGATTTTTAAATAGATGTGAAGAGATAAAGGAATTTATTTTAAAAGGAAATAATTTTGGAAATTCATTGGAAATTTATTTGGGATTTGAAAATCAATTTGAAAATTGATTTGGAGTTGAAAAATGAATATTTGTGAAATTGATTTGAAAATCGTCTAAAGAGTGAATTTTTTGGAAATGTAAATTCACAATGGAAATTTATAAGTAGAAATTAATTGGTTATGGTAATTAATTGAAAATAATTAATTAAAAATTAATTATTAATTAAGGGTTAATTAACGATTAATTAAAGGAAAATTTATTAAATGTTTTGAAATTAATTGATTATTAATTTACCATAACTGGTAAAATTTATTTATAGAAATTTATCTGATTTAAATTAATCAGATAATTAAATTAATCCTACTTATGGATGTTTGGATTATATTGGATGTTGAATTGTTTGATATCTCTGATATGCGATGCTTTGTGATATATCCTGTTCTGTGTTGTGATTTGTGATCTATTTATCTATGATATGAATATATGTGATCTGTGAATTAAAGATAAGCGATATAGTTATACCGCTTATCAATTATATTATTATATTTGATCTGTGATGGTTGAATGTTGTTGCACTATTGTGTTAAACCCTTGGACTACACAATACACACACAAATGTGGATTTCACGTGGAAATCGGTTAAGTCACAGATTTTTGACAATTTTGAAAATTGAATTCTTGAATCCAAAATAGTTTTGAAATTGGAAATGAAAGTTTTTGAAAATGAGTTTCAAAAATAAAAGTTATTTTAAATAACTAAATAAAATTGAAATTCGAATAATTTGATTTAAATTGGAATTTAAATCCTTTGATTTAAAATTTGAACTCAATATTTTGAAATTGAATTCAATGAATTGGGAATTATGGTCTAAAAGATTTTACAAGTGTAAAAGGTGTTTATATGGGTTTTTACCATTTAAAATATGGTTTTGGAAATTTAAATTTAAATTCGAGTTTTATACTTGGATGGCTTTAACCTGTGTAATTGTAACCAGTTTTTCCCAGAACGAAAACTATTTGTTTTCAAATAATAATAGCTTTCATAAAGTGAAAAGATTTCCAATTTGTATCGAAACATTTCAAGTTGAAATGAAATTGTGAATAATTTGGAAAAACAATGAATTAACCCTGGTGAAGATGATTAAGCTTTATTTTGAAATCAAAGAGGATTTTAAAAGGTGTATCTTTTATATTATCAAAGACTTGAATTGTGAATAGTTTTGAAAGCTATAAGTTAAAAATCTTAATTTAAAGATTTAATGGGTTAATCCAATTGAAATGGAAATTGATTTGGAAATCTGTGAATGGATCTTTGTGAAACTGGGTAAACTTTGTGAAGTGAATCTTTTTGTTTAAAGATTTGGAATGGTAATTTGTTTAAACCATTTAAAGGAAAAGGGTTGGGTAATAAGTTGTGACTTAATTGAAATCCCATATCCATATGTTTTAAAATATTGTCCTCACTATTCGGTCTAGCCGGGAAAGGACCTTTGTGTCATATAACCCATTCCGAATAAGTGATACGACGATATGGATCGTATTGAAGACCGGTGGTGAAGACCGGGTATTTGTGAAAACGATAGGATGACCTATCGATTGTCTCTGCACCGTTAGCTACGGTATAGATATTTCCTTTGTGATGGGAAGTTCGATCGGGATTGTGAATACCCGAATTGCAAGGGCTTCTTTTGAAAGGCCTTCGGTTCTGTTCGAACCCGGAACAGACTTGTATGGTTACATGTCTGACATTACATTTTGAGATATAAAGCTGATTTCTTTCAAATACATTTCTGTTTGGTGGCGTAGAATTTATTCTCTAAGATTAACACCTTTCTCTGAGACGTACGAGCTCAGAGGTTATGTAGTTGAAGGTTATCAGTGATATACTACCAATTTGGTAGTGTGGCATGCTGAGTGTTGTTGTGTGATGATTATTTATTGATCATTTGTTGGTCAAAGCGTGGCTTTGTGAAAAAGCGTAGCTTTGTGGACGAGACCTCTTCGGACCTCACAACCCAGAAATGGTCAAAACAGGAATATGCGGCAAGGTTACGAGGGTCGCTCCCTTTAGGGTATGTCATTTCCTTCTGGAAAAGGGTGGTATCGGGTATGGAGCCCTGATATTTAACCTATGTGGTTACTCCAACCTCATTTACTGTGTGATTGTTGTTTGTTGAGGCGCCTCGGATAAAGGTCCCAAAGGACTAGGGGGTGGCATATTCGTGTAGTAGTTACCTAGTGTAAGAGGTAACCCGGCCTTGTGTTGGCAGAGAGCTAGTTAGTTCTTAGGACGTCCTGCCATAGGCGTACCCATTGGCAGTAGGAAGTTCCTTAGCCTGACCATTTGTTGGAAAATCCAAAGAAACAATACGAGCCCTGTACGGTTGTAATTGTATAACCTACTATGGAATGTGGCGGTAACCTGCTATTGAACATAGTAGCTATAGTAGGCATACAATAATGGTTGTATGTTGGCTAAGATTAATATTATACTTTCAAAATGTTTTCCACTATACACTAATAATAATATCAAATCAAACGATTTGTTTTGCGTAGTAAGCATGTTTGACTATCATAAGGAGAAATCTCCTCCAATTCTGCGTTTGCATTGTGTGTGTGGCGGGAGGCCTTATGGTAGTTTCATTTTCCAAAAGCATTGCGAATGTCTTTTATTTCCTTTGTTGTTGTTGTTTTAAAGATAATAATTGTTTTAAGTTCTCACACCAGTCCCATGACTGACCTGGAGTTTATTGTTCCCTTCCTAAACTCTGGGTGCCCACCAATTTCCACACGGGAAGTCTAGAGTCCGGTTATCGGGTCATTCTAGATTTTAGGAGTGCTTTGGAGCTCAAGTGGCGATCTGGATGACGAGACGTATCACTTGTATATGATATTATCTATTCCGCTGTGTATTCTGTATGAGGACAAGTTTGTATAACTGTCCATTGGTGTATTGTGTGTATATTAAACTCTGATGATGATGTAATGTATAAACTGATATAGTTCTTTGATTAAAAGATTATTCATTTATCTATTATATGTTGTTCCGCTGCGATATGTGAGATTCTGATATTGTTTCTGTTGTTTCTTCTTTCTTTCTTTCTTTCTGTCTTCTTCTACCTCTTCTTTTTAACCATAACAATTCGGTTTTCCGGCATTCGATTGCTCGGCAGTTGATACAGTGGACGTATTAATGTCGATTTTCGGAAGTCGAAAATCCCGTAGCGTTACATGTGGTATCAGAGCATATGGTTAAGCGATAACCTTGGCTCTGTTGGATGTTACTCATTAGAGATAGAGTCAGTAGTACTCTAGAATGAGTGTGAGTGTAATAATAGATATGAGCGCGTATTTGTTAGTGAATAATAAATTGTTTTGTATTGTGTTGACTTATCGGTTGATTGGTTATGGATTCTGGTCGGTGCAGTCTAGCTAACTGTATCGATAGGGGTTTCTAAACTCTTAAACAAGATGAACCGACATAGTATCATTTTAAATTGGGTAAATGAAATAATTTTACCTCGATTATATTTTGTATATAAAGGAAATAAATTTTTCAGAATTATTAAAGTGTATATAATTAATTGTTTGGTTGTTGAAAATGTAAGAATATATATGAGTTAATAAAAGTTGTTTGAATAATCTAAATAAAAACAACAATTGTAAAAGAATGAAGTATATAAGCAAATGAATTATTAAGTATGGAATTATAATTAATATGATTTGCAGTTGTGAAATAATCTTGCATAGGTAAAGTAAAATAGTGAAATTATATAAGAAAAAGATTTATAAATAAAAGGAATTTTTTGAAAGAATATTAAGCACTGAATTCACTATTGTTACTGGGAAATAATAAGGGTGATGACTGCAGCATCATCAGTATCATTTTCGAGTTTCTGTGTAATGGATTTACTACCATAGTAAATTGAAAATTGAAGTTTGGTTGTGATAAACAAAATTTAAATTAAAATCCAAATTGAAATTGATGAATATAAGTGAAATGAGTTTTGAACTTATAATGTGAAATAAAAAAATTTAGCTTTGGTAAAGTTGAAATGAAATTGAGTTAGCATAATAAAATATGTGATTTGAAATTTAACTAAAGGAAGGTTAAATAAATTTAATTGGATTTTAACTAGCTCAAGTAAGTTATTGAAATTGAAGATATAAACTTGAATGTTAAAGTGGTTATAATATGATTTGGAAGTTAAATAAATAAGTTGTATAACCTATAAAATGAGTGAATGTAAGCAAAACCAATTGTAAAAGAAATGGTTAAACAATTTTGTTAAGCAAAACGAGATTTGAATTTGAAATAGTGATATAAATTTGATTTTGGTAAAAGCTAAATAGAATTTACTTTAGAATTGGAATCTGAATTGGATTTATAAGTGGAAAATTAGGTGAAGTTAAACAAATGATGTTTGAAATGGAATATAACTTAAGTGATGTTGAATGAAGTTGATTTTGGTATCAAGGTAAATTAATAAGTGAATTGATGAAATGAAGTCATTAAGAAGGTGAACTTGAGTTATATAAATGAAATTCAACTTTATTTGTAAAATGAATTAGCAATTAAATTAACAAATGAATTGAATGTTAATCAATCTAATGTAAATGAATTGATATGGAATAAAGAATGTAAGTGTTAATTCATTAAAGCTAATTGAAAGTGTTGAACCAAAGTGAAGGTAAACAAAGTGAATAAATTTGGTTATGTTGATTATGATTTGGTTGTTATATGATTGTTGGTTGATTGTATATAGTATAATTCATTAAGTATTAATGAAATTGAATTAGAAAAATTAAAAGCTATGTAATTGGAATTTAAATTGGAAGTGAACCAACTTGAATTTAAATTAGTGAATGTAAACTAATTGAAAATGAAGAAATGAATGTCGTTGTATATGAATTGGTTGTAAACAATTACAAGTGATGTCGAAATTATATAAGTTGCTTATAAACCTTGTTTAGTATGCATTTCTTTTAGTGTTGTAGTTGTTTAAAAGAGTAAATTGTTAATAACTTTATATATATGTCACTTACATATTTAAATTGAGTAAGTACAGGTGCCGTGGCTGCCGTTCGGCTGGTTGGGTCGCGCTAAAATGCTTAATAAATAACTGCTTTGATTAAAAATGCTAAAAGGTACGCCTACGCAATAAAAATAGGAAATATGAACTGTTTTTCTGCTTTTCCGACCGTGTGGGTCGATGTATATATATTTATGTCTATTGTGATCCTACTACGATCGAACCGCGCAAAGGAGGCTATAGTGAATTTTTCTGAAAATTTAAGGCGTTGGAAAATTTTCGGGAAATTTTGGAAAATTTGTGAAAACTAAATTTTGGATTTGGAGTTAAAAGTTAAACGATATAGGTTGGTTTTGAAAGGTATAACTATATATGGATTTGGAAACTTAGTAAAGATTTTTAAGAAGTTTAACTATTGGAGTTTTGGGAAAGTTAAACACTTAAGTGATTTCGAAATCTAATTTGAACGAATTGTTTTGAAAAGTTAATGGATTTTGTGACTTTTTCTTACTTTGCAATTTCGAGGACGAAATTCTTTTAAGGGGGGAAGATTGTAACGACCCAGAATTTCTATCATTTGAAATTCGTATATTTAATTGATTTTAAATATTAACAAGTAAGTTTTATAAGCCGAATGAATTTTAATTCGAATATAGTGATTTAATTGTTTAATTAAATCGATAATTTAATATCTGAAATTCCAGAAATAATTGGAAATTGGGTTTAATGTGTATAAAAATGATTTATAAAGTTATATTAAATCATATTTGAGTTAGAATGATGTTGCAGAACTTTTAAAATTGAATTAAAAGTTAAATTGTAGAAATTGAATATTTTAATATTTAATTGACTAGTGAAAATAGTCATTTTTCAAACGGTCTCAGATTTTGACGAAACCAGTTTCATCGGATCCGTAATGTGAAATTATTTTAAGGTTTCAAATTTCGTGTCAATCGGATTTACGGTTTGTCCGGGGCAAGCTGAAACGCATAGAAATCGTTTTAATCGATTTAATTTAAAATTTGATCGTTTAATTCCGTAACTCGTACATATGACCGAATTATCTCCCGAAACATGTTCCATTGTGTCCGGAACACGGGTAAAACCCTAGAAACGCCAGTCGGGATGCTTCGTTTGGAGTTCGGAAAATTTCGAGTGAATAGTGTTTTGAGAAATTTTCTATAAAAGGACCTAGATTATTTCATTTGCACACAAACCCTAGAGCATTAGGGTTAGCCGCCAGTTCCAAAACCAATGGCCAGAAAACATCATCATTCTTCCCTCATTTTCTCCAAATCCATCGACTATTACGAAAAGTGTTCAACTGCAAAGTTGTAGAGGGTATCGAGATCTTTAATTTCAACGGTTATGATCGAAAACGAAGAAGTGGATGACAACAAATTGCTCGCGTTTGTTCATGGGTTGCGTGTGTTTTTCGACACGATGGGGAGGCCGAGTACCACGTGGTCTAGGGCGGAGGTGCGCGTGGGGATGAGCTTCACGATGGTGGTCTTCGATTATCTCCTAGCGCGGCGTGGTGAAGGCATAATTCAGTCAAATAATGGCGGCCATGGGTTTATTTGCGTTCGAAAACTGGTGAGGGGGAAGAAAGAAGACGCGGCCAGGATCTAGGGTTCGAAATCTAACGGCCATGATTGCGTAGGGTTTTAAATTTAAAAAGAAATTGTAAATTGATTTATATAAATTCGTTCAAACTTTAAAATGTCATAACTTTGTCATACGAGGTCCGTTTTTGACGAAACGACTTGCGTCGGGTTCGTTTTGTCGAGAACTATGCAATGGAGCTGGATTGGGATTGATTGGAGCCAGTGATAATTTTGGGTAAAATTAAACGTGCGTTTAATTTTATTCGAAATAAAACACCATAACTGCTATTGGAAGCAAGGTGAAAACTTCTAACTCAATCGAATTTGTTTCGATTTAAATTTTAAATAGTTGAATTTAAAATTGCTTGATTGTGTGAATTGGATGATTATTGTCATTGGATGTGTTGAAATAGACCCTATACGCCGTATATTAAGTGGAGGTTATTATATTAAAAACATATACCGCGATATTCCACCGTGAAGTGGAATTGGTATTATATATGTATTTGGAGTTGATTTCCCGCATTATATAGCGGATGAGCCCTATTGTGCCGCATAATAGCGGATAGTATTTTATAAATCCCATATACCGCGATATTCCACCTCGAAGTGGAATTGGTATTGTGCTAACATCTGTGGATGCAGGGAAACAGGTTGGAGGGATCCAACTGGATTCCTCAAATAATTGAATTTATTTCAATATTGTGTGTTGATTATTTATAATCACCGTGTGATTATTTTTGTGATTGGAATTGTTGACGGCTATAATTTAGCCGAATATATTTTTGGTATCGTTGGATACCGGAAAAAAATAAAAATTGGATTTTAAATTTTTTATTGAAAGTTTACTGTGAAAAAATTATTTTGAGAATTGGATAAATTTAAAAGGAGTTTTAAAAAGATAAAAGTCTTATTTTTGAACTATATTGAATTAAATTTCAAATTTTGGGGAAAAGGGCTTAGTAAAGGGGTTTTAATAATATTATTTATAAGTTGAAGAATTTATTTAAAAAGTTGGATTTTTAAATAGATGTGAAGAAATAAAGGAATTTATTTTAAAAGGAAATAATTTTGGAAATTCATTGGAAATTTATTTGGGATTTGAAAATCAATTTGAAAATTGATTTGGAGTTGAAAAATGAATATTTGTGAAATTGATTTGAAAATCGTATAATGAGTGAATTTTTTGGAAATGTAAATTCACAATGGAAATTTATAAGTAGAAATTAATTGGTTATGGTAATTAATTAAAAATAATTAATTAATAATTAATTATTAATTAAGGGTTAATTAACGATTAATTAAAGGAAAATTTATTAAATGTTTTGAAATTAATTGATTATTAATTTACCATAACTGGTAAAATTTATTTATAGAAATTTATCTGATTTAAATTAATCAGATAATTAAATTAATCCTACTTATGGATGTTTGGATTATATTGGATGTTGAATTGTTTGATATCCCTGATATGCGATGCTTTGTGATATATCCTGTTCTGTGTTGTGATTTGTGATCTATTTATCTATATATGATATGAATATATGTGATCTGTGAATTAAAGATAAGCGATATAGTTATACCGCTTATCAATTATATTGTTATATTTGATCTACAATGGTTGAATGTTGTTGCACTATTGTGTTAAACCCTTGGACTACACAATACACACACAAATGTGGATTTCACGTGGAAATCGGTTAAGTCACAGATTTTTGACAATTTTGAAAATTTAATTCTTGAATCCAAAATAGTTTTGGAATTGGAAATGAAAGTTTTTGAAAATGAGTTTCAAAAACAAAAGTTATTTTAAATAACTTAATAAAATTGAAATTCGAATAATTTGATTTAAATTGGAATTTAAATCCTTTGATTTAAAATTTGAACTCAATATTTTGAAATTGAATTCAATGAATTGGGAATTATGGTCTAAAAGATTTTACAAGTGTAAAAGGTGTTTATATGGGTTTTTACCATTTAAAATATGGTTTTGGAAATTTAAATATAAATTCGAGTTTTATACTTGGATGGCTTTAACCTGTGTAATTGTAACCATTTTTTCCCAGAACGAAAATTATTTGTTTTCAAATAATAATAGCTTTCATAAAGTGAAAAGATTTCAAATTTGTATCGAAACATTTCAAGTTGAAATGAAATTGTGAATAGTTTGGAAAAACTATGAATTAACCCTGGTGAAGATGATTAAGCTTTATTTTGAAATCAAAGAGGATTTTAAAAGGTGTATCTTTTATATTATCAAAGACTTGAATTGTGAATAGTTTTGAAAGCTATAAGTTAAAAATCTTAATTTAAAGATTTAATGGGTTAATCCAATTGAAATGGAAATTGATTTGGAAATCTGTGAATGGATCTTTGTGAAACTAGGTAAACTTTGTGAAGTGAATCTTTTTGTTTAAAGATTTGGAATGGTAATTTGTTTAAACCATTTAAAAGAAAAGGGTTGGGTAATAAGTTGTGACTTAATTGAAATCCCATATCCATATGTTTTAAAATATCCGGTCTAGCCGGGAAAGGACCTTTGTGTCATATAACCCATTCCGAATAAGTGATACGACGATATGGATCGTATTGAAGACCGGTGGTGAAGACCGGGTATTTGTGAAAACGATAGGATGACCTATCGATTGTCTCTGCACCGTTAGCTACGGTATAGATATTTCCTTTGTGATGGGAAGTTCGATCGGGATTGTGAATACCCGGATTGAAAGGGCTTCTTTTGAAATGCCTTCGGTTATGTTCGAACCCGTAACAGACTTGTATGATTACATGTCTGACATTACATTTTGATATATAAAGCTGATTTCTTTCAAATACATTTCTGTTTGGTGGCGTAGAATTTATTCTCTAAGCTTTACACCTTTCTCTGAGACGTACGAGCTCAGAGGTTATGTAGTTGAAGGTTATCAGTGATATACTCCCAATTTGGTAGTGTGGCATGCTGAGTGTTGTTGTGTGATGATTATTTATTGATCATTTGTTGATCAAAGCGTGGCTTTGTGAAAAAGCGTAGCTTTGTGGACGAGACCTCTTCGGACCTCACAACCCAGAAATGGTCAAAACAGGAATATGCGGCAAGGTTACGAGGGTCGCTCCCTTTAGGGTATGTCATTTCCTTCTGGAAAAGGTTGGTATCAGGTATGGAGCCCTGGTATTTAACCTATGTGGTTACTCCAATCTCATTTACTGTGTGATTTTTGTTTATTGAGGCGCCTCGGATAAAGGTCCCAAAGGACCGGGGGGTGGCATATTCGTGTAGTAGTTACCTAATGTAAGAGGTAACCCGGCCTTGTGTTGGCAGAGAGCTAGTTAGTTCTCGGGACGTCCCGCCAGAGGCGTACCCATTGGCAGTAGGAAGTTCCTTAGCCTGACCATTTGTTGGAAAATCCAAAGAAACAATACGGGCCCTGTACGGTTGTAATTGTATAACCTGCTATGGAATGTGGCGGTAACCTGCTATTGAACATAGTAGCTATAGTAGGCATACAATAATGGTTGTATGTTGGCTAAGATTAATATTATACTTTCGAAATGTTTTCCACTATACACTAATAATAATATCAAATCAAATGATTTGTTTTGCGTAGTAAGCATGTTTGACTATCATAAGGAGAAATCTCCTCCAATTCTGCGTTTGCATTGTGTGTGTGGCGGGAGGCCTTATGGTAGTTTCATTTTCCAAAAGCATTGCGAATGTCTTTTATTGCCTTTGTTTTTGTTGTTTTAAAGATAATAACTGTTTTAAGTTCTCACACCAGTCCCATGACTGACCTGGAGTTTATTGTTCCCTTTCTAAACTCTGGGTGCCCACCAATTTCCACACGGGCAGTCTAGAGTCAGGTTATCAGGTCATTCTGGATTTCAGGAGTGCTTTGGAGCTCAAGTGGCAAGCTGGATGACGAGACGTATCACTTGTATATGATATTATCTATTCCGCTGTGTATTCTGTATGAGGACAAGTTTGTATAACTGTCCATTGATGTATTGTGTGTATATTAAACTTTGATGATGATGTAATGTATAAACTGATATAGTTCTTTGATTAAAAGATTATTCATTTATCTATTATATGTTGTTCCGCTGCGATATGTGGGATTCTGATATTGTTTCTATTGTTTCTTCTTTCTTTCTTTCTGTTTTCTTCTACCTCTTCTTTTTAACCATAACAATTCGGTTTTTCGGCATTCGATTGCTCGGTAGTTGATACAGTGGACTTATTAATGTCGATTTTCGGAAGTCGATTTCAGTAACATTTATTTTTAAACACTTAAACTATAATTTTGAATAAATATTATAAAAATATTTAGATCTTTAATGCTGGAATTTTAAAGATAATAACAAGTATAGGAGTCTTTTATAAAAAGATACAATTTGAATTATGTTTAATTTATAAAAGAAAAGGAGTTTATTATAACAATGTTTCGGTGGTAATTGTTTTAATCTCTTTGATTATATTTTAAAGTAAATAAAACTTGTTAAGTAATTTGTGAACATACTTATATCGTTGGAATAAGTATATGAATACTTTTTAAGTATTGAAAGGGTATACGTGAGAAATTTAACAATATATACAAGTATATAAAGGGAGTTTTAATTAATAAAGGAGTATTAATTAATAAAGGAAGTTTTGACTAATAAAAGAGAAGTTTTATTAGAAAAAAATGTTTTTCTGATAAGAAGGGTTTTTAATTAATTAAAAATAAATTAATTAAAAGGGATTAAAAGTTGTTTATGTGACTTGACCATGTCTTGCATGAAATGATAAAGCAGGTATGTTTGCTTGCTTATGAGACAGTATTTTGGACTTAGTTCCCTTTGTGATCATTCTCATTATTGTTGAATAAGACCAAATTCATCGACTCAGTCTTAGAGAGACCGGGGTCGGTAAGTATTCTACATATCGAAAACCACTTTAAAGCTTAGATTCAGGTTCTTTGTTTTGGAAGTGAATGATGGAAACCATGTGTGGTTCTGGAATCTGTTGAGATGATGGAATCCATATGGGATTCATTATGTGATCTAGTTTTGTTTAAAACTCATGTGAAGATGCCGAACATAGCCTCGATATCGGGAAATGACTAAAGACAGAGTAGGATGTATGATCCTGGGGTTTAGCTGACCCATGAGGAGTACATCAACTTCATATCTAGAGTATGCTTATCGATATGTTGCGCATGAGGAGTTGATGATATGTGGTACACATTGTTCATGAGAGTGTTCGGATGATGTCCCAGTTGTGTTTACCTTATGGTATATCTTATCTAGAGATATACTGCGCTTGGAAGGTATTTTTTGATCCTTGTCATAGGAGATTGGTCTCATTGAGGAGGCCTCCATGGAAAATGCATTTAGACGAACGTACTTTAATGGTTTCGTTTATATACCTAAATATGCAGTCAAATGTAACCAACATAACCATTTCAGCTATGATTTATATTTATATTGAACACTCTAGACATTATTATAATATCATTAAATTTTTCTATAAAATGGTTTAGTTATCGTAAGTTAAAAACACATCCATGTTTATTTGCGACATTGTCTTACGAGGTACCTTTATTTCAGAAAGGTTTTATAAGATTAAATAATTCACATGACTTGAATTTTCTCACGATGGTTGACGAGACTAATCGGGTGTTATTTTTCTTATAATGCTCGGGTTAGACCCATGTATATTTCCAGGTTTCATTGATAAACATTGGAGCTCTTAGAGAGAGGAGCTAGATGATTCCCTACTGTAGATTTTATTTCCGCTTCTTTTCTTTGTTTATATTTATCGGCAATTGTAAGGACAAGTTGTTATAACTGTCTAGGCTGATGATAGGTTAGTTTTTCTCTAATTATTGTATGTATATTAAAATATTCATTTTGTAAAAGCATCATTCTGATACCATATGTCAACGTTCCACTGTAAGATTCTGATATTGTCTTCTCTTCTTTCTTGTTCTTTTCCTTTTTTCTTTTTATTTTACCCTAGCGTTCTGCCTTTCCAGCACTTAGCTGCTCGGCACGTGAATACCATGGATATATTAGTGTCAACACTTGAAGGTCAAAAGGGTAATCGTTACAACTGGCCAATTTTGAAACTATCAATTGTTAGTTCAGAGGAGCGAGATCGGATAAGCATGAGTTATCCGAAAACCACTTCAAACGGCATAAGCATTCAAATTAAAGACATCTTAAAGATGATCAAATCAAAGACGGAGTTCATTGAAGTGCAAGGGCTACTTGATGCTAATCCAGAGGGTGATTGCAAAAGGGATGTAGTAGAAGTAGTGTTTTCAGTTTGTTCATATCCTAAACAACTAGTATGGACGAATATTGGCATTGCATTGTTACCTAGAGGACAGTGTTAGTATTTGAAGTAGGATTTGCTAAAAGGGAAAAATGTAGCCTCAAGCCTCACATCCGGTAATAACTAAAACATGGGTTATGCTGTAGAGGTATGTGGTTCGCTATCATTAGGATATGGTCATCACTTGTATCTATATCGATATTTATGAATTATGCATGTTGGTCCCATGGAAGCAGTTTCTCAAGTTGGAAGCCACGATGATGACATATTCCGTACCATCTAGGAAGGGGTAGGCCAGTCTTGCCATGTAAGGGGTCCATGTGAGGCCCTCGATACATTTTATCTAAAGGTGCATTATGACAGGTGGTACCTAGTAACCTTGTCATTGATGGAATTCATTCTCCAATACATGCCTTTACGGACTTAGTTGTATACTAAATATGTTGTTGAATGTAATTCATGTAACCATTCCGACTATGTTAAATATTTATTTTAAGCCGTAGACATTATTATAATACCACTGGATTTTCTTATAAAATAGTTTTGCTATCGTAAAGTTAAATCTTATCTGTGTTTATGTGTAGCGTGGTCTTACGAGATACCTTTATTTTTGAAAGGTTTAACAACATTTAAAATCTATATTCTGTTGGTTTCTCACACTGGTTTACTAGACTGATCCGTGTATTATTTTCTTATAATGCTTGGATCAGATCCAAGTATATTTCCAGATTTAGCTATGGACGCTTTGGAGCTTTAGAAGACGAGCTGGATGCCTCCAAGACCTATTCTCGTATTTTATTTCTACTGCATTACATGTTTGTATCCATTAGCATTTGTAAGGACGGGTTGTTAAAACTGTCTAGGCTGATGATATGTTAGTTTACTCTGATTGATGTATGTATATTAAAGTTTTATTTTGTGTAAAGATCATTTAGATATTATATATTACTCGTTACGATGTGAGATTTTGTTCTGTCTTTTCCTTTTCTTTCACCCCAACAATCTTCTTTCCCGCAATTGAATTCTTGGCACATGGATACCGTGGATGAATTAGTGTAGAATTTTGAGAGTCAAAAAGGCGGTCGTTACGTTTGGTATCAGAGTTGAAGGTTAAGCAAGAAAATTGGCTTTGGTGGGGTAAACTCATTTGAGATAGGGTAATTGACACCTTAGAATGAATTTGAGTGTATTATATATGAGAGCGCATACTGATTAGTGCTATAAAAATGTTTTATATTGGGTTGTTTGGTTTATTGAGTGGTTTATGAATTCTAGTCTAGATGTGGGATACCATGGTGTCGATAGAGATTTCTAAACACTTGGACAAATCAAACTAACATGGTATTGTTTTTCAAATTGATAAATGAAATAATTTTACCTAGGATTATATTTTAGATATAAAAGAGTAATTTTCAAATAATTAATATAGTTTTTATATTGTTTATTTTGTCAAGAAATGTAATATCGAATTATTTTCATTCAATGTTGATTAGTCATACTCGTCCAGTTTAGGAGTATTAACTATTGTTTACTAATTGATTATTTATGCCCGGCTAGTTTATGAGCATTTATTTGTTTGACTTAGATTAAATACAAAATCTTGTGAATTAAGTTTCATAATTTAACTACAAGGTGTTTGGTAACAAGGTTATTATAAAGTTTATTTTGATATTCGATTCTATAAATCAGGTTTATAAAATGTGTTTAGTAAATAAGGAGCATTTTTGAGAATTTAAATCTCGGTGTCTTTGAAAAAGATTTCAAATGATTTTTGAGAAAAGTAATAATAGTATTACGTGGAAGTATTTATAAGTATAAATATTTTAAAAGAGAAATTTAAGTAAGATACATTTTCTTTGGATAGTTCGGGGATGAGTCTCGATTTGTTTTATGGTGATTTGAATAATCTTCTAACTTCTAAGTGACAATAGAATGTTTGCTTAGGCAAACATTGTGGTGCACTTAATTAATTATTCCCTTTGTCGTTGTAGATCAAAACATGTTCGAGATCTGAATGAATCCAAAGTAGTAATAGATATTTTGTTAAACTATTTATTTGGAAATTATACAGTATTATTTCAAAATGGGATTCGAAAAAGAAAAGTATTTTTATGTTAACTAGCTTGAGTGGCTGGAAAATGACTAAAAATGGTCAAAAGATGTATTTGGATAGTAAGCAATTTTCTTAAGCATGGTATGGGAATGTATGATACTACTTGGTGGGACCCGGTTCCTTTGTATCATTTTGGTGTTACTCGGTCGATATATAATTTTTCTATGAATTGAAATATACAGTATCATTTCATAGAAGTTTTGTAAAAAAAAGAAGCGGGTATGTAGTTTTAAACTTTCTTAAAGAAAATGGATTCAAAAAAAAGGATAAAGGATTAAATTAGATAGTTGTATACACTCCCATGTTGTAGTATGGTATTATGCTAGTTTAAAACATAAGTTATGTTTTAATGGAATATTTTCATAAATAATTTTTGGAAGTAAAAAGAATTAGAATAGTATAAAGTTATCCTAAAGGGATAAATTCCTAAGCTGGACTTGGATCATTTTATTGGGATGACAGTTCTTGATCCAGAGTTTGGACACATAATTTATGGGTGATATACACCAGTTGGAACCAGGCATTTTCACTCGATCTTTTAATGTGAGTACTTGGGATGATGTGAGTGTTTTCTTTAAGACTGTGTAAGAAAAACTTAAGTATCAGATCAAGGAACCAGATTAGGGTTTTATAATGGAGAACATAAGTGATCTATACTAGCTGGATGAGAGATTTATGTATCAAAGCAAGTGATCAGGTCGTATATTACTACGGATGATTCATGCATAGTGTATGAGCTTAAGTAAGAATGTTAAGTATTATCATGTTTTATTTCTTGGTTATTTGTTTTTAATGAAATTTCGGGGGTCGAAATTCTTTTAAAGGGGAAAAGATGTAACAACCCATTATTTTTATAATTTTGATTTGTGAACATTTAATTAATTTTAAATATTCAAGTAATGGTTTTAAATAATAAAATAACCCTCTTTTAATTAATAAATAATGATGGTGAACTCATTTTGAAGTCTACAAAAAGAAATAGTTCGGAGAGAAATTGAAAATGAGACCGAAGATCGTTTTTGCGAATTCTCGATTTTTCATCGAACAAAAGTTATTGAAACTTGTTGTGCAAACTAGTGTACATACATGCACAAATATATACAAATAGAAAAACACTTTTTACTAATTAAATGGATTAATCTAAATCACTTTCTAGAAGGTAATTAAAAAATTAAGAAAAGAGGAATTTTCTTCCTTATTTTAAGGGGTGTAGTACTAAGTAGTACAAGGACAGGACATGTGATGGAAATACATGGCATGTGGGGGTTGACTTTTGGTGGCCAAACTCATGATGAGGTGAGGGTGAGTATTAGCTTAAAGCTCACCATTTTCACTTTTATTTATACACATTCATATTCTTACTTTCTCTTTTATTTTTTCATTTCATTTCTAACTCTTTAACTCTTATTCACTTCCATTCCCCAGTTAAAGTTCCTAAGTAAAGTTTATAAAACGCTTCATTTCCCTTCTCAAAACTCTTGTATAAACCTTGATTAATATTGTTAATACCCTACACCATCACAATGTTCAAAACTTGAAAACCAAAACCCTTTTTCTAGTTGGGCCGTGAGCACTAGGGTGTTAGGGAAGAGCGATGGTCGAGTCTAGTGGAGGAAAGGTGGTAGCTTGGTGTTGTTGTATGATGGTAGGAAGAAAGTAGTGACCATAGGCAAAGTTTGAAGCCAAGACAAGATCGCTTGATCCTCTTCCTAACCTTGGGCATGCGCATGTATGGCATACGGGAGGTGTTTTCCTAGGCAAGCAAGGTGTGTGCTAGTGTGGAGGTGTTTGTTTGGAGATAGGAGAAGGTGGTAGCTTTTCAAAGAAGTTTTGGTAAACTTTAAAGTGAGATAACTCACTTTGCAATAGTTTTTAAAATGATGTACGGGTTGTTATAATTTTATAGTTGCTTGCTTATGTATTTACATTTGTATGTGATATTGTATATATAGTGTTGATGTGGTTTGATTCCCGCTTGGAAGCGGATGGCATAAATAACCATTATTTTTCCAAGGGAAAAAAGCAAAGAAATAGAAGTCGAAGTGCTTCGTAGCGAATGGGTCGCTACTGGAACACTTCAAAAGATTTGATTTTGTAAAGGAATCCACCATGATTCCTTGCAATCACGATTTACATTTCATTTATATATGTGTATATGAAATGTTTGTATGTCGAAACCTTGGTAGTATGACCATATTGCTTGTAAGCTTTACTATGACTTGAAAGTTGACTTATTTTTGATGAAAAAGTAATTTGCACTTAATGATGTGCTAGAGTAGTCACTAAGGCTCTTTTCGTTATTTAAAAAGTTATAACTTAGATATTTTAAAGTAAATGTTTTCTATAATTATATTATTATAAAATATATAAAGAAATGGAGTTTAAAAGTTATTTAATTTATAAAAAAGTTTTAAAATATTACTGTCCAAATAGCGATAGTCACTATAGATGTACTTTAGAAATCTATGATTTTAGTAAAGTATAAAAGGTTATCTACTTTAGATATTTTGTAAATTCTTTTCAAATATATTTTACAAAAATTATAAGTATTTAAAAAGGAGATTGAAGTTTTAAATATATTTTTAAGAATTTATTTCACTTATTTAAGTAATAGATTTAAATTTTATAAAGGGAAAATCTTATCTTTTCAATCAAAGTTGGGTTTTATTTAAGGATTCCCTGGCATTGTTTGCATGAGAGTTTTGAATTATAATTCAAGTGTTTTAAAAATTTACTTTTGAAAAGAAAAAAATGTTTAAAAGAGATTTGAGATTTAAAGGATTTATTTTGAGCTATTTGAACAAGTGGTTTACATAAAGAAAATTATTTACTTTTCAAAGTCGAATTATCTTTAAAAGGTAATGACTTTTAAGATATGATTTGGATGGAAGTTTAAACTTTATTTTAAAGTTTGTTAAAGGAGGCTTGAAATTTATATAAGTGATTTAAAAGATTATTTGATATAATAAAGCAAGTGGTACTTTTACAAAAGGGAAACTCTTTTATTTTGTCAAACTTTCTTTTAAAAGTAATGATACTTAAGAGATTTTTTAAATAAAAAGTTTAAAATATATTGTAAGTGTTTTAAATGATTTTGGAGAATAAAGAAGGCAAGTCTAGAATTATAACCTCTGTGTTTTAGAAGGATGTTATGACCTATAATATTCTAGTTATAATAAAAGATTTTGGAAAATGGAAAAAGAAGTTTGATTTATAACATTTTTTGTTTTAAATAATTTTGTGGAATTAATGAATTCTTATACTTGTCATCAAGCTTCGATGTAGGTAAACTTCTACCTATCTTGAAAGATAAGAATATTGTCGAGTCGGGATTTGAAAGGTAATAATACCCCAACTTGAACGACTTCATTGTTAAAGGACAATTTAAGTTTGAAATCGAATATTAATGTTGAGTACATGAAGTATTATTTCTGTATATGGATTCGGCTAATTATGAAAATTAAGTAGTCTCATACTTGGCACTAAAAGCCGATGAGTATATTGATCCTCTATTTGTGAGATCTAGAATCAGAGTGTTTAACTAAGGTAAGGCTAGGAGCAATCAATACCCTGACTTACCTAGCTTCATTTCAAGGTGAGTGATAGAGTAAGTCAAAATATCGAAAATATGACAAGTGTTACATCCATTCTTACTATGAACTGCAGCAAAGGAAAATAGGGCAGGACATGAGGCAAGGAAAGCTACCCTCATGTCAAAAAAGTACACGAAAAGGAAAAGGAAGTGAACCAATCAAACTATACTGCATAGGAAGTCATATGAAGGCTGCAATATCAAACCCGACACGAGACCTACAATCAATGTAATCATGGTAAAAGACAAATAATGCACTCGTATGGAAATGGGGGCAGGTCATAGCGATAATTTTTAAGGTCAAAGCAGAATAAGAATACCACGCCGAAGCCTCAGAGGCAATACATGCTGAGCTAAACTGATGCATTACCAAAGCTCATACTTTGTCAGCACCTACAAGAAAAGGTATGCACCAGTACATACCATTCCTCTTAAGACATTTTCCTCTCCAAAAGAGAAGTGACCGACCCATGCAGGTTTGGGCTTCCCATCCAATTTTTTAGACATCCCGCTTTAATTTCCAAGATTTCCGCCAATATCACGATTTTTCACCAAAGACATGTCACCAATCTAAGCACAACAAATAGGCACTGTAGATGAATGAAAAATGGTGAGTTCTGACGATGGAGATTGAAGCGAAGGATAAAGGGAAAATAAGGCAATCAACGATGTGTTTCTTCCCAATATAAAAGAAGGCACTAAAAGACGTAGAGGGGGCCTCCTTTCCTTTTCGGATGATTTCCATAGTCTAAATTTTATCATAAAAAAATCAAGAGATATTATATTCTTCTGGAAAATTGTAATCACTGTACAAAATAGCAAAAATAATGGATTATCCTATGGTTATAGGATTGACAATAATCTAAACAACGTAAAAATTTCTGTGTCCTTTACTTTTGTTGCTTCTTCTTTATTTGTATTACATAGAATTGTGAATTGTGATTCCTTTGCAAACCCATTTTGACATTCTAACAAATAGTTAAAGTACGACTATGAAGTTATGTAAGTGTCCAGCAACATATTCACTTAGGTAGGTTTATTATAATTCAAATCTGCTGATTCCAATTCGTAGTAGTCATCGATGTCTAGATTGCTTCATGATCCAATTGAGTATTGTGGATGCGAAAAATCTCATCAATGAAAAGTGTAGAGGATTGATTTATATAAGTAATCATTTTGAAAAGTATGGTGGTACGGAAAGCATTCTTTCTATACTTAAGACCAAATTTCGAGGTATGAAAACTCGTCTCTATCTATTAGAATGAAGAATTTATGTCGAGGTTAGGATAGTTTTCTAACTTGTCCGACTTCATTGTTAATTGAGGGATGATACAAATTTGAAATCGGAAAGTGGTGGTATGTATATTTCATCCAATTTTCATACGACCCATTTACTTACATCAAAGAGAAGTGGTTTGGGTTTATAAGTTTGAAATCTGAGAGTGGTGTATGTAAACAATATTTTTAAGTGACAATTGTTTTTGACCCATTAAGTATGCTTTTGAAGTATGAAATCTTTCCTAATGTTTGTGAACATACTCATACCATTGAGATAAGTATATGGATACGTTCTCTAAGTATTGAAAGTGTAGTGTTTTGTGAATATACTTATATCGATGAGATAAGTATATGAATAACTTTTTCAAGTATTGAAAGAGTATAAATGAATAGTTAATGAGTAGAGTGTGTGTGTATCTTGTGTAAAGGTATTTTAGTACAAGTATTTACAAAGTGATTTTAATTAATGAAAATGATTAATTAAAAAGACTTAGTGGTTGCTTATGTGCTTAAATCATGCTTGGTTTTCTTATGAAATTAAATCCCTAATTGGATTGTTTGCTTGTTTAATAGTTAAATAATCGACTATTAAATCTTGGCTAGTTTTGAATCTATCGACAGTTGGTTCGGAGAGACCAAGATCGAATAAGCATGAGTTATCCAAAAACCACTTCGAACCGGCATAAGCGATCGAATTGGGGACATCTTAAAATTGATGGAATCAAAGATGAAGTTCTTTGAAATGCAAGAGCTACTTGCTACTGATCCTGTGGGTGATTCTAAAAATTATGCAGTTGAATTAGTGCCTTCGGTTTATTCATATCATGAACAACTTGTATGGATGAATGATATCATTGCATTGTTGTTTGGAGGGCAATGTTAGCATTTCAAGTGATATTTGCTAAAATAAAGGCAAAACATAGCCTCAAACCGTAATGACTAAAACAGAGGATATGCCGCCGGACTATGTGTTTCGCAACCATTAGGATATGGTCATCACTCGTATCTCGATCAATATTTACGGATTATGTATGTTGAACCCACGGAAGTGGTTTGTCAAGGTGACAGCCGGGATGATGACATATTCGGTACTATACAGGAAGAGATAGGCCGGTCTTTCCATGCAGTGGGTCCATGTGAGACCTTTGATACATTCTATGTAGAGGGTGTACTGGGACAGGTGGTACCTCAGTAGCCTTGTCATTGATGGAATCCATTCTTTAATATGTGCATTTACGAACTTAGTTGTATACTAAATATGTTGTTGAATGCAAGTAACCATTTGGGATATGTTTAATATTTATTTTAAACCCTAGATATTATTATCATATCACTGGATTTTACTCCAACAATCTGTATTTTCAGCACTTGAATGCTCGACACATAGATGTTGTGGATATGTTAGTGTCGACTTTTGAGAATCAAAAAGGCAGGTCGTTATAGTTATCCCATAATTCTTGTAGAGTAAATCAGATAATTCACCATTGCCGCTTCTATTAATACCTAGTTTCTCACCCACATATGAATATAAGCTTTATGCTTTCTATTATTGTTTTAAAAACATAATAATCAAGGATCGTCATACCTCCAACATTCTTGAGCACAACATCAGCTATGCCGGCATTTAAAGGGTACAGAGTGTCGTCAAGATCCATGTATAAATTTAAAAAGTTATAAAACAAAATGAGCACATTTTGCCTATATATTTTTTAGAAAGTCTGGGTAAAATAAGCAAATAGGTGGGAAATTGATCTTGGATACTTTATCTTCTCTGTAAATACCTTTAAATGTCATCTTGATTGATCAGCTAAACATTAGAAATAAGTTAACATAAGCTTTAGAAAAGTTCATGTATGTGTGCATCAATGTACTGATTAAAAATTCAAATGTATTACTTATCCAGTTATTTTTAGAACTGTAATTCATATAAATCTTCAGGTCACCTTGCTTGAACTAGTTTTTTTATACCTTGGTGTATGGATGCTCTAAGTTGAGATTAAAATTCAAAATAGAAACTATTAATAAAAGGGATTAAGATCCTTACCCCTGAGCAGTTTCCATAGGTTTTGATATAGCATGAGCCAGTGATCTTTAGCAGCATTCTTCCTCTTCTTTTTCTTAATAACCTTGTCAACCTTACCATGATCCTATAAATTGAGAACACCTTATGGAGCAATGTAATCAGTAATATAGGTTGATAGATATACCATTAGTTCAACAAAATTTTCTATATGTACTTTGTTTACTTATTTTTTGGTGAAAAGGGTGGCTTGTAATTTTTATAAGTGACTTGAAACTAAATAACTGTCTATTATTCAATATATAATTTCAGCTTAAACGATGGATATTTTAACTAATACAGGTACAATTTTCAATAAATTTATGTCGTGGCATACTTTTGCTTCAACATCAAAGAAAATTAACCAATGGTAATTATTATTTTTCATTGGCATTATCAAAAAATGTTAAAGGGCAGCAAACTATAACTTTTCAAATAATATTTTAATTATAAAAAGAAAAATGATAAACTTGGGTTCCAACTATAAATTTTAAATTTTCAAACTGTAATGTTAATTCATTTTTTATTTAAAGGTTAAGTTAAATTAAACCTTAACTAGTAATAAAAATGCACTCAACATATACATAAAACAATGAAACATTATGGCGTCTATCTGCCATATAATATTAATAGCGAATTTACCTACCTTATTAAAATTCCTTAAGAAAAATGTTATGTTATGCTAATTAGACAACAGCTCTCGCATATGTGTAACAGGTTGTGGGTAAGCAAATAGGTAATAGGTTATGCTTCTTTTTTGCCCAGATATGTCTTACATGTAGCAGGCTTATTAAATAGGTAAGCAAATAGGTAACCATATGAGAACAATCTTGTTCAGATTTTGACTGAAGAAGTTTTGATTTCATTATAATTTGGATTTGCAAGCTCTGATCCCAATATTCATGTTGGTTCCATTTAGCTAAATAGTGTATCTCAAGTGCTAGTGATAAATAGTGCTTTCGTAATATATAAGTCTGATTTCATAATTATTTTTCTTCTGGAGATATTTTATCGCCACAAGCATTTCATTTAGCTAATTAGTGCATCTCAAGTGCTAATAAAAGCTGTTTTTGTAATATATTGTTTGCTTTCAAAAATAACAAGTAAATCAAGCCAATTTCCAAAAACATGGACTTGTCAGATGCAAATGGTACCTTGAGTTCATCGTACTTCTTTGTCAGGATCAAATTTCGGATTTTGACTAATCAGGGAAAAAATAGTAGTAAAAAAGGGTTTAACTTCTAAAAGGGGAAAGAGTGGGCGGTAGTTTAATCTATGTGTATGTGGTTGTGTGCAACATGTATGAGTAATATGAGAAATGTCCATTTCTAAGGAAGTAAGGACGCTTTCCATGCTTTGCTGCTTCCATTTCTTTTATAATGTTTTGACCAAATCTCGGTCAGCATTGTGGCGACGAGCTGACTTAATTTGCTTGTCCTGAAATAGAGCAATTTGCACTTGCAGAGAGTAAGAAGGAAGTTCTCCAAAAGGACTCTTTTCTACACAAAATTAACGGAAAACATATTTTTCTATTGATTAATTTATGAAAAACTAAAGATATTTACAGTGGTACGGATTTAAAATTATACAACACTTCCTATGCTTTGTTTCTTCCGATTATAGATAGTTGGATTTTTGAATTGATGAAGAGAAAAATTTTATTAATGAATGAACGAAAATCAACTGAGAAAATTATTCTTTAATTTGTACAATGTTGAATAGCTTTTATATAGTAAGCTATTGACTCAGTCTTATATACAAAGAATTTACAATATTGCCCTTATAACCCTATGTATATATGCTGCTCAACATATCAGGGAATATGTTATCTCATTTGGCTGCTTCATTTCTCCCCTTCGCTTCGAGCTAGGGTTTACCTCTCGTCCCCAAATTTGCATCGCTCCTCTTCTCTTGAAAAATACTGAATGTTTAGCTATCAGCAAGTTTTTTTCTTCCTCGATTGTGGGTAAAAGGCTCCTCCTTGTCTTCGATTTTGCTGCAGTTGCTCTTAACTTTTAACTCCTCCCTCAAACAGGAGAAATTCTTTGCCGACAAGGCTTTTGTAAGTATATCAGCCCTCTGATATATAGCAGGTTCGTGATTTACACTTAATCTTCCAGTGTTTACGCTCACGAACGAAGTACAAATCGAGTTCTATATTCTTCGTTCGTGAGTGTAATATTGGATTTGCTGATAGAGAGACTGCACTGAGGTTATTGCACCATATTACTGGCCTTTTGCCTGTGTTGATCTGTAGCTCTTGTAGTAAGGATTCTAACCATATAATTTCTGATGTTGTACTGGCTAGACTTCTATACTCTGATTCGGTACTTGAGCGAGATATTGTGGGTTGCTTCTTTGAACACAAGGATATTGGATTTTCTCCAAGGAAAATACAGTATCCTGTTGTTGACCGACGATCATCTTGATCTGAAGCCCAATCCGCATCAGAGAAGCCAATGATAGAAAGAGCTTTGTTTGATTTTAGAGTCAGACCATGATTTAAAGTGCCATTTAGATATCTGAGTATTCTTTTCACTGCCTTCCAATGTTCACTTAGCGGTTGATGCATGAATTGACATACCTTATTTACACTGTATGCAAGTTCTGGTCTTGTGATTGTTACATACTGCAGAGCTCCAACAATACTTCTATATTCTTTTTCATTGGTTATAGCTTCACCCCTATGCTTTGACAAGTGAAGATTGCTTATCATGGGTGTTGGTAATGGTTTAGCTTCATTCATTCCTGTCTTGATAAGTAATTCTTTAATGTATTTTGTTTGACATAAATGTAATTCTGAGCTTGACATTCGAGTAACTTCTATTCCAAGGAAGTAGCTTAGCTGTCCCAAGTCTTTAACTGAAAACTGTTTATCTAGAAATTGAATAACATGATTTATCTCTTCCTTGCAACTGCCAGTAATCAGGAAATCATCAACATAGACAAAAATATATGTTGTATTGTCTTTGTTTGCCTTAATAAAAAGTGAAGTATCTGATTTTGCTGAGTTGTATCCCAAGTGAATAAGAATGCTCTTTAATTTGTCAAACCATACTCTTGGAGCTTGTTTTAAGCCATAAATTGCTTTATGAAGTTTGCATACCATGTTACTTTTGTCTGCATGTTTGAATCCTGGTGGCTGCTCCATATAGACTTCTTCTTGTAATTCACCATTTAGGAATGCATTGTTTACATCCAATATCCCATCCTTTGTGTAGGGAAATGGTTAGTGTAACTCTTATTGTTGTTGGTTTGACTACTGGAGAAAAGGTTTCATAGAAGTCAAAACCATATTGCTGTGTGTACCCTTTTGCAACTAGTCTTGCTTTGTATTTCTGAATGGTGCCATCTGGATTCTTTTTCAACTTATATGTCCATTTGCATCCTATTGTATTTTTGTGCATTGGTGCTGGAACAAGGCTCCAAGTCTTGTTTCTCATCAATGTAGAGTATTCTTCATTCATTGCTTGCTTCCATTTGTCATCTTTGATGGCCTGTTCATATGTGACTGGCTCTATATTAACAGCATATGTAGTATACAGCTTTGGTTTAAATATCCCACTTTTTGATCTGGTTATCATGTGATGCCTCCTTTTTGGTTGTTCTTGTTGTATGATAGTTTGATCTGAAGTTGCTTGTTATTCATGCTCTTCACTTCTATTTTGCTGATTATCTGCATTTGTTGTAGAGTGATTGAGATGTTGCAAATGTTCTGAGATGACTTGACCTGGTCTACTATCTGGCACTGTGAGTAGAGCATCTGAATCATTTTGACTCTCAGTATACTCCTGACTTTCAATGTTGCTGTATATTGGTATGGGTGGTATTGACATCACTGGATTGTGTACCCTCTGTGTTGTCTTTATGCTTTTGCTTTTAAAAGGAAATGACCTTTCATTAAACATAACATGTCTTGACATGAATAGTTTCCCATTGTTGTCAAGGCATTTATATCCTTTCTGATTCACTCCATATCCCAAAACAGTACATGGGGTGGATCTAAAACTTAACTTATGAGTATTGTATGGTCTTAGGTGAGGGAAGCATTGACACCCAAAAGTTTTTAGTGCCTTGTAGTCTGGTTTTACACCACATAGCACTTCCATTGGAGTTTTACCTTGTAGAATTTTAGTGGGCAATCTGTTGATTAAATATGCTGCAGTTGAGAAAGCATCAGGCCAAAACTTCAGTGGAAGTGATGCTTGTACAAGTAGTGTAAGGCCAGCTTCTACTATGTGTCTATGCTTCCTTTCAACTAATCCATTCTGTTCTGAAGTATAGGGACAAGTTACCCTATGAATTATTCCTTTCTTTTGAAGGAACTCTTTGAGTGGTTTAAACTCTGTTCCTCCATTAGTTTGAATGACTTTTACCTGCTGATCTGTTTGCTTTTCTGTCTGTCTTATAAAATGTATGACTGTATTATATGTGTCAGCCTTTGATTTTAGGAAATATATCCAAGTATACCTGGAATAAGCATCTACAAAAGAAATATAGTAATTAAATCCATAGTCTGAATTTATGGGTACATGTCCCCATAGATCTATTGCAATCAATTGCAATGGCTTATTATATTCAGACTGTGATTGAGGAAATACCAGTTTATGACTCTTCCCCATTTGGCAATAAGTACAGATAAAAGATACAGGTATATCTCTAACTTGAATTTCATTATCATTCAGTATTTGCTTTACAACTTTTACACTTGGGTGTCCTAGCTTAGAATGCCAGATACTGAAATCACTTTCACTACTCTCTGTACATGATTCTGTTAGATTGCACCATTTTCTTGTACATGATTCAGTATTTTTGAATTGAATTGCTTTTGACAAGTTGAATCTATACAAACCCTTGTATGTCTCACCCTGCAGTAAAGTTTTCTTAGTTTCAATATCTTTAACTACATAGTATTTTATATAGAATTCAAAAAACACATTGTTGTCATGAGCAAACTGTGATACACTGATAAGATTCTTTTTTATTTTTGGAACACGCAGTAAGTTATTCAAATGTAAAATTTCCGTCCAAGAATTTGTGTATAACCAGTGTGTGATATTAATATTAGTGCCATTACCCATACAGATAGTTTGATTACCTTTGTATTCCTTGTTCCCAAGATTCAGATTTTGTAGATTGTTGGTCATGTGATGTGTTGCACCAGAGTCTGGGTACCAGCATTCATTTTGAATCTCTTCACATTTTCCAGTTTCACATATGTTTGCACTTTGATCATCTGATGAACCTTTTGAATCATGCTGTGTATTCACCAAGTTTACACTTCCACCATATCCTCTCCGAGCATTTGTGTTCTGAGACGGGTTGTAGTTAGAATCATATCTGAAGTAGCATTTGCTTGCAATGTGTCCCACTTTTTCACAGATTTGACACTTTGGTCTATTGTTGTTATTCCATCTGCCTCTACCCCTGCCTCTGGTTGTTGCATTTCCTCTCTGAAATGATTGGTTGTTTTTATTGTTATATTGGTTCATGTTTTTGTGTCCTGCTGTGTAGTTTATGGACATATCTGAATCAGTAGGTTTCTTGAATTATATTCTTCCTTCATGTGCAAGTAAAATAGAGTGAACATCTTCAAGAGATGGTGTGATTCTTTGAGATGAAATAACTGCCACAACAGCTTCATAGTCCTCACTTAGACCACTCAAGATGATCAAAACTTGTTCTGTTGTAGGAACTTTGTGTCCCGTGGCTTCAAGAAGATCACATGTAGCTTTAACTTTTGCAAGATAGTCACTCATAGACTGGTTTTCTTTCTTGATACTATGCAACAATCTTTTATGATGCATTACTTTTGCTGCTGATTGAGAGTTAAAGATTCTCTCAACACTTGACCATATACCATATGTTGTCTTGCTTCCAATGACTTGTGGCAGCAGTTTGACACTTATAGATGATAGTAACCATGAACAGATCAGACTGTCTTGTCTTTGGTATTTGATTAATTCTGGGTTGTTAACTGTCTTGTTTTCTTCATTAGTGATGAATCTTGGAGGAGCAATATGTGTGCCAAGAAGATACTCTTCGAGTCCATAGCCTTTAACTGCAGTTTCAACCTGCACTTTCTAGAGAAGATAATTATCTTCTTCCAAGTGTGGTGTGACGAGCTGACTTTGTGGGATGACTATAGTTTTAATAAGGCTTTCTGTGGCTGATTGATCCATATTAGGAGTTGTAGAAGTTGCAGAGCTATCTCCCATGATGATGTAGTGTTACTGAATGGGAAATACAACAAGTGAAATGATTCAAGAAGAAGAGAAATTAACACCAGAGGGTTTAAGAAGATTCAAGAATTTGATCTGAGTCTTCAGGAAATCAGGTATGTGCAGCCATAAACTCAGATGATTAATTTTTGATGATGGGTTTTTCTGGCATGGCACTTTCTTGATGATCTTTTAATGTTTTTCTTGAATTTTCTTTGAATTTGGATTTGTTTTTTTGATCAAATTTGATGCAGCCGGATTTCTTACAGAGATCTATGGTAGGGTATCTTTTGATCACTGAATCACTTTCAAATTCTGATCTCAGATGATGATTCACAATTTCTGATGAGATTCTTATAATCTGAATGATCAGATTGTTGTATTTTTGATGGTATTTGGATCGCTGATAAGTGTGCCGTTAAGCTGTGATGATTCAGGGCTCCGATACCAAGTTGGATTTTTGAATTGATGAAGAGGAAATTTTTATTAATGAATGAACAAAAATCAACTGAGAAAATGATTCTTTAATTTGTACAATGTTGAATAGCTTTTATACAGTAAGCTATTAACTCAGTCTTATATACAGAGAATTTACAATATTGCCCTTATAACCCTATGTATATATGCTACTCAACATATCAGAGAATATGTTATCTCATTTGGCTGCTTCATTTTAGACACTATATGTCTTATAAAAGCTACACCAACTGGGAATGAACAAATAGATATGAAAACAATTTATAGAACCAAAAGCATTAATTAACATAGCATCATTACATTCACAGCTTTAGCTTCATAATATTATAACTTAGTTGTAAAGTGAAACGAGTAAAACAAAAATACTTGAAGCAGACAAACATGTTTCTCTTACTTGACTACCCGAGCATTAAATTTCATCTAAATTAAATTTCCCGGAATCGTTTATGTTATATTTGATGCTTCGGTTTTGATGTTTGAATCAAATGTTCTTAAATTTTGGTTAGCCTAGAAATCCAACTGGATTATATTATTAGTTAGATATAAATGTAGGCACAATACAAGTAAAGAAGATGATAATCTATATCTATATAAAATGACAAAGAAAATGAAAACATAGACAGCTTACCCTTCCAAATCAAGATTTCCGTGAAGTAAATCAGATCGCAGGTCTCAAGCAGCCTAAGAAGAACTGAGCATTGTGCAGTAGAAGAGATGAAATATAATGTGGTTTCTGAATCTCTATAAGAACAACTTGAAAGTATTTAAATGTAATTGATTAGTATTTTCCATCACAACACGAACAGTTTAATGCATGTAACAAATAAAAAGTTTTCTAACAGAACTGCATCTGAATTAATTGAGCATGCTTCAATTTCCAATATGTTATCCCTCCATTTAATCAGACAATATTCGAATAGACTAGACGAATCAAACTTTGAAACTATCATAACTGAAAGCTCGAAGAGATAACCCTGGAGTCCAGAAACTAGGTACAAAATGAGCCAAGGGGTGAGAAGACAAAACAAGTCAAAGAAGCAAAGGACAAAAATCCAACAAGGGTACCGATCCAACCCATGGATGGGTACTGATCTACAAACTTTGTCCATTCTTGCCTCCACTCCTTCCATCTACTCTTCTTGATGTCAAGAGCTTATTTCAAGTGTTATTTCGTTGATTCCATTCATTTCTCTATCGATCTCCATGAGCACTCAAAGTCAGCAACTCTATTCCTCTACCATTCTACCGTTTGAACTCAGAAACAAGCTAATGATGATGTAAACAAGTTTGGAATTATGAAGCTAATCACGAATTAAGCCAAGACAAGAAGTTCAAAATTGTCCATATGAAGAATATATGAATCGGTATCGATCTAAGTCCATGATCGGTACCGATCCATGATTATTGATGTGGTGTCCACCTACTTTTTTGAAGCAGTGGTTTATGGCATGAAAAACGAGGTGGAGATCATGGGGATGGGATTACAGACTTCCTACAGCTATAAATAGAGGAATAGGGCTGACTTTTAAGGATTTTTTTGGATCTAGCTCCATCTTACTCTAATTTCTTGTAATCACCCATGGATTATATTGATCCATGGGAATTAGTGCTTGTATATTAGGTGTGGCTCGCATTGTAAAATGGAGTGGGTGCGTGGATTGAACGATTAAAAGTCTCACATCGGAGGATATTTGGAATAATCGTGGTGTATATATGAGATTGGTGGCATGTAACATTGGGGATTTCTTTTATTACAATGTGTTGCCAAGACCAGATTATATGTTCGATGGGAGGCGATTGAGGGATGTTCAATCGGGGCGCTGACATGGGAGATTTCGACCGTTGATGGCACTAGACACGGTGAAGCGAACGCGTTCGGAATGCGGGAATGCTGAAATTCAACATGGTATCATAGCTCCATGGTTTGAAGGACCGGTATGATGCAACGTGATCGAAGCATGGCTCCTAAGGGGCTTGATCATGGGATACTCGTCAAGGTGGAGATATGGCTAAGCAGTCGCTCCTTCCTGCTTATGAGAACTCGGAGTAGCAGCCTGACCAACTGCGAAGAGGACTCGGTATAACTCCAAAGTGACTTGAGCAATACTTGCCAAGGTGGAGATTGTTAGGTATGGCTCGTATTGTAAAATGGAGTGGTTGCGTCGATTAAACGATTAAAAGTCTCACATCGTATGATATTTGGAATAATCGTGGTATATATATTGGATTGGTGGCACGTAACATTGGGGATTCCTTTTGTTACAATGTGTTGCCAATACCAGATTATATGCTCGGTGGGAGGCGATGGAGGGATGTTCAATCAGGACACTGGCATGCGAGACTTCGACCATTGATGGCACTAGACACGGTGAAGCTAACACGTTCAGAACGCGGGAATGCCAAAACTTAACATTGTAAACCACTAATATAAGCAATAAAATCACTAAGTGGACGTAGGCCAAGATTAGCTGAATCGGTATAAATAATGTGTTTTATTTTTATTTTATTTTAAATTACTTTTCTTCACTTTTTATTCTCTATACGATCTCTTGGGTGTTTGTGCTATTTTTGGTTCAGATATTTTGGTGCTTTCACAGGGAGGCTTGAACTCAGGCTACTTGGATCCATCATCTACAATTGGATCCTTAGATCCAAGAGATAGATCCAAACTTTCAACCTTACTGTTCTACTACTCGGATTTTCAACAATCTACAAGAAGCTATTTGTCATGGCCCTAAGGAGAGACCGATCTACAAACTCCAAAGCTGCCAATGAGGTTGAAAACCAAAATACTCAGCATATGGATGAAGGCGCCTGGCCAAATCACCCAAGAGATCCAGAATCCTACTGATGTCATGACCAAGATGGAGATGAATCGTATGATGAATCAAATGAAGGATAGGTTTCAAGACAATCGCAATGAAATGAACCATTAGATGTAGGAGAGCTTGAGACTGCTGAATGAGCTAACTTAGAACCGCCATAGGAGGAGTAGGAGGCACTTGACATCTTCTGATTCAGAGTCTGATAGTTCCTTAATATCCGAGCAAAGACAAATGAATAGGAAGTAGAAAATGGCTCAAAACGCTATCGGGACTTCATGTTAGAAGAGAAGACGATCTCGTGGTGAGGGTTTGTGGATCGATATCGATCCAAGAGGGTGGATCGATGCCGATCCAACAAGCCTTGGACCTGTACCTCGCCCTTTGGCTGGCGGTGTGGATTTGACTTCTGGTCACATCACAAACGATTAGAATCAGGAATATCAATCAAATGCTGATGATGCAAATCATAAGAATCAAACCAAGGGGACTGCTAGACTAACGGATCTCCTAGAGTCTGGAGAAGCCAGGTATAAAGGGTATGCCCAAGAGCGTTCGCCGGGGTGAACACTCGAAACAGATCCCAATTATTACCGTTCAACCGAACCTATAGAACTGGAGTTGGCCGAGATGGTTAAAAAACTTGTGAATGAAAAACAGTTTAGAAGTAATGATGAGTGGGGTAATTCTCCAAATTGGAACTCATTTACTGAGGATATCTGCACGTGAAGTATCCATAGAGATTGTAATGCCGACAATGCCATTATATGGCGGAAAAACGAATCCAAGGTAGCACTTGATAAAGTACAAAACGACATATGGACTATGCTAGAGCATTTGATGCCGTGAGATGTCGTTTGTTCCCAATCTTCCTAGTGGGTCTTGCTGGTTCACTCAGCTCCCGTCAAGGTCCATATCTTCTTTTGCTGAGTTGACGTGAAGGTCTCTGGAGCAATTCCATCTACACACTTCATGCCCAAAGGACAAAATGGCATTATCGAACCTCTTCTAGGATGCAGGAGAGTCAACGAATGATTTCTTGAACATATTCCATACTGTTGTGATAGAGTTACGAATGCTAAAGATGACATAGTATAGATGGTGTTGATCAAAGGGATACATACCGAGACTGACTTCGAGAGATGGTTGGATATGAAACCCTTGTCGACAATGGATATTTTTTAATGGAAGGCTAACAAGTTCTTACGCTTGGAAAAGGCACATACATGTTCATGAAGAGATGATGTTGGGCCTTCAGCTTAAGTGATATAGAGCAATATCGATGTAAAACAGTCTGGAGGGAATCCTGAAAATGTGGATCTAGATGTCAGCAACAAGAATGAATGATAGAAATGGAGTGATAATGGGGCCAGGAAGTGAAAGTCAGATAATATGAATCATCCCTGGATTCCTAAATATGACAGTTATATCGAATTGAATAACTCAATAGAGAATATCTACCTGGCCACTCAAGGTACTGAGTAGTGCAGGAAGCCGGCTCCAAGTGAGTCGAATAAGAAGTAGAGTAAATCTAGCAAGTTTTGCAAGTTTCATGAGACGCATGGTCATAACACTGATGAATGCAGAAATTTGTGTGACATAATCGAGGAGTTGATTTCAAAAGGAAGTTGCAGCAATTTGTGAAAGCCTCATATGATGGCGGACAAGGAAATTCCAACCCCCTTGGGTCAGCATCCCAACATGGGCAAGCCGGGCCTAGTGGTGAAGAGCCAAGGTGACCTGAAAAACGTTTGGTGAAAAATACAATCATCGGTGGACTGCATCCAGTTGACAAGAGCTAGAATGAGATGGATCGATATGTTCGTGCTTTGAAACATGTAGAGATTGAAAGCTGCTTTGCTACAGAGGATAGAGCTCTGGCAAAACAATTCAGAACCATGACAGATGACATTGTTTTCTAGAACAGAGATGTTGATGGGGTGGAAGCCCTAACGATGACCCCCAGTGATTACGGCCATGATTGGCCCTACGATTGTACGGAATTTGTTGGTTGACCATGGGAGTTCAATCAACATTTTATTTAAGAAAGCCTATGGCCATATGCTTCTCGAGGGCAAGGACTTAAAACTATGTAAATCTCATATTTAGGGATTTAACGAGATGGCTATGGAGCCAGTCAGATATGTGGAATTACCGATGGTGCTTGGCAAGGGTGACTGCAAGTGAGTGCGGGTCGTGCCATTTGTGATGTTGGATATTTATTCTACTTACAATGCATTTTTAGACCAACCAACCCTAGCTGAATTCAAAGTGGCTACTGTTCCGTGGAGTTTGGCAATGAAATTTCCTACAAAAAATGGTGTGGGAATAGTACAAAGAGATCAAGGGCTTGGCCGTGAGTGTTATGTCACTAGGATAAAGGAGGCAAGGCGAAAAGAGAAATGAAAAGGTGTAAAAAGGACTCTCTACATCAAGGCGTTGGACACACAGAAACCACTGTTTGAGTCCTGGCATGGACAGCACATCCGGTTCCATAAGGATATGGATCTGTGAAAAGAGACGTTGGATGGAAGGGCAGCTCCAACCGAGTTGACGATCAACATTCCGATTAGCCAACATGATCCTACGTGGATCCTAAAGGTCGGATCATAGCTCAGCATGAGGTTGATGAAGGACCTTATTAGTTTCCTTCAGGCGAACATGGATGTATTTGCCTAGACACACTCTGACATATGTGGGATTTCGCTGAAGATAGTGAGCCATGCATTAAATGTTAAACCTAAATGCGCCGCATCCTAGGTCCGAGGAGATACACTGCACTCAAAGAAAAGGTGGATAAGCTGAGGGACAATGACTTCATTCGCTGTGCCTTATACCTGGAATGGGTATCCAATCCGATCTTGGTGAAGAAAGCTAACAGGAAGTGAAGGCCATGCATCAACTATTCTGACTTGAATAAGGCATGCCCGAAGGATAGCTTTCTGCTTCCAAGAATTGATCAGTTGGTAGATTCAATAGCCAGACATGAACTGCTCTCGTTTACATATGCGTACACTGGATATAATAAGATTCCAATGCATATCCCAGACTAGGAAGATACCAGCTTTATAACCAACCTTGGACGGTATTTCTATCTTGTCATGCCTTTCGAATCAAAAAATGTTGGAGCAACCTGCCAGAGGCTAGTAAACAAGATGTTGAAATATCAAATTGGATGTTCGATGGAAGTCTATGTGGAATCGGATGACATCCTCATGAAGTCATGAAATTTGGGAAACCACGTTGACGATTTGGCAGAGATGTTCGATGTTCTTCGAAAAAATGAGATGAAGTTCAACCCTTTAAAATGCTCATTTGGCATTGCATCAATGAAATTATTAGGCTTCATTTGTGAATTCCCATGGGATTGAAGCCGATCCAAAAATGATCGAGGCATTAAAAAACATCGAAGCCCCAAAGATGATCAAGGAGGTCTAGAGTTTGAACGGTAAGGTCGTCGCCCCTAGTCGATTCGTCTCTAAAGTAACAAAAAAATGCATCCCTTTTTTGACGTGATTAAGGAAGGAAAAAGGAACTTTTCTTGGCCAAAGGAGTGTACAGACGCATTTCAGGCTCTAGTGGATCATTTGGAGAGACCTCATATTCTTTTGAAACCGGTGGATGGCAATGACTTGTTTATATATCTGGTAGTAATCCATGCATGCTTTGCATGTCATACTCGTACGTGAGGAATTCTGCATCCAACGATCAGTCTACTACATTAGTAAGCGATTGACAAGAGCGGAAAGAAATTATCCCAAGCTGGAAAAGCTTGCATACAGCCAATTGGTCGCTTCGAGGAAGTTCACCCTTCCTTTCAGGCTCCTTCGATCAAAGTTCTTACAATAAGTACTGTAGCGACCCGAGACTTCTAAAAGGTTGATGAAATGCAACATTGAATTGAGCCAATATGGTAAAAATATCACCCTCGAAGAGATATCTAGGGTCAAGCTTTGGTGGACTTCATAGGTGAATACACTGTGCGAGATGAAACTCCGGAGAGCAATGATGAACAGAATGCGAGGTGGAAGATGTACACGGATGGTGCATCGAATGAATGTTGTTTTGGTGCTAGAGTTGTACTTGTCATTCCCAAGGAATGCTCGATTTGTTATGCCTTGAGACTTAATTTCCCTACAACAAACAACGAAGTGAAGTATGAAGCATTGATTATGGGACTCAAAATTGCCAAGGAACTGGAAGTTAAAACTTTGCATATCTTTTGTGATTCCCAGTTGGTGGTGTGTCAATTCAGGAAGGAGTATCAGGAAAAAGGAGTGAGGCTAGCTCCTTATATAAACCATGCCATTGAGCTGCTTAATGATATTGAATACTACACAATAACACATACTCCAAGATAGAAAAATGCGAAGGCCCGACTCATTGGCTAAGTTGGATAGTTCTGGAGATGCGCAACTCATGGGACTAGTTCCGGTGGAAGTGCTGGTTCTTCAGAGCATCGACCATATGGATGTCGATTGGATCTTGGAGGCCGGGTGTGAGAAGGAGTCATGGGTGACTCCAACAAAGAACTATTTATAGAGGGGAATCCTTATGAACAGAAAGAATGTGCGGCGGAAGCTCCTCCGTCAAGCATAGATATATCTTTCAACAAGGAGAACTTTATAAGAGAGGATTCTCGGTCCCGATGTTACAGTGTGTTTTCGATAATGAGGCCAAACAAGTCTTGAGAGAAGTTCATGAAGGGGCCTATGGCGACCATACTGGGGGGCAAACCCTAGCGAAAAAGATTTTCCGCTATGGGTACTTCTGGCCAACTATCAATCGAGACGTAGCTGATTACACCAAAAAGTGTGACTAGTGCCAGAGATTTGCTAAGATTCCAAGAGCCCCGCCGATGGAGATTACTTAAATCGTTAGTCCCTGGCCATTTACAGTTTGGAAAATCGATATTACTAGTGTGTTGCCGATATCTAAGGGTGCCGCGAAGTACGCCATTGTCACCGTTGATTACTTCACCAAATGAGTCGAGGCAGAGTCATTAGTCATAATTACCACAAGAAAGTAAACTACTTCATGGTCCAGAATATCATTCGTTGTTTTGAAGTTTCATAAGCAATTGTTACCGATAACGGGACCCAATTCGACAACACCAAGTTTAAAGACTTCTATCATCGACATCGTATAGAAAAAAGATTTGCTAAGGTGGCACACCCTAAGGCAAATGAACAAGTTAAACCTGTAAACAAGATTATCAAGTCCATTCTTAAGAAACGATTGGATAAGACTAAGGGCAAGTGGATCAATGAACTTCCATTAGCACATTAGGCTTATCGGACGACCCATAAGTCAGTAATTAGCCATTCTCCATTCGCCTTAGCCTATGGATTAGAGTCTATGATTCCAATTGAACTAGAAGTGCTTTCTCATCGCGTGATTCACTATAATTCATGAATAAATAAGAAAATCCTACTGGACTCTTGGTATGCTCGATGAGAAGCGCAATGAAGCTGACTTAAGAGTAGTCGCACACCGAAGTTAATGACCTATTCTCAACTTCGGTGTGCAACTACTCTCAAGTCCTAATGGGGCACCATTAGCTCATCTTCTATCAAGACCTCATTTTCCAATTGAGTTAGGTCTACCTCGCCGTCTTTCAGAAATTCCTTCCCCTCCTTCACGACTTGCTCCCAGGCCAGAGCCAGAGCCCTGAGATAATCATCGTTGAGCCACTCTAAGTTGTGAAACTTGAGCACAGTTGCACTCGAACCTCTCCATCGTCTGCCTCTTAAAGGCTTCGACTTTCTTTATAGCAAGAGCATCCACATCCTAAGCACATGCAACCACCTTGTCCCTTTCCTAATGATTGGTAAATAGCTTTTTGAGTACCTTTGAGCCTCTTGGAGAGCTTCATCCTTTGTTTTTGTCTCTCTCTCTCTCTCGAGTTTGACTGATAGCTTATTCACCTTTGTGGTTAAGGCATCTGACTCCAGCACTAAGTCGCAATTTTGATGGTGTGCTGTCTCTATCTCATTGCGATGCTTGGTCTACTCACTCTCGAGTGCTTTAATGGCATCCTCAACCCTTTTCTTGGCCTCAGCTTGTGGTATTTTCACGTCAGTGATCTCGGCATTGAGCTGAGCAATGATCCTTTTGTCTTGTGCTTCCATAAGTTTCAGATTGTCGATCTTGAGTTTTCTTTCCTTCAAAAGCCTAGAGATCTTCTCAACTATTCATTTTAATTTATTATATTGATCGTAAGCATCAGCTACGTAAGCAACGATCATTTTTTTGACCTCTGGTGGAATGTTCTTCAAGTTGGGCACAAACACGAGTCCATCAAAACATACTTTGGAAACTATTCCTTTAGTTTAGTCACTCTGACATCAGCAGCACATTGTTGCTCTGCAGTGACTACCGGAGCTTCAATCGGTTTCTTGCTAGCCTTGTGATGAGAGAACTTGGAGCTGCCCTTATAGTGCCTGCGGTCAGAAGGTCGACTGATATGATTTGATGTCAAGTATTGGATGGGAATGGAAACTGGAGTTAGTGCGTGAGAGACATCGCTCGATCGAAAGTCATCATGGCGATCAAAATGTTTGTCTGAACCTATTAATGGAGGTGACCTAGACCTAGAATGGTATTTGGAAACCGAGCCGTGAGATGGATAGTCTCGGTCACGACTGCCTCTATCATGGCTGAACCTATGGTTGGACTATGATTCTTGGCTACCAACGTGATGATATGTGTCTGAGCAGTGCCACTGTTAAGACACATTTTCTTTTAAAGACTGAAACATATACTTTTTCCATCTGCATAAATCCTGCAAATGAAACAGGAACAAGTTGGCATTAACAAAGAAGGACATGAAGCAGGTGTATTTTAGTGCACGTGTGTATGAGTGCCTTAGTGTCCCCTTGAAGGATCATGTACTGGGGCTTTGCTCAAAGAAGTGATCTCTCCCATGCTAACGGGAGGTATATCATCGTAAAATCAAATAGGGGAGTCAAAACCTTCGAGACTCATGTTATCAAGGCCGAAGAATTTAATTTCGGTTGGAAACGGCCCCATGTGAGCAAATATATCTTCCGAGGGGAGAGGTGTTTTCTCCGCGGTTGTGACTGTTGCAGGTTGTGTGGAAGTCTAGCCCTTAGAAATTTCATGACCAACCTCTTTGTTAGAATGAACTATTGGTCGTCTATGGGCTTCTTGGTCAAAGACTCGTTGATCACGTCAATGTTATCATAGCCAGCTTCATCCCTTCCACCTACAATCTCCCCTTCTTCAGTGTGTTCTTGCTCTCTTTTAACTTCGGCCCCTGAGCTTGGAACTGAGAGCATGTTAGGATTCACATTGCAACCTCCAGGCAAGTTGTTATCATCGTCGTCGTCGTCATCTCAGAAACCACTTGGACTTGACCAGTGCTACGACCTGCTTCTAGCAAATAATGAGCTATGATATTCTCATCGGAAAGAACTCTGATATCTCTATCCTCTTGTGAAAGTGCTATAAGAATTAAGATGGCATCCGTAAGAGCCGTGCCGTTAGGTCTCGTCGAAACATATGAATGTAAAAAGAATACGAATTAAGCTCACAAAGTCACAAGGTGAGTTCACAGCAAATAAATGAAGTATAACTTACGTCCAGATAGCCATCTTTGTATAAATCCAAATGGATAGTGGACATAGAACCATTCACTCTTGAAATAGCTCAGCTTATTCCATGTACCAGTAACAACTCGGCGTTCTTAGCCAGTTTCAAGTAAGTCAGAGAAGGGCTTCCTCTCCGGCTTTGAATTTTTTAAACTTTTAGATTCAATCTAACGGCAGTGACTTCTCCATACTAACTCGGATTTTGAAGTGTTATATGTGAAAATCATCCAGAAAATCCCTGTAAACACAATGATGCTAGGTTCGTAGCCAAATTCGGATGTTTATGAAAATTTACTTTTAAGTCCTTACTTTATTTTAATTTAATTTTCTTATTAAACTTCTATCTAAATTTTTTTAAGTTTCCAGGGTGTTACCTCTTTCCCTCTCAAAAATGATCTCATCCCTGAAATCTCTAAGGACAGAAAAATATAACTCATATGCACAACAATCAATAGCTACAATCATCTACTCAACCATTATCCACGAGCAACTATTGTCCTTAGAAATATTCTAATGCAACAAATACATATATATGCAATATGAAATGCACTTGAATCTATACCAATGGAAAAGCTAGCGGTCTACTGATCCAGTCGACTTCTTGTCATGCAAATGCTTATGACATGTATCCAAATGTATGCAACATCCTAAGTAAATGTTTACTTACAATTTTATATGTATGCACAATCATATAACTCATATGCAACACCCATATGCATAAAATCCATTAGCAAAGCAATAATCTTGAAATAACATGCAACTGGATATAAGTGTACTTATGTGCACTTAGAGTATATATTGTCCTATATGTAAAAGAGCACAATATGAACAATACATCAATATACATCCATTAGCATTCATCATTCATAACATGCCCTATCGACATGTTTCCAACCATTCATAACATCCAATGGTCTCTACCAGAAGGGTATACCATCTAAGCCCTATACATAAGTAATTTATACTGATAAGAATTAAATTGGAAACGTAACAAATAAGAGTTGTGGGTTGGCAGCGTGGATTTTCTTCTCAAGCTCCCATGTACTCTCTGTTGGCTCATCTCCCCGTTGGACTTTATCAAGTCTGATCTACTTATTACGAAGTCACTTTGTATCATGCTCTAGAATGCGAGTGGGTACACAAAGAACAAGTGACTCTCCCTCTACCTAAACTTCATCCAACAAACTTGGCTCGACTATGGTTGTTGTATTGTGTAAACACTTTCGCAAGTGTAACACATGGGAAAGGTCATGTAACCCCACCAACTTATCTGAAAGCTCTTTTTTATATGCCAACTTCCCTACTCTTACCACTATTGGGAAGGGCTCTACAAATCTCGATGCTAGCTTCCTTGAACTACCAAATCTCATCACATGCCTAACGGTTGAAACCTTCAAGAATACCATGTCTCCCGTTGTGAACTCTAACTCCGTATATCTCCTGTTAGCATAATATTTTTGCCTATCCTGAACGGACTTCATCCACCTATGGATCAGATCCACCTTCTCCGATGCCTCAAATTCAAGTCCTTTTGGGAGAACAAG
The DNA here is from genome assembly GCA_030737815.1 of Allium fistulosum. Lineage (NCBI taxonomy): Eukaryota > Viridiplantae > Streptophyta > Magnoliopsida > Asparagales > Amaryllidaceae > Allium > Allium fistulosum. The sequence goes on from CM060905.1 coordinate 88,465,305, forward strand.
TACTGCAAGGACTTGTGAACCATAAATAGCTCAAACCGCTCCTCTAAAAGATAATGCCTCCATGACTTGAGTACAAAGACAATAACTTCCGACTCAAGATCACGTGTAAGGTAGTTCCTCTCATGGGTCTTCAGCTACCTACTCACATAACTCACCACCCTTCCTTCTTGCATTAATACCGTGCCTAATCTCATACTATAGACGTTGGTATAAACTACAAATGGCTTCGTCCCATCTGGTAGCACCAAAACTTATGCACTGGTCATGCCTCCTTAAACTTAACAAAAGCATCTTCACACTTCACATCCTATGGCAAAACTAGATTAATCTTGGTAAGACAGGTTAATGAGATAGAGATCTTTGCGAAGTCCTTAACGAACTTGCGATAGTAGCTCGCAAAACCAAGGAAATCTCTCGCCTCTGTGGCATTCTTCAAAACATGCCAACCCTAAATTGCTGCAACCTTACAAGGATAAACTGCTAAGCCACTTTTTGAGATGGTGTTTCCCAAAACGCGGACCTTCTCTCTCCAAAAGTTGCACTTAGAAAACTTCACCTTCAGCTTATGTGCATGGAGTGTGCTGAGCACTTCTCCAAAAAATATAACATATGCTCCTCCTTACTCCTCGAGTATACACGAATATCATTCACAAATACCATGACGAATTAGTTAAGTAACCCCCTAAATATTTGGTTCATCAGATCAACAAAGTAGGTGCTTGCGCTGGTCAGTCCGAAGGGCATGACTAACCACTCATAGAGTCCGTCGAGTATACGGAATATTGTCTTCTGAATACTGTCCTTGGCTACATGCAACTGATGAAATCTAATAGCCAAGTCAAGTTGTGAGAATACTCTTGCTCCAACCAACTGATCAAAGAGATCGTCTTTATGGAGCAGTAGATAGCGATTCTCTTTTTTCAGTTTATTCAACTCCCTATAATCGATGCAGAGTCTTAGAGAACCATCCACATTGGTAGCAAAGAAGACTGGTGCTCCCCAGTCAGAAATACTCCTCCTGATAAATCCCTTCTCCAATAACTCATTCACGTACTTATTCAATTCGCATATTTCCTTTTGAGTTATTTGCCTTAATGGTAAGGTGACGGGTCTAGCATTCTCAACTAGATAGATCCTAAACTCGATCTCTCTCTAAGAGAGAGACTACTAGCCTTAGCAAAAACATCTAGGAAATCTCTAACTACATGTACTGGACTAAGCTTGTCATGAATAGATCCAATAAATAATGTAGCTCAACATAGCAGATCCTCAGGGATCGCAATAAAAATCTATGGTACGTCCACTACACATGCTTAGTCTAACAACCTTTCTGTCACAATCCAAAATAGGTCATACATGGCCATCCAATCTCTACCTAATATCAATCAAAACCCAGAAAATCACAGTGCCAAGGAATTACAATCAAACTCAAACCCTAAAATAAACAACTTCAAACCCCTACACAATATGACAAATAGGCCGATCCTCATACGGGGCTTGACACAACTACAGGGTCTATGACTATACTAGTGTGTAAGTGTAAGTCATTAACAAGTCTATTAGAAATGAAAGAATATGAAGCCCCGGTATCAAATAAAGTGCGAGTGGATAATGCAGAAAGAGTCAACATACCTTCGATCACCACTTTCTTACCCCTGTCTGCCACCGGCTGTGCACTCAAGCTAGGGACCGCCTCTATTGCATAAGCTGAAACCACCTAAGTAGAAGTCTGAGTAGAAGCTCTCGGTGATACTATGCAAGCTCGCTTCAATGTCCAAATTGAACATAGTTATAGCACTTAACCTTAGAAAGATCTACCCTCACTCCTTCATAAAATGTCCCTTCCAGCTATGGTTTCAACAGTGCATATCTTTCTTTCGTATCTTTCCCTTAGGTCCACCTCCACCATTTTGCTGGTTCTGCTGTGCTTTTCCTCTAGCCTTCTTGAATTCCTCCCCCTTAGCTTAACCCTTGGAGACGATATTTAGCAAAGGCATCTCCACCATACCCTCATAAGTAGCATCCATATGAATATGACTCGTAGCTAAGTCCTGTAGAGGTTGGCTCGGTGCTTTAGAAAATTTGAGTGCCTTCTTGTGTGGTGTGTCAATCTGTCCTATACCGAATATAGCTAGCTCATTGAAGTGGTACAGACAAGTTTTCTTACTTTAAGTGAAGGAACTTCTCTAACTACACACCCTCCTCTACCCTTAGAAATAAACATCACCATAAATCGTGTACGAAACTCATCCCAATTAACCACGTCTCCATCAATCTCAGCATGAACTATCTCCCACCAGCTCAACTCCTCCCTCTACCACTGCGAGGTAGCCAACTACATCCTTACCTCATCAATCGAAGCCATCAAACAAAAGATCCTCCCACAAATGCAGATCCACGACCTCGAATCCTCATAAAACTCATTCCTCGAGTATGGCTTTCCTCCAAGATTTGAGAAATCTTTGCATAGCTTAGCAAAGTCTATAGCAGTAGGTAGGAAGGCAGGAGCTGCACCTATCGCTTCCTCCACGGCTATTGGGATTAAGCTTGGCATATCCCCTTTCGTGGAGATATCGGTGGAATCAAATCAGAATGTTCACGCCTGGAATCTCGGTTTAGCTACGTAAGCCTAAATCTACGGGATCACTCATCTTTATCTGCGAACTTTAAGAATTCTGTTAGCAACCGTTCACAAATATAATCGGAACGAATAAGAGAGATAACATAGGCATGAATAAAAGATAGCATAGGCATGAAAAGGAGAGATTACTGTTGGTATAAAATCCATAAAAAAGCTCTTTGAAAAATACTTGCTTTTATACATATATTTTTCAGAAAGTTCATTTTGAAAAACTCCGAAAAACATTTATGGAAAACTATTTTGAAAATAAACTTTTTTCGAAAACTTTTCAAATACATTCTCTCAATATGGTTTTAATACCTAAGAAACCTTGAATCTATACTCTAATACCAACTGTGACAACCACAACTCCTAACACGCCTATCCAAATCCAAGTGTGACTTTCGGACTATCGCCATGCTAAGAAATGTGGATCGTTGGGGTTTAAACATTTCACATCACTGAGACTAGTATAAGCATATATAATATAAGATATACTACACTTGCATATCTCACAGCAGAAGGAAATAAACATGTATATACCACAGAAAAACATAAATCCTAGAAAATATCAAGTCATGGCCTCAGAAAAATAACAGTACGTGATCCAATACAGAGTAGATAATAAAATATCCCTCGAAGTCTGATGCATGAAGAAAAATGCACTGATAAGCTAGGATAATACTTGGAGAATAAAATAGGATAAAAGAATATTCCAGATATAAGCTCGACTCTACAAGTATCTAGAATGGGCTAGTCACATTGTAATGTCCCCTATCTTGAGGCCCAAAGCTAAGCGCTACAGATGCTACAGTCATTTATAGTATTAACTTCTGGCGACAAAATACGGTAATGTTAATGGTATCCATAATACCAGAAATACATGAATATGAAACAAAATCTTAGATTTCAAAACAACTTTTCTGATTACATTTCATAAAACATGTTTCATATCCAATTACATAATCCCAACGTTTCCTAAGTCCATATCAAATATAATTATTACATAAATATGCCAAGAGCGACATATGAAGATGCCTACTTGGATGACCAGAGTACTAAATAGATAAAAACTGCCTTAATACATCACAAAAGAATGAGAACAAAATAACTCCTAGGTATAGCTAACATCAACCTCCTGCTCATCTCTGGAAGCTTTATTCGTCCACCTACTAAAACCTAAAAACCCAAACTCTCAACCTACTCAAATCAATTTCGAGCATCCGAGAGTTTAAGGGGGAAAACATAAAATTCGAGTCAGACATAAAGCCTGGTGTGAATAATACTATACATCTCGGTTATCTGATATTAAGTGAGACCACGTCGCTTAGCGGAATAGGTTTCCTATCACTAATATCCTTTTGAAAAAATATCCTTTGCAAATCAAAATCCTGCAACCAAATTAGTTAAAACGATAATATCAATATCATATAAGCATACAAATTAGGTAATCAATGTACAATTTGTCTGAACATTATAGTTTTGTTTGGCTAACTACTAACCTTTGGCTGACTCGAGCCTAACAGAAAAAATAAACAAATAATATAGCTTCTATTAGATCCACTCCTCTTTTGGACGGTCTGTCCCTAACTTGATTCTCCCAGGGTCAACTGATCCTAATGGTTTAGCGGGCTCACCAATAACCTATCTCTATACTGCATATTCCTTTCTGTGTGTAACATCATTTTAGTCTTACATGTGACAAAGCCCTACACACTGGAATTTTGGACTAATATTAGCTAGGGGATAATAGCTAAAGTATAGAGCGCGACCCTATACCAGTCCTGTATGGTATTCTAATATCTGAGTCATTTTACTTAGAGTCAGCTACCCTTTAAATTTTCCTTGAAAACATTTCTTTCATATGATTTAACCCTTTTAAATCATACCTAAACAAGGAAAATATTCTATGCTTTGCTCAAATCACTTTTCCATGTTATATATACTTTACTCAAAACATTGTTGATGAAAACATTCAAAACCTTTGAACGTACCCCTTTCGAAACCACTGAAATTCCCCCTTTCGAAACCATTGAAAGTACCCCTTTTGATACAAGTAAACTACTTTACTTTATAACCTAGGCCAAAGGCCAAAACATACCTTTCGAAACCATTTACATTAAACCTTTCGAACATATTGAAATCATCCCTTTCAAAAGCTTTATAAAACCCTAGACATCCTCTTTTCAAAACACTTTAAACATGCCTTTCGAAACCATTGGAAACTTTCTATTTAAAACATTTTGAAAACATTGGGGAAGTACCCCTTCGAAACCTTTATCTTATACCTTTCAAAAGCTTTAAATCCTTAACATAAATCAAACCTCTTTAAAGCATTTGGTTCAAGTAAAAACATATGGAACAACCTTTCGAAACCATTCAAAACCATTTCTTTTGAAACCGTGGTTTAACTTTCGATAGAACAAAGGGTCTAAAAAAAGAAAGCACTCTTTCGAAAGCAATTTCCTAAGTAAAGAAGTGAATGGTATCGAAACCAATGCCTTCGAAAGCATTGGAGAAGCAGCTTAGATTTTAAAAACAAAGGAACCCTATCGAAAGCATTACTTTGAAAGGTAGGATGAGGTAGCAGGGGTTTCGACCCTTTCGAAAGCTTCTTTATAAAACAAAAGGCACAACCTTCTTCAAAACCATTTGACTAAGTCGAAAGTTATCTTGTTCCAAAACATTCTTTTCGAAAGCAATGTAGGCACATTTCCGTATAAAAGCAAAGTAAGGTCTCGACCCCTTCGAAACCCCTATTTCGACTCTATACCTTTCGCCTATGTCCAATCCACTACGTACCAAGTATTTGGTACCATGTGTATTGGTTTCGATGGAGATGGAGGCAGAAGTACCTGGTCGAAATGTAGGTGTCGAAAGTGGCGAAACAGCAAAAGTATGGTAAAACTGAATTTTAACTTTAAAAAGTAATTCTTTTCACCTAACCTGTTTTGTTTGTCAACATATGATTGGTTGCAAATTTCATTACCAAATTCTTTTCTAAAATTGCTATCGAAATTTCATAAGTAAATAATTCAAAACATTTGCAAATTTCCCTTTCTTCTTCAATAAACATATAAAACATTTAAGTCTCATACCTTAAATAATTTATAAACTTATTAAAACACTTAAGAAAATTCTACAAAAATTTCCATAAATCACTTTTAATATGTTTTCTAACATATATTAATTTCTGACCCAAAAACAATATAAATTAGCCATAATTAATTTTAAACCAATTAACCATTTTCTTCACTAAAAAATTAATAATTAATCCACGTTAATTCAGAAAATTATGAAATTTGAAACTTATCCCTAAAATATCATTTCTGACCTTATATTAAAATCGCAAGACATATGAATGTTGTTTAACTAGGTTTTCACATTAAAACTTATCATAAAATCCACATGAAATAGCATAAATCATCAACAAGCATATATATCCATTTTAACAATAAAAAACATCTGCAAAATAATTTGGATCTGATATAGAAACAAAAAATGTCAAAAATGTGAGATGTAACCTATTATTACCTTAGCTTTGTGATTAAGGAGTTGAGATTTGATGTTGGATTAAGTTGATTAAGCTTGTTTCTCTTATCTTCTTCTTGTTTTCCCTTAATGGTGGCCGACCTCTCTACTATTTGATTTTTTTTAATGAACGTATAGAATGAATGTGCATAAGGGTTTAGGGGTATAAGAATGTATCTTTTCCTATTTTGTCCTTATCAACAACCCTAACTTATTTTATTTCATTTTCCCTTAATTCATTTGTTTCAATTGGCACGACTACCCTTATTAATCACAAATCTCAATCCCCTAACCATTACTTTATTTTATTTTATTTAACTAATTATATGTCCTAAATAATGTTACTCAAAATTAGGGTCATTACAGGCTCCCCTCCTTAAAGAATTTCGTCCTCGAAATTACGATAAGGAACTTATAACAATCAAACATAAAGGTAAAACATACCATCAAACAAATCAGGATAAGCGTCTCTAATCCTGCCCACAGTCTCCCAAGCACAGTTTCTCCCATCGTCAATCCACTAGACTTCAACTAATCTAACTGTCTTATTCCTTAACCACTTCGCATCTCTCGGGACTATACGAACATGCTTCCTAACTATAGTAAAATTCGGGTCCACTACTAAGTCATCTTACACAGTTAGTGCTATTGTTGTCTCTGGGTCTCGAATACACTTCCTTAGATGAGAAACATGAAAAACATCATGGACTCCCGTCAAACTATTCGATAACTCTACTCTATATGTGAGTTTCCTTATCCTTTCCACAATAGGAAATTGTCCTACAAATCTCGATGCCAATTTCCCTGATTTCCCGAATTGAATTACACCCTTCATCGGTGATACCTTAACAAATACATGATCTCCAACTAAAAATTCTAAGTCTTTTTATCTTCTATCTGCATAACTCTTAGACTAAGCTTCCTTCATTCTAGCTCAAATTAACTTAATCTTCTCTGCAGCCTCTCTAACTAAATCCGAACCAAGAACCAATCTATCTACGATCTCTAACCAACAAACAAGAGATTTGCATGGCCTTCCATACAAAGCTTCAAACGGTGCCATCCCTATACTAGCCTAATAACTGTTGTTATACGAAACTCGACTAACTGTAGATGGTCTTCCCATTATCCCCCAAAATCTAACACACAAGCTCGTAACAAATCTTCCAAGACTTTGTTAACTCTTTCCGTTTGTACATCGGTCTGTGGATGGTAAGCGGTACTCATCTTGATCTTAGTTCCTAAAAGTTACTATAGACTTCTTCAGAACTCACTAGTGAATAAGGAATCTCTATCATGTACTACACTACTAGGAATTCAATGCAGTCTAACCACATTCTTCATAAATAACATAGCTAAAACAGGTGTCGTCCTGGTTGACTTAACTGGAATAAAATGGGCATTCTTAGTCACCTGTCCACTATGACCCATATACTTTTATTTTCTCTATTAGATCTTAGCAACCCTCTATAAAATCCACTGAGATCGAATCTCACTTCCATACTGGAATATCCAAAGGGTGAAGTAACCCATCTGGTTTCTAATGTTCGGCTTTTACCTGTTGGCAGTTCAGAAAATGCTTTACCCATAAGCCTACATCCCTCTTCATACATCCACAGAAGAAATTCCTCTTCATATCCTGATGCATCTTAGTTACTCTCGGATGAATAGTGAACTTCGAATGATGGCATTCCTCAAGAACTTCCTTCCTAATGTTTTCCACATTCGGGACACACAACCTTCCTTTCTTCCTCGACCACCCATTCTGGTCAAGACTAAAGTCTTTCAAGTCATCGCTTTTTGTTCCATCCCTTAACTTTCTGATTTGTTCAACTAATAGTGGATTCTCCTTCTGCTTAGAAGAAATCCTTTCAATCATCACTGGTCAAACTTCTAAACATGATAAAACAACGTTCTCCCCACTAGATCCAGCCTCAGGTCTCCACTATATTCTACATGTCGTCAATGCTTCCAAAATCTTTCCACTCAACTATCATTGCCAATACTGCATTTCGATGTTTTCTGCTAAGTGCATCTGCGACCTTGTTGCATTTTCTTGGTGTATACTTAATTCCAAAATCATAAGCAGCTAAAGACTCTAACCACCTCTGCTATCTCATATTCAGCTCCTTTTGATCGAATAAATACTTTAGCTATTTATGATCCATATACAATTCGAATCTTTCTCCCAAAAGATAATGTCTCCACACCTTCAACGCAAAAATTACCGCAACTAATTTCAAATCATGCATTGGATATCTAACCTCATGTGGTCTAAGCTGTCGAGATGCATAGGCAATCACTTCACCTCTTTACATTAACATTGCTCCTAACCCAGTTCCACATGCATCCGTATATAGTACCAAATCCTGATTCTCTTCTAGAACAACCATCACAAGTGCATTAGTCAATAAGTGTTTCAATCTCTTAAATCCTTCCTCACACTTACCGATCCTAACGAACTTCACATCTTTTCGCATTAGCTTGGTCATCGATGCTGCTATCCATGAAAAATCCTTTATAAATCTCCGATAATAACTAGCTAATCCAAGAAAACTCTTTATCTCAGTCATGGTGTCGGGTCTCTTCCAATTATTCACCGCTTCAATCTTAGCCAGATCTACAGACAACCCTTTCTCTGAGACTAAATGACCAGGAAACTTTGCTTCCTTCTTCCAGAAATGACACTATGAAAACTTCGTCTTCAGCTGATGTTGTCTCAACGTCTCAAGCACCACTCTAAGATGAACTTCATGCTCTCTTTCATCTCTAGAGTATATCATAATATCATCTATGAATACCAACACAAATCTATCCAAGTGCTCTCGGAAAACTCGGTTCATCAAATCTACAAAGAATGCTGGCGCATTAGTTAGTCCAAACGGCATTACAAACTACCCATATGATCCATACCTAGTTCTAAACGCCGTCAAAGGAATACTTACTCTATCACTCTAAACTAATGGAACACTGTCGCTAAATCCAACTGGGAAAATACCTTGGCTCCACTTAATTGGTCGAGCAAATCGTCAATTCTAGGCAACGGATATCGATTCTTTATCGCCTTCTCATTCAACTTACTATAATCGATACATAACCTTAACAATCCGTTTGGCTTATTAGAAAACACTATGGCTGCTCCCTAAGGCAATCTATTTGGTCTGATAAAATTCTTTCCTTCCAAATCCACCAACTGCACCTTTAACTTCCTCATCTCGGTAGGTATCATCCTACTTGGCGGTCTACCCACTAGTTCTGCTCTTGGTACCAAATCTATTCGAAATTCAATAGCTCGTTTCGGTGGCAATCCAACTACAGGTTCAAAGACATCTGCGAATTCTCTAACCATGAAAACTCGATTCGACTCATCTTCTACCTCCCCACCCAACAAAGCATTAACCTCATAGCTAGCGTTTCCTGCGGAATATACAATCCGATCATTACAGTCAGGGTGTCTAAGCGATATTATCCTATCATGGCAAAATATTCTAGCATTGTATTTACTTAACCAATCCATACCCAACCCTACAAAATCAAACACATGCAAACTGCAAACAAATGTATGACCTAACAAACCAAACTCTAGGTGGTCACACTTCATCCCAAGTGTCGCATACCCTCCTATCGAATTTGCAACCCTTAAGGAAGTAACTAGGTATGAGGGTTCTAGGTTAAGCTTATCTACCAAACAACGAGATATAAAATAATGTGATGCACTAGTATCAAACAAAATGCTAACTGGCATACCACGAATCAAAAGCATACCTCCCAACACAGCTTTTCCTTTTTCCTCAGCTGTTGGCCTCGAGGTAGCTGGCTCTATGCATACACTTTGCCCTTTCCATCCTTAGCTGGCTCCTTGCATTGGTTCTTGTAATGTCCAATTTGATCACAGTTGAAGCATCTAATGTTCTTCTTTCCATCTCATGCGCGGCATTCATTTTCGAAATGCCCTTTTTTATCACACTTATAGCAAACAACCTCCGACTTTCCCTTCTTGGCAGCTCCACCCTTCTGAGCTTCTTTCTTATGGAAAAACTTCCTTTTCTAACTCTACACTCCCTGAACTTCCTTTTCCTTATTTTTTTCTAGAAAAGCAAGCACCTCTTTATGACTCAAAGCCATCTCAACTACAACATCACACGGATCCCTAATGTGCAGTAATGTGGCCTTAGCGAGCTCAGGCTTCAACCCTCGAATGAACTTTTCATTCCTCTTAATCATAGTATCCACGGTAGCATGGCCATATCTCCCTAGCTCCTCAAACCTCGTTGCATATTCCAGCACAGTCATGTCTCCCTGCTCTAACTCAATAAACTTTTTGAGCTGAGCAGACTTAGCGATCTCCGCCATAAATCTCTCATCATATCTCTTTTTAAACTCAACCTATGTCATCTTCTCTTCATTAACTCCGATCGTAACGTTGTTCCACCAGTATAATGCTACTCCTTGTAACTGTCTAGAAGCAAGCATTCTCTTCTACTCATCATTGAGCCCTAGATCAGCGAAAATCCTCTCGCAATGAAGTAACTAGTTCTCTATTTCAATTGCGTTTTCATTACCAATGAACGGCTTTCCTCCCAACCGAGCATAGTCTCTACTCAAAACAACATAGTTGTGGACCACTGGAGCTCCTTGATTTCCTCTCTAGCATTTTCTCCGACTACTCTAGGAGCAACTCCTGCTTGCATCATGTTGACAAAGAACTAATACATTGCTCCCATGTCAATTTGCAGGACTCCATCACCCACATTTCCAGCTTGTGCCTGACTTTGGTTCCTTTTGGTATTCGGTCTGGCATTTCCATTAGTTATGGTGCTTCTCCCACCAAGTTTAACTCTTCCACTTCTAGCGTCCATATCTGCATTCGAGCCTTCATAAGATAAAGAAGGATAACCTAAGACAGATAGGAGAATAGAGCTAAAGCATATACTTATATATACCAAATACAAGTACGTTACTATAGCATTATCCCATATCCTGGTCTTTTCCCCAATTCATTAGGATTATGTTTTCAAAATCATTTTAAGTTTAAAGTTTTTCATAAACCTATGCTCTGATACGAAGTTGTAACATCCCCTATCTTTAGACCCAAAGTTAGCGCTACAGATGCTGCATTTATCTATAGTATTAACCTCTAGTGACAAAATACGGTAATGTTAATGGTATCTATAATATCATAAAAACATGAATATGAAACAAAATCACTGATTTCAAAAACAACTTTTCTGATTACATTTAACAAAACATGTTTCATATCCAATTACATAATCCCAACGTTTCCTAGGTTTAGATAAAATATAATTATTACATAAATACGCCGAGAGCAACATATGAAGATGCCCCCTTGGATGATCATAAAAATTGTCTTAATACATCACAGCGGAATGAAAAAAAATAACTCCAAGATATAGCTAAAATCAGCCTCCTGCTCGTCTCCGGAAGCTTTATTCGTCCACCTACTAAAACCAAAATACCCAAACTCTCAACCAATTCAAATCAATTTGGGCACCCTAGAGTTTAAGGGAAAAAATATAAACATCGAGACAGACATAAAGCCTGGTGTGAATAATACTATATATCTCGGTTATCTAATATTAAGTGAGACCATGCCACTTAGCGAAATGGGTTTCCCCTCACTAATATCCTTTTAAAAACATATCCTTTGCAATCAAAATCCTGCAACCAAATTGGTTAAAACAATAATATCATATAAGAATACAAATCAGGTAATCAATGGATTATCTATCCGAACACTATAGTTTTGTTTTGCTAACTACTAACCTTTGGCTGACTCGGGCCTACCAGACAAAATAAACAAATAATCTAACTTTTGTTGGATCCACTCCTCTTCTGGACGGTCTGTCCCTAACTTAATTCTCGCAGGGTCAACTGATCCTAATGGTTTTGTGGGCTCACCAATAACCTATCTCTACACTGTATATTCCTTTTTATATGTAACATCATTTTAGTCTTACCCGTGACGAAGCCCTACATATTGGAATTTTGGACTTATATTAGCTAGGGGCTACTAGCTAAAGTATAGGGTGCGACCCAATACCAGTCCCATCTGGTATTCTAATACTAGAGTCATTTTACTTAGGGTCAAATACCCTTTAAATTTTCCTTGACATTTCTTTCAAAATGATTTAACCCTTTTAAATCATACTTAAACAAGGAAAATATTCTATGCTTTACTCAAATCACCTTTCCATGTTATATATACTTTACTCGAAATATTATTGATGAAAATATTCAAAACCTTTGAAAGTACCCCTTTCGAAACTATTGACAGTACCCCTTCCGATACAAGTAAACTACTTTACTTTATTACCTAGGCCAAAGACCAAAACATACCTTTCAAAACCATTTACATTAAACCTTTCGAAAACATTGAAATCATCTCTTTCGAAAGCTTTATAAAACCATAGACATTCTCTTTTCAAAACACTTTAAACATGCCTTTCGAAACCATTGGAAACCTTCCATTTAAAACATTTCGAAAACATTGGGGAACCACTCCTTCGAAACCTTTATCTTATAACTTTCGAAAGCATTAAACCCTTTACATAAATCAAAACTTTCGAAAGCATTTGGGTTCGAGTAAAAACATGTGGAACAACCTTTTGAAACCATTCAAAACCATTTCTTTCGAAACCTTTGGGTTTAACTTTCGATAGAACAAAGGGTCATAAAATAACTAAGTAAAAAGAACTCTTTCGAAAGCAATTTTCTAAGTAAGAAGTGGATGGTGTCGAAACCAATCCCTTCAAAAGCATTGGAAAAGCAGCTTAGATTTTAAAACAAAGGAAGCCTTTCAAAAGTTTCGACCCCTTCAAAAGCTTCTTTATAAAACAAAAGGCACAACCTTCTTCGAAACTATCCTTTAAAACCATTTGACTAAGTCGAAAGCTATCTTATTCGAAAGCATTCCTTTCGAAAGCAAAGCAGGTACATTTCCTTTTAAAAGCAAAGTAAGGTCTCGACCTCTTCGGAACCCCTGTTTCGAATCTATACCTTTCGCCTATGTCCAAATCCACTACGTACCGAGTATTTGATACCATGTGTATTGGTTTCTATGGAGATGGAGGCAGAAGTACTTAGTCGAAAGGTAGGTGCCGAAAGTAGCGAAACATCAAAAGTACGGTAAAACTAAATGTTTACTTTAAAAAGTGATTCTTTTCAGCTAACCTGCTTTGTTTGTCAACATATAATAGGTTGCTAATTTTTTTTCCAAATTCTTTTCTAAAAAGTGCTGCCGAAACTGCAGAAGTAAATAATTTAAAACATTTGCAAATTGCCTCTTCTCCTTTTATAAACGTATAGAACATTTAAGTCTCATACCTTAAATAATTTTATATATTATTAAAACACTTAGGAAAATTCTATAAAAATTCCCATAAATCACTTTTAATATAATTTCTAACATATATTAATTTTTGACCCAAAAACAATATAAATTAGCCGTGATTAATTTTAAACCCAATTAACCATTTTCTTCACTGGAAAATTAATAATAAATCCACGTTAATTCAAAAAATTATGAAATTTGAAGCCCATCTCTAAAATATCATTTCTGACCTTATATTAAAATTGCAAGGCATTTGGACGTCATTTAATAGAGTTTTCACATTACAAATTATCATAAAATCCATATGTAATAGCATAAATCATCAACAAGCATATATATATATATATATATATATATATATATCCATTTTAACAATAAAAAACATAGCAAAACATTTGCAAAATAATTTGGATCTAATCTAGAAACCAAAAACATCAAAAATACGAGATGTAACCTATTACTCACCTTAGCTTTCTGACTAAGGAGTTGAGATTTGATGTTGGATTAAGTTGATTAAGCTTCTTTCTCTTATCTTCTTCTTGTTTTCCCTTAATGGTGGTCGGCCTCTCTAGTATTTGATTTTGTTAACGAACGTATAAAATGAATGTGGATAAGGGTTTAGGGTATAAGAATGTATCTTTTCCTATTTTGCCCTTATCAATTACCCTAACTTATTTTATTTCATTTTCCCTTAGTTCATTTGTTTCAATTGGCACGGCTACCCCTATTAATCCCAAATCTAAATCCCCTAACCATTACATTATTTTATTTAATTTAACTAATTAAATGTCCTAAATAATGTTACTTAAAATTAGGGTCATTACATATATGCTGCCCTGTCCACTATGGTAGGGAAAGAGAAGGAAAAAGAATGGGTCAGACATAAAGTCTAGTGAATGAGTATAAATTTAATATGATGATTATGTGTAGTTACTTTAATACTACTTGTAACGACCCGATATTTTGGACCATTCGCATCCATTATAAGTGTATAGGTAGACACTCATGCCGGAATTGAATTGCTCAAAATACCGCGTTGTTAATTTAAATTTGGCAAAACTGAACATATACAGTAAATAAAATAATCACAGATCACGGACACAGAGTAATAAATGCAGCGGAAATAAAAGAGATAGTAGTTCATGAAGCTACTATATGAATGTATAAGATACATCAGAGTTTACAACAGAAGAGTAATACGATACATCAGAGTTAAACTAGATACAACGGAAGAGTAACACGATACACTAGATACAAATCAGAATACATCACTGGAATCATCGAATACTGAAAGCAGAATAGATGGCTGGATCTTCAAGCAAAGCTCCAACTCCAAAGGTGAGTCTCGAATACTGGTACACTCAATCTGACCCGAGCGTAAAGCAAAACACAAAACACTCGAGTCAGGATTAACATTCTTATATTAATAAATCCAACAAGAGTGAAATAACAATTGAAATACAAGTAACTCAAAGGATGTTTGGAATAACCATCCTTTAAGGATCCGTTAAACTATCTACTAGGTAGTAGTGTACGATAAGTAGATAATGTCTATCAGTAATATAAGGTATCAAAATAGTGTTAAGTCATGGCCCATTCCACCCTTAACACATTTTTATTCCCAAAAGCATATACAAGACTGTAGTTTCCCCAAAACCGGAAGTCACCAGAGGGCAATCCATATACTAAAGGTACAAAACAAATTCGTAGTGGTCGCGAATAGGGAATACAAGTATGACAAGGCACATGAGGCAATACCCAAGGTAGTGATACTACCGTTTGCCTGATCCGGACTGGTGAGAACGCATCGCCGCAGCGACCGCAACACCGTGAAACAACACTCCCAAAATCAAGGGTGCACCAATCGACAACAAGTAATGAGTAGTTCGAAGAAGTGTGTTCACTTGAGGTAGCTGACCTCCATTAGCCCGGCACGGCTCCTGTTTTAGTCATTTCCAATTTGACACAAGTGTCAAGGCTATCCATCATCGTTCTCTTTCTTCAGTCATCACGTACATCATTCCAACCACTTCATTCTGGATCACACTCCGCGTATAGTTATTAAAGAGGTTTTCGGTTTAGACAGAGAGTATGTCCATAACTGATTCCGGTCTCTTTAATAATTTTCGTCATTATTTCACCGATTGTTCGTTTATATATTTCAAAACCAAATCAAATTCAATTTCAATTAGAATTTGTAAATCAACATTTCATTTGTCTTTCTAAAACAATTTCCATAATTTACGTTTCAAAACTTCCAAATTCATAATTTCAAAATCTTATAATTCAATTCGAATTTCTTTTTAAAACAATTCAAATATTGATTCAAGTTCGTAAATAAGTTTCATTTCGAAAACATTTAAATTAATTTAATTTAACATTCAAATCAATTTAAATTCATTTATCGATTTCATTCAATATTCATTAAGTAAATTTGCCGTTCAAAATAATTTCTATTAAATTTCCAATTCATTAAATCCATTATTTAAATTCAACTTCATTATATCAAAACTTACAAATTTAATTAAATTAAATTCATCAAACCAAATTCTTTAAATTTCAAGTCTTACATTAATTCAATAAATCACATTTTTATTTCTTGTTAAAGAACTTCAATTTCACTTATTTACTTACTTAAATAATTTTCCAAAACTTAATAAATAAAGAACTCAATTTCAATTATTTACGAAGTAAAATTCACTTATTCAAAAATTCAATTTCTCTTATTAAAGAATTCAATTCAATTTGATCATTAAATCATTCAATCTTATTTAATTATTAAATAATTCAAAACTTAATTATTAAATAATTTCAAAGTTTAATAATTTCAAACTTAATTATAATTTCAAATTTAATTATTAAATCATTTCAAACTTAATTCAATCATTTCTCAAATTAAACAACATTCTTTCATCAATTACATTGTTAATATTTTGTTTTAGATTATTAAATATTAACATTTTCCTTTCATTAAAAATTCAAATTTCAACTTCATTTCAAAACCATATTATTTATTCAAATAAAATCTTTGTTTTATTTTTAAATCAAATTATTGACCAATCGGGTTTTTATTTAATTCTCTATCCAAAGTCAAAGTTCAATTGGGTATTTATCATTTCAACCCGATTCCAATTCAATTCAAAATCAAAACATAGCAAAGGGAACTTGCAGTGTGATAACTGGGATGGTGTCAAAGTAAATAAACAAGCAATAACAACAATCAATAACAATCCAATAATCAATTCAAATAATCCCAAAATAACCGTATTAATTCACATTGTTATTTGTACGAATTAATATAATTATTTCTAGAATCTACACTCTCATTTAATGTAGATTAAAGATTATTACATTACGGTTTTCACTTGTCATCTATTACAATTTCATCCATCATCAATTTAACAACATACATTCAGTGGTTCAAGATGTAATTAAACAAATCCTACGTGTCAATAAATTTTGACAGTTAAATGGGTCATATTATACAAATGTCATTTAATCAAATTTAACATTTAACTATCCTATATCAATTTCAATTGCATACTATTTATCATTTTAACATTAACAATTTAACGTCCAATATAAACATCAACAATCAATCAATTATTAGCCAAACTGTATTATCATCGCATAAATAATTAACAGATAATGGTGTTAGATGTCACAGGTGAACTGATACAGGCAATAGCATATATAACAGTGTAATTAACAAACAGCAGCATATTTCAATTGTCGTTTCAATTGAAATCAAATAAAATAAATAAAAGAACGTTAATCGTGAGTGATTGCTCACCTTTCGAGGTTAGAGAGATATGACGAGGAAGCGGGCTACGAATTCAAAGCAACGTTAGATTGGCACGGATCGACGAATAAAGCTGATAATTAGAAATCGATGAGAACACTGAATCAGTTTGATAGAAATAGAATATATATATATATATATTCACATGAAACCAAAAATTTAATTTAAAACAAATATTAAAATAGCATATATTTAAAAATCATTGTTTATTCTTAAAATCAATATTGTTTACATATACACATCCCATTACTTTTATATGAAACCGCTTATACCTTTCTTTTCCAAACTATATACATACTGAAAACTAAACTCATGCATATATAAACAATATTTATCCATAGATACATAACTAATGGATTGCAACATATTTCTTTATAAACTGAATATGACATAAACTGTCAAAATGTATAACTCACCAATAGAGTAGCTAACCGTAACCGTATAATACATATATGAACAGATGGATTAAATATATATACAACTAGTTTAAACCAGATTATAAAATTAGATAACTTGTCACACTTTATATAAACAATTGTATACAAAAAATAAAATAAAATAAACTGACATATATAAGTTATCCATAATATCTCAAAACTTACATACATAGCAGATGCAAACTAATAATGTATGTATGCTGTAACATATAAACTGCCGTATCACATATATATACAACTTACTTGAGACCTACATACTATCATATTATGTAATTACTTTGTGAAATATATACTTACTATTATAACTATATAAAAACAACACTTTATACGGAACTTTTACATATACTTATAATTACATAATTCGCATAACAGCTAACATCAAAAATCAAAATATTAGTATGATAAACAATATGTATTTTACCATATTATCAAAGAGAGGGGATGGGATTGAGGAGCATGTGTGGCACTTGCTGGGGAAGAGAGGCCACACGGGTCGGAGAAGAGGTAGGTGGCGGAGACTGGAAGGCTGGCCGGTTAGGCGCGTCAGGGCGGAGGCCGGTGTCAGGGAGAGGAACGAACGGCTCGGGTTGGCTAAGTTAGGTCGGCAAGTCGTCGGATCGGGTAGAGGAAGGACGTGGTCGGGTTGGAGGAGATGGAGAGGCGAGGAGTTGTGGGTTGCACGGCTGAGTAGTAGGCAGCTTCGGCCATGATGGTGGACTTCGGCGAACGGCTCACGGTGATGGAACGATGGAGTGGTGGTGAGAGGGAAGACTGGAAACTTGATCGAACACGTGGAGGGAGGAATGATTTCGGTGTAGGATGGTGGTAAAGGAGGGGACAAGGTCGAGACCATTCTCAGGCATAAGTATATTTATAACTTAGTGAAGTAACATACTTTCTCTGGAAAAATAGAAAGAAGAGAAAGTGGAAAAAGTGAGAAGAGATAAAGGTAGTGGGAAAGACAATGAACGAAGGGACAGAAGCAATATACGTTGGAACCAGCGGAACAACGTGGAAAAGCAAAAGTCAGAAATTAATTTCTTGGGAATTATAATAGTTGAGACCATTTATTATCTCACGTTGGAATAATTGAAAGGATGCCGAAAAATAAAAGGCTCAAAACAGATACCGGTCCAGCTAATCGCATCCCGATTTCTTCGCATACCGGACTTCGAAACACAGAAACGAACATGCTATAGAGATCAGTATGACAAGATGATCAAAACGGTATGCAAATATCAGTGGTATGATTGAATTTTAAATTTCGAATTTTCTAATAGTGGAAAATGCAAGAAAAACGCTGAAAAATAAGATCGACGGAGCCAAAGATGTCCGAATTTGGAAAAACGACAAACTAACATCTTGCTCGGAAGATGGCTTAGAATTTTTCTATGTAAAAATATTTAGGTTTTGGAAACATTTTATTTTCATCGCTTTTTAACTGATTAAATTGAAGTAAATTTACGCGCGAAATAAACTTTCATATTTTCGGACGAAAATTTACCAGTTGCTATGTTTAACTAAACGCATTCCAAATATCAAATTTATATTTCAAAATTTTATCGTTTAAAATTTCACAAAATTTCAACTAATTACGTTATTAAAACAGTTGAAATTTACGGGTCGTTACATTCTCCCCCACTCAAAACTTTTCATCCTCGAAAAGGAACGAGGTAGGAGAATAGAAACAACCAGAAAGAAAAACAGATTTGAAATACAAAATAACAATTAATTTAAACCATATAAATTCAAATTTAAATTAATTGATATTAAATAATTGATTTAATCCATTTGATTTCACTAAAATCAATCTCAACTATTTCTAAATTCATTATCTTATTATCCCATTTCTTCAATTTACAATTTTTAAAACCATAAATTTGAATAGTCTTTTATTATAATCATATTTTCTTCAACCATTTTAAATTCTTCATTATTCCAAATTACTGTTAAATTTATTCTACTTAATATATCTACTCACATATATTTAACCCATATAAATTAATTTAAAACATAAAAGTTTCGATTTAAATTAATTTACATCTATTAATTTCTTCTAAATTCAAGGTATTTTCATATGTTGATCTAATTTCAATTTATTAATTCTTTCAAAACAAATTTATTAATTCTTTCAAAACAAATTTATTTCATTATTAACGGAGTTTACTTATTATCCTATCTAACTCTATTAACATCTTTATAATCAAAATTTAGTGTATAACATTTATTATAAACACTCAAATTTTATTTATAAATTCAATTTATCTTATATATTATCCAATTACATATTCAACTTCTGAATGATTTAGGTAAGTTGTATTAGAATGCAGTTGAACAATATACAAATAAAATTTTCCCAATTCAATCATTCAAGTTTAAATATTTATTCCAAATTTTGGTTTTATTTATAATTAAAATCATCCTTTAACAAAATTTAAGAATTAGATTTCCGATTATCTTTAAACATTTTAGAGATATATATAATATATTTATATCAAATCAAATTAAATTTTAAAATAAGGTACCTATATATATGTAAATCAAAATATACTGAAGAAATTCAAATCAAAATATTATTATTATTTTCTCAAACAAAACCGTAGCAAAGCTACAGAATGGTTTCTCCACTTCGAAACTCGAAATTGAATGTCGATGATGCGGCCGCCATCACCGAAATTATTTTCCAGCGACAAGGAGAAGAGCACTGATTTCAATATTTTAAAATTCTTTGAAAACGATTTATAATCGAAAATATTTTAAATACTATACACTTTAAAACTTTCAAATCAAAGTTTGAAATCACCAGAAATTAAATTCTCAAATTCTTTATTTAAATTCCTTTCAAATTCATGGCCCCAAAGTTTTGAAGTACTAGATTTCAAAAAATATTCTCTCATGTCTTCTCTCCCGTCACCTCTACCCATTCCCCCTCCCATTCCCTCAACTGTTCAAGTCCTTCCTGTCAGCTCCTCTTCTGATCTGCCATCTTCTGACCGGCCTCTTCCACCTGTTCCTCCTCCCCCTGACCTTGTCTCTTCCGTACCATCCTCTTCCTCCCCGCTTCCACCTGTTGATCTTTTCCCACCTCTGCTTCCTTCCCCTCATCCTCATTCATCCTTTCCTCCTCCTTCTCCTGTCCCTCCTATTTCTTGGTCCTCACTTTTCACTTCTAAGCCCAGGAATGCAGGGACTTATGTCCCTATTCACTTTAATCTTCATTATTCAGGTTCTCCTCTTTCACCTCTTGTAGATATTTTAAATGAGGGAATTAAATCATGGTCTGACTGTTTAGTGGGATTCTTCCTTGCTGGAACTGTTAACTTTATGGCAGTTAAAGCATACCTTGATAAGGTTTGGAAACTTAAAGGCTCTTATGAGATATATTTTGATAAGATTAATTACTACTTCAAATTCTCCAATGAAGAAGACAAGCTGACTATCCTCAAGAAAGACCCTCTCTTCATTCGTGGTCAAATGTTTATCATTTCGAAGTGGAACCCTACCTTTGCATCTGCTCATGCAGCGGTTAGAACTGTTCCGGTTTGGGTTCATCTTCATAGAATCCCAATTTAAACGTGGACTCTTCTTGGCATCAATTGGTTGGCGTGTCACATTGGAAGATTAATATGCTTTGATGAAAATACAGAGAAACTGAAAAGATTTGAGTATGCGAAATGCCTAATTGAGATCTCTCCAGATAGAGAGCTTCCAGATAGTATATCAGTTGGTGATGGTTCTTGCTCTGATATACTTCTTGATTATGCCTGGAAGCCCCTTATTTGTTCTCATTGTAAAATATTTGGACATGCTACGGCTGACTGTGAAAAAATTGATGCTAAGTGTAAAACTGAAGGAATAGACAGTAAGGTATCTTTTGATCAAGTTGAGAATGGTGACAAGAATTTAGACAGGACTGGTCCAGCAATTTTAAAAAACAAAAGCTTGCAGTTCAAGGGTAAAAGGAAATTAAAATCATTTCAGAAACTATGGAAAAGGGTGAATAAAGATGTTGTTGTGAATTCTTCAAATCATTCTGCTGATGTGGTGCAACAAGCTGTTGTGGATCCTCTTGTTACTTCCCACTTGTTGAAGTCAGTGGAAGTAGATATTGATATAGCTAATACTGCTGATCCAATTTTATCTCAACCTGAAATGATATTGGTGGATTCTTCTCACTTGTCCACTCCTGATGTGAATGCTCATTATGTTGATGCATCTGCTGTTGTTAACGGAGTTCTTCCTATAACTAATCCTGTTCATTCTATTGCAAAGCCAGTAGTGGTCCAGCTCCAATCTTCTGATGGTGTCTCCACTCATAATAACTTTTCTATCCTACATAACTTATCTGAAGAATTAGAAGAGGATAATGAAGTCCCTGTAACTCCTTCTGATCATAATTTCAGTACAATTAATAAGCTAATCCCTACATCTCCTGTCATTATCCACAGTAGCAACTTGAACGTGCACAATAGTGGGCACAGTGCTGTGCTCCCTTCTGCACACCTTCCTGTCCAACCTCCTAATACCCTTACTCATGCCACTTCCAGTTATCCTTATTCATCTTTATCGCTTCCAAATCAAGTCTTCTCCGACATTATCCCTATCCATACCAGCTATTTATCTCTGTCTCCTTCCTCCTTACATTCTTTGCCTGAATGCTCTATCTCTTCCTTACAAAGTAAAAGGGGCAGGCCTAGGAAATCATTTAAAAATAAAATTACTGACCTTGACAAAGGAATTCAATACTCCATTAACCAAGTTTCCCCTGCAATGCCAACCTCTTCAGATCTTAACAGTTCTTCCTCTGGTGTTAGAACCAGTGCCAACTCTCAAAATGTTTTATGATTGATCGAATTGCATTTTGGAACATAAGGGGTGCCCACTCCTTATCAAAACAACTGGAAATTAAAAAATTCATTTCTTCTTTCAAAATTCAAATAATGGCGATTGCAGAAACAAAATTAAATCATGCCAAAACCCTCAAAGCCTCCCAAATCATTAATAATAACTGGCACTCTATTCACAATCTTTCTCAAGCCCCTTATGGCAGATTGTTAATTCTATGGAATCCTGCCATTTTCTGTATTACTCCCATATGTGTTCACAGACAATACATTCACACTATGATATCCCACATCCCTACCTCCACCTTTTTCCACTTGACCTTTATATATGCAGAAAATAATTGTATTCATAGACAATCATTTCTTGACTCTCTTCCCACTCTTCAATCTTCTACTATTCCTTGGTTATGTATTGGAGATTGGAATTGTATGCAATCAGCTTCTGACAAGTTTGGAGGTGCTCCTCTAACTTATCAACAGACTAGACCCCTCAACAAGGCTATATTTGATTCAAATCTCCTTCCTATAGCTGCCAGTGGATGTCCCTATACTTGGAATAACTCAAGCAAAACTGGAAAGCTCACCTTTTGTAAACTTGATAGATCTTACCAAAACTTTTCATCTGTTCTTGTTTGGCCTAAGCTAAACTGCATCATTACTCCTCCTCTCTCTGATCACTCTCCTCTTATCTTAGACAGGGGAATAGAATATGAGAGAAGACTACCCTCATTTTCATTTTTTAATAACTGGACTATGCACCAGGACTTTATGAATATTGTTACTAAATGCTGGTCTATTAGAGTCTATGGTAATCCTATGTACATTTTGCAGGCTAAGCTCAGGCATTTGAAAGATACTCTCAAACCTTGGGCTAAAGACAATTTTGGAAATGGTAATAGTCTATCTTATACTGTTAGAGCGAATTTACTTAAAGTGCAACAGGATATTCAGGTATGTGTGGATCAGTCTTTGCTATCTAACCTTGTCTCTCAGGAGAAGTCTTTAAACAATATCCTAGCGAAGACTCTTGTGGAAGAAAATAAGATGGCTTTCCAAAAGGCTAAAATCAAGTGGACCAGCAATGGTGACAAAAACTCTGCTGTTTTTCATGAATCTTTAAAAACCAAACGTTCTGCAGCTAATTTTTCCAACCTCCTTGATAAAAATGATGTTCTGTGCTCCTCTCCTGAAGATGTTCATATTGCCTTTTTGGAGTATTTTCATGATATTCTAGCTTCTCCCAGCAACCCTCATATTAACAGTCACTTATTTGACAACATCTCCCTTCCTGCTTTATCTCATCAGGATGCCAATTTTCTTATTCATGAAATTACAGCTGAAGAAATAAAAGAAAATATATTTGCTATGAATGCTTCTAGTTCCCCTGGACCAGATGGATTTAATGCCCACTTTTACAAATTTGCTTGGTCTGTTATTGGCTCGGATGTGATTAAAGCTATTAAGAACTTTTTCTTGCACAGTAAAATGATTTCTGGGATTAATTCCACAAAGATTTCTCTTATTCCAAAATCTGACCAGCCTTCTTCTGTTTCTCAATTCAGACCCATTGCTTGCTGCAACGTTATTTATAAATGCATCTCTAAGATTATGGCCACTAGAATGAAGTCTGTTCTCCCTGGTATAATATCTTCCAATCAGAGTGCTTTTCTTCCTTCCAGAGACATTACTGATAACATTCTCCTCGCTGCTGAATTGCTGAAAGGATATGATAGGATAAATATTTCTAAAAGATGTGTGCTCAAGCTTGACATTCAAAAAGCTTATGATTCCCTCCAATGGAAGTCTATTATTTACATCCTTCATAAGATGAACTTCCCTATCCCTTTCCTTTCATGGATATACACATGTGTTTCCACTGTTAACTACTCCTTGAGTTTTAATGGCGAACTGTTTGGCTACTTCCATGGAACAAGGGGTATTAGACAAGGTGACCCCTTGTCTCCTTACTTATTTGTTTGTGTCATGGAATTGTTCACTTCTATCACGAATAAGTTCTTGGCTATGAAGCTTATTGAATATCACCCCTATGCAAAAATTCTGGAATCTCCTCTTTACAATTTGTTGATGACCTTCTTCTATTCACCAAACCTACCGACAAATCTATTCTTGGTATCCTGCTCATTTTGGATGAATTCAAGTCTCTTACTGGTCTCAGTATTAACAACTCCAAATCCAAGATTAGGATTGCTGGCATTTCTGAATCTGAAAAAAGGAATATATACAGTTTGTCTGGTCTCAACCCAATACATCAAAATGATGACTACTTAGGAGCTCCTATGTTTTCTTCTAAAGTCAAAACCAGCCAATGTCTCAAACTTTATGAAAAAATAACAGCTAAAATATCATCTTGGCCTATCTCTAAGTGCTCTATGGCTGGAAGGCTTGTTATTGTCAAATCTATAGCCACCTTCATGTGCCTTTACTATGCTAGAATCTTCATTTTTCCTGCCAGATTAATTTCCTTGATTAACTCTGCCCTTAACCACTTTCTGTGGCATAGCAATCCTTATTCCAGGAAGCCAATTCCTATTGCTTTCAAAAAGATTTGCTCACCTCTTAAGTTTGGAGGTCTAGGTATCATGAACATTAAGCAATGGAATAAAGCTGCTATCTCGAGGCAGATTGATACGATTTTCAAATTTGATAAAAATTTATGGGCTTCATGGGTGAGGAGCAATTTAATCAAGAACAATCATTTTTGGACTATGCCTATTCCTATGGATTGTAGTTGGTCTTGGAGGAATATTCTAAAGTTAAGAAGCGTTTTTATTCATATTTTCCAGGCTGGTCTTCTTCATATGCATAAAATATCCTTCTGGTTTGATCCTTGGTCCGATCAGGGAATCATTCTTGCAGATTTGATTGGCCACAACATCAGAGTCATGACTGGTATTTCTGAGCAAGCTAGTGTTTCTAGTGTTTGGTCTGATGGTAAGTTGCTTCTGCCATCTTCTAGCTTTACCACTGTCCGTGCCTGCTGGGAGAACATCCATGCTAATTCCTTTTCTTGTTCTGGTATCCATGCTGTGTGGTGTCATAAACCTCATCAAATAAGTTTAGTCTACTTCAATATGCAACAACCCTCTCCAAATGTTCTGTTTCCTTGGCATTCTAGAGTGTGGAATCATGGCTCTATTCCTAAAGAGAATTTACTGCTTTGGAAGATTATTAACAATGGGTTACACACGCTTGATAAAGTTAAAGTGATGGGATCTGTCCTAGATGATACTTGCCTTCTATGCCATAATTTCAAGGAAACTGTTCTCCACCTTTTTTTCGAATGTGAGTATTCTTTCTTCATTTGGGATCATTGTATGCAGATGATAAATTTTCCAAACCCGATCAGAGACTCTGCTATGGAATGGTTTAGCATCTTCAAGGCTACCAGATGGAAATCTCAGAAGAGTTCTTTGCTGATGCGTATTTTGAAAAAGTGTTTGACTGTTATTTGGATGGAGAGGAATAGTAGGGTGTTTTCAAGTGTTTCTACCTTGAAGCATATACTTGTCAACTCCATCCTTAGTAATTTTAGACAGTATTGATTTTGTTGTTGTATTTTCTTTCCTTTGATCTACTGGTTTGCCATAGATCGTTGTAATTCCTTGTTTTCTTTCTCTTTCTAATATATGGTAGGGGCCATTTAACCCCGCTGGCTTTGCCAAAAAAAAAATTCCAAATCAAATTATAACTAGGTTTTATAAATTCATTTATTTAAATTATGCAATAGCCAATGGTTTATAAAACAATAAATGAAAATTAAATATTATCATTTCGGACAAAATTCATTAACATCTTAATTTCAGAGAGATTTATAATATAATCATACAAAACTATTTTGTTTACCATATTTTGAAAACAATATTGTGTCGGTTTGTTCTGTTCAAGTGTTTTGGAACTCCTATCGATAGCGTTGATCAGACGAATCGATCGAAAACCCAAATCAACATCAACAACTCAAACAACACAATACATAAAACCTTTTTTAATATTAACTTACAAATACACTTCCTCGCTTGACGATACAAGAATAGGTTTCAAAACAAGAATAGAGATTTCAAATTTGATGGACATCAAATCAAAGAGAATTTTGATTCGAAAATAAGTTTGAAACAGAAGATAAGATAATTCAATTACCACAATCGGGAGATGGTAAGTTTATTTAATTCACGGGCAACCTTAACCGGGTCGTCCATAACTTCAAGAATAGGATCGATGCAGAATTCCGGGGTAAATCTACATCCGATCTCGAGAAATAGAATTCAGGTATAGCAGGAGATAGATAGCATCGTAAACCGAGGATACATAAATCTCCGGTAAATCAATGCCTATTGTAAAGGAGTTTTGCTCCTTTACGAATCATTCGAAGATTGGCGAGACCGCCGATCTATTATAGATATCATTCAAAATGGAGTTATGGGGTGCTCCCGAATTGAAAGAAGACGAATAGTGAGGGACACGAATGAATTTCGAAACCGAGGGGAACGTTCCAAAATTCAAAGGAATTGAGTCAAGGGAAGAGATTGAAACTCGAATGAGAGTGATTCTGTAAATACATTTACCCTATATGATAAGTTTTGCCTAGAGCTACCAAAGCTCTGATACCAACTGTAACGACCCGATATTTTGGACCATTCGCATCCATTATAAGTGTATAGGTAGACACTCATGCCGGAATTGAATTGCTCAAAATACCGCGTTGTTAATTTAAATTTGGCAAAACTGAACATATACAGTAAATAAAATAATCACAGATCACAGACACAGAGTAATAAATGCAGCGGAAATAAAAGAGATAGTAGTTCATGAAGCTACTATATGAATGTATAAGATACATCAGAGTTTAAAACAGAAGAGTAATACGATGCATCAGAGTTAAACCAGATACAACGGAAGAGTAACATGATACACTAGATACAAATCAGAATACATCACTGGAATCATCGAATACTGAAAGCAGAATAGATGGCTGGATCTTCAAGCAAAGCTCCAACTCCAAAGATGAGTCTCGAATACTGGTACACTCAGTCTGACCCGAGCGTAAAGCAAAACACAAAACACCCGAGTCAGGATTAACATTCTTATATTAATAAATCCAACTCAAGTGAAATAACAATTGAAATACAAGTAACTCAAAGGATGCTTGGAATAACCATCCTTTAAGGATCCGTTAAACTATCTACTAGGTAGTAGTGTACGATAAGTAGATAATGTCTATCAGTAATATAAGGTATCAAAATAATGTTAAGTCATGGCCCATTCCACCCTTAACACATTTTTATTCCCAAAAGGATATACAAGACCGTAGTTTCCCCAAAATCGGAAGTCACCAGAGGGCAATCCATATACTAAAGGTACAAAACAAATTCGTAGTGGTCGCGAATAGGGAATACAAGTATGACAAGGCACATGAGGCAATACCCAAGGTAGTGATACTACCGTTTGCCTGATCCGGAATGGTGAGAACGCATCGCCGCAGCGACCGCAACACCGTGAAACAACACTCCCAAAATCAAGGGTGCACCAATCGACAACAAGTAATGAGTAGTTCGAAGAAGTGTGTTCACTTGAGGTAGTTGACCTCCATTGGCCTGGCACGGCTCCTGTTTTAGTCATTTCCAATTTGACACAAGTGTCAAGGCTATCCATCATCGTTCTCTTTCTTCAGTCATCACGTACATCATTCCAACCACTTCATTCTGGATCACACTCCGCGCATAGTTATTAAAGAGGTTTTCGGTTTAGATAGAGAGTATGTCCATAACCGATTCCGGTCTCTTTAATAACTTTCGTCATTATTTCACTGATTGGTCGTTTATATATTTCAAAACCAAATCAAATTCAATTTCAGTTAGAATTTGTAAATCAACATTTCATTTGTCTTTCTAAAACAATTTCCATAATTTACGTTTCAAAACTTCCAAATTCATAATTTCAAAATCTTATAATTCAATTCGAATTTCTTTTTAAAACAATTCAAATATTGATTCAAGTTCGTAAATAAGTTTCATTTCGAAAACATTTAAATTAATTTAATTTAACATTCAAATCAATTTAAATTCATTTATCGATTTCATTCAATATTCATTAAGTAAATTTGCCATTCAAAATAATTTCTATTAAATTTCCAATTCATTAAATCCATTATTTAAATTCAACTTCATTATATCAAAACTTACAAATTTAATTAAATTAAATTCATCAAACCAAATTCTTTAAATTTCAAGTCTTACATTAATTCAATAAATCACATTTTTATTTCTTGTTAAAGAACTTCAATTCCACTTATTTACTTACTTAAATAATTTTCCAAAACTTAATAAATAAAGAACTCAATTTCAATTATTTACGAAGTAAAATTCACTTATTCAAAAATTCAATTTCTCTTATTAAAGAATTCAATTCAATTTGATCATTAAATCATTCAATCTTATTTAATTATTAAATAATTCAAAACTTAATTATTAAATAATTTCAAAGTTTAATAATTTCAAACTTAATTATAATTTCAAATTTAATTATTAAATCATTTCAAACTTAATTCAATCATTTCTCAAATTAAACAACATTCTTTCATCAATTACATTGTTAATATTTTGTTTCAGATTATTAAATATTAACATTTTCCTTTCATTAAAAATTCAAATTTCAACTTCATTTCAAAACCATATTATTTATTCAAATAAAATCTTCGTTTTATTTTTAAATCAAATTATTGACCAATCGGGTTTTTATTTAATTCTCTATCCAAAGTCAAAGTTCAATTGGGTATTTATCATTTCAACCCGATTCCAATTCAATTCAAAATCAAAACATAGCAAAGGGAACTTGCAGTGTGATAACTGGGATGGTGTCAAAGTAAATAAACAAGCAATAACAACAATCAATAACAATCCAATAATCAATTCAAATAATCCCGAAATAACCGTATTAATTCACATTGTTATTTGTACGAATTAATATAATTATTTCTAGAATCTACACTATCATTTAATGTAGATTAAAGATTATTACATTACGGTTTTCACTTGTCATCTATTACAATTTCATCCATCATCAATTTAACAACGTACATTCAGTGGTTCAAGATGTAATTAAACAAATCCTACGTGTCAATAAATTTTGACAGTTAAATGGGTCATATTATACAAATGTCATTTAATCAAATTTAACATTTAACTATCCTATATCAATTTCAATTGCATACTATTTATCATTTTAACATTAACAATTTAACGTCCAATATAAACATCAACAATCAATCAATTATCAGCCAAACTGTATTATCATCGCATAAATAATTAACAGATAATGGTGTTAGATGTCACAGGTGAACTGATACAGGCAATAGCATATATAACAGTGTAATTAACAAACAACAGCATATTTCAATTGTCGTTTCAATTGAAATCAAATAAAATAAATAAAAGAACGTTAATCGTGAGTGATTGCTCACCTTTCGAGGTTAGAGAGATATGACGAGGAAGCGGGCTACGAATTCAAAGCAACGTTAGATTGGCACGGATCGACGAATAAAGCTGATAATTAGAAATCGATGAGAACACTGAATTAGTTTGATAGAAATAGAATATATATATATATATATATATTCACATGAAACCAAAAATTTAATTTAAAACAAATATTAAAATAGCATATATTTAAAAATCATTGTTTATTCTTAAAATCAATATTGTTTACATATACACATCCCATTACTTTTATATGAAACCGCTTATACCTTTCTTTTCCAAACTATATACATACTCAAAACTAAACTCATGCATATATAAACAATATTTATCCATAGATACATAACTAATGGATTGCAACATATTTCTTTATAAACTGAATATGACATAAACTGTCAAAATGTATAACTCACCAATAGAGTAGCTAACCGTAACCGTATAATACATATATGAACAGATGGATTAAATATATATACAACTAGTTTAAACCAGATTATAAAATTAGATAACTTGTCACACTTTATATAAACAGTTGTATACAAAAAATAAAATAAAATAAACTGACATATATAAGTTATCCATAATATCTCAAAACTTACATACATAGCAGATGCAAACTAATAATGTATGTATGCTGTAACATATAAACTGCCGTATCACATATATATACAACTGACTTGAGACCTACATACTATCATATTATGTAATTACTTTGTGAAATATATACTTACTATTATAACTATATAAAAACAACACTTTATACGGAACTTTTACATATACTTATAATTACATAATTTGCATAACAGCTAACATCAAAAATCAAAATATTAGTATGATAAACAATATGTATTTTACCATATTATCAAAGAGAGGGGATGGGATTGAGGAGCATGTGTGGCACTTGCTGGGGAAGAGAGGCCACACGGGTCGGAGAAGAGGTAGGTGGCGGAGACTGGAAGGCTGGCCGGTTAGGCGCGTCAGGGTGGAGGCCGGTGTCAGGGAGAGGAACGAACGGCTCGGGTTGGCTAAGTTAGGTCGGCAAGTCGTCGGATCGGGTAGAGGAAGGACGTGGTCGGGTTGGAGGAGATGGAGAGGCGAGGATGTAACGACCCGCCATTTTGGCCATTCGCATCCATTATAAGTGTATAGGTAGACACTCATGCCGGAATTGAATTGCTCAAAGTACCGCGTTGTTAATTTAAATTTGGCAAAACTGAACATATACAGTAAATAAATAATCACAGACACAGAGTAATAAATGCACCGGAAATAAAAGAGATAGTAGTTCATGAAGCTACTATATAAATGTATAAGTTACATCAGAGTTAAACTAGATACAACGGAAGAGTAATACAATACATCAGATACAAATCAGAATACATCACTGGAATCATCGAATGCTGAAAGCAGAATAGATGGCTGGATCTTCAAGCAAAGCTCCAACTTCAACGATGAGTCTCGAATACTGGTACACTCAGTCTGACCTGAGCGTAAAGCAAAATACAAAACACTCGAGTCAGGATTAACATTCTTATATTAATAAATCCAACTCAAGTGAAATAGCAATTGAAATACAAGTAACTCAAAGGATGTTTGGAATAACCATCCTTTAAGGATCCGTTAAACTATCTACTATGTAGTAGTGTACGATAAGTAGATAATGTCTATCAGTAATATAAAAAGATATCAAAATAGCGTTAAGTCATGGTGACGCAGCGGATATTACAAAACAATGTCGATTGATGAAAGTAGTAATCGGTGGATTGGAAGATACTGAAATGCCCAAATTCGTTGATCCGAAGATACCGAATTCTAGCTATCTCGAACTCGTTGATCGCGCACGATACCGGGTTCAAAGATCTTCAATTCTTCAAGCGTTGATCAAGCGCACTTGATTCCGCGAATCGGCTTCTACAATCGTTGAATCGAGCGCACTCGATTATCCGAAAGAGGAGATAGGAGATTACACTCAACTACCAATTTGAATGAAAGCACAAAGCAATCAAAAGAGAATTTTATTCAATTTTCAACAACCATTTACAAATGAGAGACCCGGCCTATTTATAGGCGTTTTACAACTCACACAAAAAAAACAACAAAATTTCACTAACTCCTAAGTCGGAACCGACTTACGACTTACGACTTAGCCTATCTCGGTGACGACTTAAGCCAAACAGTTACAACATAGCGACTTAGCAACATTACCAGTACAACACAATGCATACGACTTACAAAACATACGACTCAAGACATATGTACAGAACGACTTACGACATAGGACCTTAACGACTTAACAAACAACGGCAGAGATTATCTCGCAGCAGAATCAACGCACCAGGCTTCACGCGACTTAATAAAACAGGCGGCATCAATGACTTAAAGAAATCAAAGGCAGAGGTTAACTCGGCAGACACATCAACGGCATCCCATGCTTTGCGACTTAAAACATGCGCATTCCAAATCAGCGACCTAAAGAACAACGGTAGAGATTAACTCGGCAGAGAAAAGAACGGCCATAGTGCTTCGCGACTTAAAACCCAACGACTTAAGATATCAACAGCTGAGATTAAGTCGGCAGAGAAGATCCACGCCTGCAGTCTTCACCGATCTATCCCTTGACTCGTTAGGTCGTTCACGACCTAACACTTCACCACATTGCTCCGCCTTTTCACTGTGTGACTCGGTAGGTCGTTCAGACGACTTAAAAGACTTGTTAACTCGCAGGTATCTCTTAAGTCGTTGCCGAGTCATACTAGGTCGTTGATACGACTTAAAGACTTCGTTAGGTCGTGAACTCAATGTACGTTCTTCCTCTGGCTTCCAACTAAGTCGTAGACGACTTATGATCCTCCCGTTAGGTCGTAACCGACCTAGGCCTTTGTTATCTCATGGCGCTCCCTTAAGTTGTAGACGACTTATGTCAATTTCCTTAAGTCGTGACCGACTTATACCTTCTCCTCTGGGCTGAGCTGCATCATCCTCCCTAGGTTGAGAAAAATTCGTCCACGAATTTGGAAGTTCTTCTTCATCAAACTGTTCATTTCCATAATATGGTACAAGATGCTTGACATTGAACACGTCCGAAGTGTACACATCTTCCGGCAGCTTCAACTTATAGGCATTTTCATTAATTCGTTTTACGACTTCTACGGGTCCAATTTTTCTGGCTTTTAATTTGTTATAAGCGCCCACTGGAAAACGATCCTTTGTCAACACTGCATAAACTAAATCACCTTCGTTAAATTCAACACTCCTTCGTTTCAAATCTGCAGATTGTTTATACTTCTCATTTGCTTTCCCCAACCGTTCCTGAACGATTTTATGACATTCCGCTAACCCCTCAACAAAATCAGCAGCTTTCTTAACTGTCTTTTTTGATTGTAGCACTACCGTCAAATCCAACGGTCCCTTCGGTAAGCTCGAATAAACAATCTGGAATGGACTGAACCCAGTACTTCGATTCACAGCATGATTATGGGCAAACTCTGCCTGGCATAACTTCACATCCCAACTCTTCAGATTGTCTTGAACAAGACACCTCAACAAGTTTCCCAACGATCTGTTCACAACCTCGGTTTGTCCATCCGTTTGCGGGTGATAAGCACTACTAAATTTCAACTTTGTTCTCACCATTTTCCACAAACTCAACCAAAAGTGACTCAGAAATCGAGTATCTCTATCCGACACAATAGATTCTGGCAATCCATGAAGTCGATAGATCTCCTTGAAAAACAATTGAGCAACATGAACAGCATCCGCCGTCTTCTTACAAGCAATAAAATGTGCCATTTTCGAAAATCGATCAACCACCACATAAATGGAATCGTTACCACGCTGTGTCCTCGGTAATCCCAACACGAAGTCCATACTCACATCAATCCATGGTTTAGTTGGTATCGGTAACGGCATATATAACCCAGCATTAGTAGCAGTTCCTTTCGAAACCTGACAAATATGACAACGCTCCACAAACCTTTCCACCTCTTTCCTCATTGATGGCCAAAAGTAGGACTGTGAAATCAACTGTAAGGTACGGTCTCTCCCAACATGTCCCTCTTCGTGTAACTCCTTGATAATCTTCATTCTCAGACTACCCTCCGGTATGCATAATCGACTTCCTTTAAAAAGAAAACCATCTACCATTAAAAACTCATCCGTCTTTCCCTCCTTGACTTTATCAACCACCTTTGCAAAGTAAGGATCATCGACAAATAATTCTGGCAACACATCGAACCCTGTCACCTCAACTTTCAGTGTAGTCAACAAATGACTCCTTCTACTCAAAGCATCAGCCACTCGATTCGTCACCCCCGACTTGTGTTTAACAACAAAAGTAAACTGTTGCAGATATGCAATCCACGATGCATGTCTCGCTGAAATCTTATCTTGCCCTTGCAAATGTTTCAATGCTTCATGATCAGTATACAGAACAAACTCCTTCTGAAATAGATAATGTCTCCAGTGTTTAATAGATTGTACTACAGCCTAGAATTCCACATCGTATGTACTGTATCTCATCTTCGCTCCTGACAACTTCTCACTGAAATATGCAATTGGACGTCCCTTCTGACTCAACACCCCCCCAATTCCAACCTTGGATGCATCAGTATGTAGTTCAAACACTAACTGAAAATCTGGTAATATTAGAATTGGTGCAGACGTCAGCAACTCCTTGATTTTTCCAAAAGCACTCCCTACTTCCTCTGTCCATGCAAACTGTTTACCTTTCATGCAATATGTAACAGGTGCCATCACACTACTAAAGTGTGATATAAACCTTCGATAGAATGAAGCCAACCCGTGAAAACTACGGACTTCTGTTATCGTCTTGGGCTGCGGCCAATCTCTAATTGCATCAACTTTACTTTGGTCAACCTGTATTCCCTTTTCCGACACAACATATCCCAGAACTAAAACACTATGCGTCATGAACACGCATTTCTTCGTTGCAGCATAGAATTGTTCTTGTCGCAATACCATCAGCACTTCTCTAAGATGATTCAAATGTTCTTCTGGACTCCCACTATAAATCAGAATATCATCAAAATACACCACCACAAATTTCCCAATGAACGGTCGAAAAATCTGATTCATCACCCTCATGAAAGTACTTGGTGCATTTGATAAGCCAAACGGTATGACCAACCATTCGTATAGACCCTCCCTGGTTTTAAAAGCAGTTTTCCACTCATCGCCTGGTCTGATACGAATTTGATGATATCCGCTCTTCAAATCAATCTTCGAAAAGATAGTAGCTCCGCTTATTTGATCCAACAAGTCATCCAACCTCGGCATTGGAAATCTATATCTCACAGTAATCTTATTCAATGCTCGACTGTCAGTGCACATCCTCCACGTTCCATCCTTTTTGGTACCAATAAAGCTGGTACAGCACAAGGACTTAAACTCTCCTGCACATGCCCCTGTTCAAGCAATTCCTCTACCTGCCTTCTCAATTCTTCATGTTCCTTCGGACTCATTCGATAATGTGGTCGGTGTGGCAACACAGCACCTGGAACAAGATCTATCTGATGTTGGATATCCCTCAACGGTGGCAACTCCGTTGGTAACTCCTCTGGAAATACATCGTCAAACTCTTTCAAAACTGGTTTAACTTCTTCTGGAATCTCAACCTCTTCACTGCTCTCTCGCCCCATCAACAAGAACACTTCAGGTTCTTCCTCAACCTCCTTAGAAAATTCTTTCAAAGATAATAAAGTTTTCAACTCTTCAATCTCTTCTGACTTACTTTCTCCTTGTGATCTCTTCTTCGGAACTAGGATAATTTTCGTGCCTTCAAACATAAAGCTGTAGCTATTGGTCCGACCGTCATGTTGTACTGCTCGATCATACTGCCATGGTCTTCTCAATAATAAGTGGCAAACATCCATCTCTACTACATCACACCAGATTTCGTCTTTGTATTTCTTCCCAATAGAGAATGGAACACGAACTCGTCTATCCACTTTTACTTCTCCTCCTTTTCTCAACCATGCTAACTTGTATGGACTCGGATGTTTCTCTGTCTTCAATTTCAACTTTGTCACAGCTTCGGTTGAAATAATATTATCACAGCTTCCTGCGTCAATCACAAACTTACACTCCTTCCCCAGAATAGTACATGTTGACTGAAAGATATTACTCCTCAACCAACTAGCTTCTTCCTGCTTCGGTGTTAAACACGATCTCCTCAGCATTAGGTTACAACCTTCATCTCCTGACGCAATATCCTGCTCATCTTCCTCAACTGGACTTGAACACTCCCCATCAACATCCTCATCTTCAACTTCTACAATCATGGTTCGTTTCTTCGGCTTTGGACACTCGCTGCTTTTATGACCCAATTCCTGACAATTGTAACATTTGAAACCATTGTTAACCCTTGCCTTCTCAGCCTCCTTCACCACTGGTCTACTGATAGGTTTAGAAACATTAGAACTTCCACCAACACCCTTTGCTTGATTGTTAGAATTAGTAAACACACCACCTCCTCGTCGTCCCTGCTTCTCCCAAGCCAACGCTTTCTGATGTGCCTCTGCTACAGATCTTGGATCGAACATATTAACCATATCCTGGATCTGCATTCGTAGTCCCCCAACAAATCTAGCTGTCAGTTTTTCTTCCTTCTCCATAATATCATTTCGAGCAATCAGTTGGTAAAATTCATCAGCATAGTCATTAACTGTCTTTGTGCCCTGCCTCAAGTTCTGCAAACGTTGATACATCAAAGATTGATAATTGTATGGTAAGAACGTTGCTTTCATCAATCTCTTCATCTTTTCCCAAGATTCAACTTTTGACTTTCCCATCCGATCACGTGTAAGCTTGGTCTGCTGCCACCATGCCAAAGCTCTACCCCTCAGCCTCGTAGCAACCAACTTCACTCTACGATGTTCTGGAACTTCTTTAAAGTCAAAAATCTCTTCAACATTAGCTACCCAATCTAGAAACTCCTCTGCTTGCATACCACCTTTGAATTCAGGAATTTCAGTCTTCATCCCCGACTCCCACTTGTGATCATACTCAGAGTAATTTCTTCCTTGTCCTCGTCCTTGTCCTTGAACACTACCACCATCATACTCCTCTTCAAAATCAGATGTATATCGTTGTCTATCTCGTCCACCCACATCTCTACTACCATTACGCCTTCCACCTTCATCCCTTCTATCGACATTCCTCCGTTCACGATCATTCACGTTCCTCCCATGCCCTTGATCATTTTCAACACTTCTGTCTCGATTGGAATGTGGCGAGACTCTACTACCCCCATGGTTAGATTCAGGTGAAACCCTTCTCCGATTTTGATTCATTTCTGTCATAAGCTTCTCTAACCGACCAATTCCTTCGTTAAGCTTTTCACTAAAATTCTCATTGATTCTTTGCTCCATCTCATCAGCTTCTTCTCTTCGAAACAAAGCCTCTACGTTTTGGTGGCGATTAGCTCTTCTTGGCGGCATACTTGAAATCTTCCAATACTTCAAAATTCAAACACAATTCGGACTTTGATCCAAAATGAAACGGATCGAAAACTTCCACTTTGTAGCAAATCGCGATGAACACGATGGACAAAGCTTCGGCCTCCAATTCAAATCCGATCAAACAACTTCAATGCAAGTCGAACACTTCTACTTGCTCACGGCTCTCTCTTCAAGCTTCTCGGTCAAACAACTTCAAACTTCAAAACTCTTCAAAATGATTAGGCTCCAAGTCTCGATCTAGCTATGATTGGCTAGAACAAGCTCCGATACCAAAACTGACGCAGCGGATATTACAAAACAATGTCGATTGATGAAAGTAGTAATCGGTGGATTGGAAGATACTGAAATGCCCAAATTCGTTCATCCGAAGATACCGAATTCTAGCTATCTCGAACTCGTTGATCGCGCACGATACCGGGTTCAAAGATCTTCAATTCTTCAAGCGTTGATCAAGCGCACTTGATTCCGCGAATCGGCTTCTACAATCGTTGAATCGAGCGCACTCGATTATCCGAAAGAGGAGATAGGAGATTAGACTCAACTACCAATTTGAATGAAAGCACAAAGCAATCAAAAGAGAATTTTATTCAATTTTCAACAACCATTTACAAATGAGAGACCCGGCCTATTTATAGGCGTTTTACAACTCACACAAAAAAACAACAAAATTTCACTAACTCCTAAGTCGGAACCGACTTACGACTTACGACTTAGCCTATCTCGGTGACGACTTAAGCCAAACAGTTACAACATAGCGACTTAGCAACATTACCAGTACAACACAATGCATACGACTTACAAAACATACGACTCAAGACATATGTACAGAACGACTTACGACATAGGACCTTAACGACTTAACAAACAACGGCAGAGATTATCTCGCAGCAGAATCAACGCACCAGGCTTCACGCGACTTAATAAAACAGGCGGCATCAATGACTTAAAGAAATCAAAGGCAGAGGTTAACTCGGCAGACACATCAACGGCATCCCATGCTTTGCGACTTAAAACATGCGCATTCCAAATCAGCGACCTAAAGAACAACGGTAGAGATTAACTCGGCAGAGAAAACAACGGCTACAGTGCTTCGCGACTTAAAACCCAACGACTTAAGATATCAACAGCTGAGATTAAGTCGGCAGAGAAGATCCATGCCTCCAGTCTTCACCGATCTATCCCTTGACTCGTTAGGTCGTTCACGACCTAACACTTCACCACATTGCTCCGCCTTTTCACTGTGTGACTCGGTAGGTCGTTCAGATGACTTAAAAGACTTGTTAACTCGCAGGTATCTCTTAAGTCGTTGCCGAGTCATACTAGGTCGTTGATACGACTTAAAGACTTCGTTAGGTCGTGAACTCAATGTACGTTCTTCCTCTGGCTTCCAACTAAGTCGTAGACAACTTATGATCCTCCCGTTAGGTCGTAACCGACCTAGGCCTTTGTTATCTCGTGGCGCTCCCTTAAGTTGTAGACGACTTATGTCAATTTCCTTAAGTCGTGACCGACTTATACCTTCTCCTCTGGGCTGAGCTGCATCATCCTCCCTAGGTTGAGAAAAATTCGTCCACGAATTTGGAAGTTCTTCTTCATCAAACTGTTCATTTCCATAATATGGTACAAGATGCTTGACATTGAACACGTCCGAAGTGTACACATCTTCCGGCAGCTTCAACTTATAGGCATTTTCATTAATTCGTTTTACGACTTCTACGGGTCCAATTTTTCTGGCTTTTAATTTGTTATAAGCGCCCACTAGAAAACGATCCTTTGTCAACACTGCATAAACTAAATCACCTTCGTTAAATTCAACACTCCTTCGTTTCAAATCTGCAGATTGTTTATACTTCTCATTTGCTTTCCCCAACCATTCCTGAACGATTTTATGACATTCCGCTAACCCCTCAACAAAATCAGCAGCTTTCTTAACTGTCTTTTTTGATTGTGGCACTACCGTCAAATCCAACGGTCCCTTCGGTAAGCTCGAATAAACAATCTGGAATGGACTGAACCCAGTACTTCGATTCACAGCATGATTATGGGCAAACTCTGCCTGGCATAACTTCACATCCCAACTCTTCAGATTGTCTTGAACAAGACACCTCAACATGTTTCCCAACGATCTGTTCACAACCTCGGTTTGTCCATCCGTTTGCGGGTGATAAGCACTACTAAATTTCAACTTTGTTCTCACCATTTTCCACAAACTCAACCAAAAGTGACTCAGAAATCGAGTATCTCTATCCGACACAATAGATTCTGGCAATCCATGAAGTCGATAGATCTCCTTGAAAAACAATTGAGCAACATGAACAGCATCCGCCGTCTTCTTACAAGCAATAAAATGTGCCATTTTCGAAAATCGATCAACCACCACATAAATGGAATCGTTACCACGCTGTGTCCTCGGTAATCCCAACACGAAGTCCATACTCACATCAATCCATGGTTTAGTTGGTATCGGTAACGGCATATATAACCCAGCATTAGTAGCAGTTCCTTTCGAAACCTGACAAATATGACAACGCTCCACAAACCTTTCCACCTCTTTCCTCATTGATGGCCAAAAGTAGGACTGTGAAATCAACTGTAAGGTACGGTCTCTCCCAACATGTCCCTCTTCGTGTAACTCCTTGATAATCTTCATTCTCAGACTACCCTCCGGTATGCATAATCGACTTCCTTTAAAAAGAAAACCATCTACCATTAAAAACTCATCCGTCTTTCCCTCCTTGACTTTATCAACCACCTTTGCAAAGTAAGGATCATCGACAAATAATTCTGGCAACACATCGAACCCTGTCACCTCAACTTTCAGTGTAGTCAACAAATGACTCCTTCTACTCAAAGCATCAGCCACTCGATTCGTCACCCCCGACTTGTGTTTAACAACAAAAGTAAACTGTTGCAGATATGCAATCCACGATGCATGTCTCGCTGAAATCTTATCTTGCCCTTGCAAATGTTTCAATGCTTCATGATCAGTATACAGAACAAACTCCTTCTGAAATAGATAATGTCTCCAGTGTTTAATAGATTGTACTACAGCCTAGAATTCCACATCGTATGTACTGTATCTCATCTTCGCTCCTGACAACTTCTCACTGAAATATGCAATTGGACGTCCCTTCTGACTCAACACCCCCCCAATTCCAACCTTGGATGCATCAGTATGTAGTTCAAACACTAACTGAAAATCTGGTAATATTAGAATTGGTGCAGACGTCAGCAACTCCTTGATTTTTCCAAAAGCACTCCCTACTTCCTCTGTCCATGCAAACTGTTTACCTTTCATGCAATCTGTAATAGGTGCCATCACACTACTAAAGTGTGGTATAAACCTTCGATAGAATGAAGCCAACCCGTGAAAACTACGGACTTCTGTTATCGTCTTGGGCTGCGGCCAATCTCTAATTGCATCAACTTTACTTTGGTCAACCTGTATTCCCTTTTCCGACACAACATATCCCAGAACTAAAACACTATGCGTCATGAACACGCATTTCTTCGTTGCAGCATAGAATTGTTATTGTCGCAATACCATCAGCACTTCTCTAAGATGATTCAAATGTTCTTCTGGACTCCCACTATAAATCAGAATATCATCAAAATACACCACCACAAATTTCCCAATGAACGGTCGAAAAATCTGATTCATCACCCTCATGAAAGTACTTGGTGCATTTGATAAGCCAAACGGCATGACCAACCATTCGTATAGACCCTCCCTGGTTTTAAAAGCAGTTTTCCACTCATCGCCTGGTCTGATACGAATTTGATGATATCCGCTCTTCAAATCAATCTTCGAAAAGATAGTAGCTCCGCTTATTTGATCCAACAAGTCATCCAACCTCGGCATTGGAAATCTATATCTCACAGTAATCTTATTCAATGCTCGACTGTCAGTGCACATCCTCCACGTTCCATCCTTTTTGGGTACCAATAAAGCTGGTACAGCACAAGGACTTAAACTCTCCTGCACATGCCCCTGTTCAAGCAATTCCTCTACCTGCCTTCTCAATTCTTCATGTTCCTTCGGACTCATTCGATAATGTGGTCGGTGTGGCAACACAGCACCTGGAACAAGATCTATCCGATGTTGGATATCCCTCAACGGTGGCAACTCCGTTGGTAACTCCTCTGGAAATACATCGTCAAACTCTTTCAAAACTGGTTTAACTTCTTCTGGAATCTCAACCTCTTCACTGCTCTCTCGCCCCATCAACAAGAACACTTCAGGTTCTTCCTCAACCTCCTTAACAAATTCTTTCAAAGATAATAAAGTTTTCAACTCTTCAATCTCTTCTGACTTACTTTCTCCTTGTGATCTCTTCTTCGGAACTAGGATAATTTTCGTGCCTTCAAACATAAAGCTGTAGCTATTGGTCCGACCGTCATGTTGTACTGCTCGATCATACTGCCATGGTCTTCCCAATAATAAGTGGCAAACATCCATCTCTACTACATCACACCAGATTTCGTCTTTGTATTTCTTCCCAATAGAGAATGGAACACGAACTCGTCTATCCACTTTTACTTCTCCTCCTTTTCTCAACCATGCTAACTTGTATGGACTCGGATGTTTCTCTGTCTTCAATTTCAACTTTGTCACAGCTTCGGTTAAAATAATATTATCACAGCTTCCTGCGTCAATCACAAACTTACACTCCTTCCCCAGAATAGTACATGTTGACTGAAAGATATTACTCCTCAACCAACTAGCTTCTTCCTGCTTCGGTGTTAAACACGATCTCCTCAGCATTAGGTTACAACCTTCATCTCCTGACGCAATATCCTGCTCATCTTCCTCAACTGGACTTGAACACTCCCCATCAACATCCTCATCTTCAACTTCTACAATCATGGTTCGTTTCTTCGGCTTTGGACACTCGCTGCTTTTATGACCCAATTCCTGACAATTGTAACATTTGAAACCATTGTTAACCCTTGCCTTCTCAGCCTCCTTCACCACTGGTCTACTGATAGGTTTAGAAACATTAGAACTTCCACCAACACCCTTCGCTTGATTGTTAGAATTAGTAAACACACCACCTCCTCGTCGTCCCTGCTTCTCCCAAGCCAACGCTTTCTGATGTGCCTCTGCTACAGATCTTGGATCGAACATATTAACCATATCCTGGATCTGCATTCGTAGTCCCCCAACAAATCTAGCTGTCAGTTTTTCTTCCTTCTCCATAATATCATTTCGAGCAATCAGTTGGTAAAATTCATCAACATAGTCATTAACTGTCTTTGTGCCCTGCCTCAAGTTCTGCAAACGTTGATACATCAAAGATTGATAATTGTATGGTAAGAACGTTGCTTTCATCAATCTCTTCATCTTTTCCCA
Organism: Allium fistulosum; assembly: GCA_030737815.1. NCBI lineage: Eukaryota > Viridiplantae > Streptophyta > Magnoliopsida > Asparagales > Amaryllidaceae > Allium > Allium fistulosum. Next base: position 88,508,211 of record CM060905.1, read on the forward strand.
AGATTCAACTTTTGACTTTCCCATCTGATCACGTGTAAGCTTGGTCTGCTGCCACCATGCCAAAGCTCTACCCCTCAGCCTCGTAGCAACCAACTTCACTCTACGATGTTCTGGAACTTCTTTAAAGTCAAAAATCTCTTCAACATTAGCTACCCAATCTAGAAACTCCTCTGCTTGCATACCACCTTTGAATTCAGGAATTTCAGTCTTCATCCCCGACTCCCACTTGTGATCATACTCAGAGTAATTTCTTCCTTGTCCTCGTCCTTGTCCTTGAACACTACCACCATCATACTCCTCTTCAAAATCAGATGTATATCGTTGTCTATCTCGTCCACCCACATCTCTACTACCATTACGCCTTCCACCTTCATCCCTTCTATCGACATTCCTCCGTTCACGATCATTCACGTTCCTCCCACGCCCTTGATCATTTTCAACACTTCTGTCTCGATTGGAATGTGGCGAGACTCTACTACCCCCATGGTTAGATTCAGGTGAAACCCTTCTCCGAATTTGATTCATTTCTGTCATAAGCTTCTCTAACCGACCAATTCCTTCGTTAAGCTTTTCACTAAAATTCTCATTGATTCTTTGCTCCATCTCATCAGCTTCTTCTCTTCGATACAAAGCCTTTACGTTTTGGTGGCGATTAGCTCTTCTTGGCGGCATACTTGAAATCTTCCAATACTTCAAAATTCAAACACAATTCGGACTTTGATCCAAAATGAAACGGATCGAAAACTTCCACTTTGTAGCAAATCGCGATGAACACGATGGACAAAGCTTCGGCCTCCAATTCAAATCCGATCAAACAACTTCAATGCAAGTCGAACACTTCTACTTGCTCACGGCTCTCTCTTCAAGCTTCTCGGTCAAACAACTTCAAACTTCAAAACTCTTCAAAATGATTAGGCTCCAAGTCTCGATCTAGCTATGATTGGCTAGAACAAGCTCCGATACCAAAACTGACGCAGCGGATATTACAAAACAATGTCGATTGATGAAAGTAGTAATCGGTGGATTGGAAGATACTGAAATGCCCAAATTCGTTCATCCGAAGATACTGAATTCTAGCTATCTCGAACTCGTTGATCGCGCACGATACCGGGTTCAAAGATCTTCAATTCTTCAAGCGTTGATCAAGCGCACTTGATTCCGCGAATCGGCTTCTACAATCGTTGAATCGAGCGCACTCGATTATCCGAAAGAGGAGATAGGAGATTAGACTCAACTACCAATTTGAATGAAAGCACAAAGCAATCAAAAGAGAATTTTATTCAATTTTCAACAACCATTTACAAATGAGAGACCCGGCCTATTTATAGGCGTTTTACAACTCACACAAAAAAAACAACAAAATTTCACTAACTCCTAAGTCGGAACCGACTTACGACTTACGACTTAGCCTATCTTGGTGACGACTTAAGCCAAACAGTTACAACATAGCGACTTAGCAACATTACGAATACAACACAATGCATACGACTTACAAAACATACGACTCAAGACATATGTACAGAACGACTTACGACATAGGACCTTAACGACTTAACAAACAACGGCAGAGATTATCTCGCAGCAGAATCAACGCACCAGGCTTCACGCGACTTAATAAAACAGGCGGCATCAATGACTTAAAGAAATCAAAGGCAGAGGTTAACTCGGCAGACACATCAACGGCATCCCATGCTTTGCGACTTAAAACATGCGCATTCCAAATCAGCGACCTAAAGAACAACGGTAGAGATTAACTCGGCAGAGAAAACAACGGCCACAGTGCTTCGCGACTTAAAACCCAACGACTTAAGATATCAACGGCTGAGATTAAGTCGGCAGAGAAGATCCACGCCTCCAGTTTTCACCGATCTATCCCTTGACTTGTTAGGTCGTTCACGACCTAACACTTCACCACATTGGTCCGCCTTTTCACTGTGTGACTCGGTAGGTCGTTCAGATGACTTAAAAGACTTGTTAACTCGCAGGTATCTCTTAAGTCGTTGCCGAGTCATACTAGGTCGTTGATACGACTTAAAGACTTCGTTAGGTCATGAACTCAATGTACGTTCTTCCTCTGGCTTCCAACTAAGTCGTAGACGACTTATGATCCTCCCGTTAGGTCGTAACCGACCTAGGCCTTTGTTATCTCGTGGCGCTCCCTTAAGTTGTAGACGACTTATGTCAATTTCCTTAAGTCGTGACCGACTTATACCTTCTCCTCTGGGCTGAGCTGCATCACATGGCCCATTCCACCCTTAACACATTTTTATTCCCAAAAGCATATACAAGACCGTAGTTTCCCCAAAACCGGAAGTCACCAGAGGGCAATCCATATACTAAAGGTACAAAACAAATTCGTAGTGGTCGCAAATAGGGAATACAAGTATGACAAGGCACATGAGGCAATACCCAAGGTAGTGATACTACCGTTTGCTTGATCCGGACTGGTGAGAACGCAACGCCGCAGCGCCCGCAACACCGTGAAACAACACTCCCAAAATCAAGGGTGCACCAATCGACAACAAGTAATGAGTAGTTCGAAGAAGTGTGTCCACTTGAGGTAGCTAATCCTCCATTGGCCCGGCACGGCTCCTGTTTTAGTCATTTCCAATTTGACACAAGTGTCAAGGCTATCCATTATCGTTCTCTTTCTTCAGTCATCACGAACATCATTCCAACCACTTCATTCTGGATCATCACTCCGCGTATAGTTATTAAAGTGGTTTTCGGTTTAGATAGAGAGCATATCCAAAACCGATTCCGGTCTCTTTAATAACTTCCGAAATTATTTCACCGATTGGTCGTTTATATATTTCAAAACCAAAACAATTACAATTCCAATTAGAATTTACAAATCAACATTTCATTTGTCTTTCTAAATCAATTTCCAAAATTTACGTTTCAAAACTTCCACATTCATAATTTCAAGATCTTACAAATCAATTTAAATTTTTATTTAAAACACTTCAAATATTGATTCAAGTTCGTATACCAGTTTCATTTTGAAATCATTTAAATTAACTTAATTTAACATTCAAATCAATTTAAATTCATTTATCGATTTCATTTAATATTCGTTAAGTAATTTGTCATTCAAAACAATTTCTATTAAATTTCCAATTCATTAAATCAATTTCTTAAGTTCAACTTCCTTAAATCAAAACTTACAATTTTGAATTAAATTAAATTCGTCAAATCAAATTCTTTAAATTTCAAGTCTTACATTAATTTCAATAAATCACATTTTATTTCTTGTTAAAGAAAATTCAAGTCACTTACTTACTTAAATGATTTTCCAACTAATTAATAAAGAAACTCAATTTCAATTATTACGAAGTAAAATTCACTTATTCAAAAATTCAAATTTACTTATTAAAGAATTCAATTCAATTTAATCATTAAATAATTCAATCTTATTTAATTATTAAATAATTCAAAACTTAATTATTAAATAATTTCAAAGTTAATAATTTCAAACTTAATTATAATTTCAAACTTAATTATTAAATCATTTCAAACTTAATTCAATCATTTCTCAAATTAAACAACATTCTTTCATCAATTATATTGTTAATATTTTGTTTCAGATTATTAAATATTAACATTTTCCTTTAATTAAAATTCAAATTTCAACTTCATTTCAAAACCATATTATTTATTCAAATAAAATCTTTAATTTATTTTCAAATCAAATTATTGACCAATCGGGTTTTTATTTAATTCTCTATCCTAGGTCAAAGTTCAATTTGGGTATTTATCATTTTAACCCGATTCCAATTCAATTCAAAAATCAAAGCATAACAAAGGGAACCTGTAGTGTGATAACTGGGATGGTGTCAAAGTAAATAAACAAGCAATAACAACAATCGATAACAATCCAATAATCAATTCAAATAATCCTGAAATAATCGTATTAATTCGTATTGTTATTTGTACGAATTAATATAATTATTTCTAGAATCTACACTATCATTTCATGTAGATTAAAGATTATTACATTACGGTTTTTCACTTGTCATTCAATTACAATTTCATCCATCATCAATTTAACAACATACATTCAGTGGTTCAAGGTGTAATTATACAAATCCTACGTGTCAATAAATTCAACAGTTAAAGGGGTCATATTATACAATGTCATTAAATCAAATTTAACATTTAACTATCCTATATCAATTTCAATTGCATATTATTTATCATTTTAACATTAACAATTTAACGTCCAATATAAACATCAACAATCAATCAATTATCAGCCAAACTGTATTATCATCGCATAAATAATTAACAGATAATGGTGTCAGATGTCACAGGTGAACTGATACAGGTAATAGCATATATAACAGTGTAATTAACTAATAGCAGCATATTTCAATTGTCGTTTCAATTGAAATCAAATTTAATAAATAAAAGAACGTTAATCGTGAGTGATTGCTCACCTTTCGAGGCTAGAGAAGTTTGAAGCACAACCAACTACGAATTGGATCACGATCTAGAAAATCGAACAATCCAAACGACAATCTCAAAGTGAAGTAAGCTGAAAGCAGATTTTGACGGACAAAGCTGATAGATAAGAATCGATGAAAATGAATCAAATCAATTTTTCAATTTTTTTTTACTAAAAATATATATACATTATTATTTCACTATATATATTTCAACAATTTTTATTTAAGAAATATTAACAAAATATGAAATTTTAATTTCAACATCTTAAACTCAAGTATTAAAATCAGAGTTATATATTATATTTAAAGCCCATACTAAAACAATATTTCTAAACAGGATCTATATTTATATACAGAAAAATAGAGCTTATAACTTGTATAGATCACAGAGTATAATTTATATAAGCTACAAATTTTTGAAACAAGCATTAAAACAGAGAATATATACTATAATTTTAAACTGACATGTAACTTGTATACATAGTAAATTTATAGAAAGTAAACATACTTTATAACATATCTATATACTGCGCATGCTGCTAGATGTATTTTATAAATAGATATATATACACAAATAATATACTATATAGCGGATCCTATATATTTCAAAAACAACTCAGGTAAAGCTTACACCTATTATGAAAATAAAACTGATGTTTCATACATCTATATATATACAAATAGAAACCAAAGCTTTGTATAAAACATGCAACTAACCTATAATAAACTGTAATACATTTAAAAATACATACTGTACCAATAGATATATAAATAGAATAGATTTCAACAACATAATACTTTAAACAAAATTTTAAATCGTTATTTAAACACAGATCATAAGTAGTATACATAAAATTAATACATATATAACTTGTATATCTAAATGTATATATATAAAACTGGTCTATGCTACATATATACAAATACACGTATAAAACAAATATATGAATATATGTATATAAACTTTACAGAACTCTATATATGCACTTAAAACAGAACCTATAAACAAACGTATGAGTATAAGACATATATAGATATAATACTGTAAAGTAAAACAAAAGAAGACAAAGTAGTAACCTATATAAAATTCTTATACCTGCAAACACTGATCCCATAGGTTTCATAAACCTTTAACAACCTTATATATATGTACTAGCAAAACACTATATATACTATCATATATACACTATATACACACGTCGAGACATTATATGTATATAACATATGTAGGAAGAACACTATAATATATATATATATATACCTTATTTATGTAAAAACAGCTGCGGCACTTGCATGCGAAGACGAGGCCGAGCGTGATGTTGGCGTTCAAGGCAAGGAAACAAGGCGACAGGCTCGAGTGGTAGAAAGGCTGCCAGGGGATGGCGGTGTCAGGGTGAGTGGCGGGTTTTCATGGCAGATAGGAGGTGGAGAGGGGGAAACTTCGGCCGAGAAGAGGAGCAGTTGAAGCTCGGCCAGTTGAAGGGGAAGAGATCGCTGGCTCGGGTAGTGGTGCGGTAGCTAAGGCGGATGGGTTCTCTGGGAGTAGAAGATGCTATCTGGGATGCTTTTTCCTTTTTGTTTGTATGCCCAGGCTGACTTGAGTGAGAGAGGGAGGTGTTGGATGATGTGGATGAGGAAGAGGAGCAAGTGGACAGAGGGTAGATGAAATGGTCAGGGTGGAGGTGGAACGCAAAGATGTTTCGAATAAATTTTTGTTGTTATTTTTTTTCTTTGAGTTCAAATTTGTAGAAAAAAGATGAAGTGAGTAGAGGAGAAAGAATTAGAAGAAAGAAGAGAAGATATGGGGAAAGGGAGGAGTCAGGCGAAATATAAACGTATGCTAAGTTGGAAAAAGAGTTTTGAACAAACCAAAAATGAAAGTAATATCAACAGTCTGGTTGAAATTTTGGGAATTGCAAAACTAAGGCTATTCAATTTAAAATGGTGGAATGTCAAGAGTACGTAGGCTGCCAGGCTATAAAGCAACCTGTATTAAAAGACACATTAAACTTTATTCTTCAAAAATGAAACCAGAGGGAAAGAGGAAGCCAAAGGATATAAATTTGAGGTGATGGGCCACAAAACCAACAGTTTGAAATAGTAAAAGTCACCCACTAATCCATGTAAACATTTATGGGTAAGGACCATTAGTTTTACACCGTGGATACTTGAATAGACAGAAAACAAAGGGTTAAAACGGTTTGCGGATATAGTAATTGTTTTACTGATTCCGGCGAATATTGAACTTCAAAATAAACAACTGAATATCCCATGGAGGTTGGCATAGCGAGACGATCAAAACGGCCTATGGATATCAGTGGTATGATCGAATTATAAAAATTCGAATTTTCTACCAGCGGAAAATGCAAGAAAAACGCTGAAAAATAAGATCGACGGAACCAAAGATGTCCGAATTTGGAAAAATGACAATCTGACATCTTGCTCAAAAGATGGTTTATAATTTTTCTATGTAAAAATATTTAGGTTTCGGAAACATTTTATTTTCAACGCTTTTTATCTGATTAAATTAAAGTAAATTTACGCGCGAAATAAACTTTCATATTTTCAGACGAAAATTTACTAGTTGCTATGTTTAACTAACCGCATTCCAAATATCAAATTTATATTTCAAAATTTTATCATTTAAAATTTCGCAAAATTTCAACTAATTACGTTATTAAAACAGTTGAAATTTACGGGTCGTTACACTCTCTCCCACTCAAAACTTTTCGTCCCCGAAAAGGAACGAGGTAGGAGAATAGAAACAACCAGAAAGAAAAACAGATTTGAAATACAAAATAACAATTTATTTAAACCATATAAATTCAAATTTAAATTAATTTATATTCAATAATTGATTTAATCCATTTGATTTCACTAAAATCAATCTCAACTATTTCTAAATTCATTATCTTATTATCCAATTATCTTCAATTTACAATTTCGAAAACCATAAATTTGAATAGTCTTTTATTATAATCATATTTTTTCAGCCATTTAAATTCTTCTTTATTCCAAATTATTGTTAAATTTATTCTACTTAATATATCTACTCACATATTTTTAACCCATATAAATTAATTTAAAACATAAAAGTTTCAATTTAAATTAATTTACATCTATTAATTTCTTTTAAATTCAAGGTATTTTCATATGTTGATCAAATTTCAATTTATTAATTCTTTCAAAACAAATTTATTTATTCTTTCAAAAAAAATTTATTTCATTATTAACTGAGTTTACTTATTATCCTATCTAACTCTATTAACATCTTTATAATCAAAATTTAGTGTATAACATTTATTATAACACTCAAATTTTATTTATAAATTCAATTTATCTTATATATTATCCAATTACATATTCAACTTCTGAACGATTTAGGTAAGTTGTATTAGAATGCAGTTGAACAATATACAGATAAAATTTTCCAAATTCAATTATTCAAGTTTAAATATTTATTCCAAATTTTGTTTTATTTATAATTAAAATCATCTTTTATCAAAATTTAAGAATTAGATTTCCGATTAACTTAAACAGTTTAGAGATATATATAATATATTTATATCAAATCAAATTAAATTTTAAAATAAGATACCTATATATATAAATCAAATTATACTAAAGAAATTCAAATCAAAATATTTTTTTCAAAACAAAACCGTAGCAAAACTACAGAATAGTATCTCCACTTCGAAACTCAAAAATGAATGTCGATGATGCGGCCGCCATCACCGAAATTATTTTCCAGCGACAAAGAGAAGAACACTGATTTTCAACATTTTAAAATTCTTTGAAAATGATTTATATTCGAAATATTTTAAATTCTATACACTTTAAAACTTTCAAATCAAAGTTTGAAATCACCGGAAACTAATAAATTCTCAAATTTCTGAATTAAATTCATTTCAAATTCCAAATCAATTTATAAACCGTATTTATAAATTTATTTAGAACAATAAATGATAATCAAATATTATCATTTCAAACAAACAATTTAATTAACCTATTAAATTCCAGAAATTTTTTACTTATATTTTCACAATATAATCAAACAAATTTATTTCATTTTCCAAATTTGAAAATAATATTGTGTCAGTTTGCTCTGTCCAAGTGTTTTGGAAATCCTATCGATAGCGTTGATCAGACGAATCGATCGAAAACCCAAATCAACATCAACAACTCAAACAACACAATATATAAAACATTTTTATATTAATTTGCAAATACACTTCCTCGCTCGACGATACAAGGATGGATTTCAAATAGGTATAGTGATTCAAATTTGATGGAAATCAAATCAAAGAGAATTTTTGATTTGAAAATAAGTTCGAAACAGAAGAAAGGATGATTAAATAGCGAAATAAGAAGATGGATAGGTTTATGTAAATCGCGGGCAACCTTAACCGGGTCGACCAGGACTTCAAGAATAAGATCGATGCAGAATTCCAAGGCAAATCTACATTCAATCTCATGAAATAAAATTCAGGTATAGCAGGACATAGATTTCATCGTAAACCGAGGATATAGAAATCTCCGGTAAATCGATGCTATTGTGAAGGAGTTTTCACTCCTTTACAAATCCTTCGAAGATTGGCGAGACCGCCGATCTATTATAGATATCATTCAAAATGGAGTTATGGGGTGCTCCGGAATTTAAAGAAGACGAATAGTGAGGGACACAAATGAATTTTTGGAACCGCAGGGAACGTTCCAAAATTCAAAGGAATCGAGTCAAAAGGAAGAGATTGAAACTCGAATGAGGGTGATTCTATAAATACATTTACCCTATATGTTAAGTTTTTCCTAGTGCTACCAAAGCTCTGATACCAACTGTAACGACCCGCCATTTTGGCCATTCGCATCCATTATAAGTGTATAGGTAGACACTCATGTCGGAATTGAATTGCTCAAAATACCGCGTTGTTAATTTAAATTTGGCAAAACTGAACATATACAGTAAATAAATAATCACAGATCACAGACACAGAGTAATAATTTGCAGCGGAATAAAAGAGATAGTAGTTCATAAAGCTACTATATAAATGTATAAGTTACATCAGAGTTAAACTAGATACAACGGAAGAGTAATACAATACATCAGATACAAATCAGAATACATCACTGGAATCATCGAATACTGAAAGCAGAATAGATGGCTGGATCTTCATGCAAAGCTCCAACTTCAACGATGAGTCTCGAATACTGGTACACTCAGTCTGACCCGAGCGTAAAGCAAAATACAAAACACTCGAGTCAGGATTAACATTCTTATATTAATAAATCCAACTCAAGTGAAATAGCAATTGAAATACAAGTAACTCAAAGGATGTTTGGAATAACCATCCTTTAAGGATCCGTTAAACTATCTACTATGTAGTAGTGTACGATAAGTAGATAATGTCTATCAGTAATATAAAAAGATATCAAAATAGCATTAAGTCATGGCCCATTCCACCCTTAACACATTTTTATTCCCAAAAGCATATACAAGACCGTAGTTTCCCCAAAACCGGAAGTCACCAGAGGGCAATCCATATACTAAAGGTACAAAACAAATTCGTAGTGGTTGCGAATAGGGAATACAAGTATGACAAGGCACATGAGGCAATACCCAAGGTAGTGATACTACCGTTTGCCTGATCCGGACTGGTGAGAACGCAACGCCGTAGCGCCCGCAACACCGTGAAACAACACTCCCAAAATCAAGGGTGCACCAATCGACAACAAGTAATGAGTAGTTCGAAGAAGTGTGTCCACTTAAGGTAGCTAATCCTCCATTGGCCCGGCACGGCTCCTGTTTTAGTCATTTCCAATTTGACACAAGTGTCAAGGCTATCTATTATCGTTCTCTTTCTTCAGTCATCACGAACATCATTCCAACCACTTCATTCTGGATCATCACTCCGCGTATAGTTATTAAAGTGGTTTTCGGTTTAGATAGAGAGTATATCCATAACAGATTCCGGTCTCTTTAATAACTTCCGAAATTATTTCACCGATTGGTCGTTTATATATTTCAAAACCAAAACAATTACAATTCCAATTAGAATTTACAAATCGACATTTCATTTGTCTTTCTAAATCAATTTCCAAAATTTACGTTTCAAAACTTCCACATTCCTAATTTCAAGATCTTACAAATCAATTTAAATTTTTATTTAAAACACTTCAAATATTGATTCAAGTTCGTATACCAGTTTCATTTTGAAATCATTTAAATTAACTTAATTTAACATTCAAATCAATTTAAATTCATTTATCGATTACATTTAATATTCGTTAAGTAATTTGTCATTTAAAACAATTTCTATTAAATTTCCAATTCATTAAATCAATTTCTTAAGTTCAACTTCCTTAAATCAAAACTTACAATTTTGAATTAAATTAAATTCGTCAAATCAAATTCTTTAAATTTCAAGTCTTACATTAATTTCAATAAATCACATTTTATTTCTTGTTAAAGAAAATTCAATTCACTTACTTACTTAAATGATTTTCTAACTAATTAATAAAGAAACTCAATTTCAATTATTACGAAGTAAAATTCACTTATTCAAAAATTCAATTTTACTTATTAAAGAATTCAATTCAATTTAATCATTAAATAATTCAATCTTATTTAATTATTAAATAATTCAAAACTTAATTATTAAATAATTTCAAAGTTAATAATTTCAAACTTAATTATAATTTCAAACTTAATTATTAAATCATTTCAAACTTAATTCAATCATTTCTCAAATTAAACAACATTCTTTCATCAATTACATTGTTAATATTTTGTTTCAGATTATTAAATATTAACATTTTCCTTTCATTAAAATTCAAATTTCAACTTCATTTCAAAACCATATTATTTATTCAAATAAAATCTTCAATTTATTTTCAAATCAAATTATTGACCAATCGGGTTTTTATTTAATTCTCTATCCTAGGTCAAAGTTCAATTTGGGTATTTATCATTTTAACCCGATTCCAATTCAATTCAAAAATCAAAGCATAACAAAGGGAACTTGCAGTGTGATAACTGGGATGGTGTCAAAGTAAATAAACAAGCAATAACAACAATCGATAACAATCCAATAATCAATTCAAATAATCCTGAAATAATCGTATTAATTCGTATTGTTATTTGTACGAATTAATATAATTATTTCTAGAATCTACACTATCATTTCATGTAGATTAAAGATTATTACATTACGGTTTTTCACTTGTCATTCAATTACAATTTCATCCATCATCAATTTAACAACATACATTCAGTGGTTCAAGGTGTAATTAAACAAATCCTACGTGTCAATAAATTCAACAGTTAAAGGGGTCATATTATACAATGTCATTAAATCAAATTTAACATTTAACTATCCTATATCAATTTCAATTGCATACTATTTATCATTTTAACATTAACAATTTAACGTCCAATATAAACATCAACAATCAATCAATTATCAGCCAAACTGTATTATCATCGCATAAATAATTAACAGATAATGGTGTCAGATGTCACAGGTGAACTGATACAGGTAATAGCATATATAACAGTGTAATTAACTAATAGCAGCATATTTCAATTGTCGTTTCAATTGAAATCAAATTTAATAAATAAAAGAATGTTAATCGTGAGTGATTGCTCACCTTTCGAGGCTAGAAAAGTTTGAAGCACAACCAACTACGAATTGGATCACGATCTAGAAAATCGAACAATCCAAACGACAATCTCAAAGTGAAGTAAGCTGAAAGCAGATTTTGACTGACAAAGCTGATAGATAAGAATCGATGAGAATGAATCAAATCAATTTTTCAAATTTTTTTTTTACTAAAAATATATATACATTATTATTTCACTATATATATTTCAACAATTTTTATTTAAGAAATACTAACAAAATACGAAATTTCAATTTCAACATCTTAAACTCAAGTATTAAAATCAGAGTTATATATTATATTTAAAGCCCATACTAAAACAATATTTCTAAACAGAATCTATATTTATATACAGAAAAATAGAGCTTATAACTTGTATAGATCACAGAGTATAATTTATATAGGCTACAAATTTTTGAAACACGCATTAAAACAAAGAATATATACTATAATTTTAAACTGACATGTAACTTGTATACATAGTAAATTTATAGAAAGTAAACATACTTTATAACATATCTATATACTGCGCATGCTGCTAGATGTATTTTATAAATAGATATATATATATACACAAATAATATACTATACAGCGGATCCTATATATTTCAAAAACAACTCAGGTAAAGCTTACACCTATTATGAAAATAAAACTGATGTTTCATACATCTATATATATACAAATAGAAACCAAAGCTTTGTATAAAACATGCAACTAACCTATAATAAACTGTAATACATTTAAAAATACCTACTGTACCAATAGATATATAAATAGAATAGATTTCAACAACATAATACTTTAAACAAAATTTTAAATCGTTATTTAAACACAGATCATAAGTAGTATACATAAAATTAATACATATATAACTTGTATATCTAAATGTATATATATAAAACTGGTCTATGCTACATATATACAAATACACGTATAAAACAAATATATGAATATATGTATATAAACTTTACAGAACTCTATATATGCACTTAAAACAGAACCTATAAACAAACGTATGAGTATAAGACATATATAGATATAATACTGTAAAGTAAAACAAAAGAAGACAAAGTAGTAACCTATATAAAATTCTTATACCTGCAAACACTGATCCCATAGGTTTCATAAACCTTTAACAACCTTATATATATGTACTAGCAAAACACTATATATACTATCATATATACACTATATACACACGTCGAGACATTATATGTATATAACATATGTAGGAAGAACACTATAATATATATATACCTTATTTATGTAAAAACAGCTGCGGCACTTGCATGCGAAGACGAGGCCGAGCGTGATGTTGGCGTTCAAGGCAAGGAAACAAGGCGACAGGCTCGAGTGGTAGAAAGGCTGCCAGGGGATGGCGGTGTCAGGGTGAGTGGTGGGTTTTCATGGCAGATAGGAGGTGGAGAGGGGGAAACTTCGGCCGAGAAGAGGAGCAGTTGAAGCTCGGCCAGTTGAAGGGGAAGAGATCGCTGGCTCGGGTGGTGGTGCGGTAGCTAAGGCGGATGGGTTCTCTGGGAGTAAAAGATGCTATCTGGGATGCTTTTTCCTTTTTGTTTGTATGCCCAGGCTGACTTGAGTGAGAGAGGGAGGTGTTGGATGATGTGGATGAGGAAGAGGAGCAAGTGGACAGAGGGTAGATGAAATGGTCAGGGTGGAGGTGGAACGCAAAGATGTTTCGAATAAATTTTTGTTGTTATTTTTTTTCTTTGTATTTCAAATTTGTAGAAAAAAGATGAAGTGAGTAGAGGATAAAGAATTAGAAGAAAGAAGAGAAGATATGGGGAAAGGGAGGAGTCAGGCGAAATATAAACGTATGCTAAGTTGGAAAAAAAGTTTTGAACAAACCAAAAATGAAAGTAATATCAACAGTCTGGCTGAAATTTTGGGAATTGCAAAACTAAGGCTATTCAATTTAAAATGGTGGAATGTCAAGAGTACATAGGCTGCCAGGCTATAAAGCAACCTGTATTAAAAGACACATTAAACTTTATTCTTCAAAAATGAAACCAGAGGGAAAGAGGAAGCCAAAGGATATAAATTTGAGATGATGGGCCACAAAACCAACAGTTTGAAATAGTAAAAGTCACCCACTAATCCATGTAAACATTTATGGGTAAGGACCATTAGTTTTACACCGTGGATACTTGAATAGACAGAAAACAAAGGGTTAAAACGGTTTGCGGATATAGTAATTGTTTTACTGATTCCGGCAAATATTGAACTTCAAAATAAACAACTGAATATCCCATGGAGGTTGGCATAGCGAGACGATCAAAACGGCCTACGGATATCAGTGGTACGATCGAATTATAAAAATTCGAATTTTTTACCAGCGGAAAATGCAAGAAAAACGCTGAAAAATAAGATCGACGGAGCCAAAGATGTCCGAATTTGGAAAAATGACAAACTGACATCTTGCTCAGAAGATGGTTTAGAATTCTTCTATGTAAAAATATTTAGGTTTCGGAAACATTTTATTTTCAACGCTTTTTAACTGATTAAATTAAAGTAAATTTACACGCGAAATAAACTTTCATATTTTCGGACGAAAATTTACCAGTTGCTATGTTTAACTAACCGCATTCCAAATATCAAATTTATATTTCAAAATTTTATCATTTAAAATTTCGCAAAATTTCAACTAATTACGTTATTAAAACAGTTGAAATTTACGGATCGTTATAGAGGAGTTGTGGGTCGCACGGCTGAGTAGTAGGCAGCTTCGGCCATGATGGTGGACTTCGGCGAATGGCTCACGGTGATGGAACGATGGAGTGGTGGTGAGAGGGAAGACTGGAAACTAGATCGAACACGTGGAGGGAGGAATGATTTCGGTGGAGGATGGTGGTAAAGGAGGGGACAAGGTCGAGACCATTCTCAGGCATAAGTATATTTATAACTTAGTGAAGTAACATACTTTCTCTGGAAAAATAGAAAGAAGAGAAAGTGGAAAAAGTGAGCAGAGATAAAGGTAGTGGGAAAGACAATGAACGAAGGGACAGAAGCAATATACGTTGGAACTAGTGGAACAACGTGGAAAAGCAAAAGTCAGAAATTAATTTCTTGGGAATTATAATAGTTGAGACCATTTATTATCTCACGTTGGAATAATTGAAAGGATGCCGAAAAATAAAAGGCTCAAAACAGATACCGGTCCAGCTAATTGCATCCCGATTTCTTCACATACCGGACTTCGAAACACAGAAACGAACATGCTATAGAGATCAGTATGACAAGATGATCAAAACGGTATGCAAATATCAGTGGTATGATTGAATTTTAAATTTCGAATATTCTAATAGTGGAAAATGCAAGAAAAACGCTGAAAAATAAGATTGACGGAGCCAAAGATGTCCGAATTTGGAAAAACGACAAACTGACATCTTGCTCAGAAGATGCTTTAGAATTTTTCTATGTAAAAATATTTAGGTTTTGGAAACATTTTATTTTCATCGCTTTTTAACTGATTAAATTGAAGTAAATTTACGCGCGAAATAAATTTTCATATTTTCGGACGAAAATTTACCAGTTGCTATGTTTAACTAAACGCATTCCAAATATCAAATTTATATTTCAAAATTTTATCGTTTAAAATTTCACAAAATTTCAACTAATTACGTTATTAAAACAGTTGAAATTTACGGGTCGTTACACTACTCTAAGTGATATATGGTGTAATACAAGTGTCTATGAATTCCTAAGGTCTGTTACCTAAGGGTTCTTGTCTATTACATTTCTACACTATAGATTGTGTAGGCTAATTCCATGGATCGAACTAAGGATCGCATTTCATATCTAACGATCGACTCCCGCTCCTAGAGCTATTCAATGTATAAGCACCACCCTCTTGGCTGCTAATAATAGAAGACACTGCCACTAGGCTATTGTGGACATAAATTTCCACTACTATCACCACCACCGAGCTACTGGAAACGTTCCCCTCTCTACACTTACGGAGGAAGAACACGAAATGTTAACTTATCGTAATGTCTCATCATCTGCATTTGGTTCCACCTCTCAATCATAGTGTTAGCCTCTTATTGCATGCTTCGGGCCCTCCTCTCTAATTATATCACGTGCTTCAGGAATTTATGAATACTAGGATTTCCCATTATGCTAGACCCACTCCATTAGGCATCCACATTAGCTGCACGTCCACCACTAGAACCTTCTATGAGTGCCTCAAAATCGCTTACTTTCCTAATTTGGGTAAACGACATTTACCCAACACCGACATTACCCAGCGTCCGCTCCTAGGAAACTAACTTCCCTACAAGTCCTAACATGCCTTTAATTTTCCTTAAATCGGACCACAACAATTCACGTTTCATATAATTTTTATTTATAAATTTTGGGCCTCGGGTCGAGGTACAGGTTGCTAGATATTAGTATGAATGGTCGACTTTCTATACCTAACAGTTGACTGCTATGGTTTTTGGTTGACCGATGATGAACAAAATTGTGGGTTTCATCCAATTTCGATTGTTGATTTTTTATATGGGTTAATCATTTAGTCGTACAATGATTATTTAATCCTAATTATAGTATAATCAGTACTTTGCAATTAAATTTAGGGTTTGTTGATTTAGGGTTTCTAATTTCAATAAAGAAAAGGTATATGCATAACTTCAGTTAACAATTAATTGATAATTTAAACAAGGATTTTGGATTCAAATTTAGGGTTCGACATGCTAGCACATTCAATTTAGGGTTTACAAACATTCTAATTCATTATAGTAAACTAACTATAGTAATAAACTTATCAAATTTGTGCCTACTCACCTCCAGCCGATGCTCTTACTAATTCTTGCACCGAGAATTTGGCTCCCCAATTAATACCTCCTCCTTAGATTGCCTTAATTCGCTTTTATCTGCTTGCTTTAATCTCTTAGGTTGAATAGATTTAACTTTTGGAAGTTTAGAAATCATGGTTTTAGAGAAAAATTAGGCAGAGGTTAGTTACTATAAGTTTTTAATAGAGAATTAGGGTTTCATTAGCTTAATATTCATAGGAGTAGAGTTTAGTTTTGGGCCATTAGATCTAGGTTAGAGAATCTCCAGTCCAATCACGCACGCACATCACAGCCTTCATCCTGAAGTAATAAATCTCATTTGTTCAAACATGTCGCACGAAATAGCAATGCTCGATTTTAATTGCGTCGCGACCGACCACCCAATGCTTGGGTCAACCGCTACCGGTCGATCTTAAACTACTAAGGGTCGATTGGTGGCATTGAATTTTTGTGAAATTTTAAATTTGAAGTTTTTAAATTTGTAAATTCAATTTAACGCCTGTATCTTTTCTATACTAAATCAGATTTTAAAGTGTTATATATGAAAATTGTACGAAAAATCACTATGAACATTATAGTGAAAGTTTCGTAGCTATATTCAGATGTATGTGAAAATTTTCTTTCCAGTCCTTGTTTTATTTTAATTTAATTTTCTTATTAAATTTCCATATAAATTTCTATTAAATTTCTAGGGTGTTACACATAGAGAGTAATTATAAATAGATATAACTCCCAGGCACCACGCCTTCTTCTCCATGCACAACCTAAACCAAAGCAGATCCAAAATTCCTCCTACACTTCACACTTGCGCACGGCCTAAGTAAGAATTTGCCTATTTTTGCTCACGGCCTAGGGTCCTTTAGGGGCTGTGTTCTCTACTATTCAGGCTTCAAGTTGATAATACTTGTTGCTATGTTGTTTAAGGCTTATAGAAAGAGTTTGGTGCAAGTTTAGGCTGATTTGTTTTGAGTTTTAGAAAGTTAAAATAGAAGAGACTAAGAGAATGAAGAGCTTAGTTTTTTGTATAAAATTATGAAAAGGATTTGTGAAACCCTTAGTGGACTTATATAGGCATTCAAGAGGTTACCATAACCTCCCCTCCAACCTCCTTTAGCTGGCCAAAGCCATCCCCCTATGTGACCAACTTTCTACCTTACAAGCCAAAGAAAATATCTCCATCAAAATATCTCATTCCTAATGACCTTCTAGAAGATTTTTGAAAGGTGAATTAATTAATCATATTTAGTCAGATTATTTTAATTAGCTATTAATGACTGCATTTGTTATTTAGACATGTACACAAAGTATGAACAACTTATATTGAATATGTTTATTGATACAACGATTTTCTGGCACGTTATCGATACTTCTTCAAAGTATTTTTTTGTAAACAAATTTCAAAAATAGGTTTTCTATCATTAGTTATTAATTAAAAGTAGTTTAACAGGTTTTAAAATCAATTATATAACACTTAACCATATTTCAAATGTTCCAATATTCAAAAACAAAGTGTTAAGTATTACCGATCGCTACATTCTCCCCCACTTGAGACATTTCATCTTCGAAATCCAGTCAAGAAAGTCAACACAACTGAATAGAAGAAATAAGTACATATATAGAGTACTGTTGAAGCTATATACAAACCAAAATTCATACTGAACGACTCCACCTCAGGCCATGAGTACACTGTAGAAGCTATAATATAATAAGAAATCACTAATGTAGAAGCAACTCTAGATAGTACTCCCTTACACTATCCTCGGTTTCCCAATGACAGTCCCTAGCAACATCGCTCCACTGTAGCTTAACCAACTTTACAACCTTCATCCTTAATTGCTTCGTATCATGATAAACAATGCGAATAGGTTGTCTTAGTATAGTCAAATAGGCTTATCTTCAAGTCTTCTTATTGCATGCTTCCACTATCAAAGAAGGATCGTGTATATAATTATGCGAATGTGATATATGAAACAATTATGCACACCCAATAGCCTAGTAGGTAACTTGACTCTATAAACAAGTGCACCAATCCTCTCCAATATCGCGAATGGTCCTAATAGCAAGGAGCCAACTTCCTAGCTTTTCCAAACCGAATAATATACCTTATTGGAGAAACCTTTATGAATACAAATTCTCCAACCAAAAACTCCAAATCTTTGTGCCTCTGATCTACATAACTCTTTTGCTTGTTTTTCTCTTCTTTTATGTGTTTCCTAATCTCCATTACTTTATCAGTCGACTCCCTAACCATATTTGGCCCAAGTACAAAGAGATCTTCAGTTTCTACTTAACACGATGGAGACTTACAAAGCCTACTATACACTGCTTCAAATGGTGTCATCCTGATGCTAGTCTGGTAACTGTTGTTATATGAAAAAATCAACAAGAGGTAATTGCTCTTCCCAAGAACCACCAAAGTTTAAGACATCCGATCGAAGCAAATCCTTCAACACACAGTTAACCCTCTCCATCTGCCCGTTAGTCTATGGATAGTAAGCTGTACTCAAACTCAGCTCCATCCCTAAGGAATAATGTAACCCTGTTCAGAACTAATTAGTGAATATCAAATGCCTATCGTTCACGATATCATAAGGAACTCCATAAAGTATGATGATCTCCTTAACATACAACTTAGCTAAACTCGAAGTTGTCCTCGTTATCTTCGTCGGTAAAAAGTGTCCACTCTTGGTAGTCGATCCACTATAACCCAAATGCCTTCCTTGCCTTTCCTCGACCGAGGTAGACCGTCTATAAAGTCCACAGATATCTGCTTCCGCTTCCACTTCGAAATCTCTAGTGGTTAAAGCAGTCCAGCTGCCTTCAGATGGCTGCCTTTGACTTGTTGGCTGTTAGAACACCTACTCACGAATATGGAAACGTCCCTCTTCATACCTTCCCATTATAAATTCCGCTTCATATCCTAATACACCTTGGTAACCCCAAGATGTATCGTAAGGGTCGAATGGCGACCCTTTGCTAATACCTCTTGCATAATCCCATCAATATCTGGAATGCACAATCTCCCATTAATTCTCAGTATCCCACGATTATCAACCTCGAACCCCAGCCATCGCTCAATTGCTTCATTCTCACTTACCACTTTATCTATCCTTGAAATATGAAGATCTCTCAATTGATTACCTTCAATATGAATAATAAGAGTCGGACGCACCTCAACATTTTCTATAATTGTATACCTCCTACTAAGCACATCGACTACAACATTCGATTTCCCAAGCATATACAAAACATCAAGATCATAAGCCATGAGAAACTCTAACCAATGTTGTTGTCTTATGTTGAGGTCGTTCTAGGTGAAAAGAAACTTCAAGGATATGCGGTCCGTGTACAACTCGAACTTCTCACCAAGCAAGTGATGCCTCCACATCTTTAGTGCAAATACAACTACTAATAACTCCAAGTCATGGGTCAGATGCCTCAATTCATGCAACTTGACTTGATGGCTGGTATAAGCAATAACCCTTCCGTGTTGCATTAACACTGCACCTAAACCTATCCCACACGCATCGGTATAAACGGTTAAACCCTCACCTCTAATTTGAAATAGACAGAATAGAAGCACTGGTCAATCTTGCCTTCAACTCTTTCAATGCTTGTTCGCATTTGTCAGTCCAAACAAATTTGACATCTTTCTTTGTCAAATTCATGAAGTGCGAAGCAATTTTTGAGAAATCCTATATAAACCTCTTATATTAACCTGCTAACCCCAAGAAGCTTCGAATTTTAGTTGCATTATCCGACCTTTACTAATCCTGAACAGCCATAACCTTTATTGGATCAACATAAATACCTTACGCCAAGACAACATGTCCTAAGAACCTAACTTTAGACTGCCAAAAGTGACACTTCAAGAACTTTGCTTTTAACACTTGCTCTCTTAATGTTTCAAGTACGATCCTCAGATGGAGAGTGTGCTCCTCCTTGGTCTTAGATAGACTAGAATGTCATTAAAAAAACAAGAACAAATTTATTCAAAAAATCCATAAAAACCTGATTCATCAAGTCTACAAAATGAATTAGAGCATTAGTTGGCCGAATGGCATGCATAACCAACCATTCATAAAACTTACCAGACCTGAAAGATGTCAAGGGTACACTCTCATATGCTACCCTCAATTAATGAAACTCTATCCCACGATCAAGTTGAGAAAATACCCAAGCGCCATGCAGCTAATTGAACAAGTCATCTATGATAGGCAAATTATACTTGTCCTTAATAGTTTGCTTATCGAGCTCATAGTAATCCACATAAAATCTTAAGGAACCATTTGCCTTTGTAGCAAAGATGATCGGTGCTCTTCAATTCGATCAACTAGAACGGATCAAGCCATTACGCAATAAATCGTTGACCTAGCTAGCTAACTCTAACTTCTCCTTTGGTGATAGCTTATGAACATGAAACACAATAGGTTTAGCATCACGAACCAAATCAATACAAAATTCGATCTCACGATTAGGTGGTAAACCAGACACCTCTTCAATCACATCTGCAAACTCTAGCATAACAAAAATGAACCCTAAATCTCCTTTAGCCACATCAAAAGAATAAAGAAAAATACTCATTAACGAGATATGTTCCTCACAAGACAATACAAACATTGACCTTCCTTTCCTTAATAATATAGTTTGCCTAACACAATCAAGGACTGCATATTTTTGAGATAATCAATCCATCTCAAGTAACACATCAAACACCAGAAAACCTAGAACATACATATCGCATGGAAGGAGTTGATCAAAACAAGTAGCCAAAACTTTTAAACATATCATACTAAGATTAGACGAGCCCTCTACATGGTTCGACACACAAATAGAGTCAAAAGCCATATTGGTTCCAATTTCATTATATTAACAAGGTAACTAGAAATAAAATTATGTAAAGCATCGTTATCAAACAAAACACGAACATAAATGCAATAAAAAAAATCTTCAAAAACCCGCTTCCCCTTTGCAGTTGCAGAAGTGGAAGGTGTTGAAGCAAGTGAGAAAACCCTAGCCTTCTGTCCTTTCTAAAGCATTGGACAGTCTCTGGCTATATGACCTAATTGGTGATAGTTATAACAAACCCTCAGTGCAAATTGTGCTTTGGTTTCCTGTGGCTCAAGCTTTGGTATCCATGTAATTGATGCTTTAGCTATCATGTTTTTACCAAGCCCTCCTCCACCTAACCGACAATTCATAGAAAAATGTCCCTTCTATCCAAACTTAGCAGGCTAAATTGGAAACATCCTTCGATGGCTAAAACTTAGGCTTGTTGTTTTCGGTTAGTGCAGATGTAAACGGCCTTAGAGCCAAACCTGCGAACGTAAAGCCATACCTATCAAATTCATGAACGATCCTTGGATATGATTTTTCATGTCTCTTTGAAACTCTGGACGTATACCCAATACAAACATCTTGTTCTACTTCAGCGGTGTATCAATCCACCCTAACCCAAACTGAGGCAATGCATTAAACTTATTCTCATACTCATTAATTGACATAGCCTCCTACTTCAAATCTAAAAAGTTCCTAAACAATTTAGTATTTTCAGCCTTCGAAAAAAACTTCATTTCAAACACTTCCTTAAATTAGGCACAAGAGAAGTAATTCTCTTAGACATCTATGGTGACTGAACCCCACCAATCCATTGCAGCATCTGAAAGATGTCACGATGCCAAACGATGCTTCATCACATTACCCAACTCCATGTCTCCAAATATCCTATCACACAAACTAAGCCAAGCCTGAACCTCAATGATAGTCTCAATGCCGTTGAAATTCTTACCGCTTAAGCTCTCAAATTCATTGCATAGTGAAGCAAAGTTCATATGTGGCTGAATCTATACAACCTCTTCCACTACGTTCACCGTCTGTTCCTCGAAAGGAGTGGCATTCCTCTATG
The DNA here is from genome assembly GCA_030737815.1 of Allium fistulosum. NCBI lineage: Eukaryota > Viridiplantae > Streptophyta > Magnoliopsida > Asparagales > Amaryllidaceae > Allium > Allium fistulosum. The sequence goes on from CM060905.1 coordinate 88,531,035, forward strand.
CCTGAGTCTCACCATTAGTAACAGTACTACTTCTTCCACCTCTACCTCCTCCTCCTCTAGCAACAAAATCTCTATTACTTATCATTTTCACTACCTGAACATAGCAAAAAATCTTTAGGATACTTGAGGATAAAGTATTTCTAAGAAAGAGTTATTCTTAAGGAAAAGCTATAAAGGGTACATGTTTATAGAAAAATACAAGTACACTCTCGTATGTGTGTGTAATACACTCAACCCATTCTAGGATGTCACTTATCCTATCTCTAATGAGCCATACCCAACCAAAACCAAGGTATTTGCTAAACCTTGCTCAGATACCAAATGTAATGAACCAACTTGTGAAATCCCGCACCCCAGTAGGCATAAATTTCCGCTAAATCAAACACCCAAGTCCACCAAAGTACGGGCCATTAGTTTTCGGTATCCTGCAAATAAGCAAATGCATATCAAAGAACTATCGATATAAGCCATAATAGAATAGTAAAATATAATAAAACATATAGTTACTGCCTAAGATTTACACTTCTAAGATTAAGTGTCCTTGTCATTGCTGAGCATGTATAAGGAAATCTGTCCTTCCAATGTTCCCGCTTTGAACCAGTAGCAGTCCCTATAAAGCTATCCATTGGTTGCAATGAGGAGGGGGTAAGAACAACATTCTGGTGACTAGTGATAACACACTTTATACATAACACTAGTTTATGATGATTTCCTTCCATCACATGTTATGTCATTTTATCTTACTTCGTCGCCTCGACTCTACGTATCCATATGATACGCCCCATCTACCCAAAGTAGACTATAAGTACATATGTATTTATTTAAATATATAAATACCACAGTTCCCCTTTGGACCAAGATGTTATCCCCACTAATATCCGTAACCCAGCACCTTGTTAGGATCCATCATCAACGTAGAATCACGTCCTCATCGCCATGCATACCAAGGAACTCCCGTAATGCCTTATAACAGTGTCAATTATTAACCGTATTCAATCCATTTTGAAAGATATCCATAAAGGATTATCTAGCTTTGCCTCTAATAAAAAAATAGCAAACAACTATGGCGGTGCATGACCTAAACATGATCTACACTAGTTGGAGGTGTAGCCGTTTAGGTGTAACCCTTGTCTTTCTACTGACCGCTCAGGATCGATGATGTTCTCGACCTATGTACAGCTCCTACTCTCAAACATTGTACCAAACACACAATGACATAGTGTCGAATCTTTCTCACCGTCTCATTTAGATTGCCTAACGAAACAAATGTAATACCCACTTGTTACTTTATACCCTCAACAAGTTTGAAGCAGACTTTACTTGTCCTTTGACACATCGATCGGGGCGAACCTTCCTACTTGGGTATCCCTCACCAGCACACGAGGAACGTATATAACTTCATAGGTCCTACGGTTGAATATGTCCCACATTAGTAAAATTCATACACAACTACTGGTAGCCCCATGCGATGGGCAGACTTCTATTGTGTAACACTATTGACCTCGCATTCTAACCATTTTAATGGCTATGTCATTCTCATCCGATCTAAGTTATTTACTAACTTTAATATTTCACACCCATTGTAAATGCATACTTGAGACTACATATATATGTATATGTATATGTGTGTGTGTGTATTCATATTTGTTTAATTACCATGCCTTCAATGTTCGATTGTCAATAATCTTCCTTTGCTTTTTCATGCATTCACTTCTTATTCCATTAATAGTAATTTTACGTCATTTACCGCTTTCATTAAAAGGTCTAAATATTTTTTCCTATTTACTTCCTTTTCTTATTATTGAATTTTTATTTCTATTCCTTTTGACCTTTACTACCCTCCGTTGTTTAGTGGACGTTCCATACCCTTTTTATTCTAAATTATTACTTGCCTACCTTTTCATCATTATTGTTCGATCTTTGTCTTATCTCTATTGCATATATATTAATTGTTCATTTAAAACGTTATTCTTATCAAGATTACTATTCTTTAATTTATCTTAGAGGATTTCTTCATTTTAAAGCATTGGAATTACATCTCCCTCAAAATGAAAGGTAAACACCATGAATTTCTATATCTTATCCAAAAAGGTAATTTGTGTTATGTTTGGAATTATAAGGAAATATCTTTTTCGTAGTATCGAAATATACAGTGCAAAATATGGTCAATATTCCTACATTGCAACATTCTACATTCCAATGAATTAAAACACTATTTAGATCCCTATAATTTATTGTGATAACTCTAGTTTACATTCTACTTGCATAAGTAATTAAATCTACAAATCTAGGACTACCACATTATTTATCAATTTAAGGGACTGCTACTACCCAATACTTTATAGATTCAAATACATGCAATATTAAAATTAAGTTATCAATCATAGAATGTGTAGGTAGAAATTATAAATTCATTACACTTATACGATTTTAGCCTATATCTCCCAGTTTATGTTTAGGCATATAGGAATAGATTTACGATGATATAAATCCAATATTATATAAAAATATATTATTTTCCACTCAACTTTTAGCTTTTCGAATCTCCAGATATAATCCATATTATTTCAATTTGAATCCATTTATTCTCCCTATTTGAATACACATACTGCAACCATACATATATCTATCAAAAGTCTAATTTGAGAATAGATTTGGATTTAATTTAGATTTTAGATCCGGATTTATAATTTACTTTGGCTTTGACAATTTGATTCGACCCTATTATTCCTATGCCATTCTCCACTTATGTATATGTATATACAATATTGCTATATTAGAATTAAGAGTTTTTGGAGAAGAGAAAAGGTTAGAGCTCCTCTTCGCGTTAGAAAATATGAGAAGGAAAGTAAGTGGTTAGACCCGTATTTATACGAGTTCGAGTCAATGCCAACCGTTAGATTAAATTATTTTAAACCTGGGCCATTGGGCCACCTCAAAATTCATAGGCGACACATCTAGAGTGAAACGCCATCCTCCATTGGGTGTCGACCAGTCATAATTAGGGGTCAACCGGTTTGTGCTAATTACGTTAATTAATTACTGACGTTATATTTTGTTAGTTTACTTCCTTTTTCAACCGTTCGAGATAATTTATTTTTGTTTTAGTATTTACTTAAACCCTAAGTGTAACGACCCCAAATTTCATAAGTATTTAAATTTATAATTAATTGAGTTTTTGAATTTAAAATTATATAATTAAACGATAAATGGATTGCGAGTTTCCCCGGATTCAAGTATATTCTGTATAAATCATTTAAATTTAAATTTTTTGTATATATGAGAATATATATCTGTATTTGAACATATCCGACTAAATTTGAAATAATATAACATATATTTGACTTGAATTTAAATTGTAAATAAATGGTTTTAAAAATAAATATAGGGTTAAATAATAATAGAATGTCTTTATAAATGAATTCTTATTTTTAAATAGAAATACAAGGTAATAAATATAAAAGTAGAAATAAATATTTAAGATAAAAAATGGGAATAGAAATATATAAGATAATTATATGAATTATATAGTATAAAGTAAAACTCATAGCTAAAATATAACAACATAATAAATATAGGATTTCATTTCTATTATAAAGTAATAAGGCCATAGTAAAGGAATATGTTTAAATACGAACAAATAAGATAAGTATGAAATGTGTAACAAAATAATAACAATTAACACTTGTATAAACTGATATATAGATAGGATAAGTTTATAATATAAAGTAGACATTCAGACAAGAATATAAAAATCTATGGCTTGCATAAGAAGACAGTAAGATATGTTAAGTAAAGTATGTATGTAGGCTGAGAAACAAAGTATAAAAGGGAAAAGATATCTTCATGATGTTCGAACAGGAAGTATAAAATAATATGTACACCTGAAAAGAAATATATACAAAGGAAATTGATGTCTAAGTACATACGAAATATAAATTAAAGGATGTATTTGTAGACATAAGGACATAAGCATTAAATGTTTGTATCTCTAGTACATTTTATATCTCATTTCAGCCTCCTCTATAGAAAAAATCTCTGACCAATGTTAGTAAAATTTTGTACCAATGAATAAACAATACCCTGTAAACATCTTTCTATTTATCAATCTTCTTTATCTTTTTCATTTCATTTCGTTTACCAAAAAGAAACTTAGCATTTTCCATTATAAAGTTTTCAAAGACATTTACAAAATGAAGCTTCAGTTCTACTCAACAAAATATGGAGATTATCCGCTGCTGATGTTATCGTTTTCTTTTCCGCTGCTATTTATTGTATCATATCTCTGATGTATATAGATATTCATTGTATCATCATTGTATCTGGATATTGTATCAGATATTGTATATCAATGTATTATTCATTTCTTCCGCTGTGTTATTTACTTAACTGTGTTATAAGCTCCGGCGACTCGGATTTGAACGCTCGAATCTACGACATTCGAGTACGATGTAAAGTATGGATGTCGATTTTCGAACGCGAAAATCCGGGACGTTACATTTGGTATCAGAGCTAAGGTTGAACTTTAGCTCAGGAGTATAACACGTTAAGTAGCTCATTAGAGATAGGGTGAAGTGTACCCTAGAATGAGTATTCCTCAGATATCCATCCGTATGCCTCAGTAAATTCTTTTACTATCCACTGATAGTGAGTATGAGTGCGAGAAGAGGATGAGATAGGGGACAGGGGAATACGACTATAAATGGTCAATACCCTGTAACAACAGTGGAAACAATCTTTCTCTATCAAATTTCTTTGATTCGTTCCCAAATTCTTTTGATTGTTTCGTATCAGCTACAAGAAGAAGTTTCGGTGTGATGATGGCTCTACGAATAGTTGTAGAAAGTCGTTACTTCATATTTCATCGGTTTCTTATCAGCTTTTTGATTTAAACCTTAATGAATTTGAAATTGGAAATTTTAAATTGAGATAAATTGATTAATAGAATATGAAGTTAAATTGAATTAAATCGATAAAATGATTTCGTTTGAAACCGAATTTGAAATTTTATTTGAAATTTCTTGTGAATACCAAAGTCCAAAGAGGGACAAATTGGTATGTATTCTGAGATATTCCGACTTGAATTCGGAATCCGTATCTTGTGTTTAAGGGATTATAGGAAATCGAATCTGTCTATTTCTGTTTTTGTTTCGTGCCTGCGAATTTCGAGGACGAAATTCTTTTAAGGGGGGAAATTTGTAACGACCCCAAATTTCATAAGTATTTAAATTTATAATTAATTGAGTTTTTGAATTTAAAATTATATAATTAAACGATAAATGGATTGCGAGTTTCCCCGGATTCAAGTATATTATGTATAAATCATTTAAATTTAAATTTTTTTTATATATGAGAATATATATCTGTATTTGAACATATCCGACTAAATTTGAAATAATATAACATATATTTGACTTGAATTTAAATTGTAAATAAATGGTTTTAAAAATAAATATAGGGTTAAATAATAATAGAATGTCTTTATAAATGAATTCTTATTTTTAAATAGAAATACAAGGTAATAAATATAAAAGTAGAAATAAATATTTAAGATAAAAAATGGGAATAGAAATATATAAGATAATTATATGAATTATATAGTATAAAGTAAAACTCATAGCTAAAATATAACAACATAATAAATATAGGATTTCATTTCTATTATAAAGTAATAAGGCCATAGTAAAGGAATATGTTTAAATACGAACAAATAAGATAAGTATGAAATGTGTAACAAAATAATAACAATTAACACTTGTATAAACTGATATATAGATAGGATAAGTTTATAATATAAAGTAGACATTCAGACAAGAATATAAAAATCTATGGCTTGCATAAGAAGACAGTAAGATATGTTAAGTAAAGTATGTATGTAGGCTGAGAAACAAAGTATAAAAGGGAAAAGATATCTTCATGATGTTCGAACAGGAAGTATAAAATAATATGTACACCTGAAAAGAAATATATACAAAGGAAATTGATGTCTAAGTACATACGAAATATAAATTAAAGGATGTATTTGTAGACATAAGGACATAAGCATTAAATGTTTGTATCTCTAGTACATTTTATATCTCATTTCAGCCTCCTCTATAGAAAAAATCTCTGACCAATGTTAGTAAAATTTTGTACCAATGAATAAACAATACCCTGTAAACATCTTTCTATTTATCAATCTTCTTTATCTTTTTCATTTCATTTCGTTTACCAAAAAGAAACTTAGCATTTTCCATTATAAATTTTTCAAAGACATTTACAAAATGAAGCTTCAGTTCTACTCAACAAAATATGGAGATTATCCGCTGCTGATGTTATCGTTTTCTTTTCCGCTGCTATTTATTGTATCATATCTCTGATGTATATAGATATTCATTGTATCATCATTGTATCTGGATATTGTATCAGATATTGTATATCAATGTATTATTCATTTCTTCCGCTGTGTTATTTACTTAACTGTGTTATAAGCTCCGGCGACTCGGATTTGAACGCTCGAATCTACGACATTCGAGTACGATGTAAAGTATGGATGTCGATTTTCGAACGCGAAAATCCGGGACGTTACACTAAGCAACTGTTAACGTAATCAATTTTGTTACTTGCTTTTTATGTCCTTAATTACATATACAATTATTAATGATTTGAAAACTTCAAATGTCGACAACTTTTTCGTTCGAACTCTGATCGAAAAACTTTTATATATGAAAATAGATCAAAAAATTGCTGTGAACCAAATAACAGAAGTTTCATAGCCAAATTCTAACTTTTGTGAAAATTCTATTTTCGACATTATTATTTATTAATTTATTTTTTTGTAATTAATTAATGTTAAAATTACGGGGTGTTACAAGAATTTTCGACCCTCGAATATCGACACTAATGCATCGATGGTATTCGTGTACTAAGCACCCAAGTAATAGAAAGATAGATTGTTAGGGTAAAATTAAATGAAATAGAAACGGAACGAGAAAGAAAGAACGCAATATCAGAATCTCACAAGTGGAATGATAATATACAATATCTAAAAAGACAGTATAAAGGGTTGCTCTAAAATATAGAGTAATTTCATAGTTACAAAACCTAAGTACTATCATCGATCTGGACAGTTATAACTTTATGTCCTCACAATGTTGATAAATACATGATAATAGTGCAATAGAAGTACAAATATATAGATAAGTGGAAGCCTCTAGCTTGTCTTCTAAAGCCCTACAGCGTCCATAGTCAAACCTTCTTAAGAGTGCATAAGTAATTTAGGAGAAATAAAAACCACATGTTAGACATAAGTTTGTTATGAGAAACTCAAGATATATGCATCGATATAATAGTAACTTTTGAGACCGTACGAATCACCGCAACAGTTTTCCCCTCAAAAAAACCAAACCATCCAATAAGTAAATATAGCAATATAATATATAGTGTCTAGTGTGTAGAATATAAATAAAAAAGAGCTCTGTTGCTTGCATCTCATAAGACAATAATATTAGAAGTACAGCCAAACCACTAAGGCTCATTCGCATAGGATTTTTCGTTGGAGGAGCCATCGGTACATCAAAGTGGACAACCTGACAAAGGTTAAAATCTACCTTTCGAAACCATGTACACCTTTCTATAAAATATACCCCTAGGAAAACATAGCTGGTCCATGCCCAAACACATGATACCGAGTACCATCAAATTCCACTAGCTAATCAAAAGCATCTCTAGATACTTGGATTTGATATATCCTTGGTTAGCTAAACCCACTGGCTATGAGGCCTGCTCTGTTTTCTACCATTTCTGATGGTGATTTCACGTTTAGCATTCTCACACTAGTGTTCATCACTCAAAAAGATGATGAATCTCTCCATGATTCTAGTACAAGTCGTTCGACAAATATTAATGTTGACCTCTCCCTTGGACTTAACCTTAGGGTAACAGTTCAGTTCTATAGCATTAGTCTGAAATGCTAATGCTGACCTCTCTCTTAGATAACCATAGGATAGACAGTTCAACTCTATAACATTCCACTTTACAACTCCTTCCAAATCATAGACTCGTATACTTGTTTTGAAGTGGTATTTGGTAAGTAAAACATAAGTATACTTATTCGATCTCGGATTCCTCAAAACTAAATTAGTGAATTTCTAGTTAACTCAATTTTGGTTCTTTCAGAAGTAAGCGAACGATATAAATGAGTCCTCCCTAGGGTGTCTTGTATATATACGTTCTTAAAGCAAGAGACATTTCATACCAATGTGTCCTCCTCAGGGGATCTTAAAACTTATGAAGCTGTGAAGCTTTTATTTACTTCCTAAGTAAATTTGGTCAAGTTCAATAGTCTACTGATTGACTATCTAGTTCTAAAATGATTGCATATGGAAATCAAGTCTCGTACACTTACCACGTTCCGACCTTTTCAACTTATACTATCCCACGATCAAGAGTGAACCCGGTACGTTAAAGCACTATTGCTTCTAAACACTTCTCAAATATCATTCTTAACTCTCGCAGATAGAACAAGTCTACTTTGTTGGATTTTAGTGCTAAGTATAGGATTAATTATTTTCCATAAACAAGTAAATAAAACATAGCACGATTAAGTTACTTATGCGACTCCTAACCCTTTTTTTAAACATTTGTTGAGACTCTTAACCCCTTTTTAAAGATTTGTTTATAATTTAGAAAGCCTTTAAAAATTTATATATGTGCGTGAGTGTGTGTGTATACTAATTTATTTATAAGCTAATATAATTAATAACACTCTAAAAGCAATTTATAAGATAAAATGTTACATAAGCATTTTAAAATTTTAATAGAATATTTAACTAATTTTCTTAAATTATATATACATAAAAATGCTTTAAAATACTTATAATTAGGGTCTAAACATTTATTTAAAATACTATTAAAAACAATTATTTCATAACTTATTTAAAAACTATAAAAGCATGTTTTGATTTATTAAAATAAACTTCTTAATTTAATAATTTATAATTAATTATAAAAAAATGTTTAAATACCAAACCAGTTTTAAAATACTCTAAAATAAGTTATTAAATACTTCTAAAAGTAGCATAGAAAAATACTTTAATTAAAAGCCATTTAAAAGCAATTTAAAATTCAAACAGTAATCCATATCGTTTCCAAAATTTTGTCAAAAAAGTTCGAAGCTACTATCGGCTAAAAAGTGCTACTATTGTGTGCTGCAACATGATATGAACTGAGCACTTTTAATATCTATAAAGTTTGGCCATTTTTTAATATGATAGCAATATTTTCAAGGTCGTTTTTTTTGCACTAAATGATATACTCAATATATACATCACAACCATGCCAAGAAACCCCTAGGTATCCATTTACAAAATATTATAGAAATTCAACAAAATAATGTGTTTCGAAGTGCTTCTATAATAGTAATAATAATGTCATTAGGTGGATTATGTCCTTTAAATCGTTGGTTTCTTTCCTTTAACTACTTAGAAGGTTTTATGAAATGTTGGTGCTATTTTAGCCAAAATCTAATGTAGTTGGTATTATTAAATGTTGGTATTATTCTAACTAATCTTTCGGTTGGTAAAACTTCAATATTGCATTTATTTGATTCAGTCTTCCATATTCAAATAATAATATAGTAAAGTGATGTTTTATTTTGAAGAAACCCCTAGGTATCCATTTACAAAATATTATAGAAATTCAACAAAATAATGCGTTTCGAAGTGCTTCTATAATAGTAATAATAATGTCATTAGGTGGATTATGTCCTTTAAATCGTTGGTTTCTTTCCTTTAACTACTTAGAAGGTTTTATGAAATGTTGGTGCTATTTTAGCCAAAATCTAATGTAGTTGGTATTATTAAATGTTGGTATTATTCTAACTAATCTTTCGGTTGGTAAAACTTCAATATTGCATTTATTTGATTCAGTCTTCCATATTCAAATAATAATATAGCAAAGTGATGTTTTATTTTGAAAATTGAATCCATACCTTAATATTCCACTTATCATACAATATATAACACACTCATGTAGACGAAGCATATACTTTTGTCATTTGAATGAATTCGATGTTTCTTTTTTCTTTTTAAACTTATCAGATTCTCTTGCTATTTTTTTTTCACAGATTATATTAACATGTGCCTTTTAAATAGTAGTTAAAAATGAGTGGTTATATAATATTTCTATATGCTCCTTCTGGCTTATACTTAGTGTAGGCATGATCATTTTGATTAATATTTTTTGATACGTTCCATTACTTATACAAGCAATGATTAAGTTTATTTTGACAAGAATTTATGAACAATGCTTAAGTTTTTAAAATTAAAATTCAATTCTCATTTCATGATGCTTTTAGCGGTCATATGGTAAGAATAATCATGATTTGAACTATTTTTTATATCCTTTATTATATAAATTCAAAAGCTTAAATTTGAGCAATCTAGTTGATTTGTCATCAATTTGAATTGTAGCATAAATCTGGATGAATCGGTCTAAAGGACAAACTTGTGTGCACTTTTTACTTATAGATCATAAAGTTTGAAGATTTGTCTTAAGGAAAAAACTGATTCTAGTGTTTTCCTCCACTCCAGACCAAAATTTTTGTCTATGAGATCCAGCTATCACTTTGAAACATGCCAGTTGTCTTGAATCCTCTGGTCATCTTCACCAAAAACTCTAATTTTGATGTTGTAGATTATATCCTTAGATCCAATCATAAAAGGTGAGTTTCAGACGAAACCGTAATATTAATCAATGTAGTGAAAAAATTCGATTTTTTAATAATGCGAAATAATCGAATGCGAAGATCTGGATTTGTTGATTGAACACCTCTAAATTCAATAGCAATTATTTACTACTCAATAATAAATATATAAAACATAAAATAAGGGGAAATGATAAAATTTAACGTGGTTCGGTCTAATTGACCTACATCCGCGGACCCAACAACTCACTATAATTTGAACAGAGTACAAGAGATTTTCTGATTGCATGATTATAGCTACCAAAGTGGAGCAAACAAAACTATAATTTTGTAAAAAAAACTTGAAAAGATAATTTTTGATGATAGTTAAATGGTTGAAATTCCACTGCTTTTATATATGTGCCGATGGAGCATATATTTAGGATATTCAGACTTCTTCCAAAGCAAAATATGTGGCTACTTTTGATTGGATTACCATATCTAATATATCTCTACATCACAATCTTTTGACATTTTCCAATATTAGCTTTCGCTTTGTATGCAGCAACAACTTTTGAAATAAATTAATTTGTTTATATATTTCAAAACACTAATTTGCTTGTAACTTTCACAGATGAACTCCTTTTTGCAAACCGTCTTCTTCATCGCATCCCACATCATCTCCTCATCAAAATGAGTATAATATCATATCGCTTATTTTCAACGCTCCACCTCGATACAATATTACTACATCTCTTTTTATCTTGAATCAACTTGTGACTACTAGTTGTTTGGTGAGCGCCCTATGGCATTAAGTAGCTGTATGCAAACTAACTAAGTTTGAGCAATGCTCAAACTTATCTTTAGGAAATTACTTCGTCGTCTAAAGGATTATCCATAGCATTACCTTATACCAACTTGATCTTGCTCCGTTCTTCCTCCATATAAGAAAGAATTCTCTAACATCAATGTGCTTCGTCCGAGAACTATAGGCTTGATTTTCTACAAGATGAATTGCGCTTTGACTGTCTAAAAGTAACTCTATTGTCCACTGCACCACCGAAAGATCATCCAACAACTGAAGTGAATAAAATCCCTCCTTAGTCGCTTCCACAATCGATGTCAACTCGGCCTCGATAGTTGACAAAGCTACTATTGATTGCAACTTTGTTCTCCACGAAATCGAGCCTATGCCAAGTGTAAACACATAGCCTGAAAACGACTTCCACCCATCTCTATCCCCCACATAATCTAAATCACAGTATCCTCTAAGAAAGATACCACCATCTACTCCAGCATACAACAATCTAACTGAAGAAGTGCCTCAAAGATATTTGAGAATCTGCTTCACTGCTTGCCAATGCTCTTTGCCTGGGTTAGACATATATCAACTCACAACACCTACTACATGTGCCAAATATGGTCTCATGCATACCATAGCATACATGAGACTACCAACAACACTAGAGTAAGATCAGCCATATACCTCTTGTCTTCATCCGATGAAGGGGATAAGTCTTTCGACAACCTAAAATGAGAGCCTAATGGAGTGCCAACCGGTTTAGCTTCCTCCATACCACATCGAGTGAGGACCTTCTTGATGTACTGTGCCTAAGTGAGTCTCAACTCACTCTGCTTCCTATCTCGAATATGTCCATTCCCAAAATTCCTTGTGCTTTTCCCAAATCCTTCATATCAAACTCCTTGTTGAGCTCCGCTTTTAACTCCCTAATTCTGAACATGCTCCGAGATGCAATCAACATATCATCAACATATAACAAAAGATATATCATATCTCCATCACACCTCCTGAAATAAACATACTGGTCTTTGAAGCTTCTAAAATATCCCCATGAAAGCATAAACTTATTAAATCTCTTATATCATAGTCTAGGAGACTGTTTCAGTCCATATAGAGATTTGTTAAGTTTACAAACATAATTTGGTCTGCTACTATCAATGAACCCCTCCGCTGCTTCAAATAAATCTTTGCATTCAGACCACCATGCGAGAATGTAGTTTAACATCAAGTTGCTCAAGTTCAATATCATAATAAGCAACTAATGCTAAGAGAATACGAATGGAAGTATGCTTAACAACTGGAGCAAAAATATCATGATACACTACCTCTTTCTTCTAAACATACCCCTTTGCTATTAACCTTGCTTTATATCTAAAATATCCATTGCTACCATCTTTCACTCTATAGATCCACTTACATCCAATAGCTCTCTTGTCGGTGTGAAGAGGCACCAAATCCTAAGTATGATTTTTCAGCAAAGATTCAACATTCTTCTCAATAGCAACTAACCAACTGGAACTATCAACTGATGCAATAGCTTCTCTATAATCACTGGGCTCATCATGGACAACATTCAATGCATATGTTGCCATATCATCGAAGTCAATGTCTTCAATGCTCAATCCAACAAACTCATCAAGCCACTTAGGCTTCTTTCTTTTTCTAATAGGCCTAGTCTCTGAACAAGCTCCACCTTGAGTCTGATCTTCTGTACTAACATCGGTACTATCCTCATCAACCATGGTGCCATTAGAAACACCATCTGAAACTCTATGGAAAGAATCTGTAGATTTTGACTTGCCTTGTGTTTGGTATTCTGAATTTGTCCTCACATTATCATCGGACGAGGAAGACTCCACCTTCAACATAGCTTTCTCATCAAAATTCACATGCCTGTTTATAATAATCTTCATGCTGATAGGACAACACAACCTATATCCATTCACTCTCCTTCTATAACCTACAAAGATACACTTGTGAGCTCTAGGTTCCAGCTTTCCTCCGCTCTCATGTAGATAAGATGGACATCAAAACACTCTAAGAAATGAATAACTAATAGGCTCTCCTTTCCATACTTCTTTAGGAATTTTCATACCTATGGCAGTAGAAGGTGTGCGGTTGATGAGGAAAGCTGGCATAGATAAGGCTTTAGCCCAAAATCTCATCTTCAACTTAGTAGTCATTCCGAGGCAACGAGTTCTCTTCAACAATGTCTGATTCATCCTTTCTCAACTCCATTGGACTGGGAGTCGCTTGGTGTGGTGTAATGCCTCTTAATGCCTTTGGACTCACAATAATCGATGAATTTCTGTGATACAAATTCACCGCCATTATCCGATTAGAGAACTTTCAACTTCTTACCTGACTGCTTCTCAACCATAGATTTCCACTTTCGAAACCTGGTAAAGGTTTCACTCTTAGACTATAAGAAATATACACATACTTTGCAAGAGAAATCATCTATAAATAAAAAGAAATACCTAGCTCCACCTAAGGATGGACAAGGTGAGGGACCCCACACGTCCATGTGAACATACTCCAAGACAACCTTTGCTCTATGCTCTCCTTACCAAAAGAAATCTTTGTCTGCTTTCTAAGAGCACACTCTTCACAAAAGCCAAGCTTTGAAGTTATACTCCATCAATCAGACCTTGCATTCTCAACTCAGCCAATCTGCGTTCGTCAATGTGACCCATTCGCAAGTGCCATAGTCTAGAAGAATATGAATCAATAGAATTAACTAAAGCTGATTCACCAACTATTGTAGTGCCCTTCAATAGATAAAGATTTTCTGCCCTCACTTCTTTCATAAAAGTCATGGAACCCATAGATACCTTCATTTTCTCTCCCTCAACTCCAATCCTCAAACCAAGCCTACTCAAAGACCCAACAAAAATCAAGCTCCTTCTCAAATCAGGTACATTTCTAACATCGGTAATAGTATGAACAACACCATCAAACATCCTGACCTTCACACTACCAACACCAACCATACGGCAAGAAGCATCATTACCCATCAGAACTTCTCCTTCATTAATCTCATGGTAAGTGGAAAAGCAGTTCCTATCAGGTGTCATATGATAGGATATGCCAAAATCAATCAACCATAAGTTGCTCTTCCCTAAAGAGCCAGAAGCTGTAAATACATCGGTATCACTCTCTGTATTTGATTTCTCTATAGTAGATACTGAAGCTTGCTTTGGGTCTTTTCTTCTTCCTTCGAGCTTGAGATATTGAGCTATAAAGTGCCCAGGTTTCTTACAATAATGGCAAGTCAATCGCTTAGGCCCTATAGACTAAGACCTTGAATTACATCGACTTCCACCATTCTTTGACTTGCTTTGGCTTCTACCTCTCTATACAGATAAACCCTTTGTATCACTATCCAAACTAGTGCTCGCTAATCTACCTCTCAACACTTCATTATTAAGGCCAGTCTTTATGTCAGATAGACTAATCTTACTGCAACCATATATCATGGAATTAACAAAAGCAGTATACTCTTTAGGCAATGAACATAAGAGGATCACTGCTTGAGCCTCATCAGTAATATCAACTTCCATTGCCTTCGGGTTCATAATCAAAGTGGTCAAAGCATCTATATGCTCCATAAGATCGGCTCCAGATTTCATCTTAAACGAATAGAGCTGTTGCTGAAGAATAATTTGATTAGTGAGATACTTGTCTTGATATGCATTAGATAATGCATCCCACAATTCCTTAATCATCTTCTTCTCAGAGAATTCTCTTAGAATGTCATCCAAAAGACTCAATTGGATGGTTGTAAGAGCTTTTTCTTCCGTCTTCCAAAAAATTCCTCTCTAGATCTTTTGGTTTATCCAGCTCAGAAATAATCTTAAAAGTCTACTCTTTTTTTGGTACGGCCTCCATCTTTATCTTCCATGTGCCAAATCTCCTTTTCCATCAAAATAAGTAACAACATAATTACTACCAACTCTACCTATCTTCCCCAAAGCCACAGATGGTCAAATCTAAAATAAAATTGACTAGATCTGATACCAATTGAAATTTTTAGCACCTCCACGCATCTTTCGCTATATGTGCATACTTTATTTAGTGTAGAAGAGACATGAACACTGAACGAAGCTCTTTTAGTGCCAGCATCATGATTGAATATCCCTACATCACCCCTAAGGCCTATATACTTTCATGGCAATATTAATTATTGTAACAAAAGGAATTACTTGTTGTTACATGCTACTAATCTCATATATATGGTCATCTCTTTTAGAATATCTTGCATTGTGGGACTAATCGTAATCCAATCTACACACCCACTATAATATAATTCGAGCTACACTTAACAGATCTCCACCTTGGCGAGCATTTTCTCAATTCAACTTGAAGTTATACAGAGTCCTCAAACACTTGGATAAGGTCGCTAACACCTCTAGCAGTTTAGATTAGGTCGCTACCACCTCTTAACAGTTGGGCCAAGCTGTTTTATAAAGAGTTCTCTTTTCCACTGTTGGAGCAGACCGCATTCTAACTTATAACTCTACCTTAATGAGAATCCCAAGCTCAAACCACATACTAGAGCATACTTAGGTCAACGCTACATTATATTGGTCCCCTTAAACCATCGACTCTGATACCATGTTGTGTTTTGGCACTCCAATGCATCCCCATGAACTCGTGCTTTATTGATCCATAACAGTGCTATATTAATGAACCTTCCAATGTAACAGCATCCCGATTGAACATCCCTCCATCGTCTCTCGAAATAAGCACATACATGGTCTTGGCAACACTTGCTTGTAACAAAAGGAATTCCCAATGTTACGTCCACCAATCCCACATATATACCACATCATGCGCATATTTCTTGCGATGTGGTACTTAACATTCAACCCATGCACTCTCAAATGAGAGCCACACCTAACAATCAACTCATGTAACCTAGATATATTTATAATTATCAAAATCAACACAGTTGAGCATGATTTATGGGTACAAAAACTATAGAGTTCGTTATTTCAAAATTAAAAAAATTATATAGTTCATTGTGTCAACATATAACCATATATGTACTTATGGCCAGACACTTATACCTCATTTTTTATGGCATAACCATCATAAACCATGTGTATTTTGACTTTTGAAATACCATGGAATATTGATCAATACATACACACACGTACATATATATAGAGTATATGCACTATTTTATTTTACTTTGATTGGAGTCAATTACTGTACAATTTTTAGCTTTAGTTAAGAGTTCATGCATTTTGAATTGTGAAGATACCACAAACTACCGATCAATATATATGTACATATACACATAAATATATATATACACACACTACTAATAAAGAGAATTCATTGAATAGATATACGCAGTGTCTTCTTGAAATTCCAAACCCTTTTATATCTCATAGAGAAATATAATTCAAATATGGGATGTTGCCTATTACTTTCTAAGTACAACTGTTAATCACCATGGAAAACTACAATATACATTCATAAGCTGAAATATCACAGTGTTCCATATTGTCTGTAATTTATGTGGGAGTTCATCGGTCGAAGTCTAGCCTGATTCCAAGTTAGTATGAAAAAGTTATTGTAGTCTGAACAAAAAAATAATGCCTTCTGCCCAGACAGAGTTCAAGTATGAGGATGTAGCCTATTATTTTCTAAGTACAACTATTAGTCACCATAGAGAACTACAGTGTGCATTTAAGAAATGAAGTATACAAGTGTTTCATATTTTCCATAATTTATATGGGAGTTCATCGGTCGAAGTCTCCCCTGATTCCGAGTTAGTATGAAGAAGTTATTGCGGTATGAAAAAAATAGCGGCTTCTGCCTAGGCGAAGTTCAAATATGGGGATGTAGCTTATTATTTTCGAAGTACAATTGTTAATCACCATGGAGAACTATGGTATATGTTCATAATTTGAATTATCTGAGGGTTCTATATTCTCCGTAATTTAGGTGGGAGTTCATCGGTCGAAGTCTCGCCTGATTCCAAGTTAGTATGAGGAAGTAACTACAGTCCGAACAAAAAAATAGTGGCTTCTGCCTAGGCGGAGTTCAAATATGAGGATGTAGCCTGTTATTTTCTAAGTACAATTGTTAGTCACTATGGAGATCTACAGTGTGCGTTCATAATATGAAGTATCCGAGTGTTTCATACTATCCGTAATTTAGGTGGGAGTTCATTGATCGATGTCTTGCCTAATTCCGAGTCATTATGAAGAATTTATTGCAGCCTGAACAAAAAAAATAGCGGCTTCTACCTAAGCGAAGTTCAAATATGATAATGTTGCCTGTTTTTTCTAAGTACAACTGTTAGTCGCCATGAAGAACTATGGTGTGAATTCAAGAGATGAAGTGTCCAAGTGTTCCGTATTGTCCGAAATTTAGGTGAGAGTTCATCATTTGAAGTCTTCCCTAAGTGTGAGTTAGTATAAAGAAGTTATTGCAGTATGAACAATAAAATAGTAGCTCATGCCTAAGTAGATTTCAAATATGGGGATATAGCCTGTTATTTTCGAAGTACAACTTTTAATCTCCATGGATAACTACGATATTCATTTATAAGCTGAAGTATCCAAGTGTTCCATATTGTCCGTAATATAGGTGGGAGTTTATCGATCGAGGTCTCACCTGATTTCGAGTTGGTATGAAAAAGTTATTGCAGTCTGAACAAAAAAATAGTGGCTTCTTCCTAGGCGGAGTTCAAATATGGGGATGTAGCATGTTATTTTCTAAGTACAACTGTTAATCACCATGGAAATCTACGATATGCGTTCATAAGCTGAATTATCTGAGCATTCCATATTATCTGTAATTTAGGCAGGAGTTCATCGGTTGAAGTCTTGCTTGATTCCGAGTTAGTATAAAAAATAGCGGCTTTTGCCTAGGCGGAGTTCAAATATGGGGATGTAGCTTGTTATTTTTTTAAGTACACCTATTAGTCACCATGGAGAACTGTAATGTGCGTTCACAAGAAGAAGTATCTGAGTGCTCATACTGTCCGTAATTTAGGTGGGAGTTAATTGCTCGAATCTCATCTGATTCCAAATTATTATGATGAAGTTTTGCAGTCTGAATAAAAAAATAACGGCTTCTGCCTAGTCGGGGTTAAACATGATGATGTAGCCAGCTATTTTCTAAGTAAAATTGTTAGTCGTCATGGAGAACTACAGTGTTCGTCCAAGAGATGAAGTATCCAAGTGTTCCGTATTGTCCGTAATTTAGGTGAGAGTTCATCGTTTGAAGTCCCGCATAATTCCGAGTTAGTAAGAAAAAATATTACAGTGTGAACAAAAAAATTAGCGGCATCTGCCTAGGTGGAGTTCAAATATGGGAATGCAGCCTATTATTTTCCAAGTACAACTTTTAATCATCATGGAGAGCTATGATATACGTTCATAAGCTAAATTATCTAAGTATTCCATATTTTCTATAATTTAGGTGGGAGTTCATCAATCGAAGTCTCGCTTGATTCCAAGTTATTATGAAGAAGTTATTCCAGTCTGAATAAAAAAATAGCGGCTTCTGCCTAGGCGGAGTTCAAATATGGGGATGTAGCCTGTTATTTTCTCAGTATAGTTGTTAATCACTATGGAGAACTATAATATACGTTCATAAGCTGAAGTATCCGAGTGTTCCATATTTTTCATAATTTAGGTGGGAGTTCATCGGTCGAAATCTCGCCTTATTCAGAATTAGTATGAAGAAGTTATTGCGGTCTTAACAAAAAATATAGCGGTTTCTGCCTAGGCGGAGTTCAAATATAGGGATATAAACTGTTATTTTCTAAGTACAACTGTTAGTCACCATGGAGAACTACAGTGTGCGTTCAAGAGAAGTATCCAAGTGTTCCATATTGTCCGTAATTTAGATGGAAGTTCATCGGTTGAAGTCTCGCCTGATTCCGAATTAGTATGAAGAAGTTATTGCAGAATAAACAAAAAAATTAGTAGCTTCTACCTAGGCAGAATTCAAATATGGGGGTGAAGCCTATTATTCTCTAAGTACAATTGTTAATCATCATGAAGAACTATGGTATATGTTCATTAGCTAAAGTATACGAGTGTTCCATATGTTTGTAATTTAGGTAGCAGTTCATCGGTCGAAGTCTCACCTAATTCCGAGTTATTATGAAAAAGTTATTGCGATATGAACACAAAAAATAGCAGCTTCTACCTAGGGGAAGTTCAAATATGGAGATGTAGCATGTTTGTTTCTAAGTACAACTGTTAATCATCATGAAGAAGTACAGTATACATTCGTAAGCTGAAGTATTCGAGTGTTCCATATGTCTGTAATTTAGGTGGGAGTTCATCAGTCCAATTCTCGCTTGATTTTGAGTTTGCACGAAGAAGTTATAAAAATAGCGGCTTCTGTCTAGGCAGAGTTCAAATACCAGGTTTCCATGTACAAACTAATAATTCTTTTATACTTCTTTTTTCAATTCTTTGCATGTCTATTCTTTAAGGTTCATGTTTCCTTTTTTGAATGTCGGAACAAATAAAGAGAAAAATAATTAAAATGGAAATAAAATATAAAGATTTTCCTCGGGTAATCAACCCTATTAAAATAAGTAATCCAAACTTAACAAAGAAAAATATGAAATTACTGGTTTCCAAAAGAAAAAATGTTATTTGAATGCTGCTTTCCAAAAGAGTAGTTTGAAAGCATAAAAGACAAAAATCTACAAAAGAGGGGTAAAGAAATAATTAATCACGGATATATTTTGGTACATTTTTATTCACCACTCACATTAGCTAAAAGAGCATAAGTATGTAAAAGTATAGGTATTATTTCTATTTCCAATAGTACAAAATAAACTAAAACAAAAGAAAGGAATGGTAAAACTACGGATGCTTTAAAGTTATTGATTCTATGAATGCTCTTCAGTTGTCTCAGTCTTCTTGGTCGTTGCCTCAGGTTTATTTTATGTTGGCAATGCTACTATCAAATCTACTTTCACAAGTGCAAAAAATGCATGCACGTGTGATTAAATGCAAGCCCACCTGGACGTGCATATATACTCGTATATACACTACGCCATAAATGACCTTCTGCAACATTTTTGCAAGGTGTTGCCAGCTAAAATGTTGCGATAGCTATAGAATTTTGGTCCTACTGCAACGTTGTATTTTTGGTGTTACCTTAGCCATAGAAATGTGTTGCTCTAGCTAAACAAGTGTAACACGATGCAACATTTTTATATAGTGTTGCCATAGATGTTTTCAGATTAAAAAATTTAAAAAAAAATTACACCTCAGCGATCCACACCACCATTTAAAACAAAATCTCAACCGTCGATTCACACCATCGATCCACACCTTACCAATTTCCATTTCCCGCTTTACTTTTCACTCATCCGCTTTCGTTTCTCACCCCCAATTTTCCAATCCCTAATTTTTATTCCGCTCCTCCTTGTTTCTTCGATCTGGAGAATAACTGGCTTTGCTTTTATCCCTTGTCGGCCATATCAATTTCCGTTATTTTCTTTCGCCTCGCGTCAGTTTTCCTCACTACTTCCGGATTTGCGAATTTGTTCAGGTTTTTGGCGATTCTGGTGATTCGAGGTAAGGTTGTGGGATTGCGATGGTTCAGGGAGTTGCTGATTTGGTCGCAATTTCGTGGTTGGGGCCTGATGTCAGAGTGGCAGGGGGTAGTCGAATTGGTTTCGGTGAAAACTAGGGCACGCGATTCTAATTGCTTTGATGCTCTGATTGATCGAATCTAGTGTGAGAAACGTTCCTGGTAGCTTGCTCCTTCGTTCTCCTTGATTGATTGCTCGAATTGCTTTGACTTCGTCGTCGGGTGCGATGTGATATTATTTGGTATGTTTTCTGCCTTCAGGTTTACTTGAATATTCTTGATATTGGTTACACTCGCACGCTTTTGCCGATGATGAATTGGGATTTATTTATAGGCTTTATTTCCTATAATCTCGAGTTTAATCTTTCTGTTGGACTTTGAGAAATCTGGTATGTTGGATTGCAATGATGAATACAAACATATGTGTGTTGAGCTTTGTTGGTTTTGCTTGGTCTGGACTGAATTGGTACCATGCTAACCTTGTTCTTTAACATGAACTGATGCTCCAAGTCCTTTGTATATCATGTTACTACCTAGGTTTCTCTTGTACATGCCTGATGCATTCACTGTTTTTGCTTGATGGGCTGCCTATGTGTACTGCTGTGTTTCTTGCAATGGCTTGTCTATATTTTGTTGAACCTGGTTCTTGTTTGTTTTGTTGGTTGCTTGGCCCTGAGTTGAATCCAGTCGATGACTCGGGTTTGACCTTGTGCTGTGTCCGTTTTTTTGGCTTGTCTACATATCTGGCTGCACTTGAGTATGAACTTGCACTTGAGTAGTTGCACTTGAGTAGTTGCACTTGAGTAGTTTCTTGTACCAAGCCTTATGATGCATGTATGTTCATCCATGTACATGCATTTCTTGGTCATGTTATGTTGCTTGCTGTGTTGAGTACTACTTTGTGCACTTGGCTTCTCCTTTGTGCATTTTTGCCTGAACTGTTGCTTGCTGTCTTCCATACTGCCTTGTATCCATGTGTTGCATTCATGTTTGGCTTATGCACTTATGAAAAGAAACAACCCAAATACCTGAGGCAAATAATATAACAAAAACATTTTCATTTTCTGTTCGAGTTAAATATTATTTTCCAGATTACTGCTTTTGAATTATATGTGACAGGTATTGAAGACTGGACAGCTGGATATAAGCTTGAAGACAGAGTCAAATCAAATGTGCATGAGCTTGAAGACAGGTTTCAAAGAAGGCTCGATCTTCCGAAATCGGATGAATCGGGCGGTGCCCACTTGTTCGATCCCCGCCGGGACTGCGGTGCCCCGGACCCCCGCCGGCGCTGCGCCCGGACCCGCTTCTCGGCTCGCCTTCGGCTCGGCACTCGGCTCGCCTTCGGCTCGGCATATATTTGTCAGTGTCGGTGTCTGTATAAATTGAAACTGCATATGTAATGAGTGAACTGAGTGATGTAGTGAGGAATATCTGTATATGTGAATATCAGTGTTATATATCATTGAATTGTAAAATAGTGGAGTTTGGAATTTGTACTATTTCAAATGTTGAAATAAAATATTTATTTAAATAAATTACTGTTTAAATATCAAATTCTGTGCAATAGCATTTTATTAAATAAAATATTTATTTTTATTAAAAAATCAAATATGCTCTACATTGTGGGCCCCACAAATTCAAAAAGTTCATATCTATAGCAACATTTTGGAATGTTGCTATAGATACCTATGGGTGTTGCCATAGACCCAAATAGGGTTCTATTGCAACAATATTACTTATGTTGCCTTAGATAGTCAAAATGTTGCCTTTGAGGTCTAAGGCAACGGCAAAAATTGCATCACCCTAAAAGTGTTGCCATAGACCTATGGCAACATTTTTCGGGCCTGAGCCAACATTTTTTTTGTGTTGCAGTAGGCCATTTATGGCGTAGTGATATAATCCTTCCAATTTAAAAAATCATTTGTAGAAAAGAATATACCCTTTAGTATGAATTTTTCTAACTATTTAAGGATGAAAACAACAACCTTTAAACAACGGTTTTAGAAAGTCGTAAAAACATTGTTTTTTGTAACTAGATATTAATTAACTATATCTTTTTTAAAAGCAGATTTCCTCGTAGGTTTACACTAAATTTTTTGAATATGTTTAGTATTGCTTAAAATATTATAATAATTAACAATTTATTATTAATAACAAAAATTTAATATGTACTTAAATAATTTATAGATGGTAGTTTATAATTAATCATTTATAAATGAAAACTTAGATAGGTAATTATTTATAATTTATAACCAAAGATTATTAACAAATAATTTGTAATTGCAAATTATTATCTATATTCAATAATTATTTTTTATATGATAGATTATTACAATTAATTGTTAAAAATTAGTAAATTATAGCAAATATGTATTAATTACATTTAAAATTAATAAATATAATTAATAACTAATATTAAAATATTTATAACTGAATAACTACTATTAAATAATTAATAATTAACAATCAATTGTAATTAACTAGTTATAAGTAATAATTCATAATTAATAACTAATAACTAAGAAATACTAATTAATAATTAATAATTACTATTAAATAATTAATTAGTAATAAGTAATCTTTAATGATTAATAAGTAATATATATTATCTAGTATTTAATATTTAATGATTAATGTGTAATTTTTAATGATTAAGAAGTTATAGCTATTATTTAGTACTTAATAATCAATAAATAAAATTAATAATTTATTTAATATTTAAAACTTCAAGAAAATTAAAATTTTGAAATTTCCAAAATAATTTACAAATATTCATAAAATTATAGAAGCATACATAAAGATTAAAAACTAAATTTTGAAATTTTTGTAAAATTAAAAAAAATTAACAACTTTTGTAAATATTTAAAATTTCCATATGCATTTAGATGTTTTGTTCCTGTGACCATATTTCATCTACATGTACATGTATTTTTTCCTCTATGTAATGAAATTTTTGGCTTCAAGCTTTCCCTCCAAATTAAATTTCCTGCTCCAACCCAAAATTTTGGCTCAACCATTGTTTTTTACTAGTCCCATTTTCATATGCCTCTCTGCCTTCTTCTCGCCGTTCTTTTTATTTTTCATTTCTATTTCTCAAATTCCAAAACCCTAGATGCACACTAAATCCCTCTTCTTCCCTAGATCTCGCCATCACTCCTCAATATCCTAGTTAACCCATTCCCGTCCTCAATTCATCACCAAACCATTCCACAAACTGACTTACAGGTTTTTGGTCTTTGCTTTCGATCATTGGTCATTTCCTAGTGGACATTCGTCCAGGGTTTTCTTCATCGCGTTCTTCGTCTACTTGTTGGGATTGGGCTTGGATTTCGATTTTTTGGTGAAAGAGGTTTTGATTTGGGCTGGAGTTACATCTACATCTGGGGTTATGCTAAGCAAGCATTTTGTCGGTGATGTTTTTTGTAGGCCATGTAGGGTATTGCTGAAGCTGGTTTCATCCACTACTATTTGATGTTTTGAAATGGTTTATGGGATGAAGGTTAACAATTGTTCTGGTACTGCCAAATTTTTTCCCTTGATGTTTTGAATGTGTTTAGCAATGCAATTTCTAGTATCAAAATTATGTGAAACTGAAAACAATCTACATTTTCCATTCGTAGAAGTCTTAAAATCATTACCTTTCATAGTATACAAATCATGGGAGTCAAAATAGAGCGAAGAATGTGCAGTGTGTTTATCAGAGATAAAGAATGGAGAAGAAGTGAGATTGCTTCCTAAGTGCAAACATGGATTTCATTTGTAGTGCATTGACATGTGGTTCGATTATCATTCTACTTGTCCATTGATGTCCTGTTACAAAGGAATTTGGTCCCAACATGAGTGAGGGCAGTAGTAGAACTTGTAGAAGAGATATTGTTATTGATATTCCTGTGAGAGAGAAAATGGAAACTGCAATTGATTCTCTATTGCTGGTTAGGGCAACTCCAGTGGATTTAGGGCCGAATATTCAGCCCCGAAGAGGAGGGGGTTTCCCAGAGGCCAGGTGCCCATTATGCCAGGCACCCATTGAATGGGCGCCTGAATGCCAGGCGCCCATAAAATGGGTGCCAGCCCCCCCTTCATATACCCCGGCTCCCCCTTCCCCTCCGCACTTTCCAACCAATTTTCAGTTTTAATTTTTTTATATTAGAAATACTAAACGAAATGTCACCGCGTCCAACCAAAATCGCCCGAAGAACGGTTCACAGACATCCAGCGGAGCAAGCTGGACCATTACACGTTCCGCCGCCACATGGAGTATCACCAGACGATCTAAGTGTACTACACGAACTTCTAGATGGTTATCGGCATAGAGCCGAAACCGTTTTGACAACCGTACAGGTATAAATTGCACATTAATATATCTGGTTATTTTTATATGTACATCACATAATCATATTAAATAACCGTTACTTTATCCAAAATTATTAATTCATAAATTATCTATAGGACCATTACATTCATTGTCGGAGTAATTAGGCTAAGTGCATTATCCAGTTTTATGACTCTCTTCCCGGTCCTATTATTGAGAGGCTATAAGTTAGCCCTTTTGGTCTTTTTTGTCGATTAGGCCTATCCAGTCGTTTGATCGACCTCTTATTCAGGCATTAGCTGAGAGGTGGTGGCCCACCACACATACATTCCATTTTTCAGATTTTGAGCTTAGTATTACCCCAGTTGATTTCTACATGTTCATTGGCATTGAGATTGGACGACATCGCCTTCGACCTTTTCCATTTGATGATTTATACGACTCCTCCAATCTGTTTACTGTGTTCTACCACTGATAGATATTACCTGCGTCACGAGTGGTTCTTTTAAGTTGACTTACCTACAGCAGTACGTCACCACTTATATAGCTAAATCTGATATGATGGATGAAGTTACTAGAGCATTTATGTTGCACTTGTTTGGTTCGACCTTTTTTTCAAACCAAAAAGGTACGGTTAGACTAGGCTATTTAGCATCTCTTGCCAGATTAGACCAGCTACATACTATTAATTGGGGCACAACGATATTAGGCACCTTTTATACCGCTATAGATTCATTTGCGCTTGGCGATGTCAAGCAGATGCATGCTTTTTGTTATATTTTGCCATTATGGTACTACGAGTACACGGAAAACATGCACCCTGCATCCAGGACATGGCTAGTCAGGCTGCTGAGCAGTACTTCCCTAGGATGAGACGATGGGAGAATATGCGGTATGTACATCATGTTCCCTTAGGTGTACAACATGACTTGATGGAGGCTAGGTCACAGCTTGATATGCGTAGTCGGAGTAACATCATTCGGACACCTTGGGCCTCACATTGGACTCATATAGCAGATGCAGGTCTTATGGCGGACGACCATCCCTTGATGGTTGCATATTCACTATCTAGACGTAGGGTTGCTTTGCATATACCTGCATTTATGCCTATGTTGTATTTGGGAGAGAGGTCTGCTTATCAGATTACGGGTGATCGTCGTATACCATATGATCCTTTATCTTGTGAGGACATTTTGGTAGACATAGGGTGATTAGCGATCAGTGCCTAGATGCTCTACGATAGGTTGGGTGGGTGGATAGTAGTACTTTCTTCATCGATGGAGATTACGTTGCTTATTGGGCTAGAGTAGCACCACGTAGATTCATCGTACCCGATTATATTTGTGGGGTCAACTCCGATCATATAGGACCTCACATTGCAGTTGGTAGAGTTCAAGTACCGCATGTTTCATTTGACCTGATTTCGTCAAGTTCTCCCAGACTTCGATGCAGTTGGAGCCTGTTGCTACTTTTAGAGCATATGACGTGACAGGTACTCTGATTGAGTAGCCTTTAGTCTTTCCAGATCACCACGACTATCCTGGTGTGCCTTCAATCGGTTATATCCTCCGTATGAGGTACGTTTTTTGTTTATTGCCATTTTCCCTTTATTTTATGCTTAGTTTCTTATCTATGTCAAATATCATCTTTATGTAGTATGATGCTAGATTGGACCAGGCCAGAGTTTCACTTGGTGTGTTTCGAAATATGACACTTGCATATATACACACCATGCATGATATGTACATGCAGCATACACAAATGCTAGAGGTGCAGATTGATCAGCTATCAGCTAGACTTGCTGTATATGAGCCTTTCGGACCACCGGGCGGAGGTGATGGTCCCAGTGGCTATGACACTGGTGATTTAGATGAGCATGATGGGGAGGATGACGATGGGGATGAGGACGATGGGGATGAGGACGAAGGGGATGATGAGGACGAGGGGGAGGATGGTGATGGGGATAATGACAATGATGATGATGACGGAGATGATGATGATGATGGTGATGGGGATAATGGTGATGATGCTAATGACGACGACGATGTTGCATCCCTTTAGTTGTATACCTTTTAGTTTATGCACAGTGGACGTTTTATTATATGTTGCAGTACCTATAGCGTATGTACTTATATCATTGTTTGAGTATACTGTGTATTCTTTATGTTTATTTAATTTCACTTTCCTTGATTTAGGACGATAATGTTCGAGTATACTATGAATTCTATATGTTTGAGTATACTGTGAATTTTATATGTTTGAGTACACTGATGCAAATTAATTTGCTAAACCTATTACAATTACAAACTTACAAATATGGTACACTGCTATATTAACCTACTGATAAGCACCAGCTAGTGACATACAAACATAAAAGAAACTACTAATGACATTAGAATTGAAGATATATGTGACGCCCCACCTCTATGCTCACAATAACAAAGGTTATTATAAGGAATAACGTCTGTTATTGCGAAGAATAAGGCTTGTGAGAAGCGACCATCCGTAAGTTATGCCTTAGACGAGTATTGATTACATCGATAGGAGTTGTGTAAATTACTCCCAAAGATATATTTTCAATCCAAATCTAAAACGAAAGTACAGTGGCTAAAGAAAAATTCAGAACAACTCATAATAACAACAACACTGATAGTATAATCACATCAGAACAGAAATATCAGATATATAGCGGAAGACAAGTCTGGAATACATGCTACAACAGTCGATGGTTCACATGAACCAAATGTACATAAACATATACATCAACATACATAAGATGAGAGTCAAATAACCAAAAGAACTCCTCGAAGGCTAGACAAAAGATGATGTGAGATCCCAAAAGCTGAAGCTGCTACTGAATCAGAGATAGCGTCTATCCTGAAATAACTCGGTCTGACCCGAGTATTATTTAAAAGAAAATAATAAACGGATCAGTCTAATTTATTCTTAGAAGTGAATGTATCATGAATAACATCAAAGCAAAATAATAATAGTCTCGAATGAGGCTATTCAACATAAGAAATCAACATAGTTAAATGAAGAAATCACATCAAACTCCATCAAAATCAACTTTCAAATTCACAATTGAATTCAAAACAACAATTCACCAAAATCTAGAAATCAAAACAGACAACTAGAAAATCAACATAAAAGTGGATCGATCCCAACAAATGGCGAGTTTTAGCTACGCCGCACGTGCATCAACATATGGCCGAAGCCTACCAAGTACTGTCAACATAATTTTTGGCGCCCAACATATGACCCGAAGGTCCAACATATGACCCGAAGGTCTAGTACTGGTATTTGACCCGAAGGTCCAACATATGACCCGAAGGTCCAACATAGTGGCTCGAAGGCGCACAAAATCATCAAAATCATCAAACAACAAATATTTCAATTAACCAGTCCGGATTTAACCGAAATAGTAAAAGTGTGGTTCCATACTCCGCACTTTTGCTAAATCGTTTAAATCTCTTCATCGTTTCCTTGAAAGTGCAAAATTGTGTATTTTATAAAGATACATTTTACGTTCTCAAATGGACAAGTCCGGAATTAAGCGAATCAGTAAAAGCAAGGGTTCATAGTCCTCAATTTTGCTGAATCGTTTAAATCGCTTTCTCATTCTTTTGAAAGCGCAAACTGTAAAAATTTTGAAAACAATTTTATTTTAAAATGATTTTTAAAACACGTGAACAAAACAGCAACAACTATGGCAATTTCGATGAGGAAATTGCGTATCACAAAACACAGTAAAAACGTGTATCAAATCAACGTTGCGGGATAACCGTTTAAAAATCCACTTTAAAATTGACGATTACTGAAGTCAAAATGACAGTAATTTATATACGTCAAAACATCATCAAAATAAATTAGCATCCAAATATAATACCGGTGCAAGATTCGTTATAAAAATAACGGTAGCCAATTTTTCCATCAAAATAACACCGGATTCACGTGAATAAATTTAACTCACGTGTATAAAAGGAGATTGGAAGATATTGTTAAATTGCCAACTTATACTTGCTATTCGAAGTCACAAAATTAATACTTCTACTAATTGACCCATATTATACACGTGCATCAAGGCTAGTGGAAAGTGTTTAATAAATGGCCTTAACACATTTTAGAATTACAGTGCATGCATTAATATCCTAAGGCACGTGTAGGGGTGAAAGTGAATTGGTCTCACCATATTTTTCTTTCCAGGAAAGCACTACTGAATGCAAACAATCCTGGGCATGAATCCTAAGTGTTGCGCATGAAATATCTTCATGCAAAGGTATGTATTAATGTCCTGAAACCAAGAACGTGGACATATATGCACGTTTAACTAACGTGTTTCGTAAAGTAGTGCTCTGGCATGCTCCAAGAGGCCGTATATATGCATTAAGGGGTACATGCCTATGCTCTGAAGCTACTGGTAGTATTTACTTTGATTGATACCCACGCAAGCAAAGAAAATATATTGAACCAAAATCATTGTTTGAAACCCCTTTGTAACTCACGCATGCAGTGTCTATATATACTGAACTAGATTAGGCTAAAAAAATGCACATGTAGTTCATAAAGCAACGGTTCCAAAAATAACAAGTGCCTCATGTCAGAGTTTAGCCGTGACTAAAGAGCCGAGGCTGATGTACGAAGTGGCATGGCTGAAGCAATTAATGCAATTCCACCAGAACTGATGCATCAGGTTGTAAAAACTAATGGAAACAAACATAAGACTTATGCAATCTAAACCAAGTGAGAACCTAACAGAAGTAGAAAGCTAAATCTGTAGCATAAATGAACTAGTGCTAAAAAGTGCTCAATCTAAAGCCAGAGGATGAATGAAAGCACTGAAGTATTGTTTCGAAATCACTAGAAAAACAGTGAAAAGAATAATGAACATGAGTAAATGTTTAACCACCCTATTCTAAAGTCAAACATTTGAAAGAACAAGTGGAAGCCAAAAACAGTTAACTGGGCACAAATAAGGATTAGAGATGTGAGTTATACTCACATTAATTTGCCTCGAATATAGCTAGAGCAGAGGATTCAAATCTTAGAGCTGCAGCCATTAATGACTTCTCAGAGTTTTGCTTGCTGAGACCAAAAGTTTGCAGAGAAATGTTATTCTCTTTCTTTCGAATGGCATAAGTCAATGAATTTGGGTGATGGCCATCTTTCAGGTACATATGGCATTTAATGCAAAGGTATATTTAAAATATGTTCACGGCAATACAAGATAGCTACTGACATTTGCATTTTGTTGATAAAAATATAATTAAAGTGTTCACACTTTTCTTTCTCCACTGGTTTTGCTTTTGCTGCCAGCAGTGCAACTGTTAACACTTGCTTTATGAAAAATGTGAACACTTCTTACAAATTGAATTTAGATGACAGCTAGGTGAAGAGAATAAAACGTAACGCAATTCAACCGACTTTGTAATTTGAATTGCATCATCATTTTTTTTTATTTAAAATATTCGCTCAGACAGTAATTTAAAAATTACGGTCGTTACCGATTTTAAAAACATTTATTACGACGGTAATAAAATCGCAGTCGTTACAGACTCACCTCCTTATAAAAATTGCGTCCCCGCAATTTTCATACTAGAAGTAGTCAATAACACAATAATTTATCAAATCAAAGATTACAAAGGAAAGATAGATACGAATGCTCACCTCCACCCGAAGAGGAGAGAAAACCGGGATAAGAACGCTCAATGAATTCTCTGGTTTCCCAAGTGCAATCTTTGGGGTTTGC
Organism: Allium fistulosum; assembly: GCA_030737815.1. Classification (NCBI taxonomy): domain Eukaryota; kingdom Viridiplantae; phylum Streptophyta; class Magnoliopsida; order Asparagales; family Amaryllidaceae; genus Allium; species Allium fistulosum. The sequence goes on from CM060905.1 coordinate 88,562,149, forward strand.
GGACCATTGAATCTTCACGAGTGGAACTTCTTTGTTCCGAAGGCGTTTCACCTCCGTAGTTAGCACACGAATAGGATTTTGTACAATAGACAAGTCGGGTGAGATCTCAAGATCTTGCAACATAGGAGGATCAATAATAGAATCTGAATCTCGAAGGCATCGACGAAGTTGAGACACATGAAATACGTCATGTATTCCCGAAAACTGAGCAGGTAACGATACACGATAAGCAACTGGGCCAATGCGTTCCATAATAGGAAACGGTCCAACATATCGAGGAGCCAATTTCCCGGAGTGACTAAAACGCACCACACCCTTCATCGGGGAAACACGAATAAATACGAGATCGCCAATAGAAAATTCCAAAGGCTTCCTACGATGATCGTCATAAGATTTCTGCCTATTCCGAGCCTCCTTCATTCTCTGTCTGATAATATCAATCCTCACAGAAGAATCACAAATATAATCGGGGCCGAGAACTAACTTTTCCCCCGATTCCAACCAACAAGATGGTGATCGACACGGCCTTCCATAAAGAGCCTCGAAAGGAGCCATACCGGTACTGGATTGAAAACTGTTGTTGTAAGAAAATTCAACAAGAGACAAGTGGTCTTCCCAACTACCACCAAAATCTAAAATACAAGCTCGAAGGAGATCTTCCAAAACTTGATTCACCCTTTCAGTCTGACCATCAGACTATGGATGATAAGCTGTACTGAGATTGAGCTTAGTGCCCAAAGCTTTCTGAAGACTCTGCCAGAACCCACTAGTGAAAAGCGGATCTCTGTCACTAACAATAGAACTAGGCACACCATGAAGTCGAATGACTTCTTTAATAAACAGCTTAGCCAACAAAGGAGCAGTCCGATTGGACTTGATAGGAATAAAATGGGCTGATTTAGTCAATCGGTCAACAATCACCCAAATACTAGTATGGCCCGACCTCGAACGAGTTAGACCATCAATGAAGTCCATGGAAATCTGATCCCATTTCCATAATGGAATCTCAAGAGGCTGCAAAAGACCACTGGGACGCTGGTGTTCTGCTTTAACCAGTTGACAAGTCATGCAACGACTTACATAACTTGCAACTTCACGCTTCATACCTTCCCAATAGTATAAGCGTTTCATATCAGCATACATCTTACTACTACCCGGATGGATAGTATACTTAGAACGATGACAGTCCTCAAGAATGTCATTTCTAAGATTAGAAATATCAGGCACAATCAATCTACCCTTCTTCCGAATACAACCATGAATATCAATATCGAAATCCTTTAGATCGCCACTGCGGGATTCCGATTTACAACTCTGAAAAAGATAAGCAAGATCTGGATCTTGCTTCTGGGCTTCGGCAATGCGATCTAACAAATTAGGACGAGCTTCCATGCTAAATAAAAGCACGGGAGAATCAGAAACTAAAGGACGGTCTCTAATATCACAAAGAGATAAAGCTTCCAAAATATTCCACTCTGCTAGCATCATGGAAACAACAACTTGCTGCTTGCGGCTAAGCGCATCAGCAACTCGATTACCCTTACCAGGGGTATACTGAATATTGAAATCATATGAAGCAAGAAATTCGAGCCAACGTTGTTGCCTCATATTAAGCTCTTTCTGAGTAAATAAATACTTCAGAGATTTGTGATCAGTGGAGAGAATAAAACGCTCACCCAATAAATAATGTCGCCAAATCTTTAGAGCAAAGACTATGGCGGCTAACTCCAAATCATGGGTAGCATAACGAATCTCGTTAGGCTTTAGTTGTCTAGAAGCATAGGCAACTACTCTATCTTTTTGCATGAGAACAACACCGAGCCCAAAACCACTGGCATCGATATAAACAACAAGATCACGATTCCCTTCGGGAACCACTAAGATAGGAGCATGAGTAAGGAGATCTTTTAACTTCAAGAAAGAATTCTCACACTTATCCGACCAAATAAAAGGAACAGCTTTTCTCGTAAGAGTGGTAAGCGGTAAAGCAATACGAGAAAAGTCCTTAATAAATCGGCGATAATAACCCGCCAATCCAAGGAAACTACGGATCTCAGTAACGGACTCGGGCCTCTTCCAATCCTGAATAGATTCGATCTTGGCAGGATCGACAGAGATACCATCGGAAGAAACAATGTGACCGAGAAATTTCACCTTATTCTCCCAGAAATGACACTTGGAGAATTTGGCATAAAGCTGATGCTGACGAAGAGTGCTCAAAACAATCTCCAAATGCTGAATATGATCGGCTTCAGATTTGGAATAAATAAGAATATCATCAATGAAAACCAAGACGAACTTATCGAGATATTCCCGGAATATCCGATTCATAAGATCTACAAAATACGCCGGAGCGTTCGTCAAACCGAATGGCATAACAAGCCATTCGTAAGAACCATAACGAGTACGGAATGCAGTGAGAGGAATGCTATCTTCCGCCACTCATAAATGATGAAAACCGGTAGCAAGATCGAGTTGGGAGAAGATCTTGGCGCCACTTAATTGATCGAACATGTCATCGATCCTAGGCAATGGATACCTATTTTTGATAGTAAGCTCGTTAAGCTTGCGATAATCAATACATAGCCTAAGAGTACCATCTGGCTTCTTAACGAAGACAGCGGCGGCGCCCCAAGGAGACGAGCTAGAACGGATAAAATGTTTGGCTTCCAACTCAGATAATTGTTGCTTGAGTTCCTCATTTTCCTTAGCAGACATCCTCGTGGGAGGACGACTGACAGGATGTGCACCGGAGATAAGATCTATACGGAACTCAATTGCCCTTTTTTGGCGGCAATCTAGAAATAGGCTCGAAAACATCTGAAAAATCACAAACAACTGGAATATTATCTAGGTCATCCTCAGATTCAAGGGAAGAAATGAACGCATTCGAAGTATGATCCATGCTTCGAAATATAATAGATAATCGCTCGCTAGCATCGGGATGTTTGAGATACAAAGTTCTTTCGGGACATAAGATTTGAACTTCATAACGGACGAGCCAATCCATACCCAATATCATATCAAAATCAAGATGATCCATAACATGCAGATTCGCATGAAAGGAGAAACCACAAAGAATAATCTCAACATCAACACACAACAAACCAAGAGTAGCAGATCCACCAATAGGATTTACGATCCTCAAAGGGTCGCAAAGAGTAACAACATCCAAATGAATAATATCAACAAGCTCCTTCGACACGAATGAATGCGATGCACCCGTATCGAAAAGAACTCTAATAGAACGGCCATGAAATAAAAGGAAACCTTCCAAAACAGAAGGAGTAATACCTTTGGGCTGAGAAGAATCACCAGAAGCTTTAGCAACATTAAGCTTCCCCGGTTTGAAACCCTTAGGAGCAATAGGACAATCAAAAACCCAATGACCTTCTTTCTTGCAATAACGACAAATGCGAGGCTTAGTACAATTGCGAAGAAGATGATCCAACGAACCACAATTATAGCACGCCTTCTGAACAGAAGGTGCACTACTAGGCTGAGAACTAGAGGCAACCTGCTTCTTCTTCTTCTGATTAGAATTTGGCTTACGAAATGGAAACCTCTTCTTGTTGGGGTTTTTAGAAACTTCAACATCATCACCACTATCACGTTCCTTTTCAACAGCTTCAAGACAAAGAGCCGAATCAACAAGCTCCTCAAAAGAGAGCTTAAGCTGAAGCAAAAGAACTTTCTTCAGATACTTCTTCAAACCATCAACAAAACGAAGATTCTTCTTACGCGGAGTATTAATGAACTCAACTCCATATTTGGATAAAGCCTCAAAAGATGCAACATAATCAGAAACAGAGGACTTTCCTTGCTTCAACTCAAGGAAACTACGAGCGAGATTAGCCTTTTCTGATTCAGGAACGAACTTAAGTTCGAAACGTTCCTTAAACTGAATCCAAGAGAGAGCGGACTCATCAACTTCCGAAATAAAGAGCTCATACCAATCAAGTGCACGCTCTTGCAACATACTAGATGCCACGAGAACGCGATGATGATCCGAAAGATCCATCCGAGAAAATATGTGCTCACAAGTGCGCAACCAAGTCTGAACTTCCATAACACTTTCCAATCCCTTGAAAGGCTGACCTCCAAGGTGGGAATAGTCACTACACATGCAGGCGAAGGCAGACTTGTGATTAGGAGCTGCGGGAGTAGCAATAGAAGGCTGAGTACCTCGAAATAGCTCCATAAACTGATCAGCTGACATATAGACACCGTCCGGATGAGAACCACTAGACGGGCCTGCAGAAGAATGCTTCCCTCTACCTCTTCCAGCCATAGGCTGAAAGACAAGAGAAGGCAAGGATTAGTTAAAACAATACACAATTGATAAGAAGTTTAACAAATGGAATACTACGGAATATAAAATTTATTCCTAGACGTACTCCACATATTAAGTGGAAAGAATAGATTAGAAAGGCACGAATAAATTTCCCGAATTGTTGTAACACATGTTCCATTTTTATTTTTATTTTTCTGTTCTGTGTTTATTACAATTTATTCTGAATTCCAGCTCTGATACCAAGCTGTGACGCCCCACCTCTATGCTCACAATAACAAAGGTTATTATAAGGAATAACGTCTGTTATTGCGAAGAATAAGGCTTGTGAGAAGCGACCATCCGTAAGTTATGCCTTAGACGAGTATTGATTACATCGATAGGAGTTGTGTAAATTACTCCCAAAGATATATTTTCAATCCAAATCTAAAACGAAACTACAGTGGCTAAAGAAAAATTCAGAACAACTCATAATAACAACAACACTGATAGTATAATCACATCAGAACAGAAATATCAGATATATAGCGGAAGACAAGTCTGGAATACATGCTACAACAGTCGATGGTTCACATGAACCAAATGTACATAAACATATACATCAACATACATAAGATGAGAGTCAAATAACCAAAAGAACTCCTCGAAGGCTAGATAAAAGATGATGTGAGATCCCAAAAGCTGAAGCTGCTACTGAATCAGAGATAGCGTCTATCCTGAAATAACTCGGTCTGACCCGAGTATTATTTAAAAGAAAATAATAAACGGATCAGTCTAATTTATTCTTAGAAGTGAATGTATCATGAATAACATCAAAGCAAAATAATAATAGTCTCGAATGAGGCTATTCAACATAAGAAATCAACATAGTTAAATGAAGAAATCACATCAAACTCCATCAAAATCAACTTTCAAATTCACAATTGAATTCAAAACAACAATTCACCAAAATCTAGAAATCAAAACAGACAACTAGAAAATCAGCATAAAAGTGGATCGATCCCAACAAATGGCGAGTTTTAGCTACGCCGCACGTGCATCAACATATGGCTGAAGCCTACCAAGTACTGTCAACATAATTTTTGGCACCCAACATATGACCCGAAGGTCCAACATATGACCCGAAGGTATAGTACTGGTATTTGACCCGAAGGTCCAACATATGACCCGAAGGTCCAACATAGTGGCTCAAAGGCGCACAAAATCATCAAACAACAAATATTTCAATTAACGAGTCCGGATTTAACCGAAATAGTAAAAGTGTGGTTCCATACTCCGCACTTTTGCTAAATCGTTTAAATCTCTTCATCGTTTCCTTGAAAGTGCAAAATTGTGTATTTTATAAAGATACATTTTACGTTCTCAAATGGACAAGTCCGGAATTAAGCGAATCAGTAAAAGCAAGGGTTCATAGTCCTCAATTTTGCTGAATCGTTTAAATCGCTTTCTCATTCTATTAGAAGCGCAAACTGTAAAAATTTTGAAAACAAATTTATTTTAAAACGATTTTTAAAACACGTGAACAAAACAGCAACAACTATGGCAATTTCGATGAGGAAATTGCGTATCACAAAACACAGTAAAAACGTGTATCAAATCAACGTTGCGGGATAACCGTTTAAAAATCCACTTTAAAATTGACGATTACTGAAGTCAAAATGACAGTAATTTATATACGTCAAAACATCATCAAAATAAATTAGCATCCAAATATAATACCGGTGTAAGATTCGTTATAAAAATAACGGTAGCCAATTTTTCCATCCAAATAACACCGGATTCACGTGAATAAATTTAACTCACGTGTATAAAAGGAGATTGGAAGATATTGTTAAATTGCCAACTTATACTTGCTATTCGAAGTCACAAAATTAATACTTCTACTAATTGACCCATATTATACACGTGCATCAAGGCTAGTGGAAAGTGTTTAATAAATGGCCTTAACACATTTTAGAATTACAGTGCATGCATTAATATCCTAAGGCACGTGTAGGGGTGAAAGTGAATTGGTCTCACCATATTTTTCTTTCCAGGCAAGCACTACTGAATGCAAACAATCCTGGGCATGAATCCTAAGTGTTGGCATGAAATATCTTCATGCAAAGATATGTATTAATGTCCTAAAACCAAGAACTTGGACATATATGCACGTTTAACTAACGTGTTTCGTAAAGTGGTGCTCTGGCATGCTCCAAGAGGCCGTATATATGCATTAAGGGGTACACGCCTATGCTCTGAAGCTACTGGTAGTCTATTTACTTTGAATGATACCCACGCAAGCAAAGAAAATATATTGAACCAAAAATCAATGTTTGAAACCCCTTTGTAACTCACGCATGCAGTGTCTATATATACTGAACTAGATTAGGCTAAAAAATGCACATGTAGTTCATAAAGCAACGGTTCCAAAAATAACAAGTGCCTCATGTCAGAGTTTAGCCGTGACTAAAGAGCCGAGGCTGATGTACGAAGTGGCATGGCTGAAGCAATTAATGCAATTCCACCAGAACTGATGCATCAGGTTGTAAAAACTAATGGAAACAAACATAAGACTTATGCAATCTAAACCAAGTGAGAACCTAACAGAAGTAGAAAGCTAAATCTGTAGCATAAATGAACTAGTGCTAAAAAGTGCTCAATCTAAAGCCAGAGGATGAATGAAAGCACTGAAGTATTGTTTCGAAATCACCAGAAAAACAGTGAAAAGAACAATGAACATGAGTAAATGTTTAACCACCCTATTCTAAAGTCAAACATTTGAAAGAACAAGTGGAAGCCAAAAACAGTTAACTGGGCACAAATAAGGATTAGAGATGTGAGTTATACTCACATTAATTTGCCTCGAATATAGCTAGAGCAGAGGATTCAAATCTTAGAGCTGCAGCCATTAATGACTTCTCAGAGTTTTGCTTGCTGAGACCAAAAGTTTGCAGAGAAATGTTATTCTCTTTCTTTCGAATGGCATAAGTCAATGAATTTGGGTGATGGCCATCTTTCAGGTACATATGGCATTTAATGCAAAGGTATATTTAAAATATGTTCACGGCAATACAAGATAGCTACTGACATTTGCATTTTGTTGATAAAAATATAATTAAAGTGTTCACACTTTTCTTTCTCCACTGGTTTTGCTTTTGCTGCCAGCAGTGCAACTGTTAACACTTGCTTTATGAAAAATGTGAACACTTCTTACAAATTGAATTTAGATGACAGCTAGGTGAAGAGAATAAAACGTAACGCAATTCAACCGACTTTGTAATTTGAATTGCATCATCATTTTTTTTTAAATATTCGCTCCGACAGTAATTTAAAAATTACGGTCGTTACCGATTTTAAAAACATTTATTACGATGGTAATAAAATCGCAGTCGTTACAATATACGAACATAGAACACTGATAAAAAACAACACAGTAATAATAGAACACAAATATGAAGAAACTAGATGTGACGATTAAACTGCAACTCCTGTAAAGAAAGTCTAAGACGTCTTATCTCCTGTTCTAGCTCATTTGCATATGTTATGCCCCTTGGACATAAAGGATCATCTAACCATTCCACGTAATTGCAACCATTCGGCCAAAATTGACATTGCTGGATTCGATGACCAATATTTTCTACATCCGCACGTACTACAACTTCGACTCCGTACCCGTAGTGACAACAAACTGGGTACGATTCTTCATACAACACAATATTACTTAACCAACTACACATTAAAACATCTCCAAGTAAATAATACATTAACGACCGTTACATAACCAACTAGTAATACTGTTATCTTAAGGCCATCCAAATCTTTCTAGCCAATTTTGGCATATGAAGTACGCATCATGGCCAATGAACGGAGTGCGGTATTTTAAATTGTATCGACCATCATAAGTTGAACGTGTAGTCTCGAACACATTTTCTGATATTACCTCATTAATAACCTTTGTGTAGCACGTGCATGCCCTAGTAAAGTTTTCGTATGCAGTCCTAACCTCTTAAGGCGTACGTCTGACTCGACAGCCCACGTCGTTGTTGTAAAGTTCAGCCAGAATGTCCCAAAATTGAATTACCATTTACTCCTGATTGTCGCACATCTCATTAGTTTGTACCTAGTAATGTATAAGTAGCTTCAATTCGTGAGACGTAAATGTCATGTTGGACATTGTTGTTTGAATAATGTTAAGTTTTTAAATTATTTAAACAGATAATGATTTGTGGATTTATATAATGGATGTTCCTTGTCTCCATTAATTAAAGATATTAGCTGTGGTCGGTTGTGGAACGTGGCTATAGTGTATGATATGACCGCACACTGAGCCGCCTTATCTCCACTAGAGAATGCAGGGAATCTTAGCCGGCAAATGAACGTGACTACAGTATGTGATTTGACTGCACACTGAGCCACCTTGTCACCACTCAATAAAGATACTAGCTGGGATTGACAGTGGAATGTGGCTACAGTGTATGATATGACCGCACACTGAGCCGCCTTGTCTCCATTAAAGAAAGCAGGGAATCTTAGCCGGCAAATGAACATGGCTATAGTATGTGATTTGACTGCACACTGAGTCATGTTGCTCCACTCAATAAAGATATTAGCTGAGGCCGACAGTGGAACGTGGCTATAGTGTATGATATGACCGTACACTGAGCCGCCTTGTCTCCACTAAAGAAAGCAGGGAATCTTGGCCGGCAAATGAACGTGGCTACAGTATATGATTTGACTGCACACTGAGCCACATTGTCCCCACTCAATAAAGATATTAGCTGAGGCCGACAGTGGAACATGGCTACAGTGTATGATTTGACCATACACTGAGCCGCCTTGTCTCCACTCAAGAATTAGTCCTATATATATAACATATGGATCTCATACTTGTTCACCACAATTCAATCTAACAAAACATTCAAAAATCAAACAACTGTCCTCAATAACAATATATGGAAATTTCTAAAAGCTATATTGCTATGCGATAGTGACTCTGAAGAAGAAGCGTATGCGTTAGCACATCAGCAAGAGGAGGAGGAACTGGTGGAGATATACCATGAAGCACACGGTTCAACTTCTGGAAAACATGGCGGCTCAGTTGTCGGTCAGAAATAAATCTACCATAATCAGCAAGCATTTCACAAAATATTTATGCAAGATTACTTTGCCCGTGATCCAACTTACGATCCAGAGATGTTTAGACGACGATTCAGAATGGGTCGTCCATTGTTTTTAAGAATTCTCGAAAGTATTTAGCAGAATAATTATTATTTTGTTTACAAGCAGGACGCTGCAAAAAAACAAGGTTTGAGTGGGCATCAAAAGATGACCGCAACTTTGAGGATGTTAGCATACGGTACACCTGTCGATGCCCTTGACGACGCATATCGTACTGCAGAGAGTACGGCATTGGAAAACCTAGATCACTTCTGTCAATCAGTTGTGGACATTTATGGGACTGAATATCTTCGTTCTCCAAACGAGGCAGATGTAACGCGCTTGCGTGAAATGCATAAAAGCAAAGGCTGGCCTGGCATGCTTGGAAGTCTAGACTGTATGCTTTAGGAGTGGAAGAACTGTCCAAAATCTTTTCATGGAGCATATAACGGCAAAGAAAAAAAACCAACTATCATCTTATAAGTAGTTGCCTCTCATGATTTGTGGATTTGGCTTGCTTTCTTTGGAATGCCAGGTTCTCTTAACGACTTAAACGTTGTCGAACGATCTCATTTGTTTAATGATTTGGCGCAAGGTAAGTCAACTCATGTATCATTTACTCTTGGTCATAACACATATGAGCATGGATACTATCTAGGAGATGGAATTTATCCCAAATGGAGCACGATTGTAAAGACATCTGCAAACCCAATGATGGCAAAACAGAAACATTTGCTACAATACAACAAAGGAAGGACGTAGAAAGGGCGTTTGGGGTCCTTCAGGCAAGGTTTGCAATGGTCAACAATCCATGTAGATTATGGAAGAGATCAAAAATGGCTACAATTATGTTCTGTTGTATAATTCTTCATAACATGATCATTGAAGATGAACGCGGTATGGACTATCCCGATTTCAAGTATGATGGGGCAAGACAACCCCCCCCCCCCGAATTGTTCCGCACAGCCACATTATGAACTAAAGGACAGTACGCAATTCATGTCGATCATTATATCGTAATGCAGCTATTAATAATTGGCTCCAAAGGGATTTAATGGAGCATATTTGGAATTCTCATGGAATCAGTAGTTCACGATGGTGGATCTTTGTTTAATTACATCTGTTTGCCTTTTCATTTGTGTAACGAAGTGTAGAATGCTATAATTATGATGTTTGTAATAGCATTTATGTTAGTGAAGTAAATTTATAATGATATCTACCGAATGCATCAAAAAAAATGATATACCATTGAATATTTTAAAACTAAAAATAGCACATGATTGAAAACATAAACTGAAGGTACATGAATATTTAAACTGCAATAACTAAAAATATCACATGAATATTTCAACTACATATGTTTCGTTCTTGATCTACTCTCAACAATGCGTTGTTTGTACTCCATCCAATATTGCGTTATAATTGAGTCCATTCCGGTGACATCCTTTTCCATTACTAAGGTCTCTTGGTGTTGCCGCTCTAGCTCAAACCGGCCCTTCTCAATCTCGGTCAGTTCTTTTAACACGACGAGCTTTTTTGCACTCCCTCTTTGACGTTTTGCATTTTCTCACGCATGTTTTTCATGCATTAGGGATAAACGAGAATCGATTTGGGATTGAACAACAATTTTCTTCTGGCTGCTCGTGGCCCAATCGGTCTAGCATCTTCATCAAATGCGAGTTCTGCTTCTTCGTCTTCGTTATCTAGGTATACATTAGAGTCCATATGAGAAGAATCGCCTGGGCTAGAACTATAATTAGTTCGACTTGTTTTTTTCTTGCCCTTCGACTTCGTCAGGACATCTCTTACGCTTTTGCGGTGTTTGAGCTCAATTTTTGTTGACTAACAAGCAAGTCATAGCAGTTTGCAAACTGATAGTAGTGTGGTTTCTTCGTACCATTTTCTCTTGGAAATAATTTCAAGAACTGATGTTTGCCATTCTCTTCTAAAAAAACAGAAACACAAAATGATATATTAACAAAGTGATAAAATACGAGTATAAATTGAAATGATATTTTTCAAAACGCTACCAATTCAGCTTCGCCACTCATTCCACTCGGATTTGATGTTCTTATTTTGTGAATCTGAGACTTGTAGAATTGTGTTTGTCGATTAATCTTCCCAAAACGACTAGTAATTGCAGACATTGACCTCGTCTTTTCAACATGCTTTTTATTGTACGCAGTCATGACTTTTTCCCAAAACGCCTCTCTACGTTGTTCATTCCCCTTGACCGAGTCGTTAGAAAAATGACAGTAAATATAACACAAATCTTTATCGTCATTGCTAGACCATGGAGTAGAAGAATCGAAGGATAGAGGAGGAGCGGTCTGGGAATGAACATTTTGAACGGGTTTGGAATCAAAATCCCAATTATCCATATTCATCGTTCCGGTGTATGATTGAAACGGATGAGACAAACTTTCAATATTATGGAATTGAGGATATAACTGTAGTAGAAGAAGAGATGTGTGTATTACAATCTGAAAAATAGTCCGATATATGTAATGAAATCACAAATATGGCCGTTTATAGCCGTTGTAGTTTTAAATATGACAGTTTATAGCCGTTGGGAGTCAAAATATGACCATTTATAGCCGTTGGAGTTCAAAATACGACCGTTTATAGCTATTGGAGTTCAAAATATAATTGTTTGTAGCCGAAGGGGTGGGAAGAAGAGTGGAAAGTAGCCTGTGAGGGTGGGGTAGGGGGAGGGGCTTGGGCGCCCATAAAATGGGCACCCAAACCAAATTCAGGATCCCGAACTGGATCCTAAATTTCAGCTGAATCCTTGCCCTTAATTCGACGAATGGAGACTTTTTTTCCAATATTCAGTAAATAATTCGACAACTACAGTCGCTCTTAGTAAGTTTGCAGTAGGAAGCAAGGTTGGGAATCCGAGTTTGAGTAGGGTAGGGACGTTGACCAGGTTGTGGAGTAGGGGTAAGATGGTAATTGGTGCTTATAGTCCTAGAGGATGTGGTATTGACAAAGGTGTTGTAGGTGAGGAAAGTACTATAACTCATAGCTAAGGGCAACTCCAGTGGATTCAGGGCTGTATATTCAGTGGGCGGAATATTCAGCCCTGAAGGGAAGGGGGTTTTCCAGCGGCCAGGCGCCCATTTAATGGGCGCCTGATTGCCAGGCCCGCATTTTATGGGCGCCTGAATGCCAGACACCCATAAAATGGGCGCCAGACCCCCTTCATATACCCCCGCTACCCCCTTCCCCTCCGCACTTTCCACCCAATTTTTCAGTTTTAATTTTTTTTTAATTAGAAAAACTAAACGAAATGCAGTCGCGTCCAACCAAAATCGCCCGAAGAACGGTTCACAGACATCCAGCGGAGCAAGCTAGACCATTACACGTTCCGCGCCACCTGGAGTTTCACCAGACGATCTACGTGTACTACACAAGCTTTCAGATGGTTATCGGCACAGAGCCGAAACCGCTTTGACAACTGTATAGGTATAAATTGCACATTAATACATCTGGTTAGTTTTATGACTCTCTTCCCGGTCCTATTATTGAGAGGCTACAAGTTAGCCCTTTTGGTTTTTTTTGTCGATTAAGCCTGTCCACTCCTTTGATCGACCTCTCATTCAGGCATTAGTAGAGAGGTGGTGGCCCACCACACATATATTTCATTTTTCAGATTTTGAGCTTGGGATTACCCCATATGATTTCTACATGTTCACTGGCATTGAGATTAGACGACATGGACATCGACCTTTTCCATTTGATGATTTATACGAGTCCCCCATTCTGTTTATTTTTTTCTACCACTGATAGATGTTACATGCGTTATTAGTGGTTCTGTTAAGTTGACTTACCTACAGCAGTACATCAACACTTATATAGCTAGAGCCGATATGATGGATGCAGTTACTAGAGCATTTCTATTGTACTTGTTTGGTTCGACCTTTTCTTCGAACCAAAAAGGTACGGTTAGACTAGGCTAATTAGCATCTCTTGCCAGATTAGACCAGCTGCATACTATTGATTGGAACACAGCAATATTAGGCACCCTTTAAACCACTCTAGATTCATTTGCGCTTGGAGATGTTAAGCAGATGCATGCTTTTGGGTATATTTTACCGTTATGGTACTACAAGTACATAGCAAACATGCATCCCCGCATCCAGGACATGGCTAGTCAGGCTGTTGAGCAGTACTTCCCTAGGATGAGACGATGGGAGACTATGCAGTACGTACATCATGTTCCCTTAGGTGTACGGCTTGACTTGATGGAAGCTAGGTCTCAGCTTGATATGCGTAGTCGGGGTAACATCATTCAGACACCTTGGGCCTCACATTGGACTCATCTAGCAGATGCAGATCTTATGGCGGATGACCATCCCTTGATGGTTGCGTCTTCACTATCTAGACGTAAGATTGCTTTGCATACACCTGCATTTATGCCTATGTGGTATTTGGGAGAGAGGTGTGCTTATCAGATTACGGGTGATCGTCGTATACCATATGATCCTTTATCTTGTGTGGACATGTTTGGTAGACATAGGGTGATTGGCAATTAGTACCTAGATGCTCTACGACAGGTTGGGTGGGTGGATAGTAGTACTTTCTTCATCAATGGAGATTACGATGCTTATTGGGCTAGAGTAGCACCCCATAGATTCATCGTACCAGATTAAGTTCGTGGGATCATCTCTGATCATATATGACCTCACATTGCAACCGGTAGAGTTCAGGTACTGCAGGTTTCATTTGACCATATTTCGTCACAGTTCTCCCAAGATCCGATGTAGTTGGAGCTTGATACTACTTTTAGAGCATATGACATGACAGGTACTCTGATTGAGCAGCTTTTAGTCTTTCCAAATCACCCCGACTATCCTGGTGTGCCTTCAGTCGGGTTATATCCTCCGTATGAGGTACGTTTGTTGTTTATTTCCATTTTCCCTTTATTTTATGCCTAGTTTCTTATCTATGTCAAATACCATCTTTATGTAGTATGCTGCTAGATTGGACCAGGCTAGAGTTTCACTTGGTGTGTTTCGCGATATGACTCTTGCACATACACACACCATGCATGATATGTACATGCAGCATCTTCAAATGCTAGAGGCGCAGATTGATCAGCTATCAGCTAGACTTGCTGTATATGAGCCTTTTGGACCACCAGGTGGAGGTGATGCTGGTCCCAGTGGGTATGACACTGGCGGTTTGGATGAGCATGATGGGGAGGATGACGATGGGGATGAGGACGATGGGGATGAGGACGAAGGGGATGATGAGGACGATGGGGATGAGGATGAAGGGGATGATGAGGACGAAGGGGAGGATGGTGATGGGGATGATGATGATGACAGAGATGATGATGGTGATGGAGATGGAGATGATGCTGATGATGCTGATGACGACGACGACGTTGCATCCCTTTAGTTGTATACCTTTTAGTTTATACACAGTGGACGTTATATTATATGTTGCAGTACTTATAGCTTATGTACTTATATCATTGTTTGAGTATACTGTGTATTCTTTATGTTTATCTAATATCACTTTCCTTGATTTAGGACGATAATGTTCGAGTATACTATGAATTCTATATGTTTGAGTATACTGTGAATTCTATATGTTTGAGTACACTGATGTAAATTAATTTGCTAAACCTATTACAATTGCAAACATACAAACATGGTACACTGCTATATTAACCTACTGATAACCACCAACTAGTGACATACAAACATAAAGAAACTACTAGTGACATTAGAATTGAAGATATAACATAGAACACTGATAAAAAACAACACAGTAATAATAGAACACAAACATGAAGAATCTAGACGTGACGATTAAACTGCAACTCCTGTAAAGAAAGTCTAAGACGTCTTATCTCCTATTCTAGCTCGTTTGCATATGTTATGCCCCTTGGACATAATAGATCATCCAACCATTTCACATAATTGCAACCATTCAGCAAGAATTGACATAGCTGGATTCGACGACCAATATTTCTCCATCCGCACATACTACAACTTTGACTCTGTACCCGCGGTGACAATAAACTGGGTACGATTCAACTTCTTGCTCAGTGGGAGGTTGAATAACTTGAACCCGGTTATCAGGTTGTTCATATGCCTGATGAACAACCTGTTGTATGTATGGTGGTTCAACCACCTCCTGAAGTCTCAACTGGTCAAGATCTGGAAACTGACCGTGCACATCTTCGTAGTGTTGTTCTTGATAATTGATAAGCCAATCCTCGTTAGTATGTGGACTTTCCGTAGGCATGTAACCTTCATCTGAATCGATATAAGAAGGCCAAGAAGGCATTGCGATGAAGAAGTTGTTATTGTGAGTGAGGAAGAAGATGATTACGATGATGAAGAAGTACATCAGAAAGTGCATATATAAACAAACAGATCTATTTAATTGATGTGATACCACTACTTTTTGATCTGACCATAACAACAGACATTATTATTTGAAAAGACAATTCAGAAAGCTCTCTACACATTAAAAGATTCTTCATATAACACAATATTACTTAATCAACTACACATTAAAACATCTCCAAGTAAATAATACATTAACGACCGCTACATAACCAACTAGTAATACTGTTATCTTAAAGCCATCCAAATCTTTCTAGCCAATTTTGGCGTATGAAGTACGCATCATGGTCAATGAACAGAGTGCGGTATTTTAAATTGTATCGACCGTCATAAGTCGAATGTGTAGTCTCGAACACATTTTCTGGCATTACGTCATTAATAACCTTTTTGTAATGCGTGCATTCCTTAGTAAAGTTTCTGTATGCAGTCCTGACCTCTTGAGCCGTACGTCTGACTCGACAGCCCACGTCATTGTTGTAAAGTTTAGCCAGAGTGTCCCAAAATTGAATTACCATTAACTCCTGATTGTCGCACATCTCATCGGTTTGTATGTAGTACTGCATAAGCAGCTTCAATTCATGAGACGTAAATGTCATGTTGGACATTGTAGTTTGAATAATATTAAGTTTTTAAATTATTTAAACAGATAACGATTTGTGGATTTATATAATGGATGTTCCTTGTCTCCACTCATTAATGATATTAGTTGTGGACGGTAGTGGAACGTGGCTATAGTGTATGATATGACCGCACACTGAGCCGCATTGTCTCCACGAAAGAAAGCAGGGAATCTTGGTCGGCAAATGAACGTGGCTACAGTATGTGTTTTGACTGCACACTGAGCCACCTTGTCTCCACTCAATAAAGATATTAGATGGGGCCGACAGTGGAACGTGGCTACAGTGTATGATATGACCGCACACTGATAGTAGTGTGGTTTCTTTGTACTATTTTCTCTTTGAAACAATTTCAAGAATTGATCTTTCGCCATTCTCTTCTAAAAAACAGAAACACAAAATGATATATTAACAAAGTGATAAATACGAATATAAATTAAAAATGATATTTTTCAAAATGCTACCAATTCAGCTTCACTACCCATTCCACTCGGATTTTTTGTTCTTATTTTGTGAATCTGAGACTCGTAGAATTGTGTTTGTCGATTAATCTTCCCAAAACGACCAGTAATTGCAGACATTGACCTCGTCTTTTCAACATGCTTTTTATTGTACATAGTCATGACTTTTCCCTAAAACACCTCTCCACTTTGGTCATTCCTCTTGACCGAGTCGTTAGAAAAATGATAGAAAATATAACAAAAATCTTTATCTTCGCCAGACCATGGAGCAGAAGAATGGAAGGATAGAGGGGGAGTGGTCTGGAGATGAACATTTTGAACGGGTTGGGAATCAAAATCCCATTTATCCATATCCATCGCTTCGGTATATGATTGAAACAAATGAGACATACTTTCAATATTATGGAATCGAGGATATAATTGTAGTAGAAGAAGAGATGTGTGTATTGCAATCTGAAAAATAGTCCGATATATGTAATGAAATCACAAATATGACCGTTTATAGCTGTTGGGGTCAAAATATGACCGTTTATAGCTATTGGTGTGACGCCCCACCTCTATACCCACGCTAACCAAGAACACTACGGTGTAGTGCTGTCAACTAGCACGGAGAATAAGGCTGTTGAGGAGCGACCATCCGTGTAATTTCTTTGTGCGAGCCCCGATATGTCAGACAATATTGCATGCATTTCGTTTAAGGAGGAAATCCGACATACCGATACAAACGCAAAGCTATCACACAGTAGCTATATAAAATCTTCGGAAACAAACATAGAAATAAACATAACACAAATCAATCACAGACATCCATATCACAATGGCGGAAAAAGATATGAATATATAACACATGAAAGTGTACATCAGAGTAGTGGTCTGAAAGATCCACGATAATACAAAAGAATAGCTACAAGCTACACAAAAGAATAAGTATACATCACGGAGTCTATATCTCAAATGTATACAACAAAAACTACTAATCTAAGTAGTTAGCAAAAAGTCAGAGTAATCCCAGAAGAGAAGTCAAGTAGAAGCACCTGTAACATCTCGGTCTGACCCGAGTATTATTTATAAGAAAATAATAAACGGATCAGTCTAGCTATAAATATCAGATAATATGGTATAAAATAAAAGACATGGCATGAACATGTAATAACCATAATGGCATACTACTATAAGTATGTAATTGAAAATCAACAAGAGATTAATCAATATCACAAGAATCTTCTCAAAGATAAAATGGGATATCATACCCTAAACTTGTAATCATAACAAGTCAATGACACACAAATTCACCAATGCACAAAAATTGATAAAACTTATCAATGGAAATCACGAAAATTGGTGAAGCACAAAATTCCAAAAATCATCACAAGAAATCCAGAAATCACAAGAAGGGGGAGACCTATCACAAAACGGGAGTATGAAAACTCACCAACACGTGTATCACAAGACGAGACGCTATCTCATGGTAGCTAACCATTAATTTTGAGCCGAAGCTCCACAAGAATGGCCCGAAGACCGTGGGGCGCTACCCCACATATGTGATCTAGAAACATCACACAAACGGGGTTTAGTCTCCCTCATAGACAAAGAGACATCGCACAATTGCTAGTCTAAATCACAAAAATGATCGTCATGATCATTAAGAAGTGTCAATCACATCAAGCTAGTAAATATATGAGTTTAGCTTCAAGTTCCATAACCACTTGCTTAACTTAAATATTTATGAACAAACTGTAGATCTTCTCTAGAAAATTGTCACAAGAGGTTCAATCGAACAAGTCCAAGAATTAACCGACGAAGTAAATGCAAGTGTTTCATACCACCTGTTTTACTAAGCCGTTTAATTAGATTTCTCATCCGAGTGAAGTAAAGGCTTGTATATACTAATAGATTGGAAAACGGTTGAGTAAAAAGAGCTTTGTAGTAAAATAGAGTTGAAATCGTTTTGATGAAAGAGTTTTGGTATTTACTACTAGTATTGAAACCTTTATGTTTTTAAAGTGACAAATCACAAAAATGATTATAGAAACAATCGGTCACAAAAGTCCACATTCGATGACGTGAATAAAAGCCAAAGAAATCAATTCCAAAACCATTAAAGTGGAAGTTCCCCTGCGACATAACAAATATTCAACACAGGAAGTAGGCGCGACCTAACACGGTGCCACGAGCTAAGGGGGTGAACGACCTAACTCGGTCGAGCTAGCAACAGGGGGTGCGACCTAACCAGGTCGAGCTAAGAAAAAGGGTCGAGCGACCTAACTTGGAAACAGGTCGAACGACCTAGAGGCATAGCATGCCGAGCGACCTAGGTGAAACGAGCTAGTGCCGAGCTAGCATGGATGACCTAAAAGGGTGCGACCTAAGTAGTGGAATGACCTAATGGCCGAGCGACTTAGGGTGAACGACCAAAATGGTTGCACAGGCCAAGCGACTTAAGGTGGTGAACGGTTTAAGGAACGAGCGAGCTACCCCATGGCGCGACATTTAGTATGACGCGGCAGAGCGACCTAAGGGTGCAGGAAGACCGAGCGACTTAAAAGGTCGAACGACCTAACAATGCAAGCAAGCCGAACGACCAAAGGATCGCGACCTAACTGCGAGGCGACTTAAGGCAAATGGAGCGTCGTAACACGTGGCGCGACCAAAGGAGTGTCGCGACCTAATGATGCCGAACGACCTAAGTCATGCGAGAATGGCCTAACCTCATGCTACCCAAGCATCACGCGACCTAACAATATAAAGGTCGAGCGACCTAAAGGCTAACGACCCAACACGGTGGAACGAGCTACACGCATGGGCCACTTTTCCTCTGGCCGAACGACCTAAATGCAGGAAAATGCCAGCAACTCGAAAATTTTGGGTTTTCCACCAATTCAATCCACACCAAAAGCAAATGCACATATAATAGTGGTATTTCTTTTGCTTGAATCTCCTCCCAACTATCCTTGTCTCTGCTCCAAATTTATGGGCTTCATCTTATGGACTCAAATATGACATATCTTGGCCTCCCTCTTTTAACCTCTAGATTGAAGCTATCTGATTGCCTTCCTCTGTATACAAAAATTGTTTCATTACTATACAGGTGGGCAAACAGATACTTATCTCAGGCAGGAAGGCTTGTACTTATCAAATCGGTTGCCTTTTCGATGGTTGTTTATTGGTCAAAAGCTTTTATCTTGCCTGTTAAACTTTTGTATCTGATTAGAGGTGCAATGCTTAGATTTTTTTGGACTGGTTCCATTAATAATAGGAAGCCTCTGCCTTGCTCTTTCAGTCTTTTTGAAAAAGATAGAAATTCTGGAGGGCTGGGAGTTATAAACATCATGAAATGGAATGTTGCTGCTTTTAGTACTCATCTAAATTCAATAATTGCCAGGAAGAACAATGGGTGGGTTAAATGGGTATGGGCCCACAGAATAGGTAGGATTAGCTTCTGGAGTTTGCCTATACCACAAACTTGTAGTTGGACTTGGAGAAAATTGCTTGGCTTGCGTGACACCTTACTTCCCCTGATTGTTCATAGGATGGCTAACTCATCTGAAGTTAAGTTTTGGTTTGATCCGTGGGTAGCCAATGGTGTGATATTGCATAAAATTTTCAGCTATCAACAAGTTGATCAGTCTGGAATTCCCAAAACTGCTAAGGCAGTTGATTATATTAGTCAAGGAAAGATACTGCTACCATACTCCTCTAACCAATATATCAGGTCTGTTTGGAATGAAGTACAAAGTAAAATCTACCCTACTGTTGAGGTTGATGCTGTTCATTGGAGTGCCGAACCCCACTCTGTCTCTCATGTGTACAATCAACTCAATCATTCTAGCAGTACTCAGGCTTTTAAATGGAGTAAAATCATATGGTCATCAGATTCTATGCCAAAAGATAATTTAATGCTTTGGAAGGTTGTTCAAAATGCATTGTTAACTGAAAGTAAGATGATGGAAATGGGTCTTGATTTTGGTATTTCCTATGTTTTCTGTTCTAACCAGCCCGAGACCACTCATCACTTGTTTTTTGAATGTAGCTCTAATCTGATTCTTTTTAGAAAAATAATGCAGCTTGCTGGTAGTAAATTTCTGTCCAATCTTAGGCCTATTGATTTAGACATGATATACAATGCTACTAGGTGGAGAACTTTGAAAGCAAGATGTATTTCTATTTGCCTCAAAAAGTACATGATTAATGTATGGACTGAAAGAAATATGATCTGTTTTGAAAAAAAGAGGAGGGATGGGGAATCTTTATGGAAAATCTTAAAGCATGAAATCTATGTTGCTATGATGAATCTGCCTTCTTTACCTGCTGCTTTGAGTGAAGCTTGGAGGTAGCTGGTGGACTGCTGCTTGTTTTGTCTGTTTTCTCCTTTCATTTCTTGCTTTGTTTTCTGAGTGTGCCGGTTTTCTCTAGTTCATCCTTGTGTGTTTTACTTTTTTGCTTGTTTTTTGTGAGCAAGCTTTGTATTTTATTGTTTTGTTGCAATAAAATCAAGTAGGGGCCCTGATAACCCCGCTAGCCTTTGCTAAAAAAAATAGTGGTAGGGATTCATTCCCAACAATCATAGATAGTCATAGAAAAGAATGTGAGATAAAAACCTCACCTTTTCACGGAAATTGATGGAGATGAAGCTTGAAAGCAAAGTAAGAACAATAACAAGCTTGAATCAATGTCTTCACTTGAATTTGGAGTAGATGTTGGATTAGCAATGAAGACTAAGGCTTTGGAGTTTTAATTTCCCATTCCCTCCACCATTTTTGAAGAAGCTTTAGAGTTAGGAAGTGAAGAGTGATTTTATGAAGAGGAGAAGGGGTTGGGCTGAGTTAGTAAGGGGCAAAAGAGTTCAGCCCAAACCAAAGCCATAAGCGAAAAAGTGGCGAAAATTCCACTATCTCCAAACATATCAAAGTTTATACTTAAAAAGATCGCAAACGTCATTTTGAACTCAATGGAGGTGGTCTCGAGTCCTAATTTGACCTAGTCCGAAAAGCTAGCTTTTCGTACTAAGATCCGATTAACGATTAAAATATTCAAATAAAATATTTAAATATAAAATCGATAAATATGCGGGTTGTTACAGACTCCCCTCCTTAAAGAAATTGCGTCCTCTCAATATATAAGATGGAAATAAAAAGTAACAACCATAAAAGCATATTAACACAAAAGAAATTTGAAATAAGAAGTTCACCTCAAAGAGCATGAGTAAGTAAGTTCGGATGTGTACGCTCAATGAATTCTCTAGATTCCCAAGAGCAATTCTTAGGATTTGAGGACCATTGAACTTTAACAAGCGGAACATCTTTATTTCGAAGTCATTTGACCTCCGAAGCAATAATTCTAATAGGATGCTGCTCATAAGTTAAATCAGGTGCAACTTCAATTTCTTCCACAACACCGGACTCAAGAGTAGAATCAGAATCTCGAAGGCATTTTCGTAATTGAGAAACGTGAAACACGTCATGAATAGCAGAAAATTGAGCCGGTAACAAAAGGCGATAAGCCATGGAACCAATACGTTCAGTGATAGGAAATGGTCCAATATATCGAGGCGCTAGTTTTCCCGATCGACTGAAGCATACAACACCAATCATAGGTGAAATACGAACAAAAACAAGATCTCCAACAGAAAATTCTAATTTCCTTCTTCGGTTATCGGCATAGGATTTTTTTCTACTCTGGGCTTCTTTCATCCTATGATGAATAAGTTCAATCTTTTCTGTGGAATCACGAATAAAATCTGGACCTAAAACCAGCTTCTCACCGGCCTCAAGCCAACAAGAAGGAGATCGGCATGGCCTTCCATAAAGTGCCTTGAAAGGTGCCATACCAATACTAGATTGGAAGCTATTATTATAGGAAAATTCAACAAGAGAAATATGATCTTCCCAACTTCCACCGAAATCAAGCACACAAGAACGAAGAAGACCTTCAAGAGTTTGATTCACACGCTCAGTTTGTCCATCGGACTGGGGGTGATAAGCGGTGCTAAAATTTAGCTTCGTTCCCAAAGCGTTTTGAAGACTCTTCCAAAATCCACTAGTAAACAATGGATCACGATCACTAACAATAGAAGTAGGAACTCCATGCAATTTAACAATTTCTTTAATAAAGAGTTTGGCCAAAAGAGGAACGGTTCGGTTAGACCGAACGGGAATAAAATGGGCGGATTTAGTAAGTCTATCAACGATCACCCATAAGCTATCATGACCCGAACGAGAACGGGGAAGGCCATCAATAAAATCCATGGAAATTTGGTCCCACTTCCAAACTGGAATTTCCAAAGGTTTCAATAACCCACCGGGCCTTTGATGTTCGGCTTTGACAAGTTGGCAAGTCATGCAACACTTAACAAAGTTAGCAATATCAGATTTCATTCCCTTCCAATAATAAAGTCGCTTCATATCCGTGTACATTTTACTACTACCGGGATGAATGGAAAATTTAGAACGATGAGAATCTTCTAAAATATCTTTACGAAGATCACTAATATTTGGTATGATAAGTCTACCAAATTTTCGAATGCTGCCACGAGAATCAATATCAAAGTCTTTCAATATCAATTTTATCCTTAATATTTTGGCCAAGAAGAGCCAATTTGGGATCTAGCCTTTGAGCTTCAAGAATGCGGTCTAAAAGAGAAGGATGAGCCTCAAGGCTACATAAAACCAGAGATGAACATAAATCGGAAACACGATCTCTAATTTCACAAGTGGATAAAACCTCAAGATCATTCCATTCAGATATCATCATAGAAACAACCGCTTGTTGCTTCCGACTAAGAGCATCAGCAACCCGATTTCCCTTTCCGGGAGTATAAAGAATATCAAGATCATAAGAAGCAAGGAATTCGAGCCAATGCTGTTGACGTAAATTAAGTTCCTTTTGAGAGAATAAATATTTCAAAGACTTATGATCAGTATAAAGTATAAATTTCTCTCCCAAAAGATAATGTCGCCAAATACGAAGGGCGAAAACGATAGTCGCGAGTTCTAAATCATGTGTTGCATATCTAGTCTCAACCGGCTTCAATTGCCTAGAAGCATAAGCAATAACACGTTCTTTTTGCATAAGAACGGCACCCAAACCAACGCGACAAGCATCGGTATATACAACAAAATCTTGATTCCCTTCGGGAATAACAAGAATAGGAGCATCAGAAAGGAGTTCTTTTAATTTCTGGAAAGAAGTTTCACATTTTTCCGACCAAATGTATTTAACACCTTTCTTTGTTAAGCCAGTAAGAGGCACGACAATTTTAAAAAAGTTTTTTATGAAACGGCGGTAATAACCTGCCAATCCGAGAAAGCTACGGATTTCAGTCACGCTCTCCGGTCTCTTCCAATTTTGAATCGCTTCAATCTTTGAAGGATCCACTGATATTCCGGATTCGGAAATAATATGACCGAGGAACTTCACACTAGATTGCCAAAAGTGGCATTTAGAAAATTTTGCTTTTAACTGATTACTCCTAAGAGTTTCCAATACAATCCGAAGATGCTTTTCATGTTCCTCCTCGGTTTTAGAATACACAAGAATATCATCAATAAAGATGAGAACAAACCGATCGAGGAAATCTTTGAAAACTCGATTCATAAGGTCAACGAAATAAGCCAGAGCATTCGTTAAACCAAATGGCATAACTAGCCATTCATAAGATCCATAACGAGTACGGAACGAAGTTAAAGGAATACTATCCTCTGCAATACGAAGCTGATGAAAACCGGTAGCCAAGTCCAATTGTGAAAAGACTCTAGCACCACTAAGTTGATCAAATAGATCATAAATCCGAGGTAAAGGATATTTATTCTTAATAGTAAGATCATTAAGCTTGCTGTAGTCGATGCAAAGCCTAAGTGTACCATCGGATTTCTTCACGAAAATTGCTGAAGCTCCCCAAGGCGAGGAACTAGAGCGAATAAATTGCTTCGTCTCTAATTCAGATAATTGTTTGCGCATCTCCTCATTCTCCTTATTGGACATGCGATAAGGAGGATGAGTAATAGGTTGAGCTCCAGGTATGAGATTAATTTTGAACTCAATTGCTCGCTTAGGTGGTAATCCTAAAACGGGCTCAAATATGTCGGAAAATTCACGGACGACGTGAATAAGAGAAATGACATCTTCTTCATCATCATTGTCATCATCAAGAGGATTTAGAGAATATAAAGATGCCGTCAAAGTGGAATCCGAATCTTTAAGAACAATAGAAATCTGCTTAACAGATAGTGGATGTCGGAGATAAATAGTCCGCTCAGGACATAGGATATGAGCTTCATAACGGTTAAGCCAATCCATACCCAAAATCATTCCAAAGCCTAAATAACGCATGACATGCAAATCGGCTAGGAAAGAAAAATCGCACAAAATAATCTCGACATCTTTACAAAGCAAACTAAGAGTTGCGGATCCACCAACCGGATTCGCAATTCTTAAAGAAGTCATCAAAGCAACAACACTTAAAGAAAAAGTATCGACAAATTCCTTTGATATAAAAGAATGGGATGCACCCGTATCAAAAAGAACTCGAATAGGTTGATCATGAAATATAATAATGCCATCAAGGACAGAATGAGACATACCTTGACCGCGAGATGTGTTGCCAAGGGCTTGAGCCACATTAAGCTTTCCCTCCTTCTTGCCTTGAAGTCTGGGGCATAAATGTATATAATGATCCAGGCTCTTACAATAGCGACAAGAACGCGGCTTCGAACACTTGTTCGCAAAATGGTCTTTAGAACCACAGTTATAGCATTGCCCACTACTAGGGGAAGGAGTCTTTGCAGCAGGAGTTGCAGGTTTCCCCTTTTTGTTGGGATAAGGACCTTTGAATTTGTTTGGCCTCTTCTTGTTGTTGAAGTTTGGTTTAGCCCCTACCACTTCAACATCATTTTCCCTATCAGCCTCTTCAAGACGAAGAGCGATATCAATGAGTTGATCGAAAGAAACTTCTAATTTTAGAAGTAATGGCTTCTTGAGATTTTTGTTTAAGCCATAGAAGAATCTCTGGTTCTTCTTCAATGGGGTGTTGATGTATTCAACCCCATATTTAGACAGTGACTCGAAGGATGCGACATAATCTGTCACAGAGGATTCACCTTGAACAAGGTCTATGAAACGTCGAGCCAATGTCACTTTCTCTGCTTCTGGTACGAATTTTAATTCGAAGCGTTCCCGGAATTGCTCCCAGGTGAGATCCGCTTCATTAATTTCAGAAATAAGAAGTTCGTACCAGTCCAATGCTCTTTCTTGGAGCATACGGGAGGCCACCTGAACACGGTGAAGATCGATAAGATTCATGCGAGAAAAGATTCGATCGCATGTTCTTAACCAAGCCTGGACCTCAATAATAGTTTCGGAACCTTTGAATGGTTTCCCACCCAAGTTGGTATAATCATTGCACAAGCGTGCAAATCCAGACTTAGGATGAGTAGGTTCCTGATTAGGACCAGCTGCTTGAGCATTCTTTACTAAATCAAGTAGCTGCTGAGCGGTTATAAAAACTCCATCCTGGGGAGTAACAGTAGATGGTCCGGCTCTGGGACGGCCTGATCTAGACATTCTCTTCTTTAAGAAAGAGAGAAGAAGAAAAGTTATTCTCCAAATAAATATCAAGCAGATCTTGATAGATAAAACAAGGATACATAAAGAAAACAGGATGAATCGGTTCGAAGACTCGAATTAAATCCTAAGGCACGACTACTAAGTTGGACTTAGGACGATGATCCTTGTTAAGTTATTCTACATTGTTCCAAAGTTTGGCTCTGATACCAAGCTGTGACGCCCCACCTCTATACCCATGCTAACCAAGAACACTACGGTGTAGTGCTGTCAACTAGCACCGAGAATAAGGCTGTTGAGGAGCGACCATCCGTGTAATTTCTTTGTGCGAGCCCCGATATGTCAGACAGTATAGCATGCATTTGTCTAAGGAGGAAATTCGACATACCGATACAAATGCAAAGCTATCAC
The DNA here is from genome assembly GCA_030737815.1 of Allium fistulosum. Classification (NCBI taxonomy): domain Eukaryota; kingdom Viridiplantae; phylum Streptophyta; class Magnoliopsida; order Asparagales; family Amaryllidaceae; genus Allium; species Allium fistulosum. The sequence continues at coordinate 88,588,991 of CM060905.1, forward strand.
ACAGTGGCTATATAAAATCTTTGGAAACAAACATAGAAATAAACATAACACAAATCAGTCACAGACATCCATATCACAATGGCGGAAAAAGATATGAATATATAACACATGAAAGTGTACATCAGAGTAGTGGTCTGAAAGATCCACGATAATACAAAAGAATAGCTACAAGCTACACAAAAGAATAAGTATACATCACGGAGTCTATATCTCAAATGTATACAACAAAAACTACTAATCTAAGTAGTTAGCAAAAAGTCAGAGTAATCCCAGAAGAGAAGTCAAGCAGAAGCACCTGTAACATCTCGGTCTGACCCGAGTATTATTTATAAGAAAATAATAAACGGATCAGTCTAGCTATAAATATCAGATGATATGGTATAAAATAAAAGACATGGCATGAACATGTAATAACCATAATGGCATACTACTATAAGTATGTAATTGAAAATCAACAAGAGATTAATCAATATCACAAGAATCTTCTCAAAGATAAAATGGGGTATCATACCCTAAACTTGTATTCATAACAAGTCAATGACACACAAATTCACCAATGCACAAAAATTGATAAAACTTATCAATGGAAATCACGAAAATTGGTGAAGCACAAAATTCCAGAAATCATCACAAGAAATCCAGAAATCACAAGAAGGGGGAGGCCTATCACAAAACGGGAGTATGAAAACTCACCAACACGTGTATCACAAGACGAGACGCTATCTCATGGTAGCTAACCATTAATTTTGAGCCGAAGCTCCACAAGAATGGCCCGAAGACCGTGGGGCGCTACCCCACATATGTGATCTAGAAACATCACACAAACGGGGTTTAGTCTCCCTCGTAGACAAAGAGACATCGCACAATTGCTAGTCTAAATCACAAAAATGATCGTCATGATCATCAAGAAGTGTCAATCACACCAAGCTAGTAAATATATGAGTTTATCTTCATGTCCCATAACCACTTGCTTAACTTAAATATTTATGAACAAACTGTAGATCTTCACTAGAAAATTGTCACAAGAGGTTCAATCGAACAAGTCCAAGAATTAACCGAAGAAGTAAACCCAAGCGTTTCATACCACCTGTTTTACTAAGCCGTTTAATTAGATTTCTCATCCGAGTGAAGTAAAGGCTTGTATATACTAATAGATTGGAAAACGGTTGAGTAAAAAGAGCTTTGTAGTAAAATAGAGTTGAAATCGTTTTGATGAAAGAGTTTTGGTATTTACTACTAGTATTGAAACCTTTATGTTTTTAAAGTGACAAATCACAAAAATGATTGTAGAAACAATCGGTCACAAAAGTCCACATTCGATTACGTGAATAAAAGCCAAAGAAATCAATTCCAAAACCATCAAAGTGGAAGTTTCCCTACGACATAACAAATATTCAACACGGGAAGTAGGCGCGACCTAACACGGTGCCACGAGCTAAGGGGGTGAACGACCTAACTCGGTCGAGCTAGCAACAGGGGGTGCGACCTAACCAGGTCGAGCTAAGAAAAAGGGTCGAGCGACCTAACTTGGAAACAGGTCGAACGACCTAGAGGCATAGCATGCCGAGCGACCTAGGAGAAACGAGCTAGTGTCGAGCTAGCATGGCCGACCTAAAAGGGTGCGACCTAAGTAGTGGAACGACCTAATGGCCGAGCGACTTAGGGTGAACGACCAAAATGGTTGCACAGGCCAAGCGACTTAAGGTGGTGAGCAGTTTAAGGAACGAGCGAGCTACCCCATGGCGCGACCTTTAGTATGACGCGGTAGAGCGACCTAAGGGTGCAGGAAGACCGAGCGACTTAAAGGGTCGAACGACCTAACAATGCAAGCAAGCCGAACGACCTAAGGATCGCGACCTAACTGCGAGGCGACTTAAGGCAAATGGAGCGTCTTAACATGTGGCGCGACCAAAGGAGTGTCGCGACCTAATGATGCCGAACGACCTAAGTCATGCGAGAATGGTCTAACCTCACGCTACCCTAGCATCACGTGACCTAACAATATAAAGGCCGAGCGACCTAAGGGCTAACGACCCAACACGGTGGAACGAGCTACACGCAGGGGCGAATTTTCCTTTGGCCGAACGACCTAAATGCAGGAAAATGCCAGCAACTCGAAAATTTTGGGTTTTCCACCAATTCAATCCACACCAAAAGCAAATGCACATATAATAGTGGTAGGGATTCATTCCCAACAATCATAGATAGTCATAGACAAGAATGTGAGATAAAAATCTCACCTTTTCATGGAAATTGATGGAGATGAAGCTTGAAAGCAAAGTAAGAACAATAACAAGCTTGAATCAATGTCTTCACTTGAATTTGGAGTAGATGTTGGATTAGCAATGAAGACTAAGGCTTTGGAGTTTTAATTTCCCATTCCCTCCACCATTTTTGAAGAAGCTTTAGAGTTAGGAAGTGAAGAGTGATTTTATGAAGAGGAGAGGGGGTTGGGCTGAGTTAGTAAGGGACAAAAGAGTTCAGCCCAAACCAAAGCCATAAGCGAAAAAGTGGCGAAAATTCTACTATCTCCAAACATATCAAAGTTTATACTTAAAAAGATCGCAAATGTCATTTTGAACTCAATGGAGGTGGTCTCGAGTCCTAATTTGACCGTATGCAAAAAGTAGCTTTTCGGACTAAGATCCGATTAACGATTAAAATATTTAAATATAAAATCGATAAATATGCGGGTTGTTACAGTTGGAGTTCAAAAAACAACCGTTTATAAACATTGGAGTTCAAAATATAACCGTTTGTAGCCCAAGGGGGTGGGATGAAGAGTGGAAAGTAGCCGGTGAGGGTGGAGTAGGGAGAGCCCAATTCAGGATCCTGAACTGGATCTTGAATTTTCAACTGAATCCTCGCCTTTAATTTAACAACTGCAGACTTTTTTTTTCCAATATTCAGTAAATAATTCGACCACTGGAGTTGCTCTTAGTAAGTTTGCAGTAGGAAGCGAGGCTGGGAATCCAAGTTTGAGTAGGGTAGGGACGTTGACCAGGTTGTGGAGTAGGGGTAAGATGGTAATTGGTGCTTATAGTCCTAGAGGATGTGGTATTGACAAAGGTGTTGTGGGTGAGGAAAGTACTATAACTCATAGCTAAGGGCAACTCCAGTGGATTCAGGGCTGAATATTCAGCCCTGAAGAGGAGGGGTTTCCCAGGGGCCAGGCGCCCATTTAATGGGCGCCTGATTGCCAAGCGCCTATAAAATAGGTGCCAGCCCCCCCTTCATATACTCCCGTTCTCCCTTCCCCTCCGCACTCTCCACTCAATTTTTCAGTTTTAATTTTTTTAATTAGAAAAACTAAACAAAATGCCGCCGCATCCAACCAAAATCGCCCGAAGAACGGTTCACAAACATCCAACGGAGCAATCTGGACCATTACACGTGTCGCCGCCACCTGGAGTTTCACCAGACAATCTACGTGTACTGCATAAGCTTCCAGATGGTTATCGGCACAGAGCCGAAGCCGCTTTAACAACCGTACATGCATAAATTGCACATTAATATATCTGGTTATTTTTATATATACATCACATAATCTTATTAAATAACTGTTACTCTATCCAAAATTATTAATTCATAAATTATCTATAGGACCATTACATTCATTGTCGGGGTAGTTGGGCTAAGTGCATTACCCAGTTTTATGACTCTCTTCCCGGTCCTATTATTGAGGCTACAGGCTAGCCCTTTTGGTCTTCTTTGTCGATTAGGCCTGTCCTTTGATCGACCTTTCATTCATGCATTAGCTGAGAGGTGGTGGCCCACCACACATACATTTTATTTTTCAGATTTTGAGCTTGGTATTACCCCAGTTGATTTCTACATGTTCACTGGCATTGAGATTGGACGGCATGGCCATCGACCTTTTCCATTTGATGATTTATAGGAGTCCCCCAATTTGTTTACAATCTGAAAAATAGTCCGATATATGTAATGAAATCGCAAATATGACCGTTTATAGCCATAGTAGTTTTAAATATGATCGTTTATAGACGTTGGGGTCAAAGTACGACCGTTTATAGCCGTTGGAGTTCAAAATACGATATTTTATAGCCGTTGGAGTTCAAAATATAACCGTTTGTAGCCGAAGGGGGTGGGAAGAAGAGCGGAAAGTATGGTGAGGTGGGGTAGGGGGAGGGGCTTGGGCGCCCATTTAATGGGTGCCCAAGCCCAATTCAGGATCCTGAACTGGATCCTGAATTTTCAGCTGAATTCTCTCCCTTAATTCGACGACTGGAGACTTTTTTTCCAATATTCAGTAAATAATTCGACCACTGGAGTTGCTCTAACCGAAGTTTGTGAATGATGCTATATGCACCTATGCAATCTTTGCACAATTAGCTATGAGTACTGCTTTGGTTAATTCCAATAGTAATGAATGGAAGTATTATATGTATTGTTTTGGTATCACATGTCTTACTACCTACTTTTAAAAATAAAAAATAAAAAACATGTTCAGAATCAATATTACACATCAGATGTATTTTTGACCATGCCTAGTTATATATCCAGTAATTTTATAATTTTTATTTGTGCTAGAAAAGTTTGTCTTATTTTAAAGAAAATACTATGCTCTTTGTGTTTTGCTTAAATTTGTTGAATTAACAAAAGCAATTACGGATTTGTCTATTCATTATTTTTAAAAAGTTGTATATATTTCGCAACATTTAAAAAAGGTTGAAAAATTATCATGCAACATTTAAAAAAAGTTGTAAATCACATTCATCTAAAAACAATTGTAATTGTAACTATTACAATGTTTTTTGCAACATTAAAAAAACGTTGTACATGATGTAGAATCTATTACAATTTGACCTAATACTACGTTTGCAAAACGGTTGCTAAACCCCTATTACAATGTTTGTTGATGTTGTAATAGGATATATTTGTTATAGTGAGTTACCCCTATTAATCATATTGAAAAATTAATGTCCATAGGACTATAGAATAAATATAAGGTTATACATGTAATCACTTTAGTGAAAAACTCTTACAACCGGTGTATGTCAAACTCTCAAGTATATATTGGCCAACCATAACAACACTTCCTAAAAATCAATCAAAACTGGTATGATCAAAACCGATACTCTCAAAACCTCTAATAACCGTAAGTCCAAAAACTCCCAAACGGAGCCTTAATTTATTAGTATACTTCTCGCTATCTATTTCTTAACCTTAATCCCAAAATGGACCAACTACCAATCTATTTCAAAAAAATCAAAAATAAAAAAAAGCCCAAAATTATAGTAACTTGACCACCATCTGCATCTCGACCATCGAACCAACATTTTTCACATATTGAACGCCATTTGCTACACTTCTCTTATCCTTCATCATAACACCTATGCTTTTTCTTGCCTCCGCCAACCTTTTAAGTATCAAATTTTACTACTAATATTTTGATATTATAGTCTATTAATTCGAATGGTATTGGAGATTGAAATTTGGCACGTTAAAATTTTAAATTTGTTGAAAGTTTTTTCATGATGTGAAGGCTATAAATTTAGTAGAAACAATGGATCCTCAGACAGTCTGGTCGAATTTGCTAATTAACCACCAATCTAATGCTTTTGATGGAAGATGAAATTCTTAAGTTAAGTTGTATACATAATCATCATATTTTTCTTTCTTGTAGCATGTTTCTTGAAAGAAAATTATTTTTCGTATGCATCCTTTAATGAAGCTTATCAGCCATCATTCTTTTAATTGGTTCAAGACCAAATTTGCAATGGTGTTGAAATATGCTCCAATTTATAAAGAATAGCATACATAATTACTAATTGGAAATAACTATACTTTATTATAGAAAAGCTAATAATTAAATAATTATATATGTACTTACCAGTAAAATAAATAGGTGTTATGTTGCATCATGGAGGAGATAATCTTATGGCATTAAATATGTCATGACGTGGAGAATAAATGAATGAGCAACCTATTTGTCGACCTTGCAAAAATCTATCCGAATCATTGAGAAAAAAATTGAAATGGTCGTTCACTGCTTTATGTGAGACTTGCATGTTTACTCATTTAATATTTAATCTGGGGCTAAAAATACATAAACTCGCACGCATGCATACACACACATATATATAGTAAACATTATATATACACACATGTACATACACAACTAATTATGGATCTACTCTTTGCAAATCTTTCATTCTAATATCTCTCATAAGGAAAAAAAATCCTTTTCTCTACGTTTTCCTCATTTCCATATATTTCACAACTATTTGATCTAAAGTTTACTCATTCTCTTTGAAGAAAGATTTCATGAAAGTTCATGGAAATAATTCAAATTAAGAAATATATACATAATGTCCTAAGTCTCATGTGGTAAACATTCAAAATGAATCTGCAACGCCCTAAATTTGATCTAGACAAATTAGAGGTAATCGAATCTCTACAAAAATTATGGTGCTAAAGCAATTGAAATTAGAGATAGTCTTGTGTTAAGTTATGGTTTTAAGCTTAAATTAAACATGAATACCAATAAATAAGGTACAATAATTATCTTGAAGTTATTTCCTTTTAGTAGTTCTTATAATCTTTCAAGATACATCTGCATCCAACAAATATTTGTGGGACATGTACGATGCGATGAGTAATTGTATTAGGGAAATAGTTGTACCCTCTGCATTTGTTGTGCAAAAATTGCATGGATGCAGAAAAAACAATAAATAAAATCTAGATTTGCCAATTTGAACATCACTCAATCTAGTAACAATTATTCTAGTACTTCAAATTAAATAGTAAATAACTATAAAGAAGGAAAAGTGATGCATAATATTATACTAGTTCCACTATCATCAAGATAGTGTACGTCCAGTCCAAAGGAGAGAGATTTTATTACACATAAGAGGGTTACAAGAGATTACAAGATAAAAGTCTACATACCAAAGCCCTAAATTAGGGTTAACAAGAAGAGACGCTCCATTTGGGATCGCTGGCAGAATGCCAGGATGGATTTACAATGAAGTCTACCCTCAATATATAAACAAATGCGAGTCCTCAAGAGTCGTCGATTAAATTACCAATATATGGTTAGAAGATAATGGAGGCAACTTACAATGGTAACAAATGGTGCAAACATAGCAAGTAATTTATTCATTCCTTTAATTAGCAAAGATGGAAGAAAATAATACCAAAGCACTGCGTTTACTGTGAAAGAAATAATATGCATATCCTTTTGAATATATATTATTCCATAACGTAAGCGTGCATTTATTTCCTTGCCATCTAATGGAAATGCGATCCAATAATTTATGCATTTCCATAATTAACACATGTGATTACTTTCCTTTTTGCATATTTGTTTCCTTCTATTTGTGATTTTGTATCACCAAAATTTAACACTCCGTCTTGATGCAAAATCACATATCTCCAACATTCCACCTCGATTCAAATTCTCATTTCAACATAAAACTCTTTAGAAAAATGAAGTCCACCTTCAACTAAAATCTCTTAACGAGAAAGAACCAAAACTGAATACTTACCCAACGGGTTCCGGCAATGCCACCTCCCATCACACCTTACTAACGAGTTCAGACAATGTCCCCGCCCATCAATAAAATGTTGCAATTATCCAAAATTAAAATAAGGTAGATACCAAAATAATCTCAATGCCATCAATCACCAATCCAAATACAGAGCCAAAAGATAAACAAAAGCCAATGGACATAAAAGGCTAATCCAAATCTCTGTATGCAATACGAATATATCTCCTTCCACATACCATCATGTGGCACCACGAGTCACTGAAAAAAAATCGAACCAAGTTCGAGGCACACTCAAACGTACCAATATGCAAATCAACAAATCTAAAGCTAGCTAGCAATTTCACGATGTCCCCAAAGTCCACAAATGATTTGCATAACTCCTTTAAGACAGCATCACAAAATCAACGATGTACCTCAAGACACTAAATCCACCAAAAATCAGCTCTCTGAACTGAACTCTCCAAGACGGCATCACAAGTCGACAAGCCTCAATGGCGCCAAATCCGTTACCAAAATCAGCTACATCAACTGAACTCTTCAGTATTATGAGCGACACCCTCAATAATCTAAGAACCAAGTGGACTACAAATATGTGTACCAAAAGAAAATGGAATCTTCTTTTGCAATCTTCCAAATTTCCCATGGAAATTAACATAAGAGTGACACATCAGCATTGAACCGTAAAGCAGATATAGGTTTCCAAATTCAGATGTCCCTTCAACACACTAAACTCCTTATCACCAAAGTTCCAAGACTCTAACGCTCTTCTCTTTCAACATAATCTCCTCCATCGTTATCTTCCATGTTGCACAAAATATCATTTTTCATCAAAATGATCAGTAGCATAATTACCACCGGGTCTACCACTTTTTCTAGAAGCCGTTGATGCACAAATTTAAACAAATCGCCTTGCTCTGATACCAATCTGCTGTGCCAAAATTGCACGGATGCGAAAAAACCAATAAACAAGATATAGATTTGCCAATTTGAACATCACTCAACTAGCAGCAATTATTTTAGTACTCCAAATTAAATGATAAATAACTATAAAGAAGGAAAAGAGGTGCACAATATTTATACTGGTTCCACTATCATCAAGATAGTGTACGTCAAGTCCAAAGGAGGGAGATTTCATTACACATGAGAGAGTTACAAGAGATTACAAGATAAGAGTTTACATATCAAAGCCCTAAATTAAGGTTAATAAGAAGAGACGCTCCATTTGGGATTACTGGTTGAACGCCAGGATGGATTTACAATGAAGTCTACCCTCAATATATAGCTTAACAATATTAAAGGAAATAGTTGCCTTGAAGAAATAATTGTTCCGTCAACAATACAGGAAATGGTTGTTGTAGGGAAATGAGTGTTCCATTGACAAGGTGAAAGTAGTTGTTTCTATTGGTTGAGCACATGATTGTGTACAGCGTATGATGGAATGTGACATGACCTTAATTGAGTATTCAACCATGTCATAGTGTTGATATTACTCCTCGAGTGTAAGTTAGGCGGGTTAAGTTAGGTGTACATATGTTAGTAGACAATAACAATGTTTTACCAGTACTTTTGGTAGTATATATGAGATAGACTTATTTCACTCACTCAGACATATGTCCAACCCTCTTCAAATTTGGATTCTTACCTAATACTAATAGATTGACGATCTGTGGAGTCGAGCCGATATAGGTGATGTAAAAGGTGGGGACAATAGAGACATTTCATAGAATATATGTTGTATATATCACCCGACATTATGTTGTGATATGTAGATGGAGATTTGTTCTACAGAAATGACTACATATTTGAAATAGGTATGAATAGATGAATATTTTATATTATAGGTTGTTCTTCCACTGTCAGTTCTGATCGATATAGTTAGAATCTTTTTTTTTCTTGTTATCATCTCTTAAAGATTCATTATTTCGTTTCTTGTGGTTTGGACGTCGGTACGAGCGTTAAACCGAAGGATTAAAAAGGTAGGTTGTTACAACCCTAACTATTAAAGAACCACACAAAACTCCTAGCTATCTAGAAAAGTCATCGAGAAATTCACTTGATTTGTCTTGAGTGTGGAATATACTCGTAGCCCTCATTCCGCTCGTCCCTTTGATATCTAGTTTGGCCAAAATGGTTGAGAAATGAAGAAGATATGGTGTTTAGAACTTTTTAGAAGAAAGGTGGTCTTAAGAAGAATATGAAGAGAGAAACAAAATGAATGTGTACATAACATTTTAGTACTTATGGACAGGGAAGCAACCATTGAAATTCAAATTCAGATACATGGATCTGACCCGCTTCGGCCCATTAACCCGCAACCCGAATCCTCTCTATCTCCTTTGTACAATCTTCGATTTTGACATTCATAATGTCAAAAATCCGATATACACAATGGCGCAACCTTCTTCTTCAAATTCCATCATTTATAAAAATTACCATTTTAAACCTTATACATAGTGTGTGATACTAACACACACGAGCGCCCGCGCATAAACATATATATGTAAAGTTTTAAATACTAATAACTATGTTACATAAATGTGTATATATATCTATCAAATGGACAATGATATAATATATACATTTTCCCTTATATATTATTGAGTATATTGCTTATTGCATTGTAAATTGAAATTAGCGTTTAAGTTAATGACTATATATTATTTTAACTTTTCAATACAAATCCAGATTATATTAAGGTGATTTAACGTATCAGTAAAAGTTCATTTCCAATTACAAAAATGATATTATGTAGCTTTACTAAAGGGAAATTCTCCCCCACCATGTGACGCACTTGGTCAAGCACCCTTTATTTAAATCACGAGATATGTTGTTTTATTAATTGAAGCATGTATTCTTACCATTATTATACAAATCGATAACAAAAGGAAAAGCAAAGTGGGTGTAGACTCGATTACGACTAAACCACTACAATGTTTATGGCCTTTTTTTTGTTTCCTACTACTATGTTTCTATTGTAATGATGTTTAAATTACATTCTTCTTGTTCTAAACAAGATAAAGTTATTTCACCAATTAAACATAATTTGCATTACAATTGAAAATCAAAATTCTTTTGAAATCTTATCTAGTTGTTTGCTTGTGTAAACAACGTAAACAAAAAAACACATCATATGACCCCAAATAATTATTTGAATGACATGTTAAAAAAATAATGTACAATTTTATTTTATTGCAAATTAGTATATATGCATGCATAATAGTTGAAAGTGAGCATCATAGTATTGATTATGGTCAATAAGCATCGACCACACTTCGAACTTTTAAAACACCTTATTGCTCATGTTGTTAGATCATTCAAACCGAGAATGTTCAAAAACCTGCGATAGTTTAAATCATTGCATAACATGCATTAATTCAAGACAAGTAAGTTAATATGATTTTATCATTATTGCACACCTCATAGTTGGAAATTATTGTTGGATAACTCATATTAGAAAGTATCAAAGTTATATGTTGTTTAGAAACTATGAGTTTAAAATAATAATAAATATTCATTCCAATGTAGTTTTCTAGTTGGCCTAAAGCATTCCTATTAACTTGCGTGCAATATTAGCTTTTTCCAACCATATATAATGTCATAATCACTTTCATACTTGGTTGTACTAATATTCTCAGTGTAAATGGGATAAATCTGCAATCGAAACTTACCGCACATCATGATAGATGTCATCTTTCAAATTACAAAGAAAAATTATAATAGCATCTCTAGGAAGAAGTTTGCAAACAAGCATTGTCAATAATATTTAATTGGTAAAATAAATAAGTTAAACTTAATTAATTGTTATTGAATTCTGATTTAGTATGAATTTAAACTAATTGTCTTTGAAAATTACAAAAGTTCTTTTTTTATGTCTGCTTTTACTGCTCATTGTCTAAATTAAGTAGGCAATAATAAGAAATTTGTGCAGTACATATCCGTTTTTTGTTGAAAATGAAAACGCTTCTTTGGTATCCAGACCTTCTTCAACAAGTGATTTTATCAACTAAATGAGTAGTTCAGACTTCTCGTTTTAAGCACTAAAAACAAATCTCTACCAACTTAAAAATACAATTTTCCCAATGTTAAAATTACTTATATATTAACTAAACAAAAGATGTACTTTACTATTTACTTTATTACAAATAACGAAAGAGTAGGTGGTTTCTAAATGTATTTTGATGGGATTTAAAGTCCATAATTTTAACATGTTGTTTGTGATTTCATGTTGGTTCAAATCTTAGGCTACACCGGCCTTTTTAAGTGAACACATGAAAACCACAATGTTTTAAAACTATTTTATATAAATTATGCTTACAAATAAAGTAGTTTTCTTCAGTATTTCATGATTCCATTATGATTTAGAAATTATGACCCTATTAAGCGTCTAATAATTATAGAAAAGAGTGAAAAGACAATTGCGTTATTAACATGCATATGAAGTCAATTCATTATATGAAGATCATGGTTTTAAGAAGGGAACCACTACACTTGAAACACATTTAACAACAAAAATGTATTAACGCATCATAATATATTAATGAGGCATAAATAATTGGTCATCAAAACATCATGTCACCATGAGATGTGGACAGTAATATCATGATTAAATACAATATTATTGACATGAGCATTATCTTCCTAATATAAATTATAACTAGAGCATCTCTTCTCATCATCATCAACATGTAAATGCAAATCCATGGCAAGTCTCTAATATTTTTTGAGATAGGTCTACTTATGACTACTCACTATAACTAAAACAGATTGACAAATTAGACTCTAGATTTCCATCTCTTCTATACATCATATTTTTGGGTGTGTTCTCTAATTCTTATTGGATGTTAATTAATGTGATGGATTTTGTTGGGTGGTTGGGTGTTCATTGAACAGTTAATATGATTATATATGCATTTAGTAGTAATTATTGTTAACCGTATTTTTTTACATGTCTTGATCAAGTTGCCATCATTTGTCATAAATCTAATTGTTGGCTGTTGAAAATGTCGCTTATCTTAGTTTCCTTTGGTTTTCAAGTGACTGGAGGTTCAATTACATCCAGGAAGAACATAATGATGTCAGATTCATTTATTATCATCTAGAAGATGATCCTAAATATTATATATAGATTATCGTTTAAATAATTGTAGGCTTTTCAAAACACTTTGGCTTCGTTTCGGAGTTTCAGTTTGACTGTCAATGGTTGTAGCAGTTTTGCTTGGTTTACCTGAAGTGTTGTTACACCAATCAATACATGCTTGAGAGTTTAACATATATCGGTTTTCAAGATTGTACACCAAAGTAATATTACATATATACCCTTAGGCTTCGCTTGGGAGTTTCTTTTTTACTAGTTTTTACTGGTTTTGAGTGGCTCTATATTTCAGGAGTTGTCATAACATTTACTTATAAGTTTTTTTTCAACTGATTATTGTTGGATATTAAACCGATGTAGTGTAATTTTGATGTTAATTCTCAACCATTAAATTAGGGTTGAGGTTCTAGCATTTTTTCCTAATCATACCCTTGCTAATTATGTCGGAAAATTAATCTTTAAAAAACTAAAAAATAAATATAAGACTCCAATTGAAAGTTTTGTAGTACCCATTCTTAAAGGTTTTGAGAGTATTGTTTTTGACCGTCAATGGTCGTAGTGGTTTTGATTGGTTTGATTGAAGTGTTATTATAGTTGATCAATATATGTTTGAGCGTAATATACATCGATTTTAAGAGTTGTCCATTAAAGTAACATTACATATATACACCATTATATTTATTCACTAATTTTGCAGATATTAATTTTTCAACATAACTAGCAAGGGTATAATTGGAAAAAAAACTAGAACTCCAAAACACTTCAATTTGATGGGTTGAGAATTACTAACCAAATTACACCACATCGATTTTCATTGTTTTAAAACCAACAAAAACCGGTATGATTAAAAACATACAAGTAAAAGTTATGACAACATCTGAAATACATAGCCGTTGAAAACCAATCAAAATTGGTAAAAAGAAAACTCTCAAGTGGAGCCATTGTGAGAACACACCGTAATTTTTAACTATAACTTTCATAATTATATAATGGTTTTAAAACTCACATATATAGTGTCTGAGGCCCAATGCTCGATACGTTTACACGTCAACCATACTCTTTACAACGATTACATGTTTCATTGTACCATTTGATGGGCCACTATCCCATATTTTCCTTTGACTAATTTTGATACGATGTTTTAATATAAGGCGGACTAAAGACATGCAAGCTTGGGGAAGGCTATGACCCAATTAAACTCATTGAGTCTTTTTCAAATTTTGGAAGAAGGTGACTGGGTTTCACTACTTCAAAACATTAAATTATTGAAAACAACAAAGAATAGTTTAAAATATTCGTATAATTAATAGCCTGGCCCAATAAAACTCGTTTTGACCACTGAAGTAAACATCAAGAATGGACACCAACGCGGTTAAAACTAATATTTGTGGTTTCTTCGCCTAGCCCCCAAAATGTAGAGCTCGCATCCAAAATAAATTATCAAATATATGTTCATCTAAACTATGGATTTCAGAATTACTTCTGGCATGTATAACCAGTAAAATTGTTGGGATAAACATGGACATATTTTTTCCAAAATTTACAGGTTCAATTTAGCTGGTGTTAAAAGTTATGTGATGTAATATTATATTTATAAAAGAGTATATGATTAGAGTCCTATGAGAATACGGTTCGATATTAAAAACAAAATGTAAAGTAAGGCATTTAGTATAACATGGTTTACTTGTATTTTGAAATGTGTGTCAATTCAATCATTTATTCAGTTTTTGTAAATTATTAGATCAATCATTTAATCACATAAATTTTCAACTATAACCTTTATAATTATATGCGTTAGATGTAGTTTGCATTTGAGAGTGCGTGAGTTAAACGTTAAGTTCCATATCGCAAGAAATATGGCGCATAACGTGATATATATTTTGGATAGTGGCACGTAACATTGAGAATTCATTTTGTTACAGGAAAGTGTTGCCAAGACCACGTATGTGCCCATTCTGAGAGGCGATGAAGGGATGTACAATCGGGACGCTGGCACATCGGAAGCTTTATTAAGGTAGCACCGTTACGGATCAATGATATGCGCATTCGTGAGGACGTGTTGGAGTGCCGAAACACAACATGGTATCAGATCCGATTGTTCAATGGACCATTATACGATGCGAGAGTGACCGAAGCAAAGACTTCTTGAGGCTTGAAGATATGTAAGCAGTCTGACCTCACTATTAGATACGCAGCCTGCTCTCTTGCGTTGTTGATGCTCCAAGATGGCTTTAGCGGAAGTACTCATCTTAAGGTGTAGATTTGGTAATGCAACCTGGCCAACTGCGGAGCTTCTTCAGTATGCTCCAAATGAAGGTTAGAGTAAATGCTCACCAAGGTGGAGATCTGTTAGATGTGACTCACATTTGAGAGTACGTGGGTTGAATATTAAGTCTCACATCGCAAGAAATATGGCGCATAACATGGTATGTACGTGGGATTGGTGGCATGTAACATTGGGAATTCCTTTTGTTACAAGTAAGTGTTGCTAAAACCACGTAGGTGCCCGTTCCGGAAGGCGATGGAAGGATGTTCAATTGGGACGTTGACACATTGGAAGCTTCATTAATGTGACACCGTATGGATCAATGAAGCCTGCGTTCATGAGGATGCGTTGGAGTGCCGAAACACAACACACACAAACACAAATATGTATATGTGTGTGTGTATATATATAAACTTTTCATTATTTATTTACTTAATTAATCATATTAATTAAGTTTTTATGAAATTTCAAAAAATATTAAATTAATTTCTCAAAACAACTTTTGAATATTTTCATATTTATTTTATAACGTTTATAAAATTTCCTTTTATATTTTAAATGTAACATTTAAATTTAAAATATATTTTAAATTTTCAAATCTTATTTTGAAAATTAGCCCAATGTTCAAAATAAATCTGGGCTTTACATTTGGCACAACATTTGGACTTGCTCCACCCATTAGGCCAGGCAACTAACAAGGGAGGGAGAATACATTTTATCCAACCCAAGTCTAGACACAAATATTCTAGACACCCATCAGATACAAAAGTTTATTTGTTGACCTCTAATGTTGACTAGCTAGACTGCATCCACTATATGGGCTCTAACATCATTGTTGGATCTTGGTCTGTTTCATAGTGGGTGAAATGAGTAAATTTTAAAAAAATCTCTATTTGGATGTTAATGAGCCTATGAGTCTATTAACTAGCGTTAGCCTAATCTGTCTATTTAAATAAAATCAAATCATATTTAAAATTATTTTATATTTATTAATCATATTAATTAATTTAATTAAATTTCTATTCGAATATATTATACATATATTTATATATGTTCAATAACATGACATGATAATATAATGATGTACAAACATGTGTATGCGCACGCGTGTATACACACATATACATATGGAGATTTTTACCTGTTGTATATACATATATATTATACTTACATATGCATATGATAATTTCGTATGAATATCAGGAATAAATATGCCCAAGTACATATGTACGTATGTATGTATTTATGTATGTATGTGTGTATATATATATTATAATGTGTATATTGTTTTCGTGGACTTTCACATTCCTCTGTTTTAAAACATTCCTTATTAATTACAGATCTAAATCAATTATCTAGACCATCATTCTCCCCCTACAACCGGCCATAATCGACACCCTTAATGGACCAAAAAATCCCAAAGCCCCTTAAGTAATTAATTATATTTAAAGTCTGTGTAAATGCATACTGATATTGTATATCGACACATGCAAATATAACTTTTATATACACATCAAATAAGTACTAATAACATCACAAACATCAAATACATTAATAATGAATATTTATTAAATATTAGTTAGTTTAATTAATTTATAACACTTTATAAACCAACTAAATCGTGTGATTTTTTAGAGAATTCACAAATGTGATTGTGTGACTCGGAGGTGTGATTTCAGTTAGCGATTAGTATGAAAGTACGAAACTATTCAAATATTAATGTTCACACATTACCTTAGATAATGGTGTGACAGTGTGGCCGAATTTAACGGTTGGAGATCTTTTTGGTAAATCATATTTTGCATCACCTTAAATAATGACAATAATTTACACATGTTCTCTTCGTCAACACTATATCACTTAAACATATGGAGTTTGGTACTAGTCAAAGCTCCAGTATTATCCACATTCAACTTGATTAGTCCATACATAACTAAAGTCTTTGGTTTAATAATAACATTTATTATTAATCATTCTACTCTGGCCAGAGATTTTCACTTTCAGTTGACTACCGTTGACCGTGATACTAACCTCATATAACTAAGGTGACAAATTCTCTATTAAATATTGCTTCAGTATCAAGACTTCAACTCAAACCCAATTATAGTCGTTAGATGGACGTCATGCCATGATTTAATTATAATCAAAGTCAAGCATCCATAATGAAGTTCCATAGTATTCTCATGTTGAGGGAACCATGTGACATCATAATACTAAGATTCCATGTTTGACATAACTATTATCAATCATTAGGAAACTCTCACACGAGTCATTCCATAATTATCCAATAACTACAAGTACGTAACCCCTTTGTGCTCCCAACATGCATGAGTAATACACTGCCTAACATTTGGAGAACGTTGCATACTCTAGTATCAATGGATGCATTGATATCCTTTCTCGAAACATCTTGACCTAGAATATTTAAAGCAAAATGTTATTTAATATCGTGATTAGTTACTCAAGATTGAAACTATTTGCAAATACAATCACATAATATTTTATTTGTCGATCTTCTTAATTATATACTTTAAATTAATTATTTAATTAATTATATCATAATATAACAAAGTATACATAAGAAAATAAACACCTTTCTTACGAACAAGATTGATTACATAATTAGATATATGTTACAAATTACATGCAACATACTAGAATTTTATCGTTTTAAGTTTAAATATTTAATTAATTTTAAATATTTAAATAATTGGGTTTTAACATCTAAATAAGTTATATTCAAATATAGCGATTATTTAAATATTTGAATTATGAATTAAATATTAATTAAACAGGTTTAATAGCCCTATTTAACTCCTTTTAATTAATAAATAATAATGGAACTTGTTATTGTAAATTTATTTACTATAATAAATAGTTTGAACAAATAACAATAAAATCAATTATTAATAAAACGACTTGATTTTTATTGGCTTATTTTTAAATGAATTTATAGAATTTTTCCATAATTTTTCATTTGAAAAATATTGAATTATCATTTGACGTAATACTCAACAAACGATGGTATTTTTATGATTTCACAAAATAAGATAACTAGTGTATTTTATAATTGTTTTGGAATCGGATCGCAATTTTGTGTGCACTCGTATTTTTGTTTTGTCATTCGCGATTTTCACGCGAATGGAACTCTATGTAGTGATGTTGACAACAAAAATGGGCATCAACACCTGTAGAATCTTATGGATATCAGAAAATCAATGGAATCTAAAGACCAAAGCATAAAAGTAAATAAACGTGAAGATTTTATAGTGGTTCGGCAATCTTAGTCTACATCCACTTCACATTTTATTAATGTTTCACTCAATTACAAGTACATGAGCTGTTAGATTAGCTAAAATCCATTGATACAAGTTTACAAGAAAAATAGCCATGGTAGAGCTTCTAGAGGAGGAAGAAGGGTAAGATGAAGAAGTCCCCAAAAAGGGAGAGAGCTCTCCCAAAAATGGCCCCCTACCCCTGTATTTATAGATGAAGGCAGCCTTCAACCTGACTGACATCTCAAAGCCTGAACCCACCTGGCCACTTGGGCCCACCATAAGGAAAGCTCGACCCAACATATTATGCCAAACCAAACTATTATGCCGACCGAAAGTCATGTGTGCCAACCCGATACTATGTTTGCCAACCCACGCCATGCTGAACACCTTGTCTCTAAGCCCTACACCGACCCGATATATGGGAACAATTCAATATGTCGACCCAATACTATGCCTACGAACATCTTGCTAACCCGATACAAACCATACACTATGCCGACTTGATACAAACCAAACACTATGTCGACTCGATACAATCCACGCACTATGCCGACCCAATCTATTCCATTTACTTTGCTGACCCAAGCTCCAGTGTACCCTTTGCCGCCCCGAACGATGTTATGCGCTATGTGGACCAGAGCTATTTCATATGCTCTGCCAATCTAACCACCACTATACCGACCCGTCTAGGTTTCATTGAATTTGCCTAATCATCCACTCCGGTTCCTAATCCAACCAAACTAAATTCCAAGACTTCGACATCTAGTGATATCCATTCGTCGATTTTACTTAACTTGGGCTGGATATGGTTGTTCAAACATTACACTTTGGTCATGTGGATATTGCCTCGTGATCATCTTTCCCATCAATAGTCAAATCTGGTCCTCATAATCACCTTTGTGTAGCTGGACCAAGATACCAGGTAACAAGTGAGATGTCAAAATTGCAAAATAAACTAAGTCCAACACTTAGAATATTCAACATTACTAATTTTCCTTATTCCTTTTTCTATTTTCTTTTTATCTTTTCCTATAAACTAAAACAAAGAAAGAAAATCAACCATCCACCTTCTAAAATCAATATAAAATTATTACTCAACGAAAAGAAGCAAAACAAGGATCTTTGAATTTGTATTGACTAGATCTTCAAATCTATATGCTCGTTGTAGTGTGCGAAAAGTGATTAGCCGAAGTCGAATTAGGGCAATAGACTAGGGTTTTGATTTGTGTGAGTTTTAGGCAATGAGCGGCTTTGGGGATGGTTGTAATGCAGTTCTCGTGTCGAAGAGCTTCAAGGGTGATGAATTGGTGAAGCTCAATCATGGTTTGGGAGGTCGCGACCTGTAATGATCGAGGTGGTAGAGTTTCGGTCGCATTCTCCTTGGCTTGATCAAGTTGGACCATGATGGGTTAGGGAGGTAGCACACACGAAGAGAGACACATCGGAATAGTCGGTGCATAGAATCATGGAGAGATGAGGGAGATATTAGTAAGGGAAGTTTTGGTAATGGTGTGCATGTATCAGTGCATGTACAGGTTTTTGAAAAAGAAGAAGATGAATTAAGGTTAATTATTAATTTAATTAAGTTTAAGTTAATTAATAAATGCAAGGTTAGTAATTTACTCGTATCTCATCCATACGAGGTCGGATTTGGACGTGGTCTTTTGCATTGGGCTCGTATTGACGTTATCTATGCATTGGAGTTAGATTCATTAAATTTGAAGCTAATAAAATTTTGAGCTAAATCGTTCGATTTTTGTCCAAACTGAAACATGAAAGCGTCAGTTGGAATATCGATGAGTTTACTCACCTCTAAATAAACTCTATAATATCTGTATTGTTGTAAATTATTATTGAATGCTTGGATGATAGTTGATATTTTTAATGAAGTATAAATTAACGATAAAATTATAGTGATCTAATTTAATTACGTTTAACGTAGTTAAATTAGTTATACTTCGTATGTGATATCTATTTAGAAGAATAAAACCTCGTTCTGCTATAATTAAATTGAATAGATTATTTTGGATATCTATTGAGCAGAATAAATCACCGTTCTATACTTGCAAAGTAAAAAGATTATTTTTAAAGTTAATTAATATGTGAATTAATTAATAAATGATATGTTAGCTATTGATTGCTAATTATTGATAATAATATGTTTGCTATTATTGTTTGATTATCTATTTGGATTTGAATTTCTGCTTGAAAAGCGGATTGCATAAATAACCAATGTTTTGCAAGGGACTTCTGTAAAGAGAGCCCAAGGGGTTTCTCCTCATTATGAATTTACTGTTATATATATATCTTACTTACATTCTTATGTTGCTTATTTAATATTTGTTTGAAATATTTGTGACATTTTATTTGATTTGTGTAACTATCGTTATAGCAATTATCGATATACCGTCAGTTATGAAATGTCTTCTCCTTAAACATTCGTGGGTGTTTAAGTTGTGCTTGTATTTTTTAAAAATAAATTTTGGTCGCGTTTTCGCTAAACTATATTTTTAAGTATTTTTTAGAATTATGAAATAAATAATAAGTGTTGTTTTAATTTTATAAAAGGAGTTATAAATTTGATTAATTATCTTTCGGGATAATTAATATTGTTTAAAATGTATAAAAAGATTATGAATTTGATTAATTATCTTTCAATATAATTAATGTTGTTTTAAAAAGATAAAATGATTATTGTTTTGATTAATTATCTTTCGGGATAATTAACGTTGTTCTAAATTTATAAAAAGGTTATAAATTTGATTAATTATCTTTCGAGATAATTAATGTTGTTTTAAATTTATAAAAAAGTTATAAATTTGATTATCTTTCAGGATAATTAATGTTGTTTTAAATGTTAGAACATTAGTTCTCCATTTTAATGATGACAACTATATACTGCACATATATACTATATTATGATATCAGGCTATCATTCAAGAAGACAAAACGCAAGGCAATAAGCAAGAAGAATCATCTACAACACAAAGAATTCAAAACTATGGAGCTTCAAGATCAATAGTATGTATATGGTCTTAGATTGAATTGTAAAATCTCCTTGATAGTTCATACACACACACAAACACAGATATCAACATAGCATAGAGAATTGAATTTGAAAATGACAAAATGTTTATATAAACACTAAACTTTCACAGTTCAGTCAACTGAAATTAGTTTCAGTCGACCGAGCTTAGTCGACCGAGCTCAATTTTAGTCAATTGAAACCGTGTTAACCAATTTTTTATAATTCAAATATTTTCCGCGAAAGTTTAAACATTCACACTCAGTAGATTGACGTATTCGCTTGGTAGACTAAGATACTGTAATGGTCGTTTTTATGAAAGGTCATCTTTAAGAGTTATGACTTTTTGAATAGTTTTCTTCAATTCTGAAGGGATTTCTTGAAGATTGATCACTCTAGATTGCTTCTCTTCAATATATATAAATAGCACAACAAAAAATGCTAAGAGATTAATTTTCTACTCTGATTTCTATCTATTCTACCCTCTTGTGCTATTCTAAGCATTTATGCTTTCAATTCTATTATTGCAATTGCTATTGTTCCAATAATCACTTTGCATTCACTACGAATCATAAAGGAGATTATAGAAACTGTAACAACCCTGTTATCGAAGCTGTAATATTCTACAAATTTAATTAAAATAATAGTATTCGAATTCGATTTGGATGATTATTATTTTGGAATCAAATTATTATTCAATTAAAGTCTATTGAATAAAGAATTTTTATTATAGTAAAATTTGTATTAGTTAATAAACTTCATTTTAGATAATATATTAAAATCTAAATGAAATGTTTAATAAATACAAAATATTTCAAAGTACGAATAATTATATATAATTGAAATAGATGGAATGAAGTTTCAATTGATATTTGGTTTAATCATTAAATCGACGAATAAATCCAATACAGTGGATAATAAAATAGAGTGAAACGATATTGGATTGAATGCGACTGTGTTGTTGTCGAGATGTACATATTTATCATGAAATAAAGTGTAAATCATTTTAAAATTTAATTGGATTATAATTTGAATATACATTGTAACGACCTGTAAATTTTCGATAATTAAAATGGTTAATTTAATAAATTTTGTTATTTAATAATTAAATAAATAAAAATTTGTAATTTAATAATGAAATAATAACTAAAATGGAAATGTAACAATGTTAATTAAAGTTAAATTATTAACCACTTGAACGGAATTCCAATTAATTGAAATAATGTAAATGTTATAATTTGGTTATGAATTGGATAGAGGTAAAACAAATGTAATAAACTTAAAAGTGTGATTAAGTGTTAGTGGTAACAATTATTGTACGTTACCTATTTTGTTAGTTTGTTAAGTTTAATTTGAAATCAATTGCAATTAATTCACTTAATTATTGCAGTTAATGTGGATTAAATTGGTAAGTGAAGAATGTTGATTCAATAAGATGTAACCAATGTAAAGTCTATACATAATATGATAATTGATGTAAATAAAAGAATGAAACCAAGATGAAATAATTAATTGAGATTTTTAAATTTTAATTAATGGGTAAATTGACAAAATTACAATATAATTGAAATACAGCAGTCAATACAAATAAAAGATGGAAATTGGAAGATATTAATGTAATGAAATATAAACAAATGTTAATTATGAATGTAGAATAATAATTGATTGAATATAAAGATTTAAATCAAATTGAATCAATTTATTTGGATTAAATTATAATTAATTTGATTTAATTACAATGGGAATTAAACACTGTAACTGGTAAATTGATTTAACTCTAAATTGATATCTGAACTTGTTTAAAATTTTGTGAATATTTAAGAAATCAAAAATGGTAAAATTAGTTAATCATAGAATTTGAATTGAAAATTTTGATTTAATTAATTTAATATTAATTTATTTAATTAACGTGAAAATAGCCATTTTGGCCACTAATTCGGATTTTGACGAAACTAGTTTCATCGGATCCGTAACGGTGAATTATTGCAAGGTTTCAAGTTTCGTGACGATCGGACTTGTTGTTTGATCGTACGGACTCGAAATACCTAGAAATAAATTTAATTGAAATCAATATGAAATAAGCTGATTTTAGCTTAACTTCTTCATAAGATGGAATTAGGACTTGAAACCTGTTCCATTGAGTTTAAAATAATCAAAAACATCTATTTTGATGTATGGGTTGACCCAATTTCGTTCCGAAGACAGAACAGGCTTTTCGGGTCGTTTATCGTTCCAACCCAAATCAAATCTGACCCGTTCTTTCTATTTTCTGACCTACCTATAAATAGCTCATTATAAACCCTAGTTATTTCTTATTTCATTTTTTCTGTACGTACATTTCTTTCTCAACTCCTCATTCCAATGGCAGACAAACAAATCTTCAATTCAATTTCAAAATCAAAAATTAAAACTCCTCCAAATATATCGAATTATATATCGATTTGAGGTTCTCGACGAGCACAAGTCAAATATTTGATTCGTTTTTCTATCTGGATTGCTGTGTGGTCGGAACTGGGCGATTTAGTCTCGGCCATTCATTGGCGTTTGATGATCTTCGATGGATCGTCGATTTGAGGGTAGCGTTTTATGGAGAGGGCCGAGGGGATCACATCCATGTGGTTTTTGTGATGAGTTGACGGTTAGATCGGCGAGAAAAATTCAACCTAGGGCTTAATATTCCTGGCGGCGGCTGTCCTTGGGGGGGTGATCGATCGGCGCGAGGAGGGGCTCGGAGGCCTGGAACGAGGCGCAAGGCCGAGGGCTGGTCGCGGCAGTCGATTGATTGGCGATCGATGCAAAAAGGTGGCAGCGTGTTCGAACATTCGCATGCGTGAGGTAGGTTTCGTTCTGGAGCGGTTGGGTACGACCTTCGATGCTGACGTGGCAGTGCGGTGAGAAGTTCTTTCTTTTTTTTATATATTTAAATTTCAATTTTCAACACGTTCTAATCGCAATAACTTTTTCATACGAGGTCCGATTCACGCGCGGTTTTATCCTTTAGGGTCGTATTTAAATTTCGGACTTTTTGACGCTGGTAGGATGAGTTCTAAGACTATTTGAATTTTGGGTTTAAATTGGATTTAAATTCGATTTAAATTCAAAGGTGAGTGCTTTGACCCACTCACAACTTTTAAAATTTCTTATGTTTGTTAAATTAAATTTGTGATATGATTAGAAATTTATTGGTTGCTGTTTGGTATGTTAAATTGTCATTCCAATTAAAATTGAATTTTACTGCATTTAATCATCTTTAACTTAATATTGAATTTTTAATTGCCAAATTAATACTTGTATTGATTATCCGTTATCTATTGATGTTTTTGATTGATTTGGATGATGATTGTGATGAATGTTTGATTGTTGATATTGGATGACTGGATGTTGTATTTTATATTGTTATAACTGCAAGTTCCCTATGGGTTGAAATGATATATACCTGAATGATCTATAAACTAGGTAAAAATCATTATGGATTGAAATGATAGACTCGAGCGATTTTATGGATTTTTATATTAATTCGAGATTGCGGTTTGAAATGATATATAACCGTAAAATTCTAAATTGCGGATTTGAAATGATAAATATCCATATCACTTGACCCTAGGGTAGAGAATTATATACGGACACTAGATCGGTTAAATTAAATGATCTTTGAATCCTTAATTTCTGAAAGTAATTGACTGATATTTTGAATATAAGAATTTGATTTATATAACTTGAGTTATTATTGGAATTGGTTTAAAGGAATTGTTTAAAGGAATTTAATTAAAATTTTAAAGTTGATTTTTGAAGTATAAACTAAAATTGTCCGAAATTGAGTTATTAAAATTGTTTGAAATATAACTTTGAAATGTATTGAA
Organism: Allium fistulosum; assembly: GCA_030737815.1. Lineage (NCBI taxonomy): Eukaryota > Viridiplantae > Streptophyta > Magnoliopsida > Asparagales > Amaryllidaceae > Allium > Allium fistulosum. The sequence continues at coordinate 88,614,026 of CM060905.1, forward strand.
ATTGGGTTTTGTGTTTTGGAACTGTGAAATTGTCCAGATATGGTGAAATAAATAAATAGTTAAATTTACATGAATTCCAGCTTCATGTTTTCAAATATAAACTATTTTAAAATATATTATTTTTAAGATTCTAAAATTTTAAGATTTTAAAATTATTAAACTAGTTTAACCTATATTTACTATATTAAATCAATTTAACATATTTTAACCATTTAATTTATTTTAAAACTAATTAAACCATTTAAACTTATATTAAATCTAATTTATCTATTTTAAAGCTAGTAAATCTTTTAATTTATATTTAATCTATTTTAAATCTATATTAACTTTTTTAGAGTAATTTGACTATTAAAACTTTATTTAAATTATTTATAACTATTTAAACTAATCTCTAAATTCTCAGACTAAGTAAGAGAAAGTGTTAATATTCAAACTCATCGGTTTAAAGGAAATAAGGTTAAATGGTGTTGTAACCTAGGTTGGGATTTAAATGTTATAATTAATTGAATATGATGTTAGAATGCGGATTAAGGATCTTAAGGCTAGAATTAACACTAGAGGGGGGTGAATAGTGTTTTAAGAAATTTGTTAATCTTTTTGAATTTATCTTAATTTGTTAACAATGTATACACTAATCAGACACAGATATGAACACAGAATCAAACACAGATGCAAATATAAAGTAAAAGCAGTAAAGGAAAGAACACACCGGATTTTATACTGGTTCGGAGTTACCCTACATCCAGTCCCACAACACAAGTACGGATTTCCTTTCAAAAACAATTCTTACAAATACAACCCTCGATTTCAAGGCCACGAGGTACACCGCTCCAGATTCACAATCCTCTGGGTAGAGATACTTGATTTACGGGCGACAAGTTCACCCAATTGATTTCCAAGGCTACAATCACACCATTTCTCGCTTGATTGATTTCCAAGGCTACAATCACACCTTTTCTCGCTAGATAGATTACAAAGAAGCCTATAACTCAGATTAGCACTTGGATATTGTAGAGATAGTGGAGAGAATCAAAACCAGAAATTATCAAGTTAGATTCGATATTGATTTCGGCAGAGTAATGGTGTAATTTGTAAATAAGAAAGTGGAGAAGAAGAAGAGAAGTTAAATCAGAGAAAAAAAGTGATTAAAATTCGTTGAAAACACCCTTTATTTATAGTAGATCAATAGCCATGTCCATTGGTGAAGGGATGTGGCGAATGGACACTTCTTTTAAAAAACAATTTAACTGTCACTATGTCGACAGGGGTACATGTGACCATGTGGACATGCCCTTGTATTTTTTGATGATTTATTTTTCTTTGAAAATAATTTCTATATTATATTATACTTATATTTAAACTTTATATATAGTTATAATACATAAATAACTATAGAGAACAATATTGAAATATATAATCATTTTCTATACTTTTATATTTAAATCTTAAGTATAAATATATAAAACAGCTAAATATATTAATATCAAAATTGTAGTTTAAAAACTTAGGATAATAATTTAAAATCAAAGATATCTAAAATTAAAGATATTTAAAACTAAGGATATTTTTTAGGCTAAAATATATTGAAAAACCAGGACAGATGATTTTGGTTTTTAAACAGGAATATTTAAAATAATTTTGAAAAACAAGCTATATATTTTGAAAATCATTTTGAAATAAAAGTAAGTGGATACAAAAAGATGTTCCACTAGATTTTTCGTAGGTTCCATCCTACTTAGGGTTCCATCCCTTTAACGAGCACGAAGTGGATTCCATTCCACGAATAAACTAGATTTTAAGATATCAGTGCCTTTCTATGATTTTTAACAATATTCCTAACTATATAACTTATCTTGGAAACTTGAACTCTTGAAATTCTTGATACTCATGAGTCTTGAATCTTGATATCTTCAATCTTTGATCTTGAATCTTTATACTGTACAGTTCTTCATTCTTTAGTACCTACAAACATATCTATATATATCTACATAATAATGTTAGTGTTATATATTTTATAATCTAATTCTAAGTAAGGTTGTTGTCATCAAAACCAACTCCTCAGGGACTAACAATCTCCCCCTTTTTGATGATGACAACCTTTGTTTATAAAATATCACTTCTATCCTAATACTTCTAATAACTCCCATTTAATCTATGCCTAACTATCCTATTTTATACTTCTCCCCCTTTGTCATCAACAAAAACCATATAACTCCCTAATTATAATACTATATAACTCTATATAACTCCCCATGAAACTAAGACTACATTACTTGTGATTATAATGATAGTGTTATCATACATAATCAATAATTAACCTTAAACTAAACTCTTAATAACTACTTTTCCTAACTACTAAACTATTTATTCAAAAGATAAGAGAATATACGAATAAGAGAACACAATTTATTTATTCATAATGGAGTTTTTAATATAAAAATAGATAGTTAAACTGATAATCATGATAACATAAAAGATCATATATTATTAGTACTAATCATATGTATGTTATATTTTACATACATAATATCAATCCATACTAAGTCAAATTCAAGCAAATCAAACCAAATCCTAATTAAGCAAGCAAACAAATAAAAATTAAACAAAGTTAATCAAATATTACGAGGAACATCAACCCATCCTTCTTCTCCAAAGATAGGGTCTTGTTTGATGGCATCCCAATTCTCATTATCAACGGATAGAGAAACGGGAGGATGTGCTTCATTATCATCCTTGTGCAGGGAAGAAATCATCCAACGAATTGCTTCGAAATGCCTTTCTTGCTCCTTGATCATCTGCATTTGACTCAATTCTAAGTGACGCTGATTACGGAGAATGATAGAGAGAATATTCTTGAAGGATTTAAGAGTTTCTTCAAGATTTTCAGATAAATTGTTAATAGGATCGGCCATTTTTGTGAAAAAGAGAAGAAATATAGATAGAATAGATAAGTAATGATTTTGAGTAAAGATTTTTGGAAGAGAACAGGTATTTATAGGTGTAAATTTAGTTTGAAATGAATAGATACAAGTTAGTTATTTAAAATTCAAAAATTAAAATGAAAAGACACTTCAGATTTTAAGCATGTCGACAGGGTGCCTTTGGGGGTTGTCGACAGGGTCATCTGTGTTTTGATGACTTGTTTTTGATTTTGAATAAATGTATATATATATATTTATATATATCATATTAACAGTTATTCTAAAGATGAAATAAGCTAGATTACAGAAAGAACTTCAACATTAATTCAAACTGGAATGATACATGGATTAAACAACATGAAATACAATAACATTCAAACTTAAAACAAACTTAAACAATTACGACAAGGTATGAAAAGATAGATCTAATTGGAGGATGATGAGGATGATGAAAGGTTAAACTTCTTGCTGACTTTTGAGAAGAACTTGTTCATCTTAGAAGACATTTTATCCAACTTTTTACTAATGGATCTCTTAAGTGTCCGTTGATTTTCCACAATTATCTTTTGGTTTTGGATAATCATCTTGTTGGTTGGTTTGTAGGTGTAATCAATACTTTCAAGAGATGTTTCACCTTCCTCTTCTTCTTCTTGAATATCCATTTCATCCCCTTCTTCTTCTTCTTCCTCTCCTTCTTCCATTTCTTCGTGAGCTAAACGCTCTTCCTTTTCCACAAGGGATTCATAAGGTTGAAAGATGTATGGAATTTTCATAAGTGAGATATTGGAATGATTGAAAACTTTTCTAGAAATGAATTCCTCTCCTTTAAAATTCACTCCAAAATAGTTAAAAATTCTAGTAAGGTAAATTCCATGATATAAAATCTTTTCTCCCATTTCCAAGTTTTTAGGCCGAAATTCATCCAAAATAACTTGAGCCCAATTAATATCATAGTTTCCAAAAAGAGCGAAAAGAGCTTTACCAACTTTTGAAGTAGGATTATTAAAACTTCCCGATCTCGGGGTCAAAGTGTGTTGCAAAAGAAGGCTCACAATTTTTGCTTTTGGACGAAAATTGTGGTTTATAAAATCAAAGTTTTCGTCACTTTCAAAAATATGGTGAAAAGTCTCACGATCACTTTCATTAAAATTGAAATTTGAAAGATCCATACTCGTACACTTACAATTTAGAATCGCTCCCAAAACATCATAATTTAAAACAATTTGAGTGCCTTTTACACTACTCCAAATTTCATCATCGTTTCCTTGATAAAAGCCACGATTAAGATTTGCATAAAACATTTTCACAAGATTTGGGTAGCATACAAAATCATTTTGAGAATCGTCAACAAGACTTAAAATGTTGTTGCTAACACAAAGAGAATCGATTTCATAAGAAGCGAAATCGTGGAAAATTGCAAACTTTCCGGGATGAACTTTTCCATAATTAGCATAGCCAATATAGGCTTTGATTGCTTCCGGATCATAAAAGAGGTGTTCTTTTAAGGTTTTGGAGAGTCTCATAGTTAATGGAGTACTTGAGGAGGCCATTGTTGTAGAGAGAAGAGAGCTTGAGTTATGAAGAAAGAGTTTGAATTTGAAAAGTTAAGTGAAAAGATGAGATAAATGATAGTAAATAAATAGAAATTAAATGGACAGTTTCTCTGGTCAAAAAGGGTCCTTTCAGAGTCTCGAATGGTGTGAAAGAGTGGAGGAAAATATAAGCATTTGAATTCAAAATTTGAATTTCAAATTTTCTATGCCATGTCGACAGGTAGAGATGGACCCATGTCGAAAGGTATCCATAAATTTTGATGACTAGATACTTTTATATAATGTAATATTTTTATATATATATATCTATTATTTTAATGTCTATATAATATCTGGAATATTACTAAGACTCATAAAATATTATAATATTATTAAAAATAATAAAAAAATAATAAAATAATATAATAAAATAATAAAAATTTTAAAATTCAAACGACACATCAATTCAAAAACAATCAATCAATCAATCAATTCAAGCATGCAATTTCAGCCAATGTATTGTAAACATGTACCTTTTTCAGACTCCGTGTCTTTGGTATCGACTAAATCGAGAATTGCTGTGAAACACAGATTTGAATTATCTTTCTTCTGTTCATCGTCGTTGGAGGATGAGTCAGAGTCATCTAGAGTAGCAGTGAATGCACGTTTCCGTTTCTTTGCAGAATCATTGTTTGTAGGAGGGTTTTGCTTATCTGGATGCGGACAGTCTCTTTTGATATGACCTGGTTCATCACAATTGAAGCATTTGATAAAGTTTGGTACTGTAGTCTGATTACCGGAATTCTTAAAGTTGTTTCTCTTGGAACTATTCAATTTTCTGTACTTCAGGAATTTCTGAAAATTCTTGGTCATAAAAGCAATCTCTTCATCATTATCGCTGTCTGAATCTGATCCTTCTGTTAGTGCATTGAATGCAATTGATTTCTTTTCTGATGCCTTGCTTTCTCTTCTCCCAAGCATTTGAACTTCAAACGACATTAGGTTTCCGATCAATTCTTCAATCTTTAAGATGCTGATGTCATTTGCTTCTTCGATTGCGAGTGTCTTTTGATCTCATTCTGGAGTAAGAGAGTTTAGGATTTTTCTGACTTGATCTTCTTCGGAGAATACTTTTCCCAATGATATTAGAGAGTGGACAATATCCTGGAATCTACTATACATATCTGGAATAGACTCATTAGGATTCATTTTGAATAATTGAAACTGATTTGTGAGCATGGAGATTTTTGTCTGTTTAACTTTGCTTGTTCCTTCATGAGTAACTTGAAAAGTTTTCCAGATTTCATATGCAGACTTACAAACTGACACTCTATTAAATTCATTCCTATCAAGTGAACAAAACAAGATATTCATAGCTTTAGAATTATTCTATGCAACAGTCTTTTGATCAGCAGTCCATTGAGCAAAAGCAGTTGTGGGTTCAGAATATTCTGTCTGTGTGACATTCCAAGTGTCTAGTCCTATAGATTGTAAATATATTTTCATCCTACATGCCCAATATGCATAGTTACTACCATTAAAAAATGGTGGTCTGGTAGTAGACTGACCTTCTACAAATGAACTAGTGTTGGTGGTAATAGCAGTACTAGTGTTAGTAGCCATTTTGAAATTTTCCAAAATTCAGATAATGAAACTTTTGAAAACAAAGCTCTGATACCAATTGTTAGAATGCAGATTAAGGATCTTAAGGCTAGAATTAACACTAGAGGGGGGTGAATAGTGTTTTAAGAAATTTGTTAATCTTTTTGAATTTATCTTAATTTGTTAACAATGTATACACTAATCAGATACAGATATGAACACAGAATCAAACACAGATGCAAATATAAAGTAAAAGCAGTAAAGGAAAGAACACACCGGATTTTATACTGGTTCAGAGTTACCCTACATCCAGTCCCGCAACACAAGTACGGATTTCCTTTCAAAAACAATTCTTACAAATACAACCCTCGATTTCAAGGCCACGAGGTACACCGCTCCAGATTCACAATCCTTTGGGTAGAGATACTTGATTTACGGGCGACAAGTTCACCCAATTGATTTCCAAGGCTACAATCACACCTTTTCTCGCTTGATTGATTTCCAAGGCTACAATCACACCTTTTCTCGCTAGATAGATTACAAAGAAGCCTATAACTCAGATTAGCACTTGGATCTTGTAGAGATAGTGGAGAGAATCAGAACCAAAAATTATCTAGTTAGATTCGATATTGATTTCGGCAGAGTAATGTGTTTGATGTGATTTTTTTGTTTGATTATAACAAATATATATCAATTTATATGTGTTTGCAGATTGTACTATACACATATAGGAATAAATATTCATATTGAATAATAATACTATTGCACAGAATTTATATAATTCAATCAGTATTTTTATTCAATATAATATTTTATTTCAACACTTATACAGTACAAAGTTTTCAGCTCTCTCTATATACATACACCGGTTTCATACATTTCACATTCATATTTTTTCTCACTACAACGCTCAACACTTAGTTTTTCACTCTGTCTGCACATCTCCATCTATCTGCATTGTCCAGCTCCAGTTCTTATCCTGTCTCTTGTGTACCTGTATAATTAGCAACTACAGCAGTAATATGAAAATAAACAAATTTGAATTTGCAAAAATATAAATTTGTTTTTATTGGTGTCTCAGATATATGGGTTATTGTCATCATTTTTGATTGTGTAATATCTGTGCATATCAGTATTCTTATCAGGGACAGGTAATCATGAGTGGCTGCAATACACACGTGTACATTTATACACGTGTGCACTGCCTCGCCAACTCATGTGCGCAATCAACAAAAGCTGTAACGACCCAGAATTTTTGATAATTAAAATTTGAATATTTAATTAATTTTAAATATTAATAAATGAAATTTAGAAGTCGAATGATTTATTTTTCGAATATTGGGTTTTATTTGATAATTAAATCGATAAATTAATAGCTAAATTCCAGAGATAATTGAAAATCGAGTTTAAAATGATTGAAAATGATTTGTAAAATTTTATTTAATCATACTGAAGTTATAGGGACGTTATAGAACTTTTAAAACTGAATTTAAAGTTAATATGTGAAAATTGAATATTTTAATATTTAATTATCGACTGAAAATTAGCCAATTTTCGGACAGTCTCAGAATTGGACGAAACTAGTTCCATTGGATCCGTAATAGTTAGTTATTATTGGATTTCAATTTTCGTATCCATCGAAGTTGTCGTTTGACCGTGGCAGCTCGAAACGCGTCGAAATTATTTTAATTTAATTCGGCGAGTTAAAATAGTCATTTTTCAAAAAGTCTCGGATTTCGACGAAACCAGTTTCATCGGATCCGTAATGTGATATTATTATAAGATTTCAAATTTCGTAATTTTTGGATTTACCGTTTGTCCGGGGCAAGCCAAAACGCCTCGAAATTGTTTTAAATCGGTTTAATTTAAATTGATTGTTTAATTCCGTAACTCGCACAGATGACCGAATTAGCTCTCGAAACATGTTCCATTGCATTCAGAACGTGGGGTAAACCTTAGAAACGTCAGCCGGCACGCTCGATTTGTAGTTCGAAAATTTTGGATGAATAGTGTTTTGGGATATTTTCTATAAAAGCCCCCTTATTTTCACTTTTGCAAAAGAAAACAACCCCTAGGGTTTTAAACAGAGCCGGCCACCATTTTTGAAACCCATGGCCAGGAAGCTCCCACGTTCATCCTCATTTATCTCCTAATCCGTCGACATTCACGCGAAGTGGTCAACTGCAATTACGTAGAGGACGACGAGTTCTATCACATCAACGGTCAAGATCAAAAATGGAGCTGTGGATCGGCCAGAAAGTGGCCACGTTCGTGCTCGATGTCGCACGTTTTTCTGAGCTAGGGGAGGGGCCGAGTTTCGTGCCGTGGTAGCCGAGTGTGGAGCTTCGAATGGTGGTTCAAACGGCGGTCTTTGATCGTCTCTGAAGTCAACGTAGTGGCCGGAGATTCAAACCCTAGCTGGGCATTGATGGGTTCATATGCACGTAAATTAACTAGAGAAGGAGAAGAGGGAGGTAGCGGCCGAGATTTGATGCTGGGTGAACGAACGGTGAGATTTAGATCTAGGGTTTAAATTAAAATAAAATTTATAATAAATTTTATTTATAATTCGTGTATCTTTAAAACGATGTATCTTGTCCATACGAGGTCGGAATTCGACGAAATTTTTGCTTTGGAACCGTTTCGACGAGCACTACGCGATGCAACTGGATTGGAGTCGTTTGGAGCTAGTTTGAATTTCGGGTAAAATTAAACGTCCGTTTAATTTTATTCGAAATAAACGCTGGAACGGAATTTAAAATCAAGGTGAGATCTTCTCACTCAAATGAAAGTGGATTTTCTTTTACAGTTATTATTGATTGATTGATTGACTATTTGGATGTGATGTTAGATATAGTAGGATATATCTATTATATATATAGCAATATATACATATTGGCATATGTATATATTGGATTGATGATTTCCCGCCTCGTATAGCGGATGAGACCCTATTGCGCCGTTAGTAAGCGGATTATTTTTTATAAAACCCATATACCGCGATATTCCACCTCGAAGTGGAATTGGTATTGTGCTAACATCTTTGGATGCAGGGAAACAGGTTGGAGGGATCCAACTGGATTCCTCAACTGTATTTACTTATTTACAGATATTGATATATATTCTGTTATCATATTGATATATGATATTGACTGTTGTGATGGACTAATTGGTGTTGTTGCATCATCGGATTCAGTTTTGAAATGTAAAAATAACGACTTTTACTTTAATAGGGGTTTTAAAAGTGATTTTTGAAAATATACGTTTTATGGAATTTTTTAATCGATTTATAAACGTAAAATTTTAAAGTTATAAAAGTTATAATTTTTAGTGAAATATAACCGAAGTGTCGTTTTTGAAATAAAAGTCGATTTATTTATAAAATGGTTTAAGTTGGGATTCTTGAATAACTATAAACGATTGGTATAGAAAGATTTATAAAATTGATATTTTATAAATCAAAATATTGGACTTATACAACGAATTTTATAAGTATTAAAAAGAAGTATAAATGGATTTCATAAGTGAATGAAATTAATAGATTTACATTGTGAAGTTAAAAATGAATGAAGTTGTAGAATAAAGGATTTATAAGTAAATTAGATTTTTGCCTTTAAATGGAATGTTGATTGAATTTGTTCATAAATGATTCTTTTTAAAGTTGAAATCGTTATAAAGTACAAATACGATTTATAAACATTGTTTATAAATCCGAAATCACTTATTTTTATAAGTGAATTATAGAAGTTAATAAAATGAGATTTATAAACCGGAGTTGTTATAGAAAATAGAAAATGGAATTTATAAACGTTGTTTTATGAATTCGAAAATAAATCAAATTTGATAAATTAAATATAGAAAGTGATTAAGGGAATTTTATCCACGATTTTGGATAGTGGATAATTCTTGGAATAAATGTGTAGAAAAGATTGAAATTTGGTTAGTGAAGTATATTCACGATTTTGGACAGTGAATATATTTTTAAGTAAAATGGATATGGTTTTGGGGAAGCGATATTTTAAAATGAAGTTAATTGTTTTAACGATGTTTTAAAATGATTAAATATCGAAACCATAGATTTCAACATTCATTGTTGAAATAGACGTTTTCGAGGAATAAGGAAATGGTGGACTATAACATTGTTTTTATAGTAAATGATTTCCAAAAGGAAATGTTTTTAATGTAGTATTGGGATTTATATATCTATCTAAATCCAAATCCCTATACTAGTGATTTTGAGTCGTCGTAACGATGTTTTACGTAACATTCGTTTTGACTCAAATAAATGTTGTCAAAGTAAATGATTTACTTAAAGAATGAAATATATACTTAATTTGATTTAAGTATATCGAATATTTTCCAAGTGTTGAAAATAAATAGATTTGTGAAATACTTATTTTTAAATAAGTATGGAAATGCTTTTCCAATATGAAATGAACTGTTTTGAGATTTTATCTTCAAAGATAAAATGAAATGTGGAAATTGATTTGAAAATTGTTTTCAAATGGTGAAGTGTGGAAATTTTATATCTAGTAAAGATATTTTTGGAAAATAAATAATTTGGAAAATTATTTGGAATCTGATGATGTTGCGCATCTTTATTGATAGTTAAATAACCGACTATCAATAATTACCTTTAGATAGGTATTTGTTGTGAATTGGATGAATTTGAATGCCACACTTTTTTTTTGAATAAGCGCTCACTATTCGGGTTAGCCGGGAAAGGACCATGGGGTCGTATAACCCATTCCGAATATGTGATACGTCGTTATGAATTGCATTCGAAGACCGGTGTTGAAGACCGGATATTTTTGAAAACGGAAGGATTACCGTCGAGTTACTCTACATCGGCTGATCTCCGATTTAGAGGTTTTATCACCCTTAGTGACGGGAAGTCCGGACGTGATTAGAAATTATCCGGATGTGCAAGGGCTTCGTGAGAAGTGCCTTCGGTTCTGTTCGATCCCGGAACAGACTTGTATGGATTGTGTGTCTGACGTTACAATTTGAGATATAAAGCTGATTTCTTTCAAATACATTTCTGTTGGTGGCGGAGAATTTATTCTCTTAGCTTAACACCCTTCTCTGAGACGTACGAGCTCAGAGGTTATGTAGTTGAAATTTATCAGCAATATACTCCCAATTTGGTAACGTGGCATACTGAGTGTTGCTGTGAAATGATCAGTGTTTGATCATTTGTGATATGATCATTTGTTTGGTCTTATATCTTTGTGATCATAGGTTGATCATTTTTGTTTGACCCGAAGCAGGGCTTTGTAGAAAGCGTAGCTTTGTCGACGAGACTTCATCGAGCCTCACACCCCGGAAATGGTCGAAACAGGAAGGATGCAGCAAGGTTCTAGGGAGTAGCGCCCCTTAGTGTATGTCATTCCTTCTGGATAGAGGTGGTATCATGGTATGGAGCCCAGATACTTAACCTATGTGGTTGCTGCATTATTATCTATGTGGTTTGTTGGAAATCGGGGATCCTCGGGAAGATCGGTTACGATCGGGGGATGGCATACGCGTGTTAGTAGTTACCTATTTTTGCAGAGGTAACCCGGCCTTGTGTTGGCAGAGATCCGGTTAGGTTCTCGGGTCGTCTATTCCAGGGACGTACTCATCGTGGATAGGAAGTTCCTTAGCCTGACCATTTGTTGGAAATCCAAAGAAACAATACGAGCCTTGTACGGTTTTAGTTGTAGAACCTGCCATTCACTTATGGTGGTCACCACTGTTTGGATGGTAGCTATAGTAGGCATAGTTCGGAATGTCTATGCTAGCTAAGATTAATATTATACTTTCGAAATGTTTTCTACACTATGCACTAAGAATAATATCAAAAAGGATATGATTTTGCGTAGTAAGCATCTTTGACTATCATAAGAAGAAATCTCCTCCAATTCTGCGTTTGCATTGTGTGTGTGGTGGGAGGTCTTATGGTAGTTTCATTTTCCAAAAGCATTGCGAATTTGTTTTATTTTCTTTGTGAAAAATAACTGTTTTACGATCTCACACCAGTCACCATGACTGACTCGGAGTTTATTGTTCCCTTCTAAACTCTGGGTGCCCACCAATTTCCACACGGGCAGCCTAGAGGTATGTTATCAGGATATTCTGGATATTCTGGAGCTTTGGAGATAAGCTGGATGGCGAGACGTAGTATTTGTATCTGATAGTATTTATTCCGTTGTGTATTCTGTATGAGGACAAGTTATATAACTGTCCATTGTTGTATATTGACTCTGATGATTGATGTATGTATAAAATGATATAGCTCTTTGTTTTAAAAGACTAGTGTTTATTTATTATATATTGTTCCGCTGCGATGTGTAAGATTCTGATATTGTTTTTCTGTTTCTGATGTTGTTCTGTTGTTCTTCTTCTTTCTTTCTTCTCTTTTTCTTCTATCTTCTTCTTCTTCTCCCTTTTCTTGTTCTTAAAACCCTCACTATTGGAGTTTCCGGCACTCGATTGCTCGGCAGTCGATAAAGTGAGTATCGATGTCGAATTTTCGAAAGTCGAAAATTCCTGTACGTGACAGCGTGGTATCAGAGCATATGGTTAAGCGACAACCCTGCTCTGTTGGGTGTTACTCATTAGAGATAGAGTCAGTAGTACTCTAGAATGAGTTGAGTGTAATAATAGATACGAGTGCGTATTTGTTAGTTAATATAAAGTTGTTTTATATTGTGATGATTGGTTTGTTGAGTGGTATATGGATTCTGGTCGGTATTGTCCGTACAACTCTATCGATAGGGATCTCTAAACACTTGAATAGAACAATTCGGCACAATATTGTTTTAAATAGGGTAAATGAGATAATTTTGCCCAAAACTATTTTTGTATAGAAAAGAAATGTTTTTCTATAAAGTACTATAGTATATGGTTGCATGGATGTTAGGAAGTAATAATAGTGAATTATCATCACTAAAATTGAATAAGAATTGAAATCATAACTCCAAAGTTAAGAAATAAATACATATACAAATGAAATTTAAAGAATGTAAATTATAAATGTGATTTGTAATTTAAAACGGAACTCCAGAGAAGTATTTGGAAATGTTTGAAAAGAATTTGAAAATTTTGGAGATTTGGAAATTTTAAATCATTTTTGATTTGAAAATGGATTTCGAAGGTTTGAAAAGTATTTTGAAGGAATGAAAAGCTCTAAAACTCTTTTCGGTCGCTGGAAAATAATTCCGATGATGATCGCGACATCACCGGTGTTCATTTTCGGGTTTCCAAAAGTGAAATTGCTGCCAATTGTTTTAAATGGAAGTTGTTTGGAAAATTTGGATTTTCTTTTAGAAAATTCAAAGGATAGTTTGAATTGTTTTCAAAAATGGTTTTGAAAATGTTATTAAGACTCTGGAATACTATAAAAAAAATATTTATGAAATATTATGAAGTTGACAACTTGTAAAGTTTAAAGTTTAAATAAAAAATCCATTTAACGAATGAAATTTTAAATATGAATTGGAAGCATAAGGAAACGAATTCATATATGAATAAAATGGTAAATATGAATTGTAAATGTGATTTATAAATGAAAATGGAATTCCAGATAGATATTGGAAAATTTAAAATTCATTAATGAAATGAATTTGTAATATGAATATATAAGTGATTATATAAATCGAAATGAAAATAAGTTGATAACTTATAGAATATTTGAAATCTGATTGAAATGAAAGTTCAAATTGAAATAAAAGAATTTGTGAACAAATAAATAAATTTGCAATGGCAAATACGAGAAAATAAAACTGAATGTTAAAATTCATTTCGAATTTGTAGGCAATAAATTGAATTGAATAATTATAAATGAAGATAAAATTGGAATTGAAACTGAATGTTGAAAACAAATTTGAAATGTAAAAATTGAATGAAAAGAATGTATAACTTCAATAGTAAGCTAGAAATGTATAAGCAGTTTATATTGAAAATTTTGTAATAAAATGTGCAAAATGGTTTGAATATATGCAACTAGATATTATGGCTAGTAGGATATACAGGTGTAAAGGAATTGGGATTTTAATTTTGAAGAGAATTAGAATTGCTCAACAAAAGGTAAGTATTTAAATTTCTATATGAGATTTGCTGATTTCTGGTCTAGCCGTTTGGCTTTTTCTTTTTCTTTTTGAAATCTGAGAGTCCGTAGGGACGTTTTGTAGTCGTGCCGTATTAGCCGCGCAAAGGAGACGCTGGCGAAATTTTTTGGAAATTTAGGGCGTTAGAAAATTTTTGAGAAATTTTGAAAGTTTGAAATTTGAATTTAAACTTAAATTTGAATTTTGAAGTTAAACAATGTTGTTTGAAACTTATAATTGAAGTTGGAAAACGAGATTGAATGATAACGAATCTTTAATAGAAAGATTTGTTTTGATGAATTGAAAATTGATAAAACTATTGGATTGTGAAAGATAGTAGACGAGTTAAGGACCATTTTTCCTAACTTGTAATTTCGAGGACGAAATTCTTTTAAGGGGGGAAGTTTGTAACGACCCAGAATTTTTGATAATTAAAATTTGAATATTTAATTAATTTTAAATATTAATAAATGAAATTTAGAAGTCGAATGATTTATTTTTCGAATATTGGGTTTTATTTGATAATTAAATTGATAAATTAATAGCTAAATTCTAGAGATAATTGAAAATCGAGTTTAAAATGATTGAAAATGATTTGTAAAATTTTATTTAATCATACTGAAGTTAAAGGGACGTTATAGAACTTTTAAAACTGAATTTAAAGTTAATATGTGAAAATTGAATATTTTAATATTTAATTATCGACTGAAAATTAGCCAATTTTCGGACAGTCTCAGAATTGGACGAAACCAGTTCCATTAGATCCGTAATAGTTAGTTATTATCGGATTTCAATTTTCGTATCCATCGGAGTTGTCGTTTGACCGTGGCAGCTCGAAACGCGTCGAAATTATTTTAATTTAATTCGGCGAGTTAAAATAGTCATTTTTCAAAAAGTCTCAGATTTTGACGAAACAAGTTTCATCGGATCCGTAATGTGATATTATTGTAATATTTCAAATTTCGTAATTTTTGGATTTACCGTTTGTCCGGGGCAAGCCAAAACGCCACGAAATTGTTTTAAATCGGTTTAATTTAAATTGATTGTTTAATTCCGTAACTCGCACTGATGACCGAATTAGCTCCCGAAACATGTTCCATTGCATTCAGAACGCAGGGTAAACCTTAGAAACGTCAGCCGGCACGCTCGATTTGGAGTTCGAAAATTTTGGATGAATAATGTTTTGGGATATTTTCTATAAAAGCCCCCTTATTTTCACTTTTGCAAAAGAAAACAACCCCTAGGGTTTTAAACAGAGCCGGCCGCCATTTTTGAAACCCACGGCCAGGAAGCTCCCACGTTCATCCTCATTTATCTCCCAATCCGTCGACATTCACGCGAAGTGGTCAACTGCAATTACGTAGAGGATGACGAGTTCTATCACATCAACGGTCAAGATCAAAAATGGAGCTGTGGATCGGCCAGAAAGTGGCCACGTTCGTGCTCGATGTCGCACGTTTTTCTGAGCTAGGGGAGGGGCCGAGTTTCGTGCCGTGGTAGCCGAGTGTGGAGCTTCGAATGGTGGTTCAAACGGCGGTCTTCGATCGTCTCTGAAGTCAACGTAGTGGCCGGAGATTCAAACCCTAGCTGGGCATTGATGGGTTCATATGCACGTAAATTAACTGGAGAAGGAGAAGAGGGAGGTAGCGGCCGAGATTTGATGCTGGGTGAACGAACGGTGAGATTTAGATCTAGGGTTTAAATTAAAATAAAATTTGTAATTAATTTTATTTATAATTCGTGTATCTTTAAAACGATGTATCTTGTCCATACGAGGTCGGAATTCGATGAGATTTTTTGCGTTGGAACCGTTTCGACGAGCACTACGCGATGCAATGGGATTGGAGTCGTTTGGAGCTAGTTTGAATTTCGGGTAAAATTAAACGTCCGTTTAATTTTATTCGAAATAAACGCTGGAACGGAATTTAAAATCAAGGTGAGATCTTCTCACTCAAATGAAAGTGGATTTTCTTTTACAGTTATTATTGATTGATTGATTGACTGTTTGGATGTGATGTTAGATATAGTAGGATATATCTATTATATATATAGTAATATATACATATTGGCATATGTATATATTGGATTGATGATTTCCCGCCTCGTATAGCGGATGAGACCCTATTGCGCCGTTAGTAAGCGGATTATTTTTTATAAAACCCATATACCGCGATATTCCACCTCGAAGTGGAATTGGTATTGTGCTAACATCTTTGGATGCAGGGAAACAGGTTGGAGGGATCCAACTAGATTCCTCAACTGTATTTACTTATTTACAGATATTGATATATATTCTGTTATCATATTGATATATGATATTGACTGTTGTGATGGACTAATTGGTGTTGTTGCATCATCGGATTCAGTTTTGAAATGTAAAAATAACGACTTTTACTTTAAAAGGGTTTTTAAAAGTGATTTTTGAAAATATACGTTTTATGGAATTTTTTAATCGATTTATAAACGTAAAATTTTAAAGTTATAAAAGTTATAATTTTTAGTGAAATATAACCGAAGTGTCGTTTTTGAAATAAAAGTCGATTTATTTATAAAATGGTTTAAGTTGGGATTCTTGAATAACTATAAACGATTGGTATAGAAAGATTTATAAAATTGATATTTTATAAATCAAAATATTGGACTTATACAACGAATTTTATAAGTATTAAAAAGAAGTATAAATGGATTTCATAAGTGAATGAAATTAATAGATTTACATTGTGAAGTTAAAAATGAATGAAGTTGTAGAATAAAGGATTTATAAGTAAATTAGATTTTTGCCTTTAAATGGAATGTTGATTGAATTTGTTCATAAATGATTCTTTTTAAAGTTGAAATCGGTATAAAGTACAAATGCGATTTATAAACATTGTTTATAAATCCGAAATCACTTATTTTTATAAGTGAAATATAGAAGTTAATAAAATGAGATTTATAAACCGGAGTTGTTATAGAAAATAGAAAATGGAATTTATAAACGTTGTTTTATGAATTCGAAAATAAATCAAATTTGATAAATTAAATATAGAAAGTGATTAAGGGAATTTTATCCACGATTTTGGATAGTGGATAATTCTTGGAATAAATGTGTAGAAAAGATTGAAATTTGGTTAGTGAAGTATATTCACGATTTCGGACAGTGAATATATTTTTAAGTAAAATGGATATGGTTTTGGGGAAGCGATATTTTAAAATGAAGTTAATTGTTTTAACGATGTTTTAAAATGATTAAATATCGAAACCATAGATTTCAACATTCATTGTTGAAATAGACGTTTTCGAGGAATAAGGAAATGGTGGACTATAACATTGTTGTTATAGTAAATGATTTCCAAAAGGAAATGTTTTTAATGTAGTATTGGGATTTATATATCTATCTAAATCCGAATCCCTATACTAGTGATTTTGAGTCATCGTAACGATGTTTTACGTAACATTCGTTTTGACTCAAATAAATGTTGTCAAAGTAAATGATTTCCTTAAAGAATGAAATATATACTTAATTTGATTTAAGTATATCG
Organism: Allium fistulosum; assembly: GCA_030737815.1. Lineage (NCBI taxonomy): Eukaryota > Viridiplantae > Streptophyta > Magnoliopsida > Asparagales > Amaryllidaceae > Allium > Allium fistulosum. Next base: position 88,631,692 of record CM060905.1, read on the forward strand.
AATATTTTCCAAGTGTTGAAAATAAATAGATTTGTGAAATACTTATTTTTAAATAAGTATGGAAATGCTTTTCCAATATGAAATGAACTGTTTTGAGATTTTATCTTCAAAGATAAAATGAAATGTGGAAATTGATTTGAAAATTGTTTTCAAATGGTGAAGTGTGGAAATTTTATATCTAGTAAAGATATTTTTGGAAAATAAATAATTTGGAAAATTATTTGGAATCTGATGATGTTGCGCATCTTTATTGATAGTTAAATAACCGACTATCAATAATTACCTTTAGATAGGTATTTGTTGTGAATTGGATGAATTTGAATGCCACACTTTTTTTTTGAATAAGCGCTCACTATTCGTGTAACGACCCCAGATTTAAATTTATTTAAATCGATAATTTATTGAATTTTTGATTAAAAATAGTAAAATAAATCGATAGAATGGAGCGAGTTTCCCCGAATCCAATTATAATCTGTATAAATCATTTAAATTTAAAATATTGTATACTTGAGCATATATGAGAAAATTTGAAGTTATAAATATATGTATATAATTGATTTGAATAAAAATTTTAAATATTGTATATATGTGTGAATATATATATACGATATAAAAGTGATAAAATAAACGAATGAAAAATAAATGAAAATAAAATAATAAAAACAAATGCAAAATACTTAAGCTAATAATATAAGACAATAAATAAATAGTAAAATAATTATAGAATCTTATTTAAAATAATAGAACAAAAGCATAGAAATAAAACAATACATAAGTCATTCTTTAAAACAACAAATAAGAAATAGAAATATATGTAGATAAGTATCTTTAGCCACCAAATATCTTTATATATGTATACGTCTGGAGTATGGAACAAGAAACAAAGTTAAAGAAAGGAAGACATAAAGTACAAAATGTAATACTTACCAGCCACCAAAAGGTTTTCATATCAGCCGAAGTATTGCAAATGCAAAACACAAGGTACATTAACATTAAATGTTTACCTCTCTAAGTACACACAACAAATTATCATCAGCCTACAAGCAAGAAAATCTCTGCGTATAATTGTACCAGAGGAAGGAAAAAAATATAAACTTTGTACAACAAAATATGATTACCTGTACAAGATTTATCACTTGTAAACTTATTCTTTTATCAAGCCTTTTCATCTCAGTCTCATTCATTCGAAGCTAAGAAAACTGAAGCAAGCATCCTCTTGAAAACTCAAACAAAAATTCAATTTAAACAAAACACAATTAAAACAAACCAGAGATCAACAAGAAAATCAAAGAAAAGAACTTCAATTGGTAATTTCCAAAAGCCTGTTTCAAGTCTGGTTCAAAAGAGCTCTGTTCTTTCTTCTTAATCACGGTGAGCAAACTTTAAAATCTTTTGAAAACTCTGGTATTTGATCTGTGATTTGAATCTATGATGGAAGCAAGATTGGGCATTGGTTTGCATATGTATAAATCTAGGCATATATGTAGATTTTGCCTGTGCATGTTGTTCATCCCTGTCTTTAGTTTCAGGTTTTCAAAACCCGTTCAAATATCAAATTCTTCCTCTTTAATTGATTTCAAGTCTCATAATTTAGATCAAACGTGTTTGTATAATCAAGCTTGAAGTTTAAGAATTATTTTCAAGTAAAATTATCAAGTGGATTTCCAGGAAATAAATGAAGTCAGTAAAAATTTGTTAACTCATGAAAAATCAATGCTTTTAATTTTATAAATGGATTTTGAAATCTGATAGGGGTTACGAATTGATGAATTTTGGTAGTTAAATCTTGATTTTTAAATGAGTAAATTTCGAGCAATTGTATGATGAACAGAGAACTCATTTCTATCCATTCCCGATGACCCACGGCGAAGTGAATATCGTGATCATCAGTGAAGATTGCTGGAGCATTAAGGGTCAATAGAAAAATACAAATCGAATTTATAAATGATCATAGCGTTGGGATGATATGGATCTAGGGTTTAACTGTCAGTTGGGTAGCAGTTGTCTTCGAGGTGATTGCGTCACCTATGATTGATCGAGCGCGGCGAATTTCTGGGTGATGGAAGCTGGGTTGACGACGAGGTGGTGGCCGGAGTTGCATGAACTCCGGTGGTCTGTGACGCGACGACGAGGTGTTTTCGTTCAATGGGTTCGAGTTCAGTTTCGAACGAAATGTAAATTTTTGATTCAGAGTTTTTAGGATTGAATCGAGTTTCAAATTCGAGCATGGGAAGGATTCGCGACTTGCCGACGTTGGTGGAGCTCGCCGGAGCAGCGGCGATACGCCGTGCGCGTGCACAGTGGCGTGTGTATGTCTGGGTTGTTCAGGTGTTTGGTGAGTTGTTTGGTCTCGGTATTGGCTCGAGTGAATGTTGAAGTTGCTCGAAGTAAAGAGGGAGGCGACTCGGTGCATTTGTGTTGTCTCAGGGTCTAGTTAGTTACAGGTTTTACAGTAACCTGTTTTGTTTAAAAATTGAAAGTAAGGCTTAAAACTAAAGTTTAAAACAAGTTTTAAAACCTGGGTTTAAAAGTAGAATTAAAATGAAAAATTTGAAAATAAAACCAGATTATAAAATATAAACATTTAACAATTTTAAATGCTTAAAACAAATTTTAATAAGGGTTTTAAAATTTAAAATCTAGGATTTAAGCAAGTTTAAATCAAAAGTCTAAATCTGGAAATGGGATTAGTAAAGGTTTAAGTTAGTTATTTTGGAAATAATTAAGTTTTAATTTAATAAAATTTTGACATTATTTAGTAATTAATTATTCTAAATAAATAATGGAATTAATTAAAATAAATTTATATTTTGATTAACCTTGATTTCTTGAATAAATTAATGTGTTAATAATGATAAATTGTAACATTATTAATTGAAGATTTTGGTATTAATGAAGATAATTAAGAATAATCACTTAATAAAGTAACTAGTGGAAATTAATGTGATTAAGACATAATTAATGATAAATTAATTAATGTAATTAAATAAAGGGTAATTAACTAAGGGATAATTAATTATAAATTTATTATTAAAGGTTAATTAAATTAATGTGATTTATTAATGATTAATTAATAAATGATTAAAGAATAATTAATTAAAATGGGTTGTAATTAATTAATATTAATTAAACCAGGATTAGTGACTAATCTAATTTAATTTTAATTAGATAGTAATTGATCTTACTTATGGATGTTTGGATTCTAGTGAATGTTGAATTGTTTAATATCCCTGATTTGTGATGCTTTGTGATACATCCTGATTTATGTTGTGATCTGTAATTTACTTATCTGTGATATATATCTGTGAATGAACGATAAGCGTTATAGTTTATATCGCTTATCAACTATATCCTGTATTATGATATATCTGTGATGATTCATTGTGTTGCACTATTGTGTTAAACCCCTGGACTACACCATACACACACAAATATGGATTTCACGTGGAAATCAGTTAAGTCACAGATAATTTAAATTTAATGTTTTTGAAATTGAAATTTTAATTTCAATTGATTTTGGAAATGGATTTGGGTTAAATGTTAAAGCTTTTGAAATGGGGTTTTTAAGATAAAAGTTATTTTAAATAACTTAATTAAATTTCCAATTTAAATAATTTAATTTGAATTTGAATTCAAAATAATTTGGAAATTGAATTCCATGTTTGGAAATTACGGTTAAAAATGTTATAAATGTGTTTGTATGAATTTAAACCATTTTAAAAGCATAATTTTGAGAATTTGGATTTAACCCAAATGACTTTAACTCGTATAAATGAATCAGGTTTCCAAAATGAAACTGTTTGTTTAAAAGAATAAAAGCTTTCAGATAAGAAATGAAATTCCAGTTTAATTAAAGGGATTTCAAGTTTGAATTGAAAATGGTTTTCCAAGTTATAAGTGAATTCTTTTTGAAAGCTATGAATTAAATCGGTTTATTTTTAACAGATTTATAATGATGATTTGTTTAAACCATTTGAAATGAAATTGTTTTGAAAGCTATGAGTTAAATCTTTGATTTAAAGATTTAACGAGTTAATCAAATTGAAATGGAAATTGATTTGGAAAATCTGTGAATGAATCTTTTGTTTAAAAGATTAAAGTGTGGAAATTGTTAAACCGTTGAAGGTGGTTAAAATGAATCTTTTGGTTTAAAGATTTGAAAATGGTATTTTGTTTAAACCATTTGAAAAGAAAAGTTTTGGGTAGTAAGTTGTGACTTAATTGAAATCCCAATATCCATATGTTTTTGAATATCGCGCTCACTATTCGGTTTAGCCGGGAGAGGACCTTTCTGTCATATAACCCGTTCCGAATACTGATACGTCGTATATGGATAGCATTTGAAGACCGGTGGTGAAGACCGGATATTTACGAAAACGAAAGGACAACTCGTCGAATGTCTCTGCACCGACTGGTCCCCGGTATAGAGATTTTATCACCCTTTGTGATGGGAAGTCCGGACGGGATTGTGAATACCCGGAATTGCAAGGGCTTCGTAAGAAGTGCCTTCGGTTCTGTTCGAACCCGGAACAGACTTGTATGGATTGTATGTCTGACATTACACTTTGAGATATAAAGCAGATTTCTTTCAAATACATATCTGTTGGTGGCGGAGAATTTATTCTCTTAGCTTAACACCCTTCTCTGAGACGTACGAGCTCAAAGGTTATGTAGTTGAAGGTTATCAGCGATATATCCCAATTTGGTAATGTGACATGCTGAGTGTAGCTGTGTGATGATCAGCGTTTGATCATTTGTGATATGATCATTTGTTTGATCATTTATCTTTGTGATCATAGGTTGATCATCTGTTGACCCAAAGCATGGCTTTGTGACAAAGCGTAGCTTTGTGGACGAGACTTCGTCAGGGCCTCACAACCCGGAAATGGTCGAAACAGGATCGTTGCGGCAAGGTTATGAGGGTCGCGCCCTTTAGGGTATGTCATTTCCTTCTGGAAAGGGGTGGTATTATGGTATGGAGCCCTGATACTTACTCATGTGGATACACTTTCTTTATGATGTGTGATGTTGGTTATCGAGCGCTCGGATAAAGGTCCCAAAGGACCGGGAGGTGGCATATTCGTGAGTTACCTGTTACAGCGGTAACCCGGCCTTGTTTGGCAAAGAACAGTTGGTTCTCGGAACGTCCCGCCAGAGGCGTTTCTTTCGTGGAATAGGAAGTTCCTTAGCCTGACCATTTGTTGGAAATCCATTTCTCCAATACGGAACTTGTACGGTTTTAGTTGTAGAACCTGCCATTTACGTACGGTGGTCACCACTGTTTAGATGGTAGCTATAGTAGGCATACGATACTGGTCGTATGTTGGCTAAGATTAATATTATACTTTCGAAATGTTTCTGCACTATGCACTAATGATAATATCCAATGATTTGCGTAGTAAGCATGTTTGACTATCATAAGAAGAAATCTCCTCCAATTCTGCGTTTGCATTGTGTGTGTGGCGGGAGGTCTTATGGTAGTTTCATTTTCTAAAAGCATTGCGGATTTCAATGTTTAAAATCTTTTGTTGATTGTTTAAAAATAAACTGTTTTTGTTGCTCACACCAGTCCCACGACTGATCCGGAGTTTATTGTTCCCTTCCTAAACTCTGGGTGCTCATAATTTTCCACACGAGCAGTCTAGAGTTGGGTTTCTTTTCAGATATTCAGGTTTAGCAGATTATCTGGAGCTAGTTCATTCATCGGAGTTGCTTATCTGGGAGTTGTGGATTCATTCTCTTTTGTAGATCATTTGGAGATCTCTTCCATTTGCTGTTATTTTCCGCTGCTATTTCTTGTATCTCTGATATTTGTTGTATTATCTCTGATGTATATTGATATTCATTGTATCACTCTGTTGTATCAGATATTGTATATCAATGTATTATTCTTTTCTTCCGCTGTGTTATTTACTTAATTGTGTTATAGCTCCGGCGAATCGGATTTGAACGGTCGAATCTGCGGCATTCTAGTACAATGTGAAGTACGGATGTTGATTTTCGAGCGGGCAAAACCCGATACGTTACATGTGGTATCAGAGCTAAGGTTGAACTTTAGCTCAGGAGTATAACACGTTAAGTAGCTCATTAGAGATAGAGTGAAGTATACCCTAGAATGAGTATCCTTAAGATATCCGTCTGAAAGCCTCAGTAAATTCTCTTACTATTCAGCGATAGTGAGTATGAGTGCAAGAAGAGGATGAGATAGGGGACAGGGGAATACGACTATAAATGGTCAATACCCTGTAACAATAGTGGAAACAAATTTTCTCTATCAATCTATTTTGTTCGTCATCTTTTCTCAATTCTTCGATAGTTTCTGGTAGATCCAGGAGGGAATTCGATATATTAGTATGGGACGTAAACTCCGGGTAAACCAAAATTGTTTGTATGGATGAATTGGTTGCTTTGATTGCTATGGTTGATAGGTATACTTTAGTTCTAAACTGGAAGTTTTGAAAATTGTATCCATAGATCTATCTATTCTTTGGGTCCCAGTATATTCTACGAATGGTTAGTTATCACTTTGAACTAACCGATGCCACTGTATATCTCGTAGATCTGGATAACCCGAGTATCGTGTGAAAGAATTCAACAGATTCGTTCGTGTATCTGTTCTTGATATTCTGATTTGGTGAACCAAATGCAGAATATATGTTCAGTTTGATTAAATGAAACATTCTTTATCTGTCTTTGTTTCGTGCCTGTGAATTTCGAGGACGAAATTCTTTTAAGGGGGGAAGTTTGTAAGGACCCCAGATTTAAATTTATTTAAATCGATAATTTATTGAATTTTTGATTAAAAATAGTAAAATAAATCGATAGAATGGAGCGAGTTTCCCCGAATCCAATTATATTCTGTATAAATCATTTAAATTTAAAATATTGTATACTTGAGCATATATGAGAAAATTTGATGTTATAAATATATGTATATAATTGATTTGAATAAAAATTTTAAATATTGTATATATGTGTGAATATATATATACGATATAAAAGTGATAAAATAAACGAATGAAAAATAAATGAAAATAAAATAATAAAAACAAATGCAAAATACTTAAGCTAATAATATAAGACAATAAATAAATAGTAAAATAATTATAGAATCTTATTTAAAATAATAGAACAAAAGCATAGAAATAAAACAATACATAAGTCAATTCTTTAAAACAACATATAAGAAATAGAAATATATGTAGATAAGTATCTTTAGCCACCAAATATCTTTATATATGTATACGGCTGGAGTATGGAACAAGAAACAAAGTTAAAGAAAGGAAGACATAAAGTACAAAATGTAATACTTACCAGCCACCAAAAGGTTTTCATATCAGCCGAAGTATTGCAAATGCAAAACACAAGGTACATTAACATTAAATGTTTACCTCTCTAAGTACACACAACAAATTATCATCAGCCTACAAGCAAGAAAATCTCTGCGTATAATTGTACCAGAGGAAGGAAAAAAATATAAACTTTGTACAACAAAATATGATTACCTATACAAGATTTATCACTTGTAAACTTATTCTTTTATCAAGCCTTTTCATCTCAGTCTCATTCATTCGAAGCTAAGAAAACTGAAGCAAGCATCCTCTTGAAAACTCAAACAAAAATTCAATTTAAACAAAACACAATTAAAACAAACCAGAGATCAACAAGAAAATCAAAGAAAAGAACTTCAATTGGTAATTTCCAAAAGCCTGTTTCAAGTCTGGTTCAAAAGAGCTCTGTTCTTTCTTCTTAATCACGGTGAGCAAACTTTAAAATCTTTTGAAAACTCTGGTATTTGATCTGTGATTTGAATCTATGATGGAAGCAAGATTGGGCATTGGTTTGCATATGTATAAATCTAGGCATATATGTAGATTTTGCCTGTGCATGTTGTTCATCCCTGTCTTTAGTTTTAGGTTTTCAAAACCCGTTCAAATATCAAATTCTTCCTCTTTAATTGATTTCAAGTCTCATAATTTAGATCAAACGTGTTTGTATAATCAAGCTTGAAGTTTAAGAATTATTTTCAAGTAAAATTATCAAGTGGATTTCCAGGAAATAAATGAAGTCAGTAAAAATTTGTTAACTCATGAAAAATCAATGCTTTTAATTTTATAAATGGATTTTGAAATCTGATAGGGGTTACGAATTGATGAATTTTGGTAGTTAAATCTTGATTTTTAAATGAGTAAATTTCGAGCAATTGTATGATGATCAGAGAACTCATTTCTATCCATTCCCGATGACCCACGGCGAAGTGAATATCGTGATCATCAGTGAAGATTGCTGGAGCATTAAGGGTCAATAGAAAAATACAAATCGAATTTATAAATGATCATAGCGTTGGGATGATATGGATCTAGGGTTTAACTGTCAGTTGGGTAGCAGTTGTCTTCGAGGTGATTGCGTCACCTATGATTGATCGAGCGCGGCGAATTTCTGGGTGATGGAAGCTGGGTTGACGACGAGGTGGTGGCCGGAGTTGCATGAACTCCGGTGGTCTGTGACGCGACGACGAGGTGTTTTCGTTCAATGGGTTCGAGTTCAGTTTCGAACGAAATGTAAATTTTTGATTCAGAGTTTTTAGGATTAAATCGAGTTTCAAATTCGAGCATGGGAAGGATTCGCGACTTGCCGACGTTGGTGGAGCTCGCCGGAGCAGCGGCGATACGCCGTGCGCGTGCACAGTGGCGTGTGTATGTCTGGGTTGTTCAGGTGTTTGGTGAGTTGTTTGGTCTCGGTATTGGCTCGAGTGAATGTTGAAGTTGCTCGAAGTAAAGAGGGAGGCGACTCGGTGCATTTGTGTTGTCTCAGGGTCTAGTTAGTTACAGGTTTTACAGTAACCTGTTTTGTTTAAAAATTATAAGTAAGGCTTAAAACTAAAGTTTAAAACAAGTTTTAAAACCTGGGTTTAAAAGTAGAATTAAAATGCAAAATTTGAAAATAAAACCAGATTATAAAATATAAACATTTAACAATTTTAAATGCTTAAAACAAATTTTAATAAGGGTTTTAAAATTTAAAATCTAGGATTTAAGCAAGTTTAAATCAAAAGTCTAAATCTGGAAATGGGATTAGTAAAGGTTTAAGTTAGTTATTTTGGAAATAATTAAGTTTTAATTTAATAAAATTTTGACATTATTTAGTAATTAATTATTCTAAATAAATAATGGAATTAATTAAAATAAATTTATATTTTGATTAACCTTGATTTCTTGAATAAATTAATGTGTTAATAATGATAAATTGTAACATTATTAATTGAAGATTTTGGTATTAATGAAGATAATTAAGAATAATCACTTAATAAAGTAACTAGTGGAAATTAATGTGATTAAGACATAATTAATGATAAATTAATTAATGTAATTAAATAAAGGGTAATTAACTAAGGGATAATTAATTATAAATTTATTATTAAAGGTTAATTAAATTAATGTGATTTATTAATGATTAATTAATAAATGATTAAAGAATAATTAATTAAAATGGGTTGTAATTAATTAATATTAATTAAACCAGGATTAGTGACTAATCTAATTTAATTTTAATTAGATAGTAATTGATCTTACTTATGGATGTTTGGATTCTAGTGAATGTTGAATTGTTTAATATCCCTGATTTGTGATGCTTTGTGATACATCCTGATTTATGTTGTGATCTGTAATTTACTTATCTGTGATATATATCTGTGAATGAACGATAAGCGTTATAGTTTATATCGCTTATCAACTATATCCTGTATTATGATATATCTGTGATGATTCATTGTGTTGCACTATTGTGTTAAACCCCTGGACTACACCATACACACACAAATATGGATTTCACGTGGAAATCAGTTAAGTCACAGATAATTTAAATTTAATGTTTTTGAAATTGAAATTTTAATTTCAATTGATTTTGGAAATGGATTTGGGTTAAATGTTAAAGCTTTTGAAATGGGGTTTTTAAGATAAAAGTTATTTTAAATAACTTAATTAAATTTCCAATTTAAATAATTTAATTTGAATTTGAATTCAAAATAATTTGGAAATTGAATTCCATGTTTGGAAATTACGGTTAAAAATGTTATAAATGTGTTTGTATGAATTTAAACCATTTTAAAAGCATAATTTTGAGAATTTGGATTTAACCCAAATGACTTTAACTCGTATAAATGAATCAGGTTTCCAAAATGAAACTGTTTGTTTAAAAGAATAAAAGCTTTCAGATAAGAAATGAAATTCCAGTTTAATTAAAGGGATTTCAAGTTTGAATTGAAAATGGTTTTCCAAGTTATAAGTGAATTCTTTTTGAAAGCTATGAATTAAATCGGTTTATTTTTAACAGATTTATAATGATGATTTGTTTAAACCATTTGAAATGAAATTGTTTTGAAAGCTATGAGTTAAATCTTTGATTTAAAGATTTAACGAGTTAATCGAATTGAAATGGAAATTGATTTGGAAAATCTGTGAATGAATCTTTTGTTTAAAAGATTAAAGTGTGGAAATTGTTAAACCGTTGAAGGTGGTTAAAATGAATCTTTTTGTTTAAAGATTTGAAAATGGTATTTTGTTTAAACCATTTGAAAAGAAAAGTTTTGGGTAGTAAGTTGTGACTTAATTGAAATCCCAATATCCATATGTTTTTGAATATCGCGCTCACTATTCGGTTTAGCCGGGAGAGGACCTTTGTGTCATATAACCCGTTCCGAATACTGATACGTCGTATATGGATAGCATTTGAAGACCGGTGGTGAAGACCAGATATTTACGAAAACGAAAGGACAACTCGTCGAATGTCTCTGCACCGACTGGTCCCCGATTTAGAGGTTTTATCACCCTTAGTGATGGGAAGTCCGGACGTGATTAGAAATTATCCGGATGTGCAAGGGCTTCGTGAGAAGTGCCTTCGGTTCTGTTCGATCCCGGAACAGACTTGTATGGATTGTGTGTCTGACGTTACAATTTGAGATATAAAGCTGATTTCTTTCAAATACATTTCTGTTGGTGGCGGAGAATTTATTCTCTTAGCTTAACACCCTTCTCTGAGACGTACGAGCTCAGAGGTTATGTAGTTGAAGGTTATCAGCGATATATCCCAATTTGGTAATGTGACATGCTGAGTGTAGGTGTGTGATGATCAGCGTTTGATCATTTGTGATATGATCATTTGTTTGATCATTTATCTTTGTGATCATAGGTTGATCATCTGTTGACCCAAAGCATGGCTTTGTGACAAAGCGTAGCTTTGTGGACGAGACTTCGTTAGGGCCTCACAACCCGGAAATGGTCGAAACAGGATCGTTGCGGCAAGGTTATGAGGGTCGCGCCCTTTAGGGTATGTCATTTCCTTCTGGAAAGGGGTGGTATTATGGTATGGAGCCCTGATACTTACTCATGTGGATACACTTTCTTTATGATGTGTGATGTTGGTTATCGAGCGCTCGGATAAAGGTCCCAAAGGACCGGGAGGTGGCATATTCGTGAGTTACCTGTTACAGGGGTAACCCGGCCTTGTTTGGCAGAGAACAGTTGGTTCTCGGAACGTCCCGCCAGAGGCGTTTCTTTCGTGGAATAGGAAGTTCCTTAGCCTGACCATTTGTTGGAAATCCATTTCTCCAATACGGAACTTGTACGGTTTTAGTTGTAGAACCTACTATTTACGTACGGTGGTCACCACTGTTTAGATGGTAGCTATAGTAGGCATACGATACTGGTCGTATGTTGGCTAAGATTAATATTATACTTTCGAAATGTTTCTACACTATGCACTAATGATAATATCCAATGATTTGCGTAGTAAGCATGTTTGACTATCATAAGAAGAAATCTCCTCCAATTCTGCGTTTGCATTGTGTGTGTGGCGGGAGGTCTTATGGTAGTTTCATTTTCTAAAAGCATTGCGGATTTCAATGTTTAAAATCTTTTGTTGATTGTTTAAAAATAAACTGTTTTTGTTGCTCACACCAGTCCCATGACTGATCCGGAGTTTATTGTTCCCTTCCTAAACTCTGGGTGCTCATAATTTTCCACACGAGCAGTCTAGAGTTGGGTTTCTTTTCAGATATTCAGGTTTAGCAGATTATCTGGAGCTAGTTCATTCATCGGAGTTGCTTATCTGGGAGTTGTGGATTCATTCTCTTTTGTAGATCATTTGGAGATCTCTTCCATTTGCTGTTATTTTCCGCTGCTATTTCTTGTATCTCTGATATTTGTTGTATTATCTCTGATGTATATTGATATTCATTGTATCACTCTGTTGTATCAGATATTGTATATCAATGTATTATTCTTTTCTTCCGCTGTGTTATTTACTTAATTGTGTTATAGCTCCGGCGAATCGGATTTGAACGGTCGAATCTGCGGCATTCTAGTACAATGTGAAGTACGGATGTTGATTTTCGAGCGGGCAAAACCCGATACGTTACAATTCGGGTTAGCCGGGAAAGGACCATGGGGTCGTGTAACCCATTCCGAATATGTGATACGTCGTTATGAATTGCATTCGAAGACCGGTGTTGAAGACCGGATATTTTTGAAAACGGAAGGATTACCGTCGAGTTACTCTACATCGGCTGATCTCCGATTTAGAGGTTTTATCACCCTTAGTGATGGGAAGTCCGGACGTGATTAGAAATTATCCGGATGTGCAAGGGCTTCGTGAGAAGTGCCTTCGGTTCTGTTCGATCCCGGAACAGACTTGTATGGATTGTGTGTCTGACGTTACAATTTGAGATATAAAGCTGATTTCTTTCAAATACATTTCTGTTGGTGGCGGAGAATTTATTCTCTTAGCTTAACACCCTTCTCTGAGACGTACGAGCTCAGAGGTTATGTAGTTGAAATTTATCAGCAATATACTCCCAATTTGGTAACGTGGCATACTGAGTGTTGCTGTGAAATGATCAGTGTTTGATCATTTGTGATATGATCATTTGTTTGATCTTATATCTTTGTGATCATAGGTTGATCATTTTTGTTTGGCCCGAAGCAGGGCTTTGTAGAAAGCGTAGCTTTGTGGACGAGACTTCATCGAGCCTCACACCCCGGAAATGGTCGAAACAGGAAGGATGCAGCAAGGTTCTAGGGAGTAGCGCCCCTTAGTGTATGTCATTCCTTCTGGATAGAGGTGGTATCATGGTATGGAGCCCGGATACTTAACCTATGTGGTTGCTGCATTATTATCTATGTGGTTTGTTGGAAATCGGGGATCCTCGGGAAGATCGGTTACGATCGGGGGATGGCATACGCGTGTCAGTAGTTACCTATTTTTGCAGAGGTAACCCGGCCTTGTGTTGGCAGAGATCCGGTTAGGTTCTCGGGTCGTCTATTCCAGGGACGTACTCATCGTGGATAGGAAGTTCCTTAGCCTGGCCATTTGTTGGAAATCCAAAGAAACAATACGAGCCTTGTACGGTTTTAGTTGTAGAACCTGCCATTCACTTATGGTGGTCACCACTGTTTGGATGGTAGCTATAGTAGGCATAGTTCGGAATGTCTATGCTGGCTAAGATTAATATTATACTTTCGAAATGTTTTCTACACTATGCACTAAGAATAATATCAAAAAGGATTTGATTTTGCGTAGTAAGCATCTTTGACTATCATAAGAAGAAATCTCCTCCAATTCTGCGTTTGCATTGTGTGTGTGGTGGGAGGTCTTATGGTAGTTTCATTTTCCAAAAGCATTGCGAATTTGTTTTATTTTCTTTGTGAAAAATAACGGTTTTACGATCTCACACCAGTCACCATGACTGACTCGGAGTTTATTGTTCCCTTCTAAACTCTGGATGCCCACCAATTTCCACACGGGAAGCCTAGAGTTATGTTATCAGGATATTCTGGATATTCTGGAGCTTTGGAGATAAGCTGGATGGCGAGACGTAGTATTTGTATCTGATAGTATTTATTCCGCTGTGTATTCTGTATGAGGACAAGTTATATAACTGTCCATTGTTGTATATTGACTCTGATGATTGATGTATGTATAAAATGATATAGCTCTTTGTTTTAAAAGACTAGTGTTTATTTATTATATATTGTTCCGCTGCGATGTGTAAGATTCTGATATTGTTTTTCTGTTTCTGATGTTGTTCTGTTGTTCTTCTTCTTTCTTTCTTCTCTTTTTCTTCTATCTTCTTCTTCTTCTCCCTTTTCTTGTTCTTAAAACCCTCACTATTGGAGTTTCCGGCACTCGATTGCTCGGCAGTCGATAAAGTGAGTATCGATGTCGAATTTTCGAAAGTCGAAAATTCCTGTACGTGACAAAAGCAATCATGCACAACATAGACTCAGCTGGATATGCAACCTGACAATGCTCAAGTCGAGCCAAAAGACATGGTGAGCAACACAAATGTAACAATCATGCTCAAGTTCTCAACAAACAAATACAACAAATTCAGAAGTTCATGCATAGAAGCATGGACAGAGATATGGACTACCAACATGAATATAGCAAGTCAAGTATGCATGGCAGCTCAGTGTAACACAGATGCCAACGATATCAAGATTAAGGCTCAAGTGACAAGTACACAAGGCACATAAATCTATGCAACTCTAATGTACACGCATGGACTGCAAATGCAACAACAACTTGAAACCTAGTCATTGCAGCAGTTCGACCAAAACTGGACAGAGCAACATGTTCAAGCTAACTCAAATGAACAACAGACAACGATATGGCAATGCAACTCGATCAACAACTCAAAGTATCAAAACAGAACATGATATGGTGCAGTTTCAACATATGCAGTGGCAACAAAATGCAAAGTAGTATAAATGATTTAGGCGCACATAGTCACTGCAACAACAAACATGCCTAGACTCAACAATATCAAGTATGGTCAAAACAAAATACTTGAGCATGGTGCAACATGTACATAGACATGAGCATATACATGGCAAGTGCTCAATATTGTTTTTGGTCAAAACAATATAAAGGTAACAAGCACAATTTGGTTTGGTATTAAGGCAACAAATCTGTTTTGGTTAGAAGTAGGAAAGATTTTTTTTACGGCAAAAACAAATCAGAAGACTTGGTCAAGAAATCAAATATGGCAAACAAATCTTGGCAATGCAAATATATGGAAAAGATTGTTCCATATTTGATTAAAGAATTCGAATGCATATATGGACAGAAATAATTCGAATATGGACCGAGAAAAAAATTCCAAATATCCTGCTATAGAAACTAAAAAAATTCCAGAATGAAATCAGCAGTTCAAAATTCAAAATTGTGAAAACATATAGGAAATATCCAAAGCCGTGGGTACCAAGCAAAATTCGAATCGTATATACCCAAAATGTCGCAACAAAATCATGGAAATATTCAACGACGTGGAGGCCAAGCAAGAAATCAAATCAGACGCGAATTATTAGGGTTTCTACCCTATATATACCCCAAGATCATCATAGGCAAAAAAAAAGGAGAACAAGCAAGATAAATCAGAAAATCTCAACTCAAATCATACCAATTCAATCACCCGAGCCTTTAGCAATTGGAATTCGCTCTAAACGTGGTTGCGCAAGCCTTAATCAGAGGCGATTGGACATTCGAAGGGAAGAGGAGCAATTGAAGGCAACTCAGAGACCCAATCGGATCGTTGTTGAGACAAAGCCGCCATTTTCAGAACCCTAAATTGCATCAGACAACAAAAGAGGGAAGTGGCCGTGTTTTTTTCTTTTGGGTCGGGTTGTTTTGTTTAAGGGCAAATATTTGTACTCAAGTTTTTATTTATTTATTTATTTTTGCTCTTGTTTTTATTTTTGAAGTCTGTACTTTTCGAATCAAATCTTGGTAAATCACCACCTAGGGTTTAGGTTATGTCAGATTGTCTAGTTAGGATTAATTCAGTAAGCAAGGTTTGCGAGTTTGCAAAACTCTATAGGCGGTAGCAGGGTTTGCGAGTCTGTTAGAGTGTTTGTAAGCGGGAGACTGTTTAATTCTAATAGAAATCTGGGAATGCAGCAGTAGGCAGGGGTTGCCGAAGCTGGGTAAATTTTGTGTGTGATTTACTTTTCAGCATATTTACTTCTCTGCAGTTTGTTTTTGTGTTTAATTTTATAAATTCGAGAAAATATGCTATAACCCTATTCACCCCCCCTCTAGGGTTAATCTAGATCCTACATAATGGTGTAAATTGTAAATAAGAAAGTGGAGAAGAAGAAGAGAAGTTAAATCAGAGAAAAAAAGTGATTAAAATTCGTTGAAAACACCCTTTATTTATAGTAGATCAATAGCCATGTCCATTGGTGAAGGGATGTGGCGAATGGACACTTCTTTTAAAAAACAATTTAACTGTCACCATGTCGACAGGGGTACTTGTGACCATGTGGACATGCCCTTGTATTTTTTGATGATTTATTTTTCTTTGAAAATAATTTCTATATTATACTTATATTTAAACTTTATATATAGTTATAATACATAAATAACTATAGAGAACAATATTGAAATATATATAATAATTTTCTATACTTTTATATTTAAATCTTAAGTATAAATATATAAAACAGCTAAATATATTAATATCAAAATTGTAGTTTAAAAACTTAGGATAGTAATTTAAAATCAAAGATATTTAAAATTAAGGATATTTAAAACTAAGGATATTTTTTAGGCTAAAATATATTGAAAAACCAAGACAGATGATTTTGGTTTTTAAACAGGAATATTTAAATCATTTTGAAAAACAAGCTATATATTTTGAAAATCATTTTGAAATAAAAGTAAGTGGATACAAAAAGATGTTCCACTAGATTTTTCGTAGGTTCCATCCTACTTAGGGTTCCATCCCTTTAACGAGCACGAAGTGGATTCCATTCCATGAATAAAATAGATTTTAAGATATCAGTGCCTTTCTATGAGTTTTAACAATATTCCTAACTAGATAACTTACCTTGGAAACTTGAACTCTTGAAATTCTTGATACTCATGAGTCTTGAATCTTGATATCTTCAATCTTTGATCTTGAATCTTTATACTGTACAGTTCTTCATTCTTTAGTACATGCAAACATATTTATATATATCTACACAATAATGTTAGTATTATATATTTTATAATCTAATTCTAAGTAAGGTTGTTGTCATCAAAACCAACTCCTCAGGGACTAACATATGATGATTTTGAAGCAAGAATTTAACGTAATTGGAAATATAATTTTGAAAGAAATTATGATTTCGAAAACGATATGATTTCAAAAGTGAATATAATTTCGAAAGTGATATGGTTTTGAGAATATGATATTTTGATATAAATTGTGAATTGACTTTTAAAATGTAAAAGAACCATCCGGTGTGAAATAATCGTTTGGTTGTTAAAGAGACCGGGATCAGATATTGTCTACTCTCTGCCAATACTAAAAACCACTTTAACAACTGTGTACATGGTGGAGATTCCAAAAATGAAGTAGGATGGTTTGGTGAATGATTTCTGTATAAGGTATGACGTGACCTTGACTCCCGTGAGTCTGCCTAGATGTGACTAAAATCAGGAGCCATGTCGGACCAAGTGAGGTCATTCCTCCTATCGGGCACACTTCTTCGATATTATATTATGATTTTTGTGATTGATTTGGTGGCCACCTTTGATTTTGATTTGGAAGTGTGTTCAGAGGTGGGCGGTAGCAGCTGCTATGCGTTACCACCAGTCCGGATACACAAATGGTATATCTACCCTGGCATTGCCTCGAGTGCCGTGTTCACATGCCCTAGCGCGCCTTCTACGAGTTTGTTTTGTACCATACATATGAAGTGCCCTCTGATAGCCCTCCAGTTTATGGGGGGGTTACGGTACTGCATAGACTATGAGAATATATAAAATTTATTAAGGGGGATATGGGTAATGCCTTAACGCTATTTTAATACGTTTACTTTACTGTAGACATATTATAATAGTGTATTGTACTACATAGTAGATAGTTTAACGGATCCTTAGGAGATGTGAATCCCAAACATCTCTTAAGTTACTGCACTCACGTTAAACACTGGATAGGAGATGTCAAACCCCGTAAACATCTCTGACGCCGTTGCACTCATATTTACCGTTGATTTAACTTACATAAGATCTTTAAGTTATGACTCGAGTGTTTTGTCTTTTCAATCTGCTCAGGTCAGCCTGAGCATTTCAGGATTTGAAGACCTTATTTCTGGAGGACGAAGACAAAGATTTGTATTACTATTATGTACTATGTTTATTCCACTGCACTCATACTATTCCGCTGCATTTTTTATTTATCTCTAATATTTGTAACTCTGATTCTGTGTTGTATAAGTATAATCAAATTTATTTGTAAAACAGCTTCGTGAACTGTTATTTGATTATTATATTTTGTCATTCCACTGCGAGATTCTGTATTTGTTATATTCCTTTCTCTTTTCTTATTTACCTCATAACAATCTGACCTTTTGAATGGTTTGAGTCTGACGCGTGTGTTTGCTTAAAACGTCCAAAATGGCAGGTCGTTATAGTTGGTATCAGGGCTTTGGTTTAACAATAAACCTTAGCTTTGTGGGGTCTGACTCTTTAGAAATAGGGTAGTAATACCCTAAGAATGAGTCGCTAAGTGTATATATGAGAGAGCGTATTTTTTAGTGTTATAAAAGGTTTTTATATTGTGTTAATTTGTTCCATTTTGTATTTATAAATTCTAGCCGGTGCATAGAACGTTATGACATTGATAGGGATTTCTAAACACTTAATAGGACAGACCGACACAATATTAGTTTTAAAATATAGGTAAATGAGATAATTTTGCCTATTATATATTTTGTACGTAAAATAATAAATTTTATAAATGATATAGTTGGTTGCAATATATGTTGTTTGCTAGGTAGTGAATTTTAAAAATATTGGTTGTAAAATAAAATTTACAAATAAAATGAATATAAATTGGAAATTTTAGAACTTAAGTTCCAGGATTTTGAAAATTTCTTTCAAAATTTTTTTGAATATAATATTAGTATTACTTGGAAGTATTTTATGATATAAATATTTTAGTATAATTTGAAAGAATTGTTTTAGAGAAATTTTGGAAAGGAATAAGTTATGTACTCCCCTCTCTGTTGCTGGAAAATAATTTCGGTGATGAGTTCATGCACCATTCACTACAAGAAAATCTGCCTTTAGTTGCAATAAGTGGTAGCGTTTATTGCTAAGTGCAACTAATAATATTTTATCCTACGTTACTTACGCAACCAAATATTTCACGTCCATCCCGCCTTGTAAAATTTTCACCGCTCCAAACTTTTTTCCCCTTTGTTCTGTCACGTTTCCCTCCATCATCAATACTTAGAAAAAAAAATTAACCCTTACTTTATTCCTCTTCAAAATTTTTTTGCCTTTTCACTTCAGCAAATTTTACCTCGTGCTCCGATTCCTCCATCCTCATCGTCACGCTAATGCTCTCCATCCTCATCGTCGCGCTAGCCCTCTCCGTCTTCATCGACTATTTCAATCGGATACCACGTCTAATTGCTCGAGATTTCTACATAAACCCTAAATAGGTATGAATTTTATATTTCAACTTGATCGACTATTTCGATCTGATTTTGTGATTCTACCATTTGGGTTATGCTGATTTTGTGCAAATATCATTTCTGTAGTGTAACGTTTTAAAGGTTTGAGTCAAAAGGTGTAACGACCCACATTTTTGACCGTTCAAGTCGACAAAACATACACACATGCCGACTTAAACAATACAAAATACAGATAGTTATTGGGGTTAAATAAGAAAAGAAAAGAAAGAACAGAAACAAACTTAGAATCTCGCAGCGGAAGGAACGAGATATAATAATAAAATAACAGTTCATGAAGCTGTTAAATAAATAAATTTGATTATTATTATACATCATAAATCAGAGTTACATACATATCAGAGATAATACAACAATGCAGCGGAAAAATAATACAGTAGTAGAATACAAATGATGTAATACCAAACTCCGTCTTCGTCCTCCAGAATATACCTTCAACCTAATCTGAAATGCTCAGGCTGACCCGAGCGTAATGAAAAGACAAAACACTCGAGTCAGGACTAAAATATCTCATGTAAGTCAAATCGAATAAGAAATATGAGTGTGACGGCGTCAGAGATGTTTACGGGGTTTGACATCTCCTATCCAGTGTCAACGTGAGTGCAATAACTTAAGAGATGTTACGGGATTTTCCATCTCTCAAGGATCCGTTAAACTATCTACTATGTAGTACAATACGCTATTATAATATGTCTACATTAAAGTAAAAGTATTAAAATAGCGTTAAGCCATGGCCCATTCCACCCTTAACATAGTTTATATTCCCAAGAGCATATACAAGACCGTAGTTTCCCCAAAACCGGAAGTTACCAGAGGGCAATCCATATACTAAAGGTACAAAACAAAACGTAGTGGTCGCGAATAGGATAATCAGTATGACAAGGTACATGAGGCGATACCAACTAGGATACTAGTAGTTGCCTGATCCGGACTGATGTTGGCATAGCAGCTACTACCCCAACACCGCGAAACAACACTCCCATAATCGAGGGGTGCACCCAAATCGAATCACAAAAGTAATAGACATGGTAACGAAGGAGTGTGTCCGCTAGAGATGGCGATCCTCAATGGCCCGGCGCAGCTCCTGTTTTAGTCATGTCAGGGGTCATCCAATATCGTTCTCTTTCTTCAGTCAACACGTTCACCAAACCATCCACTTCGTTCTGGATCAACACTCCGCATATACTAGTTATTAAAGTGGTTTTCGGTATCGACAGAGAGTATGTGTAACGACCCAGAATTTTGAACAAATTAAATTGAGAATATTTAATTAATTTTAGATATTTGAACGATGATTTAATTTGAATCCCGAATATAAATTTGAATTTGGCGATTAAACTTTAAAAATTTAATCGATTGAAGTTGAATAAAAATTTGAATATTCAATTTTAAGTTGAAGAAAAATATTTCGAAAGCTTATAAAATTCATATTGATAATACTGAAAATAACGGAAGCTTCAGAATTTAATTTCGGACTGTTTTGTTCAGTTTTGAAATTTATCGTTCGAACCGATATTTAAAAATAGCCGTCCGAGGTGCAGTCTCGGAATTCGATGAAACCAGTTCCATTGGGTCCGTAATATGGTATTATTACTGGATTTCCAATTTCGTATTTTTCGGAGTTATTATGTGACCATACGGCGGTTAAACACATTGAAATTTAAATTGAATTCGAATTTAAATTTAAATTTATAAACTTGGTCAAAGACAGCACACTTTTCTTCCTTTAAACACGCCGAATATCACGATACGAGATCGTGTGAAGTATGGCCGCTTACTCTTTGTTCTCTTCCCCATTCCTTTTTAAAAATCATCACGTCTCTCCCTCCTCAGTTCCAAATCGAACGTGAACGAACCTCAAAACAAAGAAGATTTATAATGGCCGGCACTTAAAATCTCTCCCCTTCAGTTCTCAATCAAAATTCATTCGAAGAAAATAAAATGAAATACGGCAGTTCGTTTTAAAAAGAAACTCAAAAAAAAAAAATCGCGTTCGATCTTGAGGGCGAGCTCGCGTAGCTTGATGGGCATGCGAGGCGATAGGGGGATTTAGGGTTCATCGCGACTAGGGTCTGGCAAAGCTCGAATTCGCGTGTACGGCAATCGATGGACAGCGGCGACTCAGGTGATGCACGAGGCTTGAGGAGGCGGCGGCGATGTCGCGATGGATCTGGGTGCCGCGTGATCGAGGAGATGTCGGCGCGTTACTCATGATGGAGGCAAGTGGGGTTGTTCGAACTCGATTAGGGCAAAAACATGGTCAAACGCGAGGCTTCTTGCATGCGGAAAGGAAGTCGACATTGCAGAGAGGCAAGGGGAGTTTGGGCAAGTGGAGCAGACGATAGTTGATGGGGGCAGTATCACGCGTGAGGCAGTGGCATCGATCGCAGCTTCGATGGTCGATCGACGGTGTGGTTCGTCGATGGCTAGGGTTTGTTCAAGTTCGAAAATAGACAGTGAGGTATTTTATTTATTTTTCTTGATTTATTTTATTAAACATACGTATATGCGAGTGAATATATATACATATGTTTATGTAGGAGATTAACAGTAAAGTTTAAAAATAGGAATTTTGGTAAAGTTTATATGTGTAAAGTTGAATAAAAATAAATGTATATGCAGAAGTTTATAAAGAAATTTTTATAGATTTTGGAAAAAAAAAATATATGCAGTTTCAATTTTTTATACTGGCAGTAAAGGAAATGATATGAAAATAAACATATGGATTAACTAGTTTAACAAAGTTTATTCGTTGTTTAGTGACATAAAGATGTTTTTTTTGTAAGGAAAATTTATTTGAATAAATAATTAGTTAAGAAAATTTATCAAAGGAAATTTGATATATACAGTAAGTTTGAAAAACGTAAATTTGCATATGTATATATATTATATACAATAAAGGAAAGTTATTTTGAAAATTAAGATGCTTAGTTAAACAAATTTATTTAAAGAGGAAATTGGTTTGAAATAAAAATCATTGGATAATTTAAATTACCAAACGAAAATTGGTTATTAGGTTTATTCCGAATATTAATAAATCTATATATTGTTTATACAAGGTTAAAAATGGAGAGAAACAAATAGGATTGGATTGGATGGCAAATAAAAAGCTAAGGTGAGATTTTTCTCACTCGAAGGAAATTTTGGATTAAACAGTTCTTGATTGTTGATTGACTGTTTGGATGTGATATTAGATATTTTAGGATATATCTATATATATAGCAATATATACATATTGGCATATGTATATATTGGATTGATTGATTTCCCGCCTCGTATAGCGGATGAGACCCTATTGCGCCGTTAGTAAGCGGATTTTTATAAAACCCATATACCGGGATAATTCCGTACTGGAGCGGAATTGGTATTGTGCTGACGTCTTTGGATGCAGGGAAACAGGTTGGAGGGATCCAACTGGACCCCTCACATTGATTGATTTTATTTATACTGTGGTATGAATCTGTAAATGATTATATTGATGTTATTGAATTGATGTCTGGAAATTGTTGAAAGCTAAAATTTAGCTGAATGGATGTTTGATATCATTGGATTCCAAAAATAAACGAAATTGAATTTTTGGTAGTTCAAGCAGAAAATTTTAAGTGAATCAATTTTTGAAATTGAATAAAATTTGAAGAAAAGAATTTAAAGGTATAAAAGTAAATTTTTATAATCTTATCGAATTTATTTCCAGAATAAAGTGAAAATGTTAAATAAATGGATTTCATAAAACAGTGATTATAAATTGAAGAATTTAATTTAAATTTGGATTTTTAAATAGATTGAAAGAAACGATTGAAATTTATTTCCTTAAAAAGGAATTTATTAAGAGAAGATAAGCTGGAAATCCAACTATAAATTTAATTGGCAAATTGAAACGAATTTGGAAAGTCAATATAAAATGAGATGGGATGGAAAATAAATTTAGAAATCAATATTGAAATTGATTTGGTATTGAAGTTTTTTTTTTATAAATGGAATTGGAATTTATAAAAGTTGGTTATAAATCCGAAATCGCTTATTTTGATAAGTAAAGTATAGAAGTTAATAAAGGAAGATTTTAAATCAAAGTTGTTATAAAATAAAATTAGAATTTATAAACGTGTTTATAAATTCGCAATAGATTGAATTGGATATATTAAATATAGAAGATTTTTAAAGAAGATATATTCGCGATTTTGGATAGCGAATCTCTATTGAAATTAAAATGTGTAGAAATGATTGAAATTTGGTCAAGTGAATTATATTCACGATTTTGGACAGTGAATATATTGTTTAGTAAAATGGATTCATTTTTGAAAAAGTGATATTAAAAATGAAGTTAAACATTTTAAAGATGTTTTAAAATGTATTATGAATCGAAAGCATAGATTTCAACACTTGTTGTTGAAATAGACGTTTTCGAGAAATTTAAGGAAATGGTGGACTATAACACTGTTGTTATAGAAAATGATTTCCGAAAGGAAATGTTTTTAGTATTGGGATTTACATATCTATCTTAAAAATTCGAATCCCTATACTAGTGATTTTGAGTCGTCGTAACGATGTTTTACGCAACATTCGTTTTGACTCAAATAGATGTTAAAAATTTATGATTTCCTTAAAGAATGAAATATATACTTAAATTCGATTTAAGTATATTGAATATTTTTCAAATGTTGAAAATAAATGATGTGTGAATTACTTATTATTAAATAAGTATGGAATGATTTCCAAAATGAAATGAAACGTTTTGAGATTTTATCTTCTTAAAGATAAATTGAAGTTGAATATTGAAAACGATTTGAAAATCGTATATCAGTAGATATTCGATAAATATAAATTCACTATGGAATTTATTAAAAGAAACGGGAATTCGTTTAAAAATAAATATTGATTTATTTTTTTGAAGTGTGGAAATTTTATATCTAGTAAAAGATATTTTTGAAGATGAAATAATTTGGAAAATTATTTGGAATCTGGTGATGTTGCGCATCTTTATTGATAGTTAAATAACCGACTATCAATAATTACCTTTAGATAGGTATTTGTTGTGAATTGGATGAATTTGAATGCCACACTTATTTTTGAATAATCGCTCACTATTCGGGTTAGCCGGGAAAGGACCATGGGGTCGTATAACCCATTCCGAATATGTGATACGTCGATATGAATTGCATTCGAAGACCGGTGTTGAAGACCGGATATTTTTGAAAACGGAAGGATTACCGTCGAGTTACTCTACATCGGCTGATCTCCGGTTTAGAGGTTTTATCACCCTTAGTGACGGGAAGTCCGGACGTGATTAGAAATTTATCCGAATGTGCAAGGGCTTCGTGAGAAGTGCCTTCGGTTCTGTTCGATCCCGGAACAGACTTTTATGGATTGTGTGTCTGACGTTACAATTTGAGATATAAAGCTGATTTCTTTCAAATACATTCCTGTTGGTGGCGGAGAATTTATTCTCTTAGCTTAACACCCTTCTCTGAGACGTACGAGCTCAGAGGTTATGTAGTTGAAATTTATCAGCGATATATCCCAATTTGGTAACGTGGCATACTGAGTGTTGCTGTGAAATGATCAGTGTTTGATCATTTGTGATATGATCATTTGTTTGATCTTATATCTTGGTGATCATAGGTTGATCATTTTGTTTGACCCGAAGCAGGGCTTTTTGTAGAAAGCGTAGCTTTGTGGACGAGACTTCATCGAGCCTCACACCCCGAAAATGGTCGAAACAGGAAGGATGCGGCAAGGTTCTAGGGAGTAGCGCCCCTTAGTGTATGTCATTCCTTCTGGATAAAGGTGGTATCATGGTATGGAGCCCAGATACTTAACCTCTGTGGTTACTGCATTATTATTACTATGTGGTTTGTTGGAAATCGGGGATCCTCGGGAAGATCGGTGACGATCGGGGGATGGCATACGCGTGTCAGTAGTTACCTATTTTTGCAGAGGTAACCCGGCCTTGTGTTGGCAGAGATCCGGTTAGGTTCTCGGGTCGTCTATTCCAGGGACGTACCCATCGTGGATAGGAAGTTCCTTAGCCTGACCATTTGTTGGAAATCCAAAGAAACAATACGAGCCTTTACGATTTCAATTGTATAACCTGTCTCCTCAGGAGGCAGCTATAGCAGGCATAATATAATGGTACATATGCTGGCTAAGATTTATATTATACTTTCGAAATGTTTTCCACTATGCACTAATAATAATATCAAAAAGAATTTGATTTTGCGTAGTAAGCATCTTTGACTATCATAAGAAGAAATCTCCTCCAAGTCTGCGTTTGCATTGTGTGTGTGGTGGGAGGTCTTATGGTAGTTTCATTTTCCAAAAGCATTGCGAATTGACTTTAAAAAAAATTATTTTTGTTGTTAGAAAGAATAACTGTTTTACGATCTCACACCAGTCACCATGACTGACTCGGAGTTTATTATTCCCTTCTAAACTCTAGGTGCCCACCAATTTCCACACGAGCAGCCTAGAGTTATGTTATCAGGATATTCTGGATATTCTGGAGCTTTAGAGATAAGCTGGAGGACGAGATGTAGTATTTGTATCTGATAGTATTTATTCCGCTGTGTATTCTGTATGAGGACAAGTTTATATAACTGTCCATTGTTGTATTGAGTTGTATATTGACTCTGATGATTGATGTATGTATAAACTGATATAGTTCTTTGTTTTAAAAGACTAGTGTTTATCTATTATATTGTTCCGCTACGATGTGTAAGATTCTGATATTGTTTTCTGTTCTGCTCTTGTTCTGTTGTTGTTGTTCTTTCTTCTCTTTTTCTTCTATCTTCTTTTTCTTCTGCCTTATTCTTCTTTTTAAAACCCTCACTATTGGAGTTTCCGGCACTCGATTTCTCGGCAGTCGATAAAGGGAGTATCGATGTCGAATTTTCGAAAGTCGAAAAATTCGGTACGTGACAGCATGGTATCAGAGCATATGGTTAAGCGACAACCCTGCTCTGTTGGGTGTTACTCATTAGAGATAGAGTCAGTAGTACTCTAGAATGAGTTGAGTGTAATAATAGATACGAGCGCGTATTTGTTAGTTAATATAAAATTGTTTTGTATTGTGATGATTGGTTTATTGAGTGGTATATGAACCTTCGTCGGCACAGTCTTGCAAAACTGTATCGAAGGGGTTTCTAAACACTTGAATAGAACAATTCGGCACAGTACTGTTTTGAATAGGGTAAATGAAATAATTTTACCCAAAACTATTTTTGTATAGAAAAGAAATGATTTTCTATGAATTATTATAGTATATGGTTGCATGGATGTTAGAAGTGATAATATTAATCTATTATCATTGAAATTAAATGAGAAGTTGGAATTATAACTCCAAAGTTAAGAAATAAATTCATATACAAATGAAATTAAAGAATGTAAATTATAAATGTGAATTGTAATTTAAAACGGAATTCCAGAGAAGTTTTTGGAAATGTTTTGAAAAGAATTTGAAAATTTTGGGAGATTTGGAAAGTTTAATTCCTTTTTGATTTGAAAATGGGTTTCAAGGGTTTTGAAAGATGTTTTGAAGGAATGAAAAGCTCTAAACTCTTTTCGGTCACTGGAAAATAATTCCGATGATGATCGCGACATCACCGGTGTTCATTTTCGGGTTTCCGGGAGAGGAATTGCTGCCAAATTGTTTTAAATGGAAGTTGTTGGAAAAATTTGGGTTTGGTTTTTGAAATTCAAAAGATAATTTGAATTGTTTTCAAAATGGCTTTGAAATGATGGTAAGACTCTGGAATGCTATATAAAGATATAACTTATACAATTTAAATTTTGATAGAATAAATTTAACTTAAAGGATGAAGTTAAATGAATGTAAATACAAGCGAATCAATTTAATGAAAGTGAAATTAAATGTTGAAACTCATTTCAAATTTTTAAGCAAATGAATTGAATTGAATAATTGTAAATGAAAGATGAATTAAAATTCGTATGGAAATTGGAAATCCAGTTTAAAGATAAGTAAATTTAACCGAAGTGGTAAATTGAAAATAAATATCATGTGTATATAGAATATTTATATTGAACCTAAGAAATGAAGAGCGAAATTCTTAAGTAAAATCTGATATTGAAATTATTCTAAGTTAAGAATTGAAAAAGAATAAAAACTGGAATTAAAACTTAATGTTGAAAACAAATTTGAATTTGTAAGTGGATTAGAATTTGTAATGAATTAGTAATTGGAACTAATTTAAAATAGAGCAGTTGTGAATTAAAGAAAGCTGATAAAATTCAATATTCAGAAGTTGAATTGAATCCAAATTAGATTGAAATTGAATTCAAATGAATTTGAAACGTAAACTTGAATGAAGAGAATATATAACTTCAATAGTGAATTAGAAATGTATAAGAAGTAGTTTATATTGGACATTCTGTAATTGAATGTGAAAAATAGGTTGAATGCTATAACTAGATATATGGCTAGTAGGATATACAAGTATAAAGGAATTGGAATTTTGATTTCGAAGATAAATTTGAATTGCTCGAAAAGGTATGTATTTAAATTCGAATATGAGATTTGATGACTTATTTCTCTAGCCGCTTGGCTTTTTCTTTTTCTTTTTGAAATCTGAGAGTCCGTAGGGACGTTTTGTAGTCGTGCCGTATTAGCCGCGCAAAGGAGACGCTGGCGAAATTTTTCGAAAATTTAGGGCGTTAGAAAATTTTTGAGAAAATTTTGAAGTTAAAATTTGAATTTAAACTCGAATTTGAATTTAGAAGTAAAACAATGTTGTTTTGAAACTTAGAGTTGAAGTTGAAATTTAGTTGATGAATAACGAATCTTTAGTAGAGGGATTTGTTTTGATGAATTTATAAGGCTATTTAGATTGTGAAAAATAGTAGACGAGTTAAGGGCATTTTTCTTAACTTGTAATTTCGAGGACGGAATTCTTTTAAGGGGGGAAGTCTGTAACGACCCAGAATTTTGAACAAATTAAATTGAGAATATTTAATTAATTTTAGATATTTGAACGATGATTTAATTTGAATCCCGGATATAAATTTGAATTTGGCGATTAAACTTTAAAAATTTAATCGATTGAAGTTGAATAAAAATTTGAATATTCAATTTTAAGTTGAAGAAAAATATTTCGAAATCTTATAAAATTCATATTGATAATACTGAAAATAACGGAAGCTTCAGAATTTAATTTCGGACTGTTTTGTTCAGTTTTGAAATTTATCGTTCGAACCGATATTTAAAAATAGCCGTCCGAGGCGCAGTCTCGGAATTCGACGAAACCAGTTCCATTGGGTCCGTAATATGGTATTATTACTGGATTTCCAATTTCGTATTTTTCGGAGTTATTATGTGACCATACGGCGGTTAAACACATTGAAATTTAAATTGAATTCGAATTTAAATTTAAATTTATAAACTTGGTCAAAGACAGCACACTTTTCTTCCTTTAAACACGCCGAATATCACGATACGAGATCGTGTGAAGTATGGCCGCTTACTCTTTGTTCTCTTCCCCATTCCTTTTTAAAAATCATCACGTCTCTCCCTCCTCAGTTCCAAATCGAACGTGAACGAACCTCAAAACAAAGAAGATTTATAATGGCCGGCACTTAAAATCTCTCCCCTTCAGTTCTCAATCAAAATTCATTCGAAGAAAATAAAATGAAATACGGCAGTTCGTTTTAAAAAGAAACTCAAAAAAAAATAAAAAAAAATCGCGTTCGATCTTGAGGGCGAGCTCGCGTAGCTTGGTGGGCGTGCGAGGCGATAGGGGGATTTAGGGTTCATCGCGACTAGGGTCTGGCAAAGCTCGAATTCGCGAGTACGGCAATCGATGGACAACGGCGACTCAGGTGATGCACGAGGCTTGAGGAGGCGACGGCGATGTCGCGATGGATCTGGGTGCCGCGTGATCGAGGAGATGTCGGCGCGTTACTCGTGATGGAGGCAAGTGGGGTTGTTCGAACTCGATTAGGGCAAAAACATGGTCAAACGCGAGGCTTCTCGCGTGCGGAAAGGAAGTCGACATTGCAGAGAGGCAAGGGGAGTTTGGGCAAGTGGAGCAGACGATAGTTGATGGGGGCAGTATCATGCGTGAGGCAGTGGCATCGATCGCAGCTTCGATGGTCGATCGACGGTGTGGTTCGTTGATGGCTAGGGTTTGTTCAAGTTCGAAAATAGACAGTGAGGTATTTTATTTATTTTTCTTGATTTATTTTATTAAACATACGTATATGCGAGTGAATATATATACATATGTTTATGTAGGAGATTAACAGTAAAGTTTAAAAATAGGAATTTTGGTAAAGTTTATATGTGTAAAGTTGAATAAAAATAAATGTATATGCAGAAGTTTATAAAGAAATTTTTATAGATTTTGGAAAAAAAATATATATGCAGTTTCAATTTTTTATACTGGCAGTAAAGGAAATGATATGAAAATAAATATATGGATTAACTAGTTTAACAAAGTTTATTCGTTGTTTAGTGACATAAAGATGTTTTTTTTTGTAAGGAAAATTTATTTGAATAAATAATTAGTTAAGAAAATTTATCAAAGGAAATTTGATATATACAGTAAGTTTGAAAAACGTAAATTTGCATATGTATATATATTATATACAATAAAGGAAAGTTATTTTGAAAATTAAGATGCTTAGTTAAACAAATTTATTTAAAGAGGAAATTGGTTTGAAATAAAAATCATTGGATAATTTAAATTACCAAACGAAAATTGGTTATTAGGTTTATTCCGAATATTAATAAATCTATATATTGTTTATACAAGGTTAAAAATGGAGAGAAACAAATAGGATTGGATTGGATGGCAAATAAAAAGCTAAGGTGAGATTTTTCTCACTCGAAGGAAATTTTGGATTAAACAGTTCTTGATTGTTGATTGACTGTTTGGATGTGATATTAGATATTTTAGGATATATCTATATATATAGCAATATATACATATTGGCATATGTATATATTGGATTGATTGATTTCCCGCCTCGTATAGCGGATGAGACCCTATTGCGCCGTTAGTAAGCGGATTTTTATAAAACCCATATACCGCGATAATTCCGTACTGGAGCGGAATTGGTATT
Organism: Allium fistulosum; assembly: GCA_030737815.1. Lineage (NCBI taxonomy): Eukaryota > Viridiplantae > Streptophyta > Magnoliopsida > Asparagales > Amaryllidaceae > Allium > Allium fistulosum. Next base: position 88,662,288 of record CM060905.1, read on the forward strand.
GTGCTGACGTCTTTGGATGCAGGGAAACAAGTTGGAGGGATCCAACTGGACCCCTCACATTGATTGATTTTATTTATACTGTGGTATGAATCTGTGAATGATTATATTGATGTTATTGAATTGATGTCTGGAAATTGTTGAAAGCTAAAATTTAGCTGAATGGATGTTTGATATCATTGGATTCCAAAAATAAACGAAATTGAATTTTTGGTAGTTCAAGCAGAAAATTTTAAGTGAATCAATTTTTGAAATTGAATAAAATTTGAAGAAAAGAATTTAAAGGTATAAAAGTAAATTTTTATAATCTTATCGAATTTATTTCCAGAATAAAGTGAAAATGTTAAATAAATGGATTTCATAAAACAATGATTATAAATTGAAGAATTTAATTTAAATTTGGATTTTTAAATAGATTGAAAGAAACGATTGAAATTTATTTCCTTAAAAAGGAATTTATTAAGAGAAGATAAGTTGGAAATCCAACTATAAATTTAATTGGCAAATTGAAACGAATTTGGAAAGTCAATATAAAATGAGATGGGATGGAAAATAAATTTAGAAATCAATATTGAAATTGATTTGGTATTGAAGTTTTTTTTTTATAAATGGAATTGGAATTTATAAAAGTTGGTTATAAATCCGAAATCGCTTATTTTGATAAGTAAAGTATAGAAGTTAATAAAGGAAGATTTTAAATCAAAGTTGTTATAAAATAAAATTAGAATTTATAAACGTGTTTATAAATTCGAAATAGATTGAATTGGATAAATTAAATATAGAAGATTTTTAAAGAAGATATATTCGCGATTTTGGATAGCGAATCTCTATTGAAATTAAAATGTGTAGAAATGATTGAAATTTGGTCAAGTGAATTATATTCACGATTTTGGACAGTGAATATATTGTTTAGTAAAATGGATTCATTTTTGAAAAAGTGATATTAAAAATGAAGTTAAACATTTTAAAGATGTTTTAAAATGTATTATGAATCGAAAGCATAGATTTCAACACTTGTTGTTGAAATAGACGTTTTCGAGAAATTTAAGGAAATGGTGGACTATAACACTGTTGTTATAGAAAATGATTTCCGAAAGGAAATGTTTTTAGTATTGGGATTTACATATCTATCTTAAAAATTCGAATCCCTATACTAGTGATTTTGAGTCGTCGTAACGATGTTTTACGCAACATTCGTTTTGACTCAAATAGATGTTAAAAATTTATGATTTCCTTAAAGAATGAAATATATACTTAAATTCGATTTAAGTATATTGAATATTTTTCAAATGTTGAAAATAAATGATGTGTGAATTACTTATTATTAAATAAGTATGGAATGATTTCCAAAATGAAATGAAACGTTTTGAGATTTTATCTTCTTAAAGATAAATTGAAGTTGAATATTGAAAACGATTTGAAAATCGTATATCAGTAGATATTCGATAAATATAAATTCACTATGGAATTTATTAAAAGAAACGGGAATTCGTTTAAAAATAAATATTGATTTATTTTTTTGAAGTGTGGAAATTTTATATCTAGTAAAAGATATTTTTGAAGATGAAATAATTTGGAAAATTATTTGGAATCTGGTGATGTTGCGCATCTTTATTGATAGTTAAATAACCGACTATCAATAATTACCTTTAGATAGGTATTTGTTGTGAATTGGATGAATTTGAATGCCACACTTATTTTTGAATAATCGCTCACTATTCGGGTTAGCCGGGAAAGGACCATGGGGTCGTATAACCCATTCCGAATATGTGATACGTCGATATGAATTGCATTCGAAGACCGGTGTTGAAGACCGGATATTTTTGAAAACGGAAGGATTACCGTCGAGTTACTCTACATCGGCTGATCTCCGGTTTAGAGGTTTTATCACCCTTAGTGACGGGAAGTCCGGACGTGATTAGAAATTTATCCGAATGTGCAAGGGCTTCGTGAGAAGTGCCTTCGGTTCTGTTCGATCCCGGAACAGACTTTTATGGATTGTGTGTCTGACGTTACAATTTGAGATATAAAGCTGATTTCTTTCAAATACATTCCTGTTGGTGGCGGAGAATTTATTCTCTTAGCTTAACACCCTTCTCTGAGACGTACGAGCTCAGAGGTTATGTAGTTGAAATTTATCAGCGATATATCCCAATTTGGTAACGTGGCATACTGAGTGTTGCTGTGAAATGATCAGTGTTTGATCATTTGTGATATGATCATTTGTTTGATCTTATATCTTGGTGATCATAGGTTGATCATTTTGTTTGACCCGAAGCAGGGCTTTTTGTAGAAAGCGTAGCTTTGTGGACGAGACTTCATCGAGCCTCACACCCCGAAAATGGTCGAAACAGGAAGGATGCGGCAAGGTTCTAGGGAGTAGCGCCCCTTAGTGTATGTCATTCCTTCTGGATAAAGGTGGTATCATGGTATGGAGCCCAGATACTTAACCTCTGTGGTTACTGCATTATTATTACTATGTGGTTTGTTGGAAATCGGGGATCCTCGGGAAGATCGGTGACGATCGGGGGATGGCATACGCGTGTCAGTAGTTACCTATTTTTGCAGAGGTAACCCGGCCTTGTGTTGGCAGAGATCCGGTTAGGTTCTCGGGTCGTCTATTCCAGGGACGTACCCATCGTGGATAGGAAGTTCCTTAGCCTGACCATTTGTTGGAAATCCAAAGAAACAATACGAGCCTTTACGATTTCAATTGTATAACCTGTCTCCTCAGGAGGCAGCTATAGCAGGCATAATATAATGGTACCTATGCTGGCTAAGATTTATATTATACTTTCGAAATGTTTTCCACTATGCACTAATAATAATATCAAAAAGAATTTGATTTTGCGTAGTAAGCATCTTTGACTATCATAAGAAGAAATCTCCTCCAAGTCTGCGTTTGCATTGTGTGTGTGGTGGGAGGTCTTATGGTAGTTTCATTTTCCAAAAGCATTGCGAATTGACTTTAAAAAAAATTATTTTTGTTGTTAGAAAGAATAACTGTTTTACGATCTCACACCAGTCACCATGACTGACTCGGAGTTTATTGTTCCCTTCTAAACTCTGGGTGCCCACCAATTTCCACACGGGCAGCCTAGAGTTATGTTATCAGGATATTCTGGATATTCTGGAGCTTTAGAGATAAGCTGGAGGACGAGACGTAGTATTTGTATCTGATAGTATTTATTCCGCTGTGTATTCTGTATGAGGACAAGTTTATATAACTGTCCATTGTTGTATTGAGTTGTATATTGACTCTGATGATTGATGTATGTATAAACTGATATAGTTCTTTGTTTTAAAAGACTAGTGTTTATCTATTATATATTGTTCCGCTACGATGTGTAAGATTCTGATATTGTTTTCTGTTCTGCTCTTGTTCTGTTGTTGTTGTTCTTTCTTCTCTTTTTCTTCTATCTTCTTTTTCTTCTGCCTTATTCTTCTTTTTAAAACCCTCACTATTGGAGTTTCCGGCACTCGATTTCTCGGCAGTCGATAAAGGGAGTATCGATGTCGAATTTTCGAAAGTCGAAAAATTCGGTACGTGACAGTATGTCCATATCTGATCCCGGTCTCTTTAATAACTACGTATTATTACACCGGTGGCTCTTTTACATTTCAAAATCAATTCATAATTTATATCAAAATATCATATTCGCTTCAAAAATCAAATCCATTTCAAATATCATCATATCTATTCAAACTGTAAGATTCCGTTCAAAATCATTTTTCGCCTCAATATCTCATTTCGATTTCAAAATCATTTTCGCCTCAATATCTCATTTCGATTTCAAAACAGCTCATATATTTATATAAGAATATAAGATTCGCTTTAAAACCATTTCGTATTCAAATTAGAATATACTTCAAATTAAACATCCGTATTAAGTAGTTTACTTAATTTCTGGAACAATTCCAATTCAATAAACTTAGATTAACATTTGGATTTCAAGAATTCATTTAAGTATTAACTTCCAAATCAATTTCAGTCCAAATCCTATTCAAATCAATTTTATCTTCAAATTTAATTCAATAGTTTCAATTTAGTCCAATTCACAAATTTCTTTGAATTTCAATTAAATTCCAAATTAATTAAATCTCAATTTCAAATAAATTTTCTATTCCAAACTAAAACTTGAAATATCATTTCATATAAATTTTCTTAGAAATATTCAGAGTTCGATTAAAAGTCCAATCTTTAAAACAAATCAACTTTCGAAAATTTACGCCGTATTTCAAAATATTTTTAAAAAAAAAATCTAAACTTCGAATAATTAAACAATTTCATTTACCAAGTTTAAATTCCAACATCTCGAGCTTCAATTCAAAATAATTCAATTTCCATAAATTGGATTTTTATTCTTAAAATCAATTCATTTAAATAATTTCAAAACGACTTTAAAATCATTTAATTTAACCAACCCGGTGTCCGTATATAATTCTCTAACCTATGGCCAAGTGGTTAGTTGTTTCAATTAAATGTCAGGGATGAATATATATTACTTAAACCAATCACAATGTCATGTGCATGTATAACAGGATATATATAAGCAAATAAACATCCAAACATTTACATATCAACCAATAGCATCCATCGAAATAAATCATCCAATAGTCAATACAATTCACGGCAATTTCATAGTTATCAATATCGGGAAATTTGATTTCAATTAAATCCTAATTTCAATTCACTGTCAATTTAAATTTTCAACGGTGAATTCACACGACAATCTGTATGACAATTAATTTTTTATCAAACAACGACAAATAAATTCATATCACTTCATAATGTCAAATTTAACTACCAAAAAATATTCAGTACATTGTGAGGGTTATAAAACACTCACCTTTTGAATTTAAATTGAATTTAAATTCAATTTAAACCCAAAAATTTGAAAGTCTCCAAATCCATCCAAACTAGCGTCAAAGTGTCCGGAATTTCGATACGATCCAAACAAAAGAAACCTCGTCCAAATCCGAGTCCGTATGCAAAAGTTATGAAAATTTGAAGATTGGAAAATTCTGGTGTTGAGTCGACTTCGAGTTCAACCCGGTTCGCCGCCTCAAATACCCGATGCCTGCTTGGAGTTTTTGCGAAAACGACTCGATGACCCGAGTAGTTTTCTTCCCGACTCGAAGTAGGTCTAGGGTTTTTCCCCCTGAAACCCCAAGCGCGACCCGAAGCACGTAAATCTTGATTTTTTTTTTTAGATTTTGGAATTTGGGAATTAGGTTTTGTCTGCCATTGGAATGAGAAGCTAAGAAGAAGATGAATTGTACGTACAGACAAATGAAGATTAGGGAGGCTAGGGTTTATAACTGTGTTTATATAGGTATGTTAGAGATAGAGTAGATAGACTGGATAGATGAACGTGCGGAACAAACTATGGCCCGAAAAGCCCGTTCTGACCCCGGAACGAAATTGAGTAAACCCATATATCGAAATAGGTGTTTTAAAATATTCTGAGCGCGATGGAAAAAGTTTCACGTCCAAATTCCATTGTATGAAGAAGTTATGCTGAAAAAGAAATTCTCAAATTGATTTCAAAAATTGATTTCAATTAAATTGATTTCAAGGCGTTTCGCGTTCGTACGATCAAACGACAAGTCTGATCGTTACGAAACTTGAAACCCTACAATAATATGATATTACGGATCCGATGAAACTGGTTTCGTCGAAATCCGAGATTTTTTGAAAAATGACTATTTTCTCTCGCCGAATTAATATTAAAACAATTCGATGCGTTTCGAGCTGCCACGGTCAAACGATAACTCCGATTGCTACGAAAATTGAAATCCGGCAATAACAAACTATTACGGATCCAATGGAACTAGTTTCGTTCCATTCTGAGACTGTTAGAAAAATGGCTATTTTTCAGTCGATAATTAAATATTAAAATATTCAATTTTCACAAATTAACTTTAAATTCAATTTTAAAAGTTCTATAACATTACTATAACTCCAATATGATAAGATAAAATTTTACAAATCATTTTCAATCATATTCAACTCGATTTTCAATTATTTCTGAAATTTAACTTATTAAATTATCGATTTAATTGTCTAATTAAATCCAATATTCGAAAAATAAATTATTCGACTGTATAATTTCAATATAAAATTCCCAATTTTAAATTATTAACTTTTAAATCAAATTTCAATTGTTCACAAATTCCATTTTTAATTTCATAGTAATTAACAATCTTTTACAATGCAATTTTCCATTATAAATCCAATATAAAAGATTATATTAGATTCAGCGTTCAATTATATTGTAATTCAAATTCAAGTTATTTAATTCCAAATGAATTCTTTTATTTCGATTTACACTTTCATTATTGAATCAACTATTTACTTATACATTACTATCAATAGTTTATAATTCATTTACTTTCATTTTCTTCAGTTATCATCTTATTTAAATTCACAGTAATATTAAATTACATTCATTTACATTGATTTCCATATTATAACTTCAATATTAAATGTAACATTTTATTTATTTCGTTGTTTACAATCAAATTCAATTCAATTCAATTACTTGTTACATTCAAATTTAAATCTTTTACTTACGTTCAATTACAAGTTAACATCTTTATCAAATTACAGTTTCAGTTATTATCTGTTTTCAATCAACTGTAATATTAAGTTACATTTATTTATATTAGTTTCAATAACATAACTTCCATTATTAAATCTACCATTTTATTTATTCTTTGTTTACAATCATAACATATTTGGTTTACAATCAAATTCAATTCATTATTTACATTCACTACAAGTTAACATCCATATTTAATTTACAAATAAGTTATTTCAGAATTCAGTTTTGTATTTTAACTTGTAATTCACATTTAACAACACAAAATTTTATTTCCTTCGGATTTTTATCCAAAATTTTCATTTTAATTCGTATTTTTAAAGTGTTAAAAATACGGGTCGTTACATTCTCCCCCACTTAAAACTTTTCGTCCTCGAAAAGGAACGGAGAAGGGGAAACCATCATTTAGATATAATTCATTCAAAATATTCTACTTATTTGCAAAATTTAGTTATAGGATTTCTTTTTTTCACAAAATTTTCTAACTCCCGGATTTTTGAAAAATTTCAGCAGCACTTTCTTTGCACGGCTAGGACCGAAAAATTTCATAGTAGTAATAATTGCATGATATACATCTCATTACAAGAATGAGGCATCCCAAAACATGGGGAACACAATAATATACCACAACATAAACTATAATCCGAGAACATACCTTTTATTTAGCGTTTATTAGCATTTTAACTTACATTTTGCATTAAGCGCAGAAGCAAGCTCCACAAGCGAAGCGCAACCCCTTTGCTACCTACTAAAATGCTCAATAACCAAGTTAGAACCATGCATATAAAGATAGATCGATATACTTATCATAAACAACACATATATAACATGTTTAGCTTCAAAACTGAAATTCAATTTCCAGGACAGCAAATGAATCTCAGTTTTTGGTCACCTAAACGATAAAATTTGACAATTGAATCTAAACAAAAGTTGTTGCATTCGTTTCAGGCTTCCCGGAATGTCCAAAATCATTGAATTCGGACCTTTCGTTCAAAAGTTACGACCGTTTTACTAAATAGATACGCCTCAGCCTGGCAATGAATTGCGCAGGTCAGCGACGTTTGGTCACGTTTTTGACCTTCTAAACGACAGCAAAACACCAAATGCTTAAAACAAAAGTTTTAGCTTAAGTTCTAAGCTTTCCAGAAAGTGCAAGATCATCAAAATCCGATAAAACAGTAAAAAGTTATGGCAAAAATACTAAGAGTATATGCTACTGATTTTGCTTCCCTTTTACACAGGCCAGCGAGAAGATTCAAATTTTTAACTAAGTAAATGAAGGAATTTCTCAATACAGTCTAAACAAAAGTCGTGCTACAGTTTCTAAGCTTTCCGAAAAGTCTAATATCATTGAACTTCGTCCAGCCCTTTAAAAGTTATGGTTGTTTTCGTTTCAGCATATATTGGACAATTTTGGATTTTTTTCCAAAATTTTGCTTTTATTATTTCAAAGTACAAACCATCAAACTTTAAATTTTATAAAGAAACAATCATAAACACAAAGTCGTTTATTTTCTTATTTATCCATGAAATACGTTTACATTCAATTTGTTTCCAATCTATTCAAGTTTGTTTCATTCACATTTTAAATTCAAGTCAATTTGCTTCAATTTAAATTGGATTCAATTATATTTAATTTCACTTTGCTTCAAATTTGAATTTAATTATTTTAAAATTTTATTCCGTTTATTCAATTCCATTAACACTAATGAATTCTACTAAATCAATTACCATCCATCAAACAACCAATGCATATCAAACATTACCATCCATCTAGAATCTACACTAAATCAATTATACATTTCCAAGTAAATTTTTTTTTATTTCATACACTTCCAAGTTTATTGACATTTAGTTATATTCAACTTTAATTAGTTTCCAATTACAAATTTTATATTTCATTAATTTTAAATTTTATTCATTCACTTGTATATATCATTCATTTTACAGCTTAAATTTCTTTTATATTTACAACTATCAATAAATCTTCACATTTAATTATTTACTCTCACACTGGTATATTATTCCTCTACTTATCCTTATAAGCATTTTAAACTTTTTAAGTATTTGGTAAGTTTTTGTTATGCAAATAGAATGTAGTTAAACAACATACAACCTCTTTTCATTCAAAGTTGAATTTTCAATTAATTAATTCTTAAGTCGTTACTTAAATTTCACTATAATTTAATTTCACATTTACATTCACATATAGTATTTCCATTTTATATTAACAAAATGGTGAATCACCTTTAAATGTTACTTTAAATTCCAATTATTTACTAACAATTTTATTTATATTTGCAAACCATTAATTAAATGCATATTTCATTATTCCAACCTAAACTTGTATATTATCCAATTAACAATTCATATAACATTTTTGAACTTCTTAAATATTTTGGTAAGTTATATTTATGCTATAGAATGAAATTTAATACTATGCGAGTTTTACAGTTTCAATTTTATTTTAAATTCATAATTTCCTAATTCTAAGGATTTCTACTTCAATTGATATTTTCACTTAGCTCTTAGGTTCATATCTCATTTCACAATTTAGAAGTTCCGTAATGATTCAAGTATTTATTTATCTCAATAGTTTAAAGTCATTAAATATTAAAGAACTTAAGAATTTCATCTCCAGTTTCATTTCAAATCAAGTTTGAAATAATATATACTTATATTAATGTGTATCAAGTCATACTATAGAGAATACAAAATAAAATTCAATTTTAATCAAAACAGGGTTTAGAAAAAGCTATTAAGTGATCTCCTCCACTTAGACTCTCGAAAATAAACGTCGATGATGCGTGCACTCATCACCGAAATCATTCTCTAGTGTCAAGAGGGGAGTATAACACTTACTTCATTTGAAAATCCTTTGAAAACAATTTCTAATCGAATATACTATCATATAATACTTGTATTATACATTTCAAATTTTTGTTAATAAATTTTCAAAACACCGGAATTTAAATTCTCCATCTTAATTTAAATTCATTTTTATTTTATTTTATTTACCATTTATATTCATTGTCAATCATATTTACAAGTTTCATTTCTTAAAATCGTCCAATAGTCAATAGTTAGAAATATTGACTAATCAACAATAAACGATGATAATCTAATATTATCATCTCCTAACAACCAATACAATCAAAATTTATAAATTTTCAAGATAGTTCTTTTAAATAAAAATATAGTCCAAAACAATATTATGTCAATCTGTCCTATTCGAGTGTTTAGAAATTCCTATCGATGCCTTGGCGTCCCAAGTACCAACGAGAATTCATAAATACTCAACGGAACAATTTAACACAATATAAAATCATTTTTATATCAAAATTACAAATACGCTCTCTCATATACACTCGAACTCATTCATAAGGTTTAACCCTATTTCAATGAGTTATTCCCCACTAGAGCCAAGGTAATCTAAACCAAAGCTCTGATACCAACTGTAACGACCCACATTTTTGACCGTTCAAGTCGACAAAACATACACACATGCCGACTCAAACAATACAAAATACAGATAGTTATTGGGGTTAAATAAGAAAAGAAAAGAAAGAACAGAAACAAACTCAGAATCTCGCAGCGGAAGGAACAAGATATAATAATAAAATAACAGTTCATGAAGTTGTTAAATAAATAAATTTGATTATTATTATACATCATAAATCAGAGTTACATACATATCAGAGATAATACAACAATGCAGCGGAAAGATAATACAGTAGCAGAATACAAATGATGTAATACCAAACTCCGTCTTCGTCCTCCAGAATATACCTTCAACCTAATCTGAAATGCTCAGGCTGACCCGAGCGTAATGAAAAGACAAAACACTCGAGTCAGGACTAAAATATCTCATGTAAGTCAAATCGAATAAGAAATATGAGTGTGACGGCGTCAGAGATGTTTACGGGGTTTGACATCTCCTATCCAGTGTCAACGTGAGTGCAATAACTTAAGAGATGTTACGGGATTTTCCATCTCTCAAGGATCCGTTAAACTATCTACTATGTAGTACAATACGCTATTATAATATGTCTACATTAAAGTAAAAGTATTAAAATAGCGTTAAGCCATGGCCCATTCCACCCTTAACATAGTTTATATTCCCAAGAGCATATACAAGACAGTAGTTTCCCCAAAACCGGAAGTCACCAGAGGGCAATCCATATACTAAAGGTACAAAACAAAACGTAGTGGTCGCGAATAGGATAATCAGTATGACAAGGTACATGAGGCGATACCAACTAGGATACTAGTAGTTGCCTGATCCGGACTGATGTTGGGCATAGCAGCTACTACCCCAACACCGTGAAACAACACTCCCATAATCGAGGGGTGCACCCAAATCGAATCACAAAAGTAATAGACATGGTAACGAAGGAGTGTGTCCGCTAGAGATGGCGATCCTCAATGGCCCGGCGCAGCTCCTGTTTTAGTCATGTCAGGGGTCCTCCAATATCGTTCTCTTTCTTCAGTCAACACGTTCACCAAACCATCCACTTCGTTCTGGATCAACACTCCGCGTATACTAGTTATTAAAGTGGTTTTCGGTATCGACAGAGAGTATGTCCATATCTGATCCCGGTCTCTTTAATAACTACGTATTATTACACCGGTGGCTCTTTTACATTTCAAAATCAATTCATAATTTATATCAAAATATCATATTCGCTTCAAAAATCAAATCCATTTCAAATATCATCATATCTATTCAAACTGTAAGATTCCGTTCAAAATCATTTTTCGCCTCAATATCTCATTTCGATTTCAAAATCATTTTCGCCTCAATATCTCATTTCGATTTCAAAACAGCTCATATATTTATATAAGAATATAAGATTCGCTTTAAAACCATTTCGTATTCAAATTAGAATATACTTCAAATTAAACATCCGTATTAAGTAGTTTACTTAATTTCTGGAACAATTCCAATTCAATAAACTTAGATTAACATTCGGATTTCAAGAATTCATTTAAGTATTAACTTCCAAATCAATTTCAGTCCAAATCCTATTCAAATCAATTTTATCTTCAAATTTAATTCAATAGTTTCAATTTAGTCCAATTCACAAATTTCTTTGAATTTCAATTAAATTCCAAATTAATTAAATCTCAATTTCAAATAAATTTTCTATTCCAAACTAAAACTTGAAATATCATTTCATATAAATTTTCTTAGAAATATTCAGAGTTCGATTAAAAGTCCAATCTTTAAAACAAATCAACTTTCGAAAATTTACGCCGTATTTCAAAATATTTTTTTAAAAAAAATCTAAACTTCGAATAATTAAACAATTTCATTTACCAAGTTTAAATTCCAACATCTCGAGCTTCAATTCAAAATAATTCAATTTCCATAAATTGGATTTTTATTCTTAAAATCAATTCATTTAAATAATTTCAAAACGACTTTAAAATCATTTAATTTAACCAACCCGGTGTCCGTATATAATTCTCTAACCTATGGCCTAGTGGTTAGTTGTTTCAATTAAATGTCAGGGATGAATATATATTACTTAAACCAATCACAATGTCATGTGCATGTATAACAGGATATATATAAGCAAATAAACATCCAAACATTTACATATCAACCAATAGCATCCATCGAAATAAATCATCCAATAGTCAATACAATTCACGGCAATTTCATAGTTATTAATATCGGGAAATTTGATTTCAATTAAATCCTAATTTCAATTCACTGTCAATTTAAATTTTCAACGGTGAATTCACACGACAATCTGTATGACAATTAAATTTTTATCAAACAACGACAAATAAATTCATATCACTTCATAATGTCAAATTTAACTACCAAAAAATATTCAGTGCATTGTGAGCGTTATAAAACACTCACCTTTTGAATTTAAATTGAATTTAAATTCAATTTAAACCCAAAAATTTGACAGTCTCCAAATCCATCCAAACCAGCGTCAAAGTGTCCGGAATTTTGATACGATCCTAATAAAAGAAACCTCGTCCAAATCCGAGTCCGTATGCAAAAGTTATGAAAATTTGAAGATTGGAAAATTCTGGTGCTGAGTCGACTTCGAGTTCAACCCGGTCCGCCGCCTCAAATACCCGATGCCTGCTTGGAGTTTTTGCGAAAACGACTCGATGACCCGAGTAGTTTTCTTCCCGACTCGAAGTAGGTCCAGGGTTTTTCCCCCTGAAACCCCAAGCGCGACCCGAAGCACGTAAATCTCGATTTTTTTTTTAGATTTTGGAATTTGGGAATTATGTTTTGTCTGCCATTGGAATGAGAAGCTAAGAAGAAGATGAATTGTACGTACAGACAAATGAAGATTAGGGAGGCTAGGGTTTATAATTGTGTTTATATAGGTATGTTAGAGATAGAGTAGATAGACTGGATAGATGAACGTGCGGAACAAACTATGGCCCGAAAAGCCCGTTCTGACCCCGGAATGAAATTGAGTAAACCCATATATCGAAATAGGTGTTTTAAAATATTCTGAGCGCGATGGAAAAAGTTTCACGTCCAAATTCCATTGTATGAAGAAGTTATGCTGAAAAAGAAATTCTCAAATTGATTTCAAAAATTGATTTCAATTAAATTGATTTCAAGGCGTTTCGCGTTCGTACGATCAAACGACAAGTCTGATCGTTACGAAACTTGAAACCCTACAGTAATATGACATTACGGATCCGATGAAACTTGTTTCGTCGAAATCCGAGATTTTTTGAAAAATGACTATTTTCTCTCGCCGAATTAATATTAAAACAATTCGATGCGTTTCGAGCTGCCACGGTCAAACGATAACTCCGATTGCTACGAAAATTGAAATCCGGCAATAACAAACTATTACGGATCCAATGGAACTAGTTTCGTTCCATTCTGAGACTGTTAGAAAAATGGCTATTTTTCAGTCGATAATTAAATATTAAAATATTCAATTTTCACAAATTAACTTTAAATTCAATTTTAAAAGTTCTATAAGATTACTATAACTCCAATATGATAAGATAAAATTTTACAAATCATTTTCAATCATATTCAACTCGATTTTCAATTATTTCTGAAATTTAACTTATTAAATTATCGATTTAATTGTCTAATTAAATCCAATATTCGAAAAATAAATTATTCGACTGTATAATTTCAATATAAAATTCCCAATTTTAAATTATTAACTTTTAAATCAAATTTCAATTGTTCACAAATTCCATTTTTAATTTCATAGTAATTAACAATCTTTTACAATGCAATTTTCCATTATAAATCCAATATAAAAGATTATATTAGATTCAGCGTTCAATTATATTGTAATTCAAATTCAAGTTATTTAATTCCAAATGAATTCTTTTATTTCGATTTACACTTTCATTATTGAATCAACTATTTACTTATACATTACTATCAATAGTTTATAATTCATTTACTTTCATTTTCTTCAGTTATCATCTTATTTAAATTCACAGTAATATTAAATTACATTCATTTACATTGATTTCCATATTATAACTTCAATATTAAATGTAACATTTTATTTATTTCGTTGTTTACAATCAAATTCAATTCAATTCAATTACTTGTTACATTCAAATTTAAATCTTTTACTTACGTTCAATTACAAGTTAACATCTTTATCAAATTACAGTTTCAGTTATTATCTGCTTTCAATCAACTGTAATATTAAGTTACATTTATTTATATTAGTTTCAATAACATAACTTCCATTATTAAATCTACCATTTTATTTATTCTTTGTTTACAATCATAACATATTTGGTTTACAATCAAATTCAATTCATTATTTACATTCACTACAAGTTAACAACCATATTTAATTTACAAATAAGTTATTTCAGAATTCAGTTTTGTATTTTAACTTGTAATTCACATTTAACAACACAAAATTTTATTTCCTTCGGATTTTTATCCAAAATTTTCATTTTAATTCGTATTTTTAAAGTGTTAAAAATACGGGTCGTTACAAAAGGGGATTTGAATTATAGATAAAATAGAAGCGAAAGGTTAAAGTACGTTCATAGCAGTATTCTTTTTATTTCTTCTATCATTGTATGTTTATCATTCCAAGAAGAAACGAATTGAAATTGGTGTTGACTATGCAACAGTTTAAGATGTAAAAAGCTAAAATGGTAAAATTAATGTAATATAAAATAGGAAAAGGGAGTAGAAACGAATAGCATAGTAGGCATGAAAAGTTTTATGAAAACATTAAATAGGAGACTGATTGGAAACTATAGAAAAATCCCATCAGGAATTAAATATGAGAGAGAACATGATATTTTTTTTGAAAATCGAGATATCCAAATCAATAAAAAGAAAAAAAAAACTTAAAAGGGTGTTCTATTTCACAATATAAGAATCTGCAAAAAGTTCAAAGTGTAGAAAAGTTGTGAAGAGAATTATGCAGAGACATTGGCTGTCTTCTTGGATGAACGGAAAATTTAAACTGGATATTTTTTAATCTTTAAATTTATGTATATGTGTTTCTTTCCCTAATCAACAAGCGAAGCGAGCACCAAGAGCATTGAAAGGACTGGTGAAGCTACCAGCACTAGTAAGAGGACACAATGTAAGAAAGCAAGCAAATATGACATTAAGATGCATGCAGCTCTAGTGAGAGTGAGTTCGAGATCAACGAATCAGATTATCTCAAGATGGAGCAGGTTGTAGTAGCATAAAGTCTTCTCTGAGTAACTGTGATACTTCTCTTTGGGACTCAAGGTACTTCCAAGAAATGGCAGAAAGAAGATCAATGGTGATGTTCCATCTCACTTCTTTTCTCTTTTTCATAATATCATATATCTTTGTTTAACAAATATATATCTTTGTTTAACAAATCTTATTACTGCTATTTGAAAATAAGATTAAACTAGAGATAACAAATGAATAACAACAAACAAGTGAACCGGTATGTAATATACTGAAGCGGATATGGTTTATGTACTCGGTATGTATTCGGCCCATATAACAAGTGAATCATGCCTATAAATACATTGTAAATCAGTGTACATTGTGTGTACAGTTTTGATAAATATACAAATACAATACTTCTTCCAGTCAGTTTTCCTCACATAAACAAATTCAAAAAAGATTGGTTGATGACTTTGGAAGTCGATAGCCTAATTCTGTCAGTATCGATCGAAAGTGTGTTGCTTCAAATTTATGTTATGGTACTTGTGAATTCTACATACTTTCAATGCCGACAGTGCTGAGTAACAAGCCTTGGAAATTAATTTACATGGTTTAACAAGTTGCTTCTGAGTAACAAGCCTTGGTAATAAAATTTGTGCCTTGGAAATAAATTACATGGTACTTGTTAAATCAGTCAATACCGACAGTACTGAGTATTCTTTGCTTTTTGATATTTTGCTTTATTGTTCAGTATAGCATTATCTCATGAAATCTCCACGCATGGAAAATATTATTTTAATTAATATAGATTTATGTCGGTATAACTTTGCATATTGTTTTGTGCACAGAATAACGCATATTTGTTGGTGACTAGTTCTGCAGTTTTACTAGTTCAATAATCCCTGCTTTATAGGACCATGTGTTTTGAATTTTACTGTTTCTTAGTATCATGTATCACGTACACTGTTTAGTGCAGTAGTGGGTTGCTTTGTTTTCTCAGTTTTTGCTGTGTAAGGCTATATATGCCTCTTCCTGCAAGTAATAAAGTGAGCATTTTGTATCCTCTCAAATATATATCTCTGCAACTAACATATTTGGTATCAGAGCGACCATTGATACATATTTTGTATAGAATTTATCAAGCCACCGTTAATATGGATAATATATACACCTCCACTATAAAAGCTCTATTAATTGCCAATTGCACATGCTAGTCAGTGCTTTTCAGAGTGAGGCCTTCGTCACTACACGATTTTAATTATTAGACTTCTTAAGTTATTTTGAACTAGGGAGTCTTTATTGGTAAATCATCTTTTTCAAACATTTGATGTTTGTGTTGCATACCAAAAATATGCATGCAGCATGTATGAAATATGAATACGTGCATCATTATTCTACTAAAAGACAGGACATATATCAGTATCCACAGTAGTAAAGCAATTCAATTTGATTAAAAAAGCTGTAACAATTTTAAAGAATCTTGTACAAGTTGCACCCTGTTCTGAAATCTCTAGTTAGCATGTTATATGTTTTAGAAACATGTAAAAATGTCAAAACTAACTACAGCTTTAGTGGCCCTATTTTACGTGTAACGTACGACTAATAATTTTCCAATGACAATCTAAAAAACAATGAGCTGTAAGGTTTATACATGCTCAGGGCTGGGAAACCATTCAGTTGAGATATGTGATCACCCTTCTATGATTCATATGAGATATGAGCTATAAGGTTTATACCGAAGCCATATTTTTTGTGCATACAGGTAATTCGTATTTGATGGTTTAGTTGGCGATCAGGAGATGATGGGTTGCTGCTGACAATCAGAATATGTTAATCTGTTTAGGTGAGGTGGAGTGTGCTGGTTGGGGTTGCAATTGAACTGATGGGGTTGCTGGCGAACTGTAGTTGACGATCTTAATCTGGTGCTTAAATACTCAGTTGAAAACTAGAAGCTAAGTTTCATTACTGTTTCACATCTACTCTAGGGAAAACTTTACTTGTGATTATATTTTGAGCACACTACTTCATTACAAAGGAGGGCTCACTGTTTCCTTATTAATCTTCATATTCTTTAGTAGTGAAAACCCAGCAATGTACAACGATGATGTGAACGCAGTTAATGCTTGGCTGTTATAAACACAGTACTGATCTTCGCTCGCTGTAGAAGCTCTCTTTAATACACTAGGGGAAAATGCTTCCAGAAATGGCTCCATAGTGGAAACTCCTCCTATAACACATAAGGTATGTATAGAGTAACTAATTGCACAAACAAAAATCACATAAATCATCAGTTAGTATAAGAATTCGCAACACAAACCTGAAATTACAATGTCATATCCGAAAATAAGGCCACCAGAAGCAGCCATTAAGCAAGTATTAGTACGAATAGAGTTAGTCTTCCTTCATATTCCTTTCCAACTCCATTCGAAATAATTATTCCACCTGCCATAATGTGTAATTATGTTATCTTTTAGTTACAGAAAACACACTGCTTATGTATCACACACAAAGTGTACTGAAATAGCTTGTAACGACCCCAGTTTTAAAGACGAATTTAATTTGAAATTTAATTTAATTTTTGGATTAAATTATGGATTTGTTTAAACTTTTCAAATTTTATAAGGAATAGATATAATTATTTGCTTTTGAATTTGAATTGAAACTCAAAATAAATGTTTTCAATTGAATTGGATTAGAAATAAAATTTTGATTGGAAAGTTAAAATATATTCAAAATGAATTTTCTTTAAAAGATTATAAAAGTATAAAATAAAATTTAATTCTATCAATATAAATACAAGTATACAAATAGAAGAATTTAAACAAGGAAATAATAAAAACAAAAGTGGATTTGTTGTAAACAAATTAGAAGCAATAAGGAGTTATTTTTAAACAATGTTACTAAGGTAATATCTTTACAAATTTGATCTGTATATAAATAGAAATTGTTTACAAATGGTTTGAAATAATAATAAGTAACATAAGTATTAACATAAAGTAATAAGGAAATGAAGTATAAGAATATGACTAAAACAAAACAAGTAAACAAAGCATAGAACAAGCTTACAAAATCTGAAACAAATCAGAAAAAAAAAAACAAAGCAAAACAAAGTTAGATTTTTTATAAAAAGAGAAGATAAAAAGGTAAGCATAAGTAGATGAACAAAAGAAAGTACAAAACAAAACTGCAAATATACATACATAAACAAATGGTGTAAGTTACAAACAAAAATAGGACATAGCAATTAATGCAAGACATCCCAAATACACCAAAAATAATCTCTTCAGCCACCCTATTTACATCAGCCGAGACAAGAAATACAAGGTAAGGAACAAGAAAATAAACAAAGCAAGAGTTGTACATACAAAATTGTACAAAGCAAGGAAAACTGTACAAACATCTCCATATACTTTTGTTACAGCCGAACTAAAGGAAGGAAGACAACCTGTACATGAAGTAATAAATGCAACATTCCCTGTACAAACATAAATTAAATAGCATAGTGGAAACAAAATAGGACACTTCATTTAATGCCCCATATTCTCAGCATGTAAAAGATCTTCCCAGCCGAAACAAAGCATTGTTAGTCAACAAAAGAAAATACTTGATAGCCTTCCCCTACACACACTGTCCTCTCTATATATTTATATGTATATATCTGCTTTATTTCATTTAGTCCAAAACCAAACTTAGTAAGCTAACTGAAAGAAAAATGTAAGCATTATCATCAACAAACTCGAAAAAAAAAAACAATCAAGTTCAAGAAAGCAAAACAGATTCAAAGAAGAGAAAAAAATCTGTAGTCATCAAACAACTCTGGCCTCTCTGTTCAAATCTTATTTTCAAGGTGAGCAAATATTTCTACCTTGAAATTTCTTTTTGGTGTTAAGGCCTGTGAGTAAAAAAGAAAGTTAAAGCTTTAGGTTCGATTCGAACAGTTCATGATTCAATCATCATATGATATGGTGTATGTTAGGTCTTGTATACAATTCTTTGTACTCTGTGTTCTCTGTTGTTGTTACAGTTTGCATAATTTCGATCAAAACTCAAATCATCCTCATCAAACGTTGTAAACCTATAAATACTCAACTGAAACAATATGTTATAAGTTAAATTTAGATTTCTAAAAAGCTGATTAAATCTTGATGTGAAATATAAGTACTGTAATGTTCTTTTACAGGCATCAAATGATAATTTGATAAAATGGATTGTTGTAAAATAATAATTCAAGTTCATAGATTGAATCCATATTGGGATTTATGATTTTTAAAACTAAAACGAGGATTTTTAGTGTGAGATTTCCAGAGCAGTTCGCATTTGAATAAAATTTGAATTTTTATCAATTTCTCGAAATTAAATCAGTGATAAATGATGAAACTTGAATTGAAGCTTGCTTGATCCTCATGGAAGTTAGGAAAAATGTTAAAGAAAATTTCAATTGTGTGGATTGAGGGTACAAGATTAAATTAGGGTTTAAGGAGTTAGTTGTTTGGGTCTGGAAAACGAGGTGATCACTTCACCTCTGTCGAACCGAGTCACGCGAGTCTCTGGGAATGAGTAGGGTAGGGGGTTGGCGTGGTGTAGTCGAAGTGGTGGCGCCTTACGTGGACTACGTGGAGGGGGCGAGGTGATTTTCTGGTCGAGGGGTTAGTTCCAGTTTCTATTGGGTAGCTCGATTTTGATTGAAGGTAAGTAATGAGGTTTTGATGTTTGGATTGGGTTGCGTAGTCGACAAGAGACGTGCGGGAGGGTTCGCAAGTGGCCGGAGGTGGCTGTGACGGTGGTGCACGTGCACGTATCGTTGGTGTCAGCGTTTGGTGGATGGGGATGTCGCGTGTTGATTCTCGAGTAAGAGGGGTGGCTGCTTTGAGTTCGAACTCGCGTACGCGAGTATATTCCTATCGCTTTGGTTTGAAACTGAAGTAAACTAAAACTTTAAACTGAAAAAAAAAGGGGAGGAAGAAGGGTACGCGAGAAGAAGAGAAGAATGATTCGGGGGAGACGGGATGAACGCGTGGGATAACTCGGGTAGAATGGGTTGTTACTCGAGTTAGTAGGAGAGAGGCTCGAATTGTTTTTAAAATGGGTTTAAGCCCAAACAAATTTTAAGTTATAATATTAAACAAGCTACTTAGTATTTTAACGTGAGTTAAGGGTTAAAATTAATTAACGATTAAAACTTTTTATTATTATAATAAATTGATTTCAAAGAAATTAAGGAAGATTTTAAAATATGAATTAAGATAAGAAATTGTTATTAATCAATTGTTTGAAAAAGGTAATTAAGAATGATTAATTTATAATTTGGTTAATAATTAATTGTCTAACTTAAATTAAGAATTGTTAATTAGATAATTCAAGCTGATTAATTTATAATTAGTAGTTAATTAAGTTAATTGATTAAGAAAAAAATTTATTAACAAAGTTGATTAAAATTTAATTAATTTAATCATTAAGAATAATTAACCTTTGATTTAAATAAATTAATAAAAATAGTGATGTGGTTAACTTTTTTTACCTTTACCTTAAATTGAAGATGATTGACTATCATCAAGTGTTGTATACTGGATTGATATTTTCTGTTTGTGATTATGATACTATGTGATGTAGATTGCCATATGCTGAACTGTGATTGTTTCTATGTATATATATTTATGTGAAACCCCTTTTTGCCGTAACACGGCATTTGAATTTCGATGCGACAGGGAGTCGGATTCCAATTGGTTGTCCGAAACCCACATCGAATTGTAATGATGAATCTGTGGATAAAAATAAGCGTTATGAGTTATACCGCTTATCGATATTGATATATCTATGTTGATTTATGCTGTGCACTATTGTGTAAAACCTCTGGACCACACTTATACACACACAGATATGGGTTGCACGTGGAAAATGGTTAAGTCACAGATATTTGAATTTAATTCAAAATAGTTTTAAAAGTTGAATTTTAAATTCAAACGGCTTTGGAAATGAAATTGAATTAAAAAAAAAAGCTTTTAAAAAGGGATTCCAAAAATAAAAGTATTCTCCATCACTTAGTTAAAATTTGAATAATTTGTTTTCAATTGGAATTCAATATTTGAAATTGAATTCTATATTTAGCAATTATGATTTTAAAACGATATACAAGCTTATATGGGTTTTAAACTACTTTTAAAGTGTTGTTTTGGGGATTTGAATTTACCCAAATATTTTAACCTGTATAAATGAAATCGGATTTTCTGAAATGAAGACAGTTGTTTTCAAATAAAAGTTTTCGTATAAGAAACGAATTTCCAAATTTGTATTAAAAGGAATTCAAAGTTTGAATTGAAATAGTTTTCCAAATTATGAATGAATCTTTGGAAACAGTTTTTAAAGCTATGAGATAAATCTTGATTTTAAGATTTAAATGAGTTAGTAAAATTGAAAAGAAAATTGTTTTGAAATCTGTAAATGGATCTTGGTGAAACTGAGTGAACTTCGTAAAATAAATCTTTTTGTTTAAAAGATTTGAAATGGTAATTGGTTTAAACCATTTGAAAGAAAGTTTGAAATTATTAAGTTGTGACTTAATTGAAACCCCAGATCCATATATTTTAAATATTGCGCTCACTATTCGGGTTAGCCGGGAAAGGACCTTTGGGTCGTATAACCCATTCCGAATTAGTGATACGACGTTATGGATAGCATTGAAGACCGGTGGTGAAGACCGGATATTTTCGAAAATGAAAGGACAACCTGTCGAATGTCTCTGCACCGAGTTGCTCCGGTATAGAGATTTATATCACTCTTTTTGTGATGGGAAGTCCGGACGTGATTGGAAATTATCCGGAATTGCAAGGGCTTCGTGAGAAGTGCCTTCGGTTCTGTTCGAACCCGGAACAGACTTGTATGGACTGTATGTCTGACATTACAATTTGAGATATAAAGCCGATTTCTTTCAAATACATTTCTGTTGGTGGCGGAGAATTTATTCTCTTAGCTTAACACCCTTCTCTGAGACGTACGAGCTCAGAGGTTATGTAGTTGAAATTTATCAGCGATATATCCCAATTTGGTAATGTGGCATGCTGAGTGTTGCTGTGTGATGATCAGTGTTTGATCATTTGTGATATGATCATTTGTTTGATCATTTATCTTTGTGATCATAGGTTGATCATCTGTTGACCCAAAGCGTGGCTTTTTGAAAAAGCGTAGCTTTGTGGACGAGACTTCGTCGAGCCTCACAAACCGGTAATGGTCGAAACAGGAATTGTGCGGCAAGGTTTCAGGGGTAGCTCCCCTAGGGTATGACCATTCCTTCTGGAAAAGGGTATTATCATGGTATGGAGCCCAGATACTTACTCATGTGGACACACTTTATTTAATGTGTGATGTTGGTTAGAGAGCTCTCGGTTAAAGGTCCCAAAGGACCGGGGGTGGCATATCTGAGGTTTCTTTTATCCCTTGGGAAAAGGGGTTGCCGGCCTTGTTTGGCAGAGAACAGTTGGTTCTTGGAGCGTCCCGCCAGAGGCGTTTCTTTCGTGGAATAGGAAGTTCCTTAGCCTGACCATTTGTTGGAAATCCATCTTCCAAATACGAACCTTGTACGGTATTAGTTGTAGAACCTGCCATTTACTTATGGTGGTCACCACTGTTTAGATGGTAGCTATAGTAGGCATAGTTCGAAATGTCTATGCTGGCTAAGATTGATATCTTACTTTCGAAATGTTTTCTGCACTATGCACTAATAATAATATCCAATGATTTGATTTTGCGTAGTAAGCATCTTTGATTATCATAAGGAGAAATCTCCTCCAATTCTGCATTTGCATTGTGTGTGTGGCGGGAGGCCTTATGGTAGTTTCATTTTCTAAAAGCATTTCGAATTGACTTTAAAATCCTCTTGTTGTTTGTTTTTAAAGATAAACTGTTTTGTTTGCTCACACCAGTCCCATGACTGACCCGGAGTTTATTGTTTCTTTCCTAAACTCTGGGTGCTCAAAAATTTTCTACACGAGCAGTCTAAAGTTTGGTTTTTCAGTTATTCAGATTTAGTAGATCATCTGGAGTTAGTTCAGTCTTTGGATATGGATTGCACTTGTTTATCTGGGTGCAACGATGATGGTGGATTGAGCTAGGAGTTTTGGAGCTTTGTCTTTGGAGCTTTGGATCAGAGTTGCAGTATTGGATTCTGTGAAAACTCATCTTATATATTGTGTCATATTCCGCTGTATCTTGTATATGTATATTCTCTGATGTTGATGATTATCATTGTATCAGATTGATGTATTGGATATTGTATTCAGGTTGTATCAATGATATCATCTTTTATTTCTGCTGTGTTGTTTATCATTTAATGTTGTTGCAAGCTCACGCGATACGAATTTGATGTTGTTATCGGACATCGAGTTTGGGTCGTGAAAAATTGGTATCAGAGCTGAAGGTTTAGTAAGAACTTTAGCTACGGAGTGTAACACATTAGATGGCTCATTAGAGATAGGGTGAAGTATACCATAGAATGAGTTCAACCAGTGGAACCAAAAATCCAAATTTCTAAATCTATTATCTTTATTTGTTATTATTCTCTAAGATATTTCGTTCGAATGCCTAAATCAGATTTCTTACTATATACGGGTAGTAAGAATGAGTGGAAGAAGAGGACGAAATAGGAGACAGGGAAGCACCACTTCAACTGGTCAAAACCCCACAACAACAGATATTCCTATTCAATCTCAACCAGATTTGGCTGATCTACATCGAAGTTTTTCTAGACTTGGTGGAAAACCATTCACTGGCAAAGAAACTGTTATCGAAGCGCAAGCTTGGATTCGATCGTGTGAAAGAATTTTCAAAGGACTGAAATTAGAAGATGATCAGATGCGATTGATAGCATCTTGGAAACTCCAGGAAGAGGCTTTAATTTGGTGGGAAACAGTTACCGTGGATGAGTCGGTAGATGAATTTACTTGGAGCCATTTCAAGGAAGTGTTTGAGCGGCGATATATGCCATCTGCTGGTATCTCTAGAGTGTACCTGGAGTTTATAGATTTGAAGCAAGGAAGCTTATCATTTGAGGAGTACTTGAACAAATTTATTGGATTATCTCGATTTGGTCCAAAATTGGTGAATACCCCGTTAAAGAAGAATGAAAAGTTTATTCGACGGATGAACAAGGAGTTTCAGGAAAGGATGACTACTCACGTCAAGGAATCTTTTTCTGAATTAATTGATATGGGCTATCGATACGATACTCTAGAAAAGCAAAAAGATCCGGAGGAGAATGGAGATACAAGTAATTTGAATTGGAGAAAAAGGAAGTTTGGCGGAAAGAAATCGAGGAAAGATAAAAGAAAGAAGGATATACAGAAGAAAAAGAAGGATGTTACTTGTCTCAATTGTTTGGAGAAAGGCCACTACTCGGATAAATGTAAGAATGATTGGAAGCCAGGATTGAGAGAGCCATTTATGAGGCCAGATCACGAATCTAGGAAGTGCTATAAATGTCACAAACCGGGACATGTGATCGAAGAGTTCCCAGCATTGAATCGAGCCCAAGTAGCAAAAGTGTATGCAATCAGAGATGATTCTTCAACCTTAAAAAGCTGATTAAGGAAATTATAAGGTAATCTTCTCGTTTACGATTAAATTGTTCAATTTTGTTCGACATGCAAACTATCCATAGTTATATTTTTCAGTAAATCGTAAATGAGTTAAATCTTGAATCTGAGATCGTAATCGAATCTATTTCTGTCTATTTCATTGGGTTTCGATATATTCTACGAATAATTGGTTATCCCTTCGAACTAACCAATACCCTGTATACTTCGTAGATCAGATAACCCAATTGTTTCGAAATTTATTGAGTTGTTCTCACATCTATCGTTGATATTCTGATTTGGTAAGCCAAATGCAGAATTGATATCCAGTTTGATCTAGAAAGATATTTCTCTATCTTTCATCTATCTTTGTTATCTCTCTCTGGCGAATTTCGAGGACGAAATTCTTTTTAAGGGGGGAAGTCTGTAACGACCCCAGTTTTAAAGACGAATTTAATTTGAAATTAAATTTAATTTTTGGATTAAATTATGGATTTGTTTAAACTTTTCAAATTTTATAAGGAATATATATAATTATTTGCTTTTGAATTTGAATTGAAACTCAAAATAAATGTTTTCAATTGAATTGGATTAGAAATAAAATTTTGATTGGAAAGTTAAAATATATTCAAAATGAATTTTCTTTAAAAGATTATAAAAGTATAAAATAAAATTTAATTCTATCAATATAAATACAAGTATACAAATAGAAGAATTTAAACAAGGAAATAATAAAAACAAAAGTGGATTTGTTGTAAACAAATTAGAAGCAATAAGGAGTTATTTTTAAACAATGTTACTAAGGTAATATCTTTACAAATTTGATCTGTATATAAATAGAAATTGTTTACAAATGGTTTGAAATAATAATAAGTAACATAAGTATTAACATAAAGTAATAAGGAAATGAAGTATAAGAATATGACTAAAACAAAACAAGTAAACAAAGCATAGAACAAGCTTACAAAATCTGAAACAAATCAGAAAAAAAAAACAAAGCAAAACAAAGTTAGATTTTTTATAAAAAGAGAAGATAAAAAGGTAAGCATAAGTAGATGAACAAAAGAAAGTACAAAACAAAACTGCAAATATACATACATAAACAAATGGTATAAGTTACAAACAAAAATAGGACATAGCAATTAATGCAAGACATCCCAAATACACCAAAAATAATCTCTTCAGCCACCCTATTTACATCAGCCGAGACAAGAAATACAAGGTAAGGAACAAGAAAATAAACAAAGCAAGAGTTGTACATACAAAATTGTACAAAGCAAGGAAAACTGTACAAACATCTCCATATACTTTTGTTACAGCCGAACTAAAGGAAGGAAGACAACCTGTACATGAAGTAATAAATGCAACATACCTGTACAAACATAAATTAAATAGCATAGTGGAAACAAAATAGGACACTTCATTTAATGCCCCATATTCTCAGCATGTAAAAGATCTTCCCAGCCGAAACAAAGCATTGTTAGTCAACAAAAGAAAATACTTGATAGCCTTCCCCTACACACACTGTCCTCTCTATATATTTATATGTATATATCTGCTTTATTTCATTTAGTCCAAAACCAAACTTAGTAAGCTAACTGAAAGAAAAATGTAAGCATTATCATCAACAAACTCGAAAAAAAAAAACAATCAAGTTCAAGAAAGCAAAACAGATTCAAAGAAGAGAAAAAAATCTGTAGTCATCAAACAACTCTGGCCTCTCTGTTCAAATCTTATTTTCAAGGTGAGCATATATTTCTACCTTGAAATTTCTTTTTGGTGTTAAGGCCTGTGAGTAAAAAAGAAAGTTAAAGCTTTAGGTTCGATTCGAACAGTTCATGATTCAATCATCATATGATATGGTGTATGTTAGGTCTTGTATACAATTCTTTGTACTCTGTGTTCTCTGTTGTTGTTACAGTTTGCATAATTTCGATCAAAACTCAAATCATCCTCATCAAACGTTGTAAACCTATAAATACTCAACTGAAACAATATGTTATAAGTTAAATTTAGATTTCTAAAAAGCTGATTAAATCTTGATGTGAAATATAAGTACTGTAATGTTCTTTTACAGGCATCAAATGATAATTTGATAAAATGGATTGTTGTAAAATAATAATTCAAGTTCATAGATTGAATCCATATTGGGATTTATGATTTTTAAAACTAAAACGAGGATTTTTAGTGTGAGATTTCCAGAGCAGTTCGCATTTGAATAAAATTTGAATTTTTATCAATTTCTCGAAATTAAATCAGTGATAAATGATGAAACTTGAATTGAAGCTTGCTTGATCCTCATGGAAGTTAGGAAAAATGTTAAAGAAAATTTCAATTGTGTGGATTGAGGGTACAAGATTTGTTGAATGTAATCCAAAGTAATAAACAGTCTAGAATATGTTCAGATAAAAATGAAAGATCATGTCCAGCTGTTAGTCCAATTGACATGTCTTTCGGGAACCAAAAATCATAAGTCAATTACTGTCTTGTTTTTTGTGCTTAAGTGTTGTTTGGAAGTTTATAAATATGGTCAGTTTCTCTGTTTTGCTGTAAGGAAAAATTGGAATGAAATAAAGAAGTAAAGGTCTCATTATTTTTCTCTACCTCAGTTTAAATCCAATAAAGTGGTATCAGAGCCATGGCCGACGCAGGCAGCAGCACTACCATCATCAATCAGACTTTACCTCTGTTCAAGGGTGAAAATTACGAGTTCTGGAGCATCAAGATGCAGACGATGTTGAAATCTCATGGCTTGTGGCAACTTGTAGAAACAGGAGCACCAACTCCTGATTCGACACCAACCGAAACAGCCAAGCAAGATGCAAAGGCGCTCTATTATATTCAGCAAGCCGTACATGATTCAGTATTTGCAAAGATTGCAGCAGCCACAACAGCAAAGGAGGCCTGGACTATTCTGAAAACAGCATTTCAAGGAAGTTCCAAGGTAACAGCTATCAAGTTGCAAGGTTTAAGACAGATGTTTGAGACCCTGAACATGAACCAAGGCGAGTCAGTTCAATCTTTTCTCACACGAGTTATAACAATAGTCAATCAAATCCGAAGCTGTGGGGAAGATCTTTCTGATAAAACGGTTGTGATGAAGGTGTTGCGTAGTTTGACAACCAAGTTTGATCATGTGGTGGCAGCAATTGAAGAGTCCAAAGACTTGTCCAACTACACGTTTGATGAGCTGATGGGATCACTGCAGGTCCATGAAGTCCGTCTCAATCGATTAGAAGTAAAGGATGACACTAAAGCTTTTTATACCAGGAGCGAGTTCTCAAGTAGGCAGCAACAAGGCAGAGGCCAAGGAAACGGAAGAGGTCGAGGTGGTCACGGCGGCAGAGGTAGAGGCAAGCCAACTGACAACCAACAGCATTATTATCAGTCAAAGAAAGATGCAGAATGTTACTATTGTCATAAGAAAGGACATATGCAAGCCGACTGTTACAAGAAGAAAAGAGAAGAAAGTCGAAATATGGAGTGTAATTACTGCCACAAGTCTGGTCATGTAGAGACTGACTGTTACAAGAAGAAAAGAGAAGAAGGACAAGCAAGTTTTGCTGAAGAAAAGAATAGTCAAACACGGTTGTTTATGGCTAAAACCGATGAAGAATTAGATGTAAGTCAAATATGGTTTTTGGACAGCGGGTGTTCAAATCACATGACAGGTTTTAAGCATTTGTTTGATGAATTGGATGAGTCATATAAGAAATCAGTGAAACTTGGTGATGATAAAGAGATTCATGTTGAAGGAAAAGGGAGAGTGGTTGTGCAGTCTAGCAGCAACAGACGGATGCTACACGATGTATACTTCATCCCTCAACTGTCCCAGAACCTACTTAGCATTGGCCAAATGATGAACAATGGGTATACCATCATATTTGAAGGTGATAATTGCAGAATTATAGATGCAGCCACTAATCAAATAATGACAACAATCAAGAAGACACAAAACAACTTGTTCCCTATGGAGATAGCGAAAGTGAAAAATAAAGCACTTGCAGTCAAGGAGATTAGTTCCAGCAACTTATGGCATTTAAGGTACGGTCATTTGAACATGAACGGCTTGAGATTGCTTAATCAAAGGAAAATGGTGATTGGGTTACCCGACATTGATGATATCGGGATATGTGAAGGATGTGTGTATGGAAAGCAATCAAAGCTACCATTTCCAAAAGATCGGTCGATGCGTGCAACCAAAGCACTCGAGTTGGTGCATACTGATTTGTGCGGACCAATGGAGGTTGAGTCGATGGGAGGAAGCAAGTATTTCATGTTGTTCATTGATGATTACAGCAGGATGACTTGGGTATATTTTCTCAGCTACAAAAGTGAAGCATTTGGATTATTTAAAAAATTCAAAGCCATGGCAGAAACACAAACAGGGGCTAAACTGAAAGCTCTAAGATCAGATCGTGGTGGTGAGTTTCAATCAAAAGAATTCAAGCAGTTTTGTGAGAATGAAGGAGTGGTGCAGCAATTAACTACCCCATACACACCTGAGCAAAATGGTGTGGTTGAACGCAAAAACCGTACCGTGGTGGAACTAGCAAGAAGCATGCTAAAATCTAAGGGTATGCCAAATCAGTTTTGGGCTGAGGCGGTGGCAACCGCGGTATACATTCTAAACATGTCACCAACTAAGGCGGTGATGAACAAGACACCGTTTGAGGCGTGGTTTGAAAGAAAGCCTAGTGTTGGACATTTACGCGTATTTGGATGCATTGCATACACCCTCATAAGTACACAAAACCGCAAGAAGTTAGATTCTAAATCAGAAAAGTGTGTGTTTATTGGGTACTGCATACAATCTAAAGGTTACAGGTTGTATAACCCAGTGACAAAGAAAGTTATAGTTAGTAGAAACATTATGTTTGATGAGAATGCTAGCTGGAACTGGTCTATGGAGGAAGACAGCACATCAGTAGTAGTAGTAGAAGAGGAAAAAGAAGAAGACAGCAATGAATTACCTCAAGCTAGCCGAAGCACAAGTGGCACAGCAAATCAGATGGATGATTCTATTACACCGCAAAGGAAGGTACGGTCCTTACGAGAACTATATGAAACTACTCAAGTTATGTATGTAGCAGACCCTGTCTTTTTTGAAGAAGCAGCAAAAAGAAAAGAATGGGTGCAAGCAATGAAAGAAGAGATGAGTGTAATTGAACAAAATCACACTTGGAAGTTGGTGGAATTACCCAAAGATCGCACAGCAATTGGAGTTAAATGGATTTACAAAACAAAATTTGGAGCGGATGGTAGCGTATTGAAATACAAAGCAAGGTTAGTAGCGAAAGGATATGCACAAAAGCAAGGCATAGATTACGAGGAGACATTTTCTCCAGTGGCTAGATTTGAGACAGTTCGACTACTAATAGCAGTTGCAGCCCAGCTGAGACAACCTATCTATCAGTTTGATGTGAAATCAGCATTCCTCAATGGTGAATTGAAAGAAGAAGTTTATGTTGAGCAGCCGGAAGGTTTTGAAGTAAAAGGAAAAGAGCAGTGGGTGTATCGTCTATTCAAGGCGCTGTATGGTTTGAAGCAGGCCCCCCGTGCATGGTACAGCAAGATTGATGCACATTTTCATAAGCTGGGTTTTGAGAGAAGCAAAAATGAGCCTAATCTATATATCAAAAACAAAGGAAAAGGAGGCTTTATAGCTGTATGTCTTTATGTTGATGATATGATTTATTTTGGCACGGATGATGCAATGGTGAAGGAGTTTAAGGAGCAGATGATGAATATGTTTGAGATGACTGACTTAGGAAAAATGCATTATTTTCTAGGTCTAGAAATTGAACAGGAGAAGGGAAAAATATTTGTATCCCAACGCAAATATGCAAAAGATTTGATAGAAAAGTTTGGGCTGAAAAATTGCAATCCTGTACATACACCGATGAATACAAATGAGAAGATGACAATGATTGACGGATCAGGAGCAGCAGATGCAACTCGGTTTAGAAGTTTGGTAGGAGGACTGATGTATTTGACACATACAAGACCAGACATCACACATGCAGTTGGGATGGTTGCAAGGTATATGCAAAACCCGACTAAAAATCATATGGGAGCAGCAAAGAGAATTCTCCGATATATTGCAGGAACAACAAGTTATGGTCTATGGTACAATGCAGTTGATGAACCTTGCTTAAAAGGCTACAGCGACAGTGATTGGGCAGGTAGTATAGATGATCGAAAGAGCACAACAGGTCAGGTGTTTTTCTACGGCAATGGTGTAATCAGTTGGAGCTCGAAGAAACAATCAACGGTTGCACTATCGACTGCGGAAGCTGAGTACAATGCAGTAACAGCAGCTGCATGTCAGGGAGTTTGGTTAAGACGCTTGTTAGAGGAGTTAAATTGTGAGCAGAAAGATGCGACAATTCTCTGTTGTGATAATCAATCAACAATTGCAATTGCCACCAACCCTGTGCAACACAGTAGGACAAAGCATATAGACACCAGACTCCATTTTGTACGAGACCTGATTGAGCAAAGCGTGATTGAGCTGCAGTATGTGAAGACAGATCAGCAAGTTGCGGATATATTGACGAAGTCACTTACTCAAGATAAGTTTAGCTGGTGTCGTGACATGATGAATGTGTTAGACTTTGGATTAAGGGGGGGTGTTGAATGTAATCCAAAGTAATAAACAGTCTAGAATATGTTCAGATAAAAATGAAAGATCATGTCCAGCTGTTAGTCCAATTGACATGTCTTTTGGGAACCAAAAATCATAAGTCAATTACTGTCTTGTTTTTTGTGCTTAAGTGTTGTTTGGAAGTTTATAAATATGGTCAGTTTCTCTGTTTTGCTGTAAGGAAAAATTGGAATGAAATAAAGAAGTAAAGGTCTCATTATTTTTCTCTACCTCAGTTTAAATCCAACAAGATTAAATTAGGGTTTAAGGAGTTAGTTGTTTGGGTCTGGAAAACGAGGTGATCACTTCACCTCTGTCGAACCGAGTCACGCGAGTCTCTGGGAATGAGTAGGGTAGGGGGTTGGCGTGGTGTAGTCGAAGTGGTGGCGCCTTACGTGGACTACGTGGAGGGGGCGAGGTGATTTTCTGGTCGAGGGGTTAGTTCCAGTTTCTATTGGGTAGCTCGATTTTGATTGAAGGTAAGTAATGAGGTTTTGATGTTTGGATTGGGTTGCGTAGTCGACAAGAGACGTGCGGGAGGGTTCGCAAGTGGCCGGAGGTGGCTGTGACGGTGGTGCACGTGCACGTATCGTTGGTGTCAGCGTTTGGTGGATGGGGATGTCGCGTGTTGATTCTCGAGTAAGAGGGGTGGCTGCTTTGAGTTCGAACTCGCGTACGCGAGTATATTCCTATCGCTTTGGTTTGAAACTGAAGTAAACTAAAACTTTAAACTGAAAAAAAAAGGGGAGGAAGAAGGGTACGCGAGAAGAAGAGAAGAATGATTCGGGGGAGACGGGGTGAACGCGTGGGATAACTCGGGTAGAATGGGTTGTTACTCGAGTTAGTAGGAGAGAGGCTCGAATTGTTTTTAAAATGGGTTTAAGCCCAAACAAATTTTAAGTTATAATATTAAACAAGCTACTTAGTATTTTAACGTGAGTTAAGGGTTAAAATTAATTAACGATTAAAACTTTTTATTATTATAATAAATTGATTTCAAAGAAATTAAGGAAGATTTTAAAATATGAATTAAGATAAGAAATTGTTATTAATCAATTGTTTGAAAAAGGTAATTAAGAATGATTAATTTATAATTTGGTTAATAATTAATTGTCTAACTTATTGATAATTAAGAATTGTTAATTAGATAATTCAAGCTGATTAATTTATAATTAGTAGTTAATTAAGTTAATTAATTAAGAAAAAAATTTATTAACAAAGTTGATTAAAATTTAATTAATTTAATCATTAAGAATAATTAACCTTTGATTTAAATAAATTAATAAAAATAGTGATGTGGTTAACTTTTTTTACCTTTACCTTAAATTGAAGATGATTGACTATCATCAAGTGTTGTATACTGGATTGATATTTTCTGTTTGTGATTATGATACTATGTGATGTAGATTGCCATATGCTGAACTGTGATTGTTTCTATGTATATATATTTATGTGAAACCCCTTTTTGCCGTAACACGGCATTTGAATTTCGATGCGACAGGGAGTCAGATTCCAATTGGTTGTCCGAAACCCACATCGAATTGTAATGATGAATCTGTGGATAAAAATAAGCGTTATGAGTTATACCGCTTATCGATATTGATATATCTATGTTGATTTATGCTGTGCACTATTGTGTAAAACCTCTGGACCACACTTATACACACACAGATATGGGTTGCACGTGGAAAACGGTTAAGTCACAGATATTTGAATTTAATTCAAAATAGTTTTAAAAGTTGAATTTTAAATTCAAACGGCTTTGGAAATGAAATTGAATTAAAAAAAAAGCTTTTAAAAAGGGATTCCAAAAATAAAAGTATTCTCCATCACTTAGTTAAAATTTGAATAATTTGTTTTCAATTGGAATTCAATATTTGAAATTGAATTCTATATTTAGCAATTATGATTTTAAAACGATATACAAGCTTATATGGGTTTTAAACTACTTTTAAAGTGTTGTTTTGGGGATTTGAATTTACCCAAATATTTTAACCTGTATAAATGAAATCGGATTTTCTGAAATGAAGACAGTTGTTTTCAAATAAAAGTTTTCGTATAAGAAACGAATTTCCAAATTTGTATTAAAAGGAATTCCAAGTTTGAATTGAAATAGTTTTCCAAATTATGAATGAATCTTTGGAAACAGTTTTTAAAGCTATGAGATAAATCTTGATTTTAAGATTTAAATGAGTTAGTAAAATTGAAAAGAAAATTGTTTTGAAATCTGTAAATGGATCTTGGTGAAACTGAGTGAACTTCGTAAAATAAATCTTTTTGTTTAAAAGATTTGAAATGGTAATTGGTTTAAACCATTTGAAAGAAAGTTTGAAATTATTAAGTTGTGACTTAATTGAAACCCCAGATCCATATATTTTAAATATTGCGCTCACTATTCGGGTTAGCCGGGAAAGGACCTTTGGGTCGTATAACCCATTCCGAATTAGTGATACGACGTTATGGATAGCATTGAAGACCGGTGGTGAAGACCGGATATTTTCGAAAATGAAAGGACAACCTGTCGAATGTCTCTGCACCGAGTTGCTCCGGTATAGAGATTTATATCACTCTTTTTGTGATGGGAAGTCCGGACGTGATTGGAAATTATCCGGAATTGCAAGGGCTTCGTGAGAAGTGCCTTCGGTTCTGTTCGAACCCGGAACAGACTTGTATGGACTGTATGTCTGACATTACAATTTGAGATATAAAGCCGATTTCTTTCAAATACATTTCTGTTGGTGGCGGAGAATTTATTCTCTTAGCTTAACACCCTTCTCTGAGACGTACGAGCTCAGAGGTTATGTAGTTGAAATTTATCAGCGATATATCCCAATTTGGTAATGTGGCATGCTGAGTGTTGCTGTGTGATGATCAGTGTTTGATCATTTGTGATATGATCATTTGTTTGATCATTTATCTTTGTGATCATAGGTTGATCATCTGTTGACCCAAAGCGTGGCTTTTTGAAAAAGCGTAGCTTTGTGGACGAGACTTCGTCGAGCCTCACAAACCGGTAATGGTCGAAACAGGAATTGTGCGGCAAGGTTTCAGGGGTAGCTCCCCTAGGGTATGACCATTCCTTCTGGAAAAGGGTATTATCATGGTATGGAGCCCAGATACTTACTCATGTGGACACACTTTATTTACTGTGTGATGTTGGTTAGAGAGCTCTCGATTAAAGGTCCCAAAGGACCGGGGTTGGCATATCTGAGGTTTCTTTTATCCCTTGGGAAAAGGGGTTGCCGGCCTTGTTTGGCAGAGAACAGTTGGTTCTTGGAGCGTCCCGCCAGAGGCGTTTCTTTCGTGGAATAGGAAGTTCCTTAGCCTGACCATTTGTTGGAAATCCATCTTCCAAATACGAACCTTGTACGGTATTAGTTGTAGAACCTGCCATTTACTTATGGTGGTCACCACTGTTTAGATGGTAGCTATAGTAGGCATAGTTCGAAATGTCTATGCTGGCTAAGATTGATATCTTACTTTCGAAATGTTTTCTGCACTATGCACTAATAATAATATCCAATGATTTGATTTTGCGTAGTAAGCATCTTTGATTATCATAAGGAGAAATCTCCTCCAATTCTGCATTTGCATTGTGTGTGTGGCGGGAGGCCTTATGGTAGTTTCATTTTCTAAAAGCATTTCGAATTGACTTTAAAATCCTCTTGTTGTTTGTTTTTAAAGATAAACTGTTTTGTTTGCTCACACCAGTCCCATGACTGACCCAGAGTTTATTGTTTCTTTCCTAAACTCTGGGTGCTCAAAAATTTTCTACACGAGTAGTCTAGAGTTTGGTTTTTCAGTTATTCAGATTTAGTAGATCATCTGGAGTTAGTTCAGTCTTTGGATATGGATTGCACTTGTTTATCTGGGTGCAACGATGATGGTGGATTGAGCTAGGAGTTTTGGAGCTTTGTCTTTGGAGCTTTGGATCAGAGTTGCAGTATTGGATTCTGTGAAAACTCATCTTATATATTGTGTCATATTCCGCTGTATCTTGTATATGTATATTCTCTGATGTTGATGATTATCATTGTATCAGATTGATGTATTGGATATTGTATTCAGGTTGTATCAATGATATCATCTTTTATTTCTGCTGTGTTGTTTATCATTTAATGTTGTTGCAAGCTCCCGTGATACGAATTTGATGTTGTTATCGGACATCGAGTTTGGGTCGTGACATAGCTGGATTAGAGAGGAAAAGAAACTTTTATGTAGGCTTAGCACCTTAGCAAAATTATGGTATTTATGGTTTTTTTTGAAGCATTACTCATACGGTTATCTTTTATTATCATTGAAATCGTCTGATCCTAGTTTGACTATCGGATTGGTAGATAGAAGTTCAAGTGTGGTCACCTAACAAATTAATAAGCCAGAGAACTTTGTGACTTATAAGTAGAGAATTTGGTAAATGTGCTCAAATATGATAGTACTTCAATTCTAAGTTTGTTGGAAATCAAAATTAGAACTTTGTATTGAGTAATTTATTCAATTTTATGTTTAGTGACGATTTTTGAGGGTTTTGTAAAGCAACTGCATATTTGCAGCCATTATCAGTAAGAACACGGTTGTTTCATGTTTTGCAGGAAGGGTGAGTGCTGCTTCAATAAACGCTACTTTGTACAAAACCAGTAGCCGTTATTGAGGTCATTAGCATCTTTGGATTATAGAGTCAGGTAAAATTTACTTGCATGTGTTTTCTCATTAAAGTTTTGTTAAACATCCTCTTGAAACATCTTATAAGCCTAATACGGGCTCTAGTGTATGTAGATTGGAAAAATATACAAGAAGATGGATGAAAGCCATTTTTATTACTACCATCCATATTATAGTAGTAAAGTTTAATAGGTGATACGTTTCTAAAATAACATAATAGTTTTTACTTAATTATATATCGAAATTAAAATAATGCGAGATAGTGTAAAGATTAAGCAACTGCAATGAAGCTGGATCAATTTTGTATAGGCACACACCTGGTCATTCCTGAATCTGTTTCACAAGAACCAAACATGGCCAGCATTAACAAAGTTTGATGAGCATTAACAAAGTTTATAAAAATTAGCTATGTTTATGATAATAATAATAATAATTAACAAAGTTTGATGAGCATTAACAAAGTTTACAAAGCACTCTAAACGTACACTCCACTATGCAGTAAAGGTGGCATTGCCCCTACACTATGGAGCAGCCATGTGCTGCTGCTATTGTATACAACAGCACATGCTATTGTACACAACATACGAATTACCTTAATAATTTGGCCTACCTGCTACTCCTTTTACTTATGTAAATTGTGAGTTTGGTGAGATTTGAGATTCCTTAATAATTTTCATGAGTTTGGAGGAAGAGGTTGTTATGAAGTGAGAAACTAAGGAACTAAGTAAAGGGTAGTCTTAAGGGAGGAGATTGAGTATGCAGGAAAAAAAAGGTCACACAAAATCATGAAAATTTAGAAATCATTTTCATAAGTAAAAGGAGTAGCAGCACAAGGCAGAGGGGAGTGCATGGTTGTACTGAAGCAAAGGTTGTAGCTGGGTGTGGTAGAGGCAATGAGTTTAAGGGCAACAGGTTTTTTTTTGTTTTTTTTTTTCTGGTGAATGTTGGCTGTGAAGGTGATTGTAGTGTTTGGTAGTGAAAGGAATGGAATGAAATGTGTGTTGTGTTGAAGATGGTCTAGGCAGCGGAAGGAGTTGTGATATGAGGGGAGGAGTGGGAGAGGTCTGTTGGAGTTTGATAGAGTCTGGTGGATGACGAATAGAAGAAGTTTTGGATGGTAAGGGGGAATTGCTGTTGAAAGAATAGGGGAAGTGTAACGATCCGGAATTTTGCACCATTCGCATCCATTATAAGTGTATAGGTAGACACTCATGCCGGAATTGAATTGCTCAAAATACCGCGTTGTTATTTTAAATTTAGCAAAACTGAACATATACAGTAAATAAATAATCACAGATCACAGACACAGAGTAATAGTTGCAGCGGAAATAAAAGAGATAGTAGTTCATGAAGCTACTATATGAATATATAAAATACATCAGAGTTTACAACAGAAGAGTAATACGATACATCAGATACAAATCAGAATACATCACTGGAATCATCGAATACTGAAAGCAGAATAGATGGCTGGATCTTCAAGCAAAGCTCCAACTTCAAAGGTGAGTCTCGAATACTGGTACACTCAGTCTGACCCGAGCGTAAAGCAAAACACAAAACACTCGAGTCAGGATTAACATTCTTATATTAATAAATCCAACTCAAGTGAAATATCAATTGAAATACAAGTAACTCAAAGGATGTTTGGAATAACCATCCTTTAAGGATCCGTTAAACTATCTGCTAGGTAGTAATGTACGCTAAGTAGATAATGTCTATCAGTAATATAAGAAGATATCAAAATAGCGTTAAGTCATGGCCCATTCCACCCTTAACACATTTTTATTCCCAAAAGCATATACAAGACCGTAGTTTCCCCAAAACCGGAAGTCACCAGAGGGCAATCCATATACTAAAGGTACAAAACAAAATCGTAGTTGTCGCGAATAGGATAAACAGTATGACAAGGTATATGAGGCGATACCAACTAGGATACTAGTAGTTGCCTGATCCGGACTGATGTTGGGCATAGCAGCTACTACCCCAACACCGCGAAACAACACTCCCATAATCGAGGGGTGCACCCAAATCGAATCACATAAGTAATAGATAAGGTATCGAAGAAGTGTGTCCGCTAGAGATGGCGATCCTCAATGGCCCGGCGCGGCTCTTGTTTTAGTCATGTCAGGGGTCATCCAAAATAGTTCTCTTTCTTCAGTCAACGCGTTCACCAAACCATCCACTTCATTCTGGATCATCACTCCGCGTATAGTTATTAAAGTGGTTTCGGTTTAGATAGATAGTATATCCATAACCGATTCCGGTCTCTTTAATAACTTTCGTAATTATTACACCGATTGGTCGTTTATATATTTCGAAACCAAATCAATTTAAATTTCAATTAGAAATTTGCAAACCAACATTTCATTTGTCTTTCTAAATCAATTTCCATAATTTACGCTTCAAAACTTCAATTTACCGTTTCAAAATCTTATAATTCAATTTCAATTTCTATTTAAAACAATTCAAATATTGATCCAAGTTCGTATATAAGTTTCAATTCGAAATCATTTAAATTAACTTAAATTTAACATTCAAATCAATTTGAATTCATTTATCGATTTCATTTAATATTTGTTAAGTAAATTTATCATTCAAACAATTTCTATTAAACTTCCAATTCATTAAATCCATTATTTAAGTTCAACTTCATTATATCAAAACTTACAAATTTAATTAAATTATATTCATCAAACCAAATTCTTTAAATTTCAAGTCTTATATTAATTCCAATAAATCACATTTTATTTCTTGTTAAAGAAATTCAATTTCACTTATTTACTTTCTTAATAATTTTCCAAAACTTAATTAATAAAGAAAACTCGATTTCAATCATTTACGAAGTAAAATTCACTTATTCAAAAGTTCAATTTTTCTTATTAAAGAATTCCATTCAATTTGATCATTAAATAATTCAATCTTATTTAATTATTAAATAATTCAAAACTTAATTATTAAGTAATTTTCAAAGTTTAATAATTTCAAACTTAATCATAATTTCAAACTTAACTCAATAATTCCTCAAATTAAACAACATTCTTTCATCAATTACATTTTTAATAATTTGTTTCAGATTATTAAACATTAACATTTTCCTTTCACTTAAATTCAAATCTCAACTTCATTTTATTTTTAAATCAAATTATTGACCAATCGGGTTTTATTTAATTCTCTATCCTAGGTCAAAGTTCAATTTGGGTATTTATCATTTCAACCCGATTCCAATTAAATTCAAATTCAAAGCATAACAAAGGGAACTTGCAGTGTGATAACTGGGATGGTGTCAAAGTAAATAAACAAGCAATAACAACAATCAATATCAATCCAATAATCAATTCAAATAATCCCAAAATAATCGTATTAATTCGCATTGTTATTTGTACGAATTAATATAATTATTTCTAGAATCTACACTATCATTTCATGTAGATTAAAGATTATTACATTACGGTTTTTCACTTGTCATCTATTTACAATTCCATACATCATCAATTTAACAACATACATTCCGTGGTTCAAAAATGTAATTAAACAAATCCTACGTGTCAATAAATTCAACAATTAAAGGGGTCATATTATACAAATGTCAGTTAATCAAATTTAACATTTAATTATCCTATATCAAGTTCAATTGCATACCATTTATCAATTTACATTAACAGTTTAACGTCCAATATAAACATCAACAATCAAACAATTATAAGCCAAACAGTATTATCATTGCATAAATAATTAACAGATAATGGTGTCAGATGTCATAGGTGAACTAATACAGGTAATAGCATATAAAACAGTGTAATTAACTAACAGCAGCATATTTCAATTGTCGTTTCAATTGAAATCAAATCTAATAAATAAAAGAACGTTAATCGTGAGTGAGTGCTCACCTTTCGAGGCTAGAGAGATTTCAGAAGGTGACACAGATACGCACACTGATACGGACACTGAAATTGAATGTCGCATCCAAGCAAAGCAAAATCGGCACGAATTTATCGACAAAGCTGATGAATGGAAAATCGATGAGAACTAATCAGAATCAGTTTTGATATACAGTACAATAATAAAAAAATTAACGATATATATAATACATTTACATAACAAAAATCAATGTTTTTAATGAAATAAATATAAACTTACTTATATGACTACTATTATTATATATATAAATTAACCGAAATTTGCAACATCTTATATACCTATTATATATATATCACTTTTTAACCTTATATATACGAGTAAGACCAACAGGAACAAAAGAAGCTGCAGACTATAATTTCAAACAAAATATATCTCTAGGCTAAACATCTATGCAGACAGTACTATTTGTAACCAAATATATAGAATAATATATACATATGCAGACAAAATATGTATATATAAGATTTCACTTAAGTGTACACTCGCAAGCTACTATATCTATAGAAATTACAAATATACAAATCACAACTGTATGTACAGATTTTATGTTATTACACATGCAGACTATGTACATTGACTCATGTAGATCAATAAAACAGTAATTTAAAATTTATATATATTCCAAGATTAAAATAACTATATTTCCATGGAAACACACACGTAAACCAATCTACACAAATATATTGACTACACACTACTAGTACGATTATAATACTTTTATATGTATAACTTTATATATGTGTTCACAACTAACGGTTTCATATACTTATATATATAAAATTTATATAAACATACTTTAAAAACCAATATCTGGAACATATATATAATATGACTATCATAATACAAATATACATAATACTGTTATGAAATAAGTATGTACATAAATCTATTCGAAACCAAATTTCATAATAAAACGTACAGTTACAAAATGCTTTACAACCATATACAAACACTTGTCATTTCTATTATTATTATAACTTAAGTATACTTTTATAACAATTTAAACTTATAAAAGTAAATCAGTGTACATTGTGTGTACAGTTTTGATAAATATACAAATACAATACTTCTTCCAGTCAGTTTTCCTCACATAAACAAATTCAAAAAAGATTGGTTGATGACTTTGGAAGTCGATAGCCTAATTCTGTCAGTATCGATCGAAAGTGTGTTGCTTCAAATTTATGTTATGGTACTTGTGAATTCTACATACTTTCAATGCCGACAGTGCTGAGTAACAAGCCTTGGAAATTAATTTACATGGTTTAACAAGTTGCTTCTGAGTAACAAGCCTTGGTAATAAAATTTGTGCCTTGGAAATAAATTACATGGTACTTGTTAAATCAGTCAATACCGACAGTACTGAGTATTCTTTGCTTTTTGATATTTTGCTTTATTGTTCAGTATAGCATTATCTCATGAAATCTCCACGCATGGAAAATATTATTTTAATTAATATAGATTTATGTCGGTATAACTTTGCATATTGTTTTGTGCACAGAATAACGCATATTTGTTGGTGACTAGTTCTGCAGTTTTACTAGTTCAATAATCCCTGCTTTATAGGACCATGTGTTTTGAATTTTACTGTTTCTTAGTATCATGTACCACGTACACTGTTTAGTGCAGTAGTGGGTTGCTTTGTTTTCTCAGTTTTTGCTGTGTAAGGCTATATATGCCTCTTCCTGCAAGTAATAAAGTGAGCATTTTGTATCCTCTCAAATATATATCTCTACAACTAACATATTTGGTATCAGAGCGACCATTGATACATATTTTGTATAGAATTTATCAAGCCACCGTTAATATGGATAATATATACACCTCCACTATAAAAGCTCTATTAATTGCCAATTGCACATGCTAGTCAGTGCTTTTCAGAGTGAGGCCTTTGTCACTACACGATTTTAATTATTAGACTTCTTAAGTTATTTTGAACTAGGGAGTCTTTATTGGTAAATCATCTTTTCAAACATTTGATGTTTGTGTTGCATACCAAAAATATGCATGCAGCATGTATGAAATATGAATACGTGCATCATTATTCTACTAAAAGATAGGACATATATCAGTATCCACAGTAGTAAAGCAATTCAATTTGATTAAAAAAGATGTAACAATTTTAAAGAATCTTGTACAAGTTGCACCCTGTTCTGAAATCTCTAGTTAGCATGTTATATGTTTTAGAAACATGTAAAAATGTCAAAACTAACTACAGCTTTAGTGGCCCTATTTTACATGTAACGTACGACTAATAATTTTCCAATGACAATCTAAAAAACAATGAGCTGTAAGGTTTATACATGCTCAGGGCTGGGAAA
Organism: Allium fistulosum; assembly: GCA_030737815.1. Classification (NCBI taxonomy): domain Eukaryota; kingdom Viridiplantae; phylum Streptophyta; class Magnoliopsida; order Asparagales; family Amaryllidaceae; genus Allium; species Allium fistulosum. The sequence goes on from CM060905.1 coordinate 88,704,635, forward strand.
CCATTCAGTTGAGATATGTGATCACCCTTCTATGATTCATATGAGATATGAGCTATAAGGTTTATACTGAAGCCATATTTTTTGTGCATACAGGTAATTCGTATTTGATGGTTTAGTTGGCGATCAGGAGATGATGGGTTGCTGCTGACAATCAGAATATGTTAATCTGTTTAGGTGAGGTGGAGTGTGCTGGTTGGGGTTGCAATTGAACTGATGGGGTTGCTGGCGAACTGTAGTTGACGATCTTAATCTGGTGCTTAAATACTCAGTTGAAAACTAGAAGCTAAGTTTCATTACTGTTTCACATCTACTCTAGGGAAAACTTTACTTGTGATTATATTTTGAGCACACTACTTCATTACAAAGGAGGGCTCACTGTTTCCTTATTAATCTTCATATTCTTTAGTAGTGAAAACCCAGCAATGTACAACGATGATGTGAACGCAGTTAATGCTTGGCTGTTATAAACACAGTACTGATCTTCGCTCGCTGTAGAAGCTCTCTTTAATACACTAGGGGAAAATGCTTCCAGAAATGGCTCCATAGTGGAAACTCCTCCTATAACACATAAGGTATGTATAGAGTAACTAATTGCACAAACAAAAATCACATAAATCATCAGTTAGTATAAGAATTTGCAACACAAACCTGAAATTACAATGTCATATCCGAAAATAAGGCCACCAGAAGCAGCCATTAAGCAAGTATTAGTACGAATAGAGTTAGTCTTCCTTCATATTCCTTTCCAACTCCATTCGAAATAATTATTCCATCTGCCATAATGTGTAATTATGTTATCTTTTAGTTACAGAAAACACACTGCTTATGTATCACACACAAAGTGTACTGAAATAGCTGGATTAGAGAGGAAAAGAAACTTTTATGTAGGCTTAGCACCTTAGCAAAATTATGGTATTTATGGTTTTTTTTGAAGCATTACTCATATGGTTATCTTTTATTATCATTGAAATCGTCTGATCCTAGTTTGACTATCGGATTGGTAGATAGAAGTTCAAGTGTGGTCACCTAACAAATTAATAAGCCAGAGAACTTTGTGACTTATAAGTAGAGAATTTGGTAAATGTGCTCAAATATGATAGTACTTCAATTCTAAGTTTGTTGGAAATCAAAATTAGAACTTTGTATTGAGTAATTTATTCAATTTTATGTTTAGTGATGATTTTTGAGGGTTTTGTAAAGCAACTGCATATTTGCAGCCATTATCAGTAAGAACACGGTTGTTTCATGTTTTGCAGGAAGGGTGAGTGCTGCTTCAATAAACGCTACTTTGTACAAAACCAGTAGCCGTTATTGAGGTCATTAGCATCTTTGGATTATAGAGTCAGGTAAAATTTACTTGCATGTGTTTTCTCATTAAAGTTTTGTTAAACATCCTCTTGAAACATCTTATAAGCCTAATACGGGCTCTAGTGTATGTAGATTGGAAAAATATACAAGAAGATGGATGAAAGCCATTTTTATTACTACCATCCATATTATAGTAGTAAAGTTTAATAGGTGATACGTTTCTAAAATAACATAATAGTTTTTACTTAATTATATATCGAAATTAAAATAATGCGAGATAGTGTAAAGATTAAGCAACTGCAATGAAGCTGGATCAATTTTGTATAGGCACACACCTGGTCATTCTTGAATCTGTTTCACAAGAACCAAACATGGCCAGCATTAACAAAGTTTGATGAGCATTAACAAAGTTTATAAAAATTAGCTATGTTTATGATAATAATAATAATAATTAACAAAGTTTGATGAGCATTAACAAAGTTTACAAAGCACTCTAAACGTACACTCCACTATGCAGTAAAGGTGGCATTGCCCCTACACTATGGAGCAGCCATGTGCTGCTGCTATTGTATACAACAGCACATGCTATTGTACACAACATACGAATTACCATAATAATTTGGCCTACCTGCTACTCCTTTTACTTATGTAAATTGTGAGTTTGGTGAGATTTGAGATTCCTTAATAATTTTCATGAGTTTGGAGGAAGAGGTTGTTATGAAGTGAGAAACTAAGGAACTAAGTAAAGGGTAGTCTTAAGGGAGGAGATTGAGTATGCAGGAAAAAAAAGGTCACACAAAATCATGAAAATTTAGAAATCATTTTCATAAGTAAAAGGAGTAGCAGCACAAGGCAGAGGGGAGTGCATGGTTGTACTGAAGCAAAGGTTGTAGCTGGGTGTGGTAGAGGCAATGAGTTTAAGGGCAACAGGTTTTTTTTTGTTTTTTTTTTCTGGTGAATGTTGGCTGTGAAGGTGATTGTAGTGTTTGGTAGTGAAAGGAATGGAATGAAATGTGTGTTGTGTTGAAGATGGTCTAGGCAGCGGAAGGAGTTGTGATATGAGGGGAGGAGTGGGAGAGGTCTATTGGAGTTTGATAGAGTCTGGTGGATGACGAATAGAAGAAGTTTTGGATGGTAAGGGGGAATTGCTGTTGAAAGAATAGGGGAAGGTTGGTTTGTTGTGAAGCTTGGTGTTTTGTAGGCTGTTATGGAGTAGTTGTGGATTATAGAGGCTGAAGTCGGTGGTTTGAAATGAAAATGAAAGAGTGGTTGATGCAGGGTGGATTGAATGAGGATAAACAGTTGGGGTAGTTAGTTGTTAATGGAGGCCGGAGTGGGTTCCGGTTGGAGAAGCAGGTTTAAGGTGATGTAGAGGTTGTTGGGGGTGAATTGTGTGATGAAGGCAGAGGGGTTTGGACTTTGTTTGTGGTTGTAGGGTTAGAAGGTTGGTGTGAGTAATTTCAAGGCAGAGGCTGGTTGTAGGGTTAGAAGGTTGTAGGGAACTATATAGGATGCATATAAAAATAGAACAATTTTTGTTAATATGTGTTAATATAGAATATTGAGTTATAGATTACATGATTTTCATATATACATATATATATACATATATAAATATATATATATATATATTGTTGATTGTTAAACTCATTTGCAGGTAATTAGCTATTTCGAGGCGAAGACTATCGACAACAAAGAACTATTGGTAATCAAGCAACGAACATGAATTTAATTGTTATATATGTTGTCGTATTTTGTTAGTACCATTTGTGGAAACTTGTCTGTGAATGCTTGTAGTATGTGACTTATTTTGATGAAAAACTACTATCGAATTGATTATGGATATTATATTTGATTGTGAGATTAGCATGTTTTTGCAATTATTTGAATTTGATGATCATATGATTGATTGTTTGTATATGCTAATTATGTGATTTAATTGTTTGTTTGAATATATGAAAATTATGTGATTGATCGTTCGTTTTAATATGAATAGTATATAAGCGATTGCTGGAAATGGTATAAACCATCAACCGTAAATAGTAGCATTTAAAATATGCTACCAAATAAACAATAACTTTTAGTAGCGTTTCAGAAATGCTACAGAAACAAATGTAAACTAATATAAAAATTATACAGTTGCATTTTAAAAACGCTACTGAAAATCAAAAAAAGCATATAAACAAAAAATGCAACCAAAAAATGAAGACTTATGGTAGCGTTTTTTTAACCCTACAGAAAAAACCTATAGCTGCATTTAAAAGTGACTTTTGGTAGCGTTTTTTAAATCCTACGGAAAATACCTATAGTTGCATTTAAAAGTGACTTTGGTAGCGTTTACTACAACGCAACAAAAAGTTTTAGACTTTTAGTTGCATGTCGTATAGCAGCGTTCTCTAAAACGCTACCATAAGTTATGGTAGCGTTTTTTCAACGCTACCAAAAGTCTTTTCTGGTGTAGTGATTGACGTTCATTTTCGAGTTTCAAAGTGGGAATGCTGCTATAGTGGATCACTACACATTGGTTTTGATAAATAAATATTAAATTTTATTTCTAGATATGATTCGATATATATAAAAGATATGATATGTATATTGTTTTAAATGATTTGAAATGGAACCCGACATTTAGTTCTTAAATTTCTATAAAGTAGAGATAATTATTGAAATAAAATGAAATTTTAACCATTTAATAATTGGAACTTCTAAAATGGAAAATAAGAAACTAAATGCTAAGTATAAATAAAATATACAAGGAATCTGAAATTTGTAACGTGAAAATCAAAGGATAGAAAAATTTCCAGAAGATATGATTATTGAACATTTGTGTTGATTAAAACAAATAAGAAAACATGGGTAATATTCAATTACATTCTTAAAGACATATATATATATAACTTACCAATTATAACAAGTTGAAATGTTTAATAAAAAAATGTAATGGAAGATTATGCAAGTAAAACTTGAGTAGCGAAAGTGTTCAATAAAATTCTTTTATAAATAGGAACCTTGATATTATGGTTGTTATAAGCTTAAGTTATAATTGAAATGTTACTAAAATTAAATGCAATAGAAAGTTAGTATTATAAATAAATGATTATAACTTAAGTAAATGTTTGAAGTTATTTATAATAAAATAAGTAGAAAGAGGAATACTGTAAGAAAAGATTTTAAACTTAAGTTAATGTTTGAAGCTATTGACAATGAAAGTAAATAATAAAATAAATACTACATTAAATTAAATGGTTATAACTTCAGGAAAGTTAAATGATTTGGGAAATGGATTCAATGTCAATAACACTATGTAAGGAAATGAATGTAAACTAAAAAAGTAAGATACTTTGGGGTGAATTTATGCACTAATGAATATTAATATTTAATGGAAATCAAGTATATAAATTAATAAATGTGAACTAAACCATAATAAAATGAATGTAAAACTTAAATGGTGAATTCATTGATCATTTTAAACAATTGAATGGAAATAACTTAAGTGAGAAACGAATGTAAAGTAATGAAAAGAATTTTCATTATATGAATAAATGAAAAATGAATTTTTGTAAGTTACTTAAGAACTGGTTTACATATGTTTAAATAACTATGTACGAGTCACATATGTAAGAAAAGGTAAATAACATACGTAAATAAATGAATGTAAATAAATGGAATTAAGTATTATATGAATAAATGGAAAGAAATTTTTGTAAGAAATAAATGTATATTTAAGAAATAAATCAATGAATGAATGTGAAAAAAAAATATGAAAAGAAATATGGAGCTATAAATTTAAATAGTGTTTGGAATTTGATGTTTGTTTTGGTTTATGGGTTGTTTGTGTAAAGATACTTTTAATTATTTGGATGTATGGATAATCTATTAAGGTTTATCTAAGACTGTTGAGTAGATGATATACTTAGTAGTTATTTGTCATTCTGTGTGATTAAAAGTGTCAGCTCGAACAAACCCTTTGTTTTGGTTGTATGGATGGATGGTTGATTTTTTTTTTGATTGCATGTGATGATTGTATGGTTCTATTGCAAGTGCTTGTTGTATGTTATTTGCAAGTGATTGTTGCTATGTTGCACTGATTTTTTTGTTATTAGTTGAAACAACTTTAAATATTTCACTTTATATAATTAATAACCTCTTTTGGATTATATAAGTGAAATACAGGTTATGGAAGCAATTGCTACTGCTTTTGATTTCATAAAAATAAGCGTTATTTGCCCGACAAATAGGTACGTTCTTGGAATACCGTTTTCTAGCGATATTATATTGTATTTCCCGCTGTTGGGATATATTATTTTGAAAAATTATGAAATATATTGTTATTTTGATATTATGATTTCTCCCAGACCTCTTCGTACAAAGGAGACTCTACCGAAATTTTCAGTGAATTTTGGACTTAGAAAATTTGGAAACGTTTTCCAAACTTTTGTTAATTTGAGTATAAAAGGGAGTTAATTATTATAAATTGATATATTCTATTTAAATTATTTAATTTTGTAAATTATTTGTTTATAAATTTGATATTTTGAATAAGATATTGATTTCAAATTCCATCTTTTCCCTCCTTTTTCCTTTTCGGGGACGAAACGTTTTGAGTGGGGGAGAGTGTAATGACCTGTAAATTTTCGATAATTAAAATGGTTAATTTAATAAATTTTGTTATTTAATAATTAAAGAAATAAAAATTTGTAATTTAATAATGAAATAATAACTAAAATGGAAATGTAACAATGTTAATTAAAGTTAAATTATTAACCACTTGAACGGAATTCCAATTAATTGAAATAATGTAAATGTTATAATTTGGTTATGAATTGAATAGAGGTAAAACAAATGTAATAAACTCAAAAGTGTGATTAAGTGTTAGTGGCAACAATTATTGTACGTTATCTATTTTGTTAGTTTGTTAAGTTTAATTTGAAATCAATTGCAATTAATTCACTTAATTATTGCAGTTAATGTGGATTAAATTGGTAAGTGAAGAATGTTGATTCAATAAGATGTAACCAATGTAAATTCTATACATAATATGATAATTGATGTAAATAAAAGAATGAAACCAAGATGAAATAATTAATTGAGATTTTTAAATTTTAATTAATGGATAAAATTGACAAAATTACAATATAATTGAAATACAGCAGTCAATACAAATAAAAGATGGAAATTGGAAGATATTAATGTAATGAAATATAAAACAATGTTAATTATGAATGTAGAATAATAATTGATTGAATATAAAGATTTAAATCAAATTGAATCAATTTATTTGGATTAAATTATAATTAATTTGATTTAATTACAATGGGAATTAAACACTGTAATTGGTAAATTGATTTAACTCTAAATTGTTATCTGAACTTGTTTAAAATTTTGTGAATGTTTAAGAAATCAAAAATGGTAAAATTTGTTAATCATAGAATTTGAATTGAAAATTTTGATTTAATATTAATTTATTTAATTAACGTGAAAATAGCCATTTTGGCCACTGGCTCAGATTTCGATGAAACCAGTTTCATCGGATCTGTAACGGTGAATTATTGCAAGGTTTCAAGTTTCGTGACGATCGGACTTATCGTTTGATCGTACGGACTCGAAACACCTAGAAATAAATTTAATTGAAATCAATTTGAAATAAGCTGATTTTAGCATAACTTCTTAATAAGATGGAATCAGGACTTGAAACCTATTCCATTGAGTTTAAAATCATCAAAAACATCTACTTTGATATATGGGTTGACCCAATTTTGTTCCGAAGACAGAACGGGCTTTTCGGGTCGTTTATCGTTCCAACCCAAATCAAATCTGACCCGTTCTTTCTATTTTCTGACCTACCTATAAATAGCTCATTATAAACCTTAGTTAATTCTTATTTCATTTTGTATGTACGTACATTTCTTTCTCAACTCCTCATTCCAATGGCAGACAACCAAATCTTCAATTCAATTTCAAAATCAAAAATTAAAACTCCTCTAAATATATCGAATTATATATCGATTTGAAGCTCTCGACGAGTGCAAGTCAAATATTTGATTCGTTTTTCGATCTGGGTTGCTGTGTGACCGGAACTGGGCAATTTAGTCTTGGTCATTCATTGGCGTTTGATGATCTTCGACGGATCGTCGATTTGAGGGTAGCGTTTTGTGGAGAGGGCCGAGGGGATCGCATCCATGTGGTTTTTGTGACGAGTTGACGGTTTGATCGGCGAGAAAAATTCAACCTAGGGCTTAATATTCGTGGCGGTGGCTGTCCTTGGGGGGGTGATCGGTCGGCGCGAGGAGGGGCTCAGAGGCCTGGTACGATGCGCAAGGCCAAGGGCTGGTCGCAGCAGTCGATTGATCGATGATCGGTGCAAAAAGGTAGCGGCGCGTTCGCGCATTCGCGTGCGTGAGGTAGGTTTCGTTCTGGAGTGGTTGGGTACGACCTACGGTGCTGACGTGGCAGTGTGGTGAGAAGTTCTTTTTTATATCAATTTCAATTTTCAACACGTTCTAATCGCAATAACTTTTTCATACGAGGTCCGATTCACGCGCAGTTTGTTCCTTTAGGATCGTATTTAAATTCGAGACTTTTTGACGCTGGTTTGGACAAGTTCTAAGACCGTTTGAATTTTGCGTTTAAATTGGATTTAAATTCGATTTAAATTCAAAGGTGAGTGTTTTGACCCACTCACAACTTTTAAAATTTCTTATGTTTGTTAAATTAAATTTATGATACGATTAGAAATTTATTGGTTGCTGTTTGGTATGTTAAATTGTCATTCCAATTAAAATTGACTTTTATTGCATTTAATCATCGTTTAACTTAATATTGAATTTTTAATTGCTAATTTTAACTTGTATTGATTATCCGTTATCTATTGATGTTTTTGATTGATTTGGATGATGATTATGATGAATGTTTGATTGTTGATATTGGATGACTGGATGTTGTATTTTATATTGTTCTAACTGCAAGTTCCCTATGGGTTGAAATGATATATACCCGAATGATTTATAGACTAGGTAAAAATCGTTATGGGTTGAAATGATAGACTCGAGCGATTTTGTGGATTTTTATATTAATTCGAGATTGCGGTTTTAAATGATATATAACCATAAAATTCTAAATTGCGGATTTGAAATGATAAATATCCATATCACTTGACCCTAGGGTAGAGAATTATATACGGACACTAGATCGATTAAATTAAATGATCTTTGAATCCTTAATTTCTGAAAGTAATTGACTGATATTTTGAATATAAGAATTTGATTTATATAACTTGAGTCATTATTGGAATTGGTTTAAAGGAATTGTTTAAAGGAATTTAATTGAAATTTTAAAGTTGATTTTTGAAGTATAAATTGAAATTGTCCGAAATTGAGTTATTAAAATTATTTGATTGGGTTTTGTGTTTTGGAAATGTGAAATTGTCCAGATATGGTGAAATAAATAAATAGTTAAATTTACATGAATTCCAGCTTCATGTTTTCAAATATAAACTGTTTTAAAATATATTATTTTTAAGATTTTCAAATTATTAAACTAGTTTAACCTATATTTACTATATTAAATCAATTTAACCTATTTTAACCATTTAATTTATTTTAAAACTAATTAAACCATTTTAACTTATATTAAATCTAATTTATCTATTTTAAAGCTAGTAAATCTATTTAATTTATATTTAATCTATTTTAAATCTATTTAACTATTTTAAATCTATATTAACTATTTTAGAGTAATCTGACTATTAAAACTTTATTTAAATTATTTATAACTATTTAAACTAATCTCTAAATTCTCAGACTAAGTAAGAGAAAGTGTTTATATTCAAACTCATCGGTTTAAAGGAAATACGGTTAAATGATGTTGTAACCTAGGTTGGGATTTAAATGTTATAATTAATTGAATATGATGATTTTGAAGCAAGAATTTAACGTAATTGGAAATATGATTTTGAAAGAAATTATGATTTCGAAAACGATATGATTTCAAAAGTGAATATAATTTCGAAAGTGATATGGTTTTGAGAATATGATATTTTGATATAAATTGTGAATTGACTTTTGAAATGTAAAAGAACCATCCGGTGTTAAATAAGCGTTTGGTTGTTAAAGAGACCGGGATCAGATATTGTCTTACTCTCTGCCAATATCGAAAACCACTTTAACAACTGTGTACGTGGTGGAGGTTCCAGAAATGAAGTAGGAGGGGGTGAACGATTTCTGTATAAGATATGACGTGACCCTGACTCCCGTGAGTCAGCCTAGATGTGACTAAAACCAGGAGCCATGCTGGGCCAAGTGAGGTCATTCCTCCTATCGGGCACACTTCTTCGATATTATATTCTGATTTTTGTGATTGATTTGGTGGCCACCTTCGATTTTGATTTGGGTGTGTGTTCCGAGGTGGGCGATAGTAGCTGTTATGCGTTACCACCAGTCCGGATACGCAAATGATATATCTACCCTGGCATTGCCCCGAGTGCCGTGTTCACATGCCCTAGCGCACCTTCTATGAGTTTGTTTTGTACCATACCTATGGAGTGCCCTCTGATAGCCCTCCAGTTTACGGGGGAAGTTACGGTACTGTATAGACTATGGGAATATATAAAATGTGTTAAGGGGGATATGGGTAATGCCTTAACGCTATTTTAATACTTTTACTTTACTGTAGACATATTGTAATAGCATATTGTACTACATATTATATAGTTTAACGGATCCTTGGGAGATGTGAATCTCGAACATCTCTTAAGTTACTGCACTCACGTTAAACACTGGATAGGAGATGTCAAACCCCGTAAACATCTCTGACGCCGTTGCACTCATATTTACCATTGATTTAACTTACATAAGATCTTTTAGTTCTGACTCGAATGTTTTGTCTTTTCAATCCGCTCGGGTCAGCCTGAACATTTTAGGATTTGAAGACCTTATTTCTGGAGGACGAAGACGAAGATTTGTATTACTATTATTTACTATGTTTATTCCACTGCACTCAATTGTTCCGCTGCATTTTTTATTTATCTCTGATATGTGTAACTCTGATTCTGTATTGTATAAGTATAATCAAATTTATTTGTAAAACAGCTGCATGAACTATTATTTGATTATTATATTTTGTCATTTCGTTGCGAGATTCTGTATTTGTTTTATTCCTTTCTCTTTTCTTATTTACCCCATAACAATCTGCCCTTTTGAATAGTTTGAGTCTGACGCGTGTGTCTGCTTAAAACATCCAAAAAGACAGGTCGTTATATTTATAAAAATGAGTAGCTTAAAAAGAAAAGAAAATGCCTTGATTCAATTTAAATAGGCTTATACAATACAAAGCCCAAAGCCAATTCTAATCCCCCTTATCTTGAGATCGCATAACCCCACTATATTTCATTTGTTAGCCTTATTACTAAATCCTGAATCCCAAAATAAGAAATCAAACGCGGAAAAAAAGATGGCTCCAGGACGTACGATGGAGCTTGGGACTGAGCGAATGCCACAATGATGGCGTCGCAGTTGAAGTCGCGCACGAGACTGGCTACGGAAGGGGGAGTCGTAAAGTTGCATCTTGCAATAAATGGAGGGCGTGAGTAGTTCGATGTCAATGGGCATGATTGGTGTCAATGACAGGCTTGGTAGTGATGAAGATGGGAAATTGTGTTGTGGCAGCTGCTGATTTCAAGGCGGTTTGGAAGCGAGTAGTTGCAGATGATGGGAAAAGGAGAGAACACAACATTTTGTATACAACTACATTGTCTGGGACATTGATAATTCTACGATTCGTCATTTCAGTGAGTTATTCTTTTAACTCACACTACTATATCTAAATAAGAACATTTCTCTTTGCATGCTTTACTTAGCTTAGAAATCACTTATGAATTGAGTAATATTTTAGTAGCGATCGGATGAAATTATTGAAATAAATTGCATGTAATGGATTCAATTTGTTTGATGAATAAATTGGTTGAATTGTATCTTCTAAATATTGGATTCGAAAACATTATCGATTATGACATTGTATGATATTTAAAACCATCAAAATGCGTTTAATAAGTTGTAACTAAATTATATAGTTGTTATTCATCGTTTGTGTGACCGGAGTTGTCGAAAATCAACTCGGGTTGTTAAATAATTCTGTATTATGGAGTTATATTTTCAGAGCGATGTTGGCTCTAGAAGTTGCATTTTTATGTATTTTCTGTTTGAATTGTGTAAATACTTTTAAAAAGATTCACGATACGAGATTTTATCTATTTTCATCTTTATTGGAATTTAATTTATAAAATATAGTTAAATTATACTATTTTTGATTTTCGGTAGTAATCGACAATTTTGAGTTGAAATTCTTTTAAATGTTATTTTAAAGAAATATATTTATTATAGATATAAAGCCTTGTTTTTAAAATGAATTTAACTATGATTTTCAAATTTACAAATAGTTTATGGTTTTAAAGTGTTTATGAAGTTATATATATATATATATATATATATATCTGTGTGTGTGTGTATAAATTTGAAATAAAGTAAATTATCATTTATGAAAATATTGTTTTGATTCAAAGACCTAATAAAAGAAAAGAAAATTAGGCTTATAACTTTGTAACTCTTTTCGTTTTATATATATGAGTTATTGGATTTTAAAAGTGATAAATTTGAAAGTAAACTATAGATAAAGCAATTTATATATCATTCCTATATGATAAAATTGTATTACCTACTTTCAAACTATAACCTATTATTGACCTTTATCTTTTGGCCTTTGGCTATATGTATATACTATATTGATATTTACTTGGTGACTTTAAAGGCATTGCTTCTGAGCAATTAATGTTGTCATTCCTATTCTATCGAATTTCATGATTTTTTATGAAACAAGGAATTTTAATAAACGATTGAATTGTCGTGTGATTTGGGACACTTTGTACAATTATTTTGATTATTATTATAATTTGTTAAATATGGCTTGAGTGAAAATTACTAACTTTTAGTAAATACTTGAGTTTACTATCTGGTATGGGATAGTTAATTTAATTCTTGTAATTACTGGAGTGATAGTAATTAACACTTAGAGTTGTATTATCCTAGGGTGTTCGGATTTCAGACCAATAGATCTCCAAGAGAAGATAACTCATTTTTCATTGATCTGAGAATTGTAACATTTTTAGATTTAGGTAGGCAGATCTCTTTCGAAATATCTGCTATGGTGTAAATACGGCTGTCTCTTTCGGAAGGCAGATTTTTACATGCATCATAGTCTATAGATACTACGACCTATCAGTTTATTTTGTTTTATACTGTTAGACTATGTTTACCTCTTTTGGTAGGTAAATTTGCATAGGACATATTAGGTACACAGCTGCTTTTTTCTTTGAGCCGTGTTCCTAGTCTGCAGTCTCTTTCGGTAGGCTTCCATTCTATGTAGCAGGTCTCACTACAAGAAACTATGCTTTTGACTGCAAACCTAGACAGCGTTGAATCGCTGCGTGCTGTTAAATGAATTGAAAGGCAGGATAATTTTACACGAAGTCGGTAATTATTTTTTCTCGCAAAAAAAGATGCTTCCCTCTCACCATTTCAACAAAACTTTCAGAAGAAATCCATCCCCAAACTTCAATCCCTGCTCTCGCTCTCGTCATTTTCATCCCCAATCCCTATTCTAAAAACTAACATCGTATAGGGTTATCAACTTATTATCTTCGATCCGACAACGCACGAAAATACAAACCTTCGATCCGACAGCGCACGAAACAAATTATCTTCATTATCGTGAAAAAGAAGAAAATTAGCCATCGTGAAAATCTCAAAATCGATGAGCTTTATTTTTTTAGTTCTTGTTTTTGTGGTAGTTTAATATGGTTTTTCTAACGTGAGCTAGAATCAAAACTGTTAAAACTGTAAGAATGCAACTTGCTTGGATGAAATGATTCTTAATAGAAAAGGCTTTAAGTCTGGTAGTTATACTGTTTGCGATGCATCTGTAGATGACTGTAAAATAAGGGATATGATGAAATATATAAATAGATAGGGTTATCAACTTTGGAGATCACGGCAAGATTTGTAGAATTTATACCACAAGCAAAGTTTTAGTTTTAAAGAAATGTTCTACCGCTTTGTAGAAACAATTCTTAATGGTAGGCCATGGTTTTTTGAAAAAGTATGCCTTATACCCGTCAGAGGCCCACCATTGCTAGAGGAATTTAGGTTGAATAATGCGTCCATTATCTCAGAATTTGTTTGTTCTAGGGTTTACTGCTATTTTGGCTTATTTTTCTAGCCATGCTAAAGTGATTGTCTTTTGCCTTATATGGTTTTGTGTATCTTTTTAGTCTGTGAAGTCCAGCCCAAAATTAGAATTGCTGGTGTATTTCTAAAGTCTACCGGGTTGGGAATATGCAATGGAAGCTTCCTAAAGAAAAGCAATAGTAATCGTTATATTTTGTTACTACTAAGAGAAAATCACTTTTTGGCTTTGAGTATGTGTGGTTGAATATTCATTATATACTAGTTCAAACTATGCTTCGCGCGATGGATTGGTTAAAGTAGTTGTATAAAAATATTAAGTCAGTAATAGTTGAAAAGCACTCCAAGAAACCGATTCATCAAATATTAAGTAGCAGCCAACTTTGAGCGATAATGTAAATGCTATGGGTTTTATTCAGTGTTTGTTTCCTTTTGCGAAATGGATGATCTATGCCAAATGACCGTTGCCGAATGGCATTATGGAAAATATAGATTTTTTTTGGTATGTTAGTGTAGTCCTTTATCTTAAAAATCAACTATTTTTGTAATGAAATGCTACATGTTTTATGGACACACGAAATTCTCAAAGACGATAAACTTTTCCACGAATTCGAAAATGATTTAGAAAAGTATGGAAATTAAGATAAAATGTAACGACCTAGAATTTTGAACAATTTAAATTGAAAATATTTAATTAATTTTAAATATTTGAATGATGGTTTGACTTGAATTTCAAATTATCAGAATGAAATTGGCGATTAAATTATAAAATTTAATCTATTGTAAGTTGAATAAAAATTTGAATCTTCAGTTTTAAGCTGAAGAAAAATATTTCAAAAGCTTTTAAAATTCATATTGATAATACTGAATGTAATAGAAGCTTCAGAATTTAATTTGAAAGTGATTTGTTCAGTTTTGAATTTTATCGTTGAATCGATATTTAAAAATAGCCTTCCGAGGCACAGTCTCGGAATTCGACGAAACCAGTTCCATTGGGTCCGTAATATTGAATTATTGTCGGATTTCAAATTTCGTATTTTTCGGAGTTGTTATGTGAGCACACGGTAAGTAAATGCATTGAAATTTAAATTGAATTCAATTTAAATTAAAAATTTTAATTTGTCAACATCAGCACGTTGTCTTTCCTATATTTACGCCTAATATCATGACAGTGAATCGTGCATTCCATTTTTAAATTCCTCTCTTCCTTCGTCAGTTCAAATCAAATAAACAAAACGAAAATAACTTTCGTTCAAAATCAAGTAATGGCCGCCTCTCTCTCTCGTTCAAAACAAATAGAAAATGGCCGAAGCCTCGTTAAAAATTGAAATAAATCTCCTCTTCCTAAAAACTCATTCAAACGAATATAATCGAAACCCAACCCTCTTCCTTCTCTTCAGGCAATCGCGAATCGAATTAGATGCTCCTGTCGGCTCGATTTCGATTCGAGAGTGGGTCATTTCAGATGGATGCGCGCGTTTGTAGCAAGGCTGAAAGGTTTAAGGGTGGAGTCTCACATGGTGGCTTCGTCTCGCATTGAAGAAGAAGGGGATTCGGGTGACGCGATGATGGTCAGGCGATTAGGTGGAGGCGCATGGGTGGTCGCGGCTGCGACTTAAGGGGGGAACTCGATCACTGTGGAAATCTCGCGTGGGGTGTCGCCTGGTAGTGGGCTCGAGTTCGAGCCTGGGTTTCGATCTGGATTCGTTTTGTTTAGTGAGGTAGTTTTTCTTTTTCTTTTCTTTTTATTTAATTTAATAAAAACAGTTAAGTATATAAGCAGTTGTAGTAAAACAGAAAAATAATGGGTATATATATATATAAGAAAAAAACATAATAACGCTAAGCTAATTTGATTTTAAACACCTTAGTTTAATATATATGGATATGTAAGGCAGTTTTCGATTTTTACATATATATATCTTTGTAGATTGTAAGGTATATAAAATGTTGTTTTTGTTTTTGATTTAGTAAATATACATAGGGCAGTTAAGATTTAAAAGTACAGATAAAGAAATACGTACAGGTAGATTTTGAAGAAATGTATATGTATTACTTATTTAGGGGAAATTGGTTTGAAAAATTTAATCATTGGATAATTAATTATCAAACGAAAATTTATTATTCGATTTATTCGAATATTAATAAATTGTATAAATTGTTTATACAAGGTAAAAAAAATCAAGAAACAAGCCGAAAATGGAAAGGAGTTGGAAATGGATGCTAATAAAATAAAGGTGAGATCTTCTCACTCAAAAGGAAAATTTGATTTTTTTGCAGTTATTGATTGATTGTTGTTTGGATGTGATAGTATATATATATATAGTAGTATATATAGCAATATATATATATATATTGGTATATGTATATATTGGAGTTGATTGATTTCCCGCACTATATAGCGGATGAGACCCTATTGCGCCGCATAATAGTGGATAATATTTTATAAATCCCATATACCGCGATATTCCACCTCGAAGTGGAATTGGTATTGTGCTAACGTCTGTGGATGCATGGAAAAAGGTTGGAGGGATCCGACTGGACTCCTCACCGTATTGATTTATTTACAGATATTGGGATATATTCTGTTATCATATGATGATATGTGATGTTTTGTTGTTGTGATTGACTATTTGGTGATGTTGCATCATCGGATCCATTTTTGAAGTTTAAAAATAACGACTTTGAATTTAAAGGGATTTTAAAGTGATTTTTGAAAGTATACGTTTTATTAAAATTTTGAATTGATTCATCTTAAATAAATAAACGTTAAAATTTTTAAGTTATAAAAATTATGATTTTTGTGAAATATAACCAAAGTGTGATTTTTGAAATAAATAGTTAATTAATTTGTAAAATGGGTTAAATTGGGATCTTTGAATAATTTTAAACAATTTATATAAAAGATTTATAAAAATTGATATTTATAAATTAAAAATATTGGAATTATAAAATGAGTTTTAATAAGTGTTAAAAGGAAGTATAAATGGATTTCATAAGTGAATGAAATTAATAGATTTATAATGTGAAGTTATAAAATTAATAGATGTTGTAAAATAAAAGATTTATAAGTAATTTACTTATAAATTAGATTTTGGCACTTAAATGGGATATAAATAGAATTTGCTAATAAAATGATTTTATAAGTTGAAATTGTTATAAAATATAAATGTGATTTATAAACGTTGTTTATAAATCCGAAATCACTTATTTTGATAAGTGAACTTTAGAAGTTAATTAAAGGAATTATATCCACGATTTTAGACAATGGATAATCTTTTAATAAATGTGTAGAAACATTGAATTGGGTAAATAAAGTATATTCACAATTTTGGACAGTGAATATATTATTAAATAAAATGGATATGTTTTGGAGAAGTGATATTACGAAATGAAGTAATAGTTTTAAAGGTGTTTTAAAATGCATTAAGTATCGAATACATAGATTTCAACATTTATTGTTGAAATAGACGTTTTCGAGAAATAAGGAAATGGTGGACTATAACACTGTTGTTATAGTAAATGATTTTCGAAAGGAAATGTTTTATATAGTATTGGAATTTATATATCTATCTTAATTTCGAATCCCTATACTAGTGATTTTGGGTCGTCGTAACGATGTTTTACGCAACATTCATTTTGACTCAAATAAATGTGTTAAGAGAATGTTTTCTTTAAAGAATGAAATATATACTTAATTTTGATTTAAGTATATTGGATATTTTCAAATGTTGAAAATAAACAAGATGTGTGAATTACTTATCATTTAATAAGTATGGAAATGCTTTTCCAATATGAAATGAAACGTTTTTGAGAATTTATCTTTGTAAAGATAAATTGAAAGTGAATATTTGAAATCGATTGAAAATCGTATATCAGTAGATATTTTGAAATATAAGTTCACTATGGAATTTATAAAGGAAATGGAAATTCGTTTTAAATATAAATGTTGATTTATTTTTGAAGTATGAAATTATATATCTTGTAAAGATATTTTTTGGAAGATAAATAATTTGGAAAATTATTTGGAATCTGATGATGTTGTGCAGACCAATTGATAGTTAAATAACCGACTATCAATAATTACCTTGAATGGGTATTTGTTGAGATTTGCTTGAATTTGAATGCCACACTTATATTTGAATAAGCGCTCACTATTCGGGTTAGCCGGGAAAGGACCTTGGGGTCGTATAACCCATTCCGAATATGTGATACATCGTTATGGATTGCATTTGATGACCGGTGTTGAAGACCGGATATTTGTGAAAACGGAAGGATTACCATCGAATGTTTCTGCATCGGCTGATCTCCGATATAGAAATTTATTACCCTTTGTGACGGGAAGTCCGATCGTAATTAATGAATATCCAGATTGCAAGGACTTCTTTGGAAGTGCCTTCGGTTCTGTTCGATCCCGGAACAGACTTGTATGGATTGTGTGTCTGACGTTACAAATTGAGATATAAAGCTGATTTCTTTCAAATACATATCTGTTGCTGGCGGAGAATTTATTCTCTTAGCTTAACACCCTTCTTTGAGACGTACGAGCTCAGAGGTTATGTAGTTGAAGGTTATCAGCAATATATTTCCAATTTGGTAATGTGACATGCTGAGTGTTGCTGTGTAATGATCATTGTTTGATCATTTGCGATATGATCATTTGTTTGATCATTTATCTTTGTGATCATTACTTTGATCATTTGTTTGACCCGAAGCATGGCCTTGTGAAAAGCGTAGCTTTGTGGACGAGACTTCGTCGGACCTCACACCCCGGAAATGGTCAAAACAGGAAGGATGCGGCAAGGTTATTAGGGGGTAGCACCCCTTTAGTGTATGTCATTCCTTCTGGATAGAGGTGGTATCATGGTATGGAGCCCAGATATTTAACCTATGTTGTTGCTGCAAATTCATTACTTTGTGGTTGTTGGAAATCGAGGATCCTCGGGAAGATCGGCTATGATCGGGGGATGACATATTCGTGTCAGTAGTTACCCAGTTAGGGGTAACCCGGCCTTGTGTTGGCAGAGATCTAACCGTAATGTTAGGTTATTTCTCGGGTCGTCTTTCTAGAGGCGTACCTATGTGGCAATGGGAAGTTCCTTGGCCTGACCATTTGTTGGAAATCCAATTCCCAATACAAACCTAGTACGGTTTTAGTTGTAGAACCTGCCATCTAATATGGTAGCTATAGTAGGCATACTATCATGGTACCTATGCTGGCTAAGATTTATATTGTACTTTCGAAATGTTTTCCTCACTATGCACTAATAATAATATCCCAAAATGATTTGTTTTGCGTAGTAAGCTTCTTTGACTATCATAAGAAGAAATCTCCTCCAATTCTGCGTTTGCATTGTGTGTGTGGCGGGAGGTCTTATGGTAGTTTCATTTTCCAAAAGCATTGCGAATCTGTTTTATTTTCTTTGTGAAAAATAACTGTTTTACGATCTCAGACCAGTCACCATGACTGACTCGGAGTTTATTGTTTCCCTTCTAAACTCTGGGTGCCCATAATTTTCCACACGGGCAGCCTAGAGTTATGTTATCAGGATATTCTGGATATTCTGGAGCTTTGGAGATGAGCTAGATGGCGAGACGTATCACCTATACTTTGTATTATTCCGCTGTGTATTCTGTATGAGGACAAGTTTATATAACTGTCCATTGATGTATTGAGTGGTATATTGACTCTGATGATATGATGTAATGTAAAAACTGATATAGTTCTTTGTTTTAAAGATTATTCATTTATTTATTATATGTTGTTCCGCTGCGAATGTGAGATTCTGATATTGTTCTGTGTTCTTCTGTTGTTTCTTCTTTCTCTTTTCTTCTGCTTTCTCCTACCTCTTCTTTTTCAAACACTAAAGTTTCGCGTTTCCGCCATTCGATTTTTCGACAGTTGGTATAGTGGACGTATCGGTGTCGGTTTTCGGAAGACGGATTTGCGGGTCTTTACAGGTGGTATCAGAGCATATGGTTAAGTGACAACCATGGCTCTGTTGGGTGTTACTCATTAGAGATAGAGTCAGCAGTACTCTAGAATGAGTGTGAGTGTAATAATAGATATGAGCGCGTATTTGTTAGTGAATATGAAATTGTTTTGTATTGTGTTGACTTATCGGTTGATTGTTTATAGATTCTGGTCGGTGCAGTCTAGCTAACTGTGTCGATAGGAGTTTCTAAACTCTTAAACAAGATAAACCGACACAGTATTGTTTTAAAATTTGGTAAATAACCAAGACTATTTTTGTAGATAAAAGAAATGATTTTCTGTAAATTATTACAGTATATGTTTGCATGGTTGTTAGGAAGTAATAATATTAAATTCTTACCATTGAAATTAAATAAGAAATTGAAATCATAACTCCAAATTTAAGAAATAAATTCACATACAAATGAAATTTAAGAATGTAAATTATAAATGTGACTTATAATTGGAAATAGAATTCCAGAGAAGTTTTTGGAAATGTTTTTGGAAGAATTTGGAAATTTTAGAAATTAAATTCCTTTTTGATTTGAAAATGAATTTCAAAGGTTTTGAAAAGTATTTTGAAGGAATTAAAAACTCTAAACTCTTTTCGGTCGCTGGAAAATAATTCCGATGGTGATCGCGACACTATCAGTGTTCATTTTCGGGTTTCCAAAAGAGGAATTGCTGCCAAATTGTTTTAAATGAAAGTTGTTTGGAAAATTTGGGTTTGGTTTTGGAAATTCAAAGGATAATTTGAATTGATTTCAAAAGAAAATGGCTTTGAAAGGTTGAAAAGACTCTGGAATACTATATAAAAATATTTATGAAATATTATTAAGTTGATAACTTGTAAAGTTTAAAGTTGTTTAAATAAAAATCTAACTTAAAGAAATGAGTTGGGTGAAAAGTGGAATGGAATAGAATTATTAAGTTGAAAATAAATTTGGAATAGTAACAAATGAATGAATAAATTTACAATTGCAATTCAACGAAAGTGAAATTGAAAGTTGAGATTCATTTCGAATTTGTAAGCAAATAGAATTGAATTGGAATTGGATTTGATTTGTGATAAATAAAGCGAAATATTAAAATAAAATTAGTAGGTAAAACTAATTTAAAATGAATTGAATTGAATAATTATAAATGAAAGATGAATTAAAATTCATATGGAATTTGAAATCCAGTTTAATATGAGTGGTTATAAACCAAAATAGTGAATTGAAAATAAATTTTGGGAATGAACAAAAGAATAAAACTGGAATTGAAACTGAATGTTGAAAACAAATTTGAATAAAATGAATTGGAATTTGTAATGAATTAGTAAATGAAACTAATATAAAATAGTGCAGTTGTGAATGAAAGGTAATCGATAAAATTCAATATTCAGAAGGTAAACTAAATCCAAATAGGGTTGAAAGTGTAAATTGAATTCAAATGAAATTTGAAATGTAAAATTGAATGAAAATGAATATATAAACTTCAATAGTAAACTAGAGATGATATAAGAAGTAAGTATCAAAATTTTGTAATAAAATGTGCAAAATGATAATTGAATATTGTAATTGGATATTATGGATATCAGGATATACAGGTGTATTAAAGGAAATAGAATTGGAATTTTGATTTTAAAGATAAATTTGAATTGCTCGAAAAAGGTATGTATTTAAATTTCAATATGAGATTTGATGATTTTCTTATCTAGCCGCTTGGCCTTTTCTTTTCTTTTTGAAAATTGGGGGACCGTTGTGCCATTTTGTAGTCGTACCGAGCTAGCCGCGCAAAGAAGACGCTGGCGAAATTTTTTGAAAATTTCGAGTGTTAGAAAAATTTTGAGAAAATTTGGAAGTTTAAAATTTGAATTTAAATTTGAATTGAGAAGTAAAACAATGTTGTTTTGAACCTATAATTGAAGTTGGAAATTTAGTTGAAATGATAATGGATCTTTAATAGAAAGATTTGTTTTGATAAGTTGATAAAACTATTTAGATTGTGAAAAATAGTAGACGAGTTAAGGACCATTTTTCCTAACTTGTAATTTCGGGACGAAATTCTTTTAAGGGGGGAAGATTGTAACGACCCAGAATTTTGAACAATTTAAATTGAAAATATTTAATTAATTTTAAATATTTTAATGATGGTTTGACTTGAATTTCAAATTATCAGAATGAAATTGGTGATTAAATTATAAAATTTAATCTATTGTAAGTTGAATAAAACTTTGAATCTTCAGTTTTAAGTTGAAGAAAAATATTTCAAAAGCTTTTAAAATTCATATTGATAATACTGAAGGTAATAGAAGCTTCAGAATTTAATTTGAAAGTGATTTGTTTAGTTTTGAATTTTTATCGTTGAATCGATATTTAAAAATAACCTTCCGAGGCACAGTCTCAGAATTCGACGAAACCAGTTCCATTGGGTCCGTAATATTGAATTATTGTCGGATTTCAAATTTCGTATTTTTCGGAGTTGTTACGTGAACACACGGTAAGTAAACGCGTTGAAATTTAAATTGAATTCAATTTAAATTTAAATTTTAAATTTGTCAACATCAGCACGTTGTCTTCCCTATATTTACGCCTAATATCACGATAGTGAATTGTGTAGAGCATACTCCTTCCATTTTTAAATTCCCCTCTTCCTTCGTCAGTTCAAATCAAATAAACAAAACGAAAATAACTTTCGTTCAAAATCAAGTAATGGCCGCCTCTCTCTCTCGTTCAAAAAAAATAGAAAATGGCCGAAGCCTCGTTAAAAATTGAAATAAATCTCCTCTTCCTAAAAATCATTCAAACGAATATAATCGAAACCCAGCCCTCTTCCTTCTCTTCAGGCAATCGCGAATCGAATTAGATGCTCCTGTCGGCTCGATTTCGATTCGAGAGTGGGTCGTTTCAGATGGATGCGCGCGTTTGTAGCAAGGCTGAAAGGTTGAAGGGTGGAGTCTCACATGGTGGCTTCGTCTCGCATTGAAGAAGAAGGGGATTCGGGTGACGCGATGATGGTCAGGCGATTAGGTAGAGGCGCATGGGTGGTCGCAACTGCGACTTAAGGGGGGAACTCGATCGCTGTGGAAATCTCGCGTGGGGTGTCGCCTGGTAGTGGGATCGAGTTCGAGCCTGGGTTTCGATCTGGAATAGTTTTGTTCAGTGAGGTAGTTTTTCCTTTTTCTTTTCTTTTTATTTAATTTAATAAAAACAGTTAAGTATATATGCAGTTGTAGTAAAACAGAAAAATAATGGGTATATATATAAGAAAAAAACATAATAACAGTAAGCTAATGTGATTTTAAACACCTTAGTTTAATATATATGGATATGTAAGGTAGTTTTCGATTTTTACATATATATATATATATATATATATATATATATATCTTTGTAGATAGTAAGGTATATAAAAAGTTGTTTTTGTTTTTGATTTAGTAAATATACATAGGGCAGTTAAGATTTAAAAGTACATATAAAGAAATACGTACAGGTAGATTTTGAAGAAATGTATATGTATTACTTATTTAGGGGAAATTGGTTTGAAAATTTAATCATTTGATAATTAAATTATCAAACGAAAATTTATTATTCGATTTATTCGAATATTAATAAATTGTATAAATTGTTTATACAAGGTAAAAAAATATTCAAGAAACAAGCCGAAAATGGAAAGGAGTTGGAAATGGATGCTAATAAAATAAAGGTGAGATCTTCTCACTCAAAAGGAAAATTTGATTTTTTGCAGTTATTGATTGATTGTTGTTTGGATGTGATAGTATAAATATATAGTAGTATATATAGCAATATATATATATTGGCATATGTATATATTGGAGTTGATTGATTTCCCACAATATATAGCGGATGAGACCCTATTGCGCCGCATAATAGCGGATAATATTTTATAAATCCCATATACCACGATATTCCACCTCGAAGTGGAATTGGTATTGTGCTAATGTCTGTGGATGCAGGGAAACAGGTTGGAGGGATCCGACTGGATTCCTCACCGTATTGATTTATTTACAGATATTGTGATATATTCTGTTATCATATGATGATATGTGATGTTTTGTTGTTGTGATTGACTATTTGGTGTTGTTGCATCATCGGATCCATTTTTGAAGTTTAAAAATAACGACTTTGAATTTAAAGGGATTTTAAAGTGATTTTTGAAAGTATATGTTTTATTAAAATTTTGAATTGATTCATCTTAAATAAATAAACCTTAAAAATTTTAAGTTATAAAAATTATGATTTTTGTGAAATATAACCAAAGTGTGATTTTTGAAATAAATAGTTAATTAATTTGTAAAATGGGTTAAATTGGGATCTTTGAATAATTTTAAACGATTTATATAAAAGATTTATAAAAATTGATATTTATAAATTAAAAATATTGGAATTATAAAATGAGTTTTTATAAGTGTTAAAAGGAAGTATAAATGGATTTCATAAGTGAATGAAATTAATAGATTTATAATGTGAAGTTATAAAATGAATAGATGTTGTAAAATAAAAGATTTATAAGCAATTTACTTATAAATTAGATTTGGGCACTTAAATGGGATATAAATAGAATTTGCTAATAAAATGATTTTATAAGTTGAAATTGTTATAAAATATAAATTTGATTTATAAACGTTGTTTATAAATCCGAAATCACTTATTTTGATAAGTGAATTTTAGAAGTTAATTAAAGGAATTATATCCACGATTTTAGACAATGGATAATCTTTTAATAAATGTGTAGAAACACTGAATTGGGTAAATAAAGTATATTCACGATTTTGGACAGTGAATATATTATTAAATAAAATGGATATGTTTTGGAGAAGTGATATTACGAAATGAAGTAATTGTTTTAAAGATGTTTTAAAATGCATTAAGTATCGAATACATAGATTTCAACATTTATTGTTGAAATAGACGTTTTCGAGAAATAAGGAAATGGTGGACTATAACACTGTTGTTATAGTAAATGATTTTCGAAAGGAAATGTTTTATATAGTATTGGGATTTATATATCTATCTTAATTTCGAATCCCTATACTAGTGATTTTGGGTCGTCGTAACGATGTTTTAAGCAACATTCGTTTTGACTCAAATAAATGTGTTAAGAGAACATTTTCCTTAAAGAATGAAATATATACTTGATTTTGATTTAAGTATATTGGATATTTTCAAATGTTGAAAATAAATAAGATGTGTGAATTACTTATCATTTAATAAGTATGGAAATGCTTTTCCAATATGAAATGAAACGTTTTTGAGAATTTATCTTTGTAAAGATAAATTGAAAGTGAATATTTGAAATCGATTGAAAATCGTATATCAGTAGATATTTTGAAATATAAATTCACTATGGAATTTATAAAGGAAATGGAAATTCATTTTAAATATAAACGTTGATTTATTTTTGAAGTATGAAATTATATATCTTGTAAAGATATTTTTTGGAAGATAAATAATTTGGAAAATTATTTGGAATCTGATGATGCTGTGCAGACCTATTGATAGTTAAATAACCGACTATCAATAATTACCTTGAATGGGTATTTGTTATGATTTGCTTGAATTTGAATGCCACACTTATTTTTGAATAAGCGCTCACTATTCGGGTTAGCCGAGAAAGGACCTTGGGGTCGTATAACCCATTCTGAATATGTGATACGTCGTTATGGATTGCATTTGATGACCGGTGTTGAAGACCGGATATTTGTGAAAACGGAAGGATTACCATCGAATGTTTCTGCAACGGCTGATCTCCGATATAGAAATTTATTACCCTTTGTGACAGGAAGTCCGATCGTAATTAATTAATATCTGGATTGCAAGGACTTCTTTGGAAGTGCCTTCGGTTCTGTTCGATCCCGGAACAGACTTGTATGGATTGTGTGTCTGACGTTACAAATTGAGATATAAAGCTGATTTCTTTCAAATACATATCTGTTGGTGGCGGAGAATTTATTCTCTTAGCTTAACACCCTTCTCTGAGACGTACGAGCTCAGAGGTTATGTAGTTGAAGGTTATCAGCAATATATTTCCAATTAGGTAATGTGACATGCTGAGTGTTGCTGTGTAATGATCATTGTTTGATCATTTGCGATATGATCATTTGTTTGATCATTTATCTTTGTGATCATTACTTTGATCATTTGTTTGACCCGAAGCATGGCTTTGTGAAAAGCGTAGCTTTGTGAACGAGACTTCGTCGGACCTCACACCCGGAAATGGTCAAAACAGGAAGGATGCGGCAAGGTTATTAGGGGGTAGCGCCCCTTTAGTGTATGTCATTCCTTCTGGATAGAGGTGGTATCATGGTATGGAGCCCAGATATTTAACCTATGTTGTTGCTGCAAATTCATTACTTTGTGGTTGTTGGAAATCGAGGATCCTCGAGAAGATCGGTTACGATCGGGGGATGACATATTCGTGTTAGTAGTTACCCAGTTAGGGGTAACCCGGCCTTGTGTTGGCAGAGATCTAACCGTAATGTTAGGTTATTTCTTGGGTCGTCTTTCCAGAGGCGTACCTATGTGGCAATGGGAAGTTCCTTGGCCTGACCATTTGTTGGAAATCCAATTCCCAATACGAACCCAGTACGGTTTTAGTTGTAGAACCTGCCATCTAATATGGTAGCTATAGTAGGCATATTATCATGGTACCTATGCTGGCTAAGATTTATATTGTACTTTCGAAATGTTTTCCTCCCTATGCACTAATAATAATATCCCAAAATGATTTGTTTTGCGTAGTAAGCATCTTTGACTATCATAAGAAGAAATCTCCTCCAATTCTGCGTTTGCATTCTGTGTGTGGCGGGAGGTCTTATGGTGGTTTCATTTTCCAAAAGCATTGCGAATCTGTTTTATTTTCTTTGTGAAAAATAATTGTTTTACGATCTCACACCAGTCACCATGACTGACTCGGAGTTTATTGTTTCCCTTCTAAACTCTGGGTGCCCATAATTTTCCACACGGGCAGCCTAGAGTTATGTTATCATGATATTCTGGATATTCTGGAGCTTTGGAGATGAGCTGGTTGGCGAGACGTATCACCTATACTTTGTATTATTCCCCTGTGTATTCTGTATGAGGACAAGTTTATATAACTGTCCATTGATGTATTGAGTGGTATATTGACTCTGATGATATGATGTAATGTAAAAACTGATATAGTTCTTTGTTTTAAAGATTATTCATTTATTTATTATATGTTGTTCCGCTGCGAATGTGAGATTCTGATATTGTTCTGTGTTCTTCTGTTGTTTCTTCTTTCTCTTTTCTTCTGCTTTCTCCTACCTCTTCTTTTTCAAACACTAAAGTTTCGCGTTTCCGCCATTCGATTTTTCGACAGTTGGTATAGTGGACGTATCGGTGTCGGTTTTCGGAAGACGGATTTGCGGGTCTTTACATAAAATGATTACATTATTGAATGGTAAAGAAAGAACTAAAGGCAGTGTACAGTACATGTAGAGATGTCTAGGGATAACTTGAAAGATACTCTAAGAAATTATTGGTGATGCATAATGTTATAGAATTCATATATGCATGCCAACAAAATTATTCAAGAATGCGTAATCTGCTTATACGATTACTGCACTTTCGAAGTTCCATTTTCAGAGTTATTCAATTTAGTTAAAGAAATAAATTAGTACTGATATAAACCTTTCTTGAATGCGTTTGTAACAAACTTGAGAATCCTTAAATGACTACAAAGTGATGGCATACTACAAAAGAATGCAACAGATATTTCTGGTGCTTAGTGGGAGTGACGAGCAAGAACCCACCTATAATAGTTTAATACATATTTTGTATATGTAGTAAAACCTTTCTGGTGCATAGTGGGAGTGACGAGTAAAACATAATAGAGAGTATATGGACTCTTGGAATTATGAAATGATGTAAAACATAATAGTGGGTATGCATTAAATTTTGTAGAATGCATTTATACTTGTCGTTTATAGCAAGATGAAATGTCATATAATCGTCTTGTACCGAATGAAGTATATATTTAAAGAATGTAACAAGAGAAATTTCACCGCAGTTTGGTCTATCATGTCAGCAAATTAACTATCCAACATACTTTAAAAGAAATAGTATGATGTCATAGTTATCAAATCAGCAATTGTGTTCTTCCAAGGAATATTTGAAATGATTTGAATGAATCATTACAAATCTATGTTTCTCCTTAACAATAATGTTGTGATGTGCATTACAGTGTATACTTTCTTGGAATTACAGTGTATATTCATGATGGAGAAAGACTGGTTGCATTCACACGGGTAATAGGATAATATACAACTAAATACACTTCGAAACTTTTGAAATTTTAATATTACAATTAATATTTGTGTTGTCTATTTTTCATCATAGAACTAGTATAGAGTACCGACAAGGAGCATGGAATTTTGTGCAATCCGCGAAGAAAAATTTAGCAGTTGCAGAAAAAAAAAATTGTCCTTGCATAGATTGTCGAAATCTTACTCATCATCAGGACAAGATTGTGTTTGAGCATTTGGTTATAAAAGGAATGGATCCTAAGTACAAATTCAATAGGTGGTATAATCATGGTGAACAAATAAATATAGTTGAAGAAATGGATTTGAATGACACATATGATTTATTCAAAGTCGTTCACTATGAAGATGAAAATTTTGTTGATCATACCTTTTTTGCCGACGATAAAGATAATGTTGATGCACAAAGACGAGAAGATGATTTGATAAAAAATTTGGAAGATGCAGAAAGTCCATTGTATCCTGATTGTGCAGTTCAGACAAAATTATCTGCTATCACCGCTTTATATAATCTTAAATGTGAGTGCGGTTTATCCGATACTGGATTTGATAAGCTATTAAATGTGTTACATGTATTATTGTCGAAGGATAATGTACTTCCCAAGACTATAAATGAAGTAAAAAAAATTCTTAAAATATTTGATATGGGTTTTGAGAAGATTCATGCTTGAAGAACGATTGTTGTCTTTTTTGAAAAGAATACAAAGATTTGAATAGTTGTCCAAAGTGTGGTTCTTCAAGATGGAAGATAAATAAGAGTACAAAAGAGATCATGCAAGGCATCCCTGTCAAAGTGTTGAGATATTTTCCAATCATTCCAAGATTCAGGAGAATGTTTAGATCCAAAAAATGGCAGAAGATCTAAGATGGCTTCATAGTAATAAAAGCAATGATGGAAAAATGCGTCATCCTGTGGATTCTGTGACTTGGAATGTAGTGGATGAGAAATATAAACCATTTTCAGCCGATCCACGCAATCTCAGACTTGGTCTAGCTACAGATGGTTTCAATCCATTTGCCATTAAAAGTTCTAAATATAGTTGCTGGCCAGTAATGCTAGTGACATATAATCTTCCGTCTATGTTGTACATGAAAGAAGAAAATATTATGTTAACATTGGTGATTCCTGGTCCAAAGTAACCGGGAAATGATATTGATATATATATATATATATATATATATATATATATATGGCACCACTTGTAGAAGGTTTACATCATTTATGGCATAACGGTGTTGATATTTATGATGCATTTAGTAAAACAATTTTTAATTTAAAAGCAATCTTACTATGGACGATAAATGATTTTCCGGCTTATGGAAATCTTGCTGGATGTTGTGTAAAGGGTAAAAAAAGCTTGTCCATTATGCGGTGTTAACACCCATAGTCGATGGTTAAATCATAGTCAAAAGATTGTGTATATGGGTCATAGAAGATTTTTACCTCCTTCGAACTCATTGAGAAAACAGAAGACTTGGTGTACACGTGTGTCATTTACATTTCAAATAAGTAAAACTGCAGTTCTCTTTTTGTGTGTGTGTTGAAAATAAGGTAAATCATTCATATCTGACATGTGTTGCATGACAAAAGAGTGTGTGTATATGCGTGTGTTGAAAATTAAAATGTATACAAAAATTGAGAAGTTTCTCCTTTTGTGTTTTTTGAATACTGCAGATGGTAAGTGATAGATTCAGAGCTATTAGACAAAATCAGATGCCACATACATGCAGCCGTAGAGGCATGGCTCGATTAGCTGAAGATATGGTAAAAAGTTAATTTATATACCATAATATTTATTGACTAGTTAGTCGATAAAGTTTGTTGTTTTAATGATCGTTTGAATGTAGAAAGAGAAGAGTAATGATTGCTCTCCCATTCCTAGAGTTGATGTATGGGTCAAATCTCATATTAGAAAAGATGGCAAACCGGTGAACGCGGCTGTTGCAGATACTATTGTAAGTTTTTTTTAATACTGTGATAGTTTAAAATTAGTGTATAATATCAATGTTAATCTTTGTAGGAAAAAATTAAAAACGTTGTCGTTGGATCTCATTTGGGTTCAATAACCAGTTACAAAGATGATGCATTGTCGCAAGTGTTATGACGTGATAAACCAGGACGATTGAGAGGAAGGGGTATGACCGCCACCAAGGCAATTTGGTCACATGCTAGGGATAAACAAACAATCCAAATGCAAAACCAAATTTTAGAATTAAAGGCGATGGTTCAAGGGCTAATGAAAAATCAGGTAATATTTTAGTTTACTACAATATGCATGTTTAGAATATATAATTATAATATTGTATTAATATATTTTGACAGAGTAAAGAAAGTTGGGGAGAAGCAAGCACACATCAAAAGGTAAAAAAAATTGTATTAATATTGTGATATCATTTAAATTTGGGTAATTAATTCTATAACCACTATATTTTGCTATCGGTCAATTGTAGGGAAATCATGACAACAAACATGATAAATGTGAATTTGGATTGGTGTGGGACAGATGAAATTGTTGCAGAAGGAAGAGTTCTATCAAGTGATCCAAATGAGCTTGTCCAACTAATTCCTTTATGGTCAGATGCTATGAAAATTATTATAGACATTTCGAGAAAACCATATGCTTTTTTATGGAGGCCCACACTTCGTTTGACACGTATTGGAGAAGTTGAAGGCGAGATAATAGCATGGCCAGTTACCAGAGTTGTTTTGCACAACGTAGACCATTTGGAGAAAGAAGACAATGAGGTAACTTTAAATTATTTCGCAACTAACATTTAATATGATTACATAAAATAATAATAATTCATTAATATAATAATTTTTCTTTAATAGAGTAATACAGGTAGCATTGATCATAAATGCAAGTTGTATGATTGGACTGGGACCGAAGAAATAGTTGCTAAAGGACGGCTGCACTCGACTAATCCAACAGAACTTGTGAACGATCTTCCTCTTGGACCATCTGCAACGGCAGTTTGGATAGATAATCCAAAAAGCCTAGATGCTTATTTATGGAGACCGACCGTTGGTTTGACACGAGTGGGAGAAGCTAATGGTAAGAAAGTGGCTTGGCCTGAATCGAGGGTGGTTGTGGAGCAGGTTAATATTGTAGTGTCTTCTACTCATACTGTTACTACTGTAGTTAGCGGAAAGGTTAACTAACTTATTGAATTAACTCATTTATTCGTCTTACTAAGTATTTAATCATATGATAAAATAGTATATTCTTAATTGGCAGGTTACAAATTCAATGATAAATAACAAGTGCAAGTTGATCGATTTGGATCGAAAGGGATAAATTGTAGCTGAAGGACGTGTCTCTTCATTTGATCCAAAAGTATTGGTTCATTTTGTTCCTCTAGGGATAAATGCAGTTAAGGTTTGGGTTGATGTTGCAAATGCTCCAAATGCATGTCTATGGAGACCAACATCCGACTTACAAAATATTGAAGATGCAGTCGGCACTACAATTGCTTGGCCTGCTGATAAAGTTATAACAGATGCAAGTTCCGGTAAGTCGGCACTACATTCTAGTTATGTTCGATGTATCTACGTATGTGGGTGGGGTGTTTAACTTCACAAATCATTTTTATTTGATAGGCTCTGCGTGATTTGTGATACTTATTCAAGGGCAGAAGGTTGAAGATAATATGGTGGTTGAGAATGGTTAAAGATATGTTGTCATACCTGATGAGGTACGTTCTACTGTCATCCGTGTCTTTAATTCCATCAGTAAAAGTACTAGCATATACATAGAGAGGTGATGTTCCTATGTCTCCATAGACTACTCCTATGCTTTGAAATGCAACTCTGCATTATGAACTATATGAATAAATTTGGTGTCTTAGATAAGGTTAATGATATAAATGATGGTGGTTTGAGATTTTCAGATCATAGTAAGTCTTATGTCGGTTGAATGTGCTGATAAATGTTGTTGTATGGCACTAGTATGTATGATGCTTGGGTTTGATGTGGGTTTGCACAGGGGTTTAATGGTTGTTTGAGTGGCTAGTTGTAGGTGATGGTGTGGTGTAGGGAGGGAACAACAGCGACTGTTGAATGTGTGGGGGGAGTGGTAGTTCAAAGTGGTGTTTGGGTCAGTGAGTGTGAGGCAGTTAGTGCACTGTTGAAGCGGGAATAGGTAGGAAGTGTTTTGATGGTTAGCACAGTGGTTATGACTGGGTGGGGTAAAGTAGCAGTTGAATCAGAGAACTGCTTACACAGTTTGTTTAAGGTAAAATTGTAGTGTTGTTGATGCGTGCACACAGTTGGCAATGGAGTATTGTATGGATGTATGGGGTAGTTGTTGATTGCAGGGATATTCTGTTGAAGAAATGCACAACAACGGTTAGTTTTGAGGAAGATATGCATGTAATGTTACAGGAAATGAGTGAGTTAGAGGTAGTAGTAAGATGGTTCAGTTCGACAGTTTGACAGTGAAGTGTTGTTGAGTGAGGCATATGATTAGGTCAACATCTGAGAATTTGGTTTGGGAAAACACCGTGTAGCATAGAATACATATACCTAAAATGGCAGCGTGTCCTTTTAGAGTTTTGAACAATTATATTCCAACCAAAAGCAAATTAATCCAACGTCGCGTGAATGTTAGTCCTGAGTGTGTTTTTTGTAGTGACCAAGAACTGGAAGACATAGAACATCTTTTTCAAATGTAAATTTTCGGCACACGTTTGGAAATAATGTCGAATGAAATTGAAATGGGTAGCTGGTCAAAGGGATCTACTATCACTAAAAAATGAGATCGACTTCATCGATCTCGGATTTAATGCTAGAAATAAAGGTAGTGAAATTTCCAGACTTGTTCTTTCTATAGCAGTGTGGTGTATATGGTGTGAAAGGAACAATGAAGTGTTTAACAACAACCATAACTCTGTTCGAAATATATGTAGTCAGATTCATTCCTATAATAGTATCAGATCTCTCAAGTCCAAGCATATGCAAATTTTAATTCAATAACTGATTGGGAAATTTGCAATGAATGAGTTTAGTCTAGTTGTTTATCGATATACCTGACTCGATCTGCTGCTCTATTCAGATCTGTTTCAATGGTAGGTTGGTATACTTTTGCACCTGTTTTAGATTACGAGTTTATTTCATAACTTTATTTATAGTACATGCCAACAATTGAGTTCTGGTTTTCAAATGAAGTAGTGGGACGTTCGAAGCTTCTTTGTTCTGCCGGGTCCCAGAAGTCTCCGTATGGAATCTCTTCCTTCACCTGATGGCGTTCGGCATTGCTCCTCCATGTTTGGTCTTCAGTCGGCCATTTCAGGGAAGAAAACACTGGATTAGGCAGTGAAGCTGGTTGATGTGAATTTGTAGTAGAGGCAGTTAGGAGTTGGAAGTTGAAGTGGAAGTGTGGGTGATGGAGCAAGCAGTGGTGATGTATATGGAAATGTATATGCTCGTCTGGGGTATGAAGTGGTCTAGAGTGTTGTGGAGAAGTTTGTTGTTTGTTTGACCGAAATAATTTTTGACAGGAGTTGTAAACTATGATGGTTGGGAAGGTATGCAATGGAGCAGCTGATGTGTTTGTATATGCAGTGAGGCAAAACTGTTGTGGTATGAAGGCAAGTTGTTGTCAGTTAAGTGGTATGTTGAAGTTGAAGTTGTAATGATGTGCTGATAATGACAGCTTGGTGAAGGATGTTGATGGCAGATGTGGAAGAGGAGGAGATGTATGTTTCAGTGCCAAGTACTGTTTCGGTTTTGATTTATTTGATTTAGTTATTATTTCAGTACTGTTACTATACGAATTTATTTGATTTAGTTATTATTTCAGTACTGTTTCGGTTTTGGTAGTTTTTGGTTCAATGGAAAACAGTATAGGCTTGCTACCAATGATTTAGTTATTGACTTCCTTAGTTATGCTTGTGTACTTCACCAATTTAATGAGAATAACTAACTAATAACATGCCTTCTGCATGGAATGTTAACTACTCCAGCCTACGAATACATTCTTATGCGAGTGTGACTTCATAATGCATTATCATTTACTCTGGTAGATTTGGTTCCATTTGTACAAATAACATAACATGAGGATGGAACCATAAAATATTATGAAAACCTTAGCATGTCACTTGTTCACCATACATTGAATTTATTTTGTGCATCTGTTCAACATTTTGTTGCACAATAACGCCTAACATAGTTTTTTAACCATAAAATGTTTAGTGTTTGCATTATGAATCCGATTTAACTTTGTGTACACTTTTTTGATGAATTGATTCTCAAGCATTACTTTTACTTTTACTTTACAGGTAGATAGAGGACTGTGATGCAAAAAAAGTTTGCAACGAGTTATGGATCGAAGTTATTTTTGCTGCTAGAACTACTTTTTGGTTTTAACGTATGTACTACTTGCTTTTGTTTTTCTATTGCTACTTGTTCTATATTTTGTTTTTAAACTATTGATGAGACAAACTATTTATGTTTGGTGTAAGAATATTGTGTATTTTGATTATGAAATTTCATACGTTGGTTATCAAATATGTGTCCAAAATGTGGTATTGATATAATATGTTGATTTTGAAATGTGATATTGATATAATATGCTAATTTTAAAATGTGGTATATATGCACATTGTGGCGGATGTTTGCTGAAATGGAATTAAAACATTCCATAGTGTTTTTAAAACGCTGTTAAAACATTTCACAGCGTTTTTTAAACGCAGTTAAAACATTCCACAGCTTTTTAAAAGCAATTAAAACATTCCACAGCGTTTTTAAAACGCCATTGAAAGTTTTAACAACGTTTAAAAAATGCTGTTAAATTGTATCTAAAAACATAAAGCACGATTTATGGCAACAAGGAAACGCTGTAAATAAATATCACAGCATTGAAAAAACGCTATAAAACCTTATCTTAGCATGAAACAAACGCTAAGAAAGATCTATAACTGCACCCTACCAAACGCTGTTAAAAGATTTCATGGCACCAGGGAAACGCTGTTAAAAAGGGCACTTAACAGCGTTTATTTATTGTCATTGTATATCACAGACATATAACTGCATGTCGATATACAGCATACGTAAAAATGCTGTTAAAAGCTTTTATGGCGTTTTTAAAACGCTGTTAAAGGTCCTGATTGTTGTAGTGTCTCTTTGGATAGATTGTGTGTCACTGTATTAAACTGATAAATGACTACCATTATTATTTCATTATTGATGATTATTTCTTCAGAGTTTTTTAGTATGGATATTATGTATCCTTTATGGCTCTCGGAAATTTTGAATTGGTTATCATTATATTTTGAGATGATAGTCTATTGAGACTTGATATGTATTTATGAAATGGTGACTTGTTGGATATGCCTTATTGAATATTTGTTTGGGCATATTTTATTTATGACTTATTTGGTTATTGTTAAGTCAAAATTATGAGATCTGTATTTATTCATTTGATATGGCTTTTTGGATTTTTGGGTTTTAGGCATATTTTGAGATGAATTATTTTAGAATTAAGTCATTTATGGATTTATAAAGTGGTCAATTTAATTAATATGCCTTATTATGATGGTTTCTTTGGCATATTTTATTATGGCTTTTTATTTTATGTCATATAGTTGTGATATTAGTATCTCACATTTTTATTTAGATCTAGTCTGACCCGTTTATTATTTTTAATAATACTTAGGTCAGGCCGAGACTTTATAGGTACAGGGACTCATTGACTCTTGGATTTTGGGTTAGCTTGGGAATAGACTATTTCGACAATTTCAGTCTACTTCATCATTATGTATATTGACATTTAGTAGTTAAGTCATGTATATTATGAGTAGTCATTTTATACTTGATATAATGTATGAGGTATGATGTATATTAGAGTGAGTCTAGTGTTGACATTTTGTAGACTCGCATCTTATTATGAAATATGTTGTATATTAGTCCGCTGCAATCTGTGACTCTAATTCTGATTTATCTATATTATATACTGTTCTAAATATTTTAATCAGTGTGTTTATTACTTTGTATTATTACTGAACACGTCAAAATTTCAATTCAGATCCTCAAAAAGGTAAATAAGACGTGTCAGTGTTAGTATAAAGATATATTCACATTTAATCGCCCTTAACTAGCCGTATTCTCCAGATTGGTAGACGACATTACTTGTAATGTTCTTTGTTAAACTGGGCATAGCGGTGGGGTCGTTACAGCTTGGTATCAGAGCTGGATTCAGAATATTATAAAATATAATTTGCACAGAGTCAAGATCTAAACCTAGATGACCTAGAGTCTCGTCCCTTGGGTGTGTGGTAATTAGTGATTTAATTAACTATCAAGGATAGGAATATAATGATTATTAGGAATAATCATTGGGAAGTATTTGAAAAATCTTTTGATAATACTATATAACTTATTGCTATGAAAATATTGGAACTCACCTCTATAAAGAGTGAGATTTAATGGATATCAGAAATAAGTGGATGACTTAGTAAATTGTTGTGTCCTGATTTATTAGTGATCAGAGTGCGCATCGGAAGCTGGAAAATAGCTTTCAGCTGAAGGCGATTGTTTGTTTGTTTGATTGAAATGTATGTTGTTGGCATCACTGGATGTTTGATTGTTTTGAAAATTCTAAATAATTGTTGAATTAATATTGAGTAGGAATATTAGTCTGAAAATTTATAACCTGCTCGATATTAATCATTAAACATTACGGTATCT
This sequence comes from Allium fistulosum, assembly GCA_030737815.1. Taxonomy (NCBI): domain Eukaryota; kingdom Viridiplantae; phylum Streptophyta; class Magnoliopsida; order Asparagales; family Amaryllidaceae; genus Allium; species Allium fistulosum. The sequence continues at coordinate 88,741,126 of CM060905.1, forward strand.
TCATTTATATGGTTACCGCAAAGGAAATTGAAATTTTTGTTTTATATAAAATGAAATTATAATTATTGGTATAACCAAATAAATACCAAGATGCATGGTGGAGTTAAAATTTGTTAAGAATTGTTTAATTTAAATTTTGAATGGATAGAAAGAACTTTTATAAAAGCAAATATTAAATTTGGAATTTGAAATATACTTAATAAATAAAATAAGTAATGAAAAAAAATTGATTGGTTAATGGATACTTGGTTGTTATAAAACTTTAAGTGATTGTGAAAAATTAACGTTGAGTAGAAATCACTATTGAGAGTTGAAACTTGCTCAATAATAACAATAAGAACTTGCGGTGTCTTCAGAAGTGTAGTTACTATAAGAAATAGTGAAAATTTAAATATATATGAAATGTTAACTCATATGTGCGATTATAATTAAGATGAATTAAAAATTTAATGTTTGCTTGAGGTGTATATTGATGAATGTGTGTGCTGTGGAATTGTTATCTATGAATTATTCTAATATGTAGATATTAAGATTGTTTGAAAGGACATTATTAAAAGCAAGCATCTGTTTAAATTAAAATCTTTTTGATATTGGGTATACATATATTTAGAATATGGTTATAATATTATAAATAAGAAAATATTTGGAAAAAGCCTAAAGTATTAAAAGAAATATGTATATCTTATAGAAAAAAAATTTGTGTTAAATTATATGTTGAGTGCTTTAAGAATTCTAGTCGATGCGCTTGATCAACGTTATCGATAGAAATTTCCTAAACACTAGTACGAGACATTAAGACACAGTGTTTTGGGCAATAAAATTTTAAAAAATAATATTTAGCACTACATATAATATTTTTGAAAAGAAGATAGAATTTTGAAATGAGTCAAAATATTATACATGATGAAATGGACAGTTTGGAAAGGTTGTTTTGATGGTAAAACAATATTTTCTAGAAGTATATAAATTATATTTTTAAAGGAGATGCTTTGGGATAATTTGATAAATAAAATAAAGTATTTAAAATGAGAGTGGGCATTATTTGGAAAACTAGAGTATTATTTAGAAAGTATTTTGGTAAAATTTATTTCGCATTTGTAAATTATGATATATTCATTTAAAAAGATGCATGTTAAATAAATTGGATGTGGCATTTTTAGATGATTGTACATATTATATTTGTTGTTTGAATGAATGTCAAGGTTTATATTTTTAATAAAGTGAAGAGTGAGATCTAAGATGAGTTTGAAATGAAACAACAATTGTAATAAATTATTGAAGGTTGAATACTTCTGATTAATGGAAAAAATATATTTGCTCAAGCATGGCTTTACATAATAAAATGAGATTTAAGTGTATTTTTATAAAGCAAAGTTTGGATTTCTTCATTTTCACTTTTATAGGAAAATGATTTTTTTAGGAAATGAATCTTGTATATAAAATAATAAATTATAATGAGTATAATCTCTCTTTTACAATATATATATATATATCAAAAGTCATGGAGAATCTTCTCTCGTTTGGTAATTACTTTTTATTCAAATCCTATGTGATTTGTTTCAGTAATATAGTTTCATCACTTTTATTGCCTATTTCAAACTACTAAATTTTTCTTATACTTGCATAATTGACCTTTCCATTTGTTGGAATCCTTATAACCTGTCAGTATAATATAATTTCAGTTACCGTACATTAGATTGTAATATTTCATTAATGAAAGTTAGCACTTCATCATCCAAATCGAATATTGACTTAACTCTCACTTGAATATGTATATATAGATAAATTGAAATTTGTAATATTAAACTTTTTAAAATAATGTGTTAAAATCCTTTAGAGTTTGGAAACTTACTTAATTAGTTGTTAGGAATTGATTGTGTAGTTGTCTTTATTTATATTGAATGCATGGATGCTAGAAAAAAAACTTGTGATGTTTTGAAACATCAAAATAAGTAGTTGGGAAGAACTATTCATTTGAAAGTGATTTTAAAACGGGTATTGATAAAAATATGAATAATTGTTTCTACAAGGAAATAGTGAAATAAGATATTAGTCAATTTCAATAAAGTTGTGTTGTCAATAATGTAAATATATTTAATTCAAAATTTGGTTAATTTTCCAAGTATCATACCTTTTGCTTGCTACTATAAATATATTAGCATCCCATTTGAAATCTTATTTGAAAAACATCATGATAAGTACATTGATTTCAAACTAAATATGGCTATTAAAGTCTTATTTATGTTAAATATATTTTTATTGAAAATAATGGGAAAATCAATTTTGTCTCCACAAAACATATATAGAGAATGCATCTACAATTCTTCATATTATTACGCATGTTGCAGTTGTTGCAGCATTATGAGTGTTATGGTTATCGAAAGTGATTATATATTGTTAAATCCAATTTACTATCAAACTTCAATCCTGATCCATTTTTTCTCTCAATTGGTTGTCTAGGTCAGAGTGCTTTTTTATGTTTTTGCAGTTTCATAGAGATTAATTAAAGAAAGATATATATTAATGAATTGAATTTTTAATTTAAAATTTCTAAATGAGTAATTATAATTTGGTAGAAGTTGAAAATAATCGAATACGATATTATAAAGAAGGAAATGTTTTATTAGTTTAAATATAAATACTTGTCATTTTGAATTTGTTATTATATGTAATTCATAATGTTTTCAAGTTTACTTTACTGAGAAGGTCTTCAGTATACTTTATTAAACACTGTTTACTTAATATTATATCATTTGGTTCATGTTGACTTGTTTATAATAACACCCTAGCATGAATTCATGTTTTATCCTTTGTTTTATAAACAGATGCAATTGAAGCTAACAGTTAAAAGAAACAGCTATATTTCCCATCCATTAAAATAACAAATCAAAATTTTAATTTTCATCTATATTAACTATAGTAAACTAGTAAGTGTCAGTTAGCAAAGCTCCAAATTTTGATGTTTTGGAGCATGAAATAACTGACAAAAATATTACAACTTGAGTAAAGCAAACCACGTTTGAAAGTGTCCATTGACATGTTTGCTTTTAAAGATGTTGTTTGAATCCTTTTTTTGATAAAATTTGGTGAAGTATATGCTAGTAAACGATTTACAATGCTGAAAAACTAGATTGACAATCTAGGCTTTTTGTTATAAAGGTAACTATTAACTATCCATGTGATTTTACCAACATAATAAGTTGTATCCTTCAATGATACCAAGTCAGTTGTACATATTAAAAATGTATATTATTTGAATTAAAATTTCACTTCTCCTTAAGCTATATGATCAATAACTTGAGTTTTTTTAATTATTTTTTTTAAAGATGCTTTAAGACAGTTGCTAGCATTGTTAAATGAACAATTTAATTTCGTTGGCAATTCTTTTCAGGTATATGCAGTTGCATGTTTTAAGCCTAATAATTGAACTAACATGTAACTATATCTTTATAATTAAATATGCATATAATATTGTTTGATTGTTTGTTATTTTAAGAATTTCTAATGGTTGGAAAAACTGCATAAACAATGTTTGAAGTTGTTTAGACTATTTAAAATTTTGTTTTACATAATATGAAATAATTTCAAACGGATCAATATATCAATTTAATCTCATAAACTTTAAACATTTTGATAATAATAATGGTATCTTATGCCATACATGCATAGGATAAAATATTATTTTCATTTTCAACTTATTTGGAAAGGTGCTTGTATATGTTGAAGTAGTTAATGGGCATCATGTTGTTAAATATTTACATATGAGACTTACATGTTTTGAATTGAGTAAAGATAGGTACTCAAGGAGCTTATTTGGTTTACATCGGGATGATCATATGCTTTTGTTCTCTTAATAATAAGCGAACTCGCTTGATAATGCTAAAATAAAGGTATGCTTTCGGATTAAATACAAGAGTATTAGAAATATTAATGTATGTATTGTGTTTTCAACCATGTGGTCAATGTATATTGTTTATATTATATTCAAGAAATTACAAACGGCTCTCCGTACAAAGGAGACTCTGTCGAAATTTTCCAAAAGTTTTAACACTTAGAAAATTTTCAATAAATTTTCGTATGCGAAGAAACAAAAATTAATAAATGAATCTATTTAAATTTATAACATACGATAAGTTTGATTTTGATGTTAACTACTTAAGGTTTTGATCGAGCTTCAACTTAATAGTAAAATTTGAAGAGAGTTGATATTTGCATGTGTTTTTGACGTCTTCCAATAAGAAATTGCGAGGATGCAATTTTCATAAGGGGGAGGTCTGTGACAACCTTGTTTTTGAAGCTGTAATATTCTACAAATTTAATTAAAAATAGTATTCTAATTCAGTTTGGATAATTATTATTTTGGAATCAAATTATTATTCAATTAAAGTCTGTTTAATAAAGAATTTTTATTATAGTAAAATTTATATTAGTTAACAAACTTCATTTTAGATAATATAATAAATTCTAAATGAAATGTTTTAATAAATACAAAATATGTCAAATTATGAATAATTATACATAATTGAAATAGATGGAATGAAGTTTCAATTCATATTTAGTTGAATCATTAAATCGACGAACATTAATAAATCTATTTTATATCAACATAGTGGATAATTATATAGAGTGAAATGATATTGGATTGAATGTGATTGTGTTGTTGTCGAGATGTATATATTTATCATTAATAAAGTGTAAATCGATTTAAAATTTAATTGGATTATAATTTGAATATATATAAAAATGAGTTGCTTAAAAAGAAAAGGAAACATCTTGGTTCAATTTAAATGGGCTTAAACAATACAAAGCCCAAAGCCAATTCTAATCCCCCTCATCTCAAGACCGCATAACCCCACTCTATTTCATTTGTTACCTTATCACTAAATCCCAAATCCCAAAATAAGAAATCAAATGCGAAAAAATGGCTCACAGACGTGCGATGGAGCTTGGGATCGAGCGAACGAAACGCCACAGTGATGGCGTCGCAGTTGAAGTCGCGCACGAGATTAGCTACGGAAGGGGGAGCCATGAAGTTGCAGCTTGCAATAGATGGAAGGCGCGAGTAGTTCGATGTCGATGGGCATGATTGGTGTCAATGGAAAGCTTGGTAGTGATGAAGATGGGAAATTGTGTTGTGACTGCTGCTGATTTCAAGGCGGTTTGGAAGCGAGTAGTTGCAGATGACGGGCAAAGGAACGAACGCAACAATTTTGTATACAACTACATTGTTTGGGACATTGATAATTCTACGATTTGTCATTTCAGTGAGTTATTCTTGTAACTCACACTACTATATCTAAATAAGAACATTTCTCTTTGCATGCTTTACTTAGCTTAGAAATCACTTATGAATTGAGTAATATTTTAGTAGCGATTGGATGAAATTATTGAAATAAATTGCATGTTATGGATTCAATTTGTTTGATGAATAAATTGGTTGAATTGTATGTTCTAAATATTGGATTCGGAAACATTATTGATTATGAAATTGTATGATATTTAAACCATCAAAATGTGTTTAATCAGTTGTAACTAAATTATATGGTGGTTGTTCACTGTTTGTGTGACCAGGGTTGTCGAAAATCAACTTGGGTCGTTAAATAATTTTGTATTAGAGAGTTATATTTTTAGAGCGATGTTGGCTCTAAAAGTTGCATTTTTATATATTTCTTATTTGAATTATGTAAATTTTTTTAAAAAGATTCTCGATATGAGATTTTATCTATTTTCATCTTTGTTGGAATTTAATTTATAAAATATAGTTAAAGTGTACTATTTTTGATTTTCAATAGTAATCGAATATTTTGAGTTGAAATTCTTTTAAATGTTATTTTAAAGAAATATATCTATTGTAGATATAGAGCCTTGTTTTTAAAATGAATTTAACTATGATTTTCAAATTTACAACTAGTTTATGGTTTTAAAGTGTTTATGAAGTAATATTATATATATATATATATATATTTGAAATAAAGTAAATTATTAATTCTGAAAATACTTTTTTGATTCAAAGACCTAAAAAAGGGACTTATAACTTTGTCACTCTTTTCGTTTTATATATATGAGTTATTGGATTTTTAAAACTGATAAAATTGAAAGTAAACTATGAATAAAGCAATTTAGATATCATTCCTATATGATAAAATTTTATTACTTACTTTCAAACTCTAACCTATTATTGACCTTTATTGTTTGGCCTTTGGCTATATGTATATACTATATTGATATTTCTTTGGTCACTTTAAAACCATTGCTTCTAAGAAATTAATGCATTCATTAATGTTCTATTAAATTTCGTGTTTTTCTGTGTAACAAGGAATTTTAATAAATGATTGAATTGTCGGGTGGTATGGGACAATTTGCGCAATTCTTTCGATTATTATTATAATTTTTTAAATAGAGCTTGAGTAAAAATTACTAGCTTTTAGTAAATAATTGAATTTACTATCTAGTATGGGATAGTTAATTAAATTCTTGTAATTACTGGAGTGATAGAAATTAATACTTAGAGTTTTATTATCTTAAGGTGTTCGGATTTCAGATCGATAGATCCCCGAGAGAAGATAATTCATTTTTCATCGATTTAAGAATCGATACATTTTTAGATTTAGGTAGGCAGATCTCTTTCAGAAGATTTATTATGGTGTAATTACGGCTATCTCTTTCAGAAGGCGGATTTTTACATGCATCATAGTCTATAGATACTATAACCTATCAGTTTATTTTGTTCTATACATTTAGACTATATTTACCTCTTTCGGTAGGTAAATTTGCATAGGACAGATTAGGTACACGACTGCTCTTTTCTTTGAGTGGTATTCCTAATCTGCAGTCTCTTTCGGTAAGCTTCCTTTCTATGTAGTGGGTCTCTTTTGGTAGATTGTGTGTCACTGTGTTAAACTGTTAGATGACTACCATTATTTCATTATGGATGATTATTTCTTTAGAGATTTTTAGTATGGATATTCTGTATCCTTTATGGCTCTGAGGAATTTTGAATTGGTTATCACCATATTTTGAGATGATAGTTTATTGAGACTTGATATGTATTTATGAAATGGTGATTTGTTGGATTTTCCTTATTTGAATATTCATTTTAGGATTATTTTATTTATGACTTATTTGGTTATTGTTAAGTCAAAATTGTGAGATCTGTATTTACTCGTTTGATATGCCTTTTTCGATTTTTGGGTTTTAGGCATATTTTGAGATGACTTATTTTAGAATTAAGTCATTTATAGATTTATAAAGTGGTCAATTTAATTAATATTCCTTACTATGATGATTTGTTCGGCATATTTTATTATGGCTTATTATTTTAAGTCATATAGTTATGATATTAGTATCTCACCTTTTTTTTTAGATCTAGTCTGACCCATTTATTATTTTTAATAATACTCGGATAAGGCCAAGACTTTACAGGTACAGGGACTCATTGACTCTTGGATTTTGGGTTAGCTTGGGAATAGACTATTTTGACTGTTTTAGTTTACTTCATCATTATGTATATTGACATTTAGTAGTTATGTCATGTATATTATTCAGTAGTCATTTTATACCTGATTTATTGTATGAGATATGATGTATATTAGAGTGAGTCTAGTATTGACATTTTGTAGACACATCTTATTATGAAATATATTGTATATTAGTCTGCTGCAATCTATGATTCTGATTCTGATTTATCCATATTATATATTGTTCTGAATATTTTTAATCGGTGTGTTTTTTACTTTGATTAGTACCGCACACATCTAATTTTTAGTTTAGATCCTCAAAAGGTCAGTGTTAGTATAAAGATATATTCTGTTGACAAGAAAACTTGTCAACACCTAAAAATAGTGTTTGAAGTATGAATGGATTCTTGAAACCAGCTTTCGAATAAGTGAAGATAGCAAATACTTTTTGAGTAGATAAAGACGATCAAAAACACCTTTCTTATTCCTTTCGACTTAACCGAAAGACTAATTTTTCCTTCAGAAAATCCTTTCGAATTGATTGGTTTGTGACTCTGTCGGAACCACCTTTGGCACTGACGAGGGGATATAAGTTGAGGACTTAATGGTTTCTGGAAATAGTTGAGCTGGAAGGGTCTCGACTTCGTCGAGAGAGTAGGAACATTTATCCTGTAGGTTTGAGCAAAAACTCTTAGGAAATGCATGAACTAGGGGTTTCGACCCAGTCGAAGAGGATCTTACCGACTAGTTTGACAGCAGATTGACATATCTGTGTAAAATAAGAAACTCGGAATTGCTATGTAATCCAGATTAGCATAATCTCAATTTTATTGAACTCATTTGTGTTGACCGAATCCCCAATTTGATTTGGGAATTAGGGTTTACCGGATTTTAGAAAATAAAAGTCAAAAGTGAAAGAAATCGGATCCCTTAAACCAGACTCCTGGGGCCTTATTTATAGGTGCAGGTTGGCGCCTTTCGACCAAGTGCTTTCGATACGATCGAAAGGTCAACTTTCCTGCTTTCGTACGCATCACTTAAATCATAGCTTTCGACCTAGTCGAAAGGACTATGTGGCCACTCTTCCACTGCCGCTGAAGATTGGGCTTCCTTATTTTTGGCAATGCACCTTTCGACTCTATCGAAAGGTGCATTGCTTGATTTCTCCTAACCTCATCGGAAGGTATTGCTTTATAGCTTTTGACACCTTCGAAATGTGTATATATACGCTTTCCAATTAGCTATTCATGTGCCATGCAAGTTGGCATGTGAGTTGGCCTTCATTGCTGTCGAAACATGTTCTTCGGGTTTCGAATGAGTCGAAACACTGTAGAAACCACTGCTGAAAAAGTCTCCATTCGAAAGCATCTTCCTTGGCTTGTACGGAACCTTGTGCTTTGGTGTTATCTGATGCATAGTCTTTCCTTTATAAAGGAGTGTGGTTCTGACCAATTTGAAAGGCCAACATATGCTTTCGAAAGGGTAACTTTTGCCGAATACTCTTTTGATGAATGTAGACGCAGACAGAACCAATTGTTTCGAATGGTTTGGCACATGTGTAGGAAGTATGTTACTCACTGCCTTCGGTGGGTAGCTTCAACCTTGTTGAAAGCTCCTTAGTTATCCAAAGCTCTGTTGAAACAACCTTTTGACCTCTTCGAAAGGTGTCAGTGGTGCCATCATCTTTTTGTCAAAAGCTTTATTTATTGTTGAGATAGATCATCCTAATGCCTTTTGATCTTCATCAATTCTCTTTCTCCTTCTTTCATACTTTTATTATTAAGAATATGTTTTGGATAACATCTAGCCCTCTAGTATGAAAGAAGCTTTTGTTTTTTAGGACAAAAACTCCAAAGAATTTCCTTCTTTGTTTTCCGCAAAACAGACTATGACTTCTGTAAGGATCATAACCTTGTTATAAGACCATGATGGGCAACTTTATAATTCTAGACACTATCTGGTTATTTTGTTGGGCGGAGCATTCAAGTAATTATATGACTAAATCCTTTTTACACTAATAATAGATATATGAGACAATATCATATGGTCTATTGTCGTTAATTTAAGTAAATAAACCTTCCCCAAAAGGCCATTACATACACCTAATCTACTGTTCTCAGGTTATATTTTCTTCAACCGTCGAGGATTAATTCCTTGCTTTTGGCGGTTTTATCTTGTTCCTTTGCTATGGCTTTATTTTCATCCCTGCTCTTCAATGAAAGTCCAATTGGTATTGAGAAAGTTTTGTATAGAATTCAAATTCAGTAATTCAGTAAAAAGTTTGTAAATTATCATAAAAATTCAATGACGGTATCTAAAATTCACGAAATCGAAATCCTGTAAGAGATCATTAAAAATTTAACAAGGAAATTAGAAATATGAAATCCATAAATTATCATAAAAATTCAATAAGAAATTTCAGAATTCACAAATACATAAGATCATTATGAAAAGAAACCGAAAATCCAGCAAACTAGGAATCTAATTAGAAAATTGTTAGGACCACATCTGCTAAACAATCAACACAAAACTCTTTCTAATACAAAGTAAGAAATTAAAATCTATAGATTATCATGGAAATTCAACAAAGAAGTCATGAAATCAAGAATTCATCAAAACAAGATATCAACAAGTAATCATTACGAAAATCTTATGGTGAAATCAAGTGTATAACATCCACAAATCATCATAAAATTCAATGAGAAATTTTAGAATTCACGAAACTAGAAATTCAATAAGAAATCATTATGAAATATCAATAAGGAAATTAGGAATAGAAAATCCATAAATCATCCTAAAAGTCAATATGGAAATTTAGAATTCACAAAACCCAACATGAAATCTTTATGAGAAGAAACGAGGAAACTGAAAGTTCATGAAATCAGAAATCCAATCAAAACCTTGTTAGGATCTCATCTGACGAATAGATTACTCAAAATCTTATTTAACATAAATACAAAGTCAAAAATCTGTCTAATAATAAATTCTAGCAAAAGATTCCTAGGCCTATCTGCCTTAATTCTAAAGTTATTCCTAAAATACTATGCTAGAGATTTTTTTAAAACTTATACCATGAATAGCGATGAGTGTTCTTGTTATTCAAAGGAAACTACCCTATTAATAGATATGTGATTCGTATAATGCCTATAATTTAGTAGTATTATTGTTATACTGGAACCGAGTAGTTCCGTAAAGCCATGCAACCATTCAGAATAGTGGTTCCATATTATTGCTTGGCCGTTTAGTAGAGAAATGGCCCAAATAACTTATTGTTACATACATATACATATATAATGTATAAACTCTTCTATCTTTAGGGGTCACCTTATTTTTAAGGATTCAGGAGTGGTTACTCAATCCATTCTTCGAATGAAATCACTTTTATCTTTGTAGTATGAATTTGTTGTCTATTATGTTCTTTCAGTTCTGGTAAGATCTTGGTTTTCCGTTTTGAATTGTGGATCTCTTTATCCATCTGCTTATCTTCTGTTTCCTTTTTAGGATAAAAATTTCTTAATCCTTTGCTGTGGTAACTACTTTTCAGAAACCGGATGTTTCAATGTTTGTGATTTGATCTTTTGTCTTTTTTGATTATAGTCTTGAATGTCTAACTTGTTTTTGGTAATGGCGTTGGACATCTTTTTCCTTTTACATCTGTCTGTAACCCTTCTTCGGGTTTCATCTTTGTTTTAGAGGATGGATAGATTTCTTTCTTTAACCCTTTGTTCTTATGTGTTTTAACCTTTGTTTTGAGTTGTAAACATCTTTGTATTTCTTCATCTGTTTTATGCCTCTTATAGGCTTCCCTTGGTTCTAAGGAATATAGTGTATGTTAAGTTGACGTTCCTCCAAAAGGTTGCTGATGGGTGCTTAACCTGACCATGCCCCTAAGTGTGTGTTTATTACTTTGATTAATACCGCACACGTCTAATTCTCAATTTAGATCCTCAAAAAGGTAAATAAGACGTCTCATGTTAGTATAAAGATATATTCTGTTGACAAGAAAACTTTTCAACAACTAAAAATAGGGTTTGAAGTATGAATGGTTCCTTGAAACCACTTTTCGAACAAGTGAAGATAGCAAATACTTTTTGAGTAGATAAAGACAGTCAAAAACACCTTTCTTATTCCTTTCGACTCAACCGAAAGACTAATTTTTCCTTTAGAAAATCCTTTCGAATTGATTGGTTTGTGACTCTGTCGGAACCACCTTTGGCACTGACGAGGGGATATAAGTTGAGGACTTAATGGTTTCTGAAAATAGTTGAGCAGGAAGGGTCTCAACTCGTCGAGAGAGTAGGCACTTTTATCTTGTAGATTTCAGCTAAAACTCTTAGGAAATGTGTGAACTAGGGGTTTCGACCAGTCGAAGGGGATCCTATTGACTAGTTTGATAGTAGATTGACATATCTATGTAAAATAAGAAACTTGGAATTGCTATGTAATCCAGATTAGCATAATCTCAATTTTATTGAACACAGTTGTACAAATTGACCGAATCCCCAATTTTATTTGGGAATTAGGGTTTACCGGCTTTTAGAAAATAAAAGTCAGAAGTGAAAGAAATCGGATCCCTTAAACCAGACACCTGGGGTCTTATTTATAGGTGCAGGTTGGCGCCTTTCGACCAAGTGCTTTCGATACGATCGATAGGTCAACTTTCCTGCTTTCGTACGCATCACTTAAATCATAGCTTTCGACCTAAGTGAAAGGACTATGTGGCTATCCTTCTGCTGCTGCTAAAGATTGGGCTTCCTTCTTTCTGGCTTTGTTCCTTTCGATTCTATCAGAAGGTGCATTGCTTGATTTCTCCTAACCTCGTCGAAAGGTATTGCTTGATAGCTTTCGACTTCTTCGAAAGGTGTACAGTTGCACTTTCTAATTAGCCATTCATGTGCCGTGCAAGTTGGCATGTGTGTTGGCATTCATTACTGTCGAACATATTCTTTGGGTTTCGAATGAGTCAAAACACTGTAGAACCATTGCTGCAAAAGACTCCATTCAAAAGCATCTTCCTTGGCTTGTACGGAACCTCGTCGTTTGGTGTTATCGAATGCATAATCTTTCCTTTATAAGGGATTGTGGTTCTGAACAATTCAAAAGGCTAACTATGCTTTCGAAAGGATTAATTTTGTCGAATGCTCTTCTGATGAATGTAGACGCATATGAAACCAATCGTTTTGAATGGTTTGGCACATGTGTAGGAATTATGTTACTCATTGCTTTCAGTAGATAGCTTTCGACCTCGTTGAAAGCTCTTTGCTTATCCAAAACTGTGTTGAAACATCCTTTTGACCTCTTTGAAAGGTGCTACTGGTGCCATCATCTTCTTGTCGAAAGCTTTATTTATTATTGAGATAGACCATCCTAATGCCTTTTGATCTTCATCAATTCTCTTACTCCTTCTTTCATACTTTTATTCTTAAGAATATTTTTTTGATAACATATTCACATTTGATCGCCCTTAACCAGTCGTATTCTAAGGATTAACAGATGACATTACTCGTATTGTTCTTTTGCTAAACTGGGCATAGCGGTTGGGTCGTTACAGGAACCGTTGTACTATCAAGTCAAATCAGTGTTAGACAAACACAAGATTGTCATCCAAGAACTATATTTTTCAAAGGAAAGAATAAATATGTGAGGTGCTCAGATTGGTTAAGCTGTAAACCTATTCCTCCAGGTTAAGCGAGGGATTTACCAAGGAAATACCTAAGAGGTGCTTAGGATGCTTAGGGACTGGACGTAGGAGAGGTGCTCCAAACTAGTATAAATCTCGGTGTGTACATTTACTTACTACTTTATTATTTTGTAGTATAACTTAGTATTTATACTCATTTTATTAGCCATACATGATACTAGTTTTATCAATTGGTATTAGAGCATGGTTTATTCAAAATCATAACAAAATTTTGAATACTATGGCCAATACGAGTTACAACACATTTCAAGAAGGACAATCAACTGCGCGTCCATCATTTCTTACAGGTTCTAATTACATGTCTTGGGCTACACGTATGAAAGTTTTTATGGAATCAAGCGGCCTTGACATTTGGCTATCTACTCAATCTCAGTATGTGGCTCCTACTATTGAAATTAGTACCTGGACAGATTGTGACGACCCGCCCTTCTCGACCCTCGAAAATCGACACAAAATACTCAACAGTATAATATGCCGACGATCGAACGCCGGAAAGACAGATTGTAGGAAAAGAAAGAAGGTAGAAGAAGAAGAACTAAACAACATCAGAACCTCACAGTCGCAGCGGAATAAAATATAATATATAAAACAGAACTTTACACAAATCAAAACTATATCTGTTTATATACAATACATCCTCATCAGAGTATATCAATACAACCAACCATAACCAGTCAAACAATCTCAACAATCACAGCAGCGGAATAATACAAGTACGAGAAATACGTCTCGGACTCCAGCTCCTCTCCTGAGCTCCATAGCAACCTATCCTGAAATATACTCGGTCTGACCCGAGCATTATAATAAAATAACACCCGAGTCAGTCTGGAATACCAGCGCATCATAAATACACCCAATTGATTATTAAAGTTCCAAAAATCCTTTGAAACAAAAGCATCTCGTAAGACCACGCCACTAATAAACATGTCGGGTTTTTACCTTACGATAGCTAAAACACTTTTTATAGAAATCCTCTGATATTATAATAGTGTCTATTTACAAATACTTATTAAAATAGCCGAAATTGTTACATCTATTAAATTCCGGCATACTAGCCACAAAGTGGGTAATACAAACAAAACTCGTACAAGGCACGTAGGGAGAATGGATTTCCAATGAATGACTAGGCACTGGGGTACCACCTGTCACAGTACGTGGCCTAGATCACAGTACCGAGGAGTACGCCCGCTCCCCTGCAACACAAGACCGGAATCATCCCTTACTGGATAATTCCAAGTAAAATCACCCCACGGTTGTGATCAGCAACCGCACCACTAAGCCGAAATAAAAAGGGACATCTAGACAGGGATGACCTTACTCTCAAGTGGGGGCTACCCACGAAGCCTTGCTGCATAACCCCTGATTTTCAGTCATTCCCGGTTGATGAGGCTTGAGGCTAAACGATACCTTTACAGAACATTTCACTTTGAATGCCCATCGTCCACCTGACGATGTCACGAAAGCATTCGTCCATATAAGTCCGTCCCGGGTCCGAACGGAACCGAAGGCACTATTCCTACTACATCCATTTTGGAAATATCCTCAGGATTAGTAGCGACTAGCCCTTGCACTTCACTGCTCCATCTTCGACTCCGAACACGTTACACGAAACGTACAAACCGGATCGAAGTGGTTTTCGAGTCTCCAGACCTAGAATCCCGGTATACGGAAACTCGATCCCGGTCTCTTCGAAACGATCAGCGCATTTGGCCAATATTGATAGTCGGTGATTTAACTATCAATTAATGTTCACAAACATCCATACACATCCATCACACAATAAATAATCTCCATATTATTTATTTGCCTCTAATATCTTTCAAAGATATATTTTCACATTTTCAAAACTCGTTTGAAAACAATTTTCCAAAACTCTTCCTTTACAAGGTAAATCCTTTACCCTTTATTCCCATCGGGAATAACCAAGTATAAAACAATTTGCATTTAAAACAGTTAAAAATACTTATACTGAAATATACTTTAAAATATGAAAATTACTTCTATTTATTCACTCAAAATATAAATTTAAAATATGTGAAGAAAACTAGTCATTAACACATAAACTTTGATTTAAAGATAAGGGTTTAGTTTAACTAAATTCAAAATAGCATTATAAGAAGAAAAATACTAATTTTAACAGCTTAAGCTAAAACCAACTTTTAAATAAATCCATTTGTAAAAATAATTGCTAATATACTCCCAAATTATTACGGTATTAAAAATTATTAATTTATTTCTTTAAAAATAACGATTTCTTAAAAATACTTTTAAAACGATTTAAAACTTAACCTTAGTTAAATAAAAATCTTTTTATAAACATTTACTTGGTTTTCCCAGGGAAACACTTTCCCGTTTCTAAACATTCCAAAGTACTCTTTCATATAAATCCACTGATTTATTTCAAGTCAATTTATGATTTCAACATAAATTTCCAATTCCATACTTAACTATAACTTCCTCCGAAGTTAAATCACAATTTTTCATTTCCGGAAATTCATTTTTAAATATAGTTTAAACATTTTTAAATAAACATTTTGGTGAATTTTCAATGGAAACCATATTTTCAATTTACTTAAATAAACTTCCATTGGAGAAAACGGAATTTTAAAAATATTCCATTAACACTTAAAATTGTACATTTATATTCGGAAGCTTCATTTTAACATATTTTTACTTTTCCGGATATCACTATTCATCATTAAATAAACCACTGTTATTTTACTCGATTTATAACTTCATAGAATTCATTTCCAGAAAACTTATATTTCACATTCAACGATTGATAAATTTCCCACAATATTTAAAATCCCAATTTTACCAATTTACATTTTCCATTTCAAAATAGAATCCAATTTTTATATTCCTTTAAATTCCTTATTTAACAATTTCTTTAATTTCTTTTAAATCCCCAATTTCTTCATTTATAATTTAATTCTGGAATTATAATTTATACCACAATTTCACAGAACAATTTAAAATTCCAGATTTATCAATCACAACATATAAACAGGTATCACTATCAATTATAAAATAATTGCTACATCGTGAGGAATCCAGTTGGATCCCTCCAACCTGTTTTTCCCTGCATCCACAAATGTTAGCACATCACAATATAAATATCAATCCAGACAGATAAACACAAATATAGACAATCAACCACACAGATATTTAAATATCAATTATTTATAATGTCTAGCATCCAGATGTGAGTGAGAATAACTCACATTGAGTTCGGCGAGCGTTCGAAATTTAAATTAAACCGGACGACGTCCGATTTAACCCAAATTTCTACTTGCCCGGAATGACTCCAGAATTGTTCCACTGCGTAGTACGCGTTCCTGCGATTCCAACGCTTCGAAAATCGTCTCAATCTGAGTACGTATGAACTAGATATTATATTTTGAAGTTTTGAATTTGAATTTAAACAATTTTTTTTTTTTTATATTTACCAAAACACGGCCCGCCTTCCTCTCTTCCCTTCCTCTCGCAAACATCCCCAGACAAGAACGAACCCAACTACACGACCAACATCTTCATGCCGCTCCCTCCCATCTCCACTATTTCCGATCATTTCACCTCCATCTCGAAGCCATCCCCGATAGCCACCTTCGGCCCAAAATTTGTGAAGCTCGGTCCTCTCTAGGCTCGCCAAAACGTGGACGAACGCGCGCCATTCCAAGCCCCATTGCCGTCAATCTGCTCCGCTTTAGACGATCTCGTCCGTTGGATATAAAGAGATCGAGGAGCTCTTCGATTTTCCAGTTGACCACTTTCGAAATCGAGGCCTTGATCGATAGGATTTGGAGAAAGATTGAAAGTGATTCTCGGCCATCGAATGTAAATGAGCGGCGGCCTGAGAATATAGCTAGGGTTTCGTGAATTTATATATATATATATAATAGTTTAATATTATTTAATTAATAAAATTCTTGATTTAATCAGTTAATGCAAACGACCTCCAATTCTCACGTTCCGACAGGCTATCCTGGGGTTTTTCCACATTCCGGACACGATGGAACAGGTTTCATAAGCTAATTTGATCGTATGTGCGAGATACGGAATTAAACGATCAATTAAAAATTAAATCGGTTAAATCGATTTCGATGCGTTTCGAGCTGCCACGATCAAACGACAACTCCGATTGCTACGAAAATTGAAATCCGATAATAACTAACTATTACGGATCCAATGGAACTGGTTTCGTCGAATTCCGAGACTGTGCCCCGGAAAGCTATTTTAACTCGTCTATTAATTCGGGCGATTTCTAAAATCGTCGAAAACGCTTCAAATTTCATTTTTAAAATTTTCTTAACTTAACAATAAATCATATAAAATTTATAACAACATTAGAAATCATTCTGGCTCATTCCAGACCAAAATCTGATTAAATTGCATTTTTAATAATATTAAATTCATTTTTAAATTAATATAAAATCCCAAATATTAATTTATCAACTTTAAAATTCATCTAAAATTCCTACCATGCTATTTCCACACAAATAACTCAAAATAACTTTCTAAGACCATTTTTATAATCATTTATCCCAAATTCACCTTTTATCCCAATTTCGAATATTTAATTATTATTATCCAATCTCAAATTAAACCTCCACATTAGAAATTATCACTTGTTGTTTTAGTTTAAACCAATTCTTTTTAGTTCAAAATAAATCTTAAACCCATATTAAACATTTAAAATGAATTAAATGTTCAAATTCAATGGCTTAAAAATACGGGATGTTACACAGATGCTCGGAAAACTGCTGCTTCTAATAATGCAAAAGCTATGAATGTTTTATATTATGCATTAGATAAGAACGAATTTTCTAGAGTTATGATGTGCAAAACGGCTTATGTTATATGGCATATGCTACAAGTCACACATGAAGGAACCACCAAAGTAAAGCAAACTAAGATAACTTTGTTGATAAATCAATTTCAATCATTTAAAATGAAATCTAATGAAAGCATCGTAGAAATGTACTCCAGATTTCAAACTATACAACATGATCTCATGACATTAGGAGTTTTATTTACTGATTTTGATTTAGTTACAAGTATTCTAAATGCATTAACTAATGAAAGGGAAAGAAAAGTATTAGCTATAGAAGAAGCCAATGACCTCTTTACACTTAAGTAGAAGAGTTAATTGGAAATTTAATGTCAAATGAAGCAAATTTGCAGGCTAGAAAAGATCTAGCCCAAGAAAGACGAAGTATTGCTTTTAAGGTAAATAACGATGACGACTCAGACTTGGATGAATAAGATGTAGTTTTCTTTGCTAAAAACTACAACTAGTTCAGAAAATTCAATAAAATGGTGCAAAAGCAAAAACCAAGAAACTCCAACGATGCTTCATCATTTAAATGCTATGGGTGCAATCAATTTGTCATATGAAAAAGGATTGTCTAGAATTAAACAAAGATAAGAAAAGCTTCAACAAGAACAACAAATATGAGAAATTCTCGAAAAAGAAGCGTGCACTTCAAGTAACATGGGATGATTCCTCAAGTGACTGTGACAATAACAGTGATAGTGATGAAGAACAAGCAAATGTTTGCTTCATGGCAACTAAAGATGAGGCACTTTCTGATTTAACTTTCGACGATGTCGTAGAAATAGCTTCTGAACTAGATAATAAATATAGAAACCATAGAAAGATTCATAAAGAATGTTCGGGAAAAATAAATAAACTAGAATTAGAAAATGAAATGCTAAAAGATGAGAAAATTATATTAGAGGAGGAAGTTTTAAAATTACAAAATATTTTTAAATCTTTTGAAGAAAATCAAAATGTGCATGTTTTAGAAAAGAAAAATTCAACATTATCAAATGAAAACGTAAAATTAAGAAAAATTGTCAATAATTTGGAAAATCAGGTAAAAGTGTTAAATGAAGATAAACAGTCATTTGAAAAGAAAGTAAATGATCTATCTACAAACATTTCTAAATTTAACAAAGGAAAAGAGAATCTATCTCATTCAATTGCTATTTCAAAACCTCCCAACAATAAAAATGTTCTAGGATTCTTAAAATCAAAGAAACTAAAAGTTCAAAATAAATATGCTACACTTTATTCTAAATTTTGTAAACCGGTAAGTAGCAAATCAAATTATGGTAAAAATCTATTCATATATGGATTCCAAAAAAAAATAACTTGATTAGACAAAAACATACAGATAGATTTTTGAATGATGTTCATTTTAATAAAGATTTTAGATTCAAAGGTTCTACCAAACCCTCCATGGTATGGTTACCTTCAGTTTAACCCCTGGGACCCTAACGGAGAAAGTGGGTACCATTAAATTACTTTTATATTTGCAGGTACCCCGACACAAATAGGAGAAATGGATTCTCGACAGTGGATGCTCCAAGCATATGTCCAGAAATACTGAGATGCTAATAAATATCTCTTACAAGGATGGCGGAACCGTCACTTTTGGAGATAATTCCAAAGGCTATGTTATAGGACAAGGAGATGTTGCTTTTGTCGGTATATCTAACTCTCCCCTTATTTCAAATGTGTATCTAGTTAAAAATTTAAAACATAACCTTCTTAGTATTAGTCAATTATGTGACAAAGGATTTACCGTATCATTTGAAACAGGAAAATGCAATTTTTTTGGTAAAAATAAAAACGATATTTTAGTAGTTCAAATATATGTAGATGATATTATCTTTGGATCAACTAATAAAAACTTATGTGATGAATTTTCTAAAATTATGAAAAATGAATTTGAAATGTCACATATGAGAGAATTAAATTACTTTTTAGGATTACAAATTAAACAATCAAAAGATGGAATTTTTCTTTATCAAGAAAAATATTGTAAAGATTTAATTAAACATTTTGGAATGGATAACACAAGTAGTAAAGCTACTCCTATAAGCACTAGTGTTCACTTAGACAAAGATGAAAATGGAAAAGATGTTGAACAAAAATTATATAGAAATATGATAGGATCACTATTATATTTAACTACCAGTAGACTCGACATTTTAATGAGTATTTACTTGTGTGCCCGTTTTCAAGCTAATCCCAAAGAAACGCATTTACGAGCAGTGAAAAGAATTTTGCGATACTTATCAAATACCAAAGATTACGGACTTTATTATTCGAAAGACTGCTCATTTGAACTCGTATCATATAGTGGTACCGATTTCAGTGGTTGTAGATCGGATTGGAAAAGTACAAGTGAAACTTGTCACTTTATAGGTCAATCTTTGGTATCATGGTTTAGTAAGAAACAAAATTGTGTTTCATTGTCTACGTGTGAAGCAGAGTACATATCTGTACCACTAGCTTGTACTCAGGTTATATATATGCAATAAATAATACAAGATTTTAGAGTAAATCTAAACAAATCTCCTATCCTTTATGATAACACTAGTGCAATTAATTTATCAAAAAATCTAATTAATCACTCTAGAACTAAACACATTGACATTAGACATCGTTTCTTCCGTGATAATGTAGAAAAAGAAAAAATATCGTTAGAATTTGTTACTACAGACAAACAAATAGTAGATATATTTACTAAACCACTTTGTGAAACTATGTTTTTAAACCTTCGTCGTAATCTCGGAATATGCTCGGTTAAAGATGTAGCTATGTAAGGTATAAATCACATAATTTTATATTAAACCTACTTCAGAAATTAGAAAATTAGAATCAATGGATATTAATTCACTACATTTTGAGTGGAACAAAAAGGTTTACTGAAATTAACTACAGGTAGAAAGTAACCCAGAAATTTCAATGCCTTCAAATAGTAAAAGCTAAGGTATATAAAGACTCTCTGTGAAAAGAAAGCAATACATACAAAAGATAAAAATTATATATAATCAATTGAATAATGTCGGACAAACGATTCCGCTCATTCTTCTCTCATTTTTAGCTCTTCTTCCCTTACAGTGGATATCCATCTTCGAACGTTTCAACTCCTCCATCTTCAAAATCACCATCTATTCCAATTGTTCCTTCTTCAACCGACTAGACCAGATTCTCGCCCAAGGGAAAGAAGATAAGAAGAGCTTTGAAACTTGACACTCATACTAAAATAGATGAAACATATCACCATCAATAAGAAATAATGAATGTTCAAAGGGAGATGTACTACTAACAAAAACGTCAAGGTGCCGATCTGAATTTTTTGGAAAGGTGTATACTTGCTATCTGTGGTCACCCCCTGACAAAAAAGAGCATACGTTAGCAGAGTCCAAGTATTACCAAGTCCCCAATTGTTATCGAAAACACTCCACCAAAATATTCCTGTCGAGCTAGACCATCTACTTGAAATTGGAACAACACTCTAGTTCAGTATAACAGGTGGTCTCCACTTCGGCCATTAATTGAAGATACCAAGGTGGAACCAAATTCTTGGGATCGTTTTCCTAACAACAAGTTTGACGATTTGGAAAATAATTAATATGTATTTATTGTTTTTATTTTTCAAGGTATTTGTATTTAATATCCAAAAATGGATAAAAAAAATAATATATATCTTTTGTAATATTAGAAAATAACAATAATAAGTTTTTGTTTAATTCTTCATTCACAATAAAAATTTAAGGTCAAAAAACAAATCTGCATAGGTTCAGTCGACTGAACCGGAATCCCAGTTGACTAAACCTATATCAAACTGGTACTACATTCTCTGCCTTAAAACAACATGGTTTCAGTCGACTGGGGATCCGTTTCAGTCTACTGAACCTATTCAAAAATGCCTAATAACTCTCTACTTCAAAAAACCGTACTTTCAGTCAACTGAATTTCTATCTCAGTCGACTGAAATTATAAAAATTGTCAGTTAAACCATCTTTGTCATCACGCCTTTTCACCAAATCATTTTTTTCTCTTCCCAAATCCTACCTCTAAACTTCATTTTAATGGCTCCAAGAAAGAAACTTCCAACTTTTCGCCCTAAACCAAGCAAAGACAAAGCTCGAGCTTCTTCTTCATTCACTCCGGCTCATCCCAAATTTGCTTCCGATGCTCAAATCTTGGAGTGGCTTAATGGTAGTGCTAAAAATCTACAGATCTTCAACGAGTTGAATTTCAAACGGATTTTTCAAGAAACATTTTACAAGATGGACGATTTCACCACTTTTGGCATAGAAGATTTAGCAAGAGAATATGGGTTTCTTTCTATGATTGATGAAAAGCAAAATAAGGTAAAATTTTACCCATTCTTAATCAAATTATTCTATGCAAATCTTTATGGAGATTTCTATACACCTCTAAATGAAACCGGTGAGGAAATTCTATGGAGTAGTGTGTTAGGAGTTGATAAAGTGCTAAATTATCAAAACCTTGGAGCTATCTTAGATTGTAATGACCATGGATCTACCTTAGATAATGTATACCGTCGTGATTTTGCCTATGATTCCACTAGCTACAAATTCCGTATTGAAAACAGAAAATACTTTGGTGAATTTAAGACCTCAAGCCCGAATCATTAACAACATGCTTCTTCATACTGTGTTCCCTCGCACCTGGAGCTATGAAAAAATGTATGACTACAACTACAAGGCTCTTTATTCCTTATATTCAAACACACATCTTAATTGGGCAAAGATAATTCATGATGAAATAAAAAGCTTCGGTTCCCGTTCTTGTAAAATAATGTTTTTTTTGCTCCTATCTAACGGAGATATTTATTCATTTTGGAATTAATGTGGGCATTTTACAAGATTACATCTCACCCAAAGTTATGGAGCAGAGATCTATTTCGTTTATGAAATTAGCCTCCAAAATGGAACCCATGCCTTCATATAATGTTTACTTATCAAATTTGGTAAAAATACCTTGGGTCAATCATCTTTCCAACCATCTCAAGCTCAAGCCTCTCAAGAACAAACGCATGGTCAAACAAGTCATGGAATTGTTGAAGAATTTCATTGGTCTTTGGAGAGTGAAAATGAAGTTCCATTGTTTCAACCTTCCAGAACCATCAATGCCACAATAGCTATTCTCCGCAACCAACAAAATATTTTCAAATAACAACAAAAATGATAAAGCGTCAAAAAAAATTTGGGAGTTTGCTAGGTAAAATTTGGAAAATAGTTTCTTCATGCTCAAGCTCACCATCATCCGAGCCTGAACCTTAGGATGTTTCAACTCCTTTCTTATTTGGTAAGTCTATCATATTTCCTTCTATGTTTCAGTAGTGTTATCATTCAAAAACTATCATTTGGTTTTGTGTTGTTTTATGTTATATTGGTCTGTGACATAATTTAAGATGTTATGTGACTTTATGTATGTGAAAACTGCTATGTGATGTATGAAGATGATTTGCAATGTATGTTGGTTTGTGAGTATTTATATCATATGCATATTCATTGTGTTTACTTTCATAATATAGTCTTTTTGTTGATGCCAAAGAGGGAGAATCGTATAAATAGGGGGAGCATAAACTTTAATGGTTGTCATCATCAAAAAGGGGGAGATTGTTAGAACATTAGTTCTCTGTTTTAATAATGACAACTATATACTGCACATATATACTATATCACGATATCAAGCTATCATTCAAGAAGACAAAACGCAAGGCAATAAGCAAGAAGAATCATCTACAAGACAAAGAAGTCAAAACTATGGAGCTTCAAGATCTATAGTATGTATATGGTCTTAGATTGAATTGTAAAATCTCCTTGATAGTTCATATACACACACAAAGACACACACAAACACAGATATAAACATAACATAGAGAATTGAATTTGAAAATGACAAAATGTTTATATAAACGTTGAACTTACACAGTTCAGTCGACTGAGCTCAATTTTAGTCGACTAAAACTGTGTTAACCAATTTTTTATAATTCAAATATTTGCCGCAAAAATTTAAATGTTCATACTCAGTAGACTGACGTATTTTCTCAGTAGACTGAGATACTGTAACAACCATTTTTTATTAAAGGTCGTCTTCAAGAGTTACGACTTTTTGAATAGTTTTCTACAATTCTAAAAGAATTTCTTGAAGATTGACAACTCTTGATTGCTTCTCTTCAATATAAGTAGCACAACAATACATGCTAAGAGATTAACTTTCTACTCTGATTTCTATCTATTCTACTCTCTTGTGCTATTCTAAGCATTTGTGATTTTAATTCTATTATTGCAATTGCTATTGTTCCAATAATCACTGTGCACTCACTACGAATCATCAAGGAGATTATAGGAACCGTTGTACTATCAAGTCAAAATTAATGTTAGACGAACACAAGATTGTCAAGCAAGAACTGTATTTTTCAAAGGAAAGAATAAATCTGAGTGGTGCTCAGATTAGTTAAGTTGTAAACTTATTTCTCCGGTTAAGTGAGGTATTTACCAAGGAAATACCTAAGATGTGCTTAGGGACTGGATATAGGAGAGGTTCTCCGAACCAGTATAAATCTCGGTGTGTACATTTACATACTGCTTTATTATTTCATAGTATAACTTAGTATTTATACTCATTTTATTGGCCATACACGATCTACTAGTTTTATAATTAAATTTATCAAAAGGTTATAAATTTGATTAATTATCTTTCGGGATGATTAATGTTTTTTTTAATTTATAAAATAGATTATTAATTTAATTAATCTTCTTTCGGGATGATTAACCTTATTTTAAATTTATAAAAGTACTTTAAATTGATTTATTCCTTTCGGGATAATAAATGTTGTTTTAAAAGTTATAAACTATAGTTTATAAATAAGAAAATATTTAAAAGAGAATGTTTAAAATAAAGTTAAGTGTAAATTGTTTGAGTTTGTAGTAAACGATGTTTTAATGACATTTGTTTTTTACCATTCTTTTTAATACACTTAGAAATATAATTTGTTCTTTAGAAAGAATATTTTTAAAGGGTGTTTTTAAAGTGTTTTACAAATGTTTGTGATATGAAAATCAAGCACAATGCACTTGTGTTGATAAAAATGCACTAATGTAGACTGATATGAATATCATGGGCTCAAAAGAACTTGGGGCACATTCTCTACAATTTCTACATGGAAGTTTATCGCTGACGAAGAAGTCATGGTCGATTAAGTAGATACAAAAGATAATATTATAGATCCATGTACTAAGGTCATTCTTAGTTTAATCTAGGAAGACTGATAGAATGCAAGGGCATGATGTACCATATTTCCCCAAATGGACATGAGAGATTGATAAAGACAAGGGGATGCCATAACGACAACTATATCATTTGATTGTAACTTAACTCTTGTAATAAAATCTTATTCGAAATAAAAGTATGATTTTTGGTTTTATTTCCTTTTGTACTTATATATAAATATAAGTAATGTTTAGAGTAAACTATAGCAAACAAATTGAAATCCTTAGGAAAAGGTTACTAAAAAAATTGAAATTCTTAGGAAAAGGTTTTTAAACGAACCCAGTTATGAAACTGTTCATGACCTTAAGCAATGCATCGTAATAATAAACTCTTACCCTTAAATATTTCTAGTCATTTGATATTTAGAGAATGAGATATCAGTATATCGACAAGACTAGTGTATGCAGCATTATCCATATGATGGAAAGTTAATTACTCATGATTGTTGGCAGCACTAATAGGTTGCATAAGAATGAAAACACCGAGAGTCTTCTATAGGTTATAGTAAAGTCAAATAGAAGATCCAATGTGATGATGTCAGTATTCTTTCAACTTGAGAGTATTGTGAATCTTATATATAGTGTAATTTGACTATGGTCTATCATGTGATATAAGCTCACATTGTGTCCGCAACTGGGTATGTGTAGAGAAACATGAAATGGAACGTAGCTCAAGAGAGAAAATATTCTCCTTCGATATAGAAAGTTAATGTCACTGTCATTAAAAGTAGACTTAACGTTATAAATCTCCGGCTAAAGTAGATCGAATCAAGTGACTTCAAAGGTAAAATTTTGAAAATAAATACATATGTTGTCATAGTATTGACCATTAAACAAACTCCAGTAGCTAAGTGTCATAGACGAAGAAGCATACAATGCACAACATATTATTGTTTAAAGTTGTCGATTTAAAATGATATAGAAGTAAAACTTCACCTAAAAGACTATAAGTAACTAAGTTTGTGTCCACTACTGTACTTCAACAATGTCCATACAAGCATTAATAGTCAAGTTGTTCGAATATCACCAAGAGTTGAGGTCACACTTAGGAGTCACACAACCACAACTCTTAATATTCAACCAAAATTAGTTTAATGAACTAATTTATAAATATTACAGGTTATTTATACATTTCGAATTTTTTATAAATTATTTTAAAACTATTTTTGGAAAAAACAGTTTCAAATATTAAATAACATTAATATGTATTTATTTGTAATTGTATGTATAAATATATATTGGGCGAAACATATTTTAGGAAAATTGAAAGGCCAAAACTAAACTTTAGATTTTCATTTAAACTTTGCATAAGTAAAAGACTAAGTTTAATATAAGTTCTAAATAAATAAAGATCCTAATCTTTTTTATCTTGATTTTGAATTAGTAAAATTGTTGAATATATATAATTATGGTAAAATTCTATATTATAATTTATCGACATTATTTAAATTCAGTATGACATATACATATACATACACGCACAAATATATATATATATATATATATATATATATATTTGTGCGTGTATGTATATGTCATATGTTTTAGTATTTAGTTATATATTAATTAAGTAATTTTTTTAATAAGTACATAATATTTAGTGACTTTTGCATTCGAAATTAAAACACTAAAAACCCTAATTCTCACGATTTCCCAATGGCAGCTGTCCACCCTTCCTTTCCTTCCACATGATTTCTTATCAACTTCGTGTTTCTCGTCTTCTCCCCTAAGAGCATCTCCAACTGTTGCAATATTCCCAGATCTGTACCCTCAAAGCTCTCCAACAGGATTCGAGAAAATGCAATAGTGCAGAAAGGGGGCTGAAGTGTGGGAAAGGAAGATCGGACGAGGCGCCTGTTATACAAGCGTCTGTTGAACAGACGCTTGGATACCAGACGCCTGTATAACAGGTGCCCAATGTACAATTGTATACGTTAAACCAGTGTACTTTAGTTCTTAAATTTATGCTAAAAAACACGGACGGCTGTTGAACAGGCGCCTAAAAGCCAGACGCTTGTTCAACAGGCGCCTGTTGAAATGAGGCCTCCAACATTTCGGAGTGCGGAAAATCCAATTTCCGCACTCCGAATTGTTGGAGATGCTCTAAGTTTTCCTCAAGTTTCTTTACGTTTAGCTCGGATTTTCTCCCCCGTCCTCATGTCCAACCTTCTGGCCTTCACATCATTTTCAACTCGAGCCTTTCTTCTTTTTCCCTATGCCCTGCTTCGAGTCTCTCTTTCCCCATCCTGCCACTGCAATCTACTTTGAGTCCTCCTAAAGTCCCCCCACGTCTGACTCCAAACCCTCCTCTTTTCTACCCGAAGCTAGCCGGTTGTTTAGATCTGTGCTCCGGAAATCACGTTATGGCCTCGTATTTTTTCCATATCTGATTTCCCCCTTCATCACACACCTCTTCCTAAATCCCCGGACCCTGATAGAGAGAAAACCAAGAGTTTCGCCTCTGCAGTTGATGGAGATTAAAACACTTCTTTCACCCCTATATGTCTACAACTATCTATAAGGTAAGGTTTGCATTGACTTTTTCGATGATGGGATGGAGAAATTTGTTCAACCCTTAAAGTTTGCACTCATTGGAAAATTTATCAATAAACACCCAGCAACAATTGCTATTAGGAAAGCCTTTGATAGGTTTTCTCTGAATTGTCCTATCGACATTGGTTTGATAGAAAATAATCATATTTTATTGGTACTAAACTGTTAAGAGGATTTCATGAGATTGTGGCTACATGAAACTGGACGGTACTCAAATGCTCGATGAAAATTTTCATAATTTTGATCTCCAAATACAAATTTTACAATCATCCCGGTTTGGATCTTGCTCCCTAATCTACCAATCCAATTTTATCATAGGGATGCACTGTATCACATAGCCCATATTTTAGGTAAACCTCTTAAGATGGATGAGGCCATAACGAAACTCAAGCGTCCCAGTTTAGCTCAACTATGTGTTGAAGTAGACATATCTAAGACATTACTCTCTAAATTTTATATTAAATATAAGGAGAAAAGAAGGTTGATATCGGTCATCTATGGAAATCTCCCAAACTTCCATGGTAAGTGTCTAAGGAGTGGTCACAAATTCTCTAAATGTACAATAAATAAATCTCCCTCACAAAATTCAAGTAGCATTCCAAATACATACACCTTAAAACCTCTTTGGAACATTACCTCTACAAACATCTCAAAATCAAATGATGCATCCACTTTATTCCAGCCTCAAAATTCTAACCTAACCCCTTCCACCTCACAACCTTTTGATATTTCTCAAGTGAGCCACAAGAAAAACCCCTAAATTATTACGTTTGTACCTGGAGTAGCCTGTGCCTGTTCAAACCTGCATGTTGCATGTGCCTGTTCAAGGTTTTCACTCACCACCTGAAAGTTTTCTTCAACAATCTACCACTAAAATGACCCAGCTCCACCCGAGTTTATCTAGTGTTTCGTTGCATTCTCTTCACACCATACCCAAGGCCTGTGATTTCTTCACATCCAAAAATCAAGCCTTGATAGATACCTCGCACATGATCAATACAAGTCTCATTTAATTCTTATTTTCTTAATGACCTTGCATTTACCATACGTTATAATGGCAAGTCTCCCAAGTAATTAAAAATGAATGCTCAGTGGAGGAAAGTGTCTTAAGCTAATACAAGCTACATATCAAATAGCTTCTAGGCTTTAACCTAGATAGGGGAAAAGGAGAAGCCCGCTACCAACCTACCACTAAACTCCTCTGGTACTAAAACTTAGCTGAACAAAACAAAAGCTCAGAAAAGGATCAAAGCAATTAGTTTTATAGAAATAAAAGGAAGAATAAAGGCATTATTGATTATAATTCCAGTGAATTTGTAATAGAAGTGGAAGGTTTTGAAGATTGTGACGATCTTCATTCTACATTGGAAATTGAAGATGTGGCTGAATGGAGGATTTCCAAATCTAAATCAATGGGCAATCTAACAAAGCTTGAAAGCAGTAGGGACATCATATTGAGGGTTCACAGTGACTGTGAACCCTTCGCAGGTATTAATATTAATCCTAATTCTCCCTTTGCATTTGTTTCCAAAAATCTCCTTTTCGAAAATGAATCTAGTTATTCTATGTAATCACCTTCTAAAACTCTTATCAAAAAAATGATGTAAAAAACATGGACGACTCTTTTATAAATGATAATATCTCAAATGTCTCTAGCAGTTTTCATTAAGTACATATCACTTCACTCTCCTACCCCTATTAGCACTGCACTTCCCGATAGTTTATTTACCGATGTTATTAGGACTTCTCATGCTTCCCCCTCCACTAGAAAAACTCTAGTTGTTTTTTCCTTTGAAGTCCCCTCGGATTTCATTCCATCCCCTTCCCAAACAGTCATTGTTGATCCAAAAGTTGATAACCACCCAATGGTTGATCTACCAGTTTGGAATACCTTTCCTCCGTTGTCCTTTTCTGTTACATCTTCCACCTCGTTCAGGAATGCTTATGAGGCCATTCCTCCTACCAAACTCAAAAAGAATGTAATTAGATCGAGGTCTAGAGTCATTCAGTCAGTTAGTAAATCACAAAATTCATTGTAAAAACTTCAAAAAAGTATAACCCCTATTGATTATTATTCTATTCTGGAATGCTGTAGATTGGCGAAATCCTCAAAACTCTGGAACGCTTAAAAGATTGAAGAATAAATTTAATATTTCTATCATTGCAATTCAATAATCGCACATTGATTCTTCCCGAATGAGTAATTATATACGATATTTGGGCTTTGCGAATGGAGTTTCAAACTCTAATGTTAAAATCTGGGTTTTATGGTATTATAATTGGCTAGTCCAACAGGTTTGTGATTCTGAATAGACGGTCACTTTATTAGTCCAATCTGGTTCTAATAATCGCGCTCAACTTTTTACTTATGTCCATGCGAAATGTACATATTTGGACCGTAGACTTTTATGGAATGATATTGTTCATATTTCCAATCTTTGTTATGACTTGTGGTTAGTAGGAGGCTATTTCAACATAACTACCAACCAAGATGAATGTAAGGGTGGAAACTTTGTCAATAGAAATGCAACAAATGATTTTAACTCAATAATCAGAAGTAAATAGGTTTAGGCAACTGATGATTCTGAGCCATCAGATCTTTGAGGCTCCTTTGGCTAACTTTGTCTTTAGATTGTGGTGCGGATTGCTAGTTATCTGGGCCTAGCCCACTCAGTTCTATTTTGATATAAATACTGTACAATACAATCCGTTGTAATATACTCAGTTTTATCAATACAAATACATTTCTGTTTCAATCTTCTTTATGGTATCAGAGCCAATTGGTCAAACGACTGATCATCAGAATTAGCTCTGTGATCATCATTGAGCCATCCAGAAAGAAAGATTCATAAATCCATCTTTCGGTTGCTCTCAGTTTTATAGAGCATCTCATCATTTGATTCCTGCTTTTCTTCCCTCTCTTGCATCTGTTCTTATTTTCTTTTCAAGATTCATTTTCTTGGGTCTATATCTGGCTGTAAAATAAAAAATCTGCCTCGCCAGTTCTTGTTGTTCATCTCATCATGACTGAAGAAAGTGCAACTGTTGCTACATCAGGATTCAAAGCCAATAATGCTGCTACTTTCTCTGGAATAATAAAGTTAAAAGGTCAGACAGCAGTACAATTAGATGAAAGCAACTATATCATGTGGAAATATCAAACTGAAACAGCCATAAAAGGCCATGGATTAGAAGAATATATCAATGGTACTCTAACCATCCCACCCAAGATGATGACTGATAGTCAAGAAAAAGTAATTCCTAATCAAGAATTCATATTCTATCAGAGACAAGATAATCTTCTTGCAACATGGCTAATGTCATCTATTAGCACAAGCATCTTATCTCTTATTGTTGGATGCAAAACTTCACAAGAAATCTGGAAAGCCATTGAACAATTCTTCAATTCTCAATCTTCTGCAAGAATTATACATTATAAAAGACAACTACAGAACTTAAGAAAGAATGATATGTCGATGAGAGAATACTTAACATAGGCCAAGAATTACTGTGACCTCCTCAGCTCAGCAGGATATAAAGTATCTAAAACTGAGCAGATACTCACAATCCTAAGTGGATTGGATGAAGATTATGAATCCATAATGGATGTTATCTCAACTAAAAAGAATCTACCAAACATTCAATATGTACATGCAACTCTTCTTGCTCATGAAGGAAGAATTGATCAAAAGAAAACACAAAATTCTGACTACTCTATCAACTATACTTCTGTCAATAAAAAGAAGAGTCAAGATACTCCTCAAAACTCAAACAGAAATCAAACTGGAGGCTCTAGAGGAGGAAATCAAAATAGCAGAGGTAGAGGAAGAGGCAGATGGAACAACTTTAATAGACCAAAGTGTCAGATTTGTGAAAGAATAGGGCATACAGCATCAAAATGTTATTTCAGATTTGATCAGAACTACTCCCTCAACAACAATAACAACAACAGTCAGAGACGAATCAATCCAAATGTCAACATAGCACACACAGGAGTGGATACCAGCAATCAAAATACTGCACAACACTCAAAGAATGAGGATGCAGCATATGAAGAATGGTACCCAGATTCAGGAGCCACAAATCACATTACCAACAATTTGGAAAATCTGAATCTAGGAAACAAGGAATACAAAGGTACACAATCAATTCTTTTAGGTAATGGTAAATATATAGGAATCACACACACTGGAAATGCAAAAAAATTTGGCAAAAGAGAATTGCACTTAAATAATTTACTCAGAGTCCCTCAAATAAAGAAAAATCTCATAAGTGTTTCTCAATTTGCTAAAGATAACCAAGTATACTTGAAATTTTATCCAAAACTTTGTTTAGTTAGAGATACATCAACTAGAGAAATTTTACTACAGGGTAATGTGCAAAATGGTCTATACTCATTCAATCTGAGGCAGCATAATAGGGTAATCAATTCTGGAAAATGGTGCAACAATGTTGAAAATGTTGAAAATGATATCAAAAATAACAAAGTTTTTGATCATTGGCATTGTAAATTGGGTCATCCCAGTGTTAATACTGTAAAATCTGTATTAAAGAGTAATAAAATCAATATTAATGATATATCTCTACCTTATATATGTTCTGCATGTCAAATAGGAAAGAATCACAAATTACCCTTTCTTGACTCATCAACTAAACATACCAAATCTTTAGAAATGGTAGCTACAGATTTATGGGGACCAGCCCCAATAAATTCTGATTTTGGATTCAAATACTACATTTCCTTTGTTGATTCTTTTTCAAGATTTACTTGGATATATTTTCTAAAAACTAAAGCAGAAACACATAGGGCAGTTATTCAATTTATTACTCAAGTAGAAAGGCAACTAAATCATCAGCTAAAAATAATTCAAACTGATGGAGGGGCTGAATTCAAACCATTAAAAAATTATTTCTTAGAAAAAGGAATAATACATAGAACTACCTGTCCATATACCTCTGAGCAAAATGGGTTAGTTGAGAGAAAGCATAGGCATATTGTTGATACTGGCATCACTCTTTTGGCACATGCTTCAATGCCACTCAAGTTCTGGCCTGATGCATTCAACTCAGTTGTTCATCTCATCAACAGAATGCCAACAAAGGTACTACATAACAAAACTCCTTTAGAATTACTATTTAATACTGTACCAGATTATAATACTCTCAAAACATACGGTTGTCTATGTTTTCCCTATATGAGACCTTATAATTCTCATAAGCTAAGTAATAGATCAACATCTTGTACCTTTATTGGTTACACTACCAATCAGAAAGGATACAAATGCTTGACTAGTGATGGAAAAATTATAATATCTCGACATGTTGGATTTAATGAATTTATATTTCCATTTGCTAGTACAGAAATCAAAACAACTGCAAAGGTTTATAGTACAAAAAATGTTATACCTGAAATACCCATTCTGTCTCACAATAAAATAGTTGAAGCTACAAATCAGAGTCCACTTGAACCTCAACTCACAGTATCAGGTGAAGAATCAAGTCAAGATTCAAATAACTCCAATAATGACTGCGACAACAATAATGAGTCCAGTACAGAAACTATCTCTGCTCAAGAAAATCAAAGCAATACCACTCCTCATCAAGACAATCTTAATGAGGAGGGAACAGGTCATCACATGATGACTAGATCTAAACATGGTATATTCAAACCCAAAGCATATCATGTCATCAACAGCTCATCTGAACCTGTTTGCTTCAATGAAGCCGTACAGGATGAAAAATGGAAAGCTGCAATTGATGATGAGTACAATGCCCTCATCAAAAATGAAACATGGAATCTTGTCCCTGCACCAAAGAATAAAAATATCATTGGATGTAGATGGACATATAAAGTCAAAAGAAATTCTGAAGGCAATATTGACAAATATAAAGCCAGACTTGTGGCTAAGGGTTACTCTCAACAATATGGGATAGATTTCAGTGAAACCTTTTCACCAGTTGTTAAACCACAACAATAAGAGTCATTCTCACCATTGCTCTTCACAATAAGTGGCATATAAAACAACTAGATGTCAATAATGCTTTTTTAAATGGTGAACTTCATGAGAAAGTTTATATGCAACAACCATCAGGGTACATTCAGAATGACAAGAAGGACTGGGTATGCAAACTTAGCAAAGCTATATATGGGCTTAAACAAGCTCCGCGTGTCTGGTATGAAAAGCTTAAATCTACTCTTATTAATCTCAATTATCATCCCACTAAATCTAATAATTCCTTGTATGTTAAAAATTATAACAATATTACTGTATTCATACTTGTTTATGTGGATGATATCATAATCACAGGAAACTGCATAAAGGAAATCAGGTATGTCACTAATCATTTAAACAACAAATTTTCCTTAAAAGACTTAGGTAATTTAAAATATTTTCTAGGCATTGAAGTCATAAGAAAATCTGAACATGAACTTGTTCTTTGTCAAAGGAAATACATATCTGAAGTTCTAAATAGAGCTAAAATGAGTGCTGCAAAACCCATGCCTACCCCAATGTCTAGTAATTTACACTTATCTAAAGACAAAGGGGAAATCTTCGATAATGAAAAACTTTACAGAAGTATTGTAGGGGCTTTGCAGTATATCACAATTACTAGACCTGATTTATCATTTGCTGTGAATAAAGTTTGCCAATTTATGCAGAAACCTTTAGATCTTCACTGGAAAGCAGTTAAACATATCCTAAGATATTTAAAAGGATCTATCAATCAAGGTCTAAAGCTAAAAGATGTAAAGACTTATCTATCAAAGGGTTTGCTGACGCTGACTGGGCATCAGACTCTGACGACAGAAGATCAATGACAGGTTACTACATCTATCTTGGAAGCAACCCAGTGTCGTGGTGTTCAAAGAAGCAGCCCACCGTATCTCGCTCCAGCACCGAAGCTGAATAACGAAGTGTGGCAAGCACGGCAGCTGAAATCATTTGGCTCAGATCTCTTCTCAAGGAAATCAAAGTCAACTCCTTTAATCAACCAGTGATATGGTGTGATAATTCCGGAGCTGTTTCTATCTCGGCGAATCCTGTTCTTCATTCTCGAACGAAACACATAGAAATCGACTTGTATTTCGTTCGAGAACAGGTTATCAAAAGAGAACTTGCTGTTAATCATATTCCAGCAAGTCATCAAATCGCTGATATCTTGACTAAAGCTCTCTCGAAGCACAACTTTGAAAGTTTCAAAGCCAATTTGATGATTGAAGATATCAGGAGCAGATTTGGGGTAAAAGAAGAAAAGAATGAAACCCTAGGTCAAATTGAAGGCAGCAATCATAAGTAAATAGGTTTAGGCAACTGATGATTCTGAGCCATTAGATCTTTGAGGATCCTTTGGCTAACTTTGTCTTTAGATTGTGGTGCGGATTGCTAGTTATCTGGGCCTAGCCCACTCAGTTCTATTTTGATATAAATACTGTACAATACAATCAGTTGTAATATACTCAGCTTTATCAATACAAATACATTTCTGTTTCAATCTTCTTTATCAATGATTTTCTATGTTGGCTTGTAGGAAATCACTTTCTCTCGAATGAACTACACTTTGTGTAATGCTCGATCCGGAAATAGTAGAATTTCTGCTAGATTAGATAGAGTGTTTGTAATGATAGTTGGTTTGCCAACCTTTTATACTCCCATGCGTATCATCTCCATCGCACTAACTTTGATCATGGCCCAACGCTTCTTACACTGGCGTCTTTATCTAATTTTCCCCAAACTTTTCTACTTCCAAAATATTCCGACTCATCATGAAAATTTCAAAAACATAGTTGCATCGGCTTGGGCTACTCCCTCTCAGGGTAGATCTACGGTCGAATTTTCTAATAAACTTAAATATCTCAAAACTACAGTAAAAGACAGGAATATTAAGTACTTTGAAAATATTTTCAATCGTGTTACAAAAGCAAAAGACTTAGTTACTCTTAAAGAACAAATCTTAGATAACAATCCTTCTCCTACTAATCAAGTAGAATGGATTAAAGCCCAAGATAATTTAATTAAGAAAATGGAACTTGAAAAATTATATTGGAAACAATAAGCTAAGACTAAATGGATGATCGATGGAGATGCTAATACAAAAATTTTCCATGCTCTATTTGAGAAAAAATAATATAAATTGTGAATCTCCAAAATAAAAAATTCCTCAGGATCTTAAGTAGATTCTCCCGAGGAGATTGAAAACACCATCTCAGAGTATTTTTTCAATCTGTAATAAGGAATCAACCTACTATTAATTTGGATACTAAAATTCTTAGTTTTATTCCACTTACTTTAAATATGAAGGATAATGAATTCCTTAAGCAAATTCCAGAGCATGATGAGATTAAAAAAGTAGTTTTTGACTTGCCTAAAGATAGTGCAGCAGACTTGACGGTTTTAGTGACCACTTCTTCCAAACATAGTGGGAAAATATATCTATAGAGTTTGTTCTTTCTACCATGTCCTTCTTTTTGGGGAAGATATTTCCAAGAGCTGGTCTTCTACTAATTATATTCTTATACAGTTATACCCAACGATTCTAATCATGAAGCTTGCTTTGATTTAAGGCCTATAAGTCTTTGTAGTTTCTCTAGTAAAGTCATTTCCAAAATATGAGGTAACAGATTAAACTAGTACAACCGCATAACGGTGGAAAAACTGACCGTTAAAATTTTGCATAACTTTGAAAAAGAATATATATTGTAGTTTATAATTAATTTTAATTAAAAACCCGAAATGACGGTATGTTGGAACTTTATTTTTCATTTATTTTGGAGGCATCTAACATTAATTTTAACTCAGAAAATACCTTAAAATATACATTAATTTAACATAAGCAGAATCAAATGTTAACAACCAATTTACACTGCGACCTTAAGATTCATTCAAAGGTCATTTCTTTGAAGTAGCCTATTCAAACCCCACTTGAAAAATAATAGCACATTGATTATAAATAAAGTGACTGATAAAAAGTTCAATAGAAGCAAGCCATAAAACAGTCACCTGAGAAGAATTCAAGTGCAAATGTTGAAATCTAAATTGTTCACTTGCTACAGCAGACACAATTTAGTCCCCGTTCAGACACAAATGATACCAACTCTCCGTATGTTAAAACATAGCAAGCCCTTAAAATAGTTTATGGCTTCAGACATGTAATTGCACTGAATGATGATACAAATTATCACCGTATATCTCTATCAATTGGTACTACAGAATTACCTTATGAGCATATATATATATATATATATATATATATATGATCCTCGAGTCATTAAACCATTAAACGTGTTTAGGAACCAAAGTTCTGCACTAGGAAGCAGTGTCCATGTCATCGCTAGATTCCTTGTATTCAGGTTTAAGCTCATGAGTTCCTTGGTTTGGCCCTCTTTTATTGTACACACAAAGATCATTCAGTATCTCTTTCAAAAATTGCTGCTCATCATATAAGAAAACTATAGTTAGCACCAAGTAACACAGAGTTTAAACTAGAGAACATTATATGTCAGTTGTAAATATCATGCGGTTAATTCAAGACTAAAACATTAATAAATGTTGTGCATTCTATAAGTTTGAAAACTAGCTTGGTGGAAGGATAGGGCTAAACTTCTGCTGGCCCCTATTTACTACAATCCTTCCGAGCAAGATTAGTACAATATAATTTTAAGGGCTAGCAACTACTTATTCTATCTCCTCAAAAATTGATTTACGATGCTAAGGCTCCGTTTATTTCAAGATAAAAAAGGTTGAATGCTTATTTAAACAAGTGATAAGAGCTTAATAACTTGTTTGTTTTCAAACAAGTGACCTCATTAATCTCTTTTATCAAGTGAAATGAATAAGCAAAATTTTAGTGCTTATTGGATGTGTTGATCACTTATTTTTATCAGTTCAAACTTAAAACTTAAAACATACAGCGAAGGCACAACATGAAAACACTTTAAGATAATCAAAGATTCAAGATAGAAAAAATTGGTCCAAAATGCTACCTTTGAACCAGAAAAAGCATTAGCCATACCAGGCAAAGGCCTCATAAGCAGACCATTGTCGTTTGTATACACCTATAGAAAACATTTAGCCAGATGAGATAGTGTAGATGATAAATCAAAAATATTGTAGAAAACATTTAGCCAGATGAGATAGTGTAGATGATAAATCAAAAATATTGTAGAAAACCAGACAAATCCCCACCACCTCCACTCCCTCACCCGCCCCGCCCAGACCCTCTCTTCCCACTTACTAATCCCACTCTCTTTTGCAAATATTTGTGTTTAGAAAGATGTAAAGAGATGTGGAGTTAGTAAAGGAAAGTGTATTTATCACTCCCTATGTGGATACCCTCATAAATGAATAGCATGAATACCTGGGTTTGCTTCTTGACTAAATACTTAAAAAGTACTCTTCTTGACTAAATACTTAAAAAGTACTAATATTATATACCTTTCTCTGAACACAGCTGCTTGCAGTGTCCTCAAGATTCCCACATTCATAGAGTTTTATACCAGTTTTTTGCTTTTTATTGACTGGCAGAGACTTGAGATTCTGCTGCTGCTTTCTCTCCTCTAACAACAAAGTTTGCTTTTTATTGACAGGCGGAGACTTGAGATTCTGCTGCTGCTTTCTCTTCTCTAACAACACAGTTTGCTTTTTACTGGCAGGCTGAGACTTGAAGTTATGCCGCTGCTTTCTCTTCTCTAACAACACAGTTCGCAGTCTTCTTTTGTTTGTGACATTAAAAGACTTGCTGCATTTGTTGGACTCCATGCATTTAGACTCATCGTCTCTGTTTTTTATCCTATCATCAATAAATCAATATTAGCTAAGGTAAACAACTATCGGTGCTATGAAATTTGGAAACGGGCATGAAAAAACGTCATATAAAGAAAAGAAAATTTGAGGAGAAAAAATGCCTGAGCTTTGATTGGCACACCAAGAAGAGTCAATAGTATACTATGTTTTTAGAATAGATCATTCAACCAAAAAGGATTTTTGTACTCAAAGTAACTATTACTCTTGAAACATATTGAATAATAAGATGGTAAATTCACTATCAAATTTCATAAAGACTGCATAGGAGAGTTAATAATTTGTATTGACTGATCATATGGTCCACCTTTGGCTGATTGAGTGAAGACTTGTACAATATCAGTGCAGAAAACAAATTGAATCTAAGGGTCTATACCATGGCATAGATAACTTAACCGTGCACTTCCTTTAAAATTACGTTGAATATTTCAACCATACATGAGAATATAGAATTTACGGCATTCTCATATGATTTGTAGCTTCATTCTTAGAACTTGGAATGATCAATCGTATAGAAAATGTCTCTAATTTTGCACCATTTCAATCATCAGATAGGAGCTCAAATGTTGTTCAAACATATGAATGTGTTTTACTGTATTAGAACTTAAAGATTAAATCTAATGGTTTGGGATACATAAAAATGTTGGATGCAAGAATTTAAAAAGAAATTTTCTGGGTAAGTCATGGATGATGCTCCTCAACAAATAAAATGGTGTACTGAAAATATGGAAATCATGACAAAACCATAGAACTTCAAGATATATACCTACTTTGACAATACTAATGCTGTAGAAGCTTCCTTGCTCTTACTTAAATTTTCAAACTCAAGGCCAGAACCTTTCGATGTCCCTATAGTACTTTGCTCCTCAGTCAACGGCTCCATAATCTACACAAAATAAGGAGAACTGTATTCTATAGGGTTCATTTGAGTCCATGAAATTAGTGTCAAGTTTAATTCAGTCATTACAGACATATTTACACAAAAGTCGTAGTTTGTACTTTTCAGTAAATACCAAATATCAA
This sequence comes from Allium fistulosum, assembly GCA_030737815.1. NCBI lineage: Eukaryota > Viridiplantae > Streptophyta > Magnoliopsida > Asparagales > Amaryllidaceae > Allium > Allium fistulosum. The sequence goes on from CM060905.1 coordinate 88,780,764, forward strand.
ATATCCAGTTTAATTGTTTTCCAAAAACAACCATTTCTGAATTTCAGTAACCTGTTTCTTGATAAAGAGTCGGTTATAAGGAAATCAACTTTTAGCTTCTATTATTTCGTAAAGATAATATTTTCGTAAGTCATAATACATAAATTACTATTAGAAAATTTCCCATTATATCAGTACATCAGATATCAAAAACTTGAGTTCAAAGCAATATCATCGTTTTCAAATTCAAAGATATGCTTTAGTATACCCATATCTTAAGCAGCTTTCTGATAAAGTAGTCTTTGACATATAAAAATTACCTTATTTTCCAAGGTGCAAGCATATTTCATGTGTCCAGCTTTGCCACATCTGAAACATAATATTTCACCTTTTGAATCCTTCTGCATGAAAGTTCTGCTTTTTAATACCTTGTAAGCAGGTTGGATCCTGACATTAGATTTTGCATCAATCCTACCAACGTTGAATTGCTTTTTCTTATGTCTAAGTTTAATCGCATGCTTTAAAACATTTACTGAAGATGAAACAATCGAGTTAAGTTTCGCAGCCTCCGAGCATCTGACTCCAATCTGAACAGCCTTTACAATGTCATTACATTCAAAATACGAACTAGTTTAGTACTCATCCAGAAAAGTGTACTTTTTTTTACTATCCAATACTGACAAGAAAGAATCTTAACTGTATTTTGTATGCATACATCGTATGGAGTCTTTATTGTGTGGTATATTGTACAGGTGCTAGTTTAAAGAAAAACTATTCAGTATAATTGTACAACACAAGTTCGATAATTAATAATCTGAATTTTTCAGAGTTTGTAAGCTAAAAGACTCCCCAATAACAAATCTTCATAAAACAAAAATACGCTGTCAAACTAAATCCCTTAATTCATACAGAACCGTTATTTGTCTGCATTATAACACTGAAAACTGCAGTTACGAAACAGGGAAAAAAATCACACACACAGACACAACACAAAGCAAAAGCATGAGCCTTAGTGGTATCCTCGAGAAAGCAAAGAGTGGAAATAGTGTAGTGGAAAGAATAAGTTAAAATTTCACTCATATCAACATCAAATAGATGTAGATGCCTGAGAAAAAGGGGGTCTGTGTATAATACTTAGATGTATCCTCTATACAATATGACAACGTTAACCCCATCACTAGACCCCTAATTTCCATATAAACGTAATCAAACCAAGGGCATTTCTGCTGGAAATAACCAAATACAAAACTTTCTTTGCTTTTGTTGATTGCAGACTCATTCACCTCTAGATGTATCAGACTTTTCCTTGTTAAAGTTGTACTACAAAATGATTCTAGGATGATAGTGCTCTGTGTGTGTGTCTGTGTGTGTGTCTCTCTCTGTGTGTGTGTGTGTGTATTTATATGTATATATAGTATAGCATTGAAGTAAACAATCAAATTTAATAGATAGTTTTTTTCCCTTGTAATTTAATCATGTGTTGTAACTGTAAAGATTAATGCTTTAGAAATGATTTCATACAAACAAAACTATTGATTTAAATAATTTGTAAATATGGACCAAAGTTTAGTAAAAACAAAAAAGAAAATATCATCCATTCAAAGAAGGAATCGTGTGGTCGCGAAATTGGTGGATACAAGAAAGAAAAAGGAGACGGCAGCATGTATTGATGATTAAAATACAGGTAGAGTTGAAACAAAAAGAACACAACTATCAACTACTTTGCACGTTATATATTAGATAGAAAAATTGCCTCATAATCAACAAATATTTGGTAGAATGTAATTCGACACGCATTTTATAGTAGATCCAGATGGTATGTCTGAAAAACATCACAACACGGGATATATCATGACACTGTATAAAATACGACTTCTGTAACATGTAGATCTATATGGCTTGTGAAATTGCAAAACTTGACCCAAGTAAACTTGCACACTAACTTGTTGCATACAAAATAATCTAAAGGCAACAAAATAAAACATAGTATCAATAAAGGAAAATATAAAATCCATCTCAGACAGGCTTCCACTCAATCGACGAATCGAGATGAGGAGGAAGAGTCTGGAGCACCTTGCGACCAGTCATCCCCAAAAGGAACGCTTGATATTAACTCATTATTGAAAAGAAATTACCAACCAGGGGAGGCTCGAGAGGAGGAGCATGGTCGAACAACCAGGGGAGGCTCGAGATGAGGAGCATGGTCGAACAACCAGGGGAGGCTCGAGAGGAGGAGCATGGTCGAACAATCTCCGGTCGGGGGGTAAAAGTCGAACTGGATGCTAGATTAGGGTTTTATTTAGTTTGAGAAATACTCGTAGATAGAAGGGAAATTGTCAAATCGGAGATCATAGATAGGAATAGAGAAAACGAAAGGGAAATTGTCAAATCGGAGATCGTAGATACGAACGGAGAAAACGAAAGGGAAATTGTCAAGATGAAGGAGAATAAGTATCGCGATTAATTTGGGGGAGGAGAAGCATACGCAAAACAAAGAAAAACATAAGCAGTATTATTTTGGCTTCAGAGAAATTGATTTTGGGTAGTAGAAGTAAGCAAACCTCCCTACGGTCGGTTTGATAATTTACTAGAGAAAACTATATCACTATCGCAAGTTGGCTTTGTTAAGAATAGGCAAATCACATATGACATACTTCTCACCCAAGAATTAACTTCTCAAATCAACAAAAAATCATTTGGTCAACTTGATCATTAAATTAGACATGGAAAAAGCATACGATGGAATTTCTTAGTTCTTTATCATTCGGATCCTTAGATCTTTTGGATTCTTAGAGCATTCGTTGATATGATTTGGAGAATCGTTTTAATCTGCTGCTGCTCTATTCTTATAAATGAAAAAACTCATGGCTATTTTAAATCTAAATGCGGTGAAAGGCAAGGGGATCCGCTTTCATCTGCCCTTCTCATAATTTCTTCCGAAGTCCCTGTCTGTGGATTAACTGCCACATGTCCTATGGAAAAATAGGTCGCTTTTATATCTCTTCTAGTTGTCTTCTCATTTTGTTGCACTCATTTGCCGATGATACCCTCATTTTTAAAAATGGATCATCTCGCTCTACTAATAACCTCAAGAATTTTCCTGATCCATATAAAGCTGCTTGAGGGAGAAATTGACAATGAGAAAAGTTGCTTTATTACCTCCAAATTTGTTATACTAAGCAAAAAACATAGAATAAATAGGAAAAAGGCCTTTGTCCTTAAATTACTTCCTATTTCTTATCTTAGAGTTAAACTTTTTAAAGAAAGAAAAAAGAATGATCTTTTCCACTCCCTTATGACTAAAGCAACTGAACTAGTTAGGAAATGGAACTATTCTTTTATTTCTCAAGTTGGTAGAGTGGTTTTAATTAAGTCAACTCTATGTGCTATAGGTTATAATACCTTCTCTGCTTTATCTCATATTGCCTCCTTTATTAAAGAATTTGAAATTTTTGTGCTAGCTTCTTTAGGGTTCTTAAGATAATCATATAAAATGTCACTGGATTTCATGGAATATGGTTTAAAGACCTAAGGAAGAAGGAGGAAATGGCATTAAATCCCTTAAAGATGTTTGCCTCGCTTATTCTGTCAAACTTCTATACTATAATATGAATACTGAGTTTGGTTTGGAGTGCGCAGAAGCCCTGAGGTGATTTGTAAAATGAACCGTCGCGATTTTACTTTCTCTCACTCCGCATATTTTCTCCTGCTCGTGGTACCCCATTTTCTAATTGCTCTCCCCCTTTCTCTCTTCCTCTTCCTAACCCTAAATAATCGATGTGCTCTCCGAATCCCGTAACTTCAATTGCCGGATAAACCAACCGCTTGATTTGCCACTTCGAATCAAAAACTTTGGGTTCATCAACCTATGTGATTTCCATTAGCTCGATACCCAATGACCCGTCATCGCTTGATTTGCCGGAGTTACCCACAGTCCACCATTATCTTCGGTCTCCCTGCATTCAAATCACCTCCGGTTTCTTACCATTCTTCATCTCCGATCATCGATGGCTATCGTGCTTTTCCGTCTACGGCCATATGCATTAGGTTGTTGCTTCGATCTGTCCATTTCAGCGTTTAGGTAAATCTCCTATGCCAGTTTTCTCCGTTCTCCATTTTGTTTCTTTTTTTTGCCCAAAAATCAGTACCTTTTAGTTTGTAAAATGTTTTTTTATGCCGAGAAGCTCCATGGTTATGTTGCTATTTAGAATAGAAAATGCATTTTGAGTCAAGGTTAGTGTGTTTGTATAGTATGCATTTGCTTAACGGTAGAAAAAGTTAGTGCGCTATCATAATTCTTGCAGCTGTTTTCATCCAGATATTTTAATCTCGTTTGTTTTAGTAAATAATTTGATCAAGTTTCAAAGCATATGAAAGTAAACTTTGATACCAAATTTTAAAGTGTATTTAAATGAATGAGTAGCCAAGGGATTCAGGTTAGCTTTGACGAATTTTGGAGCAGGAGGCTTCAGCGTTTATAGATATCTGTGTTTCCGCTGTGTTAGTATCTCTGTGTTGTATTTTGAGTTGTATGATAGACAAGTCTTTATAACTGTCTAATATGTATAAGCTGTGTAACTCTGATAGTTGATGTATATTATGTAATAACTTATGTGATATAATATATTTTATTCATTCCGCTGTGAGATTCTGATATTGTTTAGTTCTTTCTTTTCTTTCTTTTCTCTTTTCTATCCCTTTCTTTCTTAATGATGATGTGTCTTTCTATGGAATGAAAGGAGGGTCGTTACATAACAGCATGCACCTCACCTAACGCAGATATTGTCCCCAACTTAGTCACCTCTGCCTCATGGGCCAAGCCAAGGTGTGGGGTTTTGTTCATCAAAAGGCCTCGACGTTGTTATGAGGCGAAGGCTTTGGTATATAAGCACCCACTTTATAGTGTTTTTCCGCGATGTGGGGCTATTATTCCCATTTTGAAGGGGTGTGACAATTTTTCTTTATTTTTTTTTCAATTGCTCTGATACCACTCTATAACGGTCTAGGCTTTTCAACCATCAACAGCGGCCACTCTCGACTGGTAGGCTTTTCAACCATCCCAGCCCCGCCGTGGCATACAGTGGTACCTCACATTTGCTTTTACGGCCAGCCTCTCGACTTCTTCACCTAACCGGTTAACCAACCCCTGACCGGGGACATGTAGGGGTAAGAGTCTCATGCTCGCCACCAAACAAAAAGCAAGAACCCCCTATCATGCTGAATTTGTAGCATCATGTTGTTTTAATAATCAATTGATGTATTTAGAATCAATGTTGCCCATATATTTTTTGTATTATATGTATATACTGCTGGGTGTTAATTGTTGATAAACAAATTAAAGAACATCGAGTGTGATATGGCTTGGTCAGCAATTGCCAACATAAAAATTGGAAGACCTAAATTCATATTAGTAAGGACAAAAAAATATTACCTAATTAAACAATAGCTAATATAAAATTTTGGATGGAAAAGGAAATATATTTAGTCATTTAATGCTTCCTTCTAAACTATACTCATTTGAGTAATGATATTGTACCGACTGATAAAACTTGGACATGCCAAAACTCATTGTATTTACGTATAATTATATTATAAAATTTAGAAGCGTATTGTGCATATATTTCACATTTGAAAGTAGTCATGCATAAAAGTTGAAAACCTAAATTTTTTATTAGCATGGACAATAACATACTAGTTAATAAGATAGTGATTAATATCATAATGAGGGCCAAAGTGGAAATTTATTTCATAATTCATGGTTAGACTGTTATTTTTTTTCTAATTTGTTATTTGTTTGTATGTTTAGGATTCAATTTAATGTGAATTAACTATCCTTTTCAATCAGTTTATATTAGCATGGATAATAATATATTGACTAATAAGTTAGTTATTCATATTAGAATGAGGTCCAAAGAGGAGATATATTTCATAATTTATGGTTAGGCAGAGTCATGCTTATTTCAAAGAAGAGACCTTTTCCTAATAGTTATTTTTTAATTAATATATATGGAATTCAATTTAATGTAAATTAATTATCCTTTTCAATCAATTTTTTTATTTAATTTAAAATGTAATGTCAAGTCATGCTTATTTCATTCGTTTGGCGATGATCGTGTTTAAGTATAGGATCAGTGTCATAGTTTTACATATTAAGATGCTTGGATTGAAATTTAAATGACTATGCAATGACAATAAACTCTAATTTAATGTGGCATTCTAAGTGCTTCTACATATTCCATCCTCTTTTGATTTTATTATTGGATATAAATGAAAACTTTTAATTCTTTCCTTTAATATTCTGTTGTTTTTTCTTTCTATATTGCTTATACTGGCTCTTTATATAGATCTGTAAATGGTCAGATACAGATGCGAATAGTGCCATATCTATATTCATATCCTATCCGAAATCTTTTTCGGATATCCATATCTGCGGATGCAGATGGATATAAGATATTTATCGAATATTCTTCGACCAGTTCACAACTAATAAAGATAACAAATAAGTACAAAATATTGTATTATAAATGCTTAAATATAAAAAATAATAAATACACTAAGAAAATAATTTTAAATAGCAAACATTGATTTTTATATACATATTAATTTTTTTACCTAGATAAAATAGTAAAGAAATCATTCTATGCACTAAATACATAAGAAAATAAGTATAATCTTGATAATAACAGAACAAAGTGCTATCGAATATATGGCCATATCCGCATTCGTATCCGTTTTTCGGATATTGGATAATTTTTCATATTTCGGATTTGGATACGGACGGATTTTGGATTTTTCGGGTGCTCATTGACAACCTTATCTTTATATGCTCTAGCCATGATACTGCTGACTATCCAATAATGTAATAGACTGAATATGATGACATTTCTCATGTGCAAAAATGTCACATACTTAACATTTATTGTAGTGGTCCAATTTTAGATTAATCTGAAAAAATTTCAATAATATCTTTACTGAATTTTTAAACCTTATTCCATATTAGCATTCGAACCAACCGTCTTGAGCTACGTTTGCATTGACGCTGAAACATTGTTCAATCTTAGACGGTGATAGAATTTGTGATGCTGCAGCTTTCAAAATATTAGTGGATCATAATTTTTATATATATAAAAGATATATGAGTATAGATAACTAATGTTGTGAACTTGGACAACTGCAAGATCATATTTCCTAGAGGAAAAAGGATATCATTAAGCAATTCAGAAGCTAGAATTCAAGTTTATAATTGTAACATCCCGAAATTTTCGACTTTCGAAAATTCGACATCGATACTCACTTTATCGACTGCCGAGCCATCGAATGCCGGAAACCCGAAAAGTTATGGTTTTAAAAAGAAGAAAAAGGTAGAAGAAGAAGAGAAGAACAACAGAACAACAACAGAAACAGATAACAATATCAGAATCTTACACATCGCAGTGGAACAATATATAATAGATAATCACTAGCCATTTAAAACAAAGAATTATATCAGTTTTTATACATACATCAATCATCAGAGTCAATATACAACAATGGACAGTTATATAAACTTGTCCTCATACAGAATACACAGCGGAATAAATATATCAGATACAAATACTACGTCTCGCCATCCAGCTTGCTTCCAAGCTCCAGAATATCCAGAATATCCTGATAACCTAACTCTAGACTGCCCGTGTGGAAATTGGTGGGCACCCAGAGTTCAGAAGGGAAACAATAAACTCCGAGTCAGTCATGGTGACTGGTGTGAGATCGTAAAACAGTTTTATCTTTAAAACAACAAGAAGATTTAAAGTCAATTCGCAATGCTTTTGGAAAATGAAACTACCATAAGACCTCCCACCACACACACAATGCAAACGCAGAATTGGAGGAGATTTCTTCTTATGATAGTCAAAGATGCTTACTACGCAAAAATCAAATCATTTTTGATATTATTATTAGTGCATAGTGTAGAAAACATTTCGAAAGTAAAATATTAATCTTATCCAGCATAGACATTTCGAACTATGCCTACTATAGCTACCATCCAAACAGTGGGGCGCCACCATAAGTGAATGATAGGTTCTACAACTAAAACCGTACAAGGCTCGTATTGTTTCTTTGGATTTCCAACAAATGGTCAGGCCAAGGAACTTCCTATGCCACGATGGGTACGTCCCTGGAATAGACGACCCGAGAACCTAACCGGATCTCTTCCAACACAAGGCCGGGTTACCTCTGCAAAAATAGGTAACTACTGACACGCGTATGCCATCCCCCGATCGTCACCGATCTTCCCGAGGATCCCCGATTCGCAACAACCACAAAGTAATAAATTTGCAGCAACCACAGAGGTTAAGTATCTGGGCTCCATACCATGATACCACCTTTATCCAGAAGGAATGACATACACTAAGGGGCGCTACTCCCTAGAACCTTGCCGCATCCTTCCTGTTTTGACCATTTCCGGGGTGTGAGGCTCGACGAAGTCTCGTCCACAAAGCTACGCTTTCTACAAAGCCATGCTTCGGGTCAAACAAATGATCAACCTATGATCACAAAGATATAAGATCAAACAAATGATCATATCACAAATGATCAAACACTGATCATTTCACAGCAACACTCAGTATGCCACGTTACCAAATTGGGAATATATCGCTGATAAATTTCAACTACATAACCTCTGAGCTCGTACGTCTCAGAGAAGGGTGTTAAGCTAAGAGAATAAATTCTCCGCCACCAACAGAAATGTATTTGAAAGAAATCAGCTTTATATCTCAAATTGTAACGTCAGACACACAATCCATACAAGTCTGTTCCGGGATCGAACAGAACCGAAGGCACTTCTCACGAAGCTCTTGCACATCCGAATAAATTTCTAATCACGTCCGGACTTCCCGTCACTAAGGGTGATAAAACCTCTAAACCGGAGATCAGCCGATGTAGAGTAACTCGACGGTAATCCTTCCGTTTTCAAAAATATCTGGTCTTCAACACCGGTCTTCAAATGCAATTCATAACGACGTATCACATATTCGGAATGGGTTATACGACCCCATGGTCCTTTCCTGGCTAACCCGAATAGTGAGCGATTATTCAAAAATAAGTGTGGCATTCAAATTCATCCAATTCACAACAAATACCATTCAAGGTATGTAACGACCCGGAAATTTCGAACCCGAAAATTCCAGATAGTTAGAAGAAAAAGAAAAGAGATAGAAGAAAGAAACAGAACAAGACATAGATTCTCACATTCGCAGCGGATCAAAATACAATATCAAATAATAATATCAGTTATACAAAGAAAATTGTATTTGTTAATTACATTGTAATACATCAGAGTTTCAACATTCACAAATATACTAGACAGTTTGAATTAACCTGTCTCTAACAACTATAATATATCACAGCAGAATATCCTCCATTCGTTCCTACCATCCAGCTCGCCTCCTGAGCTCTAGAACGTCCTAACCTGAAATCTGTAATACTCGGTCTGACCCGAGCATTACATCAAAGTAACACCCGAGTCAGGCTGGAAACCAGCGTGAGTAAACTCATTTAATAAGAAATTCCAATCCCTAGAACTTATTTAAAACCCGGGTAACTCGTTCAACACTTACAAGTTCACAACTTGTTATAGTCAACACTTAATCAATCCCTATGTACCTTTACTTAGTTTTAAATGGTCCAGTCATTTAAATTATTCCATTTAAGCCTATTGATTTCTCATATCAAATCTATAAAGAATCATAGTAGATTACAAATCGAAGTGGTTTCGGGTATTTGTTGATACCCGACCCCGGTCTCTTCGAAATCAATGTCATCTTTATCTAAGTTGTTTAAGTGAACATATATCAAATTTAAATACAGGGTATCATATTCACACAACAATTCATTATCGATAGATAACCCACAATATTACTGTTCAACCCATCATATCATATCATATCACAGTACATCACAATTCATATATCAAAGATATTCAGACAACCAAGGTATTCAATTCAGGTTTATCATCTATAGACAAGATTAATAGTCAAACCATTCTCAATTAATTTAATTTAATCACCTAATATAAATTAAATTAATTATCTTTAATCTTACTTAATTATAAACCACTCTTTAAATTAATTACATTGATTAATTAACTTTAATTAATTACATTGATTAATTAATTTCATTAATTATACTTGAGTAATTCATCCTTAATTACTCTTAAACAAATTAATTAATCTTTAATTACAGATTAATTATTCTTTTAATTATTAATTAATAAACCTTAATTAATAAAACTTAATAACAATTAATTAATCCTTAATTATTATTTAATCAATCCTTAATTTAATCTTTGTAGATTAATTATCTCTTAATTATTAATTAATAACACCTAATTATTAATTAATAAAACTTAATTAAGTATTTCTTAATTACCAATTAATTTACCTCTAATTACTTAATTAATTAATCTCTAATTACAAATACTTTAATCATAAATCATTAATTAATCAATCTCTAATCACTTAATTAATAATACTTAATTACAATTAATTATCCTTAAATTAATTAATTATAATCATATTTATTTAATTAATTTAATTAATCCCACTTATTAAACCTTAATTATCTTAAGATAAACCATTATCTTAAAAATACCTTAATTAATATTAACATTTAACCATTTTATCTTAATTGACTTTATTTAATTAAAACATTAATTTAGTTTTAAAAATACTCATTTAACTTGATAAATTAAAATTACCAAATCATAACTTATTTCAATCAATAACTTAAACATTTATCAAGAAATAGTTTAAACTAATTTCAATTTAAATTTCAAAAATCTATTTTTTTTTTTGAAACCCCTTTTAAAACTAGTTTTAAACCTGCTTCGGGTCAAACCCGAAGATCACTCGGGTCTAACCAGAGTTTTCCCTTCTTTTTTTCCCCTTTTTACAAACTAACTTATATAAATTTTATTTAACAAAAACTGTACGCAAATATACTCACAAACCCGAGAGCTTCTTCGAGCCAAACCTTCTTCTTCCCGAGCTTCTACCGAGACAATCCTCCCCTTCCTCTCGAATACAACTGCTGACACACCCAAACACATGTGCACATGCACAGACCACCGGCGATGCTCCGACCACCTCCGACAACCCTCGCACCTCGAAGATCGCCAACCTATCTGATTCCGACAACCCCATCGCCCAAACAAACCCAATATCGAAATCGAGCCATCTGATCGAACTGCAACAGAAAACATCGAACAAGAATCCACCACGTCCTGGCGTCTCCGACCACCAGCGACTACAAAATTCTGTCCACACCTTCTCCTTGATCTCCGGCTTCATTTCGCCCTTGTCCTGATCAACTCGATGCTTCGACGTAGACGTAATCATCAAATTTTCGACCTCGACTAAAATCCACTTGAAACCCTACTTCGACCAAATCCTGATTCCATGATGAACAAGAATTACTCCGATGATTTTTCCCGACCTCGTCAAACACCCAGCTCGCTTCAGCCAAGACCCCGATCATCCCAGAGACGTCGATCACCAGAAATCGACAGAAAACCCATCACAGTTCAACTCACGATATCTCACTCGAAACGAAACTAAAAATCATGATTTTCTTTTTACAAATCCTAGTTTTCAAAGACTATTCAGATTATATAAGTGAATTCGAGAATCATAATATTTGATTTTATCATGCTTAAAAGAAATTTCACTGTCTTTCCATTTTAAAAATTATTTATTGAATTTTAAATCCTGAAACAATTTTTAAAACCATCATTTATACATTAACAACCATTTTTCATTTAAACATCACAGTCTGATACTGATTCTATTTAGAGATTTGGATTTTCCTAAAAACAAATCCTGTAAATAAAACTGAGAAGATGAGTTCATATAGGCACCTATATTCTCAGACATTTCACAATTCCAACATGCATTCATAAACAATATTCATATAAACATATATATACATCATCACAGCACAATCTATCACATGCATCAAAATTTAACCATAGATTTTTAAAACTGTTTTTAAATTATTTACTCACCTTTAGCTTGAACAGGAAACAGAGGAAAAGAACTCTGATCTGGACTGTCTTTGTCTAAAACTGAAGCTTGTTAGATTTACTTGATTGTTTGATCCTGAATTGATCTGATTTTGAGTTTAATCTGCTTTGAACATTTGATTTGCTTCAGGTTTTCAGATCTGAGATTCATTTTTTACTGAGTTGATCTATAACTTGATGTTATATTGAATGATATGAAGCTTGAATCTTGTTTTGATGTTAGAGTTGAATCTGATCTTGGTTTAGCTTTGATCTTTGCCTGATTTTTTTTTCTAGATTTGTGTTACAGGATAATTTCTTTTGGGTTTTGAAATTGAAGAGATAAAAGAAATGAAAAAGAGGGATGGAGATGTTTATATAACCTATTTTCTCTTTTATTAACTATTTTGAAAAATAAAAAGAAACCAAAGACACTTGTTAATTTTATGATAAGGTTTGTTTACACTTGTGATTACATGCATTCCTAAGCTTACATTTGTTAAATTGTATATATATTTATCTTACACTTGTAATAATGCATGTTTAATTAATTTTAAAAGGATTTAAAAGCTTTTTATATTAAATTTCCTAATTAATAAGTATACTTCTTAATTTATATAAATAGAATCTCCTTTAAAGAAAATAATATAAAATAAACTATATCCTAAATAAAATATATTTTAAAAATCCAAAATATATTTAAGATATATATATATATATCTATCTTTTGAAATTCAATATCCAACCCAAATTCAAATTTAAATATTTAAAAATCCAATTTTTTTAAAATCAACTAAAATATATATATATATATTTAAACAAACACAAAATTCAATTTGTTGAATATAATAATTTTTCTATTTAAATCCACTTATATCTATATGTATATAAACCATCATTATTATTTGTTTAGAAAGAATAATTTGTCAAATTTCAGGTAATTATATTAGGAGATTATCGAATATTTATCCAGATATCTTTTATTATCAAAATTTTATCTGTTTAATTGAATAATTAGTTAATTATCCGATTATCAGATATCCCAAAAATACGGGTCATCACATTCCTTCTCCCTTAGAATCTTTTCGTCCTCGAAAAGGAACGAAGCCAAATTTTAAATACTTATTATAAGATATATTATTCTTTGATCACTTTTAAAACACTTTTAAAATCTATATAATTTTATAAGATAGTTTTTACAAAAATACTTTTATAACTCGATGTTTCAATAAGTCCATCCTCGTTCTCATAGAAATTCGGTCATACGTTGATCAGGCGTAAGACTGAAAATCTATAAGTACTGGGTAGACCCGTTTTCAACACCCAGTGAAAATATTTTGGAAAATAATTTTATTGAAAATATAGAAAACAGTTTTGAAAATATAGAAAACAGTTTTGAAAATAGAGGAAATATATTTGGTGAGAATGCTCTGGAAATCATCACCCCCATCCACGGTCACAGTTACATCACGGGTTACGTTGCCATCGCAGCAAAAGTCCATGTAACTGATTACACCATGGAACCCACAACAGATCGCAGTTACATCCAGGGTTACGTTGCCATCGCAACAAAAGTCCATGTAACTGTTGGCTCTCAGCGGCACACACGATTTCGCTGTCAAAATGAAACTTCTCCCACATAGGTCGCAGTCTACCGATATAAAATCAAACGCAGACTGTTGGCTCTCAGCGGCACAAACGACTTTCGCTATGTTACCATAGTGTCACAGTCTACCGATATAAAATCAAACGTAGACAGTTGGCTCTCAGCGGCACACATGACTTCCGCTATGGTCTGCAGTAGATCGCAGTGACATTGAGTTAAATTGTTGTCACAGCATAACTCAAATGCCTCTGTGGGCACCAGCCCCTCGACTTTCGCTACACAAATAATCCTCAGGAACTAGTTTTGTCCGGACTCCTCACAGGATCAACTTTAGAATCCCCCCTTGGGGTTCAAGGCAGTACCACCCAGTGGCACTCCTGAGAAGTTCATTTCAAGGAAGCGCCTTTTTCCCCAGAGCTATACTCAAAACATTTTATACTATACATTTATAGTATCTTCAAATCATATCCTTTATGATTTATATCAAAATCTCCTTTACACAAATCGATATCCAAAATTGATAATTCTCAAACTAGGCTTTCCAAATTCCCAAAATTGATTTTCCCAAAATCAAAAGCCTTTTCCAAATTATATAGGTTCCCAAAACCTTTTCCAAAATCATTCTCATAAAACCCTTTATATATATAGATATATATAACATTGAAAATCTTTGGATCACTTAAACTTGTATAAAACCTCTTTTATACTTCAAATACTTCCAAAATCCCTTTTTATTCTGGCTAGATTCAATAAGGGAAGTTTATCATATTACAAAATATAACTTTATTTATTGCCAAATCAAATATTCACGTTTGATTTCTTTATAAAGTTATTTACTATATTACTTACCTCTATAAAGTAAATTTCAACCAAAGAAATATCCAATTCCATTATATTTCACATAATATACCTTTCATTTCAAAAACCATTTCAAATTTCTTATCCACAAATTTTCAATGCCAATTTCATTCAAACCCGTACGATGTACACATATCATCCGTACGCAATATCAATCTGATCGCTCAATCGATCACACAATTTCACTTCCGAACTAGTATCGTCCACCCGACTCCCTAGTGCGGACTCAGATCTGGTTTCTTGATCAGAAACCGTCATTCTCCTTGCATAGTCACAACTATGATAGAGAATATCCAGAACCAATCAACAATCCATATCCAGGTTCGCCGTCGAAAATCGAGTGAAAAATCCCAACTCGGATCGATAATACTATCTCGAAATTCTGTGTTCGAATCTGGATCAAATCACTATGCGAATAGAATAATATACGTATATCCTACGTATTTATCTTTATTGGTTATTAACCAAATCAATTCCCTTTTTCTATTCACATTTTCTTTAATTCCATTCACCTATTCTTAATTGCTTCCATTTTCAATTGAGTTATTACTTCAATTACAAACAGTTTGAACTCTGACCAATTTAAATTTAAAAATAGCTTGAAAAAGTTTAAAATAGATAAGTAGTTGAAAAATAGTTATTAGTTTGTAAAGTATATGTAGAATAGTTAAATAATTGTAAAATAGTTGTAAAATAGTAATTAGTTATAAAGTAGTTAAAATCAGTAATTAGTTTATAAAATAGTTCCAAAATTGTTAAATAGTTCCAAAATAATGGTAAAATAAGTATAAGATAGTTTGGATTTAAGAAGAAATATTGTATAGTAAATAGTTTGGAAAAATATATTTGTATTAAAACAATTTATTTTGAAAATAATCCAGAGCCAAACTGTTTAATTTCCCAATCCAATTAATTTTCCATCAATTCAATTTAAATTTCCACTTCCTTTTAAATTGACTCAATACTTCAATTGATTTAATCCCAAATCAAGTTGAATTAACCTTAATTCCTATCCAAATTCAAATCAAATTCCATTTGAACTAATTCTATTCAAATCTCAAATTAAAACCATCTCGAATTATATAAATTCGAGTTAAAAATTTTAAATGTTGATTTAATCCTTTAAATCAAATTAACCTTTACTTTTTAATTTAACAACTTAAATCTTTAAACCATTTAATTTTAAATCCAAACTCCAAAATTCTATTTTAAAATTATCTTTACTTAACTTATTATAAAGTTCAAATAAGAATTCAAAAACAATTAAATTTCAGATTCTAATTAATTATCCATTTTCAATTTCCAGATCTCAAACCCATTTTGAGATCACTCATAACTCCCATTTCAAATTAACCATTTAACTTTCCAAGTTAAATTTAAATTTCATCTTGAAATTTCCAATTCAAGTTATTTATTCAACTTATTTAACTTCCTTCAAGTTAAATTTACTTAATCCGGTCAACTTTTCACAATTTGAATTCCCATTCAAATTTTAAACTTCAGATTAATAGTCTTTCCCCTTTTAAGTTTAAAAACTTACTTTACTTTGGGTTTTACATCACATTCCAATTTAAAACTCAACACTAAGTGTTTATTTCAAATCATCATTGGTATTATGTATATTCCTCATATATACATTTTCTTTACACACCAAGTTATACTTTAAATTTTAAACCATTCTTGGTTTTTAATTTCAAAACAAATTTCTTTAAAACAATCTCAAGTTTTCTGGATTTAGATTTACAATTTTTAAATTATCTTTAATTCCAATTTATAAGTCATACTTACCTAAAAGTTTACTTCCCTAAAACATTTTACTTAATCATTTACACATTTCACAACAACCATTTATGATAATAACCAAGATTATCATATTTGGAAACCAATTCATTTTTAATTTTATTCTGATAACACTTCTACAAATTCAAGATTTTAATTTCAGTTTGGATCTATTTCAAACTTATATTCATTCAAATTTAATTTGGTTTTATTTCTATTATTACTTAATTTAATTCCAATATTTTAACAACCAATTACCTTAATATTATTAGAAAGAAATATCATTTTATATATCAAAATATATTCTTATATAAAATCATTTAAAATCCTTATATAGGAAAATAACAATTACGCTCTCATATATATATATATACTCAACTTGTTCTAGGGTGCCATTGACCCTATCCTTAACGAGTAATCCCAACAGAGCCAAGGTTCTCGCTTAACCTTCGCTCTGATACCAAATGTAACGACCCGGAAATTTCGAACCCGAAAATTCCAGATAGTTAGAAGAAAAAGAAAAGAGATAGAAGAAAGAAACAGAACAAGACATAGATTCTCACATTCGCAGCGGATCAAAATACAATATCAAATAATAATATCAGTTATACAAAGAAAATTGTATTTGTTAATTACATTGTAATACATCAGAGTTTCAACATTCACAAATATACTAGACAGTTTGAATTAACCTATCTCTAACAACTATAATATATCACAGCAGAATATCCTCCATTCGTTCCTGCCATCCAGCTCGCCTCCTGAGCTCTAGAACGTCCTAACCTGAAATCTGTAATACTCGGTCTGACCCGAGCATTACATCAAAGTAACACCCGAGTCAGGCTGGAAACCAGCGTGAGTAAACTCATTTAATAAGAAATTCCAATCCCTAGAACTTATTTAAAACCCGGGTAACTCGTTCAACACTTACAAGTTCACAACTTGTTATAGTCAACACTTAATCAATCCCTATGTACCTTTACTTAGTTTTAAATGGTCCAGTCATTTAAATTATTCCATTTAAGCCTATTGATTTCTCATATCAAATCTATAAAGAATCATAGTAGATTACAAATCGAAGTGGTTTCGGGTATTTGTTGATACCCGACCCCGGTCTCTTCGAAATCAATGTCATCTTTATCTAAGTTGTTTAAGTGAACACATATCAAATTTAAATACAGGGTATCATATTCACACAACAATTCATTATCGATAGATAACCCACAATATTACTGTTCAACCCATCATATCATATCATATCACAGTACATCACAATTCATATATCAAAGATATTCAGACAACCAAGGTATTCAATTCAGGTTTATCATCTATAGACAAGATTAATAGTCAAACCATTCTCAATTAATTTAATTTAATCACCTAATATAAATTAAATTAATTATCTTTAATCTTACTTAATTATAAACCACTCTTTAAATTAATTACATTGATTAATTAACTTTAATTAATTACATTGATTAATTAATTTCATTAATTATACTTGAGTAATTCATCCTTAATTACTCTTAAACAAATTAATTAATCTTTAATTACAGATTAATTATTCTTTTAATTATTAATTAATAAACCTTAATTAATAAAACTTAATAACAATTAATTAATCCTTAATTATTATTTAATCAATCCTTAATTTAATCTTTGTAGATTAATTATCTCTTAATTATTAATTAATAACACCTAATTATTAATTAATAAAACTTAATTAAGTATTTCTTAATTACCAATTAATTTACCTCTAATTACTTAATTAATTAATCTCTAATTACAAATACTTTAATCATAAATCATTAATTAATCAATCTCTAATCACTTAATTAATAATACTTAATTACAATTAATTATCCTTAAATTAATTAATTATAATCATATTTATTTAATTAATTTAATTAATCCCACTTATTAAACCTTAATTATCTTAAGATAAACCATTATCTTAAAAATACCTTAATTAATATTAACATTTAACCATTTTATCTTAATTGACTTTATTTAATTAAAACATTAATTTAGTTTTAAAAATACTCATTTAACTTGATAAATTAAAATTACCAAATCATAACTTATTTCAATCAATAACTTAAACATTTATCAAGAAATAGTTTAAACTAATTTCAATTTAAATTTCAAAAATCTATTTTTTTTTTTGAAACCCCTTTTAAAACTAGTTTTAAACCTGCTTCGGGTCAAACCCGAAGATCACTCGGGTCTAACCAGAGTTTTCCCTTCTTTTTTTCCCCTTTTTACAAACTAACTTATATAAATTTTATTTAACAAAAACTGTACGCAAATATACTCACAAACCCGAGAGCTTCTTCGAGCCAAACCTTCTTCTTCCCGAGCTTCTACCGAGACAATCCTCCCCTTCCTCTCGAATACAACTGCTGACACACCCAAACACATGTGCACATGCACAGACCACCGGCGATGCTCCGACCACCTCCGACAACCCTCGCACCTCGAAGATCGCCAACCTATCTGATTCCGACAACCCCATCGCCCAAACAAACCCAATATCGAAATCGAGCCATCTGATCGAACTGCAACAGAAAACATCGAACAAGAATCCACCACGTCCTGGCGTCTCCGACCACCAGCGACTACAAAATTCTGTCCACACCTTCTCCTTGATCTCCGGCTTCATTTCGCCCTTGTCCTGATCAACTCGATGCTTCGACGTAGACGTAATCATCAAATTTTCGACCTCGACTAAAATCCACTTGAAACCCTACTTCGACCAAATCCTGATTCCATGATGAACAAGAATTACTCCGATGATTTTTCCCGACCTCGTCAAACACCCAGCTCGCTTTAGCCAAGACCCCGATCATCCCAGAGACGTCGATCACCAGAAATCGACAGAAAACCCATCACAGTTCAACTCACGATATCTCACTCGAAACGAAACTAAAAATCATGATTTTCTTTTTACAAATCCTAGTTTTCAAAGACTATTCAGATTATATAAGTGAATTTGAGAATCATAATATTTGATTTTATCATGCTTAAAAGAAATTTCACTGTCTTTCCATTTTAAAAATTATTTATTGAATTTTAAATCCTGAAACAATTTTTAAAACCATCATTTATACATTAACAACCATTTTTCATTTAAACATCACAGTCTGATACTGATTCTATTTAGAGATTTGGATTTTCCTAAAAACAAATCCTGTAAATAAAACTGAGAAGATGAGTTCATATAGGCACCTATATTCTCAGACATTTCACAATTCCAACATGCATTCATAAACAATATTCATATAAACATATATATACATCATCACAGCACAATCTATCACATGCATCAAAATTTAACCATAGATTTTTAAAACTGTTTTTAAATTATTTACTCACCTTTAGCTTGAACAGGAAACAGAGGAAAAGAACTCTGATCTGGACTGTCTTTGTCTAAAACTGAAGCTTGTTAGATTTACTTGATTGTTTGATCCTGAATTGATCTGATTTTGAGTTTAATCTGCTTTGAACATTTGATTTGCTTCAGGTTTTCAGATCTGAGATTCATTTTTTACTGAGTTGATCTATAACTTGATGTTATATTGAATGATCTGAAGCTTGAATCTTGTTTTGATGTTAGAGTTGAATCTGATCTTGGTTTAGCTTTGATCTTTGCCTGATTTTTTTTTCTTCTAGATTTGTGTTACAGGATAATTTCTTTTGGGTTTTGAAATTGAAGAGATAAAAGAAATGAAAAAGAGGGATGGAGATGTTTATATAACCTATTTTCTCTTTTATTAACTATTTTGAAAAATAAAAAGAAACCAAAGACACTTGTTAATTTTATGATAAGGTTTGTTTACACTTGTGATTACATGCATTCCTAAGCTTACATTTGTTAAATTGTATATATATTTATCTTACACTTGTAATAATGCATGTTTAATTAATTTTAAAAGGATTTAAAAGCTTTTTATATTAAATTTCCTAATTAATAAGTATACTTCTTAATTTATATAAATAGAATCTCCTTTAAAGAAAATAATATAAAATAAACTATATCCTAAATAAAATATATTTTAAAAATCCAAAATATATTTAAGATATATATATATATATCTATCTTTTGAAATTCAATATCCAACCCAAATTCAAATTTAAATATTTAAAAATCCAATTTTTTTAAAATCAACTAAAATATATATATATATATATTTAAACAAACACAAAATTCAATTTGTTGAATATAATAATTTTTCTATTTAAATCCACTTATATCTATATGTATATAAACCATCATTATTATTTGTTTAGAAAGAATAATTTGTCAAATTTCAGGTAATTATATTAGGAGATTATCGAATATTTATCCAGATATCTTTTATTATCAAAATTTTATCTGTTTAATTGAATAATTAGTTAATTATCCGATTATCAGATATCCCAAAAATACGGGTCATCACAAGGTAATTATTGATAGTCGGTTATTTAACTATCAATAAAGATGCGCAACATCATCAGATTCCAAATAATTTTCCAAATTATTTATCTTTCAAAATATCTTTACTAGATATAAAATTTCCACACTTCAAAAATAAATCGATATTTATTTTTAAAACGAATTCCCTTTTCTTTTATAAATTCCATAGTGAATTTATGTTTTCAAATATCTACTGATATGCGATTTTCAATCGATTTCAAAATTTATTTTCAATTTATCTCTACAAAGATAAATTCTCAAAACGTTTCATTTCATTTTGAAAATGCATTTCCATACTTATTTAATAATAAGTATTTCACAAATCTATTTATTTTCAACATTTGAAAATATTCGATATACTTAAATCAATATTAAGTATATATTCATTCTTTAAGGAAATCATTCTTTTAAGCACATTTATTTGAGTCAAAACGAATGTTACGTAAAACATCGTTACGACGACTCAAAATCACTAGTATAGGGATTCGAAATTAAGATAGATATGTAAATCCCAATACTAGATAAAAACATTTTCTTTCGGAAATCATTTACTATAACAACAATGTTATAGTCCACCATTTCCTTATATTCCTCGAAAACGTCTATTTCAACAATAAATGTTGAAATCTATGCTTTCGATTCATAATACATTTTAAAACATCTTTAAAATGTTTAACTTCATTTTTAATATCACTTCTCCAAAAATAAATCCATTTTATTTAATAATATATTCACTGTCCAAAATCGTGAATATAATTCACTTAACCAAATTTCAATCATTTCTACACATTTTATTTCAATAATAATTCGCTATCCAAAATCGCGAATATATCTCCTTTAACAACCTTCTATATTTAATTTATCAAATCCAATTGATTTCGAATTTATAAAACAACGTTTATAAATTCCATTTTTATTTTGTAACAACTTCAATTTAATAAATCCCCTTTATTAACAATTCGATTCATAACTCAAATCTTATACCAACAATCCATATTATAAGTTAAATACTTATAATTCCTTTATTTTACAAAATCATTTCCATTTATAAGTTCATAATTTATAAATTCCATTTATTTATAAATTCTTAAAAATTCATTTTAACGCTTATAAAAACACGTTTTATAATACCAACATTTTAAAGTTATAATATCAATCTTGTACATCTTTTACATACATCGTTTTTAATAATTCAAAAATTCCAATTAAAACCATTTTATAAATTTCTTAACTATTTATTTCAAAAGAAATTACCTTTTGGTTATAATTCACAAATCTTAACTTTTATAACTTTAAAATCTGAACGTTTATTTATTAATTCAAAAATTAAATAAAACGTCTACTTCCAAAAATCACTTTAAAATCCTTTTAAAGTAAAAGTCGTTATTTATTAAACTTCAAAATTGAATCCGATGATGCAACAGCACCAATTAGTCAATCACAACATCAAACATCATATATCAACATATGATAACAGAATATACATCAATATCTGTAAATAAATAAATACTGGTGAGGAATCCAGTTGGATCCCTCCAACCTGTTTCCCTGCATCTACAGACGTTAGCACAATACCAATTCCACTTCGAGGTGGAATATCGCGGTATATGGGTTTTATAAAAATAATCCGCTTACTAACGGCGCAATAGGGTCTCATCCGCTATACGAGGCGGGAAATCATCAATCCAATATATACATATGCCAATATGTATATATTGCTATATATATATATATAGATATATCCTACTATATCTAATATCACACCCAATAGCAATGAATCAGTCAATAAATAACTACAATACAAAATATATTTTTGAGTGAGAAAAATCTCACCTTAGCTTTTATTTGCAATCCATTTCCATTTTCGGCTGTTTCTTGATTTTAAACCTTGTATAAACAATTTATACAATTTATTAATATTCGAAATAATCGAATAATAAATTTCCTTTTAAGTTTTAATTTACTAACATTTTGATTTAAACAAATTTCTTTATTTCCTTATGAATATTTCCTTTCTGTAGTTATAAAAACAGAAGTTTACTCTACTGTAAATACTTTCTTCCTTAATCTACATAATTCTATTTATGTTAATATACTTTCTTTGAAATCTAAATACATACATATATATGTATTTTAAAATCTAGTGAAACAGAAATCATTTTCTGTTCATATTTAAATCCATATTCAAAACTAAATTGAATTGAAAAATTTTCATATACCTCACTCGATCGAACAAAGTCACTGCCTGCTCGACTTCGACAGTCGCTTGCGACCCCAAATCAACCTCGAACTCATCGCTGCCTCGAACTTGACTTCGACCCCGGCCACCGCTTGCCCATCTTCGCCTCTGCCCTTCGACCGGCTCGAGTTCGTGAACCCTAATTCACTTTCATCCACGCGAATTTCCATCACCATCGCACACTGCCTCCTTCCACGCCTCCCAGGTCACCGCCCTAGCTCGCGAGAAACTCCCCTTTCCGCCTTGCGCCTGCTCGACCCTCACGTGCGAACGCGACCTCGAACTCGCGCGCCTCGACGAACGCCCAGACATCGCCGCCTCCATCGATGCGACGCCTCCCTCGAATGCGTGAGTACACTCGCAGCCACCATTCGCGTTGCCGCCATTTGAACGCAATTTGAATTTCGTTCGTTCGAACGAAAATTTGAAGTGGGCTTCGGCCATTAATTTTCTTTGAATAGATTTGTTTTGATTTTGGACGAGATAAAAGGATGCTCGGCCATACTTCGCACGATTTCTACATCGCGATTTTAGGCGTGATTTAAGCGCGTGATAAAAGGGACGAACGTGCAGATGTTACCAATTTAAATTTAAATTTTAAATTGAATTTGCTTTAAAAATCTCAACGCGTTTACTCACCGTGTGGTCACAAAATAATTTTGATAAATACGAAATTTGAAATCCGGTAATAATACAATATTACGGACCCAATGGAACTGGTTTCGTCGAATTCCGAGACTGCGCCCCGGACGGCTATTTTTAAATATCGATTCGAACGATTAAATTTCAAACTGAACAATCATCTTCAAATTCGATTCTGAAGCTTCTGTTATCTTCAGTAATATCAATACGAATTTTAAAAGCTTTCGAAATATTTTTCTTCAGCTTAAAATTGAAGATACAAATTTTTTTTATTCAACTTTCAATAGATTAAATTATAAAATTTAATCGCCAAATTCAAAGTTATATCGGGGATTCAAATTAAATTATCATTCAAATATTTAAAATAAATTAAATATTCTCAATTTAATTTGTTCAAAATTCTGGGTCGTTACAAACTTCCCTCCTTAAAAGAATTTCGTCCCGAAATTACAAGTTAGGAAAAAAGGTCCTTAACTCGTCTACTATTTTTCACATATAATAGTTTGGGGTTTTTAGGCTCAAGGAAAAAGTTGAAGAAAAATTTAGTTTTAAGGACAAGAAGTTTGCTTTTTAGGCTAAAGGACACTTTCTAGTGTAAATCACAGAATGATAGTTGTAACTATCATTTTCTATTTACACTATAAAGTGTCCTTCAGACTAAAAAGCAAACTTGTTGTCCTTGAGACTAAATTTTTCTTCAACTTTTTCCCTGTGCCTATTTTCCTGTAATAGTTTTATCAAATTTCCAAAACAAATCTTTCTACTAAAGATTCGTTATCTTTTCAACTAAATTTCCAACTTCAATTATCAGTTCAAAACAACATTGTTTCCTTAACAATTCTAATTTAAATTTAAATTCAAATTTAAACTTTCAAAATTTTCCCAAAATTTTCTAACACTCGAAATTTTCAAAAAATTTCGCCAGCGTCTCCTTTGCGCGGCTAATACGGTACGACTACAAAATGTCCCTACGGACTCTCAGATTTCAAAAAGAAAAGAAAAAGCCAAGCGGCTAGACAAGAAATCAGCAAATCTCATATTGAAATTCAAATACGTACCTTTTGTCGAGCAATTCAAATTTATCTTTGAAAATCAAATCCAATTCCTTTATACACCTGTATATCCTACTAGCCATAATATCTAGTTACAATATTCAAACCATTTTGCAAATTCTATTACCAAATTTTCCAATATATACTTCTAAATATTGAATTTTATCAATTATCTTTCATTTATTATTGATTCAATTTAATTCATTGCTTACAAATTCGAAATGAATTTCAACTTTCAATCTCACTTCATTCAAACTTTATTCACTTATACTTACTTTTATTTTAACTCTCTTTTTAAGTTAAATTTATTCTATCAAAATTCAAATTGTATAAGTTATCAACTTAATAATATTTCATAAATATTTTAAATAGGATTCCAGAGTCTTTTCAACTTTTCAAAAATCATTTTGAAAACAATTCAAATTATCCTTTTAATTTCAAAAACAAAACCCAAATTTTCAAACAACTTTCATTTAAAACAATTTGGCAGCAATTCCTCTTTTGGAAACCCGAAAATGAACATCAGTGATGCTGCAGTCATTACCGAAGTTATTTTCCAGCGACCGAAAAGAGTTTAGAGCTTTCATCCTTTCAGAACATTTTTCAAAACCTTTGAAATTCATTTTCAAATCAAACAGATTTAAACTTCCAAATCTCCAAAATTTTCAAATTCTTTTCAAAACATTTCCAAAAACTTCTTTGGAATTCCGTTCCAAATTACAAGTCTATTTATAATTTATATTCTTAAATTTCATTCGTATGTGAATTTATTTCTTAACTTTGGAGTTACAATTTCAATTTCTTATTCAATTTCATATAAAAATGATAACATTTCAATATTATCACTTTCCTAACAACCAAACATCTATATATTATGATAGTTCATAGAAAATCATTTCTTTTCTATACAAAAATAGTTTTGGGTAAAATTATCTCATTCACCCTATTTAAAACAATACTGTGTCGGTTTATCTTGTTTAGAGTTTAGAAACTCCTATCAACACAGTTAGCTAGACTGCACCGACCAGAATTTATAAACAATCAACCGATAAGTCAACACAATACAAAACAATTTTATATTCAAATAACAAATACGCGCTCATATCTATTATTACACTCAAACTCATTCTAGAGTACTACTGGCTCTATCTCTAATGAGTAACACCCAACAGAGCAGGGTTGTCGCTTAACCATATGCTCTGATACCAGCTGTAACATCCCGAAATTTTCGACTTTCGAAAATTCGACATCGATACTCACTTTATCGACTGCCGAGCCATCGAATGCCGGAAACCCGAAAAGTTATGGTTTTAAAAAGAAGAAAAAGGTAGAAGAAGAAGAGAAGAACAACAGAACAACAACAGAAACAGATAACAATATCAGAATCTTACACATCGCAGCGGAACAATATATAATAGATAATCACTAGCCATTTAAAACAAAGAATTATATCAGTTTTTATACATACATCAATCATCAGAGTCAATATACAACAATGGACAGTTATATAAACTTGTCCTCATACAGAATACACAGCGGAATAAATATATCAGATACAAATACTACGTCTCGCCATCCAGCTTGCTTCCAAGCTCCAGAATATCCAGAATATCCTGATAACCTAACTCTAGACTGCCCGTGTGGAAATTGGTGGGCACCCAGAGTTTAGAAGGGAAACAATAAACTCCGAGTCAGTCATGGTGACTGGTGTGAGATCGTAAAACAGTTTTATCTTTAAAACTGCAAGAAGATTTAAAGTCAATTCACAATGCTTTTGGAAAATGAAACTACCATAAGACCTCCCACCACACACACAATTCAAACGCAGAATTGGAGGAGATTTCTTCTTATGATAGTCAAAGATGCTTACTACGCAAAAATCAAATCATTTTTGATATTATTATTAGTGCATAGTGTAGAAAACATTTCGAAAGTAAAATATTAATCTTAGCCAGCATAGACATTTTGAACTATGCCTACTATAGCTACCATCCAAACAGTGGGGCGCCACCATAAGTGAATGATAGGTTCTACAACTAAAACCGTACAAGGCTCGTATTGTTTCTTTGGATTTCCAACAAATGGTCAGGCCAAGGAACTTCCTATGCCACGATGGGTACGTCCCTGGAATAGACGACCCGAGAACCTAACCGGATCTCTTCCAACACAAGGCCGGGTTACCTCTGCAAAAATAGGTAACTACTGACATGCGTATGCCATCCCCCGATCGTCACCGATCTTCCCGAGGATCCCCGATTCGCAACAACCACAAAGTAATAAATTTGCAGCAACCACAGAGGTTAAGTATCTGGGCTCCATACCATGATACCACCTTTATCCAGAAGGAATGACATACACTAAGGGGCGCTACTCCCTAGAACCTTGCCGCATCCTTCCTGTTTTGACCATTTCCGTGGTGTGAGGCTCGACGAAGTCTCGTCCACAAAGCTACGCTTTCTACAAAGCCATGCTCCGGGTCAAACAAATGATCAACCTATGATCACAAAGATATAAGATCAAACAAATGATCATATCACAAATGATCAAACACTGATCATTTCACAGCAACACTCAGTATGCCACGTTACCAAATTGGGAATATATCGCTGATAAATTTCAACTACATAACCTCTGAGCTCGTACGTCTCAGAGAAGGGTGTTAAGCTAAGAGAATAAATTCTCCGCCACCAACAGAAATGTATTTGAAAGAAATCAGCTTTATATCTCAAATTGTAACGTCAGACACACAATCCATACAAGTCTGTTCCGGGATCGAACAGAACCGAAGGCACTTCTCACGAAGCCCTTGCACATCCGGATAAATTTCTAATCACGTCCGGACTTCCCGTCACTAAGGGTGATAAAACCTCTAAATCGGAGATCAGCCGATGTAGAGTAACTCGACGGTAATCCTTCCGTTTTCAAAAATATCCGGTCTTCAACACCGGTCTTCAAATGCAATTCATAACGACGTATCACATATTCGGAATGGGTTATACGACCCCATGGTCCTTTCCCGGCTAACCCGAATAGTGAGCGATTATTCAAAAATAAGTGTGGCATTCAAATTCATCCAATTCACAACAAATACCATTCAAGGTAATTATTGATAGTCGGTTATTTAACTATCAATAAAGATGCGCAACATCATCAGATTCCAAATAATTTTCCAAATTATTTATCTTTCAAAATATCTTTACTAGATATAAAATTTCCACACTTCAAAAATAAATTGATATTTATTTTTAAAACGAATTCCCTTTTCTTTTATAAATTCCATAGTGAATTTATGTTTTCAAATATCTAATGATATGCGATTTTCAATCGATTTCAAAATTCATTTTCAATTTATCTCTACAAAGATAAATTCTCAAAACGTTTCATTTCATTTTGAAAATGCATTTCCATACTTATTTAATAATAAGTATTTCACAAATCTATTTATTTTCAACATTTGAAAATATTCGATATACTTAAATCAATATTAAGTCTATATTCATTCTTTAAGGAAATCATTCTTTTAAGCACATTTATTTGAGTCAAAACGAATGTTACGTAAAACATCGTTACGACGACTCAAAATCACTAGTATAGGGATTCGAAATTAAGATAGATATGTAAATCCCAATACTAGATAAAAACATTTTCTTTCGGAAATCATTTACTATAACAACAATGTTATAGTCCACCATTTCCTTATATTCCTCGAAAACGTCTATTTCAACAGTAAATGTTGAAATCTATGCTTTCGATTCATAATACATTTTAAAACATCTTTAAAATGTTTAACTTCATTTTTAATATCACTTCTCCAAAAATAAATCCATTTTATTTAATAATATATTCACTGTCCAAAATCGTGAATATAATTCACTTAACCAAATTTCAATCATTTCTACACATTTTATTTCAATAATAATTCGCTATCCAAAATCGCGAATATATCTCCTTTAACAACCTTCTATATTTAATTTATCAAATCCAATTGATTTCGAATTTATAAAACAACGTTTATAAATTCCATTTTTATTTTGTAACAACTTCAATTTAATAAATCCCCTTTATTAACAATTCGATTCATAACTCAAATCTTATACCAACAATCCATATTATCAGTTAAATACTTATAATTCCTTTATTTTACAAAATCATTTCCATTTATAAGTTCATAATTTATAAATTCCATTTATTTATATCTTAAAAATTCATTTTAACGCTTATAAAAACACGTTTTATAATACCAACATTTTAAAGTTATAATATCAATCTTGTACATCTTTTACATACATCGTTTTTAATAATTCAAAAATTCCAATTAAAACCATTTTATAAATTTCTTAACTATTTATTTCAAAAGAAATTACCTTTTGGTTATAATTCACAAATCTTAACTTTTATAACTTTAAAATCTGAACGTTTATTTATTAATTCAAAAATTAAATAAAACGTCTACTTCCAAAAATCACTTTAAAATCCTTTTAAAGTAAAAGTCGTTATTTATTAAACTTCAAAACTGAATCCGATGATGCAACAGCACCAATTAGTCAATCACAACATCAAACATCATATATCAACATATGA
The DNA here is from genome assembly GCA_030737815.1 of Allium fistulosum. NCBI lineage: Eukaryota > Viridiplantae > Streptophyta > Magnoliopsida > Asparagales > Amaryllidaceae > Allium > Allium fistulosum. Next base: position 88,809,999 of record CM060905.1, read on the forward strand.
TAACAGAATATACATCAATATCTGTAAATAAATAAATACTGGTGAGGAATCCAGTTGGATCCCTCCAACCTGTTTCCCTGCATCCACAGACGTTAGCACAATACCAATTCCACTTCGAGGTGGAATATCGCGGTATATGGGTTTTATAAAAATAATCCGCTTACTAACGGCGCAATAGGGTCTCATCCGCTATACGAGGCGGGAAATCATCAATATAATATATACATTTGCCAATATGTATATATTGCTATATATATAGATATATCCTACTATATCTAATATCACACCCAATAGCAATCAATCAGTCAATAAATAACTGCAATACAAAATATATTTTTGAGTGAGAAAAATCTCACCTTAGCTTTTGTTTGCAATCCATTTCCATTTTCGGCTGTTTCTTGATTTTAAACCTTGTATAAACAATTTATACAATTTATTAATATTCGAAATAATCGAATAATAAATTTCCTTTTAAGTTTTAATTTACTAACATTTTGATTTAAAAAAAATTCCTTATTTCCTTATGAATATTTCCTTTCTGTAGTTATAAAAACAGAAGTTTACTCTACTGTAAATACTTTCTTCCTTAATCTACATATTTCTATTTATGTTAATATACTTTCTTTGAAATCTAAATACATACATATATATGTATTTTAAAATCTAGTGAAACAGAAATCATTTTCTGTTCATATTTAAATCCATATTCAAAACTAAATTGAATTGAAAAATTTTCATATACCTCACTCGATCGAACAAAGTCACTGCCTGCTCGACTTCGACAGTCGCTTGCGACCCCAAATCAACCTCGAACTCGTCGCTGCCTCGAACTTGACTTCGACCCCGGCCACCGCTTGCCCATCTTCGCCTCTGCCCTTCGACCGGCTCGAGTTTGCGAACCCTAATTCGCTTTCATCCACGCGAATTTCCATCACCATCGCACACTGCCTCCTTCCACGCCTCCCAGGTCACCGCCCTAGCTCGCGAGAAACTCCCCTTTCCGCCTTGCGCCTGCTCGACCCTCACGCGCGAACGCGACCTCGAACTCGCGCGCCTCGACGAACACCCAGACATCGCCGCCTCCATCGATGCGATGCCTCCCTCGAATGCGCGAGTACACTCGCAGCCACCATTCGCGTTGCCGCCATTTGAACGCAATTTGAATTTCGTTCGTTCGAACGAAAATTTGAAGTGGGCTTCGGCCATTAATTTTCTTTGAATAGATTTGTTTTGATTTTGGACGAGATAAAAGGATGCTCGGCCATACTTCGCACGATTTCTACATCGCGATTTTAGGCGTGATTTAAGCGCGTGATAAAAGGGACGAACGTGCAGATGTTACCAATTTAAATTTAAATTTTAAATTGAATTTGCTTTAAAAATCTCAACGCGTTTACTCACCGTGTGGTCACAAAATAATTTTGATAAATACGAAATTTGAAATCCGGTAATAATACAATATTACGGACCCAATGGAACTAGTTTCGTCGAATTCCGAGACTGCGCCCCGGACGGCTATTTTTAAATATCGATTCGAACGATTAAATTTCAAACTGAACAATCATCTTCAAATTCGATTCTGAAGCTTCTGTTATCTTCAGTAATATCAATACGAATTTTAAAAGCTTTCGAAATATTTTTCTTCAGCTTAAAACTGAAGATACAAATTTTTTTTATTCAACTTTCAATAGATTAAATTATAAAATTTAATCGCCAAATTCAAAGTTATATCGGGGATTCAAATTAAATTATCATTCAAATATTTAAAATAAATTAAATATTCTCAATTTAATTTGTTCAAAATTCTAGGTCGTTACAATAATGCTCAGTTTCCATCTCTGAACCCTTATTCATATAGAGGTGAACATTTTAACATACTATTTAGATTTTTTTTCCAAAGAAACATCCAACATCCTAAAATTTACCCACTCAGATTATTTGTCGTTTCATTTTACGTCTTCTTATAAAGATGGTACTTTGATGTTGCAGACATTGTACTTTTATCCTTTATCTCATTCACAATTTCATCTGCAGTTTACTCCATAATTGCAATCAAAATGTGCTAATTATCAAATACATCAATTTGTTCTATTATCTGCCCATAATCTAAATATTCGTTTGCTTTCTATAGAAGCTGAAGAAGAAAATGAGCCCCGAAATGCTTTCAATTATATGTCGGAATGGAAGATTGATAGGAATTGGCAATTCTGGATGTGCTCATATAAGATGAATCTCAATTCTACAGCCCAACATGTTTACTTTAGATGTTTATATTTTTACATTATGGATTTAATAATTATTGATGTTGGTTGATAATAGATGTGCAACAAACGAAAATTCCACATGAGTTCATCATAGGTAGTAAATTTAGTACCATGTACTACCAACTACACAGATGTTTTCCTATCGAATTATTTGTGATATAGCTTATTCCTTGATGCCTATTTCTTACGTTGGGTTTCCATTAATATGAGTACTAATGAGGTCTTTGGTTTGAATATGCAACTCTTTGACTGCGAGGTCAAGTAGATTTCGGTGACCTTCCTGAGTTTTATGTCCTTATTTTAATCTCAAATCTTGATATTTATGTAAATCATGCATCCGATGGCATTATTTTGCAGTAGTTTTAAGGTTTACTTCCACAAAAAAAAATATGGTAAGCAACTGTAGTAACCAGTCTATATACTGATTATATTTGCAATGCTTTTACAATTGTTCCACGATAACTTGCAAACTAAATTTTTTCTACATAATACTTGCATCCTTTTACTTCAAGAAAAATGACTTGGTTAATGACAATGAGGACCAAACCAGATACAGTCTTGGTAGAGTTTAAATAAGCCGAATCGAATTTGGTTTCTAAGGTTGACATCATTTTTTTCAGTGTGACATTTTATTTCATTATATCTACAATGCAAAATAATGTTTTCGGGTGCTGTTTTCGGGTGCTGTTTTGGAGTGCACACGTTTCCTAATTTTATGGCCCCATCTCTTTCGTCCCTTCAACCTGGATTGAAATTTTTATTTGCATAGTCAATTTATGCTAACTCTACCATGGTGTGCCAAAAGGTGATGAAATGAGATAGCATATCAAATTATGGTCTCTATACAAAAAATGGTACTTCTACTAGATTAATTGAAGCTTACAATGCAAGGTCACCTTAATTTTTGTCGTTACCAAAAAACTGTGTTGTTCAACTAGAAAAGGAAACTATAATTACCATCATTTATTTCTATGTTCTCACTAGTGTTCTAAATAAAATCAAAACAAGCATACAATCAAAATCAAAACAAGCATCATCCAATTCTTTCAAAAAAATCCCAAGTTTACGAAGCCTTATAATAATATAAACAAGATAAAAAGTTGTTTTTTGGATATAAGGTTAAAAGAAAAACAAAAGGCTAATTTAATTTTTGAAAAGATAAAATGTTGTATTTTTTTTTTGAAATTATGGTGGATTTTCCTAAAACTAGAGTACTAAATAACCTTATGCTAATTTAATTTGAATAAAAGGTTGTCTATTTCATTTTTTGTTATAGGGTATTGCGAAGGCAATGAACTTCTAGAGGAGAATGCAGAGAAAGATGCATATAATGTAATAGTGAATTTGATGAAGTTTGAATGTTGTTTTTTCCTTTTAATTAACACCTTCGTATTTTAGTATTCTTAAATTTAATATGTTCACATTATGTTTTTGTATCCTTTTATAGTGATGATTAGACTTTTTTTCCTTATTAATTAAAAAATAGATTACAAAGTCATAAGAAAAACAAAAGGCTAAATGATTTCTTATCACCAATTAGATATTCCTAAGATTTTTTTTGGCTGTAATATGTTTGATAGTTTTTGCTTTGCAAGTCTTTGAGTTTGATTTCTTACTTCTACTACTTATATTTAGACTAATTTATAGTATATTTCTTAATTTACAATGGTCGACCTGTACTATGCATTTCATTTTTATATTTTTTATAGTGCACGCAAAAACTTGACTTGAGCCTGAATTTGTTTTATAAATTATGGTCCCTTATATCAGTAATTGATCTCAAAACATTGAAGGCAAATGTGTGTGTTTGCATGGTTTTATACATGTATTATGCCTCTCTTTTGTTTTCTTTTATATAGTGTGTGAATGAGTAGTTGTGCAAACGTACACAATCATAGACAAATGTTTTGATGAATAATTAAACTTGAACATTTACTATATCAAAAAATTTGAAGTATCCACCAGGCGGATAATGTTCTTATTCAAGTTATTTTTTAAGAAAATATTTACTTATAATTACAAAGATAGTCAATTTTTTAAACCTGATTGTATAAATAAAGGCATTTTTAGCTAACATGACTTCGCCAAATATAGTAATGAACGATGCTGATATCTTACCGATTGAATATATGGTAGGGTTAAGGCTTAGATTTTATGTCTATGTATATTTTGCCTTAATAATGGATTTAGCAATATTATGTTTTCCAACTGTAAATACATGGTACAAAGGTGTTCCCTATATTTTGTTTTTTGGATATAGTTTGTTCTTAACCTCCAGTCTTCTTTATTTTGTACAGTAACCTCCTCCATGGAATTCTATAAGGTATATAACTCTGTTTACTATTCACCACCTCAACCCATCCACTATTAACTTTATATTATAACACCGCTTATTTTTGGACTGTATTAACCTTTAGCCTATTGGCACACAATCATGCTCTATCAGGTCCTACTAACTAAAGTACAAGCTAGATTTCGAAATTATTCACTCATATGCATGGAAAGATTTTATTTTGCAGGTCCATATTCTGGAACAGCATCACGTAGATGGTAGAAATAAAGCCAACGAGTTTCCCTCATCTGCATTTTACCAACTTACATCGTAGTTATTTATATATATTTTAGTTGTTTTTTCTGTTTCATCATTCATACAGGCCCATGCAATACTGTTAATTCTCTTCTATGAAAGTTGTTGAATATTATAAGCTACTGTTCTTTTGGTTGAGACTTATGTAAAGATATATATATTGAAAAACATTGTTTATGTTGGTCATAATCAAGCTTCTCTATTGTTCTATTTTTTCTGAGTACAGTAGTGTTTCTATTATTGTTGGTTTCTCCCATGTATGGTGCCTGATAACCTTGCTGGATGTTCAATTATATAGTTGTGTTGGAATATACTATTTTTAGCGTTATAATATTTGGATTTAAGTACGTCATGTATCTTCCTTTGCACATCCACATTCATTTTTCTGTTGTTGCAATGGCAATTACTTTGTACCGACGGTTAATATTGATTTGTCTTTCTTAAGGGCTTAAATATATCGGTATTATTTTTTCTTTTCATAGATATTGTCCACTATGATTAAACTTTCTCAAAAAATTTATAGCATTTTGGTTTGTGTGTTCTAGAGTATGGAACACTGCTTGGAGGTAAAAATTTGTCATTGCTTGGTTGCCCTATACAGCCGTATATGTTTCATGAAATTTTGGATAATAAGCATATTGGCTAGCATTCTTCAAAAGGATGAGTTATTTGCAAACTCACACCAAGATAGTACTGATATGTTTTGAATAAATAAAACCTCTTTTCAACTTTGTTTTACATCATCGAATTTTTCCTGTTTAGACATAGGTCTATCAATGGATATTTCAAATAACAAAAATCCGTACGCATCCATATCTGAAATGTAGTTAAATATCAAATATTCAGAAAAATGAATGTAGTTTTGGATACGAAACACAAAATCACATTTGAAAATTATCCATTCGGTTCTTCAAAATTATAGTCTAAATTACGTGTACTTTAGTATAATACATATATTTGTTTATTGTTTTATTAAGCTAGACATTTATATTATACTCACTAAATGTATATTGACTGCTCCAAACTATTTATGATCATTATATTTCTTTATTTTTAACACTTTAATAATCAATGAAATTGAAAATGTTTATGTTAAACTAAAATTTTCCACTTCTGCTTCTTGATTTATCGATTGTTAGTGGATAGGATAATTATCTGATATTCGCCTATATCAGCGGATGCGGATATCCGATATCTGAACATGGTTTCAGTTGTGGATACAGATAGGACACTATCCGCATCCGAAAGTATCCATTTACATGTCTACTTAGACATATTTCTTAGAGTCAGTTAAATAAGCTTAAATAAGCGGTAACAGTACAAAATAGTGCCCTTGCCTACTTATTTCATTTTACACAGTTAGCTAAAGAGAAAGGTATTGTTTTGAGTTAGTTATAATATTTTGATTTACCATATCAAATCTTTTTATATTTACACTCAGGATCACTTATTTTCATAAGCTATTTTTCTTTGAATCTTTATTATACAAACTCAAACTCATATTTCAAAAATGAAAATATTGAACACTGAAGAGAAAAATTTAAGCGAGTCCTTCTTATTCATCAATATCCTTCTCAAATGCTTTATTCTCAACAATAATATCTAAACACGCAGAGTTCTTAGCAGCAAAATATGAACATGCAATTTCAAAATTCAAATTATGATCATGATCAATCATTCTACAAAAATACGTATTTCTACCCAAATTACATGTCTCCAAATAGCAATGATTAGCCTTAAAACACTTAACGCTAAGAAAAAAACTTGATACCATTAACTGTATGTAAGGAGTATGCATGTCCCTTGCATCTGCTCTTTTTTGTGCACTGTTTTACTATCCTCCCAATGTCTACTTGAATCTACGCATTGCTTTGCATCAATATGGGATCAACTTTAGTTTTATGCAAGGTAACAAACCTCTGCTTTTTTCAGATGCATCTGTTCGGCACAAAATGCAAGAGTTATACAGCTACATGCCAAAATTTAATCATGTACTCTACTTTCTTATTACACTCAATTTCACAAAAATATAATTGCTTCTTTTCTACCATATCCTTTAACCTGTGACGTCATGGTTTCAAAATATGCATACACGAGTCATTAAATTTCAATACCACCATTTCCTAACGTCCGTATGCGAATTAAATTTCAATGCCATAACGTCCGTATGCGAAGCACGGGTTCACACTAGTTGGGTTAGATTTCTAAGTAGTAATTCAATACGGGCAAATTTTCTCTCTTTTAAATGTAGATGCTAGATTCATATGATTATAGTTGTCTACCCTCTTTCTCTATCGTGACTTGGAAAAAAAATATTAGAACATAAGTTATGATCATTATTCGAATTCTTTTTAGTAACACAGATTACAATAAGAAAATACAGTAACATATGTCAGGATATAATTTAATGATGTTGGTTTGAATGTAATTAATAACTGGATTGAAATGATATAAATGTTAATTCCAATAAAGAATGGAAGGAATGTTTTTATTAAAGGTGAAAGCATAAGTTTATTTATTTGAAAGTGGAAATTAGGTTGAAGAGCTTCTCATTTCAGGGTAATAAGTTTTAAGGACAATACTTATGAATAATTAGTTTTAAGGACAATTTACAGGAAAATGATAAATTTATTTATCTTTTTGTTTTTATAGTGCTAAATTCATTTATCATTATTTTTGTATAACTGAAAATTATAACTTCATTTATCTTTTTCCTGTATATTTTCCTTAAACTAAATTTTCAGAAGTGTTGTCCTTAAAACTTATTACCCTACACAAAGAAGCCCTTTGATTGAAAATGCCCTATTTGAAATGTATTTTGAATAAGTTGATTATAAAAATAAGAAATCAATTATTTCTTAAGCAATTTATAACTCTTGTCTATATACAATAATTTTATAAATATGTTTGGATTACTATAAAAAGAATACAATTGTTTTCATAAAAAGAACATGCGTTTGTTTAAAATAAAAAGAACAATTTTAATGAAATTAAATAAATGTTTTAAGAAAAATAAAATGAATGTTTTTCCTTTTGAATGTTAGTATAATTTTAGAAAGACAAAAAAAATTGAATTTTGAAACAACATTTTACAACCGTTAAATAGTATTAGTAGGCGGTACAAAAGTGATTTTAATGCTAACCTTCAAATTTGAAATAAATACTATATTTAATTTCGTGATTGTACACAGAGAAAATGCCCTTTTTAGAATTTGAATTTGGAGTTCTGATTTATCTTTAATTTTTGTAGTGGTTGTCCCTATCATGTTAATCAAAGGGTTAAAATTTTATTTATTACGTTTTGATAACAATTAAATGAGTTTAAATCTATGTATATTTGGGGTTAATGAAATTTATCGAGTGGTGTAGATGTTTACAAATTGGATTTCAAAAGTTTGTTTGCCGTGTATAGCTGGTTCCTTCGTTTGCTTTATATTATTATTATCATGCCCGCATTCTCATTCTTTTCATTTTCAATTCCTCCCCGTAACTTTCACGTGATGCATTTTATTGTTAGACTACCCATTTCATATACATTGTCATTTACAATTCCATTCTAGTTCCATTTTCCCGTTGCATCATGAAGTAATTTTTTTTTCATTTCTCTTGCCTAACGTAGCATCCATTCTTTTCGTTTGCTTTATCTTCTCGTTTCAAAATGTGAGCTCGCCACCATTTAAACTTCATTTTCATTTGTTCATTTCCTACTTCCTGTAGCTTTCATTTTTGCAAAACGTAAGCAGTAGTTCATTTTCTCTTCACCTCCCATTCACCGCATCTCTCCTCCCACCCTCACACCGACCACTTGAAACCAGCCCCGACCCCTACTCCACCACTTCAGTCCACAACAGCAACCACCATCCCCTTCACTTCCTTCCAGTCCATCGACGCCTTCGTTGTTAAAAACCCCTTGTAAAATCATCGCCCATTTTATTGACAATGTTACAGTCACTGCCCGTCATCACTGTTTCTATAAAGATTTGAAGAGAAAAATGTAAATTGCTTTATTTCATTTACTTTCGTATACAGAGAATAATAATATTGATACAGACTTGCACTCTCTATTTATACATATCTGGTGAAATGCTTATTGGGCCAAGAAGATAAATCACAGCCCTTAGCGGCCTGTTCCTGAAGCATAGAAAGTGGTCCATATAGCAAATAGATATACGGTTATCTCATCTGTATTGATTCATTTTATGCACCCTCAAACCTAGCTCTCCTGCTAGGGTTTGCGATCTTCTTCGTAAACAAAAAAAATGGCTTCCACTAAAGAAAGTCATAAATAATTCAGATCCGACATGAAGTTGAGATCTTTACTGCTTGGCTTGAGTAACTATGCAAATTTCAGCTGGCTCGAGTGTATTTCGTAATATGATCTTGCGGAATATTCTTGTTGCCTTCAGATTGAGATAAAATCAGCCCCCAAGTTGTTTCGCTTGCAAGATCTAAGCAAGGTATTCCTGTTGCCTTCGAATCGAAGATAGAAATTGAGTTCCAGGATTCTTGAATTAGTGAGATCTGGTTCTAAAAAGTAAAGATCAGTTCTTTGCTTGAGAAATAAGCTTATAAGGAGGCATGTTGCTGATGTGTGAACAGTTATTGTTCTGCTTGCAGCCTCTTTGACACCGAATGGTAGGAAGCATCACGCTTTGTCTGACTTTCGAGGTCTATGACTCTAAGCTTTTCTCTGAAATGGGTAAAGTTCATCTTTGACAGTGGTTTTGTTAGAATATCAGCAACTTGGTAAGTGGCAGGTATGTGATTAATGTTTAATTTTCCCTTGGCAACTTGCTCACGAACAAAATACAAATCTAGTTCCATATGCTTGGTTCTGGAATGTAGGACTGGGTTAGCAGTGAGTGAGGCTGTACTAAGATTATCACACCATATTGTTGTCTTGCTTTCGGTTTTAATTTGTAATTCACTTAATAGTGATTCTATCCACATTGTTTCTGCCACTGCATTAGCCACACTCCTGTACTTTGCTTCTGTGCTCGATCTGGACACAGTTGTCTGTTTTTTTGAACACCATGAAATTGGATTTTTGCCTAAGTAAATGCAGTAACCACTTGTTGACCTTCTGTTATCTATATCACTTGCCCAGTCTGCATCTGCATGACCAGTAATACTAATTGCTTTACATGCTTCAATAGTCAGTCCATGATTTAATGTTCCTTTAAGATATCTTAGTATTCTTTTGACTTCTCTCTAATGCTCATCTATTGGACATTGCATGAATTGACTCACTTTATTTACACTGAATGAAATTTCTGGCCTGGTGATTGTTGCATACTGAAGTGCACCTACTATGCTTCTGTATTGACTGTCATTTGTGATCATTTCTCCTTTAGTCTTTGATAAATGAGCATTTGTTATCATGGGTGTTGAGATTGAATTTGATTGATCCATTTTTGCTTTAATGAGAATTTCACTGATATATTTCTTCTTACTGAGGTGAATCAAAGATTTTGAGAGTCTTCTTACTTCAATTCCCAGAAAGTAGCTTAGACACCCAAGATCTTTGATTGAAAATTCTTTGTTTAGATGTTGAATAAGGTTGTTGATTTCTAGATCATCACTCCTTGTAATAATAAAATCATCAACATAAATCAGTATATAAGTGTTAGCACCAGAATTAAACTTTGTAAAGAGAGAGTTGTTTGATTTTGTGCAATTGTAGCACAGTCTGGACAAAGTTGTCTTTAATTTCTCAAACCAAACCCTTGGTGCTTGTTTGAGACCATAGATTGCTTTGTTCAGCTTGCATACTAGTCTTTCATTTCCCTTTTTCATAAAGCCATGAGGTTGTTCCATATAAACCTCCTCCTACAAAACACCATTTAAGAATGCATTATTTACATCTAGTTGCTTTACAATCCAATTTCTACATACGGCAATACTGAGAACAATTCTAATAGTAGAGGGTTTCACAACTGGGGAAAATGTTCCAGTAAAATCAAAACCATTCTGTTGTGAATATCCCTTTGCTACTAGTCTTGCCTTATATTTGGAAATTGATCCATCAGCATTTCTTTTTAATTTGTATGTCCATTTACAGCCTACTATATTCTTATCAGTAGGTTGAGGAACAAGATCCCAAGTCTTGTTCTTCATTAGGGCATCATATTCCTCATTCATTGCTGCTTTCCATTTGTCATTTTGTATGGCTTGACAGTATGTACTTGGTTCTTCATTATCTAGAGCTACATTGTATAGTTTTGGTTTGAATATACCACTTTTTGCCCTTGTGATCATATGATGTCCAACTCTTACAGGAATTTGTTGATGATCATTGTTGTTCATCTCAGTCTCTTGTGGCTCATTAGATGATTGTGAATCATCTAATGTGTGACTTGAGCTTTGCTGCATTTGATTGTCTGGCTGTTGCATTTGAGATGATGTGTTAGATGACTCGATTTGTCCATGACCTGGTTCTGAAGTGATCATTGTGGGTTGTGGACTTTCATTGCCTTGAACTTTCTCTCCAAAAATGTGAGCTGCCTTGTCAATTACCACAGGTATAGGTACTAAAGAGTACTTAGCATTGTGAACCTTTTCTGAAGTTTTAATTGTTGAGTTGCTAAAAGGAAACACTTGCTCATTAAAAACAACATGTCTGGATATAAATATTCTACCATTACTAGATAAGCACCTATAACCTTTTTGATTTGTAGCATAACCTAGAAATGTACATGGTTATGATCTATAGTTCAGTTTATGAGAATTATATGGTCTGAGGTAAGGGAAGCATAGACAACCAAATACCCTTAAACTATGATAATCAGGCTTGATACTATAAAGGATTTCTAATGGACTCTTTAGTTTTAGGACTTTTGTGGGTAATCTATTGATTAGAAAAACTGTAGTAGCAAATGCATCAGGCCAGAACTTGAGTGGTAATGATGCATTTGCTAGCAATGTTAAGCCTATTTCCACTATATGTCTATGCCTTCTTTCAATCAGACAATTTTGTTCTGATGTATAAGGATAAGTTGTCCTGTGTATGTTACCTTTCTCTTGGAAAAAAAATTCTAAGAGGTGAGAATTCTGTTCCATTTTCTGTCTGTAGTATTTTTAGTTGGCAGTTTATCTGCTTTTCTGCCTGCACTATAAATTGTTGAACTGCATAACATGTTTCAGATTTTGCTTTCAAAAAATATATCCACACATATTTTGAATATGCATCAACAAAGGAAATATAATATTTGTACCCATAGTTAGTTGATATGGGTGCTGGACCCCATAAGTCAGTTGCAACAAGTTCTAGTAGTTTGTTGTAACTGACTTTGGAGTCCACAAATGGTAATTTGTGGCTTTTACCCATATGACAATAAGTACAAATGTATGGAGTTGAAATATTGTTAAAAGAGATATTATTTTCATTCAACAGTTGTTTAACAATATTTACATGAGGATGTCCAAGCTTACAGTGCCAAATATCAAAATTCTTACAGTCATTCACAGTTTTGATTTTAGAATTATTACACCATTTTTCTTTACATCCAGATGTTCTTGAATTAGCAACATTGAAATTATACAATCCCTAAATTTCTCTACCCTGTAAGAGAATATCTTTTGTTAGAATATCTCTGACTAGACAGTAACTTGGAAAGAATTCAAAGAACACATTATTATCTTTGGCAAATTGTGACACACTTAATAAATTTTTCTTGATAGATGGTACTCTTAATAAATTATGCAAGTATAACTGTTTCTTTCCTGTTATATATGCACTTCCAGTATGTGAAATTTTCACAGACTCACCATTGCCCATAAGTAAAGATTGTGTACCTTTATTTTCCTTGTTGCCAAGATTTAAGTTTGCCAAGTTATTAGTGACATGATTAGTTGCTCCAGAGTCAGGATACCAACTGCTATCATTAATGTCTTTAACTTTTGCAATGTCATTATTGTTACAATCACTTTGACCTCTGATTTCTTGTTGAGCACTTACCGCATTTGCACTGGGATTATAGTTTGTAGCCCTGTTGTTATTCTGCTGTGATGAAGTGTAGTTAATGTCAAATCTAAAGTAGCATTTACTAGCAATATGACCAATCCACTCACAGATCTGACATCTGGGTCTATTGTTTCCACTGTTGTTGAACCATCTTCCACCCCTTCCTCTTGATCTAGAGGACTGACCACCTCTCTGATTGGTATACTGTTGACTTCTGTTACCAGAAGCTTTTTCTTGACTCTTGGTTTTGTTGTTTGAGATGAAATTCAGAGACATGTCTGATATAGATGATTTCTTTTGTTCCAATCTACCCTCATGAGCTAGTAGGGTAGAGTGAACATATTGAATGGTGGGTAGAGTTTCCTTTGATGATATAACAACTACCACTGATTCATATTCATCATCTAACCCTCCAAGAATTGATAGAATATGTTCAGTGTCACTCACCTTGTGCCCTGCAGAAGATAAGTGATCACACAAGATTTTAACCTTTACAAGATAATCTCTCATTGACTGATTTTCCTTTTTGACATTTTGCAATTGTCTCTTGTAGTACATAATCTTGGCTGCTGACTGAGTACTAAAGATCTGTTCTGTTGTGGACCAGATCTCATGAGATGAATTGCATCCAATTAACTGAGGAAGTAGATTAGCACTTATTGATAATATTAACCATGAACTGACTAGACTGTCTTGTCTTTGATGTATTATGAATTCTTGATTGCTAACAAGCTTTCTGTCCTTGTCTGCAGTATACTTTGGTGGTATGATTATGGTACCTTGGATATATTGTTCCAGGCCATATGCTTTGATTGCTGTTTCAACTTTAAACTTCCAAAGCAAGAAATTGGTCTCATCGAGTTGAATAGACAGCAACTGACTTTGAGGTTTGACAATCTCTTTCAGTAGTTCTTCAGTTGGATTGAATCTCGCATTAGTGTGGGTGTTGGAGGAGGCAGAGATATCTTGATCTCCTTCAGCCATTGATTCAGAAATCAAGAAGAATGGTTAAAAAAAAGAAATTACTGTGAGACAAAAGAAGACTGAGCAGCCAAGAAAATTCTTGATTAGTTACGATAGAGCTAATGTGAATTCCTAGGTGAGGCACAGCAGAAGATTTGATCAGTAATCTTGACTCAGGTGTGTAAACGAAAAACTGAGATGATGAGAAATATTGTATTTCTCAAATGATTCTAGGTATATACTGTTTTAATCTTGATATGATGACTTTAGATCTGACCTTGATCAATGGCATGGCATTTTATTTTTTTGCTGTTAGGGATGATTCAGCTCTGATACCATATAAAGATTTGAAGAGAAAAATGTAAACTGCTTTATTTCATTTACTTTCGTATACAGAGAATAATAATATTGATACAGACTTGCACTCTCTATTTATACATATCTGGTGAAATGCTTATTGGGCCAAGAAGATAAATCACAGCCCATAGCGGCCTGTTCCCGAAGCATAGCAAGTGTTCCATATAGCAAATAGATATACGGTTATCTCATCTGTATTGATTCATTTTAGTTTCCATCCATAGTGAGCTCTGATCAACGTTGAAGCATGGTTTCTGAATCACATCCAGCAACTCTCCATCTCTATTATTACCACAACTCCGAAACAAATCATCATTGGTTACATTAATTATCTTGTTGCGCTCTTATTTCTTTTACTCTTGTTTTGGAATTGTAGTGCGCTAAATCAAAGATGAATTCTTTTTAAATAAACGATCTATATTTTTCTTATATTTAGATTAAAATCTAGTTGGTTGAATTGAATACGAAATTAGTATTGAATTGAAATGAATTAAATCCAGATAATTTGAAATCTATGTATCTGGAATAAATATTTGAATTTAACATTTTATTATAAAAATAAAGTTGGACAGAAATTAAAATGAGTATAATTTTCATTATTGGAATTTAGATATAAAGTCTATATTCAGTGAGATCTGAAATGAATTAAATTGAATGTATGAGTTGAATTGAATGTTGGTTGATATGGCTAAATTGTTGAGTAGTTGATATGAATATATTGTGATGATTTTAATTTACTATCCCATGCCATTCCAATAAATTGATTATAATGACACCACCCTATTGACACTGTATCACACCCTATCGTCATTCAAATCTATGGATGTTATGTTAATTTAATGTATTGTTAAATAGTATAATTTAAACATCATTAACATTTGGTATTGAAATAAAAAGATTTGAAACTAAAATTTTACTAGCTTTGGCCTTATAGTAGAAAATCTAAATTAAACACTGTTTGTTCTTATTTGAAAAAATTTCATAAATAAATAGTTCTAATTCTAAATATTTGATACTACACTAAATGATATTTTGAATATGATAGTCTAAAATTGGGTATGAAGTTTACATGTAGATTTATCAGAATAAAATATTTAATTAAATACGAAAAAATAGGCGATTTGTAAGAAGTGTCATTTTAACTTAAAAAAATTTCTATAATTCTATTTCAGAAAAATAAAAATATTTTGTAAAGAAAGATGTACTTAATTATGTTATTTATCAAATTTTATATTTTATTCTTTGAAAATAGGATTATTGGAATTTTGAAATTTGTAAAAACATTGAAATGGCCTAAAAAATTATCCGTAACACTTGCAAATTATTTGGAGAATATTTAATAAAGGGACATATATTTAATTCAGCCGTCTATAATTTTAATGATTTAATCTGCGAAATTAAACGTTTGAAAATTAGTGAAAATTATTAAATTTATATGGAAGAAACAGAAAAACCTAAGAATTTGCTATAAATGTCACGATCGAGATTTTCGACCTCCGAAAATCGATATCAATACGTCCACTGTATTAAATGTCGAGCAATCGAATGTCGGAAATACCAAATCATTGGGGAAAATAAGAAGAGGTAGAAGAGAAAATAGAAACAACAACACAGAATCTCACAATCGCAGCAGAACAATATATAATAGATAACAACTGGTCTTTACACAAAAAGAACTATAACTATTATTTATGCATTACATCATCAAAGTACAATACATCAATAACACAATACTGGACAATTATAATAACTTGTCCTCACAAAAACTGAATATACAGCCTATACACAACAGAATAAAAATCAAGTACGTGTGATACGTCTTCGTCATCCAGCTCGTCTCTTGAGCTCCATAGCATCCTATCCTGAATCCATAATACTCGGTCTGACCCGAGCATTATAATAAAATAACACCCGAGTCAGTCTGAAAAACTAGCGTGAGAAAACACACTCAATTTGAATTATTAAAGTTTTCAAAATCCTTTGAAAATCAAAGGTATCTCGTAAGACCGCGCCACACATAAACACGATGGGTTTTTACCTTACGATAACCAAAACATTTCATATCAAATCCTCTAATATTATAATAGTGTCTAA
This sequence comes from Allium fistulosum, assembly GCA_030737815.1. Taxonomy (NCBI): domain Eukaryota; kingdom Viridiplantae; phylum Streptophyta; class Magnoliopsida; order Asparagales; family Amaryllidaceae; genus Allium; species Allium fistulosum. The sequence goes on from CM060905.1 coordinate 88,826,227, forward strand.
GTACAAATACTTATTCAAACAGCTGAAATTGTTACATTAATTAAATTCCAGCATACTAGTCTCTACAATCAAAACCGTAAAGGCACGTATTGGAGAAAGGATTCCATACGAATGACTAGGCACTAGGGTACCACCTGTCATAGTACACGTCTAGAAACAGCGTACCGAGGACCACGCCGGGATCCCCTGCAACACAAGACCGGACTATCCCTAACCTGGATAGACCGAATATGCTATCACCACGGGTGTTCCCACCCTCTTTCGAGCTCCTTCCATACATCGTAGTAATAAAATAATATCTGCGGGTATCTAGAAAGGTGATAAACATACCCTAATTGGGTGCGACCCACTTAGCCTTGCTGCATCTCCCTTGATTTTCAGTCATTCGCGGTTGATGAGGCTAGAGGCTACGATTACCTCTTTAAGGAATTTTTCACTTAGAATGCTCATTGTCCTTTAATGACAATGTACTGATAGCATTCATCCATACAAGTCCGTCCTGGGTCCGAACGGAACCGAAGGCATATTCCTATTACATCCGTTTTGGAATAATCCTCGGGATTAGTAGCGATTAGCCCTTGCACTTCACTACTCCATCTTCGACTCCATGCTCTTGTTTTCCTTTCGAAAACGTATTCATTGGATCGAAGTGGTTTTCGGATAGCTTATCCGATCCCGGTCTCTTCGAAACAACATTCGATATTTCCGGTAAACTCAACCCCGGTTCTTTAGGAAATAAATAGACGAAAATAAGATCGGAGATCACCTCCTAACCGTTAGTGGATGGATTTCCTTATAAATGTCCTAGAAGAACGAAACGAGTTTATACGTACAGTATAGCACATCGAATGGTAACTGTACCATATAATTTCTGTATTTCTCCTAGATATTCCCAAAGTTATATTTTTGGTCCAGATTTGACAATCGGTTATTTAACTATCAAATAAACAATCATACAATCAAAGATTTCATTTTCCACTGAAAACGCTAAGTCTTATTTTATTTAATTTTTTATAAATTAAATCTCTTTATCCAAAATATATACTTTCCTACCAAATTTAGTATATTTACAAACTATCAACCTTCAAAATGATCTGGAAAGTACCCTTGCGGTATCAAACCATGAATTCACAGCTCAATGGTTACATCTCTATCCCAGAGAAATCCAAAACTTAACTGCAGACACTCACTGCCTTTGATTTGCCATGCGAGTATACCATTACTTCCTAAAAACTTTATTTTAAAATTTTCCAAAATAATATTTATAATATTCCCATAATAATTTCCAAGTTAAACCTTAGGCAAATACTCTTTTAAATAAAAGTTATTATATGATATTGAATATTGAATAATCTATCCCTTTAAAATAGTAATACTGATTAAACTTTAAATAATAATTAACTTACTATAAACTAACTTAATTAATATTTAAATATACTTTAAACAATTTTTAAACAACTAAATAATTAATTTTCTGAAATATTCTTTAACACTTCTAAATTTTCTACTTAATACTTAAAAATCCTCCCTTTTTAAAATAACTGAATTTCTCGATAAAAATATATTTTCCAATTCCAATATAACCAGTCAAACATCTATAAATCTCTTTCGATTTTTTTCCAATTTGATTTACAACCCAATTCCGTAAATTCCCTATTCACACTTCTAAAAATAAATCTACCATTTATTTTTAAACCGATTTACCTATCTCCTTATAAATCCTCACCGTGAATTTATAACTTCAATTTATCCATTGATTTACTTCACTTTATTTATAACTTCATTTATAAATTCCATAGTCTCATTTCCCGTTTATAACGTTTTCACAATACTTAATCAATTTTAATCGATTTCTAAATTGACTCCCATGTTTAAATCATTTTCTAAAAAAACAACTATATTCCAAACCCACTAAATTCCAATTTCACTCCCATAGTTTAAATTCTTATTTAATATCTAGTATAACCATTTTATATTTTCTTTCCAAAATTTCCTCTTTATTTTTTCCCAAACTATTTAAAATCTTTTAAAACAAATCATTTTTCACTTAAACCAATATCGCTTAAGTTTTATTATTTAAAAGCCTTTTATTTGCATTATTCCAAAATCTCTATTTACAATATTCCGAAATTATTAAATACAAATTTGAATCAAACTATCTATTTTTTTCCAAAATTCATTTTTTTTAATTAATCCAAATTTCACTATAAATATTTTTATCTCCAATTTTCTTTTTATTTTCTTTCCATATTCAAAACATTTATCATTGGTATTTAAAAACACCAAAGTCCAGGCCATAACTACCATAGCATTCAATACATTCAAATTACACTATAATCTACCATAGATTATTCAAACAAATCATACATCAATATATGAAATTAATTCAACATTTTTGAGGAATCCAGTTGGAACCCTCCAACCTGTTTCCCTGCATCCACAGATATTAACACAATATAAAAATACCAATCCCACTTCGAGGGGGATATCGTGGTATATAGGGTCATCCGCTATTATGCGGGGCGCATAGGGTCTCATCCGCTATATATATGCGGGAATATCAATCACTCCAATATATATACTACTATATATAATATCACATCCAACTGATAATAATTTATCAATCCTATCAATCAGTCAATGATTAATTTTAACTATTTAAAATTAATTGCAGTAATCCAAAATTGAGTGAGATTAACTCACCTTTATTTTTCTGTTATTTTCACGTTCCGGTCCTGATTAAATCCGAACTCATTTGAATTTTTCTAAAAATTTCAGAAGCTCCAAATTTCGTTCAAACCTCTTCCTATGCGTAGATGACGACATCGCGATCCCAACGAATCTTGAATCGGACCTCGTGTGCATGAGATATAAATTTTATAAGTTTACAAGAATATAAATGATAAAATTTACAACTCTTTTTTTTATTAAATGAAGGCCCATACCCAATAACCTCGAACCGGCCCAACACCTATCTCTTCCTCCCACTTTCTTATTTCGCCTGCACATGAAACACAGAGAAACCCAAATGAAATCGTGTGCACGCACACGATGACACAGCCATCCACTCCATGAACCACCAATTCGACTTCACCACCTCACCTCTCATCGCGAGCTCGACTCGACCGCCATCATCTCGACTGTGCCGCATCACCTGAGTAAAATGCGACATGTCACCTACCTACTTCCTAGCCCCGAGAGTCGTGACCCCCCATCAACGATTGACCTTTCAGAAATTTGCACCGAGACGTAAATCCTCGCTCTGAAATCAAAACCAAACCCCATTTCGCCAAACGACGACCCAACGCTTCTCAATCCCAAACCCTAGCGGACATGCCTACAACTGACCTAGCCCCAACAACGCTGTGTCCATCCAAAAGTGTAGCAGATAAAAGCTTAGGTGCAAACATGATTTTTGAAACAAATCTTGCGATTTTTAGTTTATTGAAGATCGAGAATTTTTTTTGGAAGTTTTGATATTTTTTTCTTCTCTGTAAAGGTTTGCGTGGGTTTAAAAAGAAGAAGGGAGGGAAGAAAAGATGTTGTCGTGTTGGTGACTACGTACAGTAGCTTGAAAGGAAAGAAAGGGGCTGATGTAAACAAAAAGTCAAGTTGACAAAAATATATATTATTTAAATTTTTAAACCGTCTCGATTTCGCAACTTAAAATCTCGACCTTCTATCGAGGCGTACAGTTAGGCGTTTATAATTTTATACCTTTATGCAATGGAAAAAGTTTGAGTCCTAATTCGATCGTATGGAGAAGATAACTTTATGGACCCAATTATTCTATTAAATTTTCGATATTTTTTAGCGCGTTTCTATTTCGTACGACCAAACTGTAACTCCAAACGTTAAAAAATTTGAAATCCGATAATAATACACTATTACGGATCCAATGGAACTTGTTTCGTCGAAATCCGAGACTGTTCCCCGGATGGTTATTTATAAATGTAAATTTAAACGATATATTTTTAAAACTGAACAAATCACTTTTAAATTCAATTTAAAAAGTTTTATTATCTTCATTGTTACTAATATAAATTTTATAAGCCTTTAAATTATTTTTAACAAGCTTAAAATCCAAGATTCAATAATTTAACAAATTTCAATTATTAAATTCAATAACAAAATTATCCAATAAATAGTTATATTTGAAATTCAAGTTAAAAATTTACTTTTAAATATTTAAAATCAATTAAATATTCCTATTTCAAATATCCAAATTCAGGGTCGTTACAATAAATTATTTTAAAATGTTTTAAAATTAAAATATAAATTGGAAATTTTCTACAAATTTTTAGGCCTTTGATAATTTATTTAGAGTAAAAACTAATGTATTTTGAATATTACAAATATTAACCTTTTCAGAAAATTCTTAAACTTTTTCTGCAGATTCCTGAAGTAAAATGGAGAATTTTGAATGTTCGTCACTTTCCGAAATTCCTAACTGGTTTTGTTGTAAATATTTAATTGGACAAAACTACACCCTTTATAAAACGAAAGGTTGCTTGTTAAAGAGACCGGGACTAGATAAATAGCATATTCTCCATCATTTTACTAGAACCACCTAAATAATCGTGTACATGGAGGATGTTTCCAGAATGTAGATGTTTAATTAGCGAACGTTTGCTGGAATGAAGTAAGATAACGATGATGGATGACCCTGACATTTGAATCAATTTGAAATGACTAAAATAAGTGATCTATGAACTGGCCAATAAGGTTAGCTACCATAGCGAACTTCTTAACCTCGTATTACTATCTTAATTTGAACTCGATTGATGCACCTTAATTTTGGATTGATGGGCGCAGTCGGCCGTTAAGGGTTATAACCAACCAAGAAGAGTAAACTTATAGTATCCTAACTTAGGCATTGCCTCACATGCCTTGTCATGCGTTTATCCCTATATGAACTACTATCACTTTGTTTTAGTATTATACCTATAGAAGACTCCCTAGCTATCGACGTTGTTGGTTGTGTTACAAGACCTGCATAGACCACACGCTTAAAAATGTGTTAAGGAGGACCATTGTAAACCCTTAATGCTAGTCTAATATTCACATTACTGATAGACATTACATGTGTAGTGTATCTTACTACATATAGATAGTTTAACGTAATCAGGTATAACTCAGAATACAACTGGAATCAACTGGATAACAAAATGAATAGATATCTGGATCTTCAAAGCAAAACTCCAGCTCCAAAGGTGAGTCTCAAATGTTGTATCACTCAGTCTGACCCGAGCATAAAGCAAAACACAAAACACTCGAGTCAGGACATACATATTTATACAATGTAAACCAACTCAAGTGAACTGTAATAACAAGTACAGTAACTCAAAGGATGCTTGGGATCGCCCATCCTCTAAGGATCCATTAAACTATTTACTATGTGGTAATATTGCACTATTATAATAATGTCTAATATAAAATAAACATACTTTAAAATAGCATTAGGGCTTTACATTTAATCTGAACTCACCCCAACACGTAATATGCCAATAGTCTACACAGTACCTGCATACCTTGAAAGGCTACGAGAAGATACTCCATAGGTACGACACAAATAGAAACTCGTAGTAAAGCTCGATATGGTAGGTGACACGGCACACAAGGCAATGCCAGGGTAGATATACCAATTACACACACGGACTGATGGAAACGCATAGCAGCCACTACCGCTCCATCTCGAACAACACTCCCAAATCGAGGGGTGCACCCAAACAATCACAAAGTAATAGAATGGTATCGAAGAAGTGCGTCCGATAAAAGGTGCTACCTCATTGGCCCGAGATCCCTCTTGTTTTAGCCACCTTATGCCAACTCACGGGAGTTGGGTCCACGCATATACCTTAGGATCGTCGCCACCATCCTACTTCATTCTGGAAACTCCACCGTGTACATAGTTGTCAAAGTGGTTTTCGGTATCGACAGAGAGTGTGTCCATATCCGATCCCGGTCTCTTTAACAACCAATCGTTATTATAACCCGTGGTTATAAAATTTAAAATAATATTTTATACTTCAAAATAGAATATCATTTCAAACCCAAATCTTTATCAAAATAAATATTAAATCAATTCCAAACCATTTTAACATATTTAAAATATCATATCATTTCAAAACTTCATTTCAAATCATTTCAATATATCAAAATATCATATCTTTCCAAAACTTCATTTTAAATAATTTTTATATATCAAAATATCATATCCTTTCAAAACTTCATTTCAAATCATTTAATATATCAAAATATCATATCTTTTCAAAACTTCATTATCAAATCATCATTTGAGTTCAAATCCAAATATTCAACTTTAAATACCTTTTAAATTCAAAGATATCATTCATTTATTATCATTTCAAGTCACCTTTTAAATAGTTTATATTTCAATCAAAATAATTCCTCTAAACCATTTAAAAGTGTAATTATTATACTTTCAAGTCAAGTATTCAATTCAATTCAGTTCCCAAATAAACCATTTCAAACTCATTTCCTTTCAAATCCTTTATCAATTTATTATCGTTCTTTAATTCAAATATTCAATTTAGATATCATTTAAAAATCAAATATGTCATTCATTTATTATTTCAAATATCATTTCCAAACATATTTCAAAATTTCAGTCAAAAAGATCCATTTATCTCATTACATTTCATTCCATTTAGCATATAACAAAGCCAACATTATTTAAATTCAAATTCAATTTAAATTCCTTAAAATTCAAATTTAAATATTAAATTATATTCAAAACTCCTTAAATTTCACAAATAATCAATTCCAAAGGTTTAGTCATTTAACTCTTTAAAATATAACTCAAAACAGTGTTAAAATCCATAAATTTCAAAACATTGTCAATTTTAGAAATAACAGCATTTATAACGTGTTATAGGGTATTTAGTTTCCAACATAGTTTAGTTCAGGAACAACAGCATTTGACATTTATTAATACTTACATTTAAATTACCATTTCACACATTAAACTAAATTTCCACTTTATTTAATTAATTTAAACCTTTAATTAAAACCAAATTTCACATTTCCAAGTCAAGTTATATTTCAGATTACACTTTTAAGCATTTATTTACTTATTTAACCATTTTAATTCGTAGAAAAATCAATAATACTTTATTAAATCATTTAAATTCAAATTTAAAACAAATTATCATATTTGCCATTTTCCAAATATAATTAAATGCCATTTTATTCATAACTTAAATATCATTTTAAACCAAAATCTAAATTTCCAAACTTAAGTTATATTTCAAAATTCAATTTAACCATTCATTTATTCAACATTTTTAACTTATAGAAATATCATAAATTCTTTATTCAAACCATTTAAAATCTATTTAAATCAAATTTTCATAAATTTACATTTTAAAATATTCAAAAACACTTTATAAAAATAACCACGGGCCTATATATAGTTTTCTAACCTAGGTCAAGTGATATGGATATGTATCATTTCAATCCGCAGTTTAAAAAGCAAAAATCCGGGTTTTATCATTTCAAACCCGCAATCCCAAGTCAAAATAAAATAAATAAAAACCGTTCAGGCCTATCATTTTAGCCCATAACGATCTTTTCCTATTCTAAAGTCCGTTCGGGTATGTATCATTTCAACCCATAGTGAATCTAATCTACAGGGAACTTGCAGTGTGATAAACAGGTATAAAATGAACAGTCAGCAACATATAACAATAACAGGTGATATGACATGTAATTTAACAGGTTTAACATCATATATAAATAATCACAGGCAATTATAACATCATTTTTAATTCTACACATTCAGTTGTGGTCGCTTCACAATTATATAAGTATGAATAGTCGTGTGAGATTTACTCACCTTTAAATGCTGGAGATTGCAATACAACTGACACAACGGAATCAAGAGCACAAAGACAAGACTATAGATTTGAGTGGAGAGCGAGATCCAATGCTACAACTCTTGTGTTACAACCCAAAACAAAAATCAAAACAAACCATAATTTCAATACACTAGAAATGGAATAACTTTTAAATGAAAAGAGATATGAATGCCAAATCTTTTGCCTTGCTTCCTATATTTATTTTTCAGCCTAGGGATGTTGTTTGGATCTGGTTTGAACAAGTTTTGGATCAGGTTTGGTCATGTGAATGCACGGCCAAAGTGGTGAAACATGGAGGGGAAGTTACATAGTGAGAAGGTGAAGGGTTTAAGGCAAAATAGTGTGATTTTTGTTCAATATTGGGTTCGGCCATGGGGTTGTTTGATCAGGTCAGAGGGGTATGGGTCAGGTCAGTGGGAGGAAAGGTGTGTGGTGGTCTGGCCAGAGGTGGTGGAGGCGGCCTAAGGTGGTGGTGGTAGTGGAAAGTGGAGTGGTGAAGCAAATAGTGGTCAAACAACATGTTTTATGGCTTGTGTTGCAATTTTTGTGGAGTTTTGGCATCATGGTGGCTCGGCCTTGGTCAAGACCAGAGGAGTAGCTGGTGGTGATGGCAGGGAAGAGGTGTAAGAGTTTGTGGTCGTGGAGGAGAGGCCGATCCACATACAAGAGAAAACAAGGCAAAAATGACATGAAAATAGGAAAAAGAAGAAGAAAAAGTATAGAAACAAAGAAGCCATTACCAAAGCTTTTCTTAGCCGTGAAAAAATGAAATGGAGAAGCAGTTTCTCACGTGAATTTTGAAGGGAATACACAGCAAATGAAAAAAAATGCACGGCCAAAAGAAGTGTAAATGAAGAGTTATGGAAATGAAGAGTTTTGGAGATGAAAAGACTTCAGTTTCTAAAGCATTTTAAACTCTTCATATTTCTTTTTCTTTTTAATTTTATATAAACAAAATAAACTAAGAAATTGACTTTAAAAACTGAAAAAAAGTATTATAAAATAAAATTAAATATTTAAATTTAAAGAAATGGAAAAAGAATTACAGAAATTACTTAAAAATTGAAAACAGTGTCCGGAAATTACAAATAAATTACCATTGACTTTGGAAAATTATTTACTTCATTTTAAAAATATTCTAAAACAAAATTTGAAATAAAAAGATTTTTAAAACATTTTCAAAGTGAAATAAATAATTAAATTCAGAGAAAATAGCAAAAGAATTGAAGAAATTGTTTAAAAATAGGAAATAGAACATGAAAATTACAACAAAATACCATTAGCCTTATAAAATTTCTATTTCACTTTAAAACAAATCAAAGTCCAATAAATAAAATAAGATGAGAAACAAAATAAAGTAGAAATGAGAATAAGTAAGTTCTTAAGAAAATAGGAAGATAAATAAAGAATTACTTTAATTATTTGAAACTAGGAATTAAAGTTTATAAACAGAATACAACTGGCATTTAAAATGTCAATTACACTTTTAAAATGTTTTAAAATTAAAATATATACATAGCATGTTATTTACCCATATAAATGTAATTTAGAACATTACATGACCAAATAAAAATATTATTTATATAATTTAAAATAAACAATTTTGTTAAATACAACAAATTACAGACAATATTGTAAAAAGCATAACTTTCACATTATAAATCAGATTTCAACGAAACAAAAGGCAGTATTCTTAAAATTTTATTTACTTTCATAATAAAAGATAAAATTCAAAATTTCATCATTTTAAATTATTTAAATTAAACGTCAAAGTTTGACCATATTGACCAAAATTCACTATTCTGGAAAATACTCTATTTATTCATGTTTGAAATTATAATTCACATTCAAAACACAATTTATATTTAAAATAACAAAATTATCTAATTTAAATAAATAAAATAAAGTTTTTAAATCAGGAAATTCAACTAAAATAATTACAAAATATAGAGTTGTTACAGATCCTTAGAAGATGAAAAATCCCGTAATATATCTTAAGTTATTGTATCCTTATTGCTTGATTTGAATTTACTACATAGGAATTTATAGTCCTGACTCGACTGTATTTTTTTCTTTTATGCTCGGGTCAACCGAGTTGTTTCAACGTTTCAAAGGCGTTTATTCCTCGAAGATGAAGATGGAGTTTTGTGGACCAAACATACAAGTATTATTCCACTGAATTATTTTGTTATGTTTATTAAATTTACAACTCTGATTATTTTGTAAAAGGGAAATCAAATGTATATTTTAAAACATCTTCATGAAATGTTTACATTATTATTATATTTTGTCATTCTGCTATGAGATTCTATGTATTATTCTCTTCTCTTCTTATATTCTTAAATAAACCTCATTGACAATCTTTCTTCTGAACGGTTTGAGTTGGACATGTATGGTTTATTATCGACTTATATCGTTCAAAACGGCGAGTCGTCATAGTTGGTATTAGAGCTTTGGTTAATTGTTGTGATGAAATTCCAAGTCATTATGTCCTTTCCCTCTTTTAAAAGAGTTTTGCCCAAATTTTCAAATAATGGATTTAATAACTTAAATAGCACTATTTTTAAATATAGGTAACGATGTTAATAATTATTTCAAATATTTTACATATATTTATAATGATGGCTAAGATGAATATTTAAATAGTATTTATAAATGAGATTTTCCTTACATGAAGGACAAATGAATTTTGTAGTATTCAAATTTTGAAGATTACTAATTTTGGCATAAATAAGACTTATATAAGTTTTCTTCAAGTGTAAAATTTAGAGGCATTATATAAAAGAGTTGTATATAAAATTTTCTCGTTTTGAAATTTTATGGCATGGAAGAAAGGATTTGGAAAGTTATTATCTACAACATGATATGTTTGAAAAACAATTTAAATATATATTTCTTTGAAAACAATGTTATTTATAACTAGCATTGTCCTTCAGTCTAATTTTCTTCCAAAGTTTGTCCTTCAGCCCAAAAATAAAACTTAATGTCATTCAGCCTAAATTTTTTTCAAACTTTGTCTTTGTGCCTAATTCCCTCTTTTATAAATATGTTTGCATTAGTATAAAAAGAATGAAATTGTTTTATTTCTCTTCTCAATAATTAGGGTCAATTTTAAAATTTAATACTAAATATAATTGCAGTTGTTTTGTTGATGAATCTTCCATTTAAAAAGAAAGAGAAGTTAATTGTAATTAATGGTGTTTAATAAAAGAGACATATGTTTGTTTAAAATAAAAAGAATATTTTTAATGAAATTTAAAGAATGTTTTGAGAAAAATAAAATGAACATTTTTCTTTTTAAACGTTAATATAATTTTATAAAAAGAAAATAATTTGAATTTTGAAACAATATTTTGCAGCCGTTAAATAACATTAGTTGGTGTTACAGAAGTGATTTTAACGTTAACCTTAAAATTAAAAAAAATTAAATATTTTAGTTCAGGATTGCGCACTGAGAAAATGTTATTTTTAGAATTTGAATTTGGAGTCTCGGTTTATCTTTTATTTTGTGTAACGGCGGCTCCCATTACGTCAATTGGAGATTTATAATTTTATCTATTGTGTGCTAATAAAAATTAAATGGGTTTAAATCTTTGTATATTTGGGGTTAATGGTATTTACTGAGTGGAGTATATGTTTTGAAATTGGATTCCAAAGGTTTGTTTGCAGTTTAGAGCTAGTTCCTTCGTTTACCTTATATGTATTGTCACGTCCGCATTCTCCTTCTTTTCATTTTCAATTTCTCCCTTGTAGCTTTCACATGAGCATCCATTTCATTATTAGACTTCCCACTCATTTCCATTGTCATTTACAATTTCATTTTCTAGCTCCATTTTCTAGTAGCCTCATTTAGTTTTTTTGTTCATTTCTTTTGGCTAACGTAGCATCCATTCTTTTCTTTTGCTTTATCGTCCTGTTTCAAAATGTGATCTCCCACAGTTTAAATTTCATTTTCATTTGTTCATTTCCTACTTCCTATAGCTTTTATTTTTGCAAAACGTGAGCATGTAGTTCATTTTCTCTTCACCTCCCCTCCACCACATCTCTCCTCCTACCATCCCATCGACTTGCCCAGCCTCACCGGCAACATCACCAGCCACCTGAAACCGGCCCCAGCTTCGCCACATCAGCCTACAACAGCACCCGCCTTTCCCTTTACCTCCTTCCAATCCACCTTGCTTTCGTTGTTAAAAATCCCTAGTAAAATCATCACCCATTTTATTGACAATGTTATAGTCACCACTCGTTGTTGTCGTTTCCATTCATGGTGACCTCTCATAAACGTTGAAGCATGGTTTATGAATCACATCCAATAACTCTCCAACTCTATTATTACCAAAACTATAAAACAAATCATCATTGGTTATATTAACCATCCAGTAGTCACCATCAACCGTTTGCACATTCAGTTCAGAGTTACACAGACTTTTCAAGTGCCTAAGTGGATAGTTGTCATGTTGTTGCACTCTTGTCTCTTTTGCTATTGTTTTGGAATTTTAGTACGCTAATTCAAATGTGAGTTTTTTGTTTAATTTCACGATGTATATTTTTCTTATGTTATTAAATCGAAATTTGGTTGGTTGAATTGTATCTGAAATTGAGCTCGAATTGAAATGAATTAAATGGAGATAATTTAAAATCTATGTGTTTGGAATAAATATTTGAATTTAACATTTTATTATAAAAATAAATTTGGAATGAAATTAATATGAAAACGAGTATAATTTTCATTGTTGGAATTTAGATACGAAGTTTATATTGAGTGAGATCTGAAATAATTGAATTGAATGTATGAATTGAATTGAATGCTGGTTGATATGATTGTATTGTTGAATATTTTCTATGGATGTATTAGGATGATTTTAATTTACTATCTATTTGCATCAAAAATGGTCACAAACGCCCAAGAATAGGTTTTTTAGAGAAGTAAATAAAGAAAAGTAAAATTAAACTACGTAAATGAATAAATAAGCAATAGAGAACAAGTAGTAATCAAAGACAAAGAAATTTATAATGGTTCGCCATTATATGCCTACGTCCACTTTGAAGATTTCCTTTATTACCCTCCCGTGAATCTGATTACAACAGTATAACAAAGCTATCACTTGATTGTAGTGAAGTATAGAGTAACCAACAGTGTAAAGATCCTCAAAATGAACTAATAGTCCTGTATTTATAGGGAGAGATAACAAGGTGTTTCGCTAAAATTTCGGTAGAGGGTTTTCCAGGTCCATAGTGGCCCACCATAACGATCGGTAGTCATAATTCGTTGTTTTGGAACGATCGTTATAAATCATAACGATCGTTATTTTTGCCTTTGATTTCCATGCGATCATTTATGAGAGGTCCCACATACTTCTAGACCTTGCTCCTAAAATATGAAGTCATTTTGAGCTGTAGTTTATAAGATATGGATCAATCTTTGTTGTACTTGGATTGCTCGTTGAGTTACACCGATCGTTAGGAATGCTCAGCGTAAAAGGATCGGCATTTCTTGACCCTTAAAGTTTTGACCTGCGATCGTTTTTGTAGGCTCCACCCTTCAATATATTGACGCCTTGAAAGTTTCAAGTGAATTGGTCTTATGGATTTTGAGATATCGATTGATCTTCGCTGATTTGAGCTGTTTTATGGATCATTTCCAATCGATCAATATAAATCCTTGCTTTGTCCATAACTCCAGCATATGAACTCCGATCGACTTGAAATTTAAAATGTAGCCTCATGGGTCTTTGTTTGTCACCCCATATTGATTGCACCTCGATTGGGTCCCTGTCCGGATCTGTTCAACCATCGTCCATAGTATTGTATACAACTGATTCTCAAGGCTGGTAACCATCCGTTTCTAGCCAAGTAGATCATATCATGGCCTTGCCAAAGGCGAGATAACATTTGCCCCGCAAAGTACATCCTGTTTGAACATGCCGTGCTTTGAACGTTGCGAGCTTTGATTGTTGTAAAGGACTCCATCCAGTTTATTGAATGGTCATTGCCTTTCCATTGAGTTGCTTTCTTGTTGATGGTCATAGCTCCCTTATTCGTCGTGATGATCGGTTGATTTCTAATAGTATAAATATGGGATCACAACTTCTTGATTATCATCTTGTTTTGCTTCTAGCAATTTCTAAGCTTCAACAATTTAGTTTTAGCTTTTATCCTGTCGATTTCATATGAACATTCAATTTCTATTGATTTCAAATAATTGAACTCTAGAACGTATAATGGTTCGTATACATGTTTATACCTGACCCCCAATCATGATTGCATGTCCATGGGTCATTGTTAACTTTTAAAGTTATTTCTCATTTTATTTGAACAACCACGACCGACAGTTTTTCATTGAATAAAAGTTTGGATCGCTTTTGTACGAACTTTTTTTAAATAAACAAATGATCAAGGCCGATCGTTGTCACCAAATGGATTTTCATACCCACCTATTTACGATCTTCCTTGTATGATCGTTGCCATTCTCTCTCTATATATATATTGAATCTAAGCTGATCGTTACTGGATATAGCTAAATTTTGGATCGCTCTAGAAAGATCCGTGTAAAAAACAATCTTCACGATTGCGCTTAAGGAACGATCGATTCTACATTTGGACCACAAAGGGTCGGCCTACATCTCCATATATAAGCATTCCACTTAGTCATCCACTTCACATTCCCTACTTCATATCATTTTCGTATCGTTCTATCTTTTGTCCAAAAAGGAAAGAAATGGACCGTCCAACTCCATCTCCCCCATCACTCCCAAAAAACAATCCGAGTTTTCTGAAAAAAGAATTAATCCCCCTCCATACTAACCATTGTTGTACTTTCTCCTTTATATATCATCTCGATTCGAATTTGAATCTGTCTTCTTTTCTTTAGATCGCAAATTTAGGTAGGGTATTTCGAACTTGCTTTCTGATTCAAGGACGAGACTTCAAGTGTTGTGAATCTTGTGTCAGTTAGTTTAGTTGGTGGAATCATTTGATCTGAATCAAGTTAAAGAGGATGGGAATTGAGGAAGATGGAGTTGCCGAGTAAGGGAAATGATGCAGATCGATACATGACGAGTGCCCTTGGACGATCGGTAAAGCCTTGGACTTAGATGACTCTGGAATGGGTGATGGTGATGATCTACCGATCATTGTGGAGTAATGTTGACGTTTGGGTGTTCAATGATTGTCTTTGAACGATTAGTGGTGCTCTAGAGTTGGTGAATTTTGAGGAATGGCCAATATGGAATGATCGATGAGAATGAGTTGATCAGAAACGATCGGTAGGACTAGGTAGGAACGATCGGTGGGAGTGAGGATTAAACGATCGGTTAGGAGAGTTGATTTGAAAGATCGGCAGTGAGGCATGTAAAACAATTGGTGAAGTTAAAATGAATGATTGATTGTCTTCACATGAACCTTAAAAGTGGAACTTAATTAAATAGACTTGAACCCAATGAATAGCTTCGACCTTGTATATTCAAGTGAACTCATATGATTTGTATAAGACTTGGACTGCATATTAGGTAACAAGGGACATTTAAACTTTGACACTAATCATTGCCTTTGACTGTTCTTTTGAAGCTCATCAATGACTTGAACATAAAAATCGAACTTTTACTTGCTGACAATTGATCGTGAAACTCAAATTGCATCGTTCCCTAATGACATAGAGAAACGGTTGAGATGGTCAGGAATGACGGTCTCTTCGGTTGAACCTCGAAGTCTTGTCGTCTTTTCTATTTTTAATTACGTATAACTTATTACTATATTGTACAGCACCTCACCGCCCTACACTAGCACCCACTGTGCATCGGGGGTATAGGTTACTTTATCTAATCATGATTCTTAGTAAATTTAATAGCAATGGGTTCTAAATGTTCGGGCATCTTGCAGCTATGTCAGTTGGATCATCTTCTCGGCAGAACAATCCTGACGTGGAATCAAGCTCTGCAACGGAGTCTGATAGTCCATCCTCTAGTTATTATTTAGAATAACTGAAAAGCCTAGACCCATATTTTGATTTTTCCGATCTAGTTCCCATTATTCCACCAGAAGTTGTTGATCCTTCTCCCGACACTCTGGAGGATGCAGTTATCCTAGAGGACCTACTAATTTCGTAGCCTCTAAAATTAAGGAAGATGCTCTTCGTCGAATCTACGTAAGGCATGGAATTTCCTTTGATGATGTATTGGTTCCGTCACAGAATGATAGGTCCCATAGACCTTTAGAAGGATATACAACGTGCAACAATTCATGTGCTGGGCCAGATGCATCCTGCCATTTAACTCTTACATCCGAAAATTCTTCATTATCTGAGGATAGCTCCGGGGTAGCTTCATTCGAACGGCTATGCTCTTCTCAATTGTATTTATATGGTATTTATGGAATTCTTGCATCATCCTTCGACCATCGATGACATTCGGTTCATATTATCTTTCAAGTGACATACAAAGAGTCTTTCGTTTATATTTCTTGAGTCAACAAAGAAAGGCCAGATTCTAGCTGGTGCATATAGAATAAATTAAGCACTTTTAAAAGCAAGTGGTTCTTTGTTCGATGTCCTCCCGGTTTTGCTCGACAATGGTTGGGAAGACGTAAGTGTTATCCATCAACTTTATATTAGCGTGCAAAACAGATATCCAAGTCGTACTCCTGGCTAAGTAATTATTTTTACAGGCACCGTCACATGGCCCAGCGGTAACCTTTAGAAGGAGGTGGTCACGACTCTAAAAAACGCACCGCCTAAAGATAGGAACATCGAATATCTTCTCACGAACGAACGCATTGTTATTTTTTGTTTGATAGAAGAGAGCCTCAGTGTAGGGCTAACAAAAGTTGCTCAAACTGTAGGGGTAAGTCCACGGGATGCGGCCAGTCAAAGGGGCAATTGAATCGATCCTTCATGCCCCCGGCTATGGGTGCTTAAGAATTCACCGATATTGATGTTAGAAGGAGATAAAGGCGATGTGCTCGGCTGCAATGATGATGGATCTAGTCTTGGTGTTGAGGTCAGATCCTTGACCTCACAGCCTTTAGCTCTTGATAGAAGAAAAAAGAAAACACTTGTTTATAAATTTCCCAAAAGTTGCCTTTCTGATCAACTCAAGTTGTCGATAAGTCCTAAGGTTTCTCAAGATGAATCATCTTCTATACCGTCGAAGCGTTCAAGTTTGCCATTTCATTCTTTGCCTGGTCTGCTAATACCGCTAACCTTAACGTTTTCCAAGCACTGACATGAATGTTGATGGGTCGAAAACTCCTACCAGAACTGGCACTGAAATTCCAACTTCTAAAGGAGAAATTACTCCAATGAGCAAAGCTTCTTCATCTGGTTTGTTAGGGGGAAACAAAAGGACACTTGCACACATTTACACCCCTCAACATTGCATTATGCTAAACTTGTGCCCTTTAATGCTTAAAGTTGATTAACTTTTGTTTTTCTTTGCAGGAACAATGGTGAAGAAAAAGAACAAGTTCGATTTCCTTCGGGGTGTACACCACCAATTCTCTGGTTCACGCTCTAGCTCGTACCATCAAGGTGGCAATCGAGAGTATTATTACTCTAGTTATCACTTCGGTCGGGACCGTGGTCATCAAGATAGGGGTAATGGGATAAACCATCTCAAGTTTAGCATCAATCAAGATCTAGGTCCCCTCCTCCAAAGGGTTCTAATAAGCCAACTAATCGTCGAGATCCACCTATCAATCCCTCTTGTGGTCCCTCTCCAGTTTCAATTCCTCCACAGCCTTTAATTCCTTCTCATTCTCAGTGGTCTAGTGATCGTCGTCACCATAACGAACATGTTGCTGCTCACGGGCCCGTCAAGGAAAGCACTGAAGTTGAGATCACTGTCGAAGATCCTATGATCGGTCCAGTTGCTCGCATGGCACAGCTTCGAGAAGAGTTTCCAAACCTATGCTTTGAACGGTTCTTGTTCCCTGCTAACCTGAAGAGGGTCCCAGACCATGTCCAGAAAATGACTATCGACTGTGTCACTGATATCCACAAGTAGTACCATAAAGAGGGTCCCCCTACTTTTGGTGTTGAGAGTGCCTCGATCCCTCGTGCTTCTAAAGATGATGCTCCTCGATCCCCATCACTGAAGATGTTTCTTCGAAGAAAAGCCGAGGCAGAAAAGAATCGAAGAGAGGATCGAGTGGCAGTTCATATGGAGCCACTCCCAAGAAATAAAAGAAAGAGAGAAATCCAAGAAATAATCATTGGGTTGATGTGATGTGTAAATAGGTTGGATGGCTACTTTTCCTTTTTGCTGGCTGTGTTTGTTCGAGTACAACCCCCACTTTTACTTCTTATTTTGGACAAACTTGTATTATGAACAGCAAGTTTAGTGTGAATAAGAATTCTTTTATTCTTGTGCAGAATTCTCGTACATGCTTATTTTAAATGATCGAGCTATTACATTTTCCATTTAATGTATTTGTGATTCGTTGCTCGTTGGTTCGGACATCGATCCGATTTATCCATCCCAAGGCCTCCCTACGCTCGTGGCCTTGAGTCGTATCAAACACTAGGCTCGAGCCTTAGTGTTACGCCATCGAATTCAGTGGTTTGAGTAATTATAATCTTGCCCCCAGTCTCAGGTTAGCGGAGTTAGATAGTGGAAGGTTGAACTCCATCCTTAGTGAGTTTACACTCCTCCCATCAATTTCAGGCCAAAGTTTATGGAGTAGTGAGTGGTCAAACCGCATTCATCTATTTGTTTATACTCATATCCGTACTTGGGGTTAAGAGTTACTTAGTGGGCGGTCGGGTCACACCCTTTTTTATTTCGTTTATGCCCATATCCACACTTTAGGGATGAGAGACATTTCATAGGTGGTGATTCACACCCATTTAGCATTTATACTCATATCTGCACTCTGAGGCATGAGTTATTTGGAAACTGTCGAGTTCAGTTCTCTTTGGTCAGTCGTTCTGCCCACAAGTATGGGGTTTGACTCAATAAATGACCAATCGAATCTCAATCACTCTCAAGTTATGGCGGTCCCATCGAACAGTGGGATTTAGTCGGTCGTACTTCGCAACTAACATGTACTGCAATGGTAGGTCACAGATGAAAAATTCAAAGCTCTATTGATTAATGGAAAGTAATGACATAATTTGTCTTATTACATATTTGAAAACCAAATGCTAAAGAAAATCCTGAAATTAAATACAACTAAATGAAAACGAAAAAACTAAGTGAAATAGCATCTCAAAATGCTCGCTATTCCATGCCCTTGGAAGTGTGATGCCATCAACAGTTACTAGCTTGAAAGTTCCCTCTCCAGGCCTCTGCTAAATGACATATGGTCCTTCCCAGATTGGATTCATATGCGATAGGGTAGGAAAAACCCATTTTAAGACAAGGTCACTAATTTCAAAGGTTCTAGGTTGGACTTTAGTGTTGTAGTATCGAGCTACTCGGTGTCGGTGTGTAGCTGCCCTCAAATCAGCTTCCTCACGCTTCTCATCTATAAAGTCTAGAGATCCCAAGAGGAAATCCTTATTTGTTTTAGGATTGTAGTAAGTCACCTGTTGAGAAGGAACTTCGAGCTCAACAGGGATAACAGCCTCAGAATTGTAAGTGAGGGCGAATGGAGTATGGCTAGTCGCGGACTTGTGGGTGGTCCTACAAGCCTATAGCTCTATCGGGAGTTCATCCTCCCACTGCCTCTAACCCTTTCTAAACGCTTCTTCAAAATGGATTTTATGATTTTATTCACAGCTTCAACTAGCCCACTCGCTTGAGGGTGAGCGACTGCCGCAAATCTCTTTTCAATACAATGCCATTGATAGAAGTCTTTGAATTCAATACTATCGAATTGAGTCCCATTGTCTGTTACAATAGTATGTGGAAGACCAAAATGACAGATGATGTTCCGAATAATGAAGGTGGTAACTTTCTTGGTTGTGATCATGGCTAAAGGCTCCGCTTCGGTCCATTTGGTAAAGTAATCGACTGCAACAATAGCATACTTTGCACTACCATTAGAGATCGGTAAGGAACCGATAACGTCTTTACCCCACATGGCAAACGGCCATGGGCTGATCGTTTGTGTAATTTCTTTGGCGGGGCTCTTGGGACTTTTTCATATATCTGGCACTTTTCACATCGCCTTACATAATTGGCAACATCTCGATTAACGGTTGGCCAATAACACCCATAGCAGAGTGTTTTCTTCGCTAGGGTTTGCCCTCCGGTGTGATTGCAAATTCCCTTTCATGAAGTTCCTTTAGAACTCATTTTATTTCACCTTGAGCAATACACCAGAGAAGTGCAACGAAGAAACCCTTTCTGTACATAACTCCTTCCAGTATAATATACCATGAAGCTTTGCGAAGGATTTGTCACTTTCATTCCTTCGTTCTGGAAGAACTGCCTATAGCAAATAGTCTTTAATCGGAGTCGTCCACGACTCCTTCTCAAGCTCCGTCTCTAGTATCGGTCAATTTCCATCAGGCTTATGCTTGGAGCACTTAATACCTTGATCGAAACCAAGCACATCTATTGTGCATCTTTGGTGCTTGCAAATTTTGCCAATGAATCGGCCTCTCTATTTGGATCTCGAGGAATGTGCATAATGTCATAATACTTGAAGTCAGTCAACAAATCTTGGAATTGCTTAAGGTATGGAGCAAATCATTGTCCTTTAGCTTGGCAATCTCCCGTAACTTGGTAAACTACCAATTGTTAGTTCCAAAAGATTTCATATTCCTAGTTCTCTAGCGAGTTTAAGTCCAGCGATCAGAGACTCATACTCGGCTTCGTTGTTTGTTGTAGGGAAATCAAGCTTTGAAGCATAGAAAATTGACCAATCTTCGAAAGTTACAAGCACAATCCTAGCTCCAAAACAATGATTGTTGGAGGCTCCATCTGTATACAACTTCCACCATATGGTAGGGATTTCACTGTTCTCTGGGAAATCATCCTGCGCAGTAAATTCCGCTATAAAATCTTCCAGTTCCTGACCCTGGATAGTCCTTCGAGGAAGATAAATGATGTCAAATTAGCTAAGTTCGATATTCCACTTAAGTAACCTTCCAGACGTCTTAGGTCGCAGCAAGACCTATCGGGGTGGTTGCAGCAAGACCAGTCGTAATGGCTGGTCGGTGTAAACATTAATAGGGTGTGCCTGGAAGTATGGTCCGAGTTTTCATGATGTAATCAGCAAACAATATGCCAGTTTCTTTATCTTTGGATAATTCCTTTCAAATCCTGTCAATCGTTTGCTAACATAATAGACCTATCTCTAGATTCGATTTTCTTCGCGAAGCAATGCCGCACTTATAGCGTGTAGCGACACGGCCAAGTAGACTTATAAATCTTTATGATCCACTGGCTTTGATAAGATGGGAAGTCTCTCCAAGTGGTTCACCAAAGCTTAAAATGCGTCTTTACAATCTAGTGTCCATTTGAAATTCAACGGTCACCAAAGCTTGAAAAGAGTTGACATCCAAAACAACAAAGAGCATAATACGCACTCTCCTATGGTCACCTTCTCCCAACTCTACAGGTAATTCAACGTAATCGATAGCTTCAGTTGTAGCACCATTAAAGCCATGAATGCAAGCTTTAGACGGTTTCAAATCCTTGGCTTTCATTCTTATCTGATCATAAGCTTTTTTGAAAATTATGTTTACAGAACTTTCACAGTCAACTAATATCCTTCTCACAAAAGCGAGGCCGATCATGGCTGAAATGCCTATTGGGTTGATCGTTGGAGCCTCCACCTTGTCCGCATCTCTATTTATAAACACGATATCATCTACCATTATACGTTGTTGTTTTGTCGGAGCTCTATCCACTTTATTTGAACAGCATTCAAAATCTACATGCTTAATCGCGCTAGCATAGTGCTCCATCTCATGCCAACTTTATCAGTCGGATGCAGTCCTCCGACTATTGTATTGATCACTAATCTTCCACAAGTCCGCCTAGGCTCCCCATCCATGTACCGTGCTTGTCCTCGGTTGGATCAAGTGTCCCATGCCCGCCATCCTACGGGGTTTTTACAAACTGCTATAACTTCCTTTCTTGAATCATCTTTTCAATAATATCCTAGAGATGCCTGCATTCATTTGTGTTATGCCCATAACATTTGTGACAACGACAATATTTCTCGGTTTGTTTCTGCTTCTCTGTTGATTCTTTTGGAGGCGGCTTCCTATACCGCATGGTATTGCAGGTAAACAAGTAGATATTCTCCAGGGATGTGTTCAGTGGCGTGTAACTATTGTACATTGAAATCCTATGCTTTCCTCTTCTAGGATCCCTTTTTTATTTTCGGGTCCTATCTTTGCCTTTCTTTTGTTGATCCAGTTTGTTTTGGACATTCGCTTGAACTTTTTCAGAGCTTTCATCGGACTGCTTTACAACAATATTACTCTGTACTCTCTCTCCATTTGGTCCTACAACATTCTTCTTCCTGTAGGATCTGGCTTCCTCCTTCCTCAAATACTGAGCCGCTTTTGTGTAAAATTGTTCCAACGTTGCGGTGGTTTGCCAGCTAACAAATCGCCAAAATTAGATTTTGGATCAATCCCTCTTGTCACGACCATCAATATTGCATGGTCATTTGGATTACTGATTTCTTTAAAAGCAGTATGGTATCTCTTAAAGTAATCTTTCCATGATTATCCTGGAGCATGTATCACGCTGGACAGGGACATTACATCCTTCGGGCGAGTTGCTTGCATTTGAAACTGCTCCACAAACCATGTTGCAAATCATCAGATTTAGAGATCGACCGTAGGGGTAGACTTGTAAACCACATCATTGCTATTCTAGAGAGAGTTAGGGAAAAATCTACATTTGGTTGCATCATCTACTCATGTTGAATCCATCAGCCATTCATATCGCATGATGTACTGCCTGGGGTCGGTTTTTCCCTCGTAGGCATGCATCGACGGCATGCTGAACCTCCTTGTATACTCTACATATAGGACATTATCAATGAACGGGGTATGGCTTCTCAAGATCCCCTAGACATCATTGGTTAAGCCTTGGCTCTCTCTCACTAACTATCTGACCATAGCCAACAAGTCTAGCGTTTGGATAGTTGGTGCCTAGTGGTGGTCGTGTTCCACCTCACGTGAATGGTCCGATCGATGTATACGGGCCATTCCGTGCCTTCTTAATTCAACATCTTCTCGATGTGTATCTCGTACATTCACTTCATCATCATTCCGAGGAAGCAATTGGTCAACATTTAACTGAACTCCATCATCCAAATTGGCCGCAGCAGCTCCAGTTTGAATCCCAGGGTGCATAAGTAAGTTCCTTTCTCTGAAGGAGGGATCAACCCCGATTGTTTCTAGCAGACCACGATGGTCTGTCTATTGATGCCTCGAAGTTTTTACATGATATTCGTTTGTTTTGGGACGTCTATGCTTGTGATACTCATCCGATAAACTATAACTCTATGATGTCGAGTAAGGGGTAGGGTAATTCCTAGCTTTTCCTTGCTGTTGCTGACTGAGTTGGTTCATTGGTTGATATTGGCATGAATCTGCTGATTTAATTGTCGACAGCTATCTATTAGCTCTCTCATCATATTTTGGATTCAACTCTTGTAATAGAATTAGTTTGATTCTAGACTTCAACTGATTCATCATTTACATCCATTGGTTGACTGCTTGGGCCTCCTTGCTGGATACTAATGTTCTTGTTTCCTTCCATATTATGAGAATTAGATCTAGAATTCCTCACCATTATGATAGGTTTTTTTAGATTCTTGCAAATCTGAGTAGAACGAGCAAACTTCCTGAAGATAAGTATGGATCTCTTTCAAAGGAATTATGCAATCCAATAGCAATAAAGGGATCCTAATAAGCTGAGAATCAAGGTTCTCAGTGAAAGCACCAAAATGTTTACACCAAAAATGGTCACAAACACATAAGAATAGTTTTGTAGAGAAGTAAATGAAGAAAAGTAAAATTAAACAAAGTAAATGAATAAGTAAGCAACAGAGAACAAGCAGTAATAAAAGATGCAGAGGTTTATAGTTGTTCGGCGTTGTATGCCTACGTCCACTTTGAAGGTTATCCTTTTTTACTCTCTTATGAATCTGACTACAACAGTAGAACAAAGCTAGCACATGATTGCAATGAATCCTAAAGTAACCAAAAGCATAAAGACTATGAAAATGAACGATAAGTCAGCATTTATAGGGAGAGATGACGAGATATTCCGCTAAGATCTCGACAAAGGGTTTTACAGGTCCATAGGGGCCCACCATAACGATCGGTGGTCATAATTCACTGTTATGGAACGATCGATACAAATCATACCGATCGTTATTTTTGCCTCTGATTGCCATGCGATCATTTGTAGAGGATCCTACATGCCTCTAGACCTTGCTCCTAAATATGAAGTCATTTTGAGCTGTAGTTTATGTGATATGGATCAATCTTTGTTGTATTTGGATTGCTCGCTGAGTAACACCGATCGTTAGGAACGATCGGCATAAAACGATCGACATTTATTGAACCTTAGAGTTTTGACCTACGGTCAGTTTTGTTGGCTCCACCCTTCAATATATCGATGCCCTGAAAGTTTCAAGTGAATTGGCCTTGTGGATTATGAGATATCGATCGATTTTCGCTGATTTGAGCTGTTTTATGGATCATTCCCGATCGATCCATATAAATCCTTGCTTTGTCCTTAACTCGAGCATATTATAACACCCCTTATCTTTAGTAACAATATTTAGGATATTTAATTAGCTAAATAAAATAAAATAATGTGATCATTAATAGATTGAGATTTGGTTATAATCAAGGGTAGCCATGCCATGTTAAATGTAAATCAAAATGAGATAACTTGAATTAAAGTGTTAGGAAATAAGGAAGGGAAAAATGGAAAATAGGATGGACTTATACCCTAAACCCTTAGGAAACTAAACACATGTTCATTTCATTTCTCTTAAACAAAAACACTCTAAGGCCGGCCACCATTCTCAATCTCAAGGGAAGATAAAGGTAGGATTTTTAAGAGGACGAAGTAAATCAACTTATTCAACATCAAATCTCACATCTTTAATCACAAAGCTAAGGTGAAAGATTACTACATCCTATTTTTCTTATAGTTTTCGGTTTTAAAGTAAATCCGAAATGATTTTGCATGATAATGCCATGTTTTGAATGATTAAAAACTTATATATGCTTGTTGATGATTTATGCATGTTCATATTAGTTTTTATGACATGTTTGATGTGAAAACCCTACTAAATGACATCCAAATGCCTTGAAAATTTAAAGATAGATTAGAAATAATATTTTAGAGATTGGTTTCAATTTTCATAATTTTCTGAATTACTATGGATTTTATATTAATTTTCTAGTAAGGAAAATGATTTATTGGGTTATAAATAATTTACGACAAAATAAATAATTATTAGGGTCCGAAACTTATATATGTTAGAAAACATATAGAAATAGATTTTTTGGAATTTTTATAGAATTTTCCTAAGTATTTTGATGAATATATAAAATTATTTAAGGTATGGGACTTAAATATTTTATATATTTAATTAAGGAGAATGAGCATTTTGCATAATAAAATCATTGTTTATTTCTGAAAATATTGGCCGGACTTTTTGACAAAGTATTTAGCAACCAATGAAATTTTGACAAACAATGGCAGGTTAGTTGAAAGTTATCTCTTTTAAGTTAAAAACAAAAATATCATCTTTTTAGCATGTTCCGCCACTTTCGGTACAGGGGATTCCGACCCAGACCTTTCGCCACCATAGGTTTTGAAACCAATGTGCATGCTATCAAGCTACTTAAGCTGCTTAGTACGTAGCGTATTGGACAAAGATGAAAGGGTACTTGGTCGAAACATTTGGTTCCGAAGGGGTTGGAGTATGCTTTGTTTTAAAACTAAAGGTAGCGCCTGCCTTGCTTTCGAAAGGGTTAGGTTTCAACTCAGTTTCTTTCGACTGGGTCAACTATTTTTAAAGGAAAGGTTTTGACTTGATTGCACTCTTTTGTTTTAAGTAATACTTTCGAAGGGGTCGAAACCCCTAACTACCGCCTTTCTACCTTTCGAAGTCAATGGTTTCGAAAGGTATACTTAACTTTTAAAATCAGCTACTTCTCCTATGCTTTCGAAGGGATGGTTTCGACACCATCACTTCTTTACTTACGAGTAGGTTTTGAAAGGAAGGTTTCGGCTTAGATATTTGAATTGACCCTTTTTGTTCTGATTGAAGTATAACCCAAGGGTTTCGAAAGAGTTGATTTATATGGTTTTGAAAGGTGTTTTTCCACATGTTCTAAATTGAACCCAAGTGTTTTCGAAAGGTTTAAGTTTCTAAAGGTTGATGTTTTCAAAAGGTATTCAAAATGGTTTCGAAAGGGTGATTCCCTAAAGGGTTTCGAATGAGTCGAAGGTATTATTTTCTGATGGTTTCGAAAAGGTTGAAATGGAAGGTTTTTCCAAGGTTTTCTAAAGGCAATATTTTGAAGTGTTTTAGGAAATGATGTCTAAGTTTTAATGCTTTCGAAAGGAAGGTTTCAAAGGTTTTAAAAGGATTTTATGTATGGTTTCAAAGGGGAAGCTTTGGCCTTTCGGGCTAGATAAATAAAGGGGTTTTATTTGGTTTCGAAAGAGTTGCTTTCATAGTTTTAGAAAAGGGTACTTTCAATGGAATCGAAAGGGGTACTTTCAAGTGTTTAAATGTTTTCATCAACTAAGGGTTGAGTAAAAAGTGTATGTGTGTGTGTGTGCGTAACATGATAAGGTGATTTTGAGTAAAGCATGGAGATTATATATTTTCCTTGTGTGAGTTTGATTTAAAGGTTTAAATCATTTTGAAAAGGTTTTCAAGGAAAATTATGGGAAGAAATCCCTAAGTAAAATGACCCAGACATTAGAATACTAGATGGGTCTGGTATAGGGTCGCGCCCTATACATTAGCTATTGGCCCCAGCTAATTGTTGTCCAAAATTCCAGTGTGTAGGGCTTGGTCACAGGTAAGACTAAAATTATGATTACACACAGAAGGGAATATATATTTGTATACAGATATTTTATTGGTGAGCCCGCAAAACCATTAGGATCAGGTGATCTTGGGAGATGATTTAGTTAGTGACAGACCGTCCAGAAGAGAAGCATTTAACAAATAGTTAAGGACAGACCGTCCAGAAGAGGAGTGTCTAATAGATGTTAGATTAATTTTGTTTATATTATCTGGTAGGCCCGAGTCAGCTAAAGGTTAATAGTTAGCCAAGCAAAACTAAGTGTTTGAACAGATAGTTCATTTATTATCTGATATTTATGTATGTTTACATAATGATGTTTTACAATATTTAACCAGTTTTGATTGCAGGAAAAGATTTGCAAAAGATATGTTTTAAAAGGATGTTAGTGAGGGGAAACCTGTTTCGCTAAGCGGAGTGGTCTCACTTAACATTATTAAACGGGATGTATAGTATTATTCACACTAGGCTTTATGTCTGAATCGAAGTTTATGTTTTTCCCTTAAACTCTCGGGTGCTCAAAATTGATTTGAGTAGGATGAGGGATTAAGGTTTTTTCGTTTTTAGTAGGATGACGAATAAGGCTACCGAAGGCAAACAGGAGACTAACGGATAGCTATTTAGGAGTTGAAGTTCTTTGTTTTGTTGTTATTTCCACTATGTATGTATTTTGTCAATTACGACTATATGACTCTGATCATCCATGGGGGCATCTTCATATGTCGCTCTTGGCGTATTTTGTAATAAATATATTTTATCATTGCCCGGGAATGTATTGGGATTATGTATTATGAATATGGAACATCTATTTTGAAATGTAATGGAAAAATGTTGTTTTGAAATTTGTGATTTGTTTCATATTCAAGTGCTTTTGATATTATAGATACCATTAACATAGCCGTAGTTAGTCATCGGAAGCTAATAATATAGATGACTGCAGCATCTATAGCACCTAGTTTTGGGCCTTTAGATAGTGGATGTTACAGCTTGGTATCAGAGCATGGTTTATGAAATATTTTAACTAAAAATGATTTTTGAAAACATAATCCTTAGGAATTAGAGTTAAGATAGGGGTATAGGATAATGCTATAGTAACGTACTTGTATTTGCTATATATAAGTATACGCTATATCTCTAGAATCCTATCTTTATTAGGCTATTCATCTATATCTCACGAGGCTTGAATACATATATGGACGGAAGAAGAGGCAGAGTTAATCTTTGAGGAGAAAGCACAACCACAAATGGAAATGCCCGACTAAATGCTAGAAGAGGCCCGGGTCAGGCTCAGGTTGAAAATGTTGGTTCTGGGGTTCCCCAAGTGGATATAGGAGCAATGTATCAGTTTTTCGTAAACATGATGCAAGCTGGAATTGCACTTGGAGTTGTTGGAGGGAATGCTGCTGGAGGAGGAGTTCAGGAGGCTTCGATAGTCAACCACTATGCTAACTTGAGCAGAGACTATACTAAACTTGGGAGAAGGCCGTTCATTAGAACTGAGGGTGCTATCAAAGTGGAAAACTGGCTGCTACATTGTGAAAGGATTTTTTGCTGACTTAGGACTCAATGACGAGCAGAAAAGGAGACTTACTTTAAGACAGCTTCAGGGAGCTGCTCTGTATTGGTTGAATATTGTTACTACTGGAATAGATGAGGAGACAATGACTTGGGCAAAGTTCAAAAGGAGGTTTCAAGAAAGGTTTATGTCAGTAATGGCGCAGTCTGTGTTGGTTAGAAAGTTTGTCGAACTGGAACAAGGGAGATGTCTATTCTAGAATATGCTGGAAGATTTGAAGAGTTAGCCCGGTACGGGTATACCACTGTTGATACAATGATGAAAAGAAATGAGAAGTTTATTAGAGGTTTGAAGCCGGAATTGGCAAGAGCTACTTTACCGCAGATAAGGGATCCATGTGATGTAGTTGTGGAAATGGCGTTGAGGCAGGAAGAGATGTTAGCTTGCTTGGAAAAGAAGAAAGAGAAGGAGGTTCCGGTGGGACAAGGCCAGAAAAGAAAAAAAATTCTATATGAAGAATGCTCAGAAAGGAGGAGCGGTGAAGAAGGGAAAATCTAAAGTGGTCTGCTATAAGTGCAACAAGAAAGGACATTATGCTTATGAGTGTCGTACTGGAAAGGGAAAAGGAAAGGAGGTGATTGGAAAGAAGGATATCAGATGTTTTAATTGTGATCAGACAGGCCACTACAAAAACCAATGCAAGAAGCCAGCAAGGGATGGAAAGGACCGAGTGTATGCATTAGAGCCTGCAACCTCAAGGCCAGTGGTGCAGGAGAAGGGAAAGGCTATTCTGGGAGGCACACTACAGATTCATAGTATGTTTGTTAGCGTTCTGTTTGATACTAGTGCATCACATTCTTTTATTTCTCGATGTTTGGTAGATAAGCTTAACCTAGAACCCTCATACTTAGTTACTTCCTTAAGAGTTGCAAATCCGATAGGAGGGTATGCGGCACTTGGGATGAGGTGTGACCATTTAGAGTTTGATTTGCTAGGTCATACTTTTGTTTGCTGTTTGCATGTGTTTGACTTTGTGGGGTTTGGGATCATTCTTGGGATGGATTGGTTAAGAAGTATGATGCTAGAATATTTTTCCATGATAGGAAAATATCACATAGACACCTTGACTGTAGTGAATGGATAGTATATACCGTAGAAAACCCTATTTGCTGAATGCTTTATTGGGTGTTGTGGAGTTGGAGATGAGTTGCACCGAGTATTTATAGTTAGAGAATTCGTTGATGTCTTCGAGCCGGTAGTTGGATTACCACCGAAGCGAGCCATTGTGTTTTGAATTGATTTAGTGCCTAGAGCAGAACCGGTGAGTAGGCCACCAAGCAGAATGAAACCTACAGAGATGAAAGAGCTAAAGGTTCAACTGATGGATTTGGAAGGCAAGATTTTTATTAGATTGAGTGTAACGACTTGTACTTTTAACTATTTTAAATTATTAAATTTAACATAATTTTTGAATAAAAATGATTAGAAAAAAATTTAAGATGTTACAAAAACAAATAAAAGTGAAAGAGTGTATAATGGAATAAAAGACGATAATAATAGAAATAGAATAATAAACGTTTACATAATATGAAAATTTATCTCGCGTTTGTGTTGAAATGAAATAAATGTTTTAATGAAAATAAAAGAATATTCTGAGAAAAATAAAATATAAGTTTTCATCTTAACAGTAAGTAGAATTTTAAAAAAAAATTAGGTTTGGAGACAATATTTTATGGTCGTTGAACAACAGCCGAAATTTATATAGAATTTATTTTAACGCGTAAACTCAAAATTTTAATAAATTGAAGTTGTATAATTAAAATGTGTTTTTAACAAGTTTAATCTATGAATTCAGATTTCAAATTTTGTGAAAATTTATGTCGTTCAAATTTAAGTAGAAATCGGTTAAATAATTCAAGGGTAAAATATTATTTTTCGACATGTAAATATTTCTACATAGAAAAGATTAAAAAAATTCTCTGATTTGAATGGCGAAGTTTGTTCCATCCAATTATGAACTTTCTAGCTCCGTCTATCGCCATTTACAATGAATACATTTTGAATCGCTGTGATTGGTGACCGTAATGGATTTTTGACAAGACTGTCGTAACACAAATTTTATTCAACCATTAAATTCCTCTCGTCGCGCTGATCTCTGCGGTATATTTATTCATGTATTTCGGTGTCTGGTGCAACGTTAAGCGGTCAAATTCTAGTACATAATGGCACCATGTACCGCCATGTCATCTATCACACATATATATTAATTATTCATTCACGCAAAAGAAGCTTCAGCCGCAGTTCACGTTAAATGGTCGAAAACCATTCTTCTTTCTTCATCAATATCTTTCAATCTACGCATCGAAATCAAAAACTTCCAAAAGCAAAGTTGTAGAGTTCGACGAGCTCTACACATCCAATGGTTGATTTGTGCCATAACTTCACGAGATCGGCAAGATCTATGTTGGAAGTCGCTATAGATTTTTCATGTTTGGGATTCGAGATGCGTGCGTGTGCGATAGGAAGGGCAGAGTTGGAAGAGACGGTAGGCGCGCACACGTTGGTAGTCGTCGATCAACTTTTGGTGGCTTGGGTTTGCGTGCGTACGGGGGAAACTCGACCACGTTCATGGGTTTTGCGTATCTATAGTGAATGCGGGAGCGAGAGATGATAATGAGTAACGTGTTTTTTATTTTATTTTATTATTATTTTGTTAATTAAATTTAAATTATATCGTATATTAATAAAAATTATAACTTGTGCATACGAAGTACGTTTCGGACGAAACTAGAGGCGTTGGAATCGTATCGACGTCGTCTACAGCTTGGAGTCGAGTTGGATTTTATTTGAAGCTGGAATTTTTCAGTTTCAAATAAAAAATGAGTGTTTTAAATGCTCACTATATACTAAATATTTTTATGTTCGTTGAATTGATATCATGAAGTCATTCAATTCAATTGATTGTCATTTGGTAATTTAAATTGGCATCTAGATTGTCATCTGAATTGATTGGTAAAAACTAAAATTGACAGTTAGATTTGAAATTGGAATTTAAATTCCAATAAAGTATCTGGTATTAATAACTAGGAAATTGTTGTGAATTATATTGACGGTTTGGATGATTGATTGCGATGGATGCTATTGGTTGATATTTTGGATGATTTGGATGTTATTTATTTTGACAAATACTGTATCCCTGTAAATTATTTACAGTGTATAAACTGTAAATTGAATTATTTCGAATAAATTAAGAAATAGGTTGAAATGATATATACCTATGACATTTATTTTGGATTGAAATAATATATATCCATCCCTGAATTAAATTGAATAACTGATTCACTTGGCCATAGGACAGAAAATTATATACGGACACCAGATTGGTTAAATTAAATGATTTTAAAATTTTGTTTTGAAATTATTTAAAATGATTTGATTTTAAGAAATAAAATTTCAAATTTATGGAAATCGAATATTATTTTGAACTTGAGCTTAAATTGTGGAATTGAAACGCATTAAACAAAAATTGATTAAAAATGAAATTTGAGATTTCAAAGTTATAATTGAAATATGATCCGAGCTTCGGAAATTGATTTGTTTTAAAAAGACTTGGATTTCATTCGAACTTTGAAATATTGTTAAGTTAACGTAATTTAAATCGACATTTCAAAATTGAGCTCGAAATTGAATTATTTTGAAGCTTTGAATCTTAAATTTGATAAATAATTTAAATTGATATTTTGAAATTGAACTTGGAATTGATATAAATTAAATTGGTTTAAAATTAGTATTAAAATGAAATTTAAACCATTGACTCGAATTGTTGAATCAAATTTAAGGTTAAGAATGAAAATAGATATTGAAATTGATTTGAATTATAATTGGAATCGAAGTTAGTTCAAGTTGGAATCAGAATTGAATCGATTTAAATTGAAATGGAAATTTAAATGTATTTGAATTGGAAGGTTGGAATTGAATCAGTTTGATCTTGAAACTATTTTTGAATAAATTATTTTAATATAAACTATATAAAACCTATCTTTTCAAATATTCAAATTGTTTGATTTTCCAAACGATTTTACTATATAAATAATTTTAAGACTTAAACTATTTTATATTAAACTATTTTAAACATATAAACTATTTTTAACCATTTAACTTTTAAATTATTTAAAACTATTCAAACTATTTTCTAAAAATTCAAACCGATCAAGGTGGGAATATTTATTTAAAATTGTTGATTTGTATACGAATTAGGTTAAATGAAGTTATAACCTAAGTTGATATTCGAAACGATTTTGGAACTGAAATCGAGATAATAAGACGAACATGATTTTGAATTGAAATAGTATATTTTGAAGTAAATATGATGATTTTGAAATGAAATTGATTTTGAAGCGAATATGATATTTTTATATCAAGTATGAATTGTTTTCGAAATGTAAAAGTACCAACCGGTGTGTAAAACGACGTTTGGTTGTTAAAGAGACCGGGGCCTCTTATTGGCATACTCTTTGTCAAAATTGGAACCACTTTAACAATAATGTACGTGGAATGATGGTCCAGAACGAAGTGGTTGAATTTGGCGTCATTTGCTAGATTTGAAGAAAGAGAACGATGATGGATAGACCCCGGCAATTGTGCCAATTTGAAATGACTAAAATAGGATGGCTTGACAGGGCCAAGTGGGCTAATTACCCCGAGCGGACATCCGTTCTTCGATTTTTCTTGGACTTGGTCCATATTATATTACTCTTGTTGTTGTTTTCGATTGGTGCACCTTGATTTTGGGATAGCCTCCCTTTGACTCGATATGGGATGGATGGACGTGGTGGACGGTCATGGCTATGATGCGTTACCACCAGCCCTGCGACTCGAACTGGTAGTATCCTACCTTGGGCATTGCCTCATGTGCCTTGTCATACTTTTATCCTTATACGAGACCACTACGATTTTGATTTAGTGTTGTCGTATCACGACGCATCCCTATCCACTGACGGTTTACTGGTGTTTTATATGTAAACTGTACGACAATGCTTAAAAACGCGTTAAGGGGGATCAATGTAAAGCCTTAAGGCTAAGAAAAATATGTATTTTATTGATTAGACATTATATATGTAGCGTATTCTACTACATATAAATATTTTGACGGATCTTTAAGAGATGGAAAATCCCGTAACATCTCTTGAGTTATTGCACGCACGTTATACACTGGATAGGAGATTGGAAACCTCGTAAACATCTCTGATACCATGGCACTCATGTTATATGCGATATCAATTTGTCTCACATAAGAATATTTTAGTTCCGACTCGAGTGTTTTGTCTTTTCATTACGCTCGGGTCAGCCCGGAGTTTTCAGCTAATTAAAGATTTATTCTGGAGGACGAAGACGAAGATTTGGTATATTACTACTATTATTATCCCTACATCATGTTGTCTGCTGCATTATTTTTTTATTCCTGATGTATATAACTATGATAAATGTTGTATAAATTATAATCAAATGTATAATATAAATAGCTTCATGAACTGTTTATTTGATTATTATATTTTATCGTTCCGTTGCGAGATTCTGTGATTGTTTTCTTCTTCTTTTCTTATTTTTCTTAATTAACCCCATTGATTATCCATACTCCTGGTTGTTTAAGTTGAACATGTGTGAATTATTGTCGATTTAAACCTTCCGAAATGTGGGTCGTCACAGTTGGTATCAGAGCTTTGGTTTAGCGATAACCTTAGCTTTGTGGGGTTTAACTCATCAGAGATAGGGTAGCAATACCCTAGAATGAGTTGTTTTGAGCGTATATATATGACAGAGTGTACTTGTTAGTGTTATAAAATGTTTTATATTGTGTTTACTTATCCGTTGAGTTGTTTATGAATTCTGGTCGATGCATAGGACGCCATGTTATCGATAGGAGTTTCTAAAGACTTAAACGAGGCAAGTCGACATAATATTGTTTTAAAATCAGGTAAATTAAAAAAATTTACCTAAATTATATTTATATGTATAAAATGTTAATTTTGTTGAATGATAGTTGTGGGGAGATGATAATATTTAATTATCATCGATTATTGGTTGAATTAAAATAAAACGAATACTAAATGAATTTTATTTTATGAAGCATCTGATAATTAAATTGAATTGAATCTAATTCTAATAAAAATTGAGAATTTTAGAATTTGAATCCCTTTGTTTTTCAAAATTGTTTTCAAACCTTCAAAATTAATAATATTATTATTTGAGAGAGTTTTGACTAGAAATATGTTTTGAAAGGGATTTTTGAAAAAAAAAATAAGCATGGAACTCGCTTTAGTTGCTGGGAAATAATTCTGGGGATGACTGCAGCATCGCCAGTATTCATTTTCGAGTTTTTGAGTGAGAATTGCTACCAAAAGAAATTTATTTTCAATTAAAACAAGTTTTGATTGTGAAAGAAAAAATATTCTAAATATGGTTTAATTAATATTTGAAAATGGGTTTGAACTTATAAATTTAAAAATAGTATGGATGAGAAATAGGTTGTAAATTATAAATTTGAAAAAAAAACAAATATAAAGTGGTTAAACATTTTGGTTAAGCAAACAATTTTTTTTTTGAATTTGAGATATGAAATAAAATAATTAACCTATGAGATGTTAAATTAATTGAGTAGTGAAATGAAGTAAATAAAGATGGTTTAACTCCTGAAGGCTTAAATAAGAAAAAAAATGAATTGTATTTGAAATGAATTAAATAAAATGAGTAATGGGTAAAATGAAATAAAATTTAACTTAATAAAGATTAAATGAATAGACTTGGATTTGAATTAAACTAGACGAATTAGTAAGGTGAATTAATTCCACTCAAGTTATAAAATGAATTAATAAATGAATACGAACTTAAATTATAAAATAAAATGCGATTTGGGTGTGAAAGAAATTGAATTAAAATAAATGAGTATAAGTAAAATTAATGCGAGTAATTGAATTTGATTTAAATTTTGATATAAATAAATTAAATACAAATGGAATGAGTCAAATAAATTGAATGTTCACTAGTTTAATATGGAATAAGTTAATGGAATGAATAAACAAAAATCCGTTAAGGGAATAAATTAACAAAATGAGTCAAATAAAATAGAATTTGATTCAAAATGAAAACGAACTTAAGTTGTAAAGTTAAATTGAATGTAATAACTTTAATCATTGAATGTAAGAGAAATTTGATTTTAATGAATGTTAATAAGTGAATGTGAACCAATTTAAAATAAATGGAAGTGAATGTGAGCATAATAAGATTTAAATGAATGAAAAACCAATTGAAACGAATGAATTAAATCAAATTGGAAGTAAGTGAATGTGGATGAATGAGATGTGAATAAAATGAGA
This sequence comes from Allium fistulosum, assembly GCA_030737815.1. NCBI lineage: Eukaryota > Viridiplantae > Streptophyta > Magnoliopsida > Asparagales > Amaryllidaceae > Allium > Allium fistulosum. The sequence continues at coordinate 88,861,969 of CM060905.1, forward strand.
GCAAATCAATTAGATGTCAACATAAAATGAATGTTAATAAGTGAAATAATTGAAATCGAAGAAGTTAAATGTGAATAAATTAAATGTAACTAAATCTAAAGTAAGTAAAATGGAATATAAACAAATTGAAAAAAAATAAAATGTAAATAGAATATGTTGACATAACAAGTGAAATAAATGTAAATCAATTGGAAATAAATGAAATTGAATATAAGTCGATTCAATGTAAATAAAACAAATATGAATAAATGAAAATGAACCAATTAAAATGTTAATAGAAATGAAGTGTATAAATTTAATATTAACATTGAATGATGATTGTGATAGTTTGAATAAATTAGATGAATATCATTTGGTTGGATGATTTCTTTGTTGAAATTCATTGTTATAATTGTTTTAATTGTTTTGACCCATCGGATTGGTTTGTTGTGTATTCGTGCTCACATTTGTGGTTTGAATTTACAATGCATGTTATTTGGTTCCATTAGACTCATATATGTTGCTAAATCCTTTATAAGTTACTAATATTTTAAATTGAGTTGAGATAGGTACATACGAAGACCGTTTGGACGTATACGCGGGTTTTGATATGTTTTTGCTTGCTTAATATGAGCGGACTCCTTAGTATTAATAATAATAAGGTACACATCTCGAATTACATACCGCGCTTTTATATTTTTCCCTACGAGATGCCTCATCATTGAGATGAGATGTATATTTGATATCTATTTGGTATATTTGTGTTATATATTGTATTGTAAAAAATTTCCGATCGAGCCGCGCAAAGGAGACTCTGCCGAAATTTTCCGTAAATCCGGGTGTTAGAAAAATTTTAAGGTTTTAAATTTTATAACTTATTTTATACATAAGTTGTAATTTCCATAGAATCAATATAGGAGTGGCTTAGCGGAAGCGTAGTAAAAGTTTCTAATAAGAATTTATTGTTTTATAAGTTGATAATTTTGAATTAAATATATCAAGTGTTAAATTTTGTACTTAGTCCCTTTTCGATGACGAAAAGTTTGAGTGGGGGAGAACGTAACGAACTGTACTTTTAACTATTTAAATTATGAAATTTAACATAATTTTTGAATAAAAATTATTAGAAAAAAATTTAAGATGTTACAAAAACAAATCAAAGTGAAAGAGTGTACAATGGGATAAAAGATGATAATAATAGAAATAGAATAATAAACGTTTACATAATATGAAATATATCCCGCGTTTGTGTTGAAATGAAATAAATGTTTTAATGAAAATAAAAGAATATTCTGAGAAAAATAAAATATACATTTTCATCCTAAAAGTAAGTAGAATTTTGTAAAAAAAAATTAAATTTTGGGTTTGAAGACAATATTTTACGGTCGTTGAAAACAGCCAAAATTTATATAGAATTTATTTTAACGTGTAAACTCAAAATTTTAATAAATTGAAGTTTTATAATTAAAACGTGTTTTTAACAAGTTTAATCTATGAATTCAGATTTCAAATTTTGTGAAAATTTATGTCGTTCAAATTTAAGTAGAAACCGGTTAATAAATTTAAGGGTAAAATATTATTTTTCGACATGTAAATATTTCTACGTAGAAAAGATTAAAAAAATTCTCTGATTTGAATGGCGAAGTTTGTTCCATCCAATTATGATCTTTTTAGCTCCGGCTATCGCCATTTATAATTGTATACATTTTGAATCGCTGTGATTGGCGACCGTAATGGATTTTTGACACGACTTTCATAGCACAGATTTTATTATACCATTAAATTCCTCTCGTCGTGCTGATCTCCGCGGTATATTTATTCATGTATTTCGGTGTCTGGTGCAACGTTAAGCGGTCAAATTCTAGTACATAACGGCACCAAGTATAGCCACGTCATCTATCACACATATATATTAATTATTCATTCACGCAAAAGAAGCTTCAGCCACAGTTCACGTTTAATGGTCGAAAACCCTCCTTTCTTCATCGATATCTTTCAATCTATGCATCGAAATCAAAAACTTCCAAAAGCAAAGTTGTAGAGTTCGACGAGCTCTACACATCCAACGGTTGATTTGTGCCATAACTTCACGAGATCGCCAAGATCTATGTTGGAAGTCGCTATAGATTTTTCGTATTTTGGGCTTTGAGATGCGTGCGTGTGCAATAGGAAGGGCAGCTTTGGAAGAGACGGCAGGCGCGCACACGCTGGTAGTCGTCGAATGGCCTTTGGTGGATTAGGTTTGCGTGCGTACGAGGGAAGCTCGATCGCGTTCATGGGTTTTGCGTGTCTATAGTGAATGTGGGAACGAGAGATTATGATGATTAACGTGTTTTTTATTTTATTTTATTTTATTATTATTTTGTTAATTAAATTTAAATTATATCGTATATTAATAAAAATCATAACTTGTGCATACGAGGTCCGTTTTGGACGAAACGAGAGGCATTGGAATCGAATCGACATCGTCTACAACTTGGATTTTATTTGAAGCTGGAATTTTTCAATTTCAAATAAAATATGAGTGTTTTAAATGCTCACGACGTACTAAATATTTTTATGTTCATTGAATTGATATCATGAAGTCATTCAATTCCATTTACTGTCTTTTGGTAATTTAAATTGACATCTAGATTTTCATCTAAATTAATTGGTAAAAACTAAAATTGACAGTTAGATTTGAAATTGGAATTTATATCCAATAAAATACCCGGTATTAATAACTAGGAAATTGTTGTGAATTATATTAACGGTTTGGATGATTGATTGCGATGGATGCTATTGGTTGATATTTTGGATGATTTGGATGTTATTTATTTTGATATATACTGTATCATCCTGTAAATTATTTATGGTGTATAAACTGTAAATTGAATTATTTTGAATAAATTAAGAAATAGGTTGAAATGATATATATCTATGACATTTATTTTGGATTGAAATGATATATCCATCCCTTAATTAAATTGAATAACTAATTCACTTTGCCATAGGACAGAAAATTATATACGGACACCGAATTGGTTAAATTAAATGATTTAAAAATTTTGTTTTGAAATTATTTAAAATGATTTGATTTTAAGAAATAAAATTTCAAATTTATGGAAATCGACTATTATTTCGAACATGAGCTTAAATTGTGGAATTGAAACGCATTAAACAAAAATTGATTAAAAATGAAATTTGAGATTTCAAAGTTATAATTGAAATATGATCTGATCTTCGGAAATTGATTTGTTTTAAAAAGACTTGGATTTCATTCAAGCTTTGAAATATTGTTAAGTAAACGTAATTTAAATCGACATTTCAAAATTGAGCTCGAAATTGAATTATTTTGAAGATTTGAATCTTCAATTTAATATTGAAGTTAAATTTGATAAATGATTTAAATCGATATTTTGAAATAGAACTTGGAATTGATATAAATTTAATTGGTTTAAAATTAGTATTGAAATGTAATTTAAACCATTGACTCGAATTGTTGAATCAAATTTAAGGTTAAGAATGAAAATCGATATTGAAATTTAAGGTTAAGAATGAAAACAATTTAACTTTTAAATTATTTAAAACTATTCAAACTATTTTATAAAATTCAAACCGATCAAGGTGGGAATATTTATTTTAAATCGTTGATTAATATATGAATTAGGTTAAGTGAAGTTATAACATAAGTTGATATTCGAAACGATTTTGGAACTGAAATCGAGATAATAAGAGGAACATGATTTTGAATTGAAATAGTATATTTTGAAGTAAATACGATGATTTTGAAATGAAATTGCGAATATGATATTTTGATATCAAGTATGAATACGTTTGGTTGTTAAAGAGACCGGGGCCTCTTATTGGCATACTCTCTGTCAATATTGGAACCACTTTAACAACTGTGTACGTGGAGTGATGCTCTAGAATGAAGTGGTTGGATTTGGCGTCGTTTGCTGGATTTAAAGAAAGAGAACAATGATGGATAGACCCCGGCACTTGTGCCAATTTGAAATGACTAAAACAGGACGGCTTGATAGGGCCAAGTGGGCTAATTACCCCGAGCGGACATCCGTTCTTCGATTTTTCTTGGACTTGGTCCATATTATTATTACTCTTGTTATTGTTTTCGATTGGTGCACCTTGATTTTGGGATAGCCTCCCTTTGACTCGATATGGGATGGATGGACGCGGTGGGCGGTCATGGCTATGATGCGTTACCACCAGCCCTGCGACTCGAACTGGTAGTATCCTGCCTTAGGTATTGCCTCATGTGCCTTGTCATACTTTTATCCCTATATGAGACCACTACGATTTTGATTTAGTGTTTTCGTATCACGGTGCATCCCTATCTACCGACGGTTTACTGGTGTTTTATATGTAAAATGTACGACAATGCTTAAAAACGTGTTAAGGGGGATCAATGTAAAGCCTTAACGCTAAGAAAAATATTTATTTTATTGATTAGACATTATATATGTAGCGTATTCTACTACATATAAATATTTTGACGGATCCATAAGAGATTGAAAATCCCGTAACATCTCTTGTGTTATTGCACGCATGTTATACACTGGATAGGAAATGTGAAACCCCGTAAACATCTCTGACACCATGGCACTCATGTTATATGCGATATCAATTTGACTCACATAAGAATATTTTAGTCCTGACTTGAGTGTTTTGTATTTTCATTACGTTCGGGTCAGCCCTGAGTTTTCAGCTAATTAAAGATTTATTCTGGAGGACGAAGACGAAGATTTGGTATATTACTACTATTATTATCCCTGTAACATGTTGTCTACTACATTATTTATTTATTCCTAATGAATATATAATTATGATAAATGTTGTATAAATTATAATCAAATGTATAATATAAATAGCTTCATGAACTGTTTATTTGATTATTATATTTTATCGTTCCGCTGCGAGATTCTGTGATTGTTTTCTTCTTCTTTTCTTATTTTTCTTAATTAACCCCATTGATTATCCATATTCCGGGTTGTTTAAGGACATGTGTGGATTATTGTCGATTTAAACCTTTTGAAATATGGGTCGTCACACCGAGTAGTTCACCTTAGAAGCAACCGCAATATTTGCTAAGAAGCCGGATGGATCATTAAGGCTATGTATCGCTTATCGTAAGTTGAATGAGAAGACGATAAAGAATCGATATTCATTGCCGAGAATTGACGATTTGTTCGATCAGTTAAGTGGAGCCAAGGTATTCTCTCAATTGGATTTGGTGACAGGATTTCATCAGCTTAAGGTAGCAGAGGATAGCATTCCTTTGACGGCATTTAGGACTCGATATTACGAATGGTTAGTTATGTCGTTCGGACTAACTAATGCACCAGCATTCTTTATGGATTTGATGAACCGGGTTTTCCGAGAGCACTTGGATAGATTCATATTGGTATTTCATAGATGATATTTTGATATACTCTAAGGATGAGAAGGAGCATGAAGTTCATCTTAGAGTTGTGCTTGAGACGCTAAGGGAGCATCAGTTGAAGGCAAAGTTTTCTAAGTGCCATTTTTGGAAAAAGGAAGTAAAGGTCCTTGGTCATGTAGTCTCAAGGAAAGGGTTGTCTGTAGATCCGACTAAGATTGAAGCTGTGAATAATTGGAAGAGACCCGAAACAGTGACTGAGATAAAGAGTTTTCTTGGATTGGCCGTATATTATCGAAAATTTATAAAGGTTTTTTCATGAATAGCTGCACCAATGACTAAGCTAACGTGAAAGGATGTGAAGTTTGTATGGACCAATAAGTGTGAGAAAGCATTCCAGAGCTTGAAACACTTATTGACCCATGCACCGGTGTTGGTGGTTCCGGAGGGAAATCAGGATTTAGTTGTTTATACTGATGCATGTGGAACAGGATAGGGAGCTATGTTGATTGAGAGGGGTAAAGTGATTGCTTATGCTTCTAGACAGCTTAGACCGCATGAAGTTAGATGTCCAACACATGAATTGGAATTAGCTGCAGTTATATTTGCTTTAAAGGTGTGGAGGCATTACCTTTTTGGAGAGTGATTTGAGCTATATACATATCAATAGTCATCGAAGTATTTGTTTTCTTAGAAGGAGCTGAACATGAGACAGCAGAGATGGTTAGAGTTTATTACTACTTATGATTTTGGAGTTAGTACACATCGGGAAACAGAAATAAGGTAGCGGATGCACTTAGCAGGAAACATCATAATGCAGTGTTGGCGATGATTGCTGAGTGGAAGGATTTGGAAGCATTGTCAGCTTATAGAATGCAGTGCGGATCCGAGGTAGGTTATAGTGCAGAAAGTGCTATGTTGTCCTGTTTAGAAGTTCGACTGGTAATGATTGAGAAGATAGCTTCTAAACAGGAGGAGGATCCAGTTTTGGCTGAACGGATCGGAAAGTTAAGGAAAGGAACAGAGAGCAATGATTAAGGGATTTCAGTCTTGACCATAACGGGTGGTTAAGAAAGAAAGGAAAGTTATGCGTTCTGAATATAAGAGAAATAAGGAAGGAAGCTCTAGAGGAATGCCATCGTTCGAAGTTCACTATCCATCCAGGAGGAACAAAGATGTATCTATATATGAAGAGAGGTTTCTTCTAGGAAGGTATGAAACGGGACATTAGTTTATGTGTAAAGCAGTGATTGAATTGCTAGCAGGCAAAGGCTGAACACCAAAAGACAAGTGGATTGCTTCAGCCATTGGATGTTCCGATGTGGAAGTGGGTTTCTATCTCTATGGATTTTATAGAACAAGATCTAGTAGAGGAAATGAAAGTACATGGGTCATAGTGGATAGGCTGACCAAGAGTGCCCATTTCATTTCGGTAAAGTCAACTAGGACGGCACCTAATTTGGCGAAGTTGTTCATGAAGAATGTGGTTAGGCTACACGGAACTCCTAGTAATATTGTCAATGATAGAGATTCCTTGTTTACTAGCGAGTTCTGGAAAAGTATACAGGAAGCTTTAGGAACCAAGTTCAAGATATGTACCGCTTACCATCCACAAACCGATGGGGAAACAGAAATAGTTAACAAAGTCTTGGAGGATTTATTACAAGCTTGTTTATTGGATTTTGGGGGATCATGGGAGGACCATCTTCATTTAGTTGAGTTTTTGTATAACAACAGTTATTAGACTAGTATTGGGATAGCACCGTTCGAAGCTTTGTATGGAAGACCATGCAAATCTCCCGTATGTTGGCTGGAGACTGGGGACAGATTGGTTCTTGGTCCAGATTTAGTGAAAGAAGTTGCAGAGAAGATTGAGTTGATTCGAGCTAGAATCAAAGAATCTCAGTCTAGGCAGAAAAGTTATGCAGACAGAAGAAGGAAAGACTTGGAGTTCTATGTTGGAGATTATGTGTTTATTTAGGTTTCACCGATGAAGGGTGTGATTAGATTCGGAAAATCAGGAAAGTTAGCACCGAGATTCGTTGGACCTTTTTGTATTGCTGAGAGGATCGGGAAACTCGCATATGAGTGGAGTTACCTAGTAGTTTGGCAGGAGTCCATGATGTATTCCATGTTTCTCATCTTAGAAAATGTGTTGGAGACCCGGAGACTACTACAGCACCGACAGTGTTAGAAGATTTAGTAATAGAGCCGGACTTGACTATAGTTAGAAAGCTGATTCGTATAGTTGCGAGAGATGAGAAGAGGCTAAGGAACAAGACAGTCAGACCAGTGAAAGTCTAGTGGAGTGAAGATGATAGAGACTGTACTTGGGAGACTGAGAGCAAGATTAGAGACGCTTATCCTGATTTGTTTGATGGTATGTTTTACCCTTTTGATTGATTGTGTACCTTATCGTAATTTCGAGGACGAAATTCTTTAAGGAGGGGAGTCTGTAACACCCCTTATTTTTAGTAACATTATTTAGGATATTTAATTAGCTAAATTAAATAAAATAATTTGATGATTAATACATTGAGATTTGATTATAATCAAGGGTAGCCATGCAATGTTAAATGTAAATCAAAATGAGACAACTTGAATAAAAGTGTTAGGAAATAAGGAAGGGAAAAATGGGAAATGGGATGGACTTATACCCTAAACCCTTAGGAAACTAAACACATGTTCATTTCATTTCTCTCAAACAAAAACACTCTAAGGCCCGGCCATCATTTTCAATCTCAAGGGAAGATAAAGGTAGGATTTTCAAGAGGAAGAAGTAAATGAACTTATTCAACATCAAATCTCACATCTTTAATCACAAAGCTAAGGTGAATGATTACTACGTCCCATTTTTCTTCTAGTTTTCGGTTTTAAAGTAAATCCTAAATGATTTTGCATGATAGTGTCATGTTTTGGATGATTAAAAACTTATATATGTTTGTTGATAATTTATGCATGTTCGTATTAGTTTTTATGATATGTTTGATGTGAAACCCCTATTAAATGACATCCAAATGCCTTGAAATTTAAAGATAGATCAGAAATGATATTTTAGAGATGGGTTTCAATTTTCATAATTTTCAGATTTAATGTGAATTTTATATTAATTTTCTAGTGAGGAAAATGATTTATTGGGCTATAAATTATTTATGGCAAAATAAATAATTATTTGGGTTTGAAACTTATATTTGTTAGAAAACATATAGAGATGGATATTCTGGAATTTTTATAGAATTTTCCTAAGTGTTTCGATGAATATATAAAATTATTTAAGGTATGGAACTTAAATGTTTTATATATTTAATTAAAAAGAAGGGGCATTTTCCAAAAATAATCATTGTTTATTTCTGAAAATATTAGCAGCACTTTTTGAAATAGTATTTAGAAACCAATGAAATTTTAACAAACAATGGCAGGTTAGTTGAAATGTTCTCTTTTAAGTTAAAAACAAAAATATCTTCTTTTGAGCATGTTCCGCCACTTTCGGTACAGGGGGTTCCGACTCAGGCCTTTCGCCACCATAGGTTTCAAAACCAATGTGCATGGTATCAAGCTACTTGGTACGTAGCGTATTAGAAAAAGGTGAAAGGGTACTTGGTCGAAACGTTAGGTTTCGAAGGGGTTGGAGTATGCTTTATTTTAAAACTAAAGGTAGCGCCTGCCTTGCTTTCGAAAGCGTTAGGTTTCGACTCGGTTGCTTTTGATTGGGTCAAATATTTTCAAAGGAAAGGTTTCGACTTGGTTGCACTCTTTTTTTTAAGTAATGTTTTCAAAGGGGTCGAAACCCCTAGTTGCCGCCTTTCTACCTTTCAAAGTCAATGATTTCGAAAGGTATACTTAACTTTTAAAATCAGCCACTTCTCCCATGCTTTCGAAGGGATGGTTTCGACACCATCACTTCTTTACTTAGGAATAGGTTTCGAAAGGAAGGTTTCGGCTTAGAAGTTTTAATTGACCCTTTTTGTTTTGATTGAAGTATAACCCAAGGGTTTTGAAAGAGTTGATTTATATGGTTTCGAAAGGAGTTTTTTACATGTTTTAAACTGAACCCAAGTGCTTTCGAAAGGTTTAAGTTTATAAAGGTTGACGCTTTCGAAAGGTATTTAAAATGGTTTCGAAGGGGTGGCTTCCCAAAGGGTTTCGAAGGAGTCGAAAGGTATTATTCTCTGATTGTTTTGAAAGGGTTGAAATGAAAGGTTTTTCCAAGGTTTTCTAAAGGCAATGTTTTGAAGTGTTTTAGGAAATGATGTCTAAGGTTTTAATGCTTTGGAAAGGAAGGTTTTCAAAGGTTTTGAAAGGGTTTTATGTATGGTTTCAAAGGGGAAGCTTTGGCCTTTCAGCCTAGATAAATAAAGGGGTTTTACTTGGTTTCGAAAGAGTTGCTTTCAAAGGTTTAGAAAGCGGTACTTTCAATGGAATCGAAAAGGGTACTTTCAAGTGTTTAAATGTTTTCATCAACTAAGGGTTGAGTAAAGTGTGTGTGTATATATAACATGGCACTGTGATTTTGAGTAAAGCATAGAGATTATATATTTTCCATGTATGAGTTTGATTTAAAGGTTTTAAATCATTTTGGAAAGGTTTTCAAAGAAAATTATGGGAAGAAATCCCTAAGTAAAATGACTCAGACATTAGTATACCAGATGGGACTGGTATAGGGTCACACCCTATACATTAACTATTGGCCACAGCTAATTGTTGTCCAAAATTCCAGTGTGTAGGGCTTGGTCACAGGTAAGACTAAAAATATGATTACACACAAAAGGTAATATATAGTTATATACAGATAGGTTATTGGTGCGCCCGCAAAACCATTAAGATCAAGTGACCCTGGGAGATGATTAAGTTAGGGACAGACCGTCCAGAAGAGAAGCATTTAACAAAAACTTAAGGAGAGACCGTCCTGAAGAGGAGTGTCTAATAGGTGTTAGATTAATTTTGTTTATATTGTCTGGTAGGCCCGAGTCAGCCAAAGGTTAATAGTTAGCCAAACAAAACTAAGTGCTTGAACAGATAGTTCATTTATTATCTGATATATATGTAACAACCTGCATATTTTTACGATAATATATTTAAATGATTTATTTAAATACAGAATCGTTAGTTGAATTTAAAAGTCCAAAATGTGACTTTTTGTAAACGGTCGAATCCGGACTCGAGACCACTTCCATTGAGTCCAAAACGGCGTTTGCGACCTTTTTGAGTATAAACATCAATATGTTTGTAGTTGAGTAGAATTTTGCTATTTTTCTATTGGGCTTTGGGTTTGGGTTTCAGCCCACCAACTCATCTAATACCCTAACTGTAACGACCCAGAACTTTTGATAATTAAAATTTGAATATTTAATTAATTTTAAATATTAATAAATGGAATTTAGAAGTCGAATGATTTATTTTTCGAATATTGGGTTTTATTTGAGAATTAAGTCGATAAATTAAATAGTGAAATTCCAGAGATAATTAAAAAATCGAGTTTAAAATGATTGAAAATGATTTGTAAAATTTTATTTAATGTAACGATAACGAATGACTTCAATGCTCTGATACCAAATGTATACGTGATATATGAGAAAATTTGAAGTTAATATATATGTATATTGAATTCGAGTTTAAATCTAAATCTAAATAGTTTAAAAGTATAAAGTAATGACAAAAGAAATACAAATGAAGTTGTATGTGAATTAGGCAAGTTTAGAAGTTTTCAGCCTAAACAGAGAAGACAATAAAAATACCTCAACCTGGAAAAAATCAAATGATAAAGTACAATAGCATATCAAAGCAAGTAATGCAAGCCACCACAATCATCTTCTCAGCCGAAAATGATTTGCATAAGTTTTTGAAAAACAAGACTAAAAACAAGAAGAATATATATATTCAAATATAGAATTGTACAAATATCAATTAAAGTTGAATCTCTAGTACGTAGCATTAAATACAAGATTATCTCTAGCCAAGATATGTATCACTTCAGCATGCCTATTGTACAAAGTAATGTCACCCTGAACAAAGAAATAAAATATCTACAAGTTTGCCAAATTAAACAAAGTGAATAAAATACATTCACATATGAACACTTAGAAAGAAGTACAAAGCAAGAAGATTTGCTGTAAACAAAATAAGAAACAAATGTACCAACTACCCTCATCTCAGCCGAAATAAAACAAGACAAAGACAAAATAAAATAAACAAAAAAGAAGCAAATCTCTACCTATAGTACAAATAATATATACCCTGTCACTCTCTTTTTATATATCAAACATCTTCAGTTGTTCATTCGAGACTAAGTAAAACCATAAACAACTTCAACCTGAAAACAACAACAACCAGAAAATCAAACCAAAAGCACAAGATCAAATTCAGTGTTTCCAGTTCAACAATTTTTCAAGCTTCTCTGTTCTTCTTGTTCTCTGTTTCTTCTAAAACCAGGTGAGCAATCCCATTTTCATTTGCCTATACTCTTTGATATTGTATTGATGATGTTCTGGAATGATCGTTAATATGCTTGGATGTTGTTTAAGTGTGAATGGTATGTATACATGTTGATACTTTTGGTGTGATGGCTGATATCAACTCTGTGTAGTTACAGAGCTTAAAATCTAATCAAATCCCAATATCTCATTTTCAAATCTATGATAGATTGAGGAATTTAAGTTAAATAAACTTGTTTAAACTTAAAAATCACAACCTGGAGATTTTTTGAAGCTTGACAGTATAACATAGGCTTTGAAGTTTGAACATTAAATTTTACTGTAAGAGGAATTTTCTTTTGATAAATTCGAATACTTAAATTTGTTGATTTGATTATATAACTCGAATGAACATACAAAAATAGGATTTTTAAAATAATAGTGATGATTTTTAGTTAAGCATTTCCAGTGAAATTCACGTTTGAACAAAATCTGCATTTTTCTCAAATTCCTAACATTCGATTCAATTATAAATGCTAAAAATTGGTTCGAAGCAGGCTGGAACATCAGTGGCTTCATGAAAATTATCAAAGAAATTTTCCATTTCGTGAATTGGGAGTACGAGGTCGAATTAGGGTTTTAGACTCGAAGTTTATATGGTCTGAAAAACAAGGTGCGTACACCACCTCTGACGCATCGAGTTCGAAGATTTTGAGGGGGATGATGGCTTGGGGTGTGGACGTGACGGTGACGGAGTTCGAGCTGCTCCGGTGGTTGGAGCGACGAGGGCGAAGCGAAATTGTTTGGTGAGGATGGGTTCGAGTTTCGAACTGGAAGCTCGATTTCGTTCTAGGGTCGTTGGCATTGAATCGATCATCGCTATCGAATGGGGGGATGAAGCGCGACTTGCTGGCGATCGCGATGGCCAATGGAGCGGAGGCGCGGTGACGTGCACGTGCACGGGGATGGTCGCGTGTCAGGGGATGCTCGCGTTTAAATGAAGTTTTGTTTCAATAGCTTATAACTTAAAAAAAATAAGGGGGAAAGAGAAGCAAGTACGAGAGAGAAGAGCTGATGTATTTGGGGCGACTCGAGTAAAAACCTTAGGTTGCTCGGGTTACTTTAAACACGAGTTTGGCCCAAATAAAGTTTAAGTTTTAGTGTGATCAGATTTTAGATTTATGAGGAAATTTATATTGACTATATTGAATTAAAGGCTTATTACCAAGTTTGTTGAACTAAGTGGATGCTTAATAGTTAATTAATTAAGGAATGTAATTAAAGATTATAAATTGGATAAGATTAGATAAGTTAAGAGAATTAATTTTCGATTAGAAATAAATCAATTAAATAATTAGAATTAATTTAGTTATTGCTAGGTACTTAATTTACTAAATAATTAGAATGAATTAATGTGTCTTAATGGTTATTCAATTTATAATCAATAATGATCAATATGAGTGATTTCTTTAGCAAAGTAATTAAAGAAATTTTAATAGTTAATAAAGGTTATTAACTAAGATTTATTTAGAAGTTAAAGATCAATTGGTTCATAAATTAAGGATGGTTAGTTAATGATTAAAGTGGATTTATCAAGTGGTTAATCAATAGTTAATTCAAAGATAATGTGATCAATTAATTAAGGTGATAAATTTGAGATAATGAATTCAAGTTAAAGGTTAATTAACTAATGAAAATCATTAAAGGACCTTTAATCAAATGATTTGGAATCGATTAATGTTAATTAACTATGATTGATGACCCATCTGTTTTAAATAAATCAGATAATTAATTAAGGATATTTATGGATGACTATATTCTATGGAATGTTGTGTATTGGATTGATAACTATGTTATGTGATTGTGATGCTTTGTGATATGAATTACTTTGTGCTGAGCTGTGATTTCTATTTCTATGATGTATTACTATGTGAATATGCAAAACCTTTGACCCGTAAAACGACACTTGAATTTCGATGCGACAGGGAGTCGGATTCTAGTTGGTTATCCGAAACCCACATCGAATTGTATTGATGAATCTTTGTGACTGATAAATTTATTTTATCTATGAATCTGTGAATGAAGATAAGCGTTATCGATTTTACCGCTTATCGATATTGATATATCTGTGATGATTGATGGTGTTGCACTATTGTGTAAAACCCCTGGACCACACTTTTACACACACAAATATGGATTGCACGTGGGAATCGGTTAAGTCACAAATAATTTAAAGTTAATATTTTTGAAATTGAAATTTTAATTTCAATTGATTTTGAAATTTGAAATCTGGGGTTTTAAAATGAAAAGCTTTTGAAATGGAATTTCAAATATAAAAGTTATTTTGAATAACTTAATCGAGTTGTGAAAATTTAAATAATTTGATTTAAATTTGAATTCAAGTTTGAAATTAAATCTATGATTGAAACTAGGGATAAAAGATGATATAAAATGTGTTTGTATGAATTTAACCATTTTAAAAGTATAAGTTGGGAATTTGGATTTAACCCAAGGATTTCAACTAGTATGAATGAATCAGATTTCCAAAGTAAAAACTGTTGTTTTTAAATGGTAAAAGCTTTCAGATAAGAAATGAAATTCCAGTTAATTAAAGGAATTTCAAGTAAATTGAAAAATGGATTTTCCAAGTTATGAATTATTTTGAAAGCTATGAATCAAATCTGTTATTTTTAACAGATTTAAAATGATGTTTTGTTTAAACCATTTGAAATGGAATTGTTTTGAAAGCTATTAGTTAAATCTTTGATTTAAAGATTTAACGAATTAATTAAACTGAAATGGAAGTCGATTTGGAAAATCTGTGAAGGAATCTTTGTGAAATTAAGTGAACTTTGTGAATTGAATCTTTTTGTTTAAAAAGATTAAAATGGTAATTTGTTAAACCATTTGAAAAGAAAGTTTGGGTTTAAATTGTGACTTAATTGAAATCCCAATATCCATATGTTTTCGAATATTACGCTCACTATTCGGGTTAGCCGGGAAAGGACCTTTGGGTCATATAACCCATTCCGAATAGTGATACGTCGTATATGGATAGCATTTGAAGACCGGTGTTGAAGACCGGATATTTTTTCGAAAATGAAAGGACAACCTGTCGAATGTCTCTGCACTGAGTCGCGCCGGTATAGAGATTTATATCACTCTTTTTGTGATGGGAAGTCCGGACGTGATTGAAAGTTATCCGGAATTGCAAGGGCTTCGTGAGAAGTGCCTTCGGTTCTGTTCGATCCCGGAACAGACTTGTATGGTTACATGTCTGACATTACACTTTGAGATATAAAGCCGATTTCTTTCAAATACATATCTGTTTGGTGGCGGAGAATTTATTCTCTTAGCTTAACACCCTTCTCTGAGACGTACGAGCTCAGAGGTTGTGTAGTTGAAATTTATCAGCGATATATCCCAATTTGGTAATGTGGCATGCTGAGTGTTGCTGTGTGATGATCAGTGTTTGATCATTTGTGATATGATCATTTGTTTGATCATTTATCTTTGTGATCATAGGTTGATCATCTGTTGACCCAAAGCGTGGCTTTTTGAAAAAGCGTAGCTTTGTGGACGAGACTTCGTCGAGCCTCACAACCCGGTAATGGTCGAAACAGGAATCGTGCGGCAAGGTTTTCAGGGGTAGCTCCCCTAGGGTATGACCTTTCCTTCTGGAAAAGGGTAGTATCATGGTATGGAGCCCAGATACTTACTCATGTGGACACACTTTATTTATGACATGTGATGTTGGATTCGGGGCGCCTCGGTTAAAGGTCCTAAAGGACCGGGGGTGGCATATCTGAGGTTTCTTTTATCCCTTGGGAAAAGGGGTTGCCGGCCTTGTTTGGCAGAGAACGGTGTGGTTCTCGGAGCGTCCCGCCAGAGGCGTTTCTTTAGTGGAATAGGAAGTTCCTTAGCCTGACCATTTGTGTAACGACCCAGAATTTTGAACAAATTAAATTGAAAATATTTAATTTATTTTAAATATTTGAATGATGATTTAATTTGAATCCCCGATTTAAATTTGAATTTGGCGGTTAAATTATAAAAATTTAATCTAGTGGATGCTGAATAAAAATTTGAATATTCAATTTAAAGCTGAAGAAAAATATTTCAAACGCTGGTAAAATTTATATTGATAATACTGAAAATAACAGAAGCTTCAGAATCGAATTTGCTATAGCAAGCATACTATAATGGTACCTATGCTGGCTAAGATTTATATTCTACTTTCGAAATGTTTTCTACACTATGCACTAATAATAATATCAAAAAGAATTTGATTTTTGCGTAGTAAGCATCTTTGACTATCATAAGAAGAAATCTCCTCCAAGTCTGCGTTTGCATTGTGTGTGTGGCGGGAGGTCTTATGGTAGTTTCATTTTCCAAAAGCATTGCGAATTGACTTTAAAAAAAATATTCCTTGTTTATTTTAAAGATAAACTGTTTTACGATCTCACACCAGTCACCATGACTGACTCGGAGTTTATTGTTTCCCTTCTAAACTCTGGGTGCCCACCAATTTCCACACGGGCAGCCTAGAGTTATGTTATCAGGATATGCTGGATATTCTGGAGCTTTGGAGATAAGCTGGATGACGAGATGTAGTATTTGTATCTGATGTTATTTATTCCGCTGTGTATTCTGTATGAGGACAAGTTATATAACTGTCCATTGTTGTATTGAGTTGTATATTAACTCTGATTGATGTATGTATAAACTGATAAAATTCTTTGTTTAAAAGATTACTGATTTATCTATTATATATTGTTCCGCTACGATATGTGAGATTCTGATATTGTTTTCTGTTCTGATGTTGTTCTTTCTTCTCTTCTTTCTTTCTTCTGCTTTCCTCTTCTTCTACCTTTTTCTTCTTTTTAAAACCCTAACTTTTCGGGTTTCCGGCATTCGATGGCTCGGCAGTCGATAAAGTGAGTATCGATGTCGAATTTTCGAAAGTCGAAAATTTCGGGATGTTACAGCTAGTATCAGAGCATATGGTTAAGCGACAACCCTGCTCTGTTGGGTATTACTCATTAGAGATAGAGTCAGTAGTACTCTAGAATGAGTTGAGTGTAATAATAGATATGAGCGCATATTTGTTAGTGAATATAAAGTTGTTTTATATTGTGATGATTGATTTATTGAGTGGCATATGAACCTTCGTCGGCACAGTCTGCAAAACTGTATTGAAGGGGTTTCTAAACACTCGAATAGAACAATTCGGAACAATATTGTTTTAAATAGGGTGAATGAGATAATTTTACCCAAAACTATTTTTGCATAGAAAAGAAATCATTTTCTATGAATTATTATAGTATATGGTTGCATGGATGTTATAAGTGATAATATTAATCTATTATCATTGAAATTGAATAAGAAATTCAAATCGTAACTCCAAAGTTAAGAAATAAAATTCACATATACAAATGAACTTTAAAGAATGTAAATTATAAATGTGAATTGTAATTTAAAACGGAATTCCAGAGAAGTATTTGGAAATGTTTTGAAAGAATTTGAAAATTTTGGAGATTTGGAAAGTTTAAATCTTTTTGGCTTGGAAGTGAATTTTAAAGGTTTTGAAAAGTATTTTGGAGGAATGAGAAGCTCTAAACTCTTTTCGGTCGCTGGAAAATAACTTCGATGATGACCGCGGCATCGTTGGTGTTCATTTTCGGGTTTCCAAAAGAGGAATTGCTGCCAAATTGTTTTAAATGGAAGTTGTTCGGAAAATTGGATTTTGTTTTGGAAATTCAAAAGATAATTTGATTTGTTTTCAAAATGATTTTGAAATATTGGTAAGGCTCTGGGATACCATATTTATGAAATATTATCAAGTTGATAACTTATACAATTTGAAAGGTTGATAGAATAAATTTAACTTAAAGGATGAAGTTAAATGAATGTAAGTACAAGTGAATCAATTAAATGAAATTGAAAGTTGAAATTCATTTCGAATTCGTAAGCAAATGAATTGAATTGAATAATGTAAATTGAAAGATGAATTAAAATTCATATGTTATTGGAAATCCAGTTTAATATATGTAGTTATGAACCAAAGTGGTAAATCGAAAATAAATATAATGTCTGCATGGAATATTTATATTGAACCTAAGAAATGAAGAGCGAAATTCTTAAGTAAAATCTGATATTGAAATTTTTCTAAGTTGATGATTGAATGAAGATAAAACTGGAATTAGAACTGAATGTTGAAAACAAATGTGAATAAATGAATTAGAATTGTAATGAATTAGTAATTGGAACTAATTTAAAATAGTGCAGTTGTGAATTAAAGAAAGCTGATAAAATTCAATATTCAGAAGTTGAACCGAATCCAAATTAGATTGGGATTGTGAATTGAATTCAAATGAAATTCGAAATGTAAAAAATTGAATATGTAACTTCAATAGTAGATTTAAAGATGATATAAGAAGTATGAATTGGAAATTTTTGTAGTGAAATTTGCAAAATGTTTGAATGTGTAACTAGATATAATGGCTAGTAGGATATACAGGTGTAAAGGAATTGGGATTTTAAATTTGAAGATTAATTTGAATTGCTCAACAAAAGGTACGTATTTAAATTTAAATATGAGATTTGCTGATTTCTTGTCTAGCCGCTTGGCTTTTTCTTTTTCTTTTTGAAATCTGAGAGTCCGTAGGGACGTTTTGTAGTCGTGCCGTATTAGCCGCGCAAAGGAGACGCTGGCGAAATTTTTTGAAAATTTAGGGCGTTAGAAAATTTTTGAGAAAATTTTGAAAGTTTAGAATTTGAATTTGAATTGAGAAGTAAACAATGTTGTCTGGAACTTATAATTTGAGTTGGAAACGAGTTGAATAATAACGAATCTTTAGTAGAAAGATTTGTTTTGATAAAATTGATAAAACTATTGGATTGTGAAAAATAGTAGACGAGTTAAGGACCATTTTTCCTAACTTGAAATTTCGAGGACGAAATTCTTTTAAGGAGGGAAGTTTGTAACGACCCAGAATTTTGAACAAATTAAATTGAAAATATTTAATTTATTTTAAATATTTGAATGATGATTTAATTTGAATCCCCGATTTAAATTTGAATTTGGCGGTTAAATTATAAAAATTTAATCTAGTGGATGCTGAATAAAAATTTGAATATTCAATTTAAAGCTGAAGAAAAATATTTCAAACGCTGGTAAAATTTATATTGATAATACTGAAAATAACAGAAGCTTCACAATCGAATTTGGGAGTGAATTGTTCAGTTTGAAATTATATCGTTCGAATCGATATTTAAAATACAGCGTTCCGGGGCACAGTCTCGGAATTTGGACGAAACCAGTTCCATTGGGTCCGGAATATTGTATTATTGTCGGGTTTCAAATTTCATATTGATCAGAGTTGTTATATGAGCGTGCGACATATAAACGCATTGAAATTAAATTAAAATCAATTTAAATTTTTAAATTTAAATTATTGGTCAAAGACAGCACACTTTTCTTCCTTTAAACACGCCGAATATCACGATACGAGATCGTGTAAAGGTTACCCCTTCGTTTCAAAGTATGGCCGCATATCCTTTCATCTCGTTCAAATATTCATTCAAAAGTAACGAAAAAAAAATGGTTGCTTCTCCTCTAATTCGAAAATCAATTCTCGATTCGTTCCAGAGATTTAAATAACAGCCGAGCCTCCTTTCCACTTTCCTCCTTCATCTTTCACGATTAATCAAAGGGGATTCCTGGCCGTGGCAAAATCTTAGATTCAAATCGAAAAAAAAAGAGATCGAACTCAGTTTCGAATTCACGAGCTCGCATCTGGGCAGTGGGACTGGCGAGGCTTCAATTCGTGTTCGACAAGGGAGTCGCGACCGGGTGGAGGCGAGCGACTGCTGGATGGTGAGCGCGAAGTCGAGTTTTGGAGGGTGCCGCGTTGATGGATTCGCGCGTGAAGATGGTCGCGATGGCGACTGGACGATGGGGGTCGCGTTCGTGGGTGTGCCGTTAAGGGGAACTCGCGAGCTAGTCGCGGCGTCTCGAGATCATGGAGGGCGATCGATGTACTGCGAACAGCTAGGGTTCACGTCCATGGCAGAGGGCAGTGGGGTAGCTTCGATTTCAAGCAACGACGTCGGTCTGGGTTTGCGTGATGGCATGCTCGAGGGCTTTGGCAGCGACGTGCCTGGGGCAGTAGGCGATCAACAGTGAGGTATATATATTTTACTTTAATTATTGGTAGAGTTTATATATACAGTTTAAAAAAAAATGTATATACAGGAAATAATGATATAAATATAAGTATATAAGAAGTTTAAGAAAATAAAATAAATACACATTTTAGATTGCTGGTTATTTTAAAATAACATATTACAGAGATTAAATTTATTTAATTGACTTGTCTAAATTGTTTTGGTAACCATAAAATATTTTATTAAAGGGAAAATTTATTAAATCTATTAAAAGAAAAATATATGTATATTTGTTATAACAGTTGTTTAAAATTTAAAACAGTAAATATATATATATATAGGATTTTGAAAGTATAGGAATTTTAAAAACAATATAGAGTTTAGAAAGACTAGATTTTCTTTTAAAGAAAGGAATTAGTTTAAAACTAATCGTTAGTTAAGTCAAATTTTAAAACGAAAATTAACTAGTTCGATTTAATTCGAATATTAATAAATTGTATAATTGTTATACAAGGTCTAATCCAGTGGAGAAAACAGTCTGAAATGGAAACGGAATGCAAAATAAAAAGGTGAGATTTTTCTCACTCAAAATTGATGTTTGCAGTTATTGATTGGTATGATTGACTGTTTGGATTGTGATATTAGATATAGTAGGATATATCTATATATATAGCAATATATACATATTGGCATATGTATATATTGGATTGATGATTTCCCGCCTCGTATAGCGGATGAGACCCTATTGCGCCGTTAGTAAGCGGATATTTATAAAAACCCATATACCACGATATTTCACCTCGAAGTGGAATTGGTATTGTGCTAACGTCTTTGGATGCAGGGAAACAGGTTGGAGGGATCCAACTGGACCCCTCACATTGATTGAATTTATTTATACTGTGATATGAATCTGTGAATGATTATATTGATGTTATTAATCATATTGATATCTGGAAATTGTTTGGAAGCTAAAATTTAGCTGAATGGATGTTTGATATCATTGGATTCCAAAAATAAACGAAATTGAATTTTTGAAATCAAAATAGAAATTTCTAAGTGAATTAATTTTAGAAATTGAATAAATTTTGAAGAAAGGAATTTTAAAGTATAAAAAGTTAATTTTTATAATCTTATCGAATTTATTCTAGAATCAAGTGAAAATGTTAAATAAATGGATTTCGTAAAATAGTGATTTTAAATTGAAGAATTTAATTTAAAATCTGGATTTTTAAAATAGATTGAAAGAAACGATTGAAATTTATTTTCTTAAAAAGGAATTTATTTAAGAGAAGATAAGTTGGAAATCCTATTAGAAATTTAATTGGTAAATTGAAATAAATTGGGAAATCAATGTAAAATGATTTCAATTTGAAGAATCCATTTTTAAAACAGAATATTGAATAATTTGAGGAAAATAAGGAATTTACTTAGTAGTGATAAATAAAGTTAGAAATCAATCTGTAATTGATTTAATATTTGGAAATGAATTTTTTGAGAAATCAATATGGTAATTTTATTTAAAGTTGAAAATAAATTTAGAAATCAATATTGAAATTGATTTGGTATTGAAGTTTTTATAAATAGAATTGGAATTTGTAAACGTGTTTATAAATCCGAAATCACTTATTTTGATAAGTAAATTATAGAAGTAAGTCGAAGTTGTTATTAAAACAGAAATAGAATTTATAAACGTGTTTATAAATTCGAAATAGATTGAATTTGATAAATTAAATATAGAAGAAGATATATTCACGATTCTGGACAGTGAATATATTATTGAACAAAATGGATTCAATTTTTTGAAGAAGTGATATTAAAAATGAAGTTAAACATTTTAAAGATGTTTTAAAATGTATTATGAATCGAAAGCATAGATTTCAACACTTGTTATTGAAATAGACGTTTTCGAGAAATAAGGAAATGGTGGACTATAACACTGTTGTTATAGTAAATGATTTCCGAAAGGAAATGTTTTATCTAGTATTGGGATTTATACATCTATCTTAATTCTGAATCCCTATACTATTAATTTTGAGTCGTCGTAACGATGTTTTACGTAACATTTGTTTTGACTCAGGAAAATGTGTTATAGAAATAGATTTCCTTAAAGAATAGAATATATACTTAATTTTGATTTAAGTATATCGAATATTTTCAAATGTTGAAAATAAATAGATTTGTGAAGTACTTATTTTTAAATAAGTATGGAATTGCTTTTCCAAAAATGAAATGAAACGTTTTGAGATTTTATCTTCTTAAAGATAAAATGAAATTGAATATTTGAAATCGATTTGAGAATCGTATATCAATAGATATTTTGAAAATATAAATTCAATATGGAATTTATAAAGGAAATGAAAACTGTTTAGAAAAATAAACGTTGATTTATTTTTGAAGTGGAAATTTTATATCTAGTAAAGATATTTTTTGGGAGATTAAATAATTTGGGAAAATTATTTGGAATCTGATGATGTTGCACATCTTTATTGATAGTTAAATAACCGACTATCAATAATTACCTTTAGATAGGTATTTGTTGTGAATTGGATGAATTTGAATGCCACACTTATTTTTGAATAATCGCTCACTATTCGGGTTAGCCGGGAAAGGACCATGGGGTCGTATAACCCATTCCGAATATGTGATACGTCGTTATGAATTACATTCGAAGACCGGTGTTGAAGACCGGATATTTTTGAAAACGGAAGGATTACCGTCGAGTTACTCTACATCGGCTGATCTCCGATTTAGAGGTTTTATCACCCTTAGTGACGGGAAGTCCGGACGTGATTAGAAATTTATCCGGATATGCAAGGGCTTCGTGAGAAGTGCCTTCGGTTCTGTTCGATCCCGGAACAGACTTGTATGGATTATGTGTCTGACGTTACAATTTGAGATATAAAGCTGATTTCTTTCAAATACATTTCTGTTGGTGGCGGAGAATTTATTCTCTTAGCTTAACACCCTTCTCTGAGACGTACGAGCTCAGTGGTTATGTAGTTTGTAACAACCCTGTATTTTGTGATTATTTTAATTATTTATTTTGGTTATTTTAATTGATTTCCTGATTTAAAAACTTTATTTTATTTATTAAAATGAATAAATTTTGTTATTTTAAATATAAATTTTGATTTTGATGTGAATTAGAATTCCAAACATGACTAAAAAGGATATTTTCCAGAAAAGTGAATTTTGGTCAATATGGTCAAACTTTGACTTTTAATTTAGAAATTTTAAAGTTTGAAAATTTGAATTTTATCTTTTATTATGAAAGTAAATAAAATTTTAAGAATAATGCTTTTCGTTTCGTTAAAATCTGATTTATAATGTGAAAGTTATACCCTTTTAAATATTGTGTGTAATTTGTTGTATTTAACAAAATTATTTATTTTATTTGGTCATGTAATATTATAATTTATATTTATATGGGTAAAATAACATGTTATGTATATACTTTGGTTTTAAAACATTTTAAAGATATAATTGGCATTTTCCAGTGTTAGCTGTATTTTGTTTAAAATTCTAATTTCCAGTTTCAATTAATTAAAGTAATTCTTTATTTGTTTTTCTATTTTTTCTTAAAATCTTATTTTATTCTCATTCCCACTTTATTTTGTTCCTCATTTATTTTATTTATTTGACCTTTTATTTGTTTAAAGTGAAATAGAAATTTTATAAGGCTAGTGATACTTATTTGTAATTTTCATGTCTTATTTCCAATTTTTAAACATTTTTCTTTAGTTTTTCTATTTTTTTATAAATTAAATTATTTATTTCACTTTGAAAATACTTTAGAAATTATTTTATTTCAAAATTTTTCTTTAGAATATTTTTAAAATGAAGTAGATAATTTTCCAAAGACAATCGTGATTTATTTGTAATTTCTAGACCCTGTTTTCAATTTTTAAGCAATTTCTTATATTCTTTTTCCATTTTCTTTAAAATTAATTAATTATTTTTATTTTATATTACTTTGTTTCGGTTTTAAAGTCAATTTACTGATTTTATTTTTGTTTTATTTGAATTTAAAGAAAAAGAAATATGAAGAGTTTTAAAAGCTTATTTACCTTAAGTCCTTTCATCTCCTTTGTCCTTTCATTTGCCATAACTCCTCAATTACTATCTTGGCTGTGCATTTTTGGTTTGTAGCCATGATTTTTCAGCCTCCATTCACCCAAAAATATTTTACCTTCTCATTCATTCATGGCTTCAAGAAAATCTATGGGTAATAGCTACTTTTTTTACACTTTTCTTCTCATTTTTCATGTATTTTGCCTTGTTTTCTTTACTTCTTTGAATGGCCTCCACTCCATATCCACGGCCACCACCCCCTACATCTCTTCCCTGCCATCACCACCAGCTACTCCTCTAGTCTTGACCAAGGCCGAGCCACCATGATGCCAAAACTCCACAAAAATTGCAACACAAGCCATAAAAACATGTTGTTTGACCACTATTTGTTCACCACTTCATTTTCCACCACCACCACCACCTTAGGCCGCCTCCACCACCTCTGGCCAGACCACCACACACCTTTCCTTCCACTGACCTGATCCATACCTCTCTGACCAGACAACACAAGCCCATGGCCAAGCCATTTTTGTGAACAAAACCCGCCAATTTTGCCTTAAACTCTTCATATTCCTTTGTATAAACTTTCTCCTCATATTCTACTACCTAGGCCATGCATACACATGACCAAACCTGAGCCAAACTTGTTCAAACCAGAGCCAAAAACATCCCTAGTCCATGACAAAAGAATAGAGAAAGCAAGGCAAAAGATTTGGCATTCGTATCTCTTTTTATTTAAAAGTTATGTCATTTCTAGTGTATTGAAATTTATGGTTTGCTTTGATTTTTGTTTGGGTTGTAACACAAGATCTATATCATTAGATTTGCTCTCCACACTCAAATTGTATTAGAGTTGTCGTGCCTTCATAATCTTTGTGTTGTGAGCTTTGTTGGCAAATCTCCAGCTTAACAGGTGAGTTATTCTCACCAGACAATATGTACATATATAACTAGTGAATTGACCCCTTTTGAATCTGTAAAATGCATTATCATGTTACACTTGCTATGTTATGATTTATGATGTTCACCAATGCTTAAACACCTATTATATTATATGTTACTGTTATATTATGCTGTTCTATTATTTTTATCAGTTTATCACACTGCAAGTTCCCTTTAGATTAGAATCACTATGGGTTGAAATGATACATACCCGAACGGACTTTAGAATAGGAGAAAATCATTATGGGCTGAAATGATAGGCCTGAATGATTTTCAATTATTTTTCATTTCCTTGGGATTGCGGGTTTGAAATGATCAAACCCGGGTTTTCTTTGTAAATTACGGGTTGAAATGATATATTACCCGTATCACTTTACTTAGACTAGAAATGAAATACAGACCCGTTGTTAAAATATGTTTTTATAAAAATCTTAAAAATATTTTTGAAATGTAAATATTATAATATTTGATTTAAACTAAATAAAAAAATGATTTATGTAAGCATTATTGATTTTTTGAAAATTTATAAGTGAAATAAATTATTGGTAAAACTAGAAAATTTGAAAT
The DNA here is from genome assembly GCA_030737815.1 of Allium fistulosum. Classification (NCBI taxonomy): domain Eukaryota; kingdom Viridiplantae; phylum Streptophyta; class Magnoliopsida; order Asparagales; family Amaryllidaceae; genus Allium; species Allium fistulosum. Next base: position 88,887,484 of record CM060905.1, read on the forward strand.
GTAAGTTATTTTGGGAAATTTTAATTGGGTGATAATTGGAATTTAAATTAAATATGAAATGTGATAACTTCATGATAATTTGGATTAAAGTGAATTTAAATGATTTTTATATTATATTAATGATTTTGAATAAAGTTAAAATGTGAAATGAATGAATATTTAAGTTGAAATTTTGAAATATAACTAAAATTGGAAGTTTGTGAATTTGGCTTAAGAGTGAACTTTAAGTTAAGTAAATAAAAATGGAATTAAGTTATTTTGAAATTTTAAAATTAATTGTTAAGTCAATTTAATTTAATGAATTTATAATTTAAAATTGGAATTTAATAAGTGAATTATTATTAAATTTTGATTTTTGAATGGAGTTTTAACTTTATAAAATCATGAATATAAGGGTATTTGAATAATTGTTTTAAAAGTGGAATTATATGATTTTATAAGTAAAAAAAATGATTTATATAAAAATATAATTGTTTGTGAAATTATACTGAATATTTGAAGTTAGTTAACTGCATTTCTGAAACGCTATTAAATTCTAATGTAAATGATAATACAACATTTGTAAATGCTGTAGTTGATAATAATGAACCAAATGGCTAAATTTAATTAAAGGCTATTATAGCATTTTTGTAAATGTTATAATGGTTGAATTTAACTAAGTTTATTTGAAACTAATGTAACCATATTACAGAATTTTAAATGTTGTCTTTTGTTAAATTGAACTATTTTAAATGTGACTTTCCGTAGCATTTTCTAAATGCTGCAAAAGTTGAAATTTCATTGTTTTAATTAATTTAAGTGAACGAATGAATTTTGAAAAGTTAAATTTTTGGAAATTTAAAATTTTAATTATTAAATATACTAACTTCATTTTTATGATTTAAAATGAAGTAATTTGTTTCGAAATATAAATTATTTTGAAATATGATATTTTGATATTTTGAAATGGATTTTATAAGGATATTGAATTTTGAAATGATATTTGATTTCGAAGTATAAAATACCATTTTGAAATTTTAACCACGGGATGTATTTAATTTATAGTTTAACTGATCCTTAAAGGATGGGCGATCCCAAGCATCCTTTGAGTTATTGTGCATTTCTACTACAGTTCACTTGAGTTGGTTTACATTATATAAGTATATATTGTCCTGACTCGAGTGTTTTGTGTTTTACTTTACGCTCGGGTCAGCCTGAGTATTTACAGCTTAGCTTTGGATTTCTTTCTGGAGCTAGGAATCGCTGGAGATTCTGCTTGTCTAATTATCTGTTCCTTTCAGTTCAGTTGTTCTATTTCAGTTCTGGTATTCATAAACTTCTATTTATTTGAGATGTCTATTGTATATGTTTTCAAGCAGATATTATGTATTATGTTTTGAGAGTTTGTTATAGTAGCTTCATGAACTACTATGGTTTTTTATATTCCGCTGCGAGTTATTCTGATATGTTCTGTGTCTGTGATTCTATGTATTTGATTTCATTTGCTCCAAATTTATTTACAATCTGTTATTTTGAATTATTCAAGCCAGACATGTGTGGATTATTGTCGATTTGAATGGTCCAAAATACCGGGTCGTTACAGTTGGTATCAGAGCCAGGTTTTAGGCAAACCTTAGCCTGCGGAGCAAAAACTCATTAGAGATAGGGTAGAAATACCCTAGAATAAGTGAAATCAATCTCAGAATCATTTCTTTGTGAGAGAACGTATTTTCGAAGTATAAAATGATTTTCAAATGATTTTTAAAGAATTTTCAAAGATTATTTTGATATAAATTTCCTTGCTTTAAAAGTAAAATATTTCTTAAACTTCATTCCTTTCGTATCCACCTTGTTAGTAATTTCTTTGATTAGGATCCTCTAAAATTTTGAACTTCTCTCTTGATTGATCTAGATCCTTTGTTGATAGGAATCTATTTTGGGTATGGCAAAATCAGTAGTTTGTTAGGATGCTTTGAGTAAACTCTGTTGTATCTTTTTCTTAGCTAAAGTTGTCCAACTAAAGATATTTAAGCTTCTGTTTTTGTATGTTATGAATTCGAGTCTTTCCAAATTTTGAATGGGAATTTTTCTGTATCGATATAGGTTATATTTCTCTAATCTTCGTTTGGATTCTTATCGAATAAGATTCCTTTGAATTTTGGAATGCTCACTTGTTCTGAAATCCATTCCTATCTCCCCTAATTGTATTCTTTTGATTTTGGAGCATTGCATCACTCCACTTTGTATGACCTTTATAGGGTGGCGATTCCGCCAATCTTTGAATGATTATAATTAGCATTGATTCACCGGAGATTTCTGTATCCTCGGTTTACGATGTTTTCTATCTTCTGCTATATTTAGATTCTATCTCTGGCAATCGAAGGTCGATTTTCCTTAGATTTTCGCATCGATTATATTCCTGAAATCACGGTTGACCGGTTAAGGTCGCCCGCGATTCATATAGGCTTATCCATCTTGTATTTGGTAATTTAATTATCTTATCTTCGTTTGAGCCTATCTTTGAATTAGAATTCTATTTGATTAGAGTCCTTCTAAATTTGAATCTCTGTTTTGCTTTGAAATCCATCCTTGAATCGTCCCTTGGAAAGTTTGTGGTTGATTGTCTTTTAACAATTTTGTATTCATCGTAGTTTTATTTTGATAAGGATGACCATATTTTTATATAAAGATGAAATGTTTTTGATAAGGATTATATACCTTTTAAAAAAAATGAGAATTTGAAGTTTTGAAAGGATTTGAAATTGTGAAAATTTTATAAGAAATGGTTTCATATAAAATGATTTATAACTGAAGGTTTTGAATCTGAATTTAAGTGATTGAACTCCGGCATTTTGGAACTGGTTTTAAGATTTTGAAATAATAAATAATATGATTGAAATTATTTTTCCGAATAAGTAATGTTTTAATGATTTTAATGGGTTTTAATGATTTTGAAGGAATTTCAAAGAAGTTTTCAAAGTAAATGGAAGTCCAGAACTCACTTGTGTCGCTGGAAAATAATTTCGGTGATGAGTGCACGCATCATCGACATTGATTTTCGAGTTTCTGAGTGAGGGAGAGGCCACTTCGGTAGCATTGCTATGCGATTGATTTGTGAAACCAATTTAGATTTCAAATTCCGAAGTGTGATGTGATATTCGAAAGATATATGTATATATATTTGTAAAATTTGAAATGAGCCGATGTTCAGTCCTTGAGTTTTGGATTTGATTTGATATAACCCTATTTTTGGAATGGATTTACTGATTTAATTGTGATTTCCAACTCTTGGATTGAAATATGATTTCTTCAACTATTTTAAAGGTTCGAGCACTTCCAAATCAAGGTTAACTTTTCAAAGCTAAGAAATTATGAAAAGTAATTTGATAAAGCATATAAGTATGTTTTGAATGTTTAAGTATGAAGTAATATGATTTAAATAAGTTGAAACTGTTTGGTTAAGTAAATGAATAAAGCAATTTTAAAATTTTCTAATATGAAATTTAGATTTGAAATGTTTTGAAAAGAATTTGGTCTTCAAAATATTTTGAATAAAATTTAGTTTAAATGTTTTAACTTAGTAACATCTTTATGAAACTATATATTTAACAAGTTGAAATAAATATATAAGTTGTACGTATGCTGTTTTATTTGCATAATTAATTTGATCCAAGTTTGAGTACACAAGTTCGAGGTGGATTACAACATTTCGTGTTAGGATTTTTCATTCGATTCTTGATGGCGAATATTTGATATGGATTTTGGGCTTGATTCCAGAATTCTCTATCATAGTATATGGCTATGCAAGGAGACTGATGGCTTCTAGTCGAGAAACCATATCGAAGTCCGCATTAGGGAAATCGAATGGACAATACTAGTTCGAAAGCGAACTTGTGTGATCGAGCGAGCGATCAAATGTGATTTTGCGAAATGATGACGTGTGTACATCTTATATTCTAATATCAGTGATATATTTTGACGCTGAAATTGAAAGCTGTCGGGTTAGAATATCTTTGCTTACTTTTCCAATTTAAATTACAAAGATATATAACCTATAAAAGCAAAGATATTCAAATCCCATATGGCTCTTCATACAGCGAAATTTATTTTGGAAAATTTGATCCTTATATAAGACGGACCTTACGTAAGTATAAGATGATTTTGAAAACATTTGATTTTGGAAATGAATTGGTTGACTTAAATTATATTGATTTGGAAATTTGGAATTAGTTTCAAAAATATATTATTTTGGGAAACTTTGAAACTAAAGATATTTAATTTGAGAAGAAAATAATTTGGTGAAATTGTATATGATTTTGAAATTGAACTGATATTGAAACAAATTTAAATTTGAGAACCTTATGTTACTAAACACTTGATTTGGGAGTTGTCGAACTTATATAAAATTGATTTGTATGAGTATGAAATTGATTCGAAAACTATAGATTTGAAAAGGTACTCAATTTGAAAGTGAAATATTATATAATTGAAGTCTATATAAGTATGATTTGATATACTATTGATTTTGGAAAGTATTTGATTTGAAAATTAAATCTTATATATAATGGATTTTATATAAGTACGATATTTGAAAGTGATTTGAAAAGGTACTATATGATACATATTTTCGAAGTAAAGATATGGAAAGTGCCTTCTGCTTGATATCCGATTTGTGGCCACATCTTGGATTCATTCTATCGATATTATTCTCTCTGATTTTTGGTTTTCCGGATATGATACTCGAGTGTCCTTCGAATTCCATGGCGTTACCCATGGTCTTACGATCGTGACTGCATAGCGCAACTGCCTGGCTGAGTCTTGCCTAGGGGTACGGATTGTTTCCTGGGGGATCCAGGCGTAACCATTGTGTATCCTGCAATCTGTGTAGGTCGCGAATAGTAGCGCAAATGCTTGGCTGAGTCTTGCCTGGGGGTACGGATTGTTTCCTGGGGGATCCAGGCGTAACCATTGTGTATCCTGCATTCTACTAGTCATCATGGCGTAACTCGCAGGGCTGAGAAAGCTTACGGATATGGATTGTTTCCTGGGGGATCCAGGCGTAACCATTGTGTATCTGCGAACCATGGTTAGACAAAGGTTTTGTTTGTTTTTGTTTGGATTGTACTTTCCATATCTGTTTTTAAAAGTTTTTCCAGTATTTTCACTGGGTGTTGAAACAAGTCTACTAAGTACCTGGAGAATTCTAGTTTTGCGCCTGATCAACGCACTACCAGAGTCTACAGGAACAAGGATAAACTTGTTAAGACATCGAGTTATAAAAGTATTTTGATAAAATATTATATAAATGATACTTTGATTAGTTATTTCCTTTTTAAACGATTTTAAAGTGTTTTAAATATTTTACCTCTTCAACCAACAATTTTAAATTAATGGCTCATCCTTGTCTTTCGTCCTATTTTCCCTTCTAGCTATTCCTATTCTCCACCTTATTAAACTTACCCATAACAATAGTTATCAGGTATAATTTTAATCTTCTTGTCATCTTGTCTTAATCCTATTCCATTTTATCTTTTCTGTGTTTTCCGTACCTCATTCCTTTTCGAGGACGAAAAGATTTGAGTGGGGGAGAGTGTAACAACCCTGTATTTTGTGATTATTTTAATTATTTATTTTGGTTATTTTAATTGATTTCCTGATTTAAAAACTTTATTTTATTTATTAAAATGAATAAATTTTGTTATTTTAAATATAAATTTTGATTTTGATGTGAATTAGAATTCCAAACATGACTAAAAAGGATATTTTCCAGAAAAGTGAATTTTGGTCAATATGGTCAAACTTTGACTTTTAATTTAGAAATTTTAAAGTTTGAAAATTTGAATTTTATCTTTTATTATGAAAGTAAATAAAATTTTAAGAATAATGCTTTTCGTTTCGTTAAAATCTGATTTATAATGTGAAAGTTATACCCTTTTAAATATTGTGTGTAATTTGTTGTATTTAACAAAATTATTTATTTTATTTGGTCATGTAATATTATAATTTATATTTATATGGGTAAAATAACATGTTATGTATATACTTTGGTTTTAAAACATTTTAAAGATATAATTGGCATTTTCCAGTGTTAGCTGTATTTTGTTTAAAATTCTAATTTCCAGTTTCAATTAATTAAAGTAATTCTTTATTTGTTTTTCTATTTTTTCTTAAAATCTTATTTTATTCTCATTCCCACTTTATTTTGTTCCTCATTTATTTTATTTATTTGACCTTTTATTTGTTTAAAGTGAAATAGAAATTTTATAAGGCTAGTGATACTTATTTGTAATTTTCATGTCTTATTTCCAATTTTTAAACATTTTTCTTTAGTTTTTCTATTTTTTTATAAATTAAATTATTTATTTCACTTTGAAAATACTTTAGAAATTATTTTATTTCAAAATTTTTCTTTAGAATATTTTTAAAATGAAGTAGATAATTTTCCAAAGACAATCGTGATTTATTTGTAATTTCTAGACCCTGTTTTCAATTTTTAAGCAATTTCTTATATTCTTTTTCCATTTTCTTTAAAATTAATTAATTATTTTTATTTTATATTACTTTGTTTCGGTTTTAAAGTCAATTTACTGATTTTATTTTTGTTTTATTTGAATTTAAAGAAAAAGAAATATGAAGAGTTTTAAAAGCTTATTTACCTTAAGTCCTTTCATCTCCTTTGTCCTTTCATTTGCCATAACTCCTCAATTACTATCTTGGCTGTGCATTTTTGGTTTGTAGCCATGATTTTTCAGCCTCCATTCACCCAAAAATATTTTACCTTCTCATTCATTCATGGCTTCAAGAAAATCTATGGGTAATAGCTACTTTTTTTACACTTTTCTTCTCATTTTTCATGTATTTTGCCTTGTTTTCTTTGCTTCTTTGAATGGCCTCCACTCCATATCCACGGCCACCACCCCCTACATCTCTTCCCTGCCATCACCACCAGCTACTCCTCTAGTCTTGACCAAGGCCGAGCCACCATGATGCCAAAACTCCACAAAAATTGCAACACAAGCCATAAAAACATGTTGTTTGACCACTATTTGTTCACCACTTCATTTTCCACCACCACCACCACCTTAGGCCGCCTCCACCACCTCTGGCCAGACCACCACACACCTTTCCTTCCACTGACCTGATCCATACCTCTCTGACCTGACAACACAAGCCCATGGCCAAGCCATTTTTGTGAACAAAACCCGCCAATTTTGCCTTAAACTCTTCATATTCCTTTGTATAAACTTTCTCCTCATATTCTACTACCTAGGCCATGCATACACATGACCAAACCTGAGCCAAACTTGTTCAAACCAGAGCCAAAAACATCCCTAGTCCATGACAAAAGAATAGAGAAAGCAAGGCAAAAGATTTGGCATTCGTATCTCTTTTTATTTAAAAGTTATGTCATTTCTAGTGTATTGAAATTTATGGTTTGCTTTGATTTTTGTTTGGGTTGTAACACAAGATCTATATCATTAGATTTGCTCTCCACACTCAAATTGTATTAGAGTTGTCGTGCCTTCATAATCTTTGTGTTGTGAGCTTTGTTGGCAAATCTCCAGCTTAACAGGTGAGTTATTCTCACCAGACAATATGTACATATATAACTAGTGAATTGACCCCTTTTGAATCTGTAAAATGCATTATCATGTTACACTTGCTATGTTATGATTTATGATGTTCACCAATGCTTAAACACCTATTATATTATATGTTACTGTTATATTATGCTGTTCTATTATTTTTATCAGTTTATCACACTGCAAGTTCCCTTTAGATTAGAATCACTATGGGTTGAAATGATACATACCCGAACGGACTTTAGAATAGGAGAAAATCATTATGGGCTGAAATGATAGGCCTGAATGATTTTCAATTATTTTTCATTTCCTTGGGATTGCGGGTTTGAAATGATCAAACCCGGGTTTTCTTTGTAAATTACGGGTTGAAATGATATATTACCCGTATCACTTTACTTAGACTAGAAATGAAATACAGACCCGTTGTTAAAATATGTTTTTATAAAAATCTTAAAAATATTTTTGAAATGTAAATATTATAATATTTGATTTAAACTAAATAAAAAAATGATTTATGTAAGCATTATTGATTTTTTGAAAATTTATAAGTGAAATAAATTATTGGTAAAACTAGAAAATTTGAAATGTAAGTTATTTTGGGAAATTTTAATTGGGTGATAATTGGAATTTAAATTAAATATGAAATGTGATAACTTCATGATAATTTGGATTAAAGTGAATTTAAATGATTTTTATATTATATTAATGATTTTGAATAAAGTTAAAATGTGAAATGAATGAATATTTAAGTTGAAATTTTGAAATATAACTAAAATTGGAAGTTTGTGAATTTGGCTTAAGAGTGAACTTTAAGTTAAGTAAATAAAAATGGAATTAAGTTATTTTGAAATTTTAAAATTAATTGTTAAGTCAATTTAATTTAATGAATTTATAATTTAAAATTGGAATTTAATAAGTGAATTATTATTAAATTTTGATTTTTGAATGGAGTTTTAACTTTATAAAATCATGAATATAAGGGTATTTGAATAATTGTTTTAAAAGTGGAATTATATGATTTTATAAGTAAAAAAAATGATTTATATAAAAATATAATTGTTTGTGAAATTATACTGAATATTTGAAGTTAGTTAACTGCATTTCTGAAACGCTATTAAATTCTAATGTAAATGATAATACAACATTTGTAAATGCTGTAGTTGATAATAATGAACCAAATGGCTAAATTTAATTAAAGGCTATTATAGCATTTTTGTAAATGTTATAATGGTTGAATTTAACTAAGTTTATTTGAAACTAATGTAACCATATTACAGAATTTTAAATGTTGTCTTTTGTTAAATTGAACTATTTTAAATGTGACTTTCCGTAGCATTTTCTAAATGCTGCAAAAGTTGAAATTTCATTGTTTTAATTAATTTAAGTGAACGAATGAACTTTGAAAAGTTAAATTTTTGGAAATTTAAAATTTTAATTATTAAATATACTAACTTCATTTTTATGATTTAAAATGAAGTAATTTGTTTCGAAATATAAATTATTTTGAAATATGATATTTTGATATTTTGAAATGGATTTTATAAGGATATTGAATTTTGAAATGATATTTGATTTCGAAGTATAAAATACCATTTTGAAATTTTAACCACGGGATGTATTTAATTTATAGTTTAACTGATCCTTAAAGGATGGGCGATCCCAAGCATCCTTTGAGTTATTGTGCATTTCTACTACAGTTCACTTGAGTTGGTTTACATTATATAAGTATATATTGTCCTGACTCGAGTGTTTTGTGTTTTACTTTACGCTCGGGTCAGCCTGAGTATTTACAGCTTAGCTTTGGATTTCTTTCTGGAGCTAGGAATCGCTGGAGATTCTGCTTGTCTAATTATCTGTTCCTTTCAGTTCAGTTGTTCTATTTCAGTTCTGGTATTCATAAACTTCTATTTATTTGAGATGTCTATTGTATATGTTTTCAAGCAGATATTATGTATTATGTTTTGAGAGTTTGTTATAGTAGCTTCATGAACTACTATGGTTTTTTATATTCCGCTGCGAGTTATTCTGATATGTTCTGTGTCTGTGATTCTATGTATTTGATTTCATTTGCTCCAAATTTATTTACAATCTGTTATTTTGAATTATTCAAGCCAGACATGTGTGGATTATTGTCGATTTGAATGGTCCAAAATACCGGGTCGTTACATAGTTGAAATTTATCAGCGATATATCCCAATTTGGTAACGTGGCATACTGAGTGTTGCTGTGAAATGATCAGTGTTTGATCATTTGCGATATGATCATTTGTTTGATCTTATATCTTTGTGATCATAGGTTGATCATTTTGTTTGACCCGAAGCAGGGCTTTGTAGAAAGCGTAGCTTTGTGGACGAGACTTCGTCGAGCCTCACACCCCGGAAATGGTCGAAACAGGAAGGATGCGGCAAGGTTCTAGGGAGTAGCGCCCCTTAGTGTATGTCATTCCTTCTGGATAAAGGTGGTATCATGGTATGGAGCCCAGATACTTAACCTCTGTGGTTGCTGCAAAATTTATTTCTTTGTGGTTGTTGCGAATCGGGGATCCTCGGGAAGATCGGTGACGATCGGGGGATGGCATACGCGTGTCAGTAGTTACCTATTTTTGCAGAGGTAACCCGGCCTTGTGTTGGCAGAGATCCGGTTAGGTTCTCGGGTCGTCTATTCCAGGGACGTACCCATCGTGGATAGGAAGTTCCTTGGCCTGACCATTTGTTGGAAATCCAAAGAAACAATACGAGCCTTGTACGGTTTTAGTTGTAGAACCTGCCATTTAATATGGTAGCTATAGCAAGCATACTATAATGGTACCTATGCTGGCTAAGATTTATATTCTACTTTCGAAATGTTTTCTACACTATGCACTAATAATAATATCAAAAAGAATTTGATTTTTGCGTAGTAAGCATCTTTGACTATCATAAGAAGAAATCTCCTCCAAGTCTGCGTTTGCATTGTGTGTGTGGCGGGAGGTCTTATGGTAGTTTCATTTTCCAAAAGCATTGCGAATTGACTTTAAAAAAAAATATTCCTTGTTTATTTTAAAGATAAACTGTTTTACGATCTCACACCAGTCACCATGACTGACTCGGAGTTTATTGTTTCCCTTCTAAACTCTGGGTGCCCACCAATTTCCACACGGGCAGCCTAGAGTTATGTTATCAGGATATGCTGGATATTCTGGAGCTTTGGAGATAAGCTGGATGACGAGACGTAGTATTTGTATCTGATGTTATTTATTCCGCTGTGTATTCTGTATGAGGACAAGTTATATAACTGTCCATTGTTGTATTGAGTTGTATATTGACTCTGATTGATGTATGTATAAACTGATAAAATTCTTTGTTTAAAAGATTACTGATTTATCTATTATATATTGTTCCGCTGCGATATGTGAGATTCTGATATTGTTTTCTGTTCTGATGTTGTTCTTTCTTTCTTCTGCTTTCCTCTTCTTCTACCTTTTTCTTCTTTTTAAAACCCTAACTTTTCGGGTTTCCGGCATTCGATGGCTCGGCAGTCGATAAAGTGAGTATCGATGTCGAATTTTCGAAAGTCGAAAATTTCGGGATGTTACAGCTTGTTGGAAATCCATCTTCCAAATACGAACCTTGTACGGTATTAGTTGTATTACCTGCCATGGAATGTGGTGGTAACCTGCTATTGAACATGGTAGCTATAGTAGGCATAAGTGCGAAATGTCTATGCTGGCTAAGATTTATATTCTATTTTCGAAATTGTTTTCTGCACTATGCACTAGTAAAATTATCAAATGATTTGATTTTTGCGTAGTAAGCATCTTTGACTATCATAAGAAGAAATCTCCTCCAATTCTGCGTTTGCATTGTGTGTGGGGTGGGAGGTCTTATGGTAGTTTCATTTTCCAAAAGCATTACGAATTGACTTTAAAATTCTCTGCTATTTGTTTTTAAAGATAAACTGTTTTTGTTGCTCACACCAGTCCCATGACTGATCCGGAGTTTATTGTTCCCTTCCTAAACTCTGGGTGCTCATAATTTTCCACACGAGCAGTCTAGAGTTGGGTTTTTCAGATATTCAGGTTTAGTAGATTATCTGGAGCTAGTTCATTCATCGGAGTTGCTTATCTTGGAGTTGTGGATTCATTCTTGTCTGAAGATCATTTTGGAGTTATCATTTCTATTGATATTGTTCCGCTGCTGTTGTTATCTTTTCTTTTCCGTTGTTATTTGTTGTATCATATCTCTGATGTATATTGATATTCATTGTATCACTCTGTTGTATCAGATATTGTATATCAATGTATTATTCTTTTATTCCGCTGTGTTATTTACTTAATGTTGTTATAAGCTCCCGAGAACCAGATTCGACATTTGAATCTACGGCATTTTGAGTACAAGTGAAGTACGGGTGCCGATTTTTGAAGGTCGACTTTTGGGTCTTGACAAGTGGTATCAGAGCTAAGGTTGAACTTTAGCTCAGGAGTATAACACATTAAGTAGCTCATTAGAGATAGAGTGAAGTAAACTCTAGAATGAGTAATCCTTAAGATATCCGTCTGAACGTCTCAGTAAATTCTCTTACTATCCACTGATAGTGAGTATGAGTGCAAGAAGAGGACGAGATAGGGGACAGGGAATATGACTATAAATGGTCAATACCCTACGATAGTGGAAACAACTTTCTTATCAATATTCTTTGATTCATTTCCAAATTCTTTTGATTTCTTCGTGACAGCTCAAGAAGGAGTTTCGGTGTGATGATGGCTCTACGAATCGTTGTCGAAGATCTTTACTTCGTATTTCATCGGTTTCTTATCAGTTTTTGATTTAAACCTTAATGAATTTGAAATTGGAAATTTTAAATTGAGTTAATTGATTAATAGAATATGAGGGTAAATTTGAATTGAATCAATTAAAACGATATCGTTTAAAACCGAATTTTGAAATTCTATTGTAATTTCTTTTGAATACCAAAGTCCGAAGAGAGACAAGATTGGTATGTGTTCTGAGATATTCCTACTTGAATTTGGAATCCGTATCTTGTGTTCGAGGAGTTATAGGAGATCGAATCTGTCTATCTCTGTGTTGTTTTCGTGCCTGCGAATTTCGAGGATGAAATTCTTTTAAGGGGGGAAGTTTGTAACGACCCCGAATTTTAATTACGAGTGCGTATTTGTTAGTGAATATAAAATTGTTTTATATTGTGATGATTGGTTTGTTGAGTGGTATATGGATTCTGGTCGGTATTGTCCGTACAACTCTATCGATAGGGATCTCTAAACACTTATATAGAACAATTCGGCACAGTATTGTTTTAAATAGGGTAAATGAAATAATTTTACCCAAAACTATTTTTTGTATATATAAAGAATGATTTTCTGTAAATTACTATAGTATATGGTTGCATGGATGTTAGGAAGTAATAATAGTGAACTATTATCATTGAAATTAAATGAGAAATTAAAATAATAACCAAAGATTTGGAAATAAATCCATTTAACGAATGAAATTTATAAATGTGAATTGAAAGATAAAGAGATGAATTCACATACAAATGAAATTTGAGAATATAAATTATAAATGTGACTTATAATTGGAAATAAAATTCCAGAGAAGTTTTTGGAAATGTTTTTGAAAGAATTTGAAAATTTTGGAGATTTGGAAAGTTTAAATTCTTTTGATTTGAAAATGATTTTCAAAAGATTTTGGAAAAATGTTTTGAAGGTATGAAAAGCTATAAACTCTTTTCGGTCGCTGGAAAATAATTTCGATGATGACCGCGGCATCGTTGGTGTTCATTTTCGGGTTTCCAAAAGAGAAATTGCTGCCAAATTTTTTTAAAAGGAAGTTGTTTGAAAAATTTGGGTTTTGTTTTGGAAATTCAAAGGATGATTTGAATTGTTTTCAAAAATGGTTTTGAGAAGGTTGAAAAGACTCTGGAATACTATATAAAAATACTTATGAAATAAGAAATAAGTTGATAACTTATACAATTTGAATTTTGATAGAATAAATTTAACTTAAAGAATGGAGTTAAATTAAAGAAAGTATAAGTGAATAAATTTGAATAAATGAAAGTGAAATTGAAAATTGAGATTCATTTTGAAGTTGTAAGCAATAGAATTGAATTGAATAATTATAAATGAAAGAGAAATTAAAATTCGTATGAAATTTGAAATCCGGTTTAATATAAGTGGTTATAAACCAAAATAGTGGATTGTAAATAAATTTTGGGAATGAACAAAAGAATAAAACTGGAATTTAAACTGAATATTGAAAACAAATTTGAATAAGTAGATTAGAATTTGTAATGAATTAGTAATTGAAACTAATTTAAAATAAGCAGTTGTAAATGAAAGTTAATCGATGAAATTCAATATTTCAGAATTGAAGATGAATAGAATTCAAATTGAATTGAAATTGTGAATTGAATTCAAATGAATGTGAACTGTAAAATTGAAGGAAAATGAATAGGTGTAACTTCAACAGTGAAGTAAAAATGATATAAGAAGTACATATTGAAATTTTGTAATCGAATTTGCAAAATAGTTTGAATGCTGTAACTAGATATAATGGCTAGTAGGATGTACAGGTGTATAAAGGGATTGGAAAATTTATTTCAAAGATGAATTTGAATTTGCTCGAAAAAGGTATGTATTTAAATTTGAATATGAGATTTGATGACTTATTTCTCTAGCCGCTTGGCTTTTTCTTTTCTTTTTGAAATCTGAGAGTCCGTAGGGACGTTTTGTAGTCGTACCGTATTAGCCGCGCAAAGGAGACGCTGGCGAAATTTTTTGGAAATTTAGGGCATTAGAAAATTTTTGAGAAATTTTGAAAGTTTAAAATTTGAATTTAAACTCGAATTTGAAATTGGAAGTAAACAATGTTGTTTGGAACTTATAATTGAAGTTGGAAAGCTAGTATGAATGATAACGAATCTTTAGTAGAAAGACTTGTTTTGATAAATTGATAAAACTATTTGAATTTGAGAAAATAGTAGACGAGTTAAGGACCTTTCTTCCTGACTTGTAATTTCGAGGACGAAATTCTTTTAAGGGGGGAAGTCTGTAACGACCCAGAACTTTTGATAATTAAAATTTGAATATTTAACTAATTTTAAATATTAATAAATGGAATTTAGAAGTCGAATGATTTATTTTTCGAATATTGGGTTTTATTTGAGAATTAAGTCGATAAATTAAATAGTGAAATTCCAGAGATAATTAAAAAATCGAGTTTAAAATGATTGAAAATGATTTGTAAAATTTTATTTAATTATCTCTGGAATTTCACTATTTAATTTATCGACTTAATTCTCAAATAAAACCCAATATTCAAAAAATAAATCATTCGACTTCTAAATTCCATTTATTAATATTTAAAATTAATTAAATATTCAAATTTTAATTATCAAAAGTTCTGGGTCGTTACAGACTGAAACTCTGGGTGATTAAATAAAATTTTACAAATCATTTTCAATCATTTTAAACTCGATTTTTTAATTATCTCTGGAATTTCACTATTTAATTTATCGACTTAATTCTCAAATAAAACCCAATATTCGAAAAATAAATCATTCGACTTCTAAATTCCATTTATTAATATTTAAAATTAATTAAATATTCAAATTTTAATTATCAAAAGTTCTGGGTCGTTACACTAACTCCACCCCCTCTTCATTCATTCATTCTATTTTCCTAACACTCTTAAGCTAAAGGAAAGAATGGGGGAAAAGATGGTAAATTAAAATTCCAAAGCCCTAGTTTTTTTAGGAAATTCAACTTCTTGCTCTAAAATCAAAGAGAAGCTTAGGTAAGCATCCTCTTCATCTTCTCCATCTCAATCTCTCTTCAATTTTCAGAAATTCCTATAACCTAACTTAGGAAATTCATTTCATTTGATAAAAGATTGAAGATTCTAGAGGTGTATTGAAGAGAAATTGATCTTGCCTTGTTTTAGAGCTTCTCATTCATTGTTTTTGAGTTTTAAATGTGAGTTTTTGAACTCACATCTATGTCTATAGTTTTCATTTTTGTTAGGTATGAATTCCTAACATCTATTCACATTCATTTGCTTTTTATTTGAATTGATTTGGTGAATTTTCCAAATTTTGGTGTTTTGAAGTCAAAATCTTTAAAGATCCTATCTTGGATATTTGAACGTGTTATCGCTTGGCATAAATCCCTAGCCTCCGTCGCTCGTCCGATCGCTCCCGAATCATTTTGGCCATCATTGGCCTAGGCAAATTGTTGCCCAGAAAAGGCAACCAGACGTCTGGTTGGAAAGTCCAGACGTCTGGTTATGGCAGCAGATGAAAAAAAATACGGCAGAAAAGAAAAAAATGGCAGAGACTTGGACCAGACCTCAGGTTAGTTTTCAGACGTCTGGTTAGAGTTCAGATGTTTGGTAGGTTTCTGGAATATTTCCAGAACCCAAATCCAGACGTCTGGATGAACCCCCAGACATCTGGAACTGTTCATTTTGCCTATTTTGGCTGTTTTTTGAGTGGATTTCCAATTTTAATCTATTTTTTTGATCCGTTTAGTTGTTATCACTTATTATCGACTTTGATGACTTCTTTCTTTGGATTTTTGGTAATATCCATTTGATGGATTTGATATCGATTTCTATGGTTTTAATTCACGTCGTCGAATGTGAATTTTTGGTTGATCGATTGTTTCTACAATCGTTTTCTTTGATTTGTCACTTTTAAAAATAAAAAGGTTTCTATACTAGTAGTAAATATTCAAACGCTTTCACAAAGATGATTTCAATACCATTTTTAATACAAAACTCGTTTTTAAATCCGTTTTCCAATCTATTAGTATATATAAACCTTTACCTCATTCGTACGAGAAATCCAATTAAACGACTTAGCAAAACATGTGGTATGAAACGCTTGCGTTTACTTCGTCGGTTAATTCTTAGACTTTTTCGATTGTACTCTTGTGACAATTTTCGAGTGGAAATCTACAATCTGTTCATAAATAATTAAGTTAAGCCAGTGGTTATGGGACATGAAGCTAAACTCATTTATTTACTAGCTTAGTGTAATTTACACTTATTGATCAATGATGATCATTTTGTATTTTCGAGTGGAAATCTATAATTTGTTCGTAAATATTTAAGTTAAGCCAGTGGTTATGGGACATGAAGCTAAACTCATTTAGTTACTAGCTTAGTGTAATTTACACTTATTCTATGGAGCTTCGTCTCATTTTTACAGGCTAGCGATCTATGGGTTTTATGGAGTTCGGTTCATCGGACATACCATTATTGCACTACGTCGTTGTTCCGAATTATTTGGGTTTCAGGTTCATCAGACGTACCGTTATTGCACTACGTCGTTATTCCGAAATATTTGAGTTCAGGTTCATCGGGCGTACCATTATTACACTACATCGTTGTTCCAACTCATTTGAGTTTCAGGTTCCTCAGGCGTACCGTTATTGCACTACGTCGTTGCACCGGCTCTATGGTTAGCAACCATGGGATAGCGACCCGTTTATGATACACGTGTTGGTGAATTTTCATGCTCCCTTTTATTTAGGCCTTCCCCTTTATGTTTTCTAGATTTCTAATTGTTGATTTTTGGAATTTGTGTTTCACCAATTTTTGCGATTTGACATTGATATGTTTTGTCAATATTTGGGACTTGGTGAATAAGCTAAAGAATGTGATATTCTTTTTGGATATTTGATGAGATTTGAGATATTGTATGATTTTTATTGTTATTGAATGTTTACTTGTCACAGTATGGCATTATTGTTATCATACATTTTTGTGGTATCTCTTATCCTTTCTCATCTCATATGATATTTATAGCTAGACTGATCCGTTTATTATTTTTTCTTCTTGAATAATACTCGGGTCAGACCGAGCTGTTTCAGGTGCTTCCACTTGACTTCTTAGCAGGGACTAGCTTCTGACTTTTAGCTAACTACTTTAGCTTAGTAGTTTTTGTTTTTATACATTCGAGATATGAGACTCCTTGATATATATACATATTCTTTTTTCTAGCACTTGTACCTATTCTTTTGTGATGTAGTGGATCTTGCATGACCACTACTTTGATGTACACTTCTATGTGTTATATTCATATTTGTTTCCGCCTTAGTGATATGAATATCTATGACTGATTTGCGTTATGCTTATTTCTATATTTGTTTCTAAAGCCCACATAGCCACTGTGTAGTAGCTTTGAGTTTGTATTTGATATGTCGGATTTCCTCTTGAAATGAAATGCAAGTCATACTATCTAACATATCGGTACTCGCACAAAGCAATTACACAGATGGTCGCTCCTCAACAGCCTTATTCTTCACGCTAGTCGACGGCATTACCCCGTAGTGTCCTTGGTTAGTGTGAGTATAGAGGTGGGGCGTCACAATATATGTATATTTACATAATGATACTTTACATTATTTAACTAATTTTGGTTGTAGGAAAAGATTTGTAAAAGATATGTTTTAAAAGGATGTTAGTGAGGGGAAACCCGTTCCGCTAAGTGGCGTGGTCTCACTTAACATTATTAACCGGGATGTAAGTATTATTCACACCGGGCTTTATGTCTGACTCGAAGTTTATGTTTTTCCCTTAAACTCTCGGGTGCTCAAAATTAATTTGAGTAGGCTGAGGGATTAAGGTTTTTCAGGTTTTTAGTAGGATGACGAATAAGGCTACCGGAGGCAAGCAGGAGGCTAACGGATAGCTATTTAGGAGTTCATGTTCCTTGTTTTGTTGTTATTTTCGCTTTGTATGTATTAAGTCAATTACAACTATATGACTCTGATCATCCAAAGGGGCATCTTCATACGCCGTTCTTGGTGTATTTTGTTAAAGTATATTTTTTCAATGCCTGGGACGTATTGGGATTATGTATTATGAATATGGAACATCTGTTTTGAAATGTAATGGGAAAATGTTGTTTTGAAATATGTGATTTGTTTCATATTCAAGCGCTTCTAATATTATAGATACCGTTAACATAGCCGTATTTAGTCCCTTGAAGCTAATACTATAGATGACTGCAGCATCTATAGCACTTAGTTTTGGGCCTCTAGATAGGGGATGTTACACATATGAACTCCAATCGACTTGAAATTTGGAATGTAGCCTCACAGGGCTATGTCAGTCACTCCATACTAATTGCACCTCGATTGGGTCCTGGTCCGGATCTGCTCGACCGTCGTCCATAGTATTGTATACAACTGATTCTCAAGGCTGGTAACCATCTGCTTCTAGCCAAGTTGATGATATCACGACCTTGCCAAAAGGCAGGATGATATTATCCAATGTCATTCCAATAAATTGATTATTATGACAACCTATTGACATGCACCACACCAAATCATCGGTTATATTTATGGATGTTATGTTGATTTACCGTATTTTTAAATAGTATAATTTAAACACAATCGACATTTGGTATTAATATAAAAATATTTGAAACTAAAATTTTATTGTTTTATAGCCTTAGAATAGAAAACCTAAATTAAACGTTGTTTGTTCTTATTTGAAATTTTTTCATAAATGAATGTGTTTAGTTCTAGATATGTGAAAATAAATGATATTTTGAACTTGATAGTCTAAAATTGCGTATGAAGTTTACATGTAGATTTATCATAATAAAATATTTATACAAAAAAAAGATGATTTTTTTAATGTGTCATTTTAACTTTAAAATTTTTTTGTAACTCCATTTCAGCAAAATAAAAATATTTTTTAAAGAAATATGTACCTAATTCTTTCATTTAATAATTTCTATATTTTATTCTTTGTAAATATGATTATTGAAATTTTGTAAAAACGTTAAAATAACCTAAAAATTTTTATGTTACACCTACACATTATTTGAAGTATATTTAATAAAGGGATATATATTTAGTTCAGCCATCTAATAACTTTAATGATTTAATATGTGAAATTAGCCTGTTTAGAAAGCAGGAAAAATTATTAAATTTATTGGAAGAAATAGAAAAATCTGAGATTTTATTGAAAACTTTATAAATATGTTTTAAGAACTCTAAAATTTAAACTGTAAATTTTCTACAAATATTTTGGCCTTTATAATTTATTTAGAGTAAAAACTAAAGTTTTTTATTATTACAAATATAAAACATTTCTGGAAAATTCTAAAACTTCTCTGTAGATTTCCAAAATAAAATGGAAAGTTTATCATGTTTAGAAAATTTTGAAATTCCTAATTGATTTTGTTGCAAATATTTAATGGGACAAAATACACCATTTATAAAACGAACGATTGGTTGTTAAAGAGATCATGGCCGGATAAATAACATGATCTCTGTCATTTTATTGGAACCACTTTAATAACCGCGTATGTGGAGGATTTTTCTAGAATTTGGATGTTGAATTGGAGAACTATTGCTAGAATGAAGTAAGAGAACGATGATGGATGACCCATACACTTGTGTTAATTTAAAATTACTAAAACAGGAGCTCTATGAACTGGCCAATGGGATTATCTACCTCTTGTAGACATCTTTCCCTCGTATTACAATTTTGATTTTGAACTTGGTTGGTGCACCATGATTTCGGATTGATGGATGTGGTCGGTCGTTAGGGGTTACGCCTAGCCAAGAAGGGCAAACTGGTAGTATCCTACCTTGGGTATTGCCTCGTGTGCCTTGTCATACGTTTATCTCTATACGAGACCACTACCACCTTATTTTAGTATTGTACCTATAAGGGACACCCTAGCTACCGACGTTACAAGTTGTGTTACAGGACCTGCATAGACTGCATGCTTAAAAATATGTTAAATGGGATCAATGTAAAGCCTTGATGCTATTTTAATATTTACATTAATGATAGACATTACATATATAGTGTGTCTTACTACATATAGATAGTTTAACGGATTCTTAGAAGATGGAAAATCTTATAACATCTCTTAATTTATTGTATCCTTATTGCTTGATTTGAATTTACTACATAGGAATGCACAGTCCCAACTCAAATGTATTCTTTTCCTTTATGCTTAGGCCATCTTGAGTTTTTTTAGTGTTTCAAAGATGTTAGTTTCTCGAAGATGAAGACGGAATTATATGAACCATAATAACTAGTATTATTCCGCTGCATTATTTTATTATGTCTATTAAATGTATAACTTTGATTATTTTGTAAAAGAGAAATCAAATGTATACTATAAAATAGCTTCATGAACTGATTGATTAATAATTATATTTTACCATTCAGTTGTGGGATTGTGTATATTGTTCTTATCTTCTTATATTCTTAACCAAACCCCATTGATAATCAATCTTTTGAAAGGTTTGAGTTGGACATGTGTGTTTTATTGTCGGCTTGAATCGTTCAAAATGGCTAGTTGTCATAGTTGGTATCAAAGCTTTGGTTAAGCGAACACCTAAGCCTGTTGGGGTAAAGTCACTAAGAGATAGGATAATGGAATGCCCTATTATGAGTTCAGAGTATTATATATATAAGAGCATACTTGTTATTTCTTAGATAACAGTTTTACAAGTTATAAAAAAAATTAATTGATTTTCATATACAAGATGTGTGAATGTTTCGAAATATAAAGTAGTGATGTCTTTTGAAAATAGTTAAAGGAAAAAATGGTTAGTTTTATGAATTTAGTTAATATATGCAAATAGAAAGTGTAAACTTTAAAACTAAAAGTGTAAAATTTAAAACTAAAAGTGTAAACTTTAAAATTAAAAGTGTAAATTTAAAAGAATGAAATTAAAGTGTAACCTAAGTAAGATTCAAATATATATTAAGAAAATCCTATGAAACCCATGTTTTGTTGACATTACTTTGTACAATTTCTTATTGTATTGCAAGTTAATTCTATCTTGAATAAAAGTTAGGATATATAAAAAAATGGTATTTATAATAGGAAATGAATTATATAAAAGGTGATTTCATATAGGTAAGATTTATAAAATAAAGTTTAAAAATAAATAATATATATATGAGTATTACTTATAATAATTGTGAGTACAAATATTTTTTAAGGAAATTTTTCTTTAGATAGTTCAAGGAAAATGTCTCGATTGGTTTTGTGATAATCTGGATAATCTTCTAAGGGATAATTAGATGGTTGTCTATGCAAACATTGCAGTGCACTTAGTAAATTATTCTCATTTTCATTGTACAATCGAAACGAGTTCGAATCCTAACGAACCTAAAGCAAGTGATAGTAGATAATTGTTAAAACTATATTTTTTCAATATTTAGTAATATTTAAAATAAAAACCAAGTATTTAATTCAATAAGTTCTTGAAAAGAAGTTTTTTGATATAATGTGTTTTAGATATACAAAATTTTGACATAAATTAGGTAAATTCTCAAATTTAGAAAGAATAATCTATACCAGATTTAAACTATGTTAAACTGAATGAGAAGATTTTAATAAACATTGTCTTATTAAAACCATGTCTTTGCTTATGTCTAAATTTTACAAACTATTAGATGTTATTGGGCTAACTAATAAACATCTTTACCTTATGGTTGTATAAAGAAAAGTAGACTGTAGACTGTAGTTTGGATACTAGCATCCTACTCTTTTTAGCTACTTGCTAGACATGACGGGTAAAGAGGTCGAAGAGGTTGACTCAGTTATAAGACCTAGAGTTATATTGAGCCTTCATCTCAATTTAAGAGAGAAAAAAATTAAAATTGATATTGGTATATGCACTCAGGGCATAGTAGAGTATTATATGAGTTTAAACTTAAGTTATATTTATGAAATGTTTTCATAAATGATTTTAGTAGTAAAAGTTATACCTTTTGTAAAAATAAATGTGAAAAAGGGGTTAAGATTAAATGAATAAGTTAGTATATAAGGATAACCACTGTAAATTGGACTTGAATTATTTTTTTCGCACGACCATCCTTAATCTACAGTTCGAGTACATGGTTTTTGGGTGATTTAAACCAGTCTGGGCTAGGCATTTTCATTAGATTCTCAACAAGAGTATTTGAGATGAATTCTTGAGTTAATACGGATGTTTTCTATCTTAGTAACAACTATGTAAGGAAAGCAATGGAATCAAATCAAGGAATCAAATCGAAGTTTGCACTAAAGAAGTTAAAGTGATATATACTAGTTTGGATAAGAAATGCATGTATCCGAGCAAGTGATTAGATTAGATATTGTGAATGGATGATTCATGCACATTGTATGGCTTAAGAAATTATTAAGGTGTGTTTTCTTAGGAAATTTTAAGGAATAGCTTTTGTAACAACCCGCACATTTGTCGATTTTATATTTAAATATTTTATTTAAATATAACATCGTTCGTCGGATTTTAGTCCGAAAAGCTACTTTTTGCAAACAGTCGAATTAGGACTCGAGACCACTCCCATTGAGTTCAAAATGACGTTTGCGATCTTTTTGAGTGTAAACTTCGATATGTTTGGAGATAGTGAAATTTTCGACACTTTTTCCCGCCTTTGACTTTGGTTTGGACTGCACCCCTTTAGTTCAGCCCAACCATCTTCCTCACTCTATCAAAACACTTCAAGCTTTGTCAAAAATGGTGGTGGGAAGTGGAAATTAAAACTCCAAACACAAATTCTATTGCAAATCCGAGATTTAACATCAAATTCACGTGAAGACCATTGATTCTAGCTTGTTGGTGTTCTTGCTTTGCTCTCAAATCTCCATCTTCATCAAATTCCGTGAAAAGGTGAGATTTTTGATCTCACATCTTGCCTATATCTATCTTGGACTGTTGGGAATGATCCCCTATTGAATTTGCATCAACATTTGCGTTTGGTTTGGATTGGATTGGCAAAAAACTTCAATTTTCAGCGTTTTGGTGATTTTTCTGGCCTTATGTCGTTTCTGGCCATCCCTAGGTCGTCCACGAGTTAACTCCTTAGGTCGTCCAGGCTGCTAGCTCGCGTGTTGAAAAGTCTCCAACTTCTTAGGTCGTCGCCGACCTATAATTCCCAGGCAATGTTAAGTCGTTCGCGAGTTAAACCTTAAGTCTTAGGTCATTGCCGACCTATAATCCCCAGGCAATGTTAAGTCGTTCACGAGTTAAGGCTTAGGTCGCTTGCGTGCTTAGGTCGTTCTGGCTTAGGTCGCAGGGAAATAAGTCGTAGGTCGAAACAGCTTTAAGGCTTAGGTCGTTGCCGACCTAAAATTCCTAGGCAAACCACTAAGTCGCTCGATTTTTGTTAAGTATTAGGTCGTTGCCGACCTATAACCTCCAGGCAAATCTTAGGTCGGTTACGAGTTAAGTATTAGGTCGTTCGCGAGTTAACTCCTTGAGTCGTTCAAAGCTTAAGTCGTTAGGTCGCGCGCCTTGCTATCTCGTTAGGTCGCATGCCCAGTTAAGTCGTTAGGTCGCGTGCCTAGTCAAGTC
The DNA here is from genome assembly GCA_030737815.1 of Allium fistulosum. NCBI lineage: Eukaryota > Viridiplantae > Streptophyta > Magnoliopsida > Asparagales > Amaryllidaceae > Allium > Allium fistulosum. Next base: position 88,911,388 of record CM060905.1, read on the forward strand.
GTTAGGTCGCGTGCCTAGTCAAGTCGTTAGGTCGTAAGACCTTAGGTCGTGCACCTTTGAGTCGAAACATTTTAGGTCGCTTCCCCTGGACTGTTAGGTCGAAGGCCTTTTTCCATTAGGTCGCAAGACCTTAGGTCGCACCTTCTTAGGTCGCGAACCCAGTTAGGTCGCGCACTCTCTTAGGTCGCGAACACTTAGGTCGCGCCTCACTGTTAGGTCGCGCACTTCGTTAGGTCGCTCGCGTTTAGGTCGCAGACCTTAGGTCGCTCGCGAGTTAGTACTTAGGTCATTTGAAAAACGTTTATCAGAATTTCTACTTTGATGGTTTTGGGATTGACTTCTTTGGACTTTACTCACATCTTCGAACGTGAATTGATTTGTTCTACCATCGTTTTATGACTTGTCACTTTAAAGATATATGAAGGTTTCAATACTAATAGTAAATATCAAAACTCTTTCATCAAAGCGATTTCAACACTATTTTAAATATCAAAAGTTCGTTTTCTCAAACCGATTTTCAATCTACTAGTATATACAAGCCTTTACTTCACTCGAATGAGAAATCGACTTAAACGACTTAGTAAAACGAGTGGTATGAAACGCTTGCGTTCACTTCGTCGGTTAGCTCTTGGACTTGTTCGATTGAACCCTTTTGTGACAATTTCCTAGTGAAGATCTACAGTTTGTTCGTAAATATTTAAGTTAAGCAAGTGGTTATGGGACATGAAGCTAAACTCATATATTTACTAGCTTAGTGTGATTGACACTTCTTTATGATCGATGATGATCATTTTATGGTTTAGACTAGCAATGTGCGATGTCTCTTCGTCCGTGTGTCGGACTTGCCTTCGGGCCATCCGTGTGTTCGGAAAATTTAAATGGATAGCTTCCATGAGATAACTTCTCGTCCGTGTGTCGGACTTCCCCCTTTTAGTGATTTCTGGATTTCGTGTGTTGATTTCTGGGATTTGTTCTGGATTTCGTGTGTTGATTTCTGGATTTAGTGCTTCACCAACTTTTGTGATTTTCACTGATACGATATCAGGTTTTTGTGTATTGGTGAATTCGTGTGTCATTACCTTTTTATGTGTTTGGATCTTTGAGAAGATTCTTGTGACATTGATTAATCCCTTGTTGATTATCATTTACATACTTATAGCAGTATGCCATCATGGTTATTATATGTTTATGCCATACCCCTTATCCTATATCATGTCATCTGATATTTATAGTTAGACTGATCCGTTTATTATTTTCTTATAAATAATACTCGGGTCAGACCGAGATGTTACAGGTGCTTCTGCTTGACTTCTCTTCCGGATTACTCTGACTTTTGGCTAACTACTTAGATTAGTAGTTTTTGGATGTACACCTTTGAGATATAGACTCTATGTTGTGTACTTATTCTTTTGTATAGCACGTGATGCTATTCTTTTGTATTATCGTGGATCTTTCTGACCACTACTCTGATGTACACTTTTATGTGTTATATATATTTATTCATATCTTCTTCCGCCTTTGTGATAGGATGTCTGTGACTGATTGTCGTTATGATTATTTCTATGTTTGTTTCCGAAGATTATATATAGCCACCGTGTGATAGCTTTGTGTTTGTATCGGTATGTCGGATTTCCTCCTTAAAAGATATGCATTCTATTCTATCTGACATATCGGTGCTCGCACAAAGAAGTTACATGGATGGTCGCTCCTCAACAGCCTTATTCTCCGTGCTAATTGACAGCACTACACCGTAGTGTTCTTGGTTAGCGTGGGTTTAGAGGTGGGGCGTCACAGCTTTCAAGATTTTTCTAAGATAGCTTAGGTAATTGACTAAGTAATAACCAAGGGTGATGAATGTAACATTACACTTAGGAGGTTATCTCTATCTTTAAGCAATCCAGAAGGTTGTGTACCTAAACAAATATTAAGTTTTGATTAGCTATTAAATATCTTTAATAATGTTAAGTGTTGTTTGTTTCTTTGTTGATTATTGTGATGAAATTCCAAGTCATTATGTCCTTTCCTTCTCTTAAAAGAATTTTTCCCAAATTTTCAAATAATGGATTTAATAACTTAAATAACCCTCTTTCTAAATATTGGTAATGATGTTAATAATTATTTTCAAATATTTCATATATATTTATAATGATGTCTAAGGTGAATATTTAAATGGTATTTGTAAATGATATTTACCTTACGTGAACTAAGGAATTTTACAATTGAATTTTGTAAAGTATTCAAGTATAAAATTTAAAGATATTATATAAAAGAGTTATATATAAAAATTTCACGTTTTGAAATTTATGGTATGGAAGAAATGATTTGTAAAGTTATTATTTATAGTATGATGTGTTCAGAAAATTTTTGAATGTCTTCTTTTTTTTATAAAAAAGAAAAGGCTTTTCAAGTATTTCATTGGATGTTGAAACTGGTCTACCAAATACTTAGAGATTTTTAGGCATACGTCTAGCCAACGTATGGACTAATTTCTTTAAGAACGAGTATAGATGTAACATCCCTTGGGGGACTATTAATGTTAACGGATCTCACTCTTGTCGTTTGAAAATAATTTATTGAAAATCCTATAACATCTCTTAAGTTATTGTATCCTTATTGGTCGATTTGAATTTACTACATAGGAATGTATACTCCTGACCCGAGTGTATTGTTTTCCTTTATGCTAGGGTCAGCTGAGTTGTTTCAGTGTTTCGAAGACGTTTATTCATCGAAGATGTAGACGGAGTTTTATGGACTAAATTTACGAGTATTATTCTGCTGAATTATTTTGTTATGTTTGTTAAATGTACAGCTCTGATCATTTTGTAAAAGGGTAATCAAATGTATATTGTAATATGACTTCATGAACTGGTTATGTAATTATTATATTCTATAATTCCGTTATGAGATTCTGTGTAATATTCTCTTCTCTTCTTATATTCTTAAACAAACCCCATTGAAAATCCTTCTTCTAAACAGTTTGAGTTGGACATGTGTGGTTTAATGTCGACTTGAAACGTTCAAAATGGCGAGTCGTTATAGTTAGTATCAGAGCTTTGTTTGATTGTTGTGATGAAATTTCGAGTCATTATGTCCTTCCCCTGTCTTAAAATTTGTTTGCCCAATTTTCAAATAATGGATTTAATAAATTAAATACCCCTCTTTCTAAATATAGGTAATGATGTTAATAATTATTTTCAAATATTTTACATATATTTATGATGATGTCTAAGATGAATATTTAAATGGTATTTATAAATGAGATTTACCTTACGGTAAGGAATTTTATAAACTAATTTTTAAAGTATTCAAATTTTGAAGATTATTGGTTTTGGAATAAATAAGACTTATGTAAGTTTTTTTCAAGTATAAAATTTAGAGATATTATATAAAAGAGTAATAAATAAAATTTTCCCATTTTGAAATTTTATGGTATAGAAGAAATGATTTGGAAAGTTATTATCTATAGTATGATATGTTTGAAAAAAAATTAAATATTTGTTGTTTTTAAAAAGAAGAAGTTTTCATGTATTTCATTGGGTGTTGAAATTGGTCAACCAAGTACTTAGAGATTTTTATGCATGCATCTGGACAACGTATGGACTAAATTCAGTAAGAACGAGGATAGATGTAACATCGCTCCAGTGACTATTAATATTAACGGATCTCACTCTTGTCGTTTGAAAATAATTTTGGTGAAGACTACAGCATCACCGACGTTCTTTTTTGGTCTCGAAAGTGAGAAATGAATAATAAACCTGTTAAGACATTAAGCATATATAAAAGTATTTTGAAAGGTATTTGAAACAAAAATGTTTTGATTATTTTCAAAGTTATAGTAAAACTAAGTAAGTAAGTTTAAATGTTTTATAAGTCGACAATTTTGGTAAAATATATCAAAATGCTAGATGCTTGCTTCGTTTTTTTCCAAGGACGAAAAGTTTTGAGTGAGGGAGATTGTAATGATCCATAATTTTAACTATTTAAAAATATTAAATTGAATAATTTTTTGAATAGAATTGTTTAGAAATTTAAATTTTATGATTTTGTTTATGTTGGAAAAAAATTAGAACATAAGTTATGATATTTATTCGAATTCCTATTAATGACACAGATTACTAATAAGATAAGAGGGTAACATATATTAGGATATAATATCATGATATTGGTTTGAATGTAATATAACATGGACTGGAATGATATAAATGTTAATTTTAATAAGGAATAGAAGGAATGTTTTTATTAAAGGAGAAAACATGGGTTTATTTATTTGAAATGTACTTGAGATAAGTTCGATTACAGGAATAAGAAATCAATACTTAGTAAGTAGTTTGTAACCCTTGTTTGTATAATATAATTTTATAAATATGTTTGAATTACTATAAAAAGAACACAATTGTTTTATTTCTCTTCTCAATAATTAGGGTCGGTTTTAAAATTTAATATTGAATATAATTGCAATTAATTTGATGAGGAATCTATCAATTAAAAAGAAAGAGATGTTAATTGTAATTAATGGCGTTTAATAAGAAAACATATGTTTGTTTAAAATAAAAAGAACATTTTTAATTCATTAAAAAGAATTTTCTGAGAAAAGTAAAATGAACATTTTTCCTTTCGAAGATTAGTATAATTTTATAAAAAGAAAAAAATTTGAATTTTAAAACAATATTTTACTGCCGTTAAATAGTAGTAGTTGGCGTTACAGAAGTGATTTTAATGCTAACCTTAAAATTAAATAAAAATTAAATATTCGAGTTCGTAATTGCACGCTGAGAAAACGCTAATTTTGGAATTTGAATTTGGAGTCTTGTTTATCTTTAATTTTGTCTAACGATGTTCCCCGCTACATTAATTGCAAGGTTATAATTTTATCTATTATGTGCTAATAATCATTAAATTGATATAAATCTTTGTATATTTGGGGTTAATGATATTTACTGAGTGGAGTATATATGTTCTGAAATTGGATTCCAAAGCTTTGTTTGCAGTGTACAGCTAGTTCCTTCGTTTGCTTTATATTTTTTCACGTACGCATTCTCTTTCTTTTCATTTTCAATTTCTCCCTGTAGCTTTCACGTGAGCATCCATTTCATGGTTAGACTTCCCATTCATTTCCATTTTCGTTTACAATTTCATTTTCTAGCCCCATTTTCCTGTTACCTCATTTAGTTTTTTTTTTCATTTCTTTTGGCTAGCGTACCATCCGTTCTTTTCTTTTGCTTTATCTTCCTGTTTCAAAACGTGATCTCTCCACGGTTCAAAATTCATTTTCATTTGTTCATTTCCTACTTCCTATAGCTTTTATTTTTGCAAAACGTGAGCAGGTAGTTCATTTTCTCTCACTTCCCCTCCACCGCATCACTCCTCTCACCCTCCCACCGACCTGCCCAACCTCGCCAGCAACACCACCAGCCACCTGAAACCGGCCCCAGCTCCACCACATCAGCCAACAACAGCACCCGCCTTCCCCTTTACCTCCTTCCAATCCACTTCGCCTTCATTGTTAAAAACCCCTAGTAAAATCATCACCCATTTCATTGACAATGTTATTGTCACCACTCGTCGTCACCGTTTCCATCCATGGTGACCTCTGATCAACGTTGTGGCATGGTTTATAAATAACATCCAGCAACTCTCCATCTTTATTATTACCATAATTCCAAAACAAATCATCATTGGTTACATTAAACATCCAGTAGTCACCATCTACTGTCGGCACATTTACTTCAGAGTTACACAAACTTTTCAGGTGCCTAACTGGATAGTTGTCATGTTATTCCACTTAGTTGTCATGTTATTGCGCTCTGGTCTCTTTTGCTCTTGTTTTGGAATTTTAGTGCGCTAAATCAAAAGTGAGTTTTTTTTAGTGAAAATTGAGCTCACATCCCTAAAACCAAATATAATACACAAAAAACAAAAACTTCCTCTATTTCAAACTTTATAAATCGGGTCCTTATTTTTGTTTCGGTTTAATATTTTTTTTCATAAATACCCTCGTTTATTTGTTGCGGTTTTTTGATTGCAGACAAGATTTGAAATCTACGTTTCCATCTCCGATTTTGATCGATCTACTTTTTGAAATCATATTTCCGCTTTATTATGGCTTCATCATCTTCTAGGTAAACATGTGATCTACTTTTTAATCGACAGTTTTTCTTTTTAATTGACTGTGTTTCTTTTCTTATCAATTATTGTAAATTATTGCAGAATTTAATTAGTGTTCATAGGTCTGCCAAGATTTGATATCTACGTTTCCATCTCCGATTTAGATCGATCTACGTTTTGAAATCATATTTCCGTTTTATTATGGCTTCATCATCTTCTAGGTAAACATATGATCTACTTTTTAATCGACAGTTTTTCTTTTTAATTGACTGTGTTTCTTTTCTTATTGTAAATGAGTACAGAATTTAATAAGTGTTCATAGGATAAAGTTTCATTCTAGTTGTAGAAGTGTTAATTGAATTATATTAGTTATAATTGTAAGTAAAAGCAGATTTGTCTGCAAAGATTGTAAATAATTGCAGACATGTCTACAATTATTGTATATAAATGAAGGCTTGTGTGCAATTATTGTACATACATGCAAACTTGTCTGTCGTTAGTTGTTTATGATTTTTACGATTGTTTATAGGTGAAAAATTGATCGTAATAATAATATTGTTTTAAAATTGAAATTCTCATATTATTTGCAGATTTATCTACATTTTTTATAGTAATTGAATATTTATCAGCAAATAATTTATTTTCTAGTTGTAATGGTATGCATTCTTTTCCGGTTTGTTTATTATTTATAATTTTGTAATTATAATGATGTTTTGTAATTTTAATTTATAGTGTTGCTGGCAATATTGGTGTTTTAGTGCTTTTGATGGTTGAACGTGATAGTTTTTCTTTACGTGTTCATTTTGATAATACAATTGATATGTTGAGAAATGCTATTTGTGGTAAATGGGTCTGATTTAAGTCCACTGTCATTTGGTTTATATTATGTTAGAGATGGTATGAGAAGAAATATTGAAACTAATTCTGGTCTTCAATCTATCTTGTTGTTGACTGCTCATAATCATGAGGATTACTTGGTTATTTTTGTTGACATTGTTCCTTCTAGTTGTTCAGCAAATAATATTGATATTATTAGGTCAAATGCAGTTACTTGTAGTAGTGATTCTTCCTTTGCTAGCACCAGTGATTCTAATATTCATTTGAGGTAGTTATTGAGAAATGATTCCAATCGATCTGTCTTTACTGGTGTTGGTCAACAGTTTCCAGGTGGTGTTACTGGATTTAGGCTCAATTTGATGATATATAGTATTAAGAATGGATACAAGCTTGATTGGTTAAGAATGACAAGGAAAGAGTCACTGTTGTTTGTTCTCGATCTAAATGTATCTTCAGTATTCATGCTTCTATTAAGTTTAATCTTCCTGACTATTTTGTTATAAAGAGATTTCAACCTAAGCATTCTTGTGGTGCTGGAATTCTTGATATTAATGATCCTCTAGTTTCAAGTAAACTGATTGAATTGTTAGTTTATGATCATATTCAAGCTAATCCATTGATGAAAACCAAGGACATTATTAATCTTTTCAAACTGAACATAGTATTATTTTGAAGTATTATTTTGATTATAGTGGAAAAAGGTTGACTTTAGAAGATTTTCATGGAAGTGATATGATGTCTTATCATCACTTGAAGTCTTACTGTGATGTTGTTCTTGAAACTAATCCTGGCAGTAAAGTTGCTTTGGAGCATAATTCTAGTACTCGTCAATTTGAGAGGGTTTTTATCGGTTTTGAAGCTTGTGCTCACGGTTTTCAATTTTATCGGCCATTAATATTTTTGGATGCTACTTTTATGAAGGGTAGAGCTCAAGGTTGTTTGATGGCTGCTACTGGTAAAAATGGCAAATAAGGTATGTTGTTTACTTTTTTTTATATGTCTTCTTCAATATCTTATATTATTCTAATTTATTGCTGATATGTCTGCAACTAATATTAAAATTTGTTGATTTTTCTGCAAAATTTCATATTAAGTGCAGAAAATCTGAAATTGTTCATATCATAGGCTTGTATATTTTATTCTTCTTACTCTCTTGTGTTTTATGTAATTTTTGTCAAACAATTCATATTGTACATGATATAATATTATCGTTTTAATTCAATTATGCAGATTGTATGCATACTTGGCTGCAATTATTCACAATTATTTTCTAGTCATCAGCATATATTATAAATAATTTCATATTATTCTGCACTATTTTACAATAGTTGCTTACTTTTCTGCAATTATTTAGATTAACCGCGCTATAGTATTGTTTTTTTACTTAGTTATTTATATGTTTACTATTCTATCAAGTTTTTTTCCTATAGCAATTGCAATTGTTTCTAGTGAAGAAGAAAATAATTGGATTTGGTATTGTAACAACTTAAAGACTTTCTAAAAGATGATCTTAGAAATTTTGTTTTCATTTCTGATCGGCATCCTTGTCTTCTTGTTGTTGTTCCAAAAGTGCTTCCCAATTCAGCTCATGGTTCATGTTTTTATCATTTGAACAATAATTTGAAAGTTGCTCTAAAATATGAATTTCTCAAATCTAAGAAAAAATGGTTGATAGATTTGTTTATATGTGTTGCATATGCTTCTAACTTGGATGATTTCATTGTAGCATTGAGAAATTTTAAGGATGCTGGTGGATCTACCATGACAAACTTTTTGAATGGAATTCCTTTTGAGAAATTTGCTAATGTTTTTTTCCTACATGTCGTTATGGTGAAATGTCGTCTAATTGTTTTGAGAGTTTTAACAAATGGATTTTGGAAGAAAGACATTTACCGATCACTACTTGCTTGGATAAAATTAGAATTAAGTTAATGAAGCTTATGTTTGATCGTCAAGAACTTGCTGGTAGTTGGAATAGCATTTTATGTCCAGTCAATGAAAATCGTTTGAGAAATCCACATTTGGAGGAAGCTACATGGTTTGTTATTAAATAAAGTGAACATGTACTTGAAGTTCATTCTCCAGCCCGACAATCTGTTGATTTGTAAATGGGGTTTGTTCTTGTTATTTGTGGCAAATCTACGGCTTTTCTTGTGTTCGTGCTGTTAGATGTATTTTGAGTTGTGAAAAGTTGAATGTGTATGATTACATTGAAGATTATTTCAAAGTTTTGTATTTTCGATCAGCTTATTCCCATGCAATAAATCCAGTTGTAAACTTCACAAAAGAAGATGTCTTACTTGATGTTGTTGATATAGCACCTCCAATAGGTAGAAGAATGCTAGACCGTCCATCAGCTTCTAAGAGAATTAAATCTGTTGATTAGATTACAAAGACTATTAGATGCAGTTTATGTAAGAAGTTAGGTCACAATAAAAGGACTTGTCCTTTGAAACACATGTAGTACTCTTTCTTTTTCGTTTGGAAATATTTTAATATACTGCTAAAACATTATGTTTTCTTTATTTTGTTTTTTTTGTATTTCTGTCACAATTATATTGGATATTTACTGTTTTTTAAGTGAATGGAAAGAATATTTCTAGCATTTTCTGCTATAGTTGAGCAATATTGCTGTCATATCTGCAATTTTTCTGAATATTTGTGTATATTTCTGTACTTTGTAAATGTTGTTGCATACTTTTTTGCAATCATTGTAATACTTTGCTTTATATCTGCGTAAATGTTCTGAATAATTGCATAAATGTTCTGAATAATTGTGTAAATATTCTATTAATTTGCAACCTTTCTAATAATCTTTTGAATAATTGCAAGAATGTCTGTAGTTATTCAGGATAAATGCAGACATATCTGCAATAATTTGAAGATTTTGCATAAATATCTGCAGTCTGTTGTGCAAAAATTTCAATTGATTTGCACTAACTCTAAAAACTGCAGCGGAATACTAAAGTGCAGAAATAATCAAAATAAGGATCTAGCTTGTCGATTAATTATCAACCGCCAATTCAATGAAAAATAATCACCAAAGAAAGAGAAACAGAAGAGTAGAGAACACAGAGATTTAACGTGGTTCGGCTAGATTGCCTACGTCCACGGACCCAACAACTATTCTTTATTTCACTGAAGAAAGAGAGTACAAAAGAGAGAGATTACAAAATTATAGGCAGTAGTGGAGAGGCTAACCTATAATTACAAATTGAATAATCAATTTATCCAAAGACTTGCTTATGCTCAAAACCCCTAATTGATTGACTGCAGAAATTAGGGTTTACTGAAGAAGAGGATAATGGTGGATGCTCTCTCACACACTCACACACATATGAAGATGAACTTCCTTCATTTAAATAGGCATGAAAACGAAGGATGCTTGCAGATGAAGAAAATTAATTTCCAGATTATGTTTGAAACCTTCCCGAATATCCATGATTTGATTTCTATGTAAATGGATAATAATAATCTTGGTTTCCATAATTTTCCTTGTTTGAATCAATCTCCATCAGCAATCTTTTCTTTCCCCATATAACAAATTCTTTGACTAATTAATGGGTTAGCAATTAATTAGTTTCCTTTCTCTAAAAGATATCACATATATCCTTCCTCTTTATCTTTCCATATGTTGCCTAATTAATTGATTGACTGAATCAATTAATTATTTTCTTGTCTTCTTTGGAAAATATTTGAATCACATAAATTCAACACTCCACCTTGATTCAAATATAACAATCTCTCTGCATCACCACATCTCAGCAAATTGTTGGGTCTACATCAACAAGCTCAATGTGAACTATTTTGGGCAATATTGCCCAAACAGAGCTTCCAAATCTTTCCCAAGCATAAGAAAGATAATATGCACATCAGCAAACATAATGCATATAAGAAAATACCAAAATTCTTCAACAAATCCGATGTTGGAGACGAACATGTAGATATTAATCTTTGAGAGACCAATGGAGATTTGACAATGCGCTTCACCTTCTCCATTCCAAATTGAGTGAGGACATACTCAATATTATCTACTTCAATCTCCTCCACAAGAATTTTGCTAGACTTTCCAAATTCAACATCAACAAACTCACCAACAAGCTCCACAACGTTCAAAGCATAAGATGAAGAATCATCGCTACAAATATGCTTACAAATAGGGCCAACTGAACCAAAAGGTCTTTCCAGCAAGTGAGCTCCACCTAGAGTCTGAACCTCTGTAATCTTCTCATCAACCATGGTATCATCGGAAATACCAATATCTCTCTGAATATGGAAACAATCTGATGACTCCAAATGTGTTTGGCAATTTTCTGTCCTCCCAATGTCATCACTTGATAGAGGCTCCACCTTCAACAAAGACCTCTCATCAAATATCGCATGCCTGCTAGTCACAGTTCTCCTAGTTGTTTTACACCACAACCGATACTCTATAGCCTAACAAAATGTGCTTGCTTTCTCTAGGCTTCAACTTATCATATCTCTCATCTTCTAAATAAGCTGAACAACCAAACACTTTAAGGAATGAATAATCAACAGGCTCTCTTTTCCATATCTCTTCCGGGATCTTCATATCTATGGCAATAGAAGGTGTGCGGTTGATGAGAAATACTGCCATAGATATCGCTTCTGCCCAAAATCCCTCTTTTAGACCAGCAGTCGTTCTCAAGCTCATAGCTCTCTCCCACAATATTCGACACATGCTCTCCGCCACTCCATAACATTGTGGCTCAACAGAAATAGAAAAATCTCTAATTACATGCTCGGACGCACAATAGTTAGTGAATTCTTGTGACATAAATTCACTACTATTTCCAACTTTGAGAACCTTCAAACACTTCCTCGACTGCTTCTCTACCAAGGTCTTCCACTTACAAAATTGGGCAAATATTCCGTCTTTGGCCTTTAAGAAATAGACCCAAACCTTACGTGAGAAATCATCCACAAATAAGACGAAGTAACTGGCTCCACCAAAAGATGCAACTAGGGTGGGTCCCCTCACATAAGAATGAACATACTCTAGAAACTCTGTAGCTCTAGGTCTTCCAACATCAAATGTGACATGCTTCTTATTTCTAAAAGAACAATCTCCACAAGAGCTAGGCTTCAACTGACAAACATCATCAATCAACCCACGCTTCTTTAATACTTCAAGACTCTCCTCATCAACATGACCTAAATGAAGATGCCATAACTGAGTAGAATCTAGAATACTAGAATCAGTAGAAACTACCGACTCTTCTAAGACTATCTCTCCATGAAGCACATAAATATCATTCACTCGCACCCCTTTCATCACCACCAAGGAACCCTTTGCCACTCTTAAATTCTCTCCATCTATTATTATCCTCATACCAAGTCTACTCAAAGCTCCAACTGATAACAAACTTCTACGCAGCATCGGAAAATGTCTAACATCCGTGATAGTCCTAACAACACCATCATGCATCCTAAACCTCACACTTCCAACGCCCACAACATGACAAGATGTGTCATTTCCCATATGGACTGCTCCTCCATCAATCTTCTTGTAACTGACAAAACAGCTCCTATCTGGCGTCATATGACAAGAGGCTCCAGAATCAATCACCCAACTTGTATGCTCTAAAGGTGAAAAATTGGATGAAATAATGATGTATTACTATCACTTCTATCTGCATCCGATCTAACTGCTGCCGCAGCTGAAGCTTTCTCCTTCTTCTCTCTCTTCTTTCTAAGAGCTGGACAATCCCGTATGAAATGTCCATTCTTCTTACAATAATAGCAAGCACCCCTTCTAGGACCCATGAAATGAGACCTACACATATCTCTTCTACCTCCAAGGTGCTTTTGGCTTTTATCTCTTCCTCTAGATGAACGAAGTTGTTGCTGAAAAACACCGTCATTAGTCTTCACCTTCCATGTCCCTAAAACTCCTTTTCTAACATATTTGGTGATGCCATAATTTTTCATACCACCACTAAAAAAATTTGCCATTGATAACTAATCTAGAACAAGACAGCTAGCTCTGATACCAAACTGTTGTGCAAAAATTTCAATTAATTTGCACTAACTCCAAAAACTGCAGCGGAATACTAAAGTGCAGAAATAATCAAAATAAGGATCTAGCTTGTCGATTAATTATCAACCGCCAATTCAATGAAAAATAATCACCAAAGAAAGAGAAACAGAAGAGTAGAGAACACAGAGATTTAACGTGGTTCGGCTAGATTGCCTACGTCCACGGACCCAACAACTATTCTTTATTTCACTGAAGAAAGAGAGTACAAAAGAGAGAGATTACAAAATTATAGGCAGTAGTGGAGAGGCTAACCTATAATTACAAATTGAATAATCAATTTATCCAAAGACTTGCTTATGCTCAAAACCCCTAATTGATTGACTGCAGAAATTAGGGTTTACTGAAGAAGAGGATAATGGTGGATGCTCTCTCACACACTCACACACATATGAAGATGAACTTCCTTCATTTAAATAGGCATGAAAACGAAGGATGCTTGCAGATGAAGAAAATTAATTTACAGATTATGTTTGAAACCTTCCCGAATATCCATGATTTGATTTCTATGTAAATGGATAATAATAATCTTGGTTTCCATAATTTTCCTTGTTTGAATCAATCTCCATCAGCAATCTTTTCTTTCCTCATATAACAAATTCTTTGACTAATTAATGGCTGTCTGCAAATGTGATTAAACTTGAAGGATTGTGATCTTTCTTTTCCAATTTTTTTAACAAGCCTGTTGCATAAACTCTCTGTAAAAAATAAAAGTTTTTATTATGTAATTTATTTTCAGTTTAAATAATTTATTCTTTTTTTAAAATTAAATACCAGTTTTCTTGCAGCTTTAGCATGTGGACCTTCATGTCTTGGTTTCATCGAGTCATAATGAATCCACTGTCTATCTTCTTTTATGAATTCCAATAGAGTGAAATATCCATTTACATGAATTGGAAAGAACATTTTATCATAGTTTGTAAAACTATTTTTGATCGGATCATCAATTAGAGCTTGAATGACGTTTTTTTGTATTGCCTAGTAGGAAAGTCTATAGTAATATATATTAGTAAACTGAATTTATAAATTTTTAAACAAATATTTCATTAAAGCTATAAAACTTACGGTTGCATGGACTTTGAAGAACAAAATTTTTGAATGCATCTTTTCCAACTCATGTGCATACCAGTTGATGATCTACAAGAATAGTTATTTTGTTAAATAATAATATATTTTTGAATTTTAGGGAATTTATGAAGAATTATCTCCAAAAATTATGAATAATCGCGGACATATAAGCAAATAATATGAAAATTTGCAGATTTGCCTGCAATTATCAGCAATTAATATTAAAAATTACAGTAATTATTATGCATAATTGTAAATTCTACTTTGTAAATTAACATAAAAACTATTTTCAAACTTTTGTACCTAGCCATCAAGGAATCTTCCAAGAATTAACTCACCAAGGGCAGCTCCAGATATTATAATATCTCTGTCTCCATTAATGTATCCACTCTTGCTATAAAATTATTGAAGACTATTAGTATTATTATCAGTATTCAGACAGTATAGTAATTATTATCAATATTTGCTGATATGTCTGCAATTAATAGGTATATGTCTAGACAATATAGCAATTATTTCCAATATATGTTGATATGTCTGCCACCATTAGGGTAATTTTGACAACACAGCAAACATTTCCAATATTTGCTTATATGTCTGCAATTTTTGGGTATATTTACAGACAATAGAGCAATTATTGGAGTTATTTTTCACACAACATAACAATTTAAACTATTATTTAAATTGTGTACTTCGTTGATATGTCTGCATTTATTTTTACCTGAGGTCATTGGTTCTGAAGAATTGTTCAAGCAATTTGATTTTCTCATTGTCTAGCTTTTGTACATTCAAACATTGTCTGCATTTATTCTTGCATTTGTAGGCAACTCATTCGGTCTTGGTTCTGCTTTATGGTCTTCTACTGTTATTGACTGAATTTCTTTTTCCTTCTTTGCTTTTTTGATCTGGTTTTCATTTTCAACTTCAATTTCTTCGGTTGATTTTGATCCTTTTTTTCCTCCTTGATTTCTGTCAGTTGGTTTTTGTTTTTTCGGTCTCTTCTTCTACCTTTTTAAAGATATCGTCAAGTTCTTGACTGCTTTTGATACCTTGCGGTTCACTGCAGCTTTCGTTTGAAACAATTTTAAAGTTTGGGTTATATTTCAATAGTTTTTTCCATTTTTTAGAACTTTCCTTGGTAGGTTATTTCCCAACAATAGTTTATTTCATTTTATCTTGAGGAATTGTATCTACATTATCAAGATTGTGTTCAACTTGAATTATTTCATTATTAGTAGCATGATCAATTTCCTCTTCATTTCCTTTAGTGGTTTGAACTGAAAAATATATTTGAAATTTAAGTATTTAGTGTTTTTGAAATGAAAATGAATATATGCATTTATTTCCCAATAATAGAAAAAACTGCAGAATATGCAACACTTATTTATAATTATTGCAGGGGTCATCTGCATTTATTCTTTTTAAATGCATCTTTCCTCAAATATTATGAATAAGTGTGGATATATCAGCAAATATATATGAATAAGTATAGATATATCAAAGAATAATTCAGAAAATTACCAAACGAAGGTTTTGTTCTTTTGGATCATTTGCTGTAGCAACATTTTTATCTTCATTTTTCTTTGCTTCATCTTGGTTTTCTTCATTCAAATTACTTTCATCAACATTCTTATCTTTGTCGGTTTGCTTTATTTCATCTTCCTTCTTTTCTTCATCATCATCTTTTTCCTCTTCTTCTTCATCATCCTTCTTCTTTTCTTCTTCATTTGTATCCTCTACATTTTCATTTTTTTCTTCTAGCTCAACACTTTGAACCATTTTCAGTTCCTCTTTTGCAATATTCGAAACAACTTCTTCTGCATCATCTTCATCTTCTTCTTCAATACTTTCGTCATCTGCTTCATCATCTTCTTTCTTATCAGCATTTTTCTTTGTTTGTACTTCAAATTGTTTAGAAGCATTGTCACTTTCACTTTCTTCAACTTCTTGAATTTCAGAGGAATAATTTTCAGTACCACTTACTTCTTGTAAGAGTAGAGTCATTATATCAGAATCAGTGGAAGAAGTTTCTTTATTGTATTTACTTAGTTTCATTTTCAAACGAGCATTCTGATTTTGAAGGCTTTTGTTGTCCATTTCTAGCCTTCGAATTTTTCCTCTATATTTTTCCTCTCTTGCTTTATTTTTTTTTCATAATAATTCCCTTTTTCTAAAGCATCTTTTAATAAGTTATTTGTTTTCCTTGAGTACCCTGAAACAAAGAGTTAAAACATATTTGTTTAGTAGCTTCAGAATTTATTAGTAATAATTGCATATGAAACAGCAAGTATTACAAATTACTGCAGATATGTCTGAAGTTATTGTAGAGTATATAACTCAGCAATTAAGAAATTATTCTCAGTATTTGCATTCTATTCTGCAAGTATCTTCTATAATTGCATATTTGTATACAGGAATTATATATAATTGCAGATATGTCTGCAAGTATTGCTGATAATTGCAGTTATATATGAAAGTATGTTTTTTAATTGCAGATATGCCTATAATTATAATAGATTATTGCAGATATGTCTGCAAGTATTTCTATTAATTGCAGTTATATCTGAAATATGTCTTATATTTGCAGATATGTTTGCAAGTATCAAAGATTATTGTAGATATGTTTGCAACTATTGCTGATAATTGCAGTTATATCTCAAATATGTCTTGTATTTGCATATATGTCTGCAAGTATCAAAGATTATTACAGATATGTCTGCAACTATATCTGATAATTGCAGTTATATCTCAAATATGTTTTGTATTTGCAGATATATCTACAAGTATACTGAATAACATCTTTCTTCAAATATTTTCTGAATTTTGCAAATTATATTGTTATTATTTGTAGACTTACAGATGTATCTCATTGTCAGTAGCATAATTGGTTTAAGCTTTGAAATGTTTCATTTTTCGACTAATGGGTATGAGATGTTGTATTCAGATTTAACTGACTTCAGCACTTGAGTCTTTTCACAAATCCACCACTGAAACTAAAATATTTAATATCAAAAAAAATATAAATACTTCGGCAACTTATCTATTTAAGTTGAAATATCATACCAATAATAATGTTACACAAGCTGTGATTTTTCTTGGCTTGTCCACATATTTTTCTACTTGATCCATAACATGTTTATGAATTGTTTTGGGCTATGAAAGCAGGGACATTTTTGCATTACATACACAATATAGAACCATGTTCCATGATACATTTGAGTTTGAATTTGATACAAGAAATGTTGCAACCAAATATAATAGGAGAAGTTTTGTTGTGTCTTGTAACAACCCGCATATTTATCGATTGAATATTTAAATATTTTATTTAAATATTTTATCGTTTGTCGGATTATAGTCCGAAAAGCTACTTTTTGCAAACAGTCGAATTAGGACTCGAGACCACCCCCATTGAGTTCAAAATGACGTTTGCGACGTTTTTGAGTATAAACTTCGATATGTTTGGAGTTACTAGAATTTTGCTACTTTTTCACTTTGGGTTTGGGTTTGGGTTTCAGCCCTATATTCTAACACAAGCCTCTAGCTTCACCCCCACTTATCTTCATTCACTTCATTTTCCTAATACAACTCAAGCTTCATCAAAAATGGGGGAAGAGAAAAAAGAATTAGGAATTCCTAAACCCTAGTTCTATTAGCAAATCCAAGTTCTAGCTCCAAATTCGAAGAGAAGCTATTGGTAAGCATCCTCTTCATCTTCTCCAACTCATTCTCCTTTCAATTTCAGAAATTCCCTAAACCTAATTTAGGAAATGTTTCTCTTTTAAGCTTAGATTCAAGCTTGTTGAGTTGGAATTGAAGAGTGATTGTGCTTGCCATTGCTCTATAGCTTCTTCTTCATTGATTTTGTGAAAAAGGTGAGATTTTTATCTCACATCTTTGTCTATATCTATCTTTGTGTTGGGTATGAATTCCTAACACTTATTTATGTGCATTTCCTTTTGTTTGGGATTGAATTGGTGAATATTCTAATTTCTTGGTTTTTGAAGTCCAATTTTTGTGAAAATCCTACAATGGATGTTTGGATATGTTGTTTGGGGTGTATCGAAGAGCCTATAAGACCGGGTTGTCGCTTAACGTAAATCCTTAGTTGTCATTGCTTGCTCGATTGCTTCCGAGAACGTTTTGGCCATCTTGGCCTAGGTAAATTTCTGCCCATATTAGGTGTTCAGACGTCTGGAGATCAATGCCAAACGTATGGTTTTGCCTCCTGGTGAAAAATAACATACGGCAGAAAAATAAAAAGGGCAGTGACTATTTTCAGACGTCTGAACTATTGTTCCAGACATCTGAAAAGATGTCAGACGTCTGATTTGTGTTTTCAGACATCTGGTTGGTTTTCTGGAATATTTCCAGAAACCAAATCCAGACGTCTGGACTTTTCCCCAGACGTCTGAATGCTTTTAGACGTCTGATTTTAGGTTTCAGACATCTGAATAGTTTTCTAGAATATTTCCAGAGACTAAATCCAGACGTCTGGACCAACCCCTCAGACGTCTGGAAATTCCCAGTTTTGCCTATCTGCCTAATTTTGAGTAAAACTTCCAATGTTAATCGATTTTTGTCGATCTGATTAGTTGTTATCACTTTTATCGACTTTGATGACTTCTTTCTATGGATTTTATGTGAATATCCATTTTGATGGATTTAGTATCGATTTCTTTGGATTTGATTCACGTCTTCGTATGTGAATTTGATGATTGATTGTTTCTACAATCGTTTTTGTGATTTGTCACTTCAAAAATATAAAGGTTTTCTATACTAGTAGTAAATATCAAAACTCTATTTTCAATATCAAACTCGTTTATAAAACCGTTTTCCAATCTATTAGTATATACAAACCTTTACCTCATTCGTATGAGAAATATAATTAAACGGCTTAGTAAAACAAGTGGTATGAAACGCTTGTGTTTACTTCGTCGGTTAATTTTTGGACTTGTTCGATTGAACCTTTTGTGACAATTTTCTAGTGGAGATCTACAATTTGTTCGTAAATATTTAAGTTAAGCTAGTAGTTATGGGACATGAAGCTAAACTCATATATTTACTAGCTTAGTGTAATTTACACTTGTGGGTCTGCGAAGATCCGTTCTTGTGGAGCTTCGGCTCATGGTCTTCAGGTCGTTCTTGTGGAGCTTCGGCTCATGGTCTTCGGGCCGTTCTTGTGGAGCTTCGGCTCATGGTCTTCGGGCCGTTCTTGTGATACACGTGTTGGTGAGCTTTAATGCTTCCGTTCTTGTGATAGGCCTCTTTCCCTTTTTGTGATCTTTCTGGATTTCTAGTTGATGATTTCTAGAATTTGTGTTTCACCAATTTTCGTGATTTACATTAATAAGCTCTATCAATATTTGTGCATTGGTGAATTTGTGTGTCATTAACCCTTGTGAATTGGCCTTGGGACTTTTATGGGATTGGCCATCCTCTTTCTTGTGATTTCTGGATTTCTAATTATTGATTTTTGGAATTTATGTTTCACCAGCATTGATATGTATGTCATTTTTGTGGCTTGGTGAATTAAATTAAGAATATGATGTTCTTTTCTGTGTTTTGAGATTATTGAGATATTGTATGACTTTTGTGGATTTTCTAATGTATACTTGACGTAGTATGACATTTTTGGTTATCATACTTTTTATTATTATATCTCTTCTTATATCTCATTTTATCTGATAATTATAGCTAGACTGATATGTTTATTATTTTCTTACTAAATAATACTCGGGTCAGACTGAGATATTACAGGTGCTTCCTCATGACTTTCTATCTGGAACCATCATCTGACTTTTGGCTAACTACTCTAGTTTAGTAGTTTTTGTTGTATACATTAGAGATTTAGACTCCTTGATGTATACATATTCTTTTGCCTTGCACTTGTATCTATTCTTTTGTGTTATTGTGGATCTTATTTGACCACTACTCTGATGTACACTTTCGTGTGTTATATTCATATCTATTTCCACCTTTGTGATATGAATGTCTGTGACTGGTTTGTGTTATGTTTATTTCTATATTTGTTTCCGAAGTACATGTAGCCACTGTGTAGTAGCTTTGAGTTTGCATCGGTATGTCGGATTTCCTCTTGAGATGAAAAGTTATATTTTTATCTGGCATATCGGTACTCGCACAAAGCAATTACACGGATGGTCGCTCCTCAACAGCCTTATTCTCCGCACTAGTTGACGGCATTACCACGTAGTGTCCTTGGCTAGCGTAGGTATAGAGGTGGGGCGTCACAGCTTGGTATCGGAGCCAAACTTCGGAACAATGTGGAATAATCTAGCAAGGATCATTGTCCTAAGTCTTTCTTAGGAATCGTGCCATAGGATTTGATTCGAGTCTTCGTACCGTTCTATCCTATTTTCTTTTATGATTCCTTGTTTTATCAATCAAGTTTGATTGAAATTCATTCTGTGAATAACTTTTTCTTCTTCTTTCTTTCTTTCTTAAAGAAGAAGAAATGGTTGGATCTGGCAGTCCTAGCGCTGGTCAATCTAGTAGTCCTTCTCTGGATGGCGTATTCATGTCTGCCCAACAACTTTTGGATCTTGTAAAGAATCAAAGGTTTATCTGTGCTTTGAGTAAGAACCCTGAAATGGTTTTACCTTTGAAACTTGAAGTTCCTTTCAATCAGCTTGTGGATATCACTCTTCGACATGAAGAGGTTGGTAAAGGAAGTGATAGTGATATTGGGATTTCCAAGAAGAGTCATATTAAATTCAAAAGCCCAAATCCTAACAAGAAAGGGAGGTTGGCAACTTCGGTAGCAAAGACTCCAATTCCTAATCGTGGAGGATGCTACAATTGTAATTCTACGGACCACTATGCAAATGAGTGTCCAAAGCCCCTTACTTGTCAATATTGCAAAGGTTTGGATCATCTTCTATCTTCTTGTCCCAAACTTCAAAGTAAGAAAGGGAAGCAAGAAACTTCTGTGGCAAATACTCCAACCCCTAGTCGTGGACAATGCTACAATTGTGGATCCACAGACCATTATGTAATTAAGTGCCCGAAACCCCTTTATTGCCGCTATCGCAAAGGTTCGGGTCATTACTTATTTACATGCCCTAAACTTCAATGTAAGAAGAGAGGGATAGTCGAAATTTGTGCAAGCCCCTAGTGACACTTCTCTTGGTCAAGGTATTTTTCATTCAATCCTTGATGACATTTGTTTTGTGATTATCTTATTCGAGTTCTTTTGATATGGGTTTCATCTCATTATTTTATGTCAAAAGAACTTGTTGATTCCTTTTCTTTAAACATTTTTGGGCTTGTTGACTTCTTTGAGGATTGCGAATCCGGTTGGTGGATCCACAACACTCAATTTGCTTTTATTGATGTCGAAATTATTTTATGTGATTTTTCTTTCCGGGCCGATTTTTACTTAGGCCTCGGAATTGATTTTTTGTGAAAGGATTGGCTTAATCATTGTGAAGCCATATCCTATGTCCCGAGTGGACTATTCATCTTCGACATTTTCAATCTGTTAAGCAGATTTCTATATTTCTTTGTGATTTTTATTCCAATTGGATGGCATCATTAAATTCTTTAAGCCCTCATGATGAGGAAAGTATTATTTCTCTCATTCATGTAGTTTGAGAATTTCCGGTATTTTTGAGCTTGTCTTAGGATTATCGACTAAGAAATCTTTTGAGTGGTGATAAGGTCTTTTCAGCTCGACCTTGCCACCGGTTTTCATTTGCTACGAGTTGCGGAAGTTAGCTTTCAACTTACCGCATTCCGTACTCGTTATGATTCTTATGAATGACTTATTATGTCATTCAGTTGGTCCAGCTTATTTCATCCATTTTATAAATCGAGTCTTCTATGAGTATCTCGATGACTTCATTTTTGTATTTATTGATTTTGGATGGAAATAGCAACTTAAAATTTTGCAAATCTTTTTCATAAGATTTATTTATAAGTATAATTGGATTTTGTTCTTCAATGAACAAAGAATATTCTTAAAACTTCTAAGAGATATTTTTATCATATGGAAGATGATTTTGTGATTGTATTGCCCATTGAGTGCTTTAAGAATTCTGGTCGATGCGCCTGATCAACGTTATCGATAGGAATCTCCTAAACGCTTTGATGAGACAATTTGACACAATAAATTGACTTATAAAAAGTTAAAAATTTCTAGAAAGATTGTTAAATAAAGATAATTGTAATTTTTGAAAGTTTTAGCTTTTCGGGAAAGAAGATTATTTGAAAGAATTCTTTTCCGATACACTTATTCTTGTGATTCCTGAAGGAAACCAAGATTTTATCTTTTGTACCAATGCTAATCGTATTGGTTTCGATGTCGTTCCCTTGCGAAAGAGAACGTGCTATCACTTATGTTTCTTAACCATTAAAGCCTATCGAGACTTGGTATGCCACTCATGATCTAGTGCTCGCGGCTATTGTTTTTGCTTTTAGAGTTTGGCATCATCATTTTTGGGGGAGAAATTTGTTCTCCACCTTGATCATAAATCTTTGGAATATTTATTTTCTCATAAGGAACTTAACTGGTGTCAACAATGTTGGCTCGAGTTCCTTGCATCTTATGATCTGGATACTCTTTGTTTACTCCCAGATGGGAGAATCGTGTTGTCGATGCCCTTAGTCTTAAGCAACAAGCGGTTATTTCCTTGATGATATCCGAATGGAATGATCTCGAGATCTTGTCCACTTGAGAGATTCGAGACCGTGAATCCAATTCAAGTTCATCTCTTGTTTTATGTAGCTTTGAGACTCATCCTCCTCTTTTTGACTGCATTCTTGAAGCTCAAAAGCTAGATCCCGAATTTGCTCTTCTTAGCCGAAATTTTAGGGGTAAAATTGATATTGAAGTGTTGAAAAACTTTGATATTGATGCTCATGGCGGTATTTGAAAATTTGGTAGACTTATCGTGCCAAATATTAGTGATCTTCGTAAAGACATTTTGGAAGATTCTCATCGTTCTATATTTACCATTCATCCCGGTAGTAGTAAAATGTACGTGAATATGAAGCGACTTTATTATTGGGATGGGATGATATCTGATATTGCTAACTTCGTGAAGCGTTGCATGACTTGCCAACTCGTAAAGGCCGAGCATCAAAGGCCCGGTGGGTTATTGCAACCTCTAGTCATCCCAATGTGGAAGTGGGATCAAATTTCCATGGATTTTATTGACGGCCTTCCCAGCTCTCGTTCGGGTCATGATAGCCTATGGGTGATAGTTGATCGACTTACTAAATCCACCCATTTTATTCCCATTCGGCCCAATTAGACCGTTCCTCTTTTGGCCTAACTCTTTGTTAAAGAAATTGTTAAATTACGTGGAATTCCTACTTCTATTGTTAGCGATCGTGATCCAATGTTTACTAGTGGATTTTGGAAGAGTCTTCAAAAAGCTTTGGGAACGAAGCTTAATTTTAGCACCGCTTATCATCCGCAGTTCGATGGACAAACCGAGCGTGTGAATCAAACCCTTGAAGATCTTCTTCGTGCTTGTGTTCTTGACTTTGGTGGAAGTTGGGAAGATCATATTTCTCTTATTGAATTTTCCTATAATAATAGATTCCAATCTAGTATTGGTATGGCACCTTTCGAGGCACTCTATGGAAGGCCATGCCGATCTCCTTCTTGTTGGCTTGAGGCTGGTGAGAAGCTGGTTTTAGGTCCAGATTTTATTCGTGATTCCACAGAAAAGATTGACCTTATTCGTCATAGGATGAAAGAAGCTCAAAGTAGACAAAAATCCTATGCCGATAACCGAAGAAGGAAATTAGAATTTTCTGTAGAAGATTTTGTGTTTATTCGTGTTTCACCTATGAAGGGTGTTGTGCGTTTCAGTCGATCGGGAAAATTAGCGCCTCGATACATTGGTCTGTTTCCCATCACCGAACGTATTGGTTCTGTGGCTTATCGCCTTTTATTACCGGCTCATTTTTCTGCTATTCATGACGTGTTCCACGTCTTTCAACTACGGAAATGCCATAGGGATTCCAATTTTATTCTTGAGCCCGGAGTTATTGTGGAAATTGAAGTTTCACCTATTTGACTTTTGAGCAACATTTTATTCGCATCATTGCTTTGGAGGTTGAGCGCATTCGAAATAAAGATGTTCTTCTTGTGAAAGTTTAATGATTCTCAAATCCCAAGGATTTATTAGCTCTTGGGAATCTAGAGAATTCATCGAGCAAACACGTTTGGGCTAACTCTTTCGTGCTCTTTTTGGTGAACTTCTTATTTCAAATTTTCTTTTGTGTTGATATGCTTTTATGGTTGTTACTATTTATTTTCTTCTTAAGTATTGCGAGGACGCAATTTCTTTAAGGAGGGGAGTCTATAACAACCCGCATATTTATCGATTGAATATTTAAATATTTTATTTAAATATTTCATCGTTTGTCGGATTATAGTCCGAAAAGCTACTTTTTGCAAACAGTCGAATTAGGACTCGAGACCACCCCCATTGAGTTCAAAATGACGTTTGCGACCTTTTTGAGTATAAACTTCGATATGTTTGGAGTTAGTAGAATTTTACTACTTTTTCACTTTGGGTTTGGGTTTGGGTTTCAGCCCTATATCCTAACACAAGCCTCTAGCTTCACCCCCACTTATCTTCATTCACTTCATTTTCCTAATACAACTCAAGCTTCATCAAAAATGGGGGAAGAGAAAAAAGAATTAGGAATTCCTAAACCCTAGTTCTATTAGCAAATCCAAGTTCTAGCTCCAAATTCGAAGAGAAGCTATTGGTAAGCATCCTCTTTATCTTCTCCAACCCATTCTCCTTTCAATTTCAGAAATTCCCTAAACCTAATTTAGGAAATGTTTCTCTTTTAAGCTTAGATTCAAGCTTGTTGAGTTGGAATTGAAGAGTGATTGTCCTTGCCATTGCTCTATAGCTTCTTCTTCATTGATTTTGTGAAAAAGGTGAGATTTTTATCTCACATCTTTGTCTATATCTATCTTTGTGTTGGGTATGAATTCCTAACACTTATTTATGTGCATTTCCTTTTGTTTGGGATTGAATTGGTGAATATTCTAATTTCTTGGTTTTTGAAGTCCAATTTTTGTGAAAATCCTACAATGGATGTTTGGATATGTTGTTTGGGGTGTATCGAAGAGCCTATAAGACCGGGTTGTCGCTTGACGTAAATCCTTTGTTGTCATTGCTTGCTCGATCGCTTCCGAGAACGTTTTGGCCATCTTGGCCTTGGCAAATTTCTGCCCAGATTAGGTGTTCAGACGTCTGGAGATCAATGCCAGACGTCTGGTTTTGCCTCCTGGTGAAAAATAACATACGGCAGAAAAATAAAAAGGGCAGTGACTAATTTCAGACGTCTGAACTATTGTTCCAGACGTCTGATTTGTGTTTTCAGACGTCTGGTTGGTTTTCTGGAATATTTCCAGAAACCAAATCCAGACGTCTGGACTTTTCCCCAGACGTCTAAATGCTTTTAGACGTCTGATTTTAGGTTTCAGACATCTGAATAGTTTTCTGGAATATTTCCAGAGACTAAATCCAAACGTCTGGACCAACCCCTCAGACGTCTGGAAATTCCCAATTTTGCCTATTTGCCTAATTTTGAGTAAAACTTCCAATGTTAATCGATTTTTGTCGATCTGATTAGTTGTTATCACTTTTATCGACTTTGATGACTTCTTTCTATGGATTTTATGTGAATATCCATTTTGATGGATTTAGTATCGATTTCTTTTGATTTGATTCATGTCTTCGTATGTGAATTTTGATGATTGATTGTTTGTACAATCGTTTTTGTGATTTGTCACTTCAAAAATATAAAGGTTTTCTATACTAGTAGTAAATATCAAAACTCTATTTTCAATATCAAACTCGTTTATAAAACCGTTTTCCAATCTATTAGTATATACAAACCTTTACCTCATTCGTATGAGAAATCTAATTAAACGGCTTAGTAAAACAAGTGGTATGAAACGCTTGTATTTACTTCGTCGGTTAATTTTTGGACTTGTTCGATTGAACCTTTTGTGACAATTTTTCTAGTGGATATCTACAATTTGTTCGTAAATATTTAAGTTAAGCTAGTGGTTATGGGACATGAAGCTAAACTCATATATTTACTAGCTTAGTGTAATTTACACTTGTGGGTCTGCGAAGATCCGTTCTTGTGGAGCTTCGGCTCATGGTCTTCGGGCCGTTCTTGTGGAGCTTCGGTTCATGGTCTTCGGGCCGTTCTTGTGATACACGTGTTGGTGAGCTTTAATGCTCCTGTTCTTGTGATAGGCCTCTTTCCCTTTTTGTGATCTTTCTGGATTTCTAGTTGATGATTTCTAGAATTTGTGTTTCACCAATTTTCGTGATTTACATTAATAAGCTCTATCAATATTTGTGCATTGGTGAATTTGTGTGTCATTAACCCTTGTGAATTGGCCTTGGGACTTTTATGGGATTGGTCATCCTCTTTCTTGTGATTTCTGGGTTTCTAATTATTGATTTCTGGAATTTATGTTTCACCAGCATTTACCATTGGCATTGATATGTATGTCATTTTTGTGGCTTGGTGAATTAAATTAAGAATATGATGTTCTTTTCTGTGTTTTGAGATTATTGAGATATTGTATGACTTTTGTGGATTTTCTAATGTATACTTGACGTAGTATGACATTTTTGGTTATCATACGTTTTATTATTATATCTCTTCTTATATCTCATTTTATCTGATAATTATAGCTAGACTGACCCGTTTATTATTTTCTTATTAAATAATACTCGGGTCAGACTGAGATATTACAGGTGCTTCCTCATGACTTTCTATCTGGAACCATCATCTGACTTTTGGCTAACTACTCTAGTTTAGTAGTTTTTGTTGTATACATTAGAGATTTAGACTCCTTGATGTATACATATTCTTTTGCCTTGCACTTGTATCTATTCTTTTGTGTTATTGTGGATCTTATTTGACCACTACTCTGATGTATACTTTCGTGTGTTATATTCATATCTATTTCCGCTTTTGTGATATGAATGTCTGTGACTGGTTTGTGTTATGTTTATTTCTATATTTGTTTCCGAAGTACATGTAGCCACTGTGTAGTAGCTTTGAGTTTGCATCGGTATGTCGGATTTCCTCTTGAGATGAAAAGTTATATTTTTATCTGGCATATCGGTACTCGCACAAAGCAATTACACGGATGGTCGCTCCTCAACAGCCTTATTCTCCGCACTAGTTGACGGCATTACCACGTAGTGTCCTTGGCTAGCGTGGGTATAGAGGTGGGGCGTCACATGTCTTCTCTGTCATGTTCTGTAGTTCCTTTAATTGCAGAAAATAACTGTTGCTCTATCTTTTTATTGTGGACATTGGCATCTCCTTCAAAATGTCTGCTGATGAAAGAGATATACTCATTGTCACTTTTATCTTGCTTTTTAATATGGCCAGATGTTTTGGCCAATCCACCTTTTGTAGGAACACCAAGTAATTGTCCAATATCAAGCTCTGAAAATGTAATTTTCTGATCCCCAAACTCAAAATATCTCATATGTTTTTTGTAGTTTCTGATGATTATATCAATAGAGGTCGAGGTCTTGGTTATTTCTTTAATTGAAATTATTCCATTATAAATCATTTTAATAAAATTGTAGAAAGGTAAACTTTCAAGATATTTTCTGTGAGAATTTCTAAGCAAATTTTCCTTTCTAATCCTCATCATCAGTTCAAGAAACGGCTTCGAACTGTTTCTATAGTTTTCTTGTTTATCAGGAGAATTTGTTGCATCAATTATTTTCCTCTTTTTTGTTCTTTTATTGTTATCTCTTTCAGATTCAACAATATTTTGAATAGGAATAACGGATTTTTCTTCTGTAACCTTTTCTTCTTCGATTCCTTTTTCAGTAACTTTCTGCAATAATGTACATAAAATTCTTAGATATCTGGAAACAATATTAACAAATGATATGCAAAAGTTTTGTAGCAAATGTTTAAAACTATGCATTTTTTCTGCAAATATTGTGAATAATTGCATGTATTTCTAGGGTTGTTATGGTAATGGTTACCGTTACCATTTTGTAAATGCTATTACCGTACCGTTTTTACTGGTAAACTAAAATTGTTCACTGTTACATTAGCGATTGACTGGTATACCGATGACTGGTATACCGATAAACTGGTAACCGTTGCATTGGTAATGGTAAATTACCGTTTGTCTAGAAAAATAATAAGTTGATATATTTTTACACTAAATGGTGCTTCATTATATATCTCATTGGGTCATTTGATAAAGGACATAGAAAAGAAATGTATTTCTCATCATTTGAGTTGAATTACTAAAATAAATGAACTGTTTTCTTGCTTCTAAATGCCCGTAATACAACACTTGCACGAATATCAATGTATTAAGAATGGACTGGTAATTACCGTTACCGCTGGTTTTGAAAAAATATTACCGATGTTTTACCGTAAAAAAGGTAAATTTACCATTAATTACCGTATCGATTATGCTGGTATACCGACTTTACTTTAAAATAGTAACCAATTGACTGGTAATGGTATGGTAATGGTAAATTTACCGTTACCATTACAGCCCTATGTATTTTTGCATGTTTTTGAATTATTGCATTAGTTTTTTGAATTATGGTTGATAAATAAGCATTAATCAGTATAATTACAGAGATAGATGCAATTATTCCCAATAACTGCTGAGTAAGTAATTGCAGACAAACACTTCTGCAATTATTATGAATAATTGCAATGAAAGATGATAATAATTGATATTTAGTGAATAAGTGTTGATAAATATACAATTATTAAAAATAATTGCAGAGAAACATGAAATTAATCATCCCAATTTAATTGTTTGCATTCATTCAATACTTTACATGATTGCTGTTATTTCCTCAGTTATTTTGATTAATTGCAGACTATTCTACAATTTTTCGTATTTTTTAGATAATTGCTTGTATGCCTTCAATTTTCCATATAGTTGGCTTCATTACTTATTTTATTAATTGTAGACTATTCTGCAATTATTATTAATTTTTGGAAATATGTCTACAATTTTCCAGATACTTACTTACATGCATTCAATTTCCATCTAATTTCTGTTCTTTCTTGAATTATTTTGATTAATTGCAGATTATACTGCAATTATTTATTTTTTTGAAATATGTGTGCAATTTTCTAGATAATTGCTTATGTGCATTCTATTTTCTGTATAACTGATGTAATTTCTTTAATTATTTTGATTAATTTCAGGTTAATCTGAAATTATTCATATTATTTTTGAAACTATATTGCAATTTACATGTTCTTGCTTGCATGCCTGAATTTTCAGGTAATTGTTAAAACTACTTCAGTTATTTGCACAATTTTCTACAATTATTCTTTTTTTTGGTATTATCTAGCAATCTTGCAGATTTAAATATATAATTTCGTAAATAATATCATGTATATGTGCGAATAACGTGAAATGAGCTATCAATGAATCCTTAGAACAAATCGATCAATTATAATTGAAAAAAAATCGATTTCAAGAAGAAATTAGGCGATTACCTTCGATTTCACCATTTTAACTGATTCCATCTTCTTCAATTCGCTCTTCTTTTCCAATCATTTTGATTTCATCTTTAGTGTTTAAATTTCATTCGCTTACAAATTTGTATTTAAGGAATTAATCGTATGCTTTGACAAATGTCGATGTAGGAATTTTGAGGGTTTTGTGTTTTGTATTCAGACAGTGTAAGGGTATTTTTGGAAATTAAGTACGTAAATTCAAAAATAAGGACGTCATTTACAACTTTTGTTTTGTAAAGAATGTTTTGTACATTTTAAACTTTAACAAGGATGTGAGCCAAACTTTTCCTTTTTTTTAAAATGATTTATATTTTTTTATGGGGCTTTACATAGAAGGTCTCTATTTCTGATGTTGTTACAAGAAAAGTCATGTAGCAATAAGTATATAAATTAGGTCCATGTTTTTTCTAAATCAGAAAGTGCAACCAGCTTGCGGTTTACTCGCAAGTTAACTTGCGCTTTTCAGAAATTTCAAAAATTTTTAAAAAAAAATCAAAATCAGAAAGTGCAAACTAGCTTGCGCTTTTCTGATAAAAATTGCAAGTTAACTTGCGCTTTTCAGAAATTTCAAAAAAAAAATTTCAAAATCAGAAAGCGCAAACTAACTTGTGCTTTCCTGATAGAAGCTTTTCAAAAATTTCAAATGTTTCAAAAGTTTAAAAAAAAAAATCAAATCACATAAATGCAAGTTACCTTGAATTTTCTGTCAGAAAAATGCAAGGCATCTTACGTTTTCTATATTTCAAAAATAGGTACCAAATTTACATATTCATTTCTACAAGGACTTTTCTTATAGCAACATCAGAAACAAGGACCTGTGGCTCTTTTCTTGTTATTATATTTTTCTTATGTTATTAAATTGACATCGAATTGAAATGAATTAAATGGAGATAATTTGAAATCTATGTGTTTGGAATAAACATTTGGATTTTTATTATAAAAATAAAGTTGGAATGAAATTAATATGAAAAAGAGTATAATTTTCATTGTTGGAATTTAGATATGAATTTTATATGGAGTGAGATCTGAAATAACTGAATTGAATGCTGGTTGATATTGCTATATTGTTGAATAGTACCTATGGATGTATTGGGATGATTTTAATTTACTATTCCATGCACTACAACAAACTGGACAATTAATAGCATTTCAAAAATGCTATCAAAACTTTCCATAGCGTTTTAGAGAACGCTGTTTAACGACATGCTATAGTAGATCGAAAATATATAATAGCAGTAAACTAAACGCTATGGAAAGTGGATATTGTATAGCGATTTTAAACGCTATGAACTCAAAACGCTATAGAAACATCAAATGCTTAGAAGTGTTTCCATAGCATTTCCTCCTCTGTAATCTTATATTTCATGTACGAAATTTGTTATACATTGATCAAACGCTATAAAAATTGAATATTGCTTTTAGTTTTCTACAGTATGTAGCTTGCTTTATCCTCCTCCCATTTATTCTATATAATAGCATTTCACACATATACATATATGGAAAACCTTTTCACATACATATAATTGAATAAAACCAAGACAACCTGTTTAAGAATAAAAGGAACTTCAAATATTCAATACAACAAATTTTACACCGTTTTCGTACATGTAATATTTATGATAATATATCAATGACAATGTTTATAAAGATTATAAAAGAGTACATTGTTACCATAAAAATTCCTAAGATAAAATATATAAGATAATCCAAATCAACACCATGAGCTCAAACAATGAAATCCCATTGGAAATAGTATCTTTGCCAAAATCATCTACGCAACTTCTTTAATTCTTTGTTTTCCTGCATTTATACAAAGAAAAATTCAAATGCAATATAACTACATAAAATAACAAGGTAGATAACTTCAGTTATTGTGATGGCTGACAATCAGAATTGTACAACATTAGTTTCACAAACTAACCATCCGCAAACCTTGGCGTGCTCAGTTGCAAAATTGGGTGTGCTCAATGACAAATCTAGGTGAGGCCAATTTTATAGAAGCGCTCAATTCTACAAAATTAGGAAAAACAAGGTGCATGCTCGGTTTTGAAATTGAGAGCACTCTTGGTTGCAAAACAAACTCTACGATGTGAAACTTCTAAAATCTGTGATATCTAAGAAACAACTAGCATGATGAAATGATTTTATGGTATGACTACCAGCATGCAAGTATTTATTACAGTATAGATACAAGATTTCCACTAATGTGCACAGATTTCGCACAGTTAAGGCACATTAATCTAACTTCTATCAAATGAATGTGGTGGATTATAATTTCTTGGTTTTATGTCTTACCTAGAAATAATTTCATTAAACAAACAAAATTTCTGTTATCAGAATAGTTCAAAAGGTAGCATATAGTTCAGTTATAAAAAAAATTCATACCTGAATAAAGAAGCTGAACACTAGCTTGGTAGCTATGGGCAAGAGCCACATAAGAGTATACCTATTCTAAGGTCAAAAATGTTTTCAGGAAACACTCCAATAAAAAGCATAATAATATGATATTTCAATGGACTTATCATACACAGCTGAAAAGTACAAATTGACTTTCATGCATACCCTTTCAACATAAACATTTGGCTGAATAATGTTAACCACATAACGACATTTTGCACAGAGCTTCTTCGAGCAAGAAAAGGCTATAGATACAATTTATGTCAGGATTATATTGTTTGATGTTGCTTAACCAAGGGGAAACTATATGCAATTCACCTTGTAGTGTAGTTAAACTGCAATTCTAAATACTTTGGTATGAATTGTTTACAAACTAGACTATAATTATAAAGTATCTTGAAAAATATTAGCTTTAAAATGATCATCAAATAACGGTTGTATTTCCTAGCTTTGCTACTAAATTATAATTAAATTAAAGAATGATAAGAGAAAAAATAATCCAAGACTATATATACTTTTGACCCCCAAATCCTTGGTTGTTATATTCTGAACATAATCTAAAAATGGTAAAATTGAAATACGTTAAACATAACTCATCTTGCTTATGCTTGGCTGCAAATCGAAAACATAAACACATTATTATTACAGGAAAACATAGACAAGAGCAGAGAGCATATGGTACCGAAGAGTCTCTTCTCACAATGATTCAAGTTCCACCCTTGCCGAATCCAGTGGCCCTACTCTAATATACGATGCTAACATCACCACACCCACTTGGGATCGCTCGGCTCAACTGCAAAACGGAGTATTCTTGGTTATCGAACATGAGAATTAACATCTTCGGTAGAAAATTGTCTACATACATAACACATTCAACACTTCAGTTTTCTACAAAACTAATAGGTCAGAAAATATCCATAACTTTCTAGGTATAATGGATAACAAAACTTGAATCATGCATAATTTCATGTTTTCAATCTTTAATATTTTCATTATCAAATAAGCTTATTGGGTTGAAAAAATCCAATAAAAGGATAGAAATACACCCTTGGAGCATCAAGGATTAAGTGATTAAACTTGAAAAAGATGCGATAAAAATAGACCAAGCAAGTGATTGATAGAGACAATATCCATCAAATTTTAGATAAATAACTTGCAAGTTACCCATTAAAAAACAAATTTACATATCATTGTCTTCAATCAACTTATTGGACTGAATGTGTGTGAAAATGGGTCAACCAAACAGCCTTAATCAACCAAAATTGCAAATAACCTATTTAAATATATACCGAGTTCAGGTCAGACTACGGTAATCATACTAAAATAATTGGATTATTATTGATGATTTGATATGGTATCTTACCGACCAAATCAAATAGCATCTCCAACATTGACCATTGTATATTCATTTTTCGTGGCCTGTTAAAAAACATTAAATTAAAACATGTAAGAAGGCTACATAACAAAATACTTCTTGCAGTAATACACACTAAATTGTCATAAAATTGATATCAATAAAAGAATCATATTTCAAAGATAAAAAGGTGATTTATAGATTCTTGCTGTATAACTAAGGAATTTTTTTCTCAAATGTTACTTTTTATAATATCAGAATCAAGATAAATGTCACTTTTAATAGTCGTTTGGGAGCATGAAACTAAACTTGACCTATGGGATTTGACTGCTTTGACTGTCAAGCTCCAGTTTATAAATTTGAATACAAAGCTCATTTAATATTTTGAACCTCCATTTGCTCAAGCTATTCTTTTCCAATACATACAATATCAACAAATAATTGGGCATTTCAATCAATAATATCTAGTACTATTGCCAAAATAACACGTCTTCATAAATATAACATCCAAAAGCGTAATTACCGTCAATATTCAAAATAATATGAAATACTGACATATGATGATACCCTGGAACGAAACAATAATAAAATCGTTAATGCATCTACTGATGTACTAATACAAATACTAGGCTTACTAGTACTAGTTAACAAACGTATGATGAATAAACTTTATTAGTATCAACTTTTGACACATCAAAATTTATTTATTTCTCAAATAACAGGAAATTACTGTTCTACAAAGAAAATTGGAAATCACTAGAAGGACCATTGGTTTCTTCTTTAGCAATGAAGAAATAAACATCCACTACCATTACCGATGAGGAAAAAATTGCACTTGTACTTCATAGCCAATCAACTTCTCTTTAACTGTATCTTCTCTTTGTAATCATATGATCACCTTAATATTTCTCCTTTAACTTCCTGTAATGATTTTAATAAATTGGTATTAAAAGTTAAAGAAGAATTGCCAAACATACCCTATTATACATAACAAATTAAACTGTCTATATAACAGACAATGTTCATCAATAGCTTTTGTCCTTGACAAAAAATATTTGTTCTTTTAAACCTGCTATCACAAAAGTAACTGTCATGTAACTCTTTCAAGAACAAAAAACATGTAAGAAACAAAAATTGGAAAAGAATATATTACGAGTAATAATAATGCGTTCAGGACAAACAAAATTAATATGGTGGCACAAGAATATGGTGGCAAATGAGTATCATATATGAATATATATAGTGGCAAATGAGTAATAATATCATAATAAGATGTGATTTACTAGCTAACTAGCAAATGAGTATCGTATATTATTCAGCACTAGAAGACGGTGGCAAAATTAAGCAAATCATAAACATAAAATGATCATGCACAGTGCACATGCAAATGCCAATCCAACCATGCCTCCGCTTATAATAGCAATATCATGATGTTCTATGCTAGATGACAAACAATTATTTTCTCCTAGGTGCTAAATTTTCAGTAAATAACACTACTAAAACGGTTTCGTATAGCGGTAGGCTTTTGCGACGGCTAAAAAATGCGGTCGTCGCTAGCCGTCGCTATACGAAATATACAGGCTGCTTCCCGCGAGAAGAACTTTCATTCCTTCCCCCCCCAGATTAAACCTCCTTCCCCCAATCCGCCGCGCCTCCGTCACCGCAGCCCCCGCCC
The DNA here is from genome assembly GCA_030737815.1 of Allium fistulosum. Lineage (NCBI taxonomy): Eukaryota > Viridiplantae > Streptophyta > Magnoliopsida > Asparagales > Amaryllidaceae > Allium > Allium fistulosum. Next base: position 88,946,428 of record CM060905.1, read on the forward strand.
CGCCTCCAAATCACCCAAATTCGCATAGGTATGCTTCTAATCTCTATTTTGAATGTAAATTTGATGTTTTTAGGTTTAGTTTAAACCCTAATTAATTTAGGATTTGTTGTTAAATTAGGTATTAGTAGTGTTGTTAAATTAGGTATTAGTAGTGTTGTATGTTGATTTGGTAGATTAATTAGTTTATTATCATGAAGTTAAATTAGGTATTAGATTAATTAGTTTATCATGAAGTTGAATAAATGGTTGACGTAGATAATTAGTGTTGGCGATTAACATGGTTAGTTGTGTTAGGTGGAAAATTAGTGTATATTAATGATTAACTTGGTTATTGATAAATTTACATGAAAGTATTTCATAGTTTATAAAATTGATAAATTATAAATTTAAGTTGTTAAATGAATTTAAATTGACAAATTTTTATTTAATAATTAGATTTTTATTATTTTCTAATTATCTATTTGATAATTATATTTTGTTGTTTTCTAATTATCTTCATTGATAATTCTTCTATTTATCTTGTTGATTTAGCGACGGCTAGCGACGGCCATTTTAATAATTTTAGCGATGGCTAGCGACGGCCAAAATGCAAAAGGTTGTATATATTGTACAAAAATAAAGTTTATACAGAAAATTAAAAAATGAATATGAGAACATTAAAAATTCTGCAAATATTTATTTTTTTTTTAAAAAAATTAGGAAATGACTTTAAAAACAACTGATATTGTACTAAAATCGATTTTGTAAAGAAATTAAGAAATGAATATAACAACAACAAATATTCTGCTAAAATCTATGTCGTAAAAAAATAAAGAAATGAATATTGAAATAAAATTGTTAATTGAATGTTGAACTAAAATTTAAATATACAAATTTATGAAATAAAATTTAAATAGTTGAAACATTGTCAAAATTTGAAAAGAACAACAATATTTGATAAAATTTAAAGAAATTTTTTTATCCCTTAGATTGGCTTTGGCCCCGTCTAGCAAGTGTTGTATATGATCGTTATATGGATGTTCGTTTTGTAACGGAACGAACATTTATATTCATCTGATACAATATTTGTCGGATTTGTCCCTGTATTGGACAAGTTACAAACACAATAAAGTAATTACATATTATAAATCATTTCATTTTAAACGGTTACAAAATTTCGATAGCACTTCCTTTACGTTCCCTGTGTACACGCATTTGTGTACGATATAGGGAACAGAAGGGAAGTGCTGCCGAAATTTTGTTGAACCGTTTAATCTGAAATGATTTATAAAATGTAATTACATTATTGTATTTATAATGGGAAGTAGGATGACTGACCACTGAAGTGAAAACCAAAATACCAAAAAATAAAAAAATAAAGTGAATTTTTTATTTTGAATTTTCTGCAACGATGAACTGTTTACAATGGAGAATGGTTGAAAATTAATGATTTAAATTGTCTAACATACATTTTCAAATCAGGAAAAATGTTCAATTATTTTCTTGACCGTACTTGGATGTTTGAAGTCAGAACTGGAAAGAAGGGATCAATAAAGCAACATTTCTACAACGATGTACACGAATTTATTAGATTTGCTAAATCTAATAACCGAAACAACACAGAAATTCATTGCCCGTGTAGTAAGTGCCAACATTTGAAGCATTGGAAACCAGATATAGTTGAAGTACATTTGTATCAATATGGTTTCGTGCCTGATTATTATTTTTGGGATCGTCATGGAGAACTTGTTGAACCTACACCTAATACTGAAGTGTTAGAGGACGGTAATATGATGACGAATCCGATAGAAAATATGGTGGATGATGCAGCACGATCAATGTTTCCTACAATTGAAGCTATCGATGAAGACGATAATGTCGAAGAAGAACTGACTGCGGGAGCTAAAAAATATACGATTTGTTGGATTCTGCTAAGAGGCCGTTGTAGGACGGATGTAAAAGCGGAACCGAACTTTCAGTAACCGCCGAATACATAACTATGAAATCAAAATTCAACCTTACGGAAGCTGCATTTACAGCAGTTGTACAAGCTGCAAAACGACACATGCCACCCAATAATCTGATGTGCGATAGTCATTATAAAGTAAAAAAATTGATGTCCGCTTTCGGTCTACCGTACGAGAAGATAGATGCATGTGTGAAAGGTTGCATGTTGTATTGGAAAGACGACGTTGACTCTAGAAAATGCAAAATATGTAACGAAGAAAGATACAAACCAAGAAAGAAGAAAGGGAAAGAAGTCTCGTACAAGAGAATGCATTATTTACCCATCACTCCCAGACTTCAAAGATTATATGCATCTTCTGCTACGGCCTGTCATATGCGATGGCATAGTGTGAGAACAGCGGAAGAAGGAACTTTGATACATCCATCCGACGGAGAAGCATGGAAACATTTCGATAAGACTTATCCCGCATTTGCTGCGGAAAGCCGTAATGTCAGACTTGTAAGTAGTAGTTTGAATTTCAGACTTGTAAGTAGTAGTTTGAATTTCAGTTTCAGAGCCGGATGGATGGTTGTTGGCCTCGCTGGGACGACATCCCCCCTCATGTCAAGAACGCAATACATGCCGATTTACTTGTAAGTAGTAGTTTGAATTTCAGTTGTAAATTAATATAATCTATATAACTTAAAATAATTTCAATTTACAGGCTGCAGTCCGCGTTGACCCTGACGACATGGAAGTTTTCTTTAATCACTGGAACAAAAGAATGAGGAAAAATTACAGGGATACATTGTCCAAGGCTAAGAATTTAGGCAAAAAGCCGAACTGGATGGGTGACGGTGTATGGACTGATCTTCTTCGGCTTTGGGACACTCCGGCAGCAAAAGTAAGTAATATATGTTTGCTTTGTTATTTAAATCTAATATAAATATCGCAAGATATATACGTGATAATTTATCTGAATTTGTAGGAATTATCTGCGCGGAACCGGACAAACAGGAATAAAAATCCTGCATTGCACCGTGGTGGCTCCAAATCCTTCCAGGAGCATAAGAGAGAGCTGGTAATTAAATTTATAAACCGTGTTTACATTTTATTAAAATATTTTATAATCAGATTAGCAATAATATTTATATATTTTCAAGCCGCGAGATACAACTACGAGCCCACTATGGCCGAGTTGTTCAAGGTGATGCATGCCATGGAGAGGACTGATGAAGAAGGCAATGTTTCGTACGAGTGGACGGATGACAAATCCCAATCCGTAATGGTAAAATTATTGTTAATAACAATATTTTGTCTTATTTTATTTTCAAAAACTTGAAATTCGGTTTTTATCGTGTAAAACAATTGTTTGTAATCGCAGGAGAGGTACGGAGCTGAGCGGGTTTGGGTAGCACAGTCCACTGGTTGGGAAGAGCTTACGCTGGAGGAGGCGAACAATATCTGGGATGCTATTATTGACCCGCCTTCTCGGACCAATGTGCGGTATAGCTATGGAAATCCGGAGGTAAATTTTGACATGTACTAATATATAAATTTACACATGCATATGAATAGTTAAATAATTTTAATAATATTATATATATATACACTAATATATAAATAATTATGAACTATTTTACAGGCGATGAGATCGCAGAGTGCATACAGGAGGTCCCAGCAAGAAGAGGAGATTGCTCAGTTGAAGAAAACAGTGGATGAAATAAATGATTGGAGGAAGAGTTTCTTCGAGCAACAGCTGGATGAGCGGATTGCAGGTTATTTGCAACAGCATGGGAGGATGCCTGGAGTGGATGGAAGCGATGGTGAGGAGTAGGTATGCTTGTTTGCTCATGTTACAGTTTGGTATATACACATTTTGGTTGGTTTGGTGTATATATATTTCGGGATATTATGTACATATTTTGATGACTTATAGTTGTGTTAACCGTTTGTTTGGGTTAACCGTTTGTAGTTGTGGTTGGAAAACTATGTACACATTTTTGTTGGGAAACTATGTACATATTTTGATGACTTGTATTGGTTGACATAATATGTATTGTTATTGGGATTGTATATGATTTTGTTTGGTTTTGTTGGATTTTATATTGTTTGAATGTATAGTGATGTTATATGATGGTTATAGTTGATGAATATAGTGTATAGTGGCTGTGATGATGGTATTTGATGGTTATTGTTTGAAGTGTATATGGGCTGTGCAAGTGCACAGAATTTTGTTCAATATAGCGACGGCTAGCGACGGCCATTTTTGTTCAGCTTAGCGACGACTAGCGACGGTCAAAGTGAAAAAGGTTTGTGTCGTTTAGCGACGGCTAGTGACGCCAATTAGACGTTGGAAAATTTCCACGTGGCACATTTGCAGTCGCGAGCCGTCGTTATTTAGGTGACGGAGCCATCGCTAAAGCCGTCGCGATTCTATTGGGCGACGAGGTAAATAGCGACGGCATTTAGCGTCGGCTAGTGACGGCTAGCGACGGCCGGCGACGGCTAAAAGCCATCGCTATCAGGTGCCGTTCTTGTAGTGTAACCATCTTCCTTACAGAAGGTTACCTAACTCAATAAAGAATAAGCAAATAATGTGCCGAATATTTCCTAACAAGTCTCAAATTGAAAATAAGCAATTTCCCACTTTGGTCTGCAATTCAGCCTCTCCAAAGCTGTGGCAGTAAAAAGGTATAAATTTACAACGTTGATGGCAGAGTTGAGAAAATTATTATTGATGTTTTTTGGCAGTATTTATGTTTGCTAAAAAAATTCTTTCGTTTTTTTCATTTGAGGTGTAGGATCGGCAGTAATTGGGATACTGAAACTGAAAATTCACATATTAACTATTAGAGAAAACCATAAACTATATCAACTAATTGAGGTATTATCCAGAAATAAGCTAAATGTTACTTGCTGTAAATTAATCTACAAAGGTAGCACAACATAAACTACAAACTTCAAAAAGAACATAGAAGCGTAATTTTAACTGTTGCATTATAATATAAATAAAATTTATTTACCTAAAATCAGATTTTTAAAGAGAATTGATCAAGAGTGCTGAAGTGCGTGAAGCTTTTGATTGCAAGGTGAATTGAAAATTGGATCCGAGATTTGTAGTTTGCTAAGTATGGATTTAAGGGGACATATATCCAAATGAATCAAAAATTAGGGCAAAATCAGGGTATGGTTGAGATTTCTATTGATTTGGGTTTTCTGTTGGGTTTGAAGTAATTTTGAGAGAGGATTCAAGGTTCTATTGTTTTCTACTTCTACGTAGAGAGGGATTGGAAAGAAAGAAAGAACAGCGGGGAGAGATGGAAAAAGAAAGAAACAGAAGCGGCTAAGTACCCACGCAGTGAAAATATGTTTAATTGAAGCGGGTAAGTTCTTTTATGCCCGCGTAAGAAAAGAAATAGCGTTGTCAATTTTTATATTTATTTTTCTACGTACTTCAAATTGCGGTACCAGCAGAAACGCTGGCTATCAGTGCTATAACAAGTCTGTTTTCTTGTAGTGATGTAATTCCAATAAATTGATTATTATGACAACCTATTGACACTATCACACTCTATCATCATTGATATTTATGGATGTTATGTTGATTTATAGTATTTTTAAATGGTATAATTTAGACACCATCGACATTTGGTATTAAAATAAAAAGATTTGAAACTAAAATTTTACTGTTTTTGGCCTTAGAATAGAAAATCTAAATTAAACATTGTTTGTTCTTATTTGAAATTTTTTCATAAATGAATGTGTTTAGTTCTAGATATGTTAAAATAAATGATATTTTGAACAAGATAGTCTAAAATTGCGTATGAAGTTTACACGTAGATTTATTTGAATAAAATATTTAATTACATAAAAAGGATGATTTGTTAAAAGTGTCATTTTAACTTGAAATTTTTTCTACAACTCCATTTTGGCAAAATAATAATATTTAGTAAAGAAATATATACTTAACTCTGTCATTTAATGATTTCTATATTTTATTCTTTGAAAAAATGATTATTGGAATTTTGAAATTTTGAAAATGTTAAAATAACCTAAAAAATTTTACGTAACACCTATATATTATTTGGAGTATATCTAATAAAGGGATATATATATTTAATTCAACCATATAATAAGTTTAACAATTTAATATGTGAAATTAGCCTGTTTGGAAATTAGGGAAAATTATTAAATTTATTTCGAAGAAATAAAAAAATTTGATATTTTATTGAAAATTCTATAAATATGTTTTAAGAACTCTTAAATTTAAATTGAAAATTTTCTACATGTTTTTCGGCCTTTAATAATTTATTTAGAGTAAAAATTGAAGTTTTTGACTACTACAAATAGTAAATATTTCTGGAAAATTTTAAAACTTTCTCTGTAGATTTCTGAAATAAAATGGAGAGGATATCATGTTCGAAACTTTTTGAAGAGTTTGGACTAAGTAAATGAATGTATAAATATTTTTGTTTTCTTTTATTTTTAAAATTCCATTCCATTTCAATAATTACATTCTCACAATTTAAATTCTTTTTATTAAATAATAATTTCAAAACCAATTGGTGAAATCATCTTCAACTTCCAATTTAACTAATTAAATCACTATTATTATCTTTAATTCATCACCACTTGAAAATCCAGGTTGTTACATACTCCCCCCTTAACAAAATTGTGTCCTCGTAATTCCTTATTGGAAAGAATCTATAACAACAAATTATACCATCTTAATCATATTATTTTAATTTCATTTCAAAACATTACCTAAAGAAAATTACTTTACCTTAAAACTCTTCATTTTAAATAATTTCCTTTTCCAAATATCATATATACATATACATATACATATACATATACATATACATATACATATACATATACATATATATATATATATGTTGTTTCCAAAATTTCATTCCTCTTTTCACTACAACAAAACAGGCTTTTTACAACGGGCAAAGCCCGTTGTAATATGTTTTCTACAACGGGCAGCGGACCATTGTAATAGGCGATATTGTAATAGGTCACCCATATTTTACAACGGGAAGTTAATATTGTAAAGACCGTTGTAGTAAACTTTTTTACAACGGTCGCCGACCGTTGTAATAGACTGTAATACAAGCAACTTTGCCCGTTGCAAAATACTATCATACAAGATGGATAGCATGTTTTACAACATTCCATGGCCGTTGTAAAAAACATTTTGACAACGGTTTTCGACCGTTGTAAAAAACTTTTTAACAACGGTTACTGACCGTTGTAATAGAGTATAATACAACGCGCTTTGACCGTTACAGAAAAAATGCAAATTTTAAAAAAATTACAGCAACGTATAGGTAGCACATCCATACAAATAATGAATAATTTAACAGTAATAAATATTACGCACAAACAACCAAAATCACATGTGAAAAGACTAAAAGATAGTCATAAAATTCCAACACTCCAAAAAGTCAGATAAGTTTACATCCCAAATTCATAAAGCATTAATACATAACAGTCGGCTATAAATATCAAGTTCTAAGTACAATCATACTAGACTAAGGATATAAAGTCTTTGTGCCACGCGACGGTTGATCCAACGGCCTCTTTAATAGTGGACATATCTGAATTTGGCCTAAATAAAAAAGATTCTGGTTCCACCGCTACATCCACCCATACTTTCCAAGCTTCTGCTCCAAGCTTTACAAAATGTACCGACGCATTAGGATCAGTGCTTGCTATTGTCCCCTCTGCAACTACGTTCTTCTCCCAACTCAATAGCCTGCACTTTTTTTCATCAAATCATCTACAATAGCCTGCACAGTGATGATCTCGCATAGTTGCAATAGCTAATTCTAATAAACTCTTATAAGGACTTTGGTTATTAGTTAATAAATATAGTAAGAGGACCACTCTTTCATTAAAAAAAATAGAAACCAAAACAACTTCATATTTGAAGATTCTCATTGATTCCCATTGCTTTAGCTTCTCCTTTCTATGAGAAAAAAATAAATAAAAGAAACTACTAAAATGTGGCCAGATATTGTGGCAGAGGATTGTAAAAAAAATCCAAAGCATTCTTCCTCTGGCATAAGTTTACTATTTGCTCCATGCGGCAGTAAGTTGCCATTGCAGATTGGCAACTGCTGTTGACTCTTTATTTTGGAGCCTATATCTATTGATTGTGAACTCAATACATTAGTTCCAGTTAAACCAAAAACATGTTTCGATATACATTACAATACCAATGTTATAAATGAAAAACATGATATAACTTCATCTGAAAAATAACGTATCGTATACGATTTAGAAGCAATTAGATTGAAGGTCGATATGACAATATATCAACATTTGATTCAGACACATACCATCTCATCATCTTGCACTATAGCAGTTTTAAATGATTTTTCTTTTTGAATTGAACATGTAACAAATACTAAAAACATGAATCACCTCAGAGATCTCCGTGATGAAAATTCATCAAACGGGAATATCCCTATCAGGAGTAAAAAATATTTTATAACATCACTGCCTACAGCTCTCTGTTAGAATTATACAAGTGAATTTTGGAAATGCAAGGATATATTTTTATGTATACTAAGACGTATGCGTATTATCAATCACTTTAATACAGATAAGAGAAAAGGGAAAGAACAATCTCTTTTTTCCATTAAAATTCCTTCACAAAATTCTCTGTCCCTCAAAAATTCAAAAGAGCACAACCATCGCACACTAATTGAGGAGCTCGACCACATCAAGTTCGGTTAAGGTTATGAATTAAGGTAGAGATGAAATCAGTGGGTGGATGTTGTCGATTAGTAGTGGCACCTGGTTAAAAGTATGGAGCAGGGGTAAAAACAACTTATAGTTTTTGGGCGTAGATCACGCTGAAGAGGATGCTCTGGCCTTTTATGCTGCTAAAACAAATTTTTCGAAAGCCCTAATTTTTCGCGGCTGAAGAAGATTAATAACCGTATATAATTCGCGGCTTCAACAAATTCGAAAGCCCTAATTTTTCTAGCAAAGAAAAGAGGAGGAGAAGAACGAGAGTATGGGTTCACGGAGAAGTTTTCGAGCAAAGAAAAGAGGAGGAGAGGAACGAGAGTATGGGTTCACGGAGAAGAAGAAAAGAGGGCCGGCCGCTATAATTTTTCGTTGGGGCGCTGTGCTCTAAAAATTAGGGTTAGTTATTACAACGGGCAAATTAAGCCCGTTGTAAAATTGGCTACTTTTACAACGGGCAGCCTTCGCCCGTTGTAAAATTGGCACCTCTATTACAACGGGCATAAATGACCGTTGTAATAGGTTTCTATTACAACGGGCAAAGATTGCCCGTTGTAAAAAAGACGTTATATAAGGAATATATTACAACAGGCCTTAACTGACCGTTGTAGTATCCTTCTATTACAACGGGCATCATTTGCCCGTTGTAAAAAGGACGTTGTAATATAGTATTTTTGTTGCAGTGTTTATTCAAACTTAATTTGAAATTCAAATTTTCATTAATAAATCCTTCAAATGCTCCATAAAAAAGTTACAATTCGAAATTCCTTCTATAATCCATTTAATAAAAGTATCTTCTAATATAAAGTATAACTTTCAACATTCCATTATAACAAAATTATCTCCAAACTCAATTCTGCAAACTCTTTTCCGTACATTTATACAATCGTTTAACACCTTTAAATTAAATCTAGGAGTAAAATTAAATTTCAAAATTTAATATTTTAGAATACTATATTACATATCAAAATAATTCTTAATTTAATTAATTCATACGAAAATAAATATTTAAATTATACACACACACATATCTACATCTTAAAATACCTATACTCTATAACATTTCACATTATGTATATATATAAACATTATCAAACATACTTATACTTATGCTTACCAATTTTTAAATACTATAAAATAAAGTGATATTTCCTCGCCATCTATTATAGTAATTACTAATATCATTTGGTTGCAATATTGACCAAATAATCAATATTGTCTCGCTGGCGATCACAGCTAGGAACTAATATTTAATGTTTGCAACTATCGTCAAAAATACATACTATCTTAAAATATTCTTTACAATCCATTTACCAAAATAATAAATATAAACTCTGGTTTCCAAATCCTTTACAAATATAAATCTCAAATATCACTTACCTAATGATTTACTTTGCTGAATTTTCCATTAAAATATTCAACTTTATTCCAAAATATTTTAATCTTCCGCAAAATCACTCATAATATTCTAAATCATTGTGTCCAAATGTCTTGTTCAAGCGTTTAACATTTTCTATCGAATACGTGTGCACCCACATTGACCAAATTTCTTAACACACTCAACGGACAATTTAACACAATTTTCATTTCTAAAAATATCTATAAGTATTACTTTTACAAATTATCCAATATACAAGTTTCAATAAAATAATTTTTCCAAATCCTTGCTCTATACTTTACTGAATATATATAGTTTGCAAATGATTTCTAGTTTAAACATTAACTTTACCACTAAAATCATCATTTGAAAATAATAATAATAATAATAATACCCAAACAAGCACCATTATCCAAGTGGTTAAGTGATTCGGCTTTGGTGCAAGAGATCACAAGTTCGATACTTACGTAGCGTGATTTAGACGTTTATTAACATATGATATGTTGTCCAAGTGACATGTTGTATATAAAGTACCATTTCAAAAAAAATACCCAATACTTTATACAATAAACCTTTGCGATTTATATTTATTTAAAATAAGTATACTAAATAATTTAACTCATTTCATAGCTTTGATAATTATAAACAAATCCCAAAATCAAATACATTTCCTATAACTTGAAATTACGAAATAAACACAAAAGACTAATAAAGGTACTCAGCGGAAACTAATAATTCCACTGTGCGCTCTATTAAAACAAATCAAAACTCAAATGCACTATTTCAACCAAACATTCAATGCAATATCAAACCATCCAAAATGTATGAACATTACTGATTGGACTAACTCCTTTTGTCCTTTTTACTCCAACCATTTTATAACAAACTCTGAAGAAATAAGTGAAAATTAACTATATAATTTCAAAATATCAAATACTATATAATTTCAAAATATCAAATACTATATAATTTCAAAATCTCAAGTACATCCCTTGATGGTTACTTCTCAGTAATCATCTTATATATATAGCTACTACTTAACACACCAAAGGAGATAGGGACTCCAAGCCTTATTTAAGGTCTTGACTCCTGTCTATTATAGAAAATGTATTATTCTCAACCTGCTCTAATACCGTTTTATGACACCCCACCTCTATACCCGTATCATCCGAGAGTATTATAGAGTAATACTGTCAGATAATACGGAGAATGAGGCTATATGGGGTATACATGTGAATATTCCCTTAGACTAACAGTCGTACGTATTAAAACAACAAATAAATATCCCATATACACATAGATAGTATCGGTACATGGCAATAAACACGTGTGCCTGCAGGACAGAACAATACCCGATATAGAATATCACACAGAGAACATAGAGTCAAATGCAGTGATAATATATAATATATAATGCAATAATAGTATAAGTATACAATACAACTCAAAAGTCAATTATATATATATACATATATATATAGTGAATCATTTCCATACAATATCATGTAACAACTCTAATATAGTACTCCTTTAAGCTCAATAAAACATAAGTTGGTCATGTTGTCCTTATACGTGAAACGTCTCGGACTGACCCGAGCATTATAAAATAATACACAGGTCATACTATGTCTAATCAAGTAACTGTAATAAAGGTAACTCAATACAACATGGAATGATAATATAATAGCTCTCTAATATAATCAAAGCATCAAATGATATGCCAAAGGATACATATTGATGCAGCGCAAGCTAGGAGTTCACAAGTCTTAGATCACTCACGACCTAACAATCCAAAACTGGAAACTAAGTCGTTCAAAATTGAAGTCTTAGGTCGCTCACGACCTAATGGATTCTTAGGTCGCTCACGACCTAAGGAAGATGGGCTACGAACTAACGGAACCAATGCTCAAGAAAACAGCTCACGACCTAGCGAGATAGAAATTGGTGAAGTATTAGGTCGCATACGACCTAACGAGGCTTCTAGGTCGCTCCAACGACCTACCGGGTTCAAAGATCACGTGCTACGACCTAACAGGCTAGGGGAAAATGAGCTACGACCTAACAGTCTGAAAGGAAAGGTGATTCGACCTAACGAGTTACGACCTATGTTAGGTCGCAAAGTCTTAGGTCGCAAAGGCTTAGGTCGCATAGTCTTAGGTCGCAAAGGCCTAGGTCGCAAAGCCTTAGGTCGCAAAGGATTAGGTCGCAAGGCCTTAGGTCGCGAAGGCTTAGGTCGCGAAGAATCTCTGAAGCCGCTTCTGTTAGGTCGCAAACGAAGGGATGCCGTTCATTCTTAGGTCGCAAAGCTCTGGAGGCCATGGATTTCCCTAACTCGCCGATCTGGAATGCTGTGTGTTCATTTGTTAAGTCGTGGAATAATGTAATTAGGTCGTTACCGACCTAAGTGAGTTGTTTGTCTTTTAACATGTTTGTTAGGACGCGTCTGTACTAGGTCGCAACATTCAAGGTCGAAGGTCGTTTTCGACCTAAGTACTTGTAATATTTTGAAACTTTTCTGCTGTGATAAGTTGTAGCCTATAAATAGGCGTGTATGGTCATTTTGTAAAGGTTGTTGATTTTTGAATAAAATTCTCTTTTGATTGCTTTGTGCTTTCATTCAAATTGGTAGTTGAGTGTAATCTCCTATCTCCTCTTTCGGATAATCGAGTGCGCTCGATTCAACGATTGTAGAAGCCGATTCGCGGAATCAAGTGCGCTTGATCAACGCTTGAAGAATTGAAGATCTTTGAACCCGGTATCGTGCGCGATCAACGAGTTCGAGATAGCTAGAGTTCGGTATCTTCGGATCAACGAATTCGGGCAATTCAGCATTCATCAATCCATCGACTGCTATTTTCACCGAACTACATTGTTTTGAATCATCCGCTGCGTCAGTTTTGGTATCAGAGCTTGTTCTAGCCAATCATAGCTAGATCGAGACTTGGAGCCTAATCATTTGAAGACTTTTGAAGTTTGAAGAGAAGCCGAGTGCTTGAAGTGTAAAGCCGTGGCCGAGAGGAAGAAGAGTTCATCTTGTTCGAAGTTGTTTGATCAAAATTTGCATTGGAGGCCGAAACTTTGTCCATCGTGTTCATCGCGATTTGCTACAAAGTGGAAGTTTTCGATCCGTTTCATTTTGGATCAAAATCCGGAAAGTGTTTGAATTTGAAGTGTTTGAGAATTTGTGAAGTTTTCAAGTATGCCGCCAAGAAGAGCTAACCGCCACCAAAACGTAGAAGCTTTATATCGAAGAGAAGAGGCTGATGAGATGGAGCAAAGAATCAATGAGAATTTTAGCGAGAAGCTTAATGAAGGAATTGGCCGATTAGAGAAGCTTATGACGGAGATGAATCAAAATCGGAGAAGGGTTTCACCAGAATCTAACCATGGGGGTAGTAGAGTCTCGCCACATTCTAATCGAGACCGAAGTATTGAAAATGATCAAAGACGTGGGAGGAACGCGAATGATCGCGAACGGAGGAATGTTGATAGAAGGGATGATGGTGGAAGGCGTAATGGTAGTAGAGATGTTGGTGGTCATAATCGACATCGTTATGCGTCGGATTTTGAAGAGGAGTATGATGGTGGTAGTATTCAAGGAAGAGGTCAAGGAAGAAACTATTCTGAGTATGATCACAAGTGGGAATCGGGGATGAAGACAGAAATTCCTGAATTCAAGGGTGGTATGCAAGCGGAGGAGTTTCTAGATTGGGTGGCTAATGTTGAGGAGATTTTTGACTTCAAAGAAGTACCAGAACATCGTAGAGTGAAGTTGGTTGCTACAAGGCTGAGGGGTAGAGCTTTGGCATGGTGGCAGCAAACCAAGCTTACACGTGAACGTATGGGGAAGTCAAAGATTGAATCTTGGGAAAAGATGAAGAAATTGATGAAAACGACATTCTTACCTTATAATTATCAATCGCTTATGTATCAACGTTTGCAGAACTTGAGGCAGGGCACGAAGACAGTTAATGACTATGCTGATGAATTTTATCAACTCATTGCAAGGAACGATATTATGGAAACAGAAGAGCAGCTGACATCTAGGTTCATTGGAGGATTGAGAATGCAGATTCAGGATATGGTGAATATGTTCGATCCAAGATCTGTAGCAGAAGCACATCAGAAAGCGTTGGCTTGGGAAAAACAAGGGAGACGAGGAAGTGGTGTGTTTCCTAATTCTAACAATCAAGCGAAGGGTGTTGGAGGAAGTTCTAATGTTTCTAAACCTATCAGTAGACCAGTGGTGAAGGAGGCTGAGAAGGCGAAAGTTAACAATGGTTTCAAATGTTACAATTGTCAGGAATTGGGTCATAAAAGCAGTGAGTGTCCAAAGCCAAAGAAGAGAATCATGATTGCAGAAGTTGACAATGAGGATGTTGATGAAGATTGTTCTAATCCAGCTGAGGAGGATGAGCAGGATATTGCGTCAGGAGACGAAGGTTGTAACCTAATGCTGAGGAGATCGTGTTTAACACCGAAGCAGGAGGAAGCTAGTTGGTTGAGGAGTAATATCTTTCAGTCAACATGTACTATTTTGGGGAAGGTGTGTAAGTTTGTGATCGACGCAGGAAGCTGTGATAATATTATTTCAACCGAAGCTGTGACGAAGTTGAAATTGAAGACAGAGAAACATCCGAGTCCATACAAGTTAGCATGGTTGAGAAAAGGAGGAGAAGTGAAAGTGGATAGACGAGTTCGTGTACCATTCTCTATTGGGAAGAAATACAAAGATGAAATATGGTGTGATGTCGTAGAGATGGATGTATGCCACTTATTATTGGGAAGACCATGGCAATATGATCGAGCAGTACTACATGACGGTCGGACCAATAGCTACAGTTTTATGTTTAAAGGCACGAAGATTATTTTAGTTCCAAAGAAGAGATCACAAGAAGAAAGTAAGTCAGAAGAAATCGAAGAGCTGAAAACTTTATTATCTTTGAAAGAGTTTGTTAAGGAGGTTGAGGAAGAACCAGAAGTATACTTGTTGATTGGGCGTGAGAGCAGTGAAGAAGTAGAAATTCCGGAAGAAGTTAAACCAATTTTGAAAGAATTTGACGATGTATTTCCAGAGGAGTTACCAACGGAATTGCCACCGTTGAGGGATATACAACATCAGATAGATCTTGTTCCAGGTGCTGTATTGCCACACAGACCACATTATCGAATGAGTCCGAAGGAACATGAAGAATTACGGAGGCAGGTTGAGGAATTGCTTGAACAGGGGCGTGTGCAGGAGAGTCTGAGTCCTTGTGCTGTACCAGCTTTATTGGTACCCAAGAAGGATGGGACGTGGAGGATGTGCACTGACAGTCGAGCATTGAATAAGATCACTGTGAGATATAGATTTCCAATGCCGAGGTTGGATGACTTGTTGGATCAAATAAGCGGAGCTACTATCTTTTCTAAGATTGACTTGAAGAGCGGTTATCATCAGATTCGCATTAGACCAGGGGATGAATGGAAGACAGCATTCAAGACAAGGGAAGGATTGTATGAATGGCTGGTAATGCCGTTTGGTCTATCGAATGCACCAAGTACTTTCATGAGGGTGATGAATCAGATTTTTCGACCGTTCATTGGGAAATTCGTGGTGGTGTATTTCGATGATATTCTGATTTACAGTGGGAGTTCAGAGGAACATCTGAATCATCTTAGAGAAGTGTTGATGGTACTGAGACAAGAACAATTTTATGCTGCTACAAAGAAGTGCGTGTTCATGACGCACAGTGTTTTATTTTTGGGATATGTTGTTTCAGAGAAAGGAATACAGGTTGACCAAAGTAAAGTTGAGGCGATCAGAAATTGGCCGCAACCCAAGACGATAACGGAAGTACGTAGTTTCCATGGGTTGGCTTCATTTTATCGAAGATTTATTCCACACTTTAGTAGTGTGATGGCACCTGTTACAAATTGCATGAAAGGTAAACAGTTTGCATGGACAGAGGAAGCAGGGAGTGCTTTTGGGAAGATCAAGGAATTGCTGACGACTGCACCAATTCTAGTATTACCTGATTTTCAGTTGGTATTTGAACTACATACTGATGCATCCAAGGTTGGGATTGGAGGGGTGTTGAGTCAGAAGGGACGTCCAATCGCATATTTCAGTGAGAAGTTGTCAGGAGCGAAGATACGATACAGTACATATGATGTGGAGTTTTATGCTGTTGTACAATCTATCAAACACTGGAGACACTATCTATTTCAGAAGGAGTTTGTCCTTTACACCGATCATGAAGCATTGAAGCATTTGCAAGGGCAAGACAAGGTTTCAGCGAGACATGCATCGTGGATTGCATATCTACAACAGTTTACTTTTGTTGTGAAACACAAGTCAGGAGTGACAAATCGTGTGGCTGATGCTTTGAGTAGGAGGAGTCATTTGTTGACTACACTAAAGGTTGAAGTGACGGGGTTTGAAATATTGCCAGACTTATTTACTAATGATCCTTACTTTGCAAAGTTTGTTGATAAAGTCAAGGAAGGAGAGACGAATGAATTCGTGATGGTAGATGGTTTTCTATTCAAAGGAAGTCAATTGTGCATACCAGAGGGTAGTTTGAGAATGAAGATTATCAAGGAATTACATGAAGAAGGGCATGTTGGAAGAGACCGTACCTTACAATTAATTTCACAATCCTACTTTTGGCCATCGATGAGGAAAGAAGTGGAGAGGTTTGTGGAGCGTTGTCATATTTGTCAGGTTTCGAAAGGAACTGCGACGAATGCTGGTTTATATATGCCATTACCTGTACCAAGTAAACCATGGGTTGATGTGAGTATGGACTTCGTGTTGGGATTACCAAGGACACAGCGTGGTAATGATTCCATTTATGTGGTGGTTGACAGATTTTCGAAAATGGTACATTTTATTGCTTGTAAGAAAACGGCAGATGCTGTTCATGTTGCTCAGTTGTTTTTCAAAGAGGTCTATCGACTTCATGGATTGCCAGAATCTATTGTGTCGGATAGAGATACTCGATTTCTGAGTCATTTTTGGTTAAGTTTGTGGAAAATGGTGGGAACGAAGCTGAAATTTAGTAGTGCTTATCATCCGCAAACTGATGGACAAACAGAGGTGGTTAATAGATCATTGGGAAACTTGTTGAGGTGTCTTGTTCAAGATAATCTGAGGAGTTGGGATGTGAAGTTATGCCAGGCAGAGTTTGCTCATAATCATGCTGTGAATCGAAGTACTGGGTTCAGTCCATTCCAGATTGTCTACTCGAGCTTACCAAAAGGACCGTTAGATTTAACAGTGATACCACATTCAAAGGGGACAATTAAGAAAGCTGCTGATTTTGTTGAAGGACTGACGGAGTGTCATAAAATCGTTCAAGAACGATTAGAGAAAGCAAATGAGAAATATAAACGAGCTGCAGATTTGAAACGACGAAATATGGAGTTTAATGAAGGTGATCTGGTTTATGCAGTATTAACAAAAGATCGTTTTCCAGTAGGCGCTTACAATAAATTGAAAGCACGGAAAATTGGTCCGGTGGAAGTTATGAAACGAATCAATGAAAATGCGTATAAACTGAAGCTACCAGATGATGTGTATACATCTGACGTGTTCAATGTTAAGCATCTCATACCATATCATGGGGATGAACGAACTGATGGAGATGAATTTACAAATTCGAGGTCGAATTTTTCTCAACCTGGGGAGGATGATGCAGCGCAAGCTAGGAGTTCACAAGTCTTAGATCACTCACGACCTAACAATCCAAAACTGGAAACTAAGTCGTTCAAAATTGAAGTCTTAGGTCGCTCACGACCTAATGGATTCTTAGGTCGCTCACGACCTAAGGAAGATGGGCTACGAACTAACGGAACCAATGCTCAGGAAAACAGCTCACGACCTAGCGAGATAGAAATTGGTGAAGTATTAGGTCGCATACGACCTAACGAGGCTTCTAGGTCGCTCCAACGACCTACCGGGTTCAAAGATCACGTGCTACGACCTAACAGGCTAGGGGAAAATGAGCTACGACCTAACAGTCTGAAAGGAAAGGTGATTCGACCTAACGAGTTACGACCTATGTTAGGTCGCAAAGTCTTAGGTCGCAAAGGCTTAGGTCGCATAGTCTTAGGTCGCAAAGGCCTAGGTCGCAAAGCCTTAGGTCGCAAAGGATTAGGTCGCAAGGCCTTAGGTCGCGAAGGCTTAGGTCGCGAAGAATCTCTGAAGCCGCTTCTGTTAGGTCGCAAACGAAGGGATGCCGTTCATTCTTAGGTCGCAAAGCTCTGGAGGCCATGGATTTCCCTAACTCGCCGATCTGGAATGCTGTGTGTTCATTTGTTAAGTCGTGGAATAATGTAATTAGGTCGTTACCGACCTAAGTGAGTTGTTTGTCTTTTAACATGTTTGTTAGGACGCGTCTGTACTAGGTCGCAACATTCAAGGTCGAAGGTCGTTTTCGACCTAAGTACTTGTAATATTTTGAAACTTTTCTGCTGTGATAAGTTGTAGCCTATAAATAGGCGTGTATGGTCATTTTGTAAAGGTTGTTGATTTTTGAATAAAATTCTCTTTTGATTGCTTTGTGCTTTCATTCAAATTGGTAGTTGAGTGTAATCTCCTATCTCCTCTTTCGGATAATCGAGTGCGCTCGATTCAACGATTGTAGAAGCCGATTCGCGGAATCAAGTGCGCTTGATCAACGCTTGAAGAATTGAAGATCTTTGAACCCGGTATCGTGCGCGATCAACGAGTTCGAGATAGCTAGAGTTCGGTATCTTCGGATCAACGAATTCGGGCAATTCAGCATTCATCAATCCATCGACTGCTATTTTCACCGAACTACATTGTTTTGAATCATCCGCTGCGTCACATATAAATATAGAAAATGCATATAATGCCATAAATAATCATCAAGACATCACGTCATCCAAATATATCAAACCAATATGAAACCAATCAAGATGAACATCGAAAGAGGTCATCATCCATACAGAAACACATCAAACAAAAATCATAGAACTATCATAAATGGATGTATCATACATATCCAAAAATAAACATTCAAATCCCAAAAACATCCATAATATCAACTATAAGAAGACATCTAGAATCAAAACATAGTAATGGTGACACTGCCAATGAGATATTAAAACAACACATAAAAATAAGTAATAGTTGGCGATACATGCTAAAGAAGAATAATAGACGACGGACGCCAAAGAAGGATACAGGGTTAGATCATACTCGGGAAACGGTCTATGATATAATCACATAAGTACTTGTCTAAATCACATCACATGAGAACTAGACAGGAAACTGACAGATGCACCTGCTCCAAGAGACTAAACATGTATAACTGGCGAACACGACACATATGCCCAACCAGCATGGCTCCTACAGTCTTGGTTACCTCAATAGACATTGTGACTCTTATCCACCATATGTCATCAACACGCTGCAGGACTATGCTCTGCATTTGTCATGACCCTACGAGCCCCCTAAATGGTAACAGACTGTTGGCATAGGTGACACAAAGGGCTAACCATTGTCGACACATGGCTTTACAATCACCGATACACAACTATAAATATTGTGAATATACGGCTATAGCGATGCTGACACATGACATTGGGGTGTCAAGATCCGGGGCGTGAGCACCGCGATAAGGCCTCCAGGGTAGACACTGGCCAATCTGGTTCACTTTCGAAATATAAATAGAGTTGGACAGTGATAGACAAATACTGTAAATATATAATAGCCAACACACTACTATATCCACATATCGATGCATGTTACTATACGTACGCTAATACACAGCTAAATACATGTACCGACACATGGCACTAAACGTATGCTGACACACAGCCGAATACGTATACTGATGCTTGGCTTGATATAATTGCCGACACATGGCTTCATGTATTCAACCCATGACTTTAATATATTCACCACAGTGAATATCACACACCATATCTCTGTATTGAGTATCATCTATGAGCAAAGGATAACCGAATAAGTAACACAATGACATCCCATACCACCACATGTTACTAGTCCGTTTATGCAGAGCTGATACATCACACCCTCCCTTCGATACTCTATATAACGAGTCCAAAGAATAACTGGAGGAATATTACCGAATGTCCATCCCAAACGGTATTATAACTCCGTTTATTCATATTTCTTATCATATAGAATAAGTATAAAATAGTCAAACAAAAAGGATGTCATCACCATGTCATATTAAAGTCATCATTGAATCAATATCAATGGTGAATCACTCATGTCTTTGGAATCAATATAAACCAAATGAGAAATAAAAAATTAGAAACTTTTGTAAAAATAGCTTATACAGGTAAATATTTCTTTAATAGATTAGTAACTAAAATTGAATAAAAGAATATATATATATATATATCATAGTTATTAAAGCGCACGCCTAGGCTAAAAAAAGCCTAAGGCTCAAGGTTTGCACCTTTTTCCGTTTGAGTGCGCCTTATTGCAGTTTGAAGCGCCTTTTTGCAAAATTCAAATTTTAATTTATAAAATAATTAAATAAAAATTTTAGATTGTTAATTGAATTATAAAATATGGTTTAAAATTTAAATTTTAGTTTAATAAAATATTTAAATAGTTGAATGAATTATAAAATATGGTTTAAAAATTAATTTGTAGTTGGTAAAATAGCATATCA
Source organism: Allium fistulosum (assembly GCA_030737815.1). NCBI lineage: Eukaryota > Viridiplantae > Streptophyta > Magnoliopsida > Asparagales > Amaryllidaceae > Allium > Allium fistulosum. Next base: position 88,967,159 of record CM060905.1, read on the forward strand.
AACTTGTATAAAAGGCACGCATAAAAGCCCGAGGCTCAAGCCTTACGCCTTTTTGCGCCTTAGCGCCTTAACTACTATGATATATATATATATATATATATATATATATTGATACCAAGAAGGAGGGGGGTTATTTTTCCTAGACTAAAATTTATTAATCTAGTTTAGACTTACCATATGTTTGTATAGCTATAATAATTTGTTCTAGGTACTTGTATAGATTTGTTCCAAAAGCGAATCTAGCAATAAAATTTACAGTGTATTTTAATATTTCAGTTATTTTAGACTTACCATATGTTTGTATAGCAGCAATAATTTGTTTTAGGCACATGTATAGATTTGTTCCAAAAACGAATCCAGCAATAAAATTTATAGTGTATTTTAATATTTCAGTTATTATTTCTATATATTCTTGGTATTTTTCCATTTTAATTACCTTACTGGTAACTTGTAGGTATTTACCCAAGAGTGCAGTAAGTGGATTATTGAATTAGGAATTAGGAACCTTTCTTTATATTTTTGTTCAGAGTCTTCTAATTTTGTATTCAATATCCTGTAATCTCCCTCAATAGTATTCATTATATGAGTTTATTTCATCATCATATAAATTACATCCATTTAAATAATTTTTATTTTCCTCTTGTATTTGTTGTCTTAGTATTTTATAATATTCATCACATACTAAGTCTATCATCCTATATGTCAGTTGAGTTTCTGTTAAACTCTCAACTAAATAAAAGGTATTTTTTTAAATTTACCATTGCCTCGTGTTTATTAAGACTTGGATCATCAGATAATTCTATGAATTTTTTTGTATAGTTTTCTTTAAATATTTTGGCTATATTATATTGTTGGTTACTGTTTAATTCTATATGTTTTAGTATTAAAAGAATTTTTATCATAAATTTTCTTTCTAAATATTTTTGTAAAGATTCTATGTTTTCTATCTTAGGAAATATATTCATTCTGTCTTTCCTAATCATTTTCTACCCTTATCTTATAATTTGGTTTGTTTTTTGTGTTTAGATAATCATTTCATTCTTTATGGAATTCTTTGGCAAACCTCTGTGTTAGGATAGTATTTCCGGGTTCTGTAAATATGCTAAAGTTGTTAAAAATTTGTATAAAGTTTGTTTCAAAGTCAAATATATTTATCAAGTCTGTAGTATATTTTTGTTTGAAAATATTTATGATTTCATGTTTTTGGTTTTCTGTAATTTCAGTATTGTTTTTCATAATATTTATTATGTTTGTCATAAATTTATCTTCAAGATAATTTTGTAATTTTTCCATATCTTAATCTTTTTATGGATAAAACTTTGTAAATTCTTCTTTCTTGTTGAGAAAAAACCTGGTTAGAGTTTTGGAAGATTTGGATAAAACATTGCTTAGGTTGGATTAATCTATTTATTTGATAAAGTTACTGATATCGAAATAAAATATTATTTCAATCTTACTTTATTATTTTATCTTTTATCCTAGAAATTATTACTGTTGGGATTACTCAAATTAAGATAAAATTATTTTCACTCTCTTTTCCTCACCTTGTTACTCTAGACTTACTTTTTTCCCTAAACCGCTTCTGCCTCAGCGGTACTTTTTTCAGTCATAAATGAGCTTACGTCTGTTGGAACTTAGAGTGATGCTAATAATATCTTAAGGTAATCACATAAACCCTAAGTAATTTTTCTAAGTAAAAAATAAAATAACTTGTTAAGACATCATGATATGATATTTATAATCAGTAGGCTTAAGGTGAGATAAAAAGACTTACATCCTATAAGCTTTGTTCTTCTTCCTTGCTCTAACCAGAATAGGTTTTTAGCTCATCAGTTTGTTGAAGAAATGAAAAGTGGAAGACGCCATTAAAGAAAAGCTTGAACTTATATTTCAGTTGGTTTTTTACAATGAGGATGCAATACTTAATTTCTGATACATATTACAAACAAGGTAGGCTCCTTGTATAGATGGAGCAAAAAGAGAAAAGAGACAGACAGTTGTCTGGAAATGAAGGCAAAAGATACCTTCCGCTAAAATTAAAAAAGCATTACACGTATCTTTACATTTATTTATTTGAAAAAATAAGCACTAGTGTCACATCTTGTCTTCAAAAGGAGATTCCAATGGAGAAAAGTAGGACACCTTGCAATTCTTTTGTCAAATCAATTTTCATCAGTGGACATAGTGGTTGATTCGACATCTTCTTTATCTTCATTTTTTTTCTTCCTTTGTTTTCCTTTTTGTGGTTTTTTATCAAGGAAGGCTTTAGACGGAATATATCAAAGTTTCTGTAATTTATTCCCTGGTCTCTCAAGGCTTTTGGAACAAATATTTTTGTTGTGGGGGTCTCAGCATATAGATAAGAACCTTTGTTGTCCCATTCATCTTCTTTCACAATTTTAAGTGCCCTGTATCTTTCATACATTTGTTCTTTGATTTTTATATATTCCATTTTTTCTAGATTGTTATTTTCCCTCCATTCTTCATAGTCTGTATCCAGGAATTTTGATTTGATGTGTACAGTGTGTTTTGTGGGTTCAAAAACATTTTTTCCAAAATGCGATGGAGTGGACATGAAGTCCATATATATGTCAGTTGCTCACATGTTTGTTAATTGTTCTATTATGCTTCCAAAAGGCTCTGGAAGATCATCTTGAATCCATTCATCAAAATAGATTCTTCTGACAAGTCCATAGTTTATTAACATATTTGGATCAAATATGATATCTTCATGGGTCAAGAATTTGTATTTTGTGAGATTGAGAGTAATTTGTGGGACTGCACAAGATATTGTGCATAAGCAGTCATGGGTTGTTTGTGGACAAGAAGCAAATCTTTTTGTACAAGGGATATTTGTATTTCTCATGATATCTCAATTTATTTGTAACCCTTCATTTTTTGTTTTGGATATGTGTGAGAAGAATTCACGGAGTTTATTGAAAGTTTGTGGAGAAAGCTCAAAAGGGTGTTGTATAAAATGCTATTCTCTTGTCATTTGTTCTGGAAAGTTGGGCAGAATCACAGATTTTTGGATTATAGTTGGCAGAGGTGTATTTTGGTAAATATTTTTAGGATTACCCAGATTTATCATTTTTGTGGGACTGGATTTGGTTATAGTGGCAAAAGAAGTTTGTGGTCTGAAATTTGTAGAAGAAGAAGTTTCAGTGTTTTCTTCTTTGATCTGTTTTGCCAAGGAAATTTGTCGTAAACTTTGTATGTCTTTAGAAATTATATAATCTTTTCCAAAGACCTTTTGTAACTCATTTGTAGCAGCTTCAAATGTATTGAAGCCTTTGTATAATGGTTTTCCATATCTGGGATTTTGTTCAAGATATTTGATCTTAACGATCATTTGTTCCCATGTGGTATAAATACCAGCATCGGGATCTATAAACAGGCCATAATAGAGATATTTTGTTTTTTTCTCATTTGTGAACATTTGTACTAGAGTGTATAAAACACTCAATTTTTGTTTATTAGACTCATGAGGAGTCTTCATATTCCAGATATTGTCAAGAATCATTTGTTGATCTTTAGTGACTTTCGTCTTTGTCTGAAATTTGTTTGTAGTATATGCCTTCAAATGTTTGGATGGATTTAATTCTTCCATTTCTGCAAAATAAATGTTAGTAATTGGCATATATGATTTTATTTAGTAATCTTGATAACCGGTCTGGTAAGAAATTATTTTTTTCTTTTATGTGTTCCCAACTAATGTTAGTCCCGCAATTTGATATGGCATGTTTAAATTTTAACCATCTGTTATTTATGGTTCCTTTTTCTTTTTTATTGTCTGTATATTTTACAATTGATTCACAATCTGTTCTAATTGTTATTTCCTTTTGAGAAATTATAAATAATTTAAAGGCTTCTAAAACGTATATTCTGGCTAGTATCTCATAGTCTAAAGATGTCATGTATCCTTTTTCTTTGTATGTCCTTGAGGTATATCTACATATTTTTTTTGTAGATTTACTTCCGTATTTGTTATCTTTACTTAATAATATTCCTCCCCATCCTAAGGAAGATCCAGCTGTTTCGATTATTAAATATTCTGTCTTTAAAGGTAAACTTAAAGGTTTTAAGTTCTGGGCTAATTTCTTTATTTATTGGATTTGTTTTATATCTTCTATGTTAAATTCCCTGTTACCCTTTAGGCTTGTCTTGTTGTAAAGAGGCCCGGTATATTTTGAAAGATTTTTTATATAAGGTCTTGCATAATTTATAAGTCCTAAAAAGGCTTGTAATTGTTTCAAACTTTCTAATTTGTCTAGGAATTCTAAAATTTTTCTAGCTATATGTGGCTGTAATTCTATGATTCCTTTACCGATTTTGGCTCCCAAAAATTCTATATTATTTTTTAATAACTCTATCTTTTTCTTGGATATAATTAATCCATGTGCTTCTATAAGTTTTAATTCAGTATACAAATGTGGTATATGTTCTTGTCTAGTTTTGGAAAAAACAAGAATGTCATCTATGTATACACAGGTATATTTATTACAGTTTTGGAAAATATTATCCATTTTTCTTTGGAATATTTGTGGAGCATTTTTTAAGCCAAATGCATTACTAACCATTCATAGTGGCCTTCACTACATGTAAATGCAGTCCAAGGTATAGATTCAGGGTGCATTTTAACTTGCCAGAATCCTGATTTTAAGTCAAACTTTGAAAACCAATTTGATCCTTGTATTTTGTTTATTAAAACGTCTTTATTTGATATACAATATTCATCTTCATAAGTATTGTCATTCAATCTTGTATAGTTCATGACCATTCTCGATTGGCCACGTTTCCTTTCAGATTCTTTCTAAACAATAAAAGCTGTTGTCCTATGTCTAGAATCTGTTTTTCTAATAATATTTAGGTTTGTCAGGATTTTTATATGCATCTTGAATTCTTCCATAATCCAAGTGTCATATTTTGGAGATCCTGTTTTTATGGTTAGGTCTGAATTGATTATATCTAATTTACGTTGTATGGGATCTTTATTCCAATATTTTAATGGTTTTCCCCTATAATTTCTATTTTTTCTAATTTCGAAATTATTTGGTCTATGTCATCTGTTGTTAGTAATAATCTACTTATATCTCTTGGATTTATAAGTTGGATATCTTTAATAAATCCTTTTCTTTTATATTCATAATTTTTAGGAATTTCTTGTATGAGTTCTGTAAATGTTAGTATATGTGCGTTGTTTTTCATTTTGCATTGTCCTGGTATAGGGCAATCACATTTATCCTTTTGTTCACATTTATCTTTTTGTCCTCCTGTAATCCCACCACGCTTCTCAAATGCATACTCTGATAGTATTGGGGTTAGTGTAGTCTTTTTTGAAATTTGTATATAATCTTTATTGAATGCAAAACTCCCGTTGTCATTTAATAAGAAATCTAATCCTAGGATTAATTTTATTCCTTCAAGGTTTAATTCTAACACCCATAATTGGTTTATGTTGTAATAAGGAGACCATTCTCCACATGTATTGGTAAAACTTATGTTTATATTTTTTACAATATTTGTAATAATATTAGTAGTTCCATCAAATTGGATACTTTGTTTTGGTCTATCTGCTTTTGTTACATATTTGTAAGGTATGAGACTAGAACAAATAGTTGAACCAGTGGCTCCAGTGTCTATAAAGGCTAACATCTGTATTTCTAATCCTTTTATATTCAGCTTTGTTGGGATGCGTAATTCTTTTAGGTTTCCTGAATTACATATTACTGGAATTTATATTGGTTTGTCAATGTTATTTAAATTGTTATTATTTTCATATGATGTTGATTTGTCATGAATAGCATTTTTCTTTTTATCTAAAGTTATAATTTTTTCTTTTATTTCTTTTATTTCTATTTCAATATTATTTGTCCTTTCTTCAAGTATTTTAATTCTATCTTCATTTATCTTATTTTTATCTGTGTAAACAGGTTTATTTTCTTTGGGTAATTCTATACTGAATTTGTTTTTTTGCACATATATGGCATATTTCCATTATGCATTCTATACATTTAAATCTTTTTATCAAAGGCAGGGTACCAAGGACAAAGTTCACATTTCGTGGTATCTATTCCCATTTTATGTTTGAAATTATGTTCACATAAATCTTTGTTTACAATATTTAGTAAGTATTCATGTGGTATGTTTTCTTGCAAATCTGTTAATTCATCAATTAAGGTATAATTTGATGTTTGTATTTGTTCTTGTTCTTGTAATCCTTCTAAGGATATTATAGAAGTTTCTGAAACATCAGAAGCAATTTCTATTAAATCTTCTTTAACTGAATCTATAAGATTAAATTCTCTAGTAAATAAGTTATGTCTTTTTGGACATGAGGAAGATAAATGTCCTTTTTCATTACAAGCAAAACATGTAATTGTATTTGTGTATGTTTTTCTTGGATTATATTTTCTAACATGTTTCTCTTTGTTAAGATATGGTTTTTTGCATTTGATTTTCTTAAATAATATTTTCTAGTATACCTCTTTTTAAATTTAGGTTTTTTTATCTATGTTGTAATTTCTTGATCCATATTGTTGTGGAGTATATATTTGTGCACAGAATCCATAATTTTTCTGTTTTAATTCCCTTTGGATTTGTATATAGGTACATTTCTTTTTTAGTTCAGAAATAATATGTGTTATTCTTATTCCAATGTTATCATATCCTTTAGTGATATTTGTAGTATTATTTTGATAATGTTTTATCCAAGATTTATGTATTCCTTTTCCTAAATCACCTGGTAGTTTGGAAAAGAGTCTATTTCCTATTTCAGCGCTGTAATAATTTCCTGAAATAGTTGCGTAATGTAAAAATTCTTTTAAGAATATTATTATGTATTTCCAATCTAACAATTGGATTTGTTCTAAATCTCTCATGGCCTCTTGTTGCCTTATGGTTACTCCTGTGTTTACATCTCTTCCTGTTATTATTCTGTGCATTGTATAAGCAAAGTTGTAAATATTACTTCCTTGTATTATTAAGTTATTTATTTCTTCAGGAAAGCTTTGTTTATAGGCTTACCATATGGCCTTGGCTATATCTCGTAAATATTTTTCGGCAATTCTGATCATTTCTTCACCAGAATTTATGTTTGTATGCCTTGCTGCATAATCTCTTGCTATAGCAGCAGTCCATTGTTCTAGATATGTATCTAGCGATTGTGGATGGCATTCTGTAACATTTAGTATTACTGAATTATTTTTAAAGAAAGTTGTTTCATTAGGTAAACTTTTACCTATTGTCCTTAATTTTTTATTTTCATTTGTATATGGTTCAACTACTTGTCTGGGTGGTTGTCCGAATGTATATGGCATTGTTTCTTAGTTTCTATTTGGATATGAAATTCCTGAACTCCTAGTTGTTTCATCTTGATCAGCTATGTAACAGCCCGCAAACCCGTACCCCTTGAATTGACATTAATCTCCATCAATTAACTCAAAAAGGACGGAAATACGAATCATTTGGGTTAAAGAAGAAGGAGGTAGAAAAAGAGGAAACAACCCAACATCAGAATCCCACATAGGCAGCGGAATAAAATATAATATATAATAACTGATCTTTACACAAAACAAAACTATATCTGTTTTATACTTACATCTTTTGAATACAACATCAGAGTTCAACAACATCTAACACACAACTGTACAATAATCACTGCATGTCCTCTCAAAACTGAATACACAGTACACACAACACAGCAGAATATACATCAAGTACGAGTGATACGTCTCGCCATCCAGCTCGTCTCCTGAGCTTCACAGCATCTTATCATGTATCTATAATACTCGGTCTGACCCGAGCATTATAATAAAATAACACCCGATTCAGTTTGGAAAACCAGTGTGAGAAAACACACTCAATTGGATTATTAAAGTTTTCCAAACCCTTTGAAAACAAAAGCATCTCGTAAGACCACGCCACAAATAAACATGTCGGGTTTTTACCTTACGATAGCCAAAACACTTTTTATCAAATCCTCTGATATTATAATAGTGTCTATATACAAATACTTATTCAAATAGCTGAAATTGTTACATGATTAAATTCAGCATACTAGTCACAAAGTGGGTAATACAATCAAAAACCATAAAAGGCACGTAGGGAGAATGGATTTCCAACTAATGACTAGGCACTGGGGTACCACCTGTCACAGTACCTGGTCTAGATCAGTGTACCGAGGACCACGCCTGATCCCCTGCAACACAAGACCGGAACTACCTAAGGGTAATTCCGAGTAAGATCACCCTACGGTTGGCGCGACCAACCGCCACACAGCCGAAATAAAAAGGGACATCTAGACATGGATGATCTCACCCTAATGGGCGCTACCCACGTAGCCTTGCTGCATAACCCCTGATTTTCAGTCATTCCTGGTTGATGAGGCTTGAGGCTAAGCGTTACCTTTAGAGAACATATCCCTTAGAATGCCCATCGTCTACCTGACGATGTTTCGAAAGCATTCATCCATACAAGTCTGTAACAACCCGGGATTTCGCAATTATTTTATTATCGTCATTAGACGATTAATATTGTTGCTAATTACTAATTGTAGTTTTTTTAAATTGAGTTGAAATTCTTTTATAAATGGTTAAAAGGATTCGTGGGCTTGAGGTGATCATCAAAAGCTTGTACCCGATTCCCCTTTCATTTTTCTAACCCTAAACAATAATAAACGAAAATAATAAAATGGCGGCCTCTTCCCCTTCGTTCAAAAATTAGGGTTTTGCACAAATTTGAAGACGCCGACTTTAAATTAGATCGATCAAGTTTCTCATGCTCGGCTTCGACTCTGGCTGCTCGATCCTTGGTCGCTAGTGCTCTTCGATGCTAAGGTGAGTGGTTTGCCACTCACATCTAATTCAAAGAAAAATTTGTTGATGATTTTTCGAAATGTTTGAACTCTTTGGCCAGTACGGCTTGATTTTCATTTTTGACTTCGGTTTGGATACTTGTAGTCCTCGGGAAGTTTTGCATTGTTTTGCTTTGAGCTTTGATATCAAAGTTGATATGATACTTGTTGCTGCCTATTTCTTAGCTTTTACAGTGAACTTGTTTCTTGAGATTGTGCTTATGTAATACAGTTTGCACTGGTTCTCTGTCTTGCTCATAAGTGATACTTTCATTTATGCCTTCATGTATGCTTGTCGAGTCTGGTTTATGAGTCTGGGATGCTTTAGTTTTAGCCTCGACCTCTGTATTTGTTATGTGCATACTGTAGGGATTCTACCTCTGTCCTCTCTGTTGGTATTACGGTACTCTGGTAGTTGATGTACTGGTAGGGTATGGCATGGTTCACTGACGAGTTCATTTGCATTTGCATTCACTCTATCATGTTAGCTGGGGGGTTTAGAGTTTGATCTGCACTGAACTTATGCTATCTGGTCTTGCAACACTTTTATGCACACTGTTGCCTTATGCTGCAATTGTAGTTAGATTGAGTTCGTGGTGTCACTAGGACTTTCAAGTCAGTGGTTTCAGACCTTCATTTACAATTCGAGTCATGTTGACATTGCTGGTTTTGGTTGCAGTTTGTACTTTGTGCACTTTGTAGCCTTGGTTACCGTTCGAGTTCATTTGCAATTGAACTACTCTCTGGAGTGGTCGTACACTTGTAGTTGAGTCTGTTCAAGTCACTGGTCCTTGTATCAGTGCTCAGTCATTTAGGTGGTAGCTGCGGTTATTGACTTCACTTGATTATAGAACTGTAATGTTCATTAGTTCGTTTGCCTTGAGTCGGGATTTGTGTTTTTCTTGTAGTACATTCATGTGCTTACTTTGAGCATGTTACATTTGTGTTCGAGTCTACTTGCATTTGTATCAATCCATATCATCACTTTGAAGTCTTTGGGTATTGTGTTCATCTGAGTCAATTGAAGTTGTAGCCAAGTGTCATTGGTTCCTGTAATAGGCCCCTAATTTCTGGCCTGGTTCGCATTTGTCATTGGTTTGGAGTAATTGGTCTGAAGCTTGCTTGCCTGCATTATTAGTCTTGATTCTGAACATGGCTTGAAGTATTACTGCTTGCATTTGACTTTTGAGTTGCAGTTTTGTTCACTGGTCAAGTTCTTTGCTTGATGTGCTTGAGTTTGCATCATTGATCATGTTGGCCTTTTGGTTTAGCTTGGTCGACATTTTATGGTTCAGTTCTGCCCTTGTGATCTTGTGGTGGCTGCAGTTTTGTTGCAGTTGTGCCCCTGCAGCACTTGATGTTATTTGATCTGTTGCACATGTACGCTTTGTGCATGGCATTTTGCTATCTGTTTCTATGTTTTATGATGGCACTGACCAGTTGGGTTTGAGTTGTTTAACTTGAACTCGATCTCGAGATGGTGCCATTTGCTATTGATTCATTGAGCTTTTGTGTATTTCATCACTGTAGTGGCGAGGCAGTGCATGCGTGCGTGTACTGCAGCCCTAACGGTATTGCCGTTTTAATTGATGTTTCAATTATTTGAATTGTTTTGTGTTCAATTCAATATTTGGGAATTTTATTTGATTCAGTTCGATTGATCGCTTTGTTGTGTCTAATTATCTATTCGATAATTAGATTCTGAGTTTCTAGTTATTAGTTAATAATTGGATTTTGTGTAAATTGCTGATTAGGCAATTCTGTTGTTTTCCGAATTATCTGCATTGGTAATCTTTTATCTATCTTTGTTGATGGTTTGGATTTGCTGGTTTGTTGTTTAACACTGTTTAGTGTTATATCTGTCGTTATCCGATTTTCTTATCGAGGAGTCGGATATACGAGATTTCTGTGACTGTCGTCTATTCGTTATTGATTATTATTGCTTCTGTGCATTAATAACTGAGTTTGGATTAGACTGACCCGTGTATTATTTTCTTTTGAATTTAATACTCGGGTCAGACCCGAGTTATTTCAGGTTGTAGATTTCCGGCTTTGGGTTGCTGCTTGAGCTATGAAGTCTTTTCATATCTTCTGAAGTAGTCTTCGTCATTTTGTAGTAGTCGTGTCATTGTATAGGTTGATATGTATTCATGTATATTAGTTGATAATGTACGTGTATATATAACTTCCAGAGTCGACAGTTGTAGTTGTATCATATGTATTGTGTCAAATGTATTGTAACTGACATCAGTTATATATATATATATATGAGATTTTTATTAATCTATGTTCCGCATTTATATTATCTGTGTTATTATTATATTCATTGTCCTAAACTATTATGAACCGTCGTAGTTCGTTTTGTACTAGAATTGGGTATGTCGATGGGAGTAAATAAATAAGAGATGAAAAATAAAAAGTATATACCACTCCTATCGAGGTAACCAATATTAGTGTAAGGCCAACTACGGATGGTCGCTCCTATCCAGCCTTATTCTTCGTAATAATAGACAGTATTTCTTTTAATACTCTTTGTTATTATGAGCATAGAGGTGGGGCGTCACAGTTGGTATCAGGGCTTTGGGTTTATGGACATAATATAAATCATAACTTGGATGGAACATATGTTACAACTATTGGTCGGTGTTTTATGTGTGCTTTGAGTCAAAAAATTAAAGTTTTGAAATTATGATGAAATTTTTAAATATATTTATTTAAAAATAAAAGTGAAATTGTGTTTTGATGATTTGATTAAACGTGTTCTGTTAATCAGAGTGCGCAGCGGAAACAGTGAAACTGTCTTCGCTGAGTACAACTGATAATCTTTTTGATTTAAAAATCGAAATAGGAAATTGAAATAGATTTCATTTGTGTTTACATAGCTGTGTTTAATTTGTTTCTTTGAAAAGTTTGAATCCGATTTGAGGATTTGAAGCGATTGCAGCTATGTGATTTTGTTGAGATTTTTGCTGAGTTTCTTTTATGCTAATCATATATTGATTAGATTTTTGCTGTTTTGAATTATCTTCATTGAAGATACATTCGAATGATTTCTTTGTTCATTTTGTAGTACGTGCAAATTTGAGTTGCACGTTACTGCATTTATTTTACGTTGAACCGATGCTTGGTTATGAAATGTATTTTGTTGCCGTTATTTTTATAACGGGATTTTTACACCAATGCTATATTTTTGAAGCATGGTGTTTTGTGGCATTTTTGATGAACGAAAATTCACTGGTGTTACATTTTGATGTGAATTATTTTGATGAGATTTTGACGTTTAAAAATTACTGTCGCTTTGGCTTCAGTAACCGTCAAATTTTAAAAAGTGGATTTTCAAGCGGTTATACCGCAATGCTGATTTTGAGATTCGTTTTACGATGTTTTGAGAAGTGCAATTCCCTTTTCGGAATTGCTACTGATGTTGTTGCTTTAATCACGTGATTGGAAAATCGTTTTAAAAATGGAAATTTATTATAAAATTTTTAACAGTTTGCGCTTTCAAAAGGATGAGAAAGCGACTTAAATGATTCAGCAAAATCGAGGACTATGAACCCTTTCTTTTACTGTTTCGCTTAACTCTGGACTTGTCCAGTTGAGAATGTGAATTGTTATTTTTATAAAATAAATAAAATTGTTTTCAGAAATTTTACAGTTTGCGATTTCAAAAGAATGAGGAAGCGATTTAAACGTTTCAGCAAAATCGAAGACTATGACCCCTTTCTTTTACTGATTCGCTTAATTCTGGACTTGTCCGTTTGAGAATGTAAAGTGTATTTTTACAAAATACACAATTTTGCACTTTCAAGGAAACGATGAAGAGAATCAAACGATTTAGTAAAACACGTGGTATGAGACATGTGCGTTTGCTATTTCGGTTATTTTCGGACGCGTTAATTGAAATATCTGTTGTTTTGATGATTTTGCACTTTCAAGAAAACGATGAAGAGAATTAAACGGTTTAGTAAAACTCGTGGTTATGGGACATGTGCGTTTGCTATTTTGGTTAATTCCGGACTCGTTAATTGAAATATTTGATGATTTCGTGTGCTTTCGAGCCACTATGTTGGACCTTCGGGTCATATGATGGACCTTCGGGTCAAATACCAGTACTAGGCCTTCGGTTCATTTGTTGGACCTTCGGGTCATTTGTTGGGCGCCAAAATTATGTTGAGTACTTGGTAGGCTTCGGCCATTTGTTGATGCACGTGCGGCGAATTAAAAACTCGCCATCTGATGGGATCGATCCAAGCTTTTATGTTGATTTTCTAGTCTTCTTAATTGATTTCTAGATATTTGTTGTTTCCAATTATCTGCAGGTAATTGGATATTTGTTGATATGAGTTCTGATTATCGTTTTTGATAATTAGATATTTGTTGTTTCTAATTATCGCTTGTGATAATTGGATATTTGTTGATATGAGTTCTGATTATCGTTTTTGATAATCGGATATTTGTTGTTTCTAATTATCGCTTGTGATAATTAGATATTTGTTGATATGAGTTCTGATTATCGTTTTTGATAATCAGATATTTGTTGTTTCCAATTATCGCTTGTGATAATTGGATATTTGTTGATATGAGTTCTGATTATCGTTTTTGATAATCGGATATTTGTTGTTTCTAATTATCGCTTGTGATAATTAGATATTTGTTGATATGAGTTCTGATTATCGTTTTTGATAATCAGATATTTGTTGTTTCTAATTATCGCTTGTGATAACTAGATATTTGTTGATATGAGTTCTAATTATCGTTTTTGATAATCGGATATTTGTTGTTTCTAATTATCGCTTTTGATAATAAATTTTTTGCTGATTTGAGATTTAATTATCGCTTTTGATAATTAAATATTTGCTGATTTGAGATTTAATTATCGCTTTTGATAATTAAATATTTGCTGATTTGAGATTTAATTATCGCTTTTGATAATTAAATATTTGCTGATTTGAGATTTAATTATCGCTTTTGATAATTAAATATTTGCTGATTTGAGATTTTATTATCGCTTTTGATAATAAAATATTTGCTGATTTGAGATTTAATTATCGCTTTTGATAATTAAATATTTGCTGATTTGAGATTTAATTATCGCTTTTGATAATTAAATATTTGCTGATTTGAGATTTAATTATCGCTTTTGATAATTAAATATTTGCTGATTTGAGATTTAATTATCGCTTTTGATAATTAAATATTTGCTGATTTGTGTTTCTGATTATCTTTTTTGATAATTAGATATTCGATGATTTGTGATTTCTGATTATTGTTTTGTTAATTAGATAATTGTGTTTTCTGATTGTCGTTTTGATAACTGGTCATTTGGTAGTTTTGCTGATTTGAGATTTAATTATCGCTTTTAATAATTAAATATTTGCTGATTTGAGATTTAATTATCGCTTTTGATAATTAAATATTTGCTGATTTGAGATTTAATTATCGCTTTTGATAATAAAATATTTGCTGATTTGAGATTTAATTATCGCTTTTGATAATTAAATATTTGCTGATTTGAGATTTAATTATCGCTTTTGATAATTAAATATTTGCTGATTTGAGATTTAATTATCGCTTTTGATAATTAAATATTTGCTGATTTGAGATTTAATTAACGCTTTTGATAATAAAATATTTGCTGATTTGAGATTTAATTATCGCTTTTGATAATTAAATATTTGCTGATTTGAGATTTAATTATCGCTTTTGATAATTAAATATTTGCTGATTTGAGATTTAATTATCGCTTTTGATAATTAAATATTTGCTGATATGAGATTTAATTATCGCTTTTGATAATTAAATATTTGCTGATTTGTGTTTCTGATTATCGTTTTTGATAATTAGATATTCGATGATTTGTGATTTCTGATTATTGTTTTGTTAATTAGATAATTGTGTTTTCTGATTGTCGTTTTGATAATTGGACATTTGCTAGTTTTGCTGATTTGAGATTTAATTATCGCTTTTGATAATTAAATATTTGCTGATTTGAGATTTAATTATCGCTTTTGATAATTAAATATTTGCTGATTTGAGATTTAATTATCGCTTTTGATAATAAAATATTTACTGATTTGAGATTTAATTATCGCTTTTGATAATTAAATATTTGCTGATTTGAGATTTAATTATCGCTTTTGATAATAAAATATTTGCTGATTTGAGAATTAATTATTGTAACGACCACGACTTTTCTCTCCACAGAAAGTCGCATCGTTAATAAGAAAGAAAGGGATAGAAAAGAGAAAAGAAGAGAAAGAAAGAAACAACACATCAGAATCTCACAGCGGAAACGGAACAAATTATAATATATCACATAACTAATACATAGTCTTTACATAATCAGAGTACACAACTTATACATCACTTACTAGACAGTTATAAACATCTGTCTAGACATTACAACTCAAATACAAGACAAGACACTATCACAGATATCAACACAGCGGAATACTATATCTACGAACGCCGAAGCCTCCTGCTCCATTGCTCCTCCAGAATATTCGTCAAAGCTAAACCTGAATCCCTTGGCTACTCGTAAAAATTTGAGTACCCAAGAGTTTAATAAAACAGAAAATAAACACTTGGGTCAGACATGGGTCTGGTGTGAGTAAACGGGTTAAAATTGTTTAACTTCAAAACCTTTTGAAAACAAAGGTATCACGTAAGACTTCCCACACATAAACATGGAAAAGTTTTTACCTTACGCTAACCAAAACATTTGATAGGAAATTCGATTGTATTATAATAGGGTCTAGGGTTTTCAAGTAAAATACAGAAATAGCTGAAATGCTTACATCTCACATTCCAACATAGTTGGGCACAACTAATACGTACGGCACTTATTGGAGTTTGGATTCCATACAATGGCAGGGCTACCGGGGTACCGCCCGTCACAGTACGTGGCCTAGATCACCGTACCGAGGATCACTCCCAATCCCCTGCAACACAAGGCCGGAACATCCCTTACTGGATAATTCCCGCACAAGATACCTCACGGTTGGGATCAGCAACCGCACACACTAAGCCGAAATAAGAAGGGACTTCTAGACAGAGGTAATCTTGTCCTACTTGGGTGCTACCCACTAACCTTGATGCACCTCCCCTGTTTTAGCCATTCCCGGTTTGTGAGGCTTGAGGCTACGATTACCTTAGAAAAGAACACATCACTTAGAATGCTCATCGTCCACCTGACGATGTGCTGAAAGCATTCAATCCATACAAGTTCGTTCCGGGTTCGAACGAAACCGAAGGCATTATCTCGTTACACTCGTTTTGGAATCACCCTCAGAGTTAACGACAATAACCCTTGTACTCTGAAGCTTCATCTTCACTTGATTCACGATCTATCGTTAATTTGGATCGATGTGGTATTCGGGTCTCCAGACCTGGAAATCCGGTATACGGAAACCCGATCCCGGTCTCATCGAAATCCAAAGCGTATCTTTTAAGCCCAAGTTGTTTTAAAGGTTAAAACAATTCAATTCATTATCTTTATACACAAAGAAAGATAATTCACAATAGATAATCAACATTATCAGATAATCCATATTATCATCACAATTCAACTAACATCCATATCATACAGCATATATCTCATCAGAGATATCAATCAATGTAAAGCATTCAGTATTATCATCCATCCATAAGTAATGATTTATATCATCTCTAATTAATTTAAAGTGAATTAAATTAATTACTTTATTTTATAAATCCTTCTTACTTAACCATTAATTAATTACAATCAATTAATTTATTATCCTCACATTAATCATCTTAATTAATCACCCTTGATTAATACCCCTTAATTACATTCAAGTAATTTATCCTTTAATTAATTACTTAAATTAATTAACCTTAACTACTTATAATAATTAACCTTTAATTACTTCATTAATTAATTAACTATAATTAATTAAATTAATCAACTATAATTAATTACATTAATCCTTAATTAATTACATTAATTAATCACTTATTTATTAATTACTTATTAATTAATCAATTCTTAATTACATCATTAATTATATTAATTAATGATCCTTAATTACAAATTAATTATTAATTACTTAAATTAAATTAATTACATTAAGTAATTAACCTTTAATTAAAACACATTTATTAATCACCTTTGATTAACCTCATTCAGTAATTAACTCCCCTTAATTACTTCTTTAAATAAATTAATTACACCCTAATTAATTTCTAAATTAATCCTTTGATTAATTCACAAGTAATTAAACTCAAATTACTTTCCTTAATACATAACCAACCAATTAATTACTTCCAGTAATTATCTATTATTTACTTCCTAAATAATCATACCTTAATAATTACATTAAGTAATTATTATCAAATCATCTCTTGATTATTCTAAATTAATTAAACTTAATTAATTAACTTAACTAAATCAAATTAACTTAATTAATTACAATAAGTAATTAATTTCTTAATTACTTCCATTAAGTAATTCATTTAACAAATGATTATCTTTAAATTAATTAATCTAATTAATTATCAAAATTAATCACCTTAATTTAATTATTAAATAATCTCTAATTAATAACCTTCATTAATAATTATTTAATTACTTTCTTAAGTAATTAACTTAGATTAATTATTATTGATTATAAATTAATTAATCTTAATAACAAATTTATTTAATCTAATTTATTCAATTAATTAAGTGTTAACCACAACTTAATTAATATTTAATTACTTTATTAAATCTTAATCATTAATTAATATTCTAATTAATAATCCTTAATTACAAATTAATTATTCCTAATTAATTAATCTTAAACTTTAATTAAAATAAATTCTTAATTATAATTTAATTAATTCCAAATCTTCAATTAATTGAATTAATTAATTATCCATATTAATTTACCTTATTAATTTAATTCATCACAAATCATTAATTTTTAAGAAAACATTTCCTTATTAATGATATTTATTAATCAAAACATATTTGAAATATTTAACTTTCAAATTTACCTTTAAATTCCATTTTAAATATGAGATTTAAAATTTATAAAAATTTAACCTTAACAAACTTTAAAAATCCATTTACAAACTCTTAAAATCATATGGTGAAGAAATACTAATTTATAAAAGAACTTAAGAATTTTAAATCAATTTACTTTTAAATTCTACCCATTTAATATCCATTTTAACAATTAAAGTTATTTAAACAATTTAATTTAAAAACTTATACTTGTTTTTAAACTATGGAAACAAAATTTAATTTGAATTCACATTTCAATTTTGTTTTAACTCCATTTAAAATCATGCCTTTTAAAATTTAGACTTAGGCCAGACAGTTTTCAAAAAAAAACTGTCAACATCTCCATGACCCGAGTCCACCCATTCTGCTCCGAGTAATTCCCTCCATTGCTTCGAGAAAAATGTCAAAATTCCCGAGCTTCCCTTGCTAAACCCATCCCCACAAATACAACAGGATATCAGCCCTGAACACTTCAAAACAACTTACTCCCTTGCCTACTTCGAGTCAACCCACCTAAATACTCGAGTTCGACCCAAGACATCCCCTTCTTCTCCACCACTAAACATCGCCGGATTCATAGTTGTGCACGGTGCACGTACACCCACGAATCAACACCTTCCGACTCTTCCCCTGATCGTTGATCAACCAGCGTTAGCCTCGCCGTCTCTCACGTGAACCCAGGTCACCATATCCACCAACGAATCGAAATTCGATCACCTCCCAGGCCTGGAAACCATCAGTTCGAATTCGCCAAAGCCTGTCATCACCCAAAGCTCGCCGTTCCGATCATCTGCAGGTCAACCCTTCCGGCCGCGACACCGTCTACGTGACTACTATTCATTCCCAAAAACTCGACGAACTCGATCCACTACAGGGATCACGACGATCGATTCTTCCAAGCTTCATTTTCTAGGGTTAAAAAATCAAATTCTAAATCATTTCTTCCTCAATGTTTTAATTCGATTTCCAGTAATTTTCCTTATATCCTCGATCATTCCTCCATCACTACTGAAGATTACAACATCCCAATTTCACTGAGATCATCACAATTACCAAAAATTCATTTCTAACTTAAACCAGAACTGCTCCTTTATTTCCAAATTATAAATTATGATTCTGGTTTCTAAATTCATCATTTGTAATCTAGAATCATGTTATAGAATTGACTCAAGAATTCTGGACATTTAAATTTAGCCTATAATATGATCAGACCTGTAGATTTCAAATTTTTAAATAAATACATCATATATTTATTTAAAACTATATTTATAAATATATATATATATACTTACAGACATTTCTTATTCTCAGATCCTAGCCTATAATCAACTACATATGAAGATATGAATTCTTTTATTGATGAAAGGAATAATGTAATATAACAGAGATAATCATCAGACATATCACATAAATGTATACACATACATTTCAATCTAAGCATACATGCACATCATTTCAAACTATTTTACTTCAAGATTTCATTCATGCATCAAAGTTCAAAGTCTCAAATTTTAAACTGTTTTTAAATTGAAATGTTTACTCACCAGATTTGAATGGAACAGAGAGTAGTGCACTTAATATTTGAACTGCTTTTAAACTTTAGAATCCTGAATGCTTTTGCTTTAAAATGCTTGAGTTGCTAAAATGTTATTGCTCCTTGATTTAAAGACTTGAGTTGCTTGCTTTCAAACAGAATTTAAGTTGCTGGAATATGCTCCAGGTTGAAGAAATGCAGGCTTTTGAATTTCCAGTTTGAAAGATTTGATTTACAGGCTTTCATTTGAAAACAAATTACAGGTTTTAGATTTGATAAATCTCTGGTTTGAGGAGTTTTGATGATCAGATTGTTTTAGAGAATTGGTTATAGGATTTGGCTTTTGATTTTGGAAGATGTTTACAGTGTATTGATTTTTTGTTTTGAGGAATTGTTTGCACGCTTGGAATTTACTTTGTTTTCAGCTGAGAATAGGAAAAGAAGATTGAAGAGATGAAAAGTATACTTTTATAAATTCAGTTATGATTTATTTAAAATTAAAGAAAATAAAATTTAAAAGATGACACTTGTTTTAAAAACTTACATTTGTCAACTATGCCATTTAATTATACTACACATGTTACTAACATGTCTTAAGGTATTAACACATGTCCTTAAGTATTTTATTTATCTTAAATGTTAATATAAAAGCTTTTCATACTTAACTTATTAAATAAATAAACACTTATCTTAATATATGTATATATATAATTACTTTAGAGAAAATATTATAAAACCAATTATATACAAATAAAATCTTATACACATATTTTTAAAATCCAAAATAATTGTCTTTTATTGTTTAAGAAATATAAATTAAGATTCCAAATACCCTTTTAAAAGTATTATATTAAATTATACTTCCAAATTACAATTTATATATATTAAAATTCGATAGCACTTTTATTAACCTCAAACCAAAACTTTCCCTATTTTCAATATATACAAATATATATATATATATATACATTTAAATAGAAAATAATTTCAACATTAGTTTTGAGAATTATTATATTGAATTTTAAAACAACCTTCAAATCATAATATATACATACATATATATTGTAATTTGAAAATACATCTTTTATTAACCAAAAGACTTCCTATTTATAATATATACACCAATATATATATACATTATAAATAGAAAACATTTATATAAGCTTTGAAAGGTAAATCTTACCAATTTTAAATTGTTAGAAAAGATATAAGCCAGATTAAATATTTATTAGCCTTTAAATGATTAAATTTACCAATTTAAATTAAAATTATATAAGAAAATTATCAATCCAATTTAATTTTAAATACAGATTATTAAATTGATATTGCCCCAAAATTCCGGGATATCACATTCCTCCCCCCTTAAAATAATTTCGTCCCCGAAATTTAAACAAAGGTAATTTAATAATCTTATTAAAGATTTTAATTTAAAACACAAGCATATACTATCATCCATATGCTAGCAACCATAGCAACCAAATCATACAATCAAACAATTCTAACTATCTAGACTAAATTCTAGATAAAATTCCTCGAGTTTCCCCAAGTATATATATATATACCGGGATACTCGCTTTACAAACAATCTAAACTACTGAGCTATAGAGCTCCTACTCATCTAGGTCTACAAAACTAAACAGGATATCAGACTACAGACGAGTCTGACTTAACTACTAAACTTCCTGAACTGCTGATTTCAAAAACCAGAAATAGATCAAACACGTACTCCCTCAGCGATACGTAAAACACAATGAATTCCAGTTATCCAAACTGACAATTCAATTCCGAAGACCAAATACTTATCCAAATCAGAACACAGACGAGATCCAAACATAACTCTACTTCACAATTATCCGTAGATTCCAAACTTACTCCTCCTATCAGAGATACACTCCAAACTGCTTTCGCTGCTCAACTCTGATATGAGGTAGAACACAAGCACAGACTGGACACTCACTTCTAGAAATAAGGTTCACTGATCCATAAATAAAACTCAGATATTCCAGCCAAAATTGAGCTGCTTCACCAAACTCTATCTCTAGGAAAACATCCTTCCACTAGACTGAACCATCGGTATCACTCCTGGAATCCAGTCGATAAGAAAACTCAACCTTCAGATGCGGACAAACTTCTGACTTCTCTGAAGACATCCAGAAAATTCTGACAACCCAAGAGAACACTCAGCAATCACAAGTCACTTTTGCGATCAACCCAACCTATTTCCAAACAGACTGTTCTCTCTTTACCAATCAGAACAGCTTGCACTTATTTATCCAATTTATCGAAGAAATGGATCCACTCTGCTGCTTCTGAACTTCACTTCCAGAAAAACTGCTCATCCAGAAAACTTCCTGCCATCACAGAATACTCCGAGCTGCACTGCTGACACTGATGCCAAGGACTTCCTACTCCAAAGATCTTCGAGAAACTCGAACTCCAAATCAAACAGAAACACCATGCTGAACTCAGCCACAATACCAAAGCATACACACTTCCTTAATCTTGTTCCAAAGAAAACATCTTCGGGAACATCCATCGTCACTGTATCTCATCATACAGCTACTATTACCTGAGGTATCAAGGTACCATCACTCGCTTCTGCCTCATCGACAGATCCAACTCTACTCATCCACACTTCAAAGATAAACTCCGAACCATTACAGTTTCTTTCGGAGATTGATGAAATCCTTCACCACAGCAAAGCTTACTCGAGACGGTATTAGGTCTACAGTCTCGACAAATACACTTCCAACCTCAACATTTAAACTCCAACCATTGGTAGTCGTGTTTCACACACCACTACCCCATCTACCTTTATATCCTATATTGGAAAACCCGAACAGGTAACCCAACAAATAGGTAGAAATATATAAATATATTTAAAATGATACTTTTTATATAGAAATTATTTCTGGGTAAAATTATTTCATTTACCTCTTTAAAACAATATTGTGTCCGTTGACCTGGTTCAAGTGTTTAGAGATCCCTATCAATAACGTTAGCTACTCGTATTGACCAGAATCCATATACCACTCAACCGATCAATTAACACAATATAAAACCATTTTTATATAACTAACAATTACGCGCTCTCAAGATAGACACCACTACAGAGCCTAGGTATTCACTCAACCTACTGCTCTGATACCACTGTAACGGGACGAGCCAGTGGCGACTGGTAGGCTTTGCAACCATCCCAGACCCACCGTGGCATACAGTGATACCTCGAATTTGCTTTTACGGCCAGCCTCTCGACTCGCAACCAACCCCTCAATGGGACATGTAGGGGTAAGAGTCTCCCGTTCGCCACCAAACCGCGAAGCGAGAACCCCCTATCATGCTTCCCTTGCTAAACCCGATCCCCACAAATACAACAGGATATCAGCCCTGAACACTTCAAAACAACTTACTCCCTTGCCTACTTCGAGTCAACCCACCTAAATACTCGAGTTCGACCCAAGACATCCCCTTCTTCTCCACCACTAAACATCGCCGGATTCATAGTTGTGCACGGTGCACGTACACCCACGAATCAACACCTTCCGACTCTTCCCCTGATCGTTGATCAACCAGCGTTAGCCTCGCCGTCTCTCACGTGAACCCAGGTCACCATATCCACCAACGAATCGAAATTCGATCACCTCCCAGGCCTGGAAACCATCAGTTCGAATTCGCCAAAGCCTGTCATCACCCAAAGCTCGCCGTTCCGATCATCTGCAGGTCAACCCTTCCGCCCGCGACACCGTCTACGTGACTACTATTCATTCCCAAAAACTCGACGAACTCGATCCACTACAGGGATCACGACGATCGATTCTTCCAAGCTTCATTTTCTAGGGTTAAAAAATCAAATTCTAAATCATTTCTTCCTCAATGTTTTAATTCGATTTCCAGTAATTTTCCTTATATCCTCGATCATTCCTCCATCACTACTGAAGATTACAACATCCCAATTTCACTGAGATCATCACAATTACCAAAAATTCATTTCTAACTTAAACTAGAACTGCTCCTTTATTTCCAAATTATAAATTATGATTCTGGTTTCTAAATTCATCATTTGTAATCTAGAATCATGTTATAGAATTGATTCAAGAATTCTGGACATTTAAATTTAGCCTATAATATGATCAGACCTGTAGATTTCAAATTTTTAAATAAATACATCATATATTTATTTAAAACTATATTTATAAATATATATATATATATACTTACAGACATTTCCTATTCTCAGATCCTAGCCTATAATCAACTACATATGAAGATATGAATTCTTTTATTGATGAAAGGAATAATGTAATATAACAGAGATAATCATCAAACATATCACATAAATGTATACACATACATTTCAATCTAAGCATACATGCACATCATTTCAAACTATTTTACTTCAAGATTTCATTCATGCATCAAAGTTCAAAGTCTCAAATTTTAAACTGTTTTTAAATTGAAATGTTTACTCACCAGATTTGAATGGAACAGAGAGTAGTGCACTTAATATTTGAACTGCTTTTAAACTTTAGAATCCTGAATGCTTTTGCTTTAAAATGCTTGAGTTGCTAAAATGTTATTGCTCCTTGATTTAAAGACTTGAGTTGCTTGCTTTCAAACAGAATTTAAGTTGCTGGAATATGCTCCAGGTTGAAGAAATGCAGGCTTTTGAATTTCCAGTTTGAAAGATTTGATTTACAGGCTTTCATTTGAAAACAAATTACAGGTTTTAGATTTGATAAATCTCTGGTTTGAGGAGTTTTGATGATCAGATTGTTTTAGAGAATTGGTTATAGGATTTGGCTTTTGATTTTGGAAGATGTTTACAGTGTATTGATTTTTTGTTTTGAGGAATTGTTTGCACGCTTGGAATTTACTTTGTTTTCAGCTGAGAATAGGAAAAGAAGATTGAAGAGATGAAAAGTATACTTTTATAAATTCAGTTATGATTTATTTAAAATTAAAGAAAATAAAATTTAAAAGATGACACTTGTTTTAAAAACTTACATTTGTCAACTATGCCATTTAATTATACTACACATGTTACTAACATGTCTTAAGGTATTAACACATGTCCTTAAGTATTTTATTTATCTTAAATGTTAATATAAAAGCTTTTCATACTTAACTTATTAAATAAATAAACACTTATCTTAATATATGTATATATATAATTACTTTAGAGAAAATATTATAAAACCAATTATATACAAATAAAATCTTATACACATATTTTTAAAATCCAAAATAATTGTCTTTTATTGTTTAAGAAATATAAATTAAGATTCCAAATACCCTTTTAAAAGTATTATATTAAATTATACTTCCAAATTACAATTTATATATATTAAAATTCGATAGCACTTTTATTAACCTCAAACCAAAACTTTCCCTATTTTCAATATATACAAATATATATATATATATATACATTTAAATAGAAAATAATTTCAACATTAGTTTTGAGAATTATTATATTGAATTTTAAAACAACCTTCAAATCATAATATATACATACATATATATTGTAATTTGAAAATACATCTTTTATTAACCAAAAGACTTCCTATTTATAATATATACACCAATATATATATACATTATAAATAGAAAACATTTATATAAGCTTTGAAAGGTAAATCTTACCAATTTTAAATTGTTAGAAAAGATATAAGCCAGATTAAATATTTATTAGCCTTTAAATGATTAAATTTACCAATTTAAATTAAAATTATATAAGAAAATTATCAATCCAATTTAATTTTAAATACAGATTATTAAATTGATATTGCCCCAAAATTCCGGGATATCACATTCCTCCCCCCTTAAAATAATTTCGTCCCCGAAATTTAAACAAAGGTAATTTAATAATCTTATTAAAGATTTTAATTTAAAACACAAGCATATACTATCATCCATATGCTAGCAACCATAGCAACCAAATCATACAATCAAACAATTCTAACTATCTAGACTAAATTCTAGATAAAATTCCTCGAGTTTCCCCAAGTATATATATATATACCGGGATACTCGCTTTACAAACAATCTAAACTACTGAGCTATAGAGCTCCTACTCATCTAGGTCTACAAAACTAAACAGGATATCAGACTACAGACGAGTCTGACTTAACTACTAAACTTCCTGAACTGCTGATTTCAAAAACCAGAAATAGATCAAACACGTACTCCCTCAGCGATACGTAAAACACAATGAATTCCAGTTATCCAAACTGACAATTCAATTCCGAAGACCAAATACTTATCCAAATCAGAACACAGACGAGATCCAAACATAACTCTACTTCACAATTATCCGTAGATTCCAAACTTACTCCTCCTATCAGAGATACACTCCAAACTGCTTTCGCTGCTCAACTCTGATATGAGGTAGAACACAAGCACAGACTGGACACTCACTTCTAGAAATAAGGTTCACTGATCCATAAATAAAACTCAGATATTCCAGCCAAAATTGAGCTGCTTCACCAAACTCTATCTCTAGGAAAACATCCTTCCACTAGACTGAACCATCGGTATCACTCCTGGAATCCAGTCGATAAGAAAACTCAACCTTCAGATGCGGACAAACTTCTGACTTCTCTGAAGACATCCAGAAAATTCTGACAACCCAAGAGAACACTCAGCAATCACAAGTCACTTTTGCGATCAACCCAACCTATTTCCAAACAGACTGTTCTCTCTTTACCAATCAGAACAGCTTGCACTTATTTATCCAATTTATCGAAGAAATGGATCCACTCTGCTGCTTCTGAACTTCACTTCCAGAAAAACTGCTCATCCAGAAAACTTCCTGCCATCACAGAATACTCCGAGCTGCACTGCTGACACTGATGCCAAGGACTTCCTACTCCAAAGATCTTCGAGAAACTCGAACTCCAAATCAAACAGAAACACCATGCTGAACTCAGCCACAATACCAAAGCATACACACTTCCTTAATCTTGTTCCAAAGAAAACATCTTCGGGAACATCCATCGTCACTGTATCTCATCATACAGCTACTATTACCTGAGGTATCAAGGTACCATCACTCGCTTCTGCCTCATCGACAGATCCAACTCTACTCATCCACACTTCAAAGATAAACTCCGAACCATTACAGTTTCTTTCGGAGATTGATGAAATCCTTCACCACAGCAAAGCTTACTCGAGACGGTATTAGGTCTACAGTCTCGACAAATACACTTCCAACCTCAACATTTAAACTCCAACCATTGGTAGTCGTGTTTCACACACCACTACCCCATCTACCTTTATATCCTATATTGGAAAACCCGAACAGGTAACCCAACAAATAGGTAGAAATATATAAATATATTTAAAATGATACTTTTTATATAGAAATTATTTCTGGGTAAAATTATTTCATTTACCTCTTTAAAACAATATTGTGTCCGTTGACCTGGTTCAAGTGTTTAGAGATCCCTATCAATAACGTTAGCTACTCGTATTGACCAGAATCCATATACCACTCAACCGATCAATTAACACAATATAAAACCATTTTTATATAACTAACAATTACGCGCTCTCAAGATAGACACCACTACAGAGCCTAGGTATTCACTCAACCTACTGCTCTGATACCACTGTAACGGGACGAGCCAGTGGCGACTGGTAGGCTTTGCAACCATCCCAGACCCACCGTGGCATACAGTGATACCTCGAATTTGCTTTTACGGCCAGCCTCTCGACTCGCAACCAACCCCTCAATGGGACATGTAGGGGTAAGAGTCTCCCGTTCGCCACCAAACCGCGAAGCGAGAACCCCCTATCATGCTTCCCTTGCTAAACCCGATCCCCACAAATACAACAGGATATCAGCCCTGAACACTTCAAAACAACTTACTCCCTTGCCTACTTCGAGTCAACCCACCTAAATACTCGAGTTCGACCCAAGACATCCCCTTCTTCTCCACCACTAAACATCGCCGGATTCATAGTTGTGCACGGTGCACGTACACCCACGAATCAACACCTTCCGACTCTTCCCCTGATCGTTGATCAACCAGCGTTAGCCTCGCCGTCTCTCACGTGAACCCAGGTCACCATATCCACCAACGAATCGAAATTCGATCACCTCCCAGGCCTGGAAACCATCAGTTCGAATTCGCCAAAGCCTGTCATCACCCAAAGCTCGCCGTTCCGATCATCTGCAGGTCAACCCTTCCGCCCGCGACACCGTCTACGTGACTACTATTCATTCCCAAAAACTCGACGAACTCGATCCACTACAGGGATCACGACGATCGATTCTTCCAAGCTTCATTTTCTAGGGTTAAAAAATCAAATTCTAAATCATTTCTTCCTCAATGTTTTAATTCGATTTCCAGTAATTTTCCTTATATCCTCGATCATTCCTCCATCACTACTGAAGATTACAACATCCCAATTTCACTGAGATCATCACAATTACCAAAAATTCATTTCTAACTTAAACTAGAACTGCTCCTTTATTTCCAAATTATAAATTATGATTCTGGTTTCTAAATTCATCATTTGTAATCTAGAATCATGTTATAGAATTGATTCAAGAATTCTGGACATTTAAATTTAGCCTATAATATGATCAGACCTGTAGATTTCAAATTTTTAAATAAATACATCATATATTTATTTAAAACTATATTTATAAATATATATATATATATACTTACAGACATTTCCTATTCTCAGATCCTAGCCTATAATCAACTACATATGAAGATATGAATTCTTTTATTGATGAAAGGAATAATGTAATATAACAGAGATAATCATCAAACATATCACATAAATGTATACACATACATTTCAATCTAAGCATACATGCACATCATTTCAAACTATTTTACTTCAAGATTTCATTCATGCATCAAAGTTCAAAGTCTCAAATTTTAAACTGTTTTTAAATTGAAATGTTTACTCACCAGATTTGAATGGAACAGAGAGTAGTGCACTTAATATTTGAACTGCTTTTAAACTTTAGAATCCTGAATGCTTTTGCTTTAAAATGCTTGAGTTGCTAAAATGTTATTGCTCCTTGATTTAAAGACTTGAGTTGCTTGCTTTCAAACAGAATTTAAGTTGCTGGAATATGCTCCAGGTTGAAGAAATGCAGGCTTTTGAATTTCCAGTTTGAAAGATTTGATTTACAGGCTTTCATTTGAAAACAAATTACAGGTTTTAGATTTGATAAATCTCTGGTTTGAGGAGTTTTGATGATCAGATTGTTTTAGAGAATTGGTTATAGGATTTGGCTTTTGATTTTGGAAGATGTTTACAGTGTATTGATTTTTTGTTTTGAGGAATTGTTTGCACGCTTGGAATTTACTTTGTTTTCAGCTGAGAATAGGAAAAGAAGATTGAAGAGATGAAAAGTATACTTTTATAAATTCAGTTATGATTTATTTAAAATTAAAGAAAATAAAATTTAAAAGATGACACTTGTTTTAAAAACTTACATTTGTCAACTATGCCATTTAATTATACTACACATGTTACTAACATGTCTTAAGGTATTAACACATGTCCTTAAGTATTTTATTTATCTTAAATGTTAATATAAAAGCTTTTCATACTTAACTTATTAAATAAATAAACACTTATCTTAATATATGTATATATATAATTACTTTAGAGAAAATATTATAAAACCAATTATATACAAATAAAATCTTATACACATATTTTTAAAATCCAAAATAATTGTCTTTTATTGTTTAAGAAATATAAATTAAGATTCCAAATACCCTTTTAAAAGTATTATATTAAATTATACTTCCAAATTACAATTTATATATATTAAAATTCGATAGCACTTTTATTAACCTCAAACCAAAACTTTCCCTATTTTCAATATATACAAATATATATATATATATACATTTAAATAGAAAATAATTTCAACATTAGTTTTGAGAATTATTATATTGAATTTTAAAACAACCTTCAAATCATAATATATACATACATATATATTGTAATTTGAAAATACATCTTTTATTAACCAAAAGACTTCCTATTTATAATATATACACCAATATATATATACATTATAAATAGAAAACATTTATATAAGCTTTGAAAGGTAAATCTTACCAATTTTAAATTGTTAGAAAAGATATAAGCCAGATTAAATATTTATTAGCCTTTAAATGATTAAATTTACCAATTTAAATTAAAATTATATAAGAAAATTATCAATCCAATTTAATTTTAAATACAGATTATTAAATTGATATTGCCCCAAAATTCCGGGATATCACAATTATCGCTTTTGATAATTAAATATTTGATGATTTGAGATTTAATTATCGCTTTTGATAATAAAATATTTGCTGATTTGAGATTTAATTATCGCTTTTGATAATTAAATATTTGCTGATTTGAGATTTAATTATCGCTTTTGATAATTAAATATTTGCTTATTTGAGATTTAATTATCGCTTTTGATAATTAAATATTTGTTGATTTGTGTTTCTGATTATCGTTTTTGATAATTAGATTTTGTTGAGAATTTGTGAATCTCTTTTATGAAATTAAAAGATTTCTTTGGCGTTGTATTCCCATCTTTTATTTTCTAGCTTAACTAGTTTATGTTAGAAAAATAATTGTTATTGGCAACCTTAATTATGAAAATTACGGGGACGCAATTTCTATAAGGAGGGGAGTCTGTAACAACCCGGGATTTCGCAATTATTTTATTATCGTCATTAGACGATTAATATTGTTGCTAATTGCTAATTGTAGTTTTTTTAAATTGAGTTGAAATTCTTTTATAAATGGTTAAAAGGATTTGTGGGCTTGAGGTGATCATCAAAAGCTTGTACCCGATTCCCCTTTCATTTTTCTAACCCTAAACAATAATAAACGAAAAGAATAAAATGGCGGCCTCTTCCCCTTCGTTCAAAAATTAGGGTTTTGCACAAATTTGAAGACGCCGACTTTAAATTAGATCGATCAAGTTTCTCGTGCTCGGCTTCGACTCTGGCTGCTTGATCCTTGGTCGCTAGTGCTCTTCGATGCTAAGGTGAGTGGTTTGCCACTCACATCTAATTCAAAGAAAAATTTGTTGATGATTTTTCGAAATGTTTGAACTCTTTGGCCAGTATGGCTTGATTTTCATTTTTGACTTCGGTTTGGATACTTGTAGTCCTCGGGAAGTTTTGCATTGTTTTGCTTTGAGCTTTGATATCAAAGTTGATATGATACTTGTTGCTTCCTATTTCTTAGCTTTTACAGTGAACTTGTTTCTTGAGATTGTGCTTATGTAATACAGTTTGCACTGGTTCTCTGTCTTGCTCATAAGTGATACTTTCATTTATGCCTTCATGTATGCTTGTCGAGTCTGGTTTATGAGTCTGGGATGCTTTAGTTTTAGCCTCGACCTCTGTATTTGTTATGTGCATACTGTAGGGATTCTACCTCTGTCCTCTCTGTTGGTATTACGGTACTCTGGTAGTTGATGTACTGGTAGGGTATTGCATGGTTCACTAACGAGTTCATTTGCATTTGCATTCACTCTATCATGTTAGCTGGGGGGTTTAGAGTTTGATCTGCACTGAACTTATGCTATCTGGTCTTGCAACACTTTTATGCACACTGTTGCCTTATGCTGCAATTGTAGTTAGATTGAGTTCGTGGTGTCACTAGGACTTTCAAGTCAGTGGTTTCAGACCTTCATTTACAATTCGAGTCATGTTGACATTGCTGGTTTTGGTTGCAGTTTGTACTTTGTGCACTTTGTAGCCTTGGTTACCGTTCGAGTTCATTTGCAATTGAACTACTCTCTGGAGTGGTCGTACACTTGTAGTTGAGTCTGTTCAAGTCACTGGTCCTTGTATCAGTGCTCAGTCATTTAGGTGGTAGCTGCGGTTATTGACTTCACTTGATTATAGAACTGTAATGTTCATTAGTTCGTTTGCCTTGAGTCGGGATTTGTGTTTTTCTTGTAGTACATTCATGTGCTTACTTTGAGCATGTTACATTTGTGTTCGAGTCTACTTGCATTTGTATCAATCCATATCATCACTTTGAAGTCTTTGGGTATTGTGTTCATCTGAGTCAATTGAAGTTGTAGCCAAGTGTCATTGGTTCCTGTAATAGGCCCCTAATTTCTGGCCTGGTTCGCATTTGTCATTGGTTTGGAGTAATTGGTCTGAAGCTTGCTTGCCTGCATTATTAGTCTTGATTCTGAACATGGCTTGAAGTATTACTGCTTGCATTTGACTTTTGAGTTGCAGTTTTGTTCACTGGTCGAGTTCTTTGCTTGATGTGCTTGAGTTTGCATCACTGATCATGCTGGCCTTTTGGTTTAGCTAGGTCGACATTTTATGGTTCAGTTCTGCCCTTGTGATCTTGTGGTGGCTGCAGTTTTGTTGCAGTTGTGCCCCTGTAGCACTTGATGTTATTTGATCTGTTGCACATGTACGCTTTGTGCATGGCATTTTGCTATATGTTTCTATGTTTTATGATGGCACTGACCAGTTGGGTTTGAGTTGTTTAACTTGAACTCGATCTCGAGATGGTGCCATTTGCTATTGATTCATTGAGCTTTTGTGTATTTCATCACTGTAGTGGCGAGGCAGTGCACGCGTGCGTGTACTGCAGCCCTAACGGTATTGCCGTTTTAATTGATGTTTCAATTATTTGAATTGTTTTGTGTTCAATTCAATATTTGGGAATTTTATTTGATTCAGTTCGATTGATCGCTTTGTTGTGTCTAATTATCTATTTGATAATTAGATTCTGAGTTTCTAGTTATTAGTTAATAATTGGATTTTGTGTAAATTGCTGATTAGGCAATTCTGTTGTTTTCCGAATTATCTGCATTGGTAATCTTTTATCTATCTTTGTTGATGGTTTGGATTTGCTGGTTTGTTGTTTAACACTGTTTAGTGTTATATCTATCGTTATCCGATTCTCTTATCGAGGAGTCGGATATACGAGATTTCTGTGACTGTCGTCTATTCGTTATTGATTATTATTGCTTCTGTGCATTAATAACTGAGTTTGGATTAGACTGACCCGTGTATTATTTTCTTTTGAATTTAGTACTCGGGTCAGACCCGAGTTATTTCAGGTTGTAGATTTCCGGCTTTGGGTTGCTGCTTGAGCTATGAAGTCTTTTCATATCTTTTGAAGTAGTCTTCGTCATTTTGTAGTAGTCGTGTCATTGTATAGGTTGATATGTATTCATGTATATTAGTTGATAATGTACGTGTATATATAACTTCCAGAGTCGACAGTTGTAGTTGTATCATATGTATTGTGTCAAATGTATTGTAACTGACATCAGTTATATATATATATATATGAGATTTTTGTTAATCTGTGTTCCGCATTTATATTATCTGTGTTATTATTATATTCATTGTCCTAAACTATTATGAACCGTCGTAGTTCGTTTTGTACTAGAATTGGGTATGTCGATGGGAGTAAATAAATAAGAGATGAAAAATAAAAAGTATATACCACTCCTATCGAGGTAACCAATATTAGTGTAAGGCCAACTATGGATGGTCGCTCCTATCCAGCCTTATTCTTCGTAATAATAGACAGTATTTCTTTTAATACTCTTTTTTATTATGAGCATAGAGGTGGGGCGTCACAAAGTCCGTTCCGGGTTCGAACGGAACCGAAGGCACTACTCCTACTACATCCATTTTGGAATCACCCTTGGGATTAGTAGCGACTAGCCCTTGCTCTTTACTACTCCATCTTCGATTCCAAACTCGTTTCCCCACGAAACGTACAAATCGGATCGAAGTGGTTTTCGAGAAATTAATCCCGATCCCGGTCTCTTCGAAACGATCAGCGCATTGGCCAATATTGATAGTCGGTTATTTAACTATCAATTAACATTTACAAACATCCATCAAACAATAAATAATTTTCCAAATTATTTATCTGTCTCAAATATCTACTCAAGATATATTTCCACTTCCAAACCCTTTTTGAAAATAGTTTTCAAACCACACTCCTTTTATGGAATAAATTTCCAAATATTTATTACCACTGGAAATACCAAGTACAAAACTTTAGATTTTAAAATAATTTAAAAACACTTTATTATAAAATACTCTTTAAAACATTTAAATTAAAACTACTTTAATACCTTATTTAAAAATATATACTTTAAGAATATTTAAAATAAACTACTTTATAAAATGTAAATCTACATTTTTATCCTTTTAAAACACAATACCAAGTTACCTTTAAATAATTACTACTAAATTAAATTTGAGAAATACTTACTTTAACTTTAAACATTTAAAATAATAAATTTTCTAAAACATACTTTAAAAACAACTTTAAATCCTTTAACTCATACTTAAAAGTTTGCTTTGGAAACGTACTTGGCTATTCAAGGAAATTCACTTCTCTTTCACATCTTTAAAAATAAATCACTATTTATTTTTAAACAAATTTACATTTCTTTATAAATTACCATCTTGAATTTATATTTCCAAATATCCACCGATATTATATTTCACTTTATAAACCCAGTTTATAAATTCCAAAATCTCACTTCTCTTTTAAAATTCCAATTTTAAACACCTAAATCAATTTCCAATTGATTTCCAATTTACTTCACTTTGAAATAAATTTCCTTACTTAATTCATTTATTTCAAAATCCATTAACTTTAAATTTCATTTCTTTATTATGATTTAAAAATCCTATTAAACTGGGAATACCAATTTCTGATTTCCAAATTCCTTTTCTTTTCCTTTTAATTAAATTTAAACCTTGAATTGAAATAAATTCTTTATTCTTTAAAATAATATCACTTAAGTTTTAAAATTCATTTCCTTTCCCTTTTTATTCAAAATCTTCTTCTCCATACTCAGAATTTATTATTAGAATTTAAAATCACTTTTATTCTTTCTCAATTCATTCCTTAATTTATTTAAATTCTCCATTATATTTTCACCTAATATTTTACTCCTGTATTTCTTCCAAAAATCCAATTCTATATATTTTATAACTCAGTGTTCTAAAATATTTTAATCAGACCATAGAATCCAATATCCCAATTATCAATATAAAATCATCACAGAATATTAAATATTCATAACACAAAACATTAACAATCTAAATAATTTTGAGGAATCCAGTTGGATCCCTCCAACTTGTTTCCCTGCATCCACAGACGTTAGCACAATACCAATTCCACTTCGAGGTGGAATATCGTGGTATATGGGATTTATATAATATCATCCGCTATTATGCGGCGCATAGGGTCTTATCCGCTATATAATGCGGGAAATCAATCACTCCAATATATATACTACTATATAATATATCACATCCAATCAATTTCAATCAATCATTCAACCAAATATTTAAATGTAACTATTAAATTTAAGTTAAACCTAGATGAGTGAGATTAACTCACCTTTGATTTTTCATTTGCAATCCACTTCAATATTGCCTTGGTTTTCCCGATTTTGACCTTGAATAAACAATTATACGATTTATTAATACTTTGAAATAAGTTGAACAATTTATTTCCATTTTATAAATTTAATTAACAAATGATTTGGTTTAAAACTGATTTCCTATAATTAATAAGTTTTGTAGCTAAAATATTAAATAAGTTAATTTAAACAAGTTAATCACTATAAAACATTATTTTAAAATTTAATAGTAGTATAATATGTGTATAGACAAATTTATTATTATTATTATTTTAAATCTAGTCCTACAAAACTCCTTAAACATTTAAAATTTCCATTCCAAAATCTTATATGTATATATTGTTTATACCAATTCCAAAAGGTTTTCTGTCTTAAACTTTATATATATTTTCAATCTACATATATACATACTTATTAAATTAAATTCAAAAATAAAGCAGCCTATAACTCTTACTGAAGATATGTATGTATTTTATATTATTTTTTTCTGTAAATACAAAAACAGAAATTCCCTATGTATAATTTTCTCTGTTAAACCTTATATTCATATATCTTTATAAAACTTAACCATACAGTTTATAATTTTAATAAATTTCCTTTTCTGTATAGAAACGTTTATCCATTCAGTTAAAATTAAGAACAAACAAGAATCATTACCTCACCGACACATGCATACCCACCATCGCCGCTCGTATGAACAGAGCCTTGCAACCCGCTTCGACAAAACCCATCGCGGCCATCGACCAACGAATTGAATCTACTTCTGCACCATCAAGCTTCAAGCGCTACCCAGGGAAAATCGCGACTTCACCATGTTGACGCCGATCACCTCCCTTCTCACCACGCGCTGCCATCGTGACGCGGCGACAAGGCCACTGCCAATTCAATCGCCTGCTTCGAGAGTCGCGGCTAAACCCCTCCTCGAGCGATTGCTCCTTTCCTTCCCTCTTCCGATGACCAACGACCTAATTGGCAACCAAACTCCACCCGCTTCTTTCGCGCAACCCACTCGCATGCTCGACCCGAAGAAGCAGAGAAAATAATTTGCCCAAAATTTTATTCTCATTTGATTACCCTAACTTCTTTTTTTTTATTTGCAAAAGAATTATGAAAGGGGTGTTTCGGCTGAATTGAATAGGAGAGGAAATCTCGAGTTTTTAGTAAGGGTATCGAATTTCTCTGATTTGTTTGTGAAGTGTTCGGCCATAAATTTACAAAGAAGAAGCGTGTTGAAGAAGAGAAGCTATAGTGTCATTGATATGTATGGAAAAAGCTTTGATGTGAAGTAAATGCAGCTGGGAATTGACTAATATAAAATATAATTTTAATTAGATTCAAATCGTCTCGAATTCGCAAGTAAAAAAATCTCGATCTCCTATCGAGGCGTGCCGCCTGGTGTTCATAATGTTATACCCCTATATCGAATGCAATGGAAAAGGTTCCGAGTCCAAATTCGATCGTATGGAGAAGATAACTTTTTGGTTCCAGTTATTATATTAGATTTCGATATTAATTTCCAACGCGTTTACATTCCGTACGATCCCACGACATCTCCAATCACTATGAAATTTGAAATCCGATAATTATACAATATTACAGATCCAATGGAACTGGTTTCGTCGAATTCCGAGACCGTGCCTCGGAAAGCTATTTTTAAATATCAATTTAAACGATATAATTTCAAAACCGAATGAAACACTTTTAAATTCAATTTTAAAAGTTCTATCACTTTCAATATTATCAATATGAATTTTATAAGCCTCCGAAATATTTTTAACAAGCTTAAAACCCAAGATTCAACAATTTTCCCAATTACCAATTATTTAAATTCAATAATTAAATCACCCAATAAATAGTGATATTTGAAATTCAAGTCAAAATTACCCTTTTAAATATTTAAAATCAATTAAATATTCTCATTTCAAATATCCAAAATTCTGGGTCGTCACATTCCTCCCCCCATAAAAGAATTTCGTCCCCGAAATTACTAGTTAAGAAGAATGGTCCTTAACCCGCTTACTAACTTCCCAAACAGTTTCAAACAATTCTCAAAACAATCTTTTTATTAAAGACACGATATTCCTCTTATTAACTTTCTAAACTTATCCATAAGTCTTAAACAATATCGCTTACTTATCAATTCAAATTTGAAACCAAAATTTTGAATTATCAAAATTTCCTTAAAATTTTTCTAACTTT
Source organism: Allium fistulosum (assembly GCA_030737815.1). Classification (NCBI taxonomy): domain Eukaryota; kingdom Viridiplantae; phylum Streptophyta; class Magnoliopsida; order Asparagales; family Amaryllidaceae; genus Allium; species Allium fistulosum. Next base: position 89,004,177 of record CM060905.1, read on the forward strand.
CTAAATTTCCGAAATTTTTTGCCAGCGTCTCCTTTGCACGGCTAGCTCAGTACAACTACAAAATGCCTCTACGGGCTCCCAAATTTCAAAAGAAAACAAACGCCAAGTGGCTAGATCAAAAACCCAATCAAATTTCATGCAAAAATTTAAATACATACCTTTTGTTAAGAAATTTTATTTATCTTCTGCAATCAAAATCCCAATTTCTCTTGTTTTTAAATTACCTGTATACTACTCTGCAATAATATCCAATCACAGCATTCCAATTTGATTTTCATCCAATTATTAACTTAGTATACTTCCAATACCAAATTTACTTAAGAACTTTCTCCATTCATTTTTTTAAGTTCAATATAGGCACTTTGTATACCCTTATATTATTACTTTCACTATACCACTTGGTTTTAATTTACTTCTATTCAAATTGGATTCCAGCTCCATATAAAATCAATTTGCTTCAATTTATTAGTTATTTTCAAATCTAAATACTCTCTCCCGATTTTAATTCAGATTTTCATTTCAATTTTTGCTTGGATTCAGTTTATCTTCAACTTTGAATATTGAATTTTATTTACCTTTATCTCAAATCCCAATTTTAAATCATTTGTCGTTAGTGAAAATTTCCAAAAATTTTCTAACTCCCAAAATTTTCGAAAAATTTCGGCAGAGTCTCCTTTGTATGGAGGAGCTTTTGCAATTTGACAAGAGATATAAATATATATACATCAACCCACACGGTCGGAAAAACAAAAACAGTTCATATTTCCTATTTTTATTGCGTAGGTGTACCTTATTTAGCATTTTTAAGCAAGCGGGTTATTATTTTAGCATTTTGCATGTCCCAAACCCAGCCAAACAACTTCCAAAACCTGTACTAACTCAATTTAAACGTGTAAGTGCCAAATATATGAAATTTATTAACATTTCACTTACTTTCAATGGCTAAACACATGCATTTCATAAGCTACATACACCAAACACTTTCCATGAGCAATTCATATGATTTCAAAACTAATTCAATTTCTTCCCACCAATTCATATGCCATTACATTCAATTTTATGGGTTTACAATACAGTTTCTTACATTCAATTCATTTTTAAACCAAACAAGCTCATATTCAATTCAATTGATTTCAAAATCAATTTTACTTCACTTCTGTCAATTCATTTAATTTATTTAATCTCGTTTCCGTCAAACGACAATTTATTTCTACGCAATTCGACTATATTCATGTGAATAAATAATTACTTAAGCTTATAACCATTTTAAATTGATTCCAACTCAATTTATACTTAATTCCAAATTAGTTTGCTACCACTTCCAATTCAATATTTGATTTCTATCTTCAATATCACTTCATTAATTTACTCGAGTTCAATCTAATTTATAATCCAAGTTTAGATTCCTATTTCACTTTCTAAAATACCAAATAAATTTTTATATTTGGCTTACTCCTTCCATTTTTAGATTTTAACTCGAGATTATTTATCCCAGAGTATTTAATTCAGCTCACTTCCTTTTACTTGGCTTAAATTAAATCAAATTAATTTACTTTTAATTCGGAATTATACATTTTATTTAGCCAAGTATATATTTTAATCCAATGGGTTCTCAATTCTTTTACAAACCATCGAAAATTATTTTTTTCTTTTCAATCTTATTTAACTTAACTCCAATTAAATCTCAAATAAAAGTTTATTTCCAAACCTTTACTTAACACAATATAAATTAATTATCCTTCAAATATTCATTTGCTTACCTATTCAAATTAATTAGTTTACTTACCAATTTTATCTATCACTTCATTCTCAAATTTAATTTCAAATCTAAATAAAAGTTTATCTCTAAACTTTTGCTTCTTTAGTTCCTTGGGCCAAAATTCTACAATTTCCATTTAAATTTTAAACTTCCTTAAGTTTCCAACTTATTTAAATTCCATAAGCAAATTAAATTATCTTCCAGAGTTTAAGCAACATTTCAAAATCACTGTTGAAATCAATTATATCCAAATCCTTTGCATTTTCAAAAATCAAACCCAACTTTTGCAAACAATTTCAATTTAAAAATCTCCAGGCAGCAATTTCTCTCTTGGAAACTCGAAAATGAACATCGATGATGCTGCAGTCATCACCGAAGTTATTTTCCAGCGACCCAAAGAGAGTTAAATGCTTTTATCTCTTAAAAATAATTTTCAAATACTTTTAAATTTCAAATCTCTCAAGATTTCAAGTCCAATCCAAGAATATTTCTCAAATAATACCGCTATTATTTTTCCAAAACCTTTGGAAACATTTTCAAACTCAAAGGAATTTAAACTTTTCCCAAAATTTCAAATTCCAAATCCATTCACTTCATATTCAAACATTACTCTGGAATTTTCAACTCAATTTATTTTCAAATATTCCTCTGGAATTCTATTTCAAATTATAAATCACATTTACAATTTACATTTACAAATCCCATTTGTATATGAATTTATTTCTTAGCTTTTAGTTATGATTTCAATTTCTTATTCAGATTTTACACAACAATGATAATAATTTAATATTATCATTCCTAACAATCAAGCAATCATATGTATATAACTATAATAGTTTACGAAAAATTATTTCCTTTATATACAAAAATAATTTAGGTAAAATTATTTCATTTACCCTATTTTAAAACAATACTATGTCGAATTGTTCTATTCAAGTGTTTAGAGATCCCTATCAATAACGTTAATTACTCGTATTGACCAGAATCCATAAACTACTAAATAAACCAATCAACATAATATAAAACCATTTTATATTCACTAACAAATACGCGCTCGTATCTATTAATACACTCAAACTCATTTTAGAGTACTACGGACTCTATTTCAATGAGTAATCTCCACCAAAGCCAAGGTCATCGCTTAACCTCGCTCTGATACCACTCTAACAGCCCGCAAACCCGTACCCCTTGAATTGACATTAATCTCCATCAATCAACTCAAGAAGGACGGAAATACGAACCATTTGAGTTAAAGAAGGAGGTAGAAAAAGAGGAAACAACCCAACATCAGAATCCCACATACGTAGCGGAATAAAATATAATATATAATAACTGGTCTTTACACAAAACAAAACTATATCTGTTTTATACTTACATCTTTTGAATACAACATCAGAGTTCAACAACATCTAACACACAACTATACAATAATCACTGCATGTCCTCTCAAAACTGAATACACAGTACACACAACACAGTAGAATATACATCAAGTACGAGTGATACGTCTCGCCATCCAGCTCGTCTCCTGAGCTTCACAGCATCTTATCATGTATCTATAATACTCGGTCTGACCCGAGCATTATAATAAAATAACACCCGAGTCAGTCTGGAAAACCAGCGTGAGAAAACACACTCAATTGGATTATTAAAGTTTTCCAAACCCTTTGAAAACAAAAGCATCTCGTAAGACCACGCCACAAATAAACATGTCGGGTTTTTATCTTACGATAGCCAAAACACTTTTTATCAAATCCTCTGATATTATAATAGTGTCTATATACAAATACTTATTCAAATAGCTGAAATTGTTACATGATTAAATTCCAGCATACTAGCCACAAAGTGGGTAATACAATCAAAAACCGTAAAGGCACGTAGGGAGAATGGATTTCCAACTAATGACTAGGCACTGGGGTACCACCTGTCACAGTACCTGGTCTAGATCAGTGTACCGAGGACCACGCCCGATCCCCTGCAACACAAGACCGGAACTACCTTAGGGTAAATCAGAGTAAGATCACCCCATGGTTGGCGCGACCAACCGCCACACAGCCGAAATAAAAAGGGACATCTAGACAGGGACGATCTCACCCTAATGGGCGCTACCCACATAGCCTTGCTGCATAACCCCTGATTTTCAGTCATTCCCGGTTGATGAGGCTTGAGGCTAAGCGTTACCTTTAGAGAACATATCCCTTAGAATGCCCATCGTCCACCTGACGATGTTTCGAAAGCATTCATCCATACAAGTCCATTTCGGGTTCGAACGGAACCGAAGGCACTACTCCTACTACATCCATTTTGGAATCACCCTCAGGATTAGTAGCGACTAACCCTTGCTCTTTACTACTCCATATTCGATTCCAAACTCGTTTCCCCACAAAACGTACAAATCGGATCGAAGTGGTTTTCGAGAAATTAATCCCGATCCCGGTCTTTTCGAAACGATCAGCGCATTGGCCAATATTGATAGTCGGTTATTTAACTATCAATTAACATTTACAAACATCCATCAAACAATAAATAATTTTCCAAATTATTTATCTATCTCAAATATCTACTCAAGATATATTTCCACTTCCAAACCCTTTTTGAAAACAGTTTTCAAACCACACTCCTTTTATGGAATAAATTCCCAAATATTTATTACCACTGGAAATACCAAGTACAAAACTTTAGATTTTAAAATAATTTAAAAACACTATATTATAAAATACTCTTTAAAACATTTAAATTAAAACTACTTTAATACCTTATTTAAAAATATATACTTTAAGAATATTTAAAATAAACTACTTTATAAAATATAAATCTACATTTTTATCCTTTTAAAACACAATACCAAGTTACCTTTAAATAATTACTACTAAATTAAATTTGAGAAATACTTACTTTAACTTTAAACATTTAAAATAATAAATTTTCTAAAACATACTTTAAAAACAACTTTAAATCCTTTAACTCATAATTAAAAGTTTGCTTTGGAAACGTACTTGGCTATTCAGGGAAATTCACTTCTCTTTCACATCTTTAAAAATAAATCACTATTTATTTTTAAACAAATTTACATTTCTTTATAAATTCCCACCTTGAATTTATATTTCCAAATATCCACCGATATTATATTTCACTTTATAAACCCAGTTTATAAATTCCAAAATCTCACTTCTCTTTTAAAATTCCAATTTTAAAAACCTAAATCAATTTCCAATTGATTTCCAATTTACTTCACTTTGAAATAAATTTCCTTACTTACTTCATTTATTTCAAAATCCATTAACTTTAAATTTCATTTCTTTATTATGATTTAAAAATCCTATTAAACTGGGAATACCAATTTCTGATTTCCAAATTCCTTTTCTTTTCCTTTTAATTAAATTTAAACCTTGAATTGAAAATAATTCTTTATTCTTTAAAATAATATCACTTAAGTTTTAAAATTCATTTCCTTTCCCTTTTTATTCAAAATCTTCTTTTCCATACTCAGAATTTATTATTAGAATTTAAAATCACTTTTATTCTTTCTCAATTCATTCCTTAATTTATTTAAATTCTCCATTATATTTTCACCTAATATTTTACTCTTGTATTTCTTCCAAAAATCCAATTCTATATATTTTATAACTCAGTGTTCCGAAATATTTTAATCAGACCATAGAATCAAATATCCCAATTATCAATATAAATTCATCACAAAATATTAAATATTCATAACACAGAACATTAACAATCTAACTAATTTTGGGGAATCTAGTTGGATCCCTCCAACCTGTTTCCCTGCATCCACAGACGTTAGCACAATACCAATTCCACTTCGAGGTGGAATATCGCGGTATATGGGATTTATATAATATCATCCGCTATTATGCGGCGCATAGGGTCTCATCCGCTATATAATGCAGGAAATCAATCACTCCAATATATATATACTACTATATAATATATCACATCCAATATATTTTAATCATTCATTCAACCAAATATTTAAATTTAACTATTAAATTTAAATTAAACCCAGATGAGTGAGATTAACTCACCTTTGATTTTTCATTTGCAATCCACTTCAATATTGCCTTGGTTTTCCCGATTTTGACCTTGAATAAACAATTATACGATTTATTAATACTTTGAAATAAGTTGAACAATTTATTTCCATTTTATAAATTTAATTAACAAATGATTTAGTTTAAAACTGATTTCCTATAATAAATAAGTTTTGTAGCTAAAATAATTGAATAAGTTAATTTAAACAACTTAATCACTATAAAACATTATGTTAAAATTTAATAGTAGTATAATATGTGTATAGGCAAATTTATTATTATTATTATTTTAAATCTAGTCCTACAAAACTCCTTAAACATTTAAAATTTCCATTTCAAAAATCTTATATGTATATATTGTTTATACCAATTCCAAAAAGTTTTCTGTTTTAAACTTTATATATATTTTCAATCTACATATATACATACTTATTAAATTAAATTCAAAAATAAAGCAGCCTATAACTCTTACTGAAGATATGTATGTATTTTATATTTTTTTTTTCTGTAAATACAAAAATAGAAATTCCCTATGTATAATTTTCTTTGTTAAACCTTATATTTATATATCTTTATAAAACTTGACCATACAGTTTATAATTTTAATAAATTTCCTTTTCTGTATAGAAACGTTTATCCATTCAGTTAAAATTAAGAACAAACAAGAATCATTACCTCACCGACACATGCATACCCAACATCGCCGCTCGTATGAACAGAGCCTTGCAACCCGCTTTGACAAAACCCATCGCGGCCATCCACCAACGAATTGAATCTACTTCTGCACCATCAAGCTTCAGGCGCTACCCAGGGAAAATCACGACTTCACCATGTTGATGCCGATCACCTCCCTTCTCACCATGCGCTGCCATCGTGACGCGGCGACGAGGCCACTGTCGATTCAATCGCCTGCTTCGAGAGTCGCGGCTAAACCCCTCCTCGAGCGATTACCCCTTTCCTTCCCTCTTCTGATGACCAACGACCTAATTGGCAACCAAACTCCACCCGCTTCCGCCGCGCAACCCACTCGCATGCTCGACTCGAAGAAGCAAAGAAAATAATTTGCCCAAAATTTTATTCTCATTCGATTACCCTATCTTCTTCTTTTTTATTTGCAAAAGAATTATAAAAGGGGGGTTTCGACTGAATTGAATAGGAGAGGAAATCTCGAGTTTTTAGTATGGGTATCGAATTTCTCTGATTTGTTTGTGAAATGTACGGCCATAAATTTACAAAGAAGAAGCGTGTTGAAGAAGATAAGCTATAGTGTCATTGATATGTGTGGAAAAAGCTTTGATGTGAAGTAAATGCAGCTGGGAATTGACTAATATAAAATATAATTTTAATTAGATTCAAATCGTCTCGAATTCGCAACTAAAAATCTCGATCTCCTATCGAGGCGTGCCGCCTGGCGTTCATAATGTTATACCTCTATATCGAATGCAATGGAAAAGGTTCCGAGTCCAAATTCGATCGTATGGAGAAGATAGCTTTTTGGTTCCAGTTATTATATTAGATTTCGATATTAATTTCCAACGCGTTTACATTCCGTACGATCCCACGACAACTCCAATCACTACAATATTTGAAATCCGATAATAATACAATATTACTGATCCAATGAAACTGGTTTTTTCGAATTCCAAGACCGTGCCTCGGAAAGCTATTTTTAAGTATCAATTTAAACGATATAATTTCAAAACCGAATGAAACACTTTTAAATTCAATTTTAAAAGTTCTATCACCTTCAGTATTATCAATATGAATTTTATAAACCTCCGAAATATTTTTAACAAACTTAAAACCCAAGATTCAACAATTTTCCCAATTACCAATTATTTAAATTCAATAATTACATCACCCAATAAATAGTGATATTTGAAATTCAAGTCAAAATTACCCTTTTGAATATTTAAAATCAATTAAATATTCTCATTTCAAATATCCAAAATTCCGGGTCGTCACATTAGATCTATATGTTCTGTGAATTCTGATATTATATCATTTAATATACTTTGTTGTTGTATTACATTGCTTGTTTCTTGGGAATCTTCTAGGAACTCATCTAAGTTATATATTTCCTTTGTTCTTATATTGTTTTCATCATCAATGTAGACAAATGTATTTTCATTTATTTGGTTTGTTGATCTTAGAGTTTGTTCTAATTCATATATTTCAGATGGTTCAAGAACCATCTCAAGTTCTTTTCGATATATTATTTTATCCATTGATTCTTCTGTTTAGTTCTTCAGTTTCATCATCGGTTTCTATTTCTTGTTGGTTTGAGGGTCCATAATCTCTAAATCTTATAGACATAGATTTGTTTAAGTTATTATATGTTACAACATTGTTTGGTTTTAATGTTGCTGTTGTGTTGTTGGGATTTGTTATATTCCATTCATGTCCAGCAAAAACAGAAGAATCTATTTCCATAGGTTTTATAAAGTTTATTCTTGTGGAATTTAATGTTTCTATGACTTTGTCAAGCTTAATTTTTATTTTTGGAGTATATTTAGACATGCATTTTCCCAAAAATGTAATATCTAATAGTATATTTTTTCTCGTAAAATTCTCAAAATCTTTAGTTTGTATGATAAGTTTTATATGTTTGTAAAAATCATTTAGGGTCGTGGTGAAATTAGGAGCTATATAAACAATTCCTATGTTATTGTTCATATCAACTTCCATAGTTCCAAATATGGCTTTGTCCATATCTTGGTGTCTATCATCTATTAATATCAATAGTAATTTTGTTCCAATTTTTTGTCTTGTTAATCCTCTTATACCTATGACTATCAGTCCGAGGTGGATTAATTTGTATTTTTGTATTTTTAATTGGTTAATAGCTTCTTGTGACATTAGATTTAGTGTCTATTGACTTCCATCTGGGATAGAAAGAATTTCTTCCCTATGATGTCTGTAGTGTCCTGTTGTCATTGTAAATATTCCTGTTCTATATAGTTCTCTAGGGTGTAGTGTATTTAGTTGGCTGTTGGAAAATACTTCAAGATTTTCTTCTAGGTTTATTATCTCATCTAGTTGAGCTTGTGTATTATTAGTTCTTCTCGTTATATTGTCTAGCCATCCCATAGAGGATAAAGTGTTTGTTTCTGTAGGTCTATCCGTTAAAGTTCTAGATGGACCTGTAAAAGACAATCTTCTATTATTCATATTTGATCACGTTTCTTATATATTAGAAAATTGATTTTAATCTTTTTACTTGTTATATGTGTAGTAGGATCGTTCGGTCCTAAATTCATTTTTTTGTAGGCTTTCTGTGAGTTTGTTTATTTCAAATTCGTGTTCTTTACCATTTTTGTCTATATCAAACATTTGTTTCTGGATATTATCTATCTTATTTTTGTATTTGGGTTAACATAGCTATTATCATATTATTCTGTAATATTTGTATTCTATCACTTTTTCCTGGAAATTCGCCTTTGTTATATCCAACATTTATGTTAGGATCACTGAATCTGTAGTTGGATTCTACATATTTAGTTGCTTCCTGGTAGTATTTGTTTTCAAAACTCATTAGCTTAGTATTAAATGTTTAATTTCATCTAACATTTTCTCAATTTGTCGTATTTGTTTTTCAAATTGGCTTTGATCTTTTTCTGTTTGTTCTTTTAATTCCATTATTAATTCTCTAGAATGTATTTCTATATCTTTGGGTTTATTTTCTTCTATTAAATTTTTTAAGTTTATTATATCATTCTTATTTGGAAATTCTTTTAATTTTATAACTTTGAACTTATCAGTTAGTTTTTTCAAAGTTATTTCCATGTTATCTATTTTGTGTAAATTTAATTTCAAATAAACTTGGTTGTTTGAAATTTGTTTTAGTAACTTATTTTTCCCAATTATGCCTTCTAGTACTAGTTGCATCAGGTTATAGTGCTTTTCATTATAGAGATTTAAGTTTTCACTTAATTCTATAACTAAGTCTGTGAGCGAATTCATATGTTCTATTTCTGAATGTAATTTATGTTTGTAATCAGTTTATCTGAAATAACATATGTCTTTTTGTTTGTCTAAAGTAATAATTCTTTTTATTGGATTATTAATTTCTAGATTTAAGTAATTGAATTTTTTGTAATTCATGCTCATTGGGCCTAGAAATCTTTAGCGCCTTAACTACTATGATATTATACACACACACATACATATATATAGCTTAATCAAAATACGCTTAAACATAACAAACTTGTATTTTTAAGTTATATAAAATAATTATTAAGTATATTATTATATAATAATACTATATAAACATATATATAAAAGTAAGTTAAACACACAGGCTAAAGTACAAGAATTACAACCCAAGATAAAATACAATATCAGTAGTTTCGCTTTGAAAATATTATAAACTAACAAGGTCAAAACAAAATAAGTATACAACAAAATAGAGCCAAATGCTCAAAACATTTTCTGTATCAAAACAGTTAGCATAAGAATGCAAATGCTTGCACACACAGAAATGTACATACACCTACACATGAATATACACACGCACAGACACTTAAGCAGTTGGACATACACACACCCGAGGCTATCAGAAGCACACATGCATAAAACTCAGAATGCACACATAAACACATGAGCAAAACCCAGTAAGATGCATTGGAAATGTGTAATCCCAACCAGTTTAAAGTAAGAGCAAAGCAGAAATATAAAACGGGGTATCACAAGGTATAAGGCAGCAAGTGCTCAAGTTAATAATGTAACCAGGCAGATAGGGGAAATCACACATGATGCACTCACATAAAAATATACACACAACTCATCACACACACAGGGAAAATGCAAAATGGTGAAAATGTCAAGTGCAGGAGTCGAACCTAGGTGCTCAAGGAGGAAGTGGAACACTTTTACCATTGAGCTATATTACTTCATGTAAATATTGCGAACATCATATTATATATCATATATATAAATCAAAGGTTGAGGCCCCCGGAAATCGGAGGCCCTAGGCCACCGCATTGGTGGCCTTGGGCCAGGGCTGGGCCTGCACACACACACATGCAAGCATGCAATGGTATCAAATAATTCAATACACAAAACATAATACACTAAAAGCAGGCAAATATATATATATATATATATAAATAAATAAGCGTACACTTATATATTTACTGTTGCACATATATAAAGAAGACACACACAAGAACTTTCAACTACACAAACATAAATTACATAATTATGCTACCACACGCACATTGGAGCAGGCAAACACACAAGCAAGTTCATACCACTAGCAACTAGTACACGTATATTTTTATTTTATATACTTAAATACAGACTCACATACAAATATATACACTAATACATGCACACACACCTTAGCAACTCATATACACAACACGCATCACCAGACCCAACGAAACACACACACACTCAGTTACACACACATCTAACACGCATATATACACATATATACATATATATACACATATATACATATATATACACATATATATACATATATACACATATATACAGGGCCAGCCTTTGGGTAAAGCGGGCAAAGCATCCGCTTTGGGCCTCGTAAATAACGAGGGCACCACTCAGAAGAATTTTAATTAGGCGCAGCACAAAAAAGGCGATCGTCGACGCGGAACTTCAAAACCAAAGTCGCGGCTGGACTCTAAAAGGTGGCGTATCAGATTTGCAGCTTCAAATACGGGAACTGCAATGGCAGTAGGCGACGACTCTGTCACTCTAGAACCATATAACAACGGTGATCTATTTAGACAATACCGCTTCAATCAGACTTCGACAGGGGGCAGGTGGTGGGGCTGCGTACAGATAGCAGTTGTTAGTGATATTCTTCATCGTAGATTGCAGATATTGAATTAGAAAGGACTTGAAACTTAATGGTGAGCTATTACTTTTTTGTAAACTTTAATTAAAAGTTTATGATTTCTGTAGTTTTGAAAGTATATTTACATTTATATTTTGTTGTTAAAATATTGAATTCGTATAGTTTTAGGGATCAAATTTCTATAATTTCAAATAAGTGTTAATGTCTAAGTAATAGTTCATAGTTTATTTTTATTTTTTGTAATGGTAAGTAAATATAAAATTTATCGATAAATAACTAAGTTTGTGAAATTTAAAGTTAATGTTTTTAAGTCGAATCGAATAGCAAAAGAGAAATTTTGTTGCAAATTATTTTGTGCAAATATTTCTGATAAAATATAACTCCTAGATTAGTCAACAAATTTTTTCTTTTCAATATCAATGACCTATAAATAGTTTGACAAATTATTTTTCTTAGCCGTGAATATTTTATTTTGAGATTCATTGTGTAGTGTTGTTTGTGAATAGAAAATTATATAATTTAGTGAAAAGAAACAATAACCTATTAATTTTTAATTTTTTAATACTTGTTAAAATATAATATAATGTTTAGAAATGCACAAACAAGAATCTGGATACGCTAAATGGGTTAGTAAAAGAAAGCTAGATTAACTCACTAATTCAGAAGTCGAAAAGTTAGAAAAGTGTTCATAAACAAGTAATATTAATTTTGATGTTTAACTTGAATTATTATTACCAATAAAGTTAGTTATAAAAAACATAAATTATTTTGACGATTTAATCAACGACAATGGCACTAGTTTTTGTATAAGGCCCTTGAATTTGCAATTGGTTTTAGGTACCAAAACTCCTAGGACCGACCTTGCATATATATGTATGTGTGTGTAGGTATACATTAAAAAACACACAAATGCACGCTTAAAGTAACATATACAAACTCAGGTGTACGACCATTGGGTAGCACCAGTTCAATATATACTCATTCACATAAACATATATGTAAGATTCCATGAGAAATTGGAAAGACTAGCATAGATTTGTGAGTGTTGTTACTCACTAGTAAATCGCGATCTGCCCCTTCATTCCATTAATCACCCATTCAAAGCAACGCTAAAAGTCGCTTGCATCCATCCTCAACATCAATGAACACACGTCTGCGCACGACCAGATAGCCTATGTCCAACAAAACTAAAACTCCTATGTACCTTTTTATAACTGTCTTGACCATTGCCTTTGTTAACCAATCACGTGTGATGATATTATCTGGCTTCGAATTTCTGGCATGTCTGCCCTTTGTATATTTGTTTTGTTTGAGCTTGAGTCTAGTTCCATTGATTTGGTTTCACTGTACTTGATCCTTTGAGTTGCTTGTAGTTGTGTACTCAGATGGTTCATCATTGTGTAGCTTCTGGCCTGTATTCAGTTACATTGCACTGTCCATGCATGATGATCATCACTTTTGCACTTTGAGCTGTTGTATGCTTTTGAGTTCATCCTCATTTGCATTGTGTAAGTGGACTGGATTATTATTGAGGCTACACTTTGTAGTTTCATTCATGTGGTCTTGTTTGTGTACTGATTCTTTGAGCTCGTTCTAGTATTTCACTTGTGCTTGTTGACATGTCTTGGTTCAGGTTTTGTATTATGTTGCATGCCTGGTATGTGCATTGAGTTGTACAGTTCACTGTGTTTGCTTGCATATAGTTTGGTTGATGGACTGTTTCATATTCATCAAGTCACTTGTACTTGATAGCTGTTTTGGACTTTCAGACCATATATGTGTGTTCATGAATGTTTGCATCGACTTGTTTTGGTACAACTGCCCTTGTGCACTGTTGCTTGGATCTGGCCATTGGTTCAAGTATGTTTTGGTTGCTGTTATGTTGGTTCGGTCTTGCATTTGAGTTGAGTCATGGTTGCAGTGGCTTTTGTTGACTGTGCACACGAGTTGGCGAGGCAGTGCACACGTGTATAAATGTACACGTGTGTATTGCAACCACTCATGATTACCTGTCCCTGATAAGAATACCGATATGCACAGATATTACACAATCAAAAATGATGACAATAACCCATATATCTGAGGTACCAATAAAAACAAATTTATATTTTTGCAAATTCAAATTTGTTTATTTTTAGATTATTGCTGTAGTTGCTAATTATACAGGTACACAGAAGACATGACAAGAACTGGAGCTGGACAATGTAGATAGATGCAGATGTGCAGACAGAGTGAAAAACTAAGTGTTGAGTGTTGTAGTGAGAAAAAAATGTGAATGTGAAATGTATGAAACCGGTGTACGTATATAGAGAGAGCTGAAAACTTTGTACTGTTTAAGTGTTGAAATAAAATATTATTTTAAATAAAAATACTGATTGAATTATATAAATTCTGTGCAATAGTATTATTATTCAATATGAATATTTATTCCTATATGTGTATAATACAATCTGCAAACACATATGTAAATTGATATATGTTTGTTATCATCAAACAAAAAATCACATCAAACAATCTCCCCCTTTTGATGATGACAAACATATATATTAAAGATTTTGAACTTCTAATAAATGTGTTTGAGCATGAAATATTTAGCTCCCCCTATATGAATGCTCCCCCTACAACTGAGACCACTCCCTATTTAGAAGATTTAGAAAAGTACAGAAGAATAAAAGAACTAAAGAAAATTAACTAACAACATTTAACAAATTTGTTGAAGTATTCCAAAAATATTTACTTTCTTATCAAAATCTTGTTCTTCTCCCCCTTTTGTTATCATCAAAAGACTGACAACACTAATGGAACAGTAGTGGAAAAAGAAGAATTTTTTTTAAGTAAAAACAAATGCAAAACAAAGAAAAAATCATAATATATCATAACGAGTTAACAAGTTCCACATTGTAGAGAATGGATTGATGATTCGGTTTTTATATAACGAGAAGAGAGAAATTTTAAAAATAATTTGACATTTAAGCACAAAAAAAATAAGCACTTACTAACCACGCATAACCATAAGGACTTTTAAATGGGATTAGCAGTTACTTATTAGTCTAAGCATCCGGACTTTTAAGTGAGACCAGAAAAATACTTAGCTACCATACTCCATCCATGCATAACCATAAGGACTTTTAAATGAGAATGGAATGATGGTAAAATAATTCACATGCTCCATCCATGCATAACCATAAGGACTTTTAAATGAGAATGGATGCATGATATATTGACTTCTCATTTTACAAAACCATTATGAATGATAGAAAAATGGTAGAAATAGAAACGATCGTGGAATAAGTTACCAAGTTAATTATATTATGAATTTTTTTTTAATTTTGAAAAGAAATAAAACAAAACATATTTCCACTACTGAATACCATATTCGAATCAATCTTTGAATAATATCCAAAACTGGTTTGAATCCTAGAAATTGAAGTTGAAAATAAATATCCAAGAATATTTCAACCAAAAAATGGAAAATGATTAGTCAATTTCTATAATCCCCAAATCCAAACGTAATCTGGAAAATCTGTCTTCGGGGAGGGGTTTTGTGAAAATATCAGCAAGTTGAATCTCAGTTGAAATATGTTCAATGCAAATGTCTTCCTTAGCAATGTGATCTCTAAGAAAGTGGTGTCTCACATCAATGTGTTTTGTGCGTGAATGATGAACAGGATTATTTGACAAGTCTATTGCACTTTTACTATCACATTTTAATGGAACTTGTTTATAAACTAAGCCAAAATCAGAAAGAGTTTGCATCAACCATAAAATTTGAGCACAACAACTTCCTAAAGCAATATATTCTGCTTCAGTGGTGGATAATGCAACACAATTTTGTTTTCGACTTGACCATGAAACTAATGAATGTCCTAGCATGAAACATGTCCCACTAGTGCTTTTCCTGTCTACCAATGAACCAGCATAATCAGCATCAGAATAACCAACTAAATCAAAATTTTCACAAGAAGGGTACCATAGTCCAAATTTGTGTGTGTGTGAAAGATATCTCAAAATTCGTTTAGTGGCTTTCAAATGAGATTCTTTAGGATTAGATTGAAAACGTGCACACAAACACACATAAAACATAATATCAGGTCTAGAAGCAGTAAGATAGAGAAGTGAACCAATTATCCCTCGATATTTCTTCTGATCAACAGCAACTCCTTTCTCGTCTTTGTCCAACTTTGTTGATGGACTCATAGGAGTTCCCAATGGTTTGGAGTTCTCAACTCCAAATTTCTTCAACAGTTCTAACACATACTTGGATTGTGAAATGAAAATACCATCACTGCTTTGCTTGATTTGAAATCCAAGAAAATATTTCAATTCTCCAACCAAGCTCATCTCGAATTTAGCCTGCATGACTTGTTCAAATTTCTTGCACAAGAGTTCATTAGTAGCACCATAAATGATATCATCCACATAAATCTGAACAATCAAAAAATCACTTCCTTTATGTAATAGAAACAGTGTCGTGTCAGCACTCCCCTTTTTAAAACCATTTTCCAAAAGATATGTACAAAGGCAGTCATACCAAGCTCTAGGAGCTTGCTTAAGACCATATAATGCTTTTTCTAGTTTATACACATGATTTGGAAAATCATGATTTTCAAAACCGGGGGGTTGTTCAACAAAAACTTCTTCTTTCAAATCACCATTTAGAAAGGCACTTTTTACATCCATTTGTTTAAGTTTGAAACCCTTATAACATGAAAAACTTAGCAAAATCCTAATGGCTTCTAACCTAGCAACTGGAGCAAATGTTTCATCAAAATCTATGCCTTCTATTTGGTTATATCCTTTTGCGACCAACCTAGCTTTGTTTCTAATTACATTTCCTGATTCATCAAGTTTATTTTTGAACACCCATTTAGTTCCAACAATTGGATAGTCATTAGGCCTAGGAACTAATTTCTAAACTTTATTTCTCTCAAATTGATTAAGTTCATCTTGCATTGCTAAAACCCAACTTTCATCATTAAGAGACATTTCAACGGAATCAGGTTCAATCTCATAAATAAAACCACTGTGACAACAAAACGCACACAAATTTTTATCAAATGAAGAACGAGTGCGTATACCTTCCGTAGGATCACCTATAACCAATTCAGGAGGATGATTGGATTTGAACTTCAATCTATCAGCATCAACAGTCCTACTTTCAGCTTTCTCACTAGATGTCCCTTCTTCAATGCCTTCATGATCTACCCCATCGTCAACCGCCTTTTCAGTCGTCCTTTCCAGGTCAGATTCATCGAATTTCACATTGATTAATTCAACAATTGTCTCTGTTCGTTTGTTGTATATCCTGTAAGCCTTGCTTCTTGTTGAATAGTCCATGAAAATTCCCTCATCAGCCTTTGATTCGAATTTTCCAAGTTGATCACCTGTGTTAAGAATGAAACAAGGACATCCAAATACACGAAAATAAGAAATGTTAGGTTTCCTTTCATGCCACAATTCATAAGACGTTTTGCCAAGTATTGGTCTAATCATTACTCTATTCATTACATAGCACGAAGTATTAACTGCCTCTGCCCAAAAGGTTAGAGGTAGTTTATACTCACTCAACATGGATCTAGCCAATTCTTGCAATGTACGATTTTTCCTTTCAACCACCCCATTTTGTTGAGGTGTTCGTGGAGCAAAAAATTCATGTTTTAAACCATTTTCTTCACAAAAGCTTTCAAAATCCAAATTTTCAAATTCTCCTCCATGATCACTTCTCAAAGTTTTAATTGAAACTCCTTTTTCATTTTGAACAAGTTTTGCAAATTTTGAAAAATAATCAAAAGATTCAGTCTTTTTGGCTAAGAAATAAACCCATGTAAATCTAGAATAATCATCTACCAATACATAACAATAACGTTTTCCATTCAAGCTTGCAATTTCATTTGGTCCAAATAAGTCCATGTGAATTAATTCGAGGACCCTTGATGTGCTAACAATGTTTTTAGGGCGAAATGATGATCGACTAAGCTTGCCCAGGAACATGCTTTACACACTTTATTATTTTTTAATTTCTGATGTGGTAACCCTCTGACTAATTCTTTCGTTTCAAGTTTTTCCAAGAGGCCCATGCTAGCATGTCCAAGTCTCCTATGCCATAAGAATGCCTCTTCGTTAGTGGCTACCAAACATCTAGAAAGATTTAGATTATCAAAAGAAAGCGTGTAAACATTTCATTTTCTTTTGCCCATAAAAACAATGTTATTAGAAGATTTATCAATGATTTTGCAAGTATCACTATCAAAAACCACATTCATACCTTTGTCACATAGTTGGCTAATAGAAATGAGATTGTGATGCAAATTATCGACGTATAAAACATTAGTCAAGGAAAAAGTACCGTTACCTACTTCACCTTTACCAATAATCTTACACTTGCTATTGTCTCCCATGATCACATTTCCACCTTTAAAATTCTCTAGGCTAAGGAACTTCGATCTGTCACCTGTCATATGTCTAGAACAACCTGAATCTAGAAACCATTCTTGTTGCTCCTTAGCCCGCCAACAAACCTACATAGAGAGAGAGAAAAATGACCTAGAGAAACTCTTAGGTCCAATGATATTAGTGACTGAAGCATTGTGAATAAACAATCCCTTTGGAACCCAAACTTGTTTTGTCCTTTCATTCTTGTTCCAATAGACATGAAATTTGTTTGTAGAATTCTTAGGAACCCAAAGTTGTATAAATTTTGTGTTCTTGTTCCTATGACTATAATTTTCAACACGATGTCCAATCATTTCACATCTAGCAAAGACACTCTTACCTTTTGCATTATCATCAACTTGTGTTTTCCCAAAGCCTAGTCCTTTTCTGTTGTTAGCAAAAAGTTGATTTCCCAATAACATGTTGAATGATTTTTCTCCTCTTGAAAAGTTATTCAGAGTTTTCTCAAGATTTTGGACTTTGGTTTTTTAGTGTTGTGTTTTCAGTCACAAGTAAGGTGCATCTATTTATAAAATCCTTTTTCCTAGTGTCAATGGTTTCCTTAAGACTCAAGTTTTCTTTTTCAAGATTCTCAAAGCTATTCTTAAGTTCTGAATCTAAAATTTTACATTTTTTACAGTCTAGGTTTTGAATATTTTCAAGTTCAGTTTCTAACCTAGTATTTTCATGGACAAGTTCTCTCCTATCAGATTTCAGTTTTTCAATTTTAGATTCAAGAGTATCAACTGTTTTAGTAAGATCACAACACATCAAAACAAGTTCTTTATAAGAATAGTCACTTACCTCACTAGATTCCTCTGAGCTTGCTTCTGAATCTGATTTTGCCATAAGACACAAATTAGCCTCTTCTGAGCTATTATTCGAAATTTCCTCTCCTTCTTCATCATCCCAAGTCGCTGCAAAGGCCTTCTTCTTCTTTTTCTTTCCTTTGTTGTTTTTGAGAAGTGGGCATTTTTGTTTGAAGTGGCCAGGCTTCTTGCAGTTATAACAAGTCAATTCATTATCAGGAATTGTCAGAATCTTTTGACCTATTACCATTTGTTTTCTTCTTGCGTGGCCCGAATCTTGACCATTTTCTAAGATTATTGACAGCCATTGCAAGCTCTTCAATTGGATCTTCTTCTTCTTCATCGCTCTCTTCTTTGCTCTTTATGGCAATCGTCTTCTTCTTTGATTCGGAGTTGTTGCGTTCCTCCTTTGTTTTTTGCTCAAGATCATATGTCATCAAGTTGCCGATCAACTCCTCCATGCTTAGTTTACTCAGATCTTTCGATTCTTGTATTGCCTTGACTTTTGCCTCAAAGTTCATCGGTAAGACTCGTAGCACCTTCCTCACAAGCTCTACCTCAATGAATACCTTCCCAAGCGCTCTAGCATTGTACACCAAAGTTGAAAAGCGTCCAAACATGTCCTTTATGCTCTCGCCTTTGTCCATCACAAAGTTCTCGTATTCATTGCTGAATAGGGCTAGATGAGACTCCTTGACTTGAGAAGTTCCTTCATGTGTCACCTCCAAGGTATGCCAAATTTCCTGCGCAGTTTTACAATGAGAAATTCTATTAAATTCATTCTTATCAAGAGCACAGATCAAAGCATTCATGGCTTTAGCATTTGTAGTTTTTAATTTCTTATCGTTAGCGTCCCACCTATCCTTAGGTTTAGGAATCTCAGTATCACCAACAGTTATAGTGGGAGATTTATAGCCAGTTTCAATAATGTCCCAAACATCATAATCAACAGAACTAAGATAAATACCCATCCTAACTTTCCAATAAGCATAATCATTCTCATTAAACATGGGTGGCCTAGCAATAGATTGCCCCTCAAAAAAGCATTATTTGGTGGAATCATGACTCTAGAGTTAAAGAAAAATACCGGGCTCTGATACCACTTATAGGATCTAGATTAACCCTAGAGGGGGGTGAATAGGGTTATAGCAAATTTTCTCGAATTTAAACAAACTGTAGAAAAGTAAATATGCTGAAAAGTAAATCACACGCAAAATTTACCCAGCTTCGGCAACCCCTGCCTACTGCTGCATTCCCAGACTTCTATTAGAATTAAACAGTCTCCCGCTTACAAACACTCTAACAGACTCGCAAACCCTGCTACCGCCTATAGAGTTTTGCAAACTCGCAAACCCTGCTTACTGTACTAATCCTAACTAGACAATCTGACACAACCTAAATTCTAGGTGGTGATTTACCAAGATTTGGTTCGAAAAGTTCAGTCTACAAAAATAAAAACAAGAGCAAAAATAAATAGAAAACTTGAGTAAATTTTTGCCCTTAAACAAAAACAACCCAACCCAATATTATCACTCAAGAAAAAACAAAAGCACGGCCCTGTTATCTCCTTTATGTGGCCCGATGTCTTTGTAAATCTCGTGAAAAATAATGGCGTTCCTCTGATAAAATTAGGGCTTCTCTTTATCGACTTCTGTTGATCGATTGAATAGATGATTCCACGTGTAGCTTTGATCGATCGTTTCCTTGTTGCTCTGCTTCGATTTTTGATCGAGTTCGACTCCTGACTTTGGTACGTGATTCTTGCCTTTTTCTTTACTGTTTATGCGTACTTGAACTCGATGATTAAATGCCAATGATGATTGGGTTTTTATATAGGGTTCAATGCCCTAATTTTTCGTTCGTATTTCATATACGACTTCGTCTGATAGTTTAATTGAATTTGTCAATTTCCTTGTTTCGGCCGTATGATTTTGCTTGAGTGGTTTGGATGATTTCTGACTGCTTCAAATCATATAATTTCATGTTACTTGGTTGATACGGTGTTGATTTAATATCGTGATGATCACGACTATGATTTTGTTGCTCCGTGAATTTCTTGCTTTGACTTGTTCGACTCACGACTTCGGCTTCGATCATTTTTGACTTTGTCCATTTTTGATTTTGTGATTTTCTGGCTTCCTGTTGCTCACGGCTTCGACTCTCTGTAGCATACTCGACATGTACCTTTTTATAACTGTCTTGACCATTGCCTTTGTTAACCAATCACGTGTGATGATATTATCTGGCTTCGAATTTCTGGCATGTCTGCCCTTTGTATATTTGTTTTGTTTGAGCTTGAGTCTAGTTCCATTGATTTGGTTTCACTGTACTTGATCCTTTGAGTTGCTTGTAGTTGTGTACTCAGATGGTTCATCATTGTGTAGCTTCTGGCCTGTATTCAGTTACATTGCACTGTCCATGCATGATGATCATCACTTTTGCACTTTGAGCTGTTGTATGCTTTTGAGTTCATCCTCATTTGCATTGTGTAAGTGGACTGGATTATTATTGAGGCTACACTTTGTAGTTTCATTCATGTGGTCTTGTTTGTGTATTGATTCTTTGAGCTCGTTCTAGTATTTCACTTGTGCTTGTTGACATGTCTTGGTTCAGGTTTTGTATTCTGTTGCATGCCTGGTATGTGCATTGAGTTGTACAGTTCACTGTGTTTGCTTGCATATAGTTTGGTTGATGGACTGTTTCATATTCATCAAGTCACTTGTACTTGATAGTTGTTTTGGACTTTCAGACCATATATGTGTGTTCATGAATGTTTGCATCGACTTGTTTTGGTACAACTGCCCTTGTGCACTGTTGCTTGGATCTGGCCATTGGTTCAAGTATGTTTTGGTTGTTGTTATGTTGGTTTGGTCTTGCATTTGAGTTGAGTCATGGTTGCAGTGGCTTTTGTTGACTGTGCACACGAGTTGGCGAGGCAGTGCACACGTGTATAAATGTACACGCGTGTATTGCAGCCACTCATGATTACCTGTCCCTGATAAGAATACTGATATGCACAGATATTACACAATCAAAAATGATGACAATAACCCATATATCTGAGGCACCAATAAAAACAAATTTATATTTTTGCAAATTCAAATTTGTTTATTTTCATATTACTGCTGTAGTTGCTAATTATACAGGTACACAAATGACAGGACAAGAACTGGAGCTGAACAATGCAGATAGATGCAGATGTGCAGATAGAGTGAAAAACTAAGTGTTGAGTGTTGTAGTGAGAAAAAAAATGTGAATGTGAAATGTATGAAACCGGTGTATGTATATAGAGAGAGCTGAAAACTTTGTATTGTTTAAGTGTTGAAATAAAATATTATTTTGAATAAAAATACTGATTGAATTATATAAATTCTGTGCAATAGTATTATTATTCAATATGAATATTTATTCCTATATGTGTATAATACAATCTGCAAACACATATGTAAATTGATATATGTTTGTTATCATCAAACAAAAAATCACATCAAACATATACATGAAGACCAACAGCAAGTGCAACCAGATCATAAAACCATGTAAAACAGTGGACAGAGCAAAATGCAACCCATACCAATGTCACACAAATATGAATGCAATGCAACAAGGACATAGCAGGTGCATGGATACTCAAGTGAAACAAATTCGAATGCTGTCAGAAGTTACAAAAATCAGGGTAGCTGTGCTTCAAACAAAGTCAATGTCAAGCCAAAAATCAAAGCCGTGATGACCAAGAAAAAATCGAACAAGCCAAAATCAAAGCCGTGGTGACCAAGCAACCATAACAGCAAATATACAAAATTGAACCGGTCAGGATCATCACCAACAATCAAGCAAAATCGAACAGCTAAACTAAAATTATCAAACGAATTCAAATAATATACTCAAACGAAAATAAAGGGAATCGAACCCTATAAAACCCAATCATCATCGGCATTTTCCGATCAATCGAGTTCAAGAAAATTAACCAGAAAAGCAAAAAGGAAATCACATACCAAGTCAAATCGAACTCGACGAATTGAAGCAGCCGTTTGCAAATCAGAGAGACGATCGATCGTCAAAGCAATCGCGAGAATATCAATTTAATCGATCAACAATCAATCGGCGTGCTCAAATTCGCAAAGCTCTAAATCTGAAAGAGGAACGAAAGAAGAAACGAGGCAGGCATTTTTTCTACGCAAGGATTCAAGGCCGAAGACATAAGAAAAGAAAAAGGGGGATTCTTTTTTCATTTGGGCCGGTCTTGTTATATTGGGCTGTTTTTTTTAAATTTAGGGTTTCTTGTTTTTATAGTGTTTTCATTTTGTAATTTACTTTTAATCGTTTGTAATTTTCTAGTCGTGTGACGAGGGGACGAACTACGGTGGTGTAGTTCGAGAATTCGCAACTCAGCGGCTGAGTTGTGACAGGGTTTGAAGCATAGAGTTAGGTTAGTCAATAGCGGGTGTCGCAAGTTTACGTGTGCAAGCGTCTGACTACTTAATTTCTAGTAGAAATCTTGGGGGCAGCACGTAGGCAGGGTTTTGCCGAAGCTGGGTAAATCTGTGTTGTTCTATTTCTGCTTTTATTATTCTTTTATTATCAGTGCTACGATTATTTTATATACTTCCACATTAAATTTTTATAATTATTAGTATCACCATATTCACCCCCCTCTAGGGTGAAATCAATCCTACAAGTGGCATCAGAGCGAGGTTAATAGCAAGGATGTCTAACCCTAGTTGCAAATCTAGCGAGAGTCAGTCTAGTATTATTGCCCCTATTTTTGATGGAACAGATTTTTTAAATTGGAAATTAAAAATGGAATTTTATTTAAAATCCGTTAGTTTTAAATGTTGGGATATTATTGAAAATGGGTGTGATATAGTAGTCGAGAAAAATACTTCGATTAATGCTCTTGCTATGCATATACTATATTCTCGTATTAATCGAGATAATTTTAACTATATCTCTTATTGTGAAAGTGCACAAGAAATCTGGAATACTTTTGATGCAATATATGGTGCAAAAGTCAACAACAGTGAGAAATCCATCACAATCGACTCAGTTGAAGAAACATGCTTGACAGGATTTGCAAAAGACAGCAGTGATGAAGTGTCAAAAGCCGATGAGATAAGTGATCTTTCATTCAATGATTTAGTTCTCTTATGCCAAGAATTAATTGGAAATAATAAAGCCCTTGAGATGAAAAATAATAAGTTAAAAAGGAAACAATCTAAACTGCATCAGAAAAATAATGATTTGGAAAATGAGCTTAAAAATATTAATTCTACCTGCAAAAGGTGTTTGGACTATGAAAAAGAATTTGCCTGTTTTTAAGAAAACTTTCAAAAGTTAGAAAACGAAATTTTAATTCGGGAGAAAAATAAAACTGAGTTGATTCGTAAAAATAACATTTTGCAAAAAGAGTTGGATAGTTTTAAGAAGTCAAAAAGTTCTAAATGTGCTATTTTTGAAAAGGAATTATATGAAATCAACGAAAATTTCAAAACCCTTAAAAAAGAAAACGTGATTTTAAGCAAATCTAAAATTATTCAATTAAATCAAGAGTTTGAAAAGGAGATTGAAAAAATCAAGGATTTTGAAAATTTTAAATTTAAAAAACTCCAACTTTTTGAAACTGAGATGCTAGAAATTGAGACTAAAATTAGAGAACTTAAAAATGAAAATATGGACTTGAAAATGAAGAATTTTGAAAAGAGAGATAGTACCATTAGTTGTTGTTCGAAGCTAATAAATGAAAATAAACTTTTAAAATCCAAAGTTAATAAACTTGAGTTGGTTACTCGGAAATTTTACACTAGATATAAATCGTTTAATATGCTCTTTGAAAATCAACTCTTTCGAGAATAAAAGGAAAGGATTTGGATTTGCAAAAGTGTCAAAATATGAACAAACGACTAATAATACTGTTAAGGGGAAAGTGTGATACCCAAATACGTAAAGTGTGGAAATATTGGACATGGCAAGAATAATTGTCGAAATATATACAAACACAAAACCATACCAATTTGGGTTCCAAAAGGCACGAATATAGAATCCTTCAAAGTAAAACAAATCTGGATGCCAAAAGGAATAAATATAAATTGTTTTGGGTCTCCACAAACTTATTTTTCAAAATCTGTTGCCACTAATAACCATGGACCTATAAAAACAAATAGGTCACAAAAATCTTTCCTCGTGTAGGTGTGGTGGCAGGCTAAGGAACAACAACAGTGTTACCTGGATTCTGGTTGTTCTAGGTACACGATGGGCGACGAATCAAAGTTCCTTAGCCTAGTATAAAGGTGGCAGAATCACAATGGGAAACAATGAATAATTATCGTAAAGGTAAAATAGGTAACGGTACATCTATCTTGAACGATATATTAAAAGTGATAATCTGCACCATAATCTGAATCAGCCAGTTATGTGATAATGAAATAAATGTTGATTTTTATTTTAATGTTGACCAATCATCTTTGAACTATTTCATATAGATTTTCTTGGACTAACAATATTGAAACTTTAGGTGATAAGAGATAGTGTTGGTCGATGATTACTTAAGATACACGTGGATATATTTGTTTATCTTACTGCTTCTAGATTTGACACTATGTTCACTAGTTGTTTATTTGCACAGTTTTAATTCAAAATAATTTCATTCAAAAGCTGTAAAAATGATTTTAAGGTATTTATTGCAACTTCACGGTCTGGTCTATAACATCCAACTAATGGTAATCTTGAGTCAAAGGAAAATTCGGATGCAGATTACACTGGTAATCTAGTTGATCGAAAAATTACTAGTGGAACGTGATTTATGTTGAGACATTCAGTAGTTGCATCATTTTCAAAGAAAATATCTGCATATTTTTCATTTCAACCGATTTTCAAATTAGCAGACATTTTTTCTTATAAAACCCCTTCCAGAAAATAGTTTTTGTTGACCTTGTTTCAGGATAGTCATTTTAGAAAATTTTGATTTTATAATTATTTTTGGATTTGATCTTAAATGACTACATTAACTAATCAGACTCCCTATTGAATATCGAAAAGATAATAGTGACTGAAAAAGTGATGAGTGTCGATATTAATCATATATTATGACTTAAGAAAGTATATTTGCTAAATTTCTTTAAAAACTTAAACAAGATTTATAATAACTTTTGATGGGTAAAAATCTATTTCTATCATATTTCTAACGACCATAACTCATCAAAATCCAATATAGTATGTCAATATGTGGTATTTTAAACAGGAAATTATTCGTTTTTATTTTTTTAATAAAAACATCCAAAGTATTCACTCTCATTTAAAAGTCCTCACAGTTATGCATGGATGAATTACTTGGAATATTTGTGTATGCGCTTTCATGCACATTTAAAAGTCCTCAGGTTATGCATGTATGGAACACATATCAAAATTGGTTTTTAAATAGACGAGTTGATTCTAATCCCATTTAAAAGCCCTCACGGTTATGCGTGGTTAGAAGATACTTGAAATTTTTTTTTAAAATAAAATCGGGAATACTACTAATCTCATTTAAAAGTCCTAACGGTTATGCATGGTTAGTAGATATTCAAATTCCTGATATTAATATACCACAAATAGACACAACTATATGGTTTTATATGCCGACATCACTCCTATCACTCTAAAGTGGAATATGCGCCTAACAGAGTATTTATTATTTTTGTTTGATTTTTTATTGAAATTTAATATTTATAGTCGATTGGGTATTAATATTGTATTAATGTCTATCACTTTATCTCTATTTTTCTAACACTATTTTTTTTGCTGATAACAAAAGGGGGAGAGAAAAGTTAAGATTTTGGCAAATAAAGGTCAAATATTTTATTTTCTATTTGCATCTAGATTCATTTGCATATTTTTATATATTTCCATGCATATATGAAGGGGGAGCTTTGTTGTAGAGAGTGAGCATTCAAATAGGGGGAGCAAATAGAGTTCATCAATGATCAAATACATTTAATAAATTCAAAATCTTAAATATATGTTTGTTATCATCAAAATGGGGAGATTGTTGAATATGCTAGTATATGACTTTTTTTGATGATATTAAACATATATATATATATATTAATTTAAATGTATTTTTTAATGCACTACTTTATTTTTCACATAATTAAATAAATATTTGCTGACTAAAATAAATAACACAGAATTTAAATTCAAACAAATATTTTATTCAAACAAATATTTTATTACAATTTTGAATAGTACAAATTTGAGCTCTCGCTATATATACACAATTTTATATAATTTCGATTACATCACAATTTTCAATTTACATTTTCACCTCACTACATATCACTCATTCACTCGTATTTATCTTCAACTCTATTCCAGATTGAATCCAGCATCTGATTTATCTGCAAAGTAAACACCGCCGCAGTAAAATTGAAAAAGAAATATTTTTGCAGTGTAAAATAAAATGTGGTTTGAAAAAAATTATTTGCCTTAGTTATTTGGGTTGTTCGTCATCATTTAATTTTGAATTCTTCAAACACGAACAACTTGTGACATGCACAGTGTATCACTGTACATGCCACAAGGTCGTGCACACCAATATACACTAGATAAAACTACAGGGACAGGTGAGCACAAGGTCAAACCCAATCAAAAGCTAGGTTTAACTCAAGTGAAATACAAGTAAAGTCACAACACGTGCACAAGGTCAAACCCGAGGCAAAGCAAGGCTCAACTCAGGTGCAATACAAAAACACCACAAAATTGTCGAGTGCGAGAACCTGAAAACCAACATAAAACAAGCCTCGACTAAAAATTCAATGTGTACACTTGAAAAATACTCAACCTCACCAAACAGTTCTACTGTATACAAGTTCATTTGCACTGGTTCAAAACATATGCAACATGAAAACAAAGTTCAGTAGCATAGCCCAAAGACAAGTCCAGTTACAACAGGAACCAGCTCACTATATCAGTACAACAAGGATAGACTCAAGTACACATGTGCAAGCACACAAAAGCAATCAAGCATGAAAACAATGGAATGCAACTGAGGTGAACACACACACATATATACATACATTTATGTATATATGTATACAAGTGGAGATGAACATCAACACAGCAGATTGAAAAATGACAAGCACACACAAATCGCCATGCAGTGAATAAAGATAGAAACAAGTATATATGGTGGTCAAAGAAAACAATGAATCATGGTCAGATATGGAACCAGATACAAATGGTCGAGCACAAGTTTAAATGAACTGTACTCAGACTCAAAGAAATATACAAACTGCACATGAAACTAGTAATCACAAGTACAAGTTTCAATGACTGGAAAAAAGACCATAACAATGAATTGATCAGAGAGTAACACAGATGAACAAGTCAATGCTACATAGGTGACATCAATATACATGAAGACCAACAACAAATGCAACCAGATCATAAAAACATGTAGAACAGTGGACAGAGCAAAATGCAACCCAGACCAATGTCACACAAATATGAATACAACGCAACAAGGACATAGCAGATGCATGGAGACTCAAGTGAAACAAATTTGAATGCTGTCAGAAGTTACAAAAATCAGGGTAGCCGTGCTTCAAACAAAGTCAATGTCAAGCCAAAAATCAAAGCCGTGATGACCAAGAAAAAATCGAACAAGCCAAAATCAAAGCCGTGTTGACCAAACAACCATAACAGCAAATATACGAAATTGAACCGGTCAGGATCATCACAACAATCAAGCAAAATCGAATGGCTAAACTAAAATTATCAAACGAATTCAAATAATATACTCGAACGAAAATAAAGGAAATCGAACCCTATAAAACCCAATCATTATCGGCATTTTCCGATCAATCGAGTTCAAGAAAATTAACTAGAAAAGCAAAAAGGAAATCACATACCAAGTCAAATGGAACTCGATGAATTGAAGCAGCCGTTCGCAAATCAGAGAGACGATCGAAAATATCAATTCAATCGATCAACAATCAATCGGTGTGCTCAAATTCGCAAAGCCCTAAATCTGAAAGAGGAACGAAGGAAGAAATGAGGTAGCCATTTTTTCTATGCAAGGATTCAAAGCCGAAGACATAAGAAAAGAAAAAGGGGGGATTCCCTTTTAATTTGGACCGGTCTTGTTATATTGGGCTGTTTTTTTTTAAATTTAGGGTTTCTTGTTTTTATACTGTTTTCATTTTGTAATTTACTTTTAATTGTTTGTAATTTTCTAGTCATGTGACTAGGGGATGAACTACGGTGGTGTAGTTCGAGAATTCGCAACTCAGTGGCTGAGTTGTGATAGGGTTTTGAGCATAGAGTTAGGTTAGTCGATAGCGGGTGTCGCGAGTTTACGTGTGTAAGCGTTTGACTACTTAATTTCTAGTAGAAACCTTGGGGGCAGCACGTAGGCAGAGTTTTGCCGAAGCTGGGTAAATCTGTGTTGTTCTATTTCTGCTTTTATTATTCTGTTATTATCAGTGCTGCGATTATTTTATATACTTCCACATTAAAGTTTTATAATTATTAGTATCACCCTATTCACCTCCTCTCTAGGGTGCAATTGATCCTACATATTATACAGGTGAACTTTTATCTTGAAAAGAACTCAATATGAAATAGCAGTATGATATAACTCTCACAATAAAAAACATATAAGAGATTACACTCCTAATATAGGAAGAAAGTTGAAACCTGGATATTACTTCGTAAGGTTCCCTTGGGCACTCCCATCCTTGTCCTTCAGTGGCTTTCTATATACAGAAAAGAAAGTGGAATTAATTAATAAGAAGAACAATACTGAAATAACAATAAAATCATAATAGTAGTACAAACTCCATTTACACGCACACACAACCGACGTCAATTTTGTACAACTAATCAAAGTTTAAGGGGCTTTCCTGCACATAGATGAAAATTCATGAGACCGAGTTACATTTTCTATGTACTCTTCAAGAACAGAAATTTCATCTGCCTGTGGACTGACAACTGTTGTTTTTGTTACTTGAGACTTGAGAGCATTAAAAATTGACATTGAAATTATTTTTCAGTAACTACAATAAATTTTACACAATTTGAGATTATAATAAACTTAAAGAAGCAACTGATCCTTAAATAAATGCATTAACAATTATTATATTTAGAGAGAAAGTTTGATCTGAAATCATGTTAGTCATTGTACATATCCAATCCTATTCAGCAAGATGGGATTGACTGTCTTTTTAAGTTAAGAAATTGATTGTAAAAGAGAAAATATTCTATATTTTTTACTTGTGTAACTCCTTTTTCACCCCTAAAGTTCATTTTTGCTTTATCTCATTCATATACCTATTGGTATCAAATTAAGAACCATAAACATCAGTAGGGCCTAATTCTTCATAAGTTAAATAGATATCATATTTTGACATTAAATACGGAAGGAAATAAATAAATGTAAAGCAAAAGATCTCAAGCGCGTTTGGTGATTGTTAAAAAAGAATGCTTGTTTTCAGTGAAGTTATTATATTGTATGTTAGAGAAAAAAAGAATAAAAGAAAAGAAAGAAGGCTAAAATATGAAAAACCCGATCTGTTTGAAAGGAAAAAAAGGGAAAAAGGCTAAAATATAATTAAGAAAGCGACGTCTATAACATAAAACTATTATAATGTTCGATGGAAACATAGTTTGCATCATATTGTCATTCTGCATATACTGAGTATAGAATAAAAGCATAAGCATATAGAAGAGATGTAGAGGAACAAATGACCATAGATAACATCAATATCCCGTGAGTTAAGTTTGATGTTTTACTTTACGTTTCATTGTTAAGAAAATGGTGTGCAAATTTCATTTCTCAGTACGTGCTACATGAACCATAATTGAAAACTGTTTGCCTATAGTTGTATGAAAGGTGTGCCTATTTAGGTCATCTCTTTTGGCACTAAATTATTTTGACATATGAAGGTTTAAAGAACTACAAATAATGCGTAATATACAACTTTCGAATCATAGAGATTGCTAATAAAATCAATAACTAAATATAAGACTGGTTGAGAATGAAGTCTACAACATGAATATATGCAAAATGTATTCCAATTTTAGATCTTAAGTTATGTTCTAATCGATTAAATTTAGCAATGAAACATTTAACTCACAATTAGTAGCGCTGGAAATGAATAAAATTTCATAACGAAATCAAGGAAGTTCTGGTCATGTACATCGATCAAGAAACAAGCAATTACAAAGGCATACAACAATAATAAAAAATAAGAAAAAATCAAACAAAATAACTTCCAAAAAGTAAATAACCTTCCATGGATAAGTATAGATGCGTGGGTGACAACCCGCTAGACGTCCGAGGTAAAATGATGCTCGTCGACGATGGAACGACGAAGACAGTTCGAAGAAGTGGTGTGCGAAGAAGCGGTGAAGTTAGATGTGTGTCAATTTGTCGGAATTAGGGCATTCTGTGGGCATGGACATTGGTTAAAAAGATAAGGGGTGGAGAACGAATTAGGGCATTCCGTGGGTGTCGGAGGAGGCGGAGACAACGAGGAAAGAGGCGGAGAAAAAGAGAGAGGAGGCGCTGCGATTATTTTGGGTGAAATAAGGGTGGAGGCGGAGGAATAGGGATAAGGTAAGGGCAAAGGGACGAATAAGAAAATTAGCTTAGAGCCAAAATTTTAGGAACGAGAGCCAAAAAAATTCAATGGAGCCAAAGTTTTCGAGTTGGAGTCAATTTTCGGATGGAGCCAAAATTTCATTTACTTAAAGTCGACAGTTAAGTTAATATGAAGGATACAATTTGAGCATTACACAGTTGAACTAAACATTTTACAAAAATAATATATGAATGGTTATTCCAATTCAAACGAGTTGTATCATTTTTGAACATTTTGAACAATCCTATTTTTTATTGTATTTTTTCTAATTTTTACCCAATAACGATATTATTCTTTTATAATTTATAACTTTTTTTGGGAGGATGTTTTGTGTATTAAGTTTGATTCCAGGGACGTGTCTCTTATTTTCACTATATTTAAATTTATTTTAAAAAAATTGAAAGTTAAAAAAAAATTACATACTAGTTATTATGTATATATTATTAATTAGTAAAAGTAATTATTAATTACTAATGAATATTAATAATTAAATACTAGTTATTATAAATATATTATTAATTAGTAATAATAAT
The DNA here is from genome assembly GCA_030737815.1 of Allium fistulosum. Lineage (NCBI taxonomy): Eukaryota > Viridiplantae > Streptophyta > Magnoliopsida > Asparagales > Amaryllidaceae > Allium > Allium fistulosum. The sequence continues at coordinate 89,036,197 of CM060905.1, forward strand.
TATTAATTACTAATATTTTACTAAATAGTAAATTAATCAATAATTATTGATAATTATTAAACTATAGTAAATTATTAAGTAATAATTATTAAAATTATGAATTGATTAAATATAAAATATTAAACTTTGATTATTAAGTATTAATTATTAAAAATTAGTAACGGGCATTTATTACAATAGGCATTTTGCGGCCGTGGTAAAATCGGCATCTACTACAACGGTAAAAGAAAATAGTTGTAATAGGTATCTATTACAACGGGCAAACAGGGATAAAACCCAGTATCTATTACAACGGGCAAAAAACCGTTGTAATAGTCATATATTACAACGGTCAAATTAAAAACATTGTAATATATGTCTATTACAATGTGCAAAGTAAAAGAGTTATTGAAAAGTGGTATCTATTACAACGGGCCGAAAAAAACCGTTGTAATAGGTTTATATTACAACGGACATTTAATGACCGTTGTAAAAACGACGTTGTAATAGGGTATTTTTGTTGTAGTGTTAGGAAATTAAAGGAAAGAGTTATTTCAAAGAAGGAGTTACTAGAAGGAGATATTCCTAATGAATAATTTTAAAAGTCTAGTTTTAAAAATACAAATATTCCCTCATATGTATAATACACTCGACTCATTCTAGGTGTCACTTACCCAATCTCTAATGAGCCATACCCAACTAAAGCCAAGTGTTCGCTCAAGCTTGAGCTCTGATACCAAACGTAATGACCCGAATTTTCGACCCTCGAATGTCGACACCAAATACATCTACGGTATTTGTGTGCCGAGCACCCAAGTACCGAAAAGGCATAAAGTTAGGATAAAATAAAAAAGAATAGAACAAGAAAGGAAGAACACAACATTAGAATCTCACAACGGAACGGTAATATATAATATCAAAGGAACAATACAAAGGGTTGCTCTAAATATGGAAATTTCAAAGTTACTAAAACCTAAGTAATATCATCAGCCTAGAAAGTTATAACTACCCATCCTTAGACTATTGATACATACAATACATAAATGCAGCGGAAATAAGAATACTACGTTAATCATCCAGCCCTTCGCTATAAGCTCCAAAGCATCTGTAGCTAAATCTGGAAACATACATGGGGATAACCCGAGCATTATAAGAAATAACACCCGGATCAGTCTGGTAAATCGGCGTAAGAAACTCAAGAAATAAGGGTGATATATAATAGCACCTTTTTGAGACTGTATGGATTTCCATAATGGTTTTCCCCTTAAAAGAAACCAACCATTCATTAAATTTAATATATAGTGATATGATAGATAATATCTAGAGTGTAGCACATAAATCATATCAACTAGCTGATGTGTGAACGCCACAATAGTAATAGGTATACAGTCAATACCGCTAAGGCATGCTCGTATATGGATTGTTTTCCACAAAGATGCCTCTAGTAAACTGAAGCGGATCTCTATGACAAGGATCAAAAACTACCTACCGAGCATCTTTCATCACTAGATGGGATATACTCTAAGGTAAACACAACTGGCCCAACGGTAAACTGCGTGGCACTAAGTATAACCAACTCCCGTGCCTAATAATCGAAAGCATACTCTAGATCTAGAGTTGATATACCCTCATGGGTAAGCTAAACCCGAGATTGTGCATCCTACTCTAGTTTTAGTCATTCCCAACGTTGAGGCTATGTTCGACATCTCTCACACGAGTCTTCATCACTCGATCAGCACATGAATCCCCAATTAGATTATTTCATCTCGAACAGATCATGAATCACTACATGGATACGGGCATCTTGAACAGATCTCCAACCTCCACATAGGTTCCTTACATAAGTCCTTCAACGAATGCTAACGCTGTCCTCTCTCTTGGAATACTCCTCTAAATAGACAATCCTTTGTGATAACATGTTCGAAATATTAACGCTGACCTTTCCCTTGGACTTAACCTTAGGATAGACAATTCAACTCTGTAGCATTCCACTTCACGACCGTTTACAGAACATAGATCGCGTATATGGTTTTGAAGTGATTATGTGTTTGAGTAATCTCATATAAGTACACTCTTCATGCTTACGGACTCTCCAAAACCAGTCGATGAATTCCCGGTTAACTCAATTCTGATTCTCTCAAAAGTAAGTGAAAGTTAGAGACGTTTCATACCAATACTCCATCCCAGGGGTTCTCATTGGTATGAAATCACGAAGTCTTTTGACAACTTCTAAAGTCAATATTTGGTCAAGTTCTATAATCAATTAGTCGATTATCTAGCCAAAATAACTGCTTATATAAATCACGATTCATATGCTTAACTCGTTTCCGACATTCCAACTTAACTATTCCTCGTCCAAGAGTGAAACCAGGTAAGTTAGAGCAATTGTTTCATCAAACCTTGCATAGACACTTCATTCTTGAATCTTACAAATAGATAAGTCTACCTCGTTGACTTTTAATGTTAAGTATAATATTAATGATTTCCATAAACAAGTAAAAAATCAACACAGTTAACACATTCCCGACATTTTCTGACTTACTATTCCTCAATCAAGAGGGAAACCGATAGGTTAGAGCTCTATTGCTCTATCCCTACTCAACATCAATCTTAACTCTCATAAATAGATAAGCCTTACTTCGTTGGCTTTTAGTGTTAAGCATAGTTAATCACTTTTCAACAAGTAATCAAATAATTAACCATTCAGCCACTAAGCAATTCTTAATTCCTTTCTGTAAAAATTTGCATATACTTTTAAAATACTTGAAAATACTTATAATAGGTTTTAAAACATTTATCCAAAATATTGCATTAAAATAACAAGTCTGTAAAATCTATAAAACTTTGAAAAGAGCATGTTTTATCATAAAAACCTCTTCTTTAAAATTCACAATTAATTCTTAAAATTTCATAAATATCTTAAACCATTTTTGAAATACTCTAATTTGAGTTAGTAAATACTTGTAAAAATAATGAAACAAAATGCTTACTTTTAAATATCTTTTCAAACCTTTTAAAGCCCAAAATCAAGGCTAAAAAGGGCAATTTTGCGTAAGTGAAGTTTTGACCACTTTTCGAGATGTTACTTAACCTTTTACTATTCAAGCTTTTAATATCAACAAAAATATATATAAGACATTATAAATATGGTGAGAAACCTCTAAGGATCTCTCTACAAAGTTCCATAGCAATCACCAAAGACAAGGCAATTCACAACTGCATCTAAAGTGACTATCACTATGCAGTTCCAAATTTGAGTTCCATCTAAACCAAAGTCTATCTATAACCTATGTGCTTTGTTCAAGGCATAGTCATATGTCATACACGTCCATTCAAGTCCATTCCAAGTTCATTTAGTCCATATATGGATCACATGTGTCACTTACTTTCAAAGCAAGAATTCAGACCAATGTTTTAACATATGTCAACAACAATTCAAACAACTTAAACACAATCAAAACAAACATATATGTTATATTTTCATTCAAAGTGAGGTGTTAACTCACCTTTAACCTAACAACAACCAAGATCCAAGCTAACAAATTCCAAGCCCAACCTTGCTAACCTTTTCTTCCTTGCTCCTTTGCTTTCTATCTTGCTCCTTTACCTCCAAACTCCTATAATGCTCACAACTTTCACTTGAGGAGAGTGCATGGCTTTGCTTCTTCAAGTTTTGGCATGGTGGAATGTGTTCTAATATTGTACTAAGACTTGTGGCAAAGTTTAAAGTGATTTGGAGTTGATTTGTAACTATTTCATTTAGAACATAAGAGAGAAAGAAGAAGATGAAGCCATTAGAAAAGCTTGGTTTTTTTAGGAAATTTGTGATTTATTCCTAAGGGTATGCCTCTCCTTATATAGGCTTATGGTGGTGCTCTTTAAGATTTCCTTCACCCCCTTCATGCCATGGAAGACTCACCTCTCATCACTTCTCTTTTATGCAAATTACCATTATTCCCCTCTCATGATAATATCTCTTATCCATATGGAAGCTTCTTGAACATTCCAAGCTTTATAAAGAGATGCGTATGTTGATTAGTTGCTAATGTGTTCATTTGATCGTTAGACAAGCGCCAACGAGTTCGAACAACTTATATCGATCGAAAAGCTGTTTACCGATAAACTGATTTTCGGTCACATTATTGATTTTTTATTGAAGAATATATTTTTATAAATAAATTTCAAAAACAAGTTTCTTATCATTATTTATTAATTAAATGATGTATAACAAGGTTATAATATCATACTTATAACACTTAATTGTATTTTAAAACGTTACAATATTCAAAGACGAAGTGTTTGAGTTTCTGTGTTGCTACACATGTAGTGTAACCCTCTAGGCGATCACAAGCTCTTTGGAAAGGTAGTGGGAGTAGAGTCTCTTCTTAGAGGATATTGTGGCGTTAGTAAACTATCTTAAGATCTGTGACTGTTAATCTCGAAGTTAGGGAATCTAAAGTATCATCGAGGATCATAACACCAACCAAGTTAACATCAGAAGCAATGTCATCCCCTATAGCCACATAAGGAGTGATTTGCAGTAGTTGTTCAGGATGTCGTTGAGATCACCTAGCTCTAGAAGGAGTAAAAGTAGAAGCCAGGGAAGAGGTAGAAACAAATACTGGAGGAGTAGAAGTAGAAGTAGATGCAGCCGCGGTAGCGGTAGTGAGACGCTCAAAACGTTTACTTAGTTCCATTTCGAACTGCAAGTTTGAGAACGAGCATGGTCCGGTAATTTAAATTTTATATTTACTTTGGACAAACCTTGTGTGCAGCCAATGTATAGGATTCAATGGATGTCAACGTATGTTGACCAATCAATTTTTTTACATTAATTAAGGTAATGCCGTGTATCGACTTATGCAATGTGTGTCTTGTGTCTTGGCATGGTGTAGGGAAGCACTTTGTGTAGATAACCAACTCGTGCTAGTAAACCAAACCCAACACATAATGGAACTGTGTGTTAAATATTACCTGTTAACGTAGGATTTACATTAATAGGATCAAATGGAATCCAAGGTGGTACATAAATTTTCTTTATAGGATAGCAGATACTCAGTGTTCGAGTTTGATAGGATGAACATCATAGGAAGTATCGATTCTTGAATTCGTTGAGTGCCAGAATGCATTCGATGATGCAATTTCACAAATTAACTTGATCAAAAGCACTGATCCATAGCCATAGTCAACTCAAGAAGATTATTTTTTCCTTCAACATCTCCACCTCGTGCATGCCTTGAGATTCAGAGTGGTTTGTGGATTTTTGGAGGCAACGAAGGTAAAGAATGGCTAAGATGATGGCATGGATCGACGACGACGGTGTCAGGATGAGTAAACGTGAAGTTGCAATGACATTCAAGGCTAGATAGGCTTAGGCACCCACCTTAAGTGAACAAGATCTGGGAAAGCGGCGGCGAGATTGGAGATCAATGTTTAAATCGCTCGATTTCAGCTTATGGATTGGTAAGAGTTGATCGAGATTTGGTGAAGTCACGACGGTGATCGAAGCAACGACTGAAAGCTTTGAGTTGCATGAGGAAGATGAGATCTCAAAGGCACGAGCAAGGCTAGAGGTAGAAGTGAGTAAGATACTTAGAGAACTTTCTAAGTGTTTTCCGATATATGAACAAATCGATCGGTACCAATCGATATGATTGTTCAAAAATATGAAGTGGAAGAGAGATCCACTTGACCAAAGAATGGAATAATTTTAAGGAATTCTCAAAAATAGTTTTCAAAAGGAATAATTCAACAATTATGTCCGCCGAAAAGATTCGATTCAACAACTGTTTGAAACGATGTGTCGGTATTCTCAAAGAAGATGTTGTGTTTCACTAAAACAGTTCAGATAATAGAAATATCTTTTCAGATTGGATTTGGCCGTTTGTCTTAATCCCAATCATGTTTTGTTATCACAAAAGCATGCTTTGGGGCAGATGTTATCCGATATTTGAATAAAGTGACATTTAGATGGATCTAGGCTATGAAATGATGTAGAAATAAATAAGAAGCTTGGAGGATATCAAGAAAGAAGATTCATAAAACTTGGCTAAGTATGGAACAAGACACATCAATCAATATCAATCGATCGATCAATTATTGGTACAAGTCCCACTCTACTTCTACATGGACTCTATATGCAAACTTGAAGAAAAAGACAAGTCTAGTGATGTGACATCGATCGACATCGATCAACTGTTTTTGACAATTTTGCCCCCGAAGATCTAAAGCGTGAAGATTTAAGCAACCGTGAAGAAAGAATATAGATTTGGTCAACCAAATCGATCGGTACCAATCGATCCAATCGTTAGAAAACATGTCGTTTCAATTTGTTCTCCGTGTTAGAAAATCGAATCCGCATGTTTGAGCGATTCAACCAATGATTCGACGATTTTGAAGCGAAATTCATCCATAAATAGAAACCTTACAACACATAAAAGATGACTTTTGAACCGATTTTGCGTGGAGCTGTTGTTAAATTTGGAACCAATCAATTTGATATGGGAAACTGAGTTGTAATTCATTTGATTGTAACTGCGAAATCTATCTGAAATAAAATATAAATAAGCACATTTGATCGAACCATTGTAAAAATCGTGTCTCATTTCTTTATTTTTCAATTTCTTACTCTTTTTGTTTCATTTTTAGTCGATTGAGATTGAAAGTATTTGTCCGTTTCACGTGCAAACAAAAGTTATCATTATCGTGTTTTTTAGTGTAATGCTAAAGGTACCATGTTGTTTGCTAGGAGCACCACGGACGATGGATGTCCATCTACCATTGCGTAGTTCAACGGTTAATCATTTAACATCGTGATGCACTTAGAATTATTCATTTTTTATGTTTGTTGTTTGGAAAGATATCCCCAATGAAATCATCTTTATTGTCTTTCAAAATTATCAAATAAACTATAATTTCCTCGATTGCGGATGTAGAAGAAAAAAAAAGTGGATGTAAATGCGGATGTAGAAAAGTGGGCCATATGGCGCTCTCCGTCCCTTCGAATCTTAACACCTCAATTGCGTTTCCTCTTTGAAGTTATGACTCCTTTTTAACTATACAAAACAGTAACAATATACGCTTCCGGTCTTGTGATTTATAATCAATGGATATTCCAGTGAATCAACCAAATCCATTAAGTGTAGAGGAAGAGGATGCATGGGGTAAGATTTGAACTTTTGATAATATTGTGGCAGCTTTCCATTTTGATTACAATTTCGTTGTTATTCAGAAATCCCCGATCTGATTACTTACTAGTTTGAAAATGAGATAATTTTGAATTTCTTTGTACTTTGTGTGACGTTGATTTTTTGATATTGTATTTTTGTTCCTGTTTGCTGCGCGATAACTTTATTCTGCCATAGATTGATATCAGGTCTTTGTTATTGGTTCTTTTGATTAGGAGTATACTACCATCTCAAGTTTAGGAGGTTTACATTATAGGATGTATGTTTGACTGTTTAGTTACCAAGTTTATTGGCTTTGGGAACTACAATTAACAAATGACAAACAACTTTTTGAAAAAATGAACCAGAACCAAGTAACTAAGAGAGTAGTTTAAACTGGAATAGAAAAGTGGTTCACCACATCTTGATCTATATACAAAAGTGGATTAGAAGTCAGAAGTAGTTCTCAATCAGGGTTATCTTCGTATACAAGTTGTTCAGAAAAGTCGTTCCCTCAGCTGTATGATGCAATCTTTCACTTTAAACCCATCTCTTGTTTACTTGTCTTTGTAAAATGATCTGTCAGCAGAGAATCATCGCAGAACCGATACTACTTTAGATTGCTTAAACTAAACATGTTAGATAAGCAATATAACATTTGGAGCAACTTTCTTATAAGTGAAATAACACTGTTTAACAACATATGGTGGTATAGTGTGTTGCCCTATCTTTTATTTCGTAGGTGACCAAAATTGAGGAACTGTTTGCTACATGCCTTAAGAAAACGGAGGTTAATTCGTGGTTACAAACTAGGTTAACATCAATGTTGAAATTCAATCATGTCTCCAACAAATATCTTACATTGACGAAACATTGGATGTCTAATCATGAATTGTGATGCAAATTCACAAGTAAGGGAGGAGAAAGAAAAGGAAAAGGGGGTACGTTGCTGATTAGTGCGAGGATTGATCTAGAATAAAATCTTATTAGAGGTGTAAGATATTGTGAGAATTTAAAAAAACTCAGTGAGTGTGAAATCAGTTTAAATCACCAAATAAAAGTGCTTGCTCAAGCGCACACATATATGTATGCATATGAACTTAGTAGGGGTTATTAAAAAGCTAAATAAGCATATATTTTTGGAATATCAATTTAGGGACATAGAACGACGGTGAGGTAACTGCCTCAGCTAAAGTCTATGATAGGTTCATCTTTTTTCATGAATTTTTACGACTGTCACAACTAGTGAATTCCTTTATCAGTGTTTTTTTTCATGCCGAGTTGAATACTATAAAGATGTTTGGTTGCTCTCTAATTCATCTTCCCTTGTAATTAACATCAAATGACAACCCCAAATTTTTATTTAATCTCTAATATAAATATTATTAGGATTATTTAATCCTTACAATGATCATGTTCTTAAAGTAAATGTTCATTTTGAATTTTCCCGCACTTACTAAATTTTATGTCAATATTTATCATTGTTATGATTGTTTGGACAATTAACTAGAAATATTATTTTAAAATTTTCATTATCCAAATGAGTCAATTTTGTGGAGATTATATTGCACATTAAATAATATAAATGCATGTCTACAAAATCTTGTTATAGTTTGAAAATTTGTAGCTCAATAATACGATGGATGTGAGATTTTACCCATTTATCTCTCTCTCCATACACACGTACACACACGCGTGTTTGTACACACACTGAGAGATCTAATGCAAGGGGTGACACACGAGATGTCAACCATTGGATCTTCCATTGAATTCAACCCCTAACGAGATTCATTGACATACATTTATTGTGTCCTTACTTTGTGTTTTATTTTGTATCATAATAGCCGCTTCCTATATATATAATATAGATAAATTTGAAAATGTGTGATGTGAAATGTATTCTCAAATTACGTTTTTGTACTAACAAATATAATCAATTGCTCAATTGTTTTCGGTTTACCCGTGTGAGCCAGCCAATCGTAAGTTACTTTATCCACTCCAAATCTATGTAAGGTTTATCTTTTTTCTTGAATTTGTACAATTACCATAATTTAATGAATCCCATTATTAATATTTTTTTTCCATACTGAATTGAATATTATAGAAATGTTTGGCTGCTCTCTAATTCATCTTTCCATATACTTAACATCAAATGAAGACCCCAAAATTTTATTTAATCTCTAATTGTGATTTCCTCCTAATGTAATTTTCCAATCAATTTTTACTCCTTTACGTCTCATTTTACTTCCATTGTTTTTAACTATGCGTTTTTGAATGATATAAATATTAATAATATTTAACCCTGCTCATAAAAAATATATTAATTTTGATTTTTCTCGCACTTATCAAATAATGTTTTGATATTTACCATTGTTATTATCGTTTAACAGTTAACTAATAATATAATTTTAAATATTTTATTATCCTAACGAGTCAATTTTGTGGAGATTATATTAATTATCAAATAATATAAAAGCATGCCTACAAAATTTTGTCATAGTTTGGAAACCTGTAGCTCAATAAACAAGAAGGGTGTAAATGTGTACAGTGGATGTGGGATTTTGCCAATCTCTCTCCATACATACATACTACATGCCTACATATATACACACATATATACATGCATACACACACATACATACATGCCTGTATATATATACGTACGTATATACACATATATACATGCATGCGTAACATGTAATATGGATAAATTTTCAAAAAAATGTGATGTGACATGTATTCTCAAAGTTACATTTTCGTACTTGCAAATGTAATCTACTGCATGATTATTTTTGGTTTACCTATGCGAGCAGACCAATCATAAAGTTACATTATCCACTCTAAGTCTATGTTAGTTTCATCTTTTTTCATGAATTTATATAATCGCCGCCCTAATGAACATTTTTATCAAGTTTTTTTTATAAATTTAAACCAAATTGTATACTATAAAAATGTTTGGTTGCTCTTTATTTCATTGTTTCTTATACTCAACATTAAATAACGACCCCAAATTTTTATTTAATACCTGATTATGGTTTCCTCGTAATGCAATTTTCCTACCTAGTTCTCAATCACTCCAAATGTAGCCCTGTCAAAATGAGACAACGATATTGAAAGTTTTTGTTTTGTATTTTTTATATTAATATAGAAGCTTTTTGCTTAGAAATGTCGGCGGCTAACTGTAAAATAGCAAATCCCAATTCAAATTAAAAACTTGATTTTTGAAAATTTAATTCCAAATTGAAATCCATTTCAAATCCTAACAACCATCAATGAAGAGGAAGATAAGGAGGACGATGAGAGATAGTTAGAAGGAAGAGGTGGTTGAAAAAACAGATCATATGGTGACAACGGTGCAGAGTCCAAGGAGCGGCAAAGGGGAGAGAGAGAAACGTATAGCTAAGGCCTATCAACGGATACTTTCCGATACAGATGGTGTCATATCTTGTAACGACCTGCCTTTTCGATCATCGAAAGTCGACACCGAATACATTCACGGTATTCAAATGCTGAACATGGTATTCAAATGCTGAACATGCATATTGTTAGGGTAAAAAAAACAGAGAACAGGGAAATCAGAATCTCACAGCCGAATCGACAACATAAAATATAACAAAGACAGTATATAACTATACTTAAGTCCATATGATATGCATAAATTATCCATACGCTATATTTGATCTGATCACTGGTTCGAATACATAGAATTCTACTTTTGAACTAGTATCGCTCACTCAATCTCTCTTAGAGCGAGTTCCGATCAGGTTTCTTGATTAGAAACTTCCGTTCTCCTTGCATAGCCATATACTATATAGAAAACTTTAGTATCATATCGAGAATCTGAATCAAGTGTTCGCTGACAAGAATCAAGTGAGAAATCCTTTTTCGGAATGGCGTGAATCATCCAAAGTTATGAATTCTAATCCTAGATCAAGACCCGTACAAATAAAATGATCTACGTATAATTTACATACTTGATTCGATTGGTTTCTTAATTATACCAATCTCTTTCTAAATTACTCATATTTTCCATTTAGTATTTTATTCAACACTAAAATTATTTTATGAATTACTTCATAAATTTTTACTTAAGTTTATTAACATTTTACAAAGTCTCATCTTTGTAAAACATTAGATTAAAACTTATTCCACTCTTATTTACTTGTAGAATATTCCTCTACATCCTAAGAGCATACACAAAAAACAAATGTTATTTTATTTATTTGTTATTTATTTATTTTATTATATATATATATATATATATTTTCAAATTTTAAGTGGAGGCCCAAATGAAATATGGGTCTTTAAAACCGAGTCAACCCTTGGACTACTTTACTGTAGAGTGTACTAAGGGAAGGTACTTACCGGTTGGCCCAATATCACTAATTAGTTTACACAATTTAGATGATTAACAAAAACCATGGTTTTAATAAAATAAACTTACCAAAACCTTTCTATCTAATTTAACCCATTTAAAACTTAAGTTAAATTATTTTCTTTTCTATCCAAAAGTTTTAAAATTATTTATTTATCAAATTATTTATCAAAACATATTTTATTTTGAAATCAATTCCCTTGGAACTTAATAACTAAATTCCCGGTTTTTATTTCAAAACCCCTTTTGAAATCATATCAGTTAAATTTCTTTATGAAATAACTTCAAACAATTTATTTACTAAAACTCACTTTAGGTTCGTCCGGATTTGAGCTCATTTCGATCACACAATGATAAAGAGAATAATTTACTAAGTACTCCACAACGTTCGTCTAAGCAAACATTCGATCGTCACTTAGAAGATTATTCAAATTACCACAAAAAATAATCGAGACGATTTCCTTCGAATTACCCTAAAGAAAATGCATTTGTTTTAAAATTTGTCTTCCAAAATATTTTTATTTAGAAATACTTCCAAGTAATACTATCGTTATATATTTTTCAAAAACCTTTTGTAATTATTTCAAACAACTTCGGGATTTAAATTCAAAAATCCTTTTTAAAACAATTTTATAAATTGAGTTTATATAAAATTACCTTTATATAAAACCATTTCATATTATAATAATTCTCCTTTATTATAATAAAATTTTCTTAAATATTTATTCTCTAAATGTCTTATCCTACCATTTAGATTATTTTAAACAACCTTTATTAAAAAAAATTACTTTGACTTAACATTTTCTTCGAACACCTCATAATCAAATTATGAAACTTAATTCACAATGGGTTCGTTTTAATGTACTTACAATTATCAAACAATATATATGCTCATAAACTAGTTGAGCATGGACTAACAACCAACAAACAATAGTCAATGCTCCTAAACTATCCGAGCATGACAAATCAAACAATAATGATAATAAAGAAGTATTATCATTAACAAACAAACACTATAAATATATGAATTTGAAAGTTATTCCTTTATATATATATAAAAATGGAGGTAAAATATTTTATTTACCAAATTTTCAAAATCAATATCGTGTCCGTTTGGCTTGTTTAAGCGTTTAGAAATCCCTATCGATACCCCAGCGTCCTACGTCTCGGCTATAATTCATAAACAACTCATCGGACCAATTAACACAATACGTTTTTATAACAATAACAAATACGCTCTTGTATATATATAATACTCTCAAACTCATTCTAGGGTGTCACTTACCCTATCTCTAATGAGTTATTCACTCTAGGGTATTACTAACTCTATTTCTAGTGGGTTATACCATACCGAAGCCAAGATTCTCGCTTAACCTTTAGTTCTGATACCAAACTGTGACGACCTACCTTTTCGGCCATCGAAAGTCGACACCAAATATATCCACGTTATTTAAATGCCGAACATCCAATCGTCGGAATGACAGATTGTTAGGATAAAATAAAAAGAAAAGAACAGAGAACATGGAAATCAAAATCTCACAGCGGAATCAACAACATATAATATAACAAAGACGGTAAAAACTGTCATTCCAAAATACAGAGCACATCAGAGTTAAAAGCAAACCTTATCAGCTGGACAGTTATAAAATTCCGATCTTACAATTGCTGATAGGTATACAATATAATACAGCGGAAAATAAAACACTACGATAGGTGAACATCCAGCTCCTCCAATAACTTCCAATCACCAAAGTCAACCTGAGAAAAACTCGGTCTGGCCCGAGCATTATAATAGAATAACACTCAGGTCAGTCTGAAAAGCCAGCGTGAGAAACCTCAAGTAATATGATGAACATATAAAAATTCTATGAGACCACGCCGCTAATGCGGAACGAGTTTTTACCTCACAAGAATATCATCCATAAATGAAGAAATGGAAAACAAATTAGAGCAACAATTCAATCAAGAAAGAATGAAAATAAACAGCAGAAACAGTATAAATAAAAAGGGTGGGTGCTAGCAAGAGCAAATCCCATACTGAATGAATGTGCATAAATAATATCAAATTTCAGACTTGAAAGAATGGTCACAAATAATTGAATATAGAGAAGAACACAAGGCAGTTCTCCATGCAATTGAGGAAACAATTCAAAGATTTGAATTAACAACAATGGAAAAGATAAGTGTTTCAAACAATGACTAGGAGGGTGCGCCCTCCTTACCGAAAGTATACCTCTAGAAATATACTTGAGAACTCTGATGGCTCTCGGAAACCTCCAAGCCGGACCCCGCCAACTGTTACCGAGCATCCGAGTATTTCACATCTCATTGCACAACACCGAATCCAATCTAGAGTAGATGTGAAAATACCCTAATGGGAGCAACCCCACATAGCTTGGTCCCTACTTGCTCTTTGGGTTTAGTAATGTCCGACAAAGGATAATAAGGCTCAAATGAGCAATACATCTTCATACAGTGACGAAATAAAAAGAAGAAAGCAGAATCAAAGTCGATAGTCGGTAAGTCAACTATAGGGAATGATAAAACGGTTGTTTGCACTTGCGCTTAATTTTCACATCAAAATACTTTTAAAGGCACTTGAAAACATTCTTTAAAATATTCTTTTAAAGGGGCAAATTATATTTTCTAAGTATATTAAAACCAAGGTCAAAACAAATGTCAAAACATTTATTATAAACCCAAACAATTTACACTTAGCTTTGTTTAAAACAATTCTTTTTTAAAGATCCTTTTGTTTATAAACTGTTATTTATAAATTTTAAAACAATATTTATAATCCCAAAAGATAATAAATCAATTAAATTACTTTTATAAATTTTGAATCAAAGGTTAATAATTCTGAAGGATAATTTATGTAACCTTTTTATAACTTTTAAACCCACATTAATTTTCCCTAACAAAATAAATCAAATTAAAAATCCCTTTTATAAATTTAAACCAACGTTAATTATCCCAAAAGATAATCAATCACATTTATAATCTTTTATAAAAAACAATATTTATTATTTCGAAAGATAATAAATTAAATTTATAATCTCTTTAATAAATCAATCAATTATCTTTATTTAAAAAGTTAATTCTTTTCTAAAACACTTTTACTAAATGAGTAAATTAACCTTGAAATCTTTATTAAATCGGGTAATTAACTTTAAAACACTAAATTAGTTAGTTCACTTTAAAACACTTTAATTACATTAGTTAATATACTTTAAACTCTTTTATTAAATCAATTAATTAACTTTTAAAAACACCATTAATTAAAAATATTAACTAAATTCAAATATCATTAAAATGATAAACTAGATTCAAACATCGTTAATTAAAACAATTAACTAAATTTAAAATATCATTAATCAAGATAATTAATTAAACTCAAATATCATTATTTAAAATGGTTAATTACTTTTAAACATCATTAATTAAAATGATTTATTAAACTCAAATATCATTAATTAAAATGATTAATTCATTTAAATATCATTAATCAAAACGATTAATTAAATTTAGACATCTTTAATTAAAACAATTTATTAAATTCAAATAATCATTAATTAAAATGATTAATTAATTTAAATATCATTAATCAAAATGATTAATGAATTTAAATATTTATTTTTTGAAAATACAAGCTCAAGACAACACATACATAAGGTTTAGAAGATTTTCAATAATTGATGATATAGCGAAAATTGCTATAACGACACTTAAACAATTTAAATAGAATATCACGATTAATTACAACTATACATCAATATAAGCAACATGCGGAAATAAATAACAAATTATTAGCGGGAAACCTCTTAGCGTCTCTCTATAAATATTCCCTGCAAAACAATGATTACAAACAATATATATAATCATATGAGTTCACAACAATCAAGTTAATATGTCATCCGTTTTCCAAACGGGATTTTCAACCAAACAACCAATCAAACAACAACAATATTTAAACTATCAACCAAACATTCAATAATAAATTCATAGCATCACATATATTATATAGCTAATGTAAAGGTGAGTAAACTCATCGAAATTTCAGATATTGCCGAAGCGTTCCGGTTTGAACTAAAATCGAACGGACGTTCGATTTTAGCCTAAATTCTACAAACTCCAATCTCCTTCAATCCAACTCCATAACGTAGACATCGATTCCACGAGTACAACGCAACTCACCGCGCTCGAATCCGACCTCGTATGAAATAGTTATGGGTTTAATAAGATTTTCAAATTAAATAATATAATAAATTGTTTAATTACACCATTAGCCAATTAATTACCCTTAATTAACCAAACCCTAACTGCTAATCACCCTTCGAAACATACCCAGGTCGCGACTTCAACTATTCGCCATCGTCGCCTCTGATCTTTGTATGCTGCCGCGTCACCACACCGAACTCCCCCGGCCTCGACAAGCCCTATGCCATAAGTGCCGCCACATGAAACGCCTCCGCCATCGCCATCGCCAGAAACTCCAAAAACTGCCGCGCCTTCGTACACGATTTGCCGCTGCCTCGACAAACTTCAGGCCAATCTAATCGACCATCAAGCTTCTCTCCCCTAGCCGAACACTTTCTTAGTTGGGGTCATCATCAAAAAATGCCATAGAGGCTCTGATCGATATGGGCTATTGGATGGAGCATTGAAAATGACGGCCAATGTTTCGGTTAGGGTGTGGGCCAAAAGAATAAGGGTATGGGTCCTTATATAGGCTGCTAATCGGTACTATTCACGCTTGAGAATTGACGAACTCCCATTGAGACGTGCTCACTAGCGTTTCTAGCTAAATGCCCATATTTCGAACTCAATGGAACTAGTTTCGGGATCTAATTCTATCGTTTACAGAAGTTAGCTTTTAAATCAAATTATAATATTTTAATTCTCTAAAATTAATCGCTATGCGTTTCGAGCTCACACGATCACACAATACGTCCGATCGTTACGAAACTCGTCGGCGTACAACAATTATTATTCCGGATCCGATGACACTAGTTTCGTCAAAATCCGAGACAGTGCCCCGGAATGATAATTTAACACTATCTAAATAATATTGTTTTATATTTTCGATCCAAAATCGATATTTATCCGATTTAGTTATTTTTGAAATTAAATTTACAAATTCAATTCACCAATATTGTTTATTAATTGAAAGGAGTTAAATAATATTATTAAATCCCTTTAATTAGCATTTAATTCACAAATCAAATATTTAAATGATCACTATTTAAGTAATTCCTATATATGCATACAAGTTATTAAATTTCAAAAATTCAATTATTTAAATATTTAAAATTAGTTAATTATTTAAAATTCAATGACCAAAATTATGGATTATTACATATCTGCATCCAAAATCATTTTCAGATATCGGATATCCACATTCGTGGATACAAACATATATCAAATATCATATCCGCTAATGATTGATAAATCAAAAACCATATATAGAAAATTTTGGTTTAACGTAATTATTTTTTAATCCCATTGATTCTAAAAGTATGCAAAATCAATAAATATGATGATAATAAATAGTTTTGAGCAGTTAATATGCATTTAATGCATATAATATAAACTTTTAGCTTAATAAATAAATAAATACATAGCTTTCATTGTGCTAAAATGCACATAAAATAAACCATGATCCTGACAAACTAGATGGATAATTTTCGAATGAGGATGCCCTCGTATCTGTATCCATTTCTTCGGATATCAGATATTTATCCGTTTTTTGGATACGGATGCAGACGGATTTTGCATTTTTCGGGTATACATTGACAGCCTTACGTAGTATATGTGATGAAAGAAAGGGAAAGGTAGTGCTAAATCTGAACCAAGAGCCAAATTTGTAGTAGATCCACAAGCTACACCTAGATCTTGGAGCAATATGGTTAGGAATGGTGCTCGTGATGAATCTCAATTTATTGAAAATTGAAATCAATCAATAATTAAAGAACGGCTCAAATATGAGGAGGACGAAATGAATAATGGTAATAAATTTTAGGCAAACTCTATCTTGCTATATATAGTTAGGAGTAGGTCGTATTTGTGCATTTCAAAGCATAACTGGTGAGGACTTGGATTTCCAAAGGGAATTTTGAGATTTACTCGAGAGCGAATGTATCGACCCGGAATTTTTAGCCATCTGTTATTAGAATAATTAACTAATTTTAAATATTGAAATATTAATTTTTATAAGTCGAATAATTTAATTTTCTAATATTGAGAATATCCGAATCTATGAATTTTGGGAAGCTATACTAAATTTTCAAAATGCTAACTGCTGAAATGTTAAAATTGAAATTCGAGAATAATTCCATCGTGTCCAACATAAGATTATTTAGTGTAGAACGATGAGCAACACGAGATGTTGGCGCTCGAGATATTTTCCCTCGAATGACTCGATGCGACATTTAAATAAAATATGTAAATATATATATATATATATATACATATATAAAGCTTCATCATTGCAAACTTAAAATCAGCATGCAAAAAAAATCAAATCACAAGCCCACAAAGTAAAAAAATAAAGTGATGAAGCCTAAACCTATTAGCCACCCTCTTATGTACCTCCAGCCTCTTTCTTGTTGCTTTGTCCCCTTCATTCTCTTATAAATATGCTTGTTCCTTCACATAAAAAAAATCTGCCATTTCGATAAAAAGATTTAAGTTGTTCAAAAGCTTGGAGATTAAGCAGTAGTTTGTCATCCATTTTATAAACTGTGAGTAGAACACCCTTGTTTTGTTTACTGGTTATTGCATATACTTATATAACTGTTGATTTTGAATGAATCTTTGATCTATGTTAAATGTATATGTATTTGTTATGTGTATATATGTATGTATGGGTGGGTTCGACATGGACAGTTCCACCCACACTCCAAACACTGTACTTCTTCTTCACTGATTATGGTTTTGGTTAAAAACAGTTAAGCTTTAATTTTGAAAATCAATATCTTAACATACAATTAGTTTTAAATCACGATTCCAAAACTAAAGTTTGTTTTGAGTATATAATATTTTAAAATTTATTTCATTTAATTCTATCAAGCATAGAAATATAAAATCCTATATAACAGCGAGTGTGTCATTTTGGTCGAAAATCAACTATCATAATTTAATAAATGGATGACACAGTTGTGATCGTTGTTGGAAAATATGATTTTTAAGAATGATTTGAGAATTTTTAGTGCTGTGTGGGGGGAGAAATGTAGAGATGAACAGAATTGGGCGTTTCGTCAAATTCCGGCGATCTAGTCAATTTCGTGTCGTGGCGTTTGGCGTGGAGGAGGCTTGACTGATGGCGCATCCACGAAAAATAGTAAGGTGATTTTTAGTGATGTGAGTGGGCTAGGCTTGTTCCAGATTTTGCGTTAGACGTTCGAATTTCGAATCGAAGGTTGGATCGCGTTTTCAGGCGGGTAGTTGGGATGCGATGGTCGTGGGGGACGTGTGAGGAGGGTCGGCGACGAGTTTAGTTGGCCGGAGTCCTTGTACATGTGCACAGTTTCGTGCGCGTTTCCTTGCATTCAAATGAAAGAGAAGAGAATGAAAACTGGGAAGAAGGAGAGGAAAGGGTTGGGCCGGGTGGACAAGTATGGGCTGGGTTTATGTTTAAAAAGCAAATTTAATTAATTATTTTATTTAATAATCTATAAATTTTAAAACACTATTTCTCATTCGTTTTAAATTCAATCGACGCGCAGATTTTTGCGTCGAGATCCTATCGCCGAGTATTTTCATCTGAACAAATATGTCAAGATTTCTGCAATGTAAAAATTTAATGATTTATAATAATTGAAAGTGAACAAATAAGTAATTTCTTATTTAATTAATTATATGTTAATTAATCAATAAATTATTAAATGGACTGTTTATTTTAATTAATTAAGAATAAATTATTATATAAATTTCTTTGATTGACAAGTAATCTGAAATAAAAATATAACTTGACTCAGGTAAGTTGAAATTAATTCAGTTATGATTTGTAAATTGATTTAATATATAATTATAAATCGTTGATTGAAGTTAATGATCTATGCTTTGACTTTTATTTCTCTTAGTTATTGATTTCAATTACCTTTTGTCTGTGCAATTAAGTAGCCAAACGAATTAAAGTAGTTAGAATAACGTTTTATTGAAAGTAAATCGACTTGTACTGATCACTATGTCGAGTTTCGGAAAATGTGGGGGACGTGTGAGGAGGGTCGGCGACGAGTTTAGTTGGCCGGAGTCCTTGTACATGTGCACAGTTTCGTGCGCGTTTCCTTGCATTCAAATGAAAGAGAAGAGAATGAAAACTGGGAAGAAGGAGAGGAAAGGGTTGGGCCGGGTGGACAAGTATGGGCTGGGTTTATGTTTAAAAAGCAAATTTAATTAATTATTTTATTTAATAATCTATAAATTTTAAAACACTATTTCTCATTCGTTTTAAATTCAATCGACGCGCAGATTTTTGCGTCGAGATCCTATCGCCGAGTATTTTCATCTGAACAAATATGTCAAGATTTCTGCAATGTAAAAATTTAATGATTTATAATAATTGAAAGTGAACAAATAAGTAATTTCTTATTTAATTAATTATATGTTAATTAATCAATAAATTATTAAATGGACTGTTTATTTTAATTAATTAAGAATAAATTATTATATAAATTTCTTTGATTGACAAGTAATCTGAAATAAAAATATAACTTGACTCAGGTAAGTTGAAATTAATTCAGTTATGATTTGTAAATTGATTTAATATATAATTATAAATCGTTGATTGAAGTTAATGATCTATGCTTTGACTTTTATTTCTCTTAGTTATTGATTTCAATTACCTTTTGTCTGTGCAATTAAGTAGCCAAACGAATTAAAGTAGTTAGAATAACGTTTTATTGAAAGTAAATCGACTTGTACTGATCACTATGTCGAGTTTCGGAAAATGTGTTACAAGTGAATTAATTTCGATGGACAGATCATGATAAAGTAAACATATGGAATGAATTTCCATATGTGAATATTTACACTCTGGCTGTAGAATTGTTTATTTAAAACAAACTTGGCCTTTAAAAATTTATCGTTTTGGTTCGTTAAGACCGGGATCGGATAACAGTATTATCCGAAAACCACTTCGAACCAATTTAAGCGAGCGATTTGGAAGATTCTAAAGGCAAGATCCAGGATGCAGATTTTGGAGTGCAAGGCCTATTTGCCATTAACCCTGATGGTGATTCCAAAAATGGGTGTAGTGGAAATGGTGCATTCAGCTCGTTCATCACCTGAACGACTTATATGGATGAATGCTGACATTGTGTCAACATCTGGAAGGCAGTGTTAGCATTCCAAGTGGCAATGCTATAATAAAGGTAATGACGTTGCCTCAAGCCTCATCAACCGAAAATGACTAAAACATGGGAGATGCAGTAAGGCTAAGTGGGTCACTCCCATTAGGGTAAGGTTACCCCTATCTAGAGTCCCTACCATTAACTCATGTATGCTTCGGTACGGTTGCTGATCCCAACCGAGGGGTGATCTTATTCGGTACTATCCAACAAGGGGTAGGCTGGTCTTGTTTTGGCAGGGGATCCAAGCGGGGTCCTCGGTGTTATTTTATCTTGAGATGCACGGTGATGGGCGGTACCCCAGTAGCCCAGTCATTGTATGGAATTCATTTTTCAATAAGTGCCTTCAATCTTAGTTGTATACCTATTATGATGGAATTTAATCAATGTAACAATTTCGGCTATGTTAATTATTTACTTGAAAACCCTAGACATTATGATAATATCATTGGATTTTCTATAAAATGTATTTTGGTTATCGTAAGGTAAAAACCTGTCCGTGTTTATGTGCGGCGTGGTCTTACGAGATATTTTTGGTTTCAAATGATTTTCATTTTAAAGTAATTTAACCGTTTTACTTACACTAGACCCATGTCTGATCCGGAGTTTATTTTTATGTTTTTCCCTAAACTCTTGAGTACTCAAATTTTTATGAGTAGCCAAATGATCCAGGTTCTTACGATTGCATTTTGGAGGAGCTGGAGCAAGTGGCTCACCGTTAGCTAGTTACTATCTATTTCCACCGTGTCTGTATATGTATTTTGGTAATGTATGGACAGGTAGTTATGACTGTCTAAGTATGGTGTCTGTATTACTATTACCCTGATGTATTGTACTGTCAGTAACTATGTAAGCTTATGTTATGTAATATATATATATATTTTCGTTCCGCTGTTAGATTCTGTGTTTTTGTTTAGTTCTTCTTTTATATCTCTTTCTTTCACCCTTAATGACTCGTCTTCCGGAGTAAGAAAGACGGTTCGTTACATTTGGTATCAGAACTTAGGTTGAGTGAACACCTATGCTTTTGGGTTAGTATCAATCCCGAGAGAGCGTATTTGTAATTATATATATATATCCTTGATAGTTAGATCAGCTTTGATAAATTTGATTAATGCCTTCTTTGGAGTGTATTCCATCCAAGCTTTCTAAGTATCATCTTACTATGTCCAGGTAGTAAGCAATGAGCACTAGAGATAGACGTGGAAGGGGAGCTAGCAGTACCACAACCACAAATGGTCAGATCCCGAATCTCGAAAGAGTAGGAATTGCTGAGGAAGCAGCGCCGGTTCAGCCAAGGACAAACTTTGCAACATTGTGCAAAGACCACAACTCTGTGAGGGAAACGTTTTAAGGGGGCAGAATCTATAATGGAAGTCCAAGCATGGTCACGAACCTGTGAAAAGATTTTCAAAGGACTTAATCTGGCCGATGAGCAGAAACACTTTTTAGTTTCTTGGCAGTTACAAGGAGCAGCCGCATGGTGGGATTCTCTAACCGCAAATGTTCCCGAAGAAGAGTTCTCCTGGAACAAATTTAAGGAAGAATTTGAAGCTCAATTCCTGCCTGCTACGGGTAAGACAAGGATGTACCGAAATTTTATGAATATGAAACAAGGAAATTTGTCCGTAGCGGAATATGAAAACAAGTTTAATGAACTTTCATGCTTTGGACCTGAACTGATCAATAACCCGTTAAAGAAGAATGAGATGTTTGTGACTGGATTGAGGGAAAGTTTTCATGAAAAGATGACGGCCCATCTCAAAGGATCTTTCGTTGACTTAGTGGATATGGCTCTCCGATACGAAACATTGGATAAGAAGAAGCCAGTTCCAGCAACGTCCAGTGGCGGCACTATTAATCCAAATAAAAGAAAGTTCAATCCAAATTGGAAGAAGCAAGGAAATGGAAAACATAGAGAAGGTCAAGGAGGCAAGCCTAAGGATAGTGGTTGTTATATTTGCAAGCAGAAATGACATATTGTCAGGTATTGTCCGAATCGTGAAGTTCCAAAGCAGCAAAGTAGACCCATCTCTCCAATGGTCTAGAAGACTCTCTGTTTTAATTGTCATCAGCCCGGCCATATGGTGAAGGACTGCCCACTCATGAAGAAGGTGTAGCAGTCTAAGGTGTACGCTATTAAGAATGAACCGTCGACCTCAACGGATGTGAAGGAGAATGGCGTCCTTGAAGGTACCTTACTTATTAATGATATTTATGTTGTAGTATTATTTGATTTTGGTGCCTCCCATAGCTTTATTTCTTTGGAATCGGTAGAGAAATTTCATCTCATTCCTAGTATCGCAGAAAACCCTATTTGTGTATCCAACCCCATAGGGGGAGTGACCCATTTGAATATAATCTATGAAGGCGTGTCAACTTCTTATCTTTCTCATTTCTTTTCATGCGACCCTTATGTATTAGATTTTAAGGGATTTGATATTATACTTGGTATGGATTGGTTAGCGAAGCATAGAGTTGTCCTCGACTGTCACAAGCGGACTGTATCTTTAGAAACCAAGTTGGGAAGGATTGCGATGATAGAATATGATAACCCGGGAATTCATGCGTTTAGTTTTTTGCATGCTCTTGAAGCATCTCAAGAAGGGTTAGGATCCATAGAAATTGTTAAAAACTTCCTTAATGTTTTTGAGGAAGTTAAAAGCTTACCCCCTCACCGAGAAATAGAATTCCGAATTGATTTAATTCCTGATGCAAGGCCTGTGATTCAACCCAAAAGAAGGATGGCTCCGAGGGAGAGAGAGGAGTTAGTAAATCAAACCCAGGATTTATTGAATAAAGGGTTGATTAGACTAAATTATTCGAGTTGGGGTTCAGCAGTAGTTTTTATGACTAAGTCCGATGGTTCTCTAAGACTGTGTGTAGACTATCGAGAATTGAATAAAATGACCATTAGGAATAAATACCCTTTACCCCGCATTGATGACTTTTTTGACCAACTCCATGGGGCAACAGTATTTTCCCAAATGGATCTAGCTACAGGATTTCATCAATTATGAATTGCCGAAGACAGTATACCCTTAACTGCATTTAGGGGTCCAGATTTTTTTTCCGAGTGGTTGGTTATGCCTTTCGGGCTAACCAATGCATCTGTATATTTCGTAGACTTGACGAATCGCGTTTTCAGAAAAATCTTAAATAAGTTTGTGTTGTTTTCATCGATGACATTCTCATCTATTCTAAGTCTGAAGAAGATCATAGATACCATTTGGAAGTAGTGTTAGAGACTTTGCGGAGGCATGTTCTGAAGGTAAAGTTCTCCAAATGTCATTTTTGACAGTCGGAGGTAAGATTCTTAGGCCATATTGTGTCAGGAGAGGGTATTTCAGTAGACCCGATAAAAGTTAAAGCTGTGCAACAATGGAAGCAACCACAGACTCCTACTGAAGTTCGTAGTTTCTTAGGATTGGCTGGATACTATAGAAGGTTCATACAAGATTATTCCAAGATCTCCTCTCATTTGACAAAGTTGACTAAGAAGGGTGAGAAGTTCGTATGGACTCCTAAGTGTGAGGAAGCATTTTTGGAAACGAAGGAGTGGATTCATGGTTTATATCGATGCGTGTGGAGCAGGATTGGGCACTGTTTTGATGCAAAATGGTATGGTGATGCACATGCAAGCAGATAATTAAAGCCACACGAAAGTAATTATGCAACACATGATTTGGAGCTGTTAGCAGTTGTCTTTGCATTGAAAATGTAGAGACACTATTTGTTAGGTAAGAATCTTTCTATTCTTCTTGTTTCTTTCTCATCTCTAAAATTCTAGTAAGTTAGTCTTCTCTCTCTAAGTAGGTAAAAAATTTAAACTCTTCACGGATCACAAGTCCCTGAAGTACCTTTTCACTCAGAAGGATCTGAATCTGAGGCAACATAGATGGTTGGAGTTTCTGGCATCCTACGACGTGTATATTCTCTATACGCCAGGGAAGGCTAATGTGGTGGCAGACGCTTTAAGCAAGAATGCAGTCTTGGCTCTTTCGGAAGTTACCCCGACTCTCCTAGAAAGAATAGCGAGCAAGCAAAGAGTGGAACGAAACTTAATGGCGATCATCAGAAAGGTTGATGAGGGATAATGTACAAGTTTTAAGATTGACAACCGAGGAGTTTTAAGAATGAACGGACGAATCTGTGTACCAAATGTCAACGGTCTTAGGCATGAAGTTTTGTCAGTATGCCATCGTTCTAAGTTAAGTATCCATCTTAGGTGTCTCAAAGATGCATAGGGACATGAAGCGGATGTTTTGGTGGAAGGGAATGAAGAGAGATATCTCTATTTTTGTTAGCAGGCGTTCGTGCTGTCAACAAATCAAAGGTGATTATCAAAAGACAACTGAATTGTTACAACCATTGGAGATTCCAAAATGGAAATGAGAAATGATATCCATGATTTTATCGATGGATTACGCAGAACTTGAAAATGAAATGAAGGAGTATGTGTTATTGTGGATCGGTTAACTAAGAGTGCTCATTTATTCCGATCAAGCCAACTAGAACTGCAACTTCATTAGCGGAGATTTATATGAGAGAGATTGGTAGATTGCACGGAGTCCTAATAAGTATAGTAAGTGATCGTGATTCTATCTTTACTAGTAAATTTTGGAAAGCGTTGCAAGTAGCCTTGGAACAAAGTTAAGTTTGAGTACTGCTTACCACTCTCAAACGGATGGTCAAACTGAGAGGGTTAATCGCATCTGGGAGGATATGTTGAGATCCTGCAACTTGGATTTTGGAGCATCATGGAAGGATCATCTACACTTAGTGGAATTTTCCTACAACAATAGTTATCAAGCTAGCATATGCATGACACCTTATGAAGCTCTTTATGAAAAACCGTGCAAGTCACCAGCCTGTTGGGTAGAGTCTGGAGATTGTCTAGTGCTTGGTCTAGATATGATTCGAGAGGCATCTAAGAAGGTTGAATTGATTAAGAGGAGGATGAAGGAGGCACAAGATCGCCAGAAAAACTATGCTGATAAAAGACGAAGAGATTTGGAATTTTCTGTTGGAGATCTTGTGTTCGTGAAGATTTCGCCAATTGGAGGAGTGATTAGATTTAGAAAGGCTGAAAAGTTAGCTCCAAGGTATGTCAGACCTTTCCGTATTCTTGAAAGGATTGGGTCTCTTGCGTACAAGGTTGAGTTGCCATAAAGGATGGCGGGAGTTCATAATGTGTTCCATGTATCTCATCTAAGGAAATATGTTCATGATCCATCGTTGATTGTGGAGCCATCAGTTCAGGAGGATTTAGAGATAGAACCAAACTTGACAGTGGTCAGACATCCAGTTTATATTGTAGATCAGGATGAGAAGAGACTTCGGAATAAAGTGGTGAAGTTAGTCAAGATTTAATGGAGTAAGGATTCTAGGGACTGTACATGGAAGACTGTGGATAGCATGAAAGAAGCCTATCCAGAGATGATGTTAGGATAGCTAGTTGTTGGTATGTATAGTATATGCCTTGTTTGCTATGGTTGTTTAGTGTATGACTTATGTATGTGTTTTATGATAAAAATATACGACTTTTTGTTATAGCTTGAATTATTTTTTTACTTTCTAATTTCGGGGACGAAATTCTTTTAATGGGGAAGGAATGTAACGACCCGAGATTTTTAGCCATCTGTTATTAGAATAATCAACTAATTTTAAATATTGAAATATTAATTTTTATAAGTCGAATAACTTAATTTTCTGATATTGAGAATATCTGAATCTATGAATTTTGGGAAGCTATACTAAATTTTCAAAACGCTAACGGCTGAATATGATAAAATTGAAATTCGAGAATAATTCAATCGTATCCAAAATAAGATTATTTAGTGTAGAATGATGAGCAACACGAGACGTTGGCGTTCGAGATATTTTCCCGCGAATGACTCGACATTTAAATAAAATATGTAAATAAATAAATAAATATATATATATATATACATATATAAAGCTTCATCATTGCAAACTTAAAATTAGCATGCAAAAAATCAAATCAAGCCCACAAAGTAGAAAAATAAAGTAAGCCTAAACCTATCAGCCACCCTCTTATGTACCGTCCAGCCTCTTTCTTGTTGCTCTGTCCCCTCCATTCTCTTATAAATATGCTTGTTCCTTCACATAAAAAAAATCTGCCATTTTGATAAAAAGATTTAAGTTGTTCAAAAGCTTGAAGATTAAGCAACAGTTTGTCATCCATTTTATAAACTGTGAGTAGAACACCCTTGTTTTGTTTACTGGTTATTGCATATACTTATATAACTGTTGATTTTGAATGAAGCTTTGATCTATGTTAAATGCATATGTATATGTTATGTGTATGTATGGGTGGGTTCGACATGGACAGTTCCACCCACACTCCAAACACTGTACTTCTTCTTCACTGATTATGGTTTTGGTTAAAAACAGTTAAGCTTTAACTTTGAAAATCAATATCTTAACATACAATTAGTTTTAAATCATGATTCCAAAACTAAAGTTTGTTTTTTAGTATAGAATATTCTGAAATTTATTTCATTTAATTCTATCAAGCATAGAAAGAGGAAATCCTATATAACAGTTAGTGGGTCATTTTGGTCGAAAATCAACCATCATAATTTAATAAATGAATGACACAGTTGTGATCGTTGTTGGAGCTCTCGGTGAAATCTGGTGATGGATGGCGGACTGTGGTGATGTGGCGAGGCGTTTAAGGGGGCTCGGCTTGTTCCAGTTTTTGGGTTAGGCGTTCAAATATCGAACCAAAGGTTGGATCGCGTTTTCAGGTAGGTAGTTGGGATGCGATGGTCGTGGAGGACGTGCGAGGAGGGTCGGCGGCGAGTTTAGTTGGCCGGAGTCCATGTACATGTGCATAGTTTCGTGCGCGTTTCCTTGCATTCAAATGAAAGAGAGGAGAAGGAAAACTGGGAAGAAGGAGAGGAAAGGGTTGGACCGGGTTGACAAGTATGGGTTGGGTTTATGTTTAAAAAGCAAATTTAATTAATTATTTTATTTAATAATCTATAAATTTTAAAACACTATTTCTCATTCGTTTTAAAACCAATCGAGGAGTAGATTTTTGCGTCGAGATCCTATCACCGAGTATTTTCATTTGAACAAATATGTCAAGATTTCTGCAATGTAAAAATTTAATGATTTATAACAATTGAAAGTGAACAAATAAGTAATTTCTTATTTAATTAATTATATGTTAATTAATCAATTAATTATTAAATGGACTGTTTAATTTTAATTAACTAAGAATAAATTATTTTATAATTTTTTTTGATTGACAAGTAATTTGAAATAAAAATATAACTTGACTCAGTTAAGTTGAAACCAATTCAGTTCTGATTGTAAATTGATTTAATATATAATTATAAATTGTTGATTGAAGTTAATGATCTATGCTTTTGATTTTTATTTCTCTTAGTTATTGATTTCAATTATCTTTTGTCTGTGCCATTAAGTAGCCAAACGAATTAAAGTAGTTAGAATAACGTTTTATTGGAAGTAAATCGACTTGTACTGATCACTATGCCGAGTTTCGGAAAATGTGACGATTACAAGTGAATTAATTTCGATGGACAGGTCATGATAAAACAAACATAAGGAATTAATTTCCATATGTGAATATTTACACTCTGGCGGTAGAATTGTTTATTTAAACAAACTTGGCCTTTAAAAATTTATCGTTTTGGTTCGTTGAGACCGGGATCAGATAACAGTAAACCACTTCGAACCAATTTAAGCGAGTGATTTGGAAGATTCTAAAGCCAAGATCCAGGATGCAGATTTTGGAGTGCAATGCCTATTTGGCACTAACCCTGAGGGTGATTCCAAAAATGGGTGTAGTGGAAATGGTGCCTTCGGTTCGTTCATCACCTGAACGACTTGTATGGATGAATGCTGACATTGTGTCAACATCTGAAAGGCAAAGTTAGCATTTCAAGTGGCAATGCTATAATAAAGGTAATGACGTAGCCTCAAGCCTCATCAACCGGAAATGACTAAAACATGGGAGATGCAGCAAGGCTAAGTGGGTCACTCCCATTAGGGTAATGTTACCCCTATCTAGAGTCCCTACCATTAACTCATGTATGCTTCGGTACGGTTGCTGATCCCAACCGAGGGGTGATCTTATTCGTTACTATCCAGCAATGGGTATGCCGGTCTTGTGTTGGCAGGGGATCCAGACGGGGTCCTCGGTGTTATTTTATATAGAGACGCACCATGATGGACGGTACCCCAGTAGCTCAGTCATTGTATGGAATCCATTTTCTAATAAGTGCCTTCGATCTTAGTTGTATACCTATTATGCTGAAATTTAATTAATGTAACAATTTCAGCTATGTTAATTATTTACTTGAAAACTCTAGACATTATGATAATATAACTGAATTTTCTAAAAAAATATTTTGGTTATCGTAAGGTAAAAATCCGTCCGTGTTTATGTGCAGCGTTGTCTTACAAGATTCCTTTGGTTCAAATGATTTTCATTTTAAAGTAATTTAACCGTTTTACTCACACTAGACGCATGTCTGACCTGAAGTTTATTTTTTGTTTTTCCCTAAACTCTTGAGTACTCAAATTTTTATGAGTAACCAAATGATTCAAGTTCTTACGGTTGCATTTTGGAGGAGCTGGAGCAGGTGGCTTCACCGTTAGCTAGTTACTATCTATTTCCGCCGTGACTGTATATGTATTTTGGATTGTAATCTATGGACATGTAGTTATGACTGTCTAAGTATGGTGTCTGTATTACTATTACCCTGATGTATTGTATTGTCAGTAACTATGAAAGTTTATGTTATGTAATATATATTTTCGTTCCGCTATTAGATTCTGTGTTTTTGTTTAGTTCTTCTTTTCTATCTTTTTTTTCATCCTTAATGACTCGTCTTCCGTAGTAAGAAAGGCGGTTCGTTACAGAGAATGATTTCTACATAGTATAATTTGAAAAGGAGGATGATTGTTGGAGAGTAATCGAAGGTGATCCATACTTAATGGATGGTGAACTCATTATCATGAAAAAACGGAGTATTGAAATTAAATATGACAAAGACCTTTTGACTACTATTCCCATTTGGGTGATGTAACATCCCGCATTTTGCGGCTCGGAAATAACCGTTATTGATGCTGCAGTCATCAATAGTATTATTCTCCGATGACAAAATGAGATCGGTTAATAGTATCATTAACATGAGAAGCACACAAATATGAAAATTTTCAAAACATATTTCATAATCAAACTTTCATATTCATTACATAATCTCATTCATTGTCCAGGTTCAGATAAAATATAATTATTACAAAATACTCCAAGAGCGACACATGAAGATGCCCCCTTGGTTGATCATCGTCTACTAATCGACAGTTATACAATCTGTCATTACATCCATTCAAGCAAAATAAAACAATACAACAGAAAATAAAGCTCCTATTATAGCTAGCATGTCTCCGAGAGCTTATTCGTCAAACCTGGAAACCTTACTCTCGGCATACTCAAGTGAACACCCGAGAGTTTAAGGGGGAAAACAAAAATTTCGGGTCAGACAAAAAGTCTGGTGAATAATAATATGTCATTTTGAGTCAAATAGATATCTAGTGAAACCACGTCGTTGAGCGGAATGAGTTTTCCCCTCACTAGTATCTTCTAAAAATATGTCAATCATAAATCATGCACCTACAACCACAATGATTAGAACATAATGGTGACGAACCGCCTTCCTTACCATTGAAAGACGAATCATTAAGGATGAAAGAAAGAAATAGAAAAGAAGAACTAAACAAAACACAGAATCTAACAGCGGGACGGAATAATATATATTACATAACATAAGTTTTGCATATTCACTGACAATACAATACATCAGAGTAGTAGTAATACAAACACCATACCTAGACGGTCATAACTACCTGCCCATACATTACAATCCAAAATACATATACAGACACAACGGAAATAGATAGTAACTAGCTAACGGTGAAGCCACCTGCTCCAGCTCCACCAAAATGCAATCGTGAGAACCTGGATCACTTGGCTACTCATAAAAATTTGAGTACCCAAGAGTTTAGGGGAAACAGAAAAATAAACTCCGGGTCAGACATGGGTCTGTGTGAGTAAAACGGTTAATTTACTTTAAAATGAAAATCATTTGAAATCAAAGGTATCTCGTAAGACCACGCCCCACATAAACACGGACGGGATTTTACCTTACGATAACCAAAACACTTTAATAGAAAATCCAGTGATATTATCATAGTGTCTAGAGTTTTCAAATAAAATAGAACATAGCTGGAATGCTTGCATCTCACGTTCCAACATATTTGGACACAATAAAAAACGTATGACATTTATTGGAGAATGAATCCCAACAATGACTGTGCTACTGGGGTACCGTCCGTCACAGTACACTTCTAGATAAATGTATCGAGATCGAACCTATCGATCCCTATCGACCCCTGCCAACACAAGACTGGCCTACCCCTTACTGGATAGTACCGAATACATCACCACCACGGTATTGATCAGTAACCGTATCGTAGCATACAGAAAAAGGGACAAATATCGATTCTAGACTGGTGATGACATACCATAATGGGTGCGACCCACATAGCCCTGCTGCATCTCCCATGTTTTAGTCATTCCCGGTTGATGAGGCTTGAGGCTACATTTACCTTTCAAGAACATTTACACTTAGAATGCTCATCGCCCTCCAATGACGATGTTCTGATAGCATTCGTCCATACAAGTACGTTCTGGGTCTGAACGAAACCGAAGGCACCATTTCCACTACACCCATTTTTGGAATCACCCTTAGGGTTAGTGGCAAATAGCCCTTGTACTCCCAAAATCTGCATCCTAGATCTTGCCTTTAGAATCTTTCAACTCGCTCGCTTAAATGGGTTCGAAGCGGTTTTCGGATAATACTGTTATCCGATCCCGGTCTCATCGAACCAAAACGATAAATTTTTAAAGGTCAAGTTTGTTTAAATAAACAATTCTACATCCAGAGTGTAAATACACATATGGAAATTCATTTCGTATATTTACTTTATCATGACCTGTCCATCGAAATTAATTCGCTTGTAATTAGCACATTTTCCGAAACTCGGAATAGTGATCAGTACAAGTCGATTTACTTCCAATAAAACGTGTCAGCGTTTTATTCTATCTACTATAATTTGTTTGGCTACTTAATGGCACAGACAAAAGATAATTGAAATCAATATCTAAGAGAAATAAAAGTCAAGGCATAGATCATTAACTTCAATCAACGATTTATAATTGATATTAAATCAATTTACAAATCAGAACTGAATTGGTTTCACCTTAACCGAGTCAAGTTATATTTTTAACCCAGATTACTTGTCAATCAAAGAAATTTATAAAATGATTTATTCTTAGTAAATTAAAATTAAACAGTCCATTTAATAACTAATCGATTAATTAACATATAATTAATTAAATAAGAAATTACTTATTTGTTCACTTCAAATTGTTATAATTCTTTAAATTATTACATTGCAAAAATCTTGACGATATTAGTTCAGATGAGAATACTCGGCGTTAGGATCTCGACGCAAAAATCCACGCGTCGATTGGATTTGAAACGAAGGAGAAATAGTTTTTCTTTTAATTTATAGATTATTAAATATAATAATTAATTTAATTTGCTTTACTTTACTTTTAAAAACAAAATTCAGCCCATCTAAACCAAACCGGCCCCAAACCCCTCACCTTCATCTTCTTCTCCCAACTCTCATTCTCTCATCTCTTATTCGAATGCACGAAAGTGTGTGTTTGTACCAAAAATGGGCACAACACTCTTCGGAAGTTTTTGAAGAGATAAAAGTGAAGAATGAAAATTAAAACTGTGGATTATCTAACAAAAACTCCAAATAACAGAAAGTAAATTGCAAAGACAAGCGATTTAGAGTGGTTCGGCGTTTTTCCTACATCCACTGTGAAATTTGATGATTTTATTGCTCGATTACTTGAAGATTACAGTAGTTAATAAGGCAATACAGCTGAATTTAAATGCTAAGTATCAATCTAAAGCAGCTGCGGTGTTCTGGAGTAAATCTGGCAGAATCTGGGCGCTCTTCAGTACTTAGAATTATCCGACCTCCTTTCTGAATGACCAAGGGCTCTATTTATAGGTGTAGGAGGCTGATATTTCGCCTAAAATGAGGGGAGACCAGTTCTGGTACGTCAGGGGGCCCACATGGCCGAAATCTGGAGATCCGGGCCCACTTTGGGATCGATTCGACCCTTGGTTCGAATCGATCAAGAAATCATCCAATCGAGTTGAAATTTGGTGTGAACATTCTTCGTCATGTGCTCAAGCTTCTGTGAAAATTTCATGGCATTTGGACTTGTAGAACTCGAGTTATGATCGATTCAAGTTGGTGTTTTTTGAATTCTGGAGTCGTTCGAATCGATATGCTCGAATCGATTCGTTCGAATCGATCCTCCTGCACGTGAAGATGGTGATGTGGTGCGTATGCTTCGTATCGATCCGCTTTCCACTCCGGATTGACTGGGTCGACTCCACGTTTCTAGCTGCCGTGGCCTAGTGGATTCGAGGTAGCTTATGGGATGGAGTCGAGGCGCATCTACTATATGGATTCGAAGTAAAGGACTGCCTACCGGGTTCGAACTGTTGGATTTTAGTGTGGTCTGTTTGGATGGATTCGAACTAAGGAGTGCTCGATGGATTCGAAGCCAGGTAAAAGGGATGGATTCGAAGGAAGGCTTCCACGATGGATACGAAGCATGTAAAACTTGACGGATACGAAGATGATCGAGTCGACCTTAATGGATTCGAATAGCATTCCTACCTCATTGATTCGAACATAGGGTCTTTTATGGATTCGAATACAAGGCTGTCTCCTCCATTTTCCATTGGTGATATCTTGAGCATACGAACTCGGATTGACTCGAAAATTGGAACGTCGTTTCCTCTGGCCTTGCTTGACATGTCTTATCAATTGCAGCCCGATCCGGACTCGGACAAAATTCATCGATATCCGTAGCGATCCTTACGTGTAACCGACTTTCGAGACGACCTGTCACCGGTATCTAGTCAAGTCCTTGGTGTCACGACCTTGCCAAAAGGCGGGATAACATTTGCCCCCCAAAGTACGTCTTGTGTAAACATGACGTGCTTTGAAAAGCTGCAGTCTCTCATTGGATTGCTACAACATGCTTTATCGAAAGTTGCATTCTGTATTGCAGTAATCGACTGTCGTATAATCGTGACTGGCTGTCTAGGCTTTTGAGTCATGACGAGACGAACATTTGATTCCTGTTGATGATAAAGACCAAAACATTAGTCAAAAATACGTACATACGTGTATTATCTTGACCTTGGTTAACGTTGCGCGATCGCAAGTTGTTGTCAGTTTGGTTTTGCTATCGAAATCTGCATCGGTCCTCTCCTGAACCGATTTGAGATTTGAGTTAAATCATTGCTTTTATGATTGTCTATGGTCATCCTCCCGCATCGATCCTCTCCTGAATCGGTATGAAGAGTAGACAAGCAATTTTTAACATTGAAACGGTTCGTCCATTTTCATTAGTGGTTGGCGATGGATTCGAAGCTGTGCCTCTTCGAATCGATATTGTGTGGATTCGATGTGGTTGCCTGAGTTGTTGGTTTCGAAGCAAGTACGTCGAATTGATATGATACTGTGACTTTGACTCATCTTCCGTCAATTGCCTTGAATCGATGGATTCGAAGCTTTAATGAATTCGACAACGATGGATTCGGTGGTGTGGACTCGAAGCAGATTCGAGACGTACGCATGTTGGAGTTCGAATCGGTGAGTTTGAATCGTCTACTCCGGATCGATGATGCTTTGCGTCATACCGTATGGATGGATTCGAAGCCGATGGGTAATCGAGCATACGTTCGAATCGATGGAGCTGTGACCTGCCGTGAGCGGTTATCATGACCGGGAGACGAAGAGCCTCGAGTCGCCCTTGGAACCCATATAAATACGCGTAGTCAACTTCACTTTTTCTTTTTACATTTTACTATTGCTATAGCTTCTTCTTCGAATCGATTTCTCCAAGGTCAAGTCGAACGTACTTTCTCCAGATCGATCGAACCCCTTCACGCTTTCGCTCGTAATAAAAACAGGTAACCAAGGGATTGATTCGAAATGAGTAAGAAAGATAGAACTTGGAATTTTTTAGCATCGATTCAGTTTTTTCTCCTGAAAAAATCGAGAAGTGATGAAATCTGAACGAGGTGGGTCGACTCGATGGAACCGAGGAACGAAACTAAACTACTGGAGACTCGGTCAAAATGTTGCTTCTCGTTGCTTCGTATCGATCCAGGGATGAATCATTCGAATCGATTTTGAATGCATAACTTCGAATCGATGGTTTCAAGAGAAGAAAGGAAAGAAGGTTCGTGGCGATCAATTCGAAGTAGCGATACTCCGATCGATTCGAAGGATCTCAGTTTTGATCGATTCGTGGTTATGCATATCTCATGGTTTCGAAGTGCTTCTCCACCCCAAGACTTCATCGAGTCGAACTATGCGGAGTCGAAGCATATCGATTCGAGTCGAAGCATATCGATTCGAGTCGAAGCATATCGATTCGAGTCGAAGCATATCGATTCGAGTCGAAGCATATCGATTCGAGTCGAAGCATATCGATTCGAGTCGAAGCATGCGGAGTCGAAGCACATCGATTCGAGTTGATCAATTCGAACTCCCTTGCTTCAGAGGCTTCTACTCTTCTGATTTGTTTCGACATCTGGACTACGGCCATTTCCAAGTTTGAACTTTGACGAACTTTCCGAACTTACCGAACTTTAGCATACTCGACTCCGACGAGCTTCGGCCTTGTCCAACAGAACTTGACTGAAAGATTATACTTGAATTTCCTTTGAGGCTCGTCGATGGAACTATGACATAACCAACAATACAACTGTTTTATACTTGAAGTGGTCCGTAGCGTCTGGATGGTGTGGAAGTGACGGTCAGCGATGACGGTCATCTTCGTTCTCAAATTCCAAAGTTTTTTGTCGTACAGACATCTTGCTTTAATCTGTAGAATCTGTTTAAGTAACGCACAGCACTTGCACTGCACGACACGTTCATACACACTACACCGGGGAACGCACGGGCTGTTTATGAACTTAACGTTGCTTTTTGATGAGCTAGCTAATTATGGAATCTTCGAGCTCCCAACAACAAGAGGTACAGAGCTCGACTCCTCCGGTGCTTGAGATTCCTGACATCCCTGCCGACGTAATCGATCCGGCTCCAGATGAATTGCCGGAGGCGATATTTATTGAGGACCCTGTTGATTCGGTTCAGTCCAACATCTCTGAATCCTTATTGGGACGAATATGCTTAAAGCATAACATATCTCTAGGTGACGTATTATTGCCCAGCGCCACTGATAGACCGCACAACCCGCCTGAAGGATATACAGCATTCTACCGTCATGCTTGTGCGGCCGGAACTCTTCCTCCTTTCAATCAATATATCAGAGGGATGCTGTCATATTTAGGAATCGCTCCTTCACAACTTCATCCCAACGGGCACGCGTTGCTGAACAGTGCCTTCGTAATATTTATGGACTGTCTCTTTCGCCCGCCGAGGCCCTCCGAGATCAGACACATATTCAACTTCAAGAGTAGGGGTGATAGCCCGTCTTTTACATTTTTGGAGGCGGTTAGGAATTGCCAAGTTGTAGTTGGAGCTTGGACTCGACTGAGCTATTTCAAGAACGAGTGGTTCTACGTTCGGTGCCCCCCGGGTTTCGCTAGGCGATGGTTGTCCAGACGTAAGCGCCTTAACCTGTTTTCTTGACCAATAGCTCTTCGGTGTTATAATTAACATTTCATTCCTTTTACAGCTATTATCTCTAGGCCCGATGGAGGGCGTTTTAAGGGTACCGTCCGGAGTCTTCAAGAAGTCCCAAGCGAGCTGAGGCATATTGACTCGGTGCTGAACGATTACAACTTAAGAGTTCTTGGTTTGATCGACATCAATCAAAGCATAGTCGTTGAGGGATTTTCAAAGTCTGTCTCCAAGAAGGAAAATAAGAAGAAACCCAAGAAGAGAAAAGCGAAGAAGTCACTCGGAATCAAAATAATCGAGGCGAGTGACGAAGAAAGAACCCATACGGATTCAGAGCCAATAGCTGACCTTTCGGGAAACTTGGAGGAATCGGGAGAAAAACGGAAAGGCAAGGCCGCCGTTTCCAAAAAACTTAAGTCAAAGGGGGGAAAATCTGTAGATGTGTTTCTTCCTGCTTCCGGAGTTATGATTTCTGAGGCCGCCCCTTCTCATTCGAGAGATTCTCTCAAAGGGCTTGACGACATTCCTATCCCAGATTATATATCGATTTCTCATAATCCTGAGTTGGAGGAATTGCAAGATGTCCTAAACATGAACGAGCCCTTTCCTTTAAGTGCGGTCAACACTTCCGGTCGGTTTGGGGGTTTACACATTTACACACACTTCCACGGCACTTCATGACTTCTGCATAGTAAACATTGCTTTATGGGATTTTTAACCCGTAATTCTTTCTTATCGCAGGTGAGATGTCAGGACGTGGCTCTACTCTAGATAGGCTTCGGAATGTGCGCCAATCTTCTCCATTTTACGATTCCCGTAGGAGAGAGACAGATAGGGATCATGGGCGAGGCTATTCGAGTCAAGAACGTTATGATAGAGACAGAGATTACTCGCGTAACCGTTCTGGCTATGATTACTCTGACAGAGACCGGGGATACCAGTACCGACCCCGATCTCGTTCTCCTCCGCCTCCCAGGGCTCCAGTAGACCTCCCAGGGCCATCTCATCAGCAACAGTTGCCTTCTCAATCTTCTCGGCCTGATGCTCAACGGCCAAGAATGGAACCAACGACAGCCGCTATAATTGAACAAGCTCCGGCTGAGTTGACAAGCGAGGGAGCTGTTAAACTCGCCCAAATGAAAAATGACTACCCGGAAATTTGCATGGATGGCTATATTTTTCCTCCTAACTTTAAAAGAATCCCTCCTGAAGCTGAGACCACTGCCCATAGTTATATCCACGACTTCTATGCTCAGTACAAGGAGTGGTATAAGGCAGCCGTGAAGGCTTCTAGAGTAGCTTTCGACAGGGCGAAGGTCATTGCGGAACGTGATGCCGACATTGCCAAGCAGAAACGCATCATTCAGGTTCTTCAATCCGAGGTGGAGACGTCCCGGAAGTCAGAGCTTGAAACACTTTAAAAACATGAGGGTGTCGTGGCCAAACTAGCGAGGATGCAGCAAGAACATTGCGCCACGGTGGAAGAGATGGGCCATCGCAACACCACCATTGCAGCTGAGCGAGACTTAGCCGTTAAAGAGCTGAATGAGCTCAAGGCCAAATTCGCTGAAATGGTGAAGGAGAAGGATGATGCGAACGCCACCGCTCAAGAGGCTTGCGACCAAACAGTATCTCTCAGGACCGAACTTGCTGCGGCGGCGGTCAAGGCTAAGTCTGCGGAAGCAGAGATTCAGGAAAAGATCTTGGAGGTAGTCTTGTAAACCACATTGTTGCAATTCCTCCCAGTGAAATGGGGAAGCTGCGGCATTTTACTGCATCGTCGGCCCTTGCGGCGCTCATTGACCATTCGTATTTCAGTATGTGCTGATTGGGATCAGAACTTCCTTCGTACATAGGGAGAGTTGGCATTCTGAATCGCCGAGGAGGTTCAGCGTATAGTATCTCGTCCGTGAAAGGAGTATGGCTTCGAGAAATCCCCCAATCGGCATTGGTAAGACCTTGGCTTTCACGGATCATCTGACGTATCATAGTCGAGATGTCTGGCATTGCTACGTTTTGAGCATGCTGAGCTAAGGTGTGGTCGGGTTCCACAGTGCGAGTTTGGACCGGGCGCTGTCGACGGTCCAAGTTTCGCCTCCTTGGCTCAGCGTCTTCCGGGACGTATGGTTCAGAAGTACGTCCTTGCTGTTGATTACTCGAATCTGGAAGATGTCGGGTATCAACCCTTGTTTCTACTGTGGCAGCTGTGACATGGTTGTCCGTAGTATATTGTGGAGTGCGGCCACCTCGTGCTGATGGCCCAGCCTGGAAGCTGGTTGATGGTCCTACCCTCAATTGCCCGACAGTCAGGGCGGGCTGATATCCAGCAGTCTGAGCATGATCTCCGTCTAATCGGGGACGGGTAGATCTACGATGATAGTCAGATGAGGCAGAACTTTCAGTGGATGAGCGGGAAACATCATCCCTTCTGGACCTCCTACGGCCCTGGCGGTTCAGTTGATTTGTCAATTCAATATTGGCTCGCAACTGTTCGGCTAACTGTTGCCGACTCTGAGTCAACTCTTGAAATAACACCTGAAATTCTTGTCTAGTGACTGCCCCAGACGGATCCGAGTGGGCAGTGTTGTCTTGGTTGGATGGCTGCTGTTGAGCAGGATTTTGTCCATCCCTACCTTCTTGTCCTGGAGCTGCAGAAGTGGTTCTCGTGCTAACCATTTTGAATGATGAATCATTTTCCTAGATTTTATGCAAATCTGAGTAGAATGGAAGGACTGTGAATCGAAGATCTGGATCTTCCTCTTGGATTTGTGCAATCCAGTATCGATGGTAGATCCAAGGAGCAGGAGAAAAAAGCTGGTTTTTTCTCAGTGAAAGCACCAAAGTGTTTGTACCAAAAATGGGCACAACACTCTTCGGAAGTTTTTGAAGAGATAAAAGTGAAGAATGAAAATTAAAACTGTGGATTATCTAACAAAAACTCCAAATAACAGAAAGTAAATTGCAAAGACAAGCGATTTAGAGTGGTTCGGCGTTTTGCCTACATCCACTGTGAAATTTGATGATTTTATTGCTCGATTACTTGAAGATTACAGTAGTTAATAAGGCAATACAGCTGAATTTAAATGCTAAGTATCAATCTAAAGCAGCGGCGGTGTTTTGGAGTAAATCTGGCAGAATCTGGGCGCTCTTCAGTACTTAGAATTATCCGACCTCCTTTCTGAATGACCAGGGGCTCTATTTATAGGTGTAGGAGGCTGATATTTCGCCTAAAATGAGGGGAGACCAGTTCTGGTACGTCAGGGGGCCCACATGGCCGAAATCTGGAGATCCGGGCCCACTTTGGGATCGATTCGACCCTTGGTTCGAATCGATCAAGAAATCATCCAATCGAGCTGAAATTTGGTGTGAACATTCTTCGTCATGTGCTCAAGCTTCTGTGAAAATTTCATGGCATTTGGACTTGTAGAACTCGAGTTATGATCGATTCAAGTTGGTGTTTTTTGAATTCTGGAGTCGTTCGAATCGATATGCTCGAATCGATTCGTTCGAATCGATCCTCCTGCACGTGAAGATGGTGACGTGGTGCGTATGCTTCGTATCGATCCGCTTTCCACTCCGGATTGACTGGGTCGACTCCACGTTTCTAGCTGCCGTGGCCTAGTGGATTCGAGGTAGCTTATGGGATGGAGTCGAGGCGCATCTACTATATGGATTCGAAGTAAAGGACTACCAACCGGGTTCGAACTGTTGGATTTTAGTGTGGTCTGTTTGGATGGATTCGAACTAAGGAGTGCTCGATGGATTCGAAGCCAGGTAAAAGGGATGGATTCGAAGGAAGGCTTCCACGATGGATACGAAGCATGTAAAACTTGACGGATACGAAGATGATCGAGTCGACCTTAATGGATTCGAATAGCATTCCTACCTCATTGATTCGAACATAGGGTCTTTTATGGATTCGAATACAAGGCTGTCTCCTCCATTTTCCATTGGTGATATCTTGAGCATACGAACTCGGATTGACTCGAAAATTGGAACGTCGTTTCCTCTGGCCTTGCTTGACATGTCTTATCAATTGCAGCCCGATCCGGACTCGGACAAAATTCATCGATATCCGTAGCGATCCTTACGTGTAACCGACTTCCGAGACGACCTGTCACCGGTATCTAGTCAAGTCCTTGGTGTCACGGCCTTGCCAAAAGGCGGGATAACAGTGTGCACGTGCACACTACCTCCGGCCGACCATACTCGTCGCCGATCAACTTCGTAGGTCGCCCACGACCACTGCATCCCGCCTATGCACCCGGAAAACGCAGCAACGTCTCAGTTCGAAATCGAATTCCTTAACTCAAAAACTGCAACAACGCCGTGCCCACCTTTTCGCCTCGCCATGTCACCACAGACCACCGTCCACCACCAAACTTCCCCCAGCTCTGCCATCATCTTCGCTACCATTTCCCCCCTATGCGCACCCTCCCTCTCTCTCTCACTGTCGCATTTCTCCACGAACCAGAGGCCGAAACAAACTCCCCTAAAACCCTAAGTCAATACGCTACTAAAAATCACCGCTCTATTTTTCGTGGATGCGCCATCAACCCATCCTCCTCCACGCCAAACGCCAAGACATGAAATTGACTAAATCGCCGGAATTTGACGAAATGCCCAATTCCGTTCATCTCCACATTTCTCCCTTCACACAGTACTAAAAATTCTCAAACCATTTTTAAAAATCATATTTTTCAATTGCGATCACAACTGTATGATCCATTTATTAAATTATGATAGTTGAATCTTGACCAAAATTGACCCACTCACTGTTAGATATGGTTTTCTCTCTTTGCTTGATGAAATTGAATGAAATAAATTTTACAATATTCTATACTAAAAAACAAACAACTTTTGTTTTGGCATCATGATTTAAAACTAAACGAATGTTGAGATATTGATTTTCAAAGTGAAAGGTTAGCTGTTTTTAAACAAAAACAATGAACATAGAAGCTTTTATGGAAGAAGTATAGTGTTTTGGTGGAACTGACCATGTCGAGCACATACATACATGCACATATTCACATAACAACATATATACACTGGACATATATCAATAATTCATCCATAATCAACAGTTATATATATATATATATAAGGGTCGCATGAAAAGAAATAAGAAATACAAGAAATTGGCACGCCTTCACAGATCATATTCAAATGGGTCACTCCCCCTATGGGATTGGATACACAAATAGGATTTTTTACGATAATAGGAATGAGATGAAATTTCCCTACCGATTCCAAAGAAATAAAACTATGTGAGACACCAGAATCAAATAACACTCTAACATAAATACCATTAATAAGTATGGTACCTTCAATGACGCCTTTCCCTTTGAGATCTTCCGAAGTTGACAGCTCATTCTTGAGTGCATACACCTTAGGTTGCAGAGCCTTTTTCAGAAGTGGGTAGTCCTTCACCATATTGTGTGGTTGGTGACAATTGAAACAAAGGGTTTTTTGGACCATCGAAGCGATAGGTCCTGCTTGTTGTTGAGGTTGCTGCTGCTTCTGAACTTCAGAATTCCTGCAAAACCTCGCGATGTGGCCCTTTCGCTTGCAAAGGTAACAACTAACATTCTTGTACTTGTTTCATTTACCACTTCCCGAATTCTCTTGTGTTCCACCGCCTGATTTTTCCTTCCTTTGGTTCTTTCAGTTGGGGTTGAACTTCCTCTTGTTAGGGTTATTGCCACTCGTATTCCCACTAGTTGCTGCTGGAACTGGCTTCTTCTTATCCAATGCTTCGTATCGGAGAGTCATATCCACTAAGTAAACGAAAGATCTCTTGAGATGACCCATCATCTTTTCGTGAAAACTTTCCCTCAATCCAGTCACAAACGTCTCATTCTTCTTTAACGGGGTATTGATCAGTTCAGGTCCAAAGCATGAAAGTTCATTAAACTTGTTTTCATATTCCGCTACGGACAAATTTCCTTGTTTCAAATCCATAAAATTTTGGCACATCCTTGTCTTACCCGTAGCAGGCAGGAACTGAGCTTCAAATTCTT
Organism: Allium fistulosum; assembly: GCA_030737815.1. Classification (NCBI taxonomy): domain Eukaryota; kingdom Viridiplantae; phylum Streptophyta; class Magnoliopsida; order Asparagales; family Amaryllidaceae; genus Allium; species Allium fistulosum. The sequence goes on from CM060905.1 coordinate 89,078,903, forward strand.
CCTTAAATTTGTTCGAGGAGAACTTTTCTTCGGGAACATTTGCGGTTAGAGAATCCCACCATGCGACTGCTCCTTGTAACTGCCAAGAAGCTAAAAAGCGTTTCTGCTCATCGGCCAGATTAAGTCCTTTGCAAATCTTTTCACAGGTTCGTAACCATGCTTGGACTTCCACGATAGATTCTATCCCCTTAAAAGGTTTCCCTCCCAGAGTTGTGTAATCTTTGCACAATGTTGCAAAGTTTGCCTTTGGCTGAACCGGCTCTGCTTCCTCAACAATTCCTACTCTTTCGGGATTCTGGATCCAACCATTTGTGGTTGTGGTACTGCTAGCTCCTCTTCCACGTCTGCCTCTAGTGGTCATTGCTTACTACCTGGACATAGTAAGATGACACTTAGAAAGCTTGGACGAAATACACTCCAAAGATGGTACTAATCAAATTTATCAAAGCTGATCTAACTATCAAGGATACATACATACATACATATATATATATGTATAAAATTACAAATACGCTCTCTCAAGATTAATACTAACCCAATAGCCTAGGTGTTCACTCAATCTAAGCTATGATACCAAATGTCACAAACCGCCTTCTTTACCATTGAAAGACGAGTCATTAAGGATGAAAGGAAGATATAGAAAAGAAGAACTAAACAAAACACAGAATCTAACAGCGGAACGGAATAATATATATTACATAACATAAGCTTTACACAGGCCCGACCCCAGGGCAAGGCAGCCAAGGCGGCCGCCTAGGGCAACAGATCGGAGGGGGGCAAGAAACTTCTAGATTTCTTTTAACCGATTTGTTTAGTTTATACAAAAGGGCAACCATTGTTAAAAGATACTTTAGTGCACTGGTATGATTTTCCACTTCCTCATCAATGTGCAGAGTTCGAGTGTGCCTGCTGGGGTTATTTTTCTATCTATGTTTTCACTTTTCTTCCACCTCATATTCGCCTTGGGCAACCAACGTTAACGGGCCGGGCCTGGCTTTACATAGTCACTGACAATACAATACATCAGCAATAGTAATACAAACACCATACTTAGACAGTCATAACTATCCGTCCATACATTACAATCCAAAATACATATACAGACACAGCGGAAATAGGGTCAGACATGGGTCTAGTGTTAGTAAAACGGTTAAATTACTTTAAAATGAAAATCTTTTGAAATCAAAGATATCTCGTAAGACCACACCTCACATAAACACGGACGAGATTTTACCTTACGATAACCTAAACACTTTAATAGAAAATCCAGTGATATTATCATAGTGTCTAGAGTTTTCAAATAAAATAGAACATAACTGGAATGCTTGCATCTCACGTTCCAACATATTTGGGCACAATAAAAAACGTACGGTATTTATTGGAGAATGAATCGCAACAATAACTGGGCTATTAGGGTATCACCGGTCATAGTACACCTCTAGATAAATGTACCAAGATCGAACCTATCGATCCCTGCCAACACAAGACTGGCTTACTCCTTACTGGATAGTACCGAATACATCACCACCACGGTTATGATCAGTAACCGTACCGTAGCATACATAAAAGGGGACAAATATCGATTCTAGACTGGTGATGACATACCCTAATGGGTGCGACCTACATGGCCTGCTGCATCTCCACTGTTTTAGTCATTTCCGGTTGATGAGACTTGAGGCTATGTTTACCTTTCAAGAACATTTACACTTAGAATTCTCATCGCTCTCTAATGACGATGTTCTGATAGCATTCGTCCATACAAGTCCGTTCTGGATCTGAACGAAACCGAAGTCCGTTCTGGGTCTGAACGAAACCAAAGGCACCATTTCCACTACACCCATTTTTTTTTTTTGAGATCATGGGGAACCTTAAGATCATGGTATTCATTGATACTCACGTAAGTAAACCCCACGCCGTGTGTCTACCCCGTTTTTATTTAGTCGTCGCACACGGATGCTTAACGTTGAAACTCCCACTGATGGTTTGACGCTGGGATTCGAACCTGCCCGGACACAGTCCTTTGGTTCCCATCTCCCAGCTCCCAAACCAACCGAGCTACGAACGGCGGGTACTACACCCATTTTTGGAATCACCCTTAGGGTTAAAGGCAAATAGCCCTTGTACTCCCAAAATTTGCATCCTAGATCTTGCCTTTAGAATCTTTCAACTCGCTCGCTTAAATGGGTTCGAAGCGGTTTTCGGATAATACTGTTATCCGATCTCGGTCTCCTCGAATCAAAACGATAAATTTTTAAAGGTCAAGTTTGTTTAAATAAACAATTCTACAGCCAGAGTGTAAATATTCACATATGGAAATTCATTTCGTATATTTACTTTATCATGACCTGTCCATCGAAATTAATTCGCTTGTAATTACCACAATTTTCGAAACTTGGAATAATGATCGGTACAAGTCGATTTACATCCATTAAAACGTGTCAACGTTTTATTCTATCTACTATAATTTGTTTGGCTACTTAATGACACAGACAAAAGATAATTGAAATCAATATCTAGGAGAAATAAAAGTCAAGGCATAGATCATTAACTTCAATCAACGATTTATAATTAATATTAAATCAATTTACAAATCAGATAAATTGGTTTCACCTTAACTGAGTCAAGTTATATTTTTAACCCAGATTACTTGTCAATCAAAGAAATTTATAAAATGATTTATTCTTAGTAAATTAAAATTAAACAGTCCATTTAATAATTAATCGATTAATTAACATATAATTAATTAAATAAAAAATTACTTATTTGTTCACTTCAAATTGTTATAAATCATTAAATTATTACATTGCAGAAATCTTGACGATATTAGTTCAGATGAGAATACTCGGCGATAGGATCTCGACGCAAAAATCCGCGCGTCGATTGGATTGAAACGAAGGAGAAATAGTTTTTCTTTTAATTTATAGATTATTAAATATAATAATTAATTTAATTTGCTTAAGTTTACTTTTAAAAACAAAACTCAGCCCATCTAAACCAAACCGGCCCAAACCCCTCACCTTCTTCTTCTTCTTCCAGCTCTCATTCTCTTCTCTCTTATTCAACTTTCCACGAAAGTGTGCACGTCCACACTACCTCCGGCCGACCATACTCGCCGTCGATCAACCTCGCAGGTCGCCCACGACCACTACATCTCGCCTACGCATCTAGAAAACGCGGCAACACCTCAGTTCGAAATCGAACTCCTCAACCCAAAAACTGTAACAATGCCGTGCCCACCTTTTCGCCTCGCCACGTCACCACAGACCACCGTCCACCACCAAACTTCCCCCACAGCTCCGCCATCACCTCCGCTACCATTTCCTCCCTATGCGCACCCCCCTCTCTCTCACTGTCGCATTTCTCCATGAACCAGAGGCCGAAACAAACTCCCTTAAAACCCTAAGTCAACCTCGTCTAGCCCACACACGCCACTAAAAATCACCGCTCTATTTTTCGTGGATGCGCCATCAACCCATCCTCCTCCACGCCAAACGCCAAGACATGAAATTGACTAGACCGTCGGAATTTGACGAAACGTCCAATTCCGTTCATCTCCACATTTCTCCCTCCACACAGTACTAAAAATTCTCAAACCATTCTTAAAAATCATATTTTTCAATTGCGATCACAACCGTATGATCCATTTATTAAATTATGATAGTTGAATCTTGACCAAAATTGACCCACTCACTGTTAGATATGGTTTTCTCTCTTTGCTTGATGAAATTGAATGAAATAAATTTTACAATATTCTATACTAAAAAACAAACAACTTTTGTTTTGGCATCATGATTTAAAACTAAACGAATGTTGAGATATTGATTTTCAAAGTGAAAGGTTAGCTGTTTTTAAACAAAAACAATGAACATAGAAGCTTTTATGGAAGAAGTATAGTGTTTTGGTGGAACTGACCATGTCGAGCACATACATACATGCACATATTCACATAACAACACATATACACTGGACATATATCAATAATTCATCCATAATCAACAGTTATATATATATATATGTATGTATGTATGTAATAACCAGTTAACAAATCTAAGGTGTTTTACTCAGTTTTAAAATGAATGATCCACTGTTTTAATCTTCTCCCCCCAAGCCTTTGAACAACTCAATCCTTTTATTTTCTTAACGGCGGATTTTTTTTAATAAATGAACAAGTATGGCTATATATAAGAGAATAGAGGGGGACAGTGAAACAAGAAGAAGGCTGGAGTACACTGATAAGGTGACTGCTATTTCATGTATAGGCTTCATCTTCATCTTTATTTTTTTTACTTTTGTGGGCTTGATTTGATCTTTTGTGGGCTGATTTGATTTTTTTGCATGCTTGATTTTATGTTTGCAATGATGAAGCTTATATATACACACATATTTTTATTTAAATGCCGCGTCGAGTCATTCGTGGAAAAATATCTCGAGCGCCAACGTCTCGCTGCTGCTTATCGTTCTACACTAAATAATCTTATTTCGGACACGAGGGAATTATTCTCGAATTCCAATTTTATCATATTCAGCAGTTAGTGTTTAAAAATTTAGTATAGCTTTCGAAATTCATAGATTCAGATATTCTTAATATCATAAAATTAAGTTATTCGACTTATAAAAAATAATATTTCAATATTTAAAATTAGTTAATTATTCTAATCACAAATGGCTAAAAATCCCGGGTCATTACAATAACATAAAACAATCCTATGCATGCATGCAACGTTTGTAAATCTGACCAGCCTGTCTCAACCAATGGACTATCTGTACCTACATCATAGTTTTTTCAGGATTACTGCAAAAAATTTATGGCTGACTCTGGCCTATCAAGTATACCAAAATCTCCAAATACCGTTAGGAGAAAACCGGACTATCCATCCGAACTTAATTTTCCTAGAGTCACTATGATTATCTGTTTAACTTATAGTTTTTTCTAAAGTCACTATGAATCTATTGGTTTTGCAGGCAAACCGATAACCTATCTGAACTATCAGTTCCCTTCTGTGCGTAAACATACTTTTAGTCTTTATACTTGACAAAGCTATACGCACTGTGATCGTGGACCTTTATCAACTGGGGGCTAACAGCTGAAGCATAGGACGCGATCTTACACTAGTCCCACACTATCTGGTTTTCCAAATCCATGAGTCAAAATATCTTATCACAATTTATCTAATGGTGACAACAATAATAATTTCCTTGTAAAACCTTGGGCTAAAATACCCTTTTATTTCCTTGAAAACATTTGTATTTTATGATTGATTTATTCCTTAAATCATATTATAATACAAGGAAAACATGACCCTTTACTTAATCAAAATCTTATACCAAAGTACAATCTTCTTTGAATATATATTCGGTATCAAAAGAAGGTTGTCGAACCTCTAAAACACTTGGCTATCAAGCCTTTAAGTAAAGCTATTAGATTAAAAACATGAGGCATCTATACCGTCAAAATAGAATGTCGAGCCTCTACGTATGGAGTCTCTATTCTGATTTATAAAACATATAAAGCCAAAATATGCAGTTGTCAAATTTCTAAAATATATAAGTCATGCCTATAAAAACTTAGCTTTCGGTTTTGCATAACATAAGCTTTCTAGCCAATAAAACTAGGATATCGGATTTGTAACATACGACATCCATGTCGCTAAAATAAATATAAAAAATATATGGGAGAAGGAATGTCGGATTTTAAAACAGCGAGGATGCCAATCCTCTAACATTGGAAGGTGTCGGATCTTTAAAATAGAATGATGTTGGGTTTTTAAAAGAACCATGTGGAGTTACGAGATCCTTAGGTGTCGAATCTCTACGACTAGAGATACCGTACCCCTACAAACTTGGTGTTAAACTTCTATACAAACCGATACATCGCATGTCTACAAGGTAGATATCGCATGTATCACTTCATATAGATGCCCAACTTATAGACATGATACCAGATATCGGCTTTTAACAGGGATGTCGGATCTCTATGTTGACGACATGACATTTCCATAAATACCTAAAATCGATTTATTTCTTTAAAATGTCATCTCTTTCCACCAACTCTTGTCACCCGTCAATTTCTTATTGGATAATAAAATACTTTTTACTTTCTTATCAGGTATTTGCTGGAAGGGCAGTTTACCTTCCCCAAAACAATTTGCAAACCCATTAAATAATATTGTTAATTAATATTAGTTAATAGCTTTTCCAGCTAAATAAGTTCATAGAAAATCGTAACCACTGGAAAAAATACCAAAATAACAAAAAACAGAATTAACATATTCTTTTACATATAAAAATTTCGAGGTCAAATTCATTACTTAATTATTTTTAATAATTAAAACCCAAAATACACATTTTTATTCCTCTTAGGAAATTCACAAAATATTCATATAAACTTGAAAAATTATAAAATTAAAAATCCATTTTCAAAACAATGTTTTATACATCTTAATAAAATTTCCAGTCATTTGGAGATCGTAAATTAGGTTTCTACCGTTAAAACCTATCAATTTAATTTCATATAAATCCAATAAATTATCATTTAATCGTATAATGAAGCAGTCAATTATAACATGACATAACATTACAAAATAATTCGGAAATAGTCATAAATTCGAATTCAAACATATAAAAGTGAGATGGTTAATTATTATTCATCTAAGATTGAATAAAGAGATTGAGATTTGTAGTTGATTAATTCCCCTTAGCTTTTTCCCTTAAATGCTTTAGATTTCCTCTTCTAATGGCCGGTCTCTATCTTTGTATTTGATTGTATGAGAATGAAATAAATCTCAGAGAGGTGAGTTTAGGATATGAAAATAAGGAACTATTCCTATTTTGCCCCTCTCATTAGTCCTCTTCTTTTCTATGTTTTAAACAATCTTATTACTTGATTACTTAAGGCACATCCGATTTAATAATCACATCTCATTCTTCTTATCACAACACATTATTTTATTCAATTTATCTAATTATATCTCCTAAATAATGTTAATCAAAATTAGAGGTGTTATAAGTGAGACTTCCCGAATTTAACTTTACATATTGGAACCTAAGTCACTAAGTGAATCATTAGTGTTATCGGCAAATATGTGGGTGATTTTGCCAAAAACCGAAAATTGTCGTAATTTGCAAGAGTATGAGTCAAAGTGGATGCGAATTATGAGTTTGATGAGATAATTCAAATCCAAAACCCAAGGGAGAAACCTTTTCTTCAAAAGATTGAGCACGAATTCAAACCCCCGGCTTGTAAAAATTGTATGTGCTTTGGGCATACCAACGAGCAATGCCCATCAGATTTGATTTGAGGGTAAATGAACATAGAAGGAGCCACAAACTGAGAAAGTAACCAATGCATGTGAAATGAATGAAGAGGAGGCAATACAAGTGAGTGAAGATGAGATGGAGAATAAAATCAACAGCAGGGAAGGAGGGATGGCAAAGAATTAGGCAAAGAGCATGATGGTAACAAAGAAGGGAGTGAAGAGAATGAATCATTAGTGGGAAGAGAGTTTTAAATTTGAAAATAAAAAAATCATATCAGAGTGAAAATGGACTTTAGCAACCAGATACAAACATCAATAATAAAGTCATAAATCATGAAGAGTGCATTAGCATAAGTGCAGATTCAAGTGCAAATATCTATAACATTTTAGATATGTTTAATAATGAATCAATAACAATAAACTCAAATAATCAAAACAGTGACAAAACAATTCCACGGTCCAAGCTATACATAAAAACGGTAAAGGAGCAAGTAAAGTCAACATATCAAATACAACTTTGAAAAAAGGCTGGGTGTGGGGTAGGGGGGAGTTGCCCACAATTGGATTCAGCCTGAAAGATGGCAATAAAACTCCGAGTACAACCTTGCAAGTTAATATCCAAGCTATTGTACTAAGGGACGACCATCTTTTTCGATCCAGATAACAGTGAATTTGAAGTCGTCAACAATTCATCATTGGATAACTCATAACTGAATATTGAGAAGATTTCTTCAACTTCCCACGGTATTAATTCCAATCATATTTTGATAATAACTTCGGCGTTTCTCATACGCAGGTACCAAAGACTTGAAAGGAGTGGAAAGAGATGCACACATGCCAATATTAGAAAGTACACAGCGCATATATCATAACAAAACTCACCATCAAATAATTTTGCCTCCTCTAACCAATAGTTATGAAAGACACGCTAAGGCCCATGGGATGACGCAAGATGTGGCACGACGATTGCGTCTTTCTTACCTATGGTGTGAGGCATATGGAAAGACGTTGCGAATGACGCAAATTGCGTTTAAGGTGCAAATGGTACGTAGCACAAAAATGGCATGCCGTTTCGTTATTTTTTATTCCTTTTATTTTTCACAATCCAAACTGCAAAATAACGTATCTTTTGGTTATTTTATTGTTCTTTGACTTGGGGTATTTTTGCTGCTAGAGCAGTAGGAGTAATTGAAGCTAGATATCCAACTAGAAAAATATCCACATCCAATTTTTAAAATTTTGGATTTCAAAAAAAATATCTCGGATTGACATCTCCCTTCATATCTCAGGTTGATATTTTAACATCTCGGTGGGATGAGTGTCAAACAAGTTAAAAATTATATTTAAATCTCGTCTCGCTCAAGTGCATAAACGAGATTTCGGGTGAGATCTCAGACGCGATGAAGGAGCAAATCGAGAAGTTTTTCAGCATCCACTTCAGTTCTTTTTACATTTTCACCGAGAAGAAACGAATTTAAATGAGACATATAAGGAAGATACTGAAGTTTATGAATCCAATGATGCATATATTAATTTGAAAAATATAACCGCTGAACCTGATTCAAGTTTCTAGTTTATCAGTAATATGTACTGTTATCTTGGATTTTGGCATTTGAAGACTACTAGCTTGAATTTCTATGCTTATGGTATTATATTTGACGATGTTTATTTTTTTTTGCAAAATGTCTAAAAAATCTTTATTACATATGTTTTAGTAAAAAAATATAGTAAAATAATATATAAATGATATAGAATATTTTAAATAATTGTTTTATATCTGAAATTTGTAAAAAAAATTATAACATGCATAGTAAATTAAAAAGACGCACGTCAATGCTCTGAGATTCAACTAGTATAATCACAATAAAGATTGATTAAAGTGGACGTAGGCCAGAGCCAGCCGAACCACTATAAAAATTCTGTGTCTTTTTTCTTACTTTTACTTTTTATTTGTTATTTATCTGAAATTTGTGCTGCTGATTATCTGCACTGGTGCTTTCACACTTGATCCAGGGCGTTGATTCATTTTTTGGTTAACAACGAGGAAGCACTTTCGATTTCTTCAACCAAACATGGGTAATGGACCCGGGGGCCCATTATCCCCATATCTATTTACCGTTTTGATGGAGTATTTCACTGTTTTGATGGATTTGAAGGAACATTCATACAAAACTTGACTAACACTCAAGAACAATCCATCCATTACTCATGTAATATATGCAGATGCCTTAATAATTTTCATGCAAGCAAATGAAAAAGGAGCTCATGCTGTCAATAATTTTTTAGAAAATTAGAGCAATGGATTGGATTGCAATTGAATATGGAGAAAACCAAAGTATTTTTAAATAAATTTTGCAATTGTAAACATCAAATATTGGAAATACTCAACATCAAGAAGGAAATCTTCCCATCAAATATTGGGGCATTCCACTTTCGCTTACGCATATCAAAAGAAATAATTTTAACAATTTAATGGACAAAATTTTGAAGAAAATTAAAGGCTGGAAAAACAGGCAAGTCAATATGTTTGGTAAATTGGTACTAATTAAAGCAGTAATTTACCCCAATATTTATTACTAGATGCAGGGTTTTAAAATACCCGCCAATATAACTGATACAATTAATCAAATATGTAGCAGATTTCTGTGGGGAGGAGACAAAATTACATGTGATTTGGTAATAAACACCAAGGATGAAGGGGGTTTGGGTTTAAAAAATTAAAGGATATTAATGAAGTATATTGGTTAAAAAGACTGATATTTGTTAAATGGTGATTTAATGTGGGTCAAATGGTTAATAAACAGATACAATTTTTTGATAGTAAGATTGATACTTTACTCAAGCCGAGCACTCATGTTGATATCTCAGGGGTTCAAACCACTAACCAGATACATAAAAGCTCAAATATATGAGAATTACAAGTACTAAATACACTTTCTGGCACTATCAAATATATGCTAAGAGTTAGAGACAAAGTTCCGAGTCTATTCGGTAAAAAAAACCCCCAAATGGTAATAATACAAGTCTAACCATTGGATAGAAAGATCTGAATTAATTAACAGACCGTGTTCTGCCTCTCTAGCATGCTTAAGGATTAAACTTAGTACTGAATGGAAAATAGAGTTGACAGAACAAACTAGAAACATCAGTAATGAAATTTCACATATCAGTATTTCCAATAGCAGATTAGAAGATCTTTAGTATTGCAACAACAATCAGAATGACTTGTTCATATTCAATGAAATCTAGGACAAAATCAGAATACAAGTTGACAAGGTAAAATGGTTCAAAACAGCGTGGAAAAGCAAAGCAAACCTCAAGATGCAATTTGTCCATTCATAACCCTCACAAACCAACTACTATGCAAAAATAAACTCATCAACCAAGGCATGCTCATCAGCAACGGTTTCATGCAATAAAGACGTAGAAATGATAGAACATATGTTCTTTGCATGTGATTTTAGCAACTATATATGGAAATTGGCGAGGCTAATATAAATCCAAACATTGTAATTGAAATGACCACTTGCTTAACAAATTAAAACAAATCATGAGTTTCAGAACTAGCTAAAATCAATCTACCTTCCTTTGTGTGGTGAATTTGGTGTGAAAGAAATACCATAATAGTCGATCAAATTTCCACGAACAAAAGAACATGCAAAACAATCAATAATCACCGCAAAATTCTCATGCAAAAGACTAGACAATTTAGTGAAACAGATAAAGAAAGAGAGATTTCAGAACTTTGGGATATAAATCGCCCATCAATCATCAATTTTCACAATCCTCCCTGAAACGGTCTTGAAAGTGTGTACTTCCTAACTAGGTTGCCGCAGAATCAACCGCTTCATCAAATTAGAAGGTACTGGAGAGAAGCAAATGAGTGTTCCCAATGGCAGCGGATAAGGGTTTCGATTTGTTTTCTGTTTTTTAATTAACCGACTTAATGATGTAGTTTTCAGTTTTCTTTTTTTGCCTCAGGGCCGATGGACCTGATTTGTAAAGTATAATATTTTTGCTTTATCAATAATACACTATACTCTTTCAAAAAAAAAAAAAAAGAGAGAGAGAGAGTTCAATTTCTGAGTTTTTCAACAAATGCAATTAACATTTTAGGACTATTAAACTTTAAATAGTAATCTAAAAATCAATATTAAAACACTTTATTTGTTCTGTAATATTTTCTTTATAACACATCTATTAATTTTCCTCACTTAACAATAAAATTCCACCCATAATCAATCCTACCATTACACATTAGCTGAAAATTATATGTACCATTTTCATAAACCACAAAAATTATCTTTCTTGGTTTACAACTCTGCCTTTCTTCCTCTTCCTTCAATCAACCCCTACCATAAGCTACTACCAACTAATTTTGATTTTATCTCACATTGACCACAATGGGAGGATTTATGGAGAACTTCATTGTATTTACCAGTCAGTCAAAAATGATCATTTGAAGTGTGCAGTAAAATTTCGTAAAAAATGTTTAATTATTTCGGTGTAAATACAGTTATTATCATTTTCTTTTACAATTTATTTTTTCTACAGCATAAGTCGTTGATCATTTATCAAGTACAATAATCTAAAATCTTTATGATTAGGTATTACTAGCATAACCCCATATACTATGTGCATTGTGCACACATTGCACGGTTTAAAAATTCATAAAATTTTCTTCCTTCAAAATCTGTTTGTGCCCATTTTTCTAGACGGTGCATCTTTTCATTAGTTGATTCTTAAAAAGAAAAAAGTCTGATATTTGGGATTAAAAATTAATCATGATTTTTTAATCAGTATTCATCCAAATCAATCTTAGAAAGCATGTTCTTGCGATTTTCTTTATTTGAATTAAAAGAGGATTATTTTCCTCAAACTTCTCAGAGGTAAGTGCTAAATTGTTCTTATTCATATCTGTATTTCACGTGGTCTAAGAATTTCTGGCTAGTGTCAACCACTCACTTCATCAAAAAGTAGTATCTAAAGATTCTATACCAATTGTGAGCGCTGTGCAATGTATAATACTTTCCAATCTCTACATGTTATAAAGATCAAAGAGAACCTTCGATTTCAACTGCAACCAAACCGAACTATCCAAACTGTCCTTTTGCAAATGGAGAACCTTGCCACTGCTCATCCTCTTCATCTATGCTCTTCCACGTCCTTTTTATCAGGGGTGTTTGCTACATGTGAGAGTGTTGGTAGAATTACTGATAGCATAGTTATAAAAGACATGTCATGGCATGGCACGGCGTGGTGATTGTGCCTTATAAATCCATGGCACGACACACATAAGGCACACCAGATTGTGTACATAATGCAAAAGGCACACATGGTGCATGGTGCAAAAAGGCACCTTATTTTTTGTTTAGTTTTTCCTAGATATTTTATTTATTTATTTCACAATCCAAAAATGCATTAGTTTTGTTAACTGATTTCTTTTGGTAGAAGAAAACATATATAGTAACTGGTATGGAAAAACTAGTTTTTTAATATTATATCCTCAAGTCTAGTCTATGTACTTTATTGCTTTATCTAGTAATATAGCATTGATCATGTATTAACAAACTAACATTGATGTTTAAATATATTGTTGTATATTTATTCACATGATGATATGATAAAACTTTCCAGTTTAAATTGATGTAAAATATAAGTTAAAGACTGGTTCAATACGATCAGAAAAAACTAAAAAAAATTGTAACAATATAAAACAAAACAAAAGTGCAATACAAAATAACACAAATTAAAATAGAATTATCAATTCTCATGGCTCGTTTCTGCATATTGCACTGAGTATTATTTGCTCGTTGCTGTAGTTCCTTTATGTTTTTTTTCATGAATGCTCTCCTTGAGCAGAGGATTAATGTTTTTTTTTTCAATATAAAGTAAATATATCAACATCGCATTTTATGAAATTTCACATCTTGCTTTTTTTTTCCCTTTACTAGTGATATACAAATAAACTATAAGTTTATAAATTGAAGTCCGATTGCTAAACAATAGCTATAAGCTTTTAATTCAAAATTTAACTTCTAAATAAATAATTAAACCTTCAACGAGATAATATTATTTAATGACTGCACACGCATTTTATTATAAAAAAAAACCTACTTGCAATTTTTTAATAAATTAATTACAAAATATTTTTAGAAATTGCGATAAAGGAATTATAATAAAACATCCACTTTCTATAATAAGTTAATATACTATATTTTTTTTGAATATTGTATGTTGTTCGTTAAGCAAATTAAAAGATTTCAGACCGAAAATGTTTTCATTTCCGGTTTACGAGTTTTTTTTTTGGGGGGGTTGAGGGGGGGGGGGGGGAGGTTTTTTTTTGGGGTTGGGGGGGGGGGGGGGTAGGGTGGGGGTTTAATATGGAATTTTAACCAGAAAAATTAAGCAAAAATGAACCAGAAAAATAGTACATTTTTGTTCAAAATGGAATTTGAACCTATGCCCATTTATAACCAAAGTTCACAGCCTTACTGACTATGCTGCATAAGTATATTGTTGTTGCAAGCATAGTATTTTTAATTGGGAAAAAAGTTTCTCTAATCAAGAGAAATATATATGTCACACACACAAACATGCGCCCGTGTGTAAATATATCTAGAAATTTAAAGGTCCTTAAAAAGGCTGGAAATTCGGAAGCCCAAGGCGACCACCTTGGTTTCCTTAGGCTATGGCCGGCCCATCGTGGAGTGGAATATAACAAACTAGGAAGACTGCCTATAGTTTATCTATATAATTACATCATCAGACATTCATGCAGTCAGTTACAAATCTATTCTTTTTTGTTATGCTGGCTAAAATAATATAATTGATAAATATTCCATTAAAGTTATACTTTTTATTGTGCAAAAATCAAACTTACATAAAAATGAAAGTGCATACTATGAATAAACATATTTTTTTGAAGAAAATATACAAATAAAAATATTGAATAGAAAAATCATATTAAAGACAATGCTAAATAGATTGGTAATGCTATTTGATGTGTATGTGTACTTTTTCACAAAGTATCCAGTAGAACCCTGATTAGTTGCAAGTTGCAACAACATTGAACTAGCCATGTGTGTAAGAACCTAATGTTTATCAGTTAAACTAAAATATGTTTTTCTGGAAACTGACAATTGACGTTCAGATGTTCGATTCCCATACTTCTGAATCCATGCTTAAAAACTTTAGGGCCTGTTTGGTTTCATTTTGTATTTTGAGTTTTGTGTTTTCAATTTGCACTAAAGAAATAACAAAAAATAAGACAAGAAGATTTATAATTCTTAGCCGTTGGGACGACCAACGGACAACGAAAGAGTTTGATTGTTCTCCGTGCTTTTGTTATCTCTCGAAACACGAAAAATAAAATAAACTTGTTTTCTATTTTATATGTTAATTTCATTTTTCAAAATTATTTGTTTTTCAACTATACATACAACGGACGCGTTTTTGTATAGACGAAAACACAAAACTAAAAACGACAAGCCAAACGGGACCTTATTATTTAACAAACGATCTTCAGTGAAATAATAATAATGATATATGATATGTTAAACATGCTTTATATTTGAGCTACCCGTTAAGATCTCTCTTCATATCTTAAAAACAGTAGTTAAGCCCACATAAACAACAAATACTCATATAATTTGTATTCTACAAATTTTGTATAGACCAGATAACATGTCCCTAGAAAAAGTTAAAAAAAAAACACAAGCAAAGTAGTTTCTATTGCTTGCAGGCTATATAGATAGTTAAGGCATCTCCAACCGATTATGAATCATAATTTTTTTTTGTAATGTTATGGTTCATAATGAAGAAATCCCACAGCATAGAAAGGAAGATGGTTTTTATTGATCAAGCATCCAAAGTCTATTGCTAATCTAACAACTGGTCAAAGTTGGTCACTTGTATAACATTTGCACGTAGTGGCACTTGTCAAGTGGTCTGCTATTGCACTCGTTTAATTTTTCTACTTAAACAATTCGTTGGTATATCAACTTCACTCAGTGTTGATTTAAACTTAAAATCTCGAGACCAACGATTTTCCAATTTTTCTACTTAAACAATTCGTACCAACAAAATTGAAATGTTAGACCATGTGGGGCAAAAATAAAATGTAAATTAAAGTTTGAGTAGGGCAAAAAGTATGTTGACATAAATACATATGTGGGCGTTTTGCATGAAGACACAGGTAAAAATAAATTCTTTTGTGCATGCAGTTCATGTATCCTCATTGTATCATATATATTCATTGCTTGCCACTGGTGTCAAATAGCATCCACGGATTTTGGATTTATAGCCATTGGTTGCATCGCATGGGCACTTTGCACATAATACACACATACACAAACATTATGTGTGTGCAATGCGATGTTAGATTTGATTTTTGTTTCAGATTATATAAATTGATGCAATTAATCATCAATCTCGATAAATGCAACATTTGTTTCGTTTTTTGATATCTATAGCTTTACATGTATTACCTTTTTAGTTTGTTTAGACAGTTGTAATAAACGTTCGCTTTTTTTGTTCTGTAAATACAGTCTGTAGCTAATTGTTAGAGATGACACTCATTTTTACTATATTATTTATTGTAGACCAGTTTGAATGTATTGTTGTTGTTAAGAAATACTTATGTGAATCCTATTCATTTTAGATACCGATGATTTTGTTATACCTAGCTTTGGCGTAGATATGGATTTGAACCAAGAGGATTTGCCAGAATCAACCGATGATAAATCTCCAAAGGTATGATATGGTTTTATGTGATAAACTGACATTATTTAATTTGCTGTTAACTTTTCTCACATTACAGATGTTGTTGAAGGTGTATGATAATTGTATGATCTGAAATGTTATAACATTAAGCACATGTTAACAAAGAAGAAAATTATAAATTAATATTTGAAATGACACAATGATTTGAAGATGATAACAAAACCCTTGTATAAATGTCATATATGCTACAAATATGTTTGCATTGCTTAAACATTCTGTGATCACAGGAAGTTCATCCTGTAGGTTCTAACCTTAAATGGTGAATGATGGCGAAAACATGACACTATTGTTTTCCATTATATATTTTACAATCATATGAGCTTAAATAAGAACTTCTTTTATGGACATTTTGTGATGAATTTCACTATTACATAATCATTTATATAAATTCAAATTAATGAGTGGGAGGAGGTTTTTTCTCTTTCTAAAAAAACAAAAACAAATTTATATGGTTAATGTGTTTGTCTACAGACCGAATTCAAGATCTCTACCAATCCATAGAAAGGAGAAGTTATCACATAATCTTTTTATAAAAAAATTCAGCAATAAATGGACTTGAGAAGTTTTGTAAGGATTGCTTTAGTTTAACAGCAAGTGCATATTTCCAAATATTGAGCAAAGAAGATGGTCGCTTTTTTTTTTTCAATTCATCTTTGATAGGATTATTATTCTCTAATGTACTACACACAGGTTAGGAAGGAAGATGAGAAGATATACTTAGGTCCAAATGGCACCTCTCCGCAAGCTAAACAAGACTCGAGTGCACCGAACCGAAAGAAGAGATTTAAGCAGAAATTGAAGGAGGCTGATCGCAAACATTCAAATAACGCCGGGCACGAAAATAAATTAGAACATATTCAAGAGCTTGTGGGAAGTAAACCCAGTAACAATAGCATGTTGCCTAAAACTTCAAACAGAGATTGGCTTGATCCTCGTTGCCATGAATCTGAATTCGACAAGTCTTCTTGCTAATAATTGTCAAATCAAATTAAACTGTTATAACCATCTTACCTTACAATGTTATTATACTTTATATTTTTGTTCTTCTGTAACTTCGAAAATAAACCTAGTGTGAGTTGTATGTATGACCTTACTTTCTCTTGTATTATGGTGAATTAAGAATATATGCATTGCGTCTTTTTTTTAATAGTGATAGGGTACGTGAGATGCACATGGATAATATGCAAGGAAACACACTTAGCATTGCATTCTCTATCAGCCTAAAAGGTTAATATATTGCCCGAAAGATTCTTGGAGTAAGAAAGCAATGCAAACAAATTGGTTATGGGTCGCGGGGAGAAGGGGGATAGATAATATAAAATCTTTGGCCATCTTTTCATCTGCATCTGAGGTTGCATCTTCTTAATTGAATATTCCATCGAGTAAAGGAATGACCTACTGGTGAAATCCAATCGTAAAGCACTCTAAAGCTCTCTGCGCTTCCTCCTCAAAACTCTCTGCATCAAAAGAGTGATTTTCCATTGTGGGGCACTCCCGTTCAATAAGTTGGTGCACCTTCAAGGTGTCATTTTCATTTATTTTCTTATCTCCTTTTATTAGCACAAGTTTGTTATAAACAAATTGTAAAATCACTATATATGTATAAAGGAAATGATTGAAAAGGCAGGCGGTATTTTACAAAACTTTCACTATTCTATGCCTTTTTCTCTTTTTCTTCAATTTCTTCCTCCTCTAAATTAGTACCGTATCATTTGATGCTTTTACTAACCTCTTGCCATGGGTAAAACACTACCGCTACAACAATTTCGCAACAACGCCTACCACTTAACCATCAGCTCCTCCCTACAAGCTATTCAAAGCACCCTCTTGGCATAAGAAATCTTGCTTCAATCTCGACATGCCATCTTCACCGACATAAATTCCACCATCGTCTCTCAAAACACAACCTTACAAAACATCACAAAAACCTTTTTCGAAACCTTTGCTAAAATCTCGTCCTACCATCCACCATCACTATCAAGTCCCTCCACAGTGCCACTTACGTCATTCATGCCAAAATCGACACTCCTCCACAATTCACAGCCATTGCCATCGTCATCTGCAACTATAGCTCCGCTGCCTAAAATCATCCACTCTTCCCGCTCTGGGGCCATCACCACCACCTCTCCTCTCCTATTTGTTAATGACAACAAACCTTCCTCTTCCTCCATCTCCAATTCACAAGCTAGTCCCAGTCTCCACATTCGCGATGCCAACCTTGACCATACAACCCATTAACCGAAAACCATTTCTCTTTACTCCTAATCAAAGTTCCAACCCAACAACAAACTCCTCACTGACATTTCATCAAACACAACAAGCCCCCTCTCAGCTAGTTACCAACTCACCCTTCAAGCTCATATCCTTCTTCTACACCATGTCTCTAATGCAACAATTAGAGAGCGCATCTGATTCCCTCCACAAATTCAAGTTCATCAGTGAGTTCTACTTATTGTACAATAGTTCAGAAGTTGCTAAACTATATGATGATACTATTGAAAACTATGAGCATAAAAAGTTTGGTTTCATGTTTGATGGAAATAGGAAAAATATTGGAGATGGCTTTATTCATATTTGATCCTGGTGGAACATTCACCGTGAGAGCATTTCCAACCTTAAGGACGGTCGATTTCGACGTGATGGCAATGATATGGTACGTGAGATGCACATGGATAATTTCAAGGGAGCACACTTAGCATTGCATTCTCTATCAGGCCTAAAAGATTAATAATATTGTATGAAATATTCTTAGAGTAAGAAAGCAATGCAAATTGGATAGAGTCACATGCAAGTTCGTTATAGGTCTAGGTGTCATTTTTTTATTTCATTTTATTAGCACAAGTTGTTGACCACATGTCAAGTTTACTATAACAAATTTATAAAAGCACTATATATGTATGAAGGAAATGAATGAAAAGGCAGCCAGTATTTTGCAAAATTTTCAGAGTTCTATGTCTTCTGTAAGATTGCGGAATGGGGATCTTAATGCTAAATTAGCACTAGATGGGGGATGAATAGTGTTTTCTAATTTATATGAATCTTTTTGAAATCTTTTGAAATTATACTTAGAATTATGCAATTATTAATCACAGAATCAAAACAAGATAAAAGTAAATGCAGTAAAAGTAAAAGGAAAGAACACACCAGGATTTTATACTGGTTTGGAGTTACCCTACATCCAGTCCTGCGCTATTCCTTGTACGAATTTCTTTTCAACTAGTAAATGCGAATACAATTCGATTTCAAGGCCACGAAACACACCCTTCAGAATCTCGATCTCTAGGTAGAGTCACTTGATTTCCGAGCTACAAGCACACCTACTAGATTTATGGGCTACTAAGCACACCTAATTGATTTACGGGCTACAATCTCACTCACAAGTATAGCGGTTTGATTTGATAGAGTTTTACAGACTCAGATCTTCAATCTTGATTACAAATGATCCAATAACTCTTGAATAACACTTTGATCTTGATTGGAGTGAGAAAGATGATACAAATCATAGAGCAAATGATAGAGAATCTAACTAATGGTGATTGAGTTTGATTCTAGTTGAAATTCGGCAAAGTATGATTATATTTTGTTTAGAAAATTAAAGAGGATAAGGAGGAGAGAAGAAGAATGAAAAATGATGATAAAATTCATTGGGAAGACATGTATTTATAGAGGAATAACGGTCATGTCCGTTCGTGAAGAGATACGACGAATAGACACTTCTTTTGAAATTTGATTTTTGAAAATCATGGCTAGTATGTCGACATATAGGGGTAGAGTATGTCGACATAATCTTTTTAATTTTGAAAAACACTTTAAAATATTTTTTGAAGATGTATTGCTTTGTAAAATAATTTGGTACATTGTAAACATGCTTAAATATAATTTATACACTTTAAATCATAATAAAACTTGAGTAAAATTATAAGATAAGATTTTTGAAAAATAAACCAATATAAATCAAAATTTAATAAAAACAATAACTTAGTAAAGTATCAAAAACTTATAATAATATTTATAAGTATAAGAAATTGAAAACTATTTAAAAGTTGTTTGAAAAGTATATTTAAAATCTTATTTAAAAATAGACAGAAAGATGAGAGAGTGATCAAGTGCTATCAAAATTTTAACAAAATCTATGACTCTATAACTAATCTGGAATATCTTGAAATCTTGAACTCTTCAATATTCACGAGTCTTCATTCTCTAACACTTGAGTCTCTATATCAACATCTTGAATCTCTTCAATCTTTACTTGATACTATACAGTCTTCTTAAATCATCACCTATCTAATATCCTGTACTATATATCTTGATAAAACATTAGTATTCATATTTTCTATGATTCCTAAAGTTGTTGTCATCAAAACTAATATCTCATGTACTAACAATCTCCCCCTTTATTATGATGACAATTATATATATATAATATGATATAACCCCCCTTAATCTATCCCTAAAACTCCTTCTTAATCTATGCCTAGTATTTTATATATTCGCCCCCTTTGTCATCAATCAAAAATAACTAACTATAACTATAATTATAATCCTATCTCTTAATATTAATTCTAACACCCCCTAAATAAAACACCATATACTCATAATGATATAAATATATATAGAAATGATAAGTGATATGATCATGAAATGCAAAATGAAAAGAATGATATATAAGAAATGATAAGTAAAATTAGATAACATTATTTAGTATTTCAATTAATTCCAAGCATACACAATATCACACACCAAACAATATTCAAATTCAAAAAAATTCAAAACCAATCAAATCCAAACAAACCAATCCAATCAAATTAAGTATATATATACAATCAAACCTATTTTTAAACTAAACATTTCGTGGGACTTCAACCCATCCATCAGCGCCAAAGATGGGATCCGCTTTAATAGCTTCCCAATCTTCATCGTCTTTGTTGATGGTGCGCTCTGGATTAGCGGTTGGTTCTTCTTTGTTCAGGGTTGAGATTATCCATTGAATCGTGTCGAAATGCCTTTCTTGCTCCTTGATCATCTGCATTTGACTCAATTCTAAGTGTCTCTAGTTTCGTAGGATGAAAGAGAGACTGTTTTTGAAAGATTCAAGCGTTTTTTCGAGGTTTTCGGTTAATTTTGAACATGAGAAGCTATTATTTATGATTTGAGTTTAGGAATGTAAAGGAAGAAAAAAGAGAGTGGAAAATGGGTGATTTCTGGTATGAATATGTATTTAAAGAGGTGTAAAGTCGTTGGAATTGAATAGACATTTGCTGTCTATTAAATTTTCAATTATTTTTTTTTGAAAATTTACCGTTGTATGTCGACATACATGCCTAGGGTATGTCGACATATACATACAAATTTTCAAAACTATTTTATTTTGATATTTTAATGTATTTAACTTATACTATTATACTAGTTATGATTTACAGAGATGATAATCAATGTATAAAAGTAAGGGAACAGATTTTTCATTAATATTAAGGTAGAGAATACATAGAACATAAGAAAATGAAAAGATACATAGATTCAAACTACACTTATACTAAAACAACCAAATACAACACAGTTAAACAACTACATATTAACTAGAAGGATGTGGATGATGAAGACATTCCAAGCTTTCGTTTCATCTTTTCAAAAAAATTATCCGTTTTGTTGGAAATACGGTTTAACTTCTTACTTATGGAACGCTTAAGAATCTTTTGATTTTCAACAATCTTCTTTTGATTGTTGAGAAGGTCTTGATTGGTTGGATGGAGTGGATATTCAATGCTTTCTAAGGAGGTTTCCTCCTCCTCCTCCTCTTCTTCTTCGATATCCATTTCTTCCCCTTCTTCCTCTTCCTCCTCTTCTTGCATTTCTTCATCCTCTTCATGTGATAACCTCTCTTCTTTCTCCGCAAGTGTTTCATATGGCTAGAAAATTAGTGGAATTTTTATAAGAGCTATATTTGCTTGATTAAACACTTTACAAATTCCTCTCCTTTAAAGTCAACACCAAAGTAGTTGAAAATACGTGTAAGATAAATACCATAAAATAGTGTATTTTCATGGTTGGAAAGATTTTTGGGATAAAATTCATCCAGAATAACCTATGTCCAATTTATGTCATATCTACCATAAATAGAAAAAAGAGCTTTACAAACTTTCAAGGTAGGATTATTAAAATTTCCCGAATAAGGAGTGATAGTATGTTTCAAAAGAAGATTAAGAATTCTAGCTTTTGGACGGTAATTTCGGTTTTTAAACTCAAAATTACCATCACCTTCAAAAATGTTATGAAAAACTTCATGATCATGCTCATCAATTTGAAAGAAGTAAGGTCCATTCCAGTAGATTTGCATCCAAGAATAGTACCCAAAAGTTTGCAATTTAAAACGATTAAAGTTCCTTTAACACTACTCCACATTTCTCCTTCTCCACCTTCATGAAATTTCCCTTTCAAATTTGCATAATTTTTTTGACCAAGTGTGGATAGCAAACAAAATCATTTTAAGAAGAATCAATTAAACCGAGAATTCCATTTTGAGTAAAAGGAGTATCGGTTTCATAAGTAGAAAAATCATTAAAAATAACAAACTTTCCCGTAAAAACTTTTCCATAATTCATATAGCTAATATAAGCTTTCATGGCTTCTGATCATGGAAGAGAAAGTTTTTGATAATTTTGGAGTCTCATGGAGGTTGGAGTGCTTGAGGAAGCCATTGGTGAATGTTTTGAGGAGACAAGGGAGTTGATGAAGGTTTGAATTTTGAAATTAAAGGCGAATTGAATGAAAAGAGATGGAGATAATAAATAGAGAATCAAATAACATGTTTTTTGGTCAAGAGACACATTTTCAGAACATTGGGGTAGGTGAAAAGGTGGAGGAAAAATTCAAAATTTGAATTTGAAATTGAAATTCTGCACATGCATGTCGACATATGCTAGGGGTGTATGTCATATCGATATACGCATTGAATTTTTCAAAAGTGATTTGTTTTTAACTATATCCTATTTTATTTTAAATATAACTATTTATAGTTATTCTATTTACAGAAAATATATTAAAAATATTTAACAAAAAATTTCAAATCTATTTTATATTATTATTATATTATACAAAATATATAAAAATATAAAAAGCACACAATATTCAAACAATATTATTATTAATCTATAGGATATTCCTAACAATCAAACAATCAAAAATTCAAATGATATAAAGCTTTTAATATATTAAATGCGTACCCTTTTTTGATCATATTTCACTATTTATATCTGAATTCTGTATTGCTGTGAAGCACATGTTGGCTATTTCCATATCTGATTCATTTTCAATTGATAATGTGTTTGAGTCATCTAGTGTGGCGGTATAGGCTCTTCTCTATTTTCTAAATTAATCAGTGTTTGGTGTGGTTTTCAGTTTCTCAGGATGCGGACAGTCTCGTTTTAAGTGACCAGGTTCATTGCAGTTATAACATATGACGTCACTTCCGCTTCCACTTCTATTTTTAGGATTTTTGTTGCCATTTCTTTCAAAAAATTTCATCTTCTATATTTCATGAATATTGTGAAGTTCCTTGTCATAAAAGCAATTTCTTCATCATTATTAACATCTGAATTCAGATTATCCATCATTGCATTGAATGTTATGGATTTCTTCTCTATTGCTTTTTTTCTCTCTTCTGTCCTGCATTTGTGCCTCAAAAGACATTAAATTGCCAATTAACTCTTCAATCTTTAGTTTTCTAATATCATCAGTTTCTTCGAATGCGAGAGTCTTTTGGTCCCATTCAGGAGTAAGTGAATTGATGATTTTTCTAACTTGATCCTCCTCAGAGACACTTTTACCCAATGCAATTAGTGAGTCTACTATATCTTAAAATCTACTAACCTATCAGATATGGACTCATTTTAAATAATTGAAACTGGTTTGCTAACATGGAAATCTTGGTCTGTTTAACCTTACTTGTGCCTTCATGTGTAACTTGCAAAGTTCTCCAAATTTCAAATGTAGACTTACATATAAATACTCTATTAAATTCATTTCTAACTAGTGAATAGACGTATATTCATGGCCTTAGAGTTACTTTGTGCAACTATCTTTTGTTCAACAGTCCATTGTGCAAAATTAGTCTCGAGATCAGTGTACTCAGTTTGTGTGATATTCCAAGTGTCTAATCTAATTGATTATAAATTGATTTTCATTCTACATAACCAATATGTGTATTTACTACCATTAAAAGTGGCGGTCTAGCAGTTAATTATCCTTCAACAAATGAATTACTAACAAGTGTATTAACTGTGTTACTATTAGTACTATTACCAGTGTTGGTAGCCATTTAAACTTTTCAAAAATCAAATTATGAACACTTTGAAAACCAGTGCTCTGATACCAAATGTAAGATTGCAGAATAGGGATCTTAAGGCTAAATTAACAGTAGAAGGGGGGTGAATACTGTTTTCTAATTGATATGAATCTTTTTGAAATCTTTTGAATTATACTTAGAATTATGCAATTATTAACCATAGAAACAATCACAGAATCAAAACACAAATAAAAATGAATGCAATAAAAGTAAAAGGAAAGAACATACCAGTATTTTATATTGGTTCAGAGTTACCCTACATCCAGTCCCGCACAATTCCTTGTACGGATTTCTTTTCAACTAGTAAATGCAAATACAATCTCGATTTCAAAGCCATGAGACACATCCAGAAGCCCGACCTCTAGATGGAGTCACTTAATTTCCGGGCTACAAGCGCACCCACTAAATTTACGAGCTACTAAGCACACCTAATAGATTTACGGGCTACAGTCTGAACCATAAGTATAGTAGTTTGATTCGATAGAATTTTACAGACTCGGATCTTCAATCTTGATTACAAATGATCCTATAACCCTTGAATAACACTTTGATCTTGATTGGAGTGAGAGAGATGATACAAAACGGAGAGCAAATGATATAGAATCAAACTAATGGCGATTGAGTTTGATTCTGGTTGAAATTCGGCAGAGTATGGTTATATATTTTTTTTAAAATGAAAGATGATAAGGAAGAGAGAAGAAGAATGAAAAATGATGATAAAATTTGTTGGGAAGACATGTATTTATAGAGGAATAACGGTCATGTCCGTTCTTGAAGAAATACGATGAATAGCCACTTCTTTTGAAATTTGATTTTTGAAAATCATGGCTAGTATGTCGACATATTAGGGTAGAGTATGTCGACATACTCTTTGTTATTTTGAAAAGCACTTTAAAATATTATTTTGAAAATGTATTTCTTTGTAAAATAATTTGATACATTGTTAACATGCTTAAATATAATTTATACACTTTTAAATCATAATAAAACTTGAATAAAATTACATCATAAGATTTTTGAAAAATAAACCAATATAAATCAAAATTTAATAAAAACAATAACTTAGTAAAATATAAAAAACTTAAATAATATTTATAAGTATAAGAAATTGAAAACTATTTAAAAGTTGTTTTGAAAAGTATATTTAAAAACTTATTTAAAAATAGAAAGAGAAAGAGAGATGAGAGAGAGATCAAGTGCTATTAGAATTTTAACATAAATCTATGACTCTACAACTTATCTAGAATATCCTGAAATCTTGAACTCTTCAATACTCATGAGTCTTCATTCTCTAACTCTTGAGTCTCTGTATCAATATATTGAATCTCTTCAATCATTACTTGATACTGTACAGTCTTCTTAAATCATCACCTTTCTAATATCCTGCACTATATACTATATACCTTGATAAAACATTAATATTTATAAAAGTAAATATCACTTTTCGAAAGGTTTGGCGACTGTTTGTTTAAATAATGGCGACTCAAATAAAAATTCTTTTGGCGATTGTTTGATCGAAAGGTTTGGTGACTGTTTATTTCGACGTATCCCTGTACGCTATCCGTTTGTTTCGATTGCTTCATCTCTCCAATGCCGAAGAAGAAGAAAGCTCCTATGTTCGCCTCCTTCATTCCAAATCAGAATGGAAAGGCTCCTCTTTCGATTGGCGAGGCTAGTGGTTTGATGGCTTCTGCAGTTGTCGTCTCAGCTCAAAAAGTTGGTTGCATGCCTGATGAGTCTGTTTGTGCGCGTGTCTCCCCTCTTTCAGCTCTTCTGAGCGACTTAAACTCCCCAAATATAGTTGCTTCTCAATCACCTGTCGTTCCCTTGCTTGCTAGCTTGAATCCATTGGCTCCTTTATTAGCTAATGAAGGTAATTCTTCCTGGTCTAATACTGCTGTTGGGTTGAACTGTGGTTCCATATTAGGTGAAGCTGATTGTGGGTATATCGATCTTGTTATTGCGCCTGAGGATAATGGTGTTTTGGGCCATGATAGGCGAGTAACAGTGGATGAGGCTGTTGAGTTCAATATTGCTGACAGTGGGTTATCTTGTGGTTGCGCTCAACGTGCTTATAGAAATGTCGATTACAACATTCCCAATGCCAATTCATCTCCTTCTGCTCCGGTGTCTGATACTTTTCTCGCTGGTCCGATGGACCCTCCTTGTGATATCCCGGGTTTTAGGCAATATAAATTTAATAATCTTTATTAATAATTAAATTGGACTGATAATTATCCTATATAATTTTAATTTAAAATTGGTAATTTAATCTTTTAAAGGATAATAAATACTTAATTTGGCAATATTAATAAGATTTGTTTGTTAAAGCTAATAAAATCTTATTCTATTTATAATATATATATTTGATATATATTGTGAATGGAAATATCTTTTGTTTTGTTTTAAAGATGAATTTTCAAATTTGTAATATATATGTATGAATTGTGATTTAAAGCTTTGTTTTAAAATTAATATTTTTCAAAAGATAATTTAAGTTTAATTCAATTGTTTTCAAAATATAAGATAATTGTTTATTTTAAATATGATAGTTTAAAAAAAAAGGGTTTAATCAAAGTTTTATTCTAGTTTTCTTTAAAGTGTTAAATTTTAAATGGTTATATAAATGTTCTAGATTTTAAAATACATGTATAAGGAATTTATTTATATTTATAATTAGTTTTAACATATATTCTTTTAAAGGTAAACTAACATTTATTAATTAAGTAACTTAAAAAGTAAGTTTATATTTACATTTAAATTAAATAAAATTTATTTAAAAACACTTAAGTAATATGTGTAAACATATTAACATGATTAAAGACACTTGTAAGCTAAATGGATGTACATGGACATTTGTCCAATGTATAAATCAACAAGTGGCATTTTTCTTTTTCTTTTATTTTTAATAAAATTTTGTAACAAAAGGATGAAGAAACCTGGCATTTGATTTCAGTTCAAATCGTTCAAAACATTTTTACTGTCTCTATTCTTTTCTTCTTATAAACTAAAAAACTGAAAACAAAAGAAAGTAAAATAGCCTGATTTCATCTTCAACCTGAGATCAAGCAAGCTAGCAACTCAAGTAGCAGTTTCTAATTCAACTTCAACTAAACAAGGTTCCAGATTTCAACTATTAACAAGCATGCAAGTATTCAAATTTCAACAGCAAGAAATTTAAAACAATTCAGATATTCAAAGCCTGGAACATGCTCTGTTTTGGTCTCTGGAATTCAAATGGTGAGTAAATTTATTTTAAAAACTGTTTAACCTGATGATTATACTTGATTTCTGTGATAGATTAAATTGTTTATATGGATCTGATATGAATGCATATATATATATATGAAGGGCTTTGTGTATATGAATATATTTGCCTGTAAGTATATGTTCTCTTCTCTGTTATGATTACAGTTCCCAAACAACAAACAAAAACTCCTAATACACTAAAATTTAAACTTGGATCCGTGAATACAAATTGATTATAGTAGTGTATTGTTAATTTTAAAAGTAGTTCTAAGTATAAATAGTTTAAAGATTTCTGGAAAATTGAAATATGTAGTAAAAACCCAAAGTTTGGCAAAATTCGATTTCAACAATTTAGTGTTCCATGTATATAATCTAAATTGTCTTTGAAAACTAGGATTTTTAAAAGAAAAATCACAAATTTTAAGTTTGTATTTGGGTAGAAATTGAGAGATGAACGGAAATTGAACTTTGTTTGATTTCTCGGCAATCGATGATGGATGGAGCCGCGGGTAGATACTGGAGGTAGTGTGAAGGTCAGGGGTCAAGAGAAAAATAGTCAGTGATTTTTTATATCACCGTGGTGGCTTGTCAACGGTGATCTAGGGTTCTAAAGCCTGTTTTGGTCGACGTTGATTTCTAGGGCGATACATCGTCGTGGTCGCAATTGAGTCAATCGCGATAGGTGGAAAAGCTTGCTGGAGTCGTGACGAAGCTTCAGTTAAGTCTACGTGAACTCTAGTCGTTCTGATCGTCGGCGGCGAGGTCATTTGCATCGATGTGGGTTCCAGATTTTTGATCGTTTGGCTCGATTTCGATTCGTGTGGCATATGGATGATCTGGAGTCGCGTATGGGTTCGCGAGGTTGAAGTTGATCGTCGAGGATCGCTGCGATGACCTACGGTGGTCGGAGACGCCGGTGTACGTGCACCACGTGCACGTTGTTTCTGGGTTTGCTGGTGTTATTGGGGAAGAAGGAAGAGACTTGGGGAAGTCTCGTGAAGTTTGCAGATTGACTCGAAGCTGGAAGACGAACGCGAGTGGTACCGTGTTTTGTTCGGGGAGAGTATGAGTTTTACTCGAGAAAGTGGTGTTGCAAACTGTTTTAAATTTTTAGAAGAAGTGATGTCAGATTTTTTAGTTATTAAGCATGAACATTTTGAAGTTTCAAAGTTTAAGATATCTTCGTTTCCAATGATAATGTTTCTAAGTTTTAAAGTATAAAAATAATGAATATGGTTTTAAAGAAATGTAAAACAAGTTTCCAATGTAAATCATTAAAACAAGTTTTAAACAAGTTTCAAAGATTTTAAATGATTAAATTTGTTGCTTAAAAGTAATTATATATATATATAGTTTAATTATGTAATTAATTTCTAAATATTTTTCAAAGATGATTTAATAAGGTTTAGAAGGTAATTACTTAGTGAAAGTAATTAAGAGATAGTTAATTACCAAATGAAATTAATTAATGATGAGATTAATTAAAGATAATTACTTAGAGTAAGTAATTAAAGGGTAGTTAATAATGGAACATTATCTAGTGATTAAGAAGTAATTAATTTAGGAAATTAAATTAAGTTAATTAATTAATGTAATTAATTGAGTAAATTACTTATTGTAAGTAATTAATTTATAATTACTAAATGTAATTAATTAAAGGGGATAATTACTTTATGGAAGTAATTAAATGTAATTGATTAAGGGTTAATCACTTGATATTATTAATTAAAGGATTAATTAATATAATTGATTTGAAGTTAATTAATTATAGAGTAATTAATTAATTAAAGGATTAAAGTTAATTAATAATGTGATTAATTACTAGTTAAGGTAATTAATTTAAAGAGAGTAATTAATTTAGGATCATTAATTTATATAATAAATAATGTAATTAAGGGTTGATTAATTAATTAATAATAAGTGATCAAAGAGTAATTAATAAATATAATTGATTAAGGAGAAATTAATTAAGGTTAAGTAATTACAAGATGGTTAATTGCTGTTTATAATTAATTAAAGTTAATTAAGGAATGTAGTTAATTAAAGATTTATTATTTAATTTACTAGAAGGTAATTAATTAATGAAATAATTAGAGGGTTATTAATTAATCAAGGTTGATTAATAAAAGTAATTAATTAAAGTAAGATTAATTAATTATGATTAATTAAGGATTAATTTATTAATAAATTAATGAAGGATCATTAATTTTTGTAATTAATGATAGTAATTAAAGGTTAATTACTGTATATGGTTAAGGATAACTACTTGAATGTAATTAAAGTATAATTAATCAAGGAAGATTAATTAAGGAAGATCATTAAGATGTTTAATTAATTAATTTATAATTAATTAATGATAGTAAGCAGGATTATAGTAATCCAAGTAATTAAAGGATAGTAATTAATTTAATTAAAGGTTAATTAAATTGATTAGAGTTAATCAATTCTGCTTAGATAATTGATTAATACTGGATGTTTGATATTGGGTGATTGGTTGATATTGGATGATTTGAATATCTCTGATATATATATGATATATGCTGCTTTGTGAGATGAATGTTGATATAAATTATCAATTGTGATAATATGATTTATCTATCTATTTATATCATTCAGAATATAAGTTTAAATGTTTAAACCTTTAAACAACTTGGCCTTAAAAGATACGTTTTGGATTTCGATGAAATCGGGATCGGGTTTCCGTATACCGGAATTCCAGGTCTGGAGACCCGAATACCACATCGATCCAAATTTACGATAGGTCGTGAATCTCAAGTGAAGATGAAGATTCAGAGTGCAAGGGTTATTGTCGTTAACTCTGAGGGTGATTCCAAAACGAGTGTAACGAGATAATGCCTTCGGTTTCGTTCGAACCCGGAACGAACTTGTATGGATTGAATGCTTTCAGCACATCGTCAGGCGGACGATGAGCATTCTAAGTGATATGTTCTGATTAAAGGTAATCGTAACCTCAAGCCTCATCAACCGAGAATGGCTAAAACAGGGGAGGTGCAGCAAAGCTTCGTGGGTAGCACCCACTGAGAGCAAGATAGATCCCTGTCTAGAGGTCCCTTTTCTTTTCGGCTTAGTGTGTGGTTGGTCGCGCCAACTACGGGGTTATCTTGTTCGGGATTATCCAGTAAGGGATGGTTCCGGCTTTGTGTTGCAGGGGAGCGGGCGTACTCCTCGGTACAGTGATCTAGGCCACGTACTGTGACGGGCGGTACCCCAGTAGCCCTGCCATTGTATGGAATCCAAACTCCAATAAGTGCCGTACGTATTAGTTGTGCCCAACTATGTTGGAATGTGAGATGTAAGCATTTCAGCTATTTCTATATTTTACTTGAAAACCCTAGACCCTATTATAATAAAATCAGATTTCCTATCAAATGTTTTGGTTAACGTAAGGTAAAAACTTACCCATGTTTATTTGTGGGGAGTCTTACGTGATACCTTTTCTTTCTAAAGGTTTTGAAGTTAAGCAAGTTTAACCTGTTACTCACACCAGACCCATGTCTGACCCAAGTGTTTATTTCTGTTTTATAAACTCTTGGGTACTCAAATTTTTACGAGTAGCCAAGGGATTCAGGTTTAGCTTTGACGAATATTCTGGAGGAGCAATGGAGCAGGAGGCTTCGGCGTTCGTAGATATAGTAGTTCCACTGTGTCTGTATCTCTGTAGTGTATTGAGTTGTAATGTCTAGACAGATGTTTATAACTGTCTAGTATGTGTTGTATAGTTGTGTAAACTCTGATATGTGTTGTATACTATGTAATAGTTTGTGTTATTAATATAATTTATTCGTTCCGCTGTGTGAGATTCTGACGTTGTTTCTTTTCTCTTCTCTTCTTTTCTCTTTCTATCCCTTTCTTTCTTCATAATGATCCGACTTTCTGGG
Source organism: Allium fistulosum (assembly GCA_030737815.1). NCBI lineage: Eukaryota > Viridiplantae > Streptophyta > Magnoliopsida > Asparagales > Amaryllidaceae > Allium > Allium fistulosum. The sequence continues at coordinate 89,110,432 of CM060905.1, forward strand.
CATAGGAAGTCGGGTCGTTACACTCCTCCACCTCGGGCTACTGCAAAGTGGACATCTTTGTTTACCAAATTACCAAATAATGCAGGTGAGCATTCTCCATGTCGCTTTGATATAGTTGAGTTGGACAGTGTAATGATCCCATCGATGGTAGTGATTAAAGCCGGTGTGAATTTTTGGAAAGAGCACTTGGTGGGTTTTTTCCTAGACTCTAACCCTCCCTATCATTTAGTTAAGGTGAGATGCAACCAGGTGTGGAAGCCTAGGGGAGGCTTGAGTGTTCATTTCGATAATGAAATGTTCTATTTTAAATTCTCACGTGGTGATGAAAGACAGCGTATTCTGGAAGCCGACCCAATTCTTATTTAAGGGAAACCGTTCATTATTACTACTTGGAGTCCATCTATGGACCGGGCGAAAGACCAAGTTTTATCTATTCCTGTCTGGGTCCACTTTTCTCACATTCCTTCTATTCTCCAGCCTCTTATTGGGATTAGCTGGCTAGTTAGGCTAGTTGGTAAGGTGATATGTTATGATGCTAACAGTGTGGCAAGAAAGAAATTAGTCTATGCCAAAGCTCTGATTGAGATTACTCCTGCCAAACCTTTACCTTCGATGTTAAAGGTCAGACTAGATGAGAACCAGATTGCAGAGGTCAGAGTATGCTACAGTTGGAAACCTAAGATATGCACGTCCTGTCGGTCTTTTGGGCATCTTTCGGATGCATGTTCTAGGTCGGCAGGTGTTGGCTTTGTTCCCTTGCCGACGGCTCTCCTCTTCCTCGTCCTCCTGTCCAGAAGTGGGTTCCGAAGGTTCCTCCTGTAGCTCCCTTTGTTGATGCTTCTGTTGCCCCCATTGGTGATGCTCCTGTGTCTCCTGTTGCCCCCAATGTGGATTCTCCTGCTGCCCCCATTGTTGATGCTCCTGTAGCTCCCATTGCCAACGCTCCAGTTTGTGTAGCTCCATCTGTCAGTTCTCCACCTATGGCCCTGGAAGTAGTTCCTTCTGCGTCTGATGCTATTACTTGGAATTCTGACGAACGGGCTTGGGTTCACGCTCCTTCTGATATGAGATATTCGCCTGAGACTGACACCTTTTATGCTTTCATCAGTGATATTGGGGGTGAGAGTCGTTTTCTAATCTACCATATTGACGGAGATGGTTTGTGCCTTACTAGGGTTGGCGAGATTGGTGAGGAGAACAAGAGTAAATTTTATGATGTCACCTGGGATAGGTAATTTATATACTCTCCTAATTCAGAAGGTTATGATCCTCATCTGCTTCTCACTTCTCGGGTTTCTCCCATGTTATTGGTCCATCGTCGGTTGATGGACATGATTGTTCTTTCTTTTCTTAGGGAGCCTAGTCATGTACTTATAGTAGTTTAGGCACCTTAGTCTATCTCCTGTTCTTTTTTCTTGTTTTATGAGCCTTTGCCCTTTAGTTTTTCTGTGCATGTGCAAAACACCTATTTTCCCATTATTTATACAGTGGCACGGCCCACTTTAAAGCCGACTAGCTTTGCTAAAAACATTAATATTTATATTTTATATGATTTCCTAAAGTTGTTGTCATTAAACCAATATCTCAGGTACTAACATCTTCTTCTCTTCTTTAATTTCTTCCTCTAAATTAGTACCGTATCAGTATGACCAGCATGTGATCCTTGTTTTATACACGGTTTATAGTAAATGTATTTGCATATTATATGTTTTGGAATTACACTTAAGTGTCTAAATTTTAAGCATAGTTTGAATACTGTAATAAATTGGTTCTTGATTAATAACTTGGATTTATGATCATAAATTGTGAAGGTCTATGTTTCTAATCTATTTAATTTTCTAAGTTGGATAACTATAATGATGAAAAAACTATGTAAACAAGGAAGTCTACAAAGAATAGAGAAATGAATGATCGTAATGAATTTTAGGACATTTTGATTTAGGTCCCTCATTCAAAATAAGATTAGTATTGTACATCCCACTCAGTAACATTATATAAATCAAGTCCTTTCTATAGTTGTTCAAAATGATGTTAATTTGGCTTTTTGATTTTTTCCAATCATTATTAAATACAATATTTCTTAAATGTATTTTAAAGGTCAACATTAGATCATATATACTAATAAAGCATTGCAAATATATACAAAAATGCACCTTTTTATAGTGTGAAATAATTGTAGTGCAGTTACTTGCAGTTGCACTGCAAGTAAATACATTGTAAATAGTATTTATTGAGGAAAAAAGAAGAAGAAAAACATAACTGAAAAAATGAGGATCGCCCCAAGAGACTGATTTCTATTGTCCTTGCTCTCTCCTCTTTCTCGTCTCACACACCTCTTCCTTCACCGTAGCACTTCCTCCTCATCATCATCAGTCTCTCATATTCTTGATCTCACATTCTGAAATTGCAGCCACGGGGTTTGGTGCTACTGCCCCTATTTTCCTGTAGGAAATTTGAATTTTAATTTCGCATCGGAGTATTTATGCACTGATGGTGCTACGTTGGAGCATGCCCCGAACCTGGAAGGCTCTCGTGGGTCTAATGCTTTTGACATGCTGATGGTGTTGTGTTTTAGAGGGGGATATGATGATTAGGTAGCAGCAGGAGGAATTTAGAGAAGATGCGGCAGGTGAGGAAGAATATAGAAGAAGAAGAAGGGGAGAAGATGACCAGAAAAGTTGAACAGAAAAAAAAAGATTAGTAAAGGAAATAATAGAAGGAGAAGTAGTGCACAATAAAAACAAGAACAAGAAAATGAAAAATAGAAAATTTCATTTATTCATTCACGTAGTTTTCATTGCATGAAGTTACATTTATATACATAACTATGCACTCTTGCCACATGTCCTAAGCATGTTCAAATCAGGCTAGACTCGACCCTTATACAAGCTATCCCTTTATTACATTACTTAAGCAATACAATTTACAAAAATTAACAACAAATATACCTTTGAAACTAATTGTATCAGTGCGCATGTGCACAACATGCACACACTGATACACTCATTTATCTTTCACCTTTGGCCTTAGTTATTGCATTACCAACCCTACTCCACTCCTGACACCATTAGCCACCACCTCCGATGACCTGGCAGCATCCCTCTGATGATCTATGCCGAAATTTGTATTTTCTTATTTCCTAGAATTTGAAGGCAGGTTTGGGAGCTTGTAATTAAAGCAATAATGGTTTGATTGTTACATCTCCCTTCCTCTTTAAGCATACGGTCTAGGGTGGAGAATCTTCTAATAAAAGGCTAATAATCTTCCCATGTTGCTTCCTCCATCGGCATTTCCTTTCATCTAACCATGATTTAAATTATTACATCATTATTTCTGGGTACTAACCTTCTATTCGAAATCCTCTCCGGCTGCTCTATCATTCCTCCTCAAGATTAGGGCATCTTCCTGTATAACTATGTCGGTCCCAATCCTTCTTTTTAGTTGTGATTCATGGAATATTAAGCATATTCTTGCACGTGTTGAGTAACTATAGCCTATAAGACACCTTCCCAATCCTTTCTACAACTCTATATGTGACGCCCCACCTCAATACCCACGCTAGCCAAGGACACTACGATGTAGTGCTGTCAACTAGCACGGAGAATAAGGCTGTTGAGGAGCGACCATCCATGTAATTGATTATCACACGGTGGCTATAAAATAATCTTCGGAAACAAACATAGAAATAAACATAACACAAAACAGTCACAGACATCCATATCACAAAGGCGGAAGAAGATATGAATATATAACTAACACATGAAAGTATACATCAGAGTAGTGGTCAAAAAGTTCCACAATAATACAAAAGAATATCAACACGTGCTATACCAAAAGAATACAACTATGAGTCCATATCTCAAGTGTATACAACAAAAACTGCTAAACTAAATAGTCAGCCAAAAGTCAGAGTAGCAAATCCCGGAAGGAAGTCAAGCAGAAGCACCTGTAACATCTCGGTCTGACCCGAGTATTATTTAAGAAAATAATAAACGGATCAGTCTAACTATAAATATCAGATGACATGATATAAAATAAGAGATATGGCATAAACGTAAAATATCCATACTGACATACTACTATAAGTATGAAAATGATGATCAACAGGAGATCAACCGATGAGAAATGATCAATATCACGAGAATCTTCTCAAAGATCCAAAGAAGGCATCATACCCTAAACTTGTACTCATAACAAGTCAATGACATAAAAATCCAGAAATCAAAACAAGAAATCCAGAAATCATAAAAAGAGAAAGAGGCCTATCACATGATGGTCCGAAGACCATGGGGCGCTACCCCATATGTGTGAGTCGGAATCACACTGATTGAGGCCTAGGCTAACCAAAAAGCAAAAAGATATGTGTGAATGGAATCACACAAGTGGTGTCTAGCCTAACCTCGCAAACAAAAGGATATGTGTGAGTCGGAATCACACTACTGCGGTCTAGACTAACCTTGCGGACAAAGAGATATGTGTGAGTCGGAATCACACCACTGCGGTCTAGTCTAACCTTGCAAACAAAGAGACATCGCACAATTGCTAGTCTAAATCATAAAATGATCATCATGATCAGCGAGAAGTGTCAATCACACCAAGCTAGTAAATATATGAGTTTAGCTTCATGTCCCATAACCACTTGCTTAACTTAAATATTTACGAACAAGCTGTAAATCTTCACTAGGAAATTGTCACGAAAAGGGTTCAATCGAACAAGTCCAAGAGCTAACCGACGAAGTGAACGCAAGCGTTTCATACCACTCGTTTTACTAAGTCGTTTAAGTCGATTTCTCATTCGAGTGAAGTAAAGGCTTATATATATTAGTAGATTGGAAATCGGTTTGAGAGAACGAACTTTTGATATTAAAAATAGTGTTGAAATCGATTTGATGAAAGAGTTTTGATATTTACTACTAGTATTAAAACCTTCATATCTTTAAAGTGACAAGTCATAAAACGATTGTTGGAACAATCTATCACAAAAATTCACATTCGAAGACGTGAATAAAATCCAAGGAAATCAGCTCAAAATGCATCAAAGTGGAAGTTCTGATGAATGCTTTTCAGATAAGATTGCCTACGCAGAGTAATACGGGGTTCGACCTAGTGAAGGCAAGCTGGTCCAGCGACCTAAGGAAAAATAGGTCATACGACCTAAGGAAATCGCGACCTAGCGAATGACAGGTCATTCGACCTAAGGGTAAGGTCGGAGGCGACCTACGACTCAGTGGGTTATGGTCGACCGACTTAAGGATAGCCGACTTAACAACTTGCGACTTAGTGGGACTTAGGTCGGAGACGACCTACGAGGTAAACTAGGCCGACTTAGTAGACGAGCGACCTAACAGGGTGATAGCAGAAGAAGTGTTGGGTCGGCGACGACCTACGACTTAAGGTCAAGCGACCTAGTGAAATAGCAGGGGAAATATTAGATCGTAGACGACCTACGACTTAAGGTCATACGACCTAACAGTTGCGAGCTAGCGGAGTTGGCATGGCCAAGCGACTTAGTAGAAGCAACGACCTACGACTTAACGATTTAAAAGCCAACGACCTACGACTTAAGCCTTAAACGACCCAAGGAGTTAACTCGCGAACGACTTATGCCTTTAACTCGTGGACGACTCAACACAGGCGAACAGAAATACAAAGGCGGTGACTTTTCAATGCGCGCGACTTAAGCCCTTAACTCGCGAACGACTTAGCACACCCAGAACGACTTAAGGCCTGGAACGACTTATGCTTCGTGTGACTTTTCAACGCGAACGACTTACGACTTAGGCTTAACTCGTGGACGACTTAGCGATGGCCAGAAACGACTTAAGGCCAGAAACTCACCAAAACGCCAAAATTTGTAGTTTTTCACCAATCCAATCCAAACCAAATGCAAACAAACATGCTAAAGTGATGAGGGATCATCCCCAACAGTCCAATGACGATTATAGGCAAGATGTGAGATCAAAAATCTCACCTTTTCACGGAATTTGATGAAGATGGAGATTTGAGAGCAAAGCAAGAACACCAACAAGCTTGAATCAATGTTCTTCACGTGAATTTGATGTTGAATCTCGGATTTGCAATAGAATTTGTGTTTGGAGTTTTAATTTCCACTTCCCACCACCATTTTTGACAAAGCTTAAAGTGTTTTGATAGAGTGAGGAAGAGGGTTGGGCTGAACTAAAGGGGTGCAGTCCAAACCAAAGTCAAAGACGGGAAAAAGTGTCGAAAATTTCACTATCTCCAAACATATCGAAGTTTACACTCAAAAAGATCGCAAACGTCATTTTGAACTCAATGGGGGTGGTATCGAGTCCTAATTTGACCGTATGCAAAAAGTAGCTTTTCGGACTAACACCCGACTAACGATAAAATATTTAAATATAAAATCGATAGATGTGCGGGTTGTTACACTATAAAACCCATAAAATTTGGGTAAAAGCTTTTGTGTCCTTTGATTCCTAGCTATTATTTGTTTGTAAGGCTGAAGCTTCAAGAATACCCAATCCCTTACTTCAAACTCTCTCTCAATCCTTCTCAAATCTGCATACTTTCTCATTCTTTCTTGAGCCAATTTTAATCCGTCTTTCAAAAATTCCAACATAATGTCTCTAGTATATAATTATTCTTTAATTTACTCCACTTTAGCAATATTTGGAACATATGATAAGAGATTAGGAGGATCTACACCATAAACAGCCTTGAAAGGAGTGGTATTTGTAGGAGCTTTCCATGTGGTATTATACTAATATTCAGCCAATGTCAACCATTTCGACCAATCTTGGGGCTTGTGACACATAGAGTAACTCAAATACCCCTTTAAAATTTTGTTTACTACATTAGTTTTTCCATTACTTTGAGGGTGGTAGGCTGTGCCAAGCTTCAAACTGCAACCATATAATGTGAACATTTCTTGCTAGAATTTTCTAGTGAAGAGGACATCTCAATCACTAAGTATTGACCTAGGCATACAATGTAACTTGAAGACTCCACTGAAGAAGACTAGTGCCACTTCCATTGCTGTGTAAGGGTGGCCTAGGGGAAAGAAGTGAGCATATTTACTCGATTTATCAATAACCACATAGATCACAGTGTAATTTTGAATTTTTGGTAGGAATGTTATAAAGTCCATTGAAATGTCTAACCAAATTCTTTCTGGGATGGGGAGGGGTTGCAGAAGTCCAGGGATGAGTATATTTTCACTCTTATTTCTCTAACACACATCGCATGCCTTGACATGTTTCTCCATGTTTCTCTTTTTCTCTAGTAAAAAACTTGCTTCAACTTTTTTAAAGTTTGTTTCACACTAGAGTGCCCTCCTAAAGGTGAAGAGTGATGCTATTTAACAAAAAGCTGTAGCAAGTTTTCTAAACGTTGATCAATCAGAATTTTTCCTTTATGAAAAATCAATTATCCACTACTTTATATTTGTTTCCTGGCAGTTCTTGCCTTTGAAATTTTGTTAATTTTTGCTAGTACCATGAAGATAACTCTAGAGTGTGCTTTAGTTCTTGTAACTAGGTTGTTTGTATGACTAAGATTGCCTACAGTTGCTTTCCTTCAAGTAGTTCTTCTTCTTTTCTAGATAGAGAATCATCCACAACATTTTATCTTCCACTTTATAATTAAATTCATGCAATTTGGCTAGCCATTTGTGTTGCAGTCCAATGTGTAGTTTTTGAGATAACAAAATTTTCAAACTTTGATGGTCGGTTTTAATGATGAACTGCCTTCCCATAAGGTATTGAGCCCACTTCTTAAGTGTTATGATAGTTGCTAAAAATTCTTTTTCATAAGTAGACAGTGCTAAATCTCTTCCATGCAATGCCTTGCTTAAAAAGGCCAGTGGTTTACCATTTGAGATAGAACTACTCCTACTCCTTTCCCACTTGCATCACACTCTAATGTGAATGGTTGGTTGAAATCAGGCATTGCTAAAACAGTAGGGTTAACCAAACAGTGCTTCAGTTGATCAAAGGCATGTCTAGCTTCCTCACTCCATTTAAAGGCATTTTTTTAGCATTTCTATTAAGGGTTTGGCAATCAAACCATAGATTTCAATGAATTTCCTATAGTAACATGTTAACCCTGGAAATCCTCTCAAAGCTTTCAATCTTTTAGGTATTGGCCAATCTAAAACAGCAAGCAGATCTACAGCAATGCCTTGGACAAGAATAACATGCCTCAAATACTCAATAGTTTCTTTGGTAAAATTTCATTTATATAGCTTGAGTAGTAACTTGTTTTACTTCAGGACCTAAAAGGTCATATGAAGATGTTCTAGATGCTCAGACTATATCTTGTTATATATTAGTATATCATCACAAAAAAATATAAATTTTCTTAGATGTGGTCTAAAGACATCTTTCATAAGAGCATGGAAGGTAGAAGGGGCACTAACTAACCCAAAAAGCATCACCAAAAATTCACGATGTCCTTCGTGAGCCTTAAAGGCAATCTTATGTATGTCAGGCTCAAACATTCTAATTTGGTAATACACAGACCTTAGATCTAGTTTAGAGAAGTATTTGGATCCATGAAGCTCATCAAACAAATATTTAATCAGGGGAATGGGAAATTTATCCTTTATTGTCTATGAATTGAGACTTTTATAGTCAATACAAAGCCTCCATGTCCCATCTTTTTTTCTTACCATGACAACTGGAGATGAATAAAAGATGCTGCAATGCTTGATTATTCTAGATTCTAATACTTCCTTGATAATTTCCTCTAACTCAATCTTGATGTGATATGAGTGTCTAAAGGGTTTTAGACATATTGGTTTGAGCCTGACATTAAGGGAATTTTTTGAAAATAAATTCTTTTAGGGCGTAGGATGGAAGGGTTGCAGGTAATTTCCGGATACAATTATAGGAGTTCTTTAATTTCTTTTGGTATAGGAGGAGCGTTCTTTGCTTTTGGGATGAGTTGAGAACATAATATCATGGAAGCTACCCTTGTACACTTTCCTTACTCATTGATTTCCTATTAACTACCTTCATTTCATCTTGCTTGAGGCAAAAGGCCATATATAGAGTTTATTATTATAGTGGAACTTCACTTGTAGTTGCTCTAGATTAAGGGTAACCTCACCTAGCTTTTTCATCCACTGTGCTCCAAGCACCACTTGACATCCTTCTAATGGAAACAAGAGTAGACATCTTACACCCTGACACTTAAGGATTTCATAATTGCAGACCCCAGATCCTCTCAACTTCTCACCATTTTCCACTACCACCTCATATGTTTTTGAGTCATCAACCTTCAACCTAATTTCCTAGCTAACTCATCGTTAATGAAACCGTGAGTTGATCTAGAATCAATGAGAATCTAGACTAGTTTTCCTTGTATATTTCCTTTCACCCTGATAGTTGACAATGCATGGATTCCATACATAGCTTGTATAGTTATTGATAATGTTTCTTCTATCATATTTTCTAGTTCTTTTAGTTCATCAATATTCTTATCATCTTGATCCTCTTCATCTTGCAATGGAATTACTCCTTCTAATACATATACTGGAGAAATTTTGCATTTGTGATCTTTATGCCATTTCTCTTTGCAACCATAGCATAAATACTGCCTTCTCATGTCAGTTAACTAGATAGGGGTTAAGACCTTACTTCTGGCTAGTGTTTATAAATTGGTTCCTCTCCAGTTTGCAATGTTAGGATTAGGGTTAGGATTTTTAGGATATTGAGGAGGGTCTGTACCACTGCTCCTTATTGCCGTAAGGTTAGGGTTTGGGTTCTTAAGATTTTTCTTAGTGTTTAAACACTTGCTTTCAAACATCTTGGCTAGAGAAACAAATTCTCTAAAGTCAACTGGCCTAAAGGTAAGCACATCTAGGGGTGTTAATCAGATGGACAAGACCAGACAAAGGGATGTCCATGTCCTATCTTATAAGAGTTTCGGACGGACATGAACTAGATGAGACTTTGGCTCGGATACCCTTCGTACGAGCCAGACAATGAACGAACGATTTACAAATAATAGAAAATTCTTAGAACAGTTCATATGGACGAAATATGGTACAAATTTTCTTGTCCTAATTTGTGTCCTAAATGAGAAACAGACAAATACGGACGGACGTTTTTTGACTTCGAACCATGCCGGACAACAGACACTTTTAATAAATTAACACCCTTAAGCACATCGTATTTAATGTCCTCCTTAAGGCCACCAATAAATCAGTTTAGAACGATCTTTAGAGGTTGGGTTTCAATGGCTACTTTTAGTTGTTTAAATTTGTTTGGGTAGGCTAACATAGTGGTGTTTTGTTTGAGGCCGGCAAGTGTTTTATAAGGTCTTTCCATCTCCTCAGGATTGAATCTAACCAAGATCTCCTCTTTAAACACATGCCAAGATTCATGGTTAGGAACAATGTTTGTATACCGATGATACCATTGCAAGGCTTTCTTCTTGAGGTAGAAAGAAAATTTTCTACCTAAATACCGTTCTTTTGTATGATGAAATCTGATAAACTGCTCACACTGTCTCAACCAATCAGTTACTCTATCTTCATTAGAAAATATAGGAAAGTCTAGTTTTAATAATGACAATGGTGTATATCTAGTGTTGTTGTTAGGGATGAAATTATTTTGATAAGGATATCTGGGTAGAATCTCTTAGTGGTTGTGAAATATTTCTTAAATAAATATGAGTTCTTGGACCTGGTCGAATAATCGTTGGTTGAGGAATTGCTAGTTAAGGAATTTCTGGCATAAGAAGACTATTTTATGGGTTATGTAGAAGAGGTTCTTGATGGTGTATAGGTGGAGGTTGAGGATAACTAGGCTTTGATTCTTGTATTACTGAAATTCTTGAACTAAAGTGGTGGGTATATTACGTATTCTTTTGAATTTTGTGTATAAGTTTTGAGTGACATGCTCTAAATTTATAAGGGAGTAATTTTTTCGATTATTTGTTTCTTCTTGTCTAGCCGATAATTGATCTTGTTCTTAGATCTAATGTGGGGTTTGAGAGGTGGTGCTAGTGATATTTGGATCAAATTGGGGGTTTGAAGCATCTTGACTGCTCTGCTACCAAATTGGAATGCTCTAGTAGGTCTAATTCCTTTGACATGGTGATGGGGTTATGTTTTAGAGGAGATATGATGATGAGGTAGAAATAGGAGGAGTTTAGAGAAGATGTTGCATGTAAGGGAGAATGTAGAAGAAGAAGTGGAGAAGATGACCAAAAAAGTTAAACAGAAAAAAAACAGATTAGTAAAGGAGATAATAGGAGTAGTAGTACTACATAATAAAAGCAAGAACAAGAAAATGAAAAAAGATAAAATTGCATTGCATTCATTCACATAGTTTTCGTTACATGAAGTTACATTTATATACATAGCTATGCACTCTTGCCACATGGCCTAACCATGTTCAAACTGTTGGAACCGGTCTAACCCGCAGCGAAAGAAATGGGTAAATTTCAAAAAATTTACCATTTTTGGATCATTAATGTCCTATGAAGCCTAAATGTATTTAGATCTTATCTAAATTTCTTTTAAATAAAATCAGTATTTTATTTAGTACCATATTTTGTTTAATTAATTTAATTCCAAAACAATCAAAAATGGGATATAAAAATAAGCTTTGAATATATCAAATATATTCATTCCTTAATTATGTGACAAAATAGTTAAACATAAAAGCAAGTATGATCAATTGATAACATGAAGTATATGAATAAATAAGAATAAGTTTAAAGGCAATCACAGAACGGACAAAAGGGAAAGAAATAAAAGATGACAAAGATTCTTCATTCTCTTCCTATTTTTGAAAAACTTGATTTGTGCGTCATTCAATTAGCAATCAATGAATCATTATGATACAAGAATATGAATAGTCAACAATAATTCATATGTATATACCACTGCCTCATTTTAAATTGTTTGATATTAATAAAGCATTTAAATTATACAATTTGAAATATAAACATTATGTTTTATGTTACATATACATATATATGTAATTATTTGTATATAAAGATTAACCCAAAACTTCTTAATTAATTAAGAATAAACCATATTACATTTAAATTTTCTGATGTACTAATGAACTTATGTATACTTAAAGTAGTTAATAATATATATATATATGTGTGTGTGTGTATGTATACAATTAAATTAAAAGATTCAACCTATATGAAAAATGTTTTTTTAAATAAAAGTGAAACATACTAAATTGAGCAACAGTCCTTTGAATACTTAACAAAAGATATTAGTGATGTCAAATAGGTAACAAATTTAGTAATTTGTTGTAATCAATTTATTACCAAAACATCCTTTAATAATGTGTGGGCTTCAATTACAATAAAACGCAGATAATAAGAAATAATAAACTTTCAAATCTAAGGAGATTCAACCTATATGAATAAATAATTTTTTTTCATTATTATTATAAAACAAAAGGTGATACATAAGGAACTAAGCAATATGTTAAAATGCTTTGAATACTTAAAGAAGGATAACTGTGATGTCAAATAAGGTAACAAATTTAGAAATTTATTATAATCAATTTAATATTAAAACATCCTTCAATTATATGTAAGTTTCCATTACAGTACAAATGCAAACACTAAGAACATATAAACTTTCAAATCAAAAGAATTACACTTTGATTTGAATGTTTAAACACAAATCTAAAATTAAAATAATCATATACAAGTTTCAGTTTTTATTTATCTAAATAAAAATCCAATCAATTCATATAATAAACTATTACCCAAAAAATGGATCAACACCCTGGATTGAGTGTGAAAGCACCAGCTCTATTCTTACAGAGCAATAATATAAAGAATAAATGTAAAAGAGCAGAAATAGAAAGAAGACAAGAAGATTTTTATAGTGGTTCGGCTGTTAATGAAGTCTATGTACACTTTATAGTTTTGATTATTGACTGATTACTGTTACAAAGTTGATCGGGTTACAAAGTTGTTGAATGTCCCTAGTTAGATCAAATCCCCAATGCTAGAGTTCACTGGAGAATCACAGTGAACTCTTTGGATGATCGTTGTGAGGAAGGAGAGGAGTGAAGAAAGCTTTCTACAGAGTTTCAACAACCAATCTAGAAGATCCTCTTTATGTTGCAGATAGGAGAGTATTTATAGATGTTAGGGAGCTATTGGGCCAAGCCTATTCGCCAACTACTTGCGGATGATCACAAGAAGGTGCACTGGAGCTTGCCTTGCGACCCGAGCCAAAACCATGGATCGCGAGCGATCCATAGTGTATGCTCAAATGCGAGCCAATTCCTTAGCATTTACCCTCTGCATTGTTTCGTATGAGTCGCAGCGGTGCAATGATGATGTATGGATCGCTGGTGATCCATAGTGTATGGATCGCTAGCGATCCATACACTTAGCCTATTTTTGGACTTTGGTGTCTGGAGTGCCTTTGTCATCTTGTATTGATGTTGTTCATGTAGTCTTGTTGCATATCGCCTTGTTTTGTTGACGATTTACTTGCTAATTGTATTTCGCTATTGATTCGGCTAGACAGATGCTTGTCTCTTGATTTAACTAACTCAGAATCTCGTCAAACTCAGTCATTGCTTCTATAATCTGGATTGAATCGTGATGCAAGAGACTCGACAAACTCCTGAGTTAATAATGTGGATCGCTAGCGATCCATAGGCCATGCATCGCCAACGATCGATGTCCTTAATGTATTTTCTCATTCTTTTCCACTGGCCTCCTTTGGCTTCTTGTTCTGGTCCTTTTGGTTGGTTATTGAGCTATCTTGACTCGATTAAGTTGTTTTGACTTCTCTTGGATCCTACTGGGTTAAAAACCTGGATAACATTTGCCCCCCAGAGTATGTCTTCATTGAAAACAAGGCATTCTTTGGAAGTAATCGCTTTTTAGTCTCTGCTTATTGAATTTCAAGTAGTCATGTTAGGTTCACACGAATGTGAACTAGGTTATGCTGCTGCTTGCTAAGTTTTGACCTTGACCGTCATTGCTTGTCATAACAGACCGAACTTTACTCTATAGCTTCCCAACATGCCTTGAACTAGTACATAGATGTCGCTAGGAAAATTTGAGACAAAGAGCAGGCAATCCTATGGGTCGCTAGCGATTCATCACAATGGATCGCCGGCAATCCACTTAATTGGAATTTTTTTTGGTTCTTATTTTTTGTTCCTGTTTAAGCCTTCAAGCCGACCTACCCCATTCATATTTCACGACCCGAACCTACAACTTCCTCCATCGATTCGAGCTTCCTTCAGCAACCTGACCCATTTTCCTTAGCAATTCGATATATCTTCCGATCGATCCCCAAGTTCATCCAGCCTTCCAACGCCGTCGTCGATCATCTTGCCATCGAATTCATAGCCTTGTCGCCGCCGCTTCGCCATTGTTTCCAGTCCCCTTTTGCCACCGTCAACCAAACCCTAGGTTAGCTCGTTGACTTGCATAGGTCACCGCTGATCCACCGACTAGGTTGCTAAATCGAGAACTTCAACCCTCCTTGCCTCTTTATCATTGATTCAAGGTGGTTTGCTGATTATGACATTGATTTATCGATTTGGCGACGGAGTTGTATTCGTGGTGTTAGTCATGAAAAGTCGAAGTCGATTGCGGCTTAATGGAGGAAGATGGTTAATCAATCTTGGGTTCTTCACGGAACGACATTCAGGCCTTACCTTGGTGCTTAACATGTTTTGCTGTCTTCGTCCATTGAGCCAGAATTGACTTGTGTTAGGTCCCATTGCCGATACCGCACGACACATCATGAATTGATTTCGTCCTTCCAGAGGATTCAGATTGGTTTTTCTTTCTTTTGCACATATGGTGTACCTGTATTGGAAGGGACTTTCCGCGTCGTTTCGGACAACGAATCCGTTATCGATCGTTGATCGATAGCGGGTAAATGTAGGAGAAGTAATTTCAAAAAGAAAGTGATACGGGAAGTCCTTTTCCCTCTCAACTGCGAGTGTACAATCTATACGGGATAAAGCGTTTGTAGTGTTTAGGACACCGAGTCCACCACCAATAGATAACACATTGCACTTTGCCTCGGTACATACTTGAAGTCCGACTCATCAGTATGAACCAATATATTTCTTCACAATTCAGTGTAGTAGAGGGAATTCTTATTTTAGAGTAGAATTACCTGACCGTTTCGGACGCAAGTTCTATTGTTTAGAATAAGTACCCGTCTTCTCGCCACAAGTCTAGCAAAAAAAGTCTTGCGCTTTTGGAGGCCGAGTCGTCATCTGTCAGCCCTCCTTCTTCTGCTTCACAGGCTGAATATAGCCAACTAGTTCCAATCGGTTCGGTCTTTGACCGGACTCCTCCTAATTTCAGAGTTCTTCTAAATCCACCGGAGAGAGCTTCCTCCATGATTTCTGCTAAAGTCTTGCACAACATCTGCCTGCAGCATGGGATTCCGGAGGAAGACATGTGCCCCCCAGAGAAAGATGAATTTGCTCATGTGCCGCCTCCGGGATATACTGCTTGTCATCAGTATATGTGCCTGAACAGAGTAATGCCCCCCTTCAACGAATTTTTGAGAGAAACCCTCTCGAACTTGTGAATCGCTTCGTTTCAGATTCATCCTAACGGATACACTATTCTAACCTGCCTGCACGTTCTTTTCATGCGTACTCTCAATCACACCCTGAGCTTCGACGAGTTAAGATATTTTCTCTCGTTCAAAAGAAGAGACGAGTGTCCATCCTTAGTTGTGATTGAGGCCCAAAGAAACCGTAAAATTTTGTTGCGACTACACATCAATTTATCTCAATTTAAGACTCAATACTTTTTTGTTAGGTGTCCTAAGGGATTCAATCGTCTCTGGACAACGAGGGGTAAGTTCTTTTTCTTACTTATAGAGCTCCGATACTTTGCCACAGAACTTCTAACGAGTCAAATATTTTCTACAGTTATTCCGATACTTATAGAGCTTCGTTTTCGGTCACATGTCTAAGAAGGGGGGTGGAGAATCCTCATCGATAGAGTATTCCAACCTATATCATGAATCTCAACGCCTTCCGGAGAAGCTTTTTTCGTTGATTCTGGTCGGTTGGAAGGGTCCCTGTAAGTAAGTATCCCTTGACCGGCGTCATCCATGTTTCCGGTTCGGTGGTGGTATCGAGGATCCAATCAACATCCATTTCGTCTATACTCAAGGCAGTCAGATTCTCAACCAGGACTAGTCCCAACGATTGAGCTTCTCCGAAGCTTGACAGTTTAGCTAAGTAATCAGTTTTGGTGTTTTGCTCTTGTGGAATGTGAGTTATGGTATAATGTTCGATCTCACCCGACAACTCTTGTACTTTAGATAGATATGGGGCGAGGTTCTCCCCCTGAGCCTGGTGCTCGCCTTTCTCCTGGCAGACGACTAGCTGGGAGTCGCTGTAGATGTGAACAGACTTTATTCTGAGTTCTTTTACAACTTTTAGCCCTGCCATCAATGCTTCGTGTTCTACTTCGTTGTTTGTTACAGGGAATTCCAAACTTAAAGCATAGAAAATGGCTCGTCCTTCAGGTGTTTCAAGCACTACCCCCGCCCCCGAACAGAGGTTGTTAGATGCATCATCCACATAAAGTTTCCACTGCATCTCCACTTCTGACGGTGTTTCTTCTTCATCATCCCATATGGTAAACTCGATGATGTAATCTGCCAACTCTTTCCCGTTGATAGCCTTTCTCGGATGGTAAGTAATATCATATTGGCTCAGTTCGATGTTCTACTCGAGAAGTCGTCCGGAAGTTTCGAGTCGGTATAGTACCCGCTTCAGAGGCTAATCAGTCAGTACTTTGATTGGATGTGCTTGGAAATACGGTCGTAACTTCCTAGACGCAATCGGGAGGCAATACGCTCGCTTTTCCAGCTTTGGGTAATTTTTCTCGGCTCTGGTAAACTTCTTGCTATTGTAGTATATGGGTCATTGGATTTTCGCTTCTTCATGCACAAGGGCAGCGCTCAATGCATGAGATGGGACTGCTGGGTAAATGAATAGGTCCTCTCCATCCATTGGCTTTGATAGGATTGGCGGGGCTTCCATGTGTCATAGTAATTCTTCAAATGCAGTTTGACATGCCTAAATCCATTCGAAGTTTTTCTTTCCTTTCTTTAATGCATCAAAGAACGGTATGCACTTATCTGTGGCTTTCGAGATAAACCGGCTCAATGCCGTGACCTTCCTATCCAAGCTTTGCAACTCTTTCTTATTCTTCGGGGCTTGGACTTCTCGTTGGGTAGTTATTTGCTCTAGATTTGCTTCAATGCCCCTGGCACTTACTATGAATCCTAGGAACTTCCCGGAGGCTACTCTAAAGTGACATTTGAGTGGATTGAGTTTCATTCCATACTTCTGGAGTATTTCAAACATTTCAGCGAGATTATACAAGTGATTGGCAGCTACTCGCGATTTGATCAATATGCCATCCACGTAAACCTACATGGTTTTCCCGATTTGGTGCTTGAACATGGTATTCACCAATCTTTGTAGGTTGCCCCAGCATTCTTTAAACCGAATGGCATTACCCTGTGGCAGTATAGTCCTAGATCGATGATGAAGCTGGAGTTTTCTTGATCAGGTTCGTGCATCAGGATCTGGTTGTACCATGAGTATGCATCCATGAATGATAATAGTTCATGTCCCACCGTTCCGTCCACAAGCTGGTTTATTCTGGGCAGAGGGAAGCTATCTTTCGGGCAAGCTTTGTTAAAGTCCGAGTAGTCTATACAAGTTTGCCACTTCCCATTGGCCTTTTTAACTAAGACCGGGTTAGATACCCATTCAGGATAAGTTGCGTCATGGATAAAGCCGTTGGCCATTAGCTTGTCCACCTCTCCTCTTAACACCTTGGACCATTCAGGGCCCAAGCTGCGCCTCTTTTGCTTCACTGGTGTGAATCTGGGGTCAATGTTGAGCGTGTGGCATGAAATTTCTGGTGATACCCCACACATATCGGAATGCGTCCAGGTGAACACATCAAAGTTGGCATGGAGAAATTTTGTAAGCTCCAATCGCATCTTGTTTCCATGGTGCGATCCAATTTTCAAGACTCTTGTCGGGTCATCCATATCGACAGGGACATACACCGTCAGTTCTACCAGTGCTGCTCGATCCTCCCCCAAACTCTTCTTTTTAGGGTCCAAAGCTTTGTCGAATCGGCTATGGTCCCCGAGCCAGGGGTGGCTCTGTAGTTGCTATCCAGAGGTTCACGAATGTGGAGAGTTCTCCCCATATCCTTCCCCTTTTCCCTTCTTTTAAATTTGCGTAACTCTTCAATGTAACACTCTCTGGTGGCACATTGATCTCCTTTGACCACCCCAATTCCATTTGCCGTTAGGAACTTCATAGTAAGGCACCATTGGGCAAGAGCGAAATCAGCTAGGGTGGGCCATCTCAAGAAGGCGTTATACGCAGAAGTTTCGTCCAGAATTACGAAGGCCTGAATGAGGGTAACTCTTCAATCGTTCTCTCCAAGCTCCACTGGCAAGTAAATTGTCCCTACGGGTTGTTTGGGATTGCCAGTAAACCCTTGGATTTTAGTTTGGCACGCAGACACGCTTTTCATGCCGATCTTCATTTGGTCCAAGGTACGTCTGAAAAGAATATTGATAGAACTGCTGCTATCGACTAATACTCGTCGGACCATAGCGGGTCCGATTCCTACCGTCACCACCATTGGATCGAGAGTTGGAACTTTGATCCCTTCGGTATCTCAATTTCTGAATATAATATCGTTATTCAAAGTTTTCTACTGCTTGGTTGGAGCCCCATCTTCGATTGTGAGACATGATTCCTTTGGAGCATGCTTTAGTGAGCTTGCATACCGCTCCTCTCTCTCCAACTTCACTATGCAGGATGCAGACCTCCATATATCATTCTAATAATGAGCCTCTGGTCATTTCGCTTTGATCCCTCTTCACTAGTTTCAGTTTGGTTTCTTTGATTTCTAGGGGCTTGAGGAGCTACAGGTTGGTCAGGATTCTGTGATTTTCTCATGTATTGCTGAAGCTTGTTTTCCCGAATCAGCTCTTCAATCAAGTTCTTTAGGTGGCGGCATTCATTTATGTTGTGACCATGCATCTCGTGGAAATGGCAGAACTTCCTTGAGCGTTTTTATTGTTCAGTTGCTTCCGTCTTAGGGGGTTTCTTATATTCCTCAGTCCCCTGTGTCGTGAGATAGATGTTTTCTGATGTATCGTTGAGAGGGGTGTGATCTTCAGGCCTGAAGCCTTTAAGGCGTTTATTGTTTCCATTTTTCTAGTTGGAGTTTTGATTCTTCCTTTTATGATTTCCATTTTTCCCTGTGATTCCTTTAGCGGTCCCGAAAGTGTTTGTATTCTAATTCATTGTCACATCACTTTGCCCGACTTTTAATTGTTGCATGCCAGTAGACTTCCTTTATAGCTCCTGCGCCTCCTCCAATCTCAAGTATTGGCTTGCTTTACGATTGAAGTCCTTCATTGTAATGGGTTGCTTCATTTTGATCCACTTTCCAAATTCAGTTTTGAGGTGATTGGCTCGGACCAAAGCTATGAAAACCATGTCCTCATTTTGATTGCCCACCTCTGTCACTGCGGTATTAAACCGGTTCATGAAAGACTTCAACGATTCATTTCGTCCTTGGAATAGTCCGGACATGGACATCACATCTTTAGGTTGTGCGGTATGGAGCCTAAACTGATCGAGGAATTTTGTGGCTAGTTGATCGAAAGTAGAGATGGATTTCGGCGGAAGCCTAGTAAACCACATGGAAGCGATTCCTTCCAAAAAGATGGGAAAACATCTATATCGAGCAACTTCTGAAGCATTTTCTCCGTCCATGTACCAACTATACTTGTACAAATGGGGTTTTGGGTTCTTTGTCCCATCAAAGGATGGAATAGCCGGCATCGTGAATTTTTTTGAATATCGCTTATTCAAGATCTTATCAGTAAAGGGAGTCCGACTTGGTGTAGATCCCCATTCATCATCTTTTCTATTTTTGTACTCGTCCATCAATCGCTTAACCATATCCGTGATAAATGCGTCTGATGTCCGATAGTCCCGGAGACGACAGTCAGTCACTGCACCAAGTGTTTGGCTTTGTAGACGGTCTTGGTGAGCGGGCTGAAGCCTAGGCTCTCCCGTCTTTAGGAGAACTACTCCCTCGGGATCCTGTTGGCTTGCGGTTGGCCTGGATGGGCGATTTTGACATTTCTAGCATTATTGAACACATCGGCATTTTCTTCCAACTTATCATCGTTGAATTGTTCTCCATCTTCCAAGTCGGAGAGGTCCATGGCTATATCCTCTCGTGGGGTTTTCGCCCCTTGGTTCAAGTTCAAAGTTGGCTACCTTGCGGTGAGCGGAGTACTTGTGTTTCCTTCTATGTTGATTCCCATAGTTCCCGCTGTCACCCTTCTTTGTGGGTGCTTCCCGTTTCTTCTGTTTAGGCAAGAAATGGAAGAATTTTCTTATTATACGACAGTCGCGAGTTCAGCCATAGTTCTTGGAGCAGGAATTGACTGAAAGGTTAAGAGAGCATTGAGCTTATCCATCAGAGCTCTCTGACTGCTTTCTATTTTTTGGTTGATTTCATCAACCATCTTGTTTAACTCGTCTCTTGTAACGACTTCACATTGATTGGAAGATGCTGGCACCTGATCTCTTATGTTGGCACCATTTACTTCAGTTTGCTGATGATTCATATCTTCTCCAGCTATTACTGCCCCTATGAGCCTTCCGGAGGCAGTTCTATTCCTTCCTGGAGCCATTGATTCCGAGCAACAGATTTTTCAAGAAAAGATTGAGGATCTAACTTCTGGACCTATCTGATATAATGTAGATAGCTTGATCTGAACCTTGAGTTGGGTTCTCAGTGAAAGTACCAAAATGTTAACCCAAAAAAGGGATCAACACCCTGGATTGAGTGTGAAAGCACCAGCCTTGTTCTTACAGAGCAATAATATAAAGAATAAATGTAAAAGAGCAGAAATAGAAAGAAGACAAGAAGATTTTTATAGTGGTTCGGTTGTTAATGAAGCCTACGTCCACTTTATAGTTTTTATTATTGACCAACTACTATTACAAAGTTGATCGGATTACAAAGTTCTTGGATATCCCTAGTTAAATCAAATCCCCAATGCTAGAGTTTACTGGAGAATCACAGTGAACTCTTTTGATTACTGTTGTGAGAAAGGAGAGGAGTTAAGAAAGCTTTCTGCAGAGTTTCAGCAACCAGTCCGAAAGATCCCCTTTATGTTGCAGATAGGAAAGTATTTATAAAGGTTAGGGAGCTATTGGGCTAAGCTTTTTTGCCAACTACTTGCAGATGATCATAGGAAGGTGCACTGGAGCTTGCCTCGCGACCCGAGCAAAAACCATGGATCGCAAGCGATCCATAGTGTATGCTCGAATGCGAGCCAACTCCTTAGAATTTACCCTCTGCTTTGTTTCGTATGAGTCGCAACGGTCCTATGATGATGTATGGATCGCTGACGATCCATACACTTAGCCTATTTTTGGACTTCGGTGTCTGGAGTGCCTTTGTCACCTTATGTCGATGTTGTTCATGTAGTCTTGTTGCAAGTCGCCTTGTTTTGATGACGCTTTACTTGCTAGTTGTATTTCGCTGCTGGTTTGGCTAGACGAATGCTTGTCTCTTGATTTAACTAACTTGGAATCTCGTCAAACTCAGTCATTACTTCTATAATCTGGATTGAATCATGATGCAAGAGACTCGACAAACTTCTGAGCTAATAACATGGATCACTAGCGATCCATAGGCTATGGATCGCTAGCGATCCATGTCCTTAGTGTATTTTCTCATTCTTTTTCCCCGGCCTCCTTGACTTCTTGTTCTGGTCCCTTTGGTTGGTATTAAGCTATCCTGACTCGATCAAGTTGTTCTGACTTCTCTTGAATCCTGCTGGGTTAAAAACCTGAATAACATAAAAATTCAAACTACATAAACCATTTTTCAAATCAAATGAGACAATATTATATACATATAAATTTTGATATTCAATTTTATTCATTAAAACATTATATCAAAATTATTAGAATAAAAATATCATACCTTAGTTCCAAGGCCTTAAAGTACACCTTGAAACATTGAATTTTTCCTTTAGATGTAGCCAATGAATCGTACCTTGAATGATGAATCAAATCTCCTAGATTTAGAAATCATCCTCTAATTGTTGCAAGGATCAAGGGACAAAAACCATCTTGAATTTTTTGTTTTTTGAATTTATTTTACGGAATTTTTTTATTATCATGGAGGTCATTAAGGGAGAGGAGGAAAGCTTAAGAAAAAGAAAAAAAAATCTGTCTAAACTAAAAATGAATTAGAATGAGAGAGAGAGTATGTTTTGAAAGAAACATTAAAACCTTTTCAATTTCCATCTTTAAAACCTTCCTTATTTAATTCCAAAATTAAATCACCAAATCCTCTTCATATTTTCAGTAGAAGAAAATAAAATAAAGAGAAAAAGACAAAGTTCATTTCATAAATGATTTTTAAGTGATTCATAAAGAGGAGATTTATTTTCTTCTTTAGTTCCTCCTTCAGATTTTCAAAACACATTTGAAACCTCTCCCTTTTTCCATCATGCATGTGGGCCTCAATGAAAAATTCCAAAAACACTTAGCAATTAATCTAATTGTATCCAATTTAATATTTTATTACACGCGTTTATAACTTTTATAGACGCACTTTATTAAGTGCTAATTCAAACAAATCAAATAAAGTTTAATAATTAATATTTCATAAATGTTAATAAATTTACAATAATTTATAAATTAATTAAATCATGTGATTTATTCAGAGTATTCATCATTACGGTTGTGCGACTCAAAGGTGTAAATTCAGTTAACGATTAATATCGAATTATTCGAAATTAATGTTCACACGTCACTTAGCAAGTGGTATGACATTTTGGCTAAATTTATCACTTGCACGTCTTTTGATAAAATCCAATTTTACTTATTATAAGCGGTACCTGATAGTGACAATTATTTACGCTAATTCTCTTTGTCAAAATTATATCACTTTGAATTTATGGAATTTGGTAATGGTCAAAATTCTAGTATCATCAACATTCAATTTTATAATCCAAACACAAAGTCCCTGATTCAATAATAATAATAATAATTAACCAAAATGGTCTGGCCAGAGACTTTGACTTTGAGTTGACTTCAGTTGACCGTGACACTAACCTCATATAACCGAGGAGACAAATCATCTCTTGAATAGTGTTTCACTTCCAATGCTTATACTCGACCCAACTATAGTCGTTCGATGTATGTCGTGCCACGATTTAACTATAATCAAAGCGAAACTTCCACATTGAAGATCAATAGTATTCTCAAGTTGAGAGAACTATGTAAACTAGTCACATCGATATTCTCTACTTGACCTTAGTTATATTAACCAGCAGAAAACTATCGAGTGAGTCATTCCATAGTTATCCAATAACTTTCATTACGTAACCCCTTGGTGCCCTCAGTAGTCATGAGTAATACATTGCCCAACATTTGGAGAGCATTATGTACTTTAGTCTCAACGGATGTATCGATATTCAGTCTCAATACATTTTGACTAGGAATATTTAAAATAGTATATTTGTTTTCCTTGTGATAAATTACTCATGGTTACAACACTTCGTAACTACTATCACAAAAGATACCATTTATGGATTTTATATTAAAAATACTTCTAATTAAATTGATTAATTAATCTAACCACATTATACCAAGTATATATTAGAAAGAAAATGTCTTTATTTCGAACAAGATTGGTCAACGAGTTAGATATATGTAACAAATTACATAATTGCCTTTAGGGCATACCCCTAACTCTATCACAAACCAGGCTAAATCAACCCATATATAAGTCATCTCTTTATTACATTACTCAAGCAATACAATTTTCACAAATTAACAACAAACATGCCTTTGAAACTAATTGTATCAGTATGCATGCGCACATCATGCACACACATGCACACACTAATACACTCATTTAACTCTAGCCTTAGCCATTGCATCACAACCACCTGCTCCACTCCTGCACCATTAGCCACCACCTTTGATAACCTGGCAGCATCCATCTAATGATCTATGTCGAAATTTGTATTTTCTTCTTTTCTTGGAATTTGACAGTAGGTCTTGGAGCATGCAATTAAAGTAATCATGGTTTGATTATTACAGAACCCGACTCATGTGGTCTTCTCTTCGATCTTTAATGTTTCAACTCTTATGATATGCCTTGATAGTTAGCTAGCATCACTTGGGAGCATGATCATAGAAAAATGGATGTTGTAAAGGCCTCTGTTTGGTCTTCAATATTTAATCGAAATTGTCGCCATGTGGAGAACTATCTACTTAGAGATATTTTTGTGGTATGAAGTAGGTTATGGTTGTTCCTATGGAGGTTGTTGGGCCAAGCACTACCAATCGGAGAAATCAACTTGTCTCTTCTTCGTTCACTCAAATCTACCCAACTGTATTGCCTCATGTCATCTCAAGCATTCATGCAACCTTAAAAGGAATGGTTTAAAATTTCTGGTAAGAGTAAATCGATTAATTAATAATAAACATTACGGATTGAACCATGGACTTTAAAATGATCCATGCAATTAATATAGGTATTAATAAACTTTTTAACCTTAGACTAAACTCTAGATATCTAAATGATACAGTGATGACGAAAAGAATACGTGTACTAATTGTCAGTACTAGGTAAGCTTATATCAGATCAAAAATATGATTTCGCCTAAATGATCTGTAAGCCTTGAACTTGACGTTATAAAGTACTTTAGCAAATTTCTTATAGACTTCGATATTTAAATTGTTTAAATATTGTTATGGATCGATTTCACACTAGAGAGTCAATACAATCGTGTTGTCATTTATTTGCGAATTCAACCATGGATAAAAATAATTATAAATATTATAAACTAATAATAATTTAATACAAATGTTGTATTGATATTTATGGCTAATTTATTTGTTTATTTCAGGCCTAAAATCAGATATAATGATGTATAAAAGTTATGCGGTGGTTAGATCGACGTCAGAAATTAATTAATTAAATAATGATACAAGAGAAGTCAATGGGGTGTTTGACCATACTAACGAAGGAATCAAACCAGATCATAACGGGTTAAATGGGTAAATTTCAAAAAAAATTACATTTTCAATCTTTGTTGGACCTATGAAGTCTAATTGACTTTAAATCCAATCTACAATTGTAATCTTATTTAATTTAATTATTTTAATTTGTTAAAAAAGAGTTTTCTTTTAATTTAAAGTAAGTATATAATTTTGAGCGTATCAAATACACATATGTCTATTATACACATGCAACATGTTAATGGTGCGCATGGTTAATATATATGTTTATAGGTACTGGGATTTACACCGCAACAGATACATTCACCCTTTATTTATGTGTTCATTTGTCCACGTTATTATCTAAAATTGTATGTACACACACACACACACACACATATATATATATATATTCAAACAACTTTTGAAATAATGAAAACAACAACAATAATATATTTTTGATCAAAATTTATTTTGAAATAATAATAATATATTTTTGATTAAAATTAATTTTGAAATAATAATAATATATTTTTAATTAAAATTAGTTTTGTCTAATTCAACATATATTGAAATTGAAATTAATATCTTGAAATCTAGTTTTGACTAAGAAAATTCAAATCAGATCTATGATTTTTAGAAAAATATTTGTTTATAAATTTTAAATAAATAAATAGATGTATGTATATTTGTAACGATCCAGAATTTTGAGTCGTTGATTTTGAAATATTTAATTGATTTTAATATTAATATGATTGGTTTAAAAGGTTGGATAATTCAAAATTTCAAATATTATGATTTATTATAGTTAATAATTGAAATTCAAATACAGTGATTATTAAAATATTTAAATTAAGAGAATTAATGTTGAATAGTGATTTAAACAACTGGATTTTTAAACTGAATATCAATTCAATTAATTTAATGGGCTAATTTAACTCATTTTAAATGAATAGATAATAATGTTGAATTTAACCGTTAATTCAATTGCAATAATAACAGTTCAAATAAATAATTGGAAAATAAATTTTTATTTTTATGACTCAATTTCTTTTGTTGTATTTTTAGTTTATTTTATTAGATTTTTCCATAATTTTTAATTTGGAAAATATTGAAATTTTCGTTTGATGTTTTATCGGTAAATGGCAGCATTTTGTGATTTTACAGAGTTCAATAACCCGTGTATATTATTATTGATTTGGGATCGTCTCGCTGTTCTAAGAGCAACCATATTTTTGTTTTGTCGATTCGAGGTCCGTACGTGAACGAAAGATGGTGCAACGAGATACCGGAAAATTTTAAACTAATATAACATCATCACCCGACAAATTATACCAGGCAGCATACCATATTGTCTCCTCCCGTACCCTTAAAATCAATTCGTATTTTGGAAAACATGTAAACATAAGGTACGAGATAGCACACAATCTTTCTCTTCCGTGTTCCCCCGTACCTCTTGTATGTTCTGAACCAAAAGAAAAATCCACACCTTTATATTTCATTCTAAAACAAATTTACACAGTTTATCCTCCAATTCCATTCATTAAGAGACTGATTCCTCTCCCTCTCTTTTTTTGTTTCAAACATCACAGAAAAAAAATGGTCATTCTCCAATGAAAAAAAAAGAAATCAAACAAGGCAACACTTAACCAAATTATGACTTTCGTTTCTCCCCTCACCTTCTTTCCTCTGTTCGATTTTCCCTCCTCCTCTATTTTACCATAAACGTATTAATGGCCTCAAATTCAAAAAAAAAATCAAATCAAATATTTCACTAAAAATCACAAAGTTGGTCCCTTTGAACTCGTATAGTGTTTGGTCTCGATTCTATAGTGGTTTGGGGGTTTGCAGTGACGTTTTGGTGATTAGCGGAGAGTTTTCGATGGTGCGGTAGTGATGCATGAGTGATTTTCATTTAGGGTTTTGATTTTTGAAGGATGTATGGCGAATTAGATATTTTTTAGGCCAGTTTTGGGTTCGGAAGGTTGGGAAGCAACGTTGTCCAGGTTGAGGTGGAGTGCGGTTGAGGGTGCGGCGGTCCGAACTGGTATGGACGAGGTTGCTCCAGGGGAAGTCACGAATTGATGGAGGAGCTCATGTGTTCGGTAATGGTGATGGAGAGGTAGAGGTGGAGGAGAGGGAGTCGACGGTGGTGTCTACTTGTTGGACGGGGTGACCAGAGAGGGAGAGAGAAGAGGAGGAAGTAACTGTTGTGGGTGGAGAGAAGTCTAGGAGAGGGATTATTGAAGAAGAAGATTAATTTAAATTATTAAGGGTAATTAATTAGTAAAAGTGTAATTAGTAATTATTATGTTATTTAATATCGATAACTTAAAAATCGAATATCTTTCTCATTTAAGGTCCAAATCGTACGCGGTTTGTCGCGATACATTCGTAGTAACGAGAGCTTTGCTATGGAATTGGATTGGTAGCAATCAGAGCTTATTGAATTTCAAGCTAATTTTGAAGATTGTTTGGTATTAGTCGGAACTAGAACGCTTCGGCGATAACAGAAAATCTGGTGAGTTAAACTCACTCATTTGGTTAATCTATAATGACTTATAGTAGATAAAAATTTTATATTTTCATGTTTGGATGTTTTATCTGCTAGTTGCTTGGTTTGGATAAATTATCATTTGTGAAAATGGATAATATTTAAAGTGATAAAATTAGGTTGATTTAATAAAATTATGTTGCTTACATAATAACGTAGTTTATTTAAGTATTCTGCTGGGGTGTTATATATTTGGCAAATAAACATCATCTAACAAATGGAAGAATTTATATTGAATGACAATCATTTAGCAGAACAAATCCTGTTCTGCTATTATGTTATTAATTTGGATATTCTGTAAATGCTAGTTAATTTATACTGGATAAGGGATATGTTAACAATTTGTTGTTAATTATGGATTTGAATTACATATTGCCTACTTATGTAAATATCTGTGATTTAACTAGGAAAGTTAAAAAGAATTAAATGGTAGCTTGTTCAGTACCATTGTGATCGTTAAGCCTTTTTCTGAATTTGGAAAGTTACGAATGTTGTATAACTTCAAATTTTATAATTTGAAGTAAAATGTTCTATTTAATTATTATATATACAAATTATTATGTTTAATTATTATTTTACAAATGTTTTGTAAAATCAATTATTTAGTAAAGTTAATTATGTTTCAAAATTAATTGTCTGTTTAATTTTGTTAAAAGATAATAAATTAATTATTTTTGAATATTTAAATCTAGATAATTATTTCATTAGTAATACTATTTAAAAGTTAATTAATTTTATTTAAAAATTGATTTAATTTATTTTATTATATTTAATTCAAATGTTAAAGGTTAAATTATTATATTGTTAATTATGTTTTAAAAGTTTATTTTTATATTATAAAAAAATGGTTAAGATATTTTATGATGTTTAAAATTTAATTTATTGTAATTATATAATAAATTGTTTATAAAAGAAGTCCTTTATGTAAAAGAATGGGTTAAAGGAGTTTATAAATTTGAAAGAGATTTGAAATATGAAAAGGGAAGTTTTACAAATGGTTTGAGATTTATAAAAGAATATTTCTCCAAATTAAACTTTGAAATTTATAAAGAAGTTTTATAAATAGATTTGGAAATATTTATAAAACAAAGAGATTTTCGAAAAGAAAAGGTTGATTTTCATAGCATAATTCGAAGGGGCAGAGATTGCCTACCGTTTGTTAGGGATTTGCTGGAATAGCGACGTAACCATTGTACAAACTGCGATCTATGAAATTTCATGGCGTAATTCGAGAGGTAGAGATTGCGTGCAGTTAAGTTTGGATTTCTCTAGGATAGAGACGTAACCATTAAGCTGCGAGCCATGATCGATACTGAATTGTGCTTTCCATATTTATTTTAGAAAGTTTTCAAATATTTTTGAAGGGAATGGTTTGTGAATATACTTATTTCGATGAGATAATTATATGATTGTTTTTTATAAAGATATTTAATTTATCAAAATTGAATTAAATGAGGGTTAGCGATTTCAGTGGGAAATGTAATCATTGGTTGAATGTTTATTTATTTGATAGTTAAATAACTGACTATCAAATCTTGGCCCAAATATGCAATCCTTCTTAATTTTGGTGGTAGAGAATGAAAGTACGGTAGGGATCGTGCTATATGGAATTATACTAATGCGGAAATAAACTAAGATAATATAGTAATATGAATAATATAAAACAAGCACACCAGGAATTTTTATACTGGTTCGAACTTCCCGTTCTACGTCCAGTCCCAGACTCCTTCTGGAATTTCACTAACAACAATCCTCACTTAACCCGGAGGAACAGGTTTACAACAACCCTTGAACAGCCGAACAAGGGACCTGAGCAACAGAACAGGATTTTGCCTCAACAGCCGAAGAGGACTTCACACGCCTGAACAGCAGAACAGGACTTCAACTTATACAAAAGGTATTTGACACTGTGTGTTCTCAATAACACGAATTTTTCTTTTTATAGTACAATCTTCCTATAATCTTCTCCTTTAGGATATATAGTGATGTGCTTTGAGAATAGTGGAAGATAGAGTGATCAAACGATCAGAGAATATAATCAGTTTGAGTGCAGTTTGAAAATATAGAATAGATAGGAATTCAAGAATATTAAAATTAGATTCGGTTAATTGTTTGTTGAATTCTGTAATCTATTTATAGTGTATAAAGAGTTGCAACTATAGATGAAAAGTTATATTGGAAAGAACAGTTGCAACCATTGATTTTGAAAGAGTTTCTCTTTGGTGAAGAGAAGTGTCTTTTCACAAAAATAGCAGTTGTAGAAATTCAGCCGTCTGAAAATAAATTTCAGACTTCTGAAATTTGAAGCGTGCAAAACAGAGAGTAAATAGGCTATTTTTATCTATATTCAGACGTCTGAAATAACAGAAACAGACGTCTGAATATTGTTAAAAAATTGAATTTTAACTTCAGATTCAGACGTCTGAATAGGTCATTTCAGACGTCTGAATTTAGCCTAAAATTGAGTTTTATTCTTTGGCACTGGTGTGTATTTATATATATCTGAAGGAGAGATTTTCACAATATTTTAATTCTAAACAATGACCCAAAACAACATATATGCAGCATGAAGATTATATGAATCCAGTCTTGTGGCTATTCCTGCAAAAAATATGTTAGTAAATGATGTATATAGTTGTCGTTTGTCAAAATACACAATAGACATCGAAACCGAGGTCTTAACATTCTCCCCCTTTTTGACGATGACAACTATATACTAAAACTCCCCCTGTCAAAAAGAATTAACACCATTTTATCAACTATATACTAAAACTCCCCCTGTCAAAAAGAATTAACACCATATTCTCCCCCTTTGTCATTGCAAAAAGGTAATCAGTAATTTTACAAGATAGATCAAAGTAGACATAAATTAAAGAAGTTGCAAAAGAGAGTTTAAGACACATAACAAACAACATAAAAGAGCAGAAAAAAAATCAGAATCTAGGACTGGAGTCACTTCCAACTTCATCATCATCATCACTACTAATTCTATTCTCTGAACTTGATGACCATTGAAAAGGAGTGGGGTTGAAAACATCGGTAGATGAAGAAGTTGAACAACCAATACGTTCCCAAATTTTGTTAAGAAAGCCTCGAATGGTATTA
The DNA here is from genome assembly GCA_030737815.1 of Allium fistulosum. Taxonomy (NCBI): domain Eukaryota; kingdom Viridiplantae; phylum Streptophyta; class Magnoliopsida; order Asparagales; family Amaryllidaceae; genus Allium; species Allium fistulosum. The sequence goes on from CM060905.1 coordinate 89,141,158, forward strand.
AAACGTTTTTCAGATTTTCGTTCTATTGTTTTCATTCGGTTTTGAAGTTTTGCTTGATTTTGGGAAAGTGTTACTAAGGCATTCCTTGAGCTAGAGTCGGGAGAAAGAATCACAATATCATTATCATCTTCTTCTTTCGATGGAGGGATAGATGATTGAGTATGAGAATCGTGCCGACGAGGTTGTGGCTGGTTTTGATCACGGTTGGCAACCCATTCTTGGAAAGAGATATATGCTAAACTTTCCGGGCATTTTGGCAATCCCATAAGACCTAATGTTTTAGACCCAAGTTCTTTGATCGAAGAAAATTCGGACTCAGGAAAAGGAATGTTAAAATTTTGAAGTATTTTCATAATATAAGCACCATAGTGGAAGGTCTTATATCGTCTCCTATGATTGACATCCATGAATTCTTCCAAAATTACTTGAGCCCAATTTATAGGTTGACCGGAGTATACAGCATATAGGGCTTGAAAATTTCTTTTATTAACAATCTCATAACTTCCTGTCCTTGGAATAACAGAACGAATTAATGCTCTATGAAGAATGCGAGCTTGAGGACGAAGTTGAATAGAAGTGAGTCGATTAATATCATCATTCAAGAATTGATGTGAAACTTCATCTCTATTAGTTAAATCTAAAGACACATCAATCTCATCTAAATCAATTCTGGTTGATGGACAACGTAGAATTTCACCAAGCCTTGAAATTGGCAGATATATTTTAACTCCACAAACCAAAGTCCAAATACAATCATTGCGATTGTGAGGAGTATGATGGTCTAGATTCATGTTTGCAAAAAATAATTTTACTAAAAGATGATTAATTTTGATATTGTTGGCATCAAAAGAGACTAGAGACTCTAACCCATTTGCTCTTACAAATTGATGAATACGATAGGCGCTGAATTCTTCGAATTTGATGAAGGCTCCAGGGAAAAAATTAGATCTATTCATTTGAGCAAATCGTTGCCTTGCTTGGTCGTTCCATAGCCACTGATCAATGTTTGGTGTAGATGAAGAGGATGATTGTCTTGACCTTTTTGATTTAGGTGCCATTTGAGTTGTTTGAGAAGGAAGTAATAACAATGGAGAAGTAATAACCGAAAGAAGAAGATGAAGAAGAGCAAAAAGCAAAGGATGGGTGGAATAAAGGGTTTGGTGTCTTGAAATTCGTGTAATATTAATTTGAAATATAAAAAAAATTTCCAGTTTTCAGACGTCTGAAAAATACTTTCAGACGGCTGAATATAAGAAAATTGAAACAAAAAGAAAACAGTGCAAAAATGCCTATTTTAAGACGTCTGAAATCATTGTTTTAGACGTCTGAAACTGTTAAAAAAATCATTCTCTTATAATGTTCAGACATCTGTAATAAAGAGTTCAGACGTCTGAAATTTTACTTTTTACAAAAAAATAGAGATACACATAATATAAAAAGAATCTATAAGAAATTATTTATTCGAGTCACTTGGAGTTTTACATTCTTCTGGTTCGACCTTGGTTATCTCCGTGTATGGTCGCAAGGGAGACCAATATGGTTGACGTTCCCAAGAGTTTTGTGGAACCGAAGGAGTTTGTGGACTCGGCTCCCATGAATTCCATCCAGATGAAGTTATTTGTTGAGATGTTGAAGGTTGAACTACATCTTTCTTAGGAGATGTACCACAGAATTTCAAAGCCACTTGTTCAATAAAACTAAGTCGTTTGGAATTAACTTTTTGTTCGTAATACATCTCTCGTTGCAAATCCAACTGTTCTCTTTGGTAATGATGCATCTCTGATATTTTCTCTTTGGTTGATGGAGAGCCAAAGAAAAGAAACCGTCGAGATTTCTTTTTTTCAGGAGTATAGCTAGAACGTTCACGAGAAGGACAAGGTCTATTTTTCTCATGAGGTGTTGGAGTTACTAAAATTTCAAGAGATGATGTAGAATAAGATGATGGAGAATCATCGGATTCAGAAACCATGGAGAGAAGTAATATGAACAAGTTGATTTTCATTGTAGAGGGAATTTTCTATTAGAAAACAGAAAATAGAAATGTCTTTGATGAAAAAGAAGATTAGAATTGAACAATTTATAATAAGATAGAAAGTTCATATATAGTATAAAAGGAATGGCTGAAACTCATTTGTTAGTAATATCCGTCTGTTAAAACACAAGGTAAAAATAGTAAAAATGATATTAGCCAAAAAATTTTTTTAAATAGTATAAAATTTATCAAAAAAAATCATAAATTTTGAAGAGACACAATACCAAGTTCTCGCCTTAGTTTTACGAAAATATTTTCTAAAAGAGGTTTTGTAAAAATATCAGCTAACTGATTTTCAGAAGAAACAAAATCTAAAATAATTGTCCCTTTTTCAACATTATCACGAAGAAAATGATGACGAATGTCAATATGTTTTGTTCGTGAATGATTAATAGGATTTTTAGATAAGTTAATAGCACTAGAGTTGTCACAATATATAGTTGAATTTGATAAATTTATATTTAAATCTTTGAGTGTTTGTTGCATATAGATTACTTGAGTACAAGCCAAAGCAGCAGAAATATATTCTGCTTCACATGTAGAAAGAGAAACACAGTTTTGTTTCTTACTAAACCAAGATACAAGTGATTTTCCAATAAAATGGCACGTACCACTTGTACTTTTTCGGTCTGTTCGAGAACCACCGAAATCAGCATCACTATATGAAACTAATTCAAATGGACATTCTTTAGGATAGAATAGACCAAAATCCTTTGTGTTTGTTAGATAACGTAGTATACGTTTCACTGCTCTTAAATGTGATTCTTTTGGATTGGCTTGGAATCTAGCACACAAACAGACACTCATCATTATGTCAGGACGACTTGCAGTTAAATATAGTAATGATCCAATCATACTTCGGTATTGTTTCTGATCAACACTTTTGCCATTTTCATCTTTTTCAAGATGTGTTGTTGTACTCATAGGATTTGGTTTGGCAGAAGTATTTTCCATTCCGAAGCGTTTGATTAGATTATTACAATATTTTTCTTGATTAAAAAATATACTATTCGGTAATTGCTTAATCTGTAGACCAAGAAAGTATGATAATTCTCCCATATGGGACATTTCAAATTCCTTAGTCATAATATCCGAAAAATCCTGACATAATTTTTCGTTGGTGGAACCAAATATGATATCATCAACGTAGATTTGAACTATTAAAATATCCCTTTTTGAATGTTTAATGAATAATGTTTGATCAACCTTTCCAATTTGAAATCCCGAAGAGATTAGATAGCTCTTAAGTCGTTCGTACCAAGCACGTGGTGCTTGTTTTAAACCATATAGAGCCTTCTTAAGTCTATATACATGATTGGGATATTTTTCATGAGCAAATAAGGGAGGTTGTTCAACATACACATTTTCTTTAATATATCCATTCAGAAAGGCACTTTTAACGTCCATCTGATAAAGTTTAAAATTATGAAAACACGCATAGGCCAGTAGTATTCGAATTGCTTCTAGTCTTGCTATAGGAGCGAATGTCTCTTCATAGTCGATACCTTCTTCCTGATTGTATCCTTGAGCCACCAATCTTGCTTTATTTCTAGTGATATTTCCTTGTTCGTCCGCCTTGTTTTTGTAAACCCATTTTGTTCCAATAACAGTTTGATTACTTGGTCTAGGAACTAATTCCCAAACTTCATTGCGCTCAAACTGATTTAGTTCTTCTTGCATTGCAATGATCCAGTATTCGTCGGTAGAAGCTTCCTTTGGGTTCTTTGGCTCGATAGTAGATATGAATGCTACGTGGCCCATTTGATTTAATTGATTCCTAGTTCGAACGTTTGAATTAATTTCTCCAATAATGTTTTGAACAGGATGATCCCGTAAGATATGTGGTGGAGATTTTAATTCATTTTGAATATTATTGTTCTCATTAGGATTATCAATTTCGTTTTCATTTATTTTAACATTTTCAGATTCTGTATTTATGATGTTATCATCATCATCATTATTTATACTTGTTATTTGTTGAAAATTTTCATCAAACGATACATGTAGAGTTTCCTCAACAGTATTTGTTCTTTTATTAAACACTCGATAGGCCTTGCTTCGATCCGAATATCCTAGGAAGAAACCTTCGTCAGATTTCGCATCAAATTTGCCAAGCTGATCTTTAGTGTTTAATATAAAACATTTTGAACCAAAAACTTTGAAATAGGATATGTTTGGTTTTCTGCTATTAAAGAGTTCATACGGAGTATTCTTAGTGAGAGGTCGAATGGAAACCCTGTTTAAAACATAACAGGCAGTTGCTACAGCTTCTGCCCAAAAATGTTTTGGAAGTGTGCTTCCATTTAACAAAGTTCTTGCACATTCCTGTAAAGTTCTATTCTTTCGTTCTACAACTCCATTTTGTTGTGGAGTTCTAGGAAACGAGAAATTATGAGAAATTCCTTTCTTTTTACAGAATTGTTCAAAAGCTTCATTTTCGAACTCTCCTCCATGATCACTCCGAATATTCTTAATTTTTAATTCCTTCAAGTTTTGGATTCTCTTGACGAAAATTTTAAAGTGATCAAAAGTATCACTTTTATTTTTCATAAAAATTGTCCAAGTATATCTAGAAAAATCATCGACAATTACAAACACATATTTGTTATGATTTATGGATTGCACTTGTGTTGGTCCAAATAGATCCATATGAAGTAACTCCAGTGGTTGTAATGTCGAAATAACCTTTTTAGATTTAAATGATGATTTTGTTAATTTACCTAATTGACAGGCATCACAAATATGATCTACTTTAAAGTTCATTTTTGGTAACCCCTTTACTAAGTTATTTTTAGATAACTTATTAATGGATTTGAAGTTAATATGACAGAATCGTTTGTGCCATAACCAAGGATCATTTTCATTAGCTATTAAGCACATATCTGAATTATGATTGACTTTCATATTCAGAACATATATATTTCTGTTTCTATTACCTTCAAATGTGAGATTTCCACTGTGATCTAAAATGCTACACTTATCTTCGGAAAAAGAGATTTTGAATCCTTTGTCACACAATTGGCTGATACTCAACAAATTGTGCTTCAGGTTTTTAACAAGTAAAACATTAGAGATAAGAGGAGTATTAGAGTTACCGAAGTTGCTCACATCGCCTTTGCCGATGATATAACCTTTGGAGTTATCTCCAAATGTGACTGAGCCTTCATTTGTGTAGGTAATATTTGTCAGCATACTTTTGTCTCCAGTCATATGTTTAGAGCAACCACTATCTAGAATCCACTTTCCTCTCTTTTTAAGTGGGACCTGCAAAAAATAGAATTAAGACCATTGGTACCCACCTTTTTATAGGGTCCTAAGAGTTAGGTCTTAGGAAACCAAACCCATTCGGGTCCGGTATTCCCTTTGTAAATATAATTCTGACTTTTATGAACAGTTTCCAAAAAGGATTTTATATATTTATTCCTAATCAAACTATTGCTTGTTTTAGGAACCCATATTTTTATGGTTTTAGATGTCTGTATCCTTTTTGGTTTATGTATAGAAGCTTTCAGTTCTTGATTTCTTTTAGATTGAACCGATGTGGATTTTGATTTAACAAACTGTCTCCAATTATTTTGAGGAGCTATTTGTTTCTTAATATATCCTAGTCCCTTTTTACTGGTAGAAGGCTGAGAGTTTTCAATTATCTTAGATAAATTTTCTCTCCCCTTATTAAAATTAGAGATATTTTTAGAAATATCTTCTAATTTAGCCTTTAATCCAGTATTTTCCAGCTCAATCAGTTTGACTTTAGATTTTAGCTCATGATTTTCAGAAGACAAAGCATCGTTCTTTTCTTTTTGAGTTTCAATTTCTTGACTCAAGAAAGTTAATTGAGAATCATTATTAGAAGATGAAAGTTGAATTTTCTCTAATTCCTCTTCTAATATTTTCTTCTCGTCTTTAAGCATGTCTCTTTCGAATTCTGCTTTGTTCTTTTGTTCAACAGCTTCTTTATACTTTTTCTTGAGATTTTTCATAGTGTTAATTAATTCAGTATTAATTGCAACCATATCATCGAAGGCAAAATTTGATACCTCATTTTCAGTAGCCATGAAGCATATATTAGCTTGTTCATTTTCGCTCTCACTGCTACTATCAGAAGACGAAGAGTCTGAATCATCCCAAGTGACAGAGAATGCTTTCTTCTTGATCTTGTCCTTCTTAAACTTGTTGTAATTCGATTTCTTCTGGTCTGGACAATCTTTTTGCATGTGTCCTTTCTTGTGACAGTTGAAGCATTCTAGAACTGATGAAGATGGTTTATTAAAGTTCCTTTTTCCATTGTTTCTATTTCCCTTTTTATGTTTGAGAAACTTTTTGAAATTTTTAGCAATAAATGCTAAATCTTCATCATCTAATTCTGATTCATCTTTTTCAGCATGGAAGGCTATATTCTTCCTGTCTTGAGTTTGAACTCGTTTTGCCTGCAGATTGACTTCATATGACATTAAATTTCCTATTAATTCTTCTGGCTTCATTTCTAAAATATCGTTAGCTTCTTCAATTGCCAAAACTTTTCTTTCCCATTCATCAGTTAGAGAGTTTAGGATTTTTGAGACAACATCTGCATCTGAATATGTTACACCAAGTCCGATCAAGGCATGATGGATATCTTGAAATCTAGAGTACATATCATTTATGGACTCGTCTTGCTTCATTCTGAAATTTTGGAACTGATTTTTGAGCATAGATATCTTGCTTTGCTTGACTTTGCTTGTTCCTTCATGAGTTGTTTTTAATGTTTGCCATATTTGATATGCAGTGGTGCATATGCTAACACGATTGAATTCATTTCTATCTAGAGCACAAAACAACATGTTCATAGCCTTGGCATTTAGGGTAGCTTCTGCTTTTTGGGCTGTCGACCAAGTAGTATATTCAGTGGTTGGTGCAGTGTATTCGGCTTGTGTGATATTCCAAGCATCAAAACCATTAGCCTGCATATAGATACGCATTCGTGTCGCCCAATAGTTATAATTTAATCCATTGAAGAATGGAGGTCGTCCAGTGGCTTGTCCTTCTACGATGCCAGAGTTAGTGATAGTGACAGGATTTGGAATAGCGTTGTTATCCATGTTGGCCATATAAGCAGATTATCAAATAACTGTGTAACGGTTATTAGATTCTGGCTCTGATACCAAATGAAAGTACGGTAGGGATCGTGCTATATGGAATTATACTAATGCGGAAATAAACTAAGATAATATAGTAATATGAATAATATAAAACAAGCACACCAGGAATTTTTATACTGGTTCGAACTTCCCGTTCTACGTCCAGTCCCAGACTCCTTCTGGAATTTCACTAACAACAATCCTCACTTAACCCGGAGGAACAGGTTTACAACAACCCTTGAACAGCCGAACAAGGGACCTGAGCAACAGAACAGGATTTTGCCTCAACAGCCGAAGAGGACTTCACACGCCTGAACAGCAGAACAGGACTTCAACTTATACAAAAGGTATTTGACACTGTGTGTTCTCAATAACACGAATTTGTCTTTTTATAGTACAATCTTCCTATAATCTTCTCCTTTAGGATATATAGTGATGTGCTTTGAGAATAGTGGAAGATAGAGTGATCAAATGATCAGAGAATATAATCAGTTTGAGTGCAGTTTGAAAATATAGAATAGATAGGAATTCAAGAATATTAAAATTAGATTCGGTTAATTGTTTGTTGAATTCTGTAATCTATTTATAGTGTATAAAGAGTTGCAACTATAGATGAAAAGTTATATTGGAAAGAACAGTTGCAACCATTGATTTTGAAAGAGTTTCTCTTTGGTGAAGAGAAGTGTCTTTTCACAAAAATAGCAGTTGTAGAAATTCAGCCGTCTGAAAATAAATTTCAGACTTCTGAAATTTGAAGCGTGCAAAACAGAGAGTAAATAGGCTATTTTTATCTATATTCAGACGTCTGAAATAACAGAAACAGACGTCTGAATATTGTTAAAAAATTGAATTTTAACTTCAGATTCAGACGTCTGAATAGGTCATTTCAGACGTCTGAATTTAGCCTAAAATTGAGTTTTATTCTTTGGCACTGGTGTGTATTTATATATATCTGAAGGAGAGATTTTCACAATATTTTAATTCTAAACAATGACCCAAAACAACATATATGCAGCATGAAGATTATATGAATCCAGTCTTGTGGCTATTCCTGCAAAAAATATGTTAGTAAATAATGTATATAGTTGTCGTTTGTCAAAATACACAATAGACATCGAAACCGAGGTCTTAACAGAGAAACGATCCCTACTTAACACCAAAGGATTTTAACTCTGGAAATATCTAGGAGAAACACGGGAATTATTTGGTACAGTTACCATCGGTGGTGCTATACTATACGTATAAACTCGTTGTTCTTCTAGGATAAATGATAATGAGATCTGTCCACTTAAATGGTTAGGGGGTGATCCCCACTCTTATGTATTGTCTGCTTATTTCCGAAAGAACTGGTATTGAGCATTTCGGAAAATCGACGATTGGTTTATGGAGCACCCAGGAAGCGGAAGAGTGTACTTGTAAGAGATGACTCAAATCTATAACCACTCCGAAACCATATACGGTTCTATAAAGGAGTTTTGTGTATATTGAGATGTTGGAATCCATGTGTGGTTCCGAGACTCGTAAGGGTGTGGGAACCAATGTGTGATTCCAAGATTATTTGAGACGCGGAAATCCATGTGTGATTCTGAAAACCGTTGTGGTGTGGGGATCCATGTGGGATTTCGTGTTCTATTTTGGTGCAGTGCATAAGATGGAATGCCGGATGTAGCCTCATCAGTGGAATGATTAAAACCAGAGATAAGAGACATGGCTAGTAGGGTTGGCAAACCCATAGGGTGTAGTCGGCTCCCTTTTCTAGTAATATATCGATTGTTTTGGCATGCCGAGAGCGATGCATTCGGTCTTAGCAAGACCTGTTATGTTTTTCCTATAGTACCCTGGCTAGATGGGTATGATGCTTCGGAAGTATATCTCTGATCCTTATGCAGGAGGACCGTTCTCGAAGTACTGAGGGCACCTCCGTGGAAATCCTACACAATTAGCGAACGAGCCTTATCGAGTTTTTAATTTTATACCCAAAAAAAGTTGTGATCTACACCGCACGAGCATCACAACTATTTGATTATTATTATTTTCACCTTAGACATTATTATAATATCATTGGATTTCAATATAAATGGTTTGGTTATCGTAAGGTAAAAACCCATCCGTGTTTATGTGCGGTGTGGTCTTACGAATACCTTTATTTTGAAAAGGGTTTTGGTAACGTTAAAAATCCAATTGGGTGTGTTTTTCTCATGCTAGTTTACCAGACTGATCTGTGTGTTATTATTTTTTAATAATGCTCAGGTCAGACCGAGCGTATTTACAGATTTATATTTGGATGCTTAGGAGCTCAGGAGATGAGTTGGAGCCCGAGACGTATTCTCGCCACTGCATTGGTTGTTTAAAATATCAGCATTTGTGAGGACAGGTTGTTATAACTGTCCAGGCTGATGATTAGTGATTTGCGTACTCTGATTGGAGGTATGTATATTATAGTTTTTTCTTTGTGTAAAGATCTGTTTATATTATATATTATTCATTCTGCTGTGAGATTCTGTGTTGTTTAGTTCTTCATGTCTTCTTCTATCTTCTTTCTTTCCCATAATAATCCGCCTTTTTGTGCAATTTGAGTTAGACATGTGTTGTAACAAACCGCATATCTATCGATTTTATATTTAAATATTTTATCGTTAATCGGATTTTGGTCCGAAAAGCTACTTTTTGCATACGGTCAAATTAGGACTCGAGACAACTTCCATTCAGTTCAAAATGACGTTTGCGATCTTTTTGAGTGTAAACTTCGATATGTTTGGAGTTAGTGGAATTCTCGCTACTTTTTCCCGCTTGTGACTTTGGTTTGGACTGCACCTTCTTTAGTTCAGCCCAACCCACTTCCTCACTTCATTCATCATTTGTTTTAACATTCAAGCTTCATCAAAAATGGTGATGGGAAGGAGAAATTAAAACTCCAAGCTCAAATTCAATTGCAAATCCAACTCCAAATTCAGGTAGAAGATATTGGATTCAAGCTTTGGATTGCTTCTCCTTGCTTTCAAGCTCCATCTTCATCCATTTTAGTGAAAAGGTGAGATTTTTAATCTCACATCTTGCCTATAACTGTCATTGGACTGTTGGGAATGATTCCCTATCGCATTTGTATGAACATTTGCTTTTGGTTTGGATTGGATTGGCAAGAAAAACTCTAATTTTTAGTGCTTTTGGTGAAAAACTGCACTTAGGTCGTTCTGCGTATTTAGGTCGTTCGCCACAGGGTCGTTAGGTCGCTCGGCAATGGCTCCGCCTGCATTTCCTTAGGTCACGCCTCCTTTAGGTCGTTTGACCTATCTGTATTTAGGTCGTTTGCACTGGGTCACTGGCTTTAGGTCGCTCGACTTTTCCCCCATGTTAGGTCGCTCGGCATGTGCAGCCTAGTTAGGTCGCTCACCACTATTAGGTCGTTTGACCCCTTTCACTTCCTTTAGGTCGCTCGACCTGTTAACCCCTTAGGTCGCTCGCGTGTTAAGACCCTTAGGTTGCTCGCGTGTTAAGACCCTTAGGTCGCTCGAACGATTCACGCGCTAGGTCGCGAATAGTTTAGTCACTAGGTCGCTTGGCATTGTGCTGCTAGGTCGCTCGGCACTTTGGTGTTAGGTCGTTAGACCTTGTTTTCTACTCGGTCGTTTGGCTTTGTTTTATGCTAACTTGCGAACACCTTTAGGTCGCTAGGTCGTTTGACCTGCTTGCAATTCCTTAGCTCGAGACTGTTAGGTCGCGCACCTTTTAGCTTGGTTTTGTTAGGTCGAGACACCCTGTTAAGTCGCGCAGCAGCTTAGGTTGCATCACTTATAGGTCGCTTGCCTATTTACACTTGGGTCGTATGACCTGTATTTCACTAGGTCGCTCGACCTATTCTTCTGTTAGGTCGCACGACATTATAAGAGCATCTCCAACAGCTCCAAAATTCTGAAATCTGCACCCAAATTCGTTCCCAACAGAGCGCGAGAAAATGTGATAGTGTGGAAAGGGGGGCCTTCGGGCTGAGAAATCGCGATGGATGAGGCGCCTGTTGAACAGGCGCCTGTTGCCAGGCGCCTGTTTAATAGGCGCCTACTATCCTCCAACGGCCATTTCCCCAACGGTCATTTTCCATCTTCAAATAATACTCCCCCCTCTTCTTTCAGTTCAAACCAATTTCCTTCTTTCTTTGCAATTTTTTTCTGCCACTGATCTCAACTGAAAATGTACTCCGATTTTGACGTTGTTGCTGCAAGGGCCAGTTTTGAAGAATACGACTTGCAAGACGCTACGATTCCGATTGGGGGAGAAGTAACTAATGCAAGTTGGAGCGCTGCGGAAGACTACGATCTTTGCTACATTTACTGTGCACTATCAGTCGATCCTATTCGAGGGACCGATCAAAGTGGTGAATCTTTTTGGGGGCAAAATTACTAATTGCTATAATCGGAAGAACATGAATCGAAAAAGAACGCTATCTTCAGTCAAAGGTCATTATGGAAAAATAAATCGTCAAACGCAAACGTTCGATTCTCAAATGTTCAAATTGAAGCAAACGAATCCTAGTGGCTTTGGGAATGAAACGCATTTAGTAAGCTTCAATATAATTTCATTTTTTTTTGTTATCTTAGTTCTCTAAGTTTACCAGTTATTTTTTGAACAGAGAATGGCCGCAAACAAGTTGTTCAAACAAATCTATAAACCTGATAGTAAACAAGCACCACATTTTTATCAGTTCATGCACGTGAATGACATGTTGGTCGAGCACGTTAAATGGAAATCATCGCTTTAGAAGACCGTTCAACAAGTTCAATCAAACAGCGGTCGGGGGTAAAACGCCTATAGTTGGAGAAACCTCCAGTCCTATGGAATCCCAAGGAAGCTTCAGTTTAGGATCAAAAGAAGGCCCATCCCCAACTGAAGATCATTTTGTTAGGCCACAGGGAGCAAAAGCGGCCAAAAAGAAGCAGACTGCCGCAACGGATCAAGATGAAATTAAAAAACTCATGCTTGAATCTGAAGAAAGATTTAACCGGGCAATGGACACTCGAGCAATGCAACACCAAGAAAAGTTATCAAGAATGGATCAACTTATTGCTGGAAACCTCCAAAGAGATGAAGATGCAATAATGTTCATGGATACGTCACATATGTCTGCAGAACAACTGCAGTATACGGAGCAAAGAAGGAGAGAAATTATGAGGCGTAGACTTGAAGAGGATCATTAAATGAATTACCGTTTCTACAACCATTGTATCTTTAAGTACCGTTATTTGTATTGTGTTCTTAATGCAAGCAATTAGTAATATAAGTTTTTTCATTTAAATTGCATTACACTGAAAAATGATTTTAACAACATTAGCTTAATTATACAGAAACAGATTACAATAACCTTAATAAGAAACAACAACATAAACAATAGTAGAAAACGTAAGAATAGAAATAGAGTTTCACTGATTTCCAGAAAACCCCCAAAGATGATCTATGAGATCATTTTGTAGTCTTCGATGAAGTTGAGCACTACGGTATGACATTTGGCTTTCTACATGAAACTCGAGCTCAAGTGCGCTTCCAATCATATCGTTGCGCCAAACATGCGGTGGTGTAGGAGCACCCTCGTACACGTAATCTTCTTCCATGTCTCTTTCATCCTCTATAATCATATTATGTAAAATAATACAAGTGTATATTATTTTTGTCATTTTAACTGGTGACCAAAGTCTGCACGGATTACTGACTATGGAAAATCTAGACTGAAGAACCCCAAATGCTCTTTCAACATCCTTCCTCTGGCCTTCTTGCATCGCTGCAAACTTTGCTTGTTTATTATTTTGTGGGTTAGAAATTGTCTTGACAATGGTACTCCATTTCGGATATATACCATCACCTAGATAATATCCATGATCGTACGTGTTACCTCCCAAAGTAAATGTACAAGGAGTTGATCTTCCGTTTGCTAAATCATTGAACAACGTAGATCATTCGACTACGTTAAGATCATTGTTCGAACCTGGCATTCCAAAAAATGCATGCCATATCCATAAGTCATACGACGCTACAGCTTCAAGAATAATAGAGGACCTATGAGATTTACCCTGATAAGCTCCAGCATACGCCTTTGGACAATTCTTCCACTCCCAATGCATGCAGTCTATACTGCCTAACATTTCGGGCCAACCTCTACTACCATGCATATTTAATAAGTTAACTATATCGGCCTCGTTAGGTCGGCGTAAGTATTGATCACCGTAAATGTCCACGATAGCTTGACAGAAATGTTCCAAACACTCTAATACCGTTCTTTCCGCCACTTTCAAATTTTCATCAAGTGCGTCCGCCGGTCCTGCATATGCAAGCATTCTGAGTGCAGCTGTCATTTTTTGAATTCCAATCAAACCCATTGTACGAGATGCATTGGGTTTGAAGATAAAGTATTTGTCATGCTGCTTGATACAGTGGAGGATTCTAAGAAATAGAGGACGCCGCATGCGGAATCTTCTTCTAAAATCAGCATCTGTGTAAGTAGGATTTGGAACAAAGTAGTCTTCCATCAGTCTGTCGTTGTGCCATGAATGTCTACGATTTTTATACCGACGACCAACAACTGATCCACCGTGTTGCCTACTCGATTGACCAACCTGTAGCGCAGCCATACTTAGTAGTTCCTTTTCACGGCAAAAATGATCTTCCATCATTTCATCAAATTCGTCGTCGCTATCATCAAAAAAAATATAATCTTCTGCCGCCATTTGTTATATTTGAAATTGTATGAAATAAGAATGAGCAATAATACTTCTCAACATCTAGCAAGCTTTTATAGCTTAATTCTCGATACTGTTGCCATCCCATCATACAACTGTAGCCATCCCATCATACAACTGTTGCCATCCCATGTTTAAGCAACTATTGTATGTAGGAGCAGTGTTGAATGGTTCTTATCTTACAACTGTAGCAATATTACTTTATTTACTGCTGAAGCACTATTCTTATCATCCAACTGTAGCAATAATACTGTATGTACTTTTGAAGCAGTGATCTTATCATACAACTGTAGCCATCCCATCATACAACTGTAGCCATTTTCTTAACGCAATAATACAGAAAGAAACAAGTCAATGTTACTGAAACACCCAACAGTAATACAACCAACAAAAAATACCACTACTAGGAATAGGAACTTACACTAACAAACTCAACGAGAATACACTCAACTTAAGGATATCCAAATCGTTCTAGCTAATTTTGACGTACGATATAAGCCTCATGTCCAGTGAATGTGCTGTGATATTTGAGAAAGTAACGACCTTCAAATGTGGAACGGGTTGGTTCGAATACATTTTCAAATATAACTTCATTGATAAATGTACTGTACCGCGTACAGGCGTTGCAGAAGTTCCCATACGCAGTCCTCAACTCTACCTTCGTACGTCTACTTCTACACTCAACATTGTTATTGTATAGTTCAGCAATGATGTCCCAAAACTGAGTTGCCATTATCTCTTCATCGTCGCACATCTGATCAGTTTGTATAAAAACATTTACTAACTGTTTCAATTCCATAGCCGAAAATATTATGTTACTCATTGATTGAATTTACCGAACTTTTAAATGTTGTGACATAAGAGTACAAAACTTTCTCTTAAATAAACAAGTCGTGATCCGCGTACAATAAAATGAAGCATGAGATTAACGTCCACGTGTCAAACATCCATAAACTGTTTGACAAACAAACACAAATGTGTTTGTTACATCAAAATCGTCACAATTCTAGTACATATACGCTCAATAATAACCAAGCATAAATTAGCATCATCACTAACATATAGACAGTCACATAATAACACAGTCTAAAACATCTAAATGCAGCACATCAGTCTATGTGATCAGAACCGCTATCAATCTCCTCATCGTCTCCACTATCGTCGTCACTGTCGTCGTTGACGTCATCAAAGTCGTGCGGCTGAGGTCCTGCATGGAGCTGCTCCTGAAGCTGCTGAATCTGGGTCTGTAATCCCTGTATCTGCGCATCATACTGAGTCTGCTGTTGTTGGACCACAGTCTGGTAACTCTGATACATCATCCCTGTATAATCGAGCGTCATACGCTCAAATGCAGCAATCATCTGTCTATCATAATCCATGTACTGAGAAAACTGATATGCGCACAAGAAAAATTATACACAGGTGGATAATATAATGACAAGTAATATAATGACAAGTAAATTAAGGAAAATTAAAAACACATACAGACCTGATGAGGCTGGTACAATCCGGCGGATGGTATACCCGTAATAGCGTCGTATGTAGGATACTGCAAGGGATACTCCACAACCTGACCGTGTACATCATACGCTCTAAACGAATGAGGTGGTGGGTCGAAAGTAGGAGGCTGCGTGTACTGAGATGATGTAGGCTCAAAGGTGGCAGCCGGTAGTGGAACTCTACCAGAAGAGGTACGCGGCCCAATATGATCGGAGTTCAAACCCCGAATATAATCAGGCAAAGCGTAAGCACGTGGGGCTACTCGAGCCCAATATGAATCAAAGTCTCCCAGAACTGTAAATGGCTCACCATCCACCCATCCCGCTCCCCTCATCGCATGAATATAAGCTGGTCCAACCCGAATATCACCATACATATCATCCCATGGTAGCGGATCTGATGGAATGCGAACTATACCGTACAACTGTAGCCAACACTGATCCCCTAAATACCATATGAATGGACATGTAGCAACCTGAAAGCAAATCCTACGTCGCGACATGGATAAATGAAAAGTGAGTGGATGGTCAGGACCGGGCTCTAGGAACTGTAAGTACTGATCCCATGGACGAATGATAATGTTACCACGCCGCCTCATATCCATCTGCTGTCTAGCCTCCATCAACTCATTGTGCACGCCTTGTGCAACACGGGACAAATGCATAGGAGGACCCCAACGACGCAATCTAGGAAAGTAAATATAAGGTGTGGCATTCGCCTCTACAATAAGTCGGGGGTGCATATTGGCAGTATACTCGTAGTACCAAAATGGAAGAATGTACCAAAAGCCATACATCTGTCTAGACTGCTGAAGCGCATATGTATCTAATGCTACGTACAAATAACCAATAATAGCAGTACCGTAATCATATATATGTAGTCCATCCACATCTACTAACCCAGCCAGAAAACCAAGTCTAATAGTACCCTTATTGTTACTAAAAAATGTAGACCCAAAAAGGTATAGTATGAATGCACGGATAACGGGAGTGTGCATATCCTCAACGGCCATGTACTCTACTATATAACGCTGCAAACAGGGGAGAGTAACAGCTCCTCCTCTAACCTCCTCATCGGCCATAGTCAGTAAATAAGCTGAATATGACTCGAACTCCTCAAACGAACTATCAAATGGAACAGGGAGACGGTCAGGTCGACCAACCTCTATACCAGTGAGCATATAAAAATCTAGAGGAGTCAGTCCTAGCTCAAAATCAGGAAAATGAAATGTGTGAGTGGTAGGCCACCATCTCTCGGTAAGGGCCTCTACCAGACAACGATCTACATGTGCAAATCTAGGTAAAGCAAGAAATTCACCAAAAGGTGATGCATGTAGCCTATCCAAAATCGGCTCCGGTAACTGATCAAAATATTCAGACATACACCTATACCAACTACCTCGCATCGCTACGTGACGAACCTAAATATATGATTATGTAATGTTAAAGTAAATAAGGAATTATTATACATTTATATTTACATGGTCGTTCATTAAGCAATAAATAAATAAACGTATACCTGTGGCGTCGCTATAGCTGCAGTAAGTCGATGCGAAATAGTAGGGGGCAAGTCGTGCAAAGATCGAAGATCGTCTGGAGTCACGGTAGCATCGGGAGGGACATGAACAGGTCCGATATTGGCATCAGTCGTATATCGAACGGTACGTCTACCAGTTTTGACCGGACGGGGCGGCATTTGGACGCGAAGTTAATTTGAAAATGGGGGTTGAGAAGAGGCAAGAATGAAAGGAAATGGGGAAAATGCGCCTGATATAGGCGCATTAACCATGCGCCTGTTCAACAGGCGCCCGAGTGTTATTAAACTCGGGCGCCTATTGAACAGGCGCCTGGTGACCAGGCGCCTGTTCAACAGGCGCCTGCCCTCATTTCTGTTGTAGAAATGAGGGCTCCAACATTTTGGAGTGCGGAAAATCGAATTTCCGCACTCCAAACCGTTGGAGATGCTCTAACCCTTAGGTCGTTCGATCTATGTGACTTAAAGACTTTGCACCTTAATTCGACCATGTTAGGTCGGAAGTATATTCCTACTTTGATGGTTTTGGGATTGATTTCTTTAAACTTTACTCACGTCTTCGAACGTGAATTTATGTGGATCGATTTGTTTCAACAATCGTTTTATGACTTGTCACTCTAAAGATATGAAGGTTTCAATACTAGTAGTAAATATCAAAGCTCTTTCATAAAAACGATTTCAACTCTATTTTAATACAAAGCCCTTTTTCCTAAACCGTTTTCCAATCTATTAGTATATACAAGCCTTTACTTCACTCGGATGAGAAATCGAATTAAACGACTTAGTAAAATGAGTGGTATGAAACGCTTGCGTTCACTTCGTCGGTTATCTCTTAGACTTGTTCGATTGAACCCTTTTGTGACAATTTCCTAGTGAAGATCTACAGTTTGTTCGTAAATATTTAAGTTAAGCTAGTGGTTATGGGACATGAAGCTAAACTCATATATTTACTGGCTTAGTGTAATTGACACTTCCTTATGATCATGACGATCATTTTTGTGATTTAGACTAGCGATTGAGCGATGTCTCTTTGTTTGCGAGGGAGAATAGACCCCGCTTTTGTGATGTTTCGCCATCACATATATGGGGTAGCACCCCATGGTCTTCGGGCCGTTCATGTGTTAAAATTAATGGATAGCTTCCATGAGATAGCTTCTCGTTCATGTGTTTACGCGTTGGTGAGTTTTCATGCTCCCGTTCATGTGTTAGGCCTCCCCCTTTTTATGTGTTTTTCTGGATTTCTTGTGATGATTTCTGGAATTTTGTGCTTCACTAATTTTCGTGATTTTCATTGATATGATATCAATTTTTGTGCATTGGTGAATTTATGTGTTATTGACTTGTTATGAATACAAGTTTAGGGTATGATACCCTATTTTATCTTTGAGAAGGTTCTTGTGATATTGATTAATCTTTTGTTGATTATCATTTTCATACTTATAGTAGTATGCCGTTATGATTGTTACATGTTCATGCCATATTATTTATCCTATACCATATCATCTGATATTTATAGCTAGACTGATCCGTTTATTATTTTCTTATAAATAATACTCGGGTCAGACCGAGATGTTACAGGTGCTTCTGCTTGACTTCTCTTCAGGATTATTCTGACTTTTGGCTAACTACATAGATTAGTAGTTTTTGGATGTACACATTTGAGATATAGACTCTATGTTGTGTACTTATTCTTTTATATAGCACGTGATGCTATTCTTTTGTATTATCGTGGATCTTTCTGACCACTACTCTGATGTACACTTTCATGTGATATATATTAATTCATATCTTCTTCCGCCTTTGTGATATGGATGTTTGTGACTGATTTATGTTATGATTATTTCTATGTTTATTTCCGAAGATTATATATAGCCACCGTGTGATAGCTTTGTGTTTGCATCGGTATGTCGGATTTCCTCTTTAAAAGATATGCATTCTATTCTATCTGACATATCGGTGCTCGCACAAAGAAGTTACATGGATGGTCGCTCCTCCACAGCCTTATTCTCCGTGCTAATTGACAGCACTGCATCGTAGTGTTCTTGGTTAGCGTGGGTATAGAGGTGGGACGTTACAGCTTGGTATCAGAGCCAAATTTCGGAACAATGTAGAATAACTTAACAAGGATCATCGTCCTAAGTCCACCTTAGGAGTTGTATTTCATGATTTAGTTCAAGTCTTCAAACCAATCATCCTGTTTTCTTTATGATTCCTTGTTTCATCTATCAAGAATTGCTTGATATTCATTTGGTGAATAACCTTTTTTCTTCTTCTCTCTTTCTTAAAGAGGAGAATGTCTAGACCAGGTCATCCCAGAGCTGGACCATCTACTGTCACTCCCCAGGATGGAGTTTTTATGACCGCTCAACAAGTTCTTGATTTAGTAAAGAATGCTCAAGCAGCTGGTCCTAATCAGGAACCTACTCATCCAAAGTCTGGATTTGCACGTTTGTGCAACGATTATACCAACTTGGGTGGGAAACCATTCAAAGGTTCCGAAACTATTATCGAGGTCCAGGCTTGGTTAAGAACATGCGATAGAATCTTTTCTCGCATGAATCTTGTCGATCTTCACCGTGTTCAGGTGGCCTCTAGTATGCTCCAAGAGAGAGCATTGGATTGGTACGAACTTCTTATTTCTGAAATTAATGAAGCTGATCTCTCCTGGGAGCAATTCCAGGAACGCTTCGAATTGAAATTCGTACCAGAAGCAGAGAAAGTGACATTGGCTCGTCGTTTCATATACCTTGTTCAAGGTGCATCCTCTGTGATAGATTATGTCGCATCCTTCGAGTCACTGTCCAAATACGGGGTTGAATACATCAACACCCCATTGAAGAAGAACTAGAGGTTCGTCTATGGCTTAAACAAGAATCTCAAGAAGCCATTACTTCTAAAATTAGAAGTTTCTTTCGATCAACTGATTGATATCGCTCTTCGTCTTGAAGAGGCTGATAAGGACAGTGATGTTGAAGTGGTGGCTGCCAAACCAAACTTCAACAACAAGAAAAGACCTAACAAGTTCAAAGGTCCTTATCCCAACAAAAAGGATAAGCAAGCAACTCCTGCTGCAAAGGCATTTTCTCCCAGTGATAGGAAATGCTTCAACTGTGGTGCTAAGGGCCATTTTTCGAACAAGTGTTCAAAGCCCCGCTCTTGCCGCTATTGTAAAAGTCCAGATCATTTTATGCACCAATGCCCTAAGCTTCAAGAGAAGGAGGGAAAGTTAAACGTTGCTCAAGCCCCTGGCAACACATCTCGCGGTCAAGGTATGTCTCATTCTGTCCTTGATGGCATTATTATATTTCATGATCAACCTATTAGAGTTCTCTTTGATACGGGTGCATCCCATTCTTTTATATCAAAGGAACTTGTCGATACTTTTTCTTTAAATGTTGTTGCTTTAATGACTTCTTTAAGAATTGCGAACCCAGTTGGTGGATCCGCAACTCTTAGTTTACTTTGTAAATACGTGGAGATTATTTTGTGTGATTTTTCCTTCCTAGCCGATTTGCATGTCATGCGTTACTTAGGCTTTGGAATGATTTTGGGTATGGATTGGCTTACTCGTTATGAAGCTCATATCCTATGTCCTGAGTGGACTATTTATCTCCGTCATCCGCAATCTGTTAATCAGATTTAGATTATTCTTAAAGATTCGGATTCCGCCTTGGTTGCATCTTTATATTCTTTAAATCCTCGTGATAATGATAATGATGATGAGGAAGATGTCATTTCTCTTATTCGCGTCGTTCGTGAATTTTCCGACATCTTTGAGCCCGTTTTAGGACTACCACCTAAGCGAGCAATTGAGTTCAAAATTAATCTTATACCTGGAGCTCAACCTATTACTCGTCCTCCTTATCGCATGTCTAATAAGGAGAATGAAGAGATGCGCAAACAATTATCCGAGTTAGAGACGAAGCAACTTATTCGCTCTAGTTCCTCGCCTTGGGGAGCTTCAGCTATTTTCGTAAGTAAGTCCGATGGTACACTTAGGCTTTGCATCGACTACCGCAAGCTTAATGATCTTACTATTAAGAATAAATATCCTTTACCTCGGATTGATGATCTGTTTTATCAGCTTAGTGGTGCTAGAGTCTTTTCACAATTGGACTTGGCTATCGGTTTTCATCAGCTTCGAATTGCAGAGGATAGTATTCCTTTGACCTCATTCCGTACTCGTTATGGATCTTATGAATGGATAGTCATGCCATTCGGTTTGACGAATGCTCCGACTTATTTCGTTGACCTCATGAATCGAGTTTTCAAAGATTTCCTCGACTGGTTTGTTCTCATCTTTATTGATGATATTCTTGTGTATTCTAAAACCGAAGAGGAACATGGAAAGCATCTTCAAATTGTATTGGAAACTCTTAGAAGCAATCAATTAAAGGCAAAATTTTCTAAATGCCATTTTTGGCAATCTAGTGTGAAGTTTCTCGGTCATATTATTTCCGAATCCGGAATATCAGTGGATCCTTCAAAGATTGAAGCGATTCAGAATTGGAAGAGACCGGAGAGCGTGACTGAAATCCGTAGCTTTCTCGGATTGGCAGGTTATTACCGCCGTTTTATAAAAGACTTTTCTAAGATTGTCGTGCCTCTTACTGGCTTAACAAAGAAAGGTGTTAAATACATTTGGTCGGACAAATGTGAAACTTCTTTTCAGAAATTAAAAGAACTCCTTTCTGATGCTCCTGTTCTTGTTATTCCCGAAGGGAATCAAGATTTTGTTGTCTATACCGATGCTAGTCGCGTTGGTTTGGGAGCCGTACTTATGCAAAAAGAACGTGTTATTGCTTATGCTTCTAGGCAATTGAAGCCGGCTGAGACTAGATATGCCACACATGATTTAGAACTCGCGGCTATCATTTTCGCCCTTCGAATTTGGCGACATTATCTTTTGGGAGAGAAGTTTATACTTTATACGGATCATAAGTCTTTGAAATATTTATTTTCTCAAAAGGAACTTAATTTGCGTCAACAGCATTGGCTCGAGTTCCTTGCCTCTTATGATCTTGATATCCTTTATACTCCCGGAAAGGGAAATCGAGTTGCCGATGCACTTAGTCGCAAGCAACAAGCGGTTGTTTCCATGATGATCTCTGAATGGAACGATCTCGAGGTTTTATCCACTTGTGAAATTCGAGATCGTGTTTCCGATTTATGTTCATCTCTTGTTTTATGTAGCCTTGAGGCTCGTCCTTCTATTTTAGACCGCATTCTTGAAGCTCAAATGCTAGATCCTGAATTGGCTTTGCTTGGCCAAAATCTTAAGGATAAAACTGATATTGAAGGTTTGAAGGACTTTGATATTGATTTTCGTGGCGGCATTCGAAAGTTTGGTAGACTTGTTGTACCAAATATTAGTGATCTTCGTATAGATATACTAGAAGATTCGCATCGTTCCAAGTATTCCATTCATCCCGGAAGCAGTAAAATGTACGTAGATATGAAGCGACTTTATTACTGGGAGGGAATGAAATCTGATATTGCTAACTTTGTTAAGTGTTGCATGACTTGCCAACTTGTTAAGGCTGAACATCAACGGCCTGGTGGATTATTGCAACCATTGGAAATTCCAGTTTGGAAGTGGGATCAAATTTCCATGGATTTTATTGATGGCCTTCCCCGTTCTCGTTAGGGTCATACTAGTTTATGGGTGATCGTTGACAGACTTACTAAACTTGCCCATTTTATTCCCGTTCGCTCGAACCGAACCGTTCCTCTTCTGGCCAAACTCTTTATTAAAGAAATTGTTAAATTTCATGGAGTTCCTACTTCTATAGTTAGTGAGCGTGATCCATTATTTACTAGTGGATTTTGGAAGAGTCTTCAAAAAGCTTTGGGAACGAAGCTTAATTTTAGCACCGCTTATCACCCCCAGTCCGATGGACAAACTGAGCGTGTGAATCAAACACTTGAAGATCTTCTTCGAGCTTGTGTGCTTGATTTCGGTGGAAGTTGGGAAGATCATATTTCACTTGTTGAATTTTCCTATAATAACAGCTTCCAATCTAGTATTGGTATGGCTCCTTTCGAGGCACTCTATGGAAGGCCATGCCGCTCTCCTTGTTGTTGGCTTAAGACCAGTGAGAAGCTGGTTTTAGGACCAAATTTTATTCGAGATTCCACAGAAAAGATTGAAATTATTCGACATAGGATGAAAGAAGCCCAGAGTAGACAAAAATCCTATGCCGATAACCGAAGAAGAAAATTAGAATTTTCTGAGGGAGATCTTGTATTTATTCGTGTTTCACCTATGAAGGGTGTTGTATGCTTCAGTCGATCGGGAAAGTTAGCGCCTCGATATATTGGGCCATTTCCTATCACTGAACGTATTGGTTCCATGGCTTATCGCCTTTCATTACCGGCTCAGTTTTCTGCCATGCATGACGTGTTTCACGTTTCTCAATTACGGAAGTGCCTTCAGGATTCCGATTCTATTCTTGAGCTCGGTGCTGTGGAAGAGATAGAAGTTTCGCCTAATTTAACTTATGAGCAGCATCCTATTCGAATTATTGCTTCGGAGGTCAAACGACTTCGAAATAAAGATGTTCCGCTTGTTAAAGTTCAATGGTCCTCAAATCCTAAGGATTGCTCTTGGGAAACTAGAGAATTCATCGAGCGTACACATCCGGAATTACTTTCTCATGCTCTTTGAGGTAAACTTCTTATTTCAAATTTCTTTTGTGTTAATATGCATTTATGGTTGTTACTTTTTATTTTCGTCTTATATATTGCGAGGACGCAATTTCTTTAAGGAGGGGAGTCTGTAACAACCCGCATATCTATCGATTTTATATTTAAATATTTTATTTAAATATTTTATCGTTAATCAGATTTTGGTCCGAAAAGCTACTTTTTGCATACGGTCAAATTAGGACTCGAGACCACTTCCATTCAGTTCAAAATGACGTTTGCGATCTTTTTGAGTGTAAACTTCGATATGTTTGGAGTTAGTGGAATTCTCGCTACTTTTTCCCGCTTGTGACTTTGGTTTGGACTGCACCTTCTTTAGTTCAGCCCAACCCACTTCCTCACTTCATTCATCATTTGTTTTAACATTCAAGCTTCATCAAAAATGGTGATGGGAAGGGAAAATTAAAACTCCAAGCTCAAATTCAATTGCAAATCCAACATTCAACTCCAAATTCAGGTAGAAGATATTGGATTCAAGCTTTGGATTGCTTCTCCTTGCTTTCAAGCTCCATCTTCATCCATTTTAGTGAAAAGGTGAGATTTTTAATCTCACATCTTACCTATAACTGTCATTGGACTGTTGGGAATGATTCCCTATCGCATTTGTATGAACATTTGCTTTTGGTTTGGATTGGATTGGCAAGAAAAACTCTAATTTTTAGTGCTTTTGGTGAAAAACTGCACTTAGGTCGTTCTGCGTATTTAGGTCGTTCGCCACAGGGTTGTTAGGTCGCTCGGCAATGGCTCCGCCTGCATTTCCTTAGGTCGCTGGCCTTAGGTCGCGCCTCCTTTAGGTCGTTTGCACTGGGTCGCTGGCTTTAGGTCGCTCGACTTTTCCCCCCTGTTAGGTCGCTCGGCATGTGCAGCCTAGTTAGGTCGCTCACCACTATTAGGTCGCTTGACCCCTTTCACTTCCTTTAGGTCGCTCGACCTGTTAACCCCTTAGGTCGCTCGCGTGTTAAGACCCTTAGGTCGCTCGCGTGTTAAGACCCTTAGGTCGCTCGACCGATTCACGCGCTAGGTCGCGAATAGTTTAGTCGCTAGGTCGCTTGGCATTGTGCCGCTAAGTCGCTCGGCACTTTGGTGTTAGGTCGTTAGACCTTGTTTTCTACTAGGTCGTTTGGCTTTGTTTTATGCTAACTCGCGAACACCTTTAGGTCGCTAGGTCGTTTGACCTGCTTGCAATTCCTTAGCTCGAGACTGTTAGGTCGCGCACCTTTTAGCTTGGTTTTGTTAGGTCGAGACACCCTGTTAAGTCGCGCAGCAGCTTAGGTTGCATCACTTATAGGTCACTTTCCTATTTACACTTGGGTCGTATGACCTGTATTTCACTAGGTCGCTCGACCTATTCTTCTGTTAGGTCGCACGACATTATAACCCTTAGGTCGTTCGATCTATGTGACTTAAAGACTTTGCACCTTAATTCGACCATGTTAGGTCGCAAGTACATTCCTACTTTGATGGTTTTGGGATTGATTTCTTTGGACTTTACTCACGTCTTCGAACGTGAATTTATGTGGATCGATTTGTTTCAACAATCGTTTTATGACTTGTCACTCTAAAGATATGAAGGTTTCAATACTAGTAGTAAATATCAAAGCTCTTTCATCAAAACGATTTCAACTCTATTTTAATACAAAGCTCTTTTTCCTAAACCGTTTTCCAATCTATTAGTATATACAAGCCTTTACTTCACTCGGATGAGAAATCAAATTAAACGACTTAGTAAAACGAGTGGTATGAAACGCTTGCGTTCACTTCGTCGGTTAGCTCTTGGACTTGTTCGATTGAACCCTTTTGTGACAATTTCCTAGTGAAGATCTACAGTTTGTTCGTAAATATTTAAGTTAAGCTAGTGGTTATGGGACATGAAGCTAAACTCATATATTTACTGGCTTAGTGTAATTGACACTTCCTTATGATCATGACGATCATTTTTGTGATTTAGACTAGCGATTGAGCGATGTCTCTTTGTCTGCGAGGGAGACTAGACCCCGCTTTTGTGATGTTTCGCCATCACATATATGGGGTAGCACCCCATGGTCTTCGGGCCGTTCATGTGTTAAAATTAATGGATAGCTACCATGAGATAGCTTCTCGTTCATGTGTTTACGCGTTGGTGAGTTTTCATGCTCCCGTTCATGTGTTAGGCCTCCCCCTTTTTATGTGTTTTTCTGGATTTCTTGTGATGATTTCTGGAATTTTGTGCTTCACCAATTTTCGTGATTTTCATTGATATGATATCAGTTTTTGTGCATTGGTGAATTTATGTGTTATTGAATTGTTATGAATACAAGTTTAGGGTATGATACCCTATTTTATCTTTGAGAAGGTTCTTGTGATATTGATTAATCTTTTGTTGATTATCATTTACATACTTATAGTAGTATGCCGTTATGATTGTTACATGTTCATGCCATATTATTTATCCTATACCATATCATCTGATATTTATAGCTAGACTGATCCGTTTATTATTTTCTTATAAATAATACTCGGGTCAGACCGAGATGTTATAGGTGCTTCTGCTTGACTTCTCTTCAGGATTATTCTGACTTTTGGCTAACTACATAGATTAGTAGTTTTTGGATGTACACATTTGAGATATAGACTCTATGTTGTGTACTTATTCTTTTGTATAGCACGTGATGCTATTCTTTTGTATTATCGTTGATCTTTCCGACCACTACTCTGATGTACACTTTCATGTGATATATATTTATTCATATCTTCTTCCGCCTTTGTGATATGGATGTCAGTGACTGATTTATGTTATGATTATTTCTATGTTTGTTTCCGAAGATTATATATAGCCACCGTGTGATAGCTTTGTGTTTGCATCGGTATGTCGGATTTCTTCTTTAAAAGATATGCATTCTATTCTATCTGACATATCGGTGCTCGCACAAAGAAGTTACATGGATGGTCGCTCCTCCACAGCCTTATTCTCCGTGCTAATTGACAGCACTACATCGTAGTGTTCTTGGTTAGCGTGGGTATAGAGGTGGGGCGTTACATGTGTGGTTTATTGCCAGCTTAAACTGTACGGAAAAGTGGGTTGTTACAATATTTATGAAATTTATTTTAATATTCAAAATATATACACACACTTATATTCAATTTTATAAAATTAGATGAATTTATAATATGATAATAATATTATTAAAACAAATATATATTAAATATATATCAATTATTTACTTTTTGCCATAGAGTTCTTTTTATATTTTTTTCTACAAATCCGAACAAATTTTAAAAATAATATATATATGCATTCATTTATTTAAAAATTATTTTAAAAATATTTATTAATTGTTAGTGTATAACAATAGATTATAATAACTTTTTTATATAGTTGAAAGCATATATATTGATAAAATAATTTTAAGCAATCTAATAAATGTAATATATATAACTTGTTATCAAATTATTTTAGCTAATTAAAAGGAAATTATTATTTATTTTTTTAAAAATTATTGTCCAAACATTTATTATAATGATGCTATTATGTTTTTTTAAATTTCTAAATCAATTTGAATGCGCATATTAAATCGGACAACAAAGGCACATATAAATTCATTATAAAATATATAGGATCTAATCTCTATAATCATAATAATGTATATAATTAATATTGAGATTGAAAGATTACCTAGGGAAGTCATAGATGATTTTCACTTTGAATGAATGAATAACTCATAGATTTACCCGAACAAGCTTCTAAAATTGCAACGATCTGTGGTACAACCTTTGTTTTTATTTTGTTTGATTTTTTACCAAAATATTTTTGGCTCTGGAGGCTTTAAGGACTCACGGCCAGGCTTGAAGAGATGGAGTGAAAAAATGACGTGGAGTGATGAGTCTAAATAGCATCAAGAAAAGTTAAAAGTAGAGATATTTTCTCCTTCTTTTACTCATCCTTTTCTCATCATTTCAAAACAAATTTGAACTCTTAAACCCTCACTCCCACCCAGCTTATGGCTGTCCATGGTCAGTTCCTAGATGGGCCTTCACAAGTCCCAAGGCCACTCAATAAATAATTATTTTAAATCGAATTTAGATTCTCATTTATATCATATATTTATACGTACATATATAACCTTTATATATGCACCAATGAATTACTAATGACCTCCAAAAATCAAATAAAATTTAATAATTAATATTTCATAAATAGTAATCAATTTAATTAATTTCATTAATTATAAATTAATTAAATCATATAGTCTTTTGGAGTATTCATCATTACGATAGTGCGACTTATAGGTGTGAATTCAATCAATAATTAATATCAAAGAATTCGAATGTTAACGTTCACATGTCACTTTTCTAGTTGTGTGATAGTTTAGTCAAATTTGTCGCTTATATATCTTTTCGGTAAAATCTAATTTTACAGTTTTAAGCGGTATAGTAATAATTATTTACACTAATTCTCTTAATCAAAACTATATCACTTTATGACACAAGAAATTTGGTTATGTTCAAAATTCCAATATCGTGCACAATCAACTCGGTTAGTCTAAACATAAAGTCCTTGGTTCAACAATAACAACTATTATTAACCGTACTGCTCTAGCTAGAGAATTTGACTTTAAATTGACTAAAGTTGACTGTTATACTAACCTCATATAACCGATGAGACAAATTCTCTGTTGATTAGTGTTTCACTTCCAATGCTTCAACTCAGATCTAACTATAGTTAGTCGATGGCCGCCATGCTATGATTCAACTATAATCAAAGTGGAGTTTCCTCATTAAAGTTCAATAATATTCTCAAGTCAAGAGAACTGTGCAATATTGCCACTTCAAGATTCTATGTTTGACCTTAGCTATATTAACCAACATAAAACTCTCGAGTAAGTCGTTCGATGAATGTTTTATGGCGACAGGTATATGATATGGGTACTTGAGTTATCGTTGCAATGGCAAGTATATTGTTTGGATTTCAATGTGAAATGATTTTTATACCATATTCGTATGCTATGACATCATCCATTTTCAATGTTCCTAGATGCTTTGGGGTACGATGTTACTTCGATTGTTGAATATTATGTTTATTTGATTGATATGGCAAGACACCATCCCATATTGAGTTGTCTTGACTATAGTATGGTAAAAGCAAAATGGTGAGAAATTATGTTTGGGAAGAATGCCGTTAGTAGGTTTGTATAAGGGATGATTGAATTTAGATTTTAGATTGTAAAAGACACACTAGATTAAGTTGGTGCCAAAATTTTGTAAGGAGGTATTACTGATGATGTAGAATGAAGTGTTTCAAGTTATTTGGGCAAGCCTAATTTGAAGGGTCAAGGAGGAGATATCATAATTTGCATGCACTAAAAATGTGAAGGCTATTTTCATGAAAAATGGGATTTGGGGATTTAGATATGGTTTAGAGAAAGGACTAGATATATTCTTTTCTATCATCCCTCAAATTGAAGACAGGCTATCTATTCAAAGAAGATATTTTGAAGTAGCGACTTAAGGGTACATAGTTATGTTGCATTGGTGTACATGAACGATGTACTATATAGTTGATCACATGTAATGCAAATAACTTTTTTGGATTTCACTTAGATTTAGGATTGCACTTAGGTTTAGATTTTTTGCTATGTTTGAATAAAATAGGATTACTTTTATTTAAATGTTTGAATGTTTGCTTGCTTGTATGTCATAGAACTTAGGATAAAACTCTTGTAGATTGAGAGCATGGCACTATAGTATCATAATTGTTGGATGTTTGGAAAATTGAAATCATAAGTGAAATGATAAATTTTAAGTTGGATTGAAATTATAAGACAAGGGATACTATGTCCACCAGATTAAGACACCTTTTGATTTTAATGTTCTTAGGTGAAAAAAGGAACCGTTTAGCGATTCAAGTTATTAGTTTTCTTACGTGATACACCTGCCACTTTTGAGTTATATTATCCTAGCATCCAATGATGAAGTGATTAGTTCGCTACTGGGATTATCTGAGTGTAGTGTATGTGCATTTAAGAGTTGTACGAGATTAATTTTTAGTGAGGAGCGTCCTTATGCCAATGCTATTAGTTGTTATGGTTTTGGCATTAGATTATTTGGACTGGCAGAATTCCAAAAGTCGCAGTTGTGCATGTATATTTGAGGTTAATGTTTAGGATTGAGTATATATACACCAGTAGTGGAGTTTATTTAGTTAAGAATGGGAAGTGAAATCTGGATAAGAGAACTTAGAAAGCGGTAGAGAGGACCCGATATTTTTATTTCGACTCTTTTCCAGAATATTATTCAACTTGCCTATTTATTAGTATAATTAGTTTAGTTAGGTATGGTTGAATGGTTGTTATATATATATATACTTCTTTGTTTAGAATACTATTTGTTGGTTTGCTTTTGGTTGTTTGACTTGTTAATTTTTTTGTTTATGATATAAATTATTTTTGTTTGACTATATATGTTTGATATGTAGAAATCTATGCATTTATTTATGATATATTAAATCCAATGACTATTGCATATACATAGAATTTACGTACTCATATAAGGGTGCATGCACACATACCTGATATGTAATAAGGTTTCAGTCCTATAGGAAGATGCTAAAGATAAATTCTTGCATTCTACTAAGTGTAAAGCCAAAAATTAGGCCTAACCTAAATGTCCAAATTCAAGAGATTCAAAGGTACTTAAGTAAATAACTTAGCCCTTGGTCAAGTATGCAAATGATCGAGTAGTCAAGTAGTCACAAAGTCCATTATGAAAATAGGTGATAGTCCAAGTCCTTCATTATAAATTTGTAGTTTTAGTTTGACCTAATTGCCATTAGATTCCCAAATTAAGCTTATACAATTGTCTTTAGTATAAAATGAAAATGAGGAAGAATATGAAATTAGAAAATTTGGTCGGGGTGCAAGCCAAATTATTGGAAAGTGAGCCGTTAGATCTTTGACACGTGGAGGCCATTAAATCTAAATGGTTAAGATGCGAATGACGTGGCACGATGTGTGAGTGACACATGAAATAATTTTGATGCTTCTTTTTTTTATACTAACATGGCATGATTAGATCATTTGGAGTTTTCCACGTGGTCACTTAGAGTAGCCTTGAGATAACTTTAGATCTTCGATATATAACACATTACCTTGATTTACAATAACATTAATTTAGTTTTATGATAGCCTCTTTATCAGTTTATCTTCGATAGCATCTTTATCACTAGAACTTTGATAACCCTTCCTTCCTTGAGGCTCTTTTATATGAGGTTATATAGTCTCTTTATCATTAGATTTATGGTAGCCTCTTTATCATTAGATTTATGATAGCCTATTTATCATTAGATTTACTATAGCCTCTTTACTTGATTTACGATTGACCCTCTTCTTTCTTAGATTCATGATAGCCTCATCTGCTTAGATTTACGATGGCCTCGTTACTTGATTAGATTTACTATAGCCTTCTTGCTTGACTTACAATAGCCTCATCTTTATTAGATTTACTTTAGCAACGTTACTTAATTAAATTTAAGACAACCTCCTTCCTTGATTAATGATAGCTTCATCTTCCTTAGATTTACGATAGCCTCATCGTCATTTTATGATACATCATCCTTAATATGTATCGACCTGGTATTTTTAACCATTCGCATCCGCACATGTCGGACTTGAATTGCTAAAAATATCAGGTTGTTAATTTATATTTGGCAAAACTCAGCATATACAGTAAATAAATCAATCACAGAATCATAGACACAGAGTAATGTAACAGTAAGCAGCGGAAATAGATAAATAGTAGTTCATGAAGCTACTATATAAACATCAAAGTTTGAAATAAAATACAACATAATATCTCAAATACAATAAAGTCTCAAATACAAACAGATGACATCTCTGAACAAAATCAACTGGAAGAGCTGAATAGATAGATGGATCTCCAAGCGAAGCTCCAAACTCCAAAGGTGAGTCTCAAATGCTTTGACACTCAGTCTTACCCAAGCGTAAAGCAAAACACAAAACACTGGAGTCAGGATTAACATTATTATATTAATAAATTCAACTTAAGTGAAATGTCAACTGAAATACAAGTAACTTAAAGGATGTTTGGGATACCCATCCTCTAAGGATCCGTGGAACTATCTACTATGTAGTAATATACGCTATTATACTATGTCTATAGTAAAGTAAAGGTATTAAAATAGCGTTAAGGCGTTACCCATATCCCCCTTAAAACATTTTATATAATCCCGTAGTCTATACAATGTCGTACGCTCCTCTGTAAACTGGAGGTTTACCCAGAGGACATCACATAGGTACGGTACAAAACAAACTCGTAGAAGGCGCGATAGGGCATACGACAAGGAACTCGAGGCAATGCCAGGGTAGATATACCGTTTGCGGATCTGGACTGGTGGTAACGCATATCAGCTACTACCGCCCACCATGTGACACACTCCCAAATCAACACCCAATCAAATCACAAAAGCAATAGAACGGTATCGAAGAAATGTGCCCGATTGGAGGAATGACTTCACTTGGCCCGGCGTGGCTCCTGTTTTAGCCGCATCAAGCTGACTCATGGGAGTCAGGGCTACGTAAATACCATATAGAATCATCGCCAAACCATCCTACTTCATTCTGGAATCTCCACCACATACACAGCTGTTAAAGTGGTTTTCGGTATTGGCAGAGAGTATGACAATATCCAATCCCGATCTCTTTAACAACCAAACGCTTATTTCACACCATGGTCATTTCATTTCAAATAGTTCATATTTCATATCAAAATATCATATTCATTTCAAAACCATATCAATTCGATATCATTATTCACTTTAAATAATATTCATTTCCAGAATCGTAACACTCTCAAAATTATAACACTTTCGAAATCATAACACTTTTGAAATCATAACACTTTGGAAATCATAACACTTTTGAAGTCATAACACTTTGGAAATCATAACACTTACGAAAATCATAACACTTTCGACTTAAACAGTTTAGATATTGAAAATAGTATATATATTAAAATAATTATAAATTAAAATAGTTTATATATTAAAATACTTTATATATTAAAATAGTTTATATATATTAAAATACTTTATATAATAAAATTAGTTTCCTCCAATCTCACAAATCAATTCAAATCGTTTAAATTCCAAAATTCAATTTAAATCAATTCCAGTTTAACCATTTCAGGTTGAAGTTCAAAGATTCAAGTTTAAATATTCGAACATTTACAATATAAATCTCATTTATATTTCAACATTAAACTTCAATTTATTTCAAATTGGAAATTATTCCCTTAACCATTTTTATAACCATTTATTTAAATCCTAATTTATACATTTAAATCAATATTAAATATTCAAATCTCAATTTTATTCAAATTTGAGATTATTCATTTAATCACTTTTTATCAAATCAAGTTATAAATCCAGTTATAATCTTATCTTTTCAAAATCTCAAAACTAATAAGCTTAAATCTATTCTTTCTTAAATTCAATTATTAACCAATTTAAATTCCAAGTCAACGTTAATTTATCTTCCCAACCTTTATTATTAAAGTTATAAAAAATCATTTTTAAAATATTAATATAAATTTAAATAAATACATAAACATATTATATACTAATTAAATTAAATTTTATTAAATCAAATATTATTATTAAATTTATTTTATATTAAATCTATTTTATATATTTTTAAATAAAAAAATATAAGTAAAATCTTGAAATTTACATTTTTCAAAACTAACTTATAAGTTAAAATTCCCAAAACATATTATTTTAAAATGTAAATTTTATATTATAAAAAAATCAATAACTATTAAAACCCATATATTTCATTCCAAACTTTGGAAATCATTTTAAAAATTTAGACCAACGGTGTCTGTATATAATTTTCTATCCTATGGTCAAGTGATACAGATATTTATCATTTCAATCCGCAAGTTAACATTTACGAGTATATATCATTTCAACCCGCAATCCCAAAATTCACAATCAATGAAAATCGCTTGGGTTTACAATTTCAACCCATAATGATTTTCTTCTATTCTACAAGACCATTCGGGTATGTATCATTTCAACCCATAGGGAATTCTATACTAACAGGGAACTTGCAGAGTGAGAACAGTTATAATAATAATATAACATATCAACAACAGAGATATATCATCAGTGATAAATAAAACAAAATATAAACAACAAGATATGGTGTCATATCTCATAGGTCAGCAGTTACAGATAATAGCATATCATATATAGCAATTAAATGATTAACAGTTCAATTTAGCAGTATATTTCAATTGTCATTTCAAGTGAAATCAAATTTAATAAATATAGGAATGTTAATCGTGAGTGATTGCTCACCTTTCGAGGTTAGAGAGATTTGAAAATGAAATGAGTTACGAATCCAAGCACGAATTCCAAAGCAAAGCAAGATTGGCACGAATTCGACGGACAAAACTAATAAATAGGAATCGATGAGAACAAATCAAATTAGCTTGATATAAATGGAAAATATATACTATATATAACTCAAACATACCATTTATAAACTTGTATACAAACAAACATGTTATATATCACTTATCTAAACTTATACACATAAAATAGATTATATTCAAACATGTCTAACTTTATATATATATATATATAACATTTTATATACAGTCTTATATAAACCACATATATAAACATATACTATATATAATAAATACTTTCATACTTACACATAAAACAGCATATTATAACCCCTATAATTAACACATAATATATTTTATATGAACTATCATATATAAATGATAACTTGTGCATACAATATACTGATATGTCTTCAATATAATAAACAAACTTACACAACAGAACATATTATATATAAACAAGTAAGTTGACAAACAGGTGTAGGTAAAAGTATATATACAACTTATCTATATAACATATAACATATATATACTACATACATATTTTATCTAAAATCAATACTATAAACCATCACAAACTTACAACATAAATTATATATATATATTAAAAACATATATATAATATCATATACATTGTGAACATATAATACTGTTAAAATCCCAAGACTGTAAACTGTAAAAAGAAGAACAACAAAAAGTAAACTCATGCATATTCATATATTTAGTAAACACATGATCTTCTTTCCAGATCAAATATGAACTTATATACCCAATATAGCTTATATATATAGTACTTATATATGGTAGATCTATATAATCATCCAATAATCTGATCTGGGAGATGTTGGTTTTGTTATTATGAATAGATATTTGCAAGCTTTGATAAATAGAGCAAATGAAAAAATATAATATATATAACACCTACATAAACACATATATATACAAACTGATAAAAAATATATACCTTCATATATGTATATCCAAAACAAGCGCAGAACAAAAATAAAAGGGATTGGCAAATGTTGGTGAGGCAGGATGAAGGAAGGGGAGAAAGGGATGGCAGTGGGTAGAAGCTTGCAGCCTGGGTTGATGGGAGCTGGGTAAGGAAGATCTGGGTTTTGGGTTGGAGGCGCACATGGCTGGGCTCGGCTGAGAGGGGAGAGGCAAGGCGAGTTAGTACACAGGTCAAGGGAAGGGAGGAGTTGCGAGGCGCCGAGTGTAAGGGCCCGATTCTTCGACTTCCGAATATCGACATCAATACGTCCACTGTATCGAATGCCGGAAAAACGAATACTTAGGGTTTTAAGAAAGAAGAGGTAGAAGAAAACAAAAGAAGAACAACAGAACAACATCAGAAATAGAAACAATAACAGAATCTCACATTCGCAGCGGAACAACATATAATAGATAAATGAATAATCTTTAAATCAAAGAACTACATCATTTTATACATTACATCATCATCAGAGTTTACAACAACAATACAACAATGGACAGTTATATAAACTTGTCCTTATACAGAATACACTGCGGAATAAATAATATCATATACAAGTGGTACGTCTCGCCATCCAGCTCGCCACTAAGCTCCACAGCATCCCGAATCCAGAATGACCTGATAACCTAACTCTAGACTGCCCGTATGGAAATTTGTGGGCACCCAGAGTTTAGGAAGGAAACAATAAACTCCAGGTCAGTCATGGTGACTGGTGTGAGAACTAAAACAAATTATCTTTAAAACAACAACAACAAAGAAAGTAAAACAATTTCGCAATGCTTTTGGAAAATGAAACTACCGTAAGACCTCCCACCACACACACAATGCGAACGCAGACTTGGAGTAGATTTCTTCTTATGTTAGTCAAAAATGCTTACTACGCAAAACAAATAATTTGATTTGATATTTTTATTAGTGCATAGTGGAAAACATTTCGAAAGTAGAATATAAATCTTAGCCAGCATAGGTACCATTATATTATGCCTGCTATAGCTGCCTCCTGAGGAGACAGGTTATACAATTGAAATTGTAAAGGGCTCGTATTGTTTCTTTGGATTTCCAACAAATGGTCAGGCCAAGGAACTTCCCATTGCCACATAGGTACGCCTCTGGAAAGACGACCCGAGAAATAACCTAACATTACGGTTAGATCTCTGCCAACACAAGGCCGGGTTACCTCTGCAAAAATAGGTAACTACTAACACGCGTATGCATCCCCCGATCGTAACCGATCTTCCCGAGGATCCTCGATTTCCAACAACCACATATGAATAATAATGCAGCAACAACATAGGTTAAGTATATGGGCTCCATACCATGATACCACCTCTATCCAGAAGGAATGATATACACTAAGGGGCGCTACTCCCTAGAACCTTGCCGCATCCTTCCTGTTTTGACCATTTCCGGGGTGTGAGGTCCGACGAAGTCTCGTCCACAAAGCTACTCTTTTCACAAAGCCATGCTTTAGGTTAAACAAATGATCAAAGTAATGATCACAAAGATAAATGATCAAACAAATGATCATATCACAAATGATCAAACAATGATCATTTCACAGCAACACTCAGCATGCCACGTTACCAAATTGGGAGTATATCGCTGATAACCTTCAACTACATAACCTCTGAGCTCGTACGTCTCAGAGAAGGGTGTTAAGCTAAGAGAATAAATTCTCCGCCACCAACAGATATGTATTTGAAAGAAATCAGCTTTATATCTCAATTTGTAACGTCAGACATACAACCATACAAGTCTGCTCCGGGATCGAACAGAACCGAAGGCACTTCTCACAAAGCCCTTGCAAATCCGGATAATTTTCTAATCACGTCCGGACTTCCTGCCACTAAGGGTGATAAAACCTCTATATCGGAGATCAACCGATGCAGAGTAACTCGATGGTAATCCTTCCGTTTTCAAAAATATCCGGTCTTCAACACCGGTCATCAAATGCAATCCATTACGACGTATCACATACTCGGAATGGGTTATACGACCCAAAGGTCCTTTCCCGGCTAACCCGAATAGTGAGCGCTTATTCAAAAATAAGTGTGGCATTAATATTCAAGCAAATCACAACAAATACCCATTCAAGGGTAAATATTGATAGTCGGTTATTTAACTATCAATAAAGATGCGCAACATCATCAGATTCCAAATAATTTTCCAAATTATTTAATTTCCAAAAATATCTTTACAAGATATATAATTTTCCATACTTAACCATTTGAAACAAATTTCAAATATTCACTTTTCAATTTATCTTTAAAAGATAAAATTTCAAACCTTTCATTTCATATTGGAAAAGCATTTCCATACTTATTTAATAATAAGTAATTCACAAATCATTTATTTTCAACACTTGGAAAATATTCGATATACTCAAATCAAAATTAAGTATATATTTCATTCTTTAAGGAAGTTATTCTCTTTCACAAATTTTATTTGAGTCAAAACGAATGTTACGTAAAACATCGTTACGACAACTCAAAATCACTAGTATAGGGATTCGAAATTTAGATAGATATATAAATCCCAATACTATATAAAACATTTCCTTTCGAAAACCATTTACTATAACAACAGTGTTATAGTCCACCATTTCCTTATTTCTCGAAACGTCTATTTCAACAATGAATGTTGAAATCTATGTTTTCGATGCTTAACACGTTTTAAAACATCTTTTAAAACAATTACTTCATTTCGTAATATCAATTCTCCAAAACATATCCATTTTATTTAATAATATATTCACTGTCCAAAATCGTGAATATACTTCGTTAACAGATTTAACGTTTTTACACATTTTATTTAAAGAATTATCCACTGTCCAAAATCGTGGATAAAATTCCCAACCAAACTCTTATTATTACAACATTTAACTTAAAGGATAATTCGCTGTCCAAAATCACGAATATATCTCCTTTATTAAACTTCTATGTTTAATTTATCAAATTCAATTGGTTTCGGATTTATAAAACAACGTTTATAAATTCCATTTCTATTTATAAAAACTTCAACTTATAAATCTCATTATTAACAAATTCCATTAATATCTCATTTAAATGCCAAAATCCGATTTATAAGATAATTGCTTATAAATCTTTTATTTTACAAAAAAATCTATTCGTTTAATAACTTCACAATTTATAAATCTATAAATTCCGTTCACTTATGAAATCCATTTATACTTCCTTTTTAACACTTATAAAAACTCGTTTTAATATTCCAATATTTTCAATTTATAAATATCAACTTTATAAATCTTTTATATAAATCATTTATAACAATCCAAAAATCCCAATTTAAACTATTTTACAAATTAATCAACTTTTTATTTCAAAAACTACTTTTCGCTTATATTTCACAAATCTCATAATTTTCATAACACAAAAATTATAACATTTATTTATTTAAAATGAATCAATTCCAAAATTCAATAAAACGTATACTTTCAAAAATCACTTTAAAAATCCTTTATAAATCAAAATCGTTATTTTTAAACTTCAAAAATGGATCCGATGATGCAACAGCACCAATCATCAATCACGACAATCAAACATCACATATCATCATATGATAACAGAATATATCACAATATCTGTAAATAAATCAATACGGTGAGGAATCCAGTCGGATCCCTCCAACCTGTTTCCCTGCATCCACAGATGTTAGCACAATACCAATTCCACTCCAGTACGGAATATCGCGGTATATGGGATTTAATAAATATTATCCGCTATTATGCAACGCAATAGGGTCTCATCCGTTATACAATGCGGGAAATCAACTCCAATATATACATATTCCAATATATATATTGCTATATACATAAATAATACCAATTCCACTTCAATGTGAAATATTCATGGTATATGTTTTTAATAAATAACCTCCGCTTAATAACGGCGTATAATGTCTATTTCAATCAACAACAGATAACAATCATCCAGGCATACAATCAACAATTTTAAATCTAACTATTTAAAATTAACATCGAACAATTTCGATTGAGTGAGAAGTTCTCACCTTGGGTTTTCGACGAGCGTTCAAATTTAAATTAAATCGAACGGCGTTCGATTTAACCTAAATTTATTTCGCTTGCTCAGAATAATTCCGGAACTGCACCACTGCGTAGTATTCCTCGCTGTGGTTCTGATGCCGCAAATTTCGTTGAATCTTGACAAGGTATGCAACAGTTACAGAGTTTTAAAGATTTGAACCAATTATTATATAATTAATTTACATTTTCTTTTTAATATTTTTCACAACCTTAAATCTGGGCCGCTAGTTTTCCCCAAACCCAGATCTCGGCCGCTAGTTCATCTCTTCCCCCACGTGAACAAAACTCCCAGGCTACGTGCGTTCGAACCCAAAGCCGCCTGTAACCCTAAATCAACGCGCCCCCATTTGACGACGAGAACGCGATCAACACCCTTCATTCGAACCGCCCTTGCGAGCTCTCCCCACGGCAACAACAGCTTGGAGCTCGGTTCATCCCTCTCGACGAACGACGCGAGCGAACGGCCAGACTTCACGACAAAATTTCCACCACCACGTTGCTCCGATGATGATCAAAGCCGTATGGATTTAAAGCTCTTCCGATGCTCTTCAATTTGTTAGTTGATGATTTCTCGAATCGATGCGTGGATTGGAAGAAAATTGAAGAGGAATGAAATGAATTTTTGGCCATTGATAATTGAAATGGCAGCTGAACGTTTAAACCCTAGGGTTTCTTTTTACTTTGCAAATGTGAAGATCATAGGTCCTTTTATAGAAAAATTCACAAATTACTATTCACCCGGAATTTTCGAACTCGAAATCGAGCATGCCGGCTGGCGTTTCTATGGTTTACCCCGCATTCCGAACGCAATGGAACGTGTTTCGGGAGCTAATTCGATCATCTGTGCGAGTTACGGAATTAAACGATCATATTTAAATTAAACCGATTTAAAACAATTTCGATGCGTTTGGAGCTGCCATGATCAAACAGTACATCCGATTGACACGAAATTTGAAACCATACAATAATATCACATTACGGATCCGATGAAACTGGTTTCGTCGAAATCTGAGACTTTTCGAAAAATGGCTAATTTCACTAGTCGATTAAATATTAAAATATTCAATTTTCACAGATTAACTCTAATTCAATTTTTAAAAGTTCTATAACATCACTATAACTTCAATATGATTTAATATAACTTTATAAATCATTTTTAATCACATTTAATCCAGATTTCAATTATTTCTGGAATTTCACTATTGAATTATTGATTTAATTATTCAATTAAATCCAGATATTCGAAAAATAAATTATTCGACTTATTAATTCTACTTGTTAATATTTAAAATCAATTAAATATTCGAATTTTAATTAATATAAATTCTGGGTCGTTACACCGAGTGTGCTAGGGAAGCTATGCCGTGCGAGGCTGTGGTGGAGGAAGGTGGCGGTTGTGGTGGATGTTCGGTGCTTTGGGTGGAGGCACGGCTGAGGGGAGGAGGGAGAAGACGCACATGAGATGAGAGAGGGAGAGTGGAGGAGAAGGGAAGGAATGGGTAATCGAGCAATTGCTTCGGGAAACAGATATACCTCCAGGCTCCAAAATATAAACATTGATTTATTTTAGAAAGACAGAACGAAAAGAAAAGAAAGGAAGAGATGGAGAGATGCAAACGAACTAGTTTATAATATTGGAACCAGTGGGAAAATAAAAAGTCAATATTTAATATTTGGGAATATTAAAAGTTAATGCCTGTAGATATTATACAGTGGAAAATGAAAGGTCGGAAAACCAAAAAGACTTGGTTGCGGAACCGATACGCTAGGCGCTTCGCAGATTGCACTACACACCGGACTCCGAAATTGATAATTGAATATACCGTAGAGATCAGCACGACAAGACGATCAAAATGGTATACAGATATCAGCGATACGACCATCCTATCAAAACTCGATATCTGGTCATGAAAATGTTGCTAATTTGCCGAAAATAAGATAAACAGAGCAATAGTAGTCAAATTTTGGCGAAACAAAATATGACGTCTCACTCCGAAGATGATTTACAAATTTATTATATAAAATATTCAGGTTTGAGAAATATTTTATTATCATCAAATATTAACTGATTTAAATTTAAATAAAATTACACAACAAAATAGACTTCCATATTTTCTGATGAAAATTTACCATTTGCCATATTAAAATAGACGTATTCCAAATATCAAATTTTTTTATTTTCAAATTCAATTGTTTTTAAATTTCAAAAATTCAGTTAATTACGTTATTAAAACTGTTAAAATTTACGGGTCATTACATAATAGATTTAAGATAGCCCTCGTTCCTACAAATACTTTCAAAAGAAAAGCTGGATAACATTTGCCCCCTCTTGGAAAAGTATTTTCTTTCCTATTTTAATAGAAGAAAATAATTTTCATTCATTTTCAATTTTCTGTCCTATTATGTTAAATCCATTTTATTCTTTGGATCTAACATCCTGGCTGTTGATTTTGTTTGGTTATCAATCAATGTTTCAAATCTTAACCGATTCCCCTTATAAATATTCTTCTTCTCCTTTCTTTCTCCTTTACCAATTGCTTGAGAAAAAGAAAGCTTTTATTCAATTCATAAAGATTTCAAATCCTTAGATTTTTTTCAGTTCTTAAGGTAAATTGTCCCTCTTGATATTACTTAGTATTAATCATCATTTTTGATTTCATAAATTTGTGCGTCTTTAGATGTTGCTTAGCTGTTCTATTTTTTTTTCCTTAACTTGATTTTTCGATGTCAAAGGAATTTTTGAAATGTTTGAGATGAAATAGAATTTAATCTAAAAGGTCTTATAACTTTCGTTGCTTATTTATTTGTGGGTTCTAGAACCTAATAACCTCTTACCCACTTGACAGCTATCAGTTTCTATTTTTATACTTACTTTTCAAGATGGATGTTTAAGATGAACTTGCTATTTCCTTATGATGGCTATTGTCTTTGATTTATGATAACTATGTCTTTTATTTACGATAGCTATCATCTTTTATTTATGATAACTCTTTTTCTTTGATTTACGATAACTATCTACTTTAAATTTAGAGGCTTTGCACTGAAGGTCCCTATTTTAACGTTGTTGTAAGAAAAATCCTTGTGATAATAAGTATGTAAATTAAGTCCCTGTTTTTTTAAATCAGAAAGCGCAAAGTATCTTGCGCTTTTCTTATAGAAAGTGCAAGTTAACTTGCGCTTTTCGAATTTTTTTTTTGAAAAGTTCAAAATTTTCAAAAAAAATTCAAAATCAAAAAGCGCAAACTAGCTTGCGCTTTCCTGATAAAAAGTGCAAGTTAACTTGCGCTTTTCAAAAATTTCAAAATTTTCGAAAATTGTGAAATTTCAAAAAAAAATTTCAAAATCAAAAGGCGCAAACTAGCTTGCGTTTTCCATCAAGAAAGCACAAGTTAACTTGCATTTTTGAAAAATTTCAAAAATTTCAAAAAAATAATTCAAAATAAAAGCGCAAACTAGTTTGCGCTTTTTAAAATTTTCAAAAAAAAAAATTCATAGTCAAAAGTTGCAAGTTAGCTTGCATTTTCTGTCAAAAAAATGCAAAACACCTTGCGTTTTCAATTTTTCAAAAAATATGGACTAAATTTACATATTCATATCTACAGGGACTTTTCTTATAACAACATCAAAAATAGGGACCTGCAACACTTTTCTTGTTAAATTTAAGATAGTTATTTATCGTACATTATCGATAACAATCTATCTTTAGATTTGTGGCAACTATTTAATTTAGATTTACGATATTCGTCTATCATTGATTTATAATAACTATTTGCTTTAGAATTACGAGAGCTATCTTCTCTAGATTTACGATAGCCATATACTTTAGATTTATGATAGTTATTTATTTTTGATATACAAGATATCTAATTTAGATTTACGATATATATCTACTTTAGATTTACGATAGATGTCTATCACTTATTTATGATAGCTAACCACTTTAGATTTACGATATCTACCTACTTTAGATTTATGATTTCTATCCACTTTAAATTTTTGACAGCCAGATGTATGATAGCTATTTATTTTAGGTTTATGATAGTTATATACTTTTGCTTTTCGATAGCTATCTATCTTTCATTTACGATAGCTTTAGACTTATTATAGCCATCTTACTCCCTGCTCTAGTGATTTTACTTCTATGCATGAAATTTCACATTAAGCTTACAACTTACATTTTCATGTATTTATAAACATGTATGTGCATATATTCATATCTATATACTCATATATTCATATTCTTATACGCATACTTTCCATTTTTTAACACTACTGTAGCTATTTGTTTTAGAAAACCCATTTATATTATATTTTACTCATTTTTTTGAAACCATGGTGAAGACTAGAAAGGTAACTTCAACAAAATTTGGCAAATCTCCTAAATCCAGCATAGATGTTAAGCATTCTGTAGAGAAGACTTTCACCAACTACTAATCCCTCGTCTCCACTCAAGAAGAGATAGACTCAATTCTCCATAATTTTGGGATAATGAGAACCAAAACTAGGGCTTCTAATTCTTCAGATAGGATGGATAAGCCCAAGAGGGACATTTTTCTTTTACTCCGGTTCACATTTGGCATTCATGATATCTTTCTTTCAATTACATCGTCTTTGAGGCACTTTCCTTCTTGAAGATCGCTTAATTCAACTTACTCTGAATTCCTACAGCTATATATATCCATTCCTTTCAAATACTATTCAGAGACCTTGAGTTGGATGACCTAAAAGCTTAAATTTTGTGTTCTCCTACTAATCTTATAAAGTTCAAGTATTAATTGGAGGGTACTATTTATCATCTCTATCCATCCCGTAATGACATTTTATCTGTCCTATTAACAAAACGAAGGACTAGAGCCATCAATTCTTTTTTGTAAAGTGTTTTCCTCCTGAATTTCATGGGTCCTTCTCCACATCTAGCATGTTCTTATCTTAATTCTTAATCCCTTAACCATGACTTGTCATTAATGTTTTACTTACAGAACCTACCTCCAAAGCTATTGACCCAAAAGTGATGGCCATGATTGATAATTTTATGACCACTTTAGGGTATTCAAGGAGATGATTGAGACTCCTTACTGAAGAGAAACTAAGAAAGTATGAGCTGGTCCAACCATCCAATCGTATTCTAGGCAAACCTTTCATAATAAAGAAAACTACTTATGATTCTAAATCACTCCTGATCTCTAGATGAACATTTTTTCCTTTAATAGTTTAGTTCAACACACTCTTTCCTCCAGTCCTGAATACTCCCTGGTACATATTGACTTTTCTTTTATGTACGTTTATTTTTTCATCTCTTTATCCCTCTATGTCTTACTATGTAGATGTCTACCAGTAGATCATTCATCTATTAATAACCGCAAGGACTCAACAAACTTCCCTACATTTGATGAATCATGGGGCAAACCTCTATTGCCTCCTTTC
Organism: Allium fistulosum; assembly: GCA_030737815.1. NCBI lineage: Eukaryota > Viridiplantae > Streptophyta > Magnoliopsida > Asparagales > Amaryllidaceae > Allium > Allium fistulosum. The sequence continues at coordinate 89,185,658 of CM060905.1, forward strand.
TCTCAAATAATCACTTCGTCGATTGCTTCGATAGTTGATGCATTTATTTTTTATTACTAAGTCTAGGAAGCAACAACAGGAATCTGGGAAGATAAGAATTCCTCCCAGTCTTCCCTCAAAAGGTCTAAACAAGACATCTCGATTTCAGGAACTCCCAATATTACTTCTGCCGACATCATCATTGCCAATATTGCGTCTTCTTCTCAAAATTTTGATATCATCATTATGACCACATCGACAAGGGATTCTACACTATGAGTTTGAGAATGCCAACCAATTTGTCCTCTAAGAGTCTCCATATTTCTTTTTTCCTTGCCTTAGAAAAAGAAAAGAGCTTGAGTTTAGGAGATAGACTAAAGTCAATCGAAGAAGCTCTTAATACATCAAAAGAAGAACTCGCCCAAACTCAACTTCGAATAGATAAACTTTAGAAATATTTAGCTAAGAAGAATTCATTACTTGAAAAATTGAACCTTGTCCTAAGAAATGCTAAGGACAAAGCCTCTTCCATCTTACAGAACGTTCTTCCTTTCTTGAAAAATCACTATATAGAGCGTGCTATGTTTGTGGCATATAAAGACAATATCAACCAATTCCTTAGTTATCGTTTCCTTCCTTGGAATCTATCGCGGTTGACTATAAAATGAAGTTTGATATTATCTTGAGATAATCCCCGATGAATTATCGGAATTTTGAGATGACAATTCGATGGATCTTGCAAAATATTAAACTTTTTATAACCCTCCTTCTAATAGCGTGGATGTAAATGGGAGTTAAGATGGAGATCAACCTAATAATGATGATGAGGATAAGGAGGGTATCAATGATGAAGATGATACTTAGGATAAGGATGGTGCAAGCAGTTTGTTATGAAAAGACAAAGATGATTTTCATCATGACCAGGGTATGGGTGAAAATGACTACTCATGAGTCCGACCATGACATTACTTCTCCACTCCCATTAATGAGCTTGGGATTGATGATACTTCTCGATCAAAAGGCTCTTCCGATAAATGCCTTTCACTTAATTTGGAGGGTTCCCGCTCACCATCTCTTAAAGCCAAGAAGGCTTTCTTTGGGATCAAGCCCCTCTTTATCAACATCTTAAGTAATATTATACTTTCTCTACTTTTTATTTCATCTCAAATCCCATTATTAAAACTCATTCTTAATACCATAACCAAAGGAAAAACAAGCATTATTATGAAATTTTGCTAGATAAAAGTAGAAGTGAACTCTTAAGACTTAACGGAGAAGGATAAAACCTTTGTAAAGATCTTAACAAGGCCAACGATAACATATGATTTTTTTAAAATCCTTAAATTCTTAGAGGACTTTAGAAACAAAAGTTTGCTCCTATGAAGGTCTTGTGTTCATCAATCAAATTATCGCAAAGAAAATGAAGAACTTACCACCCTCTTCTGGATGCCCACTAGTGATAGAGATAAATTAATGAATTGTCTTTATTTGTATATATCAGATTCCTAATGAATGTTTTTTCCTTCCTATGCAACGACAATGGAGGTCTGATTAGATGATTGCACAGAATATTTTTTGATGAATGTGGTTCAAACTCCCACCCTGAGGAGTGTTGGAATCTTCCTAGAGTTAATACTGCTCCAAAACCATCGACTCGATTTCTCTAGACAAAGTTAAATATAGTAAAAATAGATTTATTTTTTAGTACTATAAGGGTTCAGTCTTTTTATGAACCTTTGTAAAATTTTGTTGATTAGTTGTAATGGAGACATAAGCTTTAATCAATGTATTTGTTATTTTTGACTGTAAAAATTCATGATTTGATTTTTAATTTTAATTTAACCTGGTGTGCCGGTCTCTGAGTTTTTGTCCTTTCCTAATTTGTCTCCCATCCTCAAAGCCTTTCTAAATAGATTTATTTGGCTAAACAGAACATTTAGAGAAACTTCTCCTTAAATTGGAAACTCTTATGCAGCTAGATACTGCTTCCTTCATGAACTTCATCGTGTATATACTCATTTTCCAAACTTGGATTTCAGCTTTCTATAGGATAGAAAAGTTCATTTTCTTCAAGAAGATTGGATTGATTATGCTAAATTATTCTGTGGTCAAACCGGTCCACCTTCTCATTTGACTTCCCCTTCTAATTAATGGAAATACCATAAATTTTCTTTAGTCAATGCTCCTCTAAATGTTGAAGCTCCATTCACAGCCGCTTTTTCTACTTCTCCACTGTCTCATCAAAAGATTAAGAACACACTTTCAAAGATTAGTTTCCAAAGAGAATTATTTAGTGATTCTAAATTAAATGTATTTTATTTATATTTTCTCTTTCTATTTAAATTAGAATGTACTTGAACTATTGACGCAGCGGATATTACAAAAACAATGTAGATCGTTGAATGTAGTAATCGATGGATTGGAAGATACTGAAATGCCCAAATTCGTTGATCCGAAGATACCGAATTCTAGCTATCCCGAACTCGTTGATCGCGCACGATACCGGGTTCAAGATCTTCAATTCTTCAAGCGTTGATCAAGCGCACTTGATTCCGCGAACCGGCTTCTACAATCGTTGAATCGAGCGCACTCGATTAACCGAAAGAGGAGATCGAAGATTACACTCAACTACCAATTGAAATTGAAAGCACAAAGCTAACAAAAGAGAATTTTATTCAATATTCAACAACCTTTACAAATGATTCACACGGCCTATTTATAGGCGTTTTACAACTCACGCAAAGAAAACACAAAATTACAACAACTCCTAAGTCGGCACCGACCTAACAATCTCCGACTTACGACCTTAAAAGTTGCGACCTTCGACTTAACAGTACTACAAGGTACACGACTCCACTTAGGTCGGTAACGACCTAGCTACATTATCCCATCGACTTACAAACAGGTTACACGACTCAACCAGTAGCGCCTCCAAAGCAGACGACCTAAAACATGCGAGTTACGACATAAGAACCAGACGACTTATCTTTCTACGGTTCAGATTAAAGCGGCATATACATCTAAGGCCTCAGTCTTCAGCGACTTAACTTAGGTCGGTAACGACCTAAAAACAAACAAGTAACGACTTAAGAAATCAACAGCTGAGATTAAGTCGGCAAACAAGATCTACGGCAACAAGTCTTCAGCGACTTAAAACATGCGCATCTCAGATCAGCGACTCAAAGAAATCAAAGGTAGAGATTAACTCGGTAGAAGAATCAATGGCATCCAGAGCTTTGCAACTTAAAGATAACATAACTCCGCGACCTAAGCCTGTACGACTTAAAACCTCGCGACCTAAGAACCCTGGCATCTGAACCATCTTTATGCGACCTAAGTTCTTGCGACCTAACTTAGGTCGAGATATTTTCCTGCGACTTAGTATAGGTCGTTTCATTTTAACCCGGAGCACTTTTAACTCGGTAAGTTGTACTAGCAACCTATCTTCCAATTCGTTAGGTCGTACACGACCTAAAAACGTGTTAGGTCGTCTGAGCGCTTTTCCACTAGGTCGTTGATCTTCACTAAGTCGTTGGAGCGACTTATAGGCTTCGTTAGGTCGGTCGCGACCTATGACTTCAACTTTCCACCTTTCTTCACGAAATATTGACTCCTTAGCTTTAGGTCGGATTCGACCCATCAACATGTTACGACCTACGAGTTTGCTAGGTCGGTCACGACCTAGTACTTGGCCTGCATCATCCTCCCCTGGTTGAGAGAAATTCGTCCTCGAATTTGTAAATTCTTCCACATCAGCTCGTTCATCTTCGTGATATGGTACGAGATGTTTAACATTGAACACGTCAGACGTATACACATCATCTGGCAACTTCAATTTATAAGCATTTTCATTGATTCTCTTTAAAATTTTCACTGGACCAATCTTTCGTGCTTTCAATTTATTGTACGCGCCTACTGGAAAACGATCTTTTGTTAACACTGCATAAACCATATCTCCTTCGTTAAACTCAACATTTCTTCGCTTCAAGTCTGCAGATCGTTTATATTTCTCATTTTCTTTCTCCAATCGTTCTTGAACGTTTTAATGATATTCCGCTAACCCCTTAACAATATCAGCAGCTTTCTTAACTGTCTTCTTTGATTGTGGCACTACCGTTAAATCCAACGGTCCCTTCGGTAAGCTCGAATAAACAATCTGGAATGGACTGAACCCAGTACTTCGATTCATAGCATGATTATGGGCAAACTCTGCCTGGCATAACTTCATATCCCAACTCTTCAGATTATCTTGAACAAGACACCTCAACAAGTTTCCCAACGACCTGTTCACAACCTCGGTTTGTCCATCCGTTTGCGGGTGATAAGCACTACTAAACTTCAGCTTCGTTCCCACCATTTTCCACAAACTCAACCAAAAGTGACTCAGAAATCGAGTATCTCTATCCGACACAATAGATTCTGGCAATCCATGAAGTCGATAGATCTCCTTGAAAAACAATTGAGCAACATAAACAGCATCCGCCGTCTTCTTACAAGCAATGAAATGTGCCATTTTCGAAAATCGATCAACTACCACATAGATGGAATCGTTTCCTCGCTGTGTTCTTGGTAATCCCAACACGAAATCCATACTCACATCAACCCATGGTTTAATTGGTACAGGTAACGGCATATATAAACCAGCATTAGTCGCAGTTCCTTTCGAAACTTGACATATATGACATCGCTCCACAAATCTTTCCACTTCTTTCCTCATCGATGGCCAAAAGTAGGACTGTGAAATCAACTGTAAGGTACGGTCTCTCCCAACATGTCCCTCTTCATGTAACTCCTTGATAATCTTCATTCTCAGACTACCTTCCGGTATGCACAATCGATTTCCTTTGAACAGAAAACCATCTGTCATTATGAACTCATCCGTCTCCCCATCCTTGACTTTATCAACAAACTTTGCAAAGTAAGGATCATCGGTGAATAATTTTGGCAATATTTCAAACCCCGTCACTTCAACCTTCAACGTAGTTAACAAGTGATTTCTTCTACTCAACGCATCCGCAACACGATTCGTCACTCTCGACTTGTGTTTCACAACAAATGTAAATTGTTGCAGATATGCAATCCATGATGCATGTCTCGCTGAAATCTTGTCTTGCCCTTGCAAATGCTTCAATGCTTCATGATCAGTATACAAAACAAACTCCTTCTGAAATAGATAGTGTCTCCAGTGTTTAATAGATTGTACAACAGCATAGAATTCCACATCATACGTACTGTACCTCATCTTCGCTCCTGACAACTTCTCACTGAAATACGCAATTGGACGTCCCTTCTGACTCAACACTCCTCCAATTCCAACCTTGGATGCATCAGTATGTAGTTCAAACACTAACTGGAAATCAGGTAATACTAGAATTGGTGCAGATGTCAGCAACTCCTTGATCTTCCCAAAAGCATTCCCTGCTTCCTCTGACCATGCGAACTGTTTACCCTTCATACAATCAGTCACAGGTGCCATCACACTACTAAAGTGTGGAATGAACCTTCGATAGAATGAAGCCAACCCGTGAAAACTACGAACTTTCGTCATCGTCTTGGGCTGCGGCCAATCTTTGATCGCCTCAACTTTACTCTGGTCCACCTGTATACCTTCCTTCGAGACAACATACCCCAGAAATAAAACGCTATGCGTCATGAACACGCATTTCTTCGTTGCTGCATAGAATTGTTCTTGTCGCAATACCATCAGGACTTCCCTCAGATGATTCAAATGTTCCTCTGGACTCCCACTGTAAATCAGAATATCATCAAAATACACCACCACAAATTTCCCAATGAACGGTCGAAAAATCTGATTCATCACCCTCATAAAAGTACTCGGTGCATTGGATAAACCAAATGGCATGACCAACCATTCGTATAGACCCTCCCTAGTTTTAAAAGCAGTTTTCCACTCCTCGCCTGGTCTGAAACGAATTTGATGATATCCGCTCTTCAAATCAATCTTTGAAAAGATAGTAGCTCCGCTTATTTGATCTAACAAGTCATCCAACCTCGGCATTGGAAATCTATATCTCACAGTAATCTTATTCAATGCTCGACTGTCAGTGCACATCCTCCACGTTCCATCCTTTTTGGGTACCAATAAAGCTGGTACAGCACAAGGACTTAAACTCTCCTGCACATGCCCCTGTTCAAGCAATTCCTCTACCTGCCTCCGCAACTCTTCATGTTCCTTCGGACTCATTCGATAATGTGGTCTGTGTGGCAACACAGCACCTGGAACAAGATCTATCTGATGTTGTATATCCCTCAACGGTGGCAATTCCGTTGGTAACTCCTCTGGAAATACATCGTCAAATTCTTTCAAAACTGGTTTAACTTCTTCTGGTATTTCAACCTCTTCACTGCTCTCTCGCCCAATTAACAAAAACACTTCAGGTTCCTCCTCTACTTCCTTCACAAACTCCTTCAACGATAACAAAGTTTTGAGCTCTTCAATCTCCTCCAACTTGTTTTCCTCCTGTTGTCGTTTCTTTGGAACTAGAGTAATCTTTGTGCCTTCGAACATGAAACTGTAACTGTTGGTACGCCCGTCATGCTACACAGCTCGATCATACTGCCACGGTCTCCCCAGCAACAAATGACAAACGTCCATATCTATGACATCACACCAGATTTCATCTTTGTATTTCTTCCCAATTGAAAACTTCACACAAGCTCTACGTCCAACTTTCACTTCACCACCCTTCCTCAACCAAGCTAACTTGTACGGTTTAGGATGTTTCTCGGTTTTCAACTCCAACTTCTTCACCGCTTCTGTAGAGATAATATTATCACAACTCCCAGCATCAATAACAAATTTACAAACTCTTCCCAGAATAGTGCATGTAGATTGAAAGATATTGTTCCTCAACCAACTACTTTCCTCCTCTTGCTTTGGTGTTAAACAACTTCTCCTCATCATCAATGCGTACCCGTCATCTCCTGATAGTAAGTCTTCCTCCTCAACTGGTAAAGAATTAGAGCATTCAGCTTCTTCATCCTCATCCTCAACCTCAGCTATCATAGCTCTCTTCTTCGGCTTTGGACATTCATTACTTTTGTGACCCAATTCCTGACAATTGTAACATTTGAAACCATTGTTAACCCTTGCCTTCTCAACCTCCTTCTACTGGTCTACTGATAGGTTTAGAAACATTAGAACTTCCACCAACACCCTTCGCTTGATTGTTAGAATTAGTAAACACACCACTTCCTCGTCGTCCCTGTTTCTCCCAAGCCAACGCTTTCTGATGCGCTTCCGCTACAGATCTTGGATCGAACATATTAACCATATCCTGAATATGCATTCGCAATCCTCCAACAAATCTGGCTGTTAACTGTTCTTCTGTCTCCATAATATCGTTTCTTGCAATCAGTTGATAAAATTCGTCAGCATAGTCATTCACAGATTTCGTCCCTTGTCTCAAGTTTTGCAAACGTTGATACATCAAAGATTGATAATTGTAAGGTAAGAACGTTGCTTTCATCAATTTCTTCATCTTCTCCCAAGATTCAACCTTTGACTTTCCCATCCGATCACGTGTAAGTTTGGTCGGCTGCCACCATGCCAAAGCTCTACCCCTCAGCCTCATAGCAACCAACTTCACTCTACGATGTTCTGGAACTTCTTTAAAGTCAAAAATCTCTTCAACATTAGCTACCCAATCTAGAAACTCCTCTGCTTGCATACCACCTTTGAATTCAGGAATTTCAGTCTTCATCCCCGACTCCCATTTGTGATCATACTCAGAGTGATTTCTTCCTTGTCCTCGTCCTTGTCCTTGAACACTACCACCATCATACTCCTCTTCAAAATCAGATGTATATCGTTGTCTATCTCGTCCACCCACATCTCTACTACCTTCACGCCTACCACCATCATCCCTTCTATCTACATTCCTCCGTTCTCGATCATTCACGTTCCTCCCACGCCCTTGATCATTTTCAACACTTCTGTCTCGATTGGAATGTGGCGAGACTCTACTACCCCCATGGTTAGATTCAGGTGAAACCCTTCTCCGATTTTGATTCATCTCCGTCATAAGCTTCTCTAACCGGCCAATTCCTTCGTTAAGCTTTTCACTAAAGTTCTCATTGATTCTTTGCTCCATCTCATCAGCTTCTTCTCTTCGATACAAAGCTTCTACGTTTTGGTGACGATTAGCTCTCCTTGGCGGCATACTTGAAATCTTCCAAACACTTCAACACGTCAAAATTCAAACACTTTTCGGACTTTGATCCAAAATGAAACGGATCGAAAACTTCCACTTTGTAGCAAATCGCGATGAACACGATGGACAAAGTTTCGGCCTCCAATTCAATTTCGATCAATCAATCTTCGAACAAACTCTTCTTACTCTCGGCCGTGATCAACACAAACTCAAATCTTCACTTCAAGCTCGGCAAATCACTTCAACTTCTAAATGAATAGGCTCCAAGTCTCGATCTAGCTATGATTGGCTAGAACAAGCTCTGATACCAAAATGACGCAGCGGATATTACAAAAACAATGTAGATCGTTGAATGTAGTAATCGATGGATTGGAAGATACTGAAATGCCCAAATTCGTTGATCCGAAGATACCGAATTCTAGCTATCCCGAACTCGTTGATCGCGCACGATACCGGGTTCAAGATCTTCAATTCTTCAAGCGTTGATCAAGCGCACTTGATTCCGCGAATCGGCTTCTACAATCGTTGAATCGAGCGCACTCGATTAACCGAAAGAGGAGATAGGAGATTACACTCAACTACCAATTGAAATTGAAAGCACAAAGCTAACAAAAGAGAATTTTATTCAATATTCAACAACCTTTACAAATGATTCACACGGCCTATTTATAGGCGTTTTACAACTCATGCAAAGAAAACACAAAATTACAACAACTCCTAAGTCGGCACCGACCTAACAATCTCCGACTTACGACCTTAAAAGTTGCGACCTTCGACTTAACAGTACTACAAGGTACACGACTCCACTTAGGTCGGTAACGACCTAGCTACATTATCCCATCGACTTACAAACAGGTTACACGACTCAACCAGTAGCGCCTCCAAAGTAGACGACCTAAAACATGCGAGTTACGACATAAGAACCAGACGACTTATCTTTCTACGGTTCAGATTAAAGCGGCATAGACATCTAAGGCCTCAGTCTTCAGCGACTTAACTTAGGTCGGTAACGACCTAAAAACAAACAAGCAACGACTTAAGAAATTAACAGCTGAGATTAAGTCGGCAAACAAGATCTACGGCAACAAGTCTTCAGCGACTTAAAACATGCGCATCTCAGATCAGCGACTCAAAGAAATCAAAGGTAGAGATTAACTCGGCAGAAGAATCAATGGCATCCAGAGCTTTGCGACTTAAAGATAACATAACTCCGCGACCTAAGCCTGTACGACTTAAAACCTCGCGACCTAAGAACCCTGGCATCTGAACCATCTTTATGCGACCTAAGTTCTTGCGACCTAACTTAGGTCGAGATATTTTCCTGCGACTTAGTATAGGTCGTTTCATTTTAACCCGGAGCACTTTTAACTCGGTAAGTCGTACTAGCGACCTATCTTCCAATTCGTTAGGTCGTACACGACCTAAAAACGTGTTAGGTCGTCTGAGCGCTTTTCCACTAGGTCGTTGATCTTCACTAAGTCGTTGGAGCGACTTATAGGCTTCGTTAGGTCGGTCGCGACCTATGACTTCAACTTTCCACCTTTCTTCACGAAATATTGACTCCTTAGCTTTAGGTCGGATTCGACCCATCAACATGTTACGACCTACGAGTTTGCTAGGTCAGTCACGACCTAGTACTTGGCCTGCATCAACTATCCATTTTATATTAATGTAGCATCTTCATGTATTGTCTTAATTCATTTGTTACTCATTTCAGTTTTTTTCTTACAATTTGTTTAAGGTGCAAGTACTACTTTGTCTCTTGATTCCTCTCACTTAATTTATCACCTTGGTTATGTTCAAACCAAACTAATTAAGGACACTGCTAATCTACCTTCCCAATCTGCCTTTGGGCTATTAACAACTAACACTGAAGAGGTAAATAGATGGCATGCTAAATACTTTAGGTTAAAATCCACTTTGAAAACAAAATCCCTATAGGTTACCTTAGATCTCGAGAAGATCTCCATCAAAGATGAAGAGCCTTTCAAGGACTCTCTTCCATTAATCTCTGGCATAGGGATGACTATATGAGTTATAATATGTCCAACGCACATGAGTGATTATGAGGATTGTTTGATGGATTATGTTTGTTATATGTTTACCACTCTAAGGATGTCACAAGACATAGGTATTGTAGATGTGGATACCTAGACACCCATAATTAGACTTAGGACGTAGTACACCTATACGATGATAGCAGATGGTAGATTATCATATATTGTTGTGTGCTAACCTTTTGGATGCAGGGACAAATCAGGTATGATTCTTCATACCGCAAGTCCTTCACTATATCGGTTTTCATAGTATTTCGAGATTGTTTATCGCTTACACTAGACTATTGTCTGACTTGATGTTTTAAACTTTTCTTCTTATTATCTCAGGTGCCTTTAAATGAGTAGAATAGATAGCAAGTGTAGACAGCACATGGAGTTGTGCAGGTGTACTGGCAGGAGGCGACACTTTCTCATATTTTTATTTTAGGCATATTATTGCTTATTCCTATTGGAACTAGATCAGCATGCAGCAGGGTAAATGGTTAAATTTTAAAATATTTATTCCATTTGGATCTGCCTGGGCTTATGCAGTCTAAATTTATCTAGGTCTAATCTAAATTTATTTCTAAATAAAATCAATATTTTATTTAATTTGTAAATAAAGTTTTATTTTGATATTATGTTAATATTATATAATATGAACAAGCATATCATATACACATGTGTATAGGTGCACGTGCAATATATGCAGTGTACATGGCTTAACATACATATATATAGATGCTGGGATTTACATCGCAAATGACATGTTAACTCCTCTGTGTACATATGTGATATCTAATATATATATATATATCAATGTGATATAAAATATATTTATAAAAGTATAAGTATTAATATACACACAGACAAATATATTTATAATTATATTTGAAAATGCAAATATTAATAATCATAAATTTAAATTTAAATTCAAATTTCAATTTACAATTTTAAAATCTACGACTAGACTTTAAAATATTTTGTAATTTTAAGTTTATATCAAAATAATATTTTGATAAAATAAATGTAAATATATGAAATAAAAATAATATTCTTAGAAATATACATACACACACACGCATACACACACACACACATATATATATATAAACAATTATTTAAATTTTGAATATAAAATATCATAATATATTTAAATATAAATGGATGTGTATCTCTGTGTGTGTATATATATATATATTCATACATATTTTTGGCCTATAATATGTCCAAAAAAATCCTTTTTAAATCCTTTACAATTTCGAATAATTGTTTTTTATATGTGACGATCCTGAACTCGGCCTTCGAAAATCGGCACCCGTACTTCACTTGTACTCAAAATGCCGCAGATTCAAACGCTGAATCTGGCTCTCCGGAGCTTATAACACCATTAAGTATAACAACACAGCGGAATAAAGAAATAGATGATATCATATACAACTCCAATGAATACAATATCCAGAATGATATACAACAATGATATCAATATGATACAACAATATCAAAGATAAATAATAATACAGCGGAAATAACAGAAGTGATAACTCCAAATGATCCTCGAAAGAGAATAAGTCCAATAACTCCAATATCAAGCTCGAACCACAATGTCAGTCATGATCTACAAAACTGAACTAGCTCCAATGACAACTGAACCTGATTATCTGAAAAACCCAACTCTAGACTACCCGTATGAGAAATTATCGGCACCCAGAGTTTAGAAAAGGAACAATAAACTCTGAGTCAGTCATGGGACTGGTGTGAGTAACAAAAGCAGTTTATCTTTAAACAAACAACAAAAAAATATTAAACATTGAAACCGCAATGCTTTGGAAAATGAAACTACCATAAGACCTCCCGCCACACACACAATGCAAACGCAGAATTGGAGGAGATTTCTTCTTATGATAGTCAAACATGCTTACTACGCAAAACAAATCATTTTGATATTATTATTAGTGCATAGCGCAGAAAACATTTCGAAAGTATAATATTAATCTTAGCCAACATAGGCATTTCACACTATGCCTACTATAGCTACTATGTTCAATAGCAGGTTACCGCCACATTCCATAGCAGATTATACAACTAAAACCGTACAAGGTTCGTATTGTTTCTTTGGATTTCCAACAAATGGTCAGGCTAAGGAACTTCCTATGCCACATGGGATCGCCTCTGGCGGGACGTCCCGAGAACTAACTAGCTCTCTGCCAACATAAGCCGGGTTACCTCTGACACCAAGTAACTACTGCACGAATATGCCACCCCCCGGTCCTTCGGGACCTTTATCCGAGGCGCCTTGATCAAACAACAATCACACAGTAAATGAGATTGGAGTATCCACATAGGTTAAATACCGGGGCTCCATACCTGATACCACCCTTTTCCAAACGGAAATGACATACCCTAAAGGGAGCGACCCTCATAACCTTGCCACATCATTCCTGTTTCGACCATTTCCGGTTTGTGAGGTCCGAAGAGGTCTCGTCCACAAAGCTACGCTTTTTCACAAAGCCACGCTTTGATCACAAATGATCAATAAATGATCATCACACAACAACACTCAGCATGCCACATTACCAAATTGGGAGTATATCACTGATAAATTTCAACTACATAACCTCTGAGCTCATACGTCTCAGAGAAGGGTGTTAAGCTAAGAGAATAAATTCTCCGCCACCAAATAGAAATGTATTTGAAAGAAATCAGCTTTATATCTCAAAGTGTAATGTCAGACATGTAACCATACAAGTCTGTTCCAGGTTCGAACAGAACCGAAGGCACTTCCGAAGAAGTCCTTGCAATCCGGGTATTCACAATCCCGATCGGACTTCCCATCACTTAGGAAATCTCTATACCGGCGCGACTCAGTGCAGAGACAATCGATAGGTCATCCTATCGTTCTCGCAAATACCCGGTCTTCAACACCGGTCTTCAATTGCAATCCATATACGACGTATCATTATTCGGAATGGGTTATACGACAAAAGGTCTTCTCCCGGCTAAACCGAATAATGAGCGTAATATTTACAAAATATATGGATAATGGGATTCCAATTAAGTCACAATTTATTATCCAAAACTTTTCTTCCAAATGGTTTAAACACATTACCATTTTTAATCTTTTTAAACAAAAAGATTCAAATCACAAAGTTCACCCAGTTTCACAAAGATTCATTCACAGATTTTCCAAATCAATTTCCATTTCAATTGGATTAACTCATTAAATCATGAAAACAAAGATTTAACTGATAGTTTTCAAAAACACGTTTTCAAAGATTTATTCGTAATTTGGAAAACCATCTTCAATTCAAACTTGAAATTCCTTTAATTCAAATTGGAAATCCATTTCTTATATAAGAGCTTTTATCAGCTGAAAACAATTAGTTTTCCAAATCACTGAATTCAATTTCAAGTATTGAATTCAAATTTAAATCAAATTATTTAAATTTCAAATTTTAATAATTTATTTAAAATAACTTTTACATTTGAAACTCATTTGCAAAGCTCTTAAATTGCAATTTCCAAAACTATGTGGATTCAAGAATTCAATCTTTAAAATTGTCAAAAATATGCGACTTAACTGATTTCCACGTGAAATCCATATTTGTGTGTGTATGGTGTAGTCCAGGGGTTTCACACAGTGGTGCAATATCATCTAATCATCACAGATCAGAATACAGAAATATAGTTGATAAGCGGTATAACTATAACGCTTATCTTTCATAGACAGATCACAGATCACAGATATATAAGTTACAGATAATAATTTACATTCATCCCAGATAAATGAACTACAGTACAGATTACACACAAATCAGAATATATATCACACAACATCACAGATTAGAAATATCAAGCAATTCAATTATTCAGTCAAGTCCAATTATTCACAAGTGAATTTATTAATCAACTGATTAATTTAAATCAGATGTATCAATTATTAATCCGGGTTAATTATCATAATTTAATTATAATTTATTTGAAATAAATCTTCTTTCAAAATTTATTAGTTAACCTGTAATTATTAACTAATCATTCTTAATTAATGAACCAATTATTATTTTTTAATTATTAAATTAATCTTAATTAATTGCCATTATTAATTAATCCTTTAATTTATTAACAAATAATTAACTCAAATTTCAAATCATCATTTAATTAATTACATTCAGTAATTATCTGTTAATTACTTCTCTAAGTAATTATATTTCCAAAATTTCCAAGTGATTATTCTGAATTAATTCAAACTTAAGTAATTAACTTGAACAAATTCGATTAACTCAATTAATTACATTGAATAATTAATTCCACAATTACCGTCGTTAAGTAATTATACTTAATAGTTCCACAATTGATTATTATTAATTTAATCAATCTAAATTTATTGTTAAAATTTATCACATTAATTAATTGTTCAAATAATCTCAGTTAATGATTTTTATTAACTATTAAATTTCTTTAATCACCTTTTAAAGAAAATTTCTTATATTAATCATTTTGATTATAAATTAATTAACCATTAAGAATTCATTTATTAATGAATTTTAAATCATAAATCTTCATTTTTAAAATAACACATTCATATTTATGATTTAAATGATTATTACCATATATTGAAATATTGTTTCAAATTTTCTTTTTATTCCCAATTTAGATTTAAAATTTGAAATAAATCCTTATTTACTTTTAATAAAGTTTAAAACAAATTTCCTTAACATTGTAAATTTACATAATAGAATAATCATTGATTACAAAAGAATTTTTAAAGAGTTTAAAAATCAATTTTTCTTTTTTTCCTTAACTTTAACATATTTAATTTATTGCCACACTTAAGTGATAAAACTTAATTAAATCTCAAATTTTTTAAAATCTGATTTAAAATTAGTTCCAAGTTTTACTTTTAAAATTTAACTTGTTTAAACTTTATTTTCAAATTCAATTCTATTTTAAATTCCAATTTCTCCACTACCTTTAATTACTTTAAATTATTAAAACAAATGGAATTTAAAACTTTTATTTATCTTCAAACTAAATTTCAATTCATCTTGAATTATATTTACATTTTGATTTAAACTCGGTTTTTAAAAACTTTGATTTAAAATTTAAATTTAGTCTTAAAATTTTCAAAACAGAGATCAGTTCAGACATCAAAGCCTGGAACAAAACTCTGACCCGAGTCTCCATGCATTTACTTCGAGTAACCAGCTCGAATTACCCGAGTCACACGCGAGAAAATTCTCGTTCTTCCCAGACAACACACCCAGGCTGACACTTTCAATCTCGTGCACGTGCACATCGCCTCTGGCGATCTTCCGGCATCGCCACGTTGTCGAACACGTCGACAATCACCCACGTGTGAATCTCCGACCATCAGAATCTTGCCTCCACCTTGAATTCGAAATCGAGTTCGACTCAAAACCTGGAACACCCAGACCCATCACAACCCAAAGCCTGTCAACGCCATTTCCTCGAAACTCCGACCACCAGGACATCAACGACTTCGTCCACACGTTCGCCAACACCTACCCTACCACCTCCCAAGACCACGTGCAACTCGACGCACTGAGGAGGTCGCGGTGATCATTTTCTCGACCACCTCAAAAACTAGGTTAAAAATCAAAAACTCCACGCCGCCGTTGCCACGATCCTCTTCGCCACCTCCGGTCATTTTTCATGGCAACCCCGTAGGCTCCTCTATCTCCACAACCAACCTCGACATCCACGAATCAATCGATCATCGGAAATTGATCGAATGCAATTTTTGAACAAGAGCAAACTGCTCTTAAACCACACAGTTAAAAAACATCAAACAAAGCTTAAAAATCCTATTCTTTAATGAGGATTCGAGTTATGTAAATGAATCAATATTTCGTGAGGTTTGAATTTTCCAAACTTTAAAGATTTCACTGTAAAAACTTGATTTTTTCTTCTCTATGCATTGATACTTCATGAAACCAATTTTTGATTGTAACTCATACGTAAACACAATTATTTTGTTTTAAAACCAAAGCCAAATGTTGATTAGAAAACTAAAAATGAAATTTTCTGGTTATAACGTCACTCTGTAAAACAATCAGAGAAGAAGAGAAACTCTGATACAAATACATATATACACAGAGCAAATGCACATATATATTCAAGTTAAAAAAAAACTATAAGTTACTCACCTTGAACATCTTGTTTTCAAGAAGTTTTGAAGTTTGAAAAGTTGAAACTTTTTGAATTTGAAAGTTGAAATCTGGTTTTGAATATGATACTGGAAGTCTTCACTTGATCTCAGGCTTCTTTGATTGCTCAATGTTTTAAGTGGGTGTTTGTTTGTTAAAAAATGATTTTACTTTAGTTTTTCTTTTTTTTTGCTCAGTTTAAAATGGATGAACGAAAAACTGAAATGAAAATTTTTATAATGTGTTGAAATGTATAGGCTGAAATGAAGTGTACATGGTAAAAAAATTTGTACAAAGTGATGATTTACATTGTACAAGTGATATAATATTTTGTACAAAGAAAATAGGGATATTTTCTTGGTTTAGAGGCTGATGAGTATATGCATTTATTACCTTGTACCATGCTTATTTTTTTCTTATTCGGCTGTACCAAAAATGGAGATAGTGGTGGCTTCTTTGGTAATCTTTTATACACTTGTATTTTATAATTTCATATGCATTTGGTTTTTGTTTTATCTTTTTCTTTTATTATTTTTGAATGTGTATTTTCTTTTGTTTTGTTGTGGTTATAATTTATCTAAGGTATTTATTTTATTTTGTTTTATAATTTATAATTTTGTAATATAAATGAATATATTGTTTACTTTAACAAATTTGTTTACTATATATATTTTTCTATAATTTAATCTTATGTATTTTTCTTATATTTATTTCTATCTCCATTATTTATTTCTAACTTAAATACTAATTATTTTTATATTCATTTGGTAATATAAGTGAATTTCTAGATTTTAATTTGTTATTAAATTTTATCCAATGTATTTATCCTATACTTTTATATCATATATATTTTCATTTTTTTAAATCATTTATTTACAATTTAAATTCAAATTAAACATATATACATATATTTATAATTTCAAATTTACTCATATATACCCAAATACATATATATTCACATATATATAAATATATATACAATATTTTTAAATTTAAATGATTTATACAAACTTTATTTGAGTTCGGGGAAACTCGCATCCATTTATCCATCAATTTAACAAATTTTTATTCAAAAATTAATTAATTATCAATTTAAATTCATATAAAATTTGGGGTCGTTACAACCTTCCCCCCTTAAAAGAATTTCGTCCTCGAAATTGCACGGGGAGACACAAAGATAGATGAAGAACATTTCATCAAATCAAACTGAGTATTTATTCTGCATTTGGCTTACCAAATCAGAATATCAAGAACGAATCTGTTTTAATTTTTCACACGATACTTGGGTTATCCAGATCTACGAAATTTGCAGTGGCATTGGTTAGTTCAAAAAGATAACTAACCGTTCGTAGTACATATCCGGACCCAAAGAAATAGATATATAGATATAATCTCAAAACTTTTAGTTTAAAAACTAAAGTATACCTATCAACCATAGCAACCAATGCAACCAATTCATCCAAAAACAATTTTGGTCCATCCGGAGTTTATGTCCCATTTTAATATATCGAATCTTCTTCCTGGATCTACCAGGAACCATCGAAGAATTAAGGAAATATGACAAACAAAAGAGACTGATAGAGAAAATTTGTTTCCACTGTTGCAGGGTATTGACCATTTATAGTCGTATTCCCCTATCCCCTATCTCATCCTCTTCTAGCACTCATACCCACTATTAGTGGATAGTAAGAGAATTTACTAAGACTAACAGACAGATATCTTAAGGATACTCATTCTAGGGTATACTTCACCCTATCTCTAATGAGCTACTTAATGTGTTATACTCCATAGCTAAAGTTCAACCTTCAGCTCTGATACCAAATGCGACGATCCTGAACTCGGCCTTCGAAAATCGGCACCCGTACTTCACTTGTACTCAAAATGCCGCAGATTCAAACGCCGAATCTGGCTCTCCGGAGCTTATAACACCATTAAGTATAACAACACAGCGGAATAAAGAAATAGATGATATCATATACAACTCCAATGAATACAATATCCAGAATGATATACAACAATGATATCAATATGATACAACAATATCAAAGATAAATAATAATACAGCGGAAATAAAAGAAGTGATTACTCCAAATGATCCTCGAAAGAGAATAAGTCCAATAACTCCAATATCAAGCTCGAACCACAATGTCAGTCATGATCTACAAAACTGAACTAGCTCCAATGACAACTGAACCTGATTATCTGAAAAACCCAACTCTAGACTGCCTATGTGTGAAATTATCGGCACCCAGAGTTTAGGAAAGGAACAATAAACTCCGAGTCAGTCATGGGACTGGTGTGAGTAACAAAAGCAGTTTATCTTTAAACAAACAACAAAAAAAATATTAAACATTGAAACCGCAATGCTTTGGAAAATGAAACTACCATAAGACCTCCCGACACACACACAATGCAAACGTAGAATTGGAGGAGATTTCTTCTTATGATAGTCAAACATGCTTACTACGCAAAAAAAATCATTTTGATATTATTATTAGTGCATAATGCAGAAAACATTTCGAAAGTATAATATTAATCTTAGCCAACATAGGCATTTCACACTATGCCTACTATAGCTACTATGTTCAATAGCAGGTTACCGCCACATTCCATAGCAGGTTATACAACTAAAACCGTACAAGGTTCGTATTATTTCTTTGGATTTCCAACATATGGTCAGGCTAAGGAACTTCCTATGCCACATGGGATCGCCTCTGGCGGGACGTCCCGAGAACTAACTAGCTCTCTGCCAACACAAGGCCGGGTTACCTCTGACACCAAGTAACTACTGCACGAATATGCCACCCCCCGGTCCTTTGGGACCTTTATCCGAGGCGCCTCGATCAAACAACAATCACACAGTAAATGAGATTGGAGTATCCACATAGGTTAAATACCAGGGCTCCATACCTGATACCACCCTTTTCTAGACGGAAATGACATACCCTAAAGGGAGCGACCCTCATAACCTTGCCGCATCATTCCTCTTTCGACCATTTCCGGTTTGTGAGGTCCGAAGAGGTCTCGTCCACAAAGCTACGCTTTTTCACAAAGCCACGCGTTGATCACAAATGATCAATAAATGATCATCACACAGCAACACTCTGCATGCCACATTACCAAATTGGGAGTATATCACTGATAAATTTCAACTACATAACCTCTGAGCTCATACGTCTCAGAGAAGGGTGTTAAGCTAAGAGAATAAATTCTCCGCCACCAAACAGAAATGTATTTGAAAGAAATCAGCTTTATATCTCAAAGTGTAATGTCAGATATGTAACCATACAAGTCTGTTCCAGGTTCGAACAGAACCGAAGGCACTTCCGAAGAAGTCCTTGCAATCCGGGTATTCACAATCCCGATCGGACTTCCCATCACTTAGGAAATCTCTATACCGGCGCGACTCAGTGCAGAGACAATCAATAGGTCATCCTATCGTTCTCGCAAATACCCGGTCTTCAACACCGGTCTTCAATTGCAATCCATATATGACGAATCATTATTCGCAATGGGTTATACGACACAAAGGTCCTCTCCCGGCTAAACCGAATAATGAGCGTAATATTTACAAATATATGGATAATGGGATTCCAATTAAGTCACAATTTATTATCCAAAACTTTTCTTCCAAATGGTTTAAACACATTACCATTTTTAATCTTTTTAAACAAAAAGATTCAAACCACAAAGTTCACCCAGTTTCACAAAGATTCATTCACAGATTTTCCAAATCAATTTCCATTTCAATTGGATTAACTCATTAAATCTTGAAAACAAAGATTTAACTGATAGTTTTCAAAAACACGTTTTCAAAGATTTATTTGTAATTTGGAAAACCATCTTCAATTCAAACTTGAAATTCCTTTAATTCAAATTGGAAATCCATTTCTTATATAAGAGCTTTTATCAGTTGAAAACAATTAGATTTCCAAATCACTGAATTCAATTTCAAGTATTGAATTCAAATTTAAATCAAATTATTTAAATTTCAAATTTTATTAAGTTATTTAAAATAACTTTTACATTTGAAACTCATTTGCAAAGCTCTTAAATTGCAATTTCAAAAACTATGTGGATTCAAGAATTCAATCTTTAAAATTGTCAAAAATCTGCGACTTAACTGATTTCCACGTGAAATCCATATTTGTGTGTGTATGGTGTAGACCAGGGGTTTCACATAGTAGTGCAATATCATCTAATCATCACAGATCAGAATACAGAAATATAGTTGATAAGCGGTATAACTATAACGCTTATCTTTCATAGACAGATCACAGATCACAGATATATAAGTTACAGATAATAATTTACATTCATCCCAGATAAATGAACTACAGTATAGATTACACACAAATCAAATATATATCACACAGCATCACAGATTAGAAATATCAAGCAATTCAATTATTCAGTCAAGTCCAAACATTCACAAGTGAATTTATTAATCAACTGATTAATTTAAATCAGATGTATCAATTATTAATCCGGGTTAATTATCATAATTTAATTATAATTTATTTGAAATAAATCTTCTTTCAAAATTTATTAGTTAACCTGTAATTATTAACTAATCATTCTTAATTAATGAACCAATTAATTTTTTTAATTATTAAATTAATCTTAATTAATTGCCATTATTAATTAATCCTTTAATTTATTAACAAATAATTAACTCAAATTTCAAATCATCATTTAATTAATTACATTCAGTAATTATCTGTTAATTACTTCTCTAAGTAATTATATTTCCAAAATTTCCAAGTGATTATTCTGAATTAATTCAAACTTAAGTAATTAACTTGAACAAATTCGATTAACTCAATTAATTACATTGAATAATTAATTCCACAATTACCATCGTTAAGTAATTATACTTAATAGTTCCATAATTGATTATTATTAATTTAATCAATCTAAATTTATTGTTAAAATTTATCACATTAATTAATTGTTCAAATAATCTCAGTTAATGATTTTTATTAACTATTAAATTTCTTTAATCACCTTTTAAAGAAAATTTCTTATATTAATCATTTTGATTATAAATTAATTAACCATTAAGAATTCATTTATTAATGAATTTTAAATCATAAATCTTCATTTTTAAAATAACACATTCATATTTATGATTTAAATGATTATTACCATATATTGAAATATTGTTTCAAATTTTCTTTTTATTCCCAATTTAGATTTAAAATTTGAAATAAATCCTTATTTACTTTTAATAAAGTTTAAAACAAATTTCCTTAACATTTTAAATTTACATAATAGAATAATCATTGATTACAAAAGTATTTTTAAAGAGTTTAAAAATCAATTTTTCTTTTTTTCCTTAACTTTAACATATTTAATTTATTGCCACACTTAAGTGATAAAACTTAATTAAATCTCAAATTTTTTAAAATCTGATTTAAAATTAGTTCCAGGTTTTACTTTTAAAATTTAACTTGTTTAAACTTCATTTTCAAATTCAATTCTATTTTAAATTCCAATTTCTCCACTACCTTTAATTACTTTAAATTATTAAAACAAATGGAATTTAAAACTTTTATTTATCTTCAAACTAAATTTCAATTCAACTTGAATTATATTTACATTTTGATTTAAACTCGATTTTTAAAAACTTTGATTTAAAATTTAAATTTAGTCTTAAATTTTTCAAAACATAGATCAGTTCAGACATCAAAGCCTGGAACAAAACTCTGACCCGAGTCTCCATGCATTTACTTCGAGTAACCAGCTCGAATTACCCGAGTCACACGCGAGAAAATTATCGTTCTTCCAAACAACACACCCAGGCTGACACTTTCAATCTCGTGCACGTGCACATCACCTCTGGCGATCTTCCGGCATCGCCACGTTGTCGAACACATCGACAATCACCCACGTGTGAATCTCCGACCATCAGAATCTTGCCTCCACCTCGAATTCGATATCGAGTTCGACTCAAAACCTGGAACACCCAGACCCATCACAACCCAAAGCCTGTCAACACCATTTCCTCGAAACTCCAACCACCGAGACATCAACGACTTCGTCCACACGTTCGCCTACACCTACCCTACCACCTCCCAAGACCACGTGCAACTTGACGCATTGAGGAGGACGCGGTGATCATTTTCTCGACCACCTCAAAAACTAGGTTAAAAATCAAAAACTCCACGCCACCGTCGCCACAGTCCTCTTTGCCACCTCCGGCCATTTTTCCTGGCAACCCCGAGGCTCCTCTATCTCCACAACCAACCCCGACATCCACGAATCAACCGATCATCGGAAATTGATCGAAAAATCAATTTTTGAACAAGAGCAAACTGCTCTTAAACCACACAGTTAAAAAACATCAAACAAAGCTTAAAAATCCTATTCTTTAATGAGGATTCGAGTTATGTAACTGAATCAATATTTCGTGAGGTTTGAATTTTCCAAACTTTAAAGATTTCACTGTAAAAACTCGATTTTTTCTTCTCTATGCGTTGATACTTCATGAAACTAATTTTAGATTGTAACTCATACGTAAACACAATTATTTTGTTTTAAAACCAAAGCCAAATGTTGATTAGAAAACAAGAAATGAAATTTTCTGGTTATAATGTCACTCTATAAAACAATCAGAGAAGAAGAGAAACTCTGATACAAATACATATATACACAGCAAATGCACATATATATTCAAGTTAAAAAAAACTATAAGTTACTCACCTTGAACATCTTGTTTTCCAGAAGTTTTGAAGTTTGAAAAGTTGAAACTTTTTGAATTTGAAAGTTGAAATATGGTTTTGAATATGATATTGGAAGTCTTCACTTGATCTCAGGCTTCTTTGATTGCTCAATGTTTTAAGTGGATGTTTGTTTGTTAAAAAAAATGATTTTACTTCAGTTTTTCTTTCTTTTGCTCAGTTTAAAATGGATGAACGAAAAACTGAAATGAAAAATTTTATAATGTGTTGAAATGTATAGGCTGAAATGAAGTGTACAGGGTAAAAATTTTTGTACAAAGTGATGATTTACATTGTACAAGTGATATAATATTTTGTACAAAGAAAATAGGGATATTTTCTTGGTTTAGAGGCTGATGAGTATATGCATTTATTGCCTTGTACCATGCTTATTTTTTTCTTATTCGGCTGTACCAAAAATGGAGATAGTGGTGGCTTCTTTGGTAATCTTTTATACACTTGTATTTTATAATTTCATATGCATTTGGTTTTTGTTTTATCTTTTTCTTTTATTATTTTTGAATGTGTATTTTTTTTGTTTTGTTGTGGTTATAATTTATCTAAGGTATTTATTTTATTTTGTTTTATAATTTATAATTTTGTAATATAAATGAATATATTGTTTACTTTAACAAATTTGTTTACTATGTATATTTTTCTATAATTTAATCTTATGTATTTTTCTTATATTTATTTCTATCTCCATTATTTATTTCTAACTTAAATACTAATTATTTTTATATTCATTTGGCAATATAAGTGAATTTCTAGATTTTAATTTGTTATTAAATTTTATCCAATGTATTTATCCTATACTTTTATATCATATATATTTTCATTTTTTTAAATCATTTATTTACAATTTAAATTCAAATTAAACATATATACATATATTTATAATTTCAAATTTACTCATATATACCCAAATACATATATATTCACATATATATACATATATATACAATATTTTTAAATTTAAATGATTTATACAAAATTTATTTGAGTTCGGGGAAACTCGCATCCATTTATCCATTAATTTAACAAATTTTTATTCAAAAATTAATTAATTATCAATTTAAATTCATATAAAATTCGGGGTCGTTACATTATAAATCTTTTTCATATGGAAATTATTGAAGAGAAAAGTATTTTAAATAAATTTTATTATCGTTGATATGATTAACGTGCATTAAAATATATATACATATTATATATATAGTATATTAAAGCAACATCTTTTATTTAAAATAACTTTATATACATTTATATTTACGGCTTTAAATATATATATATATATATATATATTTATATATAATTATTATTATTTAATTTTCAAAACTGATTACGTGTATTAACAAAATTTTACATGTAATTTATATGTACATTTATAAATTAAAAATCGAATTTGGTTTTACAATCCCTTTTAAAATTAATATTTAATTCGAAAAATATATGCACATATATGCTGGCCAAGAACTACATATGCTGTGACGACCGCCCATGACCCCTGCACCGAATCTAGAGAAAGTGCGCTGTAAAGTGTGCCAGGCGACCATGGACGATTGTCAAGGTAAGATTTAAAACAACAGAATCTATCGTATTACTCACAGCGCATGGACAAAATACAATAGAACATATGTATAGTGAAGCTTTACAGAACAAAATGACATCATATAAAACTCCATAATAGTTGAATACAAGCATCCACATAGTCAATACATCCAGCCTCACTACAAATCTCTCAGAGAATACAAAACAGCGGAATATCCAGTACATATAAGAAGATAATATGCAACCCTCAAGCTCGTCTTCGATATCAGCATCGTGAGAAGAGAACAGCACCTGTCACCTGCTACCTAGTCTGCCCGTCCCAAAAATGGACGAACAGCCCAAGGCAATAAGAATTAAAACATAAAGCCTTGAGTCAGACAACAGTCTTAGTGAGCAGTAAATTAACTAACAACATACCAAAAGAGCATAAAGGAAAAGGAATAGGAATACAACCCTCCCACTCCAACCTCATTCTACAGTGATAGCCCCCAGACACACACTAAACAGAAGCAAACATAGCAGAGCATACAATTTAAAGTAAAGCTACTATCACTCGAGTCAAGGGCGATGTTTTCCAAGTACCAAGGCCTAAATCAGATAAGCACCCAGAAAATACCGCTCTTGAGTCCGAATGACGATACAACCAAACATCCATGACTCTGGCTATCACTGTTATCATTGCTTCAATATCACCGTTAATTGAATGACCGGCACATTCTTTCAGCCGTCCGTCAAGGGCTAATGAAAACCCCGGTTCTAGACATAACTCCCGCACGTCGTCGCAGCCCGTGCCTAGGACTATCGAATCTGCCCAGAGTACTCGACCATCAACAGTTGGCCGTTGGGACTATCGAATCTGCCCAAACGTACCCTTGCTTAGAGCATGCTAGAACCTTCAACAACGATGTTATCCAAGCCTCCTAGTCATCCTCCTCGACGACTATTCTCATATCCATTCATTATCTTCAACTCGAATCATATCACCGAGTTATCAACATGCTTGGAATGATCCCGTCTGGATTAGACCAAGTCTTCATCATATGATTGCTTCGCTTCATTACATCCTCGCAAAGCCTCATCTCATCATCACATCATCAAATCTATGCATAAGAGCTTCATCATTCCGCTACATATGCCACGAGCAGCTTTTCCAATTCAAGAGCCTTTCCCTTAGCTTTTGAATCATCTTCGATCTAAATCTAATCATCAATCATCTAGTTCATAATAATCAATCAAATCAAAACATCAATCCAAGCAATCAAGCATTCAAATATGATCTAAGTAGACAATTATAACAATAATGGCATTTTCGTAATTAAAGAGTTGAAAGTCCAATAAGCATGAAAACATGGATTAAATCTCTACAAACTTGATGAACGAACTTGCATAGGTTAACATATGATAAAATGGATGCAACATCATCTTGAACAATGGATCTACATGGATCTATACATAGGATGAAGAAAATGCATGGAAATCACTATTTTAACACCAAATCAAGCCAACAATCCGATATACTCCTTTGGATCCGTGTGAGAGATAATCACCACTCACCAAATCACCTAAACAACCTCAAAAGATATCAACTTCAGATCTGGACAGCGAAGAGCTAAGCTAGATCCGACAAGATCTCACTTCAAACGATGAAATCTCTCTTGAAAAGATGAAGATCTTCAATCCAAGCTCTTGAATCTTCAATCTTGATCTTCGATTTGGATGGAAGGAAGCACTAGATTAAAGTGGAGAAAAGAAGTGAAGAAGTGTAGAAGTCGAGCTCTCAAAATGGCAGCACTTCGTCGCTTCAAAAATCCGGATCCCAAAAAGTGAGAACAACCCCTCCTATTTATAGCTGAAATCTGTCCTTAAGTCGAAATCTGGCTATCTCCCTAGGTCGTTTCCGACCTAAGCCTCTCCGACCTAATAGATGCACGCGACATAACAGTCTTCGACCTAACGACTTAGCCAGACCCAGCGACTCATCGCACGCGCGACCTAACCTCTTACGCGCTTAGCGACCTAACAGGCCTCCCCATCTTACGACCTAACGATGTTACGACCTAACACTTAACTTCTAGGTCGCTTTCGACTTAAAGCATAGGCTACGACCCAACACTTAAACTATCTAAGCGACTTAACAACCTACGACTCAGTTGGGTTGCGACCTAACAACTTAGGCTCCTACGCGACCTAACACATGTCGACCTAAAACAACATACGACCTAACAGTTAGATCCACGCGACCTAATACTTAAACTATTCTAGCGACCTAACAACTCACGCGACCTACGACTCAGCAAACTCGCGACCTAACACACACGCGACCTAACCATCTTAGGTCGCCTACGACCTAACTCAACACAGATCTAACGACCTAACTACGCTAACACTTAGGTCGGTCAATCCCATAGGTCGCTAACTCTTATAGGTCGCAAACTGCTTATTCCCTAAGTCGTTAACTCTACTAGGTCGCTAACTCGAACTGCCGACCTAACACTTGACTCACCCAAACACTTAGGTCGCTCACACATTTTCTTAGGTCGCCTGAACCTCTTAAGTCGGTCACGACTTAACCCCTTAGGTCGCCTACGACCTAACCAAAGCCAACAACTAGTCTTCCTTAAGTCGTCTAACGACCTAACTCCAAACCCTGAGTCAACACTCCCACCTCCTAAGTCGTATACGACTTACGACTTATGCTAAGTCGTGAACGACTTAGGACTTAGCCAAAAATTTCCTAAAATCTGAAATGGCTAAAAATGCTAAAACTCCAGATTTGACGAACTTTTCGATCCGTGAAAATACGGGTCGTTACATTCTCTCCCCCTTAGGAATTTCGCCCCCGAAATTCCAAGCAATCAAAAACTATTCTGTACGCCTACCATCCATAGCAATCAACAAACCATGCATCCAATTCTAACTTAGCGTACAGAATTCTAAAATTAGAACAAGTTACAATATCGCGAGATGACACGACACCTTAGGGCCATACCTTGAAGAGTTCAGGATGAGCTGCTTTCATCCTCTCTTCCACCTCCCACGTACAGTCGTTATCATCTTCACTCCATTGTATCTTGAGCAACTTAACTACCTTTCTCCTAAGCTGTTTCGTGTCGGTTTCAACAACACGAAGCGGCTTACGAGGTCTTCTATCAACTGGATCAACTTCTAAGTCTTCACAGCTATCAGCAGAAACCACCGTTCTCGAGTCGTGCACATACTTCCGTAGATACGATACATGAAAAACATTGTGCACACCCGACATCTTCTCCGGTAACTCCAATCTGTAGGCGAGCTTTCCAATTCGCTCGATGATCGGGAATGGTCCAACAAATCTCGGGGTCAATTTTCCTTTCTTCCCGAATCGAATAACATTCTTCAGTGGAGAAATCTTCACAAAAACCATATCTCCTACGTCGAATTCCAAATCCTTTCGACGCTTATCAGCATAACTCTTCTGACGGTCTTGGGCTGCCTTCATTCGTTGCCGAATGATCTCTATGCAATCCGAAGTCTGTCGAATCATCTCTGGCCCAAGTATCAGCTTTTCCCCAGTTTCCAACCAACATGTCGGAGAGTTACACGGTCTTCCATACAATGCCTCATATGGTGCCATACCAATACTTGACTGGTAACTGTTGTTGTACGCAAACTCCACCAAATGAAGGTGATCTTCCCATGATCCTCCGAAGTCCAAAACACATGCTCTAAGAAGATCTTCCAAAACTCGGTTGACTCTCTCGGTCTGACCATCTGTCTGAGGGTGATAAGCTGTACTCAAACACAACTCGGTTCCCAAAACTTCCTGGAAGCTCTTCCAAAATCCACTAGTGAACAATGGATCTCGATCGCTCACTATACTCTTCGGAATACCATGGAATCGAACTATCCACTTCACATACAACTCAGCCAACTTTGATGCAGTCCTAGTCGATCGAACAGGAATGAATCGTGCACTCTTAGTCAGACGATCCACAATGACCCAAATCCCTTCATTCCCCGTTCTGGTTCTAGGCAATCCATCAATAAAATCCATCGACACTTGTTCCCACTTCCATGTAGGAACTTCTAAGGGTTGAAGCAATCCACTTGGCTTCTTCTGTTCAGCCTTTACCAACTGACAGTTCATACACTTGGAAATGAAATCTCCAACATCCTTCTTCATGCCTTCCCAGTAGTAGGTTCTCTTCATATCCCGATACATCTTATTCCCACCTGGATGAATTGTCAACTTCGAGTGATGACTTTCCTTCAGAACTTCACTCCTCAATTCATCTATATCGGGAACCACTAGTCGTCCTTGCTTTCGAAGCCAACCTTCTCTATCGACCTCGAATCCTTTATCCTTTTCTGGCTCCAATCCAGATTCCAATTCACGGATAATCTTGACAAGCTTATCATCTCGCTTTTGACTCTCGCCAATCCTTTCCACAAGAGTCGGTCTTATCGATAAGTTTGCCAACATTTCAGGTTCCAATTCGCATCTAGGCCTGAAGTCAAATCCAGCTAAATACTCGAGACTCTTCCATTCAGAAAACATGGCTCCCAATCCCGCATGTCTTCGACTTAACGCATCAGCCACTGCGTTACCTTTTCCCGGAGTATAAGCTATACCAAAATCATATGATGCTAAAAACTCTAGCCAACGTTGCTGCCGAAGATTCAAATCCTTCTGGGAGAAAAGATACTTCAACGACTTATGATCCGTAAACAACTCAAATCGAACTCCCAACAGATAATGCCTCCACATCTTCAGAGCAAATACAATCGCCGCTAACTCCAAATCATGAGTTGGGTAATTCCTTTCATGCGGCTTCAGTTGTCGACTGGCATACGCAACAACTTTATCCTTTTGCATCAGCACTGCTCCAAGTCCAGTACCACATGCATCGGTGTAAACCACCATCTCATCATTCCCACTTGGAATAGTCAAAACAGGAGCACTCGTCAATCTCTCCTTCAGGATTCCGAAAGCTTGCTCACACTTAGCATCCCAACTGAACACTTTGTTCTTCTTCGTCAATCCTGTTAATGGTGCAGCTACCTTGGAGAAGTCTTTGATAAACCGTCGATAATATCCTGCTAATCCAAGAAAACTCCTCACATCTGACGCATTCTTAGGTCTAACCCAATCCTGGATTGCTGCCACTTTAGCGGGATCAACCGCTATTCCATTTCCAGAAATCACATGGCCTAAGAACCTCACTTCACTCTTCCAGAAGTGACACTTCGAAAACTTAGCCTTCAGCTGATGTTTCCGTAAGATCTCCAAAACAATACGCAAGTGCGTCTTGTGCTCTTCCTCCGTTCTGGAATAAATCAGAATATCATCCACGAACACAAGTACGAACTTGTTCAACTGATCTCTGAACACTCTATTCATAAGATCCACAAAATATGCTGGCGCGTTAGTCAATCCAAACGGCATTACCAGCCACTCAAAGAAACCGGATGGTGTTCGAAAAGCAGTCTTCGGCACACTATCCTTAGCAACTCTCAACTGGTGAAATCCCGTTGCCAGATCCATCTGAGAAAACACCTTAGCTTCGTGAAGCTGATCAAACAAGTCATCTATTCTCGGCAATGGATACTTGTTCTTCTTAGTCACCTTATTCAGCTCACGATAATCGACGCACAGTCTCAACGACCCATCTGCCTTGGTTGCAAACACAACTGGTGCACCCCACTCGGACACACTACGCCGAATGAATCCTTTCTGCAAAAGATCATCAACTTGCACCCTCAACTCTTGCTGTTCCCTAGGCGCCATCCGCCTAAGAGGCATCACAACAGGTCTGGCTCCTTCAACTAGATCTATACGAAACTCGATCTCTCTATGCGGCGGCAACCCTTTGACTTCGTCAAAGACATCCTCGAATCCATTTGCGATTGGCACTAAAGACAGTCCATCCCGTGGAACAACTAGCGAATACATGAAGCTCATGAAGACGCCTTCCTCATGCTTACATCGTATCACAATCTTTCGCCCCTCCACATTCTCGACTGTCACTTCCAACCTTTCGCAATCAACCTTAGCCGCATACTTCCTAAGCCAGTCCATACCCAAGATAATTCCGAACCCCGCAAAGTTCAGAACAAAGCAATCACAAACAAAAGAGCAACCATGACTCGACACAACTAGACCACGGCATAACATACACAAACAAGACGAACCCCCAACTGGATTAGTCACAACCAATGGCCTATCAACAATATCCGGTGTCAAACCTAACCGGCCAACGAGTTCATTACAAACAAACGAATGCGACGCTCCAGTATCAAACAGAACTCTAACTGGAACACCACATAGGAAAAGAGTACCTTGAACAACCACACTCTTTCCCTTTTCTTTAGCAGTAGGAGCTTTCGAAGACGACGGAACAGCCCCCAAAGCATAGGCTTGCACAATCTGCCTGTCCTTCCTTGGTTCTGGACAATTCTTCCTGAAATGTCCCGGCTTGTCACAGTTATGACACTTCATCGGTACCTTCGGATTCTTACAATCCTTAGAGAAATGGCCCTTCTGCTGACAATTGTAGCAAGTCACCTCGCCTTTCGGCTTCTTCTGGCCATCCTTACCCTTCTGCTGCTGCTGCTTCCTCTTCTGGTTTCCACCTTGCTGTGGTTTAGATTCTCCCTTGGTCACAGCAACAACAGATCCTTCCTTAGGAAACAGACTCTCATGCCTAAGAGCTTTCTCCACAAGCTTCTCAAATGAATCATCCAAATGATCCACCAACTGTCTCCCAAGATAACTATCCAAACCAGTCACGAACTTCTCATTCTTCTGGTAAGCAGACTCAATATATGACCGAGCATACTTGGACAGAGCTTCAAACTCAGAAACATACTCAAGAACAGATCTCCCTCCCTGCTTGAGCTCCACAAACTTCTTGAACAGAACAGACTTCTGAGCTGTAGAAATGAACTTAGCTTCAAATCTAGCTTGGAATTGTTCCCAAGTAATCTCTTCCTCCGCAGTATTGATGGTAATAGAGTTCCACCAATCAGAAGCTCTCCCTTGAAGCTGCCTTGATGCCAACTTCCTCTTAGTTGCATCA
The DNA here is from genome assembly GCA_030737815.1 of Allium fistulosum. NCBI lineage: Eukaryota > Viridiplantae > Streptophyta > Magnoliopsida > Asparagales > Amaryllidaceae > Allium > Allium fistulosum. The sequence goes on from CM060905.1 coordinate 89,217,345, forward strand.
TCAATTCCCAAATCACCAAAGATCCTTCTACAAGCATCTATCCACCTCTGGACCTCAATGGTAGATTCTGTTCCCAAGAAAACCTTCCCTCCAAGAGCAGTATAATCCTTGCACAGCTTAGCAAAATCCACTGGTTTCGGAGTTTGGACTTGAACTCCAACATCAACTGCCGCCCCCGGAACTGGTATCCTTCTCATGATCGAAGTTATCATAGCTTCGAACATGGCTGCATAATCAGCAGTCTCTTCAGTAGCGCGACCTTCCCTAGCAGCTGGTCTCCCTCTTCGACTCATTCTCAATATCTATAAAAAGGAATGATCAGAACATCTAGAGAAACAACTGCATAAAGGACTCAAACTCTACCAAACTACTATATTATATATAGTAATCATCCATCAAAATACAATTACGTCTCTCATACGTAGTTACTTCAGCGAGCGTTGGGTAAAATCGATTAACCAATGCTCTGATACCAAATGTGACGACCGCCCATGACCCCTGCACCGAATCTAGAGAAAGTGCGCTGTAAAGTGTGCCAGGCGACCATGGACGATTGTCAAGGTAAGATTTAAAACAACAGAATCTATCGTATTACTCACAGCGCATGGACAAAATACAATAGAACATATGTATAGTGAAGCTTTACAGAACAAAATGACATCATATAAAACTCCATAATAGTTGAATACAAGCATCCACATAGTCAATACATCCAGCCTCACTACAAATCTCTCAGAGAATACAAAACAGCGGAATATCCAGTACATATAAGAAGATAATATGCAACCCTCAAGCTCGTCTTCGATATCAGCATCGTGAGAAGAGAACAGCACCTGTCACCTGCTACCTAGTCTGCCCGTCCCAAAAATGGACGAACAGCCCAAGGCAATAAGAATTAAAACATAAAGCCTTGAGTCAGACAACAGTCTTAGTGAGCAGTAAATTAACTAACAACATACCAAAAGAGCATAAAGGAAAAGGAATAGGAATACAACCCTCCCACTCCAACCTCATTCTACAGTGATAGCCCCCAGACACACACTAAACAGAAGCAAACATAGCAGAGCATACAATTTAAAGTAAAGCTACTATCACTCGAGTCAAGGGCGATGTTTTCCAAGTACCAAGGCCTAAATCAGATAAGCACCCAGAAAATACCGCTCTTGAGTCCGAATGACGATACAACCAAACATCCATGACTCTGGCTATCACTGTTATCATTGCTTCAATATCACCGTTAATTGAATGACCGGCACATTCTTTCAGCCGTCCGTCAAGGGCTAATGAAAACCCCGGTTCTAGACATAACTCCCGCACGTCGTCGCAGCCCGTGCCTAGGACTATCGAATCTGCCCAGAGTACTCGACCATCAACAGTTGGCCGTTGGGACTATCGAATCTGCCCAAACGTACCCTTGCTTAGAGCATGCTAGAACCTTCAACAACGATGTTATCCAAGCCTCCTAGTCATCCTCCTCGACGACTATTCTCATATCCATTCATTATCTTCAACTCGAATCATATCACCGAGTTATCAACATGCTTGGAATGATCCCGTCTGGATTAGACCAAGTCTTCATCATATGATTGCTTCGCTTCATTACATCCTCGCAAAGCCTCATCTCATCATCACATCATCAAATCTATGCATAAGAGCTTCATCATTCCGCTACATATGCCACGAGCAGCTTTTCCAATTCAAGAGCCTTTCCCTTAGCTTTTGAATCATCTTCGATCTAAATCTAATCATCAATCATCTAGTTCATAATAATCAATCAAATCAAAACATCAATCCAAGCAATCAAGCATTCAAATATGATCTAAGTAGACAATTATAACAATAATGGCATTTTCGTAATTAAAGAGTTGAAAGTCCAATAAGCATGAAAACATGGATTAAATCTCTACAAACTTGATGAACGAACTTGCATAGGTTAACATATGATAAAATGGATGCAACATCATCTTGAACAATGGATCTACATGGATCTATACATAGGATGAAGAAAATGCATGGAAATCACTATTTTAACACCAAATCAAGCCAACAATCCGATATACTCCTTTGGATCCGTGTGAGAGATAATCACCACTCACCAAATCACCTAAACAACCTCAAAAGATATCAACTTCAGATCTGGACAGCGAAGAGCTAAGCTAGATCCGACAAGATCTCACTTCAAACGATGAAATCTCTCTTGAAAAGATGAAGATCTTCAATCCAAGCTCTTGAATCTTCAATCTTGATCTTCGATTTGGATGGAAGGAAGCACTAGATTAAAGTGGAGAAAAGAAGTGAAGAAGTGTAGAAGTCGAGCTCTCAAAATGGCAGCACTTCGTCGCTTCAAAAATCCGGATCCCAAAAAGTGAGAACAACCCCTCCTATTTATAGCTGAAATCTGTCCTTAAGTCGAAATCTGGCTATCTCCCTAGGTCGTTTCCGACCTAAGCCTCTCCGACCTAATAGATGCACGCGACATAACAGTCTTCGACCTAACGACTTAGCCAGACCCAGCGACTCATCGCACGCGCGACCTAACCTCTTACGCGCTTAGCGACCTAACAGGCCTCCCCATCTTACGACCTAACGATGTTACGACCTAACACTTAACTTCTAGGTCGCTTTCGACTTAAAGCATAGGCTACGACCCAACACTTAAACTATCTAAGCGACTTAACAACCTACGACTCAGTTGGGTTGCGACCTAACAACTTAGGCTCCTACGCGACCTAACACATGTCGACCTAAAACAACATACGACCTAACAGTTAGATCCACGCGACCTAATACTTAAACTATTCTAGCGACCTAACAACTCACGCGACCTACGACTCAGCAAACTCGCGACCTAACACACACGCGACCTAACCATCTTAGGTCGCCTACGACCTAACTCAACACAGATCTAACGACCTAACTACGCTAACACTTAGGTCGGTCAATCCCATAGGTCGCTAACTCTTATAGGTCGCAAACTGCTTATTCCCTAAGTCGTTAACTCTACTAGGTCGCTAACTCGAACTGCCGACCTAACACTTGACTCACCCAAACACTTAGGTCGCTCACACATTTTCTTAGGTCGCCTGAACCTCTTAAGTCGGTCACGACTTAACCCCTTAGGTCGCCTACGACCTAACCAAAGCCAACAACTAGTCTTCCTTAAGTCGTCTAACGACCTAACTCCAAACCCTGAGTCAACACTCCCACCTCCTAAGTCGTATACGACTTACGACTTATGCTAAGTCGTGAACGACTTAGGACTTAGCCAAAAATTTCCTAAAATCTGAAATGGCTAAAAATGCTAAAACTCCAGATTTGACGAACTTTTCGATCCGTGAAAATACGGGTCGTTACATATGCACATATATGTATAACATTTTTTTAATCACAATACATATATACATATTCACATACAATGTTGATAACACACATATTATAAGGATTCATGATATTGAGATATAATCTAAGCCCATATGATTTAAAATAATTATCAAATACATATGTATAATTGTAAATAAATGAGTTAGCTTGACTATAGCCTAATTAGTACATGATGAATACTGAATCGATCGACTCCTTTTGAATCAGAATTCAAATTATTCTAAATAGAGCAACCACACTAAAAGCACTATGCACAGTTGTCCAAATTTTACTTGAATTTTTGTCTTTTAATGCTTGAATCAATGGAGGATAGGGGCTGCAGTTTCGACTAGATATGGATGTAGTGGAGGCTAAAAGGAGAGCAACAAATGAGGGGTTAAGAGTGTTCAAATAATAGTGAAAGAGAGGAGCAAAAGGTGGATCCGGATCCACAAATATCTCTACTAATTCAAACCCCCATTTTGACTCAAATCCAACCCTCTTCTCCTATACCAATGGATAAACAAATTAGGTCCCTTTAGAGGTCTCTCAATCACTTCAAGCCCAATCAAATAAAATATATTTAAATCTAATTTAAATGTACATTGATATCGTATATCGATACATGTGTACACAACTTTTATAAACACACTATTTTCAATACAAAATAAAATAAAATTTTGTAATTAATATTTCATAAATATTAATTAACTTAATTAATTTACAAAAGTTCTAATTAATTAAATCAGGTGGCAGTCGAATTGAACATTACGGTTATGTGACACTTAAGTGTAAATTCTGTCAGCGATTAATATCAAACGGTCGAATATTAACGTTCACATGTCGCTTAGCAGGTGGTGTGACATTATTGCCAAATTTATCACATATATAGCTTTTGTAGAATCCAATTTTACTTTATTTAAGCATTACCCTGTAGTGAAAATTATTTACACTAACTCTCTTCATTAAAACTATATCACATTAGGTGTAACGACCCGTATTTTTGACAATTAAAAATATTAAATTAAATAAGACTTTGGAATTTAATATTGTCAGAAATTAAAATTTATGATTTATAAAAAAAAATTACTAGAATAGAATTTAATAATATTGATTGAAGTTAATTGATAACCGTTTTAATGTAATTTCAATCAATTGTAAGTTTAATAAGGAATAAAATAAATGGTGAAATTATATGTTATTTAATTGAAATTGGTTTTAATATAGAATATGAAATCAACTGTTTTGTACGTAAATTTATTAACCTTTGTTTGTAAACAATAACTTTATAAATTCGTTTAAATTACTTGAATGTAAATATTGTTTTATTTTTCATCTTATTATTTAATCCGTTGAAATTAATTTGGAAATCAATGAAATTGATGGTAATTGAAATATTGCAGTTAAACATTAACTGGTGAGTGATGAGTGCAATAAAATGAAAACTTATGTTAATAAATGTCATAAGGAAATTGTTGATTTAATAATAAGAATGTAAAACAAAATAAAAAAATTTGTTTGAAATTTAAATATATAACATTTGCAATTAAATGCTGAAATTAATTTAATATTTAATATTGGGTTTTAACATCGAAAATTTAAATTGAAAGATTATTAAAATCCTATTTAATCAACAATGATGATATAAAACTTTTAATTTGCAATTTAAATGTGACTAAATCAATTTAAAAATAATTCGTTTGATTAACGCGCAAAAATGAATATAATTTGATTTTAAAGCTAACTTCTATATACAATTGAATTAGGATTTGAAATTATTTTCATTGAGTTTAAGAATATTGAAAACCTATATTTCAACATATAGGATGACCTATTTTCGTTTCAGGAATGAAACGGGCTTTTCAAGTCCTTGTTATCGCTTTGGCCCAATCGATCTGTTCCATCCATTCTTGTTCCTTCATTGCCTATATATATGTTGTTATAAACCTTAGTAGCCTTCTATTCTATTTTCTGTACGTACAATTTCAGTTTTTATCTGCTTCTTCTCAATGGAGATTAGCCAAAACCATAATTACAATTTCAAATCAAATCCAAAAATTCAAACTGCTCAAACCCTATCAAATTATATATCATCGCAAAGGTCTTAACGGATGGAATCTACATCTACAATTCGTTTTTCGATTGGAGGCTCCGGTCGGAAGTCTTTCCTCGGTCGTCCATACTAGGGTTTAGCGATTGACGGTGGATCTTCATTGCTGCGATGATTAGAGATGATCACTGGGTAGAGGAAGTTGTGCGGAGTCGATCCATCGTCTCTGACCGCGTCAGAGATGCTCGAGATCGCTAGATCTGGTGATGAAAGGGTGGCGACGGTGCTTATTGGTGACGGCGGAGCATGCCGCGTAGGGTCCTGAGGCTAAGGGCGGTGGCGTCTAATGTGGTCGGAGGTGAACATAGCACGGCGGTTGCACGATGAAGATTGGCGACTATAGGTTGTGCGTGACTGTCGGGTTAGTGTAGGAGATGGTAATTACGTTTTTACTCATATTTCATTTTTAATTAAAAATTTAAATTTTCAAACGTTCTAACCTTCATAACGTTTGCATACGAACTCGGATTGACATGTGGGTTCTTTCGTTGGCTCGTATTAAAATTTTGGACAATATGAAACTAGTTTGATTGAATTTAGAGTGTAACGATCCAGAATTTTGGTTATTCGAAATTGGAATGTTTAATTGATTTTAAATATTTAAAAGTTAATTTTTAACTTGAATTTCAAATATAACTATTTATTGGATAATTTAATTATTGAATTTAGTAACTGAAAATTGGGTAAAATATTGAATCTTGAGTTTTAAGCTTGATAAAAATAATTTAAAGGCTTATAAAATTTATATTAATAATAATGGAGATAATAAAACTTTTTAAATTTAATTTAAAAGTGATTTGTTTAGTTTTAAAAATATATCGTTTAAATTGACATTTAAAAAATAGCTTTCCAGGGCACAGTCTCGGACTTCGACGAAACGAGTTCCATTGAATCCGTAATAGTGTACTATTATTAGATTTCAAATTTCGTAGCATTTGGGGTTATCGTTTGGTCGTACGAGATATAAAGGCGCTTGTAACGACCCAGAATTTTTGATAATTTAAAATTCGAATATTTAATTGATTTTAAATATTAATAAGTAGAATTAATAAGTCGGATAATTTAAAATTCGAATATTGAGTTTAATTGGATAATTAAATCAATAATTTAATAGTGAAATTCCAGAATTAATTGAAATCTGGATTGAATATGATTTTAAATGATTTGTAAAATTTTATTTAATCATACCGGAATTATAGAAAGGTTATAGAACTTTTAAAATTGAATTTGGAGTTAAATTGTGAAAATTGAATATTTTAATATTTAATTATCGACTGTAAAATAGCCAACTTTCGGACAGTCTCAGAATTGAACGAAACCAGTTCCATTGGATCCGTAATAGTTAGTTATTATCGGATTTCAATTTTCGTAGCAAACGGAGTTGTCGTTTGACCGTGGCAGCTCGAAACGCATCGATATCATTTTAATTTTAATTCGGCGAGTTAAAATAGTCATTTTTCAAAAAGTCTCGGATTTCGACGAAACCAGTTTCATCGGATCCGTAATGTGATATTATTGTAAGATTTCAAATTTCGTAATTTTTGGATTTACCATTTGTCCGGTACAAATTAAAACGCATCGAAATCAATTTAAATCGGTTTAATTTAAATCGATCGTTTAATTCCGTAACTCGCACAGATGTTCGAATTAGCTTTCGAAACCTATTCCATTGTGTCCGGAACGTGGGATAAACCCCAGAAACGCCAGTCACTGCGCGTAAATCGGAGTTCGGGAAAACCGAAATGAATAGTGTCGTTCAAACTTCTATAAATAGGCCCATTTTATCACAAATAAAAAAAAGAAAAAGAAAATGAAACCCTAGTTCATACGTTCAGCCGCCACCCCTTAAAATGAATGGCCAAAATTGTTCCAATCTTCTCCTCTCAACCATTTCAAATCCATCCACTTTTAGCTGAAATCGTCAACTAGTAAAATGAAGGGCATCTCGAGAGCTTCATATCTATACAGATATGATCAAGTTTAAAGCATCCCTGGAGGCGCAGCTGGCCAGGGAAGTCACGCCGTTCGTTCGAGAAAATCGAGGAAATGGCGAAACCGAGCTTGACCGGTTTTTGCATGGGGGCGCGCGGCGGTGGGGGCGTTCGAATGGCGGAGCCCGATCATCTTCGAGATGAGTGTAGGGGGGGTGCGAAATCCTTGAACGGCGGCTTCATTTGGGTTCGTTGCGTTTAAAATTGCCTGGGAGGGAAAATGCAAATGGAGGGAGAAGGAGGTACGTGCGGCCTTGATCTCAAGATGGAAAACGAGCGGCTGATGATGGTTAGGGTTTGAAAAATATAAATAAAGTTGTAAAATTATTTTAATTAAATTCGTATAAAACTTTGTAATGCTATAACTTCGTCATATGTTGTCGAAATTCGACGAAACAGGAAGCATTGGAATCGTATCGTCGAGCACTTCGCTGTGCGACTGAATTGGAGCCAATTGGGGCTAGTGTAAATTTTGGATGAAATCAAACGTCTGTTTATTTTATTCGAAAATAAACGCTGGAATCAGAATTAAAATCACGGTGAGATCTTCTCACTCAAATTGAATGTGGAATATTTACAGTTATTGATTGATGATTGACTGTTTGGATGTGATATTAGATATAGTAGGATATATAATCTATATATAGCAATATATACATATTGGCATATGTATATATTGGATTGATTGATTTCCCGCCTCGTATAGCGGATGAGACCCTATTGCACCGTTAGTAAGCGGATTTTTATAAAACCCATATACCGCGATAATTCCGTACTGGAGCGGAATTGGTATTATGCTAACATCTGTGGATGCAGGGAAACAGGTTGGAGGGATCCAACTGGATTCCTCACCGTATTGATTATTTACAGATATTTTGATATATTCTGTTATCATATGTTGATATATGATGTTTGATGTTGTGATTGACCAATTGGTGCTGTAGCATCATCGGATTCAAGTTTTAAAAATAACGACTTTTAATTTAAAAGGATTTTTAAAGTGATCTTTGAAATTATACGTTTTATTAAATTTTTGAAGTGATTTATTTTAAATAAATAAACGTTCAAATTTTAAAGTTATAAAAGTCAAGACCTTTGTGAAATATAACCGAAAAGTGATTTTTGGAATAAACAGTTGATTGATTTATAAAATGGTTTAAGTTGAGATTTTTAAAATATTATAAACGGTTTACTTAAAAGGTTTATAAAGTTGACACTTTATAAATTAAAAATGTTGGTATTATAAAACGAGTTTTTATAAGCGTTAAAATGAATTTTTAAGAATTTATAAATAAATGAAATTTATAAATTGTGAACTTATAAATGGAAAATGATTTTGTGGAATAAATGAAATTATAAGTATTTAACTTATAATATGGATTGTGGTAGAAAAATTGAATTGTGAATTGAATAGGTCATTAAAGAAGATTTATAGATCAACTTGGCAATAAAGGAGATTTATTAAATTGAAGTTGTTAGAAAATAGAAATAGAGTTTATAAATGTTGTTTTATAAAGTCGAAATCAATTGGATTTGATAAACTAAAATGTTAAAGAAGATATATTCGCGATTTTGGATAGCGAATTTTTATTGAAATAAAAATGTGTAGAAAAGATTGAAATTGGGTTAAGTGAATCAATGAATATAATTTTAAGTAAAATGGATACGTTTTTGAAGAAGTGATATTAAAAATGAAGTTAAACATTTTAAAGATGTTTTAAAATGTATTATAAATCGAAAGCAGAGATTTCCGCAGTTCTTGTTGAAATAGACGTTTTCGAGAAATTTAAGGAAATGGTGGACTATAACACTGTTGTTATAGTAAATGATTTCCGAAAGGAAATGTTTTGATGTAGTATTGGGATTTATATATCTATCTAAATCCGAATCCCTATACTAGTGATTTCGAGTCGTCGTAACGATGTTTTACGTAACATTCGTTTTGACTCAAATAAAATGTGTTTAAAGAATGATTTCCTTAAAGAATGAGGTATATACTTAATTTTGATTTAAGTATATCGAATATTTTCCAAATGTTGAAAATAAATGATTTGTGAAATACTTATTATTTAATAAGTATGGAAATGCTTTTCCAATATGAAATGAACTGTTTTGAGATTTTATCTTTAAAGATAAATTGAAATGTGGAAATTGATTTGAAATTGTTTTCAAATGATTAAGTGTGGAAATTTTATATCTGGTAAAAGATATTTTTGAAGATGAAATAATTTGGAAAATTATTTGGAATCTGATGATGTTGTGCATCTTTATTGATAGTTAAATAACCGACTATCAATAATTACCTTTAGATAGGTATTTGTTGTGAATTGGATGAATTTGAATGCCACACTTATTTTTGAATAAGCGCTCACTATTCGGGTTAGCCGGGAAAGGACCATGGGGTCGTATAACCCATTCCGAATATGTGATACGTCGTATGAATTGCATTTGAAGACCGGTGTTGAAGACCGGATATTTTTGAAAACGGAAGGATTACCGTCGAGTTACTCTACATCGGCTGATCTCCGATTTAGAGGTTTTATCACCCTTAGTGACGGGAAGTCCGGACGTGATTAGAAAATTATCCGGAAATGCAAGGGCTTCGTGAGAAGTGCCTTCGGTTCTGTTCGATCCCGGAACAGACTTGTATGGATTGTGTGTCTGACATTACACTTTGAGATATAAAGCTGATTTCTTTCAAATACATATCTGTTGGTGGCGGAGAATTTATTCTCTTAGCTTAACACCCTTCTCTGAGACGTACGAGCTCAGAGGTTATGTAGTTGAAATTTATCAGCGATATATCCCAATTTGGTAACGTGGCATACTGAGTGTTGCTGTGAAATGATCAGTGTTTGATCATTTGCGATATGATCATTTGTTTGATCTTATATCTTTGTGATCATAGGTTGATCATTTTGTTTGACCCGAAGCAGGGCTTTTTGAGAAAGCGTAGCTTTATGGACGAGACTTCGTCGAGCCTCACACCCCGGAAATGGTCGAAATAGGAAGGATGCAGCAAGGTTCTAAGGAGTAGCGCCCCTTAGTGTATGTCATTCCTTCTGGATAGAGGTGGTATCATGGTATGGAGCCCAGATACTTAACCTATGTGGTTGCTGCATTATTATCTATGTGGTTTGTTGGAAATCGGGGATCCTCGGGAAGATCGGTTACGATCGGGGGATGGCATACGCGTGTCAGTAGTTACCTATTTTTGCAGAGGTAACCCGGCCTTGTGTTGGCAGAGATCTAACCGTAATGTTAGGTTATTTCTCGGGTCGTCTATTCCAGGGACGTACCCATCGTGGAAAAGGAAGTTCCTTAGCCTGACCATTTGTTGGAAATCCAAACTCCAATACGAACTTTGTATGGTATTAGTTGTAGAACCTGCCATTTACGTACGGTGGTCACCACTGTTTAGATGGTAGCTATAGTAGGCATACGATACTGGTCGTATGTTGGCTAAGATTAATATTATACTTTCGAAATGTTTTCTACACTATGCACTAATAATAATATCAAAAAGAATTTGATTTTTGCGTAGTAAGCATCTTTGACTATCATAAGAAGAAATCTCCTCCAATTCTGCGTTTGCATTGTGTGTGTGGCGGGAGGTCTTATGGTAGTTTCATTTTCCAAAAAGCATTTCGAATTGACTTTAAAATTCTCTGCTATTTATTTTAAAGAATAACTGTTTTACGATCTCACACCAGTCACCATGACTGACTCGGAGTTTATTGTTCCCTTCTAAACTCTGGGTGCCCACCAATTTCCACACGGGCAGCCTAGAGTTATATTATCAGGATATTCTGGATATTCTGGAGCTTTGGAGATAAGCTGGAGGACGAGACGTAGTATTTGTATCTGATATATTTATTCCGCTGTGTATTCTGTATGAGGACAAGTTTATATAACTGTCCATTGTTGTATTGAGTTGTATATTGACTCTGATGATTGATGTATGTATAAAATGATATAGTTCTGTGTTTAAAGATTATTCATTTATCTATTATATATTGTTCCGCTGCGATATGTGAGATTCAGATATTGTTTTCTGTTTCTGTATCTGATGTTGTGTTGTTGTTCTTCTTTCTTTTTCTTCTATCTTCTTCTTCTACCTTTTTCTTCTTTCTTAAAACCATAACTTTCCGGGTTTCCGGCATTCGATGGCTCAGCAGTCGATAAAGTGAGTATCGATGTTGAATTTTCGAAAGTCGAAAATTCTCGGGACGTTACATTTGGTATCAGAGCATATGGTTAAGCGACAACCCTGCTCTGTTGGGTGTTACTCATTAGAGATAGAGTCAGTAGTACTCTAGGATGAGTTGAGTGTAATAATATATACGAGCGCGTATTTGTTAGTTAATATAAAATTGTTTTGTATTGTGATGATTGGTTTATTGAGTGGTATATGAACCTTCGTCGGCACAGTCTTGCAAAACTGTATCGAAGGGGTTTCTAAACGCTCGAATAGAACAATTCGGCACAGTATTGTTTTAAATAGGGTGAATGAAATAATTATACCCAAAGCTATTTTTGTATAGAAAAGAAACGATTTTCTATGAAATATTACAGTATATGGTTGCATGGTTGTTAGAAGTGATAATGTTATCATTACCATTGAAATTGAATAAGAAATTCAAATCATAACTCCAAAGTTAAGAAATAAATTCATATACAAATGAAATTTGAGAATGTGAATTATAAATGTGATTTGTAATTTAAAATGGGATTCCAGAGAAGTATTTGAAAATGTTTTGAAAAGAATTTGAAAATTTTGGTGATTTGAAAGTTTAAATCTTTTTGATCTGGAAATGGATTTCGAAAGTTTTGAAAAATGTTTTAGAGTGATGAAAGCTCTAAACTCTTTTCAGGTCGTTGGAAAATAATCCTGATGATGATGGCCACATCATTAGAATTCATTTTCGGGTTTCCAAAAGAGGAATTGCTGCCAGAATATTTTAAATAAAAGTTGATTGGGAAATTTTGGATTTTGTTTTGGGAATTCAAAAGATAAATTTGAACAGATTTCAAAATAGTTTTGAAAGATTGAAAAGATTCTGGAATTGAATGGATTGATAACTTATATAATTTGAATTCTGATAGAATAAATTTAACTTAAAGGATGAAGTTAAATTAAAGTAAGTATAAGTGAATCAATTAAATCTAAGTTGAGATTGTGGAATATGAAATCTGGATTTAATATGAAATTTGAATAAGTGAAAAATTTTGACTTTGGTAAAGGTTAAATAGGATTAAAATTTGAATTTGGATTTATAAGTGGAAACTTAAGTTAAGTTAAACAAATGTTGTTTAATTGGAATATAACTTAAGTAATGTTGAACGAAGTTGATTTTGATATCAAAGTAAATTAATAAAGTGAATTTATTAAATGAATGTGAACTTGAGTTATATAAAATTCAATTTTATTTGTTAAAATGAATTAGCAATTGAATTAATAAATGGATTGAATGTCAATAAATTGAATATAAATAATTGATATGAAGCAATGAATATAAGTGTTAATTCATTAGAAGCTAAAGGAATTGAATAATTGAATGGAAATCAATTTAATATCAACAAATTGAAACTTAAAGTGTTGAACCAAATTGAATGTAAAGAAATGTAAATTGAATAAATTTGGTTATGATTGGTTATACATTGGATGTTAGATTGATTGTTAGTTGATTTCGTGTAATTCATTAAGGGTCAATGAAATTGAATTAGCAAATTGGAAAGCTATGTGATTAAATTCAAATTGGAAGTGAACGAATGTGAATTAGTTAATGTAAACTAATTGAATTGAAAGAGAATGTTGATTAAATCCAATGTAAATGAATCGAATATGATTTAAAAATTGAATACCAATTCAATGAATGTTAATAAGAAGTGAATCTATATTGATTTGGTTATAAAGTTGTTGAATGTTTATTGGATGATGAATGCATTTGTTGTTTGTTGCATTTGCTATGTTGACATATGTAGTATTATGTTGCTATATGATGTATATTGACTATATTTTCATATCTACATGTTCTCATATGGTTTGTTGAGTATTTAGTAGGTGCGGATGGCGTTGCTTCGCATTTGGAGCTCGCTTTCGCGCTATATTAGCCGTATACGCTCGCTAAATAAATAATAAGGTACATATCTCGGATTAAATATCGTACTTTTACACTTTTTTCCCTACGGGATGCCTCATCACTTGATGAGATGTATATTTGTGATATATATACACTGTCATTTTTTTTCGGATCGAGCCGCGCAAAGGAGACGCTGGCGAAATTTTCTGAAAATTTAAGGCGTTAGAATATTTTTTTGAGAAATTTGAAAATTTTGAAAACTAAGTTATGATTTGAAAACTTAGTAAAGATTTTGTGAGAAGTTAACTATGAATTTTGGAGAAGTTAAACACTTAACAGATTTGAAAATCTAATTTGAACGGTTTGTTTTGGAAAGTTAACGGATTTTGTATCTTCTTCCTAACTTGTAATTTCGAGGACGAAATTCTTTTAAGGGGGGAAGTCTGTAACGACCCAGAATTTTTGATAATTTAAAATTCGAATATTTAATTGATTTTAAATATTAATAAGTAGAATTAATAAGTCGGATAATTTAAAATTCGAATATTGAGTTTAATTGGATAATTAAATCAATAATTTAATAGTGAAATTCCAGAATTAATTGAAATCTGGATTGAATATGATTTTAAATGATTTGTAAAATTTTATTTAATCATACCGGAATTATAGAAAGGTTATAGAACTTTTAAAATTGAATTTGGAGTTAAATTGTGAAAATTGAATATTTTAATATTTAATTATCGACTGTAAAATAGCCAACTTTCGGACAGTCTCAGAATTGAACGAAACCAGTTCCATTGGATCCGTAATAGTTAGTTATTATCGGATTTCAATTTTCGTAGCAAACGGAGTTGTCGTTTGACCGTGGCAGCTCGAAACGCATCGATATCATTTTAATTTTAATTCGGCGAGTTAAAATAGTCATTTTTCAAAAAGTCTCGGATTTCGACGAAACCAGTTTCATCGGATCCGTAATGTGATATTATTGTAAGATTTCAAATTTCGTAATTTTTGGATTTACCATTTGTCCGGTACAAATTAAAACGCCTCGAAATCAATTTAAATCGGTTTAATTTAAATCGATCGTTTAATTCCGTAACTCGCACAGATGTTCGAATTAGCTTTCGAAACCTATTCCATTGTGTCCGGAACGTGGGATAAACCCCAGAAACGCCAGTCACTGCGCGTAAATCGGAGTTCGGGAAAACCGGAATGAATAGTGTCGTTCAAACTTCTATAAATAGGCCCATTTTATCACAAATAAAAAAAAATGAAACCCTAGTTCATACGTTCAGCCGCCACCCCTTAAAATGAATGGCCAAAATTGTTCCAATCTTCTCCTCTCAACCATTTCAAATCCATCCACTTTTAGCTGAAATCGTCAACTAGTAAAATGAAGGGCATCTCGAGAGCTTCATATCTATACAGATATGATCAAGTTTAAAGCATCCCTGGAGGCGCAGCTGGCCAGGGAAGTCACGCCGTTCGTTCGCGAAAATCGAGGAAATGGCGAAACCGAGCTTGACCGGTTTTTGCATGGGGGCGCGCTGTAACGACCCGGAATTTTGAACGAATTAAATTGAGAATATTTAATTAATTTTAAATATTTGAACGATGATTTAATTTGAATTCCCGATAAAACTTTGAATTTGGCGATTAAATTATAAAATTTAATCTAGTGAATGTTGAATAAAAATTTAAATCTTCAATTTACAGTTGAAGAAAAATATTTCGAGAGTTTCTAAAATCCGTATTTATAA
Source organism: Allium fistulosum (assembly GCA_030737815.1). Lineage (NCBI taxonomy): Eukaryota > Viridiplantae > Streptophyta > Magnoliopsida > Asparagales > Amaryllidaceae > Allium > Allium fistulosum. Next base: position 89,232,649 of record CM060905.1, read on the forward strand.
TGCTGAAGATAACAGAAGCTTCAGAATTTAGTTTGGAAACAATTTGATCAGTTTTGAAATTAATGGTTTGAATCGATATTTAAAAATAGTCAATTTTCAAACAGTCTCAGAATTGAACGAAACCAGTTCCATTGGGTCCGTAATATTGAATTATTGTCGGATTTCAAATCTCGTAGCTTTCGGAGCTATCGTATGATCGTACGGGATATAAACGCCAAGAGAATAATTAACCGATTTAAAATATCTTTATTTGATAAAAAGAAAATCAAATCAGAGCCACGAATCTTTCATCTCAGCCGACCTATTCTCTTCTGCAACACGCAAGACATCTTCCTTCTTTTAATAACTCTAGCCGAGCAGCCCATTTTGATTTCAAAAAGAAAAATATCTCGTTCATTCAAAAATAAATCAAAACGAAAAGGGAATGGCAGATAAAATGAAGAAGAACGTAATCCTCTTTCGTTCTGAACTCAAATCGCGAGCGCCTGGCGCCTGCAGGCGATCCAACTCCGTCGCGATGATTAGGTCAAGCTCAAGCTAGTGGGGCGCCGTTGGGCGGTTTCGCGGAGGCACGGTTGGATTCGAAGTCGCAATGGAGAAGCTTGGCAGAGGTCGTGTGCGAAAGTGGGGTCCTGTGTGATGTCGCGCGAGTAGTTCGAAGTGGGAGGCGCGTACGTACGCGTTCGCGTGAAACTGGCAGAGGTCGTGGTGGTACGACCTAGGAAGAAGGGTGATTCGGTGTCGCGTACGATAGTGTAGGCGCTTCAGGGGGAAGCACGTCGATGTGGGATAGGTCATGATTTTCGATGGCGCGTGAACTTGTGGATGCAGCCACGAGACGAAGGAGGCGAATCGAGCTTCGGTGGCGTGACAGTTGATTGTGAGTGGAGATAGTGGCGATTTGCTGGAGGGTGGATTCGCGTACGAAGTGGATCCGGGTTTTCGTGTTGCCGTAAGGTATAGATCTCTGTTTCAATTTAAATACAATAAATTTTTGTATAAACAGGAGAGAAAAAAAAAATATATAACAGTATTGGTTTTGATTATGTATATATGTATGTATACAGTGAAGAAAATTCCTATTTTTGACATTTACAGAAGAACATATTTATAGATAAGGTTTTGAGAAAATATATATAGAGGTTCTAAACGTTGAAAAGTTTGGATCAAAATTAGATTTTTAATTTATATAAATTAATTTTATAAGTGTGGATTTCAAAGAAAATATGTATAAATGTGAATTATCTATATAAAAATATATGTACATAGTTTCACGTATTAGTTAGTTTTAAAATAATATATTATGGAATTAATTTGTCTAACTATCCTATGTAATTATCTTAGTCACTAAAAATGATTTATTAAAGAAATTCCTTTAATTAAAATAATTAGTTAATTAAATTTATTAAATGGTAATAACTTGTTCAATTTACTTCGAAATTTAATAAATTGTATAATTGCTTATACAAGGTCTAAATCGAGAAAACAAGTCTGGGATATAAATGGATGGCAATTAAAAGCTAAGGTGAGATTTTCTCACTCGAAGGAAAAATTTAATATTGCAGTTATTTATTGACTGATTGATTGCTATTGAATGTGCTATTAGATATGATAGGATATATCTATATATATAGCAGTATATACATATTGGCATATGTATATATTGGATTGATTGATTTCCCGCCTCGTATAGCGGATGAGACCCTATTGCGCCGTTAGTAAGCGGATTTATAAAAACCTATATACCGCGATAATTCCGTACTGGAGCGGAATTGGTATTGTGCTAACATCTTTGGATGCAGGGAAACAGGTTGGAGGGATCCAACTGGATTCCTCAACTGTATTTACTTATTTACAGATATTTTGATATATTCTGTTATCATATGATGATATATGATATTGACCGTTGTGATGGACTAATTGATGCTGTTGCATCATCGGGTTCAGTTTTGAAATGTAAAAATAACGACTTTTACTCTAAAAGGGTTTTTAAAGTGATTTTTGAAAATATACGTTTTATGGAATTTTTGAATCGATTTATAAACGTAAATTTTAAAGTTATAAAAGTTATAATTTTTAGTGAAATATAACCGAAGTGTCGTTTTTGAAATAAAAGTCGATTTATTTATAAAATGGTTTAAGTTGGGATTTTGAATAACTATAAACGATTTGTATAGAAAGATTTATAAAATTGATATGTTGTAAATCAAAATATTGGACTTATAAAACGGATTTTTATAAGTGTTAAAAAGAAGTATAAAAGGATTTCATAAGTGAATGAAATTAATAGATTTATAACGTGAAGTTATAAAGTGAATAGATGTTGTAGAATAAACGATTTATAAGTAATTTACTTATAAATTAGATTTTTTGCACTAAATTGGGATATAAATAGAAATTGCTAAATGAAATGATTTCATAAGTTGAAATTGTTATGAAGTATAAATGTGATTTATAAACGTTGTTTATAAATCTGGAATCACTTATTTTGATAAGTAATTTTAGAAGTTAATAAAAGGAGAATTTTATAAATCGAAGTTGTTAGAAAATATAAAGGTGAATTTATAAACGTTGTTTTATGAATTCGAAATCAATCAAATTTGATGAATGTAATATAGAAGTTATTAAGGGAATTTTATCCACGATTTTGGATAGTGGATAATTCTTGGAATAAAACGTGTAGAAAAGATTGAAATGTAATTTGTGAAGTATATTCACGATTTTGGACAGTGAATATATCATTAAGTAAAATGGATATGGTTTTGGAAAAATGATATATGAAATAAAGCAATTGTTTTAAAACGTGTGAAATATCGAAATCATAGATTTCAACATTTATTGTTGAAATAGACGTTTTCGAGGAATTTAAGGAAATGATGGACTATAACACTGTTGTTATAGTAAATGGTTTCCGAAAGGAAATATTTTTGTGTAGTATTGGGATTCATATATCTATCTAAATTCCGAATCCCTATACTAGTGATTTTGAGTCGTCGTAACGATGTTTTACGTAACATTCGTTTTGACTCAAATAAATGTTGTTATAGTAATGTTTTCCTTAAAGAATGAATGTATACTTAATTTTGATTTAAGTATATCGAATATTTTCAAATGTTGAAAATAAATGATTTGTGAATTACTTATTTTTAAATAAGTATGGAAATGCTTTTCCAATATGAAATGAACTGTTTTGAGATTTTATCTTCAAAGATAAAATGAAATGTGGAAATTGATTTGAAATTGTTTTCAAATGATTAAGTGTGGAAATTTTATATCTAGTAAAGATATTTTTGAAGATAAAATAATTTGAGAAAATTATTTGGAATCTGGTGATGTTGCGCATCTTTATTGATAGTTAAATAACCGACTATCAATAATTACCTTTAGGTAGGTATCTGTTGTGAATTGGATGAAATTGACTGCCACACTTATTTTTAAAATAAACGCTCACTATTCGGGTTAGCCGGGAAAGGACCATGGGGTCGTATAACCCATTCCGAATATGTGATACGTCGTTATGAATTGCATTCGAAGACCGGTGTTGAAGACCGGATATTTTTGAAAACGGAAGGATTACCGTCGAGTTACTCTACATCGGCTGATCTCCGATTTAGAGGTTTTTATCACCCTTAGTGACGGGAAGTCCTGACGTGATTGGAAATTATCCGGATATGCAAGGGCTTCGTGAGAAGTGCCTTCGGTTCTGTTCGATCCCGGAACAGACTTGTATGGATTGTATGTCTGACGTTACAATTTGAGATATAAAGCTGATTTCTTTCAAATACATTTCTGTTGGTGGCGGAGAATTTATTCTCTTAGCTTAACACCCTTCTCTGAGACGTACGAGCTCAGAGGTTATGTAGTTGAAATTTATCAGCGATATATCCCAATTTGGTAACGTGGCATACTGAGTGTTGCTGTGAAATGATCAGTGTTTGATCATTTGCGATATGATCATTTGGTTGATCTTATATCTTTGTGATCATAGGTTGATCATTTTGTTGACCCGAAGCAGGGCTTTTTGAGAAAGCGTAGCTTTGTGGACGAGACTTCGTCGAGCCTCACACCCCGGAAATGGTCGAAACAGGAAGGATGCAGCAAGGTTCTAGGGAGTAGCGCCCCTTAGTGTATGTCATTCCTTCTGGATAGAGGTGGTATCATGGTATGGAGCCCAGATACTTAACCTATGTGGTTGCTGCATTATTATCTATGTGGTTTGTTGGAAATCGGGGATCCTCGGGAAGATCGGTTACGATCGGGGGATGGCATACGCGTGTCAGTAGTTACCTACTTTTGCAGAGGTAACCCGGCCTTGTGTTGGCAGAGATCTAACCGTAATGTTAGGTTATTTCTCGGGTCGTCTATTCCAGGGACGTACCCATCGTGGAAGAGGAAGTTCCTTAGCCTGACCAATTGTTTGAAATCCAAACTCCAATACGAACTTTGTACGGTATTAGTTGTAGAACCTGCCATTTATGTACGGTGGTCACCACTGTTTAGATGGTAGCTATAGTAGGCATACGATACTGGTCGTATGTTGGCTAAGATTAATATTATACTTTCGAAATGTTTTCTACACTATGCACTAATAATAATATCAAAAATGATTTGATTTTGCGTAGTAAGCATCTTTGACTATCATAAGAAGAAATCTCCTCCAAGTCTGCGTTTGCATTGTGTGTGTGGTGGGAGGTCTTATGGTAGTTTCATTTTCCAAAAGCATTGCGAATTGACATTAAAGTTTTCCTGTTGTTTATTTTAAAGAATAACTGTTTTACGATCTCACACCAGTCACCATGACTGACTCGGAGTTTATTGTTTCCCTTCTAAACTCTGGGTGCCCACCAATTTCCACACGGGCAGCCTAGAGTTATATTATCAGGATATTCTGGATATTCTGGAGCTTTGGAAGCAAGCTGGATGACGAGACGTAGTATTTGTATTTGATAGTATTTATTCCGCTGTGTATTCTGTATGAGGACAAGTTATATAACTGTCCATTGTTGTATATTGACTCTGATGACTGATGTATGTATAAACTGATAAAATTCTTTGTTTTAAAGATTATTCATTTATCTATTATATGTTGTTCCGCTGCGATATGTGAGATTCTGATATTGTCTCTGTTCTGTATCTGTTGTTGTTTTGTTGTTCTTCTTCTCTTTTTCTTCTATCTTCTCTTCCTCCTCTTCTTTTAAATGTTAAAGTTTCGCGTTTTCGCCATCCGATTGTTCGGCAATTGCTACAGTGGACGTAGCAGTGTCGGGTTTTCGGAAGACGGATTTGCGGGTCTTTACACGCGCGGCGGTGGGGGCGTTCGAATGGCGGAGCCCGATCATCTTCGAGATGAGTGTAGGGGGGGTGCGAAATCCTTGAACGGCGGCTTCATTTGGGTTCGTTGCGTTTAAAATTGCCTGGGAGGGAAAATGCAAATGGAGGGAGAAGGAGGTACGTGCGCCTTGATCTCAAGATGGAAAACGAGCGGCTGATGATGGTTAGGGTTTGAAAAATATAAATAAAGTTGTAAAATTATTTTAATTAAATTCGTATAAAACTTTGTAATGCTATAACTTCATCATATGTTGTCGAAATTCGACGAAACAGGAAGCATTGGAATCGTATCGTCGAGCACTTCGCTGTGCGACTGAATTGGAGCCAATTGGGGCTAGTGTAAATTTTGGATGAAATCAAACGTCTGTTTATTTTATTCGAAAATAAACGCTGGAATCAGAATTAAAATCACGGTGAGATCTTCTCACTCAAATTGAATGTGGAATATTTACAGTTATTGATTGATGATTGACTGTTTGGATGTGATATTAGATATAGTAGGATATATAATCTATATATAGCAATATATACATATTGGCATATGTATATATTGGATTGATTGATTTCCCGCCTCGTATAGCGGATGAGACCCTATTGCGCCGTTAGTAAGCGGATTTTTATAAAACCCATATACCGCGATAATTCCGTACTAGAGCGGAATTGGTATTATGCTAACATCTGTGGATGCAGGGAAACAGGTTGGAGGGATCCAACTGGATTCCTCACCGTATTGATTATTTACAGATATTTTGATATATTCTGTTATCATATGTTGATATATGATGTTTGATGTTGTGATTGACCAATTGGTGCTGTAGCATCATCGGATTCAAGTTTTAAAAATAACGACTTTTAATTTAAAAGGATTTTTAAAGTGATCTTTGAAATTATACGTTTTATTAAATTTTTGAAGTGATTTATTTTAAATAAATAAACGTTCAAATTTTAAAGTTATAAAAGTCAAGACCTTTGTGAAATATAACCGAAAAGTGATTTTTGGAATAAACAGTTGATTGATTTATAAAATGGTTTAAGTTGAGATTTTTAAAATATTATAAACGATTTACTTAAAAGGTTTATAAAGTTGACACTTTATAAATTAAAAATGTTGGTATTATAAAACGAGTTTTTATAAGCGTTAAAATGAATTTTTAAGAATTTATAAATAAATGAAATTTATAAATTGTGAACTTATAAATGGAAAATGATTTTGTGGAATAAATGAAATTATAAGTATTTAACTTATAATATGGATTGTGGTAGAAAAATTGAATTATGAATTGAATAGGTCATTAAAGAAGATTTATAGATCAACTTGGCAATAAAGGAGATTTATTAAATTGAAGTTGTTAGAAAATAGAAATAGAGTTTATAAATGTTGTTTTATAAAGTCGAAATCAATTGGATTTGATAAACTAAAATGTTAAAGAAGATATATTCGCGATTTTGGATAGCGAATTTTTATTGAAATAAAAATGTGTAGAAAAGATTGAAATTGGGTTAAGTGAATCAGTGAATATAATTTTAAGTAAAATGGATACGTTTTTGAAGAAGTGATATTAAAAATGAAGTTAAACATTTTAAAGATGTTTTAAAATGTATTATAAATCGAAAGCAGAGATTTCCGCAGTTCTTGTTGAAATAGACGTTTTCGAGAAATTTAAGGAAATGGTGGACTATAACACTGTTGTTATAGTAAATGATTTCCGAAAGGAAATGTTTTGATGTAGTATTGGGATTTATATATCTATCTAAATCCGAATCCCTATACTAGTGATTTCAAGTCGTCGTAACGATGTTTTACGTAACATTCGTTTTGACTCAAATAAAATGTGTTTAAAGAATGATTTCCTTAAAGAATGAGGTATATACTTAATTTTGATTTAAGTATATCGAATATTTTCCAAATGTTGAAAATAAATGATTTGTGAAATACTTATTATTTAATAAGTATGGAAATGCTTTTCCAATATGAAATGAACTGTTTTGAGATTTTATCTTTAAAGATAAATTGAAATGTGGAAATTGATTTGAAATTGTTTTCAAATGATTAAGTGTGGAAATTTTATATCTGGTAAAAGATATTTTTGAAGATGAAATAATTTGGAAAATTATTTGGAATCTGATGATGTTGTGCATCTTTATTGATAGTTAAATAACCGACTATCAATAATTACCTTTAGATAGGTATTTGTTGTGAATTGGATGAATTTGAATGCCACACTTATTTTTGAATAAGCGCTCACTATTCGGGTTAGCCGGGAAAGGACCATGGGGTTGTATAACCCATTCCGAATATGTGATACGTCGTATGAATTGCATTTGAAGACCGGTGTTGAAGACCGGATATTTTTGAAAACGGAAGGATTACCGTCGAGTTACTCTACATCGGCTGATCTCCGATTTAGAGGTTTTATCACCCTTAGTGACGGGAAGTCCGGACGTGATTAGAAAATTATCCGGAAATGCAAGGGCTTCGTTAGAAGTGCCTTCGGTTCTGTTCGATCCCGGAACAGACTTGTATGGATTGTGTGTCTGACATTACACTTTGAGATATAAAGCTGATTTCTTTCAAATACATATCTGTTGGTGGCGGAGAATTTATTCTCTTAGCTTAACACCCTTCTCTGAGACGTACGAGCTCAGAGGTTATGTAGTTGAAATTTATCAGCGATATATCCCAATTTGGTAACGTGGCATACTGAGTGTTGCTGTGAAATGATCAGTGTTTGATCATTTGCGATATGATCATTTGTTTGATCTTATATCTTTGTGATCATAGGTTGATCATTTTGTTTGACCCGAAGCAGGGCTTTTTGAGAAAGCGTAGCTTTGTGGACGAGACTTCGTCGAGCCTCACACCCCGGAAATGGTCGAAACAGGAAGGATGCAGCAAGGTTCTAGGGAGTAGCGCCCCTTAGTGTATGTCATTCCTTCTGGATAGAGGTGGTATCATGGTATGGAGCCCAGATACTTAACCTATGTGGTTGCTGCATTATTATCTATGTGGTTTGTTGGAAATCGGGGATCCTCGGGAAGATCGGTTACGATCGGGGGATGGCATACGCGTGTCAGTAGTTACCTATTTTTGCAGAGGTAACCCGGCCTTGTGTTGGCAGAGATCTAACCGTAATGTTAGGTTATTTCTCGGGTCGTCTATTCCAGGGACGTACCCATCGTGGAAAAGGAAGTTCCTTAGCCTGACCATTTGTTGGAAATCCAAACTCCAATACGAACTTTGTATGGTATTAGTTGTAGAACCTGCCATTTACGTACGGTGGTCACCACTGTTTAGATGGTAGCTATAGTAGGCATACGATACTGGTCGTATGTTGGCTAAGATTAATATTATACTTTCGAAATGTTTTCTACACTATGCACTAATAATAATATCAAAAAGAATTTGATTTTTGCGTAGTAAGCATCTTTGACTATCATAAGAAGAAATCTCCTCCAATTCTGCGTTTGCATTGTGTGTGTGGCGGGAGGTCTTATGGTAGTTTCATTTTCCAAAAAGCATTTCGAATTGACTTTAAAATTCTCTGCTATTTATTTTAAAGAATAACTGTTTTACGATCTCACACCAGTCACCATGACTGACTCGGAGTTTATTGTTCCCTTCTAAACTCTGGGTGCCCACCAATTTCCACACGGGCAGCCTAGAGTTATATTATCAGGATATTCTGGATATTCTGGAGCTTTGGAGATAAGCTGGAGGACGAGACGTAGTATTTGTATCTGATATATTTATTCCGCTGTGTATTCTGTATGAGGACAAGTTTATATAACTGTCCATTGTTGTATTGAGTTGTATATTGACTCTGATGATTGATGTATGTATAAAATGATATAGTTCTGTGTTTAAAGATTATTCATTTATCTATTATATATTGTTCCGCTGCGATATGTGAGATTCAGATATTGTTTTCTGTTTCTGTATCTGATGTTGTGTTGTTGTTCTTCTTTCTTTTTCTTCTATCTTCTTCTTCTACCTTTTTCTTCTTTCTTAAAACCATAACTTTCCGGGTTTCCGGCATTCGATGGCTCAGCAGTCGATAAAGTGAGTATCGATGTTGAATTTTCGAAAGTCGAAAATTCTCGGGACGTTACAGCGCTGAAAATAATATCAAAAATTCAATATAATAATTGGATCCAAAAGGCTATCTTCTCCATATGATCGAATTATGTAACGACCTGTATTTTTAAACATTTAAAAATATTAAATTAAATAAGATTTTTGAATAAAATTATTAGGAATAAGAAAATTTAAGATTTTACTGATACAAATTAAATTATAATACAAGTTATGAGCCTAAGTAAAATTTCTATTAATGAAACATGTTTGCAATAATGTAAGGGTGATAACAAATGCTAATGTGTATTTTAATAACATTGGTTTGAGTGAAATTAACAATTGTCTGAATGTAAATTTCCAATTGATTGGAATAATAAATGTTAATAAAGAATAATAAATGTTACTTTATTAAAGAAGATATCATATGTTTATTTATTTGAAATGTTTGGTAGCTGAAAGATTGATTGCAGAGACGAGAAACTATTATTTGGAAAGAAATGTATAATTCATGTTTGTATCCAATAATGTATAAATATGTTTAAGTTACTATTAGATAGGAAATAATTGTTCTATTTCTCATTGCATTTATTTTGTCCATTTCAAAATTCACTTTTGTAAACAATTGAAATTAATGTAATTGAATAATTTTAATTAATGGTTGAGAGGACACCGAATTGTAAATTAATAGGTGTAATTAAACGTAGCTTATGTTTTGTGAAAATATAAGGAAAGTTGATTTAATGAAAAGAACATTTATATCAAATAAAATGAATGTTTCATTTGTGAATGTAGGTTTAATTTCATTAAAATAAAGAATAGAATGGTTGATTTAAAGGAAGAAATATATGTATATTTGGACTGTGTTTTAGCACACAGATGGATTACAAGAGTAGGAAAATAATTTATTTAAGTAAGTTATTTATTACTCTCCTGTATTAACAACAAATTTATAAAGGTGTTTAAATGATTAAAGGAAACACTTATTCTATTTTTCATCCATTTTAGTTGTCTGTTTTGAAATTTAACTTTGTAAGTAATTGCAATTAATGTTATTGAAATATTTCAATTAGAAGGGAAGAAAACGTTGATTGAAATTAATAGATTTAATAATAGAAACGCACCTTTTTTGTTAAACAGAAATGATGTTTTAATGGAAATAAAAGATCATTTTGGATAAACCAAATTGAATGTTTTCATTTATAAGGTAAGTAATTTTATATATTATGCATAAAAAAAACTAAATGCGTAAAAATTTGAATATTGTTTGAGTTAATGAAGTTCATTTGGTTACGTTTCACAAATTGAGTTTCAAAAAGGTTGTGTGATGTACATGATCCCTTCATTTCTTTTGTTATTAATTGTTGCATATACGTTTTAAAATAGTTATCTCATTATTAATACTTGATCCGTTCATTTCTTCTTCTATTTAATACCTGAGCCTGGACTTTTAGGTTGTATTTAATTCTTGCCACCTCATTTTCGCGTATACAAAATTTCACTTTCTTTTGGTTTGCAAACTTTTCCATTCCTATGAATATTTCTTTATGCATTATTAATGCCTGAAGCTTTCAAAATAAATCGTGACATTTATTTTTGTTTCTCCACCTTCATTTCCTAATTATTAAATAACCTGCAGCTTATTTCTTTCATTTGCAGTATATATTTGTGTTCTTTTTTTTGGCTAAGTCTTATTGGATTTGTTTTAGACTAATGGGCTCTTTAGTAAACCAAGAGACCTTAGGAACCCTAAGAGACTTTGAACCCTTCCTTTTTCCCACCCATTGACCTTCTATTTCCTATCTGACTAAAACTAAGTACATACAGAAATTCCTCATTTGAGAAACTTTCTGCGTACTCTTCTTCTTCTTGCTCAAATCTACAGAAAACTCCAAACCCCAAAACTGCTAAATCTCCAAATCAAATTCCATCCTTCCTCCTTCAAAACCTTAGCCTACCTCTCTCCTATTGCCGCCATCCAGCTCCATCACCACCCACAACCCACGGCAGTAGCCCATGGCCAAAGCCCCACCATCCCTCTTCTCTTCTTTCTTTTTTTTCCCTTCTTTTTCCCTTCCCTTTTCCCCTCTTTCTTCCTCTTATTTCCATAGCTTCTATATTCAACTAAATTACTTCAAATCAAATAATTATTTTTTTAAAACCATGTATAATTTCAATGGCAACAACTTTGTTGTTGAACCTTTCTTCCCATTCCGAATATTTCTATATCAAAAACTCCATTTTTCAAGTCCTTTTTCGGGTCCAGTGTTGGCCGAAAATACTCCATATTTTATCAATCATATCTCCTTTAGGAATGAACCAAATTATATAATTATTCTTTTCAAACCATTTATTTTTCCAATGAATTCGACTTTCTTTTATATCAGTTCTTCAAATTCCTCAATTTTCTATGCCAAAATCTCAAATCTTTTCGAAGTATTTTTGAACTCGGATTTTCAACTTAGAAAACACCTCTATTTGTTTTGACCATAACTTCCTAAAAACAGAAGCTTTTTGAGTCATTCTTTTTTCGATTGTGGAGAGAAAATAATTTGCAACAACTTTTTAGTTAGTCACTTTTATAGATTTAGTAATATTATGGTCCAAATATTTTCGTAAAAATGATCTAGTTTCATGTTTGTTTGTAGTTTGGATCTAGGGTTATTTGGAAGTTGGAAGTAGTTGAAACTTGTTTATTGATTCGTGTTCGTGTCTAAGCTTTGTTGGATTTGCTTTGCATTTGGATATTTTCTAGGAATCTCCATATTACTCCATTTTTATCAACATCTTCGTAGCCACGAAAGGTGAGCAAACACTCACAACCACTAGATTTTCTTATTTTAGTTAAATTGAATTTATGATGTGATTAAAAATTGATTGGTTGCTGTTTAGTATATTTTAAATTGTCATTCCAGTTAAATCTGACTTTTATTGAATTTAATTGCCATTTAATTTAATATAGAAATTTAAATTGCCAGTTAAATACCAGTTAATGATAACCAGTAAATTATTGGTAGTTATTGGTTGATTTCAATGATGATTGTGCTGTATGTTCAATTGTTGATATTTGGGTGATTGGATGGATGTTATTGGTTGACATTTTGGATGATTGGATGTTATTTATGTCTATATTTCTGTTATCCCTATGGGTTGAAATGATACATACCTGAACGATCTGATAGATTAGGGGAAAATCGTTATGGGTTGAAATGATAAACCCGAGCGGTTTTCATTAATTTGGAAATGTTGATTTTTGATACTGGTTGAAATGACATATACCCATATAATTTCTTGAATTTGGACTTTCATTTGGAATTGAATTATTTTAAGGGTATAAGTTAATTCAAACTTCGAATTTTTTTAATTAGATGATAACGATTGATATTTCAAATTATTTGAAACCCTTTAAATGATTATATTCACGTTGTACACTTGATATGAGATGAAATCCCGTAAAATTTATGAAACCATTGCACTAATATTTCTATTTTACTTGTTTTGATTTGACTTACATAAGATCTTTTAGTTCTGACTCGAGTGTTTTGTCTTTTCATTACGCACGGGTCAGTCTGAGCTTTTTAGTGTATTGAAGACTATTTTTTGAAGGACGAAGACGAAGTTTCAGTATATTATTGCTATTTATTATTCCACCGTATTCTATGTTCCGCTGCATTATTTGTTTATTTCTGATGTATGTATAACTCGGATTTGAATTGTAAAAGTGTAATCAAATGTTATTTGTAAAACAGCTTCACGGACTGTTTATTTGATTATTATATTTTGTCATTCTGTTGCGAGATTCTGTGTTTTGTTTTTCTTTTTTTTTTCTTATTTACCCCATTAACAATCCTCCCTTTTGAATGGTTTGAGTCTGACATATGTGGTTTATTGTCGATTTGAACGTTCCAAAAAGGTGGGTCATTACAAATTATGACTCGAAACCTTTTCCATTTCGTTCAAAATATGAGTATAACATTATAAATGCCTAGTGGCAGGCCTCGATAGGGGTTCGAAATTTCGAGTTGCGTAAATCGAGACGGTTTTAAAATTTAAATAAAATAATTATATGTTAACCTGACTTTTTGTTCACATCAGCACTTTTTCCCTTCCTATCAAAAACACTGTAGCCAACAAGCAAAACGCAAGGCATCTTTTTGAAAGTCACTATGTGCTATAGGATCGTGTAATATGGATAAACTACTTGTGCGGAATAAGTAAGTAAATAGTAAAAGCAGTAAAGTAAATGACACCAGAGATTTTTATACTGGTTCGAACTCTCATTCTACGTCCTGTCCCAGACTCCTTCCAGAATTCAATCGATAACCTCGCTTCACCCGGAGGAACAAGTATTACACCGCCTGAACAACCGAACAGGACTTTTCCGCCTAGTCAACCGAATAGGGCTTCTGCTGCCTGAGGATACTACAACAGGACTTCAAATACAAGTGGAAATGTTTCTGACTAAATATGCTCTGTAATAGCACTGATAAGTCAATATAAGTACACTATTCCTATAATCTTCTCCTTTATGGTATATAGTGTAATTTGTGAAGAAAGGAAGTCTAGTTGACCACACAAGAGTATGCTTGAGTGTTTGGTGATCAAATAGTTTGATTTGTAAAACTTGAAAGTCAATAGCAAGAATATAGAGTTTAGAAATCAAAATAGGATTGGTAAAGAATAGTGTTGAAATTGCTTGCTATTTATAGTTGTTAAAGGTTGCGATGATTAGTGAAGAGTTGCCATGAATCAGAATAGAAGCAACTGTTGAAATTAACATTGTTTCTGTTCAGAGAAGAGAAGCAACCTTTCAAAAACTAGCCGTTAATTTTAACTTAGACTTCTAAATTTAAAATCAGCCTTCTGAATGTAGGAAATAATAAGGCAGCGCCGAAATAGTTCATTTTAGACCTTATTCGGACGTTTGAATATTATGTTCAGATGTCTGATTTTGTTGATGGAAAAATATTTGCTTCACCAGTCAGACGTCTGAATTTTTGATTCAGACGTCTGAATTCTGTTAATCCAGACAACTTTAAAACTTCTTTTGAAAATAAGTCGTGTATTCAATAGCTTGTGCATCTATACCAATTTGGTGAGATTTTAACATATATTACTGACTAGACACGGACTCTATAACCTGTAAATGATTACGTCCATCAATCTGGAATCTGGTCATCAATATTTTCCTGTAAAACTTGGTTAGATAAACACATATAATTGTTATTATCAAACCAGGAACTGAGTTTCTAACATTCTCCCCCTTTTTTATAATGGCAACTATGAAAATATTGGTTAGTAGATAAGAACTTCTCCTGTCAATAAAACTTGGTTAGTATAATTTCTCTCCCTGAATAAAAGAATTTATGCATCAATATTTTTACCTTTTTCTTCCCCTTTGTCATTTCTAAAAGGAATTAGTAATTAAAGTAGCAAAGAAAATATATAGAATACGATAACATCACAGAGAATGATTGGTGAGAAACATACAGCTAATTTAAAGTAGAACACAACGTTTCAAGTGACAACATTACAAAACATAACATAAAACTCAAAACACAACATAACAAAAAAAATAGAAAAACATCCATACCACTTTAGTAATAAGATAACACAACATTATAAAATAGAAAAACATCCATACCACTTAAGAAATCCTCACTATCCTCGTCTTGTTCATCACCTTCTTCTTCCTCTTCTTGGTCGGAAGACCAAGTGAATGGTGTCGGATTATGTTGACGTCGGTAGATGAAGAAGATACACACGAAAGCTTATCCCAAATTTTGTTTAAGAAACCATTGATGGAGATGAATTTCTTGTTCGTGTTTCTTTTCATGCTCATCATTTCCTTTTGAAGCCTCTTTTGATTTTGTGAAAGAGTTCGTAAGGCTTGTTTTGGTGTAGCATCCTCTTGGATTTCTTGAATTTCATCATAGTCTTCTCCTTCTTCTTGTTGATGCGGTTGAGATGAAGATGATGAAGCTATGTTTGGATAAGACGGTTGACGAATACCACGATTTTGGTTTTCAATCCATTGTTGAAAGGGAATGATATCATGAGATGGTGGTCGCATTGGTAATTGCATTAGCCCTAAAGTTTTAGAGTCAAACACACTTATGGATGAGCATTCAGAATCGGGTATCGAAACTCCACATTGCATTAATATCCTCATGATATAAGCCCCATAATGCAAAGTCTTATATTTCTTACGAATTGTCACATTTTGAAATTCGTCTAATATAAATTTCCACCAATTGACTTGTTGGTTAGAATAGATAGCATAGATTGCTTGGAAATCCCTTTTGTAAATTTTCTCATAGCTACCGGTTCGGGGTTGAAGAGATCGGATGAGCGCACGATGGATTATTCGAGCTTGTGGACTAACTTTGTGGAAATAAAATTTGTCATGTCATCGGAAAGAAATCTATGAGAAACTTCGTCTCGTTTATTCATATCTTCATCAACATGGTCAATGTCTATTCCTTCGTAAAGACATCTTAAAATATAACCTAATCTTTGTAATGGGAGAAAGATTTTGACACCACATACCATCGTCCAAACACAATCTTCTTTATTTTAGGGATTGTGGTGATCTAAATTCATATTTGCATAAAATAACTTGATAAGGAGATGATTGATTTTCAAGTTATTGAAATCATACCCAGTTAATGAATCAAAGTGATTTGATTCAGCCATTTCTCTAATTCTATAGCCGTTGAATTCTGGAAATTGCATAAAAGCTCCTTTAAAGATTTTGGAGTTCTTCATTGTGTTAAATCTTGCAATAGCCGTCTCATTGTGAAGCCATGATCTAATTTGTGCTTCGGATGGTCCGGTTGATGGTCTTGATCTCTTGGTCTTAGGAGGCATTGTGCATTGATTTTGTGGAGGAAGATTTTGGGAATTTTAATGGAATTTTAGGGTTTTGAGAATGGGTTGATGAAGTAAATAATGAAGGATGCGGTAAGAAAATGAGTAGATAAGAGAGGAAAGATGAAAAAGTAGGTGAATGACAAGATGTAGGCCCCACAACAGTTTTGTAAAAAAAATGCCTGGGTGAAAACAGACGTCTGTTTATAAATCAGACTTCTGTTTTGATCAAATTTCTCAAGTAGCAAGAAAATAGTGTATTTTGAAGTCAAAATAAGAATTGGTAAAGAATAGTGTTGAAATTGCTTGCTATTTATAGTTGTTAAAGGTTGCAATGATTAGTGAAGAGTTGCCATGAATCAGAATAGAAGCAACTGTTGAAATTAACATTGTTTCTGTTCAGAGAAGAGAAGCAACCTTTTAAAAACCAGCCGTTAATTTTAACTCAGACTTCTGAATTTAAAATTCAGCCTTCTGAATGTAGGAAATAACAAGGCAGCGCCGAAATAGTTCATTTTAGACCTTATTCAGACGTTTGATTTTGCTGATGGGAAAATATTTTCTTCAGCAGTCAGACGTCTGAATTTATGATTCAAACGTCTAAATTCTGTTAATCCAAACAACTTTAAAACTTCTTTTGAAAATAAGTCGTGTATTCAATAGCTTGTGCATCTATGCCAATTTGGAGAGATTTTAACATATATTACTGACTAGACACAGACTCTATAACTTGTAAATGATTACGTCCATCAATCTGGAATCTGGTCATCAATATTTTCCTGTAAAACTTGGTTAGATAAACACATATAATTGTTATTATCAAAATATCAGGAACTGAGGTTCTAACACTTTCCCCTTTTCAAAATCGCGTGCCTTTTCCCTCTCTTCAGTTCAAAATTCATGCAATACTTTGTTCAATAAAAAGGGGCGAGAATGAAATCAAATTAAATAACATTCGTGAGCCTCCCCTCTCTGCCTTTTCAGTTCAAAAAATCAACGAATCAATTTACAGAAGAAAAAAAATAAAGCCGCGACCTCTTTTTGGTCGTGCGTGGAGGTGGCGATGGTCTCGCGAGGCAGTGGGTTCGAGCTACTCAGGCGAGCATCGTGACACTTGGGGGGAGTTGACTACATGGTCAAAGGTGGTTCAAGGTTAGTCAATAGTGGTTGCGAAGTGTGTGGTGGCTCGCGTAGGTGGACGCGGGTTGTTCGAGGAGCGGCGAACGAAGGTTTCACGATGTGGGGTTCTGTTCGTTTGCATGCGCGTGCGATTGGGGAAGGTAGATCGGTGACGCAAGCAGGTCAAAGGCAGCACAGTGAGTGAAGGTGGTAGTTTGGGAAGTGGATCGGAGATGGGGAAGTTCGACAGTGGATGGTTATCTTTTGCACGGAAATGGTCTGTGGGCTGGCAGTTCGCGAGGGGAAGAAAGGTTCAAGTTTTCGTTTAGGTCAAGTTTTAATTTAATTATATTTATATTAATCAAATTTTTATTATATCGTTATGCTAATAAAAATCTGTATATTTATCGTACGAGGTTTGAAATGATTAAGACAAGTCGAGTTGGTTCGTAGCTGGAAAATCTATGCAACAGAATTTAGTTTGGGATTTTTCAAAGTCTGTTAAGATTTTAGAAAAATAAAATCTGGATGTTTGATGAAACAAAAATCAAGATGAGTTAATCTCACTCAATTTTGGATTACTGTAGTTAATTTTAAATAGTTAAAATTAATTATTGATTGATTGGTTGAATTGATAAAATTATTATCAGTTGAATGTGATATTATATATAGTAGTATATATGTTAGTAATTGGAGTGATTATTCCCACATATATATAGCGGATGAGACCCTATGCACCTCGCATAATAGCGGATGATCCTATATACTGCAATATCCCCCTCAAAGTGGGATTGGTATTTTTTATGTTGTATTAACATCTGTGGATGCAGGAAAACAGGTTGTAGGGATCCAACTGGATTCCTCAAAAATGTTGAATTTAAATTTCATATATAGTGATATATGATTTGCTTGAGAAATCTATGATAGATTATTGTGTGATTGAATTTATTGGATGATGCGGTAGCATTGATCTGGATTTTTGGTATTTTAAAAAAATACCATTAATATGAATATTGAATTTTGAAAAGAAAATTGGAAGTAAAAATATTTATAGTGGAAACTGGATTTATTAAAAGAAATGAATTTGGGAAAAATAAATAGCTTGATTTTGAATTTGTACTTAATAATTTTGGAATATGGAAAAATAAGGATTTGGAATAATGTAAATAAAAGGATTTTAAATAATAAAACTTAAGCGATATTTGTTTAAGTGCAATAAAACTTAAGCGATATTTGTTTAAGTGCAAAAAGATTTTAAAATCGAGATTTAAAATAGTTTGGGAAAAATAAAAAGGAAATTTGAAAAGAAGATATGAAATTGTTACACTAGATTTTTAATAAGATTTAAATTATGAAAAGGAAGTGGAATTTGAATTTAGTTGGGTTTTTGGAATATAGTTGGGTTGATTAAGAAATTGATTTAAAAATGGAATTTAATTTGGAAATCGATTTAAAATCAACTAAGTATTGTGAAACTGTTATAAATGGGATGTGAGATTATGGAATTTATAAACAAGGTTTATAAATAAAATGAAATGATTATCAGCGGATAGAATTAAGATATAAATTCACGGTGAGAAATTATAACGAGATGGGTAATACGATTTAAAAGGAAAAGATAGATTTTTCTTTTGAAAATATGAAAAGGGATTTACGGAATTGGGACGTAAATCAAATTGGTGATAAATCGAGAGGGATTTATAAATATTAGATTGGCTATATTGGAATTGGAAAGTATATTTTACTGAGAAGTTAAGTTTGTTTTAAAAAGAAGGACTTTTAATCATTAACTAGGTAGTTTAAAAACCTTGTGTAACAATTTAAAAAAAATTAATTATTTAGTTGTTTAAAATAGTTTTAAGCATATTTAATTATTAATTAAGTTAGATTATATTAAGTAAATTATTATTTAAGAATTAATCAGTATTATTATTTTAGAGGGATAAATTATTCAATATTAATATTATATAATAACTTTTATTTTAAAGAATATTTGCCTAAATTTAACTTGGAAAATTATTATAGAAATCTATAAGTATTATTTTGAAAATTATTTAACAAAGTTTTCGGAAAGTAATGGTATACTTTCATGGCGAAATCGGAGGTAGTGAGTGCCTGCAGTTAAGTTTTGGATTTCTTTGGGATAGAGACGTAACCATTGAGCTATGAATACATGGTTGATACCGCATGGTGCTTTCCATATTTATTTTAAAAAGTTTTCAAATATTTTGGAAGAATGGTTAGTAAACGTACTTACTTCGATAAGATAACTACATGAATTTTGATAAGAGATTTAATTTATTGAAATTAAATTAAAAAGAGATTTGGTGTTTTTTAGTGGAAATGTAATATTTGGTTGAATGATTGTTTATTTGATAGTTAAATAACCGACTATCAAATCTAGACCCAAAATATAGCTTTGGGAATATCTATCGGAAACACGGGAATTATATGGTACCGTTACCGTTTCAAGTGCTATACTGTACGTATAAACTCGTTTCGTTCTTCTAGGACGTTTATAAGGAAATCCGTCCACTAACGGTTAGGAGGTGATCTCCGATCTTATTTTCGTTTGTTTATTTCCTAAAGAACCGGGGTTGAATTTACAAATATCGAACATTGTTTCAAAGAGACCGGGATCGGATAAGTTATCCAAAAACCACTTCGATCCGACTAGTACGTTTTCGAAGAGAAAACAAGAGCATGGAGTCGAAGGTGGAGCAGTGAAGTGCAAGGGCTAATCGCTACTAATCCTGAGGATGATTCCAAAATGAATGTAGTAGGAATAGTGCCTTTGGTTCCGTTCGGACCCAAAACGGACTTGTACGGATGAATGCTATCGGTACATTATCATTGGAGGACAATGAGCATTCTAAATGAAAATTCTTTAAAAAGGTAATCGTAGCCTCTAGCCTCATCAACCGAGAATGACTGAAAAGCAGGGGAGATGCAGCAAGGATAAGTGGGTTGCACCCAATTAGCGTATGTTTATCACCTTTCTAGATACCCTCGGATATTATTTTATCACTACGATATATGAAAGTAGCTCGGAAAGGGTGGGAACACCCAGGATGATAGAATATTCGGTCTATCCATGTTAGGGATTTTCCAGTCTTGTGTTGCAGGGGATCCCCGCGTGGTCCTCGATACATTTTTCTAGAAGTGTGCTGTGACAGGTGATACCCCAGTGCCTAGTCATTCGTATGGAATCCATTCTCCAATACGTGCCTTTACGGTTTTGGTTGTAGAGCCTAGTATGCTGGAATTTAATTAATGTAACAATTTCAGCTATTTGAATAAGTATTTGTACTTAGACACTATTATAATATCAGATGATTTTGATATAAAATGTTTTGGTTATCATAAGGTAAAAACCCGTCGTGTTTATTTGTGGCGTGGTCTTACGAGGTACCTTTGATTTTCAAAAGGATTTTGATAACTTTAATAATTCAAATTGAGTGTGTTTTCTCACACTGGTTTTCCAGACTGACTCGAGTGTTATTTTATTATAATGCTCGGGTCAGACCGAGTATTTCAGATACAGGATAGGATGCTATAGAGCTCAGGAGGCGAGCTGGATGACGAAGACGTATTTCATGTATCTGATTATATTCCGCTGTGTATTATAGGCTGTATATGCAGCTTTGTGAGGACAAGTTATTATAACTGTCCGGTATTGTTCTATTGATGTGTTGTACTTTGATGATGTAATGTATAAATAACAGTATAGTTCTTTTTGTATAAAGACATGTTATTATCTATCATATATTGTTTCACTGTGATTGTGAGATTCTGTGTTGTTGTTTCTGTTTCTTCTTCTACCTCTTTCATCATTTTCCCTAACGATATGGTATTTCTGGAATTCGATTGCTCGACATGTAATACAGTGAGCGTATTGATGTCGACTTCCAAGCATCGAATATCCGGTTCGTCACATGGAGACTGTTGAAATTTCGAGCTTTTATTGGATTTTAATTGGCTTTAAAATCAAAGGTGAATGATTTAACCCACTCAAGCAAACTAAGTTTTCTTATGTTAGTGAATTAAATATATGAAGTGAAGTATTTTAGTGGTTGCTGTTTGGTAGTTTAAATTGACATTTTAATTGAAATTGAATTTTATATTGAATTAAATTGACATTTAAATAATATTGAATTTAATTGCTAGTTATACACCGACAATTGATAATCAGTAACTGTTGTGATATATTGGTTGATTTGGATGTTAATTGTTATTGTATACCTATTGATTGATGATGGATGTATGGTTGTTTATTTATTTGACTTATTCCTGTTATTGCCTATTTATTTATTGACATCATTTATATTATCGTTGGGACCATTGGAAATGAATAAAGAAATAGGTTGAAATGATATATACCTATGACATTTTATTATGGGTTGAAATGATATATATATATATATCCATGTAAGTAAAATTGAAATGATATTATGTTTAGAGGAAAATATTCCTGAAAATACCCATGCATTTCTTTCAGCCCAAATCATGTGTAAAAATCTTTTCAAAATTTTCAAAAGTAACATCGTTCTATCATATCTCCACCTGGTGGCCTTAAATGTAGTATACTATTCAATCCTGGAATTCAAACTAGGGGAATGTAAGTTACAGTGTCTTAATATACATTCCCAGATGAAGGATGTGTACTGGCAAGAGAAGAATAGATGCTCTATAGTTTTGACATAATGGCCACACAGAACACATGAAGACTATTGAATCAACCCCATTTCACATAGTTTATCATGAGTATGAGCCTCTGATAACTCTCCATAACAAAAGATTCTGACTAGGAGAAGAGTTCGTATTCCAGATTCTGGAATGCCATGGAAAATTGCCATAATTATTGAATGAATTAAGCACTTTATTTACTCTTTTAATGGAGTGAGGGCCTTCACCCCATAAGGTAGAAGAATCTGGCTGATGAAAGGTTTTGCTTTCAAATAAAGCCCAGACATTCCTGATGATATAGGAACTGGAATAAGGCAAAGAGATTCTCTTAGCACATAAAAAATTAGAAACCTTTGCAACCTCAGGAATACTAGTTAGACATCACAAGTTGTAAGGGATTATATTAGCAAGAATAACTCCTTTACTTGGCCAGGGATCATACCAGAAAGATAATAAGTTACTGCTCTTCATAGTATATTGAAATATAGGAAGAAATCAGTGCCTTAATTTCAACATATTTCTCCAAGTACTACTGCAATCTGAAGGTATTTTCATTGTCCAAAAATGATTCTTTTTAGAAGGTTTTTCCTACACCAATCAGCCCAGAGGTTTTGGTCATGCCTCATCAATTTTTCTATGTGGGAGGAGTTAGCTGCTACATTCCATTGTTTAATATTCATAACTCCAATTCCACCATTTTCATAGGGACAATGGACTGATTTGAAAGATATAGGGATGAGTTTTTTGGAATATGGGTTGCCATGCCATAGAAAATGATTCATGGCAGAATTAATCATAGAAATGAGTTTAGCAGGTAATATGAAGATTCGGGTATAATAAAGACACATGGCAGAGGAATTGGACTTAACAATAACTAGTCTACCAGCAATGGATAATTTAGAGACTGGCCAAGAAGAGAGTTTAGCGGTTATTTTTTCAAACATAGGGAGACATTGGGAGGTTTTAACAGTGGAAGATACTAGAGGAGCACCCAAATACATTTCATCATGAACAAAAGGGGACAAAGTTGATAAATTAATCAAGAAAATTTTGATATCCTCAGATACACCAGCAATACAGATTTTAGATTTATTTAAGTTAATGCTCAAACCAGTCAAGGAGGAAATGGTATGAAGGACATCCAAAACTGTAGAGATAGATTTGACATTAGGCTTTGTGAACAACATTAAATCATCAGCACACATCAAAGATGATATTTGAGGATTTCTGCATATAGGGTGATAATCCATCGGTTTATTTTCCATGGCATTGGTGAAGTGAGTAGAAAGAAACTCCATTACACGAATAAAAAGGTAGGGAGAGATAGGATCCCCTTGTCTTAGCCATTGTGTTCCTTTAAAATAGCCAGATACCGAACCATTAAGACTCAAAGAGTAGTTAACAGTGGAGAGATATGTGTAAAGCCATGCCAAGAAAGTTTCGGGGAAGTGCATGTAGTGAAGAATGTAGATGATGGCTTTCCACTGGATAGTGTCAAATGCCTTTTGAATGTCTAATTTCATAACACATATTGGAAAATTTTGATGCCTATGGTATCCCCTCAATAACTCAGTAGACGGAAGAATGTTGTCGATTATGTCCCTACCAGGCAAAAATGCATTTTGGTTTGCAGATATAACAGGAGCTAGAGCAATTTTCATTCTAGCAGCTAAAATTTTGGCTATGCATTTATAAATAACATTACAACAAGCTATTGGCCTGAATTAGGAGACTGTATTAGGTTGAAGAACCTTTGGAATTAAAGCAATTTTAGTTGCATTAAAGCCAGAAAGCATCTGATTGTGCTTAAAGAAGTTTTTAACAGCCTTAACAACATCAACTCCTATAATGTGCCAACAGATTTTAAAGAAGTAGGCATTAAAGCCATCAGGACCAGGGGAACTATTTGAGTTCATACCAAAAATTGATTGTTTTTTCTCTTCATTTGTAACCAGTTTAACTAAATCCTGGCTGTAAATATTAGATATACTATGCAGATTAATTTTAGAATAATGAAGCATTTGAGGATCATCAGAATTATAAATAGCCAGCAAGTTAATGTAATACTGCAGAAAAGCATTTTGCATAGTATCGGCGGAAGATCATAATATACCATCCTTATCATGAATGCTAGAAATGTGAGAAGAAGCATTTTTGATTTTCAAGGAGTTATGAAAGCATGCCGAATTCCTATCACCATGCATATGCCATTGTATTTTAGATTTCCATCTTTGCATCTTGTTTTCTTCAACCAAAGCTTTAGCAAGCCCTTCACGTAATCTATGTTCTTCAGATAATAAAGAATTAGCTGCAAGATTGATGTGCAGAGAAGTTTGAATAGACTACAGTTGGTCTCTAAAGGCATTTGACATCTTTTAACCCTTGCCATATGTGTTGAAAGCCCGACATTTAAGCCTACCTTTGAGTATCCTTAGTTTGTACTACAAAATAAACATTGGATTGCTAAAGACCTTGCATTTCCAACTGTTAGTTACAATATTAAAAAATTTAGGGTGATCAGACCAGTTATTAAAAAATAAAAAGGAGGAAAGTCTGCTCACAGCAACATGGCCCCAGTCAAGAATTATGGGGGAGTGATCAGAGAGAGTGGGAGGAAGGACATGGTATAGAAGGTTAGGCCATTGGGATAGAGTGTTTATGTTTGAGAATGCTTTGTCCAGTTTACAGTAAGTTCTAGCCCCTGATCTACTTCTGTTGTTCCAAGTGAAAAAACAACCATCAGAGGGAATGAAAGAAAGATTAGAGGAGCAGATTGAGTTATTTAGAGGTCTGATTTGTTGAAATGATAAGGGAACTCCACCACATTTATCGTTTGAAGATTGCGTGTAATTCCAATCCCCCACACAAATCCAGGGAGCATTTGAAGGGTGAAGAGAGGGAAGTTGATCAAGCAAATGTTGTCTATGGGCTTTATTATTCTTAGCATAGATAGAAGTCAGTATGAAAGACTGGTCAGAGGGAAGGTGTTTGATTTTTGAATGAATTAATTGCCTTTGAACAAGAATGGGATCAATTGAGAAGATTAAGGGGTTTCAAAGGATAAGCAACCTACCAAAAGGAGCTTGAGCTAAATTGTGGAGAATGTCCCAAGAATTGTTAATCAAGGTAGCACCAGCATGAGATGTGACATGATTGAGTTTAGTTTCAGCTAAAATTATCATTTGAAGATTATTAGATAGAAGTAAATTACTTTCTAATTCGAGATTTGAAATGTTGAAATTGGAACTGTTTAAATGAAATTGTTTAAGGATTAATTTATAACCTTAGGTTGAAATTAAGATATGATTTGAATTTATCGAAAGTGAATTATTTGAAAGGTTTATTTTTTATTTAAACTTTGAATTTACTTTATTTAAATTAGTTTAAATTGGTATTTTCAAATTCGGACGTGAAATGGATTTAAACTAAATTGTTTTTAATTGAGGCTGATTTAAATGGAAATTTGAATATGTGGTTGACTTGAATTGGAAGTCGAAAAATTGATTTCATTGGAATTAGAACATGAGTTCAAATTGTTGTGAAAGAAATAAATAGTTTTAATATAAACCATTTTAATATAGAAACTATTTTGATATTCAAATTGTTTTAATATATAAACTATTTTAATTATCTAAACTATTTTCGATATTAAAATCTATTTTACATTCAAAACTATTTCTAATCTTTAAAATATTTTAATTATTCCAAACTATTTTTCAATATTAAAACTATTACCAATTATCCAAACTATTCTTAATATTCAAACCATTTTAATTATTCAAAACATTTTCAATATTCAAACTGTTTAGGAATAGGAATTATTTAGATTTAAATCATTGATTTAAATACATATGTTTTGAAGGTATGACCTATTTTGAATTCGAAATGATTTTGAAGCAAATCTGATATTATGATATGGAATATGACTTGTTCTTGAGATTTAAAAGAACTAACCGGTGTGAAGAATGACGTTTGGTTGTTAAAGAGATCGGGGCCTCTTATTGGCATACTCTCTATCAATATTGGAACCACTTTAACAACTGTGTACATGGTGGATGATCCAGAATGAAGTGGTTGAATTTGACGAACGTTTGTTGGATTTGAAGAAATAGAACGATGATGGATGACCCCGACACTTGTGCCAATTTGAAATGACTAAAACAAAATGACTTGTCAGGGCCAAGTTGGCTAGCTACCCTTAGTGGACACACTTCTTCATATTACCATATTGATTTCTTGACTTGATTGGTGCACCTTAATTTGATTTTGGGAGTGTTGGACGTGATGGGCGGTCGTGACTATGATGCGTTACCACCAGCCTTGCAACCTAAACTGGTAGTATCTTACCTTGGGCATTGCCTTACTTTCCTTGACATACTTTTATCCTTATACGCGACCACTACGACTTTGTTTTAGTGTTATCTTATCATGGCGCCTCCTTGGCTACCGACGTTACTAGTGATGCTACTAAGGCAAACTCTAGGACAATGCTTAAAAATGTGTTAAGAAGGATCAATGTAAAGCCTTAACGCTATTTTAATACTTTACTTTATTGATAGACACTACATATGTAGCGTATCTTACTATATATAGATAGTTTAACGAATCCTTAGGAGATGGAAAATCCCGTAACATCTCTTAAGTTATTGCACTCACGTTGTACACTTGATAGGAGATGGAAAATCACATAAACATCTCTGAAGATATTACACTCATATTTTACTTGTTATTGATTTAACTTACATAAGAACTTTTAGTTCCGACTCGAGTGTTTTGTCTTTCATTATGTTCGGGTCAGCCTGAGCATTTCAGTTTTGAAGACATTATTCCTTGAAGACTAAGATGGAGTTTGCTTGACAGTATTTACTATTATTATTCCACTGCATTATTTTGGTATGTTTGTTGATTGTATTATGATTATGTTGTAAAAATTGTGTAATCAAATTTATATTGTAAAACAGCTTCATGAACTGTTTATTTGATTATTATATTTGGTCATCCACTGTGAGATTTTGTGTTTTGTTTTCTTCTTTTCTCTTATTTTCTTATTTACCCCATTGACAATCTGCTCTTTTGAATGGTTTGAGTTAGACATGAGTGGTTTATTGTCGATTTAAACCATCCAAAATGGTGGGTCGTCACAATTGGTATCAGAGCTTTCATTTTGAGATACCTTAGCCTGTTTGTGGTTAAACTCATTAGAGATAAGGTTAGTAATACCTTAGAATGATTCTAAGTGTATGTGTATACGAGAGAGTGTATTTGTTGGTGCTATATAAAAATGTTTGGTATTGTGTTAATTTGTTCTTATTGAGTATTTATGAATTTCGGTCGGTACACAGGACGTTATGGTATCGATAGGGATTTCTAAACACTTGAATAGGGTAAACCAACACAATATTGTTTTTGAAATTGGTAAATGAAATATTTTACCTAGTATTATATTTTGTATGTTAAAGAGTAATTTTTCATAAATGGATTTAGTTGTATGTGATATGTTTGTTGTTAGGAAATGTAATTTTATAAATATGGTTTATAAAATAAGATTTACAATAAAATGAATATAAATTGAAAATTTGAGAACTTAAATTCGATGTTTTGAAATTGGTTTTCAAAGATTTTTAGAAAATAATATTAGTATTATTTGGAAGTATTTTTGGATAGAAATATTTTCAATGAGATTTGAAAGAATTGTTTTAAAGTAATTTTAAAGAAAATAAGTTATGTACTCCCTTCTTCTGTCGTTGGAAAATAATTTCAGTGATGATCGTCGTCGTCGTCGACGTTCATTTTCGAGTTTCAAAGTGGAAAGGCCATTATAGTAGGTTTGCTACATAGTTGTTTTGGTGAAAAAAAGTTTTGATTTAATTTTCTAAAGTATGATTTGATATAAAAATAAAAGGTATAAGTATATATTATTTTAAAATGATTTGAAATGAAACCCGGCACTTAGTACTTAAGTTTCTGATAATTAGTGATTTTCAATTATTGTAATAGAATGGAATCATCGACTAATTTAATAAGTTGAAAACTTCTAAATTGAAATCTGAATTAAAAGATAACTGTTTAATTAAAATATAAGAAATTGAAGTTTTGCAACTTGTAAACTAAAGGATAGTGGAATATCAAATAAGTAAAAACTTGAGTAATATAATGTGTCAAAAATGAAATTATGTCTATATAAAAATAAAGAATTAAGATGTTACAAGAAATGTTATAAACTTAAGTTAATGTTTTAAAATGCCTAATAATTAAATTGAATGAAGAAAAGTGAATACTATTTAAGTGAATGGTTATAAAATTAAGGAAAAGTATGAAATGATTCATTAATGAATATTAATATTAAATGGAAATCAAGTTATATAAGTAAATAATAAATGTAAATTTAACTGCAAAGAAACGTATGTAATACTTTAAGGATTTATTCATTGATGATTTTAAATATTGAACGGGAAATAATTTATGTAAGTAAATGAATGTAAATTAATAAAAGATGTTCGTGAATGAATGAATGAGAATTAAAATAAATGAAAAGAAAATGATGTGTTAAAGAAACAATAGAATAAAATAAGTAAGTTGTACGATGAAAAGTTTATGAACCTAACAAACCATTAGTTTTGGTTGCTATGGATGTGTGATGAATTCTTTGGTTGCATATAATGGTCGTGCTGCTTTTGTTTGCATATGATTATTATTTATGTTGCATTGCTTGTGTTATTGATTGAAATAACTAATATGTTTTGCTCTTTTATATAGTTTAACACTCTTTTGGATTATGTAAGTAAGATACAGGTTTATGGAAGCAATAGCTGTTACTTTTGGTTTCATAAATAGAGTTGTTTGCCCGACATATTGGTACGTTTTCAAATTACGGTTTTGTAGCAGTATTTTATTATTTTCCCATGGTTTGGGATGCTTTTTACTTGAAATAAGATATATAAAATGTAATTATAGATATATTATTTTTCTGGACCTAACCGCGCAAAGGAGATGCTGCCGAAATTTTCCGTAAATTTAGGACATAGAAATTTTTTTTGGAAGTTGAGTTATTTTCAAATTTATATTGAACTTAAATGTGTAAGTTTAATTGTTTATAAATTGATTATTTTGAAAAAAAATATCAAATTTCTTGATTCTTTCTTGTTTCCTTTTCAGGGACGAAAAGTTTTGAGTAGGAGAGATTGTAACGACCCGTATTTTTGACAATTAAAAATATTAAATTAAATAAGACTTTGGAATTTAATTTTGTCAGCAATTAAAATTTATGGTTACAAAAAAAATTATTAGAATATAATTTAATAATATTGATTGAAGGTAAATGACAACTGCTTTAATGTAATTTCAATCAATTGTCAGTTTAATAAGGAATAAAATAAATGATGTATTATATGGTGAAATTATATGTTATTTAATTGAAATTGGTTTTGATATAGAATATGAAATCAATTATTTTGTATGTAAATTTATTAACCTTTTTTTGTAGACAATAAATTTATAAATGTGTTTACATTACTTGAATATAAATATTGTTTTATTTCTCATCTTATTATTTAATTCGTTGAAATTAATTTGGAAATCAATCAAATTAATGGTAATTGAAATATTGTAGTTATTATAAGAAAAAAACGTTAACTATTGAGTGATGAGTGTAATAAAATGAAAACTTATGTAAATAAATTTCATAAGGGAATTGTTGATTTAATAATAAGAATGTAAATCAAAATAAAAGAATTTGTTTGAAATTTAGATATATAATGAACGGGTTTTATTATAGTTGTAATTAAACGCTGAAATTAATTTCATATTTAAATATTGGATTTTAAAATGAAAATTTTAATTTTGAAAGATTATTAAAATCCTATTTAATCAAGAATGATGATATAAAACTTTTAATTTGGAATTTAAAAGCGACTGAATCAATTTAATAATAATTCGTTTGATTAACGCGCAAAAATGAATAGAATTTGATTTTAAAGCTAACTTCTATATACAATAGAATTAGGGTTTGAAATTCGTTTCATTGAGTTTAAAAATATTGAAAACTTATATTTCGACATATAGGATGACCTACTTTCGCTTCGAGAACGAAACGGGCTTTTTGAGTCCTTGTTATCGCTTTGGCCCAATCGATCTGTTTCATCCATTCTTGTTCCATCTTTGCCTATATATATGTTGTTATAAACCCTAGTAGCCTTCTATTCTACTTTA
The DNA here is from genome assembly GCA_030737815.1 of Allium fistulosum. Lineage (NCBI taxonomy): Eukaryota > Viridiplantae > Streptophyta > Magnoliopsida > Asparagales > Amaryllidaceae > Allium > Allium fistulosum. Next base: position 89,262,935 of record CM060905.1, read on the forward strand.
TGTACGTACAATTTCTGTTCTTATCTGCTCCTTCTCAATGGAGATTAGCCAAAACCCTAATTACAATTTCAAATCAAATCCAAAAATTCAAACTGCTCAAACCCTATCAAATTATATATCATTGCAAAGCTCTCGACGAATGGAATCTGCATCTGCAATTCATTTTTCGATTGGAGGCTCCATTTTTCCAGAAATTGGAAGTCTTTCCTTGGCCGTCCATGCTAGGGTTTCACGATTGACGGTGGATCTTCATTGATGCGATCATCGGAGATGATCACTGGGTAGAGGAGGTCGTGCAGAGTCGATCCATCATCTCTGATCGCGTCAGTCGAGATTGCCAGATCAAGCGATTAAAGGGCGGAGGCGGCGCTTATTGGTGGCGGAGCACGTTGTGTAGGTCCAGAGGCTGAGGGCGGCGGCGCGAGCTCAATGACGGCATCTGATGTGGTCAGAGGTGACCGTAGTGGTGGTGGTTGCACGATGAAGATTGGCGGCTATAGGTTGTGCATGACTATAGGGTTAGGGTAGGAGATTGTAATTCCGTTTTACGCATATTTCATTTTTAATTAAAAATTTAAATTTTCAAGCGTTCTAACCTTCATAAATTTTGCATACGAACTCGGATTGACGCGTGCTTTCTTCCATTGGCTCGAATAGAAATTCCAAACAATATAAAACTGATTTGGTTGAATTTGGATACTGTTGAAATTTTGGGCTTTTATTCGATTTTAATGGGCTTTAAAATCAAAGATGAGTCATTTAACCCACTCACGCAATACTAAGTTTTCTTATGTTAGTGAATTAAATTTATGAAGTGATAAGAATTTTATTGCGTCCTGTTTGGTAGTTTAAATTGACATTTTAATTGAAACAGAATTTTATATTGAATTAAATTGACATTTAAATTAATATTGAATTTAATTGCTAGTTATACACCGACAATTGATAATCAGTAACTGTTGTGATATATTGGTTGATTTGGATGTTAATTGTAATTGTATGCCTATTGATTGATGATGAATGTATGGTTGGTATTTATTTGAATTATTCCTGTTATTCCCTATTTATTTATTGACATCATTTATATTATCATTGGGACCGTTGGAAATGAATTAAGAAATAGGTTGAAATGATATATACCTATGACATTTTATTATGGGTTGAAATGATATATATCCATCCATGTAAGTAAAATTGAAATAACTGATCACTTGGCAATAGGGTAGAAAATTATATACGTACACCGGATTTGGTTAAATTAAACGGTTTTAAAATCGTGAAATTTGATTTATATGGATTAAATTATTTTCTAATTCGAGATTTGAAATGTTGAAATTGGAACTGTTTAAATGAAATTATTTAAGGATTAATTTGTAACCTTAAGTTGAAATTGAGATATGATTTGAATTTATCGAAAGTGAATTAGTTGAAAGGTTTAATTTTTAATTTAAACTTTGAATTTACTTTATTTAAATTGGTTTAAGTTGGTATTTCCAAATTTGGATTTGAAATGGATTTAAACTAAATTGTTTTAAAATTGAGAATTTGAATTGAAATTTCGGCCATTTGAATAGAACTGTTTAAATTGAATTTGAAGTAAAGTTGAAATTGTTTTGAATTAAGACTGATTTAAATGGAAATTCAAATATGTAGTTGACTTGAATTGGAAGTCGGAAAATTGATTTCGTTGGAATTGGAACATGAGTTCAAATTTGTAACGACCCGTAAATTTTAATAATTTTTATGACGTAATTAATTGAAATTTTGTGAAATTTTAAACAATAAAATTTGAAAATAAAAAATTTACTATTTGGAATACGTCTATTTTAATATAGCAACTGGTAAATTTTCATCTGATAATATTGAAGTTTATTTTCCTGTGAAATTTCATTTCAAATCAAACCGGTTAATAACAGTGCTTTTAAAAGTTTTCCGAAACCTAAATTTGTCAACATGAAAAAAATTATTTAGAACACTCTGAATCTGTCTGCGAAATTCGTTTCGCGAAATTCGGACGTTTCTAGCTCCGTTTGGATTTTCTGTACGAAATAGCAACGTATATCAGGGTCCGTATCGACTTTTTGATCGGATGATCCTGCCTCTAATATCTGTATACCGTTTTGATCGTCTCGTCATGCTGATCTCTGTGGTATATTCAATTCTGTATTTTGAATACCGGTACGCGACGGAAACAATAAAACTGTATGTCGTACCGGTACCAAAATTTGTGACTTTTTTTTTGTATCCTTGCCTTTTCAATCTGATGACGTGCTGTGCAAACATCACAATTAATGCTTTGGATTCCAGCTATATCATAGGGTGACCGTTAATATTTCATTCATTTTGGTTCGCTCAAAACTCTCTGACGTTTGATTTGATCACACGTTATTTTATTTCATCCCCACGTTTTCGGTTCACTTGCAAATATCTCGGCAAAGAATATATAATTACAAGTTCATTTCTGTTCCTCTGGATTGCCCTTCCCTTCTCCTTTCCTCAGATCTATTTCGTGACTCTTCCTTTCTTTTCCTTTCTCCTTGCCATGCCCACCATCCCAAATCCTCTGCTTTCTTCATCCACGCCTTCCGCGTAACGCCTTTCCCTCCAACCACCTCGTCACCATCTTCACCCACCAACGCCTCCCACTCAACAACTGCCGACCCATCACCTCGCAGCAGCACGCATACCGAAGGCCATCTCCACGTATTCTCCTTCCCTCTCGCTCACCCTCCATCCACAGCAGCCTCATCCAAACCAGGAAACCCACCGCCCATCCCCTCCATGTTCGGCAGCCCTACCTAGCTCCTCCTCCCATCTCCACTCACGTTCACCTCAAAACCCCTTCCTCAGCTCCTCTCCCACGCTGACCACAACCACCACCACACGCAACCGGGCTTCCCTCCCCATTCGTCGGAGCCCGACAAGCAGCAGCCGCATCCACCCACGGCCTGACACCCTGCCTTTGGCTTTGCCTGCGCCTTACCCTCTGACAGCCTATCCTTCCTTCTTGCGACTTCTTGCCTACCACTCCGCTTCACCATCTCCTCGCTTTCCAGCCTCCCCTTGCTTCACCGCGTCTATCACCTGAAGCCAAGCTAAAGCATGCTCCGCCTATCCCTCTCATATCTATTATATTAGTTATACGTAAAGGTTAGTGTGTATATTTATATATATTTATACATATATAACCTTGCCTGCTGTTTTTATATAGGCCTCAAGTCTTCTACAGTTCTACTATATATAATATAAGTATTCTTGGTAGATTTATATACTCGCTTTCATATTATAACCTTGTATGTTATAAAGTCCGTTTGGTTCTATGCTTATGATAGGTTTGGTAAATATTTTGGAAGGATTTTATGATTTATATTTTTAGCATGTGTAGATGGGTTTCGGTTTGGATATAAAGTATATAAACCTTTAAATGTTGTATGATGTCTGTTAGTTTATAGTTAAGTATATATATAGATACAGTATATATTTGTACGCGTCTTTATATATAAAGGGTGATGTTAGCAATATATTTATATAAGATGCAGTTGTATACATTAGTTTTATTATAAAATATATGTATTAGTCTATACTATAGTTAGCTGTGAATTTATATATTTATTTACAAACTGAATATTTTAATTTGTGATATGTTTGTTTATACTAAAACTATGATATAGTATATAACCTGTAGTGTATATATGTTATGGTATCATTGTTTTAAAAGTATGTTATACAATATCGATTTTTAAATTATAACATACATGTGTATTTAGTTTTCAATTGTATATCGTACATATTGGGATTCAATACTGATTTGAAATAAATGTATATGTTTTAAATATATGTTTGGTTTAATAAAGTGATCTTGGGATATATAAAGATTTTATATTGTTATATGTATGTTTAAATTATAATGTTGATTTCTATATATGTGTTTGATTAAACATTGATTTTGAAAGGAAATAATAAGATAATAATATAATATACTATTCGTTTGAATTTATCATCATCAACCAAATTCTGATTTGATTTCATCGATTTGTCGTTATCAGCTTTGATCGTCAGATTCGTGCTGATCTTTCTTCGCTTTGATTCGTAACTCAACTCAGCTTCGTTGTCTATCTCTCTAGCCTCGAAAGGTGAGCAATCACTCACGATTAACGTTCTTGTATTTATTAAATTTGATTTCAATTGAAACGACAATTGAAATATGATGATGTAGTTATTTAAATTGTTATATATGCTATTATCTGTATATGTCCACCTATGACATCTGACACCAGTATCTAGTATTTATATGCCTGTTATTACCATTATCTGTATATGTTCACCTATGACATCTGACACCAATATCTGTTATTTATATTGATGATATATGCCTGTTGTTATATTTTTATTATCTGTTATCACTATGCAAGTTCCCTGTTAGTATAGAATTCACTATGGGTTGAAATGATACATACCCGAACGGACTTTAGAATAGGAGAATTTCGTTATGGGTTGAAATGATAAACCCAAGCGATTTTCATTTGTATTGAAATTGGGATTACGGGTCGAAAGGATTTCTACCCGTATATATTTAAATTTCGGATTGAAATGATAAATATCCGTATCACTTAACCATATGATAAATATATATACAGACACCGTTGGTCCATATATATAAATATTTTGAAAATGAATTCTATGGTTTGGAAAGAAATATATGTTTTAAAAAAAAATGTTGAGCCTTAAATTTTTATATGTAAATGGGAATGATTGATTAAATACATATAATATGGTTGAGTATTTAAAATTATATTTTAAAATAGATTTTGGTAATAATTTGAATAAATTAAGGTTAGAAAGATAATTTGAATTTAGTTGAAATTGTATTCAATAAAGAATTTTATATAATTAAACCAATTTAAAGCTTATTGAAAGTGGGATTTAAGATATGATTTATAACTTGAGTTTGATTTAAATAATTTAATGAATATTTCTTGTTTAAATAAATTTAAGGAAATATTTAGTAAAAATGAAATTTAAGGCTAGTTAAATGATATTGAATTTATTAAGTGAATATTCCCTGATTAAATAATAAATGAAGTTAAATCAAGAGCTATATGAAACTGTTAAATTTAACTTTGAAATTGTTGCATATTAAAGCTTTGAAATATATTGGAATATAAATGGTTTATTTTGTGATTCAGATCTGTATTTGAAATCAATATAATTTGAATTTGTTATTTAGAAACTGAATTGAATTAAAAATGAAAAATTTAGATTGAATTAAATTGAAATTTGGAAATTGAGTTGATTTTAATCGATTTGTGAGACTTGAGGAAATTATAAATACTTTACTTTATAAATTATTTAATGAACATACACTATTTTGGAAATAGATATATTTGAAATGAAAATGATATTTTGATTTTGAAGTAAATAAATTTAAAATGACCACGGTGTTATAATGTATATTTCCACCTTGTAGATAGTTCTGCAGATCCTTAGAGGATGGTTATCCCAACATCCTTTAAGTTACTTGTATTTCAGTTGATATTTCACTTGAGTTGGATTTATTTATATAAGAATGTTAATCCTGACTCGAGTGTTTTGTGTTTTACTTTACGCTCGGGTCAGACCGAGTGATACAGCATTTGAGACTCACCCTTGGAGTTTGGAGCTTCCTTTGGAGATCCAACTATCGCCTCAGCTTTCAGCTCTTCTAGTTGATTTGTTCAGAGAAGTCATCTGTTGTACTGGAGACTTCACTGCATTTGAGATATTCCGCTGTATTTTATTTCTAACTCTGATGTTTATATAGTAGCTTCATGAACTACTATTTTATCTATTCCGCTGCGTATTATTGTATTACTCTGTGTCTGTGATCTGTGATTAATTTATTTATTGCATATGTTGAGTTTTGCCAAATTTAAATTAACAATTTGATATTTTGAATTATTCAAGGTAGACATGTGTGGATTTATTGTCGATTTGAATGGTCCAAAATAGCGGGTCATTACAGTTGGTATCAGAGCTTTGGCTCTAGGCAAAACTTAGCATATATAGTAAATTTATTACAGAATTGCTTTCGTTCGAGTTTAATCTCTTTCTTTTGACTCGATTTCCTTTGAATTTTGGAACGTTCCCTACGGTTTCAAAATTCATTCTTTGTCTCTCCCTATCTGTATTCTTTTGATTCTGGAGTATCCCATAACTTCACTTCGAATGATCTCTATAAGAATAGGATCCCACCAATCTTTGAATGATTTGTGAAGGGGTGAAACTCCTTCACAATTGGCATTGATTCACCGGAGATTTCTATATCTTTGGTTTAGATGCCGCAATCTCTTGCGATCGAATGTTGATTTTTCTTAGATTTTCGCATCAATTATATTCTTGAAGTCACGGTTGACCCGGTTAAGGTCGCCCGCGATTTATATAAGTGTATCCATCTATTGTTTTGTAATTAATTATCTCATCTTCGTTCGAGCCTATCTTCGAATCAGAATCCTATTTGATTAGAGTCCCTCTAAGTTGAATTTCTATCTTTGTTTTGAAATCCATTCTTGAACCATCCTTGAAAAATCAGGCTTGTTTATATTTTAGAAATTGTTTTATATATCGAAATTATTATATTCTATATATAAAAGTGAAATGTTTTCGATAAAGATTATAAACCCTTTTTAAAATAAGAATTTGAGGTTTCGAAAGGATTTGTAAATTTGAAAGACTATATAAGAAATTTGATTTATCTAAAAATGATTTATAACTGAAGGGTTAAATTTGAAATTCGAGAATTGAATTCCGGTATTTTGAAATTGGTTTTAAGATTTTGGAAAATATATGAAAATAATATGATTTAAAAGTATTTCATGAATAAGAAATGTTTCTAATGAATTCCAATAATTTTGAAGAAATTTCAAAGAAGTTTGAGAAAATAAAAGTCCAGAACTCACTTATGTCGCTGGAAAATAATTTCGGTGATGAGTGCACGCATCATCGACATTGATTTTCAAGTCTCAGAGTGAGGGAAAGGCCACTTTAGTAGCATTGCTACGCGAGTGATTTTGTGAAACAAATTTTGATTTCAAAATTTTGAAGTATGATTTGATATTCGAAAGATATATATATATATATATATATATATTTGAAATGATTTGAAGTAATCCGGTGTTCAGTCTTCGAGTTTCGAATTTGATATAAACTTATCTTTTGAAATTGATTTACTGATTTGTTGTTAATTTCCAACTCTTGGATTTGAAAATGATTTCTTCAACTATTTTGAAGGTTCGAGCACTTCCAAATCAAGGTTAACTTTTCAAAGCTAAATTTTTTTGAAAGTATGAATTATTTGATAAAGTATATAAATTTGTTTTGAATGTTTAAGTATGAAGTAATATGATTTAAATAAGTTGAAACTGTTTTGTTAAGTAAATGAATAAGGCAATTTTAAAATTTTCTAATATGAAATTTAGATTTGAAATGTTTTGAAAAGAATTTGGTCTTCAAAATATTTTGAATAAAGTTTAGTTAAATGTTTTAACTTAGTAACATCTTTATGAAACTATATATTTAACAAGTTGGAATAAATATATAAGTTGTACGTATGCTGTTTTATTCGCATAAGTAATTTGATCCAGGTTTGAGTACACAAGTTCAGGGTGGATTACACCATTTCGTGTTAGGATTTTTCATTTGATTCTTGATGGCGAATATTTGATATGGATTTTGGGCTTGATTCTAGAATTCTCTATCGTAGTATATGGCTATGCAAGGAGACTGATGGCTTCTAGTCGAGAAACCATATCGAAATCCGCATTGAGGAAGTCGAATGGACAATACTAGTTCGAAAGCGAACTTGTGTGATCGAGCGAGCGATCAAATGTGATTCTGCGAAATGATGACGTATGTATATCTTATATTCTAATATCATTAATATATTTTGACGCTGAAATTGGAAGCTGTCGAGTTAGAATATCTTTGCTTACTAAAAGAAAATTCCCAATATAAAATACAAAGATATATAACCCATAAAAGCAAAGACATTCAAATCCCATATGGCTCTTCATACAGCGAAACTTATTTTGAAATTTTTGATCCTTATATAAGATGGACCTTATGTAAATATAAGAGGATTTTGAAACCATTGATTTTGGAAATGAATTGTTTGACTTAATTATATTGATCTGGAAATTTGGATTTATTTCCTAAATCTATTATTTTGGAAACTTTGAAACTAAAGATATTTAATTTGAGAAGAAATAATTTGGTGAAATTGTTTATGATTTTGAAATGGAACTGATATTGAAACAAATTGAAATTTGAGAACCTTATGTTACTAAACACTTGATTTGGGAGTTGTCGAACTTATATAAAATTGATTTGTATGAGTATGAAATTGATTCGAAAACTATGGATTTGAAAAGGGTACTCAATTTGAAAAGTGAAATCTTATATAATTGAAGTCTATATAAGTATGATTTGATATACTATTGATTTTGGAAAGTATTGGATTTGAAAAATTAAATCTTATATATAATGGATTTTATATAAGTATGATATTTGAAAGTGATTTGAAAGGGTACTATATGATACATATTTTCGAAGTAAAGATATGGAAAGTGCCTTCTGCTTGATATCCGATTTGTGGCCACATCTTGGATTCATTCTATCGATATTATTCTCTCTGATTGTTGGTTTTCCGAATATGATACTCGAGTGTCCTTCGAATTCCATGGCGTTACCCATGGTCTTATTTTTCTCTCGTGACTGCATAGCGCAACTGCCTGGCTGAGTCTTGCCTAGGGGTACGGATTGTTTCCTGGGGGATCCAGGCGTAACCATTGTGTATCCTGCAATCTGTGTAGGTCGCGAATAGTAGCGCAAATGCTTGGCTGAGTCTTGCCTGGGGGTACGGATTGTTTCCTGGGGGATCCAGGCGTAACCATTGTGTATCCTGCATTCTACTAGTCATCATGGCGTAACTCGCAGGGCTGAGAAAGCTTACGGATATAGATTGTTTCCTGGGGGAACCAGGCGTAACCATTGTGTATCTGCGAACCATGGTTAGACAAAGGTTTTGTTCGTTTTGTTGTTTGGATTGTACTTTCCATATCTATTTTTAAAAAAGTTTTTCCAGTATTTTCACTGGGTGTTGAAACAGGTCTACTAAGTACCTGGAGAATTCTAGTTTTGCGCCTGATCAACGAACTACCAGAGTCTACAGGAACGAGGATAAACTTGTTGAAACATCGAGTTATAAAAGTATTTTCGAAATGAAATTTGTTTCGTTATAAAAAAAATTATATTTTATTATAAAAGTATTTCTAACAAAGAAATTCTATATTAATATTTGAAATTAAAACCCTTATGGTTCTAAATTAATTATTCGTGCCTGATGCTATTCTTTTGAATCTGCCTTATCTGCTCAGCTTTATTTATTCACCTATATTTTGTTTTTCAAAATCCTCCTTCTTTTCCTTGTTGACTATATTTTTTATTGTTTAATTATATACTACTTGGTTTAATAGAAATTTTAGTGTTAAATATTTTAGAAGTTATTAATTAAATATAACATATTTAAAGAAAATGATTATTGATTTATTAATAATGTTTGAAAAGCATCTTGAGATAAATTAATAAATTTATGAATTATGGATTTAATAGCTTCTTAGTAAATATAAGTAATAATGAAAATAATTGTTTTCAAATGGTTTTCATACATTTATAAAGGTGTCATTTAAACATATAAATGGTAATTGTAAAGGAAGCAAGAAATTTTGCAAATGGGTCTTGAAAAAGTTTTAAAGTATATAAGACAATTGAATTGCAAATGAAGTTTTAAAATTTAAGTAAAATTTATATAGTTTTAAATTAATTGTTTAATCTTAACCTTCAATCTATTTTTCTTTCTGGTTGTTTCTATTCTCCTACCTCCTTTCTTTTCGGGGACGAAAAGTTTTGAGTGGGGGAGAGTGTAACGACCCGTAAATTTTAATAATTTTTATGACGTAATTAATTGAAATTTTGTGAAATTTTAAACAATAAAATTTGAAAATAAAAAATTTACTATTTGGAATACGTCTATTTTAATATAGCAACTGGTAAATTTTCATCTGATAATATTGAAGTTTATTTTCCTGTGAAATTTCATTTCAAATCAAACCGGTTAATAACAGTGCTTTTAAAAGTTTTCCGAAACCTAAATTTGTCAACATGAAAAAAATTATTTAGAACACTCTGAATCTGTCTGCGAAATTCATTTCGCGAAATTCGGACGTTTCTAGCTCCGTTTGGATTTTCTGTACGAAATAGCAGCGTATATCAGGGTCCGTATCGACTTTTTGATCGGATGATCCTGTCTCTAATATCTGTATACCGTTTTGATCGTCTCGTCATGCTGATCTCTGTGGTATATTCAATTCTGTATTTTGAATACCGGTACGCGACGGAAACAATAAAACTGTATGTCGTACCGGTACCAAAATTTGTGACTTTTTTTTTGTATCCTTGCCTTTTCAATCTGATGACGTGCTGTGCAAACATCACAATTAATTGCTTTGGATTCCAGCTATATCATAGGGTGGCCGTTAATATTTCATTCATTTTAGTTCGCTCAAAACTCTCTGACGTTTGATTTGATCACACGTTATTTTATTTCATCCCCACGTTTTCGGTTCACTTGCAAATATCTCGGCAAAGAATATATAATTACAAGTTCATTTCTGTTCCTTTGGATTGCCCTTCCCTTCTCCTTTCCTCAGATCTATTTCGTGACTCTTCCTTTCTTTTCCTTTCTCCTTGCCGTGGCCACCATCCCAAATCCTCTGCTTTCTTCATCCACGCCTTCCGCGTAACGCCTTTCCCTCCAACCACCTCGTCACCATCTTCACCCACCAACGCCTCCCACTCAACAACTGCCGACCCATCACCTCGCAGCAGCACGCATACCGAAGGCCATCTCCACGTATTCTCCTTCCCTCTCGCTCACCCTCCATCCACAGCAGCCTCATCCAAACCAGGAAACCCACCGCCCATCCCCTCCATGTTCGGCAGCCCTACCCAGCTCCTCCTCCCATCTCCACTCACGTTCACCTCAAAACCCCTTCCTCAGCTCCTCTCCCACGCTGACCACAACCACCACCACACGCAACCGGGCTTCCCTCCCCATTCGCCGGAGCCCGACAAGCAGCAGCCGCATCCACCCACGGCCTGACACCCTGCCTTTGGCTTTGCCTGCGCCTTACCCTCTGACAGCCTATCCTTCCTTCTTGCGACTTCTTGCCTACCACTCCGCTTCACCATCTCCTCGCTTTCCAGCCTCCCCTTGCTTCACCGCGTCTATCACCTGAAGCCAAGCTAAAGCATGCTCCGCCTATCCCTCTCATATCTATTATATTAGTTATACGTAAAGGTTAGTGTGTATATTTATATATATTTATACATATATAACCTTGCCTGCTGTTTTTATATAGGCCTCAAGTCTTCTACAGTTCTACTATATATAATATAAGTATTCTTGGTAGATTTATATACTCGCTTTCATATTATAACCTTGTATGTTATAAAGTCCGTTTGGTTCTATGCTTATGATATGTTTGGTAAATATTTTGGAAGGATTTTATGATTTATATTTTTAGCATGTGTAGATGGGTTTCGGTTTGGATATAAAGTATATAAACCTTTAAATGTTGTATGATGTCTATTAGTTTATAGTTAAGTATATATATAGATATAGTATATATTTGTACGCGTCTTTATATATAAAGGGTGATGTTAGCAATATATTTATATAAGATGCAGTTGTATACATTAGTTTTATTATAAAATATATGTATTAGTCTATACTATAGTTAGCTGTGAATTTATATATTTATTTACAAACTGAATATTTTAATTTGTGATATGTTTGTTTATACTAAAACTATGATATAGTATATAACCTGTAGTGTATATATGTTATGGTATCATTGTTTTAAAAGTATGTTATACAATATCGATTTTTAAATTATAACATACATGTGTATTTAGTTTTCAATTGTATATCGTACATATTGGGATTCAATACTGATTTAAAATAAATGTATATGTTTTAAATATATGTTTGGTTTAATAAAGTGATCTTGGGATATATAAAGATTTTATATTGTTATATGTATGTTTAAATTATAATGTTGATTTCTATATATGTGTTTGATTAAACATTGATTTTGAAAGGAAATAATAAGATAATAATATAATATACTATTCGTTTGAATTTATCATCATCAACCAAATTCTGATTTGATTTCATCGATTTGTCGTTATCAGCTTTGATCGTCAGATTCGTGCTGATCTTTCTTCGCTTTGATTCGTAACTCAACTCAGCTTCGTTGTCTATCTCTCTAGCCTCGAAAGGTGAGCAATCACTCACGATTAACGTTCTTGTATTTATTAAATTTGATTTCAATTGAAACGACAATTGAAATATGATGCTGTAGTTATTTAAATTGTTATATATGCTATTATCTGTATATGTCCACCTATGACATCTGACACCAGTATCTAGTATTTATATGCCTGTTATTACCATTATCTGTATATGTTCACCTATGACATCTGACACCAATATCTGTTATTTATATTGATGATATATGCCTGTTGTTATATTTTTATTATCTGTTATCACTATGCAAGTTCCCTGTTAGTATAGAATTCACTATGGGTTGAAATGATACATACCCGAACGGACTTTAGAATAGGAGAATTTCGTTATGGGTTGAAATGATAAACCCAAGCGATTTTCATTTGTATTGAAATTGGGATTACGGGTCGAAAGGATTTCTACCCGTATATATTTAAATTTCGGATTGAAATGATAAATATCCGTATCACTTAACCATATGATAAATATATATACAGACACCGTTGGTCCATATATATAAATATTTTGAAAATGAATTCTATGGTTTGGAAAGAAATATATGTTTTAAAAAAAAATGTTGAGCCTTAAATTTTTATATGTAAATGGGAATGATTGATTAAATACATATAATATGGTTGAGTATTTAAAATTATATTTTAAAATAGATTTTGGTAATAATTTGAATAAATTAAGGTTAGAAAGATCATTTGAATTTAGTTGAAATTGTATTCAATAAAGAATTTTATATAATTAAACCAATTTAAAGCTTATTGAAAGTGGGATTTAAGATATGATTTATAACTTGAGTTTGATTTAAATAATTTAATGAATATTTCTTGTTTAAATAAATTTAAGGAAATATTTAGTAAAAATGAAATTTAAGGCTAGTTAAATGATATTGAATTTATTAAGTGAATATTCCCTGATTAAATAATAAATGAAGTTAAATCAAGAGCTATATGAAACTGTTAAATTTAACTTTGAAATTGTTGCATATTAAAGCTTTGAAATATATTGGAATATAATGGTTTATTTTGTGATTCAGATTTGTATTTGAAATCAATATAATTTGAATTTGTTATTTAGAAACTGAATTGAATTAAAAATGAAAAATTTAGATTGAATTAAATTGAAATTTGGAAATTGAGTTGATTTTAATCGATTTGTGAGACTTGAGGAAATTATAAATACTTTACTTTATAAATTATTTAATGAACATACACTATTTTGGAAATAGATATATTTGAAATGAAAATGATATTTTGATTTTGAAGTAAATAAATTTAAAATGACCACGGTGTTATAATGTATATTTCCACCTTGTAGATAGTTCTGCAGATCCTTAGAGGATGGTTATCCCAACATCCTTTAAGTTACTTGTATTTCAGTTGATATTTCACTTGAGTTGGATTTATTTATATAAGAATGTTAATCCTGACTCGAGTGTTTTGTGTTTTACTTTACGCTCGGGTTAGACCGAGTGATACAGCATTTGAGACTCACCCTTGGAGTTTGGAGCTTCCTTTGGAGATCCAACTATCGCCTCAGCTTTCAGCTCTTCTAGTTGATTTGTTCAGAGAAGTCATCTGTTGTACTGGAGACTTCACTGCATTTGAGATATTCCGCTGTATTTTATTTCTAACTCTGATGTTTATATAGTAGCTTCATGAACTACTATTTTATCTATTCCGCTGCGTATTATTGTATTACTCTGTGTCTGTGATCTGTGATTGATTTATTTATTGCATATGTTGAGTTTTGCCAAATTTAAATTAACAATCTGATATTTTGAATTATTCAAGTTAGACATGTGTGGATTTATTGTCGATTTGAATGGTCCAAAATAGCGGGTCGTTACAAAATTGTTGTGAAAGAAAGAAATAGTTTTAATATAAACCATTTAGTATAGAAACTATTTTGATAATCAAATTATTTTAATATATAAACTATTTTATTTATCTAAACTATTTTCAATATTAAAATCTATTTTATATTCAAAACTATTTCTAATCTTTAAACTACTTTAATTATTCCAAACTATTTTTCAATATTTAAAACTATTTTTAATTATCTAAACTATTCTTAATATTCAAACTATTTTAATTATTCAAACCATTTTCAATATTCAAACTAGTTAGGAGTGGGAATTATTTAGATTTAAATCATTGATTTAAATATGGATGTTTTGAAGGTATGACCTATTTTGAATTCTAAATGATTTTGAAACAAATCTGATATTTTGATATGGAATATGACTTGTTCTTGAAATTTAAAAGAACTAACCGGTGTGAAAAATGACATTTGGTTGTTAAAGAGACCGGGGCCTCTTATTGGCTTACTCTCTGTCAATATTGGAACCACTTTAACAACTGTGTACGTAGTGGATGATCCAGAATGAAGTAGTTGGATTTGGCAAACGTTTGTTGGATTTTAAGAAAGAGAACGATGATAGATAACCCCGACACTTGTGCCAATTTGAAATGACTAAAACAGGACGGCTTGTCAAGGCCAACTGGGCTAGCTACCCCTAGAGGACACACTTCTTCGTATTACAATATATATTTTTTCTTCATTGGTGCAGCTTGATTTGATTTTGGGAGTGTTAGACGAGGTAGGCGGCCGTGGCTACAATGCATTACCACCAGCCCTGCGACCCGAATTGGTAGTATCCTTGTAACGACCTGCCTTTTTGGACGTTTTAAGTAGACACACACGTCAGACTCAAACCATTCAAAAGGGCAGATTGTTTTGGGGTAAATAAGAAAAAGCAGAGAAAGAAAGAAAACAAATATAGAATCTCGCAGCGGAATGACAAAATATAATAATCAAATAAACAGTTCCTAAAGTTGTTTACAAATAACATTGATTAAACCTTTATAATACAGATCAGAGTTACAAACAACAAGAATAAATAATAAATAAATGCAGCGGAATAACATGATGCAGTGGAATGAATATAATAAATAATAATAGTACAAGATCTTCGTCTTCATCCTCCAGAAAGCAGTCTTCGATAACTAAAAAAGCTCAGGCTGACTCGAGCGAATTGAAAAGATAAAACACTCAAGTCAGAACTAAAAGATCTTATGTAAGATAAATCAACAGTATATAAATATAAGTGTAACGGCGTCAGAGATGTTTACAGGGTTTGGCATCTCCTATCTGAAAAAGATAGTGCGGATCATGCTATATGGAATTATACTATACTAGTGTGGAAATAAACTAAGATACTATAGCAATGTGAATAAGTAAAATAAAACAAGCACACCAGGAATTTTTATACTGGTTCGAACTTCCCATTCTACATCCAGTCCCAGACTCCTTCTGGAATTTCAACTAACTATAACCCTCACTTAACCCGGAGGAACAGGTCTATACAACCCCTGAGCAGCCGAACAGGGACCAGAGCAGCCGAACAGGATTTCGCCTCAGCAGCCGAAGAGGACTTCACAATGCCTGAGCAGCAGAACGTGACTTTTACAAATAAAGTTTTCTTGACTCTATGTGTTCTTTAATAACACGAATTTGTCAATTATAGTACACCCTTCCTATAATATTCTCCTTTATGATATATATATATATATATATATATGAATACGTGAAGAATAAGGAAGTAATAGAATGAATTTGTATGAAATTGAATGCACAAGAGTATTAGAATCAAAGAATATGATAGTAGAGTAAGAATAGATTGAATTAAGTTCTGGAAACATGATTCTAATGTGTTTATATAGATAATAAATAGGTGCATATGTTCGTGAAGAGTTATCATGAAGAGATATGGTCATATCAATTGAAATGAAGAATGTATCTCTTCACGAATGGAAGTGCCTATTTGAAAATATAGCCATTATAGAAATTCAGACTTCTGAAATTGCACGACCTCAAACCAGAAAGGAAATAGGCTAAAAATAACCATTTTCAGACGTCTGAAATTAACAAGTCAGACGTCTGAATATTGTACTAAACAATATTCATTTTTCCAGATTCAGACGTCTGATTTGGTACATTCAGACGTCTGAATGTAAACTAAAAATGATAATATTCAATGATTATGAGTGTATGCTAATGAAATGAAAAACGTGTCGAAATATATATCATATAGGAGAGATTTTAACATGAGTAAACTCTAGACACAGACTCGATACATACTGGAGAGATTTTAACATGAGTAAACTCTAGACACAGACTCGATACATACTTATAAGATTTGAATCTTATTTGAATTTGGTCTTGATTAATTCCTGCACAAACAAGTTAGTGTATAATAATGACTTGTATAGTTGTCATAGTCAAAATATCGTAATTACGAAATATCGTAAATACGAAGTTTCAACATTCTCCCCCTTTTTGACGATGACAACTATATAAGTATATACATAATATGAACATATATAAACAGGAAATAGAATTATATGTACTCCCCCTTACTATAAGCTCCCCTTGTCGATGGTAGTATTTAAACTCCTTCTCCCCCTTTGACATCGACAAAAAGGAAACATAATATATATGAAATACTCACATATCATATGAACGACAGTAAGCAAGAATAGCATAGATAATGTAGAATAGTTAACATACTACACTATTCCAAAAGAGACATAGAAGATTAATTTTACAATTGGTACCCACTTTTTGATAGGGTCCTAAGAGTTAGGTCTTAGGAAACCAAACCCAAGAGGATTCAGTATTCCCTTTGTATAAATAATTTTGACTCTTATGCACATTTTCCAAAAAGGATTTTATATATTTATTCCTAAGCAAACTGTTGTTTGTTTTAGGAACCCATATTTTTATGTTTTTTGAATTTTGATTCCTTTTTGGTTGAACTATGGTAGACTTGGATTTAGAAATATTTCTCCTATTTTGTTTATTTTTGGGTGGAGCTACTGATTTCTTAAAATAACCTAGTCCTTTCTTATTTAAAACAGATTGGGAATTCTTAATAATCTTAGATAGGTTCTCTTTGCCTTTATTGAAGTTAGTCACATTTTTAGTAATGCTTTCTAACTTTGTTTTAAGGCTAGTATTGTCTAGTTCAATCATTTTGATCTTGGTTTTTAGCTCATGATTTTCAGAGATAAGAGCATCATTCTTTTCCTTTTGAGTTTCAATTTCTTGATTCAATAAGGTAAGTTAAGAGTTATCATTAGAAAAAGTATCTTGAAGTTTTCCAAGTTCTTCTTCTAATATCTTCTTTTCGTCATTAAGCAAATCTCTCTCGAATTCTGCTTTTCTCTGATTTTCTGGAGCCTCTTTATATTTTCTTTTGAGACTTTCTAAACTATCTAATAATTAAGAATTTATTTCAATCATGTCATCAAAAGTAAGATCATTTACCTCATTCTCTGTAGCCATGAAACAAACATTTGCTCGTTCATTTTCACTGTCACTACTGCTTTCTGAAGAAGAATCCGAGTCATCCCATGTTACTGAAAATGCTTTTCTTTTAAACTTGTCCTTTCAGTTCTTATTGTGATATGTTTTCTTCTATTCTGGACAATCTTTTTGTATGTGCCCCTTCTTGTGGCAGTTAAAGCATTCTAGTATTGATGAAGATGGCTTATTTGAATTGTTGTTGAAGTTTCTTTTCCCGTTGTTTCGATTTCCTTTTCTGTACTTCAAAAAC
Organism: Allium fistulosum; assembly: GCA_030737815.1. NCBI lineage: Eukaryota > Viridiplantae > Streptophyta > Magnoliopsida > Asparagales > Amaryllidaceae > Allium > Allium fistulosum. The sequence goes on from CM060905.1 coordinate 89,280,946, forward strand.
TTTTTAAAGTTTTTAGCAATGAATGCTAAGTCTTCTTCATCCGAATCTGATTCTTCTTTTTCTGCATGAAATGCCATATTCTTTTTGTCATGCGCTTGTACTCTTTTAGCCTGCAAATTCACTTCGTAGGACATTAGATTTCCTATTAACTCTTCTGGCTTCATAGTAGAAAGATCATTTTCTTCTTTAATGGCTAAGACCTTTTTTCCTATTCATCCGTTAAAGAGTTTAGGATTTTTGATACAATATCAAAATCAGTAAATTTTTCTCCTAGTCCTAATAGAGAGTGATAAATATCTTGAAATCTATAGTACATATCATTAATAGACTCATCATGTTTCATTCTAAAATTTTGAAGTTGACTTTTCAACATAGAAATTTTGTGTTGTTTAACCTTGTTAGTACCTTCATGTCTAACTTTTAGTGTTCTCCATATTTGATAAGCAGTTATACACATACTAACTCGATTAAATTCATTCTTGTCTAAGGCACAAAATAACATATTCATAGCTTTGGCATTTGCAATAGCATCTAATTTTTGTATATTTGACCATAAAGAGTATTCTGTTGTAGGAATGTTATACTCAGTTTGAGTGATATTCCATGAATCAAAACCATTTGCCTGCATATAAATATGCATTCGAGTTGCCCAATAGTTGTAATTCATGCCATTGAATAGTGGAGGTCGTGCAGTAGATTGACCTTCTACAAAACTGGTGTCAGTGACAGTGCTAGTGCTGGTGTTGTTTTCCATATTAACAAAATATCAAATAACTTTGTAACGGTTATTAGATGCCTTGCTCCGATACCAAATGAAAAAGACAGTGCAGATCGTGCTATATGGAATTATACTATACTAGTGCGAAAATAAACTAAGATACTATAACAATGTGAATAAGTAAAATAAAACAAGCATACCAGGAATTTTTATACTGGTTCGAACTTCCTGTTCTACGTCCAGTCCCAGACTCCTTCTAGAATTTAAACTAACTATAACTCTCACTTAACCCGGAGGAACAGGTCTATACAACCCCTGAGCAGCCGAACAGGGACCTGAGCAGTGGAACAAGATTTCGCCTCAGCAGCCGAAGAGGACTTCACAATGCCTGAGCAGCAGAACGGGACTCTTACAAATAAAGTTTTTCTTGACTCTATGTGTTCTTTAATAACACGAATTTTTCAATTATAGTATACCCTTCCTATAATCTTCTCCTTTATGATATATATATGAATACATGAAGAATAAGGAAGTAATAGAACGAATTCGTATGGAATTAAATGCACAAGAGTATTAGAATCAAAGAATATGAGAGTAGAGTAAGAATAGATTGAATTAAGTTCTGGAAACATGATTCTAATGTGTTTATATAGATAATAAATAGGTGCATATGTTCGTGAAGAGTTATCATGAAGAGATATGGTCATATCTATTGAAATGAAGAACGTATCTCTTAACGAATGGAAGTGCCTATTTGAAAATATAGCCGTTATAGATATTCAGACTTCTGAATTGAATAATTCAGACTTCTGAAATTGCATGAGCTCAAACCAGAAAGGAAATAGGCTAAAAATAACCATTTTCAGACGTTTGAAATTAACAAGTCAGACGTCTGAATATTGTACGAAACAATATTCATTTTTCCATATTCATACATCTGATTTGGTACATTCAGATGTCTGAATGTAAACTAAAAATGAGAATATGCAATGATTATGAGTGTATGCTAATGAAATGAAAAAAGCGTCGAAATATATATCATATAGGAGAGATTTTAACATGAGTAAACTCTAGACACAGACTCGATACATACTGGAGAGAGTTTAACATGAGTAAACTCTAGACACAGACTCGATACATACTTATAAGATTTGAAGCTTATTTGAATCTGGTCTTGATTAATTCCTACACAAACAAGTTAGTATATAATAATGACTTGTATAGTTGTCATAGTCAAAATATCGTAATTACGAAATATCGTAAATACGAAGTTTCAACACTATCTAGTGTCTAACGTGAGTGCAATAACTTAAGAGATGTTCGGGATTTCCATCTCGTAAGGATCCGTTAAACTAGCTACTATGTAGTACAATACACTTTTATAATATGTCTACAGTAAAGTAAAGTATTAAATTAGCATTAAGGCATTATCCATATCCCCCTTAACACGTTTTATATATCCCCATAGTCTATACAGTACCGTACGCTCCTCCGTGAGGTTTACTGGGAGAGCACTCCATAGGTATGGTACAAAACAAACTCGTAGAAGGCGCGATAGGGCATATGAACACGACACTCGAGGCAATGCCAGGGTAGATATACCAATTGCACTCCCGGACTTGTGGTAACGCATAGCAGCTACTACCGCCCACCTCGGACACACTCCCATAATCAAAATCGAGGGGTGGCCACCAAATCAATCACAAAGTCAAAATATAGTATCGAGGAAATGTGCCCGATAGGAGGAATGACCTCACTTGGCCCGGTATAGCTCTTGTTTTAGTCACATCTAAGCTGACTCATGGGAGTCAGGGTCACGTAAATACCTCAGACAGAATCGTTCGACCAACCATCCTACTTTATTTCTGAAATCTCAACCACGTACACAGTTGTTAAAGTAGTTTTCGGTATTGGCAGAGAGTATGACAATACCCGATCCTGGTCTCTTTAACAACCAAATGCTTATTTCACACCGGATGGTTCTTTTACATTTCAAAAGTCAATTAATAATTAATATCAAAATATCATATTCTCGAAATCACTTTCGAAATCATATCACATTTGAAATTATATCGCTTTTAAAAATCATATTTACTTTCGACATCATACTCACTGTTGAAATTTCGATACGATAGGTAAATTAGATCCTCATTCCAAATCATTATATTTACTCAAATATGTCACTTCGCAAAAAAGTATCAATTCCAAATTCCAACTTAGGTAGTCATAAATAGTTTTTAATAGTTTTTAATAGCTTTAAAAATAGTTTAAAATAGATTGAAATAGTTTAAATAGATTTAAATTTGATTAAATTAGATTTAAAATGATTTATATAAATTTAAAATAGATTAAATGGATTTAAATTATCTTAAATATATTTTTAAATAGATTAAATAGGTTTAAATTATATTAAATAGATTTAAAATAAATTAAATAAATTTAATTAGTTTAAAATTGGTAAATTAGATTTAAATTGGATTAAATAGGGTATAATAGATTAATATAAATTAAAATAGTTTTAAATTGATTAAAATAGTTAATTTAATTAAAATAGTTTAAATTGGTTTAAAATAGATTTCAAAGTTATATCCAACATTTCAATAACTCAATTTCGATAGATTCATTTATTTTTGCCACTTCAACTTTGAAATTCCAATTTAAATCCTTTGAACAATTCATTAAATCAATTCCAATTTCAACATTTAACACTTGGATTATCGAAAATAATTCAGTTTATATAAATCAATTTCTATTTCAAAATGCCAGTTAACTGAATTCAAAATTTAAGGAATTAAAATCATTTAATTTAACCAATGTGTCCGTATATAATTTTCTACCCTATGGTCAAGTGATACGGATATTTATCATTTCAATTTGCAGTTTAAAATTTTACGGTTATATATCATTTCAAGCCGCAATCCCGAATTAAATAAAATTCATAAAATCTCTCGAGTCTATCATTTCAACATAACGATTTTTTCTAATCTATAGATCGTTCGGGTATGTATCATTTCAACCCATAGGGAACTTGCAGTGTTATAATAATATAAAATATAACATACAGTCATCCAATATCAACAATCAAACATCCATCATCCAAATCAATCAACAAACATCAATAGATAACTGATCATCAATAACAGGTATTAAATTGACAATTTAAATTCAATATTAAATTAAACGATAATTAAATGCAATAAAAGTCAAATTTAACTAGAATGACGATTTAAACATATCAAACATCAATCAATAAATTTCTAATCACATAAAAATTTTAATTAACTAACACAAGATAATTTAGTAATTGTGAGTGAGTTAAAACACTCACCTTTTGATTTCAAATCGATTTGAAATCCAAAATAGGGCCCAAATTTAAACAGTCTCAGAATTCATCCAAACAAGCGTCAAAATGTCCAGAATTTCAATAAGATCCCAGCGGAACAAACCGTGCATGAATCCGAGTTCGTATGCAAAATTTATACGAGTTAGAATGTTTGAAGTTCAAAATTTTAAATTAATTAAATAATTAAAAGAAGAATTTACCATCTCACACGGCCACATCATCATCATCACATGAGGGAAACCCTAGCCACACTATAGTAAAACACGACCATCTTGAATGTCAGCCGCCACCCTATAACTCGCGACGTCGCCTCCCACAGCCAGCTAACCCTCGATCCAACAGCGTCGTTGACACCCCCACATCGAGGCAACCCCACATGGCAGTTGCGGCTACCTGAAACTCGCCAAAATAGCTGCCTTGCGGCCCCCTAAAGCATGTAGTTCGAGGCGATTACAATAACCTCTGACCCAAAGTAGTCGTACAGATCTACTCCCTTCGACGCCCTCTCCGATGCAGTGCCTTCCGATCGCTCCCAGGACGAAGATCCACCGTTAAAACCCACAACCGCATACGAATTGCCGTGAATGTTTTGGTCAATTCCAGCCAAACCATGATCCAAACCGAAAAACGAATCATAGATTTGGGTTGCGTTCATCGAGAGCTTCGAATCGGTATATAATTCGATATGGTTTGGAGAAGTTTGATTTTTTTAATTGAATTTGAAATTGAATTTGGAATTGGGAATTGGGAATTGGTTTTGGTTTGTCTGCCATTGAAAAGAGAGAAGCAAATAGAATTTGTACGTACAGAAAAATGGAATAAGAAATAACTAGGGTTTATAACAGGCTATATATAGGCAGAACAGAAATAGGAATGAATGGGCTAGATCGATTTGAAAGTTGAACGATAAACGACCTGAAAAGCCCGTTTCGTTCCCGAAACGAAAATGGGTCATCCCATATATCAAAATAGATGTTTTCGATAATTTTAAACTCAATTGAATAGGTTTCAAGTCCTAATTCCATCGTATGAAGAAGTTAGCTTTAAAATCAGCTTATTTCAAATTGATTTCAATAGAATTTGATTAAATTGATTTCTACGCGTTTCGAGTTCGTTCGATCAAACGACAAGTCTGATCGCAACGAAACTTGAAACCTTACAAAAATTCACTGTTACAGATCCGATGAAACTAGTTTCATCGAAATCCGAGACAGTGGCCAAAATGGCTACTTTTACATTATTAAATAAATTAATATTAAATTAATTAAATCACTTTTAACTCAAGTTTAATAACCAACAATTTTTTTATCATTTTTGATTACATAGACATTTATAATAAATTAAATACAAATTTTCATACCAATTCAATGTCAATTATTTTACTGATTACAGTGTTCAATTTCAATTGTAATTAAATCCAATTAATTATAATTTAATTCCAATAAATTGATTCAATTTGGTGTCGATCCTTTTTTCAATCATTTATTACTCTATAGACATAGTTAACATTTGTTTATATCTTTTAACACTAATACTTTACCATTGTCATTTAATTTTCATTAACGAAATATTTAATTACATTTAATAGTAATAAATCCATTTATTATAATTTAAAATTCCAATAAATTGATCAAACTTGATTTCAATTCTTTTTATTCAATCAATTGTCATATTATGAATAAAATTTACATTGGTTACATCTTATTGAATTACTATTCTACAATTATCAATTTAATCTACATTAACTGCACTAATCAAGTGAATTACTTGCAATTGATTTCCAATTTAAATTTAACAGGCTAAATCAATAGGTAACAAATAATAATTGTCACCATTAACTTTTAGTCACATCTTATGTAACAACCCGAGATTTAGCTTCAATTTATAATCGTCATTTAACGATTAAAGTGATGATAATTGATATTGAATTTTTGATCGGTTGGAATCCTTTGACAAAATTGCTATCAAAATTGCAATTGGATTTTTATAGGGTTAAAACTCTTTTATAAATTGTTAAATGGGTAATTGGACTTTACAAATTTGAAATATCGGACCATATTTGTTTGTGGCCATGATATTATTGACTACCCATTCTTTTTCCCTCTTCATCCATTTCAGTTCGTAACCCTAAATCATACGAGATCGAAAAAAAAGGAAATGGCGGCCTCGTAGAAAACTAGGGCTTCAAAAATAATGGCTGCTCGTTCATTCCTTTCGCCCATTCTTCATTTCGATAGCTAGGGCTTTGGAAAATCGAGGGTGCCGACTTCAATCAGATCGATCGAATGCTCCGTCGATCGTCGTGTTCTTCGCTTCGGCAAAGGTGAGTGATTATTGTCACTCACATTCTAATTCAAGTTCAGTATAGTGCTTCGATTGTTCGATTTTGTCTTGCTGATGATGATTTGGGTTTTGTATAGGAATTGACTTCCTATATATATTCATCTGTAATTCGGACCGTGAAATTTTGGAGTTTTATTTCGATTTAAAATTGCCGGTTGATTTCTGGTTGACAGTTTAATCCTTTTCTGACCTTGTCAGTTTCTTATATTTTTCCCTGGTTCTCACGACTTCGATTTTGAACTGTTGATTTAACTTTGGGAATTTATGGCTTGACTCTGACTCGTTCATTGTCATCTGACTTGGGTATTTGTTTGTAGTCGATTTTGTGAGAATATTTTCTTTCGACATTTGATATTATGTTGACTTTGGCATTTTTGCGCTTTCATATCTGTAGCAATTGGCTGCAGCTCTTCGTGACACTGTTGCATACAGGTTTCTATATCATTGTATGTTGCAGCCTGTTATGCTTGTAGTCGTAACCTTATCTGATGTTCTAGCTGAAGCTTGTACATGTGTGTTGTGTACTTCATGTTCCCCTGACTTTTGCTTCACTTGAAATAGCACTGCCTATGTTGTCATATTGGATTTGCACATATAGTCAAGTCTGCGTTGCTGTTGTTGTTATGTTGAAGTCACCTCTGATGTCGTGGCATTCATACTTCACTGTTGTGTTCGTTGGTACATTTGTTGTTTGTATGTCTTGCATTCACTTGTCTACATGTAGTTCACTTGTTGGTATTGGTCTAAACACTGTTGTTGCACTATTATGTTTACATGTGCATGCGATTCACTTCAAGTCAGTTGCATACAGTCGCATTGTTGATCCATTACTCGGGTTGGTATTTTGTTACCGCTACTTGTATCAATCCATATCATCACTTAGATATTGCAGTCTTCGAGTTGTTAGTGCACTTGTATTCTATGGTTGATGTTTCTTGTTACACCAATTGATAGAGTGTTTCGTTGCACTCATTCTTCACCTTTGTATATGATATCACCACTACCCTTGGTTATATTGAACTGGTTGACACTATTAAGGCTGTACTTAGTACTTGGTTCTTGCATGTATATCACTACATGTTGTTATGTTGTTCTGATTTTTGTAGCTGTTGGTCGACTATCTCTTTGAGTTGAACTCTGATGGTACCTGTAGTGTTGCTGTGTCAATTTGCAAATCAGGATACACGCCTTTTACTGTTGCTTCGATCTTTTAAGTTACATTTGGAGTCGGGTTCATAGACTTGTGAACTGCCTTCATAGCTTGGGTCTGCATTTTGGTGTTATTGAGTCACTTGTGCATGTCTGATGCACTAGAAAATGCTATGCGTTGTACTACATGCATAGTATATCACCCCTGTTTCATTTTGCCCTTGTTTCAGTATGCCAACTGTACTGGTTGCATTGATTTGTGTATACTTGATGCCATTCCTTTGGTGTAGTCCCATGTTGCCACCTTTGTTTCATTCTTGTTTAGGTAGCATTTACTGTTTTGCTACATCATGCTTGGGTAGCCTATGCCTGTGCATGTTTGGTATGTGACATGGCCATCTTTCTACTCACTTGTAGTTGAAGTATTTCGCGAGTTTGATCATTCATTGTAGCTGTCTGGACTGTTTGAGACAGTCACATACCTATTTCATGTAGTATTGGGTTTCCCTAACCACACATGCATGTTAGTATCGACTGATACTTTGAGGCATGTTGTACCCTGCTGTCTCTGTGCAAGCACTGCTTTTTGTCGATTGAATTTATCTTTGGTCGAGGCTTGATTTTTGTGTCTTGACCATTTCATTTGAATTTATACCTGTGTTAAACCCAGCTAATAGCTCGGGTTTGACCTTGTACTCAGATGTAAACTTTCGTTATGCATTCGTGTGTGTTTCGTCATTTTGATTTGAGTTAGTACCAGTTGTTTTTGGTTCATTTATATTGACCTTTGCAGTTTCGATGTACTGTAGTGGCGAGGCAGTGCACGTGTGCGTGTACTGCAGCCACACAGAGTTTTGACTTGATTTGATCATTTTGAGAATTGTCTAATCATCTATTTGATAATTAGATTATGAGTTTCAAATTATTTATTTAATAATTGGAATTTGTTGTTAATTGCCAATTAGGCAATTCTGATGTTTTCTAAATTATCTTCATTGATATTCTTTTCACTTATCTTTGTTGATGATTTGAATTTGCTGATATGTTGTTTAACACTATTTAGTGTTATATCTGCCATTATCCGATTCTCTTATCGAGGAGTCGGATATACGAGATTTCTGTGACTGTCGTCTATTTGATATTGATTATTATTGCTTCTGTGCATTAATAACTGAGTTTGAATTAGACTGACCCGTGTATTATTTTCTTTTGAATGTAATACTCGGGTCAGACCCGAGTCATTTCAGGTTGTAGATTTCCTGCTTTGAGTTGCTGTTTGAGCTATGAAGACTTTTCACATCTTTTGGAGTAGTCGTGTCATGGTATAGGTTGATATGTATTCATGTATATTAGTTGATAATGTACGTGTATATATAGCTTCCAGAGTCGACAATTGTAGTTGTATCATATGTATTGTGTCAAATGTATTGTAACTGACATCAGTTATATATATATATGTGAGACTTTTGTTATCTGTGTTCCGCATTTTATTATCTATGTTATTGTTATATATATTGTCCTAAACTATTATGAACCATCATAGTTCATTTTATACGGGAAATTGGGTATGTCGATGGGAGTAAATAAATAAGCGATGAAAAATGAAAAAATATATACCACTCTTATCGAGGTAACCAATACTAGTGTAAGGCCAACTACGGATGGCCGCTCCTATCCAGCCTTATTCTTCGCAATAACAGACAGTATTTCTTTTAATACTCTTTGTTATTGTGAGTATAGACGTGGGGCGTTACAGTTGGTATCGGAGCTTGGGGTTTATGGACATAATATAAAACATAACTTAGATGGAACATGTGTTACAACTATTGGTCAATGTTTTATTTGTGATTTGAGTCAAAACTAAAGTTTTGAAATTATGATGAAATTTTTAAATATCATTATTTAAAAATAAAAGTGAAACTGTGTTTTGTTGATTTGATTAAATTGTGTTCTGTTTATCAGAGTGCGCAGCGGAAACAGTAAAACTGTCTTCGCTGAGTACAACTGATAATCTTTTTGATTTAAAAATTGAAATATGAAATTGAAATAAAATTCATTTGTTGTTTACATAGCTGTGTTTATTTTGTTTCTTTGAGAATTTCGAATCCGAATTGACGATTCGAAACGATTGCAGTTATGTGATTTTTGTTGAGATCTTTGCTGGTTTTCTTTTATGCTAATCATATATTGATTAGATTTAGTTGTTTTGAATTATCTTCACTGAAGATACATTCGAATGAATTCTTTGTTTATTTTGTAGTACGTGCAAATTTGAGTTGCACGTTACTGCATTAATTTAACGTTGAACCGGTGTTTGGTTTAAACGTATTTTGTTGCCGTTATTTTATAACGGGATTATTACATCGGTGCTAAATTTTGAAGCACGGTGTTTTGTGGCATTTTGATGAGTGAAAATTCACTGATATAACATTTTGATGTAAATTATTTTGATGAGATTTTGACGTTTAAAAATTTCTATCGCTTTGGCTTCACTAACCGTCGAATTTTTAAAAGTGGATTTTCAAGCGGTTATTCCGCAATGATGATTTTGAGATACGATTTTACGGTGTTTTGGGAAGTACAATTTCCTTTTCGAAATTGTTACTAAAATTGCTACTTTAATCACGTAATTGGAAAATCATTTTAAAATGAAAATTATTTTATAAAATTTTTAACAGTTTGCACTTTCAAAAGAATGAGGAAGCGATTTAAGCGTTTCAGCAAAATCGAGGACTATGACCCCTTTCTTTTACTGATTCGCTTAATTCCGGACTTGTCCGTTTGAAAATGTAAAGTGTATTTTTACAAAATACACAATTTTGCACTTTCAAGGATACGATGAAGAGAATCAAACGATTTAGTAAAACCCTAGTAAAATGATTTAAATCAAAAGGGAAAGCAGAGGTTTTCTCTGGGGGAAAAACAGAAACAAAAAAAGAGAGAAAGAGTTAACACTATTTTCAAGCTTAGGCATTCTTGGGGAAAAGAAGAGGAAGGTGAGTGATAATCACTTATGAGATTTATGGCATTAAGACCCAAGTAAGGGCAGCCAATTATTTTATATGAAAATCATATTATGATTTCTGTTAATCTTTATTTCTCTGAATAAATATATGATGATCATGAATGGCATTTTGGTTGAATTTTTGGTTGATGTTTTGATTTGTTTTTTTGGCATTGACTAATTTTGTTTTGAAAATTGTTTAATCAATCATATAACCTGATTACAGAAATGGGTTTATGACTTAGTTTTTATAAGAGAATAATTTGATTAATTTACTGAGAAATAGGGTATTGAATAATAATGGATTAGGCAGTATGAACAAAGAGGTTTATGCTCATGTCTAGTTCATTTAAAAATTGATATGAACAAAGCAATATTGAAAAAAAAATGTGCTGATTTGTTCAGATCAAAATCCAATATGTTTATGGGTTTTTCTCAAAACCACATCCTATGTTCACAGTAAAAACAAATATGGTATTTCTTATGATTTCGGTAGATTTATTTAAACAGAGGAAAATTTCTAGAAACTATTGTACTAGCAGGTTATTAGAAAAATGTAATCAAGCAGAAATGACTTTGAAATGGGTTGTGAAATTTGGTATGAATGTTTGGTATGTTTAGATATGATTTTTAAGGAAATTAAATTCCTTACTTATGAATAAAGAAAGGATTACAAGAGTATTTCTGGAGTTAAAAAAAAAGAAGGAAAATTCCTTAAATGAATAAATATGCATGGTCTCTAAAATTACAAAGTAATTTAGGAGAGGTGCCTTGATCTACTCATCATCAGGTGGATGATGGGTATGTGCATGACTTGTTCAAGTCTTGAAGGCCTCTATGCAAAGGTTAACAGAATTGAGTCCTTTGCAATGCACATATGGTGTTCAATGGCAAAAAGATATGAGGACCTTCGGGTCATATGAGGACCTTCAGGTCATATGAGGACCTTCAGGTCAAATACCAGTACCTGGTAGGCTTCGGCCACTCTGAGATGCACGTGCGGCATAGCTAAAACTCGCCATCTGATGGGATCGATCCAACCTTTTATGTTGATTTTCTAGTCATCTTAATTGATTTCTAGATATTTGTTGTTTCCAATTATCTGCAGGTAATTGGATATTTGTTGATATGAGTTCTGATTATCGCTTGTGATAATTAGATATTTGAGATTTGATTATTGTTTTTGATAATTGAATATTTGTTGCTTCTGATTATCGCTTGTGATAATTAGATATTTGAGATTTGATTATCGATTTTGATAATTGAATGTTTGTTGCTTCTGATTATCGCTTGTGATAATTAGATATTTGAGATTTGATTATCGTTTTTGATAATTGAATATTTGTTGATATGAGTTTTGATTATCGCTTGTGATAATTAGATATTTGAGATTTGATTATCGTTTTTGATAATTGAATATTTGTTGCTTTTGATTATCGCTTGTGATAATTAGATATTTGAGATTTGATTATCGTTTTTGATAATTGAATATTTGTTGTTTCTGATTATCGCTTGTGATAATTAGATATTTGAGATTTGATTATCGTTTTTGATAATGGAATATTTGTTGTTTCTGATTATCGCTTGTGATAATTAGATATTTGATGTTTTCTGATTATCGTTTTTGATAATCAGATATTTGTTGATTTGTGTTCTGATTATCGTTTGTGATAATTAAATATTTGTTAATTTGAGATTTCTGATTATCGTTTGAGATAATTAGATATTTGTTGATTTGAGATTTTTGATTATCATTTTTGATAATTAGGTATTTGTTGATTTGAGATTTCTGATTATCGTTTTGTTAATTAGATAATTGTGTTTCTGATTATCGTTTTTGATAATCGGATATTTGTTGATTTCTGATTATCGTTTGAGATAATTAGATATTTGTTGATTTGAGATTTCTGATTATCGTTTTTGATAATTAGGTATTTGTTGATTTGATATTTCTGATTATCGTTTTGTTAATTAGATAATTGTGTTTTCTGGTTGTCATTTTTGATAATTGGATATTTGCTGAGTTTGTTGATTATGAGATTTTCTAGTCTCTAATTGATTCTAGAGTATGCTGATTTTATTAAATTGCTGTTTTCTATCTATCTCTATTGATAGTTAGGGTTTGTTGATTATGGAGTTTGTGTTTTCTAGTTATTTGTTGGATAACTAGATATTTGCGGTTTTGCGATTTGTGATTTGTGTTTTCTAATTATCTTTGTTGATAATTAGATTTTGCTGTTTTCTAATTATCGTATCGATAATTAGATATTGTTGTTTTGTGATTTCTGTATTCCTGATTATCTAATTGATAAATGAATGTTGCTGATAATTGTATTTATTCAGTTCTGCTGTTTTCTGATTATCTATTGATAATTAGATTTTGTTGAGAATTTGTAAATTTCTTTTATGAAAATAAAAGATTTCTTTGGCGTTTGTATTCCCGTCTTTTATTTTCTAGCTTAACCAGTTTATGTTAGAAAAATAATTGTTATTGACAACCTTAATTATGAAAATTGCGGGGACGCAATTTCTATAAGGAGGGGAGTCTGTAACAACCCGGGATTTAGCTTCAATTTATAATCGTCATTTAACGATTAAAGTGATGATAATTGATATTGAATTTTTGATCGGTTGGAATCCTTTGACAAAATTGCTATCAAAATTGCAATTGGATTTTTATAGGGTTAAAACTCTTTTATAAATTGTTAAATGGGTAATTGGACTTTACAAATTGGAAATATCGGACCATATTTGTTTGTGGCCGTGATATTATTGACTACCCATTCTTTTTCCCTCTTCATCCATTTCAGTTCGTAACCCTAAATCATACGAGATCGGAAAAAAAGGAAATGGCGGCCTCGTAGAAAACTAGGGCTTCAAAAATAATGGCTGCTCGTTCATTCCTTTCGCTTGTTCTTCATTTCGATAGCTAGGGCTTTGGAAAATCGAGGGTGCCGACTTCAATCAGATCGATCGAATGCTTTGTCGATCGTCGTGTTCTTTGCTTCGGCAAAGGTGAGTGATTATTGTCACTCACATTCTAATTCAAGTTCAGTATAGTGCTTCGATTGTTCGATTTTGTCTTTCTGATGATGATTTGGGTTTTGTATAGGAATTGACTTCCTATATATATTCATCTGTAATTCGGACCCTGAAATTTTGGAGTTTTATTTCGATTTAAAATTGCCGGTTGATTTCTGGTTGACAATTTAATCCTTTTCTGACCTTGTCAGTTTCGTATATTTTTCCCTGGTTCTCACGACTTCGATTTTGAACTGTTGATTTAACTTTGGGAATTTATGGCTTGACTCTGACTCGTTCATTGTCATCTGACTTGGGTATTTGTTTGTAGTCGATTTTGTGAGAATATTTTCTTTCGACATTTGATATTATGTTGACTTTGGCATTTTTGCGCTTTCATATCTGTAGCAATTGGCTGCAGCTCTTCGTGACACTGTTGCATATAGGTTTCTATATCATTGTATGTTGCAGCCTGTTATGCTTGTAGTTGTAACCTTATCTGATGTTCTAGCTGAAGCTTGTACATGTGTGTTGTGTACTTCATGTTCCCCTGACTTTTGCTTCACTTGAAATAGCACTGCCTATGTTGTCATATTGGATTTGCACATATAGTCAAGTCTGCATTGCTGTTGTTGTTATGTTGATTTGTGTATACTTGATGCCATTCCTTTAGTGTAGTCCCATGTTGCCACCTTTGTTTCATTCTTGTTTAGGTAGCATTTACTGTTTTGCTGCATCATGCTTGGGTAGCCTATGCCTGTGCATGTTTAGTATGTGACATGGCCAACTTTCTACTCACTTGTAGTTGAAGTATTTCGCGAGTTTGATCATTCATTGTAGCTGTCTGGACCGTTTGAGACAGTTACATACCTGTTTCTTGTAGTATTGGGTTTCCCTAACCACACATGCATGTTAGTATCGACTGATACTTTGAGGCGTGTTGTACCCTGCTGTCTCTGTGCAGTCACTGTTTTCTGTCGATTGAATTTATCTTTGGTCGAGGCTTGATTTTTGTGTCTTGACCATTTCATTTGAATTTATACCTGTGTTGAACCTTGCTAATAGCTCGGGTTTGACCTTGTACTCGGATGTAAACTTTCGTTGTGCATTCGTGTGTGATTCGTCATTTTGATTTGAGTTAGTACCAGTTGTTTTTGGTTCATTTATATTGACCTTTGCAGTTTCGATGTACTGTAGTGGCGAGGCAGTGCACGCGTGCGTGTACTGCAGCCACACAGAGTTTTGACTTGATTTGATCATTTTGAGAATTGTCTAATCATCTATTTGATAATTAGATTATGAGTTTCAAATTATTTATTTAATAATTGGAATTTGTTGTTAATTGCCAATTAGGCAATTCTGATGTTTTCTAAATTATCTTCATTGATATTCTTTTCACTTATCTTTGTTGATGATTTGAATTTGCTGATATGTTGTTTAACACTGTTTAGTGTTATATCTGCCGTTATCCGATTCTCTTATCGAGGAGTCGGATATACGAGATTTCTGTGACTGTCGTCTATTTGATATTGATTATTATTGCTTCTGTGCATTAATAACTGAGTTTGAATTAGACTGATCTGTGTATTATTTTCTTTTGAATGTAATACTCGGGTCAGACCCGAGTCATTTCAGGTTGTAGATTTCCTGCTTTGAGTTGCTGTTTGAGCTATGAAGACTTTTCACATCTTTTGGAGTAGTCGTGTCATAGTATAGGTTGATATGTATTCATGTATATTAGTTGATAATGTATGTGTATATATAGCTTCCAAAGTTGACAGTTGTAGTTGTATCATATGTATTGTGTCAAATGCATTGTAACTGACATCAGTTATATATATATATGAGACTTTTGTTATCTATGTTCCGCATTTTATTATCTGTGTTATTGTTATATATATTGTCCTAAACTATTATGAACCATCGTAGTTCGTTTTATACGGGAAATTGGGTATGTCGATGGGAGTAAATAAATAAGCGATGAAAAATGAAAAAATATATACCAGTCCTATCGAGTTAACCAATACTAGTGTAAGGCCAACTATGGATGGCCGCTCCTATCCAGCCTTATTCTTCGCAATAACAGACAGTATTTGTTTTAATACTCTTTGTTATTGTGAGTATAGAGGTGGGGCGTTACATCTTATAAGTTTATTGTTTACTACAAGTGTTATAATTACTACTAAAACACTAATTTTATTCAATTACAATTTATTATACATTATTTCATAAATTAATCAACATTTATATTATCAATTGCTCTTTTAATCTAATTTTTCATTAATACATACATTACTATTATTTATTTACAGTCTATACCAATTATAACTCTTTAATCCTCTTAATTAATTGGAATTACATTTAAAGCAGTTATCAATTACCTTAAATTAATACTATTTCATTTTATTTCAGTTATATTCTTATTATTAATCACAAATTTTTATTTCTCTCAACATTAAATCACAAAACCTTATTAATCAACTATTTTTAATAATCGAAAATTATGGGTCGTTATACTCTCCCTCACTCAAAACTTTTCGTCCCCGAAAAGGAAAAGAAGGGAAAGGAGGAATTAAGTAATCAATACATCTTATTCAAAATATTAAATTATAAACAATTAATTTACAAAATTAAATAATATAAATAAAATGTATCAATTTATAAACAATTAAATCCTTTACTCAAGTTAATGAAAGTTTGAAAACATTTCACAAAATTTTCTAAGTCCAAAATTCATGGAAAATTTCAACAGAGTCTCCTTTGTACGGAGAGGTCCAGGAGAAATAATAATATCAATATTAACAATATATATCATATTTTTCAAAATAAAATATCCCAAACCACGGGAAAACAATATAATATCGCTAAAAAACCGTAATCCAAAAACGTACCTATTTGTCGGGCAAACAACGCTTATTTATGAAACCAAAAGTAGTAGCAATTACTTCCATAAACCTGTATTTCACTTATATAATCCAAAGAGGTTAATAATTATATAATAGAGAAATATTTTAAGTTGTTTTCAATGAAATAACAAACAAAACATCGCAACATAACAATAATCATTTGCAAACAAATAGTACAAACATCATTTTCAACAAAGAGAGCAACAATCCATCCATAGCAACCAAAATAAATGGTTTGTTCGGGTTCATAACTTCTAATCATATAAAATGATAAATAAACTATGGAGTAAACCATACACTCAACAGTCGTAGATGACTTTATAGATTATTTATACATCTCTATACAAAATAGAAGTATCCTTTCCCAACCAATCCATAAGCCCAACAAACATAGAATTCAACATATTTTTAAGTTTACTCTATTTATCTTTTTTCACATCATTTATTGTTCATTTTTTTCCATACCATGATTTTCTTTAATTCACGTTCATTACTTACAAAATTTTAATTCTCCTTCATTCATATAAGGATTATTTCATTAATTTACATTCTTTACTTAAATAAGTTATATCCATTTCAATTATTTGGTTCATAAATGAATTCATTGTTGAAGTATTGTATATAATTTAATTCAGTTTACTTCACATTTACAATTTTGTTTGATTTTCCTTTTTTTCATTTACTTTTCTTTTCTCATTCATATAATGTTTATTTTCATTACTTTACATTCGTTATTACTTACAAAGTTCATTTCTCCTTTATTCATACAATGTCATTTTCTTTCATTTTATTACTTTACATTTGTTGCTTAAGTAAGTTATTTTTATTCCAATTATTGGATTATACATTATTAGGTAAGTTCCTTACAATTCAATTCACCATTTATAAATTATTTCTTTTTCACATTCATTCTTCTATATAAAGTATTATTGAATATCAACTCCATTTCTAAATCATTTCCAATGTTCTCTGAAGTTATAATCATTCAATTTATATAGTACTCATTTTAATTAAAAATGGCTTTAATAATTAATTCAAGTTTATAATTATTTACTTACTGTTAGCACCAAAATTGGCCACTAACCTCGTTGAGAAAGATTGTGTAGAGAGATAAGTGATGAAAGTAAATTTAAACAAGGAACAATATGTTAAATTGAATGCAAAGATGAGAACACCAGATTTATAGTGGTTCGGCGTAACTGCCTACGTCCACTTTGAGGTTAATCTTTATTGCTTTACTAGATAATTGATTACAGATACAATCCGTTTTCCAATTACTTGAATACAATTGCTAAGTAAAGAGGATGAGTCTTGAAAACGGCAGAGTCTCCCCAGTGTTCTCGAAAAAGGATCCATTTTACTGTGCCTCTGCCTCTCTATTTATAGGCGAAGGTGGGTTGGACTTCTCTGGTGGGCCTGGTAGCTGAATAACTCGGTCCAAATAGCGTAAGTTCTGTGCGCCGAACCAGAGAGGCCGAACGACAGAATGTCGAGCCTCCCCCTTTATGCCAAACGAGGTAAGGCCTAACACTCTGAATGCTGAACATCCGTTTGTACTGAATGACCTTGGATGACGAGTTGCAGGTGATTGCCGAACGAGATATGCACCGGACGAGATGTGGTGTTGAGTGAGGGATGCAGGTCGAATGAGGCTGGAATGCCGAACAGTCCGGGAATGCCGAGCGTACCTTGTAGGCCGAACGTTCATGGATGCCGAACGTCCCTCATATGCCGAACGTTCCTTGGCCGAACGATGCCTTTGGCCGAACGTACTTGGGAGGCCAAACAATCTTTGGTTGCCAAACGATCTTATGCCGAACGTTCTTCTTTGGCCGAATGGTATTCAATACCGAACGTTTCTCGATGCCGAACGCTATCCCATGCCGAATGGTCTTAATACGCCGAACGCTCATTGATGCCAAACATTCCATAGAAGCCGAATGAGCTTGGACGCCGAGTGCTTCTTGGATGCCGGTCGTAGCGTGATGCCGAACGATAGTTTAACCGAGCGATGGGGAGGCCGAGTACTAAGTTTCCTGGTCAATTCCCTAGGAAACACTTGCCCCCCAAAGTGTATTATGCGACCAAACGTGATACGCTTTGAATTACGTATCCTCCATGCTCCGCTTTGAACCTTGGTTAAATCTTCTTGGAGATGCCTTCTTGAGAATATAAGTGGTGGAGGTGTGTGCCGAATGTGGTGTAAATGCCGAACGATGCAGCCGAAGCCGAACACTCCTCATGTGCCGAACGACTTTGTGTGCCAAAGCCGAACGTTGCGGCTTTAACCGGTTCCACCGGCCATAGCCTCTTCAACTTCTTCTTCTCCCCTATAAAGACCGGCGCCTTCCACCTTCTTCTCTTTTAACATTTTCATCACCACTGCCCTATACTTGCTGACATTTCCAGTTAACAACCTCCAACGATTCATAAATCCTTTCGAAGTCTTCGACCTACTAACTAGGTATCGATTCTTTCGTCTAAATCCTTCCCATAACTTAAAACGGTCTTTACGCTCGAGTTCCGTAATCGATAGGGTGAATCGAGCCTTGATTAAGGCATTCTAAGAGTTTTTAGAGCTAAACAACAAGGGTGGAAGGAGGAGTGAATAGAGACGAGCTTTCTTGGAAGTTGTTGGGAGATGTGTTGTAGTTCGACATAATTCTCCTGTGCCGAACGAGATTGGAGGAAGAAAGAATATAGGAGGAGCAGGAGATGGTTGGGGCGCCGAACAGTAAGGTCTGGCATGACTTGTCGAACGTTCGGTTCTCGTTGTTCGGTCATGGATGATGGAAGAGAGAAAAAATTGAAGGCAGTGCCGAGCGTTGAGGCTCGGTGTAATTCAGGTTCGGCGTGACACACCATATGCCGAACTATGGGATGGAAGGTTAGGGAGGAAGCATGAGTTAGTGGGGATTGCTGAGTGTTGTTTTGGCCGAACAGAATCTTGGCCGAACGATGCTTTGCCGAGCGCTAACTAGTTCGAACGATAGTTAGGCCGAACGAGAATTTGGCCGAACAAGTTTTTTAGGCCGAACGGTAGCTTGGCCGAACAATCACAAATGCCGAATCATATCAAGGCCGAACAATGATAAATGCCGAAACATACTTAGGCCGAACAACGTAAATGCCGAGCCATACTTCGGCCGATCAAACATAAATGCCAAACCATACTTAGGCCGAACAACACAAATGCCGAACCATATCAAGGCCGAACAAACATAAATGCCGAACAATCATAAGTGCCGAACCAACAATTGCCTTGCCTAATCACATAACAAAACAAGGACAAGGACTCTAGCAAACTAGCATATCAAACTGATCCGGACTATTAACTCCCTAGCTTCAGTAGACATAAACTTGAACTTAGATTGACATAATCAGATAACTTCCTGTAACGTTTTCTGAATCTGAAACTGTAATCACCATAAGGCAGGCTTTTGGAGATGGTCAGCGATGACGGTCTTCGAAGGCGATGATTTGAAGCTTAGTTTTATATCAGTAACCTTGTGACTTTCAAATTTTCACCGCTTATACACGATTGATTGCACTAGTTCACACACCACGTAGGGGGAATATTTGTGTTGTTAATTCTAACGTTGAACATTTTTCAAGTATAGTTCTCACAGGTGCTTTGCCAGATTCACTATTTATTGGAGATGTCTAAAAAATCTAGCTCCGCCACTATCTCAGATGGGCCTGGGCCGTCTTCAAAGTAGGAAGTCGCGGACACTTCAAATCCGTCGACTTCCCCCGCTCATAATTTAGCTTCTGATGCCCTAGAGGCATCGATTCTCTTGGACAATCTGATCGATTCACAGGCATCGAAGATTAACGAAGTCACGCTTCGGCGAATATGCTTCATCCACGGAATCCCTTTCGCCGACGTGTTGGTTCCGTCGAGGCATGATCGTCCTCATCTGCCCCCAGTCGGATATACTGCCTGTAATAAGTTTATGTGCTGGATGGGCAGCGTGCCTCCATTCAATCTATTTCTTCGGGACGTGTTGCAATACATAGACATTGCCCCGTCGCAGCTGCACCCTAACGGCCACGCGTTCATATACGGGACCTACCTCCTTTTCATGGCCGTCTTCTTTAGGCCTCCGACTTCCGGCGACATCAGATATATTTATATGATTAAGAAGCGGAAAGATATCCCCTCCTTTGTGTTCCTCGAGCCGTACCACAAATTCCAAATTTTGACCGGAGCATGTAGCAAATTTGCCATGTACAAACAGGAATGGTTCTATGTGCGTTGCCCTCCTGGTTTCGCGAGGAGATGGGTTGAAGGCAGTAAGTCTTTTCCCTGAGTCTATATTTGCGCTCTATCGGAGCTATGCTTTTTCTAACTTCTTGTTTCATCTTTTCAGGTATCAACCCACGTCCTGAGGGCAGAGGATATTCTGAGACCGTCGAAGCCATTAGAGCTCTTCCTGCCGAGGAATGGGACATCCGAACCCTCATTTCAAATGAGTCATTATCGAGATTCGGACTGTTAGCAGGAGGTTGTCGGATTAGTCTTCCTGAGGGCGTCTCCATTCCCAAGCCCGCATCCGGTAAAGGAAAAAAACTAGTTGAATCGTCATCACACCATACCCCTAATGTACAGGAAGGGGAGAAAATCAAAGAGAGTGAAGCACCTGAAACACAAGGCGAGAATGTGGGTCTTACTCTGGATCCGTTGGTCGAAGTGCATGATATTGAAACGTCATCTTCCCCTTCGAAGGGGAAAAAGAAATTGACGTATAAGATACGGAAGGAGAAGGTTGGCGGGACTTCCAAAGTTACGCTCATCCCGCCAGAGAAAGAGGCTTCTTCACAGCACATGGAAAGTTCTTTAAAGGGTCTGTCGAACCTTACCATTCCCGACGATCTACTCAATTACGGTTTCGACAATCCAGAAGCCCTTAAGTTTCATTCGCCCGCTAGAGGCGACACGGGAGTTCAAGCCCCAGTCCAGGGAGATAACACTCCAATCAGTAAAGATAAAGGAACTGGTCTGTCGGGGAGAACACTAGGACACACACGCACACACGCACTTCATCATACACTTCAATTTTTTCATTACCCCGATTTTTCCTAACTCGCTGTTATTTTTATTCTATGTAGGTGACATGGGGCGCTCCCACGGGTTCGATCGCCTCCACGGTTCTTCTGTATTTCATCATCCGGGACGGGATTCAGGCTCTGGTAGACCTAAGGACAGAGACGATTACGAAGATTGTAACAACCCGGGATTCGTATCAATTAATTATCGTCATTAAATGATTAATGGCAATAGCCGATTGTTATTGAGATTTTAATCGATTGTAATACTTTCGTAAATTCATCGTTGTTTTACGGGCTTTAAAATTTGTTTTGGCCCATTTCTTTGGTTACCGTGATTATCAAGCAAAACTCGGTTCCCCTTTGTAATCCATTCATTTTCGTTCGAAACCTAAACCTAATCAAACGAAGACAATCGAACGAAAATGGCGGCCACGATTCTTCGTTCGCTCGAAACTTTGGGGCTTCGTTCCCTTTGCGCTCGGCTTTGCTTGAGATTTCGATCTATGCTTGAGCTCCGGCCTCTTCAACACTTGCCTCGACTGGAGCTAGGGCTTTCGGCGATCTCGATCCTCTGGCGAATTAAAGGCTTCGACTTCCTTCGCCTCGCTCGTGTCCAATTCGTGGCAAAGGTGAGTGGTTTCCCCCGCTCACATCTAATTCATGCTTTGAGTTGATTAGTGTTCGAAGCTCTGTGATTTCGTGGTTTCTATTTGGTGGCTATCTTGACTTTGAGTGCTGTTCGATTTTTGTGATCGTTTTCCGTCAATGATGATTTTGGGTTTATATAGAGTCTGATTTGATATGCGTGATTCCCACGTCGCTGATCCTTTCCTTTAATACATTGTGATATTCTGGGAAATTTCTTCATACCCACGGTTTTTAATTTTGCATCGTTTGATCTCTGATTTTCACACGGCATTAAAACTTTCCTAATTTCAAAAACTTGTCTGTTTCCATATTTCTAAAGTTCGATTTAATGTCCCTGACTTTTTCAACTTTGATTCAAATAACCAAAATATGTGGCTTGACATCTTTTACTGTTTCCAGTGAACTTTGTTTCTGATCATCTCTGTGTTCTTCCCATCTGATCAATGAGTTGCATTTATTTTGATAAGGGCATTTGCAACTGTCTTCTTTGTTGTTGATGACCTTGATGAGTTTGTTTGTGATGTTTGCACTTCATATTGTTCACTTAGTCATTGTTGGACTTGAGCTACTCTGGTCACTTGTACTTTTCACTGTTGATGTCTGGTCTGGTTGCTTGGTATATTTCTGTAGCTTCATTTGTAAACTTGTACATTTTGTTTGTTGGTTTCACTTGCATCCGGTCTCACTGAGTTTGGTTGCTGTCTTCATATAGATGATTCACTAGACATTTTCATGTAGCTGTAGTCTTTGTATCTCTTGTGCAGGTTGTTCTTTTGTTGTAACTGCGGCACTTTAGCATGTGTATCTGATCTTTGTTCCCTATAGCACATTCACCTGTTTCCTCATGTCCCTATATGTGTATATATACTGGTTTGAGACCTGATGCTTTGAACTTGATCATGTTGGCATCTCTGGTTGGTCTGCATTATGATATTCTGGTTCATCTTTGTTTATTCTTGCATTCATCCTAGTAGTTGCAGTTGTCACTGTAGTTACCTTGTTCATTTTGACTTGAGTCAGTTGCCATTGTGCTTGAGATCATTTGTTTGCACTGTCACTTTTTGTCTTTAACTTGTGATGATCTTGTACCTGTTCACTATAGTTGTTTATTTGATTCTGGACACTGTGAAGCAGATTATTGATGTTGTTTCAGTTGCATCTGCTTTCCATGCTATGTACTCGAGCTTGCAAACTGACTTGTATCATTCTCTTGAGTCTTTATTTGCAATCTGGTTTCCATGTATGTTGATTTATCTTGGGCACTGTTTTCATGTCGATCTTGTGTATTTGAACTTTGAAAAACATGTTGTTTGAGTACATGTTGAATTTGTTGCATTCGAGCTCCTTCATGATAATTTCATGTTGTTGCCAAACTTGTTATGTGCAGCTCACCATTGATACACTGTTGAAGCTGCATCGTTTGGTCTGCACACCCATGTGCCTTCTTTGTTCCATTTTGTTCTTTTGGTTCCACTGCATAGCTTTGAGCCTCCTTGCTTATGCTCAGATCATTTCGAGTTTTATGTTAGCATCTGAGTTATTGTGCATTTATGCACTATGTTGAGTCTGAGTTTTGTATTTTGACATTGGTATTCCTGCACCGTGTTGAGTTCGAGTATACTCCTTCGATCATGTTGGCTTGAGGTCTTTGCTTGTTAAGGCTGCTGCTCGTATGTTCTAATCTGATGTATATCATCTGACCATTCAGTTTGCATACCTATTTATCATGTCCAATGTGTATATGCACAGTTTCATACACGTGCCATCTTATTTCTTCTTTGGTCTGTTGGCCCTGTTGTGTTTCACTGCATCTCCATTTGCCCGTTGTACTTGCAGCGTAGTTGTTGCAGTGTTATTATATTCACTTGGTGGCATTTGGTTGCATACCATTTGCACTGTGCAGTCTTTCCACGGCTGCATTTGTTTTAGTGGTTGCAGCTGAAAGTTTTGTTGCAGTTTGCCCCTCGTATTCATTTGTGACTGCAGTTTAGTTTTACATGCAGCTTTGCCCTTGTTGATTTGCATTACATTAATACATTTGGATTTATTCTTGAATTCACTTGAGTTGAATCCGTTATTTTGGGTTTGACCTTGTGATTATTTGCGTTTTTCACTGAGCTTTAGTGTATCTCATGCGATAGTGGCGAGGCAGTACACGCGTCCGTGTACTGCAGCCCTATCAGATTTGACAATTTTAAATTGACGTTTCAATTGTTTAAATTGCTTTGGATTTCTGTTTCGTGGATTAACACTGTTAGTGTTATATCTGCCGTTATCCGGTTCTCTTATCGAGAAGTTGGGTATACGAGATTTCTGTGACTGTCGTCTATGTGATATTTGATTAGTACTGCCTATATGCACTAATAAACTGGTTTGAATTAGACTGACCTGGGTATTATTTTCTTTTGAATGTAATACTCGGGTCAGACCCGAGTTATTTCAGGTTGTAGATTTTCTTCTTTGAGTTGCTGTTCAGGATTTGAAGACGTTTCACATCTTCTGAAGTTGTCAGTGTCATTTTGTAGTAGTCGTGTCATTGTATAGAACGATATGTATTCATGTATATTAGTCGATAATGTACTTGTGTATATAACTTCTAGAGTCGACAGTTGTAGTTGTATCATATGTATCGTGTCAACTATGTATTAACTGACATCAGTTATATATATATGAGACTTATGTTTTTATCTGTGTTCCGCAATTATATTATCTGTGTTATTGTTATATCTAATGTCCTAAACTATTATGAACTATCGTAGTTCGTTTTATACTGATAATTGGATATGTCGATGGGAGTAAATAAATAATAGATGAAAAATAAAAAGTATATACCACTCCTATCGAGATAACCAATATTAGTGTAAGGCCAATTACAGATGGTCGCTCCTATCCAGCCTTATTCTTCGTAATAATAGACAGTATTTCTTTTAATACTCTTTGTTATTATGAGCATAGAGGTGGGGCGTCACAGTTGGTATCAGAGCTTGGGGTTTATGGACATAATATAAAACTTAACTCGGAAGGAACATATGTTACAACTATTGGTCGATGTTTTATTTGTGCTTGAGTCAAAACTAAAGTTTTGAAATTTGGATGAAATTTTTAAATAACTTTATTTAAAAATAATAGTGAAATTGTGTTCTGATGATATGATTGATTTGTGTTCTATTTATCAGAGTGCGCAGCGGAAACAGTGAAACCGTCTTCGCTGAGTACAACTGATAATCTTTTTGATTTAAAGATCAAAATACGAAATCGATATGAATTTCAATTGTTGTTTACATAGCTGTACTTATTTTGTTTCTTTGAGAATTTCGAATCCGAATTGAGGATTCGAAGAAATTGCAGTTATGTGATTTTTGTTGAAATTTCCGTTGGCTTTCTTTTGTATTAATCATCTATTGATTAGATTTTTGCTGTTTTGAATTATCTTCATTGAAGATACATTTGAATGATTTCTTTGTTCATTCTGTAGTACGTGCAAAATTTTGAATTGCACGTTACTGCATTTAATTACGTTGAACCGCTGTTTGGTTATGAGACGTATTTTGTTGCCGTTATTTTTGTAACGGGATTTTTTCACCAATGCTAGATTTTTGAAGCACGGTGTTTTGTTGACAATTTTAATAAATGAAAATTCACTGATGTCACATTTAGATGTGAATTATTTTGATGAGATATTTGATGTTTTAAAATTACTGTTGCTTTGACTTCAGTAACAATCAAACTTTTAAAAGTGGATTTTCAAGCGGTTATACCGCAATGCTGATTTGTAACCGTTTTTACGGTATTTTGAGACGTACAATTTCCTTATCGAAATTGTTACTGATTTGCTGCTTTAATCACGTGATTGGAAAATCATTTTAAAATGAAAATTGTTTTATAAATTTTTAACAGTTTGCGCTTTCAAAAGAATGAGGAAGCGATTTAAACGATTCAGAAAAATCGAGGATTATGACCCCTTTCTTTTACTGATTCGCTTAATTCCGGACTTGTCCGTTTGAGAATGTAAAGTGTATTTTTATAGAATACACAATTTTGCACTTTCAAGGAAACGATGAAGTGATTTAAACGATTTAGCAAAAGTGCGGAGTATGGAACCACACTTTTACTATTTCGGTTAATTCCGGACTCGTTAATTGAATATCTGTTGTTTTGATGAATTTGATGATTTCACACTTTCAAGGAAACGATGAAGAGAATCAAACGATTTAGTAAAACACGTGGTATGGGACATGTGCGTTTGCTATTTCGGTTAATTCCGGACTCGTTAATTGAAACATTTTGATGCTTTCGTGTGCTTTCGAG
The DNA here is from genome assembly GCA_030737815.1 of Allium fistulosum. Lineage (NCBI taxonomy): Eukaryota > Viridiplantae > Streptophyta > Magnoliopsida > Asparagales > Amaryllidaceae > Allium > Allium fistulosum. Next base: position 89,307,438 of record CM060905.1, read on the forward strand.
CCACTATGAGGACCTTCGGGTCATTTGTTGGACCTTCGGGTCAAATACCAGTACTAGACCTTCGGGTCATTTGTTGGACCTTCGGGTCATTTGTTGGGCGCCAAAATTATGTTGAGTACTTGGTAGGCTTCGGCCATTTGTTGATGCACGTGCGGCGAATTAAAAACTCGCCATCTGATGGGATCGATCCAAGCTTTTATGTTGATTTTCTAGTCTTCTTAATTGATTTCTAGATATTTGTTGCTTCCAATTATCTGCAGGTAATTGGATATTTGTTGCTATGAGATCTGATTATCGTTTTTGATAATCGGATATTTGTTGTTTCTAATTATCGCTTGTGATAATTAGATATTTGTTGATATGAGTTCTGATTATCGTTTTTGATAATCGGATATTTGTTGTTTCTAATTATCGCTTGTGATAATTAGATATTTGTTGCTATGAGATCTGATTATCGTTTTTGATAATCGGATATTTGTTGTTTCTAATTATCGCTTGTGATAATTAGATATTTGTTGATATGAGTTCTGATTATCGTTTTTGATAATCGGATATTTGTTGTTTCTAATTATCGCTTGTGATAATTAGATATTTGTTGATATGAGTTCTGATTATCGTTTTTGATAATCGGATATTTGTTGTTTCTAATTATCGCTTGTGATAATTAGATATTTGTTGATATGAGTTCTGATTATCGTTTTTGATAATCGGATATTTGTTGTTTCTAATTATCGCTTGTGATAATTAGATATTTGTTGATATGAGTTCTGATTATCGTTTTTGATAATCGGATATTTGTTGCTTTTAATTATCACTTTTGATAATTAAATATTTGTTGATTTGAGATTTAATTATCGCTTTTGATAATTAAATATTTGTTGCTTTTAATTATCGCTTTTGATAATTAAATATTTGCTGATTTGAGATTTAATTATCGCTTGAGATAATTAAATATTTGTTGATTGAAATTTAATTATCGCTTCAGATAATTAAATATTTGTTGATTTTAAATTTAATTATCGCCTTAGATGATTAAATATTTGTTGATTTGAGATTTAATTATCGCCTGAGATAATTAAATATTTGTTGCTTTGAGAGTTAATTATCGCTTTTGATAATTAAATATTTGTTGCTTTTAATTATCGCTTTTGATAATTAAATATTTGCTGATTTGAGATTTAATTATCGCTTGAGATAATTAAATATTTGTTGATTGAAATTTAATTATCGCTTCAGATAATTAAATATTTGTTGATTTTAAATTTAATTATCGCCTTAGATGATTAAATATTTGTTGATTTGAGATTTAATTATCGCCTGAGATAATTAAATATTTGTTGCTTTGAGAGTTAATTATCGCTTTAGATAATTAAATATTTGCTGATTTCAGATTTAATTATCGCTTTAGATAATTAAACATTTTCGGTGTTAAGATTTAATTATCGCTTGAGATAATTAAATATTTGTTAATTTGAATTTGATTATCGCTTGAGATAATCAAATATGTGTTGAATTTGAAATTTGATTATCGCTTGAGATAATCAAATATTTGTTGAATTGAAATTTGATTATCGTTTTGATAATCGAATATTTGTTTTCTGATTATCGTTTGAGATAAGTGAAAAATTGCGTTTTTGAGATTTGGGCTTCGTCTTTTTCTCTGGCGATTCAGGTGAGTAATTTGATTTACTCACATTCAATTCGTGCTCCGTATGGGATTTCTGCTCTGTTTTTCCTTCTCTTTTAATTGCTGGAACTCGATTGTTCTTACTTTTGTTAGTCGTCTGATTTTGATCCCTGATTCCCACAATGTTGATTCTTTTGATTTGAAGCAGTAGAACCTTTTGATTTCATATCTAGTACTTCCCCTGCTGACACTTGCTTTGCTTATACATTCGACATTGCCATGATCTTTTGGTTGTTACCTTTTATCCATTTATTCCCTATGATTGCGTGGACGCAATTTTTATAAGGAGGGGAGTCTGTAACAACCCGGGATTCGTATCAATTAATTATCGTCATTAAATGATTAATGGCAATAGCCGATTGTTATTGAGATTTTAATCGATTGTAATACTTTCGTAAATTCATCGTTGTTTTACGGGCTTTAAAATTTGTTTTGGCCCATTTCTTTGGTTACCGTGATTATCAAGCAAAACTCGGTTCCCCTTTGTAATCCATTCATTTTCGTTCGAAACCTAAACCTAATCAAACGAAGACAATCGAACGAAAATGGCGGCCACGATTCTTCGTTCGCTCGAAACTTTGGGGCTTCGTTCCCTTTGCGCTCGGCTTTGCTTGAGATTTCGATCTATGCTTGAGCTCCGGCCTCTTCAACACTTGCCTCGACTGGAGCTAGGGCTTTCGGCGATCTCGATCCTCTGGCGAATTAAAGGCTTCGACTTCCTTCGCCTCGCTCGTGTCCAATTCGTGGCAAAGGTGAGTGGTTTCCCCCGCTCACATCTAATTCATGCTTTGAGTTGATTAGTGTTCGAAGCTCTGTGATTTCGTGGTTTCTATTTGGTGGCTATCTTGACTTTGAGTGCTGTTCGATTTTTGTGATCGTTTTCCGTCAATGATGATTTTGGGTTTATATAGAGTCTGATTTGATATGCGTGATTCCCACGTCGCTGATCCTTTCCTTTAATACATTGTGATATTCTGGGAAATTTCTTCATACCCACGGTTTTTAATTTTGCATCGTTTGATCTCTGATTTTCACACGGCATTAAAACTTTCCTAATTTCAAAAACTTGTCTGTTTCCATATTTCTAAAGTTCGATTTAATGTCCCTGACTTTTTCAACTTTGATTCAAATAACCAAAATATGTGGCTTGACATCTTTTACTGTTTCCAGTGAACTTTGTTTCTGATCATCTCTGTGTTCTTCCCATCTGATCAATGAGTTGCATTTATTTTGATAAGGGCATTTGCAACTGTCTTCTTTGTTGTTGATGACCTTGATGAGTTTGTTTGTGATGTTTGCACTTCATATTGTTCACTTAGTCATTGTTGGACTTGAGCTACTCTGGTCACTTGTACTTTTCACTGTTGATGTCTGGTCTGGTTGCTTGGTATATTTCTGTAGCTTCATTTGTAAACTTGTACATTTTGTTTGTTGGTTTCACTTGCATCCGGTCTCACTGAGTTTGGTTGCTGTCTTCATATAGATGATTCACTAGACATTTTCATGTAGCTGTAGTCTTTGTATCTCTTGTGCAGGTTGTTCTTTTGTTGTAACTGCGGCACTTTAGCATGTGTATCTGATCTTTGTTCCCTATAGCACATTCACCTGTTTCCTCATGTCCCTATATGTGTATATATACTGGTTTGAGACCTGATGCTTTGAACTTGATCATGTTGGCATCTCTGGTTGGTCTGCATTATGATATTCTGGTTCATCTTTGTTTATTCTTGCATTCATCCTAGTAGTTGCAGTTGTCACTGTAGTTACCTTGTTCATTTTGACTTGAGTCAGTTGCCATTGTGCTTGAGATCATTTGTTTGCACTGTCACTTTTTGTCTTTAACTTGTGATGATCTTGTACCTGTTCACTATAGTTGTTTATTTGATTCTGGACACTGTGAAGCAGATTATTGATGTTGTTTCAGTTGCATCTGCTTTCCATGCTATGTACTCGAGCTTGCAAACTGACTTGTATCATTCTCTTGAGTCTTTATTTGCAATCTGGTTTCCATGTATGTTGATTTATCTTGGGCACTGTTTTCATGTCGATCTTGTGTATTTGAACTTTGAAAAACATGTTGTTTGAGTACATGTTGAATTTGTTGCATTCGAGCTCCTTCATGATAATTTCATGTTGTTGCCAAACTTGTTATGTGCAGCTCACCATTGATACACTGTTGAAGCTGCATCGTTTGGTCTGCACACCCATGTGCCTTCTTTGTTCCATTTTGTTCTTTTGGTTCCACTGCATAGCTTTGAGCCTCCTTGCTTATGCTCAGATCATTTCGAGTTTTATGTTAGCATCTGAGTTATTGTGCATTTATGCACTATGTTGAGTCTGAGTTTTGTATTTTGACATTGGTATTCCTGCACCGTGTTGAGTTCGAGTATACTCCTTCGATCATGTTGGCTTGAGGTCTTTGCTTGTTAAGGCTGCTGCTCGTATGTTCTAATCTAATGTATATCATCTGACCATTCAGTTTGCATACCTATTTATCATGTCCAATGTGTATATGCACAGTTTCATACACGTGCCATCTTATTTCTTCTTTGGTCTGTTGGCCCTGTTGTGTTTCACTGCATCTCCATTTGCCCGTTGTACTTGCAGCGTAGTTGTTGCAGTGTTATTATATTCACTTGGTGGCATTTGGTTGCATACCATTTGCACTGTGCAGTCTTTCCACGGCTGCATTTGTTTTAGTGGTTGCAGCTGAAAGTTTTGTTGCAGTTTGCCCCTCGTATTCATTTGTGACTGCAGTTTAGTTTTACATGCAGCTTTGCCCTTGTTGATTTGCATTACATTAATACATTTGGATTTATTCTTGAATTCACTTGAGTTGAATCCGTTATTTTGGGTTTGACCTTGTGATTATTTGCGTTTTTCACTGAGCTTTAGTGTATCTCATGCGATAGTGGCGAGGCAGTACACGCGTGCGTGTACTGCAGCCCTATCAGATTTGACAATTTTAAATTGACGTTTCAATTGTTTAAATTGCTTTGGATTTCTGTTTCGTGGATTAACACTGTTAGTGTTATATCTGCCGTTATCCGGTTCTCTTATCGAGAAGTTGGGTATACGAGATTTCTGTGACTGTCGTCTATGTGATATTTGATTAGTACTGCCTATATGCACTAATAAACTGGTTTGAATTAGACTGACCTGAGTATTATTTTCTTTTGAATGTAATACTCGGGTCAGACCCGAGTTATTTCAGGTTGTAGATTTTCTTCTTTGAGTTGCTGTTCAGGATTTGAAGACGTTTCACATCTTCTGAAGTTGTCAGTGTCATTTTGTAGTAGTCGTGTCATTGTATAGAACGATATGTATTCATGTATATTAGTCGATAATGTACTTGTGTATATAACTTCTAGAGTCGACAGTTGTAGTTGTATCATATGTATCGTGTCAACTATGTATTAACTGACATCAGTTATATATATATGAGACTTATGTTTTTATCTGTGTTCCGCAATTATATTATCTGTGTTATTGTTATATCTAATGTCCTAAACTATTATGAACTATCGTAGTTCGTTTTATACTGATAATTGGATATGTCGATGGGAGTAAATAAATAATAGATGAAAAATAAAAAGTATATACCACTCCTATCGAGATAACCAATATTAGTGTAAGGCCAATTACAGATGGTCGCTCCTATCCAGCCTTATTCTTCGTAATAATAGACAGTATTTCTTTTAATACTCTTTGTTATTATGAGCATAGAGGTGGGGCGTCACAAAGATCGAGACAACCGTCCTCGTGAGTCGTCTTATCGAAAGAAAACATACTCCCAGTCTTCGTACTCTCACGACCCCTCTCCTCAAACTGAGCCAGACAGAGAAAAACTTCCGCAAAAGGGGTCTCAACCTGATGTTTCCCGAGATCAACATTCCGGTTCATCCAGCACACGGCAATCTTGGGAACATCGGAAAAGAACAGAACTTTCAAAGCCTCCTCCCCATGTTACTGCGGCTAATCCAACGATAGCAGAGAAGATGGTCGATCTTAAGGCTAAATTTCCAAAAATCTGCTTTGACGGCCTGAAGTTCCTCCCAGCTATTCATCACATCCCAGGGCACGTCAAGCAGAGTGCCATCACCTGCAACAACGACGTCTATGTTCAACATGACACGTTTGTACACTTGGTCGAAAAAGTCTCGGAAGTATCCGTTGAGCGACAACAGGAAATTGACTGTTTGAAGCTTGAAGCTATCTTCGACAAGGACATCATCAAGAATCAAGACGAAGAGCTCGCTTCATATAAGTCCAAGCTTGAAGCCGCAACACAGAATGCTAAGGAGACTGCGGAGGCCGTCGCTCGTCTAGAGACGGCCCATAAGAAAGAACTTGACGTCGCAATCCAACGCAGCGGGGCCCTAGCTCTAGAAAAAGATTCTATTCAAAAAGAAAGGGATACACTCGCCCTGCGGGTAAAAGAGCTGAAGGAGCTGCTCTTTAAGGAGAGGGAAGAAAAGATAGCGGCTCAAGAAGAGTCTCAATGGTACTGTAATGAGATCGTTGATACACGTCTCCTAAAAGCAAAGCTCGACGATGAGCTTTCCAAGGTTGAGACGATGAAGAGCGAAGCCCGTGAGGAGGGCAAGAGACTAGCTTCCGAGGAGATCGACTCCTGCCTTGAAGTAGCTGCAGAGGCCGGTAGAGAAGAGGTCAAGTGTATGTTCGACCCATTGATCGCTGAATACAGCGCCCGCGTCCTCATGCACCGGGACTTGACTTTCTTGGGCGAGGGCTATCTTGAATCTCTAGCTGATGCCTGGGAGACTTTAATAAAGATCAGAAAGATCGAGTCGGGCACTGAGGAAGTCGATGAGGAGGCTCTAGTGAAAGAATTTCTCAGGGGGAACGAGCCATCAGACTTGTCTGCAGCTTTGGCTCTCTTTGGTAAAGGCTCTTCCCCGTCAAAAAAGAAAGATGACGAAGCCGGTCCGTCTGGAACCGAGGCAGCAGCCCCTCCTCCTATTCAACCGGCCGATCGGCCAGCACTTGACCCATTTGAGCAGCATGCCGGCTATGATCCGGAAGACCCCGGTCTCGGCATTCATGTGTTATCCCCCATTTTAGAGGGTGAAACTCCGCGCACAGTTGAAAGCCAGCAAGAAACTGGTATAAAACTCTTCTCCTAGTAGTTCAAAGATCCGTCGCTTTCTGCGATCGGTTATTGGTTTTAATGTTCGTTCTTTATGTTTTTTATGCAGGCCGCTCTGATCCTGAACCAACTCCGAGGAGCGATGACGCCAAGGAGGAGGCGGGGAAAACAAGCGATGTCGCTCATGCGGGAGTAACTCCCGGCCTTGACGCTCAAATGATCGAGGCGCTAGATGATGATAAGTCCGACACTTCATCTCCCGTTGAAGGAAGTTATGAAATCGAAATCACTGGTGCCTCAGAACATATTTCGAAGGTGAGCATGAAGGAGCGACTCGCAGAAGTGAAGAAAAAGAAGGTCGAGATCAAGGCCGAGCCTCAAATACTTGAACTTACCGACCCGCTGAATAGGCCTCTGAAAGTCATTCTTCCTGGCAAATCCAAACCACTGGATGTTCCTTCCCCCACTCCTGACTCTGCTTCTTTGGCAAGCAAAAAGTCCAAGAGGAAGCATGAGGGAAGGGAGTCATCTGAGAAAAAAAAGGAAGACAAGAAAAAGAAACCGAAGAAATAGCCACTATACTCGTTCAACGAGATTTTGTTTAGGTCCTGTAACTACTTTTGCTTTTTCGTTTTCGTAGTTTGTGCAGATAGATTTTTGACTCCAAGTTTTGGAGGAGTGGTTGTATAACCCCATTTTGGATTATTGAATAAAGTTTAGTTTCTTTGTCGTTTGAATGATTCTCTGGAATTGTACATTTCTGTATAACTATGGTCGAAACTCAAGTTCTTATGAGTTGCGTAATTTCTCAATCCATTCTTACATTGTTCGAACATTCTTTGGAGTGGCATATTTCTCGTTTCGCATTTTCGGGTACTTAGAATTTTTTCTAATCCGCGCTCTGGAGATTTAGAGTAATTCGGTCCGCATTCAGGGGACTCAGAGATTCGAATCGTCTATACTCTAATCCGCACTCCGGGGACTTAAAGTACTCCGGTCCGCGCTCGGGGGACTCGGAGATTGGAGTTGTTTATACTCTATTCTGCGCTCCGGGGACTTAGAGTACTCCGGTCTGCGCTCAGAGGACTCGGAGATTGGAGTCGTTTATACTCTATTTCGCGCTCCGGGGACTTAGAGTATTCCGGTCCGCACTCAGGGGACTCGGAGATTCAAGTCGTTTACACTCTAGTCCGCGCTCCGGGGACTTAGAGTACTCCGGTCCGCGCTCAGGGGACTCGGAGATTCAAGTCGTTTATACTCTAGTCCATGCTCCGGGGACTTAGAGTACTCTGGTCCGCGCTCAGAGGACTCGGAGATTCAAGTCATTTATACTCTAGTCCGCGCTTTGGGGACTTAGAGTACTCCGGTCTGCGCTCAGGGGACTCAGAGATTCAAGTCGTTTATACTCTAGTCCGTGCTTTGGGGACTTAGAGTACTCCGGTCCGCGCTCAGGGGACTCGGAGATTCAAGTCGTTTATACTCTAGTTCGCGCTCCGGGGACTTAGAGTACTCCGGTCCGCGCTCAGGGGACTCAGAGATTCAAGTCGTTTATACGAGTTCATACATCATACGGAATAATGTAACTCCAGCGGTCCATCACCAGATTATAAGCTACAGAAACATTAATAATTCGTGAAACAGACGGCTTCAAGCCTTTATTAATGAAACAAACTAAATTGTCCAATTACACACTAAAAAGGAAACTAAGAATCAGCGGAATAAAAACGTACAGCAAACAATTGTACCTAAAACAGGAAAGAAACAGGCTAAATGTAATAACGTCGCAAATGTTCACTGTTCCACACTCGGGGGAGTGTCACGCCATCAACGGTCGCTAGCTTGAAAGTTCCCTCTCCAAGCTTCCGTTCAACGACATATGGACCTTCCCAGTTGGGATTCATACGTGATGGTACCGGGAAAACTCGTTTCAAAACGAGATCACCCACATTAAAGATCCTTGGGCGGACTTTGTCGTCGTAATATCGCTTGACTCGGTGCCTATGTGCCGCCGCCCTTAGTTCAGCCTCTTCACGTTTTTCGTCGATGCAGTCCAGTGATTCCAACAAGAGATCCTGATTCATCCTAGGATCATAATATGTCACTCGATGCAATGGAACTTCAAGCTCCACGGGTATAACGGCTTCCGAGCCGTATGCCAATGCGAATGGAGTGTGGCCAGTCGTGGACTTGTGGGTAGTTCTATAAGCCCATAATGCTGTTGGGAGTTCATCTACCCACTTGCCTCCGGCTTTTTCCAAACGCTTCTTCAGTATGGACTTGATTATTTTATTTACGGCCTCGACTTGTCCGTTAGCTTTCGGATGCGCAACGGCGGCGAACTTCTTCTCAACGCCGTACTTTAAACAGAAATCTTTGAACTCTCTGCTTTCAAACTGCGTTCCATTGTCTGTAATGATGGTTCGAGGGAGACCAAAGCGACATATAATGTTTCGCACAACGAAATAAATGACCTTCTTAGAGGTGATTGTGGCTAAAGGTTCTGCCTCGGCCCATTTTGTGAAATAGTCGACTGCAACTATCGCGTATTTTGCATCACTTTTGGATATAGGCAAAGAGCCAATTATGTCGATTCCCCAGATTGCAAATGGCCAAGGACTAATCATTTGTGTGAGTTCTGTTGGTGCAGCTCTCGGGATTTTCGCATATCTCTAACACTTGTCACATTTTCTTGCGTAGTCTGCAGCGTCTCGATTTACAGTTGGCCAATAGTATCCATAGCGGAGGATCTTTTTTACTAGTGTCTGCCCCCCAGTATGGTCGCCATATTCTCCTTCGTGAACCTCCTTCAAGACCCGCTTTGTCTCATCATGGGGAATGCATCGTAATAGGGGGACCGAGAACCCCTTCCGATACATTACTCCATCCTGCATCACATATCTTGCGGCTTTTCGAATGACCTGTCGTCTTTTGCTCCTTTTTTCCGGTAAAGTCCCGGTCATCAGGTATAGTTTGAATGGGGTCATCCATGACTCCCTTTCGATTCTTGTTTCCAACACAAAATCAACTTTCATCGCGTCTATGCTTGGAGCATGCAAGGTTTCAACGGGGAACAATCCCATTTGCTGCGCATCGCCAGTGCTTGCAAATTTAGCCAATGAGTCGGCTTCTTTGTTCTATTCATGCGGGACATGCGAAATGTCATAACGTCCGAGGTTCGACAATAGTTCCTGAACCAGAACAAGGTACGGAGCAAGCTTCTGTCCCCTTGCTTGGTAATCTCCTCGCACTTGGTACACCACCAGCTGCGAGTCACAAAAGATTTCAACTGATTTAACCCCGAGTTCTCCAATGAGTTTTAAGCCAGCAATCAGTGTTTCATATTCTGCTTCATTATTCGTAGCCGGGAAATTGAGCTTCAAAGCATAACAAATCGATCGATTTTCTGGAGTTACGAGAACTACACCAGCCCTGGAGCAACGGTCGTTTGATGCCCCATCGGTGTACAATTTCCATCGAATGGGGGGAATGACACTGTGATTATATGGTTCGTCAGATACAGTAAACTCAGCGGTGAAATCTGCTAATGCTTGCCCTTGTATGGCTCTTCGTGGTAGGTAGGTAATATCGAACTGACTCAACTCGATATTCCATTTTAACATCCTTCCAGAAGTTTCTGGTCGTTGGAGTACCTGCCGTAAGGGCTGATCGGTATAGACACTGACTGAGTGTGCTTGAAAGTATGGACGCAGCTTACGTGATGCGATCACCAAGCAATAGGCCAATTTCTCAATTTTAGGGTAATTTCTTTCTGCCCCCGTTAAACGTTTGCTAACGTAATACACCGGCTTTTGGACTCGGTCCTCCTCGCGGACTAAAGCCGCACTCATAGCATGCGGGGACACGGCCAAGTATACGTACAACATCTCGTGGTCTACTGGCTTCGAAAGCACTGGAGGACTCTCAAGATGCCTCACCAGATCTCGGAATTCTTCCTCACAGTTGGATGTCCATTCGAAATTTCTCTTTCCTTTCTTTATTATATCGAAGAAGGGAATGCACTTGTCCATGGCTCTGGATATAAATCGACTCAGCGCAGCCACCTTTCCATTCAAGCTTTGCACCTGTCTTATAGTTCTGGGCACTTGCACATCTCGAATAGCTTGAATCTTTTCTGGGTTCGCTTCAATTCCCCTAGCATTAACAATGAATCCCAAAAACTTCCCCGACGCAACGCCGAAGGAACACACCAGTTTCGTCATGGACGTTGGGCTATATTGCTATGTAGTGATGCCCAGTATTTCCTGGTCCGGAATATGCATCAGGATCTGATTGTATCCCGAGTATGCATCCATGAACGATAACAAATCGTGTCCTACAGTGGAGTCGACCAACTGATCAATCCTTGGCAATGGGAAACTGTCCTTGGGGCATGCTTTGTTCAAATCGGAATAGTCTACGCAAGTTCTCCATTTCCCGTTCGCCTTTTTCACCAGCACGGGGTTTGATACCCATTCAGGGTAGAGGGCGTCGTGGACGAACCCATTGGCTTTGAGTTTGTCCACCTCCTCTCTGAGAGCAGCGGACCTCTCCGGGTCCATTCCTCTCCTCTTTTGTTTTATCGGGACGTACTTCGGGTCTATGTTCAACATATGACTCGTAATAGCGGGAGAAATCCCGCACATATCAGAATGTGTCCAGGCGAAAACATCAAGATTCGCTCGGAGGAAATCACTAAGGTCTTCAGTCATTGCGGCGCTGAGTTGTGATTCGATCTTCAGTACTCGCGATGGATCGTCTCGGCTGACTGAAATGTCAGTTGTCAATTCAGTCGGCGCTACCTTTTCTACCCTGGGTTTTTCATCGTCGTCTCTCGGATCTATGTCTCTGAAGATCCGAGGATTATGCCCGAGCCAGGGCTCGAGCATTACTTGTCAATTGTCAGTATTATGGATGCGGACGGGATTGTCCGCAACCTTTCCTTTCTCCCTCCGATGGGCCTCTCGGAGCTCAGCCACATAACAAGCACGACCAGTCGCCTGGTCACCATGAACAACACCTACTCCTTTGTCAGTCGGAAACTTCAAAGTCAAGCACCACGGGGCTAATGCTACCCTAAACTCAACCAGGGCCGGTCGACCCAAGAACACATTGTACGGAGAATCCACATCCAAAACTACGAAGGGTAGGATTCGCACCCTCCTACGCTAGCCTTGTCCCAGTTCAACTGGTAACTCAACATACCCCACTGCATCGGTCGTTGCGCCATTAAAGCCGTGTATACGAGCTTTAGACGGTTTTAAATCCTTCGTCTCCATCTTCATCTGGTCATAAGCCTTCTTGAAGATGATATTGACAGAACTTCCACAATCAATCAAAATTCTCTTCGCATAAGCCGGCCCGATTGTCGCGGATATGACCATCGAGTCGATGGTAGGAGCCTCTACTTGGTCAGCATCTCTGCTCCTGAATACTATATCGTCTGTCATCATGCGCAGCTGTTTAGTAGGGGTCACATCCTCTACGTTGGAACAACACTTGAAATCTGCGTGCTTCAGGGAACTAGCATACCGCTCCATCTCTTGCCAGTTCTTATCCATAGGGTGAGGCCCGCCGATGATCGTGTTTATGACTAGTCTGCCCACAGTCCGGGCAGGCTCCTCTGGATGACGCGGAGCTGGTGCACGACCTGGGTTGGATGTTCCCTGTCCTCCTTCCTGTGGATCCTTCACAAACTCCTGTAACTTTTTCTGCCTGATCAGCTTCTCTATAGCGTCGTGTAGGTGTCTGCACTCTTCCATATTGTGCCCATAAGTCTCATGGAAGCGGTAGTATTTCCCAGTCCGCTTTTGTTCTTCGGTTGACTCCTTTGGACGTGGCTTTCTGTACTGAAAGGTATTGCAGGTTGATAGGTAAATGTTTTCAAGAGACGCATTCAGTGGGGTATACTCATTGTAGGTTGGAATTCTCGGCTTCCACTTCCCCGCTTCTCTCTTCTTCCCTTGATTTCTTCCTCTGGATTCCTTAGGTTGCCCGGGCTTGTTCTGGACATTGACTTGAACTTTTCCCGAGTTGTCTCCGGACTGCTTCACAGCAATGTTGCTTTTCACGGACTCCTGGACAGGTCCCAGTGCCTTATCTCGCCTTACCCACCTGGCTTCCTCTCTTCTTATGAACTGATGTGCCTTTGAGTAAAAACGCTCTAGCGTAGTCGGAGGTTTTCCTGCCAGCTAGTCTCCAAACTCTGAATCTGGATCCACGCCTCGCATCACAGCCATAAGAATTGCATGATCATTGGGATTGCTGACTTCAGTTGCCACAACATGGAATCTCTGCAAATACTCCTTCAATGATTCCCCAGGAGCCTGGATTACACTTGATAGAGACATCACGTCCTTTGGACGAGTAGTGTGTATCCTGAACTGTTCTATAAACTTCTTCGCCAACTCCTTGAAACTGGATACGGACCGCGGAGGAAGTCAGGTGAACCACATGGTAGCAATCCTAGATAGAGTTATTGGAAAGCACCTGCACTTGGTTGCATCATTTGGTCTAGCTGAATCCATCATCCATTCGTACCTCATGACATGCTGTCTGGGATCAGTCTTTCCTTCATATGCCGGGATAGTTGGCATACTAAACTTTCTGGGGTACGCTGCCTGTAGAACAATGTCCGTGAATGGATTATGACTTCTTGACACTCCCCAATCATCGTTTGATAAGCCTTTATTCTCTTTCATCAATTTTCTGATCATGGCTGTCAGGTCTGGCGTTTGTATGGAAGGTGGAAGGTTGGAGTCTGTTCTACGTGATTGATCAGGCTGATGCCTCCTCTGCTGGCGATCTGCCAAATGTGCATCTTGAGGTTCGACATCATTGGCATCTTGACGATCTGGGCCTCCAGCCTCCACCTGCACTCCAGCTCCTAAGTTTCCAGCTCCTGCTTGGTCACGGTCTCCAACTGTTCGGACAGCAGCGCTTGCCTGTGTAGTTTCAGTCTTACGGCGTCTACGCCGGGGAGGTTCATCGGACGAAGTTGAGCTGTCAGATGAAGAATAAGGAGCGGGATTGCCCCTAGCATTCTGATGCTGTTGTTGAGTGAGTTGTGCCATGAGGTTGGTGTTAGCTTGCATCTGCTCTCCGAGTTGTCTTTTGCTTTCCCTGAGTTCTCTCATCAAGTCATTGAACTCTATTCTGGTGGCAACCGGCATTTGGTCCTGGGCTGTAGTCCCTGCACCTAGCATTGCTTGCTAATTGCTAGGCCCTGCTTGTTGTACGTTAGCAGTCTCGTGGGCGTCCGCATTATGAGAGGCTGATCTGGTATGTGGTCTTGCCATTGTAGAGTTATTGGTATGAACTCTGAGTAGAATCAACGGACGTCCTATGAATGAATCGGATCTTCCTTGGGGGATTTATTCAATCCAGTAGCTTCAAAGCAGATCCTTGAGGTCTGAGAATTCAGCTCTCAATGAAAGCACCAAAGTGTTAGCACCAAAATTGGTCACTAACCTCGTTGAGAAAGATTGTGTAGAGAGATAAGTGATGAAAGTAAATTTAAACAAGGAACAATATGTTAAATTGAATGAAAATACGAGAACACCAGATTTATAGTGGTTCGGCGTAACTGCCTACGTCCACTTTGAGGTTAATCTTTATTGCTTTACTAGATAATTGATTACAGATACAATCCATTTCCCAATTACTTGAATACAATTGCTAAGTAAAGAGGATGAGTCTTGAAAACGGCAGAGTCTCCCCAGTGTTCTCGAAAAAGGATCCATTTTACTGTGCCCCTGCCTCTCTATTTATAGGCGAAGGTGGGTTGAACTTCTCTGGTGGGCCTGGTAGCTGAATAACTCGGTCCAAATAGTGTAAGTTCTGTGCGCCGAACCAGAGAGGTCGAACGACAGAATGCCGAGCCTCCCCCTTTATGCCAAACGAGGTGAGGCCGGACACTTTGAATGCTGAACATCCGTTTGTACTGAATGACCTTGGATAACGAGTTGCGGGTGATTGCCGAACGAGATATGCACCGGACGAGATGTGGTGTTGAGTGAGGGATGCAGGTCGAATGAGGCTGGAATGCCGAACAGTCCGGGAATGCCGAGCATACCTTGTAGGCCGAACGTTCATGGATGTCGAACGTCCCTCATATGCTGAACGTCCCTTGGCCGAACGATGCCTTTGGCCGAACGTACTCGGGAGGCCAAACAATCTTTGGTTGCCGAACGATCTTATGCCGAACGTTCTTCTTTGGCCGAACGGTATTCAATACCGAACGTTTCTCGATGCCGAACGTTATCCCATGCCGAACGATCTTAATACGCCGAACGCTCATTGATGCCGAACGTTCCATAGACGCCGAATGAGCTTGGACGTCGAGTGCTTCTTGGATGTCGGTCGTAACGTGATGCCGAACGATAGTTTAACCGAGCGATGGGGAGGCCGAGTACTAAGTTGCCTGGTCAATTCCCCAGGAAACTCTTACAGTATTTACCTTTACCGTTAAATTTGATTATAAATAACCTAAAATGTTAACCTAATTTTATAATCATTTTTCCTACATTATTCACTTTTATTACATTTAATTAGTAGCCTTTCAAACTATTAACTTCAGTTTATAACAATTTGTAACATTAGAATTCTTATTTATAGAAGTAATTCCATTGAACACTTTCACCTTTTTTAAGTTTTACTTGTATAATATCCTATTACAATTCTTATTAACATTACAACTTTTAATAATTTGGTAAGTTATATATATATGTCTTTTAGAATGCAATTGAATATTACCCAAGTTTCTCTTATATATTTAGTAAACAAAATGATCAATAGTTACCATTTCTTATTTTCATTTCCATTTTATTTATAGTTTACAAAATTTCAGCTTATCTATTTCATTAATCATTTTGACATCAAATTTCTTATTTTCATTTTAGAAGTTTCCAATTATTAATATAGTCAAGATTCCCTTCATCACAATAATTTCAAATTTCCTAATTTACTGAAACTTAAGAACTGAACAACCACGTTCCGTTTCAATCCTTTTAAAATAATATATATACAATCATATCTTTTATACATATCAAATCATATTTGGAAATTGGAATTAAGATTTATTTATCAAAACGAATGTGTAGTAAACTACTACACGGTCTTCCCACTTTGAAACTCGAAAATGAACGTCGATGATGCATGCACTCATCACCGAAATTATTTCCGAGCGACAGAGAGGGGAGTACAGAACTTATTTCCTTTAAAAAAATTCTTTTAAAACATTTCTTTCAAATCATCTTGAAATATTTATATCGGAAAATACTTCTAAATATTACTAATATTATATTCCAAAATCTTTCAAGAGAAAGTTTCAAAAATCCCGAAACTTTAGTTCTAAACTTCCAGTTTATATTTACTTTATTTGTAAATCCAATTTTTCAATCAATATTTATAAAATTTCACTACCTAACAAACAAATATTTAACACCCAACTATATCATTTATAAAATTTATTATTTTATATACAAAATATATAATAGGCAAAATTATTTCATTTACCTATGTTTCAAAACAATATTGTGTCGGTCTGTCCTATTAAGTGTTTAGAAATCCCTATCGATGTCATAGTGTCCTATGCACCGACTGAAATTTATAAATACAAAAGGGACAAATTAACACAATACAAAAACCTTTTATAACACTAACAAATATGCTATCATGTATATATACACACAGCGACTCATTCTAGGGTATTACTACCCTATTCTATATGAGTCAGACCCCACAAAGCTAAGGTTATCGCTAAACCAAAGCTCTGATACCAACTGTAACGATCTGCCTTTTTGGACGTTTTAAGCAGACACACAAGTCAGACTCAAACCATTCAAAAGGGCAGATTGTTATGGGGTAAATAAGAAAAAGCAGAGAAAGAAAGAAAACAAATACAGAATCTCGCAATGGAATGACAAAATATAATAATCAAATAAATAGTTCATGAAGCTGTTTACAAATAACATTGATTAAACCTTTATAATACAGATCATAGTTACAAACAACAAGAATAAATAATAAATAAATGCAGTGGAATAACATAATGCAGTGGAATGAATATGATAAATAATAATAGTACAAAATCTTCGTCTTCATCCTCCAGAAAGCAGTCTTCGATAATTGAATAAGTTTAGGCTGACCCGAGAGAATTGAAAAGACAAAACACTCGAGTCAGAACTAAAAGATCTTATGTAAGATAAATCAACAGTATATAAATATGAGTGTAACGGCGTCAGAGATGTTTACGGGGTTTGACATCTCATATTCAGTGTCTAACGTGAGTGCAATAACTTAAGAGATGTTCGGGATTTCCATCTACTAAGGATCCGTTAAACTATCTACTATGTAGTACAATACGCTATTATAATATGTCTACAGTAAAGTAAAGTATTAAAATAACGTTAAGGCGTTACCCATATCCCCCTTAACACATTTTATATATTCCCATAGTCTCTACAGTATCGTATGCTTCTCCGTGAGGTTTACCCAAAGGGCACTCCATAGGTATGGTACAAAACAAACTCGTAGAAGGCGCGATAAGGCATGTGAACACGGCACTCGAGGCAATGCCGGGGTAGATATACCAATTGCACTCCCTGACTGGTGGTAACGCATAGCAGCTACTACCACCCACCTCGGACACACTCCCTTAATCAAAATCGAGGGGTGGCCACCAAATCAATCACAAAGTCAAAATATAGTATCGAAGAAATGTGCCCGATAGGAGGAATGACCTCACTTGGCCCGGTATAGCTCATGTTTTAGTCACATCTAAGCTGACTCACGGGAGTCAGGGTCACGTAAATACCTCATACAGAATCATTCGCCAAACCATCCTACTTCATTTTTGAAATCTCCACCACGTACACATTTGTTAAAGTGGTTTTCGGTATTGGTAGAGAGTATGACAATATCTGATCCCGGTCTCTTTAACAACTAAACGCTTATTTCACACCGGATGGTTCTTTTACATTTCAAAAGTCAATTCATATTTGATATCAAAATATCATATTATCAAAATCATATCACATTTGAAATCAAATCGCTTTCAAAAATCATATTTACTTTTGACATCATATTCAATGTTGAAATTTCGATACGATAGGTAAATTAGATCCTCATTCCAAATCATTATATTTACTCAAATATGTCACTTCGCAAAAAAGTATCAATTCCAAATTCCAACTTAGGTAGTCATAAATAGTTTTTAATAGTTTTAAAAATAGTTTAAAATAGATTGAAATAGTTTAAATAGTAAAAATAATTTAAATATTTAAATTTGATTAAATTAGATTTAAAATGATTTATATAAATTTAAAATAGATTAAATGGATTTAAATTATCTTAAATAGATTTTTAAATAGATTAAATAAATTTAAAATAGATTAAATAGATTTTTAAATAGATTAAATAAATTTAAAATAGATTAAATAGATTTAAATTATATTAAATAGATTTAAAATAAATTAAATAAATTTAATTAGTTTAAAATTGGTAAATTAGATCTAAATTGGATTAAATAGGTTATAATAGATTAATATAAATTAAAATAGTTTTAAATTGATTAAAATAGTTAATTTAATTAAAATAGTTTAAATTAGTTTAAAATAGATTTCAAAGTTATATCCAACATTTCAATAACTCAATTCCGATAAATTCATTTATTTTTGCCACTTTAACTTTGAAATTCCAATTTAAATCCTTTGAACAATTCATTAAATCAATTCCAATCTCAACATTTAACACTTGGATTATCGAAAATAATTCAGTTTATATAAATCAATTTCGATTTCAAAATGCCAGTTAACTGAATTCAAAATTTAAGGTATTAAAATCATTTAATTTAACCAATCTGGTGTCTGTATATAATTTTCTACCCTATGGCCAAGTGATACAGATATTTATCATTTCAATCCGCAATTTAAAATATAACGGTTATATATCATTTCAAACCGCAATCCCGAATTAAATAAAATCCATAAAATCGCTTGAGTCTATCATTTCAATCCATAACAATTTTTCCTAATCTATAGATCGTTCATGTAACAACCCGATATTTTCAACCATTCGCATCCTCACATGTCGGACTTGAATTGCTCAAAATACCGCGATGTAAATAAAATTTTGCAAATCTCAGAATATACGATAAATAAATAATCACAGAACACAGACACAGAGTAAGAAGTGCAGCGGAAGTAAAAGAAATAGTAGTTCATGAAGCTACTATATAAATATATCAGAGTCAGTTAAGATACAATAGGAATACCAAGGTACAACAGGAGTAACAGTATGATAATCAGGTACAGGTGAGAATACAACCGGAATCAACTGGATAACAAAATGAATAGATATCTGGTTCTTCAAAGCGAAACTCCAGCTCCAAAGGTGAGTCTCTAATGCTGTATCACTCAGTCTGACCCAATATTCCCCTTAACACGAATAATGCCAATAGTCTATACAGTACCTGCATACCTCGAAAGGCTATGAGAAGATACTCCATAGGTATGACACAAATAGAAACTCGTAGTAAAGCTCGATATGGTAGGTGACACGGCACAACTAGGCAATGCCAGGGTAGATATACCAATTACGCATCCGGACTGGTGGTGACGCATAGCAGCCACTACCGCCCACCTCGAACAACACTCCCAAATCAAGGGTGTGCGCCAAATCAATCACAAGTAATAGAATGGTATCAAAGAAGTGTGTCCGATCAGAGGTGCTACCTCATTGGTCCGTCAATCGCTCCTGTTTTAGCCACCTTATGCCAACTCACGGGAGTTGGGTCCACGTATATACCTTAGGATCGTCGCCACCATCCTACTTCATTCTGGAAACTCCATCGCGTACACAATTGTTAAAGTGGTTTTCGGTATCGACAGAAAGTATGTCCATATCTGATCCCGGTCTCTTTAACAACCAATCGTTATTATAACCCATGGTTATAATTTTAAAATAATATTTTATACTTCAAAATAGAATATCATTTCAAATCCAAATCTTTATCAAAATAAAGATTAAATCAATTCCAAACCATTTCAATATATTTAAAATATCATATCATTTCAAAACTTCATTTCAAATCATTTCAATATATCAAAATATCATATCTTTCCAAAACTTCATTTCAAATCATTTAACATATCAAAATATCATATCTTTTCAAAACTTCATTTCAAATCGTCTAATATATCAAAATATCATATCTTTTCAAAACTTCATTATCAAATCATTTAATATATCAAAATATCATATCTTTTCAAAACTTCATTTCAAATCATTAATATATCAAAATATCATATCTTTCCAAAACTTCATTATCAAATCATCTAATATATCAAAATATCATATCTTTTCAAAACTTCATTATCAAATCATCATTTGAGTTCAAATCCAAATATTCAACTCTAAATACCCTTTAAATTCAAAGATATCATTCATTTATTATCATTTCAAGTCACCTTTTAAATAGTTTATATTTCAATCAAAATAATTCATTTAAACCATTTAAAAGTGTAATTATTATACTTTCAAATCAAGTATTCAATTTCCAAAGTTTTAAATTATTCTGAGTTTATTTACTAAGTTAAAAACCATAAACAATGAAAATTTCAGCCTTTCACAGCATTCAGAAAAAGCTGTTATAAGTTATTCTTGAAAACATTTTTAATTCAGCAAAGACAGCATTTTAAAACTGCTGTTAAATCTCAGTTTAGTTGAAATTTAGTTTAAAACAGCAAAGACAGCATTTCCAGAAATGTTGTAATAGCTCAGGTTTTAAATTAAAGGTTTGAGTTAAATTCAGCAAAGACAACGGACCACTACAGCATTTACAGAACTGTTGTAATAGGCCTTTATTAAGTTTTTAGCCTTTTAATTTACTACAGCGACTACAGCATTTCAGAACTGCTGTAATAGCCTCTTTATAAAGCTTTTAGTTTATTTCCAGAAACCATAGCATTTCTGAATGCTATTAAAAGTAATTTCCAGATTTTAGTGTATTTCCAGCAAATAATAACCTTCAATATTAAACCTTTTAAACATTATAAAAATCATATTTTGACATTCAAAAATGTTCATTAAAATTACTCTTTTAATTTATGATTTTTATAAGAACATTTTACAGTAAAATCCAAATTTCCAATAATTTTACTTAACAAATCCAAATGTACAATTTTCTTTTCTTCACATTTTTAACAAATAAACTTAACACTTATATTTTATTTCCATTTCACAAATTTAACTAAATTTTCAATTTTATTTAATTAACTTAACCCTTTAATAAAAACCAAATTAACATTTCCAAGTCAAGTTAAAATTTAAAATTACACTTTTAAGCATTCATTTATTTAACCATTTTAATACATAGAAAACTCAATAACACTTTATTAAATCATTTAATTTCAAATTCAAATCAAATTATCATATTTACCATTTTCCAAATATAATTAATTTTCCATTTATTTATATAACTTAAATATCATTTTAAAACCAAAATTCCAAATTTCCAAACTTAAGTTATATTTCAAAAATTCACTTTTACCATTCATTTAAATTACATTTTTAACTTCTAGCAAAATCCAAATTTCTTTATTTAACATTAAAAATCCAATTTAGATCAAATTAGCGTAAATTTACACTTTCAAACATATTTAATATATTCAATATACTTTATAAAATAACCACGGGCCTGTATATAGTTTTCTAACCTAGGTCAAGTGATACAGATATATATCATTTAATCCGCAGTTTACAAAGAAAAATCTGGGTTCTATCATTTCAAACCCACAATCCCAAGTTAAAATGAAATAAATAAAAACCGTTCAGGCCTATCATTTCAGCCCATAACGATTTTTCCCTATTCTAAAGTCCGTTCGGGTATGTATCATTTCAACCCATAGTGAATCTAATCTACATGGAACTTGCAGTGTGATAAACAGGTATAAATGAACAGTATACAATATATAACAGTAACAGATGATATGACAGGTAATTAAATAGGTTTAACATCATATAAATAAATCATCACAGGCAGTTATAACATCATATAAAATTCTACACATTCAATTGTTGTCGTTTTACAATTGCATAAGTATAAATGTCTAGTGAGATTTACTCACCTTTTTGTGCTGGAGATTGCAATACAAATAACACAACGGATTACAGAACACAATGAAAAGGCTACAAATTTGAGTGGAGAGCGAGATCCAAGCTACAAATCTTGTGTTACAACCCAAAACAAAATCAAAACAAATCATAAGTTTCAATGCAACTTTGAAATGATATAACTTTGGAATAAAACAAATATGAATGCAACGACTTTTGCCTTGCTTTCTCTATTCCTTTGCACGGCCTAGGGGGTGGTTTTGGTTCAGTTTTGGACCTAAAAAGGCATGGCTACAAGTAATAGGAAGTGGAAGAGGTTACATAATATGAATACAAGGAGTCTTATGCAAACTAGTGAAGTTTTGCACAACATTTGGCTCGGCTACATGGATGTTTGGGTTCGGCTATACATGTTTCAGATCTGGACAAAGGAGATGGCTGAGGGTAAATGGTCATATCATGGTGGTGGTGGAGCATGGGGAGGTGGCCAAGGTGATCTAAGGTGAAGGTGATGAAGACTAGGTGGCTAGGCATGCAATTTGGAAGGTTTTGTGCAACTTTTGAGGTGTTTGTCTTCATTTAAAGGCTATGGTCTGATCTGGTCAGAGGGGAAGAGAGGGGTTTGAAGCCGTGGAAGGGGAGGAGGAAGATGGTGGAGGCTATGGTGGAGATGGTGGAGGGTTTGGCCGAGCAACGCTAGGTGAAATCATGTCAAAACCTAGCAAAACAATGCAAAAGGAAGGAGGAAAAGTAGAAAAATGAGAAGAGGCCATTACCATTTGCTTTTGTCGTGAGAAATAAAGTGAGGAGGAAATGTTTTCACATGAAATGGTTTTATAAACTCACGACTAAGCATTTAGGGTGTACGGCCAAAACAAAGCAAATGAAAGGTCGTGGAAAATGAAAAGGTTTTGGCAATGTAAAGTCACACAAGTTAAAGCTTAAGTCCTATCAAATTTCCACTTCTTTTAATTAAATAAAAACAAATGAAATTTCAGTAAATGCCTTAGAAAATGAAAACAAAATAAAATAAACTGAAATAAATAAATAAGTTTAAAGAAAATAGAAAAAGAATTAAAGAAATTGTTTTAAAGATTCAAAACAGGGCTTAAAAATTTCAAATAAAATGTCACCAACTTTAGAAAATTTCTATTTCACTTTAAAACAAATAAAAGGTCAAATAAATAAAATAAATGAGGAAAAAAATAAAGTGGGAATGAGAATAAAATAAGATCTCAAGAAAAATAGAAAAATAAATAAAGAATTACCTTAATTAAATGAAACTGGAAATTAGAAATTATAAACAGAATACAACTGACATTGGAAAATGTCAATTACACTTTGAAAAATGTTTTAAAACCAAAATATATACATAACAAGTTATTTTACCCATATTAGAACATTACATGACCAAATAAAATATTATTTATATAATTTAAAATAAACAATTTTGTTAAATACAGCAAATTACACACAATATTTAAAAGGGCATAACTTTCACATTATAAATCAGATTTCAACGAAACAAAAAGCAGTATTCTTGAAATTTTATTTACTTTCATAAAATAAAGATAAATATCAAAAATTCAAATTTTATATTTTAAATTTAAAAGTCAAAGTTGGACCATATCGACCAAAATTCACATTTCTGGAAAATATCTTATTTATTCATGTTTGAATTATAATTCACATTCAAATCACAATTTATATTTAAAATAACAAAATTATTTAATTTAATAAATAAAAATAAAGTTTTTAAATCAAAATTAAATTAAAATAATTAAAATATACAATTAAAAATAATCATATAATATAGGGTTGTTACAGTTCAGGTATGTATCATTTCAACCCATAGGGAACTTGCAGTGTTATAATAATATAAAATATAACATATAGTCATCCAATATCAACAATCAAACATCCATCACAATCATCATCTAAATCAATCAACAAACATCAATAGATAACTGATCATCAATAATAGGTATTAAATTGACAATTTAAATTCAATATTAAATTAAACGATGATTAAATGCAATAAAAGTCAAATTTAACTAGAATTACGATTTAAACAAACCAAATATCAATCAATAAATTTCTAGTCACATAAAAATTTTAATTTAACTAACATAAGATAATTTAGTAATTGTGAGTAGGTTAAAATACTCACATTTTGATTTCAAATCGATTTGAAATCCAAAATAGGTCCCAAATTTAAACAGTCTTAGAATTCGGCCAAACTTGCATCATTATGTCCAGAATTTCAATACGATCCCAGTGGAACAAACCGCGCGTGAATCCGAGTTCGTATGCAAAATTTATATGAGTTAGAACGTTTGAAAGTTCAAAATTTTAAATTAATTAAATAATTAAAAGAAGAATTTACCATCTCACATGGCCACATCATCATCATCACGTTCGTTCACGTGAGGGAAACCCTAGCCACACTACAGTATAACGCGACCATCTCGAATTTTAGCCGCCGCCCTATAACTCGCTACGCCGCCTCCCACAGCCAGCTAACCCTCGATCCAACACCGCCGTTGACACCCCCACATCGAGGCGACCCTACGTGGCAGTTGCGGCTACCTGAAACTCGCCAAAATAGCTGCGTTGCCGCCACCTAAAGCACGTTGTTCGAGGCGATTCCGATCACCTCTGACCCAAAGTAGCCGTACAGATCTACTCCCCTTGACGCCCTCTCCGATGCAGTGCCTTTCGATCGCTCCCAATACGAAGATCCACCTTTAAAACCCACAACCGCATACAAATGGCCGTGAATGTTTTGGTCAATTCCGGCCAAACCATAATCCAAATCGAAAACCAAATCATAGATTTGGGTTGCGTTCGTCAAGAGCTTCGAGTCGGTATATAATTTGATATGGTTTGGAGAAGTTTGATTTTTTTTGAATTGAATTTGAAATTGAATTTGGAATTGGGAATTGGTTTTGGTTTGTCTTCCATTGAAAAGAGAGAAGCAGATAGAATTTGTACATACATAAAAATGGAATAAGAAATAACTAGGGTTTATAATAGGCTATATATAGGCAGAACAGAAATAGGAATGAATGGGCTAGATCGATTTGAAAGTTGAACGATAAACGACCCGAAAAGCCCGTTTCGTTCCCGAAATGGAAATGGGTCATCACATATATCAAAATAGATGTTTTCGATAATTTTAAACTCAATGGAACAGGTTTCAAGTCCTAATTCCATCGTATGAAGAAGTTAGCTTTAAAATCAGCTTATTTCAAATTGATTTCAATAGAATTTGATTAAATTGATTTCTACATGTTTCGAGTCCGTTCGATCAAACGACAAGTCCGATCGCTATGAAACTTGAAACCTTAAAAAAATTCACTGTTACAGATCCGATGAAACTGGTTTTGTCGAATCCGAGACAGTGGCCAAAATGGCTACTTTTACATTATTAAATAAATTAATATTAAATTAATTAAATCACTTTTAACTCAAGTTTAATAACCAACAATTTTTTATCATTTTTGATTACTTAGACATTTATAATAAATTAAATACAAATTTTCATACCAATTCAATGTCAATTATTTTACCGATTACAGTGTTCAATTTCAACTATAATTAAATCCAATTAATTATAATTTAATTCCAATAAATTGAATCAATTTCATGTCGATTTTTTATTCAATCATTTATTACTCTATAGACATAGTTAACATTTGTTTATATCTTATTACACTAATACTTTACCATTGTCATTTTACTTTTCATTAACGAAATATTTAATTACATTTAATTGTAATAAATCCATTTATTATAATTTAAAATTCTAATAAATTCATCAAACTTGATTTCAATTCTTTTTATTCAATCAATTGTCTTATTATGAATAAAATTTACATTGGTTACATCTTATTGAATTACTATGCTATAATTATCAATTTAATCTACATTAACTGCATTAATCAAGTGAATTACTTGCAATTGATTTCCAATTTGAATTTAACTGGCTAAATCAACAGGTAACATATAATAATTGTCACCATTAACTTTTAGTCACATCTTATAAGTTTATTGTCTACTACAAGTGTTATAATTACTACTAAAACACTAATTTTATTCAATTACAAATTATTATACATTAATTCATAAATTAATCAACATTTATATTATCAATGGCTCTTTTAATCCAATTTTACATTAATACATACATTACTATAATTTATTTACAGTCTATACCAATTATAACTCTTTAATCCTTTTAATTAATTGGAATTACATTTAAAGCAGTTATCAATTACTTTAAATTAATACTATTTCATTTTATTCTAGTTATATTCTTATTATTAATCACAAATTTTTATTTCTCCCAACATTAAATCACAAAACCTTATTAATTAACAATTTTTAATTATCGAAAATTATGGGTCATTACAATCCTACCTTGGGCATTGCCTCACGTGCCTTGTCATAATTTTATCCTTATACGTGACCACTATGACTTTGTTTTAGTGTTGTCTTATCATGGCACCTCCCTGGCTACCAATGTTACTGGTGATGCTACCAAGGCATATGTAGGACAATGCTTAAAAATGTGTTAAGAGGGATCAATGTAAAGCCTTAACGCTATTTTAATACTTTACTGATATACACTACATATGTAGCATATCTTGCTATATATATATAGTTTAACGGATCCTTAGGAGATGGAAAATCCCATAACATCTCTTAAGTTATTGCACTCACGTTGTACACTTGATAGGAGATGGAAAATCCCGTAAACATCTCCGAAGCTATTACACTCATATTTTAGTTATTATTGATTTAACTTACATAAGAACTTTTATTTCTAACTCGAGTGTTTTGTCTTTTCATTACGCTCGGGTCAGCCTGAGCATTTCAGTGTTGAAGACTTTATTCCTTGATGATGGAGTTTGCTTGATCGTATTCACTGTTATTATTCCACTGCATTATTTTGGTATATTTGTTGATTGTACTCTGATTATGTTATGAAAATTGTGTAATCAAATTTATATTGTAAAACAGCGTCATGAACTGTTTATTTGATTATTATATTTGGTCATTCTGCTACGAGATTCTATGTATTGTTTTCTTCTTTTCTCTTATTTTCTTATTTACCCCATTGATAATCTGCCCTTTTGAATGGTTTGAGTTAGACATGTGTGGTTTATTATCGATTTAAACCATCTAAAAAGGTGGGTCATCACAGTTGGTATCAGAGCTTTGGTTTAGAGATACCTTAGCCTGTTTGGGGTTAAACTCATTTGAGATAGGGTTAGTAATACCCTAAAATGAGTCTAAGTGTATGTATATACGAGAGAGCGTATTTTTTAGTGCTATATGAAAATGTTTTGTATCACGTTAATTTGTTCTGTTGAGTATTTATGAATTCCGGTCGTTACATAGGACGTTATGTCATCGATAGGGATTTCTAAACACTTGAATAGGGTAAACCAACACAATATTGTTTTTGAAATTGGTAAATGAAATAATTTTACCTAGTATTATATTTTGTATATAAAAGAATAATTTTTCATAAATGGATATAGTTGTATGTGATATGTTTGTTGTTAGAAAATGTAATTTTATAAATATGGTTTATAAAATAGGATTTACATGAAAATGAATATAAACCGAAAATTTGAGAACTTAAATTTCGATGTTTTGAAATTGGTTTTCAAAGATTTTTGAAAAATAATATTAGTATTATTTGGAAGTATTTTCAGATAGAAATATTTTCAATGATATTTGAAAGAAATGCTTTAAAGGAATTTGAAAGAAAATAAGTTATGTACTCCCCTCTTCTGTCGCTTGAAAATAATTTCGGTGATGACCACGGCATCATCGACGTTTATTTTTGAGTTTCAAAGTGGGAAGACCACTATAATAGCTTTGGTACATAGTTTTTTTGGTGAAACAAATTTTGATTTAATTTTCTTAAGCACGATTTGATATAAAAATAAAAGGTATAAGTATATATTATTTTAAGATGATTTGGAATGAAACACGATACTTAGTTCTTAAGTTTTTGATAATTAGTGATTTCCAATTATTGTAATAGAATGGAATCTTCAACTAATTAAATAAGTTGGAAACTTCCTAATTGGAATCTGAATTAAAAGATAACGGTTTAATGAAAATATAAGAAATTGAAGTTTTGTAACTTGTAAACTAAAGGATAATGGAATACCGAACAAGTAAAAACTTGAGTAATATAATGTTTCAAAAATGAAATTATGTCTATATAAAAATAAAGAGTTAAGATGTTACAAGAAATGTTATAAACTTAAGTTAATGTTTTAAAATGCCTAATAATTAAAATGAATGATAAAAAAAAGTGAATACTGTTTAAGTGAATGATTATAAACTTAAGGAAAAGTATGAAATGATTCATTAATGAATATTAATATTAAATAGAAATCAAGTTATATAAGTAAATAATAAATGTAAATTAAACTGCAAAAAAAGTATGTAATACTTTAAGGATTTATTCATTGATGATTTTAAATATTGAACGGAAAATAATTTATGTAAGTAAATAAATGTAAATTAATAAAAGATGCTCGTGTATGAATGAATGAGAATTAAAATAAATGGAAAGAAAATGATGTGTTAAAGAAACAATAGAATAAAATAAGTAAGTTGTGCGATGAAAAGTTTCTGAACCTAACAAACCATTAGTTTTGGTTGCTATGGCTGTGTGATGGATTCTTTGGTTGCATATAATGGTCGTGCTGCATTTGTTTGCATATGATTATTGTGTTGCTTGTGTTATTGATTGAAATAACTAATATGTATTGCTCTTTTATGTAGTTCAACACTCTTTTGGATTATGTAAGTAAGATACAGGTTTATGGAAGCAATAGCCGTTGCTTTTGGTTTCATAAATAGAGTTGTTTTCCCGATAAATAGGTATGTTTGTGGATTACGGTTTTGTAGCGGTATTTTATTATTTTTCCCGTGGTTTGGGATGCTTTTTAATTGAAATAAGATATATACAATGTAATTATTGATATGTTATTTTCCGAACCTAACTGCGCAAAGGAGATGCTGCCGAAATTTTTCATAAATTTAGAACTTAAAAATATTTTATGGAAGTTGAGTTATTTTCAAATTTATATTGAACTAAATATGTAAGTTTAATTATTTATAAATTGATTATTTTAAATAAAATATATCAAATTTCTTGACTCTTTCTTGTTTCCTTTTTAGGGATGAGAAGTTTTGAGTGGGGGAGATTGTAACGACCCGTACTTTTGACAATTAAAAATATTAAATTAAATAAGACTTTGTAATTTAATATTGCCATAAATTAAAATTTATGATTTATAAATAAAAAATTATTAGAATATAATTTCATAATATTTATTGAAGGTAATTGACAACTGTTTTAATGTAATTTTAATCATTGTAAGTTTAATAAGGAATAAAATCAATGATGTATTAAATGGTGAAATTATATGTTATTTAATTAAAATTCATTTTAATATAGAATATGAAATCAATTATTTTGTATGTAAATTTATTAACCTTTGTTTGTAAATAATAAATTTATAAATGCGTTCAAATTACTTGAATGTAAATATTGTTTTATTTCTCATCTAATTATTTAATCCATTCAAATTAATTTGGAAATCAATGAAATTAATGGTAATCGAAATATTGCAGTTAATATAAGAAAAAAACATTAACTGTTGAGTGATGAGTGTAATAAAATGAAAACTTATGTTAATAAATTTCATAAGTGAATTATTGATTTAATAATAAGAAGACAAATCAAAATAAAAGAATTTGTTTGAAATTTAAATATATAATGAACGGGTTTTATTACAGTTGTAATTAAACGCTAAAATTAATTTAATATTTAAATATTGGATTTTAACATGGAAAATTTAATTTTGAAAGATTATTAAAAACCCATTTAATCAAAAATGATGATTTAAAACTTTTTATTCGAAATTGAAAATTGAGTAAATCAATTTAATAATAATTCGTTTGATCAATGTGCAAAAATGAATAGAATTTGATTTTAAAGTTAACTTCTATATACAGTAGAATTAGGGTTTGAAATTGGTTTCATTAAGTTTAAAAATATTAAAAACCTATATTTCGACATATTTGATGACCTACTTTCGTTTCGGGACGAAACGGGCTTTTCGAGTCCTTGTTATCACTTTGGCCCAATCGATCTGTTCCATCCATTCTTGTTCCATCTTTGCCTGTATATATGTTGTTATAAACCCTAGTAGCCTTCTATTCTATTTTCTGTACGTACGATTTCAGTTCTTATCTGCTCCTTCTCAATAGAGATTAGCCAAAACCCTAATTACAATTTCAAATCAAATCCAAAAATTAAAACTGCTCAAACCCTATCAAATTATATATCACCGTGAAGTTCTCGACGAATGGAGTCTGCATCTGCAATTCATTTTTCGATTGGAGGCTCTATTTGTTCAGAAATTGGAAGTCTTTCCTCGGCCGTCCATATTAGGATTTCCCGATTGACGGTGGATCTTCATCGATGCAACGAACGTAGATGATCACTGGGTAGAGGAGGTTATGCAAAGTGGATCCACCATCTCCGATCGCGTCAAAGATGCTCGATATTGCCAGATCTAGCGATGAAAGGGCGGCGGTCGCGGAGCTTATATGAGGCGGCGGAGCACGTCGCGTGGGGTCTAAAGGCTGAGGGCGGCAGTGCGAGCTCAACGGCGGCGTCTTATGTGGTCGGAGGTGACCGTAGCGGCGGCGGTTGCGCGATGAAGATTGTCGGCTATGGGTAGTGCGCGACTGTAGGGGTAGGGTAGGAGATGGTAATTACATTTTTAATTAAAAATTTAAATTTTCAAACGTTCTAACCTTCATAACTTTGGCATACGAACTCAGATTGACGCGCGGTTTCTTCCGTTGGCTCGTATCGAAATTCAGGACAATATGAAACTAATTTGGTTGAATTTGGAGACTGTTGAAATTTCGGGCTTTTATTGGATTTTAATGGGCTTTAAAATCAATGGTGGTTGATTTAACCCACTCACACAATACTAAGTTTTCTTATGTTAGTGAATTAAATTTATGAAATGATAAGAATTATACTAGTTGTTGTTTGGTACTTTAAATTTGAAAGTTTATGTGGATCGTGTGTGTATATATATATAGTATATGACAAGTACGTGTATGATAGTACAGAATAATAATGTAGGTAAAATTAAAAGTAATCACACCAGAATTTTTATAATGGTTCGGACCTCCCGTCCAACGTCCAGTCCTAAAGCTCCCCTTCAGAAATTCACTAACCAATTGCCCTCACTTCGCCTGGAGGAGTAGGCTTTTATACAAGAGTATTTCTTTGACAAGTGCGTGTTCTAGGTAACTCTGTTTTGACTACAAGTACAGTTTCTTCCTATAATCTCCTTGAGTAATGTAAACATGTATGTGCTTAAGAATATAGAAGGGTTTAGATCAAAATGAATATAATTTTGATTGTATACTTTGAAAGCAAGAAGTCAAAAGTAAGAACTAAGATTTAGAGACAGAGAAGATCAGTTAGATGAAAATAATCTCAATCTTGTTCTACATATTTATAGTTGTAAAAGGTTGCGATAAATCATTACTTCTATTTCTTTTTTGCTCTGGAGTTGCTTCTGTTCAGATATGAAAAGTATTGGAGAAGAGACGTAGAAGCATAATACGACACATTAGTCTAATCCCAAGGTTGGCTAATTTATTATTCGACATGCAGATAGCCAGGATTGTATATGTGTGTTCACCACCCATGGAAAGTCAAGATATGTGTTCTTGTCACCTGGTTCAATAGTCAAGAAGGCCTAGATTTGTCCTGCCGCCCATGGAAGTTAGGATAGGTGTTTCTTGCCACCTAATTTAAAGTTAAGTTGTAAAGGTGTACTTGCTACCTGAGGAATTGCAAGTATGTTATAGTGGAAATTCTGAACGAGGTACATGACAGGAAGTAGGATTATGAATTCGAACCAGTATAAAAATTCTTGATGCTTTCTCTTTACTTTTACTTTTTGCATTTACTATATTAATGCTTGTGCATCCGATTCTACTTTGGCAAGTTTGATAAATATAATTTGGTAATAAGTTTAAAAATACTATTCTCCCCCTCTAATATTACATTAGCCTTATCTGTACAATACTATGGTTGTAACCCCGTAAATTTTATGATTAGTTGTTTAATTAATTAATTCGTTAATTAGGATCCAAAAATGAAATTTGTGCAAAACGAAGTAATTTGACCATAAAACTTGCATCGTTGCATCCATGGTGAAATTCTGAGCAACTTTCATATTTGGAGTTTTGCGATCGGAGTCCAAACGAAGAAGTTATAGACGATAAACGGATTCGAAATGGAAATAAATAAATAAGAAAAGTTAACGATTACATAATAATTACCGGGACCTATGTAATGACCCGTATTTTGATAATTAAAAATATTAAATTTAATAAGATTTTTGGAATTTAATACTGTGAGAAATTAAAATTTATGATTTAAAAATGAAAAATAATTATTAGTATAATTTAATAATGTTGATTGAGTGTAATTGACAACTGTTTTAATGTAATCTCAATCAATTACAATAATAAAGGTAAATAAGGATTAAAATCAATGTTGTATTTAATGGTGAAATTATATGTCATTTAATTGAAATCTATTTTAATATTGAATATGAAATCAATTAGTTGTACGCAAATTTATCAACCTTTGTTTATAAACAATAAGTTAATAGATATGAATTATTAATGTATAATAATTTTTTTAATTATCATTTTATTATTTAATCCGTTTGAAATTAATTTGGAAATCAATTGTTCAAATTTAATGTAATTGAAATATTGTTGTTAATAGTAGAAAAGACGTTAATTATGGAGTAATGAGTGTAATAAAATGGAAACTCATGTTAAATAAATTCATAGAGTATTTGATGATTTAATAATAAGAATGTAAATCAAAATAATAGAATTTATTGAAATTTAAAATTTAATAAACTAGAGTTTTATTACTGTTGTAATTTAGCATTGAAACTATTTAATATTTAAACCTTGAAATTAACATGGAAAATTGAATTTCAAAAGATCAGTAAATTTCTGTGTAATCAAGAATGATAAAATGATTAACTTTTAAATTTGTTAAGAGTGATTAAATTAATTTTTAAAATAGATTGTTTTAATTAATGTGTAAAATTAGTCTGTTTGGGCACTGTAACAAAACTAGTTTCATCGGATCCGTAATAGTGAATTATTATAGGATTTCAAGTTTCGTAGCGATCGGACTTA
The DNA here is from genome assembly GCA_030737815.1 of Allium fistulosum. Taxonomy (NCBI): domain Eukaryota; kingdom Viridiplantae; phylum Streptophyta; class Magnoliopsida; order Asparagales; family Amaryllidaceae; genus Allium; species Allium fistulosum. Next base: position 89,340,641 of record CM060905.1, read on the forward strand.
TCGTTTGACCGTGCGAGCTCGAAACGCGTAGAAATCAATTAAAGGAATTTAAATGAATATAATTCGATTTTAAAAGCTAACTTCTATATACAATAGAATTACGGTTTGAAACTAGTTTCATTGAGTTTAAAATTATTGAAAACCTATATTTCAATATATTGGATGACCTATTTTCGTTCCGGGAACGAAACGGGCTTTTTAGGTCTTTGTTATCGCTTCGACCATCCATTCTTATCCATCTCTGTTTATATACAGGCTGTTATAAACCCTAGCAATCTTTTATTCTATTGTATGTACGTACAATTTCTGTTCTTATTGTTCCATTATCTGTTCCTTCTCAATGGCAGACATCTCAAACCCTAAATTACAATTCCAAATCAAATCGAAAAATCCAAACTGCTCAAATCCTATCATATAATATATCATCGTGAAGCTCTCGACGAACGTAATCTGCGTCTATAATTCATTTTTCAATTGGAGGCTCCGTTTGTCCAAAAATTGGCAAACAGTCTCGGCCGTCCATATTAGGTTCGTGATCAACGGTGGGTCTTTGACTTCGGAACGATCGACGAGTACTACGGCGTAGAGGCGGCCAAGAGGAGCTCATCCATGGTCTCCGATCATCAAAAGGGTACGTAAGTTCGCCGTGATTGATGATTGATGGCGGCGGCGGCCGCTCTGGTGGGCCTGGGGATCGCGCGCGGTGGGAGACGAGGCGGCCGGAGGTGGCAAAGCGACGGTGAAGTCTGATGGGCGAGATGGCGACTGTGGTGAGTGTGACGACGACGTATAGAATGGCAGCTGGGTGATTTAGGGTTCGAGCGTGATCGATTTGGGTTGGGGAAGGTAAATGATAATTACAATATTGCCCTTCTATTTTATTTTATTTGAATTTAAAATTTCAATCTTCTAACGTTAATAACTTTTGCATACGAACTCGGATTTATGTGCAGTTTCTTCCATTGAGATCATATCGAAATTCCGAATAATAAGAACTAATTTGGTTGAATTTGGAGACTGTTCAAATTTTGGGCTTTTATTGGATTTTTAATCGACTATAAATCAAAGGTGAGTGATTTAACCCACTCACGCAATGGTAAATCTTCCTATGTTAGTTGAATTAAATTTATGAAGTGATAAGAATTTTATTGATTGCTGTTTGGTAATTTTAATTGTCATTTAAATTTAATTTGAATTTATATTGAATTAAACTAAAATTTAAATTAATTTTGAATTTAATTGCTAGTTAAGTATCTGATATTGATAACTAGTTAATTGTTGTGATTTATTAGCTGATTTGTATGTTGTTTGTGATGGATGTCTTTTTGTTGACGTTTTAGATGATTAGATGTTTATTTATTTTTGTATATCCATGTTATCACCCTGTATAATAATTGAAAGCATATAGACTGTTATTTGAATTAATTTCTAAGTTGAAATGATGTATACCTATGACACATTGATTTGGATTGAAATGATATATATCCATCCCTATAATTAAAATTGAAATAACCGATCACCTGGCCATAGGGTAGAAAATTATATACGGACACCGGATTGGTTAAATTAAAGGGTTTTAAAATCTTGAATTTGGATTTTGATAAATTGAAATTGTTTTAAAGGAAATAAATTGTGGATTTATACGAATTAAATTTTTTTCTAATTCAAGCTTTGAAATGTTGAAATTGAAATTGGTAAAAAGAAGCTGTTTTAAAGAATTAGATTGGAAATATGAAGTTATAATCGAGGTATGACTTTAATTATGGAGATTGAATTGTCTTAAGATTTGGACCTTAAAATTGAACAATGAGGTTTAATTTGATTTAAGCGATTTAAATCAGTACATTGAAATTGGACATGAAATTGATATAAATTGAAATGGTTTAAAATAAGAATTGAATTGAAATTTAAATCATTGAATTGGATTGTAGAATTGAATTTGAAGTTAAAAATGAATGTTTTGGAAATTGAAGTTATTTCGAATTGAAATTGAAATCAAGTTGATTTGAAGCTAAATTGAAATTGAGTCAATTGAATTGAAAGATTGGAAATTTAGTTTGTTGATTTGAAATTGGACATGGGTTCAGATTTGTGAAATGGAAGGAAACAGTTTGATTTTATATTATTTTCAAAATAAATTATTTTAATATAAACTATTTAAAATCTATCTTTTTAATATTCAAATTATTTAGATTTTCCAAACTATTTTACTATGTAAACCACTTTCAGTACTCAAACCATTTTATATTAACCATTTTAAACTATTTAAACTATTTTAAACTATTTAAACTATTCAAACTATTTTCTAAAATTTCAAACCGTGCAAAGTAGAAATGTTCATATTTAAATCGTTGATTTAAATGCGGTTATAACCTAAGTTGGAATTGAAATTATATTTTCAAGTGAAAATGACATATTTTGAGTAAATATGATGATTTTGAAATGAAGGATGTTTTGAAGCACTACACCAAAATAGTGATTTTGCAACATTTTCCATTTATTAATTTCCAACATTTATAAATGTTACAGCCTACTGACAATAAAAAAGTGTCAGGATACCTAAAAAAGTGTTGGGAAATATAAATAATGTTTTTTATAAACTTTCCAACACATCAGTTATAATTTACAACACAAAAAAGTGTTACAACAGTTGGTAAATTTGTAAATAACTCGCTAAAATTTGGACGCTTATGTAATCTTGTATACGTATCATCTTTCTAACGCTTTCCCTCTTAATCTCCAATATCGGCCGCCTAATTTTTAATTTAATTAGGGTTCCCGCTTTCCCAATCGCGCGCATCCTCCTTTTCTTCTCCAGGTAACGATTTCCCATTCTACTAACGATTTCCCAACCGCTTCATCTCTACATCCTACTAATTGGTTCCCAATCCATCCCGCGCGTCATCTCCAGGTACGTCGACTTGTGTTCGATTTTGATTTTGAATTATCTTGTTGTTCTTTGAAGAAAGCTTTGGTCTTTGGATCGATTTTGGTCTTTGGCTTTATCTATGGAAATAGTTTAGCTTGGTCTAACTGAGATTATCAATAAACTTTTTGGAATGTTACGTAACGTGTTCTTGCAGCCACAAACTCAGAAAATGGGTAAAATGGTTGGCTCTAACTGAGTTTTGGTATAACAGCCGCGGATCGAACTTACACTATTAAGGCTATCTTCATCGTTCACAACGAGACCTCTACTGGTGTCGCTAACAATGTGGCAACCGTAAGGAAATTGCTCGGTAAGCTACATTATTAATTTGTGTGTTTTCAACCAAAGCATAAATGACTCATATCTAACTATCTTCGTCTTCTTTTTTTCCTTTTAAAAGTGCAGATAAGTACAAACACCCAACATTGTTTCTAGTTGATGGATTATCATCAATATATGCACTTTGACTTCTGTGTGGATGAGTGGGGAGTTGACGTGGCATTAATGGGATCACAGAAAGCACTTTCATTGCCAACTGGAATGGGAATTGCGTGTGCCAGTTCAAAAGCACTAGGAGCATCAGAAACTGCAAAATCAATAAGGGTTTTCTTCGACGGGAGCGACTATTTGAAGTTCCATAAACTGGGAAGTTATTGGCCTTGTATAGGCTCTGTAAGCTTCATCAAAATGCATATATAGTTTCAGTTGTCACTAGTGGTTGTCAAAGATTGCAAAATGGAGTCAAGATTGATTGGCCATGCTATGTTATGCGTATCGAGATGGAAGACTTAATTGATCAGCTTAATAATGCACTAGCAGATCTCGGATTGCATCGTGGTAAATGGAAAACATGGAAAGCAATGCATCGTGCAGATTTGAATGGAAACAAATGGATAGATGGAGAAATAGAGATTGCGCAGGTAGTGAAATATGCTGGTAATAGCTTGTACTCATTGTTATTAAAATATCATGTACTTATTCTTTATATTATAGAAAACTCTACACTAAGTGGTCCAGGTTAAAGATGGTGTTGCTTCTGACAAATTTTCTTGAATTAATATTTTATCTTGCATGGTGTGTTTTTGGTTGTTTATGCAGCAACAAGTAAACTCAAGCGTATTCACTCTTAATACTTTATTAACTAGCTGTGGTAAGGCCCCAGTATAAATGGTGAAGCACAACTACAGATCTGGTATTGATTTTCATTCCTTTGGTTCTTCTATTATTGTTTATTTTTATTTTTTTAAGTCTACCATGTATTGTTTTATAGATGTCTTTTACACCAAACATGTTTCATCCAATTATAAGAAAATGTAAAAGACGAAACTGATTGTTAAGATAAATTCATTTTATTAAGGCTAAAGATAATTTATACATATTTGTAAGCTTTTGTACAGTTGAATTATTGATGGCCTGGACAAGGGTATGCTCCAACTTAGCTGCTAATAATGATGCTTATCTGATACAAGCAATAAAATGTCAAGGAAAATATGTATAATATATGACAAAATAAGTATAATATATGATTTGTAGCCTGCGTTTAATATTATTATTTAAATAATAATCTATAGGCAATGGATAACGCCCTCTTATTTTTCACATGACTTTCACATTATACCCTTGGATACTTTCTCCTACCTCTATTCTTTTATTAGTCACCACTACTTCTTTTGTACTTCATTTGTCCACAATAGCATCTCAGATGCAATGAATTTTTCAGTCTGTTACTTGATTATTGCCATCGTCATACTTTTCTTGTTTTACTGCAATGCACAAGAGTCAGATAGAATATCTAGTCTTCCGGGTCAGCCAGAAAGCTCGATTGTTTCGCATTCTCAGGCTATGTAACAGTAAGTAAAGAAAAAGAAAGATTGTTGTTTTATTGGTTCTTTAAGGCACAAAATGAGCCTTCTAAGAAACCTCTCCTACTGTGGCTTAATGGAGGTTATAATAACATCGTTTGTAAATTTTAAATTTTTGCTATTATGCCATTCTCGTATCACTGGAATTTTTGTAAGTCCTGGTTGTTCATCTATAGGCTCTGGAACAGCGGTTGAACTTGGTCCTCTTGAGTGAAGAATTATGGAACTGGACTTGAGTTTAACAAATATGCTTGGAATAGAGGTATTGTCCTTTTTTCATACTTTTCAAACCTAGCTTTAGCTAAAACACATTTATTTAGCTTTCAATTTCAATGGTTCACATGGATTGCGCTAGTATGTTAGTGGTAGGCTGATGTTCTATTGTCTTGCGTCCTTGTTTGCCATATCCATGTAGCGTGTGTTCGTAGTGCGGGAATCCTTTGATTTTACTATTGATACTGTTGTTTGTACATAAATAACACTGTCCTTGATTTAAATCTGTTTATATTAAAAAAGAATTGCTTTCAGAAGGACACTGTTTTCAATTTGGTATTCATGGAATTTTTTTACCTATTAGTGAATTATGGGTTGATAGTTGATACTAAGGTCATCATACAAACGAGTTATATTCCATATAAATGAGTGCAAAGTGTTCTGCTATCAGACTTTCTATGCAAGTTGGTGATATTTTAGCAAGAAAATAAATAAAAGAGGGATAGAGTCAGGGTGGCCCATGTAGATAGTTATTATTTGATTTGTCATTATGCGGAATACACCATATTTTAACTGATAAACAAGGTATGCTTTACTGTTTATTTTAATAGCGATTTCACCTAAGAATTTTAGATCCTCTTTTTATCATTCAATGTGTTGGTCAAATATTGCTTTACAAAATTATATATACCCATTTTTTTAGTATATACCGTGCATTCTCCAAGCATTTTCTGACATTGCTTTGAATTGTTTGGTTATTTTGGATATAAACTATTGAATCACTTCACCTTAACTGTGCCTTTCAACTTATATTTTTAGCATGCCCCTTGCAACCAATGTTGTTCACTAATATTAGATCTTGAAATGCCACATGAGTGCAACATTCTAACCCATCAATCTATTGCTTGGAATCATGTTTAACTACTTGATTTGTGGTAATAGTGTTTTTGGTAACTCAAAATGATATATTACTTTTGGGTTTATCGAAAACTGCCCTTTGAACATTAAATGCAGGCACTTGTGGAGGAAGAGGAAGAAAAACAGAAGTTGGAAAGTAGCGGTAACGAGGAAGCAAACACATACGACCTTGACAACGATCCCATCTCTAAAGTTTTTGGGTCCGATAGAAAGAAAAACTATTGTTGTGCAATTAGCTCCACTTCTTCTACAAAACAAGTAAAGTTGATGCAAGCTTCAAAAGCAATTGCCGATAAAAATAAAAAGGAAGATTTTCGTCAATGGTCATCGGAATTACAAAACCAAGTGGCAAATCAAGTTGCAAATCAAGTGGCGAATGATATTGTGCTATTTTGAAATTTGGATATGATATTGTGGTATTTTGAAATTAGAAAGTTTGTAGCTCATATTATAGTATTGTCTAAATATGATATTGTTGCATTTGAGATATGGAAGCATTTTAGACTTCATATTGAATTGATATGATGAATTATATATGATATGGAAATCATCATTTATGAGATATTATATTCATTTGTTTTAAGAATTAAATATTAATTGTTACTAAATAATCATTTTTCAACACTTATAAGTGTTACCATATATTTCTGTACCAACACTTATAAGCGTTACCGGATATTTCTGTACCAACACTTATAAGTGTTACCGCATATTTCTGTACCAACACTTATAAACGTTACCGCATATTTCTGTACCAACACTTATAAGTGTTAGTAATACGTATGTTCGTAACACTTATAAGTGTCACAAATTTGGCCGCTTCATTCCTCATAGTCCATTAGTAACACTTAAAAAGTGTTACTGAAATTATTTGTAACACTTATAAATGTTAGGATTTGCCTGTTTTGGTGTAGTGAAGTAAATATGATATTTTGATATCAAATATGAATCGGTTTTGAAATGTAAAAGAACCAACCGGTGTGAAAATGACGTTTGGTTGTTAAATTGACCAGGGCCTCTTATTGGCGTACTCTCTGTCAATATTGGAACCACTTCAACAACTGTGTACGTAGTGGATGATCCAGAATGAAGTGTTGGATTTGGTGAACATTTGTTGGATTTGAAGAAAGAGAACGATAATGGATAACCCAGGCATTTGTGCCAATTTGAAATGACTAAAACAGGACGGCTTGTCAGGGACAAGTGGGCTAGCTACCCCTAGCGGACACACCTCTTCGTATTGCTATATTGATTTTGACTTGATCAGCGCACCTTGATTTGATTTTGGGGGTGTTGGATGCGGTGGGCGGGCGTGACTATGATGCGTTATCACCAGCCCTACGACCCGAACTGGTAGTATCCTACCTTGGATATTGCCCCACGTGCCTTGTCATACTTTTATCCTTATACGTGCCCACTATGATTTTGTTTTAGTATGGTACCTATATGGGACTCACTGGCTACCGACGTTACTGGTTGTGTTACAGGACCTGCATAGACTACTTACTTAAAAATGTGTTAAGGGGGATCAATGTAAAGCCTTAACGTTATTTTAATACTTTACTTTACTGATAGACACTACATATATAGCGTATCTTACTACATATAGATAGTTCAACAGATCCTTAGGAGATTGAAAATCCTGTAACATCTCTTAAGTTATTGCACTCATGTTGTACATTTGATAGGAGGTGTAAATTCCCATAAACATCTCTGAAGCTATTACACCCAATATTTACTTGTTGATTTAATTTACATAAGAACTTTTAGTTCTGACTCGAGTGTTTTGTCTTTTCATTACGTACGGGTCAGCCTAAGCATTTCAGTAGTTGAAGACATTATTTCTAGAGGACGAAGACGGAGTTTGGTATATTATATTATTAGTATTATTCCGTTGCATCATTATTGGTGTGTTGATAATTGTACTCTGATTATGTTGTAAAAATTGTGTAATCATATGTATATTGTAAAACAGCTTCATGAACTATTTATTTGATTATTATATTTTGTCATTCCGCTACGAGATTCTATGTTTGTTTTCCTTCTTTCCCTTATTTTTCTTATTAAACCCCATTGATAATCTACCCTTTTTAATGGTTTGAGTTAGACATGTGTGGTTTATTGTCGATTCAAACCGTCCAAAAAGGTGGGTCGTCACAATTGGTATCAGAGCTTTAGTTTAGAGATACCTTAGCCTGTTGGGTAAACTCATTAGAGATAGAGTTAATAATAACCTAGAATGGGTCTGAGTGTACATATACGAGGGTGCTTATTTGTTAGTGTTATATAAAAATGTTTTATATTGTGTTAATTTTTTCTGTTGAGTATTTATAAATTCTGGTCGGAACATAGGACGCTATGGCACTGATAGGGGTTTCTAAACACTTGAACTGGGTAGACTGACATAATATTGTTTTTGAAATAGGTAAATGAAATAATTTTAGCTAGTAATTATATTTTGTATATATAAAAATATATATGTATATATAATTTTCCATAATGATTTTGTTATTTTTGTTGTGTTGGATGTCAATAAATGATAATATTCAATTATTGTCATTTATTGTTCGGTAAGTCAAGGTTCTTAAACTATTAATTATTGTATGTTATAAGAAAATGTAATTTTATAAATATGGTTTATAAATTATGATTTATAAATAAAATGAATATGAATTGAAAATTTAAGAACTTAAGTTTCGCGGTTTGAATTTGGTTTTCAAAGATTTTGGAAAAAAAAGTAATATTAGTATTGTTTGGAAGTATTTGAAAATAGAAATGTTTCCAGAATATTTCAATGGGATTTGAAAGAAATGTTTAAAAGAATTTTAAAGAAAATAAGTTCTGTACTCCCCTCTTCTATCGCTGGAAAATAATTTCGGTGACGATCGCGACATCATCGACGTTCATTTTCAAGTTTCAAAGTGGGAAGACCACTATAGTAGCTTTGCTACAAATTTGTTTTGATAAACAAATTTTTATTTAAATACATTAAGTATGAGTTGATATATAAAACGATATAAGTATATATTATTTCAAGGAGATTTGCAATGAAACCCGGTATTTAGTTCTTAAGTTTTCCTTTAATGAGTGATTCTCAATTATTGAAATAAAATGGAATCTTTGACTATTTTAATAGTTGGAAACTTCTAAAATGAGAAATAAGAAATTAAAAGCGAAGTGTTTAATGAAACTGTAAAGAAATTGGAGATTTGTAACTTGTAAATTAAAAGATGATGAAAATTAATAGTTGTAAACTATAGGACACTTTTGTTAACTAAATGAATAAGATAAATTTTTATAACATTCAATTACATTTAAAAACATATATAAACTTACCAGAAATGTTTAAAAAGTTGAAATGTTAAAAATGAATATGTAATAGAATATTATACAAGTAAAAGCTTAAGTAACAAAAATGCTTCAAAATGAACATACGTTTATAAATGAAGAATTAAGAGTTACAAGAAATGTAATAAATATGATTTAATGTTTGAAATGCTTAATAATTAAATTGAATAGTAAAAAGTGAATACTGTTTAAGTAAATGACTATAACCTTCAGAAACGTTGAAATGATTCAGGAATAAATATGAATTAAAAGGTAGAAAACTTAAGTATGAAGTGTTTTATTAAAGAATATTAATATTAAATGGAAATCAAGTTAAATAAGTAAATAATAATTGTGAACTAAATTGCAAAGAAACTTATATAATATTTAAAGAATTGATTTATTGATGTTCTAAATAATTGAATAGGAAATAATCTATGTATGTAAATGAATGTAAAATTGATAAAAGATGACCTTATAGAAATGAATGAATTAAAATAAATGAAAAGTAAATGATGTGTTAAAGAAACCAATAGAATAAAGTATGTAAGTTGTGCGTAGACCATATATTCGCATAACAGTTTTGATCCAGATTCGAATACATGACTTGTGGTAATTTACACCGGTCCGAATTAGGATTTTTCGCTCAATTCTTCACGACGAACATTTCATACGGATTTTTGATATGATTTTGAAGTTTTCTATCATAGTTTGTAGCTATGCAAGGAAAACGGAGATTTTTAATCAAGGAACCGTATCAGAGTCCGCACTAGGTAGTCGAGTTAACAATACTAATTCGAAAGTGAAATTTATGTATTCAAGCAAGCGATCAAATTGATGTTGTGAATAAATGATATATGAACATCGTACAAACTTAAATAATATCTAAATTCTATGTTGTTTGGTTTATGGGAAGTTTGGGGAATGATACTTCAAATTGTTTAAGGTTGGATGAATAATCTATAGAGTAATTATCTAAGGCTGTTGAGTGTAAGGTACACTTGTTAGTTTATTTAGCACCCTTGTGTGATGAAAAGTGTCTGAACCCGGACAAACCATTAGTTTTGGTTACTATGGATGTATGATTGATTCTTTTGTTGCATATGATGGTTGTACTACTTTTGTTTGCATATGATTATTATATGTTGTGTTGCTTGTACAATTGATTGAAACAACTAATATATTGCTCTTTTGCATAATTATTAACTCTTTTGGATAAAGTAAGTAAGATAAAGGTTTATGGAAGCAATATCTATTGCTTTTGGTTTCATAAATAAAGTTTGTTTGCCCGACAAATAGGTACGTTTTCAGATTACTGTTTTTGAAACGATATTATATTGTTTTTCCCATGGTTTGCGATATTTTATTATTGAAATATGATATATATATATATATTGTAATTAATGATATTATTATTTTTCCCGACCTATCTGCGCAAAGGAGACTCTGCCGAAATTTTCCGTAAATTTAGGACTTAGAATTTTTTTGTGGAAGTTGAGTTATTTTCAAATTTCCATTAAACTTTAATATGTAAGTTTAATTCTTTGTAAATTGAATATTTTGAACAAAATATATCAAACCACTTGATTCTTTCTTATTCATTTTCGGGGATGAAAAGTTTTGATTGGGGGAGATTGTAACGACCCGTATTTTGATAATTAAAAATATTAAATTTAATAAGATTTTTGGAATTTAATATTGTGAGAAATTAAAATTTATGATTTAAAAATGAAAAAAAATTATTAGTATATAATTTAAAATTGTTGATTGAGTGTGATTGACAACCGTTTTAATGTAATCTCAATCAATTGCAATAATAAAGGTAAATAAGGATTAGAATCAATGTTGTATTTAATGGTGAAATTATATGTCATTTAATTGAAATCGGTTTTAATATAGAATATGAAATCAATTAGTTGTACGCAAATTTATCAACCTTTGTTTGTAAACAATAATTTAATAGATATGAATTATTAATGTATAATAATTGTTTTAATTATCATTTTATTATTTGATCCATTTGAAATTAATTTGGAAATCAATTGTTGAAATTTGATGTAATTGAAATATTGCTGTTAATTGTAGAAAACACGTTAATTGCGGAGTAATGAGTGTAATAAAATGGAAACTTATGTTAAATAAATTCATGGCGTATTTGATGATTTAATAATAAGAATGTAAATCAAAATAATAGAATTTATTGAAATTTAAAATTTAATAAACTAGAGTTTTATTACTGTTGTAATTTAACATTGAAATTAATTTAATATTTAAACCTCGAAATTAACATGGAAAATTGAATTTCAAAAGATCATTAAATTTCTATGTAATCAAGAATGATAAAATGGTTAACTTTTAAATTTGAATTTAAGAGTGATTAAATTTATTTTTAAAATAAATTGTTTTAATTAGCGTGTAAAATTAGTCTTTTTGGGCACTTTCTCGGATTTCAACGAAACTGGTTTCATTGGATCCGTAATAGTGAATTATTTTAGGATTTCAAGTTTCGCAGTGATCGGACTTATCGTTTGACCGTGCGGGCTCGAAACGCGTAGAAATCAATTAAAGGATTTTAAATGAATATAATCGATTTTAAAAGCTAACTTATATATACAATAGAATTAGGGTTTAAAACTAGTTTCATTGAGTTTAAAAATATTGAAAACCTATATTTTGATATATTGGATGACCTTTTTTCGTTTCGGGAACAAAACGGGCTTTTTGGGTCTTTGTTATCGCTTCGACCCAATTCAATATGTTCCATCCATTCTTATCCATCTCTGTTTATATACAGGCTGTTATAAACCCTAGCAGTCTTTTATCTATTGTTTGTACGTACAATTTCTGTTCTTATCTGTTCCATTATCTGTTCCTTCTCAATGGCAGACATCTCAAACCCTAAATTACAATTCCAAATCAAATCAAAAAATCCAAACTGCTCAAATCTTATCATATAATATATCATCGCGAAGCTCTCGACGAAAGTAATCTGCGTCTGCAATCCGTTTTTTAATTGGAGGCTCCGTTTGTCCAGAAATTGGTGAAACAGTCTCGGCCGTCCATATTAGGTTCGTGATCAACGGTGGGTCTTCGACTTCGGAACGATCGGCGAGTACTACGGCGTAGAGGCGGCCAAGAGGAGCTCATCCATGGTCTCTGATCATTAAATGGGTGTGTGAGTTCGTTGTGATCGATGATTGAAGGCGGCGGTGGCCGTGGCTGCTCTGGTGGGCCTGGAGATCGCGCGCGGTGGGAGATGAGGCGGCCGGAGGTGGCAAACGCGATGAAGTCTGATGGGCAAGATGGCGACTGCGGTGAGTGCGACGATGACGTATAAAACGGCGGTTGGGTGATTTAGAGTTCGAGCATGATAGATTTGGGTCGGGGAAGTTAAACTATAATTGCAATATTGCCCTTCTATTTTATTTAAATTTAACATTTCAATCTTCTAACATTAATAACTTTTGTATACGAACTCGGATTGACGCGCAGTTTCTTCCATTGGGACTGTACCAAAATATTGGACAACATGGAACTGGTTTTATTGAATTTGGAGACTGTTCAAATTTTGGGCTTTTATTGGATTTTTAATCGACTATAAATCAAAGGTGAGTGATTTAACCCACTCACGCAATGGTAAATCTTCTTATGTTAGTTGAATTAAATTTATGAAGTGATAAGAATTTTATTGATTACTGTTTGGTAATTTTAGTTGTCATTTAAATTTAATTTGAATTTATATTGAATTAAATTGACATTTAAATTAATATTGAATTTAATTGCTATTTAAGTACCTAATATTGATAACTAGTTAATTGTTGTGATTTATTGGCTAATTTGTATGTTGTTTGTGATGGATGTCTTTTTGTTGATGATTTGGAAGATCAGATGTTTATTTATTTTATATATCCCTATTATCACCCTGTATATTAATTGAAAGCATATAGATTGTTATTTGAAGTAATTTCTAGGTTGAAATAATGTATTCCAATGACACGTTGATTTGGAGTGAAATGATATATATCCATCCCTATAATTAAAATTGAAATAACCGATCACCTGGCCATAGGGTAGAAAATCATATACGGACATCGGATTGGTTAAATTAAATGGTTTTAAAATCTTGAAGTTAGATTTTGATTAAATGATATTGTTTTGGAGGAAATAAATTGTGGATTTATACGAATTAAATTATATTCTAATTCAAGCTTTGAAATGTCGAAATTGAAATTGGTAAAAAGAATTTTTTTTAAAGAATTGAATTGGAAATATGAAGTTATAATCGAGGTATGACTTTAATTTTGGAAATTGAATTGGATTGTTGAATTGAATTTGAAGTTAAAAATGAATGTTTCAGAAATTGAAGTTATTTCGAATTGAAACTGAAATCAAGTTGATTTGAAGCTAAATTGAAATTGAGTCAACTGAATTGAAAGATTGGAAATTGAGTTTGCTGATTTGAAATTGGACATGGGTCCAAATTTGTGAAATGGAAGGAAATATTTTGATTTGATATTATTTTCAAAATAAATTATTTTAATATAAACTATTAAAATCTATCTTTTTAATATTCAAATTATTTAGATTTTCCAAACTATTTTACTATGTAAACCATTTTCAGTACTCAAACCATTTTATATCAACCGTTTTAAATATTTAAACTATTTAAAATTTTCAAACATTTTTCTAAAATTTCAAACCGTGCAAAGTTGAAATGTTTATATTTAAATCGTTGATTTAAATGCGAATGTGGTTAAATGAGGTTATAACCTAAGTTGGAATTTGGAATGATATTTTCAAGTGAAAATGGCATATTTTGAGTAAATATGATGATTTTGAAATGAATGATATTTTGAAGTGAATATGATATTTTGATATCAAATAAGAATCGGTTTTGAAATGTAAAAGAACCAACCGGTGTGAAAATGACGTTTGGTTGTTAAAGAGACCGGGGACTCGTATTGGCATACTCTCTATCAATATTGGAACCACTTTAACAACTTTGTATGTGGTGGATGATCCAGAATGAAGTGGTTAGATTTGGTGAACGTTTGCTTGATTTTAAGAAAGAGAACGATGATGGATGACCCCGTCATTTGTGCCAATTTGAAATGACAAAATGGATAGCTACCCCTAGTGGACACACCTCTTTGTATTCCTATATTGATTTTGACTCGATCGGTGCACCTTAATTTGATTTTGAGGATGTTGGACGTGGTGGGCGGTCGTGGCTACGATGCGTTACCACCAACCCTATGACCCGAACTGGTAGTATCCTACCTTGGGCATTACCTCACGTGCCTTGTCATACTTTTATCCTTATACGTGCCCACTACGATTTTGTTTTAGTATGGTACCTATAGGGGCTCACTGGCTACTGACGTTACTGGTTGTTTTACAGGACCTGCATAGACTACCTACTTAAAAATGTGTTAAGGGGGATCAATGTAAAGCCTTAACGCTATTTTAATACTTTATTTTACTAACCGACACTACATATATAGTGTATCTTACTACATATAGATAGTTCAACGGATCCTTAGGAGATGGAAAATCCTATAACATCTCTTAAGTTATTGCACTCACGTTGTAACTTGATATGAGGTGTAAAATCCCGCAAACATCTCTGAAGCTATTACACTCATATTTACTTGTTGATTTAACTTACATAAGAACTTTTAGTTCTAACTTTAGTGTTTGTCTTTTCAATATGCTCGGGTCAGCCTGAGCATTTCAGTGGTTGAAGAAATTATTTCTGGAGGATGAAGACGGAGTTTGGTATATTATATTATTAGTATTATTCCATTGCATCATTATTGTTATGTTGATAATTGTACTCTAATAATGTTGTAAAAATTGTGTAATCATATGTATATTGTAAAACAGCTTCATGAACAGTTTATTTGATTATTATATTTTGTCATTCCGCTGCGAGATTCTGTGTTTGTTTTCCTTCTTTCCCTTATTTTTCTTATTAAACCCCATTGATAACCTACCCTTTTGAATGGTTTGAGTTAGACATGTGTGGTTTATTGTCGATTTAAACCGTCCAGAAAGGCTGGTCATCGCATACAGGTCAACAGCCTCATTGCGACCATTCGACATGTAGCAGTCGATTGGTGCCATGAAGCGATCACCCGGTTGGGACAGTAACGGCTAGGGTTTGCCTGGGCCAAACGACTAGGATTTTATACAATTAATTCTAATGGCTATGGTTGATTCGAGTTCCTATAAATTCAGGCCTATCCCTCTCTTCCTTTCTCTTATTTTTCTAAAAGCAGCAGCGAAGCTCTACCATTTTCTCTTCTCCGGTATTTTCTAAATTATAAAATAAAATATTTATATCTGTATATATACAAATTGGAGAAGAATAGAAATCAAGTAGGAGAAGAAGAGATGTGAATCAACACTACGCGATAATGAGGTTATATATATATATATATAGACACACACGCACGCGCGCGCGCACACACACACACATATATATTTCCCTTCAAATTCAAATCTCTTCTCAGATCTGTAATTCTAATATGTGTATATACTCATTTTATATATATTTCTTGGAATAAGAAGGAAATGGAGTTAAATCAAAGGTTTTACTTCAGATCTGGAGATTTTGAATGCTTTAGAAGGTGAGTAGGAAATTTATAAATTATTTATGATATTGAATCTATTCCATTGGCATACGTTTGACTTTTATGTCTAAATGAGTATATGTGAATTGTAGGGTAAAATTGAATGTATTAAACATTACCTGCATATTCTTTGGAGATCTGCTTGTAATTATTGTTACACCCTGATCTGAAAACCAGTCCCAAAGTTATAGATATGAATATTGATTAGATATAAAATTTATTCCAAATCTAAAATTGGATTGTAGATTATTGATTTTGATTATTACTCTAATTATGTTGAATTAAGAATTTTCCATAGTTTAATTTGTGGGAAGAAAATCCGTTTGATTTCTATAAATTTGTTTGTGATTCCAAAGTGCATAGAAAGTGCAGCGTTTGATTTAACAAAGAATATATGCAAATTAATAGGAAGAGATGTGTAACATATACATTTATTCTCCGTAGTTTACATTGTCTATTCCAATAAAAAGAAAATAACCATTCCTTGTAATTTCAAACGAGGGAAATCTTTCCTTTTGTTCTTGATCATTTGTTTTAAAATAATTTATGGAAATCACAGTGGAGAATCTTCCTAAGAAATGTAATTTCAGCAAATTAAATATGGAAAAAACATTCTAGTTAAATATTTGTGACTAGAACATATTTGGTAGAAGCAAGTATTTATATGTATTTATATATGCTAATAAATATGACGATTTATGTGTAACGCTCACGTAGGATATTAGTTATACATAGTAATAACGTTGATTTGCGAATAGTAAATAGGAGGAAAGTTTGAAAAGGTTGTAACTCAAATTAATCGATAATTTTTGTGAAATAGATTTGAGAGTTACAAGTAACTAATAGGGTAAATGGATTAAAGGGACTGATAAATAAAGAAGTTAGGTTAATAACTATGAAATAGTTAGGAAAGGTTGCTGATTGGAAATTAGTAAATATACATAAATGTTTTAGGAAATGTCCGTTAGGATGATATTCTTTATCATGGGCAAATTGACATTTATGGAAGAAGAAAACAAAGGGGATTTATGGGTAATTGAATATTTAAGGCAATTTATTTAGCCTTAAATAAATAAAAGCAGGTTAGTTAGCTAAGTCCAATATCCAATTTAGGATGATAAAGCTTAGTAATAATAAAGCCTAGGATAATATGACTTAAGTTAGTAAAACCCAGAATAATTAGTTGGACTTAGTAGGGTGGAATGCGAGGTTAGTAGAGTTACACAACAGAAGTCTGCCCTTCACTTTGAGGCTACCGGCAGTTATGTACACTTCCTACTGATGTGAGACATCTTTAACCATAGGACCCATAAAATAATTAATTGAGCTTAGAAGATCGGGATGTGAGGTTAGTAAAGTGACATAATGGAAGTCTGCCCTTCATTCAGAGGCTATCAGTAGTTTTGTAAACATATTACTGATGTGGGACATCACCAATCATAGAACCCATAGGAAATGATTATGGATAATAGAATCCGCTTAAGGTTAGAGGTATTAAGTGGTTGCTTGAGGGTCCGCCTCTTTCCTAATTTAAAAGTATCAAATGGTCAGAATTAACGGTTAGGAGCGGTAGTGGGTATCTCGGGAAGTGTCTGCTTTGGGTTTGAGGTATTAAGTGACTAATCTAGGGTCCGCCCCTTTCCTATAAAAAAGTATTAAGTGTCCCAGTGATACTTTAAGCGATGTCGGCTAAATAGTACTAGTGAGGAGTCCATCTTTGGGTTAAGTATTAAATGATAAAGGCCTACATAGAATATAGATATTAAATAGTCAGGAGTCTGCCTAGTCCTTATTAATCTGGTATTAAGTGGCTTGGGTATTGTTTCTCAAATGGCTAAGACTTTAATGATGATAGAGGCGGTAGTAGTATGGCTATTATATATTATAAATCCATAAATAGTGGTCAAAGGTCTTTGTAGCTAGGATCAATAGACCAACGATGACGATGCTAGGAGCCCGCTTCATATTTGGAATTATTAAGTGTCTTATAGACTTACATCAGTATTTTATACCTTAGGAACGGTAGGTAGGTAAATCATGTTAGGTAGGAATATCGTGTGTGCAATATTAGGCTAATTTGGTTAACCTTAAAGTAGTAGACATAATAATTAAATGGAAACCAATCGGTATAAATTTATATAATGGACACTGTATAGATTTTTCATCAACAAAACGTTGTTCTAACCCCCTCCTCATTACAACCCATATGATAGATTTGGAGGAACAGGTCATTGGAGCTGGACATGATTGGTTGTTGGAGAAGTCTTCTTATCTCTCATGCTCGGTACTGATGTGGCAATTTGATATCCAAGGAGTACCATTAATTCCAAGGTAGTAGCCCTAGTCAGTATTTATATCCTATTATTGTTTTCACTGTGGGTTTAGATTTTTATAAATCTCTGATAACGCTCATGCTTATTGACAGGTACCAAATCCAACAATCCATTCTTTAATGGACTTAGGTTTCGATTTTTGTCGAAATTTAGGCTCATTAAAGTATGGGTTGTTACAATGGTAGCGCATCTAAATCCATATTTAGTAACAGAGCATTCGGTTTTCAAAATTTTATAGTCTGAGTTTTGAAAATTTTAAATGGCTATTAACGCAAATACCTTATTCAAAACTGTTGTACAAGGACAATCTATTGCAAGATCATCACTTTTAATGGTAATTTTTGATGAGATTTTTCATCTCACAGCACCTAAAATAATCGTGAAAGTAGTTGTAACGTACTTCCATGGATTGGAATCAACAATCTTAAGTAATATTACATTTTCCTTTAGGTAGTAACTATGTTGCTGAAAGCTTACAAAATTAAGTAGTTTCACTTTAACTGCGTGTTCAAATGTCAAATCGAGTCTATTAATTGGGTTTTTAACCCAACAGAATTCAACAGGAGTTAGAACATCGAGACTAAGCCAGAATGACTTGAAACTTGAACAAGGCATCTAAAAGAACAAGCCAATGGAACTAAAGAGAAACATGCCAAAAATCCACTAAGTAGATGGATCGCTAGCGATCCAAATGGAAGCATCATGAGTTTTCAAAGCCTCTTGCATCATTATCTACTATCTTTTCTAAGAATACTTGACAAGTTTCATAGTATGCCAAACAATCTATGTCGAGAAGTGAAGACTCATCTGATTCAAGCTGTTTGACCAAAAGCCCTAACTTAAAATGGACCTAGAGAACTCACACGGAGTCGGATTGACTTGAAATTGGGAAGAACACTCACAAGACATAAAAGAAGGTTCATAGAAAAAATGGGATCATTTGGAGGAGTTTGATGGATCTCTAGTAACCTAACTAGATGGATCGCTAACAATCCATGTAGGATGGGCCCTACAAACTAAAATTTATAGGGTAGGTCCCATACACCCTAGAGAGAGTACCTGCAATGTTTCGTCTGGTTTCGTTAAGTTTTGAGTGAGTTGTGGATGATTCTTTTGGACCAGATGACCCATGAAGACGGATGATCAAACGAACTCCAAATGAGTTGATATTTGGACAAGTCACTTAAATAAAAGATAGGAATACAGCCAAACTAAGATCACTCAAAAATATGCTAAGTGGATGGATGGATAGCGATCCATCCCCTATGGATAGCTAGTGATCCATCCCCTATGGATAGCTAGCGATCCATCAAGCTAGGCCGGATCACCCTCAAACTTCCAAACTCCTTCGTAGTACTAAGTAAAGGCTTTTGGTAGAAAAATATGCTAAATTGATGGATAGATAATGATCCATCACCTATGGATAGCTAGCAATCCATTCCTTATGGATAACTAGTGATCCATAGAAATGACTCAAATTGATTTGAGATTTTCGATGATAACTTGGCATAACAACTGGACTCTTCTGCACTTGGACTTCTGGCCCAATACTGCTGAATTCCCCTATAAATACTCACCTATCTGCAACTTAAAGAGGATCTTCTAGACTGGCTGCTGGAACTCTACAGAAATTATTCTTCACTATTCTCCTCCTATAGAATAGTCATCCAGGGGTTCACTGTGATTCTCCAGTGAAATCTTGTACTTGTGACTTGATCTAACTTAAAATATTTAATCATATTGTAATCTGATTCAACTTGCAACAACAGTTAGTTAATAGAAAGCTATAAAGTGGATGTAGGCTTCATTAACAGCCGAACCACTATAAAAATCTTCTTGTCTTTTACTATTTCTGCTCTTTTTACAATTATTTTCTATATTATTGCTCTATAAGAACAAGGCTGGTACTTTCTCACTCAATCCAGGGTGTTGATCCATTTTCTTGGGTTAACATTTTGGTGCTTTCATTGAGAACCCAACTAAGGCTTAGATCTAGCTATCTATTTTGGATCAGATAGGTTCAAAAGTTAGATCCTCAATCTCTGCTTAGAATATTTATTGTTGAGAATCAATGGAACCAGGAAGAAAGAGAACTATCTCTGGAAGATCCATAGGAGCTACCATTGCTGGAGAAGAAACAAACCCGTAGCAAATTGAAGTCAACAACCCTAATAACCTGCTATTAGGAGCTAACTCTGGAGATCAGGTTCTAGGACCCTCCACACAGCATGAAGTTGTGACTAAGGTAGAATCAAATAAGTTGGTTGATGAAATTATCCAGAAAATGGAAAACAATCAAAAGGATTTTATGGAAATGATAGATGCACTCTTAGCGCTCCAATCGCTAACTACTTCCAGAATAGTGCCAAAAGCTGTGGCTGCTATGGAGCAAGAGCATTCTTCTATATCTGACTTGAACGGAAGAAACAAAAGGCAAAAAAAAAGGAAGTAGTGGGCGGAGCTCCAAGAATCATGGCGGAAGAAAACATTAACACTCCACCCACTGCAAAAGCACCTGCTACAAACCCGAACTTAGGGGTGAAAACCCCACGGGGAGATATAACAATGGCTCTCTCAGGCTCTAAAGATGACAAACAATTTAAGGAAGACAAATTGTTTCAAAATGCTATCGTGCAAAACTCTAGAAGAAGCTCTAAAACCCATGCCGTAGCGCAGTGCCAAGCAATAGACGAGGAACTTCTACTCAAACGGTATTCCTAGAGGCAGGAGAACCAAGAAGATATGACACAAAATCGAGATCGATTACAAGGCCAATAACACGTGGTATATTGTGACCACTCCCAACTGACCAGCTTCCAATCCCATCATGGAGCTCCCATCGTCGAATCACGAATGTTCATCATCGAAAATCATCAAAAATCGTTAAAATGGTTGTTGAAAAACTCACTTCAGGGTTGACTCAAAGTCGAACTCGAGTAATGGCCTACTTAACTCAAAGCAGATTCTGGAAGTCCTGACTCGAAGTCGAACTTGGGTAATCACCCATTTGACTCGAAGCAAATTCTGGCCCGAAATCAGACTCGGGTAAAACCAAGATTTTCTCCAAGCAAATATGCAAATGACTCCAAGAACCATTCATCACCAACCCAGCACTTCAAATTCTATGACTTTAAGCGAACCATGTGCTGACTCCAATCAAATGGAAAATTTTCTCGGGTGGGACTCCAAGTAAAATACCATCGATCCATCTTCTTTTGCCCATAACTCGAACATGCGAAATCCAAATGCCTTGAAATTCAGAATGCAACCTTAAGGGGCCTTCCTTGTTGCCCCAAACCGATCTCACCTAGTTTGAAAATTTTTAGGGATCGTCATTGATTCATGACCCTATCCTAAGTGATTTGCCATTCAATCAGCACTTCCAATCATTCAAGCATAGGACAATCATGCGTATATCATTCCCAAAGCTTTATAAACAACCGTAACTTGAAAATGGACTAGGCTAGCAACAATTAGAGCATCTTCCCCAATCGAAACCTATTCACCGAAGCCGTTCAGCATGCAGAATATCCAGAGAAGTTTATTGCTAACTATAATTTTCTACAACTGTACAACTGATTCAAAATTTCTTTTTTATAGGTATGACTAGCATATGGATGAAGCGAGGGCGATGGATGCAGTCTACTACAAGGCCCTTAGGATTCATTAAAGGATGAAATAGCCTACCATGCTGGAAGAATTCTATGGGAAGGCGAACCAGTTCTAGAGACTAGAGATAGTGCAATTGGCAAAAGGCAAACCTGATAATTTGCCAAAGAACATACCAAACGGTGAAGGAGCTACAGGACCTTAGGAACCTTCTGCCCAAGCAAGGCCACTAAGACCTAGTAGAAAAGTGCCCCGGCTAACTGACAAAATCAGACGAAAGGATGATTATCAAATAACACTCTAGCAAGCTAACTACTAAGGAATGAGGCAGCAACCTAAAGCAAAGCCTTCTCATCCAACCTTATCTACTTTCCTTTTCCAAATGAGCCATAAAGCGACACTGGGGGCATTGCAGACAGCACGGCAAATGAAATGCTTCTATGCCCTCGACGAGTCATGTCGATCCCTCTTATAAGAACCGGCGTTGCTTTGGTAGCGTCGAGAAGGCTTATCCAAAGGATTGTCGAACAAACAGATCAAACCCCCTAGTCTCCAAGAATCGATAAAACTAGGTTCCCGTAAGCCGAATCCCAAAAATTCACCTTAAAGTCAATAAATCATTGCTTTAATACCATCGGGCCGTCGTACACACGACCTAAAACTCTTCTTAGAGTCGATGAATTATCGTTCCAGAGCCGTCTGGTCCCCAAACATCCAACCAAAATTTCTCTTAAAGTTGATGAATCATCGCTTTAAGACTACCGGGCCGTCGGACACACGACCCAAAACTCTTCTTGGAGTCGATGAATTATCGCTCCAAGGCCGTCTGGTCGTCGGACATCCGACCAAAATTCCTCTTGAAGTCGATGAATTATCGCTTTAAGACTGCTGGACCATCCGACACATGACCCAAAACTCTTCTTGGAGTCGATGAATAATTTCCCTAGGGTCATCTAGTCATTGGACATCTTTTTGACCACAAAAACTCCTTTACGAACTAAAGCGTCATGAAGGTCCTTCATAAACTAAAGTATTGTGAAGGCGAACCAGTAGATCAGCAGTCATCTGATCTAAAAATCCTTCATGAACTAAAGCACCACGAAGGACAACTGGAAGATCAATGGTCATCTCATCCAGAACTGCCTAAAGTCAATGAAGTCAAGCTTCGGGGCCACGAATTGACAATCACATCAGTCATCCGCAAAATTAACAGAATCACTTCCAACGACTAATGAGACAAACAATGCTAAATTCCAGAGCTTAAAAGTTGCCTAAAGAAACTAAGCCAAAACTGAACCGACCTTGTGATCAATCTGAGGCCGACTCAAATAGTATCCAAGATTCGGCACCTGGGAGAACCAAGTATCTCAAATCCCTAATATATAAGTCTCTGAAGATAGAGGCTTTCCCATGCTTTAATCATCTAAAAGACACAGTTGCATCCATTGGACCGCGTGCAACCAAACGAGTTGTGGAGAAACTCCGGATACAGTTTAAGAGCGTAAGAAGCCCTGTAGCATGCAGGTCATCACACATACTTGAATAGCTACAAGGAAAGCCAAGACTAATCATACCATAGTTCTGTTATGCCCAATTGAAAATTTTGGCATTCTGACAACTACGGACTTAACGATCTAGCTAAAGGAACAAACGAAATAGAAGCATAATACTTGCTTACTTCTTCCCAACTCCTCCTTTACCACCCTTGGTGACCAGTTCTTTTTCCTCTTAGACAATATGCCAGTTGAAGACCAATTCTCTAAAGGCAGTTTGGACCAAAAACTGAGAGTCTTGCCCTGAACTCCCACAAGCTCTTTCTTCATAACCATCTCTATACTGTCGGCTGTAGATCTCTCCACCATGGCAACCTTATCTGTTGGGTCGTGCATATCTTCCCAAAATACGGGAGGATTGTCCAAGCCACAGATACCTGATCCAAAAACCACTTATCTTTTAGAACCGACAAAACTGCATTCCAGTGAAGTCAAATCGCCGGATTGATGGGAAAACTCGATCCTTACCTTCTAAGAACTGGTATCGCTCCTCTAGCATCGGGAAGGCCCAAACCATTGCATGGACTGCCATAAGTCATGCATCACTTCTTGAGCTATGGAACCACACTCTCGAAGCACGAACTCCTCACGTTACCCGAAGATTGGCAACGTCAAGAAGTTCCAAACCATTCTGGATCGACAGGTCGTATCGATCCTATAAGTCACGCACTGCCATAAGCAGTGCATCACTTCTTGAGCCATGGAACCATGCTCTCGAAGCATGAACTCCTTAGGTTACCTGAAGATTGGAAATGTCAAGAAGTTCCAAACCATTTCGGATCGACGGGTCATATCGATCCGATAACTCGCGCACTCCCATAAGTCGTGCATCACTTCTTGAGCCGTGGAACCACGCTCTCGAAGCACGAACTCCTCACATTACACGAGGATTAGCAACGTCGAGAAGTTCCAAACCATTCCGGATTGACGGGTTTATCGATCTCATAAGCTCGCATTCTCATAAGTTGCACATCACTTCTTGAGCCGTGAAACCACACTCTTGAAGCACGAACTCCTTACGTTACCTGAAGATTGGCAAAGTCGAGAAGTTCCAAACCGTTTCGGATCGATGGGTCATATCGATTCTATAAGTCGTGCACCTCCATAAGCAGTGCATCACTTCTTGAGCCATGGAACCACGCTCTCGAAGCATGAACTCCTTAGGTTAACCGAAGATTGGAAATGTTGAGAAGTTCCTAGCCGTTCCGGATCGATGGGTCATATCGATCCCATAAGTCACGCACTCCCATAAGCCGTGCATCACTTCTTGAGGCATGGAACCACGCTCTCGAAGTACAAACTCCTCATGTTACCCAAGATTGGCAACGTCGAGAAGTTCCAAACGGTCCCGAATCGACAGGTCGTATCGATCTCATAACCATGCACTCCCATAAGCCATACATCACTTCTTGAGTTGTGGGACCACACTCTCGAAGTACGAACTCCTTATGTTGCTCGAAGATTGGAAACGCTGAGAAGTTCCAAACAGTTCTGGATTGACGAGTCGTATCGATCTTATAAGCCATGCACTCCCATAAGCCGTGCATCACTGCTTGAGCCATGGAACCACGCTCTTGAAGAACGAACTCCTCAAGTTACCCGAAGATTGGCAACGTCGAGAAGTTCCAAACCATTCTAGATTGATGGATCGTATCAATCCCATAAGTCGCGCACTCCCACAAGTCGCGCGTCACTTCTTCATTCGTGGAACCATGCTCTCGAAGCACAAACTCTTCACGTTACCCTAAGATTGGCAATGTCAAGAAGTTCCAAACCGTTCCGGATCGACGAGTCATATCGATACCACAAGTCATTCACTCCCATAAGCCGCGCATCACTTCTTGAGCCATGGAACCACGCTCTCGAAGCACGAACTCCTTACGTTACCCAAAGATTAGCAACGTCAAGAAGTTCTAAACCGTTCTGGATCGATGCGACGTATCGATCCCATAAGTCGCTCACTCCCATAAACCGCGCATCACTTCTTGAGCCGTGGAACCATGCTCTCGAAGCATGAACTCCTTACGTTACCCGAAGATTGGCAACGTCAAGAAGTTCCAAACCGTTCCGGATCGATGGCTCATATCGATCCTATAAGCCGCGCATTTCATAAGCCGCACACTCTCAAAAGCCATGCATTTCGTGAGCCGCGCACTCTCAAAACTCGCGCATTTCGTAAGCCACATGCTCTCAAAAGCCACGCATTTCATAAGCCACGCACTCTCAAAAGCCGCGCATTTCGTAAGCCGCACACTTTCAAAAGCTACGCATTTAGTAAGCCACGCAAGCACTGGTTGATTTTGCTCTAGCACCATCAGCAAACCGTTAAAATTTTCTAAGTGTCAGTGTTGTCCCAACAACATCGGGAGACTTATCAATTACATGATTAATAGGGATCAACAACCGCTACCCGAAAGAACCGATATTACTCTGGTAGTGCCGCAAAGTTCACAAACCAAGAAGTCGGTAAAGAATTCTATTCTTTGACCAAAGTTAATATACAAAATATCTAAATTCAATATATCTACGTCACGAGTTCCCAGAGATAGGAGTTACGACGCACCTTTGACTAGGGGCATCCAAGGAGCCGCCCAGAACATCTAATCTCACATCAATTGTTTTAGAATAATTAGCCCTATGGACGAGGGGCACATAACACATTAACACTTGGTCGGGATAAAAAATCACTCCACTTTGCAATTAAAGAAGGAACTTACCATCATCTAGAGAAAGACAACGACTAAAGGCATTTCCAGAATCAAATCATCAATGCACTAGTTTCCAAAGACAGAAGTAGGTGCTCGACTGAGGTCTCAAACCCCAACTTATAGAAAACTAGCTGTTATCCAAAGACAGACAATGGCAAGAAGAGAACGCTCGAAATCGAGAAACTAAACCATTGATTTCCAAAGATGGGAGCCAATAAATAAGGTTGATATCCACAATAATGCTATTAGCCCAGCATAATGCATATGGCCTGAAACAAGCAAGGTTAAGTGTCACGGATTCAAGACAAACACTACCGAACTCTACCGGTCTGTGATCAGATAGGAATGAGCGCGGTCGTACCGGGGGAAATGTGATGACTCGCTCCACAATTTCTAATTTTCTATAAGAACCTGGAATTTGACACCTAGAAATGAAGGGTTCCGCAGGTAGAAGTCAAATCATAACAAAAACCGGTTGGAGGAAATCCGATTTTTCATGAATAAGAATAACCATGGAATTGGTTAAGCAATAACCCTACATTTCCAAGGGTAACACTTGACGGTGATAAACAAGGCTAGGAAACGGAAACGCTTGGGACTCCCATCCTTCCAGAACATGGCGTATCCCAAATTTAAGCAACGTTGAGAAAAATAGCCACATTTGATTGAAAGGGATCTACTCAACTATACAGGATCGGATGAATGATTCAATCCTAACCAACATGACTTTAACATTGCCCAAAGACAGGCAGCATTACCGGATTAAAAGCATTACCGATCGACAGGGAAAATCGATCCCAACCTCCTGAGTGTCAGTGTTGCCCCGACAACACTAAGGCCTTTTCTCATTTCCTAAGTACCGGTGTTGCCCCGACAACATCAAGAAACTTTCTATTTCATAAGTATCGATGTTCCTCTGACAACGCCGGGAAACGCTCTATTTCCTAAGTACCGACATTACCCTTCCAATGTCGGGAAATTTGCTATTCACTATCTACCGGTGTTGCCTCGGCAACGCCAGGAAAACATTAATCTACAGTTTCGATGAGAAACACTCATCTAGTAAAACATTAATGCACTAGCTTTCGGAGATAGAAGCTGGTCCTCAGCTGATTCTACCCTTGTCTTTAGAAAACCACCATTGCCCGAAAATGGGCAACAACAGGCAAACGTAACCTTTCATAGGTTAGCCGGATGGTTCGATCTTTCATCATAGGAATCAGTCACTGCACGGGAATAAAGTACCGCCGAAAGGAACTCGCAAGATTGAATTGCTCGTGTGCTAAATTCTAGGGATGAAAGTTAGTGCACAACCGAATTTCCTAATTCAACTTAGAAAGAATTTAGTTACAGCCAAAAGATAGGCAGCCTCGAGGTGATGTTGCTTGGAACCAAGCAGTTAGGTTATCGATTCCCAAAGACAGGAATTGGCGTACGAATAGAACTTCCATGACGACAGCAATCAAGCAAAGCATGCACAACTAAGGACTTGTAGGGACAATCATGGAAGGTCGAAACTAAAATCACCAAACTTCCTCAATCCTAGGATGGGATTAAGAGCCAGACAGGAGGAAATTGAATCATTTTCCCACACCTTTCCATCTCTAGCAAACGCCCAAATACCATTTGAAATAGCTAGCCCTCGAATGGGGATAAACGCACAAATACTTAGTTGAAAGAAATGTCGCCAAGTCCTGACACGAATAACCTCAAGAAACTTACCGTCTCTCAAAGTCTGGCGATGATGAGAAGGATTGATGACCTACTTACGGTGCGACTAGATCATTTAGTCCTAACTGGCAGGAATATGCCATTGCCTAAAGTTTGGTGATGCTAAGAAGAAACCGCCATAATGAAACTATTGATGCATCGGCTTTCGGAAACTGAAGCAAGAGCTTAACTGAATCTTCAGCTTTACCTTCTAGCATCTCATGTTATTCGAAGATTCACAACATCAAGGAAACTCCATAGAGTTGAGTCATTCGCGCACGAGTTTTCGAAGATAGAAACTGATACATGATTAGGATCTCAACACTGGACTTGGAAGAATTCATTCTAGCAAAAGATGACGGTGACGCGTCTTTCCAGTACATGTACCTAGAATGACATCGAATGACGATGTCAACTTGGAGGAATTCAATTGCAGTCAGGAAACAAACATCACTGAAAAAATCAGAGCTTGGAATCAAGCAGCAAAGTCCCTAGTTTCTGGAGATAGGAGCTATCGTGTTAATCAAACTGGGGCAATCAGACATATGGCCCAGGAGACCTAGTCTCCCGAAAACATATATACATAGTGTTCAGAGTAATCAGTTCTATGGACTAGGGAATATACATCAACACTTTGTCGAACGAACTCAATGGAACATAAACAGGAACAGCCACAAAACTAGCTAGACCAAGCTACCTCATAGTTCTGAAAAAATCTATAAAATAGAATATGCTGGCCGCAGAAGTATTACTTACATGTATAGAATTATAGTAAACGAGTATGGTGCACATGAACACAAGAGGTGCAACAGCGATAAAATATAATGCTCGGAATTGAGCAATTAAACCAATAGTCCCCGGAGATAAAGGCTGGTGTATAGGTTGAATTTTGAAAAATAGAAAGGAAGGATAATCGCAATCGAACAAGTCATGCGCTAGTTTTCAAAGACTGAAACTGTGCCTGATCAAACATCAACTACAACTCTACAAGAGCAGCTATGCCTTGTAATTTAACTGTAATTAACCATCCCAATTTGACAGGAATAATAAGTGAAGCCTAAGTTGCGAAGGACCCAACTTCTGGAGGAGTGGAAGTCCCTCCGCCAGGCTAAAGACTGGATGATCGGAAAGTCATTTTCAATAATAAAAATTGGCATTTAACCCTGTCGAGTATTTTTACTTTAAATAATATCCTCGTATAACCAACATTTGAAATCCAAGAGAAGTCGGTGTATGTTGACCAGTCGAGTTCTAAGCGTTGACTGAGGCAGATGCAATGTGTTATCTACAAGAGAAGAGCCCAGTATTCCGAATATTGCAAACGAACAACCTAGTGTAGATAGCTTTTTACATTTGAAAAACAACCCATATCGTCCTTTGAAATTATATTTTCCACACTTACCCATTATCGATCGACGATCGATAACGGAGCCGCTGTCTGAAGCAACGCGGGAAGCTTTTCTTTTTAGGATCACTAGAGTATAGAAACGGTAAGAGCGATACGATTGAATCATCTACTATACCCGATTTGGAATACATTGTTGCATTAGAATTCAACACGGTGACAGAAACTTAACCAAGTACTCGAAAAGAAACAGTTAAAGACAAAGAGCAAGACTTCGCTCCAGAACGGCATACAATCGTCCAAGACAAAACTTAGCTTCATCGTCGACCGAGTTAAAACTATATAGGTCGACTCTAAACCTACATCGTGCACCCACTTACCAAGCTAAACCCTTGTGTAAACTACGGAGCAAAGATTGTATTATCAATACGAGGAATTGAAATTCAGATCAAAATCAAAAGACGAACGGCTATTAGAAGTTCGTCGATTGAAAACAACATTTTGAGATTGACTCTGATGATTCACTTAAATTCACGGAATAGTAATTCGAAACTTGTTTTATTTCAGGACACACTTTGTTTCCAACGAAAGCATACTCTAGGGGCAAATGTAAACTGGGTTTTTAACCCAGCAAAATTCAACATGAGTTAGAACATCCAGACTAAGCCAGAATGACTTGAAACTTGAGCAAGGCATCTAAAAGAACAAGCCAATGGAACTTAAGAGAAACAAGCCAAAAATCCACTAAGTAGATGGATCGCTAGCATTCCATCATCCATGGATCGCTAGTGATCCAAAAGGAAGCATCATGAGCTTTCAAAGCCTCTTGCATTATAATCTACTACCTCTTCTAAGAATACTTGCCAAGTTTCATAGCATGCCAAATAATCTAGCTTGAGAAGTGCAGACTCATCTAATTCAAGCTATTTGACCAAAAGCCGCTAACTTAAAATGGACCTAGAGAACATAAACAGAGTCGGATTGACTTGAAAATTTGGGATAACACTCACAAGACATAAAAGAAGGCTCACAGAGAAAATGGGATCATTTGGAGGTTGTATGATGGACCCCACAAGTTTAAATTTGTAGAGCAGGTACCACATACCCTAGAGAGAGTACCTGCAAAGTTTCATATAGTTTTGTTAAGTTTTATGCGAGTTATGGATGATTATTCTCCGAATTGGGCTAGTTTGATCCATCAGGTCCGACCCATGAGGGGTAGGTCCTATGACCTATGATCCATAGAGGATGCTCTCCTACTCATCTACATTTCATATGTGAAGTTTCATGTGATTTGATTAAGTATTGAGTGTGTTATGAATGATTCTTTTGGACCAAATGATCCATGAAGAAGGGTGATCAAACGAACTCCAAACGACTTGATATTTGAACAATGCACTTAAATAGAAGATGGAAAGACAACCAAACTAAGATCACTCAAAAATATGCTAAGTAGGTGGATAGCTAGCGATCCATCAAGATAGGTCGGATCACCCCCAAACTTTCCAAGCTCCTTCGTAGCACTAAGTAAAGGCTTCTAGTAGAAAAATATGCTAAATTGATGGATAGCTGGTGATCCATCTCCTATGGATAGCTAGAAATCCATATAAATGACTCAGATTGATTTGAGATTTCTGGTGTTGACTTGGCATAACAACTGGATTCTTCTGCACTGGGACTTCTGGACCAATACTCATTAAATTCCCCTATAAATACTCACCTATCTGCAACATAAAGAAGATCTTCTAGACTGGCTACTGGAACTCTACAGAGATTATTCTTCACTCTTCTTCTCCTATAGAATAGTCATCTAGAGGTTCACTATGATTCTCTAGTGAACTCTTGTACTTGTGACTTGATCTAACGTTGAATATTTAATCATATTGCAATCTGATTCAACTTGCAACAGTAGTCAGTTAATAGAAAGTTATAAAGTGGACGTAGGCTTCATTGACAACCGAACCACTATAAAAATATTCTTGTCTTTCTATTATTTCTACTCTTTTTACATTTATTTTCTATATTATTGCTCTGTAAGAATAGGGCTGGTGCTTTCACACTCAATCCAGGGTATTGATCCATTTTTTGGGTTAACAGAGTCTATATCCAACTCAGGTAAAAGAAACCTAAATCTGACTAAAGTTAAAAAGCAAAGACATGGAGAATTTTATGTGGTTCTGATGTTAAGGAATCCTACGTCCACAGGGGAAATATCACTATCTGTCTTTGCAATAAGCCATTGAGAGTATTGACTCTACCATATGGCTTGATGCATGGATCCGATATAGATTCCAAGTACATTATCAAATATGATTTTGATGGTTGTACCTACTATTTTAAAAATCCTTTTAGGCCTCTACTAGGCCCCGCCTAGGTGCTAGGCAAAGCTTACCGCCTGCTGATTCTCCTAGGCCCACCTAAACAATGTTTATTACCTCATGTAAGAATCTAAATATGTATTTAGGCACTTGCTAGGCATTATTCTAAGATTAGTGATACATATAAACATCAAAGTGCTAGTTTTTAACGGTCTTGCCTCCTTGGCTACTCTTAATATAACGATCCTGACTCGGCCTTCGAAAATCGGCACCCGTACTTCACTTGTACTAGAATGCCGCAGATCCAAACGCCGAATCTGGCTCGCCGGAGCTTATAACACAGTAAGTATAACAACACAGCGGAAGAAAGAAATGAATGATATCATATACAACTCCAATGAATACAATATCCAGAATGATATACAACAATGATATCAATATGATACAACAATATCAGAGACAAATAATAATGCTACAGCGGAAATAACAGAACTGATAACTCCAAATGATCTTTAAAAGAGAATGCGTCCAACAACTCCAACATCAAGCTCGAACCACCATCACATTTCACAAAGAGAAGCAACGTCAGTCGTGATCTCCAAAAATTGAACTAGCTCCAACTAGTCTACTAAACCTGACTATCTGAAAACCCCAACTCTAGACTGCCCATGTGGAAAATGATGGGCACCCAGAGTTTAGGAAGGGAACAATAAACTCCGGGTCATTCATGGGACTGGTGTGAGTAAACAAAACAGTTTATCTTTAAAACAAACAACAAAAGAATTTTAAACATTGAAATCCGCAATGCTTTTGGAAAATGAAACTACCATAAGGCCTCCCGCCACACACACAATGCAAACGCAGAATTGGAGGAGATTTCTCCTTATGATAGTCAAACATGCTTGATACGAGAAAACTCTTTTGATATTATTACTAGTGCATAGTGTAGGAAACATTTCGAAAGTATAATATCAAACTTACCCAGCATACAACCATTATTGTATGCCTACTATAGCTACTATGTTCAATAGCAGGTTACCGCCACATTCCATAGCAGGTTATACAACTAAAACCGTACAAGGCTCATATTGTTTCTTTTGATTTTCCAACAAATGGTCAGGCTAAGGAACTTCCTACTGCCACATGGGTACGCCTCTAGAGGGACGTCCCGAGAACTAACTAGCTCTCTGCCAACATAAGGCCGGGTTACCTCTTACTAGGTAACTACTACATGAATATGCCATCCCCCGGTCGTTTGCGACCTTTATCCGAGGCGTCTCAATCACAAAGCAACAACCACACAGTAAATGAGATTGATGCAACCACACAAGTAAAGCATCTAGGCTCCATACCATGATACCACCTTTTTCCAGAAGGAAATGACATACCCTAAAGGGAGCGACCCTCATAACCTTGCCGCATCTTTCCTGTTTTGACCATTTCCGGGTCGTGAGGTTCGATGAGGTCTCGTCCACAAAGCTACGCTTTACACGAAAGCCATGCTTAGATCAACAAATGATCACCAACACACAGCAGCACTCAGTATGCCACATTACCAAATTAGGAGTATATCACTGACAACCTTCAACTACATAACCTTTGAGCTCGTACGTCTAGGAGAAGGGTGTTAAGCTAAGAGAATAAATTCTCTGCCACCAAACAGAAATGTATTTGAAAGAAATCAGCTTTATATCTCAAAGTGTAATGTCAGACATACAACCATACAAATCTGTTCCGGGTTCGAACAGAACCGAAGGCACTTCCAAAGAAGCCCTTGCAATCCGGATAATCCCTAATCACGTCCGGACTTCCCACCACATATGGAGTCTCTATACCGGGGACCAGTCGATGCAGAGACATTCGACGAGTTGTCCTTTCGTTTTCGAAAATATCCGGTCTTCACCACCGGTCTTCAAATGCTATCCATTTACGTCGTATCACTATTCGGAATGGGTTATATGACACAAAGTCCTCTCCTGGCTAAACCGAATAGTAAGCGCAATATTTTAAAAACATATGGATATTGGGATTTCAGTTAAGTCACAACTTATTATCCAAAGCTTTTCTTCAAATGGTTTAAACACATTACCATTTTAATCTTTTTAAATAAAAAGATTCAATTCACAAAGTTCACCCAGTTTCACAAAGATCCATTCATAGATTTTCAAATCGATTTCCATTTCAATTTGGATTAATTCGTCCAATCTTTAAAACAAAGATTTAACTTATAGCTTTCAAAACAATTCCATTTCGACCTTTTATAAAAAAGGTACACCTTTCCAATTTCAAAACAAAGTTCAACAATCTTTCACAAAGATTTATTCATAACTCGGAAAACCATTTTCATTTCAATCTTGAAATTCTTTTGACACAAATTGGAAATTTATTCCTTATATGAAAGCTTCTATTATTTGAAAACAATAGTTTTCATTTTGGAAAATCCGATTCATTTATACAAGTTGAAGTCTTTGGGTCAAATTCAAATTCTCAAAACCATACTTTTAAAATGGTTTTAATTCATATAAACACATTTATAACATCTTTAACCATAATTTCCAAACATGGGATTCAATTCCAAATTTTGAATTCAAATTAAATTATTTAAATTGAAAAACTTTCCCAAGTTATTCAAAATAACTTTATTCTCAAAACTCCTTTTCACAAGCTTTAACATTTAACCCAAATCCATTTCCAAAATCAATTTCAATTAAAATTTCAATTTCAAAAATATTAAATTTAAATCATCTGTGACTTAACCGATTTCCTCATGAAATCCATATTTGTGTGTAAGAGTGTGGTCCAGGGGTTTAACACAGTAGTGCAACACTACAAATCATCACATCATCGGAGATTCAAATACAACAATATATTTGATAAGCGGTATAACTATAACGCTTATCTTTTATTCACAGATCACATATATATATATCACAGATAATAAATTACAGTCATCCCAGATAAATAAATTACATCACAGATCACAACACAAATCAGGATATATCACAAAGCATCACAAATCAGGGATATCAAACAATTCACCCATTCCATAAAATCCAAACATCCGTAAGTAGGATCAATTTAATTATCTGATTGATTTAAACCAGATTAATTTCTATGAATAAATTTGCTAGTCATGGTAAATTAATGATCAATTAATTACAAAACATTTAATAATTTCCCTTTGATTAATCATTAATTAACCCTTAATTAATTACTTAAATGATTATCTCTAATCACAAATTAATTACATTGAGCAATTATCCTTTAATCATTTAATTAATCAATTTTAATCATTTAATTACTTTTAATTAAGTAATTATCTTCAAGTAAGTAATTACCTTTAATTACTTATATTAATTAATCTTAATTAATTAATCATTCTTTAATATAATTACACAAAGTAATTATCCCTTAATTTCATTAAGTAATAATCTTTTATTAATTACATTAAGTAATCAATTTCATTAAGTAATTAACCTTAACTATTAATTAATTAACCTTTAATTAATAACTAATTAACCTTAATCATGTAGTTGATTAACCTTTAATTAATCACATAAATAAATTAATCACCTTGATTAATTATCCTTTAATTAATCACATTAATTAATAAACCTTTAATTACTTAATAAATCATCCATATCATTAATTAATTAATTAATTATCCACTTTTAATTATCTTAATAATTTAATGAATCACAAATCATTAAGTTCTAATTAACTTTAAAATAAACATTATTCTTATGAATGATTAAACTATCATTATTAAAAGCATTTTAAAAACAATTTACCTTTAAACTTACTTTTGAATTCCATTTTAAATTTAAGATTTAAAATGAATACATATTTACCTTTAACAAAGTTTAAACAATCTAAAAACCCTTTTTAAATCTCATGTTAAAGAAATATTTGACTTTTAAAAGAAATTTTAAAAGAATTTAAACCAAATTCATTTTTAAATTCAAACCATTTAAAATACACTTAAACATTTTAAAGTTGTTAAAACGATTTAAATTTAAAAAAAAAACTTTATTTCAAAATTAGAATACAAATTTAAATTTTGAAATAATACTTAAAAACTGATTTAAAACTTAGTTTAAATCTTTGTTTTTCTTTTTAAAAATTCATTTTTAAAATTTAAAAAAGCTGACAGATTTTTAAACCTGTAACCACACATTTTTAAAACTTTATTTCATTTCAAAGCTAGGATGCAAATTTAGATTTGAATCCAGATTTAAACTTAGATTTAAAACTCTGTTCAAATCCTTACTTTCAGGTTTTAAAATCATTTAAAAACTTAAGCAGACAGTGTTGGGTAGATTCTCACCACCGGTCCAAAGCTTCGCCGATCCAACCTGCTTCGCATGCAACGACCCTGCCGAACCAACTCATCCTCATGCTCTGCCGAACCAGCTCACCTCCCATGCTCTGCCGAACCAACTCATCCCCATGCTTCGCCGAACCAACTCACCTCTCATGCTTCGCCGAACCAACTCACCTCCCATGCTCTGCCGAACCAGCTCACCTCCCATGCTCTGCCGAACCAACTCACCTCCCATGCTTCGCCGAACCAACTCATCCCCATGCTTCGCCGAACCAACTCACCTCCCATGCTTCGCCGAACCAACTCATCCCCATGCTTCGCCGAACCAACTCACCTCTCATGCTTCGCCGAACCAACTCATCCCCATGCTTCGCCGAACCAACTCACCTCCCATGCTTCGCCGAACCAACTCATCCCCATGCTTCGCCGAACCAACTCACCTCCCATGCTTCGCCGAACCAACTCACCTCCTACCACCGGACCAAACGCTGCCGGACCAAGACGTGCCAGGCCAGATCACATCAGCCCAGGCCCACCAGCAGCTATATACATCCAAGACCCCTGCTCCCACCCTCACTCTATAAATAGAGGGGCAGGGGTACGACAATGGGAGACAAGTTTGAGAGCTCAAGCACGGAAGGAACTTTCAAACAACTTTCTTTTACTTGTACCAAAGCTTTGTACTTGTAATCACAACAAAAGAAGAGAAATAACATATAAAGTGGACGTAGGCACATTCTGGCTGAACCACTATAAATCTGCGTGTCTTTTTACAGTTTAGCCCCTGTTTTTCATATATTTGCATAAACCTCCAAAATCACTAAGAACAACATAAGATCTACTAAATCATACAACTTTGAGGTGTTTGTCCATTTTTTGTGCAAACATTTTTGGTGCTTTCACTGAGAACTAGAAGCTCGAAGCTTCAGCTTCATCCACTTAACAAGTTTTCCTAACAGCATCGTCCGCCACTTGGAAAACATGCCTCCCAAACAGAGAAAAGATGTTAACAAAGGAAAAAACATCGCATCCAGCAGTCTTCCAGATCCAGCTGTCACGAATCAAGTAAATCGTCCTCCTCTAGTAGTACCAAATGAAGGACAGGCTAATCCGGCCACTCCTGCCACAGAACAGCCTGCAGCAATTACTAGGGCAGATTTGGACAGAGTTGTGGTTGAAGTAACTAACCGCTTCACGTCCCAGCAGGAAGCCTTGGTGGACCATCTCATGTCACGCTTAAGGGATGCTGAAGAATCCAACCGCAACACTGGAACATTGGGCGAGTCCCAGTCTGGAGGATCTCAGAGACAACAAAGATCTTCCTTCTTCGAAGGAGCTAACGGCAGAAGTAGCCATGGTAGGAGCCGAGACCGAGCACAGCCCGAAGTTAGGCCTGAGGAAACGTTTGGTACCGAACCCAACGGGGGAGGTACCGGACGGAGGTCAACTGTAGCTGAGCCTGTCATACTGCCTAACCACGGAAACGCCGGTGAACGGGGCCGAGCTAGAGTCCAGCCCGAAGTTGGACCCGAGGAAGTGCTTAGATCAGAACCCAGCAGAGGAAGATCAAGGCAAGGGCCAACTGTAGCTGACCCTAGCATGCTCCCAGAAGATCAAAGGCAGCCGCTGGAAAATATGAGGAACGATAGACGATACCATCCCTACAGGTCATCTGGATGGAATCAATCCCATAGAACAAAACCAAACTCCTTTCTATCTGCTCCAAATTCTGATGAAAGGATGGCACGCTTATTCAGAGAGTGCATCCAATGGGAACAAAGAGATCGAGGGATAGGCGCTAGGGTAACCAGCCCTTTCGCCCGCAATATCGAAATTGCCATCACCCCCCGAGAATGGAAAATGCCAACAATGGAACCTTACAAAGGAACCTCTGACACCGTTGTACACTTACAGAGATACACACAGCATATGCTCATGAGTGGAGCGACAGAAGGAGTGCTGTGCAAATGCTTTCCACTATTCTTAGCAGATCTAGCTACCTCCTGGTTCTGCCATCTACCCCAAGGATCCATCAGCTCGTGGAAAATGTTGAAAGAAAAGTTTATCAGTCAGTTCCGCATCCATGTGGAACAACCTAAGGACGCTTATTCCTTATCCAGCGTCAAACAGAAACCTGGAGAGAAGGTGCAGCAATATTTAACCCGATTCAATGCCGCAGCGGCCGCAATCCAAGATGCCGATGAGAAGCTTATCTTAATGGCCCTCTGTAGTGGTGTGCATCCAGATACTAAATTTGCTAGAAGATTGACCAAAGAAAAACCAGCTACTTTACCCGATTTCTTCCATGAAGCTGGAAAATATATAAGACTTGAAGACGCTGCCGCTGAGAGGCAGACAGGACAATAAAATAAGGTGGCTCACAGCGACGCGCCCGCTGTAGCAAAGGACATTCGAAGAAATGATTCTAGAGACAATGCTGGGGGAAAGAAAGAAGCAAAGTGTCTATATCGTCCAGGACCGAGATTTGACGCTTACACCCTTTTAAATGAAACGATCGAAAACATCTTCCTGGCCACTCAAGATGAAGTTAAATACAAACGCCCCCCCCCCCCCCCCCGCACAAGAAGAAACCAGATATCCTAAACTTGAGAAGCTAGCCTATTGCCTACTAATCACATCACGGAAACTGCGTCACTATTTTCAATCTCATTCCATCAGAGTTCTGACCGATCAACCACTAAGGCAGGTACTCCATCGTCCCGATGCTTCTGGGCCACTCCTTAAATGGTGCGTCAAACGAACAAGGCTCGGGGGCAGGTGTGGTAATAATCACTCCCAAGGGAAATAAACTACACTATGCTATAAGGTTGGGATTCGCTGCCACCAACAACGATGCAGAGTATGAAGCAGTGATAGCTGGATTAGAACTTGCCTTAGAAATCTGATACTAGTAGAATTCCAGGCTCGAGAAGAACGACTCATAGCATATTTAAAGAAGACTAAGTTGCTCCTCAATCGATTGGATCACTATTTAATCAAACACATCCCTCGGGAAGCAGAACCCCTAAATAAAGTATATTTAGCAAAGTTATTAACATCTTGATCAAAAATGTTCTATGCAGGTACGGAGTCCCATTCAAAATCACATCGGACAATGGACTTCAGTTTGACAGCGAGGAGTACGCCAACTAGTGCCGAGGGCACGAAATTCACAAAAGCTTCTCATCCGTAGCTTATCCCTAGGCAAACGGACAAGTCGAAGCCGTCAACAAAATTCTCAAAACTCTAATCAAAGAGAAACTCGAAAAGTCAAAGGGCGCTTGGGTGGATGAACTTCCTACGGCACTGTGGGCCTATCGCACATCTTTCAGAACATCAACGGGGCATACTCCTTTCTCTTTGGCATACGGATCGGAGGCTATGCTCCCAGTTGAAACTATAGTGCCTTCCCACCGTAGGATCCACTACAATCCAGAAGAGAATGAAGAGTTCCTCCTCATGTCTTTGGATCTAATTGAGGAAAGAAGAAATGATGCAGTCCTTAAAGCAGCAGCCCACAAACAAAAAGTGGCAGCACAGTACAACTCCGAAGTCAAGCATCGCACCTTACAAGAACGGAGCTTATATTTTGTCAACAGTGGATGGAGAGGTGTTCCAGAGGGCATGGAACATCCAACACCTCCATCGATACTTTTCTTAACTTGTACTGCCCATATGAAGCGAATTAACAAAGAGAATCAGTGGACGTAGGCATTTTCGTGCCGAACCACTTTAAAAAACCTTGTCTCTTTTTTAACTTGTTCCTTCATATCTTGGCTGCTTGTTAACTTTATCCTTTTCTGTTGAACGAAATCCTATGCAAGGCACTCCACAGTGCAACTTCACCTGGACAAGACCTAACAGGTACTATGCGAATCTATGCCCTCGCCAATGAGACACTTTCGCTCCGGCATCCCTCTGCTGCGAGTTAACTCATTGCTCGCGACGGCCCTTAAAGCCAACTGTAATGAGCCGATTATAAGCCACCGGGAAGGCCGACTATAGCCGAGGCAGCTCATTACGGCGTTCGGCTCGCCGGCAACTGTGAACCGATTATAAGCCCCAACATAAGGTGTGGCCAGCCAGGGGCAGTTCACGGTTGACGATCGGCACCCACGCTAGCCGGCCATAGTAAATCGAATAATACCCACGATTACGGGGCATAATGGCCCGGGTAGTTACTGTGCGCGATCTCGGCTCCGATGTGTCTTAAGTGCGGCTGTGGTAAAAAAGAATTAACTCCCCGCGGAGGCGTAAGATGGGTGACGAATGTCTCCAAGACCCACAGCTAGGGAAAGTGACTACAAAACCCGTTTGCCACGAACTTAAGCACACCGAAGGCCTTCCGTGATTGGAAGTTTTACTCTTTCACATATTTCAATTTTACTTGAGAAACCTTTCTCCTATCCTCTGTAACAATTCTTGAAGTACAGGACGCAGAACAGGAGACACTCACTAATAGACACGGATATTCACAGCAAGATACTGGACCGCATCCCTTACTCGGTCACACAGGATATTCAAAGCTGCCATCTACAAGAAAGATATAAAGGACGGTATTTCCTCCTTTCATATGTAAACACATGACTATAATCTATTCACACCTCACGCCAACGTTGCAAGTCATAAAATTATGTTTTAAACAAGAACCTGACATCAAACACAATTTGATTAGAAGAATATGCATAGCTATACAACATGTCAAAATAGCAACAAACATTCAAGAGACGACAAAATCAGCTTAAGTTAAAGAATTACACATCAAGAATAGAGCTATTTATTACAAGTAGCAAGAATTACAACCTAAAAGTTACTCTACTGTTTTAAGACTAACATATATAGCCATGTCAAGTCCACAAAAAGAATTTTCCAGGTCTAATCAGGGAGCCGGCTGCGTCGGAGTCTTGTCCTTGCCCTGTTGCCCACCTGTCGCTAGCAAGAAATAAAAGCACATAAGATAAAGCACTGGAGTTATAATGGAAATTATAAATAAAGTGTAGACTTACATCCAGAGGTGAAGCGCCTAAAAGAAACTGAGCCGTCCCTGTCGAAGAACCACTCCTTCTTGAACATGCTGAATTTGGAATACAGGTCCAAGACCGACTTGAAGGTTACAGCCGACTCCAAGCTGATGTATGGGGACCCCTTCTTATAGCCCCTCAGATTATATAAGTACCGGATCTCCCGGTTGGAAGGAGCACGACCACACTTCCTCTGAAAAATAACGAAGAGGCTCACTAGTATAGCATAGGAGTTGGGTTGAAGCTGGAATGGGGCCACCTTTAGATATGTGAGGAAGCTGGTTACCCAAGCGTTAAGAGGAGGAATGGCACCACACATGCAGTGGTATCTGCTGTAGGCAAGGTACCCTTCAGGAGGTTCGTACGGCATAACTTCTCTCCCTGGCAACAGCAAGTGCGCCCTATCAATTCCAAAAGATCGGGAAATAACATCAAGCTGCTCCTCCTTGAGGGAGCTAGGAAAGCAATCGGGCGGGGAGTTCAGAAGTTCCTGAGGGCCGTACCCATCCACTAGTTATCTCGGGGCAGGTCCGTGACATTCTGGATTCGGCTGAGCTAGGGGCACGGCGGAGGAACCTCCTTCGCCCCCGGATTTCTTTTTGTCTGATCGAGTTTCCGCTTTACGAGACATTATCTGCAAACACAAAGAAGAACGTCGTTAGAATAGAGGAAGTAAAGGAGCAAGTGTCTGCAGTCTGAAATTTCAAGTGAAAAAATCAAGTTTATCAAGTTCATTCGGCACCCAGAGTGAACGTTCATTCGGCACCTAGAATCAAGTTCATTCGGCATCCAGAGTGAATGTTCATTCGGCACCCAGGGTAAAGTTCATTCGGCACCCAGAGTAAATGATCATTCGGCACTTAGAGTACGTAAATTCGTTCGGCAGTACTTGATTCGGTATTTTGAAGCAATTCGTCAGAGAGCTTGATTCGGCAGAAACGTTTGTTTCGGCTATCTTGAATTGGAAGGGAATAACGAGAGTATACAGCCCCTACTTATAGGCAAATATAGGATGCCGGACCAGTTGGATCGGCGCTCAGCGACCGAATAAGAGGAAACAAAGTAGGCCATACGCCAGCATATACCCCACTTTGGGGGGCAAATGTTGGGTAGATTCTCACCACCGGTCCAAAGCTTCGCCGATCCAACCTGCTTCGCATGCAACGACCCTGCCGAACCAACTCATCCCCATGCTCTGCCGAACCAGCTCACCTCCCATGCTCTGCCGAACCAACTCATCCCCATGCTTCGCCGAACCAACTCACCTCTCATGCTTCGCCGAACCAACTCACCTCCCATGCTCTGCCGAACCAGCTCACCTCCCATGCTCTGCCGAACCAACTCACCTCCCATGCTTCGCCGAACCAACTCATCCCCATGCTTCGCCGAACCAACTCACCTCCCATGCTTCGCCGAACCAACTCATCCCCATGCTTCGCCGAACCAACTCACCTCCCATGCTTCGCCGAACCAACTCATCCCCATGCTTCGCCGAACCAACTCACCTCCCATGCTTCGCCGAACCAACTCATCCCCATGCTTCGCCGAACCAACTCACCTCCCATGCTTCGCCGAACCAACTCACCTCCTACCACCGGACCAAACGCTGCCGGACCAAGACGTGCCAGGCCAGATCACATCAGCCTAGGTCCACCAGCAGCTATATACATCCAAGACCCATGCTCCCACCCTCACTCTATAAATAGAGGGGCAGGGGTACGACAATGGGAGACAAGTTTGAGAGCTCAAGCACGGAAGGAACTTTCAAACAACTTTCTTTTACTTGTACCAAAGCTTTGTACTTGTAATCACAACAAAAGAAGAGAAATAACATATAAAGTGGACGTAGGCACATTCTGGCTGAACCACTATAAATCTGCGTGTCTTTTTACAGTTTAGCCCCTGTTTTTCATATATTTGCATAAACCTCCAAAATCACTAAGAACAACATAAGATCTACTAAATCATACAACTTTGAGGTGTTTGTCCATTTTTTGTGCAAACAGACAGGTTTCTGTTTTTAAACCCTGGGCAAAACATATACCCGAGCTCATCTCTAAAAACTCCGAGTCAAATTCCTCTCTGCTTCGAGTAAATAATCGAATTACTCAAGTTCGACCTCCTCTATTCACATCCAAAAATTCACCAGAAAGGAAAAGTGCACGGTGCACGTGCAGCGTGACTCTGACCAACTCCAGCCATCACCCACACCTTCATCACATCGGCGATCACCTCCAGATCCATTAGCGACCACCTGGACTTCGTCAACGCCTCGAAAATCAATTCGAATTCGAATGCCTAAACCTGAAAACACAACAGCAAACACCCCTTCAAACCTGTCATCGCCTCGTGCTCACCGCTCCGACCACTTGAAGGTCTACGACTCAGGCTACGAACTCGACAACATCCCCTCTATCATTTCCTAGAGCCACGTGGCACTCGGTCGACTATCGACGACGAACTCAACAAAATACCTAGCCTCGACTAAACTAGGTTAACAGATTTTAAATGCTCGTCGCCGCCACGATGATCAACTACACCCCATCACACTTTTTCTCAGAGCCACTGATCACTCCTCCACCTCCAAGAGGAACCCC
This sequence comes from Allium fistulosum, assembly GCA_030737815.1. Taxonomy (NCBI): domain Eukaryota; kingdom Viridiplantae; phylum Streptophyta; class Magnoliopsida; order Asparagales; family Amaryllidaceae; genus Allium; species Allium fistulosum. Next base: position 89,384,043 of record CM060905.1, read on the forward strand.
GACCTCTCTAGTACCTCCGACCAACTGAAATTGCTCGAAAACCATTTTCCGTTCATCACCAAACTGCTCTTAAACCCCACCTCTAAAAATCATTAAACCCATCTTAAAAATCATAGGTTGAAGTAAGAATTCGAGTTATATACTTGAATCAATATTTTGTGTAATTCGAAATTTCCAAAATTTAAAGTTTCCTCTGTTATTTTCATTTTAAACATCATTTATTATGTTTTAAAAACCTGAAGCTATTTTATAATCTTCACTATACAGTTACAAACCATTTTCATTTAAATACCCCAGGCTAATATGGTTTGGATTCGAAGATATTAAATTTTTTCTGAAAGCAGAACATACACAGACATGCACAGTTCAAAAACATAAACAACATATAGCATACTTGTATTCACATATGCCAGCATCACTTATTTCCAGAATTTCATAAGCAACAAACATGCATTTACTTAAACTTTTAAATAAAAGTTTACTCACAGTTGTTTTGAGAAGATGAACAGAGCTTCTTTGATGAATCAGGCTTTGAAAATACAAGCTGGAATCTTTTCTTGATTCTTTGATTAATCTGGTTTGTTTTGATTGTATTGTTGTTCATATTGAATTATGTTTAAGTTTTGAAATGGTGTTTACTTCAGAGGTTACTCAATTTTTTGATGGACGAACTGAAATGGAAATGATGAATATATGGGAGATGAGTTTACTGGTTGATGAAATTATTTTGTACGGGTGATATTTTTTTTATGTTGTACAATAGGCAGAGATTTTTTATTGGCTTTGGTGGCTGATATGATATTGTTGTGTACAAGCATTAATTATCATTGTACAAATTTACATATGATACTAGTATCTTCTTTTGCAAGCTTCATTCAAGTGTTCATACATAACTTATCTTTCTTCCTTTGCAAAGGTACATACTTACATTTTTGTTTACATGCTTAAGTGTATTCTTACATATATATATATATATACTTTATTTTGTAAGTATATTTTGTTAATATTTATTTTATAAATCCCAATTCAATTTTAATTTAAATACATTTTTTCCAGTAATTCATAATTTAATTGATATTTTATATCAATTACCAATTACTTTCACAATTTTTATTCAAAATTTATCTTATATATATTAATTTCTATTTTTTTATTTTATTTTCCTTAGTCTTATTATTTTATAATATAGATAATTTCTATTTTAAATATGTTATTAAAATTTTATTTAAGTGTATTACTTGATATTTTTATAATTTATCTTATATACATCTATCTCTATTTTTATTTAATCTTATTATTGTATAATATGGATAATTTCTATATTTTATATGTTGTTAATCTTAGCAAATGTGTTACTTTGGATTTTATAGTTTACCCTTTTTATATATTTATTTCTAGCTTAAATTATTATTATTAATTTTACTTTAATATTTATTGTCTTGTATTTCTCTATATATTTTTATTTTATAAATTCAAATTATTATTAACCATCAATTCTAAATTTTAAAATTATTTATTTTTAAACCATTTGTCAAAGATTTAAATTCAAATCAAATATATATATATAAATTCAAATTTACTTATATATGCCTGTATACATATATATTCACATATTTACATATATATATACAACATTTAAATTTTTAGATAATTTAACATAGAATTTATTTGAACTCGGGGAAACTCGCATAAATTTACAAATTAATTTCACAATTTTTATTCAAAAACTAAATTAATTATCAATTTAAATATATATAAAATCCGGGGTCGTTACAACCTTCCCCTCTTAAGAAATTTCGTCCTCAAAATTTGCCAGGGAGACACAAAGATAGATGAAGAATATTTCATCAAATCAACTGAATATCTATTCTGCATTTGGCTTACCAAATTAGAATATCAATAATAGATACGAGAACGAATCTTTTAAATTTTTCCACAAGATACTTGGGTTATCCGGATCTACGAAATATGCAGTGGCATTGGTTAGTTCAAAGGGATAACTAACCATTCGTAGAATATATTGGGACCCAAAGAATAGATAAATATATGGATACAATTTCAAAAATTTTAAATTTAGAAACTAAAGTATACCTATCGACCATAGCAAACAAAGCAACCCATTCATCCAAACAAACAATTCTGGCCTATTTGGAGTTTATGTCCCATGCAAATATATCAAATCTTCTTCCTGGATCTACCAGAAACTATCAAAGAATTGAAAAGAGATATTGAACAAAAGAGATTGATAGAGAAAAGATTGTTTCCTTGTTGCTACAGGGTATTGACCATTTATAGTTGTATTCCCCTGTCCTCTATCTCATCCTCTTCTTACACTCATACTTACTATCAGTGAATAGTAAGAGAATTTACTGAGGTATACGGACAGATATCTTAGGGATTACTCATTCTAGGGTATACTTCACCCTATCTCTAATGAGCTACTTAATGTGTTATACTCCAGAGCTAAAGTTCAACCTTAGCTCTGATACCAATTATAATGACCTAGGCTTTTCAACCATCGGTAGCGGCTACTCCCCGCCGTGGCATACACTGGTACCCTGCCCTTGCTTTTACGGCCAGCCTTTCGACTGTCACACCTTACGGCTAACCAACCCCTCGATACTAAATCTCAGGGACATGTAGGGGTAAGAGTCTCCCGTTCGCCACCAAATTGCGAAGCGAGAACCCCCTATCACATCTCACTAAGAGAAGCAAGTGCAGTGTCAGATATACAACCATACAAGTCTATTACAGGTTCGAACAGAACCGAAGGCACTTCCAAAGAAGCCCTTGCAATCCGGATAATCACTAATCACGTCCGGACTTCCCACCACATATGGAGTCTCTATACCGGGGACCATTCGATGCAGAGACATTCGACGAGTTGTCCTTTCGTTTTCGAAAATATCCGGTCTTCGCCACCGGTCTTCAAATGCTATCCATTTACGTCGTATCACTATTCGGAATGGGTTATATGACACAAAGTCCTCTCCTGGCTAAACCGAATAGTGAGCGCAATATTTTAAAAACATATGGATATTGGGATTTTAGTTAAGTCACAACTTATTATCCAAAGCTTTTCTTCAAATGGTTTAAACACATTACCATTTTAATCTTTTTAAACAAAAAGATTCAATTCACAAAGTTCACCCAGTTTCACAAAGATCCATTCATAGATTTTCAAATCGATTTCCATTTCAATTTGGATTAACTCGTCCAATCTTTAAAACAAAGGTTTAACTTATAGCTTTCAAAACAATTCCATTTCGACCTTTTATACAAAAGGTACACCTTCCAATTTCAACACAAAGTTCAACAATCTTTCACAAATATTTATTCATAACTTGGAAAACCATTTTCATTTCAATCTTGAAATTCTTTTGACACAAATTGGAAATTTATTCCTTATATGAAAGCTTCTATTATTTGAAAACAATAGTTTTCATTTTGGAAAATCTGATTCATTTATACGAGTTGAAGTCTTTGGGTCAAATTCAAATTCTCAAAACCATACTTTTAAAATGGTTTTAATTCATATAAACACATTTATAACATCTTTAACCATAATTTCCAAACATGGGATTCAATTCAAAATTTTGAATTCAAATTCAAATTAAATTATTTAAATTGAAAAACTTTACCAAGTTATTCAAAATAACTTTATTCTCAAAACTCCTTTTCACAAGCTTTAACATTTAACCCAAATCCATTTCCAAAATCAATTGAAATTAAAATTTCAATTTCAAAAATATTAAATTTAAATCATCTATGACTTAACCTATTTCCTCGTGAAACCCATATTTGTGTGTGTAAGAGTTTGGTCCAGGGGTTTAACATAGTAGTGCAACACTACAAATCATCACATCATCACAGATTCAAATACAATAATATATTTGATAAGCGGTATAACTATAATGCTTATCTTTTATTCACAGATCACAGATATATATATCACAGATAATAAATTACAGTCATCCCAGATAAATAAATTACATCACAGATCACAACACAAATCAGGATATATCACAAAGCATCACAAATCAAGGATATCAAACAATTCACCCATTCCATAAAATCCAAACATCTGTAAGTAGGATCAATTTAATTATCTGATTGATTTAAATCAGATTAATTTCTATGAATAAATTTGCTAGTCATGGTAAATTAATGATCAATTAATTACAAAACATTTAATAATTTCCCTTTGATTAATCATTAATTAACCCTTAATTAATTACTTAAATGATTATCTCTAATCACAAATTAATTACATTGAGCAATTATCCTTTAATCATTTAATTAATCAATTTTAATCATTTAATTACTTTTAATTAAGTAATTATTTTCAAGTAATTAATTACCTTTAATTACTTATATTAATTAATCTTAATTAATTAATCATTCTTTAATATAATTACACAAAGTAATTATCCCTTAATTTCATTAAGTAATAACTTTTATTAATTACATTAAGTAATCAATTTCATTAAGTAATTAACCTTAACTATTAATTAATTAACCTTTAATTAATAACTAATTAACCTTAATCATGTAGTTAATTAACCTTTAATTAATCACATAAATAAATTAATCACCTTGATTAATTATCCTTTAATTAATCACATTAATTAATAAACCTTTAATTACTTAATAAATCATCCATATCATTAATTAATTATCCACTTTTAATTATCTTAATAATTTAATGAATCACAAATCATTAAGTTCTAATTAACTTTAAAATAAACATTATTCTTATGAATGATTAAACTATCATTATTAAAAGCATTTTAAAAACAATTTACCTTTAAACTTACTTTTGAATTCCATTTTAAATTTAAGATTTAAAATGAATACATATTTACCTTTAACAAAGTTTAAACAATCTAAAAACCCTTTTTAAATCTCATGTTAAAGAAATACTTGTCTTTTAAAAGAAATTTTAAAAGAATTTAAACCAAATTCATTTTTAAATTCAAACCATTTAAAATACACTTAAACATTTTAAAGTTATTAAAACAATTTAAATTTAAAAAAAACTTTATTTCAAAATTAGAATACAAATTTAAATTTTGAAATAATACTTAAAAACTGATTTAAAACTTAGTTTAAATCTTTGTTTTACATTTAAAAAATTCGTTTTTAAATTTTAAAAAAGCTGACAGATTTTTAAACCTGTAACCACACATTTTTAAAACTTTATTTCATTTCAAAGCTAGGATGAAAATTTAGATTTGAATCCAGATTTAAACTTAGATTTAAAACTCTGTTCAAATCCTTACTTTCAGGTTTTAAAATCATTTAAAAATTTAAGCAGACAGGTTTCTGTTTTTAAACCCTGGGCAAAACATTTAACCGAGCCCATCTCTTAAAACTCCGAGTCAAATTCCTCTCTGCTTCGAGTAAATACTCGAATTACTCGAGTTCGACCTCCTCTGTTCACATCCAAAAATTCACCAGAAAGGAAAAGTGCACGGTGCACGTGCGCCGTGACTCTGACCAACTCCAGCCATCACCCACACCTTCATCACATCGGCGATCGCCTCCAGATCCATTAGCGACCACCTGGACTTCGTCAACGCCTCGAAAATCAATTCGAATTCGAATGCCTAAACCTGAAAACACAACAGCAAACACCCCTTCAAACCTGTCATCGCCTCGTGCTCACCGCTCCGACCACCTGAAGGTCTACGACTCCGACTACGAACTCGACAACATCCCCTCTATCATTTCCCAGAGCCACGTGGCACTCGGTCGACTATCGACGACGAACTCAACAAAATACCTAGCCTCGACTAAACTAGGTTAATAGATTTTAAATGCTCGCCGCTGCCACGACAATCAACTACACCCCATCGCACTATTTTTCTCAGAGCCACTGATCACTCCTCCACCTCCAGGAGGAACCCCGACCTCTCTAGTACCTCTGATCATCTGAAATTGCTCAAAACCCATTTTCCGTTCATCACCAAACTGCTCTTACCCCACCTCTAAAAATCATTAAACCCATCTTAAAAATCATAGGTTGAAGTAAGAATTCGAGTTATATACTTGAATCAATATTTTGTTTAATTCGAAATTTCCAAAATTTAAAGTTTCCTCTGTTATTTTCATTTTAAACATTATTTATTATGTTTTAAAAACCTGAAACTATTTTATAATCTTCACTATACAGTTACAAACAATTTTCATTTAAATACCCCAGGCTAATATGGTTTGGATTCGAAGATATTAAATTTTTTCTGAAAGCAGAACATACACAGACATGCACAGTTCAAAAACATAAACAACATATAGCATACTTGTATTCACATATGCCAGCATCACTTATTTCCAGAATTTCATAAGCAACAAACATGTATTTACTTAAACTTTTAAATAAAAGTTTTCTCACAGTTGTTTTGAGAAGATGAACAGAGCTTCTTTGATGAATCAGGCTTTGAAAATACAAGATGGAATCTTTTCTTGATTCTTTGATTAATCTGGTTTGTTTTGATTGTATTGTTATTCATATTGAATTATGTTTAAGTTTTGAAATGGTGTTTACTTCAGAGGTTACTCAATTTTTTGATGGACGAACTGAAATGGAAATGATGAATATATGGGAGATGAGTTTACTGGTTGATGAAATTATTTTGTACGGGTGATTTTTTTTATGTTGTACAATAGGCAGAGATTTTTTATTGGCTTTGGTGGCTGATATGATATTGTTGTGTACAAGCATTAATTATCTTTGTACAAATTTACATATAATACTAGTATCTTCTTTTGCAAGCTTCATTCAAGTGTTCATACATAACTTATCTTTCTTCCTTTACAAAGGTACATACTTACATTTTTGTTTACATGCTTAAGTGTATTCTTACATATATATATATATATATATATATACTTTATTTTGTAAGTATATTTTGTTTATATTTATTTTATAAATCCCAATTCAATTTTAATTTAAATACATTTTTTCCAGTAATTCATAATTTAATTGATATTTTATATCAATTACCAATTACTTTCACAATTTTTATTCAAAATTTATCTTATATATATTAATTTCTTTTTTTTTTATTTTATTTTCCTTAGTCTTATTATTTATAATATAGATAATTTCTATTTTAAATATGTTATTAAAATTTTATTTAAGTGTATTACTTGATATTTTTATAATTTATCTTATATACATCTATCTCTATTTTTATTTAATCTTATTATTGTATAATAGGGAAAATTTCTATATTTTATATGTTGTTAATCTTAGCAAATGTGTTACTTTGGATTTTATAGTTTACCCTTTTTATATATTTATTTCTAGCTTAAATTATTATTATTAATTTTACTTTAATATTTATTGTCTTGTATTTCTCTATATATTTTTATTTTATAAATTCAAATTATTATTAACCATCAATTCTAAATTTTAAAATTATTTATTTTTAAACCATTTGTCAAAGATTTAAATTCAAATCAAATATATATATATAAATTCAAATTTACTTATATATGCCTGTATACATATATATTCACATATTTACATATATATATACAACATTTAAATTTTTAGATAATTTAACATAGAATTTATTTGAACTCGGGGAAACTCGCATAAATTTACAAATTAATTTCACAATTTTTATTCAAAAACTAAATTAATTATCAATTTAAATATATATAAAATCCGGGGTCGTTACAACCTTCCCCTCTTAAGAAATTTCGTCCTCAAAATTTGCCAGGGAGACACAAAGATAGATGAAGAATATTTCATCAAATCAACTGAATATCTATTCTGCATTTGGCTTACCAAATTAGAATATCAATAATAGATACGAGAACGAATCTTTTAAATTTTTCCACAAGATACTTGGGTTATCCGGATCTACGAAATATGCAGTGGCATTGGTTAGTTCAAAGGGATGACTAACCATTCGTAGAATATATTGGGACCCAAAGAATAGATAAATATATGGATACAATTTCAAAAATTTTAAATTTAGAAACTAAAGTATACCTATCGACCATAGCAAACAAAGCAACCCATTCATCCAAACAAACAATTCTGGCCTATTTGGAGTTTATGTCCCATGCAAATATATCAAATCTTCTTCCTGGATCTACCAGAAACTATCAAAGAATTGAAAAGAGATATTGAACAAAAGAGATTGATAGAGAAAAGATTGTTTCCTTGTTGCTACAGGGTATTGACCATTTATAGTTGTATTCCCCTGTCCCCTATCTCATCCTCTTCTTACACTCATACTTACTATCAGTGAATAGTAAGAGAATTTACTGAGGTATACGGACAGATATCTTAGGGATTACTCATTCTAGGGTATACTTCACCCTATCTCTAATGAGCTACTTAATGTGTTATACTCCAGAGCTAAAGTTCAACCTTAGCTCTGATACCAATTATAATGACCTAGGCTTTTCAACCATCGGTAGCGGCTACTCCCCGCCGTGGCATACACTGGTACCCTGCCCTTGCTTTTACGGCCAGCCTTTCGACTGTCACACCTTACGGCTAACCAACCCCTCGATACTAAATCTCAGGGACATGTAGGGGTAAGAGTCTCCCGTTCGCCACCAAATTGCGAAGCGAGAACCCCCTATCACATCTCACTAAGAGAAGCAAGTGCAGTGTCAGACATACAACCATACAAGTCTATTACAGGTTCGAACAGAACCGAAGGCACTTCCAAAGAAGCCCTTGCAATCCGGATAATCACTAATCACGTCCGGACTTCCCACCACATATGGAGTCTCTATACCGGGGACCATTCGATGCAGAGACATTCGACGAGTTGTCCTTTCGTTTTCGAAAATATCCGGTCTTCGCCACCGGTCTTCAAATGCTATCCATTTACATCGTATCACTATTCGGAATGGGTTATATGACACAAAGTCCTCTCCCGGCTAAACCGAATAGTGAGCGCAATATTTTAAAAACATATGGATATTGGGATTTTAGTTAAGTCACAACTTATTATCCAAAGCTTTTCTTCAAATGGTTTAAACACATTACCATTTTAATCTTTTTAAACAAAAAGATTCAATTCACAAAGTTCACCCAGTTTCACAAAGATCCATTCATAGATTTTCAAATCGATTTCCATTTCAATTTGGATTAACTCGTCCAATCTTTAAAACAAAGGTTTAACTTATAGCTTTCAAAACAATTCCATTTCGACCTTTTATACAAAAGGTACACCTTTCCAATTTCAACACAAAGTTCAACAATCTTTCACAAATATTTATTCATAACTTGGAAAACCATTTTCATTTCAATCTTGAAATTCTTTTGACACAAATTGGAAATTTATTCCTTATATGAAAGCTTCTATTATTTGAAAACAATAGTTTTCATTTTGGAAAATCTGATTCATTTATACGAGTTGAAGTCTTTGGGTCAAATTCAAATTCTCAAAACCATACTTTTAAAATGGTTTTAATTCATATAAACACATTTATAACATCTTTAACCATAATTTCCAAACATGGGATTCAATTCAAAATTTTGAATTCAAATTCAAATTAAATTATTTAAATTGAAAAACTTTACCAAGTTATTCAAAATAACTTTATTCTCAAAACTCCTTTTCACAAGCTTTAACATTTAACCCAAATCCATTTCCAAAATCAATTGAAATTAAAATTTCAATTTCAAAAATATTAAATTTAAATCATCTATGACTTAACCTATTTCATCGTGAAACCCATATTTGTGTGTGTAAGAGTTTGGTCCAGGGGTTTAACATAGTAGTGCAACACTACAAATCATCACATCATCACAGATTCAAATACAATAATATATTTGATAAGCGGTATAACTATAATGCTTATCTTTTATTCACAGATCACAGATATATATATCACAGATAATAAATTACAGTCATCCCAGATAAATAAATTACATCACAGATCACAACACAAATCAGGATATATCACAAAGCATCACAAATCAAGGATATCAAACAATTCACCCATTCCATAAAATCCAAACATCTGTAAGTAGGATCAATTTAATTATCTGATTGATTTAAATCAGATTAATTTCTATGAATAAATTTGCTAGTCATGGTAAATTAATGATCAATTAATTACAAAACATTTAATAATTTCCCTTTGATTAATCATTAATTAACCCTTAATTAATTACTTAAATGATTATCTCTAATCACAAATTAATTACATTGAGCAATTATCCTTTAATCATTTAATTAATCAATTTTAATCATTTAATTACTTTTAATTAAGTAATTATTTTCAAGTAATTAATTACCTTTAATTACTTATATTAATTAATCTTAATTAATTAATCATTCTTTAATATAATTACACAAAGTAATTATCCCTTAATTTCATTAAGTAATAACTTTTATTAATTACATTAAGTAATCAATTTCATTAAGTAATTAACCTTAACTATTAATTAATTAACCTTTAATTAATAACTAATTAACCTTAATCATGTAGTTAATTAACCTTTAATTAATCACATAAATAAATTAATCACCTTGATTAATTATCCTTTAATTAATCACATTAATTAATAAACCTTTAATTACTTAATAAATCATCCATATCATTAATTAATTATCCACTTTTAATTATCTTAATAATTTAATGAATCACAAATCATTAAGTTCTAATTAACTTTAAAATAAACATTATTCTTATGAATGATTAAACTATCATTATTAAAAGCATTTTAAAAACAATTTACCTTTAAACTTACTTCTGAATTCCATTTTAAATTTAAGATTTAAAATGAATACATATTTACCTTTAACAAAGTTTAAACAATCTAAAAACCCTTTTTAAATCTCATGTTAAAGAAATACTTGTCTTTTAAAAGAAATTTTAAAAGAATTTAAACCAAATTCATTTTTAAATTCAAACCATTTAAAATACACTTAAACATTTTAAAGTTATTAAAACAATTTAAATTTAAAAAAAACTTTATTTCAAAATTAGAATACAAATTTAAATTTTGAAATAATACTTAAAAACTGATTTAAAACTTAGTTTAAATCTTTGTTTTACATTTAAAAAATTCGTTTTTAAATTTTAAAAAAGCTGACAGATTTTTAAACCTGTAACCACACATTTTTAAAACTTTATTTCATTTCAAAGCTAGGATGAAAATTTAGATTTGAATCCAGATTTAAACTTAGATTTAAAACTCTGTTCAAATCCTTACTTTCAGGTTTTAAAATCATTTAAAAATTTAAGCAGACAGGTTTCTGTTTTTAAACCCTGGGCAAAACATTTAACCGAGCCCATCTCTTAAAACTTCGAGTCAAATTCCTCTCTGCTTCGAGTAAATACTCGAATTACTCGAGTTCGACCTCCTCTGTTCACATCCAAAAATTCACCAGAAAGGAAAAGTGCACGGTGCACGTGCGCCGTGACTCTGACTAACTCCAGCCATCACCCACACCTTCATCACATCGGCGATCGCCTCCAGATCCATTAGCGACCACCTGGACTTCGTCAACGCCTCGAAAATCAATTCGAATTCGAATGCCTAAACCTGAAAACACAACAGCAAACACCCCTTCAAACCTGTCATCGCGTCGTGCTCACCGCTCCGACCACCTGAAGGTCTACGACTCCGACTACGAACTCGACAACATCACCTCTATCATTTCCCAGAGCCACGTGGCACTCGGTCGACTATCGACGACGAACTCAACAAAATACCTAGCCTCGACTAAACTAGGTTAAGAGATTTTAAATGCTCGCCGCTGCCACGACAATCAACTACACCCCATCGCACTATTTTTCTCAGAGCCACTGATCACTCCTCCACCTCCAGGAGGAACCCCGACCTCTCTAGTACCTCCGATCATCTGAAATTGCTCAAAAACCATTTTCCGTTCATCACCAAACTGCTCTTACCCCACCTCTAAAAATCATTAAACCCATCTTAAAATCATAGGTTGAAGTAAGAATTCGAGTTATATACTTGAATCAATATTTTGTGTAATTCAAAATTTCCAAAATTTAAAGTTTCCTCTGTTATTTTCATTTTAAAAATTATTTATTATGTTTTAAAAACCTGAAACTATTTTATAATCTTCACTATACAGTTACAAACAATTTTCATTTAAATACCCCAGGCTAATATGGTTTGGATTCGAAGATATTAAATTTTTTCTGAAAGCAGAACATACACAGACATGCACAGTTCAAAAACATAAACAACATATAGCATACTTGTATTCACATATGCCAGCATCACTTATTTCCAGAATTTCATAAGCAACAAACATGTATTTACTTAAACTTTTAAATAAAAGTTTTCTCACAGTTGTTTTGAGAAGATGAACAGAGCTTCTTTGATGAATCAGGCTTTGAAAATACAAGATGGAATCTTTTCTTGATTCTTTGATTAATCTGGTTTGTTTTGATTGTATTGTTATTCATATTGAATTATGTTTAAGTTTTGAAATGGTGTTTACTTCAGAGGTTACTCAATTTTTTGATGGACGAACTGAAATGGAAATGATGAATATATGGGAGATGAGTTTACTGGTTGATGAAATTATTTTGTACGGGTGATTTTTTTTATGTTGTACAATAGGCAGAGATTTTTTATTGGCTTTGGTGGCTGATATGATATTGTTGTGTACAAGCATTAATTATCTTTGTACAAATTTACATATAATACTAGTATCTTCTTTTGCAAGCTTCATTCAAGTGTTCATACATAACTTATCTTTCTTCCTTTACAAAGGTACATACTTACATTTTTGTTTACATGCTTAAGTGTATTCTTACATATATATATATATATATATATATATATATATATATACTTTATTTTGTAAGTATATTTTGTTTATATTTATTTTATAAATCCCAATTCAATTTTAATTTAAATACATTTTTTCCAGTAATTCATAATTTAATTGATATTTTATATCAATTACCAATTACTTTCACAATTTTTATTCAAAATTTATCTTATATATATTAATTTCTATTTTTTTTATTTTATTTTCCTTTGTCTTATTATTTTATAATATAGATAATTTCTATTTTAAATATGTTATTAAAATTTTATTTAAGTGTATTACTTGATATTTTTATAATTTATCTTATATACATCTATCTCTATTTTTATTTAATCTTATTATTGTATAATAGGGAAAATTTCTATATTTTATATGTTGTTAATCTTAGCAAATGTGTTACTTTGGATTTTATAGTTTACCCTTTTTATATATTTATTTCTAGCTTAAATTATTATTATTAATTTTACTTTAATATTTATTGTCTTGTATTTCTCTATATATATTTATTTTATAAATTCAAATTATTATTAACCATCAATTCTAAATTTTAAAATTATTTATTTTTAAACCATTTGTCAAAGATTTAAATTCAAATCATATATATATATATATAAATTCAAATTTACTCATATATGCCCGTATACATATATATTCATATATTTACATATATATACAACATTTAAATTTTTAGATGATTTAACATAGAATTTATTTGAACTCGGGGAAACTCGCATCAATTTACAAATTAATTTCATAATTTTTATTCAAAAACTAAATTAATTATCAATTTAAATATATATATAATCCGGGGTCGTTACACTTAAGCACATCCAAAATCCAAATTCCTGATTTATATTAGTTGACACTAATCAAAACACTTTTAATTTATCCAAAATACATGTGCTATCAAATATTCATATCCTCGATTAATCCCTAGTCCATACTTACCGCCTAGCGATTTTACAACCTTGGTTGTACCCAAAAGATATGATCCATTGGTCGTAAAAGTGTTTTGAGAGAAAGATCAATGTAGTTGTAATATAGAAAGTTATGTTGAAAAGAATAACAATGCAAGTTTCAATTATTGAAATTAACGTAACAGATTCGTCGGTCAATATACTTAAGTTAATTCGGATTTTACTCACAAAATTATCGCATATTGTGATTTTGAGTTTTGGTATATGAAGCAGAAATTCTAAGTAATGATTTAGAATGTGTTGTTTGCACTTAATAACCAAAGTTTCTTAAAGTCGGTGAGAGCAATTTTGAGCTTGTGGGTTATTGATATGATCCAAGGAGTGATACGAAAGTATTATTCAATTAACATCAGAGTTAAGTATTTTGACAGAAAAATCAAATATTTTGAATTTTAGTCAAATGCAAAGGAAGCTTGTGTTTGTAAGAAAGGATATTAATATGTGCTAAAATATTTCTAAAATCATAAGTAAACAATAAACTTATGATTGTTAATGGTATATTTCTATTAAAATCATTTTGGTTTGGTTGTTTAACTCTACTTTAATTTGAAAATGACATCTTTTATAATTAGTATAAAGGGATGTTGTGATTGTCTCAAATGATATATGCAAACATGATATTAAAATTGTTAATATGGAGCATGTAAGATGAGTTCCTTGGCAATAAGAATCACCACATATGCTATATTGTCAACAATATCACACTTCGCTTATGTATTTGATACATAGAGCAACTAACAAATCCGAATTAAGATTATCATTTGAAAATTGAGAGTATCCTCGAGTATTTGCGAAATACTAGATAGTTGTTTACAGAAACAATGGACTCCTTATAAAGGACTGTGTGGACTTGAACTTCATAAGCGATATTGAGTATAATTTTTCAATGCTAAGTTCATGTTCAATTTCAAGTTAAGAACTTTAAGTTGGAAGTGTTCTAACCGGAGATTGGTGGCTAATTCAACCAAAGGCTAAGTACATCACCTTGAATAAGCTGCAATAAAGAAGTATAAATAAATGCATAAGTTTATAACCAAGTTAGAGAGGTTTCAAATGTTGAGAATCCTATGACATTGTTATATGATAACGATGTTGTGATACAATTCGTAAAAGAATCTAGAGCTCACTAGAAGTCGAGAGACATACTTTGAACAGTTCCACATGATAAAGGCAATTTGTCAACGTCGGAGAGAGTTGATAGATAGAGTAGATAACCAAAACAAATAGCATGCCCACTCACTAAGAGACTAATCCGATTAGTTTTTGAGAAAATCGATCGGATAAGTTGGTAAGTTATGTAATTGACCTCAAGTGCAAGAGAGAGATTGATAGAGTTAAGGGTATACCATAAAGGCTACGTAATTTGTTAGATATATCTAACTTGATAACAAATCTTATTCAAAATAAAAGGTGCTTCTTTCTATTATATATTCGTTATATTGTGATATAATTAATTATGTAATTAATTTAAAGTCTATTAAATAGAAAATTCTTAAATGATATGTTAATATGTTGTAATTATAAGAAATTTAACAAATTAAAATGACATATTATTTTAAATATTCCTAGTCTAGATGTTTTAAGATTGGATATTGGTATTTCCATCGAGACTGGAGTGCGTAACGCTCTCTAAATGTTGGGCAGTGTATACTGATGGCTGCTGGGGGAACTAAGGGGTTACGTACTAATAGTTATTGGATAACTATGGAATGACTCACTCGAGAGTTTTCTATTGGTTAATATAACTAAGGTCAAACAAAGAATCTTGAAGTGACGGTGTTACACAGTTCTCTCGACTTGAGAATACTATTGAAATTCAATATGGACACTCCACTTTGATTATAGTTAAATTGTGGCATGGCGTCCATCGAACGACTATAGTTGGGTCTGAGTTGATGCAATGGAAGTGAAACATTATTTAATAGAGAATTCGTCTCCTAGGTTATATGGGGTTAGTATCACGGTCAACTGTAGTCAACTAAAAGTTAAAGTCTCTAACCAGAGTAGTGCAGTTATTATTAATTTTTATTATTGAACTATTCAAGTTGAATGTGGACGATGTTGGAATTTTAACCAAAACAAAATTCTATAAGTCCTAATGTGATATAATTTTGGTGAAGAGAATTGGTGTAAATAATCTTTACTAATGGGTACCCCTTACAATAAGTAAAATTGAATTTTACCGAAAAGATATGTTAGCGATAAATTAGCCAAAATTTCACACCACTAGCTAAGGCAACATGTGAACGTTAATATTTGAATAATGTTAATCACTTACTGAATTTACACATTTGATTCGCACAACCGAAATGATGAACACTCTCAATGAACCACACAGTCTAATTAATTTATAATCATTGTAAATTAATAAAATTATTTAATATTTATGAAATATTAATTATTAGTTTTTATTTAATTTGTTTGAATGCCATCAATATTTAGTAAAGTGCGTGCGTATATATAAGTTATAAACATTCGTATTGATATATGATGTCGGTAGAATATTTAAATTGGATTTAAATAGAATAAATACTAAGTGTGTTTTTAAATAAATTAAATTAATCAATATTTATGAATAATAATTATTAAAAAAAATTGATTTGTTTTGAATACCATTATTATTTAATAAAGTACGTATATAAAATTATAAACGTGAGCAACGATATACTATATGGGTAGAATATTTAAATTGAATTTAAGTGGGATTATAGAAATTTTAAGGACCCATGTGGTACCATCTATGGTCGGCCGTGCATGTAGAAGAGGGAGTGGATTTTATCGAGATTCAATGGAGAATTAAAAGAGGAAAGTTTTAAGGAAGAAGTAAGAATGTTTTATATCATTTTTTAAAAAAAAATCTCCCTTCATTTCTTTCATTAATTTCATTCTTTCCTAACAAAATATTTCCTCCTCCACTCGCATCTATCACGGCCGAAAATTTAATGGCTATAAGGGAAAAAAATTCAAAATCAAATAAAATAAAACAAAAGTGGTTATCTCTCGATTCTTGCAAGATCTAGAGATTGATTCGCTGAATCTAAGAATCCTTTCATCATTTAAGGTGCTTCTTTTAGCTGCATCTCAAGGTAACTTTTTATTATATTCAAATACAAATTCATCATGTTTATTTGGTTTGAATCTTCCACCTCTTGTATCTATTTTATTTGTACTAATTTGCAATATATTTTAGATCTTTACTTACCTCACTTGAATCAGTTGTATGCACATCTTATTAATTCTTTTTTTGACACATCCTTGTCCTTCTCTTATATTGTTCATATGTTATCTATGTTAGTAATTTTAGATCCATCGACACTTTTTTTCATATCGTGTGTTTTATTTAGGTTTGAATATCATTATCATGAATTTATATGTGCCTAAATCGTTTAATTCCTTTTTGTTTAAAAACTATTGTTTAAACAAATTTTTATTAAATGATTTAAGTTTCATGTTACAAGGTTGAGAATTGAATACATATACTAGAAGTTGACTTAAAACAATTTTGGTTATTATTTCCATGAGAATAATAATTAAGTCAATTCAAATTTATGAGTGGACTTTTCAAAAAAAAAATCGTTTCTTTCTTAACTTATAAATTGGAACTAACTTTAATTAATTTTATTGTTTGAAAGTATATCTTTTAAATAACAAACTAATTGAATACATTTGTTACATGTTATTTTCTTTTATTTTAATAAAACCTACTTTCGTAGGCCACGAATGTAAGAAGGTTCGCCACTACCTCATCTCCTTTTAACACAGGTCCTCACAGAGACACTATTCGATCTTAAGATTTTAACTCATTTAAGGGATTATTATATGCCTCTGCAACTATCAGGCTGCTAAAATGCAGCTGTCAAGGCTTGAACCCTCTCCCTCTACAGGGGAGCTAGGAACCCTTGTCAACTGAATTATTTCTTAGTTAAAACTAACTTTAAATTGTTTGCTTTGACTTTAAAACATGTCATACAATCAAAGTCTATCTTAATGTAAACAAGTATACATGCATATATGTGTGTTTATGTTATACTCTATATCTTAAAGTCGAATCTCACCCGCTATTTTTTCCTTTGTCCCATAATTTTAGAATTTAAATACTCATCTCTCCCTAATTGAGTATATTCTAAAGAAGGTCATATGTTCAAATCCCGCTAGCCACTCCTATACATAATATATCTTAGAATAACATTGATTGCCTTGATTTAGTTTAAACTTAAGCACCTAAGTTCGAATTCGATTAACCTCATTTTATCCAATATATTTTAGAATCATTTAATTCTTTTGAAAAACCTTTATTTTTTATTAAGCCTCTTGTTACTTATAAAATACATTCAAAATCAAAGCTTTAATCATACAATCTTCTATTTTGTAGTTATTTTGAATAAGCATGGTCTTTATTTGAATTTCATTAGCCTTATTTTTGAAATATAAAGTTTTTTGAAAAGTAACATATTTTAAACACTGGCATTATTAAGAATGAAAGAAAATAATAATAATAAGACTATCCATGATTATTCGATCCTAGAGCAATAAATTTATCTTAAGCTCATTTCTTAAGTTAACCAGTGAACTCATGTAATTTTATTATGTCTTATACTATATACACAGACACATATGGATATATATGTGTGTGTGTGTGTATAAGTTGGATCTCTTCTAATCCTTTTTGCTTTTTTTGTCATAATTGTATAGTTTAAATCCTTTTTTGTCAATGATTGTTGTGTATATTTTCACATTTACCCTCTAAACTTCTTAATTAATAAGATTTAGTATACTCAACCGTAACAACATATCTCTTTGACTTTCCCATTATTAGTTTTACTTATTCACTTCAAATCCATTTTATTTCTCCATGAAGTTCGAACCCTAAGTAGAGGTTTCTTTTTTCTCATCAAAAGTTAAATTTCTATACTCTTTGTTTCATCTTTCATTAGAGTTTCTTTGTAATCTAAAGCTTCACAAGTACTCAAAATGATATCAAATTTTAATTGCATAGTTCAATCATTAGAAAGGGTCACATAATATGATGGTAAGTATTGCACTTTGATGATATTCAACTCTTTTTCCCACTCAGTTCACTTGAAATTTATTTCTTAATGTATGTGTGGAAAATTTCCTTTGAATCATCACAAGCCTTCATTTTCCCCTAAAATTGCATTTATTATCTCAAAAGTTAAGTTTGTATAGTATTTTATAATCAAAAGGTACAACATGTTTAGATTTTATTTTCTTCACCTTTACAAATAAATAAGTAATAATTACTTTGTATAATGTATTATAATTTATTATTCTTGCAACATACATACATACATACATAGTATAAAATAGATCTCTCCAAATCCGTTAGCTTTTTTCAATTAATATAGAATTATAATTCTTATTTCTTCATGATTCATATGTATTGTAATTTTGATTTTAAACTATTTCTTAATTAAAACTAACTTTAAATTGTTTACTTTAACTTTAAAACATGTCGGACAATCAAAGTCTGCCTTAATGTAAACAAGTATGCATACATGTGTGTGTAATGGATCTTATTTTGTAAAAAAATATTATTTTGGATGATAAAGGCATATGTATAAAGGGAAAATGTGTTTGTTGCGGTATAAATCTCAGCACCTAAACACGTTCACATTAACTATATACACTTCATATATATTACACTTGTAATTTCACACATAAGTATGTTTGATGCAATCATTACAACATACAATTGGCTTAAATTAAACTCAAACTAGTTTGAACAAATGATATCAAATGAAGAATTTAGGCTTTATAGGCTTAACTAGGATCAAAATGAATTTTTTTTTTTTGAAATTCACCATTTAAACCACTTCCAACTGGCCTGGTTTCATAAACATATATATACAAAATCAATCCTTTATATAAATTAATTAAATAAAATAAAGATTGTATTTACAATTATTTAGAACCAATCTAAGTCAGTTTAGACTTCGTAGGCCCAATAAGATCTGAAAATGAATTATTATTTTTAAAATTCACTCATCTAACCTACTGCGTATTGGCCCAATTCCAACACGTTCTACTAAAGGAGAGCGG
Organism: Allium fistulosum; assembly: GCA_030737815.1. Classification (NCBI taxonomy): domain Eukaryota; kingdom Viridiplantae; phylum Streptophyta; class Magnoliopsida; order Asparagales; family Amaryllidaceae; genus Allium; species Allium fistulosum. The sequence continues at coordinate 89,403,877 of CM060905.1, forward strand.
CGATGTGTTGGTTCTCCGTGTGCGGCTATCTCTGGGTCAATGTTTATAACGTTACTTGGTCTGTGCACAGCATGTCTTCTTGGATGAGCATGAATGTCCACGACCGGGATTTCAAGCACCACCCTACCCTAGGCCACAGCAGTGTTCATGAGGTCATAGGCATAGAACATGTTGAAGAGGAGTTACTTCAACCACTATAGTAGGGGGTGGAACAAAGTTCACAGTTGTATGAGCATCCAACCTTGTCCTCGGTTCATTTACCTCGAGGCTAGATTTCCACATTAGCAAGTTATGGAGAATGCTTTGCCACATATCATTGCTGAGCCCAAGGATGGGGCTGATAGCGCTAACGATGGTGTTACCATTAGTTTCATGGTCATCGGAGCTAATGAGTTTGTTCTCACCATCAGGATTTGACATGGTGAAACGTGAAAAGAGTATATAGAGAAGAAATGCTAAAGAAAGGTGGAAGCTTTAAGGGATTAAAGTAAATGATACGAAGATATAGAGTGGTTCGGTTAAGCTTGCCTACGTCTACTATGAAGATCTCTTACTATGTTTCTCTCTTACACTTACAAGGAATTACAAAAGAATAATAAAAAAATTACACACTTAAGGCTATAAGGTTGCTAACCTTATGAGCTTAGGGCTTTAGCTTGCTGGAAATGTGTATTCTAAGCATAAAAATCAACCCCTTTGATGTGGTATGGGTATTTATTGTAGTAGATACAGATAATGGATGGCTAAAATTGTTTAGTAAAATAGGCAGGAAGTGCTCCTGGCAATCGGTCTGGTCATATGGGCTAATGGGAGACAACTATAAAGGTGGCGTGAAATATGTGGCTAGGAAGCATATCGGCTGACACTCCATACCACACGCTTATTTTGCATTTAATGTGCATTTAATATGGCAGCGTGCTATAGGAATTGGCATGTTGTGGGTAAACGTGTCGTAGTATTTAGTACAGCTAGCCGTACTACTTGTGTTCACTTTTACATGTTCAGGTGGTAAGGCGGATAGGAAACTTAGCAGTCGTCGCCTATTGCCGAAGATTACTGATTGAAGCCAAAGCCGAATACGCTAAAGCTGGATCGTGAAGGAATGGGCTGAGATATAGTGACGAGATGGGCTGCTTGGGACCGGTTGTAGACGGACTGAGAGAGTCGGGCCATAGATGGGTCGCTTTGAGCCGGGTCAAGTCATACGAGGTGGCTATGCCAAACTAAACAAGGTCGGGCCAGGCATAGGGATTCAGGCAATCTTATCTATGGCTTGCTAGATTTGCTGAACGAAGCTGGGTACAGGTATGGACCAAGTCGCGAGAGGTGTGTCGAGTCATTCGTGGGATGACGAGATGGTTTGTCTAGGACTGGTAGAAGGCTACCCGAAATGAAGCTGGACCAAAGATGGGTCGCGACTGAGTCGGATCTTGTCGGATGAGTTGGCTATGTCGATTGTGCTGGGTCGGGCCTGGCATAGGCACCCATGCTGGCCCATCTGTCACTTACTTGCTGGACTTGTTGAGATGGAGCCAGGTTGAACATGGGTTGATCTAAACTGGACTGGGCCGAATGCTAGCTGATTTTGATCTGGACCATGGCAGATGTGTTGGTCGGCTAATCATACTTGTGAAAATTTTGAACAACACTACGGATCACAGGATGCACCTTTACAGCAAGTAGTAGAGTAATATCCACATGAAATTGAACCTTTCGATTACAATTTCAAGTAGTCTTCAATACAAGTTCCTATAGACCTCCAGTAGTAGTATAATTTTGATTTCATTGAGGAGTAGGATAAGAACGAAGAGTTAATGATAGTGAATTTGTATGTGGCCTCTTTGAAGATTGCAAATCTATGAAGAAATAGGGAGAAAGAGAGTGGGTTCGCAAAATACAAGTGTATGTAAATAAACGGACTTATTTGTAAAGTGTGAGAATGTAGAGAGTAGGAGCAACGAGAGAGAATTACTTGGAAAACTAGTTGTCCAAAGCCTTTAAATAGAATATGAAGAGAAATCACTTTTCGTGAAGAGGCGAAAGGAAGTGTCAATTAGTTTAAATTGAAATGTTGCAACTAACAACTAGTATGTCGACATACACTTTTAGATATGTCGACATATACTAGTGTAAAATTACAATCTTTTTATAAAATTGTTTGAACTATTTTAACTTGTAAATCCAATATTGAACTTTTATAAAAAGGTTATGGAGAATAAAATAAAGATTTTTAAAGAGAAAATTCAAAGAATTGATGCATAATTTAATAATTAAATCTAAGACTTTATATACCTTAAAAACTGACTGATTATTGTTTTGTACTCTTTCGGCCTTTGTTCCTTGAGCCTCTTGTGTTCTCTTAATCTTGCCTTTGAATCTCATTTGTTCTTCCAGTCATATTTTTATTCCTTAGTCTTGATTCCTTTTGATCTACCTGGTTTTGTACTTGAGTTTTTTTATTGATCTTCCTTAATTTGTATACTTCATCTCTACTTGATTATCATGCAACTTGCCTTGATAGCATTCTTGCATTTTCTGTACTATATCATACATAAACTTGGAAAATCATCGGTGCTAATATTTATCTGGTTGTTATCATCAAAACCAATTCCTGGGGCTCTAATAAATATATTTATATTTCGGTCTAAATATAATTTATATATGTATGCTATTTTTATTTAATATTAATATGAAAATTAATTTAATTCTATATATTTACATAATACACAATATATAGTGAAAATTAGCCACAAGGGCCTCTTTAGCAAGTGGAATTAGTTTCTCGGACACACAACTGAAATAATTACTTTCAAGGACAAAATGTAAAATAATTAGTTTCTAGGGCCTAAAAACCTATGAAATTATGTCCTTGAAAGTAATTGGACTGCTAACTTTGTCCTTGAAAGTAATTATTTTACTGATTTTGGCCTTGAAAGTAATTTCTTTGAACGTGTGTCCTAGAAACTAATTAGACTGCAAAGTTTGTCCTTCTGGTGAAATGCCCCATATATATATATATATATATATATATATATATGTATGTATGTATGTATGTATATATATGTATGTATGTATGTATGTATGTATGTATATAGCATGTAAATGTATATATACTATGTACTACCACTTAAGTACCCTATATGAAAAAAACACTCTAAATGTGAAAAATACATCCTTAGGTATTATTAGCTATAAGACTAACTCTCTAAAGATATTATCCAATCATAATAATTAATTAAATGTATGATCAAATTAGATCTTTAGGATCGTTTTTTAATTCAGATTTTAAATGGAAATTAAATTTTGAATCATCAATATATTAAATATTTAAAATATACATTTTATATAGTATTGAAATTTAAAACATAGGTATTTTTTTCTTTATTTAATTAGTTACCAAACCATGTGTATATGTGTATGTTTAAATATACTAATAAAACTAATATAATGTATGTGTGTGTGTGTAATATTTCTGCATTTATACATATAAATGTTTATAAATATATTAAACAATTGTGCGTGTCTATAAATAACGCGTGCATATGTGCAAAGGTCGTTCCTTCTTTTAATTGTCAAATGTATATAATATATTAAAGAGTCTGGATGACATATTTAAATTGATGATTAAGGAATTACCTTAATGAAAGCGCATAATTTGTACAAGTCGGAATTTGTAGATCGACCTTTGAAAACTTATATTCTCTTTCCCGAATGAAATAAAATAAAGAGTACTTGTACTATATTTATTCAATAAAATAAAGAATATCAGTTGTGTCCGTGGTTGTAGATAATTTGAGCTAATCACATTAAATATTTATGTTGTTTTTTTTTTGGCTTGTTTGATTATTATTGTTCATTAAATTGGTTGTTATTGATAATTAATCAATAAGCATCTTTGGGCATTCTAAATGGAGGTCTAAGTTTGCTTAACTACTAAATTGTTAAGATGCTTTGGTGACAAACAAAATATTTTTAAATTAATTGTAATGAAAATTTCAACTTTTCTATAAAGAAAATGAAGGTGAAATAACAAGAAAATTGTTGCTAAAATTATCCTAAGTTTGAATTGCAGTGAAAATTAGATAAGAATGTCAAAGTTTTAAACATAATAAAGCAATTGAAAGAAAATTATTTTGGAAAAAGTAAAGTTCAAACTAAGGAAACATTATTAGAATAAAGTGGAATTTTGCTAGACTAATATAAGGAGAGAAATAAAGATACGAACTTGTCTATTTTGAAGGTTGATCTTGTGTTATAACTTATGTTTTAATCTTATATTTCACCATAATGGAATTTTTTTGTATCTAGTTATTTATTGTGAATATTAAATAGAAGAATAGTTTTTGTTTACTTTCTTTTTTATATTCTCTTTTTCCTGTATTGTATTTTTCTTCTTCATTTTATTTTTAAAACATGAGGAACATTCGTTTCTTTATAGATATTTTAGTTTAATACAAAGATTGTTATTGTAACATATTTTATATCCAACTCTGTAAATTAAAATGTCTATTTGTTTAGAAAATGAATTTTGTATTTTACTATAGAGCATGAAAAACCATAGACCAAAAATGAATGAAACATGGATAAAAGATGGATATTATGGGGTGCTTTGGGAACGTAGGCTTTTGATTAATTGGGGCCAAAGTTTGTTCTAAAATTTCGGGCTTTGTAGAATTAACACGTTTTCAATATGTATTACAAGATGCATGGAAGAGGAGTAGAGTGAATTGCAAAATGTCCGAGCTTAGAATACACTTTTAACCTGTAAAATTGGAAATGAAATTTTTCTTTAGAAAACGATTCATTTCCGAGTTAAACACACTTTAAAGTTTCCAACCGAATTGGGAGACGTGTGCAGCAATTTTTCTACAAGTGGACCTGGACTACAGCTCGTTTAATATTTGATTAAATGCGTATGAGCATTAGTCATCGAACCCAACAATATTTTAGCCCATTTAGCTTTTCAATAAGTCGGATGTCCACTGTTTTTTCATTTACGCTCTTTTTATTTTTAATCCATCAGAAAAATTCAGTTTCCTTTGTGGTTATGGGGTTTTGCGCAAGAAAAATTCAGTTTCTTTATTTCTGATGTTGTTTCAAGAAAAGTTTATGTAGCGGTGAGTATGTAAATTATGTCCTAAAACGCAAACAAGCTTGCATTTTTCTGATAGAAAATGAAAATTAACTTGCATTTTTCAAAAATTTCAAAAGAATTTCAAAATCAGAAAATTGTAAATTATCTTGCATTTTTTGCCAGCAAAATACAAGGCACGTTGCATTTTCTATTTTTCAAAAATAGAAACTAAATTTACATATTTATTTCTGTAGAGACTTTTTCTATAACAACATAAAAAATATGGACCTATAGTTTTTTCCCTGTCATGGATATGAACTTCTGATCTTATTAGACAAATGTTCCTTTTTACTTAGATGTTAGCTGGATTGTTAGCTGAATATACCCGAATTAATCGTTCAATAGTGAGATCCATTTAGTTATAACTTCATAATTATTGGGTAAAATGATTAATATTTTCATTGGTTTACCCCATGCTGCTCTGTTACTTTTTACCTTGGGTACCAGATTTTCTACTGGTCCAGGCTGTTATGCGATGCGTGTATATCATTATAACTTATATAGTTTTCAACGGAAAGAAAAAGCGCACTATTTTTATGCCCTTTTCTTATGCCCCACATATATCACTAATTTGGATAGGAAAATAGAAACTTTCTAATTTTAACTCACTTTTTAAAACTAATAATAAGGTTATCCCACTTTGAAAAGACATTGCAAATATAAATTTAATGAAATAACACGTTTGCGTTCAATCGGTACTCTCCTATATTGCATTTTGAAGATTTTATTTTCAAGCTTCCCTCTTAACGCATTTTCCAAAATGCTTCATTTGAAAATGTGCCGTAATGAAACCTATAACACGTTTGGTTTATTTTGAGTTTTGCGTTATGCGTTATCAAAACTCATTACGAAATATGGAAGAACAGAATAAAATATCTAAAATTTTAAATTATTATGACGATTATGAAGAAACGGTGAATGAAATGGAGTGACGATGGAGAGAATGTAGGAAGACAGAGAATTGAATTGTTTTTCGTGCTTTTGTTGTTTCTCAACATGCGGAAAACAAAATAAATTTGTTTTTTATTTTGTGTATTAACAACTGCTTTTTTATATTAGTTGTCTTTTCCAAAAAAAAAAACACGTGGTTCAAAATCAGCGTTAATTCAACTCAACGTAATCTTGATTAAAACGTATCTATATTTTTAGTAGGTATTAAAATAGGGTAAATAATTTTAAAAGACAAATTAAAGTAAATAATTGCTCACAAGAACATGCGCAAAAAACTTTTATCGTAAGGACAAAGCCCAAAGTCCAGATACAAATTAAAACAAAACAAAAAATTCTGTTCGTCTCCTCCTCCTCGCTTTCACTTAGAAATTGACGAAACTTTGCTCGAAAATAAATGGGACCGCAGACCAGAAACAAATCTACATCTCCAACACAGCCGTAACAATCGACAACCGACGAACAACAAGCACAATAGTAAAACTGTTAAATATTTTAATTCAAAGCATACTACATACTTGTACCATTATCTGTGAAATTCAATATTTTGTATCAATTGTAAACCTGATAATACAACTTATGCAAACTGATACCAACATTACATTTTGATTTCGACAGGCTTGACTGTGGAATATTTGTAATGATATTCATCGTTTCACTGAACAAAAACAGAATACCAATAAAACTTGAAACGAAGGAAATATTATCCACAAGAGCAAAGATTGTACATGCAATATTGACAGATGGTGAACATTGCTGGAGTCTATCTAAATACATATCAAGCTTAGAAAAAGAAAGAAAATGAAAGAACTGAATTCACATTGTGATGTTTCACAATTAAATTTGATACTTGTAAAGTAATGTAATTCTGTTGAAATCTGTACTTGTGAAGTAATGATGTTCTGTTGCAATTTGATACTTATGAAGTAATGATGTTATGTTCTTAAAACAAAGTTGCTCTTACTTGTAAAAACAAACACCAAAACTGATACTGTAAAAACATTTAACTGATACTATCACTTATACTAAATACTTGAAATTAAAATCAATTTGATAATATGCTATACTGAATACAACTTAATAACAAAAAGTTTAATTACAATAAACCACCAAAACAAGTCACACATCCACTTATTAATCTGAACAAATTCAAAATGAAAAATCAAATCATATCTTCTTCGAAGCTTGACAATTCCATTTATTATGACCAAGCTGCTTTGCACTCGCCACATCTGTTTTGCTTGTTCTGAAAATACGAAAATCCTCCTTTAGGCTTAACTGATGGTCTACATGCACCACATTATCAGCACTGCCAAAAAAAAACATTAGTAAAAACATATTCAATTTAGAACATTAGTTTTTCCATTTCAGAAAACCGATACCTAAGGTATAAAAAACTGATACCTAGTTACTGATAATCAAAAAAATTGATACTAAGAAAAAATAAAAATGATACCAGAAAACAGAACCTAAGATATGATACTTTTCCACTCTATCACAAGCTTATATACAACCCAATCAATGATACTTTTTCAATCATAACAAGCTTATATCTCATTCTTCAAATCATACAAAGAGCAATCGATAGACAATCGAGTGGTAAAAGTGTTATTATTCAACACAAACAGACAAAGAAGACTGTTATCTCACTGCCAAAAAAAAAACATTAGTAAAAATATGTTCAATTTAAAACATTAATTATTCAATTTCACAAAACTGATAACTACCGTATACAAAACTGATACCTAGTTACTGATAATAAAAAAATGGTACTAAGAAAAAATAAAAATGATACCCAAAAACTGAACCTAAATACAACACTGAGTAAAATTGCATAAAGAAACGAATAATAAAACTAATAAAAACCTGGTGCTACTTCCACAATTTGCCATAGACGAACGAACAAACAATGAAAACAACAACACTGCATATCATTTGTAAAAATGAACACAATTAAAAATCACGGCCAATTTTTTTTAACTCGAACTGAAAACAACAAAAAATAGAGTAATATAAGCATACTTAATTAATACAATTTGAAGAAAAACAAGATCATGGTACAAATATGAAAAGAACGAAATCAACAAAACGCGCGTAAGAAAAAATTGATCGATGAACTACAATTTTCAAAAGGACAAAATTGAAATAACCGAACGAAGTAGATCGATATTTTTATTGCGAGAGAGATATTTGATCGCGACTGAAAATTTTGATCGAAAGGAAGAAGAAGAAGCGTGCGACAGTGGGCTGGAAAGAAAAAACGATAATTTGTCCTTTAGAGAAAATTTTTATCGGGCTGTCCTACATCTAAAAAAAGACCTAAAAAGCGTCCTTGATCAAAATTCCCTGATTAAAATATCTAAAGATGTTATTATATGGTAAATAAGCAATATTTATAAAATTTACATTTCGTAGGTTGAAGGGAGAACCGCTGATTCTATATTTTTATTGGTGTAGGTGTGGCGAATGAATATTGGGCTTAGTGCCGTTAAAGCAGAGTGGGCCAAACAAGGTGGAAATGTGTGAAATAAGCAAAGAGGCAATGAAGACACAATGAAAATGGTGGTGTGTGCACACTTCCTTGAAACAAGGACAGAGGCCTCTGCCCTAGCAGCCGGACCCCAACGGTCATTTACTTCCCTTTTTTTTTTTTTTTTTTTACATCGTTCTTTCCGAATGATTTGACCCCATGTTATCAATTGTCTGATCGCCTTGCCTTTTATTTATCTTTGTAGGTTATGTGCACCTACCTACCTACCTTACCTACTTATATTTCACAAGCATATCCTCTGCTTCTAACATCATCATAATATATCATATTCGACTTTTCCATCCAGCTTTTATTATATTCGACTAAAACATACATTCTTCTCTATTTCAACAGCAACAGTATCCCTAGGCCATTTCAATATTAGCCAACATCAACTTGCTTCCCCTGTCTATAACTAAAAAAATAAAAAATAAACTTAAAAACTAAGCATTGTTCACTCCTCCTTTAGAGGAAAAAAAAAAAACGTAAGTTGGTGTTCGGTTTGAGAATGATTTTTTAAACCCTCCATTTGCATTTCACCATTTTAACCATCTCTCAGCCTTTCACCACTTTTTTTAAAATTAGAAGTGAAGAAAATGTCTTCCATAATCAAAATTCAATTAAAAGTCAAAATCCAATTCAAAACCTAGTTAATCACATGAAGTTTCAAAATGAAATCTATACTGAAATGAGGTTGAATCGTCACAAATTTACATATACTTTTACACAACCTGAACCTATCGGTGCTATGCTATGTTTACCAAAGACTGTTTATTTAAAAGTTTATTTTGATAATGTATAAACTTTATTTGTATTGTATAACTATTGTGAACCTATTACGCTGATGCTTTCTATGATTTATATTAGTTCTGCGTATCCGGCTCTACTGTTTTATATCTACATGACTATCATCCGTTATTTCATGCACTGTCAGACGTATTATAGATTTTGATTTGAAATTTTCTACTTTTAAACCTTGATTATCATTGTACATCAATCGGGCACCATTACAACACACTAAACATGTATATTGCATGCACGGGGATTGAGCACTCTCACATATATTTGCTGAAGTCAAATTCAGTAAGAAGTCTAGTGCGGTAACCATGAACAAAAACATACAAATTAAACAACTATATTCATAGTTGTTATTTGTTGTATTGTTTTATGCACTGTATGAATTTCATGAAATTTCCTTCATTATTTAGTTAGTTAACTAATTAACTAAAGAGAGTGATAATCGGAAGACGATCGATGCCAACCAAATTCTAGTAAAATTCTTGCATGAGAGCATAAGTTTGTCAAAACTCTAAAGTTTAGCCTCCATAGTTTTATATATAAGCTCTTGTCCGGAAAAAATAACTCTTGTTCACGGTGTTGCTACCATGAAGACACCTTGTTATACGCAGTGTATGTTGTTCAATGTACTGAGTTTCGCACACATTTTAAATACATGTATTCAAATAGGAAAACGACGTATCTATGCACTGATAAATATTAATAACTTTTACCGCCTTCATCACTTCTTTTCAAGTTTCAACTTCAATGGAAACTAACTTTTACCACATTTTGAAGTACATTACTGTTGGAAAATGTTTCAAATAAGTGAATTATTTAAAAAAACAAAAAAATTAACTAAGTGAATAAATGGCTCCTATATGTGAATAGTCCCACATTGTAGGACTATATGAAAGAATTAAGTATTTATACTTGATTCTTTAAAACTAAGTTGGGCCCTTTGGGCACCCAATGATGTTTTTTTTTAAGAGAAAGACCATGCTTGACCACCATACGCGCGCGCGCGACCGATCGACTCGTCTTCGAGAGAGTGGCGTAGTCCACGACTCAGCCAAGCCATTGTTTCCAACAATTATTCACTTGGGCTTGCATCAATAATTGTACGTAATACTTGACAAGATATGACATTAAATATTATACTATATATATAAATATACGATTGTGACTTTATGCGGGACAGATCTGAACACTAGTACTTGTCTATTTACTAATAGCACAAAAAAAGTTTGTAAGAACATTGCGAACAAGAAGAAATGTGGGTCGCTCATAAAACAAATATTTTTTTCGACTGATCATCGACTCATTTCATTCCAACAACTCGCAATTCTATCCGTTGTTTATAATGCTATCGTTTATAATGCAGGGTAAGTACGTGTCGTCAAGATTTCAGTATATATTATAAGAAATTAATTCTGACAACACATACCTCTCCGTCGTTTATTTGGCATTCGACCGATCTTTTGAGTCACTTATGAGCAAATAAATGAGCTCAATCTCATTGTTGGTTGTCGATTGGTGACCCCCTATTCGAATGGTCTAAAAGAAGGATTTATGCGCTACTTTGTTTGTAAGATTGATACGCGTAAGTTAATAAGGATAAGTGCAAATGGCAACACAATTTGTTAGGACATGTAAGATCTACGATTAAATCTTTGCTAAGTGCATATACTTATATAAATTGAACCAAGTTCCAAAAAAAAATATTTATAATAAAAAATAGGTTAAATTAGGAGTGCTTTCTTTTGTTAAACAAAAGAAACATACATTCTTGTTTTGTGAAAAAAGTATTTGAAAGAGTAATTAATCGTTTTATTATATTAATTGGTTGAGAGGATTGATTATTTATGTTGTAAAGTTTTAATATAAATTAATTGATGTTGGTGTCAAACTACACGTCGGACACTAATAAATTAATTTTCTCAGTTCTTCCCAACAGACGAAAATGGCAAGTTCCACCATGGACATGGACTCGACGCCAACTCAACCGACCAAAAAACTGTGAACGGTACCCGAATAGATCTTTGGTCTCGTACCAATGACAAAAGCAATGGTTTTTGTTGAGTAAATTTCTAGTAACTTTGGATTAATGTGTGCAATAAGAAAGATAGATATCATACACCTAATACAAACATTATATAAAAAGCCGAAAATGAAAATGCACAAAGAATCAACATAATCGTTCGGTTCGAATTCAATGCTTATGTTCACTTCTTCTTTTACTATTGATTTTCTTTTACATACTTCGTTTGTATTCTGATCGAAAGGAGTTACAATAATGGGGTAATGAGATCAAGAGGCCTTTTTTTATTTTGAAAAAAAATTGACTTTCAAATCCCAAGGTTAAGTAGATGAGACGTAAAGAAAATGTTCCCTCCACTACAAGGAAAAAGACATTTTCCGACGGCAGAAAACCATCGACGGCCGTCGGAAGCCGTAGGAAAATAAGGCGTCGGCGTGCAGTGTTTTCGACGGCTTCCGACACATCTCGCCGTTCGTATTTCCGACGAATTCCGACGGATTTCGACACTTGTACGAAGCCGTCAGAAACCGTTGGAAAATTGATTTAAAAGCGATCGGAAGCCGTTGGAAAAATATAACCTGAAAGCCGTCGGAAATCTCCTGCATTTTTTTTATATTTCTCCTTCAATATAGCCTTTCATCCATATTTCCCATACAAACACTATTCTGCGAATCAAATATATAATATTCCAACCAAATATCAAAAACCAAACTATACACAATTCACCAAACAAAAAAAATACATAAAATTAAGTCAAAACACATAATCATCACCAAACATCCACATAATTATACAACAAAACAGCTAAGTGTATCATAACATAGTACATAAATCAACAACTATCTCCACCTTCTACCAAATCATACAAAACAGAAGAAAAAAACATACCGACCAAAGCAATCAATTAATCTCCTCCAGAACTAGAGCCAGCAGAGGAAGAGAAGCGACCACCGTACTGCTGCATGTACTCGGCGATACGCTGGTCTAGCAACTGTGTGGTCTCTATGGCCTGCCGACGGTTCTGCTCCTCCAGCTACGCCACTCTAGCCCGCAAATCCTCGATCTCTGCTAGATCGATCTGAGCTCTAGTTTGCCTACCCCGTCTCTGACTGCTAGCTTGTAATAAATATTTAATTTAGCTGTATGATCTCTGTAAGTGTATGTGCATGTATGTAATGATTAGCAGTGTGATAATGTTATTTAATTTAGTTTATGCATGTTTATGTAAGTGTATGTGCAGGTATGTGAATGATTAGCAATGTGATAATATTATTTAATTTAGTTTATGCATGTATAATGTATACATTTGAAAATATGTTCTTTTGGCCGTTTTTTAATTGTGATTCAACCATTTATTAACAAAAATAGTAGTACGTTACATTACGAGATATCACTGCTTTTGATCTCTTTAACAGTAAATGTGACAAATTTATGCATGTGTACAATATATATCAGGCAAACTAAATTAAATAACATGTCTTTTTCGTTGTTATTTTTTGAAATGATATTCAAGTAACGAATTAATATATTTTGGTAATGCATAATGCTTTCATAACGAAGTGACTCAAAACCAATGTACTGAATTTGAAAACTTATATGATACCCAATATATTATTTACTTACCACTTGATTGCCAAATCCGTATCGTCTGCCATGCTCCGATGGATTCATAACTGACTCAAAAACAACATCCTCCTCATTCGTCGTCGGCTGATCTCGATCCGTATCAGCAAGGAGTTTCTGGCGCTGCTCCACACTACAAGAAAACTGCGGTTTACCTAAGCCAAAATGGCGTAGGCGGAGCATAGGTAAATGCATTAACTACGTAACCCTTACGCCAATTTTGGCGTGGGTAAAACTTGCGTAGCTAATAAAATACCTACGCTTTACCTACGCCATCCGTTGGGTTGTTCCCTACGTCTTTCCTACGCCATGATTTTTCTACGTCTTTCCTACGCCTCATTATTCCTACGATTTTGCTACGACATTTTTACTTCTTTCGTTACCCACGTCTTTCCTACGTCATCCGTTTACCTACGGCTTCCCTACGCCTTGTTTCCCAACGCCATTCTTACATATTACATTTCCTACGTTTTATCTACGTCATTCATTCATCTACGGCTGCATCAATATTCCCTTTACCTATGCCTTTTCTAAAGCAATTTTGATATATTACTATTGTGTTTCATTTCAGCATATTAAATAGAAACTAAAACCAACTTGTTACACATATATACACATTCCAACAAAAAGATTAACATCAAATCATTCATCTTTAATTCAAAAAACAAATATCTCATTCATATTACAAAGTCAAACAATATTAATCAAGTCTTTATATGTCAAAAAAATACGATAATATGTTCATGATACATGACATCATACAGTTACAATTAAAAATAAAAAATACCCTCATCCCTCACGAGATCATTCAACTCCCCATCAAATTGCCATTGAAGAACCTCAATGGATTGTTCATACTACATCTTTAGCATTTGAATCTTCCCTTCTTGACGCTCCACTTTTTCCTCGTCTTGTTGCCTTGTACCTGCAGAAATATATCAACCAACAGTGCAGAAATCACAAAGCTAAATAACACGTTTACCAAAATTTAGAAAGACATGTTATTCGATTTTCAGTTTTCACGTAATTTTCCTTATTTTTTGTTTCTTACAAGGAGAAACAACCTACAAATTAAACACATGCAGACGCAAATGCACAAAGGGAATATGGAAGCACGTAAAGGAATCCTCTATATTTAATTTACTTACTACAATGGGATCAAGCCTAATAGTCAAACTATAACAAATATGATGGAACTGAAAAGAAAACGAATTGTGACCGTCGCTCAACAAACATGTAAACATATCTTGTAGATGTGCAAAATATGACAATATTATGGGATTTAGCGACAGCTAAGTATAGAGTTTCTATACAACTGTGCTAAAATCCATGGTGACTGTAACACGAGCAAAATAAAAGAAACTTCGGAATCCAACTAAGTATGATGATATCAAGTCAATAAGAACTGCTAATTAATAACTTGTTTTCAAATTAGTAATCGATTACTGATATGTTTCTAAATCAATAACCTTCGAACATGGTAACATTTGTAATAATATTGCACGAACATCAAATGTGTAGTCAAGTTGCATTCTGTTTCTAAATTTGTTTTTTGAGACAGTAACAGCAGACTGGTATATGAAATGCATTCAGCATAATACATTTCCTTCAGTTGGACTAGATTTAATCCTATTAGGTGTGACAAGCAAAAAATTTGACTGCCTTGCGTATATGGGTCTAAATGCAGGCCACAACATTTAATTTTGACCTTTTGTTGATTAGGGATCCGAAACAGAAGACAACATTATTATGAATGGATATGCATACATCAAATGGACAAGAATTCTGATCCAGCTTGATACTTATAATGTGTTGTGGTATGTTAGATAAATGTTTTACATTTTCTGTTGTATATGATTGTCAATCATTACAACCATGGCTGTCTATCATTCCACAAATTTGCATTCATGTTTAAACAAAATTTTGATACTTGAAGAATATGTGATACCTCCTCATGTGCTGACCTTCTACATCGATCAGTCTGGCGAGCAAGGCGAATCTTCTTCAAGACATACCTAGAAAATACAAAAATGCAACATCTTCACAAAAATTACTTCATTGAATAAAATGAAATTATATAAGCAGTTTATATGTGGTATTACTAAGTAATAAATAACCTTTTCTTCTCGTCTCTATGCCTAACAAGAAGTGTTGAACCAAATGCTCCTTTACCGATTTGCTCCAGCACCTCATATTGTTCCATTTTGGAACCTATGGTTACTTCCAAACTCCTATAAATATATCCCTAACCAAGATTGCAATGTAAGACTAGATTAATTACCAAACAGCAATACTTATTTAGAAACCTTCAACAATAATCATTGCAAATTAATTTGTGCGTATATTAGTTAAAGGTTAACACTTAGCTAGTGAATCTCCACTTCACATGCACAAATGAAATAAAAAAAATATGGAACAGAATAAAGCTATTTAAAACCCCAAAAAAATGCATAATGATATCACTGTAACACCACCATCACTCGCCTTCCCTACACTCTTTGTACAATAACCATATACTGCATACAAATCCTACATCCACAACAGCCTTTCAATTGTTATCACCCCAAACCTCCAAACAAGTCGAACCACTTTAATACCTATCGGACATAACGACGAACCAACAACTCATTGACCACCACTACTTACCAAACCGTAACACCCCAATTCATCAACCACAGCAACGCCCACCAAAACTCGATCGAACCACCGCAAATTGCCGAAACCCAACCTCCACCGCTCCTCCAATCCGCTGCAAACACTTGAGCAACCATCGCCTGAAATTGTACTTCAACCGCGACCTACCACCTCGCGACCATCGACCGCTTCCACCTTTGCCGATCGCCCCGAATAAAAGCCCAACCTTCATCACTCCTTTTGAAAACCAAATCGCAATTAAATCTCACTGTTACAAAAGTCGTGGAATTGAGAATTCGCGAATTGAAAATTGGGGAGATTGAGAATCGTTCATTTTGTAAATCAAAAGAGAAAAAAATTTGGTACTTGGCAGTTGATTTTGAGGACATATTTTACCTAGATCGAATTTCAGAGACGAAAACGATCTGTTTTTTTTCGTTCGTTACTGAAAAACTAGGGTTAGAAGAATAAGAAGAAAGGCTTGGAAACATACGGTGATTAAAGTAAAAATAAAAAAACTATTTTTGCCCTACTGCGGGTGTAGGGATGGCGTGGGAAATTTCTACGCCTTCCTACGGCATACTTTTGGCGTAAGGAATTTCCTACGCCTTTCATACGTCGATTTGGAAATGTAGAAAATTAACAAAGACGTGAAAATGGCGTAGAAGATTATCTATGTCTTTTCTACGGTATAATTTTAGTGTAGGAAATTTTCTACACCTTTCCTACGGCTCGATTTTTTTTCTACGTATTGAAGTTGACGTAGGAAAGACGTAGGAAATTTCCTTACATCTTCCCTACGCCTTTACCTCTTTCTACATGTTTCATACGCCTTCCCTATGTTGGAATTCCTAAATAGCAAAATGAATGAAACATACATAAGTCCCACATCACAAAAATTACTAAGCTATACTAGTTTATATATGGCTTTGCAATGAAGGAGTTGGGGCCTAGGGGCACCCAAATGTATACTTCGTTGTGAGGAGGAAGATCATGCATCACTACCATACGCGCGCGCCGCCGCCGCCGTCCGTCCAAACAGAACCGGGCCGGGCTCGGGTACGGGTACGTGTCTTAAATGACCATTCTTTTTGCTAGGCTATTGTTTAACGGTTTTGGGCTTCGGCTGAAAACTGGGTTGGGCCTGGAATTTGAAGAGAAGCGGGCGGGTAAAGACGAACGCGGGTTTTGGACTGAGGAGGCGCGAACATTGGCGGGTGTGACCCGACTGAAGCAGACGCGGGCGAATGGATGCGGCAACCCGTTAAAGGGCAGCGATGGCATAAAAACAGATGTGACTGCACGAAGAGGTACAGACGCGACTGTTTGAGCGAACGGGTGCAGACACGACCGTTCGGAAGAGATACGGACCAACTATAAATAAGAAGGAAAACTGATCACTTTCCAAACCATTTTTAGAAATCCAATCTCTTTCTTCTCTTCTGCTGCTATACTCTAAATCACAGAGTGATATACTCACTACAATCTCGAGCAGAATACGTCTGTTGTATCTTGGGGGAATTTTTAAATAAAATTCTTAAGGAAATCGTTACGACGAGCCTCAAACATAATCGGATTAGAATTCTAGTCTGTTAGTATATTTATATACATTATTCTACATTCTATCCTTTAATTTTGTTGTACTATTTATTCAAAATAGTATAACGCTGTTGCTGTAATTTATTTACAACATTCATATTATTATAATAATTAATACAGAATTCCAATGTAGTGGAAATCTGAACTATAAGCTTGTGCGACGAGTTTATATTTGATTATTCTCTGTTTTGGTATACTAGACGTATAACACCCTACGCCCCGCCTTTTGGCGTAGGAAAGACGTCGGAAATTTTGCGTAGAAAATTGAAGTATTTTCTAGTAGTGCCATAAACTTTTCCTGCATTAACAAATTAATATCATTATATCTTATTTCATTATATTTTAACAAGTAGAACAATTACTAATACTGCATGCGTACGAGTAAACACGTCCATATAGCCCACGGGACCATGCGCCTCAACTTCCTGAAATTGATTTTTACATACAATTATTGTACATTTAAAATTATATAGCACAAACTATTTTCAATTTGCATTCAGTAAATTTACTAACTCCTGCCGATACTGCTGAAATGACTTCGACCCTCCGCGGTGAGTGACGGGATTTTTATTTCTGTTAGGAGAGTTTCTTCCCGACTCTACCTGTACATTCAAAATTTGATACATTATTTATCGATCATATATTTTTTGATATTTACTACTAGTCAAATAATTTTAAAAAAATTAGTATATTTGCCTTCGCCTCGTCGGTTTTCCAGTATCCCAACCATGCTTGCTATACGCTCTCCCCCATCCAACGTGGTTTCTTACTTGATTTCTTGATTTCGGATATCGAGTCCCTATAGTTTTTACGCATCTTCTTCATCCAATATTCTCTTGTCAACTGCATATCGTCTGTCTGAATGTCTATCTCAGCATGTGTTTCACGATAAAAAGCAAAAAGAATATTAAACTGTAAACGATAAACAGTAAAAAAACGACAAAAACGAATTAAAAATGAAAAACGTAAAAATATACATATAAGACCGGGCACGACAAAAAACTGGTGATAAGACTAGACAATGCAATAAACAGATGATTAGAGTAGACACTAGAAACATTATTTACATGATAGTTGAATGATAAAAATCAGATGCACATTTCTGATGATATTGGAGAAGGCTAGACCCTGCAAAAATCAGCTATATTTTCTAGCCATTGCAAAAATCGACGAATAAGACTGAACACTGCAAAAAAACATTTGATAAGACACTGTAGATATGAGTTGAGAAGACCGACCATGGAAAAAAATCAATTTGCATCAATTTTTTTACATATTTGGTGTACAATAGAGTACATACAAGCTTCATACTCAAACAAATTTATCTCTACTAAACAAAAGAACAAACAAATTAATGGAAAACATATATAACAACAATGTCCCCGAAATGAACTTGTATGATAGTCTCACAAACTTTACAGGTTTACTATCACAATCTGAAGCTTCACAATTGATGTCGCCGCAATTCCTTACTTCACAGCAAAATCAATTTAGCCAATTTAACTTTGCACATGAATTTGGTAACTCGATCAACCAAATCTCTTTAAACCTGAACATGTTTGGTTCACAACCGATAATTCCTCCTGTAGAAACAACCCAGAAGACCCCTTCAGATGTTGCTGCAAGTGACAAAGGGAAAGGCAAGGCAAAACAAGCTTACAACATAAGAAAGCCTAATCCTCAATCCACTGATTCTATTGATACAAGCATTGATAGTGGTAAGACGTGGAGAGCACACGACTATAAGGTGTTGGCCAATGCAGAGGTTAAGGCATCGAAGTTCCATTGGGAGGTTCTTTTATTTGAGAGTAAATGAGATCTACAACCAGGATCCAGAATGCCAAAAAAAGCGAACATCTTGGAGCGAAGATAGCATGGTATAACTTGAATACTATATGCAGCAAATACAAAGGTGTAATAGTGCAAAGAGGAGAAAAACTAAGGAGTGGACAATCGTTTAGAGACTTGAAAGACAATTATGATAAAATATATCAAGATACTTACAATAGTGATTTCAAGGCTCACGAAACATTTGAAATTCTTTCATTGAGGCTGCGGTGAGCAACTCTCAATGAAGAAGAGGATGTTGGTGAGGGAGAGACTAAAGAATTTAATATAAGAAATGTAGTTTCAGGACTCTCATTGGATTCATCCCCTGGCAATTCAAATGAATCTCCTATGTCAGTGGACGCAGAGTGAAACAATAGTAGTACATTGACTTTTACTTCAGGAATGTTGTACGGTGGAGTTGTAAACCACGCTTAAGGAATAAAATTAAGCAAGAGATCGTTGTCGAGAAATAAAGAAGCAAGTGACCTAGCAGTGGTCAGTGACAAGCTAACTTCACTTCTAAGTGTTATTTTAATTGCATCTGCGTCAATAAAAGAGGAACGATTGAGGCTGGAAGAGCAGAAGTTAAGGATCTTAGAAGTACAGGTTCGATAAGATGCAGATATAACTAGAGCTCTACGAGAAAGAACTGAATTGAAAAAGGCACGTGGAAGACGTTTATGGAAAAAAGAAGAGGAAGAGTATTTAGCAAAAGATGTTTTTCATTTATTTGGAGAGTTTCTCGAGTATGTTTTGGCCAAAAAACGTAGCATTCTGATATAGCAACGACAAAGGTATGAGGCTGAAGAAGGAAGTTCTAGGATATAAAGGAATTGCAATGACATTGTTTGTATTACTAATTTACTGCTTTATTATTTCAGTTTACTCCTTTCTTATTTCAGTTTCTTTGCTTGGCAGTGAGTTTGTAGGTTTGTTTTGAGTTTA
The DNA here is from genome assembly GCA_030737815.1 of Allium fistulosum. Lineage (NCBI taxonomy): Eukaryota > Viridiplantae > Streptophyta > Magnoliopsida > Asparagales > Amaryllidaceae > Allium > Allium fistulosum. Next base: position 89,423,938 of record CM060905.1, read on the forward strand.
TTTAATGATTAAGTACCTTGATTATTATTATTATTCCGAACTTGATTAGCATTAATCATATATATAAATAATGTGTGTGTAATTTTATAAATAATAATCAAATAAGCAAATATTTTTCTAAATTTATTGTCAACTTAAAAGGCATTTAGATATAAATAATTTCATATAAACAACTAAACAAATAAATAAACAACTAAATAAACAACTAAACGTCTAAAAAAAACAACTAAACGTATAAATAAACTTCCAAATAAACAAATAAACAAACGATTAAATTTCTAAATAAACAAGTAAAATAATAAATAAAAGACTAAACAAATAAATAAAAACCCAAAAACTAAACTAAACAAATACATATGCTAAGTTTAAAAATAAACGACTAAACAAATAAATAAAAACCCAAAAACTAACCTTAACAAATAAATAAACTAAGCACAAAGTTAATCGGGTTTTTAAAAGCCGTTTTGTTATAAACGGTATAAACGGCAGTTTCGTTGTCGTTTATACTATAATGGTTTTTTGATTGTCGTTTATTGTATAAATGGAAATCAAATTCCTGTTTATAGATCGTCACTTTAAAAAAATGAAGGAAACCTCCGGTTTGTCTTTACTACCACGCTCTAATCACAACCGCTACAGTGTGGAGAAAGTAACTGAAACGGCGATTTCCTTCATATTTCTATTTTTTCACGCTAGTGGAGATGCTCTAGAAGCGCATCTAAAAGCACAATATTTAGGCATACCCTCCATAGAAATTGAGTGGAGTTAACGATTGAGATTCTAATCATTTGCTTTAATATAATGGAGGATTCAGTCTATGGTTTAATTGGATTTTGAATGCTAGTAATCATTTAACACAAACACGGATCACGAACGGATATAACAAAAAAATGACAGAAAATATAGTAACAATTTTTATAATGGTTTTACATCATATTTTATTAATAAATTTTTTATCTCTATTTTAGATGGTTACAACGCTATGTAATTGGAAAATACTAAAAGAATTGCTTTAGAATCTGGTAGTCTCTTTGTACTAGCAAAAAATTCATCCTTCTGTCATTTTGATTGTGTACTACTTTTTTAGATGTACCTCCAAAATATCCTTCCAAAGCAACTTTGGATGAAATATATCGATAATCACCAAAGTAGGTGAAGGACATCTCACTTTGATTGTGTACTACTTTTTTTCTTTTTCTTTCTTACATTCAATTTGGTAGGACCCAGCCGAATAAAATTATGCTAGTGGATTGATAATTGAATGTTAGAAAGATTGAATTAGTTAAAAGAAAATGTACGTTTTAAATTTTAGTCTAAAATCAATAAAATATCATATTAAACTAGAATAAGACGAACGGAATGTTATATTAAAATAGTATTGGATGAATTACATTAATGAACTAAAACTCATTTTTTTTTCCACGGCTCAAAAATGGTAAGTTAAACTGTCATTATATACATATATAATTCTAAGTTAATATAGCATTCCATTTTACAATTATTTCAATTAGTGTGGGGTCGTAGTATTCATTTCCACCACCACCGGTCACCTCCATCTGAACTTGTTGCGACCTGCACTTGTCGATGTTGCTGATCTTGCCTCAATTTTTGCCTTCACCCAAGCTCATCCTGTTTGCACTCCACCGCCATCTCTATTCATTATTGCAAGATAATTCAATAAAACAATTATTACATCCGTAAGTAAATACGACACTTCCAAAAATAAAATTAAGCCAACCCTCCATCATTTATCGTTGATATAAAACCATATCATGTAATTATTTGTATTATTTTGTGATTTGAGAAATATCGTTGGGGTGGCCACTTAACATATCGTGTTGGATCGACACAAAATAAGACAATATATAACTCCAATCGCGTTTGATTGATACATGAAGACGACAACTTAAGACCATATATGGTATGTGCCATATGTAGTATATAAGCGCCATCCACGTTACAAAAAATAAAAGAAATAAAATATATAATTTTGTTGCTTCCTTTAGGCGCAACTAGTAGTCTATTATTGCAAGAAGATAGATATATACATAAATAAATGTTCCAAAAAAAGCATACGCATATATAGCTGTGCACCACCCAAATACATACGCCAATGATTACATAATTCGTAGGTGGAAAGCGAAAGGAGGTCTTCTTCCCTTTTTTTTTTCTTTTTTGGCATTTAAGTAAAGAATTTCGGAAAGTGACTTGTCAACTACACCCCCCTTTTCTATTTATTATTTTAACCCATTCTTTATTGCATCTGTACCGTTCTTTTTAATATATATTTTTTGTTATATTGCAGCTTTGTTTAATGTCATTTGATGGTCGTTGTACAATTAATTAATCTATATTCGGTTTCATAAATTAGGTGTAACCCTGCTTTCTGTGCGGGATGCAGTAATGAATAATATAAGCGAGGAAACCTTTTTTAAATGATGATGGGATGGGGGTCTCTCTTTTGCAATCGCACTGCGTTTGCTTTAGAGCATTAATAAAGAGGTTAAGTAAAGTGTAATCGTACTTAACAGTTAATGACACACGGCTGAGAAGAATTAACCCAGTCGAGTAATTAGTCTACTGGTGATTAATTAATTTACTAGTAAGGACAATGGGAAGTCGACGAAAGACAACTCTTGTTTTTCCCAGGATTTGACATTTATTTGTAAACGCACGTTTTAAGGACAGTTCTTGCCGACCCTCCTTTTCTAAGCGGAAATGAGAGCATGACACGGGGCATCTTTGCCCTGTTCAAGTTAGACGGGAGCGTTAGCTCATGACATGTTCGACATCAACACTATTCACAAAATGAACCGTTGTCTCTTCCTCGCTTCTCCTCTTTGAACGTTGGCTAATTCTATTTAAATCCATGGAGCTGCTGAGTACACATTCGAAAATTGGAATATTAAATTTGGGTGATTCAAATATTTGCTAAAGAAAAAAAGATTTAACTAATTAATCTTGTCAATCAATTAGGTTGTATGCGGAAAAAATAAAAGGAAAGTTACAAGAGGATAATTTATGTTGGAAGGATACTAATTATGTAGTTATTCAATTAATTAGTCAGTCAATGTATAAATGGTGAAAGAAGTCCATTTGTGAATTAATTGATTTTATAATATGAAGAAACAAAAGATTACTGATGAAGATTAATTCAAACAAGAGAAATTATAAAAACCAGGATCACCATTATTTATTTGCATTTAAATCAAATCGTCGATATTTGAAAAGGTTTCAAAGCAATTAAGCAATTAATTTATTTAGTCTCCATGTAATTTCTTCATTCTTAAATCTATTTAAATGAAGAAATTTCATCTTCATACCAAAATTGTGTGGGAGAGCATCACCATTATCCTCTTCATCAGTAAATCATAATTTGTACGGTCAAATCAAATTAGGGGTTTTGAGCGTAACAAGTTTTTGGAGAAATTGATTATTCAATTTGTATTTATAGGTTAGTATCTCCACTTTGCCATCTATACGTTTATAGTCTCCCTCTTATATTTTGTTTCTCTAATAAAATAAGTATATTACTAAGTGCGTTCAGTTTTCCACTTTCTAATACCATAGAAAAAATTAATAAACGCAATAAAATTTGTATGCTTCTTAATATCAAAGTCATTTCACACGACAATCAACCACCGTGTAGAGTCGTTTTACATGACGAACAATCGCCGACCAACACCATTTTCTACGGCCATAATGGTTGATCGCCGTATAAATGGTTGGTCGATAGTTGTTCATCGTGCCAAAAAGAGTCGAAAATGATGTCTCTATTAACCCCTTAAAAAGTATGGTATTAGGAAGAGTGTAGTGTAAACTTTTATGGTATTTTTCAACAATGGTACTAGGAAGAGGAAAATGGGGTGGCCTTAGCAATACAGTAAAAGAAAGAAGGGTTATTGCGTCTGTGGAAATATGCAATTTGGCCGAACCACGTTAAATTTTGTGTTCTCTAATCTTTTTTTTTGGTGATTATCATTCATTGAATTGACGATTGATAATTAACCGACAAGTAGATTATTTTATTTCCTTCGCGCCTAAGTATTTCGAAACAGTTTCGGAATTATGGCGACTTAATTAAAATTTGCACAGAAGATTGATATATGAGCTAGTTGTCTTGTTCTAGATTAGATATCAATGACAAATTCTTCTAGTAGTGGTAGGAAAAATTATGGCGTCATCAAATTTGCTAAAAAATAAGAGTTTAGCACATGAAATGTGGAGACTAATGACAGTGTTTTTTAACAATAACTCGATTTATTTAGAAGCAGAGATAAGAGCCATAAACACCTTGGAGATATGGGAGATCTACATAGGTCATACTTCAAGGGTTCTAGAAGGGGTGTTTGCTGTTATTGTAAGAAGAAGGGGCATTTCATACGGGAATGTCTAGCTCTTCGAAACAAGAGATAAAAGGAGAAATCTTCAGTTTCGGCAGGAGTTAGATCAAATGCAGATGGTGGAGATGATGATACATCATTATTTTCAGATAGTATTTCACCTTTAGAGAGTACAAGTTGGGCGATTGATTTTGGAGCCTCTTGTCTTATGCATCGGCCAGGAATTGTTTTGTTAGTTATAGAAAGATTGATGGCGGAACAGTTCATATGGGGAATGACGTATCTTGTCATGTTGTAGACGTCGAGAGTGTGAGGTTTAGATTGTTTGATGGTGTTGTTAGGACTATCACGAATGTCAGTCATGTTCCGATGCTACATAGAAGTTTACTTTCAGTTGGAGCTTTGAGTAGACTTGGTATGAGGATAATAGTAGATGGAGAGAAATTGGGAGTGGGGAAGGGTTCCTTGATAGTGATGAAGGGGATGCGAGTTGATGATATTTATGAGCTTCACGGAGAGACAATCTTAAAAGATTCGGTAGTTTTTACTAGTTCTTGTGTTTTAAATTCTACGCTGTTATGACATCTTCATTTAGGTTATACTTATGAGAAGAGTCTTGAAGTATTAAAGAAGCCGGGTTGATTGATGGTGTTTGTCAGTCAAAGCCTAGCGCTTTTGGAGATTGTTCTTTTGATAAGAAAAACCATGTCACATTTGATGTTAGGAGACCTAAAGCTGCAGAGCTTCTAGAGTATGTTTATTCTTATGTGGGAGGATCCACCCTAATTGCATCTTTAGGTGGAGCCAATTACTTTATTTTATTTGTGGATGATTTCTCACGTAAGGTCTGAATCTATTTTCTAAAAGCATTTTTTTCTAAAAAAATTTCATGTTTTTAACAAATTTTAGGATGTTTTATTCCTTCACCGATTCTTTGACGTGAACTTTCGTGGTTCTTGCTCTTACCAACATTTTCTCTATAATGCATGATACTTATAGTGGACTATTTGCAATTTGATATGAAGAATTACTCCTGAGTTCAACCAATGTCTAGGCCTTGATTTTACCACCATCCATATAAAAGTATATAAGATAATCCAAAACATATGTGATTAACATAGAAAAAATTGCTACAAAAAGATGGTGGTGTAATATCGGTTGAAGTCACTCTTATTAAAGGTGATCATGAATGATGGCAGCCAATTGCATTTCGATTCCATCGATTCAAAAACCATGCTCCCCTAGTGTAGGAAACTGGATCGGGTTTATGATTGTGCAATTTAATAACGTTCTTCCAACAAATCCAGCCCACTTCGACACTCCGTGGTACTATGATATCCTTAACAATATAGAGAATGAGCTATACTTTAGTCCCACCACAATCACTCATTAGTGGACATTTTGTGACATTTCAATGTCATGGGTCAGATAATCGAGACATGCTAATCAAAAGAGGAAGATCCAATTTTCAACGTGTACAAACAAACCGTCAAACATTGTCTCAAAATTCGATCACCTATTGTTAATTATCGGAAGTAGTAGGAGATTGCATTAATTTTTGTGAATAGGCTAAAACATTATCATTTTGCTCGTTCTATGCTGAATGCAGAAAATAAAATTTAGCTTCTTTTGAATTATTTAATAGGGAAATTTAGTTCAAGGCATATGTGATGAATATATTTTCAAAGAGATATACCCTTTTTAGGCATATGCATTTTTTCTTTTTTCTAAATAATTTATACTTTAATATCAATTACTTACGTTTATACAAACATACTTAAACCAATTTAAATCAAATTAAAACGCAAGTAAATATAAAAAGTCATTCCACATTCATTTCCCTTTCGCAACACCAAGACACATTCTTCTTTCACAAACTTTCATTTTCTGCCTTTTCAAACGTCCTTTTCCCATGCCCTTTTAGCTTAGCAAAAAAGGGAACCAAGTGCTAATAGTAGAACCATAATTTCCTTAAGGGTGGTTATGCAATGTGGTATATATAATCGACTCATAAATATTAAATGTTTTGAATTTTGTATTTTAAATGTTGTGACTTCATTTTAGGTATACAAATAGAATTCCTAAGACAAGCGTCATGTCAATCATAGGTACGGAGAGTCCATAACCAAGGGTTTTGGATCAAACATCAAAAGATTTATTTTTGGATGTTCATCATTAGATATGCTTCAAGAATGAGTATCAGCGCACCTAAAAGACTAATGTACGTAACATTGTCCATGCCTCAACTGTATATACTTCCCGAACCCCATTCTTTTCCTCGATCAACACAAAATTGAAAAATAAACCAATCACAAATCGTGGTAATTTCTCTTCTAACTATGTTTATTTCACTATTTTGTACGACATATATTTTTATTTTATTTTTAAATTTCAGAATGTTAACCTCCTCCACGGATTCTTCAATGCAAACCATCGTCGATTAGAATGCCAAAAGAATGATATTTTTCATAGACATTTTCTCTGCATGAGTAAATACTCGTGAAAGATGAATTGTCGTTTGGTACCAAAAAATTATGGATGAGTTCAACAAACGCTTAGGCCTTTATTACACCATTGCCCATCAAATTAGATAATTTGAAACATACTTGGGCACCATTGAATCATTCACTAGAAACAAAGGGTGGTGTATGGTCTACAGAACAAGATTGCGTTCAAGGAGATCAAGAATTTTAGCACGGAACTACTTCCCAATTTCACTAATTGAAAAAACTTGGTACTCCCAAGTTCAAGTGGTTGAACTAGATGTACGATGGTGTAATAAAGAATAGCAAGTACATTTACAACTTTCCTCTAACATCTTCACTCCAATTCAACATCCAGCTATACTCTGATATCCTTAGCGCATTAGAGAATGAGCACTTTTCTGGTTTCATCGCCGCTACTCCAGGGCAAGAATTCGATGCCGCTTCATCGTCTTGGGTAAGGTAATGGAGACATTCTACTATGAGAGACAACAATCTATATTCAGATGTGTTCAAATTGTTCGATCAGACGCGCTTGCAACAGGGTTAAAAGAAAGAATTAAAAAAAAATCCATTTTTTAATATGAACAAAACCTCTAATTTGTGTTTTAATACATAAATATATTTTTATATTGAATCAAATATATTATTTTTATCAATACAAGAGGTTTGATTAATTTTAATTTTATTTTATTGACTAAAATATTTATTTATTATTAATGTTTAAAATATATTGATAATTTAATTTGAAATTAATTTATTTAATATGTTATAACATTCATATTCACGGTACAAATATCATAGTGGTATATATGAATCCTAAACTAGGGTTCATGAAGAAAATTGATCGCTTTATCCTTCAGTTAATAAGATTACTAAGTGTGATATAAAATAATATATCATATTTGAACATGAAACATAATATTGATGAATTTTTTTAATCAACCATTAATATATATATATATATATCCATAAATATGTATGCATATATATAATATTTATTTTAATATATATATATATATATTATTAAAATAGATTTATTTACTGAAAAGATATTATATAAAAGTTTATAATATATATACATATATATTATTTTAGCCAAGAATATCTATAATGATATAAAATTCAAATTTAAAAGTTTTGGCTTATTCAATTTTTTATTAAATTTAATTTTTGATTTATTCTAAATTGTTGGATTAAGTGCACAAGTAGCGGGTTAAAAGAGTAAATTTAAAAAAAAGGTCATTTTTGTTAAGTTAGACAAAGTCTTTATTGTATGTTTGTGTAGATAAATATTTGTTTATACTAAATTGAATTTAGTATTTTGATTAATAAATGAGATTTGAAATATTTTAATCTAATTTTATTAATTGAACTATTTAATTATTTTTAATGTTTAAAATAAACTCATTAATAATATAATTTAAAATCAATTATTAATTGATTTTAGGTTATATTTAATCTGTTATGAAATTCATACTCACAATATGAATATCATAACAAAACACACACACACACAAATACATACACACAATATATATATATATAATAAAGGGTTCGTATATATACATAACAAGGGGCTCGTAAGTAATATTGATCGCATTATCCTACGGTCAGTAAGATGTCTAAGCATGATATAACTATATATATATAATATAATATAATATAATATAATATAATTGTTTCCAGCAAATTTTCCACAGTCTCATAATAGACTCAAACGGATAAAGCATCCTACAAAATGACGAAGGAATGAGTTAAGAAGCGCTTGAAAGATGCCAAGATTGAAGAAACAAAGATTTGGCTAAGTTTCGAAAATGCACGATTTGGTTGGTGCCTACTATAATTTGATTGGTACCAACATGATCTGGTTGGTGCCGATATGATTTGGTTGGTGCAAATATGATTTGGTTGGTGCCAACATGATTTGGAAACCATCAAGAATGATAAAAAGAAGGAATGCTCCAAATTTGACAAACTTCGGCCAAGCAAAATATGGTTGGTGCTGACATGATTTGTCGATACCAAGCGTTATCCAGCCTTATAACCGAGCAACTTTTAAGTGAATCTGAACGTCGATACAAAAACAAAATGGATCAAGAACTTAGAGGGACCTTGGAATGATGGTATGAAGCAACTCAGAAAGTTTGTAGTGAAGTGGAGCAACTTAATTATGGTCGGTACTGACCACAATTATGGTCATACCAACATGATTTTGTGATGAGGCTCATAGTGAAGCAAGCGGAAGAATACAAGTAAGATAGAGGTTTTTTAACATTGAGCAAATATGGCCGGTACTGATATGATTTTGATACTCCGAATCAAGTCATTCTTCTTTTCTATCTTCACGAATCTGATATCTTACCTAGTCTTCATGATCTAGCGACTATGACAAACGATTCGGCTATAAATAGAAAGACAAGAGCAATGTAGAAGAAGAATTGGATACTTCTCTCTTCTTCTTTTAGAAAATCTAGCAAAGATCTACTAGATTGTAGTCGAATTCGAGTTGTAATTGTTATATTCCAAAGAGAAAACATCAATAAAAAGGATTAAGTGGATGTAGGTCAGGGAACTTGCTGACCCACTACAAAAACTTTATTGTTTGTTCTCTTTCTCTTCGTTTATTTGACTTTTATTTTGTTGAATTCAGGTTTCATCGATTTGGAGGGGTTGTTTCACTTTTTGATTCAATAATATATTAGGATTTTTCCTAAGATCCCTACATAATTAGATTGTAGAAGAGATAAGAAGTGAAGAAAAAATAATGACAAATATATTTCTTCAAATGAAACATTTATTAATTCATCAAAAGATTCCAAGAGAAAGTCTAAAAATCGAGAAGATATCTCAATCCCTAAAACCTTAGAAAAATAAACTTTTTTCCACACATAACCAATGAACCCTTTACATGCTTATTTACAGTAGTCTTGACAAAATATCATCTTTGAAAAGCTACTGAATACATCCATAAATCTTTTCTTTATGGATAATTCATTGCCCTTTTTAATGCAATAAAAGAGGAAATTAACCGTTCTCCAAATTCTATAAAAGAGGCAATGTATCTGAGTCACAATTTCACTTAGACTCAGATATATCTAAAGTCTACTTAAATATGGAATATTATATCACCAAAAATACTACTTTGAAGTCTCCCCATTCTCTACCATTTTCCCAAGAAATTTGTATACATTATTGCTTCCTCCTTTTACGATCAGCACCTCCCTAGTACCCTTCCAAATTCTTATGACTCCACCTCGAGTCAAAAAATTGCAGCCTTTTACCTCCAATCGTCCTACTGAAATAAGATTCTTTGTAATTTTTGAGATGTACCTAACTCCTTTAAGCTTCATCGTCCTTCCATCACGCATCTTCAATTTACGAAACCTATGCCCTTAACATTCAAATCTCCACCATTAGCAGATTTCACCTTAACATCTTACTCTTCATAATTAATAAACGATTCATTTTGATTGCATATGTAAAAAAAGAACCTGAATCAACTACACAATCTTTGCTTTTGTCTTTTTATTCATTTGGGTCTTCTTCGAACAGGCTTCATCCTCTCCTTATCCTTTTTATCTTATTGCAAAATCTCAGTTGATGACCGAGTTTTTCACAGTAATAGCAGATGCAATCCCTTTCTACATTTGATCTATTGGACCATCTTTCCACGGTTGGACGAGTAACCCTTCTTGCAAAATGGACTTCTTTAATTGGATTTCTACTTTCCTTTTCCCATTTATCCTTTTCCTCTATGAGGTTCATCCTCTGTATCTCTTCATTAAGTAGGCTACTAACCACCAAACGCATTAAAACAACTCCACCCGAGTTTGAGTTATTCAATGCAACTCACTACACCAGAAAAGACTTTTGGTAGCGTTGAAAAAACGCTACCATAACTTGTAGTAGCGTTTTAGAGAACGCTGCGATACGACATGCAACTAAAAGTCTGAAACTTTTTGTTGCGTTGTAGTAAGCGCTACCAAAATTCACATATTGTTATGTTTTTGAAATGCAACTATCAGTTTTTCTGTAGGGTTTACAAAACGCTACCAAAATGAACATTTTTGGTTGCGCTTTTGTTTGTATATTTTTTTGATTTTCTATAGCGTTTTAAAATACAACTATATAATTTTTGATATTAGTTCACATTTATTTTTGTAGCATTTTTAAAACGCTGCTAAAAGTTATTGGTTGTTTGGCAGCATATTTTAAATGCTGTTATTTATGGTTGATGGCTTGTACCATTTCCAGCAACCGCTTATATAATATTCATATTAAAACAAGCGATCAATCACATAATTTTCATATTCAAATAATTGAAAAACACGCTAATCTCATAATCAAATATAATATCCATAATCAATTCGATAGTCGTTTTTCAACAAAATAAGTCACATACTACAAGCATTCACAAACATGCTTACACAAATAGTACTAGCAAAATATGACAACATATATAACGATTAAAGTCATGTTCATTGCTTGGTTACCCATAATTCTTTGTTGCCGGCAGTCTTCACTACGAAATAGATAATTACCTACAAACGAATTTAATAATCAACAATAAGAATTACAAACCAAAACTGAATGCTAAGTTAATGATTCAAAGACTAAAGCACACTTATCAATCAATGGGTGCTGGAACATAATTTATTTAAACTGTATTTGAGTTCTAGTTTCAAATAATTTCCTTTTATCAGTGTATTTCCCATCATGGATTTAAGTGGGGACAGAGGTAATGGTCACAAAATGAATTATAGTTTGAGTACATACCATCTGTGTCCAACATCGTTTATTTCCTTCAATTTCATTCTATTTATTTTCTTCAATTTCAATTGCTGGCTTTGAACCCAAGCATCATAGTCAATGCCAATTGACCATCATCCTTTATCATCACCTACAACATGATCCATGCTATAATTTCTTCATTTAGTGGAAGATCAATAGCAATATTAACTATCATCATCATAAGGGAAACAATCACTATGTATTTATATGCCATAGTAGAGGCAATATCACTGCAGAAAATTTGAGAGAAAGAAGGTAAACAAAAATTTCAATATCACAGTTTGTGATATATACAACCAACAATTACATATTATTCAAGACCCAACTTAAATATGACAGGCAATAATTCTATATCTCAGTTTTAGATAACCTTTCATGAGTTTTGCACTAGAGTGGGCAAACTAACTCTAAACAAACAACTCCCCATGAATCAACTTAAGCATGAATTTTCTAGCTTCAGCTAAATCAACAGAAAGCATAATAGGTGTGAACAAGGCAAAAAGCAAGAAGTACAAATACCTGACTCAGCTTTGGACCGCGTCGTGCAGAGTAGCGTACACAATATGCAGCACATGCAACCATCTGTACCATTTCCTCATGGTTGTATATATCTCCTAGCCTTCTGTTGATGAGCTCATCATAATCTTCAAGCTCTATAGCTTTTTGCAGCAATGGCCTTGCCTACAATACATAACAAGCTAACTATAGATTTTTTAAGACCATTATTTATATATTATATATATCTTTTGAAACATGTATTGCAAATATTTGCATACAATGGTAGATATAATTAATCATAATACATAACTAACAGTTCACCTGCTTCCTAGGAACACATACCTTGTTCACCAGAAGGGAATGGAAAGAATTGCAGGTAAGTAAAGAATGCAACAACCAGTCCTACGTAAGAAAAATAAGTATTGTGCATGCAATATATTATAAACATAATTTTTTTACATTAAAACAACAACTAAAGATGAAAACATACATACCAAAAAATCCGCCTGCAAACACATATTGCCAGTGATTCCAGTAGTCATCGACCCTGGAAATGGCGAGAAGGGCAGTAACCAATAGAGGAAGCAATGTTAAGCAAAGTTTTGCAACGTGTCATCTTTGATCGAAAACCCGATTTGCCCTGTTATGTACCATGAAAGAAAATTTAACCCAACAAATGACCCCGCATACAAAGAGAAATATAACAGAAGATGGAAAATTTTTGTTTCTCGATGATGAAAATGACACGATGAATGCCACCAGGGAAGCATTTACATCCTTCCTTAATCTCTACAGGGTCTCCACCACACAGGACATCTCCTTATTTTGTAATATAAAAAACCTAAAGAAATTGCATACATTGATTGTTCAACTATCACTAATTATCAAGTAAAATTTACATTTTGTTTTTACTTGCCACAATTCCATCAGGGAAGCACCGATAGAATAAATTTGGTCATGGTTGGCCAATAGCATCCTTGATTGAGTCGATTATAACACCGGTTATTAGCACAGCGTAAAAGATGCCTAGTATTTAACTATAGAACATTTACTTGTATATATATTATAGGTAGAAGAAATTTGAAAGTTGTATACAATTAGTTGAACAATTTGTTACTTGTATATATATATATATATATATTACTTGTATCTATAATGTGTATTTAAAAAATTCATTCACAAAGTTATTGATCTACTGGTTTAGAAGTTGGTTCTAAGCTTCTAGCTGCAACTAGGTTTTTTTGACGTTAAGTTAGAAAGAAAAAAATTTCCACAGAAAAATATACCTAATCCATTTCAAAGAGCAGGATTGTGTTTTAATTTTTCATGATGATCTGCTCGCAATATTGACTATATTTATCCTTTTCATTTATGCTTCTATTTTCATTTTGATTCGCCTTCTTTTATACATGTGGAATGGTTATTTTGCTTTCCTTTTTTTGGTATGTTTCTGTTTTTTAAGTATCGAGCTTCAAATAATTTTTCACACCTTATTAATTTCGACGAGTAAGATTGTGATTTGTATTTTGGTTAGCTTTTTGTGCTTGTAGACTGCAGAAATACGAGCTCTCTTTTTATGCCTCTATTTTTATCTTGGTTAGTGTATCCTTCGTCTCATTGTGTTCATCTGATCCATAAGTTTAAGCGTGCAAGTTATTGCTGGATCAGCATCCCCTATTTTTCTAATAGGTGTTTAAAGGCCAAAATAATATAGATGTTTAAAGGCCGAAATATTATGGATCCATAAGTTTAAGCATGCAAGTTATTGCTGAATCAGCATCCCATGCTATAATTTTGGGTAAAATAATTCAATAGGTGTTTAAAGGCCGAAATATTATGTATTGTTGAGAAGGTATTAGTATCGGGGATTGTCCGTTTGGCCTAAAGGTTTCGGAATGTATAATTTATCTATAGCCAGATCGAGAAGGTAAAAAATGATTGTTCACTCACTGCTGTTATTAACCATAGGGAAGAAGATAGATGAATTCTATGCTTCCTAACTAATCAAAAATGTAAGTAGCACGTTGTGCGCCTATGTAGTTAAAGTTGTAGTTGGTCATCAAATTGAAGAAGCTTTCTGGATCCATAGTCACGAATGGTCCGTGCGGGTCTGAACCGATGGTTGCCTATGGATGAGGATAGCGGGTGGTTAGGATGGGTATTTCCATTTTCTAGCTATATTTGTGACTCCACATCAAGTAATATGTATGTCAGTTAAAATATTTCAGCATACCGTTTTTTCATTGTCCAACCATCATTGTTGTAGTACGGGATGTAGTTTTCTATGGCACCAATTTGTCTGCTTATATTATAGCGGAAGATCGTGTTACCAAAGCTATGTGAAGGTAAGTAAGTAATAATATATATCAACTAGAATGTAGAAATAATTTATTTGTAAATTTGCAGTAAAGGGAAGTGACTGTAAATACATTGGTTCTTCTCTTGTGGACCAGTAGCTGTAGCAACTCAATCCTTGTTCGCCGCATCTTGTCCAACTAGCTGAAGTAATATTTTTGTGTATAACATCTTGTTGTAACAGACTTGCCGCCGCATGTTCAACATAGTCGTCCACCTATAGGCCAAAATTATAGTTTATGTGGTGCACTGCAAATCATGTATTCAGTTAAGGAGTATTTTATTGAATATAGAAATGCACTTACTGGGCCATAGATGTAGATACTTTTTTCCTTCGAGTTTTTGTCCCATAGTGTGCAACCTGCAATGATAAAGTTAGGGGTGGGTACTATGAACGAAGTAAAACTGAGTGCATATTTCGTACTGTGGTGCTAGGGAAAATAGTGAATGTATCGTGTATGTAGGTATATATGGTAATAGTGTAGCACAGTTGAAGTAAATTATGATGTGGTTGGTAGTTGTACCTGTTGAAGCTCCATATGGTGCAATTGCAATTTGTCAATAGTAAGCATCGATTCTCTATAACCTGTTTGATAAGTCTTTTCTGTGGGAAGCACTTAACAATTTTAGGATTATAAATTGCAATGAATCTAGATTAAAAAATATATCAGTGTTCAATGTGGATGTTAATCAAAGTACTGTAAAAATTGCAGCAGATGTACATCAAATTGACATTTTAATGGGATACTTAATTGCACTGACAACACAACTATACCGATAAGTCGTGTTTAAGTTGAACAACAAAATTAAGTAGCTTTTGTTTTGCATACTGCATCTTGTTTTACCGCAGCACCCAGAATAGATCTATATTCTATCAAACACCTTGTGTACGGTTGTAAAAATAATCTGAATCTTGAATTTGGTCTACATTCTATCAAATATTGTTAAGTTTTTGTAGCACCAAGGAAGCGAATACAAACAATACCTCTTGATTGTAGGAAGTCCAAAATTTTATGTCGAAATAGCTCACTGTCCTCTTCCTGAAGACCTAAAACCATAGTTAAACGCTGAAAATTCAAAATCAGTATTAGAAAGAACGAAAATTTCTTAGCTTTGTCACTTACATGGAGGAAAGCTTTTGGTTCACGATCATTATGTAATGAATCGAAGGGCTGAACGATGAACAAAATTCAATTATTATCATGTAATGATAAACAAAATTCAATTTATTAATTATTATGCAACCATTAAAAATAAAAAGAGCACATAACAAAAGTGGCTTGAAAAAGGCAAACACACATATACAAGAATACAACGCAAGCTGCAAAACAAAGAACTATTTACTTCCCATAGAAATCATATCAAGGGTCAAGAGAATGTCATCCCACTATAATTAATTTATTATCATAGAAGATATGTTTGTTCAATCCGTGATGAACACATGTTATTTAGCTTATAAAATAATTTATTATGGTTGTGTTTATTAATTATCTGAACCAAAAAATCAAAATTTCTTATTGAAAACTAAATAATTGTAAAGGGTAAACACTTGCTGCTAGTGCATATACATAACTTAAATTGATAAAACTATTTGTAATTGCTTCTAACATCTTCTATTGATAACAAGTATATGATAAAACTATTTAAAATGATGAAACACAATATACATTACCTGAAACTTGTTTCTAACATCTTCTCTGTAGTTTCATAGAGCCATGACCTGTTCCAAAATGATAACCATTATAAGAATAAAAATTGATACAAGTAGTTTCATTTTTTATTTTTTTGAATAAAGCTATGAAATTCTGAATATCTGCTCAGAAGCACCGTTACTTGCACGACCAACTTCCATCAGACCAAATATATGTCAAGGTAGTTAATTTATTGATGGGATTGAATGGAACAAAATGCACTTCCCTTATACTAGCTCTACCTTGTCATGCCAGGAACAAAACAAATATTGCAGGAAATAGTAATCGCATCATAACTTATTCCAAATTAGGGTTTATGCACAAACTAGGGTTTGGAAAAATGACGAAGACGAGTAGCGAACTGGGGTCAGTGTAAATCCATATAAAAACTTGGTATCGAACAAAATAAAATAAAGCAAATTTGGAGAAATCCATACCGAGGACGAGTAGCATGATGAAATCGTCGATTGATGGAGAGGATTAGCACATATTCGATTGACTATGAAGAGGAGTAGCATGTCGGAGAGGATTCGATTCACTATGGAGGAGTAGCGCATTACAAAGGAGAAGTGCGATGATGGCGATGGAGGAAAAATGAAGTGGATGAGGACGATGAGGAATTGGGACATGTAAATTTTTGGGAGTGAAGAAAAACGAAACACCAAAACTAAAATGAAAAACGTAACAAGTAAAAAGTTTGGCGGCAACTTTTGGCAGAAGTGAGAAAAAAAACGTAGACGGGGTAGGCGACAGCTATTGGCTTTGGTGAAAATAGGGCATAAAACAATAATAGTTGCATTTGCCTTCGAAACGCTACTAATAAATGCAACTAAAAGCATATTTTCTTGTAGTGACTACAAGTGTTTCTCAATTCTCTAGTGATGAACTCATCAACACCAAAGCTTGTGTCTCATCATCCTTTTTGTAATTCATGGTCTCCAATTGGTTCATAATTGCCTGAAAATCGTTAAAATGCTCTCCAATTGACTCGCCTTCCTTAAGTTTTAGATTTACCAATCTTCTCATAAAAAATGCCTTATTTGTTGTGGGGTTCTTTGCATAAATTCCTTTTAATTTCTTCCAAATTAAATAAGTGAATGTTTCATCAGCAACAATATGAAACACCGTATTCTCCAAAAAAAACATCACAGTCTTTCTATCCAAAGTCTCCCATTTTGCTTCAAATACATTACTAGGTTTCTCCCCTTTGTTCTTCAATGGTTGGCGAAGATCATTGAGAAATAAAAAATCCTTCATCTTCGCCTTCCATAACCCCTAATTTCTCCCATTAAGTTTTTCAACATTTATGTTCTCCATAACCGAAATTCTCTTCAAAGTATTTTTGTAGCAGGCTCTGATACCAGCTGTTAGGGTTTTTTCTATGGTCCCTAATAATTAGATTTTAAAAGAGATAAGAAGTGAAGAAAAAACAATAACAGATTCATTCTCCAAAATCTATAAAAGAGGCAATGTATTTGAGACACAATTCCACTTAGACTTATATATCTCCAAAATCTACTTAAATATAGAATATTATATCACCAATATCTAACATAATAATATATATCAATTATCCTAGGTGTACATGAAACAAATAATAATAAGTTTTAGCTATTTAAATATTTTATAATAAATAATTATACTTAAAACATATAAATATATAAATGCAAAAAATATGAATTATATATAGACACACACACATGTTTATCGATTCAATACTTGTGGTTACGACCAAGTTTGTAACCATAATTGATAAAATACTTCTCCTAAGGGTTTTCTACGTGTATATGTTTAATGTATTTAATTCATTATATATATCCATATATAACTACACATATAAAAGAAAATAAAACCATATGCTTAAAGGTCAGTTCGCTCGAGGAGATTTTTTTTATGACCATGTATGGATTATGTCATGCATGAACATGCTTCGTATGATCCTGTAGAAAAAGTGAGGCAGCACGATCCAATGTTTCATCTACCCCACTTATCTAGTAAGATATATATAAGAGACTTTTCTCTCATCTTCGTACCGTTCTTTTGGACTCGAGCGACTATGACCAACTGATGACTATTTCTCTATACTCAATAACATAGCTCTTTAATTTGAACTAATTGTTCTTTTATGAATTTATTTTGTTTAAAATAATTTCATTAATTTTTGAAATGCCAATTTCTGAAGCAATATAACACGGATCACACTCCATCGAAATTCGTATTTTCTGTTTAATATTTCAATATATTTATTTAGTGAAAAATTGAAATATGAGAATTCTCTCTAGGGATATATACATAAGAGAGAGACCCATCTCGGTATCTGGGTAACAAAACCTGTAGAATAAGGGATATGTACATACGAGATATGTACATAAGGGATATGTAAATTCAAAATAACAAATATATACAAAACAAGTAACCTTATATGTTTACAATTTAAAGTCGACAATTTAAAATCTGATTTTGTCTTAGAGACGAAATCAACATTGTATATAATTTTTTACAGAAAAGTCCTTTATATATTTTGACTACAAATTATGTGTATATATATATGTGTGTGTGTGCGTGCATGCGTGCGCGTGTGTACATATATATAAATAAATAAACTATGCTCAAATCCAAAATAATACATATAACTTGCAATCTTATATGTTTTACAATTCAAAGTTAACAATTTTAAATCCAGTTTTGGGTTAGGAAAGAAATCAACATCAAATATACGATTTTGCACAAATGTCTATTTTTATTAATTTGAATCAGTTTTATAAATTGTAACAATATTATATCAACTAATTAAAATTAGTTTCAAATATGAAAACCTCCAAATTTTCCATTAAACTTTTAATTTCTAAAATAATAGCAAACAAAAGATTGGACAACATAGGCATATATAAATTCATTGCATAATATATGATGATATTTAAATAATAATAACATGACATAACATGTATTAAAAGGAGACTAGATAAGCACTTTATGATGTAGCCAAATAATCACACCTTGAAAGAAGAAATACTTGTAAATCCAATTGAACCACCTTTAGAAATTGCAACTATTTCAAGCATCACTTTTGTATTTGTTTATTTCATTTTTTCTGATTTTTTTCATAATTTTTCCTTCCTTGAAGACATTGATTTTCGACCATTAAGGGAAAGAGGAATAGATTAGGTGAAAGTGGATTATTAGGAGGATTGAATGAAAGAAAGAAATTTTGTTTTTCTAAAGGAATTATTGAAACCTTTCCAATTCCTTTCTTAAAACGTTCCCTCTTTAAATCCTTATTAAAGCTCAATCAAATCCCCTCCCCCTATCATGCATAGCTTGCCAAGTATATCCCTAGGTAGCCCTTTAAACTTTCCAAATCCATTTAGTAACCAATTTTAAGTCAAAATTAAATATTTGTCAATATTGTATATCGATACATATATATAACTTTAATATACATATTTTATTAAATACTAATGGCATTCAAACAAATAAAATATAATAATTAATATATCACAAATTTTAGTTAATTTAATTTAAGTTAAAAAATTATTTATTAATTAAATCGTGCGGATTTCAGAGTATTCATCATTACGGTTATGCGACTCGAAGGTGTAAATTCAAGCAGCAATTAATATCAAACAATTTAAATATTAATGGTCACACACCAGCTTAGCTAGTGGCATGCCATTTCGCTAAGTTTATCGCTTACACATCATTTTTGTAAATCCATATTTACTATTATAAGCTATACCATGTTGGTCAAAATTCCAACATCATCCACATTCAACTGGATTAGTACAAACATAAAATCTTTGGTTCAACAACAATAATAATTATTAACTGTACTGCTCTGGCTAGAGATTTTGACTTTGAGTTGACTATAGTTGACCATGATACTAACCCTATATAACTAGGGAGATGAATTCTCTATTAAATAGTGTTTCACTTCAAATGCTTCAACTCAGACCCAACTACCGTCGTTTGATGGACGTCATGCCATGACTTAGCTATAATCAAAATGAAGTGCCCACATTTAAGTTCCATAGCATTATCAAGTCGAAGGGATTGTGTAACACCATCAGTTTGAGATTGCCTTTTTGACCTTTGTGGAGAACACTCAAGTGAACCGCTCCATAATTATCCAATAATTATCAGTACGTGATCTCCTAATGTTCCCAATAGCCATGAGAAATACACCACCCAACATTTGAAGAGCATTACGTACTATAATCTTAATGGATGAATGTCACGATGTAACTATATTGAATGGTGTTTCACTTTTAATGCTTCAACTCAGACCCAACTATATTGAATGGTGTTTCACTTTTAATGCTTCAACTCAGACCCAACTATAGTCATTCAATGGATGTCATGTCACTATTTAACTATAACCAAAGTGGAATGTCCATATTAAAGTTCAACGGTATTCTCAAGTCCAGAGAACCGCGTAATATCGTCACTTATAGATTCTCTGTTTGGCCTTAGTTATATCAACCAGCAGAAAATTCTTCAGTGAATCATTCCATAATTATGCAAGAACCGTCAGTTGCAACCTCTTGGTGCCCCCAGCAACTAAGAGTAATACATAGCCCAACATTTGAAGAGCATTACATACTCTAGCCTCGATGGATGAATCGATATCCTTTTGTGAAACATCTTAACTGAGAATATTTAAAATAATATGTTTTTTTAACATGACAAATTTCTCATGGTTACAACATATATAATTACTATCACATAACATATCATTTGAGAATTTTATTTTCAATATACTTAAACTTCATAATTAATTAACATATCATAATATGACAAAAATATAATAGAAATAAAAACACCTTTTACTATAAACAAGACCGATTATCAATTTATATATATGTAACAAATAACATAATTGCCCCTAAGGCATAACCCTAACTCTATCAGCCTCTTGTTTGCACTTAGGGTCAATTATGTAGTATAACTCCAACTCCTTCGATTGGTTTTGTTTAATATAATCAGGCCAATCACTTAGGGAATGGGTATGTTGCGTTGTTTTAATTATACACTCTGTCAATTAACTCTCTCTGATGCTGACAAACTGCCTTTATCGTGTGGATTTTTTTGGAGTATGTTTTTTGAATTCTAGCGAGATTTTGGTTCTTTTATGAACCTTATCGCAACATTATTATCATGTAACAACGTCATGTGATTCTCAACATTAAGAATCTCCCTTAGCTCGGTTATAAATTTGTGCATTTATTTATACTTCTTTTATTGTAACATTATTCAGGGCAATGTACTTAGCCTTTGGTTAAATCAACCACTGCTTATTATTTGGAACTTTCCAACTTAAAATTCTTAACTTAAGGTTGAACATGAATTTAGGATTGACATTCATTACTCGATATCACTTATAAAGTTCGAGCCAACACATTACTTCATAGGGAGTTCATTGTTTCTATAAAAAAAGTCTCTATTATTTCATAAATACTCGAGTGTACTAAATTTTTATTTAATAATCTTAGTTTGGATTCGATACTTGCTCTATGTATCTACTACATAAGCAACATGTGATACTGTAGGAAATACAATATGTACAGTAACCTATTGCCAATACATAAGAAATTCATCATACATACTTCATATTAAACATTTTGATATGGTGTTTGTGTATATTGTTTTGGGACAATTCCAACATCCTTCTATATTGATCACAAAAGATGTCAATTTCAAACCTAATATATAGAATTAAACAACCAAACTGAATGATTTTAACATAAACACATTGTTAACAATCAAAAGTTTGGTTTGAAATATTTATTATAACTTGTTTCTGCCTTATGTTCTTGAATTTGGTTGTAGGTAAATTAAAGCAAAATATTTTTTTATATATGGATGGTTAATTAGAAATTTGTAAATGTTAACTGCCTTAGAGTAAAGATAAATAATTAATGTAAGCTCACTATTAGAACTTCAGTGAACTAAGCATAAGTTCTGTTATTTTTTTCATTTACTATCTGATCCAAAATGTAATATGAATTTAAAAACTCGTGGAAATTTTTCTTCTATATCTACTGCTGGCTTCTTCGTTCTCCGTCTAAAATCTTATGCTAATTGGGCTATCATCGTTTGATAGGGAAGCATTATGCTCAATAAATAGGGAGCCAAAGGTTATTTATAATATGTTTTACGACTAGGTTGACAAAGCAAGTCTGCAGGGGGAGATTGGTCAATAGAGCTATTGATACATCTAACTTTAGTAAACTATACTGGATGTATTACCCCTCAGTACGAGTTCCATAGTCAGCTTTTGATACAGAGAAGGGATTTTTGTTTGTAGGTACTATAGACGTCACATAATTAGCTATTATTGGAGGAAAATACCTATGATAAAATGGAAATGCTAAATTGCATAATGAGTAAGCTTAAAACACTTCATCAATATTTGTTTCAAGGAGAATGACCAAGATAATACCTTTTCCATTATAAAACGGTATCACACTTTTTATGGTTTGTCATATCAATCGATCTGAAACCTTACGAGCTTGAGACCATCATGCTTGCTACTTTAAAGTCATATCAGGTATAGTTCCCCACACTCTCCTGCTACACATACACACAATGCTTTTGTACTCAGATTTAGACTCTTTAATATTTGTTGGTTTACTAGAAAGTTGAAATTCAGTAGCTACCCAACTAAATTTATGGTTTCATTTTATTGCTGAAATTTATTGATATTTTTGTGAATGAATCAGCTGCTAGAATACTAATTGAATGGTTTGTTAGGAGACATTTTAGAATGCTTGATTATCATAAGATATACACCGAAAAATTGTGTTTGTGCACAATTGTTTTTGTAGTGACTATTTGGTGATGGAATAGGGAATAGCCAGCGTAGATAAGGAGCTTATGATGCGTCGGTGTAGAGGTTTATACATAGAGATCGGCTTAGGAATTAAAAAGTAGGGATCGTCCTGAAAGTCTAAGTATAGGGATCGACATATAGGCTAGAAGGAAGGGATCGGTAATAAGAGTTAAAACATAGGGATCAGTTATGAGCTAAAGGGAAGGGATCGGTGTTTCCATATGAGTTGAAGTGTAGGGATTGATTATGAGGCTGGGGCATAGGGATAGTCATATAAATTAGGGATCAGTGTTGACTATAAAAACCAGTTTAACTCAAGCCATTCAAACGTTTAACTGCATACTGCCTTGCCCGAACATAAAATGGCCTAAAACAACGCGACTTGCATACTTAGACTGACGGACTTAAGCTTGAACGAACAAACTTTTGGACTGCCCAACACGAACTAAGTAAAAAATTAGCTAAATGAACTTGAACAACGGACTTCATAATTCAGAATGTTAGCATATGACCCTAAAGCTTTGGTTGCTGATCAACTTTCTCGTCGAGTGAGACAGCTAGCGATGATGATCTCTCTGAACGAAATCTCCAATTTTTGACATTTTAATTTTGCTTCTCCGATTTCAAACTGTTTATGTTTGTTTCACGCTACACCGCACTAGTTCACACACAATATGGGGGGAACAACTTATTATTTCTAATATTGATTGTCTACTTAGTATAGTTGACATAGATCTCAAGTTACATGGAGCGCCCATCCATAATGTCTTCGGAATCGGCCGCGAGATCAAGCTCCGCCATCCTATCTGATAAACCTACTCCGAGTCATCAAACAAAACAAGTAGGGGTATCCGACCCGCAAACAAATCTCTTCTCCGACATTCCAGCCTTTCCTACATAAGTTATTAATCCGGCTCCCGATGCCATTGAAGGTGCTATCATTCTAAACAACCCGGTCAACTCACAAGCGTCTAGAATCGCCAAAGCCGCTCTCCGCCGATTATGTTCCATCCATGGAATCCCCTTCGAAGACGTTCTAGTTCCATCGAGGCAAGACAGACCTTACCTGCCCCCAGTCGGATATACTGCTTGCAACAAGTTCATGTGCTGGGCCAGATGCGTGCCACCCTTTAACTCCTTCGTTTGGGAAATGTTGAGATACCCGAGGATTGCTCCTACCCATCTGCGTCCCAACAGTTATGCCTTCATCCATGGTAACTTTCTTCTCTTTATGAACATCATATTTCTGTCCAACAACTCCTGAGGACATTAGATACATCTATAATTTTAAAAGACGGACGGGGAGTCCTTCATACGTCTTTCTTGACTCCTTGCCCTATTGCTAAGTCTTAACTGGCCGTCTCTATTCGAACACGAGTAGTTCTATATGTGGTGTCCTACCGGCTTCGCAAGGAGATGGTTGGAAGGACGTAATTGCTACTTCTATCTTCGTCTTTAGTTTAAAGATTCAAGTCGTAGCTTCTTCCTTAAACATACTAATATCTCATGTTCTTTCAGGTGTCCGCCCTCGACCCGAAGGCGTCGAGTATTCCAGGGCCATTGCGGCAATTCATGCCATTCCCGTTGAGGATCGGGACATCAAACTCCTTGTCACAGATGAGCTGCCCTCATTATTTGGACTGTTGGAAGATGGCCACAAAACGGACTTCCCGGTAGAAAGCGATCTCGAGAATTGCTGTCGAAAGAAGGATAGAAATGAGCGATCCCATGGTGCTCCTCGTTGAGAGAACCCAGGAAGACATCGAAGAGGGGGAGATAAGGGAATCTCAAAATGCGGAGCCGAGAGGCAAAGATGTAGGCCCTGGGAAAACGCTGGTAGTCAAAGCGCCACAGACCAGCCAAATGCAAACTCTCCCGAAGAAGAGAAAAAGGTTGGTGTACGAGCTACAAAAGAGTAAGGCTGGGGCAAATCCAGAATTCGTCATAACCCCAATCAAAAAGGAGTCGCCTCCCCAACAAATGGAAAGTTCGCTAAAGGGACTCGCCGACATTCCGATTTTGGACGGTATATTTAATTACAACTTTGCCAACATTGACGTCGAAGGGCTTAACTCTCCTACGAGAAGCGGTAAAGGCGTGCAACCTTCCAATAGAGGGGAGGAAACTCCATTGAGCAAAGCTAATGTTAATGGTCCATCGTGGGGAAACACTAGGACACACACAAACACTTGCATTCCACCATCCACTTGCGATTAACTCTTCACGTTACAGCTTCTAACATGCTCCTATTCGGCTCTTCTACATGGGCAATGACGCATGCACATGTTTTCGATCGTCTTCGGGGCTCTTCCACTTACTATTGCTCGGGCTGAGATTCTAAATCTGGAAGACGCAGAGACAAAGACGAAGGGCGAGACAAAGACTATTATTCTCGAGAATCTTCTTCTTCATCTAGACGGAAATCTCAAACACACGCTTCCCGCCACGGCGATCCATCAAACCCTCCCGCTTATAGCGGAGATAAATCCTCTCATCGGGGTTCTCAAGCTGCTGCTCCTCACGATCAACACTCTAGGTCGTCAAGCACAAGGCAATCGCGTAAGCGCCGTAAGCACCCGCTAGTTACTTCTGAACAGCACCCGCCGGTTCCTGCCCACGATCCTACCACAGCAGAAAAGTTAATTGAACTCAAAGCTACTTTTTTGAAAATCTACTTTGATAGACTCAAGTTCCTCCCCTCCGTACATGTCAACCCCGAAAAGTGCTAAAGAGAGATCATTAGCATGTATGAATGACGTGTACGTCCAGCATAAGTCGTTCATTCACTTAGCCGAGAAAATCTCCAAAGTTTCCATCAAGCACCAACATGAAATTGATCACCTCAAGTTAGAGGCTATTCACGAAAAAGGGACAATCAAGCATCAAGATGCTGAGCTACTTGAATATAAAACTCAGCTTGCCACGGTAGAGAAAAATGCAAAAGAAACGGCAGAGGTTGTAAGTCGTTTGGAGACTTTGCACAAAAAGGAACCGGATGCAGCGCTCTATCGCAGTGACACTTTGTCCTTAGAGAAGGACTCCTTACCAAAGGAGAAAGATGTCTTAACTCGCTGCGTTGAGGATCTTGAAAAACTATTGCACAAAGAGAGGGAGAGAAAAATCGAGGCACAGGAAGAATCGCAGAGATACCGCGAGGAGACCGTTGAGGCGAGAAACTTAAAAATGAAGGTTGATGAACTACTTGCCTAGATCAAAGCCTTGAAATAAATAGCCCATGAAGAGGGCAGACAAGAAGTGCTGGAAGAAGCCAACTCTCGAATGGAAGCTGCCGCCGATTCTGGAAGAGAAGAAATCAAGAACTTATTCGATCCGCTCATCGCTAAATACAACACCAATGTTCTTCTTTATCGTGGCTTGACTTTTTTAGGTGAAGGCTACCTTGAATCGTTTGCCGAAGACTGTTAGGTTATCACCAAAATCAAGAGGGAGGAGCTGAGAGTGGCATAACTTAATGAAGAGGCACTCGCGCAAGAGGTGCTTCGAGTAAACGAGCCGTATGATTTGGCCATCGTGAAACTTCAATTCTCTAAGGCTCCTGCACCAGCTAAAGTAGCAGAGGACATCACCGGGTCCTCGAGAACCGATCCCAAGGGTCCTTCTCCTACTCAAATGGCTGGAAAATCATCTTCTCAAACCCATGGAGTAGCACATCAGCTATGATCCGGACAGGCCCGGCCATGATCCACAAATGCTATCTCCTATCATCGAAGGGAGCACCCCCGATGACCACTGAGAGCCAACCGGATGCTGGTACCGCATTGAACTCTCTCGAATTCAAAAGGTTGTTATTTTCGGCACATAATGGTTATTGACTAATGTTTGCATTTTGATGAATTTTTGCAGGTTATCCCGGTCCTGAACCGACTCCTAGAAGCGATGTCGCCACGGAGCAACAAGAAAAAGTGGCCGAAGCTCCGACTGCTGTAGACATTCCAAGGCCTGATGCTCAAGTCATCGATGCACTCGACGAGGTTAAGCCTGAGGACCCATCTCTTTGCGAGGAGTGGGACGATGTAGTGATCACAGGCGCCTTGGAGCACACTACCGCAAGCAGTATGCAGGGGCAGATTGAAAAGGAAGAGAAAGCAAAGCATGAAGTCAAAGGGGAACCCGCCGAAGATCCTAATCCTGTACCTCTGCAGGTCATTCCATCCGGCGGGACAATTCTTATTGAAACTCCTTCTTTTTCTTCGAGCGTCTCTACTATGAGTGACAAGAGGTCTCGGAAAAGGCGCTCAACCGAGTCTACTCCTGAAAAACTGAAGAAGGAGAAGAAGGAGAAGAAATAATTATTATTTTGTGTCGTTGTACAAAGTTTAGATAAGTCAGACGTGTGTTTCTTTTCTTAATAGCAGGTGTACGGGCGTGGATCCCGAATTTTGAATAGCTTGTAACGAATTTTTGAGATAGTGAATAAAAGCTTTTATTTTTTGATTAGTCATCTCGTGAATTATTGGTTTAACATTTGAGTAATTACTTCCCATTTCATGTACTTGTAATAATTTTCACAAGTCTCATTAATAATTCACCGTATCCATCTCAAAGCC
Source organism: Allium fistulosum (assembly GCA_030737815.1). NCBI lineage: Eukaryota > Viridiplantae > Streptophyta > Magnoliopsida > Asparagales > Amaryllidaceae > Allium > Allium fistulosum. Next base: position 89,451,499 of record CM060905.1, read on the forward strand.
TCTCAGTAGACGCCGTCTTAAGTCGCGAGCAACGCTGTAACGACCCGTATTTTTACGGATCGACAAGTTCGACAGAATCTGGAATTTTAGCATTTTTGAGCCATTTCAGATTTTAGGCAATATTTGGCTAAGTCCTAAGTCGTTCACGACTTAGCATAAGTCGTAAGTCGTATACGACTTAGGAGATAGTAGTGACCCAGGATTTGGAGTTAAGTCGTTTGAACGACTTAAGAGTTGGAATGTTTGGAGCCTAGGTCGTGTAGGAAGTAAGTCGTGGGATGGCTTAAATTGACTGACCGATTTAAGGAGTGTTGGGGTTAGGATGTGAGCGACCTAAGTCTAGTAGTTAAGTCGTTGCCTAGATAAGTCAAAGTCCCTGTTTAGTTATGAGCTGTAAACTGGGGGTTTTGATAAGTCGTAACTTGTGAACGACTTATGAGTGTTAAGTCGTAGATGACTTAAGTGTTTGTGGTTGAGTCGTATCCTTTAAGTCGTAGCCTATGTATTGAGTCATAGACGACTTAGGAGTTGAGTCGCAACCCAGTTATCTGATGAGTCGTATCCCAGTTATCTGATGAGTCGTATCCCAGTTATCTGATGAGTCGTATCCCAGCTATCTGATGAGTCGTATCCCATTAAGCTGTTGAGTCGCGCGTAGGTGATAACTCGCGCAAGTGGATGAGTCGTAGCCTTTGTGTTAAGTCGTATACGAGTTAATAGTTGAGTCGTCTAACCAAGTAAGGCGCGTACGCATTTAAGTCGTAGACAGGGGGTCTGGTGAGTCGTAGGCGCATGCTATAAGTCGGAGACGACTTAGGAGATAGCTGTTTTGTAGTGAGTCATAGGCAGAAGTGTGTTAAGTCGTTGAAGCCAGAAGTTAAGTCGTAGGGTGTTGAGTGGTAAGTCATAAACGACTCATGAGGGCAGACGAGTTAGGGGTTTCAGCTATAAATAGGAGAGTTTCTCTTCATTTTTGGGATTCGGATTTTGAAGCGACGAAGTGCTGCCATTTTGAGAGCTCGACTTCTACACTTCTTCACTTCTTTTCTCCACTCTAATCTAGTGCTTCCATCCATCCAAGTTGAAGATCAAATTGAAGATTCAAGAGCTTAGATTGAAGATCTTCATCTTTTGAAGTGAGATTTCATCGTTTGAAGCGGATTCGTGATAGATCAAGCTTGATCCTTCGCTGTCCAGATCTGAAGCGTGTTGATTTGGGTTTGTTTAGGTGATTTGGTGAGTGGTGATTATCTCTCACACGGATCCAAAGGAGTATATCGGATTGTTGGCTCGATTTGGTGTTAAAATAGTGATTTCTATGCATTTTCTTCATCCTAAGTGTAGATCCATGTAGATCCATTGTTCATGATGATGTTACATCCATTTTATCACATGTTAACCTATGCAAGTTCATTCATCAAGTTTGTAGAGATAATGTTCATGTTTTCATGCTTATTGGACTTTCAACTCTTTAATTACGAAAATGCCATTATTGTTATAATTGTCTACTTAGATCATATTTGAATGCTTGATTGTTTGGATTAATGTTTGATTTGATTGATTGATATGAATTAGATGATTGATGGTTTGATTTAGACCGAAGACGATTCAAAAGCTAAGGGAAAGGCTCTTGAATTGGGAAAGCTGCTCGTGGCATATGTAGCGGGATGATGAAGCTCTTATGCATAGATTTGATGATGTGATGTTGAGATGAGGCTTCGCGAGGATGTGATGAAGCGAGGCAATCATGTGATGAAGACTTGGTCTAATCCAGACGGGATCATTCCAAGCATGTTGATAACTCGGTGATATGATTCGAGTTGAGGATAATGAATGGATATGAGAATAGTCGTCGAGGAGGATGACTAGGAGGCTTGGATAGCATCGTTGTTGAAGGTTCTAGCATGCTCTAAGCAAGAGTACGTTTGGGCAGATTCGATAGTCCCAACGACCAATTGTTGAAGGTCGAGTACTCTGGGCAGATTCGATAGTCCTAGGCACGGGTTGCGACGACGTGCGGGGGTTATGTCTAGAACCGGGGTTTCCATTAGCCCTTGACGGACGGCTGAAAGAATGTGCCGGTCATTCAACTAACGGTGATATCGAAGCAATGATAACAGTGATAGCCAGAGTCATGGATGCTTGGTTGTATCGTCATTCGGACTCAAGAGCGGTATTTTCTGGGTGCTTATCTGATTTAGGCCTTGGTACTTGGAAAACATCGCCCTTGACTCGAGTGATAGTAGCTTTACTTTAAATTGTATGCTCTGCTATGTTTGCTTCTGCTTAGTGTGTGTCTGGGGGCTATCACTGTAGAATGAGGTTGGAGTGGGAGGGTTGTATTCCTATTCCTTTTCCTTTATGCTCTTTTGGTATGTTGTTAGTTAATTTACTACTCACTAAGACTGTTGTCTGACTCAAGGCTTTATGTTTTAATTCTTATTGCCTTGGGCTGTTCGTCCATTTTGGGACGGGCAGACTAGGTAGCAGGTGACAGGTGTTGTTCTCTTCTCACGATGCTGATATCGAAGACGAGCTGGAGGGTTGTATATTATCTTCTTATTATATGTACTGGATATTCCGCTGTTTTGTATTCTCTGAGAGATATGTAGTGAGGCTTGATGTATTGACTATGTGGATGCTTGTATTCAACTATTATGGAGTTTTATATGATGTCATTTTGTTCTGTAAAGCTTCACTATACATATGTTCTATTGTATTTTGTCCATGCGCTGTGAGTAATACGATAGATTCTGTTGTTTTAATCTTACCTTGACAATCGTCCATGGTCGCCTGGCACACTTTACAGCGCTCTATCTTTAGATTCGGTGCAGGGGTCATGGTCGGTCGTCACATTTGGTATCAGAGCCAGGTTAATCGATTTTACCCAACGCTCGCTGTCGTAACTACGTATGAGAGACGTAATTGTATTTTGATGGATGATTACTATATATAATATAGTAGTTTAGCAGTAAGTTAGTCCTTTATGCAGTTGTTTCTCTAGATGTTCTAATCATTCCTTTTTATAGATATTGAGAATGAGTCGAAGAGGGAGACCAGCTGCTAGGGAGGGCCGAGCTGCTGAAGGGACTGCTGATTATGCAGCCATGTTCGAAGCTATGATGACTTCGATCATGAGAAGGATACCAGTTCCGGGGGCAGCAGTTGATGTTGGAATTCAGGTTCAGACTCCGAAACCAGTGGATTTTGCTAAGCTGTGCAAGGACTATACTGCTCTTGGAGGGAAGGTTTTCTTGGGAACAGAATCAATTATCGAAGTCCAGAGGTGGATGGATGCTTGTAGAAGGATCTTTGGTGATTTGGGAATTGATGATGCAACTAAGAGGAAGTTGGCATCAAGGCAGCTTCAAGGGAGAGCCTCTGATTGGTGGAACTCTATTACCATCAATACTACGGAGGAAGAGATTACTTGGGAGCAATTCCAAGCTAGATTTGAAGCTAAGTTCATTTCTACAGCTCAGAAGTCTGTTCTGTTCAAGAGGTTTGTGGAGCTCAAGCAAGGTGGAAGATCAGTTCTTGAGTATGTTTCTGAGTTCGAAGCTTTGTCCAAGTATGCTCGGTCATATATTGAATCTGCTTATCAGAAGAATGAGAAGTTTGTGACCGGCTTGGATGGTTATCTTGGGAGACAGTTGGTGGATCATTTGGACGATTCATTTGAGAAGCTTGTGGATAAAGCTCTCAGGCATGAGAGTCTGTTTCCGAAGGAAGGATCTGTTGTTGCTGTGGCCAGGGAAGAGTCTAAACCCCAGCAGGGTGGAAACAAGAAGAGGAAGCAGCAGCAGCAGAAGGGTAAGGATGGCCAGAAGAAGCCAAAAGGCGAAGTGACTTGCTACAATTGTCAGCAGAAGGGCCATTTCTCGAAGGATTGTAAGAATCCGAAGGTGCCAATGAAGTGTCACAACTGTGACAAGCCAGGGCACATCAGGAAGAATTGTCCAGAACCGAGGAAGGACAAGCAGATTGTGCAAGCTTATGCTTTGGGAGCTGTTCCGTCGTCTTCAAAAGCTCCTACTGCTGAAGAGAAGGGAAAGAGTGTGGTTGTTCAAGGTACTCTTTTCCTATGTGGTGTTCCGGTTAGAGTTCTGTTTGATACTGGAGCGTCGCATTCGTTTGTTTGTAATGATCTCGTAGGCCGGTTAGGTTTGGAACCGGATATTGTTGATAGGCCATTGGTTGTGACTAATCCAGTTGGGGGTTCGTCTTGTTTGTGTATGTTATGCCGTGGTCTAGTTGTTTCGAGTCATGGTTGCTCTTTTATTTGTGATTGTTTTGTTCTGAACTTTACGGGGTTCGGAATTATCTTGGGTATGGACTGGCTTAGGAAGTATGCGACAAAGGTTGATTGCGAAAGGCTGGAAGTGACAGTCGAGAATGTGGAGGGCGAAAGGTTGTAATACGATGTAAGCATGAGGAAGGCGTCTTCATGAGCTTCATGTATTCGCTGGTTGTTCCACGGGATGGACTGTCATCGGTGCCAATCGCTAATGGATTCGAGGATGTCTTTGACGAAGTCAGAGGGTTGCCGCCGCATAGAGAGATCGAGTTTCGTATAGATCTAGTTGAAGGAGCCAGACCTGTTGTGATGCCTCTAAGGCGGATGGCGCCTAGGGAACAGCAAGAGTTGAGGGTGCAAGTTGATGATCTTTTACAGAAAGGATTCATTCGGCGTAGTGTGTCCGAGTGGGGTGCACCAGTTGTGTTTGCAACCAAGGCAGATGGGTCGTTGAGATTGTGTGTGGATTATCGTGAGCTGAATAAGGTAACTAAGAAGAACAAGTATCCATTGCCGAGAATAGATGACTTGTTTGATCAGCTTCACGAAGCCAAGGTGTTTTCTCAGATGGATTTGGCAACGGGATTTCACCAGTTGAGAGTGGCTAAGGATAGTGTGCCGAAGACTGCTTTTCGAATACCATCCGGTTTCTTTGAGTGGCTGGTAATGCCGTTTGGATTGACTAACGCGCCAGCATATTTTGTAGATCTTATGAATAGAGTGTTCAGAGATCAGTTGAATAAGTTCGTACTTGTGTTCGTGGATGATATTCTGATTTATTCCAGAACGGAAGAGGAGCACAAGACGCACTTGCGTATGGTTTTGGAAATCTTGCGGAAACATCAGCTGAAGGCTAAGTTTTCGAAGTGTCACTTCTGGAAGAGTGAAGTGAGGTTCTTAGGCCATGTGATTTCTGGAAATGGAATAGCGGTTGATCCCGCTAAGGTGGCAGCAATCCAGGATTGGGTTAGACCTAAGAATGCATCTGATGTGAGAAGTTTTCTTGGATTAGCAGGATATTATCGACGGTTTATCAAAGACTTCTCCAAGGTAGCTGCACCGTTAACAGGATTGACGAAAAAGAACCAAGTGTTCAGTTGGGATGCTAAGTGTGAGCAAGCTTTCGGAATCCTGAAAGAGAGATTGACGAGTGCTCCTGTTTTGACTATTCCAAGTGGGAATGATGAGATGGTGGTTTACACCGACGCATGTGGTACTGGACTTGGAGCAGTGCTGATGCAGAGGGATAAAGTTGTTGCGTATGCCAGTCGACAATTGAAGCCGCATGAAAGGAATTACCCGACTCATGATTTGGAGTTAGTGGCGATTGTATTTGCTCTGAAGATGTGGAGACATTATCTGTTGGGAGTTCGATTTGAGTTGTTCACGGATCATAAGTCATTGAAGTATCTTTTCTCCCAAAAGGATTTGAATCTTCGGCAGCAACGTTGGCTAGAGTTTTTGGCATCGTATGATTTTGGTATAGCTTATACTCCGGGAAAAGGTAACGCAGTGGCAGATGCGTTAAGTCGAAGACATGCAGGATTGGGAGTCATGTTTTCAGAATGGAAGAATCTCGAGTATTTAGCTGGATTTGACTTCAGGCCTAGATGTGAATTGGAACCTGAGATGTTGGCAAACTTATCGATAAGACCGACTCTTGTGGGAAGGATTGGCGAGAGTCAAAAGCGAGATGATAAGCTTGTCAAGATTATCCGTGATTTGGAATCTGGATTGGAGCCAGAAAAGGATAAAGGATTCGAGGTCGATAGAGAAGGTTGGCTTCGAAAGCAAGGACGACTAGTTGTTCCCGATATAGATGAATTGAGGAGTGAAGTTCTGAAGGAAAGTCACCACTCAAAGTTGACAATTCATCCAGGTGGGAATAAGATGTATCGGGATATGAAGAGAACCTACTACTGGGAAGGCATGAAGAAGGATGTTGGAAATTTTATTTCCAAATGCATGAACTGCCAGTTGGTAAAGGCTGAACAGAAGAAGCCAAGTGGATTGCTTCAGCCGTTAGAAGTTCCTACATGGAAGTGGGAGCAAGTATTGATGGATTTTATTGATGGATTGCCTAGAACAAGAACGGGAAATGAAGGGATTTGGGTCATTGTGGATCGTCTGACCAAGAGTGCGAGGTTCATTCCTGTTCGATCGACTAGGACCGCATCAAAGTTGGCTGAGTTGTATGTTAAGTGGATAGTTCGATTTCATGGTATTCCGAAAAGTATAGTGAGCGATCGAGATCCATTGTTCACTAGTGGATTTTGGAAGAGCTTCCAGGAAGTTTTGGGAACCGAGTTGTGTTTGAGTACAGCTTATCACCCTCAAACAGATGGTCAGACCGAGAGAGTCAACCGAGTTTTGGAAGATCTTCTTAGAGCATGTGTTATGGACTTCGGAGGATCATCGGAAGATCACCTTCATTTGGTGGAGTTTGCGTACAACAACAGTTACCAGTCAAGCATTGGTATGGCACCGTATGAGGCATTGTATGGGAGACCGTGTAACTCTCCAACATGTTGGTTGGAAACTGGAGAAAAGCTGATGCTTGGGCCAGAGATGATTCGGCAGACTTCAGATTGCATAGAGATCATTAGGCAACGAATGAAGGCAGCCCAAGACCGTCAGAAGAGTTATGCCGATAAACGTCGTAAGGATTTGGAATTTGACGTTGGTGATATGGTTTTTGTGAAGATTTCTCCATTGAAGAATGTTATTCGATTCGGGAAGAAAGGAAAATTTACTCCGAGATTTGTTAGACCATTCCCGATCATCGAGCGAATTGGAAAGCTCGCCTATAGATTGGAGTTACCGGAGAAGATGTCGAGTGTGCACAATGTTTTTCACGTATCGTATCTACGGAAGTATGTGCACGACTCGAGTACAGTGGTTTCTGCTGATAGCTGTGAAGACTTAGAAGTTGATCCAGTCGATAGAAGACCTCGTAAGCCGCTTCGTGTTGTTGAAACCGACACGAAACAGCTTAGGAGGAAGGTAGTTAAGTTGCTCAAGATACAATGGAGTGACGATGATAACGACTGTACGTGGGAGGTGGAAGAGAGGATGAAAGCAGCTCATCCTGAACTCTTCGAGGTATGGCCCTAAGGTGTCGTGTCATCTCGCGATATTGTAACTTGTTCTAATTTTAGAATTCTGTACGCTAAGCTAGAATTGGATGCATGGTTTGCTGATTGTTATGGTTGGTAGGCGTACAGAATAGTCTTTGATTGCTTTGTTTGTTTGGAATTTCGGGGGCGAAATTCCTAAGGGGGAGAGAATGTAACGACCCGTATTTTTACGGATCGACAAGTTCGACAGAATCTGGAATTTTAGCATTTTTGAGCCATTTCAGATTTTAGGCAATATTTGGCTAAGTCCTAAGTCGTTCACGACTTAGCATAAGTCGTAAGTCGTATACGACTTAGGAGATAGTAGTGACCCAGGATTTGGAGTTAAGTCGTTTGAACGACTTAAGAGTTGGAATGTTTGGAGCCTAGGTCGTGTAGGAAGTAAGTCGTGGGATGGCTTAAATTGACTGACCGATTTAAGGAGTGTTGGGGTTAGGATGTGAGTGACCTAAGTCTAGCAGTTAAGTCGTTGCCTAGATAAGTCGAAGTCCCTGTTTAGTTATGAGCCGTAAACTGGGGGTTTTGATAAGTCGTAACTTGTGAACGACTTATGAGTGTTAAGTCGTAGATGACTTAAGTGTTTGTGGTTGAGTCGTATCCTTTAAGTCATAGCCTATGTATTGAGTCGTAGACGACTTAGGAGTTGAGTCGCAACCCAGTTATTTGATGAGTCGTATCCCAGTTATCTGATGAGTCGTATCCCAGTTATCTGATGAGTCGTATCCCAGCTATCTGATGAGTCATATCCCAGTAAGCTGTTGAGTCGCGCGTAGGTGATAACTCGCGCAAGTGGATGAGTCGTAGCCTTTGTGTTAAGTCGTATACGAGTTAGTAGTTGAGTCGTCTAACCAAGTAAGGCGCGTACGCATTTAAGTCGTAGACAGGGGGTCTGGTGAGTCGTAGGCGCATGCTATAAGTCGGAGACGACTTAGGAGATAGCTGTTTTGTAGTGAGTCATAGGCAGAAGTGTGTTAAGTCGTTGAAGCCAGAAGTTAAGTCGTAGGGTGTTGAGTCGTAAGTCGTAAACGACTCATGAGGGCAGACGAGTTAGGGGTTTCAGCTATAAATAGGAGAGTTTCTCTTCATTTTTGGGATCCGGATTTTGAAGCGACGAAGTGCTGCCATTTTGAGAGCTCGACTTCTACACTTCTTCACTTCTTTTCTCCACTCTAATCTAGTGCTTCCATCCATCCAAGTTGAAGATCAAATTGAAGATTCAAGAGCTTAGATTGAAGATCTTCATCTTTTGAAGTGAGATTTCATCGTTTGAAGCGGATTCGTGATAGATCAAGCTTGATCCTTCGCTGTCCAGATCTGAAGCGTGTTGATTTGGGTTTGTTTAGGTGATTTGGTGAGTGGTGATTATCTCTCACACGGATCTAAAGGAGTATATCGGATTGTTGGCTCGATTTGGTGTTAAAATAGTGATTGCTATGCATTTTCTTCATCCTAAGTGTAGATCCATGTAGATCCATTGTTCATGATGATGTTACATCCATTTTATCACATGTTAACCTATGCAAGTTCATTCATCAAGTTTGTAGAGATAATGTTCATGTTTTCATGCTTATTGGACTTTCAACTCTTTAATTACGAAAATGCCATTATTGTTATAATTGTCTACTTAGATCATATTTGAATGCTTGATTGTTTGGATTAATGTTTGATTTGATTGATTGATATGAATTAGATGATTGATGGTTTGATTTAGACCGAAGACGATTCAAAAGCTAAGGGAAAGGCTCTTGAATTGGGAAAGCTGCTCGTGGCGTATGTAGCGGGATGATGAAGCTCTTATGCATAGATTTGATGATGTGATGTTGAGATGAGGCTTCGCGAGGATGTGATGAAGCGAGGCAATCATGTGATGAAGACTTGGTCTAATCCAGACGGGATCATTCCAAGCATGTTGATAACTCGGTGATATGATTCGAGTTGAGGATAATGAATGGATATGAGAATAGTCGTCGAGGAGGATGACTAGGAGGCTTGGATAGCATCGTTGTTGAAGGTTCTAGCATGCTCTAAGCAAGAGTACGTTTGGGCAGATTCGATAGTCCCAACGACCAACTGTTGAAGGTCGAGTACTCTGGGCAGATTCGATAGTCCTAGGCACGGGTTGCGACGACGTGCGGGGGTTATGTCTAGAACCGGGGTTTCCATTAGCCCTTGACGGACGGCTGAAAGAATGTGCCGGTCATTCAACTAACGGTGATATCGAAGCAATGATAACAGTGATAGCCAGAGTCATGGATGTTTGGTTGTATCGTCATTCGGACTCAAGAGCGGTATTTTCTGGGTGCTTATCTGATTTAGGCCTTGGTACTTGGAAAACATCGCCCTTGACTCGAGTGATAGTAGCTTTACTTTAAATTGTATGCTCTGCTATGTTTGCTTCTGCTTAGTGTGTGTCTAGGGGCTATCACTGTAGAATGAGGTTGGAGTGGGAGGGTTGTATTCCTATTCCTTTTCCTTTATGCTCTTTTGGTATGTTGTTAGTTAATTTACTACTCACTAAGACTGTTGTCTGACTCAAGGCTTTATGTTTTAATTCTTATTGCCTTGGGCTATTCGTCCATTTTGGGACGGGCAGACTAGGTAGCAGGTGACAGGTGCTGTTCTCTTCTCACGATGCTGATATCGAAGACGAGCTGGAGGGTTGCATATTATCTTCTTATTATATGTACTGGATATTCCGCTGTTTTGTATTCTCTGAGAGATATGTAGTGAGGCTTGATGTATTGACTATGTGGATGCTTGTATTCAACTATTATGGAGTTTTATATGATGTCATTTTGTTCTGTAAAGCTTCACTATACATATGTTCTATTGTATTTTGTCCATGCGCTGTGAGTAATACGATAGATTCTGTTGTTTTAATCTTACCTTGACAATCGTCCATGGTCGCCTGACACACTATATAGCGCTCTATCTTTAGATTCGGTGCAGGGTCATGGGCGGTCGTCACAAACGCCAAGCCGGAACTGTAACGAACGATTATGTCTTGCCGCTAACAGTTCCAGTCTTCTCCGTCGATTTGAGATCGAAATTCATGGGATAGAGAACAGTCGAAATTCGTCCATCCACCCATTGAGTTTTCGAGTTAGCTTGCGGTCTGGGGACTTAGAATTTTTCGCAGGTGGTCGGCTATATTCCGATCGCTCATACTCTAATCCGTGCTATGGAGACTTAGAGTTTTCATCGCGAGTAGTCGCGTTTCTGCCCATGGCAGTCGTTTTTCTGTCGAAGAATGATTTATACTATAGTCCACTGTCGGGGACTTAGAGTACTCTAGTCCGTAGTCGGGGACTTAGAGATTTTGTCGTGGGCGATCGTGTTTCCACCCGTGGCAGTCGTTTTTCTGCCGAATGATTTATACTCCAGTTCGCAGTCGGGGACTTAGAGTACTCTAATCCGCAATCGAGGACTTAGAGATTTTGTCGTGGGCAATCGCGTTTCCGCCCGTATGGTTTATACTCTAGTCCGCAGTCAGGGACTTAGAGTTTTCTAGTCCATAGTCGGGGACTTAGAATTTTTGTCGTGGGCGGTCATGTTTCCGCCCGAATGGTTTATACTCTAGTTTGCAGTCGGAGACTTAGAGTTTTCTAGTCCGCAGTAGGGGACTCAGAATTTTTTGTCGTGGGCAGTCGTGTTTTTACCCGAATGGTTTATACTCTAGTCCGCAGTCGGGGACTTAGAGTGTTCTTGTCCGCAGTCGGGGACTTAGAATTTTTGTCATGGGCAGTCATGTTTCCGCCCGAATGGTTTATACTCTAGTCCGCAGTCGGGGACTTAGAGTTTTCTAGTCCGCAGTCAGGAACTTAGATTTTTTTTTGTTCTCTCATCGCCGGCGACCTTTGTTCCTTATTGCGAGCTTCGCTATTTGATTCGCCTATGAGAATCGCCAAGCGAGCAAACTTACAAAGCTCACCTCGTTCGATCCCATCGGGGATTGGTATGATTGATCGATTTCAAACTCCGTGAATCTGTTCACACATTGAAAATATTGATATCAATTAGTTTCAACGCATACGTAGCATAAAATGTAATAATAGTAGCTTATGTAAAGGAAGCTTTAAGACTTTATTCATCACAGGAAAAGGAATAGACTAACTTGTCTTATTACACATTGAAAAGGTCAAACACCAAAGCAAAAATTTGAAAGTAACCAGTACTGAAATACCAAAGAAATAGTCTAGGTGAAATAGCGTCGTAAATGCTTGTTGTTCCACGCTCTTGGAAGTGTTGCGCCATCAACAGTCGCTAGCTTGAAAGTCCCTTCTCCAAGCCTTTGTTCAATGACATATGGTCCTTCCCATGTAGGATTCATGTGCGATGGGATTGGAAAAACTCGGTTTAGGACAAGATCGTCAACTTCAAAGGTTCTCGATCGGACTCTCATGTTGTAATATCGGGCAATTCGATGTCGATGTGCGGTTATTCTCAAATCAGCTCCACACGTTTCTCATCAATAAAGTCCAAAGATTACATGAGAAGATCTTGGTTCGTTCTAGGGTCGTAGTAAGTCACTCGATGAGAGGGGACTTCGAGTTCCACTGGAATAACTGCTTCGGATCCGTAAGCAAGAGCAAATGGAGTATGGCAGGTCGCGGACTTGTGAGTGGTCCTGTAGGCCTAAAGTGCCTTAGGAAGTTCATCCACCCACTTGCCTCTAGCCTTCTCCAAACACTTTTTTAGAATGGATTTGATCATTTTGTTTACAGCTTTGACCTTTCCATTCGCCTTAGGGTGAGCAACCGCCGCAAACCTCTTCTCAATACGATACCTTCAACAAAACTCTTTAAATTCAACGCTATCGAATCGAGCCCCGTTGTCAGTCACGATAGTTCGTGGAAGAACGAAATGACATATGATGTTTCAGACAACGAAGTTGATAACTTTCTTAGTTGTAATCGTGGCTAACGGCTCCGCCTCGTCCCATTTGGTGAAGTAGTCAACCGCGACAATCGCGTACTTCACGCCACCTTTGGAGATTGGTAGAGAGCCGATAATGTCGATACCCCACATAGCGAATGGCCATGGACTGACCATTTGTGTGACTTCCGTTGGCGGGGCTCTTGGCACTTTTGCATATATCTGGCATTTGTTGCATTGTCTCACATAATCAACAGCATCCCGATTCAAAGTTGGCCAGTAGTGTCCATAACTGAGTATCTTTTTTGCTAAAATTTGCCCCTCAGTGTGATCGCCACATTCCCCCTCGTGGACTTCCTTCAAGACACACTTTATCTCGTCATGGGAGATACACCGGAGTAAGGGAATGGAAAACCCCTTTCTATATATATTTCCTTCTTGCATAATATACCGTGAAGCTTTACGAAGGACTTGTCACTTTTCATTCCTCTTCTCAGGCAATATTCCATGCAACATATATTCTTTAAATGGAGTCATCTATAATTCCCTCTCGGGCTCCGTTTCCAACATTTGATCAACTTCCATCACATTTATACTTGGAGTGTGCAATGTCTCGACTGGAACCAAGTTCATCTGATGTGCATCACCGTACTCGCAAACTTTTCTAACAAATCGGCTTCCCCGTTCTGCTCATGCTACATATGTGAAATGTCATAGTATTCGATATCCGCCAACAACTCCAGAACTTGGGTAAGATATGGGGCAAGTCATTGTCCCTTTTCTTGATAGTCCCCTCTAACCTGATACACCATCAGTTGCGAGTCACAAAAGATTTCAAGGGACTTCACCCCAAGCTCTCTAGCAAGTTTAAGTACAGCGATCAACACCTCATACTCGGCTTCGTTGTTTGTAGCAAGAAAATTGAGCTTCAAAGCATAGCAAATTGACCGGTTCTCAGGGGTTACAAGAACAATGCCAGCTCCGGAACAATGATCATTAGATGCTCCATCGGTATACAACTTCCATCGTATAGTAGGGATTACACTTCTCTTTGGGGGCTCATCCTACATGGTAAACTCTTCTATGAAGTCCACCGATGCTTGTCCCTGGATAGTTCTTCGCCGTAGATATGTAATGTTAAACTGGATGAGCTCGATGTTCCATTTAAGGAGCATTCCAGACGTCTCAGGTCATAGCAAGACCTATCGTAACGGCTGGTCGGTGTAAACATTGATTGGATGTGCTTGAAAGTACGGGCGAAGTTAGTGTGACGCGATTAGCAAGCAGTACGCCAATTTCGCTATCTTCGGGTAGTTCCTTTTTGCACCCGTTAATCGTTTACCGACGTAGTACACCGGTCCGGTTCTCCTCGCGAATCATGGTTGCACTTATAACATGCGACGATAGAGCCAAGTGGATATACAACTCCTCGTGATCTACCGACTATGACAAGACAGGGGGTCCCTCCAAATGTTCCACTAGAGCTCGGAATGCGTCTTCACAATGTTGCATCCACTCGAAATTTCTTTTTCTCTCCTTTACCAGGTCAAAGAAATGAATGCATTTATCTGTCACCCTGGAGATGAATCGACTCAAAGCCGCGACCTTCCCGTTCAAACTTTGTACTTATTTAATAGTTCTGGGCGCTTGTATATCTCGAATGACTTGAATCTTTTCTGGGTTTACTTCAATTCCTCGTGCATTGACAATAAAGCCCAAGAACTTCCCTGACGCAACACCGAATGAGCACTTCAATGGGTTGACTTTCATGTTAGGTCGCCCCAGCTTTAATCCGAACGGCATCACTAAGTAACAATATAACCCAACATCTATGACAAAACTGGTATGTTCCTGATCCGTGACGTGCGTCAGGATTTGATATACCCCGAGTATGCATCCATAAATGGTAACAATTCGTGCCCTGCAGTCGAATCAACTAGCTGATCGATCCTAGGCAGGGGAAAACTATCTTTACCGCACGCCTTGTTCTGGTCCGAATAGTCAATACACGTTCTCCACTTCCCATTCGCCTTCTTTACCATCACAAGGTTAGATATCCATTCGGGATAGAGGGCGTCGTGAATAAACCCGTTGACTTTTAGTTTATCCACCTCCTCTTTAAGAGCAATGAATCTCTCTGGATCCATACCCCGTCTTTTCTGTTTCACTGGAACATACTTCGAATCAACGTTTAATGCATGGATCGCAATGGTAGGCGAGATCCCACATATATCAGAATGAGTCCAAGCGAACACATCCAGATTCGCTCAGAGAAAATCAGTAAGTTCTCTCATCATCGAAGGGCCGAGTTGCGATCTAATTTTCCACACCCGCGTTGGGTCGTCGTGGCTGACTGTAAGATCAATTGTCAACTCAACCGATGTTGCCTTGGTCTCCCTGGGTTTCTCTTCATCATCACTCAAATCTATATCTTTATAGAACCGACTGTGGTGCCCAAGCCAACGCTTAGGCGCCATTTGTCAATCTTCAATAACTTGGATGCGGACAGACTTGTCCACACCCTTTCCCTTCTCTTTTCGCTGAGCTTCTCTCAACTCGGCCACATAACAGGCACGTTCAGTCGCCTGATCACCATGCACCATACCTACTCCGTTATCATTCAGAAATTTCAACGTTAAACACCACGAGGCGAAAGCTGCCTGAAATTCAGCCAGGGCCGGACGGCCCAGAAAGACACTGTATAGTGAATCCACATCCAAAACAATGAATGGTAAGATCCACACCCTCCTACGTTCGCCTTCTCCCAACTCAACTGGAAATTCAACATAACCTACTACTTCAGTAGCCATACCGTTGAAACTGTGTATACGAGCTTTGGATGGTTTCTAATCCTTAGCCTCCATCCTCATTTGATCATACGCCTTCTTAAAGATAATGTTCACAGAACTTCCGCAATCAATCAGAATTCTTCTCACCAGAGTAAGGACAATCATGGCTGAAATAACCATCGGATCAATAGTAGGGGCCTCTACTTTATCGGCATCCCTGCTTCAGAATACCATATCATCCGTTATTGTACGTTGTTTCTTAGCCGGAGTTCCATCCTCCATATTTGAACAACATTCAAAATCAACATGTCTCATTGAACTAGCATAGCACTCCATTTCCTGCCAACTCCTGTCCGCAGAAGCGGTCCACCGACTATCGTGTTTATTACCATCCTTCAACTGGTCCGTGTAGGCTCCTTAGCCCTACGCGGAGCTTGCCCTCGATTGGGTTCAAACGTCCCATGTCCGCCGCCTTGGGGATTTTTCACAAACTGCTACAACTTCTTCTCTCGAATCAACTTCTCAATGGCATCCTAGAGGTGCCTACACTTGTCTGTATTGTGCCCATAACAATCATGAAACTGACAGTACTTTTCAATTTACTTTTGTGCCTCCATCAATTCTTTCAGACGCGGCTTCTTATATTGGAAAGTATTACAGGCGGACATATAAATGTTCTCCAGGGATGCATTCAAAGATGTATAGCTGTCATACATAGGAAACTTGGACCTCGGCCTCCCAACCTCTCTTTTCCGATCCTGATTTCCTTCTCCACTTCTTTTCTGTTGATTCGGCTTGTTTTGAACATTAACCCGAACCTTCCCGGAACTCTCATCAGACTGCTTGTTTGCGATGTTGCTTTGTACCGCTTCCCCGCTCAGCCCCGGAGCATTGCTCTTTCTTGCCAACCTGGCCTCTTCCTTCCTCATAAGCTAGGATGCCTTTGAGTAGAAATGATCCAATGTGGTTGGCGGTTTTCCTGTTAGCCAGTCACCGAACTTAGAATTCGGGGTCAACCCCTCTTGTCATAGCCACAAGTATCGCGTGGTCATTAGGGTTACTAACTTCAGTGGCAGCAACATGAAATCTTTGCAAGTAGTCCTTCAGTGATTCCCTTGGATCTTGGATTACACTGGACAAAGACATCACGTCTTTGGGGAGAGTAGCATGAATCCAGAACTACTCCATAAATCTTATTGCCAGTTCGCCAAATCTTGAGATATATCATAGGGGTAATCTTGTGAACCACATCGTGGCGATCCCAAAAAGAGTCATGAGGGAGCATCTACATTTGGTGGCATCATTCACTCTTGCCGAGTCCTTCAACCATTCACACCTCATGATGTGCTGCCTGGGATCGGTTTTTTTCTCGTAGGAAGGACCGTAGGCATGTTGAACCTTCTAGGGTATTCCGCATGTAAGACATTGTCAGTAAATGGGGTGTGACTTCTCGAGGCACCCCAATCGTCATTTGTCAAACCCTAGTTCTCTCTCACTAACCGCCTAACCATCGCCGATAAGTCTGGTGTCTGGATAGGCGGTGCCAAGTGGTGATCATGCTCCACCTCGCATGAATGTTCCGGTCGGTGTCTTGGGCCATTTCATGCCTCCTTGGCCTATCATCCTCCTGATTTGTATTCTAAGCATTCACTTCATTATCATTCCAGAGAGGTAGTTGGTCAGCATCCAAACGTACTCCAGCGTCTAAGTTCCCGGATCCAAATCGAGCACGACCTCCCAGTTGCAGTTGAGGAGCCGTCCCCTTGGTTGAGGGATCGGTACCAACCCCTAGGGAGGGATCGACACTGACCCATCTTGGTAGGTCATGGTGGTTTGCCAAGTGTTGGTCCGATGTCCCTACTCGTGTTGCTTCAACTCTGCGATGCCTTTGCCTGTGATGTTCATCTGATGAAGTTGAACTATCCGACGCCAAGTAAGAAGCGAGATCCCTTCTGGCGCTTTAGCGCTGCTGTTGAGCAAACTAGTTCATCAAGTTGGCATTAGCCTGGATTTGCTAGTTTAGATGCTTACGACTTTCCATCGGCTCTCTCATCAAGTCATTGAATTCGGCTCTAGTTATGAAATCAGCGGGGTTCTAGACTACAGCAGGCTCCACATTCACATTAGTAGGTTGGTTGCTTGGACCCCCTTGTTGGACACCGGCAGTTTCGTTGGCATTAACATTGTGGGAAGTAGATCGGTGCGCCTTACCATTCTGGATTTCTTTGCTTAGATCTTGGTAAATCTAAGTAGTATCTGCTAGCTTCTGAAGATGAGTCTGGATCTCCATTGGGGAATTTCTTCAATCCAATAGCAACAAAGGTGATCCCAACTGGCTGAGAATCAAGTTCTCAGTGAAAGCATCAAAATGTTTTCAACCAAATTGGCCACAAACACCCAAGAACAGGTTTAAGTAGTGAAATAAATGAAGAAATTAAGTGAAAACAGAGGAAAAACATTGAATATCAAGAAAAATGCAACACAAAACAGAAACAACAAGATTTATAGTGGTTCGGCATTGATTGCCTACGTCCACTTTGAATATTCTCTTTATTGCTTCTCAATCCACTTGATTACAGTTAAAAACAGTAAGAAATAGCAAGAGATCAAAGAAGGAATGAAGGAAGTTAGTTACAATAATGGCAGAGTTTAACTAATAGCATAAAATTTCCTAAAATGGCCCTCTGTGCCTGTATTTATAGATGAAGCGGCCTCCAATCTATCTCAGACTTCGGCAACAGGACCTCCTCCACCATATAGGCCCACTATAGGGAGGGCTAGGACCAAATCTCAATGGATAGGGATCGGTACTGATCCCTCCATGAGTCGAGTCTGGGCTAGCAATCCCTATAGCAGCTCTCTTATGGTCTATGGTGATGGTGCTTCAAATATTATAGTGCTTGTACTTGTGGAGCTTAAGTTGTTGCAATATTTCAACTCGAATCTTGACTTGGTCTAGGTAATGCTGATCCCTCCTGATTCCCCCTATATATGCCGATCTATACTCCATGAGTCATGCCCTACCGATCCATATCATACGAACCATATCATGCGATCCTTGTCCTCTGAGGATACCATACCGATCCATTCCCTCCAAATACATTATGTCGACCCATACCTCTTGAATATAATATGCCGATCCATATCCCACAAGTGTGTTATGCCGATCCCACCCTCACAAACCGAACCCTTTAGCTTTATAAGTCATGCCGACCCCTCTACATTCTCACCCAAACAGACCATCTTGGCAAGTAAGTATGCGGACCTCCCACCATATTAGATGTATACCGATCCCTCCACTATCTCATCAAAATCGACCAATGTCCATGCCGATCCCTATTCCAACCAAACTAAACTCCATAGTTCTGACATCCTATGTTGTCTATCTATTAACCTTGTTCATTCTGGGCCAGATACAACTGCCCGGACATTATATTTTGGTCATGTGGCTGTTGTCTCGTGATCATCCTTCTCATCATTAGTCGAGTCTGGCCTTCGTAATCAACCCTATGTAGCTGGGTCAAGGCACCGGGTAACATATATACATATGCAAAGTTAAAAAAATTATGTTGCTAAAGCAAAATATTGATTGCAACAATAGTTTATAGTAATCTTGTTTTCATGTAGATGTTTTCAGATTTGCAGTTTCTATCAGCCAAGATATTCTATTGAGATTAAGCATAGAATTGTTTCCATATACATGTTATAGACACACACACACACATCAAACCGATCTAATGAGCACTTTTATTTCCATCTTTCCTTTTTCACCAACCATTCTCCTATTTTGAAAATGTCTAGTTATGTCATATAGATTTATTCACACACACACCCCTATATATGGACATACGCATACATACATACATACATACATACATACATACATACATATACATACATACATATACATATATATATATATATATATATGCATGTATATACCTATATATGTATGTGTGTATGTAAGTGGCAATATAAACATCACATAAATGTACACACATACATGTATGTATATGGTATTATAAATATGTGTATACACTATATATATACACGTACTATAGTACATTCAAACATATATGTACACTCATGCATCTATATTTCTGATATTCATAAGAAATTGTCATATGCATATGTAAGTATAATGCATATGTATATACAGTAGGTTTATATACCTACACATACAGTTATACACATGTTTATATTTCATTATGCTATGTTGTTATATTATTGAAGTATATAGGGTACAACAAAATAAATATTTAATTAAATTAACTAATATAATTAATTGATAAATGTAATACAAGTTTAAATAAAATACGATTTTATTGAATTACTAGATCGGGTCTAGTGTAAACCATTCGACTTCGTATGGCTACAATGATCCAAATAGAGATTTTTTTTTGAAGTCTGCATATTTCACCCATTGCAGACTGGATCAGTTCCTTCAAAACCAACTTAAAGTCCAGATCTCTATCCATAGTAAATCGGTTAGTAGATAAATATTATCAGATTAAATGAAGGACTTTAATAGTTGTATACATAATTAATACATATACTAATAAAGGTTTTGGCCTTGGACCAAACTCTAAATATATAAGTGATACAGTGATGATAAAAAGAATACATACACAAACCATCATTACAAGGTGAATTTATATTAGATCATAAACACAATTTCTTCTTAATGATTTGTAAGCATTAAACTTGACCTTATACTATACTTCAGCAAAGTTCATACATTGTTCGATATCTAAGGTTGTTTAAAGATTAACTATGGATTGAGTTCACACCACAAAATCAAAACAACAGCTTGTCAGTTATTTTCGAATTCTACCAAGGATAAAATTAATTTATAAATGCCAAAAATTATAATAAATTAATACAAATGTTGTATTAATATCTATGGATAGTTTAATTATTCATTTTAGACTTAAAATCATATAAAATGATGTACAAAAGGTATACGGTTCGATCGATTTTGAATTCAGAAAATAATTAATTTAATGTTGATTCAAATTGAAGTCAACTCGGGCATCGACTATGCCTGGTCATAGTTAGGCTAACCATATTTGGGACTAGAAGGGAGAACAAACTCGATCTTTAGATCTGGAGGAAACCAAGGAGAAAAAGAGCCTAACCTCCATATTAATTTGAGTAGATATTTCTCTCTCTCTCTTCCTCCATATGTAGCCCGCCTCATCCCTCTTGGTGTTGCCTACACTATTGACGTTGCAAATTTAAGAGGAGGAGATCATGATGCTCGAAGAGGGAGAACTGTTCAGAGGAATAAATTTTATAGTAAACATAAACAAATAATTGAACATTGTCTCAAAATTCGGTCACCGCTCAACGATTATGATGAGTGGAAGATTGGGGTAATATATGTGAACGAGCCAAAATGTTATTAGTGTTTGCGTCTGAAATGACCGAACACCTCATAAGAGAGATCTCGTAGAGTCTAGGATCTTGACTGTGACGTAGTGTTGGTTACTAGGAGGTAGATCTGTATTCGTCATATATGTTAAGTTCTTACTCTAATTTAGATCATAAATCATAGACAGATATATTAGAATGCAAGTAGTAAATTATAGAAAAAGTAAATGATACACATAATTTATATAGTGGTTCGACAATTTCTATCCTACATCCACTTTATACCTTTTATTATGGTCCTCCGATTTACAATCGCTACATCACTTATTCGGTCTCTCTGGATCTGTTACAATAATTGTAAGTAGTCAATTCTATTGGATGTCAAGGCTATAACTTCCCTCGATCTTGAAAGTGATCGATCCAATCTTCAAAGCTTGTTACCAAGCAATAGGTTTGATCCGTTTAGATCTTTAATAGTGTTTTTGGTTGTTTCCTTATTGTCTAAAAGTGCTCTGGAGGATTTTCCTTCTAATTCAATGGAGACTAGGTGCTCTTGGATCTACTGTCCAAATGGTGACCCTAAGGGGGTACTTATAGGTGTATTCCCAAGGTTAGGAGGCTCTGAGGTTGTTGTATAAAGATGAGAAGTTATCTAGATTCGAACTTTGAAGAGCAGGAAGAAGGGGCAGGTCCATATGGCCCAAGTTGTAGCCGGGCCAAATTCCGATCAAACGCCCCATGGACCATAATACTACCGGACTATTTTCACGATCTGGTAGGTTGTTGTGCTCGGCTGCCAGACAAAATTTGCAGTTTAGTGCCGAACATAACCGTACCGGCTAGATTATTCAAGTCGGTTCGTATACCTGTGACTCTACTTCAAAACTTAGTTATCTTGCACATCATCTTGCCTTTCATGCATGTTGCTCTGGTGCATTGCTTATTTGGTTTTGAGTTCCATGTCTAACCATTTTCTAAGTAGGATGAGAATGTCGAACCATTATTGTCGGAGTCGTAACATCTTTATTTTAAGTCAGAATTGAGGGAAACTTGGACCTATAGCCATGTATCATCAGGTACCCATGCTTTACGTTCCGTTGAGATGGCGTAATCAGTAGCTCTCTAAGATGGAGCACAAATCAATTAGACGGAGGATAGTTTTCATACTCTCATATCTTTCTACCTGTAGCTTAGATTGAGAAGTAGCTTCGACCTAGGTAAAATATCTTGGTATCAGGCATGCTTTCCAACTGATTTAGATTCATTCTGAGATTGTGCCAAAAACTTCCCTAACAATTAACCTGTTTATTCAACATTGCATATGAAAATGAACCAAGACTTATATCGAATTATGTTTTCCAACAATTCAGATTTTAATAGACCAGATGTTCTTTTGCATTCAAATGTGTTTTTTAGTGAAATACACCGTTATGTTTTTTTGTAGAATACAGTTTTGCTTTCTTTGCATTTTACACTTAGTTTATAATTTAATGTTAATTACTAATGTTTAATCAATAATACTTAAAACAATTTAAAATAAATAAAAATACATACAAACAATAAAAAAATCCGTCGTCCTTTACGCAGCACAAATACACATTCATATTTATCGAGTTTTTCTCGTTCGTTTGACTTGCAGATTATTCCTTTTGTGTGTCCATTTCGTTTTGGAAAAAAATCCAAAATTAGATCTTAACTAGTGTGTAACTTGTGCGTTGCATACGGTATGTTATAAAAAAATATTATTATAAATATTTTTGAAGAATAGAATTTATGACGCAGTTTATCGTGAATTTGTTAACATAAATGAGTTACAAATCGAACTTACTATATTTTCAAGTGTATAATTTTGTTATGAAATTTATATTTTTTTTATTTGAATACAAATTAAATTATTATTTTTGTTGATAAAAATGAGTTACATATTGATTTATTATTTTTTGGATTCAATATTTGTTATGCAAGTAAATGAAAATTAGTATTCTTAATCAACTTTGAAACTAATATTTTTATAAAATTTTATGGATAAATATTCATGTACACAGATTTTGAAATTGACGTTAAACTTTTGATTCATTTGATTAAAAGATAAATGATGTATAGATTGAATTTCAAATACTACTCGAGAATTGGCGATAATGCGTAAATATAAAAGTGCGATGCTAATGAATCAATATAATTTTATGCAGTTAAAGTTCTTGCAACACATATTTATAAAAAGTAAGTATATGATACTAACATAGTAAAAAGTGAAATATTTATTTAACTACTAAAAGAAATAGAAGTGAAAATAAGAAATGGAATGTTACAAATTACATTGTCATTTTAGTTATGTAAAAAAAAAAGATTTTCAATTCATTGTTTCATACCTCAGTAATTTTAATCCATTGTAAAAATTTCAAGAAAAATTTAACATTTACTTCTAAAAGATAATAAAATAAAAATTCTACCTAAAGCATTCTATGATTCATGTCCATTGATTAATGTAAAATACAGATATAAATAGCTGAAATGAAATTTTGTACAAAAACATTCTAATATAAAATGTAATTATTTTTTCAGCATTGTAGAATACAAACATTAACCGCTTATCATTAATTCACTACAAGGAGAACAGTGATTTCTGACGGTTGAAAACCGTCGGCGGCCGTCGGAAAAAGCTGTCGGAACATACGTCGTCGGGGAGCAGTACTTCCGACGGCTTCCGACGGAAGTCGCCGTACATATTCCCGACGGCTTCCGACGGATTCCGACACGTGTCGGGACCCATCGGAAACCGTCGGCAAAAATGTCCTACAAGCTGTCGGAAGCCGTCGGAAATATCGTACTTGTAAACTGTCGGAAGCCGTCGGAAACTGTCGGAAATCTGCTATTTTTTTATTACTGCTGCAAATGTAGCCTTCCATACACATTTCTCTTCCAAAAACTATTAGCAATACTGCACAATCCAATATACAATATACCAACCAAATATCAAAACCCAAACTACACAAAATTAATCAAACCCACAAATATACCAAATTACATCAAAATAAAATACATAATATACAAAACCATTCCAACAACCCCTACAACAAGTGTTATACCATGTTATACATACACAAAATCAATCTCCACATCATTATACAACCACACAACCAAGTGTATCAAAAATAATCATACAAACTAAAAAAACATACTTGTAATAACAAGAAAGCAATGAATCAATCTCCTCCAGATCCAGAGCCCGCCGAGGATGAGAAGCGGCCACCAAACTACTGCATGTACTCTAACAACTGTGTGGTCTGCATGGCCTGTTGGCGGTTCTGCTCCTCCAGCTCGGACACTCTAGTCCGCAATTCTTCTATATCTGCTAGATCGCTCCGACCTCTATTCCGCCGACCCCGTCTCTGACTGCTGGCCTACAATAAATATTAAATTTAGCTGTGTGATCTCTGTAAGTGTATGTGCATATCTCTGTAAATGAATAAAATTCAAGTTAAATATCAAATTAGCAGTAAAATAAATTATTTACCACTTGATTGCCAAATCTGTATCGTCTACCATGCTCTGCTGGATCCATAACGGACTCAAAAATAGCATACTCCTCATCAGTCGTCAGCTGTTCTCGACCCGTATCAGCAAGAAGTTTCTGGCGCTGCTCCATAAATTTTTCCTGCATTAACAAATTAATAACATCATATCTTATTTCATTATAGTTTAACAAGCAGAACAATTACTAATATTGCATAAAATGAAATATGCTTACATGGCTCTTGCTGGATTTATCGTCCTACCATGTATACGAAACAGTTCCGTCCGGATTTACATGCTCGACAGCATGCGTACGAGTGAACATGTCCATATAGCCCATGGGACCATGCGCCTCAGCTTCTTGAAGTTGATTTTTACATACAATTTTTATACATTTAAAATTATATAGCATAAACTATTTACAATTATCATTCAGTAAATTTACCAACTCCCGCCGATACTGCTAAAATGACTTCGACCCTCCGCGATGAGTGACGGGATTTTTATTTCTGTTTGCAGAGTTTCTATCCGACTCTGCCTGTACATCCAAAATTTGATACATTATTTTTCAATCACGCCAAATTAATAATTCAAAATAATTTAGTATACTTGCCTTCGCCTCGTCCGTTTCCCAGTATCCCAACCATGCTTGCCATACGCTCTCCCCATCCACCGTGGTTTCTTACCGGATTTCTTAATTTCGGATATCGTGTCCCTATAGTTCTTGCGCATCTTCTTCATCCAGTATCCTCGTGCCAGCAGCATATTGTCTGTCTCGATGTCTATCTAAGCCTGTGTTTCACGATAAAAAGTATAAAAAAAGATTACATTGTAAACGATAAACAGTAGAAAAATGACAAAAACAAATTAAAAATGGAAAACATAAAAATATACATACAAGGACATCCTGCCATATGCACTCTATGATGTGAGAAGGGATGTTATCCCACTTCGGCCAGCAAGCACTCATCCTACTCCGGTAAGAAGCTCTAGAAACATCCAACACAACCTTCGAGGGCAGTAGGTCGAACCCCCTGATTTTAAATATGATACAGATAAGTACGTACGTATATAAAAAAAAATAAGATGCTGATTAAAATTTAATTCTTACCCCTCTGCTCTAGGTACTAAAGAAACTACAGGACGCTGTGATGCTTGCGATGGACCACTGCCATCGCCTCCTGAAGATCGGGAAGAGCTCCTACCTCTAGAAGACATTACAATAAACATGTGATGTATATACACATAATTTCAAAAGAGAATAATAACATGATAATGAAATATATTTCATACGTAAATGACATCAACGGTATAAATTGCTAAATTAATGATTGAAATGGAAATAGAAATGAAAGTGTGTTATACCTGATTCATAATGGGTCTCATGTTACGACGATAAGCAGATTACATTGCATTATTAATAAAAATTGCTTAATAAATGACAAATGGAAATGACATAAAACATGTAAACAATGGTAAACGTACAGATTTAGTTTCATAGTCACATCAATTTCATAATACATCAAGAATTCAACTTAGTTACATCAACTGCAAATAAAACAGATTCAGATTTATATCAGTCATCATCGTCTTCTGATTCAGATTCGGTCTCGTTTTCTACGATATTTCCTCTGCACTATCAAACGCTTCTACCAAAACATTTGATTCATCGATCAAAGGACCAAAATCTGTATGATCGTCTGTAATTATTATTTCGTTATTTTGCTCAAGATCTACCCGATAAGCTTGTTCGTCCGGAATATTCTTCCCATCGAATGTGAATCTGGCCTTTGTTTTAAAAACTGCAGACCAATCTGCTTTATCTCTTTTTAGAAACGGATAAGGAGCGTAATAAACTTGCAATGCTTGTTTGGCTAGTATAAAAGGATCATACTTGTGATAGTGCGATGTATGTTTTATTTCGATAAGATTATAATCCTTGTGCACATTAATTCCAGAACCTAGAACATTGCTAAACCAATTGCATCTAAATAGAAACATCTCCTCCGCGGGTCGTGAGAAATATGTCAGTTGCAAAATTTGTGTTAGAACGCCATAAAAATCATTTAAGTGATTTTCAGGATCGTCACTACCTTTAACAAATACAGCAGTATTATTTGTTAATTTTTCTACACCGTATTCTTTGGTGTTAAATTTATATCCATTGACGAAATATATTGGATATGTCTTGACCATTCTTTTTGGTCCCATCGCAAGATGTTTCAACCCTTCGTCAACAACACAATTTCTCGGCTCATAAACGTAATTTGAAAACCAACCGGAAAATTCTTTACTGAGGTCTCCGTTCGGATGTTCACGTTCATAAACACTGTTTATATAAACAAATTATTACATTAGGTTATACACGCGCATGCATTATTGAAAAGAATAAAATACAAATTATTATTTCAGATTACCTAACAAACGGTGCAGCCTCGGCACAATTTAGAAGAATATTAGTGTGTGCTACATGAAGATCTCTATCGTCTAGCCATATTTCTACACATTTTCCAAAAGGCCGACCATGTTGTCTAAAAATAGATAACATTGCTTGAGAGGACTCTTGTTCGTCACCTTCGTCATTACGAGGAACACTTTCAAATGAAATATTCACGTCGTCACTGAAATAGTGAGAGAAAAAGAACGAAGCTTCTTCTTCGATGTAAGATTTACATATCAAACCTTCAACTCGTGTTTTTTGCCTCACTTTTTTCTTCAGATGATTCAAATATCTATGCAAAATTAATTTATATTAACTTCATCTTTCAAATGCAATTAAATTACGTGATAACATATTACATACCTCTCAAATGGATACATCCATCCATATTGGACAGGACCTCGAAGTCGTGCTTCAGATGGGAGATGAACAGGTAAATGTTCCATTACATTAAAAAAACCTGGCGGAAATATTTTCTCTAATTTACAAAGCAATAAAGGAATATCCACTTCAAGTTTACGTAAACGTTGTACTTTTAAAGTAGTCGAACAAAGCACTTTGTAAAACATACTAAGCTCCGTTACTACCTTCCAAACTTTTAACGGCAGTAGTTCTTTGAACATAACAGGAAATAAATTTTCCATCATTATGTGACAGTCGTGACTTTTCATTCCGCTCAATCTACCATTTTTAAAGTCAACGCATCTACGAAGATTTGATGATGTCCCATCAGGAAATCTTAACCCTTCCACCCATTTTAACATAGTTTTAACTTGATTATTATCTAATTCGTAACATGCTTTGGGTTTTTTACTGTCATTTGGTTTCATATATACGAAGCTCAGGACGTTTGCATAATTCTTCTATATCACATCTTGATTTCAAATCATCCCTCGTCTTCCCTTTCACATTCAAAATTGTGTTAAAAACATTATCAAATACATTTTTCTCATTGTGCATCACATCTATATTATGACGAAGCAGAAGATGTTTCCAATACGACAACTCCCAAAAAATAGTTTGTTTGCACCAGTTATGAACAACTGATTTGCCTTCAATTTCTGTTTGCTCTCCAGTTTCATATATCTTTGGCTAGTCCCTAACAAGTTCATATATGTCTTCGCTTGACCATATCGTCAGTGGTTGTCTGGTTTCTACTCTATTAGCTAAAAAGTTTTTCCTGTCTCCTCTGAAGGGATGATTTACATGGAGAAAATATCGATGACAGTCAAACCATGAAATTTTCTTACCATGAGGTAAAGAAAACGCTCGTGTTTCATCCATGCAATATGGACATGCTAGACGACCGGCGGTACTTCATCCTGAAAGCATTGCATAGGCAGGAAAATCACTTATAGTCCACAACAAAGAAGCAAACATACGAAAATTTTTCTTCTTGGACACATCGTATGTTTCTACTCCTTCGTTCCACAGTATTTTTAACTCTTCAATCAACGCTTGTAAATATACATCGATTCCTTGTGTCAGATCGTCGGGGCCAGGAACGAGAACAGTAAAAAACATATATTGCGTTTTCATACACATCCATGGAGGTATATTATACGGTGTGACGATAATGAGCCAGGATGAATATTTAGAACCAAATTGAGAAAATGGAGAAAAACCGTCCGTACATAATCCTAATCTAACATTTCGACTCTCTACTCCAAAATTTGGATACGTTTTATCGAAATGCTTCCATGCTTCTCCATCGGCCGGATGTGTCAACGTACCCTCTTCCTCCGTTCTCACACTATGCCATCTCATATTAGATGAAGTTACAGAAGATGCATATAATTTTTGAAGTCTTGGAGTTATGGGTAAGTAATGCATACGCTTGTACGGAACTTCCTTCCCCTTCTTTTTTCTTGGTTTGTATCTCTCTTGGTTACAAATTTTACAATTTCTAAGGTTTGCGTCTTCTTTCCAAAACAACATGCAGCCTTTTAAACATGTATCTATTTTCTGATAAGGTAAACCAAAAGCCGACATAAGTTTTTTAACTTCATAGTGATTTTCACACTTTAGATTATCGGGCGGCATATGTCTTTTTGCAACTTGTACAACAGCCGTAAACCCAGCTTTAGTGATGTTGTATTTTGACTTCATCGCAATGTATTCTGCGATTACTGACAGCTGAGTGCCGCTTTTACAACCATCTCAAATATGTTTCTTAGCAGCATCTAGTAAATCATAAATTTTTTTTGCTTCAATATTTGGTTCTTCAACATTTTCATCATCGTCGTCAACTTCAACCATAGGAAACATTGATCGTGTTGCATCTTCGACCATATTTTCTATACTGGTCGTCCTAACTATTTCGTTAACGACACTTTCAGACTCTACAGAAGTATTTGCTACAACTTCTCCATGCCGATCCCAAACATAATACTCGGGTACAAAATCGTTTTTGCACAAATGAACTTTCACTATATCTGGTAACAAATACTTCAAATGTCTACACCTACTACACGGACAACGAATTTCTGGATCGTTTCCGTTATTACTTAAAGCGAATTCAACAAACACGTTTATACCATTATAAAAATCTTCTTTTATTGAGCCTCTCAGTCCTTTTCTTTGGTACATCCATCTCCTCCGATCAACAAAATAATCAATCATTTTTCCTATTTGAGAAAATTAGAAGTTCAAAATTTAATATTTATTTTCAAGAATACAAATTCGAAAAAGATTATTTTCATGGTCGTATAATATTTGAATTTGAAGAACAACTTCACAAATTTAAAAATATTTTCAAATAGGGCACATTTTATTTTTTAACGTATCGATATAAAAAATTGTATAAATTTTTTTTTCCATGGTCAGCCATCCAACTTCCCATTACAAACGCAGTAAGCATTTACATTTCGTATATTACTTCGTCTCAAACGATTCAACAAAATTTCGGCAGCATTTCCTTTTTGTTCCCTACATTGTACACAACTGCGTGTACGCAGGAAACAAAAAAGAAAAGTTAGGCCGAAATTTTATGAACCGTTTGAGACGAAGTAGTATACAAAATGTAAATGCTTACTGTGTTCATAACTTGTCCAATATAGGGACAAATCCAACAAACATTGTACCAGATGAATATAAATGGTCGTTTTTTGAAAAAAAATGACTATTTATATAACGATCATGTACAACACTCGTCAGACGGGGCCAAAAACTGTCTAAGGGACATTAGTTAATTGAATGTGCGCATTTTACGAAAAAATACAGTTTTACTAACTGTTCACATTTACAAAAAAATATTTTAATTTAACACATTTATTCGACGTATTCCATCAACTTATGGCTCGTTCGACGCATTTTTTGTTGTTGCATAAGTCAATACATGCACAATATAATATTCCTAGCTCGTGCATTCATTTTATCTTAGTCCAACTAACACAATACAATGATAGCAGCGCTACACACATATACAATGGTACAACAAAGACATACACAACGATTTTCATATACACGAACAACCCCAAATTATACATGTTTTTCACAATTTCACGATAAAAGATTAAATAGGTATATCATGGAATGCTAGAAACTATTATAACACAATTGGAAACAATTTCAATTACCAATTAGCCCTAATTTATCAATTTATGCAAATCTAGAATTATGGTAAAAACTCAATTTTTCTCGAAAATAAGAGATTATACCTTAGTTGGAGAGCAAGAGGTGTTGAATTCACAGCGGGGAGGAGGAAAGAGCACGAAATCAGCGATTGGAGGTTGAAAATGGTGATTTGGGGTTTTTTTTCGAAATTTTGAGGTGGTTGGAAAACGAGGAAGAAAGGCTCGGCTGGGAGCTGTATCTCGATAATTTCCGACGGCCGCCGACGGCCCGTCGGAAGCCGTCGCTCCCACCCGTCGGTATTTGACCTTTTTCTAGTAGTGATTGTAATGTCATTCTTCACAAGAATATTCTATCAGTGACAAATAATTCACTTTATATACAAAATTTGGAAAGTAAAAACATATGTTTGTAATGATATGCCCATTTTAGAAAGAAAGAAAAAATGTATATATTTATTCATAATGAAATACCAACTTTAGAAAGAAAAAATTAAGTGTATATTTCTTTGCGTTAAAATACTAATTTTATAATTAAATAAAATTTTATGAACTTGAATGTATAATAATATAAGAGAAATAATGATAATTTCGTATATATTTGTGAATTTTTTTAATCATATGGACTTGAATGAAAAAATAGTTCTATCAATTTTGTCGATAGAAATGAGACTATACAAAATTATTAAATGTTGGTATTTAGACGCAAAGCGATAGAAGAGAGCACGAATAGAAATATAGTAATAACTATAATAACCATTAATAACAGAGTTTGAAAATTAAATATTCAAAAGAGACTACGGAGAGATGAAAAAATTCTTAGAATTAATAAAAGAGTAGGAATTTTGTTTATTTTACCATTATCTTTAATAATAGTTGTAAAAGCTTTGGTGTCATACTTTTTTTTCGTATCAACGTGAATTACCAAAAACGCTCTATATATGTTATCAAATCTTAATCACCTAAAAATAAGATCTAATACTACACTTATTTCGCAACTTCAAACGCCCTTAAAAGTAGGATCTAACAATTAAAAATGCTTTATAAATTCAAAACGCTTTCAAAAATAAGATCTAAAATTGATTTTTCTTTACAAATTCAAAATACTTTTTACAAATATATAAATCTTAATATCACTTGAAAATAAAAAATTATTTTTTGATTGATTTAAACATATACAATTTATAAGAAACGCAATTCACGCGCGAAGCGCGTGCCGTAACGCTCATTTAATAAATATATCTTACTTTAGCTCCATTGATTTTTGTTGATTTATTTCAAAATCTAAACGACTATTGATTATTGCATTAATCAACACACATTTCTATGTTTTTCTGCAGTGGTGTCTGTTTCGTTTAGTAGCTCGAGTCTCCATTTTTATTGGAGCAATAGAAAACGTACCCTATCAATTTAATTATGGTTGCATAGAAACACGTACCAATAGAGTTATTTATGATTGAATAATAATTATTAATTTTTTACCAAGTAATCATCCAAAATACATGTTGCGTCGAATAGCGTCAGACCCAAGCATTAAGTAAAGTAAAAAGTGTATAGGTCATCACTCTCGATTCACTAGCTTTCATCTTTTTGCTCCCACTCGCTGCCAACCCATAAAACTAGCAAGATACCAGTAGCAGCGCAATAAAAAAGCAACCTTTTTCTGTACATTTACATAGATACAAATTCCTTTTCCAGAGAATCCAAGGAAGAATTTATTGCCAGATATCTATCCGGTACATGTTAATCTCTTCGGATTCTCTATTTTTATCTGCATTTTCTGGTAAATTCCTCTCAGCTCTTCGTCTCTTTTATTCATTTTCTGCTATGTTTTTCTCTTTTATGGTTTTCCTTTTTTAAAGATTTTTCTACTGTTTTTGCGTTGTAAATATTTGCTCATATGAATGTGGCGCACAATACGCTTTTCATAATCTTCATCGTCTGGAAGCAGATTTCTTTTTTGGTATTTGTTAATTTTTTTGGAAGGAGTTCGTCCAATGGTTCCAATTTACTCACAGAAGAGAAGATATTGGTAAAGATTTTTGATTTGTTCAAGCATACTTTGTGGAGTAATTTGGGAGTGGTTGTTATTGGATTGATTTGAGTTTTTGGCTTCAATAAATTGTAGAACAAGTAATGTTTTCTCGCGCACTTCATGTAATTACCAAATCCTATTAAATGTTTTAGTAATCATAAGTTGGGAATGTTGAGACATCAGTGTAAACCAAATTTCATTCCTCTTAATTTTTTTAACAATTTATTAGTTTTCAGTCTTTAATGTCAGCTACCTCACTTGTACGTACTATTTTTAGTTTTAATGCTGCTTTCCCAAAAAAAGTTATTAACAAGAATGAATTAGGTTCATGGAAGTATTTTAATAAGATATTCTCAAATCTGCTCATATAAGCAATACAAAGGATTATTCATGAAGCCAGTTTTTCATTCTAACCCCCCTTTCTTTGTTTTTTCTTATTAAATGCCGCTGAATTGTATACGGCAAGGTAACTAGACAGTAATGTAGTATGACTTTAGCACACATCCTATATATATTTTTGCTATTTACAGTTGACTTATGCACAGTTGCTACATGCATCAATAAACTTGCTGGTGCACTGAATCTACCCTTCATGTTTACTTCTCACTTCACAATTTTACATGCTGATGGCTATATAGTACTTACTTTAATTTCTATACAGTGTTATTTTAAGAGTAGCCTAGGTAAGTCAGTATACAGGGATTTACATGGCTCTAGTTGTTTGATTTGATGTCATAATTTCAATTGTAAACGTATTTTGGAACATGCAGATTTGGGTAGTTCAATTCTTTATTACACGACAAGGGACATCATTGTATTTTTAGCTATTTGGTCTTTAATCCTTGTACATGTATCTTAAATGATGTTTGTTGGGGTACAAAGGATCATAAAGGCCTTATTTCCTTTATTATTCTGAAAGCAAAATGTATCTCCAATTTTTTTTTTAAATTGTCAAATCAATTTGCAGGTTTTATACTTGTAAATAATGGATAAACGAAGTTGGCCTTGGAAGAAGAAAACATCGGAAAAATTAGATGCTAACGTTAAGGTTTGTTCCTGTTAAAAGTTTCAGATCATTGATATTAGAAATTAATTTTTGAGTTTTTGCTGTTGTTATCAGTAATGAAAGGTAATATGCTTATTTTGATACGACAACATAGTGACATGTCAAAATTTGAAATCCTGAATTGCTTAATTGTAGATGTATAATGTGGAAGCACATTCGGCTTCGTATTCTTATATGGTTTATAGCTTCATTCAGTTTTCTTAAGCTTCATTCTATATTCAAATAAAATATTGTTCATTATGCAGGATAAGAAAAAGAATGTACAAATTTCAGCAGATACTTATGCCCGCCTGATAGAAACTGAAGCTCAAGTGAAGATTTTAAATGAAAAGTTATCTTCAGCCCATGCTGATATAACTAGCAAAGATGATCTTGTAAAACAACATGCCAAGGTCGCTGAAGATGCAATAGCAGGTAAACATTGCCTCCATACACTGTCATACATCTATGTTACCACAATTTACACTTTGGCTATCATATTCCGTTTTGGTATGTACGTTCCGAAATGCAATGCAACAGCGTTTCAAAATGCCGTGCATATACAATATGGTCGTTGATTTCGACGGTTCGAAATGTTGAATCCTACGTTTTGAAACGTTGAATCTAACAATCTGAAACATCTAATCCGACTTTCTGGATCGTTCATTTTGAATATATTAAGTGTGTTACATTAATATGCATCAAGTAATAATGGTTTTTCTAAGAAAAATATAAACAAATAATGAAGAATGATTTCAAATCAATCTTACGAAGACTATTTTTTGGTCCTTTACTTCATTTTTGTTGTGATTTGTGATACAAAATCACATTTAGAGGAAATAAATATAATAAGAGGAAAACACGTAGTTGAACTTGTTTAAAATAATATTGCATATATGGATATGCATACCATAATAAATGAGAAAATTTTACTCTTTTTAAATTAGATGCAACAATTATTTGTTGCCATATAAATGAGAATTTGAGCACCAAGTAATCTCTTGGTATAAACAAAGGTATCAATTTCCATTAAGGTTAAGATAATTATTGTATTAGAATTTTGGTTTTGAATTAAATTAGAGTTATCTATTTGTTTCAAAAGAGTTTAATAAAATTTTGGTTTGGAAAAACTATCTGTGTACTATTTTTCTTTATTTATTATCTCCTTTCAAATCCAATTGTGTAGAGATATTTAGGATAATCATATTAATTTGATATCAGAGCTTACTACACAAATTTTTCTGAAGAGTGTTTGGTTATGGATAAAATAGGTGTTGAAAAACTTGATAGGAGAAATTGTGAGTTATGAAGGTGAAGATGGAAGATTCTATATATCTTAACGATTTTCATCAACCATTGAAGTATAAATGAGGGATACCTGTGGTATAACATTAATAAAATATGAAAATTTGGATAAAAAGACCGCGACCGCTATTCGATGCTTTTTGAAGAATACAATATTTCGTATTGTTGCTAATGAAATATCAGCTTATGCAATTTGGGAGAAGTTAAAAGGAATTTACACAAAGATTTCTACAAACGAACAAGGTTTTGCTTATGAGAAAGTTGGTAAATATAAAACTTAAAGAATGTGGTTCAATTTGAGGGCATTTTAATAAGTTTCAAGCACTTGTCAATCAATTGACAACCATGAATTACAAAGGTTGATGACGAAACAAAGTCTTGATGATGAGTTCGTTAACGGAGAATTGAAAAACACTTGTGTTTGCATTAAACAACTCAAATTCTGATTGAGTTGTTTTAACGAGTTTGGTGGTTAGTAGCCTAAATGGAAGGAAATGTTAATGAAGAAAGAAAAACTAAAACTGCATTTGAAGATGTGAATCTTGCAAGAAGAGTAAACGACCAAATATGAAAAATAATATCATTTGCTATTATTGCAAAAAACCAAGTCATTTATTGAAATCCTGCTACAAGTTGAAGTAAGATAAGGAAGGGATGAAGTAAGATAAGGAAGGGATGAAAACATTGTAAGAAGACCAAAATAGACAAAAAGATAATAGCGACGATGAAGTTAATTTTGGTGAGGAATTTGATTAAAACGTTCTATGTATAGGTAAATACAAAAGCAATGATTGAGTGCTTGATTCAAGTGCATATTTCTATATATGCAGAAATAAGAAGACATTCAACGACTATAAGGAACAAAATAAAACGGTGGAATCAACTAATGGTTATGATATTGAGATTGAACGAATATATTCAGTTGGACTGAAGATATATGATGAAAGGTGGTGAAACTCATAGAAGTTAAACATTTTTCAAAAATTAAGCAATCTTATTTCAGTAGGACATTTGAAAAAAAGTTGCTATTTTAAAACTTGAAGTGGAGTTAAAAGGGCGTGGAAAGTAAATAAGAAGATTTTACGCGTAGAACAAAAAAGCAATAATATATACAAATTGTTTGAAAAAATGATGGTGTATGTATGAAATTCTCTATTTGGAGTGGAAAGGGGAATCTGTTTGAATCAAGATGGAGCATGTAATGGAAAACCACAAAGCTTGTGTGGATGCCTTTATGGTACTACAAGCAATTATGAGTGGATGTTCGATTAACAGTCATGCACAATTAGATGTTTTGGTTAAGTTGAAAACTGAGTATGAATTAGAGTGGTGTGATTTTGCATCAAGGTGGAGTTTATGATTTGTGATACAAAATCACATTTAAAGGAAATAAACTTTTAGTCCTCTACTATTAATAATGAAAATTTAATCAATAGGATTTCCATCATGTTTTTTTGAAATTTTGAAAAGACCTTGTATAATATCTCTTTGTGACTAACCATCAATGGAATCTCACCATTGGTTTGCAGCCTCCACCATCACCTCCTTTCCGACCATCTATCTAGGACTGTTATGGTAATGGTAAATTTATCATTACCATACCATTACCAGTCAATTAGTTACCATTTTAAGTAAAGTCGGTATACCACATAATCGGTATGACAACGGTAAATTTACCATTTTTTACGGTAAAACATCGGTAATATTTTTTCAAAACAAGCGGTAACGGTAATTTATCAGTCCATTCATAATACATTGATATTCATGTAAGATGTTGTATTACAGGCATTTAGAAGCAAGAAAACAGTTCGATTTATTTCAGTAATTCAACTCAAATGATGATAAATACACTTTTTTTTAATGTTCTTTGATTAAGTGATCCAATGAGATATGTAATGAATCATCATTCAGTGTAAAAATATATCAACTTATTATTTTTCTAGACAAATGGTAATATACCATTACCAGTTTAACGGTTATCAGTTTATCGGTATACCAGTCAATCGGTAAAGGTAAACAATTTTAGTTTACCAGTAAAAACGGTACGGTAATGGTATTTACAAAACGATAATGGTAACCAGTACCATAGCAGCCCTACATCTATCAATGAAATTTCATCATCGATTTGCATTCAACACCACCAACAAGACTGCTTGAAATAAAAGAGTTGCGACCATCCATCACATCATCGATTTGCATTCAACACCACCAACAAGACTGCTTGAAATAAAAGAGTTGCGACCATCCCATTAATTTTATTAAATAAAAAACAAATACATTTAGCTATTGAATGCACATATATGCAATTTATACTAATATAATAAAATGGGAACATATACTTGGACTTTCTCAAAATAATATTGTATACATGGTTATGTATATCATAATAAATGAAAAGATTTTTATCTTTAAAATTAGATGCAACAATTTATTTGTTGTCATATAAATAAAGATTTGAGCATCAAATAATCTCTTATAATAAATAGAAGCATCATTTTTCATTTAGGTCAAGGGAATCATAGTATTAGATTTTTGGCTTTGAGTTTGGTACTCAAATTAGAGTTTTGTATTTGTTTTTGGAGAGCTTAATAAAATATTGGTTTGGGAAAACTATTTGTATACTGTTTTTTTTCACTTATCTCTATTCAAATCTAATTGTGTATGAATACTTGAGATTTATGTACTCAATATGCATACTCATTTACTCTTTTCTTTTTTCACAAATTCGAATATTTTGTAATTTTGTTTGGTTTTAATTGCTATAAGCTGTAATTTATAACTTGTTGTAAATGAACGATACGTCATGTTTATTTATACTACAATGTTTATACCTTATGTTCGTCAATTTATAGTGGATAACGATATTATACATATATGTATGCAAAAAAAGTATTTTAAAAGCCTTTTTTCTTTCCGGCTAAGTGTAATCCGACCTAGGAATTTTTTTTGATGAAATCTACCCCTGACGTATTGCATTTCACAACATTAATGTTTTTCGTTTTAATTTTTTGTTCTGCTTACCGAATCGATCCACATATCATGTAACGTAATTATACATACATACATAAACGTATATCTGTCAACATATCAAATTTAGTTCGAGTAGCTAAAAACCCGTACCTAAGCCCAAGTTACTATACTATACTCATAACCCGATGTGACGCCCCACCTCTATACTCACGCTAGCCAAGGACACTACGGGGTAATGCCGTCGACTAGCGCGAAGAATAAGGCTGTTGAGGAGCGACCATCTGTGTAATTGCTTTGTGCGAGCACCGATATGTTAGATAATATAACTTACATTTCATTTCAAGAGGAAATTCGACATACCGATTCAAACTCAAAGCTACCACACAGTGGCTATGTGGACCTCGGAAACAAATATAGAAATAAGCATAACACAAATCAGTCACAGATATTCATATCACAAAGGCGGAAACAGATATGAATATAACACATAGAAGTGTACATCAAAATAGTGGTCAAACTAGATCCACTACAACACAAAAGAATAGGTACAAGTGCTAGACAAAAGAATAAGTATACAACAAGAAGTCTCTATCTCAAATGTATACTAACAAAACTACTATGCTAAAGTAGTTAGCCAAAAGTAAGGTGAATGACCCTGATAAGAAGTCAAGCAGGAGTACCTAAAATATCTCGGTCTGACCCTAGTATTATTTAAGAAGAAAATAATAAACGGATCAGTCTAGCTATAAATATCAGATAAAATGAGATATGATGAGAGATATAACCAAAAACGTATGATAACAAAAATGTCATACTGTGTCAAGTATACATCAAATAACAACCAAAATCATACAGTATCTCAAATTATCTCAAAACACCAAAAAGAATCACATTCTTTAAATTATTCACCAAAACACAAATATTGATAGAGCTTATCAATGCAAACCACGAAAATCGGTGAAATACTAATTCTAGAAATCATAATTAGAAATCCAGAAATCACAAAGGGGGGAGGCCTATCACAAACGGGAGTATGAAAACTCACCAACACGTGTGTCACAAACGGAACGCTATTCCATGGTCGCTAACCATCAAGTTGAGCTGAAACTCCACAAACGGCCCGAAGACCATGGGTCGCTACCCCACCAATTTGAGTCGAAGCTCCACAAACGGCTTGAAGACCATGGGTCGCTACCCCACCAAATTGAACCGAAGTTCCACAAACGGGGTTTTTAGTCCTCACATAAACAAAGAGACATCGCACATCGCTAGTCTAAATCACAAAATGATCACCATCGATCAATAAAAAGTGTGAATCACACTAAGCAAGTAAATTTAAGAGTTTAGCTTCATGTCCCATAACCACTAGCTTAACTTAAATATTTACGAACAAATTGTAAATTTCCACTCGAAAATTGTCACAGAAGTTCAATCGAACAAGTCTAAGAATTAACCGACAAAGTAAACGCAAGCGTTTCATACCACTTGTTTTGCTAAGTCGTTTAATTGGATTTCTCGCACGAATGAGGTAAAAGTTTGTATATACTAATAGATTGGAAAATGGTTTTATAAACGAGCTTTGCATTGAAAATAGAGTTGAAATCATCTTTGTAAAAGAGTTTGAATATTTACTACTAGTATAGGAACCTTTGTAATTTAAAGTGACAAGTCACAGAAATGATTGTAGAAACAATCAATCACCAAAAATTCACATACAAAGATATGAATCAAATCCAAAGAAATCAATACCGAATCCATCAAAATGGATGTTGCCAAAAATCCCGAAAAAGAAATTATCAAAGTCAACTAAAGTGATAACAACTAATCGGAGAAAGGAGAATCAATCAAAAATGGAAATCCACACAAATTTGCTTAAAATAGGCAAAATGAACATTTCCCAGAATCAGTCGACTGGACTACAGGGTCAGTCGACTGACACAGACCTGGAAACACTCGGTTTCTAGGCTCAGTCGACTAACTCAGTGTGTCAGTCGACTGATACAGACCTGGAAACACTTGGTTTCTAGGCTCAGTCGACTGACTCAGTGTGTCAGTCGACTGATACAGAGGCAGAGAATTTTCTGCCCCCTGGTTCAGTCGACTGACCTCCTGGTTCAGTCGACTGAACCTGCTTCATTAGCAGTTTCAGCCTAGCCCCCTTGTGGGGCAAAATCAATAACATGGAACGGAAGCGAACGAGCGAGCAACAACGACTAGGGATTTACGCCAAGCGACAACCCAGTCTTGTATGGCCCTTCGAAACATCCCACTAACGTGTTCAAATATCAAAGTTTGGATTTTTGAAGATTTGACCTCAAAACACCAAAAATTGGAATATTCACCAATTCAATTCAAATCAAAAGCAAATGAACATAAATAAGTGTTAGGAATTCATACCTAACAATAATAATATCTATAGAAGTAGATGTGAGTTCAAAAACTCACCTTTAACTCAAAAACAATGAAGGAGAAGCTTTGAAATCAAAAGAAAGATCAACCATACTTCAACTTCAACTCTACAAGCTCCAATCTAAAGATTACAACGAATATTTTCTAAGTTAGGTCATAGGAAATTTCTGAAATTGGAGAGAGATTGAGATGGAGAAGAAGAAGATGATGCTTATCTAAGCTTCTCTTTGATTTTGGAGCTAGAACTTGAATTTGCAAAGGAAACTAGGACTTAGGATTTTAGTTTTCAACCTCTTCCCCCATTTTTACTAAAGCTTGAAGTGTTAGGAAAATAATAGAATGAATGAAGAGAAGAGGGGGTGAAGTTAGGATATAAGATGAGTTGGGTCAGTGGGCTGAAACCCAAACCCAAGCCCAAAACCCTAAGTGAAAAACAGCAAAATTCACCCAACTTCAAACATATCGATGTTTATACTCAAAAAGGTCGCAAACACCATTTTGGACTCAATGGAAGTTGTCTCGAGTCCTAATTCGACTGTTTGCAAAAAATGACATTTCAGACTTGAATCCGATTAACGATGCTATATTTAAATAAAACATTTAAATATACAATCGTAAAATATGTTGGTTGTTACACCCGAGCCCTATTACAATCTGTTGGGTATTTCAAACTCTTTATCCAAACCGACTCATAGGTATTAAGGTAAAAAACCGAACACACATTCCAAAATATTGATGTTAAAACTATTTTTTTTAACCTATTCACTATGTTTAAAAATGATACACAAAGTTTATAAATAAATTGGATAGTGATGAAATCGACTTCATGAACAAAAAATATTTCAAACAAATTTTACTAACATACAAATAAAATACACACATATTTTCCATTGAGAATAATCGACAATTGGTCTTGAGGTCAACTTGAGATGAATGGTGATAAAATCGTACTTGATCCTATAGCCAGACTGGGCTCACAGTCATATAATCAAAGCTAATCTTGTTTCCGAATTAATATGATGGGTTTGGATCAATACCATGGTAAACTTCGTGCGAATGAGACCTCCCCCCCTCCAACAAACACACACATATATGTATATATAGGACGAGGATTCATAGACTTCTCCTTACTTTCGTCATCTTGTAACTCCAAGTCTTTTCTGTATCGTTTTTTTAGGAACGAGATGAATTTTTGCTGATATAATTTATATTTTATCAATATCATTCACACATGAACTTGGGTTATTTTGGAATTTCTAGCTCTATCAGAATGACAATTCCAGTCAACTATCAAAGTAGGATGTTCGATGGCTCTTATTGCATAGCTAAGAAGTTTCAAAATGATTCTTTTTTTAGATGATCTTGATAGCTCATCATATCGACAAAATTTGTTTCATTTTGGAAATTTTGACACAAAAGAATGAATGATGATACAAATCTCATCCCATGTATATACGTGCGTGTGTGTATAGGGTAGTCTCTAGATCCAATTTTTTTTT
The DNA here is from genome assembly GCA_030737815.1 of Allium fistulosum. Taxonomy (NCBI): domain Eukaryota; kingdom Viridiplantae; phylum Streptophyta; class Magnoliopsida; order Asparagales; family Amaryllidaceae; genus Allium; species Allium fistulosum. The sequence continues at coordinate 89,492,758 of CM060905.1, forward strand.
AAGATCGAGAGAATCAAATTTCGCTTGTAAATTATAAGGAAGTATGCACTAAACCCATAACCCATACCGTATATTTTCATGGATATATGGTTAACGAGGATCAAACCCTGAACCTTGCATGTCAACGCCACATGTTCTAATCAACACGCGTTATCTGAGAGTTAGATCCCATATTTATTCCGTTGAATTTCCCATCATTTTTCCCATATAAACCAGTATCAGATTGAGCTAATGTTTCGTCTGCACATCATTCTGATTACATAGATCATCTATACAAAATCTTGGACCTTTTCAAAACTTTTGATCCTTTGAAATTCACATTTTAAATCGCATTTTAAATTACTATTGTTGACTGCTCATATTTTAAGGTGGCTAAATATTTTGAAATGGTACAATTTTTGGTAAAGATGACGTATATTATACCATATTTACAAAAATAAAGTGAAAACATAGCGAATAAAGCAATGGACGATTTGGGCACTCATCCTATATATTTAGTTGTGTTTGTAAATTGAAAACTTTAATTTCAAGAATAAAATCGATGGAAGTAAAATGGTTTTATTGTGAGAATGAGTGCCTATATGATATGCGCTTATCCAGAATTGCAAGGTATTATGTGCTTTTGCAAACTTTCTAATATGATAACGATCAAATAAATATATCAATGTCTCAATGCAATGTAGTTATCTAATACTTGTAATTTCAAATTTAATTGCTATATAACATATTTATATATAGTTCAACGTAGACAACTAATAGTAATGAAATCAAAATAAAAGATGCTAGAAATGTGGAAAGTAAAGCGACACATCGATTTTATACCGGTTTGGATCTCCAAAATCTACATCTAGTCCCGTAGCAACTCCTTTACAAATTTTCACCAGCAATGATCTTGCTATAATCCGTAAGAAGAGGTTTCCATTATAATAGTTTTTTCTTCTTCAAATAATCGGTTGCACACAATCTCTTCCGTATAATTCAAACCCAAACTAAAAATCTTCTTTCATGAAGGACAAATATTGATTCTACAGTTTTTGAGTAATCAAATTACAACACTCATACAAAACTCCACAATGTATGGAAGTGTGTGTGAAGTGTATGTTTTAAGTGAGATCTGAAAATGATTTCGATTTGAAGTGCAAGATCACCTGAATTGCAATTCAAACAGGATAAAGAGTTAATGCACAAGATTTGCAATTTAACGCTGAAAGATTTCGGACACAAAGATCAAGAGAATTTGCAGAAAATAGAAGTTTTGAAAAATGAAAGTTGGTTCAGGAAATTCAAAATTCATCTCCTTTTATAAACAACAAAAGTCGTGTTCATTCTCACCGAGTTTCAACCGGCAGAATTTGAAATTCAAAGACATAGTTGCAACTGACAGAGTTCGAAATTCAAATAAATAGTTGCAAGTGCAAAGTTGAAGTTTTTTATTCTCTTCAGTTTGCATCTGAGTTTCTTGTATAGATACTTTTAAGATCAGAAAACATTTTGTGCATGAGGAATGATGCTGCTTGTTCTTCAAAAACGATTCTAAGAGTTGGACACTTGTGTTTTTGAATTTCTTGTCTCTTTCGTTGAAGCACATGATCGATTGTACTCGATAAATAGTTTGCAGTATAGTTGTGCTATAGTTGTCACCAAAGCACATAATTTAGGATTCTATCATTTACAAGTTTACCTTATAGCCTCATGAAAAGTGGCTTTACATATAACATAAAATCATAAACAATCACTCATATCTCACTTAATACATATACAAAGCATGTGTATTGTAGCTACCGTGAACATAAAATACCCCATGTTATTTTGTCTAGGTTGGGAAAAAGCAGAAGCAGAAGCCACTGCATTGAAAAAACAACTTGATTCAGTTACAGCTCTTAAACAACAAGCTGATGACCGAGCATTGCATCTTGAAGATGCTGTAAAGGAGTGCATGATCGAAATACGCAACGTGAAAGAAGAGAGCGCTCAAGAATTGCAAGATACCATCTTTGTCAAAACAAAACAATGTGAATCTATCAAATACGAGCTTGATTCTAGGATATCAGAGCTCGAACAAGAACTTCTAAAGAAATCTGCAGAAATCGCTGCATTATCGAAATCTCTTCATGAACGAGCTAATATGCTTCTAAAAACAAGGGATGAAAAATCTCAAGCTGAGACCGAGATCGAAGTATTAAAGTCTCATATCCAATCATGTGAAAAGGAAATCAATTCTATGAAATATGAAGTGCATGTTGTGACAAAAGAGCTTGAAATACGCAATGAAGAAAAGAACATGAGCGTGAAGCTTGCCGAATCCGCAAATAAGCAGCATTTAGAAGATGTGAAGAAGATTAGCAAATTAGAAGCTGAATGTCAAAGACTGCGTGGACTAGTTAAGAAGAAACTTCCTGGTCCTGCTGCTTTAGCTCAGATGAAAGTAGAAGTTGAGAATTTAGGAAGAAGTTCACCTTTGAAAAGTTCTAGTTCGTATTTATCTTTGCCGCCTAATTTCTCTCTCGAAGAAATGCAGCATTGCCAAAAAGAGAATGAATATTTAACTTCACAGCTGTTAGCAGTTGAAGAAGAGGCGAAGATGCTGAAAGAGGCATTGTTAAATCGAAACAATGAGTTGCAGGCAACACGAAGTATTTGTTCTAAGACATCCAGCAAGTTAAGAAGCATTGAGGCTCAAGTGTTAGGTATAAATCATCAAAAGAATTCACCGAAATCAAGATTTGAATCTTCATATGATGAATCCTTATTCAAACATAAGAGAAATCAAAGCATAGTGTCAATGTCTGTGGATAGTATTGATGAAGAAGGAAGTTGTTCTGAGTCATGTTCTACAATATTGGAAGATAAGTCGAAGAATGTGGACATAATGAATGACTTTTTAGAAATGGAGAAATTGGCTTGCTTATCGAGTAAACAGGGTAGGGTTGCTACTAATCCTGTAATCGATGAGAATTTGAGAAATGCTATCACACAAATACATGATATTGTCATACAACTAAGCAAGGAAGCCATGGAAACACAAGGAAATCTTCATAATGATCAAGTGCTTCAAGAAAAAGCTAATGAATTATCTTCTTCCATTTGCAGTGAAATAGTTTTAGATAAATTTATATTTGTGTTATCTAAAATGCTATGTGAAATTAGAAATACACTGTCAGTTAAAAAAGAGAGAACCGGAGATGGAAACAGTAATGACTGCATTGATAAGCTAACTTTATCAGAAAATCAATCTGACCCTACAAAACCCAAATTGTCGGTAAACTTGGAAGAATACGAAGAAATGAAAGCCGAGAAAGATAGCATGGAGCAACAAATAGCCGATATGAAATCACAATATGCAGCTTATGAAAAGTCTATCAGTCTGACTGAAACACAGTTGAAATGTATGGCTGAATCGTACAAATTGCTAGAATCTCGAGCACAAGAATTAGAGTCTGAAATAAATTCATTAAGATCAAAAGTAGAAGCACTAGAGAATGAACTAGAACAAGAGAGACAAAGCCATGAGGATGACTTGTCAAAATTTAAAAATCTTCAAGAACTATATGAAAGGTCAGTATCTAACGCATTCTATTTTGTGTTTTTACCTTAGGATTAATCTAAATAATTCTATTTTGTGTTTGTACCTTAAAATACATCACGTTTCTTCTGTTTATATTTTAAGATTCATGTTGATTCAGGGACACCAAGTGCACGGTGTGTTCAGTTCATGAAGATGTAGATGATGTCAAGGCAAAACAGGTAATTATTTCCACTCGTATAGGCATAATACGTAATATGATATATAGAAATAGCATGTCCTGATATCGGAATAATGACCATGGGTAGGAGTTTAAATCCTCTGGTCCAATTTTTTCCATGTTCTTGTATACTTTTTGAATCTTATCGTTCATTAGTAAGAAATTTGATAATTAAAAAGTAAAAAAAAAGGGTGTGGAGATTCAGAAGGTTCACGAGGATGTGAAAAATTTGGTGTCGGAGGATTATCTACCACACGTTTAATTTAACATAAGAGTAATTGCACCAATGAGTCAATTAAGCAGTTGTCAATTATACTGTCATGTATACATACATTGTTGCTTGAATAGTTGATGCGATCTGCTTCAATTGACCAAAGTAGCTATTGGACTGTCAGTAATTGACAACTCAATTGCTAAAGCAATTGATCAGATCAATGTCTGAGATTATAAGCACCACACGTTAATTTAACACAAGAGTAAATTGAACAAATGAGTCAATTAAGCAATTGTCAGTTATATTGGCAAACGTTGATGTATGCATACATTGTTGCTTGAATAGTTGATGCGATCTGCTTCAATTGACCAAAGTAGCTATTGGATTGTCAGCAATTTGACAACTCAATTGCTAAAGCAATTGATCAGATCCATGTCTGAGATTATAAGTAGGGCCTATGTATTTATCATGTAGCAATTTATCACCTGTCAAGTTGTATACAAAAAGTGAATTAGCAATTGACGTTCAATTGACGACAACTGCTCTTCACAAATGAGTACAGTCACTCTTACTCGTTCAGCGTTTTGTTATTTGGCAATCAAATGTGCATTCTCCACTTTTTCTGATCGAATAGTTTTTTTTCCCGTGACGGAAGCTTTTAGCTATCTTTCGATTGGTACACTATGGGTTTTAGCAAGTACTCTCTTGACGATCTACAAAACAACTCTCATAAATCTTTTTCTCTTTTGGAAGTTACATGAGCGAAACAATCAAACCTATTGATATTGGAAGACCAAAAAGATTCTTCCAATATAAATACATACATATCCCCAGATATATTTTAACAAACATTCTCTATTTATACATGTACAGGATAGAGAAATAGCTGCAGCTGCAGAGAAACTAGCCGAATGTCAAGAGACGATATTTCTACTAGGAAAGCATCTAAAATCACTGAAACCACAACCAGATCCAACTTCAACATCAACCGATAAAGCTCAAACAAACGCCTACAGCTTACAGTCAATTCTAAACACAAATAATCCTGATCAATGTTCTACGGACAACGACGATGCTTCATCAGTCATACTGAAAAATGGAGAACCGGACTCTCCTTTAAGCGAATACAACTCTCACTTCAACTCTTCTTATTTCGAATCAAAAGCCATTGTTCCACCACAAGAAGGCAGCTTAAAACGTAAAAAGAATAGAACAAGGTCGGATTCACATTCTTCAGTATCGAGCATATTGAGTGAGAGTCAGAAAAGTGGGTTTAGTAGGTTTTTTTCAAGGGGAAAAAGCGAACGATAGATTTGCTAAATCTACTGCATATGTTGCTGTTTTTTGTTGTTGTTTCTTGTATGTATGTGAGGGTTGAACTAACTGTCTTGTTTCTGGTTGTAATTGTGGGTATGTTTGTGATATATGTAAAAAAACAATGTCGATTTGTTCTGTCTAATAATAATGGTGATATTTTGATTTGCATAATTGTCTGTTTTGTTACCAATAATCATTATATATGTGCTCTGAATTTCTCTGAATACATCAGATAAATGAATTCATAAATTCAAGACTGAAACGGACTTATTTTAGGCATGTCTTAAAAAGCTACAGTTGTTTTTGTTAAACAAATGGAAGGAAAATTAGGCTTATATCATATCAAGCTCAACAAACCCTGGAAAATATTTGTATGTGCATATTCTGAAATATCAGCTATCTTTCACTTTTTTGTTCTGTAGCTCAACTACTGGCTTGAACATAGTACTGAATTATCGAATCTTGATCATCGTTGATGAAGTTTCATAACATTTAAATGACTAGTAGAAATTAAATAGTGATATATTACACAACTCATGTATACCTAATGTAACTATGAAATTAAGCAGAGGAATAAAGAAATATTCAGGGTATTACATCTGCCATTACGTTGCTATTATTTCTGCTATTATACATACACTCATGTATAATATAGGGTTGCACATTCACACGCGTTATACCCGTGTCATCGTGCAATTTCAATCATATCTGTTCTGATATTCTACTTACAAGTGAAATCTCAGAATAATCAACTTGATTATCTTGAGAAATAATGGGCTAGGTAATCTGCATCTGTATCAGTAAGCTATTGTAATGTAATATATAAGCAAAATATGCTTTCTAAGCAAGCATGGAAGTTAAGGACTTAAAAGCAACTTCCTCACAAGGAATTGTGATGCCCTTATCGTGCTTGAATCCAAATTCCTCTTCAGCTCTTTGCAGTAGCTTCTGAAATTCAGGGTGGGATAAGAATGAAATAGGTACAATATGTCTGCTTCTGTTCTCCCCCACGTACACTGCAAAATGACCTTTTGGAACATCATTTGGCAGTTCCTGATCACTGGTTGTATAAGCAGCTTTTCCCAAGCTTGAACACCTTTTCAGAATTTGCTTTAAACTTGTAGATCGTGTAAGTTTGATGCTTTTCTTGACACCCATTTTTTTTTTTAGTTTATTTGTATGAAGAGAATCATGTGAATATTCTAAGTAGAAAGTGTGTGCTTTTGCACTGTGTGGAAATGAAACTTAGGTGGGAGGGGTATATAAAGAGTTTGGAAATGAAAAGAATATTGGCATTAGTATTTGATAAATACAAAACACTGTTATTAATCACAATGATAGAATCATACTTGATGAATTAGGCATGAGAATCAACACTGAATGTGAACATGAGCCTTTTTGGTTTGATGTTTATTTGTTTAAGGTGATGTGCATGAGTGATGGAACTGACCATCCCTATGGGTAAATGGGCCCATAAATATTTCCAAACAAAATCAATATTTATACATTTTAAATCCAGTTTAAATGTTTATCGATATGTATATAAATTTTTATATACATACTATATTAAATACTGATTCAAATAAATCAAACAAAATTTCATAAATATTAATTAATTAAATTAATTTATATCCATTATAATTTAAGTAAATCATGTGGTATTTTTAAGTATTCAATATTACGGTTGTGCAACTCATAGTGTAAATTCAATCAACGGTTAATATTGAACAATTCGAATATTAACATTCACATATCACCTTACATAGTGGTTTGTCAGTTTGGTCGAATTTGTCACTTATACAATTTTGGTAAAATTCAATTTTACTATTTTAAGCGGTCCCCGATAGGGACGATTATTTAAACCAATTCTCTTCGTCAAAACAATATCACTTGAGGACTTATGGAATTTGGTTTTGGTCAAAATTCCAATATTGTCCACATTCAACTTGTATAATCCAAACGCAAAGTCTTCGATTCAATAATAAAAATTATTATTAATCAAACCGCTTTGGCTAGAGACCGACTCTGAGTTGACTACAATTGACCGTGATATTAACCTCTTAAACTAAGGAGATGAATTCTCTACTGAATAGCATTTCACTTCAATGCTTCAACTCAGACCCAACTGTAGTTGTTTGATGAATATCGTGCCACGATTTAACTATCACTACACCAAAAGCTGAATTTTACAACAAGCCTTCCGCCTAATTAGCAACGGTTATTTCACGTTGTTAAAATACAACGGGTTTTAACCGTTGTTATGTATTTAGCAACTTGGAGGGAAATTTCACCTTTGGCGCCATACGTTTTGCCCGTTTCTTTTCTTTTAGCGACGGGATTTAACCGTCGTTTATATTGTGCGAATTTCTGGCGGTATAATTTAGTACCTTTGCGCCATAATGTTTACAACAAACCACGAAACATTTCTCGTCCCAAATTATTTCCCCATTCGACCTAAATTAAACCTAATCGATTTCGCCCCAAAATATCTCCACCACCTCCGCCTCTTCCGAAAGAGCCAGAGCTAAGACCACTTCGAGGAGCAGGTTGCTGCCGAGCGTGCCAATCAAGGAAGGAGCGTGCCAATCAATCGTGGCGTGCCAATCAAGGAAGGAGCGTGCCACCAATCGCGGCGAGTAAGTCGTTTCGCTTACTGAAATTGTGAAATTGCAGTGGGACTGATTAGGGCTTGAGTATTAGGACGAGTTGAATGGCTAGGTCAAAATTTAGGTTACTTAAATTGTTAGGATTGAATGATTTTATTAGCAGTTTTAATTTGCTTACAGAATTTGTATGCATGAATTATTTAATTATCATTAATTAGTACCCAAATTTGATTTTCTGCTTTTTTATTTATTAAGTTTGCTACTCAAATCAATTACTAAATTATGTGTATTTTATATTTTGATGATGCATTAAACGTCTACACATATTCAGATGTACTTAATATCATTCTAAACTTTTGCACTTAAATTGATTTCAGCTTCTAAAGTTATCAAAGTGAATTCTATTAGTTAATTTGGTACATCTGAATACGTATTGGTATCAGGTATTAGTTAATTAGGTACATCTAACTGGATTGATCACGTACATTGAATACGTATTGGTACCAATTGTAAACTGCTTCTAAATTATTAATTATGCAATTTGGTGATAAATTTTCGTATCTGAATACGTCTCATTTGGTGATTAATTGCCACTGTCAATCCAAAGGATTACAAGTATTCAGATGTACAAAAAAAAAAGAAATTCATAATCGCCATAATTAATTTGTAAGTACAAATTAGTAACCCAGAATCTGTTTTCAGAATCATGATGTAAAAGCAAACCTAACATGAACTTAATCCCATACATGATACATTCAAGAATTCACCAAGTCAAAGATTTTAATATGACAAAATCTGTTTTCATCATTAGTTTCTCCACCCTCAGTTTCTGTTCTTCCCGTGGTTCTGTTGTTTTTGTTTATTTTAGTGGTTTCTTAGATAAAAGTTTAGTTTACCATTTAATTCCCTTAAATAAAAGTTTTATATCATTTGTCTAATTTATTTATATGTTGTACATGCATGCATGATTACTATTTATTTATATGTTGTACATGCATGCTAGATTATGTGTTACATGTTTTATTTATTTACAGTATTCGATTTTGGTTTTATTTGGCTTCATTTGGTTTTATATCAGAAGAAGCAAAAGATTGATTTGTAGTATGTGGATTCCTTAATTATCAGTCCTTTTATTTTGATATATATGTTGGGTTGAATCATTCACTAGTTGTCACATTCACTAGTTTAGTGCTAGTGTTAAAAATAAGATTGATTGTGAAAAATAATAACCAGTAGGGATATTATTTGATTGGTAGTTGATTGAGTTGATTGTTGTAGGATAATATCAACTAGTGATATTATTCGATTGGTAGTTGATTATTAATCGATGATAAATAATTGTTTAGTAGTAATTGTAGATAACTATTATTGGGTAAATTAAATTTTGTAAATGACGCGAGCCATGTGTTGCGTAAAAGAGGAGTAGCGCATAGACGTTATGCCGGTGCTAAAATTCATGTCGTTGTAATGTCAAATTTTTTTGGAAACAGTTTGGTGCTAATGTTAAAAATAAGAATAACTTTTTTGTTAACTTAGTTAATTTTTATAAAACATAGTTAATTTAGTTAATTATGATATAATTTTGTTAACTTAGTTAATTTTTATAAAACATAGTAAAATAATAAACTTAGTTAATCGTTGTAATGTCAAATTTTTTTGGAAATAGTTTGATACTAAAATAATAAACTTAGTTAATTTATTTAATTATGATAAAATTTTGTTAACTTAGTTAATTTATTTAATTATGATAATTATTTTAGAATTATTATGCATTTTAATCCTCAAAGCCTTTGCATTTAAACATGAAATTATTCACGTACTTAGTAGCTCATTATTTTCTTTCAGTATGTCTTTTAATATAGACAAACAATGGATGAATGAATCTAATCGAAGAAATGAAGAATATGTGCAAGGAGTGATAAATTTCATTAAATTTGTTACTGAAAATGGTGGCAATAAGGAAAAGTTTTCGTGCCCTTGCACGCGGTGCAAAAACGAAGATACATTTGAATTAAAGGAAATTCATTATCATTTGCTTAGATATGGTATTGATCAATCATACACTGTGTGGTATTTTCACGGGGAAAGAATACCGGAGAAGCCAAAACAACAACCGGTTAGTCATGCCACTAATACCGATGAGTCTGCAAAAATTAGGATGGAAGATTTGGTCAATGATGCGGATAGATTCCATCATTTTCAACCTACAAGTCAGTTGCATGATAATGCTAGTATTGGAGAGCAGTCTACGGATAAATCATTTTTCGGTAGTGCAACTGCAACAGAGCCATTGTATCCTTCATGTCCAAAAGGGATTACAAAGTTGTATGCCATTGTTAAACTGAATAGCTTGAAGACCCAATACGGCTTTTCAGACAATGGTGTGACTGCACTACTCGAATTCATAAAGGAGTTACTCCCCGAAGGTAACACGCTACCGTCAAAGTATCCCGACGTGAAGAAGATCATTAGGCAACTTGGGATGGATTACATAACTTATGATGCATGCATTAATGACTGCATCTTGTACTGGAAAGATAATGCAAACAAAGTTTGTTGTCCAAATTGCCCCGAACCAAGATATAAGACAACGCTCGACGAAGAGAGAAAAGCTACCAAAGTACCTCAAAAGACGGTAAGACATTTTCCTTTAATTTCTAGATTGAGGAGGCTGTATACTGTACCATGGATAGCAGAAGCGATGACCTGGCATGGTCGTGCCAAGTCCGGTACAACCGTAATGCGTCATCCGCGTGACACTTCTCAATGGAAAACTTTAGATTCTTTTGATTCTTCGTTTGCTGCCGAACCACGAAATATCACGCTTGGAATAGCAACAGATGGTTTTTGTCCGAATGCTTCTTTAACAAATCCTTATAGCTGTTGGCCAGTGATTGTAGTACCATATAACCTTCCTCCGTCTTTGTGCATGAAAAGAGAGTTCTCAATGTTAACACTGTTGATTTCTGGGCCAAAACAACCAGGGAAGGATATTGATGTTTATTTAGAACCTTTGATAGACGAGTTAAAGCAGTTATGGGAAGGAGTCGTTACATTTGATTCATTTACGAATTCTGAGTTCATAATGAGAGCTAGAGTGTTGTGGGCAATCCATGATCATCCCGCTCTTGGGACTTTATCGGGATGTACAACTCACGGCTACTTTGCATGTCCTATTTGTGGGGAAGAAACTGATTCTTATTATCTCCCTGAAAGTAAGAAAATTTGTTACATGGGACATCGTAGATTTCTTCCGTCCGGACACAAGTTTCGATACGATAAGACAAATTTCAACAACGAGCAAGAACTTAAGCGTCCTCCAAAGCCACTGACTAGTTATCAAGTTGAAAAAAAGGTAGCGAATATAAAAATGAAAGTTGGTAAAGAAAAACGAGAAATTGGTCGAAAACGAAAAAAGATAATCGATGAAGAAGTTCCTGCATGGTATAGGAGGTCGAAATTCTTTGATTTACCATATTGGAAAGCAAATTTGACCCGACATAATATTGATGTTATGCATACAGAGATGAATGTCATGAAACATTTGATTAACACAATTATGGACCATAAAGACATGTCAAAAGATGGCTTCAATGCACGGAAGGATTTGAAAATCATGGGTATAAAACAAAAGTTGTGGGTGATAGAAGATCCTGAAACAAGTAAACTAACCATACCAATTGCGACTTTCACTTTGAGCAAAGAAGAAAAGATAAGGTTTTGCACCATTTTGAAAAATTTGAAAGTGCCGAGCAAATTCTCTTCTAACTTCCGTAACAATGTGAGCATCAACCCTCCTGAACTAAGAAATATGAAGTCGCATGATTACCACGTCATAATGCAACATTTACTTCCGGTATTGCTTCAGCATTGTTTTCCACAACATAAGGATCTACGGAATGCTATTCACCGCATAAGTCTCTTTTATAACATTTTATGTTCAAAGGTGATCAATAGGGAACATCTTCAAAAAGCAAAGGCTAGTTTGGTAGAAGCAATGTGTGTTCTTGAAAAACATTTTCCGCCTGCATTTTTTGATATCAGTATTCACCTTATGATTCATTTAGCCGATGAAGCATTGATTTCTGGTCCTGTTAGATATAGGTGGATGTACCCATTTGAACGGTAAATTACTAATTTCAATTATGTACATCATTATTCGATTTAAATAGCTATTGATGTCTACAATTTACAACTGTTCATCTTCATAGGTTGATGAAAACATATAAAGGATATGTGCGCAACAAAAGATATATTGAAGGGTGTATTGCAGAAGGATATATTGTACAAGAAGCTAGTCTTTACTGCATGGAGTATATGCCAAAGGGAGGTGATGGCACTCATAAACATACCCGTGAAGCGTTTTTAGATGAGGATGATGAGTTTGCTGATGAAATAGCACTAGATAATGGTAAAGATATAACGTTAACTCAAGTGCAATTTGAACAAGTGCGTAAATGGGTCCTTGATAAATATGACGGATTGGATGAGTGGAAGAAGTAAGTTCATAAATTTGTTCTGAATTTTTATTATTGTAAATCAATTCATCAATTCATATATATAGTAATTATTGTGTGTTTTGCGTAGGAGGTATAACTCCTATGTTCAAAGCACCAAATCTCGAACTCGAGGCGGGGGTACATCTGGGGAAGCTATTAAGAATTTCACTTTTTGGTTACGTGAGGAGGTATACATATTAGATATTTAACGTATTTTTAAGTTGGTCATACACCTCCTTGACAATGTTTTTTTTACTTATTGTGTTTGTTGTAGTTGTTGAAGACCGTCGATGTTGACTCAACTCTTTGGCGGCTAGTTAACGAGCCGATGTTTGATGCCCGTAGTTATATGAAGTACCAAGTGAATGGGTTTTTATTTTCTCCGAAAAGTTATGAAGAGCGAAAGCTAACACAGGATAGTGGTGTATGCATGAGAGCAATTACACAATTTAGAGCGAGTGGGAAGGATAAAAATTTTAAGGAAGCAGAAACAACGTATTACGGAGTTATTCAACAAATAATTGAGTTGGATTACATTGACTTCAAACAAACAGTTTTTTATTGTGATTGGGTAAAGGTCGAAGATAAGATCAATGGTTGTAAAATAGATCCTGTTTCAAACTTGATCACAGTTAACTTGGGAAAATTGAAGAGTAAAGACAGCGTGAATGATGAGCCATTTAATCTTGCATCGGAAGCGAGTCAAGTGTTCTACTCAAAAGATTTAAAAAATGATGGATGGTTTGTGGTTTTGCATACACCAAAACGGTTGACCATAAATGTGGATGACACTGAGTTTCCCACCGTTTATCAATCAGCTTTTGAAGACAATGAAAAATTAGAAGATCTTATCAAATGCATATGTTAACTTTGTATTTCAGTTATGTTATTGTACCTTAACAAAATATTTATTTAAAATGGTGTAAAATATAAAATGGTGTGTTATATGATAGTAATAGATGCATTATATTTTTTATTAGTGCCATTATAATATCCTGATATTGTTTTCATGAAAATTTTTAGAGAATATATTGGAAGAGTTCATTTTAGAGAATATAGTTAAAGGAGCTGCGTCAATGTCATCATCTATGAATACATAAGCATTAGTATTGACAAAAAAGAAAAAGTGACTGTGATTCCAAAGGAAGCGCCTATTAATAGAAAAATGAGTTTACCATCGAGGACAACATAAACGGGTTGACTGCGAGTGTGATCGAAAAGTGGTCCAATTTATCTCCCTGCAATATAAACGAGAGATAAATTGGACCGCTCTTCGATTACACTCGCGGTCAATCCGTTTATGTTGTCCTCGATGGTAAACTCCTTTTTCTATTAATAGGTTCTTCCGCTGAAATCACAATCATTTTTTTCTTTTTTGTCAATACTAATGCTTATGTATTCATAGATGATGACGAAGACGCAGTTCCTTTAACTATTTTGGATAGGCCTACGCGAAAGAGACACTCAAATTATGATTTTAAGGTATGTTTTCTATTTGATTTTGGAAGTTATATTTTTATATTGTTTGAGTCATGTTCCTTTTTTTCTGTATTAAAAGATTTTGTGCGATGCCAGTATTTTAGATAATAATAATCAAGTTTGCATATTAATGAAATCAAGTTTGCATTTTGCAGGAAATAATGTCACAATCGTCACAATCATCCACTTTAAACCGGGGGAAAATTGATATAGACAACTACGGTTCTCCAGTCGGAAAAAATGCTTCAAAGGTCGCCTCGAAGATGGGTAAACTAGTAAGAAATCATGTGCCAATCTCCTATCCAAGTTGGAAAAAAGTTCCGTCAAATTACAAGGAAGACGTGTGGAATCAATTGGAGGTATTGTTTTTTCAATTGAAAATAAATTGAAAATTGTAGTTTTCAATTCAAAATCTGTTTTCCAGTAATACTTTGTGCTTATTGGGAAGATATCAAGTCAAACTTTCTTGCTAAGTGCCTATTACATCTAGCCATCTCTGTACCATAATAGAGAATTAATCTTGCACTTGTAATGTTGAATAAAATATCGTTTAACTTTCGGCCACAATAGCTAAGCAGTAGCTTTCAAGATTAATAACAATAATGAGGGTGTTGACAGGTTGTATCTGATTCATGCAGAATATGGTTTAAACTTAGTTAAGAAATCGAGAAGAGTATAGATTGGACGACTATTCACAAACCTTAGGGCTGTCAATGGACACCCAAAAAATTCAAAATCCACCCGCATCTGAAAAACGGATAAATATCCGATTATTTTCAGTTGAATTGTTTCTTTCTAGTTAACTGGAGACTTGAATTGTTCCAAATAAATAATAAGGAAAGAGCATAAAGCTGCTAATACGTCATGCTATTTTCATTTGGAGTATCATATGATACGGTCACACATCATCCACTGGAGATTTGATTCAGTGCATTGTATGAGAAGTATAGGCTTATGCTAATTTGATTAATTTCAAGTGTAAAACATCTATAATTAATTCAAGTGTAAAACATCTGTAAAACATCTATAATTAATTCAAGTGTAAAACATGTATATTAGAACACAGTCATACTCCATTAGACATGCATGGTTGTAAAACAAGGGAGTATGCTCACTCTATTTCAAACCCATTCAAACTTCAAAGAAATTGATCTTGGAGCAAAAAACGACAGTGAATGTGTGCAGAAAAAAAAACTTCTTATACATGTTTTATTGCTTAAACTCAAATGGCAGCATGTTCCCTTGTTTAGATTTATAACATGACAGCAAAGTATGCAAGTTGAATTGATATAGCAACGCATCGCTCGTTTTACACTATTCCATGCTTTTTGACTAAATAAACTTTGGGAATAACCCAGTCTATACATACTTTGAAAATGCACAATGGATGAAAATGCTGGTAGTTTTTAAGATTTGAAATTTGTATGTTCTTTTCCCATGTTTGCATAGCACATGCAAAGTACAGCTGCTTAAATACCATACTTATATATATATATATATTTGTTTTTATCTGCATTTGATTTCTTGTATGCAGGTCGATACAAGTTCGGGAGCAGAAGTATCACGTCTTCAAGTATGGGAGAAAACACATAAGAAAAAAGATGGCAGCGTGTCTGATGCGTCATCTTCGTTCTTTGTAAGTTAAACAAATAATAACGCCTTTAAATTAATTTTTCATTATTCATTATATATATATATATGTATTTACATTTCAGGACAAAATTGGAAAAGAAAAGGAAACGGCGAGTGGTGGTGATGAAGAAGTTTTTATAAAAGTGTTTGGTAATGATGTAAAGGGCAGGAGCCGATGTATTGGGACCAATATATCTCCTAGTCAAGTTAAGGGTGCTGCCATTCCATGCAAACGACTCAAAGAGGCCAAAGGAGAATATGAGCAGCGGCTGCAAGCTGTGGAGCAAAAACTGTTGAAGGTGGATAGCATGGATGATAAACTGGAGCGTATTCTCAAGCTAGCCGAAGGTGGTCAAGTAGGCAGTAGCACCGGTACTTCTCAGAATCTCATTCCGACCAATCCGTCAATCGACCAAAGATGTGAAATCCTGAACTTCGAGGATGAAGTAATTGCAACAGGTACTATTTTATATATCAGTGTATATAATTCGACATATATTTACTCCTGGAATGCTTATTAAATCTGTATGATATTATTAAATCCATATTATACATATACCAATGATATAACAGGTACTATATGCCGAGATTCCACACAATCAATATGTCATGGAAAACCAGTACCACTCGCATATGAAAAAGTTTTGTTAGACAAAATTTTGTTGGAGGATGAGCGAACTGCCAAAATGAATCGACATATGGCCGAGACCTTTAGGGACATTGGAGTCGGAGGTTATGTGTGCCATCAAAAGGGTTTGATACGATATCTTTAGTCGGAGGTATGTCTTTTGTTTTATATTTGTTTAGCAATATACAGCTTGCTTTCCATGGTAATTTGTATTATTACGTTATTATAACAATACATTAGCATCGGATCTTCAATGTTAGCGATCGCTCTTTGGTTTATAGTGAATTCGTGATAACTATGCAGATGAACATTCACGTTATATTCTGTTGTTTTGAAATGAAGTGCACACATTTTGTGTAACTGAAAGGCAAATCTTTTGTTTGAGAATAGTAGTCCATTTTGTTAGGTAGAGTTGCACATCATTTTGAATACATTATTTTAGATGAGAGCTATCTCATCGTTACAGAGGTCAAATTGATCAATACTGAAAAAGGAGAGGATGGTTATACAAGGATGCTTTGGGTTGGAAGTACTATAC
The DNA here is from genome assembly GCA_030737815.1 of Allium fistulosum. Classification (NCBI taxonomy): domain Eukaryota; kingdom Viridiplantae; phylum Streptophyta; class Magnoliopsida; order Asparagales; family Amaryllidaceae; genus Allium; species Allium fistulosum. The sequence continues at coordinate 89,509,414 of CM060905.1, forward strand.
ATGTATTTTTCTTACAAAATTTTTCTTTTTTTTCTGGGTAAATGGGTAGTATTATTTATATATTTTCAATAAGAAATCTTGTATAGATGGTTAGGATGTTGTGTATGTAAACACAAACTGAATTTGAATGAAGGGACGTGAAGGGTGAGTAGTCGATTTCTTTGTTACTCAAGTTGTTTCACATTTTCTGAGCATGGTTGTGATGTAAATAATGAGTTTTTGATATCATCGTCCATGTTATATGGTTGCATTTGAAAATAATTTTGGAATGAAAGGGAGTAGGTGGTTTATACCCCGTGATATTGGCTGCTAATGCAATGCGTTGGCTACTGAACGGGATGCCGTGAGGAATCATCAATTACTAAAATTAATCATACATGGATTAAGATAGGGTAACCGATCTGTACATGTGAATGTGATACAATTTTTTTTTTTGGATTTATTAGCTGATAAGAATCATAAGATGCTGCAATGCTGCATAGACAAGCTCAGACAAATAATTGAGAATTGTTTGCATCTGAATACAAGGGGCCTGGTGCACCACCTGTTAGAAGTTTTTTCAAAATATTTGGGCGGGGGTGGAGGTCTGGGTGGGTGGGTATAATACCCTGTATTAATCGTTATTTTAATACTAAAGGCAAAATGATAATTTTACAAATATTGAAATTAGACGACGTGACTTATACCATCGCGTAGAGCTTATTGGATGAAGTCTTCTAAATCTGATGGCAATTGAAAACGTATTCTATAACAAGATCTCACTTCTAAAATTTCTCAGAATGTTTACTCATCTAAGACTATTTTTGTATTACTTACTTGAGCATGATTAATATATCTTGTAATATGTATTTGTTTTATCTTTATTGATACGATATCAATCATATTTGTTTTATCTTTATTGTGGCGAAGTATGTTGAGTTTTCACTATTGCTTATGGAATTTCTTTGATTTATGTGCAGGCAGCTTCTATTGTACTTACATTCAGGTGTCCAAACGAAAGAGCACTGGTACATTTTCTTACAAGACTGTTCTATACATAATTATATTTGATTAGTAAATTTGGGTTGCTAAATAATTTGAGAGTAGTTGTTGTGAATTTCAGTCAATTTGAATTAGCCTACTTTGTACCTTTTAAATCAGAAATTATGACTAATTTGATCAAAATGAGTAGTATGCTTATGTTGATTAAACTATTTAGGTTCACTTCGATTGCCTGTACATTGACCAAAATTTGTGGATGTAGCCAATCTTGGTTCATTTCATATATGTAAACATGAAATAATTTATATGTAAACCTGATTTGGATTCAAACCACGTAATGGCTTCGTTGCGTCATTTTTGTTCTATGTATGCTTTCTCGAATGCAAGTAGTAACAGATATTTAGATTAGTTATTTATATTCGTTTTATGTAAAGCAAATGATATCTTAATTAGAATTACTTGGCTTAAAATTACCCATGTAACAAGAACGTTATGATTAAATTGTTTACTGGTACAATCTAGGTTCCATATTTCCATGTGTATAGGATTTTAAATAGTATACCATACTGAAAATTGTAGCTAAAACAACAATGAACAAACGTCATGTAGGAGTGATTTCTGATGAAAGCACACATCATAGTTGCTGAAACACATGACTGGTCAGTAGTAAATTGATAGAATCAGGAGTTGTGGCAATAGGGTTGATCAGGTGAGTTGGACTATTAAGACTAGATAGACTGCACGAGCAATGTTCTGTTGTAGTTGTACCAATGAGTTGAAGTGTTTGAAGCACCTAAAACCATTGTCTGATATGTAGCATGCTGATGTATGGCCAGTTATTACAAACTGAAATATTTTTGGAGCATGAGTATCAGACTTTTAAGAATTCAGTCTTAATTTGAAAGTGGACTGGAAGTTTGGGGCTTTGTTGTTTCAATTTTAGTATGCACTTTGTTGTTTCATATCAGTCTTAATTTAATCATAACCTGAAACTGATTGATCCTTGGACATCATAGGAAACATGTCTTCTTATGTGCAGTCTAGTAAAATCTCTTAATTTATAACCTTTAAACTATTAATACCATTTTATGTTCTCTTGTATTTCATGTTATATATGATTCAGTAACCAGAATGCATTGGGTTTTAACATTTATATGTATAGGTTAGTTTAATGCTAACTCATGTTTATTCATTTTGCAGCTGCATGGAAGGCCTGGTTACGAGGAAAGCTGTTTGAGCATGTAAATGAACGCTGTATTAAGAACGTATGCTTGTGTGAATTATCTTAGACTGCTCAAGTTAAGTGTTGTTATCATATGTATGGTGAAAATACTGTTATCTTCAAACTTAGGACGATGGATGCTATTATTATATGTTATGTAATAACACTATGATAATACTGTGTCATGACTTATGTAGCTGTTTGTAATTGTATGTCTGGTAGCACTGTATTTGTATGTCGGGTAGCTGTTTCTAATTGTATGTCTGGTAGCTGTTTGTAAATGTATGATAATACTGTGTCATGACTAATGCTTTTAATGCCTATATTTTTTTTTCAAACGGACAGAATTACAACAGGTAAGAACCGTTGTAATTTAGTACATAACAACGGTTTCTGCCCGTTTCGTTATGAGTAAAGGCCATGGAATTATGGCTCAAATGGAACGGCTAAACCCGTTGCTATTTACGATAACACAACGGGCAATACCCGTTGCTTTATAGACACTAAGAAACGGTTTAAAACCGTTGCTTATGATCTAAAAGAAATGATTAATTACCGTTGCTATTTGTAAATAAACAACGGGCAATAACCGTTGCTTTATGGCCATTAAGCAACGGTTTAAAACCGTTGCTTATGATCAAAAAACAACGGTTAATTACCGTTGCTAAAGTTTACCACTCCGTTATTAGAAACGGTTTTTAACCGTTGGTAATAGTGTAAGCAACGGTTATAAACCGTTTCTAATAGATGATTATGGTGTAGTGTATAATCAAAGTGGAGTGTCCACATTGAAGTTTAACAGTAATCTTAAGTCAAAAGAACCGTGTAAAATTGTCAATTCGATATTTTTTGTTTAACCTTAGTTATATTAACTAACATAAAACTATCGAGTAAGTCATTCCATAGTTATCAAATAACTATCAGTACATAACTCCATAGTGCCTCCAGTAGCCATGAGTAATATATTATCCAACATTTAGACAGCGTTACGTACTGTAGTATTAACAGATGTATAGATATTTAATCTCGATGCATCTTAACTAGGAATATTTAAAACGATATGTTTATTTTTATTGTGATAAATATTTCATGATGACAGTATATTATAATAATTATCACAAAACATATCATTTATAGATTTTCTATCAAATATACTTAAGATAAATAAATAATAAATATAACTCATTATAACAAGTGTATAATAGAAAGGAAAACATCTTTTATTTCAAATGAGATTTTATTACAAATAAATAATTTACAATAAATGAAGAATTGTCCATAGGACATACCCCTAACTTTATCAATGACAAGATGGAAGATGGATTAACCACTTAGTATTGTCAAAATAAACAAGAAATTAGAGGTTGAATGATTTCTAAGTCCAAGGAAATTAATTTTTAGTTTAACACTTCAGAATAATTAGTTTTGAGGAAATTCTAACTTGAGTATTGTTTCACTTCAAGTAGGGATGGTAGTTAGAACCGAGATCCGCAAACCCGAGCTGAACCGATCCAAGAAAAATCAAACCCGACATGAATTCGTCGAGTCTCAGGTGGGGTCTAGATCATGAAAAATACTATTTCGACCCGATCAAACCCAACCCGAACTGATCCAAAAAACCGAAAAAAACATAAATATATGTGTATTTTAAGTGTAATTACCCAATCAGAGCTGAAACGAACTCTGGGTCAGATTGGGTCTAAGGTTTGAAATTTAGTTTAGACCTAATAAAACCCGATCCGTTTAGAATCAAGAAACGTCGAGTTAGGTCTCAGTCCGACTCGATGGGTCTAATTGTCAGCCCTAAATTCAAGTAGTTTAATATATACCCAACTATAGTCGTAGCATAATCGTGATGTCATATGAGTGACCACAATCAAGGTATAATCCGGATATTTAAGATTAACTGTACATTCAAGTTTGAAGACTACTACACTTTGTTACATAAGATATTCCATTTTGACTTATTCGTATTAACTATAGAAATTCAAGTTTAGTCGTTCTTGTTAATTCGTGATTCTTGGATTGAATATGGCCGAACATATATAATTATAATGCAGTCGAATAAGTAAAGTAATCACAAAATCGATTTATATTGGTTAATTCCCCCGTCCTACGTCCAATAGTCCCAGTACACCTCTCTAAAATTTCAACTAAAAAACACCCACTTCACCTGGAGCAACATGTTCAAACAACTGCAAAACAACTAAACTGGTCTTCAATAAAACTGCCTTAGGACATTTGCAACAAGACTTCACACACTTTCAGCAATATATCAACTTTAACTGACTTATCTCTGAGTAGGCCGATTTGTCAATAATGTAGACAAAGACTAATATAACTAACACTAGTAAATTTAAGTGGAGGTGTAGAGGCTAGGAGATAATAACAACCAAATTATGATGATATACAATGAAGAACGCTAGACAAGATGGTTGCTTTTGAAAAAAAAAATTGAAATAAATGTTTGAAAGGAATAAAGAGAGCATGGAATAGAATATTGGATCAGGTGCAACGGCAGCAGGGTAAAAGAGGGAAATTTAAAAAAAAATCATTTTTATTAGTTTGCTAGATCTTATTTTTGTGTTTACATGAACAATTCGTTGATTTTAAATTGTATTTAGTGATTATTAGCAAAAGAGTTTGTTGTTTTAATTTTAATTTAATTAATTTATTTTAAAACTTTAAGTATATACTAATTCAAAAATGTTGATTTTTTAAAACCAAGAAATAAAAAAAATGTAAAATTGTAAAAGAAGATATATATATATATATATATATATATATGTTAAAAATCGAAAACAATTATCTATACTATAATAAAAAACCCTTGGTCAAAGGGTCAAAGTGAAGCCTTTTTCGTGATGTCTAAAATAACCCTATAGCATTTTTATTGTCATATTTTAATATTAAGGGCAACTTTGTCATTTGAATAATGCCACGTTTTGTGGTTATGAAACCACCCAGCCCAAACCAAATTGTACTTCCTCCTGTTATCAAACTGCCCTTCCATTTAGCGAGAAGAAATAATAACGGAGCACGTACACAGTGGGTATATTTGTAACTCCATTAGCCCACGTTTTGTGATAACTGAAATGCCCACTTATCAACGCTTGCTTCCCCATTCCCAAAATTATTGTTCTTCAGTAACTAAAATCGAATTATGAAACGAAAGGAGAAATCTAAATCTAATAATGGCATCAAGAAAGCACTTATCGACAGCACTAACTAAGAAGCTCAGCCTCCACTTCTTTTGAAAGCCGCTTTCCATCTGCTACACTCGGTACATCCCAAAACCCTAATTTTATCCTTATCAGGTACTTGATTCTCTTCATATACGGTTATTTTGACATGTTTTTTGGTTTGTTTTTTTGTTCTGACTTTTGTGCTTGATTGTTCTTAACTTCCCTTAATTGCCTGATTTAATTATACATACATGAATGTCAAATTGAATATGAATATTTTCAGTTTTGTTGGATTATTTTTGCCAACAAATTATTTGTTTTGTTAACAAACCTGATTATGCTAAGCAGTGCACCAGAAGTGAGCCTAGGTAAATTTACTCTGTTATTTTTTCCGATTGTAATCGATTATTTACTATCAGCATAATCCATGTAATGAAATTTGCCTTCTGTGATAAAGAATTAATTGGTGTCCATTAAGTTCAATTTTCTAACCTACCATTAGTATGCATTTGGTAAAAGTTACATGCGTTAATATTTGATAATGATACCTAAAATGTTTGGTGAAGATAATTGTCAGTAATATTCATAGCCTATTAATGGCAGTTGTTCATTTAACTATCTCATTATTTTCAGTTATCATACTGATAATTGTAAGCGTGGAAAGTATTGATTGTATTTGGTTCTAGACATTGTATTTTGGTGCACTGTGATATTTAAATGAACGACTATCACGTAGCAGTAGAAAATACAACAGCTCTTTCCTTTTTATAATTGCTACTAATATTCATATCCTATAGGACCAAGTACACTGCTTATGATTTTACCCAGTTTTCCTGAAAGTTGATCAATTTGTTAAAGCGTACATACTTTATACTGTACTACATGCTGTTTGTTTCTATAGCCTGAAAGATTACTCATAACACTTACTTGCTTAACTCTTCCCACTCAGTTTCAACTTTATAATATGTGCTTCCAAATTGGTCGACGTGTTTGGAGTTGAGAATTTTAAGAATACTGCTCAAGATACATTCGAGCGGACCATAAATCAGTTGTCACTATTTCTGTTTGAGGTATGTACGTCTGACTGTTACTCTCATAATTAATTGATTATCCTATCAATGTTAGCATATACACATGAAATGTTTGTATACTCGCAATGTTTTTGTTCCCAATATGTCATATCATATTGATGTCAGTCAGTTTGAACTATAAATCTTTAATATGCTGAACTAAGTACTTACTATTGAACTCAGAATGCGTTATATACTATCATTAGTTTTATTAACAGACTGAAGCTAGTGCATGCGCACGCCATGTATGTATACTGACATATGTGATATTTCATTAAGTTATATTCCAAAACACACACACACACATATTAATTCACTGTTTTTTAATCAAAAATTGTGCAGTATAAAGTAAGAAATTTTGCAGTGAAAAATATACGTGTTTTATTGGTAATTCCATTTATTAACATTTTCATCAAACTAAATACTCTATGTTGTGTCAAGCTTAATTATAGGAATGAGGATAATTTTTAAAGGTTGGGAGCATGCATGTATTTTTCCAAGTATTTTCTATCCCTCAACTGACATATAACTTAGAAACAAGGTTCCACTTTGGGATTTACATCTATTTTTCAGCTTAGGGAAAATTATGTTAAATACGTGTGTATTATCTCTTGAATGCATGTATTCTTCGACTACAATTAACCCTTGCTGATAAAATGTCTATCTGTACTTAGCTTGCTTTTATATATCTTAATATTGTAGATGAGGAAAAACATATCTGGAAATTGATGTGGTTATTTCTACGGGGAAGTTGTATGCTGAATTGTTAAGTAAAAGAAAAGCAAAAAATATTCAGCCTCTTGCTGATCTTCCACTACTGTATGTACTGTAAGCTCATTACTTTGTTGTCCTTTTCATATCATATTTATTTTAGGCGGCACAAATCATGATTAAATAAACTAAATCACGAAATATTATTAGGCTTTCAAATAGTATAAGCTTTTCTCCGGCTAACCATATTGGATGAGTGTGTTTGTACATACACATTGCATTCCGCGATGAGTCAGTGAGTTGCTTTCAGTCAACACCGAGAGTGTACTCATGGTTGAATTGAGGCAGCAAGAAATGAGTTGAGATGTGCAATTGCAGGTGTTGAATGTGCTCGATGTCTAGAGTTATATGAATGTATCAGGCTTTGTTTGTTATCATCAGTTATCCTCAGTTCAACATGAATTGTAGATAATCCAAAATCCTTGCATCTCAGCGCATAAATGGATCAGCAAACGAAGCTTCACATAAGTTCAGCATGTGATATTAAGCATCAAGTGAAGCAAAATGGTCATTTGTTTCTGTCAGCATGCATGACAAGACTAAGAGAATAGCATGTGAATGTGGGTAGTTGATGCATTAATGACCAGAACTGAGAATGGGTGATGATGCAGCATGCCAGGATGTTGCTGTTAATGAGTACTGAGTTGTATCAGCGAGAGTGAGAAGCATGCCAGGGTAACTTCAGCCTTGAAGTAATCCATCAGAAGCATTGTACAGAGGCTGGGCATGGAATGAAGTGTGTAGTTGAGAGAATGGGTTGCTGCAAGTTGCACAAAATACGATCTAACAACGCAGTTGAGAGGCAGGCCTGTAAGGCATACACTGATGTTTTTAATATTTTGCTCTCTCAGTTTGATGCGGTCTATTATGGTTTGAGAAGAATAAAAGCAGAGTAAGCACTGCTTTCTTACTCTATACATGTGATGAAAGAATACAATTTGTCACAAATTTTACTTCATTTACTTTTTATTATCAGAAAAAATATAGTTTGTATAAACAAAGTTCCATTTGTGCATATAAGAAGAAAAAGGAATAGCTAGAGCCAATCAATATATCCAGTCGTGTAGGTATTTAAATATATGTGATGTCTCAACTTTGGATGATTTGATTCTGTACTGAGATCTTAATGACCGCTAAGTTGGTTGTTAATGCTATTATTGTCTAATCATTTACCTCCACTGTACAAATTTTCTATTATTGGGCTTTCAATGTTTCTTTCATTAATTATATTCCCGTATTCATGTTTACGAGAGTTGGATGCTTATATTTTTGTTGTGCCAAACGCTAAACGACAAGAAAAGTGTTAGAAAACAAAACAAGGGGGAGACATGCTTGAGGCAAACACAGCCTACTTCTACGGGCAAGAGATAAAGTGCATGTATATGAATATTTGCATACTGATGCCATAGCCACTCAAATAATCAGAATTATTTTAAGGAAGAATCCAACGCATTTTTTTTCTTTTCTTTTCATGTCTGTATGAATGGTAGGGAAAGGAAAGTGTGATGGTAATAAGTTTGGGGACAATGCATACAAAATGTACGAGCAATAAACATAAATAGTATAGTGGACCCTATGAAGATAAGGCCCATGTACTTAAGTTGGGAAAAACTTGAAGGCAAGACTAGCAGTAAGTTGGGCATGATTAGTACGTCTTTCGTATTGGTAGAGCATGTGTAGAAAAAGGAATTTATAAATATGTTCTATGCAGTTATTGGGGGAACCTACAACTGACAAAAGAGGCTGTAAAACACAACGAATTTATAAATATGTTCTATGTAGTTATTGAGGCCAAGTATGAATTTGGCGACAAAAGTAGTTAGTTTGCTTTTTTTCGCACGTCCATCGGACGTGCCTTAGTACTCTCACAATATCATAATTGTAACAAAGACAAAATACGTCACTTTCTTCTTTGCACACGTCCAACGGACGTGCCACCATACTTGTATATATGTATAACATATATGTGTGTGTATGTAAGCTATGATTTTGTTCAAATCGAAAAGAAATTAATACACACACACACATATATAAATCTTTTAATTTTTAAAAATTAAAAATTAAATGTTTTGTGGTATCATACCAAAAATAACATATAGATATTGATGGCAGATAAATGATTTTAATGTACAAAATATTTTTTTTATATTTTTCCGATCCTACCGATTATTGACATGTTGGTTGTTAACTATTTCCTTTTCAGATCTCTTGTTCCTTTCCTTGAATACAGTGTGAAAATCCTGGCTTCTAGGTTTCCACCAATTCTTCAATAGAGGCTAGGGTTTTGTTTTCTGCATGTTTAGAACAAGTGAGAATGGGCTATTCTTAGCCATCCAAATATCTAAATATCCAATACCTTTTTCTTTAGATCTGAAGACCAAGCCTTTTGCCCACCTTCTAGCCTCTAGCATAACCTACCTCATGCTTATATGGTTCATGGACTTCAGGTTTAATTAATACATCACACGTATTATTTAATTAATCAATTATTAGCCCATATAATTAATTAAATCAATATTTAACAATTATATATTATTTTAATTAATTTTAAGGCCTACCATAAAACATCAATATAATATTTGTATTAATTTATTATTAATTTATAAATTAATTTATTATTAATTTATAAATTAATTTTGAATTAGTCAAACTTAGAAATTAGCTAACAACACGGTTGGGTTAACTCCTTGGTATGAACTCGATCCTCGATCGGTATTTAAACAATTTAAATATTGAAGTCTGTATGGATTTTCCTAAAGTACAGTATCGGGCACATGTTCAGTTGCTTATAGATCATTGAGGAGAAATTCGATTTCTAATCTTTATTAAGCTACACCTTGTAACGATATTTTGTGCACATTTTCTTTTTTCATCAATATACCATTGAGATATCTAAGATTTGGTTAATGACTAAAAACTCTAATAATATTCTTAGTTAATTGCATTAACTACTTTAAAGTTCTTGGTTCAAGCTGTTAAAATTTAACGATAAACCATTTTACTTTAGCTAGAGATTTCAACTTTCAGTTGACTACCAATTACGGTGATACAACCCTTCTATTTAAAGAGACAAATCCTCACTTGAGTAGTGTGTCATTTCAAGTAGTTCAATGCATACCCAACCATGGTGTAACATAATCACGATGTCATGTAACTGACCATAATCAAAGTATAGTCTAGTTACTTAAGATCCATAGTATTCTCAAGTCCGAAGACTACTGCACGTCGTTACATGTGATCTTTTATTTTGACTTAGTTGTATTGATCTATAGAAAACTCTGGTTGAGTCGTTATGTAATTGTTCCAACCAACCACATAATCCCTTGATGTCCTCAATGGTTATGAGTAATTCATCATCCATTGTATGGAGAGCACTAAGTACACTTGTCTCAATGGATGTATCAATATCCTTTTCTTGACCCATCTTGAATAGGACCCTTTAAGGAAAGTATTTAAATATCGATTCAAAATCATGGTTACGAACACATTAGTAACTCTATCAATAAAGTACTCTTCTTAATGATTTTTTACTTATATATGTTTACTGTATTATTACCTTTAATTATATCACAATATAGAAACATACATAGAAGTGCATAAAAATGAAAGCATACTTAATTTCAAACAAGAATCTTTACAAGAGTTAAGTTACATAATTACCTCTGGGGCACTCCTTTAACTCTATCAATCTCTCACTTGCACGTGGGGCCAATCATGGAGACTTATGCCCGTACTTTTGATCAGTCTACCAAAACTAAATTGAGAAAGGCCATAGTGATTGCATCTGCGATGTTATCTTTATTATCTGCTTTTTTCGGTTATATTTCTTTGTCACGAATAAACTATTTTATCACTTGTTAAATACAGAGACCATATATATGTGATTTCTCATTGGTATTGGTTCCTTTTGCAATCTATGTTGCATTATCATCAAAATACATTATTGGATTCTTAATGGTAGGAACCATTCCCGGCTAACTTATAAATTTGTGCAAACACACTATTATCATTGCTTGGAACATTTTTAACTTAAGATCCCTCCATCAAGGGTAAATGTGAATCTAGAAATTGATTTTTTTATCATCGACATCACATTTAAAACTTGAACATGAGTACTCCTTCATGAGAAGTTCATTGTTTCCATACATTAAAAAATCCCTAGTATATCTTAAATACTCTAGGATGACTTTAACTGTGTCCAATAATTTTCACCCGGAGTTGATTGATATCGACTAACTACATTTAGTGCATAAGCTACATCTGGCCTAGTACATATCATAGTGTAAATGATGTCCTATTGCCGATGCATAAAGAATTCTACTCATACGTCTTCTCTCCTCATTCGTACATGACGAGTCTTTCTTAGATTGTCGTGTAGTTGAAGCTTAGCCATTATCGAGTGGGTTTTTAACATATTGCAATAACCTTTTCTCTTGGATTTGCTTCTCAATGGTATTTCTAAGATGTTAGCATTCATTAGTTTCATGGCTATAGATCTAAAGAAAGATGCATTATTTACCAGATTCCATTCTGCTGTGGTTGACTCCCCGGTCATTGATTCAACATAATTCATGGTATCCCTAGTTGCAATATAGATTACTTTTGGAGTTTCTATAAGCTTTGAAAGGGGAAAATTTCTTTATCCTCCTTATAACGTTTCTTGCCTCTAACCCTATCATCCATCTTTCCCTTGCGTTTATCCATAGTCTTTCCATTAGGGTTGGGAATTTAACCGAATTAACCAACATAACCTACCTTAATGGTTAATTGACGTTAATGGTTAACTGACAAACATTAACTAACCATTTTTGGTTTGATTAACGGTTAAAAAAATTTGGTCAGTCAATTAACCGTTAACCAATTATATTTTTCACATATTTTTTACTATAAAATCCGACCCCATGACCCTATCATTAATCAGTTAAGCATTGTTTACCACGATTAACTGCCCAACGATGGTGAAAAATGTTAGTAAATAAATGGAAAACCACGTTTAATTGGTGATTAATTGATTTACTGAACGGTTAGCTGATTAATATTAGTGATTAGCGGCTAAATGCTTAAAATGAGCGGTTAACTATAACAATCCATTCGAAAACAGACCTATTTTCGACCCGTCGAACCTTAGGCCCATCTCAAGGCGAGTTGTTAAGTTGATAAAATATAAACAATACACAGTGCTATCTATCTATACTTTCAGAATCTCACAACAAAATGGATAAAATATAATATTAGAAACAAGTACCCATTTCATAAGGGAAAACCATTTCAGAAATATAACATGTTATATATTACAACATGTCTGCATAAAACCTCCATAGTACAATATTCCAAAATAACATAACTGTCTGAACAGGGCACAATAAAAATATTTAAAAAGTATAAATATATACCCATAAGTCTTCATCTCCACATTCGTCTCCTAAATCGGCATTGTCTCCTCTAACCTGTGTGTTGTAATGAAGAGTGGGTCAGAACAACAAATGTCCAATAAATGAAAATCTCAAGCTTTAACATAATTGTATTTGGGAAATATTATTTAGATAAGAAATATGTCTTACGTATTTAAAATTATACCAAAATAATAAATTTAAATGTAAGCCCAAAGGTCTTTCTAGTCTAATTCCAAAACTCTAACGTAACTAATATCAATGATGCAAGAGAAAGCACTCAAAGCAATAAATACCCTTTATTGAAGATTAGACAGTCTCTAACCATTTAATACCTATAAAATGTGCAGGTCCATGTCACTTAATATCTAACCCATTTCCAAACTCTAACTCAACTATCGTTTATGATGCGAGAGCGAGAACCTCCAAACCACTTAATACTTCTTTCCTGGGAACTTGGGCAGACCATTTAAAACCTATAAAATAGGTAGGTTCCCGTCATTTAAGACCTAACACGAGACGGATCCCTACATGGTTCTCACTAACTGGCATTGTAATAAATCCCATAAGGTCACGTAATACTTCTCCTAAGAAAGAGGCGGACCCTACCATAGTCACTTAATAACCCGAAGCGGACCCCTCCTAAAGATTTCTCCTATCGTATCAACAACGTAATTATGATTCATAATCCAAACCGTAACGTCTCACGTTAGTTCGATTATTCGTAGGTACCGGTAGCTAGATTGACTGGATAGATTTACCTTGTAGAATTGAGACTAATCTCGCATTCACTGGGGTTATTTATTATAGAAGATGTCTCACATCAGTTCGCAAAGCCACACCACTGGTAGCTAGATTTACTGGGCAGACATTCATGTAACTTTGGATTGATCTCGCATCCTTATAACTTAGTCATATCTTATATGCATACTAATTATATACATACGCTATCCTACATTATCAATAGTTGAGGCCATATAATGTAACCCCTTATTACGCATCTAATGAGGGATTAACTCCCTAATTTACATTATCTTCCTAAGAAATTAATGTTATTTACTACCCTTTTAATTATAATCAGTACATTCAATACACTATAATTATTATATTATTATTACTTTAATAATTAATATTATATATAAGCATGAGATTCGAATAAAGTATTTTCAGCCATACGCAAAGAAAACACTTATTAATTAAATGTTAAACTTATACAGGTCCCAAACTTTAAGCAAAAAAATAACTAATATCCTTAGCCAACAACTTAACTTGTAAACAAAAAGGAATAATACCATACTTATCTCATATTAATATAATAGAATTAACTCCTCTATTCAAGGAACAAACTTTACAATTTAAACCTTTTATATCCTATCCAACTTTTGCAATTACCACCTTGGAGTGAAAAAGGGATTCACGCTTATTTTAGTTTACAAAAATAGGCGGTGCAAACTATAAATAATCAAAAATCATACTTTGCACATCATTTCTAACTTTATTTATTTTTAGAATCCTTTAACAATAAAAGAATTCAAAAGAGATGAAGTGGGATAGATTATAAATTGCTTAAATATCAACACAGATCTGATTCTACTATATTATACCATATTAATACAAAACAATAGAATTTCTAACATATTCAAAGATTGACATTTATATAGGGAAATTCTGAGGATTTTAGATGTTATGTTTTCGTTTACCAAAATTTTCCAAGGCATACATCGAACCCAAATAAATACTATTGAATCACAAAAATATGAAAAACTTGATATTTTCACTCATAGAGAATTATTTGCTTCCTATCTGGATTTGATTCCACCACGCCTAAATTCCTTTCAGATCTCCCTCTTTTGGAATATACAACAAAGCGAGTTGTATATAGAGATTAGATCTAGAATCAGAAACTTGTGAGAAATAGAATCAGAAATCAAAAGAATTAAACATCTAAACCTCTTACTTGAAAATCCTAACTTATTCTGGAATCTAAAGAAGAAGAAGAAGATGAGATCTGATTTACACTGCTCCTAATTCTCCGTCGGATCTTTTCCTTTTTGAGCATACAACAAATAGATTTTTTTTTGTGTGTATGTATATTAGATTTTAGAAATAAGAAGGTAGAGATGTGAAAGATTGAGAATTTAATTTTAGATTAGAAATTAGAATTACTTACCAGAAAGTTTGCTGTTTCTAAAACCTAAAGGGAAAGATTTTGACATAGCTTCGCCGTTGCTACATAATTTTATGAAGGAAAAGTGGAGGTCTAAGGTCTATTTATAGAGGTGAGAAGGAACGAGAGCTGCTAGATTTAGAATAAACAAATTTGGTCCATTCTGGCCTAGGGTTTCAATCACTCAAACGCAGCGACCCGTCAATCGTTGCCTGTTAGG
The DNA here is from genome assembly GCA_030737815.1 of Allium fistulosum. NCBI lineage: Eukaryota > Viridiplantae > Streptophyta > Magnoliopsida > Asparagales > Amaryllidaceae > Allium > Allium fistulosum. Next base: position 89,524,420 of record CM060905.1, read on the forward strand.
CGGTCGACTGTTGCTTCTTGGGCGGTCGACCGGTCCCCTTTAATTTTGATCATTTTTTCTTTCCGTTGTTGAATATTTATTACTCTGATTTAATTATACGTTATCCCTGGTTAGCTTAAACGTTAAGTATCCCTTAATGCTAATTATTTAAATTCAAAATTTTAAACTTTTCAAAATTCAAATATTTTAATTTTCAAATTTAAAATCGTTTGAATTATTTTAAATTCAAAAACTTCAAACGTCAATACTTCCCCGTTTGAACTCTGATTTCGACATATTATATATGGAATTGATCAGAAAATTGCCATGAATGTTATGGTGCAACTTCTGTGGTCAACTTCCAACATTTACAAAATCTACATTTTTAACCTTATTTTTAATTACTTAATTTCTTATTAAATTTTATGGGGTGTTACATTAACTGCTTGAAACAAACGGTTAACCGCTATTAATTTTAGATAGGTCTTTCAGTGTATATCGACCGAAAATAACCATTGTTCGGTTAACCAAACCGCTATCGTTAAGTGGTCAAATGCATTTTTAATCGTTTGGTCTGTTAAACAACAATGCCCTCCCGACTTTTCATGTCTAGCTTGGTTGACATTGATCGGTCCCACCTTGATATCAAAATCCACCAAGCACATATACTTGTCGGCCTATGGTAGAAGTCCTTGTAATCGGTGACTGGGTTTTTCATCAGTTCTATGTAAAACTCCATTTTTCTGTTAATTCCTGAGACAATAGGAACATGGATAGTTCATTCGTCTGGTTAATGTATAGCGTTCGCTATAACATTTGATCGTGTAAGGTAACTCCATAGAGTTTCGCCATCTTTCTATTTGATATTGGTCATGTGCATTACCTCTAAGTTGACTCACGTACTTCTCCTTTAGTACAGCCCAAGTGCTAATGGGTTCATGCTCCAAACATCAAATCCACATAGTAGCTAATGATAAGTTAGGGGTATGCCTTAGGGACAATTATGTAATTTGTTACATATATCTAACTCGATAACCAACCTTGTTTAAAATAAAATGTGGTTTATTTCTTTTATATAATTTATATAATGTATTATGTTAATTATTTAATTTAATTAATGCATGATTAATAGAAAATCCATAAATGATATGTTTTATGATAATAGTTAAAAGCGTTGTAACCATGAGTAATTTATCATAATGAAATTAAACATACCATTTAAAATATTTCTAGTCAAGATGTATCAAGATCAGATATCATTGCATCCATTGAGACTAGAGTACATAACGCTCTCCAAATGTTGGATGGTGTATTATTCATGGCTGCTAGGGGCACCAAGGGGTTATGTACTGATAGTTATTGGATAACTATGGAATGACTCACTCGATAATTTTCTGTTGATTAATATAACCATGGTCAAACAAAAAAAATTGATGTGACAAAATTACATAGTTCTCTTGACTTGAGAATACTATTGATCTTTAATGTGGAAGCTCCACTTTGATTATAGTCAAATCATGACATGACGTCCATTGAGTGACTATAGTTGGGTCCAGTGGAAGTATTGGCAGTGAAACACTATTCAAGAGATGCTTTCTTCCTCGGTTATACAAGGTTAGTACCACAGTCAACTGAAGTCAACTCAAAGGACATAGTATTTCGATTAATAGTAATTGTTATTATTAAATCAAGGACTTTATGTTTGGACTATAAAGTTGAATATGGTGGAATTTTGACCATTACCAAATTCCATAAGTCCGAAGGGATATATTTTCGACAAAGAAAATTGTTGTAAATAATAGTCATAATTAGGTAACTCTTAACAAAGTAAAATTAGATTTTACCGAATCTAAGTAAGCGATAAATTTGGCCAAAATATCACACCATGTGCTAAGTGAAGTGTGAACATTAATATTAGAATAGTTCGATATTAATTGCTGACTAAATTTGCACCTAACGAGTCACATAACAAAAATGTTGAATGCTCCTTTAATCAAACGATTTAAATAATTTTTAATTATTATAAATTAGGTAAATTAATTAGTATTTATGAAATATTAGTTATAAAATTTTATTTTGATTTGATGAACAAACATTATTAAATATGTTCATAATAGTGATAAATATATTAATCGATATACGATATCGATATGCATTTAAATTGGATTTACATGCATTATATTTTTTATTCGGGCTTTGAATGGGATTGAAGCCCATATGGAAAGAGAGAGTTTGGACATTTATAGGGCCATGTAGGGGTGACTATGATATGGGGAATAGGTTAGGTGTTTTGATAAGATAAAGGAAGAGAACGGGTAAGAGAGAAAAGTGGATCTGGATTTTAACTTATCTCTCTATTCTTTCCTTTATTAAAGCATCACTATCCTCACCCATTTACCACTTTTTGAAGCCACCAATCCCCCTTACTTCTAGATGAACTCATCTTCCCTCCTCCTCCATTATACAAGCTCAAATCAAATAAAATTAAACGTTGTTCGATAGTTGGTGGTCATCAGTTCATGAGCTAGCACCTTGCTGGATTGGAAACTAGTTCAAGGAGTTGATCTCATTATTTCAAGGTGTACTAATAGGCTTTGAAGATAAGGTAATTTTTGATATATAATTATAATTTAATGTCTAGATAGTTCATACGTTATATATTGCTTCATTAGTTAGGTGACGATTCTAGTATATCGATATATGGTCACATTTAGAATGGTTATATGATTTTACATGTTTATACAGACACACACACACACATATATAATTTCTTTTATGATACACAATTGCCATTAATGCTTATGGTACAAAACAAAAAACGATTTTTTATTATTTAATTAATTTATATTAATTATTTAAATTATATAAAAAACATAATTTAAATACAATATCTTATACTATACAAAATATGGTTTTTAGTTTCATACCTAAAATATTTTTGGCATAAATAAAATAATTTATATATGCATATTTATTATCATTTAAATATTATTTAAATCAACTAATTACATAAATTAATTATATCAACATATATATATATATATATATATATCATATAAAATATGTTTTATATTTTATAAAATCAAATTAGTACATGATATGCTTTCATAAAAAAGATTTTTAAAAAAACTTATGCATAATTAAATTATTTAAATACTAGCTGAAATTATAATTTGAATTTTAAATTGATTTTAAATTATAAAATATATATGTAAAATATTTAAATATTAAACATTACTCGTATTTTTACAGAAAATTTAAATTTGAAATTATCATTCAAAATTTTTTATATTAATTTTTACTAATTTCCATACAAAATTACTATATATCTTTAAAAATTAAAATAAATTTAAAAACACCTTTTGTCATAAGCATTATAATAGGCATAAATTTATTATACATTATACATATTAATATGTATGTGTATATATATTTCATTTAAGTATATATATATATATATTTTTATAAGATATATATATATATTAGATATATTTATGTTTACTAATAATGAAAATAATTTGATTTTGATTTTGAATTTTCAGCAGAATAAATAAATAAAATTATTATTATAATTTTATATAAATTTTAGTTATACGTATACATAATTATATATATTTCAAAATAAATATAGAATTATATATGTAATATTTTGAATACATAAATTAAAGTATATAAACATTCATATTTACGATATATTTGTATACTAGATGAGTTAATATATCCATTGCGGTGTAAATCACAGTATTTATATATGGGTATATTAAACCTTGCATGGATTGCTTTGTGATATATGCACACATATGTACTTCTATATGATACATATGTATGTATATTATAATATTAATTACATAATATAAAACCATATTATAAATATAAATAATATAATGGTTTTATTTAAAAGGAAATTAAAAAATGTTCTAAATAAACTAGACTTCATAGACCCAATTCAGATCCAAAATAGAATTTTTTTTTTGAAATTCACCCATTATTTCCCCTACGAGCTAGCTTAGTTCTAACGATGGTATCAAAGCCAAATAGCCTATGCGGTCTAAATTAGTCATGTTAGGGTTAACTAATTAAGCTTACATCTTAGATAGTAAGGTGTCTAGAAAAGTAGTATCGAAGGATTAGGTTTGGTTAACCAAGTACTCTGCCCTATCTAGTTACTAGCGTGGTCTAAACAGATATGTGAGTCCAAAAGGTTGCTCCTAATAGAAAATGCCTAATTTGAATTGGGCCTCGGGCTAGTTTTCAAAATTGTTTGAAATTTAAAAATACATAAACTTTTAAATTTAAAAGTTAAATTTAAAATAAAATATATACATATTACAAACGTTATATTATAATATTTTCTCAAAATGTTTGAAAATTAATATAAATCAATTTCGAAATTTATAAAATTTATAAATAAGGTAAAAAAATATTCATTAAATAAGTTAATTAATTAATAAACATATACATATGTTATATATTAGGATATAAGTTATGTTGTTTTAAAATGTTAAAATAACACAGTATACATGTATATAAATGAAATGAATTTTGAAATTAATATAATTTAATTAAAGTTATTTAATTAAATAAATTAATTAAAGGTTAACTGATTAAATGATATGCGTGCACGCGCGCGCGCGCACACACACATATATGATATATGTGTTATACTATAATGATAAATATCCTATATAAATGTTATATTAGAATAATATATAATTAATTAAAGAATTAATTGATTAAATTAAGTTTTAATTAATATTAGATTATACATAAGATTATTATATAAGTAAATTAAAATACAAAAGTTATATAATAATAAAACTTATATAATATGAATGTATAAACTAATTATGGAACATTATAGAAACTCTAAATAGACTTAAGGAATAAATACATATATAAATGTACATATACTATAATTTCTGATGTGTCTAACACTTGAATCACGATGGTATTTCATTAGAAATACATTATTTCATAAATCGATATCACTTAATATAATATATTGAAGATTATAAATCTTCAATATAATGTTGTCCTCTATCATATATATATTAATAAATTACTTGCATACTCCTTAGTTGTTGAGCAAACTCAAGCTAGGGATGTTATGTGTAGTATTATTAATATATTGAATAGACGATGTAAGATAACTATATGTATTTACTGAGAAAACTCAAGGTATATATACTATACTTAGGCTATCACGATATGGTAGGTACGAGTGAATAATTTCATTTTGATTTGTTGAGTAAACTCAAGGTCGAAGTGAAATTAGGACAAACTACCGTGGGTTAGGAGTAGACCCGTCAAACGGGTCGGGTCGGGTCAAGATGGGTCGGGTCAAAATTGACCCGACCCATTTTAAGACCCAACCCTTTTAATACATTTACTAAAAGGGTCAATATGACCCAATCCGTTTCATATATGGGTCAACCCGTTTAAAAAACATCAAAAAGTAAAAAATAAAAAACATCCAATACATAATAAAAACTGCATACATAAAACATAAAATTGCATATAAACTACATGAACTAACTGATACATTGATGTTTGTTTAACCCAAAACACTGTTGCATAACATGAAATTTGCACTAAATATCATAAAACAACACCAAATAACAGAGACTGCAACAAATAACGCTGAAACTGCATCAAATAAGTTTTAAATCTGCATACATAAAACTAAGACAATAAAAAAAAGTAATTCAATTAAAAATTGTGACATTTCCAAGAACGACATGATTCTTTTTACAACACGTTGATCTTGACACTTTCTTCAGCCTAATTTCAATCAGACCTGCATTGTAAAATAGTAGAACAAGTGAGACAACACTTATATTTGAAATTACATGGAAATACTACTGCAATATCTAAAGTTTAGATATACAGCCTGAATTGGGTTCAAATATATATATATTTTAGCCTGAATTGAGTTCAGCTACAAAAAGAAATACTTATTCAGGTGAGTGAGTTTCAACTGCAAAATTGTGAACATGAATTGGGTTCCATATGGTAAGCTTTGAGATATTGATATTACAACATCGTTGAAAAATAAAAGGATGTTCCATCTTAGGAAAAGAAAACGTAATAGCAAAATTTCTTGATTAATGTCATGATCAGGTTTTACACCAGCGTTCATCAAGTTGTTCATAAGGTCATTAGAGCAAACTACTTTTTGGGTTAAAGAAGAATACGTGCTTGGTTAAATGAGAATAAAACAAAGTTGCAAGGACACAAGTTTATAGAAAAATATGGGGGTACAAGTGCAATGCAAATTTGGAATTTATTTCATTAAAGAAAAAACAGTAAATGCCGTTAAGCTCTCAGGTTCAAGCAACTTGGGTTATAGAGAACAAAACTAACAGTAAAACAGATGTTTTACGTGCTGGTAAGGTACCAGGTTCAATGAACTTGGCGGTAAAGAACGAAGCTAGCCATAAAACACATGTTATAAGCAAGCAAAGGTAAATTCAACCAAAAGACAAAAACATGTAATGTCTTAATTCAATCAACCCTTAAAATCGTAGGTCCTAAATCATAAACCAGCCACTATTTTCAACATCTTAATCAACAACTAATAACTAACAGGAGAAATGAATCTAAAAAAATCGAATAAAAGCTAATTTAACATCAATAATACCCGCTTACAAATAAGATTTCTAAAGTTTTGTTTAAACATGATCGACTTCAGTTAAAATTTACACTTAAGTTATACAGAGATATACACGAAGGAAGCAGCACAAATATTAAACTCTTTCCAATATTTATCAAACTTTTTAAGCATATCGCGTGCCATGGAAGACATAAAATCATCACCCTCTATAGTCTTTTTTTTTACTTTCTCATTCTCATAAAGTTTTATAACATCTGAACGCGAAGTGTTTCTGGATAAATGTACCACTTCATCATTTAAATAAGAAACCAATTCACGAATACTTTCATATTGCACAAAATTAAACGGTAAATTATGCTGAATAATTGCTTTAGTCATTAAATCTCTATACTTCGTTTGACTAAAGTTTCCTTTATTGATTTCTTCCACATTTATACAGTGGCATTTCTTAACATGTCTCCTTAAATTATTTGTCCCATAATTATCACCACATATATATTCTCTTTTACATTTTTTGCAAAAACATTTACGTTTTTCACCATTAACAATTTCCTTCTTTTCGAAATATTTCCAAACATCAGAATAAGTATTTCTTTTTCGTTTACTTCCCATGGAACTACCCACCGAATCAAGATCAACTTCCAATTCTACCATATCTCTTGTTTGACTATCATGTTCACCGATATTCATATTCTACAAAAAATATGTAAAATTCATCAAGACTTTCATGACATATAATATGTTTGTCAGATAACAAAATTTTGACATATAATTTTAAAAATCGACTACTGATTCTAAATTAGAAAATAACAAAATAAATAGCACACTCAAAGATCACGAAGTAAAATAATTATGCAATCAAAGAGCAACATAATATCAAAGAGCATGCAATAAAAGAAAGAAGGCAGCAATATATTACACAGTATCCAACAATCAACTATACAAGAAACTATGCTTTTGCAACAGCTTGCATTTTATTGTTTAAAGGAAAGAATGCTTTCTCAATTTCTAAACAAAGTTAGAAAGGACAGTGACGTATAAATCAAAGCATGAATCCATTCTGAAATTAAACAATGCATCTCATATTCAACATGGCAGGGACGAAAATCAAACAAGAATGCTTGGGGTGTGACTTTTCTTCAAAGGACAAATAAAGGTGAACTGACAGGGACGAAATAAAAATCAAAGCAAATGCTTTCTCTAGTTAAGCAATGCATGCCCATTCAAGAGTGTGACTTTTCTTCAAAAAAATGGGCTGACAAGTTAAAATGAACAATGTCATGATAGCCACAAACAATTGCAGGGACGTATAACAACCATGTATTGCTTTTATTTTGAAAGAGTCTATTCTTGAATGTTGAATAATTTCAAATGTGTTTGTTTACTATCACAATTTTGTATGTGTGTGTGTGTGTTTTTATAGTGTAACAGACATTGAGAACTTATCACATCTTGTTGCTGTTACAAGCTAATTAATTGTCATACAGTATGGACTTATCACATTCTTCTATAATTCTGTTATACAGAAATCATGCTAACCGTTTAAATACATAAATATCCCTATATGTCAACCTAAAATAAGCAGTAAATAAAAAACTATAGACTTCATCATTTTGACTGGTAAAACAGTGGCCAAAAAGAAAAGCGACATTCAACAATGTTAATTGACTTGTAAACAATGATCAGAAAGAAGAAAAACAAGCGAGGCCCTGATATTATTTTCATTTTATATCGAATGGAAATTGAGCCATATGTTGCTCAGTTTTCTCAACAAAAGTACACATGGAAGACAACTCCCAAAAAAGCGGTACAGGGTCGCCTTCTACTGTAACACAATGTAATCGGGATTCAACCTATCTTAATCAACATTTTACTTTGGCGATTTTCAGAATGAAAAATAGGGATTTTTAAAAGACGAAAAATAGGGATTTTTAAGAGACGAAAAATAGTACCTTTGATCTATTACAGCTTCAACTTTGAAGGTTAAGAGATGGATCCACACAATTTCGAGTGAAGGCGAGAGCAATTGTTTGTAGGGAATCGAGCGGATTGTGAATTAGGGATTCAGAGATGCAGACATCGTATTTTAGAAACGAAAATTTGAAAATTTAGGGTTTTGGATGGGTAAGTGGGTATACAGGGTTGTATTGTTTTTAAATGGGCTGAATGGGTATTTGACCCAATGCAAAGTATAATTCAATTAGTTTAACCCAACCCTGTTACAAATGGGTTAAAAGGGTTGGGTTAAAGGGTTGTCTTAAATTTTGACAGCCCTAGTTAGGAGTTGTATATGATACAACCGATAAAAAGTTATCCATCATCCATGCATATATGACTTGTTGAGCAAACTCATGGTCAGAATTCTAAGATGGATGAGTCCTAATACCCACTAGTAAAGTCGAAAGACTTCTATATTTTGACTTAGGGTTTGGAGAAACATAAAAGACTAGTGGGAGCCTTATTAGAAAAATAAAATAATAACATTTAGCCTTTCTAATATTGTAAGAACATATATTATATGATGTTATAATAATCTACATCGATAAATTATGCATTTAATATGATTGGTAAAATGTTTATCAATTAAAATATACAAATTGAAATGAATTGAAGATTGACAAATTAAAATACAATATACACACACACACACACACTTTCTATTAGATGCTTATTGCATGTTAATGTTTCAACCTCTATGCAAGCACCTGATTTTACAACTACTAATTACGTTTGTAATTTGGTTGCTTACGTATTTATTTTGTCAAGACCGTGTAATGCATTCTATTGGTTTCGAACTTAGAAGAAGTACATGACTATGGATATTTGATCCATATACAATCGCATACAAATGTTATATGGTGAACGGTCAAAGTTCATAATGTACAATATTTCAATGAAATTAGTCCATTGAAAATAAGTAAATAAACTATAATCTAAGATCGAGTATTCAATTTGATTGATTACAATAAAGATCGTATTGTATTAAATGTAATACAAGACCAAAAATAAAATATAAATCAAAGAACTCTGATCGTTGAAATGTCAGTTTGATCAGTTTACGTAAGGTGCATCGTATTTGATGTCCTTAAATGTTAAGGATGATCAAGTGCATTTTTTTAAAGAGTTCGTTATGATATTATAGTAAGAGATTTCTTTTGAATGGTTCAACCATTTAGAAAAGAAAATGAATATACAAAAGTATATGTGATTGAAGGTACAGTTGGGATGAAGTGAGTAAATAGTCACTTCTGCTTCATAAATAAATACCAGAAATGAGAATTGTAATAATAATAATTGATACTTAACATTGGAATAAGAAATACGATTTCTATTTCAAAATGTATTTCCATTTAGAAAATTGTTTACTTTGAGATTTATTTCTTTGAGTTCAAGATATTTGATCAAAGAACTTTCCACTGTAAACTAGTTGCAGTATATGAAATAAATATTCTATATTAAGTGAATGATGGACCTCTGAATTTAGTATGCTATTATAGTAATAGCAGAAATAGTGGGAGCATGCCATGTAGCACTTATTGATTGTATCAAGTTATGAAAATTATTTTCGTAAAACGTACCTTACATTATTTACGAAAAAATATCTATTCTCCAGTGATGACTATAGAATAGACATAGTTTTATTTCAATAAGAATATTATGAATATTTATTGTGAAATAAAACTATAGTAGAGGTATTTGATGCATTAGAAAATATAGAAGTATCTAAAATTATTTACAATTATTTTGGAATTATAGAATAAGCTGTAGTTTTGAGTAATAATTTTTATATTATTATGAAGCATATGATGCTAGTTAATTATATCTCAAACAATTAAGGGCTATGCACCCATTTAGTGGGAGAAGCATAAGGGTTAATGAACTCTTTGGATTGATACAGATTGATGTATGCAAATCATAAGTATATTAATTCCAAAATGGTTCCATGTACTTCGTCATATTCACCGATGAGTTATCATGGACATGGACATGAGTATTTGATATGCATGTATAAGTCTACGATAAGCTTATAGAATATAAGCGAAAGTTAATAATATGATATGTGACCGAAATGATTCGGTTTGATCGAATGGTTGAGTATGTTGGAAACAATTCCTCATGGACCTAATATGGATAAGGATTCAATCTCATAGGTAACTCTTCCCTATAATACATAATGATGTGTTGATAAGAAGTAATCGAACTTAGTTGGATAAAACACGATTAATGATAAGCGAAGCTGAGTTAATTCTTTCTATAAGGCATGTACTTAAGAGTACATAAGGTTAAATTAATATCATCCAAAGAATAGTTTACAAAAACATAAGAAATAAGGGTTTATAAGAAACCTCTACATATTCTAAGTCAAAGAGTTGGAAGGTTGTGCGAGTCGAAAGACTGTACGTAAGGGATCTTACATGAATTGTCCCAAGAGAATTCTGGAACGATAGTCATTAGATGAATAATTTATGTCACTATGGGAAAAACCCATCAGATGACAGATATGCTCCGTTGTCTAATTGCATATCTATTCGTCGTTAAATCCCGTGCCGTCTCATTGCACACCAGACAACAGATATGCCCAGTCGTCTGATATGCACTAACACAACAAAAAAACCATATGTTGTCTGATGTTATAGTATCATTTCTAGAATTTCCTATTTGACAACATATATATATATATATATGTTGGCTAATATGCATACCAATTACACTTACGTTATCTTTGCAGAATGAAATGATGAATCGTAATTTTATTTAAACAAATATTTTATTTCCAATCAAATTCAAATACAATACAACTTTCATTATACTTACATTTTCAATTATAATACAACTTTCACTATCACTCTCATATATACAACTTTTCTCTATACTCTCATATATAACATTTTTTTACTAGCACTCATTCACACTAACTCGAGTTTAATTTTGATGATCTTGATTTGCTTGCTCTAATTTGTGTCCAGCCATCTCCTATATCTGTTAAGTAAACAATGTAGTAAAATGGAAAAGGAAACAAACCTAAATTGCAAAAATAAAATTGAATATTAATATTGCCTCAGTTTATGGGTTTGTTTTCTTTTTATGTTTTAGACAGGGACAAATATATATGTGCACAAACAACTTATGATATGTGCAATGTATCACTGTGAATATCACAAGGCCGAGCATCGTTAAATCTCACAGACTATTGCAAAGGTCAAGCCCGAAGGCTCAACATAGTGCAAATGTGCATAAGGTCAAGCCAAGCCTCCTCGAGCTCAACTCAGGTGCACATATCATAAAAAAAGTTTAAACAATTCAACAACTCAAGAGTACATAGTGCATACATGTATATATGTATATACATGTTCAACAATACAAAGAAGGGGCAACCAGTGAAACAATGAAGTGGCCAAAGATCCGACTGTCTATCATGTTATATAATGAGTTCAGAGCATCCTCTAGAAAAGCAAATGGTACAATCAAATGAAGCAAATATATTAAAACGATCAGACAAATGCAATATATAATATAGTGATTCTAAGCTTATTATACAAATATAAGAAAATATATTATAACTAAAACCGATGAAGTAAACAAAGATAAGGCAAAATTTAATTTGAATTAAACAGGGAAATAATAAAAGGTACAATAATACTAAAATCATAAAACCAATGAAAATTCAAAAGAAACCATTACAAAAATTATCAATTTAAGTTAATTCCTTACTATTAACAATGAGCAAGTCAAGTTTTAGATAATCAAATATACTCAAATCATCACAGACAAATCAAGTCGAGATCAATACAACATCATAGACAAAAGTATATACGAATACATAGGAAATTGATTCCTATATAAACAACCAAATCATCACAAGCAAAGAAAGTCGAGATCAATACAAAATCGAAAGGGGGTAGAAATCATACCATATATCAATGGAAGAATACTCGACAAACTGAATGAACCCTAATTACAAGCGGTTTTAATTCAGCGTTGTTGATTGAAGAATACTCGATAAATTTATCGAAGAATACTCGACAAAATGAATGAACCTTCCAAAATTGAATGAACCTTAATTACAAGCAGCTTCAATTGGGTTCCGCGAGATTAGGTTTTGAGAGAGAGAGAGAGTATTGGGTTGTCTAATTTTTTGATAAGAGAGAAAATTATCAAAGGAAATAAGGTGGCCACGAATAAAATGAAGGAATGCCATTTTTTTTCCTTTTAGAAATGAAAGAAAGAGGGAGGAAAATAAGTGAAGGAACGTAGCCACGAAATAATTTAGGTAATATTGAGAGGAAAACCAAAATTTTGATAAGGAGGCAAAACAATTTTTTTGATAATTTCAATCAAACAATAGATAAATGCCATCTACAAGCAAATGTTGTTTGATCGCTGTTGTGTCACACAACAAATGATTTTTTCATGTGTTGTGTGAAAAGTTAGGATAACAGAGAATCTACCTTATGTTGTGTGATCATGTTATCCGATTCACCTTGTGACATAATGTGTGGTGAACATAAATATATCGTAAACTAACGCTAATCGGTTTTATATAAGGCAATTCATAAAATATTTATGAATGCCCATTCCGTTGTACTAAGAAACGATTGTTATTTCAAGAAATACCAACTTCAGAGCAAAGGAATTTTTAAGAAATTATTGGCATAAAATTAATTTGGATACGATCCAATGATAAAACTGATTACAAGGAATGAAATGAAATTGACTGAATCTAAATGAACACAATCCATTAGAACGTCTAATGGGTATTCTTGTATGTTAAAGAGAAATGGTAAGTTCCTTGTTAATGTCAATAATAAATAATCCTCAATTGTTTAATTAAACCATTAAAAATATTAACTTTATGACATGATATGATGCGCAGATCCGAAATAAATTCCATGTACATTATGGAAATATTATTTTTATAGTTGTACCCGATGGGATATGATCCATTGGCCGCAAATGTGTCTTTAAGAGAAAGACAAATGAGTTGAAATATAGCGAGCCACATTGATAAGAATAACACTGTGAATTTTAATTGTTGAAATTAAAATAGCAGATTCACCATTCGATGTGCTGAAGTTAGTTTGGATTTTACTCACAAAATTATCGCATGGTTTGACTTTATGTTTAGGTATGATGAAATAGAAAATTATAAATAATGATTTTGAGGAAACTATTTACACATAATAACCAAAGTATCTTGAAGTCAGTGGGAGCGATATTGAGTTTGTGATTTTTTGGATATAATCCAAGAACAAATACGAAAGCGTCATTTGAAAAACATTAAATTGAACAAGCATTTTGATGGAAATATCAAATAGTTTGATTGTCATTCAAAATGTAGAGGAAGCGTGTGCTCATAAGAAAGAAAGTTAAAAGATACATAGATATTTCTAAACTATAAGTAAACAATACATTGCTGATTGTTATTGATGTACTTGTGTTAGAATCAGCTTTAGTTATTTTAATACTCGACATAGGATTTGTAAATGATGTCTTTTCTTAATGGGAAAGATATGCGGCATGCACCCGCACAACCATACATAGTATATACATAGTAAAATATCTGATTAACTAGCCTACTCGGTAGCATAAGTAGTAGATTCTGTTGTAAAAATCCTTCTATGCTCCCTCTAGGCCCCGCCTAGGAGCTAAGCTAGCCTTACCACCTATTTTTTTGCCTGGTCCGCCTAGATAAAACTTATTGCATTATCTAAGCATACAAACAGGTTTATAGGCACCATATATGCACCATTTTTGGCTTGATGCCTCTTATAAGCATTAAAATGTTTGTTTCAAGCGATTTTTTTCCATGTTGCTTCCAAACCCATCCAAATTCATGATATCCTATTGTGGATTAGTTAATACTAAATAAAATACTACAATTTTATCCAAAATGCATGAGTTTATTAAAAACGCCTAGCGACGATTAATCCTCGATTAATCCCCGCCTAGGCGATTAATCCCTAGTCCATGCTTACCGCTTAGTGATTTTTACAAATTTGGTAGCAGCAGGTTCTTATATACATCAACGTAGTTCAAAGCGCAACATTGTATATTACGAACACACAAAACACTAACACCAACATAAATGAAAATCAACAGAGTAGTCTATGCCGTTGCCAGAGATAACCAGTCCCGATTGTTGTTGCTTCCTGCTGATTGAGAACTATGGAGGAAGAACTGAAGAGTACCATGAGCTGAACCGGAGTGGATATAAAAATGGTACATATATTTTATCGTGAATTGACCGTTACACCCGGTAGCCCATGAGAATTGATCATCCTCGGCATTTAGTTGAGTGTCTGGTGTGAGATGCAGTAATGAGCAAAGCTCCAATATGTTGTTGTCGGTGATGCTATCGGTAAATTCAATATTGCAAACTCCTCTAATGAAAACCTGATTCATAGTAATATTTTTATCTACCGCTAGTATGTAGATATTTAAAACAAGGTGCATAGAGCCATATATTCAAGCTAGGGGTCTGATCAGAAAGCAACCCGATTTCCATTTCCCACCTTGATTAATGTGTTGATATGCAATTGTTGACAACATTATAAGATGTTCTTCTAGAAGCTTCAAGCTTGAAAAGGAGGATCCATGAGGTTGGCTAGGCCGAAGTCGTTGTTGTAATGATAGTGATTGATCCATTGAGCTCAAGCTTAGAAGAAGACAAAGTTAGAGGCCATCCCCATTTGCTAAGAAGAGCCCTGTTGAAGTGAGATAGATTGATGATCCCCAGACCCCTATACTTCTTAGACCAACAGACCCTTTCCCAAGCAACTAAGCAATTAGTAGGAGATATATTGGTATTGGGAATGTCTTTTATAGTAAGTATAAAACATATTGGGTGTAACAACCCAGCCCGAAATGGGCCTACTTTTCGACCTAAAAAGGCCTATCCAACCTTAGACCCATTGCAAAGCTGGCCGTTGGTTGGTAAAATTGATACAAAGAACAATACACAGAGCTATCTATCTATACATTTAGAATCTCACAGTAGAAGGATAAAATATAATATCAGAAAAAATACCGATTTATTTAAAATTCAAATGTCAGAAAAATATAGCATGATACCACATAACAACACCAAATATCGTAGTACAATATTCAAAATACATATTATGCACGAATGGGTACATCGGAAATAAAAACAACATAAATAGATAGATAAATAACAACCACAAGTTTCCATCTTCGCCGCCATCTCCGGAATCTACATCATCTTCGCCAACTTATGTTGTAATGAGGAGCGAGTCAGAACAATAATATCCGGTGAATAAAAATCTCAAGCCTTTCTATAATAGTACATAGGCGGTATAATTTAAATAAAAATATGCCTTACGCATCATAACTATATTTTATGTAAATTTCTTCAACTGCAAGTTCAACTCGATAACCTATGCTCTTTCCTATTCAACTTACTAATCTATCTCCAACTGTAGGCCAAAGGTCATTCCTGGTCCTATGCATCTATCGTTAATAATTTCCTAATAATGTAAGAGATAGTATCAAAGTCACTTAATACCTTTTCAATGGGAACTAAGCAGACTCTGACCATTTAATACCTTATTTTAGGCAGGTCCTCGTCATTTACTATCTAT
Source organism: Allium fistulosum (assembly GCA_030737815.1). Taxonomy (NCBI): domain Eukaryota; kingdom Viridiplantae; phylum Streptophyta; class Magnoliopsida; order Asparagales; family Amaryllidaceae; genus Allium; species Allium fistulosum. Next base: position 89,540,611 of record CM060905.1, read on the forward strand.
CCCAAGACGGACTCCTCTCTGATACTATATAGCTGACATCGCATGGAATCTTATCAGGTCACTTAATACTTCTTTATGGGAGAGACATAACCTATAATAACTACTTAATACCTCAAACTCAAGGTGGACCCTTCCCAAGATATCCACTACCGTGCCTAACCGCTTACCTGACCATTTAATACTTCCTAAATAGGGAGGAGGTGGACCCTCAACCTGCCACTTACTACCTTCAACCTTGAAGTATGTCCTGCATATTATGACCTATAATCCAAACTGTGACGTCTCACATTAGTCCAACTATTCATAGGTGCTGGTAGCCAAATTAGCTGGGCAGGTTTACCTTATCGAATTTGGGACTAACTCACATCCTCTGTGGGTACTTATTATAGGTAATGTCTCACATCAGCCTCAAAGTCACACTACCGGTAGGCAGATTAGCTGGATAGACTTCCTTGTGCTTTTGACTAACCTCACATCCCTATAACTTAGTCATAATCTACACTCACTTAACATACTATCATACACCTTACCGCATTCCTTGTTAAGGCCTTATAAAGAAAATCCTTAATCGCCTTAACTATCAATTTCTTTCCTAAGTGGGATTTAATACTAATTAATAACATATTTACTACGCAATTAATATGCTATTAATTATATGTTATTTATACGCTAGTGTGTGTATATACGTACATGCACACACATACAAATACATGCCTAAGATATTTCTAGGCATGCGAAGATATGCCCTATACTAATCGTTAAATGTCAAAAAAAATTAAATTTATATAAGTCCAATTAACAAACATACCATATTTAAACATTCTCAATTTAACAATAGACTTGTATAAAAATAGAATCCATACCAAACTTATTTTATACTAAGATAGTAGAATCACTATTTATAGAATTTACAATTCAAATCCTTTTACGCTCTATTCAAATTCTTCATGGAAAAATGAAAAAGGGAATTTCCATTTAAATTATGAAATAGACCGTGTAAACTACGAATAAAAGAATCTGTACCTTACACACCATTTTCTAACTTATTTTTTTTCAAATCTCTTAATCAGATCCAGAGAAAAAAATGAGAAGCCTGTTTGGGATTGCTTAAGTTCGACACCATAATATAGATTCAGAAAGTAGTTATACTCATGAATTGCTTATGCATTCGATACCTTACAAACTCAATAATTGGTTGAACAATTTCTAAATAATTCTAAACTCACTTTATTATTTATGAATTTGATGCTTTATTTGGATTCAATATCGGGCTATCGGTTCGACACTATAGTATAACCTCAATAAGGTGTTATAAGTACGATACCTTGATTGGACCCTAATAACTAGCCATGATTCGACATCCAGTCATAAATATAACAGTTATTAATGAGTTTCCAATTGGTTACGAATACCTTAATATTTACAGACTCGATGTCTCGTCATTGGTTTGATATCTAGAAATTGACTATTTAATGAATTATCGGCTTGTTACAAGTTCTATAACTAGTATTGGTTTTGACATTTTACCATTATGGACCGCATAGTTTTCAATTGACCATGTACCAATTTGTTAGGTATTTAGCTATTTACTTTTGCATCTATATTTAGTAGCATTTCAAATTTTTATAAAATATGTAATGCTTTCCTGATTTTATGTAATATCATCTGGCAGACAAATGGATAGCGAGAAATCTGATAAAGGCCCCAAACCTTCTCTTGCTTTAGAGAAGAGAAATTATAAGCTAAACCAATCCTTCATAACTTTCCAGCAGGAGGTAGATACTATTCTTCAACAGTTTGGGATTACTAATATGAAAGCCATGGTCGTTGGTCCATCTCGTACAATAGATAATCTTCCCAAAGGATTCTTTGCTTTTACTCTTATTCATATCTGGCATTCAGGCTACCTTCCTTTCCTAGAATTCCTTTTATAGTTCCTAGAGTACTTGGGAATCGCTCTGATATAATTAACTCCCAACTCCTATACTTATTTAAATTTCTTAGAGATCCTTGCTAGGGAAGCCAAATTTCCTTCACTAAATGCTGAGACTTTTGATTCTTTGATGAATCTTGTAAGAGTAGACAAGCAATCAGATTATTCTGTATGTCATCTTCTCCCTTATCCGAAGTGTTTAATTGCCTATCCGATCAACAAGACAATGGATTGGGAGAATTAGTTCTTTTACATTAGGTGCTATACTCCTAAGATTAGGGGGTCTTTTTCTATCCTCAATAAGTTTTACTGCCTCTTATTGTTTACGTTATATTTTTGTCATACTCCTACGATGAGTATTCTTTTTCAGGATCTGCTCCTAAACAATCTAATTTCTCTATCACATTGCTATTGAGGCTTTGACTCAAGCTTCTAAAAGCAATGGGGATAAGCTCAAGCTTTTAACAAAAACTAACCTCCGCAAATACTCTTTAATCTTAAACAACTATAGAGTGCTTGGAGAACCTCCGATGGTAAAGGAGGATGCTCATGGAAAAAGATCCTTGGTTGTTTGCAATCAAATTTTTTTCTCTATTTCTTCTCCCATTCAGTGTGATTCTTCCAGTAAGTTTATATTAATTAAACAAAGATTCTTACCTTGGTGTCTTATGAATTTTCCTTTGACTTAGGTTTATCTGCTGTTGTCATAGCCTCTAAGCCTAAATGGCTAAAGCTCATGTTTCTTCTATGGCCGAATCAATTAAGGCTGCCCTTGTTAGGTGTTCTATTGCTAAAGCCATTGATGCCATAAAAAGGAAGGTGGGTTTCGATGCTCCAACTAATGCTTCAATCCCTCCTCCAAGCAAAAAGGCTAAGCTTGGGGAAGTCCCGACTTCCATCATTGTCGTCGAGGAATCGAATGTGGATAATGCTTTAGCTACTTACAATCCTAACACGATTGATTTAAGTTCTCCAGACCCAAATGCACAAAAACACATAGAGGTTGTTCACACTCTGAATCCTTTACTAAACTTCTCGCTTCCCACATCTGCTTCTGATTTCCAACATTTATATAAGGAGTTAGGTCTGACTCCCCTACCCATTCAATCTCTTCGTTTGGAGTCCCAGGCTTAGTTTATCCCTATGGCTTTAATAACCTTATTCGTTCAGTTGTCCAATCTCCAACTGTGGCTTCTCTTATGCCACTATAGCCATTAGCTTTCTCAATGGACCATCTTTATGTTCTTTATCAACAGCTTTTGTTGGTATGCGTCTCTTAGTATTTTGGCTAGTCTAGACTCTAATTTGGTACATCCTTACTTAGCTTATATCTACCGTATGTTTCAAGTGACCAAGAACATGCTTTTTCTTCAACAGGCCTCCCAAGGACCCGTTGATCAAGTTGCGGAGTTTAAAGAGCAAGTTTCCTCGCTAATGACTAAAGTCGGGCTTCTACAGAGTCAAATGATTTATGCTGCAATAGAAAAGGATGAGACCATTTTTGAGAAGGGAAAACTTGCCTCCTCCCTTGATGAGGAGAAGAAAGGTAAATTGTTACTTGAAGAGAGTGTGAAGACTTTAGGGATAGAGAAGGCCAAAATGGCCGATAAGATAATACCTTTGGAAAGCCAGTTGGAAACTAAAGATGCCACCCTGGTTTATGCTAACAACATAATAAAGGATGCTAAGAAGAAAGTTTCTTTCTTCCTTAATCAAGCTCTTACCAAAATAACAGGGAAGTGCTACGAAGATTCCCTTTTTGTAGCATATAATAACGCATTTAAGAGGAAGTTCGATATTATTTTTGGGAGAGTTCGAGGATCGCCCCAGGATGAATTTCCTAAATAGGAAGCCATCAATCTTAAGGAATTATTATCTTTCGATGATCCTCCACTTAGTGGAAATGAAGATTTTAATAAAGTGGAAGATGACGGCGAAGACGAAGAAGAAGATGATGATCAAGGTGGGGATGATTGTGATAAGGGACTTGAAGAACCAAGAGATATGGGTAACAGATTAGGCGGTTACAACTTAAATCATCTGCCCATGACATAGACTTTCCTGATTTACCAGGCCTTCAGGGCGCTGTACAGGAAGACATCCCTTCAAAACATGCTCTTACTCCCAGTCAACAGACGAAGGAAAAGGTTCAAGCTCCAACTTCTGAAGTTTCCGTCATGTAGATATGAAATTTATTTTAAATGTCCAAATTTATCTTCTAGATTTTAATTAATAAGCTCACTACCTTAGTTAAGGAAAAGATTTATTATTTTGAGACTCTGTACAAGAAGAACGAGAGACAAATGCTTTGATTAAATAAAAAGATAAAAAGCTAATTGGAGAGCGTAATGACTTATCTGACAAGTACATGTGCCTTTGCCTTCATGCCAAACGATTAAAGACATAAGGAAAAACGAGCTGGCCGACTCTTAAAAAGATATCATCTTCACAGAGAAAGAGTTTTAAAAGAAAATGCAAAGTTAACTACACTCTTCTGGATGCTTATCAAAGATAGAGATGATTTAGCAGAGTTTCTTTACAAAATTTATTCTAGGAGTCTTTTTGTTGAGTATTCATTCTTAGGGGAGAAGAGTGGAGGTTTAATTAGACGTCTCCAAAATAGATATTTAAATGAGCATGGAACCGATCCCCATCCTCGAGAATTCTGGAATCTTCCCAAGGTTGCAACCATTTCACTTTCCCCTAACACTCCCCCCTTAAGAAAGTTAAGTTCAATAAGGAGGTTTTGAGTCTTATAAATGGTTGATATTGTACAAACCCAAGTAATTTAAGTGTTGTAATATGTAATTCAAACAATGTTATGAATTCCAGTATCTTCGCTTCTTTGCATCTTAAATTATTTTTCTTAAATCTTATAGATTAAGGAATCATCGGACAGTCTTGTTTCCATAGAACTCTTAAGTAAATTTATCAATAAAGAGGGATGTTAAAGAGAAATCGTTAATTCTTAAAACCTCTCGGCTAGCCAAATATAGCTTCCTTAAGGATCTCTAAGAAGTTTACACATGGCTTCCACTCTTTCATTTTGATTTCTTGGGCAATGAAAGGACAATTTACTTAAAGAGATGTAAAATAATTACACTAAATTGTTATGTGGTGAAGCCAGTCCTCCGGTCGAGAAGTGGGACTACCATCAATTCCCATCAGTTAATACCCCTATAGGGTTTAATGTTCCTTTTTACTCTACCCTTTCCATGTCCATGGGTTCACTCAAAAAGCCTAAACCACCATCTTTAAACTTTAAGAACAGACAAAACTTGTATTATAAATGTAATTTGAATTTGTTTGTTTATGCTTGTAAACCTTCCTGTTGCTAATAAAGAACACATTTTCTTGTGTTCTAATTTCTTTTTCTTGTATACTTATTTTCATTAGGAAAAACAATTAACGCTTGCGTTTAGCAGTCCAAATCTCCTTTCTTGATTAGACAATATTAAAGATAAGATGATGTCACTCATTGAGAAGAAACACTCTTCTCAAGATGCTTCAACTTTGTTGTTTTCATAACCCAGATGTGGAAAAATGGCACAACAAATAATATCAATTGAGATCTACATTAGGTAGCATGAAGAAACGACTTCTGGCTAAGAAGAGAATATTAAAGAGAAAGACAAAGAAATCCAAGAGCTAAGAGGGATTATGAGTGTGGTTGGCTAGTCTGGACCTTCAGTCCAAAGAATCAAGACCGATGCAGAAATTGCCCGATTACATCAAAGGGTAATGGATCTTGAAGTGGACTTGTTAGAAAGCCAAGTATCATGTCAATCTTTAGAACTCATTGAAAGCAGAGGCGAATCCAGCCTTCCTACTCCTACCCCTTCAATTAGCAAATAACAGCTTTCTGCCTTGTTGAACCCGCCCCTAGGTCTGGATCGTGGAGAAATCTCCAGATGGTGCCAAAGAGTTAGGTATGAATGCATCCAATTTTAAAAGGAAAGGGGGATGAAAAAGTTTCAGAATATCTCAAAAATATCAAAGTATGGTTAAGGAATTAGGACGTGGAAAATATTCTCTTAAGCAGAAAGTTAAAGAATTACAGAGCAAGTCAAAACTCTCAAAGGAGCCAATAAGATGCTTGGTCACACATTAAAAATTCAAATTAGCTCTGTTGATGATACAAATACTATCTGAAAGAAGGAGAAGAAACTTAAGGAATTTTTGGATGTGGCGATTAGTCATATCGCCGAACCTTCCCCGGTTGTTGAAGACTTGAAGGAAAAATGTGAAAGACCTTGACTCTTAAGGGATAATAATCGAAGTGCCATTGCTTGGAAACTTTTGACTGGATTCTCTTGTTGATTAATCTTTCTTGTTATCTATAACTTATGTATGTGATGTGTAAAGTGTAAAATGGAAAATAAATTAGTACCTGAATAGTTAATACCTTGAATAGACTTTGTATTTTCTCCCTTATTTTTGTCATGTATTTGAATTCGTTGAATTGTTTAAGGTTTACAACTTACTTTAATGCTTTAGTCCGATTCCATATGATCTGTGGTCTTTGACCAAGCATAGATTTGCTTGTTACTTATTCCCTTGCAGAATGCTTTAGACTGGCCTTTTTGGTTCTCTCTTCCCTCTTTAGAAAAATATATAGTAAATAATTATTGCTTTCGTTAGTCTTAGAAATTATTTCTTTCTTAAATTGGTTATTTTTCTTTGCAAATGCCAAAGAATACGTCGTGAAAAAGTTGTCTTGTTAATCTTTAAAACTTTGAAAGCTTGATTTTGAAATTCATTTTCCAGAATAATTATGAGCAAAACCTTAGATAAGTCTAATCGGTTGGCTTCCTCATTTCACTTTTATGGGCAATTCATGGTTACTTTAAATATCATTATCCTGGCAAGTTTCTTGGAGTAAATATCTATTTGATGACTTCTCTCTATCATATAAGCATAGATAGACCAGAAATTCGTCTGGCAAGAAGTCTATAAATTTAATTTGAAAAGAAGACCATAAATCTGTTTGATAATAGGACCAGAATTCCATTAGAAATTATCTGATAATAAGACTAGAAGTTCATCTGGTAAGAAGATCAGAAACTCATTTGATAATAAGACTAGAAATCCATCTGGTAAGAGGATCAGAAATTCGACCATTAACAGAGATTTCCGTTATTTGATAATTTAAGTTCCAATTCAAAAATTAAGGATTGGGAGCTAATTTGACATTTCAAAGAATGAAGCCCTGGGCCCAAGTAATAAATCACAATTTCTTAGATGTCCATATCTGACATTAAAATTTCTTGATTCTGGGTAATTAATAGTTTTTGATCCTTCCTTTGAAGGTTACTTTAAATTTGCCTTGGTGCAGAATTAATTGTGTTTGACTGTTCTTCCTCTAGAAGATTGCTTTGATCCATTCTTTAGGATAGAGTTTGATTTATCTGACTGATTTCTTTTACCCCTTATTACTGTCTTAGGTAATGATTTTCATTTTGACTGAGCCCCCTTTTACCATCTTAGGCAATGGTTTAGGCTTTGATCGATTTCTTTACTCCCATGTCTAGGTAATGATTTGGACTTTGGTTAAACCCTGTATAACCATCTCTGGGAAATGATTTAGGTTTTAGTCAGCACATTTGGTTAGCTATCCTAAGCAGAACTAAAGTCTTACCCGTCCTCTCTCTAGGAGGAGCTCCAGTCAGGCCTTATAGGTGAAACTGAAGGTCGGTTCGGTGCTTTGGCCAGGCCATCTTAGGCGGGATCAAAGGCTTCCTCTATCCTCCCTCTATAAGGCGCTTCATACAGGCCTTATGGGTGGGAATGAAGGCTGGTTCGGTGCTCTAGCCAGGCCGTCTTAAATGGGACCAAAAGCTTACTCCTTCCTCCCTCTAGGAGATGCTTCGGTCGGGCTATGTAGGTGGGACCGAAGGCTTGCAGTGCTTTGGCCAGGACTTGTAGGCGGGACCAAAGGCTTACTCTAACCTCCCTCTAGGAGGTCTTTGACTAAACCATCTTGGCAGGATCAAAGGCTTTTTTCCTTTATTTATAAATCCTTTTTATGAAGAATTCCTCTTTATTGATCACTTGATCTTTGTAGACACATGGCTTTTCACCCAAATCTTGTTTAATGAACTCTTGACTTTCTCATTTTCCCTAGAAATTCTCAATCATTCCCTTTAAGGCACGACATTGATTAGTTTCATGCCCATTTGTGCGGTGGTATCGACAATAAGCGGCTCTAAGGTTCCTTTCATTTCTCGTTTGTTTTTTCTTAGAAGGTCAATAGTTCAATCTCTCTTTAGCTAGGAGATAGATATTCTCGTAAGAGGTGGCAAGGGAACGAATCTTAGAGGATTGGGAATGCCTAGTGTATTGTGCTTTTTGCTCCTATTAGACTTTTTTGTAACATTGGATTGGCGCATTAGCATTGTCCATAAACTTTCTCTTTAAAGAATCTCGAGTGTCAACTGGTTTAGAAGAGCGATCAACTATTCCTTCCCACTTTTGGGAAAACTTGTTGAAGTCTTTTGTTATTCCTCTTTCAAAAATAGTTCTCTTAGATTGGTGTTGTATGGCCTTCCTCATTCTTAAGAACAAGCCATCCTTTTTTGTGCTCTCCCCTCTCGGATTAGAATAATAGCGATGGATTGTAATAGAGCATATATGGAACGACTTTATGCTCCGCTTACCAGATCATACGAAGTCACTTTTCTCTTTTCTTTCATAATTTTTAGCGCCAACAACCTTAACACTTGTTGTTCATGAAATTGCAAACTATGAGTGACTTGATAAACTAGTTTGGCCAAGTGAGGCTCAGAGGATCCTTGTTTCGAAATGGCCATCATGCAAGGTTTGGAAAGATCTTTAAGCGAAATATGCAGGTTGGGAAAATCCCTTATATGCAGACTATGGAAAGTTCATTACTGGGATATGCAAGGAATCAGAGGTTCAGGCCCTCCTTCTAGCACCAAAATGTTAACAAATTTCTTTGTTAACTCAAATAAGCAAGATAAAGCAAGCCAAGTTCAGATAAGGGCTTAGGTAGCCTTATGCAAAGCATCAGATAGATGTGCAAATGAAGGCTCTAGTCCAATTACAATAGAGCTGAGTATGCATGTTCATAGACCTAGTCAAGTGTTAGAAGTCATATGCATGTTGAAAATATAACAATTGGACAAATAGTTGTATTCGATTGAAGTATGCTATGCAATATTCATTGTTTAAGTCCTTATGTACAAAAGTCACAAATGTACAATCGGCTCTACAAAATCCCTAATTTAATTTAGGGTTTGCAGATTGAAAATGTAAGAAATGGAATTTGAAAATACCCCTATATATCCATAGGGTCCGTATTTATAAGGGTGGCAACATGTGTTATGGCTGCCATGTGTCCTTCGATATGTTGTGTGAATTGTTGATATTCGATATCCCTTGTTGTACTGATGACATTCATCATCCTTCTCCATATTGATGACATTCGACATCCCTCTTCATATTAGTGACATTCTACATCCCTCTTCATATTGATGACATTTAGAATCCTTCTTTGTACTGATGATATGCGGCATCCTTCATAGCTGTAGACGTTTGATATTCTTTACATCCTTTGAAGTTTGACATTTTTTGCTTCTTGTGAAGCTTGAGACCACTTGCCACTTATGGACGCTTTACAACAGTTATAGTTGTAAAGGCTCAATATCTATTACTTGTTTCATAGAGTCTCGATATACCCACTTCGTGACCATGCATTCGATATTTCTTAATGATGCGGCACCCCTCTTTACTCTTCATTCTATTAGCACATTTGTTTATAGTGGTTCAACAACTCCCTCTGATTGTCTTTAGATCCAATATTCTTTGTATCATAGAATCTTGGTACCTTTTGATATTCGACACCACTTTGGGCTTGTTATATGCTTGAAATCTTTCAAAATTGTTTGAGATACGATATCTCTTCCTCCTTTCACGCTCGACAACTTCTATAGTTGTTGAAGCTCAATACCTCCTCTTCCTTCATTTTAGCTCGACATCCTTAGAGATTCGATACGTTAATGTGATAGCTTTTCGATTGATAAGGTACAATAACCTTCTTGCTATGTCCATGTTCAGATCCTTATAGGTTTGCCTAGTGCTTGGAATTCCATACCTTCGTAGATTCGACAACCTTTCTTAAACATTCGACACCTTTGATTATAGAGGTTTGACATCTCCCTGGGGATGCTTGAAATTCAATACCCCTTACTGAATGCTTGATTTCTTTTCCTTCTTCACACTCGACATCTTGAATTTTGATATGTTCTTCCTTGGTGTTCGACATCCTTATTTGTAGTAACAGTACTTGAAAAGTTTTTGAAAAGAAAATGGTTTTTCTATAAAGTTTTTCAAAATGGGTTTCCAAAGTATGTGTATATATATAGATAAAAATTTTCAAAAATGTTTTCCCAAAAGTTTTATATATCGTAATCTCTCTTATTCATGCCTATACTATTTTGATTCATGCCTACAGTATATGTGGAATGTTACCAATAAAATTCTTAAAAATCATAGATAAAAGATAAGCAATCCTTCAGACTTAGGCGACGAGGCCGAGATTCCAAGCGTGAACGTCCCGATTTGGTTCCACCGTTATCTTTAGACGAGGGGACAAGCCGAGCTTAATCCCACTAGAGGACATACGTAGAGAGTGACAGGTGCAGTTCCTACACACCTACCCACCGCAGACTTTTCTTGGTTATGTAATGATTTAGCTAGCCTTAGAGGAAAGACATATATAGAGATCGAGTCTTATTTAGATTGGCAGACATGGATTTGCTGGATACTGTATCCAAGGAGGAAATGAAGAAAGAACTCAAGAAGACTGGAGAGAAAGCATGGTAACAGAATCAGTGCAAGTGAGGATTTGGACCCAAGGGGAAGATCAAGAAATAAGATATGTGTTGTAGGAAGTGTGGAAAGAAGGGACATTTCACGAAGGAGTGCATATCAGAGGGTTCGAAGATCAAGTGTTATAATTGTAATTAGTTTGGGTATATGATGAGGGAGTGTCGAGCACCTCCAAAGACCTTTACCCAGATAGTTACAACACACGCATTGGATGCAGTACCTTGCTCGAGTGCACCACCAGTTGCTGATGGGGAAAGAAGGTCGCGATCGAAGGTGTGTTGACTTTATATAGTTTATCTATTCGCACTTTATTTGACATGGGGCACCATTCTCTTTTATATCTAGTAGACTTGTGGATGAGTTACACCTAGACACTAGCATATTTACAGACCTTATAGTTATGTCAAACCATGTAGGAGGATCGGCCTATGTGTCTATGGTTTGTAGGATTTTGAAATTGTTTGTTTTGGGGTCGAGTTCGATTGTGATGCTTTTGTCTTTGGATTTTCTGGGTTTAGAATGACATTGGGCATGGGTTGGATAACGATGTACGAGGCTATGTTAGACTGTGATAGGAAGGTTGTTAGTCTGAGTACGTGTAGTGGGCATAGCTTGAAGGTTTGCTGCGATCCCTGAGGATCGATTATGTTGTGCTACTTATATTCTTTAGACTTGTCACATGATAACCTAGATTCAGTGCTTATAATTAGAGATTGCCTATATGTCTTTTTCGAGGTTACCTGTCCCTCACCCCTGAGAGAGATCGAGTTTCGAATTTATCTTGTAGAGAACGCCAGACCTAGTTCCTTACCCTTAAGGCATATGGCTTCTAAGGTGATACATGATTTGAACAAGCAAGTAAATGATATATTGGAAAAGGGCTTCATAACAAGATCACTTCAGAATGGGGAGCACCATTCGTCTTTGCCACTAAGGCAGATGGTTCTCTAAGACTTTGCGTTGACTATAGGGAGCTGAATAAATTGACAAAGAAGAATCGGTATCCACTGCCCCATATAGATGATCTCTTTGATCAGTTGGTTGGAGCGAGGCTGTTCTCACAGCCTGATTTGGTTATCGGGTTCCACCAATTACGTATAGCTGAGGATAGTATCTAGAAGACTGCTTTTCGTACACCCGACGGACTTTATGAGTAGTTAGTCATGCCCTTTGGACTTACCAATGCATCTGCCTACTTTGTTGATCTAATGAGCCGAGTTTTTAAAGGGTTGCTTAATAATTTCATCATTGTATTTGTGGATGATATTTTGGTTTATTCGAAGAGCGAGGAGAAGCACACGTTGCATTTGGGAGAATTGCTCAATACGCTTCGTGAGCATAAGTTAAATGCGAAGTTTTTGAAGTGCCACTTTTGACGAGAGAATTATGCTTTTTAGGACATGTTGTCTTAGAAAGTGGGTTGGCGACTGATTCTAGTAAAGTTGCAGCAGTTTAGGGTTGGTATGTAACAAAAAATGCCATGGAAGTGGGAAGTTTCCTAGGTTTGGTGGGCTGCTTAAGGACTTCGTGAAAATCTCTATCCCTCTAACCCACCTCACTAAGAAGAATCTAGTTTTCTCATGGGATGCGAAATGTGAGGATGCTTTTATTAAGCTAAAAGAGGAGTTGACTAGTGCACCTATTTTGGTATTGCCTGATGGTGCAAAGGTATTCACAGTATGGACGCACGTGGTACGGGGTTAGGCACGATCTTATTGCAAGAAGTAAGATTGGTGAGCTATGCTAGTCGACAGTTGAAGGTCCACGAGAGAAACTACCATATCCATGATTTTGAGTCAGTGGCAATTATCTTTATGCTCAAGTCATGGAGACATTATCATTTAGAGGAGTAGGTTGAGCTGCATACGGATCACAAGTCTCTGAAGTATTTGTTCTCCTAGAAGGACTTGAATTTATGGCAGTAGAGAGGGATGGAGTTTTCGGCATCGTATGATTTTGATATCTCATATACCTAGGCAAGGGCAATGTAGTGGCATGCAGTATTGAGTCCTTTGTTCCTGGAGTGGATGCATTTAGAGTTCATTTGACTTTTGACAATTATCTTATATTACCCCGAGATTGTTAGTAGCCTTGGATATGCAGCCTACACTTATGGAACGTAGTGAATCCAGTCAGAAGCAAGAAAAGGGGCTAGTAGATATTTTGAGAAGCTTGATAGGGAAAGGCAGTCGAGTCATTTGGGGCGTTATACCATTGGCTTGAAGGGATAGTTACAAAGAGATGGAATTGTGTGTTCCTCTCATTATAGAGTTGATTGACCTAGCATTCACAGAGTCTCATCATTCGAGGATGACTGTTCATCTTAGCGGAGGTAATATGTACCATGATATGAGGAGATTCTTTCATTGGTCGGGTATGAAGAATCATGTAGCAGAGTATTTAGCTTGATGTAGAATTTTCAGAGGGTAAAGGCAGAGCAGAAGAAGTCGGGAGTATTTTTGCAGTCGTTGGATATTCCTTAGTGGTAGTGGGAGAGTATCTCTATCGATTTTATCGTTGAATTACTGAGGAGTAGGAAAGAGAATGAGAGTATTTGGGTCATAGTCCATCGGCTGACCAAATGCGCTCATTTTATACCGGTTAGGAAAATGAGGATGGCGGCATCTTTGGTGACTCTATACGTAAGGGAGGTTGTTAGGTTACATGGAGTTTCTACTAGCGTAGTTAGCGATGGAGATCCGCTTTTCACCAGCAAGTTTAGAGGAGTCTCATGAGGCTTTGGGCATTGAGTTGACCTTGAGTACCGCTTACTATCCGCAAATGGATTGATAGATGGAGAGAGTGAATTGAGTTTTGGAGTACTTGCTTCGGATGTTTATTTTGAATTTTGGAGGCCCTTGGGAGGATCATTTGCCGTTGGTGGAGTTTACCTATAATAATAGCTATCAAGCGAGTATTGGGATGGCACCATTTGAGGCGCTATATAGTAGACCTTATAGATCACCGTCGTGTTGGTGGGACACTGCAGATAGGATTATTCTTAGGTCGGATAGGGTGAGGGAGACATAGGACAAAGTATACTTGATCCATAGAATGTTGTTTGTGAATGTACTAGTTAGAGGTTGTAGTGGGAGACATGTTGTTTGTGAATGTCTCATCGCTTAGGCACGTCATGAGTTTGGTGGTTGGGGGATGCTTGCACCATGTTTCGTAGGACCTTTTCTTTCTATGGAGAGGATATGAAAGTTGGCATATAGAGTAGAGCTTCCTGAGAAGTTGGCAAGAGTACATGATGTTTTCCATGTGTCGCACTGGCGAAAGTGTTTGCATGATTCAGCTACCTTAGTCGAGCCGAGTCAGCTAGAGGAGGTGGAGGTAGAGAGGGAGTCACTTGTTCGCTGTGCACCCACTTGTATCCTTGACAATGGTACAAAGCGACTCCGCAACAAAGAAATCAAACTTGTTAAGGTCCAATGGAAAGACGATCTAGAGTGAGTACATGAAAGCCCATGGAGTAGATCCGAGCTACCCACCCATGACTCTTTTCTGGTTTAAGTTTAATAAGTAAAGTTTACTTAGGCATTAGGACTTAGCTTGGTATACCCATTTAGGTAGAGACTATTAGATGGTAGGGATGGTTGTATACATGTCATTAGCACATGTTATGGATATTGGATGCTAGTGAATATATTGTTTGGATGATTTCTTTTTCATCTATAGAACTATATATCCTCTAGATAGTACACACACACACACTCACATTATCTTTTGTTTATTGTTTATCTTATTGAGCATTATGCATATGGATTGGATGGTTGCACATACATGTAGAATTGCAAGCATATTTCTTAAGATGTTGCTTACATTTTGGATTCATGTCATGAGCATTTATATATCATGAGGTCGACAAGATTAGGAGATCACCTACTTAGTATAGGTTCACGTGCATTTTATGCTTATGTATATACATACTTCATTAGAAAATTTTATTAAGGATAATGATCGCTCGTGGACGATGGATGAGTAGATGGTTGTAGCTACTGTTTATTGAGTTTACGAGTTACATTTTCCGTCCTTCGAGATTTCGAGGACGAAATCCTTTTAAGGGGAGGAGAATGTAACACCCCGGAAATTTAGCAGAAAATTTGATAAGAAAAATTAAATTTAAATAAAACAAGGCTAAAATGAAATTTTCACTAACAATTGAATTTGACTACGAAACTTGCACCATTGCATTCATAACAATTTTCCAAACAAATTTCATATATAACACTCTGAAATCGGAGTTAGTATAGAGAACTTACGAACGTTTGAAAATTTGAAAACATTATAAATTAAAAAATAAACCTTACCTAAATTAAACATGGCCAGCGGTCGACCATAAAGGCCTACCGAATCGACCAATAACGGTTGATCGGTTCTTATAAACGGTTGATCGTTGACGTGTAACTATCGTGATCTGGAGCGTCGATTGGACAAAGATGATTGCACCGAATATTTTTTCTTTGCGGATGGGTTTCTGATGTGTGATCGAGATGATAACAAAGATTCGTTAGGGTAAATCCCATGCTCCAAATTAATCTCTAACCCCTATAAATTTAGACCCAAGCTAACCCTAATTTCCTTAGAAAACTTACTACGTACTGAAACTCTGTCAAAATTTCTTCTCTTCACTTATAAAACTTCTTTCAAGAACAACGTAAAAGAGCACTAGTAGATCAGATCAAGGAGGAGGTGAACTAAAGGTGATGATTCTCTAATGGAGTTTAGAGTAAGAGCTTGGATTCGAGGTGAGTGGAAACAATATGATGATTATTTACAGTAAATTTTAACATATTTGCTCTAGGATGTTAGTAGTTAAACTATAAACCCTAATTGTTAAACTTGAGTTTTTGAATTAGAGATTGAAATCGGTATAAATTGATTAATCTCATTTTTATTAACCCAAATTAAACACCCCTGTTATTAAATTGAAACCCTAAAAAAATTGGTTAACTCTGAATTAAACTTGTATAATTAATCTGACATAAATATATGAAATTGGAATGCATGATTTACAATGACTGGTTAGAAAATTGATGCCTAGGGTTCACTGTATAAGTCGACTTGATAAAATTAATAAATAATTAAAAATTGAATTGTAAAAATAAAAAAAAACTAAAATTTACACTATGACCGGTCAATTGTTCACCCTAAGTGGTCAACCGCAAGCGGTCGATCAATAGGGTGTAGCGATCGACCGGTTAAAGGCTGAAATGCGTAATCTGAACCTCGGCCTATGGCTTAAGTTAAAATATAAACTATTAATGCTATGTACAAGTGTATTGTATACATATGTGTGGATGTTAGGGATAGTGGGGAAGCTAGTTCCCTATGAAATGACACTAGGACGTTTCGGGGTTGGGTAACCGTAATTTACCCACTAGGGGCTATTATATCGTAAATGGTACTCACATGAGGTTTTACAGAGGACACGCACCACTGGCTGATGCCTGATGAAGTGTGTGGGCCCGACACAATGGGACTCCTTTGTATTCACGATTCTAACACAGCGTGATACTGTGTTGCTGATGGATCCTGACGTGTACAATAAGAGGCATATACTACGATCGAGAGGTGGACACAGATGCAGATGATAAGATGCAACGATGCGTCAGCAATGTGCGCTCTCCCTTGATGCGTGGTTGGGGTTACGTGTAGTCGTGGTTATGGGAAATTTATTCCTATGTAGCTCTAGTAGCGGTGTTCCTATCTTGAGTAACTCTAATAGCAGTGTTTCCATATCGAGTAGCTCTCTGAGTGGTGTTCCTATATTGAGTAGCTCTAGTAGCGGTATTTCCATATCGAATAGCTCTAGTAGCGGTGCTTCCATATTGAGTAGCTCTATGGGTAGTGTTTCCATATTGATTCACTCTTGGAGTAATGGCCGATCGTTAGTTAATAAGGTTCAGTCTGTAGTCTGATCTTTGTAGTAGCCCGCACGAGTTGTAGTGTAGGCCTGTGTTGGATAAGAACCCCTAAGTAGTGGACCCTAGGAATGCATGAACACTTATAGGACACCCTAGAACACATCGAGTGGAATTAAAGTTAACTGCATATGATCACCACATATTAAACCTGTACTCAATCACCAGACTTTTGTCTAACCCACCTTTTTCCTTTCTTTCCCCACCACAGAAGAAAAGTAGCAGGTGAGTTGGCTCGATTTTAGTACATGGAGAGGCGAGCTCATCATAGGAGCTGCTTATCCTTTTTTTACTCTCCATGTAACTATTTATCTTATCTATACTTAGTATTTCTTTTATCATACTTCGAGTGGCATTTCTATGTACTATGTATTTGACTACATACCCTTTTTTGGACTGTGTTTTGGATATTTTCTAAGATGGATATTATCAGTGTTTATATTTTGTTCCATTCCGCTGTGATTCTGAAAGTGTAGTATAACATAGATCATATTTATTTATTTTTGTCTATGTAATATTATAAAAACCCAATAGCTCGTACTTCTTGGCACCGATGTGAGTCCAAAAGTCACCCTAGGCTTTGGATCGGTGTGTCAAGGAATGCGAGTTGTCACATGCATCAAGATTGGATATCGATGCATCCATCGAGAGTAGAGTATGTAATGCTCTCCAAATGTTGGACAGTGTATTTTTCATGATTGTTGGGGGTACCAAGGGGTCATGTACTAATAATTATTAGATAATTATGGAATGTCTCACTCGATAGTTTTCTATTGGTTAATGTAACTATGATAAAACAGAGAATATTGATGTGACAAAATTACACAGTTCTCTTGACCTAATAACACTATCGATCTTCAATGTGGAAGTACTGCTTTGATTATAGTTAAATTGTGGCATGACATCTATCGAATGACTATAGTTGGGTCGAGTGAAAGCATTGGAAGTGAAACACTATTCAATAGAGGATTCGTCTTCTCAGGTATATAAGGTAAGTATCACTGTCAACTCAAAGTTAAACTCTCCAACCAGAGCATTTTAGTTAATAATAATTGATATTATTGAACCAAGGACCTTGGGTTTGCATTGTAGAGTTGAATATAGACGATATTGGAATTTTGACCGTTACCAAATTCCACAAGTCAGAAGAATTAGTGTAAATAATAGTAACAACCGGGTAATGCATAACAAAGTAAAATTGGATTTACCAAAACCAAGTAAGTGATAAGTTTGGACACATTGTCACATCACCTACTAAATGACATGTCAACATTAATATTCGAATAGTTCAATATTAATCGATGACCAAATTTACACATAACGGTCACACAATCAAAATGTTGAATACTGACCAAACGATTTAATTAATTTGTTATTGTTATAAATTAATTAGTATTTATGAAATATTAGTTATAAAATTTTACTTTGATTTGATGAAAAAATATTAGTATATATGTTTATAATAGTTATAGATATATTAATCGATATATGATATCGATACGTGTTTAAATTTGATTTAAATGCATTATATTTTTTGTTCGGGCTTTAAATGGGTTTAAAGCCCATATAGCAAGAGGGAGTCTAGCCATTCATAGGACCAAGTAGGGGTGGCTATGATAAGTGGAATAGGCTAGGTGTTTTGATAAGGTAAAGGAAGAGAATGGGTAAGAGAGAAAAGTGGATCTGGATTCTAACTTATATCTCTATTCTTTCCTCTGTAAAAGTATCACTACCCTCACTCATTCACCACTTTTTGAAGCCTCCAATCCCTCTTATTTCTAGTCGAATTAATCATCCCTCCTCATCCATTATACAACATCAAATCAAATAAAATTAAATGATATTCGATAGCTAGTGGTCATCAATTCAAAAGCTGGCACCTTGCTAGATTGGAAACTAGTTCAAGGAGTTGATCTCATCGTTTCAAGGTGTACAAATAGGCTTGGGGATAAGGTAATTTCTGATCTACAATTATAATTTAACGTCTAAGTAGTTCATATATTATCTATTGCTTTGTTAGTTAGATGACGATTCCAGTATATTGATATATCGTCATATTTAGAATGGTTATACGATGTTTATATATATATATATATATTTATTTATAATTTCTTTCATGACACACACCTTCCATCAATGCTGCACAAAATCTAAAACGATTTTTTATTATTTAATTAATTTAATATTCATTATTTAATTTATATAAACAACATAATTTAATACAATATCTTATACTTGTGCAAAATATGGTTTTATATTTTATATATTTAATTTCATACTAAAATATTTTAGCATAAATAAAATAATTTATATATGCATTTTTATTATTATTTAAATCAACTAAATACATAAATTAATTATATCAACATATATATATATATAATATTATAAAATATGTTTTATATTTTATAAAATTAAACTAGTACATGACATGCTTTCGGCGGAAAGATGAAAAAAGTATATATAATTTCAATATTTAAATACTAGCCTAAATTAAAATTTGAATTTAAATTATAAAATATATATGTTAAATATTTAAATATTAAACATTACACAGATTTTTACTGAAAAATTTAAATTTGAAATTATCATTCAAAAATATTTTTTTATCAATTTTTACTAATTTTCAAACGGAAATTAATACATATATTAAAAATTAAAATAACTAAAAAAACAACTTTTTCCTTGAGTATTATAATAGGTATATATTTGTTTTATATATATATATTTAATTTAAGTATATTTATATACATTTATTTTTTATTATTAAATTATTTATAAGATATACATATTATATGTTTATCAAAAATAAATTAATTTTAATTTTAAGATTTCAACAAAATTAATAAATAAAAATATTAATATAATTTTAAATAAATTTCGAATATACATATATATTATACATATATATTATACATATATATATATATACACACATTTTATAAATTCTGCATGTTTGTATATATATTCACAAATAATTTCAAAATAAAATATAGAGATATACATACACATATATATTTGTAATATTTTGAATACATAAATTAAAATATATAAACATACGTTTAGACGATATATTTGTATACTAGATGAGCTGATATGTCTGTTGTGGTTTAAATCTCAACACTTATATATGGGGATGTTAAACCTTACACGGATTGCTATGTGACACATGCGCATACATATGTATGTGTATATGATACATTTGTGTATATATATAGTATAATATTAATAACATAATATAAAACCATATTATAAATATAAATAAAATAATGATTTTATTTAAAATGAAATTTAGAAACGTTTTAAATAAATTAGACTTCATAGACCTAATTCAGATCCAAAAGGGTAAAATAAATTGAAATTCACCCATTACTTCTGCTGCAGACTGGTTAGGTTCCAACATCTCAATCTAACAAGAATAGAGGAAAGCAATGATGCATTACTGCATCCATAGCTCCAACTACCTCTATATGTAGAATATTGTGCCTTAAGTGCGTTATATGGTCGATTTTTCTAACATAGGGTTCTATAACCGACATCTTAAACTCGGTGAAGTCGATTGCATATCAAGTGTTTATAGTGAATGGGCTTTGGTCCATCTCGTCAACATCTAGTCTCTTTTTCTGCTTCCCAAACACTTAACATATTGTCTAAACGACTTTCTCCCCTGCCATTAATGTGTTCTTCGAGATGCTTGGTGGGCGACGCGGTGCCTTCTGCACAATGGAATAATCACCCATGGACCATTTATTCCAAACTCACTTAGGCCCATTTCGACAACCAAACATATGGTTACAACGTCAACATTGACTTCCAGTGGGATATCTACCCTTGGTTTAGTGTGTGCTATACTTTTTTGTCCAGTATGTATTGTACTCTTTGGTTCGATACTGATATGTTTGGTAACGAGCCTAATTGGTTCGAGCCTTAGCTAGTTTGGTTGTGTGGAAGTACGTATCTCCATGACTTCTTCCTTCCTTGCTCATTCTCTAGCATCGAATTCTAATAGATTGCCTATATAGTTATTGTTTCCATCCTAGCCTTTATGAGCCTGTATTTGTGGTTTTGCTCCATGAATCTAAGAAACACATCCATCATTTTTGATGCTTAGCTAAGAGGCTTCAATATTTGCCATCGCCATTTGAACTTCTTCCTTGGTCAGATAGTTGACTGATTGACTCGGTCCGAACATTTCTCCTTTACTACTTCCTTGTGCAAACTGCTCTCCCTCCAATAACATATTTTTTGATGCTTGCTTTCGAGTAGGTAGATTTATGATCTGAATTGAGTTCTCTGCGAATGCACCAAATATTTTTTTCCAAAAAAATGACCAAACACCCTAGAATAGAGATCTGGTAGAGATTAGGATCTTGAGTGTGATCCTAGTGCTCGTTTTTCAAGAGGTGGGATCTCTGTTCGTTAAATATGTTTAGTTTTTACTCTAATTCAGATAACAAATCACAAATCACAGGCAAATATACTAGAAAGACAGAAATAAAGTGCAAAAAAGACAAATGACACATATAAATTTTATTATGGTTCGACAATCTCTGGCCTACATTCACTTTATATCTTTTACTATGATTTTCCGATTTATAATTGCTACAACGCTTACTAGATCCCTTTGAATCAGTTACAATAATTGCAAATAGTCAATTCCCTTGCTTGGCAAGGCTCAGGCTTCCCTAGATCTTTAAAGAGATCAATCCAATCTCCAATGCTCATTCTTGGATGGAAAATCTTATTGGATTACATCTGTGGTAGAGTATTTTGATGTTTCCTTAAAAGTTCCCCAAAAGCTTTCCCCATTGGTTCTACGGAGTTAAGGTGCTCTTGGGTTCCACTCTCTAACATTGATGCTAGGGTGTATTTATCGGTGTATCTTAAGGCTAGGGGCTCTTAGGCCGCTGCATGGAGATGAGACGTCGTCAAGGTTTGGACCTTAAAACCCAGGAGGAAGGTCAGGTCCATTTGGGCCTGGTTATATACAAGCAAGGTACTGGTAGGTACCGACCAAAAAATATATCGGACAGTTCTTACTGTCTAGTAGGATACCTATCAGAACATCTACACTGTTCGGTACTAGACTGTTTTCACAGTCCGCTAAGCCGCCTACCAAACCATTTTTACAATTCGATAAGCTACCCACCGGACCATTTTTATGGTTCTATTCTTGTGCCTCCGACTTTGCTTCCAAGCCTTTGCTATCTAGCATTTCATCTTGTCTTCTTTGTGTGTTTCACCAGCTACTTGTTGGGTTTTGAGTTCAAAAAATTTCCATTTTCCGAAACCATCTTTTGAGTAGGAGAAAAGGTTGAACCATTGGGTTGGAGCCATAACCTTTTCATTTTAAGTCAGAAATGGGAAAAAATTGGACCAATAGCTTTGTATCATCGAGTAGAACACTCCAATACCTTTGGACATTCCATTTTGGTGGCATAACCCATAAATCTCCATGGCGAGGCCCAAATCAGTTAGGTAGAAGATAGATTCTCATACTCTAGTATCATCTAACATGTACCTTGGATCGAGGTGTGGTTTCGACCTAGATGTATGTCTTGACATCGGGCATGTTATCAAACTAATTTGAGATTATTCTGAGACTGCCCCTTGCAATATCCAAAATAATATATATATATATATATGTAATATATGTTTATTAACATATGCGTATGTGTAGTTAGGAATTCAAATAACTATGCATATATATATAATATATATATATATATATATATATGTGTGTGTGTGTGTGTGTGTAACCAAACATTTATATTAGAGCATATGTTCCTTTATATGATTACATTAATACTCATAATATTTAACATCAAATTAATACTAAAAAAGGTAATAATTCAAATTCTTAAAATAAACATACACATGTATTAAATAAGCTTTGATATGTACAATATATTTGTTCTCAATAACACCCGTAAAAGTCCAGTGCCATATTAAAAAAGAATTCTTTTTTCTTTCAAAATTCATCATTTTACCTTGCTACATGGCGCACCTGATCCAACAATTCCTTATATGAACTACTCCAACATCAATCTCCCCAAAACCGAAAATACAGCTCCTATCACGCATTACAATTATAAGAGACTACAAAATCAATTACCCAAGTTGAGTCTCTAACATAACAATAGTTGTTGAAGACATTGATATATCATTATCATCATCTGCACCCAAATTGACAATTGACCAAGCTGAAGTTTTTCACTTCTCTCTCTTTTTCCATAAAACTAGGCACTCCCATATGAAATGTCCTTCTTGCTTATAATAGTGACAAGCACCCCTTATAAGACCTCTAGACTTGGACCTATGTTTATAACTTCTACCACAAAGTTGATTTTGACTCTTATCTCTACTCTAACTAACCAATCTGTTTGCATCACTATCAACACTCTTACTATGAGAAAACTTACCCCTAAACACCTCATTATGCAAGTATATCTTCACATTAGATAGATTAATGAAACTCCATCCATAAACCATTGAGTTCACAAATGTAGTATACTCTAGAGTTAATGGACATAACAAGATGACTGTCTGTACCTCATCACTAGCATCAACATCTATTGCCTTTCACTACAACAAATATACCTTAATACACATCTATAAAATGTTATAATATGTGTTTTGCAGGCAAAATTGTAATAGGATCGACATCTTTCACAACGTTTTCCAATGTTGCAAAAACGTTGTAATAAAGTCAACTACAACTATTTTTAGATGTTGTAATAGAATCAACTACAACGATTTTAAAATGTTGCAAAAACATAATTTTTTTTATATTCACTTTCTTTAATACATTTGATTCATTTCTAAATTATTAAATACATTTTCTTATGGAATACATTTTTTTTACCCTCAATGCTATTATTGTAGAATAAATTTTTATATTCACTATCTTTGGCACATTTCTAAATTACATATTTTTTCTTTCCTTTCTTCTTGGATTTTTTTTTAAAATCTTCTTCTTCCCTCTGTTACTTCAGCCTCGATAAAGCCAAACCATCGCAATATTAGTCTCATCAACTAGACCACCCGCTGCATCAACAACCCTCACCACTTTCTCCTCCCCAACTTAAATCACCAACACATCCAGCCCACACAACTACTCAAACCTCACTTCTTGCCAAGGATCCAAATCCAAGTGCATCACCAGATCAAACCTGTACCCTAATTACCACCTTATATTAAAACCATCTCTAAATTGATTACACTTCCTCGAAACCAAATAACCGTGATTTATTTTAAATTTAACTTTTAAATTTAAAACATTTTATTTTGATTTCAAAATAATTTTAAAATTAGTCCAAGGACCAATTCAAATCGGGTTTTTTCTATTAAGGCAACCTTTGGGCTCGCATAATTATTCGGACCAGATAGGCATATAGGACAAGGTACCCAATTACCTAAACCCAACCTAGAAACTACTTTTCTAGACACCCTACTAACTGGGTTGTAAGCTTAATTAATTAGCCCTATTATGACTAATTTAGACCGCATAGGCTATTGGGCTTTGATACAATAATTGGAACTGGGCCCGCCCGCAGCAGAAGAAATGGGTAAATTTCAAAAAACCATTCATTATTAGATTTTTAATGGGCATATATAGTCTAAATCCATTTAGACCTTTTTTTATTTTCTATTAAATAAAATTAAAATTATATGTATCATATACACATATGTATATGTGTGCACATGCAACATGGTAATGCATACATGGTTTGATATATCCATATGTAGATGTTGGGATTTACACCACAACGGACATGTTAGCCTCCAGTGTATACAAATGGATTGTCTTAATGCATGTATATATATGCATAAAATTGTTTATATATATATATATCTGAAAACATAATTATATAATTATTATAAAATATTAATTCTAAATTATTTGCATAAAACATTAATTAAAATCGTATATATGTCCATTGTAATCGGTTCCCATGCCGCCTTGTTCTGCTCTTTCCCTAACCCTGTTTCCTTCGTTCCTCCATTTTTTTCGTTTTTGCTCCCCCATATTTACCTCCTCTAGAAAAATTAATCCATTCAATCCAATCATCTAGCCAGCTTCACTTATGAGATCTGGACGCGCCTTCAATGTCCGTTCAACTTTATCCAATTTCTTTTATTGTTAATCATAAAATCCACTTAAGAGCAAAGGCATGAAAGAAGATTGGTAAAATGCTAGGTTCTACTGAAATAACAAGCATGGGTTTCGACAGGGATCACAACAGAATATTTCAAAGGCATTGAAAGGCTTTCGAAGGAGACGTAGGCACCAAGTGCTGTTGCAAGTGATAAACAGAGAAAAAGCTTTCGAAAAGAAAAGTGGAGCTACCCTTCCGCCTCTTTCAGACCTTCCAACACAGATGGACTAGCAAAGACAACTTCAGAACCCCTTTCGAAAGCAATGAATGTTAACCTCTCATATGCACGCCAAACCTTTCAGAACCAAAGGTTTCGCCTTCGTTCAAATTACTCAAAACAACCCATTCGAAAGCATAGCCACGCCTTTCGAAACGGTCGAAGCCAATAGCATCAAAAGAAGGTTCCGCATGAATCCTTAGACATGCATTTAGAAGCTACCTACTGCATCGAAACCAATGATACTTCAACATCTTCGAAGCCCATGTGGACAACCTATTGACGAAGTCGAAGGTTCCTATCTTTACTTTTGGTGATAACAAGGCAACATGTAGAGAAAGGCGCATTTGAGGCCCTTTCGACGACGTCGAAAGCTGCTCAGAAAAAAATAGGAAAAAGGAACACTAAAGACTTGACAAAGGTGAAAGGTAGGTAAAAGACCCTTTCAATAAGGTCGAAAGGTCTAGAATAAAGAGAGGATAAGCACAAGGGTGAGTTAAAGGACTCGAAAGAGATGCCTTTCGACTACATCGAAGGTAGACGAGGCCTTTCGACTATGTCGAAAGGAATAAAGCGGAATATAAAAGGGCCTTTCAACTGGGTTGAAAGGATAGACGTAGAAGGGGGGTCGACCTGCATCTATAAATAAGACCCAAGGGGTCCAGTTTTGGGGACCGGATTTTGGAATCCTAAGCTCATTTCTTTCTTTATACTTCTTCGCAACTACAAAAACCTTTGTAAACCCTAAATCAATTTGGGGAAAAGCTCTCATAATCGTAACTCATTTTGGATTAATAAACATTGAGAGATGCGTGGATTCAATAAGGATTTTGATTAAGAGGAAGATCATAATGATCATTAGCTAGCCTAATGATCCAGTGTGCATGATTCTATCTTATTCTCTTAACTTCTTTTTGTCTATGCAAAACATTAAGATTGACTTGGATGTAAACATGCGAGACACATCACCATTGTAACCTATATCCTATGATGCAAAATAAGGATGGTGATGATGTTTCGACATTGATGAATTCATAAAACTTAGGAATATCCAGGTCAATCTTATATTGAGTAAACTAAATGAAGCTTAGGAAACTGCAAACTGGACCTGTTTCGAAAGGGTAGAACCCCTTTCGACCTGGTCGAAAGGGGTGATCCGAAGGGAATCCGGTTTGTAGTTAGCAAGCAAATGTGTAAAAAGAAATCCCTTCGAAAGGGGTCTATCTCCCATTACATCTACGACCCCTTACGAAGGGGTTCGTCAACAAAAGTGATGAGACCAATGAGGTTGAAAGCAGTTATCACACCTTAATAAGAAGGCATACCTTTCGACACGGTCGAAAGGATAAGAATGAACCTTTCGACATGATCGAAAGGAATGGAAAGCCAATATGAATAACTGTCTTCGACTCATCCAAAAGAGGACTTTTGGGTTGAATGCTTCTTCCTTTGCCTGCATTTCTAATTTAACCACCGAAACTGTTTCGACTTGGTCAATCAGGTCGAAAGGTGGGTCATGAAAGAAGCAACCTCTTTAATGTCCTTATCTTATATAACCCCATTTGCTATCCATATAGCTTTGGAGATTTTGATAAGATTTCTTGTTAACTATTATCCTCTACCTGATTATGTCATAGCATATTGTGATTTCCCTCCTCTCATTTCCTCTATGGTCCTGCTGGTTCTGTGCCTTTTATGCTGTCTGAGAATCCATGCAGTGCTTTTAAATCTTCCTTGCTTGTTATCTATCCTTTTAACCTGCCATTATTTAGAGTGCCTGCAACGTCGGAGGTCAGTGTAGGTATGGTAACCCCTATCTCTCCCTTGTTGGCTACCTGTACCGTCGGAGGTCATTGGCAACCACATGAAAATTACGATGTTGTTAAAAAATCGAGTAAGGAGAATGAGTTGGAAGGCTTGTGCGAAGAGATAGGTCCTGTAAACGTAGGCCATGTTGATTGCACGCAAGGTACTTGCATTAATGACTTTAATGAAAAACGAATAGTTTCTCCCTATTGTGTTGCTGTGCATATTTCAGAAGCCATTCATTCTTCTGGACCATCAAAGTTTGATAATAAATGATCCTCCTTATTTGCTGCATTACCCAAAAATGCTAATCACTATGTTCCTCGCTATTTTGATATTATGGAGGTTGACGGTGCTATGGTTCCTCCAGTTGAAGTCTTAAAAGTCGACGTTGATTTTCGGTCAGAATTCTTAGTGGGGTTTTTCCTCAATTCCAATCCTCCGTATCTTGTTGTAAGAGAACAGTGTAGACAACTTTGGAAGATTAAAGGTGGACTTCAAGTCCACTTTGATAACTCTTTGTTCTTTTTCAAGTTCTCTAGAAAAGAAGAAAGGCTTCACGTACTAGAAGTGGATCCTTCCATTATAGCTGGTCAACCTTTCATTAGTACCCCATGGAGTCCGACAGTAGATAAAGCTAAGGAACAAATTCTAGTTATTCCGGAAAGGGCACATTTTATTTATATGCTATATATGTTGCAACCCATCACTAGCCTTAATTGGTTAGCATGTATTGCTGGAAAAATTAGATGTTGTGATTCTAACACAGTAGTTCACAATAAGCTTGTGTATGTCAAAGCGCTTACTAAAATAACTCCTGAAAAGCCTCTGCCTTTCTAGATATCTGGTTGTATTGCTGAATGCCATGTTTCTATTGTTAATGTCCATTACAGTTGGAAACCCGATATATGCATGACTTGTCACTCTTTTGGTCACCTTATGGAAGCTTGTACTCTTCGAACCGCCGATGCACCTGTTCCACTTTTTGATAGGATCCTACTTCATCGAACTCAGGTCATGAAGTGGGTTCCGAAAGTTCACCATATTCATGTTTTTTCTCCTCCCCATATTGTGCCTCCGGTTACTACTGATCCCCTTGTTGAAGTTAATGATGTAAGTTCTAAGGCTAAAGCTTCTCTTCCTTCCTCTGTTTTTTGGGGTTCGTCCAAGCGGGCTTGGATACATGAGCCTTCCGAAATGAGGTATGATCCCAAGGATGGGAATTTTTATAAGTACGTAGGCAAAGATGAAGAAGATAGACAGCTATTTTATCATGTAGAGGACGAATGCCTTACCGTCTCAATGCTTGGTCAGTTTGATGATTTGAATCATTCTCTTCTATCTGATGGTTCTTGGGATAGGAAAGTCATTTACTGCTCATATTAAGTGGATTTTGTCCTATCTTTAGCTACTCTTCTTTTAGGGATTTTCCATGTTATTGGACTTGAATCTTCGGATAAGGGGTGTGGATCTTCCTTTTCGGAGGAGGACTAGTATTTGGTATGTGGTCTTAGTAGTTTGGTAATTTGGCCATAACTCCTGTGCTTTATTTACTACTAGCTATTCTAACGCATGTGCCGAAGACCTGTTTATTATTCATTTATATAAGTAGACAACCCACAACAAATGTCTACTAACTTTGCTAAAAAATTAAAAATAATATATATATATATATATACATGTATATATATGAATAAATATAATTAAATTATGAAATTATTTTAAACATTAATTTAAAAATTATTTGGAATATTTATAGCATAAAATTTGAACTGAAATTCTATAATTTTTTAAATAAATATGTATACATATATTTTAAATTAAATTTAATACATATTAAATATAAACATATAACTAGTTATAATTATATATATATATACTTAATTAAAATATATTTTGCTGGTGCCTTGGGCCTAATAATAAAAAATAATTTTTTAAATTTAATTTTTAGTTTTTAAATAATTTATTAATTAAAAACTTATAGTTAATTGATAAACCATACAAAAGCAATTATAAAACATTTAAAAATTATTTTCAAAATCATAATACATATTTTGTACTATATAAATTTTTTCCAGAATTTTATGTTATTTATAAATATACACGTACACACATTTTATTTATATAATTAATTTTGAGTTAAATACTAGTATATATATATATATAATATTCAAAACAATTAATTTTTTATTATTGCCAAAAGCCATACTAATAAAATTAATTTTTGTTAAGTTTTAAAATATATATAATATAATATTACTTTTAAAATTAGATTTGATATTTAAATCCATATAATATATTATTATTTAAAAGTTAAATTTTTTTTTATTCCAACCGAGAGCATGTATATATATAATTATATATACACAATGATCAGCATGTGACAATCTATCGATATATTGGTTCATTATATTTTTAACATAATAATAAATAGAACAATAATCATATAAACATTATTATATAATAATAAAGTAGAAGAATACCTTTCACCAAAGGCTAAAACTTGCTTGTTGAAACGAAGAAGTGTACTCCTTGAATCGAATTCCAATTCCGAAGTTGCTAGCTTTCGAATTTGCCTTCCTACCAATGATTGTCTAATTTTAATTTGTATTTATATTGCTTGAATATTTTAGAAGAGGGATGGGGAGTGTTCGGCCAACAAAGAAGAGGATGGAGGCAACAGAAAGATCTAATCCAAAGTGAGGGTTAAGATGTTTATACAAGGGAGAGGCTAGAAAGCAAAAATTGGATCAAGATCCTCAAATTTCTCTTAGCCATTCCCTTCTTTTTTTATTTCAAAATTCCTCATTCCTAGCCATCTTATGGCCAACCTCTATGTCCCTATCATTGCCAAAATTAACATGCCCCATATGGGCCTCAAATCCATTTCAAGCCCCAATAATATTTAATTTATTTAAATCTAATTTAAACACGTGTCGCTATCGTATATCGATTAGTGTTTATATAACTATTATACTCGCACTATTTAACATTGTTCAATACACATCAAATAAAATTTTATATTTAATATTTCATAGATATTAATTAATTTAATTAATTTATAATAATTATAAATTGATTAAATTAGGTGGTAAAAAGAGTATTCAACGTTTCAGTTGTATGACTCCTAGGTATAAATATCAGCAATTGATATCGAACAATTCGAATATTAATGTCCATACATCATTTAGTAGGCGGTGTGACATTTTGGATAAATTTATCGCTTACATGATTTCGGTAAAATTCAATTTTATTTTATTAAGCGTTACTCGATAGTGAGAATTATTTACATCAATTCTCTTTGTCAAAACAATATCAACTAGGAGTTATGAAATTTGGTAATGGTCAAAATTTCAATATTGTCCATATTTAACTCTACACTCCAACACAAAGTCCTTGGTTCAATAATAACAATTATTAATAATCGAATTACTCTATCTAGAGACTTTGACTTTAAGTCGAGTTCAATTGACCATGATTAACCTCATATAACTAAGGAGATGAATCCTCCCTTGAATAGTGTTTCACTTTCAATGCTTCCACTCATCCCAACTACAATCGTTCGATGGACGTTATACCACAATTTAACTATAATAAAAGTGGAGCTTCCACATTGATGATTAACAATACTCTCAGGTCAAAAGAACCGTGTAATATCATCATATCGATGTTTTCTATTTGATCTTAGTTATATTAACCAAAAGAAAACCATCGACAGAGTCGTTCCATAGTTATCCAATGACTATCAGTCATAGCACCTTGATGCCTCTAGCAGTTACGAGTAATACACTGTCCAATATTTGGAGAGCGTTACATAATCTAGTTTCAATGGATGCATTGATATCCAGCCTCGATACGTCTTGACTAAGAATATTTAAAATAATATATTTAATTTCATTGTGATAAATTACTCATGGTTACAACACTTTGTAACTACTATCACAAAACATAACATATGTAGATTATCTATTAAATATACTTTTAAATAAATTAACTAAATATGACATATTATATCAAGTATATAATAGAAAGAAAACATCTTTTATGTCAAAAATGATCAGTTATCGAGTTAGATATATGTAACAATTACATAATTACCCCTAGAGCATACCCCTTACTCTATCAATAACTACCATATAGATTCAATGAAACAAACACATATCTTTGTTTCAATAACCAACAATATTCATTACACCATAATACCATGCAACAACTTGCAGAATACCATAAAACAAACACAAAGCCATCTCCATCATAGTACGACTTCAACCCGTACAAACTCAAAACTCGACATACAGTTTGAAGTCCAACACCGCCATTTTCATCAAGTTATAGCGATCTTTACAACATTAAGCAACACCATCTTAACCACATACTCTCAATAAGCACTAATGGAAAAAAATTATTTTTGGATTAACTCACTGATTTTGTTGAAAAGCTTCAGACATGATCTAATAAGCAGTAGGGCTCGATAGTCCTAACTATCAGGCGTGGCAGTGTCAACCAAGTCAGGGTGGAAATACGATTGTGGCATCACGTCAAACACACCAGCATTGAAGTTTCTATCATTTCAAACTCCAGTACACACATTATCAAAACATAAAGAAGCAACTCGACATTATCTCTTCTCCTTCATATCTACATTAAAGTTTCAATCACTACGAATTCAATAGTGGCATTGACATAGGAACAACTATAGTGATCTCCACTATGAAATCTACTCTTCTCCTTTAGATCTGCGGATATGATACCATCTTTTAGGCGATGCAAACACAGTAATGCACCTCCTTCCTATGCATTCATCCTGAGATGCAGTCGAACGAGGAGTTAGTTTTGTAGACAATAATGGCTCTATTGTGATGGTTGTGTAATTGTTGCTCTAATGAAGATAATTGGAAATCAGATTTGAGAGGAGGTGCTAATTGGGAATTGAATTGCTTTAGGGAAAAGAATAATAACAATGCTTATTGGTGAAATTTGGCTATGGAGCAAAATTTGAGTTTGGAACCAAAAGAAAACTTGTATGTGTCAAGGAAAATAGTTAAAAAGAAAACCTCTAGATGGATATGGAACTAATACTTCGTATTATACACAAGTTATACTACATTTTGCATTGTAATTATGTTTTTATGACACTCGAGTCAATGTAATCATCGAGCAAAACCAGACCAAGATGAGTATTAAGATTTGCAAAGTAAGGTTTATATTTTTCAAATTTTAAACATTTTTAGAACTTTCTAAAATTTTGAATAGAACATTGTATATTTATTTAAAGTTTTTATGTTTTTATTTTTGAATGTTATGAAAATTTTAAAAATTTTGTTTTTGAATTTTACGAATATTCTTAAATTTATTTTAGAAAATTTCAAAATTTCAAATATTTTGATATATCAAATGTTAAATAAAATTATTAATTATAATTATCAAAATATTAGACACTAAATAATAAATATTACTTCTTAATTGTTAAATATTAAATGTTAGTCTTAATTACTAATTATAAATTACACGATAATAATTATTAATTACAAAAAATAATTATTGGATATTCCTTTTTATTTATTAACTATTAATTATTGCCTGTTACTTCTTAGTTATGATTGAATATTAATTACTAAATATTAATTATTAATTAATATATATTTAACATTAATTATTAAAAATTAATTATTAATTACTTAATAGTAATTATTTAATAGGAATTATTAGTTATTAATTATTAAACATACATATTACAACTTTTAAAAAAAAACTCTTTATTAAAAATCCATGAACATGACAAATTCAATGCAATTTTCAACAAATAAGCATCGATAACATACTATTCCGCGAATATGTAGAACTCTTCATGTTTCCACATCATTACTTTTCATGAACACCAAATCTATGTATCTTATGAGCCAAGCATGCGTCAACAGGTAATGAGCTATATCTAATGCCCCAGACTATCTCCACCAAATCACTTCCACTGCTGGTCATGTCCTACGTTGGCTAACAATTTTTGCGTTGTGCTATTCACCAAATTTCATTAAGAAAGTCGAGATGTCAATGGGAGAAGACCCAACTGAAAATTATTGGTCGAAATATCAATCCACTTTGGAGGAGCATCACACTACCAAAAAGTACTTAATATGTGGACATATATCTTCTTCTTTATTCCATCACCTTTTCTTCTCTAGCACCAAAATTTGCATCACATTATCAAAGGGTTAAATCGAATCAAATATCATTTCTGACTCTAGTCTAGCTTTACATTGGTTGACTCTCATATAGTGACCTACTAGCAAATAATACAACAACATAGAGTGCATTACACAATTTTATTCTCATGTGTTCTACGCCCATAACTACCATGTACAAGATATAACATGAGGATGGGACCAGATAAGTACCACACTAACATCATTTCCTCTTCTTTCTTCGTTATCTCTCAATACATAATTTGTTTCTAGCATGACGATTAATTTCTCTATTTATTAAATGCATAGTTTGTGGTTAGTTTTAGTTGTACCATCACCTTTCATGTGTACTGTTTATGTCTTTGAGTAGTCTAATCTCTGTCGTTTTCATGTAAATAACGTTTGGAAAGCAAATAGTTTGATCTCACATGCAAAAATTTCCTGCATGATTAAGACAACGTTAGCAGGATCGCTTTCCGCTGTCTTGTGTATATAGCAAGGGCAACAGACTGGAAGTTTTGATTTTTAAAGTTTTAGATATTTCTTTTTGTTTCTGACGAAACTATTCAGGTGATCAAATAAAACTCTCAAACTCATTCCTAGTATAGAAGCTCTTCAAGGTTAAATACTGATATTTCAAGAAGTGTGTTTTGTATTGTGGTCAGAACTAGGCTTGTCAATGGATCGGATTCGGTTTGGGTATCTTAAAACCCATACCCGAGTCCAATTGCAAAAATCAAAATTCAAATCCGATCCGAACCCGCAGGGAATTTCAAAGCCAATATCCGTGCACGGCCTGTCAATCTTTTCAACCCCTCTGAGTAGCACCATTATATCGAACTCATAATATTTATGTTAAAATTATACTCTGAACTTGCAATTTTTATCAAATTTATACATAAACAATGCCAACATATAAATTGCTTTCGAGCACCTTTGTCCAAGTGGTTAATTGATTCGGCTTTGGTGCAGGATGTCACAAGTTCGAAACTTGCTTTCGAACGTTTATTTGACATGGGATATGTTGTCCCCATGATTTGTTGTATATAAAGTACCAGTTCAAAAAAAAAAAAAACATATAAATTGGATGGTGATATAATCAAGTCCGCAACAAAAAGTAAGAAAAAACTCCATATGAAAATAAACAAAACGGTAAAGAAATAACATAAATACCGATGTTTTGATATTACAGAAAACTAATGGTTGGATCGGATCCAAAACGGATTGAATTATAATGGAAACCATACCCGATCCTAAAAATAATCGGGTTGGACTTGGGTGGTTAGAACAAAATCCGTATCTGAAGTAATGTGACAGATTTGGACTAGACTTGGACCGACACCTGTACCATTAACATATGCCGTTGTAAGAACGGTTTATACTTTATCATCACAGAGGATTGTATATTTAAAAAATGAATACTCAGGTGTTTAATTAAAAGCGTGTTTAATTAAAAGCGCACATGCACTTGAACGTATTAACTAAACCTATTCTAGAAGTGGGACACAGAACATGGAAGGGGAAAAAGAAAAGAAAAAGACGGGGTCCTATTACCTGAGAAGTCATCTTAAGTAAACAATTTATAATGACTTCAAGTTCTAAACAATTTATAAAGTACGTCCAACTAAAGATAGGTGAACAAAGATGAAGTTTAAACTTTTTTTTTCCTATTGGAAGAGCAAGGTAAATACAAAATACACATGAAATGGGAAGAGACAAGACATAGCCTCAATTGTCCATATACAAAATTAGGGTTCTTTTCTGGGCCCATGCATAACCATGAGAATATGATGATGAGAGAAACAGTTGCTGCCTGACTCTCTTCTTTGCACATGCAGCCCATGTTACTCTTCACTCTCTTGCACATAATATGTGAGATCATCTCAAAACTACCTTAGTACCTTTTCACTTCCTTACTAAATGTCTACCACTAAAGCCACTATGGTTGAGAAAAAAACTGTTAGATTTAAGATCTATTTATCCAGCTTGATCCATATGTCCTAACATGTTCAATCCTATTATATATATTTTAAAGCTCCAATAAGCGTGTTTTCAATACAAGACTCAATCATGGTCCAATCTCGAATAATCCTGGACCATAAACCATTTGGTCTGAAGCTTAATTAAACCTTAGTCGTGCATGAACTGTAGACCGGATATTCGAATCAGTGGTTCAACCTGTTAGGTGTGACTCACATTGTATTAGAGTGGGTGCGTAGATTGGATTATGATTAGTCCCACATCGCAAGATATTCTAAAAGAGATCAGCATATATATGAGATTGATAGCATGTAACAACAAGGGATTCCTTTTGTTACAAATAAATGTTGTCATGAAAATATATGTGCTCTGGGGGATGTAGGGATATCCAATCATGACGTTGGCACCAAATGAGCTTCGTTCAGTGGTCTTGCCTCTTCTACACTAAATGAAGTGCGCACATAGCGGAAGATGCGAGGGAGTGCCGAAACAATTTCAACATGGTATCGGAGACGATGGTTCGATGGGACCAATATGATGCAGCATTGACCTAAGTATGCTCCAATATGTGGTTTGAGTTCTGGATTCTCATTAAGGTGGCGTTATAAGTTAAAAAAACGCGATCTGCTACAACCGTGGAAAAGTGAACTCTTTGTGAAACAGCTTGGCCAAACTGCTAGAGATGGTAGCGACCTAATCTAAACTGCTAGAGGTGTTAGCGACCTTATCCAAGTGTTTGAGGACTTGGAGATCTGTTAGGTGTGGCTCGCATTGTATTAGAGTGGATGCGTAGGTTGGATTATGATTAGTCCCACATCGCAAGATATTCTAAAAGAAATCAGCATATATATGAGATTGGTAGCATGTAACAACAATGGATTCCTTTTGTTACAAATAAATGTTGCCATGAAAATATATATGCTCTGGGGATGTAGGGATATCCAATCGTGACGCTGACACCAAATGAGTTTCGTTCAGTGGTCTTGCCTCTTCTACACTAAATGAAGTGCGCGCATAGCGGAAGATGCGAGGGGTGCCGAAACAATTTTCAACACAACCGTTCATTTGAACAATGATTCTTTTATTCGTCTTTTACTTTCTCATTGTTCCATTCTGTCTCAAACAACAAGCTTTACTATTTTTTACGCCACCGCAATTTCCTTCAAAACCACTACAAGCTTCGTAAAATTCATCGTCACTAAACTTTTATCGTCGTACACCGCTACTGTATGCACAACTATAATTGTTTTGGTGCAATTGTGTACTACACCAATACACAACTTCAAGGCAAACCTTGAAGATCATATTTTCATTTTAATATTTTTGCATTTAGCTTGTACTTAAATGGATAAATTTTCAAAAAGAAAATTCACGATCCCTACGGTTTGATTGATTGAAAAACAAAATCTTAAACTTTGAATCGTCACGACGGTCATGAAAACTATGCTAACAGCAACATATATAATCAGACACCAAATAAAAACATAATCGTTTCCAACATGCATGTGGAAATAAATGAACAACATGGGTCTTCATACTGTTAAAACATCTAAACAAACACCTAAAATACAAA
This sequence comes from Allium fistulosum, assembly GCA_030737815.1. Taxonomy (NCBI): domain Eukaryota; kingdom Viridiplantae; phylum Streptophyta; class Magnoliopsida; order Asparagales; family Amaryllidaceae; genus Allium; species Allium fistulosum. The sequence continues at coordinate 89,577,235 of CM060905.1, forward strand.
CACCTAAAATACCTAAAGAAAATCCTAAATTTTCCTTTTTATCATATAAAAACATGTTTGCACGGAAAAACGAACCTAACAAAAATTATGGCCTTGCAATGACAAGTATGTCAATGATGTACATGTGAGAAAGGAGGAAAGTGATTGTGTATGATTATGTGATTACCGATATATATATACAAATTGGCAGGAACCGAACATAAGGTAAAAAGAGTAAGACCTACCAGATATATTCCTTTTTTTCACCATAAAATTACCAATGTATGTACAAGTCGAGTAGACAAATAAATTTTAAAAAAACTTCAAGCATATGGCTATCAAAAGAATTAAAGAGAAGTGATACTGGAAACATGCATGACTGGGGTTATCGGAAACATAGCTAAGGATCATCAAAAGTTAAACAAAAAAACCGGTATTGGAAATATGAAGTTATAAGCTATCAGAAATATAGACATCTTTGTCACAAGCATAAAGTTACAGGTTATTGAAGTAAAAAATTGAAGGCTTGGCGTAAAAAATGCTTACAAAATTCCCCGTACTATCTCTATGGTACATTAGTTTATCCCTATGTATTGTTGGATAGAAAAGTTTATCTTAGAATTCATCTTTTACCACCTGGAGGAGAATTCATCTTCTAATATGTGTCAGTGTCTAGACTCTAGACTCAACCTGGACGAATACAGAGACGAATATTCAAGACATTGAATTTTCTGGGCTGAATGTCTCATTATTTGCTCAACCTGGACGTCCAGAGGATCTTTTGTGTTCTCTCAATGCGCTGGACGCTACTTTTTTTTGGGCGTCCAACCGTGGCTGTAATTTTTTGGACGCTCAAAAGGTGGTCGTCCAAACTTGTACACCCAAAAATTGAATGCCCTACCCCACTTCAGTTTTCCAAAGAGGGGCAATCCGATTCAGTTGAATTGAGTTTGTTCGAACATGAATATTAAGCTTTGTTGTAGATGCCCTAACTTGCAAGACACTAATAATTACGTGTATAAGTAAAGCGTGCAATCTAAGAGCATTACCTTATAGAATAAAACAAAATTTATTTATAGGCTCCAAAAATCATACTCAACTATATTATTTTCGCACTACAAACCTTTTTTTTACAAGAATACGTATATTATTCACTAAACTATTATTTGTATGTGATAGAATATATTTTACATATATTCTGGATGTTAGAATATTTTTTGCATTTATTCCCTGATACTGTATATATCTTTATTTGGTTGGTATTTATTTAGTTGTCTTTGTTTTAGCAATTCAGTTGGCTAATTTGTAGCCTATCTTTACTCTTGTAACCATATATATTATGAGACGTTAAAGACAATCGACAGGAAATTGATTTCTAACAGTATGCATTTTTAAAGTGTACAAACACACTGTTACAGTTTGTATTAGCACATTTTGAAATTACACAAGTATAATTTATTTTTAGAAAAATTGTGCGTACACAAATTCAAATTGTATAAATAAAATGCTGATATAGTGAAGAAAATACTTACTCCCGCCTTGTTAAAAGCTTATTATATAAATAGATTTTTTTCTCTCACTAATATTAGCATTTTATATTTGCATAATTTGTCCCAAACACAACATTTTCCTAAAAAAGCTTATACTTGCGAAATTTCAAAATACGTAAGTACAAACTGTAAATTTATACTTGTACACATTAAAATTGTACAATACAAATACTAATATGAAGAAACGTAACCTATTTTTGTAATAAGTTTGTAATCAACTGTTGCAGTTGAAATACCCTTTTCTTTTTATGGACCTATAAATAAAATTCGTCCGTTAATGGAAAGCAAAACAAAGTGTTCCAAAGCCATTATTATATTATATTATGTAGCTCTAATAAGGAACATCTACAGACAATACAGAAAAACATGATTATAGTGAATAAACAACACATACCTTCATGTTAAAACATCCAATCAAACACCTAAAGTACGCAAAGAAAATCCTGATCTTTCCTTTTTATATCAATTATGTACATGTGATAAAAGATGAGCTGATAATGGTTGCATGCACAGTCAGTCTATACATCATAAGGCAAAGACACAAAACGTCTAGCCATTGATTGTTTACAGCTTTACGGGTCTACCTAGTTCATATACAGTCCTTTGTTTTGATCTTCATGAACTTCAGGTTGAACACGGATAAAGTAGCGACAGCACAACATAAACTATTTTATGATATAGAAGTTAGGCATGGAAAGGTATAACTAATCGAGATATGACAACACCTCCACCACCTTCATGTTTATTTGCGTACTTGCATATAATTATCTATTGAGTATATAATAAAATGAGGATATATATTCCTTAAAGCCCATTCATTCCTGCAAGAAAATTGGCCCATGGTTTCTTGAAGAGTGTATCAGGTAAATTGGTACTCACTAAAACTAAATGGAGAAATTTTCTTGGGCTTTTCCCTGGGTATAAAGATAAAAATATTACAGATTAAAAAAATTACTGAAACCTCCTGAATTTCTAATTTTTTAGCTAATTTTTTGTTTGGCTTAGTTCATTTCAGGACGTGCAATCATAGTTTCGAAGACCGAACTGTAAGTCAAACCGTGCTGGCGTAAGATTAAAGGTTCTAGTGGTTCAACCGGTCAGACTGGGAGAGCCGCGTTGATCGTTAAGTTTTATTTTATTGATTTAAAGATAAATTATTTCAATTAAGGTTAAATCTTAACCAATTATAATTAATATATTTACAAGAAACATAACAAAAAATCAACGGTCGAAATAATGGCGTCTAGCTTTTCTTCTTCTCTGTCTTCCTTCCAATAAAAAAAAATTATTATTATTATATTATCCAGTTCCATCCCACGCAAGCTTCTCTCTTGTTTGCTGCGTTTATCTTCAACTGCTTTCTCGCTTCTTGAGAGCAAGTTATGGATTTCTCTTCTAAGGTTTTTCCTGCCCTAGCCAATTTTGTGGGTGCGTGTCCATCCTTCGAGCTTATTTTGGAAGCTATTAAGGCGGATCTTCTTGGCGAAGTGGCTTTCTGTTTTCACTCGTCATCTACGGTGAAATTACTCTGCTTTGTGGAATCGGATCTGCATTTCTTGGTTCGCCGTAGATACTTTTTGGTCGACTTGGCTTTCATGTTGATTATTCCTTTATTAGATTTGGGGGCTCAGCAAGGAAATACAGCATCTGGTAATTCGCCTTTTTCCAATTGTAATTTGGGGAGCCCTGCCCTTTCCAGATCGCTCAATGTTCCCATTCGATCTTCTATTGTTCAACACGAGTCCCTTTGTGCTCCTCCAATCCGATTCCTCCCTAAAGTGATTTCGTGTTACCAACCTGACGATCTAGCATGGCCATCTTTGAGCTGTTCTTCTCCTCCGGCTCATCGCAGAGCTAGGTTGGCGAAGTTTGTTAAACACAAACGTTCGCGCTGGGTTAATAAGTCTCTCTATCGCAATCGATTGGCTTCTAAAGCGGATTCGTCAGTGCGTACATATGGTAGTGAACGCGAATCTTCTTCCGCCGATCAATTCTCTATGGCTAAGCTTGTGTCCTCTCTCTTTTGTCTTAATAGCTTCGACTGTCTCGATGTTGATGGGTTTTCTATGGACTCCCCTTGTCATCTTTCTTGTGAAGGGGTGGCTGGGACTTGTTCTCGCGCGCCTCTGGATTGTCGTGGTTCATTTCTAGCGAGCTCCCCCAAGGTGTTCCGAGGTTGTTCTGTGGCTGACTGTGATTCTCGCGTTCTCGATGGCCCTCTGTTTTTTTGTTCGGGTCCTTTATCTTTCAGTGATGGGCCGGGTGATCCTTGTGTAGAGATCTCTGAGCCCTCTCTCCAGGTTTGTGATGCTCTTGGTAGGCAGCTTGAGGATCCAGCTCCGTGCTCTCACTACAAGAAAACTGCAGTTACCTACGTCAATATGGCGTAGGCGGGGTGTAGTTAAATGCAATAGCTACGCAGCGCCTACGCCAAAGTTGGCGTAGGTAAAACCTGCGTAGCTAAAAATATGCCTACGCCTTACCTACGCCATCCGTAGTGGTGTTTCCTACGCCGTTCCTACGCCTATATTTTTCTACGTCTTTCCTACGCCGTAATATTCCTATGGATATGGGACGACATTTCTACTTCTTTTTTACCCACGCCTTTCATACGCCCTTCGTTTACCTACGCTTTCCCTACGCCTTTGATTTTCTACGTTTTTCCTACGTCTTCCCTACGTCATTCATTTATCTACGGTTTACCTACGCCTATATTTTTTACGTTTTACCTACGCCTTTTCTGAAGCAATTTTTATATATTATACACACGATTTTTTGCTATAACAATATTTGCTTTACCTACGCTTTTTCTGAAGCAATTTTTATATATTATATACTATTATATTTCTTTTCATCGTACATTAAACAGAAACTAAAATCAACTTATTTCATGTATATAAACATTTCAACAAAACGATTAACATCAAATCATTCATCTTCAATTAAATTCAAATATCTCATTCATATTACAAAGTCAAATCAATATCAATCGAGTTCTCATATGTCTAAATAGTACAATATTACGTTCATAATACATGACATCAAAAAGATACGACTAAGAATGAAAAATACCCTCATCCCTCACGACGATCATCAATGTAATGACTTGATAAATAGTTGCTAACCCCTCTGAACAACTCGCCTCTTTCTTCATACACCACATAAACTCGCAACCACACAACCTATCACTCCATTCAACTGCTCCTTCATCTCGCAACCCAAATTACCATGTTTCCATAACTACCTATCTTTAAAATTTCCTCAATTTCAACAACAACCAAATTCAATCTGCGAATGCAAATAAATCCTCAGCTATTAGTTTCCATCAGCAATCGCGCCTCCACCACCAATTGTGATTTCCAAACCAAATCGCAACCCAAATTGGAGACTCTATTATTGAAATAAATGACACAAATACGATAGCAGAGATTGATATGGATCTGAATCAGACTAAATAATGCACTAACAGTCAGAGCGATAATGGAAATAGATATATACACTACTACAAAACAGGCCATTTGCATCGCCTCATTTGAATCGGTTGAAGTAAAAACTGATGCAAATAGTACTATTTGCATCAGTTCTGTCTTAATAACCGATGTATTTGGTACGTGGAAAGCAATAGGTAATAAAAAATCAAATTTGCATCAGTTGTCACCAACAACCGATGCAAATACGTCGATGCAAATAGTTTTAGTCGCATCGGTTTTAAAGTCAACCGATGCAACTACGTTAATTTGCATTCCTTACCAACATATGTTTTAACAGTAGGCAAATACAAAAAGGAAAACGGGTATGCGAAAACAACCTGCAACCCACGCTCAAATCCTACACTACAAAATGAATGTAACTGAGAATAATATCAGTTTAATAAAACCCAAATCTCCAAACACACTACTTTCATAATTCATGGCGGCACTCAAAAATAGATTAACTCACAATTTCTCAACCCAATTTTCTCAAAAAACAAAATTCAATCGCAACCCAAATCGAATTTTGGGAGTTCTCGCCGTGTTCGATTCGAGTTGCCCATTAATTTGGTTTGGGTGCCAACGAGGGGTTGAGGAGGTGACTGGTCAGGGCAAGTCGCGTGTTTGTCGAGGGGTTGAAGGTGACTGGTCAAGGCTAAAATTCAACCAAGAGGCGATTAGAGGTTATGCGGTCACTGTCGATATGGGTTTCAAGCTGCTGCTCGTCAGTGGTGCTCGCGTTCAAGTGTGGGTTTCGGTTTATGAGTTGCGGTTGATGTTGTGATTGCAGGTGAAGGGTGTTTTTTTCTTCTTCTGGAAGTGGCAGTTTGGAGGCAGTTTGTTGAGCAGACAGTGGGATTCACAAAGGAAGCGATTTTCGAAAGATAACAAAAACTTTCGAAAGGAAGCGACTTTTGAATAGGTTCTCAGAGTTGCTCAAAAACTTTCGAAGTGGTTCAATGGACTTAGACGTAGTACTCGAAGTGATTCACAAAGCGATCCACGAGGAAGTTCAATAATTCCCGAAGGCATTAGTGATTTTCGAAGTGATTTTCGAAGTTATTCAGTTATTTATGAAATGAATCTTGAAAACGAAAGAACATTAGGGAGATTCATTAATTCTCGAAGACGGAGTGACCTTCGTAGCAGTCGATGGCTATTGAAGTAATTGGATCTGGGATTTACAGAGAATTAGGTAGCATCGGAAACGAACAATGCATAGGTGTCGGATGAGGGATGATTTCGTAAACCACCAACAAGCGACTCCAACTTTGTTCATCAGTCGATTGAGTTCAGTGATGACAAAGTTAGGCAGTGTCAAAGCAATCGAGGCCGAAAAGGAATCAATATCGATGGTAATGGATATCACCAACAATAAAGGAAATCGACGTCACCAATTGGCGACAACCAAGGTTAGGGCTCACCGTTACATAAGTTGTCATTCGTATGTTCAAAACTGACATCTCAAGGTATGCGACTTCAACTCTTTTAAAAATCTACAGGCTTTAGAAATCGATTATAAAAGATAAATTTTCAAATGCTTCAGATCTTGAAAAGCAATGCTTTGAGCTTCAAAAATGAAGTTTCAAATTTTGAAATAAGTATCCTAAATTTAAAAAATAAAATGCTATATAGGTATGGTTGTTAACTTTTTGCATTGTTGTATATTTCTTTTGATTTTGGCCTTACTAACTTAATTATTTTGTTATTGTAAAATTGGTTGCATTATATTTTCGAGTTATTAGCTATGTTTCATTCTGTACACGCATGTGCATGCAATTCCACAGGCATGTATTATCATTATCAAACCATTTTCCCATTGTTTAACTGCTTCCCAAAATATAACCATATAATGTTAATAGCTTCTGAATTTCCCTTATATAATTATTTTATAGCAGTGTGTGTATGACAGAGTAAGCAAGAGTTGGTGTGTTTAAGGGCGGTAGGATATGTATATATTGATTAGTAAGTTCTTTGCTCTGTTGTCATTCTTACTTCCAGTAACTTATATTATAAGTGAGGGTTATGTTCATTAGAAGTTGGCTGTCTTTGTTTTTGCACTTTATTTTTCCTGCTTTATGTCTTCAGTCTGTTCACATTTGTTAGCCGCACTTGATTCACTAGTTTAAATTACATATAATGTATATCACATACAGTGAATTATTTTATCTATGTATACACTATTTGAACTACATTTAAATGCCTTAATTAGGTTGTACTGATTAAGCTTGTTAATGAATTATTTATATATATCTATATATACTCTTCTTATTTATATTTAGACTAGACTAAGCCAAATCTCTACTCAACTTAAATATATAATTGAGGAAGCTTCAACAGTTTGACTTAAACTACAGGATTACATGTGTTTAATTAGAATATAGAATAAAAGGTATATACACCTTTATACACTAGATTGAATCTTGTTGGAGGCTGAGAAGATGACTATATTGGTTAAGGCTGCCAATATGAAGATCCATTCATACTGGCCTGGCTTGTTTGCCAAGCTTTTTGAGAAGAAGAACATTGAAGATCTTATTTTCAATGTTGGATCTAGTATGAATATGGCTTATGTCTTTTTTAGCGAGCTCTATCGATAGCTTAACATAATTTGCTATTATAGGTGGTGCTATTCGAATATCTGTTTCTGCTGCAGCTGCCGGTGGTGCTCCTTGCTGAAGCTGTTGCTCCCTCTATTGAAGAGAAAAAGGTACGTTTTTATGCCTTCTTGCCCTGTTGGTTTGTAATCAGTCACGTATATGCCTTGTTGTTTGAAATTTTATCATGCCTGTAGCCTAGATTTGCACTGTCATTTATTACAAAAAGCCGCCTAGACATTTTTCGTTCTTCATGTGCTCTGATAGTTTGAAATATGTTGAATCCCCACTTCCTGCTACCTTTACTTTGTGCATCCCTGGCATTAATTGTTGCCTTAGTTTGTACTTCCCTTTCTATGCATAATTGACCATATTTTCATGGACCTAAGTGCAAATCTTTATTTGTAAATAGTGATGTTTTTCCCTTGGCACGTTCTTCAATTTTCCTAGTACTTTGACATTGTTATGTATTTGATTTCCCTGTCACTGGGGAATCTTGCAATTACATTAATAATTAGTAAGTCCCTGACATGTATTCTGTGGTTGACTGCCTTTTTGCTTATGTGTGAGTTCACTTTCATTTTATTTCATGCATCACTAGCCCTGCTACACGAAATAAGGTCACGCACACTATATATTTTTGTCTAGTGCCTAGAGTTCTTTTTTCACCACATTTTTAGCTGCTGCTTGTAGACTTGAAAATCTTCTTTTGTTTTTATTTCTTTAACCCAAAGTCTAATAATAATCTTATGTTGGGTTCTCCTTTGTAACTTTTTGTTTCAGTTTGTATTCTTGTTCTCCATGAAATTTGTTTGTAAAACTGCTTATTCCTTTTAAAGCCTGGCTTTGAGGAATGTTAATCAAATAGTACAAACAATATGTTATTTTCTTTTTCTTTCTATGCCTATTATTTTAATTTTTGCATTATGTTACTTTGTCTAAACACATCATACTTGTTTTTTTAATTCTTGTTCATTATGCTATACATCAATTTGTAGCTTCAATTTTGCATGTATGATTTCCTCCTAGCTTTAGGAAATAGTGATATAATCTAGATATACCACTTTATTTGATTATTAAGATACTAACATTAAGTAGATTTCTATTTGCTGAAAATTATACAGTGAGGGTTTCCTTGCATACGTTGTAACATGAAGTTTGTTTGTTTTTTTTTGAGAGAGGGTTTCCTTGCATACGCTGTAACATGAAGCATGATTATATTAGTTTGATTTTCACCAAGTTTAAAGTTTTAAACTATCTTCCCATCCAGGTAGCAAACCCAAAACATTAAAATGGTTGACACTTCGATGAACTAACATTAAGTAGATTTCTATTTGCTGAAAATTATACAGCAGTTGAACCAAGTAATCTTTGACTTGCTAGTCATCTACATGTTGCTCTTCTGAATTATGATATTCCTAGTTTAAATTATGAAAAGAAATTCCTTTTTATGTTGGAAACATGTTTGATCATATCATTATTACAGGTTTCATCTGACTCTGCTGATTACCGCAACAGTTTGCTGCTGGATGATGTAAGTTCAAATTATTTTCTTCTGTTATCTAATCTGATTTCCAAAAGACTACATTTTTGCATTGAACGCTGAACCAGTTAAACAGTTTGCTGCATTGAATGTTTGTATTCTGCAGGATCATATGCATATGCAGATTGCACCGCTCAACTTTAGGCCAGTAGCTCAAGTACAAAATAGGATGAAGGTTTGTGCATTTAAAGACCATCTTCTGCTTAATTTATCCACTGTCAATGATACATTCTCTTCTCTGTATATATGTATTTTTGTGTGTCTACATATAACACGTTGCATTTATTTTTTACTACTGACTGTCTGATTATGTACTGTGGAATTTATTTATGTTTTTCATTCTTTTGTCGAATTATTAAATCTGATTATGTATTTGCCATCAAATTTTATTTTGAATGATTGTAATATTGCATGCAATAATTGTTTGTTATAATCAATAATATATATACAGTCTATTTGAGTGTCGTAATAATGGTTTCTGAGAATGGCTTTTTGCATCAGGTATAAATAGCTGATGCAATAGAGGGATTAGTTTGCATCGGTTGTTATAAAAAACCGATGCAACAAGATACTTTGTTGCATCGGTTTTCATTACAGCCGATGCAAAATGGGGCTGTGTTCAAGCAACCAACCATGATATTTTGCATCAGTTGTTTGTAACAACCGAGGCAAAAAGGCACTTTTTGCATCGATTTCAGAACTGATGCAAAAGTGTTAACCCTGTTGCATCGGTTGCATATGCATCGGTTGTTGAACTGATGCAAAATGGGGGTAAACAACCGATGCAAATGGCCTGTTTTGTAGTAGTGATAATTAACAGAGCTCCAATCATGACTATTTACACTGTATTACAATGTATTATTTCCATCTGGCTTTTGGAAATAGTCATTCGAATGTGGAAATAGTCATGCAAATGTGCACAGACAGATTCAACAGGCATATAGCCATCATAGCCCACTAGCTTGTGATAAGTAGGCAACTTAATGCCATCATTTAATAAAGAAAGTGAACTGACCTTGTTAGGAAAAATAGTAGGCACATGCGAAGGCTGTAAGGTATCAATGCTTGAACCAATTGAAGCTGCAGAATTTTAGTGATCTTCAGGTTTTGCAACGTTACCAAATTGAACAGTAGATGTAACATCAAAGACGGGAATTCCTGAGGTAACAACAATGATGGATGAGACAACAAGAGGTGGAACAAAGATTTGCAGAGCAGGATTGAAAGCGAAATCATCAAGCGTCGGAGCAAAGTTGCGACTAGATCTATCGACGGATGCACAGTGCTCATTTGACGTAGCAAGACGAGGTTTCGTTTTTCGATTCTTGGTTCCGATGGTAATGACTTGATAAAAACAAACCCTATATGTGGCTTTACTAACTCAACCCGATGGGAATCATTCCTATGCCTACCTCAACATCAATTATGCATTCGGCATAGTAATGTATACTCTTGGTGAGAATTGTCGTTTGCACAATACCAATTTAAATTTAAAGTAATTACAATGTCGAACAGTTACGTAATTACACTAAAAAAACACTTCAATTTCCTACAATTTCCTACGTAGTTACACCCCCGTACACATGTTGCCACTTGAATTATTCTTCATAAAAACACCTGGTTGCACTCTCCGCCTTCGTCATTCCATTAATTCATAACAAAAAAAAATCCAGATCTAAAACAAATATAAAAACCTCTAATTCTCAATCCATCTAGCAACATCAGGTCTGGCCTCGACTTGCCACCTCAGATGCCCTCGCGCCACCTACTCGCATGCCACCTACCCATACGACATCTGTTTGTGCCACCTACAATGACTTTGTTTCAGCCTTCTACTGGGAAGCTTGAATGTATATTTTAAAGTATATTGTAGCTTGAACATCGTTATTTTGAAAAAGCTTGAATTCTAAGATGTAGACGATATTACCAATTAAAAGGGTAGCTCATCATGAACCTGAAATCGAAGGTCGAAATCCAAATAGAAGATTGGATCGAAGGTTTCCAGACGTCGGAGATGGAGTCGCAGACGTCAGAGATGGAGTCGGAGATGGAGTCGAAGACGTCGGAGATCGAAGGTTTCAGAGTGTGATTTGAGATGAATGGGTTTAATTTGGAAGACGAATTGGGTTTTTGTACATATGCCGGTTTTGATAAATGGGAATGAAAGGGTTTTGTACATACGCCGGTTTTGATAAATTAGGTTAATATTTTGGCTAAGACCATGGCGTAGGCATGGCGTAGCAACAATTCCTACGCCTTTCCTACGCCATGAAAACTTTGTAGAAAACTTTGTAAACGTGGAAACGGCGTAGGAAATTATCTACGACCTTCCCACGCCATCATTTTAACGTAAGGAGTTTCCTACGCCTTTCCTACGCTTTAATTATTTTTCAGCATGTCGAAGCTGGCGTAGGTAAGACGTAGGAAATTTTCTTACGTCTTTCCTACACCATTACCTCTTTCTACGTGTTTCCTACGCCATACCTACGCCCCGCCTTTTGGCGTAAGAAAGACGTATTTTATGTAGGAAATTGATGTGTTTTCTAGTAGTGTCTCCTCTGCTGATGTCCCATTCTACATCCCAGTTGGCTAGGCTTGGAGGCAGGATGGGTATCTCTTGCTCGTTGGTTCAAAAGGAAGGCATCTCTGGATTCTCCTTCCTCATAGGTAAGCCAGGCGCACATCTATTAGTGGTACGTGCTGCCGAACCTCAGGTTTGTAGATTTTTTCCTCTTTGTTTAGTTTTAGATTGGTCCTTCCTTGTATATTTGGATAGTATTATGTTGAAGTTTGCTTTAGATTTCTCTGTTCTTGTTGTAGTGAGCCATGACACGTGTTCGCGTGTGCTCCCTACCAATTCATCTACATCTACGGAGGTAGCGGTGGTAGGTCTCAGTTATATTTTTTGCTGGTTTGTCCGTTTGAGCTGTGGTTTCCCTGCCGAGGTAGTATTCTGCCTCGGATTTTTGGAGGCTGCTTCCTTTTGTTTCTTTTTTGTCCTTCTTGACCCATCGGGTGGGAGAACTGTCCATTTCTCCTCTTGGTATGTGGCTTCGACTTCCAGCCTTTGTTCCAGTTTTTTGTCTTTGTCTTGTCCCGCTTCGCTGTCGCTCTCTGGTTGCTCTTCCTTTTGGTTTTTTTCGTCGCTCTCGTCTCCTTCCTTCGCTACGGTGGATGGGTTCTTGCGGCAACGTGGGATGCGCCTAGTCAGATGCATCCCTCTTAGCCTCTCCCCTTACACCCTCCTATTCTCGGATTTTCCGGACCGATCCATTCCGCCTGCTTCTCTTTGTTCCTCGGCGTGCTCTCTCCCTTCTTCTTCCTGTTCTCTGTCCATATCCATCCCTCTTATGAGTCAGGCGGAAATTGTGAGCCTTAATGATCGCCTAGCGTGCCTTTCTAGGAATTCTATCATGTCTCCGCTTGTTGTTCCTCTTGAGGCCATTGATGAGGTGTCTTTTGAGACCTCTTCCCGGGCCTCCGTTCCTCTTCATCGTTCGTCTCGTCGCAGGTCGCGACGAGCTCCTTCTACCCCTCGCACTATTCGCACACGCTCTATAGCGGCGTCCGAGAAGATCGACAGATCGTCTCGATCCTCGTTGTATCTTATCTGAGTCGAGCTCCCTCTTGTTCTGTTTTCCTCGTTTTTGTTTCTTTGCTTGTTGTCTCCATGGCGAATTTCCTTATTTGGAATATTCGTGGTATCGGCAATGATGAGTCTTCGGCCAGGCTGAAGCGCATTGTCAGGAAGCATTCTGTCTGTTTGGTTGCTCTGTTGGAACCTTTCATGGGTCCTGAAGTAGTAACCAAAACCGTCTTAGAGTTAGGTTTCGCTGGTGCTTTCTTCAATGTGTCGGGCAAGATATGGATCCTGTGGTCCAAAGCCGTGGTGGTACGCCCTGTTTTTGATTCGGATCAGCTGCTTTCTGTGTCTTGTTCGGCCCCCTTTTTTGCGTCTTCCTTTCTTTTTTCGGCGGTATACGCCAAATGTGATCGGTCGGAAAGGCTGACCCTCTGGTCCGATATCCTTTCGCTTTCAGCCTTGGGCTTCCCCTCTTCGGTCTTGGGTGGAGACTTCAATGTCGTCGCCATCCAAGCTGAAAAGAGGGGAGGCGCCGCCGTCAACTGCCTCGCGGTAGCGGATTTCAACGCCTTCATAGCTAGCTCGGGCCTTTCTGAGATCCCCTTCGTTGGCTCTGCTTTTACCTGGTCGAACAACCAAGGGGGACCGAACCGTATCCTATCCAGATTGGACAGAGTATTTGGATCGGAAGAATGGTTCCATTCCCCCTTTTCCTTTTCTATCTCCCACCTCCACCGTACCTTTTCTGATCATGCCCCCTTGGTTCTGAGCTGTTCCCCGCTGTCTCTCTCTGGCCCTTCCTCCTTTAGATTCCAGAGTATGTGGAAATCTCATCATTCTTTCCATCAAGTGGTGGAGGAATCTTGGAGCGTCCCTGCTGCAGGCCCTCCCCTCGTTGTATTTTCCAGAAAACTTAAACGCCTCAAGGCCTGTCTGAAGGATTGGAACGTTCAAGTTTTCAAAAACATCTTCGATCGTGTCAGAGCGGCCGAAGAGTCTCTTATCTTGGCTGAATCCTCGCTAGACGAGGATCCATCCAATGCTAACAAAGAGGCTTGGGAGCTTGCCCAAATGGCCTTTTCCTTTGAGCTTCGTATCGAAAACGACTACCTTCGTCAAAAGGCGAGGATCAAATGGGTGGTCGAGGGAGATACGAACTCCAAGTTCTTCCATTCTTCTATTCGTAAGAAGAACAACCTTCTCTCTATCCGTGAGATCCTTCGTCCTGATCTCTCTGTGGCTTCTTCGCCTGAAGAAGTCAAAGAGACCATCCTGGCCCACTTCGAATCCTTTCTGGGTGCGCCTTCTATTTCGGTCTCTGATCCGTCCCTTTTGGCATTCATCCCCAGAGTGGTTCAGCCGGAGGAAAGTTCCGATCTTTCGTTCCCCCTTCATCGGATGAGATTCGGGCATGCATCTTTGCTCTAAGCAAGGACAGTGCTAGTGGGCCTGACGGTTTCAACGGAGTCTTCTTTCGAAGTGTCTGGCCTATTATTCAGTCAGATTTTTGTTTGTCTATTCAGTCCTTCTTCTCGGGCGGATCCCTTCCCTTAGGATGGACGTCCACCAATCTGGTCCTTATTTCGAAGTGTGAATCCCCCAGGTCTTGTGCGGATTTTAGACCTATCAGTCTGTGCAATTTCTCTAACAAGGTTATTTCAAAGGTATTGGCCAACCGTTTGGCACCATACCTTGATCGGATCATATCCCCTTCTCAAGCGGGCTTTGTAAAAGGTCGCTTGATCACTGATAACGTCCTTTTAGCTCAGGAATTGATCTCCCAAATTAACCGGAAAGTTTGGGGCTCTAATGTTGTCTTTAAACTGGATATGGCAAAGGCCTACGATCGCATGTCGTGGTTTTTTGTCATAAAGGTTTTGCGGGCTTTTGGTTTTCCAGAGCCCCTTATCGATTTGATCTGGAGGCTCATTTTCAACTGCTGGTTCTCCGTGCTCATAAACGGTTCTGCCAATGGTTTTTTCAAGGCGGGAAGGGGTTTACGTCAGGGAGACCCTCTATCGCCTTCTCTGTTCGTCATCGCAGCAGAGGCCTTCATTCGTGGGATTCAAACTCTCACGATCTATAACCAAATCCAGAGGTTTGGTATCCCTAGGGGGTGTCCTCTTGTCTCCTCCTTGTCCTTTGCGGATGACATTGTCATCTTCTCGAATGGTAGGCGTACTTCGGTTAGACGTCTCATTCGTTTCATTCGCCAATACGAGAGGAGTTCGGGTCAACTTGTCAACTCCTCCAAGAGTTGTTTCGTCCATGCTAAGGACATGTCCCCTTCGCGCGCTTCTTGGATAGAGGACTTTACCGGGTTCAAGGAAGCGTCCCTTCCGCTTCCCTATCTTGGTATCGTTCTTTACAGAGGTTGGAAACTGAATGCTATTTTCGACCCTTTGGCTGACAAAATAAGGGGAAAGATCATCCGTTGGAATGCGAATCTTCTTTCTCAGGCAGGTAGATTGGTCCTCATCAAGTCAGTTTTAGGCTCGATGGGCACCCATGTATTCGCTGCTATGTCTCCCACTTCTTCCTTCTTTCGATCCTTCCAGTCGTTGGCCTCTGCTTTCTTTTGGGGGTCGAAGGCTGATGCTCGTCGCCATCATTGGGTCTCCTGGGACGCCATCTGTCGTCCCAAGAGTGAAGGCGGATTAGGCTTGCGCAATCCTAAGGATATCTGCGTGGCTTTTGCGTGCAAGCTGTGGTACCGGTTTGGAGCAAACGACTCTCTTTGGGCGTCTTTCCTCCACTAGAAGTACCAAAGGCTGGCGATCTCTGGCTTCTCCGGCTCCCCCTCGTTCGCTAGTGAGACTTGGAAACACATGCAAACGGTGAAACCGATTTGTGATTCCCATGGCGATCTTTCCGGCTGGGACGGTGGGTCTTTTTCGATCTCCAAAGCCTGGAGTTCGATTCGCTCTTCGGCTCCGACTCTCCCTTTATTTTCTTTCATTTGGGACTCTCGTATTCCTCCTAAAGTTTCTCTTTTAATGTGGCGTATCCTTCATGACGGGTTGCCATTGGACGAGAACCTTCAGAGGATTGGTATTCCTGTCGTTTCCCGGTGTCGCTGTTGCGGGAATGGTGATACGGAATCTCTTGGTCATTTGTTTTTTCTCGGCTTTACAGCTAAGGCTTGCTGGAATTACTTCAGGAACCTGGTAGGTATCCGAGGTAACGCCAGATCCCCGGCTGAGCTCCAGAGGAACTGGTGGTCTGGCAACCCTGGGAATTCTCTTAGGTCTATCATTCTCCGTATGCTTCCTTGCCTGATCTGTTGGCACATCTGGTGCGCGCGGAATAAGGCAATCTACGAGGATTGCCCAATGGATCCCCCTTCTATCATTCGGCGTGTTAGGAATGATGTTTTCTTAGATTTTCATGGTAGGCCCTTTAAGAGATCGACTAACTCTCGATCTCAACTCCTTGTGGGCCTTCTTGCCATTTCCTGTGTTCAGGCTTCGGCTAGAGAAGGAATAGGTTGAGGACTTCTCCCGGTCGCGGGCTGTCCTCTTTCGCCCGTCACCTGTCCCCCCTTTTTCGTTCTTATGTCTCGGTTGTTTTTTCAGGTTCTGGATTAACAGGTTTGGTCTTGCTTCTTCCTTACGGACTTGTGGGTGATTTATGTGTGGCTTCGGAGGAGGTTCTTGTGTCCTCCTTCCTTTTCCATGTCTTCGATTGATTTCTCCAGAGTGTCTTGGAGGTCCTTAGGCGTGTATTTCTCGAGTCGAGCTCTGCACGTGGTTCGGAGGACATCTTCATTGGGCGGTGGCTTCGCCGGAGCTCGATGAGGATGTTCGGCGGGCGGTGGTTTTTCCGAAGCTCACCCAGATTTTCTGTGCTGCTTTGACTATTCTGTGGGGCTGTCTTGGTTCTTCTGAGCTGGCTCTTTTTCTTTTAGTCGGCGCTAGCCCCTACTCTATGAGTCTGCTTCCACTGGTTGCTGCCTTTGGGTAGCTCGGTGTGCTTTGTATGTGGTTTGGATTGGTGGTCTGGCCTTTGCCTTTCATGTTAAGGCGGGTCTGGTGGTTGTGTTGGTGGTATCTTATTTCTCTGCTCTTCTTAGTTGGTTGTCTTGTTTTAGTTTGTAGTTCTTTTGTCTTTTTGATTTCCCCGCTTTTGTTCTGTGCTCTTCTTGTCTGGGAGGCATTTGTCCTCATATGCTTCGCCTATTTTGTGAGCCACCGAAGAAAGGCGTTTTTTCTCCATGTTTTATATATTGGTTTTGAAAAAAAAAAAATAATAATTAATATATTAAAATTTAAAACAATTATTTTTAAATATTTCATTACAAATTTTAATTGGAGTGATTCTATAACACTTATTTTTTTAAGATAAAAAATATTCGGTTCCAAAGTAATTCGTAAAATATACACTAATAATGTATTATGTCATCCAAAATTGATAAGATAATGTAGTGGCTAAGGTTATGAAATTATTTGTTAAATTAATTATGTGAAAAAAATACAAACTTTGACAAAAAATTAGTCTAAAGAACACCAAGTTTTATTTTTTGGTTGAAGGAAAAACTTTGGAAAAAATTAGGTTGAAGGACAATGCTAGCTCCAACTAGCATTATATTCAGTTTTTACACTATATAAAATGCTAGATAGACTAGCATTATATTCAGTTTTTACACTATACAAAATGCTAGTTCTAACTAGCATTGTCCTTCAGCCTAATCTTTTTCAAAGTTTGTCCTTCAACCCAAAGATGAAACTTGATGTCCTTCAGCCTTAATTTTTTTTCAAAATTTGTCCTTATGCATATTTTCCACTAATTTTTTCTTAAATTTGAAAAACCGTGGGTTAAAAGGAGTCGGTCCGGAGATTTTTTCAGGATTTTAAGATTAAACAGCGGGTTCATTCACACGCAAAGTTATATCATTTTCAAAACCGTAGCGCTTCAAGCTCGAAGTTTAACCGTGGTTAAACGGAGGTTGGGTTGGGTCTTTAAAACACTGTATGCAATGCAATAATACAAAAGAGAAAAGTTTCTTAAACACCTTTCAAAAGTTTAAAAATAAATTGAATCTCTCTCCGTAATATATGTACCACCAAACGCCCTAAATTTGTTTTTGCTGTTTTTTTGGCAACTTAAATATGAATTGAATTGCAATTTAATCAAACCGACCGTAGGGAGGTTTGCTTACTTCCACTGACCAAAATCAATTTTTCCGAAGGCAAAAAAACATGGACGCTGTTTCACCGCGATTGATGCAAAGAAGCTTTCCTCCGTCTCCGTCTCGTTCTCCTCGTATTTCTGCACAATTTCCTCCGTCTCTTTTCTACTTTCGAACTCACAGCAACCCATCGCAAATCCTAATCGCAACTCAAAGCAAAATTCTTCTTCTCATCTGACATCTCCGTCTCCGAAGATAACGACGACGCAGAGCGTCGGAGAACCAGCTGACGAGATCTATTCTAGAAGATCCGAAGGTTATTAGAGGATCCACGTAATAAAGTGTGGGTCTTGCTCGGATTTGGTCTCCGTTGCCCTGAGGTTAGTTGTGCAATTATTTTTGTTCTGGAGGGTTTTGAATTTTTTTCCCCTTTTGTAAACTTTAGGTTTATGCTAATAGTTTGTTTTTTGTAGCAATAATTAGTTCAAAGCAATTTAATTAACACGGTTAATAAACAAAGTATATTAATGAGCGTAGAGGCTGAAATGTAAAGTACTTTAATTTTTTATCCTAAGATGTTAGACTTGCAAGCTGTATTTGCTGATATTATTGATATCATGTATGGCAGTACTTGCCTAAATTTCATTCTTGGAGCCGAAGAATAAATTTGCAGCTGTTTCTTTTCATGCATTTCATTACAGGCTTGATATTTTTAGTTGTTTTCTTTTCCTACATTTTAATACAAGCTTGATATTTACAGTTGTTCTTTCTAAAAAGCTCGATACTTGTATTAAGTATAGATGTGGGTTTGCTCTTATGAATCGTATGGTAATGAGAACAGCTGCCGTTATAGTTTTATGCTCGATACTTGATTAACTCTATCATTTTGAGAGATAATATACACTTGAAGTTCTGTTTTAACCCACGGTTATAGTTTTGTTTTTGAAACTAGCATGCGACTTCATGTTTTTCTTTTTGATACATATAAGTGTGTGTGAGTGGTGCATATCAATGCATTGATAGCAGATCATTAGTATTAAGTTGACCTACATTTACAATCTTTATTATAACTGGATTTACACATTTTCTATTTTTTTTAAATGCAGTTAATTTCTCATCAAATTATTAATAAAAGAAAAAGAATTAACAAATAGTTTATTCTTTTATATCAAATAACACAACGGTCGGTTTCTCCACCGTTGTGCGGTTATACTAGTATAACCAAATATAGTAATAATTAAAATACAAAACCTTTTTCTTTGAGAATTTGCAATTTCAATAAACAAGCAAATAGTTGTTGCGTTAAAAACTGCAAATCTTGAAAGAGAAAAGAATTATAAATAATTAATTACAGTGTTTCGTGTATTGCGGTTTTAATGGGAAGCGGATGCGACTAAGTTTGAAAATAAACGTGTCTTGCTAATTTTCATATTCCAATAATTACCTATCGATTCCTATCGATAATTACCTGCCTTTGCATGACCTAACAACCAATGTCCGGTTTTATAATCAAAATTATTATAGTAAAACAAGTCGTGATATAACTACAAAGAAGCCAAATCTGCAGTATAAGCTACCTACCTGATATCATGCACACTGACAGATTCTCATGCACTGGCTAATATATCATTAATATCGTTATCTTCCTTCAAATCAACTAGTTTAAGCACTCTGTTTTCCTCCTATAAATCAAATCTATTGACCACTTGTTAATCAACTTGCCCTATAATTTTATATATATGGCAAATTTCTAACATGTACACGTGATGCCCATAACTTTGACTTGTTATCTACACAAATATATATAGGTATTAACATGGCACTGTAAAAAATGTACATGTATATATAAATATGGGAGTTTGCTTTAAAGTGATGAAGAAGCTAAGACCATCCATGAAGAGCGGTTTTGAGGATGTTCCCAAAGGCCATTTGCCAATATATGTGGGTTTATCCAATTACAAGCGTTTCGTGATTCCTTTATGGTATTTAAAGCATCCTTTGTTTGAAGAGCTTCTTGGAAGAGCAGAAGATGAATATGAATATAGACACCCGACAGGTAGACTTGTAGTTCCATGTAGACTGGATGAGTTCGGGCTTGTTGTGTCTCAAGTTAGTGGTTTTTGTCCATGACTATTGTTACTAAGAGTCCACAAACATGTATTTGTGATGACTCGGCTACTTATTTTGGATGGACGTGAGCATGATATTTGCATGCTAATATATATCCACCTCTACTTTGTTGCATGCAAATGTTCCTACACCTCATCCTCATGCTAAGTTGCCTCTGTATAAATTAGTGAATGCTTTTTAACTAAGTGATAATTTTGTTCTGAAGGCAAAGGAAATAAAATATGATTACGCTACATACTCCTATAGTCCTCCATTATCCATAAAATGCAAAAAATACATTCTAGTCCATATGAAGCCAATATATCAAAACTTAGAGATTATTAAGTTTATACAGCACGCTATCAACACGAAGTGCTTCTGTAAGTTTTACCCATTAATTCTTCTTTTTACATGCATAATAACTGTGTATTATTATCTTTATCGTTTTTTCTCAAAATGGGCTCAGCCTCTCATGAAGAGATTATATTATTTTCATCGTTATTGCTGAAAATGGGCTCAACCCTTGTGAAGAGACGTATATTACTATGTTTACCGCTATCCCTAAAAATGGGTTCAGCCCACTTAAAAAGAACGTATATACGATAAAAATTTATTTACAGCCGACAGACCTTACTTACTGTCATTGTTACGATAACCTTAGACCGTAGATCGTTTCGATCCGAAACCCAATCAAATCTCAGTCGTGCATAAAACGAAGGTCATACCTTTGAACCATTGGTTTAATGGTCCATTTTACCTGATTGAATTACGATTTTTTTATTTTCTTCCTAATTTCTCACCGTACGTCATTCCCTCTCTCCTCCTCGTTTGTCTATTGTCCGGAAGAAAAAAAAATCTATATAGCAAGAATTCTCATTACCCCAAAATCTAAACAGCAAGCTCCATCACTTCGTTATTCGCCGCGGCAAACTTCTCTAAAATCACTACAAGCTTCATCAAATTAACCACCACCGAACTTCTGTTGTTGTGCATTGCTATTGTATCCGCAATATTAGTTGAGTTGGTGAGGTTTTTTTTTTTAAATATAGATATATAAATAACCAACTTCAAAAGCTGCCAACATGCCTGGCAGGTAACCAACAAAATCAGGAGGACCAAAATACTAAAAAGACGAAAATACAAAGAAGACACACAAAAGAGACGAAGATACTAGAGACACAGAACCAAAGCTAAGCTAAACAAAGACAAGGAAGGCGAAGCCGACCACAGAAGAAGGAGATCGGCACGGAATAACTGAATGAGCTCAGGGAAATCCACCGCCCATCTAACATTCTCATCGAGCTTCGGCTACGCCACCGCTCAATGAGGATGTCAACAGAAACTCGTGCTGAGCTAGACATGGGAACAGACAGCCAAAGGCCCTCCAAAGCAAATCGAGTAAACCAAGCGAAAACAGAATGTGGAAGGAGGACAGAAGAACCTCCTCCGCAGCCACACCGGAGACACCCACCAGGTCAAGAGGAGAGCAGCAAGGCCAAATCTGATAAACCATAACCTGAAAAATACCAGCAGAGACATAAGAATGAAAAATACCAGTTGAGTTGGTGAGGTTACTCAATACAACAGTGAACAACTACTGTACTTGTTCACTGCAACATTACACAACTTTGATTGCAAACATTGAAGATCCTCTATAGTTCGATTACCTAGCATTTTTATTTCAATATTTTTGCATATAGATTGTATTTCAATGTGTAAATTTTTGGAACATAAAAAAATGCATGATTCCAACGGTTTGACCGGTTCAACCATCATAAATTTAAACCTTGAGTCATCATAGTTCTATTGTGCAAAAATTGCACAAATGCGGAAAAAACAATAACCAAGATCTAGATTTGCCAATTGAACATCACTCAATCTAACATCAATTATTCTATTACTTCAAATAAATAGTAAATAACTATAAAGAAGAAAAGAGACACATAATATTTATACTGATTTCACTATCATCAAGATATTGTACGCCCAGTCCAAATGAGAGAGGTCTTATTATATATGAGAGAGTTACAAGAGATCACAAGATAAAAGTTTACATAACCAAAGCCCTAAATTAGAGTTAACAAGAAGACACGCTTTATTTAGGGATCACTGGCTGAATGCTAGGATGAGTTTACAATGAAGTCTACACTCAATATATAGGCAGTGCAAATTCATGAATGTCGTCGATTAAATTACCAAAATATGATAAGAAGATAATGGAGGCAAGTCACAATGGTAACAAATAGTGCAAACACAGCAAGTAATTTACATATTCCTGTAATTAGCAACGCGTTTTCTGAGAAAGATATAATATGCATATCCTATTGCATATATTTTATTTCATAACCCGCGCATGCTTTTATTTCCTTGTCATCCTGTGCAAGCGCAATCCACAATTTATGCATTTTCATATTAAAAATAATGAGCACACGTGATTACTTTCCTTTTGCATTTGTGAACAATGCATGCAAGTGTGTCATTAATTTTTCCTTGCTTTACACAACATACCGCTACCCCTTTGCAGTAACCATAACTTCCTCCTCGATGCTCCGATCGACCTCCAGTCTCTTCCATAGTGAAGTACACGTAACCCTATTCAAAATGATATATAATTTGAATCGTAAAATATCAACAAGTTCGACTCACAGTCCCATCATAATGACTGTGCTTGTTGTAACTAATTTTTATCTATTGCATATTTTATTATATAACTCCAAAAGTAGTGAATATATTTCTTACATCTAACTTTTGTTTGTTGTTTTAATTTTTATTATTACGTTCGATATTTAATATATCACTATAGTTTTAATGATAATATAATACCACCAGAAGAGATATTGTATAACACCCTAGAAGTAATGACCATAAATATTTACAAAAAAGATATATTCCTCCAAAAGCAATGTGTGTATGTATACATTCAGTAGTTATATTATAGCTCTCAAGAAGCGATGGTTATAAAATCTTTTCAAAATATCATGCCTTAACAATGATCAATTATGGCCAGAATCTAAATTTACTGCAAAGACTAGTCAAATCGGTTGGGTTTTGAGTCAAAATGAATCGGGTCTATTTTGACTCAACCTATTTATGGCTTATTATTTTTGACTCATTTAATACAAAGGTCAAAATTGTTAGTCCATAGGATAGTGGTTTTGATGACAACAACTATAGAAGTGTTATAAAATATATATGTGCAGGAAATCTATATGCAGGTATCAACAAAAGAAGACTGTACAGTAAAGAAGAAAAAATTGATGAAGACAAAGATCAAGAGTTCAAGATTGAAGACTCATGAGATTCAAGATATTCAAGAGTTCAAGACAAATAATATAGTTAGGTTAGATATTTGTTAAAACTCCTTGAAAGCACTATCATTCTTTTTTATCCAATTTACTCGTGGAATGGAATCCACTTCGTTCTTGTTAAAGGGATGGAACCCTAGTGAGATGGAACTCACGAAATATCTAGTGGAACGGATAGTAGCCCTATTTTGTTATCCACTAATTTTGATTCAAAATGATTTTCAAAATTATCTCTTGTTTTATAAAATGATTTTCAAATATTCCTTTTCAAAAGAAAAACCTTCGTTCACATTTCCAAAAATGTTTTAGCCTCAAAATCATATTTATCATTTTGTTATATTTTGATTTCAAAATTGTCCTTGATATTTTAGCCTCAAAATATATTTTAATATTATATTTACTTTAGTTTATTTACTTTGATTTTAAATATATTTTAGTATATATACATATATACATTCATAAGTATTTCTACTTCTAAATACCTTCTACAAATACATAGAGTCCATTTGAATAAAGTTGCATATGTTTTAAATCATCATTTTCAAAGTAAAGCAAATCATCACTTTTTACTAGACCATGTCGACATCCTATTTACTCGTCATGTCGACATGCTTCCCGTTATAGCAAAGGTTGTTTTCAAAAGAAGTGTCTATTCGCTTAAACCTCTTCGAATGGACACATCCATTCATTCTCTATAAATAGAGACTGTTATGAACGTTTTCAAGTAAGTACTTTCTTTATTTTCTCTCCTCTTTATTCTCTTATCTTATTTTCTAATCATCCTATCCATATTCTGCCGAAATCTTAAGTGAATCAAACCAGAATATCTCTAGTTTGATTCTCTGCCACTCTCTTCAAAGAATCTCAGTGCTTATCAGAGTTATAGATACATTTGTACTCAAAGAAACTTGTGTAGGGTTATAAAGGTGTGATCGTGTCCTTGGAAATCGATCGGGTGAACTTGTGTCCTGTGAATCAAGTGGTTCTACCCAGAGACCTGAGAATCCGGAGGGTGTACCTCGTTGTCTTGGAATCGAGGGATTGTAATCTAGATTATTATTGAATAGAAAGCCGTACGAGTTGTGCGAGACTGGATGTAGGGTAACACCGAACCAGTATAAAATTCCTGATGTGTTCTTTCCTTTACTTGCTTTTTATTTATATTTGCATCTGTTTGTGATTTTATGATTTGATCTGTGATTGTGTATTTGCATTAAGTTAGTTAAATCAATTTAAATCAAAGAAGTTTTAAAGAAATTCTTAAAACACTATTCACCCCCCCTCTAGTGTTAAATAGCCTTAAGATCATCTTCCGCGTCCCTTTCATTTGGTATCAGAGCTTTGTTTTCAAAAGTTTCATAATCTGAATTTTGAAAAAGTTTTTAAAATGGCTATGTTTGGAGATTTTATTAAAACTATTTTCATATGAATATGACACAGAATCATCATGATATTTTTGTTTAAAACTATATTTAGTTATTTTGAAAAGTCACTTGATTCTTTAAAAGGTTATGTTGGTTTGCAGGAGAAGAGTTATGCCTAATGACTGTTGATTAAAAGATACCAGATAATCATTCATCGATCAAGAAGAACAAATGGATATATAATGGAAATCGACAAAGAAATGGGTACCAGATCAATTCAAAACTTTGGGTTCTCATCTACAACTTGATTTGATACTGTACTTCTCTCTATCTGCTTCGCAATGTCACTGGTTTCGTGAGAATCCATCAAGAAATGACCAAGTTATGGTCAAATGAAGTTTTGATGAACAAAGAGAAAAAGAAGGCAAATCCGTCAAAGATATTCTTCAAAATTCATCCAGAGATTTGAATATTTTGTTCCCACTCCTTTTCAGATTGTAGTTCTTGTTCTCGTGGTCATTTTGATGGGTGGATCATCAAATTCCGATCAAAATTGAGTGAGATATGAAAGTTTGAAGTTGGCTATCCAAAACTGAAAAACTGTGTACGGGATCTTCAACATTTCTTCTACTGTTCGGCCTGTTGCATCACAATACCATCCAAATTCGACACCAAACTATAACTAGATCGTAGCCCTTGCCTTCCTCTTTGACTTGCCGCTGGTTTCATCCAATTCCGTTAAGAAACGAAGGAGATATGCCTTCTAGAAGTTTGATAGTATATAGAAAAACGGGAAGAAGATGAAGAGGAGGAATTTTTATGAAAAGTGGTGACCGTTAGGCTTATTTATAGTGGTTGAAGTGTCCATTCATTCAAAATTCGAATTCAAAGTTTTGGCGCCAAGTTAGTCAATCTACTAAATCATCCGTATCTTTCTCATATGGTCTTCAAATTCAGCAAATGAATATACTACGCTGATCAGAAAAACGAGCCCGTCGCAATAGAACAGATTTCATTGTCAAATTCGAAAAGATATAAATGTGTGGATCACAACAATGGAGGAACGACAAAGTTTGAAAGATGGAATGCAAAAATTGGTACGCTTTACTATTATTTCATCTTTATTGTTGCATTTAGAAATATATATATCTATGCATTTAGTTAGGTATAGAAATTTATCACTTTTATAAATTTTGATATTTTGGTCCATATACCGACACACCATAGTATAAATATCAATATACAAGTCTAATGTTTTAAAAGTCTTTTAAAATGTGTTTTCTTTCGAATAAAATCTTACAACTAATTTATTACAACTATATTAAGAAAGAAAGCATACCCTCATTCGTAGTTTTAACTTATCTAATGTTGTTTTTATTTCTCGTACTATATTTCTTTTAAGATACTAATTTTATATTTTTAAGAAATTAATAAAAGGAATTTAGAATGTTAGAATATGGCTTTATTTATAGATTTCTTCAATTAATAAGATTGCATCACATCACATGATACTTATCATATAAGTAGATAGTGACATACATTTTAATAAAAGCATTTTTTACATGCATAAAGCCAAGTATCTTTACACATGTATTCTCATTATTTTTTTTGTACTTTAATTATATTAACTACTATAAAAATTGGGCCAAAAATCATCATTTTTGCCCAGAACTTTAGATAGCATTTCTGAAATGTTGTCTTTGCTTTTGTTACACTGCAAATACGTTTTTATAGCATTTCTGTGCTTTGAAACACTGTAGTATTTCTGAAACTTTTCACAGCATTTGGTAAATACCGCAGTTTCTGTTTTATAATGCTTTGTATATATATTTTAATGCAAAAACTTTTTATAGCATTCTGTAAATGCTGTCTTTTCTACTTAAAACTTTAAATTATAAAATAACGATATTTAAACTAAGTATTTTTCTCTATTCTTTTTAGAGTTATTTTCTAACTTATATTAGAATATTTAAAAAGTAATTTCATGTTTAAATATTTTTTAATTAATTAAATTTTTAATGTAAGAAGTCTTAATGTGCACATGTTTATTTTAGTTTTTCAATCTTTATTACTTTATTTAATATTTCATTATGATATTTTTTAAATTTAAAATATGTTTAAACATGTTTCTAAATATTAAAATCAATAATAATTTGATATAAAGGTTTTAATTAGTAATTTAAGAACATGGAAGTTTGGATTCTTAAAAAATTCAACCAAGTTAATAAAACATCATTTTAAATAAATTAAATAATTAGGGTATTAATTAAAAAAAAACCATATTTGATCATATATGCAGTTTAAAGTCCATATTTCTTATCAATTTGATTTTGATATTGAGTTTGATTACTACCTTTCATGAATATGTTATAGTTTTAATACCATTTATTACCTTTAAACTATTGTCTTTACAACTATTTCAGTCCCTTTCATTAGTTTCCTTAACTTAAGTCTAGTAATTGGTGTATTTTGCCTTTGTTTGGTTGAAGTGATTTATAATAAATAGTTTGATATATGTATACATACATACATATAGAGACACACACATACACACACACATACACAGATATATATATATGCTTGTCAACTAGATATTACTTATCACTCATGTTTATCTTATAGTCTGAATATCTCTTACCATAGTATATATATCATCATATCATTGTGCAAATTATTTTACTTCATTATCATTTTATTACATATCATTATGCATCATATTTCATATCACATTTCATTGCATATTACATCATAAATTACAATGCATATCATAATCATTTGCATCACAAGTCGCACTTCATTTCGCATATTATCTCATGCTACATTGATATGTTATACACCTCATACTGCTTTACAAACTACATATTGCATACATGTATACATAACAAGTGTATCTTATTTAGGAGGAGTTTGTAGTATTGTCTTATAATATAGGATTATTAGTTTTTGGTTGATTTGATTGATTTGATTGACTTGTTTGAATTGTTTGACTTGATTGACTTGTTTAATTTATTGACTTGATTGACTTGTTTAATTTATTGACTTGATTGACTTGTTTAACTTGTTTGAATTGATTGATTTGTTTGACTTGTCTGACATGATTGGTTTTGATGTATGTGTTGATTATATTGTCTGAAAAATATTTATACATATTTATTGAATAATTATAGTATAATTAAGTTAATATCTTTCACAATTCATTTACTATACTTTGTTCTAGTATTAAGTTTAAGGGGGAGTTTTATAGTTAGTGGTTTAGGACTAAGTTTTAGTTTTAGATCTAAGTGTTTATTATTTATGATAACACTATCATTATAATCACACGTCATAGAGTGATAAGTTTTAGGGGGAGTTATATACTTTAGAGTTAGTGTCATTTTTTTTGTTGATGACAAAGGGGGAGAAGTATAAAATAGGTTAGTTAGGCATAGATTAAGGGGGAGTTATTAGATTTAGGGGGAGTTATAAGGAGAATATAAATATTTTATAAACAAAGGTTGTCATCATCAAAAAGGGGGAGAATGTTAGTCCATAGGATAGTGGTTTTGATGACAACAACTATAGAAGTGTTATAAAATATATATGTGCAGGAAATCTATATGCAGGTATCAACAAAAGAAGACTGTACAGTAAAGAAGACAAAATTGATGAAGACAAAGATCAAGAGTTCAAGATTGAAGACTCATGAGATTCAAGATATTCAAGAGTTCAAGACAAATAATATAGTTAGGTTAGATATTTGTTAAAACTCCTTGAAAGCACTATCATTCTTTTTTATCCAATTTACTCGTGGAATGGAATCCACTTCGTTCTTGTTAAAGGGATGGAACCCTAGTGAGATGGAACTCATGAAATATCTAGTGGAACGGATAGTAGCCCTATTTTGTTATCCACTAATTTTGATTCAAAATGATTTTCAAAATTATCTCTTGTTTTATAAAATGATTTTCAAATATTCCTTTTCAAAAGAAAAACCTTCGTTCACATTTCCAAAAATGTTTTAGCCTCAAAATCATATTTATCATTTTGTTATATTTTGATTTCAAAATTGTCCTTGATATTTTAGCCTCAAAATCTATTTTAATATTATATTTACTTTAGTTTATTTACTTTGATTTTAAATATATTTTAGTATATATACATATATACATTCATAAGTATTTCTACTTCTAAATACCTTCTACAAATACATAGAGTCCATTTGAATAAAGTTGCATATGTTTTAAATCATCATTTTCAAAGTAAAGCAAATCATCACTTTTTACTAGACCATGTCGACATCCTATTTACTCGTCATGTCGACATGCTTCCCGTTATAGCAAAGGTTGTTTTCAAAAGAAGTGTCTATTCGCTTAAACCTCTTCGAATGGACACATCCATTCATTCTCTATAAATAGAGACTGTTATGAACGTTTTCAAGTAACTACTTTCTTTATTTTCTCTCCTCTTTATTCATCTTATTTTCTAATCATCCTATCCATATTCTGCCGAAATCTTAAGTGAATCAAACCAGAATATCTCTAGTTTGATTCTCTGCCACTCTCTTCAAAGAATCTCAGTGCTTATCAGAGTTATAGATACATTTGTACTCAAAGAAACTTGTGTAGGGTTATAAAGGTGTGATCGTGTCCTTGGAAATCGATCGGGTGAACTTGTGTCCTGTGAATCAAGTGGTTCTACCCAGAGACCTGAGAATCTGGAGGGTGTACCTCGTTGCCTTGGAATCGAGGGATTGTAATCTAGATTATTATTGAATAGAAAGCCGTACGAGTTGTGCGGGACTGGATGTAGGGTAACACCGAACCAGTATAAAATTCCTGGTGTGTTCTTTCCTTTACTTGCTTTTTATTTATATTTGCATCTGTTTGTGATTCTGTGATTTGATCTGTGATTGTGTATTTGCATTAAGTTAGTTAAATCAATTTAAATCAAAGAAGTTTTAAAGAAATTCTTAAAACACTATTCACCCCCCTCTAGTGTTAAATAGCCTTAAGATCATCTTCCGCGTCCCTTTCAAAAATGACCCAACCCATTTAATATATGGGTTACTCATTTAATGATTTAAGTTAGATTTGACTAATAAAAAAATTGAAGAATATATACAAAAGTTTCAAATTTTTATTTTACTTTTTGAATTTTTAAAATAATCAAAATTTCAAATTCCAAACATTTAATTTTAATTCTAATTTTCATCAGAATTCAAATTTTTATACTTTCAAATTTCGATTTATAATTTTTCAAATCCAAAGTCAAATGCGAATCAAAACATAAATATAAAGTATAAATTCAAATTTAATATGCAATTCAAATATTCTAATATTTGAACTTAGATTTCAACTTTTAACTCCAAATTTACGTAATTCAAATGTTCAAAATATAAATTTTCAAATTGTAAAATTTTCAAAATTTAAAATTCCAAATTCTATGGGTAAATTATTGCATGACTACCTAATGATTTAGAGGCGAATGAACCATCAAAATATTTTTCAAGTCAGAGTTTGGAGATGGGGGAATTAGTTTGTTATTTGCTAAGTATATTTGTTAATTACTGTGGAGCGTTACAAGTACGTTCATAATTTGAAATGTCCATGTGTTTCGTGTTGTCTGTAATATACATGGAGTTTATTGGTCAAAGTTTTGCTTAATTTTGAGTCAATATGGCGAAGTTGCCACAGTTTGAAAGAAATAAAATGAATGTTTATGCTACATACTCCTATAGTTCTGCATTATCCACAAAATGAAAAAATGCATTCTAGTCCATATCAAGCCAATATATCAAAACTTTTATATTATGAAGATTATACAACACGTTATCCGCACTAAGTGCTTTAGTAAGTTTTAACCATTAATTCTTTTTTTACATGTATGATAATTGTTATATTATTATCTTTATTGTTCTTTCTCAAAATAGGTTCAGCCTCCGGTGAACAGATTATATTATTTTCATCGCTCTTCCTGAAAATGGGTTTGGTTCTCCTGAAGAGATGTTATATTCACTACATGAAAATATATTTTTCTCAGCATGCTTTAGCAGCGTTTTACTAAATGCTGCGATTATCTGGATGGATTGTTAAAAAAACAAAAAACTCTAAAACGCTGCTCGTATAGGTCATCGTGAAAAGGCAGGGCAAATAAAAATTTGCCGTGCGCCTCTATTACTCAACATCTCCCTCTCTCTCATACATCCATGTCCCTATCCCTAATTTAATTAAAAAATCACTCTCCAACGTGCGTATCCATGTCCCTATCCCTAACTCCGCCATCGATCTCCAGAACGTAACACAACTCCGCCATCGATCTCAAGAATGCACCACCACTCTATCATTTGATTAGGTATGTTTCTTTATTAACAATAACTATTCTCATTCATTGAACTAAACTTTATTTAGCAAGAGGAGAAAATCATAGTTAGGTATGCTTTCAGACGTTTATCGAGATCCGAATTAATGGCTAGTTGAAGCACCTGGTTATCTGACTTGTAAATATTCATTATATCTACCAATCTTGAGCGTAGGTAGTGTTTTATCAATATTTTGATATTCTTCTTCTTCTAATAATAAGGATATTACATTTTTGAGGCCTTATTCTTGTCATCAGATGTATAGTTTTCAATCCTGTTAAGTTATCACCTTTTTTGCGAGCTATAAAACATATCAGTAATATAAGTATTTATTTAAAAGATTTGGAAGTTAACTTAGATATAGAAGAACTAAAGATCATTTTAAGTAAAAGAGAAGTTAAATACTAAAAAAATTAAATTCAACTGGATTAATACCGATCTCAGCTATGAAAACAAGAGAGAGAAAATTAACTTTTTTTTTTGGAAAATGGTACTTTATTAACAACAGAGAATAAAGCATATATTTCCATGATATGCCTCATTAAAACCTTGCAATCCTCCTAACCTAAACGGGTGCCTTACAAGGAAAAAGAGTACATATCACTTCCATATATTAACATTACAAAATCATGTCTATAGGAAACAAGGAGTTGAAAAGATGGAGGAGTAAACTAACACAATACGCACTCAAAAACACCCTTAAATGCTCCTTGATCTATAGACACGAAAATACATCTAAAAAAAGATAATAACCAAACACGTGAAACCGACAAGAGGCCTACACGTGGTTTAAAACAACAACTCCAGCAGAAACGAAGAGCAAAATATCTCCGGGAAGTAGAATCGACCATGGAAAGAGAGAACAAGCAACTAGGTCGAAAAAAGAAATGGATCTAATAAAGATCCAAAAGTGACCACCAGCTCCCGGTTCTAGAATCTTCGATGAAGAGCAGAGGCAAGAAAAACAGGATCGAAAGTAGACAAATACGAGATGAGACCGAGAAATGTTCATGGTGGTCGTTGATGAATTTCGAAGCTCAGATTAGCCAAGATAAGTCTCGTCTCTAAATTCATCACTTGATTTTGCACTATATACTTTAAAAGTATTTTAATATCTTGTAGCAATAGGGTAGTTCTGACAGATTCCGACATCTCGATTCCTCTAAAAATTCTGTTGTTCCTTTCGCACCATATATTCCAGATGAGGGAAGTGAAAGTTAAGTTGGTAATTTGTCTAAGTGTAGTGTCCTTACCCTGTCTTTGGCTAATGCATTCCAGAATTTGATTAATGTTGCAATTATGATTACAATCAATCTTAATTTTCTGCATGATATTGTCCAGTAATCTTCTCGAGTATGGACAGTTAAAAAAAAGATGATCCCTGTCTTCTACATGATTAGAACAAAGCGTACATTGTTGATCGATATTAGAGTTCCATCTGCTAACTCTCTCCTTAGTGTTTAACTTATTTTGTATGGCCATAAGCGAACAAATAGACATTTTCGGCGCACACCCTTTATCCCATATAATTTTGGTCCAGAAATGTTCTGTGTGCTTGTTTCTGACATGGTTCCATGCTGATTTCATAGAGCATTGTTCATTGCTATTCGGATTCCAAACCCAATAGTCTTTTTCCTTTTGTGTTTGAATATTAATATTATGAATTATATTATGAAGTTGAGAAGGAATATTGTCCATGCTTTGTTTCCAGCTATTATTAGAAATTAGCACAGAAACAGTAGTATTATGCTCATTTACCACATCCATGGCATCCCTACCAACTCTATTAATTAATGTAGAACCATTGATCCAAGGATCGAACCATAGATTTGTGGTTTCTCCATTAACAATATTCCTATTTATGAGACCATTGCACCACTGTCTAGCATGAAGTAATGTTTTCCAAATGAAGGACGCAGTTGGATTCATAGTAGCAGACCAGAAATTATCTTTTTTATTGTATCTATTTTTAGTCCATTTAGCCCATAGCGATTCACCATTAATAAATCTCCACAATAGGTTAACAGCCACTGCTTTAGATAAATCTTCAATTTTCCTTATACCAAAGCCTCCTTCGTCCTTAGTTTTACACACATCTTCCCAACTCATTTTGTGATTTTTTGAATTCCACAAAAAATTAGCACACAATGAGTTGATTCTTTGAATAACAGTTACTGGAAATTGTGAAAACTGCAGCCAAAACTGAATCAGAGGGTGAATAACAGTTTTTATTAATTCAGCTCTACCACTTATATTTAGCATCTTACTTTGCCAATGGCTGAATTTTTTATTTATTTTGTCTATCAGCAATCCAAAATCCCTTGCTCTTAATTTATTATTCGATAAAGGGATGCCCAAATAAATTATTGGCAGACTGCCAATGCTCAAGTTTAAAATGCTACCAATTTGATTTTTGTTCGTGGCGCCTTTACTAAGAAATAACATAGATTTATTGCTATTTAATTCCAATCCTGCAATACTATTCAAGTCTTGAAAGATATGTTTGATACACTCGGCATTGTGAATAGAAGCTTTGGCTATGTCCAGAATGTCATCTGCATATATCAAGTGAGTAATCAACGGTTCTGTTGGGTATATGGGTTTAATATTACCTTTGAGGAATTCCATGTCGAATTTTATAGTCAGTAGTTCCATAGCTATGGCAAATAGATACGGTGAGAGGGGGTCACCTTGCCGAAGACCTCTCGAACTGTTAATGAACCCATATGGTGTGCCTTCAATTAGAACCGAAAAAGTTGGGGTAGAGACACATTCATAAATTAGATCCACAAATTGAGGGGGAAAATTCATCGATATCAGCATATGATGAATAAATTCTCTGTTTGTTTTTATCATACGCCTAATGCAAATCAATTTTCAGACATAGATTGTTAGAATTTTTTCTGTTAAAGCTTCTAATCATTTCATAAGCCATAAGGGAGTTTTCTGTGATTACTCTACCAGGAATAAAAGCATTCTGGTTATAAGAGATAAGAAAATCCAAATAACTTTTCATACGATTACAGAGAAGATTTGCTAGAATTTTATACAACACATTGCATAAAGATATCGGTCTGAAGTCAGTCATATCTGTAGCATTTGGTTTTTTTGGGATAAGACATATAAATGTATGATTTATTTCTTTAATAATTTTCCCAGTGTTAAGAATACCATTCATAGCATTGCATATATCATATTTGATTTGTTCCCAGTGGAGTTTGTAGAATTTTGAATTGATGCCATCTGGTCTAGGTGAACTATTGTCATTAATTTGAAAAATAGCATTTTTCACTTCTTCAAGAAGAAAGGGTCTGCATAGATTACTTTTTGCATTATCTGACAGAACTTTCTTGCAAGTTATGTCTGGAAAATGAAATGTATTATTCGGCGTAGAGAAAAGATCTGAAAAATAATTTATGGCTGAAAGAGCAATATTTTCTGATGTTGATGACCAATACCCATTGTCATTTAGAATAAGATTAGTTCTCCTGCTAGGTTTCTTTGAATTAATATAGGAGAAAAAAAATTCTGTAGGTTTATCTCCTTTCGTCAACCAGTTAATCTTCATTCTCTGGTCGTTTTCTGTTGCAATACATCTCATAGTTTCATGAATCTGATAGTTCTTTGCACTATATTCTTCTGAAAGGTTGATATTTAGAGGATCTCGCACAAATTGATTGTAGGTGTTATTAGCGTCCTCTTTTATTTTTTCCAGTTGAGAATATATGTTGGATTTTGATTTGGACCATATTTTCAGAGCAGCTTTTACATTTTTAATTTTACAGAGGAGAATGTAAAGATCGTTACCTGAGAATTCCTGCTCCATCGCCATCTGAACAGTGTTTTGATAGCCTTGTTGAAGATGCCATGCATTATTGTACTTGAAAGGTATGCAAGTTCTACTTTTCTTTTGCTCCACAATTTTAATCATGGTAGGGGTGTGATCGCTTATGGAATAATTTCCAAAATTTATACCAAACTGGTTAAACTTATCAGTCCATAACTTATTAACAAAGACTCTGTCTATTTTACTGTGTATAGAGAAATTGAGTCCCCCTCTCCATGTGTAGTGATTACCTGAGAAGTCTGGCTCAATGAGATTAGATTTATTAATACAGTCTATGAATTCCTGATCACCCCTATCGTTATGAATGCCGTTATTTAGTCTATCAATAGGGGTTAAAATAGCGTTAAAGTCGCCTGCCACTATCCAGGGAAGGTTAATATTCATAGATTGATCAATGATATAGTTCCATAGATCTTTTCTCCTCGTTTCCTCATTAAATGCATAAACAACGGTACAAATCATGCTGAGACCACTAGCATTATAAAGGATGCAGGTGATGTATTGATCATTCGTGTGACATATAATGTTAGACCACTGTGTCGAATCCCAGAAATTAAGAATGCGACTTTTTTGATCATCTAAAATGTTATGAGAGAAATTCCATTTAGGTTGAATTTTATTCGTAAATTTATCAATACTATCTAAGGATAGTTTATTCTCAAGAATGCTAATAAAAGAAAATCTGTTACTGTTCAAAAGCCTAATAATTTCCACCTGTTTGACAGGGGCATTCATACCCCTAATGTTCCAGAAGAGGAACTCCATCTACTGATGGTTTTCGGTTTTGCTACTGTTTTCTGGGGGAGTAGCATTCCCCAATAATTTAGCTTTCTTCGAGTTTTTATTCTTGCTTTTTAGTTGACTAACAATGGAAATCTATGCAGGGTTATCTACCACGTCAAGTTGTGGTGTAGCTTTAAATTCAAATGGGGCTTCGTCTGTCCTGATTTTCCACGTGTTGCAGAGTTTTGAGTTGCTTAGGGAAGTGGAGTTTTTGTCAAGAGACTCGGTCCTTGTATCCATATTAGAGTAGTCTACATTAATGTTATTAGAGACACCATTATTATTTTCCGAATTTATGTACCTTTTCTGTAGTAATTTATGTTTTTCTTTGTTCAATTCTGTTGGATTAGCATTTGTAATAACATTCGAACTGACTACACTTGGTTGGATAACTTGTCCATTTATTGAAATGTTCTGAGATGCTTTACTCTTGTTTGTCTGAAAAAGCTTATGTTCGATGACCTTTTCAAGTTCTGTATCATCTGTTGTCATATTATTAAAGGATTGAGAATCTTGGAGAACTTGCTTGTTGCTATCTTCTTTTGCCAAATAGTTTCCATCAATGTCAATAATCATGTCAGAATTTCCTTCGGTTGTGGGTTTATCATTTATTTTTGGTTTCCAAACTTTATTAAATTGACAGTTGATCTCAGCGTGACCAAAACTTGAGCAATTTGTACATATCGATGGTTTCCATTCATAGACCACTTCTTGCCAAATCATTTTGTCATTTTCAGTAATAATAGGAATTTTACTAGGGAAATTGAAGGAGTTTTTAATTTCAATTAGCACTCTAGCATAAGAAATTTTGATGATACCTTCAGTGTATTTATCCAATCTAATTGGGGAGCCTAGCACCGATGCAATCCGGCTAATCCCTTCTTCTGTCCAATAGTCTAGGGGAAGATTAGGAAGACGAATCCAAATTGGGATTGAGTGAAGAAGCTCTTTGTTGAGTTGCATTCCCAGAGACCACCTTTTCATCCTCATCAATTTTTTGTTGTAGTAGTATGGTCCTCCTTCCAGAATTTTATCACAATCTTGTTTGTTGTTGAATTTTATTACGTAGAATCCGTTTTCTTTCGAGTAAATCGAGAATTCATCTTCTGGTTTCTAGACCCTAATAATATAATCTTTGAAAAATGGATAATACGGTTTAGGACCAACTACGTATACCACTATTGCATTGTCCCATTGTTTTTTCGCTTTTACCACAACCTCATCCGACATTTTTGCACATTGAACGGAATTGAATTCGCGTGGTTGATAGAACTTTAGTGGAATAGAAGTAGGTATGTTATTGCCTTTAACCACTTCACTCCACGCTCGACTAGCTGTGGTAGAGAAATTCCATCTATTAGGAGCAGATCTGATACGGTTTTGTGATATGTGATTGTCGGTATTAATAGGGGAATTAGGATTGCGGTTATTTTGTCGATCAGGGTTGATTACTTTCTGTTGGGGGTTTCCGCTATTCTTAGTTCCAGGTTTCGCTTGAAATGAATTAGTAGCAACACGTTTCCATTTTCGAGATACCACTGTAGTAAATCCTTCATCATCAATTGGAGATGGATCTGATGGGGATAAAGGAGGAAAACCAGGTGGGGGAACCGTGACAGGGGGCGGCGGATCAGGAGGACGGCTGGATCAGTCGACAAGTGGGAGGACATCTGAGGCAGAGAAGGAATGATGAAGGAGAGGAATCGGCGGCTAGGGTTTGTTTGCTTTGCAAAATCCAATTAGGGCACTTGATATATTTCACCCCATATTGTCCATCGCCTACGCATTGGTACACTTGGTATAATAAGTCTACATATGAGAAATGCATATGGATTTTACAGAATGTACATAATTTTCTAGCATTTCATTTTCTCCTTAACAATTGATATAGATGTACCTTCTATGTGATTGTTGTTTTTTATTTTGTAAATGTGTTTATGTATGGGTTATTAGTATGTAAATATATTTCTTTCTTTATTACAATAATCACCATTTGTATGCAAATGCTTATTACTCTTTAAATCATTGCATTGAAACTGAATTTGGTATATAAAAGATTTTAGTTTGAAGAAAAATTGTAACCGTGTCTTACATTTTGGTATGAATGTTGGTTTAAAGTAATTTAGTATGGAATATAAAAGACTTTAGTTTTAAGAAAACTTAACTTGTTCCTTGCTTTTTAGCAAGAAAGTTGTTTTAAAGCATAGTTTTAGTTCAAATTATAGTAATGAAATGAAAATATCAAGGAATTTAGCAAAATAAGTATGAACTATTGGACATACTTAATAGTGATGAAAATTGCATTTTGAAAAATCAATTAACAAAAATTAAGTATGCATTAATAGGGATTCATTCATCACTAAATCATTCACAAAATTACTGCACATATTAAAATCAACATGAACTATTGTGATATACTTAATAGGAAGAAGATCATTACGAATAAAAAACAAGC
This sequence comes from Allium fistulosum, assembly GCA_030737815.1. Taxonomy (NCBI): domain Eukaryota; kingdom Viridiplantae; phylum Streptophyta; class Magnoliopsida; order Asparagales; family Amaryllidaceae; genus Allium; species Allium fistulosum. The sequence goes on from CM060905.1 coordinate 89,615,285, forward strand.
TTCAAACGGTCAAAAAACTAAATAATGGCCTCCTGATTTCCCAATTTTTTCTTTCTCTCTGTCTCTCTTCTCCAGACTTTTCCTCTTTTGCTATTCTCCAGTTGGATCGACTTCTCAGCGAGCGCCTCTTGGTGCTTTAGCTCTGCTTTCCTTCTCTTATTGTTCGCTGTTGTTAATTGGGCGATTGTTATGGAATTGGGGGTTTTCTCTTTTAGTGGTGATTTCGTGCGGCTTTGCCCCTCGTTTACTGCCATCGCCGATGCTTTGCTTGACGTGGTGGCTCCACCGTTGTCGGTGTGTTTCTCGAGTAAAAGCTCGGTTGAGATTTCTGTTTTCTCGATTGGGGCTTTCACTGCTTTGGCTCGCTTCAAATTCCTGTTGGTTGATGGGTTGTTTATGGAGTTGTCTTCGTGTTTTGTGGAGTCGACTCTCTGCTCGAATTGCTCCTCTTCTCTGGCAAATCGGGATTTCACTACCTGATTCGTGCCAAGGCTGATTTTTGGGGCTACGGCGGGAGTTTTGGCTTTTGATTCGTTTGAGTTTTGCTTTGGCTCTTTGGATGGTGGTTCTGACAGTGGTCCTTTGGGGGAATTCTCTGAGGTGGGTTGCTTGTCGAGGAAGATGGGAGAGTTAACCACTCCTTTCTTGCCTCGCCTATCGGTTGTGGGTGAAGTTGCGTTTGATTGTCCGTATGTTGATGACTTATTCTTTGGGTCGGCTGTTGGTGTTGCGGGAGATAAAGATTTGACCGCTTTATCTTCTCGCCCGTGCCATATGTTTGCTGATGATTTGGCTTTGACTGGGAGTTCCTCCTTGTCGGTGGGTATCGATTGTGGGCTGTCACTGGTTGGTAGAGGGGATTCGGTCTCGGTTTTGGGAGAGTTGGAGTCTGTGGTTTCGGATGCTCCTTATCGATGGGTTGCTGAGGCCGTTTGTTGGCAGGTTTGTAGTGCTCTTTGTAGGCAGGTGAGCATCTCTTTATATTGGTCCTTTTCTGCTGATAATTGTGGGATGCCTGCTGTTTTTTGGTTGTCGGTTAATATGGTTTGCCTTTGTTGCCTGAGCCTTGTCACACATTCGCGTGAGCTCCCTGACACTGCCGTCTCTACTGAGACCGGGAGTGTGTCTGGTCCTTTGTTGCCTGTTGGTTTTAATTCGATCATCGGGTCCTTGTCGTCTTTCTTTCTGTATCAGCATTTCCGGCCTCAGATGTGTTTGTGGGATTTTGTCAGTCGATTAGGTGGTGTCCATCCCAGGATTTTTGTTTGGGTTGATATGCTGGCTGATCGTTGTTGGTTTTCTTTGTCGAGTCTTGACGAGGCCGAACCTATGTCGTCAGCGACTTTGTCTTTCTGGTATAGACTTCCTTTGACTGGTTTCGATCGGTCTATGCGGAGGATTCTGAGGGACTGGAGCTGTTGGTTCGGGCGTTCTTGTCGCCATGCTCGTATAGTGGCCATTCTTGACCACTATACGGACAGACTGAGATTTAGCCTGCTTTTATGCTCTTCCTTTCCCTCTGATTGGTATGATTTGCGACTCTTACCTGCTTCGCGGGGCTGTTTTATTAGTGACAGTCCGGCATTGGTAAGACTCCCACATCAATATGGGCCGCATTCTGTTAGCGCCCTTACACTGATCCGTTCTGTCTCTGCTCTTTCGTCCTCATCCTTACCCGTCGTTTCGCTATCCTCTTATTCCCCCTCAAAGGTTGAGTCTTCCTTGTCGGTGTCGCATTGCTCATGCCAATTCGATTCTTTATGTTATTCTGCTTCTCTTTTATCTCTTTTATCTGATTGGTTTCTACAAAAGATTGGTATGCGATTGACTCGCCTTCCCTCTTATTGTCGGTTTCCCCAGGAGCAATCGGTTCTTTCGGACCTGGTGGGTTCCTCTTCCTACTATTGCTCCTCAGCTTGCTCCCTTCCCACTTCTTCTTGTTCTCTGTCCATATCCATTCCCCTTATGAGTAAGGCAGAGATTGCGCTCCTTAATGAGCGTCTCGACTGCCTAGCTAGGAATTCTTCGAGTTCGACTTCGCTGCTTGGTACCTCGTTGCCTTCGGCGTTGGGTCCGGGTCTTGAAGTGTCCTCGGTGACACCTCCCCAGCATTCCGACTCTATCCCCAGGGCGTTTCGGCGCCGATCGCGTAGAGTCCAGGCTACCCCCCGTACCATTCGCACACGCTCTATAGCGGCGTCTGAGCAGATCGATCGATCTACTCGGTACTCGCTTTACCTCGTCTGAGTCCTCTTGTTTTGGTGTCCTCTTCTCGCTTTTAAATGGCGAATTTGCTTTTCTGGAATGTCCGTGGTATTGGCAATGATGCGTCCTTGGCTAGGCTTAAACGCATTGTCAAGAAGCACTCTGTTGGCTTGGTCGCTATCCTGGAATCCTTTCTGGGTCCGGAAGGCATCTCCAGCATCGTCTTATCCTTAGGATTTGGCGGTGGCTCTGCCAACGTCTCGGGGAAGATTTGGATCCTATGGTCCAAATCCATGTCGGTCCGGACCGCTTTTGATTCCTGTCAGCTTTTTTCATTGATATGCTCGTCCCCTTCGTTTAGCTCTCCCTTTCTTTTCTCGGCGGTTTATGCCAAATGTGATCGTATGGAGAGATTAGCTCTCTGGTCTGACATTTTAGGGCTCGATTCGTTGGGTTTCTCTTCTTCCGTAATAGGCGGCGACTTTAATATCGTCGCCCGCCAAGCGGAAAAACGGGGAGGAGCCGCCATCAACCGTGTTGCGATGGCGGATTTCAACTCGTTCATTGTCAGCTCTGGTCTGTCTGAGCTTCCCTTTGTTGGGTCTGCTTTCACCTGGTCCAACAACCAAGAGGGACCGAACCGTATCCTTTCCCGACTTGATCGTGTTTTTGGGTCGGAGGAGTGGTTTCGTCTCCCTTTTTCCTTTTCGATCGTGCATCTCCATCGGTCTTTCTCTGATCATGCTCCCATGGTTTTTCGCTGCTCTCCCCGCTCTTTAACGGGGCCATCTTCCTTTCGTTTCCAGAGCATGTGGATATCTCACCATTCTTTTCTTCAAGTTGTTGCAAATTCTTGGAGCGTTCCTATTGCTGCTTCTCCCTGTGAGATGTTCGGTCGTAAGCTTAAGCGTCTTAAAGTTTGCCTTAAGGTTTGGAACTTACAGGTCTTTAAAAACATTTTCGATCGTGTTCGCTTGGCCGAAGAGTCTCTAATTGCAGCCAAATCCTTGCTTGACGAGGATCCTAACGAGGCTAACAAGGAGGCTTGGGCTCTTGCTCAAACCATTTTCTCTTCGGAACTTCGTATCGAGAATGACTACCTTCGTCAAAAGGCTAGGATCAAGTGGGTAGTTGTCGGTGACACAAACTCTAAATTCTTCCATTCCACTATACGTAAGAAGAATAACATCCTCACGATCCGTGAGATTTTGCGACAGGATCTATCTACGGCCTCTTCGCCTGAAGATGTTAAAGAGATCATCCTGTCCCATTTCCAATCATTTCTGGGCTCTCCTTCGGTCTCGGAATCTGACCCGGCTCTACTGGCCTTCATTCCTCGTATTGTTCTTTCTTCGGAAAGGGACGTTATCACGGATCTCCCTACCTCTGAGGAGATACGTGCTTCTGTCTTTGCTCTAAGCAAGGACAGTGCCAATGGTCCAGATGGTTTCAACGGTGTCTTTTTCAGGTGTGCTTGGTCTATTATACAGGAGGATTTTTGTCTTGCTGTTCAATCCTTTTTTTCTGGGGGATCCCTTCCTTCTGGCTGGACATCCACCAACCTTGTCCTTATTCCTAAATGCGAGAACCCTAGGTCGTGTGTGGATTTCCGGCCAATCAGTCTTTGCAACTTTTCGAATAAAGTGATTTCTAAAATCCTGGCCACTCGTTTGGCTCCCTTCCTCGAGCGCATTATCTCTCCTTCTCAAGCGGGATTTGTAAAGGGGCGTTTGATTACTGATAACGTTCTGCTCGCTCAGGAACTTATATCCCAGATCGACCGGAAGATCAGGGGTTCTAATGTTGTCTTCAAACTGGACATGGCTAAGGCCTACGATCACATGTCCTGTTTTTTCATCATCAAGGTCTTAAGGGCTTTCGACTTTCCGGAACCCCTTATTGACTTGGTATGGAGGCTCATCTCCAACTGCTGGTTTTCTGTGCTCATTAATGGATCGGCTAATGGTTATTTTAAGGCAGGTAGGGGCTTGCGTCAGGGAGACCCACTGTCGCCATCTCTTTTTGTGATCGCGGCAGAGGCTTTTGTTCGCGGTCTCCAATCCTTAACTATCTACGGCCAGATTCAGCGCTTCGGGATACCGAGGGGATGCCCCCTTGTCTCTTCCTTGTCCTTCGCAGATGACGTTGTCATTTTCTCTAATGGCAGCGTCTCCTCTGTCCGACGGCTACTCAGATTTCTCCATCAATATGAGCGGTCTTCGGGCCAGCTAGTAAACCCTGCCAAAAGCTGTTTCGTGCATGCGAAAGATTTGCCTCCCACTCGTGCTATCTGGATCGAGTCTGTCTCGGGCTTCAAGGAAGCCACCCTTCCTCTTCCGTACTTGGGTGTTGTACTGTATCGCGGTAGAAAGCTCAATGCTATATTCGACCCTTTGACTGATAAAGTGAGGGGTAAGATCTTACGATGGAATGCTTCTCTTATTTCGCAAGCTGGCAGACTTGTTCTTATCAAGTCCGTTTTAGACTCGATGGGAACTCATGTTTTCGCGGCTATGACCCTTACTTCTTATTTCTTTCGGTCATATCGGTCTTTGGCCTCATCTTTCTTCTGGGGCAACAAGGACAGTGTCCGTCGGCACCAATGGGTGTCGTGGGACGTGGTCTGTCGACCCAAAAATGAAGGCGGACTGGGTCTGCGCAAACCAAAGGACCTTTGTGCAGCTTTTGCCTGTAAATTATGACACAGATTTGGCGCTAACAACTCCTTATGGGCTACTTTCCTCCATGCGAAATACCGCAGTCTTGCGGGCTCTAACTTCATAGGTTCACCGTCTTATGCTAGTGAGACCTGGAAGCACATGCAGTCGGTGAAGCCGTTTTCCGACACTCATGGTGGATCTTCAGGATGGGATGGATCTTCCTTTTCCATTCTGAAAGCTTGGTCTTCGATTAGAATCCAAGACCCCATTCGTCCAATTTTTTCTTTCATCTGGGACTCTCGTATTCCCCCAAGGTCTCTATTTTGATGTGGCGGATTCTCCATGATGGATTGCCACTTGACGAGAACCTCCAAACAATCGGCATCCCATTCGTTTCTCGTTGTAGATGCTGCGGCAATGGGGAATCAGAATCCCTGAATCATTTGTTCTTTGGTGGCTTTTCGGCCAGATCGTGCTGGAATTACTTCGGAAACCTTCTTGGTATTCGTCGGTTGGTCAGCTCGCCTTCAGATCTCCGTAACTCATGGTGGTCTGGGAATGCTGGTAAGTCTCTTCGTGCAATCGTTTTCCGCTTGATTCCCTGCCTCATCTGCTGGCACCTCTGGTGCGCGCGGAACAAGGCAACCTTCGAAAATTCTCGTATGGACCCTCCATCTATTATTCGGTGTGTGAGGAACGGCGTCTTCCTTGCTTTCCATGGTAGACCTTTCAGGGGTCGTTTGAACTCCCGTGCGGAGTGTCTGGTCGGTCTACTCTCTATTTCGTGTGATTTGTCTCAAGCTAGACTGGGAATAGGTTGATCATCGCGACCGAGCGTTGGCCTTCACCCAACGCTCACTTCCCCTCCCCCCCTATTTTTTTGTGTTTAATGTGGTTGTTAGTTTTTCAGATTCAGTTTTCTTTGGCTTCTTCTTTGGCCCGGATTGTGATCTGGTTGACTAGTTTTAGGGGCCGGCTTTCATTTCTTCGCTGGCTCTTTGGTGGTTCTACTGTGGTAGTTTGGCTGCTACGGATGGTCTTGCTCTGTTTTTATGCTGCTGTATTTACGATGGTGGCGTCTTTGATGCTCTGCTTGCCACCAATCCCTCTCGGTTTCTTCTGTGCGACCAATCTGGGCATCTTATCTTCGACGCATCTTGCTCCCTTTCTAGGAGAGAGCTTTCCCTGGTATTGTTGGATCTGCGCCTTATAGATTGCTCTCTTTATGGTTTGGCTTGGTGGTTTGGCCTTTTCCTTTGGGTCAAGGCGGGTTTGTGAATGTTGGTGGATCGATTGTCCCTTCTCCTCCACTATCTTCGGGTGGATTTGTTGCTGGCTGCTGTGGTTTTATCTCCTGTTATTTTGGTTTTTCTTTTCCGCTGTTGTTTTGCGGTTTTTATTTTTGGGAGGCTTTCGTTCTTCTTTGTTTCTTGTTATTTTGTGAGCCCTCGAAGAAAGGCGTTTTTTCTCCTCTTATTTATATATTGTTTTTCTTTGGAAAAAAAAGTGATATACTTAATAGTGATGAAAATTGCATTTTGAAAAATCAATTAACAGATATTAAGTATGCATTAATAGGGATTCATTCATAACTGAATTGTTCACAAAATTACTGCACATTTGGCTTCTGGCCATAGATGATGGCTTGTACTGGCCTTGTGAAAATTAAAATAGATGATAAACTGAACTTCCCTTTTTTTATATTCTTTTTGCTGTTCCATTTTTGCATTTTGATATTGTAATACATAAACCAAGCCAAATGTATTAAATTAGGCTGTTTAATGTATTTGAACTAAGCCTGGTACTATAACACTCGTTCTTTATCACTTTCTACAACTAGTACGTCTTTGCAGAAATGAAATATATGAAGATCCTACACACTCGTTTTTTGGCTATCCCTAAGTATTATAATATATTATATTTAATTATTGCACAAAAATTTATTCTTACGTACTTTATATACTTTAGGTACTTATTTAACTACCAAAAGAGAGACCATAATTTACATCTGCGGTTGAGATCCTTTACCAATGTAGTAGTGGAAGATACCAACTCCTATAACCTTCTCACAAATGAACACTTAATCAGATGTGGACTTATGAGTAATTACAATGAATTATTAAGGGCCAATAAAGAGACCAAAATTTTTCCTTTGGTTATAGTAAAAAGAGGAATCAATGTTATAGTCATAAGACTTATGGACAAACCATAGGTGACCCTTCTTATGATTCTAATATTCATTCCATTACCCAAACTTTATCCATTAAAAGTTTTATGAGGGATAAAATCATTCAAGCAACTTGTGATGACCTGACATTTACGATATCTGAAACTAGTGTCAAAATAACACATTTGACTCTCAAATACCATTAGTGGAGGACGTAGGTTAAATTAAAACAAAAATTATCTAACATAAAATATGTTCTCCATAAACGTGGAAAAACATTGTCTAAACGGGTATTATGATCTCAAACTTCACCTGTTTACTAGATCCAGATGTGTTCTCTTAGTAAAACCAAATCTTCATCAAAGACAAATTTTGGCTAAAGCCCATCCCCATTCAAAATGTTAAATAGTTAGTGTATTTCCCTCGGTAAAAGGTATCACAGGCACCTTTGCTTAATTATTTGGAACCCTGTAGATTGATTTTTTGCTTTGAATCTATACTACCCACTTCAGGCTGCATAATATCATTTAGAATACATATAGTGTTCGTATACTGTTGTTTGTGCAGTCTGGTTCTATTAAATGAGTATACGTCCTCCTAGCCTGCATAGGCCTTTGATATTTGAACTACGGTGAACCAAATTTTGAATATGTAGTCCTCCCAGTTCCTGATATTTTTGTTCGTGTCGAAAGTTCATGCTGATTCTGGATCTGAAACATGCAATAATGCTATGTTTGAGGGTTGGCTACAGTTATATAGTTATAGTTTTAATTTATTGATTACTACTCAAGTGACATCATACTATGATTTGATGGAACCAGGCTTAGTTATGTAATCTTCTTCTTCCACCTTAATTAATTATTAACAGATAAAAACAAAAGTCAATCTACTAGGCCGTTTGATGTATTTGAACTTGGTCATTGAGCAAACTGTGTTTCATATGTATTAAACTCTCCCATCAGTTGGGACTGAACTATGTATAAACCAGTGCCGACATTTTGATTTGATTCTTTATTACTTGTTGATTTGAAGATATGTATGAAGTTCCATTTTGAGTATTTGCTGAATCCCTTATCATATTTGAACTTTCATTGTATACTTATTTTCGTTTTGGTATCCATGTTTTAGTCATTTGACACTGAGTTTCTTTGTGTTAAAAACAATGACAGTTGTTGCATTTGGATAGGAGTCATTTTGAAATATTTTGTCGCAGTCTTGTTTCGATCACCAACTTTTGGTCTGACAAGAGGGGCTCTTTCTATTGGGTTTGACAATTATTACTTGTTGCAATAAGAGGACTATTACCAAAGAAGCCAAGAAAGGTAATAATTCGTTTATGTTCATTCTTTAATAAATTATGCTAGCATGTCCTTGATAGAGAAAAATTGCAACAACTTGCTGATGAGATTATTATAACTTTATGCGAACTTGAAAGATATTTTCCACCTTCTTTTTTGATATAATGATACACTTAGCAGTCCATCTTGGAAAAGAAGTGCAATTGTGTGGACCAGTTCACTTTCGTTGGATGTACCCTTTTGAAAGATACATGAAAACACTTAAACATTATGTAAGAAATCATGCACGACCCAAGGGATGTATTGCAGAATCCTATCTTGCAGAAGAGTACATGAAATTTTTCAATGGTTATAGTACTGCTTATGGTGTGCATATATTGATACTGCTTATGGTGTACATATATGGATCTCTGAAGCTTAAATGAAACTGCTGAGCATGGTATATTAGTTGTTATACATACTTTTTTTGTCTCTTATTTTATAAAACAAGCTTGTTGCTCTTTTGGTTGATTTGTAAGTATTTATCATGATATGAAACTATCAAGGTTTATCGAAGTTTGTATATTAAAGGAGAATAAGGCCATTCATGTGTAAGAAGTCAGGTCTTTTGATGTCAGGTTTTGTTTTCATTTAAGCTAGAGTGTGCACTCTATCATGCACGAGGTAACTTTGTAATGGTAGTCTACATGTATAGAACTAATGATCGTCTAGAATGCACAAATTCATAATCTTTTATAAGAAACTGGAAAGTAATTTGGACAATGTGTGTCAAAAATACATACATCGATAATGGCCACTCAGGATACGCAAAACCCAGTATTGGGGAATTGTTGATCCAAAAAATGGACCAACACCACGGTTTGAGTTTGAAAGCACCAGCCATGTTCTGACAGAGAAATATCACAGATAACAGATATAGAAAAAGAAAATTGAAAGAAATAAGACAGAGAATTTTTTTAAAGACTCATTGCTGTTACAAGAGATGTTTGATTACAAGGCTTTGATTATCTTTAGCTAGATTGAATCCCCAGAGTTGGAATCCACTGGAGAATCACGGTGAATTCCTTTGGAGATTGTTGTGAGGGAGGTAGAGAGTGAAGAATAATTCCAGCAGAGCTTCAACAACCAGTCCGGAGATGATCCTTCTTATGTTGCAGGTTGGATGGTATTTATATGGAGCGGAGACCTTCTGGGCCAGGCCATGTCTTCATTAGCTCGCAGGTAAGTAGTAGACGACCTAGGGAGAGTTTGGCTCGCATAACGAGCTAAATCCATGGGTCGTTGGCGACCCATAGACTTGGCTCCTTTTGCGAGCCAACGTCTTGGCCTCTTTGTTGTGTTCCTTAGTTATCTTGTTTGAAGGCTGGAGGAGAGGCATGGGTCACTGATGATCCAACCACTTAGGATTTTTCTAGCGTCTGGAATTGGAGATGTTTCCATAGCCTTTTATCGTTGTTGTTACGTTTTGATGGAAAGTCACTAGCTGTTTATGTTCAGCTGCTGATTGGACTAAAGGAATGATGATCTCTTGGCTTCGTTGATCCCAGTCGTTGTCTTAGTCGTATAGCTCGGCCCTTGTCGATCCCTTGTCTTAACTTTTCTGGTTAAGTCCTGAACCATCATGTCTACACAAGGTTGTTCTGTTTTCTATTGGCTTCTACTGGGTTAAAAACCCGTATAACATTTGCTCCCTAGAGTACGTCTTTGTTGTAAACAAGGCATGCTCTGGAAGTTATCGCTCTCAACATCCATCTGTTGATCTCCAAGTGATTGCATTAAAGCTTTATGAATTCGCTAAATCAATGTTGTTGGTCGTCTTTTTATGGTCCCGACTGCTTCTGCTTACCTCAACGTATCACATTTCGGCTCGCAGTTTTCCCGGCATGCCTTGGAATGGTAAACAGTTGTAAGAGATCGAGTTTGAGAAGAACAGGTGAAATTTTCCTTCCTCTTTCTCTCTTCTCTTTTTTCATTTTTTTTGGTGGGTCGCTAGCGATCCATGTGGGATGGGTCGCTAGCGACCTAACTTCTTGTTTTATCTAAAATGTGCACATTAGGTCGGGTCGCTGGCGATCCATGATGGATTGCAGGTGACCCTTGTACTTAGCAAAATTTTTGCCATCCTCTGCTTGCCTATTTATATCACTCGAGCCGACCCATAGCCATTCACTTGACCCGAACCATTCCTACTCCTTCACACGATCAAATAGTTTTTTAAATGAAACAACGGCGGAGCGATTTGCTATTCCAGGCTCTCGGAACTGCAACCCCATCGACGGTTGTCAGCTTGAAAGTCCCATCGCTGAGCTTTTGATTAATGACATATGGTCTTTCCCAGTTTGGTCCGAAGGCCCCCGCAACAGAGTAAACTTGCTTGAGCACAAGATCTCCAACTTCGAAGGTCTGACTATGAACTTTGGAGTTGAAGTACCATGCAACCCTTTTTTGGTGGGCAGCAGTTCTCAACTCTGCATCTTCTCTTTTTTCATCGACCATGTCTAGCGATTCGAGTAGGAGTTGCTCATTTTGTGCTTGATTAAAATTCTGCCTTCGATGCGAGGGGACTTCTAATTCAACAGGAATCGTTGCTTCTGAACCATATGCTAAGGCAGACGAAGTGTGACCAGTTGTCGCTTTGTGTGTAGTTCTGTAAGCCCATAGCACGAGTGGAAGTTCATCAACCCAGTTTTCTTTTGCTTTCGCTAGTCGCTTTTTGATAGTGGACTTGATGATATTGTTTATTGCTTCCACTTGTCCGTTTTCTTGTGGATGAGCCACTGCGGAAAAGCTTTTTTAGATTTGGAAGCGCCTGCAGAAGTCTTTGAGCTTGACACTTTCGAATTGGGTTCCATTGTCGGTGATGATCTTTTGCGGTACACCAAACCTACAAATGATGTTTTTAGTAACAAAGTTAATAACTTTCTTTGTGGTTATAGTGGCCAGCGGTTCTACTTCGGCCCATTTTGTGAAATAATCTACGGCAACTATAGCATATTTGGCTCCTCCTTTAGCTATTGGCAGGACACCAATCTTATCAATCCTCCATATCGCAAATGGCCATGGGCTGACCATTTGTGTCAGTTTCGTTAAAGGGGTTCTCTTAATTTTGCTGAATCTTTGACAGTGGTCACATCTTCTAGCATGATCTGCGGCATTGCGATTTATTGTTGGCCAGAAGTATCAATATCGAAGGACTTTCTTCGCCAGGGTCTACCCCCAGTGTGGTCTCCGCAATCGCCTTCATGAACCTCCTTTAGGACTTGTCGTGCCTCATCGTCGGTTACACACCTAAGGAGAGGGGTCGAGAATCCCCTTCGTTAGAGTATTCCATCTTGTATCATGAACCGTGGCGCTTTTCGAAGGAGCTTCTTCCATTGATTTCGGTCAGTTGGAAGGGTTTCTGCAAGTAGATAGTTCTTTATCGGTGTCATCCATATATCTGGTTCGACGGTGGTCTCCAGAATCCAGTCTACATCCATTTCGTCTATGCTTGGGTTGGTTAGCGTTTCCACCAGAACCAATCCCAATGACCAGGCTTCTTCGGAGCTTGCCAGCTTAGCCAGATAATCTTCCTTGGTGTTTTGCTCCCATGGGATGTGAGTTATCGTGTAGTGCTCGATATAGCTTAGCAGTTCTTGTACTTTGGACAGGTACAGGGCGAGATTTCCTCCACGCGCTTGGTATTCCCCTTTCACTTGACAGGTGACCAGTTGGGCGTCGCTGTATACGTGAATAGATTTTATCATGAGTTCCTTCACAACCTTCAGTCCAGCAATCAACGCTTCATACTCTTCTTCGTTATTTATTGCTGGGAATTCCAAGCACAAAGCATAGCTAATGGATCGCTCCTCGGGGGTTTCGAGCACCACCCCTGCTCCCGCACAGAAGTTGTTTTGATGCATCATCAACGAAGAGCTTCCATTGTGCGTATGTTTTTGACTGAACTTCTCATCATCTCTTATGGTAAATTCGGTAATGAAGTCGGCCAATGCTTGCCCATTGATTGCTTTCCTTGGATGGTATGTGATGTCGTATTGGCTTAACTCCATATTCCACTTGAGTAGTCGTCCGGAAGTTTCTGGCCGGTATAAAACTTGCTTCAGGGGCTGGTCAGTCAATACTTTAATCAGATGAGCCTGTAAGTACGGTTGTCATTTTCGAGATGCGATCAAAAGTCAATACGCTAGCTTCTCCAACTTTGGGTAATTCTTCTTAGCTTCGGTGAATCGTTTGCTAATGTAGTACACAGGTCACTGGATTCTCGCTTCTTCCCATACGAGAGCTACGCTCAGTGCATGCGGGGAAACCGCTAAATAGATCAATAGGTCTTCTCCATCCACCGGCTTTGATAAAATCAGGGGAGCTTCCATGTGTCGTAGCAGTTCCTCGAAAGCTATCTGGCAAGCTTCGCTCCATTCGAAGTTTTTCCTTCCTTTCTTCAATGCGTCGAAGAATGGTATGCACTTGTTCGTAGCTTTAGAGATGAACCGACTCAGTGCTGTGACCTTTCCATTCAAGCTTTGAAGTTCTCTCTTATTTTTGAGGGCTTGGACTTCCCGTAATGCTGTTATTTGCTCTGGATTTGCTTCGATGCCCCGGGCACTTACTATGAATCCCAGGAATTTCCCACAGGCTAATCCGAAGTGACATTTAAGTGGGTTGAGCTTTATTCTGTATTTTTGGAGTATTTCGAACATTTCAGCGAGATTATCTAGATGATTAGCAGTTACTCGGGATTTGACTAACATATCATCCACGTAAACTTCCATAGTCTTCCCAATCTGGCGTTTGAACATAGTATTCACTAGCCTTTGGTACGTTGGCCCTGCATTTTTCAAACCGAATGGCATTACTCTATATCAGTACGGTCCTAAATCGGTGATGAAGATGGTGTTCTCTTGGTCTGGTTCATACATCAGGATCTGGTTATAGCCCGAGTACGCATCCATAAATGACAGCAGCTCATGTCCCGCTGTTCCATCCACCAGTTGATCAATTCTAAGGAGCAAGAAGATATCCTTTGGACAGGCTTTGTTGAGGCCCGAGAAATCAATACAGGTTCGCCATTTTCCATTGGACTTCTTGACTAGGACCGAGTTCGATACCCATTCGGGGTAGGTTGCATCTCGAATAAAGCCGTTAGCCATCAGATTATCTACTTCTTCTCTCAATGGCTTGGACTATTCAGGGCCCAAGCTGCGCCTTTTTTGCTTAACTAGGGTGAATTTGCAGTCAATATTAAGGGCATGACAGGCAATCTCGAGTGATACCCCACACATATCGGAATGTGTCCAAGCAAATACATCCAAATTGGCGTGGAGGAACTTGGTTAGTTTTGACCGCATCTTGTTTCCAAGATGCGACCCAATCTTCAGGACCCGCGTTGGGTCATCCATACAGACTAGGACAGACACTGTCAGTTCTGCCAGTGCTGCCCGATCCTCCCTTGAGCTCTTCTTCCTAGGGTCTAAAGCCTTGTCGAATTGGCTATGTCCCCAAGCCAGGGGAAGCTCTGTAGTTGCTATTCGGAGGGTTCATGGGTGTGGAGGGTTTTCCCCACATCCTTTCCTTTTCCATTTCTTCTTGACTCGCGCAATTCCAGGATATAACATTCCCGAACGACGCTTTGGTCTCCCTTCACAATTCCGACTCCTTGCTCGGTAGGGAACTTCATTGTAAGGCACCATTGGGCCAATGCTATTCTGAAATCGGCTAACGCGGGCCATCCCAAGAATGCATTGTATGCCGACATTTCATCCACGATCACAAAAGTCTGAATGAGGGTGACTCGTCGCTCACCCTCTCCAAGCTCCATAGGTAGGTCAATTGTTCCAACCGGTTGTTTGGGTTCTCTAATAAACCATGGAATCTTAGTCTGGCATGCAGATACATTTTTCATGCCAATCTTCATTTGATCAAAAGTACGTTTGAATAGTATGTTAACTGAACTGCCACTATCAATCAGCACTCGTCGAACTACAGCAAGACCGATTCCTACTATCACCATCATTGGGTCAAGATTTGGAGCTTCAACCCCTTCGGTGTCCTGATTGCGGAACACTATGTCATCACTTAGAACCTTTTGCTGCTTGATCGAAGTTTCATCATCTATTGCTAAACTTGATTCCTTTAGGGCATGCTTTAATTAACTTGCATATCGCTCCATCTCTCCCCAACTTCTTTGCGCGGGATGTGATCCCCCAGATATTGTTCCGATAATAAGCCTCTAGTCAGTTCATTTTGACTCTTCTTCACTAGTTCCAGCTTGATTTCTTTGCTCTCTAGGAGGTTGAGGGACCATAGGTTGATTGGGTTTTTGTGGCTTTTTCACATATTGTTGAAGTTTGTTGTCACGGATTAATCCTTCGATGAGGTCCTTAAGGTGGCGGCATTCGTTTGTATTGTGCCCGTGCATCTCGTGGAAGCGACAAAATTTTCTTGAGCGCTTTTGCTATTTCGTTTCCTCCTTTCTAAGAGGTTTCTTATACTCTTCAGTTTCTTGTATTGCGAGATAAATATTCTTTAGAGTGTCATTCAGGGGGGTATAGTCTTCCTATCTAAACCCTCTAAATCTTTTGTTGCGGCCATTATTATTTCTTTTATCGGAGTTCTGGTTTCTTCACTTTTGATTCCCGCTCTTTTCCGCAACTCATTGAGTACTTCCAGGATCGTGCATGTTTTGATTTTCCACCGTGTCATTTAGTCTGGCGTTCATCTGTTGTGTACCACCAGACTTTCTTTCCAGCTCCTGTGCTTCCTCCAATCTCAAGTACTGGCTTGCTTTACGATTGAAGTCTTTCCTGTTGGTAGGTTGCTTCATCTTAATCCATTCCCCAAACTCCGTTTCTAGGTGAATAGCGCGGACTAACGCCATAAAGACCATATCCTAGTTGGGGTTGCTCACTTCCGTTACCGCGGTGTTAAACCTGCTCATGAATGATTTCAATGACTCGTTGCGCCCTTGGACCAATCAAGATAGGGACATGACGTTCTTTGATTGTGTGGTATGAAGCCTGAACTGGTCAAGGAATTTTGTTGCAAGTTGGTCAAAAGTAGAAATAGATCTTGGAGGGAGTCTGGTGAACCATATAGACGTGACTCCTAGAAAAATAGGGAAACATCGGCAGCGGACGGCCTCTGGAGCATTGGCTCCGTCCATGTACCAGCTATACTTGTACAAATGGGGTTTTGGGTCCTTCGTTCCGTCGTAGGAGGGGATAGTTGGCATAGTGAATTTGTCTGGGTATCTTACATTCAAGATCTCGTCGGTAAAAGGGGTCCGACTCAGGGAAAATCCCCATTCATCATCCTTTCGGTTCTTACTCTCGTCCATCAGCCATCTGACCATGTTAGCTATGTATGCCTCTGATGTCCGGTAGTCCTGGGGGCGGTAATCAGTCACTGCGCCGAGTGTTTGGTTCTGCAAATGGTCTTGGCGTGTGGATTGAAGCCTAGGCTCTCCTGTCTCCGGGAGAGCCACTCCCGCGGGACCCCGTTGGCTTGACTGGGGCAGTTTGGACGTTTCTAGCATCATCAAACGCATTGATGTTCTCTTCCATCTGATTACCTTGCTCTCCATCTTCTGAATCTGAGAGATTCACAGCAATGTCCTCCTATGGGGTTTTGGCCCCTTGATTCAAATTCGAGATCGGTTGCTTAGCTTTAGGTGGAGTATTCTGGTTCTCCTCTACGTTAATTCCCACTATTACCCTTCTTTGTGGTTGTTTTTCGTTTCTTCTATGCAGGCCGGAAATGGAGGAATTCTCTTGTTCTACAGTAGTCACCGGTTCAGGCATAGTCCTTGGAGCAGGGTTTGATTGAAGGGTTAACAAAACGTTCAGCTTATCCATTAGAGCCTTTTGACTATTTTCCATCCGTTGGTTAATCTCCTCAGCCATCTTATTTAGCTCGTCCCTGGTGACAACTTCATGCTGACTTGAGGGCGCCGGTGCCTGGTTTCCTAAGTCGGCACTATTTACTTCGGCTTTGTTGGAGACTAACACCTTCTCCAACTATTACTGCCCCTTTGGATCTCCCAAAGGCAGTTCTTCTTCTTCCAGGAGCCATTGACTTTAAAACAGTGACTTCTTTAAGCAAAGACTGGGGATCTAACTTTTGGACCTATGAAATCCAAAGTAGATAGCTAGATCTGGATCTTGAGTTGGAGCTCTCAGTGAAAGCACCAAAATGTTGACCCAAAAAATGGATCAACACCCTAGTTTGTGTTTGAAAGCACCAACCTTGTTCTGACAGAGCAATATCACATATAACAAATATAGAAAAGGAACATTAAAAGAAATAAGACAGAGAATTTTTATAGTTTTCGGCTGTTAATGAAGCATACGTCCACTTTATAGTTTTATTAAAGACTGATTGCTATTACATGAGATGTTTGATTACCAGACTTTGATTATCTTTAGCTAGATTGAATCCCCAGAGTTGGAATCCACTGGAGAATCATAGTGAATTCCTTTGGAGATTGTTGTGAGGGAGGTAGAGAGTGAAGAATAATTCCAACAGAGCTTTAGCAACCAGTCCGGAGAAGATCCTTCTTATGTTGCAGGTTGGATGGTATTTATATGGAGCGGAGATCTTCTAGGCTAGGCCATGTCTTCATTAGCTCGCAGGTAAGTAGTAGACGACCTAAGGAGAGTTTGGCTCGAAAAACGAGATAAATCCCTCTTTGTTGTGTTCCTTAGTTATCTTGTTTGAAGGCTGGAGGAGAGGCATGAGTCACTGATGATCCAACCACTCAGGATTTTTCTGGAGTCTAGAATTGGAGATGTTTCTATAGCCTTTTATCGTTGTTGTTACGTTTTGATGGAAAATCACTAGCTGTTTACGTTCAACTACTGATTGGACTAATGGAATGCTGATCTCTCGGCTTCGTTGATCCCAGTCGTTGTCTTAGTCGTATAGCTTGGCTCTTGTCGATCCCTTGTCTTAGCTTTTCTGGTCAAGTCCTGAACCATCCTGTCTACACAAGGTTGTTCTGTTTTCTATTGGCTTATGCTGGGTTAAAAACCCATATAACAGGAATTTAATTATCAGCCTTGGATTCAAATCAGCTCCTGCCATGGCAGGATGGGATGAGGAGGCACTTCTTGTTAATCTTGTTGTAGAAGACACACCAATAAGAGAATCATGACATAGTAAAAGACCAAAGTTTAAATCCTCATCTAATTCTAAAATGTATTTTAGTAGAAAAGAAACACTTTTTTTTAACATTTTTGCTGGATTTGTAATGATTTAAAACTGCCAGCTTTTTTATTTTGCTGTAGAAGAAGGAGGCTATGGAGGCAATCAACTAGTTCAATACTAGCAGTAGTTCTTTGTCTAGACGATGAAGAAGACGATGATGCCAGAAGGAGTACTCTAAATAATTTGTATATATTTATAAGTGTTAAATCCTTTATTTATGTGGATATACAAGACTTATAATGAAAAATCATAAAATTAAAACTTATTTAGGATTCTGATTAACATAAGCATTTGAACTTTGGATTCTATAGGTAATATCCTAGAAAACAAAGAAAATGAGCATGCTGTTGTTGAAGAAGAATATCAGAAGGAAAACAAAGAAGTAGATTCTAATGAGAAAGATTTTTCTAATAAAGGAATAACATGCATGTATAAGTTGAGAGAGGAGCTTTCATGCGCGGTTAGTTGTTTTATAAACTAGTTGAATTCATTTACATCGTTTACATTATTTGCAAAGGTAACTAATATTTGTTTTCCTTTCTTTCTTATGTTGATTATTTTGATCTTATAGATTTGTTTGGAGATATGCTTTGAACCAAGCACTACTCCATGTGGACACAGGTAATTAAACTTAATACTTTGAAGGTGTATACTTAGTAAGAATTAAGAAATTGTGTTATTCAAAAAGAATGCTTCAATATTATGACAAACTTTCTAGGGTTAAGAGAAATGTATGCTTCTAATGGATAAAATGTTACAAGTTAGAGAAAGGAATTTGTATACTTGTTTTCTCCAATGTATTTTATACTTGCATTTCAATCCCTCTCACAACTTGGTATAGAAAGTACTGTAGAATTTCAGAAGAAAAAAGAACAAATTTAATAGTGTTTAGTGACTAATTAAGTTTTTGTTCGTGTAGGATCAGATGATATTATGAAGATTAGTATCCATAAGCTCAATTACAATATATACATCATGGAAAGCACCAGGTATAGGAGATGGAACTACATATTTTATTCCACTAAATTAATTTATTCCACCACTGCCAAATTAGGTCACATCTTTGAGCTCTTATGCACATATAAAATGTCTCCCCAAATAATACAGTCTGAATCATCTATCAGCTATATTCTAATTAGATCACATACTTTCAAGGCTCTGGTAGTAGTTTGTGCAAAAAGTTAGGAACTTATCCTGGTATTACAGTAGTAGGTACTAACTCTATAAGAATAATTTTGATACAAGAATGTCTGTTTTTGCTAACCTGAACATGTAAATAATTTCCTAATAGATTCCATGCAATCACAGGCATTCTGAATTATTTTCTCTACCACAACATATTTGACCATAATATACACATATGGGAGGCATGTTCAACTTAAGACACCAAATAAAGAGACTTTTCCAAGGACCATATATTAATTAAATAATATACTACAATCCAGAAGGAAAAGGGGACACTTGAAAACCGGGGCCTAGATGCTGACATGAAAAAGAATAGTGGATGTTAGCTATGAATGGAAGGAAAAAAACATCCATATAAAAGTAAATTTCCTTGGCATACTTATTCAAGACACGATTAGTTTCTATTTGTACCTGTATGAATTATTTTCTATTGTTCATGGTCCCTAACTATTTGCAGTAGTTTTCACAGCAAGTATAAGAAAACCGAGGGAGTTAAAACTAGGCATTTCCTTGTTTCTTTTGCACACATGCAATGATTATATTATTGAGTAGAATTAGATAGAGATGCATTTATATTATGTGGATTGAATTGGATAGTGGTGGGAGAAGGAGATGTTGGTCGAACAGTAGTTGGTTTGGATGGTTGTGTTGCAGGTTGACTGTGTTAGTGGTTGGTTTGGATGGTGATTCACTGTAATGGAGGAGTATTTGATGGTTGTGTTTCAAGCAAGTTTGTGGTTTTAAGGGAGACAGTTTGCAGAGGAGTTTGGTGTCTGCAATGCGTAGTACAGCAGTTTGAGGCGGGGTTAAGAGGCAGTTTGGATTTGATTTAGGTTGTGAGGTGATGCATGGAGTTGCTGGAGTGAAGGAGATGGTTGAAGGTGTGGTTCATGTGGCTGGGAGGAAAGGAAAATATGCAAAGGAAGGAGTAATGCTGTAGCAAGGTGGTTTGGGTGATGAGGAAAGTAGGATGTTGTTGTTGCAGGTTGCAGATTTTAGGTCATTGTTAGAGGAGGGTGATGGTCATGTTGTCGATGTTGTAACAGTGCAATTGGTTGAGATTGAGGCAGGTTCGGTTGAAGAGGGATGCTTAGGAAGGGTAATAGAAAGTAAACAGAAATTGTAAAGAAAAGTGGTGAGGCAAATGCAAATGAAAGAACATGGAATGTTTTCTTATACAGAACAGAGTTATTTTCTAGTGATGGTGATGGGGTTGTTGAAGCAGAAGTGGTCGCAGATATGGTTCTGGTTAGTTGTGAAGGTTTTTCTGTGTGATTGATGCAGGTTGATTTGAGAGTGGTTTGATGTTCATTTAGGGTTGTATTTGGATGTTGCAGGTTGTAGGATGTAAGTGGTAGGTCATTGCAGTGGCAAGGAGAAGCAGTTGAAGGCTGTATGATGATGGTTTTGGCGAAGTGATTGAAGTGGTGCGTGGATTGTAGTTAGAGCAGTTGAAGTGGATTGTAGGTGGTGTAAGTTGAGTGGATGATTGTGATTGGAAGGTTGCGATTGGAGTATTTGATGGAGTTTGATGGTTTTGGAAGGATGCAGTGTTATAATTAATAAGGAAGGCGCTGCTGCTGAGGAAATGTAATGCAGGTCGTAGTTGAAGGAGGGTGGATGAAATGTAACAGCAACTTAACAGAGAATGAACAACTTGAAAATGCCAACTACAAATGAACATAGACTTTTGAAATGTAGTTGAAGGAAGGTGTTGCTAGTGAAATAATTGTTATTACTGTGTATAGGATTGCTACTATATCCATCATTTCACTCATCGTTACAGTTAAATAGATAACATTCCAAAATTTTCATATTCTACCATATTTGTTCTCTTCTATTGCAAATCTCTAATTGCAATTTTTTTATAGACATATTGGACTTTTGAGGGCTTGGACTTGTGAGAAATGCGGATTAAGGGTCTTAAGGCTAGAATTAACATTAGAGGGGGGGGGTGAATAGTGTTTTAAGAAATTTGTTAATATTTTTGAGTTTTATCTTAATTTGTTAACAATGTATACATTAATCAGACACAGATATGATCACAGAATCAATCACAGATGCAAATATAAAGTAAAAGCAGTAAAGGAAAGAACACACCGGATTTTATACTGGTTCGGAGTTACCCTACATCCAGTCCCGCAACACAAGTATGGATTTCCTTTCAACAACAATTCAACAATTACAACCCTCGGTTTCAAGGCTACGAGGTATACCCTCCAGAATGACAATCCTCTGGGTAGAGATACTTGATTTCCGGGGCAACAAGTTCACCCAATTGATTTCCAAGGCTACAATCACACCTTTTCTCGCTAATATATTACAAAGAACTCTATAACTCTGAATAGCACTGAGAACCTTGTAGAGATAGTGATGTAGAATCAAACTAGAAGTAATCGAGTATGATTCGATGTTAATTTCGGCAGAGTAATGGTATGATTTTGTATTAAGAAATGTGGAAGAAGAAGAGGAGTGAAAACCAGAAAAAAGTGATTAAAAATTCGTTGAAACTGACCCCTATTTATAGAAGATCAACAGCCATGACCATTCATGAAGAGTTATGGCGAATAGACACTTCTTTTGAAATTTGAATTTTGAACTTCAACTGTCACTATGTCGACATAGTGCCTAGGGGCATGTCGACATCCCTCAGCCAAAATTGATATTTTGAATTTCTATAAAAAATAATATTTATCTTATATAAAAAATATTTAAAACTTTATAAATATACTTGAATATAGTTGAAATTCATAAGTAAATATAAAGAACAATATATACATAATTTAACTATAATTTTATATTTAAATCTAAGTATAAATATTAAAAGTTAAATATATTATTTGAAAAGACATTTAAAATCAAGAGTAATTTGACTTTGAAATTAAATATGTTTTGAGGCTAAAATTATTTAAAATCAGGATAGAGAGTTTTGAATTTTTTAAAAGGAAAGTTTTGAAATCATTTTGAAAACAAGATAATTTTGTAAAATCATTTGAATTAAAATTAGTGGATACAAAACAATGTCCCACTAGATTTTCGTAGGTTCCATCCTACTTAGGGTTCCATCCCTTTAACGGGCTCGAAGTGGATTCCATTCCACGAATAAATTGGATATTAAGATGCCAGTGCTTTTCTACGAGTTTTAACAAATATTCCTAATAAAACAAACTTAACCTTGAACTCTTGAACTCTTGATAATCTTGATACTCATGAGTCTTCTATCTCTATATCTTGAATCTCTATACTGTACAGTCTTCATTCTTGATACCTGCATGGTTAGATCCTACATATACATATATATCTAAACTTGTAATGTTAGTATTTATATTTTATAATCTATTCTAAGGTTGTTATCATCAAAACCATCATCTCATGGACTAACAAGACTTTCCACGATTTATATTTTCTTTTAGCAAGCTCTCTTTGTAAGATTTTATGTTGTTAACATTTGTGCTTAAAACATATGAAATGTTATATATGACTAAATTTTATGGTGTATGAAATTGACGTAGCTTTGATTATGTTTAACCTATATAATTGTTTATAATATCAGATTATATATATTAGTGTTTTATAAATTGAGCAGTTTGTTTTTGAATATACTATTCATGGCTTTCATAATTGTTTTAAAACTGATGTTCTAATTGTAAAATGCAGCAAAATTGCTGACATACCGCAGCGTTTCAAAAAAGCAGCAATACTAAAAGTAACAAAACTCTACAAAAAACAAACAGAAGCAAAATGAAAACGCTGCAACTATCAAAACATAACGGTATACAAATGATGCAATAAAAAGACATTGCTTAAAACGCTACAAAAATATTTTTGTAGCGTTTCTAAACTGTAGTATATCACTGGTTCTACTTGAAACATGCTGTTAGACTGAGTTTCAAAAACACTGTCGAATAAGTTTACATCGTTTAATAAACGCTGCAAATTTATTTACTGCAACGTTTCGTAAGAGCTTCGGTAGCCTTTTTTAACAACATTTTAGAAACGCTACAGTATTCCGTGACTCTATTGCGGCATGTGATTATGGGGCGTTCTTCGAAACGCCGCGAATGATTATGGCAGCATTATTGAAACGCTACGAAAGTTATTTTTTGTTGTAGTGATTATTATATATATCGCTCATTTTGAAAAAGGGTTCGGCCCTCTTGAAGAAAAGATACTTAAAATTTTATTTACTACTAACTGACTTTACTTATTGTCACTGTTATCACATCCGGACTCAACTACAGTCCAACCACGAATCCCTTCGGTTTGGAACTAAATCAGACCTCGATTGTGTACAAAAAGAATATTTTATGCACTTTTCATCTGTTATTGTAAGTTGTTTTCATAGTAGTTTAATAATAAACGTTGTATATTGACATGTATGATGGATACTGAACTATTTATAACACAAAAAAGCTATAATTTTTTTACTTTTGATAACACTTTTCTTGTAAGCTTTCAATTGCATTTATTAAGTGCTATGGTTTATTTTTTTGCATTTTTAAAATCTGTTGCATCCCTATAAATCATGATAGTCAATACATATCAAAATACTACACTAAGAATATTTCTAAAAGATAAATCCATTTAAATAATGAAAAATCATATAAAATATTAGACATAAAGATATAACACATTGTATTAAACATAACCAAATATTCATACACATAATATCCCAAAATTTTAACCATATAATATTCTATTATATATGTAAGCAAAAACCAAAAAGTAGTAGCTAATGTTACACCAAAAACAAGTAGCTAGTTGTTTGCAATAAAAAGAAGAATTACACCAAATCTTTCATTCTTTAACCTGCAAATGAAATGAATATCTGCATTAGAAATGAATATAAATATGAATATGAACAAAATTGAAAAATGAAGTATCTACTTAAAAAAAACTTTTTGCTAAAGATTTCATATCAAAAATATTCTAAGTGTCTAAAATTCCATAAAATTTGCTAGTCTTTTTTGCATGGCTAGCACCGGGAAAAATCCCAAACACAAGAAATAGATATGCACAATCGAAACATGATCATAATCACAATATATCAATCACAAACACCTGCACGGGTATAATATCCAAATATTTACTTATATACCCCTTATACAATATGTACGTCACATAGCATACACACTTGTTAAACATTAAAATGTACAATTTAGCAATATTAGCGAGTTCGCTAACATTTCCAAAGAAACACGAACACAAAAAGAACCAAAGGTGAGTCAAGAGCCATTAAATAATTACACTTAACTCAAACAAGCATATGAGCATATATATTTATGAATTTATACAACTAAACCTATAAAAGAAAGACTACGACTTTTGAGCAACGTTAATTTTGTAGGTAAAGAAAAAAAATTCTAAACAAGATGTAGTTTCCTAATAAAAGCAATGAATTACAATGGTCATGTGCATTATCATCTACCGGAATGGTCATGTACGACTTTATGATTTTTTATATATATTATTATTATTGTCGTCGTCGTCGTCGTTTTATTATTATAAACTTAGTTAGTTTTCACAAACTTATTTAATTTATTATTATTATTATAAAATTGGTCAATTTATTATTATTATCACAAAAATAGTTAATTTTTATTATTATACAAAGTTATTTATTTTTTATAAAACGTAGTAAACTTGATTAATATTTTATAATTTATTACTTTATTATAATTATTATAAACTTAGATAATCTTCATAAACTTAGTTATTTATTATTATTATTATAAATTTAGTTAATGTTTATAAAACTTAGCTAACGAAGTTAAATTTTATGAACTTAGTTAATTTATTATTAATATTATTATTGTATAAATTTAATTACTTTTTATAAAATTTAAATAACTTGGTTAATATTTTATAATTTATTATTATTATTATATATAAATTTAGTTACATTTTATAAAACTTAGATAACTTGGTTAATATTTTATAATTTATTATTATTATTATTATTATAAACTTTTTTAAATTTTATAAAACTTATAGTTAATTTATTAATTATTATTGTTGTTGTTGTTGTTGTTATTCTAAACTTAGTTTTTTTGGAATTTAGGTACTTATATGGCAGTACATATTAGTACCACAAGTCTTAGGCAGTATACAATAGACTATATGTCAATATATGTTCGAATTACGCTACGTAGGTTTTTAATCTTTGATCTCTCGCACCAAAGTCGAAGCGCCTAACCACTAAGACAATGGTGTTGGTTAAACTTAGTTAATTATTATGAAACTTAGTTAGTATTTATAAAAATTAGTCTATTTGTTGTTATCACTACAAGGAATACGGTCATTTCCGATAGCTCCTAGCCGTCGGTATATAGAAAATGGATTTTGTCCATTTTCGATGGAAACGGCGACATCTTTGTGACGGCCTCCGACGGCTTTTTCAACGGCAGTTCCGACGTTTTTTCCGACGGTGCTGATGTCCACGTGGCTTAAAAACACATCAGAAAACCGTCGAAAACCGTCGGAGTTTTCGACTGGTTAGCCATCGGAAGCCGTCGAAATATTTCGACTTATAAGCCATCGGAAACCGTCGGTAGCCATTGGAAATCTGGGTAAATTTTTTTTCCAGCAGCCCAACAACACATCAAAATCAATATATATATAAGATATATAAGCTAAAATTAATATCAATATTAATAATAATATAAAATTCAGACATTACCATCTCAAACTCAAACATTCCAATCAATACAAACCAAACCTTCCATCAGCACCCAACTACAATATCTAAATCCAACATCAATGTACAATATATACATCCAACATCAAACCCCACAAATCAATATCAAGCACCAAATGTCCACAAATCAACCTCACCATCTCTCATTGTATATATACACAAGTTTTAAAAACAAAAACTGCAAAACGTATCTCATGACTCGTCATCAGCTCCGAAACCACCAGACGAAGGGAATGTTCCATGACGCTCCATATACTCGGCCAAATGCCGGTTCAGTTGCTCCATTTGCGCTACTCGGAGGCGGTCCTTCTCCTGCAACTGTGCAATCTGCCGTCGAAGCTCATTAATATCAGCATTGTCCTGAGCCTATTGATAGGCCTTTTGTGAGGCCCGAGCCTACAAAACAAGTCGAAATATGTTTAAGTTATTGCGTAACTTTTATAAAAATTAAGCAATTTTTACAACTTAGTTAATTTTTATAAATTGTCGATTGATTGCCGTAGCCATAGCGCCTATTTCTCTGTGTCGGGTCCATAACGGAGTCAAAGATAGCATCCTCCTCATCAAAGTTCAACTGCTTCCGTCCCGAATGCTCAAGCATCTGCGCACGTGCTTACATAAACCTTTCCTGCAATGCAAAATTAAACACAAGTAAATATTACATGACATTATTATAATATTTTATAACTAATTAATTAAAATGATCATTATTAATAACTTATAACTTAACATATACTTACATGTGCGACGTATGTTTTATCATCCTCATGCCAGACATACGTCACCGATCCCTCGTCGTTGGTCTGCCTAACGGCATGAGTATGCGCAAATACGTCCATATACGAGACAGGAGCCCCACGCGTTCTTTCCTTCAATAATTGGTGTATATTATTGTTGTTCATACAAATTTATACAAAAATGTAATAACTGTTCGTAATTGCAATTAATCAATTTACCAGGTCCTCGCGGCGATGCTGAAATGATTTTGAGCCACCACAGTGTGTGACTGAATTTTTCTGCCTATTCGCCGAGTTCATGTCTGACTCCGCCTGCAAATTAAAAATTAAGATTATATTTTACAGGTATAAATTATGTATTCTCTACTGAACAAATTAATGTGACAACTGATAGACTTACCCTGAATTCATCACTACCCTACCATGCAACCCAAGCATCCCATACACTGGCGCCTATCCAGTTTGGCTTCTTTCCGGATTTTCTGATGGTGGACATTGTATCCCGGTAATTCTTTGCAACTTTGGAGTTCCAGTGGCGTTGGCAAAGAGCAACATCCTCCTCTTGTAGGTCTACCGCACCCTGTATATATGTTGAAAAAAATATAAGTTATACATTTATACTTAGTCAGCAAATTGCAAAGTGATTATATATAATGATATATAATTTTACACTTACCAAGAAGTCCTGCCAGATACTCTCCTGGACATGCTCTGGGATCCAACTCCATTTCGGCCAGCACACAGTCATATGGCTCATGTATGCCTACCTAGATATGCTGAGCACTATATTTGAAGGCTCAAGCTCAAAACCCTTGCATTAAATGATATAGACAAATCATGACTAGTATATCATACAAAATATTTATAATGTTAACGTAAATTTAATACTTATGAGCCATCTGCTTTCGGTAGCAATCTAATCACCGTACGCGGCGCCTCCTATGATGGGCTGCTGCCATCACCTCCATTGCGAACGGTCCCTCTCTGAGACGAAGAGAGGGAACTGGACTGCGAAGAACTCCGCCGCCTAAAGAAAGACATCTGTAATACCTATCATATACATATTATTTTATTATGGCAGAACATATCATTCAATTATGAGTAAACATATCAAGATTTAACATCAATAATCGCATATAACATACAAAAAGTGTAACATCAATACTCCCATAAATTACCTTTTTTCAACTTGTATACTATTAAATCAGTCATCGTCGTTTTCTGATTCAGACTCAGTCTCGTACTCTATATTGTTTTTCTCTGTGGTCTCAAATGCTTCTACTAATACATTTGATTTATCATTTAGAGGTCCAAAATCGATTTGATCATCTGCTATTGTAATTTCGCCATTTTCCTCGATATCCGCTTGGTAAGCTTGTTCGTTTGGAATATTCTTTCCATCAAACGTAAATCTTGCCTTCGTTTTAAAAACTGCCGACCAATCTTCTTTATCTCTTCTTATAGATGGATAAGGAGCATAATAAACTTGTAGGGCTTGTTTTGCTAGTATAAACAGATCGTACTTATGATAGCATGATGTATGCTTTATTTCAATAATATTATATTTTTGGTGCACGTTGATTTCAGAACCTGGTACATTACTGAACCAGTTGCATCTAAACAAATAAACTTCTTTTGCAGGTCTGGTGAAATATGTTAACTGCAAAACCTGAGTTAACACGTAAAAATCATTTATGTGATCATTTGGATCATCATTACCTTTAACGTATACAACGGTTTTGTTAGTTAATTTTTCAGCCCCATATTCTTTGGTGTTGAATTTGTATCCATTGACAAAGAATATTGGATATGTCTTGACTTTTCTTTTTGGTCCTATCGCAAGATGTTTCAACCCTTCATCGACCACACAATTTACCGGATCATATACGTGGTTCGAAAACCAAGTAGCAAAATTTTTGCTGATAGCGCTGCTTGGATGCTGTGATTCGTAAATACTGTATATATAGATAATATATTGCATTATAATGAATACACATATGTATTATTCAAGTAAATAATTTTAGATGTGTTATTTAATAATACCTAACAAATGGCACAACTTCTGCACAGCTAAGAAGAACATATGTGTAGGCTACATGATAGTCTCTGTCGTCTAACCATACTTACACACATTTTCCAATAGGGCGTCCCTACTGTCTAAAAATAGATAGCACTAATTCAGAAGAATCTTGTTCAATGCCCTCATCATTTCGCGAAGCACTTCCAAAAGATTAGTTCACATGGTCACTGAAATAATGAAAGAGAAAAGGAACGAAGCTTCTTCTTCGATATATGATTTGCATATCGAACCTTTAACTCGTGCTTTTTGTCTCACTTTTTTCTTTAGATGATTTAAGTACCTGCTAAGAATAATTATAATTAAATTTATTACATGTAGTTAAACTAAAATTTAACATACTCAATATTAATACCTTTCAAATGGATGCATCCATCCATATTACACAAGACCTCAAAGACGTGCTTTAAACAGAAGATGAATAGGTAAATGCTCCATTACATTAAAGAAACCCGGAGGAAATATTTTCTCCAGTTTGCAAAGCAGTATAGGAATTTCTTCCTCAATTTTATGTAGATGATCAACTTATAACATAGTTGAACAAAGCTCATTATAAAACAAACTAAGTTCTGTTACAACCGTCCAAACTTTTATGGGCAATAGTTCTTTGAAAGCAACGGGTAACAAATGTTCCATCATTACATGACAATCATGACTTTTCAGCCCACTTAGTTTACCGTTCTTATAGTCGACACATCTACGCAGATTAGAGGAAATGCCATCAGGAAATCTTAATCCTTCCACCCACTTTAACAGTACTTTAACTTGGTTACTATCTAGCTCATAACATACTTTGGATTTTTTTGTGTCATTTGGCTTCATATGAAGCTCAGGACGATTGCATATTGCCTCTATATCACGTCTTGATTTCAAATCGTCTTTAGTCTTTCCTTTAACATTCAGAACCATGTTAAATACATTATCAAACATATTTTTCTCGTTGTGCATCAAGTCGATATTATGACGAGTTAGGAGATTTTTCCAATAAGACAACTCCCAAAATATACTTTTGTACCAATTATGAATCGTCAATTTACCTTGAATTTCAATTTGTTCGCCAGTTTCATTTATATTCCTTTACAAGGTCATAAATATCTTCGCCTGACCAAATCGTTGGTGGTCGCAAGGTTTCAAGTCTATTACTTGTAAAGTTTTTTTTATCTTTTCTAAAAGGATGATTAATATGGAGAAAACACCGATGATAGTCAAACCACGATATTTTCTTCCCATGCGGTAAAGAAAATGCTCGTGTTCCTTTCATGCAATAAGGGCAAGCTAGACGACCAGCCGTACTCCAACCCGAAAGCATTGCATACGCAGGAAATCGCTTATAGTCCACAATAAAGAAGCGAAGATATGAAAATTCTTTTTTTTTGAAATGTCGTATGTTTCAACACCTTCATACCACAATGTTTTCAACTCTTCAATCAATGGTTGTAAATATACGTCAATTCTTTATGTTGGATCATCGGGACCAGGGATGACAATAGTGAGAAACATATACGGAGTTTTCATACACATCCACGGAGGTAAATTGTAAGGTGTAACGATTATAGGCCAAGATGAATATTTTGAACCAAATTGAGAGAACGGTGAAAATCCATCCGTACATAAACCATGTCTAACATTACGGCTCTCCGCTGCAAAAGCGGGGTATGTCTTATCAAAATGCTTATATGCGTCTCCATCAGCTGGGTGTGTTAGCGTACCTTCTTCATGTGTTCTCACACAGTGCCATCTCATATGATGCGCAGTTACAGAAGATGCATATAACCTTTGAAGCCTAGGAGTGATGGGTAAGTAATGCATATGCTTGTACGTAATTTCCTTTCCCTTCTTTTTTCTTGGTTTGTATCTTTCCTGATTACATATTTTACAATTCCTAAGATTGATGTCTTCTTTCCAAAATAACATACAATCATTTAAACATATATCAATTTTTTGATACGGCAAACTAAAAGCAGACATAAGTTTTTCCACTTCATAATGATTTTTGCACATTAAATTATCGGGTGGCATATGCCGTTTTGCAGATTGTACTATAGCTGTAAACCCAGCTTCTATGAAGTTGTATTTTGATTTCATTGCAATGTATTCTTCAGTAACTAATAGTTGAGTACCGCTTGTACAACCATCCCAAAGGGGTTTCTTGGTAGTATCCAATAAATCATAAAAATAAATTTCTCCAATATTTGGTTCTTCTTCGACATTAACATCGTTACCATCAACTTCAACAGTAGGGAACATTAAATATGCTGCATCTTCAAACATACCTTCTATGAGATTCGTCGGAACAATTTAAGTATCCACCTCTTCCTCCAAATGTACGGGATTAGGTGCTATAAGTTCTCCACGACGATCCCACACCAAATAATTCGGCACGAAACCATATGGCGCAAATGAACTATTACCATATCCGGTATCAAATGCTTCAATAATTTGCACCTACTTCATGGACAACGAATTTCTTCGTCGTTTCCATTATTACATAAAGCGAATTCAATAAAGACGTGTACACCATTTTGAAAATGTTCACTTATTGAGCCTCCAATTTCTCTTCTTTATTGGTACATCCAGCTCCGATCGATAAAATAATTGATCATTTTTCCTAGTTTAAAACATAAAAACGTATTAATCATTTATGTGTTGACATTTTATTTTTCAATTAAATCATACATTTAAATTTTCGCAAATATATAATATTATTCTATTTAATTTTTTTCAAACGGATTTACAAAAATTATTATATGAATATAATCTACAATTTTTAGGTTATTGTTTTACACTTTGATGGTTGGTCATCCTACTTTCCATTACAAACACAGTAGTAATTATATTTTGTAAATCATTTCATTTTAAATGATTCAACAAAATTTTGGCAGCACTTCCCCGTTGTTCCCTGTATCGTACACATATGCGTGTACACAGGGAACAAAAATAAAGTGTTGTCGAAATTTTGTGAACCATTTAAAATGACATGATTTGCAAAATATAATTACTCTTTTGTGTTTGTAACTTGTCCAATACAGGGACAAATCCGATAAATATTGTATCGGATGAATATAAATGTCCGTTCTGTGATAAAAACGAATATCCATACAACGATCATATACAATACTTGTCAGATGTGGCCAAAAATTCTCTAAGGGATTTATAAAAAGTAAAGCCTATTACACAGCAATTTTTACAATAATTTATTTACATTCTAAGAAAAGCACACACTAAATCGTCGTTTTCGTCATCTTAAAAACGCATACACTAAATCATGAGCATCGACTCTAATTAATCCAAACTAGCCCTAATGAGCGTATGCACTAATTAATCAACACATATACACCAATTAACGCACATATACACTAAATAACTTTTTTTCTCAACATTTAAATGATAAACAATTATAATAACAACCTAATTACCATTCAATAGGGTATAACAAATAATCAATAGGGTATTATATAACTATAACAACAAATTAACCCTAATTTAACAAATCAAAATTAATTAAGGTTTAGGAATAAAACCTGATTGGAGATTGATGAAGGGCCTAGGCTTGTCGAGAGTGGAGAATGATGAAGTTGGAGATGACCGGTAAGGCGTAGGGGCTGGCTGACGACGGGGAGGTGGTGATGGGTTAGGGATTTGGTTGATTTTGGAGGAGAGGGAATAATGAAGATGGTTCTCGGCCCGGAGCCTGTATACACGATAATTTCCGACGGCCACCGACGGCTAATTTACGTCGGTTTTCGACGGCCACTATATTTTATTTACGAAAATGCCACGAAGTTTGTCAACTGTTGGTAGCTGTCGGAAATCGCCGTTGGCGGCCGTCAGAAGCTTATGCCGCTATTTACTGTATTCCTTGTAGTGTATTATTACTACTATGACTCTTGTTATTGTTATTGTTATTAGTATTATTATTTTAAACTTAGTTAATTTTTATAAACTTAATTAATTTATTATTATTATTATTATATAAACTTAGTTATTTTACAAATCTTAGTAAACTTGATTAATATTTTATAATTTAATTATTATTTATTATAATTATTATAAACTTAGTTAATTTTCATAAACTTGGTTAATTCATTATTATTATAATTATAAATTTAGTTACTTTTATAAAACTTAGTTAACGAAGTTAATTTTAATGAACTTAGTTAATTTATTATTATTATTATTATTATATAAATTTATTTACTTTTTATAAAATTTAGATAATTTGGTTAATATTTTACAATTTATTATTATTATTATATAAATTTAGTTGCATTTTATAAAACTTAGATAACTTGGTTAATATTTTATAATTTATTATTATTAGTAGTAGTATTATTGTTAATATAAATTTAGTTAATTTTATAAAACTAATAATTAATTAATTATAATTATTATAAACTTCGTTAATTTTTTTATAAAACTAACTTATCATCAATATGTTGCTTCAGATTGCTTTCAGTTCTCTTATAACAGTATCTAACTATTCTATTTAAAGAACAATATCAATAATAATCATAACGTTTATGAAACCCTGACCGATGCATTAGAAATTAATAATTAAAAATAATTCAATTTTAACAAAGTATGACCTGGCATAATAAGATGAATCCACCTGCAGCAAAATTTTGTTGATACAATGCTATTTTGTTTCGGCACTTCAGCACGTCCCCATGTATGTGCGCTTTATTATATGTGATGGCACCACCTAATGAAGCTTCCAATGTACCGGCATCCAGATTGAACATCCCTTCATCACCTCCCAACGAGTATATACTTGCTCATGGCAATACTTGCTTGTAACAAAAGAAATTCCCAATGTTATATGTCATACATATACTATTTTATACGCCATATTTCTTACGATGTAGGACTTATCCGTCCGATTAATGCACCTACAATGTGAGCCATACCTAACAATCTCCACCTTGGCGAGCATTTCCTCAAACCTTCTCAGCAAGCATGTTCAAGAAGCTATGCAGTTAGGTCAGGCTACTTGCACTTCTTTCCATCTCCACCAGAAGGTGAGTACTTTCACTCAGGTCATCTTGGAGATATCGATTCCTCAACGCAATAAAGGAGGGATACATATCCATGAGTCCTCTTTTAGTAGTGGGTCAAGCTGCTTAACATGTTTTCACCTTGACAAGTCATTCTTCATTTTTTCTCAAGTCTCATGGAATTATGCTTTGGTCAATCTCACATCATCTAATGGTCCCTTGAACCATCGACTCCGATACCATGTTGAGTTTCAGTACTCCAGCGCATCCCCATGTATGTGCACTTCATTGTACGTGATGGAGCCACCTAGCGAAGCTTTCAATGTGCCGGCGTCCCGATTGAACATCCCTTCATTGCCTCCCAACGAGCATATACTTGGTCTTGTCAACACTTTCTTGTAACAAAAATAATTTCCAATATTATGTGCCACCGATCCCACTATATACCACGTTATAAGTGATATTTCTTGCAATGTAGGACTTATCCGTTCAACCAACACACCCATAATGCAAGCCACACATAAAAAGTGCAACATTTCCCCATTTACTATTGCTTCATAATCAACATGGTTAAACAACCATTCCAAGATTACCACAAATTAGACATTACAGCATTATATATTTATATATACTAATTCTAAAAATGACTAAATAAATTTCTAAAGATTTGTGTACATGATTGTTTATCGCGTGTACAAGTTGTATGGGTCTTTATGATACTTAAGTCACCAAATCTATTCCTCATACATGTCATAATATTGAACAAGCAATATATATATATATATATATATCGTAACATACTTCTATGTAATTCATATGCAAAATTTAAGTATTTTTTCCCTTTCGATAGTCAAGCCAGCATCTCACTATGCGAAATTCTCCACCTCTTTCTCATCCACATCACTGTTTTCCTGGAGTTGGACTCAATAAGTTAAAAACAATCCATAACACAATATTTTTTTTATACATTGACTGGTAAGAAAGCTGTTATACCAGGAAACCTATAGCCTGTCTGATGTGCTTTAGTTCGTCCTAAGTTGAACCTGCATATTGCATATCCATATATGTGAGAAACGTGAACAAACATATATTACCTTCATAGTTTTAAGATATAGCCTAAAAATAAAAGATGCA
Organism: Allium fistulosum; assembly: GCA_030737815.1. NCBI lineage: Eukaryota > Viridiplantae > Streptophyta > Magnoliopsida > Asparagales > Amaryllidaceae > Allium > Allium fistulosum. Next base: position 89,649,640 of record CM060905.1, read on the forward strand.
TCCGTTGGATTAAAAATCCTATTATGGGCACATATGTAAAAATTGTATGATGCTATTATAATTAATATAGGGTATTAGTGTCATGGAGTAAATGTGTAGAAACCAAAATTGTATTTGCAATTTGATGAGGGACCAAATTGCAAATATATCATAACTGTTTATTATCAGTTATTAATATTCAGTTGTGGTCCCCAAGAAACAGTACGTTCTTTTCATTTTTTTTATTTCCCCCGTCACAGAGAAATAACGACAGAAAAGAAACTGTATTCTTGGAAGATCAACAAATCAATTCAATGGATTCTGGTACGCTTCCGCAAATCTCTGGCTATTATTTGTTTGTTTTTCTCTTGAATGTATTAGGGTTAATTCAGGCTAAATTTCTATCAGCATCACAAACTTTATGTATAGCTAATGGTACAAATGACATAATTCAAAATATGGTAGAGATGTTATTAAGAAAAGGTTGTAGGAGTAAGAGATTACCTCGTCTATTGCTTTATAGTACTAGTGTTCAAGTTCAGTTAATCCTGCTTTAACATATTCACAATTACTGAAGTAGTAGCATTCTCTTTGATAATCAAATAATGTGTTCGTAGTGAAAAGCAGTCACTACTAATCAGTATTTATAAATACTAATGAGAACGTTTATGTTGTAAAATTATTATTCTTTAAAAAAAGGATATATATATATAGCAATAACTGTTAAACAGTTGGACATTGATGAAGGAAAATATTTGAGTAAAGAATTTTCGAACCAAAAAGGGAGGCACCTGGAACAGAAACACGAAATGCATTTTTACAATGATTAAATGAGTACTCTACAAGAGAAATATTAGTGCTTATTATTTGCAATTCATAGTCCAGATGTTCACTATACAGTGCTATAACATCATACAAAATTAACAATTCATAAAAAATGAAGTAAAATGAATCAGTCACTAACATGGTTAGCTTTCAATGTGCTTAATTGCCAATGAGCAATGTGTGTAGTCTGTGCTGGTTCGATGGGATCCTTTCACCAAACTTGCTCTTGATGTTCTCGTGACCTAAGAAGATCAAGAACTTAAAATTGGTGAAATCAACAAAAAGAATCATCGTTCAAGGAATCATGCATCATATCTAGAACTCTTGAATACATAACTCAAGCAAGAGGAAATTTGTTTCTACATATTATCGCGGATCATTCCATATATCTTTTCTACATATGCAGTGAGTTGTTGCTTGAAAAGCAATGCAAGATACCTGGCTTCGACTTGGCGTAATGAATCCACACCACCAGCCAAGTTTCCATTCACAAAGTTAAGTTGCACACCTTGAGGTGTTCCCTTGCAACTCTAAAAGATTCAAATTAAACAAGCAAACAAATGTCATTACGACAAAATAGCTAATTAACCAAAACAAGAAAGTCAGTGTCCTATACTCGTGTCATTCTGCCAAAAAGAGTGGCTAATAATGAATGCCTGTGCTATGGAGCCGTGCCTACCACACCACCGGGTTTCAAAGTACAATGAAGAAGCAATAATAATGTAGATGCATTTGATATCTCTTACACCCGTTCTTACCATGAGCCGCAATAAAGGAAAGTGAGACAGAACGGAAGGGGAACCAACTTAGAACCATGACACCTAACCCGATCCGCCCTATAATCAAAGGATTGTGACAAGAAACCAATACTGCGCATTCGGGAATAGGGGTGTGCCACCATAGTCATACCCAACGGTAGAAACATAAAGTGAACAGAGGCATAGAAAACATCACCAAACGTACTAAGGTAATAAAACTTCTAAAGATTACATTTTGTCAACGCCTACAGGAACCGGTATGTTCCAGCACATATTGAGGGTAACCTAGACAGTACAACCCTGAGCCAAAACACTTTAGAAGGAACTATATATAGGGCCACTCAGAGTATGCTTCAATGCAGAACTGACACTACAGGAAAACGAAAAAGTATGAAGTACCTTCTCTCTCCTCAACAATCCAGGCAAACTCGTACGGAGGGCGACTCAAACTGCGAATAGCCCCAGGAATATCCTAGGCATATGTACCGAGTTAACCCTCAGCGTAGAACAAGGGAAAGCTATGCCATTTCGAACTGACGCCTTACTAAGTCAATCAAAGGCAGTAAAGGTATCAACATGGCAGCACGGTCTGAATGCCAAGCAATATTTACCACAACATCTTTATCAACAATACAACGAAGCTCCAAAGTGGTTCCCTACCATTACTCTGAAAACATTCACCATCCTGAGAAAAAGAAGATCGACCCATGTAGGTTCATGCTTCCTGCCCAACTTTTCGGACATCCCACTTCAAAGTTCCAAGATCCCGCCAATATCATGATTTTCCACCAAAAATCCATCATCAGTCCAGTCACAAGGAACATGCACCATAGATGAACGATAAGTGGAAAAATCTGAAGGTGGAGATTGAAGGAAAGTATCAAAGATGATTGCAGCAAACATCAATGCACTTTTGATACTATAAAAGGAAAAACGAGAGGATGAAAAAAGGACTTCTTCTGCTTCTTTTCCTACTTTTTCTCCTTCCAAAAATAAAAAAGGAGAGATTGCATGCCTTTTAGGCCATTGTAATCATTTGTATTAAAACGTCAAAGATATAGTGGAAATTCCCGTGGATGTAGGATTAACATTAATCTGAACCACGTAGAAATCTCTATGTCCTTACCTGCTATTGTTCTATTATTCAAGTTTATTTTCCTATTTGATCAGAAACCGCATTGACATTTCAACAAACAGTTGGAGTGCGACTACTCGGCTGTGTAAGCATTTGGCAACACAGTCGCTTCTCAAAGGTGAATTTAACGAAGCTTAAATTCACTGATTCCTAATCGTGAGGGCGACTAATCATAAGTCACCTCACGATCAAGTTGAGTGTGGTGAAACCTCACCGACATTTTTGGCACTAGAAAGAAGGCAAACCTCCATAACTCCGTTCCTCTCTTCTTAATTTACAACAAAACTTTCAATTACATCTTCCATTTCCTAATCACCCACGGCTCATTGCCCTCGCTTGTCTGCTGCATGTTTCATGCACCAAACAAGCAGCCACAACATTCTCAAGAATGAGAACGGTGAGACCAGTCAAAACAACTTGAGTGAAGGACTCAATAATCCATGGTGTGTGGAATCAAATTCAACAGTAGCTGTTCTTTGCTTCCCCTGTCGATCAACGACTACTGAGAGAACCTAGACACACAGGTATTTGTTGATCTGGACAGTGATTCGGGTTATGGCATGGAACCCAAAACTGAAATCCAGGAAATCCAATCACAATAACATAGGGATTTCATCGCCATAACTTATAGCATGTATCTTAATCACTTCAGCAAGCAGTAAGCCGAAGTGATTGAAATGCACATGGATTTGAAAGATTAAACGCTACCCCTCCCCACTGAAGCCGAATGCTTGCACATGGATTTTTTATGCTTCTCTCCCCAAACTGGGGAAGAAGCTATGTCAGACATATAGCCAAAATCAAAGACGGGTTGGATTCAAATTCCGGGGGAGAAGCTGGCACTGGAGTAGCAACTACAAAGACAAGTGCCCAACACTCCAATGAAGAGCTCGGACTGAAAGCAACATGTCATGTGCTACCTATGTGACAAGATTTGTAATACACACACACACACATACATACATACATACATACACACACACACACACATATATATATATATATATATATATATGATGTAACAATGTATCAAACTTGTCGTAGGGATACTAGATAGCCCGAACCAGTATAAAATCTTTGTATTATTTGTTTGTAAAAGAAAAGGTTATATACACCTTTACAGTTCACATCCAATATTTGTTGATTAAGCTTAATGCAAGGTCAGTAGTAAAATGACACTCTCAACACTGAGAATGGTGATACTAGCCATACACACTTAAACATGCATCAACGTAAGTCCGGCTTCTCACCCATGCATTGAATATGATGAAAAATTACCCTTATTCGGTAAGAATATTCCTATGATAACAATCGTAGAGAGACTGATCGTAGGGATATTGGACTGCCTGAAACAATATAAAAAACCTTATGTTAGTTAATTCAACATACCACATTAGACATATTCATATTAGACGGCCAGAACTAGTACGAAAAAACCATGCGCATGCGACAGTGGGATGTATATACGGGATCTGACTTCTCAGTCAAATCTTCTTCCCCTCGTCATGGCTCACCGCCATCATTCCAAAGGTACGATTCTGCCTACGAATGACAACGACAATTTTAGAAATGAGAACGGTGATGCTAGAGAAGAATGCTGCTCGGCGCACGTATGACATTACACCTCTAAACAAATGGATAAGTCGTACCAAGCCTACAACTAAGGACATTATGCCTCCAAATAGGGGGCAAGTCGAAAAAAGCATGTGTCCAAGTACACAGCCAAGGACATTACGCCCTTCGAACAAGGGGTAGGTCATGTTAAAAATACAGCCAAGCATACTGTTAAGGACATCACGCCCCGGAACAGGGAGCATGTCATATTAGGTATATGACCAAGCATGTGGGCAAGGACATTATGCTCCTAGAATAGGAGGCAGGTCATCTTCAACCTACAGCCAGACCATAACATTACACCCTCAAAAGGGTGACAGGTCATATTGCACATGCAGACAAACTAGCGCTGGGTTCTACACCTTAACAAAGGATCAGGCCATGCTAATACGCAAGGAAGCACTATGGCGAAAAAGGTCATGATCTAGGGGTATATGCTATTCTGAGAGCTCATCTTAAACTTGGCAAGAGAGCACAGTACATGATCTGTATCAAAGAAAGCTGTCAGTCAGGTACAAATCTAGTTGCTACTCAAAGCTCCCCAGGTATACTTCAGAAAATCGGGTTATCTATACTTAGTTATGAACCTTGTATGCCTACCAAAAAAATATTGTTATCTACTTTCACATAACCTCACATAATCTAAAAAACATTACAATCTAGGTCATATTAGAAAAATAACTAATAAAAGTTAAATTACGAGTTTGGTTCAAAACTGGGCACGACCGCTTTATGCCATCGTGGACTGCTGAAGTACGATGCTGCGAGCTGAACTATCCGAAGCGAGAAACCCTACCATGAGAGGAATTGCAGTAGGTAATATGGGGATCATAATTGGCGCTGGCCCAGACGTTTTCATAGTCGAAAGATTTATATTCATAATCGGCAATGTTACACAGGGACAAATTGAGTCCAGGCCAGAAGCATCTAAGAACGTTAATTGCACATTGCCAACCAATTTCTGCTATTTTTGTTTTCACTTTCTCTTTATGAAGCTCATCCAAAAGAGATGCGCTATCCATCCCACCTTAAGAAACTGCGATGGAATGTAGCCGAGCCTCATACTCCAGGTTATGTGTCTTATTCTCCAAGGCATTTATCCACCTCATAACTACTTTCCTAACCCTCTAAAGTTCACTCAAGAGGTGGTTCCTTGTCTTTTCAACATCTTTAGAGAAGGGGCTGAAGAACTCATCCTCAATAGATAAGAACTGGAAAACCCGAGTATCTGGCGTCCCTAACCTCTGTTAAAACAATCTTCTAACTCTTTGATCTTGGACTCATAATAACCCCTTGCACCGCTCTCCCAGTTAAGGATCTCATTTAGGTCAGGTCCAGATGGAGGTATAGGAATTGGATCCAACCTAAGGGAGGAACAAGCAGCACAATCCATCTGAGGGTCCTTTCTTGCATTAAGGCATAGTGCCCTCTCTTCGTCCATTTCCACAATCCTTTTCTTCAATTTAATGATTTCATCCTTGTACACCACCCCATGGATGCTCTTAGTATTCTTTAACGAACCCTCTAACTCCACTATCCTAAGCTGAGCAAAATCTAACCTCTTTGTAGAATGGCTACCTCTGAATCCTAAACGAAATAAATAAGCCAAAGAAGGACGAGTAAGTCCACAAATACCAAAAATCAAATAACAATGTAAAATAAGAAAAATAGGACTACTAAAAAGTTCGTAGATTTTCGACAAAAAATATTAGACAGAAATTTAATTTCTCAGTCAAGTTAAGTACTACAAAAAATTTTCCCTTATGCTAAAGTCTTAACAATAGAACATTAAAACTGAGCAGTGTTAGGAACAGGTGGAGCTGTGCTAGTAGCAAAGGTCTCTCAGGGGTTATAATGGGATCTTGCCTAAGGATCCTCAACCAGGTCAACTGTCACGCCAAAGTCCTCTTTGTCATTTAAAAAACTTTGATCCAATGTGGGTTAGAAAAAGCCCAGAACATCTCGAGATCGTTATAACAGCGCCTCAGCTCGCTTACTTTTGATCTTCTCTTGCTCAAGCTTATTCGAAAAAAGAAGTAATCCTATCTCTAAAAATCTGCAACGAGTCTTCAAGGTCACATACCTTTACAACCGCTCTTTTTCTAGTATCATTTAGGATCTCAATTAACCGAGACTTTGTTACTTTATATTTTTTGAAAAATCACTAAACAATCTGTTAGCTATACTTTTCCGCTTATCATCAGAAAGACAAGAAGGCCTAAAACCCATGAGTGGAGTAGGGGCAACATTTGAATGCTGTGTCAAAATCATTCCCCGATATTCTGCAACCTCTTGCTCACCAAGCAACCTGGCAGTCTCGGCAGACATGTCCTCCCCTTGTTACTTATATTGTGCAATCTCTTTCCTATAAAGAATACCGTAAAGTTCTTCACCTGCCACCACGGTCTACTTTATCCCTTCCAACTCCGATGCAGCATCGCCTGACCATGTGCGTAGTCTACTATTGTAGTCATACTGGCGTTGTTGTGCACTCTTGGTATCTGCAAGTTCTTTATGGTTAAGCTTTAACTCTGTTTCAAGCCTCTCAACATCATATTTGAGTTGAGTAACATCATCCTCAGATGCGTCCTAACGACGAATACGATGAACATTAAGCAGAGCTCGAAAACAACCAACTTAAATCACTAAAGAAATGAAACTTAATTACATAATCGATATATAACAGACTGGGTGTCAACATTAAAATATTCAGTATTGGTTACATCATCCCTATTCGATCACACACACCGAAATCAAGTGTAAATTAAAAAAACATGAAAATGTCATTCGTTGATCAAGTTTCTAAGCTTAAGTCTGAACCAGTCAAGATGATGGCTGTTAGGGGGAATGAACCATTCTCTAATGCATACCATCATCGATGCAACACGAAATCACTAAGGGTCTGCTTCTCTCGAACTACCTAGTCTATTTGAGCTGATAACTCCTTGGTTTTGTTCTTAAGGTCCACATAAGTTCTATCTAATTTTTTTTCGCATCTAGCCATAGCGCAACGCTTAACCCAAGTCGATCTAAAGTATTTTTTTGAGTCTAGCCTTAGTCTCTCTCAACAGTTTTGTGAACACATTCTCTACATAATATTAAACAAAGCAATGAGAAAAGCGCGATCTCTCCCAAGAAACAATATAACGAACACAATGTTTCATTATAAACACTGAAATAAACTTCAAAAAGTCTTAAGTACAACAAGACACAAAAGATATTCGAGACTAATCATCTAAGTCTATCAAGGAAGTTGAGTTAACCTTATTTGCAGTTTGGTTTTTCTCATCAGATTGCAGGTTTTCTTGATCCCCATCTTCCTCCGCCCTCTCCTCTTGAGAAAGAGGCTCAAAATGGTTCGGGTCAACATCCTCTTCCTCAACCTCTTCCTCCTCCTTCCACCTACCCTAACAGTATACAAAAATTGACGCAACCACAGACTCTTCCTTCAGAAAGTCAGGCTAAACTTCTACCTTGAATTGGAGCTTAGTTGAAGCATAAAAACCATAAGTCACATTTGAGGTGACAGTGTTGAGTTCCTTCTTAGATTGAGCCAGCTCTTTCTCAACCTTGGCCAGAACTTCATCCTTCTCCTTAAGCTCATGCTCCTTTGAAGCCCAAGCATCCTCAGCAATCTTGGCTTCCCTCTCAGCCTGCTCATGAAGAACTTTAGCCTCCTCCATTGTCTTAACCTTAGTAGAGCCCAGTGTAGCCTTCTTAATGTTAGCCGATGCAAGATCATCTTCAAGTCTAGCTACTTGGTTCAAAAGCAAGGTCCGCATGCTTTCTGATTCACGAACCTTCATCATCAGGGCCGTAGACTACAAGAATGCGTAGATTGAACAATATGAGTAATAAATCGACAACTAAGGAAGAATAAGGAGAAAGAAAGTCACTCACATAAGACTAAAGCTTTGTAAATTCAAGCAGAACTTCCGAGTCAGACATTTAGGAAGCCAGATTCAAAAGGAAAGGTGGAACTTGTGCAGCTCTCCTAACTTTTACTACCAAGGAAGACATAGCAATTTCAGACATGGTCAAGCTATCCAAAGGGGTGGGGGATCACTTTGCAAAGAAGGAGCAACAAGCCCAGCTGGTGTAGAGGTCGAAGGAGAAAGAGTGTCTGTGTCGGAAGAAAGCAGAATATTTAAAGGGGAGGAACAATTAGTGTTTTAGAAGTAGTGCGAGAACCACCAGACCCATCATGCAGTCTCTTTGGAGCGCCTTCTTCTTTTTCTTCTTCTCCTCCTCCAAAGCCCTACGAAGTTCATTTAACAGCTTCGGCATCCATTGGGCCTATAAATAAGAGAGATAACAGGAGTAAAATCATAGGTATGCCAGTTCCTAAAATTTACTCTAAGCAATTTATACCCCTAGGTTTAGACGGGGAAGGAGTAGGCTTGAATATACTATGAGAAAGTTTATGATTAGGATGCAATAAGCTGCAACCTTTCAACTTTGATTTAATGAATAGCCCTTTTATCTTTCTAACCTCCTTTGGCAATCCCAAAATTAGCTACCTATAAGACTCATACAATTGCTCATTCACCTCTGAAGAGATGGTATAAATGGAATGATGGCGAGAGAAAGAAGCAATTCTATCAAACTTCAAAATAAAGAAATAACAATTGGCCCACATTTTAGTTCGACTTGGCATGTCTGGAAAAAATGAGTGTCTAGCCTGAATGTAAAAGTGTTATCCGCCTTTTAACCAGGCAGTATATAGACAAACCCGACGAGTTAAGCTTCGAAGTTGTCAAAGCAAGACGCTCAGAGAGATGACCACAAAGTTTAAAAACCAAAGTACAACCATGATCACAATACAAGCCAAAACCCATCAAAAAAATACAAACACCTACATCCCACAAGTGTGGGGTCGTTACCAACCCCTACTCCATGGGTCGGTACCGACCCATAAGCACTTCACCAACTCCATCCCGTCATCTGCCTACTTGTTTCATTCGATGCTAGAAACCCATTTCCAATGTTGTTCTGCTCGTTCAATGCAATACTCTATCGATCTCTACGTACTCTCGAATAAGAAACTCTGTTCTTCTACAAATCCGTCATTTGTACTTAGAAACAAGCTAATATTGATACAAATAACTATGGAATCTCGAAGCTAACCATAATAAAAGTAGAAGCGAAGAGTTGAAGGCGACCATTTTAGCCATTTTAGGGGTCGGTACAGACCCCTATCCTTGGAGTCGTATCGACCCATCCAACCCGATGACGTGACACCCCTATTTTCATGGAGAACTGGTCTATAGCAAGGAGAATGGCCTAGAGATCTTTTGTGTGAGATTTTAGGCTCCCTATCCTATATAAATAGAGGGGTAGGGCTCATTTTTATGATCTTTTGGCTCTAGTTCCACTCTACTATACATTCTTGTAATTCTAAAAACCTAAGTGTCGGAGTTGTACCAACCCCTAAGAACTTTTGCCTCCAAGTAAGAATATAAGCAATAAAACTATTAAGTGGACGTTAGTTGGAGTTCGCCGAACCACTATAAATCTCTGTGCGCACTTTCTTACTCCTTTCATTTATTTTATTCATATTTTATTATGTACTTGCTTTTCTTAGGTGTAAGTGCCATTTTTGGTTCAAACATTTTTGTGCTTTTATGGAGAGACACTTGAACTCACTGATTTAAGACTTAAAAAGGATTTTAAATGGCTAGACAATCAACTAGAAGGACTGTTGTTGGAGGAAATCAACCAAGGGGCTGCCAAGAGGCATCATCAGGAGCAAACCCTCCATCAATCTACATAACAAGAGATGAGATAGAAACTATGATGAATGGATTGCAGGAAATGATGATGGCACGCCAGGAAGAGATGATGGAGAATTTATTCAGAAGAATGAGACAATTGGGAATAGTCGGAGTTGCTGCAGACCAAAATCAAAGACCAAAGCTGGAGCGCAGATAACTGAAAGTAGAGTAGAAGGACCCAGGGCAAACCCCGAGCCAAACATACGGGTCGAAATCGACCCACAAGCATGGGTCGGTATCGAACCATAAAGGCTTGGGGGCATGGTTTGTCTTGGCCTAGGAAGGAATGATACGCATCTTGGAGATGATGCAGAGAGTATGAATGTAAATCAGAATGACGACCGGAGGAGCACGTACCAAAATTTTCTAGTAAAAACGGGGGGAGGGGGGTGCGAGGGTGTGGGATGGAGTTATGAATCAAAGACCTAGATTGGATGATAACCCCAAGTATGGGACAACTTGGGGTTAGGTTCAAATTCTTTATATCACCTTTTATTTACAATAAATGCTACAATATCACCTCAGGCCGCTTACATGTGTACGGGATCCCGAAGGTCCCTAGGCATGCTTTGAATTGGAAGTTTGATGGTGACCTTGATAGGATTATATGTTTGCTAGATGCCCTGACTTAGACTCCATGAGTGATGACCAAAACTGATTATGAATGACCAACGAAGATTAATAACCCCCAGGAGTTGATTAGGATTTCATAAATCATTTGAACATGATGACCGATATTGGTCGCTTTTAGTCCCGTTTCGGACCAAATTGCAAGAAGTAAGTCCCCTCATGGAGCATGAGTGGATGGGTTTACTTGTCATTGATTCCCCTCGCCAGAGAGCGAGCGGAATTGTCTCAGTAATGGTCCAAAGAGACCATGGACTTTGATCGTGTTAAGTCTCGATTGGAGAATCGGGACCGGAGTACATGAAGCAGGTCACTTCGCAGGAGAGTGACTGGATGGGCTCACTTGTCATCGAGTCCCCTCATCTGAGAGCGAGCGGATTGGGCTCTGCAAAGGTCTGGAGAGATCGTAGATTTGATTATCGACCCCGAATGGTCATGGATTTGATTAACGGTCTGGAGAGACCATCGATTTGATTATCAGCACCGAACGGCGATGACTTCGATTAACAATCTGAAGAGATCGCGATCCGGAGCGATCACGTATTTAACTATCGGCCATGAAAGGCTACGAGTTTGACTAACGATTCGAAGAAATCGTTCCCTTAAGTTAAATATTAAACAATCCGGAGAGATTACACGTTAGACTAAATATAAAATGATCCGAAAAGATCGTACATTAAACTGAATATGAAAGGATTCGAAGAGATCAAATCTTAAAACATATATTGATTTTGATAAAAGAATTTGAACGCCTTAAAAATAAAATGAAACAGAAATATCCCAGATGAACACGGGATGATTTTGATATGTAATAACTCTGAATGAAATCAGAACGATACTGATGTAAATCCCGGATGAACACATGATGGTTTTGATATAGGATGTGATGGCTCCTAATGAAATTGGAATTGTGATGATGTATAGATAACACTTAGGAAAATTATAGAGTTTTAGTCTATTATGGGTTTGGAAAGACCCGTGATTGACAAGAAAATCCAAAGAAACTGGACGATTTACCAGGATTGAAGTAGCCAGAGAGCTCAACTATCGAAGATCGACATCACATTTGTTCTTGAGAAAAGCACACCTTCCATTCGCAAGGCGTGCTTTGGGAGTAAGTGTTATCCTGCCTTTTGACAGGCAGTATACAGACGAACTCGAAGAGCTAAGCATCTAAGTTATCAAGGCAAGACGCTTGAAGAGATGACCACAAAGCTTAAAACCAAAGTACAACCATGATCATAACACAATCCAAAACCCATCAAAAAAATACAAACACTTAGAGCCCACCAGTGTGGGGTCGGTACCGACCTCTACCCAATGGGTCGACATCGACCCATAAGCACTTCACCAACTCCATCTCGTCTTCTGCCTACTTGTTCCATTCAATGCTAGAAACCCATTTCCAATGTTGTTCTGCTGGTTTAATGCAATTCTCAATCGATCTCTACGAACTCCCAAATAAGCAACTCTGTTCTTCTACAACTCGATCATTTGGACTTAAAAACAAGCTAATATTGATACAGACAACTATGGAATCTCGAAGCTAACCACAAGATGAGTTGAAGCGAAGAGTTAAAGGCGACCATTTTAGACATTTTAGGGGTCAATATCGACCCCTATCCTTGGAGTCATACCGACCCATCCAACTTGATGACGTGGCACCCCTATTTTCATGGAGAACTGGTCTATAACAAGAAGAATGGCGGGAGATCTTTTGTGTGATATTTTAGGCTCTCTACCTCTGTAAATAGAGGGGTATGGTTCATTTTTAGGATCTTTTGGCTCTAGTCTCACTCTACTCTACATTCTTGCAATTCTAAAAACTCAAGTGCTGGAGTTGTATCGACTCCTAAGAACTTCTGCCTCTAAGTCAAAATATATGCAATAAAACTATTAAGTGGACATATGCCGGAGTTTGCCGAACCACTATAAATCCCTATGTGCACTTTCTTACTCGTTTTTCATTTATTTTCTTCACTTTTTATTCTATACTTACTTTCCTTAGGTGTTTGTGCCATTTTTGGTACAAACAAAAAGAAACTCTCTTTCCCCTTAACAGGACTTCTTCTAACCTCGAAGAGAAACCGAAGTTCCTCTCTAGAGAGATTGATACCATTCTCAAAATAAAGAAAAAAAGTGGATAAAATAAGGGTATAATAATGAGGAGAAATTTGCACTGGAGCAATGTCCAGAGTATCAAACCACTGACGAATAATAGGATGCATTAGAAGTAACAAACCACAATGAATATGCTCATGGGTAAGAGCGATATATCCCTCCGATGATGCACTAATGCGTTCATGAAGTTCGAGAGCTTTAACCAAGTACCCAGAACACCCGAATTGATTAAGAAGCCTAATGACATCTCCTAGATGAGTAATTTTAGAAGGAGGAAGCGCAGAGGAAGACGAAGAGGAATCCATGATAAAATCTTAAGAGTTATTTCAAAGAAGGATTAAATAAGAATTGAAATGATTTTTTCCTACTCTCAATCCGCTGAATTACCCCTAAACTTAAAAATTAATTCGAAAACAAATCCGTTTGAGCAACAAGGTTAAAGAAAATTCGGGGAAGATGAAGAATAAAAGATACATACCTTTGTTTGAATAATGGCCGCATGATGGAAACTATTAAGTGTCTTGTGAAATGTGGATTTGTGGCAGAATTACTGAGTATAAAGATTTATGAAAATCTATATAGAAAAACAAAAAGCCAGATTAAACAGCCAATTAAAAATGTCCAGTAAGAGACTGACACGTGTGTAGAAGCATTAAATGCAAACATAACTGAAAAGACTTGTTCTCAGCGCCGAAAAGACTGATTAGACATGTAGACCGGGTGTTAAGGTAGCAAGTCTACCTCGACCGACAGTCATCGTAGACTTGGAGGGCATGTGTTACACCTATTCTTAACACGAACTGCAATAAAGGAAAGCGAGACAGAGCGGAAGGGGAATCGACTTAGAACCATGACACCAAACCCAATTCGAGCCCTAGAATTAAAGAATTGTGACAAGAAACCAATAGTGCATTTTCGGGAACATGGGTGCGCCACCACAGCCGTACACAACAGCACAACCGTAAAGTGAATGGAGGCATAGAAAACAGCATCAAACGTACTAAGGTAACCAAACTTCTAAAGGTTACACTTTGCCAATGCCTACAGGAACCGATCTGTTCCAGCACATATTGAGTGTAACCTAGGCGGACCACTCTGAGCCAAAAACACTTCAGAAGGAAATGTATACAGGGCCACTTGGAGTACGCTTCAACGCAGAATCGACCTTACATGCAAACGATAAAGTATAAAGTACCTTCTCTCTCCTCAATAATCCAAGAAAACTCATACAGAGGGCGACTCAAACCGAGAATAGTCCCAGGAATATTCCAGGCATATGAACCATGTTAACCCTCAGAGCAAAATAAGGGAAAGTTATGCCAGTCCGATTCGTTGCCTTACTAAGTCAATTAAAGGCAGTAAAGGTATCAACAAGGCAACACGGTCTGAATACCAAGGAATATTCACCACAACATCTTTCTCAATAATACAGCGAAGCTTCAGGGCTGTTCCCTACCACTCCTTTCAAAACAGTCACCATCCTGAGAGAGTGAAGACCGACCCATGCAGGCTTGGGCTTCCCGCCCAACTTTTTGGACATCCCACTTCGATTTTCCAAGATCCCGCTAATATCACGATTTCCCGCCAAAAACCCGTCATCAATCCAGTCACAAGGAACAAGCATCATGGATGAACGACAAGTGGTAAAATATAAAGGTGGAGATTGAAGGAAAATATCGAAGACGATTGCAGTAAACAATAATACACTTTTGATACTATAAAAGGAAAACCGAGAGGACGAAAAAGGAACTTCTTCTGCTTCTTTTCCAACTTTTTCTCCTTCCAAAAACAAAAAAGGAGAGATTGTATGCCTTTTAGGCCATTATAGGCATTTGTAATAAAACCTCAAAGATATAGTAGAAATTCCCTTGGGCGTAGGATTAACATTAATCCGAACCAAGTAAAAATCAATATGTCCTTTACTGGTATTGTTTTATTATTCAATTTTATTTTCCTGTTTGATTGCAAACCACATCGACATTTCAACAAAAAGTTGGAGTGCGACTACTCGGCTGTGTAAGCGTTCAACAACACAGTCGCTTCTCAAAGGTGGAATTAGCGAAGATTAAATTTGCTGATTCCCAATCGCGAGGGCGACTAGTCATAAGTTCACCTCACGATCGAATTGAGTGTGGTGAAACCAAAAAATTTCACCAACAATATCCAATATGCTAAGACATCATTATTGTCTTGAGTCTTTACAAAATATAAAGCATACCATTATATTTATATATTAGCAAAAGAATATGTAGACACTGAACATTCTCTAAACTCAAACCTTGATGGCATGTCCTACTGTCTAGATTATTCGATCAAAAAGATGTCTACGTTCCTGTTTAAATGTAAAAAACGTAGACGCATTATAACTTTTAAGTTAGGAAGACTAAAATGAATAGAATGATAAATAGAATTATCAAAAATGCTATCATTATCAATTGCCCTTTTAAGCTTGCCTTCTTCATAACAATCCCCGAGTTATCACATCAACTTTCAAAGTAGAATGTAAAACAACTTTTAAGTGCCGCACTCTAATGTAAATCTGAACTCGAAAAATACATTTGACATAGCAAACATTGACTTTAAGAGCATGTTCAGCTACTTAAAATAAATTTTCAATGTGATTGAATTGTAAATTTTAAAATAAATCAAAAGAAGCAAGCATTTATTGTTTAAGGCTTATCACTTTATTTGCTACTTTTGAAAATAAAATGTTGTCAAACACTTCAAAATACAAAAGTAAGTCAACTTTTGTGTATGAGAGAATTTAATGTAGATTGAAGCAAGTGAAGTTACTGGCTAATAAATAAACAAGCTAACAAATTCAATCTTTTGAGAGGAAGTAAGTCAAATAGCTAAAGTGTCCAAGTAATTCGAAAATCAGCTAAGTGGTGTGGTTCTAAGCCAACTAAAAAAATCAACTAAGTGAATTATTCTTTGAATACACATGCTCATAATAAAGTGTCCAAGTTATTCAAATGTGAAATCAACTATATAAATATATATTCACAAAAGTCAACTATATAGATTATATGATTCATACTTTCCTTAGTTCCCTACATCAAAAAGACATATGACATCGGTGTATACTGTAATATGTGAGGTAAAATGCCGAGTATATAAATTCATAATGAAATTCCATTGATGGATGAGTGGGAAGAGAACGACGATGGAGGTTTCAAACCGACGATGAAATTCTATTAATGGATATAGGACATTTTTGGAATTTCAAAAGGACACCGTGAAAATTCTATCTATTCAATTCTTTTTGTTAATAGTAGAAATATTGCAGTTCCATATGTTAGAGTCCTATAATATAATAATCCTACCTTTGTAGTTGCCATCTACGTTGCATGAGTATCCTCGATTAGGCCTTATTGTAGAAATAAATGGATGAATATTATTTATCTGTAGTGTATGCTCAATTAACCCAACAAAGCTTGGGTGTAGTTTATTTAAATGATCATACACATCACCTTTTCTAGTAGGAAATTTAAACCCCTTTGTTCCGTGTCAAAAAGGACATTTAAATAATATTATAGACGTCCTTAATATCCGAGTCAATATGGGAATTCACCTCTCTACACTTTAGACTTGATTTGAGAAACTAAATTCGATCATTCAGGGTTATCTATGACTCCATCTTTACTCGATGTCATAGATGCAAATAGAGTTTCCACTTTCTACCATTTTCTTGTATGCTTATTGTCATTATCACTATTTAATTGTGAATTTGCATTTTTTGCAGTATCGGGCTTGATTAGAGACTCATTATATGAAGATGGATTCATACAGTTTCCTTCAGATTTGGTTTTTCTACCGCTTCGTCTAGGCTAAAGTTCATGTGCCTGCTTCGAATTTGAGGCGACTGTTGGGAAATTTTTATAGGAAGAAGAAGGAGAGAGAAGTAACTACTAATTTGTTAATGGAGATTAAGAGAATATTTTATAAAGGAGGAAATAGCTTTATTTTCTTCACACTTTTCTTTTTTGCTTGCTTATAATTACATTTACTTGCTTGGCTACAAAAGGATAAAGCATTCATATTTATAGTTGTACATTTTCTATATGGATGGTAGAGATGAATTTAATCCTATGGATAATAAACACTCTCTAGAGTTTTCTTCAGCTCTCTTGACATATCCATTCACTAGGCTTCTCTCAAATTCCTTATTATAATTCTAGAATTTTCTCCATCTTAAATTATTCAATGTAGCATAATTCTATCCATTAATACCAAAATTAATATTATCTAGAATAATTTATTTTCCAAAATAATCAAGTAAAACCAAAATCAAGTTTATTTCCAACACCCCCCTAAACTTGATTTTGTAACTCCAAACAGAATTTCCAATCTTTGTATCTTACGTGTTTCGTTAGAAATAAGGATATTATCCAATCTTTCCTTATTGTGTTAATGATCTTCCCTATTGTCGAGATCTTTGATGCAATTTCCTGAACCTTTGTTGTGCTCCATTCATTTCGTCCTCCTTTATTACCATAGAATACTCCAAAAAATAAGCGTCCTAACTTCCATCTTAGTCCAGTGTCATAAATTTTGAATGAGTCAGATATGTTATCTTTCCATCCTTTCTTAATTTTACTTTTACAATCTTTGACCCATTTAATTTCATTGTGCGTTTTCCAAATTTGACTTTCGCATGAGATTCCAAAACAAATTGATGGAAAAATAAGATTATTTGAAATAGAAAGGATATAATCTTTCCTCACCAAATTGTTCTCACAATCGTAGAGTTCATCACATGTCTCTTTGACTCCCTCTTTAACCATTTTTACTTCTTTAATATTTTTTATTTCCATTTCTTCAAATATTTTCTCATACTTGAATCTCCTCCAATATCTTGAATTTCTTCACCTTGATTGAAGACTTCTTCATTTTCATCTTCTTTTCTTTCGCACTTTATATCATTTGCATCATCTTTGTTGACTTTATCTTCTTCATCTTCGTCTTCTACATGTTTTTCTTCCTCTTTCACTTTCTCCTCCACCCTTACAATTTTTACTACCTTAGTAGCCTCCTTTTTCCCTTCATCGGTTTTTGTATGCTCTTCAGCTTCTATCCTTTTGACTTTCTCTTTGGTTACTTCTACGATCCTTGGTATCTCTCTGTCTTTCATTTGCAGAATTTTCTCTTCCATTACTTCTTTGATCATTGACAGCTCTTTTGCAACGTTCTCCTCCGCATCATTCTTCGTTGTGTAACGACCTGCCTTTTTGGATGCTTTAAGCAGACACACGCGTCAACTCAAACCATTCAAAAGGGCATATTGTTATGGGGTAAATAAGAAAAAGAGGAAGAAATATAACAAATACAGAATCTCGCAGTGAAATGACAAAATATAATAATCAAATAACAGTTCACGAAGCTGTTTTATAAATACATTTGATTATTCTTTACAACACAAACATTAAAGTTACATAAACAGGAATAACTAAATAAATGCAGCGGAACAACATGATGCAGTGGAATAAATATAATAAATAATAATAGTACAAATCTTCGTCTTCGTCTTCCAGAAATAAGGTCTTTAACCCTGAAATGCTCAGGCTGACCCGAACGGATTGAAAAGACAAAACACTCGTGTCAGAACTAAAATATCTTATGTAAGTTAAATCAACGGTAAATAAATATGAGTGTAAATGGCATCAGAGATGTTTACGGGTTTTGACATCTCCTATCCAGTGTCTAACTTGAGTGCAATAATTCAAGAGACGTTCGGGATTCACATCTCCTAAGGATCCGTTAAATTATCTACTATGTAGTACAATACGCTATTATAATATGTCTACAGTAAAGTAAAAGTATTAAAATAGCGTTAAGGCGTTACCCATATCCCCCTTAACACATTTTATATATTCTCGTAGTCTATACAATGCCATACGCTCCTCCGTAAACTGGAGGTTTACCCAGAGGACATCACATAGGTACGGTACAAAACAAACTCGTAAAAGGCGCTCTAGTGCATGTGAACACGGCACACGAGGAGATGCCAGGGTAGATATACCGTTTGCGGATCTGGACTGGTGGTAACGCATAACAGTTACTACCGCCCACCTCGGACACACTCCCATATCAAAAATTGAGGGGTGGCCACCAAACATTCACAAAATCAGAATATAGTATCGAAGAAGTGTGCCCGATCGGAGGAATGACCTCACTTGGCCTGGCATGGCTCCTGATTTTAGTCACATCTAAGCTGAATCACGGGAGTCAGGGTCATGTCATACATCATACAGAAATCGTTCGCCAAACCATCCTACTTCATTTCTAGAATCTCTACCACGTACACGGTTGTTAAAGTAGTTTTCAGTATTGACAGATAGTATGACAATATCCGATCCTGGTCTCTTTAACAACCAATCTTATTACACACCAGATGGTTCTTTTACATTTCAAAAGTCAATTCATAATTTATGCCAAAATATCATATTCTCAAAACCATAATACTTTCGAAATCATATTCACTTTGAAATCATATTCACTTTCCGAAATCACAATTTCTTTCAAAAAATCATATTTCCAAATTAGATTAAATCCTCATTCAAAATCAGCATATTAAATCAATTATGCCATTTAAGTCCCAGCTTAAATTATAACATCATTTAGCAGTATTCGCTTTAAAAAAGTGAGTTTGAATATAACATTTCCCTTTTGCTTAGTCTGAAATTTAGAAAATAGTTTTAAATAGTTATAAATAGTTAAAATACTCTAAAATAGTTTAATATAGATTAAAATTGTTTTTCTTGATTCAAGATAGTTAAATAGATTTAAAATAAATTAAATATAATTAATATAGATTAAATAGCTTTAAAATAGATTAACTAGATTTAAAATAAGTTAAATGGGTTAATTAGTTTTAAAATAAATTAAATAGTTAAAATGGGTTAAAATGATTTAATATAGTTATATTGGTTAAATAGTTTAATAATTTGAAAATCTTAAAATTTAGAATCTTTAAAATAATATATTTTTAAACAGTTTATACTAAAATATAAGTTTGAAATAAATATCAATTTAACTATTTATTTTATCCCAACATATCTGGACCATTTCACATTTCCAAATCACAATACCCAATTTCAATACATTTCAAAGTTATATTTCAAACAATTTTAATAACTCAATTCCGGAAAATTTAAATTTATACTTCAAAATCAACTTTAAAATTTCTATTAAATTCCTTTAAACAATTCCTTTAAAATTCAAGTTATATAAATCAAATTCTTATATTCAAAATATCAGTCAATTAATTTTGGACATTAAGGATTCAAAAATCATTTAATTTAACCAATCCGGTGTCCATATATAATTCTCTACCCTAGGGTCAAGTGATACAGATATTTATCATTTCAATCCGCAATTTACAAATTTACGGTTATATATCATTTCAAACCGCAATCCCGAATTTAATAATAAAATCCATAAAATCGCTTGAGTTTATCATTTCAACCCATAACGATTCTTTCCTAATCTATAGATCATTCGGGTATGTATCATTTCAACCCATAGGGAACTTGCAGAGTGATAACAATATATAAATCAATTACATCATCCAATAATAAATTCAAACATCCATCACAACAATCATCCAATTCAACCAATACATATCAACAAATAACATATTATTATATACAGGTAATTAACTGGCAATTTAAATTCAATAATAAATTAAATGACAACTTAATTCAAAATATAGCAAATTAATAGGAATAGCCAATTTAAATTACCAAACAGCCATAAATAAATTCCTAATCACATCAAAAATTAATTCAACTATCATAAGAAATTTTAGCAGTTGTGAGTGGGTCAAAACACTCACCTTTGAATTTCAAATCAATTTGAAATTCAAATAAAGGCCCAAATTCAAACAATCTCAGAATTCGTCCAAACCAGCGTCCTAATGTCCAGAATTTCGATACGATCCCAATGCAAGAAACCGCGCGTGAATTGGACCTCGTATGCAAAAGTTATGATCGTTAGAAGTTAAATGATTCAAAATTTAATAAATAAATAAATAAATCATTTACACGCCACCTCGTTCCACAGGAGCCCTTGCACTCAATACAGTACGTAAGCGAACCCATCAACTTAGAACTGCACGTGGCCGCCACCCAATCGACCAACGCCTGCCACCACCGGCTTCAGCCAAACGCCGCCCCATGTCGCGCCACCCTCTCCACGTGGACGACGCCCCCCCTGAACGACGATCGAAGCACGCAAATCTCCAGCCGCCGCCCATGAAAATTAAACCCTAATCTAATTTATCTCGTCGATCAAACCGTCAAAACCCCAAACAAACCATCCAGACGCAGTTCATCGGAAAGTGATGAACGACCGAAAATTAATCGTGCATTTCTGGCCACACGAAAACCCAGATCGAAAAACGAATCACATATTTGACTTGCGCTCGTCGAGAGCTTCAAATCGATATATAATTTGATATAGTTTGTGGAGTTTGAAATTTTGATTAGAATTGAGAAGTTTGTTTGGTTTGTTTGTCATTGAGAAGGACGAAAAGACTGAAATATACGTACAAACAAATGAAAATGAGGAGTGGCTAGGGTTTACAATGGGCTATTTATAGACAAAGCTAAAAATAGAATGGATGGACAAGATTGTTTTGGAAATCGAACGATAAATGACCGGAAAAGCCTGTTCTGTCTCCGGAACGAGAATGGGTCATCCCATATATCAAAATAGATGTTTTCGATAATTTTAAAATCAATGGAACAGGTTTCAAGTTCTAATTTCATCGTATGAAGAAGTTATGCCAAAATCAGCTTATTTCAAATTGATTTCAATTAAATTGATTCCTAGGCGTTTCGAGTCCGTACAATCAAACGACAAGTTTGATCGTTATGAAACTTGAAATCCTACAAAAATTCACTGTTACGGATCCGATGAAACTGGTTTCGTTAAAATCCGAGTCAATGACCAAAATGGCTATATTTCAGTTAATCAAATAAATAAATATTAAATTAATTAAACCACATTTTAAAATCAATATTTATTAACTAACTAATTTGTCATTTTAGATTACCTGGACATTTACCATAATTTAAAACAAATTTAGATATTAATTCAAAGTAAATTAATTTACCAATTATAGTGCTTGGCTTTAATTGTAATTAAATCCAATTATTAAAAATTTAATTCCAATAAATTGTTTTTATTTGGTTTCAATCTTTTATACTCAATCCATTTATTACTCAAATAACCTAGTTAATATTTGTTTGTCTTTCATTACATTAATATTCTCCAATTTTCATCTTTATTAGTATTAACTACTAAATTCCCATTTTATTGAATTTTGGTCAATTTCACACATTAAATAAAGTTTAAAATCCCAAATTGATTTATTTATCTTGATTTCATCCTTCTATCAAATCAATTACTACCTTATGAAAAATAATTACGTTTCTATCACTTTTATTATACTCACAATTTACAGCATTTGTCTTAACTCACATTAATGTAACATTTTATTGATATTCATTTGTAATGGATTAATTAAATTGGTAACAACAACAATTGGTAACAACTCTTCTTACACTAAATTTATTCCATTTCCATTCATTACACATTGTTTTATTAATAAGTCAACATTTTATATTATCAATTACCTTTTATATCCCATCATAAATTAATGCACACATTAATACAACAAATATTATAATTCCTTACATAATACTGATTTTATTCATTTACCATTAATTATATATTATCTCATTAATTAATTCATATTTACATTCATTTCCTTATATAAAAATTATAGTGGAAATTAGGGAGGCATCCCTATCATATTTTCATATTGTAAAGCGGGTCCCTGTCAAAGTTTCATTGTAAAGCGGGTCCCTGTTTTCTGGAAACGAAGAAAAATTATTGCTGAAATATCAGCAACTTTTATAAATAAGTGCTGATATTTCAGCAACTATCTGTGTCAAAGTTTTATTGTAAAAACAAAGAAAAATTATTGCTGAAATGTTAGCAACTTTTATAAATAAGTGCTGATATTTCAGCAACTATCTGTGTCAAAGTTTTATTGTAAAAACAAAGAAAAATTATTGCTGAAATATCAGCAACTTTTATAAATAAGTGCTGATATTTCAGCAACTTTCATAAACTGTGTGCACAGTGTACATAAATGTTGCTGAAATATCAGCAACTTTTATAAATAAGTGTTGATATTTCAGCAACTTTCATACACTATGTTCACAATATACAGAAATGTTGCGGAAATGTCAGCAACTTTTATGAAATGTTGCATCATGCTCTGCAATAATCGTGAATAAAAAACAGGGACCTAATTTACACTGAAATTTAGTGAAGGACTTTTCGTGAATTTTGAAACTTAATAAGGACATGTGCCAAAAGTACCCAAAATTATAACCAAGTCATAACATTTACATTGTTTCAATCAATTGGAATTTCATAGGAATTGTTAAAATTTAACTTACATTAATATTGTAACAATTCATTCTAGCTATTATTTCCATAAATAAATCACAAATTTTTATTTCTTTCAATATTAAATCACAAAAAATCTTATTAAATTAACAAATTTAATTATCAAAAATTTTCGGGTCGTTACACGTTGTCTCTTTCTCTTCCTTCGCATCTTTCTCTCTCAACTCATAGTATTTCTTTTTGTCCTTCTCACTATTCTTCTTTTCATCTTTCTCATCAATTAGATTGTCTTCTTCTATTATTTTTGCATCATTTTTTCCATATACTTCTTTCAAAAAATTCCAAGAATCTTTTGCGGAACTTTCTCCAAGAATATGATCATACGCTACTTCATCGACGTTCTCACTCATCACAACACGAGCACGATGGTCATTCCATCGTAATTTCGCAAATGCTTTCTTGTTAATTTGTGACATGCTCTCCAAATCATTCGGCCATTCATAACCATTTTCGATGATCTCCCATAATCCTTTGGAGATTAACTCATCTTTCTTTTTATTACTCCATTCTTCAAAATTTTGTTTTGTGAGAACAAACGATGAAAGAAATAGAAATCCCACGATTTTGACCTCGCTCTGATACCACTGTTGGGAAATTTTTATAGGAAGAAGAAGGAGAGGGAAGTAACTGCTAAATTGCTAATGGAGATTAAGAGAATATTTTATAAAGGAGGAAATAGCTTCATTTTCTTCACACTTTTCTTTTTTGCTTGCTTACAATTACATTTACTTGCTTGGCTACAAAAGGATAAAGCATTCATATTTATAGTTGTACATTTCCTATATGGATGGTAGAGATGAATTTAATCCTATGGATAATAAACACTCTCTAGAGTTTTCTTCAGCTCTCTTGACATATCCATTCACTGGGCTTCTCCCAAATTCCTTATTAGATAACTCTAGAATTTTCTCCATGTTAATTCTTCAATATAGCATAATTCTATACATTAATACCAAAATTAATATTATCCAGAATAATTTATTTCCCAATATAATCAAGTAAAACAAAAATCAAGTTTATTTCCAACATGGTCGATTTTAAAGTGGTTTGCAACGCTATTGCATTAAATTCCCAAGATTTTCCAACGTTATTCAGAAAATCTAGTCTGCTGGCTTCATTAAAATTGGACAAAATTTTACTGTTGAGCTTGTCACACTGTGCTAAAGTGGCCCGAACTGTCTGATTACTTTGCACTATCTTTACCATTTTTTTGATGATTGTCTAATTTTGAATTAACTTTAATTTGCATTTGACCGATAGTTTCTGAATGTAGACTGTTGAATCGACTTATCATAATGCACTTCCTCTGATTGACTTCCCTTTACTTGAATCTGCTTTTTGTGCCTAAATGGTTAACATTAATGTCATCTGTGTTTTCATTTTGAGGCTCATTGTCCTTATCTATCTGCATAACGTTGTCATTTTTATCTGAATTTTCATTGATAGCCATAGTTGTGTTTTGCTTTGGAACCCAAGTTTTGGAAACATTGCAATATTTCATTGTGTCCAAAGCAATTGCAGTTAGTACAGTTAACAGGCTTCCATTCATATTCAATTTCTTACCGATACAAGTTATTATTTTCATTTAATATCGAAACTACTTTAAAGAAAGTAAAGTTGGAGTTTACCTTAATCAATACTGTCGCAAAAGAGATTCCAATCATACCACTTGTAACTGGATCCATTTTAATTAGCTTTCCAATTAGTGACACTATCCGACCAATACCTTCCTCCGACCAAAAATCTAGATCCAATCCTAGGTAACGAACCCAGGTAGGAAGTGATTGCAAGAACTCTTTGGAGAGTTTCATTCCAGGTATCCATTTCCTCCTCATAACCAGTCTCTTATCATATAACAAGGACCACCTGATAAGATATCATCACATTCTTCTTCGTTATAAAATTTGACCAAATAAAAACTATTGTCTCCTAAATATATTTTGAATTCTCTTTTGGGTTTCCACACTCTAGTAATGTATGCCTTGAAATAATGAAAATATGATTTCAGATCCTATTAGAGATAAAGTTATAAATAGACAATGACCGAACCAAATAATACGCTGAATCAAATATCTTATTATTTGAAGCAGTTATAATAGTGTATTGGGTATTACTCGGCCCATATAATACTTGAGTACAAACGGTCTCTATATAAATACTATGTCAAAGCATTGTACAATATACAGTTCAGTGAATACAATATTAAATTCTCTTTCTGCAATTTTATTAACATGGTATCAGAGCAATTATCGACCTAACGGTTATCCTCGGAAGAGTGCCTTGCCTGACCATCATCAGAAAAGTGTCATCACCTGAAGGTGGCTGCACCATTGCTTCTCTCAAAACATTAGCATCATTGAGGAAGCTTCTTTTCTTCCCTCAAACCATCATCTCAAATCCCCATACTCATTGAATTTGCAAATCTTAATAAAGAACTACAAATTCTTTCGATATTCTTGAATCTATTCAGTTTCTCACAGCAGCGCCTCGCCTAGAGGTCCCCATTAGAGGAAGTTTCATCATCAAAAACCTATGGCTACACCACTTTCCTCTTGATCTCAGAACAGAAAAGTTCTTCATCTGATCTCTCTCCCACATTTCTTCATCAACATGGCTGGAAACAATGTCAATGATGAACAAGATTCTCTTAACAAATCAAGAACTTCAACTTCTCAACAATCTTCCACTCAAGTTCTGCTAAAAGTAATAATCAAACCACAGAGCTAGTTAGTTACCATTCAATTAGATGAATCAAATTATCTTCTATAGAAATTTCAAATAGAAACAACCATTAGAGGATATGATATTGAAGAGTATGTTCTTGGAACACTGATTACACCAGCTAAATATGTTACTAACAGTGACGGAAAATTGGTAATCAATAAAGATTACACAAATTATCAAAAACAAGACAGTCTTATTAGTTCTTGGTTATTGTCTTCTACTAGTTCTACCGTTTTACCACAACTCATTGGGTGTAAATCATCTCATGAAATCTGGAATTCAATAGAGCATACATTCAATACTCAATCTGCTGCAAGGGTGCTACATTACAAAAGACAACTACAAAATTTAAGAAAAGATGGCATGAATATGAGAGAATATCTAACCAAGATCAAGACACTATGTGATCAACTGGCTACAGCAGGCCACAAAATGTCTGATGCAGAGCAAGTATTGTCAATTTTAAGTGTTCTAGATGATGAATATGAAGCAGTTGTGGCAGTAATATCATCTTAAGAAAAAACACCATCTGTTGAATATGTTCATTCTATTCTTCTCTCTCATGAAGGAAGAA
Source organism: Allium fistulosum (assembly GCA_030737815.1). Taxonomy (NCBI): domain Eukaryota; kingdom Viridiplantae; phylum Streptophyta; class Magnoliopsida; order Asparagales; family Amaryllidaceae; genus Allium; species Allium fistulosum. Next base: position 89,676,256 of record CM060905.1, read on the forward strand.
TAGAACAAAAGAAATCTGTTATTCAAGAATTCTCACCCAACTATGCATCAAGGTATCAAGAAAAAGGATATAACAACAAGAATCAAAGAGGTGGACCATCAAACAGAACCATAGGCAGGGATGGTAGATGGTATAATAACAACAACAGGTTGAGATGTCAAATTTGTGAAAAGTTTGGTCATAGTGCAAACAAATGTTATTTCAAATTTGATGCAAATTATATACCAGCTCAACAAGGAAATAACAATCAAAGAAACTATCAGAGTGCAAATATGGTCAATATTCAACATGATGCAAGTGGCTAAAAAGAAAAGACTGTCAAAATAGAGGACATTCAAGATGAATGTTGGTTTCCAGATTCAGGAGCAACTGATCATGTAACTAATAATCTTGGAAATCTGAATCTTGGCAACCAAGAGTACAAAGGTAAGCAATGCATTCACATGGGAAATGGTAAGCCTATTAATATTACACGTACTGGTAGTGCATGTATTAAAGGTGCAAGAAAACTTTATCTCAATAATCTTTTGAGAGTACCTTTAATCACAAAGAACTTGCTTAGTGTTTCATAATTTGCTAAAGACAATAAAGTATATTTTGAATTTTACCCTAATTACTGTCTAGTTAAAGACATTCAGACTAATGACATTCTTTTGTAGGGTAAAGAGTGTAGAGCACTGTACAAAATTAGTGTTGATAATGCAAGGAATCAATTGTAGAGATAAATGGTGTAACAACTCTGAAATTAATCAAGTCAGTAACTGTAAGACCTTTGATATGTGGCACTGCAGATTAGGGCATGCTAATGCAAACATTGTAAAACAAGTGTTGAATAATAATAGTATTTCTTTAGCAAATATTTCCATGCCATATGTATACACTTATTGTCAAATGGGTAAGAGTCACAAACTTGCTTTTTCAGACTCTAAAACTGCTTACACTAAACCACTAGAGTTGATTGCCACTGATTTATTGGGTCCTGCACCAATCAACACTGACTATGGTTTTAAATATTACATTTCATTTATAGATGCATTCTCTAGATATGCATGGATATAATTTTTGAAGTCAAAGTCTGAAACTTATAGTGCTATGATTCAGTTTATCAACTTAGCAGAAAAACAAACTGACTGTCATGTTAAAGTTTTTCAAACTGATGATGGAACTGAATTTTATCCATTAAAGGAATATTTTCAGAAGAAAGGAATTATTCACAGAACTACTTGTCCATACAATTCTGAACAAAATAGTTTAATAGAAAGAAAACACATGTTGAAAGTGGTTTAACATTACTTGCTCAAGCTTCTTTAGCATAAATTTTTTTGCCTGATGCATTTGCTACTAGTGTATACTTAATAAACAGATTGCCAACAAAAGTTCTGCAGTATAAAAGTCCTATGGAAGTCTTATCTGGTGCTAAGCCAAATTATCATGACCTAAAAGTCTTTGGATGTCTATGTTTTCCTTGCCTAAGACCATACAATACTCACAAGTTAAATTTTAGGTCTTCACCATGCACTTTTTTAGGTTATGCAACAAACAAGAAGGGTTATCAATGTATAGATAGTAATGGAAATTTTTTTGTGTTAAGACATGTGGTGTTTAATGAGCAAATATTTCCATTCGGTAAAACAAACATAAAAACTTCTCAAAAGATATATAATACAAAGTTTTTGTTGTCTAGGTTTTTAACCCAGCAGATACCAACAAAAAACTAGGCAACCTTAAGCTGGCAGGATGATTCAGGAACTAACCAAAGAAGTTACGACTAGAGCTCGACAAGGGCCAAGCTATACGGTTAAGGCGACAATTGGAGTCAATAAAGCCAAGAGACCAGCATCCCAAGAAGCGTTTGAACGTAAGCAGCTAGTGACTTGCCATCAACATGTGATGACAACGATGAATGTCTGTGAAAACATCTCCAATTTCGGAATCTAGGATAGTCCTCTGTAGCTGGGTCGTCAGCAACCCATGCATCTTCTCAAAACTACAAACAAACGAGTTACGAAAAACGAAGGATGGAGGCAAAACTTGGCTCATGAAATGAACCAAGTCTATGGGTCGCTAGCAACCCATGGGCCGCCGGCGACCCATGGTGTTGGTTTATTTCGCGAGCTGGAATCCTGGGTCGCCTGTAGTCAATCTAAGAGCTGTTAATGATAGGCCTGGCCTAGAAACCCTCCAACTTCTGTAAACAGCGTGCTACCTGCAACATAAAGGAAGGCTTCCAGAAACTGATTGCTGAAGCTCTACTGGGATTATTCTTCACTTCAAACCTCCCTCAAAACGGTCTCAGAAGGAATACACTGTGATTCTCCGGTGGATTCTAACTCTAGAGATCCAATCTAGCTAGGAATTAACCAAAGCCTTGTAATCAAATAGCTTTTGTAATAGAAATCTGCTTATAATAAAACTATAAAGTGGACGTAGGCTTCGTTAGCAGCCAAATCACTATTAAAATCCTTTGTTTATTTTCTTTTACTACTTCTTTTCTATATCTGTGATCTATGATATTGCTCTGTAGAGACTGGGCTGGTGCTTTCAAAACCAAACCAGGGTGTTGGTTCATTTCTTGGGTCAACATTTTGGTGCTTTCACTGAGAAGCTTGCAACCTAGGATCCAAATCTAGATGTCTACTTTGGATTGCATAGGTCCAGAAGTTAGATCTCCATTTTCAACCTAGGATTCAGATCTAGCTATCTACTTTGGATTGTGTAGATCCAGAAGTTAGATCTCCAATCTTTGCTTAAAGAACTCTCTGTTTTAAAAGTCAATGGCTCCCAAAAGGAAAAGAACTGCCTTTGGAAGATCTATATGGGCGACTATAGCCACAGAAGGTGTTAGCCTCCAACAGGCTGAAGTATATGCCACTAACTTAGGAAATCAAGCACCAGGGTCCTCTAGTCAGCATAAAGTTGTCACCAGGGAACCGTTTTAAAATAAAATTTAAAATGAGAGGAGTGAGTTGAATAAGATGGCTGAAGAAATCAATCAAAGAATGGAGGATAGTCAAAAGGCTCTAATGGAAAAGCTCAACGCTCTGATAACTCTACAATCAAACCCCGCTCAAAGAACCATCCTTGAACCAGCTACTGCCATAGAGCAGGAAAACTCCACAATTTCTGGCTTGCATAGGATAAACGAAAAGCAGCCTTTGAGAAGGATAATCACGGGGTGTAACTTAGAGGAAAATGAAAATACCCCATTGGACGCAAGACAACAAAATTTGAATTTGAATCAAGGGGCTAAAACCCCACTGGAGGATGTGGCTGTGAACCTCTCCGATTCGGAAGGCGGAGAGCAGGGTGATCAGATAGAGGAGGATGCCAATGTATTTGATAATGTTAGAAATGTCTAGACTGCCCCAGTTAGGCCAGATGCAAGCCAACGGGGTCCTGCAGGAATGGCTTTCCCGAAGACAGGAAAGCCTAGGCGTCAACCCACACGCCAAGATCGTTTGCTGAACCAAACACTTGGCGCAGTGACTGACTGCCGTCCCTAGGACCACCGAACATTAGAGGCATATATAACAGACATGGTCAAGTGGCTGATGGACGAGAGTAAGAGTCAAAAGGACGATGAGTGGGGATCTGCCCCAAGTCGGACCCCTTTTACCGATGAGATCTTGAATGAAAGATACCCAGTCAAATTCACCATGCCAACCATCCCCTCTTACAATGGAACTAAGGATCTAAAACCTCATTTGTACAAATACAGTTGGTATATGGACGGAGCCAATGCTCCGGAAGCCGTACGCTGCCGATGTTTTCCCATTTTTCTAGAAGGCGTTGCATCTATGTGGTTTACCAGACTTCCCCCAAGATCTATCTCTACCTTTGATCAACTTGTAGCAAAATTCCTTGACTAGTTCAGACTTCATACCGCACAACCGAAGGATGTCATGTCTCTATCCGGACTAGTTCAAGGGTGCAACGAGCCATTGAGATCGTTATGAGTAGATTCAATATAGCGGTGACAGAGGTGAGCAATCCTAATGAAGATATGGTTTTTATGGCCCTAGTTCGCGCTATTCATCCAGAGACGGAGTTCGGGAAATGGATCAAGATGAAGCAACCCACCAACATGAAAGATTTCAACTGCAAGGCAAGCTAGTACTTGAGGTTGGAAGAGGCGCATGAGCTAGAAAAAAAGGCCGCTGGAGTGCAACAGACGAACACCGAAAAAAATGGCACGACGACTAATCAAAACACGTGCAACCCCGAGAATAACCAAGGGGCTACAGGGAAGAATGGAAACCTGAAGAGAGGAAATCAGAATTCTAACAAAAAAATGGTGGTGGCCGCAACAAAAGGTTTAGAGAGTTTGGACCAGGAGACTATACCCCCCTAAATGATACTCCGGAAAATATTTATCTCGCAACACAAGAAACTGAAGAGTACAGGAAACCCCTCAAAAAGGAGGCAACATAACAACATAAGCGCTCAATGAAATTCTGCTGCTTCCATGAGACGCACGGGCACAACACAAACGAGTGCCGCCACCTTAAGGACCTCATTGAACGATTAATCCGCGACAACAAGCTTTAGCAATATGTAAAAGGGCCACGAAAACCCAGCCAGGCTATAGTCCCTCAACCACCTAGGGAGCAAGGAAATCAGGCTGGAACTAGTGACCAAGGGTCGAAACAAACTAACCAAAGGCTCATTATCGAAACGATATCTAGGGACTGCATCCTGCACAAAGGAGTTGGGGGGAGATGGAGAGATACGCAAGCTCACTAAAACATGCCTTGAAGGGATCGTGTTTGACAATAGATGGTGAAACTTCGTTCAAGCAGCAAATGGTTCCGAGCAATGATATAGTATTTTGCGACAGTGATACTAAAGGATTTGAGGCTCCAACTCTTGATCCAATGGTGGTAATAGTAGGAATCGGGCCTGTAGTTGTCCGACGAGTGTTGGTTGATAGTGGAAGCTCGGTTAATATACTTTTCAAAAGTACTTTCGATCAGATGAAGATAGGTATGAAGAGCGTATCTGCGTGCCAAACAAAGATTCAAGGATTTACCGGAGAACCCAAGCAACCGGTGGGAACCATTGACCTACCTATAGAACTTGGAGAGGGAGAACGACAAGTCACCCTCATTCAGACTTTTGTGATTGTGGATGAGAAGTCAACATACAATGCGTTTCTAGGGCGGCCGCCTTAGCTGACTTCAAGATAGCTCTGGCTCAATGGTGCCTCACGAAGAAATTCCCTACCGAGCACGAAATCAGAATAGCGAAAGGAGACCATAGCATTTCCCGAGAATGTTATATTGTGAAATTGCGCAAGTCTAGAAGAAAGGAGAAAGGAAAGGATGTGGGGAATGCTCTCCACATCCATGAACCCTCTAAATAGCAACTACAGAGCCACCTCTGGCTTGGGAACCATAGCCGATTGGACAAGGATTTGGACCCTAGGAAGAAGAGCTTAGGGGAGGATCGGGCGACACTAGACGAGCTGACAGTGTCTGTTCCAGTTAGTATGGATGACCCCACGCGGGTCCTGAGAATCAGGTCGTAGCTTGGAAACAAGATGCGGTCGGAGTTGACCAAATTCCTTCACGCCAACTTGGAAGTATTTGCCTGGATGCATGCCGATATGTGTGGAGTATCACCCGAAATAGCCTGTCACGCCCTTAACATTGACCTCAGATTCACTCCAGTCAAACAAAAAAGGCTTAGCTTGGGCCCTGAGCGGTCCAAGGCATTGAGAGAAGAGGTGGATAAACTAATGGCCAACGGCTTCGTCCGAGATGCAACTTGCCCCTATTGAGTATCAAACCCGGTACTAGTCAAGAAGTCTAATGGAGAAAGGCGAACCTGCATTGACTTTTCAGACCTCAACAAAGCCTGTCCAATCCCACTCCCCAGAATTGATCAACTAGTGGATGGAACATCGTGACATGAATTACTGTCATTTATGGATGAGTACTCGGGCTATTACCAGATCCTAATGCACGAACCAGATCAAGAAAATACCAGCTTCATCATTGATTTAGGATTATACTGCTATAGAGTAATGTCGTTTGGTCTGAAGAACGTAGGGGCCACGTATCAATGACTAGTGAATACTATGTTCAAGCGCCAGATCGAGAAAACTATGGAAGTTTATGTGGACGATATGTTAGTCAAATCCCGAGTAGCCGCTAACCACCTAGATAATCTTGCTGAAACGTTCGAGATACTCCATAAATATGAATGAAGCTCAACCCACTTAAATGTAGCTTTGGGGTGGCCCCCGAAAAGTTCTTGGGGTTCGTAGTGAGTGCCCGGGGGATCGAAGCGAATCCGGAGCAAATAACAGCATTACGGGAAGTCCATGCCCCTAAGAATAAAAGAGAACTTCAAAGTTTGAATGGAAAAGTTGCGACACTAAGTCGATTCATTGCAAAAGCCACAGACAAGTGTATACCGTTTTTCAACGCGCTAAAGAAGGGAATGAAAAACTTTGAATGGAGCGAAGCTTGTCAAACGGCCTTCGAAGAACTACAGCGACACATGGAAACTCCGCCAGTCTTATCGAAACCGATCGATGGAGAAGACTTATTCATTTACTTGGCAATTTCCCCACATGCATTGAGCGTGGCTCTCGTGCGGGAAGAAGCGAGAATCCAACGATCTGTGTACTACATTAGCAAGCAATTCACCGGGGCTGAGAAGAATTACCCGAAACTAGAGAAACTAGTGTATTGCCTTTTGATCGCGTCCTGAAAGTTGCGGCCGTATTTCCAGGCTCATCCGATTAAGGTGTTGACTGACCAGCCATTAAAACAAGTTTTGTACCGGCCAGAGACGTCCGGACGATTACTTAAGTGGAACATAGAATTGAGTCACTATGATATCACTTACCACCCAAGGAAAGTAATTAATGGGAAAGCTCTAGCCGATTTCATTGCAAAGTTGACAATAAGAGATGATGAAGAGGAACTTCATCCACAAATGGACGCACAATGGAAGATTTTCATCAACGGAGCATCAAACAACTCCTGTTCGGGCGCAGGGGTAGTGCTCGAAACCCCCGAGGGGGTGAGCCATTAGCTATGCTCTACGTCTGGAGTTCCCAGCTAAGAATAACGAGGCGGAGTACGAAGCACCGATCGCAGGGCTGAAGGTCAAAAAGGAACTCAAAATAAAATCTGTTCATATATATAGCGACTCTCAGCTGGTTGTATGTTAAGTGAAAGGAGAGTATCAAGCGTGCGGTGAAAATTTGGCCCCGTATCTGTCCGAAGTGCAAGAGCTGCTGAGCAACATCAAGCACTACACCATAACCCATATACCACAGGAACAAAACACTAATGCAGACTTCTTGGCCAAGTTGGCAAGCTCCGAAGAAGCCCAGTCACTGGGGGTGATCCCAGTCGAAACACTCACCAATCCAAGCATTAATGAAATGGACGTAGAATGGATTCTCGAGACCACTGTGGAACCAGACAAATGGATGAAACCAATAAAAGATTATCTCCTGGAAGGAACTCTTCCAACAGACCGAAACCTACGAAAGAAATTACTCAGGTTGGCGTCGCGATTCATGATATAGGACAGAATACTCTATCGAAGGGGATTCTCGACCCCACTTCTTAGGTGTGTGACCGATGATGAAGCACACCGAATCCTGGAAGAAGTGCACGAAGGTGAGTGCGGAGACCACACCGGGGGGGCAGACGCTGACAAAGAAAGTTCTTCTGTATGGGTACTTCTGGCCAACAGTAAACCGTGATGCCGCAGATCATGCCAGGAGATGCGATAGCTGTCAGAGATTTAGCAAAATCAAGAGAACTCCACCAACAGAACTGAAGCAAATGGTCAGCCCGTGGCCGTTTGGGATATCGGGGATCGATTTGATTGGCGTCCTTCCAGTGGCAAAAGGAGGAGCCAAATATGCTATTATGGCCATATATTATTTCATGAAATGGGCCGAAGTGGAACCGCTGGCTACCATAACCACAAATAAAGTTATTAACTTCGTTACTAAAAACATCATTTGCAGGTTTGGCGTGCCATAAAAAATCATCACTGACAATGGAACACAATTCGAAAGCGCCGAGTTCAAAGACTTCTACAAGCACTTCCGGATTAAAAAGAGCTTTTCCGCAGTAGCTCATCCGCAAGCAAATGGGCAAGTGGAAGTAATAAACGAGAGCATCAAATCCACCATCAAAAACCGACTGACAAAAGCAAAGGGAAACTGGGTTGATGAGGTTCCACTCGCACTATGGGATTACAGAACAACACACAAAGCTGCAGCCGGCCATACCCCGTTCGCATTGGCATACGGTTCAGAGGTGATGATTCCTGTCGAACTAGAAGTCCCCTCTCACCGAAGGCTGAATTTTGACCAAAAACAAAACGACCAACTCCTACTCGAATCGCTAGAAATGGTCGATGAAAAGAGAGAGGAAGCAAAGTTGAGAATCGTCGCCTACCAAAAGTGGGTCGCACGATACTTCAACTCCAAAGTTCACAGTCAAACCTTTGAATTCAGCGATCTCGTGCTCAAGCGAGTTTACCCTGTCCCGGGAGCCTTCAGACCAAATTGGGAAGGACCATTTGTCATTCATTAGAAGCTTGGTGATGGGACCTTCAAGCTGACGACCGTCGACGGGATCGCAATTCCCAAAGCCTGGAACAGCGAATCACTCCGCGGATATTTCATTTAAAAGCAACTTTATGTATTTTCTAATTTTCAACAAATAATCCATTATGGAAATGCCGGTAGCATTGTAAATAGGCAAAGAATCTGCCATGCTTTTCTTAATAAAGTTTGCTTTTTGAATCATCCAAACTATGTTCATAATAATTACCCGACGAGCCAGTAGAAGTAAATTGACTCAAACCGTTAGATCAACGGAACCCGATCCTGGCCCTCTAAAAAATGATGCCGCCCCGGCTGCATCAGAAGGGCCATAAATTCAAGTTTCTTGCATTTCCCGGAGATTGGCAATGCTGAGGAACTCTAGGCTCAAGTTTCTCGCGTTGCCTGGAGATAGGCAACGCCGAGGAACAACAGGCTTAAGTTTCTCGTGCTGCCCGGAGATAGGCAACGCCGAGGAACTCCAGACTCAAGTTTCTCGCGCTGCCCGGAGATAGGCAACGCCGAGGAACTCCAGACTCAAGTTTCTCGCGTTGCCCAGAGATAGGCAACGCCGAGAAACTCCAAATTCAAGTTTCTCGAATTTCCCAGAGATAGACAACATCGAGGAACTCCAGACTCAAGTTTCTCGCGTTGCCTAGAGATAGGCAACGCTGAGGGATTCCAAATTCAAGTTTTTATTGTTGCCCGGAGACAGGCAACGCCGAGGAACTCCAAATTCAAGTTTCTCGCGTTGCTCGGAGATAGGCAACGCCGAGAAACTCCAAATTCATGTTTCTTGCGTTGCCCGGAGATAGGCAATGCCGAGGAACTCCAAATTCAAGTTTCTCACGTTGCCCAGAGAAAGGTAACGTTGAGGAACACCAAATTCAAGTTTCTCGCGTTGCTCGGAGATAGGCAACATCGAGAAACTCTAAATTCAAGTTTCTCGCATTGCCCAGAGATAGGCAACGCCGAGGAACTCCAGACTCAAGCTTCTAGCGTTCGCGGAGATAGGCAACGCCGAGGGACTCAAAATTCAAGTTTCACGCGTTGCCCGGAGATAGGCAATGCCGAGGAACCCCAAATTCAAGTTTCTCACGTTGCCCGGAGATAAGCAACGCCGAGGAACTCCGGACTCAAGTTTTTCACGTTGTCCGGAGATAGGCAACGCCGAGGGACTCTAGACTCAAGTTTCTCGCGTTGCCCAGAGATAGGCAACACCAAGGGACTCCAAATTCAAGTTTCTCGCGTAGCCCGGAGATAGGCAACGCCAAGGAACTCCAAATTAAAGTTTCTTGCGTTGCCCGGAGATAGGCAACACCGAGGGACTCTAGACTCAAGTTTCTCGCATCGCCCGGAGATAGGCAACACCGAGGGGCTCCAAATTTAAAGTTTCGCGCGTTGCCCGAAGATAGGCAACGCCTAGGAACTCCAAATTCAAGTTTCTCACGTTTCCCGGAGATAGGCAACAACGAGGGACTCTAGACTCAAGTTTCTCGCATCGCCCGGGTATAGACAACACCGAGGGACTCCAAATTCAAGTTTCTCGCGTTGCCCGGAGATAGGCAGCGCCGAGGAACTCTAGACTCAAGTTTCTCGCATTGCCCGGAGATAGGCAATGCCGAGGGACTCCAGATTCAAGTTTCTCGCGTCGCTTGGAGATAGGCAACACCGAGGGACTCTAAATTCAAGTTTCTCGTGTTTCCCGAAGATAGGCAACGCCGAGGAATACCAAATTCAAGTTTCTCGCATTGCCCGGAGATAAGCAACGCCGAGGAACTCCAGACTCAAGTTTCTCGCGTTGCTTGGAGATAGGCAACACCGAGGGACTCCAGACTCAAGTTTCTCACGTTGCCCGGAGATAGGCTACACCAAGGGACTCCATATTCAAGTTTCTCGCGTTGCCCAGAGATAAGCAACGTCGAGGAACTCCAAATTCAAGTTTCTCGCATTGTCCGAAGATAGCCAATGCCGAGAAACTCCAAATTCAAGTTTCTCGTGTTGCCTAAAGATAAGCAACGCTGAGGAACTCCAGACTCAAGTTTCTCGCATTGCCCAGAGATAGGCAATGCCGAGAAACTCCAAATTCAAGTTTCTCGAGTTGCCCGGAGATAGGCAATGCCGAGGAACTCCAGAGTCAAGTTTCTCGCATTGCCCGGAGATAGGCAACGCCGAGTGACTCCAGACTCAAGTTTCTCGTGTCGCCCGGAGATAGGCAACGCCGAGGGACTCCAAACTTAATTTTCACACGTTGCCCGGAGATAGGCAATGCCGAGGAACACCAAATTCAAGTTTCTCGTATTGCCCGGAGATAGGCAATGCCGAGAAACTCCAAATTCAAGTTTCTCGAGTTTCCCGAAGATAGGCAACGCCAAGGAACTCCAGACTCAAGTTTCTCGCATTGCACGGAGATTGGCAATGCCGAGGGACTCCAGAATCAAGTTTCTCGCGTCGCCCGGAGATAGGCAACACCAAGGAACTCCAAATTCAAGTTTCACGCATTGCCCGAAGATAGGCAAAGCTGAAGAACTCAAAATTCAAGTTTCACGTGTTGCCTGGAGATAGGCGACGCCAAGGAACTCCAAACTCAAGTTTCTCACGGTGCCCAGAGATAGGCAACACCAAAGAACCCTAAATTCCAACTCCTCGCACTGCCCGGAGATAGGCAGTGCCAAGGAACCCCAGAAGCCACGCACTTGAGCTGAAACTTTTCGCGTTGCTCAAAAATGTCAAATACTTGAAGTTTGTTTGGAGTGAACAACCCTCTGAACTGGAGGGCATATATCTGTACGAAGAAAAAATCACTTAAATGCAAAGAGTCCACAAGCCCTGTCACCCCAAACAACAATAAATTCACAAGTCGTATCTCAAAAGTCAACAAGGATCCCAAGCAAAAGTTTAACTTCCTAAGCAAAATTTCCAACTTAAGCAAAACTTCCAACTTTTGGGTAATCATTGAAGCCTTATGGATTTCTAAACAGGATTAAGCAGTTTTGAAAAGTGTCAAAGTTTTGTGAACCTCTAAAAAAATCCACTAAGTTAATCCCTAAGTTCCATTACAGTTCTATCACTTCAAATGAAGGACTTCGGCCATGACCGCATGACTAGCAAAGTATGAAATGAAACATACCCATGTACACAGAGTATATATGAAAAGATAGGCAAAAATAAAGTCAAAATCCATTGTATTGCTTGAAATCTTATGAACATAGAATCAAAATATGGAGGCCGTACCCACACAACAGCGACCAACAAAGAAAAATTATAGACTCTACAGCCAAGACACAAAGTGTAGACTCTGCACTTGGGCATAAGAACTCAAAAAGAAACATAACAAGTCAAGCTTCCGGCAAACTATATGACAAAACATAGTCCATCCTTATACCGGCCAATCGACGCTTTTTTCCACCACTTCCTTTCCCACCTCTGGTTCGCAGCTTCTGCTTCATTTTAGGAGAGCACTGCCAGTAATGTCAATCTGTATCTCTGTAGTGATCTCCTCCTCCTCCGAATGTTTTCCAGAAGAGCTTCCCATCCCCTTATGCTTTCTCAACTTCCGAGAGCTCTTCGAGGCCTTAACCACCTCCACTCTCTCCTTCTTAACAGCAACCAAGTCATGTGGAGTCTTTTGTGGTTGCTCCGTCTATGTCTCCTGCTCCTTGGCCTCAACGGCAGTCGTATCACCTTCCAAGGATGCCAAGGGATCGTCCAGGCCATGAAGCGCCTCAACCTTCTCGGCCTCTGATCCTGGTTATGAGCTAGGTGTAGATATAGGGACAAGAGTAGGAACAGATACAATTTCAGAGGATGTAAAGATAGCAGCATGCACAAGCGTCGAAGTAACTGGCACGCCAACAGGAAGAGTAGATGGACCTATAAGATCAAAAAGAAAAGCATTAAACTTCTCTTGCTCCTATGGCATAAGATGGAGGCCCCCGAATTCGGGAGAGGCACGAGTGTTACCTACGTCGGAGGAAGGGTCATGAACGGCAACCTCGAACTCATCTCCTACGCCTTCTTTGGAAGGCTCCATCACGTGAGGAACAACATCGAGCCCCAATCTCATTGATTGATCCTGGAGCTGTCCCGAAGGTTCGCCCGCATCAGAGATTAAAAATTTGGCAGGCACATCTGTGGCAACTATCAGAGCCGCTTCGGTGGCTTCCATCTCCCGTTCAACTCGAAGAATTTCTTGGCCTTCAAGCAGTGCCTCCTTGGATTCCTCATTGAGGTAGGCATCTCGCAACTCCTGATCTGAATATACGTCACCATTCTCGGCAAAACGAGATAGGATTTCCTCCCAAACGAGGGAAAGAGTGCGTGGGAACTTTGGGCCAAGATAACAAAGGCTCCCCTGATGCAGTATGGAGTTGACGTAAAAATTCAGGATCGTCGCGTCTAGTTTCTCCATCTTCCGGTCAAAAGTATGCTGGAACTCCAGGTAATTTACTATCACCGCAGCCTTTTCCATCTTAACAGTAGCTTTGCCGGCACCGAGTTGTGCGACCTGAGCCTGTATTTCTGCAATTGTCCCCTGTAATTTTTCAATTGTCTCCGCTTGATCGGAAATTGTTTTATTATGCCCCTCGATAATCAGATTATGGTCGGCAATTGTCTTCCTTTGAGCTTCAATAATAGCATTGCAAGCGACCACATCTTCCTTTAATTTAGCTTCTTCCACGTGAGTATTCTTGATTTCATCTCTCCAGACAATTTCGGCCCTCTCGTGCGCATTTTCCATCTCCTTCATTAAGTTGGCAGTCCTCTTACTGTCCCGAAGTGCTTCCTCTTTCTCCTCCTCCAATTGTTTAATTTTAGCGTCCCAATCGGTTAACGCCTTTTCAAAATCATATTTTTCAGCTTCAAAGGAGAGGATCTCCTGGTAGTTATTCCTACTGGTGTCTGCTAGTTGTTTTCAGATCTTCTCCCACTTCTCACCCTGCTCCAAATCATCTTGAATACCTTGGAGGTGCGACATATAAGAGTCCCTATGAATGAGGTGAATATCCATATCAAACTTAATGCCTCTTAGGAACCAACCTGGAAGAGCCGCCTCAAGCTTTGGCGGGCTTGCGGGAAGACCGTACGCCGATCTCCGGTGGGGATGAGAAGTGCTGAGGGCAGTAGCAATAATAGAAGAAGATGAAACATGCGTTGGAGGCGGAGTTGGGGTAGAAGAGATGGGAACCTCTTGTCCTACCGAAGTATGCTTCAGAGTGGGCTCGGAACGATGGGAGCAGTGATCAAACTTTGGCTTCTTCGATGACTCTTCCCTTTCATCATGGGACCATCTTTTCTCGTACCCGCCTCTGTGCGAACGGAACTTATCTCTTTCTTCCTGGCGGTGGGATTCCACCTCAAGTTCTTTCCTTTGCCTATATTCGTCTTCCGTTTCCCGGACTTGATGGCGGCTGAAGGAACGTCTCGGGTACCGTTGCAAATCAGTATAATCCGCGTAGTCATTATAAAAACCATGTCCTCTCGTCATACCTAGAACAAAGCACAAATGAGGGACTTCAGAAATGCGTAAGGAATTAAGCAAGCATACGAGATAATGAAAAACGAGAATAAGTGCAATCCTAGTGTGTCGTGTCGTGCATTCCTAATATAGGCCTAAGGCGTCGTCACAAATCAGAGCGAATGGCTTACGAAGGGGGAATCATACTGGCTTCGGATGTCATAGGTGGAGTTGGGCTGATGGATGGCGTGATATCGACTGAACAGGACGGCATCACGTCAAATTTGAAGTCGTCCTTCATAAGGGCGTCGAAATCGACGAATACATCACCGAAATCTCCAAGGGCTGCCCCGGCAGCCTTGCTAGGAGAACCTTGACGTTTGCTAGCCTCCGGAGCTTTGTCTTTGTCTTCCATTACGAAAGGGGGTGAATCCGAAAGAATGTGACTCATGCCCGGCGTCTCGTCGCATGACTCCGAGTCTTCACCTTCGGATTCTGACGAAAAGTAATCGCTAGCCGTGGTTTCACCACTACTACTTTCAAACTCCCCTTCCTCCTTCTCCGAGTCCATCGCGGTTTTCCCTTCTCTACGCATGGGCTCGTCTTCCGGTTCCTCCTGGATTGGAGACATTCTAGTGGAACCACTCAGACCGGCCGCGGCATCCTCCTCATGAGTCTTGTCGAGCGAGCTTTCGAAGGGGCTGCCTATTTCATGACCCTCATCGAAATCATGTGAAGAAGAAGAAGGCCTTATGCGAACTCTGGCTCGGCCAGGAGAGGGAACTTCAGTTTGAGCAATGGATCTGCCCGGAGCTAACAGTCCAAATTGGCGCAAATTCTTGTCAGTAAGCAAAACTCTAACGCACCGCTCCTCGGCATCAATGGCCTTTAGAGTTTGAAAGATTTCATTAAGAGCAATGTCTCTGTTTAGCCTTGGGATAACTGCAAAGAGCAAGAAATCAGTTAGAAACTCTATCATATCACTTCAAAGCTCGGCAAGTGGAAAATAAGAAAACTTACCCCCTGTCGTCTATCATCGATTAAATCCCTCGGGGCACCTAACAAAGAAGTACTACGTCTTAAATTACGATAAGTTGCTCTGCAGGCACAAGACGACCTTTTGATTCCGCTGGGCCTCGATTATGATCAGAGAGGGGCAGTCATCGCTCCTCTTGAACGCCAAGAAGTACCGCAACTCGTCTAAACTCAGAGCGCGATGGAACATCCACATGAAGAGGATGTACATGCAAGTGATGATGGCGTAACCATTTGGATGAAGCTGGAATGGGGCCATCCCCAAGTTCGAGAGAGTTCCATGAAGGAAACCATTGAAAGGGGGCATGGCTCTATTTAAGCACATATATCGATGACAAGCTGTGAACCCTGCGGGAGACATGTGAGCAAACTCATCTTTCACCAGTAGGCGTGCGTCCTCTTCAGGAATCCCGTATTGTATACAAATATTATGGAGAACCTTGGCGGAGACCACCGACGGGGTTTTTTCGGGTGGGTTGAGTAGGACTCGAAAGTTGGGAGGCGTGCGATCCACGATGGGCCCAACCGAAACTAATTGACCAAACTCGGCTTGCGAGGTGGATAACGATTTAGCTTCGGAGAGCGCCAGACTTCGTCCACTCGGCTTGCGATGTGTGGATGGCTGTTTCATTCTATATGATAGAACCCGCATCCATAAAAGATTAGGTAATTCTATTGGAAAATCTATCCTATTTTCATGAGTTCCCCCTATCACACTTGAACTCTGAGGCAACATTAACTTGAGATTAGCGTGTCGGATTTCAAGTGTGAATGGGGCAAGTGCAGTGTGCTATCTAGATGAGGTAGACTCGGTGTCCGAAGTGCTACAAACATCCTATCCCGTTTAGATAGTTCGCTTGTAGTGGAAGGAGAGAAGAACTTCCCATGAAATTTTGCTTTCTATTTTTAGTAGGAACAGCTTGTGCACTTACCCGTTATCGGTCTATGATCGATATCAGATCCGTTGTCCGAAGCGACATGGAAAACTCTTCTCATTGCAGGGACACCAAGCATGCGATAGGTAAAACAAGATAAGCCCAAGTTCTCAGAAGAATCAAGGTCAACTGGTGAAGCATTATGCAAGTGACGTCCACAGATTGGTAACAGGCCAATTCTGGTTCGATGGACGAAGATAGCAAAATGCTTCAAGCCTTGAGCCAAAGCCCGAATGTCATTCCAAGAGAAGACTCAAGACCCAATTTCCTATCTTCCTCCAAAGAACCACAATCGACACGAAATCTTATAGTCAATGTCACAAGCTAAGGTTGGGCATTAAATCATCATACCAACATAGCAATTAACAACTCAACTTAGCGAACCCACCTTAAATTGGCTTAATGGAACAAGAGAAATCATGAATTAAGCTTGGCAAGCTACGAATTAGGTCGTGGGCGAGCTAGTGAAGGGTCGGCTACAACAAAATAAAGGGTCGGCTGGAGCCAAACTCGAACAAGGTAGGTCGGTTAGGGCTTCAACGAAAGGATTAGGTCGGCGGTGGTGAATGAATCAAGCAAAGTATGATGGATCGCCGGAGCACTTGATTTGAATCGCTGGTCGAAACATTGGAAGGCTCGATCACTTGGAGAGATGGTAGTTGTTCGGGTCGAATGAAGGGCATGGCCTTGGCTCGGGTATAAGTATGCAGAGAATACAAGTCAAAAAATTTCACTAAGTAACCGGGTCGCCAACGACCCAACCTTTCATGGGTTGCCAGTGACCCGACCTTGAAAGCGTTTTATTCAGATAGGTCGTTAGCGACCTATCTCTTATGGATCTCTAGCGACCCATCATAAAAAAATAAAAATAAATAAATAATATATATAATATAAAATAAAATGAAATTTGAAAATGATGATCCATACAAGTGTTTGAAGGAAGAAAGCTCCACATATCCGTCTCGAACTCGATCGATTACATTACAACCATTCCTTATTCTATGGCATGCCGGAAAACTATAAGCAAAAACATGACAGGTTGTGGCAAATGAAAATTGCCAGTATCGAAGGAAAATAACCAATGACATTGAGCTGACCAATGCATAGAACTCCGATGCAACCACTTGAAAGTCGGCAAATGGATATGGAAAACGATAACTTCCAGAGCACGCCTTGTTTACAAAGAAGACATACTTTGGAGGGCAAATGTTGTCCAAGTTTTTAACCCAGCAGATACCAACAGAAAACTAGGCAACCTTAAGCTGGCAGGTTGATTTAGGAACTAACCAGAGAAGTTACAACTAGAGCTCGACAAGGGCCAAGCTATACAGTTAAGGCGACGATTGGAGTCAATGAAGCCCAAAGACCAGCGTCCCTGCAGCCCAAGAAGTGTTTGAACGTAAGCAGCTAGTGACTTGCCATCAACACGTGACGACAATGATGAATGTCTGTGAAAACATCTCCAATTTCGGAATCCAGGATAGACCTTTGTAGCCGGGTTGTCAGCAACCCATGCACATCCTCAAAACTACAAACAAACGAGTTACGGAAAACGAAGGATGGAGGCAAAACTTGGCTCATGAAATGAACCAAGTCTATGGGTCGCCGGCGACCCATGGACCATGGGTTGCCAGCGACCCATGGTGTTGGTTCATTTCGTGAACTGGAACCTCCTAGTTTGCTGTAGTAAATCTGAGAGCTGATAATGATGGGCCTGGCCCAGAAATCCTCCCACCTCTATAAATTATGTGCCACCTGCAACATAAAGGAGGGCTTTCGGAAACTGATTACTGAAGCTCCGTTGGGATTATTCTTCACTTCCAACCTCCCTCACAACAATCTCAGAAGGAATACACCGTGATTCTCTGGTGGATTCTAACTCTGGAGATCCAATCTAACTAGGAATTAGCCAAAGCCTTGTAATCAAACAACTTTTGTAATAGCAATCAGCTTATAATAAAACTATAAAGTGGACGTAGGCTTCGTTAACTACCGAACCACTATAAAAATCCTCTGTCTATTTTCTTTTACTGCTTCTTTTCTATATCTGTGATCTGTGATATTTCTCTGTCAAGACAGGGCCGATGCTTTCAAAACCAAACCAAGGTGTTGGTCCATTTCTTGGGTCAACAGTTTTCTATACCATCATTACCTGACTTGATGGAGCAAGTAGCTACTGTAAATAACCAAAATGTGCCATACCCTCAACAAGTCACATCCAATTCAAGAGCAGATGTTGATCAAAGGAACTACTCTGAAAGTTCACATCAAACCACTCAACATGGCAGCAGGCAATCTGATCACAGTCAACCAATAGGTAATTCTAAATTATCTATTGATCAACAGGATGTCTCAAACAGCAATACTGATCAACAAAATATTCCAGAAACTATTCAACAGATCACTCCTGAAAATACTGGTCATCACATGATTACTAGAGCAAAGAGGGGAATATTTAAGCCAAAAATATACAACACAACTGTAGTAAATGTAGAGCCAAGCACTTATCATTAAGCAATTCAAAGTGAAAAATGGAAAGCAGCTATGGATGAAGAGTATGAGGCATTGCTAAGAAACAAAACATGGAGTCTTGTTCCTTTACCAAATGACAAAAATATGGTAGGATGCAAATGGACCTATAGATTAAATAAAAATCCTGATGGTTCAATTTCTAAGTACAAGGCAAGATTGGTGGCAAAAGGGTATTCACAACAAAATGGGTTTGACTTTAAAGAAACATTATCACCTGTTGTGAAACCTATATCAATTAGAATAATTCTTACAATTGCCTTGCACAGAAATTGGGTCATAAAACAACTTGATGCAAATAATGCTGTTTTGAATGGTGACTTGCAGGAGGAAGTATACATGGATCAACCAATTGGGTTCAAAAAGGATGGCAAAGAAAAACTTGTGTACAAGCTAAATAAAGCAATATATGGACTAAAGCAAGCTCCAAGGGTTTAGTTTGACAAGCTAAAGTCAACCTTGGTCAAACTGGGCTATACTTCAATCAAATCAGACAATTCTTTATTTACTAAATTTAATAATAATGACATCACACATATTCTAATATATGCTGATGATTTTTTAATTACAGGAAGCAGTGAAATGGAAATCAACAACATCACAAGGCAATTGAACAAAGAATTCTCTATTAAAGATCTTGGCAATCTGAATTATTTCCTAGGAATTGAAGTAAACAGAATATCAACCACAAAAATTCAATTGAGCCAAAAGAAGTACATCACTGAAATTCTTATGAAGGCTAAAATGGAAAATGCAAAGGCACTACCCACTTCTATGATGAGTAATCTACATTTATCAAAAAATAGAGGGGAACCAATATCAAATGTCAAGCAGTACAGAAGTGTAGTAGGAGCTCTACAATATGCTACCATTACTAGATCAGAAATTTCATACAGTGTAAACAAGGCAAGTCAATTCATGCAAAATCCATTATAGAACAATGGAAAGCTGTTAAAAGAATTTTGAGATATCTAAATGGAACATTGGATCATGGTTTAACTCTACAATCAAGCAAATCAATAAATATCACAACATATGCTGATGCAGACTGTGTAACAAACATGGATGGCAGAAGATCTACTATAGGTTACTGCATATTCTTAGGTGAAAATCCAGTGTCGTGGTGTTCAAAAGAACAAGAAAAAATTTCCAGATCTAGTACTAAAGCAGAGTACGGGAGTGTAGCTAGTGCTACTGCAGAAATCATGTGGATTGAATCATTATTGCATGAGTTAAAAATCAAAACATACAATAAATCTACAATCTGGTGTGATAATATGAGTACTATTGCACTTACTGCCAACCCAGTTCTACACTCAAGAACGAAACATATGGAGTTGGATCTATACTTCGTCAGAGAACAAGTTATAAAGATAATCTTAATGTAAATCACGTACCAGCAACTTACCAAAAGGCCGATATACTTACAACACCTTTATCAAAGAAGATTTTTCTTCGATTAAAGCAAGATCTGAAAGTTGAAGATGCAAGGAACAACTCTCCAATCAACAAAAAGATCTTGGATCCGAACTTTATATCTACATCAGAGAACGAAGAACCTTTCTCGATTAAAGTAAGATCCAAAAATTCAAGATGTAAGCTCAGATCCGACATTCAGATCTACATCAGAGAGCGTCAGTAACTACAAAACCTGACTAGAACCAGATTTTATAGTGTTGATGCTGCATCTCAACACTATTCTTCGCAAAACAAGTTGAATCTCTCAATTACTACTCGCGACAACCTACGAAATCATGCTTAGAGCAGAATTTTGATGATTGAAGGAGAAATTTAAAGAATTAAAGTGTCGATAGCACATTTGAGGAAAATCGCTGCAAACCCTAACCCTAGTTGGGTTGAGGGGGGTGTTAGAGATAAAGTGATAAACAGATAATGACCAAACCAAATAATATACTGAGTCAAATATCTTATTATTTGAAGTGGTCATAATAGTGTATTAGGTATTACTCGGCCCATATAATAGTTGAGTACAAACGGTCTCTATATAAATACTATGTAAAAGAAATGTACAATATACAGATCGGTGAATACAATATCAAATTCTCTTTCTGCAATTTTATTAACAGATCCATAACATACAATAATAGTATTGTTCCAATTTTTCCTTGTATTCTTAACATGCTCTTTAGACATTTTTGCACAATTTAAATTATTACATGCATAAGGACCATGGAAGGAAACTGAAGAATTCGTTACAATTTTAGATTCTATGTAACAACCATAATATGAAAGCCATGGTCATGAGGGAGAATAATTGATGTATACAGGCTGAGGAGGAAGAAACAACTGAATTTAGGCAGAGTTCATCAGAGTTGACATGGGGATCATCAAAGAGGAAAGCTGGAGATGGCAGGAAGATGTTAGATGTTGGAATGATTGAAGCCATGACATATGGAGAGAGATAAACACATGTATCAATGCGTGCATGCCTGTGCACGTCCACAACTGATACATGCATAATATCAGTTTTGTTGTTGTTGAAAATGGCGCAGTGATCATTGTTTATGAAGTATAATTGTTTGGGCTTATGATTCTTTGTATCTAGGCTGTATTGGCTTGTATGGATATGGAATGGTTGTATCATGTATGCTGCTGCATGGGTTATATATATATATATATGATCATGTATGTACAGATCAGGGATATGTGAGAAACATTTGAAGCAATTCATTTTCATTTCCTTCAAATTCCAGTTGCAATTTTATATCAGTTTATTTCCTCTTTTGATAATTCTTGTTAGTTAGTTCTTAATTTTTGTTCTAGTTCTTTCCTCGTTGATCTTTCTATTACTATTCTTGTTTTTAGTTTACTGCACATATTCAATTCCAGTTTGTTCATATTTCCTATAGATTGCATTTTATTAAGTTCTTGATAATTTCTGCAATTTGGTTCTTATTCTTAAATCTACAATTCATCCTTGCTTGTTACAATTTATTTCACTTTTTTTTCATTTTGTTCATCTTTTGCAAATTTAAACTCCATATTGCCAGTAGTTGTAATTTTCAATTCTTGTTAAAACTTGCATATTCACTTTCTATTCTATAATCTTACCAATCAATCTTTGTTAATCTTTGTATCTTCTTGCTGTTAATTTTCTTGTTATATTGCAATTCATGTGTACATGTTCTTCTATGCACAGTAGTACATGCTTCATGTACTATAAAATCCCATATTAATTTCCATATCACTTCTAACGTTCAGATTCTCAAATTCTCCCAATTCTTGCAACAATTCAATAATTTTCACCAGTATATTTTGAGAACAAATCATTTTTGACAATCTTGATACAGTTCTTTTGCTCATATAACAAGCTATTTCCATATCATTCCTTTTTGTGCATAGTTTCAAATTCATGCATATATATCTGTCCCTATATCATCCTCCTATTTCATCAAATAACTGTCATCATCACTAGAATATCGCCAGAGCTCCCTTATTCCACCATGGAAATGACTCCAGACCCACCAAAGCAACTTGCGCCTTACAATTTGGTATCAGAGAAGTCAAGTGGGGATGAATCCAACCCCCAGTTTGATCCAAACCTCGACAACAACTTCTCCCACACCACACCACCACTTCTTGATCAAGAATTGACATGGCAGAGGTAAGAAGATATTAATGACTGTACCACCTATTCTTTAAGGACTTTGGAGCACACCACCCATAATTCGGAGTACACCACCCGCAACTTGGAACATACCACCCAAAATATGGAGCATTCCATCCAAAATCTTGAGCGCACTACCCAAGATCTCAACACAAAATTTGAGGGAATCCGCAATGTTCTCATCGCCTTGGCTCAAGATATACAGCATATCAGGATTAGACCAATAGACCTCCCTTCCGCACAACAACCAGTTGCTCCACCTCCAGTTATTAATACCCACCCCCTGCACAACAACCAGTTGCTCCACCTCCAGCCCATCAATATCCACCTCTTATACAACAACCAGATACCCTTCCTTGTAACCAGTATCCTCTGCCCATACCTCCAGTTCCACAACAACCAAGAAATTCCAACCCACAACCAAGAAATGCCATCCCACAACCAAGAAATGTCATACCCCACCCAAGAAATGTTCAGTGCTTCAATAACTCTCTAGTCTATCCTCAAGAACCACGACCACACGCACCTAGAAATCAATATCCTAATTATCCTAATCTAGATTTTTCTCCAAACTTGATTTAAAGTCAGGATACCATCAAATCAGAATGTATGAACCATACATGCCCAAGACTGCCTTCAAAACCCATGATGGTCATTATGAATTCAAAGTAATGCCATTTGGGTTAGTGAATGCTCCATCTACCTTCCAATCACTGACGAATGACATTTTTAGACCCTATTTGAAAAAATTTGTATTAGTTTTCTTTGATGACATACTGATTTATAGCCAGTCATGGACTGAGCACCTGGAACATTTAAAATTGACTTTTCAGGTCCTGAAGCACAATGAGTTTGTAATCAAATTATCTAAGTGCCAATTTGCTAAAGGCTCAAAACAATACGTTGCGCATATCATTCATATGAAGGCATCACTGTTGACTCCAGTAAGGTGAAGGCAGTACTTGAATGGACATTACCTAAAAGCTTGAAGGCCTTGAGAGGATTTTTAGGACTGACTGGGTACTATAGAAATCTCATTCAGAGATATGGAGTGATTGCTAAACCTTTGACTGAGATGTTAAAAAAAGATGCATTGAGGTGGAGTGAAGAAGCCAAGTTAGGCTTTGAAGAACTCAAACATTATTTGAATACACCACCCATCCTAGCCATGCCTGACTTTAACCTACCATTTACCTTAGAATGTGATGCAAGTGGGCAAGGAGTTGGAGAAGTGTTGACTGCAAGCCCGTAGCATACCTAAGCAAGGCACTACATGGGAGGAATCTGGCACTATCTACATATGAGAAGTAACTACTAGCCATCATAAAGGCAACAAGGAAGTGGGCACAATATCTAATGGGAAGGCAATTCATAATTAAGACCGATCACCAAAGTCTTAAGTTTCTATTCATAGAAATTATCCACTAGTTTTCAACACAAATGGTTGGCAAAGCTTCATGGGTTTGATTACAAAGTAGAATACAAAATATGGAAAAGAGAATGTAGTAGTTGATTCCTTATCTAGGAGAGAAGAAGAGTTAGTGGAAGAAGGACAACTGCAAGCAGTTTCAGCAGTACAAACACCCTGGTTGCAGGAACTAAAGAACACCTTACTAGCCTTTACATGGTACCAACAACATATGACAAAAATTCAAAGAAAAGATATACCTGAAGCTAAATATAAATTAGTTGAAGATATGATATTTCATAAGGGCCGAATATTGGTGGACCATCATCTTCCATTACTGACCCAAGCCTTGATCAAAGAACATAATTCAACCTCCTTAGGAGGCCATTCTGGAATTAAAGGGACTATGCAGAGATTTAAACAAGTGTTCTATTGGAAGAAAATGAAGAGAAGTGTCAAGGAATTTGTTAAAGGCTGTGATGAATGTCAAAGGAAAAGAGGTGAAAACATTTTAATACTTGGCCTTTTACAACCCCTACCTATCCCTGAGAAGATATGGACAGATATCTCCATGGATTTTATTACTTGCCTACCCAAGAGCCATACATACATGGTAATCTTTGTAGTGGTGGATAGGCTAAGAAAATATGCACATTTTTTCCAATTCACACCCATACATAGCCAAAGAGGTAGCAACAATATTTTTTAAAGGAGTATTCAAACTTCATGGCATGCCTAAAACCATAGTTAATGACAGGGACACTCTATTTACTAGTAACTTCTAGCAGGAGATTTTTAGATTGTAGGGAAGTAGTTTGAAGTACAATTCAACATATCATCCTTAGAGTGATGGTCAAACTGAGGTTGTTAACAAAATTTTGGAGGGATATTTGCGGTGCTTTGTGTGTCATAGGCCACAAACCTAGGCAGAATGGTTAGACTTGGCTGAATATTGGTATTACACAACTTGGGAAACCCCTACTAGATCCTCCCCATTCAAGATTGTCTATGGTGTTGATCCACCTACCCTCATGTCCTATATACCAAACACTGCCAACGTTGAGCAGGTGGAAGAGCAGTTGTTCACCAGAGATATTATGTTGGAATTTCTAAAGGATAGCTTGAAGATGGCTCAGGAGAGGATGAGGAAATATGCTGATACGAGAAGATCAGAGAGGGAGTTTGAGCCTGGATATTGGGTATTCTTGAAACTTCAGCCTTATAAACAAATTTTTGCTAGAGATCAGAGGACTCACAAATTATCCCCTAAATTCTATGGACCCTATAAAGTGGAAGAAAAGATTGGAAATGTAGCCTATAGGTTGCAGTTACTAGATCACTCAAGGATTCATCCGGTGTTTCATGTGTCTCAGCTTAAAAAAAGAATTGTAAATGGCATAATAATAAAAGATAATGCACCAAGCTTTGTGGAGGAGATAGTGGATCAACTAGAGTGGATTTTAGATTCCAGGATGATACCCAGGGATAATGAAGCAGTAGTGCAAATTTTGGTCAAATGGAAGGATAGATCAGAGGAGGAAGCTACTTGGGAGGATTATTGGCCGATGATCAGAAGATTCCCCACCTTGGACCTTGGGACAAGGTCCATTCTTAAAGAAGAGGGTAGATGTAACAACCATAATATGAAAGCCATGGTCATGAAGGAGAAGGGTTGTCGTGTACAGGCCGAGGAGGAAGAAACAACTGAATTCAGGCAGAGTTCATCAGAGTTGGCCTGGGGATCATCAAAGAGGAAAGCTGGAGATGGCAGGAAGATGTCAGATGCTGGAATGATTGAAGCCATGACATATGGAGAGAGATAAACACATGTATCAGTGCGTGCATGCCCATGCACGTGCACAACTGATACATGCATAATATCAGTTTTGTTGTTGTTGAAAATGGTGCAGTGATCATTGTTTATGAAGTATAATTATTTGGGCTTATGATTCTTTCTCTGGGCTGTATTGGCTTGTATGGATATGGAATGGTTGTGTCATGTATGCTGCTGCATGGGTTATATATATATGATCATGTATGTACAGATCAGGGATATCTGAGAAAAATCTAAAGCAATTCATTTTCATTTCCTTCAAATTCCAGTTGCAATTTTATATCAGTTCATTTCCTCTTTTGATAATACTTGTTTGTTAGTTCTTAATTTTTGTTCCTATTCTTTCCTTGTTGATCTTTCTATTACTTTTCCTGTTTTTAGTTTACTGCACATATTCAATTCCAGTTTGTTCATATTTCCTGTAGACTACATTTTATTAAGTTCTTGATAATTTCTCACTACTACAAAACATGCCATTTGCATCGCCTCATTTGAATCGGTTGAAGTAAAAACTGATGCAAATAGAACTATTTGCATCAGTTCTGTCTTAATAACCGATGCAATTGGTACGTAGAAAGCAATAGGGTAATCAAAAATCAAATTTGCATCAGTTGTCTCCAACAACCGATGCAAATAGGTTGATGCAAATAGTTGTAGTTGCATCGGTTTTAAAGTCAACCGATGCTACTAAATTAATTTGCATCCCTTCCGTTGTCCACTTTTGTTAATTCCCGCCATCCCAATTTTTTCTGCCGCCGCTTATTTTCCCATTCGTTTCCAGTATTTCGCTTGCTTCCGAAAAAGAAAAAAAAAACCTAGACTTTAACCAAATCCATGATTTAATCAACTGAATTCCTCTCCCATTTTCTCCTTTCTCTCATCTCAAACCCTAATTTCCTCTCAAATGGTGCCTACTCCACTCTATAAATTGCCCTTGCTTCCTAACGCTTTTGCAATAACGATTGACTTCGACTAATTGCAAAATCGCCTACGGTTGCTTCCCCCTCTCTCTTTTCTGATTTTCGTCAGCCCTTATTTCAAAGTTTTTGTGATCTTCGAACGCTTCCATTTTCGTCCTCAAATCCAGAAGCAAGTGAAGAAAATAAAGAAGAGCAAAGCCAAGAGATCTCAGTAAAGTTCATTTCAGCACTTTCGTGCTTTTGGGATCTCTGCAATTGTTAGGTAAGTAAACTTTATTATCTCCAGCTGATTTCTAAAATTAAGTGGCAATAATTCGTTGCTATATACGTTTTGGAGTTCGACTGTTGGCTTTGAAGTTGTTTTGGGTTCAGTTAGCAAGTAATAAAAGGGTAATAAAGATAGTTTGGCAGCCTACTGAGTGATGATGATATGCGTTTCAGTTTAGCTGACTGAGTGTATTAAGTTCTGGTGTTCACTTTGTAACTTGTTTGGGTTGTGTGGCAGCAATACTGATGACTTGAGACACGATCCTTTGCTTTGGAAATGTCCGTGTTATTGTTACATTGGACAGTAATGTGTATGCTTGCTTTGGAAATTATAATACACTCCAGCATGTTTTCATGTTTATGTCATACAGTAGCATATTTTCATGTCTAAATCATACAGTAGCTAAGTTACAAAGCAACATATTTTCATGCTTTAACTCACACAGCAGCATGGTTTCTGCTTTAAATTAAATAGCAGATCGAATTTAATATTTTCAATGGATTATATAATATGGATATGGGATATTTATAAGTATATTAGTGATATGAGTTGTATGGGAAATTTATATCGATGATATAGTCATACCTTATTTGTTAGATATTTTTCTGACGTGGTTGTATAGGCGATCTGCGTTAGCGGTCTACCTTCAGTATAAACATGTTTTATATCCTTTTCATTCGTTTTTGAATTAAAAATCCATTGGTTGATAAATGTGTATAATAGATGAGTATGTATATTCAGACACATTATACTGATTACTTTGAAGCCATTAAAGGTGTATATATAGTTGTAGTATATTTAGACACATAAATGGCCTAATATTGAATTTTACCCTTGCTTTATGATATGAGATCTTTATTATTGAGATAGGGTAACATAATGTAGTATGTTCAAATACTTCATTGTTTGATCTGGAAATCTGATTTAATTCCAGTCATCAGGAATAGGTATAATGTTCCCGATCGTATTGATTATAAATTACCAAAGAAGAGATTACATAAAATGGACTGATGGCAGGGTCGCTTCCCAAAGTCTCTAGCAGATTATCCTTTTGCTATACCTATCCAGACAGTCTGTCACTAATTTTAGCTTATATATGCATATTATTTAGGCATTATTCGGAGTGGTATGACATGGACTGCTGTGGAATAGAATTCCACATGAGGGTTATTCAGACCCTTAGCGCTGATATCATATGATAATATATTAGAGTATCTACTTCGTTTTATATTGATTTAATATTGATTTGATATTGATTTAAATTGAATGTTAATATATGCATGATATAATTAGTTTTACCTAACATTTATACCTGATATCAGTGGTAGAGCGATGTCAGATTTATAATATTGATTCTGATGCATATATACATTTTGATACTATTCACTCATGTTTCTTTATCTAGCCTGACCTGGGTTTATCATTATGATTATTCCTGGGTCAGACCAGGAGTGATTTTCATGTTTGGATAGACCTTAGCAGCAGGTGACTTGGACCAGATTTTGATACTATTTACTCATTTGCAGTTTCAATGTCTCTGTTGTAGCATATGGTGCACTTAAACTAGGCATGGAAAGTAGGGCATAGCTTGGACAGAATGCAGACAATAATGAGAGATGAAAATGGAGATCTGATCTAGCATGGCTGTATAGGGTAGAGCAGTAGTGGTTGAAATGATTCTGATTGACGATGTAATGAAGCAACAGTCGATTAATCACTCTGTTATGTGGCAGACTGGTACAAGAGCTGGTCTGGAGTCTAGAAAAGGTGTGCTTTGAACGTGATGTAATAGTGTGTGCAATGAGATGACGAGATCTATCAGCCTTGTGCATGCCAAACACGCTACCTATCATTTTTAATATGCTGACGGGTCTTAATTGTCGGGAACAAAATTATAGCAGTTATTCAATATTTTTTGTGCTTTTGCTTTACTAAACCCTGCAAAGGTAATACGAATTAGGCTACTAAAAAATTCAGAAAATGTAATGTATGCTTCTAAAATAAGCAACATGTTCACAATTGTCTGCGTTAATTAATCGATGATTCATTCCTTCTCTCACAATACTATGTAGCATTTAGAATTCTATTTTAGACATCCAAATGTTCAGAAATCTATTTGCACTATGGAGCCGTCAAAAAATATTTTCTATGGTTCAATAACCGTTCAGGTTTCAATTATACTTTCTCATCTTGTGTGGTTATTAACTATAGGCTTTGAAAAATATTTTTATAGTGTTTTGGCCCAGCACGGTACCTGCATTCGCTTCTTCTAATTATTGCTAATATCTCCTCTGTATATTTCTTTTACAGCTAAGTGTAGAGGAGTTACCATAAAGGAGTCTATAAGCAAAATAATGAAGTTGAAGACCAGGGTCGACCTCAAGCACCTCTACTTATTTCAAGAAGTCGATAGCTTAAATCCAGCGATATGTATTTAGAGTGAGCTACGAGTAAATCATTGAGTATTAGGAGTTGGTTTCGAGCAATAGGAGTTTAAGGTAATTTTTTTGAATACTACTTCAATTCACTCAGATACTATGAAATCTTGATTTCTAATATAGTAAACCGACTGTTGCCTGTATCGTTTTGAACTGTGCAGGCTGCTAATAATTAAGTATATCAAACTGTAATGTTTAGCATGATATCAAGGCACGGTCGTTCAGTCAGCCTACTGTATGTCTACAATATCTAGTCTACATGATATCTACTATTTACTTATTTCGTGTGGTGTACATTATAAGTTACCATCCTCTTATCCCTACTTGTCTTGTTGTTATGAATTACCTTCGAGACATAATTTATCGTGTTGTAAAATCTATCTATGTTATTATTTGATAATTTGTTCTCTACCATCCCTGTTAAGTCAATTTTATAATTAACTAAATGCTTTTTAACATCTAGTTTTCTAGTGAGGGAATTAAGACCCCTCACGTTCCACACTAGAAACGACAGTAATTAGCTGAATTTGAGCTGCTTGGAGAAGTAGCACTCTGTTTGGACTTCTTTAGATTTTGCCTTTAAATGACCTGTAGCATTAAACTCAAAAATTAATTCATCAGGCTTCGTTTCATAGTTCGTGTAATCATAGTTCGTGTAATCATAGTTCTTTGTTGGTCGCTATGTGATTCTAGAACAGATGCATTAGGAATTTGAACTACGGGAACGACTAATGTAGCATGCTGTTTCTGGTTATCTTTAGTTTTGCAGAACTGTCAGGGACTGCAAAGGGAGCTTCAACTACTTTATCTATTTCTAGTTGAGTAAGTTCCTAGTCAATAACAATTTCTGTTTGACTCAGTTCTGTAGGCATTTCATATTCATTTTGTACCTCGTTAATTACATCATGGGTCTGATTCAAATTTATTTCATTTTGATGTAAATTAATCGTGGGACTATGTGAACTTCAATTTGTATAACCTGAACAGTCAAACTTTGAACTACATAACTGAGTTTGTACTTTATCAGGTATGTGGTTAATTGATGAATAACTAAACTGCACATTTCCTTTTCTATGATAATAATTTTTGATCTCTTTTGAATTTGTACTTGTAGTAATTTAGTTTAATTTAATGAACTCTTATGCTTGATAGAGTTGGACCACATGGAAGCTTGAGTTTTGTAGGATCTCATGCTACGAGTGTAGAAGCTTGTACAAAGAGTGCAACTGCAACTCTCAGTTGATAAATACTTTAGGTGATCATTCATAAATTGTTTATTTCTTAAATGGTTTTGGTTGCAATGATTCATCATTAGGATTTAAGTTACCACTTGCCAAAAGACAATCAGCATCTCTTCTTAATAATCTCTTTATCATTATAACTACTTGGTTACCATTGATTTACCACTGATTTAAATGTTGCCACCCAAAAAAATAGGGGTAAAGTAACTAACTTGTTGATAAATATACACCCTATAATTTTCATTGTTTTTCCAATTGGCGCTTGATTTATCTCTTATGATAATATCTTTTAAGTCGTAAGTTATTTAGGAAGTGACATGGTATTGGTTATGTTGCGGTTCATTTTTGTAGCTTGTGACACTGAAAATGTTGTCATTTGGGCGTATACTATCCAGAATAGTACGGTTGTCGCCCATATAGGCAACATCCGAATTATGATTTTTACCTCTTCTATGTCTGTAAGTGTTGATAGTTGCCATTTTGTTTGTTCGATTGTTGGACCATCGATGATCGCTGCCCTGTCCAAAAATCTGAGTATACATCGATTATAATCAGTTTCATCTAAACAACAATACGTGCTGTAGGACAAATGCTTATTTTTCAAGAGGTTCGTTGGGAAATATTAGAAATAAAACTTATCTACAACCAATAATAATTTTGTTTGTAGTGACAGCATGACATGCAGTTGGGGACCGGATTAGTTCATTAAGATGTACGCCTGATTCTATACTTTCCTTTTATATTCTTGCATGTTTTGGTGTATGCATCTATTAATAACAGCTATCTCTAAGGTCCCATAAATATCAAGAAAGACAAATTATGATGTCTAATTTAGGAATTGGGATCCCCTTCGATCCAATAAATGTTTTGAAATCCCCTAAACATCTCTTTTTGTTCATATCATCAATAGTATGTATGAATGTGTCATACTTAAGGTGTGATCCATTGAATTATTTGAAAGCAAATGATGCTGTTAACTGATGATTGATTCATTTAGAACTAACACAACAGAGTAAGGGTTCTTATGATGGAGCATTTGCCATGAATATGTTTAGAGTTCTCATAAGGTTAACATGCTATGTTTTTGAATGTGTTGATGTAGTATCCTAGAAAACCAGTATAATTTGGCTTACCCTCTTTATGTTTTCTACTACTGCTTTTAGCTATCAAATTTACTCCGCAGCATTTAGTTACTAATATGTGACTGATAAATTGCAAGATGTAAATCGTTAATTGTAATGTATTGGCAGTTTTCTTCTTCATTCAGTTCTTTGGGAGTGGCTAACAACTAAACTATACATATGCAGGTGCTGGCACCAGGAGGAGCTAAAGACCCAAATGAAATTATAAGAGATTATCTTGGAAGGGAGCCATCTGTTCGTTCATTTATAGACAGCAATACAAGAAACAGCTTGTGGAATACCCTCATCTACAATGCTTGCTAATTCCTTGGCCAACATTGATACTACCTTCATACAGTTCAGTCATCTTTGGTTGATTGATTCTAGACAAGTATATCAGTTGTAACTTTTCTGTTTCATGCCTTTAATTTTATTTTTCTTTAGAATTTATTTATGTTTTTCATTCTTTTGTAGAATTATTAAATCTGATTATGTATTTGCCATCAAATTTAATTTTGAATGATAGTAATATTGCATGCAATAATTGTTTGTTATAATCAATAATATATATATAGTCTATTTGAGTACTGTAATAATGGTTTCTGAGAATGGCTTTTTTTGCATCAGGTATAAATAGCTGATGTAATAGAGGGATTAGTTTGCATCGGTTGTTATAAAAAACCGATACAATAGAGGGATTAGTTGCATCGGTTTTCATTACAACCGATGTAACATGGGGGCTGTGTCCAAGCAACCAACCATGATATTTTGCATCAGTTGTTAGTAACAACCGATGCAAAAAGGACCGTTTTGTATCGGTTTCAGAACTGATGCAAAAGTGTTAAGCCTGTTGCATCGGTTGCATATGCATCGGTTGTTGAACTGATGCAAAAGGGGGGTAAACAACCGATGCAAATGGCCTGTTTTGTAGTAGTGTCTGCAATTTGGTTCTTGTACTTAGATCTACAATTCATCCTTGATTGTTACAATATATCTCACTTTTAGTTCATTTTGTTCACCTTTTGCAAATTTAAACTCTATATTGCCAGTAGTTGTAATATTCAATTCTTGTTAAAACTTGCATATTCACTTTCTATTCTATAATCTTGCCAATCAATCTTTGTCAATCTTTATATTGTATCTTCTTGCTGTTCATTTTCTTGGTATATTGCAATTCATGTGTACATGTTCTTCTATGCACAGTAGTACATGCTTCATGTATTGTCAAATCCCATTTCAATTGCCACATCACTTCTAATTTTCATCAGTATATTTTGAGAACAAATTATTTTTGACAATCTTGATACAGTTCTGTTGCTTGTATAACAAGCTATTTCCATATCATTCATTTTTGTGCACAGTTTCAAATTCCTACACATATATTTGTCCCTATATCATCCTCCCATTGCATCAAATAACCGTCATCATCACCAGAATATCACCAGAGCTCCCTTGTTCCACCATGGCAATGACTCCAAACCCACCAAAGCAACCTGCGCCTTACATTCTACAACAATTGAGCTCCAAAGTTTTGAGGTTTGAGATTGCACACCTGATCCTGAAACATTTCTTATATGATGACTAATGGATAAGGATGGAAAATCCTAATTGCTATTGACATTAAAAATGTTGTGCGTTAGATTTCCAAATAAGGATGAAGTCTTGTTACATTGTGTCCGCACGTGAAAATTGTGGGGAGGGAACATCGTTATTTTTTATATAGGAAACAGTAGCGAACCTGTCGTTTAATTTCATAGTCAAAGGAGATCCACCCATATTGGCTTCTGAGAGAGGAGAGGGTGAGGAGCCACCATTGGGAGGAGGGGAGTCCGCCATTGAAACCATAGAATTCTTAAACAGAATCTCTAGGTAACTTATTATATTATTATTTTGATCAATTACATATCGTAATATTAAGGTGATACAAAGAGATTAAAGGTTAAATATGAAACTGATGTAAAGGCTACAGAATTAACAATAAGAAAGGTGATACAATTAACATAACAAACAATGATCATTGTATAATAATAAAACCCACTGCTATAAACAGATGGTATGCCAACATGGGATATAACTGTTTTTAATTGTATGGATGTAAATGGAGTTGAAAAATTGGAGTGTGGGATGATGTGAATTTCGGCTAGGGGAGAAAGGGACAGACAAAAGTGAAGTCTATCAGTGGAGGCTTACGTTCGAATTTATAGTGAGGTTTAGAGAAAGTATCTCAACCTTTCTCTCCCACCAGTTCAAACTCAAGATCCCCTCCTTTCTCCCCTTCATTTGGCCTACCATGTACCAAGTGCAGGATGGACTAAAACTCTCATTAACGCATTAGTAGTTTGTACAAATTAAATCCAATTTAAATATATAATGATATCGTATATCGATACGTACATATACAACTTTATATACATACTCAATTAATTACTAATAATACCCTGAACAATTCAAGTGTCCACTCTATTTCACTAAACACATCCCATACAATAAATAAAATAATAATTAATATTTTAAAAATATCAATTAATTTAATTAATTTATAACTATTATGAATCAATTCAATCAAGCTGTATTTTAGAGACCGAATAGATTCGGTTGTGCGACTCATGTATGAATTTATGCAACGATCCAATATTTGAACAATTCAAATACTAAAGATCACACATCGCCTTTGCTAGTGGTATGAAAGTTTGAATTAATTTATCAATTATAGATCTCATCGATAAATTTCAATTTTATAAATTTAAGTGGTAGTAATGATTATTGATAACAATTCTCTTCTTTAACGCTATCACTTTTGGATTTATGGAATTTGGTTTTGGTTGAAATTCCAATATCATCCAAATTTAACTCGGTTAGTCCATCAAAAATTCCTTTGTTCAACGTTAACATTTATTATTAACTATACTACTCTAGCTAAATATTTTGACTTTGAGTTGACCACAGTTGACCGTGATACTAACCTCATATAACTAAAGAGACCAATTCTCTATTGAATAATGTTTCATTTCCAATGCTACGAATCAGACCCAACTATAATTGCTCAATGGCTGATGTGCCACAATTTAACTATAATCAATATGGAGTCTACATTGAAGTTCAACAACAATCTCAAGTCGATAGAACTGTGTAATATCATCATTTTGAGATTTCTCGTTTGACCTAGTTGTTATTAATCAATAAGAAACTCTCAAATGAGACGTTCCATAATTATTCAATAACTATGAGTTCGTAACTCCTTAGGGCCCCCAATAGCCATGAGTAATACGTTGCCCAACGTTTGGAGAGTGTTATGTACTCTGGTCTTGATAGATACATCGTTATCCTTTCTCTAAACATCTTGATCGAAAATATTTAAAATAATATGTTATTTAATATTATGATGATCTTCTCATGATTACAACTCTTTTTAACTATTATCACATAACATATGGTTTAAGAATTTCTATTTTAATATACCTAAATTAATCACTTAATTAATACATACAATGTAATAAGTACATAATAGAAACAAAACACCTTTTATTTAAAATGAGATTTTATCACATAGTTAATAATTTACCGTAGTAATGAATTGCCCCTATGGCATATCCTAACTTTTCTAGTCTCCCACTTGCTCTTATGTTCAATTATTAAATCTCAATCCCATCCCTTCGATCAATTTGTTCAGAATCGATCGGGCTAGTCCCTTAGTGCATGGATCTACTCTTTCAATCACAACTTCTTTATCACTGACAAACTCCCTTATCAGGTGGAACTTTCAAAGAATGTGCCTTGACTTCTTACGAGCTTATCATGGCATTGTTATCACATATTAATGTTATGGGTTTCTCAACGTTTAGAAATACCCCTACCTCAGCCATAAACTTGCGCATTTAGACCACTTCAATAGCTACTTCATCAAGGGCAATGTACTAGGCCTCCTCATTGAATCAACTATTGTTTCTTGCTTGGAACTGTTCCAATTAACCGCACCACCATGCAATGTAAATACCTAACCCGACACTGATTTACTATCATCAATATCACTTTGAAAGTTAGAATCTTTATCCCTTCATAATGAGATCTTCGTTTCTATGTATAAAGAATAGTTCTTTAGTATTTCTTAAATAATTAAGAATACACTTCATTGTTGTCCAATGCTTTTCTCTAGGATTAGATTGATGTTCGATAGCGCATCCTAATGCATAAGCCACATCTGGTCTAGTACATAAAAAGCGTACATGATGGAACCAATTGTGGATGCATAATGTATCTTCTTCATACATTCCTTCCCCTCACTAGTATAAGGGGAATCCTTCTTAGAATGGATGATTTCATACTTGTTGGAATATATTCATGCTTGGAATTATCCAGGCTGAACCTTTTCAGTAGGGTATCTATGTACAAGAATTGGGACAATCCCAAAAACCTTTTGGATCTATCTCTAAGGATCCTTAACTCAAGTATATATGTTACTTCTCCCAAATCTCTTATGGATAAATTCTGCGACAATCATGCTTTCGCTGATTGCAACAATGCAATGTCATTGCCAATCAGGAGCAAATCGTTGACATACAAGACTAAGAATACGATAACACCTCCATGTTCTTTCTGGTATACGCACGCCTCCTCCTTTGTCCTGATAAAAACCAAACTATTTGATTACTTTATCAAAACACCTTTTCCAACTCCATAAAGCTTACTTAAGATCATAAATTGATCTTAATAATTTGCATATTTTCCCTCACTCTCACCAACCTCGAAACCCTCGGGCTACAACATGTAAATAGTATCTTATAAATCACCATTTAGAATAGTTGTTTTTACATCCATCTACCACATTTTGTAGTCATAGAACACAACAATAGCAAGCATTATTTGAATGGACTTAAGCATGCCTACGGGCAAAAATGTTTCATTATAATCAACGCCTTGAATCTTATGAAAACCTTTTGCAGCTAGCCTTGTCTTATATTCTCTACCTTTCCATCTACATTTATCTTTTTCTTAAAATCCATTTGTAGCCGATGGATTTATCCCTTTTGGTATCTCATCCAAATTCCAAAATTTGTTGTCATACACGGAACCAATCTTGGATTTAATAGCTTCAAGCCAAAGTCCATAGTCTTTACTCAGCAGTGCTTGTTAGAATGTAAGCTAAGTGTCATCTTCTGAGACACAATCCTCTATCTCAGCATCCATGAGAAAATCTTAGTATCTCTCTGGTGAGCGAGATTCTCTATTAGACCTTTTAATTGGTTGCGTGTTTTCTTACAATGGCTAATTTAGTTTTCTACTTGTTCATCCTCTATGTTAATTTCTCAGATCTCATCCAAGTCTGCAACTTCACTATTAATTTCTTTTGATAGAAATTCCTTTTTTAAAGATGGCATGTTGAGAAACAATACCATCAGTGTTATAGAAAATATGTCCCATAGAATTCTTTGGGTATCCTATAAATTTGCACAAAGCCGATCTTGCCAAAAGTTTATTGGGGACAACATTCTTAATGTAGGCTGGACAACCCCATACCCTCAAATAGTTAAGGTGGGGTTTCTTCCCATACATATCTTATGTGGCGTCTTAGGCACTGGTTTAGTAGGCATCAAATTCAACATATGCATTGTGGTTTCCAGCACATATCTCAATAAGAAAGAGGTAACTCAGCCTTACTCATCATGGAACAAACTATATCTAATAAGATTTGATTCCTTGTTTCTGAAATTCCATTGTGTTGTGAAGTAGAGGGTGGAGTAATCTAAGAGTTAATCCTATTATCTTTTAAGTAATGTTGGAGCTCTTGTCTAACATACCCACCTCCTCGATCAGATTGAAGTATTTTAGTATTATGGTTCATCCGGTTTTCAACTTCATTCTTATACTCTTTAAATTTCTCTAGACATTTGATTTATTCTTTATAAAATATGCATATCCTAGTCTCGAAAAATCATCAGTAAAAGTTACAAAATAAGTTGAATTGTCCTTAGTCAGTGTAGGCATCGAGCCACATACATAAGTCTATACGAGACCCAAGAGTATTAACTCTTTCATTTCTCCCACTGAAGGGGTGCTTGGTCATTTTCCCTTTGAGAGATAACTTACAAATGTCAAATGTTCATAATCAAATGACGGTAGAAAACCATTGGTTTTCAGTTTGTTCAGTCTTTTTCACTAACCTAGTCTTAAGTTCCATAAGTAACTATTGTTAATGTTAATAGAAGATTTATTAACATCATATATATGGTTAAAATTAAGTACATAAATTCCAGTATCTAAAACATCGTCGTAGATATTCTTCCCATCAAATAAAATATTCATAATATTGTCTTTACAATGAAAACCAAAACCTACCTCAGACATTCTAGAAATAGATATAATTCCACAAATAAAGTTTTAAACATAACAGCAATTATTCTATACTAAATAAAATCCACCATGCAAAGTCAAGTGATAGTCTTCAACTGCAGTTGCATCTACTATAGGTCCATCAGCAACTTAAAGCCTCATTTCACCCTTTGCCACATGTTGTCTGCCCCTAATTCTTTATAACGAATTACACATATGAGTCCCAAATTCAGCATCTAAACCCCAAGATAATTTATTGATTTCAAAATAGATTTGAATCATAAACGTACCCCTAGGAGTGCAGGAATCAAATTCCTTCTTATTCCTCTGACCATCTTCAAATAGTTCAGACAATTGCGTCACCAATTCCCCTTCTTATGATAATGGTGACAATCACCCTATCAGTGGAGCGTCTTTCTTACCTTTCTTAGAACCACACTTGCATTTTCTCAAACCTTTTGAAGACGGTGCTTTTCCCTTTATAGGTAACACTGTGCTTTGATCCTTGAATGAGCCCTCAGTCGACCTCAACATGTTGAGTAGCTTGACGAGGCTAACACTCAACTGGTTCATATTGTAATTCAATATAAACGACACAAACTATGGAGTCAATGAGCCTAGGATCAAATCAACTAGCAGTTTATTGCTTATCGTAAC
The DNA here is from genome assembly GCA_030737815.1 of Allium fistulosum. Taxonomy (NCBI): domain Eukaryota; kingdom Viridiplantae; phylum Streptophyta; class Magnoliopsida; order Asparagales; family Amaryllidaceae; genus Allium; species Allium fistulosum. The sequence goes on from CM060905.1 coordinate 89,714,636, forward strand.
ATCTAGCTTAGAAAATCTATCAATATAACCTTTCATTGTTATAATAAATCCTCAACATGACTACCCTTACTCATCTTCGTATTGAATAGCTTTTTGTAATCTCGGACTTTGCGAAATGATATCCTCCCCAAACAAAGCTTTGAGGTTTACGAAGATTTATGGCCAGACATATTTTTGTGTTATCTTTGCAACTACTTAACTAAAGTTGATAACTCAAAAACTTGAGCGATTTCACATTCAACTACCCAAGTGTTATAAGCTTTTACTGTCTCGAGGTCAGCAGTTATAACAGATTTTTCTCTTAAAGCATTCATATGTGAGTGCTATTTTAATTGCACTTAGCCAATCGTTGTAGGTTGATCTGGTGAGCTTATCATTTTCCAAAAATAGTCTTATATTGGTCATTTTACTCCAGATTTAATTTAAGCATATTAGAACAATTTATACATAGCATTATTATATTATTAGAAAGGTTAAATGTACTTATTTCTCTAATATGCTTCCATTAGACTATTATGTTTCTCAAAATCTTAAGAAAACACATAGAAATCTTTTGATTTCTCTATTGGGTATTAGGACTCGCTCGCCTTGGGATTTAGGCCTTGAGTTTGCTCAATAAATCATAGTCCCACAAGCGATGGATAACACTTTACCAATTGTATTGTATACAACTCCTAACCCATGGTATTTATCTTAATCCCATCTTTACCTTGAGTTTGCTTAGTAAATCGAAAGATATTATTCACTCGTACCCACCATTTCGTGCATGTACCTAGAGTTTTTTCAACAAATATTTGTATGTATCTTACCTCGTCTAGTCAATATATTAATAGTACTACACATAACACCCGAGCTTGTGTTTACTCAACAATTAAAGAGTATGTAAGTAATCCTGTAACACCCCTATCTATATCCATATCACCAAAGAGTGTTACTAGGTAATACCATCTGATAATACAGAGAAGAGGCGATATTAGGCTATCAAACGTGAATATTCCCTTGGGCTAACATTGGTACATATTTCAAAATCATATACTACTCATCTATATGTACTCGTTATCAGCACAAAGTAATAAACACGTGCGTTTTCAGAATAAAACAATACATAATATGAAATAAATCATAGAGATAGAGTCAATAACGCAACGATGATATATAATAGAAATATATACAAATCACGTGGAACACAAAAATGAGTCAAATATACATCACTACAACATACATACATGAAGTAACCCAAAATCTAATGATATATAACTATACTATATCCTCTATCTATGCCCATCATCCACCAACTGGTTAGCTTGTCCCTAAACCTGAAATGTCTCGGACTGACTTGAGTATTATATGAATAACACATGGGTCAAACTATATCTAGAATTTAGATACCGATATAAAATAACATCTAGCATGGTATAACTAAGTGTAACACAAGTAGCACGTGCATATCTCAAGTGTTAACATATCTTAAAACCATGCACATAAAAGATTACCTATCTCAAAGTAATATCGATCAACACATCAAAAGGGAACATAATCATGTGGGTCAAACCACAATATATTCAACTGCAACATGCATAAGAGGTCATCATGCATCATGTGGCATGCTCACAGCAGTGCTAGGATTATCTCTCAAATAATCATAAAATAGACATACCAGGGGTACGTCTTGCTTAAAATATATGAAAACACACAACAATCGCCTAAATCAAATATATATGAAATATAAATATGACATACCCTCGGTAGCCAGGGTTATCTCTTAGATAACCATATAAAAGATAGGTGCGGGGTCCAACTCCATGCTCTCAGCACCTCTAACTATCCTCATAGAGGTGTAATTGATTTGTATGGGGTTGCATAACTTTATACACTCACAGTCTCATGAATAATCCAAGAGATCGATAATCACATAATAATCATCTAGACTTTCAACCTCATAGTAATCGACTTGGCTCTCAGCCAATGAAATAATCATACAATCTCTCATACCTCTACTACCCCACTAAACTCTCGGTATCATGGATAAACATTTGGACTCTCAGTCCTATGTGCTCTCAACGTTATAAATAACTATTTCAACATCGGTCTTAACAAATGATATGATCGGCTCTCAAACATCTACACAATAATCTCATATGGGTGAATAAGTATGTGTCTATAACATCTCATCAATAATAACCAGATAGGAGACTGACAGCTCCCAACCTACTCTAGGAGCCTTCCTCACACGCTCTTAGTGCTACTCTTACAGTCTTAAGTTACCTCGATGACCATAGTGACCCAATAATCATCAAATACAATACTATGTTATGCGATGGTCACGATCCTACATGTTCCCTTAATTGTAACAGACTACTGGCCTATGTGACACAAGGGAAGTGGATCTCAGCCTTGGCTCTCAGCCATATACAGCAAAAGGGCTTGTCATAGATTCGGGGAGCGACCCCGCAAGTAGGCCGCTTGGATGGATACTAGCCTAATCGATAGATAGACATACTTATGCCTATCAGCCCGCTCACTCTCAGTTTGCATCACCATAAATATAATGTCTCGTATACTCGATCCTATTAGAGTGATATCTACTTATAGAAAGTATTTGAACAAATATCAATTCATGCGTCCCATACTAACTGCTGTTATTCTCTCGTTTACTCAATGCTCGTCAATTACACATGAATAATGTTCTATACCATAGGTCAAAAGAGTAATTGGAATAATATTACTAAATGTCCCATACCAAACGGTATCACTAATCCATTATCTCAAATTCCTCACAATCTAGAATTTCATACAATATTATTCTATATAACAAGTCCAAAGAATAAGCGAAGAAGTATCACCGCATACCAAACTGTATTATAACTCTGTTTATTCAGAATTCTCGTTACATAGAAATAGAAACAAACAAGACACACATATTTGTTTAGAAAGAAATTTATTTACTTATAAAAATGTATTATAATTAATAAAACCCTCTATAAATTTTACATAGTTAAGATATTTATTTTCTACTCTTTTATAAATCTAAATAAGGATTTTAATATTCAAAAATAACTTCCAAAAATTCTTTACTATATTTTAAAATCATAAAGATATCTTATAAAACTAATTATTACTCATAAAATCATGTGGTAGTTTTATACAATCAAATATGATTTTTAAACAAATTTAATAACTCCAAATCAGTTTCGAAACAAACTACACACACACACAGATATATATCTATATGTATAAAAGGCTTATGTTCCAAAACTCCTAAAAAAATTTAGATAATTGAAAATCCCATTTTTGAAAATTCCCTTGAATCCTTTCTATTAAATATACATTTTACAAAAGAAATTCCTTTTTATAAATATTATTACCCTTCCTTTATACTAATAAAAATTCCATGAATAATTGTCCAAAGCTTTCTAAAGTATTTTAAAACTAGAAAATATATAGGACATCCAAAACATAAATCATGGAGCAAAATCCTCCAAAAATACCAACTAATTATCCATATAAATTTATCATGTGGCCCGAGTCGAACTACATCGAATTCCAACCATCCACACAATGAACACACATTATACAACTAAATTACACGAATCAAAATGCATTTAGACAACATCTCCTTTTCATTTTGATGTTCCAACATACATAAATTCCAATCATCAACACAAAACCAAATCCAATATCTCAAACAATTCGTTCAACCAAGTAATTCATTCAACTATCGAGACAAATATATAGCGGCAATGAAATTAGACATAGACATGAGTTTAGAAACTCACCAAAATGATGCTCGAGTTCCAAATCAATGACTACTCAGCCCTAACCACCGCCAGCATGTAAAACCCCGTAAAACGAACCAAAAATAAATAAAGTAAATTGAATTAAAGGGTTGGAATGGAAATTCTATAAAAATTGGAATTTGACCACTAAAGTTATTCCGTTGCGTTCATGGCGAAATTCTGATTTGTTTCCATATATAATATGCTAAAAACGAAGCTCAAGCAAAGAAGTTATGAGCATTTGAAGTTCTCAGATTTAAATTAATTTGGTTTGAATTCAAATTCAAATGAGAAATCAAATTTAGGGTCTAAATTTCAAAAATTAGCTTGGCGGCTAAGTAAACGTTTAATGTTAAAAAGTTAATTAGGGAATAAAATAATCTCAATGGAAATAAATAAACATTCTTCGAAATAGAGGAGCAGTTGACCTATATAGGTCAACCTGTCGACCATAGCGGTTGACCGTTTAGCAACAAAAGTTGCCAGTGACGGCTAGGGTTTGAAGCTATGTTTTATTCGGTTGTACGCTGTAGATTTACCCATTTCCTACCCACTTCCATCCTACGATTCTGGTGCGTTTCAACTCATATAAATAGAACCCTATCCTCTCCACTTTTACTCATATTATTATGAGGAATACGATAAATTTCTGCTATTTCTATCTGCCTCTAATAAGATTCGAAAACTCCATAAAGAATTCAGGTAATAATTCAACTTATTTCCTATTTTTTCTTCTTCCTTTAATTTATTCTTATCCTATTCTTCTCCAATTATTTTGTATCTAATGAATATATATATACCTCTTTCCTATTGTGTGTGTGTATATCAAAAGAGAGAGAGAGATTCTAGAAGAGATCGGAAAGCTACAAATCCATTTAAGTGAAGCTAAGGCTAATTAGTGAGCGGAAACCTTAGTATTTCTTCTTAGTAAATGTTCAGTGTATTTCTTTTTGGATTTGAATATGCTTTAGGGATTTTGGGATTCCGAAAATATGATAGATTAAATCCCCCAAAATTCCTTTTTATTTTGATATGTCAATTCTATGCTGAGATTTCCAATTATTCATATTAATTTGATGGAATTTATTTCGTTTATGCAATTTTTGATAATTTCATAGTCTATTCCACTTCTCCTTCTTCTTTGGGTCAAATTGTGATCCTTAAATAAAATAGGGGGTTTAGATTACGAATTCTATTCGTATTTTACACCACTTATTCTTATCTATTTCTTTATAAAAGAGGAATTGAATATAATATGAGATTTAGGTTGCAATTCTTATTGTTTAAGATATTCCATTGAATTGGTGTAATAAATTGAGTTTCTATTTTATTTACAAGTCTGTTATTGTAGTTTTGGTTATGAACATTTATTCCCTGTTTTGGGCATTAGAATCCCATAAAATCTTGGGAATTTGAAGAAAAAGGACTTTAAATAATAATTGGTTAGGAAATTGACATTTAACGCTAGTTTAAAGCGTAAAATCCATGCATTTTGAACTTATTAGGCGCGGATATTTATTTATCTCTATTTACGTAGTTAACAATATAAGTATTGCACACATATCATAGTTAATTAGGCATTAATTTACATTTAATTTTCCCATTAGGAAAGTAATTGATTGTGAGGCGAAAATAAGAGGAAACTCTTATATAGCCTAATTATTATTGTAAGGCGTAATAAGGAAGATTCCTTATAAGGCCTTATTTATGAAATGGTGAGATGTATGTGTGTGTGTGTGTGTGTGTGGAGAGTAATTGATTTATGGCTAAGTCATAGGGATGCGAGGTCAATAGAGTTACATGACGGAAGTCTGCCCTTCACTTTGAGGCTATAACAGTTGTGTACACTTTTATTGATATGGGATATCCTTATGATAAATATTTGTAATGACGCGAGGTTGGTCCCATATTCTGTAGGGGAAATCAGCCCAGCTAATCTGGCTACCAGTTTCTACGAATAGCGGACTAATGTAAGATGTCATTATGTGTATGGGCTATAAGATGAAGGGTCTACTTCGGGGTTTTGAGGTAATAATTGGTTGGACCTACCTCTTTTCCCCGAATGAAGCATTAAATGGCCAAGGGGACATGTTAGGTGGTTTCTCTACAGGGGTCCACTTATGGAAATAGGTCTTAAATGATTGGGTATGCCTTAATTAAGGTCTTAAATGACCAGAGTCTGCCTATTTTCTACCTAGAAGTATTAAGTGGCCAATGAGATTCCATAAGATGTTTGCTAGATAGTACCATTGAGAAGCACGCTTCTGGAAATAGGTCTTAAATGATGGGGTCTGCCTTAATTAAGGTCTTAAATGACCAAAGTCTGCCTATTTTCACTTGGAAGTATTAAGTGGCTTGGGTACCGTCTCTCACATTATTAGCTATTTATGACGTATGATTGAGATATGTGATATTATAAACCTACTGACCCACCTCCTTTCCTTATAAAGAAGTATTAAACGACTTTAATGGTTTACGTTCATAGACATATTCTTATTTTGAAATACACTACCTAAGTACTGAAAAGATAAGACTCGAGGTTTTTATTCACCAGACACTTGTTGTTCTGACTCCCTCCTTATTTCAACACACGTTAAGGACGGAGTGATGGTGGTGACAATGTTTAGAGATGTAGAAGCATGGCTTATGACTATATTTATTATTATTTGGTTTTATGTGTACCCATGGATTTAGACAATTGTTGTAACAAATATTATGTTAAAGTTTTTATGGAATTTCATGTTATGACATTTTTATGGTTTTGAAATAAATGGGTACCCTTTACTGTTATATTTTATTATGTATGCTGTGAGTTCTAAAAGTTTAGTTATGGCTCTGCAATGTATTTATTTTTACTACCAACAGCTTGCCTTAGAATGGATCTAAGTTTCAATAGGCCTTTTCTAGGTCAAAATTTAGGCCAGTTCTGGGGTAGGTTATTACATTTGGTATAGGAGCCAGGTTACCCGATCAACAGATAAAATCTATATGTATGAGAGACGTATTTGGTATTCTGAAAAAGGTTTTTCAAAAAGAATTTTCAAAGAATTCTTACTACACACACACACACACATATATGTGTATATATATATGTATATATATATGTATGTATGTATATACACAAACACCCTATTTTCTTGAACATACGCACGCACACTAGGCAATCTTTTTTCTTTCAGCATGTAAATACTATCTTAGGAAATCGTCACTAAAGGTTTAACTTACAAATAGTTGATAATGGATGATAATCAATCTTCTTTCAAACAAGGGAACCCTACCCATGGAAACCGCCCATCCGTGGAATGCCTGAATGGTTTAAACAATATCTTAGGACTGTCAAGCAGATTTCTATTCCTTCAACTACACCGGTGGCACTCACTGCCCCGCCCGCCCGATGCAGCACACCGTCCTATCGACTTTCCTAAGTTGTGTATCAATTTGGAGGTAAGACATACTCTGTAATTGAAGGATATTCGGAAGCTAAAGCTTGGATTAGTAAATGAGAGAAGATATTTAAAGAGCTTGGTTGGGATGATCAACTAAGAAGAAGAATAGCAGCTTGGCACCTTAGGGAAGAAGCCTTGAATTGGTGGAACTTTGTGACTGATGAGCACTCGGGAAGGATACTCTCTTGAGATGAATTTAAGGACCGATTTGAGATGAGATTCATGTTTAGAGCAGAGGTTAGCTTGCAATTAAAAAGTTCATTCAGTTGAGACAAGGAGATTCTACCCTTAAGGAGTACATAGCTAAGTTTATCGAATTAGCTAAATCGGGATGAGCATGATAGACCTTTGAAAAAAGCCATGACGTTCGTGAAGGGCTAAAATTCCCCACTAAGAGAAATGTTGTTGACCCAAGTACCTATGGGGGCCACATATGAGATGTTGGTAGAAATGGTAATGCTGCACGTGGCCAATGAGGAAGATAATGGAAGAGAGAAGGAGAAGTCTGTGCTGACCCAAAAGCAAGGAGGGGAACTTTTGGGCCAATAAGAAGTCGAAGGGGAAGTTTAAGAAGGATGTGAAGGTGTGTAAGAAATGTCAAAGGAAGGGTCATGAAGCTAAAGATTGTAGGATGAGTATGATAAAGGAAACCTTTAAGGGAAGGTGCTTTAACTGCCACGAGGAAGGGTATCACAAGAATCAATGTCCCAAGATGGATAAGGAAGGATCAAGCGGATAGGCCAACGCTATTGAAGCCATCCCTATTGTCAGTAAGCTACCAAGAGACCAAGGAAAAGCAACTCTCGAAGGTATAACTCTTATTTTTTGGGGTTACTATTCGTACCCTATTTGATTCAGGGGCATCACATTCCTTTATAGCTAGGGAAGTAGTAAATTCCCTAAACCTTCAAACCCAGATGGTCAACATCCCAATAGAGGTTTCCAATCCCATTGGGGGTTCGACCCATCTTTCTCTTATTTGCAAAGACCTAGTGTTAGACATATGTGACGTTGATTTCATATGTACTGTGTATGTTCTAAATTTCAAGAGGTACGTGCTTATCCTAGGTATGGATTGGTTGTCATATTATGGAGCCATTCTTGAATGTGATAAGAGGATAGTACGATTAAGGAGTTGTGGAGGTCGTGACCTAGAAGTTCTTTGTACACTCAAAGCTTTAGTTGAGTCAAGCCATTTATATCACTAAATCTATCTGTTGTTCAAGAGCCATCTTCTGTACCTGTAGATTGTGAATTTCTTGATGTCTTCGAGGAGGTCTCGGGTCTTCCACCCCATAGGGAGATTGAGTTCCAAATCAATTTGGAGAAGGACACAAGACCCGTTGCTCTACCTTTGAGACATATGGCTCCCAAAGAAAGAAGGGAATTTGATAAGCAAATCTCAGAGCTATTGAAGAAAGGATTCATCCGTAGGAGTACTTCTGAGTGGGGAACCCCTATTGTTTTTGCTACTAAGGAAGATGGTTCTTTGAGACTTTGCATCGATTATAGCGAGTTGAACAAGTTGACAAGGAAAAATAGGTACCCTATACCTAGAATAAATGACTTGTTAGACCAACTTGTAGGGGCTAAAGTCTTTTTCCAATTAGACTTAGCAACAAGATTCCATCAGTTAAGGATTGCAGAGGAAAGCAAGCCGAAGACCGCATTCCGTAGTCCAAATGGGCTCTATGAGTGGGAAGTAATGCCTTTTGGACCGACGAATGCCCTAGCATACTTTATGGATTTGATGAGTAAAGTATTTAAAGGGCAACTTAATAAATTTGTCGTGGTGTTAGTTGATGATATCTTGGTTTTCTCCAAAGGCAAGAAAGAGCATGAGGACCACCTTAGGGAGGCATTGGAGACCTTGAGAAGACACCAACTAAAAACCAATTTTTCTAAATGTCACTTTTGGGAAAATGAAGTTAGGTTCCTTGGACATATTGTTTCGGAACAAGGATTGGCGGTGGACCCTGCTAAAGTGGAAGCTGTCCAAGGATGGAGGACCCCTAGTAATGCAACAAAGGTTAGAAGTTTCCTAGGTTGGCAGGCTACTATAGGAAGTTCATAAAGAGCTTTGCAAAAATAGCAGCCCCTTTAACCCGATTGACTAAGAAGAATCTAGTTTTTGTTTGGGATGATAGAAGCACCAAGGCATTTGAGAAGCTTAAGGAGTCATTGACTAGTGCACATGTGCTCACTATTCCAGATAGAACCAAGCCGTTTACCGTTTTCACAAATGTCTGTGGCACAAGATGCAACGACCAGTATTTTTAGCTATTTTAAATTTATAAATTTAATGTGATTATTGAACAAAAATGGTTAAATTATTTGTATGAAAAATTATTTGTTGATAACTAAAATTTATTTGAATTATAAGGATTTGTTAATATGAATTATTAAAAAATTAAATTGTTTGGATTTAATATAAGAAATTATTTAAAAAATGGAATTCTGGATTTAATGTGAATGAAAATGGCATCGGAAATTGATTCAAATTTTATATAAATATGAATGAAGATCATTTAATTTCAAAATTTTGATTTAAATGTGAATAATTAGTATTTGGAAATTTTATATATTAATTGACGAGTAAAAATAGCTATTTTGGCCACTGTCTCGGATTTCGACGAAACCAGTTTCATCGGATCCGTAATAGTGAGTTATTGCAGGATTTCAAGTTTTGTAGCAATCAGACTTGTCGTTTGACCGTGCGAGCTTGAAACGCGTAGAAATTAATTTCGGAATTCGATAAAATAAATCGATTTTGAAAAGCTATCTTCCGCATACGATCGAATTAGGCCCCAAGACTAGTTCCATTGCGTTCAGAATGGGGATAAAACATTATAAATGCCAGGCGACATGCTTCGTTTGGAGTTCGTGATTTCGCGGGCCAATCGAATCAAATATCTTCTTATTATTTTAATATAGTATTAATAAATATCTCAATAACGTTTCAGCCGCCTACCTCTTTTACCCATATCTTTCTCATCTCAAATCACAGCTTCTCTTTAATAATAAAAAAACAACAGATCGACATTCAAAAAAAAGAGGGAGGCCGATCCAATAATATATATATATATATATATATATATATAACACGAGATGAAATCGCGATCTCCTCTGGTAGGTTTATCGACGTCGGTAGTGGGCTGCCAAGGGGGGGCATGGCGACTGTTTGCTTGTGTTAGGGTTTCTCTAATTTGGGCTCGCGCAAGTAAACAACCAGAGACGACGACGGCGGATTGGCTGGTGAGCCTCGACCACATGAAAAAAAAGAAGGTATCGATGCGTGATTTCTCGAGAGTGTGAGGGGAGACGCGTTGATGTGCACGTAAATGTGCATATATATATACATCCATATTTTGTCTCTTTTTATTTAAATAAACATCATATTTGGGCATTTGTACATGTTTAAAACCAAAATTCAATTAATTTCAAATCATCATATATTCATCTTCATTTAGGGGAAAAACGGTCATTTTTGTGCATGTGTCATTTGAGAATTTTTACTTGGACAATTTTTATTATTTTTATAGGATATTTTGATGCATATGGAAGAGGGATTCATGATGATATATGCATGCTCAAGGAAATACAAAGGAATGAAGAGGAAATAATTCAAGTTCAAGATCATGGAGGACCCCACCCACTTACCTAAATGTACAATTATGAGCTTATGGACAACTAAGTGGAGGTTAAAGCTTCATGCACTTTTAATGAGGGATTAATTGGTGGCTAATGGTTACTTGGTGGCCACACTTCCTAAAGGGCATTTTGGGAAGCACCCTTAAAATGGAATTAGGGTTTTATGCATGTTTAAATAGCCCACTTGTGTACATGAAAAGATCATCTACTCTTTCATTTTACTTAGGAAATTAAGAGATCAAATTGTAAGCTCAATGTTACATGAAATAAAAATGGCTTCCAAGCCTCTTTCTTCTCTCTTTTCTACATGCTTTTCCTTGCTTTTATGTTGATGTTTATTTTTATGTTCTCTTTCTTTTCATTTTCATAGTTTAGATTTACATTTATGCACTAGTTTAATACATTTCCTTCTAGTAGTTAATCTACTTTTTCTTGTTTGTTCTCTACTTTACTTCATTTTCAATGTTGAAATCTCTATGTGTTGAAATGATAACACAAAGGAGTAGCTAAACCCCTTCAATTTAGGGGTAATGAAGCTCTCAAATATTATGTGATTTCAACATTTCTATGATTTATGATCTCTTTGTCTATGCTTCATGAAAGTAAATTTTGATGCAAGTTTATACAAGTGGGTATGATAGCTTATGTTGCTTTTGCAAATGAGCTATTCTTATTCAACATAAACACAAGTTGCATCATCATTTGCTAATCCATTTTTGATTTTGAAATGAAAGTAAAAATGAAATTTGATGATCTATATTACTAGTTACAATAGTAAATAGATCATACTTATAATAACTTTTGCTTTGGCTTCATTTTCATGAAAGTTATAAGAGGTATAATTGTTGTATTATAGTTTGACGGTTTTAGTTATGTTAATTAATAACATAAACAAACCATACTTATGATCAATGCAACGATTATTTCAGTTAATATCAAAGCTAGAGATAATGAATTATTTGTTTGTTGATTTACAAAAATATGAGAGTGGATTTGCTTCTAAATTGTTTTCTAGTCTAATTGTTTTTAAATAACATTTTAATTCTAGTTTTAGCTTCATTTTTAGTTAACAATTCTTCCTCCATTTGGTCTAATTTGATAGAATAGATTTTTAAACTCTAACAATTCCCTGCGGATCGACCCGTATTCGCCACGTACTACGATAGTACGTCGTGCACTTGCGGTAAATTTTAATTTAAATTCGTTCGACGGTTTTCTAAACCGATAGAATTTCCGTCGACAAACACGTGTGAACAGTTCACTGGGTGGAAATAAGATGAGTTGCTCTTATTATCTATTTATCGATTAGTAAATTTATATGTTAATTATATCGTTTAAGCTAATTAATTCATAGGTTTCTCTTACGAGGTCCGTTTCAGGTAGAACGAATCACGTTTCGATCGTGTCGAGGTCGTTTACGGCGTGGAATCAAAGTGGTATTTATTTGGAGTTGAAGATATTTTCAGTTAAAGGTGAGTGTTTTTACGCTCACGTTTGACTATTATTTTTTGTTAGTAAAATTTATATCGTGAAGTAATTTAAATTTATTAATGGTTGTTGGATAAATTTAAATTGACATCTGAATTTATTGATAGAATTTAAATTGATAGTTAAAATTGAATAAGAATTTAACTGCTAGTAAAATCCCCAATATATCGATAATTGGTTGATTTTTTGTGATTATTGACTATTTGGATGATGGATGGTGATGGATGAAATTTGATCGATATTTTGGATGTTTGGATGTTTATATATGTTTAATATATCCTGTTATCACCCTCTATGTTGTTTATAGTGTATAAAACTGTAAATTGAATTATTTCAAATAAATTAAGAAATAGGTTGAAATGATATATACCTATGGCATTTATTTTGGATTGAAATGATATATATCCATCCCTGAATTAAATTGAAATAATTGATTCACTTGGCCATATGATAGAGAATTATATACGGACACCGGGTTGGTTAAATTAAATGATTTGAAAATTTTGATTTGAAATTATTTAAATGATTTGATTTAAAGAACTAAAAAAAATCGAATTTATGGAAATCGAATTATTTTCGAATATGAGCTCGGAATGTTGAAATTTAAATTTGAAACAAGAATTGTTTAATTAATCAAAGTTGAGATTTTTAAGTTATAATCAGAATATGATGTGAATTTCAGAAATTGGTTTGTTTTAAAATATTGAACTTTTATTCAAACTTTAGATATTGCTAAGTAAAAGTGATATAAAATGGTATTTCGAAATTGAGCTCGGAATTTAATAATATTTGAAGGTTTGGATTTTTTTTAAATTGGATATTGAAGAAAAATTTGATTTATGTGTTTTGAATCGATATTTTGGAAATCGAACTCGAAATTGATAAATCAAAATGGTTTAAATTTGGAATTGGAGTTGAAATTAATTGCAAATTGGAATTTAAATTAATTTGGAATTGGAGTTGGAATTAATTTGGAATTGGAGTTGAAATTAATTTGGAATTGGAATTGAAATTAGTTTGGAATTGGAATTGAAATAAATTTGGAATCGAAGTAAAATTCGACTTGAAATTTGAATTGAATCGATTAAAATAGAAATGGAAATTGGAACTAATTTGAATTGGAAAATTTGGAATTGAACCGATTTGACTTTGGAACTTTTTTTTAATGAATTATTTTAGTATAAACGGTTTAAAATCTATATTCTTAAATATTCAAATTATTTTGATTTTCCAAACTATTTTACTATATAAACTATTTTTTTACTCAAACTATTTTCTATTAAACTATTTTAACTATTTTAACTATTTTAAAACTATTTAAATTATTTTCTTAAATTCAAACTGGTCAAAGGGTGAAATGTTTATATTTAAATCTTGGATTTAAATGTGAATTGGGTTAAAGTGAAGTTATAACCTAAATTGTAATTGGAATCAACTTTTGAAGTGAAATCGATATATCGAACTGAATTGACAATTTTGAAGTAAAATATGATTTGTGAAGCGAATATGATGATTTTGAAATGGATTTGATTTTGAAGCGAATATGATATTTTGATATCAAGTACGAATTGTTTTCGAAATATAAAAGTGTCAACTGGTGTGTAAAACGACGTTTGGTTGTTAAAGAATCCGGGGCCTCTTATTGGCATACTCTCTGCCAATATTGGAACCACTTTACCAACCATGTATGCGTGGATGATATCCAGAATGTAGTGGTTGAATTGGCGAACGTTTATTGGATCGAAGTAAGAGAACGATGATGTATAGCTTTGATACTCATGTCATAATTAAAATGACTAAAACATGAGCCTATGTTTGGCCAATGAAGTTAGCTACCTCTAGCGACGTTGACCCTCGTATTACTATTGTGATTTCATATTTAATGGGTGCACCTTTGTGTTTGGATTGATTTTCATGGTCGGCCATGGATGGGTTAAGACCAGCTAGAAAGGGTAAACTGGTAGAATCCTACCTTGGGCATTGCCTCATGTGCCTTGTCATATTTATCCCTATACGAGCCCATTACGACTTTGGTTTAGAACTGTAAAAATATGTTAAGGTGGATCAATGTAAAGCCTTAACGCTATTTTGATATATATTTTACTGATAGACATTATCTATTATAGCGTATACTATTATATATAAATAGTTAACGAATCCTTAGGAGATGGAAATTCCCGTAACATCTCTTAATTTATTACACTCATATTTTGTGATTGATGTGACTCACATAAGAGTATTTTAGTCTTGACTCGAGTGTTTTGTCTTTTCTTTACGCTTAGGTCAGTCCTGAGTTTTTTTCCAGTGCATTGAAGATCAGTTATTTTGTGATTGATGTGACTCACATAAGAGTATTTTAGTCCCTACATCATGCTATTCTACAGTATTGATTATTTATCCCTGATGTATACATATAACTCTGATAAATGTTGTATAGATTATAATCAAATGTATGATATAAACAGCTTCTTGAACTGTTATTTGACTATTATATTTTATTGTTTCCGTTGTGAGATTCTGTGTTTTGTTTTCTTCTTCTTTCTTATTTTTATTATTTAACCCCATTGATTATCTACATTCCAGATTGTTTAAGTTGGACAGGTGTGGATTATTGTCGATTTAAACCTTTCGAAATGTGGGTCGTCACAGTTGGTATCAGAGCCAGGTTTAGCGATAATCTTGGCTTTGTGGGGTTTGACTCATTAGAAACAAGGTAGTAATACCCTAGAATGAGTCTGTTTGAGTGTGTGTATATATATATATATATGAGAGCTTACTTGTTAGTGTTATAAAATATTTTATATTGTGTTTACTTATCCATTGAGTTGTTTATGAATTCTGGTCGATGTGCGGGACGCCATGTCATCGATAGGGGTTTCTAAACACTTAAACGAGGCAAGTCGACATAATATTGTTTTAAATTGGGGTAAATGAAATAAATTTACCTAAATTATTTTGTATATATAAAATTATAATTTTTAATGAAATTTTTGTTAGGAGATGATAATATTTAATTATCATCGATTATTGGTTGAATTAAAATAAAATGGATACTTAATGAATTTTATTTTATGAAGCATTTGATAATTAAATTGAATTGAAATCTAATTAATATAAAAATTGTTTGGAATAATTTTTTTATAAATTAACGAAATATTTCCATAATGAAGTAATGAAATTGTATGAATATATTTAAATATAGCATATAAATAGAAGTGATTTTAAAAAAATTAAGAATTTAAAACCCTTTTGTTTCCAAAATTGTTTTTCAAAGCCTTAAAAAGAAAAAAATTTAATAATAGTATTATTTGAAAGGGTTTTGACTAGAAATATATTTTGAAAGATTTTTGAAGAGAATAAAAGCATTAAACTCGCTTGTACGCTGGGAAATAATTCTGGAGATGTGCAGCATCGCCAGTATTGATTTTCAAGTTTCTAAGTGAGAATTGCTACCGAAAGAAGTTTATTTTTGATTAAAATAAGTTTTGATTTTGAAAAAATATTCTAGGTATGATTTAACAAATATACGAAAACAGTTTTGAACTTATAATTGAAAATAATATATAAGGAATGAGTTTATAACTTATAAATTTAAAATAGTATAGAAAAGAATAAGTTATAACTTATAAATTTGAATAGGAAAATAAAACAAAATTTAAATGGTTAAATTTTGGTTAAGCAAACAAAGAATTTTTTTTTGAATTTGAGATACGAAATAAAATAATTGGCTTAGCATTGTTAAATTAAATGGAGTTAGTGAAATTAAGTAAATAAAATGAAGTCTAACTCAAGAAGCTTAAATAAAATGAAATGTATTTGAAATGAATTAGATAAAATGAAACTTTGAATGAATAAATTGTATAACCTATAGATTTGAGAATTAATAAGCTTAAATTCGTTGAATGGGAATGATAAGAAAATTTAACTTAAATAAAATTAAATAAAATGAGTAATGGATTAAAATGAAATGAAGTTTAACTTAATATTAAAAAAATTGAATTGGATATTAAGTGAAACTAGATAAATTAGTAAAGTGAATTAAATTCCACTTAAACTATAGAATGAATTAATAAACTCAATATGAATTTAAATTTTAAAAAAATAAAATGTAATTTAAGTGTTTAAGAAATTGAATAAAAATAAATGAGTGTAAGAAAAAAATTAATATGGTTAATTGAATTTAATTTAAATTGGATATAAATAAATAAATTACAGGTGGAGTAGTCTAAATAAAAATTGAATGTTAACTAATATAATATGGAATAAGTTATTGGAATAAATTATAAATTGAAGTTAACTTAAGAGAGGTTAAATGAATTGATCGTGGAAGAAAAATCTAAAATTATTAATATGAATTGAGATATATAAATAAAATTTACTTTAGTAAATTAATAATATGAATTTGAATAAATGAAGTGAATTCAAATGACCCTCCTATTTTACCTTAATTTCATAAGGATTTTTTTTTGCTTGCTGAATACTTGTTCAATTGAACTTGGTTTAAATTTCTCAGGGTTATTTTTTTTCCTTTTCAAACAATGTGCTCTGGATTTAAATTTTCTACCAATATAAACATATCAGTTCAATCATAGAAACATACACATACATATGATGATATATGTGTTCCTCTTGTTTAAAATCAGAGTTTTATTATTATTGTTAGTATTTTTTTTGGCAAGAGCTAGTCTGTCAGATTTGAATTTGAAATGGATCTACTCATAATTTGAATTCCCATGTTCTTGGATATTTACATTACATAAATGGATCTTGTTCATAATTATTCATGCTTGAATCTGAATTATGTTAACCATGTTTCAGGATATCTTAGAACACAAGAGTTCATTTATTTGTTTATTTTTGCATAGCTTAAGTGATTGTTATTTGCCTAAGTATCAGAAAATGATATCTGCATTTATCATTTTCAATTTATCTATATCCTTTGAAGCCTCTCTTATTCTTTACTCCTACAGTTTGACATAACATAAGTAGTTCTTATGTCACTGATATCTAAGTTTCCTATAATAAAGGTTCTGGACTTTAAAAGTGTTTATTTTTTTTAAGAACAACCATTTTGTTTCAAGTGAACCAGATTTTGGATTCAAAATTCTTTCTGAAATAATAATACCAATCTGTTTTAAAATGCATGTTTGCCATTTAACATTTGAAAGAGGTTTTCACATGTCACTTAACAAAAAGATGTAAAATACTTTTTGTTCTCAAATTGCAGACCATCATGCTCAACCAAGACCCCATTCTTTTGAAGCTGGTTGAACCATATGGCTGTGCTAACCAAACACTTGTTCGTGGTAATTGAAATGCTATTAAGTTACCAAGTGCTTAAATCTTCCTTCAGAAAAATTCATTTCTTAAAGCAAACACACAAAAATTAACTTGAGTTCTTTTGCAAAATACTTTAATAAAGCAACTAATTGTCTGAAATATACTTCTTATTTAAAGTCAGGTGTTCACTTCATAGCTCAGTGATTTTTAAATGATTCAAACCTGACTACATCAGGATATAAATTTTTGTATGAAAATTACTTAAATGTAAATGCACTTCTTCTTCAGATTTTCAAATTCTACCACATAACAAAATCAACTGTCTAACAACTGATTTAATCAAACAAAAGAAATTCATTACATTTTCAAACATAAATCTCTCATGATTACATGCAAATAAAATCATCATAGGCTCTTATTAAAACTAGCTAGCATGTTCATTCACTCCTTCTCCTTAGCCATAACTTCATTTTCTACTTAATTCAAGCATTACCTGAAAGAGCATTAGTGACTGCCTCATTTTTAAAATGAGACACCCCCATATGCCATGAGCAAACAAGGGTCAGATCTATGATCTGGTATGAATAACTTCATCATATTCATGATATTAAGCAATTGAATGATGCATAAGTTTTAGCCAGTTACTTGAGTAACTTATCAAAACATCTACATTCTATGTTACAGGTTAGACTATCATGCAAGTGCAATAACTTCATAAGTCAACTAATTACACAATCATAATCATACAATCATTCACATCAATCTCCAGTACTTAGATGCTCTTGAGTAACCATGTTTCCATTTCAACAAATCTGAGTAACACTCGTATCTTTTGCTTCCTGGTTAGGAGTTACCTATGAGTATATACATGTCAATTTATGTTTCAGTCTCATCTGCTATTAAGGAATCACTGGGACACATTGCAATAAATTAATTCACATTATTGCACAAAGATCTCAAGGCTTAAACAAACCATGTGCCAACTTGCATACTTCAAATATAACAAGCATTCCAGCAGCCTTCTTGGCTCATTATTCCTAGTTTATTTACTAGAAGCATTTGTTTGATTTTATCATCAGAAATCTAGATGAAAAATGCCACTGCATACATGAAAGCGCCCCATACATCTTGTAAGCATGTTTTCCAGAAACAAATAAACAATTATTTTTAATGATGTTGTCAAGAGATATCAAGGTCTTAAATCCATACAAGAATCTTTACAACTATAAACAGAGATATGGCATGTTAGGATTATTTTGATCTGCAAGTAACTATGGTTGAACCAGATTCACAGTCTAGCTTAACCATAATTTTAACTTGTGGGTTTTATTATCTTTTTTTTTATCAGGGGTTCAGCACTCAAGTACACCCCTAATACACTGTTCTAAGCCTCAGCACTCATACATAGTATAATGCAGCTCATAATGTTTTCTTCTATTAAAATTTTCAAGCCACAGATCCAGATTAGTTGTGAATATTCTTGCCTAGATTTTAAGGTTTTATGCTTTAAATTTTCTGGGTGTAATGAAACAGTGAGTTGCACATCCAAAAACAAACATCACAATAGATCAAAGATCACCCAAAAACATCCATAATAAAATCATGACAGATCCAAAAACATCCAAAGAACATTGATAAAACCATATTCAACAAAACTAAAGTAAGCAAATAACTAAATTAGAATTGGCTGCCTCATTTCAGGTCTTAATGCCATGAATTTGGTGAGGTTAATCACCTAAGTATCTCCTTCTAGTTAATCCAGAAAATCCCTGAGCAATATTTTATCCTTTCCCTCTAAATGTTTTCTTTCTTATTTTAAGTGTCTCGGGTAAACTGATTCCCCTGGCTACAACTATTCATTTATAAGCATTTTACTAGGGTTTTATCAAACAGAATTCCATTTTTGTCCTGACCAATATCATGCATTTTGCATTTATATTTTAACATTCCCATTTTCAGTTACCCCGGCCATATTTCTTTTATTAGAGGCAACTTTTTCTTTTTCCTACTTTTTCAGAAAATGTCCAGTCTACCTAAATCATGTTAAAGGTGTGACCAAGTATATTTGTTTATTTATGGGAATCCCCATTTTCCTATTTTTGCCCATACATAATATACTTACTTATTTTACATTTCATGCTATTTTAATGTTATCATTATTTTCTTGCTCAGTTTCAATATATTTCTTCTCACAGAAAATATACATGTGTATAGGTA
Source organism: Allium fistulosum (assembly GCA_030737815.1). NCBI lineage: Eukaryota > Viridiplantae > Streptophyta > Magnoliopsida > Asparagales > Amaryllidaceae > Allium > Allium fistulosum. Next base: position 89,734,494 of record CM060905.1, read on the forward strand.
TATAATTATTTGTTTTATTTAATTCCCCCCTGTTTCACAGAAAATATGTTTAAGCACATATTTCATTTTTAATTTGGGTTATGCTTCAGTTTCATTCCAATGTCTTAAATAAAGAATTTTACTCCTTTATTTTAAATAGGATTTTCTGTTTTCTTTTTTTTTTCAATATCTCTATATTATTCTAGTTTCACTATGTATATATTTTTTTTCCAGAAAGTCTTTAATTTCAATGTATCCAGAAAACATATTTAATTTGATCAATGATTCATATTCCAAGATCATATCTGAAATGCTTCCTTACTTTGTTTATTTATTTTATTATCATCATTATATTATTTTATTTTTCCAGAGAATTTCTAAATCTCTTCCTTGTGCCATTTCCAGTGTGCACGTGCACACATATCCCTGCACATCATTCAATTCAGGAACTCCATCAACATTTGATCCTACATATATATATATATATATATATATATTTTACAGAATTGTTTTAATTTTTCCCTCTAAATTTTTGGGGCATTTCATTCACCCCTCATTTTAGGAATTGTGTCCTCATAATTTTTTTTCTTAGCACTTGTAACAAACATTCACTGACTTCAGAAACATTTATTAAGCATATGCATAAACAAACATATTCAATCATATCAACCATGCATATTAAATTTTCTAGAAATTAAAAATTACCTTTAATTTGCAAAAAGCTTAGGGTAATCCATCCTAATCTTATCTTCTAGCTCCCATGTACAATCATTAGGATCAACACTCCATTGGACCTTCACTAGTTTCAAAGTTTTGCTCCTCAATTTCTTTTCTTGTTTAGCTAAAATCCCCACTGGTTCCTTTTCATAAACCATATTAGGATTTATTTGAATCTGGGTAGGCTTTTCCAAAATTTCTTCTTTATCATGTACCCACCTTCTAAGTTGTGACACATGAAAAACATTATGCATTGCTTTCATTTCCTCTGGTAATTCCAATTTGTATGCTAAAGAACCTATTCTTTCCAGAATTTTATAGGGTCCAACATACCTTGGTGTGAGTTTACCTTGTTTACCAAATCTCAAGACTTTCTTCATAAGTGAAATCTTGATGAAAACAAAGTCTCCCACTTCATATTCCACCTGTTTTCTCTTCCTGTCTGCAAATTTCTTTTGTCTATCTTGAGCTGCTGCTATTCTTTTTCTTATTAACCCAATTTTCTCTGTAGTTTCTTTTACATAATCAGGTCCTAGAACAGCTCTTTCTCCAGTCTCTACCCAGCATATAGGTGATAAACATGGCTTGCCATATAAGGCTTCAAATGGTGCCATCCCTATGGTGCTTTGATAACTGTTATTGTATGTGAATTCAGCTAAATGGAGGTGGTTTCCCAGTTGCCTCCAAAGTCCAGTGCACATGCTCTCAACAAGTCCTCTAAGACTTTGTTTACCACTTCAGTTTGTCCATTTGATTGTGGATGGTAGGCAGTGCTTAAGCACAATTCACTCCCCATGGCCTCTTGAAAACTTTTCCAAAACCTTGAGGTGAAGATGGTATCCCTATCACTCACAATGGTTTTGGGTATGCCATGCAACCTTACCACCTCTTTCATGAATATTTGAGCCAATTTTGGAGCATTTCTTTCTGATTTAACTGGGATAAAATGTGCTACTTTAGTTAGCCTATCCACTATTACCCATATACTTGTGTTTCCCCTCTTAGATCTAGTCAGACCATCTATGAAATCCATAGATACATCCTCCCACTTCCACTGTGGTATACTAAGGGGTTGCAACAGTCCTGATGGCCTTTGTGTCTCTGCCTTGACTTGTTGGCAAGTCATACACTTTGCAACATGTTTGGCCACATCTGACTTCATTCCCTTCCACCAAAGATTTCTTTTTAGATTTTGATACATCTTGGTGCTGCCTGGGTGTATGGAGTACTTACTCCTATGGTATTCATTTAATATTTCCTCCTTCAATTCTATATTTTCTAGAACACATATCCTATTTTTGTTCCTTAAATAACCATTTTTATCAACTTGATAATTTACTGCTTCTTCCCCTTTTGATAAGAGCATTTTCTTTTCCAACATGTTTAGGTCTTGTTCCTGCATTTTTCCAACCTTGAGAAGTAAATCTGATTGCAGAGATACCATACTTAATTTCCCTTTACTTTCATCTTCTTCAATGGGTATCATTTGTACCTCACTGTTTGCCTCAATTTCCAAATCAGTAAGTACAGACAAATCCTTAAACTCTTCCATCATCAACATGGCTACTTTGGCATGTTGTCTACTCAAAGCATCTGCAACTTTATTTGCCTTACATGGTGTATAAAGTATATCCAGATCATAGGCAGCTAGGAACTCCACCCATCTATGTTGCCTCATGTTCAAATCTTTTTGTGAGAATAAATACTTCAATGCCTTATGATCAATGCACAAAATGAATTTGGCACCTAACAAATAATGTCTCCAAAGTTTCAAAGCATACACAACTGCTGCTAGTTCAAGACCATGAGTTGCATATCTTGTTTCATGTGGCTTTAATTGCCTAGATGCATAGGCTACCACCTGGTCTTGCTGCATCAACACAGCCCCTAGCCCAGAGCCACTTGCATCAGTGTACACAATTAAGTTTTCATTTCCCTCTGGCACCCTCAACACTGGTGCATTAATCAGAGCTTCTTTTATTTTGATAAAAGCTTGCTCACATTTTTCTGTCTATACAAAGGCTTGGTTCTTTCTAGTTAGATTGGTAAGTGGTGATGATATTTTTGAAAAATCTTTTATAAATCTTCTATAATATCCTGCCATCCCCATAAATGATCTAATCTCACTGATTGTGCTAGGCCTTTTCCATGCTTGGATAGCTACTACCTTATTGGGGTTTACTGATATTCCTTTGGCAGAGATAACATGCCCAAGAAAATGTACTTCTGCTTTCCAAAATGCACATTTTAAAATTTTTGCCTTTAAATCATTCTCCCTTAATCTTGACAAAACTAAATGCAAATGATTTTTATGCTCTTCCACTGTTTTGGAATAAATCAAAATGTCATCAATAAAAATCAGTACAAACTTGTCTAAATAATCTCTAAATATTCTATTCATTAAATCAACAAAATATGAAGGAGCATTTGTCAAGCCAAATGGCATAACCATAAATTCATATAAGCCATATCTAGAGTTAAATGCAGTGTACTTAACACTTGAGTCTTCAACCTTCATTTGATGAAATCCGGATGCTAAGTCTAGTCTAGAAAATATTTTAGCTTCACTGAGTTGGTCAAAGAGATCATCTATTCTAGGCAATGGGTATTTGTTTTTGATGGTTACTTTATTTAGTTCTTTGTAATCTATGCACATTCTCAAAGTACCATCATGTTTTCTTACAAACACTACTGGAGCACCCTAACATGAATTACTTGGCCTTATAAATCCTTTGCTCTCTAATTCTTCCAACTGATTTTTCAATTCCTTCAATTCACTTGGCCCCATTCTATAAGGTTTCTTGATTATTGGCCTTGCTCCTGGAATGAGATTAATTTGAAACTCAACTGGTCTATGATGTGGAACACCCTTAACTTCCCCAAACACATCCAAGTATTCATTGACTATGGGAATTTCTTCAATGGTTAGTTCACTGAGATCTTTTTCTGAGTCAACTAAATGATATAATTACCCTTCCTTAGCTACTTCACATAGAACTGTGATCCTCTGGCCTCTAGAATTTTGCAATGAAATGGTGGATGAGTCTAAATTAATTATGGCTTTAAATTGCCTTAACCAGTCTACCCCCAATATAACACCTATATTTGGGTAATTCAAAACATATAAATTGGAAATAAAAATATTTCCCCCTATGTTTAACTCCACATCCACACAAATCATGTTTAAGAGACTAGAACTCCCTAGTGGACTTTGTACAAGCAATGGAGTTTCAACCAATATGTAGTTTAATTTTAACATTTTAACTATTTCATAAGAAATCAAAGAGTGAGTTGCTCCAGTATCATATACTACTGCTATGGGTATGGCACAAATGAGTAGTGTACCTTCCACTTGGCCATGATTTTCAGCATCAATTTTCACTGCAGATTTGCCTTTGCCTTCCAAAGTTGCCAATTTCCCCTGCTGTTTATACTCAGGACAGTTCCTCTTCATATGCCCCTCTTTCCCACATAGGTAGCATTTGAAGGCCCCTCCTTTTAACTCTGGGCACCTTGGTTTGATGTGTCCTTCTTTACCACAATGATGGCAAACCAATTTCTTCTTAGCATCATTGGCTTTAGTGTCTTTGTTCTTCTTGTTGTCTGCCTCCTCCTTCTTTTTATCATAAGGGTGATATCTTCCCTTATTCTTCTTGTTGTTGTTGCTCTTAAAATTCCTATACTTCTCTCTTTCCTTGTCATGCTGTTCCAATTTCAATGCCAGATCTATTACTTGATCAAAAGTCCTATTTGCATATGGTAGCATGGCTCTGCTAAGTCCTGGGTTCAGACCTTTTATATACCTATCATTTTTGGACGCTTCATCTGCCACCAGCATTTCTCCATAATTAGATAGCCCCTCAAACTTTTGAGTGTACTCAGTGACATTCAAAGTTCCCTGCCTAAGTTTGATAAATTCTTCAAGCAAAGTGGTCTTGGCTGATGCTGGTACAAATCTTACCTCCAACATCTCCTTGAACTGATTCCAAGTGATTTCATTTTCATTTCTTCCAGCTATGATCACCTCCCACCAGCTTAAAGCTACTCCTTTCAGTTGTCTTGAAGCTACTTGCCTCTTCCTCTGATCATCTAGCTGCATGTCATTGAAAATCCTATCAAGTGTTCTCAACCATGCTTGAATTTCCATCACATTCTCAGTTCCTTCAAAACTTCAGCCTCCCAAATTGGTGTAAGTCTTCAGTAGTTTTGAAAGCTTCTCATGTGGGTTCTCAGGCCTATGCCCAATTCCATCTCTTAAAACCCTCACAAATTCTTGCATATCAAGCATTTGTGGTGCACTGGGTCCTACATTGTGATGAGATCCTCTTCCTACCATGGTCTGGTCACTAAGTATTGGGCAGAGGGTATTAGTACACTATGAATATTTTCTATAGCTAATATTTTCCTATCTAAATTTATTCCATCCAAAACAAACAGACATAATACATTACTATGATACTTAGTAATTAATACATACATTAGCTCTGATACCAAATGAAATGACCCTCCTATTTTACCTTAATTTCATAAGGATTTTTTTTGCTTGCTGAATACTTGTTCAATTGAACTTGGTTTAAATTTCTCAGGGTCATTTTTTTCCTTTTCAAACAATGTGCTCTGGATTTAAATTTTCTACCAATATAAACAAATCAGTTCAATCATAGAAACATACACATACATATGATGATATATGTGTTCCTCTTATTTAAAATCAGAGTTTTATTATTATTGTTATTATTATTTTTTGACAAGAGCTAGTCTGTCTGATTTGAATTTGAAATGGATCTACTCATAATTTGAATTCCCATGTTCTTAGATATTTACATTACATAAATGGATCTTGTTCATAATTATTCATGCTTGAATCTGAATTATGTTAACCATGTTTCAGGATATCTTAGAACACAAGAGTTCATTTATTTGTTTATTTTTGCATAGCTCAAATGATTGTTATTTGCCTAAGTATCAGAAAATGATATCTGCATTTATCATTTTCAATTTATCTATATCCTTTGAAGCCTCTCTTATTCTTTACTCCTATAGTTTGACATAACATAAGTAGTTCTTATGTCAGTGATATCTAAGTTTCCTATAATAAAGGTTCTGGACTTTAAAAGTGTTTATTTTTTTAAGAACAACCATTTTGTTTCAAGTGAACCAGATTTTGGATTCAAAATTCTTTCTGAAATAATAATACCAATCTGTTTTAAAATGCATGTTTGCCATTTAAAATTTGAAAGAGGTTTTCACATGTCACTTAACAAAAAGATGTAAAATACGTTTTGTTCTCAAATTGCAGACCATCATGCTCAACCAAGACCCCATTCTTTTGAAGCTGGTTGAACCATATGGCTGTGCTAACCAAACACTTGTTCATGGTAATTGAAATGCTATTAAGTTACCAAGTGCTAAAAACTTCCTTCAGAAAAATTCATTTCTTAAAGCAGACACACAAAAATTAACTTGAGTTCTTTTGCAAAATACTTTAATAAAACAACTAATTGTCTGAAATATACTTCTTATTTAAAGTCAGGTTTTCACTTCATAGCTCAGTGATTTTTAAATGATTCAAACCTGACTACATCAGGATATAAATTTTTGTATGAAAATTACTTAAATGTAATGCACTTCTTCTTCAGATTTTCAAATTCTACCACATAACAAAATCAACTGTCTAACAACTGATTTAATCAAACAAAAGAAATTCATTACATTTTCAAACATAAATCTCTCATGATTACATGCAAATAAAATCATCATAGGCTCTTATTAAAACTAGCTAGCATGTTCATTCACTCCTTCTACTTAGCCATAACTTCATTTTCTACTTAATTCCAGCATTACCTGAAAGAGCATTAGTGACTGCCTCATTTTTAAAATGAGACACCCCCATATGCCATGAGCAAACAAGGGTCAGATCTATAATCTGGTATGAATAACTTCATCATATTCATGATATTAAGCAATTGAATGATGCATAAGTTTTAGCCAGTTACTTGAGTAACTTATCAAAACATCTACATTCTATGTTACATGTTAGACTATTATGCAAGTGCAATAACTTCATAAGTCAACTAATTACACAATCATAATCATACAATCATTCACATCAATCTCCAGTACTTAGATGCTCTGGAGTAACCATGTTTCCATTTCAACAAATCTGAGTAACACTCATATCTTTTGCTTCCTGGTTTAGGAGTTACCTATGAGTATATACATGTCAATTTATGTTTCAGCCTCATCTGCTATTAAGGAATCACTGGGACACATTGCAATAAATTAATTCACATTATTGCACAAAGATCTCAGGGCTTAAACAAACCATGTGCCAACTTGAATACTTCAGATATCTAGATGAAAAATGCCACTGCATACATGAAAGCACCCCATACATCTTGTAAGCATGTTTTCCAGAAACAAATAAACAATTATTTTTAATGATGTTGTCAAGAGATATCAAGGTCTTAAATCCATACAAGAATCTTTACAACTATAAACAGAGATATGGCATGTTAGGATTATTTTGATCTGCAAGTAACTATGGTTGAACCAGATTCACAGTCTAGCTTAACCATAATTTTAACTTGTGGGTTTTATTATCTTTTTTTTATCAGGGGTTCAGCACTCAAGTACACCCCTAATACACTGTTCTAAGCCTCAGCACTCATACATAGTATAATGCAGCTCATAATGTTTTCTTCTATTAAAATTTTCATGCCACAGATCCAGATTAGTTATGAATATTCTTTCCTAGATTTTAAGGTTTTATGCTTTAACTTTTCTGGGTGTAATGAAACAGTGAGTTGCACATCCAAAAACAAACATCATAATAGATCAAAGATCACCCAAAAACATCCATAATAAAATCACGACAGATCCAAAAACATCCAAAGAACATTGATAAAACCATATTCAACAAAACTAAAGTAAGCAAATAACTAAATTAGAATTGGCTGCCTCATTTCAGGTCTTAATGCCATGAATTTGGTGAGGTTACTCACCTAAGTATCTCCTTCTAGTTAATCCAGAAAATCCCTAAGCAATATTTTCTCCTTTCCCTCTAAATGTTTTCTTTCTTATTTTAAGTGTCTCGGGTAAACTGATTCCCCTAGCTACAACTATTCATTTATAAGCATTTTACTAGGGTTTTATCGAACATAATTCCATTTTTGTCCTGACCAATATCATGCATTTTGCATTTATATTTTAACATTCCCATTTTCAGTTACCCCGGCCATATTTCTTTTATTAGAGGCAACTTTTTCTTTTTCCTACTTTTTCAGAAAATGTCCAGTCTATCAAAATCATGTTAAAGGTGTGACCAAGTATATTTGTTTATTTATGGGAATCCCCATTTTCCTATTTTTGCCCATACATAATATACATACTTATTTTACATTTCATGCTATTTTAATGTTATCATTATTTTCTTGCTTAGTTTCAATATATTTCTTCTCACAGAAAATATACATGTGTATAGGTATATAATTATTTGTTTTATTTAATTCCCCCCTGTTTCACAGAAAATATGTTTAAGCACATATTTCATTTTTAATTTGGGTTATGCTTCAGTTACATTCCAATGTCTTAAATAAAGAATTTTACTCCTTTATTTTAAATAGGATTTTTCTGTTTTTTTTCAATATCTAAATATTATTCTAGTTTCACTATGTATATATTTTTTTTCTTCAGAAAGTCTTTAGTTTCAATGTATCCAGAAAACATATTTAATTTGATCAATGATTCATATTCCAAGATCATATCTGAAATGCTTCCTTACTTTGTTTATTTATTTTATTATCATCATTATATTATTTTATTTTTCCAGAGAATTTCTAAATCTCTTCCTTGTGCCATTTCCAGTGTGCACGTGCACACATATCCCTGCACATCATTCAATTTAGGAACTCCATCAACATTTGATCCTACATATATATATATTTTACAGAATTGTTTTAATTTTTCCCTCTAAATTTTTAGGGCATTCATGAATCGATGAGTTAATAATAACTTAAGATATGAAGGAATAATAATAAACGTGATTGTGTTGTATAAAATATGTATAATGAACTTAGATAATTTATAAATGATGTTAGTATAATAAAAGGAGGATATACTAAGTGGAAATAAAACAAATTTAACTTAAGCATGGTTAAGTGGAATAATTTTATAAATGATTCATTAATGAATTTATGTGAAATAGATTAAACAAAAAGTGAAACAACTGGAATTTCACAAATTGAATTGAATAAAATTGAACATAATGAATTTGTAATAAATGTTAATAAATTAAAAGTGAATAAATTGAATATAAATCCATTATATGATTAACGAAATGAATATTAATAAGTGAATGTGAATCAATTTAAAATATATGGAATGTAGTATGGAATTAAATTACTTAGGTGTAATTAATTAAATGAATTATTGAAATGAAATAATGGAAGTGGAAAAAAAAAGAAAAAAAATGAATGTAACTATAAACTAGTGTAAATTAATAGAATGTAAATTCATTATTGTTGATAAGTGCATGCAAATCAATTGGCAGTAAATAAATTGATTGAAAAATCAATTGAACGCGAATCTAATTGAATAAAAGTTGATTGAATGTAAATAAATTGAAATTAATTAAAATGTTAATGAAATGAATATTAATAAGAAATGAAGGGTATAAATTAAAATTGACATTGGATAACGTAAATTCACATGGTTATGAATTAATTGGATTAATTGGACGGATATTGATGGTTGGATGGTTTCTTTTGTTGCAAACCATTGTTATTACTGTTTTGATTGCTTATGATTGTTGCATATTTGTGCTTGTATTTATTGTTTGAATTCAAAATCCATGTTATATGGTTATATTAGACTTATACATGCTTCTATGTCTTTATATGCAACTAATATCTTAAATTGAGTTGAGATAGGTACATACGAGGACCATTTGGACATATACACGGATTTATATGCTTTTTCTTGCTTAATATGAGCGAACTTGCTCGTATTATAAACAATAAGGTACGTATCTCGGATTAATACTGCGATTTTATATTTTTGCCCTTCGGTATGCCTCATCATTGAGATGAGATGTATATTTGATATCTATTTGGTATATTTGTGTTATATATTGTATTGTAAAATTTTTCCGATTGAGCCGCGCAAAGGAGACTCTACTGAAATTTTTCATAAATCCAAGAGTTAGAAATTTTTTGAAGTTTTAGAAATTTTATAACTTGTTTTTCTATATAAATTATATTTTCCATAAAATCGATATCGGAATGGCATAGTAGAAGCGTAGTAATAGTTTGGCAAATAAGATGGTTCTGTTTTATAAGTTAATTATTTCTAGAATATATCAATTGTTAAATTCCGTACTTAATGCCTTTTCGAGGACGAAAAGTTTTAAGTGGGGGAGTATGTAATGACCCGTATTTTTACCTATTTTAAATTTATAAATTTAATGTGATTATAGAATAAAAATGGTTAAATTATTTATATGAAAATGAATTATTTGTTGATAACTAAAATTTATTTGAATTATAAGGATCTGTTAATATGAATTATTGAAAATTAAATTGTTTGGATTTAATATAAGAAACTGTTTAAATAATGGAATTCTGGATTTAATGTGAATGAAAATGGCATCGGAAATTGATTCAAATTTTATATAAATATGAATGAAGACCATTTACTTTCAAGATTTTTATTTAAATGTGAATAATTAGAATTTGGAAATTTTATATATTAATTGACGAGTAAAAATAGCTATTTTGGCCACTGTCTCGGATGTTTATGAAACCGGTTTCATCGGATCCGTAATAGTGAGTTATTGCAGGATTTCAAGTTTCGTAGTAATCGGACTCGTCGTTTAACCGTGCGAGCTTGAAACGCGTAGAAATTAATTTCAGAATTCGATAAAATAAATTGATTTTGAGAAGCTATCTTCTACATACGATCGAATTAGGCCTCGAGACTAGTTCCATTATGTTTGTAATAAGGGTAAAACATTATAAACGCCAGGCGGCACGCTTCGTTTGGAGTTCGTGATTTCGTGGGCCAATCGAATCAAATATTTTCTTATTATTTTAATATAGTATTAATAAATTTCTCAACAATGCTTTAACCGCCTACCTCTTTTACCCGTATCTTTCTCATCTCAAATCACAGCTTCTCTTTAATAAAAAAACAACAGGTTGACATTTAAAAAAAAAAGAGGCCGATCCAATAAAAAAAGAGGGAGGTCGATCCAATAAAAAAATATATATATAAAAGACAAGATGAAATCGCGATCTCCTCTGGTAGGGTTTACCGACGTCGGGGGCTGGCCAAAGGGGGCATGGCGACTGTTCGCTTGCGTTAGGGTTTCTCTAATTTGGGCTCACGTGCATAAACAACAGGAGATGACGATGGCGGATTGGTTGGTGAGCCTCGACCACGTGAAAAAAAAGAAGGTGTCGATGCATGATTTCTGGAGAGCGTGAGGGGGAGACGCGTGAATAATTCACTGGGAGGAAATAAGATGAGTTCCTCTTTTTATTTGTTTATCGATTAGTTAATTTATATGTTAATTATATCATTTAAGCTAATTAATTCATAGTTTTCTCTTACAAGGTCCGTTTCGGGTAGAACGAATCACATTTCGATCATGTCGAGGTCGTTTACGGCGTGGAATCGATGTGATATTTATTTGGAGTTGAAGATATTTTCAGTTTCAAATAAAGGTGAGTGTTTTTACGCTCATGTTTGACTATTATATTTTTATGTTAGTAAAATTTATATCGTGAAGTAATTTAAATTTATTAATGATTGTTGGATAAATTTAAATTGACATATGAATTTATTGATAGAATTTAAATTGATAGTTAAAATTGAATTATAATATAACTGCTAGTAAAATCCCCAATTTATCAATAATTGGTTGATTTTTTGTGATTATTGATTGTTTGGATGATGGATGGTGATGGATGAAATTTGATCGATATTTTGGATGTTTGGATGTTTATTTATGTTTAGTATATCCCGTTATCACCCTGTATGTTGTTTACAGTGTATAAAACTGTAAATTGAATTATTTCAAATAAATTAAGAAATAGGTTGAAATGATATATACCTATGGCATTTATTTTGGACTGAAATGATATATATCCATCCCTGAATTAAATTGAAATAATTGATTCACTTGGCCATAAGATAGAGAATTATATACGTACACTGGGTTGGTTAAATTAAATGATTTGAAAATTTTGATTTGAAATTATTTAAATGATTTGATTTAAAGAAAAAAAATTCAAATTTATGGAAATCGAATTATTTTCAAATATGAGCTCGGAATGTTGAAATTTAAATTTGAAACAGGAATTGTATAATTAATTGAAGTTGAGATTTTTAAGTTATACTCAGAATATGATGTGAATTTCAGAAATTGGTTTGTTTTAAAATATTGAACTTTTATTCAAACTTTAGATATTGCTATGTAAAAGTGATATAAAATGGTATTTCGAAATTGAGCTCGGAATTTAATAATATTTGAAGGTTTGGATATTTTTTTAAATTGGATATTGAAGGAAAAATTGATTTAAGTGTTTTGAATTGATATTTTGGAAATCGAACTCGAAATTGATTAATCAAAATGGTTTAAATTTGGAATTCAAGTTGAAATTAATTTTAAATTGGAATTTAAATTAATTTGGAATTGGAGTTGGAATTAATTTGGAATTGGAGTTGAAATTAATCTAGAATTGGAACTAAAATCAGTTTGGAATTGGAATTTCAGAATTGGAATTGAAATTAGTTTGGAATTGGAATCGATAAAAATCAAAATGGAAATTGGAACTGATTTGAATTGGAAAATTTGGAATTGAACCGATTTGACTTTGGAACTATTTTTTTTAATGAATTATTTTAGTATAAACGGTTTAAAAATCTATATTCTTAAATATTCAAATTATTTTGATTTTCCAAACTATTTTACTATATAAACTATTTTTATTACTCAAACTATTTTCTATTAAACTATATAACCTATTTAACTATTTTAAAACTATTTAAATTATTTTCTTAAATTCAGACTGGTCAAAAGGTGAAATGTTTATATTTAAATCTTGGATTTAAATGCGAGTTTGGTTAAAGTGAAGTTATAACCTAAATTGTAATTCGAATCAACTTTTGAAGTGAAATCGATATATCGAACTGAATTGACAATTTTGAAGTAAAATATGATTTGTGAAGCGAATATGATGATTTCGAAATGGATTTGATTTTGAAGCGAATATGATATTTTGATATCAAGTACGAATTGTTTTCGAAATATAAAAGTGCCAACTGGTGTGTAAAACGACGTTTGGTTGTTAAAGAGTCCGGGGCTTCTTATTGGCATACTCTCTTCCAATATTGGAACCACTTTAACAATTGTGTATGCGGTGGATGATATCCAGAATGTAGTGGTTGAATTGGCGAACGTTTACTGGAATGAAGTAAGAGAACGATGATGGATAGCTTTGACACTCGTGTCATAATTAAAATGACTAAAACAGGAGCCTATGTCTGGCCAATGAGGTTAGCTACCTCTAGCGACGTTGATCCCTCGTATTACTATTGTGATTTCATATTCGATGGGTGCACCTTTGCATTTGGATTGATTGTCGCGGTTGGTCATGGTTGGGTTACGACCAGCCAGAAAGGGTAAACTGGTAGAATCCTACCATGGGTATTGCCTCACGTGCCTTGTCATATTTATCCCTATACGAGCCCATTACGACTTTGGTTTAGAACTGTAAAAATGTGTTAAGGTGGATCAATGTAAAGCCTTAACGCTATTTTGATATATATCTTACTGATAGACATTATCTATTATAGCGTATACTATTATATATAAATAGTAAACGAATCCTTAGGAGATGGAAAATCCCGTAACATCTCTTAAGTTATTACACTCATATTTTGTGATTGATGTGACTCACATAAGAGTATTTTAGTCCTGACTCGAGTGTATTGTCTTTTCTTTACGCTCGGGTCAGTCCTGTGTTTTTTTCTAGTACATTGAAGATCAGTTTCTAGAGGACGAAGACGAAGTTGGTATATTATTACTATTATTATCCCCTACATCATGCTATTCTGCAGTATTGATTATTTATCCCTGATGCATACATATAACTCTGATAAATGTTGTATAGATTATAATCAGATGTATGATATAAATAGCTTCATAACTGTTATTTGACTATTATATTTTATCGTTTTCGCTGTGAGATTCTGTGTTTTGTTTTCTTCTTCTTTCTTATTTTTCTTATTTAACCCTATTGATTATCTACATTCCAGATTGTTTAAGTTGGACATGTGTGGATTATTGTCGATTTAACTCTTTCGAAATGTGGGTCGTCACACAGGATTATGGGCAGTTATTATGCAAGAAGGAAAGGTAGTTGCCTATGCTAGTAGACAACTGAAGGACCATGAGAAGAGGTATCCAGTGCATGATTTAGAATTGGCAGCCATTGTTTTTTCCTTTAAGATGTGTAGGCATTACCTCTTGGGATAAGGTTTGAGTTATTCACTGATCATAAATAACTAAAATACCTATTTTTCTAAAAAGATTTGAATCTTAGGCAGCAGAGATGGATGGAGTATGTAGCATCCTTTGACTTTGGTATTCGGTATTCTCATGGAAAAGGGAACGTAGTCGCCGATGCCCTTAGTTAGAGACACGCTACCTTAAGTGCTATATTTGAATGGAGACAGTTGGAGTTTCTCTCGAATTTTAACCTCCAACCATCAACAGAACCCATCCAAGGTTTTTTATCAGTTATGGAGATTATACCGGCCTTGATAGATCGTATAGGGCATGAGCAAGTGAAAGATGAGAAGTTAGTAGAGATCTTGGAAAATTTGAGAAAAGGAGAGCATTTTCCCTATGCTAGGAGGTATTCAGTTGATGAGAAGGGATGTTTGAGAAGAGATGGATGTCTTTGCGTCCCAATGATTGATGATTTGATGAGAGATGTGCTTATGGAGTGTCGCCACTCAAGGATGACCATTCATCTCGGAGGAGATAAGATGTACAAGGACATGAAGAGAATTTTCTTTTAAAATGGAATGAAGAGGAGCGTAGCTGAGTTTATTGCTAGGTGTTTGACGTGTCAAAAGATAAAAGCTGAGCAAGGGAAGCCTGGTGGATTATTATTACCTTCGGAAATTCCGACTTGGAAGTGGGAACATAATTCGATGGACTTTGTGGAAGGATTGCCTAAAAGTCAAAAGGGTAATGAGGCTATTTGGGTTGTTATAGACAGACTCAACAAGAGTGCTCATTTTGTTCCAATTAGGAGAAATATGACTAACGTCTCTCTTGCCCAGATTTATATTAAGGAGGTCGTCTACATGGAATTCATGTAAGCATAGTTAGTGAGTGGGACCACTTGTTCACTAGCGAGTTTTGGAGGAGCCTGCAAACAGTTTTGGGAACTTCTTTGAACCTTGGCATGGCATCTCACCTACAAACTGACGGACAAATAGAGAGGGTGAATAGGATTTTGGAGGACTTGTTGAAAGCTTGTGTCTTGGTGTTAGCGCCAAAATTGGTCACTAACACCCAAATCTAGTTGAAAGTACCAAATACCAGTCATGGCTCACAGTCAGAATGTATGTAGAGAGTAATAACATAAAGAACAGTACAAATTAAAATGAAAGCAGTAAAGAACAATAGATTTTATAGTGGTTCGGCTAACTCCGGCCTACGTCCACTTAGAAGTTTGCTTTTTATTGATGTAATAATCGATTACAGTTACAAAATGGCAAAGTTTCCTTAGCCTTAGAAAAGAGAAAGTAAGAGAGCAGGAAGAAGATCCCCCATCTGGAGACCCACATGCTGTATTTATAGGCAAAACCAGGTTGTTGGGCCTCCTGAGTAGTTTGGGCCCATCAAGGTCATAGCCGAACCCTACTTCATTATGCCGACCGATTTTGAGCAGTTGGTATGCCGAACGAGGGGAGGTGCGAGGTACCGAGGTATGGAGGTGCGAGGTACCGAGGTATGGAGGTGTGAGGTACCGAGGTATGGAGGTGCGAGGCGCAATGCCGAGCGAGGTGAGGTATGCCGAACGACCCGTCCAATGCCGAACGCTCCCTGATGCCGAATGATCCATCCAATGCCGAACGTCTCCAGATGCCGAATGATCCATCCAATGCCGAACGAGATTTATGCCGAGCGCTCCATCCAATGCCAAACAAGATTTATGCCGAGCGCTCCATCCAATGCCGAACGAGATTTATGCCGAGCGCTCCATCCAATGCCGAACGATCCTTAATGCCGAACCTCCATCATGTCGAACCATGTCTGATGCAGAATAGTTTCTAATGCCGAGCGCCCATCATGCCGAACGATCTCTAATGCCGAGCGCCTCTAAATGCCGAGCGCTCCTGGATGCTGAGCGCTACTGAATGCCGAGTGCTCCTGGAATGTCGAACCACTCATGTATGTTGGACGCTCTATGTATGCCGAGTACTCTTGAATGCTATTCGAACGTGAATGCCAGACGAACTATTTGTGCCGAACCTCCAACATGCCGAACCATGTTTAATGTCTAACCATGTTTCCTAGACCCAAATCATAGTTGATCCATCTTTATCCAATCATATTTCCATCTCCCAAGCACGTTGCGTCATCCATCCATCCAGTCGACTGAATCCATCGTAAACTAGTCTCGTCGAACGTGCAGTCGATTAAGTTAAACCCGCCTGTCCACGGCCTTGTAAAAATGTGGGTTAACACTTGCCCCCTAAAACATGCCTTGCTATTGGAAGGTGTGTTTTGAATAGCCTCAAATCCGATATCCAAAGTCCATGTTTCATCCATATCGAATAACCAATAACCGACTTTAGGACCTCTCTGGGTCAATATCCAAATCCTCTTCCGTCCATAGCCGATATTCATATCCGTAACCTCTCCGGGTTCTTGTCAAGCACAATCCACACCTGTTGACCATACTCCAATGTCCCTAAATGTTGAGTAATGCATGGCTTAAGTCCTAAGCCGAATCCTGGTTGCTTCGGACCCTTGCCGACCATTTTCCATACTCGACGACCTGAAATAGTAACCGATAATATGGGGCCTAAGTCCTAGGCCGATTCCTGGTCTCTCCAGACCCTTGCCGAGCATAGTCCATACTCGAAGACCTAAAATAGTAACCGATAATATGGGGCCTAAGTCCTAGGCCGAATCCTGATCTCTTCGGACCTTTGCCGAGCATAGTCCATACTCGAAGACCTGAAATAGTAACCGATAATATGTGGCCCAAGTCCTAGGCCGAATCCTGGTCTCTCCGGACCCTTGCCGAGCATAGTCCATACTCGATGACCTGAAATAGTAACCGATAATATGGGGCCTAAGTCCTAGGCTGAATCCTGGTCTCTCCGGACCCTTGCCGAGCATAGTCCATACTCGACGACCTGAATAAGTCAATTTGCCGTGCTTGGACAAAGCGACCTACCCCTTACCAGGTATAATCCATACCTGACGACCATTTATCAAAAACCAAATATAAAATTCAATCGAAAGCCAATCCAAAATCCAGATCAAATCAGAAAACAAAAAATCCATATCAAAAATCCAAACGAATATCCAAACCAGAAAACAATCATCCAAATATAAGTCCAAACCAAGAAACAAACAAAACCAGAAGTTCAAACCAAATTAGAAAAAAAGCAAATGTCCAAGCCAAAAAAGAGAAAGCAGATTTCACAAA
Source organism: Allium fistulosum (assembly GCA_030737815.1). NCBI lineage: Eukaryota > Viridiplantae > Streptophyta > Magnoliopsida > Asparagales > Amaryllidaceae > Allium > Allium fistulosum. The sequence goes on from CM060905.1 coordinate 89,751,932, forward strand.
CTAGAGCGTCGCGGTTTATCATCATCTCAGAGCATGCCTAGGGGCTATCTCCGTCCCCATACATGAGTAAGTGACTTGGCCGTTTGCCTGTAATTTGTTACTTATTCCAAACCATCAAGATTAGTTGATGACCAATCGGCCACCATTCCTGGGCCTCATGCCCTCGTCGTTCAAGGTAGGCGGTGGCTGCTCCTGTTCCACCGCCGCATTCCGAGTTCCGACATATTGTCGCAACTGACCATTCCTTATATGCTCCTCGATTATGTCCTTCAAATGTCGGCAGCTGTTAGTATCATGCCCGTCCAGGTCATGAAAAAGGCAGTGCCTTCCTGACACCCTTTCTCGTTCTGAGGGCTCCCTCCACGCCGGCCTTCGATACGGAAGCCGATCTCGAGTATCCAAGAATATCCACTCCAACGTTGCATTCAATCCTGTGTAAGTGGAGAACTTTGGTTCTCCCCAGCGCTTACTTTTCCCTTTATCCTTGCCCTCACCCGAGCTTTCGCCGGGTAGTCCTCCATCCTTAATCATGTTTACTTCCTTTGACCTCATGTCCAAACATGCATCCTCTTGTCGAAAAAATCTCTCAGCTTCATGAGAGAATTCCCTAAGATCCAACGGTGGGTCCTGTATCAATGATACCTTGAAATCCGAATTATCTCTGACTCCTGATACCGCAGCCATCAGAACCATTGATGGATCCGGCCGATCCACCGAAGCAACTGCTGCATTAAACCGAGTTAAGAATGTCCTGAGCCATTCATCCGCACCCTGTTTGACTGACGTTAGCGTCATCACGTTCTTTGGCCTTTTTATTGAACTCGAAACTGACTTAAGAACTTGTCCACCAGTTTCGTCCATGTTCCAATGGATCCATCCTCCAACTGTCTGAACCACATAGCAGCAATATCAGTCAAGTACAGGGGGAAACATCGGGCCATAACCTCCTCCGTTGCCCCCAACACTTCCATATGTCTAGTGTACCTCATCAGGTGGTCGGTGGGATCCGCCTTCCCATTGTATACTTCCAGAGTGGGTAGTTTGAAATCGGGCGGATTCCTAGCTGTTCTAATGTTCCGGGTAAACGGTCTTTTGTTAATTCCCTCCGAATCCTTGTTTGTCAGACCTCCGCGAATAGTCCGCCTGATAATGTCAGCCAATCCAGTGTTTCTAGACTGCCCCCAAGTCCCCGAGGAAATTCTAGCACATATTCCTCATCACGTATTCCTGTATTCCTATCGACGTCAGGCCGCGTAGCGTCATCCGGTATCCCTCCATGAACTGGTCCAGCATTACCTGGTGGTGTGTCCCCGAGTCTAGGTCTATCTAGATTGTTAGCTGTTTGTTGATTGGGAGCAGCTCCCTGCTGAATCACTCCATCTGTCCGCTGGTTGAGTTCCTCTGGTCGAGTTCCAAGAACTTGAGCACCTGCAGTTCCTGGTTGTCCAAATTGCCTAAGAAGAGCCTGCATCATCTCCTCTTGTCGTTTCATCATCTGCTCCTGCATAGAATTCATCATAACCTGCATCTCGTCTCGAGTTATGTAGATGGATGCATGATCCTCTCCAGCTCCAGAAGAGGCTGCTTGACTTCCCTCTTGGTTGCTCCTTTCTGTCACTTGCTTCCTCGTTGATGGTCTAACCATTGCTTCTTAGAATCCAAGTTCCTAGATTCAAAATTCCCGAGTTCGGTTCTCGGTGAAAGCACCAAAGTGTTAGCGCCAAAATTGGTCACTAACGCCCAAATCTAGTTGAAAGTACCAAATACCAGTCACAGCTCACAGACAAAATGTATGTAGAGAGTAATAACGCGAGGAACAGTAAAAATTAAATGAAAGCAGTAAAGAACAATAGATTTTATAGTGGTTCGGCTAACTCCGGCCTACGTCCACTTAGAAGTTTGCTTTTTATTGCTGTAATAATCGATTACAGTTACAAAATGGCAGAGTTGCCTTTGCCTTAGAAAAGAGAAAGTAAGAGAGCAGGAAGAAGATCCCCCATCTGGAGACCCACATGCTGTATTTATAGGAAAAAGCAGATTGTTGGGCCTCCTGAGTAGGTTGGGCCCATCAAGGTCATAGCCGAACCCTACTTCATTATGCCGACCGATCCTGAGCAGTTGGTATGCCGAACGAGAGGAGGTGCGAGGTATCGAGGTACCGAGGTATGGAGGTGCAAGGTACCGAGGTACCGAGGTATGGAGGTGTGAGGTACCGAGGTATGGAGGTCCAAGGCGCAATGCCGAGCGAGGTGAGTATGCCGAACGACCCGTCCAATGTCGAATGCTCCCTGATGCCGAACGATCCATCCAATGCCGAACGTCTCCAGATGCCGAATGATCCATCCAATGCCGAACGAGATTTATGCCGAGCGCTCCATCCAATGCCAAACGAGATTTATGCCGAGCGCTCCATCCAATGCTGAACAAGATTTATGCCGAGCGCTCCATCCAATGTCGAACGATCCTTAATGCCGAACCTCCATCATGCCAAACCATGTTTGATGCCGAGCGCCCATCATGCCGAACGATCTCTAATGCTGAGCACCTCTAAATGCCGAGCGCTCCTGGATGCCGAGCGTTACTGATTGCCGAGTGCTCCTGGAATGCCGAACCACTCATGTATGTCAGACGCTCTATGTATGCCGAGTACTCTTGAATGCTATTCGAACGTGAATGCCAAACGAACTATTTGTGCCGAACCTCCACCATGCCGAACCATGTTTAATGCCGAACCATGTTTCCTAGACCTAAATCATAGTTGATCCATCTTTATCCAATCATATTTGCATCTCCCAAGCACGTTGCGTCTTTCATCCATCCAGTCGACTGAATCCATCGTACACCAGTCTCGACGAACATGCAGTCGATTAAGTTAAACCCGCCTGTCCACGGCCTTGTAAAATGGCGGGTTAACACTTGGATTTCGGAGGACATTAGGAGCAGCATCTACCTTTGGTTGAGTTTGCGTATAATAATAGCTACCAAACGACGGTTGGTATGGCCCCTTTTGAAGCACTTTATAAGCGGCCATGCAAATGGCCTAGTTGTTGGTAGGAAACCACCGACAAAGTATTACTTGGACCCGATTTGATTAGTGATACTACAGAAAATGTAGAGTTGGGCAGAGGATGAAGGTAGCGCAAGATTGTCATAAATCTTATGCGGATAAAAGAAGGAAAGAGCTTGAATTGAGGTTGGAGATATGGTATTTGTTAAAATCTCTCCTCTTAGAAAAGTTGTTAGGTTTGGCAAGTTTGGAAAATTGGCGCCTAGATTTGTTGGGTCATTCAGAATTCTAGAAAGAATAGAAAAATTGGCATATTGTGTGGAGCTTCCTGACAAGTTGGTAGGAATCCACAATGTTTTCAACGTTTCTCGCCTTAGGAACTACCTTCATGACACTGCTAGCAGAATTAAGCCTGATCAGTTGGAGGATTTTAGGATGGAGCCAATAGTGCCTCGTGCCACCGGATGCATTATGGAGCACGGTACTGGGAGACTCCGCAATAAAAATAATTAGGTTGGTCCGAGTACAATGGAGGGACAATATGAAGGAAAGCATATGGGAAATAGAGAAGAAGATGAAAAACACTCACCCAGAGCTTTTCACTGGTAATTTTTTCTCTAAAATTAGGATTTTGGTTACATCGGAGTTGCTAGATTGGATGGTAGGAGTTAGTTATTACATTTTTTTCATAATCACTTTACACTCATGTAGTAATTTTTATGCATGTTCAGGATATTTGCATACATACTTACATGACACAATTACACACTCATGCTAGGATTGAGCTCATTTTAGCATGTCTACAGTACATAATCACATTGCACTATTGGTTGAGTAGATGGTTGTGTAGAGAACTTGGTTGTATAACATGGATGTTATTGCGAGTTACGTTGTTCGCTCCTGGGAAGATTTCGGGATGTAATCTTTTTTAAGGGGTAAAGAATGTAACACCCCGTAAAATGAATCATAAATAAATAAAGTAAATTGGATTAAATATAATAAGGATTGGATATAGAAATTGTACGACCCGGATTTACCGTCATTTGACTTTGAATATTTAAATGGTTTTAAATATTGGATTTGGGTTATAAATTGATTTTTGAATATGAAGATTTTGGTTGAGATTATAGAATGAATTTAAATTTCAAATATAGCGATTTATTCCTATACGGAATTGGTGAATAATTGAAATTTGAGTTGAATTTGAATCGAAGCTATTTCTAATGTTGATATAAATTCTATTTGAATTAGAATAGAGTTAATAAGTTTATAAAACTGAAATTTCAAGTAATTTCGTAAATTTTTGAAATCGTCGATTTAATCGACGATTTAAAATAACGATTCGGGGCATAGTCTCAGAATTCGACGGAACTAGTTCCATTAGATCCGTAATAGTGTATTATTATCGAATTTCAAATTTCGTAGCGTTTGGAGTTAACGTTTGGTCATACGGGATAGAAACGCATTGAAATTAATATCAGAAATTTAATATTATAATTAGGTTCAAAAGCTATCGTCCTCATACGATCGAATTAGGACTCGAAACTTGTTCCATTAGTTTTGGAATAGCGGTATAACATTAGGAACAAGTTTGGTTGGGGTCGATTAAATAAAATCCAACGTTTCCCTCATCCGTAAATTAAATCGATTGATTCGATGAGTTCATTTAAGTTTGTGATTCCAGTTCATACCTTTGTTTACACACAAACAAGTTTGGTCGGGGTCGACTTCGAGATGTCGTGATTTCGGTTTTGGGGAGAACGAATCGGAATGGGAGTTTTAGGGTTGGTCGCGTTTGTCTTGGCCAGGGAAGATTCTAGGCGGTGGTGACGTGGACTGAAGATGGTTGTGGTGTGCAGTAGAGGTGGTCATCCCTGGGTCATGGGATTCGTTGGGGAAGTCATGATTTCGATTTTGGTGATTGGAGTTGGCCAAATAGGGTATTTTGGAATCGTCTTAGAAAGGGCAACGTGATGGTGGAGGTCGGTCGTGCTCTGGTGGCCTCTATCGATGGCGGCGATGGTGAGACTGGTATGAACGACGTACCTTTCTTCGTGCGTGTACAGGGGAGGGTAGCAGGATTTGGGAGGAAGATGAAGTTGCGTTTGGGCTGGCTATGTTCGATGATGGGCCAAACTGTTTTTAGGTGAGTATAGTTTTAAGCTTATAGTCGTTTTAATTTGTGGGTCAAAAAAAGGTTTGAAAATATTATAACTGGTTCATCCAAGGTTGAAATCGAACACAGGAAGTTACGATGGGTTCGTATCGAAGAGATCTATGCTTGGGAACTTGTTTGGTAGGAGTCGGAGCTCGTATGGATTTTCGGAAAAATAAAATGCTTGTCATTTTAATCGGAACGACAATGTTTTGGCGAAGAGAAAAAACCAATATGAGTAAATTTCACTCAATTTGGTTGACTAGTTTAATTTATAATAATTAAAATTAATTATTGGATGATTGGTTGAATTGATATATTATTATCAGTTGAATGTTATATATATATATATATTAGTAGTTGGATATATTTCCCACCGTTGGAGCGGATGAGACACTATTGGCCCTGCATAATAGCGGATGACCCTATATTACTGCGATATCCCACCTCGAAGTGGGATTGGTATTTTATGTTATATAACCTGTATGGATGCAGGGAAACAGGTTGGAGGGATCCAACTTGATTCCTCAAAAATATATTGATTGTTTCATATATAGTGATATATGCTGTGATTGAATAATCTGTTATGGATTGTTGTGCGATTTGATTGATTGGATGCTATAGTAGCACTGGCCCTAATTTTGGTATTATAATTACCATAAAAAAATTTTTTGAATTTTAAAAAGGAAATTAAAAGGCGATTTTGAAATGAAATATTTATATAGAATTTTTGGGATATAAAGGAATTGATTAGATAAAATAAATAATTTGATTTTGGATATTTATATAGCTATTTCGTGAATTGGTTTCAAACAGAGAAATTTAAATTGTGTATTTTTAAACAATGGATTTTAAATGAGATTTCTTAAAATATGAAAGGGAAGGCGAAAACAAGATTTTGAATTAATTTGGAATATAATTGGGATTTATTAAGAAATAGATTTCTAAATTGGGTTTTAAATGGAAATCGATTTATAAATGGATTTAGTAATATAAATATGTTATTTATAGAGGAAGAATGGGAAATGAGTTTATAGATTTATAACGATGTTCATAAATAAAGGGAAATGATTATCATTGGATAAATTGGAATATAAATTCACAGTGTGAATTTATATCGAGATATGAAAATGGGTTTTTGGGGAAATAGTGGATTCTATTTTTGAAATGTGAGAATGATTATGAAATTGGAACGTAGTCGAGGTGATATGAATTGAGAGGAATTTATAAATTGAAATTGGTAATATTGAATTTTAAACATAGATTTTTGTCGAAAAATTAAAATTGCTTTAAAATGGGATTTTTATTTATTAAACTATGTAGTTTGAAAACTATTATTTAGATTAAAATATTTTGGGGAAGTTAGTTAACCAAATATTTAATATTTATTGAAATGAATTCTAATTTTTATAATCAGCTTTGTAAATTGATTGGTTTTATTTAAAAATGAGTTGGAAATGAGTTATCGATGTTTTATTTAAAGTGTTGTAATATTTTAAATAATTATTTAAACATGTTTTAAAATAAATTATATTTCTTTAAAAATACTTATTATATATATAGAGTTTTGAAATGATTGAAATTTATTTATAAATTATCTCGAGATTTGAAACGGGGTTTATTTAACGGATATGATTTTTATTAGAGAAATCTTGTAATGGAATTCTGGAAACTTAAGTAAACTTTCGGAATGTTGAAAAACGAGAACTTCGAAAATGAATTAGAATTCATAAAAGAAGTTAGAAATGGGTAGTTGAAATTATAGACAAGTATAATCGATTTTGGAAATTTTAAAGGAAATTAATTAATTAATTCCGGGGACTTATAGAATTCGTTATAAATGAGAGAAGGGATTTACAAGTAAATTGCAAAGGATTTAAGAAGCATGAAATCGAATGGAATATTCCCTAAGTATTGGAAATAAAATGATCTTGAAAAATATACTTATAAATATTTCCTAAGTATTGGACTGGAAGGATTTAAAATATTTTAACTTCGAGATTTTTATTATAGAAATATTTTTCAAAGTGATGAATAGAAAAGAGTTTGGAAATATTTCTAAATATTGATATGGATTGAAAATATCCCGTTAAGGATATAAAATTTGAAATTTGTTTTCAAACGTTGGAAATATTGGAAGAGTTTTAAATATATATATATATATATATATATATATATATATCTTTGTAAAGATATTTTGAATGAATGTTTTGAAGATTTATAAAGTAAGGTCTGGTGGCGGCTTGTGGATGTTATTTGATAGTTAAATAACCCACTATCAAATTTGGCCAAATTTGTTAATCGTTTAGAAGAGATCGGGATCATATTTAATTATCCGAAAGCCACTTCGATCCGGTTTGTGCGTTACGAATTATGATATCGTGAAAATAATGAGGACGGTGATTTTGGAGATTCGGTTTGTTCAGACCCAGAACAACTTGTATGGATGAATGTTATCATTTGCGTCGTGGTCTGGAAGGCAGTGTTAGCATCCAAGTATGAATGTTATTCTAAAGGTAAACGTAGCCTCAAGCCTCATCAACCGGGAATGACTAAAACATGGGAGGTGCAGCAAGGCTAAGTGGGTCGCACCCAAGTAGGGTATGTTATCACTTTTCTAGATACCCTTAGATATATTATAATTATGGATATGGTTGTGCATGGAAAAGAGAGCGCTTGATTAGGGTGGGAACACCCGGGGTGATAACATATTTGGTACTATCCAGGTCAGGGGTAGGCTGGTCTTGTGTTGGCAAGGTCCTCGGTACATTTTTCTAGAGATGTACTGTGATGGGCGGTAACCCAATAGCCCAGTCATTGTATGGAATCCAATATTCACTACGAGCATGTACGGTTTTGATTATGCCCAACTATGCTGAAACGTGAGATGCAAGCATTTCATCTATTTTATAGTTTATTTTCTATAGACACTATTATAATATCAGATGATTTTGATATAAAATGTTTTGGTTATTGTAACGACCCGATATTTTCAACCATTCACATCCGCACATGTCGGACTTGAATTGCTCAAAATACCGAATTGTTAATTTATATTTGGCAAAACTCAGAATATACAGTAAATAAATAATCACAGATCACAGACACAGAGTAATATAATGCAGCAGAAACAAAGAAATAGTAGTTCATGGAGCTACTATATAAATACATCAGAGTTAAGTAAGATACAATAGGAATACCAAGACACAACAGGAGTAACAGTATGAAAATCAAGTACAACTCAGAATACAACTGAAATCAACTGGATAACAAAATGAATAGATATCTGGATCTTCAAAGCGAAACTCCAGCTCCAACGGTGAGTCTCTAATGCTGTATCACTCAGTCTGACCCGAGCGTAAAGCAAAACACAAAACACTCGAGTCCAGACATACATACTTATCAATGTAAACCAACTCAAGTGAACTGTAATAAAGGTACAAGTAACTCAAAGAATGCTTGGGATCGCCCATCCTCTAAGGATCCGTTAAACTATCTACTATGCAGTAATATTCGCTATTATAATAATGTCTAATCATAAAATAACATACTTTAAAATAGCATTAGGGCTTTACATTTAATCTGAACTCACCCTAACACATAATAGTGCCAATAGTCTATACAGTACCTGCATACCTCGAAAGGCTATGAGAAGATACTCCATAGGTACGACACAAATAGAAACTCGTAGTAAAGCTCGCTATGGTAGGTGACACGACACAACTAGGCAATGCCAGGGTAGATATACCAATTATGCATCTGGACTGGTGGTAACGCATAGCAACCACTATCGCCCGCCTCGAACAACACTCCCAAATCAAGGGTGCGCACCAAATCAATCACATGTAATAGAATGGTATCGAAGAAGTGTGTTCGATCAGAGGTGCAACCTCATTGGCCCATTAATCGCTCCTGTTTTAGCCACCTTATGCCAACTCATGGGAGTTGGGTCCACGCATATACCTTAGGATCGTTGCCACCATCCTCCTTCATTCTGGAAACTCCACCGCGTACACAGTTGTCAAAGTGGTTTTCGGTATCAATAGAGAGTATGTCCATATCCGATCCCGGTCTCTTTAACAACCAATCGTTATTATAACCCGTGGTTATAAAATTTAAAACAGTAATATTTCAAATCAAAATACTTCAAAATAGAATATCATTTCAAATCCAAATCTTTATCAAAATAAAGATTAAATCAATTCCAAACCATTTCAATATATTTAAAATATCATATCATTTCAAAACTTCATTTCAAATCATTTCAATATATCAAAATATCATATCTTTCCAAAACTTCATTTCAAATCATTTTAATATATCAAAATATCATATCTTTCCAAAACTTCATTTCAAATCATTTTAATATATCAAAATATCATATCTTTCCAAAACTTCATTTCAAATCATTTTAATATATCAAAATATCATATCCTTTCAAACTTCATTTCAAATCATTTTAATATATCAAAATATCATTTGAGTTCAAATCTAAATATTCAACTTTAAATACTTTTTAAATTTAAAGATATCATTCATTTATTATCATTTCATGTCACCTTTTAAATACTTTATATTTCAATCAAAAAAAATTCATTTAAACCATTTAAAAGTGTAATTATCATACTTTCAAATCAAGTATTCAATTACCAAAGTTTTAAACTATTCTGAGTTCATTTACTAAGTAAAAAACCATAAACATTGAAAATTTCAGCCTTTCACAGCATTCAGAAAAGCTGTTATAAGTTATACTTGAAAACATTTAATTCAGCAAAGACAGCATTTAAAAATGCTATTAAATCTCAGTTTTAGTTGAAATTTAGTTTAAAACAGCAAAGACAGAATTTCCAGAAATGCTGTAATAGCTCAGGTTTCAAATTAAAGGGTTTCATTAAATTCAGCAACAACAGCAGACCGCTATAGCAATTAAAGAACTGCTGTAATAGGCCTTTATCAAGTTTTTAGCCTTTTAATTTACTCAGCAACTACAGCATTACAGAACTGCTGTAATAGCCTCTTATTTAAGTTTTAGTTCATTTACAAAAATCATAACATTTCTGAATGCTATAAAAAGAAATTTCCAGATTTTAGTGTATTTCCAACAAATAATAACCTTCAATATTAAACCTTTTAAACATTATAAAAATCATATTTTGACATTCAAAAATGTTCATTAAAATTATTCTTTTAATTTATGATTTGTATAAGAAACATTTACAGTAAAATCCAAATTTCCAATAAGTTTACTTAACAAATACAAATGTACAATTTTCTTTTCTTCACATTTTTAACAAATAAACTTAACACTTATATTTTATTTCCATTTCACAAATTAAACTAAATTTTCAATTTTATTTAATTAACTTAAACCTTTAATAAAAACCAAATTCACATTTCCAAGTCAAGTTATATTTTAAAATTACACTTTTAAGCATTCATTTATTTAACCATTTTAATACATAGAAAACTCAATAACACTTTATTAAATCATTTAAATTCAAATTCAAATCAGATTATCATATTTACCATTTTCCAAATATAATTAAATTTCCATTTTATTTATATAACTTAAATGTCATTTTAAAACCAAAATTCCAAATTTCCAAACTTAAGTTATATTTCAAAAATTCACTTTTACCATTCATTTAAATTACATTTTTAACTTCTAGAAAAATCCAAATTTCTTTATTTAAACATTAAAAATCCAATTTAAATCAAATTTCATAATTTTACACTTTTAAAAAAATATTTAAAATACTATATAAAAATAACCACGGGCATGTATATAGTTTTCTAACCTAGGTCAAGTGATACAGATATGTATCATTTCAATCCGTAGTTTAAAAAGCAAAAATCCGGGGTTCTATCATTTCAAACCCGCAATCCCAAGTTAAAATAAAATAAATAAAAATCATTTAGGCCTATCATTTCAGTCCATAATGATTTTCCCTTATTCTAAAGTCCATTCGGGTATGTATCATATTAACCCATAGTGATTCTATTCTACAGGGAACTTGCAGTGTGATAAACAGAATATAATAAACAGTAAAATAATATAAAACATAACAGATGATGGGACAAGTTAATGACATGGTTTAACATCAGAAATATACAATCACAGGCATGTATAGCATAATATAATAGTTTTTACACATTCAGTTGTTGTCACTTCACATTTGCATAAGTATAAATGTCAGGTGTGATTACTCACCTTTTGAGCTAAAGTTAGTGAATCAAATGACACAAATGAAGTCCAGAAGCACGATATAGCACGACTTCGGATTTGAGTGGAGAGAGCCAAGATGTTAATCTTGTATACAATAATAAAACAAGCACTATATAAATATATTTTACATACAAATAAAGTCAACAACTTTAGTTTGCAAAACAATTGCAAAATATGAAAGATAACCAAACCTTAGAAGCAAAAGGCTTGTACAAGACAACATAGGCTTGGCCTAAATTCAAATGGGCTTGATCTCACCACACCTATGCTCGGCCTAGGTCATGTATGCTCGGCCATGAGTCATGAGACATGGCTATGGACATGAAAATGGAAGGCAAGGGCATGAAGATGCAAAGGTATGCAAGGGGTCAAGGGATGGAAGGTTTTGGGTCAAGGGATGTAAGGTTTTGGTGAATCTAAGGCTCGGCCATGGTCACTACAGGTCAGGTCAGAGGTTGAGCTGATGGTCAGAGGTCATGGTAGCAAGTGGTGGTGGTGTTAGAGGTGGTGGCCAAGGCTAAACATGAAGGTGATGGTGGAAATGGCTTGGCTAGGCATTGTTTTGGAGTTTTGCAATGTTTTTGTGGTGTTTGCATCATTTGGTTGCCATGGCCTGATCTGGTCAGAGGAGGGGGAAGGTCAGGCCATGGATTAGGTGGGGAAGAGGAGGAGGTAGTGGTCGGTGAAGGAAGTGGTGGTGAAGGCCGAGCAAACATGTGAATGAACTAGGCAAAACAATGAAGAAGAAAAATGAGAGAAAAGAAGAGCCATGACTTACTTTTTTTTCCAAGTGAAAGTAGCCGTTAATGGAGATGAGGTGGGAAGTTTTTCCACGTGAATATCACATAGAAATGCACGGCTAAAGGTGAGGGAAAGTGGAAGGTCACCAGGAAAAGGAAGAGGTAAGCAAATGAAAGGTCAAAAGAAGAGGAAGAGTCACAAGCAAATGAAAGGACTTTGTCTCTTCGAATTTCCAAATTTATTTATACAAAATAGAAAAAATAAAACTCAGTAAATAAAAAAAACTAAAATAAAGTAGAAGAGAAAAATAAATAATTAATCTTAGGAAAATAGAAAGTAAGTAAAGAAAATAGTTTATTTAAATGAAACTAGATTTAAAATTGCAAAACAAAAATACAATTGACTTTGGAAAATTATAACAACAATTCTAAAAAAAATAAAAAGTCAAGTAAATAAGAGAAATGATGAACAAAATAAAGTGAAAAATGGAAATAAAATAATTTCTTAAGAAAATAAAAAGATAAATAAAGAATTACTTTAATTAATTGAAACTAGAAATTAAAAATTGTAAACAAAAGACAACTGACATTAGAAAATTTCAATTACACTATAAAAATGTTTTAAAACTAGAATAGATACATAACATCATATTACACTTGTAAACATATATTAGAACATGACATAACAAACAAAAATATTATTTATATAGAATTAAAATAACAGTTTTGTTAAATACAACAATTTACATCCAATAGTGTAAAAGACATAACTTTCACAATATAAATCAGATTTCAACGAAACGAAAGCAATATTCTTAAAATTTTATTTACTTCCATAATAAAAGATAAAATTCAAAATTTCAAACTTTTAAAATTTAAATTAAAAGTCAAAGTTTGACCATATTGACCCAAATTCACTATTTTGGAAAATACTCTATTTATTCATGTTTGGAATTATAATTCACATACAAATCATAATTAATATTTAAAATAAAAAATCTTCCATTTAATAAATAAAATAAAGTTTTTAAATCAGAAAATTCAATTTAAAATAATTGCAAAATACAGGGTTGTTACACTCTCCCCCACTCAAAACTTTTCGTCCCCGAAAAGGAATGAGGTACGGGGAAACACAGAAAAAGATAGAATGAAATAGGATTAAGACAAGATGACAAGAAGATTGAAATTATACCTGATAACTGCTGTTATAGGTAAGTTTATCAAGGTGGAGATGATCTTCCCAAGATCCTCCAGAATCAAGAACACAAGCACGAAAAAGATCATCGAGAATCTGATCACCCTTTCCGTTTGACCGTCGGTCTGTGGATGGTAAGCAGTGCTCAGATTTAGAATAGGGAGAAGTAAGAACCATATAAGAGATATAAAAATTAAATGATGAAGGAAAAAGAGAAAGGAAGAAAGACTAGAACAAACTTATTAAGCATAATACGAAAAACACGATTCATCAAATCAACAAAGAGAGCAGGAGCATTAGTCAAACCAAAAGGCATGACTAATAGTTCATAGAAAAACCATTCTCAGTACGGAAAGCAGTCTCGGGAATACTTTCCTCAGCAACCCTGAGTTGGTGAAAATCAGAGGCAAGAACAAGCTGAAAGAGAACAGTAGCTCCAAGGCTAACCAATTCGAATTTGATTTCCTACTTAGAAGGTAGGAGAATGGAAACAACCAGAAAAATATACATTGGAAAACAGAATAAGATGATAAATTTAAAACCATGAAAATTTCAACTTACATTAATAATTAATTTCATCCATTTGATTTCACTTGAGTTAAATAAATCTTAATTATTTTTAAATCTCATTATCTCATCATCAAATCAACAATTTATAAAGTCATGAATTTGAACAATCATTTATTATATTTCATCTTTATTCATTAAATTTCATTCTTCTTTATTTCAATTCATTCTTAAATTTACTCCACTTAATATATCAAATCCTATATATATTAAGTTTATTTCACTTAATATAACTATTCCAATTTATTTATAATTTCTTTTAAATATCATTATACTGTAAATTATTCAATTAACCCCTTTTTCTCTATTTACCTCTATTGATCCTTTATAAATAAAATTTAAGTGTATAACATTTATTATAACCACTTAAGTTTTATTTATAAAATTATCTTTATTTTGAATTTTCCAATTACATATTTAACTTTTAATAATTTAGGTAAGCTATATTGGAATGTAATTGAGTATTATACAAATAAATTCTTTCTAATTCAATTATACAAGTTTACATATTTATTCAAACTTTTATAATTGAAATTAGCCTTTAAGATAAAATTTACGAATTAGATTTCCGATTAACTTCAAACTATTTTAGAGATAATTAAATATACACAATATATATAAAATCAACTCTTAAATACATATATTATAAATCAAGTCACATTTAGAAATTTAAATCAATTTAATTTTCCAAAGCAAAACTGTAGCAAGGCTATAAAATGGTCTCTCCACTTCGAAACCAGAAAATGAACGTCGATGATGCTGTAGTCATCACCGAAATTATTTTCCAGTGACAAAGAAAAGAGCACTGATTTACAAATTAAAAATCCTTTGAAACAATTTCTACTAGAAATACTTTTAAATAATAAATCCTTTTAAAACTTTCAAAACAAGGTTTGAAATCATCGGAAATTAAATTCTCACATTCTTGATTTAAATCCATTTAAATTTCCAAATTAATTTATAACCATGTTTAATTATTTAGATATGAAACTAAAGCCAATGATTATAAAATATATGCAAAGTTAGATATTATTTATTAACACCCAATTCTATTAATTTTCAAAATTCAGAAAATTAACCTTATACATATTATAATTATACAAAATTTATCTATCTACTAAATTTGAAAAAACCATATTGTGTCAGTTTGCTTTGTTCGAGTGTTTTGGAGATCCTATCGATAGCGTTGATTAGACGAATCGATCAAAAACCCAAATCAAACTCAAAAACTCAAACAACACAATATATAAAACATCTTTAAATATAAGATTTTCTTATACAAGATTAATGTTTCAAAATAAGGATAGGGATTCAAATTGATGGACTCCAATCAAAGAGAACTCTGATTTGAATATAAGTTGGAGACAAAAGATAAGATGATTAAACAATAGAATAGGGAGTATGGACAAGCCTATATATATCGCGGGCAACCTTAACTAGGTCAACCGTGACTTAACGAAAAAGATCGTTGTGGATTTCCTAGGGTAAATCTACATTCGATCTCAAGAGATAGAATTCAGGCATAGCAAGAGATAGTAGCATTGTAAACCAAGGATACAGAAGTCTTTGGTGAATCAATGTTTTTTGTAAAGAAGTTTCACCCCTTTACAAGTCATTAAAATATTGGCGGGACCGCCAATTCATTAGAAAGATTATTCGGAGTGGTGTTATGGGACACTCCAAAATCAAGAAGACACGAATAGGTGAGGACAAGAATGGACTTTGGAACCGAAGGGAACGTTCCAAAATTCAAAGGAAACCGAATCGAAGAAGAACGAATTCATGTTCGAACGAAAGTGATTCTGTAATTAAACTTACTTTATATGCTGAGTTTGCCTAAAACCAGAGCTCTGATACCAACTGTAACGACCCGATATTTTCAACCATTCGCATATGCACATGTCGGACTTGAATTGCTCAAAATATCGAATTGTTAATTTATATTTGGCAAAACTCAGAATATACAGTAAATAAATAATCACAGATCATAGACAGAGAGTAATATAATGCAGCGGAAGAAAAGAAATAGTAGTTTATGGAGCTACTATATAAATACATCAGAGTTAAGTAAGAAACAATAGGAATACCAAGATACAACAGGAGTAACAGTATGAAAATCAGGTACAACTCAGAATACAACTGAAATCAACTGGATAACAAAATGAATAGATATCTGAATCTTCAAAGTGAAACTCCAGCTCCAACGGTGAGTCTCTAATGCTGTATCACTCAGTCTGACCCGAGCGTATAGCAAAACACAAAACACTCGAGTCAGGACATACATACTTATACAATGTAAACCAACTCAAGTGAACTATAATGAAGGTACAAGTAACTCAAAGGATGCTTGGGATCGCCCATCCTCTAAGGATCCGTTAAACTATCTACTATGTAGTAATATTCGCTATTATAATAATGTCTAATCATAAAATAACATACTTTAAAATAGCATTAGGGCTTTACATTTAATCTGAACTCACCCTAACACGTAATAGTGCCAATAGTCTATACAGTACCTGCATACCTCGAAAGGCTATGAGAAGATACTCCATAGGTACGACACAAATAGAAACTCGTAGTAAAGCTCGCTATGGTAGGTGACACGGCACAACTAGGCAATGTCAGGGTAGATATACCAATTACGCATCCGGACTGGTGGTAACGCATAGCAACCACTATCGCCCACCTCGAACAACACTCCCAAATCAAGGGTGCGCACCAAATCAATCACAAGTAATAGAATGGTATCGAAGAAGTGTGTTCGATCAGAGGTGCAACCTCATTGGCCCGTCAATCGCTCCTGTTTTAGCCACCTTATGCCAACTCATGGGAGTTGGGTCCACGCATATACCTTAGGATCGTTTCCACCATCCTACTTCATTCTGGAAACTCCACCGCATACACAGTTGTCAAAGTGGTTTTCAGTATCAACAGAGAGTATGTCCATATCCGATCCCGGTCTCTTTAACAACCAATCGTTATTATAACCCGTGGTTATAAAATTTAAAACAGTAATATTTCAAATCAAAATACTTCAAAATAGAATATCATTTCCAATCCAAATCTTTATCAAAATAAAGATTAAATCAATTCCAAACCATTTCAATATATTTAAAATATCATATCATTTCAAAACTTCATTTCAAATCATTTCAATATATCAAAATATCATATCTTTCCAAAACTTCATTTCAAATCATTTTAATATATCAAAATATCATATCTTTCCAAAACTTCATTTCAAATCATTTTAATATATCAAAATATCATATCTTTCCAAAACTTCATTTCAAATCATTTTAATATATCAAAATATCATATCCTTTCAAACTTCATTTCAAATCATTTTAATATATCAAAATATCATTTGAGTTCAAATCTAAATATTCAAATTTAAATACTTTTTAAATTTAAAGATATCATTCATTTATTATCATTTCAAGTCACCTTTTAAATACTTTATATTTCAATCAAAAAAATTTCATTTAAACCATTAAAAGTGTAATTATTATACTTTCAAATCAAGTATTCAATTACCAAAGTTTTAAACTATTCTGAGTTCATTTACTAAGTTAAAAACCATAAACATTGAAAATTTCAGCCTTTCACAGCATTCAGAAAAAGTTATAAGTTATACTTGATAAACATTTAATTCAGCAAAGACAACATTTAAAAATGCTGTTAAATCTCAGTTTTAGTTGAAATTTAGTTTAAAACAGCAAAGACAACATTTCCAGAAATGCTGTAATAACTCAGGTTTCAAATTAAAGGGTTTCATTAAATTAAGCAAAGACAGCAGACCACTACAGCAATTAAAGAATTGCTGTAATAGGCCTTTTTCAAGTTTTTAACCTTTTAATTTACTTCAGCTACTACAACATTACAGAACTGCTGTAATAGCCTCTTATTTAAGTTTTAGTTCATTTACAGAAATCATAACATTTCTGAATGCTATAAAAAGAAATTTCCAGATTTTAGTGTATTTCCAGCAAATAATAACCTTCAATATTAAACCTTTTAAACATTATAAAAATCATATTTTGACATTCAAAAATGTTCATTAAAATTACTCTTTTAATTTATGATTTTTATAAGAAACATTTACAGTAAAATCCAAATTTCCAATAATTTTACTTAACAAATCCAAATGTACAATTTTCTTTTCTTCACATTTTTAACAATTAAACTTAACACTTATATTTTATTTCCATTTCACAAATTAAACTAAATTTTCAATTTTATTTAATTTACTTAAACCTTTAATAAAAACCAAATTCACATTTCCAAGTCAAGTTATAATTTAAAATTACACTTTTAATCATTCATTTATTTAACCATTTTAATACATAGAAAACTCAATAACACTTTATTAAATCATTTAAATTCAAATTCAAATTCAAATCAGATTATCATATTTACCATTTTCCAAATATAATTAAATTTCCATTTTATTTATATAACTTAAATGTCATTTTAAAACCAAAATTCCAAATTTCCAAACTTAAGTTATATTTCAAAAATTCACTTTTACCATTCATTTAAATTACATTTTTAACTTCTAGAAAAATCCAAATTTCTTTATTTAAACATTAAAAATCCAATTTAAATCAAATTTCATAATTTTACACTTTTAAAAAAATATTTAAAATATTCAAAATACTTTATAAAAATAACCACGGGCCTGTATATAGTTTTCTAGCTTAGGTCAAGTGATACAGATATGTATCATTTCAATCCGTAGTTTAAAAAGCAAAAATCCGGGTTCTATCATTTCAAACCCGCAATCCCAAGTTGAAATAAAATAAATAAAACTCACTCAAGACTATCATTTTAGCCCATATTGATTTTCCCTTATTCTAAAGTCTGTTCGGGTATGTATCATTTCAACCCATAGTGATTCTATTCTACAGGGAACTTGCAGTGTGATAAACAGAATAGAATAAACAGTAAAATAAAATAAAACATAACAGATGATGTGACAAGTTAATAACAGGGTTTAACATCATAAATATACAATCACATGCAGGTATAGCATAATATAATAGTTTCTACACATTCGGTTGTTGTCACTTCACATTTGCATAAGTATAAATGTCAGGTGTGATTACTCACCTTTTGAGCTGAAGTTAGTGAATCAAATGACACAAATGAAGTCCAGAAGCACGATATAGCACGACTTTGGATTTGAGTGGAGAGAGCCAAGATGTTACTCTTGTATACAATAATAAAACAAAGCACTATATAAATATATTTTACATACAAATAAAGTCAACAACTTTAGTTTGCAAAACAATTGCAAAACATGAAAGATAACCAAACCTTAGAAGCAAAAGGCTTGTACAAGACAACATAGGCTTGGCCTAAATGAAAATGAGCTTGATCTCACCACACTTAGGCTCAGCCTAGGTCATGTATGCTCGGCCATGAGTCATGAGACATGGCTATGGACATGAAAATGGAAGGCAAGGGCATGAAGATGCTAAGGTATGCAAGGGGTCAAGGGATGGAAGGTTTTGGGTCAAGGGATGTAAGGTTTTGGTGAATCTAAGGCTCGGCCATGGTCACTACAGGTCAGGTCAGAGGTTGAGCTGATGGTCAGAGGTCATGGTAGCAAGTGGTGGTGGTGTTAGAGGTGGTGGCCAAGGCTAAACCTGAAGGTGATGGTGGAAATGTCTTGGCTAGGCATTGTTTTGGAGTTTTGCAATGTTTTTGTGGTGTTTGCATCATTTGGTTGCCATGGCCTGATCTGGTCAGAGGAGGGGGAAGGTCAGGCCGTGGATTAGGTGGGGAAGAGGAGGAAGTGGTGGTCGGTGGAGGAAGTGGTGGTGAAGGCCGAGCAAACATGTGAATGAACTAGGCAAAACAATGAAGAAAGAAGAAGAAAAATGAGAGAAAAGAGGAGCCATGACTTACTTTTATTTTTTCCAAGTGAAAGTAGCCGTGAATGGAGATGAGGTGGGAAGTTTTTCCACGTGAATATCACATAGAAATGCACAGCTAAAGGTGAGGGAAAGTGGAAGGTCGCCAGGAAAAGGAAGAGGCAAGCAAATGAAAGGTCAAAAGAAGAGGAAGAGTCACAAGCAAATGAAAGGACTTTGTCTCTTCGAATTTCCAAATTTATTTATACAAAATAGAAAAAATAAAACTCAGTAAATAAAAATAAAAAAAACTAAAATAAAGTAGAAGAGAAAAATAAATAATTACTCTTAGGAAAATAGAAAGTAAATAAAGAAAATAGTTTATTTAAATGAAACTAGATTTAAAATTGCAAACAAAAATACAATTGACTTTGGAAAATTATAACAACAATTCTAAAACAAATAAAAAGTCAAGTAAATAAGAGAAATGATGAACAAAATAAAGTGAAAAATGGAAATAAAATAATTTCTTAAGAAAATAAAAAGATAAATAAAGAATTACTTTAATTAATTGAAACTAGAAATTAAAAATTGTAAACAAAAGACAACTGACATTAGAAAATTTCAATTACACTATAAAAATGTTTTAAAACTAAAATAGATACATAATATCATGTTACACTTGTACACATACATTAGAACATGACATAACAAACAAAAATATTATTTATATAGAATTAAAATAACAATTTTGTTAAATACAACAATTTACATCCAATAGTGTAAAAGACATGACTTTCACAATATAAATCAGATTTCAATGAAACGAAAAGAAATATTCTTAAAATTTTATTTACTTCCATAATAAAAGATAAAATTCAAAATTTCAAACTTTTAAAATTTAAATTAAAAGTCAAAGTTTGACCATATTGACCAAAATTCACTGTTTTGGAAAATACTCTATTTATTCATGTTTGGAATCATAATTCACATACAAATCATAATTAATATTTAAAATAACAAAATCTTCCATTTAATAAATAAAATAAAGTTTTTAAATCAGGAAATTCAATTTAAAATAATTGCAAAATACAGGGTTGTTACAGTTATCGTAAGGTAAAATCCCGTCGTATTTATGCGTGGCGTGGTCTTACGAGATACCTTTGTTTTTAAAGGATTTTGATAACTGTAATAATTTAAATTGAGTGTGTTTTCTCATGCTGG
This sequence comes from Allium fistulosum, assembly GCA_030737815.1. Classification (NCBI taxonomy): domain Eukaryota; kingdom Viridiplantae; phylum Streptophyta; class Magnoliopsida; order Asparagales; family Amaryllidaceae; genus Allium; species Allium fistulosum. The sequence continues at coordinate 89,772,904 of CM060905.1, forward strand.
TTTTCCAGACTGACTTGGGTGTTATTTTATTATAGTGCTCGGGTCAAACCAAGTAATACAGATTGAAGTTAGGATGCTATGGAGTACATGAGTCGTGTTGGAGGAGTCTCAGGCATATTCCACATATTCGATTATATTCCGCTGTGTGTGTATGCTGTATATTCAGCACATGCGAGGACAAGTATTATAACTGTCCAGATTGATTTTTTGACCATTGTACTATGATGATTGTATGAATATTAATGTTTATAGTTTCTTTTTGTATAAAGATCAGTTATTATGTATTATATATTGTTCCGCTGCGATGTGTGAGGTTCTGTATTGTTGTTTCTATTTTTCTTCTACCTCTTCTTCTTCTTCACCCCTAAAGATTCGTATTTCTGTTCAATTTGAGTTGAACACGTGTGATTTATTGTCGACTCAAAGGGTACGGATTTGCGGGCCTTTAATTTTTTAATAAAAGTTGGAATTTGACCATGAAAGTTATTTCGTTGCATTCGTGGTGAAATTCTAATCTATTTCCATATATAATATGCTGAAAACGGAGCTCAAGCAAAGAAGTTATGAGCATTTGAAGTTCTCATATTTAAATTAATTTAGTTTGAATTCAAATTCAAATGAGAAATCAAATTTAAGGTTTAAATTTCAAAGATTAGCTTAGGGGCTAAGTAAAATTTTAACGGTAAAAAGTTAATTAGGTAATAAAATAATCTTGCAATAGAAATAAATAAACATTCCCCAAGTAGAGGAGCGATCGACCGCTTGGCAACAAAAGTTGCCAATGGCGGATTGGGTTTGAAGCTATGTTTTATTCGGTTGTACGCTCCAGATTTACTCATTTCCTATCTACTACCATCCTATGGTTCTGGTGCATTTCAACTCCTATAAATTGAACCCCATCCTTTTATTCATATTATTTTGGAGGATATGACGAAATTCTGCCATTGCCATCTCTCTGATAAGATTCAGAAACTCCATAGAGAATGCAGGTAAGAATTCAACTTATTTCCTATCTGTTTATTCTTCCTCCAATCTATTTTCATCCTATTTTTATCCAATTATTATCAATCTAATAAGTATATATACCTCTTCCCTGTTGTGTGTGTGTATATATCAAAAGTGAGAGATTCTAGAAGAGATCGAAAGGCTACAAATCCATTTGAGTGAAGCTAAGGTTAATTTGTGAGTGGAAACCTTAGTATTTCTTTTCAATAATTGTTTATAGTGTTTCTTTTTGGATTTGAATATGCCTTAGGGATTTTGGGATCTCGAAAATATGATAGATTAAATCCCCCAAAATTCCTTTTTATTTCGATATATCAATTCTATGCTGGAATTCCCAATTATTTACATTAATTTGATGAAATTTGTTTCATTTATGCAATTTTTGATTATTTCATAGTCTATCTACTTCTCCTTCTTATTTGGGTCAAATTGTGATCCTTTATAAAATAAAGGGTTTAGCTTACGAATGTTCATAGTTTACACTACTTATTCTTATCTATTTCTTTGTAAAAGAGGAGTTGAATAGAATATGTAGTTTAGATTGCAATTCTTATTGTTTAAGATATTCCATTGAATTGGTGTAATAAATTGAGTTTCTATTTTATTTACAAGTCTGTTATTACAGTTTTGGTTATGAACATTTATTTCCCGTTTCGGACATTAGAATCCCATGAAATCTTGGGAATTTGAAGAAAAAGGCCTTGTAATAATAATTGGTTTGGGAATTGACATTTAACGCTAGTTTAGAGCGTAAAATCCATGCGTTTAGAACTTATTAGGCACAAATATCTTTTTATCTCTATTTACGTAATTAACGTATCATTGCGTATATAGCATAATTAATTAGGCATTTATTTACATTTATTTCCCCCATAAGGAAAGTAATTGATCATGAGGCGAAAATAAGAGTAAACTCTTATATAGCTTAATTATTATTTTATAGTGTAATAAGGAAGATTCCTTATAAGGCCTTATTTATGAAACATTGATATGAGAGAGAGAAAGAGAGAGAGAGAGAGAGTGTGTGTGTATGGAGAGTAATTGATTTGTGGCTAAGTCATAGGGATGCGAGGTCAATAGAGTTACATGATAGAAGTCTGCCCTTCACTTTGAGGCTGCTAGCAGTTGTATACAATTTTATTGATGTGTGATATCCTTATGATAAATATTTGTAATGATGAGAGGTTGGTTTGAAATTCTGTAGGGGAAATCTACCCAGCTAATCTGGCTACCAGTTCCTACGAATAGCGGACTAATGTGAGACGTTATTATGAGTATGAGCCATAAGACGAAGGGCCTGCTTAGGGGTTTTGAGGTATTATATGGTTGGATCCGCCTCTTGTCTCTAGATGAAGTACTAAATGGCTAAGGGGACACGTTAGGTGGTATCTCTACAGGAGTTCACTTCTAAAAATAGGTCTTAAATGATGGGGTCTGCCTTAATTAAGGTCTTAAATGACGAAAGTCTGCTTATTTTCCACCTGGAAGTATTAAGTGGCCTATGAGATTCCATGTGATGTTAACTAGATAGTACCATTGAGAAGCATGCTTCTGGAAATAGGTCTTAAATGATAGGGGCTGCCTTAATTAAGGTCTTAAATGACCAAAGTCTGCCTACATTCCACTTGGAAGCATTAAGTGGCTTGGGTACCGTTTCTTACATTATTAGCTATTTATGATGTATGATTGGGATATGGGATTTTAGAAACCTGCTGCTGGAATGGAAGGTATTAAGTGGTTGGACCCACCTCCTTTCCATATAAAGAAGTATTAAATGACTTTAATGGTTTTATGTTCATAGACATAGTCTTATTTTGAAATATATTGCCCAAGTACTGAAAAGTTAAGACTCGAGGTTTTTATTCACCAAATACTTGTTGTTCTGACTCCCTCCTCATTATTACACAGGTTAAGGACAAAGTGATGACGGTGACGATGCTTAGAGATGGAGAAGCTAGGCTTGTGGCAGTATTTATTATTATTTGGTTTTATGTGTACCCACGGATTTAGACAATTGTTGTAATGAATAATATGTTACAGTTTTTATGGAATTTTTTGTTATAACATTTTTATGGTTTTGAAATAAATGGGTACACTTTACTATTATATTTTGTTCCATCTGTTGAGAGTTCTGAAAGTTTAGTTATGGCTCTGCAATGTTATTTCTTTTTACTACCAACAGCTTGCCTTAGAATGGATCTAAGTTTCGATGGGCCTTTTCTGGATCAAAATTTAGGCCTGTTTCGAGATGGGCTGTCACACAGAATCTCCTACGCCATAAGTCATTGTCGTTCTGACTCCCTTCAGCCACCAAATCACCAGCCCCTCCATCACATGCCTACTATTACTACTACTAGCCCCACATCACTAGGTCTTAGCCTCCGCTTTTTCGCTTGCACCAGCACCACTTCATCACTACCACGCTCCACTTTGCGACTGCCAGCCAATCCTTGTGCACAATCGCACACCTCCACCTAAGAGTTGTGAATTCCACCTCCATCACTACCAGCAAGAACAGGCACATGCCCCCAACTTCTCCACATTCGATCGCTTCCCAACTCATCTTTCAAGCAGGCCTTTACCATCGCCAGCCACATCGTCTAACCCCATCCGTTACAGCTGTCGTAAACCAGTCTACTTCACCGATCCCTCCTCCATCTCTTCGTTTTCCATTTTCAGGCTAGCGCGCCATGCATGATTTTTTTACTTTTTTGCAAGTCGATCTGAGGAGATTATGGAAAAAGAGGGTATAGGTTGAGATATGTAAATGAGTGTATGGGCTTGGGCTAAAGTTTGGGCTTGAATGGTGAAATGTGGAAAAGTTTCTAGAACTAAGGAGAAAGTGACGCCTTTTATTTATTTTTATCTTTTTTTTAAATAATTATTTTTTATTTATTTGTAAATAAATTTCAATTTAATTTAAATTGATCCCCACTTCAGTTACAAAATATATTTCGATAACAACATAATTTCTTTCAATTCAGTACATGTTTATTTCTATTTAATTATCCGTTGTATTATTACAAAATAAATTTAGTATTCAACTATTTTGATCATGTAAAAATTATTTTCACCTTAATATTTTATATTTAATTAAAACATATTCATCTACTTCAATATATTATTTGAAAGAATTTATTTAGTTAATTCAATTTATTAAAACAAAATCTTTTGTTAACTAAACTTCAAATAAATAAGAATATATTTTCAAAACAATAATTGTTAAATATCGAATTCGAATATTTTTGTTTTAATTAAATTTACTTATTATTACGGCATAGAAAATAGAGTTGTTACAACTTCTCCCCTTATGAAAATTGCGTTCTTACAATCTCTTGTAGGAAGACGTCATATACAACTAATACCCTGAGCTTTCTTCGTATCAACGATCTTCTATCAAACATAAACTACTCAATCCTCTATATGGCTTTTCCTTCAACTTATCTTATCGTATGCCACAATTTAAATAGATTCATTCAATGACTTTCTATTTTCGCATACGATAAATTTTTATGAAATTTTTTCTAAGTGTCGGATTTTTCAAAAAATTTCGACAGTCTCCATTATATGGAAAACGTTTTGAAAAAACAAAACACAATATAATCACAACATATATACATCCCAACCATGGAGCATTCCAAAACATGGGGGAACAATATAATATCACATCATATATCAATATAGCATAAAAACATACCTTTTTTATTAGCGTTTAAGCAAGCTATTTTACTTTTACGTGAGCATAAGCTAGCCAAAGTTGCCAAATTGTCCAAATATGCTCCAAAAGTAACTATTCCCAACTCACATTCAAATATTAGTCGCATATGAAGATGTATAAGAAGTATGCATTTACTTAATATAAAAACAACATCACATTCATATTTAAACCACTTTCCGATAAAATTTCAAAGGTCGAAAACACCAAATTAGGAATGAGTTTTAAAATTATAGTTGTTATTTAGTGTTAAAGCTTCCCAAAAGAATTTCCAAATCACAAGAATGTCAAGGAAACTTGAGTTATTAGAGTTTTCTATAAGAAGTGAAGTCTGAGAATGCATTACAAGTGCAGACCCACCTTTCAAATCTGCATTTTTAGCCTAGAAAACATCAAAATTTTGCAAAATCCTTAAAACAAAAGTTTTTCCTTATCTTATAGGCTTTCCAGAAAGGGCAAGTTCGTCAATATCGGACAAACTGTTTGAAATATATGATTATATTAATTCAACGCTGTTATGTGGAATTTGCATTCTCGGAACAACAATATGCATCTACTTTAATTCATGTTTAAATCATAGTTAATCTCACAATTTTACATTGCATTTCAAACACAAACGATCCTTCAATGACATAACTTCCTAATGAATTTAAAATCATCAAAAACGGATCAATAATTTGAGGTTTAAGGTTAAAACTAATCATAGTATTTCAAAAATACTATAAAATGACTTCACTATCAAATTATTTCCAAAACTATTTATCAAACAATCATTAAATTTACAAATCTCTTTTGATAATATTCTATCACTTCTAAATACATACCACCCTCATTTCAAAATTTTCAAATATTTTGAATCCAACTTTTCAAAACTTTCATCGAACCTTTCCAAATCACTTAAAATTCCTTTATACAAAACTTATCCACCATTTTATTTTTTTATAACATTCCACTTTCCAAACTTTTCACAAATCATTTGATAACATTATTCCAAAGCCATCTAAAATCACATTCTTCCAAATTTTCTCAAATTACAAGTAAAGCGCCAATTTTCAAAAACTTCACAATTCTCAAGTCATAACACTTACTATAATATGTAAGAACTTAATTTGACAAATTGTAAAAATTATATATATATATATATATATATATTCTCGGTTATTTAATTAGTCACATTCCATTTAAAAGTTTCACTTTATCATGTTTATATTTATAAATATAAATAAGCTTTCACTTTATCCTTGAAAACCTTTCTCAAAATAGTTGTATTTACAAAAATAATTTTTCTCAGAATAATCAATCCTTTACTTAAGTTTTATAATGCTATATTATTTTCAAAAAAATTATTTTCAGTTGAAAACTTGTATATACATAAACTTTTATATCACAATGCATCATATCAAAATATATTCACAAAATTCATCCAAGTCACGGGCAATCATACAATATAGCAGGCATACAATCACAACATCGCATACCATATAGATTTCTAATTTTAATATATCTATAAATTTGATGATGATGCCTCACCACAAATTTCTAGCGATTTACTTAACCGATTAGCTGCAGTATTGACCGTATATTCAACCTTGTCTCATCATCGACTTTAGCTATCTAGTAATGCTTCATGGCTATAATCATCATAAAAAAATATCTAAACATATGAAAATCTCTTTATTATTTCAAACAATTCTTTATTTTACCACAATGGTACTTACACACACACACATATATACACACTCAAATCAAAACAATTTCTAAAACTTCAAAATATTATACATATTTTCATACCACATACAATACTCCAACACCATTCAAAATAATATTTCTCTTTTCAAAATGTCTTGTATCATTCCTTAAGGCATTAGCTACATTCTTTTTCAAAATATAGCTCAAAAAGTTTCTTTAAAATATCATTTTCTGTTACAACCATTTTTCTCAAGCTATGTTAAAGGGGAATCAAATAAGGCACAGAGCCGAGAAAAATGCCCTCACAATAAAAGTTAGGATGAAAAGAGAAAAGGTTGAAGCCATCCAACTAGTATTGCACAAAAAATCGGCCTATGGTCGTGATACTTGATCCAACCAAAAGAACAGTAACCAACAAGCAAGAAGTCACAACAGAACAAAATATTATGTTCATAAGACAAGCCAGGTATCAGATCTGCACCCATCCTTTAGTTTCAATATTATATTATATTGCTAAATCCAAAATCTGACATAGTTATTGGGAGCAGGAAATAGTCCACAATCATAATACACAGGACCAAAGCAAGGCATTGATACTACACAACGACGTTAGAAGCTGCTTTGGATAGGTCAAAGTACAACACATCCCGATCCAAAAGCCATGCACAAACCAAAATACAAGGACAATCAGACTGCGCCATCCAAATCCCCAAAACTTATACTTTGTTAACACCCTCAAGAGCGGATCTGCATCGCACATGCTATGGGCTACCTAAGCAGTACCGCACGGAGTCCAAAAGTATTCCAAGGGTTGCACACAAGGTTACTCAAGATTCGATCCAACACAGATCCATATTTACGGGTTGATGGCAAAGATAAAAATCATTCATATCAATCACCCATGCAACAAAGGCAACTCAGATTACAATCAACTCAGATTACAGTCAGCTTAGATCATTTTCGTACATATATCGAACTAACTTTCCAAGTTAAGCAAATCACGCACCCTGAAGCCCAAATCAGCTCAGGATGAAGTCTCCCACCACGGTTTCAAAAATTCCCGCCATGATTTCAAGTATTCCCATTCTAATTTCAGGAGTTCCCGCCTTCATCTCAAACTTCCGCAAAAGACACGTCAGCAATTCGGGTGCATCAAACAGATGACGCGGATAGATTATTCCTGATAGGATCGAAGGGATGAAGCATAACGGGAAGAGGAGTGTAGTGATCCCGTATGTATTCATACTATATATAGAAAAAGCATGTAAGCAAGAAAAGGACTTTTACGTTTTCCACTTTTCGTTACTTTTAAGGTTTTATTGTACTCTCTGCCATTGAAAGCTGTACCAAAAAATATAAAAGTAAGGAAGAGAAATTTCCCCCTCGATGTAGGACTCCTTAACATTCAAACCACATAAATTCCTTGTGTTCTTTACAATTTCCTGAATTTTTTTATTTACCAACCTAGTTTTCAGTACCAATCTTACCTTATTTATGTCAAAATTAATTATTAGTTAGATTTGACATTTTAACAAACAGTTAAAGTGTAACCACTTGATTATGTAAGCATCCAACGACATAATCACTACTTAAACAAAAAAATTAATACTACTTAATTTTGTTAATTCAAAATCATTGAGGTAATTAGTGCAATAATTAATTCATCTTTAGTTTGAGTGTTGTAAAATGAAAATCTTACCAATATTTTTGGCGCTAGAAGGAGGGCCTGAACCTCCGTTTATTTCTTGTATCCAGCAAAACTTTACCCACGTTTATTCCATGTACCATGAATCCCATCGATTCATCTTTCCTCCTGTTCAAGAACATTTACACTTGGCTTCAAAGACTGCCAACAAGCCACTCATAACCTCAAAAGCCCAAAGTGAAGTGGGAGCTTCGACTGAAGTCCCTACAGACCCTCTTTAGGTCGCATTCCAATCCTTTACAAAGCAAATTAACCAACGGATGGAATGGCTAGAGAAAATTGTGGCCCAATATACCGTTTAAAGACCATCTTCTCCACCTCGGTCCACAGCTCACTGCCTTCATTCACCTACTACAATGGCTATTCAACAGGGGAATGATAACGACACTCCTAAAGATGGGAACAGTTACACTGGCTTAAGAACTGATATCAAGCTGAAAGGCAAGATCAAAGCAAATCCCCAAATAAAGACAAAAGTAGCCAATACTAACCCTCTATTGCTTAAGAAACAAACTCGATCTGTTTTAGAAGAGAATGAGGCCACCTCACTATTTAAGAATGAATCGTCACAGTCAGAACCTAGAGAAGACGAAACTTTCCAGTTAAAAGCTCGTGTAGAGCAGTTGGGTAAACTTTGCCAATAGGGAACTATGGAGAAGATTAGGGAGGAAGGATCTTCTCCATTCAGCGAGACTATCATCGAAGTAGACTTCTTTGACAACTTCAAGACCCTATTAATTGAAAAATTCGACGGGACTACGAATCCAGACAATCACCTCTATATGTTTGAATACCACATGAACGTTCTGATAGTAGGAAGGATGGTTAGATGTAAACGTTTATCGGTTTACTTAGCCGGAGCTGTAGCTAGATGGTTTAGGAGATTTGGGTCAGGGGAGGTCTATTTATGGAGATAGCTATTTATTGATTTTCTAAGATAGTTCAATTTAGGAAGAGAAGCTTTACCTGATATAAACATGATGTCTTGCGTTAAGCAAGGTGGAAGCAAGAGCCTGTGTAATTTTATCAAGCATTTCAAGTTAGAGGCTCTAAGGATTGGAGTAAGTGACGAAGGAGCATTACTGATGGCAGCCCATGCGGGGATCAAAAGGGGGACACCAATGTGGAAAAAGAATAGCAGAAAGTCATGCCACAACATAAAGGCTTTATATGAAAGAGCCGGTAGCTACATTAGGTTGGAAGAAGCTGGTTCCACTACACATAATCAAAAGTATGCTGCCTCCAGCTATAATAAGAAAAGTGGGGTAGAAGGATATCAGCCGCTAGCAAAGGGACAGAAGGAACTTAGCTTCACAGTAGAAACCCCACTCACTCACACTCATAGTCAGATATACGAGATGACCTGAGTAGAAATTGCTTACTACGTACCCAACAAAGGAAAGAACCCGAAATAGCTTCGAGATATGGCATACTACCGCTTCTACCGAGTGGCCATCATACAACAACTGCCGATATCTAAAGAACAAAATAGAGAGGCTGATCAAGAATGGATACCTAGGAAACTTTCAGAAGAATAACGGCAAAGGAGGAACATGAAATCTGACTTCTGACTCAAATGAGAACCAAGTTGGGAACCCTTCTAACCTGATAGCATCAATCCATAGGAGGCCATACCTCGAGGGTATGAGTAAAAAGGCACAAGAGAGGTACGTGAAAGAGGAGAAAGTTCAACAAAAGTCAATTTTCCATGCCAAACAAAAGCGTTCTCCAAAAATAACGTTCACGGCAGCTGATATGGCGGGAGTTGTCTTCCTTCACTAAGACCCACTTATTATTACGGTGCAGATATTAAACTGCACTATGAAGAAAGTTTTCATTGACTCTGGGAGCTTGGTAAATGTTATCTTCAAGTCTGCATATGATCAGATGAGACTTCCACTAGAAATCCTAAAACCAATTCCTGAACCGATCTTTGGCTTCAACAATATTGCTACCGTCCCAGCAGGATCTACACGCTTACTTGTTACCGCTGGAGTTGCCCCATTACACAAGTCATTCATGCCAGCTTCGTAATCATTAACCAACCCTCACCGTACAATGCCTTCCTAGGTAGCCTGCTTTGATAGATATGGGAGAAATCGTTTCTCGAAAAGATCTGCTTATGAAGTTCAATACTCCTATTGGAATAGGGTTAATAAGAGGCGAACAATTTTTATCTAGAGAGCTATACAATGTAAACCTTACTTCTGCCAATAAAATTGTTCAATATTATTATAGTGTCACTTCTAAAATTTGTAATGATAATAATAAAAAAGAAGAAAAACCGGTTTATAAAACTACGCCGGTACTAAATACCCAAGCTAAAGCCGAAGCAAGTAATCCTGAGCCCTCAAAATCTGTGAAGAAGGAAGAAAGAACATATATGCACATGATCGACACTGATGAGTATAATTTGGTTTATGCATGGTACTTCTCCGAAGAATCCCAAAAATAGACATCTCAGTAAATTCACCACCAGAGGAGGAAATGAAAAGTGAGGTAGACCCGAGATTAAGAGCATTAAAAGAAAGTTAGAGCCGGTGGATAATCTCAAAGACGTACAAATAGATCTAGAAGACCCCATGAAGATTCTCAAAATTGGAAAGAACCTCAGTACAAATGCTCGTACTGAATTGATATACTTTTTGAATAAATCCACAGATGTATTCTCTTGGACATACTCAGATATAGTAGGAATAGATCTAGCTATTATATGTCATGCACTCAACATTGATCTGGATGCCCACCCGGTCAGACAACAGTGCAGAACTCTAGACCAGGAAAGGTACAATGCTCTGCATGAGGAAATTAAAAAGTTGATGGAGAATAGATTCATTAAGGAAGTATACTGCCTGAAGTCGATTACTAACCTAGTACTTTTAAGGAAGCCGAACAGGAAATTGAGAACTTGCATAGACTTCACCAACCTCAACAAGGCTTGCCCAAAGGATAGTTTTCCCTTGCCAAGAATTGATCAATTAGTAGACTTGACCAGGGGGGCATGAACTACTCTCATTCTTGGATGCATATTCATGTTACAATCAGATAGCCATGTTTGAGCCAGACTAGGAGCATACTAGTTTTGTGATAGATAAAGGATTGAACTGCTACAAGGTTATGCAATTCGGGCTCAAGAACGTGGGGGCGACCCACCAGAGGCTAATTAGTATGATGTTTGCAGAATAGATTAGAAAGAACATTGAGGTTTACGTAGACAGCATGCTGGTTAAGTCCAAGGTTGCATCAAGCCACGTCCAAGATTAGAGCAAACATTTGAACTCCTATGGTAATACAATTGAAGTTGTACCGTCTGAAATGCACATTCGCCATCCGATCATGCAAGTTCCTAAGGTATATAGTAAGCGCATGTGGCATTGAAGCAAATTATTTGAAGGCTGAGGCAATAAGAAGAATGGGAATCCCCAAGAAGCCAAAGGATCTAATGAATCTAAATGGCAGGGTAGCAGCACTAAGCAGATTTATATGCAATGCAACAAACAAGTGTATCCCGTTCTTCGATCTGGTGAAGAAGGGGCAAAACTGTGAACGAATTGAGGAGTACAATCAAAACCTAAAAGAACATCTGGTCAATACTCCTATATTATCAAAACCAGTGACATGTGAGAACTTGTACATTTATTTAGCAGCAACTGATAAAGCTATTTTTGCTGTAATGGTAAGAAAAGACGAAGGGACCAAAGACCCATCTACGTCACAAGTAAGTGGTTGTCAAAAGCAGAGCTAAACTACTCAGTCAGTGAGAAGTTGGCATATAACCTGCTCCTAACAACAAGGAAGCTTTGACCATATTTCCAGGCATACCTCATCAAAGTCCTCATAGACAAAACCCTTAAGTAAATGCTGTAGAAGCCAGAGATGTTAGGTCGCTCATTAAAATGGACAATGGAGCTTAGTCAATATGACATCACCTATTGCCTTAGAAAGGCAATCAAATGACAGGCACTTGCAGATTTCATCGCAAAATGCACCCTACCAGCTAAACCTCACTCAAAGGAAGAAGCAAACATCCCGTAGCTCAGGCAACTGTTTGTAGATGGACAATTAGATGAACAGGAGGCATGAATTAGGTATGTACTGATCTCTCCGAATGGGTAGAAGCTATATGGAGCAGTGCATCTCGGTTTCAAAGCAACCGATAATGTGGTAGGATATGAGGCTCTCCTAGTAGGCCTAAGAATGGCCCTGGTAATGAAGGTAGCCCACATTAAAATTCACAGTGATTCCCAACTAGTTGTGAACCAAGTGCAGGGCAATTATCAAACGAAGGAACCAAACTTAGCCGAATATGCGAAACTGTCTAAGAAATTACTAGAGCAGTTCGAACAGTTTGAGATTAAACAAATCCCACGTGAAAACAGCTCATCCGCCAACTCCTTAGCAAAACCTGCTAGTACTAAAGTGGCTAATGAAATGAAGGTAGTACTAATTGGGCATAAAGTAGAGCCAAGTTTAACATAATCAAATCAGATACTGGTCCTGACTCGAGCCCAATAGGCCGCATTCAAGGAGCTTGAGATTAGAAGACAACGGAAAATCAAGAGCAACCCTTAGTTGAACCCTCGCCTTAGCAAACCGAGGAGAGTAACTGGATGACTCCCATCAAGCAATTCCTGCTAAACGGAGTCTTGCCCCTAAACCAGAATGAAGCTAGAAAAATAAGATACAAGGCTCCACACTACTCCTTCTTTGATGGCACATTATACAAGAGAGGGTAGTCAACCCCTTATCTTAGGCATGTTTCCAAAGAAAATGGGGGTATGTGTCATGAAGGAAGTACAAGAGGGCTAATGCGGAGATCACTCGGGGGGAAACTAATTAGAAAAGAAAGTGTTAAACCGAAATTTGGTTCAACATTTTAGATGTGTGTACAAGGAGGCATGTTCGAAGAAATTCCGTTAATACCCCTTGGTTTTATCATTATTCACAAGATTATTTGAAATACTATTCATAAGTTCAAAAGATAAAATATGCAAGTCCGTAAGGAAAATAGGCAAGTCCAAAAGTCAATAGGTAATATGCTCAATTTATGTCTTTATTCACTTATGAACATGTTACAAGATGTGCAAATATGCAAATATCTAATCGATCAAGCCCTTGTTTACAAATATTGTATATCCTCTCTTCTCTTATTAGCCTTTATGCTATTAGTTTATCCTCGAGCTCTCAATAAAGAGAACTTGGAGGAGATCCTAATTGGAAAAGGTGATAAGAGAAAGAGGTTAAGGGCCTCTTTCCATGAGGGGGTACATCTTTATTTATAGTGGTTGAAAGGAGGTAGACTTGCTCCCATTAATGATGTGGGACTTTGATTGCTATTTTGGTGATTGCTTCAACATGAACACCTTTGAGCTTTATGAAAGGAAAAACACTAAATCCTCTTGGATTTGCTATTATGAATTATTTTAATCCTCTTTTATGCATAGGCTTTAATATTCCCACGTCATTGAGGTTGTGCAACATCGATAATACGTGATATTCATGAAATGCGGCATCGATTAACATATGATGCCTATGATTATTTAGGCGACTTTCATTACGACAGCTTCTTCATAACCATTTGATATTCTTTTGTTTACTGATCATTTATGATTTCCTTCTCATTTGTTGGCATTTGACATCAATAAAGTGCGATATGGTTGAAGAGCATTATTAATTGAATGCGATATGGAAGAAGTGCTGCATCAATGCTGTGCAGCATTAATAAAGGGGGGCATTGAAAATAAGCGGCATTGATAACAAGCAGCATTGACAATAGGAAGTATTAAAGAGAAGCAATATCATAAGGCAACGACATTGAAGAGATGCAGTATCCCGAGGCGATATTGATTAGATGTGGCATTCATACCTTCATAGATGAAGTGCAACATCGATAGAGCGCGGCATCAATGAGGTGCGGCATGGATGATACATCATGCCGCTATCACATTGATGGCTTACGACATAGAGCTCTCCAACATTATTTATTCTGCTTTATAATTGGTATGCGGCATGGCTTCTATGTGGCATCATAGGCCTTCGGCATTTATCTATCTATTTACTTTCGGCATTGATTCATCGCCATTCTTTCGGCATTGATTTCTTTGTGTACAGTATTGAATATTTACGATGTCGCCAACTTATGGCATCCTCTACATTAGCATAGCTTATTAGTGGCATTAGTGACCTCGTCATCAATATTGTGCATTTCAACATTCTAGTTTCAATGTCGCATACTTCGACACTTGTCAATATCAGTGTAATGCTTCTTGGCATTCATTAACTATGACATCATTCTCTAACTTTGATATAAATCCCTTTGGAAATTACATCAATAACAAAACATATTAAGGAGCGATTACTATTGGCCAATGGCACTTCAAGACGTAAAGGTATTTGTAAGGAAGTGCAACAGATGTCAAAGCTTTGCCAACATCCACAAAAAGCCATTCTATGAGCTCATCCCACTTACAAGCCAATGGCTTTTCGACATATGGGGCATAGATCTGATAGACCACTTCCAATGTCAAAGGGAGGAGCTAAGTATGCTATAGTGGTGATAGACTACTTCATCGAGTGGGTAGAAGCAAAACAATTAGAAATGATCACTACGAAGAAGATAGTCACTTTCATAGTGAGGAACATAATCACTAGATACAAGATCCCCTATAAGATCATTTCTAACAATGGCACCCAGTTTGAAAGTAAAGAGTTTACGGAGCTTTGTGATAAGAATGGCATAATAAAAAGTTTCTCTTCAGTCGCTCACGCACAAGCAAATGGGTAGGTAAAAGCTGCAAACAAACCATCAAGAAGCTGCTTAAGAAAAGGCTACAGAAAGTGGACGGAAGAGCTATCTTCAGTACTATGGTCCAACCGAACTTCAACCAGGTCTCCAACGGTCCATACTCCTTTTTAACTAACCTACGAATATGAGGTCATGCTTTCTGTCGATGTAGAGGTCCCATCACATAGAAGAATATCATATACAAAAGAAAAGACTAAGAAATTAAAGGAAACTGCATTAGATTTCATTCAGGAAAGAAGGGATGAGGTAGCAGTAATATTGGTCGCATACCAGCAAAGGATGGCAAGAAGTTATAATGCCAAGCTCAAAGAAAGAAAGCCCTACAAAGAGGACTTGGTACTCCGAAGAGTAATGGCCAACACAAAGGATCTAGAAGATGAAGTGTTGGGTCCAAACCGGGAAGGGCTGTTAGTCATAGCAAAAGTTTTATCGAATGGGGCATATCGATTATAAAGAACTGATGGCAATCTAGTTCCAAGGACTTGGAATTCAGAGCACATTGGACCTTACTTTGTGTAATCTACATTTCTTATGTAATGTAAATTGTAATTATTATAAAAAATTAATAATGCAATGAACTGAACTGGACATAGGGATATTAGACGAATCGAACTAGTATAAAAATCTCTTTATGTTAATATTCTTTGACATAACTAAATAATAATGTTGGATGGAGGGATATTAGACTGCCCGAAGCAATTATCAAAACTGAGATGCTAACAACGCGACTTGGCTTCTTCAGCCAACTAACTAGACGTAGGGATATTGGACGACCTAAACTGTATAAACAACCCTCTATGTTAATGCTGTTAACATAGCACATTGAACGTACGGATACTAGACAGCCATAACCAATACAAAAAACTATGCACATGATTTAAAAGGCTGAAAATTCACGACCTGACTTCACAGTCAAAAATCGTTCCATACCCAAATAGCGAGGAAGACTGTGCCAAGCGCATGAACAAATAACTTTTCATAGCTCACCATCCTCGTTCGATAGTTGCATTGACAACACAACATATGAACGACAACAGCAATCTAAAAATTGAGAACGGTGATGCTAAACTAAAAATAAGTGACTTCATTTTTTATAGTTCACCACCATCGTTCGATAGTTGTGTTGACCACACACCATATGAACGACAACAACCTATCCCCGAATAGCGAGACATTCCGTGCTAAGCACACGACAAAGCTTACATAAAAAGTAACGTCCATAAAACAACTCATAGGATGCAAAGACTAAGGACGAGTAACGACAAGTGTACATCGACCTGCGAACGCTGCAAACTTGGGGGGCAAGTGTTGCACCCATATTTCCCAAGATATGTTAAAAAGGAAACAAACAATGCACATAGCCGAGAAAACCACCCTTACAATAAAAGTTAAGATGAAAAGAGAAAATGTTGAAGCGATCCAACTGGTGCTGCATAAAAAAATGGCTTACGGTCGTGATAAGTAATCTAACCAAAAGATCTACAGCGAAAAAGCAGGAATTCCCAACAGAACAAAAGACTGCGCTCATAAGAGAGCCACAAAGATATCAGATCTGTGCCCATCCCTTAGTTTCAATATTACATTATATTACTAAAAATCTGACATATTTACAGGGAGCAGGAAACAATCCACAATCATAATACATAGAACCAAAGCAAGGCATGGATACTGTGCAACAATGTTAGAAGCTGCTTTGGATTGGTCAAAGTACAACACATCTCGATCCAAAAGCTTCGCACAAACCAAAATACATGGATAATCGGACTGCGCCATCAAAATCCCAAAAAATTATACTTTGTTAACACCCTCAAGAGCATATCTGCATCATATATGTTGAGGGCTAACTAAGCAGTACCGCACAGAGTCTAAAAGCATTCCAAGGACTGCATGCAAGGTTACTCAAGCTTCGCTCCAATGTAGATCCATACTTACAGGTAGATAGAAAATATATAAATCACTCTTCTCAATAACCCAAGCAATAAGGGTAACTTAGATTACAGTCAACTCATATTATAGTTAGCTTAGATTACAGTCAACATAGATCACGTTCGTACGTATACCGAGCTAACTCCCTAAGTTAAGCAAATCACACATCCTAAAGCCCAAATCAGTTTAAGACGATCACACTTAAGTATAGGGAAAACTCCGTAGCATCATCGCACACCAACTAGTATAGCCTCACTCTAAATGTGTCAGTAGTGCCCCAAAACCAACGAGTCACTCTTATTGTCCTCCCAAGGACTCGTATGCAATGCCAATTCAAATTTTATGTCCCCCATCATTGTTTCAAATAGTCCCACCATGATTTCAAATATTCTCGCTCCAATTTCAGGAGTTCCCACCTTCTTCTCAAACCTTCCACCAAAGACATGTCAGCAATCCAGGTGCATCAAACAGACGACGCAGATAGATGACACCTGGTAGGATCCAAGGGCTAAAGCACAATGGAAAGAGAAGGAGTGTAGTGATCCATGTACATCTTCATACTATAAATATAAAAGGCACTACAGCAAGAAAGGGACTTTTACCTTTTCCACTTTTTGATACTTTTAAGGTTTTATTATACTCTCTCACATTGAAAGTTGTACCAAAAAATATATAGGAAGGAAGAGAAATTTTACCGGTGGATGTAGAATCCCTTAACATCTGAACCATGTAAATTCCTTGTGTTCTTTACTATTTCCTGCATTTTGTTATTTACCAACCTAGTTTTCAGTACCAAATCTTACCTTATTTGTATCAGAATTAATATTAGTTGAATCTGACATTTTAAAAAACAGTTAAAGTGCAACTACTTGATTGTGTACGCATCCAATGACATAATCACTACTTAAATGGCAAATTTAACACTACTTAATTTTGTTAATTCAAAATAATTGAGGTAATTAGTGCAATAATTACTTCATCTTTAGTTTGAGTGTTGTAAGATGAAAAATCTTACCAACATTTCCCTTCCAAACACTTTTCTCAATAATATTACTTATATCTTTTCTCAAATTATCTACCTCTTTTCAGACAATAATCCTTCATTTTCTAAAGCATTATGCTTGTTTGAAAAATATTTTTCATATCATTCTAATCTCTTCAAAATAATGAATATAACTTTCTTCAAAATACTATTTCAAAACATTAATTTCTATATAGTTTAAAATATTTTACTCCGCTTTAAAATATTACTTCGCTTTTCAAAACTTTGTGTCCATATGTCTTGTCTTAATGTTTAAAAATCCTTGTCGATAACGTTGATCAGGCGCATTGACTAGAATTCTTAAAGCATTCAACTGACAAATTAACATGAAATCAACTTCAAAAATTTCTTTAAATAAATATATTTAAATGCTTTCATATACTTTTCATATGAAAAAAATTGTTTGCAAAAACCAAAACATTTTCTACTATCATATAAAAATATGTACCTTTAATTGAAAAGGTTCTAATCATAAAATATGCATGCTTTAAAATATTATTCTATCTTCAAACCATCTTTTTTTCAAGATCATTACTAATATTTATCCTCTAGAATTTCAGTTACTTTCAAATTAATATCCAGCTTATCTTAAACTATTATTTTTTTCCAAAATCTCAAACATCGCTCAAAAACATAATTTTCAATCACTTTTAGAAAACAATCAAATTCATTTTTTATTAAATCATATGCCTGCTTGTATAAAAATATTTATTTTTGAAATCTGCATATATATATATATATATATATATTCAATTCATCAACTAATACCAACACTGCAATTTATCACACACCATCCATCCATAATATCAAACAAGCATTAATACAACAATATACACATTTCCAAATAAGCAAACAAATGCCTTCAGTGGAAAGCTATCCATCTATTTCCGCTGCACAACTCTAATCACTAATGGATCGTCTTACGCATCTCGCCTCATCGCAATTTGGAATTGTGAAGTATTCAATACGAGATTTGAATTAGGGTAGCTTCCCTAACTAAACAACTCCATTTTCACTTCAAAGCCACATAGCGGCCTAACATTCATCATCCATGTCGACACTAGTGGTCGAAAAATTCACACCTGCCTCTTCAACCTCCATCAATTTCTCTGCATCACATACAGAGATTTACACTTAGAAAAAGGTAGAAAAAATATATTATATAATAAGAAAAACACAAATACGTCCCCAGATGATTATTCCAGTAATCATCGTACACTCCAACTGTCTTTTAAGTCTAAACAATAATCTACCACACACCCATAAGGACAGGGACTCTAAGTCTCATCTAAGGCCAAGAATCGTGTATCTTATACTTTTTTGTTCTTAACCTGCTCTGGTACCAATGTAACACCCCACCTCTATACCCATATTACCAAAGAGTATTACTAGGTAATATTGTTTGATAATACGGAGAATGAGGCGATATTGGGCTATCACACGTGGATATTCACTTGGGCTAACATGGGTACGTATTTCAAAATAATATACTACTCATCTATACGTACTCGGTATCGATACAAAGCAATAAACATGTATGCTTCTAGGATAGAACAATACACAAAATAAAATAAGTCATAGAGACACAAAATTAATAACGTGGCGATGATATATAAAGAAATATATACAAATCATATAGGATACAAAAATGACTCAAATATACATCACTAAGACATACATACATGAAGTAACCTAAAATATAATGATATACAAGTATAATATATCCTTCATCTTGCCCATCATGCACAAACTGGTCAACTTGTCATTGAATTTGAAATATCTCGGACTGACCCAAGTATTATATAAATAACACATGGGTCAGACTATGTCTAGAATTTAAATGCTAGTATAAAATAACATCTGGTATGGTATAACCAAGTGTAACACAAGTGGCACTTGCATATCTCAAGTGTTAACATATCTCAAAACCATGCACATAAAAGATAACCCATCTCTCAAAGTAAAGTCGATCAACACATCAAAAGGACACATAATCATGTATGTGAAACAATAATACTTCTATCTGCAACATCCATAAGAGGTAATCACACATCATGTGGCATGCTCATAGCAGTGCTAGGATTATATCTCGGATAATCATAAAGTAGACATACCCATGGTCTGTCTTACTCAAAATATATAAAAGCACATAGAGACCACCAAATCAAATATACATAAAATATAAACATGGCATACCTTCGGTAGCCAGGGTCATCTTTTAGATAACCATATAAAAGATAGGTGCTAGTCCAACTCCATGCTCTCAGAACCTCTAACTATCCTTGATAGCGGTATAATCGATGTGTATGGGGTTACACAACTTTATAGACTCACGCTCTCATGAATAATCCAAGAGATCGATAATCACATAATAATTAACTAGAGTATCAACCTCACAGTAATAGACTTAGCTCTTAGCCAATGAAATAATCATACGTCTGTCATACCTCTACTATCCCACTCAACTCTCGGTATCATGGATAAACAACTGGACTTTCAGTCCTATGTGCTCTTAGCATCGTAAATAATTATTTCGGCAACGGTCTCAATAAATGTTCTGATTGGATCTCAGCCGTATACACAATGATCTCATACAAGTGAATAAGTATATGTCTATAACATGTCATCAATAATAACCAGACGGGAGACTGAGAGTTCTCAGCTTGCTCCTAGAGCCTTCCTTACACGCTCTCAGCGCTACTCCTATAATCTTAAGTTACCTTGACGGCCACAGTAATCCAACATCCATCAAGTGCAAGACTATGCTATGCGATGGTCATGGCCCGACAAGTGCCTCTAGTGGTAACAGATTGCTGGCCCATATGACACAGGGTAGTGGATCTCAGTCTTGGCTCTTAGCCATATACATCAAAATGGTATGTCAACGATTCAGGGAGCAGCCCCGTAATCAAACAACTAGGATGGATTAGCCTAATCTGGTTTACTCCACATCGTTAATAAGAGTATACACACAATAAATAGAAACACTTATGGCTATTAGCCTTCTCACTTTTAGTTCACATCACCATAAATATAATACCCCATAGACTCGATCTTGTCAGAGTGTCTACTTACAGAAAGTCATCGAGAAAATATCAGCTCAGGCTTCCCATATCACTTGGTGTTATTCACTCATTTACTCAATCGTCGTAAATTATACTCGCATAATGTTCCATACCATGAGTCAAAAGACTAATCAGGATAATATTACTGAATGTCCAATACCAAATGAAATTACTAATCTGTTTAATCAATTTCCTCATAATCTAGAATTTCACACAATATTATTCTATTAACAAGTCCAAAGAATAAGCGAAAAAGTACCACCGAAAGTATCACTATCGCCAGCCACATCACTGAACCCCATCCACTACAACTGCCGTCAACCAACCAACTTTGTGGATCCCCCTTCATCACGTCATTCGTCATTGTCGAGTTAGTGCCTCATGCGTGATTTCTTTTTTTTTGCAAGTCGATTTGAGGAGATTAAGGAAAAAGTAGGGTACGGGTTGAGATATGAAAACGAGTGTGTGGGCTTGTGCTAAAGTCTGGGCTTGAATGGTGAAATGTTGAGATTTTCTAAAACCAAGGAGAAAGTGACTCCTTTTATTTATTTTTAATTTTCTTTTCTTTTTAAATAATTCCTTTTTATTTATTTGTAAATAAATTTAAATTTAATTTAATTTGATCCCCAGTTCAACTACAAAATATATTTTGATAATTGCACAATTTTCTTCAATTCAATAATTGTTTATTTCTATTTAGTTATCCATTTTATTATCATAAAATTAATTTATTTTCCAACTATTTTGATCACATAAAAATTAATTTCACCTTTAAAAATATTTTATATTTAATTAAAACATTTTATTCAATTTCAATATATTATGTGAAAAGTTATTATTAAGTTAACTCAATTTATTAAAACAAAATATTTTATTAACTTAATAATATGGCAAATGGTAGAAAACGTAGTAACGTGATAAATTTAATTTTTGTGAATAATGTAGAATTGGTTAATCAAAAGGATCTTAATATGATTTTACTGATATTATAGAGATATATTTGGTACTAAAAATAAACATAGAATTAACGTTAGATGGAATGATAATTATCCTATTGATTCTAGAATTGATCTTTTTGAGTTTGATAATCCTTTTTATGAAGAGGAAATTTTGAAAGCTATTAATGACATGCCTAGTGATAAAGCGTCGGGCCCAGATGGGTTCCCTATTTTATTTTACAAATTATTTTGGGATGTATTAAAATTCGATTTAATTAGCATATTTAATGATTTTTATAATGGTAAATTACAATTAGGAAGATTTAATTTTGTAAATGTAATTTTATTACATAAAAAATCGGTGCTAATAATCTAAAAGATTTTAGACCTATTTCTTTAATTAACCGCTCTGTTAAAATTATTTCTAAAGTTTTAGCAAATAGACTTAGTACGGAAATGAATAATTTAATTGATTGTTCACAAACATCTTTCATTAAGGGTAGAAATATCACAGATGAAGTGGCTGTTGTTCAAGAATACATTAATCATTGATGTAAAAATAACATTACTTGTGCTCTTCTTAAACTGGACTTCGCGAAAGCTTTTGATTCGGTTGATTAGGATTTTCTAGTTGATCTGTTATTAACTAGAGGTTTCAGTCATAGATGGATTAGCTGGATTATGAATTTACTTAAAATTGATAACTCCAGTATAATGGTTAATGGTATTTTAGGTAATAAAATTCAATATAAACGAGGTTTAAGGCAAGGTGATCCTTTATCGCCTCTTTTGTTTAACTTAGCCGTAGATGTTTTTGCTAAGATAATTAAAAAAGTGGCTGATAATGGATCTTTGGGGAGTGTCGATAGTGAAATTTCAGGTAATGGCCTATCTATCCTTCAATTTTCGGATGATACCTTACTATTTGCCTCTCATTTGCCTAATCATGTTATTACCCTTAAATTTATATTATATAGTTTTGAACTTCTTTCAGGTTTAAAAATAAATTTGGATAAAAGTTCGGTTTTAGTTTTAAATGATTTTGAAAAGGTTGAAGATTTAGTTGCTAATACACTTAATTGTAAAACTATGAATTTTCCTTTTGATTATCTTGATTTTCTGATTAGACCAACTAAACTTAAGCATGATGATTGGCTTATTATCATAGATAAAAATAAAAATAGGATTTCTAATTGGAACGGGAGATTTTTACCGAGAGCGGGTAGATTAGTTCTTATAAACTCTGTTTATTAGCTCTCCCAATTTATTGGATGTCTATGCATCTTTTTCCAGATTGGGTGATTAGCAAAATTGATAAAATAAGAAGGGACTTCTTATGGAGTGGGGACAACTCTAACAGTAGTATTAAATGTTTAGTAAATTAGGAAACTGTTTGTAAATCCAACAAGGAAGGTGGATTAGGAGTCATTAATTTGCGTAACATGAATTTGTCTTTACTAGGAAAGTGGTTATGGAAATTTAAGGATGTAAATGATAATTCTATTTGGAAAGAAATTATTACTAAACATTACTATAATGGTAGTAAAAATTTACATCAAATTACTCCTACGGTTATAAGTAAATTCTCTAATTTTTGGAAATCAATTTTAAAATATCATGAGATTTTTAACCTTGGTACTAATACAATAGTTCATTCAGGTAATAGTACTTCTATTTGGCATGACCGTTGGATTTCTGTTATCCCTTTTAGGATAGAATTTAAAGAGCTTTACGAAATTTGTAACTTTAAGAATGCTTGAATTATAGATGTTTTTTCTCCTAAAAACAACCCCCTTGGAATTTTAGTTTTAATAGAATTTTAGTTGGTACAACTCTTAGGCAACTTTCTTTGCTTTATGATAGATTGAATCTATATAATATTGATAATGATAATGATAATATTAGTTGGGAATGGGATAAGGTAAGAAATTTACTTCTAATTCTTTTATAAATTTCTTAATTTCTCGGGTGTAGCTAATAACTCTTTTAAATTTATTTGGAAAACAAATGCTCCTCCTAAGTCTAAAATTCATATGTGGTTAATCATGCATGGAAAACTAAATACTATAGAATTTTTAAAAAGAAAAAATTTGCAAATTGATAATAAATGTTATTTTTGTAATATGCATTTGAAGATATTAAACATATATACTATGATTGCATGGATACTTACTACATTCTGAATAATACTCTTAAAATCTTTAACTTTAATCTTACAACTAAAGTTACTGATTGCGAATATTATTAGAATAATTTAAGATTTAAGTTTAAAAAGCAAAATAGAATTTTACTTGATACTTTATTCATTATAATTTCTTGGTATATTTGGTTTGAGAGAAACCAGGGACTTTTTAATAATAATAATAATAGTCATTTTAATAAATTGGTTTTTATAATATCTTCATTTTGTTTTAATTAGATCTCAAATACCAAATATAAATTAGCTAAAAATAATCATTTTAAAGAATATCTTAATAAGGTTAGTAATAATATTAAGTTATTTAAACATAAAAACAATATTTTTGACATTAAGAATTGTAGCATTAACATTTTTTCAAACTTAAATGATGATTTCACTGATTAACATAATATCCTTTTGATCAAAGGAGCATAAAGATAAGTTTTAATTTGTTTTAGTTTTAGTTTTAGTTTATGGATTTTTAACTTCTTTGGATCATGGATTCTTTTAGTCCGTGTTCTAATTTTTATTGTATTTTGTCCTATTATCTTAGCTTTTGTATCTTTACTTTTATTTCATTAATACATATATATGTATATAAATTTCATTTATGTACATATATGTGTATTATTCTTATAATTTTCTTTAGTTCCTTTTACAGATATAGGTTTTGGCCAGAAATGGTGTTAGATTCTTTTTGCAGGTTCACAGGATTGCAGTTTGCAATGAGGAGTTCTTCTCAGTTCTTCTACATCTTCAGTGGGGCGTTTTACTTTCTGGATGAGTCACTTTTTAGTGAGGCGCTCTCTCCTGTTCTACCAAGTCTACAGAGTGGTGTTTTTCATTCCAGATCATTCGCATTTCCAGCTCTTTCGAGTCTGCAGCGTGGCGTTTTCTTCTCAAATGGAGCTGTCATCTAGTATCTTTGGCGCTGATTTGCTTCATAGATATTTTAGGTACTTTTAACACCTCAATACCGGGCGGTGGCCTTGCCGGAGCTTGATATTGGGGTGTAATGGGCGGTGGCCTTGTCGGAGCTCATTCTAGGGGTACCTGAGTTCTTTTCTTTGTTATTTGTACTATGATTAGCTACCTGCCAGGCATGTTGGCAGCACCTTGTCTTCTGTGATATATACATATTTACATGTGTGCTCTCCTCTATTCTAGAGGATCACAAATTTTTCTCAAAAAAATCTTTTATTAACTAAAGTTCAAATAAATAAAAATTTAATTTCAAAATAATAATTATCAAAAGTTGAATTCGAATAATTTAATTTTAGTTAAATTTACCTATTACTACTGCATAGAAATTAGGGTATTTTCAAATCCGGTAACATATTTAATGGTAGAGGAAAAGTTTATATATTAAAGATTCATAATCTTTAATATATATCTACATTTTTTTGAGTGATATTGATTTAGGGAATAGTGTATTTCTTATGAAATACCCTCATGATTCAAGTGTCGAATGCAAAAGAAATTGCGGTAGCAGTAATATTGGTCGCATATCAGCAAAGGATGGCAAGAAGTTATAATGCCAAGCTCAAAGAAAGAAAGCCCTACAAAGAGGACTTGGTACTCCGAAGAGTAATGGCCAACACAAAGGATCTAGAAGATGAAGTGTTGGGTCCAAACCGGGAAGGGCTGTTAGTCATAGCAAAAGTTTTATCGAATGGGGCATATCGATTATAAAGAACTGATGGCAATCTAGTTCTAAGGACTTGGAATTCAGAGCACATTGGACCTTACTTTGTGTAATCTACATTTCTTATGTAATGTAAATTGTAATTATTATAAAAAATTAATAATGCAATGAACTGAACTGGACATAGGGATATTAGACGAATCGAACTAGTATAAAAATCTCTTTATGTTAATATTCTTTGACATAACTAAATAATAATGTTGGATGGAGGGATATTAGACTGCCCGAAGCAATTATCAAAACTGAGATGCTAACAACGCGACTTGGCTTCTTCAGCCAACTAACTAGACGTAGGGATATTGGACGACCTAAACTGTATAAACAACCCTCTATGTTAATGCTGTTAACATAGCACATTGAACGTACGGATACTAGACAGCCATAACCAATACAAAAAACTATGCACATGATTTAAAAGGCTGAAAATTCACGACCTGACTTCACAGTCAAAAATCGTTCCATACCCAAATAGCAAGGAAGACTGTGCCAAGCGCATGAACAAATAACTTTTCATAGCTCACCGTCCTCGTTCGATAGTTGCATTGACAACACAACATATGAACGACAACAGCAATCTAAAAATTGAGAACGGTGATGCTAAACTAAAAATAAGTGACTTCATTTTTTATAGTTCACCACCATCGTTCGATAGTTGTGTTGACCACACACCATATGAACGACAACAACCTATCCCCGAATAGCGAGACATTCCGTGCTAAGCACACGACAAAGCTTACATAAAAAGTAACGTCCATAAAACAACTCATAGGATGCAAAGACTAAGGACGAGTAACGACAAGTGTACATCGACCTGCGAACGCTGCAAACTTGGGGGGCAAGTATTGCACCCATATTTCCCAAGATATGTTAAAAAGGAAACAAACAATGCACATAGCCGAGAAAACCACCCTTACAATAAAAGTTAAGATGAAAAGAGAAAATGTTGAAGCGATCCAACTGGTGCTGCATAAAAAAATGGCTTACGGTCGTGATAAATAATCTAACCAAAAGATCTACAGCGAAAAAGCAGGAATTCCCAACAGAACAAAAGACTGCGCTCATAAGAGAGCCACAAAGATATCAGATCTGTGCCCATCCCTTAGTTTCAATATTACATTATATTACTAAAAATCTGACATATTTACAGGGAGCAGGAAACAATCCACAATCATAATACATAGGACCAAAGCAAGGCATGGATACTGTGCAACAATGTTAGAAGCTGCTTTGGATTGGTCAAAGTACAACACATCTCGATCCAAAAGCTTCGCACAAACCAAAATACATGGATAATCGGACTGCGCCGTCAAAATCCCAAAAAATTTTACTTTGTTAACACCCTCAAGAGCATATCTGCATCATATATGTTGAGGGCTAACTAAGCAGTACCGCACAGAGTCTAAAAGCATTCCAAGGACTGCATGCAAGGTTACTCAAGCTTCGCTCCAATGTAGATCCATACTTACAGGTAGATAGAAAATATATAAATCACTCTTCTCAATAACCCAAGCAATAAGGGTAACTTAGATTACAGTCAACTCATATTATAGTTAGCTTAGATTACAGTCAACATAGATCACGTTCGTACGTATACCGAGCTAACTCCCTAAGTTAAGCAAATCACGCATCCTAAAGCCCAAATCAGTTTAAGACGATCACACTTAAGTATAGGGAAAACTCCGTAGCATCATCGCACACCAACTAGTATAGCCTCACTCTAAATGTGTCAGTAGTGCCCCAAAACCAACGAGTCACTCTTATTGTCCTCCCAAGGACTCGTATGCAATGCCAATTCAAATTTTATGTCCCCCATCATTGTTTCAAATAGTCCCACCATGATTTCAAATATTCTCGCTCCAATTTCAGGAGTTCCCACCTTCTTCTCAAACCTTCCACCAAAGACATGTCAGCAATCCAGGTGCATCAAACAGACGACGCAGATAGATGACACCTGGTAGGATCCAAGGGCTAAAGCACAATGGAAAGAGAAGGAGTGTAGTGATCCATGTACATCTTCATACTATAAATATAAAAGGCACTACAGCAAGAAAGGGACTTTTACCTTTTCCACATTTTGATACTTTTAAGGTTTTATTATACTCTCTCACATTGAAAGTTGTACCAAAAAATATATAGGAAGGAAGAGAAATTTTACCGGTGGATGTAGAATCCCTTAACATCTGAACCATGTAAATTCCTTGTGTTCTTTACTATTTCTTGCATTTTGTTATTTACCAACCTAGTTTTCAGTACCAAATCTTACCTTATTTGTATCAGAATTAATATTAGTTGAATTTGACATTTTAAAAAACAGTTAAAGTGCAACTACTTGATTGTGTACGCATCCAATGACATAATCGCTACTTAAATGGCAAATTTAACACTACTTAATTTTGTTAATTCAAAATAATTGAGGTAATTAGTGCAATAATTACTTCATCTTTAGTTTGAGTGTTGTAAGATGAAAAATCTTACCAACATTTCCCTTCCAAACACTTTTCTCAATAATATTACTTATATCTTTTCTCAAATTATCTACCTCTTTTCAGACAATAATCCTTCATTTTCTAAAGCATTATGCTTGTTTGAAAAATATTTTTCATATCATTCTAATCTCTTCAAAATAATGAATATAACTTTCTTCAAAATACTATTTCAAAACATTAATTTCTATATAGTTTAAAATATTTTACTCCGCTTTAAAATATTACTTCGCTTTTCAAAACTTTGTGTCCATATGTCTTGTCTTAATGTTTAAAAATCCTTGTCGATAACGTTGATCAGGCGCATCGACTAGAATTCTTAAAGCATTCAACTGACAAATTAACATGAAATCAACTTCAAAAATTTCTTTAAATAAATATATTTAAATGCTTTCATATACTTTTCATATGAAAAAAATTGTTTGCAAAAACCAAAACATTTTCTACTATCATATAAAAATATGTACCTTTAATTGAAAAGGTTCTAATCATAAAATATGCATGCTTTAAAATATTATTCTATCTTCAAACCATCTTTTTTTCAAGATCATTACTAATATTTATCCTCTAGAATTTCAGTTCCTTTCAAATTAATATCCAGCTTATCTTAAACTATTATTTTTTTCCAAAATCTCAAACATCGCTCAAAAACATAATTTTCAATCACTTTTAGAAAACAATCAAATTCATTTTTTATTAAATCATATGCCTTCTTGTATAAAAATATTTATTTTTGAGATCTGCATATATATATATATATATATATATATTCAATTCATCAACTATTACCAACACTGCAATTTATCACACACCATCCATCCATAATATCAAACAAGCATTAATACAACAATATACACATTTCCAAATAAGCAAACAAATGCCTTCAGTGGAAAGCTATCCATCTATTTCCGCTGCACAACTCTAATCACTAATGGATCGTCTTACGCATCTCGCCTCATCACAATTTGGAATTGTGAAGTATTCAATACGAGATTTGAATTAGGGTAGCTTCCCTAACTAAACAACTCCATTTTCACTTCAAAGCCACATAGCGGCCTAACATTCATCATCCATGTCGACACTAGTGGTCGAAAAATTCACACCTGCCTTTTCAACCTCCATCAATTTCTTTGCATCACATACAGAGATTTACACTTAGAAAAAGGTAGAAAAAATATATTATATAATAAGAAAAACACAAATACGTCCCCAGATGATTATTCCAGTAATCATCGTACACTCCAACTGTCTTTTAAGTCTAAACAATAATCTACCACACACCCATAAGGACAGGGACTCTAAGTCTCATCTAAGGCCAAGAATCGTGTATCTTATACTTTTTTGTTCTTAACCTGCTCTGGTACCAATGTAACACCCCACCTCTATACCCATATTACCAAAGAGTATTACTAGGTAATATTGTTTGATAATACGGAGAATGAGGCGATATTGGGCTATCACACGTGGATATTCACTTGGGCTAACATGGGTACGTATTTCAAAATAATATACTACTCATCTATACGTACTCGGTATCGATACAAAGCAATAAACATGTATGCTTCTAGGATAGAACAATACACAAAATAAAATAAGTCATAGAGACACAAAATTAATAACGTGGCGATGATATATAAAGAAATATATACAAATCATATAGGATACAAAAATGACTCAAATATACATCACTAAGACATACATACATGAAGTAACCTAAAATATAATGATATACAAGTATAATATATCCTTCATCTTGCCCATCATGCACAAACTGGTCAACTTGTCATTGAATTTGAAATATCTCGGACTGACCCAAGTATTATATAAATAACACATGGGTCAGACTATGTCTAGAATTTAAATGCTAGTATAAAATAACATCTGGTATGGTATAACCAAGTGTAACACAAGTGGCACTTGCATATCTCAAGTGTTAACATATCTCAAAACCATGCACATAAAAGATAACCCATCTCTCAAAGTAAAGTCGATCAACACATCAAAAGGACACATAATCATGTATGTGAAACAATAATACATCTAACTGCAACATCCATAAGAGGTAATCACACATCATGTGGCATGCTCATAGCAGTGCTAGGATTATATCTCGGATAATCATAAAGTAGACATACCCATGGTCTGTCTTACTCAAAATATATAAAAGCACATAGAGACCACCAAATCAAATATACATAAAATATAAACATGGCATACCTTCGGTAGCCAGGGTCATCTCTTAGATAACCATATAAAAGATAGGTGCTAGTCCAACTCCATGCTCTCAGAACCTCTAACTATCCTTGATAGCGGTATAATCGATGTGTATGGGGTTACACAACTTTATAGACTCACGCTCTCATGAATAATCCAAGAGATCGACAATCACATAATAATTAACTAGAGTATCAACCTCACAGTAATAGACTTAGCTCTTAGCCAATGAAATAATCATACGTCTGTCATACCTCTACTATCCCACTCAACTCTCGGTATCATGGATAAACAACTGGACTTTCAGTCCTTTGTGCTCTTAGCATCGTAAATAATTATTTCGGCAACGGTCTCAATAAATGATCTGATTGGATCTCAGCCGTATACACAATGATCTCATACAAGTGAATAAGTATATGTCTATAACATGTCATCAATAATAACCAGACGGGAGACTGAGAGTTCTCAGCTTGCTCCTAGAGCCTTCCTTACACGCTCTCAGCGCTACTCCTATAATCTTAAGTTACCTTGACGGCCACAGTAATCCAACATCCATCAAGTGCAAGACTATGCTATGCGATGGTCATGGCCCGACAAGTGCCTCTAGTGGTAACAGATTGCTGGCCCATATGACACAGGGTAGTGGATCTCAGTCTTGGCTCTTAGCCATATACATCAAAATGGTATGTCAACGATTCAGGGAGCAGCCCCGTAATCAAACAACTAGGATGGATTAGCCTAATCTGGTTTACTCCACATCGTTAATAAGAGTATACACACAATAAATAGAAACACTTATGGCTATTAGCCTTCTCACTTTTAGTTCACATCACCATAAATATAATACCCCATAGACTCGATCTTGTCAGAGTGTCTACTTACAGAAAGTCATCGAGAAAATATCAGCTCAGGCTTCCCATATCACTTGGTGTTATTCACTCATTTACTCAATCGTCGTAAATTATACTCGCATAATGTTCCATACCATGAGTCAAAAGACTAATCAGGATAATATTACTGAATGTCCAATACCAAATGAAATTACTAATCTGTTTAATCAATTTCCTCATAATCTAGAATTTCACACAATATTATTCTATTAACAAGTCCAAAGAATAAGCGAAAAAGTACCACCGAAAGTATCACTATCGCCAGCCACATCACTGAACCCCATCCACTACAACTGCCGTCAACCAACCAACTTTGTGGATCCCCCTTCATCACGTCATTCGTCATTGTCGAGTTAGTGCCTCATGCGTGATTTCTTTTTTTTGCAAGTCAATTTGAGGAGATTAAGGAAAAAGTAGGGTACGGGTTGAGATATGAAAACGAGTGTATGGGCTTGTGCTAAAGTCTGGGCTTGAATGGTGAAATGTTGAGATTTTCTAAAACCAAGGAGAAAGTGACTCCTTTTATTTATTTTTAATTTTCTTTTCTTTTTAAATAATTCCTTTTTATTTATTTGTAAATAAATTTAAATTTAATTTAATTTGATCCCCACTTCAACTACAAAATATATTTTGATAATTGCACAATTTTCTTCAATTCAATAATTGTTTATTTCTATTTAGTTATCCATTTTATTATCATAAAATTAATTTATTTTCCAACTATTTTGATCACATAAAAATTAATTTCACCTTTAAAAATATTTTATATTTAATTAAAACATTTTATTCAATTTCAATATATTATGTGAAAAGTTATTATTAAGTTAACTCAATTTATTAAAACAAAATATTTTATTAACTTAATAATATGGCAAATGGTAGAAAACGTAGTAACGTGATAAATTTAATTTTTGTGAATAATGTAGAATTGGTTAATCAAAAGGATCTTAATATGATTTTACTGATATTATAGAGATATATTTGGTACTAAAAATAAACATAGAATTAACGTTAGATGGAATGATAATTATCCTATTGATTCTAGAATTGATCTTTTTGAGTTTGATAATCCTTTTTATGAAGAGGAAATTTTGAAAGCTATTAATGACATGCCTAGTGATAAAGCGTCGGGCCCAGATGGGTTCCCTATTTTATTTTACAAATTATTTTGGGATGTATTAAAATTCGATTTAATTAGCATATTTAATGATTTTTATAATGGTAAATTACAATTAGGAAGATTTAATTTTGTAAATGTAATTTTATTACATAAAAAATCGGTGCTAATAATCTAAAAGATTTTAGACCTATTTCTTTAATTAACCGCTCTGTTAAAATTATTTCTAAAGTTTTAGCTAATAGACTTAGTAAGGAAATGAATAATTTAATTGATTGTTCACAAACATCTTTCATTAAGGGTAGAAATATCACAGATGGAGTGGCTGTTGTTCAAGAATACATTAATCATTGATGTAAAAATAACATTACTTGTGCTCTTCTTAAACTGGACTTCGCGAAAGCTTTTGATTCGGTTTATTAGGATTTTCTAGTTGATCTGTTATTAACTAGAGGTTTCAGTCATAGATGGATTAGCTGGATTATGAATTTACTTAAAATTGATAACTCCAGTATAATGGTTAATGGTATTTTAGGTAATAAAATTCAATATAAACGAGGTTTAAGGCAAGGTGATCCTTTATCGCCTCTTTTGTTTAACTTAGCCGCAGATGTTTTCGCTAAGATAATTAAAAAAGTGGCTGATAATGGATCTTTGGGGAGTGTCGGTAGTGAAATTTCGGGTAATGGCCTATCTATCCTTCAATTTTCGGATGATACCTTACTATTTGCCTCTCATTTGCCTAATCATGTTATTACCCTTAAATTTATATTATATAGTTTTGAACTTCTTTCAGGTTTAAAAATAAATTTGGATAAAAGTTCGGTTTTAGTTTTAAATGATTTTGAAAAGGTTGAAGATTTAGTTGCTAATACACTTAATTGTAAAACTATGAATTTTCCTTTTGATTATCTTGATTTTCTGATTAGACCAACTAAACTTAAGCATGATGATTGGCTTATTATCATAGATAAAAATAAAAATAGGATTTCTAATTGGAACGGGAGATTTTTACCGAGAGCGGGTAGATTAGTTCTTATAAACTCTGTTTATTAGCTCTCCCAATTTATTGGATGTCTATGCATCTTTTTCCAGATTGGGTGATTAGCAAAATTGATAAAATAAGAAGGGACTTCTTATGGAGTGGGGACAACTCTAACAGTAGTATTAAATGTTTAGTAAATTAGGAAACTGTTTGTAAATCCAACAAGGAAGGTGGATTAGGAGTCATTAATTTGCGTAACATGAATTTGTCTTTACTAGGAAAGTGGTTATGGAAATTTAAGGATGTAAATGATAATTCTATTTGGAAAGAAATTATTACTAAACATTACTATAATGGTAGTAATAATTTACATCAAATTACTCCTACGGTTATAAGTAAATTCTCTAATTTTTGGAAATCAATTTTAAAATATCATGAGATTTTTAACCTTGGTACTAATACAATAGTTCATTCAGGTAATAGTACTTCTATTTGGCATGACCGTTGGATTTCTGTTATCCCTTTTAGGATAGAATTTAAAGAGCTTTACGAAATTTGTAACTTTAAGAATGCTTGAATTATAGATGTTTTTTCTCCTAAAAACAACCCCCTTGGAATTTTAGTTTTAATAGAATTTTAGTTGGTACAACTCTTAGGCAACTTTCTTTGCTTTATGATAGATTGAATCTATATAATATTGATAATGATAATGATAATATTAGTTGGGAATGGGATAAGGTAAGAAATTTACTTCTAATTCTTTTATAAATTTCTTAATTTCTCGGGTGTAGCTAATAACTCTTTTAAATTTATTTGGAAAACAAATGCTCCTCCTAAGTCTAAAATTCATATGTGGTTAATCATGCATGGAAAACTAAATACTATAGAATTTTTAAAAAGAAAAAATTTGCAAATTGATAATAAATGTTATTTTTGTAATATGCATTTTGAAGATATTAAACATATATACTATAATTGCATGGATACTTACTACATTCTGAATAATACTCTTAAAATCTTTAACTTTAATCTTACAACTAAAGTTACTGATTGCGAATATTATTAGAATAATTTAAGATTTAAGTTTAAAAAGCAAAATAGAATTTTACTTGATACTTTATTCATTATAATTTGTTGGTATATTTGGTTTGAGAGAAACCAGGGACTTTTTAATAATAATAATAATTGTCATTTTAATAAATTGGTTTTTATAATATCTTCATTTTGTTTTAATTAGATCTCAAATACCAAATATAAATTAGCTAAAAATAATCATTTTAAAGAATATCTTAATAAGGTTAGTAATAATATTAAGTTATTTAAACATAAAAACAATATTTTTGACATTAAGAATTGTAGCATTAACATTTTTTCAAACTTAAATGATGATTTCACTGATTAACATAATATCATTTTGATCAAAGGAGCATAAAGATAAGTTTTAATTTGTTTTAGTTTTAGTTTTAGTTTATGGATTTTTAACTTCTTTGGATCATGGATTCTTTTTAGTCCGTGTTCTAATTTTTATTGTATTTTGTCCTATTATCTTAGCTTTTGTATCTTTACTTTTATTTCATTAATACATATATATGTATATAAATTTCATTTATGTACATATATGTGTATTATTCTTATAATTTTCTTTAGTTCCTTTTACAGATATAGGTTTTGGCCAGAAATGGTGTTAGATTCTTTTTGCAGGTTCACAGGATTGCAGTTTGCAATGAGGAGTTCTTCTCAGTTCTTCTACATCTTCAGTGGGGCGTTTTACTTTCTGGATGAGTCACTTTTTAGTGAGGCGCTCTCTCCTGTTCTACCAAGTCTACAGAGTGGTGTTTTTCATTCTAGATCATTCGCATTTCCAGCTCTTCCGAGTCTGCAGCGTGGCATTTTCTTCTCAAATGGAGCTGTCATCTAGTATCTTTGGCGCTGATTTGCTTCATAGATATTTTAGGTACTTCTAACACCTCAATACCGGGCGGTGGCCTTGCCGGAGCTCGATATTAGGGTGTAATGGGCGGTGGCCTTGTCGGAGCTCATTCTAGGGGTACCTGAGTTCTTTTCTTCGTTATTTGTACTATGATTAGCTACTTGCCAGGCATGTTGGCAGCACCTTGTCTTCTGTGATATATACATATTTACATGTGTGCTCTCCTCTATTCTAGAGGATCACAAATTTTTCTCAAAAAAATCTTTTATTAACTAAAGTTCAAATAAATAAAAATTTAATTTCAAAATAATAATTATCAAAAGTTGAATTCGAATAATTTAATTTTAATTAAATTTACCTATTACTACTGCATAGAAATTAGGGTATTTTTAAATCCGGTAACATATTTAATGGTAGAGGAAAAGTTTATATATTAAAGATTCATAATCTTTAATATATATCTACATTTTTTTGAGTGATATTGATTTAGGGAATAGTGTATTTCTTATGAAATACCCTCATGATTCAAGTGTCGAATGCAAAAGAAATTGCGGTATATGTACAACACATATTTATTTATTCCTTAAACCTAAGTTGGTTTTCTTAAAGTTCCACTTATATTATACTTTTATATTTTATAATTTTAGTTCATTTATAACTGTTTACAATTTAATAACTTATATACAATTCATATGTATATTATTAATTAAATCATATTTAATTAATTTAATTAATAAATTAATTAAATTATTTTAAAATTTTAAAATTTTATTTTATTCAAAATTTATAATGAATATTAATTATAATGTTTATAGTTTTATATACATATATCATTATATATACATTTATTGATTAACTTTTTATTTATTTACTAAGTAAATATTTTGTTTAATTAAACAATTTTAATTTGATATTTTTAATAAATTCAAAATATTATCTTAATTTGCCTTAGATAATTTAAGATATATATATATATATTAAATAATAACACACATACACATACGTGTATATATGTTTATTTTAATTAATTAACTTTTAATTAACTATTTACTTAATTAATCCAATTAATCAAATATTAAATAAATTTTAAAAATTTAAGTTTAAATTTAATATTTTTTTATAATTATTATAAAATTTTATTTTACATTTTAAACTTAGCTTTTAAATTTGAAAAATATTTAAATTTGAAAAATATTTAAATTT
The DNA here is from genome assembly GCA_030737815.1 of Allium fistulosum. Classification (NCBI taxonomy): domain Eukaryota; kingdom Viridiplantae; phylum Streptophyta; class Magnoliopsida; order Asparagales; family Amaryllidaceae; genus Allium; species Allium fistulosum. The sequence goes on from CM060905.1 coordinate 89,809,500, forward strand.
TCAAATTAAATTTTGAAAATTAGCCCAAGAACCAAATCAATTTGGGTCTTTACAACAGGGCCAGCCTTTTTGACTTATTCGACCTAATCGGGCCAGGCCAGTAACCATGAAGGGCAGATACTTGATTATTCAACCTCAAGCATAGGCACCACTGTTCTAGACACTCGGTCGGATATGTAAGCTTTAGTCATTTGGCCCTAAAATTGCTTATTTGGACTGCATAGACCATTTGGGGTTTGATACCATTATTAGAACAAGGCCGGTCTGCAGCAAGTGAAATGGGTAGATTTTTAAAAAACCTATTTGGATCATAGTGGGCCTATTAAGTCTAATGGGTTATATTAATTTTATTTTATTTTTTGATTTATATAATTAACGAATATAATTGATTAATATTTATATAGCTTATAAGTATATCATTATATACTCATATGTGTATATCGTCAAATGCAATATAACAAAGGTGACATGTTCAAGTTTATACATAAGTAGATATTGGGATTTATATCTATAATATATATACTTCGCTCTTACATGTATGTTTATTGCATGAATAAAATATTTCATAATATAATACATACATATACATACACACACGTATGCGCACACACACACACCCTCATACACACACATATATATGATTGAATCAGGTCATTCTATAGTGGATGAAAAGGGTGATTTTAAAAAAAAATTCATAACTACATAGTAGTCTACGAAGTCTAATGGGTTATATTAGATATAATCTAATTTATTTTAAAAAAAATACAATTTTATTTAATTTTCTTATTTATTTGCTAAACTAATTTAATTAAAAATATTTTATACAGTTTATGAGTATATCATTATATACTCATATGTGTATAACGTGCACATGAAACATAGTATAAGGTGTACAGAGTAAATGTAAGCATACATAAATTTAGGATATGCATCTATATCATTTACATTGACTATTTATATGTGCAATGATTGTTATAATATATATTTTAAATTTATATGTAAATATTTATATATTTCAAAATTTAATTTGTATATTAAATGGAATAAAAGTTTTTGATTCAAATTTAATATCTAGAATATCTAATTTTTACCAAGTAAACTATTTTAAATTACAAATTTAAATTGATAAAATAATTAAAAATATCTTTTAAGTATTTAGAATAAATATATTAATACACACACACACATATACATACATACATACATATATTATTGAATAAATATTGTTGAAAATAAAAATAATTTATTATACATACAAACTATTTAAAAATCATAAAAGAATTAATATATAAATTTAGAAATAAACATTGTTTAGATATATGGATCTTCGAATCTTTATGGCCAGGTTTTAAAAAATAACAACCCGAAACTTAATTTTATTATTAATTTTATGAAATAAATATATGCTATATATATTAAAATGATTTAAAACATTATGTAAACAATTATTAATTAAAATTTAATTATATTATATGAAAATTATAGATTTGAAAATTTTATAAAAATGATAATCATTCTTTTATATATAAATAATTTTTAAACATTTCAAATATATATACTTTGTGTGTGTGTGTGTATGATCAAAAATTAGTATAAATCATATTAAAAAGATTTTAAAATTTTAAAATTTTTAAAATTGAATTATAATATATGGTTGAAATTTTTTTCTTTTATTATACAGAGATCCATTAAACAATTTCAATCAATATATATATATATATATATATATATATATATAAAATCTAGTGAGATATAAAATCAGATATTTATGGATGACGACAATTGCACATATAAAATTGTTGTATAAAGAACATCAACATAAATGATTGTTATATATGAAACATAAGAATATACCTAGAGAATTTGCCTTAGATTCACACGTAGATCTAGTCCATCTCCTTGATCTATCGGATTTGCACCTACTGTTGCAAACATGTAGCGTGCAAACATCGCATTAGCTTGTTTTAATTAATTGGATGTGAATGGAGTTAGAAATTTGGAGCAAGGGGAGGGTAAATCTTATGGCCAAAAATGGAGAGAAAAAGTATAAGAAGAAAACGGAGGCCAAGGTTTAAATTTGTAATGGAGACTAGAAGAAATATCTATATATTCTTATCTTACCATTTTAAAGTCCAGAACCCCTCCTTTACTCCCTTTTCTTGGCCAACAATGACTTGGTCCATTACAGACTTAAAAGACTTTCAAACCCATTAGTAAATTATATAATTTAAATCCAACTTAAATCCTTATCGATATTTTATAAATATATGCACAAATATAACTTTTATATTTGCATCGAATAAATTTCTATCATCAACCTGAATAATTTTAAAAGCAAGTCCATTTTACTAAATACATCAAATATAATTAAAAAAATTAACATTTTACAAATATTAATCGATTTAATTAATTCATAACTATTATAAATCAAGCGGCATTTCGGAGACCGAATAGATTTGACCGGTCGAGTCACATATGTGAATTTAGCTAGCGATTAATATTTGAAAAATTCAAATACTAATGTTTACACATCAACTTAGCTGATGGTGTGATAGTTTGACTTAATCCATCGCTTACAAATCTCATCGGTAAAATCCAAGTTTATAATTTAAGCAGTACCTTTTAGTAATGATTATTTACATTAATTTTCTTCGTCAACACTATATCATTTTAGGATTTATGGAATTTGGTCTCGGTCAAAATTCCTGTATCATCCACATTCAACTTGATTTTTCTGTAAACAAAGCCTTTGGTTCGATAATATTATCTATTGTTAACCGTACTACTTTGGCAAGAGATTTAGACATTGAGTTAACTACAGTTGACCATGATACTTACCTCATATAACTAAGGAGATGAATTCTCTATTGAATAGTGTTTCACTTCTAATACTTCAACTCGGACCTAACTATGGTCGCTAGATGGTTTTTATGACACGATTTATCTATAATCAAAGTGGGGTTTTCACACTGAAGTTCAACAGTATTCTCAAGTCAAGAGAACTATGTAACATCATCACTTCAAGGTTTCCTGTTTGGCTTAGTTTTTTAGTAACCAAAAGGAATCTCTTAGATGAGTCATTTCATAGTTATCCAATAACTATCAGTACGTAACCTCTTAGCACCCTTAGTAGCCATGAGTAATATACTGCCCATCATTTGGAGAGCGTTATGCACTTTGGTTTCAATGGATGTATCAATATCCTTTCTCGAAACATCTTGATCGGGAATATTTAAAATAATATGTTAGTTTATATTGTGATAATTTTCTCATGATTACAACGCATTGTAATTATTATCACATAACATATCATTTGAAGATTTTCTATTTAATATATGTTAAGTTAATTACTTAATAAATTATATCAATATATAACCAAGACTATGATAGAAACAAATACCTTTATTATGAACAAGATTCGTTATAGAGTTATACATAGGTAACAAATAACATAATTGCTCCTAAGACATACCCCTAACTCTCTCAATCTTCCACTTGCACTTGGGGTCAATTATGGTATTTTATTTCCATCATTTCGATCATTTTTCCCAAAATTGATTGAGTTAGTCCTTTAGTTAGTGGGTATGCTATATTGTTTTCATTATCTACTCTATCTATCAACTCTTTCTAATGCTGGTAAACTGCCTTTATCATGTGGAACTTTCTAGAGTATATTTCTTGACTTCGAATGAACTCTACATTCTTTTGCGAACTGCATGTCATGGAATTCTCACCATTTGTCATCACCCATATCTCAGTTATAAATTTCCGCATTTATATATACATTGCTTTCATGGTTGCGCTGATTCAAAGTGATGTACATAGCCTAATTATTGAATTAGCCACAATACCTTGTTTGGAACATTTCCAACTTAAAGCTTCTTAACTAAGATTGATTATAAATTTAAGGATTGACATATAATACTCAATATCACTTATGAAGTTCGAGTGAGAATACTCCTTTATAAGGAGTTCATTATTTCTAGAAACAATTCTCTAGTATTTTTTAAATACTCAAGAACACTCTAAAATATCATTTAATGATCTTAATTTGGGTTTGATACTTGATTTATGTATTAAATACATAAGCGAAGTGTGATATTGTAGATAATACAACATGTATTGTAATTCCTATTGCCAATGCATAAGGAATCCACCTAACATGCTCCAAATTAAACATTTTAATATGGTGTATGTGTATATCGTTTAGGACATTCCGAACATCTATTTATACTAATTATAAAAGATATCTTTTCAAATCCTGTATGGAGAATTAAACAACAAAACAAAAAATGATTTTAACATGGGTACATCATTAACAATTAATAGTAGTATGTTGTTTACTTATAGTTTAGAAACGTTGTAGTACCTTATAATGTTTTCTCTTACATACACATGCTTCCACTGCATTTTTACTGAAAATCAAACCGTTTGGTTTCTCTGTCAAAATATTTGCTCAACTGTGATGCTTATCAAATAATACTTTTGTATTAGTTCTTTATTCTTATCCTAAACCCACAAACCCAGTATTGTTCCCACTAACTTCAAGATACTTTGGTTGTGATGTTCAAATAGTCTATTCTAAATCATTATTTAGAATTTTTGTTTAAACACATATGTACTAAAACTCAAAATCATATTGAGTGATAATTTTATGGGTAAAATCTAAATTAATTTAACTATGTCGAATAACGAATCTGTTACGTTAATTTCAAAATTTGAAATTAAAGATGTTATTTTTATCAACATTGCTTACTATTTTTCAATTGCATCGGTCTACTTTTTGAAGATAAATTTGTTGTCGATGGATCATGTCCCTAGGAGTACAACTATCAAAATCTTATTTTGATAATGTACCTGGAATCCATTATGGATTTGTGCATCATGCCATATGACATAGTCAATACTCTTGATGGCTTATTGACAACTAAAGGACTTCTTTTTTCTAACATTGATATGAAACTCAAAGTTTCTCTTTAAAGTGCGAGAGTTCTTATTTGACATTCTCATGAGTTATGTTTATTTTGGCTTCGTTAATTTCATCTTATCTTACATAATCAGTTTTATCTTTGGATCGTATCTAAATCTATTTTACTTGTAATAATTTCTAAAAGAAATGCCTTCGTTATGAAGTTGGCTTTTCTTGAAACAACAATTATTTCTTGGTGCAATGAAATATGTATTCATAAACGTTTTATGAACTGCATTTATACATGTATAAAACTGATTCAGTTTTTAGTTTATGAAACTTATGTTCTTAACATAAATTGGTTAATCAATATTGATCGATCCCAAACTCCTTTGGTGTTGTCCACATAGGATCCCTCTTGAACGAATTCGGCCTCTCGATTTACACAACCTACCAACTCCTTGACCTAGGATATGTATCGATTTCTTATCAACTCTTATCTTGTATGATCTCGTAAACTATGCTTAAGATGAAATTAAATTTAACCTATGTACTTACTCTTAAGTACACGTCCTTACAAAAAGAAGTTAACTCAACTTCACTCATGATCAATTGTACTTTGTCCAACAAAACCTGATTATTCCTTATCGATACATCATTATGTACCATAAGGAGGAGTGATTTTAAGATAGAAGCTTATTTATTTTAGGTACATTTTGAACTCATTTCCAATATACTCACCTATTTGATTAAGTCGAATCATGTTATTTTCTTTTACACGTTATGTTATTTACTTATCAAATACATAGGTTCATGCATGTGATAATTCATTGCTGAATTTAAAGAAGAATGTGGAACCATTTTATATCATTAGATCTATGATTGCATACTCCTATATGTATCATTCTAAAGAGTTCATTAGCTAATTTGTCACTCCCACCGAATGGGTGCTTTGGCCTTAATCGTTTGAGATACAATTCATTGGTACTGTATGATTCATAATCATTTGATCAAAGAATTATCTCCTAGAGATAGCCTATTCCATAATTCCAAAAAAGTTGTAAAAAAGAAATCAGATACTTTTGTATTTTCTAATGCATCACTTTTGTTATGAAAACAAAAACCATTATTATAGATTTATCTTATAATGAATATTTATAATATTTATATTAAAATAAAACATATCTATTTTCAATCGATATTGGAAAACCATTATTATTTCATAAATAATACTTGGTATATTCATAAAGACAATCTTTCATAACTTGAGGCATACACTAATAAGTGTCAAATGGTATGTTCCCACTATTTCTACCATTACTATAACGATATACGAAGTATGAAGCTCCATTCAATCACTTATTATGAGATTTTATTTCAACAATTGTAACGAGTTACATTAGAGAGTTTTAGATCAAATATCTTGAACCTGAAGAAGTAACTTTCATTGAAAATAATTTTCTATGCGAAATGACATTTGAAATAAAAATCACATTCCTTATTCCATATTAAATCTACTAATATTTTGTACAATTCTTATTTCTGATGTTTCTCCATGAAGCGGAGGTGACCATTCAATCTCTTCATCCCAACTTTGCCTAAATTATGTCCACTCTCGTAGATTCTTTTTCCTTTTAAATGGTAGAACCATTCAAAAGAAACCTTTACTGCAAGATCGTACTAAACTCTTTACAAAAATGCATTTGGTCATCTTAACATTTAAAGATATCAAATAAATTGCACTTTACATAAACTGGTCAAATTAGCATTTTAATAATCTAATTCCATGGTCCATTTTGTAGCTTTCAGTCTAATGCTACATTTAACACAACAAGATCCTTACTGCAACCAATCGTATTGAATACATGCTCTAGTATAATGGTTTACTTTCCCATTTTGAATGAACCAATTTCATTGAGGATTCATAAATTACAAATTATGACTGTTTACTATATAACAGTTATATGTGGTGGAATATAGAATTGAATATCCATAGTATTGTATTACTTAAGGGTTCAAAACTCATAGAAGACAGTACATTGTCTCAGACGAATAAAAACTTAAGTGACCGAGGCACGAAGGTTTTTGTAACGACTCGGATTTTTAGCCATCTGATATTGGGATAATTAACTAATTTTAATTATTGGAATATTAATTTTTATAAGTCGAATAGATAAATTTTCTAATATTGGAATATCTGAATCTACTAATTTTGAAAACTATATTAAATGTTAAAATGAAAATTTCTGAATAAGGAAAATTTATATATATATATATATATGTATGTAAACTTCACCATTTCAAACTCGTGATAAAATATCTATATATCTATATACAAATATATACAAGCTCCATTTTGATGACAAAAATATAAATGAGTTTATATGTATGTATATATGTTTATAAAAATATTGTATATGCAAATAAATATATATACATGCACGTATAAACTTCATAATGGCAAAATTTCAAAATTTATGACTATATATATGGGTATATGTTTATAAAAATAATGCATAGGGTATATATTTATATGTGATCATATGAAGTGTATGATTCGAAAGATATTGTATATATATAATATGATATGTTTTGGAATTAAAATTATGGAAAGGCACCCGCCATGAAAGTTGAAAACTTGAAGTAGGAGATCCACTGGGAGGGTCTACCTTAGAATCCATAGGGTGGGTTCAATTAGAATTGGGATCCTAGAGGATGTCCGGACAAAAACTCATGAGTTCCTGGTGATCATTTGTTTGCATAGCGTAAATCAAGGGGTATTATACCTACAGTCATGTATGATTTTGCTATGATAGCAACATAACCTTTTTGTAACTGCAATCTATGAGAGTTGGTAGCGTAATTTGAGAGGCAGGGATTGCCTACAGTTACTTATGGTTTTGCTGGGATAGCAACGCAACCTTTGTGTAATTGCGATCTATCATGGTTCCATAGCGTAATTCGGGAGGCAGAGATTGCCTACACTCTATGTATGGTTTCGCTGGGATAATGACGTAACCATCGGTAGATGCGATCTATGTGGTTTTGTTTTGATAGCGTAATTCGGGGGGCAGAGATTGCCTATATAATACTTACGGTTTTGCTGGGATAGTGACGCAACCATTGTGTAGCTGCAGTCTATCGTGTTTCCATGGCAAAAATCGAGGGTGTTGATGCCTACGGTCTACTTATGATTTTGCCGGGAAGGCGACGCAATCATCGTGTAACTGCGATCCATGGCTGTGGAGAAAAACGGGTGATACTTTCCATATCATTTTTGAAAAGGTTTTTAAGTATTTTCACTGGGTGTTGAAATAGGTCTACTAAGTACTTAGAGATTTTTAGTCCTACGCCCGATCAACGTATAACTAAATTCTGTAAGAACAAGGATGGACTTGTTAAAACATCGAGTTATGGAAAAATATTTGAATATCAAACTAGCTTGGTAATACTATGTAATTTAAAGTGGATGTGTCCTAAAATGTATAATAGAAGAGCAAGAAGTCTAAATGTTTTAGAAGATGATTAATTTAATAATATACATTAAAATTCTAATTCTCATTTCGTTCCTTTTCGAGGACGAAAAGTTCTAAGGGGGGGGAGAGATTGTAACGACCCGGATATTTTTCCATCTGATAATGGGATAATTAACTAATTTTAATTATTGGAATATTAATTTTTATAAGTCGAATAGATAAATTTTCTAATATTGGAATATCTGAATCTATTAATTTTGAAAACTATATTAAATTTTAAAATGAAAATTTCCGAATAAGGAAAATTAATATATATATATATATATGTATGTATGTAAACTTCACCATTTCAAACTCGTGATAAAATATCTATATATCTATATATCTATATACAAATACATACAAGCTTCATTTTGATGAAAAAAATATACATGAGTTTATATGTATGTATATATGTTTATAAAAATATTGTATATGCAAATAAATATATTTACATGCATGTCTAAACTTCATAATGGAAAAATTACAAAATTTATGACTATATATATGGGTATATGTTTATAAAAATAATGCATAGGGAAATATAAATATATATATATACACACACATACATACATACATATATATATATATATACACACATACATACATACATATATATATATATATATATGAAAACATGTGTATATCTAAATGTATATAAGTATATGTAAATATATATATATATGGTGAGAATATGAGCATATAAGTGTATATATCCATATATATGCATATATATATATATATATATATATATATATATTCACATATGAAACTTCATCATGATGGCAATTTCAAAGTCAAGCCCCCAAAACATTAAATCAAGCCACATAATAAATCAAATCACTCAAAAAATCAAATCAAACAATGAAATCACATCAGCCAACAAAGTGAAAGGAAAAATAAAAATAAAAATCAGAAATAGGACTTGTACATGAAACTCTACAGCCACCATTTTGCCTCACTGTCTCTTTCACTTCTTCTATAAATATGAAGCTAGACTAATGGATTGTTCATATACAAAAGAAAATAACAAAGTGATGACAACAAACAAAAATCTTCTAACAAACTAAAGTAAAGGATTCAAAGCTTGGAGGAAAAATTTAAACAAAAGCAGTGTGTTCATCAGTATGTAAAATGTGAGTAAACATCCTTATTTTTGTTTCCTGATTATTACACTTATATGTATAACTGATTTTTTTGTTGAATCTTTGATCTGAGTCAAGAATATATGCATCTGATATGTTAGTATGTGTATGTATGAGTGTGTTCGACATATCAAGACACTGTGCTTCTTCTTAAAAGTTGTTCTGTTCTTATTTTTTTATAAAACAGTTAAACTTATATCTTTGAAAATCAATATCTCCTCTTTTATTCAATTTTAAAACATGATTACTGTTACCCGGGTAATTAACTCGGTAACGTGAGGATCACTAAATAGTAGACATCGTTCGACACGAGGGATCAATCGGCATCCCAGCTTCGTTCGGCGTGGAGCCTCGTTCGGCATAAAGCCTCGTTCGGCACGAGGGATCGATCGGCATCCCAGCCTCGTTCGTCGTGGAGGCTTCGTTCGGCACAACTCCCCCCGCTCAGCATCCCGCTTCGCTCGGCGTAACAAGGTCGTTCGGCATTCTGCTTCGCTTGGCATAGCAGGCACGCTCGGCATGTAGCCTGGCTTGGCATTCGGATGACGTTCGGCATGATAGGTTCGCTCGGCATGTAGCCTGGCTCGACATTCGGATGAAATTTGGCATGATAGGGTCGCTTGGCATGTTGCCTGGCTCGGCATACGAATGAAATTCGGCGTTAATCCCTCGCTCGGCACACCAGGCCTCGACCAGCATCTTACCTCGCTCGACATCCCAGGCCTCGACCGGCATCCTCCCTCGGTCGGCACACCAGGCCTCAACCATCATCTTACCTCGCTCGGCATCCCAGGCCTCAAGCGGCATCCTCCCTCGCTCGGCATCCCAGGCCTCAAGCGGCATCCTCCCTCGTTCGGCATCCCAGGCCTCGATCGGCATCCTACCCCGTTTGGCATCCCTAGTTCGGTGCATACGATGGAAGATGACAAGCTATCAATTCCACAACAACATAAGGGCGTTCGGCATAGCTTCACTTCACTTCAACCCACTACTTGCTCCGGTTCTCTTGAATGGTTACTTCAAGTCACTCGATGGTCAACCAAATGTGGTTCTCGATTGGCACTCCTCGCTCAGCATGCCTGGTTCGGTGTGCTGGAGTTGCCTACAGTGGGCCGAGATACCTTGTTCCTAGGCCCGTGAGGGAAGTCCAACCCATCTTCGTCTATAAATAGAGGGGCAGAGGCACAGTGAAATGGGACCTTTTTTTTCGAGAACACTGGTGAGACTCTGCCACTTTTAAGACTCACTCTTTTCAGTTCAAACTTATACTCAAGACATTATTGTACGGATTGTATCTGTATTTAACTACTTGGGAAAGCAATAAAGATTACAATTCAAAGTGGACGTAGGCAGTTACGCCGAACCACTATAAATCTGGTGTTCAAGATTTCTGCAGTTAATTTAGTCTATATCTCTCTGTTTTAATTTATCTTCTTCATTTATCTCTCTACACAATCTTTCTAAAGGGGGTTAGTGACCAATTTTGGTGCTAACACTTTGGTGCTTTCATTGAGAATCGAATTCTCAGGCCACAAGGATCTACTTTGTAGCTACTGGATTGAACAAATCCCCCGAAGGAGAACCAAGTCATTCACAAGACGTCCTTTGATTCTACTCAGAGTTCTTATCAATAACTCTACAATGGGAAGACCACGTACCAAATCAGCCTCTCATAATGCGGACGTCAATGAGACTGCTAGCGTACAACAAATAGGACCTAGCAATCAGCAAGCAAATCTGGGTGCAGGAACTACCACACAAAATCAAATGGAAGTTGTCACCAGAACAGAGTTCATCGACTTGATGAGAGAACTCATGGAAAGCAAGAGACAACTTGGAGAACAGATTCAAGCTAACGCCAACCTTATGGCTCAGCTCACTCAACAATAGCATCATAATGCTGGGGGTAGTCCAGCTCCTTACTCTTCATCTGATAGCTCGACTTCGTTCGATGAACCTCCCAGGCGTAGACGCCGCAAGACTGAAAATACACAGGCAGTTGCTGCTGATCGATCAACTAGGGATCACTTACACCTCGGAGACCGCAACCAAGCAGGAACGGGAAACTTAGGATCTGGAGTGTGTGTGGAAACTGGATGCCCGGCTCACCAAGACGCCAATGATGCTGAACCTCAAGATACACGTTTGGCAGATCACCAACAGAGAAGGCATCAACCTGACCGATCTAGTAGAAAAGACTCCAACCTTCCATCTTCCATACAAACCCCAGACCTATTGGCTATGGTCAGACAGCTGATGAGAGAAAATCAAGGCCTGACCAATGAAGATTGGGGGATATCCAAGAGTCATACTCCATTCACAAACACTATTCTACAGGCCGAGTACCCTAGGAAGTTTAGCATGCCAACTATCCCGGCCTACGAAGGAAAGACCGATCCCCGATAGCATGTGATAAGATATGAATGGATGATGGATTCAGCTAGAACGAATGATGCAACCAAGTGTAAATGCTTTCCAATAACTCTATCTGGGATCGCTACCATGTGGTTCACCCGACTTCCTCCGCGGTCCGTATCCAGTTTTGAGGAGTTGGCAACGAAATTTATAGAACAGTTTAGAATACATGCTACTCGTCCAAAGGACGTGATGTCTCTATCAAGTGTAATCCAAGCTCCAGGGGAGTCGTTGAAGGAGTATTTACAGAGATTCCATGTTGCGGCTACTGAAGTTAGCAATCCTAATGATCACGCAATTCTTATAGTTGTGATGCAAGGTGTGGATCCAGATTCAGAGTTTGGAGATTGGTTAGCAGGAAAACCCTCAACTACACTAGAGCATTTTTACTCAAAGGCTCATCAATTCATAAGAAGAGAGGAAGCTAGGTGGATAAGGCGAGATAAGGCACCGGGGCCTGTTCAGGAGACAGTGAAAAGCAACATCGCTGTAAAGCAATCCAGAGACAACTCGGGGAAAGTTCAGGTCAATGTCAAGAACAAGCCTGGGCAATCTAAGGAGTCCGGAGGAGGAAATCAGGGGAAGAAAAGGGAAGTAGGGAAATGGAAACCGAGAATTCCAACCTACAACGAATACACCCCACTAAATGCATCTCTTGAGAATATTTACCTATCAACTTGTAATACCTTTCAATACAGAAAGCCGCGCCCAAAAGAGTCAACCGAGGAGCAAAAGCAGACTGGGAAGTATTGCCGCTTCCATGAAACTTATGGGCAAAATACTGAAGAGTGTAGGAACCTACATGACGCTATAGAAAAGTTTATTAGACAGAAAAAGTTGCAAGAGTTTGTAAAGAGTCCTCAAGAGGGTGGACAAGGAACGTCCAATCCTGGTCACGCACCAGCTCCTCGTCACCCTGAGGCGCCTGCTCGAACTATGGGTAGGCTAGTCATAAACACGATAGTAGGCGGACCTCATCCGGGAGATAAGAATTGGCAGGAAATGGAGTGATATGCTAACTCCCTAAGGCATGCAGATTTTGAGTGTTGTTCAAATACCGAGGACGGGACCCCAGCTAAGCAGCAGCGGACAATGACTGACGATATAGTATTTAGGAGCTGGGATGCCGACTAGGTGGAGGTTCCTACCGTTGACCCGATGGTCATATCCGCGACTATTGGTCCAACACTAGTAAAGAGAATTTTGATTGATTGTGGAAGTTCTGTTAACATCATCTTCAAAAAGGCGTATGACCATATGAAGATGGAGACGAAGGATTTAAAGCCGTCTAAAGCTCGTATTCATGGCTTTAACGGTGCAGCGACTGATGCAGTGGGGTATGTTGAGTTGCCAGTTGAACTGGGACAAGGTGTGCGTAGGAGGGTGCGAATCCTACCTTTCATAGTCTTGGATGTTGATTCCACATACAATGTATTTCTGGGTCGACCGGCCCTGGCTGAATTCAGGGCGGCATTGGCCCCGTGGTGTTTGACTTTAAAGTTTCCGACTAACAAAGGAGTAGGTGTTGTTCATGGCGACCAGGCAACCAGTCGTGCATGTTATGTGGCTGAGCTCCGAGAGGCCCAACGGAGAGAGAAAGGAAAGGTTGCAGACAGCTCCGTCCACATTCAGAATACTGAAAATTGACAAGTAATGCCCGAGCCCTGACTCGGGCAAAATTCTCGGATCTACAGATACATAGATCCGAGAGATGATGATGAGGACCCCAGGGAAGAAAAATCAGCACCAGCTGAACTGACGATTGACATTTCAGTCAACCGAGACGATCCGTCACGAATACTAAAGATTGGATCACAACTCAGCCCCTCGATGACCGAGGACCTTAATGATTTCCTCCGAGCGAATTTCGATGTATTCGCTTGGACACATTCCGATATGTGTGGGATTTCTCCCGCTATTACGAGTCATATGTTGAATATAGACCCGAGGTACATCACAGTTAAGCAAAAAAGGAGAGGAATGGACCTGGAGAGGTCTGCTGCTCTCAGAGAGGAGGTGGACAAACTCAAAGCCAATGGGTTCATCCGCGACGCCTTCTACCCTGAATGGGTGTCAAACCCCGTGCTAGTGAGAAAAGCGAATGGGAAGTGGAGAACTTGTGTAGATTATTATGATTTAAACAAAGCATGTCCTAAGGACAGTTTCCCATTACCTAGAATTGATCAGTTGGTCGACTCCACTGTAGGACACGAGTTATTGTCGTTCATGGATGCATACTCGGGATACAATCAGATCTCGATGCACATTCCGGACCAGGAACACACTAGTTTTATTACAGACGTTGGGCTATATTGCTATGTAGTGATGCCTTTTGGATTGAAAAACGCGGGAGTGACTTAGCAACGTCTGGTGAATCGAATGTTTGAAGACCAGATTGGTAGAACAATGGAAGTCTATGTGGATGACATGCTCGTGAAGTCACGGCAGTCAAACGACCACATTCGAGACTTAGCAGAGATGTTTGGCATACTCAGATATTATGGGATGAAGATCAACCCTCTGAAGTGTTCCTTCGGCGTTGCGTCAGGGAAGTTTTTGGGATTCATTGTTAATGCCCGGGAAATCGAAGCTAACCCAGAAAAGATTCAAGCTATTCGGGACATACAAGTGCCCAGGACTATAAAACAGGTACAAAGCTTGAATGGAAAACTGGCTGCGCTGAGTCGATTCATATCTAGAGCTACAGACAAGTGTATTCCCTTCTTCAATATAATAAAGAAAGGAAAGAGGAATTTCGAATGGACATCCAACTGTGAGGAAGCATTCCGAGCTCTGATAAGGCATTTAGAAAATCCTGCAGTGCTGTCGAAACCAGTAGACCATGAAATGTTGTACGTATACTTGGCAGTGTCCTTACATGCTATAAGTGCGGCTTTGGTCCGCGAGGAGGACCGAGTTCAAAAGCTGGTGTATTAAGTTAGTAAACGTATAATGGGGGCAGAAAGAAATTATCCTAAAATTGAGAAATTAGCCTATTGCTTGGTGATTGCATCACGTAAGCTGCGTCCATACTTTCAAGCACACTCGATCAGTATTTATACCGATCAACCCTTGCGACAAGTACTCCAACGACCAGAAACTTCTGGAAGGATGTTAAAATGGAATATCGAGTTGAGTCAGTTCGATATTACCTACCTGCCACGAAGAGCCGTACAAGGGCAAGCATTAGCAGACTTCATCGCTGAGTTACTGTGTCAGATGAACCAGATAGTCACAGTGTCATCCCCCCCATTCGATGGAGATTGTACACCGATGGGACGTCAAACGACCGTTGTTCTAGGGCTGGTGTAGTTCTTGTGACTCCAGAAAATCGATCGATTTGTTATGCTTTGAAGCTCAATTTCCCGGCTACGAATAATGAAGCAGAATATGAAGCATTGATTGCTGGTTTAAAGCTTATTGGAGAACTCGGGGTAAAATCAGTTGAAATCTTTTGTGACTCACAGTTGGTGGTGTACCAAGTGCGAGGAGATTACCAAGCAAGTGGACAAAAGCTTACTCCGTACCTTGCTCTGGTTCAGGAACTATTGGCGAACTTTGAACATTATGACATTTTGCATGTCCCGCGTGAACAGAACAAGGAAGCTGACTCGCTGGCCAAATTTGCAAGTACCGGCGATGCACAGCAAATGGGATTAGTTCCCGTCGAAACCTTACATGCTCCAAGCATAGATGTGACGGAGGTTGATTTTGTGTTGGAAACGGAAATCGAGAAGGAGTCATGGATAACCCCATTCAAACAATACCTATTAAACGGGACTTTGCACGAAAGAAGAAGCGAAAGAAGACAGGTCATTCGCAAAGCCGCGTGATATGTGATGCAGGGCGGAGTAATGTATCGGAGGGGGTTCTCAGTCCCCTTACTACGGTGCATTGCCCATGATGAGACAAAGTGGGTCTTGAAGGAAGTTCACGAAGAAGAATGTGGCGACCATACTGGGGGGTAGACATTAGCAAAAAAGATCCTCCGCTACGGATACTATTGGCCAACTGTGAATTAGGATGCTGCAGATTATGTAAGAAAATGTGATAAGTGTCAAAGATACGCGAAAATCCCGAGAGCTCCGCCAACGGAACTCACGCAAATGGTTAGTCCCTAGCCGTTTGCAATCTGGGGAATCGACATAGTCGGTTCTTTTCCTATATCCAAAGGTGGTGCAAAATATGCAATAGTTGTGGTCGACTACTTCACCAAATGGGCCGAGGCAGAGCCTTCAGCCACAATCACCTCCAAGAAGGTCATTAATTTCGTTGTGCGGAACATTATATGCCGCTTTGGCCTACTGAAAACCATCATTATAGACAACGGAACTCAGTTCGAAAGTAGGGAATTCAAATATTTCTGTTTAAAGTACATCATTGAGAAAAAGTTCGCCGCAGTTGCTCATCCGAAGGCTAATGGACAAGTTGAAGCCGTGAACAAAATAATCAAGTCCATATTGAAAAAGCGATTGGAAAAGGCTGGAGGCAAGTGGGTAGATGAACTTCCAACAGCGCTATGGGCTTATCGAACCACCCACAAGTCCGCGACTGGCCATACTCCATTCGCATTGGCATATGGCACGGAGGCCGTTATAGCCGTGGAGTTTGAAGTTCCATCACATCGGGTGACACATTATGATCCTAGGACGAATCAGGATCTCTTGTTGGAATCACTGGACTTCGTTGATGAAAAACGTGAAGAAGCTGAGTTAAGGGCGGTAGCATATAGGCACCGAGTTATGCGATATTATAACGAAAAAGTCCACCCGAGAATCTTTGACGTGGGTGATCTCGTTTTGAAACGAGTTTTTCCGGTACCATCACGTATGAATCTCGACTGGGAAGGTCCATATGTCGTTGAACGGAAGCTTGGAGAGGGAACTTTCAAGCTAGCGACTGTTGATGGCATGACATTGCCCCGAGCATGGAATAGTGAACATTTACGACGTTACTATATTTAGCCTGTTTCTTTCGTATTTTAGGTGCAATTATTGCCAGTGTGTTTTTGTTCCATTGACTCTTAGTTTTTAGCATGTAATTGGACGATTTAGTTTGTTTTCATTAATAAAGGCTTGAAGCCATCTTTTCCATGAATTACTGATGTTTCTATGCAAAATAATCCGATGGCAAACAACTAGAGTTACATAATTCTGTCTGACGTACGAACGCGCATAAACGACTTCAAATCTACAAGTCCCCTAAGTGCGGACTGGAGTACTCTGAGTCCCTAGAGTGCGGACTAGTGTATAAACGACTTAAATCTCGATGTCCCCTGAGCGCGGACTGGAGTACTCTAAGTCCCCAGAGTGCGGACTAGAGTATAAACGACTTGAAATCTCCAAGTCCACTGAGCGCAGACTGGAGTACTCTGAGTCCCCAGAGTGCGGACTATAGTATAAACGACTTGAAATCTCCAAGTCTCCTGAGTGTGGACTAGAGTACTCTGAGTCCCTAGAGTGCGGACTAGAGTATAAGACGACTTGAAATCTCCAAGTCCCCTGAGCACGGACTGGAGTACTCTGAGTCCCCAGAGTGCGGACTAGAGTATAAACGACTTGAAATCTCCAAGTCCCCTGAGTGCGGACTGGAGTACTCTGAGTCCCCAGAGTGCGGACTAGAGTATAAACGACTTAAATCTCCAAGTCCCCTGAGCGTGGACTGGAGTACTCTGAGTCCCCAAAGTGCGGACTAGAGTATAAATGACTTGAAATTTCCAAGTCCCTTGAGCATGGACTGGAGTACTCTGAGTCCCCAGAGTGCGGACTAGAGTATAAATGACTTGAAATCTCCAAGTCCCCTGAGCGTGGACTGGAGTACTCCGAGTCCCCAAAGTGCGGACTAGAGTATAAACAACTCGAAATCTCCAAGTCCCCTGAGTGCGGACTGGAGTACTCTGAGTCCCCAAAGTGCGGACTAGACTATAAACGACTTGAAATCTCCAAGTCCCTTGAGTGCGGTCTGGAGTTCTCTAAGTCCCCATAGTGCGGACTAGAGTATAAACGACTTAAATCTCCAAGTCTCCAGAGTGCGGATTGGAGTACTCTAAGTCCCCTGAGTGCGGACTAGAGTACAAGTGACTTAAATCTCCAAGTCTCCAGAGTGCGGATTGGAGTACTCTAAGTCCCCTGAGTGCGGACTAGAGTACAAGTGATTTGAAATCTTCAAGTCCCCAGAGTACGGAATAAAAAATATTCTAAGTACCATAAGTGTGAAATAAGAGATGTACAATTCCAAAGAATCTCCGAGCGATGTGAAAGTGGATTGGGGGTTTATGTAACTCACAAGAGCTTGAATTTCGACCACAGTTATACAGAAAGCTGGAAAACAAAAGTCATTTGAAAGACAAAGAAACTAAATTTCATTTATTAATCCAAAAAGAGATCCTACTACAACCCCTCCGAAACCCGGAGTCAAAAGTCTATCTACAGTGACTATGAAGATAAATAAAAATAATTACATGATCTAAGTTAACTCTCGTTAAACGAGTGTAACTGCTTCTTTTTGGGCTTCATTGGCTTCTTTTCCTCCTTTGTTTTCTCAGACGATTCCTCCCCCACGCGTTTTCGCTTGTACGCTTTGCTCGATGGGGAAGTAACATCCGATGAAGAACGGGGAACTTCTAGTGGCCTGGATCCACCAGGGAGGATGATCTTCAAAGGTCTATTCAGAAGATCATCCAGATCCACGACTTGGGGCTCGACTTTGATTTCTTTTTTCTTCTTCTGCTCCTCCGCAAGTTGTTCCTTCATGCTCAATTTAGAGGTATGTTCAGAGGCGCTCGTGATCTCAATTTCATAACTCTCTTCAACGGGAGATGAAGTTTCAGACTTATCCTCGTCAAGCGCCCCAATCACCTAAGCATCAGGACCGGGGGTTACTCCCGCGTGAGTAGCCTCGCTCGCTTTCCCCATCTTCTCCTTGGCATCATCGCTTCTAAGAGTTGGTTCAGGATCAGAACGGCCTGCGTAAAATCATAAGAGACGAACGTTAGAATACAATAACCTCTCGCCGAAAACAACGGTTCTTTGAACTTTAAGAAGAAGAGTTATATACTAGCTTCTTGCTGGCTCTAAACCGTCCGAGGAGTCTCACCCTCTAAAATGGGAGATAGAACATGAATGCCGAGGTAGGGTCCTCCGGGTCGTAACCAGCTGTTGCTCGAATGGATCAAGTACTGGCCAACCAGCCGATTGAGTAGGAGGAGGAGCTAGAGGTTCGGTTCCGGACGGGCCAGCAATGTCATTATTTTCTCTCAGTGAGGAGGAGTCTCTACTATAAAGGACCTTCGCTGCAGATAAGTCCGAAGGCTCATTCCCCCTGAGAAATTCTTTTACTAAAGTATCCTCGTCAACCTCCTCAGTGCTTGATTCCACCTTTCTAATCTTTATCAAAGTTTCCCATGCCTCGGCTAGAGATTCGAGGTAGCCCTCGCCAAGAAAAGTCAAGTCCCGATGCATGAGAACACGTGCGTTGTATTCAGCTATCAACGGGTCGAACAGGCACTTGATCTCCTCTCTGCCAGCCTCTGTAGCCGCCTCAAGCCGAGAGTCAATCTCCGTGGATGCTATTCTCTTGCCCTCTTCACGGGCTTCATCCTTCAGCATCCCGACCTTAGAGAGCTCGTCGTCGAGCTTTGCCTTCAAGAGTCGTGTAGCAACAATCTCATTGCAGTATCATTGGGACTCCTCCTGAGCGGCTATCTTCTCTTCCTTCTAGTTAGAGAGTAGTTCTTTCAACTCTTTGACCTACAAGGCGAATGCATCCCTTTCTTTTTGAACAGAGTCCTTTTCTAAAGCCAAGGCCCCGCAGCGTTGGACCGCTTCGTCAATTACTTTCTTACGAGTTGTCTCCAGACAATTGACGGCCTCCGCAGTATCTTTAGCATTTTGTTGGGCAGCTTCGAGTTTGGACTTGTACGAAGAGAGCTCTGCATCCTGAGCTTTGATAATGCCTTTATCGTGAATGGCTTCGAGCTTCAGGCGGTCGATTTCGTATTGACGCTCAACAGAGACTTCCAAGACTTTTTCAGCCAGATGGACAAACGCGTCATGTTGAACATAAATGTCATTGTTGCAAGCAATGGCGCTCTGTTTGACATGCCTCGGAATGTGATGGATCGCCGGGAGGAACTTCAGACCATCAAAGTAGATTTTGGGGAACTTAAATTTAAGCTCGGCTAGCTTCTCCGATATCGTCGGACCCGTTGCGGGAACAAGGGGAGATGGCTTTGAAAGTTCAGTTTTCTTGTGATGTTTCCGAGACTACCGTGTGCTGGATGAACCAGAGTGTTGATCATAGAGGACATCGAATTGGGACCCCTTCTGCGCAGACTTCTCCCTACCTTGCTTTATGGAGAAGGATGATCATGGGAATATGAGGACTGGCTGTATGATTTCCTTCGATAAGTTGATTCTCGGGGGCGATAATCTCGGTCTCCAGAGTCGTCTCTGTCTCGGCGCTTGCCGGGGCCCGAATCCCGGACAGAATGATGAAAAAAAGATGACCAGTGAAGACGATCGAGTCTGTGAGTGCGTCCCATGTCACCTGCATAGAATGAGAATAACGACAAGTTAGAAAAGAGCAGAGTGATGGCCAAAATTGAAGTGCAGGGTGAAGTGCACGTGTTTGTGTGTGTCCTAGTGTTCCCCCCGACGGACCAGTTTCTTTATCTTTACTAATAGGAGTTTTTTCTCCTTGGATTTGGGCCCGAGCGCCTGTATCGCCTCTCGCGGGCGAATGAAGTTTAAGAGCTTCTGGATCATCGAAGTCGTAGTTAAGCAAATCATCGGGAATAGTGAGGTCCGACAAGCCTTTGAATGAACTTTCTAAATGTTGAGAAGAAGGCTCTTTTTCTACTGGAGTAAGGGTGACCTTAGAGGTTCCACCCATAGTCGTCTTCCTCAATTTGTAGGTTAACTTCTTCTTTCCCTTCGAAGGGGAAGGTGTCTTTTCGATATCGTGGACTTCGACTATCGGGTCCCGAGCAGGGCTAACATTTTCGCCCTGTACTTCAAGCGTTTTGGCTTCTCTAATCTCCCTCTACTCTGGTGTATCAGGGGCGTTATGTGCTGAAGACCCAGCCCGCATTTTTCCTTTGCCTGAAGCAGGCCTGGGTATAGTGACGCCTTGAGGAAGGCTTATTCGACGACCTTCCTCTAGCAGCCCAAAATTCGTGAGTGATTTGTTTGAACTTTCAAATGAGAGATCTGATGTCCCGGTCTTCTATGGGAATGGCTCGGATAGCTTCGACAGCTTTGGAATACCCGAAGCCTTCGGGACGTGGGTTGATACCTATAAAAGTATAGAAAGAGTTAGAAAAGGAGCAGTTTCCGCCAATCACGAGTATTAATCCAGAAAAAAGACTTACTCCCTTCCACCCATCTCCTTGCGAAGCCGGGAGGACAGCGCACGGAGAACCACTCCTATTTATATTGAGCAAATTTGCTCCATGCTCCAGTCAAAATTTGACACTTGTTATGCGGCTCAAGAAATACAAAAGATGGACTATCTGACCGTCTCATGAAGCGATAGATATAACGGATATCGCCAGGAGTCGGGAGCCTGAAAAGGACACTCATGAAGAGAATGCAAGTACCGTATATGAACGCATGGCTGTTTGGGTGTAATTGCAATGGGGCGATCTCGATATTCTGTAACAGGTCCCGAAGAAAGGAGTTGAATGGCGGCACGCTACCGACCCAACACATGAATCTGTTGTAGGCTGTATATCCTACTGGGGGCAAGTGGGGACGATCCTGTCCTGATGGAACCAACACGTCGTCGAACGGAATCCCATGTACTGAGCATATACGGCGAAGCGTGCTTTCATTAATCTTCGAGGCTTGAGAATCGATCGGATCGTCTAAAAAGATTGCTGCATCCAATACACCAGGAGCCAAGTCGTCCGATGCGATCGCGGGGTTTGGCATGTCTTGTGCAGGAATAGACGACGGATTTGAAGTTCTAACTTCTTCTTGTTGAGAAGACGGCCCGGGTCTGTCCGAGATTGTGGCAGAGCTAGATTTCCTAGACATCTCTAATGTGTGTAGAATCTGATGAAACACCTGTTTGAACTATACTTGAAAAACAATCGTCATTAGACTTATCAACAAAAATACTCCCCCCGTGTAGTGTGTGAACTAGTGCAATCATTCAAGTATAAGTGCCAAAGAATTACAAGTCATAAGGTTGCTGAAATGGAGTTAGGATTTAAACTATCATCTTCGAAGACCGTCATCGCTGACCGTCTGCGAGAGCTTGTCGTATAATTGTTTATATTTTGATCTCGACATCGACACTATGTGTTAAAGGTTATCATCTATTTTAAACAAGTTAAGTTCAGGTTTATAGCTGTCAAGACAAGGGAGTTATCAGTCTGGATGTTAGATATGCTTAATTGTTTAAGTCCTTGTCCTTGTTCACTGTCATATGCTCGGGCATAAAAGGTATGTTAAGTCAACAATGCATTGTGTTC
This sequence comes from Allium fistulosum, assembly GCA_030737815.1. Taxonomy (NCBI): domain Eukaryota; kingdom Viridiplantae; phylum Streptophyta; class Magnoliopsida; order Asparagales; family Amaryllidaceae; genus Allium; species Allium fistulosum. The sequence goes on from CM060905.1 coordinate 89,831,964, forward strand.
GAGTCGAGATGGTTCTGACTGACATAGCCTACTGTCAAGCTTAATGCCAAATGGCGCTGCAGAGACTCGACCTCCTACACTCCCTCTACCTCGTTCGGCATTCGGTAAGTCATGCCGAGCCACGTCGTTCGGCACCACAAACCAACGCCAGCTTCCTTCCTACCCTCCATCTCCACCGCTCGGCATTTTTGAGTCCTTCGGCAATTCATTCCAAGCCACATCACTTCGCACGCTAGACCCAACTCCAAAATTCACTCCTACACATCTTTCCATCGTTCGGCATAAGGAAGTCATGCCGAGCCACATCCATCCGTCTTCCTCTAACTCCTTTCTTCAGACAAATTAAACATCTTCCTAAATGGCCAATCGATCACTACTTCAACTCGCACACAGCCCTCGACCAACAGTAATTAACCTCACCAATTCCTACCAGGCCGACACCCTCTTCTTCTTCCTCTCCATCTAATCCTAAGGCATGTCTAAAAACCTCGAATTCACCTTCATTATCTACACGACTTCCATTATTCATGGGTTAGAGGATGGTCGTAAATGCAAGTTTCATCTAAAATCTCTAATCGGAGAGAGTCGAGTGAATGAAAGGTTCATACCTAGAAGAAGGGATCGAAGTCTGGTGAGGTGCATGATTTGGAAGTGGGAACCACTCGGATTTGTCAATGAGGGCAGTCGAAAGGTAACGTGTAGGACTCAGGAGTCTAAAGGGAGGTTGAGATGATTGGCGAAAGTCTGGAAAGGGTTGAGTTCGTATGGGTGATTAGAGTGGAGGTAAAAAGTAAAAGGGAAAGGAGGAGTGAAGTATCGACTTTTATAGATGGAAAGGAGGAAGGCGAATAGTCAGCGACCGGTAGAACCGGTCAGGACGCCTTCCTCGTTCGACATCAATGTCCTTCGGCGTACGGTATGTCGTTCGGCATTCAATATGTCGTTCGGCATTTAGGATGTCGTTCGGCATTCAGGAGATCACTTTCGAGAGGACAGAACAAAGGTTTAAAGAAAAAATGCGGAGTGCTTGTGGATCAAAGCTCATCATGTTCATCCACATGATACACTTTGGGGGGCAAGTGTTACCCGGGTAATTGACCCGGTAACGTGAGGATCACTAAATAGTAGACATCATTCGGCACGAGGGATCGATCGACATCCCAGCTTCGTTTGGCGTGGAGTCTCATTCGGCACGAGGGATCGATCGGCATCCCAGACTCGTTCAGCGTGGAGGCTTCGTTCGGCACAACTCCCCCCGCTCGGCATCCTGCTTCGCTCGGCGTAGCAAGGCCGTTCGGCATTCTGCTTCGCTTGGCATAGCAAGATCGCTCGACATGTAGCCTGGCTCGGCATTTGGATGACGTTCGACATGATAGGGTCGCTCGGCATGTAGCCTGGCTCGGCATTCGGATGACGTTCGGCATGATAGGGTCGCTCGACATGTTTCCTGGCTCAGCATATGAATGACGTTCGACGTGAATCCCTCGCTCGGCACACCAGGCCTCGACCAGCATCTTACCTCGCTCGGCATCCCAGGCCTCGACCGGCATCCTCCCTCGTTCGGCACACCAGGCCTCAACCAACATCTTACCTCGCTCGGCATCCCAGGCCTCGACCGGCATCCTCCCTCGTTCGGCCTCCCAGGCCTCGACCGGCATCCTACCCCGTTTGGCATCGCTGGTTCGGTGCATACGATGGAAGATGACAAGCTATCAAGTCCACAACAACGTAAGGGCGTTCGACATAGCTTCACTTCACTTCAACCCACTACTTGCTCCGGTTCTCTTGAATGGTTACTTCAAGTCACTCGATGGTCAACCAAATGTGGTTCTCGACCGGCACTCCTCGCTCGGCATGGCTCATTCGGCATGCCTGGTTCGGTGTGCTGGAGTTGCTACTGTGGGCCGAGATACCTTGTTCCTAGGCCCGTGAGGGAAGTCCAACCTATCTTCGTCTATAAATAGAGGGGTAGGGGCACAGTGAAATGGGACCTTTTTTTCGTGAACACTGGGGAGACTCTGCCGCTTTCAAGACTCACTCATTTCAGTTCAAACTTGTACTCAAGACATTATTGTACGGATTGTATCTGTATTTAACTACTTGGGAAAGTAATACAGATTACAATTCAAAGTGGACGTAGGCAGTTACACCGAACCACTATAAATCTGGTGTTCAAGATTTCTGCAGTTAATTTAGTCTATATCTCTCTGTTTTAATTTATCTTCTTCATTTATCTCTCTACACAATCTTTCTAAAGGGGGTTAGTGACCAATTTTAGTGCTAACAATTACAAAACCAAAGTTGCTTGGTTTGAAATGTAGAACATTTTAAAAATTGTTTTATGCAACTTCATCAAATAGAGAGTGAGAAAACAACTTATAACAGGGAATAGGTTAGTTGAGATTCGACTATCGATTTTTTACAAATGGATCATACAGTTAGAATCGCGATTGGAAAAGATGATTTTTAAAGGTGGTATGAGAATTTTTAGTGGCGAGAGGAAGGAGGATTTTGGAGATGACTAGAATTGGGACTTTGATCGAATTTAGATGGTCGAGGAGATTTTATGGCTCGTCATTGGGTGTGGAGGATGCTTGGGTGATGGGGAATCGAGGAAAAATGGTGCAGCATTTTATGGTGATGAATGGATTCTAGTTGAGATCGATATAGGGAGGTGGATTTTTGGGTGGGTTCGGGTTTGAGGCGATGGCGGTGACGAGGGATAAAGGGAGACGTGCGCTAGGGGGGAAAAGAAGGAGGACGGTGTGGCAAACCTTATGGAAATGTTTGAGGGTGGATGGTCGTGTATGGTGGCGAGGCGAGGCATTTGAAGGGAGGTGGCTTGTCAAGGTTTTTCGGTTCTAGGTTCAAGTTTTCGAAAGAAGGTTTAGCTGAGGGTACCAAGGGTTTGGGCAAAGTGAGGGGGTCGTGGGTGACATGTGGAGATGGTCGGCGGCGAGAGTATGGTCGGAGGCGGCGTGTGCGTGTGCATGGTGATGTGCACGTTTGAATCGGTGGAAATAAAAGAGGAGAGAAAGGAAGCAGGAAGAAGAAGAAAAAAGAGAAAGGGGGTTGGGCCTGGGTCATCTGGATGGGCCAGAGTGATTGGGCAGAGGGTTTTATAAAAGAAAATTTAAATAAAGTTATTTAAAAACTTTTAAATTTTTAAACAATATTCATCTTCCATTTTAAATCAAATTGAAGTGTAGTTTGTTGCATCGAGACCCTATCATGGCATATCTTTATCTGAACGAATATGGGCAAGCTTTCTGAAATGTTTTATTTAATGATTATAATAATTGAGGTAAACGAATAACAAATGTCTTCATTTTAATTATATGTTAATTGGTAAATTAATTTCAAATGGACTGTTAAATTTTTAATTAACTAAAACTAAATTATTTTATTTAATTTCTTTGCTCAACAAATAAATCTAGATTTAAAAATAAATCGACTCAGTAATTGAAAACTCATTTAGTTTTGATGTTGTAAACTGATTTAATAGATACTATTAACTGAGTTAACGATCCATGTAGACTGATATTTTTCTCGAATATTGATTTCAATTATCTATTGACTGTGCCATTAAGTTGCCAAATGAATTAAAGAAGTTAGAATAAAACTTTGACATGTTTTATTGGAAGTAAATCGACTGGTACTGATCACTATTCCAATTTCGGAAAATGGAATGATTACAAGCAAATAAATTTTGATGGACTAGTTATGATAAAGTAAACATATGGAACGAATTTCCATATGTGAATATTGACACCCTGGTTATGAAATTGTTACTTAAACAACTTGGCCTTAAAATTTTATCGCTTGGATTCGATGAGACCGGGATCGTATATCAGCGTTGTCCGAAACCACTTCGATCAAATACCCACTACGAACCTTTACGGTTTTGATTGTAGAGCCTAGCATGCTGGAATTTAATTAATGTAACAATTTTGGCTATTTTAAATAAGTATTTGTACTTAGACACTATTATAATATCACTGGAATTTCTATAAAATGTTTTGGTTATCGTAAGGGAAAAACCCGTCATGTTTATGTGTGACGCGGTCTTACGAGATACCTTTGTTTCAAAGGATTTTAGATAACTTTAATAATTCAAATTGAGTGTGTTTACTCACGCTTGTTTTCCAAATTGACTCGGGTGTTATTTTATTATAATTCTCGGGTCAGACCGAGTATTATAGATTCAGGTTAGAGTGCTTTGGAGCTCAGAAAACGAGCTGGATGACAGAGACGTGTTACGCGTTGTTAACCTTCTTTTTGATTCGCGATATAACGAGTTAAAGGTGCAGCCGACTTAAGAGGAGGACCGACTTAACAGGCATCGACCTAAGAAAACTCCGACTTAACAGCAGCCGACTTAAGAAAGCATACGACTTATATAGTGGGCCGACTTAACAGGTTCCGACATAAGGAAGTTTACAATCTACGACTTACGAAGTCTCACGACCTAACAACTGGAAGTGGTTAGCGACTTAACGAGTTAAAAAGTCTCCGACTTAGAAGCAGTGACCGATCTAAGAAGAAGACCGACTTAACAGTTTTCGACTTAAAGAAGGCTCCGAGTTAAGAAATGCTCCGACTTATAAGATGCTCCGACTTATAAGATGCTCCGACTTAAGAGTCTACGAGAAAAGGGGGTCTCTGACTTAAGGCAATTGTTGATAACTTAAGACCTACGACTTATACTAAGTCGCGTACGATCTCTTAAGTCATCGCGGACCTACGACGTATGCTAACTTGTTGCCGACTTATGACTTGTTCGTTCTGGACATTCAAAAACAACTTACACCCCCTTATCTCGTCACCGACTTACCTTCAGTCTTCCACGACTTAAGACTTAGGGAAATTTGCAGTCCAGAGTTCAGCTCCTATAAATACCCCACTACCTTCAACATGAAGAGGACTTTGGGCCATTCATTTCTTCAAGCGCCGTTACTCTGTCAAACTCTCCACTCATTCAGCAATCAAAGATCTTCAAGCATTCGAGACACTACAACAAGCTTCGAGAGGAATTCCTTACATCCAACACGGATTCATCGAGTTTCATCGTCGAAGATTGAGCTAGTAGTCAAGATTGTTTCTTGTGATCAAATTGTACCGTTTTAATAAGAGATTTGTATCGATTTGTAACCAGATTCAGTAATAAAGAGATTCAAAGTGGACGTAGGCTTAATCTCAAGCCGAACCACTATAAAGTGCTGTCTTTTACTGCTTTTCTGCTAGTTTACTGCTTAAATTCTGTTCCCATCACACGGGTGGTGCTTTCACGATTCTATTACACACCGGGTGTTAGCGTTCACTTTTTAACGTTAACATTTTGGTGCTTTCACTGAGAATTGAACTCAGGCTACTACTCACCATTGCTTCACAGAAGTTTGCTGAAAGAATTTCCTACAAAACCAAAAGTCTATCAGACATAATGGCTCCTGGAAGGAAACGAAAGTCTGTCAGAACTGATGATGACCGTGACAATACTGCCACTTCTCTCTCTCCAAATCAGGCAGCTCCAAGCGTCGGTGTGACATGAAAAGAGTTAGATGCTGCTGTATCCGGACTGTACCAGCAGATTGAAACTCAGAATAATCTGATGATGGAAAAGCTGAATGCTCTATTTGGGGCGAATCAAAGACCGGTAAGTAATGAGGAAAACTTTGCTAATGCTGCTCCCAATTCCGAGGGGAGAAATATTCCTCACGGGGGATCAGGTGCTGCTGAAGGGGCACCCCTCCAGGCTGAAGGATCCAGGCCGTCACCAGTTCTTCGTGAGCATTTACCTGGACAAACCCCCGAAAAGATGGCCGAGGTCTATTCTGCGAAATCTCTAAACAATGAGGAATATCTTTCTGGCATGATCAAGCAAATAATGAAAGAGAGCATGCAAAGAGATGAAGATGAGAGCGAATGGGGATTCGCACCGAGTAGAACTCCGTTTACCGAGAAGATTCTAAAGGCTGAATTTCCTAGAAAATTTGTTCCCCCCACCATTCCTGCTTATCGGGGAACAAGTGATCCAAATCAATTCTTGTATAAATACGACTGGCACATGACCGGCGCAAGAGCAACTGATGAAATAAAGTGCCGATATTTCCCAGTATATTTGGAAGGTGTAGCACTTCTCTGGTTTACCAAGCTTCCTGTCCGATCTGTAGATCAGTTTTCCGATCTGACCCGAAAATTCAAAGAGCAATTCAGGCTATACGCTTCAAAGGCAAAAGACATAATGTCATTGTCCAGCCTTGAACAAAATCCGGGAGAGCCTATTAAGTCATTCCTGAACCGCTTCAATTTAGCTCTGGCAGAAGTCGATAACGCAGAGCCACGAATGATCTTGACCTATTTGATGCGTGCTATCGACAAATCGAGCGAATTTGGAAAATGGCTGAAGATGAAGGAGCCGAATTCGCTTGAGAAATTCTACAAAAAGGCTGACGAATTTATACGCCTAGAGAATCTTTCCGCATCAGCTAAAGTTGTAACAACAGTGGTGGAAAATAATGCTACAGTTCAAAGCAAGAAAGAACCTACAAATCAGAAAAGGGAAAGTAACGGTGGGAAGAGGCAAAAAGATCTCAAAAAGCCCCGCTTCCTTAAACCTTCAGACTTTACTCCTCTGACCGATACCCTGGAGAATATTTTCATCGCCACTAAGGTTGCTGTTGAATTTCCAAAACCACCGGCCGTGAAAGTTGGAAAGAATGCTGTTCAAAGTGGAAGATTTTGCAAGTTTCACAACCAACCAGGACATGATACCAATGAGTGCCGCCACTTGAAAAGCCTGATTGAAGAATTGTTAAGAGAGAATAAGTTGCAGCAGTACGTCAAGAGGAATAGAAAAGACCCGTCTTCATCTAACCAGGGGCAACTACCCCCAGCTCATTCATCTGGTTCAGGAGAGAGGCCTGCTGAAAAGGAAAGACCTGTTATCAATGTGATCACAGGAGGACCTCATCCAGCTGGCAGGAGTTGGGGTGAGATGGAAAGGTATGCTAGAGCTTTGAAGTATGCTCCGACTGAAGAAAGTGTCTTGATCTTGGAAGATGCTGCACCTCTAAAGCAGCAGAAGACTTTTCACGATGATATTATGTTCAGTCGCAGGGATTCTATTGATGTGGAAGCTCCTACTGAGGACCCTTTGGTTGTTTCTGTCGGTATTGGGCCGGCTATTGTCAGAAGAGTTCTGGTTGATAGTGGTGCTTCGTGCAACATACTCTTTAAAAAGACATTTGACCAAATGAAAATTCCAATGACAGATGTACAAGCCTCTTCACACAAAATTGCCGAATTTACAGGAGAGCTGAAACAGCCAATTGGAACGGTGGACTTGTTTGTTGAAATGGGCGAAGGGCAGAAGAAGTTGGTTCGAAAGCAAACTTTTGTGATTGTTGATGGATTCTCCGCCTATAACGCTTTCTTGGGTCGGCCTACTCTTGCTGCTTTCAGGGCCGTCCTCGCTCCATGGTGCTTAACAATGAAATTTCCTACTGATAATGGGGTTGCTGTTATTAAAGGAGATCAGAACGCAGGACAAGAATGTTATCTTGTAGAACTCCGAGAGGCCAGGAAAAGAGAAATGGGGAAAGATGCGGTAGCTCCGCTCCGCATCAAGGAACCAACCCTGTAGCAACTACAGAGTGGCCCTTGTACTGGCGAACACAGCAATGCAAGAAAAGAAATGGATCCCAGGAAAGCCAGTACAGGGGAAAATAGAGTGGTACCCGTGGAGGTAACGGTACCAATATCTGTTGACTCGAAAGACCCGAACAAAGTACTCAATGTGGGTTCACAGCTAAGCATAACAGTTCAAAACACGCTGATATCATTCTTAAAAGCCAATCTAGATGTGTTCGCTTGGTGTCACGCTGATATGTGTGGGATCTCCCTGGAAATTGCTGTACATACTCTGAACATTGATCCAAAATTCACGCCAGTGAAGCAGAAAAGAAGAACTCAAGGCCCAGAAAGATCGACAGCACTAAAGGAAGAAGTCGATCGGCTCATGGAGAACGGCTTTATCAGAAACTCCACTTATCCAAATTGGGTTTCAAATCCAGTATTGGTCAAGAAGGCAAATGGAAAGTGGAGAGTATGCATAGATTTCTCAGATTTAAACAAAGCATGCCCCAAAGATTGCTTCCCGCTGCCCAGAATTGATCAATTGGTGGATGGAACAGCTGGGCATGAGTTGTTATCGTTTATGGATGCTTACTCCGGATACAATCAGATTATGATGCATGAGCCGGATTAGGAAGACACAAGCTTTATTACAGATGTGGGTCTCTACTGCTACAAAGGTATGCCTTTCGGATTGAAAAATGTTGGGGCAACCTACCAAAGGCTCGTCAATGCAATGTTCAAGCCTCAGATTGGTAGAACCATGGAAGTTTATGTCGACGATATGTTGGTAAAATCAAAGAAAGCTGTAGATCACATGGGACACTTGGAGGAAATGTTCGCAATTCTTCGAAAGTACGGAATGAAGCTCAATCCATTGAAATGTTCGTTCGGAGTAGAATCCGGGAAATTCTTGGGTTTCATTGTGAGCGCCAGGGGCATTGAAGCCAATCCTACTCAAATCACAGCTCTAAGGGAGGTCAAAGCCCCTAAAACAAAGAAAGAAATGCAAAGTCTCAATGGAAAAGTCGCTGCTCTGAGTCGCTTCATTTCCAAAGCCACAGACAAATGCATTCCCTTCTTTGATGCTCTAAAGAAAGGAAAGAAAAATTTTGAATGGACTCCCGAATGCCAGAATGCTTTCGATGAACTAATTCATCATATGGAAACACCTCCGGTTCTCTCCAAGCCTACTGACGGTGAAGACCTTTTCATCTATTTAGCAATTTCATCTCACGCCCTCAGTGCAGCACTTGTACGGGAAGATATGAAAGTACAACGCCCAGTCTATTACATCAGTAAACGGTTCACTGGGGCGGAGATGAATTATTCGAAGATAGAAAAGCTCGCCTATTGTTTGCTAATTGCTTCCAGGAAGTTGAGACCATACTTTCAAGCTCATCCTATCAAGGTTCTTACTGATCAACCTCTAAAGCAAGTCCTGTTTCGTCCTGAAACTTCGGGTCGTTTTTTGAAATGGAACATTGAACTTAGCCAGTATGACATCACTTACCACCCCCGAAGAGCAATCAACGGACAAGCTTTAGCAGATTTCATTGCGGAATCTACTGACAAAGAAGACAATAAGGAAGAAACAGCTGACTGCATTCCAATACAGTGGAAGTTATATGTTGACGGCTCAAGAAATGATTATTGTTCTGGGGCAGGGGTTGTACTTGAAACCCCCGAAGGACGATCATTATGTTATGCATTGAGACTGGAATTTCCTTCAACAAACAATGAAGCAGAATATGAAGCACTTATTGCCGGTTTAAAAATCGCCAAGGAACTAAACATCAAAGTGTTACAGATTTTCAGCGATTCTCAGCTTATTGTTTGCCAGGTGAAGAAAGAATTTCAAGCCAAAGGAGGAAATTTGCCTGCATATTTGACAAAAACTTCCGAACTCCTCAATGATTTCGATCACTATTCAATAAGCCACATACCTCGAGAGGAAAATATGAAGGCAGATTCTCTAGCAAAGTACTCAAGTTCCGGAGAAGCTCAATTACTAGGATTAGTTCCTGTAGAAGTTCTGTCAGCTCCAAGCATTGATGAAATGGATGTTGATTGGATTATGGCTACGTCTCAAGAGCATGAATCATGGATGACTCCAATTAAAGAATACCTACTCAGTGGTTCCCTGCCAGAAAGTTCTAAGGAACGTCGAAAACTATTGAGGAAAGCGTCAAGGTATATAATTCAAGATGGCCTATTGTACAGACGGGGATTTTCAATGCCTCTGCTCCGATGTGTAACTAAGGAAGAAGCCAAGACAATTCTAGCCGAGATACACGGAGGAGAATGTGGAGATCATTCAGCTGGTCAAACTTTAGCCAAGAAAGTTCTCCGATATGGGTATTTCTGGCCTGACATTAACCGAGATGCTGCTATTTACTCTAGAAAGTGCGACAAATGTCAAAGATTTGCAAAAATCCCAAAAGCACCTTCCACCGAACTCACACAGATGGTCAGCCCATGGCCATTCGCCATTTGGGGGATAGATCTAATCGGACCATTACCAGTTGCCAAATCAGGAATCAAATATGCTATCGTAGCCGTTGATTATTTCACCAAGTGGGCTGAAGCTGAATCTTTGGCCACCATTACTTCTAAAAAGATGATAAATTTTGTAACGAAAAATATCATTTGTAGATATGGTGTGCCACAGAAAATAATCACAAACAACGGTACTCAGTTTGAAAGTGAAGAGTTCCAGGATTTTTGCAAACGGTTCAGAATTCGGAAAAGCTTCTCAGCAGTGGTTCATCCACAGGAAAATGGGCAAGTGGAAGCAGTAAATAAAATCATCAAGTCAACCATCAAAAAGCAACTCGAAAGAGCAAAAGGTGGTTGGGTTGATAAGCTTCCATTAGCACTATGGGCATACATGACTACTCACAAAACTGCAACTGGGCACACTTCATTTTCACTGGCATACGGATCAGAGGCAATGATTCCAGTGGAAGTAGAAGTTCCTTCACATAGAAGAGTTCATTTCAACGAAGCTGAAAATGAAAAGCTACAACTTGAAGCACTTGATTTTCTTGATGAGAAAAGAGAAGAAGCTAGACTCAGAGTTTCAGCTTATCAGCAAAGGATAGCCAGGCACTTCAACTCTAAAGTTCGCCAACGCAGCTTTGAGGTCGGGGACTTAGTTTTGAAAAGGATCATGACGGCAACTGGTGTGTTTGGACCAAACTGGGAAGGACCATATGCCATTGGCAGTAAACTTCTTGATGGCTCTTTCAAACTCATAACTGTTGAAGGAGATCCAATTCCAAGAGCCTGGAACAGCAACCACTTACGTCCTTATTTTACTTGAAAGAAAAAGCTTTGTTCAAAATTGTAAAATAGTGATGAATGTATCAGTTGTATTGTAAAACATTGTAAATCAGTGTGAATGAATGAAAGCTATAAAGTGGATGTAGGCCCGATTCTTGGCCGAACCACTATAAATCTTGTGTTCTTTACTATTTCATAATGCCTGTTTTATTTCGATATGTAAATACTTTAAATGTATTGCTAAAATGTCGATTCAAAATTGCAGGACATTAAAACAAGGCTTGCTCGTCACAAAGCCAAGCGACCTCTATAAATCACCTGTTATGCAAATACCAAGCGACAAAAAATTCCAAATACAAATCCTATACAAGGAGAACTTCACATAAAAAGTTGGCGACTCCACTGTGACAAACCTTTGTTAATTGGTTGAGATTGTCGATATGAACAGACATCCAACTAGATAACTTGCGTTTGTCCTGTGAAGTCGTTCAACAGTGAAGTCCACTTCTTCGAACACAGCAATATAAGGAAAGAACATGCGCTTGGAAACGATAATAAAAGATCGCTAATGAGCAGATGATGAGAGAACATTGCCAAGCAAACAAAGAAGCAGCCAAAAGGAGATATGCTTCTCAATAAAAGGGCCAGTAAGAACCACCGAAGGGACACCTTCCCAAGCAGAAGGAACAGGGCCCTTGCTAACTGATCGTGATGCATCCGATCAGGCAGCTTGCGTCCGTCCCGTGGATCTACTTGCCCCTGAGACGCAACCTTCCTGGCACACCAACCAACCAACGCTCCTTCTAAAAGGTCAACAAAGCCCTCTAACGAGGCACGCCAAAAAATGAAAGTGCTTTCCTCAATCAAAAAAGATTGGTGGAACCACCGAAGGGGCACCTTCCCAAGCTGAAGGAACAGGGCCCTTGTTAGTTAATTGCGATCGTTTGGGCAAACAAACATCCAATCAAGCAACTTGCGTCCGCCCCGTGGATCCACTCAACCATGAGAAAGTAACATCCAGGCAATCAAAAAGCCCTCTTCGGAGGCACAAGCCCTCTTCGGAGGCACATGACCTCTTCGGAGGCAAAAGCCTTTTCCCAAGGCACCACAAGCCCTCTTCGGAGGCACATGACCTCTTCGGAGGCAAAAGCCCTTTCCCAAGGCACCGCAAGCCCTCTTCGGAGGCACAAGCCCTTTTCGGAGGCACAAGACCTCTTCGGAGGCACAACTCTTTAAGAGGAGCCCTCTCCGGAGTCCGGAGGCATGTCCCAAAATAGAATACTCGAACGAAAAGCCTTCTCCGGAAGCACAGTTCAACTCTCAAAGGAAGGTTAACTTGTTCATCTCAAAAAGTTCCTCCTAAAAAAGTTGAAATGCTACAAAATTCTTTCAGAAAAGTTCATTTCACTGCATAGGGAAATCTACTTTCTTTTTTGACAAATGAAAGTGATCATCCCCGATAGTTGAAGTGTTCTTCAGAAAGAAAGAAAAAATAAAAATTTCTCCAAAAAACGAGATATACTCTATTAAAAGCAGAATGATTCCTCCCCTAAAAGTGGAATTGTTATTCTCTGAAGTGAGAATATCAGTCTTGTAAAAGCTAGAAATATTGCAATGCACTTGTGGTATGGGGGCAACACTATACAATTCAATTATATTAATAAAAGCAACATGCCACAAGTTCATTGCAATATCACGAAAAATAGATGTGGAATAAATGTATTCCCAAACACAGACAAAAAGTTTGTACAAGTAAAAGGAATCGTTTATTCTACACTAAAAAAGAGAAACAGATGCGTTCTCACATACACAAGAATTTGTACAAGTAAAATTACTGATTTATTTAGTACTATGAAAATTCTTTACATATGCAGATATCTCAAAAGAGCAAAAGCAGGGACCGGTACCCACACAATCTCCGGTCTATACATGTAAAAGGCAAAATAAAAAGTAGAAAGTTCAGCTTGTCACTCCTTCTTTCCGCCACCCTTGGAGCCTTTGCTTGGCCTAATAGTTAATTTCGGAATCCGATGTGGGCGGGATGGAGAAGGAGGAGTGGTTGGGTCTTCTTCTGTTTTGTCTTCCCCAGTCGAAGCACCTCTCTTCTTCTTCCTTATGGCACGCTTCCCCTTCCTCTTCGAAGAAGATTCGCTCCCCGGAGTAGCAAGCAATGTTGAAAGCTTCGGGTCATCATCTAGAGACCGCTCCGGGGTCTTCTCGATGTCTTCAAGATCCTCCGCCTTCTGCTCCTGCGAAACAGCCGGATCGTCCAGGCCTTGAAGAGCTGAACTGAAGGAGGAGTAATCTGTAAAGATGGAGGGACGGCAACTGAAGGAGTGGAAACTTGTGCAGTGTTTGGTGCCTCCGCTGTAGAAGAAAAGAAGTTAAAATCAACATCTCCCGAAAATAGAGAGGGTATCGGTTCACCAAAGTTTAAGTAACGAGTAAGAAGGTCATCAAACTCGGTTAAATCAAATAACTGGTTCATTGGGCCCGGGACGACGCCAAAATTACCTGGAGGAGTTGGCTTCGCAAGGTCAATCTCGAATTTCTCAGCTTCAGTATCGTCCGGTGCCTCATCCTCAGTGGGAGTGGTCGCAGTTTCTTGGGCAATTTTAGCTGGGAGTGAAGAATGGGAGCCGGAATCCATAATGTTTACATCGGCCGATGTGGAAGTATGAACAGGGCAGTTAAAGGAGCTTCCTCTTTTGAAAGCTCTTCTCCCAGTGATTCAGCCCGTGCTTTAGCAAGCTGCTCCTTCCCTTTAACAAGAGCGGCGCGAGCGTCATCATCAATATAGCGAGCCTCGAGTTCTGCTTCATCATAGCCGGCACCTTTAAACATATCAATTGCGGCTTCCCACACTTCATCCAGAGTGATTTCATAATCAGGACCCAGAAAAGCAAGGCTCCCACGACCCAGAACGCTGTGTAAATAAAAGTCGAATAAGGTAGAGCTGATGTTTGCTTTCGTTGCCTCATGTGATTGCTCAGCCGCTTCTTTTTCGGCAACGGCAGCAACCCGACCAGTAATAGCCTCATCACGCTCTGTCTCAGCTTTAGCAAGTCGAGACTTTAGTAACCCAATCTCCATGTTCTGGGAGGTGACTTTTTCCCGCAGTTCGGCGTTTTCTGTGCGATATTTCTCAGTAGTGTGCTGCTCAGCGACAAGCTTCATTTCGACATCTCTTTGTGCAGCATGTGCATCCCGAACTTGCTTCTGAAAGACTTCTTCTTTTTGAGTATGTGATGAAGAAGAAGAGGCGAGATTTTCCTTAAGCTGCTTAACTTCAGATTCAAGCCTTGCATTGTCATCCGCGATATTCGTCATCTCCATGTCATGCTGCTTGCACCACTTATCCCATTCAGCTTTATCATTCTCCAGAGTCAGCATGTTTTCAAGATTCATATGGTTGACTCTCTGGAGTTCATCAACAAGTTTCTGCCATTGCGACATCCTCTCAATGTTAAGCCGAACTGCATCGAGACTTTTAAGCATGTCTTGCTTATCAATTGGGACCAAATCTAGGTCAAAACGCACTCCTTTTAAGCACCAGTTCGAAAACCGGCTTTGATGTGTTGGAGGGCCGTCTTTAACCTGATATTGGGGCCTGCTGATGATCGTTTGGATATCGGTTTTCTTTAAAGGAGGAGAGCCGGCCGGAGTATCAGAAGGGATAGGAGCATCGGTTTTCTTAGAAATTACAGATGCGTCACTTGGCTTGGACCGTTTGCTTGATTCGTCAGTAATATGAGTCTTCCCTTTGTCATCATAAGACTTTCGCTTATGAGAATCGTAACTTCTGTAAGAAGAATCATATCGATCAGTGTCTCTTCTTCTCTGCCGCTGCTCATAATACCATTTTTCTTGAGCCTTCCTTTGAGCCCTTTCCTCATCTGTCTCTCTCTGGTCACCAAGATATCTCCTAAAGTCATAAGATCCACGGCCTCCATGGCGCTGAAATGAGTCATAGTATGAGCCGGTACGCCTCATCGGAGAATCTGAAAACCGAAAAAGAAGTAAAGTTTAGAAATTTCCAGAAAAAGAGGATAAATGCTTATAAGTGCTGAAAAATCCTAAGTGTGTGCGGCGTGCGAACTACGTGCGTCAAACTACAAACCACGCTTTAGTGCGGGAACGGAGACGACAGGTGTAGAAGGCGTCGAAGTTTGTTTCAAAGAGGAAGTCGCTTCAACGACAGGAGAGTTCGCTTTTGGAAGATTATCCTTGAAAAGCTCTTGAGAAGTTATCATTATGTCACTCAAGTCATCAAAGGTGTCATCATTATGATGCTCAGCAGAATTCTCCTTTTCAACTTCCACATCGGCTGATTTTTCAGAAATTCGAGGATTTTCTTCCTCTTCAATAATTGGAGCAAGCGCCAGTTTGCTGGACGTTCCCGCAACGCCAATAGAAGTAGAACACTTTACTAATGTAGTGTCTACAGTTGGCTCCTTTGAAGCCATATCTTCCGTTGAAGCTGGGGCATCTGATGTCTGCGCTGGAAGATTAGAAACTTCACGAGGCTGGGTAAAGTGAGAAGAGTGTAAAAGACCAAATTGATGTAAAAATTCGTCTGTCAATAGAAACTGGATACTCCTTTCCTCAACCGGCACCGCCATAAGCCTCTCAAAAGTCGCTTTGTGACCGAGATTTCTAGAAGGAGGAGGAAGTGCTGAAAAGAAAAGGGCAAAGTTAACACTCGATAACTCGAACTTTGACAAGTTCGAAAAAACATAAGAAACAGAGACAAATGATCTTACTCCCTACTCTCCAGATGGCGTAAAATCCTAGAGGACAGCGGACATAGAAAAACTGACTTAGGAAATTGTGAACACTGTTGGGGAGACCAACGATCAACTTACGATTTCTAACACTTCTCACAACTGTAATGGAAGGATGGTCTTTGTGCTTTGTAAATGTGCACAGGAAGCGTATTTCTCCAAAATTGGGAAAACGGTCCAGCGTTCTCCTAAAAAGCACACACAGTCCCAGCAGGATGGCGTAGCCATTAGGGTGTAATTGAAAAGGGGAGATAGATAGTCGGAGAAGAAGTTTTCGAAGGCAGTCATTAAATGGGGGGATAGCTCCACTCGAGCACATTTGGCGGTTAACTACGACAAAGCCATGGGGCGGTCTATCAGTAGTATCATCTATTCCAGGGAGCAAAGCGTCAGTTTCGGCAATGCCAAACTGGGTGCATAATTGACAAAAGGCTTTATGGCTCAAAGTAGTAGGAGTCCTTTCTGGAGGATCGTTTAATGGAGTAGCGATTGGAAAAACTCCTCCAGCTGGTTCCAAATCTTCGTGTTGAGATGTCATTCTACACAAGGAACTGGATGATCAAATATAAAGGTGCACGTTTCCTAAAAAATGTGAAGTGTTGTGCAGAACCAATGAAAATAACAAGTAAACACAACTGGAATTAAACTAGTCGACAAACGATCGATTATGAAATTTCAGAACTTGTTAACATTTAAAGTATAGTGTTAATGCAAACAAGTTAGTTTTATTTGACTATTACGATTTTGCTTTAATACTTCACTTGAATTGGTTATTGTATAACATTTTGTTCATGCAATTCTAATTTGATTTTTTCTTTATCAACTAATCTGTCATTCGATGTGGACAATCAATGGTAGTATATTCGTCCCCGTGTTCTGCAAATGTTGTGATTAACAGGTTGTTGATTTGTAAGATAAATGTGGCATATGGGAAGGTTCAAACAGTTAAAATTAGACAGTCTGTTCCAGCATTTCAAGTCAAGAAATTCATATCAAAAGTATGGTCCAAGTTAAAGAATGCAAGTTCAAATATTTCACTAAGTCCTATCTCGTCTACGGCTTAAGGAACGAGCTACGAGTTAAGTCAAGACATCAATCCTTTAAGTCGTGCTGTAATAAAGGATTTCAGGACAGAATGCAAAAATCACGTCCTAAGTCATTGACCGACTTACGACTTACAACCTACGTTAAGTCGTCAAGCGTTAAGAGGCAATTTCTGTTTATCACAAAGACCTTAAGTCGTCCGTCTTTTCAATACACCAATTCAACACTCTCCTAACCCATTAACCCGTTAACCCATTAACCTCGTCTTCAACCAAAAACTCTCGTTCCCTCAACACATTTAATCGAGAGTCGCCATAAAATCGGTGTGATGTTATTTCATCACGAACCACGAGTCAGACAAGCTGAATCGCTGCAATCTGTCGCCTCGTACATACAGATTGTCCAAGTCTAAGACAAATCGTCTCGAATCCATCGATAATCAATTGAAACGAAGATTGCAATGGAGCATGACATAAGAAGAATAGGTCAGAAATGGGATTTGCGATTCAGTGACAGTCAAAGATTGAATGGGGAAGCCGATTTCACTTACGCAATATAATGACGAGAGTAACTGGTAATCGAGTAGTTGATTTCATCTTCAAGGATTTCGAATGCTTGTTAATGGCGGAATGAAGTAACGAGTGCAGGTGAAGGAAAAGAAGTGACGACTTAAACTATTTATATACTGGGGCAGTAGAAGGTGAACCGGTACATACGAGTTACGACCTAGGACTCATCTTAAGTCATCCACAGAGCGAGCTAGGGGAATCGAAGCACACGACCTACGACTTAGGCGTGTACTTCGAGGGGCAAATGTTAACCTTATTTTTGATTCGCGATATAACGAGTTAAAGGTGCAGCCGACTTAAGAGGAGGACCGACTTAATAGGCATCGACCTAAGAAAACTCCGACTTAACAGCAACCGACTTAAGAAAGCATACGACTTATATAGTGGGCCGACTTAACAGGTTCCGACATAAGGAAGTTTACAATCTACGACTTACGAAGTCTCACGACCTAACAACTGGAAGTGGTTAGCGACTTAACGAGTTAAAAAGTCTCCGACTTAGAAGTAGTGACCGATCTAAGAAGAAGACCGACTTAACAGTTTGCGACTTAAAGAAGGCTCCGAGTTAAGAAATGCTCCGACTTATAAGATGCTCCGACTTAAGAGTCTACGAGAAAAGGGGGTCTCTGACTTAAGGCAATTGTTGATAACTTAAGACCTACGACTTATACTAAGTCGCGTACGATCTCTTAAGTCATCGCCGACCTACGACGTATGCTAACTTGTTGCCGACTTATGACTTGTTCGTTCTAGACATTCAGAAACAACTTACACTCCCTTATCTCGTCACCGACTTACCTTAAGTCTTCCACGACTTAAGACTTAGGGAAATTTGCAGTCCAGAGTTCAGCTTCTATAAATGCCCCACTACCTTCAACATGAAGAGGACTTTGGGCCATTCATTTCTTCAAGCGCCGTTACTCTGTCGAACTCTCCACTCATTCAGCAATCAAAGATCTTCAAGCATTTGAGACACTACAACAAGCTTCAAGAGGAATTCCTTACATCCAACACGGATTCATCGAGTTTCATCGTCGAAGATTGAGCTAGTAGTCAAGATTGTTTCTTGTGATCAAATTGTACCGTTTTAATAAGAGATTTGTATCGATTTGTAACCAGATTCAGTAATAAAGAGATTCAAAGTGGACGTAGGCTTAATCTCAAGCCGAACCACTATAAAGTGCTGTCTTTTACTGCTTTTCTGCTAGTTTACTGCTTAAATTATGTTCCCGTCACACGGGTGGTGCTTTCACGATTCTATTACACACCGGGTGTTAGCATTCACTTTTTAACGTTAACACGCGTACTTGATTATATTTTGCTGTGTATTGTATGTTGTATATTCATCACTTATGTGGACAAGTTATTATTACTGTCCAGATTTCTATGCTGATGGATGTACTCTGATAATTTGCATGTATATTAACAGTTACAGTTTTCTTTGTATAAAAATATGTTATTATATATATTATATTTTGTTCCGCTGCGATTGTGAGATTCTGTGTTGTAGTTATTCCTATTTCTTCTTTGATCTCTTTTCTTATTAACCCCTAACGATCTGGTATTTCCGACACTCGATTGCTCGGCATTCTATACAGTGAACGTATTGATGTCAATTTTCAAGGATCGAAAATCCCCCTTCGTTACATGTGGTATCAGAGCTGAAGGTTAAGCGAGAACCTTGGCTTTGGTGGGGATTACACATTAGAGATAGGGTCAGTAGTACCCTAGAATGAGTTGAGTGTATGATATATGAGAGCGTACTTGTTATTTTCTTATATAATAATTTTAAAGGATAAACGATTTTTAAATAATTTTTATAGAGGATTATATTTTGATATAAAAAGAAATAATTTTTCTGAAAGTTATTATATTGAGGTGATTGGTTGTAATTATTAAGTTATCATAATCAAAATATTGAGGTGATTGGATGTGAATGTAGTTAGAAAATTGGAGCAAGGGGAGGGTGAAGTTTACAACTAATAATTGAGAAGGGGAAGCAAAAATTAAAAGAAGAAAAAGGAGGCCAAGGTTTAAATTTATAGTAGAGGCTAGAGAAAATATCTGTATATTTTTCTCTTACCATTTCAAAATACGAAACCCCTACCTTTCCTCCCCTTTCTTGGCCGGCCATGACTTGGTCCATTAAGGAATAAAAACCCAATCAAATCCATTATTAAATGATATCATTTAAATCCATTTTAAATACTTGTTGATATTATATATTGGTATACATATATAACTTTTTTATACGCACCTAATAAATTACTAACAGCACCCGAATAATTCAAGAAGGAACTCCATTTTAGTAAACACATTATGTACAATAAAAACAATAATAATTAATATTTGATAAATATTTACTAATTTAATTAGTTTATAACTATTATAAATCAATTAAATCAAGCGGTGTTTCAAAGACTGAATAGATTTTGTTGTGCGTCTTATAGGTGTGAATTCAACAAGTGAATAATATTTGAAAAATTCACTAATGTCCACATGTCCCATAGTTAATGGTGTGTCAATTTGACTTAATTCATCACTTACAAATCTCATCGGCAAAATCTAATTTACAATTTAAGTTGTATCTTTTAGTAATGATTATTTACACCAATTTTCTTCGTCACCACTATATCTCTTTAAGATTTATGGAATATGGTCTTAGTCAAAATTCTAATATCATCCATATTTAACTTGATTAGTCCATAAACAAAGTCCTTGGTTCAATTATAATATTTATTATTAACCGTACTACTCTGGCAAGAGATTTAGACTTTGAGTTGACTACAGTTGACCATGATACTAACCTCGTAAAACTAAGAGGACGAATTCTTTATTGAATAATGTTTCACTTCCAATGCTTTAACTCAGACCCACTATAGTTACACTATGGCCATTAAGCTATAATTCAACTATAATCAAAGTAGAGTTTCCAGATTGTAGTTCAAAAGATTCTCAAGTCGAGAGAATCGTGTAATATCATTTCTTCGAGATTTCTCTTTTGGCCTAGTTGTTATTAACCAACAAAAAACTCTTGAACGAGCCATTGTATAGTTATCCAATAACCATCGGTGTGTAACCTCTTGGTGCTCCCAACGACCGTGAATAATACACCACCCAACATTTGGAGAGCGTTAGACAACTTGGTCTCAACGGATGTGTCAATATCCTTTCTTGAAACGTCTTGACCATGAATATTTAAAATAATATGTTATTTTATATTATGATAATTTTCTAATGAGTATAACCCTTTGTAATTATTATCGCACAATATATCATTTAAGGGTTTTCTAGTTATTGTACTTAAAAGTAATTACTTAATTAATTGTATCAATATATACAATGTATATAACAGAAAACAAATACCTCTATTACAAACAAGGTTAGTTATAGAGTTAGATATATGTCACAAATTACATAAATGCCCCTAGGGCATACCCTAGCTCTCTCAATTTACACACACACACACATACATATAACTTTTTCAATTTTATTTAATAAAATATAATAAGTAATTATTAAATACTACATAATATTTGACCAAGTCTTTATTTTAAAATTTCAAATCTAAAATATTTAATTTCACTTAGTAAAAAGGATTCAAACTCAAAACTAGATCCGAGATCTAAATTAAAATTTTGAAAATATTATATTTGAGTTAGAAATATTTTAAAATAATATACATTAAATAAGGTAATAGCCGAAAATAAATTTATTATAAAATACTTATATAAACATTTATATTTATTAAAAGGTTTATATGTATATATTTAATATATATACACATATAATATATGTATGTAAATATGCATTTTTTTAATATATAAAATTTTAAGTTAAATAAATATATTCGTTTATATATAATATAAAATTATTTTTACTTTAAACGCAATTCGATCGAGACCTTTTTTCGAAAATATTTTGAAGTGAAAAACACACACACATATATATATGTGTATGTGTGCATGTGTGTGTATCTGTGTGTATGTGCGTATTTTTGTGTTTATATATATTATTTTAGCTTTAATTTAGTTTACAAACAAAATATTTAATTACTAAACAATGTTTTAAAATTAAATAAAATAACATTTTAAATTTAAAATTAATTTGAACATATATAATAAAGAAAAGTAATGAATATGGTCAATATATATATAATATTTATTTAGTTTTAATCAATTACATATCATAATATTGAGGTGATACAAAAAGATTAAATAATAAACATGAAACTAATATAAAAGTGATAGGCAATAACATATATGGAAGGAGATACAATTAACATAATACATAGTGATTATTGTATAATAATAAATAAGGTTTACCTTAATGAAATGATGTTGTAGATATACACATTGATCTAGTCTGTCTCCTAAATCTCTCAGATCTACACCCATTATTGCAAATATATGGCGTGCCAACACCGAATCTAACTATATTTTATTGAATGGATGTGAATGGAGTTGAAAAGGTTGAGTATGGGATAATGGGATTTTTGGCCAATATAAGAAGTGGGACAAGCAAAAGTGTAGTCTAAAAGTGGAGGTTTATGTTTGAATTTATAATGAGTTTTAGAGAAGTGGAAATTAGCCACAAGGGCCTCTTTAGCAAGTGGAATTAGTTTCTAGGACACACGACTGAAATAATTACTTTCAAGGACAAAACGTAAAATAATTAGTTTCTAGGGCCTAAAAACCTATGAAATTATGTCCTTGAAAGTAATTGGACTGCTGACTTTGTCCTTGAAAGTAATTATTTAGCTGACTTTGGCCTTGAAAGTAATTTCTTTGAATGTGTGTCTTAGAAACTAATTAGACTGCAAAGTTTGTCCTTATGGTGAAATGCCCCAGAATTATCTATCTCCACGTTTCTCTCCCACCAACTCAAATTCAAGACCCCCTCCTTTCTCCCCTTTATTTGGTCGGCCATATACCAAGTCCAAGAGGGACTAAAAGACCCATTAATCCATTAGCAATTTGTATAATTTAAATCCAATTTAAATATATCTGATTATCGTGTATCGATATGTACATATATAACTTTTATATACACACTCAATTAACTACTAATAACACCTTAAACAATTCCAGAGGCCACTCCATTTTACTAAAAACATCCCATGCAATTAACAAAATAATAATTAATATTTCATAAACGTAAATTAATTTAATTAATTTATAAGATACTTCTGATCCCGCTTGAACGAAACGAAAGATATTGTCGATGAATAAAAGTACATCTTTTTCATTTAACTATTATAAATTAGTAAAATTAAGCGGTGTTTCGAAGACTGAATAAATTCAGTCGTGCGACTTGTAAGTGTGAATTTAGCCGATGAGTAATATTCAAACAATTCAAATACTAATGTTCACATCTCACCTTAGCTAGTGGTGTGACAGTTTGACTTAATTCATTGCTTACAGATCTTATTGGCGAGTTCTAATTTTAAAAATATAAGTTGTACCTTTTAGTAACGATATTTACACCAGTTCTCTTCATCAAAGTATATCACTTTAGGATTTATGGAATTTGGTTTCGGTCAAAAATTCAAATATTATCCACTTTCAACTCCGTTAGCACATAAATAAAGTCCTTGATTCAATAATAACATTTATTATTAAGTGTACTACTTTGGTTAGATAATATGACTTAGAGTTGACTATAGTTGATCGTGATATTAACCTTATACAACCAAGGAGACGAATTCTCTATGGAATAGCATTTCATTCCCAATGCTACAACTCAGACCCAATTGAAATCGCTCGATGGTCGCCATGCCAAGGTTTAACTATAATCAAAGTGGAGTGTCTACATTAAAACTCAATAGAATTCTCAAGTCTAGAGAACTGTGTAATATCGTAACTCTGAGATTTCCCATTTGACGTAGTTGTTATTAACCAACAGGAAACTCTCGAATGAGTCATAACATAGTTATCCAATAACTATGAGTACATAACTCCTTGGTGCCCACAAAAATTGTGAGTAATACACTGCCATTCATTTAGAAAGCGTTACGGACTTGGGTCTCAATGGATGTATTGTTATCCTTTCTCGAAACATTCTAACCTAGAGTATTTAAAATGATATGTTATTCTATATTGTGATGATCTTCTCTTGATTACAACTCCCTGTAATTATTATCACATAACATATCGTTTAAGAATTCCTATTTTAATATACCCAAATTAATTACTTAATTAATACATATAATGTAAAAAGTATAATAATAGAAAAAACATCTTTTATTTCGAACTAGATTTTAATACATACAAATTAATTACTTAGTTAATAATTTATATTAAATTACTGAATTTCCCCTAGGGCATAACCCTAACTCTCTCAGTCTCCCACTTGCACTTGGGGCCAATTATGGAATCTCAATTCCATCCCTTCGATCAATTAATCTAGAATTGATCAAGTCAGTCCCTACGTAAATGAACCTACACTGTTGTCCTTAATATCTATTCTTTCAATCGTAACTTCTTTATTACTAACCAACTCCCTTATCAGGTGAAACTTTCAAAGAATGTTCCTTGACTTCTTATGAGCTTATCCCGACATTGTTATCACATAATAATATTATGAGTTTCTCAAAATTTGTAAATACCCATAGCTCATCCATAAACTTGCACATCCAGACCACTTATTTAGTTGCTTCGTTGTTTGGAGATGTACTCAGCCTCCATCATTGATCAACTATTGTTTCTTGCTTTGAAATTATCTACCAAACCACTCCACCAATCAATGTAAATAGATAACTCGACACTAATTTACTACCATCGATATCACTCTGAAATTAGAATCTATATATCCATTCATAAGGAGATCTTCATTCTCATATATAAAAAAATAAGACTTTAGTGTTTCTTAAATAATTAAGAATACATTTCACCGTATGCTTTTCTCCAGGATTAGACTGATGTCGGCTTAAGCATCCTAATGCATAAGCCGTATTTAGTCTAGTACATAGAAATCGTACCTAATAGAAACGATTGCAGATGCATATGGTGTGACGACCCGCCGCTATACCCTATTATTAAAGAACATTACAAGCAATGTCATCTAATAACACATGGAATACAACTGGTTAAGGGCGATCAGATATGAATATATCTTTGTACTAACACTAACACGTCTTTATTATCTTTTGAGGATCTGAATTGAAAAATTTGACGTGTACATTATTAATACAAAGTAGTAAACACACTAATTAAAAACGTTCAAAACAGTATATAATATAAATAAATAAAAATCAGAATAATAGATCACAGTGGAATAATATACATCATACAACATAATAAAATGTGAATCTACAAAATATTAGTGCTAGACCCACATAAATATATACATTGCATCAAATACAGTATCTGGTATACAGTGACTACTAAATAATATACATGACATATCCTCCTAAGTGTCAATATATAGAATGATGAAGTAAACTAAAACAGTCAAAATAGTCTACATCATTGCTAGCACAAAATCCAAAGGTCAATGAGTCCCTGTTCCTGTAGAGTCTCGGCCTGACCCGAGTATTTAAAATAAACGGGTCAGACTATATCTAATAAAAAGGTGAGATACTGATATCATAATATATATGACAGAACAATAAAATAAGCCATATAGGAATATGCCTGAATCCAGATAAGGCATATCAATCAAAATCATCATTCCATAAGTCCAATATCATATATGACTTAATCATCAAATAAGTCATACTATAAATATGCCCAAAACCAAATAATCAAAATAAGTCATATTAATCAAAATCACCATTTCATAAACCCCTATCTAGTCTTTAATGGACTATCATCAAAAATATGGTGATAACAACCGAAAATTCTCTAGAGCCCAAAAGATACTAAATATCCATCCCAAAATCTCTAAAGAAATAATCATCACTAATGAAACAATGATGGTAGTCAACTATCAGTATAAAATAGTGCAACACGGAGTCTAAACCCAAGAAATAGACCCCGCCACATACCTAACCACAAGAAATAGGATACGGTCTAACCCCAAGAAATAGACTGGCTATGTGAATTTACCAAACCCGAAGAAATAGGTAAATATTGTCCACTGTAAATAAACTGATAGGGATGCAATATAACATCTATCCAAACAACAAAAAGGACAGCTATGTTAATATACCAGAACAGACCTAACCCTAAGAAATAGGTCTGCCTACCCAAATCTAAAATTGAATCGACTCTCAGGTCGATGAAAAATAAGTCATCGTCTCTCTGGGATCTATCAGTCTCAAATAAAATCCTAACATCCTAAAATAAAACTCTAAAGTGTTAATTACCGCCACTCAAATAATCATAAGAATTCAACTAACGGTCCCATACCAGATAGTAAATTCAAGTATTTACTAAAAGCTAGTAATTTTCATTCAAACCCTATTCAACAAATTATAGTAATAAGCGAAAGAATTGTACAAAATATCCCATACCAATCTGACAATTCAATCGTTTACTGAATTCTTTGTTTCATAGATAAGCACGAAATCTCAATAAAATTTCAATCCATAATAAATAAAATAGAAGAGTTTTAAATTAATTTAATGTATACAAAAAAAATATAATTTTCCAAAATCACTTTTAAATCCATTAACTCATTTTAAAGAAGAGTTGCTTATTAACAGAAGCTTTTAGAACTCTTTCAAAATCAATTAAACCTCTTTTAGTACTAAAATCACTTGAAACTGAAATTATTACTTTTATAATAGCTTTTATAAAATAATACTATATTTTTCCTTTTGCCTCTAAAACAGTTCCAAAATTATATACTTAAAATAATAAATTTAAAAAGGTTTTATAATTAAATATTACTCACTTTTAGAAACTTTGAATAGAAATTATAAAATAAGAATAAGTTAAAGAATGTAATAAAATTTAACTATATTCCATAAATTAAATTTCAGATAAGGATTAAAATAGATAAAATCTCATTTTAAAAAATCTTTTAAAAACATTTAAACAATTCAAACGATAAATCCATCAAAATGCAACTTCTAGAGCCATCATCGCTCTATAAAATATCATTCTATAATATGAAATTATTTAGTGATATGAGTTGCTTTCCGACAACTCCAATCACACAGCAATTTCATAACCATCATTTTGTAACTATGAAATTAAATACATTTTTGATGGTTTTTAACATATGTGCTATGTCATAATTAATCATTGATTCAATTTCAATGTTTCAGACATAGAATAAACCAATTTATCAATCAAACAATTTAAATCCATAACATATGATTTATTTCAATAATTTTTCCATCCAATCGCTACTAAAATTCTAAGCAATTCATAGGCGATTCATAAGCCAAGCCAAGCATGCAAAGAGGGATATAATTAAATTAGATATAAGTGTGTGAGTTAAATAAAATAACTCACCTTAAAAAAATAGTTGGTTGAACTTTCAGTTGCAACTACCATCACCAAAACCCTAGCTGCCATCGACGTATATAACAATTCCAAAACGACACCCCTGCATCTTACACTCAATCTTGCATCAAATTCCATCTCACCCACATCCAAGCTTCTTCCAATGCTCCAACACGACATTGTAGCTCCATGTCGTTGCTGCCAAGGATCGTGACCATCATCAGTCATCGCCATCTTCATGTTCACATGCTCTCCCCACAATCGCACGTCTTCGCCAGTCCGCTCTACCTCGCAGCAGCTCGAGTCGCGAGCATCCCCCGTTGTCATCCACGCTCCTACAACATCGTGCCCCTCACCAAGTCGAGCTCGTGTCTCGATCGAGAATCGTTTGCAACAATATATTTTTTCGAACATGATTTTCCCCATTTTGATTTTTAATATAGGGCATCTGAACGAGATTGTAACGACCCACCTTTTTGGACGGTTTAAATCGACAATAAACCACACATGTCAAACTCAAACCATTCAAAAGGGAGGATTGTTATGGGGTAAATAAGAAAAAGAAGAGAAGAGAAGGAAAAAAAAACACAAAATCTCACAGCGGAATGACAAAATATAATAATCAAATAAACAGTTCATGAAGCTGTTTTACAAATACATTTGATTTCACTTTACAATACATATCAGAGTTGTACATATAGTAGGAATAATAAATAATGCAGCGGAATAACATAATGTAGTGGAATAAATATAATAAATAGTATACAAATCTCCATCTTCGTCCTCCAGAAATAGAGTCTTCAATACTAAAAAGCTCAAGCTGACCCGAGCATAATGAAAAGACAAAGCACTCGAGTCAGAACTAAAAGATCTTTTGTAAGTAAAATCAACAGTAAATAAATATAAGTGTGATGGATTCAGAGATGTTTATGGGATTTTACATCTCCTATCCAGTGTCTAACATGCGTGCAATAACTTAAGGGATGTTCGGCATTCCATATCCTAAGGATCCGTTAAACTATTCACTATGTAGTAATATACACTATTATAATATGTCTATCAGTAAAGTAAAGTATTAAAATAGCGTTAAGCCGTTACCCATATCTCCTTAACATATTTTTATAAATGTCGTAGTCTATACAGTACCGTAATTCCTCCGTAAACTAGAGGGCTATCAGAGGGCACTCCATAGTGTACGACACAAACCAAACTCGTAGTGGGCGCGATAAGGCATATGACAAGGCACGCGAGGCAATGCTAGGGTAGGATTCTACCGTTTGCAGAAGTGGGCTGGTGGTAATGCATAGTAGCTACTACCGCCCACCTCGAAACACACTCCCATAATCAAATCGAGGGGTGGC
Source organism: Allium fistulosum (assembly GCA_030737815.1). NCBI lineage: Eukaryota > Viridiplantae > Streptophyta > Magnoliopsida > Asparagales > Amaryllidaceae > Allium > Allium fistulosum. The sequence goes on from CM060905.1 coordinate 89,860,034, forward strand.
TACCAAATCAATCACAAAGTAATAGATATGGTATCGAAGAAGCATGTCCGATCGGAGGTGCGACCTCACTTGGCCTAGGTATAACTTTTGTTTTAGTCATATAAAGCTGACCCAAGGGGTCAGGGCTGCGTTCATACCTCATGTAGTAGCATTCGCCAAACCATCCTACTTCATTCTAGATTCTCCACCATGTGACAGTTGTTAAAGTGGTTTTCGGTATTGGCAGGGAATATGACAATATCTGATCCCAGTCTCTTTAACAACCAAACGCTTATTTCACACCGGTTGGTTCTTTTACATTTCAAACAGTTCATACTTCATATCAAAATATCATATTCACTTTAAAATCATATCACTTTCGAAATCATTATTTACTTCAAATTCATATTCACTTCCAAATCATAATCATTTCAAAATCATATTCATTTTCGAAATCATTATTCTCTTTAAATCATATTCGTTTCAAAATCATAACCACTAAAATAGGTTAAACCATCATATCAAATATTTGCATTTAAATCAAGTGAATCTAAATCATAACAGTTCTAACTTTAAACAGTTTCAATATTGAAATAAGTTATATATATTAGAATAGTTATACATTAAAAATAGATTATAGATTAAAATAGTTTATATATTAGAAATAGTTTATATATTAAAATAGGTTATATATATTAAAATAGTTAATGTATTGAAAATAGTTTATAATAGTTTAAAATAGTTTTAATAGTTAAAATAGTTTAATATTTTTAATAGTTTAATAGTTCAAGTAGTTTAAGGATTTTAAAACAGTTAAAATAGTTAATATAAAATGGTTTGATTACTGAAAATGGTTTATATAGTAAATAGTTTGAAAATCCAAATAATCTAAATTTTAAAATAATATATTTTTAAACAGTTTATATTAAAATAATGAATTTGAAAATAATATCAAATTAAACTATTTCTTCCATTTCAACAAATCTGGACCATATCCAGATTTCAAATCAACAAAACTCCATTCTAATCTTTCAATTCAAATTCTCATTAAAACCATTTCACTCTATATCGATTTCAAATCCAAGTTTGAACTACAAATTTAAACCACTTCAAATTTAATAGATTTTTTTCAAAAATATTAGCTTCAAGGTTGAAGAATGCTTTAGCTCCAATAATCTCTGACAATCAAACTGCTTTTCTTCCTGGAAGGCAAATTATTGATAACATTTTACTCTACACTGAGTTACTGAAAGGGTACAAAAGACAGCATAATTCACCTAGATGTGCTATGAAATTGGACATTCAAAAGGCCTATGACACAGTGAATTGGAAATCAATTATCTATATTCTTCATTGTATGAATTTTCCACACACTTTCTTAGCTTGGATATACTCCTTTATCTCTATGGTCTCTTACTCTATCAGTCTTAATGGGACATTATTTGGATTCTTTAGGGGCAAAAGAGGGTTAAGGCAGGGTGACCCTATATCACCTTATTTATTTTTGTGTGTTATGGAATTATTATCTAGTCTGTTTAGTTCTGCCTTGAAAAACAAAAGGATGGACTTTCATCCCCATTGTAGAAACCCTCAAATTTCATCACTGATGTTTGCTGATGACCTTTTGTTATTCACTAAACCCAATGTTAAGTCCATTTCTATTGTGCTTATCATCCTTCAATCCTTCCAGTTTTTATCTGGTCTGAGTATAATCAAAGCCAAATCTAAAATCCTTGTGGCTGGTGTCCCTGCTGAGGTTAAAGCCAATATGATCGCCTTATCTACTCTTTTACCCTTTGATCGTGAAGAAACTTATTTAGGAGCCCCCATTATTTTTTCCTCTCTCCAAAAATCTCAATGCCTGCCATTATTCGAAAAAATTACTGCTAAGCTTTCTTCTTGGCCTGTCTCAAAATTATCTGTTGCTGGGAGGCTTGTCATTATTAAATCCATAACTTCAGCAATGTGCCTATATTATGCTAGGATTTATATTCTCCCGCTGAATTTGGTTTCCATGTTCAATTCTGCTCTAAGTCATTTTTTGTGGCATGGTAATCCTTTTTCTAAGAAGCTTATTCCCATATCATTCCAGACTGTTTGTAACCCTCTATCTTCTGGTGGGCTGGGGATTTTGAATATTAAAAATTGGAACATTGCTGCTTTTTCGGCTCATATTGAAAAATTGTTTAAATTTGACTCCAACCTTTGGAGCTTATGGTGTAGGAATCAACAAATTAAAAACCAGTTCTTCTGGACTATGAACATTCCTGATGATTGTAGTACTACATGGAGGAGGTTACTCAAGTTAAGGGAGTTTTTCATTCCCTTCTTCAAGTTTTCAGTGAGGAGAAGCATTTCTATTTCCTTCTGGTTTGACCCATGGCCTTTTAAGGGGGTTATTCTGGCAAAAATTCTTCCTTACCATTTGAGAAGACTTACTGGTATTCCTGAGGTTGCCAAACTGTCAACTTATTTATGTGATGACTTCATCAACACCCCACATTCCAATTCTTTTGTTGTTAGGGAGGTTTGGAAAATGTTCGATAACACTAAGTATACTTGGAGCACTGATACATGTTTATGGGATGAAGGTAGTCACTCTATCAATAAAGTTTACAAGATCATTTCTACCTCTTCATCCTCTGCCCAATTCCCTTGGAACTCTAGAGTCTGGTCTTCTAATTCCCATCCTCATCACAACTTGCTTCTCTAGAGAGTTATCAAGGGTTGCTTGCATACGAGAGATAGACTTTTTCAATGGGATTTATCCAATCTTCGGAATGCTTGCTGTGTGGAAATCATGTGGAATCTATTCAGCACTTATTTTTTGCTTGCTCCTTCTCTTTCTATATTTGGCAGAGCATTTTAAGTCATTGCAATCTTCATAGACCTTCAGTCGACTCTAAACTTGAATGGTATACAATTTTCAAGGCTACTAGATGGAGATGCCCTAAGTCTAAAATGCTTTTAAAAATCCTAAAGGCCGCTATTCAATTGATTTGGACTGAAAGAAACTCTCGTGTGTTTTCAGGAATTTCTTCCTCTAAACACAGTCTCTTTCGTGTCTTAATTAAAACTGTGTAATTGTCATACTAGATATTGGTCATCTGCATTTGTTATGCTTGTAATTTCCCTGTCCTGCTCTACTCCGAGTTATTTTGAGGTCTACTTCGGGTTTTCGTTCCTTGATGCTCACTATCTTGGTTTGCTTGGAGTCTTCCTGCCCTCTGCTTTAGGTTTCTTTCTTTTCCAATGTTTGCCTGCTTTGTGTGTTTTTTGTTCTTTCATTTCTCTTGTTTCCTCTGTTGTTCCCTTATTTATGCTTGTAATACTTTTTACATGTTATAAATAAAAGGTAGGGGCCCTTTTAACCCCGTTGGCTTTGCCAAAAAAACATTTAATAGATTTTAAAGTTTAAATATTCAACGTTTACAATAACTCAATTTTGGTAAATTTAAATTATATTTCAAAATTCAACTTTAAAATTTCAATTTATATTCTGTAAACAATACATTTAAACCAATTTCAATTCCACCTTTTAAAGCTTGGATTTTGAAAACAATATAGTTCATATAAATCAAATTTAATTTCCAAATATCATTAACTGGATTCAAAAATTAAGGATTTAAAATCATTTAATTTAACCAATCCAGTGTCCATAAATAATTTTCTATCCTATAGTCAAGTGATACAGATATATATCATTTCTACCAGCAATAAATTAGTTTTACGGGTATATATCATTTCAACCCATGATCCCGAGTAAAATTCAAAATCCATAAAATTGCTCGGGTTTATCATTTTAACCCATAACGATTTTTTCTTAATCTATAAGACCATTCAGGTATGTATCATTTCAACCCATAGTGATTTTCCTAACAATAACTAAGGGAACTTGCAGTGTGATTACAACATATAAAAATAAATATAATATCTAGTCATCCAAATATCAACAATTAAACATCCATCACAATCATCATTCAAATCAACCAATAAATCACGACAAATAAACTGGTTATCATTATCAGGCATTTAATTAACAATTTAAATTCAATATTAAATTAAATGGTAATTAAATTCAATATAAATTCAAATTTAACAAGAATGACAATTTAAATATACTAAATAGCAATCAATAAATTCCTAATCATATCATAAATTTAATTTAACCACCATAAGAGGGTTTAGTAGTTGTGTGTGGGTTAATATACTCACCTTTGATTTTAAATCGATTTAAAACCCAATTATAGCCCAAAATTCTAAGAGTCTCAGAATCCAGCCAAACTAGTCCCATCTCGTCCGAAATTTTGATACGATCACAATGGAGAAAACCTTGCGTGAATCCGAGCTCGTATGAAGAAGTTATGATAGTTAGAACGTTTGAAAAAAAAATTAAAAATTAATTAACAAAATTGAAAAATACATCACCTTTCTTCTTCCATAAACCCTAGCACGCAAATTTGCTTGTCTCGACCTCGTTCCAACTAATAGCCGCCACCCTTCCTTGAATTTTTGCCGCCTCCTCGTCCAACATCGCCACGATCTGACCACTCCACCGTCTTCCCCACGACCGGCCGCACCTCCCTACGCCTTGCAACCACCCAAGACCACCGGGAAACACCAGCACCTTCGCCGCCTTTGGCTTCCAATCGCGGCCATCTTGTGCCCCAATAGCGTGAACGGACCATACCCCGAGACTTGCTCGACCTCCTCTTCCCAACGCTGCCTACCGATCGTCAAACGGTTAACGATCCACCGTTGGATCGTAAACCCTAAAAATAGACGACTGAGAAAGACCGTCGATTTCTGGTCAAACGATGCATCAAATCGAAAAACGAATTGCTGCAATAGATTGCGCTCGTCGAGAGCTTTCCAACAATATATAATATGATAAGGTTGGGAGAGTTTGAATTTTGAAATTGATTTTTGAAATTGAATTTAGGGTTTTGGAATTGAAATTAGGTTTCTGCCATTGGAGAGAGGAGATAGGAACATATAAGATGAACTGTATGTATAGAAAATCAGAAAATAAAGTCTGCTAGGGTTAGAAAAATCTATTTATATATATAGGGAGGTAGATAAGAAGGAATAACATCGAATTGGTTCGAAATGATAACACGACCCGAAAAGCCTGTTCCTTTTCCAAAACAAAAGTAGGTCACCCAATATATCGAAATAGAAGTTTTTGATGTTTTTGAACTCAATAGAACAGGTTTAAAACCCAAATTCCATCGTATGCAGAAGTTAGCTTTTAAAATCAAATTATTCTAATTGAATTCATTTAATTGATTTCTACGCGTTTTGAGCCCAAACGATCAAACGATAAGTCCGATCGCTACGAAACTTGAAATCCTACAATAATTCACTGTTATAGATCCGATGAAACTACTTTCATCGAAATCTGAGACAGTGGCCAAAATGGCAAATTTTCACATTAGTTAAATAAATTATTATTAAATTGATTTAATCACTTTTAAATTCTGAATTAAAAGTTAACAATTTTTATCATTTCTGATTACACGGGAATTTAAAATCATTTAAAATAAATTTTCTATGTCAAATCCAATATTAAATATTGCACTAATTCAGCGTTCAATTGCAATTGCAATAAATTCATTAATTATAATTAAATTCCCATAATTCTTTTATTTTGATTTCACTCTTATTATTTAATCAAGTATTACCTTATGAATATAAATAACATTAGTTTACATTTTATTACATTCATGTACTACAATTTCATCCTAACTCATATTAATTGTAATATTTAATTACATTAGATTCACATTGATTTCCAAATTAATTCAACGGATTAAATAATAAAATAGTAATTAAAACAATTGTCACTTTTAAGTAATTTAACAACATTTATAAATTGATTGCTCATAACTAAGATTATAACTACTTACCACACCACTGATTTCACATTCTATATTAACCTCTTTCAATTTATAACCATATAATTTCAACATTGAATTCAACATCTAATTTATTCCTTATTTACAATTATAACCTAATTAACTTTACAATTGATTGAAATTACTTTAACATAGTTATCAATTACTTTGAATTAACATTATTAAATTACATTCAAATTGTTTTCTCTTTAATAAACCATAAATTTTTAATTTCTCACAATAATAAATTCCAAAATCTTATTAAATTTAATATTTTTAATTATCGAAAAATGCGGGTCGTTACACTCTTCCCCACTCAAAACTTTTCTTCCTCGAAAAGGGAAAAGAAGAGATTAAGAAACTAATATATTTTTATCCAAAATATTCAATTTATAAACACTATAAACTTACATAATTTAGTATTTTAAATAAAACATATCAATTCATATGCAATTAATTTACATAATTTAGTTTAATAAGAATTTGAAAATAACTCAACTTTCACAAAAAATTTCTAAGTCTTAAAATTCACGGAAAAATTTCAGCAGAGTCTCCTTTGCGCGGCTAGGTCCGGGAAAATAATAATATCAATAATTACAATATATATATATATATATCATATTTCAAAAATAAAACATCCCAAACCACGGGAAAAACAATATAATATCGCTACAAAACCGTAATCCGAAAACATACCTATTTGTCGGGAAAACAAATTTTATTTATGAAACCAAAAGCTATAGCTATTGCTTCCATAAACCTATATTTCACTTATAAAATCCAATAGAGTGAGAATTATGTAAAAAAGAAATATTTAGTTGTTTTCAATTAGTAACAAAAGCAAATCAACACAAAATATATAAAACCAAAATAGTACAACCATCATATGCAACAAGGAATCAATCATACATCCATAGCAACCACACTAATGATTTGTTCAGGTTCAGAAACTTTTAATCATACAAGGTGATAAATAAACTATCAAGTGTACCCTATGCTCAACAGCCTTAGATAATTACTTAATAGATTATTCATACAACCTTAAACAATTAGAAGTATCCTTTTCCAAACATCCCATAAGCCAAACAATACATAATTTTATATTTTATTTAAGTTTATTCTATTGGTTTCTTCTCATATTATTCACTTTTCATTTATTTTAAATTCTCTTTCATTCTATAGAATCAACATTTATTTATTTACATTCTTTTCATTGCAGTTTAATTCCCATTTATTATTATATATAACTTGATTTCAATTTAATATTAATATTCATTCATGGATCATTTCAACTTAAGTTTCTTAACTTTTAAATTACATTCATTTCTTCACAAACAGTATCAATTAATATTACATCTTCTTAAGTTTAAAATTATCTACTTAAATAGTATTCACATTTATCAAACCAATTATTTGTTAAGCATTTCAAAATATTTACTCATGTTTATACCATTTCTTGTACATCAAATTTCTTATTTATAGAAATAATTCCATTTGAACACTTTCATTACTTAAGTTTTACTTGTATAATATTCTATTACATATTCCTATTTAACATCACAACTTTTAAACATTTCTGGTAAGTTATATATATGTTTTAAGAATGTAATTGAATGTTACACGAGTTTATCTTATTCATTTTAGTTAACAAAATGTTCAATAATTACATCTTCTAAATTTTCATATCTTTTGATTTACAAGTTACAAATCTCCAGTTTCTTATATATTTCATTAATCACTCAGCATCTAATTTCTTATTTTCCATTTTAGAAGTTTCCAATTATTAATATAATCAAGATTTCATTTATTATAATAATTAATATTCCTAATTTATGGAGAACTTAAGAACTAAATTCAAGATTTCATTTCAAATCATTTTAAAATATAATATTGATATCATTTATATATCAAATCATACTTAAGAAGATAAAATTAAAATTTGTTTATCAAAACAAACGTGTAGTAAAGCTACTACAGTGGTCTTCCCACTTTGAAACTCGAAAATGAATGTCGATGATGCGTGCACTCATCGCCGAAATTATTTTCCAGCGACAAAAGAGGGGGTACAGAACTTATTTTCCTTTTAAAATTCCTTTAAAACACTTCTTTCAAATCACTTTGAAAATATTTATATCCAAAAATACTTCCAAATAATATTAATATTATATTCCAAATCCTTTGAAAACAAATTTCAAACCTTGGGACTTAAGTTCTCAAATTTCAAATTCTTATTTACTTTATTTGTAAATTTTATTTTACAACCAATATTTATAAAATTTCACTTCCTAACAAACCAATATATCACATTCAACTATATCCATCTATAAAAATTATTCTTTTATATACAAAATATAATACTAGGTAAAATTATTTCATTTACCTATATTTCGAAAATAATATTGTGTAAGTCTGCCCTATTATGTGTTTAGAAATCCCTATCGATGCCATAGCGTTCAATGTACCGACCGGACTTTATAAATACTCAACAGAACAAATTAATACAATATAAAAACAATTTATAATACTAACAAGAACGCTCTCTCATATATATACACTTAGACATACTCATTCTAGGGTATTACTGCCATATCTCTAATGAGTCAGACCCCACAAAGCTAAGGTTATCGCTAAACCAAAGCTCTGATACCAAATGTAATGACACGCCTTTTTGGACGGTTTAAATCGACAATAAACCACATATGTCAAACTCAAACCATTCAAAAGGGAGGATTGGTATGGGGTAAATAAGAATAAGAAGAGAAAAAAAGGAAAAACAAAACACAGAATCTCACACCGGAATGGAAAAATATAATATTCAAATAAACAGTTCATGAAGTTGTTTTACAAATACATTAGATTTCACTTTATAATACATATCAGAGTTGTACATACAACAGGAATAATAAATAATGCAGCAGAATAACATGATGTAGTGGAATAAATATAATAAATAGTATACAAATCTCCGTTTTCGTCCTCCAAAAATAGAGTCTTCAATACTGAAAACCTCAGGCTGACTCAAGCGTAATGAAAAGACAAAATAATTGAGTCAGAACTAAAACATCTTACGTAAGTAAAATCAATAGTAAATAAATATGAGTGTGGCGGCTTCAGAGATGTTTACGGGATTATACATCTCCTATTTAGTGTCTAACGTGCGTGCAATAACTTAAAAGATGTTTAGGATTCCATCTCCTAAGGATCCGTTAAACTATTTACTATGTAGTAATATACGCTATTATAATATGTCTATCAGTAAAGTAAAGTATTAAAATAGAGTTAAGGCATTACCCATATCCCCCTTAACACATTTTTATAAAAGTCGTAGTCTATACAATACCGTAATTCCTCCTTAAACTGGAGGGCTGTCAAAGGGCACTCCAAGTATACAACACAAACCAAACTCGTAGTGGGCGCGATAAGGCATATGACAAGGAACGTGAGGCAATGCCAGGGTAGGATTCTACCATTTCCAGAACTAAGCTGGTGGTAACGCATAACAGCTATTACCGCCCACCTCGGAACACACTCCCATAATCAAATTGAGGGGTGGCCACTAAATCAATCACAAAGTAATAAATATGGTACCGAAGAAGCATGTCCGATCAGAGGTGCGACCTCACTTAGCCTAGGTATAGCTCCTGTTTTAGTCATATCAAGCTGACCTGATGGGGTCAGGGCTGCGTGCATACCTCATGTAGTAGCGTTCGCCAAACCATCCTACTTCATTCTGGATTCTCCATCACGTGCATCGGTATTGGCAAAGAGTATGACAATATTCGATCCCGGTCTCTTTAACAACCAAACGCTTATTTCACATCGGTTGGTTCTTTTACCTTTCAAACGGTTCATACTTCATATCAAAATATCATATTCACTTCAAAATCATATCACTTTCGAAATCATTATTTACTTCAAAATAATATTCACTTCCAAATCAAAATCATTAATCTCTTTAAATCATATTCATTTCAAAATCATAACCACTAAAATAGGTTAAACCATCATATCAAAATATTCGCATTTAAATCAAGTGAATCTAAATCATAATAGTTCCAAATTTAAACAGTTTGAATATTGAAAGAAGTTTATATATTGGAATAGTTATACATTAAAAATAGATTATAGATTAAAATAGTTTATATATTAGAAATAGTTTATATATTAAAATAGATTATATATATTAAAATAGTTAATGTATTAAAAATAGTTTATAATAGTTTAAAATAGTTTTAATAGTTAAAATAGTTTAATAGTTTTAATAGTTTAAAATAGTTTAATAGTTCATGTAGTTTAAGGATTTTAAAATAATTAAAATAGTTAATATAAAATGGTTTGATTATTGGAAATGGTTTATATAGTAAATAGTTTTTAAGTCAATGTAATCTAAATTTTAAAATAATATATTTTTAAAAAGTTTATTTTAAAATAATGAATTTGAAAATAATATCAAATTAAACTATTTCTTCCATTTCAACAAATCTGGATCATATCCAGATTTCAAATCAACAAAACTTCATTCTAATCTTTCAATTCAAATTCTCATTAAAACCATTTCAGTCTATATTGATTTCAAATCCATGTTTGAACTACAAATTTAAACCACTTCAAATTCAATAGATTTCAAAGTTTAAATATTCAAACGTTTACAATAACTCAATTTTGATAAATTTCAATTATATTTCAAAATTCAACTTTAAAATTTCAATTTAAATTTTGTAAACAATTCATTTAAACCAATTTCAATTTCAACCTTTTAAAGCTTGGATTTTGAAAAAAATCCAGTTCATATAAATCAAATTTTATTTCAAAATATCATTTAACTGGATTCAAAAATTAAGGATTTGAAATCATTTAATTTAACCAATCCGGTGTCCATATATAATTTTCTACCCTATGGTCAAGTGATACAGATATATTTCATTTCAACCCGCAATAAATTTAATTTTACGGGTATATATCATTTCAACCCGCAATCCTGAGTAAAATTCAAAATCCATAAAATTGCTCGGGTATATCATTTCAACCCATAATGATTTTTCCCAAAGCTATAAGACCATTCGGGTAAGTATCATTTCAACCCATAGTGATTTTCCTAACAATAACTATGGGAACTTGCAGTGTGATAATAACATATAAAAATAAATATAATATCCAATCATCCAAATATCAACAATTAAACATCCATCGCAATCATCATTCAAATCAACCAATAATTCACGACAAATAAACTGGTTATCATTATCGAGCATTTAATTAACAATTTAAATTCAATATTAATTTAAATGGCAATTAAATTTAATATAAATTAAAATTTAACTGGAAATTGACGGTTGAGAAAGATAGTGCCCCAATAGCACGAACGAACCATACCCTCGAGACCTGCTCGACCTCATCTTCCCAATGCTACCTCCCGATCGTCAAACGGTCGACGATCCACCGTTGGATCGTAAGCCGTAGAAATTGACGGTTGAGAAAGATCGTCGATTTCTGGTTAAATGATGCATCAAATCAAAAAACTAATTGTTGCAGTAGATTGCACTTGTTGAGAGCTTTCCAGCGATATATAATATGATACGGTTAGGAGAGTTTGAATTTTGAAATTGAATTTAGGGTTTTGGAAATGAAATTAGGTTTCTGCCATTAGAGAGAGGAAATAGGAACAGATAAGGTGAACTGTACGTAAAGAAAATCAAAAAACAAAGTCTGCTAGGGTTAGAAAAATCTATTTATATATATGGGGAAATAGATAAGAATGAATAACGTATCGAATTGGTTCGAAACGATAACACGACCCGAAAAGCCAGTTCCGTTTCCGAAACGAAAGTAGGTCATCCAATATATTGAAATAGATGTTTTTGATTTTTTTAAGCTCAATGGAACAGGTTCAAACCCAAATTCCATTATATACATAAGTTAGCTTTTAAAATCAAATTATTCTAATTGAATTCATTTAATTGATTTCTACGCGTTTCGAGCTAGTAAGATCAAACGATAAGTCCGATAGCTACGAAAATTGAAATCCTATAATAATTCATTGTTACGGATCCGATGAAATTGGTTTCGTCGAAATCCGAGATAGTGGCCAAAATGGCTAATTTTCACGTTAATTAAATAAATTATTATTAAATTGATATAATCACTTTTAAATTCTGAATTAAAAGTTAAAAATTTTTATTTCTTCTGATTACACAGGAATTTAAAATCTTTTAAAATAAATTTTCCATGTCAAATCCAATATTAAATATTGCACTAATTTCAGCGTTCAATTGCAATTGCAATAAATTCATTAATTATAATTTAAATTCCCATAATTCGTTTATTTTGATTTCACTCTTATTATTTAATCAAGTATTACCTTATGAATATAAATAACATTAGTTTACATTTTCTTACATTTATATTCTATAATTTTATCCTAACTCATATTAATTGTAATATTTAATTACATTAGATTCACATTGATTTCCAAATTAATTCAAAAGATTAAATAATAAAATAGTAATTAAAACAATTGTCACTTTTAAGTAATTTAACCACATTTATAAATTGATTACTCACAACCAAGATTATAACTACTTACCACACCACTGATTTCATATTCTATATTAACCTATTTCAATTTATAACCATATAATTTCAACATTGAATTCAACATCTAATTTATTCCTTATTTACAATTATAACCAAATTAACTTTACAATTGATTGAAATTACTTTAAAATAGTTATCAATAACTTTGAATTAACATTATTAAATTACATTCAATTTGTTTTCTCTTTAATAAATCATAAAATTTTAATTTCTCATAATATTAAATTCCAAAATCTTATTAAATTTAATATTTTTAATTATCGAAAAATGCGGGTCGTTACAAAGATAAAGGAAATGGGTTTCTGAGGATTAAGGGGAGCGATTTTCTTTTATTATGGCTGGACTTAATTATTAGGTTTGAATGGGCTTTTGGTTAGCTTTTGGGGCCTGATTTGCTTAAGGATTAAATTTCCACTTGCTTTCTATTTAATTCTTTTATATTTGAATTTAAATACTAGCCTTTGTTATTTATTTATACATATATCACGATCTAATCGAAATAGATTTATTAATTTTATTAAATATCAATTAATTTTTTTTATCTATTTCAATTACATAAAATATTTACACTTTTGAATATTTTAAATTTAACGATAATACTTTACCCAGTTTAATATATTTTCTGAAAAGAATTTATTAATTAATTCAATTTGTTAAAACAAAAATCTATTATTAAAATAGACTTCAATTAAATAAAAAGTGAAATTTCAAAATAATAGTTGTAAAAATAAAATACGGACATTTTATTTTAATTAAATTCATATAATATTATAGCTTCGAAAACAGGGCTATTACAGACCTCTCCCCTTATGAAAATTACGTCCTCGCCATTTCTTATAGGGAGACGTTACATATAACACAACCATTAATTCCCTTTCGACAACTACCAAATTAAAACTCGTTCAATTTTTTTACTGATTAATATTAAAATCAAACTTATCGTAAGTTATCACTTAAATAGACTCATTTATTGATTTACATTTCTTTACATACGAAAAATAATCAAAATTTTCTACGTGTTAAAATTTTTGAAACATTTCGGCAGAGCCTCCTTTGTAGGAGAGCCGTTTACAATTTCGCAAATATAATATATAAAATATACATCGACCACATGGTCAGAAACACAATATATATTAATATTTTTAAATTTTTTGTATTTTAAATCGAAAATGTACCTTTATTTTAGCATTTAAACCAACTTACTTAGCTATTAAACATGCATAAGCGAGTCATCGCCACCCATAACTCCAAGTTAGCCTCTTGAATACCTATACTTATCTCAATACAAACATTGGTTACATATAAAAAAGATAGAATAAATATACATTCATTTAACATATATAAGCAACCTAATGTTTTAGTTTAAGCCATTTGAGACAAACTTTTAAAAATCAAAATAACCAAATCAACTTATGTTTTCTAAAAGTGAATTATAACATGATGTATTAACTTTCCAAAACAGCTTACAGATCACAAAATTGTCGAGTATAACTCAAGTTATGTAAAATTTTGTAGAAAGGATCAACTTAGATTTTCAAAATAAACATAGCAGGCCAGCGATGTAAACATCATTTTTGCCCTAGCAAATATAAATTTTTTGTTAAACACCCAATATAGAAGTGTAGCTGTTTGTACCAAAATTGGGCACAACACTCTTCGAAAGTTTTTGAAGAGATAAAATGAAGAAATTAAATGGAAAAAGAGGATTATCTAACAAAAACTCTAGAAAACAGATATGTAAATGAAAAAAACGCACAGAAACATAGGAATTTAGAGTGGTTTGGCGTATTGCCTACGTCCACTATGAAATTGATCACTTTATTGATGTTTCTTTGGTGATTACAACAGATTTCAATGGATAACAGCAAATCACAATGAATTACAGTAGTAAAATTCATCAGTAGCAGCAGTAATGGAGTTTAGAATTGAACCGGCAGAGTCTAGGCATTGGAGCGTCAAAAGATCATGTTTCTGTAGGCCCTGGGGCTCTATTTATAGGTGTAGGAGGCTGATATTTCGCTCAGATTTCGGGAGACTTTTTCTGGCACGTGAGTGGGCCCACGCGACCGAGCCCATGAAGTTTCGATTCGATCCGTAATCGATACGAATGAATTTCGTATCGATCAAGATTTCATCCAATGGAGTCGAAACTTGGTGTGAAAATTCTTTATCTTGTACATAAGCTCCTGTGAAAATTTCATAGCATTTGGACTGGTGGATCACGAGATATGATCGATACGAATTGACGTTCTTTGGTAGGCTGTTTGGTTCGAATCGATCATTTCGAATCGATCTGTTCGAATCGATGGCTGCACGTGCTCAGGTGATGACGTGGTGCGCATGCTTCGGATCGATCCACTTTTTATGCCGAGTTGATCGAGTCATCCCATGATTCTTGCCTTGTTCGTATCGATGTAGTTGTCCTGTTCGAATCGATCAATAGCGTGCTCTTCGTATCGATCTGTAGTATGCTCAGTTCGAATCGATGGAGACGGTCTAGTTCGTATCGATGAAGATGGCGTAGTTTGTATCGATGGAGGTGGCCCTTATTCGTATCGATCAAAGTTTCTTCCACTTGATGGATACGAATAAGCAATATCGTGACGGATAGGAATAATAATTGTTCGATGGATACGAACTAGTGGTCGTTCGATGGATACGAACTAGTGGTCGTTCGATGGACATGAAGCAGCGATTCTCTGATGGATACGAACAGTGTGAGTCGATGGATTCGAACAAGGCTCTCCTGATGGATTTGAACAAAAGGTTCGTCGATGGATGAGAACCTGATTGATTCGAACTGTGAGCCTACTGATGGATACGAAATTGAAGCTCGATGATGGATACAAAATGGGGTCGTTCCCTTCAATTTGCATCGATCATAACTTGAACATACGAACTCGGATTGACTTGAATTTTGGGACGATGGCTTTCATGGCTTCGCTCGTCGTGTCTTGTCAATTGTAGCTTAATCCGGACTCGGACAAAATTCATCGATATCCATGGTGAACCTGTGCATACTCGCTATTCGGGATGAGCGATCCTCGGTTTTCAGTCAGTTCCTTGATATCTCGGCCATGCCAAAAGGCGGGATAACATTTTCCCCCTAAAGTACGTCTTGTGGAAACATGACGTGCTTTGAAATGCTGCAATATTCATCCTGAACAGTTATCGCCTTTTTGTTGAAAGTTGTAATCTTTGACTGGTTTCCTTGGTAATGTGAACTGTTGATTGTCAACTGTTGTACCCTGTATTGTTGTAACTGAATGATGTTTGATTGTGATTAGCTGTTTGTCGTTTTAATCGTTATCATATGAGTATCCAATTCCTGTGGATGTTGAAAATTGAATATTAGTCCGACACATATGCATATATGTTAATCTGACTCTTGCTGACGTTGCACGTTCATGAGTCTTTGTCAGTTTATCTCGTATCGAATCCCGTATCGATCCTCTCCTGAACCGATGTGAAATTCGAATTGTAACAACGCTCGATGGTTGTTTTTGAATGTTCCTTCATATCGATCCTCTCCTGAATCGATGTAAGAGGTTGAAATGCGTTTTTCGTATCGATGTGACTCACAAAGATGGATACGAGTTTCGGTGGAATCCATTGTCGTGAGAACTAAGTTGTAATTTCGTATCGATAGCCTTCATTGCATACTTCGTATTGATGGATATGAAACGAACACTTTGTATCGATAGGTATAAGCTCCGATGGATTTCAATGCAGTGGATTTCCCTTCGTATCGATGAACTTGTGCCATTGTGGGTCGAGTGCTGATGGATACGAACAAGCACTTCGTATTGATGGAGTCTAATACTTTCAGAACAGTCTTTGGTGCGCATTTTGTATCCATGAACCTTGCGCTGTTGGATACGAGTAGTCAATTCGTATCGATGGATACAGGCCTTTGGAGGCTTTGATTTGGTGGACCCGAAAGGCGTAGTTCGCATCGATGCTCTGTGGAGGGAGTCAAAAATGACCGATATGAACAACAGTTTCGAATCGATGGATCTTGGCGACCATTTTGCATTGATGAAGGCTCGTGTTTATGGATTCGAATAACTTGTTCGAATTAATAGGGC
The DNA here is from genome assembly GCA_030737815.1 of Allium fistulosum. Classification (NCBI taxonomy): domain Eukaryota; kingdom Viridiplantae; phylum Streptophyta; class Magnoliopsida; order Asparagales; family Amaryllidaceae; genus Allium; species Allium fistulosum. The sequence goes on from CM060905.1 coordinate 89,876,592, forward strand.
GGTATCGTTGCTATCGGTCGAGTCTACCGGGAGACGAAACGCCTTCTTCCTTTGCACTCGAGTCCATATAAATACTTTCTAGACTTGGCGTTTTTTCCTTACTTTCCCACTTTTATCTTCCGCCTTCGTATCGTTCAGATTCTGAAACTAAAGAGACTGCGCTCGTCTTCAAATTGACTTAAATCCTAATCCCCAAACTAATCACTCGAATTAGGTAATTAATTGTCGACATCATGCAATCATTGAACAAATTCGAGATTCAACACCATTACCCTCTCCTCGACCTCACTTTGACCAAACTCCGGCATCAACGGTGCCGAAATAGGCTGCGTGTTTATGCTCATCGGATAAGAAGGAGTGAGGAAGGAGTCGAGGGACTCCGCGAAAGGTTCCTCGGCCTTGATTTCGTATCGATGAAGGTTTTTAAAGGAACTTGATTTCGTATCGATGAAGGTTTTTAAAGGAACTTGATTTCGCATCGATCCTCAACTGGGAGCTTCGCATCAATCACCTACCTTTAACTTCATGTTGTTTGTTGATTCTTTGGTTGCGTTTTTGTCACTTCGAATCGGTATGGATACGAAGTACAGTTGCGATGGGTACGAACTAAGGTCACCTGATGGATGTGAAATCAATGCGACCCAGTCGATACGAAACGAATGCTCTTTGATCGAGATGAAACTGAAGAGCTTTGATCGATACGAAATTACAGAGTTTAGATCGATACGAAGTAGTGACTGCCGATCGATGCGAGATGAGGGACTCGAATTGACATGATCTGGTCTCAAGGTGATCGATTTGAAACCTTTCCCTCAGGTGATCGATACGAATGGGTCTTTGGGTGGTCGATCCGAACTTATATTTTAATGGACTCGAACTTCAACCAAGCACACGATTCCAACGAGCTTCATTCCTGCATAATTGGACATTGACCGTTAAACTGCACATTTGACTGCCCTTCGAAGCTCGTCGATGGAACTATAACTTTATCTAAATGATAACGGATTTTCACTCGGATTGATCGCTAATGTTTGGATGGCACGGTTGTGATGGTCAGCGATGATGGTCACTCCAGTTGAACTTCGAAGTCTCGTCGTTTGCACGCCTTCTTTATTTCTGTAGGATTTTCTCAAGTAATATACAGCACTGCATTGCACTGCACAACACATTCATACACTTCACATTGGGGGATGCACGAGCGTTATTGTCGTCTAATGATGATTTTTCATAAGCTAGTTAGTAATGGAATCTTCAAGCTCACAGCAACAGGAAGCTCAGAGTTTAGTTCCTCCAATAATCGAGATACCGCCCATCGAGGCCGAAGTCATAGATCCAGCTCCGGACGAGTTTCCAGGCACCCAGTTCCTTTGCAATCCACAAGACTCTGTGTCGTCTGGCATCTCCGAAGATATGTTGGGACGGATATGCTTAAGACATGGCTTGTCGTTCGACAATGTATTACTACCAGGGCCAGATGATAGACTGCATGCTCCCCCGAAGGGGTTTACTGTTTTCAATCGTCATGCTTGCACAGCAGGGACACTTCCTCCATTTAATCAGTATATAAGGGAAATGCTGTCATTCCTTGGAATTTCTCCATCCCAGCTACACCCCAACGGATATGCCTTGCTATATAGCACTTTCATTGTTTTTATGGAAATTCTCTTTCGACCACCAAAGCCGATCGAGATTAGATACCTTTTCAACTTCAAAAGTAGGGGAGATAGCCTGTCTTTCACTTTCCTGGAGTCAGTCAGGAACTGCCAAGTAGTAACCGGATCTTGGGGAAGGCTATGTTACTTTAAAACAGAATGGTTCTACGTTCGATGCCCCCATGGATTCGCTAGGCGATGGTTGGATAGACGTAAGCATTGCAGTCTTTCTCAAGAATTATCGAAATAATAATAATCGTTCTCAAAACTAACATACTTCTCTTATTTTACAGCCGCAATCTCATGACCTGAAGGTGGGTATTTCAAAGAGTTAGTTTGGATCCTCGAAGCAGTTCCAGGTGAAGAGAGGAACATTGACTCGGTTCTAACCAACAGAAACTTGAGAATTGTTGGGCCGCCGATCGAACGGGACCAAAGTATAAGGCTCGAGGGAACGCTGAGGACGACCTCGAAGAAACGGGCGAAACGCAAGACGCTCGGTGTCGTGATAACCGAAGCGGTTGATCCGGAGAGAACACCCATTGATGATGAACTTATAGCTGGGCCTTCTGATAGTTTTTGGGACTCAGAAGGAAGGAGAAAAAGGCAAGGCAGTTGCTCATAAGCGTTCTAAATCCATGAGATTAAAATCTGTGGTTGTATATTTGTCTGTTCCTGGATTTAGAATTTCGGAGGCTCCTCCCCTGCAAGTAGAGAATCCTTTCGAAGGGCTTGCTGATATTCCGATTCCGGATTATGTGTCGTTTCAACACGACACCGGGATGGAGGAGCTTGACATTGCTCTTGATCTGAGCCAGTCGCTTGCTATGAGTGCGGCCGACATTTCCGGTTGGTCGGGGGGTTGCACATACATACACTTCACTGCACTACATGATCCATAATCGTAATTCGTCCAATCCAAGAGATCACTAACTTTTCTTTTGTTTCTCATTCACAGGTACGATGTCTGGGAGAGGATCGATGTTAGGGAGCCTTCGCTCGGCTCGAAAGTCTTCTTCTTATTATGATTCCCGCAGGAGAGATTCGGATAGAGACCGCGATCGCGTGTACTCCAATCAGGACAGATACGAACGGGATAGGGATAGAGACTATAGATACCGATCTAGGTCCCGTTCTCCACCTCCTAGAGTCCCCTCACCACCTCCTGTTCAGGTTTCACACCCACCAGAGCCTCCGCGACACAGACCATCTTCTCACACTTCTAGGCCCGAAACTCATCACCAGGGAGTTGAAACTACGGCCCCATAGTTGCAGAGCAGGCCATAACTGAGCCCACAGGGGAAGGGGATATTAAAATCGCTCAGCTGAGGAAAGAGTTCCCAAACATATGCTTCGACGGCCACGTCTTTCCACCTCATTTAAAAAGAATTCCATCGGGGGAGAAAAACACGATGCATGATTACATTCATGACATCTACACCCATTATACAGAGTGGATGAAGGCTACAGAAAAAGCTTCCAAGGTGGCCTTTGAGCGAGCCAAAGCAATTGAGAAGATGGAGTCTGAACTCGCTCAAAAGGACAGAATCATCCAGGTGCTCAATACCGAGGCCAAGTCTTCTTGAAAATCTGAAATTGAGGCCACCAAAAAAGCTGATGAAGCGAATGTGGCGATGGAGAGGTTGAGGCAGACACACGTTGCCTTGGTGGAGGAGATGGGCCACCGAAATACTACAGTCACCGCCGAACGGGATGCGGCGGTCAAGGAACTCAATGAGCTTAAGGCCAAATTCTCTAACATGGCCAAGGAAAGAGACGATGCGAACAACGCAGCCCAAGAGGCGTGCGAACAGGCTGTCTTTCTTCGGGGTAAGCGGGATGCGGCCATGGCCAAGGTCCGCGAGGTGGAGACTGAGGTCGAGGAGAAGGTGAAATCGGCTGAGTCCAGGTTAGAAGCCAACATTGAAGATCTTCTCGTTATTTACAATGCTAATGTGTTGAGGCACAGGAGTCTAGCCTGGCTCGATGATTATCCAGCACATTTATACAATGCCTGGGGCCGATTGGTTGAGGAGGAGAAGGCGGTGCATTTGGGTGAGTCAGTCGACGAGTTTGAGCTTGAGAATCGTTTGCTGAATGAAGATGAAAGGAAGATTCTCCATGAGTCAATGATTTCTTATGAGAAGGAGAGACTCGGCTCCCAGCACTTGGAAATAGGAGAAGGCTCAGGGGCTGAACACCACGACGCAAGTTTTGAAATTCCAGCGTCAACTCAGCCTGAACCCTTGTTCGCGATCGATCCTCAAGCTGTCCCTGCTTACAATCCAGATCAGCCGCAGATATCTCCGGCCATTGAGCAAGTTGATGAAGCCGCTCAGCCATCTACAAGCCGAACTAAGGAAGGTACTCCGAACATCCCATATGTCTGTCTTAAGTCGGAATCGTCATTCTAATTAAGTAATAACAGTTCTCTTGTTTTTGTCCAGTGATTGATGCTGCACCGGTCGTGCCTCTTGTTACTCAAGAATCTCATCACATGCAGGAGGCCATCGTCACCGAAGCGACTCTGTAACTACAACTGCGCCACTAGACGAAATGCAGGGAAGCACGCTTGTTTTTGATGAGCAAATGATGGAGGAACTCCTTGCTCGTCATAGCGATTCTTTTGCGGACCTACCATTTGTTATGGGCGAGAACGCCCCTGCTTCAGGCTCTTCGATGCCAACCACTGATGCTCCCAGCGAGGCCCGAGCGATTAATGAAGAGGAAATATTGGCCGAAATCAACGCTGAGATGGAAGCAGTGGCTCATGGTGGGGGTTTTGGAGGTGGGATGGCAGCACCTGGTCCAGCTCCGCTTAGAATGGTATCACTTGGTGGTACAGTCACTGACACCGGTGTGTTTGCTCCACCTCCTACAGTTGACCTCGTTCCTCCGACTCCGCCCGCAGGAAGTATCCCTATTCATTCGAGCTCGGAGGAAGACGTCGAGATTATGCCCTCGCCTGGAGACCGACCACCAAAAAGTAAAGGCTCAAAAAGGAAAGTTAGAGACGGCTCCAGCGGGTCTACACCAAAAAGGAAGCCAAAGAAGAAAAAAGAGTAGACATCCTTCTTCAGTTCATTCTTAGTAGATGGATAGGGATTTATTTTGATTTTCATTTGTAGGCCGTGTATAGATGCGGGTTCGGCCCCTACTAGTAGGAATTTTTTAACTCTCCTTTTTTGGCTTCTTCTCAGTCATTGTGTATTTGCTTCAGTGTTTCAATATTTGAAATGCACTTGTGAAGTTTCAGCTTCCGAGTCAAGTTTGTTTTTGTTCGTCAGGTCTGGAAACTGCGGACACGGTTCACGACCGCGAAGCGAGTTGAATTCTGACGTCGTACTGCCTCAGCTAATGGTTGACACCCAAGTTCTGCCCCTCGGTCTTGTGGATGAGTTGTAGAACATTGGCCAGCGATTGCATCTCATTTATTACATGATGAGTTTAGTGTCACTGAATGGATGTTTGAGACAAGCGGAGATTGAGTGGTTCAACCATACTTGTTCGATCATCGATGATCATATCCACACTCCGGGGATTTCCATTTGTTTTCTGGCGGTTAGTTACGTCGGTTTGAGTTTTAATTATATATCCGCGCTCTGGGGACTTGGAGTCGACATTTATACTCTGACTCGCACTCTGGGAGTTTGGAGTTGGCGTTTATACTCCAATTCGCGCTCTGAGAATTTGGAGTTGACGTTTATACTCCGTTTCGCACTCTGGGAATTCGGAGTTAATGTTTATACTCCGACTCGCACTCTGGGAATTCGGAGTTGGTGTTTATACTCCAATTCACGCTCTGGGAATTGGGAGTTGACATTTATACTCCGTTTCACACTCTGGGAATTCAGAGTTAATGTTTATACTCCGACTCGCACTCTGGGAGTTTGGAGTTGATAAACAGATGGTCAGTCACATCTGTTGCAGGTTTTTGGATTTCGCTCGCACTCTGGGAATGAAAGGCGTATCAGGATCATGGATGGTCGGATCACATCCACCCTGAGTTAACAAGTGAGGTTGTTAGATGGACGGATCCACCCTCCTCAAACTTGGTTTGGATACGAGCGAATTCGTTAGGTGGACGGATCCACCCTCTCCGCAAATGTATTTGTGAGTTTATACTCCAGTTCGCACTCTGGGAATCTGGAGTTAAGTGAATGATTGTCGTGTATCAATCCTTTTTTGACTTTGGTGTGATGGCTTGTCCCCGAGCATGGGTTTCACTTAGCGAGTGACCGGTTACATCACAGTCACTCCCTATTTGAATAAATCCCACCGTATGGTGGAACTTAGCTCTCCGTGCATGGTGATGTTCATATGAAGTATTTCAAGTAAATCATAGCTCTGGCTCGAAGAGATTGCATTTTATTGCTGAAATAAGAATATATGGCAAAGTCAGTTGCCTTATTACAAATTCTAATTTCGAAATGCAGAAACAAATTGCAAACGAAAAATAAACTAAATGAATAAACATAGCCTGTTATGTGTAGTAGCGACGAAGACTCTCGCTGTTCCAGGCTCTCGGTAGAGTGAGACCGTCAATGGTCGATAATTTAAATGTGCCATCTCCGAGCTTTCATTCAATAACATACGGCCCTTCCCATGTTGGCTTCATATGTGAAGGAACCGGATAGATTCTTTTCAGGACGAGATCGCCGAGTTCAAAGGTTCGCGGACGGACCTTAGCGTTGTATAATCGGGCAACTCGACTTCGATACGCGGCTGCCCTCGGATCAGCCTCTTTACGTTTCTCATCTAGTAAATCGAGAGATTCAACAAGTAATATAGCATTTGTCTTCGGATCATAGTATGTTACACGATGAGAAGGTACTTCTAGCTCGATTGGAATAAAAGCTTCTGAACCATAAGAGATAGAGAATGGAGTGTGACCGGTCGCAGACTTGTGGGTTGTTCGGTAAGCCCATAAAGCCATAGGAAGTTCATCGACCCACTTGCCCTCGACCTTTTCCAGTCTTTTTTTTCAGAATGGATTTTATAACCTTATTGACTGCTTCGACCTGTCCGTTCGCTTGAGGGTGCACGATTGCAGAGAATTTCTTTTGAATGTGGAACCGTTTGCAGAAATCTTTAAATTCAACACTGTCAAATTGGGTTCCATTATCAGTGATAATGATGTGTGGGAGATCGAATCGACAGATAATGTTGAGGACTACAAAGTTGATCACTTTTTTCGTTGTTATGGTAGCAAGAGGTTCAGCTTCAGCCCACTTTGTAAAGTAATCAACTGCGATGATGGCATACTTCGCACCACCTTTTGCCAAAGGTAGAGTACCAATGATGTCGATGCCCCATACTGCAAACGGCCACGGGCTGACCATTTGCGTTATCTCGGTAGGTGATGCTCTAGGAATTCGAGCATGCTTTTGACATTTATCGCATTTCCTTGCATAATCCGACGCATCGCGATTCACAGTTGGACAATAATATCTGTATCGAAGTATTTTCTTGGCAAGTGCTTGCCCCCCGGTGTGATCGCTACATTCTCCCTCGTGTACATCGTGTAATACTCATTTAATTTCATCGTGAGCAATACGCTGGAGTAAAGGAACAAAGTACCCTCTTCTGTACATGACTCCATTCTGGATGGTGAATCGTGAGGCCTTCCGAAGGACTTGTCTTTTTTCACTCCTGCGCTCCGGCAGGATTCGGTGCTCAAGGTAATTTCTGAATGGAGTCATCCATGACTCCTTATCGGAAATGGTTTAACATACCCAATCTGTTTCTGCCCGGTCAATACTTGGGGAAGGTAGCGTCTCTACAGGAACGAGTCCCATTTGCTGAGCTTCACCTGTGCTGGCTAACTTTGCCAATGAATCGGCTTTCTGATTGCGTTCTCGAGGTATACAATAAATGGCATAATAATCAAACTGATTCAGTATTTCCTGAACCCAGGCTAAGTAAGCAGCCAGCCTTCGATCTCTTGCTTGATATTTTCCTCGAACTTGACACACAACTAATTGTGAATCACAATAAATTTCCACTGCGATAATTCTCAAATCTCTAGCAAGTTTCAATCCGGCTAAGAGGGCTTCATATTCAGCTTCATTATTGGTTGCATGAAAATCGAACTTTAAAGCATAACATATAGATCGGCCTTCAAGAGTTTCGAGTACAACTCCAGCGCCCGAGCTCCGGTCGTTTGATGCACCATCTGTGTACAGCTTCCAGATGTATTCGAGAGATTCACTGGTTTGGGGGCAAGTCCTATAGAATGGTAAATTCGGCTATGAAATTGGCCAGGACTTGTCCTTGAATGGCTTGCCTGGGAGTATAAGTAATATCGAACTGGCTCAGTTCGATGTTCCACTTGAGCAACCTACCAGACGTCTCAGGCCGCGTAAGGACCTGTCGTAATGGCTGGTCGGTGTAAACAATAATAGGATGTGCCTGGAAGTATGGATGGAGCTTCCTTGATGCAATAACAAGGCAATAAGCCAGCTTTTCTAGTTTCGAATAATTCCTTTCAGCTCCAGTCAACCGTTTGTTGATGTAGTATACTGGCTTCTGTATCCTATCTTCTTCTCGAATTAAGGCAGCGCTGATAGCATTTTCTGATATCACCAAGTAAACGTACAACTTCTCATGATCAATAGGTTTTGAAAGGATAGATGGTGTGGCTAGATGCTGAATTAATGCTTGGAAAGTGCCCTCACACTCTGTGGTCCATTCAAAGTTTCGTTTTCCTTTTCGGATCAGATCGAAGAACGGAATGCATTTGTCAGTGGACTTTGAAATGAACCTGCTCAGTGTCGCTACTTTCCCATTGAGACTCTGGACTTGCTTTATAGTTTTCGGAGTCTCGAGATTTTTGATTGCCTAGATTTTTTCTGGATTAGCTTCAATCCCCCGAGCGTTGACGATAAACCCAAGGAATTTTCCGGATGCAACCCCAAAATGACATTTTAATGGGTTGAGCTTCATTCTGTATTCTCGGAGTATGTTGAACATCGTTTCCAGGTCTTTAATATGGTCAGTGGAAAATCGTGACTTCACAAGCATGTCATCCACATATACTTCCATGGTCTTCCCGATTTGATTGGCAAACACCTGATTGACCAATCGTTGATAAGTAGCTCTGGCATTCTTGAGTCTGAATGGCATAACTTTGTAACAATAAAGTCCCTGATTGGTTATGAAGCTGGTATGTTCCTGATCTGGTAAATGCTTTGGTATTTGATTGTAGCCAGAGTACGCATCCATGAAGGATAAGTGTTCATGTCCGGCTGTTGAGTCTACTAGCTAATCAATTCTGGGAAGCGGGAAACTGTCCTTAGGACAGGCTTTATTCAGATCGGAGTAATAGACACATGTTCTCCATTTTTCGTTTGACTTTCAGACAAGCACAGGATTCGACACCCATTCGGGATATAGCGCATCTCGAATGAACCCATTCATTTTAAGTTTTTCTACCTCTTCTATAAGGGCGGCAGATCTCTCTGGATCCATACCACGCCTTTTCTGTTTGACCAGGACATGCCGCAAGTCAATATTCAAAGTGTGGCTCGCAATGTCCGACGAGATCCCACACATATCAAAATGCGTCCAGGCGAATACATCAAGATTCGCCCGTAGATACTCAACCAATTCCTCTTGAGTCTGTTGGCTTAGCTGAGAGCCAATCTTTATCATCTTCGAATCATCATCATTGTCAATTGGGACATCGATCGTCAGTTCGGCCGGGAATGCTTGACTTCCTTTAGATTCTCCTTCATCTTCAGTCTCTCTTGGTTCAAGATCCCTTTGGAATTGATTGGGGTTCCTGGGCCTAGGCCCAAGCATTAATTGTCAATTATCAGCAAAACGGACGCAGAGAGATTCCTATACGCCCTTTCTTTTCTCCTTTCGCTGCACCTCCCGTAGCTTGGCAACGTAATAGGCTCTCCCAGCAGCCTGATCTCCTTGAATGATTCCTACTCCACGATCAGCGGGAAACTTTAAAGTCAAACACCATGGGGCAACGGCTGCCCTGAATTCAGCGAGGGTCGGTCGGCCCAAGAAAGCATTATAAGGGGAGTATATGTCCAACACAACGAACTGTAATATCCGGACTCTCCGGCGTTCTCCGACTCCCAACTCCACTAGTAGTTCCACTACTCCAGTGGGTATAGTAGTGCTTCCATTGAAACCATGGATTCGAGATAGACAAGGCTTTAAATCTTTAGCCTCCATCCTCATCTGATCATAAGCTCATTTAAACAGAATATTGACTGAGCTTCCACTGTCAACCAAAATCCTTTTCATCCAGGTTGGACCTACTTGAGCAGAGATGACCAGTGGATCGATAGTGGGGGCTTTAACTTTATCAGCATCTCTGTCCCTGAATACGATGTCATCGGTCATCGTCTTCTGTTGTTTGGTCGGAGCCCCTTCATCAAAACTACTATAACACTCGAAGTCTGCATGCCTAATAGAGCTGGCATACGACTCCATTTCCCTCCAGCTTCGGTCTGCTGGATGGGGACCACCACTTATTGTATTAATAACCAATCTATGGCCAGTACGAGCGGGTTCCTCCTGCCTTTCCTGGTTTGGTGCACGATTCTGATTTGATGGGCCCGCACCTCCTGACTGCGGCGCCCGCACAAACTGATCCAATTTTCGTTCACGTATCAGCTTTTCAATGAGATCTTGTAAATGTCGACACTCATTTGTATTATGGCCATAACTTTCATGGAATCTGCAAAACTTCCCTATTTGAATTTGTCTCTCTATTGACGGCTACGGGGCAGGTTTCTTATATTGCATGGTATTACATGTCTGCAAATACACATTTTCCAATGACGTATTCAATGGAGTATAATTGTCGAACATGGGAGCTCTATGTCGTGGACCACGATTTTGATCTCGTTTTTTACCTTGATTTCCACTGTCCCTCTGCTGGTTCTGTTTGTTTTGTATATTCAACTGAACTTTTCCAGAACTCTCCCCGGACTATTTAACTGCAATGTTACTTTGAATTCCCTCCATGCTGGGTCCTGCATCATCCTGCTTCCTAGACTGTTTCGCATCCTCCCTTCTCAAGAATTAGGCTGCCTTGGAATAGAAACGGTCTAATAACGCAGGTGGTTTCCCAGCTAACCAATTTCTGAACTCGGAATCATGATCAATCCCCTTCGTTAATGCCATCAGGATAGAGTTGTCATTGGGATTGCTTATTTCCGCACATGCAGCATGAAATCGCTCCAAGTAATGTCTGAGTGTCTCTCCGGGAGCTTGAGTGACGTAGACAGTGTATTAACATCTTTAGGCCTCGCTACGTGCATACAGAATTGTTCAACAAACTTTGTGGCCATCTGGTCGAAATTAGAAATGGATCTTGGTAGCAAACGAGTAAACCATATAGTTGTAATGCCCTCTAGGGAAATGGGGAAACTACGGCATTTAACTACATCATCAGCTCTTGCAGCATTCATTAGCCATTCGTACTTCATGATATGTTGATTGGGACCAGAGCTTCCTTCATAGACAGGCAAAGTTGGCATCCTAAACCGCCGAGGTGGTTCAGCATATAATATGTCATCAGTGAAAGGGGTATGACTCCGGGAAATCCCCCGGTCATCATTAGTGAGACCCTGACTTTCACGGATCATCCGACGAATCATCGTCGGTATATCCGGCATCTGGATATTTGGAGCATGTTGTGCCAAGGTGTGGTCGGGTTCCACAGTGCGAGTCTGTACCGGACGCGGTCGACGGTCCGTGCCTCGCCTCCTTGGTTCAAATTTTTCAAGGGCATAAGGTTCTGGAGTATGTTCTCGTCGGTGACAATGCGGGTTAGCTTGATTTCTAGCATCAACTCCTTGTTCGGTAGTGGTGGTGGTAGCAAGGTTGCCAATGACATGGTAAGGAGCGGCACCCCCTCGAGATGAGGGTCCGGTTTGATGGCTGGTGGATGGTCCAGTCCGGGGTTGTCCAAGATTTAAGGCAGGTTGGTGTCCTGTGGCCTGGGTGTAGCTTACATCCAGCCGTGGGCGGGTGGATCGGTGATGATCATCAGATGAGGCTGAACTCTCCGTGGAAGAATAAGAACCTTGATCTCTTCTGGATCTTCTGCGCCTTTGGCGATTCAGCTGGTTGGCCAACTCTGTTTTGGCGTGCAGTTGTTCAGTAAGCTATTGCCGACTCTGGGTCAACTCTTGAAGCAATATATGGAATTCTTGTCTAGTGACCGGGCCTGATGGATCTGAAGGTCCGGCGACATCTTGGTTGGATGGAGGTAATTGCACGGGATTCTGTCTATCCCGTCCTTCCTGATCAGCTGCTGTAGACGCAGTTCGTGTACTCACCATGATGAATTGACTAAGTCCTTTCCTAGATCTGATACAATTCTGAATAGAATGGAAGGGCTTTTTGGCTTGAGAACTGGATCTTCTTCTTGGATTTATGCAATCCGGTATCGATAGCAGATCCAAAGAGCAGGAGAAAAATTGGGTTAATCTCAGTGAAAACACCAAAGTGTTTGTACCAAAATTGGGCACAACACTCTTCGGAAGTTTTTGAAGAGATAAAATGAAGAAATTAAATGGAAAAAGAGGATTATCTAACAAAAACTCCAGAAAACAGATATGTAAATGTTAAAAACGCACATAAACACAGGAATTTAGAGTGGTTCGGCGTATTGCCTACGTCCACTATGAAATTGACAACTTTATTAATGTTTCTTTGATGATTACAACTGATTTCAACGGATAACAGCAGATCACAATGAATTACAGTAGTAAAATTCGTCTGTAGCAGCAGTAATGGAGTTTAGAATTGAATCCGGTAGAGTCTAGGCGTTGGAGCGTCAAAAGATCCTGTTTCTATATGCCCTAGGGCTCTATTTATAGGTGTAGGAGGCTGATATTTCACTCAGATTTCGGGAGACTTTTTCTGGCACGTGAGTGGTCCCATGCGACCGAGCCCGTGAAGTTTCGACTCGATTCGTGATCGATACGAACGAATTTCGTATCGATCAAGATTTCATCCAATGGAGACGAAACTTGGTGTGAACATTCTTTATCTTGTACGTAAGCTACTGTGAAAATTTCATAGCATTTGGACTAGTGGATCGCGAGATATAATCGATATGAATTGACGTTCTTCGGTAGGCTGTTTGGTTCGAATCGATCATTTCGAATCGATCTGTTCGAATCGATGGCTGCACGTGCTCGGGTGATGACGTGGCATGCATCCTTCGGATCGATCCACTTTTTATGCCGAGTTGATCGAGTCGTCCCAAGATTCTCGCCTTGTTCGTATCGATGTAGTTGTCCTGTTCGAATCGATCAATAGCGTGCTCTTCGTATCGATCTGTAGTATGCTCAGTTCGAATCGATGGAGACGGTCTAGTTCGTATCGATGAAGATGGCGTAGTTCGTATCGATGGAGGTGGCCCTTATTCGTATTGATCAAAGTTGCTTCGACTTGATGGATACGAACAAGCAATTTCGTGATGGATACGAATAATAATTGTTCGATGGATACGAACTAGTGGTCGTTTGATGGACATGAAGCAACGATTCTCTGATAGATACAAACAGTGTGAGTCGATGGATTTGAACAAGCCACTCCTGATGGATTCGAACAAAAGGTTCGTCCATGGATGCGAACCTGATCGATTCGAACTGTGAGCCTACTGATGGATACAAAATTGAGGCTCGATGATGGATACGAAATGGGGTCATTCACTTCAATTTGCATCGATCATAACTTGAACATACGAACTCGGATTGACTTGAAATTTGGGATGATGGCTTTCATGGCTTCGCTCGTCGTGTCTTGTCAATTGTAGCTTAATCCGAACTCAGACAAAATTCATCGATATCCATGGTGAACTTGTGCGTACTCGCTATTCGGGATGAGCGATCCTCGGTTTTCAGTCAGTTCCTTGATATCTCGGCCGTGCCAAAAGGCGGGATCACAGTAGCTTATACTTTTAGCTTTTCCGAATGGGCAAAATCGTCAAAATTGGATAATCCGTTCAAAAGTTATGGTTAAAACAATTCAGCACTGTTTTGATGCCATTTTTTCATTCCAAACAGCAACATATAATAATTTTAATTCACGTATAAATCATAATCAATTCCAAATTCTGGTGAAGTGATTAACATGAACTTTGTAACAACCTGTTTTTTAAATGATAATTAATTTAAGTTAATAATAGTAATTTAATTAATTAAACTTGAATTTGTAGATTTTTTTGATAACTTGATTTGGTAATTATTCAATAAAAAGATTTTAAATTGTGAAAATGTGATATTTAAACTTAAATAAGTTATGAATGTATGAAATAATATTTTATACAATTGAAAGGAATGAAATAAAATGATAGTTTGGAAATGAATAATTCTAATTAGGAATTTGTATTTACTTAGATCAAAGTGAATTTAGTTTAAGAATAAAAGAAAATATAATTATACATTTTTATATCCTCCTTATAATCAAATTACAAAGTCCAAGCCCAAATAACCCCTAGCCTAAATTCTATTCAAGAATTTTCTGTATTTTATAATACCCACACACGCAAATCATTCTCAATTATTCTCACTTCTCACGGAATCCATTTTTCCTGAAGCACAAATGAGGTAAACCTCATTACTTTGGAAATTAAAAATCTAATTCTATAAATTAGTTTAGTCTATCAAACTCAAGTAATAGGTTTCTTACATCATAAAGCATCTATGGCCGAGAGGGTTTTGCTTTGCGTGCTGCCGAGGTGATTTATGTATGTGTGTGTGAGAGAGGACGGAGGACGAGTTTGAGAGCAGCGTAAAGGTGAGTACTATACACACACACACACACCTATGTTAATCATTTAATTCTCATTTTGGTGTATAGTTTGCAATATCTTTGATTAAATCCTTGGTGTATCTGTGTGTATGAAATTTGCTTGTGTGTGTATTATGTGAGTGTCTGTATACTGGCATGTTAATGTGTGGTGAACGCTGGTGTAGTGTTGTGTCTGTTTCTATGAGGGCATGGTGTGTGTGTGTACTTATGTACATACATGTGTGCATACCTCTTTTTTTCTTTTCCTCCTTCACCCTCGCACTCGTTCAATTGAATATATTTGTTATGGCATGTTATATCCGCTGCCATGAAGTGTTTTTTTGGTCCTGCTCTATTTTGTTCATGGGTGTATCTTTGCATGTAAGTGATTTTATGTGTGTATGGGACTAGGAAAGTGTGTGTAGTTATAGATGTGGGTGTCAATGTGTCTATGTGAGTTAGCTTGTGTGTGTGTGTGTATATAAGTATGCATATGTATTTATATGTGTGGATAGGGGTTCTGCGTGTATGTGTATGTAGGCAAATTTAAGCATTAGTTTAAATAACAATGTGCATTTTCTATACTATCACCAAGTTGGAAGTGCTACCCATATGTTGATCCTATCTTAAGGTTCTATGAAAAATTTAGGTACTTTTAATATATACAATAGTAACAGTTTTCAATTGGATAATTTTTGTTGCATACCAAATTAGTTAGTAATTTAAAGTTTGGTCTTGCAAATAAAATCTACTGACATGTATCAAATGGGTTCTTGACCTTTTTTGTGAATATCAGTATAAACATATTTATACATGTATGGTATGTATATAAGCATATGTGTAGTTGAGTTTGCATATTTTGTACTTTGCTTTACTGCTGATTTTGTGTGGACTGCATGTGTACTTGTGTGTCCTAGGATGAGTTTTTATGTGTAAGTGTATGTATGGATTTGAGCGTGTGCTTATACATGTTTATACATGAGTTATATATGTGTATGATATGAGCCTATACTCATGGAAACTAAAAACATCAAGCCATTCATAAAGTAGCTTATGTGTGAATATACAAAGATATAAATTTATGTGAGTGACTCCCTTTAGTGAGTAGCTTTAGCTTTAGTGAGTACGCACCTATATATTTAAATATATGTGGCTGCAATTTATAGGGAAGCTAACTACCATGTTTCATGCTTTTCTTGCATGTGTGTGTTCCTCTTGGTATGTGCCTACGACTTGGAGTTTTAAGCGGATGTTGCCTTGTGTTGGAATTGTGTGTGCATGAATATCTCCTTGAGCATGTTTGATGCAGCAACGTACCTGGATTCGAAGACGAAACCCCACGACCTAATTGCCACGACCTACACCCAGGCATTCTCCGACCTAACATCACCACAACTTAAGTGCTCCGACCTAACAATGCCGCGACCTACCAGACTCTCCGACTTAACACTCCACGACTTAACCCCCCACCACGACTTACGACTCATCACCACCACGACTTACGACTCATCACCACCACGACCTAATTCTTACGACCTACCGAAAACCAAATGACCTAATCTCCATTCGCCTAAATCGCGAACGACCTACGCTAAGTCGCTCGCCGACATACCAAGGCTCCGCGACCTAACTCCATGCCACGACCCATCCAGTATTCCGAAGCCACGACCTAAAACCCCCGATTTAACTTCAATCGTCCCCAACCTAATTCCACTTCCACCAAATCCATTTCCATGACCTAACTTGTCCCACGACATAACACTTCCCGATCTAATTCCTACTATCGCGGCCGAACTTCCCTAACTCGCAAGATGATAAGTTGTGAGATAATTGATAAGTCGGGAGATGAAGTTGATAAATCGCGAGTTGGTTTTGATAAGTCGCGAGGCTTATAAGTCGGATGTCGACTGTTACTTTAGGTCGTTAACACTGTTGTTAAGTCGGAAACGACTTAAGAGTTGTAATATTTTGAGTCGTGTTGAGTTGTAACTTCTATAAATAGACCGGTTGGGTCAATTGTAATGGTTTGGTTGATTTTGAAATAAAATTTCCTTTGTTAGCTTTGTGCTTTCATCCAATTGGTAGTCGAGTGTGATCTCCTATCTCCACCTTCGGTCAATCGAGTGCGCTCAATTCAACGATCATGAAGCCAATTCGCGGTATCAAGTGCGCTTGATCAACACTCGAAGAATTGAAGATCTACTTTCACGGTATCGTGATAGATCAACGTGACGTAGATAGCTAAAATTTGGTATCTTCGGATCAACGAATTTGGGAATTTCAGTATTCATCAATCCACCGATTGCTACGTTCATCGATCTATTTTGTTTTTGTATTATCCGCTGCGTTATTTGGTATCAGAGCTATAACGCAAGGAGTTTGCGTAGATTTTTGGAGTTGTGCGAGATTTACATCATTTGGAGAAGTGAGTTATCGAGATTTTGAAGAGATTTGTTCGTTTGGATATTTTTGAAGATTTCAACAAGTGGGTAGTTTTGATTTGAAGATTTTTAGATCGAAGTGAAGTTTTGTTGGAATTTGTTGAAGAGTGATCATGCCTCCGAGAAGAGCTAACCGTTATCGCAACATTGATGCTTTATATGGGAGAGAAGAAGCCGATGAGATGGAGCAAAGAATTAACGAAAACTTTAATGAGAAGATTAATGAAGGGATTGGTCGATTAGAGAGAATGATGTTGGAAATGAGTCAAAATCAGAGAAGGGTATCACCTGAATCGAGCCATGGGAGAAGTAGAGTTTCACCACATTCAAATCGAGAGAGAAGTGTTGATAGTGATCATAGAAGCGTGGATCGAGATTGTGATAGAAATGTTGATGATCGAAGTCATGATAGAAATGTGACTGATCGAGATCGGAGGAATGTAGATCGTAGGAATGTTGGTGGAAGAAATGGTGGTGGTAGAGATGTTGGTGGTCAGGATCGACATCGATATACATCGGATTGTGAAGAAGAATATGATGGTGGTAGTGTTCATGGACGAGGACGTGGACAAGGAAGAAATCCGTCGAAGTACGATCACAAGTGGGAATCTGGGATGAAGACTGAAATACCAGAATTCAAAGGAGGTATGCAAGCTGAAGAGTTTTTGGATTGGTTGTCTAATGTGGAGGAGATTTTTGACTTCAAGGAAGTTCCAGAACATCGTAGAGTGAAGTTGGTTGCTACAAGGTTGAGGGGTAGAGCTTTAGCATGGTGGCAGCAAACTAAACTTACTCGTGAACGGATGGGAAAGTCAAAGATTGAATCTTGGGAGAAGATGAAGAAACTGATGAGAGCTACATTCTTACCTTATAACTATCAGTTGCTTATGTATCAAAGATTGCAAAACTTGAGACAAGGGACGAAATCTGTGAATGACTATGCTGACGAATTTTATCAGCTGATTGCAAGGAACGATATTATGGAAACAGAGGAACAATTAACAGCTAGATTTGTTGGAGGGTTGCGAATGCAGATTCAAGATATGGTTAACATGTTTGATCCCAGATCTGTAACGGAAGCACACCAGAAGGCGTTGGCTTGGGAGAAACAGGGAAGACGAGGAGGTGGTGTGTTTACAAATTCCAACAATCCAGTAAAGGGTGTTAGTGGAACTTCTAATGTTTCGAAAACTGTTGCAAAACCAGTTGTGAATGAGGTTGGGAAGACTAAAGTCAATAATGGTTTCAAGTGTTATAATTGCCAAGAGATGGGCCACAAAAGTAATGAATGTCCAAAGCCGAAGAAACGAGCTATGATAGCGGAGATTGAGGATGAGGATGAAGAAGCTGAATGTTCCAATTCACCACCTGATGAGGAGGAAGAAGAAGTGACGGGAGACGAAGGTTATAATCTAATGATGAGGAGGTCCTGTTTAACACCAAAGCTAGAGGAGGATTGTAGTTGGTTAAGGAGCAATATTTTTCAGTCGACATGTACTATTCTGGGGAAAGTTTGCAAATTTGTTATTGATGCTGGAAGCTGTGATAATATAATTTCTTCAGAAGCGGTGAGGAAATTGGCATTGAAGACTGAGAAACATCCGAAACCGTACAAGTTGGCTTGGTTGAGAAAAGGCGGGGAGGTGAAGGTTGGACGAAGGGCTTGTGTGAATTTTTCAATTAGGAAGAAATATAAAGACGAAATCTGGTGCGATGTGGTAGACATGGACGTATGTCATTTGTTGCTGGGGAGACCATGGTAGTATGATAGGGCGGTGCAACATGACGGGCGTACCAACAGTTATAGCTTTATGTTTGAAGGCACAAAGATCACGTTAGTTCCCAAGAAGCGACAACAAGAAGAAAACAAACTGGAAGAGATTGAAGAGCTGAAAACTTTATTATCCTTAAAGGAGTTTGTTAAAGAAGTTGAAGAGGAACCTAAGGTGTTTTTGTTGATTGGGCGAGAGAGCAGTGAAGAGGTTGAAATTCTAGAAGAAGCGAAGCCAGTTTTGAAAGGATTTGAGGATGTATTTCCAGAGGAGTTGCCAAAGGAGTTACCGCCACTGAGAGACATTCAACATCAAATTGATCTTGTTCTGGGAGCAATGTTGCCACATAGACCACATTATCGAATGAGTCCGAAGGAACATGAAGAATTGAGGAGGCAAGTGGAAGAATTGCTTGAACAGGGACGTGTGCAGGAAAGCTTGAGTCCATGTGCTGTGCCAGCTTTGTTAGTATCGAAGAAGGATGGGACATGGAGAATGTGCACTGACGGTCGAGCATTGAATAAAATTACTGTGAGATATAGATTTCCAATGCCGAGGTTGGATGACTTGCTAGATCAATTGAGCGGAGCTACTATCTTTTCGAAGATTGATTTGAAGAGCGGATATCATCAAATTCGTATCAGGCCAGGTGATGAGTGGAAGACTGCTTTTAAAACCAGGGAGGGTCTATACAAATGGTTGGTTATGCCATTTGGCTTATCAAATGCACCAAGTACTTTCATGAGGGTGATGAACCAGATTTTTAGACCATTCATTGGGAAGTTTGTGGTGGTGTATTTTGATGATATTCTGATATATAGTGGGAGTCCAGAGGAACATTTGAATCATCTGAGAGAAGTGCTGATGGTACTGCGACAAGAACAATTTTATGCTGCTACAAAAAAATGCGTGTTCATGACGCATAGTGTTTTATTTCTGGGATATGTTGTATCGGAGGGAGGAATACAGGTTGACCAAAGTAAAGTCGAAGCGATTAGAGATTGGCCATAGCCCAAGACGATAACAGAAGTTCGAAGTTTCCACGGGTTGGCTTCATTCAATCGAAGATTTATTCCACACTTTAGTAGTGTGATGGCGCCTGTTACAGATTGTATGAAGGGTAAACAGTTTTCATGGTCAGAGGAAGCAGGGGATGCTTTTGGGAAGATCAAGGAGTTGCTGACGTCTACACCAATTCTAGTATTACCAGATTTTCAGTTGTTGTTTGAGCTACACACTGATGCGTCAAAGGTTGGGATTGGAGGAGTGTTGAGTCAGAGGGGACGTCTGATAGCATATTTCAGTGAGAAGCTATCAGGAGCGAAGATGAGATATAGTACGTATGATGTGGAATTTTATGCTGTTGTGCAAGCTATTAAACACTGGAGACACTATCTATTTCAGAAAGAGTTTGTTCTTTACACTGACCATGAGGCGTTGAAACATTTACAAGGGCAAGACAAGATTTCATCGAGACATGCATCATGGATTGCATATCTGCAACAGTTTACGTTCGTTGTGAAACACAAATCGGGAGTGACGAATCGTGTTGCGGATGCATTGAGTAGAAGAAATCATGTGTTGACTACAATGAAGGTCGAAGTGACAGGGTTTGATGTGCTACCAGAGTTATTTGTTGAAGATCCTTACTTTATGAAGTTTGTAGATAAAGTGAAGAAAGGAGAGACGGATGAGTTTGTGATGGTAGATGGTTTTATGTTCAAGGGAAATCGATTATGTATACCGGATTGCAGTTTACGGTTGAAGATTGTGAAGGAATTGCATGAGGAAGGTCATGTGGGTAGAGACCGTACATTACAGCTGATTTCTCAATCTTATTTTTGGCCATCAATGAGAAAAGAAGTGGAGAGGTTCGTGGAGTGATGTCATATCTGTCAGGTTTCGAAGGGAACTGCGACCAATGCTGGATTATATATGCCGTTACCTGTACCAACTAAGCCTTGGGTTGATGTGAGTATGGATTTTGTTTTGGGTTTGCCTCGAACTCAAAGGGGAAACGATTCCATTTATGTGGTGGTTGATCGATTTTCGAAAATGACACATTTTATTGCTTGTAAGAAGACAGCGGATGCTGTTCATGTTGCTCAGATATTCTTTAAAGAAATATATCGTTTACATGGATTACCCAAATCTATTGTTTCCGACCGGGACACTCGATTTTTGAGTCACTTTTGGCTGAGTTTGTTGAAGATGGTGGGAACGAAGCTGAACTTTAGTAGTGCATATCATCCTCAAACAGATGGGCAAACGGAAGTGGTGAATAGATCGTTGGGAAACTTGTTGCGATGTCTTGTACAGGATAATTTGAAAAGTTGGGACTTAAAGTTGTGTCAGGCAGAGTTTGCTCATAATCATGCTATTAACCGAAGCACTGGTTTCAGTCCATTTCAGATTGTATATTCAAGCTTGCCAAAGGGGCTGTTGGATTTAGCGATAGTGCCACAATCGAAGGGGACAGTTAAACGGGCTATTGATTTTTTTGATGGATTGACAGAATGCCATAGAATCGTTCAGGAACGTTTGGAGAAGACAAATGAGAAGTATAAACGAGCTGCGGATAAGAAGAGAAGAAGTGTGGAGTTCAACGAAGGTGATTTTGTGTACGCGGTGTTGACAAAGGATCGATTTCCAGTTGGAACGTACAACAAGTTGAAAGCTCGAAAAATTGGTCCATTAGAAATTTTGAAGAAGATCAATAATAATGCATATCGGTTGAAGTTGCCAGATCATATTCACACTGCTGACGTTTTCAACGTTAAACATTTGATTCCGTACCATGGGGATGAGCTTGTTGAGGAAGAGAGAAGTGCAAATTTGAGGTCGAATTTTTGTCAACAAGGGGAAGATGATGCAGCAACGTACCTAGATTCGAAGACGAAACCCCACGACCTAATTGCCACGACCTACACCCAGGCATTCTCCGACCTAACATCACCACAACTTAAGTGCTCCGACCTAACAATGCCGCGACCTACCAGACTCTCCGACTTAACACTCCACGACTTAACCCCCCACCACGACTTACGACTCATCACCACCACGACTTACGACTCATCACCACCACGACTTACGACTCATCACCACCACGACCTAATTCTTACGACCTACCGAAACCCAAACGACCTAATCTCCATTCGCCTAAATCGCGAACGACCTACGCTAAGTCGCTCGCCGACATACCAAGGCTCCGCGACCTAACTCCATGCCACGATCCATCCAGTATTCCGAAGCCACGACCTAAAACCCCCGATTTAACTTCAATCGTCCCCAACCTAATTCCACTTCCACCAAATCCATTTCCACGACCTAACTTGTCCCACGACATAACACTTCCCGATCTAATTCCTACTATCGCGGCCGAACTTCCCTAACTCGCAAGATGATAAGTTGTGAGATAATTGATAAGTCGGGAGATGAAGTTGATAAATCGCGAGTTGGTTTTGATAAGTCGCGAGGCTTATAAGTCGGATGTCGACTGTTACTTTAGGTCGTTAACACTGTTGTTAAGTCGGAAACGACTTAAGAGTTGTAATATTTTGAGTCGTGTTGAGTTGTAACTTCTATAAATAGACCGGTTGGGTCATTTGTAATGGTTTGGTTGATTTTGAAATAAAATTTCCTTTGTTAGCTTTGTGCTTTCATCCAATTGGTAGTCGAGTGTGATCTCCTATCTCCACCTTCGGTCAATCGAGTGCGCTCGATTCAATGATCGTGAAGCCAATTCGCGGTATCAAGTGCGCTTGATCAACGCTCGAAGAATTGAAGATCTACTTTCACGCTATCGTGATCGATCAACGTGACGTAGATAGCGAAAATTCGGTATCTTCGGATCAACGAATTTGGGCATTTCAATATTCATCAATCCACCGATTGCTACGTTCATCGATCTATTTTGTTTTTGTATTATCCGCTGCGTCATTTGGTATCAGAGCTAGAACGCAAGGAGTTTGCGTAGATTTTTGGAGTTGTGCGAGATTTACATCATTTGGAGAAGTGGGTTATCAAGATTTTGAAGAGATTTGTTCGTTTGGAGATTTTTGAAGATTTCAACAAATGGGTAGTTTTGATTTGAATATTTTTAGATCGAAGTGAAGTTTTTGTTGGAATTTGTTGAAGAGTGATCATGCCTCCGAGAAGAGCTAACCGTTATCGCAACATTGATGCTTTATATGGGAGAGAAGAAGCCGATGAGATGGAGCAAAGAATCAACGAAAACTTTAATGAGAAGATTAATGAAGGGATTGGTATTTTAATATGATATGGTGATGAGATAATTTTTTTTTATTATATGGTGATTATTCCATGTGACGAGAAATCTGAATAAACGGTTTAGTGATACCGTTTGATATGAGACTCTCGGTAACACTTTTCCAGTTATTCCTTGGACTCATTATATAGAATATATAATGGCGAGTGTAATGTATGAGCTCAGAATAAATGAACTAGTAACACGTGGTGGTATGCAAGGCCGTTATGTTATTTATTTAGTTATTCTTTGCTCGTGGATAACACTCGATACGGGGTATGTTGTGTATGACTTGCTGCGGTGAGCATGTATGGAGGCTACTTGTTAGCCACATAGTTTGTGTATATTATATGTCTATCTACCTTTATCCGACCCCTTTTATGTTTCGAGAGTGAACCAGATTAGCCAGTATCCACCCTGGTGGCCTGATCGTGGGGTCACACCCTAGATCCGCAACACCGTTATTATTTATTTGATGCACATCATGAGATTAGTAGTTGGTTGCACTTGTGTCGCTGAGGTCAGCATTCTGTTACCATTTGGGGCAAAGCAGGGTCGTGACCATGCTATGTGTAGATGAGCCACTGGTGGATGGGGTCACGATGTCCGTCGAGGTAACCGAAGACTGTAGGAAAAGACGGTTACTCTGCGGAAGGCGAGTAAACCTGGGTTCCTAGACCAAGCTTGCGGTAGGCGACCATCGGTCTCTCGTCTTGTTTCGGAACATGTGGATGTACGTGTATGTAGGTGGGTACTAGATAGACAATATTATGTATAGATGAGATTATACCTGAGAATGTGTCTAGAGTATGGTCAACTCTGTATCCTTCTTAGGCAGACGACCTATCTTTTACAAGCAGATGACCTACTTATTATTGATTATATTTGGATATTGTTATGAGCTGGCTCAAATCTTCCTTATTGATTCTATTGATTTCATAGCGGTATTTTATATATGAGATTGAGAGAGATAGTGGGCATTGCTTCATTACTGCCCGACTTCATTTGAGGATGTCTCATTACTGATTATTTTTGATTTGATGACGATTTCTGGATATGTATGATTCAACCATTTGTATTTATTCTATGATTGTATGATTAGATATATTTTTTTATCGGTGATGATATCTTTGAATTCATCATTGACTATTTCATATAGATTTGAGTTATTAGGTAATGTGATACCTTGATGACTACTTATAGTCATATATATATAAATACAACTTATTATTTGATGATTATATTGTGCTTCCATTATTATTATATACCATTGATTAGACATTGTCTGACCCATGTATTATTTTGTAATGCTCGGGTCAGTCCGAGATATTTCAGGTCCATGGACGACATGAGCAGCTTGTATTTTATTGGGCTTAGAGGAGTATTATATTAGAACGATTACCTGATATTTGTATGATATTGGTTCACTGTATATATATATATATATAATTAACATATGAATTGTGTTGTATAATATTAATGTATTTATATTATACGTTATCGCTACGACTAACTCCGTGTTCTCTGTGTTGTATTGTATATTATGTATTGTTCTTTCCTGAAGGCACACGTGTCTATTGCATTGTACTGATACTGTGTATGTATAGATGAGTTTTATATTAGATGTTTTAATACATACCAGTGTTAGTCCAAGAGAATATTCACGTGTGTACCCCATATGGCCTCATTCTCCATATTATCTGACAGTATTACTCTGTAATACTCTTGGATAGTATGTGTATAGAGGTGGGGTGTTACAAAATGGTACCAGAGCAAGGTTCAGAACAATACATCATATATAAGAGACATGAGTCATTGGTCTAGTTGAGACGTAGGGTCCCTATCCCTTTGGGTGTGTTGGATAAATTTCTATTATAAGAGATAATATATTATATATGCATAGCAGATGATTACTAAGGGGTAATCATCAAGGGACGTATTTGTTATTTTGAAATTATAATTACTTTTCAAATATGAATTATAAAATGGTTGGAGTAACAAGGACGAATGGAGTTAGTCCAACCAATAGCGTTTATATTTATTAATTTGGATGGCTTGATATTGTAGCTAAGTTTTGTTTTGTTTATCAAAGTGTGCAGCGGAATTATTAGTTTCCACCGAGTACCTATGTTTAGTTTCTTGTGTTTATTTGATAAATTAAAATTACAGGAATTGAATTGGATTTTGTGATTTGTGTATAAATAGCAAAACTATAAAATGAATTGAATTATTTGGTAGTACTTATTGAAAATAAGAATATAGTGTTTGTTTGTTATCATACGTTGTTCTTTAAAATGGTTTGTAGACTAATATACATATAGACTAGTGTGATTTAAAGAACGTTTAAAATTGTTTTGAAATCAATAAGTATTTTGGTGAAAGCAAAGGTTTATCGTATATAAATATTGGTTAATATTATTATCAAATGACTTTAGTATTGAAGTGTATTTTTTAATTAGAATTTTTTTAGAAAGTATATATATTATAAGTAAAGTACTGAATGGAGGTATGAAATTATTTCAAAACTAGTATATTAAATAAATTTGCAAAAGTAATATCTATAGATGTTTCTGGAAATGAAAAAAAAATTGTGTTTACTTGTCCGTTGAGTGAGTCCACGATTTTCGTCGATGCGGGTGCACACATATTCGATAGAAATTCTTAAATGCTTTGATGAGACATTTGGACACGATGATTTAGAAAGATATAAATAATTTATGGAAGATTAAAGTATTTTGAAATAGAGTTAAATGTTTTAAATGGGGAGTTAGCAAAGTAAATTATTTTGGTAAAATGATATATTTGAGATTTACAGTTGTAAGGGATTTGGAAACTAGAGTTTCAACTTACTATTTTGACAAATGGTTTGTAAAATACTTTATGTTATTTATTTTTGGTGGTAATTGCAGCCACTAGATATTAGTGCACAGCTGTGATTACCTAGTGAGGCTGTATTGATTATATGTCAATAATGCAGCCAATTGATATTAGTACTCACTATATTGAATGGCGAGGCAGCATCACTATAGTTTTATAATAATTGAAAATTTGTGAAAAAGAAGCACATATTTTTTATTATGTTTCATATATGATGATTAAATATTATAAAGTTTTGAGATTTTAAGATGTGAATATATATATGTTTATATAATTTAAAGGTTTATTTTGTAGTAAGTTAATTAAATTTAGAATTTTTTTTATAAATGATATACAATAACTTTTAAAGTGTTAAATTCTGAAAGAAAATTTATATTTTTCCCTCTTAGATTTGATTTAAAAGAGTTAACTATTTGTTTAATTTATGAAAAGTGTTTGCAAAATAATAGTTCAACTTAACTTTTGGATATGAAATGTTTTGAAATTATGAAATATGTTGAAAATAATTCATTATATGCAAAATTTCAGTTTTAGTAGGAATTTTGTTTATAAGATTTTGAATGTTTGTTAAAATATTTTAAAGATTATTTCAGAAGGAATTTGATTTGAATTGTGTTTTTATTGAAATAAAAAGGAATTTTGGGAAAATATAGGCAAAGTGTATCATAGTTAAAAAGGAAATTTATTTAAATAAAAGGTTTTGAGATTGTATAAAACGCTTTCCTTTTAAATAAATGCTTTGAAAATTTAAAATGAATTTAAATAGTATGGTTAAGTTTTGAATAATTGCTTTGTTTCACATTTTTCGTCATAGGAAATTATGGGGACGCAATTTTGTTAAGGGCGAGAGTCTGCAACAACCCGATTTTTAAATGATAATTAATTTAAGTTAATAATAGTAATTTAATTAATTAAACTTGAATTTGTAGATTTATTTGATAACTTGATTTGGTAATTATTTAATAAAAAGATTTTAAATTGTGAAAATGTGATATTTAAATTTAAATAAGTTATGAATTTATGGAATAATATTTTATAAAATCAGAAGGAATGAAATAAAATGATAGTTTGGAAAGGAATAATTCTAATTGCGAATTTGTATTTATTTAAATCAAAGTGAACTTAGTTTAAGAATAAAAGAAAATGTAAATATACATATATATATCCTCCTCATAATCAAATTACAAAGCCCAAGCCCAAATTTTATTCTAGAATTTTCTTTATTTTATAATACCCACATACGCAAATCATTCTCAATTATTCTCACTTCTCAGGGAATCCATTTTTCCTAAAGCAAAAATGAGGTAAACCTCATCACTTTGGAAATTAAAAATCTAATTCTATAAATTATTTTAATCTATCAAACTCAAGTAATAGGTTTCTTACATCATAAAGCATCTATGGCCGGGTTTTGCTTTGCGTGCTGCCGAGGTGATTTGCATATGTGTGTGTGAGAGAGGACGGAGGAAGAGTTTAAGAGCAGCGTAAAGGTGAGTACTCTACACTCACACACCTATGTTAATCGTTTAATTCTCATTTCGGTGTATAGTTTGCAATATCTTTGATTAAATCTTTAGTGTGTCTGTATGTATGAATTTTGCTTGTGTGTGTATACTGGCATGTTTATGTGTGGTGAACGCTGGTGTAGTGTTGTGTCTGTTGCTGTGAGCGTGTGGTATGTGTACTTATATACGTGCACGTATGCATACCTCTCTGTTTCTTTTCATCCTTCACTCTCGCACTCGTTCAATTGATTATATTTGTTATGGCATGTTATATACGCTATCATGAAGTGTTTTTTTGGGTCCTGCTATATTTTGTTCGTGGGTGTATCTTTGCATGTAAGTGATTTTATGTGTGTATGGAACTAGGCAAGTGTGTGTAGTTATAGATGTGTGTGTCAATGTGCCTATGTGAGTTAGCTTGTGTGTGTGTGTATATAAGTATGTATATGTATTTATATGTGTGGATAGGGGTTCTGCGTGTGTGTGTGTATGTAGGCAAATTTAAACATTAGTTTTATAAATAGTAATGTACAGTTTCTATACTTTCACCAAGTTGGAAGTGCTACCCATATGTTGATCCTATCTTAAGGTTCTATGAAAAATCTAAGTACTTTTAATATATACAATATATAGGAACAGTTTTCAATTGGATAATTTTTGTTGTATAACAAATTAGTTAGGAATTTAAAGTTTGGTCTTGCAAATAAAATCTACTGACATGTATCAAACGGGTTCTTGACCTTTTTTGTGAATATAAGTATAAACATATTTATATATGTATGGTATGTATATAAGCATATGTGTAAGTGAGTTTGCATATTTTGTACTTTGCTTTACTGCTGCTTTTATGTGGAGTGCATGTGTACTTGTGTGTCCTGGGATGAGTTATTATATGTAAGTGTATGTATGGATTTGAGTGTGCGCTGATACATGTTTATACGTGAGTTATATATTTGTATGTTATAAGCCTATACTCAGGGCCGGTTTTAGGGGTAGGCGGGCTAGGCATTTGAATAGGGCAACCCCATGGAGGGGCAACAGTTGGAGAAGAAGAAGAAGTAGCAATGATAAAAGAGTCTGAAATAGTAAAGTTGTTTAGTAATGTAACTGAATATATCTGTAGTGTAATGGTTAAAGGAAACTTGCTAGTGTTTTCTTGGTGGATCCAGTGTTCAATTCCTGTGTGCTACTATTATTTTTGACACTTAAGGGCAAGAAAAAAAAAATTGCCTAGGGCAACCCGTATCTTGGATCCGGCCCTGTCCAGACCACCCCTATTTTCTATTTGCACACGAAATTGCATGTTAAGAAACTCAAAAAATTTCGAGGTCACGCTAATTTGCGAATTTTTGTACATTTGCAAAAGTGCGTTCCTGTCCTTTTGTGTTGAAGTTCATATTTGCTTAAAATGTGCTACTATTATTTTTGACACTTAAGGGCAAGAAAAAAAAAATTGCCTAGGGCAACCCGTATCTTGGATCCGGCCCTGCCTATACTCATGGAAACTAAAACCATCAGGCCATTCATAAAGTAGATTATGTGTGAATATACAAAGATATAAATTTATGTGAGTGACTTTACCATTAGTGAGTAGCTTTACCTTTAGTGAGTACACACCTATATGTTTAAATATACATGTGCTGCAATTTACAGGGAGCCAAACTACCGTGTTTCATGCTTTTCTTGCACGCGTGTGTGTTCCTCTTGGTATGTGCATACGACTTGGAGTTTTAAGCGGATGTTGCCTTGTGTTGGAATTGTGTGTGCATGAATATCTCCCTGAGAATGTCAGTTTATATATATATATATATATATATATATATATATTGACGCAGCCTACAGGATCACACAACTCACGAATTGATGAATTCGCGGAAAATGAATCGATGAAACAAGATGAATCGATGAATTGAAGATACCCAAGTGTCCAAATCCATTGATCTTTTGAGATACCGGATTCTAGCTATCTTCAACACGTTGATCGCGCACGATACCGCGTTAGAAGATCTACGATTCTTCGACGTTGATCTCGCACGCGAGATTCCGTGAATCGGCTTCAAGTTCGTTGATTCGAGCGCACTCGAATATCCGAAGATGGAGAAAGGAAATAACACTCAACTTCCAACTTCAATGGTGGCACAAAGCACAAACCAAATTTTATTCAATATTCAACTTCTTTTTACAAATGACAACACACTTCTATTTATAGGAAATTACAACACATTCGACTTAACAACATACGACATAAGAAAAATAACGACCTAACAACAAAGCGACTTAACGACATAAGAAAAGAACGACACAACAATTACAAATGACACACGACTTAAAAAAAACAAGGCATCGACATAAGGCTTCAGCGACATAAGATTTAAGCGACATAAGGCTTCAGCGACATAAGACTTCAGCTCGTTCGCGACCTAAGAAAGCATGCGACATAAGAAACTCGCGATATAAGAAGTTTGCGACCTAAGGAGGAGGAGGAGCGACCTAGTGCTTCGATTTAGGATTCTGGGGCGACCTTCGATCTTGCGACCTAGGGCTTCGATTTAGGATTCTGGAACGACCTTCGATCTTGCGACCTAAACTTCGCCGCGACTTAAAGAGGAGGAGGAGCGACCTACTGGAACCGCGACTTAAGGAATGTCGCTCGCGACTTAGCTGGAGTGATTTAGAGTTTCACCGCGACTTAAGGAGGAGGAGCGACCTAAGCTCGCCGCGACTTAAGGAATGTCGCTCGCGACTTAAGGAGGAGCGATTTTGGGTTTCGCGAATTCTGGTATGAGCTGCATCATATATATATATATATATATATATATATGAGTTTATATATGTGAATTTATATGTATATAGAGCAGCATAGCTTTTTCTCTACTAGTTCTTGTTTCAAGTGACAGATTTTGTATTGCTATCAGTTTCCATGTTTTGACCCCGTTAGCTTAATCATCTTGTTATATAAAATTGCTACTATTTCATATTTTTGTGATTAAAAATGAGTAAAATGAGTTATTTAGTATATTAAACTAAATATTTGACTAGTACTTATTTATATTAAAGATTGAGTAAATATTTAATTATTGTATTGTAAATAATAAGAATAGCATTGAGTTTATATTTTGTTAATTCATGTACATTTAATCATTGTTCATATTTATAATTATATTTTATTCGGATAATCTATTTCTTTATTTTCCTGTTTAGTCTTTAGCCTGTATTGATTTGGAGTATATGGAATATTTTTATACGGAGCATTTAGTTTTATATCCGTTTTCTTATATGTATTTCCATCTTTTAATGTTAGTTTTGATATATGAAATTATATATTTTGATTGTTTTATTACTAGGTATTTATTCATTCATTTATATTTATTGAATAATCCATTTTTATAATAGTTTCTGATTTCAAATTTTTTATTTTGTTGATTTCAATGTTATGAATGATTCACCGTTGATATGGATTTGATTGGTATTTTAATATGATACGGTGATGACATCATTGTTTTGATTATATGGTGATTATTCTATGTGACGAGAAATCTGAATAAACGGTTTAGTGATACCGTTTGATATGGGACTCTTGGTAACACTTTTCCAGTTATTCCTTGGACTCGTTATATATAATATAGAATGTTGAGTGTAATGTATGAGCTCGGAATAAATGGACTAGTAACACGTGGTGGTATGGGACGCCATTATGTTGTTTATTTAGTTATTCTTTGCTCGTGGATGACACTCAATACGGGGTATGATGTGTATGACTCACTATGGTGAGCACGTATGGAGGCTACTTGTTTGCCACATAGTTTGTGTACATTTTATGTTTATATACCTTTATTTGAATCCCTTTATTTTTCGAGAGTGAACCAGATTGACCAGTATCCACCCTGGCGGCCTGATCGTGGGGTCGCACCCCCGATCCGCAACACCGTTATTATTTATTTGATGCGCATCACGAGATTAGTAGTTGGTTGCCCTTGTGTAGCTGAGGCCACCAGTCTGTTACCGTTAGGGACAAAGCAGGGTGGTGACCGGGCTATGTGTAGACGAGCCACTGGTGGATGGGGTCATGATGTCCGTTGAGGTAAATGAAGACTGTAGGAATAGATGGTTACTCTACGGAAGGCGAGTAGACCTGGGTTCCTGGAGCAAGCTTGCGGTAGGCGACCATCAGTCTCCCGTCTGGTTCTGGAATATGTGGATGTATGTGTATGTAGGTGGGTAGTAGATAGACATATGTTATGTATAGATGAGATTATACCTGAGGCTATGTCCAAAGTATGGTCAACCCCTTATTCTTCTTAGGTAGACGACCTATCTTTTACATGCAGACGAACTACTTATTATCGATTATATTTGGATATTGTTATGAGCTGGCTCAGATCTTCCTTATTGATTCTATTGATTTCATAGTGGTATTTTATATATGAGATTGAGAGAGATAGTGGGCATCGCTTCATTATTGCCCGACTTCGCTTGAGGATGACTCATTTTGAGGATGTTCATTACTAATTATTTTGGGCTTGATGACGATTTTTGGATATGTATGATTCACCCATTTGTATTGATTCTATGATTGTATGATGAGATATATTTCTTATGGCTGATGATATCTTTGAATTCAGTATTGATTATTTATTATGGATTTGAGTTTTGGGTAATGTGATACCTTGATGACTACTTATAGTCATATATATATATATATACAACTTATTATTTGATGATTATATTGTGCTTCCATTATTATTATATACCCTTGATTAGACATAGTTTGACCCGTGTATTATTTTATAATGCTCGGGTCAGTCCGAGACATTTGAGGTACAGGGATGACATGAGCAGCTTGTATTTTATTAGGCCTAGAGAAGTATTATATTAGAATGATTACCTGATATTTTTATGATATTGATTCACTGTATATATGTGTATATATAATTGACATATGAATTCTATTATATAAAATTAATGTATTTATATTATATGCTATCT
This sequence comes from Allium fistulosum, assembly GCA_030737815.1. NCBI lineage: Eukaryota > Viridiplantae > Streptophyta > Magnoliopsida > Asparagales > Amaryllidaceae > Allium > Allium fistulosum. Next base: position 89,908,866 of record CM060905.1, read on the forward strand.
CTGCGATTGACATTGTTCTCTATGATGTACCGTATATTCTGTATTGTTCCGTCTTGGAGGCACACGTGTCTATTGCATTGTACTGATACTGTGTATGTATAGACGAGTTTTATATTAGATGTTTTAATACATACAAGTGTTAGTCCAAGGGAATATTCATGTGTGTACCCCATATGGCCACATTCTCCGTGTTATCTGGCAGTATTACTCTGTAATACTCTTGAATAGTATGGGTATAGAGGTGGGGTGTTACAAACTTTATTCTATATTCAAATATTTTTTAACGAAAGAAGATTCACTAAAATTCATTTACTACATCAAAAGTTATAACAATATTTTATGTGATGCCGATTCAATATGTAATGACCCATCATTTCGAACCATTTAGATTGACAATAATCCACACATGTCAAACTTGAATTGCTCAAAACAATATATTGTTATTTTTATATTTGGCAAAACTTAGCATATACAGAAAATAAATCAATCACAGAATCACAGACACGAAGTAATACAACAAAAAGCAACAGAAATAAATAAATAGGTGTTCATGAAGTTACTACAGAACATCAGAGTCTAAAGCAAAATACAATAGAAATCCAATACATAGAAGTCTCAATACAAAAGCAAATGACAAGTCCAAACATAAACAACTAGAAATAACTGAAATAACAAAAAAGCTGAATAGATAAAGATAGATCTCTAAGCAAAGGTCCAAGCTCCAAAGGTGAGTCTCAAATGCTGTAACACTCAGGCTGACCCGAGCATAAAGCAAAACACTCGAGTCAGAATTAACATTCTTATGCAAGTAAATCAACTCAAGTGAAATATCCCAGTGAGATGCAAATATAACTCAAAGGATGTTGGGATTCCATCCTTTAAGGATCCATGAAACTATCTACATACATAATACAATACGCTACATATATAATGTCTATAGTAAAGTAAAATATTAAAATAGCGTTAAGGCATTACCCGTATCCCCCTTAACACATTTTATATAAATGTCGTAGTCTTTACAGTACTGTAAACTCCACCAAACCGGTGGGCTATCAGGGAGCACTGCATAGGTAGGACACAAACCAAACTCGTAATGGGCACGATAAGGCATATGACAAGGCACGCGAGGCAATGCCTAGGGTTGGATACTACCGTTTTGCAGATCTGGAGCGGTGGTAACGCATAGCAGCTACTACCGTCCACCTCCGAACACACTCCCATAATCAAATCGAAGGTGGCCACCAAATCAATCACAAAGTAATAGATATGGTATCGAAGAAGCATGTCCGATCGGAGGAGCGACCTCACTTAGCTCGGCATGGCTCCTGTTTTAGTCATATCAAGCTGACATGAAGGGGTCAGGGCTGCGTTCATACCTCATACAGAATCGTTCGCCAAACCATCCTACTTCGTTCTGGATTCTTCATCACGTACACAATTGTTAAAGTGGTTTTCGGTATTGGCAGAGAGCATGACAATATCCGATCCCGGTCTCTTTAACAACCAAACGCTTATTTCACACCATGGTCATTTTTCATTTCAAACAGTTCATACTTCATTTCAAAATATCATATTCATTTAAAAATCATATCACTTTCGAAATCATATTCACTTTCGAAATCATTATTCACTTTAAATAATATTCATTTCTAAAATCACAACCACAAAATAGGTTAAACCATGATATCAAAATATTCGCATTTAAATCCATTAAATATAAATCACAACAGTTCCAACTTAAACAGTTTGAATATTGAAAGTAGTTTATATATTGGAATAGTTATACATAAATAGTTTATATTTAAAAATAGGTTATATATTAAAATAGTTTGTATATTAAAAATAGTTTATATACTAAAAATATATATTTAAAATTGTTTATAAATTTAAAATAATATATATTAAAATAGTTTATATATCTAAAAGAGTTTTTATCGAAAATAGTTTCAATTAGAATTGTTTCTTCCAATTTCACAAATCAATTCGAATAAACTTTAGTTCCAAAATTCAATTTTAATCAATCTCAGTTCAACAATTTCAATTAAAAAGGTTAAAGGTTCAATTCAAATTCTCATTAAAACCATTTTTAATTTATATCGATTTCAAATCCAGGTTTGAACTACAAATTTAAACCACTTCCAATTCAATAGGTTTCAAAGTTTAAATATTCAAACATTTACAATAACTCAATTTGATAAATTTCATTTATATTTCAAAATTAAACTTTAATTTTATTTAAGTTTGAAAATATTCACTTAATCATTTTTAATAACATTGAAATAAAATCTCAAATTACAAATCTAAATCAATATTAAATATTCAATTTTAATTTTATTTAAATTTGAAAATATTCATTTATCACCTTTAATCAAAATCCAGTTATCAAGTTATAAAAAAAATCATATCTTTAAAATCTCAAAATTAATAAGTTTCAAATCAATTTTTATTTAAATACAATTCTTAAACAAATAAATTTTCAAATCAATTTCAATTTATCTTTCCAACCTTAATTTATTAAAGTTATTACATAATCTATTTAAAAATATTAATATAATTTTAAATAAATACTTAAACATATTATATATATATGCTAATTAAATTAAATTTTATTAATTTTATTATATTAAATTTTATTAAATTAAATCTTATTGTCAAATTTATTTTATATTAATCTTATTTTACATATCTAAAATAATAAAATTATAAGTAAAATCTTAAAATTTACATTTTTCAAAACTTTACTTATAATTTAAAATTTCCAAACATATAATTTAAAAATCTAAATTTTTATACATATTAAAATTAAAATAAAATCTTTATATTATATTTTAAAACCAAAACTCATATATTTTCTTTCCTCAAAATTTGGAAATCATTTAAAAATAGACCAACGGTGTCCGTATATAATTTTCTATCCTATGGTCAAGTGATACAGATATTTATCATTTCAATCCGCAATAATTTAATATTTACGGGTATATATCATTTCAATCCTAATAATTTAATATTTACGGATATATATCATTTCAACCCGCAATTTCAAAATTTCAAAATCAATAAAATCGCTTGGGTTTATCATTTCAAGCCATAACGATTTTCCCCAATCTATAATATCGTTCGGGTATGTATCATTTCAACCGATAGGGGTTTCCTAAACTAACAGAGAACTTGCAGTGTGAGAACAATGGCATAATAATTTAAAATAACATATCAATTACAAGCATGGATCATAACTAACAATTTAAAATATAATATATACACAACGTGTTATGGTGTCATATGTCAATTAACATAGGTTAACAAATGCAGATAATAACATATCATACTTAACAATTAAATTTCTAACCAATTCAAAATTTAACAACATATTTCAATCGTCATTTCATGTGAATTAAATTTACTAAATATAAGAATGTTAATCGTGAGTGATCGCTCACCTATCGTGGGTCGAGAATGAAAGGAAATGGACATGGATACGTGCATGGGTAAGCGACAAATCACCAAACAGATATGGATAAGCATGGATCGAATACGGGACAACGACAAAGCAAAGCAACAACTAGTGTAAGTCCGGACAGCGAGCACACAAAGCAAGCTAGCGAACTTGAGAATTCGATGAAAACAGATATATATATATATAATATATATTTCCTTTTTTTTATAAAGAGGAAGCTGGCTGAGTTCGGGTTTGGGTCGCTAGTGTGTGGTCTGTGCTCGGGGGCAGAGGGTGTTCGGGTTTGGTGAGAAGCAGTGGTCGGGCAGGGTTTGATTCAGGCGAGGCTTGGCTACTATTCGTGCTATGGGTTGCGGTTGATGGAGGGGCATAGGTCGAACAAGGAGGAGTTTGCACTACAAGAAAAATTGCTTTTAACAGCAATGGGGAATAGCGTTTAAAAGTTGATTGCTGTTGTTAAACCTTTTATAGGTAGGAAAAACTAAAAACAACACAGTAAAACGCTGAGATTTTTATTCAGCAATTTGTGAAATGTCGTTCCCTCTAAAAATTTCATTACCGCGTAAATTAATTTCCCTCTTCTAGCCAAAATAAGAAACCTAAATCACCTACGCCTCCAAATCTTAATTGCTTCCCTCTTCTAGCCAAAAATAACTCACACAATCCACGTTTACTTCTCAATTCAGGATCAAAGTCAAACCAGGCGATGGTACTAAAATCACAATCACACAATCCACGTTCGCGTCTCAATTCAATGAAATCGCACCTAAGAACCTCACTGCTGAAAATTGCAACTGCGAGAATCGGTCTTTGGAACTTGATGAGGTTGCGGTTGGCTGGGCGGTGCTCGAAGAGGTGGAAATAAAGATTGGTTTTGTTGGCGAAGTTGATCAAGTTGAATAAGTTGAATTGGTGGAGATTGCTGAAGGTTGGTGGGTTCGAATAAGGGGATTTCGGTGAGGCAATTTGTGAAGTTGATGATGATAGTTTGGGGTCTGTTAGGTGGCAAGTTGCGGTGGGTGATTGGAGGAGTTCGCCCGATATTCGTAGGAAATTGATGAATCTGGGATAGTGGTACGTAGGCGAGCAAGCAGTGGTAAGTGGTGCTAAGGGAGAGATAATGGAATCGCTTTAGTTGGTTTGTCATTGGTTAACGGGACTACTGCTGTTGACGGTCGGGGTCACAGATAATTGCAGTGGTAATGGTGGAGGATTTGCTTAATGGTTGAGTTTGGTATCAGAAGTGAAGATGTTGTGTTGAATGATGGTGGTGGTGTTGCTCTGGTATACGGCAGTGTGATTGAAGTGGTTGTGAACTTTTGATTATTGGGAGTAAATGTAGGAGATAGATTTTGGGGGGAAGGTGATGTAGAAGTTATTGAGGTAGACTTGCAGTTCCAAGTTTTGCAGAGGGGAGTGTTGATTGGCAGAAGCTAGGTGGTGCTGATGGTGGAAATGGAATTTAAACCCCACCAGTTGCACTTATGATTTTAAAAAATGCTTTGTCAATTTTTTCTGCACGTACAACAGGTAACCACTGATTTAGAGATTGCTAGGATATGCTTCTGTATTCTTAAACTGTACATTTGAATTTACATTCTCCGCTCTGCTAAATATTTGAATAGGCTGTCTATTTATTATGTAGTATCTTGGTCCAGCTTTTATTTTTCTAGATTAATTTCACATTTATCCTATTATTGTCACTCATTCCATTTTTATTTCTTTTTGGATTGCAGCACGATGTAGTGTTCCAACTAGGGAGGCCAAAGGTGTTTTAGTTCAACAAGCTTTTCAAGTTGCCGTTTCTTTTCTCTTGTTCACGGTATGTTTTCACCTTTGACATTGCATATCATTTACTTTTTGGGAAGTATTTGGATAAATCACATATTAATCACATATCAATTAACCTAAGTTTTGCATTTATTGCAGCTTGTATGTTATTTCATTGAAATATCTGATTGTAGAGAAGAAGTTAGCGAAGGGGCACAATGTTTTTTTATTTTAACCATGTTAATATGTAAGTTCTGCAAAGTGATTGTCAAACAACTAGAACTAGAACTAAGTTAACTGAGTTTTATAAAAATATAAAATATAACTTAATCCTCTATAATAATAATAATAATAAACTAAGATTTATAAGAATAACAATAAGTTGATTATGATTTACTTCTTGACCCGATCACCACTTATAAGAATATCAATATCACTTAGTAGACAGTTCTTTTTCAAATGACTACCGGAGAAATATGAAGGCTGTCAACGACACTGATATACAATCCTATGCAATAGAGTAAATTTCATTTTATATAGGACATGTTGAAAATTTTAGTTCCAATATTCTTACTTTGTTTTAATTGTGCTTCAAAGGTTCGAATGTGCTGACTCCTTGTTCCCTACTGCGTCAAGATTCCAAGTCTCTAGGTCGTAGGAGGTATGTTTCTGAACTATTATTTCAACCCAATGCAAGAATAAAAGAGTAGGCTATAAAGAGTATTTTTTAGAATAAAATTTAAAAGGACATAGATTCTGAATTCAATCAGGTTGGTGACTGACTGATTAATTTACATTTTAGGCTTTTGACTGCAAATGTACCACTTGGTATTCAAATGCTGCTTCTCCATTATATCACTTTCACCACTCTGCACCACTGCCTCACATCCTACTTGCATAAGCTTGACAGATATGCTTTTGCTTTACTCTACCTTCACTGTGATTGATGCATTATTCTTGCATCACAAGCCAAATTTCTACTCAGTTTTTGGTAACGTTGACATACAACATCAATGTAATTCATTATTATGTTTTTGACGAATTTTCTAAATATGCTATTCCAGCTAAAAATATTATAGGGAATAGAATTGGCAACTAGGTTGCACTATTCAATGTGAAAACTGAATTAGAGGGTGTGATGATATCGCTGACATTAGAATGTCTGATTTTGATGAAATACCAAGTGATCATACTGTGAATTTGGTGAGATGGTGTGATGTTATCCTTGACATTCTTCATTTGCAACTTAGAAACTATCTATATTCATTTCAGTTTTTGCTTGATTACAATAGTTGAGGGCTTCCATACATAGATATCAAGCTGGAAAGGCTAGATATGCTCGTTTTAGGCAGACCAACGACTTGTTGGTTGATTCAGGTTGGCACTGTAGCTTTAGGCAGACCAACGACTTAGGCAGACCATACATAGATAACATGGTATAATAGCCAACCTCAATAGCTTAACAGCTTTTCAAACTTGTTTGCATTTGTAATCTAATCAATCAGAGAAGTCTCATAATTTGGATCATAAAATATAACAAGTTAATTAAGTTATACAAAAAAAAATTAAATTCATCATAGACATTAAGTTGTAGTTATCACATAGTTCGTTTTGTTACAATGAGCATACCCATGCATTTCTATTCAATCACTGCATGCGTATTTTGTATCTTATCTTAATTCCAGTATCAACCATCAACCAACAGAGGAAGGTGTGTATGTGGCGGCGTTCATTTGACTTTTCCATTTTCTAAAATAAACCTTCAAACTTCAACTCTTTTAGACATTGGTTGTTACATATTTTACTTCATATCTTTATCTTTAATATGAATTGAGAGGCAAAGGATGTTGTTGAGAATCACCGTCTAAAAAGTATGAACCCATAAGCAAGCATTCTTCCTTTACTTGACTGCAATTCCTTATCTTCTAGGTCATACATGCCTCAAAAGTCAGTAATGAGCCAAAAGTGAAAAAAGACATATATGCATTAGATTAATTGAAGTGCACATCGGTTGAAGTGCATTTATATTGTCTTTGAACAAGTAGCTAAATTATTTATTCTGATCCAAAATACCAAAACGTACAATCATAGTCAGATACAAATATTCTTTGACAGTAGCATAGATTTGCTCTGATTGGTCAATATTTTCGTTTCCCTGCAAAAAGTGGCAAGGGTATACAATATTGTATGTAAAGTTTTTCTGATGTTCTGTATTCTTTGGTGATATTATCAGTACCATAGATGAAGTCGGTCCTGTTTCTCCTCTAGCTTCTAGCGTGGCTGCTAGAATATCGGGAGTAGTTGTTGCTGCGTCTTCTCACACCTTTGATACTGCTAGAACTCGATCCCAGTGCATCGTCACACCTAAGGTATATTAAAATTCCTTTCTGGTATGGTGAGTTTCATCTGATAGCTTCATATGATATCAAGCGGTTCAATTAGGTAGTAGCTGTGCATGGTTGATCATGTTTAGCAAATACTGGTTTAGATTATATATCCTTTAATTGAAAATAAAAAACAAGTATGAATAATATCTTAATATTTTGTTTGGGTTCATATGGAGAATCCATTGGAATCAAGTTACTTTTGTCAGGCAACACTGCAGTGTGTCCGATGAGCTTTAACATTTCAACAAAATCACCTAGCTAAAATTTTGAAATTTGTTTAGGGCCAGCTCTGACTTGTAAATACTAGCTGCCTTTTCATTAAGACAGTCTTAATGGTTTTAGGGCTTTGTTGTATTTGAGTAACCAAGTCATCTTAGTGTAAACTTTAAATACATTTTCTGTCCCACATTCATCTTGGCATATATACCTATGGTTTATATATATATATATATATATATTGCAAGGATTGGCTACAACTTTATTTCCCTCGATTTCAACCACCCATTCCAATTTAAATAATATAATGAGGTTGCAAAAGAGAGAATATATTATTCAAATTGCAATGTGTTGTTGAAATTAGGGGGAAATAGAGGCGTAGCAAAAATGAGGTAGCCGATCCGTGCCCATATGTATGTATGTATGTGCGCGCGTGCGTGTTCATGTGTGTGGATAATGGGTGCAAACAAGGTGAAGATTCACTCTGGAAATATCAATGTGAATAATGTGTTAAGTAGAAAATTGAAATTTGTTAGTAGTGGTATTTCTCTATATTGATATATGTTCAGTCTAGAGCATAGACATCATGTCCTTTTTTCTGTTGTCAACCAATTTGCATATGTTTTCGTGATTAAATTTCATACGAACATGTTGTGATGGCATTGACTGGCTACTATGAAGAGTGTGATATCAAATTCGGATTGAAACTTAAAAAATGAAGACGATATGTAAATTGTAGTAATTTGTCAACAACATGCAAATATTTTGGTCCATGTTTTCTCACATATATAGTTCATGATTCAAAGTTGGATATTTCACTTCAGGTCTACACTCTAGTTGAAAATATTCAGAAAAGTAATTCCTTGTATCAGACATGATGTGAAATATCCAACTTCGAATCATGAATATGTTTTGAACACTTTTTTCTCTGATAAAAACAGGACAACTTTTCATTTCTTATTCTGGTTAAATTGGGCAGTTTTGAGTACAAAGTTAGGCAAATCTGAATTTTAATTTATTTTGTTTGCACGAACATGTGCTACACTGCTACTTGCCTTCGCTTAAGTCAAGCATGCTTTGTTTTTCAAATGTTAGTTCTAATGATCACATTTGCCTTTAAATTCTCATAATATTTACCTGTAAATTGTGTGATACCCAAACAACTTATACTATTGTAAACAGTTTTTAAGTTATAATTAACACCGCCGCTATTTTCAATTAACAGCTCGATCTCTCTGCCATTACCACTAAACAATATTTCATCCTCAACCTTTAGAAAATAAGGAAGGTTCATGTGATCCAATACCACCTCTCGAATTCATTTTTTAATATCCCCTCGTTGGCTTTAACCAACATTTTGCTTTTGTTAGAAAATTTAAAGCCCTTAGCTGGGCTCTATAAATGCTGTAGCAAGCCCCCAAATATGGTGTTCTATAGTCGTGGTTACATAATATGTTTGTTAACTTTTAGAACTTCACTTGATTTGACCATTATGTTTTTACACTCTGTGTAGTAATTTTAATTTGCATTTATGAACTGTAATCACTACAAGAAAAGTTATTTATAACAGCACCGAAGCTCAGCGTTTGGACGCCTACTGTAGTTGAAAATCCTTTTATAAATGAAAAAAAAACAAAACAATGCATTATAAAAGCGTAGAGATTAACTTGAAATAGACCATGTTGAATACAAATTCATTACTATGCACTGATCAGGAGACATTATTGGGCAGTTATTGTTTATTATTTCTATGCATCAATGTATTAATGTATTTAAATAACATTTTCTAAATATATTCTACATCAAAGTATTTAAATAACATTCATTTTTGTATGGACAAAAATAAATAGTTTATTAACAAGATTATTACATTAGGAGATAGAGAAAGAACACGTTTTAGAAAAGTTTAAGCATTTTAACTGTATAACTAAATAAATTTTATAATATAATATTTGATTTTAGTTCTCTAACTATGGAAACATACATTTAGGAAATGATTTTGTTGCTATCACTACAAGAAAATATATTATTGATTTCCCATTGGAACATCATTGTAACTGAACTTGCTATCTTTTGGTTCGTTATGGTTTGGAAAATCAACTAGTCGCGCTATAATTTGACCTCACCCGCAAAAACATAAGAGAAGCGGCAACTTTTTTTTATCCCTCTCATTTCTCTACCTTGTTTGAATATTTATTTATTGTGTTTAAACTGGAATTCAAACTAGGATGGATGCATTTATGTATTTGTGTTAACTAATACGTGTAAGTTCCTAATATATTTGTGTTAATCTTGTTAAATATTTCTTTATCAATACCAAGTTTCCTATGCAATGATTAGGGTTGTTTTACTCATTTCATCTGTAGCAGAGAAGAAAAATCATTTATTTAGCAGTATGCACTAGTTTGTAGAAGAATGTTGGCATTAGATTGGATTGGTGAGTCCAGTTATGAAGTAATCATTTTGCATGACGCATGGTAAAAGATCAAGTAATTGTTAAAAATATAAATTTGCTTAATATGCATCAATTTTGATAATATTTTGTTCTAAAGTCTGATATTAATATTAATGATTAAAAAATTGAATTTTGATTTCTGTAGGTGGTCACTTGGGGCTATCATGAATGCAGACCCTTTAATAAATTACACTACAGGAAAAACCTGAGGTGGCGTTGATCATAGTGATGTGAAACCTCTTTAAATCATTCAGCCTCAAGGTCACTTTGTTGAATGGCAAAAGGTACTCTTTTGATCTAATAATATATGTATGTTATCTTATATTAATTTGGTCATTTTCACAAACATGATGTGATACAATAGTAATAGCATGATAGGTGGTGTGCAATTTGCATGCTCAACTCTACTAATATTTTTCTTTGATAATAAATGTAGGTTATCCTTGAGAAAGTATTGTGAAATTACACGACTCTGTTGATAGGTCATAAGGTTTTGTCAACCAACTCATTTCTCCATGAACAGGCATTTCAAATATTATAAATGTAGACAGATTTTGGTATTTGGAAAGCAACAGAAATGATAAGCGTTCAAACTAACCGTTATTATTTTTTATGCTACAGAAATATCCCATCCTTTAAAAAAACGACCCCAGTTATTTTCATCGGTAGAATAACTTTTAACCAAGTCATTGCTTTACTCAAAATTAATCGGTCAAACTGGTAAATTGTCGAGATAGATAAAGCATAGAGTGCTTTTGGCTCTTCCTGTTATACGTTGTGTTACATGAATTTGCAACTAATTAGCAAAAGCAAAACTCATTTGTTAACAGTAGAAAACTGTTGGAAAATTAATCAATTCATTATGAAGAAATATTAAGAGGTGTACTAAAAGATGAATGCTGAATTATGTGAGCATCACTCATCACTTTTGATTAAATGATATGAAAAATTGCTTTATACAAAGCAAATATTGATTTCATTTTTTAGTTTATTTGTTACAGTAGGTTATGCTTTTAATTTAGTACCATTCACCACTCCCAATCAAATAATCCTCTGTCATCACTATCAATCAAACAATCCTTTTATTTATCACACAAATGCTGATATTTTTTATTTTGGTGTTTTGATATTTGATTTTTACCTTCTAATTTCGATTTGATGATTGGCAGTAATATATTTTTTACCTTCTAATTTCTGTTGGCAGGTCTTTGTTAAGGAAATCCAGAGCATTAGCTTGATCTTTGCAACATGAACGCTCACCCTATTATAATGGTTCAGTAAAAGACTCTAGGACAATTTCTGAAGTCGTAGTTTTATGTCTTTCACTTGAGCACTGAGGTTTCAGCGTGTTGTTTTCCCTTTTCAGAATAGGTATGTCTTTATTCATATGTAAAGCTAATGCCTGTGTCTGTCTCCCCTATTGCTTAATTGGTTGTTGTAGATTCATTTCCTATATATATGTATACGTACATATGTATGTATGTGTGTGTGTATAACACTTCACACATGCAATATATGAGAAAACATAAAAACAGACTCCGTGCTTTACTGGATTCAGAGGGCACCTATGTGTAAGACCAACAAGGACTTATTTCACAAGCTCTATCTTACTATGCTACATTGTTCAATGGTCAAGCATTGTCCTTTCCTCCTCTCATACATCCAGTTGAACTGATAAATAAATATCAAAAAAACACACACACACACATGCTATATATATCATGGCTGCAAAAACTGCAAATATGATAATGATGAAAAACATGGCATACAAGTCCTTCCTTCCAGAAAAAAGAGTAAAATTAAATGTTAACTGCATGCAAACGAGTTGCTAATTTACAAATCGGCAATGTTATTTTTTGTTCGAAATAAAAAAAGTGAAGGATGATGCACATTAAATGGTAAAAACACAAACATGAACTGATCATAATAACATTTAGGATCGTAGATTTGTAGGATCTGTGTGTCTAAGCAACTCAGTACCATAGTTGTAATAATTTACATAAACAGGAAATGCTATGCCCAATTTAATTTTGCAATGGTTTGAGCTGGAGTGCCAAAGTATGTATATATATATAAATGGAAGCAACAGTTCCTTGAGGCCATTTCTAATCATTTTGGCAAATTAAAGTTATCAAGTACAATGCCAAATTATCATCTGTCTAGTAAATGATTAGCTAGAAGCATATTGTGATTTTAGCATGGTTTGATCTACAATAAGAATCTATATATCAAACCATGGATTATGATATATTGCAAGTATAAATTTGTTAAATGAAATTTATAGAATCAAATGGTAAGGAAAACCATTTGCAATCAGTTATGATATATGTGCAGTTGGAGGTTGAACAGAGAGGTTTGCTGATGGGGGAGTGAAGTTTTTTGTGGTTTATTGAAGTGATTTGTGGTGGTATATGAGAGATTTGAGAGCAAGGCAGTAAGGGGTTGAAGGGGATGTGCAGTAGTGGGTTGTTTGTTGATGGTGGTCAGAAAAGTTTGGTGGTGAGATGTTGACAGTTTATGAAGGAGATGGTTGAGGGGGTTTGAGGAGCAGTAGCACTGCAAGTTATATGTATGCATAGTTGATAATGTAAATGTACAGTTGAGAAAGTAAAAACAAGTGGAGGATGTGGTGGAGGATTGTTCAGTGGTTGACTATGGTATCACTGGTAGGCTTGTTGCAGCAAGGAGATGGTTTGACTGTAATGCTGTGTGTTTGGTTTTGCTGGAGGTTGTGGGTGGAATGTTGAAGGCAGGTTGAGTTTGCTGTTGAAGTGCACTGATGGGTGGAAGTGGTATGGGGTTAGTAATGGTAGCTGTTAGTAGGATGGTCAATGGGTTGAAGTATGTGCAGTTGCAATTGTTGTGGGTGTTGTATGTATGCACAGTTTGGAAGTGCAGTGGTTCAGGGGTTGTTGTGTTGACAGTTCGATATAATGATAGGATGATACGATGATGATGATTAGCAGTGAGGAGGAGTTGTATGTAGAAGTTAGGAGGTGGAGTTTAGCAAGGAGATTGGTCAGTTAAGGTGATGGTGGAGATGGCTGTAATGAGGAAGGCAGTGGTGATGCACAGAGGTGAGGCGATGCACAGAAGTTAGGGGTAATATGATCAGGTGGAGGCAGTTTGGAGATGTAGTTGTGATTTTCAGTGAATTGCTGACAATGAAAAATATTGTTGTGAATGTGCAGGGTACTGTTGTGTTGATGGTGGTTGAATGGTGAGGGATGGTAGCAGCAACGCAGTGATGTGAGAAGTAATGCAGTAGTGAATGTTTGTAGAAGGTGTTCACTAGTATGTGAATGTTGCAGTTGAACATTTAAACGTTGAACACATCTACTGTCCGCAGAAAAATAATACAAATCGTGCACAGTTTTTAAGTTACGTAAATGACTTCTGCCTGTTTAAATTCCTACCAGTTACAACATACAATCGAAGACAAAAAGTATCGTAAATTGAAACTGAACAGTTTCCTACATTTATTTCATCAGACTACCAAAGGTCACCATCTGTTACATCTACAGTCTTATATAATCTACCATCCATCTATTACTTGCTTAAATCATTATTTCTGTTCCATCTTTTCTAAAAATGGATTTTATCCATTGGATATAAATTTTGGCGCAGTTAAGCATTTTAGCATATGAAACTTCAAATTTTTAGATGGCGTTTACTCACTGATCATTTCAAATTTCTTCATTGCAGGTAATTAAAGATGGCGATGACACATTCTTCTTCCGTAGCAAGTAGCAAGTAGTAAGCATATGAAACTTATTAGATGCACGTTTTGTTGTTGGCATTTGGTGTGGACTTACTGTATTGATATTATACTTTTACTTAACATATAACGTGTCTTTGTTTAACAGAATTTGTGGCAACTTGGTTTACTTTGTTATTTTTGTTTATGGATATTATTAAAACTTGGTTTATGGATGTCTTTTGTTTATTAATATTCTCTTAACTAGTTTATGTAACCAATTAATAGTTATTAGAACCTGTTATATATACTAGTAGCTTGAATATGTTTAAAATATAGTTTTGGAATATTCAAAAATAGAGTAGAATATTGAAGCTGTTATATAAATATAAGACAGCGTTTGATTAATGTTGTCAATGAAGAAACAACAGCGTTTAATTCGTGCTGTAATTATCTTGAAACTGTCAATAACAGCGTTTATTACATGCTGTCGAAATAGTTGATGATTCAATCACAGCGTTTTTAACATGTTGTCGAAATTGTTGATGATTCAGTAACAGCGTTTAGAAAAAGCTGTTGTAAACAGTTAAAGTAGAATTTGAACATCTTCGACAACTAAATTATAAACGCTGTTGAAACATAATACAGCATGTCTGAAAACGCTGTAAAAAGATTATTAACAGCTCGTAAAAAACGCTGTCAAAGAGATGTTTCAACAGCGTTTATATAAAAGCTGTTGTAAGGTATGTACATACGATAGCATGTCGTTATACAGCGTTTGTAATAACGCTGTTGTATCATATTACATCGTTTATCAAACGCTGTTAAAAGCCTTTTGTGGTGTAGTGTTGGATATCGGCAAGGGGGTGCTATGGTTTGATGGGTGGTGTGGCTGTGCTTTGGCTGCAGGGTGGAATACAAAAGGGAAGGCGGGTTGTTGGCATGGAGTCGAACAAGGCAAAGGAAAGGCTGTTGGGTATAGGCGATGGTTGCGAGGCTGAAGGGAGAGTTCTGTGAGGGTGCTGCTGTGTTTCGGCGGGGAAGGGAAGAATGGCGAAGGTGGATCTGAACTAGGTGGTTGAGGGATGCTTGGGGTTGGAGAGGATGTGAATGGAAGTGGACTAGTGGTGAGGCTGTGGGTTGGGTTTGCTCGGGTTCAGGTGGCAGGGAAGGGGAGAGAAGTGGACGGCCGAGGACAAGTGGTGGGAGGTGGATTAGGGAGGATGGGCTGAACTGCAGCGATATGGGTGGACTACTATGAAGTGAGAAGGTGGCTAGAGATACGTGGGAAGAAGATGAGCGACTTCAGACAATTGTATGCAAACCTTGTATATGTATATATTTTTCTAAAGCAAGAATGACAGAACGAATAGAAAGTGAACAGAGAAAGAATGGGAGGAAGGAAGTGAACTAGCATATAAAATTTAACGATGGAAATACTGACAGTCAAATATTAAATTTCTGGGAATTATAAAAGGCTACTGGCTATTGGTTGTCTCGGTGAACAAACAAAAGGACACAGAACCCAAAAGGCCCAAATGCGAAACCGATACAGCGAATCGTTTCATAGATTTCGCCGCGTACCGTACACCAAAATGCACAAATGAATATACTGCGGAGATCAGCGCGATAAGACGAACAGGATGGTACACAGATATGAGTGACACGGCCCTCCTATCAAAACCCCATATTCGCTGCCGAAAATGCTGCTAAACGCTGAAATTAATTTAAATGGAGGTAGAGCAGTCCAAATTTGGCGAAACGAAATATGACGTCTCACTCAAAAAATGATTTACATTTTTCTTATATAAAAATATTCATATTTCAAAAGTATTTCATTTTCATCAATTTTAACTGATTTTAAATTTTAAATTGAAATTTCACAACTGAACAAACTTATATATTTTCAGATAAAAATCTGACACTTGCTACGTTTAAATAGACGTATTCCAAATATCAAATTTTCATTACAAAATTTTATTTGTTTATTTCCATGAAAAATTTAGTTAATTACGTTATTTAAATCGTTAAAATTCTCGGGTCGTTACACAATATATGGTTTTTAACCCAGTAAATTTATTAACTATTTATTAGAACCAAATCATCCTTATACAAAAACAATAATGAGTTTGCAAATATAATCATAGCAGATGAGTTAAATCCATGTCCATATATGATGCACTTTCCCTAACTTGTAATTGCATGGATAGAAAATACAAAAGTTTAGGGTGGTTCAGTTTCGAACACAAACATAGAAAATTTCAAATAGGGAATAACTTAAATCTCTCAGTTTAGTAGGCTAAATGCCTAATGATATCTGGATGTAATTTCATCCATAGCTTCAGTTGCGAAGTAACCAAACTTAATATAATATAGAATATATAAAGTGAAATAAAGTGACCTATTTGCATGTAATAAACACTGCAATTGGACATTAGTGATGTATACATACTTGATGGCAATAAGGGATTGCAAAATAGGAATTTTGCATTACAAACTAAAGAGCAATGCGAAATTCATTTCAAAAGGAATAAAGAACATCACTACTAAAATAAGTAACGTTACCTGCTCTACATAAAATATGACGATGCGTTGATTTGCGCAGTCATAAATGCTGCATTATTGTTAGGGAGTTTATATGGTTGGAATTAATTCCATAAATAATACACACATTCAGAACTTGAAAATGAACAATTGTGGGCTTCACCCTATAATTTTATTCAAGCTTGATAATTGATTCAAATAAAATTTTCTTGTTATATACCATTATACACAATAATCTAAATTCATGGTTAATGCAAAACATTCAGCTGCATTTTCCATTTGATTATACCTTGAACTTGCAAGAATACTCGGTGATAGCAATAACAAGTTTTATGTACTTCAAAATTATAACGACCCGCAAATTTATCACGTTGATAAATTTTATTTATTTTTAAATTTATTCAAATAAAAGGTTGATAACACAAATAATATTGTTTTGAGTGATAATAAGTAATAGTAATCTTATTTTGAATAGATATTTACTAAAATATTTTCCTCGAAATCTAAATTGATAAAACGACCGAAAACCGTTTTATCGGTAAACAGCTCTAAAATCATTAAATGTCGTATACAGCTCTAAATCCATACACTTATTTTTATAATTGAATAAGAATATGTAATAAAGTAATTTATTGTATTTTGTGAAAATTAAATGTATTTATGACATTTTTATTGCCCTTAAATATGATAATTCATTTATTAAATTGAGATTTAATGATTAAATAATTATTTTAATTATTCAAATAATCATTTTAAAATGAGGAGAATTCATTTTTAATAGTTATAAAGTGATAATAAATTATTTATAATAGTTTTATAAAGATATATATTTGATTTGAAAATATAAGGAAAAATCGACATCGCTTTATCGGTATAATAGCAATTATTGTAAATAGTTTTTAATATAAATTTATATGGTTTTATGATTCAAATTCGATCCTTTTAATTTATTAATAATGAAAAGAAATTTATTTTCAAATTTTGTTTACATATATATGTAATTTAATGTATAAGTGAAAATATAACCGGGAATCGGTTCTTCGATTGGCAACGGTTTATCGAATGAAAGTTGTTTGGAGTCAATGCAATGTTCTTTATATGTCATATACACAAATATAACACATAAATACACATCCTAACATGCACATGAACATATATAATCATACAAATATACATGTAAACATATATAAGAAAAATCTAATATATTTTATAAATAAACCTAACCCTTATGCTTCCTAAAGTCAACTATCTTACACACTAAGGACATATATATGGCATAGAAGTGAATGAAGTGATGGAATCACATGGAGGAGGTGGATGCACATGATGATGGTGATGGATAATGATGATGTTTTAGATTTTTTTTACAACTTCAAACCTATAAATACATGCACATACTTCTCACAATTCCAGAACACTTCCTTTCTATCTTCTTCTTCCTCTTTAAAGCTCTTTCTAATGGCTTCGTACCATAGTAAGATTATAGAAAAATATCTCAAATAAATGAGGAAAATATATACACTAGTTTGCAATGTCAATCCACTTCCAACCCTCTAACTCACGACCATCCACCATCACCACAATGGCCGAGCCCTCCCATCTCCTATGTCATGTCTATGAGCATTGTAGGGTGGGTTAAGCCAATTCAGGGTCAAAGAGTTTGGTTATGTAGAGTTTAAAGCCATTGTAGCGAAGCTATAGCCGATTTTAGGCTAGCCGTGGGAAAATGAAGGTGAGAAACTCTTACTAATAGTATATTTTTGGATGATGATATGATATTTGCAATCAATGTTTAATATGCTTTGATCATCGTTTGGTTGTTTAATATGAATTTCGAATATATATGCGAGTCACGGAAATACACGTCGATAAGCACAAAGGAAATCACTTTCCTCTATTTTAATGAATTTGTTTGTATGGGATATTAAACATTTTAAAAGGTTTAAAAATGAGTTTGAAATGTTTTATAAACATATGAAAGTGTTTTGGTGAAGTTTGAATGAGAATTGAAAATTTAGTCAAAAGTAGGCGCGTCGCGTAACGACAGTTCGCGATTTTGCGTCATAAAAGTCAAACGAGTATATAGGATGGAATTTAGCTCGGAATTCTTCGAGTTAAGAATTTTCCAAACTATTATATCCATAGTTTTCAAACAAAGAAAGAAAATAAAGATTTTGATAAGTAGATTTTGAAATATGAGTAAAACAAGTTTTTGGAAAAATTGTGGTTTTGCAGTTCGGAACCCATAACAGGATTTCTTTGAAAATGATATTTTAAATTTGTTTAAAAATATAAAATAAATTTTATAAATCTTTTAAAATTTTTTAAAAGTTATTTGGGTTATAAAAATGAATTTCCAAATGATAAAAAGTCGTTTTGATCAATATAGCTTTAAAAGCACTTTTTGTAGCACTTTCCGCAGCACTTTCCTATAACCTTTGAAATATAGCTTTAATTTAACAATTATTTTCCAAATCTTTTATAAATGATTTCAAATGGATAGTTAAGTGTTTTAATGATGATTTAGAAGTTTTGTAGTTTATTTAAAAAGAGTTTAAATAAACAATGTAAAGAAAAGCTATTACAAATTAAGTGGTTTAATCTTGGCTCTAAAAGCCGACGAGTTGACTGGATTATTCTATTTGTGAGATCTGGATTTGAGGTGCTTAAACTACGGAGATGTTCAAGAGCAACTAGTGCTCTTGCTCACCTGGCCTCTTCCCTGGGCGAGAGATAGATAAGGTCGAAATATCAGAAATGAGTTAAGTATAAAAAGATTTAAAATTTTCAAATTTAATTAAATACAACTTAATTGTATAGAGATGATCTTCTTATACTTAGCATTAAATCCCGAAGAGGGAACTCCTACAACTCATGGAATTTAAAAGGCGATTTCGTCGTTATTCCGCCATAGTATTTGTTGAATACGGGAATTGATATTGAGTAGAATTAGATGATTTCCATAGATTCTGCTCATTTAATATTTACTGGTTTTGGATTAACATCCTAGATGACATGGTTTCAACTAAATCAAAAGTATGAGTTTTGAATTAAGAAATCTTTGTTAAGATTTAAATGAAATGATTTGGAATTAATTTAATTCCTATACTTATATTAGTTTGGATTTATAGTAAACAATGTCTTGATCTGCATTGTTTTGATCCATTTTGAAATTTATGATTGAAAATCTTTGTTAAGATCTAAATAAATGATTTGGAAATATTTTTCTAAGAAAAGATGAAATAATTTGGAATTTAAAAAGGTTTTAAGTAATCAAAGGATTTGATAATTAGAGATTTAATTATTCCGTATATACCAGAAAGAATGTCTTAGAAATATATATCTTCAAAAGAGATTTTGATAAAAAGAACTTAATCAATTAAAGAATGATTCCCTATTCACAGAAGCTCATTTTATCGATGATTGGCTCAAATGAACCGAGGTCGGATCTGAGGTAAATTCCTATGCGAAAACCACTTCGAACCGATGTATGCGTTCGAAAAATGAAGACATGATAAAGAAAATGAAGGATGAAGATCGAGGATTTTCGGGGTGAAAGGATTACTTGTTCATAATTCTGGTTAGCTCTTAAATACTAAAGTAGCAGTGGTCCCTTCATTTCTGAAACTCTTTGGGTTACAAGCACTTTTTGCTACTTATCCTAGGGTTAATTCCCAATAGGATTTGGTAGGAAGGTTCCTTCAGTTTCTTTCATCCCAGAACGAACTTGTATGGACGCATGTCTGACATTGCGTTCTTGAGATTTCATCGTTGACTTTTATAAACATACATCTCTTTGGTGGCGGAGAAGGCAACTTCTCTTAGCTTAACACCCTTCTCAGAGACGTATGAGCTCGTAGGTTCTGCATTTGTGGAAGTCAATAATGATCGATGGAATGACAATGTGGCATTCAAAGAGGAAAGATGATGTGCTATGTGAAAGGTAATTGTTACCTCCAGCCTCACACCCAAACATGACCGAAATAGGTTAGATGCAGTAAGGCTATGTGGTTCGTAACCATTAGGATATGATCATCCCCTTCTAGATAAATTTATTCCCGCTATGATGTTCGGGACTTAAATTATTATGGATGTATGTTGTGAGGGCCCTAGGATAGGTTGGTAACGACCGGGGTGATGACATATTCGGTACTATCTAGGAAGAGGTAGGCCGGTCTTGTGCTGGTAGAGGACCATCAGTTGGGCCTCGGTACATTCCTCTAGAGATTTACTACCAAAAGGTAGTCCCTTCACCTAGTCATTTGTATGGAAACCCATTCTCCAATAAGAGCCTGTATGATTTTAGATGTAGAAAGCCTTGTATTACAAGGTGGTATGCTGGAATTTAATAATGTAACAATTTTGGCTAAGATTAATAAGTTTATTCGCAATTTATTTTATAGAAATGTCATTAAAAATAATATCCCCTATTTTTACGTAATAATGATTTGGTTATCATAAGGTAAAAACTCATTTTGCATTTATGTGCGGCGTGGTCTTATGAGATACCCTTTTGTTTTCAAAATGCGTATTTTTGAGTTCTCACCCCAGTCCGATGACTGACCCGGAGTTTACATTCCTTTTCCTTAAACTCTGGGTGCCATAATTTTCCCGGGTAGCCTAGTAGTCAGGTTTAGTTTAGAGAGAAGCTGGATGAAGCTCGAAGCATGGAGTTAAAAGATTTTTACCTATTTCCACCACACTGTTGTACTATAATATTCCGAAAATTGTTAGGACAGAAATTTATAACTTTCCATGTTTAACTCTGATAAATGTATTTTAAATTTCCGCTGTAAAGTTTTTATTGAATTTGCGTCACTTGGATTTGGGGCACATGAATACCAAGGATGTATTAGTGTCGATTTTCGAGAGTCAAAGGAACGGGTCCTCACATCGTGGTATCAGAGCTCAGGTTGAGCGAACACCTTGGCTTTGGTAGGGTAAAGTCTCATCAAAGATAGGGTTAGTAATATCCAAGGATGAGAAACTCATTAGAGATAGGGTTAGTAATACCCTTGAATGAGTTTGAGTATATATGAGTGCGTATTTTTTAATATTATATACAAATGATTTTTGTTTTGATGGTAAATGAAATAATTTTACCTAGGATTATATTTTGAATATAAAGAATATTATTTTATATAGTTATTTGATTAAGAAAGTGATAATACTCAGTTATTATCATTCATTGATTGGTTGTTTAATTTAAAAGTTTAAGTACGAACACCTCATGAATTTAGTTTCACAATTTGACTATGGGGTATTCGATAAATAATAATGTGATTTAAGATTAAAGGAATTTATTTAAGATGAATAAATCTTATAAATATGTTTTATATAAGTGATTTTATAAAATAGATTTATAAAACGTGCTTTATAAAGCAATTTTTCAGAATTTAAATTCCAGTACTTTTGAAAGGAATTTCAAATGATTTTTGGAAAAGGAATAATAATAGTATTATTTCTAAAATGGGATTTTGAAAACGAAAAAATATCTTATGATTAATTGATCTGAGTGACTCGAAAGTAACTAAAAAATGGGCAGGAGATATTTTCGGATGGTAAACTCTTCTCTTAAGTATTCCCCTTCTTGTTAAGGAAATATGTGATACTATTGGTAGTACATAGTTCCTTGGTATCATTTTTGAGTTACTCGATCAACATGATTTTCTAAAGTTAAAAAGCATAATGTGAATCATTAGTTGATAAATTAATTGATGATTGTCAATTTTTATCAAAGCGTATTATCTTAATTGATAAGCATGGGTATGCTTTGATCTTTAAAAGAAATGGTTAACGTCATTAATAATTGGTTTTTGCTTTGTAGTAAACGATGTTTTAGCAATATTTGTTTTTAAACCCTTGAATGACACTTTGAAAGAAATCTTATGGGTATATTTAGATCTTTAATAATGGGATTTTAAAGATAATAACAAGTATTGGAGTCTTTTATAAAAAGATAGAAAATATTATAATTAACATGTTTATAAGAAGAGAAGTTCATTATAACAATGTTTTGGTAGTAATTGTTTTAATCTCTTCAATTATATTTTAAAATAAGTAAAACTTGTTAAGTAAATTGTGTATATAATTAAAAGAGTTGAATAAGTATATAAATACTTTTTAAGTATTAAAACTAGTATGAGTATAAAGAATATATATATAAAGGAAGTTTTAATAATAAATGAGTATTAATTAATAAAGTAAGTTTGAACTAGATAAAGAATGTTTTCACATTTGATATTATCTAAAGGAGGTTTATGGTGATTTATCAATTTAATGAATTAGTTTGAAAATGAGTTTTTCAGAAACCATTAAAATATGTTTAGAAATGTATTATAATAAAATGATATTTATCTTTTGGAAGAAATGTTTTCTTTAACCAACGGCCTTTGACCAACTGCTTATAGCAAGGGGGGGGCAACGGCCTCCAACGGCCTTTGACCAACGGCTTCCAACGGCGAGCAACGGTAAGCTTTTCCTGGAATTTTTTAATAACAAAAACACATGCCGTTGGAAGCCGTTGGCGGCCGTTGCTCGCCGTTGGAAATCCGCGACTTACCTGCAGATCAATCTTCTTCCTCCTCATTCATCTTACACACGAAAATCAACCCAAAAACCCCAACTCTCCCACCCTAAAAAATTTCCAACCCCATTTTATCCCCTTCTACACGTTCTAGCATCCCCATCTTGGTTTGCAAGCTTCACAACCTCCAAAATCAGGTATTATTTGCTAAAACCCTAATTTTGTTAAAATTTTAAATTTTGGTTAAATTGGTAATTTTTGTGTATGTATTGTGCTATTGTCTGTGTAGTGTAGTGTATTGGACCTTAATTATTGTTATTAAGCTAATTATTGCATGTTTAACTATGATTTGTTAAATTAGGTTTATTATTAAATTAGTGTCACACTTAATAATTGCTACTAACCTAAGCATGAACCTCACTTGTTATTATATTGGTGATTGAATTGCGTAAAATCGTACGTAGAAAGTGATGATATTGACCTATAAATTGTTCACTTTTGACATGTTATGATACAATATATACGTGATACATTTTGTGCATGACTGGATGTGATTTGTGATGCGATTATATGTATAACATTGTTTGTTTATTTTATACGTTGCGCACACACTGGATTTTTTTGTTTTAGGAAAAAATCATTATATATGCATTGATTCAACATATTGTTTATTGATATAAAAGTTTAAATTTTATGAAAATAAAATTTAAACTTTTGTATCGCTAATTTTAAAATTTAAACCCTTAGATTGTCTTTGGCCCCGTCTGATAAGTATTATATATGATCGTTGTGTGGATATTCGTTTTTTTAACAAAACGGACATCTATATTCATCGTATACAGTATTTGTTGGATTTGTCCCTATATTGGACAAGTTACAAAAACAATAACGTAATTAAATCTCGTAAATCATTTCAGTTTAAACGGTTCGCAAAATTTCGCCAGCGCTTCCCTTTGTATTCCCTATGTACACGCAATTGTGTACTGTTCAGGGAACTAAAGCGAAGTGCTGTCAAAATTTTGTTGAATTGTTTTTTTTCTCTCACTATTTCAGCGACCATGTGAACATATCATTTGAAAGTGCTACGTGTAATGATGAAGGCATTGATGAAAATGATTGTCAAGTGACTTTATCTATTTTTAAAAAAACTGGTCGGCCTGCTGGTAAATGTGTGGAAGTATGGTTGGATGATAGAGATTATCAAGTAGCACACACGTACATTCTTCTCAACTGTGCCGAAGTTGCACCATTTATTAGGTAATATATATACACATACGTCTACACATGCATATCATCTACACATATGTATACACAAATATGCACACATGTATTTTAATCATAATGCAACATTTGTTCTATAATTGCAGTATTTACGAATCACAACATCCAAACGACGATATCGGTAAAGAATTTGCTACTTGGTTTTCTAACTACATTTTTGATACAACAAATTGTGTTGTAGATGAAGGATTGAAACATTTAGCTATGGGACCAAAAAGGATAGTCAAGACATATCCAATATTCTTTGTCAGCGGATATAAATTTAATACCAAAGAATACGGTGCCGAAAAATCAACTAACAATACTGGCGTATTTGTCAAAGGTAATGATGATCCAAATGATCACATAAATGACTTTTATGGCGTGCTGACCCAAATTTTGCAGTTGACATATTTCACCCGACCCGCAGAAGAAGTATTTTTGTTTAAATGCAACTGGTTCAGCAACGTTCCAGGTTCTGGAATAAACGTGGATCCAAAATATAATTTTATAGAAATAAAACATACTTCGAGGTATTATAAGTACGATCCTTTTGTACTAATTTGTTAGTGAATATATATAGGTTAGTTAATTTGCAATTATTTTAATACTAAGTGTAGTTGATAATTTAAATTTGTTTACAGGCTTAGACAGCCCAAAGAGAATATCAAAAGGCTCAAGATAAGGAAGAGATTGCGCGACTATGAGCCGAGCTTGCCGAGATGCGGGAACACAATTTGCTGCATGAAGCAAGGACGGAGGAGATGAACCGGCATATGGCGGAGTTCATCGCACAGTATGGACATCCTTCTTCATCTGGTGGTTCTGGTGCGGAGAGATTTAGGTATGTTTTGTTATTGGCATGTATATTTTGGAGTTGGTGAGAATTTGATACATTCTGATGGTTTCTGTGTATATTTGGATTTGATACATTCTGATGGTTTGGTTGTGGATGTTGGTTTGGAGTTTTTGATGTTGGTTATGTTTGGATACTGGTTTATGTTGAAATATATGCATGATTTGGTTATATCTATATGTTTGGATATGTTTTGATATAGTTGTTATATATATATGCTCGAAATGGAGCTGTTTTGATATAATTGTGGTTGCGTGTGGCTGAAAGCAAGCACTACTGGTTTATTTAAAAAAATATACCCAGATTTCCAACGGCAACCAACGGCACACTGGTCATTTACATCCAACGGCTTCCAACGGCAAATTCCAACGCATTCCAACAGATTTCCAACGGTAGTTTGGTCAACAGGATTTGCCACGTTGGCAAACTTGCCATTGGAAGCTGTAACGACCCGGTATTTTCAACCATTCGCATCCATTATAAGTGTATAGGTAGACACTCATGCCGGAATTGAATTGCTCAAAATACCACGTTGTAAATAAAATTTGGCAAATCTCAGAATATACAGTAAATAAATATAATCACAGATCACAGACACAGAGTAAAATAATGCAGCGGAAGTAAAAGAAATAGTAGTTCATGAAGCTACTATGTAAATATATCAGAGTTACATAAGATACAACATAAGAAATAAAGTACAGCAGAAGTCTCGATACAATAACCAAGTACAGGCTGAATAGGACAACGGAACCGAAGTTGATAGAACAAGACTAGCAGATAATCTTCAGCGATTCAAATCTCCAGAAGGTGGAAATCCAAATCTGTGAATACTCAGGCTGACCCGAGCGTAAAGCAAAACACAAAACACTCGAGTCAGGACAATATATACATATATAATGTAAACCAACTCAAGTGAACTGTAATAAAGGTACAAGTAACTTAGAAGATGCTTGGGACCGCCCATCCTCTAAGGATCCGTTAAAATATCTACTATATAGTAATATTCGCTATTATAATAGTGTCTAAATAAGTAAAGTATAATCATATAGAAAATAGCGTTAAGGGGATGGAGAACCTTAACGCGGTCGGATCTTAAAATCATAATCGTAGTAAAGCTCGATATGGTAGGTGACACGGCACAACTAGGCAATGCCAGGGTAGATATACCAATTACGCATCCGGACTAGTGGTGACGCATAGCAGCCACTACCGCCCACCTCGAACAACACTCCCAAATCAAGGGTGGCCACCAAATCAATCACAAGTAATAGAATGGTATCGAAGAAGTGTGTCCGATAAGAGGTGCTACCTCATTGGTCCGTCAATCGCTCCTGTTTTAGCCAACTTATGCCAACTCACGGGAGTTGGGTCCACGTATATACCTTAGGATCGTCGCCACCATCCTACTTCATTCTGGAAAGTCCACCGCATACACAGTTGTCAAAGTGGTTTTCGGTATCGACAGAGAGTATGTCCATATCCGATCCCGGTCTCTTTAACAACCAATCGTTATTATAACCCGTAGTTATAATTTAGAAATAGTTTATACTTCAAAATAGAATATCATTTCAAATCCAAATCTTTATCAAAATAAAGATTAAATCAATTCCAAACCATTTCAATATATTTAAAATATCATATCTTTTCAAAACTTCATTTCAATATATCAAAATATCGTATCTTTACAAAACTTCATTTCAAATCATTTTAATATATCAAAATATCAAATCTTTCCAAAACTTCATTTTCAAACCATTTTTATATAATAAAATATCATATCAGTTCAAATCCAAATATTCAACTTTAAATACCTTTTAAATTCAAAGATATCATTCATTTACTATCATTTCAAATCACCTTTAAATAGTTTATATTCCAATCAAAATAATTCATTTAAACCTTTTAAAAGTGTAATTATTATATTTTCAAATCAAATATTCAATTTCCAAAGTTTCAAACCATTCTGAGTTCGTTTACTAAGTCAAAAACCCTAATTATTAAGATTTCAGCATTTCACAGCATTTAAAAACAACTGCTATAAGTTATATTTGAAAACATTTTTAATTCAGCAAAGACAGTACTTAAAACTGCTGTTAAAACTCAGTTTTAGTTGAATTATAGTTCAAAACAGAAAAGAAAGCATTTCAGAAGTGCTGCGGTAGTTCAGATTTCAAAACAAGGGTTAAATTTGATTTCAACATAGACTGCAGATCATTATAGCATTTCCAGAGAATGCTATAATAGGCCTGAGTTCAATATTAGCCTACAAGTTCAACTACAGCAACTACAGCATTTCAGAAATCCTGTAATAGCTCTTTTTACACAATTTTAGTTCAAAACAGAATCTATAGCATTTCTGAATGCTATTAAAAGTTAATTTCAGGTGTTAGTGTATTTCCAGCAATCAAATAACTTTAATTTAAAACACATAAACATTTTAAAAATCATATTTTAACATTTAAAATGTTCATTTACATATCATTTAACATATATGTTTTTTTCACAATAAATTTCTTATAATTAAATCCAATTTTCAACAATTTACTTAATAAGTTTAAGTGTAAGAGTTCCAATTCTTCACATTTCAACAAATAGACTTAACACTTCAAATTTAAATTACCACTTCACAATTTAACAAAATTTCCAATTTTATTTAATTAACTTAAACCTTTAATTAAAACCAAATTTCACATTTCCTAGTCAAGTTATATTTTAAAAGATCACTTTTAAACATTTATTTATTTAACCACTTAAATTCATAGAAAAATCAATAATACTTTAATAAATCACTTAAATTCAAATTTAATCAAATTATCATATTTACCATTTTACAAATATAATTAAATTTTTATTTTTATTTATATAGCTTAAATATCATTTTAACCAAAATTCCAAATTTCCAACTTAGGTTATATTTCAAAAATCCAGTTAAACCATTCATTAATTACATTTTTAACACATAGAAAAAAATCATACTTTCTTTATTTTAAAACATTTCAAAAATCTATTTAAATCAAATTCCATAAATTTATAATTTTTAAAATACTTAAAAATATCCAAAACACTTTATAAAATAACCACGGGCCTGTATATAATTTTCTAACTTAGGTCAAGTGATACAGATATGTATCATTTCAATCCACAGTTAAAAAGAAAAATCCGGGTTCTATCATTTCAAACCCGCAATCCCAAGTTAAAATAATTTAAATAAAAATCATTCAGGCCTATCATTTCAGCCCATAACAATTTTTCCCTATTCTAAAGTCCGTTCGGGTATGTATCATTTCAACCCATAGTGATTCTAATCTACAGGGAACTTGCAGTGTGATAACAGATATAAATAACAGAATAACATTAAATAACAGTAACATATGATATAACAGGTGTAATAACAGGTGTGAACATCATATGATAATAATATAAGCATATATAACATGATAATACATTTCTACAGATTCGCAGGGTGTCAATTTACTAGTTATATAGGTACATATTGTCTAGTGAGAATAACTCACCTGTTTGTGTTGGAGATATCAAAACCAATGACACAATGGAACAAAAGCACGATGACAAGACTACGAACTTGAGTGGAGAGCAAGATCCAAAGCTACAACTCTTGTATTACAACCCAAAACATACATCAAAACAAACACAATTTCAACGCACTTGAAATGGAATAACTTTTAAACGAAAGGAGATTTGAATGTCAAATCTTTTGCCTTGCTTCCTCTATTTTTTTTGCATGGTCAAGGGTTGGTTTTGGCTCTGATTTGAACAGGGAATGGTTTAGGTATGGGCATAAGAATGCATGGCCAAAGTGGTGAAGCATGGAGAAGAAGTTGCAAAGCATGAAGGTGAAGGGGCTTATGCAACATAGCATGGTTTTGGTTCACCCAAAGGGCTTGGCCATAGGAGTTTGGGCTTGGCCATTCAAGTCCAGATCTGGACAGAGGTTGGAGTGGTGTGTAAGGGTCTGGTCAGAGATGGTGGTGGTGGCCAAAGGTGGTAGTGGTGGTGGAAAATGAAGTGGTGAAGCAAATAGTGGTCAACAACATTGCTTTTAAGGCTTAGGTTGCATTTTTATGGAGTTTGGTCACCATGGTGGGTTCGGCCATGTCAATTTCAGATCTGTACAGAGGCTAAGATGATGTATAGTGGTGGTAGCAAGGTGGTGGTGGTGGCTAGAGGTGGTGGCCGTGGTGTATAATGAAGGGGAGGAGGTGATAAGGTGATGGCTTGCATAGTTAAGGGTTTTCAAGGCATGTTGCATAGTTTTTATAGAGTTGTTCATCATGGAGTGGTGTGGCCTGGTCAAATCAGAGGGGTAGGTTGGTGATGGTGACAAGGAGGAGGCAGTGGAGGTGGTGTCCATGGCAAGCAAGTGGTGGCCAAGCAAACAAGCTAGAGAATCAAGGCAAAACCATAGGAAAACAATGGAAAAAGAAGAGAAAAAGAAGGAGAGGCCATTACCTATTTTTGGATGAAGCCATGAGAAATGAGGAGCTGATTTGTTTTCACGTGAAAAGATGAGAAACAAAAAGTGGCGGCTACACTAGGGTTTTAGATGGCTAGGGCAAAATTTGAGGAGTTAAAGAAAATGAAGGGTTTGGACAAAAAGGGCTTAAGTTTCAAAGTGTTTTACAACCTTTCATATTTATTTTCTTTTTAATCTTTATATAAACAAAATATTCAGAAAAATACTTTACAAACCGAAATCAATTATAAATATGAGAAAACAAATAATAAATTTTGGAAAAATATAAAAAGAATGAAGAAAATTACTTAAAAATACCAAACAGCGTTCAAAAATTATAAATAAATCACTGTCAGTCTTGAAAAACTATACACTTCATTATAAAAATATTATGAAGTGAAAATTTGAATTAAAATAATTTATTTATCATTTTCAAAATAAAATAGATAATTAAATTGGAGAAAATAGAAAAAGGATTAAAGAAAATGTTTAAAATTTACAAACAGGGCATGGAAATTTGCAACAAAAATACTACTAACTCTGGAAAAATTCCTACCTTACTTTAAAAATATTTAAAAGCCAAAATATATTTTATATAACATAAATGTACAAATTAGAATAAAATATATCAAATAAAAATGTCATTTATATAATTTTAAAATAAAGAATATTGCTGAATAACCCAATATACACACAATATTGAAAACAGTATAACTTTTGCAATTTAAATCCATTTTCAATGAAACGAAAAGCAGTATTCAAGTTATTAAATCTATTTTTATAATAAAAGATAAAATTCATAAATTTCAAACTTTTAAATTTTCAAGTTAAAAGTCGAAGTTTGACTATTTGACCAAAATTCACATTTTCTGGAAATATTAAATTTAGTCATATTTGGAATTCAAATCCACATACAAAATCAAAGTTTTTATATTTACAATAACAAAATTTATTCTTTTCATAAATAAAGCTTTTAAATCTGGAAAAATCAAATTAAAATTAATTGTAAAATACAGGGTTGTTACACTCTCCCCCACTCAAAACTTTACGTCCCCGAAAAGGAACGAGGTACGGGAAAGCACCTAAAAAGATAGAATGAATAGAATTAAGACAAGATGATATGAATATTGGAATTACACCTGATAACTATTGTTATAGGCAAGTTTAACAAGTTGGAGGTGATCAAATCAAGAACACAAACACGAAAAAGATTCTCTAGAGTCTGAATCACCCTTTTCACTTGAGCGACGGTCCATGGATGGAAACAGTGTTCAAATTCCAAAATGAGTAACAAAGATTTCAAAGATTATAAAAAGATTTCTAAACAGACTGGTATAAGCAATAGCCTTCCCATTCTGTAACAAGATAAGAGAAATAAGGACAACCAAAAGATAGTTTGAAAAAAAAACAAAATAAGATAATAAATTTGAAACAATAATGCTTTGAAATCATAACAATTTAGGGATGTTTATCATTTGGAAATCATACTACTAAAAATCATAACACTTTGGAAATGTTATTCTTTAAAAAAAACATAATACTTAGAAAATCATAACACCTTTTAAAAATAATCTTCATTTAAACCATTTTAATCCAAGATCAAACTATATTCATTTTAAAGTTGTAACATTTCTAAGTTCATTCAATTTTAAAAATTTCCAAAACACTGTATTTTCAAAACAGCATCACTTATAAAATGCTACAGTAGGTATATTAGTACTTCAAATCAGTTTAATTCCAGAAATATTCATTTGGATATCATTTAACTTATGACTTATTAAAACAAACTTTTATGAATGGAATATCCAAATTAAACTATACTTCGTTTATTAAGTCAAAAGCTCACTATTTTACTTAGCTCTAAATTTAACACATACCCTAACACTTTATTTAAAATACCCATTTCATAAATAGATATTCCTTTAATAAGTTACACTTAAAATTTCCATTTGAAAACCAAATTCTCAATTATCAAGTTTTAATGATGTTAAAATACATTTTAACTATTTAAATCATAATTATTCATTTTTCAAGACATATCTATTTCATAAATAAAATATTTATATAGCAAATATAACAATCAAATTTCTTTACACATTTATTCATTTAGACATCAATTAAACTATGAATTCAAGTTAAATAAACTTTATTACCAAAAGTCCAATTCCAATGTATTTTATTTTATCTATTCAAAGATACATTATTTATTATACAACACATTCATTTTAGGAAATAACCTTTATTAAAATTCCTAGGTTAGACTTAAGGTTCCATAGTAAATCAAATTTGATTATTAAGTTATTTCAATAAAATCTCTTTAAATTCCTTTTTCACTATTTGCCTCTGTTAATCTTTTATAACTAAAATTTAAGTGTATAACATGTATTATAACCACTCAAATTTTATTTATAAATCCTTTCTATATTGTATATTATCCAATTTCATATTCAACTTCTATGTAATTTAGGTAAGTTATATTGGAATGAAATTGTGTGTTATACAAATAAAACTTTCCAATTCAATTATCTCAAGTTTGAATCATTTATTAAAAATTTTGATTTTCTTCTTATAACTGAAGTTATTTTTTTTTAAATAAAATTTAAGAATTAAACTTCCGATTCCTTTCAACCCATTTAGAGATAAGTAATTATATATACATAATATGTCAAATCAAATTTAAATCATATATCTATATATATATTATAATCCAGTCATATTTAGAAATTCAAATCAATTAGATTTTCCAAAACAAGGCTGTAGCAAGACAACAGAACGGTCTCTTCACTTCGAAACTCGAAAATGAACATCGATGATGCTGTAGTCATCACCGAAATTATTTTCCAGCGACAAAGAGAAGAGCACTAAATTTTAAACCTTTTAAAATTCTTTGAAAACAAAATTTCTATTCGAAATACTTTAAATAATATATCCTTATAAAACTTGAAAACACAAGGTTTGAAACCATCAGAAACTTGAATTCTCAAATTCTTGATTCAAATTCATTTCAGTTCCCAAATCAATTTATAAACAACTATTTATAAATTCATTTGTAGAATAATAAATGATAAATCAAGTATTATCATTTAAAATTATCAATTTAAATCAATTTATAAAGTTCCATAAATTTACTTATATATCAAAATTTTATTTCATTAACCAAATTTAAAATAATATTGTGTCAGTTTGTTCTGTCAAAGTGTTTTAGAAATCCTATCGATAGCGTTGATCAGACGAATCGATCGGAAACCCAAATCAACATCAACAATTCAAACAACACAATATAAAACAAAACATTAATTTACAAGTACAGTTCAAAATGTTGGAAGATAGATTGGAACAAAAGACAAGATGATTAAACAGAGTAGAGAGATGGGTAAGCTTAGATAAATCACGGGCAACCTTAATCGGGTCAACCGTGACTTAATGGATAAGATCAAATGTGGATTTTCTGGGGTAAATTTACCTTCGATCTCAAGAGATAGAGTTTGGAATAATAAAAGATATTAGCATCTAACCAAGGATAAATATAAATCTCTGGTGAATCGATGCTGATAATAAAGGATTTTCACCCTTTTACAAGAAAATTAGAATATTGGCGAGACCGCCAATTCACTATAAAGATCATTGGAAGTGGAGTCATGGGATACTCCAGAATCAAAAGAACATGAATAGTGAGGGACAAGAATGAATTTTGGAACCGCAGGGAACGTTCCAAAAATTCAAAGGAAATTCGAATCAAGAGGAAAAGATTCAAACTCGAACGAAAGTGATTCTGTAAATAAATCTACTCCATATGCTGAGTTTTGCCTCAAAGCCAAAGCTCTGATAACAACTGTAACGACCCGGTATTTTCAACCATTCGCATCCATTATAAGTGTATAGGTAGACACTCATGCCGGAATTGAATTGCTCAAAATACCACGTTGTAAATAAAATTTGGCAAATCTCAGAATATACAGTAAATAAATATAATCACAGATCACAGACACAGAGTAAAATAATGCAGCGGAAGTAAAAGAAATAGTAGTTCATGAAGCTACTATGTAAATATATCAGAGTTACATAAGATACAACATAAGAAATAAAGTACAGCAGAAGTCTCGATACAATAACCAAGTACAGGCTAAATAGGACAACGGAACCGAAGTTGATAGAACAAGACTAGAAGATAATCTTCAGCGATTCAAATCTCCAGAAGGTGGAAATCCAAATCTGTGAATACTCAGGCTGACCCGAGCGTAAAGCAAAACACAAAACACTCGAGTCAGGACAATATATACTTATATAATGTAAACAAACTCAAGTGAACTATAATAAAGGTACAAGTAACTTAGAAGATGCTTGGGACCGCCCATCCTCTAAGGATCCGTTAAAATATCTACTATGTAGTAATATTCGCTATTATAATAGTGTCTAAATAAGTAAAGTATAATCATATAGAAAATAGCGTTAAGGGGATGGAGAACCTTAATGCGGTCGGATCTTAAAATCATAATCGTAGTAAAGCTCGATATGGTAGGTGACACGGCACAACTAGGCAATGCCAAGGTAGATATACCAATTACGCATCCGGACTAGTGGTGATGCATAGCAGCCACTACCGCCCACCTCGAACAACACTCCCAAATCAAGGGTGGCCACCAAATCAATCACAAGTAATAGAATGGTATCGAAGAAGTGTGTCCGATAAGAGGTGCTACCTCATTGGTCCGTCAATCG
The DNA here is from genome assembly GCA_030737815.1 of Allium fistulosum. NCBI lineage: Eukaryota > Viridiplantae > Streptophyta > Magnoliopsida > Asparagales > Amaryllidaceae > Allium > Allium fistulosum. Next base: position 89,943,224 of record CM060905.1, read on the forward strand.
CTCCTGTTTTAGCCACCTTATGCCAACTCACGGGAGTTGGGTCCACGTATATACCTTAGGATCGTCGCCACCATCCTACTTCATTCTGGAAACTCCACCGCGTACACAGTTGTCAAAGTGGTTTTCGGTATCGACAGAGAGTATGTCCATATCCGATCCCGGTCTCTTTAACAACCAATCGTTATTATAACCCGTAGTTATAATTTAGAAATAGTTTATACTTCAAAATAGAATATCATTTCAAATCCAAATCTTTATCAAAATAAAGATTAAATCAATTCCAAACCATTTCAATATATTTAAAATATCATATCTTTTCAAAACTTCATTTCAATATATCAAAATATCGTATCTTTACAAAACTTCATTTCAAATCATTTTAATATATCAAAATATCAAATCTTTCCAAAACTTCATTTTCAAACCATTTTTATATAATAAAATATCATATCAGTTCAAATCCAAATATTCAACTTTAAATACCTTTTAAATTCAAAGATATCATTCATTTACTATCATTTCAAATCACCTTTAAATAGTTTATATTCCAATCAAAATAATTCATTTAAACCTTTTAAAAGTGTAATTATTATATTTTCAAATCAAGTATTCAATTTCCAAAGTTTCAAACCATTCTGAGTTCGTTTACTAAGTCAAAAACCCTAATTATTAAGATTTCAGCATTTCACAGCATTTAAAAACAACTACTATAAGTTATATTTGAAAACATTTTTAATTCAGCAAAGACAGTACTTAAAACTGCTGTTAAAACTCAGTTTTAGTTGAATTATAGTTCAAAACAGAAAAGAAAGCATTTCAGAAGTGCTGCGGTAGTTCAGATTTCAAAACAAGGGTTAAATTTGATTTCAACATAGACTGCAGATCATTATAGCATTTCCAGAGAATGCTATAATAGGTCTGAGTTCAATATTAGCCTACAAGTTCAACTACAGCAACTACAGCATTTCAGAAATGCTGTAATAGCTCTTTTTACACAATTTTAGTTCAAAACAGAATCTATAGCATTTCTGAATGCTATTAAAAGTTAATTTCAGGTGTTAGTGTATTTCCAGCAATCAAATAACTTTAATTTAAAACACATAAACATTTTAAAAATCATATTTTAACATTTAAAATGTTCATTTACATATCATTTAACATATATGTTTTTTTCACAGTAAATTTCTTATAATTAAATCCAATTTTCAACAATTTACTTAATAAGTTTAAGTGTAAGAGTTCCAATTCTTCACATTTCAACAAATAGACTTAACACTTCAAATTTAAATTACCACTTCACAATTTAACAAAATTTCCAATTTTATTTAATTAACTTAAACCTTTAATTAAAACCAAATTTCACATTTCCTAGTCAAGTTATATTTTAAAAGATCACTTTTAAACATTCATTTATTTAACCACTTAAATTCATAGAAAAATCAATAATACTTTAATAAATCACTTAAATTCAAATTTAATCAAATTATCATATTTACCATTTTACAAATATAATTAAATTTTTATTTTTATTTATATAGCTTAAATATCATTTTAACCAAAATTCCAAATTTCCAACTTAGGTTATATTTCAAAAATCCAGTTAAACCATTCATTAATTACATTTTTAACACATAGAAAAAAATCATACTTTCTTTATTTTAAAACATTTCAAAAATCTATTTAAATCAAATTCCATAAATTTATAATTTTTAAAATACTTAAAAATATCCAAAACACTTTATAAAATAACCACGGGCCTGTATATAATTTTCTAACTTAGGTCAAGTGATACAGATATGTATCATTTCAATCCGCAGTTAAAAAGAAAAATCCGGGTTCTATCATTTCAAACCCGCAATCCCAAGTTAAAATAATTTAAATAATAATCGTTCAGGCATATCATTTCAGCCCATAACAATTTTTCCCTATTCTAAAGTCCGTTCGGGTATGTATCATTTCAACCCATAGTGATTCTAATCTACAGGGAACTTGCAGTGTGATAACAGATATAAATAACAGAATAACATTAAATAACAGTAACATATGATATAACAGGTGTAATAACAGGTGTGAACATCATATGATAATAATATAAGCATATATAACATGATAATATATTTCTACAGATTCGCAGGGTGTCAATTTACTAGTTATATAGGTACATATTGTCTGGTGAGAATAACTCACCTGTTTGTGTTGAAGATATCAAAACCAATGACACAATGGAACAAAAGCACGATGTAAAGACTACGAACTTGAGTGGAGAGCAAGATCCAAAGCTACAACTCTTGTATTACAACCCAAAACATACATCAAAACAAACACAATTTCAACGCACTTGAAATGGAATAACTTTTAAACGAAAGGATATTTGAATGTCAAATCTTTTGCCTTGCTTCCTCTATTTTTTTGCATGGTCAAGGGTTTGTTTTGGCTCTGATTTGAACAGGGAATGGCTTAGGTATGGGCATAAGAATGCATGGCCAAAGTGGTGAAGCATGGAGAAGAAGTTGCAAAGCATGAAGGTGAAGGGGCTTATGCAACATAGCATGGTTTTGGTTCACCAAAAGGGCTTGGCCATAGGAGTTTGGGCTTGGCCATTCAAGTCCAGATCTGGACAGAGGTTGGAGTGGTGTGTAAGGGTCTGGTCAGAGATGGTGGTGGTGGCCAAAGGTGGTAGTGGTGGTGGAAAATGAAGTGGTGAAGCAAATAGTGGTCAACAACATTGCTTTTAAGGCTTAGGTTGCATTTTTATGGAGTTTGGTCACCATGGTGGGTTCGGCCATGTCAATTTCAGATCTGTACAGAGGCTAAGATGATGTATAGTGGTGGTAGCAAGGTGGTGGTGGTGGCTAGAGGTGGTGGCCGTGGTGTATAATGAAGGGGAGGAGGTGATAAGGTGATGGCTTGCATAGTTAAGGGTTTTCAAGGCATGTTGCATAGTTTTTATAGAGTTGTTCATCATGGAGTGGTGTGGCCTGGTCAAATCAGAGGGGTAGGTTGGTGATGGTGACAAGGAGGAGGTAGTGGAGGTGGTGGCCATGGCAAGCAAGTGGTGGCCAAGCAAACAAGCTAGAGAATCAAGGCAAAACCATAGGAAAACAATGGAAAAAGAAGAGAAAAAGAAGGAGAGGCCATTACCTATTTTTGGATGAAGCCATGAGAAATGAGGAGCTGATTTGTTTTCACGTGAAAAGATGAGAAACAAAAAGTGGCGGCTACACTAGGGTTTTAGATGGCTAGGGAAAAATTTGAGGAGTTAAAGAAAATGAAGGGTTTGGACAAAAAGGGCTTAAGTTTCAAAGTGTTTTACAACCTTTCATATTTCTTTTCTTTTTAATCTTTATATAAACAAAATATTCAGAAAAATACTTTACAAACCGAAATCAATTATAAATATGAGAAAACAAATAATAAATTTTGAAAAAATATAAAAAGAATGAAGAAAATTACTTAAAAATACCAAACAGCGTTCAAAAATTATAAATAAATCACTATCAGTCTTGAAAAACTATACACTTCATTATAAAAATATTATGAAGTGAAAATTTGAATTAAAATAATTTATTTATCATTTTCAAAATAAAATAGATAATTAAATTGGAGAAAATAGAAAAAGGATTAAAGAAAATGTTTAAAATTTACAAACAGGGAATGGAAATTTGCAACAAAAATACTACTAACTCTGGAAAAATTCCTACCTTACTTTAAAAATATTTAAAAGACAAAATATATTTTATATAACATAAATGTACAAATTATAATAAAATATATCAAATAAAAATGTCATTTATATAATTTTAAAATAAAGAATATTGCTGAATAACCCAATATACACACAATATTGAAAACAGTATAACTTTTGCAATTTAAATCCGTTTTCAACGAAACGAAAAGCAGTATTCAAGTTATTAAATCTATTTTTATAATAAAAGATAAAATTCATAAATTTCAAACTTTTAAATTTTCAAGTTAAAAGTCGAAGTTTGACTATTTGACCAAAATTCACATTTTCTTGAAATATTAAATTTAGTCATATTTGGAATTCAAATCCACATACAAAATCAAAGTTTTTATATTTACAATAACAAAATTTATTCTTTTCATAAATAAAGCTTTTAAATCTGGAAAAATCAAATTAAAATTAATTGTAAAATACAGGGTTGTTACACTCTCCCCCACTCAAAACTTTTCGTCCCCGAAAAGGAACGAGGTACGGGAAAGCACCTAAAAAGATAGAATGAATAGAATTAAGACAAGATGATAAGAATATTGGAATTACACCTGATAACTATTGTTATAGGCAAGTTTAACAAGTTGGAGGTGATCAAATCAAGAACACAAACACGAAAAAGATTCTCTAGAGTCTGAATCACCCTTTTCACTTGAGCGACGGTCCATGGATGGAAACAGTGTTCAGATTCCAAAATGAGTAACAAAGATTTCAAAGATTATAAAAAGATTTCTAAACATACTGGTATAAGCAATAGCCTTCCCATTCTGTAACAAGATAAGAGAAATAAGGACAACCAAAAGATAGTTTGAAAAAAAAACAAAATAAGATAATAAATTTGAAACAATAATGCTTTGAAATCATAACAATTTAGGGATGTTTATCATTTGGAAATCATACTACTAAAAATCATAACACTTTGGAAATGTTATTCTTAAAAAAAACATAATACTTAGAAAATCATAACACCTTTTAAAAATAATCTTCATTTAAACCATTTTAATCCAAGATCAAACAATATTCATTTTAAAGTTGTAACATTTCTAAGTTCATTCAATTTTAAAAATTTCCAAAACACTGTATTTTCAAAACAGCATCACTTATAAAATGCTACAGTAGGTATATTAGTACTTCAAATCAGTTTAATTCTAGAAATATTCATTTGGATATCATTTAACTTATGACTTATTAAAACAAACTTTTATGAATGGAATATCCAAATTAAACTATACTTCGTTTATTAAGTCAAAAGCTCACTATTTTACTTAGCTCTAAATTTAACACATACCCTAACACTTTATTTAAAATACCCATTTCATAAATAGATATTCCTTTAATAAGTTACACTTAAAATTTCCATTTGAAAACCAAATTCTCAATTATCAAGTTTTAATGATGTTAAAATACATTTTAACTATTTAAATCATAATTATTCATTTTTCAAGACATATCAATTTCATAAATAAAATATTTATATAGCAAATATAACAATCAAATTTCTTTACACATTTATTCATTTAGACATCAATTAAACTATTAATTCAAGTTAAATAAACTTTATTACCAAAAGTCTAATTCCAATGTATTTTATTTTATCTATTCAAAGATACATTATTTATTATACAACACATTCATTTTAGGAAATAACCTTTATTAAAATTCCTAGGTTAGACTTAAGGTTCCATAGTAAATCAAATTTGATTATTAAGTTATTTCAATAAAATCTCTTTAAATTCCTTTTTCACTATTTTCCTCTGTTAATCTTTTATAACTAAAATTTAAGTGTATAACATGTATTATAACCACTCAAATTTTATTTATAAATCCTTTCTATATTGTATATTATCCAATTTCATATTCAACTTCTATGTAATTTAGGTAAGTTATATTGGAATGAAATTGTGTGTTATACAAATAAAACTTTCCAATTCAATTATCTCAAGTTTGAATCATTTATTAAAAATTTTGATTTTCTTCTTATAACTGAAGTTATTTTTTTTAAAATAAAATTTAAGAATTAAACTTCTGATTCCTTTCAAACCATTTAGAGATAAGTAATTATATATACATAATATGTCAAATCAAATTTAAATCATATATCTATATATATATATATTATAATCCAGTCATATTTAGAAATTCAAATCAATTAGATTTTCCAAAACAAGGCTGTAGCAAGACAACAGAACGGTCTCTTCACTTCGAAACTCGAAAATGAACATCGATGATGCTGTAGTCATCACCGAAATTATTTTCCAACGACAAAGAGAAGAGCACTAAATTTTAAACCTTTTAAAATTCTTTGAAAACAAAATTTCTATTCGAAATACTTTAAATAATATATCCTTTTAAAACTTGAAAACACAAGGTTTGAAACCATCAGAAACTTGAATTCTCAAATTCTTGATTCAAATTCATTTCAGTTCCAAAATCAATTTATAAACAACTATTTATAAATTCATTTGTAGAATAATAAATGATAAATCAAGTATTATCATTTCAAATTATCAATTTAAATCAATTTATTAAGTTCCATAAATTTACTTATATATCAAAATTTTATTTCATTAACCAAATTTAAAATAATATTGTGTCAGTTTGTTCTGTCAAAGTGTTTTAGAAATCCTATCGATAGCGTTGATCAGACGAATCGATCGGAAACCCAAATCAACATCAACAATTCAAACAACACAATATAAAACAAAACATTAATTTACAAGTACAGTTCAAAATGTTTGGAAGATAGATTGGAACAAAAGACAAGATGATTAAACAGAGTAGAGAGATGGGTAAGCTTAGATAAATCGCGGGCAACCTTAACCGGGTCAACAGTGATTAATGGATAAGATCAAATGTGGATTTTCTGGGGTAAATCTACCTTCGATCTCAAGAGATAGAGTTTGGAATAATAAAAGATATTAGCATCTAACCAAGGATAAATATAAATCTCTAGTGAATCGATGCTGATTATAAAGGATTTTCACCCTTTTACAAGAAAATTAGAATATTGGCGAGACCGCCAATTCACTATAAAGATCATTGGAAGTGGAGTCATGGGATACTCCAGAATCAAAAGAACATGAATAGTGAGGGACAAGAATGAATTTTGGAACCGCAGGGAACGTTCCAAAAATTCAAAGGAAATTCGAATCAAGAGGAAAAGATTCAAACTCAAACGAAAGTGATTCTGTAAATAAATCTACTCCATATGCTGAGTTTTGCCTCAAAGCCAAAGCTCTGATACCAACTGTAACGACCCGGTATTTTCAACCATTCGCATCCATTATAAGTGTATAGGTAGACACTCATGCCGGAATTGAATTGCTCAAAATACCGCGTTGTAAATAAAATTTGGCAAATCTCAGAATATACAGTAAATAAATATAATCACAGATCACAGACACAGAGTAAAATAATGCAGCGGAAGTAAAAGAAATAGTAGTTCATGAAGCTACTATGTAAATATATCAGAGTTACATAAGATACAACATAAGAAATAAAGTATAGCAGAAGTCTCGATACAATAACCAAGTACAGGCTGAATAGGACAACGGAACCGAAGTTGATAGAACAAGACTAGCAGATAATCTTCAGCGATTCAAATCTCCAGAAGGTGGAAATCCAAATCTGTGAATACTCAGGCTGACCCGAGCGTAAAGCAAAACACAAAACACTCGAGTCAGGACAATATATACTTATATAATGTAAACCAACTCAAGTGAACTGTAATAAAGGTACAAGTAACTTAGAAGATGCTTGGGACTGCCCATCCTCTAAGGATCCGTGTAACATCCCCAAATTTTCGACTTTCGAAAATTCAACATCGATACTCACTTTATCGACTGCTGAGCCATCGAATGCCGGAAACCCGAAAAGTCATGGTTTTAAGAAAAAGAAAAGGTAGAAGAAGAAGATATAAGAAAAAGAGAAGAAAAAGAAAAGAAGAACAACACATCAGAACAGCAACAGAAACAAAACAATATCAGAATCTTACACATCGCAGCGGAACAATATATAATAGATAAATGAATAATCTTTAAAACAAAGAACGATATCATTTTATACATACATCAATCATCAGAGTCAATGTACAACAATGGACAGTTATATAACTTGTCCTCATACAGAATACACAGCGGAATAAATACTATCAGATACAAATACTACGTCTCGTCATCCAGCTTGCTTCCAAAGCTCCAGAATATCCAGAATATCCTGATAATCTAACTCTAGACTGCCCGTGTGGAAATTGGTGGGCACCCAGAGTTTAGAAGGGAACAATAAACTCCGAGTCAGTCATGGTGACTGGTGTGAGATCGTAAAACAGTTATTTATCTTTAAAATAATCAACAGAAAGATTTTAAAGTAAATTCGCAATGCTTTTGGAAAATGAAACTACCATAAGACCTCCCACCACACACACAATGCAAACGCAGAATTGGAGGAGATTTCTTCTTATGATAGTCAAAGATGCTTACTACGCAAAAATCAAATTCTTTTTGATATTATTATTAGTGCATAGTGTAGAAAAACATTTCGAAAGTATAATATTAATCTTAGCCAACATACGACCAGTATCGTATGCCTACTATAGCTACCATCTAAACAGTGGTGACCACCGTACGTAAATGGCAGGTTCTACAACTAATACCGTACAAATCACGTATTTGAGTTTGGATTTCCAACAAATGGTCAGGCTAAGGAACTTCCTTTTCCACGATGGGTACGTCCCTGGAATAGACGACCCGAGAAATAACCTAACATTACGGTTAGATCTCTGCCAACACAAGGCCGGGTTACCTCTGCAAAAATAGGTAACTACTGACACGCGTATGCCATCCCCCGATCGTAACCGATCTTCCCGAGGATCCCCGATTTCCAACAAACCACATAGATAATAATGCAGCAACCACATAGGTTAAGTATCTGGGCTCCATACCATGATACCACCTCTATCCAGAAGGAATGACATACACTAAGGGGCGCTACTCCCTAGAACCTTGCCGCATCCTTCCTGTTTCGACCATTTCCGGGGTGTGAGGCTCGACGAAGTCTCGTCCACAAAGCTACGCTTTCTACAAAAAGCCCTGCTTCGGGTCAAACAAAATGATCAACCTATGATCACAAAGATATAAGATCAAACAAATGATCATATCACAAATGATCAAACACTGATCATTTCACAGCAACACTCAGTATGCCACGTTACCAAATTGGGATATATCGCTGATAAATTTCAACTACATAACCTCTGAGCTCGTACGTCTCAGAGAAGGGTGTTAAGCTAAGAGAATAAATTCTCCGCCACCAACAGAAATGTATTTGAAAGAAATCAGCTCAATATCTCAAATTGTAACGTCAGACACACAATCCATACAAGTCTGTTCCGGGATCGAACAGAACCGAAGGCACTTCTCACGAAGCCCTTGCATTTCCGGATAAATTTCTAATCACGTCCGGACTTCCCGTCACTAAGGGTGATAAAACCTCTAAACCGAAGATCAGTCGGTGTAGAGTAACTCGACGGTAATCCTTCCGTTTTCAAAAATATCCGGTCTTCAACACCGGTCTTCAAATGCGATTCATAACGACGTATCACATATTCGGAATGGGTTATACGACCCCATGGTCCTTTCCCGGCTAACCCGAATAGTGAGCGCTTATTCAAAAATAAGTGTGGCATTCAAATTCATCCAAACACAACGAATACCTATCTAAAGGTAATTATTGATAGTCGGTTATTTAACTATCAATAAAGATGTGCAACATCATCAGATTCCAAATAATTTTCCCAATTATTTATTTTCCAAAAATATCTTTACAAGATATAAAATTTCCACACTTAAAAATAAATCAACGTTTATTTTTAAACAACTTCCCTTTCTTTTATAAATTCCATAGTGAATTTATATTTCAAAATATCTACTGATATACGATTCTCAAATCGATTTCAAATATTCAATTTCAATTTATCTTTAAGAAGATAAAATCTCAAACCGTTCATTTCATATTGGAAAAGCATTTCCCTACTTATTTAATAATAAGTATTTCACAAATCATTTATTTTCAACATTGGAAAATGTTCGATATACTTAAATCAATATTAAGTATACATTCATTCTTTTAAGGAAATCATTCTCTTTAAACACATTTATTTGAGTCAAAACGAATGTTACGTAAAACATCGTTACGACGACTCAAAATCACTAGTATAGGGATTCGGATTTAAGATAGATATATAAATCCCAATACTACATCAAAACATTTTCTTCCGAAAATCATTTACTATAACAACAGTGTTATAGTCCATCATTTCCTTATATTTTCAAAAACGCCTATTTCAATAACAAGTGTTGAAATCTATGCTTTCGATTCACAATACATTTTAAAACATCTTTAAAATGTTTAACTTCATTTTAATATCACTTCTTCAAAAATATATCCATTTATTTAATAATATATTCACTGTCCAAAATCGCGAATATATCTCCTTTAAAAATCTTCTGCATTTAATTTATCAAATTCTATCGATTTCGAATTTATAAAACAACGTTTATAAATTCACCTTTATTTTTTCTAACAATTTCAATTTATAAAATTCTCCTTTTATTAACTTCTAAAATTACTTATCAAAATAAGTGATTCCAGTTTTATAAACAACGTTTATAAATCACATTTATACTTCATAACAATTTCAACTTATGAAATCTTTTCATTTAGAAATTTCTATTTATATCCCAATTAAGTGCAAAAATCTAATTTATAGGTAAATTACTTATAAATCGTTTATTCTACAACATTTATTCCCTTTATAACTTCACGATATAAATCTATTAATTTCATTCACTTATGAAATCCATTTATACTTCTTTTTAACACTTATAAAAATTCGTTTTATAAGTCCAATATTTTGATTTACAAAAATATCAATTTTATAAATCTTCCTATACAAATCGTTTATAGTTATTCAAAAATCCCAGCTTAAACCATTTTATAAATAAATCGACTTTTATTTCAAAAATCACCTTACGGTCATAATTCACAAAAATCTTAACTTTTATAACTTCAAAATTCTAGACGTTTATTTTTCTGAAATAAATCAATTCAAAAATTCGATAAACGTCTACTTTTCAAAAATCACTTAAAAATCCTTTTTAAAATAAAAGTCGTTATTTTTACATTTCAAAACTGAATCCGATGATGTAACAACACCAATCAGTCCATCACAACAGTCAAATATCATATATCATCATATGATAACAGAATATTCATCAATATCTGTAAATAAATAACTACGGGTGAGGAATCCAGTTGGATCCCTCCAACCTGTTTCCCTGCATCCACAGATGTTAGCACAATACCAATTCCGCTCCAGTACGGAATTATCGCGGTATATGGGTTTTTATAAATCCGCTTACTAACGGCGCAATAGGGTCTCATCCGCTATACGAGGCGGGAAATCATCAATCCAATATATACATATGCCAATATGTATATATTGCTATATATATAGATATATATCCTACTATATCTAATATCACATCGAAACAGTCAATCCTCAATCAATAACTGTAAATAATTCCACATTCAAATTTGAGTGAGAAGATCTCACCGTGATTTTAAATTCCATTCCAGCGTTTTATTTCGAATAAATTAAACAGCCGTTTAATTTTATCCAAAATTTTCACTGACTCCAATCGCTTCCAAATCAGTTGCATCGCGTAGTGCTCGACAAAACGAAGCCAACGCAATTCGTTTCGTAATTTTCCGACCTCGTATGACAAAGTTATACACTTTTAAACATTATACGAATTTAAATACAAATTAAAATTATATTTTCTATTATTTATTTTCAACCTCTGCAATCACAACCGTCCATTCCCCTGCATCAGATCGAACCGCTCTTCTTATCTCCCTCCTTTTCATGTTCGAATGTGCCCAGGCATCCAAGAAACCCATCATCCCAAGCTAGGGTTTCACATTGCCATCAACACGAACCACTTCATGCTGATCAGAGACCACCACCGGAACCCCCTCCACGTGTGCCACCCCCGGCCGAACCACCTTGAAGCTCGGTGGTCCCTACCCTTCTCGAAACGCGTGCAAAACCCAGGGGAACGCGAGCCATTATCTCCCCCTACGATGCGCCATTTCCGATCATCCCCGAATAGATTCGAAGCCCTCCTTACGCTCTTTAACTTTGTTGTTGAACACTTTTGTTAATTATTTGTGGATTTGGAGAGATTGAGGGAGGAAGATGGACGATTTTCTGCCGTTGTTTTCTTTAGTGGCGGCTACTGCTTAAAACCCTAGGCTCGTTTTTCTCATTTGCAAAATGAAAGAAAGAAGGTCCTTTTATAGAAAATGGCCAATTTTACTATTCATCGAATTTTTTCGAACTCCGATTCGAGCGTGCCGGCTGACGTTCATAAGGTTTACCCCGCGTTCCGAACGCAATGGAACAGGTTTCGGAAGCTAATTCGATCGTCTGTGTGAGATATGACAATAAACGATCGATTTAAATTAAACTGATTTAAATTGATTTCGAGGCGTTTCGACTTGCCCCGAACAAACCGTAAATCCAAAAATTACAAAATTTGAAATCTTACAATAATATCACATTACGGATCCGATGAAACTGGTTTCGTCGAAATCCGAGACCGTTTGAAAAATGACTATTTTAACTCGACGATTAAAAATTAAAATGATATCGGTGCGTTTCGAGTTGCCAGGGTCAAACGACAACTCCGATTGCTACGAAAATTGAAATCCGATAATAACTAACTATTACGGATCCAATGGAACTGGTCTCGTTCAATTCTGAGACTGTTCGAAAATTGACTATTTTCCAGTCGATAATTAAATATTAAAATATTCGATTTTCACAATTTAACTCCAAATTCGATTCTGAAAGTTCTATAACCCTTCTATAACTCCAGTATGATTAAATAAAATTTTCCAAATCATTTTCAATCATATTAACTCGATTTTCAATTATTTCTGGAATTTCACTATTTAACTATTGATTTAATTATCCAATTAAATCCAATATTCGAAAAATAAATTATTCGACTTCTTAATTCCATTTATTAATATTTAAAATCAATTAAATATTCGAATTTTAATTATCAAAAATTCTGGGTCGTTACAAACTTCCCCCCTTAAAAGAATTTCGTCCTCGAAATTACAAGTTAGGAAGAAAGGTCCTTAACTCGTCTACTATTTTTCACAATCTAATAGTCCTTATCAAATTTATTAAAACAAATCTTCCTACTAAAGATTCATTATTAATTCAACTAAATTTCAACTTCAACTATAAGTTCAAACAACATTGTTTAACTTCTCAATTCAAATTCGAGTTTAAATTCAAATTTTAAACTTTCAAAATTTCTCAAAATTTCTAACGCCTTAAATTTTCAGAAAATTTCGCCAGCGTCTCCTTTGCGCGGTTAACATGGCACGACTACAAAACGTCCCTACGGACTCTCATATTTCAAAAAGAAAAAGAAAAAGCCAAACGGCTAGAGAAGAAATCATCAAAAACTCATATTATAATTCAAATACGTACCTTTTTGTCGAGCCATTCAAATTTATCTTCGAAATTATATTCCAATTCCTTTATACCTGTATATCCTACTAGCCATAATATCTAGTTGCATATATTCAAACCATTTCGTACATTCAATTACAAAATTTTCAATATAACTGCTTATATATCTTTAACTTACTTCACTGTTGAAGTTACATATTCATATCCATTCAAGTTTACATTTCAAATTCATTTGAATTCAATTCACCATTTTAATTCTATTGGAATTCAATTTACCTTCAATTCTGAATATTGAATTTTATCGATTATCTTTCATTCACAACTGCTTATTTTTAAATTAGTTTTAATTACTAATTCATTTCAAATTCTCATCTACTTATTCAAATTTGTTTTCAATATTCAGTTTCAATTCCAGTTTTATTCTTTCGTTCATTCCCAAAATTTGATTTCAATTTACCCTTTGGTTAAATCTACTGTCATTTAAACTGGATTTCCAATTCGAATTCATTTTACTTTTCTTCAAATTTTATCAATTCAACTTCATTAACACTTAATGAATTTATATACAATCAACTAACAATCATCAAACAATCAATGCATATTCAACATAACCATTATTATTTGATTTCCATTCAATTTAGTTCAACACCTTTAATTTCAATTGACTTACATTCAATTTATTCAATTTCTTCAATGAATTAACATTTACATTCAATTGATTCATTAGTTCAATAGCTAATCCATTTCACATTTCATGTTGAAGTTCATTTATATAACTCAAGTTCATATTCATTTAATTCATTTTAATTATTTACTTCGACCCCAAAATCAATTCCAATCAACACTTAAGTTATATCCCACTAAACATCGTTTGTTTAACTTAACTTACATTTCCACTTATAAATCCAAAATTCAAATTTCAATCCTATTTAACTTTTACCAAGGTCAAATTTCTTCACTTATTCAAAATTCATATTCCACAATCTCAACTTAGATTTAATTGATTCACTTATACTTACTTAAATTTAACTTCATCCTTTAAGTTGAATTTATTCTATCAATATTAAATTTGTATAAGTTATCAACTTATTAATTATTCCCATAAATATTTTAAATATAGCATTCCAGAGTTTACCAACATTTCAAAACCAATTTTTTTGAAACAATTCAATTTATCTTTTGAATTTTCTAAAACAAAATCCAAATTTTTCAAACAACTTCCTTTTAAAACAATCGGCAGCAATTCCTCTTTTGGAAACCCGAAAATGAACACCAATGATGTCGCGATCATCATCGGAATTATTTTCCAGCGACCGAAAAGAGTTTAGAGCTTTCATCTCTCAAAATACTTTTCAAACCTTTGAAATTCATTTTCAAATCAAAAATGATTTAAACTTTTCAAATCTCCAAAATTTTCAAATTCTTTTCAAACATTTCCAAAAACTTCTCTGGAATTCCGTTTTAAATTACAATTCACATTTATAATTTACATTCTTTAGTTTCATTTGCATGTGAATTTATTTCTTAACTTTGGAGTTATGATTTCAATTTCTTATTCAATTTCAATGATAATAATTTACTATTATTACCTCCTAACATCCATGCAACCATATACTATAGTACTTTATAGAAAAACATTTCTTTTCTATACAAAAATAGTTTTGGGTAAAATTATCTCATTTACCCTATTTAAAACAATACTGTGCCGAATTGTTCTATACAAGTGTTTAGAGATCCCTATCGATAGAGTTGTACGGACAATACCGACCAGAATCCATATACCACTCAACAAACCAATCATCACAATATAAAACAATTTTATATTCAAATAACAAATACGCACTCATATTTATTATTACACTCAAACTCATTCTAGAGTACTACTGACTTTATCTCTAATGAGTAACACCCAACAGAGCAGGGTTGTCGCTTAACCATATGCTCTGATACCACTTGTAACATCCCCAAATTTTCGACTTTCGAAAATTCAACATCGATACTCACTTTATCGACTGCTGAGCCATCGAATGCCGGAAACCCGAAAAGTCATGGTTTTAAGAAAAAGAAAAGGTAGAAGAAGAAGATAGAAGAAAAAGAGAAGAAAAAGAAAAGAAGAACAACACATCAGAACAGCAACAGAAACAGAACAATATCAGAATCTTACACATCGCAGCGGAACAATATATAATAGATAAATGAATAATCTTTAAAACAAAGAACGATATCATTTTATACATACATCAATCATCAGAGTCAATGTACAACAATGGACAGTTATATAACTTGTCCTCATACAGAATACACAGCGGAATAAATACTATCAGATACAAATACTACGTCTCGTCATCCAGCTTGCTTCCAAAGCTCCAGAATATCCAGAATATCCTGATAATCTAACTCTAGACTGCCCGTGTGGAAATTGGTGGGCACCCAGAGTTTAGAAGGGAACAATAAACTCCGAGTCAGTCATGGTGACTGGTGTGAGATCGTAAAACAGTTATTTATCTTTAAAATAATCAACAGAAAGATTTTAAAGTAAATTCGCAATGCTTTTGGAAAATGAAACTACCATAAGACCTCCCACCACACACACAATGCAAACGCAGAATTGGAGGAGATTTCTTCTTATGATAGTCAAAGATGCTTACTACGCAAAAATCAAATTCTTTTTGATATTATTATTAGTGCATAGTGTAGAAAAACATTTCGAAAGTATAATATTAATCTTAGCCAACATACGACCAGTATCGTATGCCTACTATAGCTACCATCTAAACAGTGGTGACCACCGTACGTAAATGGCAGGTTCTACAACTAATACCGTACAAATCACGTATTTGAGTTTGGATTTCCAACAAATGGTCAGGCTAAGGAACTTCCTTTTCCACGATGGGTACGTCCCTGGAATAGACGACCCGAGAAATAACCTAACATTACGGTTAGATCTCTGCCAACACAAGGCCGGGTTACCTCTGCAAAAATAGGTAACTACTGACACGCGTATGCCATCCCCCGATCGTAACCGATCTTCCCGAGGATCCCCGATTTCCAACAAACCACATAGATAATAATGCAGCAACCACATAGGTTAAGTATCTGGGCTCCATACCATGATACCACCTCTATCCAGAAGGAATGACATACACTAAGGGGCGCTACTCCCTAGAACCTTGCCGCATCCTTCCTGTTTCGACCATTTCCGGGGTGTGAGGCTCGACGAAGTCTCGTCCACAAAGCTACGCTTTCTACAAAAAGCCCTGCTTCGGGTCAAACAAAATGATCAACCTATGATCACAAAGATATAAGATCAAACAAATGATCATATCACAAATGATCAAACACTGATCATTTCACAGCAACACTCAGTATGCCACGTTACCAAATTGGGATATATCGCTGATAAATTTCAACTACATAACCTCTGAGCTCGTACGTCTCAGAGAAGGGTGTTAAGCTAAGAGAATAAATTCTCCGCCACCAACAGAAATGTATTTGAAAGAAATCAGCTCAATATCTCAAATTGTAACGTCAGACACACAATCCATACAAGTCTGTTCCGGGATCGAACAGAACCGAAGGCACTTCTCACGAAGCCCTTGCATTTCCGGATAAATTTCTAATCACGTCCGGACTTCCCGTCACTAAGGGTGATAAAACCTCTAAACCGAAGATCAGTCGGTGTAGAGTAACTCGACGGTAATCCTTCCGTTTTCAAAAATATCCGGTCTTCAACACCGGTCTTCAAATGCGATTCATAACGACGTATCACATATTCGGAATGGGTTATACGACCCCATGGTCCTTTCCCGGCTAACCCGAATAGTGAGCGCTTATTCAAAAATAAGTGTGGCATTCAAATTCATCCAAACACAACGAATACCTATCTAAAGGTAATTATTGATAGTCGGTTATTTAACTATCAATAAAGATGTGCAACATCATCAGATTCCAAATAATTTTCCCAATTATTTATTTTCCAAAAATATCTTTACAAGATATAAAATTTCCACACTTAAAAATAAATCAACGTTTATTTTTAAACAACTTCCCTTTCTTTTATAAATTCCATAGTGAATTTATATTTCAAAATATCTACTGATATACGATTCTCAAATCGATTTCAAATATTCAATTTCAATTTATCTTTAAGAAGATAAAATCTCAAACCGTTCATTTCATATTGGAAAAGCATTTCCCTACTTATTTAATAATAAGTATTTCACAAATCATTTATTTTCAACATTGGAAAATGTTCGATATACTTAAATCAATATTAAGTATACATTCATTCTTTTAAGGAAATCATTCTCTTTAAACACATTTATTTGAGTCAAAACGAATGTTACGTAAAACATCGTTACGACGACTCAAAATCACTAGTATAGGGATTCAGATTTAAGATAGATATATAAATCCCAATACTACATCAAAACATTTTCTTCCGAAAATCATTTACTATAACAACAGTGTTATAGTCCATCATTTCCTTATATTTTCAAAAACGCCTATTTCAATAACAAGTGTTGAAATCTATGCTTTCGATTCACAATACATTTTAAAACATCTTTAAAATGTTTAACTTCATTTTAATATCACTTCTTCAAAAATATATCCATTTATTTAATAATATATTCACTGTCCAAAATCGCGAATATATCTCCTTTAAAAATCTTCTGCATTTAATTTATCAAATTCTATCGATTTCGAATTTATAAAACAACGTTTATAAATTCACCTTTATTTTTTCTAACAATTTCAATTTATAAAATTCTCCTTTTATTAACTTCTAAAATTACTTATCAAAATAAGTGATTCCAGTTTTATAAACAACGTTTATAAATCACATTTATACTTCATAACAATTTCAACTTATGAAATCTTTTCATTTAGAAATTTCTATTTATATCCCAATTAAGTGCAAAAATCTAATTTATAGGTAAATTACTTATAAATCGTTTATTCTACAACATTTATTCCCTTTATAACTTCACGATATAAATCTATTAATTTCATTCACTTATGAAATCCATTTATACTTCTTTTTAACACTTATAAAAATTCGTTTTATAAGTCCAATATTTTGATTTACAAAAATATCAATTTTATAAATCTTCCTATACAAATCGTTTATAGTTATTCAAAAATCCTAGCTTAAACCATTTTATAAATAAATCGACTTTTATTTCAAAAATCACCTTACGGTCATAATTCACAAAAATCTTAACTTTTATAACTTCAAAATTCTAGACGTTTATTTTTCTGAAATAAATCAATTCAAAAATTCGATAAACGTCTACTTTTCAAAAATCACTTAAAAATCCTTTTTAAAATAAAAGTCGTTATTTTTACATTTCAAAACTGAATCCGATGATGTAACAACACCAATCAGTCCATCACAACAGTCAAATATCATATATCATCATATGATAACAGAATATTCATCAATATCTGTAAATAAATAACTACGGGTGAGGAATCCAGTTGGATCCCTCCAACCTGTTTCCCTGCATCCACAGATGTTAGCACAATACCAATTCCGCTCCAGTACGGAATTATCGCGGTATATGGGTTTTTATAAATCCGCTTACTAACGGCGCAATAGGGTCTCATCCGCTATACGAGGCGGGAAATCATCAATCCAATATATACATATGCCAATATGTATATATTGCTATATATATAGATATATATCCTACTATATCTAATATCACATCGAAACAGTCAATCCTCAATCAATAACTGTAAATAATTCCACATTCAAATTTGAGTGAGAAGATCTCACCGTGATTTTAAATTCCATTCCAGCGTTTTATTTCGAATAAATTAAACAGCCGTTTAATTTTATCCAAAATTTTCACTGACTCCAATCGCTTCCAAATCAGTTGCATCGCGTAGTGCTCGACAAAACGAAGCCAACGCAATTCGTTTCGTAATTTTCCGACCTCGTATGACAAAGTTATACACTTTTAAACATTATACGAATTTAAATACAAATTAAAATTATATTTTCTATTATTTATTTTCAACCTCTGCAATCACAACCGTCCATTCCCCTGCATCAGATCGAACCGCTCTTCTTATCTCCCTCCTTTTCATGTTCGAATGTGCCCAGGCATCCAAGAAACCCATCATCCCAAGCTAGGGTTTCACATTGCCATCAACACGAACCACTTCATGCTGATCAGAGACCACCACCGGAACCCCCTCCACGTGTGCCACCCCCGGCCGAACCACCTTGAAGCTCGGTGGTCCCTACCCTTCTCGAAACGCGTGCAAAACCCAGGGGAATGCGAGCCATTATCTCCCCCTACGATGCGCCATTTCCGATCATCCCCGAATAGATTCGAAGCCCTCCTTACGCTCTTTAACTTTGTTGTTGAACACTTTTGTTAATTATTTGTGGATTTGGAGAGATTGAGGGAGGAAGATGGACGATTTTCTGCCGTTGTTTTCTTTAGTGGCGGCTACTGCTTAAAACCCTAGGCTCGTTTTTCTCATTTGCAAAATGAAAGAAAGAAGGTCCTTTTATAGAAAATGGCCAATTTTACTATTCATCGAATTTTTTCGAACTCCGATTCGAGCGTGCCGGCTGACGTTCGTAAGGTTTACCCCGCGTTCCGAACGCAATGGAACAGGTTTCGGAAGCTAATTCGATCGTCTGTGTGAGATATGACAATAAACGATCGATTTAAATTAAACTGATTTAAATTGATTTCGAGGCGTTTCGACTTGCCCCGAACAAACCGTAAATCCAAAAATTACAAAATTTGAAATCTTACAATAATATCACATTACGGATCCGATGAAACTAGTTTCGTCGAAATCCGAGACCGTTTGAAAAATGACTATTTTAACTCGACGATTAAAAATTAAAATGATATCGGTGCGTTTCGAGTTGCCAGGGTCAAACGACAACTCCGATTGCTACGAAAATTGAAATCCGATAATAACTAACTATTACGGATCCAATGGAACTGGTCTCGTTCAATTCTGAGACTGTTCGAAAATTGACTATTTTCCAGTCGATAATTAAATATTAAAATATTCGATTTTCACAATTTAACTCCAAATTCGATTCTGAAAGTTCTATAACCCTTCTATAACTCCAGTATGATTAAATAAAATTTTCCAAATCATTTTCAATCATATTAACTCGATTTTCAATTATTTCTGGAATTTCACTATTTAACTATTGATTTAATTATCCAATTAAATCCAATATTCGAAAAATAAATTATTCGACTTCTTAATTCCATTTATTAATATTTAAAATCAATTAAATATTCGAATTTTAATTATCAAAAATTCTGGGTCGTTACAATCCGTTAAAATATCTACTATGTAGTAATATTCGCTATTATAATAGTGTTTAAATAAGTAAAGTATAATCATATAGAAAATAGCGTTAAGGGGATGGAGAACCTTAACGCGGTCGGATCTTAAAATCATAATCGTAGTAAAGCTCGATATGGTAGGTGACACGGCACAACTAGGCAATGCTAGGGTAGATATACCAATTACGCATCCGGACTAGTGGTGACGCATAGCAGCCACTACCGCCCACCTCGAACAACACTCCCAAATCAAGGGTGGCCACCAAATCAATCACAAGTAATAGAATGGTATCGAAGAAGTGTGTCCGATAAGAGGTGCTACCTCATTGGTCCGTCAATCGCTCCTGTTTTAGCCACCTTATGCCAACTCACGGGAGTTGGGTCCACGTATATACCTTAGGATCGTCGCCACCATCCTACTTCATTCTGGAAACTCCACCGCGTACACAGTTGTCAAAGTGGTTTTCGGTATCGACAGAGAGTATGTCCATATCCGATCCCGATCTCTTTAACAACCAATCGTTATTATAACCCGTAGTTATAATTTAGAAATAGTTTATACTTCAAAATAGAATATCATTTCAAATCCAAATCTTTATCAAAATAAAGATTAAATCAATTCCAAACCATTTCAATATATTTAAAATATCATATCTTTTCAAAACTTCATTTCAATATATCAAAATATCGTATCTTTACAAAACTTCATTTCAAATCATTTTAATATATCAAAATATCAAATCTTTCCAAAACTTCATTTTCAAACCATTTTTATATAATAAAATATCATATCAGTTCAAATCCAAATATTCAAATTTAAATACCTTTTAAATTCAAAGATATCAT
Organism: Allium fistulosum; assembly: GCA_030737815.1. Taxonomy (NCBI): domain Eukaryota; kingdom Viridiplantae; phylum Streptophyta; class Magnoliopsida; order Asparagales; family Amaryllidaceae; genus Allium; species Allium fistulosum. The sequence goes on from CM060905.1 coordinate 89,964,687, forward strand.
TCATTTACTATCATTTCAAATCACCTTTAAATAGTTTATATTCCAATCAAAATAATTCATTTAAACCTTTTAAAAGTGTAATTATTATATTTTCAAATCAAGTATTCAATTTCCAAAGTTTCAAACCATTCTGAGTTCGTTTACTAAGTCAAAAACCCTAATTATTAAGATTTCAGCATTTCACAGCATTTAAAAACAACTTCTATAAGTTATATTTGAAAACATTTTTAATTCAGCAAAGACAGTACTTAAAACTGCTGTTAAAACTCAGTTTTAGTTGAATTATAGTTCAAAACAGAAAAGACAGCATTTCAGAAGTGCTGCGGTAGTTCAGATTTCAAAACAAGGGTTAAATTTGATTTCAACATAGACTGCAGATCATTATAGCATTTCCAGAGAATGCTATAATAGGCATGAGTTCAATATTAGCCTACAAGTTCAACTACATCAACTACAGCATTTCAGAAATGCTGTAATAGCTCTTTTTACACAATTTTAGTTCAAAACAGAATCTATAGCATTTCTGAATGCTATTAAAAGTTAATTTCAGGTGTTAGTGTATTTCCAGCAATCAAATAACTTTAATTTAAAACACAAAAACATTTTAAAAATCATATTTTAACATTTAAAATGTTCATTTACATATCATTTAACATATATGTTTTTTTCACAATAAATTTCTTATAATTAAATCCAATTTTCAACAATTTACTTCAAATTTAAATTACCACTTCACAATTTAACAAAATTTCCAATTTTATTTAATTAACTTAAACCTTTAATTAAAACCAAATTTCACATTTCCTAGTCAAGTTATATTTTAAAAGATCACTTTTAAACATTCATTTATTTAACCACTTAAATTCATAGAAAAATCAATAATACTTTAATAAATCACTTAAATTCAAATTTAATCAAATTATCATATTAACCATTTTACAAATATAATTAAATTTTTATTTTTATTTATATATCTTAAATATCATTTTAACCAAAATTCCAAATTTCCAACTTAGGTTATATTTCAAAAATCCAGTTAAACCATTCATTAATTACATTTTTAACACATAAAAAAAATCATACTTTCTTTATTTTAAAACATTTCAAAAATCTATTTAAATCAAATTCCATAAATTTATAATTTTTAAAATACTTAAAAATATCCAAAACACTTTATAAAATAACCACGGGCCTGTATATAATTTTCTAACTTAGGTCAAGTGATACAGATATGTATCATTTCAATCCGCAGTTAAAAAGAAAAATCCGGGTTCTATCATTTCAAACCCGCAATCCCAAGTTAAAATAATTTAAATAAAAATCGTTCAGGCCTATCATTTCAGCCCATAACAATTTTTCCCTATTCTAAAGTCCGTTCGGGTATGTATCATTTCAACCCATAGTGATTCTAATCTACAGGGAACTTGCAGTGTGATAATAGATATAAATAACAGAATAACATTAAATAACAGTAACATATGATATAACATGTGTAATAACAGGTGTGAACATCATATGATAATAATATAAGCATATATAACATGATAATATATTTCTACAGATTCGCAGGGTGTCAATTTACTAGTTATATAGGTACATATTGTCTGGTGAGAATAAATCACCTGTTTGTGCTGGAGATATCAAAACCAATGACACAATGGAACAAAAGCACGATGACAAGACTACGAACTTGAGTGGAGAGCAAGATCCAAAGCTACAACTCTTGTATTACAACCCAAAACATACATCAAAACAAACACAATTTCAACGCACTTGAAATGGAATAACTTTTAAACGAAAAGAGATTTGAATGTCAAATCTTTTGCATTGCTTCCTTTATTTTTTTTGCATGGTCAAGGGTTGGTTTTGGCTCTGATTTGAACAGGGAATGGCTTAGGTATGGGCATAAGAATGCATGGCCAAAGTGGTGAAGCATGGAGAAGAAGTTGCAAAGCATGAAGGTGAAGGGGCTTATGCAACATAGCATGGTTTTGGTTCACCAAAAGGGCTTGGCCATAGGAGTTTGGGCTTGGCCATTCAAGTCCAGATCTAGACAGAGGTTGGAGTGGTGTGTAAGGGTCTGGTCAGAGATGGTGGTGGTGGCCAAAGGTGGTGGTGGTGGTGGAAAATGAAGTGGTGAAGCAAATAGTGGTCAACAACATTGCTTTTAAGGCTTAGGTTGCATTTTTGTGGAGTTTGGTCACCATGGTGGGTTCGGCCATGTCAATTTCAGATCTGTATAGAGGCTAAGATGATGTATAGTGGTGGTAGCAAGGTGGTGGTGGTGGCTAGAGGTGGTGGCCGTGGTGTATAATGAAGGGGAGGAGGTGATAAGGTGATGGCTTGCATAGTTAAGGGTTTTCAAGGCATGTTGCATAGTTTTTATAGAGTTGTTCATCATGGAGTGGTGTGGCCTGGTCAAATCAGAGGGGTAGGTGGGTGATGGTGACAAGGAGGAGGTAGTGGAGGTGGTGGCCATGGCAAGCAAGTGGTGGCCGAGCAAACAAGCTAGAGAATCAAGGCAAAACCATAGGAAAACAATGGAAAAAGAAGAAAAAAAGAAGAAAAAGAAGGAGAGGCCATTACCTATTTTTGGATGAAGCCATGAGAAATGAGGAGCTGATTTGTTTTCACGTGAAAAGATGAGAAACAAAAAGTGGCAGCTACACTAGGGTTTTAGATGGCTAGGGCAAAATTTGAGGAGTTAAAGAAAATGAAGGGTTTGGACAAAAAGGGCTTAAGTTTCAAAATGTTTTACAACCTTTCATATTTCTTTTCTTTTTAATCTTTATATAAACAAAATATTCAGAAAAATACTTTACAAACCGAAATCAATTATAAATATGAGAAAACAAATAATAAATTTTGGAAAAATATAAAAAGAATGAAGAAAATTACTTAAAAATACCAAACAGCGTTCAAAAATTATAAATAAATAACTGTCAGTCTTGAAAAACTATACACTTCATTATAAAAATATTATGAAGTGAAAATTTGAATTAAAATAATTTATTTATCATTTTCAAAATAAAATAGATAATTAAATTGGAGAAAATAGAAAAAGGATTAAAGAAAATGTTTAAAATTTACAAACAGGGCATGGAAATTTGCAACAAAAATACTTCTAACTCTGGAAAAATTCCTACCTTACTTTAAAAATATTTAAAAGCCAAAATATATTTTATATAATATAAATGTACAAATTAGAATAAAATATATCAAATAAAAATGTCATTTATAGAATTTTAAAATAAAGAATATTGCTGAATAACCCAATATACACACAATATTGAAAACAGTATAACTTTTGCAATTTAAATCTGTTTTCAACGAAACGAAAAGCAGTATTCAAGTTATTAAATCTATTTTTATAATAATAGATAAAATTAATAAATTTCAAACTTTTAAATTTTCAAGTTAAAAGTCGAAGTTTGACTATTTGACCAAAATTCACATTTTCTGGAAATATTAAATTTAGTCATATTTGGAATTCAAATCCACATACAAAATCAAAGTTTTTATATTTACAATAACAAAATTTATTCTTTTCATAAATAAAGCTTTTAAATTTGGAAAAATCAAATTAAAATTAATTGTAAAATACAGGGTTGTTACAGAAGCCGTTGGTATAACCCCGTTGGTGCCGTTGGAAGTCGTTGGAAGCCGTTGAAACGTATACCTATGGGATTTTCAACGGCCTCCAACGGCTTTCCAACGGCCTCCAATGGCTTACCGCCGTTGGAAAGAGCCGTTTCTCTGGTAGTGCGAAATAAAAATGTAAAATGGTTATGTATAAAGAAGTATCTTTATAAAAAAATTGAATATGGACTGGAAGTTTTATGAAATGTTTTCATAAAATTTCAAAAGGTTAATAAGTACATATGAAGTATGTGGATTATTTCGTTGCACGATTTAATCTAATATTCGAGTGTAGAACTTTAACATGTTTGACACTTATCCGAAAAAGAATTTATCACTCGATTCTTGACAATGAACATTGATGAGGGTTTCTAGCTGGATACTTGAGTTTTCTATACTAGTTGAGAGCTATGCAAGGAAAACTAAAGTTTTGATCAGAAAGCATGGTCAGAGTCCGCACTAGAGGATCGGGGGATCAATACTAGTTCGAAAGTAAAGTTGTGAATTCGAATAGAAGATCGAACCAAATATTGTATACGGATGCTTTATACATCGTATGGATGTAAGTTTAAAAATAAATATTTTGGACAAAACCTTTGGATTATTGTTTTGAATAATTTTGGGGACGAAATTCTTTTAAGGGGAGAAGTTTGTAACGACCCAAAAATTTAACACTTTGATAAATTTTATTTATTTTTAAATTTATTCAAATAAAAGGTTGATAACACAAATAATATTGTTTTGAGTGATAATAAGCATAGTAATCTTATTTTGAATAGATATTTACTAAAATATTTTCCCCGAAATCTAAATCAATAAAATAGCTGAAAACCATTTTATCGGTAAACAGCTCTAAAATCATTAAACGTCATATACAGAGCTAGATCCATACACTTACTTTTATAATTGAACAAGAATATGTAATAAAGTAATTTATTGTATTATGTGAAAATTAAATGTATTTACGACATTTTTAATGCCCTTAAATATGATAATTGATTTATTAAATTAAATTGAGATTTAATGATTAAATAATTATTTTAATTATTCAAATAATTATTTTAAAATGATGATAATTCATTTTGAACAGTTATAAAGTGATAATAAATCATTTATAATAGTTTTATAAAGATATATATTTGATTTGAAAATATAAGGAAAAATCGATATAGCTTTATCGGTATAGTAGCAATTATTGTAAATAATTTTTAATATAAATTTATATGGTTTTATAATTCAATATAACCATTTTAATTTATTAATAATGATAATAAATTTATTTTCAAATTTTGTTTACATATATATGTAATTTAATGTATAAGTGAAAATTTGACCGGGAATCGGTTCTTCGATTGGCAACGGTTTATCGAGCAAAAGTTGTTCGGAGTCAATACAACGTTGTTTATATTTCATGTAAACATATATAACACATAAATACACACCCTAACATTCACATGAACATATATATACATACAAATATACTTGTAAACATATATAAGAAAAATCTAATATATTTTATGAATAATAAACCCTTAAGCTTCCTAAAGTCAACTATCTTGCACACTAAGGACATACATATGGCATAGAAGTGAATGAAATGATGGAATCACATGTAGGAGGGGGGCAACGTGTCGAATATGATGGGAAAGGAGGAGGTGGATGCACATTGTGATGGTGATGGATAATGGTGATGTTTTAGATATTTTTTTACAACTTCAAGCCTATAAATACATGCACATACTTCTCACAATTCCTCACACTTCCTATCTATCTTATTCTTCCTCTTTAAAGCCCTTTCTAATGGCTTCTTACCATAGGAAGATTATGGAAAAATATCTCAAATAAAAGAGGAAAATATATACACTAGTTTGCAATGTCAATCCACTTCCACCCCTCTAACTCACGGTCATCCACCATCACCATCATGGCCAAGCTCTCCCACCTCCCAAGCCATTACCGTGAGCATTGTATGGTGGGTTAAGCCCATTCAGGGTCAAAGAGTTTGGTTCCGTAGAGTTAAAGCCATTGTAGCGAAGCTATAGCCGATTTTAGGTTAGCCATGGGAAAATGAAAGTGAGAAACTCTTACTAATAGTATATTTTTGGATGATGATATGATGTTTGCAATGGATGTTTAATATGCTTTATTCATCAAGTTTGGTTGTTTAATATGAATGTTGAATATATATGCAAGTCATAGAAATACACGTCGATAAGCATAAAGGAAATCACTTTCCTCTATTTTAATGAATTGGTGTGTATGGGATATTAAACATCTTTAAAAAGGTTTAAAAATGAGTTTGAAATGTTTTATAAACATATGAAGTGTTTTGGTGAAGCTTGAATGAGAATTGAAAATTTAGTCAAAAGTAGGGGCGTCGCGTAACGGCAGCTCGCGATTTCGCACCATAAAAGTCAAACGTGTATATAGAATGGAATTTAGCTCGAATTCTTTGAGATAAGAATTTTCTGAACTATTATATCCATATTTTTCAAACAAAGAAAGAAAATAAAGATTTTGATAAGTAGATTTTGAAATATGAGTAAAACAAGTTTTTGGAAAATTGCGGTTTTCCAGTTCGAAACCCATAATAGGATTTCTTTGAAAATGATATTTTAAATTTGTTTAAAAATATAAAATAAATTTTATAAATCTTTTAAAATTTTTAAAAGTTATTTGGGTTATAAAAATGAATTTCCAAATGATAGAAAGTCGTTTTGATCAATATAGCTTAAAAAGCACTTTTTGCAGCACTTTCCGCAGCATTTTTCTATAACCGTTGAAATATAGCTTTAATTTAACAATTACTTTCCAAATATTTTATAAATGATTTCAAATGGATAATTAAGTGTTTTAATGATGATTTGGAAGTTTTGTAGTTTATTTAAAAAGAGTTTAAATAAACAATGTAAAGAAAAGCTATTAAAAATTAAGTGGTTTAATCTTGGCTCTAAAAGCCGACGAGTAGACTGGATTTTTCTATTCGTGAGATCCGGATGTGAGGTGTTTAAACTAAAGAGATGTTCAGGAGCAACCAGTGCCCTTGCTCACCTGGCCTCTTCCTGGGCGATGGATAGATAAGGTCGAAATGTCGGAAACGAGTTAAGTATAAAAAGATTTTCCAAATTTAAATTAAATACAACTTGATTGTATAGAGATGATCTTCTTATACTTAGTGTTAAAGCCCGAAGAGGGAACTCGTATTATTTGTGGAATTTAAAAGGTGATTTCGCCCCGCCCATAGTATTTGTTGAATACGGGAATTGATATTGAGTAGAATTAGATGATTTCCATAGATTCTGCTCATTTAATATTTACTGGTTTTGGATTAACATCCTAGATAACATGGTTTCAACTAAATCAAAAGTATGAGTTCTGAATTAAGAAATCTTTGTTAAGATTTAAATGAAATGATTTGGAATTAATTTAATTCCTATACTTGAAATTTATTGGTTTGGATTTATAGTAAAGGATGTCTTGAATAACATTGTTTCTGATCCATTTTAAAGGTTATGATTTGGAAATTTTTGTTAAGATTTAAATAAATGATTTGGAAATATTTTCCAAAGAAAATATGAAATAATTTGGAACTTAAAAAGGTTTTAAGTAATCAAAGGATTTGATAAGAAGAGGTTTAGTGATTCCGTATATACCTGAAAGAATGTCCTAGAAATATATATCTCCAAAAGAGATTTTGATAAAATGAACTTAATCAATTAAAGAACGATTCCCTATTTGCAGAACCTCTTTTTATCGATGATTGGTTTGAAGGAACCGGGGTCGGATCTGGGGTAAATTCCTATCAGTAAACCACTTCGAACCGATGTATGCGTTCGGAAAATGAAGACATGATAAAGAAAATGAAGGATGAGACCGAGTATTTTCGGGGTGAAAGGATTGCTTGTTGATAATTCTGGTTAGCTCCCAAATAGTAAAGTAGCAGCGGTCCCTTCATTTCTGAAACTCTTTGGGTTACAAGGACATTTTGCTACTAATCCTAGGGTTAATTCCCGACAAGATGTGGTAGGAAGGTGCCTTCGGTTTTGTTTAGTCCCGGAATGAACTTGTATGAATGGATGTTTGACATTGCATTCTTGAGATTTCATCGTTGACTTTTATAAACATACATCTGTCTGGTGGTGGAGAAGGCAACTTCTCTTAGCTTAACACCCTTCTCGGAGACGTATGAGCTAGGAGGTTGTATGTTTGTGGAAGTCAATAATGATCGATGGAATGGCAATGTGGCATTTAAAGAGGATGTACTATGTGAAAGGTAATTGTTACCTCAAGCCTCACACCCGGAAATAACCGAAACAGGGTAGATCCGACAAGGCAATGTGGTTCACAACCATTAGGATATGATCATCTCCTTCTAGATAAATTTATTCCCGCGATGACGTTCATGACTTAAATTATTGTTGATGTATGCTGTGAGGGCCCTTGGATAGGCCGGTAACGACCGGGGTGATGAAATATTCGGTACTATCTAGGAAGAGGTAGGCCGGTCTTGTGCTGGTAGAGGACCATCAGTTGGGCCTCGGTACATTCCTTTAGAAATGTACTACCGGAATTAGTCCCTTCACTTGGTCATTTGTATGGAAACCCATTCTCCAATAGGAGCCTATACAATTTTAGATGTAGAAAGCCTTGTATTACAAGGTGGTATGCTGGAATTTAATAATGTAACAATTTCGGCTAAGATTAATAAGTTTATTTGCAAATGTTTTTAAAGAAATGTCATTAAAAATTATATCCCCTGTTTTTATGTAATAATGATTTAGTTATCATAAGGTAAAAAACCGTTCCACGTTTATGTGGGGCGTGGTCTTATGAGATACCCTTTTATTTTCAAAACGCGTATTTTTGAGTTCTCACACCAGCCCATGATTGACCTGGAGTTTACTTTCCTTTTCCTTAAACTCTGGGTGCCCTAAATTTTTCAGGCAGCCTAGTGGTAAGGTTTAGTTTAGAGGGAAGCTAGATGGAGCTCGAAGCATGGAGTTAGAAGATTTTTCTAAAGATTTTTTACCTATTTCCACCACACTCTTGTACTATAGTATTCCAAAAATTATAAGGACATAAATTTATAACTGTCCATGTTTAACTCTGGTAAATGTATTTTAAATTTCCGTTGTAAAATTTTTACCGAAATAATATATGTGAGATTCTGTTCTGTCTTTATTTTCTTTCATACCCTTGAGAATCCACTTCCCCAGCACTTGGATTTGCAGCACGTGAATACAAGGATGTATTAGTGTCAATTTCTGAGAGTGAAAGAAATGGGTCCTCACAAAATTAGTATTCATATTTAGTTGCTTGCACACTTAAACTTTTTCATTACCACTGCATCGCATAGTTGTGCTTAGAATATCAAAGGAGTTATAGAAACCAATATCCGTAAATTTACAGTGTGATTTACTTTGCCAACATGCAGTTGACAAGTTTGAATACATCATCAAATTGGTTTATCTGAATTACATTTTTAAGATTTTCTTTATTATAATTAATAACTTAAAATTTTATTGTTGTACATAGTGTGCCTTTATACACAACATATTTTTCTCTACCAATTCCTTTCACAAAATTTCTTTCTTATCTTAGCTTTATAAAAAGAAATTTTAAATTCTCATTTTATTTTGCATAACAATATTTGATAAAAATATTTACCTATCCAATCAAAGTATTAAATTTTCAATCACTTATTGCACTCATAATTGGATTATAGTTTTCTTTCAAACTTCACTTAAATTGGAAATACATACATACATACATACATACATACATATATATATATATATAAGTTTTATATCACCTTACACTTTATTCAAATATAAACTCTAACATTCATTCCAATCACAATATAATATAGATTATCATCTAAAGATATCACACAAAAATTTTTTATCATGCATCTATGCAAAAGAATATAAATTTTACAAATACTAAATAATACACCATTATCCAAACAAAACTATAAATATCGAAATTAATTTTTTTTTAAAATATCTTTTTCAAGTAATACTTTAGTTTATCAAATAATGCATACTCTTATTTTAAATTCTTTATTTTTATTTATCAAAATATCCCAAGGCATCCCCTTCAAAAAAAATATACATATTTTTATTTATATAATTTATACACTTCTATAAACTATTATTTTACCTTCAAAACAATCCTCTCAAACTATCTATTTTAATATATATATAATATTTTACTTATTTCAAAATTGTATCTTCTTTTCAAAATATTATATACTTACTAAATATTATTTCTGAAAATATTTTATTGCCCAAAACACTGTGTTCGAATGTTTCGTCCTAGTGTTTAGGAATCCTATCGATAACGTTAATCAAGCGCATTGACCAGAACTCTTAAAACACTCAACGAGTAATTTAACATAAAAATTGATTTCCATATGATATACATGTATCTTTTAATATTTTATGCCTTTACAAAATATTTTCCTGCCTATAATAAATACAATCAAATTCCATATATATGTATATCCTTTATCAAAAAGATTTTAATTTAAACAGATGCTTGCTTTTAACAAAGACCTTTCAATTAATCTTAATATAATCATAGAAATAATAATTTACTGATAACAATTCCATAACACACACATTCATCCATAAATATTCAAACAAAGATTAAATTTTTAATTCATCTTAACATTTAATTAGTCACATATATGAATTAACATTTCATTTTATATAAATTTAAAGTTTCAATACTTCTTGTGGTAACTACACTACTAAAGAGACCGCAAGTTCTTATAGCTATTATTGAGCAGGTTTCAACTCTCAATAGTGATTCCTAATCAATATTAATTTTGCACAATCACTTAAAAATTTTAAAATAACCAAGCATCCATCAACCAATCAATTTTTTTATTATATCTTATTTTGTTTATTAAGTATAATTCAAATTCCAAATTTAACTAGATGCATATTATTTATCATTCTATATTTTTATAATTAATAATTGCTTAGACATTTTTATTATTCCCCAGCGATTCTATTTCATAGAAGCTGCTAGCTTTTACAAATAATTGGGTTCGTCCAGATTCAAATGGGATTATAAATTTTTTGAGTGATAATGTCTTATTTAATTCCACATTTTAAACTAAGCATAAACAAAACAAACATTGATGTAAACAACATACATTTTAATCAAACAAACAGACAATCGCCTTCAGCGGAAAGCTATCTTCCTACTTTCGCTGCGCAACTCTGATCATCAAAGATAAGGACATCACAATTCAATTATATGCTATCTATTAAATCTCACTCTTTACAGAAGTGATTTCCACATTTAAAATCATTTTCATAACAATAATTTGCATAGTAATTCAAAATTTTACAAATTTAATGATGATTATTCTCAATAATCATTTGTATTTATATCCTAAATAATTCTAATTCTAGCCTGCACACCTAAGGGACGGGACTCTAAGTCTATCTAGGTTTAGATCTCGATTCTGCATCAATTATATTTTATAATGTTCTGAACATAGCTCTGATACCAAGCTATTACGACCCCACCGCTAAACCCGTATTACTAAAGAACATTACAAGTAATGTCGCCTAATAACATGGAGAATACGGCTAGTTAAGGACGATCAGATGTGAGTATGTCTTTGTACTAATAATAACACATCTTTATTATCTTTTGAGGATCTGAACTGAAAAATTTGACGTGTACATTATTAATACAAAGTAATAAACACACTGATTAAAAATATTCAGAACTGTCTATAATACAAATAAATTAAAATCAGAATAATAGATCAAAGCGGAATAATATACGTCATATAATATAATAAAATGTGAATCTACAAAATATCAGTACTAGACCCACATAAATATATACATCGCATCAAATACAGTATCTGGTTCATAGTGACTACTAAATAATATACATGACATATCCTCCCAAGTGTCAATATATAGAATGATGAAGTAAATTAAAACAGTCAAAATAGTTTACTCCAGTGCTAGCGCAATATCCAAAGGTCAATGAGTCCTTGTACCCGAAGAGTCTTGGCCTGACCCGAGTATTTAAAATAAACTGGTCATACTATATCTAATAAAAAGGTGAGATACTGATATCATAATATATATGACAGAACAATAAAATAAGCCATATAGGAATATGCCTGAATCCAAATAAGGCATATCGATCTAAATCATCATTCTATAAATCCAATATCATATATATATATATGACTTAACAATCAAATAAGTCATACTATAAATATGCCCAAAACCAAATAATCAAAATAAGGCATATTAACCAAAATCACCATTTCATAATCCCATATCAAGTCTCCAATGGACTATCATAAAAAATATGGTGATAACAAGTCAAAATTCTCCAGAGCCCAAAAGATGCTAAATATCTATCCCAAAATCTCTGAAGAAATAATCATCACTAATGAAATAATAATGGTAGTCAACTATCAGTATAAAATAGTGCGACATAGAGTCTAAACCCAATAAATATACTCCGCCGCATACCTAACAACAAGAAATAGGATACAGTCTACCCCAAGAAATAGACTGGCTATGCGAACTTACCTAACCCTAAGAAATACGTAAACATGGTCCACTGTAAATAAACTGATAGGGCTGCAATATAACATCTATCCAAACAACAAAAAGACAGCTATGTTATACCAGAACAGACCTAACCCCAAGAAATAGGTCTGCCTACCCAAATCTAAAAATGAATCGATTCTCAAGTCAGTGAAAAATAAGTCATCGTCTCTCGGGGATCTATTGGTCTCAAATAAAATTCGAACACCCCAAGATAATACAACTCTAAAGTGTTAATTACTGCCATTCCACTAATCATAAGAATTTAACTAACTGTCCCATACCAGATAGTAAATTCAAGTATTTACTAAAAGCTAGTAATTTTCACTCAAACTCTATTCAACAAATTATAATAATAAGCGAAACAATTGTACGAAATGCCCCATACCAATCCGACAATTCAATCGTTTATCAAAATTCTTTGTTTCATAGAAAAGCACGAAATCTCAATAAAATCTCAATCCATAATAAATAAAATAGAAGATTTTTAAATTAATTATATATATATATATAAATATAATTTTTCAAAATCACTTTTAAATCCATAAACTCATTTTAAAGAAGAGTTGCTTATTTACAAAAGATTTTGGAACTCTTTTAAAATCATTTAAACTTCTTTTATTAATAAAATCACTTGAAACTAAAATTATTACTTTCATAACAGCTTTTATATACTATATTTTTCCTTTTCCCTCTAAAACAATTCCAAAATTATATACTTAAAATAGTAAATTTAAAAAGGTTTTATAATTAAATATTACTCATTTTTAAAAACTTTGAATAGAAATTTTGAAATAAGAATAAGTTAGAGAATGCAATAAAGTTTAACTATATTCCATAAATTAAATTTCAAATAAGGATCAGAATAGATAAAATCTCATTTTTAAAAATCTTTATAAACATTTAAACAATTCAAACGATAAAACTATCAAAATGAAACTTCTAGAGCCATCATCGCTCTATAAAATATAATTCCATAACATGAAATTATTTAGTGATCTGAGTTGCTTTCCGACAACTTCGATCACACAGCAATTTCACAACCATCATATTGGCAAACTATGAAATTAAATACATTTTCGATGGATTACAACATATATGCTATGTTATAATTAATCATTAATTCAATTTCTATGTTTCAAACACAGAATAAACCAATTCATCCATCAAAAAAGTAAATCTGTAGCATACGATTTATTTTTAAAAAAATTCCATCCAATCGCCATTACAATTCCAAGCAATTCATAGGCGATTCATAAGCCAAGCCAAGCTTGCAAAGAGGGATATAATTAATTTATATATAGTTGTGTGAGTTAAATCAAATAACTCACCTTAAAAAAAATTATTGGTTGAAGCTTTCATTTGCAACCACCATCACCAAAACGCTAACTGCCATGGACATATATAACAATTCCAGAATGACACCCCTACATCGTACTCTTAATCTTCCATCAAATTCCATCTCACCCACATCCAAGCTTCTTCCAATGCTCCACCATGACATTGCAGTTCCATGTCGTTGCTGCCAAGGATCGTGACCATCGTCAGTCGTCGCCATCTTCATGTTCGCATGCTCTCCCCACAATCACATGCCACTGCCAGTCCGCTCTACCTTGCAGCAGCTCGAGTCGCGAGTGTCCCCCATTATCATCCACACTCCCACATCATCATGCCCCTCACCAAGTCGAGATCGTGTCTCGATCAAGAATCATTTGCAGTAGTATTTTTTTCGAACGTAATTTTCCCCATTTTGATTTTTAATCTAGGGCATCTAAACAAGATAAAGGAAATGGGTTTTGCAGATTAAGGGGAGTGGTTTTATTTTGTTATGGCTGGACCTAATTATTAGTTTGAATTGGCTTTTGGTTAGCTTTTGGGGCCTGATTTACATAAGGATTAAATTTCCACTTGCTTTCTATTTAATTCTTTTATATTTGAATTTAAATATTAGCCTTTGTTATTTATTTATACATATATCATGATCTAATCGAGATTGATTTACTGATTTTATTAAATGTCAATTAAAACTTCTTTTTATCTATTTCAATTACATAAAATAATTACACCTTTGAATATTTTAAATTTAACAATAATACTTTACCCAGTTTAATATATTTTTTGAAAATACTTTATTAATTAATTCAATTTGTTAAAACAAAAATCTATTATTAAACAGACTCCAATTAAATAAAAAGTGAAATTTCAAAATAATATTTATAAAGATCAAATACAGACATTTTTATTTTAATTAAATTTATATAATATTATAGCTTCGAAAACATGGTTGTTACATAAGGTATCCTCTTCAGGCGCTCCTTCTCCCTATCAGTATGAGGGACATCATTCTTAGAAAGGCCAATTCTAAATCGCGTTGGAACATTTCAGCCCTTGGAATTCTCCAAACTGAAGCTTTTTAGTATGGTATCTATATACAAGGATTGGGACAACCCTAACAACCTTTTGGATCTATCTCTATGGATTCTTATACCAAATATATAGGTTTAATTGGAATCAGGACAGTTGGAAGCGGGTTAAATGTGAGAACTTAAACAAATCCATTTGAAGATCTTTGTTAAGTTATGAAGCCTAAATTGATTTTAGATCTAATCTAACATATTTTAAATAGATTTTTGCTAAATTGGTTTAAAAGAGTTTGAATATGATTTAAATTTAAATGTACGAGTATATCAAATACACTCATGTATGTAACTATTCTCGGTTAATTTAATTTATAAAAGGAAACATTTCGTTTCTCTTTCTAAAACTTATGTAATTAATTGAGGAAAGATTTTGGTTTAATTGGAGTAAGAGAAATCTTTCATTTCTCTCTTTTTAATTAAATTGATCGATTTATTAAATATGATTAATAACAATTTATAGTAGCATAAATTGTGAGTATATTCAAATATACTCTAGTATATATTGTGTATATGCAACATTAAAAAGGGTGTACATAATTGATGTGACCATATGTAGGAGCTAGAATTTACACCGCAACAGGCTCATTTCCCCTTTACATATGTCTTTATTGTCCAAAATTTTGATTTAAAATTATTTATTATATAAATGTATAGAAGTATGAATGCATGTATATGTGTGTGTCTATATATATATATATATATATATAACATATTAGACAATCTTATACAATTTGAAATCTAAAATCACCAGTAGTAAATTTGGTTTCAATTAAAGAAATGTTTGATATTAAATATGTCAATTATTACATAGGATCCATCTTCTGATTTAAAATTACAGCAACACATGTATGATACCACATACACACATACACACACACATATAGACATATACATATACATATACATATACATATATACATATACATATACATATACATATACATACATATACATATATATATACATATACATACATATACATATAGATACATATGCATATACATACATATATATTACAATCAATATTTTAGATTTAAAATAAATTATTTACCTGTAGAGATTTGCAATTTAAATTATACGTATACATATTTGAATTTAAAGTTAATATTTAAATCAAGCTTTTTGTTTAGAAAGAAAACACATAAAACTTCAAATTTAGAAAATAGATAAAAAGATTTACAAAAATTCCATTCATAAATTTCAAGTCAAAATATTCTTTTTAATTTAAACCAATATTTAAAACATTCATATTCAAATATCAATGATATAAAAAAGGAATTAATTTTTAAGGGGGAAGTTAATTATTAACATGAACATGTTATTTATTTTGTGTATGTAAATATTCTAAATTATAATATAATTCTAAAAAAATTAGTTTTTTTTAGTTAATAAAATTTCAATGAAATAGGAAAAGAATTGGACAAATTAGGCATATGTAAATTCGTGATAATAACATACAAATCTAGATAACATGAAGAAAACAACATATTAACAAAGGAGAAAGAGGATCTAAATCTTATGAGTATTTTGAAATGCGATGAAAAGCAAAAGTATATCTGAATTAAATCAACATAATTAAAAGACTTTCAACGGAGATGGACATAAAAGGATTTTAACTACTTGTTGCAAGATAAACCGAAAAACACCAGATGAATCATGTGACGCCCCACCTCTATACTCACACTAGCTAAGGACACTACAGGGTAATGCCGTCGACTAGCACGAAGAATAAGGCTGTTGAGGAGCGACCATCTATGTAATTGCTTTGTGCGAGTACCGATATGTCAGATAATATAACTTACATTTCATTTCAAGAGGAAATCCGACATATCAAATACAAACTCAAAGCTACCACACAGTGGCTGTGTGGACTTCGGAAACAAATATAGAAATAAGCATAACACAAATGAGTGACATATATTCATATCACAAAGGTGGAATCAGATATGAATATATCATATAAAAGTGTACATCAAAATAGTGGTCATATAAGATCCACTACATCACAAAAGAATAGGTACAAGTGCTAGACAAAAGAATATGTATACATCAAGGAGTCTCTATCTCGAATGTATAATAACAAAAACTACTAATCTAAAGTAGTTAGCCAAAAATCAGATGATGAACCCTGATAAGAAGTTAAGCAGAAGCACCTGAAATACCTCGGTCTGACCCGAGTATTATTTAAGAAGAAAATAATAAACGGATCAGTCTAGTTATAAATATCAGATAAAATGAGATAGGATAAGAGATATGACAAAAACGTATGATCACAATAATGCCATACTATGACAAGTATACATCAGATAACCAACAAATTCATACAATATCTCAAATATTCTCAAACACTAAAAAGAATGTCATATTCTTTAAATTATTCACCAAAACACAAATATTGATAGAGCTTATCAATGCATATCATCAAAATTGGTGAAACACAAATTCTAGAAATCAACAACCAGAAATCCAAAAATCACAAAAACGGGGAGGCCTATCACAAACGGGAGCATGAAAACTCACCAACACGTGCATCATAAACGGAACGCTATTCCATGGTCGCTAACCATCAATTTTGAGCCGAAGCTCCACAAACGACCCAAAGACCATGGGTCGCTACCCCACCAATTTTGAGTTGAAACTCCACAAACGGGGTTTAACCCCTACACAAACAAACAGACGTCGCACATCGCTAGTCTAAATCACAAAATGATTATCATCGATATAAAAAGTGTGAATCACACTAAGCTAGTAAATATAAGAGTTTAGCTTCATGTCCCATAACCACTGACTTAAATTAAATATTTACGAACAAATTGTAGATTTCCACTCGAAAATTGTCACAAGAGTTCAATCGAACAAGTCCAAGAATTAACCGACGAAGTAAACGCAAGCGTTTCACACCACTTTTTTTGCTAAGCCGTTTAATTAGATTTCTCATACGAATGAGGTAAAGGTTTGTATATACTAATAGATTGGAAAACGGTTTTATAAACGAGATTTGTATTAAAAATAGAGTTGGAATCATCTTTGTGAAAGAGTTTAAAAATTTACTACTAGTATAGAAACCTTTGTATTTTAAAGTGACAAATCATAAAAAAAATTGTAAAAATAATCAATCACCAAAGATTCACATTCGAAGACGTGAATCAAAACCATAGAGATCGATATCAAATCCATCAAATGGATATTCCCAAAAATCCCAAGAAAGAAGTCATCAAAGTCGATAAATGATAACAACAAATCGGATCATCAAGAATCGCTTAAAAATCGAGAACCCACACAAAACTGCCTAAAATAGGCAAAAAGCACATTTCCCCGATTCAATCGACTGCACTGTATGATCAGTCGACTAATACATGCTTGGAAACTCTCAGTTTCAGGTTCAGTCGACTGACTATACAGTTCAGTCGACTGATACAGGGACAGGAACTTTTCGTTCCCAGATTCAATCGACTGAACTGTATAGTCAGTCGACTGATCTGATACCCAGAAACATTATGTTTCCAAGTTCAGTCGACGGACTATATAGTTCAGTCGACTGAACTGTAATTTGCAGTAAAATTAGTCTAGCCCCATGAAGGGAAAAAATCCTAACCGGAAGCGATCGGACAAGCAAAAGAGACTAGGGATTTATGCCAAGCGACAACCCAGCCTTATAGGCTGTTCGATACACCCCAACAACATGTTCAAACATCAAAGGTAGGATTTTTAAAGATTTGACTTCAAAACACCAAAAATTGGAATATTCATCAAACCAATTCAATTCAAAGGCAAATGAACAAGGAATAGATGTTAGGAATTACTACCTAACAACTATCAAAGATATAGGCATAGATGTGAGTTTAAAAACTCACATTTTAAACCCAAAACATCAAATGAGAAGCTCTAGAACAAGCAAAGATTGATTTCTCTTCAACAACACCTCTAGAATCTTCAATCTATTATCAAAGGTAAAGTTTTTCCTAAGTTAGGTTATAGGAATTTCTGAAAATTGAAGAGGGATTGAGATGGAAAAGATGAAGAGGATGCTTACCTAAGCTTCTCTTGGATTTTGGACTTGAATTTGAGTTTCCTAATCAAAGCTAGGGTTTAGGAATTTTAATTTCCTCTTCTTTCCCTCATTTTTACTTTAGCTTGAGAGTGTTAGGAAATGAGGAGTGGAATGAATGAAGAGGAGTGGAGTTGGGTTATTTGTTAGGTTGGTGGGCTGAAACCCAAACCCAAAGCCCTAAATGAAAATATCAAAATTTTACTCAACTCCAAAAATATCGATGGTTATACTCAAAAAGGTCGCAAATGCCATTTTGGACTCAATGGAAGTGGTCTCGAGTCCTAATTCGACCATTTGCAAAAAGTGAAATTTCGGACTTAAATCCGACTAACGATGCTATATTTGAATAAAACATTTAAATATACAATCGTAAAATATGCGGGTTGTTACAGACTCCCCTCCTTAAAGAAATTGCGTCCTCGCAATACTTAAGAAAAAGAAATAAAAAGTAACAACCATACAAAGGCATACCAACACAAAAAGAAGAAATTTTGAAATGAGAAGTTCACCTTAAGGAGCACGAGAGAGTAAATCCGGATGTGTTCGCCCGATGGATTCTCTAGATTCCCAAGAGCAATCCTTAGGATTTGTGGACCATTGAACTTTCACAAGAGGAACATCTTTATTTCAAAGGCGTTTAACCTCTGTAGCAATGATACGAATAGGATGTTGCTCATAAGTCAAATTAGGCGAAACTTCAATTTCTTCAATAACACCGGGCTCAAGAATAGAATTGGAATATCGAAGGCATTTCCGTAATTGACAGACATGGAATACGTCAGAAAATCGAGCCGGTAATAAAAGGCGATAAGCCATGGAACCAATGCGTTCGGTGATGGGAAATGGGCCAATATATCGAGGTGCTAATTTTCTCGATCGACTGAAACGCACAACACCCTTCATAGGTGAAACACGAATAAACACAAAATCTCCCACACAAAATTCTAATTTCCTTCTTCGATTATCAGCATAGGATTTTTGCCTACTTTGAGCTTCTTTCATCCTATGACGAATAAGGTCAATCTTTTCTGTGGCATCACGAATAAAATTTGGACCTAAAACCAGCTTCTCACCGGCTTCAAGCCAACACGAAGGAGATCGGCATGGCCTTCTGTAGAGTGCCTCGAAAGGTGCTATAACAATACTAGATTGGAAGCTATTATTATACGAAAACTCAACAAGAGAAATATGATCTTCCCAACTTCCAAAAAAATAAAGAACAGATGCACGAAGAAGATCTTCAAGAGTTTGATTCACACGCTCGGTTTGTCCAACGGACTGAGGATGATAAGCGGTGCTAAAATTAAGCTTTGTTCCCAAAGCTTTTTGAAGACCTTTCCAAAATCCACTGGTAAATAATGGATCACGATCGCTAACAATAGAAGTAGGAACTCCATGCAATTTAACAATCTCTTTAACATAGAGTTTGGCTAAAAGAGGTACGGTCCGATTGGACCGAACGGGAATAAAATGGGCAGATTTTGTAAGTCTATCGACAATCACCCATAAACTATCATGACCCGAACGAGAATGGGGAAGACCGTCAATAAAGTCCATGGAGACTTGATCCCACTTCCAAACGGGAATGTCCAAAGGTTGCAATAACCCACCGGGCCTTTGATGCTCCGCCTTCACGAGTTGGCAAGTCATGCAACGCTTAATAAAATTAGCAATATCAGATTTCATTCCATCCCAATAATAAAGTCGCTTCATGTCCACGTACATTTTACTACTGCTGGGATGAATGGTAAGTTTAGAACAATGAGAATCTTCTAAAATGTCTTTACGAAGATCAATAATATTTGGCACAATAAATCTACCAAATTTTCGAATACCTCCACGAGCATCAATATCAAAGTCTTTCAAACCTTCAATATCAATTTTATCTCTACAACTTTGGCTAAGAAGAACCAATTCGGGATCATGCTTTTGAGCTTCAAGAATGCGGTCTAAAAGAGAAGGATGAGCCTCAAGGCTACACAAAATAAGAGATGAACATGAATTGGATTCACGATCTCGAATCTCACAAGTGGACAAAGTCTCGAGATCATTCCATTCGGATATCATCATAGAAACAACCGCTTGTTGCTTTCAGCTAAGGGCATCGGCAACACGATTTCCCTTTCTGGGAGTATAAAGAATATCAAGATCATAAGATGCAAGGAATTCGAGCCAACGTTATTGACGCAAGTTGAGCCTTTTGAGAAAATAAATACTTCAAAGATTTATGGTCGGTGTAGAGAACAAATTTCTCTCCTAAAAGATAATGATGCCAAATTCTAAGGGCGAAAACAATAGCCGCGAGCACTAAATCATGAGTGGCATATCTAGTCTCGGCAGGCTTTAATTGCCTAGAAGCATAAGCAATAACACGGTCCCTTTTCATGAGAACGGCACCCAAACCAACACAACTAGCATCGGTATAAACAATAAAGTCTTGGTTCCCATTGGGAATCACAAGAAAAGGAGCATCGGAAAGGAGTTCTTTTAATTTTTGAAAAGCAGATTCACATTTGTTTAACCAAATGTACTTAACTCTCTTCTTTGTCAAACTAGTAAGAGGCACAGAAATTTTAGAGAAATCTTTTATGAAACGACGGTAATAACCCGCCAATCCGAGAAAGCTACAAATTTCCGTCACACTCTCCGGTCTCTTCTAATTTTAAATCGCTTCAATCTTTGAAGGATCCACGAAAATTCCGGACTCAGAAATGATGTGTCCTAAAAATTTCACACGAGATTATCAAAAGTGGCACTTAGAAAATTTTGCTTTCAATTGGTTGCTCCTAAGAGTTTACAACACAATCCGAAAATGTTTTTCATGCTCTTCCTCAGTTTTAGAATAAACAAGAATATCATCCATAAAGATGAGAACAAATCGATCGAGGAAGTCTTTGAAAACTCGATTCATAAGGTCAACGAAATAAGCTGGAGCATTCGTTAAACCAAATGGCATAACAAGCCATTCATAAGATCCATAACGAGTACGGAACGATGTCAAAGGAATACTATCCTCTGCAATGCGAAGCTGATGAAAACCGGTTGCTAAGTCTAATTGTGAAAAGACTCTAGCACCACTAAGTTGATCGAATAAATCATCAATCCGAGGCAAGGGATATTTATTCTTGATGGTGAGATCGTTAAGCTTGCAGTAGTCAATGCAAAGCCTAAGTGTACCATCGAATTTCTTCACAAAGATAGCAGAAGCTCCCCAAGGAGAGGAACTAGATTGAATAAACTGCTTCGCTTCCAATTCGGATAATTGTTTACGCCTCTCCTCATTTTCCCTATTGGACATACGATAAGGAGGACGAGTGATAGGTAGAGCTCCAGGGATTAGATTAATTCTGAACTCTACTGTTCGCTTAGGTGGTAATCCTAAAACGGGCTCAAATATATCGGGAAATTCACGAACAACGTGAATGAGGGAAATAACATCTTCCTCATCATCATTATCATCATCATGTGGATTTAGAGAATATAAGGATGCCACCAAATTGGAGTCTGAATCTTTAAGAACAATAGAAATCTACTTAACAGATTGAGGATGTCGAAGATATATAGTCCAGTCAGGACATAGGATATGGGCTTCATAACGATTAAGCCAGTCCATTCCCAAAATAATTCCGAAACCAAGGTAACGCATAACATGCAAATCGGCTTGGAAAGAATAATCACATAAAATAATGTCGACATCTTTACAAAGTAAACTGAGCGTTGCGGATCCACCAACCGGATTCGCAATCCTCAATGAAGTCATCAAGCCAATAACATTCAAAGACAAAGCATCAACAAGTTCTTTTGATATAAAAGAGTGAGATGCACTCGTATCAAAAAGAACTCGAATAGGAAGATCACAAAATTTAATAATGCCATCAAGGATAGAATGAGAAATACCTTGACCAAGAGAAGTGTTACTAGGGGATTGCACTACATTTAGCTTTCCCTCTTTCTTGCTTTGAAGTTTGGGACACAAAGATATAGTATGACCCGAACTGTTGCAATAGCGGCAAGTAAGGGGCTTCAGACACTTGTTTGCATAATGGTCCTTAGAACCACAATTGTAACATTCTCCATGACTAGAGGTAGGAGTCTTTGCTACCGAAGTTGCTTGCTTCCCTTTCTTGTTGGTATTAGGCTTGAACTTAAAAGGCCTCTTCTTATTGACGTTTTGTTTGACTTCAACATCACTTTCTTTATCGGCCTCTTCGAGTCGAAGAGCGATATCAACAAGTTGATCGAAAGAAACTTCTAGTTTTAGAAGTAATGGCTTTTTGAGATTCTTATTCAACCCATACACAAATCTCTGATTTTTCTTCAATGGGGTATTAATATACTCGACCCCATATTTAAATAGAGATTTGAAAGATGCGACGTAATCCGTCACAGAAGATTCACCTTGAACAAGGTCAATAAAGCGTCGAGCTAAAGATACCTTTTCAGCTTCCGGCACAAATTTCAACTCGAACCTTTCTCGGAATTGCTCCCAAGTAAGATCCGCTTCAATAATTTTCGAGATCAGAAGCTCATACAAATCTAATGCTCTCTCCTAGAGCATGCTAGAAGCCACTTGGACTCGATGTAGATCAATAAGGTTCATGCGGGAAAAGATGTGATTGCATGTTCTAAGTCAAGCTTGGACTTCTATAACGCTTTCGGAACCCTTGAAATGCCTTCCACCCAAGTTGGTGTAATCACTGCACAAGCGTGCAAACCCAGATTTAGGATGAGTAGGCTCTGGAATTGGTCCGATAGCTTGAGCATTCTTCACAAGATCTAAAAGTTGCTGGGCAGACATGAATACTCCATCTTGAGGAGTGGCACTAGATTGACCGGCGCTGGGACGACCTGGTCTAACCATTTCTCTTCTTTAAGAAAAAGAAAGAACGAAGAGGAAAAAGGTTATTCTCAGAATGAATATCAAACAAACTTGATTGATAAAACAAGGCATCATAAAAGAAAATAGGATAAAACGGTACGAAGACACGAATTAAATCCTATGGCACGATTCATAAGAAAGAATTAGGACAATGATCCTTGCTAGATTATTCCACATTGTTCTGAAGTTTGGCTCTAATACCAAGCTGTGACGCCCCACCTCTATACTCACACTAGCCAACACTACGGGGTAATGCCGTCGACTAGCATGAAGAATAACGCTGTTGAGGAGCGACCATCTATGTAATTGCTTTGTGCGAGTACCAATATGTTAGATAATATAACTTACATTTCATTTCAAGAGGAAATCCGACATATCAAATACAAACTCAAAGCTACCACATAGTGGCTATGTGGACTTCGGAAACAAATATAGAAATAAGCATAACACAAATTAGTCACAGATATTCATATCACAAAGGCAGAATCAGATATGAATATATCACATAAAAGTGTACATCAAAATAGTGGTCATATAATATCCACTACATTACAAAAGAATAGATACAAGTGTTAGACAAAAGAATATGTATACATCAAGGAGTCTCTATCTCGAATGTATAATAACAAAACCTACTAATCTAAAGTAACTAGCCAAAAATCAGATGATGAATCCCGATAAGAAGTCAAGCAGAAGCACCTGAAATACCTCGGTCTGACCCGAGTATTATTTAAGAAGAAAATAATAAACGGATCAGTCTAGTTATAAATATCAGATAAAATAAGATAGGATAAGAGATATCACAAAAACGTATGATCACAATAATGCCATACCGTGACAAGTATACATCAGATAACCAACAAAATTCATACAATATCTCAAATATTCTCAAACACTAAAAAGAATGTCATATTCTTTAAATTATTCACCAAAACACAAATATTGATAGAGCTTATCAATGCATATCATCAAAATTGGTGAAACACAAATTCTAGAAATCAACAACCAGAAATCCAAAAATCACAAAAGGGGGGAGGCCTATCACAAACGGGAGCATGAAAACTCATCAACACGTGCATCACAAACGGAACGCTATTCCATGGTCGCTAACCATCAATTTTGAGCCGAAGCTCCACAAACGGCCCGAAGACCATGGGTCGCTACCCCACCAATTTTGAGTTGAAACTCCACAAACGGGGTTTAACCCCCACACAAATAAAGAGACGTCGCACATCGCTAGTCTAAATCACAAAATGATCATCATCGATCAATAAAAAGTGTGAATCACACTAATCTAGTAAATATAAGAGTTTAGCTTCAAGTCCACATAGCCACTGTGTGGTAGCTTTGAGTTTGTATTTGATATGTCAGATTTCCTCTTGAAATGAAATGTAAGTTATATTATCTGACATATCGTTACTCGCACAAAGCAATTACACAGATGGTCGCTCCTCAACAGCCTTATTCTTCATGCTAGTCGACGTCATTACCCCGTAGTGTCCTTGGTAGTGTGAGTATAGAGGTTGGGCGTCACAAATCATATGGAATTCAAACACATGAAAATCATAACTAAATTAAATTAGATAATTACCTTGGGATGTTTCCAAAAAATCACACCTTGAAAAGATGAAATGATCTTTGAATTTTCCACGAATCAAGAGATAAGAACCACCTTATGTTTTGATTCTATTTGATTGTGAAATTTTTGAAATTTTTTTCTCCTAGGCCACCATGGAAATTTGCCCAGGACTTGATAGGAGGTAGAGAAAAAATTTTGTCAGAAAAGAATCAAATGAATGAACAAGAGAGAATATGTGTAACGACCCGTAAATTTCAACTGTTTTAATAACGTAATTAGTTGAAATTTTGTGAAATTTTAAACGATAAAATTTTGAAATAAAAATTTAATATTTGGAATACGTCTAGTTAAACATAGCAACTGGTAAATTTTCGTCCAAAAATATGAAAGTTTATTTCGCGCGTAAATTCACTTCAATTTAATCAGTTAAAAAGCGTTGAAAATAAAACGTTTTCAAAACCAAAATATTTTTACATAGAAAAATTCTAAACCATCTTCTGAGCAAGATATCAGTTTGTCGTTTTTCCAAATTCAGACATCTTTGGCTTTGTCGATCTTATTTTTCAGCGTTTTTCTTGCATTGTCCGCTATTAGAAAATTCGAATTTTGATAATTCAATCGAACCACTGATATCTGTATACCGTTTTGATCGTCTCGTTGTACTGATCTCTACGGTATACTTACTTCTGTATTTTGAGGTTCTGTGCGTGGCAGAATCTACGAAACGATTGTCCGTATCGGTATCCTTTGAACTGTTTGTCTCCCTGTGTTCTTTTTGCTCTCGAGACAACCAATAGCCAGTGTTCTATTTCCTTGAATTCTTGTTCATGGGCTATTGTCATTCCCACGGTACAAAATTTAAATAAAATGTTCATTTATATTGTTCTCTGCCCATTCTCCTACATGAATGTTTACATTTCCAATGATAAATAAATTTGGTTTGTAAGTTACTAGCTTCTGTGAAATAAATGTTGCATGCGTGCTTCACTTTCACCTTTCATCTCCCCAGATCCATCACCTCTCCACTTCCATTCAAGAAAAAAAAACATGCCTTTTCCAAACGTTGCTTCTTCCTCTCCCCTTCCACACGCCTCATCTCCATCGGCCCATCACGTCCCTTTCTGACAGCCTTGTCCACCTCCGCTGTCACATCCCGAAATTTCCGACTTTCGAAAATTCAACATCGATACTCACTTTATCGACTGTCGAGCAATCGAGTGCCGGAAACTCCAATAGTGAGGGTTTAAGAAAGAGAAATAGACGAAAAGATAGAAGAAAAAGAAAAAGAGAAGAAGAACAACAAAACAACAACAGATACAGAACAGAGACAATATCAGAATCTCACATATCGCAGCGGAACAATATATAATAGATAAATGAATAATCTTTAAAACAAAGAACTATATCATTTTATACATACATCAATCATCAGAGTCAATATACAACAATGGACAGTTATATAACTTGTCCTCATACAGAGTATACAGCGGAATAAATACTATCAGATACAATTACTACGTCTCGCCATCCAACTTATCTCCAGAGCTCCAGAATATCCAGAATATCCTGATAATCTAACTCTAGACTGCCCGTGTGGAAATTTGTGGGCACCCAGAGTTTAGAAGGGAAACAATAAACTCCGAGTCAGTCATGGTGACTGGTGTGAGATCGTAAAACAGTTATTCTTTAAAATAAACAACAGGAAAATTTTATAGTCAATTCGAAATGCTTTTGGAAAATGAAACTACCATAAGACCTCCCGCCACACACACAATGCAAACGCAGACTTGGAGGAGATTTCTTCTTATGATAGTCAAAGATGCTTACTACGCAAAAATCAAATTCTTTTTGATATTATTATTAGTGCATAGTGTAGAAAACATTTCGAAAGTAGAATATAAATCTTAGCCAGCATAGGTACCATTATAGTATGCTTGCTATAGCTACCATATTAAATGGCAGGTTCTACAACTAATACCGTACAAGTCACGTATTGTTTCTTTGGATTTCCAACAAATGGTCAGGCTAAGGAACTTCCTATCCACGATGGGTACGTCCCTGGAATAGACGACCCGAGAACCTAACCGGATCTCTGCCAACACAAGGCCGGGTTACCTCTGCAAAAATAGGTAACTACTGACACGCGTATGCCATCCCTCGATCGTCACCGATCTTCCCGAGGATCCCCGATTCGCAACAAACCACATAGATAATAATAATGCAGTAACCACAGAGGTTAAGTATCTGGGCTCCATACCATGATACCACCTTTATCCAGAAGGAATGACATACACTAAGGGGCGCTACTCCCTAGAACCTTGCTGCATTCGTCCTGTTTCGACCATTTCCGGGGTGTGAGGCTCGACGAAGTCTCGTCCACAAAGCTACGCTTTCTCAAAAAGCCCTGCTTCGGGTCAAACAAAATGATCAACCTATGATCACAAAGATATAAGATCAAACAAATGATCATATCACAAATGATCAAACACTGATCATTTCACAGCAACACTCAGTATGCCACGTTACCAAATTGGGATATATCGCTGATAAATTTCAACTACATAACCTCTGAGCTCGTACGTCTCAGAGAAGGGTGTTAAGCTAAGAGAATAAATTCTCTGCCACCAACAGAAATGTATTTGAAAGAAATCAGCTTTATATCTCAAATTGTAACGTCAGACACACATCCATACAAGTATGTTCCGGGATCGAACAGAACCGAAGGCACTTCTCACGAAGCCCTTGCATTTCCGGATAATTTTCAATCACGTCAGGACTTCCCGTCACTAAGGGTGATAAAACCTCTAAATCGAAGATCAGTCGATGTAGAGTAACTCGACGGTAATCCTTCCGTTTTCAAAAATATCCGGTCTTCAACACCGGTCTTCAAATGCAATTCATAACGACGTATCACATATTCGGAATGGGTTATACGACCCCATGGTCCTTTCCCGGCTAACCCGAATAGTGAGCGTTTATTTAAAAATAAGTGTGGCATTCAAATTCATCCAATTCACAACAAATACCTATTTAAGGTAATTATTGATAGTCGGTTATTTAACTATCAATAAAGATGCGCGACATCATCAGATTCCAAATAATTTTCCCAAATTATTTATTCTTCAAAAATATCTTACTAGATATATAATTTTCCACACTTCAAAAATAAATCAACGTTTATTTTTAAAACGAATTCCCATTTCTTTATAAATTCCATATTGAATTTATATTTCAAAATATCTTCTGATATACGATTTTCAAATCGATTTTCAATATTCAATTTCAATTTATCTTTTACAAAGATAAATTCTCAAAACGTTCCTTTCATTTGGAAAAGCATTTCCATACTTATTTAAAAATAAGTGTTTCACAAATCTATTCATTTTCAACACTTGAAAATATTCGATATACTTAAATCAAATTAAGTATATATTCATTCTTTAAGGAAATCATTCTTTTAACACCTATTTGAGTCAAAACGAATGTTGCGTAAAACATCGTTACGACGACTCGAAATCACTAGTATAGGGATTCGAAATTAATATAGATATGTAAATCCCAATACTAGATAAAAACATTTCCTTTCGGAAATCATTTACTATAACAACAGTGTTATAGTCCACCATTTCCTTATTTCTCGAAAACGCCTATTTCAACAAGAACTGTTGAAATCTATGCTTTCGATTCACAATACATTTTAAAACATCTTTAAAATGTTTAACTTCATTTTTAATATCACTTCTTCAAAAACGTATCCATTTTACTTAACAATATATTCACTGTCCAAATCGTGAATATACTTCACTTAACCCTATTTAAATCTTTTCTACACATTTATTTCGAGAATTTTCCACTATCCAAAATCGCGAATATATCTACTTTAATAACCTTCTATATTTAAATTTATCAAATTCAATCGATTTCGAATTTATAAACACGGTTATAAATTCTATTTTTATTTTAATAACAACCTCGACTTATAAATCTTCTTTTTATCAACTTCTATATTTTTACTTATCAAAATAAGTGTTTTCGGATTTATAAACAACTTTTATAAATTCCAATTCTATTTATAAAAACTTCAATACCAAATCAATTTCAATATTGATTTCTAAATTTATTTATCACTACTAAATAAATTCCTTATTTTCCTCAAATCATTCAATATTCTATTTTTAAATGGATTCTTCAAATTGGAATCATTTTACATTGATTCCCCAAATCATTTCAATTTACCAATTTTAAAATTTCTAATTGGATTTCCAACTTATCTTCTTTTAAATAAATTCCTTATTAAGAAAACAAATTTCAATTGTTTCTTTCAATCTAGTTAAAAATCCAGATTTTAAATAAATTTCCTCAATTTAAAATCACTATTATACGAAATTCATTTATTTAACATTTTCTCTTGATTCTGGAATTAATTCAATGAGATTTTACAAATCAACTTTTTATACTTTAAAAATTCCTTTCTTCAAAATTTCTTCAATTTCTAAAATTAATTCACTTAAAAATTTCTATTTTGATTTCAAAAATTCAACTTCGTTTATCTTTGGAATCCAATGATACCAAACATCTATTCAGCTAAATTTTAGCTTTCAAACAATTTCCAGATATCAATATGATTAATAGCATCACTATAATCATTCACAGATTCATATCACAATAGAAATAAATTCAATCAATGTGAGGGGTCCAGTTGGATCCCTCCAACCTGTTTCCCTGCATCCAAAGACGTTAGCACAATACCAATTCCGCTCCAGTACGGAATTATCGCGGTATATAGGTTTTTTTATAAATCCGCTTACTAACGGCGCAATAGGGTCTCATCCGCTATACGAGGCGGGAAATCAACAATCCAGTATATACATATGCCAATATGTATATACTGCTATATATATAGATATATCCTATCATATCTAATAGCACATTCAATAGCAATCAATCAAATCAATAAATAACTGAAAATTCCACTTTTCAATTGAGTGAGAAAATCTCACCTTAGCTCTTTATTTTGCAATGCAATCCAATTCTTCTTTCGTTTTCTCGACTTTAACCTTACTGCATATCCAGGTTCGACCATCACGAGACTGCCCTTCGCCATCACCATCGACGAACTCGCCCAAACACTCATCGACACTCGACCGCGCCGCCGCCATGAACAGTTCCTCCACCGCTCTAAATTTCACGTGACTCCACCATTTGCCTCGACATCGCCTCCCACTGCTTCAAGAACTCCTAACTCGCTGCTGCCTGGAACAATCATCACGACAAAGTCGCGAACTCCGCCTCCAGATTGGTGCTCGCGAGAAACTCCCCTGCCATCGTCGAGTCGTTCGAGCGTCAAGAAGGGACGAAATCGCCTTGCTCGTCGCGACTACCATACGTCGTACCCTTCGATGCGTCGCGCTCAACACAGCCCACTCGAACTTCGAAATCGATGTCGCCATCTCCTGCGAAGTCGCGACTGAATCTCGCCATTCATTCGAACCCGGCTCCGACTTTGGGGATTCGCGAGGAAGAGGGTTTTCTTCGATTCGATTTTTGAACAGAGGGCTTCGTCTCGATTTCTTTTCGAATAGAGGCCATTTATTTGTTTTTCTCTTGGAACTGATAGAAGGAGGGAATTTAAAATTGAAGGGGAATGGGTCGCGTTATTTTACGTCGTGATTTCTTCGTGATTTGAGGCGTAAGTTTAGGCGTGATTAAAGGAGATATGTGGTGTTGTTAATTAATATAAATTTAAAATTTTAATTTGAATTCGTTCTAAAATCTGAATGTGTTTATACTTCGTACGCTCACAGATTAACTCCAAAAAATACGAAATTGGAAATCCGACAATAATACAATATTACGGACCCAATGGGACTGGTTTCGTTGAATTCCGAGACAGTCTGAAATTTGACTATTTTAAATATCGATTCGAACAATTAAATTCAAAACTGAACGGAACAGTTTCAAATTCAATTCTGACAGTTCGATTAGCTTCGGTATTATCAATACGAATTTTAAAAGCTTTCGAAATATTTTTCTTCAACTTTAAATTGAAGATTTAAATTTTATTCAACTTACAATAGATTAAATTCTGTAATTAAATCGCCAAAATTGAATTTATATCGAGGATTCAAATTAAATCACCGTTCAAATATTTAAAATAAGTTAAATATTCTCAATTTAATTCGTTCAAAATTCTGGGTCGTTACAGACTTCCCCCCTTAAAAGAATTTCGTCCTCGAAATTACAAGTTAGGAAAAAAGATCCTTAATTCGTCTACTATCTTTCACAATTCAATAGTTTTATCAAATTTTTTTACCATAACAAATCTTTCTACTAAAGATTCGTTATTATTTCAACTAACCTTTTCCAACTTCAATTATAAGTTTCAAACAACATCGTTTACTTCAAAATTCAAATTCGAGTTTAAATTCAAATTTTAACTTCCAAAATTTCTCAAAAATTTTCTAACACCCTAAATTTCCGAAAAATTTCGCCAGCGTCTCCTTTGCGCGGCTAATACGGCACGACTACAAGACGTCCCTACGGACTCTCAGATTTCAAAAAGAAAAAGAAAAAGCCAAACGGCTAGAGAGAAATCATCAAAAACTCATATTGGAATTCAAATACGTACCTTTTTCGAGCAATTCAAATTTATCTGTGAAATAAATTTTCCAATCCCTTTATACACCTGTATATCCTACTAGCCATTATATCTAGTTACAGCATTCAAATCATTTTGCAAATTCGATTACAAATTTTCAATATATACTCCTTATACATTCTTACTTCACTGTTGAAGTTACATATTCATTATCATTCAATTTTACATTTCAAATTTCTATTTGAATTCAATTTTATCTTCTGTTCTGAATATTGAATTTCTATCGATTATTTTTCATTTACTAATTCATATCACTCTATATATTAGTTTCATTCTCTAATTCATTTTAAACTTCAATATTCAGCTTGAATTACATTTACTAACAATTTCAGAACAAAGTTTCACATTCATCTTCCATTTCAGTTTTACTTACAAATTCAAATTTATTTATTCATTCTGAAACTTATTCACTAATTCTTTCATTTCCAATCCGAATCTGATTTCCAAATCAAATTTCAATTATTCCATAAGTCTTCGACTTACTTACATTTCGATTTATAAAATCATTTATCCATTCACATTACTAATTCCATTATGAATTTTATCTTCAATTATCCTTTTTGAATTCTATTTTCATTTGTAAATCATATTTACAATTCATATTCATAATTTTTTTTCATATATGAATTTATTTCCTTATACTTTCAATTCACATTTATAGATTTCATTTGTTAATGAACTTTAATTCCAATCACATTTACATATTTTACATTTCAAATTCATTTTTGAAAACAAGTCAAATTATTCCTGAATTTCCAAAACATAAACCCAAAATTTCAAACAACTTCCACTTAAAACAATTTGGCAGCAATTCCTCTTTTGGAAACCCGAAAATGAACACCGGTGATGCCATGGTCATCATCGGAATTATTTTCCAGCGACCTAAAAGAGTTTAGAGCTTTATCTTTCTAAAATACTTTTCAAACCTTTGAAATTCATTTTCAACTCTAAAAAAAAAATTTAAACTTTTCAAATCTCCAAAATTTACAAATTCTTTTCAAAACATTTCCAAATACTTCTCTGGAATTCCGTTTCAAATTACAATTCACATTTATAATTTACATTCTTAAATTTCATTTGTATGTGAATTTTATTTCTTAAATCTTGGAGTTACGATTTGAATTTCTTATTCAATTTCAATAATAATGATAACATTTCAATGTTATTATTTCCTAACAACCAAACATCCATATACTATAATACTTCATAGAAAACCATTTCTTTTCTATACAAAAATAGTTTTGGGCAAAATTATTTCATTTACCCTATTTAAAACAATACTGTGTCAGTTTATCTTGTTTAGAGTTTAGAAACCCCTATCGATTACAGTTAGCTAGACTGCACCGACCAGAATCTATAAACAATCAACCGATAAGTCAACACAATACAAAACAATTTTATATTCAATAACAAATACGCGCTCATATCTATTATTACACTCAACTCATTCTAGAGTACTACTGACTCTATCTCTAATGAGTAACACCCAACAGAGCAGGGTTGTCGCTTAACCATATGCTCTGATACCACTTTGTCACATCCCGAAATTTTCGACTTTCGAAAATTCAACATCGATACTCACTTTATCGACTGTCGAGCAATCGAGTGCCGGAAACTCCAATAGTGAGGGTTTAAGAAAGAGAAATAGACGAAAAGATAGAAGAAAAAGAAAAAGAGAAGAAGAACAACAAAACAACAACAGATACAGAACAGAGACAATATCAGAATCTCACATATCGCAGCGGAACAATATATAATAGATAAATGAATAATCTTTAAAACAAAGAACTATATCATTTTATACATACATCAATCATCAGAGTCAATATACAACAATGGACAGTTATATAACTTGTCCTCATACAGAGTATACAGCGGAATAAATACTATCAGATACAATTACTACGTCTCGCCATCCAGCTTATCTCCAGAGCTCCAGAATATCCAGAATATCCTGATAATCTAACTCTAGACTGCCCGTGTGGAAATTTGTGGGCACCCAGAGTTTAGAAGGGAAACAATAAACTCCGAGTCAGTCATGGTGACTGGTGTGAGATTGTAAAATAGTTATTCTTTAAAATAAACAACAGGAAAATTTTATAGTCAATTCGAAATGCTTTTGGAAAATGAAACTACCATAAGACCTCCCGCCACACACACAATGCAAACGCAGACTTGGAGGAGATTTCTTCTTATGATAGTCAAAGATGCTTACTACGCAAAAATCAAATTCTTTTTGATATTATTATTAGTGCATAGTGTAGAAAACATTTCGAAAGTAGAATATAAATCTTAGCCAGCATAGGTACCATTATAGTATGCTTGCTATAGCTACCATATTAAATGGCAGGTTCTACAACTAATACCGTACAAGTCACGTATTGTTTCTTTGGATTTCCAACAAATGGTCAGGCTAAGGAACTTCCTATCCACGATGGGTACGTCCCTGGAATAGACGACCCGAGAACCTAACCGGATCTTTGCCAACACAAGGCCGGGTTACCTCTGCAAAAATAGGTAACTACTGACACGCGTATGCCATCCCCCGATCGTCACCGATCTTCCCGAGGATCCCCGATTCGCAACAAACCACATAGATAATAATAATGCAGTAACCACAGAGGTTAAGTATCTGGGCTCCATACCATGATACCACCTTTATCCAGAAGGAATGACATACACTAAGGGGCGCTACTCCCTAGAACCTTGCTGCATTCGTCCTGTTTCGACCATTTCCGGGGTGTGAGGCTCGACGAAGTCTCGTCCACAAAGCTACGCTTTCTCAAAAAGCCCTACTTCGGGTCAAACAAAATGATCAACCTATGATCACAAAGATATAAGATCAAACAAATGATCATATCACAAATGATCAAACACTGATCATTTCACAGCAACACTCAGTATGCCACGTTACCAAATTGGGATATATCGCTGATAAATTTCAACTACATAACCTCTGAGCTCGTACGTCTCAGAGAAGGGTGTTAAGCTAAGAGAATAAATTCTTCGCCACCAACAGAAATGTATTTGAAAGAAATCAGCTTTATATCTCAAATTGTAACGTCAGACACACATCCATACAAGTCTGTTCCGGGATCGAACAGAACCGAAGGCACTTCTCACGAAGCCCTTGCATTTCCGGATAATTTTCAATCACGTCAGTACTTCCCGTCACTAAGGGTGATAAAACCTCTAAATCGAAGATCAGTCGATGTAGAGTAACTCGACGGTAATCCTTCCGTTTTCAAAAATATCCGGTCTTCAACACCGGTCTTCAAATGCAATTCATAACGACGTATCACATATTCGGAATGGGTTATACGACCCCATGGTCCTTTCCCGGCTAACCCGAATAGTGAGCGTTTATTTAAAAATAAGTGTGGCATTCAAATTCATCCAATTCACAACAAATACCTATTTAAGGTAATTATTGATAGTCGGTTATTTAACTATCAATAAAGATGCGCGACATCATCAGATTCCAAATAATTTTCCCAAATTATTTATTCTTCAAAAATATCTTACTAGATATATAATTTTCCACACTTCAAAAATAAATCAACGTTTATTTTTAAAACGAATTCCCATTTCTTTATAAATTCCATATTGAATTTATATTTCAAAATATCTTCTGATATACGATTTTCAAATCGATTTTCAATATTCAATTTCAATTTATCTTTTACAAAGATAAATTCTCAAAACGTTCCTTTCATTTGGAAAAGCATTTCCATACTTATTTAAAAATAAGTGTTTCACAAATCTATTCATTTTCAACACTTGAAAATATTCGATATACTTAAATCAAATTAAGTATATATTCATTCTTTAAGGAAATCATTCTTTTAACACCTATTTGAGTCAAAACGAATGTTGCGTAAAACATCGTTACGACGACTCGAAATCACTAGTATAGGGATTCGAAATTAATATAGATATGTAAATCCCAATACTAGATAAAACCATTTCCTTTCGGAAATCATTTACTATAACAACAGTGTTATAGTCCACCATTTCCTTATTTCTCGAAAACGCCTATTTCAACAAGAACTGTTGAAATCTATGCTTTCGATTCACAATACATTTTAAAACATCTTTAAAATGTTTAACTTCATTTTTAATATCACTTCTTCAAAAACGTATCCATTTTACTTAACAATATATTCACTGTCCAAATCGTGAATATACTTCACTTAACCCTATTTAAATCTTTTCTACACATTTATTTCGAGAATTTTCCACTATCCAAAATCGCGAATATATCTACTTTAATAACCTTCTATATTTAAATTTATCAAATTCAATCGATTTCGAATTTATAAACACGGTTATAAATTCTATTTTTATTTTAATAACAACCTCGACTTATAAATCTTCTTTTTATCAACTTCTATATTTTTACTTATCAAAATAAGTGTTTTCGGATTTATAAACAACTTTTATAAATTCCAATTCTATTTATAAAAACTTCAATACCAAATCAATTTCAATATTGATTTCTAAATTTATTTATCACTACTAAATAAATTCCTTATTTTCCTCAAATCATTCAATATTCTATTTTTAAATGGATTCTTCAAATTGGAATCATTTTACATTGATTCCCCAAATCATTTCAATTTACCAATTTTAAAATTTCTAATTGGATTTCCAACTTATCTTCTTTTAAATAAATTCCTTATTAAGAAAACAAATTTCAATTGTTTCTTTCAATCTAGTTAAAAATCCAGATTTTAAATAAATTTCCTCAATTTAAAATCACTATTATATGAAATTCATTTATTTAACATTTTCTCTTGATTCTGGAATTAATTCAATGAGATTTTACAAATCAACTTTTTATACTTTAAAAATTCCTTTCTTCAAAATTTCTTCAATTTCTAAAATTAATTCACTTAAAAATTTCTATTTTGATTTCAAAAATTCAACTTCGTTTATCTTTGGAATCCAATGATACCAAACATCTATTCAGCTAAATTTTAGCTTTCAAACAATTTCCAAATATCAATATGATTAATAGCATCACTATAATCATTCACAGATTCATATCACAATAGAAATAAATTCAATCAATGTGAGGGGTCCAGTTGGATCCCTCCAACCTGTTTCCCTGCATCCAAAGACGTTAGCACAATACCAATTCCGCTCCAGTACGGAATTATCGCGGTATATAGGTTTTTTTATAAATCCGCTTACTAACGGCGCAATAGGGTCTCATCCGCTATACGAGGCGGGAAATCAACAATCCAGTATATACATATGCCAATATGTATATACTGCTATATATATAGATATATCCTATCATATCTAATAGCACATTCAATAGCAATCAATCAAATCAATAAATAACTGAAAATTCCACTTTTCAATTGAGTGAGAAAATCTCACCTTAGCTCTTTATTTTGCAATGCAATCCAATTCTTCTTTCGTTTTCTCGACTTTAACCTTACTGCATATCCAGGTTCGACCATCACGAGACTGCCCTTCGCCATCACCATCGACGAACTCGCCCAAACACTCATCGACACTCGACCGCGCCGCCGCCATGAACAGTTCCTCCACCGCTCTAAATTTCACGTGACTCCACCATTTGCCTCGACATCGCCTCCCACTGCTTCAAGAACTCCTAACTCGCTGCTGCCTGGAACAATCATCGCGACAAAGTCGCGAACTCCGCCTCCAGATTGGTGCTCGCGAGAAACTCCCCTGCCATCGTCGAGTCGTTCGAGCGTCAAGAAGGGACGAAATCGCCTTGCTCGTCGCGACTACCATACGTCGTACCCTTCGATGCGTCGCGCTCAACACAGCCCACTCGAACTTCGAAATCGATGTCGCCATCTCCTGCGAAGTCGCGACTGAATCTCGCCATTCATTCGAACCCGGCTCCGACTTTGGGGATTCGCGAGGAAGAGGGTTTTCTTCGATTCGATTTTTGAACAGAGGGCTTCGTCTCGATTTCTTTTCGAATAGAGGCCATTTATTTGTTTTTCTCTTGGAACTGATAGAAGGAGGGAATTTAAAATTGAAGGGGAATGGGTCGCGTTATTTTACGTCGTGATTTCTTCGTGATTTGAGGCGTAAGTTTAGGCGTGATTAAAGGAGATATGTGGTGTTGTTAATTAATATAAATTTAAAATTTTAATTTGAATTCGTTCTAAAATCTGAATGTTTTTATACTTCGTACGCTCACAGATTAACTCCAAAAAATACGAAATTGGAAATCCGACAATAATACAATATTACGGACCCAATGGGACTGGTTTCGTTGAATTCCGAGACAGTCTGAAATTTGACTATTTTAAATATCGATTCGAACAATTAAATTCAAAACTGAACGGAACAGTTTCAAATTCAATTCTGACAGTTCGATTAGCTTCGGTATTATCAATACGAATTTTAAAAGCTTTCGAAATATTTTTCTTCAACTTTAAATTGAAGATTTAAATTTTATTCAACTTACAATAGATTAAATTCTGTAATTAAATCGCCAAAATTGAATTTATATCGAGGATTCAAATTAAATCACCGTTCAAATATTTAAAATAAGTTAAATATTCTCAATTTAATTCGTTCAAAATTCTGGGTCGTTACATCCGCTCTTTCCATGGCCGAGATCAGCACTTCAACCACTTCCCCATGACAAACCATCATCTCCTCCCACCTTCTTGAAGCTGCTCGCAGCCGAACTTCTTCGCACCTTCCTCTCTTCGCTCTGTTACTTCCTCCCCGCGTGCCGCCCTCTACCTGACCCAACAACCCACCCATGCCAGAACTTGTTCCGCCTTGAACATTGGCCCAACCTAGAACATCACGTCCGTCTCCTTCAGTTTGATATATATAGGAGAGTCTATAAGATGCGCTGGGTCTATTATATAGGAGAGTCTATATATATAAGTTGATAATAAGGAATATTATTTCGGCTGTGGTTATATATACGTTCTACTATAAAATCTATATTAGTATACGGATTAGTTTGATATATATATGAGTTATTAGTTATTTATTATATAACTGATTTTATATAATATATATCAGTTGTGATATTTAAAAATATACTCTGTATTGTTGCAGTATATGTTCTAGGTTGCTTTCACATTTGCAAATATGTTATCTAGTGTGTATCTGTGGTATACATTTTGTCAGTTTTATAAATACCTTTTAAGTATAAGTTGAAAATTTTCAGGAAATATATTTTGGTATATGCTCTGTTTTCTCTGTTTATACCTTACAGGGTTAAGATTCGTTTATTTATATATGAGTTATATATGATATGTCTGTTAATATATATATATACATAGTATGTTAAAATTTTCATTATATTTATCAATTTATGAGCTTTGCTTGATTTGGATCTATCTGTTTTGTAAGCCATTTTGTTTACATTTGTTATAAAAATACATTTTGGAATCGATCGTATAAGGATGTCGATTTTGTAAATACTGATTTTATATTAAACATTGTTAGTTTTAACGTATAGTATATATAAGTTATAGTATACATTGTTAGTTTCGCATATACAATAATTTTTTTTTGAATAGATCACATATACAATATACAATGATAGTATACAATATAGTTTATATATGTACATTTTTGTCCTATATCGTTTCGTATATACAATACTTACTATATGTTGACAAGGTACGTTATGGCTTTTTATAGGTAAGCTATTGTGGTTACATATAATATGTTTAAACTGCATATGTGTTTAGATTTTTAAATTTCACAGTAATATGGA
Source organism: Allium fistulosum (assembly GCA_030737815.1). Classification (NCBI taxonomy): domain Eukaryota; kingdom Viridiplantae; phylum Streptophyta; class Magnoliopsida; order Asparagales; family Amaryllidaceae; genus Allium; species Allium fistulosum. Next base: position 90,004,248 of record CM060905.1, read on the forward strand.
TATGCATAGAGGTGTTTAAAGTGAGATAAAATCGTCAGTTATATTTTATAGCATATATATTCTATGTTATAAGAGTTGTGTTTTGGGTTTTACGCATGTTTCATTGGAATAAGTATGCTAAAATTGTATAGTCAGTATATATATTTGCAGTCTTGTCAATGGGTTTAGATTATTACTGTATAATATATTATAAGTGTATTGTTATATGGGTACTATATATTATATTATATCACTGTACATTTATAGTATAATTTAAATATAGTCTAGTTTACATATATAATGAATAAATGTTGATTTATACGGAATGTGTGGTCAATAGTTGTCTCAAAACTATTTTACAAACATGTGTATATAATTTTAATGAGTTTCAAAATTTAATATTGGTTAAGAAAATAATATATATTTTGTTTCGTCTACTCGAGCGGGTTCTGATCTATTTTCATTGATTCTTTTGTTTGTCAGCTCTGTTCGGACATTCGTGCCAAACCTTGTTCGCTTTGGAAATTCATTCTTGGATTCGTATCCCATTTCAAACCACTCTAGTCTCGGAAGGTGAGCACTCACTCACGATTAACGTTCTTTTATTTATTAAATTTGATTTCAATTGAAACGACAGTTGAAATATACTGCTGTTAGTTAATTACACTGTTATATATGCTATTACCTATATCAGTTCACCTGTGACATCTGACACCAGTATCTGTTAATTATTTTATGTGATGATAATACAGTTTGGCTGATAATTGATTGATTGTTGATGTTTATATCGGACGTTAAATTGTTAATGTTAAAATGATAAATAGTATGAAATTGAACTTGATATAGGATAGTCAAATGTTGAATTTGATTAAATGACATTTGTATAATATGACCCCTTTTACTGTTGAATTTATTGACACGTAGGATTTGTTTAATTACATATTGAACCACTGAATGTATGTTGTTAAATTGATGATGTATGAAATTGTAAATAAATAACAAGTGAAAAACCGTAATGTAATAATCTTAAATCTACATGAAATGATAGTGTAGAGTCTAGAAATAATTATATTAATTCGTACAAATAACAATGTGAATTAATACGATTATTTCGGGATTATTTGAATTGATTATTGGATTGATATTGATTGTTGTTATTGCTTGTTTATTTACTTTGACACCATCCCAGTTATCACACTGCAAGTTCCCTTTGCTATGCTTTGATTTTTGAATTGAATTGGAATCGGGTTGAAATGATAAATACCCAAATTGAACTTCGACCTAGGATAGAAAATTATATAAAACCAGATTGGTCAATAATTTGATTTAAAAATAAATTGAAGATTTTATTTGAATAAATAATATAGTTTTGAAATGAAGTTGAAATTTGAATTTTAGTGAAAGGAAAATGTTAATATTTAAAAATCTGAAACAAAATATTAACAATGGAATTGATGAAAGAATGTTGTTTAATTTGAGAAATGATTGAATTAAGTTTGAAATTATAATTAAGTTTGAAATTACTAAACTTTGAAATGATTTAATAATTAAGTTTGAAATTATAATTAAGTTGAAATTATTAAACTTTGAAACTATTTAATAATTAAGTTTTGAACAATTTAATAATTTAATAAGTTTGGATGATTTAATGATTAAATTGAATTGAACTCTTTAATAAGTAAAATTGAACTTTGGAATAAGTGAATTTTACTTCGTAAATAATTGAAATTGAGTTTCTTTATTAATTAAGTTTTGGAAATTTATTTAAGTAAGTAAATAAGTGAAATTGAATTTCTTTAACAAGAAATAAATTGTGATTTATTGAAATTAATGTAAGACTTAAAAATTAAAGGATTTGATTTGATGAATTTAATTTAATTCAAATTGTAAGTTTTGAAATAAGGAAGTTGAATTTAAATAATGGATCTAATGGATTGGAAATTAAACAGAAATTGTTTTAAATGAAAATTTACTTAACGAACATTGAATGAAATTGATAAATGGATTTAAATTGATTTGAATGTTAAATTAATTTAAATGATTTCGGAATGAAACTTATATACGAATTTGAATCAATATTTGAATTGTTTTAAATAGAAATTGAAATTGAATTGTAAGATCTTGAAATTATGAATTTGGAAGTTTGAAATGTAAATTTTGGAAATTGTTTTAGAAAGACAAATGAAATGTTGGTTTACGAATTGAAATTGAAATTGAAATTGATTTGGTTTTGAAATAAATAAACGACCAATCGGTGTAATAATTACGGAAGTTATTAAAGAGACCAGAATTCGGTTATGGATATACTCTCTATCTAAACCGAAAACCACTTTAATAACTATACGCGGAGTGATGATCCAGAATGAAGTGGTTGAAATGATGTACGTGATGACTGAAGAAAGAGAACGATAATGGATAGCCTTGACACTTGTGTCAAATTGGAAATGACTAAAACAGGAGCTGTGCCGGGCCAATGGAGGATTAGCTACCTCAAGTGGACACACTTCTTCGAACTACTTATACTTGTTGTCGATTGGTGCACCCTTGATTTTGGGAGTGTTGTTTCATGGTGTTGCGGGCGCTGCGGCGTTGCGTTCTCACCAGTCCGGATCAGGCGAACGGTAGTATCACTACCTTGGGTATTGCCTCATGTGCCTTGTCATACTTGTATTCCATTTATTCGCGACCACTACGATTTTGATTTGTACCTTTAGTATATGGATTGCCCTCTGGTGACTTCCGGTTTTGGGGAAACTACGGTCTTGTATATGCTTTTGGGAATAAAAATGTGTTAAGGGTGGAATGGGCCATGACTTAACGCTATTTTGATATCTTTACATATTACTGATAGACATTATCTACTTAGCGTACATTACTACCTAGTAGATAGTTTAACGGATCCTTAAAGGATGGTTATTCCAAACATCCTTTGAGTTACTTGTATTTCAATTGCTATTTCACTTGAGTTGGATTTATTAATATAAGAATGTTAATCCTGACTCGAGTGTTTTGTATTTTGCTTTACGCTCGGGTCAGACCGAGTGTACCAGTATTCGAGACTCACCTTTGGAGTTGGAGCTTTGCTTGAAGATCCAGCCATCTATTCTGCTTTAAGTATTTGATGATTCCATAAATGTATTCTGATTTGTATCTGATGTATCGTATTACTCTTCTGTTGTAAACTCTGATGTATTTTATATATTCATATAGTAGCTTCATGAACTACTATCTCTTTTATTTCCGCTGCACTTATTACTCTGTGTCTGTGATCTGTGATTATTTATTTACTGTATATGTTCAGTTTTGCCAAATTTAAATTAACAACGCGGTATTTTGAGCAATTCAACTCCGGCATGAGTGTCTACCTATACACTTATAATGGATGCGAATGGTCCAAAATATCGGGTCGTTACAGTTGGTATCAGAGCTTTGGTAGCTCTAGGCAAAATTCAACATATAAGATAAATGTATTTACAGAATCACTCTCATTCGAGTTTCAATCTCTTCCTTTGACTCAATTCCATGAATTTTGGAACGTTCTCCTCGGTTCCGAAATTCATTCGTGTCCTTCACTATTCGTCTTCTTTCAATTCTGGAGCACCCCATAACTCCATTTTGAATGATATCTATAATAGATCGGCGGTCTCGCAAATCTTAGAATGATTCGTAAAGGAGTATAACCCCTTTTATAATAGGCATCGATTCACCGGAGATTTCTGCATCCTCGGTTTACGATGCTATCTATCTCCTGCTATACCTGAATTTTATTTCTCGAGATCGAATGTCGATTTACCTCGGAAATCCACACCGATCTTATTCTTGAAGTCACGGTCGACCCGGTTAAGGTTGCCCGCGATTTATATAAACTTATCCATCTTCCTACTTTTTTATTAATCATCATATCTTTGTTTCGAACTTATCTTCGAATCAGATTTCTCTTTGATTTGAGTCCATCAAATTTGAATCTCTATCCTTGCTTTGAAATCCATTCTTGTATAGTCGAGCGAAGAAGTGTATTTGTAAATTAATATTAAAAATGTTTTAATATATGTTGTGTTGTTTGAGTTGTTGATGTTGATTTGGGTTTTCGATCGATTCGTCTGATCAATGCTATCGATAGGATTTCCAAAACACTTGAGCAGAGCAAACCGACACAATATCGTTTTCAAATTTGGTAAATAAAATAAAAGTTTTGTATGATTATATTATATATAAATATAAGTTTTCTGAAATTAAATTGTTAATGAATTTGTTGTCTGAAATAATAATATTTGATTTTTATTTATTGTTTTGTAAACCATTGACTATTGCATAATATAAATAAATGAATTTATAAACTTGGTTATAAATTGATTGGAATTTGAAATGAATTTAATTCAGAAATTTGAGAATTTATTAGTTTCCGGTGATTTCGAACTTTGGTTTTTAAAATTTTAAAGTATATATTATTGAAAGTATTTTCGAATAGAAATCGTTTCAAAGGATTTTTTAAATGTTGAAATTAGTGCTCTTCTCTTTGTCGTTGGAAAATAATTTCGGTGATGGCGGCCGCATCATCGACATTCATTTTCGAGTTTCGAAGTGGAGATACTATTCTGTAGCTTTGCTACGGTTTTGTTTTGAAAAATATTTTGATTTGAATTTCTTCAGTATAAATTTGATTTATATATATATAGGTATCTTATTTTAAAATTTAATTTGATTTGATATAAATACATTATGTATATCTCTAAATTGTTTAAGGTTAATCGGAAATCTAATTCTTAAATTTTGTAAAAGGATGATTTTAATTATAAATAAAACCAAAATTTGAAATAAATATTTAAACTTGAATAATTGAATTGGGAAAATTTTATTTGTATATTGTTCAACTGCATTCTAATACAACTTACCTAAATCATTCAGAAGTTGAATATGTAATTGGATAATATATAATATAAATTGAATTTATAAATAAAATTTTAGTGTTTATAATAAATGTTATACACTTAGTTTTTGATTATATAAAAATGCTAATAAAGATGATAGAATAATAAGTTAATTGAATGAGATGAATATAATAATTTTGTTCTGAAAGAATTAACAAATTGAAATTAGATCAACTTATGGAAATACTTTAAATTTAAACCAATTATTAAATGTAAATTAATTTAAATTGAAAATTTATATGGTTTAAAAAAAATATGTAATGAGATATATTAAGTGAAATAAAATTAATAATAATTTGGAATTAAAGCATTAAATCTGTTGAAAATAAAATATGATTATAATAAAAGATTATTCAAATTTATGGTTTTAGAAATTGTAAATTGAGGATAATTGGATAATAAGATAATGAATTTAGAAATAGTTGAGATTGATTTTAGTGAAATCAAATGGATTAAATCAATTATTGAATACCAATTAATTTAAATTTGAATTTATATGGTTTAAATTAATTGTTAATTGTATCTCAAATCTGTTTTCTTTCTGGTTGTTTCTATTCTCCTACCTCGTTCCTTTTCGGGGATGAAAAGTTTTGAGTGGGGGAGAGTGTAACGACCCGTATATTTCAACTGTTTTAATAACGTAATTAGTTGAAATTTTGTGAAATTTTAAACGATAAAATTTTGAAATATAAATTTGATATTTGGAATGCGTTTAGTTAATCATAGCAACTGGTAAATTTTCGTCCGAAAATATGAAAGTTTATTTCGCGCGTAAATTTACTTCAATTTAATCAGTTAAAAAGCGATGAAAATAAACGTTTTCGAAACCTGAATAGTTTTACATAGAAAAATTCTAAATCGTCTTCTGAGCAAGACGTCATTTTTTGTTTTTCCAAATTCGGACATTTTTGGCTCCGTCGATCTTATTTTTTTGCGTTTTCTTGCATTTTTCGTTATTAGAAAATTCGAATTTTTATAATTCAATCTTACCACTAATATCTTTATACCGTTTTGATCGTCTCGTTGTGCTGATCTCTACGGTATATTCGATTGTTTGTTTTGGGGTCTGATACACCGCGAAATCAGTAAAAACGGGTTTCGTATCGATACCGTTTAACATTTTGATCTATCCGTGACTATGTGTTTTTCATCGAATGAAAAAAATCTGTACAACCATTATCATTTATGTTGTTCCCTATGACTCTTTATTTCCATTGTTTCAAACGCATCGGTACTCAAATTTATGGCTCTTCGATTGTATCGTCCATTGATTTCGAAGGATACAAAATAATACAACTTATATGTGTGAATAGAATAGAACTGTTGCTTCTCATTTTATTTCATCCAATCCCTTGTTTATTCCTCTCAAACCCTTCCGCCTCCATCAAGAAAGAAAAAAGAAAAAAAAACAATCAAAACGACGCTGTTCATTCGTTTGCAACTCCTTCCTCTCCAGATCCGACACGCAACTCCATGCTACCTGAAGCCTAGGCCATTCCCTCGGCCAGCCTCAACAACTCCACGCCACCTGTCCCGTGTCACCACCATCTCAGCCGCTCGGCATGACCCAGAACCCGATTGACTGCCATCCTTTCTGAGATCCATCGACCATCAAATCGCCTCACTCCGCGTCAGTGTCCACATCAAGCCCACCATCGAAGCCCTCTGTAGCCTTCATTTTGCATATTAGGTAGTCTATATATCTATTATATATTTATCTTCGAATGCTATAAAAGTTAGTTTTATGCCAGTTTATATATATTTGTACATAGATAGATTTTATGTTATTTTAGTTACAGAAGTTACAATATAAAAGCTTATGTTAGTTATATACCTACAAATGAATGTCAGGCTATATAGATACATTTTATCTGTTGGGTTTTAATGCATTAGTCTATAATAGTATATATATATATATATATATATATATATATGTAATTTGCAGTATAGAGATAGAAGTTGTATAAACCTGGATGTTTGTACATCAAGATTTGTAGTATATAGAGTTTATATATTCTCTGCATGCATTCGCTATATATACAGTTAGGTGTATCCAGCTGTGATCTATTTTAAAGTTTACAGTTTATATTTTTAAGTATATGAAGTTAATAACAGCTGAGTATATATATAGTTACATTTTTTATTAGTTTTGGTCTGCATATAGTGAAGTCTACACGCATATATGAAGTCCGATGTACGAGTTATATATTAATTGATAGATGTTTGATAGCATTGTATTTCAGTCGGCATGCATGCATGAGTCTGGATTTAAATTAAGTACTTTTATAAAACTGGTTTCTAAATATATATATATATTTGTTTATAAGCTTAAAAATGATATATTCAATAGTTGACAGAGCTTTACGTTGAGATAAGAATGTAAGTTGTATATTTGTTAGTTGTTAGCTTCAGGTCTGTAGGTACATTTGCATGTATATATATATCAATATAAGACGAATATATATTTGTTCTAAACATGTTTTACCGTGTAAATTAGAACATTGATTTCATGCATTGGATTAAGTATAGATGTTAAACTACAATGAACACCTTATATTTTCTTTTGATAATACGGGTTTCAATATATTACATATATTCTGTACGGTTATGCATATAGCAGTTTATATATAGAGTGACATACTTAAATTTTGGCTTCAGAAAAGATATCGTACAATATACATGTATTTTGGTTTCTTTTAGATTTCTGAAATATAATATATAAAGTGATTTGGATATGTATTATGTTTTGGAAAATAATAGGTAATTCAAATTGAATACTGATTTAAGAAACATAATAATAATATAACATACTTGTGTTTCGATCATATCTGCATTGATCCAGTTTGAATTGATTTCGTCTATTTCTTATCGATCAGCTTGTCCGTCGAATTCGTGCCCATCTCGCATTGCTTTGGATTTGTAGCTCATCTCATTCTCGTTCTCTCTAACCTCGAAAGGTGAGCAATCACTCACGATTAACGTTATTTTATTTAATTTGATTTCAATTGAAACGACAATTGAAATATGCTGCTGTTAGTTAATTACACTGTTATATATGCTATTGCCTGTATCAGTTCACCTGTGACATCTGACACCATTATTTGTTAATTATATGATGATAATCCTGTTTAATTGATAATTAATTGATTGTTTGTTGTTTATATTGGATGTTAAATTGAAATGTATAAAGTGATAAATATTATGCAAGTAAATTCGACGTAGGATAATTAAAATTTGAATCGACACATATGTTGAATTTGATTAGTTGAATATGACCCCTTTTAATTGTTAAATTAATTGACATATATAATAGCGATAATTACACTTTGAACCATCGACGTATATTGAATTAATTGTGTCGTGTAAAAATTGAAATCGAACGACAAGTGAAGAACCATATGAATAATTAGTGTAATAATCTTTAATCTGCATGAAATGATAGTGTAGATTCTAGAAATAATTATATTAATTTGAACAAACAACAATGCAAATTAATACGGTTATTTCGGGATTATTTGAATTGATTATTGGATTGATATTGATTGTTGTTCTTGCTTGTTTATTTACTTTGACACCATCCCAGTTATCACACTGCAAGTTCCCTTTGCTATGCTATGATTTTGAATTGAATTGGAATCAGATTGAAATGATAAATACCCAAATTGAACTTTGACCTAGGATAGAAAATTAAATAAAACCCGATTGGTCAATAATTTGATTTAAAAATAAAACGAAGATTTTATTTGAATAAATAATATGGTTTTGAAATAAAGTTGAAATTTGAATTTTAATGAAAGGAAAAATGTTAATATTTAATAATCTAAAACAAAATATTAACAATGTAATTGATGAAAGAATGTTGTTTAAATTTGAGAAATGATTGAATTAAGTTTGAAATGATTTAATAATCAAGTTTGAAATTATAATTAAGTTTGAAATTATTAAACTTTGAAATTATTTAATAATTAAGTTTTGAATTATTTAATAATTAAATAAGATTGAATTATTTAATGATTAAATTTAATTGAATTTTGAATAAGTGAATTTTACTTCGTAAATAATTGAAATTGAGTTTCTTTATTAATTAAGTTTTGGAAAATTATTTAAGTAAGTAAATAAGTGAAATTGAAGTTCTTTAACAAGAAATAAAAATGTGATTTATTGAATTAATGTAAGACTTGAAATTTAAAGAATTTGGTTTGATGAATTTAATTTAATTAAATTTTTAAGTTTTGATATAATGGAGTTAAATTTGAATAATGGATTTAATGAATTGGAAATTTAATAGAAATTGTTTGAATGGAAAATTTACTTAATGAATATTGAATGAAATCGATAAATGAATTTAAATTGATTTAAATGTTAAATCAAATTAATTTAAATGATTTCGGAATGAAACTTATATACGAACTTGAATCCAAATTTGAATTGTTTTAAATAAAGATTGAATTTGAATTATAAGATTTCGAAATGGTAATTTGGAAGTTTTGAAATGTAAATTTTGGAAATTGGCTTTGGAAGACAAATGAAATGTTGGTTTACAAATTCTATTTGAAATTGAAATTGATTTGGTTTTGAAATAAATAAACGACCAATCGGTGAAATAATTTCGAAGGTTATTAAAGAGACCGGAATCGGTTATGGACATACTCTCTGTCTAAACCGAAAACCACTTTAATAACTATACGCGGAGTGTGATCCAGAATGAAGTGGTTGGAATGATGTACGTGATGATTGAAGAAAGAGAACGATGATGGATAGCCTTGACACTTGTGTCAAATTGGAAATGACTAAAACAGGAGCCGTGCTGGGCCAATGGAGGTCAGCTACCTCAAGTGAACACACTTCTTCGAACTACTCATTACTTGTTGTCGATTGGTGCACCCTTGATTTTTGGGAGTGTTGTTTCACGGTGTTGCGGTCGCTGCGGCGATGCGTTCTCACCAGTCCGGATCAGGCAAACGGTAGTATCACTACCTTGGGTATTGCCTCATGTGCCTTGTCATACTTGTATCCCTTTATTCGCGATCACTACGAATTTGTTTTGTACCTTTAGTATATGGATTGCCCTCTGGTGACTTCCGGTTTTGGGGAAACTACGGTCTTGTATATGCTTTTGGGAATAAAAATGTGTTAAGGGTGGAATGGGCCATGACTTAACACTATTTTGATATCTTTATATTACTGATAGACATTATCTACTTATCGTACACTACTACCTAGTAGATAGTTTAACGGATCCTTAAAGGATGGTTATTCCAAACATCCTTTGAGTTACTTGTATTTCAATTGCTATTTCACTTGAGTTGGATTTATAAATATAAGAATCTTAATCCTGACTCGAGTGTTTTGTGTTTTGCTTTACGCTCGGGTCAGACTGAGTGTACCAGTATTCGAGACTCACCTTTGAAGTTGGAGCTTTGCTTGAAGATCCAGCCATCTATGCTGCTTTCAGTATTCGATGATTCCAGTGATGTATTCTGATTTGTATCTAATGTATCGTATTACTCTTCTGTTGTAAACTCTGATGTATCTTATATATTCATATAGTAGCTTCATGAACTACTATCTCTTTTATTTCCGCTGCATTTATTACTCTGTGTCTGTGATCTGTGATTATTTATTTACTGTGTATGTTCAGTTTTGCCAAATTTAAATTAACAATGCGGTATTTTGAGCAATTCAATTCCGGCATGAGTGTCTGCCTATACACTTATAATGGATGCGAATGGTCCAAAATTCTGGGTCGTTACACAGTTATAGAATAAGGTGTAGTGGGACTAAAAAAATTTCAAATCCATTTAGCGTTTGTTCCATTTAAATCTAATTTAAATATTATATTGGTATCGTATATCGATATGCGTGTTTATAAATTTTATACACGCACTTTATTAAATATTACTGGTATTCAAACATCAAATAAAATTTAACAGTTAAAATTTCAAAAAAATTAATTGATTAATTAATTTACAACAGTTATAAATTAATTAAATCGTGTGTTTTATTCAAGGTATTCATCATTTCGGATGTATCGATATCCCATCTTGAAACATCTTGACTAGGAATATTTAAAATAATATGTTATTTTTATTATGATAAATTTCTCATGATTACAATATATTGTAATTACTATCACATAACATATCATCGAAGGATTTTCTATATAATATACTTTAAATTAATTACCTAATTAATTATATTACAATACAACCATTATATAATAGAAAAAAACACCATTTATTTATGAAGAAGATAGGTTATCAAGTTAGATATATATGAAAAATTATATAATTTCCTTAGGGCATACCCCTAACTCTATAAGGTTGCTTCTCCTAGAAGATAATGGTTCCAAAGAAGGCTACTAGATCTGGAACCATTATAGAAGGGATAATGAACAATCCCACTACATTGAAGAAGAAACTAATCAGTTGGCTGCCTTACCGGAATCTTCATATTAGCAAGGGGTTGTGACCAAAGCTGATATGGAGAAGATGATGTTAGAGATGACAAAGATGCAAGAGCAGCTGGCGACGTTGGCTCAACCCTTGCAATACCGTGAATCTCACAGGCGAAGGAAGAGTCGAAGAGATTCGCCGTCCCTGATTCCAGTGAAGAAACTTCATCTTCAACAGAGTGGAGCATGAGAACGGATAAAAGGCCTATGTAGAAAGGGCTTAGAGCAATGTCAAAGAAGCTGGCAAAAGATGGAACCACTTAGCTAACATAAAAATCATTCGGTGCTAAACTGTCAAGACTGGTCGGTACTGATCGGTCGACTGAGAGGTTGAATTTTTCTGATAGTGAAGTAGAGTTGCAACTGGTTGACGTTAAAGGAGGGCAACCTATTTGTCCTTAGGTTGGTGGTGCTGGAGCTAACACTACTAAACTAGCTAGAAGGGGATGAAGTTCGACAAGGCATCGTCATGGACCATGTTGAATTGTTTCTCCAGAGATAGAGGAACCTAGACATTATAGAATTAACTCGGACTATTTTTTGTACCAAACACCTGAGGACGTTCATGATTATTGCCATTCGGCAAGCCAAAGCAGTGAAGAATGCATTGTCGATAAGATAAAAAGACCGATGAATTATAATCAACGCTAATAAGATGATGATTGGGGTTCAACAGGGAGTTGGACCCATTCATCGAAGAGATTCTTGAGGCAAGATTTCTGAAGAAGTTTTTGATGCCAACCATATTGAGCTGTGACTGATCCTAGATAATGTATGTTGAAGTATAGATGTCACATAGATAGTTCTTGTGCAATAGACGTAGTAAGATTTAAATGTTTTCCCACCTTTCTTGAAGGATTGGCAATGATGTGGTTCACTCGGCTTGAGGCCGGATCCATATCGTTATATGATCAACTAGCAAAGTTATTTATGGAGAAGTTTCACCATTCAACCAAAGGATGCCATGTCACTTCGGATGTGCACCAGAGGTTCAGAGAGACATTGAAAGTTTTTTTTAAAGAGATTTAATGTTGCATTGACCGAGGTGAGTAACCCAAAGAAGAGATAGTGTTGATGGCTCGTATAGATGGGGTTCACCCATAGACTGATTTTAGTAGAAGTCTAAATAGGAAGCAACCGATTTCTTAGAAAGAGTTTTATCAAAAGGCATCCCTTTATTTTGGCTTGGAAGAGGCATATATGGAGGCATGGTTGGCTGCTAGCGATCATGAAGGGCCGAACAATGTGATTCAAAGCAACATATTTTTCAAGTAAGGAGATGATAGCACTGGAAATGCTGCATTGAATGTTAGGAACACCAAAAACAATTGGAAGAATAGGAATGCTGACAGTAAAAAGCAAGATAAATAAAAGATTTCAAGATATGTCTGTAACATTAATTATATAGAACCGACTGACTCTGTTGAGTATATTTACCATGCTACACAAGTTATGGAGCGTTACAAGAAGCCACCCCAAAGGGAGGCTATAGAGGAGGAGAAATACTCTGGAAGGCATCGTTGCTTTCATGAAACTCATGGCCACAATATGAATGAGTTTAGGCATTTTATGGATTTCATAGAAGATTCAGTTAGAAATATGAAGCTACGGCATTATGTTAGAAACTCGTAGGAGGGCATGCAAGCTAATAACCAACTCTAGAGGAAACTTGTAACGACCCGTTTTTCCGTACCCTTTGAATCGACAATAAACCACACATGTCCAACTCAAATTGTACGAATAAGCGGATCATTAAGGGTAGAAAGAAAATAAAGACAGAACAGAATCTCACACGAATGGAATAACATATATTATTTCAATAATAATCTTTACAGCAGAAAATTTGAAAATACAATATCAGAGTCTAACCTAGATTCAGCCTGGACAGTTATAACACATGCCCTTACAAATGTTGAAAACAATAAAACAAATGAAGCAGATGAAACGGATAATAGAATACGTCCATACGATGATGAAGATCTCTAGCTCTCCTTTGGAAACTCCAACCGTCTTCAACTCAACCTGAAACTACTCGGATCTGACCCGAGTATTTAAAATACCCGGATCAGGCTTGATAAACCAGCGTGGGATACTCGAAATTTAAAATGTCTATATTATCAAAACCTTTGAAATGAAGGGTATCTCATAAGACCACGCCCACATATAAACACAGACGGATTTTTACCTTATGATAACCAAAATACATTTTATACCAAAATACACTTGATATTATTTTTAATGACATTCTTTTAAAAACACTTTTCAAATAAACTTATTCAAATAAGGTATCAATATCCGGACTAAGACTAAGGTAATATATTCGAACTAGGTCAACGGAATATACCGAACGGAATATAAGATACCAGAAGGGGTAGCTGAAATGTTTGCAAGTCATTACAGCTATTTTAGGACTACAATCAAAACCGTAAATCTCATATTGGGATTGGATTTCCAACATGATAGGGAACTAGTGACCTATTCTCCGATCCACGCATAATAAACATAGTTCCCACGGTTCCTTAATCGTTTTTCTCAAACTAGTCACTTGGAATTATACTTGCTATACTACCACTGATAACTGGTAGTTCCCTGCTTTTCTCAAGCTAACCACTTTATCAAAATGGGGCAATAAATGCCTTGAGGGACGTATCCCCCAAAGGGCCCAACGTATTGGACACCACCATACATACTCACTTATTCCTAATTTGTGTTTGTTAGACCACATAGTATCCCATATCATCTTTCGGGGTGTGAGGCTAGTGAGGCTATGCTCAATTTCTTCAAAGCCACGCTTTATGTGACGCCCCACCTCTATACCCACACTAGCCAAGAACACTACGGTGTAGTGCTGTCAACTAGCACGGAGAATAAGGCTGTTGAGGAGCGACCATCTATGTAATTGCCTTGTGCGAGCACCGATATGTCAGATCATAAAACATTGCATTTCATTTTTAGAGGAATACCGACATACCGATACAAACTCAAAGCTACTACACAGTGGCTATAATAGTTTAGGACAATAGATATAAAAATAACACAGATAACATAAATGCGGAATAAAGATGGAACGAAAAGTCTCATATATACAATAACTGATATCAGTTATAATACATTTGACACAATACAAATGATACAACTACAATTGTCGACTCAAGAAGTTATATATACAAGTACATTATCGACTAATATACATGAATACATTATCATCTTAAAACAGACACACTGACTACTTCAAAAGGACGAAGACCACTTCAAATGATATAAAAAGTCTTCATAGCTCTAGCAGCAACCCAAAGCTAAAAATCTACAACCTGTAAATACTCGGTCTGACCCGAGTATTACATTCAAAAGAAAATAATACCCGGATCAGTCTAATTCAAACCAGTTTATTAGTGCATATAGGCAATAATGATTTAAATAGACGACAGTCACAATAATTTCGCATATCCAACTCTCGATACGAGAATTGGATAACGGCAGATGTAACACTAAACAGTGTTAATCCACAAAACAGAAATCCAGCGCAGTTTAAGCAATTGAAATGTCAATTTAAAAATAACAATGCTAATTGGCTGCAGTACACGCTAACGTGTACTGCCTCGCCAATACAGCCTACGAATTACGCAACAGATCGATGAATTAAGGATAGAAGAGATATCGACTAAAATCTGTCAATTCGGTGTGACTGCAGTGCACGCACGCGTGCACTGCCTCGCCACAACGGAATATAATGTCACCACACGGGACAAGGGTAAAACTGCTACGAAAATGCAGCAGGTCAGCAAGTGCTCAAGGATGAACAGATGCAAGTGAAAATGACACATGGATATGCAGTGTCAAAGTGATCCAAGTCACAATGATCGCAAGGTCAAACCCCGAAATCGGGTTCAACTCAAATGAATTAGAAGTGGTTAGCTGTCTCAAGCAACGGCAACCAAACAAGTTCGAACAAAACCAAACAATGTCAAAGTTTAGCATCAGGTCAAAGGAATATAAGCAAACAGCCTATAGGATCGTACATGCCACTCAGTAAAGCTACAGCAAGCTATGGTGCATTTACAACTACAATGGAGCCAACAAAGAATGCAGACTTCAAATACACAAGGGTGAAGTGATCAAACAAACTACACAAAGGATTCAACAGCATAAAAACCAGAGTGTGCAGTAATGCGAACATCAAGTGCTGACCTGAACCCAAAATAGTAAAACTGCACACATGCAGTGCAGACAAGTTTGAATTCAAACATGAAATGGAGAACATCATTGCAAGTGCATCAGGTAGAGATGATGCAGTGAAGCATGTACAAGGGCACAAATACATGCAAATGAAACTGTAATGAATAAAGTGGAACAACAGCCTCAAATGAACCCAAACTAAAGTCGCATGCACATAAGTCAGAATAGCATAAACACCATGTAGTGATATATGCAGGGACCAAGTGAAGAAACTGCAGTATCAAATATACATGAAACAAGACAGAAGTGACAGTGCAAGCATGGAGCTATAGTCCAACAAAACATTAATGTATAAGAACACAGGAGATAACAAAACTGTGAATCAAAGACCAAGTCGAAGTATAACAAGAATGACTCAAGTGAAGATACCAAAGTAAAGATTTCAAATGACCAGGTAAAACAGTGGACAGGCAAATATCAAAGGCTGGCAAGCAACAAATGCCACCAACATAACAAATGAAACTGGAACCATCAAAGCCTCGACCAACATGGAATGGGTATGCAACAAGGCCAATGAACAAACTCATCCAAGTTCAAGTTTAACTACAAAATGGATAAACATGGATACAAATTCAAGTTCAATGTCACAAGTATAACCAATGTGTCACCAGTGCAGACACCACAGCTACAACAACACTACAGGCACCAGGTCAACAAACTGGACAATATACAAGATCATCAAAGTGTACACAGTGATGTACAACAGTGAAGGCTATAGGTCACAGTGAAATAAAACTGCAAAGTGAAGACAACAACTACCAGTGTACAAAAGATACAACTGCAAACCAGTGCATCAAGCAACTTAGTGATGTTCATATGACCAAAGATCAAACACAAGACCAACATGCTCAAGTCTCAACAATATTCTAGTGTACACTGAAGAAACATGTGCAGACTAAACTGGAACAATACACAAAGCAACTGCAACTTAAAGACTCGAGTGATGAAGCACTGAAATGATGCAATTGTACAGACAACAAATGAATAGTCGTGACACTACAGAGCTACCCCAGAAACAAAACTGCAGAGAAGTCACAGTCGAAACGAAATCGTATAAACTCAGGGAAATGCAGTTTCAAATCAAAACAATGCCGAGCCCAAGCTCAAAGAAAACAACCCATAACTCGAACGATGGCCATCCTACTTTTAAAACAATCGATGCAGGAATTTCAAATGGAGCAAGACAGTGACCAAAATCATCACGAAATCAGGGAAAGTAAAAGAGGCGACTTGAATTGAAATCAAACATTCCCAGCACAAGACAAAAATCAAACTACCGTAATCAATGAATATCGAATTAGATGTGAGGGGATTAACCACTCACCATTTTTCGAAGTCCACGAGATTGAGCAGCCGAAGGGAGCGACGAGGAAGCGATCGATCAAAGAAGAGTTGGCGTCTTCAATTTTCCTTCGTGAATGCCCTAGTTTTCGAGATCGAAGGAAGAGCAATCGCGACCGCCATTTTTATTTCTCTCGTGTGCTTTGTTTTCGGTTAGGGTTTGAAACGCGATTGAACGAAGAGGGGAATGGGGATGGGTTGTTTGGGTGTTGAGTGGAATCACGGTTTCAAAACAAAAGATCATGGGCCGAGATTATTGTTTAAACCCAAACGACACTTAACGAATCTTTCTAAAGCTCGTTTAACATTTAGAACGGCTTTAAAAATTCCAAATAGCGAATAAAAAAATTTTATCCCTGAATTTCAATTTAATTAAAATGCCAGAAGCTATTCGTTCCTAGGTTAAATCGTCAAGAGACGATAAGAAAATGGGTACGGAATGCCGGGTTGTTACAGACTCCCCTTCTTAAAGAAATTGCGTCCTCGCAATCCTAAGGGATAAGTGGGAAAGAGGTAACAACCATAAGAACAAAACAATATCGAATGCATAAGCAAAGAAAATGCCAACAGGGAAGCATTAGAATTATGGAAGTATCAGATATAGAATCAAAAAGGTTCGACTGCTTCAAGTCAAAAGGATCAACATCGTGGGGATCAAAGAATCAAGATCAGACGACTATCAAAAGCAAGAATCAATCGAGTTCCGGCAATTGAAAGAAAAGGAATCAGAGCAGAAATCACGTACTGCACGAATTGAATGTGAGTAAATCAAATTACTCACCTGAATCATCAGAGAAAAAGACGAAGCTCGAATCTCAAAATCGCAAATATTCAATCATCTAAAATGATAATCGAATTTTCACAAATATCTGATTATCAAAAACGATAATCAGAAACACAAATATTCGATTAATCAAATCGAAAAATATTTAATTATCTCAAATGATAATCAAATTTCACAAATATCTGATTATCAAAAACGATAATCAGAAACACAGATATTCGATTAATCAAATCGAAAAATATTTAATTATCTTAAACGATAAACAAATTTCACAAATATCTGATTATCAAAAACGATAATCAGAAACACAAATATTCGATTAATCAAATCGAAAAATATTTAATTATCTTAAACGATAAACAAATTTCACAAATATCTGATTATCAAAAACGATAATCAGAAACACAAATATTCGATTAATCAAATCGAAAAATATTTAATTATCTTAAACGATAATCAAATTTCACAAATATCTGATTATCAAAAACGATAATCAGAAACACAAATATTCGATTAATCAAATCGAAAAATATTTAATTATCTTAAACGATAATCAAATTTCACAAATATCTGATTATCAAAAACGATAATCAGAAACACAAATATTCGATTAATCAAATCGAAAAATATTTAATTATCTTAAACGATAATCAAATTTCACAAATATCTGATTATCAAAAACGATAATCAGAAGTCATAAATATTCAATTAACGAGTCCGGACTTAACCGAAGTAGTAAAAGTATGGTTCCATACTCCTTACTTTTGCTAAATCGTTTAAATCTCTTTATCGTTTTCTTGAAAGTGCAGAATTGTGTGTTTTAAAAATAACATTTCACATTCTCAAACGGACAAGTCCGGAATTAAGCGAATCAGTAAAAGAAAGGGGTCATAGTCCTCGATTTTGCTGAAACGTTTAAATCGCTTCCTCGTTCTTTTGAAAATTGTAAACTGTAAAAATTTTGAAAACAATTTTAATTTATATTTTTGAAACAACTTTTAAAAATAAAGAATTTTGAAAACGCGTGATTAAATTAGCAATATCAGTGTTGCGGGAGAACCGCTTGTAAATCCATTTCAAAATTGACGGTTACCGAAGTTAACACGTCAAAGTCTCATTAAAATAACTGGCATCAAAATATAATACCAAATGAATTTTCATTCATCAAAGATGTCACAAGAATCTTCTCAAAGATAGAAAGGGATATCATACCCTAAACTTGTATTCATAACAAGTCAATAACACATGAATTCACCAATACACATAAATTGACGAAACTTGTCAATAGAAATCACGAAAATTGGTGAAGCACAAATTCTAGAAATCATCACAAGAAATCCAGAAAACACATGAAGGGGGGGGGAGGCCTAGCATAAAAATGGGAGTATGAAAACTCCAAAACACCGGTATCACATGAACGAGACGCTATCTCTTGGTGGCTAACCAATAAAGTTTCACACAGGAATGGTCCGAAGACCGTAGGGCGCTACCCTACAACAAAGCGGGGTCTAGTCTCCCTCGCAGACAAAGAGACATCGCATAATCGCTAGTCTAAATCATAAAAAGAAAAGGGGAAAGGCCTATCACAAAAAGGGGAGTATGAAAACTCACCGACCGGTATCACATGACGAGACGCTATCTCATGGAAGCCATCCATTAAATTTTCACACAGGAATGGCCCGAAGACCGTAGGGCGCTACCCTACAACAAAGCGGGGTCTAGTCTCCCTCGCAGACAAAGAGACATCGCACAGTTGCTAGTCTAAATCATAAAAATCACACAAAGAGTATCCAGACAACCCTCAAAGCCCAAGAGATATGTGTGAGACGAAATCACACCGATGAGGCCTAGTCTAACCGTGCAATATGTGTGAGACGAAATCACACACTGGTGTCTAGACAATCCTCAAAGCCCAAGAGATATGTGTGAGACGAAATCACACCGATGAGGTCCAGTCTAAATCATAAAAATGATCGTCATGATCATAAAGAAGTGTCAATCACACCAAGCTAGTAAATATATGAGTTTAGCTTCATGTCCCATAACCACTTGCTTAACTTAAATATTTACGAACAAGCTGTAAATCTTCACTAGGAAATTGTCACGAAAAGGGTTCAATCGAACAAGTCCAGGAGTTAACCGACGAAGTAAACGCAAGCGTTTCATACCACTTGTTTTACTAGGCCGTTTAATTCAATTTCTCATACGAGTGAAATAAAGGCTTGTATATATTAATAGATTGGAAAACGATTTAGGAAAAGAGCTTTGTAGTAAAATAATTTTTGAAATCATTTGGAGAAAAGGATTTTAATATTTTACTACTAGTATAGAAAACCTTTATATTTTTAAAGTGACAAATCACAAAAATGATTGTAGAAACAATCAATCACAAGAATTCACATACGAAGATGTGAATGGAATCCAAAGAAATCGATACTGAATTTATTAAAATAGGAACACCCAAAAATTCCAGAAAATAGAAGTTATCAAAATCAATAAAGGTGATAACAACTAATTAGGAAAGAAGAATCGATATCAACTGGAAAAACAAAGCAAAACGAGTAAAAATGCATAATTGACTTTAACAAAAGTAAGAATCAAGTCAATGTCGAAGTCAACAATTAATAGCCGCAGTCGAGTACAGAATGAATCAATCATCATTATCAAAGAAACCAACGGCAAACAAAATCAGAGTCTTAAAAAATCAAGAAATTAGCAATTTCTCAAAAACAAGGTGACCGAAGTCGAATGGAATTCAAGATGAGGAAACCACAAAATATCGAGTTCAAACTCGCTGAGATTCAAACTAGATGTGAATGAGACATCAAAATCACTAAATTTGCAACTGGTCCAGCTATTTTTCATCACAGTGTAACAGGTACACAATGACACTCATAGCATAGAACAAAAGTGGAACAAAGTCCAAAAGTCAAAATGGCTTTAATTTGCCAAATTAAAACAAAATCAACATCGGCTAAATCAATTCAAAGCCGAAAACACATGAATAAGCGTTAGGAATTCATACCTAACAGTCAAAAATAATCATATGTAAAGATGAGAGATAAAACATCGACAAATAGTTGTAACACATGCTCCATCTAAGTTATGTTTTATAATTGTCCTAAACCCTAGGCTCTGATACCAAGCTGTGACGCCCCACCTCTATACCCACACTAGCCAAGAACACTACGGTGTAGTGCTGTCAACTAGCACGGAGAATAAGGCTGTTGAGGAGCGACCATCTATGTAATTGCCTTGTGCGAGCACCGATATGTCAGATCATAAAACATTGCATTTCATTTTTAGAGGAATACCGACATACCGATACAAACTCAAAGCTACTACACAGTGGCTATAATAGTTTAGGACAATAGATATAAAAATAACACAGATAACATAAATGCGGAATAAAGATGGAACGAAAAGTCTCATATATACAATAACTGATATCAGTTACAATACATTTGACACAATACAAATGATACAACTACAATTGTCGACTCAAGAAGTTATATATACAAGTACATTATCGACTAATATACATGAATACATTATCATCTTAAAACAGACACACTGACTACTTCAAAAGGACGAAGACCACTTCAAATGATATAAAAAGTCTTCATAGCTCTAGCAGCAACCCAAAGCTAAAAATCTACAACCTGTAAATACTCGGTCTGACCCGAGTATTACATTCAAAAGAAAATAATACCCGGATCAGTCTAATTCAAACCAGTTTATTAGTGCATATAGGCAATAATGATTTAAATAGACGACAGTCACAATAATTTCGCATATCCAACTCTCGATACGAGAATTGGATAACGGCAGATGTAACACTAAACAGTGTTAATCCACAAAACAGAAATCCAGCGCAGTTTAAGCAATTGAAATGTCAATTTAAAAATAACAATGCTAATTGGCTGCAGTACACGCTAACGTGTACTGCCTCGCCAATACAGCCTACGAATTACGCAACAGATCGATGAATTAAGGATAGAAGAGATATCGACTAAAATCTGTCAATTCGGTGTGACTGCAGTGCACGCACGCGTGCACTGCCTCGCCACAACGGAATATAATGTCACCACACGGGACAAGGGTAAAACTGCTACGAAAATGCAGCAGGTCAGCAAGTGCTCAAGGATGAACAGATGCAAGTGAAAATGACACATGGATATGCAGTGTCAAAGTGATCCAAGTCACAATGATCGCAAGGTCAAACCCCGAAATCGGGTTCAACTCAAATGAATTAGAAGTGGTTAGCTGTCTCAAGCAACGGCAACCAAACAAGTTCGAACAAAACCAAACAATGTCAAAGTTTAGCATCAGGTCAAAGGAATATAAGCAAACAGCCTATAGGATCGTACATGCCACTCAGTAAAGCTACAGCAAGCTATGGTGCATTTACAACTACAATGGAGCCAACAAAGAATGCAGACTTCAAATACACAAGGGTGAAGTGATCAAACAAACTACACAAAGGATTCAACAGCATAAAAACCAGAGTGTGCAGTAATGCGAACATCAAGTGCTGACCTGAACCCAAAATAGTAAAACTGCACACATGCAGTGCAGACAAGTTTGAATTCAAACATGAAATGGAGAACATCATTGCAAGTGCATCAGGTAGAGATGATGCAGTGAAGCATGTACAAGGGCACAAATACATGCAAATGAAACTGTAATGAATAAAGTGGAACAACAGCCTCAAATGAACCCAAACTAAAGTCGCATGCACATAAGTCAGAATAGCATAAACACCATGTAGTGATATATGCAGGGACCAAGTGAAGAAACTGCAGTATCAAATATACATGAAACAAGACAGAAGTGACAGTGCAAGCATGGAGCTATAGTCCAACAAAACATTAATGTATAAGAACACAGGAGACAACAAAACTGTGAATCAAAGACCAAGTCGAAGTATAACAAGAATGACTCAAGTGAAGATACCAAAGTAAAGATTTCAAATGACCAGGTAAAACAGTGGACAGGCAAATATCAAAGGCTGGCAAGCAACAAATGCCACCAACATAACAAATGAAACTGGAACCATCAAAGCCTCGACCAACATGGAATGGGTATGCAACAAGGCCAATGAACAAACTCATCCAAGTTCAAGTTTAACTACAAAATGGATAAACATGGATACAAATTCAAGTTCAATGTCACAAGTATAACCAATGTGTCACCAGTGCAGACACCACAGCTACAACAACACTACAGGCACCAGGTCAACAAACTGGACAATATACAAGATCATCAAAGTGTACACAGTGATGTACAACAGTGAAGGCTATAGGTCACAGTGAAATAAAACTGCAAAGTGAAGACAACAACTACCAGTGTACAAAAGATACAACTGCAAACCAGTGCATCAAGCAACTTAGTGATGTTCATATGACCAAAGATCAAACACAAGACCAACATGCTCAAGTCTCAACAATATTCTAGTGTACACTGAAGAAACATGTGCAGACTAAACTGGAACAATACACAAAGCAACTGCAACTTAAAGACTCGAGTGATGAAGCACTGAAATGATGCAATTGTACAGACAACAAATGAATAGTCGTGACACTACAGAGCTACCCCAGAAACAAAACTGCAGAGAAGTCACAGT
Organism: Allium fistulosum; assembly: GCA_030737815.1. Classification (NCBI taxonomy): domain Eukaryota; kingdom Viridiplantae; phylum Streptophyta; class Magnoliopsida; order Asparagales; family Amaryllidaceae; genus Allium; species Allium fistulosum. The sequence continues at coordinate 90,027,596 of CM060905.1, forward strand.
CGAAACGAAATCGTATAAACTCAGGGAAATGCAGTTTCAAATCAAAACAATGCCGAGCCCAAGCTCAAAGAAAACAACCCATAACTCGAACGATGGCCATCCTACTTTTAAAACAATCGATGCAGGAATTTCAAATGGAGCAAGACAGTGACCAAAATCATCACGAAATCAGGGAAAGTAAAAGAGGCGACTTGAATTGAAATCAAACATTCCCAGCACAAGACAAAAATCAAACTACCGTAATCAATGAATATCGAATTAGATGTGAGGGGATTAACCACTCACCATTTTTCGAAGTCCACGAGATTGAGCAGCCGAAGGGAGCGACGAGGAAGCGATCGATCAAAGAAGAGTTGGCGTCTTCAATTTTCCTTCGTGAATGCCCTAGTTTTCGAGATCGAAGGAAGAGCAATCGCGACCGCCATTTTTATTTCTCTCGTGTGCTTTGTTTTCGGTTAGGGTTTGAAACGCGATTGAACGAAGAGGGGAATGGGGATGGGTTGTTTGGGTGTTGAGTGGAATCACGGTTTCAAAACAAAAGATCATGGGCCGAGATTATTGTTTAAACCCAAACGACACTTAACGAATCTTTCTAAAGCTCGTTTAACATTTAGAACGGCTTTAAAAATTCCAAATAGCGAATAACAAAATTTTATCCCTGAATTTCAATTTAATTAAAATGCCAGAAGCTATTCGTTCCTAGGTTAAATCGTCAAGAGACGATAAGAAAATGGGTACGGAATGCCGGGTTGTTACACTTTAGATCAAAACAAGTTCCACTTTGAATGCCACATTGCCATCCCTTTGATCACTATTTGACTCCCCCAAGCATACAACCTCTGAGCTCGTATGTCTCAGAAAAGGGTGTTAAGCTAAGAGAAGTTGTCTTCTCCGCCACCAAGCAGATGTACATTTGTAAAAGTCAAACATTGTGTCTTAGAAATGCAATGTCAGATATTCGTCCATACAAGTTCTTTCTACGACTGAATGAAACCGAAGGCACTTTCCTCGGCCATTACTAGACGAGAAGCCCTTGCAATTCGAAAAAATCTCCACAATGAGGAGACCACTGCTATAAATAACTCTATAATGGGAGCGACCCAGAGCATGTCAACAAGCAGTCCTCACGCTATGAAGATCCACGGTCTTCAATAATCATCATCTTCAACATGTCTTCACTTTCGAACGTATACATTGGTTCGAAGTGGTATTCGGATAGGAATCATCCAAATCCGACCCCGGTTCCTTCGAAGCCAATTATCAATTTAAAAGATGTTAAGTTCATATGTGGATATCAATCATCAATCAATTACTTCATCTTTTATAAAATATCTTTCTTAGATATATTCTATTCAATTTATTCCATTTTCTTTTGAAGAGTACATGGAATCATTAAGCCTCGTTTATCAAATCATTTGATTTATTAAACCTTTCTTAAATCCTGGAATAATTCCAAACCATTTTCTCTTTTACTTAGGAAAACCTTTCCAAATCATTCATTAAATCTTAATCAAAGGTTTCTTATATTCAAGTTATAACTTTTAACTTAGGGAAAATATTTCCAAATCATTCATTATAATCAAAGATTTCTTTCTTAAGTTCAAATCATATTCTTGCAAATCGAAGATTTTCATAATAGAGCACTACTGCCACCTTAGACATGGTAAATTTCACCTCTATGGACTAATGACAAGTAATCCTACATCATAAAGATCTTCGTCATCGATTATCTTTGTCTTTAATATGTTTTATTTCAAAAATTAGTTTGAAGGGATTTTCGGATAGGAATCACCCAAATCTGATCCTGGTTTTTCAGATAGGAATCACCCAAATCTGATCCCGGTTCCTTCGTACCAATCATCGATAAAAAGATGCTAAGTGGTTAATTAACATTCAAAGAATTTGTTTCTTTGATTTTATTTTGGAGAAAGTTAAAATATGATCTTTTAGAGCATTCGGGCTTTCCTTTCGATCTGTTCCACCCCTCGCTTAAAAAGAGAAAACATAGGCCAGGTAAGTTCAGGGCACTAGTTGCTCCATCCCTAACCTTAGTTAAACACCTTGTTTTATCTTCCCAGATCTCACAGGCGGGACAAATGTACTAGTCGTTTCTGCATACTCAGTTATTAGCTTTATTTTGGAATTGATTATAAGATTCCAAATTATCTTTTAAACTCTTAATTTTCCTTTTTTAAAACATTCATAATTGATTCTAGGAAAAATCGTTACGTTTAAACTCATATTAAAAAGGTTATAGAATTCGCAGCACAAAAGTGCTACGGAAAGTGCTATATAAGCTTATTTGATTTAAACAACTTATTGTTATTTGAAATTCATATTTTCCATAGCAAATCTCTTTTAAACCATTTTAATAGATTTATCAAATTTATTTCATATTTTAATCATTTAAAAATATCATTTATAAAGAAATCCCTTTTTGGATTCCGAACTGCAAAACCGTGACGTTTTTAGAAAATTGATTTGGACATATTTCAAAATCTACTTACTGGAATCTTGATTTTCTTTTTTTGTTGGAAAACTATGGATATAATAGATCGGAAAATTCTTATCCCGAAGAATTCCGAGCTATATTCCACTTTGTACACTCATTTAACTTTTATGGCGCGAAATCGCGAACTACCGTTACGCGACGCGCCTAGTTTTGACTTGTTTTTCAATTTCTTTTCAATCTTCTTGAAAACACTTTTAAATGTTTATAAAACATTTCTAAATCATTTTAAACTCATTTTAAACAATTTTTCCATCATTTCAAACTCATTTTTTCATTTCATTTCATATTATAATATTATATTACTATAATATACTTTCTAATCTTTTTAGATAATTTAAAGGGTAAATCACTCCATACACATATTATTATGGGTTTAATTTCCATTAAATTAAATATGGTTAACCACTAACCATTTCTCTTATCATTTATCAAACAAAGTTATCAACCACATAAACGATAATATAATCATCCAATTTCACATCCAAGTTATCAAACATTTAATTATCTAACATATACCAAACTTTTCGTGTTATTAACTTGAAATATTTTTATAAATGAGTAACTTTAAAATATGAGTACTCACCTTTAACCAAATTGTTCGCTTTCTACCAACATTCATTTAATCTAACACTTCACCAAATCTTTTTCGTAGACTTTCCTTTTGATTCCAACAGCACTTCCTTCTCTTTTTCTTGCTCCAGAACTTTCCAACTTGCTTCCTTCCTTCCATTGGTCCGGCCTCCTCTTGATCTTCCTCTTCCTCCATCGTTTCTTCACTTCTTAGATGCTAAACCATATTTAATGGTATTCGAAGGTTTTTGGCATAGTTTGGTGGTGTTTTGACTTTGTTTGATATGGTTTTGAACAGGTTAGTAAGGAAAAGAGAAGAGAAGAAGCCATTAGAGAAGTAGAGAAATGATTTGAAAAAGGAAGGAGAAGAAGCGAAAAAAAGTGAGAAAGTGGATGCTTATTTATAGAAAAAGTTTTGTGTTAAAATAATATTATGTAAAAGACCAAAATACCCTTACTTATTAAGTAATCTTATTTTTTTTCAACACTTACCATCTCCATTTCAAATCATGCTTTATGTCATTTTCACTTAAGTATTAAGTAAAGAATATAATAATTATGTTTGGTTTGATTTGATGTTTACTTTTTGCTTTGAAATGACATGTTTGTCTTTTTGTGCTTACTTTTTGTTAATTATATTCTAGAATTTTGTAAGTATGTTTAGTAAAAATAAACTTGATTAATGAATTAATTAATACTTATACTATTTGAATATATTTTTCTATATAAGAAAATAAAGGTGCGACGACGTTGCGACAACTTTTAATCGACAAAACGTTGATTTTCGACAAAATGTTTTACGGTCACATTTTGAAGTTTTAGTAAAACTATTTATTTATGTAAACCAAATTTAAAAATGAACTTTTTACTTCTTTAAATAAATTAAAACATGTCTCTTTATATTTTAAAATCATATTTAAATAATATCAAAATCTCTAATTTTACAGTGTATGTAAAACTGACAAAATGCGACAAAATTTGGTTATTTTTGTAAAACGATTATTAACATACTTTTAAATATTTTAATATACTTTTATTATATTTATTAAATGTTTTTAATAAGATTTATCTTTTTAAATAAATATTTAAACCTATTTATTTAAGCATTTATTTATTTTTAACAAAACTTAACTTTTGTTGATTTGTTCTAAAATCCAAATTTACACTTTTTAAATTATCAACTATAAGAATAAATAATTTCTCAATTATTATCTATTATATATAACTTATTTATTTAATTTTTTAAACCTTTCTAAATTTAAAACAAACAAAATCTCTCATTTTCGAACTAGCGAAATTTCAGGTCGTTACATTCTCCCCTACTTAAAAGAATTTCGTCCTCGAAATTACCCAAACAAAAGTTTGCCCAAAACATTTATCTTCAAACTTAATTCTATATAATATACACAGATCATCCGTATGAAATATCTTATTCGATCTCCTATTCGAATACACAACTTTATTTCCGAACTAGTATCGATCCCCTGATCCTTTAGTGCGGACTCTAATCAGGCTCTTTGCTCAGAAATCTTTGCTTTCCTTGCATAGCTCCTAACTATGATAAAAAAACTCAAGTATCTAACCAAAAATCCTCATCAATGTTCGTCGTCAAGAAACGAGTGATAAATCCTTTTACGGACCGGTGTAAACACCTTAAAGTTCCGAACTCGAATCATAGATCAAAATTAGTGTGACGAAATGATTTACATAAAACATATGTATTTATTAACCCTCAAAAATATTCATAAAAACTTTAATTTAAGCTCAAACACTTTATAAATGTGCTTCTTTATATAATCCCTTTAATTATTTATTTTCAAAAAAAATTTATTAAAGGAAAATATCCCAAAGAAACCATTTTTCACTCAAAAGATAATTTATCATTATAAAAAAGTTTTCCCATAATCTTTTAACTCAGTATATTTCCTTTAACACTAATATTATTTATGAATCATTTCGTAAAACTATTACTTAAGTTTATTTCATCTTATAACTTCTGCAAATCAATCACTTTTAAAGACTTAAGTCCAAATTCTTAATTAATGCTAGAATTCATTAATAAAACATTTTCTAGGTTATAATTACCTTTTTAAAGAGTTGTTATTATTATTTTTCTATCTTTGAAAAAACAAATTTTAAAACCACCCGTATTTAAATCCTCATATTCTTAACTCTTAAATCTTTTCTTTTCCTTTATAAATTAGATTTATAAATTATTCTTATCTTATTTCATTTACTCAAAGTATTTCACAAATTTCTTAGCTTTGAGTTAGGTATGATTCAGAAATTTTCGACTGTCAAAAATCGTCGAAAATCCGATTTATTTGAGCAATTAGCGATCCCAATTTATCTTTAGTTTAAACACTTTTATAAAGATTACTAATCAATGATTCACATTATTTCTTTAACTTAAGAAAATTACATAAATCGAGTAACTCTAAAATAATGCCAAGGAATTGGGTACTACCAATAGTATCATATATCCTCTTAATAAGAAGAGTAATACTTAAGAGAAGTGCTTACCATCCGAACACATTTCTTATCCATTTTTAGTTTATTTTCAAGCCAATCAAATTAGTTATCATAAAATACCACTTTTTATTTTAAATAATACCATTTTCAAAATCCTTTAAAGATTACTTTATAAAACCTATTTTATAAATTCATTTTATAAATTTATCTTATATTAATTAACTTCATTTAAATTTCCACAATTCTTTTACTCGAATTTAAATTCTCATTCCTTTTATGTTTATCACTTTATACAATCATTTTCTATTATTGAAATACATTTTTATCTTATATGTTTATTCCTTAAAAAAATCTTATTGTTAAACACCTTATAGTCAAATTGTGAAACTTAATTCACAAGGTATTTGTACTTAAACTTTTAAAGCAAACAATTGATCAATTTATGATAGTAACTTAACATTATCATTTCTTAATTTATTATTTTGAGAATAAGTATTAAAGATCTTAATTACCTTATCAGATTTCTTACTTATCGATTATCTTTATGAAACATCTTATAGTCAAACTGTGAAATTCTAATCACAAGATGTTTATATTTAAATTTCACTAATCCTGATTTCTAACTATACAACTTTTCAAAATATATACTTTATATTCAAAATATAATCCTAGGTAAAATTATTTCATTTACCAATTTTTTCAAAGTCAGTGTGTCGGTTCGCCCTGTTTAAATGTTTAGGAACCCTCATCGATAACGGTGATAAGGCGCATCGATCAGAATCCAGAAATCACTCAACAGATAAATCAACACAAAACAATTTATTAGTCACTAACAAATACACACTCATATATAATACACTCAAACTCATTCTAGGGTGTTACTAACCCTATCTCTAATGAGTCACTCATCCTAGGTATTACTAACCCTATCTCTGATGAGTCTTTACCCTAAGAAAGCCAAGGTTCTCGCTTAACCTTCAGCTCCGATACCAAATGTAACGGCCCGTTTTTCCGTACCCTTTGAATCGACAATAAACCATACATATCCAACTCAAATTGTACGAATAAGCAGATCATTAAGGGTAGATAGAAAATAAAGACAGAACAGAATCTCACACGAATGGAATAACATATATTATTTCAATAATAATCTTTACAGCGGAAAATTTGAAAATACAATATCAGAGTCTTACCTAGATTCAGCCTGGATAGTTATAACACATGCCCTTACAAATGTTGAAAACAACAAAACAAATGAAATAGATGAAACGGATAATAGAATACGTCAATACGATGATGAAGATCTCCAGCTCTCCTCTGGAAACTCCAACCGTCTTCAACTCAACTTGAAACTACTCGGATCTAACCTGAGTATTTAAAATACCTGGATCAGGCTTGATACACCAGCGTGGAATACTCGAAATTTAAAATGTCTATAATATCGAAACCTTTGAAAAGAAGGGTATCTCATAAGACCACGCCCACACATAAACACGAACGGGTTTTTACCTTATTATAACCAAAACACTTTTGTACCAAAATACACTTGATATTATTTTTAATGACATTCTTTTAAAAACACTTTTCAAATAAACTTATTCAAATAAAGTATCAATACCCGGACTAAGCCTAAGGTAATATATCCGGATTAGGTCAACGGAATATACCAAACGGAATATAAGATACCAGAAGGGGTAGCTGAAATGTTTGCAAGTCATTACAGCTATTTTGGGACTACAATCAAAACCGAAAATCTTGTATTGGGATTGGATTTCCAACATGATAGCGAACTAGTGACCTATTCTCCGATCCACGCATAATAAACATAGTTCCCACGGTGCCTTTACCATTTTTCTCAAACTAGTCACTTGGAACTATACTTGCTATACTACCACTGATAACTGGTAGTTCCCTGCTTTTCTCAAGCTAACCACTTTATCAAAATGGGGCAATAAATGCCTTGAGGGACGTATCCCCCAAAGGGCCCAACGTATTGGACACCACCATACATACTCACTTATTCCGAATTTGTGTCTGTTAGACTACATAGTATCCCATATCATCTTCCGGGATGTGAGGCTAGTGAGGCTACGCTCAATTTCTTCAAAGCCACGCTTTGTTTTTAACAAAGCCACACTTTAGATCAAAACAAGTTCCACTTTGAATGCCACACTATCATTCCTTTGATCACTATTTGACTCCCGCAAGCATACAACCTCTGAGCTCGTATGTCTCGGAGAAGGGTGTTAAGCTAAGAGAAGTTGCCTTCTCTTCCACCAAGCAGATGTAAATTTGTAGAAGTCAAACGTTGTGTCTCAGAAATGCAATGTCAGACATTCGTCCATACAAGTTCGTTCTGGGACTGAAAGAAACTGAAGGCACTTTCCTCGGCCATTACTAGGCGAGAAGCCCTTGCAATCCGAAAAAATCTCCATAACGAGGAGACCATTACTATAAATAACTCTATAATGGGAGCGACCCAGAGCATGTCAACAAGCAGTCCTCACGCTATGAAGATCCACGGTCTTCAATAATCAGCATCTTCAACATGTCTTCACTTTCAAACGTATACATTGGTTCGAAGTGGTTCTTGGATAGGAATTACCCAAATCCGACCTCGGTTACTTCGAAGCCAATTATCGATTTAAAAGATGTTAAGTTCATATGTGGATATCAATCATCAATCAATTACTTCATCTTTTATAAAATATCTTTCTTAGATATATTCTATTCAATTTAGTCCATTTTCTTTTCAAGAGTATATGGAATCATTAAGCTTCATTTATCAAATCATTTGATTTATTAAACCTTTCTTAAATCCTGGAATAATTCCAAACCATTTTCTCTTTTACTTAGGAAAACCTTTCCAAATCATTCATTAAATCTTAATCAAAGGTTTCTTATATTCAAGTTATAACTTTTAACTTAGGGAAAATATTTCCAAATCATTCATTATATCTTAATCAAAGATTTCTTTCTTAAGTTCAAATCATATTCTTGCAAATCGAAGATTTTCATAACAGAGCACTACTGCCACCTTAGACATGGTAAATTTCACCTCCAGGGACTAATGGCAAGTAATCCTACATCATAAAGATCTTCGTCGTCGATGATCTTTATCTTCAATATGTTTTATTTCGAAAATTAGTTTGAAGGGATTTTCAGATAGGAATCACCCAAATCCAATCCCGGTTTTTCAGATAGGAATCACCCAAATCCGATCCTGGTTCCTTCGTACCAATCATCGATAAAAAGATGTTACGTGGTTAATTAACATTCAAAGAATTTATTTCTTTGATTTTATTTTGAAGAAACTTAAAATATGATCTTTTAAAGCATTCGGGCTTTCCTTTCGATCTGTTCCACCCCTCACCTAAAAAGAGAAAACATAGGCCAGGTAAGTTCAAGGCACTGGTTTCTCCATCCCTAACCTTAGTTAAACACTTTGTTTTATCTTCCCAGATCTCACAAGCGGGACAAATGTACTAGTCGTTTCCGCATACTCAGTTATTTGCTTTATTTTGGAATTGATTATAAGATTCCAAATTATCTTTTAAACTCTTAATTATCCTTTTTAAAAACATTCATAAATGATTCTAGGAAAAATCGTTACGTCTAAACTCATATTCAAAAAGTTATAGAATTCGCAGCATAAAAGTGCTGCGGAAAGTGCTATATAAGCTTATTTTATTTAAACAACTTTTTAATATTTGAAATTCATATTTTCCATTCCAAATCTCTTTTAAACAATTTTAATAGATTTATCAAATTTATTTCATATTTTTAGTCATTTAAAAATATCAGTTATAAAGAAATCCCTTTTTGGATTTCGAACTGCAAAACTGCGATGTTTTTAGATAATTGTTTTGGACATATTTCAAAATCTTCTTAATGAAATCTTGATTTTCTTTCTTTGTTGGAAAACTATGGATATAATAGACCGGAAAATTCTTATCTCGAAGAATTCCGAGCTATATTCCACTTTGTACACTCATTTAACTTTTATGGCGTAAAATCGCGAACTACCGTCATGCGACGCGCCTAGTTTTGACTTGTTTTTCAATTTCTTTTCAAACTTCTTGAAAACACTTTTAAATGTTTACAAAACATTTCTAAATCATTTTAAACTCATTTTAAACAATATTTCCATCATTTCAAACTCATTTTTCATTTCATTTCATATTATAATATTATATTACTATAATATCATTTCTAATCTTTTTAGATTATTTAAAGGCTAAATCACTCCATACATATATTATTATGGATTTAATTTCCATTAAATTAAATATGGTTAATCACTAACCATTTCTCTTATCATTTATCAAACAAAGTTATCAACCACATAAACAATCATATAATCATCCAATTTCACATCCAAGTTATCAAACATTTAATTATCCAACATATACTTAACTTTTCATGTTATTAACTTGAAATATTTTTATAAATTACTAACTTTAAAATATGAGTACTCACCTTTAACCAAATTGTTCACTTCCTACCAACATTTATTTAATCCAACACTTCACTAAATTATCTTAACTTCACCAAATCTCTTTCGTAGACTTTCCTTTTGATACCGGCAGCACTTCCTTCTCTTTTTGTAAAGGCCCGCAAATCCGTACCCCTTTGAGCCGACAATATTCCATACCAATTCAACTCAAAACGGGCGGAAATGCAAATCTTTAAGAGGTAGAAGAAGAAGATAAAAACAACATCAGAATCTCACAATTGCAGCAGAACAAAATATAATATAGAATAACAACTTTTAAATACAAGAAAATCTATATTGTCATATATACATACCATTTCAGAGTACAACAATCAATCATCACTTTGGACAGCTTATTATCTGTCCTTGCACAACGGAATAATAATCAAATATGGAAGTACGCTCTGCCATCCAGCTCGTCTCTTGAGCTCCTTAGCTTTTAACCTGAATATGTAAAACTCGGTCTGACCCGAGCATCATAATAAAACAACACCCGAGTCAGTTTTGAAAACCATCGTGAGAAAATCACACTCAATTGGATTATTAAAGTTTTGAAAAGCCTTTGAAAACAAAGGTATCTCGTAAGACCACGCCACAAATAAATATGTTGGGTTTTCACCTTACGATAACCAAAACATTTTTATCAAATTCGTTTGATATTATAATAGTGTCTACGGAAAGTAAAAATAGAATCTAGCTGAAATGCTTGCATCTCACGTTCCAACAATAGTTGGACACAATCAAAACCGTACGGGCGCTTAATGGAGATTGGATTCCATACAATGGCAGGGCTACTAGGGTACCGCCCGTCACAGTACCTAGCCTAGATCAGAGTACCGAGGATCACACCCGATCCCCTGCAACACAAGACCGGAGCTACCCCTTACTGGATAGTCCGAGTAAGATCACCCCACGGTTGGAGCGACCAACCGCCACACAACCGAAATAAAAAGGGACATCTAGACAGGGGAAGTCTTACCTTACTTGGGTGCTACCAACATAGCCTTGCTTCACCTTCCCTGTTTTAGCCATTCCCGGTTGATGAGGCTTGAGGTTATGTGTAACATCCCGAAAATTTTCGACTTTCGAAAATTCAACATCGATACTCACTTTATCGACTGCTGAGCCATCGAATGCCGGAAACCCGAAAAGTTATGGTTTTAAGAAAGAAGAAAAAAATAGAAGAAGAAGGTAGAAGAAAAAGGAAGAAGAACAACAACAGAGCAAGAGAACAGCAACAGAAACAGAACAATATCAGAATCTTACACATCACAGCGGAACAATATATAATAGATAAACACTAGTCTTTTAAAACAAAGAACTATATCAGTTTATACATACATCAATCATCAGAGTCAATATACAACAATGGACAGTTATATAAACTCGTCCTCATACAGAATACACAGCGGAATAAAATAATATCAGATACAAATACTACGTCTCGAACTCCAGCTTATCTCCAAGCTCCAGAATATCCAGAATATCCTGATAATATAACTCTAGGCTGCCCGTGTGGAAATTGGTGGGCACCCAGAGTTTAGAAGGGAACAATAAACTCCGAGTCAGTCATGGTGACTGGTGTGAGATCGTAAAACAGTTATTCTTTAAAATAAACAACAGGATAATTTTAAAGTCAATTCGAAATGCTTTTGGAAAATGAAACTACCATAAGACCTCACACCACACACACAATGCAAACGCAGAATTGGAGGAGATTTCTTCTTATGATAGTCAAAGATGCTTACTACGCAAAATCAAATCATTTTTGATATTATTATTAGTGCATAGTGTAGAAAACATTTCGAAAGTATAATATTAATCTTAGCCAACATACGACCAGTATCGTATGCCTACTATAGCTACCATCCAAACAGTGGGGCGCCACCATAAGTGAATGGCAGGTTCTACAACTAATACCGTACAAGGCTCGTATTGTTTCTTTGGATTTCCAACAAATGGTCAGGCTAAGGAACTTCCTATCCACGATGGGTACGTCCCTGGAATAGACGACCCGAGAACCTAACCGGATCTCTGCCAACACAAGGCCGGGTTACCTCTGCAAAAATAGGTAACTACTGACACGCGTATGCCATCCCCCGATCGTCACCGATCTTCCCGAGGATCCCCGATTCGCAACAAACCACATAGAAAAATAATGCAGTAACCACAGAGGTTAAGTATCTGGGCTCCATACCATGATACCACCTTTATCCAGAAGGAATGACATACACTAAGGGGCGCTACTCCCTAGAACCTTGCCGCATTCGTCCTGTTTCGACCATTTCCGGGGTGTGAGGCTCGACGAAGTCTCGTCCACAAAGCTACGCTTTCTCAAAAAGCCCTGCTTCGGGTCAAACAAAATGATCAATCTATGATCACAAAGATATAAGATCAACAAATGATCATATCACAAATGATCAAACACTGATCATTTCACAGCAACACTCAGTATGCCACGTTACCAAATTGGGATATATCGCTGATGAATTTCAACTACATAACCTCTGAGCTCGTACGTCTCAGAGAAGGGTGTTAAGCTAAGAGAATAAATTCTCCGCCACCAACAGAAATGTATTTGAAAGAAATCAGCTTTATATCTCAAATTGTAACGTCAGACACACAATCCATACAAGTCTGTTCCGGGATCGAACAGAACCGAAGGCACTTCTCACGAAGCCCTTGCATTTCCGGATAATTTTCTAATCACGTCAGGACTTCCCGTCACTAAGGGTGATAAAACCTCTAAATCGAAGATCAGTCGATGTAGAGTAACTCGACGGTAATCCTTCCGTTTTCAAAAATATCCGGTCTTCAACACCGGTCTTCAAATGCGATTCATAACGACGTATCACATATTCGGAATGGGTTATACGACCCCACGGTCCTTTCCCGGTTAACCCGAATAGTGAGCGTTTATTCAAAAATAAGTGTGGCATTCAAATTCATCCAATTTACAACAAATACCTATCTAAAGGTAATTATTGATAGTCGGTTATTTAACTATCAATAAAGATGCGCAACATCATCAGATTCCAAATAATTTTCCAAATTATTTCATCTTCAAAAATATCTTAACTAGATATATTATTTCCACACTTCAATCATTTGAAAACAATTTCAAATCAACTTCCACCTTTCAATTTATCTTTACTAGATAAAATCCCAAAACGTTCATTTCATATTAGAAAATCATTTCCATACTTATTTAAAAATAAGTATTTCACAAATCATTTATTTTCAACATTTGAAAATATTCGATATACTTAAATCAATATTAAGTATACATTTCATTCTTTAAGGAAATCATAAATTTTAACATCTATTTGAGTCAAAAACGAATGTTGCGTAAAACATCGTTACGACGACTCAAAATCACTAGTATAGGGATTCGAAATTAAAATAGATATATAAATCCCAATACTACATAAAAATATTTCCTTTCGGAAATCATTTACTATAACAACAGTGTTATAGTCTACCATTTCCTTATTTTTCTCGAAAACGTCTATTTCAACAATGAATGTTGAAATCTATGTATTCGATACTTAACACGTTTTAAAACATCTTTTAAAACAGTTACTTCATTTTTATAATATCGCTTTCCCAAAACCATATCCATTCTACTTCAAAAATATATTCGCTGTCCAAAATCGTGAATATACTTCACTAATCACATTTCACTATTTAATTCATCAAATTCAATTTATTTCGAATTTATAAAACAACGCTTATAAATTCCATTTCTGTTTTATAACAACTTCGGTTTATAAATCTCCTTTTTATTAATTTCTATAATACACTTATTAAAATAAGTGATTTCAGATTTATAAAACAACGTTTATAAATTCAACCTTATATTTCACAATAACTTTGATTTATAAATCCCCTTTATTAACAAGTTCTATCAATACTCCCTTTAAAGGTAAAAATCCAATTTTATAAGTTAATTTCTTATAAATCTTCCATTCTACAATTTCATTCATTTTAACTTCACAATTTATAAATCTATAAATTTCATTCTTTTTACTTACAATTTATACATCTATAAATTTCATTCTTTTTACTTACAATTTATACATCTATAAATTTCATATCGATTTTCCAAATTCGCTTCAATTAGCCAAATAAATTTCTAATTGGACTTCCCACTTATTTCTTTATCTCTTTCAATCTATTTAAAAATCCAAATTTAAATTTATTTCTTCAATTTAAAATCACTGTTTTATGAAATCCATTTATTTAGCATTTTCACTTTATTCTGGAATTTATTCGATAAGATTATAAAAACAGCTTTTATACTTTTAAATTCTTTTCTTCAAAATTTCTTCAATTTCAAAAATTGATTCACTTAGAAATTTTCTACTTGAATCTCAAAAATTCAATTTCGTTTATCTTTGGAATCCAATGATGTCAAAACATCCATTCAGCTGGATTTTAGTTTTCAAACAATTTCCAGATATCAATATGATTAATAGCATCACTATAATCATTCACAGATTCATATCACAATAGAAATAAATTCAATCAATGTGAGGGGTCCAGTTGGATCCCTCCAACCTGTTTCCCTGCATCCAAAGATGTTAGCACAATACCAATTCCGCTCCAGTACGGAATTATCGCGGTATATAGGTTTTTATAAATCCGCTTACTAACGGCGCAATAGGGTCTCATCCGCTATACGAGGCGGGAAATCATCAATCCAATATATACATATGCCAATATGTATATACTGCTATATATATAGATATATCCTATCATATCTAATACCACATCCAATAGCAATCAAATCATCAATAACTGAAAAATTAAATTTTTTCCTTCGAGTGAGAAAATCTCACCTTCGCTTTTAATTTGCAATCCAATCCAATCTCGACCCAATATCTTGATTTATACCTTGTATAAATAATTATACAAATTTATTAATATTCGAGCCAATTAAATAACCAATTTCCGTTTTTAATTGTTAAATTTTGATAGTTCGTTCTAAACCAATTCCTAAATTAATAAATTTCATTTAACCACCATTTAAATTTCTTTAAACCCATTTCCCTTTTATAAATTTATTTAACTAAAATTTAATTTAAACAATTTTAAATTTCTAAAATTATTTGTATTTGATAGTTTAACTAACTAATGATTTGTTTCTAATAAATTCCCCTTTTATAAATAAATTTTTTTTTCTTTTGAATAGTTATCTATATATATATCACATGTTACAATTTAAACACATTTAAAATTTACTGTTATGTTTCAACACAAAATAAATTTCATGAATATACTTTTCTCTTAAACTAAATATATTTCCTTTTATTTGCCTATCTATACTTATATAAAATCGAATAATTAATTTCTACTTATTTATTTTATTTAAACTCGTACATTTGGTTTTAAACAAAAATTTAATTTTTTACAAACTTTACTGTAAAACCTCCTAAACCATATGTAGTTGAAATATATACATATGTATATTTTCTCTGTAAATATCTATACGTATACTAATGTATTATCTACGAAAATAAATCGAAAAAGAAAAACAAAATAAAAATATACCTTATTTCTCCCATAATCGCCAGCGAACTGCCCACGTCGAGCACGAACAATCCCTCCTTCACCACGCCCTTGCTGTCGTCGCGATCAAAAACTGACCGCCTCCAATCGAACTCAAAGATACCATCGATTTTGCCTCCACCTTGCCTCGACGCCACCGTTTGCCTATCGACCATGCCAGTCGAACTCGCCCATCCCCACGTGAGCCAAAGCCCACGCGTGCCTCCACTTGAACGGCCTCGCGACCTCGAGCTCCTATCTCCATCGCGCCCCTTTACTGCAAATCGAACAGCCCAATCTACGACGATCCAGCCTCGCGACGCGCCCTACATCGCGCTCGCCCCTCGCTCTCGAACCCACTCCACCCCGCGCGAACGCAACTCTCCACAGCAGTCGACCTAAACGTACGCGAACAAGTCGCGACTTCGAACCCGTGATTGCCATTGAAACCCCTCACGAACATCGAGCAGCCTTGATTTGTTTAAACGAAGATGTGGCAATTGATTTGAATGCGAGACAAAAAGAAACGATTTCGGCCATTGATATCTTCTTTTGAACGGAAACGAAAAACTGAGAGGAGATTGATTTCGTATTTTAAGGGAGTGAAGGGAATTCGAACGAGAGCGCCATTGTTTTGTCTTTCTGATTTAAAGAGGGGGAACGAAGATTTTTTTTCGTTTGATTTGAACTGAAGTATGGAGAAAGGAAGGGAGCAGACGTGATTAAAACAGAAGGAAATGGCGAAACTTTAGGCGTGATTCCAGGCGCGTGTTTGAAGGAGGAAAAATGTTGACGTTGACAAATTTAAAATTTAAATTTAAATCGAATCCGTTTACATTTCAATACGTTTTCTCACCGTATGGTCACGTATTATCTTTGAAAAATACTAAATTGGAAATCCGACAATAATTCAATATTACGGACCCAATGGAACTGACTTCGTCGAATTCCGAGACTGTTTGAAAAATGACTATTTTATAAATATCGGTTCGAACGATCTAATTTCCAAAACTGAACAGATTGATTCCAAATCAATTTCTGAAGCTTCTATTATCTTCAGTGTTATCAATATGAATTTTAAAAGCTTTTGAAATATTTTTCTTCAGCTTAAAATTGAAGATTCAAATTTTTATTCAACTTTCAATCGATTAAATTTTATAATTTAATCGCCAGATTCAAATTTGAATCGGGGATTCAAATTAAATTATCGTTCAAATATTTAAAATTAATTAAATATTTCCAATTTAATTCGTTTGAAATTCTGGGTCGTTACAAACTTCCCCCCTTAAAAGAATTTCGTCCTCGAAATTACAAGTTAGAAAGAAAGGTCCTTAACTCGTCTACTATCTTTCAACATCTAATAGTTTTATCAAATTTCAAAACAAATCTTTCTACTAAAGATTCGTTATTTTTCATCATACTAACTTTCCAACTTCAATTATAACTTCCAAACAGCATTGTTTACTTCTCAATTCAAATTTGAGTTTAAATTCAATTTTTAAACTTTCAAAATTTCTCAAAAATTTTCTAACGCCCTAAATTTCCGAAAAATTTCGCCAGCGTCTCCTTTGCGCGGCTAATACGGCACGACTACAAAACGTCCCTACGGACCCTCAGATTTCAAAAAGAAAAAGAAAAAGCCAAGCGGCTAGAGAGAAATCATCAAAAACTCATATTAAAACTCAAATACGTACCTTTTTCGAGCAATTCAAATTCTCTTCTAAATTAAAATCCCAATTCCTTTACACCTGTATATCTACTAGCCATTATATCTAGTTACAGCATTCAAACCATTTTGCAAATTTTGTTATAAAAATTTCAATATAACTGCTTATATCCTCATTACTTCACTATTGAAGTTACACCTATTCAATTTTGTTCAATCTTTACATTTCAATTTCATTTGAATTTAATTCACAATTTCAATTCTATTTGAGTTCAATTTATCTTCAATTTTGAATTTCATTCCAATCAGATTTCAATTATTCTATAATTTATCAACTTATCTACATCTTGATTTATACAATCATTTATACATTCACATTCACAATTCCATTTCATTTAGGAATTTTATTTTCAATTATCTTCTTGGAATTCTATTTTCATTTATGAATCATATTTACAATTCATATTCAAAATTTTTGTTCACATATGAATTAATTCCTTATACTTTCAATTCACATTTATAGATTTCATTTGTTAATGAACTTTAATTCCAATCACAACTACATAATTTACATTAACAATTTCTATTTGTATAAGTTATCAATTCAATCATATTCCATAAATATTCTTGTACAGTATTCCAGAGTCTTCTCAACCTTTCAAAACCATTTTGGAAACAATTCAAATTTATCCTTTGAATTTTCAAAACAAAACTCAATTTTCCAAACAACTTTCATTTAAAAACAATTTGGCAGCAATTTCTCTTTTGGAAACCCGAAAATGAACACCGGTGATGTCGCGATCATCATCGGAATTATTTTCCAGCGACCTAAAAGAGTTTAGAGCTTTCAACTCTCCAAAATATTTTTTCAAAACCTTCGAAATTCATTTTCAACTCCCAAAAATGATTTAACTTTCCAAATCTCCAAAATTTTCAAATTCTTTTCAAAACATTTCCAAATACTTCTCTGGAATCCCTTTTTAAATTACAATTCACATTTATAATTTACATTCTTTAATTTCACTTGTATATGGATTCATTTCTTAACTTTGGAGTTATGATTTGAATTTCTTATTCAATTTCAATAATGATAATTCACTATTATTACTTCCTAACATCCATGCAACCATATACTATAGTACTTTATAGAAAAACATTTATTTTCTATACAAAAATAGTTTTGGGCAAAATTATCTCATTTACCCTATTTAAAACAATACTGTGCCGAACTGTTCTATTCAAGTGTTTAGAAACCCCTTCGATACAGTTTTGCAAGACTGTGCCGACGAAGGTTCATATACCACTCAATAAACCAATCACCACAATACAAAACAATTTTATATTCAATAACAAATACGCGCTCATATCTATTATTACACTCAAACTCATTCTAGAGTACTACTGACTCTATCTCTAATGAGTAACACCCAACAGAGCAGGGTTGTCGCTTAACCATATGCTTTGATACCAAATGTAACGTCCCGAAAATTTTCGACTTTCGAAAATTCAACATCGATACTCACTTTATCGACTGCTGAGCCATCGAATGCCGGAAACCCGAAAAGTTATGGTTTTAAGAAAGAAGAAAAAAATAGAAGAAGAAGGTAGAAGAAAAAGGAAGAAGAACAACAACAGAGCAAGAGACAGCAACAGAAACAGAACAATATCAGAATCTTACACATCGTAGCGGAACAATATATAATAGATAAACACTAGTCTTTTAAAACAAAGAACTATATCAGTTTATACATACATCAATCATCAGAGTCAATATACAACAATGGACAGTTATATAAACTCGTCCTCATACAGAATACACAGCAGAATAAAATAATATCAGATACAAATACTACGTCTCGAACTCCAGCTTATCTCCAAGCTCCAGAATATCCAGAATATCCTGATAATATAACTCTAGGCTGCCCGTGTGGAAATTGGTGGGCACCCAGAGTTTAGAAGGGAACAATAAACTCCGAGTCAGTCATGGTGACTGGTGTGAGATCGTAAAACAGTTATTCTTTAAAATAAACAACAGGATAATTTTAAAGTCAATTCGAAATGCTTTTGGAAAATGAAACTACCATAAGACCTCCCACCACACACACAATGCAAACGCAGAATTGGAGGAGATTTCTTCTTATGATAGTCAAAGATGCTTACTACGCAAAATCAAATTATTTTTGATATTATTATTAGTGCATAGTGTAGAAAACATTTCGAAAGTATAATATTAATCTTAGCCAACATACGACCAGTATCGTATGCCTACTATAGCTACCATCCAAACAGTGGGGCACCACCATAAGTGAATGGCAGGTTCTACAACTAATACCGTACAAGGCTCGTATTGTTTCTTTGGATTTCCAACAAATGGTCAGGCTAAGGAACTTCCTATCCACGATGGGTACGTCCCTGGAATAGACGACCCGAGAACCTAACCGGATCTCTGCCAACACAAGGCCGGGTTACCTCTGCAAAAATAGGTAACTACTGACACGCGTATGCCATCCCCCGATCGTCACCGATCTTCCCGAGGATCCCCGATTCGCAACAAACCACATAGAAAAATAATGCAGTAACCACAGAGGTTAAGTATCTGGGCTCCATACCATGATACCACCTTTATCCAGAAGGAATGACATACACTAAGGGGCGCTACTCCCTAGAACCTTGCCGCATTCATCCTGTTTCGACCATTTCCGGGGTGTGAGGCTCGACGAAGTCTCGTCCACAAAGCTACGCTTTCTCAAAAAGCCCTGCTTCGGGTCAAACAAAATGATCAATCTATGATCACAAAGATATAAGATCAACAAATGATCATATCACAAATGATCAAACACTGATCATTTCACAGCAACACTCAGTATGCCACGTTACCAAATTGGGATATATCGCTGATGAATTTCAACTACATAACCTCTGAGCTCGTACGTCTCAGAGAAGGGTGTTAAGCTAAGAGAATAAATTCTCCGCCACCAACAGAAATGTATTTGAAAGAAATCAGCTTTATATCTCAAATTGTAACGTCAGACACACAATCCATACAAGTCTGTTCCGGGATCGAACAGAACCGAAGGCACTTCTCACGAAGCCCTTGCATTTCCGGATAATTTTCTAATCACGTCAGGACTTCCCGTCACTAAGGGTGATAAAACCTCTAAATCGAAGATCAGTCGATGTAGAGTAACTCGACGGTAATCCTTCCGTTTTCAAAAATATCCGGTCTTCAACACCGGTCTTCAAATGCGATTCATAACGACGTATCACATATTCGGAATGGGTTATACGACCCCACGGTCCTTTCCCGGTTAACCCGAATAGTGAGCGTTTATTCAAAAATAAGTGTGGCATTCAAATTCATCCAATTTACAACAAATACCTATCTAAAGGTAATTATTGATAGTCGGTTATTTAACTATCAATAAAGATGCGCAACATCATCAGATTCCAAATAATTTTCCAAATTATTTCATCTTCAAAAATATCTTAACTAGATATATTATTTCCACACTTCAATCATTTGAAAACAATTTCAAATCAACTTCCACCTTTCAATTTATCTTTACTAGATAAAATCCCAAAACGTTCATTTCATATTAGAAAAGCATTTCCATACTTATTTAAAAATAAGTATTTCACAAATCATTTATTTTCAACATTTGAAAATATTCGATATACTTAAATCAATATTAAGTATACATTTCATTCTTTAAGGAAATCATAAATTTTAACATCTATTTGAGTCAAAAACGAATGTTGCGTAAAACATCGTTACGACGACTCAAAATCACTAGTATAGGGATTCGAAATTAAAATAGATATATAAATCCCAATACTACATAAAAATATTTCCTTTCGGAAATCATTTACTATAACAACAGTGTTATAGTCTACCATTTCCTTATTTTTCTCGAAAACGTCTATTTCAACAATGAATGTTGAAATCTATGTATTCGATACTTAACACGTTTTAAAACATCTTTTAAAACAGTTACTTCATTTTTATAATATCGCTTTCCCAAAACCATATCCATTCTACTTCAAAAATATATTCGCTGTCCAAAATCGTGAATATACTTCACTAATCACATTTCACTATTTAATTCATCAAATTCAATTTATTTCGAATTTATAAAACAACGCTTATAAATTCCATTTCTGTTTTATAACAACTTCGGTTTATAAATCTCCTTTTTATTAATTTCTATAATACACTTATTAAAATAAGTGATTTCAGATTTATAAAACAACGTTTATAAATTCAACCTTATATTTCACAATAACTTTGATTTATAAATCCCCTTTATTAACAAGTTCTATCAATACTCCCTTTAAAGGTAAAAATCCAATTTTATAAGTTAATTTCTTATAAATCTTCCATTCTACAATTTCATTCATTTTAACTTCACAATTTATAAATCTATAAATTTCATTCTTTTTACTTACAATTTATACATCTATAAATTTCATTCTTTTTACTTACAATTTATACATCTATAAATTTCATATCGATTTTCCAAATTCGCTTCAATTAGCCAAATAAATTTCTAATTGGACTTCCCACTTATTTCTTTGTCTCTTTCAATCTATTTAAAAATCCAAATTTAAATTTATTTCTTCAATTTAAAATCACTGTTTTATGAAATCCATTTATTTAGCATTTTCACTTTATTCTGGAATTTATTCGATAAGATTATAAAAACAGCTTTTATACTTTTAAATTCTTTTCTTCAAAATTTCTTCAATTTCAAAAATTGATTCACTTAGAAATTTTCTACTTGAATCTCAAAAATTCAATTTCGTTTATCTTTGGAATCCAATGATGTCAAAACATCCATTCAGCTGGATTTTAGTTTTCAAACAATTTCCAGATATCAATATGATTAATAGCATCACTATAATCATTCACAGATTCATATCACAATAGAAATAAATTCAATCAATGTGAGGGGTCCAGTTGGATCCCTCCAACCTGTTTCCCTGCATCCAAAGATGTTAGCACAATACCAATTCCGCTCCAGTACGGAATTATCGCGGTATATAGGTTTTTATAAATCCGCTTACTAACGGCGCAATAGGGTCTCATCCGCTATACGAGGCGGGAAATCATCAATCCAATATATACATATGCCAATATGTATATACTGCTATATATATAGATATATCCTATCATATCTAATACCACATCCAATAGCAATCAAATCATCAATAACTGAAAAATTAAATTTTTTCCTTCGAGTGAGAAAATCTCACCTTCGCTTTTAATTTGCAATCCAATCCAATCTCGACCCAATATCTTGATTTATACCTTGTATAAATAATTATACAAATTTATTAATATTCGAGCCAATTAAATAACCAATTTCCGTTTTTAATTGTTAAATTTTGATAGTTCGTTCTAAACCAATTCCTAAATTAATAAATTTCATTTAACCACCATTTAAATTTCTTTAAACCCATTTCCCTTTTATAAATTTATTTAACTAAAATTTAATTTAAACAATTTTAAATTTCTAAAATTATTTGTATTTGATAGTTTAACTAACTAATGATTTGTTTCTAATAAATTCCCCTTTTATAAATAAATTTTTTTTTCTTTTGAATAGTTATCTATATATATATCACATGTTACAATTTAAACACATTTAAAATTTACTGTTATGTTTCAACACAAAATAAATTTCATGAATATACTTTTCTCTTAAACTAAATATATTTCCTTTTATTTGCCTATCTATACTTATATAAAATCGAATAATTAATTTCTACTTATTTATTTTATTTAAACTCGTACATTTGGTTTTAAACAAAAATTTAATTTTTTACAAACTTTACTATAAAACCTCCTAAACCATATGTAGTTGAAATATATACATATGTATATTTTCTCTGTAAATATCTATACGTATACTAATGTATTATCTACGAAAATAAATCGAAAAAGAAAAACAAAATAAAAATATACCTTATTTCTCCCATAATCGCCAGCGAACTGCCCACGTCGAGCACGAACAATCCCTCCTTCACCACGCCCTTGCTGTCGTCGCGATCAAAAACTGACCGCCTCCAGTCGAACTCAAAGATACCATCGATTTTGCCTCCACCTTGCCTCGACGCCACCGTTTGCCTATCGACCATGCCAGTCGAACTCGCCCATCCCCACGTGAGCCAAAGCCCACGCGTGCCTCCACTTGAACGGCCTCGCGACCTCGAGCTCCTATCTCCATCGCGCCCCTTTACTGCAAATCGAACAGCCCAATCTACGACGATCCAGCCTCGCGACGCGCCCTACATCGCGCTCGCCCCTCGCTCTCGAACCCACTCCACCCCGCGCGAACGCAACTCTCCACAGCAGTCGACCTAAACGTACGCGAACAAGTCGCGACTTCGAACCCGTGATTGCCATTGAAACCCCTCACGAACATCGAGCAGCCTTGATTTGTTTAAACGAAGATGTGGCAATTGATTTGAATACGAGACAAAAAGAAACGATTTCGGCCATTGATATCTTCTTTTGAACGGAAACGAAAAACTGAGAGGAGATTGATTTCGTATTTTAAGGGAGTGAAGGGAATTCGAACGAGAGCGCCATTGTTTTGTCTTTCTGATTTAAAGAGGGGGAACGAAGATTTTTTTTCGTTTGATTTGAACTGAAGTATGGAGAAAGGAAGGGAGCAGACGTGATTAAAACAGAAGGAAATGGCGAAACTTTAGGCGTGATTCCAGGCGCGTGTTTGAAGGAGGAAAAATGTTGACGTTGACAAATTTAAAATTTAAATTTAAATCGAATCCGTTTACATTTCAATACGTTTTCTCACCGTATGGTCACGTATTATCTTTGAAAAATACTAAATTGGAAATCCGACAATAATTCAATATTACGGACCCAATGGAACTGACTTCGTCGAATTCCGAGACTGTTTGAAAAATGACTATTTTATAAATATCGGTTCGAACGATCTAATTTCCAAAACTGAACAGATTGATTCCAAATCAATTTCTGAAGCTTCTATTATCTTCAGTGTTATCAATATGAATTTTAAAAGCTTTTGAAATATTTTTCTTCAGCTTAAAATTGAAGATTCAAATTTTTATTCAACTTTCAATCGATTAAATTTTATAATTTAATCGCCAGATTCAAATTTGAATCGGGGATTCAAATTAAATTATCGTTCAAATATTTAAAATTAATTAAATATTTCCAATTTAATTCGTTCGAAATTCTGGGTCGTTGCATTATGCGTTACCTTTTTAGCACACATTTCACTTAGAATGCTCATCGTCCCCCTGACGATGTTCTGAAAGCATTCATCCATACAAGTTGCCCTGGGTTTGGACAAACCGAACACTGTCTTCATCATCTTCACGGTCTTCATTCGCTAACGTTCAAACTGGATCGAAGTGGTTTTCGGGTAACTAAATCCGATCTCGGTCTCTTCGAAACGATCAACGTATTGGCCAATATTGATAGTCGGTTATTTAACTATCAAATAACATTCACAAGCAACCATCAGACCTATAATAATTTTCCAAATTATTTATTTCAAATATCTACTTAAGATATTAATTCCACATTTCAACACTTTTAAAATAGTTTCCAAAATCACTTTTATTCTCACGGAATTATTTAAATCTTTGCCTACACTTAGAATATTCTCCCCCACTTCATTAGTTGCTTAACACTTTGAAAATATTCCTTTATTTCCCATTTCTTTTTTTCCAAAATTCTTTACAATTTTATTTGTAAATTTTCAACCCGTTTCACACGAATTCAATAAATCCCAGAACTCCTTAGTTAAATTCCTTTAACATTTCCAAAGCCATTTCTGCTTGTTTAGAATCCCAGTTTCACTTTTACTTCCCTTTGTGGATTTTATTACACCTTTCGATGTTCGCTTATACTCTAGAAATTTATTAAATTTCCACAATACCATTGTAAGATCTTCCCCTAAAACCTTATTCAATTTAAATACTTTGCTTCCTATCTCGAGAGAAATTTATAACTTGAATTTGAATCATTTAAAAATATATAGATATAAAATAAGAAGGAAAATGGTTTTATTTTCAAAGTATGGTTTAGGAAAAATTTAAAATATCAACCTCTTAAAAGCATTAAAACTTTCATATCCAGTTACTAGGTGATTTACAAGGTTGGTTTATAAACATTAGAATTTATTTAAATAAATATTAAGTATTAAAATAACTAACTTCACCAATTCACTTTATAAATTCCTCTTGGTTCGTAACACCTTGACCATATTCAACAGTCTCGCATTCGAATATATTCCACCATCTCCTTTCAAAGTTATTTCAATTTCTCGATATAAGTTCTCACTATTAACTTATACTTTTAAAGCATATCCAATGATATCTTTCTATCTCATTATAAACCCCGTTTAATTTATAAACTCCCCTGAGTTTTCCATTTATTTATAAAAACAATTTTATTTAAAATTCCATTTTATAATTTTATTCTTCAATAAAATTCCATTTTTATTTCAAAAACTAACTATCAATTCCAAATATCGCTTCGAGCCCTTAATTTAATTTCAAATCTCTACTTGAACCAATTACCAAATAGTTAAGAATAACCCAGTTAGTTAATATATTTTTATTCCACCTAATTCCCTTTAGAATAAATCCAATTTTCAATATACATAATTTTCTTCCAAATTTCCTTTTAAATTCCTTCAATTTAATTATTTCCAGTATTTAAAATGCCCATTTTAAATTCCAATTCCATTTAAAATTTAATAATTCAATTCACACAAACCATATCAATTTATCGATCATATCATATATCAACATATATATATATATGGACAATAAATATTTTTGAGGAATCCTATTGGATCCCTCCAGCCTGTTTTCCCTGCATCCATAGATGTTAGTCAACAAATAAAATACCAATCCCACTTCGAGGGGGATATCGCGGTATATAGGGTCATCCGCTATTATGCGGGGCGCATAGGGTCTCATCCGCTATATAATGCGGGAATATCAATCACTCCAATATATATATATATACTAATATATATACATAACATCCAACAAATAAATTATAAATTTATCAATCAAACCAGGCATCCAATAATTTAAATTGAACATTTAAATTTTTAATAGGCAATCCGAATGAGTGAGAAAATCTCATCTTTTTTTGTTTACAATCCACTTCAATCCTGATTCGATTTCCCGGTTTTGACCTTGTATAAAATTATAGGGTTTATTAACACTTGGAATATTCAGACAATTTATCTCCATTTAATTTAACTAATAACTTTCCTTTTTTTAAAAAACTTTTAGTAGCTAAATTAAATAAGTTTATTAAACAATTTTTCACCAAGTCCATTTTTTTAAAATAAACTAGTAAATTAAAATATGTATATGTATATTTATCTTTCTTTGAAACTACATATATATTAAGGTATTTTCCAAAATCTATAATAATTTCTGTTTTACCAATACATATTAAAATTTGTACGTGTATTTATATATATATATATATATATTCTTTATAAATAAAATACAATTTCCTTTATTGTAAAGCTTTTTTTTTTCTGTAAAAAAACAAAAACCTTAGCTTACTGTAAAATTTTAAAATAGATTTTTCTTTTTACATCTTACTGTAAATAAATGTTTCCTGCATATTCATGTACTTATATATAAATTAAAAACCATATACCTTACTGCAAATTTTCCCTAATATATATACATATATAATTTCTTTCTCTTCCTACATATAAAATTTCTAGTCTGTATATATATATTTAAATTAAATTAAAAACCCAAAAACAGATACCTCACTGACTCACCACGCCAAGCCCTCAACCTCGATGCCACCACGACCTACCAACGTCGCCCCCTCCACGTGCACGCACGCATTCGCGAACCTCCTGCCCTTCGCCGTGACTTGGAAATCTCATTCGACCCCTACTGCTTGCCTCGCGAATCTCTAACCCTCTCTTGACTACATTCGATTACGAATCGAAATCGTGTTTTTTTGAATTGAATTGAACGAATGAAGGAAAAAGGCTGCATTAATTTCGTTCAAAAAGGAAGGCCGCGATTTTGAAGAGAAGATTTAGCTCGGCCATTTTTTCTCAGCAATTTGATTTTGAATCACCATTTTTTTTTGAACACAAATTTGATTTAGAAAAAGAGACGGCCATTTTTTCCCTTCTCTTCAATTTCGGTTTTGGTTATGTTGAACTGCGGAATGAAAGGAATAAATAGATAGGGACGATGTGATTTCAAATTCAAGTAGAATACAGGCGACTTTGAAAAGATTTGAACTAAGGGAAAAAGATGGACATGATTTCTTGTGTATTGAATGCCTACTACAGAGAAGGCAAAAAATTTTAATGGTGAAAGGAAAACGTATGGATCTGAAATTAATTGACTGGTCAAACAAAGTATAAATTTAAATTTAAATCAACTTGAATTCATTGCTCAAAATCTCGACTTCCTATCGAGGCGTGCCGCTAGGCGTTCATAATGTTATACCCCTATTCCGAACGCAATGGAAAAGGTTTCGAGTCCTAACTCGATCGTATGAAGAAGATAGCTTTTGGACCTAGTTATTATATTAGATTTCGATATTAATTTCAACGCGTTTACATTCTGTACGATCACACGACAACTTCAAAGGCTACGAAATTTAAAATCCGATAATAAAACAATATTATGGATCCAATGGAACTGGTTTCGTCGAAATCCGAGACTGTGCCTCGGAAGGCTATTTTAAAAGTCAATTTAAACAATATACATTTAAAATTGAACAAACCACTGTTAAATTCAATTTTAACCCATTTATTATCTTCAGTATTATCAATATAAATTTTATAAGCCGTTGAAATATTTTTAACAAGCTTATGCTCCAGATTTTATATTTTACCCAATTTCCAATTATTAAATTCAATAATTTAATTATCCAATACATAGTTATATTTGAAATTCAAGTTAGAAATCAACACCTGAATATTTAAAATCGATTAAATATTCCAATTTCAAATATCTAAAAATTTCGGGTCGTTACATTCCTTCCCCCTTAAAAGAATTTCATCCCCGAAATTGCTAAGGCAGAAAGAATGCCCCAAACCCATTAATTTGCTAAAACCCAATTAGTGGAAACTCATTATTCACTTTTCTAATCCGTTAGATCCAAACTAAACCATTAGTTTTAATTCCAATTCCAAAATCTCTTATTTCAATTCCAATTTGAAATCGTTTTGTCGTTAACAAAAATATTTTCCAAAAATTTTCTAACTCCCAAAATATCTGGAAAATTTTGGCTAAGTCTCTTTTGTACAGAGGAGCTTTTGCAGTTTTACAAGAGATATAAATATATATACATCGACCCACATTGTCAGAAAACAAAAAACAAAACAATATTTCATATTTCCTATCTTTTATTGCGTAGGCGTACCTCTGTTTAGCATTTTTAAGCAAGCGGCTTAATTATTTAGCAATTAGCGCGACCAGAACCCAGCCAAACGACCTCCAGGTACTTGTACTTACTCTTAAACTTGTAAGCACTAAATATATGAAGTTCAATTTACATTCCTCTTATTTGAACAACTACATCACATGGATTCTATAAGCAATGCAGATTAAACAATATTCATAAGCAATTTATATGACTTCCACACTTAGTCAATTGTTTTCAAACAATTCATATACTATTTCATTCAATCTAAATGGTTTACAACTCCATCGCTTACATTCAATTCATTTTTAAACCAAACAAACTCATATTCATTTCAATTGATTCAAAAATCAATTTTATTTGCTTCTATCCATTTCTAGAATTATATTTAATCTCGCTTACGTCAAACAACAATTATTTCTATGCAATTCCGGTGATATTTATGCAAATGAACAATCACTTAAGCTTATAACCATTTTAAATTGATTCCAACTCAATTTATATTAATTTCATTCCATTTCTAATTTATTCACCAACCATACATTTGCATTTCATATCCGCATAGGTTTTCATTTGAAACCATTTCATTAAGCCTGACGACATTTGATGCTTATATTAATAACCATTTCCCCAAATTAATTTAACCCAAACTTTTATTTAATGGGCTTTCACTTTTTACTCGAAGCCAAACTTCTATTAACTTTAAACTTAAGTTAATTTTACTTCAATTTATTTCAACTTCATACTTAAGTTCACTTTCATTTAATTTGATTCTCATCTAATCAAATTCCATTTAATTTAATTACCCCATTCTCTTTATCCATTTTAATTTTAATCCCACTCTTAATTCGTTAAAATAATATCCAAGGCCATGTTTAACTCATTTACACTCGAATGGATTTATTTGCAACTCAAATCATTTCTATTTTAATCCAATTCCATTTCATTCGACAACACTTCAATTCATATTTAATTCACTAACAATATACGTTGGATATTATTTATAACCCAAGTTCTATTTCTACCATTCACTTTTAATTCACAATCCAATTTTATTAACTCAGAATTCAACTTCTATTTAACCAATTTAAATCTCATTCAATTAACTAATTAGTTCACTCCCAACTTTCAATTCAATATTTGATTTTTATCTTCAAAAATCACTTCATTATTTACTTGAGTTCAATTCTATTTTTGTAATTCAAGTTTGGATTTCTATTTTATTTCCAAAATACAAACAAATTTTATTTTGGCTTACTATTTTACTTCTCCATTTTTTTTATAAGTCGCACTTATATTTTTCGTAGTTCTACCCATTTTAAGCTTGATTATATTCATATTTCATTTTAACTTGAGATTATACACTCATTTATAGCCAAGAATATTTTTATTCAATGGGTTTTCAATTCTTTAATAAGTTATCGGAATTTATTTATTCCAAATCAATTTCATTTCAACTTAATTCAAATACAACTAGATTTTATTTTCAGTTTAATTCAAATCCAACTCAATTTTAAACTTAGCTTAAGTTCATTTAATTCAACTCACTTCCATTTGCTTGGCTTAAGTTAATTTCAATCCAATTAAATTTTATTTCTCAATCCAAATTTTATTTTATTTTATTTTCCCAATTCAATCACATCCAAGATTTAATTTACTTCGCTAATATATTCCTTTTAAATCACCCTCAATTAAATCTCATTTATTTTCTTTTGTATAAGTTGTACTTATACAATTTTCCCATACCAGTTATACAAACTATTTTAAATTTTAAAATCTTGTTTGACTATAATGTTATCATCCAAACATTTCAATCATATATAATAATTTTAGAAAATTATTTTCTTTTATATCAAAATATTATTTTGGGTAAAATTATTTCATTCACCCCTTTTGAAAACATTACTGTGTCGAATTGTTCTATTCAAGTGTTTAGAAACCCTTTCGATGCAGTTGTCTAGACTGTTCGGACTATGGTTCATAAGCCACTCAATAAATCAATCAACACAATATAAAATCATTTTATAGTCACTAACAAATACACGCTCATATCTATTATTACACTCAAACTCATTCTAGAGTACTACTGACTCTATCTCTAATGAGTAATCCCACCAGAGCCAAGGTTCTCACTTAACCTTCAGCTCTAATACCAAGCGTAAAGGCCCGCAAATCCGTACCCCTTTGAGCCAACAATATTCCATACCAATTCAAATCAAAACGGGTGGAAATGCGAATCTTTAGGGTTAAAGAAGAAAGAGGGAGAAGAAGAAGATAAAAACAACATCAGAATCTCACAATCGCAGCGGAACAAAATATAATATAAAATAACAACTTTTAAATACAAGAAATATGTACTGTTATATATACATACCATTTTAGAGTACACCAATCAATCATTACATTGGACAGCTTATTATCTATCTGTAACGACCCATAATTTAATAACTTTGAACATGAATAGTTAATATGTTTTTAAATGATTAAATAATGGGTTTTATATCTTGAAGTATTAACCCCGCCTAATAAAACAGAATAGTATAGTTACTTGCCTAATAAAACAAGAGAGAATTATTAACCTTGCCTAATAAAACAGAATAGTATAATTACTTGTCTAATAAAACAAGAAAGAATTATTAACCTAGCCTAATAAAACAGAATAGTATAATTACTTGCCTAATAAAACAAAATAGCATAATGATTATTATATTCCATACGGATGGTTGCCATTGGACCAAAATCTGGTCGAATCAGGTTATGCCATGCGGATGGTTGCCATTGGACCAAAATCTGGTCGAATCAGGTTATGCCATGCGGATGGTTGCCATTGGACCAAAATCTGGTCGAATCAGGTTAGGCCATAGTTGATAAGGAGAATTCCTATTGGACCAAATTATGGTCAAATCAAATTAAGCCACAAGGATGTTTTCTATTGGACCAAAATGTGGTCGAATCAAATTAGGCCATATGGCTGGTTTCTATTGGACCAAAATCTCATCGAATCAGGTTAGGCTGTTGGAAATGACTAAAGTACCCTTCTCTTCACCTATAAATAGCCAAGTCCATATCTCATTTTAATTCATTCACAAACAAAAGAAAAGAACTAAAATTCATTATCAAAGGTGAAGTATTCCAAGTCTCCATCAAAGAAAATAGGATGTAAGTATATTCCTTGCTTTTATAGTTTAGCGAGTATAACTTATTCTGTGAGTATATTCCTTGCTTTTATAGTTTAGCGAGTATAACTTATTCTGTGAGTATATTCCTTGCTTTTATAGTTTAGCGAGTATAACTTATTCTGTGAGTATATTCCTTGCTTTTATAGTTTAGCGAGTATAACTTATTCTGTGAGTATATTCCTTGCTTTTATAGTTTAGCGAGTATAACTTATTCTATGAGTATATTCCTTGCTTTTATAGTTTAGCGAGTATAACTTATTCTGTGAGTATATTCCTTGCTTTTATAGTTTAGCGAGTATAACTTATTCTGTGAGTATATTCCTTGCTTTTATAGTTTAGCGAGTATAACTTACTCTGTGAGTATATTTCTTTCTTTTATAGTTTAGCGAGTAAACTTATTCTGTGAGTATATTCCTTGCTTTCATAGTTTAGCGAGTATAACTTATTCTGTGAGTATAATTTAATTATTTTACAGTCAGTGTAATCTTAATCTCTTTTCTTTGACTCATTCACATTTTAACAAATGCTGTGTTAACTATTGATTGTAAATGGTTAATAATAATGAGTCTGTTATTATTCTTGTTTGGTTGTTTGATTTGTGCTCGGCCAGTTTATGAGCAATAACTTTGATGTTTATTTAAATGGAATTTACACCACCTTTTAACTTAGGATTGACATTAAGTGACTTTTTGGTTAAAAGGAAATAACACCCCTTTTAGCTATCTCATTTGATTAGGAGGGAGCTTCACCCCTTTTGGTCGTATTCTCCTTTAAAGATGATAGGCTTAAGTTATGATTTGAATGGAAGTTTTAAATCTTTATTTAAAGTATTTTAAAGGAGCTTCAAAATTTATATAATGATTTAAATGGGTTATTTATGGAAAGTAAGTAGTCCTATACTTGGCACTAAAAGCCGATGAGTAGATTGATCCTCTATCTGTGAGATCTGGAACCGAAGTGTCTAGGCAAGGCTAGGAGCAACCAGTGCCCTGACTTACCTGGCTTTGTTTCTGGGCGAGGGGTAGGGTAAGTCGAGAATATCGGAAACGTGACAAGTGTAGGAGATTTGATTTCCATAAATGATCTTTATAATTATAATGGAAAACATTCACATTTCTTATATACAATTGTTTTTGACCCATCTAAGTATACTTTTGAAATATGAAATCCTCCCAAATGTTTTGTGAATATACTTATATCGATGAGATAAGTATATCGATATTTTCCGAGCATTGAAAAAGTATAAGTTTTAATTTCCATATACGATTGTTTTGTTATCCCCGATAGTTGATATCTTGACTATCAATTTCGATACCCTTCTTCCTTTTGTTTTTGTTTCGTCAATCTAAGATGATTTGTTGCTCATTTAGAGCATTGATATCCTTTATCTGAAATGACTAAATAAGGAGCGAGTGGGGCCAAGCAATGTGGGGTTGCTCCCATTAGGGTATTGTCACATCTACTCTAGATTGGTTTCGGTTGTATGCGCACGGAGATGTGAAATACTCGGATACTCAGTAAGGTTGGCGGGGTCCGGCTTGGAGGTTTCCGAGAGCCATCGTAGTTCTCAAGTATATTTTCTAGAGGTATACTTTCGGTAAGGGGGGCGCACCCTCCTAGTCATTGTAACGACCCAGAATTTTTGATAATTAAAATTCGAATATTTAATTGATTTTAAATATTAATAAGTGAATTTAATAAGTTGAATAATTTTAATTTCGAATATTGGATTTAATTGGATAATTAAATCGATAATTTAATAGTTGTAATTTTAGAAATAATTGAAATCTGGATTAAATGTGATTGAAAATGATTTGTAAAGTTATATTAAATCATATTGGAGTTATAGTGACGTTATAGAACTTTTAAAATTGAATTAAAAGTTAATATGTGGAAATTGAATATTTTAATATTTAATTATCGACTGTAAAAATAGCCAATTTTCGAACAGTCTCAGAATTGAACGAAACTAGTCCCATTGGATCCGTAATAGTTAGTTATTATCGGATTTCAATTTTCGTAGCAATCAGAGTTATCATTCGACCGTGGCAACTCGAAACGCATCGATATCGTTTTAATTTTAAATCGTCGAGTTAAAATAGTCATTTTTCAAAAAGTCTCGGATTTCGACGAAACTAGTTTCATCGGATCCGTAATGTGATATTATTGCATGGTTTCAAATTCCGTAATTTTTGGATGTACCGTTTGTCCGGGGCAAGCCAAAACGCCTTGAAATCGATTTAAATCGGTTTAATTTAAATTGATCGTTTATTGCCATATCTCACACATACGATCGAATTAGCTTTCGAAACCTGTTCCATTGTGTTCGGAACGTGGGGTAAACCTTACGAACGTCAGCCGGCACGCTCGAATCGGAGTTCGAAAAAATTCGATGAATAGTAAATCGTTAAATTTTCTATAAAAGCACTTCATTCTCTTCATTTGCAAACAAGGAGACTAGGGTTTCTTCTCTATCTTCAGCCGCCGCCTGTATGGTTTTGATGGCCAGAAAACTCCCATGTTCTTCCTCATTTTTCTCTTGATCCACTCAGTATTATTGAAAGTTGTCAACTAAGAAAATGAAGAGGGTGGTGAGATCTATCGACTGAACGGTGGAGATCGTCTAATTCGCGACGAGGTGGGAGCTACGGGGTCGCGTTGGTCTGCCGTTTGATCACGTTTTTCACGTCCTAGGGGGGACCGAGCTTGATGTTGTTGTAGCCGAGTATAGAGTAGGTGATGGCGAACGAAATGATGATAGTTGATCGTCGGGGAAGTGAAGCAGAGGGTCACGAGCATTAGGGCAAAAGTGGCGGCCGTGGGTTCTCTTGTGAGCAGGGAGCGAACGTGTTTTGGAGAGGATAAAGGGGGTGGCCACGATCTGCTGAAAGGAAATCGAAGGTCCAGATTAATTTAGGGTTTAAAATGAATAGCAAATGTAAATCATTTTATTTAAAATTCGTGTAACTTTAAAAATGAATAACTTCTTGCTACGTTATCAGATTTCGACGAAACAAATTGCGTTGGAATCGTCTCGTCGTGTACTTCGCGATGCAATTGGATTGGAGTCGTTTGGGGATAGTTTGAATTTCGGGTAAAATTAAACGCGCGTTTAATTTTATTCGAAATAAACGCTGGAACGGAATTTAAAATCAAGGTGAGATCTTCTCACTCAAGAATTGAAAAGTGGAATTTTCAGTTAATTATTTGATTGCTTTTGGATGTGATATTAGATATAGTAGGATATATATCTATATATAGCAATATATACATATTGACATATGTATATATTGGATTGATTGATTTCCCGCCTCGTATAGCGGATGAGACCCTATTGCGCCGTTAGTAAGCGGATTTTTATAAAACCCATATACCGCGATAATTCCGTACTGGAGCGGAATTGGTATTGTGCTAACATCTTTGGATGCAGGGAAACAGGTTGGAGGGATCCAACTGGATTCCTCAACTGTATTTACTTATTTACAGATATTGATGTATATTCTGTTATCATATTGATACATGATATTGACTGTTGTGATGGACTAATTGATGCTGTTGCATCATCGGATTCAGTTTTGAAATGTAAAAATAACGACTTTTACTTAAAAAGGGTTTTTAAAGTGATTTTTGAAAATATACGTTTTATGGAATTTTTGAATCGATTTATAAACGTAAAATTTTAAAGTTATAAAAGTTATAATTTTTAGTGAAATATAACCGAAGTGTCATTTTTGAAATAAAAGTCGATTTATTTATAAAATGGTTTAAATAGAGATATTTGAATTTATTATGAAAGCTCTATATATAACATTTATAAAATTTGATTTTTATAAATCAAAGTGATGAAATTATAAAGGAGTTTTAAAGACGTTTTAAATGATGTTAAAATGGGTTTTATAAAGGACAGAATAAATGATTTGTGAAGTCCTAAAAGAACGATTTTTGTAAATAAACGAATTATAAGTGTTTAACTTATAGAATGGACTTTTGGTAGAAAATTGAGTTATAAATTGAATTGGATAATAAAAGGAATTTATAAGTTGAAGTAGTTATAAAATATAAAATTGTGATTTATAAACGTTGTTTATGAATCCGAAATCACTTAATTTGATAAGTGAATTGTAGAAGTTAATTAAAGGAATTATATCCACGATTTTGGACAGTGGATAAGCTTTTAAATAAAATGTGTAGAAATGTTGAATTTGGATAGTGAAGTATATTCACGATTTTGGACAGTGAATATATTGTTAAGTAAAATGGATATGTTCTGGGAAAGCGATATTACGGAAAGGAAGTAATTGTTTTAAAAGATGTTTTAAAACGTGATAAGTATCGAATACATAGATTTCAACTTTTATTGTTGAAATAGACGTTTTCGGGGAATTTAAGGAAATGATGGACTATAACACTGTTGTTATAGTAAATGATTTCCGAAAGGAAATGTTTTATGTAGTATTGGGATTTATATATCTATCTAAATTTCGAATCCCTATACTAGTGATTTTGAGTTGTCGTAACGATGTTTTACGTAACATTCGTTTTGACTCAAATAAAATTTATGAAAGAGAATGATTTCCTTAAAGAATGAATATATACTTAATATTGATTTAAGTATATCGAATATTTTCAGATGTTGAAAATAAATAGATTTGTGAAATACTTATTTTTAAATAAGTATGGAAATGCTTTTCCAATATGATATGAACTGTTTTGAGTTTTTATCTTCAAAGATAAAAAGGAATGTGGAAATTGATTTGAAATTGTTTTCAAACGGTTAAGTGTGGAAATAATATATCTAGTAAAGATATTTTTGAGAATAAATAATTTGGAAAATTATTTGGAATCTGATGATGTTGCGCATCTTTATTGATAGTTAAATAACCGACTATCAATAATTACCTTTAGATAGGTATTTGTTGTGAATTGGATGAATTTGAATGCCACACTTATTTTTGAATAAACGCTCACTATTCGGGTTAGCCGGGAAAGGACCATGGGGTCGTATAACCCATTCCGAATATGTGATACGTCGTTATGAATTGCATTCGAAGACCGGTGTTGAAGACCGGATATTTTTGAAAACGGAAGGATTACCGTCGAGTTACTCTACATCGGCTGATCTCCGGTTTAGAGGTTTTATCACCCTTAGTGACGGGAAGTCCGGACGTGATTAGAAAATTATCCGGAAATGCAAGGGCTTCGTGAGAAGTGCCTTCGGTTCTGTTCGATCCTGGAACAGACTTGTATGGATTGTGTGTCTGACGTTACAATTTGAGATATTGAGTTGATTTCTTTCAAATACATTTCTGTTGGTGGCGGAGAATTTATTCTCTTAGCTTAACACCCTTCTCTGAGACGGTACGAGCTCAGAGGTTATGTAGTTGAAATTTATCAGCGATATATCCCAATTTGGTAACGTGGCATACTGAGTGTTGCTGTGAAATGATCAGTGTTTGATCATTTGTGATATGATCATTTGTTTGATCTTATATCTTTGTGATCATAGGTTGATCATTTTGTTTGACCCGAAGCAGGGCTTTTTGAGAAAGCGTAGCTTTGTGGACGAGACTTCATCGAGCCTCACACCCCGGAAATGGTCGAAACAGGAAGGATGCAGCAAGTTTCTAAAGAGTAGCGCCCCTTAGTGTATGTCATTCCTTCTGGATAGAGGTGGTATCATGGTATGGAGCCCAGATACTTAACCTATGTGGTTGCTGCATTATTATCTATGTGGTTTGTTGGAAATCGGGGATCCTCGGGAAGATCGGTTACGATCGGGGGATGGCATACGCGTGTCAGTAGTTACCTACTTTTGCAGAGGTAACCCGGCCTTGTGTTGGCAGAGATCTAACCGTAATGTTAGGTTATTTCTCGGGGCGTCTATTCCAGGGACGTACCCATCGTGGAAAAGGAAGTTCCTTAGCCTGACCATTTGTTGGAAATCCAAACTCCAATACGCACCTTGTACGGTATTAGTTGTAGAACCTGCCATTTACGTACGGTGGTCACCACTGTTTAGATGGTAGCTATAGTAGGCATACGATACTGGTCGTATGTTGGCTAAGATTAATATTATACTTTCGAAATGTTTTCTACACTATGCACTAATAATAATATCAAAAATGATTTGATTTTGCGTAGTAAGCATCTTTGACTAACATAAGAAGAAATCTCCTCCAAGTCTGCGTTTGCATTGTGTGTGTGGTGGGAGGTCTTATGGTAGTTTCATTTTCCAAAAGCATTGCGAATTGACATTAAAGTTTTCCTGTTGTTTATTTTAAAGATAAAACTGTTTTACGATCTCACACCAGTCACCATGACTGACTCGGAGTTTATTGTTTCCCTTCTAAACTCTGGGTGCCCACCAATTTCCACACGGGCAGCCTAGAGTTATGTTATCAGGATATTCTGGATATTCTGGAGCTTTGGAAGCAAGCTGGATGGCGAGACGTAGTATTTGTATCTGATAGTATTTATTCCGCTGTGTATTCTGTATGAGGACAAGTTATATAACTGTCCATTATTGTATATGACTCTGATGATTGATGTATGTATAAACTGATATAGTTCTTTGTTTTAAAAGACTAGTGTTATCTATTATATATTGTTCCACTGCGATGTGTGAGATTCTGATATTGTCTCTGTTTCTGTTTCTGATGTTGTTCTGTTGTTCTTCTCTTCCTTCTTCTATCTTCTTCTTTTTCCTCTTTTCTTCTTCTTCTACTTTTTTCTTCTTTTAAAAACCCTCACTATTGGAGTTTCCGGCACTCGATTGCTCGGCAGTCGATAAAGTGAGTATCGATGTCGAATTTTCGAAAGTCGAAAATTTTGAGACGTGACAGCGTGGTATCAGAGCATATGGTTAAGCGACAACCCTGCTCTGTTGGGTGTTACTCATTAGAGATAGAGTCAGTAGTACTCTAGAATGAGTTGAGTGTAATAATAGATACGAGCGCGTATTTGTTAGTTAATATAAAATTGTTTTGTATTGTGATGATTGGTTTATTGAGTGGTATATGAACCTTCGTCGGCACAGTCTTGCAAAACTGTATCGAAGGGGTTTCTAAACGCTCGAATAGAACAATTCGGCACAATATTGTTTTAAATAGGGTGAATGAGATAATTTTACCCAAAACTATTTTTGTATAGAAAAGAAATCATTTTCTATGAATTATTATAGTATATGGTTGCATGGTTGTTAGAAGTGATAATATTAATCTATTATCATTGAAATTAAATAAGAAATTGAAATCGTAACTCCAAAGTTAAGAAATAAATTCTCATACAAATGAAATTTGAGAATATAAATTATAAATGTGAATTGTAATTTAAAACGAAATTCCAGAAAAGTATTTGGAAATGTTTTGAAAAGAATTTGAAAATTTTGGGGATTTGGAAAGTTTAAATTCTTTTTGGTTTCAAAATGAATTTCGAAGGTTTGAAAAGTATTTTGACGGAATGAAAAGCTCTAAACTCTTTTCGGTCGTTGGAAAATAACTTCGATGATGACCGCGGCATCATTGGTGTTCATTTTCGGGTTTCCAAAAGAGAAATTGCTGCCAAATTGTTTTAAATGGAAGTTGTTTGAAAAATTTGGGTTTTTGTTTTGGAAATTCAGAGGATAATTTGAATTGTTTTCAAAATGGCTTTGAAATGTTGGTAAATTCTGGAATGCTATATAAAAGTATTTATGGAATATTATTAAGTTGATAACTTATACAAATTGAATTTTGATAGAATAAATTTAACTTAAAGATGAAGTTAAATAAATGTAAGTACAAGTGAATCAATTGTGATTTAATGAAAGCGAAATTGAAAATTAAATTAGTGAAATTAAACCTTGAATTGTGAACTAAATAAAAGGGATGGTTCGAATTTAAAGATGAATTCAAGTAAGAATAAATAAATTTTCAATGAATGGAATTCACAATTGTACGTGAATAAGATTAAAACTGAATGTTAAACTTGTTTTGAATTTGGTAGTAAATGAAATTCAAACTAAATGTTGAAACCGAATTTGAATAAAGAGAATTGGATTTGTGATGAATTAGTAATTGAAGCCAAGTTAAAATAAGCAGTTATAAATGAAAGTTAATTGATAAAAATTCAATATTCAGAAGTTGAACTGAACCCAAATTAGATTGGAATAGTGAATTGAATTCAAATGAATGTGAAATGTAAAATTGAATGAGAATAAATATATAACTTCAATAGTGAAGTAAAAATGTATAAGTAGTTATATCGAAAATTTTGTAATTAAATTTGCAAAATAGTTTGAATATATGTAACTAGACATTATGGCTAGTAGGATATACAGGTGTTATAATGGAATTGGGATTTTAAATTTGAAGATAAATTTGAATTGCTCGACAAAAAGGTAAGTATTTGAATTTCGATATGAAATTTGATGATTTCTTGTCTAGCCGATTGGCCTTTTCTTTTTCTTTTTGAAATCTGAGAGTCCGTAGGGACGTTTTGTAGTCGTGCCGTATCAGCCGCGCAAAGGAGACGCTGGCGAAATTTTTCGAGAATTTCGAGTGTTAGAAAAATTTTGAGAAAATTTTGAAAGTTAAAATTTAAATTTAGATTTGAATTTGAATTTAAGAGGTTAAACAATGCTGTTTGAAACTTATGATTGAAGTTGAAAAACTAGTTGAATTAATAGCGAATCTTTAGTAGAGAGATTTGTTTTGAAATTTGATAAAACTATTAGATGTTGGAAAAAGAGTAGACGAGTTAAGGACCATTCTTCCTGACTTGTAATTTCGAGGACGAAATTCTTTTAAGGGGGGAAGTTTGTAACGACCCAGAATTTTTGATAATTAAAATTCGAATATTTAATTGATTTTAAATATTAATAAGTGAATTTAATAAGTTGAATAATTTTAATTTCGAATATTGGATTTAATTGGATAATTAAATCGATAATTTAATAGTTGTAATTTCAGAAATAATTGAAATCTGGATTAAATGTGATTGAAAATGATTTGTAAAGTTATATTAAATCATATTGGAGTTATAGTGACGTTATAGAACTTTTAAAATTGAATTAAAAGTTAATCTGTGGAAATTGAATATTTTAATATTTAATTATCGACTGTAAAAATAGCCAATTTTCGAACAGTCTCAGAATTGAACGAAACCAGTCCCATTGGATCCATAATAGTTAGTTATTATCGGATTTCAATTTTCGTAGCAATCAGAGTTATCATTCGACCGTGGCAACTCGAAACGCATCGATATCGTTTTAATTTTAAATCGTCGAGTTAAAATAGTCATTTTTCAAAAAGTCTCGGATTTCGATGAAACCAGTTTCATCGGATCCGTAATGTGATATTATTGCATGGTTTCAAATTCCGTAATTTTTGGATGTACCGTTTGTCCGGGGCAAGCCAAAACGCCTTGAAATCGATTTAAATCGGTTTAATTTAAATTGATCGTTTATTGCCATATCTCACACATACGATCGAATTAGCTTTCGAAACCTGTTCCATTGTGTTCGGAACGTGGGGTAAACCTTACGAACGTCAGCCGGCATGCTCGAATCGGAGTTCGAAAAAATTCGATGAATAGTAAATCGTTAAATTTTCTATAAAAGCACTTCATTCTCTTCATTTGCAAACAAGGAGACTAGGGTTTCTTCTCTATCTTCAGCCGCCGCCTGTATGGTTTTGATGGCCAGAAAACTCCCATGTTCTTCCTCATTTTTCTCTTGATCCACTCAGTATTATCGAAAGTTGTCAACTAAGAAAATGAAGAGGGTGGTGAGATCTATCGACTGAACGGTGGAGATCGTCTAATTCGCGACGAGGTGGGAGCTACGGGGTCGCGTTGGTCTGCCGTTTGATCACGTTTTTCACGTCCTAGGGGGGACCGAGCTTGATGTTGTTGTAGCCGAGTATAGAGTAGGTGATGGCGAATGAAATGATGATAGTTGATCGTCGGGGAAGTGAAGCAG
Source organism: Allium fistulosum (assembly GCA_030737815.1). Lineage (NCBI taxonomy): Eukaryota > Viridiplantae > Streptophyta > Magnoliopsida > Asparagales > Amaryllidaceae > Allium > Allium fistulosum. The sequence continues at coordinate 90,069,423 of CM060905.1, forward strand.
AGGGTCACGAGCATTAGGGCAAAAGTGGCGGCCGTGGGTTCTCTTGTGAGCAGGGAGCGAACGTGTTTTGGAGAGGATAAAGGGGGTGGCCACGATCTGCTGAAAGGAAATCGAAGGTCCAGATTAATTTAGGGTTTAAAATGAATAGCAAATGTAAATCATTTTATTTAAAATTCGTGTAACTTTAAAAATGAATAACTTCTTGCTACGTTATCAGATTTCGACGAAACAAATTACGTTGGAATCGTTTCGTCGTGTACTTCGCGATGCAATTGGATTGGAGTCGTTTGGGGATAGTTTGAATTTCGGGTAAAATTAAACGCGCGTTTAATTTTATTCGAAATAAACGCTGGAACGGAATTTAAAATCAAGGTGAGATCTTCTCACTCAAGAATTGAAAAGTGGAATTTTCAGTTAATTATTTGATTGCTTTTGGATGTGATATTAGATATAGTAGGATATATATCTATATATAGCAATATATACATATTGACATATGTATATATTGGATTGATTGATTTCCCGCCTCGTATAGCGGATGAGACCCTATTGCGCCGTTAGTAAGCGGATTTTTATAAAACCCATATACCGCGATAATTCCGTACTGGAGCGGAATTGGTATTGTGCTAACATCTTTGGATGCAGGGAAACAGGTTGGAGGGATCCAACTGGATTCCTCAACTGTATTTACTTATTTACAGATATTGATGTATATTCTGTTATCATATTGATACATGATATTGACTGTTGTGATGGACTAATTGATGCTGTTGCATCATCGGATTCAGTTTTGAAATGTAAAAATAACGACTTTTACTTAAAAAGGGTTTTTAAAGTGATTTTTGAAAATATACGTTTTATGGAATTTTTGAATCGATTTATAAACGTAAAATTTTAAAGTTATAAAAGTTATAATTTTTAGTGAAATATAACCGAAGTGTCGTTTTTGAAATAAAAGTCGATTTATTTATAAAATGGTTTAAATAGAGATATTTGAATTTATTATGAAAGCTCTATATATAAGATTTATAAAATTTGATTTTTATAAATCAAAGTGATGAAATTATAAAGGAGTTTTAAAGACGTTTTAAATGATGTTAAAATGGGTTTTATAAAGGACAGAATAAATGATTTGTGAAGTCCTAAAAGAACGATTTTTGTAAATAAACGAATTATAAGTGTTTAACTTATAGAATGGACTTTTGGTAGAAAATTGAGTTATAAATTGAATTGGATAATAAAAGGAATTTATAAGTTGAAGTAGTTATAAAATATAAAATTGTGATTTATAAACGTTGTTTATGAATCCGAAATCACTTAATTTGATAAGTGAATTGTAGAAGTTAATTAAAGGAATTATATCCACGATTTTGGACAGTGGATAAGCTTTTAAATAAAATGTGTAGAAATGTTGAATTTGGATAGTGAAGTATATTCACGATTTTGGACAGTGAATATATTGTTAAGTAAAATGGATATGTTCTGGGAAAGCGATATTACGGAAAGGAAGTAATTGTTTTAAAAGATGTTTTAAAACGTGATAAGTATCGAATACATAGATTTCAACTTTTATTGTTGAAATAGACGTTTTCGGGGAATTTAAGGAAATGATGGACTATAACACTGTTGTTATAGTAAATGATTTCCGAAAGGAACTGTTTTATGTAGTATTGGGATTTATATATCTATCTAAATTTCGAATCCCTATACTAGTGATTTTGAGTTGTCGTAACGATGTTTTACGTAACATTCGTTTTGACTCAAATAAAATTTATGAAAGAGAATGATTTTCTTAAAGAATGAATATATACTTAATATTGATTTAAGTATATCGAATATTTTCAGATGTTGAAAATAAATAGATTTGTGAAATACTTATTTTTAAATAAGTATGGAAATGCTTTTCCAATATGATATGAACTGTTTTGAGTTTTTATCTTCAAAGATAAAAAGGAATGTGGAAATTGATTTGAAATTGTTTTCAAACGGTTAAGTGTGGAAATAATATATCTAGTAAAGATATTTTTGAGAATAAATAATTTGGAAAATTATTTGGAATCTGATGATGTTGCGCATCTTTATTGATAGTTAAATAACCGACTATCAATAATTACCTTTAGATAGGTATTTGTTGTGAATTGGATGAATTTGAATGCCACACTTATTTTTGAATAAACGCTCACTATTCGGGTTAGCCGGGAAAGGACCATGGGGTCGTATAACCCATTCCGAATATGTGATACGTCGTTATGAATTGCATTCGAAGACCGGTGTTGAAGACCGGATATTTTTGAAAACGGAAGGATTACCGTCGAGTTACTCTACATCGGCTGATCTCCGGTTTAGAGGTTTTATCACCCTTAGTGACGGGAAGTCCGGACATGATTAGAAAATTATCCGGAAATGCAAGGGCTTCGTGAGAAGTGCCTTCGGTTCTGTTCGATCCCGGAACAGACTTGTATGGATTGTGTGTCTGACGTTACAATTTGAGATATTGAGTTGATTTCTTTCAAATACATTTATGTTGGTGGCGGAGAATTTATTCTCTTAGCTTAACACCTGAGACGGTACGAGCTCAGAGGTTATGTAGTTGAAATTTATCAGCGATATATCCCAATTTGGTAACGTGGCATACTGAGTGTTGCTGTGAAATGATCAGTGTTTGATCATTTGTGATATGATCATTTGTTTGATCTTATATCTTTGTGATCATAGGTTGATCATTTTGTTTGACCCGAAGCAGGGCTTTTTGAGAAAGCGTAGCTTTGTGGACGAGACTTCATCGAGCCTCACACCCCGGAAATGGTCGAAACAGGAAGGATGCAGCAAGGTTCTAGGGAGTAGCGCCCCTTAGTGTATGTCATTCCTTCTGGATAGAGGTGGTATCATGGTATGGAGCCCAGATACTTAACCTATGTGGTTGCTGCATTATTATCTATGTGGTTTGTTGGAAATCGGGGATCCTCGGGAAGATCGGTTACGATCGGGGGATGGCATACGCGTGTCAGTAGTTACCTACTTTTGCAGAGGTAACCCGGCCTTGTGTTGGCAGAGATCTAACCGTAATGTTAGGTTATTTCTCGGGGCGTCTATTCCAGGGACGTACCCATCGTGGAAAAGGAAGTTCCTTAGCCTGACCATTTGTTGGAAATCCAAACTCCAATACGCACCTTGTACGGTATTAGTTGTAGAACCTGCCATTTACGTACGGTGGTCACCACTGTTTAGATGGTAGCTATAGTAGGCATACGATACTGGTCGTATGTTGGCTAAGATTAATATTATACTTTCGAAATGTTTTCTACACTATGCACTAATAATAATATCAAAAATGATTTGATTTTGCGTAGTAAGCATCTTTGACTAACATAAGAAGAAATCTCCTCCAAGTCTGCGTTTGCATTGTGTGTGTGGTGGGAGGTCTTATGGTAGTTTCATTTTCCAAAAGCATTGCGAATTGACATTAAAGTTTTCCTGTTGTTTATTTTAAAGATAAAACTGTTTTACGATCTCACACCAGTCACCATGACTGACTCGGAGTTTATTGTTTCCCTTCTAAACTCTGGGTGCCCACCAATTTCCACACGGGCAGCCTAGAGTTATGTTATCAGGATATTCTGGATATTCTGGAGCTTTGGAAGCAAGCTGGATGGCGAGACGTAGTATTTGTATCTGATAGTATTTATTCCGCTGTGTATTCTATATGAGGACAAGTTATATAACTGTCCATTGTTGTATATGACTCTGATGATTGATGTATGTATAAACTGATATAGTTCTTTGTTTTAAAAGACTAGTGTTATCTATTATATATTGTTCCACTGCGATGTGTGAGATTCTGATATTGTCTCTGTTTCTGATGTTGTTCTGTTGTTCTTCTCTTCCTTCTTCTATCTTCTTCTTTTTCCTCTTTTCTTTTTCTTCTACTTTTTTCTTCTTTTAAAAACCCTCACTATTGGAGTTTCCGGCACTCGATTGCTCGGCAGTCGATAAAGTGAGTATCGATGTCGAATTTTCGAAAGTCGAAAATTTCGAGACGTGACAGTCATTGTTGGAAAAATTCATTTTCCTTATTTTTGATTCAAAACTTTAGATTAATTCTTTCTTAATTTCATCGGGAAGCGTCTTGCGCTCTTCGCGATGTTTAATTATCTGCATCCATTCTTTTATACTTGGATGTTGTCCTTGTGAGGGAAAAACCCATTCTGCATTTTTGCGATGTGGTCTCACTAGTTACTTTGTGTGTTCTATTTTTGGAGTTTACTCATACCGGACTTATTGTCTGACCCGAATTGTTTGTTTTCCCTAAACATTCGGGTACTCATTTATATTTGAGTAGTCCGGAAATAACAGGTTTCTTTGGGCTCTTTTGAAGATGGTGGATGAGCAGGAGGCTCCTTATCTATCTAGCTATTTATTTCCGCTGTTATGAGATGTTAGCTCTATGTATGTATATTTAAAGGCAGGTTGTTATAACTGCCTAGACTGACAGTAGTACTTTTGTTGTAACTCTGATAACTCCATGTTGGGGAGTAACCTAATGTACTGTCTTATTTTTATGTTATATTTAACCGTTCCGTTGTGAGATTATTGTTCCTTTCTTATATTTTACCCCATGACAACTCATCTTTCAAATACTTGGGCAATGGCACATGAATACAATGGATGTATTAAGTGTCGTTCTCAAGGGTCAGAAAGATGGGTCGTCACACTATCCTTACACGGCAGAATAATAATCAAATACGGAAGTACGCTCTGCCATCCAGCTCGTCTCTTGAGCTCCTTAGCTTTTTAACCTGAATTTGTACAACTCAGTTTGACCCGAGCATCATAATAAAACAACACCTGAGTCAGGCTGGAAAACCAGCCTGAGAAAATCACACTCAATTGGATTATTGAAGTTTTAAAAAGCCTTTGAAAACAAAGGTCTCGTAAGACCACGCCATAAATAAATATTTTGGGTTTTTACCTTACAATAACCAAAACATTTTTATCAAATTCGTCTGATATTATAATAGTGTCAACGGAAAGTAAAAATAGAATCTAGCTGAAATGCTTGCATCTCACGTTCCAGCAATAGTTGGGCACAATCAAAACCGTACGGGCGCTTATTGGAGATTGGATTCCATACAATGGCAGGGCTACTGGGGTACCGCCCGTCACAGTACCTGGCCTAGATCAGAGTACCGAGGATCACGCCTGATCCCCTGCAACACAAGACCGGAGCTACCCCTTACTGGATAGTCCAAGTAAGAACACCCCATGGTTGGAGCGACCAACCGCCACATAGCCGAAATAAAAAGGGACATCTAGACAGGGGAAATCTTACCCTACTTGGGTGCTACCCACTTAGCCTTGCTGCACCTCCCCTGTTTTAGCCATTCCCGGTTGATGAGGCTTGAGGTTATGCGTTACCTTTTTAGAACATATTTCACTTAGAATGCTCATCGTCCCTCTGACGATGTTCTGAAAGCATTTGTAACAACCCGCATATTTATCGACTTTATATTTAAATATTTTATTGTCAGTCGGATTTTAGTTCGAAAAGCTACTTTTTGCATACGGTCAAATTAGGACTCGAGACCACTTCCATTGAGTTCAAAATGATGTTTGCAATCTTTTTAAGTATAAACTTTGATATGTTTGGAGTTGGTGGAATTTCACTACTTTCTCACTTGAGACTTTGGTTTGGGCTTTTAGCCTATTAGATCCAACCTTCAACCCTTCTCTTCATAACTTCATTTCTATTTGCTTAAACATTCAAGCTTCATCAAAAATGGAGGAGGGAATGGGAAATTAAAACTCCAAGCTCAAGTTCTCTTGCAAATCCATCATTCAACTCCAAAGTCAAAGAGAAGACATTGATTCAAGCTTGAGATTGTTCTTGCTTTGCTTTCAAACTTCATCTCCATCAATTTCCATGAAAAGATGAGATTTTTATCTCACATTCTTGTCTATAACTATCTTGGATTATTGGGAATGAATTCCTATCACTTTAGCATGAACATTTGCATTTGGTTTGGATTGAATTGGTGAAAATCCCAAATTGTTGTGTGTTTTTGTAATACTGGGCTTAGGTCGCTCGGCCTTGGAAAAGTCACGCCTGCAAAACAGCTCGTTCCTCTTTAGGTCGCTCGGCGTTAGGTCGCGCCGCTTAGGTCGCGCCACATTATGGCCATTTCCCTCTTAAGTCGCGTGCATACTAGGTCGCACCACGTTAAGTCGTTCGGCAGTAAGGTCGCGCCTCGTTAGGTCGCTCGGCCATGCTAGGTCGCTTGCATGCTAGGTCGCTTGCATGCTAGGTCGCTCGCACCCAGCTACACCTCGTAACTCCTTTGGTCACGCCGTTGCTAGGTCGCGCCTTGACTTAAGTCGCTCGGCCATTCTATCGTTAGGTCGCGCTATGCCTTAAGTTGCTCGACCTTGTTAGGTCGCACCCCCCTGTTGCTTAGCTCTAACGAGTTAGGTCGTTTACCCCCTTTAGCTCGAGGCACCGTGTTAGGTCACGCCATCTTAGGTCGCGCCTACTTCCTGTGTTGAATTCTGGTTTTGTCGCAGGGGAACTTCCACTTTGATGCATTTTGAGCTGAATTCCTTGGATTTTATTCGCATCTTCGAATGTGAATTTTTGTGACTGATTGTTCTACAATCATTTTTTTTGTGATTTGTCACTTTAAAAATATGAAGGTTTCTATACTAGTAGTAAATATCAAAACTCTTTTATCAAAGCGATTTCAACACTATCTTATTACAAAACTCTTTTTCTTAAACCATTTTCCAATCTATTAGTATATACAAGCCTTTACCTCACTCGGATGAGAAATCTAATTAAACGGCTTAGTAAAACGAGTGGTATGAAACGCTTGCGTTTACTTCGTCGGTAAATTCTTGGACTTGTTCGATTGAACCCCTTGTGACAATTTTCTAGTGAAGATCTACAGTTTGTTCGTAAATATTTAAGTTAAGCAAGTGGTTATGGGACATGAAGCTAAACTCTTATATTTACTAGCTTGGTGTGATTGACACTTCTTGATGATCATGACGATCATTTTTGTGATTTAGACTAGCAATTGTGTGATGTCTCTTTGTCTACGAGGGAGACTAAACCCCGTTTGTGTGATGTTTCTACATCACATATGTGGGGTAGCACCCCACGGTCTTCGGGCCATTCTTGTAGAGCTTCGGCTCAAAATTAATGGTTAGCTACCATGAGATAGCGTCTCATTTTGTGTTACACGTGTTAGTGAGTTTTCATACTCCCGTTTTGTGATAGGCCTCCCCCCTTCTTGTGATTTTTGGATTTTTTGTGATGATTTCTGGAATTTTTTGCTTCACCAATTTTCGTGATTTCCATTGATAAGTTTTATCAATTTTTGTGCATTGGTGAATTTGTGTGTCATTGACTTGTTATGAATACAAGTTTAGGGTATAATACCCCATTTTATCTTTGAGAAGATTCTTGTGATATTGATTAATCTCTTGTTGATTTGCAATTACATACTTATAGTAGTGTGCTATTATGGTTATTATATGTTCATGCCATATCTTTTATTCTATACCATATCATCTGATATTTATAGCTAGACTGATCCGTTTATTATTTTCTTATGAAATAATACTCAGGTCAGACCGAGATGTTACAGGTGCTTCTGCTTGACTTCTCTCCAGGGATCTATTACTCTGACTTTTGGCAAACTACTTAGATTAGTAGTTTTTGTTGTATACATTTGAGATATCGACTCATAGATGTATTCTTTTGTATAGCACATGTTGCTATTCTTTTGTGTTATTGTGGATCTTTCAGACCACTACTCTGATGTACACTTTCATGTGTTATATATATATATATATTCATATCTTTTTCCGCCTTTGTGATATGGATGTCTGTGACTTATTTGTGTTATGTTTATTTCTATGTTTGTTTCCGAAGATTATATATAGCCACTGTGTGATAGCTTTGAGTTTGTATCGGTATGTCAGATTTCCTCCTTAAATGAAATGCATGCTATACTATCTGACATATCGGTGCTAGCATAAAGAAATTACACGGATGGTCGCTCCTCAACAGCCTTATTCTCCGTGCTAGTTCACAGCATTACTCCGTAGTGTTCTTGGCTAGCGTGGGTATAGAGGTGGGGCGTCACTGCTTGGTATCAGAGCCAAACTTCGGAACAATGTAGAATAACTTAACAAGGATCATCGTCCTAAGTCCAACTTAGGAGTCGTGCCTTAGGATTTAATTCGAGTCTTCGTACGGATTCATCCTATTTCCTTTTATGTATCCTTGTTTTATCTATCAAGATTTGCTTGATATTTATTTGGAGAATAACTTTTCTTCTTCTCTCTTTCTTAAAGAAGAGAATGTCTAGACTAGGCCGTCCCAGAGCCGGACCATCTACTGTTACTCCCCAGGATGGAGTTTTTATGACTGCTCAACAGCTTCTTGATTTAGTAAAGAATGCTCAGGCAGCTGGTCCTAATCAGGAACCTACTCATCCTAAGTCTGGATTTGCACGTTTGTGCAATGATTATACCAACTTGGTTGGGAAGCCATTCAAAGGTTCTGAAACCATTATAGAAGTCCAGGCTTGGCTAAGAACATGCGACCGAATCTTTTCTCGCATGAGCCTTATTGATCTTCACTGAGTTCAGGTGGCCTCTAGTATGCTCCAAGAAAGAGCATTGGACTGGTACGAACTTCTTATTTCTGAAATCAATGAAGCGGATCTCACCTGGGAGCAATTCCGGGAACGCTTCGAGTTAAAATTTGTGCCAGAAGCTGAGAAGGTGACATTGGCTCGTCGTTTTATAGACCTTGTTCAAGGTGAATCCTCCGTGACAGATTACGTAGTAGCCTTTGAGTCGCTTTCCAAATATGGGGTTGAATACATCAACACCCCATTGAAGAAGAACCAAAGGTTCGTTTATGGCTTAAACAAAAATCTCAAGAAGCCATTACTTCTCAAATTAGAAGTTTCCTTTGACCAACTCATTGATATCACTCTTCGTCTTGAAGAGGCGGATAGGGAAAGTGATGTTGAAGTGGTAGTGTCAAACCAAACTTCAACAACAAGAAAAGGCCTAACAAGTCCAAAGGCCCTTATCCCAATAAAAAGGGGAAACAAGCAACTCCTGCTGCAAAGACTCCTTCCCCTAGTAGCGGGCAATGCTATAACTGTGGTTCTAAAGACCATTTTGCGAACAAGTGTTCGAAGCCGCGTTCTTGTCGCTATTGTAAGAGCCCGGATCATTATATACATTTATGCCCCAGACTTCAAGGCAAGAAGGAGGGAAAGCTTAATGTGGCTCAAGCCCCTAGCAACACATCTCGCGGTCAAGGTATGTTTCATTCTGTCCTTGATGGCATTATTATATTTCATGATCAACCTATTCGAGTTCTTTTTGATACGGGTGCATCCCATTCTTTTATATCAAAGGAACTTGTTGATAACTTTTCTTTAAGTGTTGTCTCTTTAATGACTTCTCTGAGAATTGCGAATCTCGTTGGTGGATCCGCAACACTCAGTTTGCTTTGTAAAGATGTCGAGATTATTTTGTGTGATTTTCCTTTCCTAGCCGATTTGCATGTCATGCGTTATTTAGGCTTTGGAATGATTTTGGGTATGGATTGGCTTAACCGTTATGAAGCTCATATCCTATGTCCTGAGCGGACTATTTATCTCTGACATCCGCAATTTGTAAAACAGATTTCTATTATTCTTAAAGATTTGGATTCCACTTTGATGGCATCTTTATATTCTCTAAATCCTCTTGATGATGACAATGATGATGAGAAAGATGTCATTTCTCTTATTCATGTCGTCCGTGAATTTTCCGACATATTTGAGCCCGTTTTAGGATTACCACCTAAGCGAGCAATTGAGTTCAGAATTAATCTTATACCTGGAGCTCAACCTATTACTCGTCCTCCTTATTGCATGTCCAATAAGGAGAATGAAGAGATGCGCAAACAATTATCCGAATTGGAGACGAAGCAATTTATTCGCTCTAGTCCCTCGCCTTGGGGAGCTTCAGCAATTTTCGTGAAGAAATCTGATGGTACACTTAGGCTTGCGTCGACTATCGCAAGCTTAATGATCTTACTATTAAGAATAAATATCCTTTACCTCGGATTGATGATCTATTTGATCAACTTAGTGGTGCTAGAGTCTTTTCACAATTGGACTTGGCTACCGGTTTTCATCAGCTTCGTATTGCAGAGGATAGTATTCCTTTGACTTCGTTCCGTACTCGTTATGGATCTTATGAATGGCTAGTTATGCCATTTGGTTTAATGAATGCTCCGGCTTATTTCGTTGACCTTATGAATCGAGTTTTCAAAGATTTCCTCGACCGGTTTGTTCTCATCTTTATTGATGATATTCTTGTGTATTCTAAAACCGAGGAGGAACATGAAAAGCATCTTCGGATTGTATTGGAAACTCTTAGTAGTAATCAATTAAAAGCAAAATTTTCTAAATGACACTTTTGGCAATCCAGTGTGAAGTTTCTCGGTCATATTATTTCCGAATCCGGAATATCAGTGGATCCTTCAAAGATTGAAGCGATTAAAAATTGGAAAAGACCGAAGAGCGTGACTGAAACCCGTAGCTTTCTCGGATTGGCAGGTTATTACCGCCGTTTCATAAAATACTTTTCTAAAATTGTCGTGCCTCTTATTGGCTTAACAAAGAAAGGTGTTAAATACATTTGGTCGGACAAATGTGAAACTTCTTTTTAGAAATCAAAAGAACTCCTTTCTGATGCTCCTATTCTTGTTATTCCCGAAGGGAATCAAGATTTTGTTGTTTATACCGATGCTAGTCGCGTTGGTTTGGGTGCCGTTCTTATGCAAAAAGAACGTGTTATTGCTTATTCTTCTAGGCAATTAAAGCCGGCTGAGACTAGATATGCCACACATGATTTAGAACTCGCAGCTATCGTTTTTGCCATTCGAATTTGGCGACATTATCTTTTGGGAGAGAAATTTATACTTTATACTGATCATAAGTCTTTGAAATATTTATTTTCTCAAAAGGAACTTAATTTGCATCAACAGCGTTGGCTCGAATTCCTTGCTTCTTATGATCTTGATATTCTTTATACTCCTGGAAAGGGAAATCGAGTTGTTGATGCTCTTAGTCGTAAGCAACAAGCGGTTGTTTCTATGATGATATCCGAATGGCATGATCTCGAGGTTTTATCCACTTGTGAGATTAGAGATCGTATATCCGATTTATGTTCATCTTTTGTTTTATGTAGCCTTGAGGCTCGTCCTTCTCTTTTTGACCGCATCCTTGAAGCTCAAAAGCTAGATCGTGAATTGGCTTTGCTTGGCCAAAATTTTAAGGATAAAACCGATATTGAAGGTTTGAAAGACTTTGGTATTGATTCTCGTGGCGGCATTCAAAAATTTGGTAAACTTATAATGCCAAATATTAGTGATCTTCGTAAAGATATTCTAGAAGATTCTCATCGCTCCAAATTTACCATTCATCCCGGTAGTAGTAAAATGTACGCGGATATGAAGCGACTTTATTATTGGGAGGGAATGAAATCTGATATTTCTAACTTTGTTAAGTGTTGCATGACTTGCCAAACCTTCAAGGCTGAACATCAAAGGCCTGGTGGGTTGTTGCAACCTTTGGAAATTCTAGTTTGGAAGTGGGACCAAATTTCCATGGATTTTATTGATGGCCTTCCCCGTTCTCGTTCGGGTCATGATAGCTTATGGGTGATCGTTGATAGACTTACTAAATCCGCCCATTATATTCCCGTTCGGTCGAACCGAACCGTTCCTCTTCTGGCCAAACTCTTTATCAAAGAAATTGTTAAATTGCATGGAGTTCCTACTTCCATTGTTAGCGATCGTGATCCATTGTTTACTAGTGGATTCTGGAAGAGCCTTCAAAAAGCTTTGGGAATGAAGCTTAATTTTAGCACCGCTTATCACCCCCAGTCCGATGGACAAACTGAGCGTGTGAATCAAACTCTTGAAGATCTTCTTCGTTCTTGTGTGCTTGATTTCGGTGGAAGTTGGGAAGATCATATTTCTCTTGTTGAATTTTCCTATAATAATAGCTTCCAATCTAGTATTGGTATGGCACCTTTCGAGGCACTCTATGGAAGGCCATGCCGATCTCCTCCTTGTTGGCTTGAGGCCGGCGAGAAGCTGGTCTTTGGTCCAGATTTTATTCGAGATTCCACAGAAAAGATTGATCTTATTCGTCATAGGATGAAAGAAGCCCAGAATAGACAAAAATCCTATGCCGATAACCGAAGAAGAAAATTAGAATTTTCTGTGGGAGATCTTGTATTTATTCGTGTTTCCCCTATGAAGGGTGTTGTACGTTTCAATAGATCAGGAAAGTTAGCGCCTCGATATATTGGGCCATTTCCTATCACTGAACGTATTGGTTCCATGGCTTATCGCCTTTCATTACCGGCTCAGTTTTCTGCCATGCATGACGTGTTTCACGTTTCTCAATTACGGAAATGTCTTCGAGATTCCGATTCTATTCTTGAGCCTGGTGTTGTGGAAGAGATTGAAGTTTTGCCTAATTTAACTTTTGAGCAGCATCCTATTCGAATTATTGCTTCGGAGGTCAAACGACTTCGAAATAAAGATGTTCCGCTTGTTAAAGTTCAATAGTCCTCAAATCCTAAGGATTGCTCTTGGGAATCTAGAGAATTCATCGAGCGTACACATCCAGACTTACTTTCTCATGCTCTTTAAGGTGAACTTCTTATTTCAAATTTCTTTAAGGTGAACTTCTTATTTCAAATTCTATTTAAATATTTTATCGTCAATCGGATTTTAATCGGAAAAGCTAATTTTTGCATACGGTCAAATTAGGACTCGAGACCACTTCCATTGAGTTCAAAATGACGTTTGCAATCTTTTTAAGTATAAACTTTGATATGTTTGGAGTTGGTGGAATTTCACTACTTTCTCACTTGAGACTTTGGTTTGGGCTTTTAGCCTATTAGACCCAACCTTCACCCCTTCTCTTCATAACTTCATTTCTATTTGCTTAAACATTCAAGCTTCATCAAAAATGGAGGAGGGAATGGGAAATTAAAACTCCAAGCTCAAGTTCTCTTGCAAATCCATCATTCAACTCCAAAGTCAAAGAGAAGACATTGATTCAAGCTTGTGATTGTTCTTGCTTTGCTTTCAAACTTCATCTCCATCAATTTCCGTGAAAAGGTGAGATTTTTATCTCACATTCTTGTCTATAACTATCTTGGATTGTTGGGAATGAATTCCTATCACTTTAGCATGAACATTTGCATTTGGTTTGGATTGAATTGGTGAAAATCCCAAATTTTTGTGTGTTTTTGCAATACTGGGCTTAGGTCGCTCGGCCTGGAAAAGTAACGCCTGCAAAACAGCTCGTTCCTCTTTAGGTCGCTCGGCGTTTGGTCGCGCCGCTTAGGTCGTGCCACGTTATGGCCATTTCCCTCTTAAGTCGCGTGCATATTAGGTCGCGTGCATACTAGGTCGTGCCACGTTAAGTTGTTCGGCAGTAAGGTCGCGCCTCGTTAGGTCGCTCGGCCATGCTAGGTCGCTTGCATGCTAGGTCGCTCGCACCCTGCTACACCTCATAACTCCTTTGGTCACGCCGTTGCTAGGTCGCACCATGACTTAAGTCGCTCGGCCATTCTATCGTTAGGTCGCGCTATGCCTTAAGTCCCTCGACCATTCCATCTTTAGGTCGTTGCACTTTAGGTCGTTTACCCCCCTTTAGCTCGAGGCACCGTGTTAGGTCGTGCCATCTTAGGTCGCGCCTACTTCCTGTGTTGAATTCTGGTTTTGTCGCAGGGGAACTTCCACTTTGATGCATTTTGAGCTGAATTCCTTGGATTTTATTCGCATCTTCGAATGTGAATTTTTGTGACTGATTGTTCTACAATCATTTTTTTGTGATTTGTCACTTTAAAAATATGAAGGTTTCTATACTAGTAGTAAATATCAAAACTCTTTCATCAAAGCGATTTCAACACTATCTTATTACAAAACTCTTTTTCTTAAACCATTTTCCAATCTATTAGTATATACAAGCCTTTACCTCACTCGGATGAGAAATCTAATTAAAAGGCTTAGTAAAACGAGTGGTATGAAACGCTTGCGTTTACTTCGTTGGTTAATTCTTGGACTTGTTCGATTGAACCTCTTGTGACAATTTTCTAGTGAAGATCTACAGTGTTCGTAAATATTTAAGTTAAGCAAGTGGTTATGGGACATGAAGCTAAACTCTTATATTTACTAGCTTGGTGTGATTGACACTTCTTGATGATCATGACGATCATTTTTGTTATTTAGACTAGCAATTGTGCGATGTCTCTTTGTCTACGAGGGAGACTAAACCCTGTTTGTGTGATGTTTCTACATCACATATGTGGGGTAGCGCCCCACGGTCTTCGGGCCATTCTTGTGGAGCTTCGGCTCAAAATTAATGGTTAGCTACCATGAGATAGCGTCTCGTTTTGTGTTACACATGTTGGTGAGTTTTCATACTCCCATTTTGTGATAGGCCTCCCCCCTTCTTGTGATTTCTGGATTTCTTGTGATGATTTCTGGAATTTGTGCTTCACCAATTTTTGTGATTTCCATTGAGAAGTTTTATCAATTTTTGTGCATTGGTGAATTTGTGTGTCATTGACTTGTTATGAATACAAGTTTAGGGTATGATACCCCATTTTATCTTTGAGAAGATTCTTGTGATATTGATTAATCTCTGGTTGATTTACAATTATATACTTATAGTAGTGTGCCATTATGGTTATTATATGTTCATGCCATATCTTTTATTCTATACCATATCATCTGATATTTATAGCTAGACTGATCCGTTTATTATTTTCTTATGAAATAATACTCGGGTCAGACCGAGATGTTACAGGTGCTTCTGCTTGACTTCTCTCCAGGGATTTATTACTCTGACTTTTGGCAAACTACTTAGATTAGTAGTTTTTGTTGTATACATTTGAGATATTGACTCATAGATGCATTCTTTTGTATAGCACATGTTGCTATTCTTTTGTGTTATTGTGGATCTTTCAGACCACTACTCTGATGTACACTTTCATGTGTTATATATATATATTCATATCTTTTTCCGCCTTTGTGATATGGATGTCTGTGACTGATTTGTGTTATGTTTATTTCTATGTTTGTTTCCGAAGATTATATATAGCCACTGTGTGATAGCTTTGAGTTTGTATCGGTATGTCGGGTTTCCTCCTTAAATGAAATGCATGCTATACTATCTGACATATCGGTGCTCGCACAAAGAAATTACACGGATGGTCGCTCCTCAACAGCCTTATTCTCCGTGCTAGTTGACAGCATTACTCCGTAGTGTTCTTGGCTAGCGTGGGTATAGAGGTGGGGCGTCACAACATTCATCCATACAAGTTGCCCTGGGTTTGGACAAACCAAACACCGTCTTCATCATCTTCACGGTCTTCACCCGCTAACGTTCAAACCGGATCAAAGTGGGTTTCGGGTAATTAAACCCGATCCCGGTCTCTTCGAAACGATCAGCGTATTGGCCAATATTGATAGTCGGTTATTTAACTATCAAATAACATTCACAAGCAACCATCAGCCCTTAAATAATTTTCCAAATTATTTATTTCAAATATCTACTTAAGATATTAATTCCATATTTCAACACTTTGAAAATAGTTTCCAAAATTTAAATTATTCTCACGGAATAATTTAAATCTTTGCCCACACTTAAAATATCCCCCCTCCCCCCCCCCCCCCCCACTTCATTAGTTGCTTAACACTTTGAAAATATTCCTTTATTTCCCATTTCTTTTTTTCCAAAATTCTTTACAATTTTATTTGTAAATTTTCAACCCGTTTCACACGAATTCTATAAATCCCAGAACTCCTTAGTTAAATTCCTTTAACATTTCCAAAGCCATTTCTGCTTGTTTAGAATCCCAGTTTCACTTTTACTTCCCTTTGTGGATTTTATTACACCTTTTGATGTTCGCTTAAACTTTAGAAATTTATTAAATTTCCATAATACTATTGTAAGATCTTCCCCTAAAATCTTATTCAATTTAAATACTTCGCTTCCTATCTCGAGAGAAATTTATAACTTGAATTTGAAACATTTAAAAATATATAGATATAAAATAAGAAGGAAATTGTTTTATTTTCAAAGTATGGTTTAGGAAAAATTTGAAATATCAACCTCTTAAAACATTAAAACTTTCATATCCAGTTACTAGGTGATTTACAAGGTTGGTTTATAAACATTAGAATTTATTTAAATAAATATTAAGTATTAAAATAACTAACTTCACCAATTCACTTTATAAATTCCTCTTGTTCGTAACACCTTGACCATATTCAACAGTCTCACATTCGAATATATTCCACCATCTCCTTTCAAAGTTATTTCAATTTCTCGATATAAGTTCTCACCATTAACTTATATTTTTAAAGCATATCCACTGATATCTTTCTATCTCATTATAAACCCCGTTTATAATTTTATAAACTCCCCTGACTTTTCCATTTATTTATAAAAACAATTTTATTTAAAATTCCATTTTATAATTTTATTTTAATAAAATTCCATTTTTATTTCAAAAACTAATTATCGATTCCAAATATCTCTTCGAGCCCTTAATTTAATTTCAACTCTCTACTTAAACCAATTACTAAATAATTAAGAATAACCTAGTTAGTTAATATATTTTTATTCCACTTAATTCCTTTAGAATAAATCCAATTTTCAATATACATAATTTTCTTCCAAATTTCCTTTGAAATTCCTTCAATTTAATTGTAACGACCCGTAAATTTTAACTGTTTTAATAACGTATAGTTGAAATTTTGAACGATAAAATTTTGAAATAAAAATTTAATATTTGGAATACGTCTAGTTAAACATAGCGACTGGTAAATTTTCGTCCGAAAATATGAAAGTTTATTTCGCGCGTAAATTCACTTCAAATTAATCAGTTAAAAAGCGATGAAAATAAAATGTTTCTGAAACCTAAATATTATTACATAAAAAAATTCTAAACCATCTTCTGAGCAAGATGTCAGTTTGTCGTTTTTCCAAATTCGGACATCTTTGGCTCCGTCGATCTTATTTTTGGAAAATTAGCAGCATTTTCGGTACCGATATCGACTTTTGATCGGATGATCGTACCACTGATATCGGTATACCGTTTTGATCATCTCGTCGTGTTGATCTCTGCAGTATATTCATTTGTGTGCTTTGGCATTCGGTACACCGTGGAATCTGTAAAACGAATGTCGTAACGGTATCCATTTTGGATCCTTTTGATTTCCTATCCTTTCATTTATGTACCGTGTAAACAAATGGACACATGCCTTTTAATATTTCCAGAAATTAATATTCGACTTTCCTTATTCCTATTGTTGGAATATTTATTTTAACGTCCCTTCATTCTCTATTTTCAGCTTTTCACTATCCCTGACTTTTAAACGTATAAACTTCATCCTTTCCTATTCTCTTTTCTCATCTTTTCTGTTATGTGCACGACATAGAAAAAAAAAGAAAACAGAGAATCTTGAAATAGCAATACCACTTCTCATCTCCACCTTTTGAAGCCGACCGCCCTTCTCTTTCCTTCCCCTCCTCCGTCGACAACACATCACCGGCACCGCCTGACCTTCGCCATCGCTGACTCATAGCCGCTGTCAGCCGCCTTCGAGCCTATCCACCACCCTCTACGCTGCGGCACTCACATCTGTCCCTGACCACGGCTTTCCTGACCACAGCCTTACCCACTCTAGCGACCCAGACTCGCCTTCTAGACCAGTGCAGCAGTTGCTTCCGGTCAGTCGTTCATCTCCACCTTCTCATCCCATACGTGCTGCATTTGATTAGATGCTGTGCATTTTCCATTCCAAAAAAAAGGTATTTTATATATATTTATGTTTTATGTCATATATTAGTTTATGCATGTTTGGTTATACGTATATTATTTACATTCGTTTATTTATAAAGTTTATAATATTACATTTATACGTATTATATATATAATAGCCTACCTATGTTCATTTGATTTTGATATAAAAGTTATGTAACAGTAATATATTATAAAGTAGGTTTGCATATAAAGTTCATTTAATAAAGTGTATTCTAGTGCTACGTGTATGTTATAAGTTATAATACTTTAGTTTATGCATGTTCATATTTTGAAATTCTACAGTAAGGTATATATATTTTTATATGTTAAGGTATATAGTATATATGTTTCCGGTATATATATATATATATATATATATATATATATATATATATATATATATATATGTTCACGGTTTATATTATATAAGAGAAATTATATAAAGAAGTTATATCTATTATATAGTGATAATTGGGTTTATTGTAGGGCATGTGTACAAGATTGTATGAGTCATGGAGTTACAGTATTGTGTTTTTTTGAAGTATGTTGGTTGCAGAAATTAAGGTCTAAAGGCTATAAGAGGCAGCACTCTTACTCTATTATAGGAAATATATGTTATGCTGCATAAGGTCAGTGAGTATATCTTGGTATATATTTATGTCTTATATATGTTTGCATATATACGTGTTAGTTATATAGGTTAATGTATGTAAGTATATATATTTTGGAATATCTTTAAAATACGGTTACGTGTTGTTTTGTAATTTTTAAAATATATAGGTATTTCGATTTTTTTTTGGGTTTTAAAGCCAATGCTGATTTTATTTATATATATGTATTTTGATTTTAGAGATATAGATTTTGATTTTTCATGTGTATACATTTTTAAAATTTATATTGATTGTCAAGTATATGTAGATTTTGCTTAAAAACGTGCCTTAATGTAAATATTTGTTTAAAGGAAAGTAATAAAATAATAATAATAATATAATTTACTCTTCATTTCTATTAATACTAAGATGGTTCTGATTCGTTTTATCAATTTCTTGTTATCAGCTTTGATCCTCGAATTCGTGCAAATCTAGCTTTGTTTTGGAAGTCGTGCTTGCATTTTGTAACTCAACTTCATTGTCTATCCTCTCTAGCCTCGAAAGGTGAGCAATCACTCACGATTAACGTTCTTTTATTTATTAAATTTGATTTCAATTGAAACGACAATTGAAATATGCTGCTGTTAGATATTTACACTGTTATTACCTGTATCAGTTCACCTATGACATCAGACACCAATATCTGTTATATATGCAATGATAATCCAGTTTGATTGTTAAATGACTGAGTGTTTGATGTTTACAATTGGACGTTAAAATTGTAATGTATAAAGTGATAAATATTATGCAAGTAAATTTGACGTAGGATAATTAAAATTTTGAATTGACATATATGTTGAATTTGATTAGTTGAATATGACCCCTTTTATTTGTTAATTTAATTGACATGTAAAATAGTGATAATTACACTTTGAACCATTGAACGTATATTGGATTAATTGTTGTAGTGTAAAAATTGAAATTGAATGACAAGTGAAAACCGTAATGTAATAATCTTTAATCTTCATGAAATGATAGTGTAGATTCTAGAAATAATTATATTAATTCGTACAAATAACAATGCGAATTAATACGGTTATTTTGGGATTATTTGAATTGATTATTGGATTGATATTGATTGTTGTTATTGCTTGTTTTTTTATTTTGACACCATCCCAGTTATCAAACTGCAAGTTCCCTTTACTATGTTTTGATTTTGAATTGAATTGGAATCGGGTTGAAATGATAAATACCCAAATTGAACTTTGACCTAGGATAGAGAATTAAAATAAACCCGATTGGTCAATAATTTGATTTAAAAATAAACGAAGATTTTATTTGAATAAATAATATGGTTTTGAAATAAAGTTGAAATTTGAATTTTAATGAAAGGAAAATGTTAATATTTAATAATCTGAAACAAAATATTAACAATGTAATTGATGAAAGAATGTTGTTTAATTTGAGAAATGATTGAATTAAGTTTGAAATTATAATTAAGTTTGAAATTATTAAAGTTTGAAATGATTTAATAATTAAGTTTGAAATTCTAATTAAGTTTGAAATTATTAAACTTTGAAATTATTTAATAATTAAGTTTTGAATTATTTAATAATTAAATAAGATTGAATTATTTAATGATTAAATTGAATTGAATTCTTTAATAAGTAAAATTGGACTTTTGAATAAGTGAATTTACTTCGTAAATAATTGAAATTGAGTTTTCTTTATTAATTAAGTTTTGGAAAATTATTAAGTAAGTAAATAAGTGAAATTGAATTTCTTTAACAAGAAATAAAATGTGATTTATTGAAATAAATGTAAGACTTGAAATTTAAAGAATTTGATTTGTTGAATTGAATTTAATAAAATTTGTAAGTTTTGATATAAGGAAGTTGAATTTAAATAATGGATTTAATGAATTGGAAATTTAATAGAAATTGTTTTGAACGGAAAATTTACTTAATGAATATTGAATGAAATCGATAAATGAATTTAAATTGATTTAAATGTTAAATTAAATTAATTTAAATGGTTTCGGAATGAAACTTTTATACGAATTTAAATCGATATTTGAATTGTTTTAAATAAAGATTGAAATTGAATTATAAAATTTTGAAATGATAATTTGGAAGTTTTGAAACGTAAATTATGGAAATTGTTTAGAAAGACAAATGAAATGTTGATTTACGAATTCTAATTGAATTGAAATTGATTTGGTTTTGAAATATATTAAATGACCAATCGATGTAATAATTACGAAAGTTATTAAAGAGACCGGAATCGGTTATGGACATACTCTCTGTCTAAACCGAAAACCACTTTAATAACTATACGCGGAGTGATGATCCAGAATGAAGTGGTTGGAATGATGTTCGTGATGACTGAAGAAAGTGAACGATAATGGATAGCCTTGACACTTGTGTCAAATTGGAAATGACTAAAACAGGAGCCGTGCCGGGCCAATGGAGGTCAGCTACCTCAAGCGAACACACTTCTTCGAACTACTCATTACTTGTTGTCGACTGGTGCACCCTTGATTTTGGGAGTGTTGTTTCGCGGTGTTGCGGTCTATGCGGCGATGCGTTCTCACCAATCCGGATCAGGCAAACGGTAGTTTCACTACCTTGGGTATTGCCTCATGTGCCTTGTCATACTTGTATCCCTATACGCGACCACTACGATTTGTTTTGTACCTTTAGTATATGGATTGCCCTCTGGTGACTTCCAGTTTTGGGGAAACTACGGTCTTGTATATGCTCTTGGGAATAAAAATGTGTTAAGGGTGGAATGGGCCATGACTTAACACTATTTTGATATTTTATATTACTGATAGGCATTATCTACTTATCGTACACTACTACATAGTAGATAGTTTAACGGATCCTTAAAGGATGGTTATTCCAACATCCTTTGAGTTACCTGTATTTCAATTGCTATTTCACTTGAGTTGGATTTTTTAATATACGAATGTTAATCCTAACTCGAGTGTCTTGTGTTTTTGCTTTACGCTCGGGTCAGACTGAGTGTACCAGTATTCGAGACTCACCTTTGAAGTTGGAGCTTTGCTTGAAGATCCAGCCATCTATTCTGCTTTCAGTATTCGAAGATTCCAGTGATGTATTCTGATTTGTATCTGATGTATCGTATTTCTCTTCCGTTGTATCTGTTTTAACTCTGATGTAACTTATACATTTATATAGTAGCTTCATGAACTACTATCTCTTTTATTTCCGCTGCATTTATTACTCTTTGTCTGTGATCTGTGATTATATTTATTTACTGTATATGTTCAGTTTTGCCAAATTTAAATTAACATCGCGGTATTTTGAACAATTCAACTCCGGCATGAGTGTCTACCTATACACTTATAATGGATGCAAATGGTCCAAAATACCGGGTCGTTACAGTTGGTATTAGAGCTTTGGTAGCTCTAGGCAAAACTTAGCATATAGGGTAAATATATTTACAGAATCACTCTCATTCGAGTTTCAATCTCTTCCATTTGACTCGATTCATTTGAATTTTGGAACGTTCCCTGCGGTCCAAAAATTCATTCGTGTTCCTCACTATTCGTCTTCTTTCAATTCTGGAGCATCACATAACTCCACTTCGAATGACCCTTATAATGAATCGGAGGTCTCGCCAAACTTCGAATGATTAGTAAAGAGGTGAAACTCCTTTACAATAGGCATCGATTTACCGGAGATTTCTGTATCCTCGGTTTTACGATGCTATCTATCTCCTGCTATACCTGAATTTTATTTCGTGAGATCGAATGTCGATTTACCTCGGAATTCTACAACGATCTTATTCTTGAAGTCACGGTCAACCCGGTTAAGGTTGCTCGCGATTTATATAAACTTATCAATCTTCCTACTTTGCTATTAATCATCATATCTTGTTTCGAACTTATCTTCGAATCAAATTTCTTTTTGATTTGAGTCCATCAAATTTGAAACCCTATCCTTATTTTGGAAAATTCATTCCTGTATCGTCGAGCAAAGAAATGTATTTGTAAACTAATATATATAAATGCTTTAAATATATGCTGTGTTGTTTGAGTTGTTGAGGTTGATTTGGGTTTTCGATCGATTCGTCTGATCAACGCTATCGATGGGATTTCCAAAACACTTGAACAGAGCAAACTGACACAATATTGTTCAAATTTGATAAATAGGATAATTTTGACTGATTGTATTATATAAGTATAAATTTTCTGAAATTAAATTGTTAATGAATTCGTTGTCAGAAATGATATTATTTGATTTTCATTTGTTGTTTTGTAAATCATTGATTTACCAACTTATAAATAAATGGAATTATAAAATTGGTTTATAAATTGATTCGGTAAATTTAAAATGAATTTAAAACAAGTATTTGAGAATTTAATTTCCGATGATTTCAAACTTTGGTTTTAAAGGTGTATAAAATTGAACGTATTTTCAAATAGAAACCGTTTTCAAAGAATTTTAAATATTGAAATCAGTGCTCTTCTCTTTGTCGCTGGAAAATAATTTCGGTGGTGGCGGCCGCCTCATCGACATTCATTTTCGAGTTTCGAAGTGAAGAGACCATTCAGTAGTTTTGCTACACTTTTGTTTGGAGAAAAATAATTTGGTTTAAAATTCTATACATGACTTGATTTATAGTATACATTGAAGATTTTAAATTTAATTGTATATATATATATATATTTATTTATTTTATCTATAAAATGGTTAGAAATTAACCGGAAATTAATTCTTAAAATTTTGATTTAAGGATAATTTTCAATAAAGCCAAAATTTTTGACTAAATACTCAACTTGAAATAAGTGAATTGTAAATTTCATTTGGATAATACTCAATTGCATTATATATAACTTACCTAAATTTTCAAAAGTTAACTATGTAATTGAATATTATACAATATAAATGATATCAAGGGAATTTTAAAATAAATTTGAGTAGTTATAATGTAACGACCCGTATTTTACGAATCGAAAAGTTTGTCAAAATCTGGAATTTTTAGTGTTGTTGAGCCATTTCAGATTTTAGGCAAAATATTGTTTAAGTCCTAGGTCGACATTTTAGGTCGACATTTTAGGTCGACTTTTTAGGTCGACATTTTAGGTCGACATTTTAGGTCGACTTTTTAGGTCGACTTTTTAGGTCGACATTTTAGGTCGTGGACGACCTAAGGATTTCCAGCCTATAAATACATGGTTCTACTTCACTTTTTGGGATCGGGATTTCGAAGCGACGAAGTGCTGCCATTTTGAGAGCTCGACTTCTACACTTCTTCACTTCTTTTCTCCACTCTAATCTAGTGATTCCATCCATCCAAATCGAAGCTCAAATCGAGGATCCAAGAGCTTAGATTGAAGATCTACATCCATTGAAGAGAGATTTCATCGTTTGAAGCAGATTTGTGATAGATCGAGTTAAATCCTTCGCTGTCTAGATCTGAAGTGTGTTGCTTTTGGGTTGTTTAGGTGATTTGGTGAGTGGTGATTATCTCTCACACGGATCCAAAGGAGTATATCGGATCGTTGGCTTGATTTGGTGTTAAAATAGTGATTTCCATGCATTTTCTTCATCCTAAGTGTAGATCCATATAGATTCATTGTTCATGATGATGTTACCTCCATTTTATCACATGTTAACCTATGCAAGTTCATTCATCAAGTTTATAAAGATATTGTTCATGTTTTCATGCTTGTTGGACTTTCAACTCTTTAATTACGAAAATGCCATTATTGTTATAATTGTCTACTTAGATCATATTTGAATGCTTGATTGCTTGGATTAATGTTTGATTTGACTGATTGTTATGAATTAGATGATTGATGATTTGATTTAGACCGAAGATGATTCAAAAGCTAAGAGAAAGGCTCTTGAATTGGGAAAGCTGCTCGTGGCATATGTAGCGGGATGATGAAGCTCTTATGCATAGATTTGATGTGATGTTGAGATGAGGCCTTGCGAGGATGTGATGAAGCGAGGCAATCATGTGATGAAGACTTGGTTTAATCCAGACGGGATCATTCCAAGCATGTTGATAACTCGGTGAAATGGTTCGGGTTAGGATAATGGATGGATATGAGAATAGTCGTCGAGGAGGATGACTAGGAGGCTTGGGTCTCATCGTTGTTGAAGGTTCTAGCATGCTCCAAGCAAGAGTACATGGGGACGCCCAAAAGACTAACCGTTGATGGTCGAGTACTCTGGGCAGATTCGATAATCCTAGGCACGGGTCACGACGACGTGCGGGAGTTATGTCTAGAACCGGGGTTTCCATTAGTCCTTGACGGATGGCTGAAAGAATGTGCCGGTCATTCAATTAACGGTGAAATCGAAGCAATGATAACAGTGATAGCCAGAGTCATGGATGTTTGGTTGTATCGTCATTCGGTCTCAAGAGCGGTATTTCCTGGGTGCTTATCTGACCTTGGTTTAGACCTTGGGATTTGTACTTGGAAAACATCGCTCTTGACTCGAGTGATAATTGCTTTACTTTAAATTGTATGCTTTGCTATGCTTGCTTCTGCTTAGTGTGTGTCTGGGGGCTATCACTGTAGAATGAGGTTGGAGTGGGAGGGCTGTATTCCTATTCCTTTTCCTTTATGCTCTTTTGGTATGTTGTTAGTTAATTTACTGCTCACTAAGACTGTTGTCTGACTCAAGGCTTTATGTTTTAATTCTTATTGCCTTGGGCTGTTCGTCCATTTTGGGACGGGCAGACTAGGTAGCAGGTGACAGGTGCTGTTCTAGCTTTTCACGGTGCTGATATCGAAGACGAGCTAGTGTATTGCATATTATTTCTTACTATATGTACTGGATGTTCCGCTGCTTTGTATTCTCTGAGTGATATGTAGTGAGGCTTGTTGTATTGACTATTCAGATGCTTGTATTCAACTATTATGAAGTTTTATATGATGACATTCTATTCTGTGAAGCTTCTCTATATATATATTCTATTGTATTTTGTCTATGCGCTGTGAGTAATACGATAGATTCTGCTGTTTTAATTTACCCTGACAATCGTCCATGGCTGCCTGGCACACTTTGCAGCGCACTATCTCTAGATTCGGTGCAGGGGTCATGGGCGGTCGTCACATATAATAAGTGTAAATATACTTAATATATGTGATAAGATATATTAAGTAGAATAAATTTAATAATAATTTGGAATAAAGAAGAATTAAATTTGTTGAATAAAATATGATTATAATAAATGACTATTCAAATTTATGATCTTTGAAATTGTTAATTTAAGATAATTGGATAATATACAATATAAAATGATTTTATAAATAAATTTGAGTGTCTATAATAAATGTTATACAGTTAATTTAATTATAAAATGATAATAGAGTAGAATAGAATGATAAGAAATAGAACAATAAATGAGATAAATAAATTCTGTTTTGAGAGAATTAATAAATTGAAATAAAATCAACTCAATGAAATATCTTGAATTAATCGAATTTAAATTGAATTTTTGTTTTAAAGGAAACCTTTTTGTATCTAACATTAATAAATGTGAAATTAAATCAATTTAATAGAAACCTTCAATTTAAAAACAAATTGTTGAATATAATTTATTTAAATTGAAATTTATATGGTTTAAATTAATTGTAATTTTGTATTTCAAATATGTTTTTCTTTCTGGTTGTTTCTATTCTCCTACCTCGTTCCTTTTCGGGGACGAAAAGTTTTGAGTGGGGGAGAGTGTAACGACCCGTAAATTTTAACTGTTTTAATAACGTAATTAGTTGAAATTTTGTGAAATTTTGAACGATAAAATTTTGAAATAAAAATTGGAATACGTCTAGTTAAACATAGTGACTGGTAAATTTTCGTCCGAAAATATGAAAGTTTATTTCGCACGTAAATTCACTTCAAATTAATCAGTTAAAAAGCGAAGAAAATAAAATGTTTCCGAAACCTAAATATTTTTACATAGAAAAGTTCTAAACCATCTTCTGAGCAAGATGTCAGTTTGTCGTTTTTCCAAATTCGGACATCTTTGGCTCCGTCGATCTTATTTTTGGAAAATTAGCAGCATTTTCGATACCGATATCGACTTTTGATCGGATGATCGTACCACTGATATCAGTATACCATTTTGATCGTCTCGTCGTGTTGATCTCTGCAGTATATTCATTTATGTGCTTCGGCATTCGGTACATCGTGGAATCTGTAAAACGAATGCCGTAACGGTATCCATTTTGGATCCTTTTGATTTCCTATCCTTTCATTTATGTACCGTGTAAACAAATGGACACCTGCCTTTTAATATTTCCAGAAATTAATATTCGACTTTCCTTATTCCTATTGTTGGAATATTTATTTATAACGTCCCTTCATTCTCTGTTTTCAGCTTTTCACTATCCCTGACTTTTAAACGTATAAACTTCATCCTTTCCTATTCTCTTTTCTCATCTTTTCTGTTATGTGCACGACATAGAAAAAAAAAGAAAACAGAGAATCTTGAAATAGCAATACCACTTCTCATCTCCACCTTTTGAAGCCGACCGCCCTTCTCTTTCCTTCCCCTCCTCCGTCGACAACACATCACCGGCACCACCTGACCTTCGCCATCGCTGACTCATAGCCGCTGTCAGCCGCCTTCGAGCCTATCCACCACCCTCTACGCTGCGGCACTCACATCTGTCCCTGACCACAGCCTTGCCCACTCCGGCGACCCAGACTCGCCTTCTAGACCAGTGCAGCAGTTGCTTCCGGTCAGTCGTTCATCTCCACCTTCTCATCCCATACGTGCTGCATTTGATTAGATGCTGTGCATTTTCCATTCCAAAAAAAAGGTATTTTATATATATTTATGTTTTATGTCATATATTAGTTTATGCATGTTTGGTTATACGTATATTATTTACATTCGTTTATTTATAAAGTTTATAATATTACATTTATACGTATTATATATATAATAGCCTACCTATGTTCATTTGATTTTGATATAAAAGTTATGTAACAGTAATATATTATAAAGTAGGTTTGCATATAAAGTTCATTTAATAAAGTGTATTCTAGTGCTACGTGTATGTTATAAGTTATAATACTTTAGTTTATGCATGTTCATATTTTGAAATTTTACAGTAAGGTATATATATTTTTATATGTTAAGGTATATAGTATATATGTTTCCGGTATATATATATATATGTTCACGGTTTATATTATATAAGAGAAATTATATAAAGAAGTTATATCTATTATATAGTGATAATTGGGTTTATTGTAGGGCACGTGTACAAGATTGTATGAGTCATGGAGTTACAGTACTGTGTTTTTTTGAAGTATGTTGGTTGCAGAAATTAAGGTCTAAAGGCTATAAGAGGCAGCACTCTTACTCTATTATAGGAAATATATGTTATGCTGCATAAGGTCAGTGAGTATATCTTGGTATATATTTATGTCTTATATATGTTTGCATATATACGTGTTAGTTATACAGGTTAATGTATGTAAGTATATATATTTTGGAATATCTTTAAAATACGGTTACGTGTTGTTTTGTAATTTTTAAAATATATAGGTATTTCGATTTTTTTTTTGGGTTTTAAAGCCAATGATGATTTTATTTATATATACGTATTTTGATTTTAGAGATATAGAATTTGATTTTTCATGTGTATACGTTTTTAAAATTTATATTGATTGTCAAGTATATGTAGATTTTGCTTAAAAACGTGCCTTAATGTAAATATTTGTTTAAAGGAAAGTAATAAAATAATAATAATATAATTTACTCTTCATTTCTATTAATACTAAGATGGTTCTGATTCGTTTTATCAATTTCTTGTTATCAGCTTTGATCCTCGAATTCGTGCAAATCTAGCTTTGTTTTGGAAGTCGTGCTTGCATTTTGTAACTCAACTTCATTGTCTATCCTCTCTAACCTCGAAAGGTGAGCAATCACTCACGATTAACGTTCTTTTATTTATTAAATTTGATTTAAATTGAAACGACAATTGAAATATGCTGCTGTTAGATATTTACACTGTTATTACCTGTATCAGTTCACCTGTGACATCTGACACCAATATCTGTTATATATGTAATGATAATCCAGTTTGATTGTTAAATGACTGATTGTTTGATGTTTACAATTGGACGTTAAAATTGTAATGTGTAAAGTGATAAATATTATGCAAGTAAATTTGACGTAGGATAATTAAAAATTTGAATTGACATATATGTTGAATTTGATTAGTTGAATATGACCCCTTTTATTTGTTAATTTAATTGACATGTAAAATAGTGATAATTACACTTTGAACCATTGAACGTATATTGGATTAATTGTTGTAGTGTAAAAATTGAAATTGAATGACAAGTGAAAACCGTAATGTAATAATCTTTAATCTACATGAAATGATAGTGTAGATTCTAGAAATAATTATATTAATTCGTACAAATAACAATGCGAATTAATACGGTTATTTCGGGATTATTTGAATTGATTATTGGATTGATATTGATTGTTGTTATTACTTGTTTATTTATTTTGACACCATCCCAGTTATCAAACTGCAAGTTCCCTTTGCTATGTTTTGATTTTGAATTGAATTGGAATCGGGTTGAAATGATAAATACCCAAATTGAACTTTGACCTAGGATAGAGAATTAAAATAAACCCGATTGGTCAATAATTTGAGTTAAAAATAAACAAAGATTTTATTTGAATAAATAATATGGTTTTGAAATAAAGTTGAAATTTGAATTTTAATGAAAGGAAAATGTTAATATTTAATAATCTGAAACAAAATATTAACAATGTAATTGATGAAAGAATGTTGTTTAATTTGAGAAATGATTGAATTAAGTTTGAAATTATAATTAAGTTTGAAATTATTAAAGTTTGAAATGATTTAATAATTAAGTTTGAAATTATAATTAAGTTTGAAATTATTAAACTTTGAAATTATTTAATAATTAAGTTTTGAATTATTTAATAATTAAATAAGATTGAATTATTTAATGATTAAATTGAATTCTTTAATAAGTAAAATTGGACTTTTGAATAAGTGAATTTACTTCGTAAATAATTGAAATTGAGTTTTCTTTATTAATTAAGTTTTGGAAAATTATTAAGTAAGTAAATAAGTGAAATTGAATTTCTTTAACAAGAAATAAAATGTGATTTATTGAAATAAATGTAAGACTTGAAATTTAAAGAATTTGATTTGTTGAATTGAATTTAATAAAATGTAAGTTTTGATATAAGGAAGTTGAATTTAAATAATGGATTTAATGAATTGGAAATTTAATAGAAATTGTTTTTAATGGCAAATTTACTTAATGAATATTGAATGAAATCGATAAATGAATTTAAATTGATTTAAATGTTAAATTAAATTAATTTAAATGGTTTCGGAATGAAACTTTTATACGAATTTAAATCGATATTTGAATTGTTTTAAATAAAGATTGAAATTGAATTATAAAATTTTGAAATGATAATTTGGAAGTTTTGAAACATAAATTATGGAAATTGTTTAGAAAGACAAATGAAATGTTGATTTACGAATTCTAATTGAATTGAAATTGATTTGGTTTTGAAATATATTAAATGACCAATCGGTGTAATAATTACGGAAGTTATTAAAGAGACCGGAATCGGTTATGGACATACTCTCTGTCTAAACCGAAAACCACTTTAATAACTATACGCGGAGTGATGATCCAGAATGAAGTGGTTGGAATGATGTTCGTGATGACTGAAGAAAGTGAACGATAATGGATAGCCTTGACACTTGTGTCAAATTGGAAATGACTAAAACAGGAGCCGTGTCGGGCCAATGGAGGTCAGCTACCTCAAGCGAACACACTTCTTCGAACTACTCATTACTTGTTGTCGACTGGTGCACCCTTGATTTTGGGAGTGTTGTTTCGCGGTGTTGCGGTCGCTGCGGCGATGCGTTCTCACCAGTCCGGATCAGGCAAACGGTAGTTTCACTACCTTAGGTATTGCCTCATGTGCCTTGTCATACTTGTATCCCTATACGCGACCACTACGATTTGTTTTGTACCTTTAGTATATGGATTGCCCTCTGGTGACTTCCGGTTTTGGGGAAACTACGGTCTTGTATATGCTCTTGGGAATAAAAATGTGTTAAGGGTGGAATGGGCCATGACTTAACACTATTTTGATATTTTATATTACTGATAGGCATTATCTACTTATCGTACACTACTACATAGTAGATAGTTTAACGGATCCTTAAAGGATGGTTATTCCAACATCCTTTGAGTTACTTGTATTTCAATTGCTATTTCACTTGAGTTGGATATATTAATATAAGAATGTTAATCCTGACTCGAGTGTCTTGTGTTTTTGCTTTACGCTCGGGTCAGACTGAGTGTACCAGTATTCGAGACTCACCTTTGAAGTTGGAACTTTGCTTGAAGATCCAACCATCTATTCTGCTTTCAGTATTCGAAGATTCCAGTGATGTATTCTGATTTGTATCTGATGTATCGTATTTCTCTTCCATTGTATCTGTTTTAACTCTGATGTAACTTATACATTTATATAGTAGCTTCATGAACTACTATCTCTTTTATTTCCGCTGCTTTTATTACTTTGTGTCTGTGATCTGTGATTATATTTATTTACTGTATATGTTCAGTTTTGCCAAATTTAAATTAACAACGCGGTATTTTGAACAATTCAACTCCGGCATGAGTGTCTACCTATACACTTATAATGGATGCGAATGGTCCAAAATACCGGGTCGTTACATTAATTATTTCCGGTATTTAAAATGCCCATTTTAAATTCCAATTCCATTTAACATTTAATAATTCAATTCACACAAACCATATCAATTTATCCATCATATCATATATCAACTTATATATATGAACAATAAATATTTTTGTGGAATCCTGTTGGATCCCTCCACCCTATTTTCCCTGCATCCATAGATGTTAATCAACAAATAAAATACCAATCCCACTTCGAGGGGGATATCGCGGTATATAGGGTCATCCGCTATTATGCGGGGTGCATAGGGTCTCATCCGCTATATAATGCGGGAATATCAATCACTCCAATATATATATACACTACTATATATACATAACATCCTACAGATAAATGATAAATTTATCAATCAAGCCAGGCATCCAATAATTTAAATTTAACATTTAAATTTTTAATAGGCAATCCAAATGAGTGAGAAAATATCACCTTTTTTTTTGCAATCCACTTCAATCCTGATTCGATTTCCCGGTTTTGACCTTGTATAAAATTATAGGGTTTATTAACACTTGGAATAATCGGACAATTTATCTCCATTTAATTTAACTAATAACTTTCCTTTTTTTTAAAAACTTTTAGTAGATAAATTAAATAATTTTATTAAACAATTTTTCACCAAGTCTATTATTTTAAAATAAACTAGTAAATTAAAATATAAATATGTATATTTATCTTTCTTTGAAACTACATATATATTAAGGTATTTTCGAAAATCTATAATAATTTCTTTTTTACCAATACATATTAAAATTCGTACGTGTATTTATATAGATATATATATATATATATTCTTTAAAAATAAAATAGAATTTCCTTTACTGTAAAGCTTTTTTTTTCTTTAAAAAAAACCAAAACCTTAGCTTACTGTAAATTTTAAAATAGATTTTTCTTCTTAGATCTTACTGTAAATAAATGTTTCCTGCATATTCATATACTTATATATAAATTAAAAACCATATACCTTACTGCAAATTTTCCCTAATATATATACATATATAATTTCTTTCTCTACCTACATATAAAATTTCCAGTCTGTATATATATATATAAATTTAAATTAAATTAAAAAACCAAAAACAGATACCTCACTGACTCACCACGTCAAGCCCTCAACCTCGATGCCACCACGACCTATCGACGTCGCCCCTCCACGCGCACGCGTGCAGTCGCGAACCTCCCGCCCTTCGCCGTGACTTGGAAATCACATTCGACCCCTACTGCTTGCCTCGCGAATCTCTAACCCTCTCTTGACTACATTCGATTACGAATCAAAATCGTGTTTTTTTGAATTGAATTGAATGAATGAAGGAAAAAGGCTGCATTGATTTCGTTCGAAAAGGAAGGCCGCGATTTTGAAGAGAAGATTTAGCTCGGCCATTTTCTCTGAGCAATTTGATTTCGAATCCCCATTTTTTTTTGAACACGAATTCGATTTAGAAAAAGTGGCTGCCATATTTTTCCTTCTCTTCAATTTTGGTTTTGGTTCTGTTGAACTGAGGAACGAAAGGAATAAATAGATAGAGACGATGTGATTTGAAATTCGAGCAGAATACAGGCGACTTTGAAAAGATTTGAACTGAGGGAAAAAGATGGACATGATTTATTATGTATTGAATGCCTGCTACAGAGAAGGCAAAAAGTTTTGATGGTGAAAGGAAAAAGTATGGATGTGAATATAATTGACTGGTCAAACATAGTATAAATTATATTTAAATTTAAATTTAAATCGACTTGAATTCATAGCTCAAAATCTCGACTTCCTATCGAGGCATGCCGCTAGGCGTTCATAATGTTATACCCCTATTCCGAACGCAATGGAAATGGTTTCGAGTCCTAACTCGATCGTATGAAGAAGAAAGCTTTTTGGACCCAGTTATTATATTAGATTTCGATATTAATTTCAATGCGTTTACATTCCGTACGATCACACGATAACTCCGAAGGGTACGAAATTTGAAATCCGATAATAAAGTAGATGCTTCTTAGACTCAGTTATTATATTAGATTTAGATGGGTTCGACCTTCTCTTGATCTTCCTCTTCCTCCATTGTTTCTTCACTTCTTAGACGCTAAACCATATTTTAATGGTATTCTAAGGTCTTTGGTAAAGTTTGATGGTGTTTTGACTTTGTTTGATATGGTTTTGAAAAAGTTAGTAAGGAAAAGAGAAGAGAAGAAGCCATTAGAGAAGTGGAGAAATGCTTTGAAAAAGGAAGAAGAAGAAGTGAAAAAAGTAGATGTTTATTTATAGAAAAAGTTTTGTATTAAAATAATATTATGTAAAAGTCCAAAATACCCTTACTTATTAAGTAATCTTATTTTTTCAACACTTACCATCACCATTTCAAATCATGCTGATGTGCACGTAAATGTGCATATATTTACATCCATATTTTATCACTTTTTATTTAAATAAACATCATAATTGGGCATTTTAACATGTTTAAAACCAAAATTCAATTATTTTCAAATCATCATATTTTCATCTTCATTCAGGGGTGATGGTCATTTTTGTGCATGTGCCAATTTGAGAATTTTACTTGGATAATTTTTATGATTTTTATATGATATTTTGATGCATATGGAAGAGGGATTCATGATGATATATGCATGCACAAGGAAATGCAAAGGTATAAAGAGGAAATAATTCAAATTCAAGATCGTGGAGGACCCCACCTACTTGCCTAAATCTACAATTAGAAGCTAATGGACTACTAAGTGGAGGTTAAAACTTCATGCACATTTAATCAGGGATTAATTAGTGGATAATGGTTACTTGGTGGCCACACTTCCTAAAGGGCATTTTGGGAAGCTCCCTAAAAATAGAATTAGGGTTTTATGCATGTATAAATAGCCCTCTTATGTACATGTAAATACCTTCTACTCTTTCACATTAGTTAGGAAATTAAAAGAGCAAGTTGTAATGGCAATGTTTCATGAAATAAAAATGGCTTCCAAGCCTCTTCCTCTTTTCTTTTCTACATGTTTTTCTTTGCTTTTATGTTAATGTTTATTTCTATGCTCTCTTTCTTTTAATATTCATAGCTTGGATTTACATTCATGCAAGTAGTGTAGCTTTAATTTTTATGCAAATAGTTAGTGGTTAATCTCTCTTTCTTCCTTTGCTTAGTTTTCATTTATTTGCTTTTTAATGTTGAAATTTATAAGTGTTGATTTGATAACACAAATGAGTAGCTAAACCCCTTCAATTTAGGGGTAATGAAGCTCTCTAACTTTATGTAATTTCAACATTTTTATGATTTATGATCTCTTTGTTTGTGCTTCATGAAAGTGAATTTTGATGTAAGTTCATACAAGTGGGTTTGATAGCTTATACTGCTTATGCAAATGAGCTATTCTTATTCAACATAAACACAATTTACATCATCATTTGCTAATTTATTTTTGATTTTGAAATGAAAGTAAAAATGAAATTTGATGATCTATATTACTAGTTACAATAGTAAATAGATCATACTTAAAATAGCTTTTTCTTTGGCTTCATTTTCATGAGAATTATAAGTGGTATAATTATTGTATTACAGTTAGATGGTTTGAGTTATGTTAATTAATAACATGAACAAACCATACTTATGATAAATGTAATGATTATTTCACTTAATATCAAAGTTAGAGATCATAAATTATTTGTTTGTTGATTTACAAAAATATGAGAGTGGATTTGGCTCTAAATCGTTCTCTAGTCTAATAGTTTTTAAATCACATTTCAATTCTAGCTTTAGCTTCTTTTTTTTGTAGTTAACAATTTCTTCTCACTTTGGTCTAATTTGATTGAATTGAAAATTTTAAAATCTTAAAAATTCCCTGCGGATAGACCCGTACTCACCATGTACTACGATAGTACGCTGTGCGCTTGCGGTTATTTTATTTCAAAATTTATCGGTATTTTTCTAATCGATAGAAAATTTGCCGTATGACGCAGCGGCGGAATACAAAAATTGATGATACGATGAAAGTAGCAATCGGTGGATTGAGAAATACTGAAATGCCCAAATTCGTTGATCCAAAGATTCCGAATTCTAGCTAACTCTGACACGTTGATCGCGCATGATACCGTGAAGAGAGATCTACAATTCTTCGAGCGTTGATCAAGCGCACTTGATTCCACGAATTGGCTTCAACGATCGAAGATTCGAGCGCACTCGAATGTCGAAGGTGGAGATAGGAGATACACTCAACTACCGATTTTAATTGAAAGCACAAAGCTAACAAACAAGAATTTTATTCAAAATCAACAACCACTTTTACAATGACATCACGTCCCTATTTATAGGGTTTACAACACGACACAACGACTTAAGAAAATTACAACACTTCACAACGACTTACAACAATTTACACAAACGACATAAAAAAGCAAAGTACAACGACTTATCAATAGTGCTTCAGCGACCTAAAGAAACAAAATAAACGACTTAAGATAACTCGGCATCGACATAAGCACTTCTCGCGACTTATGGAAGCACGGCAACGATCTAACACTCACTGACTTAAGAAGTTTGCGACCTTACTTTTGCGGCATCAGTTCAACGACTTATGTAACGACCCGTATTTTACGGATCGAAACATCATAAAATAATTAACAATTGGTTGCATTGTTGATAAGTCGTTCGGAATTTTTCTAAGTCCTAAGTCGGTTTGGACGAGTTAAGAGATAAAAGTCTGGGTCGAGTTGCCGACTTAAGGTTTTGGCCGAGTTAAGAAATAGGTCGTATTGTCTTAAGTAGTATGGTGGTTTAGGTCGTGGGTTAGTTAGAGCGACCTATAGAATTATGCGACCTAAGTTTTGGTTAAGTGTTAGGTCGGCTGGGAGAGTTAGCGACCTAGTGATTTCGGGTTAGCGACTTAGTGATTAAGTTGTTAGGTCGGTTGGGACGACCTATAGAAGTTAGCGACCTATAGGAGTTAGCGACCTATAGGGTTGAGCGACTTAAGGACTTAAGGATAGGCAGCGACTTAAGAGGGTTAGCGAGTTAGTATAGTTAGGTCGGCAACGACCTAAGTAGTAGTGAGCGACTTAAGGAGTTAAGTCGTACGTGTTAAGTCGTAAGTTGTTAGGTCGCGAGGTAGTGTGCCTGTTAAGTCGTTGGGTTGCTGTAGCATGTGTTTTGGTTTAAGTCGTAGGTCGCAGGACTACTAAGTCGTAAGTCGTAACATGTTTTAAGTCGCGTGAAGACTTAAGGTGTTAGGTCGCTGGGTTTCTGCCTGAGTGATAGGTCGTGAGCGACTTAGTAGTTGTTAAGTCGCGAGCGACTTAAGAGTTGATCTGTTTTAAGTCGTAGACGACTTAGTAGTTGAGTCGTAGCCCCAGTTATTTGTTAAGTCGTAGCCTACTTGTTAAGTCGCGTGTAAGTTAAGTCGCGCGCTTGAGATTTCCTTAAGTCGTAGGTTGGCATAGCAGTTAAGTCGTAGGTCGTATGGGGTGCTAAGTCATAGGTAGGTATTTCTGTTAAGTCGTAAGTCGCTATAGCTTAGGCTGTTAAGTCTTTAGGTCGGAGGGGTCTTAGGTCGTAAGTCGGAGACGACTTAGGAGATAGCCGAGTTACGACTTAGTGAATTTTCAGCTATAAATAGGAAGGGTTTTTCTCACTTTTTGGGATCCGGATTTTTGAAGCGACGAAGTGCTGCCATTTTGAGAGCTCGACTTCTACACTTCTTCACTTCTTTTCTCCACTCTAATCTAGTGCTTCCTTTCATCCAAATCGAAGATCAAGATCGAAGATCCAAGAGCTAAAGTTGAAGATCTTCATCCCTTGAAGCGAGATTTCTTCGTTTGAAGCGGATTCGTGATAGATCAAGCTTGATCCTTCGCTGTCCAGATCTGAAGCATGTTGATTTGAGGTTGTTTTGGTGATTTGGTGAGTGGTGATTATCTCTCACACGGATCCAAAGGAGTAGATCGGATTGTTGGCTTGATTTGGTGTTAAAATAGTGATTTCTATGCATTTTTGTAAATCTAAGTATAGATCCATGTAGATCCATTGTTCATGATGATTTGACAACCATTTTTGTACGTGATTAACCTATGCAAGTTCATTCATCAAGTTGTAGAGATAATTCCCATGTTTCATGCTTGTTAGACTTTCAACTCTTTAATTACGAAATTGCCATTATTGTTATAATTGTCCATTTTGCTTATATTTGAATGCTTAATTACTTGGATTGATGTTTGACATGATTGATTGATGTGAATTAAATAATTGTTGATTGGTTTTAGACAAGATGGTCGAAGGTGATTCGAAAGCTAAGGGAAAGGCTCTTGAATTGGAAAAGCTGCTCGTAACATATGTAGCGGATGATGAAGCTCTTATGCATAGATTCGATGATGATGATGTTGAGATGAGACTTTGCGAGGATGTGATGAAGCGAAGTATGATATGAGATAGTCTTGGTCTAATCCAGACGGGATCATTCCAAGCATGTTGGTAACTCGGTGATATGATTCGAGTTAAGGATAATGGATGCTCGAGAGGCGCTTGAGCTAGTATGGAAATAGTCGTCGAGGAGGATGACTAGGAGGTTGAGATCTCATCGTTGTTGAAGGTTCTAGCATGCTCTAAGCAAGAGTACATGGGGACGCCCAAAAGACTAAGTTGATGGTCAAGTACTCTGGGCAGATTCGATAATCCTAGGCACGGGTCACGATGACGTGCGGGAGTTATGTCTAGAACCGGGGTTACCATTAGCCCTTGACGGACGGCTGAAAGAATGTGCCGGTCATTCAATTAACGGTGATATCGCAGCAATGATAACAGTGATAGCCAGAGTCTTGGATGTTTGGTTGTATCGTCATTCGGTTTTAAGAGCGGTATTTCCTGGGTGCTTATCTGACCTTGGTATAGACCTTGGAGTTGGTACTTGGAAAACATCGCCCTAAACTCGAATGATTAGTACTTTACTTTAAATTGTATGCTCTGCTATGTTGCTTCTGCTTAGTGTGGGTCTGGGGGCTATCACTATTGAAAGAGGTGGAGTGGGAGGGTTGTATTCCTATTCCTTTTCCTTTATGCTCTTTTGGTATGTTGTTAGTTAATTTACTGCTCACTAAGACTGTTGTCTGACTCAAGGCTTTATGTTTTAAATCTTATTGCCTTGGGCTGTTCGTCCATTTTGGGACGGGCAGACTAGGTAGCAGGTGACAGGTGCTGTTCTTGCTTTCCACGATTGCTGATATCGAAGACGAGCTGGAGGGTTGCATATTATCTTCTTATTATATGTAATGGATATTACGCTGTTTGTATTCTCTGAGTGTTATGTAGTGAGGCTTGTTGTATTGACTATCCAGATGCTTGTATTCAACTATTATGAAGTTTTATTGATGGGATTTTATTCTGTGAAGCTTCACTATACATATATGTTCTATTATATTTTGTCCATGCGCTGTGAGTAATACGATAGATTATATTGTTTTAATTTACCTTGACAATCGTCCATGGTCGCCTGGCACACTTTACAGCGCACTATCTCTAGATTCCGTGCGGGGGTCATGGGCGGTCGTCACATTTGGTATCAGAACTTTGGTTAATCGATTTTACCCAACGCTCGCTGACATAACTACGTATGAGAGACGTAATTGTATTTTGATGGATGATTACTATATATAATATAGTAGCTTAGTAGAGTTTGAGTCCTTTATGCAGTTGTTTCTCTCGGTATGCTAATCATTCCTTTTTGTAGATATTGAGAATGAGTCGAAGAGGGAGACCAGCTGCTATGGAAGGCTGTGCTACTGAAGGGGCCGCTGATTATGTTGCTATGTTCGAAACCATGATGACTTCGACCAGGAGAAGGATGTCAGCCCCGGGGCCATCAGTAGATGTTGGAGATCAAGTTCAGGCTCCAAGACTGATGGATCATTTGGACGATTCATTTAGGAAGC
Organism: Allium fistulosum; assembly: GCA_030737815.1. Lineage (NCBI taxonomy): Eukaryota > Viridiplantae > Streptophyta > Magnoliopsida > Asparagales > Amaryllidaceae > Allium > Allium fistulosum. The sequence goes on from CM060905.1 coordinate 90,108,600, forward strand.
TTGTGGAGGAAGCTCTCAGACACGAGAATCTGTTTCCTAAGGAAGGATCTGTTGTGGCTGTGACCAGGGAAGAGTCTAAACCCCAGCAGGGTGGAAACAAGAAGAGGAAGCAGCAGCAGCAGAAGGGTAAGGATGGCCAGAAGAAGCCGAAGGGCGAAGTGACCTGCTACAACTGTCAACAGAAAGGCCATCTCTCCAGGGATTGCAAGAATCTGAAAGCGCCGGCGAAGTGCCACAACTGTGACAAGCCGGGGCATTTCAGGAAGAACTGTCCAGAACCGAGGAGGGACAGGCAGATTGTGCAAGCTTATGCTTTGGGAGCTGTTCCGTCGTCTTCGAAAGCTCCTACCGCTGAAGAGAAGGGAAAGAGTGTGGAGGTTCAAGGTACTCTTTTCCTATGTGGTGTTCCAGTTAGATTCCTGTTTGGTGCTGGAGCGTCGCATTCGTTTGTTTGTAGTGAACTCGTAGGCCGGTTAGGTTTGGAACCGGATATTGTTGATGGGCCATTGGTTGTGACTAATCCAGTTGGGGGTTCGTCTTGTTTGTGTATGTTATGCCGTGGTCTGATTGTGTTGAGTCATGGTTGCTCTTTTGTTTGTGATTGTTTTGTTCTGAACTTTGCGGGGTTCGGAATTATTTTGTATATGGACTGGCCTAGGAAGTATGCGGCAAAGGTTGATTGTGAGAGGTTGGAAGTGACAGTCGAGAATGTGGAGGGGCGAAAGATTGTGATACGATGTAAGCATGAAGAAGGCGTCTTCATGAGCTCCATGTATTCACTGGTTGTTCCACGGGATGGACTATCATTAGTGCCAATCGCGAATGGATTCGAGGATGTCTTTGACGAAGCCAAAGGGTTGCCGCCGCATAGAGAGATCGAGTTTCGTATAGATCTAGTTGAAGGAGCCAGACCTGTTGTGATGCCTCTTAGGCGGATGGCGCCTAGGGAACAGCAAGAGTTGAGGGTGCAAGTTGATGATCTTTTGCAGAAAGGATTCATTCGGCGTAGTGTGTCCGAGTGGGGTGCACCAGTTGTGTTTGCAACCAAGGCAGATGGGTCGTTACGATTGTGCGTCGATTATCGTGAGCTGAATAAGGTGACTAAGAAGAACAAGTATCCATTGCCGAGAATAGATGACTTGTTTGATCAGCTTCACGAAGCTAAGGTGTTTTCTCAGATGGATTTGGCAACGGGATTTCACCAGTTGAGAGTGGCTAAGGATAGTGTGCCGAAGACTGCTTTTCGGACACCATCGGGTTTCTTTGAGTGGCTGGTAATGCCGTTTGGGTTGACTAACGCGCCAGCATATTTTGTGGATCTTATGAATAGAGTGTTCAGAGATCAGTTGAACAAGTTCGTACTTGTGTTCGTGGATGATATTCTGATTTATTCCAGAACTGAAGAAGAGCACAAGACGCACTTGTATATTGTTTTGGAAATCTTGCGGAAACATCAGCTGAAGGCTAAGTTTTCTAAGTGTCACTTCTGGAAGAGTGAAGTGAGGTTCTTAGGCCATGTGATTTCTGGAAGTGGAATAGCGGTTGATCCCGCTAAGGTGGCAGCAATCCAGGGTTGGGTTAGACCTAAGAATGCATCTGATGTGAGAAGTTTTCTTGGATTAGCAGGATATTATCGACGGTTTATCAAAGACTTCTCCAAGATAGCTGCACCGTTAACAGGATTGACGTAGAAGAACCAAGTGTTCAGATGGGATGATAAGTGTGAGCAAGCCTTCAGAATCCTGAAGGAGCGATTGACTAGTGCTCCTGTTTTGACTATTCCAAGTGGGAATGACGAGATGGTGGTTTACACCGACGCATGTGGTACTGGACTTGGAGCAGTGCTAATGCAGAAGGATAAAGTTGTTGCGTATGCAAGTCGACAACTGAAGCCGCATGAAAGAAATTACCCAACTCATGATTTGGAGTTAGCGGCGATTGTATTTGCTCTGAAGGTGTGGAGACATTATCTATTGGGAGTTCGATTTGAGTTGTTTACGGATCATAAGTCGTTGAAGTATCTTTTCTCCCAAAAGGATTTGAATCTTCGGCAGCAACGTTGGCTAGAGTTTTTGGCATCATATAATTTTGGTATAGCTTATACTCCGGGAAAGGGTAACGCGGTGGCAGATGCGTTAAGTCGAAGACATGCAGGATTGGGAGCCATGTTTTCAGAATGGAAGAATCTCGAGTATTTAGCTGGATTTGACTTCAGACCTAGATGCGAATTGGAACCTGAGATGTTGGCAAACTTATCGATAAGACCTTCTCTTGTGGAAAGGATTGGCGAGAGCCAAAAGCGAGACGATAAGCTTGTCAAGATTATCCGTGATTTGGAATCTGGATTAGAACCAGAAAAGGGTAAAGGATTCGAGGTCGATCGAGAGGGTTGGCTTCGGAAGCAAGGACGACTAGTTGTTCCCGATATAGATGAATTGAGGAGTGAAGTTCTGAAGGAAAGTCATCACTCGAAGTTGACAATTCATCCAGGTGGAAATAAGATGTATCGGGATATGAAGAGAACCTACTACTGGGAAGGCATGAAGGGATTTGGGTCATTGTGGATCGTCTGACCAAGAGTGCGAGATTCATTCCTGTTCGACCGACCAGGAATGCATCAAAGTTGGCTGAGTTGTATGTTAAGTGGATAGTTCGATTCCATGGTATTCCGAAGAGTATAGTGAGCGATCGAGACCCGTTGTTCACTAGTGGATTTTGGAAGAGCTTCCAGGAAGTTGGAGGATCATGGGAAGATCACCTTCATTTGGTGGAGTTTGCATACAAAAACAGTTACCAGTCAAGCATTGGTATGGCACCGTATGAGGCATTGTATGGAAGACCGTGTAACTCTCCGACATGTTGGATAGAGACTGGAGAAAAGCTGATGCTTGGGCCAGAGATGATTCGACAGACTACGGAGTGCATAGAGATCATTCGGCAACAAATGAAGGCAGCCCAAGACCGTCAGAAGAGTTATGCCGATAAGCGTCGAAAGGATTTGGAATTCGACGTAGGAGATATGGTTTTTGTGAAGATATCTCCACTGAAGAATGTTATCCGATTCGGGAAGAAAGGAAAATTGACTCCGAGATTTGTTGGACCATTCCCGATCATCGAGCGAATTGGAAAGCTCGCCTATAGACTGGAGTCACCTGAGAAGATGTCGAGTGTGCACAGTGTTTTTCACGTATCATATCTACGGAAGTATGTGCACGACTCGAGTACGGTGGTTTCTGCTGATAGCTGTGAAGATTTTGAAGTTGATCCAGTTGGTAGAAGACCTCGTAAGCTGCTTCGTGTTATTGAAACCGACACGAAATAGCTTAGGAGGAAGGTAGTTAAGTTGCTCAAGATACAATGGAGTGATGATGATAACGACTGTACGTGGGAGGTGGAAGAGAGGATGAAGGCAGCTCATCCTGAACTCTTCAAGGTATGGCCCTAAGGTGTCGTCTCATCTCGCGATATTGTAACTTGTTCTAAGTCTTAGAATTCTGTACGCTAAGTTAGAATTGGATGCATGGTTTGTTGATTGCTATGGATGGTAGGCGTACAGAATAGTCTTTGATTGCTTTGTTTGCTTGGAATTTCGGGGGTGAAATTCCTAAGGGGGAGAGAATGTAACGACCCGTATTTTACGGATCGAAACATCGTAAAATAATTAACAATTGGTTGCATTGTTGATAAGTCGTTCAGAATTTTTCTAAGTCCTAAGTCGGTTTGGACGAGTTAAGAGATAAAAGTCTGGGTCGAGTTGTCGACTTAAGGTTTTGGCCGAGTTAAGAAATAGGTCGTATTGTCTTAAGTCGTATGGTGGTTTAGGTCGTGGGTTAGTTAGAGCGACCTATAGAATTATGCGACCTAAGTTTTGGTTAAGTGTTAAGTCGGCTGGGAGAGTTAGCGACCTAGTGATTCCGGGTTAGCGACTTAGTGATTAAGTTGTTAGGTCGGTTGGGACGACCTATAGAAGTTAGCGACCTATAGGAGTTAGCGACCTATAGGGTTGAGCGACTTAAGGACTTAAGGATAGGCAGCGACTTAAGAGGGTTAGCGAGTTAGTGTAGTTAGGTCGGCAACGACCTAAGTAGTAGTGAGCGACTTAAGGAGTTAAGTCGTACGTGTTAAGTCGTAAGTTGTTAGGTCGCGAGGTAGTGTGCCTGTAAAGTCATTGGGTTGCTGTAGCATGTGTTTTGGTTTAAGTCGTAGGTCGCAGGACTACTAAGTCGTAAGTCGTAACATGTTTTAAGTCGCGTGAAGACTTAAGGTGTTAGGTCGCTGGGTTTCTGCCTGAGTGATAGGTCGTGAGCGACTTAGTAGTTGTTAAGTCGCGAGCGACTTAAGAGTTGATCTGTTTTAAGTCATAGACGACTTAGTAGTTGAGTCGTAGCCCCAGTTATTTGTTAAGTCGTAGCCTACTTGTTAAGTCGCGTGTAAGTTAAGTCGCGCGCTTGAGATTTCCTTAAGTCGTAGGTTGGCATAGCAGTTAAGTCGTAGGTCGTATGGGGTGCTAAGTCATAGGTAGGTATTTCTGTTAAGTCGTAAGTCGCTATAGCTTAGGCTGTTAAGTCTTTAGGTCGGAGGGGTCTTAGGTCGTAAGTTGGAGACGACTTAGGAGATAGCCGAGTTACGACTTAGTGAATTTTCAGCTATAAATAGGAAGGGTTTTTCTCACTTTTTGGGATCCGGATTTTTGAAGCGACGAAGTGCTGCCATTTTGAGAGCTCGACTTCTACACTTCTTCACTTCTTTTCTCCACTCTAATCTAGTGCTTCCTTTCATCCAAATCGAAGATCAAGATCGAAGATCCAAGAGCTAAAGTTGAAGATCTTCATCCCTTGAAGCGAGATTTCTTCGTTTGAAGCGGATTCGTGATAGATCAAGCTTGATCCTTCGCTGTCCAGATCTGAAGCGTGTTGATTTGAGGTTGTTTTGGTGATTTGGTGAGTGGTGATTATCTCTCACACGGATCCAAAGGAGTAGATCGGATTGTTGGCTTGATTTGGTGTTAAAATAGTGATTTCTATGCATTTTTGTAAATCTAAGTATAGATCCATGTAGATCCATTGTTCATGATGATTTGACAACCATTTTTGTACATGATTAACCTATGCAAGTTCATTCATCAAGTTGTAGAGATAATTCCCATGTTTCATGCTTGTTAGACTTTCAACTCTTTAATTACGAAATTTCCATTATTGTTATAATTGTCCATTTTGCTTATATTTGAATGCTTAATTACTTGGATTGATGTTTGACATGATTGATTGCTGTGAATTAAATAATTGTTGATTGGTTTTAGACAAGATGGTCGAAGGTGATTCGAAAGCTAAGGGAAAGGCTCTTGAATTGGAAAAGCTGCTCGTAGCATATGTAGCGGATGATGAAGCTCTTATGCATAGATTCGATGATGATGATGTTGAGATGAGACTTTGCGAGGATGTGATGAAGCGAAGTATGATATGAGATAGTCTTGGTCTAATCCAGACGGGATCATTCCAAGCATGTTGGTAACTCGGTGATATGATTCGAGTTAAGGATAATGGATGCTCGAGAGGCGCTTGAGCTAGTATGGAAATAGTCGTCGAGGAGGATGACTAGGAGGTTGAGATCTCATCGTTGTTGAAGGTTCTAGCATGCTCTAAGCAAGAGTACATGGGGACGCCCAAAAGACTAAGTTGATGGTCAAGTACTCTGGGCAGATTCGATAATCCTAGGCATGGGTCACGATGACGTGCGGGAGTTATGTCTAGAACCGGGGTTACCATTAGCCCTTGACGGACGGCTGAAAGAATGTGCCGGTCATTCAATTAACGGTGATATCGCAGCAATGATAACAGTGATAGCCAGAGTCATGGATGTTTGGTTGTATCGTCATTCGGTTTTAAGAGCGGTATTTCCTGGGTGCTTATCTGACCTTGGTATAGACCTTGGAGTTGGTACTTGGAAAACATCGCCCTTAACTCGAATGATTAGTACTTTACTTTAAATTGTATGCTCTGCTATGTTGCTTCTGCTTAGTGTGGGTCTGGGGGCTATCACTGTAGAAGGAGGTGGAGTGGGAGGGTTGTATTCCTATTCCTTTTCCTTTATGCTCTTTTGGTATGTTGTTAGTTAATTTACTGCTCACTAAGACTGTTGTCTGACTCAAGGCTTTATGTTTTAAATCTTATTGCCTTGGGCTGTTCGTCCATTTTGGGACGGGCAGACTAGGTAGCAGGTGACAGGTGCTGTTCTTGCTTTCCACGATTGCTGATATCGAAGACGAGCCGGAGGGTTGCATATTATCTTCTTATTATATGTAATGGATATTCCGCTGTTTGTATTCTCTGAGTGTTATGTAGTGAGGCTTGTTGTATTGACTATCCAAATGCTTGTATTCAACTATTATGAAGTTTTATTGATGAGATTTTATTCTGTGAAGCTTCACTATACATATATGTTCTATTGTATTTTGTCCATGCGCTGTGAGTAATACGATAGATTCTATTGTTTTAATTTACCTTGACAATCGTCCATGGTCGCCTGGCACACTTTACAGCGCACTATCTCTAGATTCCGTGCGGGGGTCATGGGCGGTCGTCACAACTTAAGAAGATAAGGAGCAGCGATTTATCTTTACGCGACTTAACTAGGTCGTATTTCGTTAGGTCGGAATTCGTGAGATCGAAGCTCGTTAAGATTTAGGTCGTAGCTCGTTGGAGCATCTCGCGACCTAGGCTGGAAACCATTGCGACCTTCTGGGGCTTCGCGCGCGCGACCTATGGATTTGGAGCGACCTACTGGCGATGACAACCTAAGAGCGTCGCGACATAAACAACATCGCGACCTACTGAAGCTCGTGATTGGTACGTCGTTCGCGACATAGGTTTCTGCAATGGCTCTGTTTTCGCGATCTAGGGCTTTGTTTGACTTTAGGAGGAGGAGCGACCTAGGGCATATCGCGGGCGCTCTTCTTCTTCCTGACTTCGATCGCGACTTGAGGTAAGTCGCTCGTCTTCTTCATCTTCTTCGCGATTTAGGAAGGTACGCGCTGCATCACCGTAGAACAAGTTTTTGGCGCCGTTGTTGGGGAATGGTTTTGATTTTTGATTTCTATTCTTTGAATTATTTTTGTTTTATTTTTTTGTGTGTTTGTTGCATTTTAAAAAAAAATTGTGTGTGTGTGATTTTTGTTTGCATTTGCATATATTGAATGTTGTTATTGTTTTCTAGTTGTTTGTCTATTTCAATTTGCATTTGCATATATTTAATAAAACACAATTTCAAACCAACAAAAAATACTTTATTTCTATTTCAATTTGCATTTCATTTTTACAACCATCATTGTATTTACAACCTACACTGTTACATTGCATTATGCTTCTTCACTGTTTCACTTTTTCAATTTGCAATTTCTGTTGACTGTTTCTGCCCTTGCCCCCATATCACCTCTGTTCAACATCTATTGCCACAAAACATCCCCTTCATATCACCTCTCCTCTGTACCAATACATAAACTTCAATCAGTGCTACAATAAGTGCCTCGCCTGCCAATTGATCCTTACTTCAACACAAAAACCGTGTGCACATCAAAACTGCTTCCATCCTCTTCATTACACACAGTCGACCAAAATTTCACTACTTTATCCTTAATCCTTCACAACTTCAATACTATACTGCCATCATTTTCTCCAAAACCACTCACTGCTCATCAATTCACTACTCAACAACAAGTTCCACCAACCTTGCCAATACTCTACTTACAAACCATACAACACACACATCACGTCAGCTACATACCATCCTTCAAAACTGCTATACTACTACTGTCAAGTTCCACTGCTCCTCACCTTCAAATTCAATACAAACCAGAGCATACCAAACATTTCTTCCACAACTTCACTTCCACCATCAACACACTCATCACTACATACATATTGAATCTCAGACCACCCTCCTCTGCAACTTCTCAAAACTTCCCACTTCAGACCATCTCTTCTAACTGCCTGCAATTCCATTCACCCATACGACACTGACCTAACTATCTCAAACAGTCATTAGCTACTATCACTTCCTTCCACTGACACTGCCACTTATCATCAACCTTACATACCAACCCATTCTTAAAGCTGTTTCACATCACATTTTCCTTACCATTCATTGATACCACTGCCTTGCCTAAAACTGATACATCCCACAACCATTTTCTCAAAAACTCATCTACTGCTGCTCATACCTCTCCACTGCATCACTGCTACCCCATCAATTCAGTGCAACAAATCTCCTCCACCATATACTACTACGCCTACATTTTGTTACTCGCGGAAAACCCAAACCTGTCCTACCACTAGTACATACAGCCCTCACCATGATCACTGCAGCAATACCACTTACCACTGCACATCACTTCCTCAACCAAACCTGCCATACACCATCTCTGACTTCCTTGCATTGCTTGTTCGTACTTGAACTGCCAAACTCACTAATCATCTCTGACCACTGCCTGCATTTTTGACGCTGCAAACCCACTCCCTCACCGATCCAACCATCGCGACCTGTAGTCGTGAACTCCAATCAGCAGTTCCAACATCGCTTCAACCAACTCCACAATCGACAACCAAGCGAACAAACCCAAATTGACTTCAACTCCTATAACACATCGTCGACCACAATACAATCGAACCGAAATCGTCTCTACCTCCGCAACTTCACAAGCAATCGAACACCCATCGCGACCTCCTCCAACCCGCTATCCAATTAAATTAACCCAATCGAACAACACAAAAATCGCAGCAGGAAATTTAATCGAATTGGAGTGGAGTTTCAATTGGAAATTGTGTTTTGAAATTTAATTTAAAATTTTGGGTTGCAATTGTTTGGATTTGCAATTTTTGTGTAGAGATGAAGAATAAAAGAGGAGGTTATCTGTGTTTAAGTTAAACAAGTTAAACGGGTTATATATTTTATTTTATTTTTTGTTTTTTTTCAATAGTGGGCCGAGTTTGGTTTTAGGCCGAATCCATTTTATTTTTTTATTTGTTCTATCTTGTTTTGTTTTAATTTTTTCTTTCCTCTTTTTTTTCTCTCTTTTCCATCTTTTATAAAAAAAAAAGTGTTTGCCCAATTTGTTTTTAGTTTTGTTTAATTTGTTTTTAGTTTCTAAAGTTGTTTTGTTTTGTTTGGTTTTCAATAGTTTTAAGTTCCATTCTAATCTTTACAAAAAAAACTGTATATATATATATATTTTTTAATTTTCAGGTTGCAGGAAATAAAAAGAAGAATTGCTTGCTAAAACTGCTCGGCTTGCTTACCTAAAAAAAATTGCCGCTAAAAAAAACTACCGCTTAAAAATAAATTGCTAATAATCTACACGCTCTAGTATTGTGATTTCATCCCTTGTTTTTATTTTAATTGCATTGTTGGTTGCTTGCATTTGCATTTATAAAAAAAATTCGAAACCTGAAAAAATATAATTCATTTTAGTTGCATTGTAAATTCACGTTTAATTGCTACTTTGCATTCATTCATCTTATTTTCTTTTCTAAGGGCAATACCCCAATTCACATAAAGCGAGGGATTTCATCACCCTTTCCTTAGCCCACAAACGCATTTCATCGTAGAATTTGACTAATAATAAAGGTTAGACATTTGACTTAAGGGTGTCGCGAGCTCATCTAGAGCTTAATTGTATCTTCACAATTGTTTTCTTTGAACAATTTTATTTCTTGGTGTCTAGGCTATGGTAGAGTAATAACCATTTATAAATATTACGGTGATTCGTAAATATTATAGTGGCTGTTCCTCTGAAGGTACTTAAATATTCAGTTGCATTGCTATGGTGATTCGTGGTGCACCGATAACCCCTGCCCGTTACCAGACTAAGAAATATTTTTGTTGATTTAAGACAAAGTGTGATTATACAATTTTGGGTTAGGAGCTACTAAGGACAGAAAACTGTAATTAAGTCCTTTGCATTCATTTAGTTGCATTAGGTCATGCATATTTAAAAAAAACCAAAAATCCAAAAAAAATTGTAAATTTTACTTAACTTAGTTTTTAATCCAAAAAAAATCTTTTTTTTTCCTTTCCTTTGAAAATTTTCAATCAAAAACAAAAATCAAAAAATATATACACATATATATATATAGATATAAAATCTTTGTAAAAAAAAATTAAAACACAGAAGAAATTTTTTTTCCATTTTCTAAAAAAAACAAAAATCCTTTTGGTAAATATTTGAAAATTTGAAAATTCGAAAAAAAAATTACAAAAACAAAAAAACATATAAAAAAATTTGAAAAACCAAAAATCAAACTTCTCCTTTGAAAATAAATTTCACTTATTAAATAGTTTTCTTCCTTAAAAAACAATTTTTCACTTCGTTTTTCAAATCTTCTCTCATTCTCTAAACTCGTTTCTAACTTCTTTCTCTCTTCGACTTTCACTTGTGTATGAGTACTTGGACTCGTGACACAACAACAAACCGTTGGACTCGCGACTCAACAAATAACCGTTTAACTCGAACAGACGATCCTCCCGAAATGGCGAACGAAAACGCCCCTCGAACTCTTATGGATAGAATCTTTCCCGATAGAGTTTCTATTCCATCTTGCATCACGTTACCCGCCCCTATGGGTAACCATTTTGAAATTCACTCGAACCATATTGCCACGCTTTCGAAATTTGGAAATTTCAAGCACGATGACCCATACATCTTGACTGAATTCGAACAAGTTTGCGCAACCATTAAACTCCAACAACTTTCTGATGACGGAATCAAACTTCGATTAATCCCATTCGCTCTTACGGATTAAGCTAAAAATGGTTGTACAGCTTACCATCGAAAGCAATTAAAACGTGGGAAGAATTTGTCAAAGCTTTCTTAAAAAAGTTCTACCCTTGGAAAAAACAAGTAGAATCCGAAACGAAATTGTAAATTTTCATCAATTCAAGGGAGAACCATTCGGAAAATATTTTGAAAGATTCAAAGAGCTTTTGATAAAATGTCCCCACCATAACTTCGAAAATGGACGATTTGCCAAATCTTATATGATGGACTCAAAAATAGCTCACGAACCATGCTCGAATCAATGTGCCAAGGCAACTTTCTTGCCCAACATCACGACGATGCTTGGCAATTTCTTGAAAACCTCGCTGAAAAGTCATCCCAATGGGAATGTTCGAAGGAAAAATCAATTTACTCACGATCGAGTGCACACTCGATAGGATCTTCTTTTGCTTAGGAAGCTAAAATCGACGCAATAATTAAAAAATTCGATAACGTTTTCTCATCGAATCAAATGAACCAAGCTTCCCAACCGATGTGTTATAAATGCAACGATCCTAATCATATGGCCGATCAGTGTCCCAATTCTGTCGAACAAATCAATGCTTTCAATAAAGCCAAAAACGATCTGTTTTCTACAACGTACAACCCTGGTTGGAGAAATCATCCGAATTTTGCGTGGAACCAAAACAATCCCAACACGAATACGATTCGTCCCAATTTCAAGCATTCCCGAATAATGCTTCGAATCCTCCCGTTCAGCCCAACAATTTTCAACCAATCTTTGCGGGTTCGTCTCATAATCAACCGCAACAATCAAATTTTTAACGAAATTCTGCTCATCCTCCCCAAGATGATAAACGTTTAACTTCGCTTGAGAAAACTCTTGAATGTTGGCTAAAGCAACTACTCAAAGTCTTCAATCAAACAGCAATTTGCAAAATTTATTGACTTCATATATGCAAAACACAAACCAATCGATTGCAAAACTTGAATTGCAAATGAGTCAATTAGCCACGTCTGTAAGTGAACGCGAACGAGGAACATTCCCAAGTCAGCCCCTTCCAAATCCCAGAAATCAAAACGCAAATTCAAATCAAGCCCATGTTGTTCAAGATAGCAATGTCACCCAATTGAATGCTATCACAATTCTACCTTCCGGTAAACAAATTGATAATCAAGTCGTTAATCCAAACGATTTACCAGAAACCTCTCTCGACACTTCTAAAACAACGAATGAATCTGAACAAAACGTGGAGCCAAACGTCGAATCGAATGCCAATCAAAATTCTTCTTCTTCTACTCGAGTAGACCCGCCTACCGAGTATCGTGTTCCATTTCCGCATCGTCCATACAAGTTCGTTCTGGGACTGAACGAAACCGAAGGCACTTTCCTCAGCCATTACTAGACGAGAAGCCCTTGCAATCCGAATAAATCTCCACAACGAGGAGGTCACTGCTATAAATAACTCTATAATGGGAGCGACCCAGAGCATGTCAACAAGCAGGCCTTAGGCTATGAAGATCCACGGTCTTCAATAATCATCATCTTCAACATGTCTTCACTTTCGAACATATACACTGGTTCGAAGTGGTTTACGGATAGGAATCACCCAAATTCGACCCCAGTTCCTTCGAAGCCAATTATCGATTTAAAAGATGTTAAGTTCATATGTGGATATCAATCATCAATTAATTACTTCATCTTTTATAAAATATCTTTCTTAGATATATTCTATTCAATTTATTCCATTTTCTTTTCAAGAGTATATGGAATCATTAAGCCTCATTTTTCAAATCATTTGATTTATTAAACCTTTCTTAAATCCTAGAATAATTCCAAACCATTTTCTCTTTTACTTAGGAAAACCTTTCCAAATCATTCATTAAATCTTAATCAAGGTTTCTTATATTCAAGTTATAACTTTTAACTTAGGGAAAATATTTCCAAATCATTCATTAAATCTTAATCAAAGATTTCTTTCTTAAGTTCAAATCATATTCTTGCAAATCGAAGATTTTCATAACAGAGCACTACTGCCACCTTAGACTTGGTAAATTTCACCTCCAAGGACTAATGGCAAGTAATCCTACATCATAAAGATCCTCGTCATCGATGATCTTTGTCTTCAATATGTTTTATTTCGAAAATTAGTTTGAAGGGATTTTCGGATAGGAATCACCCAAATTCGATCCGGGTTTTTCAGATAGGAATCATCCAAATCTGATCCCGGTTCCTTCATACCAATCATCGATAAAAAGAAGTTAAGTGGTTAATTAACATTCAAAGAATTTGTTTCTTTGATTTTATCTTGGAGAAACTTAAAATATGATCTTTTAGAGCATTCGGGCTTTCCTTTCGATCTATTCCACCCCTCGCCTAAAAAGAGAAAACATAGGCCAGGTAAGTTTAGGGCACTGGTTGCTTCATCCCTAACTTTAGTTAAACAACTTGTTTTATCTTCCCAGATCTCACAGGCAAGAAAAATGTACTAGTTGTTTCCGCATACTCAGTTATTAACTTTATTTTGGAATTGATTATAAGATTCCAAATTATCTTTTAAACTCTTTATTTTCCTTTTTAAAAACATTCATAATTGATTCTAGGAAAAATCGTTACGTTTAAACTCATATTCAAAAGGTTATAGAATTCGCAGCATAAAAGTGCGACGGAAAGTGCTATATAAGCTTATTTGATTTAAACACTTTTTGATATTTGAAATTCATATTTTCCATTGCAAATCTCTTTTAAACCATTTTAATAGATTTATCAAATTTATTTCATATTTTTAATCATTTAAAAATATCATTTATAAAGAAATCCCTTTTTGGATTCCGAACTGCAAAACCGCGATGTTTTTAGAAAATTGATTTGGACATATTTCAAAATCTAATTAATGAAATCTTGATTTTATTTCTTTGTTGGAAAACTATGGATATAATAGACCGGAAAATTCTTATCTCGAAGAATTCCGAGCTATATTTCCACTTTGTACACTCATTTAACTTTTATGGCGCGAAATCGCGAACTACCATTACGCGACGCGCCTAGTTTTGACTTGTTTTTCAATTTCCTTTCAAACTTCTTGAAAACACTTTTAAATGTTTATAAAACATTTCTAAATCATTTTAAACTCATTTTAAACAATATTTCCATCATTTCAAATTCATTTTTCATTTCATTTCATATTATAATATTATATTACTATAATATCATTTCTAATCTTTTTAGATTATTTAAAGGCTAAATCACTCCATACACATTATTATGGATTTAATTTCCATTAAATTAAATATGGTTAATCACTAACCATTTCTCTTATCATTTATCAAACAAAGTTATCAACCACATAAACAATCATATAATCATCCAATTTCACATCCAAGTTATCAAACATTTAATTATCCAACATATACCAAACTTTTCGTGTTATTAACTTGAAATATTTTTATAAATTAGTAACTTTAAAATACGAGTACTCACCTTTAACCAAATTGTTCGCTTTCTACCAACATTCATTTAATCTAATACTTCACTAAATCATCTTAACTTCACCAAATCTTTTTCGTAGACTTTCCTTTTGATTCCGGCAGCACTTCCTTCTCTTTTTCTTGCTCCAGAGCTTTCCAACTTGCTTCCTTCCTTCCCTAGGTTCGGCCTCCTCTTGATCTTCCTCTTCCTCCATCGTTTCTTCACTTCTTAGATGCTAAACCATATTTTAATGGTATTCTAAGGTCTTTGGCAAAGTTTGGTGGTGTTTTGACTTTGTTTGATGTGGTTTTGAAAAGGTTAGTAAGGTAAAGAGAAGAGAAGAAGCCATTAGAGAAGTGGAGAAATGTTTTGAAAAAAGGAAAAAGAAGAAGTGAAAAAAAGTGAGAAAGTGGATGCTTATTTATAGAAAAAGTTTTATGTTAAAATAATATTATGTAAAAGACCAAAATACCCTTACTTACTTGTTAAGTAATCTTATTTTTTTTCAACACTTACCTTCACCATTTCAAATCATGCTTTATGTCATTTTCACTTAAGTATTAAGTAAAGAATATAATAATTATGTTTGGTTTGATTTGATGTTTACTTTTTGCTTTGAAATGGCATGTCTGTCTTTTTGTGCTTACTTTTTGTTAATTATATTCTAGAATTTTCTAAGTATGTTTAGTAAAAGTAAACTTGATTAATGAATTAATTAATACTTATACTATTTGAATATATGTTCCTATATAAGAAAATAAAGGTGAGACGACGTTGCGACAACTTTTAATCGACAAAACGTTGATTTTCGACAAAATGTTTTACGGTCACATTTTGATGTTTTAGTTAAACTATTTATTTATGTAAACCAAATTTAAAAATGAACTTTTTACTTCTTTAAATAAATTAAAACATGTCTCTTTATATTTTAAAATCATATTTAAATAATATCAAAATCTCTAATTTTACAGTGTATGTAAAACTGACAAAATGCGACAAAATTTGGTTATTTTTGTAAAATGATTATTAACATACTTTTAAATATTTTAATATACATTTATTATCTTTATTAAATGTATTTAATAAGATTTATCTTTTTAAATAAATATTTAAACATATTTATTTCAGCATTTATTTATTTTTAACAAAATTAACTTTTGTTGATTTGTTCTAAAATCCAAATTTATACTTTTTAAATTATCAACTATAAGAATAAATAATTTCTCTATTATTATCTATTATATATAACTTATTTATTTAAGTTTTTAAACCTTTCTAAATTTAAAACAAATGAAATCTCTCATTTTCGAAGTAGCGAAATTTCGAGTCGTTACACAACCGGCTTAAGGAAATTAGGTTGGGTCTATGTAGAAGAACCGAGACATCTTGCTAGGGTATGGTTATTAACACCATATCTAGAGGTCTGCATCCTGTGGAATGAAGTTGGAATGAAATAAAGCGTCATGGTAGCTCTTTGAGGCATGCACCTCAGGAGATGTGCTACACCATAAAAGTGGGTGCACTGGCAAAATAACAAAAGAGAACCGATGATGACATTATTTTTAGAAATAGAGAAGCTAATAGGGTTGAAGTGTCGATGCTTGATCCGATGGTGATTACAGCCGCAATAGAGCTAGCTATAGTGCACTGAGTCCTTACTGGTTCTAGAAGCTCTTTGAATATCTAGTTTAAATAAATGATAAGATGAATGTTGATGAAAAGGATCTATATCCCTGTAAATCCCACATCCAAGGATTTACCAAAGAGGCCAAAGATCTGATCGGATGCATCAAATTGTCTATTTAACCACGAGAAGGATATCACAAAGTGGTGAGGTTGTAGAATTTCATGGTGGTAGATGGATTTTCTACCTATAATACTTTCTTGGGCTAACCGACCCTTATTAATTTTCAAATCAAACTTGCTCCATGGTGCTTAACCATGAAGTTCCCAACAAATAATGGAGTGGAGGGTAATTTAAGGAGACCAGAGCATAGATCGGGCATGCTACGTCGCCAAGCTTAAAGAGGTGGAGCGATGAGATAAAGGAAAGGGTGTAGAGAAGTCTCTCTGAATTAAAACTGCATATGCATAGTAACTACCGCCCAAGCCTTGGCTTGGGTCTAATAACTTATTCTACAAATCCATGGATCAGCGGAAGGAGCCAAAGGAGGTGAGGGCGACCCCGATGGAGCTAATAATTGATGCCCCAATATATGAAAATGATCCCTCATAGGTTCTCAAAATCGGATCTCAACTTAGCTTGAAAATGAGAAAGGGGTTTGTAGGTTTTCTTGGGGAAAGCATGGACGTGTTTGCTTAGACACTTTCCGATATGTGCAAGATATCGCCTGAAGTTGCATGCCACACATTAAATGTGAAGCCAAGTTACCTTGGTGTGAAGTAGAAAAGGCATAATACGGAACTGAAGTGATCCGCTGCATTGAAGGAAGAAGTGGATAAGCTAAAGACAAACGGCTTCATCCATGATACACTATACCTAGAGTAGGTATCAAATCCAGTTTTGGTGAAGAAGGCAAATGGGAAATAGCAAACATGCATTGATTATTCAGATTTGAATAAGCCATGCCCAATGGAAGGCTTCCCTTTGCCCTGGATAGACCAATTGATGGATGGAATGGTCGGACATAAACTGCTATCTTTTATGAATGCATACTCTGGCTATTACCATATTATGATGCACATTCATATCAAGAGCAAACAAGTTTGATGACAAATTTAGGTGCATTTCGACAATGTCATGTCGTTCATTCTAAAAAATGTTGTGGCTATCTACATGTAATACCTCGTAAAATCAACCATAAATAAATTGGATAAATTAGTTTAAATAAGATAGAGCTAAAATGAAAATTTTGCAAGAGTCGGAATTTGACCATGAAAATTATGCAATTGCATTCTTGGCAAAATTCTGATCAATTTCCATATATAATATGTTGAAAACAAAGCTAAAACGAAAAAGTTATGGACATTTGCAGTTTTTAGATTTTAAATTATTTAAATTGAATTCAAATTCAAATAATTAAATAATACTTAAATTTGAAGTTAATAGTAATTAGACTTAGGGGTTAAGTAAACGTTAAAATTAACATTAAATTATAGTTAAGGAAGTAAATAAATTTACAATGGCAAAATAATTAAACGTTCCCAAAATAGGGACCGACCGACTCCTGAACCCTGACTGGTCGACCACTAGCGTTCGGCCGGTACTATCAAGTGGCAGATAGGGTTTTGTGCGTTTTAACATACCAGATTTTATTATTTTTTATCGACCTTAATCCGACGGTTTTGGTGCATTCCAACCACTATAAATTGAAACCCAATCCCCTCACTTTTATTTACAAATTATTTTCGGAACCTAGCAAAGCTCCATCAATTCATCTCTTCTACGATTCAGAAAAAATTCTTTAGGATTTCAGGTAAGAAATCCTATATGTTTATATTTGTTTATTGTTTATTTTCTAAACTTCTCTTCCAAGCCTCTAATTTTATGAATCTAACATATATACAAATCCCTTGTTGTATATATCAAAAGAAGAGATCTGAATGGAGATTATTATAGGCATGCCAAATCCAAAGTGGAGCAAAGCAAAGGACCTACAATGAGTGAAAATATTAGTTTTTCTATTTTTATAATTGAATAGTATGGTTTGGATTTGATGTATGCCTTGGGGAGTATTGGATTACGAAAACATCACATTAAAAATCCTTAAAATTCCCCTAAAGTGAAATGTCAATTCTTAGATTGGAATCTAAATTATTTTGTACTAAAATAATGGAGTTTTTGTGGATTTTGAAAATTTAAGTGTTTTACCTTTAATTTGACTTCTTTTTCTTCGGATCTGATTAAGGGATTTAATTAAGAAATGGTATGTAAGGCACAAATTCTTATTCGTTGTTTACACTGCCTATTTCTATAAATTTAATAGAATTTCCCTTGTATACTTTCATGTAAAAGAAGTTGAATAGAAAAATTAATTAAACTTTAATTTCCATTATTATTAATTTATTTCATTGTTTTAATATAAAATAAGTTGGATTTGGATTATATGCAAGTCTATTAATTTGATTTAGAATTTTGGATTTATGGTATTTATGTTATTGTGGAAATGACATGTATAATTTTGGAAGATTTGACATTTAAACGTTAGTTTAGGGCGTAATCTCCGCACGCATAGAAATTAATAAGTGTGTGTGTGTGTACAGGCTAGCATAAATAACGTACAATTATGACATATTAATTGCGTAGTTAATTGGGGTAATAATTATTATTAAATCCCCTTTAGGAAGGGAATTAATTGTTAAGGCGAAATAAAACGGAATTCTTATAAGGCCTAAATAATGAATATGTTGAGATGTGTGATAATATATTTTGAGAGTGTTATAAATTATGACTAAGTTATAAGAAAGCGAGGTCAGTCAAAAGCACACATAAGTCTACGCAGCCAATCTGGCTACAAGAACTGTGACTTTGGGGCTGACATAAGACATCGCCTGTAATAAGTAACTGTAGATGACGTAAGGTTAGTCCCAATTCTGTAGGCTAATTCTGCCCGGCTAATCTGGCTACCAATTCGTATGAATAGTCAAGCTAACGTGTGATATTTCCATGGGGTAGGAGTCATAATATGAAGGACCTGCTTTGGGGATTGAAGGTACTAAGTGGTTATTTGAGGCCCGTCTCTTTCCCATGTATGAAGTATTAAATGGTCAGGATTGGGTTTAGGCACGGTTGGGGATATCTCCGAAAGGTCCGCATCAATGGGAAGTAGTAAGTGTCCAAAGAGGTTTCCGTGCAATGTCAGCTGCATAGGCACATGTGAGGAGTCCGCCTTAGGAGTAGGTATTAAATGATAGGGCATACCTCAATTGAGGTCTTAAATGGTCAGAGTCTTCCTATTTTCCATTAAGAAGGTATAAAGTGGCTTAGGTACTATCTCTTGCATTGGTAGACATTAATAACAATTGTTATGGGTTATTGGTTGTGGAATTGGATAAACCTTAGGGCTTATAATTGAAAAGATTTTGAATATAACTTAAATGCGTAAGACATATCCTTATTTAAATTATATTGCTAAAGTATTAATATTGAAAGGCTCTAGATTTCTATTCACCAAACATTGTCGTTCTGACTCCCTCCTCATTAAAACACAGGTTAGGGAAGGAGAAAACGATGCAGATGAAGATGATGATGAGAGGAGCTTGTGGCAGTAGTCTATTTGTCTATTTATGTTATTTTATGATGTACCCATTTAAAGATGACAATGTATTTGAACATGATGTATCTCAGTTACGTAACGATTATTAGTGACATTGTGTTATGGTTTATTTACATTTGAGATTTTAAATAAATGGGTATGTTTTATGTTATTATATTTTATCCTTTTGCTATGAATTCTGAATGAGTAGATAAATAGCTTTGTGTTCTTTTACCAACCAACAACTAGCTTTGGAATGGGTCTTAGTTTTGATGGGCTTTTTCTGCGTTAGAATTTAGGTATGTTTCGGGGTGGTTATTACATTTGGTATCAGAGCCTAGGTTACCCGATCAATGGGGCAAAGTATACGTATGAGTAGCATATCTGTTATTTTTTAAAGTATTTTTCAAAAACCCAACTATATATATACTTATTTTGAATATACATCCAACTCTATAATTCCAACTGTAGAAGTAGTTGCGACTGTATTCTGAAAGGTTGGACGAAGCGACTGTGAGTTGGAAAAATAAATAGAGTTAAATTTATACTCCTTACCTCGATTACCAACGGGGCGGAGGACGTATCGTAAGGAGTGGACTAAGAAAAGCATGACCACGACATATGAAAGCACCCCAGAAGCTGAATGGTACTTGGCTCCTTTCTTGAACCTAGACTTCCTTATAATTGTGAACTCTATAAGCGTATTAATAATAGGGATAGAAAATGTAGATGGAAAAGATTATAAGTCCAAAATTAATAAGGCAATAAATGTGGAATAAACAGGGAGTTGCAAGAATTTAATAAGGATATAAATGGACTAATTAAAGATATTAATGTGAGCAAAGAAATAATTGGAGGAGTGAAAGAAGCTTCCATAAGATGGTATACGTTAATCACCATAAGAAGATATTTCTAAACCCAACCATATGAGAAAGAATTTGATAAAAAGATTTTTGAGAATTCCTTTAAATGTTTTGAATGGCTTTTCAAAATATTATTAAATGAAGATCTTATGTATCATAAGTTGAATTTTTTTTGGAAGAAAGTGATTTTAATTAGCTTTGGAAATTTGTTACCAATTGTTTTATGAAAAGTTTGAAAGAGGATGTAATTTCAAAAGTGGTGGAACATTTTAAAAACAAAACGGTGGATGAATTTTATAAAAAAAATTGTAAATCTGATGATTTGAAGAGTTGAAAAAGGGTTTTCAATTGTGAATTTTTTGGTTAAAATTTGTTGAGTTAAAAAGTTTTCAATTTTTGGGTTCTTTGTATTTTTTGAAATAAAAGTAGGATGGAGTGTAGGTTGGACTCAATGATTTTTCCTATTTTATAAATTTGGAAGTTCTTTAAATTATTTTAAAAGGTTGATAAATGGAAATGACACTTGATTGAAATGGGATAAAGATAAAAAAGGGTAAGAACGCCCGACGAGGAAGATAGGAGGAACATTTCCGTATAATGAAATGTGAGGAGTAACAGCATTAGGAATTTTAATCCAGTAATAAATAATATAAGAGAGGAGTAATAGGAATATGATAGGAAATTAATAAAGTAGAAGTTATCATTATCTCCTCCATTTTTCCATCATTTAAGTTATAGAAGGTGTTTTTGACAATTGAATGAATTAAATGATAATTAATAAATGAGTTGGGATAATTTTGTATATAAGGAAAGCATTTTTGTGAAGATGAGAATTTTATACATACAATTTTCTATTTGTATTTAGAACTTGTTTGAATAAGGATGTTATTGAATTTAAAATGGTAATGAAAGAGAAATAAATTGGGATTGCTAAGAAAAAGATTGCAAAAAATTATAGGAGCTTTAAACAAAATTATAAAAAGTATTTACTTAAGTGACAGTAAAATTTGAGTAATAGAGCAATAGACGTTGATGTATATCTTTAAAACAATATAACAACTTGAAATTAAACATCTGTCATGCATGTGAACAGATTGGAGTTTGAAATCTACTAATATAACTGTCTTGTAAATAGTAATATCTTTGAAATAATAAATGTCTAATAGAGGAAAATCAGTTATTTTCGAATGATATTGAAGTTATAATCTTTGTAATGGATTTAGAAAGAGTTAAATTTGGAAAATAATAATAATAACAACATATCCTTAAAATGGTAGTCAATGAACTTTTCATAAGTATAAGCCATGATATGGGATAATAAGTGTTGATTTTGAATTAAGTGTAATAAGTTTATTTGTATGGAAATCATTTATTGAAAATTATTTTGTATATTGCTGAAATATTGGTTTTATAAAGAATAGTGAAAACTAAAATTTTATGGAGTAGATAGGGATCACTACTTAAGTAAGACATGGTAAAAGTTTTAGGATATGAATAAAATGGGAATAGGATGTACAATCTGATCTAGAAATTTGAAACCAGTCCCAATCCTTTATTTGTAGAAGTTGGTAAAATTGTAAAGATATTTCAGACCTATAATTGGGTTGTAAATTAGGTTGCCCTAGACGACTTGAAATGTAAATTTTATGTTTTGAGTTATTTGGAACGGTTTCCGTGCAAATTCCATAAATTATCATATTTCAAAATATGTATATAAACGCTTGTTTGAATTAACAAAGGATGTACCAAAAAAAGGAAAGAGATGTGTAAGATATGAATATCATTTTTTATAGTTTACATATCTAACTCAATAAAAGAAAAGAAATAATTCTCTGAAATTTTCTTTTAGAATTTTTGGGTTGTAGTCGCTAGTTGTCTCCCTTAAGTTATTAGGAAAGCATATGATATGGTATGCGATAGGTTCCTATTTTATCACTATTTTAATTTTGATGTATGGGATTAGACCGTTATAAAAGTATATACATTTTATTGAGAAGCAACAAAAGTAAAGAAATTTTGTATGGACACTTAACTAGCGATGAACTATTGGTAATACTGGAACTTAATGAGGAAATTAGGTTAGAAACTAGAAATAAAGGAATGCTACAATCCCAAAAATTTTAGGATTTTGGGAAAAATAAATTTTAGCTTGTAGAATGTCACCATCTAAGAAAGAGATAAAATGTATAGTGATGTGACGAGAGTTTTCTATTGGACAAGAATGAAGGAGAAGGTAGCAGAATTTGCCGCTAGGTGTTTGACTTAAAAAAAGAAAACCTCCAGTTAGGAGCAATAGGACCGTAGCGTCTCTAGCATAGTGTATATCAAGGAAGTGGTTCGACTTCCTGGAATACCAATCAGCATCGTTAGTGATAATAACCCATTATACACTAATGAATCTCAGAGGAGCTTGCAAACAGCTTTAGAAACTTCGTTGAATCTTAGCACTGCTTACCACCATCAGACTGATGGACAAACGGAAAAAGTGAATAGGATCTTAGAGGATTTGTTAAGAGCTTACATCATGGGCTTTAGAGGACATTAGGAGCAGCACTTACCTTCAGTATAATCTGCATATAATAATAGTCACAAATCAATGATTGGTATGACACCTTTTAAAGCGCTTTATAGGATGCCATGTGTAACAACCCGCCCTTCGTAATACCTAAAAGTTAGCGCCTTACAACATTGCTTTACTTTCAGATACCACAAAAGACAGATTGTCGGGGTAAAATTAGAACAAAATACTAAACAATGACATCTATATGATCACACAATGGAATTACAACATATGATATACTGAATATACATGAACATAAATAAAATAACAATATATAAGAGACTGCACTAGCGGAAGCAACTGAGAAATAAATATCAGTAAAGAATAGTCAGAATTCATTAACTCGAAAAGCACGGAGTTCTAAATAAATATCTGATACAACAATCTCATATATAAATAACAGGTCAGTCATGTACAATAAAATAATAAGTATATGTATCTCAAAATTTCGATGTCATGCCTCCAAAATGCTACACCTACGCACTTTGTTAGTGTATCCCCAAAAGCACCTGACTCCCGAACTACTCAATGGAGTACCCGAGAGTTGTCTTGACATAAGTAGAGAAAGACAAAACTCAGGTCAGACATAAAGTCAGGTTTAAAGGGAACTATCTCAAAATATAGTATATTAAAACTATATACATAAAGACAGGAATAAAAAAAATCACAGCTGTCCCTCTCCACAAATGTGGCTCAGGGGAAATCCGGACTGCCTATAAACAGGTACAGTAAATCCATCTCAAAAGAAGGGGATCAAACGATAACCTTCTCTTCTCCTGTAATAACAAGTTAGCATAATATCTTATATTGCACTACACTAGCCCAAAAATACTAATAATATAGTACCAATATACCATGATCCGACTATGATCCCAAACAACGATCACTATTGCTAAGATCAATATGATACGCCTCAACATGTATGGTCACTACTTCTATGATCAAATAGGTACGCCACATTGCGCATGGTCACTAATACTAAGACCAAAACGACACGCCATAATGCGCATGGTCACTACTGATAAGACCAAAACGATACGCTACAACACGTGTGGTCACTACTACTAAGACCAAACGCTCGTAAAATCACTAACGTAGGGCCCAAAAATGTCCAAGTGATCACAACAAGATAAAGCTATTCATGGTCTCAAAAGACCATGCCGAGTGTGTCATGGCCATCAACAACACTCTAAGTACACCACAGCAAAGTGATACCTGGGAAGGTCACGAATATAAGTCCATACCCTGGGTAGGTTACGAATACATGCCCATACCCTTGGCATGTCACAACAAGACAACACCAAACAAATCATATATTACCCCAAGATCGAAATCTTAGAGTACTGTCCGTATATAATATATGGAATCATCGTGCACGGCTCCAGTCGCCACGGCCTAAAAACCCACCGAACAACTCTAACAAGCCCCATACTAACCCAAATTGCATTCCAAATGAAACACAAGACCTCAATGTTATACTCTTCTGGTATACCCTCCCGGTCTACCTAAAAATCTACGGTTTTGGAATACATGCTGGAGTGGGTCCCGCATGGGCCCCAAAATCAAAGTATTCCAAAACCTACCTAAATTTATCAGATTGTATCCCTAAACGGCGCCTCAATCCGAATCTGTATGCGAAAGTTATCGCATTTTGAAATTTCGATCGATCGATAAAATTCGAACAATAGGCTGTCAGATGTCTGCAACACCTACAAGACTTCTGATATTTTGGGTCAAATGTCTGACATATGTTGCTATCTATTCCTAGGGCTTATCTAGATGTCTAGGATTTAGGGTCAGATGTTTGGATGCCTGTTATGGGCAGAAGCAACCTTCAAACACCCATAACTTTTAATCTGTAGCTCCAAACGACTCGTTGTTTCTTCCATTGCGACCGTGCCGAAATTCTCTTCAATCTAGAGGCTCAATCCATGAATTTACATAACTTGAATTTTACTCTATCCTTGTGTGTAGCTTATACATGTGTCGATACACTCATTTGTGTACACCTATGCACACAGGTTCAAGCAAACACACATAAACTTAAAAATTCACATTTTCGAACTTCATCGAGGCAATTACTCGATCTGGCATACTCTCACATAACTTAGCGCACATGGTGGTCGCTATGGCTATGTGAAATACCTACAATGAACTTATATTCGATAGCACTTCTATATAACTAAACAATTGCTAACGAGCTTCACCAGGGCGATTACTCGACCCGACACTTTCCTATGTAACTTAGCGCGTCCGGTGGTCGCTATGGCTACCTGAGATCGCTCATAACATGACCACATACACATATGGACAATCCCGTATGCATATACAATCTATTACATAAATATTCACCTCTTACAAACACAACTCTCATCATAATTCTATCTACAACACTAGGTTGTTTCGATCGTTGCTTAATTCTGAATACACGTATACATATACCCACTCATGCAGATATACACATACATATATCCAGAAGGCAATTCAACTATTTCTTGTTCAAATATTACTTGTTTAGTAGTTTTTCTAATAATAAGAGTGAAACATCTCTTTATATCATTTTATAAAATCATAAACCATTTTATATAATGTCATACTAGCTTACAATCACTTTATTAAAATCAAGTATTCACCTTTTTACTATTTTATAAAATCTCATACCCATTTTATAAAATATATTCTTCATTTATAAAATCATGAAACCATTTTATAAATACTAATTAAGGCTTATAAGGTCTTTAATTATTTTAATAAGGGGTATAGAACTCCCAAACCGCTTAATTAGCTTACTAGCCTTTTTGCAAATCAATTCAAATGGATTAATTAGTTATTACTAATGATGTGCACATCATTATACTACTTAATTAATCCCAAATCAAACAATAACATCACAAACAATAACCCAATTAGCCCAAATCAAATCTAGGCTTACTAACTATTTTCAAAATATAGTATTAGGGTCTTAAACAATTAATTAGCTAAAGGAAACATGTTCATAACATGAATACAAGTCTAAACCCTAGCATAGGAATCTCTAATTCATTCCATAATACTTTATAATTATAAATTAGTGAATTAATGAAGTAAAATACACAAATTTAATATGAGAATCATCCCACTCACCTCTTCTGTCCCAAACCAAGCTCCAAATCATCAAAACCCAACTGCAAGCTTTCTTTAAATTTTGAAATCCACATATGAACTCTAATTCACGCTAATCCCTTTATGGGTTTTGTTGAGAATATGAAGAGATGGTTTATGGTGATTTTTAGTTGATTTTAGGAAATTTATTTAGATGGGTTAGGGTTTGGGGATTAAGGAAGTGATTAAGGGGTAATTAGAGGAGCCATTAGAGGAGAGGAAGAAGAGTGTACGTGGAAATGCAAGTGAGAATGAAATTATGAAGAGGTTAGCTTCATATAAGCTAGGTAAATGGACTTAGCCCAAATTCATCTCTTCTCCCAAAAATCATTATCCATCTCCAAAAATTATTAACTCCAAACACAAACAAGTTTATACTCATTTTACTCACGTCGAAAAAAGGAACTCAACTACTGATGTATTGAGTCCAAATTCGTTCGTCTGTAAAAATCGAGTATAGGAGGCATTCCGTCGCTTAACGATTAAATATTAAAAATAATCGTTTAAATATTCGATCGTTAAAATTATAGGTTGTTGCACTATGCAAATCACCAAATTGTTGGTGGGAAACTACCAACAAAGTCCTACTTCAACCAGATTTAATTCGCGAGATTTTGGAAAGATAGAGTTGATTAGGCAGCGTGCGAAGGTCGTAAGATTTGGAAAGTTAGGAAAGTTGGCACCAAGATTTATTGGGCATTTCCATATTTTTGGAAAAATAGGTGTGTATCTTGTAGAGTTAGCGGATAAATTAGTAGGAGTCCATGACGTTTTTCATGTTTCGCGTTTGAGCAAATGCCTTCATAGCACAATTACTGTGGTAGAGCCTGATCAATTGGGGGATATTAAGACGGAGCCAATAGCGTCCCATGCCACTTCACACATTATAGAATGCGGAAATAGGAAGCTCCGCAGCAAAGAAATTAGGTTTGTTCGAGTAAAATGGGGATAAAATCTGGCCGAAAGCATGAGGACTTCTCATCCTTAGCTTTTCACTTGTAAACTTTTCTCTCCAAAATTAGGTTTTGGTTGTTAGATTGGATGGTAGGAGATGGGTGCTACACTTTTTCACCGTCACTTTGCACTCATAAAGAAATTTTATGCATGTTTAGGGTAGGGTATTCTACATACATACTTGTGTGTCTCGATCACACACTCATGCTAGGATTGAGCTCACTTATAGTATGTCTACACTACATAATCATATTGCTTTTTGTTTGAGTAGATGATTGTGTAGAGAACTTGGTTGCATAACATGGATGTTTATTGAGCGTTAAGTTGTTCACCCATTAGAAAGATTTCGGGGATGAAATCCTTTTAAGGGGGAGAATGTAACACCCCATAAAATCAACCATAAATAAATAAATTGGATAGATTAATTTAAACAAGATAGAGCTAAAACTGGAAAATTTACAAAAGCCAAAATTTGACTACGAAAGTTATGTCGTTGCGTTCATGGTGAAATTCTAATCAATTTCCATATATAATATGTTGAAAATAGAGCTCAAATGGAAAGGTTATGTATGTTTGAAGTTTTCAGATTTAAAATTATTTAAATAGAATTCAAACTAAAATTCAAATAATTAAATAATTCTTAAATATGATAGTTAACAGTAGTTAGACTTGGGGTTAAGTAAAGGTTAAAATTAACGTTAACATCAAATTATAGTTAAGGTAAATAAATTTACCATGGCAAAACAATTAAACATTCCCAAAATAGGGATTGGTCGATCCCTAACCCACGACTAGTCGACCACTAGCGGTTGAACGGTGGGAAGCAGCAGTCAACCGGTGCTGTTAAGTGGCGACTAGGGTTTTGTGCATTTTAACGTACCAGATTTTATTATTTTTAACTGACCTTAATCCGATGGTTCTGGTGCACTATAAATAGAAACCTAGTCCCCTTGCTTTTATTCACAAATTATTTTGGAAACCTAGTGAAGCTTTGTCAGTTCATCTCTTCTGAGATTCAGAAAAACTTATTTAGGGTTTCAAGTAAGAAATCCTTTATGTTTATTTTTGTTTATTATTTATTTTCTAAATCTCTTCTCCTCCAAACCTCTAATTTTCTAAATCTAACACATATACAAATCTCATATTGTATATATCAAAAAGAAAAGATCTGAAAGGAGATTATTGTAGGTATGTCAATTCCAAAGAGGAGCAAAGCTAAGGACCTAAAATGAGTGGAAACATTAGTTTTTCTATTTTTAGTAATTGAATAGTCTAGATTGGATTTGATATATGCCATAGGGAGTTTTGGATTACAAAAATATCACATTAAAAATCCCCAAAATTCCCCTAAAACAAAATGTCAATTCTTAGGTTGGAATCTAAATTGTTTTGTATAAAATAATGGAGTTTGTGTGGATTTTTCAATTTAAGTATTCTGCCCTCTATTCCACTTCTTAATCTTTTTCTTCGGATCTGATTAAGGGATTTAATTAAGAAATGGTGTGTAAGGCACGAATTCTTATTCGTATTTTACACCGCCTATTTCTAAAAATTAAGTAGAATTTCTCTTGTCTACTTCATGTAAAAGAAGTTGAATGGAGTCTAAAATTAATTAAATTGTAAGTTTATTATTATTTATTCCATTGTTTTAATATAAAATAAGTTGGATTTGGATTCTATATGCAAGTCTATTGATTTTATTTTGGAATATTGGATTTATGGTATATATATGTTATTGTGGAAATGAGACTTGTATGATTTTAGAAGATTTGGCATTTAAACGTTGGTTTAGGGTGTAATCTCTGCACGCATGGAAATTCATAAGTGTGTGTGTATATACATATATAAGCTAGCGTAAATAATGTACAATTATGATGTATTAATTACGTAGTTAATTAGGGTAATAATTATCATTAAATCCCCCTTATGAAAGTAATTAATTGTTAAGGAGAAATAAGAAGGATTTCTTATAAGGCCTAAATGATGAATATGGTGAGATGTGTGATAATATATTTTGAGAGTGTTATGAATTATGACTAAGTTATAGGGATGCGAGGTCATTCAAAAGCAAACAAAGTCTGCCCAGCTAATCGGGCTATAAGTAGTGTGCCTTTGGGGCTGGTGTGAGACATCGCCTATAATAAGTAACTACATATGACATGATGATAGTTCCAATTCTATAGGCTAAATATGTCCAGCTAATTTGGCTACCTTACGAATAGTTGGGCAAATGTTAGACGTCTCCATGGGGTATAGGTCATAATACGAGTGACCTGCTTCGGGGATTGAAGGTATTAAGTGGTTGTTTGAGGGCCCGCCTCTTTCCTATATATGAAGTATTAAATTGTTGGGATTGGGTTTAGGCACGGTTGGGGATTTCTCGGAAAGGTCCACTTTAATGGGAAGTAGTAACTATCCAAAGAGATTTCCATGCAATGTCATCTATATAGACACCTATGAGGGGTCCGCCTTGGGAGTAGGTATTAAATGATGAGGGCCTGCCTCAATTGAGGTCTTAAATGGTCAGAGTCTACCTATTTTTCATTAAGAAGGTATTAAGTGGCTTGAGTACTATCTTTCACATTGGTAGACATAAATAATGATGGTTATGGGTTATTGTTTATGGAATTGGATAAGCCTAAGTGCTTATAATTGGAAAGATTTTGAATATAGCTTAAATGCGTAAGACATATCCTTATTTAAATTATACTGCCCATGTACTAGTATAGAAAGGCTTGAGATTTCTATTCACCATACATTGTAGTTCTGACTCCCTCCTCATTACCACACAGGTTAGGAAAGGAGACGATAATACAGATGGAGATGACGATGAGAGGAGCATGTGGCAGCAGTCTTTTTTATCTATTTTTGCTATTTTCTGATGTATCCATATAAAGATGATAATGTATTTAGAACATGATGTATCTTGGTTATTAAACATTCATTATTGACATTGTGTTATGGTTTATTTACATTTGAGATTTTAATAAAATGCATACTGTTTATACTATTATATTTTATCCTTCCGCTGTGAGTTCTAAATGAGTAGATAAATAGCTCTGTATTGTTCTTTTTACTAACCAACAGCCAGCTTTGGAATGGATCTAAGTTTTGACGGGCTTTTTCTGGGTTGGAATTTAGGCATGTTTCGGGGTGGGTTGTTACACCAACGCTTCGTTTATAAAATGGTTAAAGTCCAAATCAGGCAGATAATGGAAGTTTATGTAGACGCTACGCTCGTGGAGTCATAACAATCGGTGGATTACAAGGGCGACCTTTCAGAAACTTTCAGTGTTCTTCGAAAGTATGGGATGAAATTGAATCCATTGAAGCGTTCTTTGGAGTAGCATGGGCAATTTTTTGGGGTTCTCTAGTGGCACTAAAGCTGGCCCAGAACAGAGCGAGATGTTGAAACTGGTTAATGCCCCGAAGACGAGGAGGGAAATACAGAGCTTGAATGGTGAAGTCGCCGCTTTAACTCAATTCATTTCAAAGGCAATCGAAAAGGTTATACCATTCTTGATGCCATCAAGAAAGAAAGTGGAAAATTCCAACTGATGAACGAATGTGAATGTGACAACCTGCCCACAAAACAAGCCTATATCCCGAACCAGAAAAGGCCTATTGAAAGTTAGACCAATTCCAAAGTTGGTTGTTGGTTGGTAAAAAGAATAATACAGAGCTATTTATCTAATCACTCAGAACTCATAGTGAAAGGATAAAATATAACAACATAAACAATACCCATTTTATTTAAAACTCCAAATGTCACAAAATCAAAACATAATGTCAACAATAACTGTTACATAATCATGTTCAAAAATACATAGTCATTAGAGAAAGGGTATATCAGAGAATAGCATCAGTAGGTAAATAGACTACTACCATAAGATCCTCTCATCGACATCTCTATCTTGATCATCGTCTCCTTCCCTAACATGTGGTGTAATGAGGAGGAGTCAGAACAAATGTCTGGTGAATAGAAATCTTAAGCCTTTCTATATCAGTTTTTGGATGACATAATTTAAATAAGGACATGACTTTCGCATTTAAACTATATATTCAAAAACATTTATTATTTCATACAAAGGAAAGAGGCGGGCCCTCAAACAACCACTTAATACCTTCAATCCCAGAAGTAGGTCCCTCGTATTATCCAATTCCATAGTCAATAACCCATAACTATCATTATTAATGTCTACCAATGTGAGAGATAGTACCCAAGCCAGTTAAAAAAATTTAATGGAAAATAGGAAGACTCTAACCATTTAAACCCTCAATTGAGGTGGGCCCCCATCATTTAATACATATTCCCAAAGCGGACTCCTCACAGGTACCTACCTACCTGACATTGCACGGAAATCTCTTCGGACGCTTACTACTTCCATTGAAGCGGACCTTTCCGAGATATCCTCAAGCGTGTCTAAGCCCAATCCCGACCATTTAATACTTCATATAAAGGAAAGAAGTAGGCCCTCAAACAACCACTTAATACCTTCAATTCCTGAAGCAAGTCCATCGTACTATGACCCGTACCCTACGGAGACGTCTTATATTAGCTCGACTGTTCGTAGGAACTGATAGCCAGATTAGCTGGGCAGATTTAGCCTACAAAATTGGGACTAACCTTGCATCATTCGAAGTTACTTGTTATAGGCGATGTCTCACATCAGCCCCAAAGTCACACTATTAGTAGCTAGATAAGCTGAGCAAACTTCTGTGTGCTTTTGACTGACCTTGCATCCCTATAACTTAGTCATATTTCATAACACTCTCAAAGTATATTATCACACATCTCACCGTATTCATTATTTATGCGTTATAAGAAATCCTTTTTATTTCGCCTCTACTATTAATTACTTTCCTAAGGGAGATTTAAATGATAATTATTAACATAATTAACTACATCAGTAATATGTTATAGTTGTACGTTATTTACGCTAGTGTTTGTACACACACACATGCATTTATTAATTTCTATGCGTGTAGAGATTGCGCTCTAAACTAACGTTTTAAATGTCAAATCTTCCAAAATTATACAAGTCTCATCTCCACAATAACATATATACAACAAATCCAATATCTCAAAATCAAATCAATAGATTTGTATATAGAATCCAAATCCAACTTATTCATATTAAAACAATGGAATAAACAAATAATAGAAATTTACAATTTAATTAATTTTATGCTCTATTCAACTTTGTTCATGAAATTAATCAAGTGAATTTCTATTCAATTTATAGAAATAGGCGGTGCAAACTACGAATAAGAATTTGTACCTTACACACTATTTCTTAATCAAATACCTTAATCAGATCCAAAGAAAAAGAATAAGAAGTGGAACAAAAGGTATAACACTTAAATTGCAAAATCCGCACAAGCTCCATTATTTTAATACAAAACAATTAAGATTCCAACCTAAAAATTGAAATTTCACTTTGGGTGAATTTTGGGGATTTTTAATGTGATGTTTTCGTAATCCGAAACTCCACAAGGCATATATCAAATCCAAACTACACTACTCAATTACTAAAATAGAAAAACTAAGACTTCCACTCACGGATGTCCTTAGCTTTGCCTTCTTTTGGATTTGACACGCCTTCAATGAACCCTTTCAGATCTCTTCTTTTGATATACACCACAAAGGATTTGTATATACGTTAGATTCAGAAAATTAGACGTTTGGATGAGAGTAGGTTGGGAAAATAAACAATAAACAAAAATAGATATATGTAGGATTCCGTACCTGAAACACTAATGGAGTTTTCTGAATCTATGAAGAGACGAACTGGCAGAGCTTCACTAGTGTTCCCAAAATATTTTATGAATAAAAGCGAGGGGGCTAGGCTTCTATTTATAGTGGTTGGAATGCACCAAAATCGTCGGATTTAAGTCAGTTTAAAATTATAAAATCTGGAACATTCATTGCTACAAAACCCTAGCCGCCACCCTATGTTCACCGGTCGACCGCCCTCTTCCACCGGTCGACCTCTAGCGATTGACCAGTTCTATTTTGGGAACGTTGAATTTCTTTTGCCATTTTCTAATTTATTTTCTTCCTTTATTACAATTTAACGTTAACGTTAATTTTAATGTGTACTTAACTCCCAGGGATAATTACTTTTAACTTTTGAATTTCAAATTTAGGAATTGATTATTTATTTGAATTTAATTTTTATTTCAATTAATTTGAATCCCAAAGTTTAAACGTCCATAACTTCCTCATTTGAGCTCCGTTTTCAATATATTATATATGGAAATTGATCATAAAAGCACCACGAACGCAAGGACATTACTTTCATGGTCGAATTTTGACTTTTACAAAATTTCTATTTTTACCCTTATCTAATTTACTTATTTATGGTTGATTTTACGGGGTGTTACATTCTCCCCACATAAAAGGATTTTTTTTCCTGAAATCTTTTGGAGGAACGAACTGCGTAGCGCATAATAAACATCCATGTTATACAACCAAGTTATCTACACAACCATCTACTTAACCAAAAGTGCAATGTGAATATGCACTGTAGACATACTATACATGAGCTCAATCCTAGCATGACTATGTGATTGTGACATATAAGTATGTACGCAAACACCCTAAACATGCATAAAAATTTCTACATAAGTGCAAAGTGATAGTGAAAAGTGTAGCAACCATCTCCTACCATCCAATCTAGCAACCACGATGTAACCAAAAACCTAGTTTTAGAGAGAAAAGTTTACCAATGAAAAGCTTAGGATGAGAGATGCTCATCTTCTCTTCAGTTTCCCATGTGCTTTCCATCGGTTTGTCTCCTTATTGTATTCAGACCAGCCTAATTTCTTTGGTGTTGAGCTTCCTAGTTCCTTACTTTATAATGCGTGCAGTGGTATGTGATGTTGTTGGCTCCGTCCCAGCATTCCCCCATTGATTAGGCTCTACCACATGGTTGTGCAATGAAGGCATTTCCTCAAATGCAAAACATGAGAAACATCATGGTCTCCTGCCAATTTATCCGATAATTCCACACGATACGCTTTTCCTATTTTACCAAAATTGGGAAATACCCAATAAATCTTGGTGCCAACTTTCCAAATCCTACAAACTTTACATACTGCTTAATCAACTCTATCTTTCTGAAATCTCACGAATTAAATATGGTCCAAGTTGGATTTTGTTGATTGTTTCCCACCAACAATTTGGCGCTTGCATGGCTCTCACAAAGCACTTCAAAGGGTCTCATATCAATGTTGATTGGTGACTATTATACGTAGATTCTACTAAAGGTAAGTGCTTCTCCCAGTGTCCTCCAAAGTCCATAGTGCAAGCTCTTCAACAAATCCTCCAAGATCATATTCACTCTTCCAGTTTGTTCATCAGTCTATGGGTGGTAAGCGGTGTAAGGTTCAATGAAGTTCCTAAAGTTGTCAGTAAATTCCACCAAAATTCGCTAGTAAATAGTAGGTTCCTATCACTAACGATACTAACCGGAATTCTATTTCGACCTCCTTGATATAAATCTGTGCTAGAGACGCTACGGTCTTATTGCTCCTAATGGGATATTCTGCTACCTTCTTCTTTATCCCTGTCTAATAGAAAACTCTCTTCACATCCCTATGCCTTTTATCTCTTTCTTGAGTGGTTACAATCTACAAGCTAAAGTTTATTTTTCCTAAAATCCTAAATTTTTTGGAATTGAAACATTCTTTTATTTTTGGTTGCTAACATAATTTCCTCATCAACTTCCTCTTATATACAGTTCATCGCTATTTAAGTGTCCTTATAAATTTATTTATTTACGTTTCTTCTTAATATATATATATATATAGACAATGGAGAATGGCAAAACAACAACTTGCTAACCCTAAACTATAAAGAAGAGATTCGAGGTAAAGTCATTCACAGAGACAAACTGTAGGACGTATATATGGACATGGAAGAGGAACTCTAATAGTAATTTTAGGTTCCGAGATGTATGGGAAGAATCAAGGAACAAGCATCCTTTGGTCAATTGGTCTACAGTAGTTTGGAGCAAACTAATAGTCCTAAAATGGCGCACACTCTTTACAAGGCTATCCTCCGAAAATTACCAACTAAGGATAGATTACATAAATGGGGAGTTTTAAACGACACAATTTGTAATCTTTGTCATAATGCAGAGGAAACACATGAACACTTATTCTTTGAATGTGAATATTCAAAAAGAGTCTGGAGCATTCAAAAACTGAGATGTCTACGCACTAACAATGTTCGAAACTTAACAGAAGAAGTTGATTACCTGCACGGAGGGAGTAATTTCACGAAGCTGGTGCAGGAGACTGGCAAAATTGGACTCACAACCTCCCTATGGCACATCTGGAGGGAGAGGAACTGTCGGGCTTTTGAAAATAAACAACATGATGTATTAGCTCTCACGAAACAGATAAACAGAGATATTAGTCTAATAATTGGGAGAATACCGAAGAAAGCTCTTACCATGGCAACGAAACAAGAAGAACAACTAATGGAGATGTTGATGAAGGAATTGAACGAACGAGTTCAATTAGAGAATTGGGAGCCGCCATAACCCTAAAAATGGAAGTTTTCAGTTGTGGGTGTTTGTTTGTCTGGACTTGATTGTCGGAGGAGGTTTTCTATTGTATATTAGCTTTCGAACCTGTACTTTGCTGATATGGGCCGCAAAGCCCAACTTATAATTAATTAACCCAGTTTCAAATATATATATATATATATAAGCGTTTCAATCCCATCCATAAAATCAACACAATGATAAAACAAGGACATATCTTATACTATATCTTACGCTTTTCCAATAACTAAGGGAGACAACTAGTAATTACCACCCGAAAACTCTAAAAGAAAATTTTCCTAGAAGTTGCCATTTATCATCAATTTATGTAAATGGTGTTGTGGTTTTAATACTCCTTACTAAATTAAGATGGACATTCCTAATATATCGTTCCATTATCACCCACTTTCCTTAATTTTCCACCTTGGTTCTAAGATATGTGGTCCATTCATTACTTCAGTTAATATACCCATACATTTAATTATTAATGTCAAAATTGATCCATCTCTATTCAATCCTCATTCAATCCTTTAATCCTTTACAAATTTCAAAATACGTATATTACTCTGAATCAATTCTTCCATAAATGCCATATTAAATTTCCCTAATCAGTCCTCATTTAATTCCTTTTTACTCTCATTAATTACAAATTTATTGCCCATTAAATTTGTAATTAATGTGCATAAATCCTAATCCGTTAAATACTAATAAATATGTATATAGTCGTAAATTATGCTATATATATTTGTTTGTTTGTTTTTAGTCGTTAAGCATGGTTATACGTGTATACCAGTTTCTAAACTAGAAAACTTATTTCTACAATTTTAATTTATCAAAGCTATCTTTCTAAAAGGATTACCATTATAATTTCGCATAAATTAACCACAAATGAAATTTTTGCTTTGTTTGAAATTACAAAGAGTTATTTCTTTTTCTTTTATTGAGATAGATAGTGTAAACTATGAAAAAGGATAAACATATCCTACACATCTCTTTCCCTTTTTGGTACATCCTTTAGTAATTCAAACAATGCAATTTTATACATATTCTGGAGTATGATAATTTATGGAAATTACACAAAAACCACTCTAAGTAAATTAAAACATATAAATTTACATTCCAAGTCGTCTAGGGCAACCTAATTTACAACCCAATTGTAGATCTGAAATGTCTTAACAACTTTACCACCTTTTACAAATAAAGGTTTGGGACTAATTTCAAATTTCCAGAATAGGTCGTACATACTATTCCCATTTTATTCATATTCTAAAACCTTTAACTTGTTTTACCTAGGTAGTGATCCCTATCTACTCCATAAAAATTTGGTTTAGCTTAAACCATTCCTTATAAAACTAAAATTTCATAATCGTGAAGTGTCAAATCCGAAACCTTTACCTTTGAAAATATAAACTTAGAGATTTTTATCAAGAAATCAAAATTACTTAGTTCCAAAAAGGAGTAAAATAATTTTCTTTCTCAAATACTTTCTACATTAAAGATTTATTCTTTTAAAAGTTGGACTTTTCATTCATGACATTCAAAAAATTGATAGGTTTCTGAAGGAACCATGAAAAATTTCCCTTCTTAATTACTTCCTATAACAAAGGCTTTCTTCTTTTAAAAGTAGGATTTTTAACCCAAACATTCAAAAACTCAATTATCATACCAAATTATCATTCATTTCAATTTTTCCAAAAACATCTTGTATAACTTTAAACCATGAAAAGTGGAGTAGACAATGATAAATTCCATCCTATTATTTTCCTCTTATATTATTTCTAACTAGATTGCTAGTCATACTTTATATGAATTCCTAATGCAATTATTCCCCACAATTCCGTATACGGGAATGTTCCTTCTACCTAACTTAAGAAGCATTCTTAACCTTCTATTCTTTCTATTATATTAAATCAAATGTCATTTCCATTTATACACCCCTTTAAAAGAATTTTAAAGAAAAGAAATTCCAATTTTAAATTAGGAAAAATTATCGGGTCAAACATACGTTCTACTTTACATTTATTTCAAAAATGGAAAATCCCTTTATAAAAACTCTTTAGACCAAAAACTTTTTGGCTCAATAAAATTTAAACTAAGAATTTCAAGGATGCAAAATCCTTTTAAGTTAGAAATTTTTAACTCAACTACTTTTATAAATTATGAATTTCCAAAATTTCTTGCTCTTTCAAAATAATAACTTCCAAATTTATAAAGTGAGAAAAATCATTGGGTACAACAAACGCCCTATTTTGAATTTATTTCAAAAACAAAGAATCAAAAAATTGAAAACTATTTAACTCAACTAATTTATTAAAATTTAAAAAATGAAAAACCGCCATTTTTCAACTCTTCAAACCATCAGAATTACAATTTTTTTTTATAAAGTTTATCCACCATTTTGTTTTTAAAACATACCACCACTTTTAAAATTACATCCTCTTTCCAACTTTTTCGCAAACAATTGGTAGCATATTTCCAAACCTGAGTAAAATCACTTTCTTTCAAAAAAAATTCAACTTATGATACATAAGATCTTCATTTTATAATCCTCTGCAAAGCCCTTTCAAAACATTTAAAGAATTTTCAAAAATCTTTTTATCAAATTCTTTCTCATAGGGTTGGATTTAGAAGTTGACTTTAATTGTTCCGTCTTTTAAACTTTCCTACTCAACCTTTAAATCTGGTTATCTTTTTGCTGTTATTAATGTATACCTTCTTATGGAAGCTTGTTTCACTCCTTCGCCGCATCTTTCTTCCGAATGTTAACAAATAGATTGCCTTATAATATTTAATTACTCCCTAACATGTCATTTGCTATTTATATAAAAGTTGATTGTTTGTAATAAATGGTTATAATTCTAACAGATAATTCTTAAAGACATTTATTTACTCATTCTAATTTTACCTATTATGACTTCCTTATCTCGCCATAATTTCTCTAATAATCTCTTTAATTAGTCCATTTATGTCTCTATTAAATTCTTATGACTCCCTATTTATTTCACATTTATTGCCTCATTAATCTTGGAGTTACAACCTTTTCCATTTACATTTCTATCCCTATAATTTAATACGCTTATAGAGTCCACAATTCTAAGGAAGTCTAGGTTCAACAAAAGAGTCAAGTACCATTCAGCTTCTAGGGTGCTTCTATATATCATGATCATGCTCTTCTTAGTCCACTCCTTACGATACGACGTCCACCCCGTCGGTAATTGGAGCAGGATATAAATTTAACTCTATTTTTTAATTCATAGTAGCTTCGTGCATCCTTTCGGAATATCGTCGCAAATACCTCTATAATTGGAATTTATAGAGTTAGGCGTGTATTAAAAATAAGTATATATAATTATATACAGCAGGATTTTTGAAAAATAATTTCAAAAATAACAAATACGCCACTCATACGTATACCTCTCCCCATTGATCAGGTAACTTAGGCTTTGATACCAAATGCAATAACCCTCCCCAAAATAGGCCTAAATCCCAACCCAGAATAGGCCCACGAAATATAGACTTGTTCCAAAGCTGGCTGTTGGTTGTTAAAAGAACAATACAGAGCTATTTATCTATTTATTCAGAACTTACAGCGGAAGGATAAAATATAATAGCATAAACAATACTTATTTTATTTAAAATTCCAAATGTCATAACCTTAACATAATGTCAACAATAACTATTACATAATCATGTTCAAAAATACATTGTCATCCTCAAATCGGTACGTCAGAAGAAAAAAGCATAAATAGACTACTGCCACAAGCTCCTTTCATCGCCATCTCCATCTTGATCATCGTCTCCTTCCCTAACCTGTGTTGTAATGAGGAGTGAGTTAGAACAAAAATGTCTAGTGAATAGAAATCTCGATTCTTTCTATATTAGTACTTGGGCAATATAATTTAAATAAGGATATGTCTTTCGCCTTTAAACTATATTCAAAACCATTTAATACTTTATACAAGGGAAGGAGGCGGGCTCTCAAACAACCACTTAATACCTTCAATCCCTGAAGTAGGTCCCTCGTATTATCCAATTCCATAGACATTAACCCATAACCATCGTTATTAATGTCTACCAATGCGAGAGATAGTACCCAAGCCACTTAATATCTTTTAATGGAATATAAGCAGACTCTTA
Source organism: Allium fistulosum (assembly GCA_030737815.1). Classification (NCBI taxonomy): domain Eukaryota; kingdom Viridiplantae; phylum Streptophyta; class Magnoliopsida; order Asparagales; family Amaryllidaceae; genus Allium; species Allium fistulosum. The sequence goes on from CM060905.1 coordinate 90,148,263, forward strand.
CCATTTAAAACCTCAATTGAGGTAGGCCCCCATTATTTAATACATATTCCCAACGCAGACTCCTCACAAATAGCTATCTAGCTGACATTGCAAGGAAATCTCTTTGGAAACTTCCTACTTCTATTGAAGCAGACCTTCCAAGATATCCTCAACCGTGCCTAAACTCGATCCCGACCATTTAATACTTCATACAAGGGAAAGAGGCGGTGATGTGCACGTAAATGTGCATATTTTTACCACCATATTTAATCTATTTAAATTAAATAAATGATCATATCGGGTATTTTAAATAGTTTAAACCAAAATTCATATTATTTTCAAATCGTCATATATTCATCTTCATCCAAGGGCAAAATGGTCATTTTTGTGCATATATTAATTTGAGAAAATTTAATTGGAAATTTCTTTATTATTTTATAGGAATTTGGCTTCATATACAAGTGGTTTCATGAAGATGTATGCATGCACAAGAGTGAAGATAAAGAAATGAAGATGGAAATAATTCAAAGGCATGATAATGGAGGACCCCACCTACCCACCTACCTTAATGTACAAACTAAAGGCTAATGCACATGCTTATGCAATTAATGGCTTCATGTACACTTAAATGATGATTAGTAGAAGCTAATGATTACTTGGCCTCTACACTTTCTCAAGGGTATTTTGGGCATTCCCTAAAAATATGAATTAGGGTTTCATACGTGTATAAAGAGCCCTTATGTTTCATGTAACCTCTCCCTTAGTCTCTCTTTTAGGCTCTCTTCTCTTAGTCTCTTCTCTTAGGAAAATAAAATGAGAGCTCTCTTTCTTTTCATGGCTACTTAGCCATTTCTTCTTTTCATGGAACTTTTTGATGCAATTTAATATATGATCTTTTCCTTTCTTGTTTATTTCCTTTCATGTTGTAGTGTAGATTTACTTTCATGTAAGTAGAATAGCTCTATTTTTTGTTAATTAGCTCTCTTTTTCATTAAGCTTTCATTTTCCTTTCATTTTGCTTTCATATTGTTAGCTACATTTGTTAATCAAATGACAAATATGAGAGGCTAAACCCCTTCAATTTAGGGGTAATGAAGCTCTCTAATATGTAGCTTCAACTATTTGTTAATTCATTTTCTCTTTTTGTGCTTAATGAAGAATGATTGAAGTGGTTTAATTGTTGTTTTTGCCTTGAATTTGATAGCCAATATTGTTGACACCAAATAGGCTATGCTTAAACAATCACTAACACTAATTGCCTCTTTATCAAAATATGATTATGGCAAAAGAAAGTGATTTGAAATTAAAATTTGATGGTCTATATTTCTAATCAATGGTTAATAGGCCATACTTAAAATAGATTTCATTTTCATTGTCAAGTTTCATGAAAGTTAGTAAGTGGTTTAAGGGGTGTGTTAAAGTTTGATGGCTTATGTTGAGCTAATTAATAGCACAAATGAGCCATACTTATGATAAACACATCAATTAAAGCACTAATGACCATTAAAGAGAGATCATGATTTCATGTGTTGAACTATGTGATCTAGAGAGTGGATTTATTCTCTAAATTGTCAATTAACTCTTATATTTGCTTCTCTTTTCTTTTAGTTAGTTAATTCTCTAATTCTCTAGCTTAACTTTCACTCGACTTTGGTTTAATTTGATTGAATAGATTGTTAAAATCATCAATTCCCTGCGGATCGACCCGTATTCGCCACGTACTACAAGTGTACGCCGTGAGCTTGCGGTAAATTTAAATTGAAAATTTTTGACGGTTTTCTAACTCGATGGAAATTCCGTCGATTAACAAGTTTTTGCAAAAAGATGATTTAAATCATCCCCTTCAGAGTTTAACGACTCGTTTTCAAAAAGTCCATAAAACTCGTGTTCGTTAAATTCGACTTCCTTTGTTGGATTATCAACAACTTTATTGCATAAATCAAGTTCAAAATTCAAAGTTGTTGTATTCAAATTTTCAGAAAAAGGAAGATCGAAATTTAAATCGAGTTTCTCACCCTCAAAAGAATTGAAATCCAACTCAATTGCCAAATTTTCAACAACTTCGTTAAGATCTTCATTTTCCATTTCAAAAGTTGTTATTTCAAAATCATTGATTTGGATAAAAGATGGATTATCGCTTGACTCGTCCCACGTTGGGATTTGAGTATGTTTATCACGTTGATTCAAATATGTTTCGAATACCAAATCCATGTGATTGTTGTACATTTCATTCATTAGTTCAACAAAGTCAAATTTGTGATTATTAACTTGAAAATTTTCGATTTGGATTTGTTGATTACCAAAGTTTTCAATTGTATCATTATCAAGATTATTCCCATTACCAAAATTATTTGAAAAGTGGATCACATTTTCGTTTTGATTTTGAAATTCATTTTGGAGTTCAAAATTGAATTGGCATGGGTTATACCCGAAATCGTTTGAATTTTAAAGTGAATTCAAATTTGATTATTTTGAAAACTTTGATTTGAATCATTGCCCAAATATGAATTACACAAATCATTTATCATTTGATTTTGTTGTGTAGAGATTTCAAGTAAAGACGAAATTCTCTTTTCGAGATTCGAGGGTTGGTCATCGTTTTGAAAAAAAAATTGTTTAAAATTTGAATTGTTTAAAGAATAGTTGTCATTAAAATATCCATACGAATTTGGAGTGAAATCGTATGGATTATATTGATTTTCACAACTATTGTAAAATTCAAATGAGTGGGGAAACTCGGACATTTTCAAGAATGTTTTTTTTCTTTTTTTTATATAAAGGAAAAATATTTACAAAAAACCAATTTCCCTTTTGAAAAGGCGGGCTCTCAAACAACCACTTAATACCTTCAATATCATAAGCAGGTCCTTCTTATTATGAATCATACCCCATGGAGACGTCTTACATTAGCCCGACTATTCGTAGAAGCTGATAGCCAGATTAGCTGGCCAGATTTAGCCTACAGAACTGGGACTAACCTCGCATCATCCGTAGTTACTTATTATAGGTAATGTCTCATATTAGCCCAAAAGTCACACTGCTGTACCCAGATTAACTGGGCTGACTTCTGTGTTCTTTTGACTGACCTTGCATCCCTATAACTTAGTCATATTTCATAACACTCTCTAAGTATATTATCACACATCTCACCGTATTCATTATTTAGGCCTTATAAGAAATCTTTCTTATTTTGCCTCTACAATTAATTATTTTCCTAAGGGGGATTTACATGATAATTATTAACCTAATTAAACAGTGCCATTAATACATTATAACTGTATGTTATTTATGCTAGTGTGTACACACACACATACACATTTATAAATTTCTATGTTTGTGGAGATTATGCCTAAATCCAATATCCCATAATCAAATCAATAGACTTGTATGTGGAATCCAAATCCTACTTATTTCATATTAAAACAACAGAATAAACCAATAATAGAAACTTATAATTTGATTAATATACGCTCTATTCAACTTCTTTTATATGAAATTAGACAAGGAAATTTCTATTCAGTTTATAGAAATAGGCAGTGCAAACTAAGAATAAGAATTCTACCTTATACACCATTTCTCAATTAAATCCCTTAATCAGATCCCAAGAAAAAGAATAAGAAGTGGAACAGAAGGTAAAACACTTAAATTGCAAAATCCACACATACTCCATTATTTTAATACCAAACAATTAAGGTTCCAACCTAATAATTGACATTTCGCTTTAGGGTAATTTTGGGGATTTTTATTGTGATGTTTTCATAATCTAAAACTTCCTTAGGCATATATCAAATCCAAACTACACTATTCAATTACTAGAATAGAAAAACTAAAATTTCCTCTCATAGGGGTCCTTAACTTTGCCTTCTTCTGGATTTGACACGCCTTCAATGAACTCTTTCATATCTCTCCTTTTTTATATATACGGTAAGTAATTTGTATATACGTTAGATTTAGAAAATTAGAGGTTTGGAGGAGAGTTAGTTGAGAAAATAAACAATAAACAAAATTAAATATATATAGGATTTCTTACCTAAAACCCTAATGGAGTTTTCTGAATCTATGAAGATATGAACTAGCAGAGCTTCGCAAGTGTTCCTAAAATATTTTGTGAATCAAAGTGAGGGGGCTAGGCTTCTATTTATAGTGGTTGGATTGCACTGAAATGGTCATATTTAAATCGCTTTGAAATTATAAAATTTGGGACATTCATTGCTGTAAAACCCTAGCCGCCACCCAGTGCTCACCGGTTGACCACCCTACCACCGGTCGACCACTAGCAGTCGACCGATCGTGGGTCAGGGGTTGACCAGTTCTATTTTGGGAACATTGAATTTTTTACCGTTGTCTTATTTATTTTCTTTCTTGATTGCTGTTATCCCGCCTTTTGGCAAAGCCGAGATATCAAGGAACTGGTTGCATGCTTAAGATCAATCATCCTGGATATCGGGTGTGCACAGATTCACTATGGATATCGATGAATTTTGTCCGGGTCCGGATCAAGTTACAACTTACAAGACATGACGAGCTAAGCCCTGGAAGCCGGCATTCCAAATTTCGAGTTGATCCGAGTTCGTATGCTCGAGATATGATCGATTCAAATTGGAGGAAACAGCCTCGTTTTCGTATCCATCGGGAAGCTTAGCTTCATTCCAGTAGGATTCGTATCCAACATCCTACATCTCTTCGTATCCATCGACCTCGCCTCGATCGTATTCGACTCCATCAGGGAGCCGAAGTTCGAATCGATCTCATTCGAGTTCATCGGCAGGGCATGCACTTCGTATCGATCGGTCAGATATTGTTTCGTATCCATCAGACAAGGTACGGTTCGCATCCATGGCTAAGCCTCTATTCAAGTCCACTGTCTTCGTATCAATCAGGGGTATGGCGCCATCTCATCCATCAAACAACTTTGCTTCGAATCCACTAAAAGGCTCTCGTTCGAACCCATGACCAATGGTTCGTTCGTATCCATAGAGTCAAATGGACCTGGTTTAACACAACGGCCTTCGTTTCAAATGGGGCGAGATACATGGATACGACACGGTCAAACTGGAGGAAAAGGTGGATCGGTTCGAGATACACGTGCCACCTCATCTCATAAGCATGTGCAGACATCGATTCGAAGGAATCGACACAAAACCATGGAGTCGAATCAAACAGCCACCGAGCAATCTCAAGTCGTATCGATCGTATCCCAAGATCTACCGATTCAAATGCTATGAAATTTTCATAGGAGCTTGCTTACACACTAAGGAATGTCTCTGCCAAATTTCAACTCGATTGGACATCATCTTGATCGATACGAAATGGATTCGTATCGATCGCAGATCGAGGCGAAACTTTATGAGATTGGTGGCGTGGACCCCCTCACGTGCCAAACCGAGTCTCCCGAAGTTTGAACGAAATCCCAGCCTTCTACGCCTATAAATAGGACCCCAGAGCCTACAGAAGTGGGATCTTTTGATTCTGAAGCGTCCAGACTCTGCTGGATTGGGATTTCCATCTTATTCCTACTGTTGAATTCGAATTCTAAATTGTAATTCACTGTTATTCGCTGTAACTGCTTGTAACCATCGAAAGAGAATCAATAAAATCATCAAAACTTCATAGTGGACGTAGGCACTACATCGAACCACTCTAAATTGCTTGTCTTTGCATTTTACGTTCTTGTTTGTTGGAGTTTTTGTTAGATAATCTCTGTTTTACATTTATATTCTTCATTTTATCTCTTCAAATAACTCCCGAAGAGTGTTGTGCCCATTTTTGGTACAAACACTTTGGTGCTTTCACTGAGAAAACCAGCTTTTTCTCCTACTCCTTGGATCTACCGTCGATACCGGATTGCATAAATCCAAGAGGAAGATCCAGACATCTGATCCGGAATCCTTCCATTCTATTCAGATTTGCATAAAATCTAGGAAAGGACTCCACCATTGAAAATGGTTAGCACAAGAACTGGCGCTACCGGTGCAGAGCAAGAAGGCCGGGATAGGCAGAATCCCACACAACAGCCTTCTTCCAATCAGGACCACACCGCTCACTCGGATTCGTCAGGGTCAGTCACCCGACAAGAGTTCCAAGTGTTGCTACAGGTACTGACTCAAAGCCGACAACAGTTGGCTGAGCAGTTGCGCGCCAATGTTGAATTGACCAACCAACTAAACCGCCAAAGCCGCAGAAGGTCCAGGAGTGATGATGTGTCTCGCGTGTCTACTGAAAGTTCCGCCTCATCTGATTATCACCACAGGTCTACCCATCCCCGGTTAGAAGGGAGTCATGCTCAAACTACTGGATATCAACCCGCCTTGACCCTTGGACAGTTAAGGACAGGGCCGTCGACCAGCTTCCAAACAGGACCCGCGACACGAGGAGGCACGGCTCCACAGTACACCACGGACAACCGCGCTACAACCGCCGCGGTAGAAACGAGGGTTGATACCCGGAATCCGTCAGAGCCGAACAATCAATAGCATGGACATACTCCTGAACCATATGTCCCAGAAGACGCTGAGCCAAGGAGGCGAAACACGGACCGTCGACAGCGCCCGGTCCAAACTCGCACTGTGGAACCCGACCACACCTTAGCTCAACCTGCCCAGAATGTGCCAGTGTCAGATATCTCGACCATGATACGTCAGATGATTCGCGAGAGTCAGGGGCTCACTAATGATGATTGGGGAATCTCCCGTAGTCATACCCCTTTTACAGATGAGATATTATACGCTGAACCCCCTCGGCGATTCAGAATGCCAACTCTCCCAATGTATGAAGGAAATAGTGACCCCAATCAACACATTTTGAAATATGAATGGTCAATGAGTGCTGCAAGAGCTGATGATGCAGTGAAGTGTCGAAGTTTCCCCATCTCTTTGGGGGGAATCGCGACAATGTGGTTTACACGGCTACCACCTAGATGTATTTCTTCGTTCGATCAACTGGCCAAAAGGTTTGTAGAGCAGTTTCGTATGCATATTGCTAGACCGAAAGACGTTAACACCCTATCTAGTGTCACCCAAGCTCATGGAGTGACACTCAGGTGATATTTAGAGAGATTCAACGTAGCATGTGTTGAGATCAGTAATCCTAACGATAACTCAATCTTGATGGCATTAACCAAAGGAATCGATCCTGATTCTGAGTTTGGAAATTGGCTAGCTGGGAAACCACCCGCATCGTTGGACCGTTTCTACTCCAAAGCCGCTCAATTCTTACGGCAAGAGGACGCGAAACAGTCTAGGAAGCAGGACAATGCGATGCCCAGAACTGAAGGAATACAAAGTAATGTGGCAGTTAAGCAGTCCGGTGAGAGTTCTGGAAAAGTTCAGTTGAACATACAAAATAAACAGACTCAGCCGCGAGGCAACAATGGTCAGGATAAAAAGAGAGATCCAAATTGAGGCCCACAGCGTAGGGCTCCGATGTTCGATAATTACACGCCATTGAATACATCGTTGGAAAACGTGTATCTGCAAACTTGCAACACTGTGCAATATAAGAAGCCTGCTCCGAAGCAATCATCGGAGAGGCAGATTCAAATAGGGAAGTTTTGTAGATTTCACGAAAGTTACAGCCACAATACCAATGAGTGTCGACATTTGCAGGACCTCATCGAAAAGTTGATCAGGGAGAGAAAGTTAGACCAGTTTGTGCGGGCACCGCAGTCTGGTGGAGCGGGCCCCTCAAATCAAAATCATGCACAGAATCAAGAAAGACAGGAAGAACCAGGTCATGTCGGAGGAAGATTGGTAATTAATGTTGTATGTGGTAGTCCTCTTCCAGCGGTTCGAAGCTGGGAGGAAATGGAATCATATAACAACATAGCTAGATGTACAAACTTCGAGTATGATGGTAACTTGGACGATAGACCTTCGACCAAGCGAAAGAGAACGATGACTAACGACATCATTTTCCGAGACAGCGATGTTGACTACGTTGGAAGCCCGACTACTGACCCACTTGTGATATCGGCCCGAGTAGGTCCGATGTGGATGAAGAGGATCCTGATTGACTGTGGGATCTCTGTGAATATCATATTTGTACATGCTTATAATCAAATGAAAATGAAAGCTGGGGATCTAAAACTCTGCCAAACTCATCTCCATGGATTCAGTGGCAGCGCTACCATACCTGTTGGGATGGTAGAGTTACCAGTTGAGTTGGGAGCCGGAGAACGTAGATCGATTCGGACATTGCAGTTCGTTGTGTTGGATGTAGACTCGCCATATAATGCCTTTTTAGGCGACCTGCCCTTGCTGAATTCAGGGCCATAATCGCCCCGTGGTGTTTAACTTTAAAGTTCCCAACTGTTAACGGAGTTGGGTCGTCTAGGGCGACCAGGTTGATTTGAGAACAATCATATGCCGAAATCGAGTCGCCCGATTACGCAATGCCAGGGACCGACTTGAAACTTTTGAACTCGGTGAGCTAGTCATTGAAAAAGATTGTCCGACACTCCCACACATGAGATCAACGTGGAGAGGGTCGCACAAAATTAAGCGAAAGCTCGGGGATGGCAAATTTAAGTTAGCGACCGTTGATGGTCTAACTTTATCAAGGGCCTGGAATAGCGAAAGTCTTCGTCGCTACTGCAACTAACAGGCTATGTCTATCTATTTAGTTTAAATTTCGTTTTAAAGTTTGTTTTTGCATTTCGAAATTAGAACTTGTAATAAGGCAACTGACCTTGCCATATTTTCTAATTTCAGCAATAAAATGCCATTTCTTCGGGCCAGAGCTGTGATTCATTAAATACAATGTACAACATCACGATGCACGGAGAGCTGAATTCCATCCTGCAAGTGGAATTTATTCAAGTAGGGAGTGGCTGTGATACGGCCGGCCACTCGCTAAGTGAAACTCGAGCTCGGGGGCAAGCCATCACATCAAGGCTAAAAATGGGTTGATACACGACAATCCTTCACACAACTCCGTACTCCCAGAGTGCGAGACGGAGTATAAACATTAATCAACTCCGTAATCCTAGAGTGCGAGACGGAGTATAAACATTAATCAACTCCGTACTCCCAGAGTGCGAGACGGAGTATAAACATTAATCAACTCCGTACTCCCAGAGTGCGAGACGGAGTATAAACATTAATCAACTCCGTACTCCCAGAGTGCGAGACAGAGTATAAACATTCACTGAACTCCGTACTCCCAGAGTGCGAGATAGAGTATAAACATTAATCAACTCCGTACTCCCAGAGTGCGAGACAGAGTATAAACATTAATCAACTCCGTACTCCCAGAGCGAGACGGAGTATAAACATTAACCAACTCTGTGCTCCTAGAGTGCGAGACGGAGTATAAACATTAATCAACTCCGTACTCCCAGAGTGCGAGACGGAGTATAAACATTCACTGAACTCCGTACTCCCAGAGTGCGAGACGGAGTATAAACATTAATCAACTCCGTACTCCCAGAGTGCGAGACGGAGTATAAACATTCAACTCCGTATTCCCAGAGTGCGAGACGAAGTATAAACATTCAACTCCGTATTCCCAGAGTGCGAAACGGAGTATAAACAGTCGACTCCGAACCCCCGGAGTGCGAGTCGTAGTGTGAACAACAGCTTACGAGGTGACTTGTATCCCCAGAGTGTGGATAGAACAATTCATAAGGAAACAAGTGTAGTTCGATCGCTCGATCCTCACTCCTTGCGATCGCAAGCTGATCACCATAAATTCACCCCGGAACTAGGGGCAGGTTCAAGTGTTAATCACTACCCGAAACTGCATGGTGTTCAAGTCCGATTCAATCTCCGATCGCAACTCAAGTCCGAGATTTCCAGGCTTGATAGACAAAACAAGTTATGCTTAAGCATTAAAATAATGCAAGTACACCGGACTGAAGTTCGAACGCTGCAACATTTAGGCGTAAAAGGAATTTAAGTTGAAACAAGAAAACAAAATTTTATTTCAACTAATCAAAAGCAATGGTTCATACACGAGCCTTCCCAAAAAATTCCTACTAGTAGGGGCCGAACCCGCATCTATACACGGCCTACAAAAAGAAGCAGATAACGAAATTCCTGACTGCAAAAAGGAAAAACACATGCCTAAAATAAAAAAAGAAAAAAAAGAAAAATCCATCTAATCTTTCTGTCTCCTCAGCTTCTTCTTCTTCGAGGAACTACTGGAGTCGCCAGTGATCTTTCGTTTAGAGCCTTTCTCCTCAGGCAGACTTCCCTCGGACGAAGGCATGATGTCAACATCATCCTCCGAGCTGGAATCTATGGGAATGCTTCCCGCGGGAGAAGTTGGAGGAACAGGATCTACATTCGGGGGCGGGACTGGCACACTAGTATCAACGAGCGTGCCCCCGGGAGATACAATCATAAGAGGAGTAGGGCACTGCGTTGTTGCTCCGCCATCCAAGCTGCCACCATGCGCCGCTGCCGCCATCTCGGCGTTAATCTCGGCCAACATCGTTGCTTCTCGTTGTGCTCTGGCCTCACTATGTGCCGTAGTGGTCTGAGTTGGAATATCAGAAGTAGACGAGAATCCACCCAGGCCGAATGGTAAGTCTGCAAAGGGATCACTCTGTCAGCCAAGGAGCTCATTTATCATCTGTTCATCGAAAGAGAGTGAGCTCCCCTGCGTTACTTCGACCGGCGCTATTGTCACAACGGAGGTCGCCTCAGAGATGATGGCCTCCAGCACTTGGCATGATTCCTGGACTACGGGAGGCGCAGCTGACGCAACTTTGGTCACTGATCAAAGAGAAGAAACGTTTGTTAGTATACATTTCTATACAAGTTCTTCAATCCAGACATACAAGAAGTTAGTTCAGAGTACCTTCCTCGGTTCGGCTCGGGGTCGTCTGAACGACTTCAGAAGGATGCTCCTTAATAGGAGATAGATGTGGTCGGTCTGGATCATATGCCGGTATAGGCTGGGAGTCGATCGTCGGAGTTGGCTCAGATTGAGATGACACGACAATCTCAGAACTCGTAATACGGTGCTCAGCACCAGGGCTTTCTCCAACTTCCTGAGACTGGGCGCCGAGCCTCTCCTTCTCGTGAGAAATCATGGAGCCATGGAGAACTTTCTTTTCATCATCATTAAGAATGCGGTTCTCCAGCTCGAATTCATCGATGGCTTCATCAGGATGCCCAGATTTCTCCTCCTCAACCAGCGTATTCCAAGCGTTGTAGAGATGTGTTGGATAGTCGTCAAGCCAAGTCAGATCTCGGTGCCTTAGAATGTTGGCATTGTAAGTGACGAGTAGCTCTTCCACCTCAGCCTCGATCCTGGCTTCCGCCTGTCGTACTTTCTCATTAACTCCGGCTTCAGCTTCACGGACTTTTTCCATAGCCGCATCCTTCTCCTTCCGAAGCACCACCGCCTGATCACAGGCCTCCTGCGCGGAGACATTGGCCGCATCTTTCTCCCTCGTGATTTCGGAGAACTTTGATGTCAGCTCATTAAGCTCCTTGAGAGCGGCGTCTCTCTCGGCAGTAATGGTGGTATTCCTGTGACCCATGTCTTCAATTGCGGTATAGTGCTCTTGTTTCATCCTGGTCATGGCCGAGTTTACCTCATCGACCTTTTTCAGAGCTTCCATTTCAGACTTACGGGAAGACTCGGCCTCAGTGTTGAGCACTTTCATAATTCGATCTTTGTGACCTAGCTCCTTCTCCAGTTTTTCAATGACGACAGCTCGATCGAATGCTACCTTGGACGCTTTCCTTGCGGCCCTCGCCCACTCTTTGTACTGGAAGAATATGTCTGCAACATAATCGTGAACGGTATTTTCGACCGTTAAAGGAATCCTCTTCAGATGCGGAGGAAAGACATAACCGTCAAAACAGATATCGAGGAATTCCTTCCTCATCTGTGCTAGTTTAAGTGCTCATTCACTGGTCGAATCAGTCGCGACCGGTGTGGTAGTTGAGGAGGTGGCTATTTCAGTCCCGCGTGGAGGATCAGACCTTGGAACTTGAGAAGGCAGCTTAGGCCGTGAGATTTCGGGAGGACGGGCAACTACAACCGTGGGCGGTACAGAGGTCCTGGGAGGGGGAGAGCGGGATCGAGATCGACGTACGTATCCCCTATCTCTGTCAGACCTCTCCTGGCCAGAATGTCCCGACTCATAACCTCTGTCTCCCTCTTTCCTTCGCGGCTCATAATAACGACGCTTGTTACGCAAACTGCCGAGCACAGAACCTCATCCAGACATCGTACCTGAAAAATAAAAATACGGAAGATCAGTAACCGTTTATGATATACTATTTGCAGTTAGAAAACTGTGTTGTGCCGTGAAGAGTGTGTGGATGTGTAACCCCCCAGACCAACCGGAAGTGTCGACCATGCTGGTAGTAAGGGACTCGCTAACATCAAAAGTATGTAGCGTTTCATCCAACCCGATATCATGATGTGTGAACGCAAGGTCCGGGATCGGAAGGTCAGCTAGCCCTTCGAAGGAGCTTTCTGTCTGCAGGGGGGATGGTTCTGAGATTCTAACTCCAGAAAGGGGGCGGTTTGTGACTACGGACTTCTGTCTCCCTGATTTAGACTGTTTAGAAGCCACTGCCTTGCCTTTTCTTTTTTCATCGGAATCCGGGGTCCCATCGGTAGGCTCGACCAACGGCTCCTCATCGGTATGAGTTCTTTCGGAGTCAGGTTCCTCGATTATAACGACTTTAGGTTTCTTCCGCTTGAATTTTTCTCTGGAGATAGTCTTTAGCGCGCCATCGAGTCTTATGCTCTGTCTCCGCCCAATCAACCCGAGAATTCTGAGATTCCGGTCTGTCAATAGCAATTCAATATTCCTCTCTTCACTTGGAATTTCTTGGAGGACTCGGACTATCTCTTTATAGTAACCGCCTTCAGGTCGCTGGATTATTGCTGGAAGAAAAGAAATAGAAAATATGAGTCCAATTTCATTCATGAATTGCCCTGTCAACTACTTAGGAAAGAGACGACACTCACGCCTGAACAGCCATCTTCTGGCAAACCCTGGAGGGCATCGGACGTAGAACCACTCCGACTTGAAGTAGCTTAGTCTAGTCCACGACCCCGTGACCACTTGGCAGTTTATTACAGACTCCAAGAATGTGAAAGATGGACTGTCAGTTCGGCTTTTGAAATTGTACAAGTATCTAATGTCGGTCATACAAGGAGGCCGATAAAGGTACTCCATGAAAGCAATGAACAAGCTGTTGAATGAAGCATATCCATTCGGGTGCAGCTGAGATGGAGCAATCCCCAGATAAGCCAATACTTCTCTTATATATTCATTAAACAGAGGAAGTGTCCCAGCTGCGCACGCATGTCAGTTGAATGCTGTATATCCCTCCGGGGGATTATGCGGTCTGTCGTCTGGTCCCGGCAATAATACGTCGTTTAATGACAGACCGTTCCTTAAGCATATTCTCCCAAGCATATCTTCAGAAATATTGGACGGAACAGAGTCAGGTGGACTATTAATGAAGGACGCATCAGGCAATTCGTCCGGGGTTGGACCGATGACTTCGGCCTCAATGTCCGGTATTTCAAGTCTAGGAGGAGTTAAACTCTGAGTATCCTGCTGCTGCGAACTTGATGGTTCCATAACTAGCTAGCTCACGAGAAATCATCGTTAGATGCTAAAAAGCCCATGTGATTCCCCCGTGTAAAGTGTGTGTTGTGCAGTGCAGTGCTGTGCATTACTTCAAAGAATTCTGTAGGGTTAAAGAAAATTTGCAAACGACAAAGATAATCGGAATCCAGTCGGAATGACCGTCATCGTTGACCGTCATCCTTAAACCATCCCGATGTTGGCGATCGATTCAAGTTAAAGCTCGTTATCACAGTGTTAAGTTATAGTTCCATCGACAAGCTTCGATAGGCAGTCAGGTATGCAGCTAACAGACAAGTTCAGATATGCAAGAATGAAGCTCGTCGGAGTTATGCTGTTAAGAGTTCACAATTTCGTGTCCATCAAGAAAAGAGTTCGAATCGATCACGGGAGGCTTGTTCGAATCCATCAGGATACGAGTTCGTATCGATCTCGGGGACACGCTTCGAATCGATAGCCAAGGCACAGGTTCGTATCGATCAGAAAAGGTAACTTCGAACCGATCCTTGGTTGTCAAATTCGTATCGGTCAGGAAGGTCTCGACTTCACATCGATCACGTTCAAATCAGTGCTTTTCGTGTCGAACACAAAAATACACTTCGCATCGATCTGAAGCTGAGAACTTTGAAACGACCGTTTGTATCGATCATTTCATATCGGTGCGATCCAACACCATCGCAATCAGTACGAACTGTATCACCTCCACCAAGGAATCTCCAGGAGTCGATGCAAAATCCAAAGAAAGCATGCTATGGCCTGCATCGACTCGAACGCAAACCTCCAGATCGATCCACAAGAGCATCGCCCTGGTCATTTACAACCGGGCTTTCGTTCAGATCCGGTTTTACCAATTGCCAGAATCGATGATTGGTAAAGATGGAGTGGATCTGAGATAACTTCGTTGTTTGGATTCGTGGTCAATTACCTAAATTGAAGGTGAGATTCGGAGGACTGGAAGGATGGATCTAGTCGATTCGAAAACAGGTTACAATTCTTCTTCTTTCTCAAAATTTCTGGATCGATGCGAGAGGTAGAAGGCGGCAGTAAAAAGTAGAAAGTAAAAAAAAAGGAAAAATGGTGAAGTCCCAGGTATTTATATGAAGCCTAGGGTGAAACCGGGTCGATTCGCCTCCCAGTCCACGTGACCGGTCGCAACCAGTCGACCCACGAGTCGAGTCGAACCCCGTGTTTATATCCATCTGACCAAAGTTCCCATCGATTCGAAACATACATTGGGCACATCGACTCGAAGCCCTTGTTCGCATCAACAAGTTCATAACTCCATCCACTGCATGTCGATACGAACGACGATTTCGCATCCATCATATCTTAAACATTAGCATCGATACGAATGACACAACAAAGACCTATTGGAGTTACTAACCATCGATACGAACGAGCACTTCGATGGTTCCAAATCCTCCACTTATCGATGCGAAGTCAGCCTTTCAACCTTCTATATCGATTCAAGAGAGGGTCGATACGAAGGAATTTCTTAAAACAACTGTCGGTCGTTGTTGCAACTCGGATTTCACTTTGGTTCAGGAGAGGATAGATACGAAACTCGATGCAAGAAAACTAACAACGACTCGTGAGTGTGTAGCGAGAGTTGGATCAACATGTATACATATATGTCAAAACAATATCCAATTTTCATCATTAACGGGGATTGGATATTCATTCGATAAAGATTATAGTGGTAAACAGATGAGCACTATCGTGCAACAATCCGTCATGGCAATGCAGGGTTACAACCTTCGACCAAAAAGCAATGGTTGTTCAGAGTAAAGGCTACAGCTTTTCAAAGCACGTCATGTTTCCACAAGACATACTTTGGGGGGCAAATGTTATCCCGCCTTTTGGCAAAGCCGAGATATCAAGGAACTGGTTGCATGCTTAAGATCAATCATCCTGGATATCGGGTGTGCACAGATTCACTATGGATATCAATGAATTTTGTCCGGGTCGGGATCAAGTTACAATTGACAAGACATGACGAGCTAAGCCTTGGAAGCCGGCATTCCAAATTTTGAGTCGATCCGAGTTCGTATGCTCGAGATATGATCGATTCAAATTGGAGGAAACGGCCTCGTTTTCGTATCCATCGGGAAGCTTGGCTTCGTTCCAGTAGGATTCGTATCCAAACATTCCTACATCTCTTCGTATCCATCGACCTCGCCTCGATCGTATTCGACTCCATCAGGGAGTCGGAGTTCAAATCGATCTCATTCGAGTTCATCGGCAGGGCATGCACTTCGTATCGATCGGCCAGATATTGTTTCGTATCCATCAGACAAGGTACGGTTCGCATCCATGGCTAAGCCTCTATTCAAGTCCACTGTCTTCGTATCGATCAGGGGTATGGCGCCATCTCATCCATCAAACAACTTTGCTTCGAATCCACTAAAAGGCTCTCGTTCGAACCCATGACCAATGGTTCGTTCGTATCCATAGAGTCAAATGGACCTAGTTTAACACAACGGCCTTCGATTCAAATGGGGCGAGATACATGGATACGTCATGGTCAAACTGGAGGAAAAGGTGGATCGGTTCGAGATACATGCACCACCTCATCTCATAAGCACGTGCAGCCATCGATTCGAAGGAATCGACACGAAACCATGGAGTCGAATCAAACAGCCACCGAGCAATCTCAACTCGTATCGATCGTATCCCAAGATCTACCGATTCAAATGCTATGAAATTTTCACAGGAGCTTGCTTACACACTAAGGAATGTCTCTGCCAAATTTCAACTCAATTGGACATCATCTTGATCGATACGAAATGGATTCGTATCGATCGCAGATCGAGGCGAAACTTTATGAGATTGGTCGCGTGGGCCCCCTTACGTGCCAGACCGAGTCTCCCGAAGTTTGAACAAAATCCCAGCCTTCTACGCCTATAAATAGGACCCCAGAGCCTACAGAAGAGGGATCTTTTGATTCCGAAGCGTCCAGACTCTGCCGGATTGAGATTTCCATCTTATTCCTACTGTTGAATTCGAATTCTAAATTGTAATTCACTTTTATTCGCTGTAACTGCTTGTAACCATCGAAAGAGAATCAATAAAATCATCAAAACTTCATACTGGACGTAGGCACTACATCGAACCACTCTAAATTGCTTGTCTTTGCATTTTACGTTCTTGTTTGTTGGAGTTTTTGTTAGATAATCTCTGTTTTACATTTATATTCTTCATTTTATCTCTTCAAATAACTCCCGAAGAGTGTTGTGCCCATTTTTGGTACAAACACTTTGGTGCTTTCACTGAGAAAACCAGCTTTTTCTCCTGCTCCTTGGATCTACCGTCGATACTGGATTGCATAAATCTAAGAGGAAGATCCAGACATCTGATCCGGAATCCTTCCATTCTATTCAGATTTGCATAAAATCTAGGAAAGGACTCCACCACTGAAAATGGTTAGCACAAGAACTGGCGCTACCGCTGCAGAGCAAGAAGGCCGGGATAGGCAGAATCCCACACAACAGCCTTCTTCCAATCAGGACAACACCGCTCACTCGGATCCGTCAGGGCCAGTCACCCGACAAGAGTTCCAAGTGTTGCTACAGGTACTGACTCAAAGCCGACAACAATTGGCTGAGCAGTTGCGCGCCAATGTTGAATTGACCAACCAACTAAACCGCCAAAGCCGCAGAAGGTCCAGGAGGGATGATGTGTCTCGCGCGTCTACTGAAAGTTCCGCCTCATCTGATTATCACCACAGGTCTACCCGTCCCCGGTTTGAAGGGAGTCACGCTCAAACTACTGGATATCAACCCGCCTTGACCGTTGGACAGTTAAGGACAGGGCCGTCAACCAGCTTCCAAACAGGACCCTCGACACGAGGAGGCACGGCTCCACAGTACACCATGGACAACCGCGCTACAACCGCCGTGGTAGAAACGAGGGTTGATACCCGGAATCCGTCAGAGCCGAACAATCAACAGCATGGACATACTCCTGAACCATATGTCCCAGAAGACGCTGAGCCAAGGATTGGGATTGGGATTTTGGATTTGCATCTTATTCCTACTGTTGAATTCGAATTCTAAACTGTAATTCACTGTTGTTCGCTGTAACTGCTTGTAACCATCGAAAGAGAATCAATAAAATCATCAAACTTCATAGTGGACGTAGGCACTACACCGAACCACTCTAAATTGCTTGTCTTTGCATTTTACGTTCTTGTTTGTTGGAGTTTTTGTTAGATAATCTCTGTTTTACATTTATATTCTTCATTTTATCTCCTCAAATAACTCCCGAAGAGTGTTGTGCCCATTTTTGGTACAAACAATTGCAATTTAACATTAACGTTAATCTTATCGTTTACTTATCCCCTAAGTATAATTACTATTAATTTTTGAATTTCAAATTTATGAATTGATTATTTATTTGAATTTGAATTTTATTTAAATTAATTTGAATTTAAAACGTCAAATGTCCATAACTTCCTCGTTTAAGCTCCGTTTTCAACATGTTATATATGGAAATTGATCAGAAAATCACCACAAATGCAACAACATAATTTTCATGGTCAAATTCTAGCTTTTAAAAAATTTACATTTCTACCCCTATCTTATTTAAATTAATTTATCCAACTTATTTATTTATGGTTGAATTTACGGGGTGTTACGGTGAAGATATTGTTATAATTTTTTTGGAACATCTGAAGAAACAACATATGTTATTCAAGCCTTTGGAAGGAGAGGATATGTGCGTTTACTTAGTAGTATAAACTTATGTGCTAAGCGCAATCTTAGTGCATGAGGAATGCAAGATCCAAAGGTCAGTTTACTACATTTGCCAGTGGAATCCTAGAGCGGAAAGGAACTATCCAAAACTAGAGAAATTGGCATACCATTTGTTGATTGCTTCGAGGAAGTTGAGATCATACTTCCAGGCTTATCCAATAAAGGTATTGACTGACCAACCACTCAGACAAGTGCTGAAACGTATCGAGACTTCGGGAAGATTAAAAAAGTGGAAAATTGAGTTGGACTCATCTGATATAGATTACCATCCTATGAAGGCAATTTGAGGACAAGCATTGGCAGATTTCATTGTTGAATTCACCATTTGGGTTCATGAAATAAAAGAAAAGTCGGTTGATCTTTCTCGATGGATATCGTATATTGATGGAGCGTCCATTGACCATAATTTCGGAGATGGAGTAGTTTTGATAATCCTACAGAGTCGGAGAATTTGTTATGCTTTGAAGCTAGAGATCAAAGCAACAAACAACGAAGCTAAATACGTTGATTGTAGGACTCAAGGTAGTAAAACATTTGGGAGCACAAACGCTACAAATCCTCAATGACTCTCAGTTAGTGGTTTTCTAGGTAAAGAAGGAATTTCAGGCTAAGGATGCAAGACTCGCCCCTTACTTATTGAAAGTGTTAGTACTGCTGGACAATTTGAAGCACTACACGATAACACACATCCCCATAGGATTGATTATGAATACTGATTCACTGGCCAAATTGGCAAGCTTTGGAGATGCACAACTATTGGCCAATGGAAGTTTCAATGACTCTAAACATTGACGAAATGAATAGTGGTTGGACCTGGAGATCGTGATGGAGAAGGAATCGTGGATGACTTTGATTAAAGAGTATTGGCTAAAGGGATTCTCCCAAAAGGAAGGAACAAATGATGAACTATCCTGCATAAAGTACCTTGGTTCATTATGAAAGAATGAGTGCTATACAAGAGAGGTTCTCATCCCCCTTTCTAAGTTATGTCACCAAAGATGTGGCTAAGAAGATGCTAGCAAATGTACACATTGGACAATGTGGTGATCACACCTAGAGGGAAACTTTAGCAAAGAAGATTCTTTGTCATGGGTATTTCTAGCCAACTATCAACGTGATGCACTAACTAATCAAGGGGATACTACAAGTGTTAGAAGTTTCCAAAGATTCTAGGAGCCCCATTCAACAAGCTTATGCAAATGGTTAGCTCATGACCATTTATAATTTAGGGAATTGACATTATTGGAGTGCTACCGATGTCAAGAGGTGGAGCGAAGTATGTAATAGTAGTTGTGGACCACTTCACAAAATGGGTTGAAGTAGAACCGCTTGCGACTATCACTTCGGCGAAAGTGATCGACATTTAAAGAATATTTTGTGCAAGTTATGAGTTCCACGGATGATAATCATTGACAATGGAACTCAATTCGAAAGTATAGAATTCCAAGAATTCTATGGTCGATATCAAATTGAGGTCGCGGTGGCACACCCATTGTAACGACCCGAAAATTTCAACCGTTTTAATAACGTAATTAGTTGAAATTTTGTGAAATTTTAAACGATAAAATTTTGAAATAAAAATTTTATATTTGGAATACGTCTAGTTAAACATAGCGACTGGTAAATTTTCGTCCGAAAATACGAAAGTTTATTTCGCGCGTAAATTCACTTCAATTTAATCAGTTAAAAAGCGTTGAAAATAAAATGTTTTCGAAACCAAAATATTTTTACATAGAAAAATTCTAAACCATCTTCTGAGCAAGATTTCAGTTTGTCGTTTTTCCAAATTCGGACATCTTTGGCTCCGTCGTTCTTATTTTCTGCAAAATAGCAGTATTCTGGTACCGATATCGATTTTTATCTGATGATCGTACCACTGATATCTGTACACCGTTTTGATCATCTAGTTGTGCTGATCTCTGCGGTATATTCATATGTGAGTTTCGACGTCCGTTGGACGATGAAATGTGTAAACGTTGAACCGTATTGGCATTAAGTATCTAGAATGTTATGTGCCCATTCATTTCGCAAACTGCTTAAAACGAATCACCAATCGTTTTGAATTCACAGAAATTTAAATTGTGACTTTTACCATTCCTATGGTTCCATGTTTTTGTTCCTTTCTCTAGTTCCAAGTATAAAATATAATGAGACAGCTCACGTTTGCATGTTCATAACTTTGCTCTTTCCTTTTTCATAAATCTACTGCATATATGCCTCCACTTTCTTTCTATGTCAAGCTGAAGCCAACTCTCATCTCCATTTGTTTTTCCACCTCATCTTCCCTTCACCCGAGCCGTGCTCCGACTTGCCGACTCAACACCATCTCCGCCGTCCTCTCCGCCTACATCAACCACCACCCAAACCGGGCCACCTCCGCCTTCACCATCCTCGCCGAACAACCCAGCAGCCTCCGCCCCAACGCCACTTCTCTGCTGCATTTCCGCCCAGCCACCAACGTGCCCCCGAAACCCAATTCCCTCACGTCCTCCTCCGCCACGCCGGAGCCACCGCCATCGACCTCACCTCGACAGCCACCTCATCCTCTTTGGCTGCCCGTTCCTCCGATTCGCCGAAGCGCAACCACCCACCTCAGGCGCCTACATCCGACTCTCTCCGTTTTTCTCCCCTCGGCCAACCCTTCCCTTCGACGAGTTCGCCCACCAATCTCCGCCCGCTTATCCTCCTTAGCCGAAGCCAATATCCACCTTGCTGCCATGTTCTTAAGCCCCTGCGTGTATATATATAGTAGGGTAAGGTATGTTTGGTTATTTGAATATATTATTTACAGTAGCTGTTATGTTAAGTTGTTATATTATATAAGATTTATACATTATTTTAGCTGTATAAGATGTTATATTATAAATGGTTGTATAAGTTATGCTATACGGAAGTTACTTAGTTTGTATACATTTGGGTTTCTACAACTTTATACAACATCAGTTTGTAAATGGTTAATATATAAGTTTTGGTTCAAATATACATTTCGTTAGTTTTTTTTTTTTTTTTTTCGTTGTAGAGTTTTAAATATAATGTAGATATATATTACTGTATGAAGTAAAATTATAAAATAAATATGGAAAAAGTATGTTTATTTAAGCATATATTATGTTACTTAAGTTAAGCCTACTATTCGTATATACAAGTATGTTTTACTTTATATAAAGCAAGCTATGTTTATGAGTTGGAGTTGTCTGCACATGTGAACTTGACCTGGAATATTTAGGCGGGTCTGCAAATTTAATGTGTGTAGTTTCTTATAGGTATAAGTTGATTAGTTTCATATATGGGGTGTTTATATTTAAAATGTGTATAGTACTTCAACATACATTATATATATATATATCTTGACTTTAACATACGAATTAATGTTTAAACAATAAAATTTGAGATGCATATAGATTTAATTTTGATATGTGTTTGAAATATGATTGTATGCAAATAGTTAGTTATAGTTATACACATAAGCGTATTTATACCAGTTATCCTGGTCAATCCAGTTCTAATTCGTTTATCGATCCATGTTATCAGCTTTGTCCGTCGTGCCCGTTTTCTGTCGAATCATGTCCATCCAACATTGCTTTGTAATCTGTAGCGCATTTCTTCGACAAATTCCTCTAGCCTCGAAAGGTGAGCACTCACTCACGATTAACGTTCTTTTATTTATTAAATTTGATTTCAATTGAAACGACAATTGAAATATACTGTTGTTAGTTAATTACACTGTTATATATGCTATTACCTGTATCAGTTCACCTGTGACATCTGACACCATTATCTGTTAATTATTTATGTGATGATAATACAGTTTGGCTGATAATTGATTGATTGTTGATGTTTATATTGGACGTTAAATTGTTAATGTTTAAATGATAAACAGTATGAAATTTAACTTGATATAGGATAATTAAATGTTAAATTGGATTAAATGACATTTGTATAATATGACCCCTTTAACTGTTGAATTTATTGACACGTAGGATTTGTTTAATTACACTTTGAGCCGCTGAATGTATGTTGTTAAATTGATGATGTATGAAATTGTAAATTGAATGACAAGTGAAGAACCGTAATGTATGTAATAATCTTTAATCTACATGAAATGATAGTGTAGATTCTAGAAATAATTATATTAATTCGTACAAATAACAATGCGAATTAATACGGTTATTTCGGGATTATTTGAATTGATTATTGGATCGTTATTGTTTGATGTTATTGCTTGTTTATTTACTTTGACACCATCCCAGTTATCACACTGCAAGTACCCTTTACTATGCTTTGATTTTGAATTGAATTGGAATCGGGTTGAAATGATAAATACCCAAATTGAACTTTGACCTTGGATATAGAAAATTAAATAAAAAACCCGATTGGTCAATAATTTGATTTAAAAATAAAATGAAGATTTTATTTGAATAAATAATATGGTTTTGAAACGAAGTTGGAAATTGAATTTAATGAAATTTAAAAGTGAATATTTAATAATCTGAAATGAAATATTAATAAAGAAATTGATGAAAGAAGGTTGTTTAATTTGAGAAATGATTGAATTAAGTTTGAAATTATAATTAAGTTTGAAATTATTAAAATTTGAAATTATTTAATAATTAAGTTTTGAATTATTTAATAATTGAATAAGATTGAATCATTTGATAATTGAATAAAAATTTGAATTCTTTGATAAGAGAAATTGGACTTTGAATAAGTGAAATTTGAACTTTATTAATAAAAGAATTTGGGTTTCTTTATTTATTATGTTTTGGAAATTTATTTAAGTAAGTAAATAACTGAAATTGAATTTCTTAACAAGAAATAAAATGTGATTTATTAAAATTAATGTAAGACTTGAAGTTTAAAGAATTCGATTTGATGAATTTAATTTAATTCAAAATTGTAAGTTTTGATTAAATGAAGTTGAACTTAAGAATTGATTTAATGAATTGGAAATTTAATAGAAATTGTTTTGAATGGAAAAGTAACTTAACGAATATTAAATGAAATGGATAAATGGATTTAAATTGGTTTGAATGTTAAATTAATTTAAATGATTTCGGAATGAAACTTATATACGAACTTGAAAATATTTGAATTGTTTTAAATAAAAATTGAAATTGAATTATAAGATTTTGAACGGAAAATTGGAAGTTTTGAAACGAAAATTTGGAAATTGTTTTAGAAAGAAAAATGAAATGTTGATTTACGAATTGAAATTGAAATTGAATTGATTTGATTTTTGAAATATATAAACGACCAATCGGTGTAATAATTACGAAAGTTATTAAAGAGACCGGGATCGGTAATGGATATACTCTCTATCTGAACCGAAACCACTTTAATAACTATACGCGGAGTGTTGATCCAGAACGAAGTGGATGGTTTTGATGAACGCGTTGACTGAAGAAAGAGAACGATTTTGGATGACCCTTGACATGACTAAAACAGGAGCCGCGCCGGGCCATTGAGGATCGCCATCTCTAGCGGACACACTTCTTCGATACCATATCTATTACTTTTGTGATTCGATTTGGGTGCACCCCTCGATTTGGGAGTGTTGTTTCGCGGTGTTGGGGTGGTAGCTGCTATGCCCAACATCAGTCCGGATCAGGCAACTACTAGTATCCTAGTTGGTATCGCCTCATGTACCTTGTCATACTGATTATCCTATTCGCGACCACTACGATTTTGATTTGTACCTTTAGTATATGGATTGCCCTCTGGTGACTTCCGGTTTTGGGGAAACTACGGTCTTGTATATGCTTTTGGGAATAAACAGGTTAAGAGGTGTATGGGCCCTGCTTAACCCTACTTTGATATCTTTATATTACTGATAGACATTATCTACTTAGCGTACATTACTACCTAGTAGATAGTTTAACGGATCCTTAAAGGATGGTTATTCCAAACATCCTTTGAGTTACTTGTATTTCAATTGCTATTTCACTTGAGTTGGATTTATTAATATAAGAATGTTAATCCTGACTCGAGTGTCTTGTGTTTTGCTTTACGCTCGGGTCAGACTGAGTGTACCAGTATTCGATGCTCACCTTTGGAGTTGGAGCTTTGCTTGAAGATCCAGCCATCTATTCTGCTTCCAGTATTCGATGATTCCAGTGATGTATTCTGATTTGTATCTGATGTATCATATTACTCTTCCGTTGTATCTGGTTTAACTCTGATGTATCGTATTACTCTTCTGTTGTAAACTCTGTTGTATCTTATACATTTATATAGTAGCTTCATGAACTACTATCTTTTTATTTCCGCTGCACTTATTACTCTGTGTCTGTGATCTGTGATTATTTATTTATTTTATATGTTTAGTTTTGCCAAATTTAAATTAACAGCGCGGTATTTTGAGCAATTCAACTCCGGCATGAGTGTCTACCTATACACTTATAATGGACGCGAATGGTCCAAAATGGCGGGTCGTTACAGTTGGTATCAGAGCTTTGGTAGCTCTAGGCAAAACTTAACATATAGGGTAAATGTATTTACGGAATCACTCTCATTCGAGTTTCAATCTCTTCCTTTGACTCAATTCCTTGAATTTGGGACGTTCCCTACGGTTCCAAAATTTCATTCGTGTCCCTCACTATTCGTCTCCTTTCAATTCTGGAGCATCACATAACTCCACTTCGAATGACCCTTATAGTGAATCGGCGGTCTCGCCAATCTTCGAATGATTTGTGAAGGAGCAAAACTCCTTTACAACTGGCATTGATTTACCGGAGATTTCTGTATCCTCGGTTTACGATGCTATCTTTCTCCTACTATACCTGAATTCCATCTCTTAAGATCGAGTGTTGATTTACCTCGGAAGCCAGCATCGATCCTATTCTTGAAGTTACGGACGACCGGTTAAGGTTGCCCGCGATTTATATAAACTTATCCATCGCCTTATTTTGTTATTTAATTATCTCGTCTTTGTTCAAACCTATCTTCGAATCAAATTTCTCTTTGATTTAAGTCCATCAAATTTGAATCCCTATCCTTATTTGAAATTCATTCTTGTATCGTCGAGCAAAGAAGTGTATTTGTAAACTAATATATAAATGTTTTAATATATGCTGTGTTGTTTGAGTTGTTGATGTTGATTTGGGTTTCCGATCGATTCGTCTGATCAACGCTATCGATAGGATTTCCAAAACACTTGAACAGAGCAAACTGACACAATATTATTTTCAAATTTGGAAAATGAAATAAATTTGTTTGATTATATTGTGAAAATATAAGTAAAATTTTCTGAAATTTAATAGGTTAATTAAATTGTTTGTTTGAAATGATAATATTTGATTATCATTTATTGTTCTAAATAAATTTATAAATATGGTTTATAAATTGATTTGGAATTTGTAATGAATTTAATTCAGAAATTTGAGAATTTAGTTTCCGGTGATTTCGAACTTTGGTTTTAAAAATTTAAAGTATATATTACTGAAAGTATTTTCGAATAGAAATCGTTTCCAAAGAATTTTAAAATGATGAAATCAGTGCTCTTCTCTTTGTCGCTGGAAAATAATTTCGGTGATGGCGGCCGCATCATCGACATTCATTTTCGAGTTTCGAAGCAGAGACATTATTCTGTAGCAATTCGCTACGGTTTTGTTTTGAAAAATATTTTGATTTGAATTTCTTCAGTATAATTTGATTTATATATATAAGTATCTTATTTTTAAAATTTAATTTGATTTGATAAATATATATATCTCTAAATTGTTTAATGTAAATCGGAAATATAATTCTTAAATTTTGTTAAAAGATGATTTTAATTATAAATAAAACCAAAATTTGAAATAAATATTTAAACTTGAATAATTGAATTTGGAAAATTTTATTTGTATATTGTTCAACTGCATCCTAATACAACTTACCTAAATCATTCAGAAGTTGAATATGAAATTGGATAATATATAAGATAAATTGAATTTATAAATAAAATTTGAGTGTTTATAATAAATGTTATACACTAAATTTTGATTATAAAGATGTTAATAGAGTTAGATAGGATAATAAGTAAACTTAGAATAGTTTATAAATTTGTTTTGAAGGAATTAATAAATTGAAATTAGATCAACATATGAAAATACCTTAAATTTAAAAGAAATTAATAGATGTAAATTAATTTAAATCGCAACTTTTATGGTTTAAATTAATTTATACGGGTTTAATATATTTGGTTAGATATAATTAGGATAAATTTAACAATAATTTGGGATAAACAAAAATTTAAATTGTTGAAAAATATGATTATAATAAAAGACTATTCAAATTTATGGTTTAGAAATTGTAAATTGAAGAAAATGGGATAATAAGATAATGAATTTAGAAATAGTTGAGATTGATTTTAGTGAAATAAAATGGATTAAATAAATTATTGAATATCCAATTAATTTAAATTTGAATTTATATGGTTTAAATTAATTGTTATTTTGTATATTCAAATCTGTTCTCTTTCTGGTTGTTTCTATTCTTCTACCTCGTTCCTTTTCGGGGACGAAAAGTTTTGAGTGGGGGAGAGTGTAACGACCCGTAAATTTCAACCGTTTTAATAACGTAATTAGTTGAAATTTTGTGAAATTTTAAACGATAAAATTTTGAAATAAAAATTTTATATTTGGAATACGTCTAGTTAAACATAGCGACTGGTAAATTTTCGTCCGAAAATACGAAAGTTTATTTCGCGCGTAAATTCACTTCAATTTAATCAGTTAAAAAGCGTTGAAAATAAAATGTTTTCGAAACCAAAATATTTTTACATAGAAAAATTCTAAACCATCTTCTGAGCAAGATTTCAGTTTGTCGTTTTTCCAAATTCGGACATCTTTGGCTCCGTCGTTCTTATTTTCTGCAAAATAGCAGTATTCTGGTACCGATATCGATTTTTATCTGATGATCGTACCACTGATATCTGTACACCGTTTTGATCATCTAGTTGTGCTGATCTCTGCGGTATATTCATATGTGAGTTTCGACGTCCGTTGGACGATGAAATGTGTAAACGTTGAACCGTATTGGCATTAAGTATCTAGAATGTTATGTGCCCATTCATTTCGCAAACTGCTTAAAACGAATCACCAATCGTTTTGAATTCACAGAAATTTAAATTGCGACTTTTACCATTCCTATGGTTCCATGTTTTTGTTCCTTTCTCTAGTTCCAAGTATAAAATATAATGAGACAGCTCACGTTTGCCTGTTCATAACTTTGCTCTTTCCTTTTTCATAAATCTACTGCATATATGCCTCCACTTTCTTTCTATGTCAAGCTGAAGCCAACTCTCATCTCCATTTGTTTTTCCACCTCATCTTCCCTTCACCCGAGCCGTGCTCCGACTTGCCGACTCAACACCATCTCCGCCGTCCTCTCCGCCTACATCAACCACCACCCAAACCGGGCCACCTCCGCCTTCACCATCCTCGCCGAACAACCCAGCAGCCTCCGCCCCAACGCCACTTCTCTGCTGCATTTCCGCCCAGCCACCAACGTGCCCCCGAAACCCAATTCCCTCACGTCCTCCTCCGCCACGCCGGAGCCACCGCCATCGACCTCACCTCGACAGCCACCTCATCCTCTTTGGCTGCCCGTTCCTCCGATTCGCCGAAGCGCAACCACCCACCTCAGGCGCCTACATCCGACTCTCTCCGTTTTTCTCCCCTCGGCCAACCCTTCCCTTCGACGAGTTCGCCCACCAATCTCCGCCCGCTTATCCTCCTTAGCCGAAGCCAATATCCACCTTGCTGCCATGTTCTTAAGCCCCTGCGTGTATATATATAGTAGGGTAAGGTATGTTTGGTTATTTGAATATATTATTTACAGTAGCTGTTATGTTAAGTTGTTATATTATATAAGATTTATACATTATTTTAGCTGTATAAGATGTTATATTATAAATGGTTGTATAAGTTATGCTATACGGAAGTTACTTAGTTTGTATACATTTGGGTTTCTACAACTTTATACAACATCAGTTTGTAAATGGTTAATATATAAGTTTTGGTTCAAATATACATTTCGTTAGTTTTTTTTTTTTTTTTTTTCGTTGTAGAGTTTTAAATATAATGTAGATATATATTACTGTATGAAGTAAAATTATAAAATAAATATGGAAAAAGTATGTTTATTTAAGCATATATTATGTTACTTAAGTTAAGCCTACTATTCGTATATACAAGTATGTTTTACTTTATATAAAGCAAGCTATGTTTATGAGTTGGAGTTGTCTGCACATGTGAACTTGACCTGGAATATTTAGGCGGGTCTGCAAATTTAATGTGTGTAGTTTCTTATAGGTATAAGTTGATTAGTTTCATATATGGGGTGTTTATATTTAAAATGTGTATAGTACTTCAACATACATTATATATATATATATATATATCTTGACTTTAACATACGAATTAATGTTTAAACAATAAAATTTGAGATGCATATAGATTTAATTTTGATATGTGTTTGAAATATGATTGTATGCAAATAGTTAGTTATAGTTATACACATAAGCGTATTTATACCAGTTATCCTGGTCAATCCAGTTCTAATTCGTTTATCGATCCATGTTATCAGCTTTGTCCGTCGTGCCCGTTTTCTGTCGAATCATGTCCATCCAACATTGCTTTGTAATCTGTAGCGCATTTCTTCGACAAATTCCTCTAGCCTCGAAAGGTGAGCACTCACTCACGATTAACGTTCTTTTATTTATTAAATTTGATTTCAATTGAAACGACAATTGAAATATACTGTTGTTAGTTAATTACACTGTTATATATGCTATTACCTGTATCAGTTCACCTGTGACATCTGACACCATTATCTGTTAATTATTTATGTGATGATAATACAGTTTGGCTGATAATTGATTGATTGTTGATGTTTATATTGGACGTTAAATTGTTAATGTTTAAATGATAAACAGTATGAAATTTAACTTGATATAGGATAATTAAATGTTAAATTGGATTAAATGACATTTGTATAATATGACCCCTTTAACTGTTGAATTTATTGACACGTAGGATTTGTTTAATTACACTTTGAGCCGCTGAATGTATGTTGTTAAATTGATGATGTATGAAATTGTAAATTGAATGACAAGTGAAGAACCGTAATGTATGTAATAATCTTTAATCTACATGAAATGATAGTGTAGATTCTAGAAATAATTATATTAATTCGTACAAATAACAATGCGAATTAATACGGTTATTTCGGGATTATTTGAATTGATTATTGGATCGTTATTGTTTGATGTTATTGCTTGTTTATTTACTTTGACACCATCCCAGTTATCACACTGCAAGTACCCTTTACTATGCTTTGATTTTGAATTGAATTGGAATCGGGTTGAAATGATAAATACCCAAATTGAACTTTGACCTTGGATATAGAAAATTAAATAAAAAACCCGATTGGTCAATAATTTGATTTAAAAATAAAATGAAGATTTTATTTGAATAAATAATATGGTTTTGAAACGAAGTTGGAAATTGAATTTAATGAAATTTAAAAGTGAATATTTAATAATCTGAAATGAAATATTAATAAAGAAATTGATGAAAGAAGGTTGTTTAATTTGAGAAATGATTGAATTAAGTTTGAAATTATAATTAAGTTTGAAATTATTAAAATTTGAAATTATTTAATAATTAAGTTTTGAATTATTTAATAATTGAATAAGATTGAATCATTTGATAATTGAATAAAAATTTGAATTCTTTGATAAGAGAAATTGGACTTTGAATAAGTGAAATTTGAACTTTATTATTAAAAGAATTTGGGTTTCTTTATTTATTATGTTTTGGAAATTTATTTAAGTAAGTAAATAACTGAAATTGAATTTCTTAACAAGAAATAAAATGTGATTTATTAAAATTAATGTAAGACTTGAAGTTTAAAGAATTCGATTTGATGAATTTAATTTAATTCAAAATTGTAAGTTTTGATTAAATGAAGTTGAACTTAAGAATTGATTTAATGAATTGGAAATTTAATAGAAATTGTTTTGAATGGAAAAGTAACTTAACGAATATTAAATGAAATGGATAAATGGATTTAAATTGGTTTGAATGTTAAATTAATTTAAATGATTTCGGAATGAAACTTATATACGAACTTGAAAATATTTGAATTGTTTTAAATAAAAATTGAAATTGAATTATAAGATTTTGAACGGAAAATTGGAAGTTTTGAAACGAAAATTTGGAAATTGTTTTAGAAAGAAAAATGAAATGTTGATTTACGAATTGAAATTGAAATTGAATTGATTTGATTTTTGAAATATATAAACGACCAATCGGTGTAATAATTACGAAAGTTATTAAAGAGACCGGGATCGGTAATGGATATACTCTCTATCTGAACCGAAACCACTTTAATAACTATACGCGGAGTGTTGATCCAGAACGAAGTGGATGGTTTTGATGAACGCGTTGACTGAAGAAAGAGAACGATTTTGGATGACCCTTGACATGACTAAAACAGGAGCCGCGCCGGGCCATTGAGGATCGCCATCTCTAGCGGACACACTTCTTCGATACCATATCTATTACTTTTGTGATTCGATTTGGGTGCACCCCTCGATTTGGGAGTGTTGTTTCGCGGTGTTGGGGTGGTAGCTGCTATGCCCAACATCAGTCCGGATCAGGCAAC
Source organism: Allium fistulosum (assembly GCA_030737815.1). Classification (NCBI taxonomy): domain Eukaryota; kingdom Viridiplantae; phylum Streptophyta; class Magnoliopsida; order Asparagales; family Amaryllidaceae; genus Allium; species Allium fistulosum. The sequence goes on from CM060905.1 coordinate 90,179,208, forward strand.
TACTAGTATCCTAGTTGGTATCGCCTCATGTACCTTGTCATACTGATTATCCTATTCGCGACCACTACGATTTTGATTTGTACCTTTAGTATATGGATTGCCCTCTGGTGACTTCCGGTTTTGGGGAAACTACGGTCTTGTATATGCTTTTGGGAATAAACAGGTTAAGAGGTGTATGGACCCTGCTTAACCCTACTTTGATATCTTTATATTACTAATAGACATTATCTACTTAGCGTACATTACTACCTAGTAGATAGTTTAACGGATCCTTAAAGGATGGTTATTCCAAACATCCTTTGAGTTACTTGTATTTCAATTGCTATTTCACTTGAGTTGGATTTATTAATATAAGAATGTTAATCCTGACTCGAGTGTCTTGTGTTTTGCTTTACGCTCGGGTCAGACTGAGTGTACCAGTATTCGATGCTCACCTTTGGAGTTGGAGCTTTGCTTGAAGATCCAGCCATCTATTCTGCTTCCAGTATTCGATGATTCCAGTGATGTATTCTGATTTGTATCTGATGTATCATATTACTCTTCCGTTGTATCTGGTTTAACTCTGATGTATCGTATTACTCTTCTGTTGTAAACTCTGTTGTATCTTATACATTTATATAGTAGCTTCATGAACTACTATCTTTTTATTTCCGCTGCACTTATTACTCTGTGTCTGTGATCTGTGATTATTTATTTATTTTATATGTTTAGTTTTGCCAAATTTAAATTAACAGCGCGGTATTTTGAGCAATTCAACTCCGGCATGAGTTTCTACCTATACACTTATAATGGACGCGAATGGTCCAAAATGGCGGGTCGTTACACCCATAGGCAAATGGACAGTGGAGGACGTGAATAAATCATTAAGAAAATACTAAAGAGAGCTAAGGGCAACTAGGTGGATGCGTTACCATTGGCATTATCGGCTTATTATGGAACAACCCAGAAATCTGCAACTAGTTATACTCCATTTGCTTTGGCTTATGGAACGGAGGCCATGATAACGACTGAAGCTAAAGTCCCTTCTCATTGAAGATTGTACTATGATCCTATGGTAAATAAGGAACTCCTTGCTTAAGTCCTTGTACTTGGTTAAATAAAAGCAAGAAGAGTCTGATCTAAGGGTAGCTGCTCACCAACTTAGAGTAGCAAAGAAGTTCAATGTGAAGGTCAAAAACTATGCCTTCGAAATAGACGATTTCGTTTTGAAACGGGTATTTCTGGGTATATAAGAGGTACATGGTCCAAATTGCGATGGTCCCTATATGATCGCATAGAATTTTGGAGACATCTCTTTGAAGCTATTAACTATAGATGGGACCCCAATTCCATGGGCATGGAATACGAGCATTTGCACCGTTATTTCACTTGATATTGTTTCTAGAAATAGGGCATGCTATTCATTAGAAATCGATGTAATATGGAAATAATTACCATTTGTTCGTAAATAAAGTTAGCTTTGGAATCAATGGAACCATGTTCTTAAAGTCTGACGTTGTTCTCTGAGAGTAGTAGGAGAATCTAGCATTTTATGTTTTGAAAATTGGATGTTTAAGTACCCAGAGATAGGTACTGACCAACTCCTTTGCTACATAATTGGACTGGTGGAGTATGATAGGACAAGGGTATATCCAGATGATTCACAACTAAACATCACATCTTTGATCAAGGCTAATATCTAAGCATGGTCATGGATGGGTGCCTAGAGACAGGCATTGAAGACACCAACTTTTGTAGACAGGAATCGATGTGTGATAGAGTTTTTCTTCCAGGCATACTGTCAAACTATATTGGTGCTCATGCAAGTATAAGAGGACAAGACATACGACATCATCCTCATTGATAGAGCACAACTTTGTTTATAGTCGAATGGGATATATTCGACCAATAATAAACAAGGTTGATTGATGAAATATAGTATTGTTTAGTTAAAGAAGAAATTTTTGACCAATAATAAGCAAAGCTAAGTAATAGAATGACACTAGATAATTGCAGAGAAATTATTTATATGTACAAAATTACAATAAGTAAACGCATTGCACAAATCACAGATATAGGTAGGTATGGTATATAAGTAATTTCATTACAAATAATTATATATTATTCATGCATGCATGTACATAGGCAAGTAAATAAAAGATGTGATATAGTAACTGAAACATAATTGAATGGAAAACAACTTTTATTTATTACATCTTTTTGCGTACAAGACCGCAAGGTTCGTACCCGCACAACAACGCCCTATACGTGGATACAAAATAAAAAAGAAACCATCATCAAGGATGCTTCCTCCACTTTGGTTTCTTCTTCTCACTCCTAGAAGTAGAAGGCTTTCTTTTCTCAGTGTTAGTGCCCTTTGAGGGTGCAAGTCAGCCTTATGGTTCTTCATCCCAATCATAGTCACTTCTTGATCTAGTTGGGGATTTAGGAGCTCTGACAGATATTTTAGTGGCAAGAGAGGTAGAGATTGGAACCTATAGTGGAGGGATCGATAAGGACATGACAAAGGAGGTGGAACATTCTCCATACCTAGTTCAAGTTTGACATTCTTCGGCTTGAAGATGCCAATAGCCTTTCTCTTCTCTATAAATGGTCCAAGTTCGGGCCTTTTAACGCCTATGATAAGAACTTCGTTATCGCCCATTGAAAGGTCATGCTCGTTCATGCCCATCTCCATTAGGGCACTAATCTTTTCTTATCATGTCTAAGAGGTTGGAATGAAGGGTTGATAGAGACGATGATGGACGAAGTGACTAAAGCTTTAAAGCCTCGAGTGAAGATTACATTCGGTAAAATAAACCTGAGGCAGTTGATATAAAAGTTGATAAAGAGAAAAGAAAAGGTTAGAGACATCCCTAGGAGACATTTGAAGCTTCTCGAATGCAAGGGGAGTTAGATATATATATATATATATCCAATGGTTGATGTTTGGATCTGAGGATGTGCCTCAATCTACCCTTCCTCAAGGATAGGAGATAAAGAAGGAAGTTTAGGGGCACAAAGCAGGGATCTTTAGGGTTGTGTCCCGCGGAAGCTGAAGTTGACATAGTGGTGGTAGTTGTCGTTATCGTTGTTGTTGGTATTATTGTTATTGTTATTGTTGTTGAGGTATGGATGGCAGATACGGGTGCATATTGTAGGATAGAATTAAACCTAGAGAGGGGTGAATAGGGTTTATAATATATTCATTAAATAATAAAAATCACAACATAAATAATAATAGAGTAAATGTGGAAAATAAAAGCAATACACAAATTTACCTAGCTTCGGCAATACTTGCCTACCGCTTCTCCCAAGATTTCTACTAAGATTAAACAATCGACTGCTTACAAACACCTTGTAAACATGCAACTATCGCTTACCCGATTGTTCTAACCCTAGACCTAGAAACCCTGCCTCAACTCTATCCCTGAGTGAGAAATTCCTGAACTACACACCGTAGTTCAATCCTATTTACAAACTAGAGTTTTATAATTTAAAAGTAAAGTACAATAAAACAGATAAAAGGAGACTAAGAAATAAAAATACAGCCCAAAAAATAATCTGCTATTTCTAACCCACTTTCTTTTCAAATCGATCATCTTTCATTTATTTCCACTTTAGGGTTTCCCCCTTTAATTCTGAAAGCCACTATTTAAAAGAAATTTGATTGGTGAAGTTTTGCCTTTATCTCCTTGTCACTCGATCTCTTTCGAATGGTCCAGAAATTGATATTTACAGCTACTTTCTTGGTCAAGAGCTTTTGTTGTTGATGATTTGTTACGTTACTAATTTTTTGATTTTTAGTTTTGAATTAATTGACTTTGAATTTCCGATGATGATTTGGTTTATATATGGTAAGATTTTGAAGAAGTCCTCCTTGGATTTTCAAATATTTTATGCTTTTCTATTTTGAATTTTTCAACTCTAATTGATGCTTTTTACCTTAGTTGTTAATTTTCGATCGATCCTTTGGTCTTTGGTTTTAAGATCGTTGAATTTTTTATCCCAAATATATATGCCGACTTCGGCTTAAACTGCTCAACTTGCAAAAAAAAAATTGTTGTTGCAAACCTTTTTGGGCATTCACCTTCGACCATGTTAATATCTGAACTGTGTACTTGCTTGTGATCCTCTGAGTTTGGTGTTGCTGCCTTTGGTTAATGTGTATTTTGTGCACTTACCTTGTGGACGCTATGTATTTTCACTTGTGAGCCTGCATTGAGTATATTGTTCCTTATGTTGGCCTTGTATGCTCTTGCACTTGTTGTAGTGCACAAGTGGTTCTGTTGTGTACCTGAAATCATCAGTTGACCTTGTTGTCCTTGTGTGTTTGGTTTGTGCACTTGCTTGTTTTCACTTGTGAACTTGTGTATCAACTTGTTGTCCTTGCGTGTTTGGTTTGTGCACTCCTTCTTGTGTATGCTTTGAACTCTGGTGAGCTTGCCTATTGTTGTTCTTGACTGTACTTACACTTTTAATCTACCTTCTGCATTACTTTGGTCTGATGCATGTTGTGACTTGTTGGCTCGTCCTGGTTGTGCACTGTGTTGAGCTACTTGCATGTGCACATGACCTTATTAAGTCACTTTGTCAGTATTGCAACAGCTTTCTTTTGTGTGTTGCCTTATGTACTTGAATTGTGGTTGCCTATGTCCTTGCCTTGTGCATGTCTTGTGCTTGCCATGTGCTTGATTTTCTTAGTCTGTCTTATGCATCTATTTGGCTGGCTTGCTCTTGTCTTCCTGTTGTGCACCATGTTCATCTTGTTTTGTGCTTTTGGCTTTTCAGGCATGTGCATTTGCACTGTAATTGCCTTGTGCATTCATTTACTGCCTTATGTTGATCTAAAATACATTTGGGCTTGACCTCATGCTGTACATGTACCTGATCTAGTTGCACTTACTTATTTTGGCTTGCCTACACTTAAAATTGATGTTGCACTATATGTTTTCAAACTGTTGGTGCTAATGTGTTTTATGCATGTATGCAAGCTTGACATGTGCACATGTGCAAATACATTTCCTTTTTAATGTGCTTGTTTATTTAAATTTGCTCGGCCTTAGGGTATGTACAGTGATACACTGTACATATTGTAGGTTGCTCGTGCACATTATTGACTTGATTTTAAATTTTTGTTCCACACGAACATGTTGTATTGGTCCTTGTATATAATAGTTGTATTGGTCCATGTTCATTATTTTTTGTTCCTATTTAAAATATGAAAAGAAAAAACTAATAAACTGAGGGAACGTCGAGTTCAAATATATTTGTATTTTTGGAGTTTCAATTTATTTCTTTTTGCTTTTTATTGCATTGTTATTTGACAGGCAAACCAGATGACTGGACAAAAATTGGAGCAAGAAGATAAAAATTGTATTCGAGCGAGTGAGGACAGGAGTGGTTACAAATTTTTATATTTGAAAGAGTATTGTATATGAGAGAGTAAAAAATTGTTGTATATGAATATTGTATATAAAATATTATGGAATCTCTTATTGTAATTGTCTATGCTATTGACGTTTTATTAAAATAAAATATTTGTTGAAATCAAATTTTATTTGTTTATTTCATTCTATGATATTGCAATAGTACTATAACGAACATTTAAAGAATATATATATGTTTATTATCATCAAACAAAAATCATAAACTACTATATTCTACACATATATCCTAAGTGTAGGAATTGCGATGACCTCATAGCTAGTCATCGTTAGAGTTAGAGTGATGTTCTACATTTGGGTTCCTATTGGATTGGACTAAACTTTCAACCCAATCCTTAGAGATGGATTCAGCTAGAACCCCAACATGCACCTGGGTGGTGGTGGAGTTTTCAAGAGCCCGCTCTGCCTGATGACCCATGGCTAGGACCTCCAAATCTTCTTCATCTATGAGATCAACTTTAAGTTCCTCTTCATAAACTTTATCGACATGGTCTCCCTCCTGTTTATGTATATTTTCCCAGTTGAGAGCTAACGTTCAGGGATACCCTTCTTCCAACCACTTGAGATTGCTTATTTTGATCACGTTGGCATAGAAGCATACTAAGTTACCTCTATTATATCATGAAGCACTTCTTTTCCTTTTTCAACCTCGATGGCACAAGCTTTTAAGAGTTTCTTTTCATCATAGGACCAAATGATCTCGAGCATGTGTTCCTCAGCTAACGTGAGCATTTCATCTTTTTTGTTCTTTTACTCATCCACCTCAACATTTAGATTTGCAATGGTAAGAGCTTGGGCGTCGATGGTCACTTGTAGTGTAGCCTTTTCTTTAGCTAACTCATTGCTCTTGCAAAAGGCATTCTGTAACACCCATAGTTTTAAATAGCATTATTCAGGAGATTTAATGTAACACCCCATAATTTTGGTAACATTATTTAGGATAATTAATTAGTTAAATAAAATAAAATAATGTGTTGATTAGGGGATTGAGATTTGACTTAATTAAAGGGGTAGCCGTGCCATTTAACCTATGAATTAAAATAAGAGTTAAATTGAAATATATGAGGGGTAAAATAGGAAAGAGGCCATTCTTATATCCCTTAAATATGGTTGTGTATTCTCCTATACACGTTCATTTAATTTTCAAAATTTTAAAAGCTAAGGTCGGCCACCATTAATAAGAGAAAGGGGAAAAAGATAGAGAAAAGCTAGGAAGAAGCTTAAGCAAATCAAATCCATTGACATCTCAATCTCTTTAGTCTCTAAAGCTAAGGTGAATACTGTTTACATCTCAAATTTTTATTGTTTCGGTTTTAAGATGAATTTCAGATATTTTGCATTGATTTTCCATGTTTTTAAATGATGGAATGATTATATATACTTGTTGATGATTTATGGTTGTTCATATAGATTTTATGACATGTTTTGATATGAAAACCTTATTAAATGGCATCCAAATGCCTTACGAATTTTTGTATAGACTAGAAATATTATTTTGGACATGGGTTTCAATTTTCAAAATTTTCTAAATTTTTGTGGAATTTATATGATTTTTCTAGTATAGAAAATGTTAATTTGGGTTAATAATTATTTATGGTTAAATCAAAAAAGGTTTGGGTCTGAAATTTTTATAGGTTGGAAAAGATATCAAAAGAGTTTTTTTGGATTCTGTAGAATTTTCCTAAGTGTTTTAATGGGTATATAAAATTATTTAAGGTATGGAACTTAACTGTTTTATATATTTATAAAAGGAGAAGGGGCTTTTTGTAAATAAAATCAAATTTGATTTTTTGGAAATTGGCAGCACTTTTCAAAATGTACAATGGAAACCAATCAGATTTAGACAGACAAGGTAAGTTAGGTACAAAAGAAATAGTTTAAAAGGACTAATCTACATGTTTTTCACTATTTCGATGCTTTCGACACCAAGTTCCGCCTCCTTAGCTTCGCTTCTGACACAGTCGAAACCAATGAACATGGTATCAAGGAACTGGTACATTGTGAATTGGATGTAGGTGGAAGGCCTGGAGTCGAAACCAGGGGTTCCGAAGGGGTTGAGGCATTACTCTGCTTTTAAAAGATAATGCGTCTGCTTGCTTTCGACTAAGTAGCTTTCGACTTGGTTAGATTTCGACTAGGTCTAATGGATTTAAAGAAATGGTTTCGATTGGGTTGCACTTTTGTTTTAAATGAATGCTTTCGACTAAGTTGAAACCTTAAGTTGCTACTTCCTACCTTTCGATCCAGATGGTTTGGAAAGGGTTGTTTTGTTTTCTAAAAACTTGGCCACTTCTCCAATGCTTTCAAAGGGATGGTTTCGACACCATCACATCTTTACTTAGGAAATGGTTTCGAAACAGATGCTTTCGACCTAAATGTTTTAATGGCCCTTTTTCTATGATTGAAGTAAAACCCAAATGGTTTCGAAAGTGACATTTTTAAATGGTTTCGAAATAGACGCTTTCGATTTTAATGGGTTTATGATCCTTTTGCTCTGCTTGAAGGCTTAATCCAAAGGGTTTCGACCGAAATAGTTTTCAAAGGTTTCGAAGGGGTAAATTTTTGAATGGTTTCAAAAGGTTTCCACATGTTTTAAAATTGAACCCAAAAGCTTTCGAAAGGTTTAGTATTTTAATTCTTTCGAAAGGGTTTTAGTGAATGGATTCGAAGGGGTGGTTCCCAGGGTTTCGAAAGGGTTGAAAGGAAAGGTTTTTCCTATGTTTTCGAAAGGAAATATTTAAAGGTTTTAAAGATGGATGTCTAATGTTTTGAAGCTTTCAAAGGAAAGGCTTTTAATGGTTTTGAAAGGATCACTTTCAATGGTTTCGAAAGGGTTACCTTCAAGGGTTTCGAAAAGGGTTGCTTTAAGGTTTTAAACAAAGGTTTTGAATGTATTAAATAGGCAATATAGCCTAAGTATTTTCAAGTCAAAAAGGGTTTTAACTTGTTTTGGAAAGATAGCCAATCCTCATTAAAATTCATCAACATTATTTTGAGCAAAGTATATATAACATGGCAAAATAACTTAGAGTAAAGCTAAGAATATATTTTCCTTGTATAAGTATGATTTGAAAGGTTAAACCATTTTGAAAAGGTTTTCAAGGAAAAAGATGATGGGTAGCTAACCCTAAGAAAATGATTCGGACAGATAGTCCATTTTGATTTGGACAGTTAGTCCAGTTTGTGGACATTTAGTCCAGTTTGCAAGCAGTCAGCCCAGTTTTCGGACAGATAGTCCATTATTTACCTGATTATAGCTTAACGGACTTAGCTATTATTATCATTATTATATCAGTTTGATTAACCAGTTTGGTTGCAAGAAAGGATTTGCAAAATATATGTTTTAAAAAGGATATTAGTGAGGGGAAACCCGTTCCGCTAATCAGTGTGTTCTCGCTTAATATCAGTAAACCGAGTTGTAACAGTATTATTCACACCAGGATTTATGTCTGACTTGAAGTTTTTGTTTCCCTTAAACTCTCGGGTGCTCAAAATTGATTTGAGTAGGTTGAGAGTTGAGGTTTTCAGGTTTTCGAAATTTTGGCAAATAAAGCTTCCAGAGACGAGCAGGTGGCTGACGGATAGCTAATTAGGAGTTGTAGTTTTATTTTGTTTTGATCCCACTGTGTATATTAAGTCAGATATGACTATATTGATTCTGATCAACCAAGGGGGCATCGTCATATGGCACTCTTGGCATATTTTGTAATGATTATAATCAATCTTTACCTGGGAAACGATATGGGATTATGTAACTTGGATATGAATCTGTTTTGAAATATAATCAGTAAAATGTTGTTTTTGGAAATCTGTGAATTTGTTCATATTCAAGTGCTTCTGATATTATGGATACCATTAGCATTACCGTATTTTGTCACCAAAAGTTAATATTGTGGATGACTGCAGTATCTATACCACTTAGCTTTTGGCCTATAGATACAGGATGTTACAACTTGGTATCAAAGCATAGGTTTATGAAAATATTTAAACTAAAAAATGGTTTTTAAAACATAATCCTAGAGTATTAGAGTAAGATTGGGGTATGCAATAACACTATAGTAACGTACTTGTATTTTCTATATATAAGTATACGCTTCATCTCTAGTCTCCTATCTTTGTTAGATTATTTTCTATATCTCATGAGGTTTGAATACAGATATGGATGGTAGAAGAGGAAGAGTTAACCCAGGAGGGGAGGGCACTGATGGGAATGCCAGACCTAATGCGAGGAGAACCCAAGGTTAGGCACAAGCAGAGAATGTTGGTACTGGAGTCCTGCAAGTGGACATGGGAGCTATGTATCAGTTTTTTGTGAATATGATGCAAGCTAGAATTACAGCTGGAGTTATAGGAGGAGATGTTGCAGGGGCAGGAGTTTCGAAAGTTCCGGTAATTAACCATTATGCTAAGTTGAGCGGAGATTACGCTAAGCTTGAGGGAAAGCCGTTTCTGGGAACGGAGGATGCTATAAAGGTGGAAAATTGGTTGCTGCACTGTGAGAGAATCTTTGCAGATTTGGGGCTCAATGATGAGTAGAAGAGGAGGCTTGCTTCGAGATAGCTCCGAGGAGCAGCTTTGTTTTGGTGGAACAGTGTGACGGCTAGTGCGGACGAGGAAACCATGACATGGGCAGATTTCGAGGGAAGGTTCCAGGAGAGGTTCATGTATGCAATGGCACGGTCAGCTCTGATCAGAAAGTTTATTGAATTAGAGTAGGGAGAGATGTCTATTCTGGAGTATGCTAGAAAGTTTGAGGAGTTGGCCAGATATGGGTATGCTTCAGTGGATACAATAATGAAGAGGAATGAAATGTTTATCAGGGGGTTAAAGCCTGAGTCAGCCAGGGCTACATTACCTCATATTTGAGATCCTTCTGATTTTGTAGTGGAGATAGCCTTAAGGCATGAGGAGATTCTTGATTCTCTGGAGAAGAGTAAGGTTAAGGAGGTCCAGGTTGGGCAGAATCAGAAGAAGAAGGTTTTTCCTAAGAAGGGTGCTTAGAAGGGTGGAGCAACTAAGAAAGGAAATTCAGAGATTGTTTGCTTCAAGTGTGACAAGGAGGGGCATTTTGCTAATGAGTGTCATGTTGGAAAGGCAAAGGAGGTAGCTGGGAAGAAGAATGTCAGGTGCTTCAACTGTGACCAGATTGGCCATTATAAGAACCAGTGCAAGGAGCCCGCTAAGGATGGAAAGGGCAAGGTGTATGCATTGGAGCCTGCTACTTTGAAGCCAATGGCCCAGGAGAAAGAAAGGCAGTTTTGGGAGGTACGCTTTAGATTCATGGTATGTCTGTTAACGTTCTATTTGATATTGGTGCATCGCATTCTTTTATATCTAGATGTTTGATAGATAAGCTTAACCTAGAACCCACATATTTAGTTACTTCCTTATGGGTTTCAAATCCAATAGGAGGGTATGCAACTCTAGGGTTAAGATGTGACCAGTTAGAGTTTGACTTGTTAGGTCATGCTTTTGTTTGCAGTTTGCATGTGTTTGATTTTGTGGGGTTCGAGATTATCCTTGGGATGGATTGGTTAAGCGAGTACGATGCTAGGATATTTTGCCAGGATAGGAAAATATCGCATAGGCACCCTGATTGTAGCGACCGGATTGTTTATACCGTAGAAGGTTCTGACGGTGAGGTAAAATCTTTGTTAGGTGTTATGGAGTTGGATGATGAGTTGAATCGAGTTTTTTTGCTTAGAGAATTCATGGATTTTTTTAAGCCAATAGTTGGATTGCCATCGAAACGAGCCATTGAGTTTCAGATAGATTTGGTTCCGGGAGCAAAGTTAGTGAGTAGGCCACCAAACAGGATGACCCTACAGAGATAAGGGAGTTGATGGTGCAGTTGGTGGATTTGGAAGGCAAGAGTTTTATAAGGCCGGGTAGTTCGCCTTAGGGAGCAACCGTAGTGTTTGCTAAGAAGCCGGATGGATCGTTAAGGCCATGTATAATTATCGTAAGTTGAATGAGAGGACGATAAAGAATCGATATCCATTGCCGAGGATTGACGATTTGTTCGACCAGTTGAGTGGAGCATAGGTATTCTCGCAGTTGGATTTTGTGATGGGTTTCCATCAGCTCAGAGTAGTAGAGGATAGTATACCTTTGAAGACGTTTAGGACCAGTTATGGGTCATATGAACGGTTAGTAATGCCGTTCGACTGACTAATGCGCCAACATTCTTTATGGATTTGATGAACCGAGTCTTCCGAGAGCACTTGGATAGGTTCATACTGGTTTTTATATATGATATCTTGATATACTCTAAGGATGAGAAGGAGCTTGAAGTTCATCTTAGAGTGGTGCTTGAGACGCTGAGGCAGCATCAAATAAGGGTGAAGTTTTTGAAGTGTCATTTCTGGAAGAATGAAGTTGTTATCCCGCTTTTTGGTCAAAGCCGGAATATCAAATAAATTGAAAAGAAAGGATGGGTATCAGGATTGGAAGTCGATTGGAAACAAGGCTGCGATGGATGTCGTCAAAATTTGACCGGGCTCCGATCGGGACAGGATCGATTGGAGCTGATGAATAATTCTAGGAGAGGCAACATTTCAAATTTCAGGTTAATCGGAGTTCGTATGGAGGAGATATGATCGATACAAGTTAATAGGATATGTTGTTCATATCCATCAAAAAAGGTGGGGTGATGATCGATTCGAATCCAACAGATTCGTATCCATCAGGAAACTGAAGTGGTAGTCTGTTCGAATCCATCAAGTTGCTCTGTTCGAATCCATCAGACGACCGTTGTTCGCATCCATTAGATAACATCACTCCGTATCCATCCAGTTGTAGTGCTTCGAATCCATGAAGTCATTCCTCTTCGTATCCATTAGGTTTGCCTTCGTTCGAATCCAACAAGTCGGAGCACTTCGAATCGATGAGGCTACTTCACTTTGCATCCTTCGCGTTGAAGACCTTCGACCCTGTTCCCTAAAGAGCTTCGAATCTACCCTGCGGAGACAACTTCGAATCGATCAATACTTCCTTTGATCGATTCGAACGAACATCCATTCGATCGATCCGAAGAAGCATGTCTTCGAATCGATTGCCTCGAAACCATGGATTCGACCCAGTAAACTCGGAGAAAAAGATGGGTTGACCCGAGAAACGCGCGCTCCACATCACCATATGCACGCACCATCCATCGATTCGACCCTATCGATTCGATGGGATCGATTCGAACAAAGGGATTCAACCGGAAATGCAATCTTGAATCGATCGTAACTCGAGATCCATAAGTCCAAATGCTATGAAATTTTCACAGTAGCTTGAGCACATGTTGAAGAATGTTCACGCCAAATTTCAGCTCGATTGGACAATTTCTTGATCGATTCGAACGTAGCTTCGAATCGATCCCAAAGTGGGCCCGGATTTCCAGAAAGCGGGCATGTGGGCCCCCTCACGTGCCAGAACTGGTCTCCCTTCAGTTTAGGCGAAATATCAGCCTCCTACACCTATAAATAGAGCCCCTGGTCATTCAGAAAAGGGGTCGGACAATTTTGAGAGCTAAAGAGCGCCCAGACTCTGCCAGATTTACTCCAGATCACCATTGCTGCCTTAGATTGAGACTTAGCTCAGAAAATCAGTTGTAATTCAACACACGAAATTGTAATCTTCAAGCATCGAGCAATAAAATCATAAAAACCTTGAAGTGGACGTAGGCCGGAGATAGCCGAACCACTATAAATTGTGTGTCACTGTTCATTATTTCTGGATTGCTGTTGGTTGCTTGCTTAGATCTGATATTTGTGTTTGAATATTGCTGATCTGTATTCATACACTGGTGCTTTCACAACACTTGGGGTTTGTGACCATTTTTGGCACAAACACTTTGGTGCTTTCACTGAGAGGAACTAGCACCCGCTACACCAGATTCAAAGTTTAGATTTGAAATTTTAAGGATTCAGATTTGGCTCTACGATGACTCGACAAACAAGACAAAGAGCTGAGAGGAGCCAACAGGGAGGAAGTCAAGAGGCATCCTTCGGAGTTGGAGAAGGACAAGCTTCGATTTACATTACTAGAGATGAAATGGAAGCTATGACAAATTCATTGCAAGAGAGATTGTTGAAGAGTCAACATGATATGATGCAGACCTTCTTTGAACAGATGAGAGCGGCAGGGATGCAGAACTTAGGACCAGCCACAACGGCTGTTAATGTGGAACAAGGAACAAGGGTTGCAAAACCCAACAGAGAACAGAATACAGAGCCAGAGGGCAATCAACAAGGGCTTGGGGGCAGGCCCGCAGGATCCAATGCAGGAGGACCTTTAGAGGGAGTTCAACAGGCTAGGGCCAACGTTGCTGCTAGTGAGCCACATGAAGAATATGTGCCGGAGTTCCCTCGGGATCACGGGGGGCAACCCCTGACAAACAACGTTGGATTAATGGAAATCATTAGGAAGACTATGCGTGGAGGTTCGACCAATAGAGACTTGGAAGGAGTGAACAGGAGTCCGTTCGCTCGGGAAATCAGGATAGCTCAGAATCCACCTAAGTTCAAGTTACCTAGCGTGGAAGTATATAATGGCAAGGCTGACCCGACTGATCACTTGATGAGATACACTAGACACATGGAAGTGCTGGGGGCATCGGAGGAAGTGATGGCCAGATGTTTCTCGTTGTATTTGACACATCTAGCCGCAATGTGGTTTAGGCAGTTGGAAGAAGGATCTATCAGGACTTGGAGGGAATTGGTGGATAGGTTTTTGGGACAGTTTCGGGTTCATATCAAAAGACCTAAGAACGTGATGACGTTAACATCGGTAAAGCAAAGGACGGATGAATCGCTTAGGGTTTTTCTAACTCGGTTCAATGCGGCGGTAGCTTCGGTGGATCAGCCGGATCCATCAATGGTTTTGATGGCGGCGGTGTTGGGAGTAAGAGAGGATTCAGATTTTAAGGTATCTTTAATACGAGACCCACCACTGGATCTCGGGGAATTCTTTCACGAAGCTGAAAGGTTCCTTCGGCAAGAAGATGCATGTATGGATTTAAAGTTAAAGGAGGTGAATGCGACTGAGGGTGGAGGACCATCCAACGGAAACCTGGATAAAGACAAAGGAAAGAGGAAGCTGGACGACGATTCAGGAAAAGCCGGGAAGCGATGGAAGGATCCAAAGTTTTCCACATACACAGGATTAAACGAGACGCAGGAGCGGATATACATGGAAACCCGGAATCGTCTTCCTCACCGGAGGTCGGCTAGGAGAGAACCTTCTGAACGAGAAAGGGCATCAGGAAAGCATTGTCTCTTCCACGATTTGGACGGGCATGATACCAACAGCTGCAGGCACCTGAAGGACATAATTGAGGAGCATGTGAGGAATGGACAATTGAGGCAGTATGTTGGGGCTTAGAATGCAGCGGTGGAGCAGGAGCAACCACCGCCCACCTCAAGCCATGATGGCATGAGGCCCAGGAATGATGGTCGATTGGTTATCCATTGAACAGGATAATATGAAATAAGTAACAAACCATTGGCGAGCAACCAAGTCATTTACACATGTACGGGGACGGAGATAGCCCTTAGGCATGCTCTGAATGATGATACACCGCGAAGCTATGGTTTGCGAAATCTGTTTTCTTTTGTTTTTGGATTGGACACTCGTTTTTCTGGTTTGGTTTTGGAGTTTGGATTGAACTCCTTGTTTTGTTTGCTTTCTGTTTTGGATTTTCATTCGGATGACTGGTTTCTGTTTTGGGTTTTCTGTTTTAGATGTTGGTTTGGATTTCTGATTTTCGGATTTTATTTGGATTTTGGATTGGATTTTGATTGGATTCTTTTTGGTTTTTGATAAACGGTCGTCGGGTATGGATTATGCCTGGCAAGGGGTGAGTCTTTTTGCCCGAACGTGGTAAATTGACTCATTCAGGTCGTCGAGTATGGACTACGCTCGGCAAGGGTCCGGAGTGACCAGGATTCGGCCTAGGACTTAGGCCCCCTATTATCGATTATTATTTCAGGTCGTTGAGTATGGACTATGCTCAGCAAAGGTCCGGAGCGACCAGGATTGGGCTTAGGACTTAAGCCATGGCATTACTTACGTCCAGGGACACTGGACCACGGTCGTCAGGTGTGGATTGCGCTTGGCAAGAACCTGGAGAGGTTAGCTCAACGTCCAGGGACACTGGACCACGGTTGTCAGGTGTGGATTGCGCTTGGCAAGAGCCCAGAGAGGTTACGGATTTGGATATTGACCCGGAAAGGTCTTGGATTCGGTTGTTGGATAAGGATGGACTAATAACTCAGTCTTCGAGTTTGGATGGGCATGGAATTGGCTACGGACTTTGGATATCGGATTCGGAAACTATTCAAAACACGCCTTCTTATCATAAGGTATGTTTTGGGGGGCAAATGTTATCCCGCTTTTTGGTCAAAGCCGGAATATCAAATAAATTGACAAGAAAGGATGGGTATCAGGATTGGAAGTCGATTGGAAACAAGGCTGCGATGGATGTCGTCAAAATTTGACCGGGCTCCGATCGAGACAGGATCGATTGGAGCTGATGATTAATGCTAGGAGAGGCAACATTTCAAATTTTAGGTTAATCGGAGTTCGTATGGAGGAGATATGATCGATACAAGTTAATAGGATATGTTGTTCGTATCCATCAAAAAAGGTGGGGTGATGATCGATTCGAATCCAATAGATTCGTATCCATCAGGAAACTGAAGTGGTAGTCTGTTCGAATCCATCAAGTTGCTCTGTTCGAATCCATCAGACGACCGTTGTTCGCATCCATTAGATAACATCACTCCGTATCCATCCAGTTGTAGTGCTTCGAATCCATGAAGTCATTCCTCTTCGTATCCATTAGGTTTGCCTTCGTTCGAATCCAACAAGTCGGAGCACTTCGAATCGATGAGGCTACTTCACTTTGCATCCTTCGCGTTGAAGACCTTCGACCCCGTTCCCTAAAGAGCTTCGAATCTACCCTGCGGAGACAACTTCGAATCGATCAATACTTCCTTTGATCGATTCGAACGAACATCCATTCGATCGATCCGAAGAAGCATGTCTTCGAATCGATTGCCTCGAAACCATGGATTCGACCCAGTAAACTCGGAGAAAAAGATGGGTTGACCCGAGAAACGCGCGCTCCACATCACCATATGCACGCACCATCCATCGATTCGACCCTATCGATTCGATGGGATCGATTCGAACAACGGGATTCAACCGGAAATGCAATCTTGAATCGATCGTAACTCGAGATCCACAAGTCCAAATGCTATGAAATTTTCACAGTAGCTTGAGCACATGTTGAAGAATGTTCACGCCAAATTTCAGCTCGATTGGACAATTTCTTGATCGATTCGAACGTAGCTTCGAATCGATCCCAAAGTGGGCCCGGATTTCCAGAAAGCGGGCATGTGGGCCCCCTCACGTGCCAGAACTGGTCTCCCTTCAGTTTAGGCGAAATATCAGCCTCCTACACCTATAAATAGAGCCCCTGGTCATTCAGAAAAGGGGTCGGACAATTTTGAGAGCTAAAGAGCGCCCAGACTCTGCCAGATTTACTCCAGATCACCATTGCTGCCTTAGATTCAGACTTAGCTCAGAAAATCAGTTGTAATTCAACACACGAAATTGTAATCTTCAAGCATCGAGCAATAAAATCATAAAAACCTTGAAGTGGACGTAGGCCGGAGATAGCCGAACCACTATAAATTATGTGTCACTGTTCATTATTTCTGGATTGCTGTTGGTTGCTTGCTTAGATCTGATATTTGTGTTTGAATATTGCTGATCTGTATTCATACACTGGTGCTTTCACAACACTTGGGGTTTGTGACCATTTTTGGCACAAACAGAAGTGTAGTTTCTGGGTCTTGTCTCAGGGAGAGGGTTGTCAGTAGATCCGACTAAGATTGAAGCAGTGAATAGTTGGAAGAGACCCGAGATAGTAACGAAGATAAAGAGTTTCCTTGGATTAGCTGGGTATTATCGGAGATTCATTATGGATTTTTCACGGATAGCAACACCGATGACCAAGTTAACGAGAAAGGATGTGAAGTTTATGTGGACCGATAAGTGTGAGGAAGCATTCCAGAGTTTAAAACACTTATTGACCCATGCACCTGTGTTGGTTGTTCCGGATGGGAATCAGGATTTGGTGGTTTACATCGATGCATGTGGAATAGGTTTAGGAGCTGTGTTGATGTAGAGAGGTAATGTGATTGCCTATGCTACTAGATGACTTAGACCACATGAGGTTAGATATCCGACACATGATTTGGAATTGGCTGCAGTGATTTTTGCATTGAAGGTGTGGAGACATTACCTTTTGGGAGAAAGGTTTGAGTTATATACAGATCATAAGTCGCTGAAGTATTTTTTTTCTCTCAGAAGGAGCTGAACATGAGACGGTAGATGTGGTTAGAGTTTATTGCTGCTTATGACTTTAGGATTGAGTACACACCAGGGAAAGGCAACAAGGTTGCAGATGCACTTAGCAGGAAACATCATAATGCAACATTAGCGATGATTGCTGAGTGGAAAGATTTGGAAGCATTAGCAGATTGCAGAGTATAGTAGAGATCTGAGGCTGGGTCTAGCAGAGAAACCGTAGTGTTATCTTTTTTGGAAGTTCTACCAGTGATGATCGAAAAGATAGCTTCTAAACAGGAAGAAGATCCAGTATTAGCTAAACGGATCAGGAAGTTAAGAGATGGAACCGAGAGCGATGACTTGAAAGATTTCAGTCTTGACCAGAATTGGAGGTTGGGAAAGAAATGAAGATTATGTGTTTTGAATGTAGGAAACATAAGGAAAGAAGTCTTAGAGGAATGCCATCATTCGAAGTTCTCTATTCATCCACGAGGAACCAAGATGTATCAAGATATGAAGAGGATTTCTTCTGGGAAGGTATGAAGCGGGATATTGGCTTATGGGTAAAACAGTGCTTGATTTGCCAACAGGCAAAGGCCGAATACCGGAAGCCAAGTGGATTGCTTCAGCCATTAGATATTCCAGTATGGAAGTGGGATTCTATTTCCATGGATTTTATTAATGGGTTGCCAAGGTCGAATAGGGGAAATGATAGTATATGGGTCATAGTGAACAAACTGACCAAGAGTGCCCATTTCATTCTAGTTAAGTCAACCAGAACGGCACCTGTTTTGGCAAAGTTGTTTATGAAGAATGTGGTTAGACTGCATGGAATTCCTAGTATCATAGTAAGTGATAAAGATCCCTTATTCACTAGCGAGTTCTGGAAGAGTCTAAGGAAGTTTTGGGAACCAAGCTCAAGATGAGTACCGCTTACCATCCGCAGACAAATGGGCAAACGGAGAGAGTTAACAAAATCTTGGAAGATTTTTTCAAAGCTTGTGTATTAGATTTTGAGGGATCATGGGAAGACCATCTGCATTTAGTCGAGTTTTCATGTAACAAAAGTTATCAGACTAGTATTGGGATTGCGCCGTTTGAATGTTTGTATGGAAGGCCATGCAAATCTCTCATATGTTTGTTAGAGACCGAGGATAGGTTGGTTCTTGGTCCAGATTTGGTTAGGGAAGCTGCAGAAAAGATTGAGGTCATTCAGGCTAGAATGAAGGAGGCTCAGTCTAGGCAGAAGAGTAATGCTGATAGAAGACGGAATGATTTAGAGTTCTCAATTGGAGATAAGGTTTTCATCAAAGTGTCACCAATGAAGGGTGTGATCAGGTTTGGGAAATCAAGAAAGTTAGCACGGATATTCGTTGGACCTTTTCCTATCGTAGAGAGGATCGGGAAACTCACTTATAGAGTTGAGTTACTGAGCAGTTTGGTAGGAGTACATGATGTTTTCCATGTTTCTGAAATGACCCTCCTATTTCTACCTTAATTTCATAGGGATTTTTTTCCCATAGATATAATATGTGTACATGCATATACACATTTAATTTATATGTATTTGAATGTCCACATATATTCATTTGCACTTTTAAGTTTGATTTAAATTCCCTTTGAATTATCAGAGTCATTTTCTTTCAAACAATTCAAACCAGGATTCAAACTCATTACCAATATAAATATATCAGTGTATTTCT
Organism: Allium fistulosum; assembly: GCA_030737815.1. NCBI lineage: Eukaryota > Viridiplantae > Streptophyta > Magnoliopsida > Asparagales > Amaryllidaceae > Allium > Allium fistulosum. The sequence goes on from CM060905.1 coordinate 90,198,682, forward strand.
AATAATATACACATACATATGAAGATGTATGTGTTCCTCTTATTTAAATTCAGAGTATATACTTTATTTTTATTTGTTATACTAGAGCATTCTGTTTGATTTGGATTTTAGCAATTCTGCCTAAAGTTAATTACTATATACTTTTGAATATTTGTAATAAGTCAGTAAATCCTATGCGTATTTAATTTATATGAACTTGCTCATTCTATTTGATAGTTTTTAATATCAATTTACCTTGACAGTTAAATCTCAAGATTCTTGAGATTTTTATTTCAGATCATGGATCAAAGGTATTGATATTTGGCTAAGGCCAGAAATGATATATTCACTTATCATTTTCCACTTATGTATTTTCTAAAAACTTTCTTATCTAAGATTCAATCTATGTGACTTGTTTGCCTTAATCTTAGCCCACATGACACATAGTGAGTTGTGTATTTGCATAAGATTTGCTATGTCAAGAATTTGAACTTACAAACATTCATAAGAATAATTCCAGGTTTGTTTGTGCAAACCTGTCCAGATTGCATATCTGTTATGACTTTGAAAAATTGGTTATGGTAAAACAATGATTTAAGGATTTTGAAAGGCATTTTTACTAACAAAACACAACCAGACATAATCAACCAAAACTTCACTCATTTGAAGCTGGTTAACTCATGTGCCTTGTGTCATGCCAGGTACCTGATCATGGCAATTGAAATGCCAGTCATTTGCATCATACCTGTAGCCTTCCCATACAATTACTTTTCTCAAAACAATTTAGAAAGTAGACTTGAACCATTTGTAGACATAATTCAGAGGAAAAACAATTAGATACTTAAAGGTATACTTCAAGGTAAATTCTAAATTTACTCCAAAACTCAGTGTTTTTAAAATGACTAAAGATTGTCTAATGCATAATATAATTGCAAAGCAATTGCTCACATAACTGTATATTTATTTACCAGATTTTCATAGCTAATACTTGAGCATATTTTTCTTGTTTATGTTCCAGACACTACTTCAAAAACAAATCAAACCTTAACACACAATAATTTCGACAGAACAACTAATTTAATCTGACACTTTACAAAACATAAGAGCAACTTGATGAATAACCATAGAATATTCATTACATGACTGGAAATCTTAGAAACATAATTTTTTTTCCTGAATACATGCAGATATAATCAATTTAAGCTCTTATTGAAACTAGCTAGCATGTTCATTCACTCCTCCATAATAGCCATAACTTCATTTTCTACTTAGTGCCTGCGTTCCCTGAAAGAGCATGAGTGGCTGCCTCATTTTAAAATGAGACACCCCATATGCCATGAGCAAACAAGGGTCAGATCTAAGATCTGGTATGAGTAACATCAATACATTCATGATATTAAGCAACAGAGAATGTAAGAGTACCAACTAGTTATTTAAGCAAATTTCTGCAATCAATTACTTTAACATGGTATAAATAAGTTGATTCTGGTATGATATATTCATCTATCATTCTTACACTTGCATACATAACCATGCAAACATAATTATCTATTTGCAACATTTGCATTCACTGGAACCAACATGGTTCCATACCAACCAACCTAAGAAATATTCATATTCCTATTTCTTCATTTACAGGTTGTATAATTCAATTTAAATTCCTGCCTCATCTGCTATTAAGGAATCACAGGGACACATTGCAATGAACTAATTCACATCATTGCACAAAGATCTCAGGGCTTAAACAAACCATGTGCCAACTTGCATACTTCAAATATGACAAGCATTCCAGCAGCCTTCTTGGCCTTCCCTTCCCTAGTTTATTTACTAGTGTATTGACTTAAATCCTATCATCAAATATGCTAAGTGAACATGTCACTGCAAACATGGAAACATCCATAATCTTTCCTAGCATAATTCTCCTCAGAAATAAGCAGACAGTTATTTCCTAAATGGGGTCAATATGTCTTGATCTCAGTAAAATATAAGAATATTTTCAACTGTAAAAGAGGCATGGCATGTTCTTATTATATTGATCTACAAGCCTTTATGATTGATTCAGATTCATGATCTGGTTCAATCATAATTTTAGCTTGTGAGCTTCTTTTTTTTTTGATTAAGGGCCCAGCACTTAGAAAATTTCTATTGCACCCTTAACATCTTTCTTCTCAAGCCTCAGCACTTATACCAAGTATAATGCAGCTCCCTACATTTTTTTTAGTAAAGTTTCCATGCCATAGATCTATAACAGTTGAGAGTATTCTCTATATAATTTTAAGATTTTGGACTTTAACATTTTTGAGTAAAAATAAAATAGTATGATACACATCCAAAGACAAATGTCTCAACAAATCAAAGATCACCAAAAACATCCATATTAAATCATATCAGATTTAAAATAAGACATCCAAAAAGCATTGATGAAATCATATACATCCAAACCAGAAATATATAAATGGCAATATAAAAAGTGGCTGCCTCATCTCAGGTCTTAATGCCATGAACTCAGTGAGGTTACTCACCTAAATATTTCTTCTTATTAATCTAGAAAATCCCTGAGTATATTTTCCCTTCCTTTAAAATGTTTTCTTCTTTTCCTATTATAAGTAGCTCGGGTAAAACAATTTCTCTGGCCATAACTACTTATTTATAAATATATTTTTACTAGGGTTTTTCTCAAGACAAAATTCCATTTCTGTCCTGGCTAACATCATGCATTGTGTGTTTGCATTTTCTCATTCTTTATCCCTAATTACCCCGGTCATATTAACCAATTAAAGGCTGTATTTTCTTTTCTTTACTTTTTCAGAAAATGGCCACTCACCTAGTCATGTTAAAAGTGTGACTACCATATTTTATATTTTAATTTTTTCTGAGAATCCCCTTTGCTATTTTTGCCTATACAAGCATATTGACTTGTATTACATTTCATGTCATTTTAATGTTTCCTTTTTATTGTTTTGCTTTAACACTTTCTGCTCATAGAAAATATATATAGGTGCATAAGTGTACATATTTTTTTTTACTGGGAATATTTAATTTTCATGCAAAAAAAACATCTTTAATTTGATTAATAATCTACATTTCAAAATCACATTTGAAATGCTTCCTTGCCCAGTTTATTTATTTTATTATCATCATTTTTTTTTCCAGAAATTTTTGAATCTTTTCCTTGTGCCATGTGCATGTGCCCACATATCCTTGCACACTATTTATTCCCAAAAATTTCACCCCATTTAAATCTAAATATTTCAAAAATTAAATCATTTTATAAAAATGATTTTTCACAAAATTTTGGGGTATTACATTCACCCCTCCTTTTAGGAATTGTGTCCTCACAATTTTCCTAGTATTTGTAATAAGCATTCACTGACCTTATGAAAATCTATCAAGCATATGCATAAACAAAACATATTCAATCATATCAACCATGCATAACAAATTTTTCCAGAAAAAAAAATTACCTTTTAATTTGCAAAAAGCTTAGGATAATCCATCCTAATCTTATCCTCTAGCTCTCATGTGCAGTCATTAGGATCACTACTCCACTGGACCTTTACTAGTTTCAAAGTTTTGCTCCTTAATTTCTTTTCTTCTTTGGCTATAATCCCCACTGGCTCTTTTTCATAAACCAAGTTAGGATTTATTTGAATTTTGGTAGGCTTTTCCAAAATGTCTTCTTTATCATGTACCCATCTTTTAAGTTGGGACACATGAAAAACATTATGCATTGCTTTCATTTCCTCTGGTAATTCTAATTTGTTAGCCAATGAACCAATTCTTTCCAGAATTTTATAGGGTCCAACATACCTTGGTGTGAGCTTACCTTGCTTGCCAAATCTCAAGACTTTCTTCATAGGTGAAATCTTGATGAAAACAAAGTCTCCCACTTCATATTCCACTTGCTTTCTCTTCCTGTCTGCAAATTTCTTTTGCCTATCTTGAGCTGCTGCTATTCTTTTTCTTATTAACCCAATTTTCTCTGTAGTTTCTTTAACATATTCAGGTCCTAGAACAGCCCTTTCTCTAGTCTCTACCCAGCATATAGGTGATAAACATGGCTTGCCATATAAGGCTTCAAATGGTGCCATCCCTATGGTGCTTTGGTAACTGTTATTGTATGTGAATTCAGCTAGATGGAGGTGGTCTTCCCAGTTGCCTCCAAAGTCCAGTGTACATGCTCTCAACAAATCCTCTAAGACTTTGTTCACCACCTCAGTTTGACCATCAGATTGTGGATGGTAGGCAGTGCTTAAGCACAATTCACTCCCCATGGCCTCTTGAAAACTTTTCCAAAACCTTGAGGTGAAGATGGTATCCCTATCACTCACAATGATTTTGGGTATGCCATGCAACCTTACTACCTCTTTCATGAATATTTGAGCCAATTTTGGAGCATTTCTTTCTGTTTTAACTGGGATAAAATGTGCTACCTTAGTTAGCCTATCCACTATTACCCATATACTTGTGTTTCCCTTCTTAGATCTAGGCAGACCATCTATGAAATCCATAGATATATCCTCCCACTTCCACTGTGGTATACTAAGGGGTTGCAATAGTCCTGATGGCCTTTGTGTCTCTGCCTTGACTTGTTGGCAAGTCATGCACCTTGCAACATGTCTGGCCACATCTGACTTCATCCCCTTCCACCAAAGATTTCTTTTCAAATTTTGATACATCTTGGTGCTACCTGGGTGTATGGAGTACTTACTCCTATGGTACTCATTTAATATTTCCTCCTTTAATTCTATATTTTCTGGAACACATATCCTATTTTTATTCCTTAAATAACCATTTTTATCAACTTGATAATTTATTACTTCTTCCCCTTTTGATATGAGCATTTTCTTCTCCACCATGTTTAGGTCTTGTTTCTGCATTTTCCCAATCTTAAGAAGTAAATCTGATTGCAAAGATATCATACTTAATTTCCCTTTACCTTCATCTTCTTCAATGGGCATCATTTGTACGTCACTGTTTTCCTCAATTTCCAAATCAGTAAGTATAGACAAATCCTTAAACTCTTCCATCATCAACATGGCTACTTTGGCATGTTGTCTACTCAAGGCATCTGCAACTTTATTTGCCTTGCCTGGTGTATACAGTATATCTAGATCATAGGCAGCTAGGAACTCTACCCATCTATGTTGCCTCATGTTCAAATCTTTTTGTGAGAATAAATATTTCAATGCCTTATGATCAGTGTACAAAATGAATTTGGCACCTAACAAATAATGTCTCCAAAGTTTCAAAGCATATACAACTGCTGCTAGTTCAAGATCATGGGTTGCATATCTTGTTTCATGTGGCTTTAATTGCCTAGATGCATAGGCTACCACCTGGTCTTGCTGCATCAACACAGCCCCTAACCCAGAGCCACTTGCATCAGTGTACACAACTAAATTTTCATTTCCTTCTGGCACTCTCAATACTGGTGCATTAATCAGAGCTTCTTTTATTTTGATAAAAGCTTGCTCACATTTTTCTGTCCATACAAAGGCTTGGTTCTTTCTAGTTAAATTGGTAAGTGGTGATGATATTTTTGAGAAATCTTTTATAAATATCCTATAATATCCTGCCATCCCCATAAATGATCTAATCTCACTGATGGTACTAGGCCTTTTCCATGCTTGGATTGCCACTACCTTATTAGGGTTTACTGATATTCCTTTGGCAGAGATAACATGCCCAAGAAAATGTACTTCTTCTTTCCAAAATGCACATTTTAAAATTTTTGCCTTTAAATCATTTTCCCTTAATCTTGACAAAACTAAATGCAAATGATTTTTATGCTCTTCCACTGTCTTGGAATAAATCAAAATGTCATCAATAAAAATCAGTACAAACTTGTCTAAATAATCTCTAAATATTCTATTCATTAAATCAACAAAATATGAAGGAGCATTTGTCAAACCAAATGGCATAACCATAAATTCATATAAGCCATATCTTGTGTTAAATGCAGTATACTTAACACTTGAGTCTTCAACCTTCATTTGATGGAATCCTGAGGCTAAGTCTAATCTAGAAAATATTTTAGCTTCACTGAGTTGGTCAAAGAGATCATCTATTCTAGGCAATGGGTATTTGTTCTTGATGGTCACTTTATTTAGTTCTCTGTAATATATGCACATTCTCAAAGTACCATCATGTTTTCTTACAAACACTACTGGAGAACCCCAGCAGGAATTGCTTGGCCTTATAAATCCCTTGCCTTCTAATTCTTCCAACCGATTTTTCAATTCTTTCAGTTCACTTGGCCCCATTCTATAGGGTTTCTTGATTATTGGACTTGCTCCTGGAATGAGATTAATTTGGAACTCAACTGGTCTGTGGTGTGGAACACCCTTAACTTCCCCAAACACATCCAAGTATTCATTAACTATGGGAATTTCTTCAATGGTTAGTTCACTGAGATCTTTTTCTAAGTCAACTAAATGATATAATTTCTCTTCCTTAGCTACTTCACATAGAACTGTGATCCTCTGGCCTCTAGAATTTTGCAATGATATGGTGGATGAGTCTAAATTAATTATGGCTTTAAATTGCCTTAACCAATCTACCCCCAATATAACTCCTATATTTGGGTAATTTAAAACATATAAATTGGAAATAAAAATATTTCCTCCTATGTTTAACTCCACATCCACACAATTCATGTTCAAAACACTAGAACTCCCTAGGGGACTTTGTACAAGCAATGGGGTTTCAACCAATATGCAGTTTAATTTTAACACTTTAACTATTTCATAAGAAATCAAAGAGTGTGTTGCTCCAGTATCATATACTACTGGTATGGGTATGGCATAAATGAGTAATGTACCTTCCACTTGGCCATGATTTTCAGCATCAATTTTCACTGCAGATTTGCCTTTACCTTCCAAAGTTGCCAATTTCCCTTGCTGTTTATTCTCAGGACAGTTCCTCTTCATATGCCCCTCTTTCCCACATAGGTAGCATTTGAAGGCTCCTCCTTTTAACTCTGGGCACCTTGGTTTGATGTGTCCTTCTTTACCACAATGATGGCAAACCAATTTCTTCTTAGCATCATTGGCTTTTGTATCTTTACTCTTCCTGTTGTCTGCCTCCTCCTTCTTTTTATCATAAGGGTGATATCTTCCCTTATCCTTCTTGTTGTTGCTCTTAAAATTCCTATATTTCTCTCTTTCTTTGTCATGTTGTTCCAGTTTCAATGCCAGATCAATTACTTGATCAAAAGTTCTATCTGCATATGGTAGCATAGCTCTGCTAAGTCCTGGGTTCAGACCTTTTATATACCTATCATTTTTGGATGCTTCATCTGCCACTAGCATTGCTCCATAATTAGATAGCCCCTCAAACTTTTGAGTGTATTCAGTGACATTCAAAGTTCCCTGTCTAAGTTTAATAAATTCTTCAAGCAAAGTGGTCTTGGCTGATGCTGGTACAAATCTTGCCTCCAACATCTCCTTGAACTGATTCCAAGTGATTTCATTTTCATTTCTTCCAGCTATGATCACCTCCCACCAGCTTAAAGCTACCCCTTTCAGTTGTCTTGAAGCTACTTGCCTCTTCCTTTGGTCATCTAACTGCATGTCATTGAAAATCCTATCAAGTGTTCTCAACCATGCTTGAATTTCCATCACATTCTCAGTTCCTTCAAAACTCCTGCCTCCCAAATTGGAATAAGTCTTCAGTAGTTTTGAAAGCTCTTCATGTGGGTTCTCAGGCCTATGCCCAATTCCATCTCTTAAAACCCTCAAAAATTCTTGCATATCAAGCATTTGAGGTGCACTGGGTCCTGCATTGTGATGAGATCCTCTTCCTACCATGGTCTGCTAACTAAATTCTGGGCAAATGGTATTAGTATATTATGAGTACTTCTATAATTACTATTTTCTTATCTAAATTATTTCATCCAAAACAAACAGACATAATACATTTCTATAATACTTAGCAATCAAGGCAACCAAGTGCTCCGATACCAACTGAAATGACCCTCCTATTTCTACCTTAATTTCATAGGATGTTTTTTTCCATAGATATAATATGTGTACATGCATATACACATTTAATTTATATGTATTTGAATGTCCACATATATTTATTTGCACTTTTAAGTTTGATTTAAATTCCCTTTGAATTATCAGAGTCATTTTCTTTCAAACAATTCAAACCAGGATTCAAACTCATTACCAATATAAATATATCAGTGTATTTCTAATAATATACACATACATATGAAGATGTATGTGTTCCTCTTGTTTAAATTCAGAGTATATACTTTATTTTTATTTGTTATACTAGAGTATTATGTTTGATTTGGATTTTAGCAATTCTGCCTAAAGTTAATTACTATATACTTTTGAATATTTGTAATAAGTCAGTAAATCATATGCGTATTTAATTTATATGAACTTGCTCATTCTATTTGATAGTTTTTAATATCAATTTACCTTGACAGTTAAATCTCAAGATTCTTGAGATTTTTATTTCAGATCATGGATCAAAGGTATTGATATTTGGCTAAGGCCAGAAATGATATATTCACTTATCATTTTCCACTTATGTATTTTCTAAAAACTTTCTTATCTAAGATTCAATCTATGTGACTTGCTTGCCTTAATCTTAGCCCACATGACACATAGTGAGTTGTGTATTTGCATAAGATTTGCTATGTCAAGAATTGAACTTACAAACATTCATAAGAATAATTCCAGGTTTGTTTGTGCAAACCTGTCCAGATTGCATATCTGTTATGACTTTGAAAAATTGGTTATGGTAAAACAATGACTTAAGGATTTTGAAAGGCATTTTTACTAACAAAACACAACAAGACATAATCAACCAAAACTTCACTCATTTGAAGCTGGTTAACTCATGTGCCTTGTTTCATGCCAAGTACCTGATCATGGCAATTGAAATGCCAGTCATTTGCATCATACCTGTAGCCTTCCCATACAATTACTTTTCTCAAAACAATTTAGAAAGTAGACTTGAACCATTTGTAGACATAATTCAGAGGAAAAACAATTAGATACTTAAAGGTATACTTCAAGGTAAATTCTAAATTTACTCCAAAACTCAGTGTTTTTAAAATGACTAAAGATTGTCTAATGCATAATATAATTGCAAAGCAATTGCTCACATAACTGTATATTTCTTTACCAGATTTTCATACCTAATACTTGAGCATATTTTTCTTGTTTATGTTCCAGACACTACTTCAAAAACAAATCAAACCTTAACACACAATAATTTCGACAGAACAACTAATTTAATCTGACACTTTACAAAACATAAGAGCAACTTGATGACTAACCATAGAATATTCATTACATGACTGGAAATCTTAGAAACATATTTTTTTTTCCTGAATACATGCAGATATAATCAATTTAAGCTCTTATTGAAACTAGCTAGCATGTTCATTCACTCCTCCATAATAGCCATAACTTCATTTTCTACTTAGTGCCTGCGTTCCCTGAAAGAGCATGAGTGGCTGCCTCATTTTAAAATGAGACACCCTATATGCCAAGAGCAAACAAGGGTCAGATCTAAGATCTGGTATGAGTAACATCAATACATTCATGATATTAAGCAACAGAGAATGTAAGAGTACCAACTAGTTATTTAAGCAAATTTCTGCAATCAATTACTTTTACATGGTATAAATAAGTTGATTCTGGTATGATATATTCATCTATCATTCTTACACTTGCATACATAACCATGCAAACATAATTATCTATTTGCAACATTTGCATTCACTGGAACCATCATGGTTCCATACCAACCAACCTAAGAAATATTCATATTCCTATTTCTTCATTTACAGGTTGTATAATTCAATTTAAATTCCTGCCTCATCTGCTATTAAGGAATCACAGGGACACATTGCAATGAACTAATTCACATCATTGCACAAAGATCTCAAGGCTTAAACAAACCATGTGCCAACTTGCATACTTCAAATATGACAAGCATTCCAACAGCCTTCTTGGCCTTCCCTTCCCTAGTTTATTTACTAGTGTATTGACTTAAATCCTATCATCAAATATGCTAAGTGAACATGTCACTGCAAACATGGAAACATCCATAATCTTTCCTAGCATAATTCTCCTCAGAAATAAGCAGACAGTTATTTCCTAAATGGGGTCAATATGTCTTGATCTCAGTAAAATATAAGAATATTTTCAACTGTAAAAGAGGCATGGCATGTTCTTATTATATTGATCTACAAGCCTTTATGATTGATTCAGATTCATGATCTGGTTCAATCATAATTTTAGCTTGTGAGCTTCTTTTTTTTTTGATTAAGGGCCCAGCACTTAGAAAATTTCTATTGCACCCTTAACATCTTTCTTCTCAAGCCTCAGCACTTATACCAAGTATAATGCAGCTCCCAACATTTTTTTTAGTAAAGTTTCCATGCCATAGATCTATAACAGTTGAGAGTATTCTCTATATAATTTTAAGATTCTGGACTTTAACATTTTTGAGTAAAAATAAAATAGTATGATACACATCCAAAGACAAATGTCTCAACAAATCAAAGATCACCAAAAACATCCATATTAAATCATATCAGATTTAAAATAAGACATCCAAAAAGCATTGATGAAATCATATACATCCAAACCAGAAATATATAAATGGCAATATAAAAAGTGGCTGCCTCATCTCAGGTCTTAATGCCATGAACTCAGTGAGGTTACTCACCTAAATATTTCTTCTTATTAATCCAGAAAATCCCTGAGTATATTTTCCCTTCCTTTAAAATGTTTTCTTCTTTTCCTATTATAAGTAGCTCGGGTAAAACAATTTCTCTGGCCATAACTACTTATTTCTAAGCATATTTTTACTAGGGTTTTTCTCAAGACAAAATTCCATTTCTGTCCTGGCTAACATCATGCATTGTGTGTTTGCATTTTCTCATTCTTTATCCCTAATTACCCTGGTCATATTAACCAATTAAAGGCTGCATTTTCTTTTCTTTACTTTTTCAGAAAATGGCCACTCACCTAGTCATGTTAAAAGTGTGACTACCATATTTTATATTTTAATTATTTCTGAGAATCCCCTTTGCTATTTTTGCCTATACAAGCATATTGACTTGTATTACATTTCATGTCATTTTAATGTTTCCTTTTTATTGTTTTGCTTTAACACTTTCTGCTCACAGAAAATATATATAGGTGCATAAGTGTACATATTTTTTTTTTACTGGGAATATTTAATTTTCATGCAAAAAAAAACATCTTTAATTTGATTAATAATCTACATTTCAAAATCACATTTGAAATGCTTCCTTGCTCAGTTTATTTATTTTATTATCATCATTTTTTTTTCCAGAAATTTTTGAATCTTTTCCTTGTGCCATGTGCATGTGCCCACATATCCTTGCACACTATTTATTCCCAAAAATTTCACCACATTTAAATCTAAATATTTCAAAAATTAAATCATTTTATAAAAATGATTTTTCACAAAATTTTGGGGTATTACAGTTTCTCATATCAGAAAGTGTGTTAGAGACTCGGAGACTGCTATTGCACCGACTGTACTAGAGGACTTAGCAGTAGAACCTGATTTGACTATAGTGAGGAAGCCTATTCGTATCATTGAGAGAGATGAGAAGAGGCTTAGAACCAAGACGGTCAGATTAGTCGAAGTCCAATGGAGTGACGATGACAGGGACAGTATTTGTGAGATTGAGAACAGGATTAGAGATACTTATCCTAACTTATTTGATAGTATGATTTACCTCTTTAATTGATGCGTTGTGTATGTTATCTTAATTTCGAGGATGAAATTCGTGTTGATTAGGAATATATTTGATTTAATTAAAGGGGTAGCCATGTGATTTAACCTATAAATTAAAATAAGAGTTAAATTGAAATAGATGAGGGCTAAAATAAGAAAGTGGTCATTCCTATATCCCTTAAACATGGCCATGTATTCTCCAATACACGTTCATTTCATTTTCAAAATATTAAAAGCTAAGGTCGGCCACCATTAACAAGAGAAAGGGGAAAAAGAAAGAGAAAAGCTAGGAAGAAGCTTAAGCAAATCAAATCCATTCACATCTCAATCTCTTTAATCTCTAAAGCTATGTGAATACTATTTTCATCTCAAATTTTTACTGTTATGGTTTTAAGAAGAATTTCGAATATTTTGCATTGATTTGCTATGTTTTTGAATGATGGAATGATTATATATACTTGTTGATGATTTATGGTTGTTCATATAGATTTTATGACATGTTTTGATATGAAAACCCTATTAAATGACATCCAAATGCCTTGCGAATTTTTATATAGACCTGAAATATTATTTTGGAGATGGGTTTCAATTTTCTGAATTTTCTGAATTTTTGTGGAATTTATATGAATTTTCTTGTAAAGAAAATGTTATTTTGGTTTAATAATTATTTATGGTTAAATAATAAAAGGTTTGAGTCTAAAATTTTGATATGTCGGAAAACATATTAAAAGATATTTTCTTGAATTTTTGTAGAATTTTCATAAGTGTTTTAATGGGTATATAAAATTATTTAAGGTATGGGACTTAAATGTTTTATATATTTATGAAAGGAGAAGGGGCATTTTGTATATAAAATAAAATTGTTATTTCTGGAAATTGGCAATAGTTTTGAAAAAGTACAATGGCAACCAATTAGATTTAGACAAATAAGGTAGGTTATGTACAAAAGAAATAGTTTAAAAGGACAAATCTACATGTTTTTCACTATTTCGATGCTTTCGGCACCAGGTTTTGCGTCCTTAGCTTCACTTCCGACACAATCGAAACCAATGCACATGGTATCAGGGAACTGGTACGTAGTGAATTGGATGTAGGCGGAAGGTATGGAGTCGAAACCAGGGGTTCCGAAGGGGTTGAGGCATTACTATGCTTTTAAAAGATAATGCGCCTGCTTGCTTTCGACTAAGTAGCTTTCGACTTGGTTAGATTTCGACTAGGTCTAATGGATTTAATGAAATGGTTTCGATTAGGTTGCGCTTTTGTTTTAAATGACTGCTTTCGACGAAACCTTATGCTGCCGTTTCCTACCTTTCGATCCAGATGGTTTGGAAAGGGTTGCTTTATTTTCTAAAAACCTGGCCACTTCTCCAATGCTTTCGAATGGATGGTTTCGACACCATCACTTCTTTACTTAGCAAATGGTTTCGAAACAGATGATTTCGACTTAATTGTTTTAAAGACCTTTTTTCTATGATTGAAGTAAAACCCAAATGGTTTCGAAAGAGACAATTTTAAATGGTTTCGAAATAGATGCTTTCAACTTTAAGGGTTTCTGATCCTTTTGCTCTACTTGAAGGCATAATCCAAAGGGTTTCAACCGAAACAGTTTTCAAAGGTTTCGAAGGGGTAAATATTTGAATGGTTTCGAAATGTTTCCACATGTTTTAAAATTGAACCCAAAGGCTTTCGAAAAGTTTAGTATTTTAATGCTTTCGAAAGGGTTTTAGCGAATGGTTTCGAAGGGGTTGAAAGAAAATGTTTTTCCTATGTTTTCGAAAGGCATTATTTAAAGGTTTTAAAGAGGGATGTCTAATGTTTTGAAGCTTTTGAAGGAAAGGCTTTTAATGGTTTCGAAAGGGTCACTTTCAATGGTTTCGAAAGGGTTACCTTCAAGGGTTTCGAAAGGGTTGTTTAAAGGTTTTAAACAAAAGTTTCGAATGTATTAAATAGGCAATATTGCCTAAGTATTTTCAATTTAAAAAGGGTTTTAACTTGTTTTGGAGGGATAGCCAATCCTTATTAAAATTCATCAACATTATTTTGTTCAAAGTATATATAACATGGAAAAATAGCTTAGAGTAAAGGTTAGAATATATTTTCCTTGGATAAGTATGATTTGAAAGGTTAAATCATTTTGAAAAGGTTTTCAAGAAAAAAGATGATGGGTAGTTAACCCTAAGAAAATGATTCGGACAGATAGTCCATTTTGATTTCGACAGTTAGTCCAGTTTGCGGATAGTTAATCCAGTTTACAGGCAATCAGCCCAGTTTTCGGACAGATAGTCCATTTACTACTTATGGACAGATAGTCCATTAGTTACCTGATTATAACTTAACGGACTTAGCTATTATTATCATTATTATATCATTTTGATTAACCGGTTTGGTTGTAGGAAAGGATTTGCAAAATATATGTTTTAAAAAGGATATTAGTGAGGGGAAACCCGTTCTGCAAACCGGCGTGTTCTCACTTAATATCAGTAAACCGAGATGTAACAGTATTATTCACACCAGGCTTTATGTCTGACTCGAAGTTTTTGTTTCCCCATAAACTCTCGGTTGCTCAAAATTGATTTGAGTAGGCTGAGGGTTGCGGTTTTCAGGTTTTTGAAATTTGGCAAATAAAGCTTTCAGAGACAAGCAGGTGTCTTACGGATAGCTAATTAGGAGTTACAGTTTTATTTTGTTTTGATTCCGCTGTGTTTATTAAGTCAGATATGACTATATTGATTCTGATCAACCAAGGGGCATCGTCATATGGCTCTCTTGGCATATTTTGTAATGATTATAATTAATCTTTACTTGGGAAACGATATGGGATTATGTAACTTGGATATGAATCTGTTTTGAAATATAATCAGTAAAATTTTGTTTTTGGAAATCCGTGAATTTGTTCATATTCAAGTGCTTCTGATATTATGGATACCATTAGCATTACCGTATTTTTTTCACCAGAGGTTAATACTGTGGATGAATGCAGCATCTGTAGCGCTTAGCTTTTGGCCTCTAGATACGGTATGTTACTTTTAATTAGATAAATTAAATAGAATAATGTAGAGACTAGAGTGATAAGGGGATTGAGATTCAAAAAATAATTAGGGTCGTGCGTTAAGTAAATGGATTTATAAATATGGTTTATAAGTAGATACCTAAGAGATTAAGGCAAGGGTAATATGGCAATAGCCGTGTACCATAACCCGATAACCCCTAACCGTTACCTCGTTTTCATTCATACTTTCATGAAACAAAAACATAAGCAATAGAGAATCAAGGCTGACCATTATCCTAGTGGAAGAAGAGCTTAAAACCAATTAGGAGCTAAGATTCAAGCTAGGAAAATTAAAGTAAGAGCAAATCTCTAGTTCCTTACCCAAACAAGGTGAATACTAATCTAAACCATCTCATATATGTATTTTTGAACATTTTAATTTCGGGTTTAAGATTTTAAACCGTTAGTTGGACTAATGATGATATGCTTTGATTATATGCCTTATTTTGATTTAAACAAGGATATTTGTGTAATGATACATCTTAATTTTAAGGTTATAATCCTGTAAATTGATTTTGAATGCCATGATGGTTGAATATGTTATGTAAAACATTATTTTGGAGATGGGTTTAAATTTTTATAATATTCCAAACTATGGGTAATTAATTGTGAATTTTGGATGGAAGAAATAGTCAATTTTGGGTTTATATTATATAAGGAAATTATATAACGATTTCAGGTCTTAAATTTACATATATTAGAAAACATATTAAAAGTGAATTATGGTGATTTTTGGGGATTTTTCCTAAGTATTTTAATATGGTTATTAAATTATTTAAGTTGAAGGACTTAAATATTAAAATGTTTTGTTGAAGGGAATGGCTTATTTGTTAAAATGATTTCGATTACTAATTATTGAATCGGCAGCCTTTCTAGAAAAGGATTTTGATAAAGAATTTGGCAACCAATCATATTTTGAAAAATTGGGTAGTTAGTAAAAAGGAACCGCATTGAAAGGCAACACAACAAGTTTTGTTTTGATTTACAACTTCGGCACTTCCATCTGCTAGCTTTCGTCATAATATTTCTGCTAATGAACCCATTCGAAACGAATACACATGGTATCAAGCCATTAATACGTAGTGGATTGGAGAAAGGTGGAAGGGACTATGTCGAACGCATGCTTTCAAAGGGGTTGAAGTCATTCTTATAAGCTTTTGAATACATTACTTGCCTTTGTTTTTAAAAGATGCTTTTGAAGTGGTTGAAGCTTCCGAATCAATCAACTTACCTTTGTTCAAAGATACACTTACCTTTGTTTTTAAAAAGGAGCTTTCGAAAGAGAGTTGCTGCATTTTGATCGACACCTAGCTGCCGCCTTCTTACCTTCCGAATTGGTAAAAGGACGCTTTTCTTTATAGCCTTATAACAATGAGTTCGAAAGGAAGTTTTATTTATATTGAACCCGCCTTCCCAATGCTTTTGAAAGGGTTCTTCTAGCTTATTTTAACAATGGTTTCGAAAGGTTGGTTTTGAAGCTATCCTTTTCCCCAAATTCTTTTATTTGAAGATTAATGTTTTCGAAAGGGTTACATTCGCTTATGTTCTCTTTGACCCAGAAGTTATATTTAATGTTAAACCCAATGATTTCGAAAGAAATATTATCAAATGGTTTCGAAGCTATGCTTCTATTAATTTTACTTGAAATAAGTGCCTTCGAAAGATAAGCTTTAAGTGTTTCAAAAGGTATATCTTTAATGGTTTTGAACGGAAGGTTTCAGTGCTTTCGAAAGGAATGTTTTGAGTATTCCGAAAGGTATATGTTTAGGTGTTTTGAAAGGAAAGTGTGAATACTTTCGAAAGGAATGTTTTTAATGGTTTCAAAACAGATGGCCTTAGTTTTCGAAATCCTTAATTTTCAAACAAGAAACCCAATCTCATTTTTAAAAGTAAACCCATGGCAATATGAAAGAGTTTTGAAATGGCATTTAACTTTGGAGTTTTGAAGAAGCTTTCCTCGCTAAAGATAGTGGGTTAAGGGTATTAACCATGTTTCATTTGAAAAATGATTACAAGGAAATTAAATCATAGATATTTATATTATTATGTTAGGATCAGTTATCATGTATGCTTCTTCTATAAACATATTCACTCTATAATTTACTCTTAACTGCATTTTGGGGTGTTAATGGTAGAATAACCAGCTAGGTTGACCCAGTAGTGAATATATATTGAGTTAACTCCTGTGCGAGTAGAATTCCATCAAGGAGGTCAGGAAGACCAGAATATAGGATGCCCAAAGACTGATCAAAGGATTATTGGTTAGACAGGTTCTTAGTAAGCCCATGAAAACTATGTATGGAAATAGTTATTGGCAGAGGCCAATAGGTTCTTAGTGATCCCATGAAAACTATGGGCGGATTAAGTTATTAAAAGAGGTCAGTAGGTTCAAAGTAATCCCATGAAAACTATGATATGAGAGAAGTTATTGAAAAATCCAATAGGTTCATAGTAAGCCCATGAAATTATGATTGGATAAAGTTGTTGGTTGATACCAATAGGGTCATAGAGATCCCATGAAAACTATGATTGGATGATATTATTGGTAGGAACCAATAGGTTCATATTGTTCCCATGAAAACTATGAAGGTGGATAGGAATTTCACAAGAATTAAGCAGGTTATTAGTCAGCCCATAGAAACTAATAGGTTAATAGTAAACTATAATTTGAGGTAGATAGTCAGGTTAATGGGGATGGGTAATCCATAGCATATTGCAAGTTTGCATATCATCATATTACCTTTTATTATGTAATGTCTTAACCATTGTGGATGCAGGTGCACAATATATGGTTATTATAAGTTGGGTTAAAATACTGGTGAGGGGAAAACCCATTCCGCTAAGCGGCGTAGTCTCATTAGATATCTATATGGTTCGAGATGGTAGGTTAATATTCATACCAGACTTTTTGTCTGACTCAAAGTTTATGTTTTCCCCTTAAACTCTCGACGCTCAATTGATTTTGAGTAGTGTGAGAGTTAAGGTTTTTAGGTTCTCCTTTAGACAAATAAGCTTTCGGAGACGTGTAGGAGGCAAGCTCGCTAATAGGAGTTCTTTCTGTTTGATTCCGCTGTGTTTTGGATGTAATGGAAAAGTTTTTTAATTGCCTATATTTAGACTCTAATCAACCAAGGGAGCATCTTCATATTTCGCTCTTGGCGTATTTTGTAATAATTATATTTCTCTGAAAGTGGTTTACGAATTGGGATTATGTAATGAATTTGTAATGTGATTTGAAGTGGAATGAGAAATATATTTTATGATTTTAATTTTTTTTTCGTATCCATATGTTTCTGTAATATCAATGTATCTAACATTACCGTATTTGGCCACCGAGAATTAACTGCTATGGATGACTACATCACCCTTAGCAGTTAGTTTTGGGCCTCCAAATGGCCGATGTTATAAGTTGGTATCAGAGCATAGGTTTATGTAAATTTAAAAAAAAATGAACCCAAAAAAAGGATTTTGAAAACATAGTCCAATGAATCAGAAAATGAGATCGGGCTTTGGGTTAACGCTATAGTAACGTACTTGCGGTTGATATATATTTTTATAAGTACGTATTCCCCTCTCTCTCTTAGACCGTTCTTCTATATCTTTCTAAGGTTCATATGCTTATTTACGAAAAGGAAGATACGGAGGTAGGAAACGGAAGAGGAAACCTAGGTGGTGGAAGCACCGCAATAATGGAAATGCTCAACCAAATCCGGGTCGACGGGCAAATGCTAATCCAAATGCAACGTAGGTGTTGGATCCCCGCCAGTTGATATGGGGATGATGTATCAGTTCGTTGTCAATCTGATGCAAGATGGAGCAGCTGCAGGTGTAGCTGGGGGAAATGCTATGAATGTTGGAGGAGCTAATCCTATGGCCCTAGTTGGCAATAACTATGCTAAGCTGAGCAGGGATTATAACAGTCTTGGTGGGAAGCCGTTTTTGGAAACAGAGGATGCTATAGAAGTAGAAATTTGGCTTTTGCATTGTGAAAGGATTTTTGCTGACGTGGGATTAATGATAGGAAGAAGAGGAGACTTTCTTCTGCATAGATGCAGGGTGCGGCACTTTATTGGTGGAATAGTGTTACCGCGGGAGTTCCCGATGAAGAGTTGACATAGGCAGAATTTCGAAGAAGATTCAAAGAGAGGTTTTTGTCTGAAGTTTCCAAGTCAGTATTGCTGAGAAAGTTCATAGACTTAGTGCAAGGTGAGACATCGGTGATTGAGTATGCTACGAAGTTTGATGAGTTGTCCAAATATGTATGCTACCATTGACATTGTCATTAAAAGGAACGAGAAGTTTATTCGAGGGTAACACCCGGATTGCTATGGTGACTATGCCACATCTCTGGGATCCAAGTACAGTTGTAGTGGAGATGGCAATCCGGAATGAAGAGATGCTTTCTACTTATGGGAAGGAGAAGCAGGTCGGAACCCATGATTCTCAGGGCAAGAAGAGGAAATTCTTTAAGAAGAAAGGAGCTCAGAAAAGAGGAGCTGCCAAGAAGGCAAAAGCTGATCTAGTCTATTTCAAGTGCGACAAGAAGCGACATTATGCTCATAAATGTCGAACTAGAAAAGGAAGAAAGGTTGCAGATAAGAAGGGAGTGAAGTGCTTCAATTGTGACCAGATTGGACACTACAAGAATCAGTGTCTAGAACCAGTCAAAGCAGATTAAGGGAAAGTTTTTGCTTTGGAACCATCTTCTTCAAGTCCAACTGTTACTGAGAAAGGAAAGACTATGATGGAAGGTACGTTTTTGATTCATAGTATACCAGTTCGGATACTATTTGATAACGGTGCATCGCATTCATTTATATCTCGGTGTTTGGTAGATAAGTTATGTTTATAACCCTCATACCTTGTTACTTCCTTAAGGGTTGCGAATTCGATAGAAGGGTATGCAACTCTAGGGATGAGATGTGACCAGTTAGAACTTAAGTTGTTAGGTCATAATTTTGCATGCAGTTTGTATGTTTTTGATTTCGCAGGCTTGGGGATCATTTTGGGTATGGAGTGGTTAAATAGATATGATGCTAGGATATTTTGACGAGATAGGGAAATATCGGTAAGACACCCTAATAGTCATAACTGAATTATATATTCAGCGGAGAATTCATATTTGAGTGCTTATGCTTTTTTGGATGCTATGGAAGTAGAAGAAGAATTGAATTAGGTTTTGATAGCAAGAGAGTTTGCAGATGTTTTTGAGCTAGTCATAGGACTACCACCGAAGCGAGCCATTGAGTTTCAAATAGATCTTGTACCAGGAGAAGAACCTGTAAGTAGACTACCTAGCAGGATGACACCTACTAAGAAAAAGGAATTAAAGGTGCAACTAGTGGATTTTGAAGGAAAGAATTTTATTAAACCAAGCAGTTCGCCTTGGGGAGCGGCCGTAGTGTTCGTGAAGAAACCGAATGGGTCGTTAAGGATGTGTATCGACTATCGTAATTTGAACGAGAAGACGATCAAGTATCTTTTGCCGAGAATCGATGATTTATTAGATCAGTTGAGTGAAGCCAGAGTATTTTACAAATTGGATTTGGCGATAGGTTTTCATCAGCTAAGAGTGGCAAAGGACAGTATTCTGTTAACGGTGTTTCGGACTAGGTATGGTTTGTACGAATGGTTAGTAATGGCATTCGGGTTAACAAATGCCCCAGTTTTCTTTGTGGATTTGATGAACTAAGTTTTCCAAGAGCACATGGATAGGTTCGTATTGGTATTCATAGATGACATTTTAATATACTCTAAGGACGAAAGATAGTATGAAGTTCATCTTAGAGTAGTGCTTGAAACGCTAAGGCAGCATCAGTTGAAAGCGAAGTTTTCAAAGTGTCATTTCTAGAAGAAAGAAGTTAATTTTCTTGGTCATGTGGTTACAGAGAAGAGTTTGTCAGTTGATCCGCAAAAGATTCGGGCTGTTAACAACTGGAAGAGACCAGAGATAGTGACTGAGATCAGAAGTTTTCTTAGATTCGCTGGCTATTTTCGGAGATTCATTAAGGATTTCTAGTGGATAGTAGCGCCTTTGACTAAGCTAATCAGGAAGGACGTGAAATTTATTTGGTCTGACAAATGTGAGGAAGCATTCCTTAAGTTAAAGCATTTGTTGACCAAGGCGCCTATGTTAGTAGTCCCAGATAGGATCCAAGGATTAGCAGTGTATACCGTTGCATGTAGAAACAGATTGGGAGATGCGGTCATGCTGAAAGGTAAAGATATTGCCTACGCTTCATGACAGGTTAGACCGCATGAAGTGAGATATTCTACTCAAGATCTAGAGTTGGCATCGGTGGTCTTCGCACTAAAAGTATGGAGACAATATCTCTTAAGGGAGAAATTTGAGTTATATACAGATCATAAGTCCTTAAGGTATTTATTCTCTCAGAAGAGTTGAATATGAGATAGCAGAGGTGGCTGGAGTTTTTAGCAGTTTATGATTTTGGTATAGAGTATACACTTGGAAAAGGAAACAAAGTGGCGGATGCTCTTTGCGTAAAACATCATAATGTGGTGTTAGCTATGTTAACGGAATGGAAGGATCTAGAGGCTTTGACTACTTATAGTGTGCAGTTAAGATCGATTGCTAATTCTAGTCAAATCACTGTCATGTTATCTTGCTTGGAAGTTCGACCAGTACAGATCGAAAGGATTGCTTCTAACCAGAAAGTGGATCCATTGCTAGCCGAGAAGATTAAAAGGCTTGAGGTTGGATCAGAGATTGATGATCTAAAAGATTTCAGTCTTGACCAGAGCGGATGGTTGAGAAATAAGGGACGGTTGTGTGTTCCGAATGTTGGGGACTTAAGGAGAGAAGTCTTTAGGGAATGTCATCGATCCAAATTTATGATTCATCCTGGAGGAACCAAGATGTATCAAGACATGAAGAGGAGTTTCTACTAGGAAGGTATGAAGAAGGATATTGGCGTGTGGGTAAGGCAGTGTGTGAACTGTCAACAAGTGAAGGCTGAGCATCAGAAGTCAAGTGGGTTGCTTCAACCTTTGGAGATACCAGTTTGGAAATAGGATTTGATATTCATGGATTTCATAGTAGGATTTCCAATGTCGAATCGAGTAAATGAAAGTATATATGTCATAGTGGACAGGTTGACCAAGAGTGCCCATTTCATTCCAGTTAAGTCCACCAGGACGACACCTGTTTTAGCTAAATTGTTTATGAAGAACATAGTTAGACTGCATGGAATTCCTAGTAGTATAGTAAGTGATAGAGATACTTCGTTTACTAGCAAGTTCTGGAAGAGTCTACAAGATGTGTTAGGTACCAAGCTCAAGATGAGTACTGCTTATCACCCTCAGACAGATGGGCAGACAGAGAGAGTCAACAAGGTACTTGAGGATTTGTTAAGAGCTTGTGTGCCAGATTTTGGTGGAGCTTGGGAAGATCACCTACATTTAGTTGAGTTTTCCTATAATAACATTTATCATACTAGTGTAGGAACGGTGCCTTTCGAAGCTTTGTATGGGAGGCCATGCAAGTCACCAGCATGTTGGTTGGAAACTGGAGATAGATTAGTCTTAGGTCCATATTTTGTAAGAGAGGCAACAGAGAAGATTGAGTTGATCCAAGGTAGGATGAGGGAAGCTCAGTCTAGAAAAGAGTTAGCAGATAAGAGGCGTAAGGATCTAGAGTTCTCATTTGGAGATAGGGTTTTCGTTAAAGTATCACTAATGAAGGGTGTGATACGATTCAGAAAGTCAGGGAAACTAGCACCGAGATATATTGGACCGTTCTCAGTTATAGAAAGGATTGGAAAGCTCGCATGTAGAGTAAAGTTGCCGAGCAGTTTGGTAGGTGTCCATAATGTGTTTCATATGTCTCATCTTCGTAACTGTGTGCATGATCCAGAGACTACTATTCCTTCGACTGCATTGGAAGACTTAATAGCAGAACCGGACTTTTGTTAGGCAACAAATTCGAGTTGTAGCGAGAGATGAGAAGAAGTTAAGAAACAAGACAGACAAGTTGGTGAAAGTTTGGTGGAGTGACAATGAGAAGGATTGTACTTGGGAGACATAAGATATGATTAGAGATACTTATCCTAATCCGCTTTGAGGGTAGGTTCTATATTTGCTTTATATAGATTGTTTGCTGGTCAGGTAGGCTAGTATGTTAGTTAGGAGACCTTACAGATGATTGACATGATTAGTATTTATTCCTTGCTGAATTTCGAGGACGAAATTCTTTAAGGAGGGGAGCCTGTAACACCCTTAATTTTAAATAGCATTATTCAGGAGATTTAATTAGATAATTAATAGAATAATGTAGAGACTAGAGAGATAAGGGGATTGAGATTTGAAAACAAATTAGGGTCATGCCTTAACTAAATGGATTTATAAAAATGGTTTATAAGTAGATACCAAAGAGATTAAGGTAAGGGTAATATGGGAATAGTCGTGTACCATAACCCCATAATCCCTAAACCCTTAGCTTATTCTCATTCATACTTTCATAAAACAAAAAAAAAAGCAAAGGAGAATCAAGGCCGGCCGTTACCCTAGAGGAAGAAGAGCTTAAAATTAATTAGGAGCTAAGATTCAACCTAGGAAGATAAAAGCAAGAGCAAATCTCAAGTTCCTTATCCAAACAAGGTGACTAATAATCCAAACCATCTCATATATACATCTTTTTGAACATTTTAATTTGGGTTTAAGGTTTAAACCGTTAGATGGATAAACAATGATATGCTTTGATTATATTCCATGTTTTGATTTAAACAAGGATTTTTGTGTAATGATACATCTCGATTTTAAGGTTAAAATCGTGTAAATTGATTTCGAATACCATGATGGTTGAATATGTTATGTAAAACATTATTTTGGAGATGGGTTTAAATTTTCATAATATTCCAAGCTATGAGTAATTTATTATGAATTTTTGGATGGAAGAAATAGACAATTTTGGGTTTAAATTACATAAGGCAATTATAGAATGATTTCGGGTCTGAAATTTACATATGTTAGAAAACATATTAAAAGTGAATTATGGTGATATTTGGGGATTCTACCTAAGTGTTTTAATATTGTTATTAAATTATTTAAGTTGAAGGACTTAAATGTTTTGTTGAAGGGAATGGCTTATTTGCTAAAATAATTTTGCTTACTGATTTTTAATTCAATAGCCTTTTTAGAAAAGGATTTTGATAAAGAATTTGGCAACCAATTATATTTTGACAAATTTAGTAAGTTAAGTAAAAAGAATTTTCTTTGAAAGGCAACAAAACCAGTTTTTTTTTCTGATTTACAACTTCGCCACTTCCATCTGCTAGCTTTCGTCACCATACTTCTGCTAATGAACCCATTCAAAACTAATACACATGGTATTAAGCCATTGATACGTAGTGGATTGGAGAAAGGCGGAAAGGACTATGTCAAAGGCATGTTTTCGAAGGGTTGAAGTCATTCTTATAAGCTTTCGAATACATTACTTGCCTTTGTGTTTAAAAGATGCTTTCAAAGGGGTTGAAGCTTCCGAATCAATCAACTTACCTTTGTTCAAAAAGACGCTTACCTTTGTTTTTAGAAATTCGAAAGAGAGTTGCTACATTTTGATCGACACCTAGCTTCCGCCTTCATACCTTTCGAATTGGTAAAAGATCGCTTTTCTTTATTGCCTTATAACAATGAGTTTGAAAGGAAGTTCTATTAATATTGAAGCCGCCTTCCCAATACTTTCGAAAGGGTTCTTGTAGCCGCTTTTAACAATGGTTTCAAAAGGTTGGTTTCGAAGCTATCCGTTTCCCCAAATTCTTTTATTTGAAGATTAATGTTTTCGAAAGGGTTACTTTTGGTTATGTTCTCTTTGACCTAGAAGTTATATTTAATGTTAAACCCAATGATTTCGAAAGAGATACATTCAATGGTTTCGAAGTTATGCTTCTATTAATTTTACTCGAACTAAGTGCATTAGAAAGATAAGCTTTAAGTATTTCGAAAGTTATATCTTTAATGGTTTTGAAAGGAAGGTTTCAATGCTTTCGAAATGAATGTTTTGAGTGTTCCGAAAGGTGTATCTTTAAGTGTTTTGAAAGGAAGATCTGAATACTTTCGAAAGGTATGTTTTTAATGGTTTTGAAAGAGAAGGCTCAAGGTTTCGAAAGCCTTAGTTTTCAAACAACAAACCTAATCTCATTTTTAAAAGTAAACCCATGGCAATATGAAAGGGTTTTGAAATGACATTTTACTCTGGAGTTTTGAAGATGCTTTCCTTGCCAAAGATAGTGGGTTAAGGGAATTAACCATGTTTCATTTGAAAAATGATTACAAGGAAATTAAATCATAGATATTTATATTATTATGTTAGGATCAGTTATCATGTATGCTTCTTCTGCAAACATATTCACTCTATAATCAACCCATAACTTCATTTTGGGGTGTTAAGGGTAGAATAACCAGCTAGGTTGACCCAGTAGTGAATATACATTGAGTTAACTTCTGTGTGAGCATAATTGCATCCAGGAGGTCAAGCAGACTAGAATATAGGATATCCAAAGACTGATCAAAGGATTATTGGTTAGACAGGTTCTTAGTATGCCCATGAAAACTTTGTATGGAAATAGTTGTTGGCAGGGGCCAATTGGTTCTTAGTGATCCCAAGAAAACTATGGCTGGATTAAATTATTGAAAGAGATCAGTAGGTTCATAGTGATCCCACGAAAACTATGACATGAGAGAAGTTATTGGAGAATCAAATAGGTTCATAGTAAGCCAATAAAAATTATGATTGGAGAAAGTTGTTGGTAGATACCAATAGGTTCATAGAGATCCCATGAAAACTATGATTGGATGATAGTATTGGTAGGAACCAATAGGTTCATAGTGATCCCATGAAAACTATGAAGATGGATAGGAATTCCATAAGAATTAACAGGTTATTATTCAGCCCATAAAAACTAATAGGTTAATAGTGATCCTAGAAACTATATTTTAAGACAGATAGTTTGGTTAATGTGGATGGGTAATCCAGAGCATATTGCATGTTTGCATATCATCATATTACCTTTTATTATGTAATGTCTTAACCATTGTGGATGCAGGTGCACAGTATATGGTTATTATAAGTTGGTTAAGTACTAGTAAGGGGAAAACCCGTTCCGCTAAGCAATGTGGTCTCACTAGATATCTATATGGTTCGAGATGGTAGGTTATTATTCATACCAGACATTTTGTCCAACTCGAAGTTTATATTCTCCCCTCAAACTCTCAGGTGTTCAATTGATTTTGAGTAGTTTGAGAGTTAAGGTTTTCAGGTTCTCCTATAGACGAATAAGCTTCCGGAGATGTGCAGAAGGCAAGCTAGCTAGTAGGAGTTCTTTCTGTTTGATTCCGCTGTGTTTTGGATGTAATGGCAAAGCTGTTTAATTGCCTATATTTAGACTCTGATCAACCAAGGGGGCATCTTCATATGTCGCTCTTGGCATAATTTGTAATAATTATATTTCTTTGAACGTGGTTTACGAATTGGGATTATGTAATGAATTTGAAATGTGATTTGAAGTGGAATGAGAAATTTATTTTATGATTTTAATTTTTTTTCATATCCATGTGTTTTTGTTATATCAATGTATCCAACATTGCCGTATTTGGTCATCGACAATTAATAACTATGGATGCTTGCAGCATCCGTAGCAGTTAGTTTTAGACCTCCAAATTGGGGATGTTATACATTCTGAACCTGCTCTTCCATCACTTTAAACTTGGCCTCAATGGACTTCAACTCATCCTGATGTTTCTTTTCAACATCTTATATCACCTTGCCCTTATTAGCCACTACCTCCTTCAATTGGTCAATCTCCATGGAATGTAATTCCCAGTTTCTTTCATGATCCTTTTTCTCGGACTCATATTGTTGAATAATGAGTTGGTTGGCTTTGTTGGCATCTAACATTGCTTTAGCCCACATTTTCCACATGTAATATTACTCCATGATGTCTTTGAGGATAAAAACACCTTTCTTGGTTACTTCCCTAGTTATATTCTTTAGATTATAATTAAATTTCACCTCAGTGAACCAGAAAGCAAGCATTGCATCTTCGAAATAACACTAGCAGTTGGGCTAGAAGCTGGGGTGAAAGGAGTGGAAGTAACTTGGATGAGAGGGGCCTTAGAAACATACTCTTTACCGTGCTTCGAAAGGATAGGCTCGGAGGTAGAAGAGTGCGTAGGCTTCAAAGCTTCTTTAGAATTTTGGGAAGGCACCAAGCTTGGTGTGGAGGTGATGCAAAAATAGGTGTAGTAGGATTTATAGAGGTTAGAAGGGAGCTATCAAAACACCAAGAATGGGGATTTTGGAATATTGGAAGTGGAGAGCATTCATGGTGTAGGGATTGTGATCTCTTTGTTGACCTGAAGCGGTCAGAAGAGCCTCAATCACGGTGCATATGGTAACTTTTCTCTTCTTCTTCTAGTCTTTCCCTCTCCTTTCTTTGGACTTACTCAGAATCAAATTCTCAAGACAGTTTTCATCTGTAGTAAGAGGAGCTCGTAGAATTGCATCTGTAGAATTTTTATGATTTGCTGTCAAGACCTTCGAAGAGATTGCCTGAAAAGGAAATATGATTGAGTCGGAACTTTGGAACTGGATAAGGGTAGGTGCAAAGTGAGCATGCTTTGTTCCTGAATGTTGTATAGAGTGTCGGTGTGCCCTATTAATTCTATGGACCATGCTTATAGGGTCGAGTGACCGGAGTATCTTCCCCTACAGAAGTAAGGGGCACATCACCGTAAGTTAGTTGGAGGATGAAATGATGGGGTCGTTAAAGATGTGAAGTCAAAGCCCCACAAAATCCCCGCTATAGCTCATAGCGCTCTTTGAACGCTACGTTTTTTTCAATTTAGCGCTAATGAACAGTAGATCTTCTTTAAGCCTCGCTATTTTCTGGTACTACCGTTAAATCAAGGCTTTTTAGCACCCATTTTAGCAACATCAATGTAAAAAGTTCGATATGACTAGTTCTCTTTTAAACTAAATCAACAAAGTTTGGGTAAAGACCTAATTTTAAGGCATAAGTTTTTAATATAAGTTAGAAATCTATTATAGTCACCAAATCTGGACTGCACAAATCATGATACTCTTCGGTTTTGTTATATAAGATTAAGTAATATTTATTTTTCATAAACAAATGACGTGGTAATGAGAATAAATTAACATTAAATATTTGTTTTTATATCTAATGAAGCTTTTTGCACCTTCGCAATTTTCCGCTATATCCCCACTTTATCCCCACTATAACTTTTTGCACCTCCACCGCTATGGAACCGTTAAGCTCTTTAACTGCACATCATTGCCCAATGTCGTAGTCTATGGATAAAGTCAGGAATGCTCCCAAAGTTACCAAGAGAACCCTAGATATCATAGGCACTCGAGAGCGGAGTTGACTTTCCAATTGGAGTCTAATGTGACTCAAGAATTGGTCGGGGGCATCAAATTCTTATCCTTTTTAATCAAGGAGAAGGAGATGAAGTTCTATCATCTCCGCACATCTCCTTAGTAGACTCATATTCATTATTGTCCTCTTCATCTTCAACCCTACCTTCATCTTATTCTTCTCCTTCTTTTTCCTCTTTCTATTTATCCTTTTCGCTGCCACTAAAGATGTCTTATGCTACATTTCTAGCATCTTAAGTGTGGGACTTGGGACTGATTTCAGCTTCTTGGGCAACCCTGGCAACCCTTGGTGCGGGTGCATGTAGTTGACCTTTCAACCATATGTAGTAGCCCAAAATGGCACAATTGAAGGTCTTTGAAGTCTTTATGGACATTCTTTAAGAGTTGAAGTGTCTTGGATAAAGTAGCATTTATAATCCTTGGAGGAATATATGCTAGAAGAAAAGAAAGGTGAAACTTGTAATATAAGTAAAATGAACTCTATTGGAGTAGGGTTTAGGAGGTCGGACCTTACATCTAGAGAACCACCTATAAGCGAACTCATTTGGATAGTGGAGAAGAAGTACTTGTCCTTGAAATTACTAACCTTGTAATGGAGGCCAATGACGACTTGGCAGTCTTCAAATGATTCCAGGAATGTTAATGTAATGACCTGCCCTTCGTAATACCTAAAATTCGGCGCCATACAACATCGCCTACTTTTAAATAACGCAAAAGACAAATTGTGGGGTAAATAATAAAACAAAACACTAAACCAAGGCATCGATAAGATCTCACCACGGAATAACCACATATAATATACTGAATATACATGAATAAAAATAGAATAACAATATATAACAGAATGCATTAGCGGAAGCAACTGACAAATAAATATCAGTACATAATAGTCCGAATACATCAACTCCAAAAGCATGGAGTTCTAAATAAATATATGATACAACAGTCTCGTATATAAATAACATGTCTGTCATGTATAATAAAATAACAAGTACATGTATCTCAGAACGTAGATGCCATGCCTCCAAAATTCTCCAGCTGCGCGCTCTGCTAGCGTATCCCTAAAAGCACCGGACTTTCGAACTACTCAAGTCATCTAGGTTTTTATATGATAGCGGGCTGAGACATAGAGTTCCTCAGTAGCGAGTCATATATAATTTGTGATGACAGCAAGCCAAGACATGGAGTTCCATAGTAGCAAGTCATCTACGATTTCACCGATAGCGGACTGGGACATAAATTTCGCCAGTAGCCAGTGATCTACAATTTGGTCTTAGCAGTAGTGACCATATGCATTGTGGCGTATCTATTTGGTTTTAACCG
The DNA here is from genome assembly GCA_030737815.1 of Allium fistulosum. Lineage (NCBI taxonomy): Eukaryota > Viridiplantae > Streptophyta > Magnoliopsida > Asparagales > Amaryllidaceae > Allium > Allium fistulosum. The sequence continues at coordinate 90,228,189 of CM060905.1, forward strand.
TAGGGACCGTACGCATTGGGGCGTATCTTATCGATCTTAGCAGTAGGGATCGTGGCTTTGGGATCATGATTTGATCATGGTGTGTTGGTACTATATTGTTAGTATTTTTTGGGCTAGTGTAGTGCAATGAGATATTATGCTAACTTATCATTGTTCTTAAACTATGCTTATGAAAAGGTTGTCGCTTTTGAACCCCTTCGATACCCTAGCTGCCGCATTTATACCCTTCGTTTAGTAAGAAGCCACTTTATAACTCTTTAAATAAATGAGTATGGAGGGTAGGGTTTTAAATCGGTACCCTTCCGCAACCATTGAAGTTGCTTTTCTTTTAACTTATACATGTGAAAGGGTGGGTGCCACTCCCATACCTTTCGACATGGTTGAAGTGCTTGTTTAAACCCCAAGTATGCATGCAGAAGTACGTCATCATCACCCTAAGCGTTTCGAAGCGTATTTTTAAGTGTTACGAAAGGTATGTTTTAAGTGTTTCGAAAGATATCATTAATGGCTTCAAAAGAGGATGTCTTAGATTTCAAGTAATAATTTCGAAAGGTCTATTTCCAATACATTCGAAAGGAAGGTTTTGGCCTTTCAGCCTAATGTTTTCAAGGGTAAAGTATTTATCTAGTTTTGAAAGGATAGATAACCCTATTGATTTAAGTTTTCATCAACATTGTTTTATGTAATGCATATATCATGGCATAGGTATTATGAGTAAAGCAAATGGTATATTTTCCTTGTTTAAGTATGATTTAAAAGGGTTAAATCAATTTGAAAGAAATGTTTTCAAGGAAAATTGAATCGGGTAGTTAACCCTAAGCATATGACTCGGATATTAGAAGACCGGATGGGATTGGTGTGGGGTCGCACCCTATACTTTAGCTAGTAGCCTCTAGCTAATATAAGTCCAAAATTCCAGTGTGTAGGGCTTTGTCATAGGTAAGACTAAAATGATGTTACACACAAAAAGGAATATACAGAGTAGAGGTAGGTTATTGGTGAGCCCGCAAAACCATTAAGATTAGTTGACCCTAGGAGAGATAAGTTAAGGACATATCATCCAGTATTGTATCTAACAGAAGATAGAATATTTATTATGTCTGGTAGGCCCGAGTTAGCCAATGGTTAATAGTCAACCTGATAAAACTATATTGTTCGGAAAAATAGTCCATTGATTACTTGATTTATATGCATATATGTAATTTCTATTGTTGTTATAATCAGTTTGATTGCAGGATTTTGATTTGCAAAAGATATGATTTTAAAAGGATATTAGTGAGGGGAAACCCGTTCTGCTAAGCGGCGTGGTCTCATTTAGTATCAGTAAACGAGATGTAATAGAATTATTCGCACCAGGCTTTATGTATGACTTGAAGTTTATGTCTTCCTCCTTAAACTCTTGGGTGCTCAAAATTAAATTTGAGTAGATGGAGAGTTAAGGACTTTTCAGGATTAGTAGGTTGGACGAATAAGCTTATGAAGACGTGCAGGAGGAAAAGCTAGCTATGTAGGAGTTATTTAGTATTATTTCCGCTATGATGTATTATGACTGATATGTCTATCTATCTAGTACTCTGTTCATCTAAGTGGGCATCTTCATATGTCGCTCTTGGCGTAATTTGTAATAATTATATTTGATCAAAACCTAGGAATCGTTTTGGGGATTATGTAATTGAACATGAAATATTGATTTGAAATGTAATCAAAAAAGTTGCTTTTGAAATCTGTGTTGATTTTATTTCATATTCATGTGCTTTTGATATTATGGATACCATTAACATTACCGAATTTTATCACTGGAAGTTAATACTATAGATGACTGCAGCATCTGTAGTGCCTAACTTTGGGCATCAAAGTAAGGGATGTTAGAACTTAGTATAAGAGCATTGGTTTATGAAGAAATTTTAAACATAAAATGATTTTTGAAAACATAATCCTAAGGAATTAGAGAAAAGATTCGAGTATGGGATAACGTTATAGTAACGTACTTGTATTTGCTATATATAAGCATACGCTCTATCTCTATTCTCCCATCTCTCTTAGGTTATCTTCTGTATCTTACAAAGACTCGAATGCAGGTTTTAAGGAAGTAAGATATGGATGCTAGGAATGGAAGAGTTATCCTTGGTGGAGGAAGCACCACAACTAATGGAAATGCCAGACCGAATACCTGAAGGAATCCAGGTAGGGCACAAGCTGCTAATGTAGGTGCTGGAGCACCGCAAGTTGACATGGGAGCTATGTATCAGTTCTTCGTCAACATGATGCAAGTCGGAGCTACTACGGGATTATTCAGAGGAAATTCTGGATAAGGAAATCAGGAAGTTTCGGTGGTCAATAACTATGCAGTACTAAGCAGAGACCATGCTAGGCTTAAAGAGATGTCATTTATCGGCACTGAGGACGCAATTGAAGTGGAGAATTGGTTGCTTCATTGCGAGAGGATTTTTACTGATTTGGGACTCAATGATGAGCAGAAAAGGAGATTGGCATCCAAACAGTTGCCAGGAGGAGCAATGTACTGGTGGAACAGTGTTACTGTAGGAGTAACTGAAGAGGCTATGACTTGGGTAGAATTAGAAGGAGGTTTGAGGATAGATTAATGTCGGAGATCGCCAAGTCAACGCTGCTTAGGAAGTTTGTTGAGTTGGTGTAGGGAGACATAACAGTGCTTGAGTATGCTACCAGATTTGAGGAATTATCTAGATACAGATATGCTACGGTTGATACGGTTATCAAAAGGAATGAGAAGTTCATTCGTAGATTGAGACCCCAGCTTGCTAAAGCAACTTTACCACATATTAGGGATCCATGCGATATAGTTATTGAGATGGCTTTGAGGAATGAGGAGATGCTCGCTTTCTTTAATGATAATAAAGTAGTGAAAACTCAAGGTGAGCAGAACCAGAAGAGAAATTTTTTCCACAAGAAGGGAGCTCAGTAGGGAGGAGCTGCCAAGAAGGCAAAAGCTGATCCAGTTTGCTTTAAGTCTGATAAGAAGGGACATTTTGCTCACGAGTGTCGGACAGGCAAAACAAAGAAGGCTACTGACAAGAAAGGAGTAAAATGCTTCAACTGTGATCAGATTGGACATTATAAGAACCAGTGCAAAGAACTAGCCAAGGATGGAAAGAGCAAAGTGTTTGCATTGGAACCAGCTACCTCAAGACCAACAGCAGGGGAGAAAGGAAAATTTGTGTTGGGAGGTACACTTTTGATTCATGGCATGTCAGTTAGAGTTCTATTTGATACTAGTGCATCACATTCTTTTATATCTCATAGTTTGGTAAATAAGTTTAATCTAGAACCCTCATACCTAGTTACAGCCTTAAGGGTTGCGAATATGATATGAGGGTATGCGACTCTTGGGATGAGATATGACCAAAGTTTGAGTTGCTAGGTCATATATTTTCTTGCAGTTTGCATGTTCTTGATTTCATAGGTTTCGGGATTATTTTGGGTATGGATTGGTTAAGTAAGTATGATGCTAGGATATTTTGCCATGATAGGAAAATATCACTTAGACACCCTAGTTGTAGTGATCATATTATATACACTATAGAAAACACGAAATTAGATTCTTGCGTTTTGTTGGGTGTTAAGAACGAAGAAGATGAGTTGAATCGAGTTTTCATTGTTAGAGAATTCATAGATGTCTTTGAGCCCGTGATAGGACTACCGCCAAAACGAGCCATTGAGTTTCAAATAGATTTTGTACCATGGTCTGAACCTGTAAGTAGACCGGAAGTAGAATGACACCTACCAAGATGAAGGAGCTAAAGGTACAATTGGTGGATCTAAAAGGGAAGAATTTTATCAGACCAAGTAGTTTGCCTTGAGGAGCAGCCGCAGTATTTGTTAAGAAACCGGACGGATCATTGAGGTTGTGTATCGATTATCATAAGCTGAATGAGAAGATGATAAAGAACTGATATCTGTTACCTAGGATTGACGATTTGTTCGACCAGTTAAGTGGAGCCAAAGTATTTTCTTAGTTGGATTTGGCAACAGGATTCCATCAACTTAGAGTAGTAGAGGATAGTATTCCTTTGACGGCGTTTAGGACCAGATATGGATCATATGAACGGTTAGTGATGCCCTTTGGTCTAACTAATGCGCCAGCATTCTTCGTGGACTTGATGAATAGAATCTTCCAAGAGCATCTAAACAGATTTGTATTAGTATTCATAGACGACATATTGATATATTCCAAGGATGAAAGAGATCACGAAGTTCATCTTAGGATAGTGCTTGCGACACTGAGACAACATCAGTTGAAGGAAAAGTTTTCGAAGTGTCACTTTTGGAAGAAGGAAGTGAAGTTTCTTGGTCACGTAGTCTCAGAGAATGGGTTGTCAGTAGATCCGACTAAGATCGAGGCAGTGAATAATTGGAAAAGACCTAAGACAATAACTAAGATAAAGGGTTTTCTTGGGTTAGCTGGCTACTACCATAGATTTATTAAGGATTTCTCATGGATAGCCGCACCGATGACTAAGCTAACTTGGAAAGACGTGAAGTTTGTTAGGACTGATAAGTGTTAGGAGGCATTTCAGAAATTGAAACATTTATTGACTAATGCACCAGTGTTAGTTGTTCCAGAGGGGAATCAGGGCTTAGTGGTATACACAGATGCATGTGGAACATGATTAGGAGCTGTGCTAATGCAGAGGGGTAAAGTGATTGTCTATGCTTATCGACAGCTCAGACCGCATAAAGATAGATATCCAACTAATGATTTGGAACTAGCAGCAGTAATTTTCACATTGAAGGTGTGGAGACATTACCTTTTGGGAGACGGATTCGAGTTGTTTACAAATCACAAGTCACTAAAATATGTATTCTCCCAGAAGGAGTTGAATATGAGAACAAGATGGTTAGAGCTCATAGCTGCATACGACTTTGGTATTAAGTACACACCAAGAAAGGAAATAAGGTTGCAGATGCACTTAGCAGAAAAAATCAGAATGCAGTATTGGCAATGATAGCTAAGTGGAAAGATTTAGAAGCATTGACTACATGCGGAGTACAATGGAGATCCAAGGCTAGTTCTAGTCGAGAAACCGCCATGTTACCATGTTTAGAATTTTGACCGATATTGATCGAAAGGATTGCTTCTAAGCAGGCAGAAGACCCATATTTGCTGAACGGATCAGAAATAAGGAATGGAACAGAGAGCGATGACTTGAAAGATTTCAATCTTGACCAGAATGGGTGGTTAAGGAAGAAAGGACGACTATGCGTTCCGATTGTAGGGAACATTAGGAAGGAAGTTCTTAGAGAATGCCATCGTTTAAAGTCCACTATTCATCTGGGAGGAAATAAGATGTATTTGGATATGAAAAGGAGTTTCTTCTGGGAAGGTATGAAGAGAGATGTAGGCCTATGAGTGAAACAATGTTTGAACTATCAACGGGTAAAAGCTGAACATCAAAAACCGAGTGGGTTACTTTAGCCTTTGGATGTTCCAGTCTGGAAATGAGATTCTATCTCAATGGATTTCATAGATGGGTTGCCAAGGTCGCATATAGGAAATGAGAGTATCTGGATTATAGTGGACAGGTTGACTAAGAGTGCACACTTTATAACCGTTAAGTCAACCAGGACAACACCAGATTTAGCTATGTTATTCATGAATAATATAGTTAGATTGCATGGAATTCCTAGTAGTATAGTAAGCAACAGAGATTCCTTATTTACTAGTGAGTTCTGAAAGAGTATACAGGAGACTTTAGGTACCAAGCTCAAGATGAGTACTGCTTACCATCCACAGACAGATGGGCAGACGGAGAGAGGTACAAAGTCTTAGAGGATTTGTTAAGAGCTTGTGTGCTAGATTTCGAAGGATCATGGGAAGACCACCTGCACTTAGTCGAATTTTGTATAACAACATTTATCAGACTAGTATAGGGATGACACCATTTGAAGCTTTGTATGGAAGACCATGCAAATTTCTCATCTGTTGGTTAGAGACTGAGGATAGATTAATTCTTGGTCCGGATTTAGTTAGAGAAGCTGCAGAGAAGATTGAATTAATTCAGGCTAGAATGAAGGAGGCTCGGTCTAGGAAGAAGAGTTATGTTGATAAGAGACGGAAAGACTTAGAGTACTTAGCTGGAGATCATGTTTTCGCTAAAGTATCATTGATGAAAGGAGTGATCAGATTTGGAAAATCAGGAAAATTGGCATCAAGATTCATTGGACCATTTCCTATTATACAAAGGATCGAGAAAATCGCGTATAGGGTAGAGTTACTGAATAGTTTGGCAGAAGTCCACAATGTTTTCCATATTTCTCATCTAAGGAAGTGTAGTCGAGATCCAGAGACTACTATTACACCGACTGTATTAGAAGAACTAGTAGTGGAACCAGATATAACTACAGTTGGAAAACCAATTCGTATAGTTGTAAGAGATGAGTAGAGACTAAGGAACAAGATAGTCAGATTAGTCAAAGTCCAGTGGAGTGACGACGGGAGAGACTGTGCTTGGGAAACCGAGAGCATGATTAAAGACACTTATCCTAACTTGTTTGATGGTATGTTTTACCTTTATGTTTGATTATTATGGGTACCTTATCGTAATTTCGAGGATGAAATTATTTAAGGAGGGGAGTCTGTAATGACCCTAATTTTAACTTACATTATTTAGTACATTAAATTGGATTAATTAAATAAAATAATGTAGATAGTTAAGCAATTGAGATTTGTTAATTAAGAAGGAGCCATGCCTTAATGAATATATTATTAAAAGAGAATTAAAAATAAGTAAGTAGGAAGAATACAGTAAGGGTAAAATGGGAATAGCCTTTGCTCATATATCCTAAACCCTTATATTCTTCATTCCTCATTCATTTTAACTTTCACAAATAAAACTAAAACCCTAAAGAACTCGGTCGGCCACCATTAAGAGGATTCAAGGAGAAGAAAAGCTAGGATTTAGGTAGAAAGGTTAAGCAAATCAATCTAAAGGTAAATCTCAACCTTCTTAATACAAAGCCAAGGTGAATAATTAGTTTACACCTCTATTTTTGATGAATGATTTTGGCTTAAAGGTAAACCCATTTTCTTTTGCAAGTATATGCCATGTTATATTAATTAAATGATTATATGTTTTAAGTTGATGATTTATGGAGATTTAATAAGAATTTTATGATATGTTTAGATTAGAAAACCTATCATATGACATCCAAATGAGTTTCATTTTTGATATATGGTCAAAATAATATTTTAAAAGTGGGTTTCAAGTTTCATAATTTTACAAGTGAATATGGATTTATTGTAAATTTTCTACGAGAGAAAATAGTTAAATTTAGGTTTTAAATTATTTAAGGAAAGTAAACAATGCCTTCGAGTCTAAAATTTATATATGTTAGAAAACATATTTAATGTGAATTATTGTGATTTTTGGGGATTTATCCTATGTGCTTAATTATGGTCAATAAATTATTTAAGTTGAAAGACTTAAATGTTTTAATTGTTTTAAGAAGAAGAATGAGTTATTTGCTAAAATGTTCTCGATTGTTCAATGCTGAGTTCGACAGCTTTTTAGAAAGAATTTTGGTGAAGTATTGGCAACCAATCATATTTTGCCAAGTCATGTAAGTTAGGTGAAAGGGAATTAGTTTAAAAGGCATAAAATCAGTTTTATATCGAATTACAACTTCGCCACATTCATTTGCTTGCTTCCGTCACCGTACTCAGTAAACCTTTTGCACCCATTCAAAACCTATGCACATGGTATCAAGCATTTGGTATGTAGTGTATTGGAGAAAGATGAAAGGAAAGGATGGTGTCGAAGGCATGCTAGCAAAAGGGTTGAAGCCGCTTTTATTTGCTTTCGAACCCATTGACCCATCCTTGTTCATAAAGTATGTTTATGAAAGGGTTGTCGCTTTTGAACCCCTTTGATACCCTAGCTGCCGCATTTATACCCTTCGCTTTAGTAAGAAGCCGCTTAAAAAAAATTTGGACGATTTTGACCTGAAAACTTTTAGGAGCTGAATTAGGGGTTGAGACCACTTTCATTGGAAAGATATGATGGTTTCTCTCTCTGTAGAGTAGTTATAATTGCTTTTTGGACCTATCGTTTAGGAGACATGGCTGTTTAAAGATTGGATAATTTTTGGACGGTAAGTAGGTAAATAGTGAGATGATGGTTAGGCCCAAGAGTCCATTACGAGAATTGTGCTAAGTGGGGATGGTGGAACATTCACTTTCTCGTTACGCACTTCCTAAAAACAGCATAAACCTCTATTAATCCACTTACCAGCCAAAAAGCAACTATTTCCCTAATTAGCTTAAATACGCCATTAAGTGTAATTAGCAAGGGATATTAAAGATTTATTATTGGAATCGTCTTGGGATTTGTGCATACACTGTTCTACCTTAGATTACCTTGAGATTCGTGCATTTTGTGTTATGTGAGTGATTTTGCATCTCTTACTAAAGTATGTTAGTTAATATAGCAAAAATGATGTTTTTATGATGACTTTAAATGTTAGAGCATTTATAAACTTAGATCTAACGTTAACAACATCTTCAAAAGATAAATGTGTATTTTGATTCCTTTTTGACCATTTTGTAAAACAATTAGTCGTTTTTTGTATGGCTAGATCCAGAGCAATATAAATACTTGGATATGGCTGACATTCCTTGTACATGATGTATGGAAGATGCATATTACTTGTATATTGTGTTTTTAACTTGTTTTAGTGTAGTAAGAGAGTGGTCGTCGTTGAGTGAAATCGGTGAGAAAAAATGCTCAAAACATGACACGATTGTAAAGTGTTGTTCTTTAAGGCCTATGGGAGCTACAGAACAAGTCACATGGGATTTGGACGAGATTTGGTGGAGTTTTGGTGAAGTTGAAATCATTCGGTAGTGGCGCAGAAACATGTCGGTAGTGGAAGCAATTTGTAGATTTTGGGACCTGACTTGGGCCGCATAATAGAGAACTCCAGGCTGGAGAATGCTAAGCTTTGAGGAAAAGCTGGACGAAAGGTCCTGCATTTATGGGACTTAGAAAATTTTTCCCAAGGGGAATCAAGTCGATACCGACTTGATTGGGTCCAAGACATTCTTGTAGCTGCTTCAGGAAAATAAAGGGGAGGGTTTGGGGCACGAGGGAAAGACGAGCGATTAAGCGAAATGAAACTTAACAAAAAATAATTAGTAATCATGTTGGCACCAACATGATATCGTTAGTACAAATATGATTAATGTCGGTGATGACATGATGATTTTTGAAAGGGGTCGAGGTATACAGAGTTCATGTCATGTCTGTTTGTTTGATTGTTCAACGCTTGGTTTCGACATTATGATGATGAAGAATGATATTAACAATGAAGCAAAGATGCAACTCTTTGACGTAATGACTTTGAAACTTTGACGAGGTAACTCGACAACTTATGAGGGGTGTCTACAAATGTTCCAATGACGACGACTTAATGATGGGAGTCGAGATGACGATCCAAAGGGTGAGTTCAATGAAGGGGGCTCATGAGTGAAACTATGATAGAGTTCTTCTATGGAGATGGTGGAATGGAATGTTGATTGTGTTCTACTATAGAGTTATGATGTGTGCAAAGGAATCATAGATACTTGGAGGTTTCTAGTGTGCTCATGTAGAGTGGGTACGTGGGGCCTCCCATTTGAATTATAACTATGTCCCAATCTTATGCTTGTGGGTTTCCCTAGACCTTATGATTGTGGGTCTATTTTCTAGCTATGAAATGGCATGGATTGTGCACCATGAAACTGAGATATGATTGAGTCTATGGCTAATAACTAAGCCATATATCCAAAGGACTCGAGTGATGTGAGGATTTTTTTTCATGGATGATATGTTTGTTAGGTTTGTTTCATCACCCTAGGGCGGTCACATAATGTAGGTATTATGACTTGGATACTTAAATACCCAACATTGTACGTAGGTTGTAGTACACCCATATGATGATGATGGTAGGTTAGCATATATTGATTGTTATGTACTAACTCTTTGGATGCAGGGACAGATCATTTATGATTCTCCGTACCTATGTCCTATACTATATCGACATTCATAGTATTTTGAGATTGTTATCGCTCACCACAAACTGTTGTCTACCTCAAGATTTATGCTTTTCTTCTTATTATCTCAAGTACTCTTAAATGAGTAGACTGGATAGATGGTGTGAGACATATAAGGGTTGTGCAGATGGACTAGCTAGAGACTACACTTTCATATACTACTACTTGGATTGTTATTGCTATTATTCTGCTGTGCAACACTGTGGAGCCTAGACATTATTTGACTATTATCTTAGAGCCAATTTTCATTTGGGTTATTATTTGATGTATAAAAATCTGTGATCTGTGTTGTATATAGCTACTATGAACCATTGTACTATGATTATGTGGTTCATTTTGTATTACTATCTCTCATCTTTTATATCTCTGATGATTACTATATTTTATTGGATGTGCTATGAGATATATGATTGGTTGGAGATTTTATTGGAGATTATATTACTTTACCAGCTGACAATCGTCCTATATTGGTGTAACGACCCGATATTTTGCCCCATTCGCATCCGCACATGTCGGACTTTAATAATTCAAAAAACCGCGTTGTTAATTTAAATTTGGCAAAACTGAACATATACAGTAAATAAATAATCACAGATCACAGACACAGAGTAATAAATGCAGCGGAAATAAAAGAGATAGTAGTTCATGAAGCTACTATATAAATATATAAATTACATCAGAGTTAAACCAGATACAACGGAAGAATAACACGATACATCAGATACAAATCAAAATACATCATTGGAATCATCGAATACTGAAAGCAGAATAGATGGCTGGATCTTCAAGCAAAGCTCCAACTCCAAAGGTGAGTCTCGAATACTGGTACACTCAGTCTGAACTGAGCGTAAAGCAAAGCACAAAACACTCGAGTCAGGATTAACATTCTTATATCAATAAATCCAACTCAAGTGAAATAGCAATTGAAATATAAGTAACCCAAAGGATGTTTGGAATAACCATCCTTTAAGGATCGGTTAATCTATCTACTATGTAGTAGTGTACGGTAAATAGATAATGCCTAACAGTAATATAAAATATCAAAATAGTGTTGAGGCGTTACCATTATCCCCCTTAACACATTTTATATAAGCGTTATAGTCTATACAACACTGTAAACTCCACCGTAAACTAGTGGGATATCAGGGAGTACTCCATAGGTATAACACAAAACAAATCGTAGTGGTCGCGTATAGGGATACAAGTATGACAAGGCACATGAGGCAATACCCAAGGTAGTGAAACTACCGTTTGCCTGATCCGGACTGGTGAGAACGCATCGCCGCAGCGACCGCAACACCACGAAACAACACTCCCAAAATCAAGGGTGCACCAATCTACAACAAGTAATGAGTAATTCGAAGAAGTGTGTTCGCTCGAGGTAGCTAGCCCCCATTTGGCCCGGCACGGCTCCTGTTTTAGTCATTTCCAATTTGAGACAAGTGTCAAGGCTATCCATTATCGTTCTCTTTCTTCAGTCATCACGTACATCATTCCAACCACTTCATTCTGGATCACACTCCGCGTATAGTTATTAAAGTAGTTTTCGGTTTAGACAGTGAGTATGTCCCTAACCGATTCCGGTCTCTTTAATAACTTTCGAAATTTATTACACCGACTTGTCGTTTATATAGTTCAAAACCAAATCAATTACAATTTCAATTAGAATCTGTAAATCAACATTTCATTTGTCTTTCTAAACAATTTCCATAATTTACGTTCAAAACTTTCAAATTATCATTTCAAAATCTTATAATTCAATTTCTATTTAAAACCATTCCAATATTCATTTAAATTCGTATATAAGTTTCATTCCGAAATCATTTAAATTTATTTAATTTAATGTTCAAATCAATTTAACTTCATTGATCAATTTCATTCAATATTCATTAAGTAAATTTGTCATTCAAACAATTTCTATTTAACTTCCAATTCATTAAATCAATTACTTAAGTTCAACTTATTAAATCAAAACTTACAATTTGAATTAAATTAAATTCATCAAATCAATTCTTTCAATTACAAGTCTTACATTGATTTCAATAAATAACATTTTTATTTCTTGTCAAAAAAATCCAATTTCACTTATTTATTACTTAGTTACAATTTCAAAACTCAATTAATAAAGAAACTTAATTTTTACTTACTCAAGAAGTTCAATTTTACTTAATAAAGAATTCAATTTTATTTAATTATTAAATAATTCAATCTTATTGAATTATTAAACAATTTCAAAACTTAATTATTAAATAATTCCAAACTTAATTATTAATAATTCCAAATTTTAAAACAACGTTCATTCATCATCTACTATGTTAATATTTTGATTCAGATTGTTAAGTATTAACATTTCCTTTCATTAAAATTCAAATTCCAACTTCGTTTCAAAACCATATTATTTATTTAAATAAAATCTTCATTTTATTTTTAAAACAAATCATTGACCAATCGGGTTTTATTTAATTCTCTATCCTAAGTCAAGTTCATTTGGGTATTTATCATTTCAACCCGATTCCAATTCAATTCAAAATCAAAACATAGCAAAGGGAACTTGCAGTGTGATAACTGGGATGGTGTCAAAGTAAATAAACAAGCAATGACAACAATCAATATCAATCCAATAATCAATTTAAATAATCCCGAAATAATCGTATTAATTCACATTGTTATTTGTGTAAATTAATAAGATTATTTCTAGAATCTACACTATCATTTCATGTAGATTAAAGATTATTATACAAATTATTCTATGCAATTCTACACTTGACATCAATTATTCAATTTCATACTTCATCAATTAATACAACATAAATTCAAATAGTTCAAGGGTAATTAACTATTTTTCTACGTGTCAAACAATTAAACATTCAAGGGGTCATATTATACAAATTTAACTAATCAAATTCAACACATATGTCGATTCAAATTTTAATTATCCTACGTCAAATTTATTTGCATAATATTATCACTTTATACATTACAATTTTAACGTCCAATTGTAAACATCCAACAATCAATCATTTAACAACCAAACTGGATTATCATTGCATATATAACAGATAATGGTATCAGATGTCACACGTGAACTGATACAGGTAATAACAGTGTAAATATCTAACAGCAGCATATTTCAATTGTCGTTTCAATTGGAATCAAATTTAATAAATAAAAGAACATTAATCGTGAGTGATTGCTCACCTTTTGAGGCCAGAGATATCCTAAAAACGAGTTACGAATCCCAAAGCAAAACTAGATGGATATGATTCGAATGAAGTAAACAGGTACGACGGACAAAGCTGACAATAGGGAAATCGATGAGAACTAATCAGAATCAGTTTTGATATAAAGTCGAAAGATATGTATGTTATATTAATATTTCCCTTAAACAGATACTCACTTTAAAATACATTTTTATCAACATATCTACATATATTACAGAAGAAAAATCAACATATACCTTAACACACAGTACTATATACTTATAGAATGCAAAGCGTTTGCTTACAAGTTAAATCTTTAACATTTTTTTTAAAAAAAAATTTATATATGAAAACCAGGAACTGTCAACGTATCCTTATACATTATTACGTATTCGAACAGATTGTAAAAAAAAATTATTACTATCAACTGGTTCAACATACAACGTAGCTTTATGCTATATATTATAATCAACATATCATATTTTATAACAACAGGTTCGATCATAAAGTTGCAATTATAGTATATTTAAAACAGTATTATATTACTATGGCATATATTAAATTTGGAGGCCAAACTGATGCCCACTTGAAAACTAACACAAATATAATATCCTCTTAAAACTGCCACACGTAACTACCTTCAACATATAACATAGGATTTCTTAACATATTACATACGTATAATTTCCACAGTATCAACACTTATAAAATTATTTATTTTAACATATGTAAAATCTGTAGGCATTTATACGTACACACTAACATTATTTAATAACCTCATACATATATAAACCCATATACAACTACACACACACAACTTATGTAAAATAACTATATAATATTTATAACATTTTATATACAGTCCTATACAACAACATCAATAAACCTGTACTATATAAAAATAAATAAATGCCTCCATACTTGCAAACGAAGCAGCATAAGAATATATATATATACACTTCACTATAAAATAACCGAAACCAAATCATAATATGTATATAATTACTTTTAACACCCATTTATATAAACTGTAAAGAAGAACAATTAAACTATATATATATTGTTAAACATAAACTGCATAGAAAAACATAAGTCTATATGTATACATATAACAATATATATCTATAAACAAAAATCAGAACAACAAGGTTCAAAAGTAGTTAATATATCTACATATACTTGCTGTATATAACTTTTATAACATATATAGTTTTGAATAAGTGCATCATATATATATATACAACTATTATAAAATATATATAACTATTATCCGTTATACTTACATACATATTTTTTTAAACTTATATAAACTTCAAGCTATATCATATATATAACTCAGTAACTTATATACATATACTGGTAAGCGTATATACTTAGAAACAAGCTATTTACACAATATAAAACTAACGAAATATAAAGCTTTGAGAATATATATTCTATATGATTTATGATATGCATATATAAATATGGACCATTGCAAACACATACCAGCGAACAAAGCAGAGGTCGGCGACAAATGGTGGAGATGGAAAAAGTGTGGTCACAGAGATGAAAAGAACGGCTGGAGTTACGCGGGTGAGGGGAGGAGGTCCGAGGCTAGGAAGGTCGACGAAGTGGGTGGCCGCCTGCTGTGCGCGAGAAGGGTAGGTAGGTGATCGATGGTGCAATTCGGTTGAAGGGAAATAGAGGTTGGCCGGTCAAGACTTCGGCATGGCGTAGATCTGTCGTTGCGGCCAAGTCGGGGAAGATGCTGGTCGATGTGAGCGTGAGGAGGTTGGGGAGCTGTGGTGCACGGCTCCTCAGATCTAAAAGCAAGCAGTATGATGAAAAAAAAACAGAGAGAAGTGAACAGGAGAGAAAGAGAGATAGAAGTGAATAGACGTATAGATTTAATATTCTCTGAGAAATGAGAATTAAATGAAAAGTTAGAGTGAATTCAAGGAATACTAAATGCTAGCGGCTATAACGTTCAACCAGATGGAAAATGAATGGTCACTAGAAATGCAAAAGACCCGGATACGAAGTTAATACTGTATATTGTTTTACGGATTCCGAGGTATACCGGGCCTCGAAATACAAAAGTGAATATACCGCAGAGATCGGCACGAGACGACGATCAAAACGGTATACAGATATCAGTGGTATGATTGAATTATAAAAATTCGAATTTTCTACTAGCGGAAATGCAGTAAAAACGCAGAAAATAAGATCGACGGAGCTAAAGAAGTCTGAATTTGGAAAAACGAAAAATGACGTCTTGCTCAGAAGATGGTTTAGAATTTTTCTATACAAAAATATTTAGGTTTCGAAAACATTTTATTTTCATCGCTTTTTAACTGATTAAATTGAAATAAATTTACGCGCGAAATAACTTTCATATTTTCGGACGAAAATTTACCAGTTGCTATGTTTAACTAGACGCATTCCAAAAATCAAATTTTTATTTCAAAAGTTTATCGTTTAAAAATTCACAAAATTTCAACTAATTACGTTATTAAAATAGTTAAATTTTACGGGTCGTTACACTCTCCCCCACTCAAAACTTTTCGTCCTCAAAAAGGAAGGAGGTAGGAGAATAGAAGCAACCAGAAGAAAATAGACTTGAATTTCAAAAGAAAACAATTAATTTAAACCATATAAATTTCAATTTAAATAAATTTATATTCAACAATTTATTTTTAAATTCAAGGTTTTCAGTAAATTGATTTGATTTCACTTTATTTATTAATGTTAGGTACAAAAGGTTTCTTCCAAATGAAATTCAATTTAAATTCAATTAATCCAAGATACTCCCTTAAGTTGATTTAATTCAATTTATTAACTTCCAATACAAATTTCTTCTATTAATCATACCTATTATTTATTTAACTTATTATTCTATTTATCTCCATAAACATTTTATAGTTTAAAATTTAAGTGAATAACATTTATTATACGCATTCACATTTTATTTATAAAGACAATTTTATTGTATATTCTCCCATTTTCTTAAATTAACAATTTCAAAAGTCTTAAATTTGAATAGTCATTTATTATAATCACACTTGATTTGACAAATTTAATTCTTCTTCATACTAGATTATTATTAAATTTATTCTACTTAATATATCCTGTCACATATATATTAAGTATATTTACATTTATTTTAACTACTCAAATTTATTTAAAATTTCTTTTGATATCATTTTCTGCTGTATAATATTCAATTACATAGTTAATCTTTGAAGAAAAAAATTTAGGTAAGTCATATTGAGTGTAATTTAAATATTATACAAGTGAATTTCTAATTCAATTCTCTCAAGTTTAAATATTAATTCAAAATTTTGGTTTCATTTATAATTGAAATCATCCTTTATCCAAATTTTAAGAATTAAATTTCCGATAAAATTCAAACAATTTAGAGATAAATATATACATACAACATATCCAAATCAAATCTAAATCGAATGCTAATATATATATTTTAAATCAAGTCATACTTTAGAAATTCAATCAAATTCATCTCAAAACAAAAGTATAGCAAGCTACTGATGGTCTCTCCTCTTCGAAACTCGAAAATAGATGTCGATGATGCGGCCGTCATCACCGAAATTATTTTCCAGCGACAAACAAGAGCACTGTTTTAAAACTTTAAAATTTCTTTGAAATGAGATCTATTCGAAACTGTTTTAAATACTATACGCTTAAAACTTCAAAAATCAAAGTTTGAAATCACCGGAAATTTAAATTCTCAAATTTCTTGATTTACATTCATTTAAATTTCCAAATCAATTTACAACCTAAGTTTTATAATTCCGTTTATTTATATGCTGTAAATCAATGGTTTACAAAACAATAATTGAAAATCAAAATAACATCATTTAGTTAACCAATTTATTTAACAAATATCAAAAAGTTTACTTATATAATATGATCATACAAAATTTTCCATTTACCAAATTCGAAACAATATTGTGTCAGTTTGCTCTGTTAAAGTGTTTTGGAAATCCTATCGATAACGTTGATCAGACGAATCGATCGAAAACCCAAATCAACATCAACAACTCAAACAACACAATACATATTAAAACATTTATAACATTTTTCTTTCATATATTAATTTACGAATATACTTGCTCGACGATACATGAATGAATTTTCAAAGCAAGGACAGAGATTCAAATTTGATAGACTCAAATTAAAGAGAATTCTGATTCGAATACAGGTTCGAAAGAAAAGATAAGATGATTCAATTAACAGAAACGGGAGATGGATGAGCTTATTTAACTTACGGGCAACCTTAACCGGGTCAACCGTGACTTAAAGAATAAGATCAATGCAGAATTTCGAGGCAAATCTACATTTGATCTCAAGAAATAGAATTCAGGTAGGGTGGGAAATAGGTAGCATCATAAACCGAGGATACAGAAATCTGCGGTAAATCAATGCCTATTGTAAAGGAGTTTCACCCTTTTACAAATCATTCGAAGTTTGGTGAGACTGTCGATTCATTATAAGGGTCATTCGAAGTGGAGCTATGTGATGCTCCAGAATTGAAAGAAGACGAATAGTGAGGGACACGAATGAATTTTTGGAACCGCAGGGAACGTTCCCAAATTCAAAGGAATCGAGTCAAAAGAAAGATATTGAAACTCGAATGAGAGTGATTCTATAAATACATTTACCCTATATGCTAAGTTTTGCCTAGAGCTACCAAAGCTCTGATACCAACTGTAACGACCCGATATTTTGCCCCATTCGCATCCGCACATGTCGGACTTGAATAATTCAAAATACCGCGTTGTTAATTTAAATTTGGCAAAACTGAACATATACAGTAAATAAATAATCACAGATCACAGACACAGAGTAATAAATGCAGCGGAAATAAAAGAGATAGTAGTTCATGAAGCTACTATATAAATATATAAATTACATCAGAGTTAAACCAGATACAACGGAAGAATAACACGATACATCAGATACAAATCAAAATACATCACTGGAATCATCGAATACTGAAAGCAGAATAGATGGCTGGATCTTCAAGCAAAGCTCCAACTCCAAAGGTGAGTCTCGAATACTGGTACACTCAGTCTGAACCGAGCGTAAAGCAAAGCACAAAACACTCGAGTCAGGATTAACATTCTTATATCAATAAATCCAACTCAAGTGAAATAGCAATTGAAATACAAGTAACTCAAAGGATGTTTGGAATAACCATCCTTTAAGGATCCGTTAAACTATCTACTATGTAGTAGTGTACGGTAAATAGATAATGCCTAACAGTAATATAAAATATCAAAATAGTGTTGAGGCGTTACCATTATCCCCCTTAACACATTTTATATAAGCGTTATAGTCTATACAGCACTGTAAACTCCACCGTAAACTAGTGGGATATCAGGGAGTACTCCATAGGTATAACACAAAACAAATCGTAGTGGTCGCGTATAGGGATACAAGTATGACAAGGCACATGAGGCAATACCCAAGGTAGTGGAACTACCGTTTGCCTGATCCGGACTGGTGAGAAGGCATCGCCGCAGCGACCGCAACACCGCGAAACAACACTCCCAAAATCAAGGGTGCACCAATCTACAACAAGTAATGAGTAATTCGAAGAAGTGTGTTCGCTCGAGGTAGCTAGCCCCCATTTGGCCCGGCACGGCTCCTGTTTTAGTCATTTCCAATTTGAGACAAGTGTCAAGGCTATCCATTATCGTTCTCTTTCTTCAGTCATCACATACATCATTCCAACCACTTCATTCTGGATCACACTCCGCGTATAGTTATTAAAGTGGTTTTCGGTTTAGATAGTGAGTATGTCCCTAACTGATTCCGGTCTCTTTAATAACTTTCGAAATTTATTACACCGACTTGTCGTTTATATAGTTCAAAACCAAATCAATTACAATTTCAATTAGAATCTGTAAATCAACATTTCATTTGTCTTTCTAAACAATTTCCATAATTTACGTTCAAAACTTTCAAATTATCATTTCAAAATCTTATAATTCAATTTCTATTTAAAACCATTCCAATATTCATTTAAATTCGTATATAAGTTTCATTCCAAAATCATTTAAATTTATTTAATTTAATTTTCAAATCAATTTAACTTCATTGATCAATTTCATTCAGTATTCATTAAGTAAATTTGTCATTCAAACAATTTCTATTTAACTTCCAATTCATTAAATCAATTACTTAAGTTCAACTTCATTAAATCAAAACTTACAATTTGAATTAAATTAAATTCATCAAATTAATTCTTTCAATTACAAGTCTTACATTGATTTCAATAAATAACATTTTTATTTCTTGTCAAAGAAATCCAATTTCACTTATTTATTTACTTAGTTACAATTTCAAAACTCAATTAATAAAGAAACTTAATTTTTACTTACTCAAGAAGTTCAATTTTACTTAATAAAGAATTCAATTTTATTTAATTATTAAATAATTCAATCTTATTGAATTATTAAACAATTTCAAAACTTAATTATTAAATAATTCCAAACTTAATTATTAATAATTCCAAATTTTAAAACAACGTTCATTCATCATCTACTATGTTAATATTTTGATTCAGATTGTTAAGTATTAACATTTCCTTTCATTAAAATTCAAATTCCAACTTCGTTTCAAAACCATATTATTTATTTAAATAAAATCTTCATTTTATTTTTAAAACAAATCATTGACCAATCGGGTTTTATTTAATTTTCTATCCTAAGTCAAGTTCATTTGGGTATTTATCATTTCAACCCGATTCCAATTCAATTCAAAATCAAAACATAGCAAAGGGAACTTGCAGTGTGATAACTGGGATGGTGTCAAAGTAAATAAACAAGCAATAAAAACAATCAATATCAATCTAATAATCAATTTAAATAATCCCGAAATAATCGTATTAATTCACATTGTTATTTGTGTAAATTAATAAGATTATTTCTAGAATCTACACTATCATTTCATGTAGATTAAAGATTATTATACAAATTATTCTATGCAATTCTACACTTGACATCAATTATTCAATTTCATACTTCATCAATTAATACAACATAAATTCAAATAGTTCAAGGGTAATTAACTATTTTTCTACGTGTCAAACAATTAAACATTCAAGGGGTCATATTATACAAATTTAACTAATCAAATTCAACACATATGTCGATTCAAATTTTAATTATCCTACGTCAAATTTATTTGCATAATATTTATCACTTTATACATTACAATTTTAACGTCCAATGGTAAACATCCAACAATCAATCATTTAACAACCAAACTGGATTATCATTGCATATATAACAGATAATGGTGTCAGATGTCACAGGTGAACTGATGCAGGTAATAACAGTGTAAATATCTAACAGCAGCATATTTC
Source organism: Allium fistulosum (assembly GCA_030737815.1). NCBI lineage: Eukaryota > Viridiplantae > Streptophyta > Magnoliopsida > Asparagales > Amaryllidaceae > Allium > Allium fistulosum. The sequence goes on from CM060905.1 coordinate 90,248,833, forward strand.
AATTGTCGTTTCAATTGGAATCAAATTTAATAAATAAAAGAACATTAATCATGAGTGATTGCTCACCTTTTGAGGCTAGAGATATCCGAAAAACGAGTTACGAATCCCAAAGCAAAGATAGATGGATATGATTCGAATGAAGTAAACAGTTACGACGGACAAAGCTGACAATAGGGAAATCGATGAGAACTAATCAGAATCAGTTTTGATATAAAGTCGAAAGATATGTATGTTATATTAATATTTCCCTTAAACAGATACTCGCTTAAAAATACATTTTTATCGACATATCTACATATATTATAGAAGAAAAATCAACATATACCTTAACACACAGTACTATATACTTATAGAATGCAAAGCGTTTGCTTACAAGTTAAATCTTTAACATTTTTTTTTAAAAAAAATTTATATATGAAAACCAGGAACTGTCAACGTATCCTTATACATTATTACGTATTCGAACAGATTGTAAAAAAAAATTTATTACTATCAACTGGTTCAACATACAACGCAGCTTTATGCTATATATTATAATCAACATATCATATTTTATAACAACAGGTTCGATCATAAAGTTGCAATTATAGTATATTTAAAATAGTATTATATTACTATGGCATATATTAAATTTGGAGGCCAAACTGATGCCCACTTGAAAACTAACACAAATATAATATCCTCTTAAAACTGCCACACGTAACTACCTTCAACATATAACATAGGATTTCTTAACATATTACATACGTATAATTTCCACAGTATCAACACTTATAAAATTATTTATTTTAACATATGTAAAATCTGTAGGCATTTATACGTACACACTAACATTATTTAATAACCTCACACATATATAAACCCATATACAACTACACGCACACAACTTATGTAAAATAACTATATAATATTTATAACATTTTATATACAGTCCTATACAACAACATCAATAGACCTGTACTATATAAAAATAAATAAATGCCTCCATACTTGCAAACGAAGCAGCATACAAATATATATATATATATACACTTCACTATAAAATAACTGAAACCAAATCATAATATGTATATAATTACTTTTAACACCCATTTATATAAACTGTAAAGAAGAACAATTAAACTATATATATATTGTTAAACATAAACTGCATAGAAAAACATAAGTCTATATGTATACATATAATAATATATATCTATAAACAAAAATCAAAACAACAAGGTTCAAAAGTAGTTAATATATCTACATATACTTGCTGTATATAACTTTTATAACATATATAGTTTTGAATAAGTGCATCATATATATATACAACTATTATAAAATATATATGTAACTATTAGCCGTTATACTTACATACGTATTTTTTTAAACTTATATAAACTTCAAGCTATATCATATATATATAACTCAATAACTTATATACATATACTGGTAAGCGTATATACTTAGAAACAAGCTATTTGCACAATATAAAACTAACGAAATATAAAGCTTTGAGAATATATATTCTATATGATTTATGATATGCATATATAAATATGGACCATTGCAAACACATACCAGCGAACAAAGCAGAGGTCGGCGACAAATGGTGGAGATGGAAAAAGTGTGGTCACAGAGATGAAAAGAACGGCTGGAGTTACGCGGGTGAGGGGAGGACGTCCGAGGCTAGGAAGGTCGACGAAGTGGGTGGCCGCCTGCTGTGCGCGAGCAGGGTAGGTAGGTGATCGGTGGTGCAATTCGGTTGAAGGGAAACAGAGGTTGGCCGGTCAAGATTTCGGCATGGCGTAGATCTGTCGTTGCGGCCAAGTCGGGGAAGATGCTGGTCGATGTGAGCGTGAGGAGGTTGGGGAGGTGTGGTGCACGGCTCCTCAGATCTAAAAGCAAGCAGTATGAAAAAAAAAACACAGAGAGAAGTGAACAGGAGAGAAAGAGAGATAGAAGTGAATAGACGTATAGATTTAATATTCTCTGAGAAATGAGAATTAAATGAAAAGTTAGAGTGAATTCAAGGAATACTAAATGCTAGTGGCTATAACGTTCAACCAGATGGAAAATGAATGGTCACTAGAAATGCAAAAGACCCGGATACGAAATTAATATTGTATATTGTTTTACGGATTCCGAGGTGTACCGGGCCTCGAAATACAGAAGTGAATATACCACAGAGATCGGCACGAGACGACGATCAAAACGGTATACCGATATCAGTGGTATGATTGAATTATAAAAATTCGAATTTTCTACTAGCGGAAATGCAGTAAAAACGCAGAAAAATAAGATCGACGGAGCTAAAGAAGTCCGAATTTGGAAAAACGAAAAATGACGTCTTGCTCAGAAGATGGTTTAGAATTTTTCTATATAAAAATATTTAGTTTTCGAAAACATTTTATTTTCATCGCTTTTTAACTGATTAAATTGAAATAAATTTACGCGCGAAATAACTTTCATATTTTCGGACGAAAATTTACCAGTTGCTATGTTTAACTAGACGCATTCCAAAAATCAAATTTTTATTTCAAAATTTTATCGTTTAAAAATTCACAAAATTTCAACTAATTACGTTATTAAAACAGTTAAATTTTACGGGTCGTTACAATTGGCCGGGTACCATTAGTGCACACTATACAGGTATATTGGGTACCAAAGGTGTAGGACAGTCATCACACTTGCCATGTTCCTACATCCAACAAGTTAGCACATAACATGATATATGCTATACATCATCATATAGGTATACTACACTGAGTACGGTATAGGGTGTCGTGGTATCTAAAACAGTAATACTACATCACATGACATTCATCCAATCAGACGACAATCAAAGAAAAGACAACAATCATGGCACGCATAGAATCCAAGAAATCACTAGGGTCTCACTTCAGCACTAAGGTGCCTTCGGATATATGATAATTTATACGACCATTACGAAGATCAACAACACTCTACATAAAAATTTGATTCAATGCTCGATCACATACCATCACATAGGTACTGCCCTCAGTAAGGCAGGCAAGACCATCACTAAGGTCCAGGGTACATAAGTGAGCGTCCTTACACACCGTTACCTCATGAAGCACATATCACATCCAGAGTTATCAGTGATCCCATCAGCACACGACTCGATAGTAGTTAACACCATGTTCCACCTCATTGCTTCTCATCGTCCAACATGCCCCCCCAGTCCATCATAGAGTCAGAAAAAAACTTCTCACTTGAAGTAATCGATCCAAATGAATCATATTGTTGATTCATCAAAGTTCAAGACATCCTATAAAGTCCCAGAGTCTACGAAGGTAAGACCCAAATTCCTCAATGACATTATCTAGGCCAGGCTCGAAGCAAACTAGGGAAATTCCCAAGTCGTCCAGTCCACCTTTCAATGATTGTCATCATTCCATATCTTAATATCTATCAAGCAATCGATCCCATAAGCTTCTCATGTTGTCACCACCACACCATATCGATCGCACCACCAATAGAGAAAAGTTGCGATCAATCGGTAGTGGCTCACCTCCATTAGCACGTCCTGGAGTTATAATTCATTTAGCCTGAAGTGGCCTTGTTTTAGCCACGGAGCATACTTCTAGCCTTCCACACCATGCTCTATCTTCTTGGCTAAACCAAGAAGCCCTCCTCTCTATTGCCCGAAGCCTTCTACTCAAAACCTTAAAGCCTTCTACAACGACTCCAAGCACATCCGAACAATGTGCTTTAGGCAACATTTCTCACTCTGCTGGCCTAAACTTCATGTGATCGATTTTGTAGCGTTCCTAAGCCATTACGAACCCTTTACATCGATTGCAGAACATTTCAAGCATTTTTGTTCGATCGATGGAAATCGATCACCCCGTAGACTTGTCTTCTTTTCTGCATTTTCTGAGTGGATTTATCCTCTACTCTAAATGTGTTAAGTTCCTATGAAATTCGTTTATGTCGATTCAGTTGCAAACTCTCCAAATTGCATATCAATATGTCATATCCTAACCTAAGCAAACAATCACACCAAAAATACCAAGCAAGCATTATATCATCATAACACAATTAATATAATCATTTTATCATAAATATCAAGTCAAAACACAAAATAACACATCCATAAGAACACATATGAAACTCTAATATCTAAATCCATTTTGAATCATTTAAATTCCAGTTTAAAAGCATGTGTAAGTTTAGATTTGGTAATTATCACGTTCTTAACTTTAAAATCATTTCAATAACATGGTTTAATACTATATTAGCAATCATAGTGTAAAAAAAGACACAAATCACTCACCTAAATCCCAACATGCACAAAAATCAAGTAGATCCGAGATCAACAATAAATGGTTCAAATTCCAAGGAACCCAAATAGTAATTAGTGAATCCTATGTTAATCATCTTGCTAATCTCTCTTTAATTGCTTAATTTGACTAAATAAAGTAAGGATTGAAGACACTTTGGGCTAAGGAGATGTTAATGGAGGTTTAGAATAGTTTTTGGGAAGTGGTATAATGATTAGGGGCTATAGCCATTAGCTCCTATTAGCTCAAATCCCAAAATAGTTTAATGGGTTAACCATGGGTACAGTTTAATGACCTGTTAATCTATCCAAAAACTGTCCAACTTCAAATGGATATATCTCCTAAACCATAAGGCCATAAAATTTGTTATGACCACACCATTGAAAGAGAAACCATCATATATTTTATTTGGAAGTTGTTTCAGACCCTAATCCGGTTTCTATCCAAACATATAGCCCTTATAATTTTCTAGGGTCAAAACTGTCCAATAAAATATTTAAGAGTGTATAATGTCAGTACTCGATATTACCCAAAGGTTTAGCCTCATACGACCCAATTTGGATTTTTAAAATAATATTTTATGATCCACCGATACGTAAAATATGGGTCGTTACACTCTCCACCCCCACCCCTTTAGGAATTTCATCCCCAAAATCCAAACGAAAAGGTAAGGTCGAAGAATACAGTTACCCCACTTCCCTAACAACCATATGCAACCATAACATCCATCAAACATGCACACACAAGCAAGAAGTAAGACCTATACCTACCGTATCATGTAAGGTATTAAACTACTTTGCATGATATAAAAAGTGAAAGTAAATGCAATAAAATAAAAGTCTTACCAAATAAAAAGCTTCGGGATAAGCATTCCTCATGCTCTCCTCGGTCTCCTAAGAGCTACCACCCTCGCTTTCACCCTATTGAATCTTCATCAACTTCACCATCTTCCTCCTAAATTGCTTCGTATCATATCCAACTATGTGAATGAGTTTATGACGTCTCGAAGCTTCTAGTTCAATCTCGATATCTTCTTGTTGATCCGATGTCACTACTACGCTTGAGTCATACAAAATTCCGCAAATGAGAAAGTGGAACACATAGTGCACACCCACCATCTTCTGAGGTAAGCATCTCTGTAAGCTAGGTTCCCAATCCTCTTGAGTATCGAAATGGGCCCAAAAATATCAATGCCAACTTCCCCTTCCTACCGAATCAAACTACGTCCTTTAACGGAGAGATCTTGACAAACACATAATAGCCGAAAGAAAAATCCAAATTTTGTCTTCTTTGACAAGCATAGCTCTTCTGTCTGCCTTAAGGGACTTACATCCATTGTTGAAAGATCATATTCTTCTCTGTCATTTCTCTAAACATATCTGGCCCAATATCAGTTTCTCGCCTGCTTCCCACCAACATGAACGTTGGATGGTCAGCCATATAATACCTCAAATGGTGTTATACAAATGTTAGACTAATAATTATTTTTCTATCAGAACTCAACAAGATGCAAATTATCATCCCACAAGCCTCCAAAGTCAAGTATGCAAGACCACAAGAGATCCTCTAAAATATAATGCACTATCTCGGTCTGCCCATTGATTTGAGAATGGTAAGTTGTACTCAAATGTAGTTCCATCCCCAACACCTCTAGTAAGCTCTTCCAAAATACATTCATAAATAATGGGTCTCTATCGCTTACAATGCTCATCGACACATCATGGAATCATAATATCCACTTCACATACAACTTGACCAATTTTAATGTCGTTCGATTAAACATTATGGGTATGAATCAAGCACTCGAGCCTATGACCAAAGTATATAGCGTTAGGCATAGTCCAAGCATTATTGAAATTTTTTGCCTCTTTCCATGCATTTATGAAGTTTGTAGGTTGGAGAAAAGAAGAGAAAAAGAGGTCAGAATGCAGAAAACATCTACATTACTTAAATTATTTCCACTCATATTATTATTGTATTACTTATAAGTTAAATAGTGATTGATACTTATAATGATAAAGGTTTTTATTTGTTGTGTTGGGTATTTTATGGTTTATTAACATATACATATTCAGTATTGAGATATATGTACACTTTTATTTTAATTCCGTTAGGAGGTTTTTCCTTTTTGCCCATATTGATTTTAGATTTTAAATTATAAAACTAATGTTCTACTATTTTTAATGTTTAAGATTAGTGCACAAGCATAATTTGACAGCATTTTTCACTAATTTCAGATATTAGAAATAGTGGGTCATCACACTACCTTATCATTACATCACCCTCAAACGATGTTTATTTATGATGACCTTATGGAAAATAAATAATGCAGGAGCGGGGTAGGAAGAGCACTTGTAGGAGGGACTGAGTGTTGGTTATGACCCGAGTGATATACACACGATGTTAAATTATAATTGAAACCTAACCTTAATTAATGGAACAACTTTTATTGTTGAATTTTCAAGTGAATAACATTTGTTGGTAAAAGTTATACTACATATATATTTTTGGTTTTTAAGATATTCAACTAAAAAGGGAAAATGTATATTGTTGGGCATAAAGTAATTTGTTGAAATTTTTTATATAAGTAAAAATAAATCATTTAATTTGAGAAATAAAATTAATTTTTTATGAAGTTAATTTTGTAGTGGTGGTTACTATAAAAAATAAATTTTATTTGTAACAGGATGTTCAGTTTAGTATATATAATTTTGGTAGAAAATATTTTAGTGGAAGTATTTTGGTTTAATTTAATTTTGATTTGAAAACAATCTTTGAGGAAAAAAAGAGAATAAAACAGAAAAGAGTATTTTATAATAGTGTTATGATTTAGAAATGCTTTGTTAAAAGTATTATGTCAATGGACGTTTATGGAAAATTCTTATTTGAGGAGAGAAAGATGCCTTCTAGGAAAACTATTTCGATGAAAGTATTACGATTTGAAATGTTTTAAATACCTTGTTGAAGAAAATTTATTTTGAAAATGTTTTGATAAAAAGTTATTTGAACCTTGATATTTTCCAGTAATAAGTACTCTCATAGTACTTATTAAAAATATGAAGAAGCCCTAGTATGTCTTTCAAAGTCAACTTTAAAATCACTGATCACAGCAATTTCAAAGTGCATCCATCGCGACCTTTTCGCTTCTACCATTTACCACTTCCATTTCTAATTTCCACAAATGTCCAAACCAATTCCTCTATGTCAAACACACCAAAACATGTATAGCCAAATATATATATACATATATATTTCCACAATATCTCACAATTAATCCAATTTAACATATGTCAAATATCAGGGATTTCAAAGCACGTTTATAACGACTATATCACTTAAAACATTTATAACGCACTATCAAACATGTAAGCAAGTAGTCTGGGCCATGATACATGTAATAGATGATCGAAAGAGAGATTATACTCAATATTAATGTTGTCACTTGTTTTACAAAACAAGACGGAGTCCAAAAGGGTTAACTTGCATTGTCCGTTATACTATTTATATTTTAATACAGCAACAATTATATACACAACAATATACAATTATCTGGTGAGTAAACTCACCTAAGCCTAAATCAATCCGGGATGTGGATATCTCCGCTACGAGTGGAATGGCGAAAACGGCGCTTCGTTTGGACCTCATATAAACAAGATACGATTTTTGTAAGAATTAATATTTAAAAACATTAATTCATAAATTAATTAACTCACTTAATTACCTTCTCATTGTTAATCATTATCCCCTTTCTCAAATTTGAATTGCCGCCAACCCATTCGTGCACATCACTATGTATCATTGACATGCCCAAAATGACCACCAAAGCTCAAGCCGCCTTCGCCAATCAACTTCTCATCGCGAGAAAAGCCCAACGACATCGACAGCTTCCACTACGATGCACCCTAGCCCAACGCGACCGCCATGCCCTAAATTCACTACCAGGTGTTGCCTTTTGCAATTGATGATCAGAGCGCCTACTGTTGACGCCAAAAGGTGAGAATCGCACTGACCACCGCCACTTCATCTAACTTCACGTAAAACTTCGACTGCACTCAACCCTAGCATGGCATACCCAAAAGTCGCATGCATCCAACCAACCCCGCACCCCCCTTTGACACTACAGATGCAGAGCCTTTGACCATACGAGTCCATCAAATCCAAAATCGATTGATTTTGTTGCCTATATCTCTCTAAACAATTGATTGAAGGAATGAAAGAGGGGCAGCTACTCATTTTCGTTCAAAGAAAATAAAAGGAGAAGAGAGAGGTCTGAGAGAGAAAGTGAAGTTAAAAGATTATTTGTAGTAAATTTTATATTATATTTTATTCTCTCAAATTAAATGCTATGCGTTTCGAGCATGAACGACCACACAACACATCTTATCACCACGAAACTCATCGACATAAAACAACTCGTTATTTCGGACCTAATGACACTAGCTTCATCAAAATCTAAGACAGTGCCCCCGAACGATAATTTCACAAGTTAAAAATAAAAATAATTATTATTAAAACTAGTTTAATCACTTTTGATTAAAAATTAAAAATTTACCATTCATTTCTTATTTAAAAACAATTTAAATAAGTTTTCGAACTCATTTTTAATCACATTAAATCGATGAATATATACATATATACATGTACGTGTGTGCATGTGCACATGTGTGTGTATGTATAATCTGATATACAAAAATATAATTTTGGTAACTCTGCAAAAAGTTGAAATATATAAATTATAGATATTTGAATTATGTATGTATGTATGTATGTATGTATGTATACAAACAATATGACGAATGTATTCTGTATACCTTGATTGTTGATTATATATATATATATATATAAATTGTTTATGTACTAATTTCATGCATTGTAGGAAATTGACAATGAAAATTAGAATTTAATGGTGCATTGATTGACATAGAGGTAAATTGACCTATTTATTTTGGGAGATTAATTCCCTATGGATATTAGAAATCAATCTTCTTTGTTTAAAATGTAACTTTCTAATATATTTAAAAACATATTCATTTATTAATCTCTTTAAAGGTACGTTTAAATTTCCTCCAACTAAGGGCAGGATAAAAATAAACTTTTGAGACACAACTTATCTTCACCTATATGTCTACATTCTTATCTCTATATATTAACTATTATTCATATCTCTTAGATGCCCGTAAGAAAATCCTAATTTATTCTTAGCCTCCACCTTTTGTCTTATTCTTGCAAAACTAAAATATTAAATTTAGAAAATGAAAAGGACTATTCAAAAAAAAAGGAAAAGAGGCTAGGGGTTCATTCATGTATCAATCCGTCCTTTTGACCCTCGAAAGTCGACACTAATCCATCCATGGTATTAACGTGCTGAGCATATAAGTGCTCCAAAGACAGATTGTTGGGGTAAAAGAAAAGAAAAGACATAACGGAATCTCACATCATGACGAGTAATATATAATATCCAAATTATATTTACGAAAGAAAACTTTGATATATTCACACAATAATTAGAGTCTAACCTATAAACAACTTGGTAGTTATAACAATCTGTCCTCACAAATGCTGATAGATAGAAAACAAGAAATACAACACAAAAATAAAATACGTTAGATCTTGGAGGCATCTAGCTCGTCTCCTGAAGCTCCAAGCATCCATGGCTAAATCTAGGAAAAGTACTCGGGTCTGACCCAAGCATCATAAGAAAATAACACCCAGATCAGTCTAGTAAACCAGCGTGAGAAACTCAATCATATGGATTATTAATGTTATACAACCTTTCAAAAATAAAGGTATCTCATAAGACCACGTCGCAAATAATCATGGATGAGATTTTACCTTACGATAACCAATTCATTTCTATTAGAAAATCCAGTGATATTATAATAATGTCTAGGGTTTAAAATAAATATTTAACATAGTCGAAATGTGTAACGACCCATAATTTTAGTTATTTGAAATTGGAATATTAAATTGATTTTAAATATTTAAAAGTTAATTTTTAACTTGAATTTTAAATATAATGATTTATTGGATAATTTAATAATTGGAAATTACTTAAATAATTGGGTTTTAAGCTTGTTAAAAATAATTTAAAGGCTTATTAAATTTATATTAATAATAATGAAGATAATAAAAAAAATTAATTAGATTTAAAAGTGATTTACTCGATGTCAAAAATATCTCGTTTGAATTAACAAATAAAAATAGCCTTTCGGGGCATAGTCTCGAATTTCGACGAAACCAGTTCTATTGATTCGGTAATAGTGTATTATTATCGGATTTCAATTTTCGTAGTGTTTGGAGTTATCGTTTGATCGTACGGGATAGAAACGCGTTGAAATTAATTTCCAAAATTTAATATAATAATTGGGTCCAAAAAGCTATCTTCTACATACGATCGAATTAGGACTTGAAACATTTTCCATTACGTTTGGAATAGGGGTATAACATTATGAACACCTAGCGGCAGGCCACGATAGAGATTCGAGGTTTTGAGTTGCGTAGATCGAGATCTTTTGAAATTTAATTAATAAATTGACTAGTCAACCCTTCTTTTCAGCCTCTTGTCTTTCATTTCAAGCTAACTTAGATTGGTTTGACCTATCCCTTCTTGTATACATTTCCTCCTCCTTTTAAACACAACGCAGTTGAACGGTTAGAGAAAAAAAATCAAACTTCAAAAATCATTTTTCTCACAATATACTCAATAATAAAATGTGAAACCATCTTCTAAAATCTAGTTTTGGCTTGAACTTCGATCTGGTATGTTTTTGGAGGGTGCAGCTACATTTTTATCGAGCTCGACGTTGGGTTAGTGGGCTAGGGTTTGGTTTTACTAGTGAATGGGTCGTCGATTGGAAATTTGGGCTATGGATTTGAACTCGTCATGGAAAATAGCATCTACGGCGAGATTTTGGTGGAGCTTGGCTTGGGAATGGGGTGCGACATTTTCACGGTCAAGGGTGAGAAGGAGCAGGTCGCGATTCACGGTGGTTGACCGAAACATGGGGGATGTGGTGAAAACGTGGGAGGAGGAGAAGGGCGACCCGTTGGTGGCTTCGTTGGGTCGAATGGTGGAGCAGGGAGTTCGTGCACGTGCACGTTGAAGGGGTCGGCGTGGGTTTGTTCGTGTACAGGCTACAGGAGAGTTGGGGGAGAAGCTTTTAAATGGGATGGGTCTGTTAGTTTGTAGGTAGTGGACTTTATTTTTTTTTACTTTTTTATTTTTTAAAAATAAATTTGTGTTTGATTTAATTAAATTGTCAATGAACCTATAAAATGTATATCTCTCTCATACAAGGTCCGTTTTGGAGGAGACTTTTTGCGTTGCGATCGCGATGACGAGAGCTTCACAATGAAACTGGTTTGGACGGATTTAGAGGAAGCCGAAAATCGGGCTAAAATCGGGCATCGTCCGGTTTTAGTTCTAAACCGGAACGTCTCGGTGACAACAGAAAATAAATGTGAGTAAATCTCACTCATTTGGATTGCTGCAATTAATTTTAAATGATTAAAATTAATTTTAAATGATTAAAATTAATTTTGGATGACTGGTTGAATTTAATAATTATTATCAGTTTGGATGTTATTAGATATATAGTAGTATATATATACATTGGTAGTTGAATATATTCCTGCATATTTTAGCGGATGAGACCCTATGCGCCCCGCATAATAGCGGATGACCCTATATTACCGCGATATCCCGCCTCGAAGTGGGATTGGTATTTTTATGTTATCTAATATCTGTGGTTGCAGGGAAACAGGTTGGAGAGATCCAACGGATTCCTCATAAATGTTGAATTTAATTTCATATATAGTGATATATAATATGTTTGAATAATCTATGATATAGTGTGATTTGAATTTGTTGGATAAGATGGTAGCGCTGGCCTAGATTTTGGTATTTTAAAAATACCATAAATATATGTTTTGAATTTGAAAAGAAATTAAAAAGGGATTTTGGAAGTAAAATATTTATAGAGTTTTGGATTAGTTAAAAGAAATTGATTTGGATAAAATAAATGGTTTGATTTTAAATTATACTTAACTATTTCGTGATATTGTAAATAGAGATTTTGGAATATTGAATATAAAGGATTTTAAATAATAATTCTTAAGTGACACTTGTTTAAATATAAGGTTTTAAAAATCCAGATTTTTAATAGTTTGAAAAAATAAGAAGAAAATTGGAAATAATATAAAATTAGTTATACTGGATCTTAAATAAGGTTTCTAAATTATGAAATGGAAGTAGAATCGAGATTTGGTTGGTTTTGGAATATAGTTTGGGTTATTTAAGAAAATTGATTTGTAAATGTGATTTAATTTAGAAATCGATTATAAAGAAATTTTAAAGGAATTAAGTGATGTGAAAGCGTTGTAGACTGGAAATGAAACTATGGAATTTATAAACAATGTTTATAAATAAAGTGAAACGATTATCATTTAATAAATTGAAGATATAAATTCATGGTAAGAATTTATAATGAGATGGATAAATTGGTTTAAAAAGAAATGATAGATTTACCTTTGGAAATGTGAAAAAGGGATTTATGTAATTGGGGACGTAAATCGATTGGTGATAAATCAAGAAGAGATCTATTAATATTAGATTGGTTATATTGGAATTGGAAAATATATTTTATCAAGAAGTTGAGTTTGTTTTAGAAAGAGGATTTTAATTATTAAACTAGGTAATTTAAAAATGTTTTAGCATAAGAATATTTTAGAAAGTTAGTTATTTAAATATTTTTAAATTATCAAAAGAATTATAAGTTTATAAACAAGTCTTGTAAATTGATTAGAATTTTATTACTAAATTAGAATTTATTTATTGTTTCAAAGTTATGTAATTATTTTAATTGATTAAAAGTATATTTAATTATTAGTTAAAGTTACCTTAAAATGATTTGATTTTAAGTTAATTATTATTTAAGAATTAATTAGTATTATTATTTTTAAAAAGATAAATTATTTAATATTAATATTGTTTTATATAATAGCCTTTATTAAAGAGTATTTGCCTAAATTAAACTTGGAAAATTATTATAGAAACTTTATAAGCATTTTTTTGAGATAATTATTAAATATAGTTTTCGGAAAGTAATAGTATACTTTCATGGTGGAAATCGGGAGGCAGAGAGTGCCTACAGTTAAGTTTGGATTTCTCTGGGATAAAGACGTAATCATTGATCTGCGAATCCATGGTTGATACCGCAGTGGTGCTTTCCATATTTATTTTAAAATGTTTTCAAACATTTTGAAGGGATGGTTTGTGAACATACGTATTCCGATAAGATAAGTATATACCCTTTTGATAAAGAGATTTAATTTATTAAAATTTAAAATAAATAAGACTTAGTGATTTTAGTAGGAAATGGAATCTTTGGTTGAATGATTGTTTATTTGATAGTTAAATAACCGACTATCAAACCTGGACTAAAAACATAACTTTGGAAATATCTAGGAGAAATACAGGAATTATATGGTGCAGTTACCGTTGGAAGGTGTTATACTGTACGTATAAACTCGTTTCGTTCTTCTAGGATGATGATAAGGAAATCCATCCACTGAAGGTTAGAGGATGATCTCCGACTTTATTTTCATCTGTTTATTTCCTAAAGAACTGGGGTTGAGTTTGCCAGAAATATCGAACGTTGTTTCAAAGAGACCGGGATCAGATAAGTTATCCAAAAATCACTTCGATCCAACGAGTACGTTTTCGAAGTGAAGACAAGAGCACGTAGTCGAAGATGGAGCGTTGAAGTGCAAGGGCTAATCGTTACTAATCCGGAGGATGATTCCAAAATGGATGTAGTAGGAATAGTGCCTTCGGTTTCGTTCAGACCCAGAATGGACTTGTATGGGTCATTGGAGGACAATGAAAATTCTAAGTGAAAAATTCCTTTAAAAGGTAATCGTCGCCTCAAGCCTCATCAACCGGAATGACTGAAAATCAGGGGAGATGCAGCAAGGCTAAGTGGGTCGCACCCAATTAGTGTATGTTTATCACCTTTCTAGATACCTTCGGATATATTATAAATTATGGATACGGTGGTGCATGGAAAAAGAGCTCTCGATAAGGGTGGGAACACCCGGGGTGATAGCATATTCGGTACTATCAAGGTTAGGGGTAGAACCGTTCTTGTGTTGTAGGGGATCCCAGTGAGGTCCTCGGTACATTTTTCTAGAGGTGTACTGTGACAGGTGGTACCCCAGTGACATTGTATGGAAATCCATTCTCCAATACGTGCCTTTACGGTTTTGGTTGTAGAGCCTAGTATGCTGGAATTTAATTAATGTAACAATTTCGGTAATTTGAATAAGTATTTGTACTTAGACACTATTATATTATCAGATGATTTTGATAAAAATGTTTTTCTTATCGTAAGGTAAAAACCGTCGTGTTTATGTGTGACGTGGTCTTACGAGATACCTTTGTTTTTCAAAGGGTTTTGATAACAGTAATAATTCAAATTGAGTGTGTTTTCTCACGCTGGTTTTCCAGACTGACTCGGGTGTTATTTTATTATAATGCTCGGGTCAGACCGAGTATTACAGATTCAAGTTAGGATGCTATGGAACTCAGGAGATGAGCTGGATGATAGAGACATATTCCACGTACTTGGTTATATTCCGCTATGCATGTTAGACTGTATAGTCAGCAGTTGTGAGGACAAGTTATTATAACTGTCCAGTATTCATGTGTAAATTGTTGTACTCTGATGATGTTGTGTATAAATAACAGTTATAGTTCTTTTTGTATAAAGACATGTTATTATCTATTATATATTGTTCCGCTGTGATTGTGAGATTCTGTGTTGTTGTTTTCTCTTTTCTTCTACCTCTTCTTTTTCTTTTCCCCTAACTATCGGGTTTTCCGGCATTCGATTTCTCGGCATGTAATATAGTGGACGTATTAGTGTCAATTTTCGAGGGTTGAAAATCCGGGCCGTTACAAAATGGTTACAATAATTACATTCAAAAAAATATTTAGTATACAACTAAGTTCGTAAAGGCACGTATTGGAAAATGGATTCCATAAAATGAAAAGACTACTAGGGTACCGTCTGCTATAGTACGCCTCTAGAAAAATATACCGAGGGCCTCAGATGGACCCTCGCTAACACAGAATCGGCCTACCTCTTCCAAGATAGTACCGAATATGTTATCACCCCGGTTGCGGCCAACAATCGTACCCGGGTCCTAAGCATACATCCAAAAGAAATATTGATCTAGATCAGGTGATGCCATACCCTAATAGGTGCGACCCACAAAGCCCAGCTGCATATCCCTTGTTTTAGCCATTACCAGGTATAAAGCTCGAGGCTACATTTTACATTTTAGCAAATCACATTTGGAATTCTAACATTTCCCTCCAAGAAACAATGCAATGCTAGCATTCATCCATACAAGTTCTTCAAGATATGAACAAACTGAAGCCACTACTTCTACTACATCTTTTTTGGAATCATCCTCGGGATTAGTAGCAAGTAACCCTTGCACTTCAAAGAACTTCTTCTTCGATCTCCATCATCTTCAAGATGTCTCCAATTCAAAAGATTATGTCGGTTCGAAGTGGTTTTTGGATAACTAATGCTTTAGTTTTTGATCGACTCAATCCCGGTTCTTTCAGAATTAAGCATATGATATAAGTGTCCTAAGGGGATCTCGAATATCCACCCTTAAAGCGAGAGACGTTTCACTGGAATGAGTTCTCCAACGAAATCTCAACCCGTACGAACAAGTGAAGCTTTCATATACTTCCTAAGTCAAGATAGATCATGTTATCGATGGTGGACAAACCACTATCTAGTGTACGCATATAGTTTGCATATGGGAAATTGGGCATCATATACTTATCACCACTTTTCGATTTCAACCCCGTATTATCCTCGATTGACAATGTAATCGGAAAAGTTATAGTACTACCTTTGCCTCGACGTACATTCTTAAACTCTCATAGATAGAAACGGGCCTCCATACCTCGAAATTTACTGTCTATAAGATGAAGTGCCTTCAATATACTTAATTAATCGTGACCTATTTATAAAAATTAACCCTCCTATACTTATCACACTTTCGACATTTCGAATTCACTATCCCTCATCCATAATCGAAGCCTGGTAAATCAGAGCACTGGTTGCACCTAGCCTTGCCGTTGTTAAAATACCCCGATTCTAGATCTCACAGATAGAGGAAATTCTACTCTCCAGCTTGTAGTGCTAAATAAAAGTTGA
Source organism: Allium fistulosum (assembly GCA_030737815.1). Lineage (NCBI taxonomy): Eukaryota > Viridiplantae > Streptophyta > Magnoliopsida > Asparagales > Amaryllidaceae > Allium > Allium fistulosum. The sequence continues at coordinate 90,265,361 of CM060905.1, forward strand.
CTTACTTTCCATAAACATGCGAACATTTTAGCACCACTTATCACATTTGTTTTATGTTGCTTAATAACATCGATAAAAATATCCCTTGCATAAATCAAATTCTGTTTAAAACAATTAGAAAACCAACTCCATAAACTTATTTCTAGTCTTTGATTTCAAACTAGTTATTGGAACATTTTCCAAAATCATTTATTTAAACCAAATCTTGATTTCAGTAGGCAAGATCCTTTTTTTACATAAAGTAAACAAATTATTTAATAATAACAAAGTGTTATAAATCAAACTTCCTTTCAAATTTTCCGAAACCATTTACTATAACAAAAATGTTATAGTCCATGATCTCTCTCCTTTTCTCGAAAACATCCATTACAACAATATACAAAAACCAACAACAAGAAGGTCGACTATAACTAAGAAACATCCATTTTCCATACACAAAAACATTTACATAAAGAAGAATGTATGTAAATTAAAATCACAATGCGAGGAATCCTTTAGGATCCCTCTACAAAATTTATATTCTTCGAAGTGCTTCCTTAGCGACCTATTCGCTACGGAACACTCCAACTTCCTTTTGCTTTAGTCCCCTATAAACAATGGTTATTTATGCCATTTGCTTCCAAGCGGGAATAAACAAATAACGTAACAAAGTCATAGACAATTATACAACATATATAATCCATATTTTACATAAATAAATATTCACTTTAAAATTTATTTAAACTGAGTTAGCTCGCAATAATCTCGACCAAACTCTTGCTAGAAGCTACCACTACATCCTACGACCCAACAACCAACACAACTTCATACCACCACCTTGCATGCTCGGTCAAAGTCCTCCCCTACCCCATATATGCACATGGCCTTGGCCATTTTTGGGGAGTTTTGCTACAAATTTTGGACTTTTGAGGATGGTGAGGGTTTTGCTAAGGAAATATGGACTTTTGTTTTGAGTTTGGGCTTGATTTGGTAAAGTTTTGAAGTGGCTTTGATTTATGAACTATGGATGAAGATATGGAAAAGAAGTGGGGTAAAAGAAAGTGGATATGTAAAAATGAACCTTTTGAAATGGAAGTGCAATTATATAGACTTGCAAATGGACAGTAAAAGACCCAAATACCCCTTTTCCAAATGACACAACTACCCCTCCAAATTGACTTCTTCCATACACTTTCTCAAGTTACAACTCATGCACCACACCCCCTTCACATGGCCATGTACTTTTATCATTATGATATGTACTACTTAGTAATACAACACTTAAAATAAGAAATAAAGTCTTCTTTTTTACTTTATCACCTTAATTATTAAATTAATTTACTAACTATATTTTTAGTGCCAACCAACTCTTATTTGTTAAAGATATGTGTACAAACATAAGTCTATGTGTGCAACATTGTTTCAACAACATTCGTTCGGTAAATAGTCGATAATCCAAAAATGATTTTGGTCACATTTTCAATTATTCACCAAACTATTTAATTTTTTCAACAAACTTTCGAATGAGTTCACCATCATTACTTATTAATTAAAAGAGGGTTATTTGATCATTAAAAATCAGTAATTGAATATTTAAAAATTAGTTAAATATTCACAAATCAAAGCGATGAAATTCTGGGTCGTTAAATCCTTTCCCCTTAAAAGAATTTCAACCCCGAAATTTCATCACTATCTAACAACCCAGAAATAAGCTATACTAATTATTAACATTTCCCAAAATGTTAAATGACTAACAAACAAACTTAGAATTTGTTGAGGTTTACAACCTTCTCATCACACAAGGATGATAAACAGTCTACTAAGCATACCTCATGCTCAACAACCATAGGTTATTACTCAATCGATTATTAACACTATCTCATGACAAATCGAAGAGTCGCCTACCCAACTCCTCATAAACCATAAAACATTAATGGAAAATATACTTAAGCCCATACAATGTGTATGAATCATCCGTACAAAATATCCGATCACTTGTACGGATACATAAATCTCTCATCCAAACTAGTACAGATCACTTAACTTCTCCGCTGCAGAATTCTGATCCAGTCCCTTGATCTGATACTTATGTTTTCCTTAATAATACTAACTATGATAGAAAACACTCACATTATCCCAAGAATCCATCTCAAGTACTAGTTATCGAGAAATCGAGTGAAAATGCCTTCTGACTATTTTATATCACCTAGAAATCAAGTGCCCGAACTTTGGATCAAGAAAAATATTGCGAATAAAATGACCCAAGTTCAACTTACGATTTTATCTCTTTAGGATAACTTAATAATTATACTACTATGATTCTTTTTTACTTCCAAAAACTATTTGTGAAAACATTTCATAAAAACACTACTTCAGTTTTAAACTTATATAATACCCTGCTATATCCTGAGAGTATATTTAACTATCTGATTTAAACTTTTACTTTTTCCTTAAATTCAAATGTAGGCCCGAAATAAATCTGAATCTTAAACCAAGTTGACCTCTTTGACCTCTTTACCCATCCGGTTTGGTAAGTAGCTAAGAAGTGTTGGATGCTAGTATCCAAACTCAGTCCTAGAGTTTACTTTTCCTTAGACGTCTCTAAGGTAAAGATGTTTATTAGTCGGCCCAATAACATCAAATTGTTTGTACAACTTAGATGTTAAAACAAAGGAACGGTTTTAATAAAACAAAGCTTATTAAAACCTTCTTATTAAATTTTACCCCTATTAAAAATTTCATTTATCGAAATACCTTTTAAATTTGAATCCATTTTCTTTATAAGGAAACTTAAGAAGTAAATACCCAGTTTTTATTTCAAAACCCATTTGAAATGCTATTATATATTTTAATCCATAGAAAGTATACATATAGGTTGAGTAATACCAAAATGATACTAAGGAATTGGGTCCTACCAAGTAGTACCTTACTTCCCCTTACCAAGAATGGTAATACTTAAGAGAAGTGCTTACCATCCAGCACATCTCTTGCCAATTTTTAGTCACTTTTGAGCCACTCAAACTAGTTAACATAAAATTCTTCTTCTTTTTCGAATATAATTTTGAAACCATACCGTATATATTTCCAGATAAATAGTTTAACAAAAATATCTATTACCAACTTGCTTTGGGTTCGTTCGGATTCGAACTCATTTCGATCATACAATGACAAGTGGAATAATTTACTAAGTGCAGTACAACGTTCACCTAAACAGACATCTGATCGCCACTTAGAAGATTATTTAGATTACCACAAAACTAATCAAGACTCATTCCCCGAACTATCCAAAGAAAATGCACCATACTTAAAATTCTCTTTAAAATATTCATTTTCAAATCCACAAAAATACTTTTCTTTTTCAAATTCCCTTGGAAAATAATTTTGCTTACAAATGCTTTCATGTAATATTATTATTACTTTTCTCAAAAATCATTTGAAATCCTTTTCAAAGACACTAAGATTTAAATTCTCAAAAATCCTCTTTATTTTTAAAACACATTTTATAAACTGAATTTATAAAAATCCTCTTTATATAAAATCATTCCTTCTTTATAGTAACCATTTTAACAAAGTAAACTTGTTAAACAAACATTATTAACAAATGCCTTATAGTCAAATGTGAAATTAAATTCACAAGGTGTTCGTATTTAATTCAATCAAACAACAAATGCTCATAAACTAGCCAAGCAAAATAATCAATCAACAAATGATGAAAAATAAATATCATCATTTCCTAATAAACAATCACAACAAAAATAACTATATCTATTTCTTGAAAATTATCCTTTTATATATAAAATATAAAATCTAGGTAAAATTATTTCATTTTCCAATTTCAACACAGTATAAAACATTTTTATAGCACTAACAAATACGCGCCCTCATATATAATACATTAAAACGCATTCTAGGGTGTCACTTAACATATCTCTCATGAGTTTACCCCACCAAAGCCAAGGTTCTCGCTTAACCTTCGGCTTTGATACCAACTCTAACAACCCGCCCTTTTGACCCTTAAAAGTCGGCACTAATGCATCTATGGTATCCAATGCCGAGCATCCAAGTGCCGGAGAGATAGGTCGTTGGGGTGAAAGAAAAGAAAAGACGGAACAGAATCTCACATCATGACGAATAATATATAATATCCAAATGATATTTACAAAAGAAAACTTTGATATATTCATACAATAACTATAGTCTAACCTATCATCAGCATGGATAGTTATAACAGTCTATCCTCACAAAAGCTGATAAAAAAACAAGAAATACAAAGGAAAAATAAAATACATCGGGTCTTGGAGGCATCCAACTCATATCTTGAAGCTCCAAGGGTCCATCGCCAAATCTGGGAAAAGTACTCAGGTCTGACCTGAGCATTATAAGAAAATAACACACAGATCAATCTGGTAAACCAACGTGAGAAACTCAATCCTATGGATTTTTAATGTTATAAAACCTTTCAAAAATAAAGGTATCTCGTAAGACAATGCCGCAAATAATCATGGATGGGTTTTTTAACTTACGATAACCAAATCATTTCTATTAGAGAATCCAATGATATTATAATAATGTGTAGGGTTCAAAATAACATAGTCGGAATGGTTACATTAAATAAATTCAACAGCATATTTAGTATATAACTAAGTCCGTAAAGTCACTTATTGGAAAATGGATTCCATAAAATGACAAGGCTATTGTAGTCTGCCTGCCATAGTACACCTCTAGAAAAATGTTCCGAAGGCCTTACATGGACCCCCTGCCAACAAAGTACCGGCCTACCCCTTCCTGGATAGTACCAAATAAGTTATCACCTTTGTTGTGTTCAACTACTTTACCCGGGTCCCAAAGATACATCCAAAGAAATATCAATCTAGATCAGGTGATGACTGTACACATATGGGTGCGAGCCACTGGGTGTGAGGCTTGAGGCTACGTTTTACCTTTTTAGCAAATCCCACTTGGAATGCTAACACTGCTCTCTAAGCAAAAATGAAATGCTAGCATTCATCCATACAAGTTATTCTTGATAAGAACAAACCAGAGGCACTACTTCTGCTGCATTCTTTTTGGAATCACCTTCAGGATTAGTACTAAGTAGCCCTTGTATTTCAAAGAACTTCATCTTCGATTTCCATCATCTTAGAGATGTCTCCAATTCGAACGCTTATGTCAATTCTAAGTGGTTTTCGGATAACTAATGCATATTCGATCCCGGTCTCTCCGAACCAATGATCGGTAGTTTTCGATCGACTCAATCCCAGTTCTTTCAAAAGTAAGCGGACGGTATAAGAGTCCCAAGGGGATCTTGAATATCCCACCTTTTAAAGCAAGAGATGTTTCATCGAAATGAGTCCTCCTAAGGGAATCTCAACCCTATGAACACGTGAAGCTTTCATATACTTCCTAAGTCATAATAGGTCAAGTTTTGATAGTGGACAAACCATTATCTGGCGTAAGTATATAGTTTGCATATGGAAAATCAGACATTATATACTTATCACCAATTTTCAATTTTAACCCCTTACTATTCCTCGATTAACAATAAAGTTGGACAGGTTAGAGTACTACCCTTGTCTCGACGTACATACTTAAACTCTTACAGATAGAAATGGGCTTCCGTACCGTGAAATTTAGTGTCTATAAGATGAATTACCTTCCATATACTTAATTAATCATGACCTATTTATAGAAAATAACGGGGCATTTCATTAGAAGGACAAACTTTGCAGTCCAATTAGTTTCTAGGACACAAATTCAAAGAAATTACTTTCAAGGTCAAAGTCAGCAGAATAATTACTTTTAAGGACAAAGTCAGCAGTCCAATTACTTTCAAGGACATAATTTCATAGGTTTTTAGGCCCTAGAAACTAATTATTTTGCGTTTTGTCCTTGCAAGTAATTATTTCAGTTGTGTGTCCTAGAAACTAATTCCACTTGCTAAAGAGGCCTTTAGGGCTAATTTCTACGAAAATAACCCTCTTATACTCATCACACTTTCGACAATTCGACTTCTCTATCCCTTGCCCAGAATAAAAGCCAGGTAAGTCTGGACACTAGTTGCACTTGGCCTTGCCTTAGTTAAAACATTCCAATTCTAGATCTCATAGATAGAGGAAAGTCTACTCATCAGCTTTAGCGCTAAATATAAGGTGACTTAATTTCCATAAATGCGTCAACATTTTAGCACTACTTATCATAGTTGTTTTAAGTTACTTAATGGCACTGACAAAGAAATCCCTTGCATAAAACAAAGTCTTTAAAACAATCGAAAAACCAACTCCATAAACTTATTTCTAGTCTTCAATTTCAAACTAGTTATTGGAACACTTTCCGATATCATTTATTTAAAAAAAAGCTGTAGAATATGCTAGTATATGATTTTTGTTTGATGATAATAAACATATATATTCGTTTAAATGTATTTGTTGTCATACTATTTTATTTTTCACATAATTAAATAAATATTTGTTGAATAAAAAAAATAACTCTTCATATTCAAACAAATATTTTATTCAAACAAATGTTTTATTACAAATTTGAGCTCTCACTACATTTACACATCTTCAATTATAATACAATTTCAATTACAACACAATTTTCAATTTACATATTTCACCTCACTACATAATTCACTCAACACTCATACACTTGATCTTGACTAGCTTCAGCTTGTGTCCAGCCATCAGTTATACGTGTTATATAACTGACACAGCAAAATTGAAAAAGAAATATTTTTGCAGTGCATAATGAAGTGTGTGTTTTGAAAATATTATTTGCCTCAGTTATTTGGGTTGTTTCTTTTCATATTTTTTGACAGGACCAAATATATGTGCACGAACAACTTGTAATATTCACAGTGTATCACTATAAATATCACAAGGTCGTTTCCCAATTCCATCTCACAGACTAGTGCAAATGCACACATGTACAAATCAAGTATAAATGGATACGGCACATGTATTACACAATTACACATATATACATGCATATGTATGCATGTATATACATGAATATGTGCATGATTTTCAAATCAATGAGCGAATGCAGGTTCAGAGGTAACCAAAATCAGATTTCAAATCAAAACATTCAACACAGCAGTGGTCAGTGAATAACAATCAAGTTCAGCTTCAAATCGAACAAGAACAACAAACATGGCCTGGTGCAAAGACACATAACCAAAACAACAACAAGGCAACCTAGGTTTAACAAATGCAAAGCACTTGAACAAAAAGTGCATATGCAAAAATGTATCAAACCAGAACATAAACATGAAGACATGTACAAGCTCACATGAAGACTAAAATTGAACCATGTTGAATAAAGTCACAGAGAAATTCATAGTGAACCAGAGGTGAATACAACATCAAATGATCAAGTGACAGTGTGTAATAGCAAGTATGATTCAAAGTAAAGCCACCACACTCCAAGAAGCACTAACAAACATGCATACAAACCAGAGAGCACCATCCATATACACATGAAGCTACGAACTGACCAGACCTCATGGCGACCACAATCACTAGAACCAGTCAATATCAATTTAACTCAAAACAAGTTCAAGTGTTCGGGCTAGTGGCATGGCACTAAGACAACCCAAATCAATGAAGAAATGAAACCTCACACACACATGAATGCATACATGTGACAGCCAGTACATATGCATTCAACATACATACAGTTCAAGTCTCGACCACAATAAGCTACAACATGAACAAGACTTCAAAATGAACGGATGAAACATTCACCAGACCAGAACCAAGGCCAACCACAAAACACATTTAGAACAACAAAGACTTCATACTTGTCCAGACAGTGGTGAACACAATGTAGTTTATTCAATGCATAAACATACTTGAATAACAAGACCACTAGACTTCACTCAATGGAACCACACTGCAGTCTCAACTGACCGAACTAAGGCACACAATGGTATAAGACAGAAGGATAAAGACTTCAAAATGCACAAGAACCCGTCTCACAAACACATACTAGTTCATATGGATATGCAAGCAGTGCAACCCGAAGCAAATGCAAAGCTATGCTAGAGAATCACACACATGAACACACAATATATACATACATATGCACAAGTGCAGACACATGGAGACTCGAAGAAATCAAAATTACAAATTCAACATGGAAGAAAATCGAACATGATCAGTAGTCAATCGATGTGACGCCCCACCTCTATGCTCATAATAACAAAGAGTATTAAAAGGAATACTGTCTATTATTACGAAGAATAAGGATGGATAGGAGCGACCATCCGTAATTGGCTTTACACTAATATTGGTTATCTCGATAGGAGTGGTATATACTTTTTGTTTTTCATCTATTATTTATTTACTCCCATCGACATATCCAATTATCAGTATAAAACAAACTACGATAGTTCATAATAGTTTAGGACATTAGATATAACAATAACACAGATAATATAAATGCGGAACACAGATTAACAAAAAAAACCTCATATATATATAACTGATGTTAGTTAATACATAGTTGACACAATACATATGATACAACTACAACTGTCGACTCTAGAAGTTATATATACAAGTACATTATCGACTAATATACATGAATACATATCGTTCTATACAATGACACGACTACTACAAAATGACACTGACAACTTCAGAAGATGTGACAAGTCTTCAAATCCCGAACAGCAACTCAAAGAAGAAAATCTACAACCTGAAATAACTCGGGTCTGACCCGAGTATTAAATTCAAAAGAAAATAATACACGGGTCAGTCTAATTCAAACTCAGTTATTAGTGCATGGTAGCAATAATAATAAGATAGTCAAATAGACGCTAGTCGCAGAAATCTCGTATATCCAACTCTCGATACGAGAATCGGATAACGGCAGATATAACACTAAGCAGTGTAAATCAACAAATCAACAATCTCAAAATGATCAAATACATCAAATTTCTGTGTGGCTGCAGTACACGCTCGCGTGCACTGCCTCGCCACACAGTACATGAAATCATCACGACGGTGAAAACTAACAGAAATCAAAACTGTAGTAGTCAACATAAATATCCCACAATCAACAGGCACTAACTCAAATCAAGAGAAACGAATTACACACGAATGTACCCCGAAAGTTTCCATTCGTGTACAGGGTCAAACCCGGGTCTTTGAGACCGGATTCAACTCACTGTAAAATTTCACAAATCAACTTGAAACAATCAAGAACCAACCAACCAAAATCAACTAACTCAAGCGAAAAGGAAGCAGTGAACAAGTTCACGCTTCCGATCAAAACTGTGATATCGAACAAGCCATGACCGCAGTCAATACTCAAAATTCTCAGATTCAACATGACAATGAAGAGCTCAAAGATAAGGTAATATAACTGTAGCATAGCAATAAAAAGAAAACTGCATATACGACTAAGCAGTATACAGTATTAAAACTGAAATTTCCAAAGTGAAGCAAGAACTAATGTTCATGAACATGAGGGCAACATATATGATCAAGTGAAGTCTAACCATCAAGTTCCAATTTATCCAAGTTCGAAGTGCAGATATGATAATTTGAATGCAATAGTGGAACAGACCAAAATGCAGACCGAAACCAACGCAAGAGTATTAGACTACCAAGAAGAGGACAGAGCAATGAAGACTACAAGGAAAAACATCACTGCTTCTTATATAGGACAGGCCTGACCACACATGTAAATGGAAGCAAAGACCACATACATTAATGAACTGATATGCAGTGCACCCTGTATGTACAAATTCTAACCTGAAGTACGCTACACCAGCAAGCCTTCGAACAATTCAAGTAACTAAAGCCGTCAAGAATCGAAATCGTGGTGATCACAAACGAACATAAAACTGTCAAACCCAAAACGAACAGTAATTATCCCCGAAAACGAACATCTCAAAACAAATGAGCACAACAAATTAGCTCCAATTGCTCAGAACAACTCATAACCGTGGGTCAACCATCAAAGCCAAGGTCAAGTAGGAAATTCGCTACTGTGACGACTAAGGAGATCGAATGGTTTTGAACAGAAACCGAAAAGTTCAAGAAATTGGGACCAGTCAGTGATTGATCCCAATATTTAAAACAAAAACCGAGTTACCCAGACAAATCATCTACATCAATTTATATTCGAATGGCCGAGGCGAAGACAAGCAACTCTCAGTCGAAACAATTCATACCAACAACAAAAAAATAACGAACTAGCCAAAGTCACTGAAGAAATTCAATCAACAATTTCCAACCTCAAACGAAAAAGAAATGGCCAGGGAAACCAGTTGATAAACTCAAAATATCATCAGACGAAATCAACCAGTTTCATACGAACGAGAATTCAAGGGACCGAACCCTATACTTTGAAATTAACATCATTGGCAAAAATCGACCGAGAGCATCAAGTATCAAATTTATTCAAATTTGTTAAAATCAACGAAGGCATCAACCACAAACAAAGTCGAGCACAAAAGCATAGTTTTGAGAATGGATTAGATGTGAGTGATGGTTCACTCACCTCGTTCGAAGAACTCCAAAGATCGCGCAGTACGAATCGAAGCAGGGACGAAGCAGGCATCACGAAGTCGATTGAAGACAATTGACAGAAGCCCTAATTCTTTAATTTGGGGACGAGAACGAATAACCTAGCCGCCTCCATTTTTTTTCTCTTTTGATTTCGAACGAAAAAATAAGAATGAGGGAAGACCGGGTTTTCGTTTGATAATAAGGCACTCAAATAAAATAAAGCATGGGCTAGCTTTAAAGGCCCACTAACACTTAACAATTTTTATCAAAGGTATTTCCACTCGATATAGAAACTCCAATCACCATTTATATAAACGAATGTAAACTTGAATAAAAATTCGAATTGTAGTTGTTTAACCAATTAAATCGTCATTTGACGATAATCAACTATTTTAAAACCCCGGGTTGTTACAGACTCCCCTCCTTATAAAAATTGCGTCCCCGCAATTTTCATAATTAAGGTCGTCAACCACTATTATTCTTCTAACATAAACTGGTTAAGCTAGAAAAATAAAAGTCGAGGATTCAAATGCCAAAGTAATCTTTTAATTCCATAAAAGAATTTCACAACATCTCAACAAAGTCCAATTATCAAAAGATAATCAGAAAACAATCAAAACCGAATAAATGCAATCATCAGCAATATCCAACTATAGTTAGATATTCAGAAATACAAAAATCTCAAAAATAGCTATATCTAATTATCGATACGATAATTAGAAAACAACAAAATATAATTATCAACAAAGATAATTATGAAGCACAATTCACAAATAGCAAACTGACAATATTCAGTTATTCAACAATTAACTGGAAAACACAATTTCAAAATCAGTAAACTCTGACTATTAACAGAAATAGATAGAAAACAGCGATTCAATAAAATCAGCAACCATCCAATTATCCAAACGATAGCCAGAAAACAAATCAACTATCTAATTATCTCAAACGATAATCAAATTTCCAACTCAAATAAATATTTGATTATCTCAAGCGGTAATCAAATTTTCAAATCAACAAATATTTAATTATCAAAAGCGATAATTAAATCTCAAACTAGCAAATATTTAATTATCAAAAGCGATAATTAAATCTCATATCAACAAATATTTAATTATCTAAAACGATAATTAAATCTCAAATCAACAAATATTTAATTATCTAAAGCGATAATTAAATCTCAAATCAACGAATATTTAATTATCTAACAGCGATAATTAAATCTAAAATCAACAAATATTTAATTATCAAAGACGATAATTAAATCTCAAATCAACAAGTATTTAATTATCTAAAGCGATAATTAAATCTCAAATCAACGAATATTTAATTATCTAACAGCGATAATTAAATCCAAAATCAACAAATAATTAATTATCAAAGACGATAATTAAATCTCAAATCAACAAGTATTTAATTATCTAAAGCGATAATTAAATCTCAAATCAACGAATATTTAATTATCTAACAGCGATAATTAAATCCAAAATCAACAAATATTTAATTATCAAAGACGATAATTAAATCTCAAATCAACAAGTATTTAATTATCTAAAGCGATAATTAAATCTCAAATCAACGAATATTTAATTATCTAACAGCGATAATTAAATCCAAAATCAACAACTATTTAATTATCAAAGACGATAATTAAATCTCAAATCAACAAGTATTTAATTATCTAAAGCGATAATTAAATCTCAAATCAACGAATATTTAATTATCTAACAGCGATAATTAAATCCAAAATCAACAAATATTTAATTATCAAAGACGATAATTAAATCTCAAATCAACAAGTATTTAATTATCTAAAGCGATAATTAAATCTCAAATCAACAAATATTTAATTATCTAACAGCGATAATTAAATCCAAAATCAACAAATATTTAATTATCAAAGACGATAATTAAATCTCAAATCAACAAGTATTTAATTATCTAAAGCGATAATTAAATCTCAAATCAACGAATATTTAATTATCTAACAGCGATAATTAAATCCAAAATCAACAAATATTTAATTATCAAAGACGATAATTAAATCTCAAATCAACAAGTATTTAATTATCTAAAGCGATAATTAAATCTCAAATCAACGAATATTTAATTATCTAACAGCGATAATTAAATCCAAAATCAACAAATATTTAATTATCAAAGACGATAATTAAATCTCAAATCAACAAGTATTTAATTATCTAAAGCGATAATTAAATCTCAAATCAACAAATATTTAATTATCTAACAGCGATAATTAAATCCAAAATCAACAAATAATTAATTATCAAAGACGATAATTAAATCTCAAATCAACAAGTATTTAATTATCTAAAGCGATAATTAAATCTCAAATCAACGAATATTTAATTATCTAAAGCGATAATTAAATCTCAAATCAATGAATATTTAATTATCTAACAGCGATAATTAAATCCAAAATCAACAAATATTTAATTATCAAAGACGATAATTAAATCTCAAATCAACAAGTATTTAATTATCTAAAGCGATAATTAAATCTCAAATCAACGAATATTTAATTATCTAACAGCGATAATTAAATCCAAAATCAACAAATAATTAATTATCAAAGACGATAATTAAATCTCAAATCAACAAGTATTTAATTATCTAAAGCGATAATTAAATCTCAAATCAGCGAATATTTAATTATCTAAGACGATAATTAAATCTCAAATCAACAAGTATTTAATTATCTAAAGCGATAATTAAATCTCAAATCAACAAATATTTAATTATCTAACAGCGATAATTAAATCCAAAATCAACAAATAATTAATTATCAAAGACGATAATTAAATCTCAAATCAACAAGTATTTAATTATCTAAAGCGATAATTAAATCTCAAATCAACGAATATTTAATTATCTAAAGCGATAATTAAATCTCAAATCAACGAATATTTAATTATCTAACAGCGATAATTAAATCCAAAATCAACAAATATTTAATTATCAAAGACGATAATTAAATCTCAAATCAACAAGTATTTAATTATCTAAAGCGATAATTAAAAGCAACAAATATCCAATTATCAAAAACGATAATCAGAACTCATATCAACAAATATCTAATTATCACAAGCGATAATTAGAAACAACAAATATCTGATTGTCAAAAACGATCATCAGAACTCATATCAACAAATATCCAATTACCTGCAGATAATTGGAAGCAACAAATATCTAGAAATCAATTAAGAAGACTAGAAAATCAACATAAAAGCTTGGATCGATCCCATCAGATGGCGAGTTTTTAATTCGCCGCACGTGCATCTCAGAGTGGCCGAAGCCTACCAAGTACTCAACATAATTTTGGCGCCCATCAGATTGACCCGAAGGTCCGCAGAGTGACCCGAAGGTCTAGTACTGGTATTTGACCCGAAGGTCCGCAGAGTGGCCCGAAAGCCCAACAAATGACCCGAAGGTCCGCAGAGTGGCCCGAAAGCCCAACAAATGACCCGAAGGTCCGCAGAGTGGCTCGAAAGCACACAAAATCATCAAATATTTCAATTAACGAGTCCGGAATTAACCGAAATAGCAAACGCACATGTCCCATACCATGTGTTTTACTAAATCGTTTGATTCTCTTCATCGTTTCCTTGAAAGTGCAAAATCGTGTGTTTTGTAAAAATACATTTCACATTCTCAAACGGACAAGTCCGGAATTAAGCGAATCAGTAAAAGAAAGGGGTCATAGTCCTCGATTTTGCTGAAACGTTTAAATCGCTTCCTCATTCTTTTGAAATCGCAAACTGTAAAATTTTTGAAAACAATTTTATTTATTTTGTAAAAATAACAATTCGCATTCTCAACTGAACAAGTCCGGAGTTAAGCGAAACAGTAAAAGAAAGGGGTCATAATCCTCGATTTTGCTGAATCGTTTAAGTCGCTTTCTCATTCTTTTGAAAACGCAAACTGCTAAAATTTTATAAAACAATTTTCATTTTAAGACGATTTTCCAATCACGTGATTAAAACAGCAAATCGGTAACAATTTCGATAAGGAAATTGTACTTCTCAAAATACCGTAAAAACGGTCACAAATCAGTATTGCGGAATAACCGCTTGAAAATCCACTTTTAAAATTTGACGGTTACTGAAGCCAAAGCGACAGTAGTTTTAAAACGTCAAAATCACATCAAAACAATTTACATCAAAATGTAATATCAGAGAATTTTCATTCATCAAAATGCCACAAAACACCGTGCTTCAAAATATAGCATTGGTGTAAAATCCCGTTATAAAAATAACGGCAACAAAATACGTTTCATAACCAAGCATCGGTTCAACGTAAAAATAAATGCAGTAACGCGCAATTCAAATTTTTGCACGTACTACAGAATGAACAAAGAAATCATTCGAAGGTATCTTCAATGAAGACAATTCCAAATAGCAAAATCTAATCAATAGATGATTAGTACAAAAGAAAGCCAGCGGAAATTTCAACAAAAATCACATATCTGCAATTTCTTCGAATCCTCAATTTGGATTCGAAATTCTCAAAGAAACAAATAATTACAGCTATGTAAACAACAAATGAAATTCATATCAATTTCGTATTTCGATTTTTAAATCAAAAAGATTATCAGTTGTACTCAGCGAAGACAGTTTCACTGTTTCCGCTGCGCACTCTGATAAATAGAACACAAATCAATCAAATCATCAGAACACAATTTCACTAAACAACAAAACAAAATTCCACTTTTATTTTTAAATAACGATATTTAAAAATTTCATCAAAATTTCAAAACTTTAGTTTTGACTCAAATCACAGATAAAACGTCGACTAATAGTTGTAACATATGTTCCATATAAGTTATGTTTTATATTATGTCCATAAACCCCAAGCTCTGATACCAACTGTGACGCCCCACCTCTATGCTCATAATAACAAAGAGTATTAAAAGGAATACTGTCTATTATTACGAAGAATAAGGCTGGATAGGAGCGACCATCCGTAATTGGCTTTACACTAATATTGGTTATCTCGATAGGAGTGGTATATACTTTTTGTTTTTCATCTATTATTTATTTACTCCCATCGACATATCCAATTATCAATATAAAACAAACTACGATAGTTCATAATAGTTTAGGACATTAGATATAACAATAACACAGATAATATAAATGCGGAACACAGATTAACAAAAAAAACCTCATATATATATAACTGATGTTAGTTAATACATAGTTGACACAATACATATGATACAACTACAACTGTCGACTCTAGAAGTTATATATACAAGTACATTATCGACTAATATACATGAATACATATCGTTCTATACAATGACACGACTACTACAAAATGACACTGACAACTTCAGAAGATGTGACAAGTCTTCAAATCCCGAACAGCAACTCAAAGAAGAAAATCTACAACCTGAAATAACTCGGGTCTGACCCGAGTATTAAATTCAAAAGAAAATAATACACGGGTCAGTCTAATTCAAACTCAGTTATTAGTGCATGGTAGCAATAATAATAAGATAGTCAAATAGACGCTAGTCGCAGAAATCTCGTATATCCAACTCTCGATACGAGAATCGGATAACGGCAGATATAACACTAAGCAGTGTAAATCAACAAATCAACAATCTCAAAATGATCAAATACATCAAATTTCTGTGTGGCTGCAGTACACGCTCGCGTGCATTGCCTCGCCACACAGTACATGAAATCATCACGATGGTGAAAACTAACAGAAATCAAAACTGTAGTAGTCAACATAAATATCCCACAATCAACAGGCACTAACTCAAATCAAGAGAAACGAATTACACACGAATGTACCCCGAAAGTTTCCATTCGTGTACAGGGTCAAACCCGGGTCTTTGAGACCGGATTCAACTCACTGTAAAATTTCACAAATCAACTTGAAACAATCAAGAACCAACCAACCAAAATCAACTAACTCAAGCGAAAAGGAAGCAGTGAACAAGTTCACGCTTCCGATCAAAACTGTGATATCGAACAAGCCATGACCGCAGTCAATACTCAAAATTCTCAGATTCAACATGACAATCAAGAGCTCAAAGATAAGGTAATATAACTGTAGCATAGCAATAAAAAGAAAACTGCATATACGACTAAGCAGTATACAGTATTAAAACTGAAATTTCCAAAGTGAAGCAAGAACTAATGTTCATGAACATGAGGGCAACATATATGATCAAGTGAAGTCTAACCATCAAGTTCCAGTTTATCCAAGTTCGAAGTGCAGATATGATAATTTGAATGCAATAGTGGAACAGACCAAAATGCAGACCGAAACCAACGCAAGAGTATTATACTACCAAGAAGAGGACAGAGCAATGAAGACTACAAGGAAAAACATCACTGCTTCTTATATAGGACAGGCCTGACCACACATGTAAATGGAAGCAAAGACCACATACATTAATGAACTGATATGCAGTGCACCCTGTATGTACAAATTCTAACCTGAAGTACGCTACACCAGCAAGCCTTCGAACAATTCAAGTAACTAAAGCCGTCAAGAATCGAAATCGTGGTGATCACAAACGAACATAAAACTGTCAAACCCAAAACGAACAGTAATTATCCCCGAAAACGAACATCTCAAAACAAATGAGCACAACAAATTAGCTCCAATTGCTCAGAACAACTCATAACCGTGGGTCAACCATCAAAGCCAAGGTCAAGTAGGAAATTCGCTACTGTGACGACTAAGGAGATCGAATGGTTTTGAACAGAAACCGAAAAGTTCAAGAAATTGGGACCAGTCAGTGATTGATCCCAATATTTAAAACAAAAACCGAGTTACCCAGACAAATCATCTACATCAATTTATATTCGAATGGCCGAGGCGAAGACAAGCAACTCTCAGTCGAAACAATTCATACCAACAACAAAAAAATAACGAACTAGCCAAAGTCACTGAAGAAATTCAATCAACAATTTCCAACCTCAAACGAAAAAGAAATGGCCAGGGAAACCAGTTGATAAACTCAAAATATCATCAGACGAAATCAACCAGTTTCATACGAACGAGAATTCAAGGGACCGAACCCTATACTTTGAAATTAACATCATTGGCAAAAATCGACCGAGAGCATCAAGTATCAAATTTATTCAAATTTGTTAAAATCAACGAAGGCATCAACCACAAACAAAGTCGAGCACAAAAGCATAGTTTTGAGAATGGATTAGATGTGAGTGATGGTTCACTCACCTCGTTCGAAGAACTCCAAAGATCGCGCAGTACGAATCGAAGCAGGGACGAAGCAGGCATCACGAAGTCGATTGAAGACAATTGACAGAAGCCCTAATTCTTTAATTTGGGGACGAGAACGAATAACCTAGCCGCCTCCATTTTTTTTCTCTTTTGATTTCGAACGAAAAAATAAGAATGAGGGAAGACCGGGTTTTCGTTTGATAATAAGGCACTCAAATAAAATAAAGCATGGGCTAGCTTTAAAGGCCCACTAACACTTAACAATTTTTATCAAAGGTATTTCCACTCGATATAGAAACTCCAATCACCATTTATATAAACGAATGTCAACTTGAATAAAAATTCGAATTGCAGTTGTTTAACCAATTAAATCGTCATTTGACGATAATCAACTATTTTAAAACCCCGGGTTGTTACAATCGAACCAGTCAAGGCAGAGTTAAAAATTCAACTAAGGTCAAAAATAGTTGAAAAATGAAAGAGCGTGATGAACAAGCATCATAGATTCCAAATATCAGAAAACCAAACGCAAACCATGGTGACCAAGGAATTTGTAACAATATATCACAAATATATGAACAAGTCAAGATGAAGAATTTCAAGTTTATCTCAAATATTCAAATACCGAAGTCATAGGAACCGACTCAAATAAAATTCGAAATATATAGTAACATGAACAAGTCAAGAATTCATCACATCGTTCAAGAAAAATCGAACGGCGAAGCAAATAAAGTGAAGAATTCAAAGCAAATTATATGAATGTAAATATAGGAGTTTTAATCCCTATATAACCAAATTACATCATCAGCGGTAAACTCATTCGAGTTCAAGCGAAAAACAAAGAGCAACCACCAATCCAGAACTCGAATCAAAGTCGAGAAAAAAGGGTGAAAATCACATACCAATTTATCAACATCCCACTCGATAATTGGAGCGACCGAAAGCCTATCACAACTAGCAATTCGATTGACGAAGCAACCATAGCATAAGCATATCACAATTGATCAGATTAAAGGTGGCGTCTTCAATTTACAGCAAAACCCTAGCTTGTGAATGAGAAACGAAGAAGAACATGCAAAGTTTTAACACAGAAGAAAAAGGGAATCTTTTTTCTCTAATTTAAGTGTGTCGGTCCTAGTTTATTTATATTGGGCTTAGAGTTTAATTAAATAGGGTTTTGTTTAGTTGTTTTATTTTATTTTGTAATTTTCTTTTAAAATTATGTAACTCTCTAGTCGTGTGACTAGGTTACGAACTACGGTGGTGTAGTTCAAGAATTCGCAACTCAATGGCTGAGTTGTGGCAGGGTTTTGAGCATAGAGTTAGGTTAGTCATTAGCGGGTATCGCAAGCTTACATGTGTAGGCGTCTGACTACTTAATTTCTAGTAGAAACCTTAGGAGCAGCATGTAGGTAGGGTTATGCCAAAGCTGGGTAAATCTATGTGTGATCTTTACTGCATTATTTTCTACTGCTGTTTTTATTTCTGCATTAATTTTTATTACTATTAGAATCACCCTATTCACCCCCCCTCCAGGGTGAAAACGATCCTACAAGTGGTATCAGAGCAAGGATTAATAGTATAGATGTTTAACCCTAGTTGCAAATCTAGCGAGAGTCGGTCCAATATTATTCCCTCTATTTTTGATGGAACAGATTTTTTAAATTGGAAATTAAAAATGGAATTTTATTTAAAATCTGTTAATTTGAAATGTTGGGATATTATTGAAAATGGATGTGATATAGTAGACAAGAAAAATACTTCGATTAATGCTCTTGCTATGCATATACTATATTATCATATTAACCATATTTCTCATTGTAAAAGTGCATAGGAAATCTGGAATACTTTTGATGCAATATATGGTGCAAAAGTCAACAACAGTGAGAAATCCTCAACAATCGACTCAGTTAAAGAAACGTGCTTGACAGGATTTGCAAAAGACAACGGTGATGAAGATTCAATAGCCGATGAGATAAGTGATTTTTCATTCAATGATTTAGTTCTCTTATGCCGAAAATTAATTGAAAATAATGAAGCTCTTGAGATGAAAAATAATAAGTTGAAAAGGGAACAATCTAAACTATGTTAGAAAAATAATGATTTGGAAAATGAGCTTAAAAATATTAAGAAAAATAAAAATTCTAATTGCAAAAGGTTTTTGGACTATGAAAAAGAATTTTCCTGTTTTCATGAAAACTTTCAAAAATTAGAAAACGAAATTTTAATTCGGGAGAAAAACAAAACTGATTTGTTTTATAAAAATAATATTTTGCAAAAAGAGTTGGATAGTTTTAAGAGGTCAGAAAGTTCTAAATGTGCGATTTTTGAAAAGAAATTAAATGAGGTCAACGAAAATTTCAAAACCCTTGAAAAAGAAAATGTGGCTTTGATCAAATCTAAAATTATTCGATTAAATCATGAGTTTGAAAAGGAGATTGAAAAAATCAAAGATTTTGAAAAAATTGAATTTAAAAAACTCCAACACTTTGAAATAGAGATGCTAGATATTGAGACTAAAATTAGAGAGCTTCAAAATGAAAATATAGGCTTGAAAATGAATAATTTTGAAAAGAGAGATAGTACCATTAGTTGTTGTTCGAAGCTAATGAATGAAAATAAACTTTTAAAATCCAAATTTAATAAACTTGAGTTGATTACTCGGAAATTTTTCACTAGAGAAAAATCATTTAATATGCTCTTAGAAAATCAACTCTTCGTGAATAAAAGGAAAGGATTTGGATTTGCGAAAGTGTCAGAATATGAACAACGACTAATAACACTATTAAAGGGGAAAATGTGAAACCCAAATGCGTAAAGTGTGGAAATATTGGACATGGCAAGAATAATTGTCAAAATATAAACAAACACAAAACCATTAAACAAACACAAAACCATTAAACAAATATGGATTCCAAAAGGTACGAATATAAATGTTTTGAAATTTAAACAAATTTTGGATTCCTAAGGGTATAGTTGTAGATACTAACAGTTTGTTATATAGACAAATTTGGGTACCAAAGATTTCAATAGATAATAATAGTGGTCCTACATCCTTAGTTAGACCACTTGCCTTCTCCAAAATTTAGACACATAAGTGAACTAAGGAACAAATTTGATGGAGATAGATTTCGAGCTGTTCTAGGTGATTGATAAACTAAAATGTAAATGTTCCTTAGCCTATAAAGATTAGATGGAGATCATCGTATTTTGGATATCGCGGCATCAAAGGATAGTGAGGTATGATCTCATAACTCAATTTTGTTCACATATTGTTAGTTATGTTTTCATCGACATTGTTGAAGTATTTCTGCCATATCTTGAACATCTCAACTTTGATTTTTGAAATTCTTGAAGTTCTGGAAAGCAAACCGATAATGCTACAACTTTTCTGTTTTTAGTTTTTATTGATTCACTTTGAAATGTCATGAAAAATTGCTTTCACGAATTTTTTGAATGTGTGTGTTTTTGCTCAATATAGATTACTTTACTTGTGCTTGATATAAATGGACGTGCTGAAATTTTCAAAAAACAATTCAAGTGTTGAGGAATGCACGTTTTTTCTTATATACCACTATATATCACCATGAATACCTCAAATACAAGTGGTATCTAATATCATCTCATGTTGAAATCTTTTTTGTAATTGTTTAGTTATTTATATTGATTTTCAACTAGAAGTCATTTTCACAAAACCCCCTTACAGAAAATTGATTGTCACTTATTTTAATTTTTGAAATTTGGGTTTTCATCATGTTAAAAATACTCTAGTTTATTTCGGTAAGGGATGTACTCTAGAAAAGATAATCATTGACTAATTGAATCTTTTGAAACTCATTAAAATTATTATAGTGCTTGAAAAGTAATGGATAGTGATTAAAATATATTTCATAACAAGAGGAAGTATAATTTTATAATTTCATGAAAATTTAAAAAAAAATATAATATTTTTAGATTAGTACTTTTCCATGATCATTTCTATCACTTTCACCTTTCTGTCAATCCATGCATCATAATATAGTGTACAGAATTTGGTATTTCAAAATAAGGAAATATATTTTTTTGTAAAATAATTATATCCTAAAGTATTCACTCTCATTTAAAAGTCCTCGTGGTTATGCATGGGTGAATTACTTGAATTTCTATATATGGGCTTCCATTCTCATTTAAAAGTCCTCGCGATTATGCATGGATGGGACGCATATAAGAAAGGGATAAATATCAAGTATATTCTAATCTCATTTAAAAGTCCTCACCGTTATGCATGGTTAGAAAATACTTGACATATTTTTTTTAAAAAAAAGGTAACTACTAACCTCATTTAAAAGTCCTAACGGTTATGCATAGTTAGTAAGTGCTTTACATTTTTTTGTATAATATTTGAAAAGAGAAAATGCACAAATTATTCCTTTATTGAAAATATCGAACTCTTGTCACTATATAAAAAATTTCATAATCCTACCATTTCTCTAAAGTGGAGTTTGTTTCTAATTAATTAAATATTATGATTTTTGTTTGATTAATTGGAATTTGAAATTAATATTTCCTTCTTGATTTGATTTTATATTTTTAATCAAAATCGTAGCTATTTCAATTACTATTATTATTATTTTATGATAAAAAAAAGGGAGAGAGAGGTTAAGATTTTGATTTTTAAGCAATATCCTTACTAATATTTGAGAGTGTTTTTATTCAAAGTTATTTTTAGCTAATTTTTTAGTTTTAACTACACGCATCTGTGTAGGGGGAGTTTTGTTGTAGGAGGAGCATTCAAATAGGGAGAGCTAATAGAATTCATCAAAACCAAATACATTTAATAGAGTCAAAATCTTAATATATGTTTGTTATCATCAAAAGAGGGAGATTGTAGAATATGCTAGTATATGATTTTTGTTTGATGATAATAAACATATATATATATATATTCGTTTAAATGTATTTTGTCGTACTATCACTACAACAGTTTATGGGTTTCATAGCGTTTGAAAAACGCTATAACAGGCTACCATAGCGTTCAGAGAACACCGTGGAACCACAAGCTATGGTAGGTCGACAGCATTACATAGCAGGAAGGAAAATGCTATAATATCTAATAGTGTTTACAAAAGGGCATAGCGTTTGCAACCTACCATAGCGTTTTTTCTCTGTTATTAAACTTAAACGCTATAGGAAATATAATCCTTCATTTAACTTCTATAGCGTTTTCGAGCACATTTTATAGTGTTTCATCAAACCATGTTATAGCGTTACAATGCTTTTCGATAGCATTTCTTGTCATGCTTGTATAGCGTTTTTATTTTCTACTATATCGTTTTTGATTCTATTATAGCGTTTTTGATGCATAAATCTTACATCTCATATAGAGTTGCGATAGCGTTTGATGAATCAATAGCGTTTTTCAAACGCTATTCTATATAATATTAATTTTCAGCATTTGTTTCAATTTTCTTTTTATTATATTATATTATATATATATATATATATGCACACAGATAGATATATGTATACACATTGCACACACATATATATATTAAAATGTGGATCCCAAAAATAACAAATCGAGAAGATGACAACAACTATATGTAACAATGATAACGTTGCAGTGAATTCTAATTTGGAAACACACAATCAAACCACTGGAAAAGTTTCAAATAATTCTGCTAATATTTCAAATACTACAAGACATGGTCGCATGATAATAGTTCAAAATAGTCTAACAAATGAACACAAATACTACAAGACATGGTCACATGATAATAGCTCAAAATAGTCTAACAAATGGACACAAATACTCAGTTATGGAGACGATGATACGGAAATGGCTGCTACAGAAGATTCTTGCAAGGATCTAAACATTGCTCCAGGTTGCTTCAGTGTTAACCAAGTTCCTGCATTAAATGACAAAGTAGACAATGGCAGTTCCAGGTTGAATATACTAAATTTGTAGACAATAAATGACAAAGTAGACAATGACTTGTAGGCAATGGAGTAAATGACTTGGAGGCCTAACATAAAAATCTATCATTATTATTGTCTAACTTTGTTTGCATCATGAATATCATATTAATACATGTACTAACCCACCTACCATTTATGAATTTGCAGATGAAATTGGAAGTAGAAAATGGATGTTGATTATGTTTACGCTCCACCCTCTTCCTATTACGCCTTTTATGCTTGTTAGCTGTTACTGTATTTTTTGTTCAACTTTCTTATTATCAAAAGCTAACGAAATCTTATCTTGAATATTTGTATTATGTCTTTGTTAGTTGTGTATTCGTTTTGCGTTGCAACTGTATTTCTGTTCCAATATTTGTTTGTTTCATTTGCATTTATATTTAATTTGCATTTGAAACTGTATAGTTTTCTAACACATATCGAAATTGTGGAATTTAAGACTGATATGCAATCAGTAAGTAGTTTCAAAATTTACTCACCGCATAGAAACTAATTTGCAGTCTTTAAAGTTTGAATGTAAAGACTGAGTTCCATGGTCTTTGTTCAGACTTTAATCTAAGACTAAAATCATTCGGTTTTTATTTCTCAGTCTTTATTTCCAATTTTTTTGTAGTGAGAAAACGTTGGGGAAAAAGTACATGCCATAAGCAAAACAAAACAGAAAAGATAATATGTAGAAGAATATTTACATACTCACAAATTTTAGCTATTTCAGAGAAATCATTTTCAGTTGACCCCTTATTGTAGTATTTATGCGTTTAAATGATAATGACTAGCATTGTCTACCCTTGGACGCTTCTTGTACAGCTCCATATGAAAGCGAACCCCGTTTTTTTTCTTTTTTGATAACATACAGATGAAAGCGAACATGTATCTATCTGTACATGTAACTTTACCTATGAACCATAAATAAAAAGAGACGCTTACAAATAGGGCAAATAAATAATTTAGACGTATCATGTCATCTCGCACAAGTGATCCTATGAACGTTCACTGTGCCACTTTAATCCTATTATATGATTAACGGCCACACTCAAATTGCCCCATAAGTCATAGTAAGTACCTGTATCTTCAAAGACATCGGTTGGGTTGCCTTGCACAGAATGCGGTAAATTACAAATGGATAAAATTTTCACTCACAGAGGACCACTGTTAAATTATTCGCTGAACACGTGAATATTATTCAGGTCTCTCCGTTATAAGCATTCATAAAACCCCCACCCATTTAAGAATCCTAGGGATATTATGTGATTTATTTACTTTTCCCGTATTTAGCACTTCGATGCATTTCCCGATGAATTAAATGACTTCCTGCTATCTTCATCAATGTTTTATTATTATTATTATTATTATTTTCTTTAGATTTCATTTAATTTCAATCGTATATTTCCATGCACTATGATTTCATCAGTTTGCTCTATAAGACCTTAAAGTATTGCAGGTTGCAATAATATTATCTTAATTTCTGATAGCTTTGATAACACAAATAAGTATGATGCGCATTGCACAAATCTTACATTTGATTGATACAAATTTAAGTTACTATATGACATTATCATGATCATCCTTCTTTCACTCATATATTTGTATAAATCAAATTTCCCAAAATTTGAAGCTACATAACCTACCCACCCACTAAAAAGTAAAAACTAAGTCTGCGGTATTCTAAAGGATAAAATACAAATAATTTGGTGACAGCTCTAGTTATGTGGTGTTATAGATTAATGATATTGGTTAAGAAGACATAAATTGATCACAATGTTGGCATAGGTTGTAGCTTCAATAGGGACATATAGTAACTTCTAGTAATATTTTGCATTAAACCATACTTTATTATAATCTTAGAAGATCAGAGCGGAAAATGCTAACTTCTGCTAACCATCACTATTAGTAGCAACACCACCAGAGCCACTTCTTCTCAAACACACCTGCAAACATTCTCTTCACCTCTACAAATAAACAACCAAATTTACCAACCTCCTCACAACCTTACTGCCTCGGCCAAACACAGTCACAGTCCTTCATTTCTTCCTCACCATCACCAATACAACACAGCAGCCACCATTGATACCACTTCATCAACAGCTACAGCCAACTACGCAGTGACAGTCTAACTGCTGCAACCCTGTTCTGCTTCTTTGGCCTTCAAAACAACTTACATAGTTCCACTTCTGACAACATAGCCACTTCACTGCACATATACCCCAACCACCTGAACAGTACAAACATCATTTCCTTCTCCATATCCACATAGCTTCTGTCCAAACATCATTTCCACAAGCATCGACCATCGCCTTCAAAACCATAATCGCAAACATCAAGATGAGGCGGAAGCAAATGCTTTGAGCCCTACTCAAAAAGTGTTTTGCCTCTAAGTTGTACATCTCAACTGATTGAGATGTAAGTCGTGTGTGTAGTAAAAACTAGATCCAATAAAAATACAAAATTTTAATCATTTCATAGCAAGCAAACAAAAATGAAAATAAAATCAAGAGAACAACAACATTTATTCTTTTCTAATTTTTGATTTCAATTTTGCAATATGTTGAAATGATTAATTTTAGGAATCGACTCCATACAGAAATAGATTTTAAAATCGATATCTAAGTTGAAATCAGGTTCTGATTTCAATTGAATTTTATTTATTTTTTAACTAAAAAAATCAGAGAAGAAGAAAAAAAATAGCTTACGTGTTTCTCTATTGCTTGCAATAGTTTAGGTTATGTTTTTTTGACTATGTTCATACCATATACTACTTGTAATGGTTCAACATTTCACTTAAAATCGGATGTTTTTTTTTGCTTATGCTTGTAATAGACTACTGTTAAAAGAAACCATGCCTGTTTTTTTTAAATTCGAATGTATATTCATATTGTGTTTATGTCTATAGTAATAAATGACACAGAAGTTAGAAAACAATTTAATGAAATAATTTATATGTAACTGATCGTATTTTGTTTGAATCATTTTGAATGCTTAATGTTTATTATGTTAATGTTTGATGTTATTTTATTAGATAATGTTTACCTATAGAACTTATGCCTCATGAGCACAGAAACCCCTCATGTACGTCTTCTCTTTTTTAAACTTCGGTTCACATAAAAAGATATTTTTAGCTATCTATTTGAAATAAAGCAAACGTTTTTATCTTATTTGTATATATTTATACGTAAATAAATGCGAACATACTGTTGTTACATGAATTATACCAATACCGACTTCTTCATATATAAGAAAAATGTGTTCGTCTTTTTATGTAACAAAAAATGCATTTTTATATATAAAAATATATTTGTGAAATTATCATTATGATGATTTTGCATTGGATTAGATTTGCCAAATCACTTTATATGGTGGTAACTATTGCATAGCAATCTAGTTGATAGCAATTGCAAATTGAAATTGAGTTAAAACCAAAGCAGTCTGAAAATTTTATTTGAAAATCTATCCAAATTTAAGAACCAATCCAGTTTTGAGATAGATTATTTGAAATGGATTTGGAATGGTTGAATAATTTGGTAATCTAATTTGAAAAGGAAATGGCATCACTGAATTTTGATGAGGTATTGGTATCATATCCATTGTAGTGTTCTAAGTAAAGTTGGAAAAGACAGTACCTAGAAAATCAATATACTAAATAAGAAGCCCTTTAAAAAAGATTAGATATGGTAGATTTAGATCAGACAAATACTACTGACTAGCTATTTGTGTTCTTTATATTACCCTATTCGAAACTAAGACGTTTACAAAACCCAAAATCACATTCCCCGGCTATGTCTTAAATGGTATTAACATGGTCCACTATGTCTTAAATAATGTCGAAAGCTTAGTAGATTATCCAATTATATTACAATAAATGGTATGAAAGGAGCCCTTACCTGTATATTGTAAGAAATATTTCATGTATAGTCCCTGCTATAGAACCACAAATATAAGGGCAATAATTCACATTTGTAGCCACAGTTGCATAATTGAAAAGGAGGTATGGAAAGGGAGAAACTCTAATTAGGACGACAGCTCGAAATTGATAAAACCAATCTCCTTCCCCAGCTAATTTAATGATTTTTGCTTTATCTGGACATTTTCCAAGCAAATTCTGCAGTACGACAACAAACAAGAACTTAAAGAGGCTGTCACATATTATCAGTTGATTTACATGAACAAAAGATAATGGCTCACATGTATTTTACAGTGGAGGAAGAGCGAGCCAATAAAAAATGGCAATGACATTCCTATAATTATTCCAGACATGATCAGAGAAAATCCATAAGCATAACCAAATGTAACTCCAACTAGCCACATACTTGGCGCAGAAGGCAAGATTAGGGAAGGAAATACAGCTAGAGAAATGAAAAGTATAAATGCAAGAGTTGGTCTAGAAAATTTTGAACTCTCCCAATCC
The DNA here is from genome assembly GCA_030737815.1 of Allium fistulosum. Lineage (NCBI taxonomy): Eukaryota > Viridiplantae > Streptophyta > Magnoliopsida > Asparagales > Amaryllidaceae > Allium > Allium fistulosum. Next base: position 90,293,450 of record CM060905.1, read on the forward strand.
ATAACAGGAATAACTACCTGCAGGAAAAGAAATACAAATTCCGAGAAGAGACAAGTGGTTAACATCAGTATCAGCAAAATATCCCTCAGAGACCTATATGCAACATCTCTAAATACCAGGATACTGGAATAATTTATGATAATTTATTAAATAAATATAAAAATCTTTCAAAAGTGAAAAGATTTCTATATACAAGTACTTCAAAAACCATCATGCGAAAGACATATTTCATGAATCATAAAATAATATGTTATTATGCATAACACAAACTATGTAAGATTTTGTTACCTAGATAGGTATTGATGACAAATGAGACTTTATAATTTTGTATCTAGTTTTAATGACACTGATCCATATGAATAAAAGTTCTAAATAAAATACAATGACAGGTGAGGTGCCTAAGTGAAGAAAATAATATTTTCATGTATTCAACACATTTTTACACAAAAGATTGATATTAACTGCTATTTCATTAATTTTCACCAATGTTTATAGCAAATAATGACTCATTGTATCAACAAATATCAGCAATGTTGCTACCAAAATTTAGATGATATTTAACAGAAGATGTCACTTGAAATTTAAAATGCAATATGTTGCCAATATTAGCAAAGGACATACGTGTAATTAAGACAAATTGAAAAAAAAGAAAATTAGTATGAAGAGTCCTCTCAGTACTTAGTAACTTGAGTTTTGCTACACCTAAGCACCAACCAGAAAGCATTGAGCACGCGCCCTCAGCTAGAAAATCACTTCAACAAGAAGCAATAAGAAAGATTGAACCTCGCTTAACTTGTTGGGAAAAAACTACTCAGGCAAATGTCATAAAGCCCAAGGACTTCCCGAATACTGAAAAAATACACATCCCCAAAATTGTAATCACCAGAGGAATTCAATGGGCAGTTTACCCATCACATAAATAAAGAAATATACCATGTAAAGATTGTAGTAAAGACTGTAAAGATTGTAGTAAATACAAGTGAGCATCAACATAAATAAAGAAAAGTGACAGGGTTATTTGGCGATTCAGGATCAATCATAACATAAGCTGTAAAAAATATAGTAAAGATTGTAGTACCTGTTGATTCAAATTGGAGATTCAGGATCAACTATTGATTATCAGGGTTATTGGGCGATTCATGATTTCTTCGGTTTATGGATTTTGCGATCTAGGGTTCTTGTTGTCTAAGGCGATGAAGTGAAAGAGGGCTATTTCTGAAGGAAAGGAAACATGCGCTTATTTTTGTTTCGCGCACAAATAATTTTGTTTCCCGCTGTGAAACCTTGTATAGCGTTGATGAGGACGCGGTATTCATTTCTCAAATAGCGTTTGAAACCTGGAAGAGCGGAAACGCTAAGCATTATTGCTATTAAAACCATATATTCTTGTAGTGTATTTTATTTTTAACATAATTAAATAAATATTTGTTGAATAAAATAAATAACTCATAATACATATTCAAACAAATATTTTATTCAAACAAATATTTTATTACAAATTCGAATAGTACAAATTTGAGCTTTCACTACATTTACACATCTTCAATAACAATACAATTTCAATTACGACACAAATTTCAATTTACATATTTCACCTCACTACATAATTCACTCAACACTCATACACTTGATCTTGACTAGCTTCAGCTTGTGTCCAACCATCTGTTATACCTGTTAAATAACTGACACGGTAAAATTGAAAAAGAAATATTTTTGCAGTGCATAATGAAGTGTGTGTTTTGAAAATATTACTTGCCTTGGTTATTTGGGTTGTTTCTTTTCATATTTTCTGACAGGGACCAAATATATGTGCACGAACAACATGTAATATTCACAGTGTATCACTGTAAATATCACAAGGTCGTTTACCAATTCCATCTCACAGACTAGTGCAAATGCACACATGTACAAATCAAGTATAAATGGATATGGCAGATGTATTACACAATTACACATATATACATGCATATATATATATATGCATGTATGTACATGAATATGTGCATGATTTTAAAAATCAATGAGCAAATGCAGGTTCAGAGGCAACCCAAATCAGATTTCAAATCAAAACATTCAACGCAGCAATGTTCAGTGCATAACAATCAAGTTGTAACGACCAGTAAATTTTATTAGTTTTAATAATACATTTAATTCAGATTTTGTGAATTTTAAATAATAATATTTTGAAATAAAAATTTGATATTTGGATTACGCCTGATTTGATATAGCAAATGGTAAATTTACAGTTAGTAATATGGAAGTTTATTCTGTTGGGCAATTCTATTAAATCCAAATCAGTTAATATTTGATGGTAATAAATTTATTTTCAAACCTGAATATTTTTCTACAGAAAATTTCTAAATCTTCTTCTGAGTCAGATGTCATCTTTCGTTTTTCCTAATTTGGACTTATATTGCTCCGTTTATCTAAATTCTGGCAGAATAGCAGCATTTCTAGTACCGATTATCGAATTTTTGATCGGATGATCGTACCACTAGTATATGTATACCGTTTTGATCGCCTTGTCATGCTGATCCCTGCGGTCTATTCATTTATGTATTTTGAGGTCCGGTACGTGACGCAAGCAATAAAGTGTTCATTGTAACGGTACCTTTTAATTGTGACTTTCAACTTCCCAATCCGTTTGAAATTTTTACCGTGCAGCTCAAGCATATAATCAATTGCATTAAATAACTTCTCAGCTGAAATGGAAATAGACCGTACCATTCCTTTATTTTATATATTTTATACTCTTGCTTTTCAAATTTGAACTGCTGGCCACGTCAATAAATTGCCTTAAAAATCTTTCAACCGAATCAGTGTGATATTGTTCTCGTTTCTTTTCCTTTCTCCTTATTTTTTTTTGGAAGGCTTTTCGTCAATTCCAAATTGTTCTCTGCCTTTTATATTCACTGTCATCTTTTCCATTCTACTTCTTCATTTTTCCTCTCCCCTTCTTCAAATTTTGTTCGCTTGGCCTTCCATCAAAACTCTCCTCCACCTCACTTCCTTCCTCTCCTATCAGCTTCCTATAACCGCACTCATCCCCTCCCCTTAGCACAACCCACACTCCTCTCCTCCCGGTTACGACCCACCCCACCGGCCGAAGCCACCCACCGCCTAACCCGAGCAAACGCACCTCCGCATGGATCCAGCCCCACTCGCCGACCCCAAGTGCTAAACTACCCACGTCTCCCCAGTCCGACCAAATCTCCACCGTGCCTACCCCACCACTTCCGCCCTGCCTTGAACCGACCCTCGCCTTGTCAAATCACACCACCGCACCTCCTCCCTCTCGTCAAGTCTCCGCCGCTGACAACCGCCCATAATTTCATCCCACCATAGGTGATGATATTGTAATATATTTTCTATTAATATATGTATACTTATATATAAAGGTTATATATTAGTTTTGTGAGCTTCGTATGTTGTTTGAAATCTATTCTTCTCATCTGCTGAAAGTAGTCTTGCCCAATGCTCTGTAACTGTTATATATATCTAAGTATATGAGTAAAATATTGTAAACAGTACATTTGGTAGGTAGCCTGTGGATGTTGTAAATATAGGCTGTATATCTTTGGTTGAATAGCTGTAATCATATTTGTTTTCGCACATCATGGTTTGCATAAACTATAGGACATTTTTCGAAGGGTAATATATATTCGTTTGGAAGATATTGGTTTTAAATTTTTATATATATATGCATATAGTTGTTTATAACGTATGTCATATAGAAAATGCATCAATAATGTTTTGCAGCATATATAAATGGTTACAGTGTTTATTTATGTTTAAGAGTATGTATATTTTTTGTTTTGTTATATATAATTATAATATATATAGGTGGTATGTTGATTTTATAATAAAGTTTATTTCGGTCTTGTCTTTGTTAGTAAAAGTTTTTTTGTGTAGTACGTATTAAGCATAATATTTATATAGTATGTTTTGTAACTATATAATATATACATTGTTTATTGATATGTTTGTACAAGTTGTATGGCGGTATATGATTTGAAATAACTTATGTATGAAAATTCATATATTTGTTATATAGTATGTCTACTACAATAGTGGTTTTAAGTATGTTATAATGATATAAAAATATATATTTGCTGGCAACTACATTATAATATATAAGTATTTTATTCCAAATCTTATGTATATGTGTTTGATTTTGATATATATATATTTAATTTAATAACAATGATTTTTAATTTTATGTTATTCTAATATTTGTTTTAAATTAAATATTGATTTCCTGGAATAACATATATCTATATATTCGATGTTTCTGTCAAACTGATTTAATTGTTTCATCGATCCTGTTCTGATTTGAATTCGTCTCTTCCTATTCATCAGCTTCGTTCGCCGATTCAATCTTTCCTTGTTTTGTGATTTCGTGCTTGGATTTCGTAACTCAACTTCATTGTCTACCGCTCTAGCCTCGAAAGCAATCACTCACGATTTACGTTCTTATATTTATTAAATTCGATTTCAATTGAAACGACAATTGAAATATGCTGTTGTAGTTATTTAAATTGTTATATATGCTATTATCTGTAACTATTCACCTGTGGGATATGACACCATATCCTATTGTTTATATTATATTGTTATTGTTGATATATGCCGGTTTTATATTATTATATTATCCGTTATCACTCTGCAAGTTCCCTGTAGTTTAGGATTCACTATGGGTTGAAGTGATACATACCCGAACGGACTTTAGAATAGGAGAATTTCGTTATGGGTTGAAATGATAAACCCAAGCGATTTCATTTGAATTGAATTTGGGATTTCGGGTCGAAATGATATCTACCCGTATATATTTAAATTACGGATTGAAATGATAAATATCCGTATCACCTGACCATAGGGTAGAAAATATATACAGACACCATTGGTCTATATATAAATATTTTAAAATGATTTCTATGGTTTTGAAAGGGAATCTATATATGGTCTTATTTAATATTGGAAATGTTTTATATAGAAATAAGTTTTAATATAAAGTTGATTTAATTAATATAATATGTCTAGGTATTATATTTCCAAATAAATTCTTAAGGATTTGTATAAGTTAAGGAAGATAATTTGAATTTAGTTGAAATTGTATTCATTAAAGAATTTTATTTAATTAAACCGATTTGAAACTTATTGAAATTGAGATTTAAGATAGGATTTATAACTCGGGTTTGATTTAAATAATTTAATGAATAATTCTTGTTTAAATAAATTTAAGGAAATATTTAGTAAAAATGAAATTTAAGGCTAGTTAAATGATATTGAATTTATTAAGTGAATATTCCCTGATTAAATAATAATGAAGTTAAATCAAGAGCTATACGAAACTGTTAAATTTAACTTTGATAATGTTGAATATTAAAGCCTTGAAATATATTGAAATTTAAATGGTCTACTGAGAACTGAATTGAATTAATGAATTGAGCTTTGAATAAATTTGAATTTGAAATTTGAGTTGATTTGAATCGATTTGTGAGGCTTGAGGAAATATTAAATACTTTACCTTTTAAATTATTTAACCTATATAGATTATTTTGGAAAATAGATATATTCGAAATGAAAATGATATCTTTGTTTTGAAGTATAAATTATTTGAAATGGCCACAGTGTTAGAGTGTATATTTCTACATTGTAGATAATTCCACGGATCCTTAGAGGATGGTTATCCCAAGCATCCTCTAAGTTACTAGTATTTCAGTTGATATTTCACTTGAGTTGGATTTATTGATATAAGAATGTTAATCCTGACTCGAGTGTTTTGTTTTTGCTTTACACTCGGGTCAGACCGAGTGATACAGCATTTGAGACTCACCTTTGGTGTTTGGAGCTTCATTTGGAGATCCAACTATCGATTCAGCTTTCAGCTTTTCTAGTTGATTTGTTCAGAGAGGTCATCTATTCGTACGAAGACTTCACAGTATTTGAGATATTCTGTTGTATTTTATTTTTAACTCTGATGTTTATATAGTAGCTTCATGAACTACTATTTTATCTATTCCGCTACGTATTATTGTATACTTTGTGTTTGTGATTCTGTGATTGATTTATTTACTGTATATGCTGAGTTTTGCCAAATTTAAAATTAACAATATGATATTTTGAACTATTCAAGTCCGACATGTGTGTCTGCCTATGCACTTGGCGGGTGCAGCATGATAGGGGGTTCTCGCATTTGGGTTTGGTAGCGAGCGGATGACTCTTACTTCTACATGTCCCTGCGGGGTTGGTGCAGTCGAGAGGCTGGCCGTAAAGGCAGAACACAGGTACAACTGTATGCTACGGTGGGCGTTACCCCACTGGCGACATCCCATTACAGTTGGTATCAGAGCTTTGGCTCTAGGCAAAACTTAACATATATGGTAAATTTATTTACAGAATCAGTTTCGTTCGAGTTGAATCTCTTCCTTTTGACTCGATTTTCTTTGAATTTGGAACGTTCCATGCGGTTCCAAAATTCATTCTTGTCTCTCCCTATTTGCATTCTTTTGATTATGGAGTATCCCATAACTCCACTTCGAATGATCTCTATAAGAATAGGCGATCCCACCAATCTTTGAATGAATTATGAAGGGGTGTAACTCCTTTACAATTGGCATTGATTCACCGGAGATTTATATATCCCTCGGTTTAGATGCTGCTATCTCTTGTTATGCCGAATTCTATCTCTGGCGATCGAATGTCGATTTGCCTCAGAATTCTGCACCATCTTATTTTGAAGTCACGGTTGACCCTAGAGTCATCCACGATTTATAAAAATATATCTATCTTGTATTTTGTAATCTCATCTTCGTTCGAGACTACCTTCAAGTCAGAATTCTATCTGATTGGAGTCCCTCTAATTTGAATCTCTATCATTGTTTTGAAATACATTTTTGAATCAACCTTTGAAAATCGGGTTTGTTTGTATTTTAGAAAGTGTTTTATATACCGAAATTTTTATTTTGATAAGTATGATTATATTCTACATATAAAAGTGAAATGTTTTCGATAAAGATTATATACTTTTTCTAAAATGAGAATTTGAGGTTTTGAAAGGATTTGTAATTTTGAAAAATTATATAAGAAATTTGATTTATCTAAAAACGATCTATAACTAAAGGATTTTAAAATTTGAAATTCGAGAATTGAACTCCGGTATTTTGAAATTGGTTTTAAGATTTTGAAATATATAATAATAATATGATTTAAAAGTATTTTCCGAATAAGAAATGTTTCAAATGATTTTAATGAGTTTCAAATGATTTCGAAGAAATTTCAAAAGAAGTTTGAGAAAATAGAAGTCCAGATCACTTATGTCGCTGGAAAATAATTTCGGTAATGAGTGCACGCATCATCGACATTGATTTTCGAGTTTCAGAGTGGGGGAGAGGCCACTTTAGTAGCATTGCTACGCGAGTGATTTTGCGAAACCAATTTTGATTTCAAATTCCGAAGTAAGATTTGATATTCGAAAGATATATGTATATATTTGAAATGATTTGAAGTAAGCAGGTGTTCAGTCCTCGAGTTTCGGATTTGATATAACCCTATCTATTAAAATTGTTTTACTGATTTGTTGCTGATTTCCAACTCTTGAATTTGAAAATGATTTCTTCAACTATTTTGAAGGTTCGAGCACTTCCAAATCAAGGTTAACTTTTCAAAGCTAAGAAATTTTGAAAAGTATAAAGTATATAAGTTTGATATGTATGTTTAAAATATGTAGTAATATGATTTAAATAAGTTGAAACTGTTTTGTTAGTAAACAAATAAGGCTATTTTGAATTTCCTAATATGAAATTTAGATTTGAAATGTTTTGAAAAGAATTTGGTCTTCAAAATATTTTGAATAAAATTTAGTTTAAATATTTTAACTGGGTAACATCTTTATAAAACTATATATGGAAAAAGTTGGAATAGATACATAAGTTGTCCGTATGTTGTTTTATTTGCATAATTGAATTGACCCAAGTTTGAGTACACAAGTTCGAGGTGAATTACACCATTTTGTGTTAGGATTTTTCATTTGATTCTTGATGGCGAATATTTGATATGGATTTAGGGCTTGATTCTAGAATTCTCTATCATAGTATATGGCTATGCAAGGAGACTGATGGCTTCTAGTCAAGAAACCATATCGAAATCCGCATTAGGGAAGTCGAATGGACAATACTAGTTCGAAAGCGAACTTGTGTGATCGAGCGAGCGATCGAATGTGATTTTGCGAAATGATGACATATGTACATCTTATATCCTAATATCATTGATATACTTGATGCTGAAATGGAAGGTTGTTGGTTGGATACCTTTGTAATTTAATTGGAATTTTTCTTTTATGCAAAACTACTATCAATTTAAAACCATTTTCAAACTATTTTTCTTTTATTCTTCTTAAAACAAACTATTTTAAACTATTTTATTTACAAATTATTTACAAAACTATTTTTCAAACTATCTTATATACAAAACTATTCTAAATTCAAAACTTTTAGTAAGCAAAGATGTTCAATCCCATATGGCTCTTCATACAGCAAAATTTATTTTTGAAAATTTTGATCCTTATATAAGATGGACCTTATGTAAATATAAGATGATTTTGAAAACATTTGATTTTAGAAATGAATTGGTTGACTTAAATTATATTGATTTGGAAATTTGGATTTATTTTCTAAATTTATTATGTTGGAAACTTTAAAACTAAAGATATTTAAATTGAGAAGAAATAATTTGGTGGGATTGTATATGATTTTGAAACTGAACTGATATTGAAACAAATTGAAATTTGAGAACCTTATTTTTACTAATACCTGATTTGGAAGTTATCGAACTTATATAAAATTGATTTGTATAAGTATGATGTTGATTCGAAAACTATGGATTTGAAAAGGTACTCAATTTGAAAAGTGAAATCTTATATAATTGAAGTCTATATAAGTGTGATTTGATATACTATTGATTTTGGAAAGTATTCGATTTGAAAATGAAATCTTATATATAATGGACTTTATATAAGTATGATATTTGAAAGTGATTTGAAAAGGTACTATATGATACATATTTTCGAAGTAAAGATATGGAAAGTGCCTTCTGCTTGATATCCGCTTTGTGGCCACATTGTGGATTCATTCTATCGATATTCTCTGATTTTTGGTTTTCCGGATATGATACTCGAGTTTCCATCGAATTCCATGGCGTTACCCATGGTCTTACGAACTCGACTGCATAGCGTAATTCGCAAGGCAGTGATTGCTTAAAAGGTACGGATGTTTCCTGGGGGATCCAGGCGTAACCATTGTGTATCTGCGATCTATGGTCGTGTTAGTGGCGTAATCCGCAAGGCAGAGATTGCTTAAAGGGTATGGATGTTTCCTGGGGGATCCAGGCGTAACCATTGTTATGTATCCTACGGTCCACAGTTTTGTTATCATGGCGAAATTCGCAAGGCAGTGATTGCTTAAAAGGTACGGATGTTTCCTGGGGGACCCAGGCGTAACCATTGTGTATCTACGATCCATGATTTGTTTGTTTTTGTTTGGATTGTACTTTCCATATCTGTTTTTAAAAGTTTTCCAGTATTTTCACTAGGTGTTGAAACAAGTCTACTAAGTACCTGGAGAAATTCTAGCTTTGCGCCTGATCAACGCACTGCCAGAGCCTACAGGAACGAGGATAAACTTGTTGAAACATCGAGTTATAAAAATATTTTCGAAAGGAAAATTTGTTTCGATATAAAGGTATTTTATTATAAAAGTATTTCCAACAAAGAAATTTTGTATTAATATTTGAAATTGAAATCCTTATGGTTTGAATTAATTATTCATGCCCGATACTATTCTTTTGAATCTACCTTATCTGCTCAGCTTTATTTATTCACCTATATTCTGTTTTCCAAATCCTCCTTCTTTTCCTTGTTGACTATATCCTTTTTAAATATTGTTTATTTATATACTACATGGTTTAATAGTAAATAATTAGTGTTATAAATATTTTAGAAATTATTAATAAATTAAAGCATATTTAAAGAAATGATTATTGATTTATTAATAATGTTTGGAAAGTATCTTGAGATAAATTAATAAATTTATGAATCATAGATTTAATGTTTTCAATAGCTTCTTTGTAAATATAACTAATGATGTAAATAATTGTTTTCAAATAATTTTCATATATTTATAAAAGTGTTATTTAAACATATAAATAGTATTTATAAAGGAAGTAAGAAATTTTACAAGTGGGTTTGAAAAATATTAAAGTATTGAAGATAATTGAATTGCAAATGAAGTTTCAAATGAATATTTTAAGTAAAATTTATATAAGTTTCTTTGAATATATAATTTAAAGATATTATATAAATGGAAATATTTTGATTTGCAAAGTTTATAAATGACTATAAATGGGTTTAACCAAATTTTTGAATATTAATTAATTTAAATTTAAATTTATATAGTTTTAAATTTAATTATTATATTTGGTATTTCAATCTATTTTCTTTTCTGGTTGTTTCTATTCTCCTACCTCCTTCCTTTTCGGGGACGAAAAGTTTTGAGTGGGGGAGAGTGTAACGACCGGTAAATTTTATTAGTTTTAATAATACATTTAATTCAGATTTTGTGAATTTTAAATAATAATATTTTGAAATAAAAATTTGATATTCGGATTACGTCTGATTTGATATAGCAAATGGTAAATATACAGTTAATAATATGGAAGTTTATTCTGTTGGGCAATTCTATTAAATCCAAATCAGTTAATATTTGATGGTAATAAATTTATTTTCAAACCTGAATATTTTTCTACAGAAAATTTCTAAATCTTCTTCTGAGTCAGATGTCATCTTTCGTTTTTCCAAATTTGGACTTTTATTGCTCCGTTTATCTAAATTCTGGCATAATAGCAGCATTTCTAGTACCGATTATCGACTTTTTGATCGGATGATAGTACCACTAGTATATGTATACCGTTTGTTATCCCGCCTTTTGGCAAGGCCAGGACACCAAGGGACCAATTAGAGAAGAGTAGAACGAAGAGAGCTGACTTTCCCAAGCTTCAAGCCAATCCGGGTTCACACACCCAAGATATGAATGATTCAAAATTGAAGGGAAGAGCGATGATTTCGAATCCATCACTCTAGATGATTTCGTATCCATCACTCTAGGAAATTTCGTATCCATCACCGAAGCCCTAGTTCGAATCCATCAAGCTTCGCACCAATCAGCTTCGAATCCATCGAGGTACCCAGGTTCGACTCGATTTCCTTCATATCCATCGAGCTCGTATCGATGGACTTCGTACACATCAGCAATTGAAGCACTTCGTATCCATCGAGGCGCTACACTTCGTATCCATCGAGGCGCTACACTTCGTGTCCATCTAGGCGCTACGCTTCGTATCCACTAGAGAGCCTTGCTTCGAACCCGCGACCCATGACTTGTTCACATCCAACGGGTCAACCAACTAGGGTGACGTGTCGTCCATCGAAGTAAACAAGGCGAGATGCCTGGAGTCGAAGCAGTCAATGCGGCGCAAAGACCGGATCGAGACGAAGCGCGCGCGCCACCTCACTTCAAGAGCATGTGCAGCCAACGAAGCGAAGGGATGGGGTCGAATTCATGGAGACAAACCAGACAGCCTATGAGGAATCTCAGTTCGTATCGATGATATCTCGTGATCTATTAATCCAAATCCAATGAAATTTTCAGGGAAGCTTGCATGCACACTGGAGGATGTCCATGCCAAATTTCAACTCAATTGGACATCATCTTGATCGATACGAAATGGCTTCGTATCGATCACAGATCGACTTGAAACTTTCTGGAAATAGTCGAATGGGTCCACTCACGTGCCTGGAGAAGTCTCCCGAGATTTGGGCGCGATCTGAACCTCCTACGCCTATAAATAGAGCCCCAGAATCAACAGGAAAAGGATCTTTTTTCTCTGAAGCGTCCAGACTCTGCCGGATTGAGATTTGCATCCTACTTTTGCTGTCAATTTCGAATTCTAAACTGTAATCCGCTGTTCATTGCTGTAACCGCTTGTAATCATTGAAAGAGAATCAATAAAATCATCAAAACTTCACAGTGGACGTAGGCCATACGCCGAACCACTCTAAATTGCTTGTCTGTGCATTTTACATTTCTGTTTGTTGGAGTTTTTGTTAGATAACCTCTGTTTTACATTTATAATCTTCACTTTATCTCTTCAAACAACTCCCGAAGAGTGTTGTGCCCATTTTTGGTACAAACACTTTGGTGCTTTCACCGAGAAAACCAGTTTTTTCTCCCGCTCATTGGATCTGCCGTCGATACCGGATTGCACAAATCCAAGAGGAAGATCCAGATATCCAGTCCAGAATCCTTCCATTCTATTCAGATTTGCTCAAAATCTAGGAGAGGACTCCACCACCGAGAATGGTCAGCACAAGAACTGGCGCTACCGCTGCAGAGCAAGAAGGCCGAGATAGGCAGAATCCCACACAGCCGCCTTCTTCCAATCAAGACAATACCACTCACTCGGACTCAACGGGGCTAGTCACCCGACAGGAGTTTCAAGTATTGCTCCAGGAGCTGACCCAAAGCCGTCAGCAGTTGGCGGAATAGTTGCGCGCCAATATCGAGCTGACCAACCAGCTAAACCGCCGGGGGCACAGAAGGTCCAGGAGAGATGATGCCTCCAGAGCGTCTACCGAAAGCTCAGCCTCATCTGATTATCACCACCGAACTACTCGTCCTCGGCTAGAGGGGAGTCGCGCTCAAGCTGCTGAATATCAGCCCGCCTTAACTGTTGGGCAACTGAGGGTAGCACCATCGGCCAGCTTCCAAACGGGTCCCTCAACACGAGGAGGTACTGCCCCACAGTACACTACTGCCCCACAGTACACCACGGATAACCGCGCCACAACCGCCGCAGCAGAAACAAGGGTTGATACCCGAAATCAATCAGAGCCGATCAATCAATAGCGTGGACATACTCCTGAACCTTATGTCCCAGAAGATGCTGAGCCAAGGAGGCGAGATATGGATCGTCGACAGCGCCCGATCCAAACTCGCACCGTGGAACCCGACCACGCCTTAGCTCATCAAGCTCAGAACTTGCCTGTGTCGGATATATCAACCATGATACGTCAGATGATCCGCGAGAGTCAGGGGCTCACTAATGATGATTGGGGGATTTCCCGTAGTCATACCCCTTTCACAGACGAAGTGTTACACGCTGAACCCCCTAGGCGATTCAGAATGCCGACTCTCCCGATGTATGAAGGAAATAGTGACCCCAACCAGCATATTCTGAAATATGAATGGTCGATGAGCGCTGCAAGGGCTGAAGATGCAGTGAAGTGTCGAAGTTTCCCCATCTCTCTGGGGGGAATCGCGACAATGTGGTTTACACGCCTACCACCTAGATCAATTTCTTCGTTCGATCAATTGGCCAAGAGGTTTGTAGAGCAATTCCGTATGCATGTTGCTAGGTCGAAAGACGTTAACACCCTGTCCAGCATCACTCAAGCTCATGGAGAAACGCTCAGACGTTACCTGGAGAGGTTCCACGCGGCATGCGTTGAGATCACCAATCCTAACGATAATTCAATATTGATGGCTCTGACCAAGGGCATTGATCCTGATTCTGAATTCAGGAACTGGCTAGCTGGAAAACCGCCCGCATCGTTGGACCGTTTTTACTCCAAGGCCGCACAATTCTTGCGGCAAGAGGATGCAAAACAGTCTAGGAAGCAGGACGATGCGAGGCCCAGCATTGAGGGAATACAGAGCAATGTAGCAGTTAAACAGTCCGGTGAGAGTTCTGGGAAAGTTCAACTGAATATACAAAACAAACAAACCCAGCAGAGAGGAAACAATGGCCAGAATAAGAAGAGAGATGAGAACCGAGGTCCACGACGTAGGGCTCAGATGTTCGACAGTTATACACCGCTAAACACGTCGTTGGAAAACGTATACTTACAGACTTGTAACACTGTACAGTATAAGAAGCCTGCTCCGAAGCCCTCGTCGGAGAGGCAGGTTCAGACAGGAAATTCTGTAGGTTCCATGAGAGCTATGGACACAATACCAATGAGTGTCGGCACTTACAGGACCTCATCGAGAAATTGATTAGAGAGAGGAAGCTAGATCAGTTTGTACGGGCGCCACAATCTGGCGGAGCGGGCCCCTCGAATCAAAATCGTTCACGAAATCAGGAAAGAGAGGAGGAACCCGCCCGTGCGGGCGGGAGATTGGTTATTAACACAATAAGTGGTGGTCCCATCCGGCAGACAGAAGCTGGGGGGAAATGGAGTCGTATGCCAGTTCTATCAGGCATGCGGACTTCGAGTGTTGTAGTAATTGCGAAGACGGGACCCCGACGAAGCAACAAAAGGTAAAATCTGATGATATTGTGTTCAGGAACCGAGACCCTGATAAAGTCGAAGCCCCTACAATCGATCCACTAGTCATATCTGCCCAGGTAGGTCCTGCTTGGATGAAGCGGATCCTGGTTGACAGTGGGAGCTCTGTGAATATCTTGCTTAAACGGGCTTACGATTTAATGAAGATGGAGACAAAGGATTTGAAACCCTGTTTATCCAGAATCCATGGTTTCAACGGATGTGCCACGATACCCATCGGAATAACTGAACTCCCAGTTGAGTTAGGCGTTGGAGAACGCCGGAGGGTCCGAATGTTACAATTTGTTGTGCTAGAAATTGATTCGCCATATAATGCGTTCCTGGGTCGACCAGCCCTAGCTGAGTTCAGGGCGGCAATCGCCCCATGGTGTCTGACTTTGAAATTCCCACTGATCATGGGATTGGAGTTGTTCAAGGAGATCAGGCCACAGGAAGGGCCTGTTATGTTGCTGAGCTGCGCGGGGCACAGCGTAAAGAGAAGGGAAAGGGCGTAGAGGAATCTCTCTGCGTCCGCTCTATTGATAATTGACAATTGATGCCTGGGTCTCGACCCGGGCACCACGACCAGTTCCTGAAAGATCTGGACCCTAGGGACAACGAGGATAAAGACGAATCAACGGAGAGTCAAGCTTCTCCAGCCGAACTGACTGTGGACGTCCCAATCAGTGAGGATGATGATTCAAAGATGCTGAAAGTTGGTTCCCAACTGAACGAGCAAACACAGCAGGAGTTGGTCGAATATCTTCGGGCGAATCTCGATGTCTTTGCTTGGACACACTCTGACATGTGCGGAATCTCGCCGAGCATTGCGAGTCACTCCCTGAATATAGATCCGCGACATGTCCCAGTAAAGCAGAAAAGGCGCGGTATGGATCCAGAGAGATCTGCCGCCCTTAAGGAGGAAGTTGATAAACTACAGTCAAACGTGTTCATTCGAGATGCCTTGTATCCAGAATGGGTATCCAACCCTGTACTAGTTCGGAAACCAAACGGGAAGTGGAGAACCTGCGTTGATTACTCTGACCTAAACAAGGCCTGTCCAAAAGATAGCTTCCCACTTCCGCGAATCGATCAGCTCGTAGATTCAACGGCCGGACATGAACTACTATCCTTTATGGACGCTTATTCCGGCTACAACCAAATACCCATGCATTTACCTGATCAGGAACATACCAGCTTCGTGACCGATCTGGGACTCTATTGTTACAAAGTCATGCCGTTTGGTCTAAAGAACGCTGGAGCAACATACCAACGCTTAGTCAACCGGATGTTCGCTGATCAGATCGGGAAGACCATGGAGGTTTACGTGGATGACATGCTGGTGAAGTCCTGATTCTCCACAGATCACGTCAGAGATTTGAATTCAATGTTCAGCATCCTCCGGGAGTACGGAATGAAGCTCAACCCGCTCAAGTGTCACTTTGGCGTGGCATCCGGAAAATTCCTTGGGTTCATCGTCAACGCTCGAGGAATAGAGGCGAATCCTGAGAAGATCTGGGCTATTAGAAATTTGCAAACCCCTAGAACTATAAAGCAAGTCCAGAGTCTTAACGGAAAGGTCGCAGCATTGAGAAGGTTCATTTCAAAGTCCACCGATAAATGCATTCCTTTCTTCGACCTGATCCGGAAGGGCAAACGGAACTTTGAATGGACCACGGAGTGTGAGGGCGCGTTCCGATCATTAGTTCAACATCTCTCCACACCTCCGATCTTATCAAAATCGGTTGACCACGAGCAACTATATCTCTACCTGGCAGTATCAGGACATGCGATCAGTGCTGCTCTAGTCCGGGAAGAAGACAAAGTGCAAAACCCGGTCTACTATGTTAGTAAGCGGCTAACAGGAGCTGAAAGAAATTATCCGAGACTGGAGAAACTGGCCTATTGCTTGGTCATTGCCTCAAGAAAGCTCCACCCTTACTTCCAAGCTCATCCGCTTACTGTGTACACCGACCAGCCGTTACGACAGGTCCTCACGCGGCCTGAGACGTCTGGTAGGTTACTCAAGTGGAACATTGAGCTAAGCCAATTTGATATCGCATATGCTCCACGGAGAGCCATTCAAGGACAAGTCCTGGCAGATTTCATAGCTGAATTCACCGTTCCAGAAGACTTGCCCGAGACCAGTAAATCTCCCGAATACATCTGGAAGCTGTATACTGATGGTGCGTCAAATGACCGATGTTCGGGCGCTGGGGTTGTACTTGAGACTCCCGAGGGCCGATCCATATGTTATGCTCTTAAATTCGACTTTCGTGCAACTAATAATGAAGCCGAATATGAAGCCCTCCTAACTGGCTTAAAACTTGCCAGAGACTTGAGAATTATCGCTGTGGAAATTTACTGCGATTCACAGTTAGTGGTATGTCAAGTACGAGGAGAATATCAGGCAAGAGACCGAAGACTGGCTGCTTACTTGGCTCGAGTTCAGGAAATATTAAACCAGTTTGATTATTATGCCATCTATTATGTGCCTCGGGAGCACAATCAGAAAGCCGATTCACTGGCAAAGTTAGCTAGCACAGGTGAAGCGCAGCAAATGGGACTTGTCCCTGTTGAAACCTTGGCCTCCCCGAGCATCGATCGAATAGAAATGAACTCTGTGTTTGAAACCACTCTCAGTAGAGAATCTTGGATGACTTCGTATCGGAATTACATTGAGAATGGGGTGTTGCCCGAACCTAGAAATGAGAGGAGGCAAATTCAGCGAAAAGCTTCGCGGTTCGTCATCCAAAACGGAGTCATGTACAGGAGAGGTTATTCCGTTCCTCTCCTCAGATGTATCGCCCACGAGGAAATCAAACGAGTGTTACATGACGTGCATGAAGGAGAGTGTGGCGATCATACCGGAGGACAAGCTCTCGCTAAGAAGATACTCCGATATGGGTACTACTGGCCGACAGTGAACCGAGATGCGGCAAACTATGCCCGGAAGTGCGATAAATGCCAGATACATGCCCGAATTCTGAGAGCTCCGCCTACTGAAATAACCCAAATGGTCAGTCCCTGGCCATTCGCAATGTGGGGCATCGACATCATCGGCGCTTTACCTTTAGCAAAAGGCGGTGCGAAATACGCCATCGTCGCCGTTGACTACTTCACAAAGTGGGCTGAGGTCGAAGCCCTTGCAACCATCACGACAAAGAAAGTGATAAATTCGTGGTTTGCAACATCATCTGTCGATTTGGACTCCCGCATACTATCATCACTGATAACGGAGCCCAATTCGAGAGTGCGGAATTCAAGAATTTCTGTCAGCGGTTTCATATCCGCAAAAAGTTCTCGGCTGTCGCACACCCCCAAGCGAATGGATAGGTTGAAGCTGTCAATAAAGTTATAAAATCGATCCTAAAGAAACGATTGGAAAGGGCTGGGGGCAAGTGGGTCGACGAACTTCCTACGGCATTATGGGCCTATCGAACGACCCACAAAACCGCGACCAGACACACTCCGTTTTCCCTATCTTATGGCTCAGAGGCTGTTATTCCGGTCGAGACAGAAGTGTTCTCTCATCGCGTGACTTACTACGATCCGAAAACGAACGCTATACTCCTGGCTGAATCTTTG
Organism: Allium fistulosum; assembly: GCA_030737815.1. Lineage (NCBI taxonomy): Eukaryota > Viridiplantae > Streptophyta > Magnoliopsida > Asparagales > Amaryllidaceae > Allium > Allium fistulosum. The sequence goes on from CM060905.1 coordinate 90,311,418, forward strand.
GATCTATTGGATGAAAAACGGAAAGAGGCTGATTTGAGAGCAGCCGCACATCGAAGCCGGGTCGCCCGACTGTACAACACCAAAGTTCGACCTCGAACCTTTGAACTCGGCGACCTCGTGCTCAAGAGAATCTACCCAGTTCCTTCACACATGAAGCCAAATTGGGGAGGACCGTATGTAATTACACGAAAGCTCGGAGATGGCACGTTCAAGCTGTCGACCGTTGACGGTCTCGATTTGCCGAGGGCTTGGAACAGCGAAAGTCTCCGTCGCTATTACATATGACAGGCTTTATTTATTTCGTTCTATTTAGCAATTTGTTTCTGCATTTCGAAATTTGAATTTTGTAATAAGGCAACTGACTTTGCCGCATTTTCTTATTTCAGCAATAAAATGCCACTTCTTCGAGCCAGAGCTGTGATTCATTAAGTACGATATACAACATCACGATGCACGAAGAGCTAAATCCCATCATACAATGGGACTTATTCAAATAGAGAGTGGCTGTGATACGACCGGCCACTCACTAAGTGAAACCCGAGCTCGGGGGCAAGCCATGACACCGATATTGATAGGGTTGGCACACGACAATCCTGCAATTTGACTCCATATTCCCAGAGTGCGAAGTGGAGTATAAACATTCGACTCCGTGTTCCCAGAGTGTGAGACGGAGTATAAACATTCAACTCTGCATTCCCAGAGTGCGAAGCGGAGTATAAACATTCGACTCCGTGTTCCCAGAGTGCGAGACGGAGTATAAACATTCAACTCCGCATTCCCAGAGTGCGAAGCGGAGTATAAACATTCAGCTCCATATTCCCAGAGTGCGAAGTGGAGTATAAACATTCAACTCCGCATTCCCATAGTGCGAAGCGGAGTATAAACATTCAACTCCATATTCCCAGAGTGCGAAGCGGAGTATAAACATTCGACTCCGTGTTCCCAGAGTGCGAAACGCAGTATAAACAACTAACTCCGTATTCCCAGAGTGCGAAGCGGAGTATAAACGACCAACTCCGTGCTCCCAGAGCGCGAGACGGAGTACAAACATCAGTCAACTCCGTGTTCCCAGAGTGCGAACAACCGCTTACGAGATGACATATATCCCCGGAGTGTGGATGAAACGGTTCGTAAGAGAACAAGTGTAGTTCGACCACTCGGTCCTCGCTTAATGCAATCACAAGCTGATCATCACAACTTAACCCTGGAACTGGGGGCAGAGGTAAATGTCAATCGTTACCCGAACACTGCAATATTCAAGCATAGAAAGGAGCATAAGCTGAAACTAGAAGACAAAATTTTATTTTCAACTAAATCAAAAACTGCGGTTCATACATGAGACTTTCCAAAATACTCCTACTTGCAGGGGCCGAACCCGCATCTAAACACGGCCTACAAAAGGGAAAAAAGAAAAATGACAAAATCCCTAACTGCCAAAAAAGAAAAGTATGCCTAAAAGGAATGTCTAATCCTTCTGCTTCCTCAACTTCTTCTTTCTCGAGGAGCTACTAGAGCCACCAGTGCCCTTGCGCTTGGAACCTTTTTCCTTAGGCAGGCTCCCCTCGGGTGAAGGCATAATGCCGACGTCCTCATCCGAACTGGACTCTATGGGAATGCTTCCCGCGGGAGGAGTTGGAGGAATAGAATCCGCGGCCGGAGGAGGGGCAGATACACTAGTATCAATAAGCGTGCCCCCAGGAGACACAATCATAAGAGGAGTAGGGCACCGTCCCGCTGCTCCGCCATCTACATCGCCGCCGTGCGCCGCGGCCGCCATCTCGGCATTAATCTCGGCCAACATCGCCGCTTCCCGTTGTGCTCTGGCCTCACTATGGGTTGTGATAGTCTGAGTAGAAGTGTCAAAAGTAGACAAGAATCCACCCAGGCCAAACGGCAGGTCCGCAAAAGGATCACTCTGACGGCCGAGGAGCTCGTTTATCATCTGTTCATCGAAAGAAAGTGAGCTCCCCTGCGTTACTCCGACTGGCGCCATCGCTGCGACGGAAGTCGCCTCAGAAATGATGGCTTCTGGCGCTTGGCCTGATTCTTGGGCGGTAAGAGACGCGGCTGGTGCAACTTCTGTCACTGATCAAAGAAAAAGGACATGTCATTAGCAACAATTCAACACAAACTCTTCAATCCAAATATACAAGAAGTTAGTTCAGAGTACCTTCCTCGGTTTGGCTCGAGGTCGTCTGAACAACTTCGGAAGGATGTTCCTTAACAGGAGATAGATGTGGTCGGTCTGGATCATATGCCGGGATGTGCTGCGAGTCGATCATCGGAGTTGGCTCAGATTGAGATGACACGACTATCTCAGAACTCATAACATGGTGCTCTACACCAGAACTTTCTCCGACTTCCTGAGTCTGGGCACCAAGCCTCTCCTTATCGTGGGAAATCATGGAGTCATGGAGAACCTTCTTTTCGTCATCATTGAGAATGCGGTTCTCCAGCTCGAATTCGTCAAGGGCTTCATCAGGGTGCCCAGACTTCTCCTCATCAACCAGTAAGTTCCAGGCGTTATAGAGATGCGTGGGGTAATCGTCAAGCCATGTCAAATCTCAGTGCCTTAGCACATTGGCGTTGTACGTGACGAGTAGCTCTTCCACCTCGGCCTCAATCCTGGCCTCCGCCTGCCGTACCTTCTCGTCAACCCCAGCCTCAGCTTCGTGAGCTTGTTGCATAGCCGCTTCTTTCTCCTTTCGGAGCGTCACTGCCTGATCACAGGCCTCCTGCGCAGAGACATTAGCTGCGTCTTTTTCCTTCGCCATCTCGGAAAACTTTGATTTCAGCTCATTAAGCTCCTTGAGAGCATCATCCCTCTCGGCGGTGATGGTGGTGTTCCTATGACCCATGTCCTCGATGGCGGTATAATGCTCTTGCTTCATCCTGGTCATGGCAGCGTTTACTTCATCAACCTTCTTTAGAGCCTCCATTTCAGATTTACGGAAAGACTCAGCCTCCGAGTTGAGCGCTTTTATGATTCGGTCGTTGTGACCCAACTCCTTCTCGAGCTTCTCAATAGTGACGCCCCGATCGAATGCCACTTTGGACGCTTTCCTCGCGGCCCGTCCCCATTCCCTGTACTGGAAAAAGATGTCCGCAACATAATCATGGATAGTGGTTTCAGCGGTTGGCGGAATTCTCTTCAAGTGCGGAGGGAAGACATAGCCATCAAAACAGATGTCGGGAAATTCCTTCCTCATCTGTGCCAATTTAAGCGCTCCTTCACTAGACGCTTCAGTCGGGACAGGTACAGTAGCCGAGGAGGTGGCTATTTCAGTCCTGCGCGGAGGATCGGACCTCGAAGCTTGAGAAGGTGGCCTAGGCTGTGAAGTTTCAGGAGGACGAACAACTGCTACCGTAGGAGGTGCAGAGGTCCTGGGAGGAGGAGAGCGAGATCGGGATCGGTGAACATACCCCCTGTCTCTATCAGACCTCTCCTGACCAGAGTGTCCGGAGTCGTAATCCCTCTCACCCTCTCTCCTGCGTGGCTCATGATAACGGCGCTTGTTGCGCAAACTACCAAGCACAGAACCTTGCCCAGACATCGTACCTGAAAAGAAAACCACGAAGAATCAGTAACCGTTTGCAATATGTTGTTTACGGTTAGGAAAATGTGTTGTGCCGTGAAGAGTGTGTGAATGTGTAACCCCCCGGACCAACCAGAAGTGTCAATCGCACTGGCAGGAAGAGACTCGCTGACATCGACGATATGTCGCGGTCCACCCGATTCAACGTCGTGTTGCTCAGGCTCGATGTCCGGGATTGGAGGGTCAGCAGGCCCTTCGAATTTATTTTCAGCTTGCAGGGAGGATGCTTCCATAATCCTAACTCCTGGCAAAGGATGGTGCAAAACCACAGACTTCCGCCTCCCGGACTTAGGCTGTTTGAGGCCACTGCTTTTCCTTTCCTCTTTGAATCGGATTCCGGGATTGCGTTAGCGGGTCCGACCAACGGTTCATCGTCGGTATGAGTTCTTTCGGAATCAGGTTCCTCAATTATCACAACCCGGGGTTTCTTCCGCTTGACCTTTTCTCTGGAGACGGTCTTTAATGCACCATCGAGCCTTATGCTCTGCCTCCGCCCGATCAACCCAAGAACTCTAAGGTTCTGGTCCGTCAGTAGCAACTCGATATTCCTTTCTTCGCTAGGGACTTCTTGAAGGACACAAACTATCTCTTTATAGTAGCCGCCTTCAGGTCGCTGGATTATCGCTGAAAGAAAGAGAATAAGAGATATGAGTTTAGTTTCATTCAAAAAATTTCCCCGTCAATTACTTGGGAAAAAGACAATGCTTACGTCTAAACAGCCATCTTCTGGCAAACCCCGGTGGACATCGGACATAAAACCACTCTGACTTGAAGTAGCTCAGCCTAGTCCACGACCCCGTGACAACTTGGCAGTTTCTCACAGACTCCAAGAATGTAAAAGATGGACTGTCAGTTCGACTTTTGAAGTTGAAGAGGTATCTTATCTCGGTCGGGCGGGGAGGTCGGTAAAGGTATTCCATAAATGCGATGAACAAGCCATTGAGTGAAGCATATCCGTTTGGATGCAGTTGAGACTGAGCGATATCCAAGTAAGCCAACACTTCTCTTATGTAATCATTGAACGGAGGGAGTGTACCGGCCGCACATGCATGTCGATTAAAGGCAGTATACCCCTCCGGAGGATTGTGTGGTCTGTCGTCCGGTCCAGGCAACATCACGTCGTCCAACGATAAGCCATGCCTCAAACATATTCTCCCTAGCATATCTTCAGAGATGTTGGACGGGACAGAGTCAGGTGGACTATTAATGAAGGACGCATCGGGCAACTCATCCGGAGCTGGACCAATAGCTTCGGCTTCGATGTCCGGAGTCTCAAGTCTGGGAGGGATAAGGTTCTGAGTTTCTTGCTGCTGCGAACTTGACGGTCCCATAACTAGCTAACTCACGAGAAACCATCATTAGATGATAAAAAGCCCGTGCATTCCCCAGTGTAAAGTGCATGAATGTGTTGTGTAGTGCAAATGTTGTGCATGACTTGAGCAAATTCTACAGAATTAAAGAAAACACGCTAGCGACGAAACTCTGGAAGTCAGACCGACAATGACCGTCATCGCTGACCGTCACGACCGCGCCTTCCAAAGATTGTCGTTCAATTCAGATTAGAAGTTCGTTACACTTTGCTGAGGTACGGTTCCATCTACGAGCTTCAAAAGGGCAGTCAGATGTGCGATGTTATGATCAAGTTCGATTATACAATGCGGAAGCTCGTAGGAATCAAGTGTGTAGTTTAATTGTCAAATCCAGATATGCAAGAATGAAGTTCGTCGAAGTCATGTTTTCAAGTGCTCAGGATTTCGTATCCATCAAAGGAGGATTTCGAATCGATGTCAAGCGTTATGTTTCGAATCGACCATTGGCAGTCTGGTTCGTATCGATCGCAATAGGTGCATTTTCGTATCGATCGTTGGGGATCTGGTGCGTATCGATAACACTCGAATCGATATTTTTTGCATTGATCGCAGGGGCAGACTTCGTATCGATCCGAAAGCTAAGGACTTCAGAGTAGTCATTGACTCGTTGTCAGCCACTCCATGTCGATACGAAACCACTTCATCTCCACAACCATCGATATGAAATCGCATCGTCTCCACATTAAGTCTCATCTTAATCGATACGAACCCCAAGAAGAATACCATTGATTTGATCAATTCGAACATGACTCCCACGTCGATTCAGAATCGCCTCTTCCACTCTTTCTTCTCCAACCTGCCAGAAAACGCCATGGCCATCATATCTTCGAGCCAGATCTGGTTTTACCAGTCGCAAGAAGAGAAGATTGGTGGAGAAAGAATGGATCCATAGCAACCTTATCATTTGGATTCGCTGTCGCTTACCTAGAGATTGAGATTCGAAGTTCTGAAGAGGTAGGTTTGATCGAGTCGAAAATACGGAGCTGTTATCTCTGTCTGAGTCGATTGCAAGGGGTTAAGAGTAACAGTAAAGGTGAGAAGTAAAAAAGTGAAAATAGACCAAGTCTCAGGTATTTATATGAAGCCTTGAGGCGAACCGAGTCGATTCGTCTCCCAGTCAATATAACCGGTCACAAGCGGTCAAGCGATGGGTCTGTGCAAACGCATTCTTCGAACCCATCAGGCTGTGCATTCATCAAGACGCAATGTTCACTAGATGCCATCGATTCGATACATCCATTTTGTGAACCATCGATTCACGACAGGTAAGGTTTATCGATACGAACTCGATACTCATGTCTGTTAAAACACATCGATGCGAAAGTTTATCTCGTATCCATCGAAGGACATCGATGCGAAGCAGAATTCACCACAAGTTGCGATCCTTGAATGCGAATCAAAACTTCGTATCCATTAATGACGCCCCGCATCGATTCGAAGGAATACATCCTGACTTCTTACCATGGTGCCATGAGAGAATCGTTGCAAAATTCAACAACGACCTAAAACTAACGACGAGTTGCAGGCTTGCGACTTTTCAAAGCACGTCATGTTTTCACAAGACGTACTTTGGGGGGCAAATGTTATCCCACCTTTTGGCAAGGCCAGGACACCAAGGGACCAATTAGAGAAGAGTAGAACGAAGAGAGCTGACGTTCCCAAGCTTCAAGCCAATCCGGGTTCACACACCCAAGATATGAATGATTCAAAATTGAAGGGAAGAGCGATGATTTCGAATCCATCACTCTAGATGATTTCGTATCCATCACTCTAGGCAATTTCGTATCCATCACCGAAGTCCTAGTTCGAATCCATCAAGCTTCGCACCAATCAGCTTCGAATCCATCGAGGTACCCAGGTTCGACTCGATTTCCTTCGTATCCATCGAGCTCGTATCGATGGACTTCGTACACATCAGCAATTGAAGCACTTCGTATCCATCGAGGCGCTACACTTCGTATCCATCGAGGCGCTACACTTCGTGTCCATCTAGGCGCTACGCTTCGTATCCACTAGAGAGCCTTGCTTCGAACCCGCGACCCATGACTTGTTCACATCCAACGGGTCAACCAACTAGGGTGACGTGTCGTCCATCGAAGTAAACAAGGCGAGATGCCTGGAGTCGAAGCAGTCAATGCGGCGCAAAGACCGGATCGAGACGAAGCGCGCGCGCCACCTCACTTCAAGAGCACGTGCAGCCAACGAAGCGAAGGGATGGAGTCGAATTCATGGAGACAAACCAGACAGCCTATGAGGAATCTCAGTTCGTATCGATGATATCTCGTGATCTATTAATCCAAATCCAATGAAATTTTCAGGGAAGCTTGCATGCACACTGGAGGATGTCTATGCCAAATTTCAATTCAATTGGACATCATCTTGATCGATACGAAATGGCTTCGTATCGATCACAGATCGACTTGAAACTTTCTAGAAATAGTCGAATGGGTCCACTCACGTGCCTGGAGAAGTCTCCCGAGATTTGGGCGCGATCTGAACCTCCTACGCCTATAAATAGAGCCCCAGAATCAACAGGAAAAGGATCTTTTTCTCTGAAGCGTCCAGACTCTGCCGGATTGAGATTTGCATCCTACTTTTGCTGTCAATTTCGAATTCTAAACTGTAATCCGCTGTTCATTGCTGTAACTGCTTGTAATCATTGAAAGAGAATCAATAAAATCATCAAAACTTCACAGTGGACGTAGGCCATACGCCGAACCACTCTAAATTGCTTGTCTGTGCATTTTACATTTCTATTTGTTGGAGTTTTTGTTAGATAACCTCTGTTTTACATTTATAATCTTCACTTTATCTCTTCAAACAACTCCCGAAGAGTGTTGTGCCCATTTTTGGTACAAACACCGTTTTGATCGCCTCGTCGTGCTGATCCCTGCGGTATATTCATTTATGTATTTTGAGGTCCGGTACGCGACGGAAGCAATAAAGTGTTCATTGTAACGGTACCTTTTAATTGTGACTTTCAACTTCCCAATCCGTTTGAAATTTTTACCGTGCAGCTCAAGCATATAATCAATTGCATTAAATAACTTCTCAGCTGAAATGGAAATAGACCGTACTATTCCTCTATTTTATATATTTTATACTCTTTCTTTTCAAATTTGAACTGCTGGCCACGTCAATAAATTGCCTTAAAAATCTTTCAGCCGAATCAATGTGATACTGTTCTCGTTTCTTTTCCTTTCTCATTGTTTTTTTTGGAAGGCTATTCGTCAATTCCAAATTGTTCTCTGCCTTTTATATTCACTGTCATCTTTTCCATTCTACTTCTTCATTTTTCCTCTCCCCTTCTTCAAATTTTGTTCGCTTGGCCTTCCATCAAAACTCTCCTCCACCTCACTTCCTTCCTCTCCTATCAGCTTCCTATAACCGCACTCATCCCCTCCCCTTAGCACAACCCACACTCCTCTCCTCCCGGTTACGACCCACCCCACCGGCCGAAGCCACCCACCACCTAACCCGAGCAAACCCACCTCCGCATGGATCCAGCCCCACTTGCCGACCCCAAGTGCTAAGCTACCCACGTCTCCCCAGTCCGACCAAATCTCCACCGTGCCTACCCCACCACTTCCGCCCTGCCTTGAACCGACCCTCGCCTTGTCAAACCACAGCACCGCACCTCCTCCCCCTCGTCAAGTCTCCGCCGCTGACAGCCGCCCATCATTTCATCCCACCATAGGTGATGATATTGTTATATATTTTCTATTAATATATGTATACTTATATATAAAGGTTATATATTAGTTTTGTGAGCTTCGTATGTTGTTTGAAATCTATTCTTCTCATCTGCTGAAAGTAGTCTTGCCCAATGCTTTGTAACTGTTATATATATCTAAGTATATGAGTAAAATATTGTAAACAGTACATTTGGTAGGTAGCCTGCGGATGTTGTAAATATAGGCTGTATATCTTTGGTTGAATAGCTGTAATCATATTTGTTTTCGCACATCATGGTCTGCATAAACTATAGGACATTTTTCGAAGGGTAATATATATTCGTTTGGAAGATATTGGTTTTAAATTTATATATATATATGCATATAGTTGTTTATAATGTATGTCATATAGAAAATGCATCAATAATTTTTTGCAGCATATATAAATGGTTACAGTGTTTATTTATGTTTAAGAGTATGTATATTTTATGTTTTGTTATATATAATTATAATATATATAGGTGATATGTTGATTATATAATAAAGTTTATATCGGTCTTGTCTTTGTTAGTAAAAGTTTTTTTGTGTAGTACGTATTAAGCATAATATTTATATAGTATGTTTTGTAACTATATACTATATACATTGTTTATTGATATGTTTGTACAAGTTGTATGGCGGTATATGATTTGAAATAACTTATGTATGAAAATTCATATATTTGTTATATAGTATGTCTACTACAATAGTGGTTTTAAGTATGTTATAATGACATAAAAATATATATTTGCTGGCAACTACATTATAATATATATGTATTTTATTCCAAATCTTATGTATATGTGTTTGATTTTGATATATATATATTTAATTTAATAACAATGATTTTTAATTTTATGTTATTCTAATATATTTTTTAAATTAAATATTGATTTCCTGGAATAACATATATCTATATATTCGATGTTTCTGTCAAACTGATTTAATTGTTTCATCGATCCTGTTCTGATTTGAATTCGTCTCTTCCTATTCATCAGCTTCGTTCGCCGATTCAATCTTGCCTTGTTTTGTGATTTCATGCTTGGATTTCGTAACTCAACTTCATTGTCTACCGCTCTAGCCTCGAAAGGTGAGCAATCACTCACGATTTACGTTCTTATATTTATTAAATTCGATTTCAATTGAAATGACAATTGAAATATGCTGCTGTAGTTATTTAAATTGTTATATATGCTATTATCTGTAACTATTCACCTTTGGGATATGACACCATATCCTATTATTTATATTATATTGTTATTGTTGATATATGCCTGTTTTATAATATTATATTATCTGTTATCACTATGCAAGTTCCCTGTAGTTAAGGATTCACTATGGGTTGAAATGATACATACCCGAACGGACTTTAGAATAGGAGAATTTCATTATGGCTTGAAATGATAAACCCAAGCGATTTTCATTTGAATTGAATTTGGGATTTCGGGTCGAAATGATATCTACCCGTATATATTTAAATTACGGATTGAAATGATAAATATCCGTATCACCTGACCATAGAGTAGAAAATATATACAGACACCGTTGGTCTATATATAAATATTTTTAAATGATTTCTATGGTTTTGAAAGGGAATCTATATATGGTCTTATTTAATATTGGAAATGTTTTATATAGAAATAAGTTTTAATATAAAGTTGATTTAATTAATATAATATGTCTAGGTATTATATTTCCAAATAAATTCTTAAGGATTTGTACAAGTTAAGGAAGATAATTTGAATTTAGTTGAAATTGTATTCATTAAAGAATTTTATTTAATTAAACCGATTTGAAACTTATTGAAATTGAGATTTAAGATAGGATTTATAACTCGGGTTTGATTTAAATAATTTAATGAATCATTCTTGTTTAAATAAATTTAAGGAAATATTTAGTAAAAATGAAATTTAAGGCTAGTTAAATGATATTGAATTTATTAAGTGAATATTCCCTGATTAAATAATAATGAAGTTGAATCAAGAGCTATACGAAACTGTTAAAATTTAACTTTGATAATGTTGAATATTAAAGCCTTGAAATATATTGAAATTTAAATGGTCTACTGAGAACTGAATTGAATTGATGAATTGAGCTTTGAATAAATTTGAATTTGAAATTTGAGTTGATTTGAATCGATTTGTGAGGCTTGAGGAAATATTAAATACTTTACCTTTTAAATTATTTAACCTATATATATTATTTTGGAAAATAGATATATTCGAAATGAAAATGATATCTTTGTTTTGAAGTATAAATTATTTGAAATGGCCACAGTGTTAGAGTGTATATTTCTACATTGTAGATAGTTCCACGGATCCTTAGAGGATGGTTATCCCAAGCATCCTTTAAGTTACTAGTATTTCAGTTGATATTTCACTTGAGTTGGATTTATTGATATAAGAATGTTAATCCTGACTCGAGTGTTTTGTTTTTGCTTTACACTCGGGTCAGACCGAGTGATACAACATTTGAGACTCACCTTTGGAGTTTGGAGCTTCATTTGGAGATCCAGCTATCGATTCAGCTTTCAGCTTTTCTAGTTGATTTGTTCAGAGAGGTCATCTATTCGTACTGAAGACTTCACTGTATTTGAGATATTCTGTTGTATTTTATTTTTAACTCTGATGTTTATATAGTAGCTTCATGAACTACTATTTTATCTATTCCGCTGCGTATTATTGTATTACTCTGTGTCTGTGATTCTGTGATTGATTTATTTACTGTATATGCTGAGTTTTGCCAAATTTAAATTAACAATCTGATATTTTGAACTATTCAAGTCAGACATGTGTGGATTATTGTCGATTTGAATGGTCCAAAATAGTGGATCGTTACACAAGTTCAGCTTCAAATTGAACAAGAACAACAAACATGGTCTGGTGCAAGGACACATAACCAAAACAACAACAAGGCAACCCAGGTTTAACAAATGAAAAGCACTTGAATAAAAAGTGCATATGCAAAAATGTATTAGACCAGAACAAAAACATGAAGACACGTACAAGCTCACATGAAGACTAAAATTGAACCATGTTGAATAAAGTCACAGAGCAATTCATAGTGAACCAGAGGTGAATACAACATGAATGATCAAGTGACAGTGTGTGATAGGAAGTATGATTCAAAGTAAAGCAACCACACTCCAAGAAGCTCTAATATACATGCATATAGACCAGAGAGCACCATACATATACACATGAAGCTACGAACTGACCAGATCTCATGGAGACCACAATTACTAGAACCAGTCAATATCAATTTAACTCAAAACAAGTTCAAGTGTTCGGGCTAGTGGCATGGCACCAAGGCAACCTAGATCAATGAAGAAATGAAACCACACGCACACATGAATGCATACATGTGACAGCCAGTAAATATGCATTAAACATACATACAGTTCAAGTCTCGACCACAATAAGCTACAACGTGAACATGACTTCAAAATGAAACGGATGAAACATTTACCAGACCAGAACCAAGGCCAACCACAAACCAAATTCAGAACAACAAAGACTTCATACTTGATCCAGACAGTGGTGAACACAATGTAGTTTATTTAATGCATAAACATACTTGAATAACAAGACCACCAGACATGAAGACCACCAGACTTCACTCAATGGAACCACACTGCAGTCTCAACTGTCCGAACTGAGGCACACAATTGTACAAGACAGAAGGACAAAGACTTCAAAATGCACAAGAACCAGTCTCACAAACACATATCAGTTCATATGGATATGCAAGCAGTGCAACCCGAAGCAAATGCAAAGCTATGCCAGAGAATCACACACATGAACACACAATATATACATACATATGCACAAGTGCAGACACATGGAGACTCGAAGAAATCAAAATTACAAATTAAACATTGAAGAAAATTGAACATGATCAGTAGTCAATCGAACCAGTCAAGGCAGAGTTAAAAATTCAAGTAAGATAAAAAATAGTTGAAAAATGAAAGAGCGTGATGAACAAGCATCACAGATTCCAAATATCAGAAAACAAAACGCAAACTGTGGTGACCAAGGAAGTTGTAACAATATATCACAAATATATGAACAACTCAAGATGTAGAATTTCAAGTTTATCTCAAATATTCAAATACTAATGTCATAGGAACCGACTCAAAGAAAATTGGAAATATACAGTAACATGAACAAGTCAAGAATTCATCACATCATTCTACCAAAATCAAACGGCGAAGCAAATAAAGTGAAGGATTCAAAGCAAATTATATGAACGTAAATATAGGATTTTTAATCCCTATATAACCCAATTACATCATCGGTAGTAAACTCATTCGAGTTCAAGCAAAAAACAGAGAGCAAGCACCAACCCAGAACTCGAATCAAAGTCGAGAACAAAAAGGGTGAAAATCACATACCAATTTATCAACATCCCACTCGACAATTGGAGCGACCGAAAGCCTATCACAGCCAGTAATTCGATTGATGAAGCAACCATAGCAAAAGCATATCACAATCGATCAGATTAAAGGCGGCGTCTTTAATTTATAGCTAAATCCTAGCTTGTGAATGAGGAACGAAGAAGAACGGGCAAAGTTTTAACACAGAAGAAAAAGGAAGATCTTTTTTTCTCTAATTTAAGTGGGCCGGTCTTAGTTTATTTATATTGGGCTTATAGTTAAATTAAATAGGGTTTTTAGTTGTTTTATTTTATTTTGTAATTTTCTTTTAAAATTGTGTAACTCTCTAGTCATGTGACTAGGTTACGAACTACGGTGGTGTAGTTCGAGAATTCGCAACTCAGTGGTTGAGTTGTGGTAGGGTTTTGAGTGTAGAGTTAGGTTAGTCATTAGCGGGTGTCGCAAGTTTACATGTGTAAGCGTCTGACTATTTAATTTCTAGTAGAAACCTTACGGGCAGCACGTAGGCAGGGTTTTGCCGAAGCTGGGTAAATCTATGTGTGATCTTTGCTGCATTATTTTCTGCTGCTATTTTTATTTCTGCATTAATTTTTATTACTATTAGAATCACCCTATTCACCCCCCACCTCTAGGGTGAAAACGATCCTACAAAAGCTTGATTCCAAAAGACAAGGTCCTTTCTTTATATAAGGTAAATAATTTATTTTTGATAATAACAAAGTGTTATAAATCAAACTTCCTTTCCAGTTTTCCGAAACCATTTACTGTAACAAAATTTTTATAGTTCATGATCTCTTTCCTATTCTCAAAAACATCTATTACAACAATAGTGTTGTAATCCATGCTTCGTTCCTCTTGTAAAATTACTTTAAAAAACTCTTTAAAACATAGTTTTGAACTTGTATTTGAACATCCCCTTAAAGAGGGTTGCTTTTAAATAAAACTTGACTTTTGAAACAAAGGAGCTTCTTTTATAAAATTTAAACCACTTGTTTAAATAACTCAAGTAAATTCTTAAAAATATATTTAAATCTTCAATCTCCTTTTTAAATACTTATACTACTTTTATAAAACACATTCGAAAAGAATTTACAAAATATCTAAAGTAAATAACTCTTTTACTTTACTAAAATCGTAGATTTACGAAGTGCATCCATAGCGACTATCGCTATATGGACCGTAATTTTTAATACTTTGTTTAGTAAATCAAATAGCTTTTAAACTCCATCGTCTTATATATTTTAAAACACTTTAATACCTTTGCAAAAAGGTTTGAAAACAAAAGTCAAGTTCGAAAACCATTTCAAAACACTTTTAGAAAACAAATAGTAAATCACTTAAAAGAGAGCATAGGATTTCCATGTCGTAAAACCAACAACAAGAAGGCCGACTATAACTAAGCAATATTCACTTTCCATACATACAAAATTGACATAAACAATAATGTATGTAAATAAAAATCACAAGGCGAGGAATCCTTTAGGATCCCTCTACAAAATTTAAATTCTTCGATGTGCTTCCGTGGTGACCTATTCGTTATGTAACACTCTGACTTCCTTTTGCTTTAGTCTCCTACAAATAATGGTTATTTATGCCATGCGCTTTCAAGCGGGAATAAACAAATAAAATAACCAAGTCATAGACAGTTATACAACATATATAATCCATATTTTACAACAAATAAACATTCACTTTTAAAATTTATTCAAAGTGAGTTAGCTCACATTAACCTTGACCAAACTCTTGCTAGAAGCTACCACTACATCCTACGGCCTAACAACCAACACAACATCACACCACAACCTTGCATTGTAGGCCAAAGTCCTCCCTTACCACCTACATGTGCACGGCCTTGGCCATTTGTGGGGAGTTTTGGCACAAAGTTCGGATTTTTGAGGATGGTAATTGTTTTGCTATTGAAATATGGACTTTAGTTTTGAGTTTGGGTTTGATTTGGTAAAGTTTTGAAGTGGGTTTGATTTATGAACTAAGGACGAAGACATGGAAAAGAAGTGGAGTAAAAGAAAGTGGAGATGTAAAAATGAATTTGTGAAATGGAAGTGCACTTATATAGACTTGCAAATGATGGCAAAAGACCCAAATACCCCTTTGCCAAATGGCACAACTACCCCTCCACACACTTTCTCAAGTGCCAACTCATGAACCACACCCCCTTCAATGGCCATTTACTTTTATCATGATGATATGCACTACTTCATACAAGAAAACTTAAAATACGAAAGAAAAGTCTTCTTTTTACTTTATTACCTTAGTTACTTAATTAATTTGCTAATTATACTTTTATTTTATTTTTATTTTTTTAGCAAAACTAACCAGCTTTAAAGTGAGCCATCCACTTTATTTGTTAAAGGTATATGTACAAATATAAGTGTGTATTTGCAACAACGTTTCAATAACTTCCGTTCGGTAAAAAGTCGAAAATCCAAAAAACGATTTTTAGTCACATTTTCAATTTTTCGCCGAACGGTTTAATTTTGTAAACTAACTTTCAAGATGAGTTCACCATCATTACTTATTACCTAAAAGAGGGTTATTTGATCATTAATATTCAATAATTATATATTAAAAAATTAATTAAATATTCACAAACCAAAGTAATAAAATTTCAGGTCGTTATAATTCAATACCATATACACTTGGATTTTTGGAAGCGATTTGGTTGTAGGTGGAATGGAAAATGACATCCTTCATTGATTAGAAATAGATCCGTGTTAATCTTCATTTGAGGTGAGTGCTTAGGTATCATTTATTCGATACTTTGGTTTGTATTTATATAAATTAGACTTATTATTTTAAATGAAATTTTTTAAATATGAATGATGTTTTAAAATCTAAAAATAGATGAAATTTAAATTTTTGGATATGTGCTACCATTTATTGATGATCGTTTGGTTGTTGTGATATTTTGGATATGTGTGTCTCGATCAGATTGTTTATTGTTAATTGTCGTGTTATTGGATGATGGACGTTTCATTATAATTAATTGCTGATTTAAAATGAAAAATAATTTATATTAGATTTAAAATAGAAAACAATTAACCGATAGAAAACTAGATAAATTTTTTTAATTTTGGAAACGATGGCCAAATAAATAGTTAATAGTGAAAAAAACTCTATTTTTAATTTAAATTGAGGATTTTATAGCTATTTATAAAATAAGGTAAGATTTCACAAATAATAGTATGGTTTTTATAAAAATGATACTGTTTTGAGTGAATGGAAATATAATAGATTTTACAATGTTTTTGGAAGAAAATATTATTATTATCATTTGAGTAACAAAGTATAATGTTTTTGAAATAACAACAATAATAAAGTTATGTTTCCAAAAGCGTTTTGAGTTAAATTATTGCTATTTGAGAAAAATAGCAATTAAAAAAGAGTTTTGAGATTTAATATAGAATATTATTTTTAAGATAAATAGTAATAAATTGGGTTTTGGGAATTATTAAAGTGGTTATAAATATTATTATTTTGACGTGAAATTATAATGTTACTGTGTTGAAAAGTAATTTGATGTAAATCACTATTTTTTGTTAAAATGCAATGCTTTAAGGCATTAGAAGAAATAGAAGTATAATAATGGATTTGAAATATGTTATCATTTTTGAAAAAATATATTTTAGATGGAATAAATAAAGCTGTTTTTATAATAAACAACAATAAAATGATTTTATACTAAGGTAAAATAATGGTTGTAAATATAATGTCTTAGATGGATGTAATATGTAATTAATTGAATTATCACATATGTTGTTTTATGACAACGGAATAACATTTAGATGGTTGTGCTCTATTTTCATTATTACTATGTAATGTGTAGTTAATTATAATTTTGTTGTGTTGATGTTTGTTTTATTAATATAATCGGTTAGTACACATTTGATGGTTTGGCGTTTGTGTTACTAATATTGTGGATTAGTACAAAATTGATGAATCAATGTTTGTATTACTTATATAGTGGGTTAGTGCACATTTGGTGACTTGGTGTTTATGTTACTAATATAGTGGGTCAGTACACATTTGTTTGAATTATACCTTCATTGATGATGCATATAGTTGATAATATAATAGTACATATGTGAGTATATTTGCTAAAGTTGTTGGAGTTGACAATGAGTGTTCTCAAACTTGTGTGATGTTTAACGACTATGTGTTGTCATAATTGTTGTTACCTCATATTTATGATGATTGATTGTGATGGCTTAGTAGGAGTAGTTTTTCTAGCTTGTATTGGTTGCATTGGTTACATGGATGCTATTATTGTTATGTGTTAACAAGTATTTGATGCACGAGAAAAGCAGGAAACAGAACTACATGGGCTTGATCCCCAAAAGGGTATGTAGGTAGTCTTTTTCTATGCAATAGCTCTTGAGCTTATAGCCAAAGTGTATAGGCTTAAACACAGTCCAAACATAGTTAAACATTGTTTTTCTCTTTTCATGCATTTATGAAGTTTGCAGGTTGGATTAGAGGAGAGAAAAAGAGATATGAACGTAGAAAACATCTATAAGTTGTTTACTTAATTATTTTCCCTTGTAATAATATTGTATTGCTTATAAGTTAAATAATAATGATTGATGTGTTGAAAGATAAAGGTGTTTTATTTATTGTATAAGGCCTTGTATCGTTTATTGAGATAAATGTATTCATTGTTGAGATATATTTAAATTCCGCTACGAGAGTTTTCTTTTTGCCCATATTGATTTTATATTTTAAATAAAACCAACAATCCAATGTTTTGAATGTTTGAGATTAGTATGCAAGCGTTATTTGATGTCCTTTGTCACTAATTTTACATTTTAGAACCAGTGGGTAGTTACACACATGGAGTTTGGTATTGGTCAAAAACTCAATATTATCCACATTCAACTTGATTAGTCCATAAAAAAATTCCTTGGTTCAATAATAACATTTATTATCAACCACTCTACTCTACCCATAGATTTTGACTATAATTGATTGTGACACTAACCTCATACAACCAAGGATATTAATTCTCTATTGAATAGTGCTTCACTCTCCGTGCTTCAACTCAGATGCAACTATAGTCGTTCGATGAACGTCATGCTATGATTTAACTATAATCAAAGTGGAGTATTCACATTAAAGTTCTACGGTATTCTCAAGTCAAGGTAACTATATAACATGGTCACGCTGAGATTCCCAGTTTGACCTAGTTGTTATCAACCAATAGGAAACTCTCGAATGTGTCATGCCATAGTTATTCAATAACTACTAGTATGTAACCCCTGGTACCCCCAACAGCCACGAGTAATACACTTCTTGACATTTAAAGAGCATATCACTAATTTTCTCAATCTCCCACTTGCACTTAGGGTGAATTAGGGAACCTTAATACCATTCCTTCGATCAGTTTAGAACTAATCGAGTTAGTCCCTTAGTGAACGGAGCTGCTATATTCTTTTACTCTCTAATCTATCTACCTACATTTCTTCATTGATAATAAACTACCTTTATTATGTGAAACTTTCGAAGTTTGTGCCCAGATATCTTATGAGCCTTAAGTTCTTTTGCAATCTGTATCATGGCATTGTTTTCATAAAACAATGTCATGGGATTTGCTACATTTGGAATCACTCCTAGCTCCACTATAAATTTATGCATTTATGTATACTATTCTTATTGTGGTGTTTTTCAAGGCGATATACTTAGCTTTTGGTTGAATCATCCACCATCTCTCGTTTGAAACATTTCAAACTCAAAGTTCCTTGGCTAAGGTTGAATATGAAATTAGGACTGACATACTGTATTTCAATATCACTTATGAAGTTCGAGTTTGAATACTCCTTCATAAGAACTTCATTGCTTCCATATACTACAAGAAAATTAGCCTTTGGTTGCATAAATTGATGGCCTTTTTTTGTAAATGTGACCAATAACATTTCACCCTATATTATAAACGCGGCAAAACAAAATTCACTATTCCGAGCGTAATAAAATGTTTCCGCGTAAATACAATAAACGTAACTAATAAATTCCCTATGTTTGCTCTCTCTCACTTAGAAAACTTTAACCTAATCCCAAATCGCTTCAACAAAAGCGAACAAATAAAGGTCGATTCCCATTCTTCTCTCTGCATCATCGTTGCAACACGTCTCTACATCATAGTTTATTGTCATCGTCACTTCTACTCTGATGCGGTTTTCTCCTCACCGACGATTTTCTCCTCATCATAGAAAATTTTAGGTATTATTTTTATAAATCTATTTTGTTATTGTAATTAATTGGTTTTGTGATTAGGTTAATTAGCTTCTAATCAGCTGCGGTTAGGTTAATCAGTAATTTTGTGATTGTGGATGTGTTATTCAAATGGTCGATTTTGTGATTGTGGTTGTGGTTAGGTTAATGGGTTTGGTCAATTCTCTTACAGTATTAAAATGTAAATGTGTTTTAAGGTTTTATATAATAAGTATCAATTCTCTTACAGTATTCAAATGGTTGATTGCCTAAAGTCCCCAATTAGTTTTCAAATTCCATGCGGAGATGATTGACTATTATGCACTAGTTTCGAAGTTTTTAAATTTCCAAATTCTCCAAAAATTCTTGTTCTCTTTCTCTGACTCATCCTTGAATGGATCTTCCTTACATGTTTAATTAGTACAAGCATTGTGCACTGCTAAAGAACTTCATGAAATTATATATAGGTATATATGATTCATGGTTAAAATACATTGGCTAGCAGTTATATTTCCTTCACTAAACATGCGTTTTAGGTGAACTTTTGAGGAGTTGTTTTTTCTTATTAGGCATGGAAGATGTATTTCTTTGAAACTTTGTTGTTTGTTGCTTGTTACTACAATAACATTTGAAACTAATTGATGTTTTTTTTACTTGTTTAGGTATTAAGAACGTGAACATTTTACATTCAGGAAACTAACCTAGTTACATCTCCAGCAAATGAGGTATAATAGCTATAATTCAAAGTATAATTTGGATATACAGTGTATTACGAATATTATGCAATTCAAAGTATATAAACATCACTAACAAATTGTAAGATAAGCTGTAACGACCCGGTATTTTGAACCATTCGCATCCGCACATGTCGGACTTGAATTGCTCAAAACAAGAGATTGTTAATTTATATTTGGCGAAACTTAGCATATATAGTAAATAAATCAATCACAGACACAGAGTATTACAACAATAAGCAGCAGAATAGATAAATAGTAGTTCATGAAGCTACTATCGAACATCAAAGTCTGAAACAAAATACAACAGAATCTCAAATACAAATGAACCTATAATACATAAGCAACTAACGAGTCTGAACATAAATGACCAGAATAAACTGGAATAACTGAAAGCTGGATAGATAGATCTTCAAACAAAGCTCCAATCTCCAAAGGTGAGTCTCAAATGTTGTGCCACTCAGTCTGACCCGAGCATAAAGCAAAACACAAAACACAAAACACTCGAGTCAGGATTAACCTTCTTATATAGTAAATTCAACTCAAGTGAAATGTCAACTGAAATACAAGTAACTTAAAGGATGTTTGGGATTTTCATCCTCCAAGGATCCGTGGAACTATCTACTATGTAGTACAATACGCTATTATAATATGTCTATAGTAAAGTAAAGTATTAATATAGCGTTAAGGCGTTACCCATATCCCCCTTAACACATTTTATATAATGTCGTGGTCTATACGGATACTGTAAACTCTACCCACAGGTGGGCTATCAGGGAGCACTCCATAGGTATGACACAAAACAAACTTGTAGAAGGCACGATAGGGCATGTAACAAGGCACGCGAGGCAATGCCAGGGTAGATATACCGTTTGCGGATCCGGACTGGTGGTAACGCATAGCAGCTACTACCGCCCACCTCGTGACACACTCCCAAATCAAAGGTGCACCCAATCAAATCTCAAAGTAATAGAATGGTATCGAAGAAATGTGTCCGATAGGAGGAATGACTTCACTTGGCCCGGCATGGCTCCTGTTTTAGCCACATCAAGCTGACTCACGGGAGTCAGGGCTACGTTAATACCTCATACAGAATCGTCGCCCACCATCCTACTTCGTTCTGGAATCTCCACCATGTGTACAGTTGTTAAAGTGGTTTTTGGTATTGGTAGAGAATATGACAATATCCGATCCCGGTCTCTTTAACAACCAAACGCTTATTTCACACTATGGTCATTTCATTTCAAATAGTTCATACTTCATATCAAAATATCATATTCATTTCAAAACCATATCAATTCGATATCAGATCCACTTTAAATAATATTCATTTCCAGAATCGTAACACTTTCAAATTTATAACACTTCCGAATTTATAACATTTTCGAGATCATAACACTTTGGAAATCATAACACTTTTGAAATCATAACATTTTTGAAATCATAACACTTTTGAAATCATAACACTTTCAAATTAAACGGTTTAGATATTGAAAATAGTATATATACATATTAAAATAGTTATAAATTAAAATAGTTTATATATTAAAATAATATATATATATATATTAAATAGTTTATATATATCAAAATAGTCTATATATATTAAAATACTTTATATAATAAAAATAGTTTCCTCCAATTCCACAAATCGATTCAAATCAACTTAGATTCCAAAATTCAATTTAAATCAATCCCATTTCAACACTTTTTAAATTTAAAGGGTTAAAGATTCAATTCAAATTCTCATTAAATCATTTAAATTTTATCGATTTCAAATCCGGGTTTGAACTACCTCTTCAATTCCAATAAGATTCAAAGTTTAAATATTCAAACATTTCAATATAAGTTCCATTTAGATTTCAACACTTAACTTTAATTTTATTCAAATTGAAAAAAATTCACTTAACCATTTTAATAACAATTAAATAAATCTCAATTTATAAATTTAAATCAATATTAAATATTTAGTCTCAATTGTATTTAAAATTGAGTAATCGCTTTTATCCAATCAAGTTATAAATCCTATCTTTCAAAATCTCAAAATCAATAAGTTCAAATCAATTCTTATTTAAATTCAATTATTAACAAATTTAAATTCCAAGTCAACATTAATTTACCTTCCCAACCTTTATTATTAAAGTTATAAAACATCTATTTTTAAAATACTAACATAAATTTAAATAGATACTTAAACATATTATAAACCAATTAAATTAAATTAAATCTTATTATTAAATGTATTTTGTATTAAATCTTATTTTATATATTTTTAAAATAATAAAATTTTAAGAAAATCTTAAAAATTATATTTTCAAAACTAACTTATAAATTTAAAATTTCCAAAACATAATTTAAAAATCTAAATTTTATACATATATAAAATAGCATTTATATATTTCATTTTAAAATCAACATTCATTAAAACCCATATATTTCCTTTCAAACTTTGAAAATCATTTTCAAATTATAGACCAACGGTGTCCGTATATAATTTTCTATCCTATGGTCAAGTGATACGGATATTTATCATTTCAATCCGCAAATTAAATATTTACGGAAATATATCATTTCAACTCGCAATCCTAAAATTTAAAATTAATGAAAATCGCTTGGGTTTATCAATTTTTGTGCCAAAAATGGTCACAAACACCCAATTGCAGATGAAAGCACCAAATCATAGTCATAGATCACAGATAGGTTGTATGTAATAGAATTAAATATGAAGAACACTCAAAAAATTAAAAGGAAAGTAGTAGAAAGACAAGATTTATAGTGCTTCGATGTTGTAGCGTACATCCACTTTGAAGGGTTGTTGTTTTATTGATAATTCTCTATTGATTTACAAGAGTCCAATTGACCATATCCGAGTTACAATGGAGTTCAGCAGAGTAACGGCGTAGAAGAGCCAAATGATCTCTTTTCTGAAGCTCTTGGACTGATATTTATAGGTGTAGGCTGTAAATATCTCGCCCGGATCTCGGAAGACTCCTTCTCTCACGTGGGTGGGCCCACGTGATCGATCCCCTGACATTTCGACTCGATTCGTGATCGATACGAACCAAATGCGTATCGATCCAAAACTGCTCCTTTTGGGTTGGGATCGATCATGGACATTCTTGAGGTTGTACGCAAGCTCTTGTGAAAATTTTGTGGCATTTGGACTTGTAGATTGTGAGATATGATCGATGCAAGTTCGAGTTTGTTGAAGGCTGCCGAGTTCATATCGCTTCCATTCGCATCAATCTATTCACATCGCTTCCAGGCACGTGCTTGCTAGGAGATGTGGCACTAACTTCCAGGATCGATCCACTTTTCATGCCGAGTGATCGAGTCTTCCACTTGAACGTGTTTCCTTCATATCGTTCTCATGAAGTTGTTCGTATCGATCATCTAGTTAGCTGCTCGTGTCGATCCATCACGTATTATTCACATCGATCACTGGTCGATCGATACGAATAATCTACATGGGTGGGTCAATACGAAATGATAATTTTTTATGGATACGAAGCAGCCTGATTTCGATTTTTAGTGGCATGCTTCGTATCGATGTATGGTTATCCTCTTCGTATCGATCCGTGGCCATCGTGTCATATTGATCACTTGACTGATCGATACGAAGTGCACAGAAAAGGAGTCGATACGAAGCAAACAATTCAGTGTACTTCGCATTGACACCTGGATACTGCTTCATATCGATGGCACTTAATGGATTCGTATCGATTACAGTGGTCCACTTCGCATCGATGGGAAGTATTAGTTTCATATCGATCTGTTGGATGATCGATACGAACTAGGTAGGTGGAGAGATCGATACGAAGCACGTACGAATGGAATCGATACGAAACATCAACTATCAATGGATACGAAGAGGATCGAACATGATGGACACGAAATAGAGCAAACATTCATGGGTACGAACTGGAGTAAACACAGATGGATACAAATCGATGGCTTTTCTCTTGATTTTGATCGATCCATATCTTGAGCATACGAACTCCGATTGACTTGAAATTTGGAACGTTGACTTTTATAGCTTTGCTTGTCGTACCATATCAATTGTAGCTCAATCCGGACTCGGGTAAAATTTGTTAGCATCCATAGTGAACTTTGTAGGTAATCGGTCGTCGGGACCGATTGTCTTCCATTTTCATTCAATTCTTTGGTGTCACGGCCTTGCCAAAAGGTGGGATAACACTTGCCCTCCAAAACATGCCTTGCGATAGGAGGGTGTGTTTTGTAGTTCGATAAGCTGGATGTTCGTATTCTAATAATGTCCTGTAAAGAGGTTGATAATCTTACCTAACTGTGAATAGTGATCGTTTGTGAACGTATGCCGTTCGGGGCGGTATGTGACCGTTCGAGGTTGGATGCCGTTTGAGGCGAGTTGTGATCGTTCGTAGTCGAGGTGCCATTCATGGCGAATGGTGACCGTTCGCGGTCGGGTGTCGTGCGAGGTGAATTGTGACTGTTCGCAGTCGGATGCCGTTCGAGTCGAATTGTGATCGTTCGCGGTCGGGTTCCGTTCGAGGCGAATTGTGACCGTTCGCGGTCGGGTGCCGTTCGAGGCGAATTATGACCATTCGTGGTCGGGTGCCATTCGAGGCGAATTGTAACCGTTCATGGTCGGGTGCCGTTCGTGGCGAGTTGTGTGTGCCCGAGGGGGACTTAGTATCATTAATGTCGGATTTCACGTTCGAGTGAGTTTCCGAATTGTTTGTTATGGCGGTTTATCGCCATCTCAGAGCATGCCTAAGGACCGTTCACGATCCCGTACATGTGTAAGTGACTTAGCCGTTATGGAATTACAAATACCAGATTTACATTCAAAATGAGCTTACAACCAAAATGTTCAACCAAATCAAGTCCAGATGCAAAGAATAGAAAACAAAAGCAATACAGAGACGTCAAAGTGTTGACACCTACACCAATGTGGTTGATAGTCGTCTCAGAGCACGCCTAAGGACCGTTCGTGATCATGTACATGTGTAAGCGACTTAAACGCACTAGTGTGGAGTTTGTGACTTATTCATCATTATTTCAATCTGTAGATAAAAAGATGATGCCTCGATCCTGAGCCGTCCCAAGTTGATGCAGACGGTGGTCGTTCTTGCTCCACCGTTGCTGCTTGCCTTCTCACGTACTGTGATGGCATGTCGTTTCGGATATGCCCTTCTATCTCATCCCTCAAGTACCTGCAATCATTTGTACTATGGCCGCTTAGCTCGTGGAATAAGCAGTACTTGTCTGATTTCCTCTCATTGTTGGTCGGATCCCTCCTCATTGGCCACCGATAGGGAACCTACCCCTAGTGTCTTCGTAGATTCGCTCTAACGTCTTGCTCAGCTCTGAATAAGAGGTGAATCTCGGCTCCTTTTGCGGCCGCTTTGGCTCATCACAATCATCCTATGCTTTCTGTTTCCCTTTCTCCTTGCCTGAATCCTTTTTGGATGGATCTCCGCTTTTGACTGCATAAACATCAACCCCCTCTCCTTCCTCTCTCTCAGAATTTGCATCCTCTTGTCGCAGAAACCTTTCTGCCTCATGGTAAAACTCTCCTAAGTCCATAGGTGGATCCCTCGTCAGCGAATTCTTGAATTCGAAGTCGTCAGTTATGCTAGATACAGCTGCCATCAGAACCATGGATGGATCTAGCCGATCCACTGATGCCGCTGCTGCATTTAATCTTGTTAAGAAGTTCCTCAAAGACTCTCCGGTCTTCTGCTTCAGTGTCGTCAGACTCATCACATTCTTGGGCCTCGAGATGTGAACCCTGAACTGCCTCATAAACTTTTCAGTCAACTCAGTCCACGTTCCAATCGAACTGCTCTCCAATTGCCTAAACCATAATGCTGCTATACCCGTTAGATGCAGTGGGAAACATCGGGCCATGATCTACTTTGATGCCCCCAGTACTTCCATACGCCGCATATACCTCGTCAAATGAACAGCAGGGTTTGTCCTTCCATCATACATCTCCAATGTCGGTAGCTTGAATTCTGGTGGATTCATGGCCTACCTAATTGCGGGAGAGAAGGGGCTCATGTTAACATCTTCCAGATCTCTATTCACTAATCCGCCTCTCATGGCTCGTCTGACCATCTCTGCCAATCTGTCACCATCGTCAAGTTGTAGTCCTTGTCTGTTGCCTCCGATCTACCCCCCAAGTTCGCGAGGGAATCCTGGAATTGTTCTCTTGGACGGGCATCCATTCCTCGTTGAACAGTTCTGCCTGGTATTTTGCCTGAGGTTGGATTAACATGCTCCTGGGGAGTGCCCCCCAGCTCATGGGCTGCTCCTGATGGTCCTGCTCTATTCTAAATCCTAGTTGTTCCATGCTCTTGATCCCTATCTCCAGCACCCCTTGTAGTGGCGTTCTCTTGATTCTGCACTCTAGCTTGTCCAATTTGCTGGAGTAGGTTCTGCATCATCTCTTCTTGCCTTTTCAGCATTCCCTCCTGCATAGCTTCAATCATCATCTCCATCTCATCTCGGGTGATGAAGACTGAGGCCTGATTCGCTCGTGAGGAAGCCTCATGGCTTCCTTCATGCTGGCTCTTTTCTGCTCTTGGTCTCCTTGCTGATTGTTTCACTATTGCTTTCTAGATCTAAGTCCTTAAGCCTTCAGATCCAAAATCCAAGCTGTAGAATCCCTGAGTTCAACTCTCAGTGAAAGCACCAAAATGTTTGCGCCAAAAATGGTCACAAACACCCAATTGCAGATGAAAGCACCAAATCACAGTCACAGATCACAGATAGGTTTTATGTAATAGAATTAAATTTGAAGAACACTCAAAAAATTAAAAGGAAAGCAGTAGAAAGACAAGATTTATAGTGGTTCGGCGTTGTAGCCTACATCCACTTTGAAGGGTTGATGTTTTATTAATAATTCTCTACTGATTTACAAGAGTCCAATTGACAGTATCTAAGTTACAATGGAGTTCAGCAGAGTAACGGTGTAGAAGAGCTAAAAGATCCATTTTCTGAAGCTCTTGGACTGCTATTTATATGTGTAGGCTGTAAATATCTCGCCCATATCTCGGAAGACTCCTCTCACATGGGTAGGCCTACGTGATCGATACGAACAAAATTCGTATCGATCCAAAACTGCTCCTTTTGGGTTAGGATCGATCATGGACATTTTTGAGGTTGTACGCTAGCTCTTGTGAAAATTTTGTGGCATTTGGACTTGTAGATTATGAGATATGATCGATGCAAGTTCAAGTTTGTTGAAGGCTGCCGAGTTCATATCACGTATCTTTGCATCGCTTCCAAGCACGTGCTTGCTAGGTGATGTGGCGCTAACTTCCAGGATCGATCCACTTTTCATGCCGAGTGATCAAGTCTTCCACTTGAACGTGTTTCCTTCATATTGTTCTCATGAAGTTGCTTCGTATCGATCATCTAGTTAGATGCTCGTATCGATCCATCACGTATTATTCACATCGATCACTGGCCGATCGATACGAATAATCTGCATGGGTAGGTCGATACGAAATGATAATTTTTTATGGATACGAAGCAGCCTAATTTCGATTTTTAGTGGCATGCTTCGTATCGATGTATGGTTATCCTCTTTGTATCGATCCGTGGCCATCGTTTCATATTGATCACTTGACTAATCGATACGAAGTGCACATAGATGGAATCGGTACGAAGCAAACAATTCAGTGTACTTCGCATCGACGCCTAGATACTGCTTCATATCGATGGCACTTAATGGATTCGTATCGATTACAGTGGGCCACTTCGCATCGATGGGAAGTATTAGTTTCCTATCGATCTATTGGATGATCGATACTAACTAGGTAGCTGGAGAGATCGATACGAAGCGCGTACGAATGGAATCGATAGGAAACGTCAACTGTCAATGGATACGAAGAGGATTGAACATGGTGGACACGATATAGAGCAAACATTCATGGGTACGAACTGGAGTAAACACTGATGGATACGAACCGATAGTTTTTCTCTTGATTTTGATCGATCCATATCTTGAGCATACGACCTCCGATTGACTTGAAATTTGGAACGTTGACTTTTATAGATTTGCTTGTCGTACCATATCGATTGTATTTCAATCCGGACTCGAGTAAAATTTGTCAGCATCCATAGTGAACTTTGTAGGCAATCGGTCGTCGGGACCGATTGTCTTCCATTTTCAATCAATTCTTTGGTGTCACGGCCTTGCCAAAAGGCGGGATAACAATCATTTCAACCCATAACGATTTTCCCTTAATCTATAAAGTCGTTCGGGTATGTATCATTTCAACCCATAGGGAATTCTAAACTAACAGGGAACTTGCAGAGTGAGAACAAATGTGATAATAACATAACATATCAACAACGGGCATATATCATCAGTAACAAATTAAATATAATATATACAGCAGGTTATGGTGTCATATGTCATAGGTAAACAATGGCAGATAATAGCATATCATATTTAACAATTTTAATAACCTAACAATTCAAATTTAACAACATATTTCAATTGTCGTTTTAAGTGAAATCAAATTTACTAAATATAAGAATGTTAATCGTGATTGATTTCTTACCTTTCGAGGCTAGAGAAATTAGACACACAACAAGTTATGAATCCAAGCACCAATTTCAAAGCACAGCACGATGAATACGAATTTGACGATCAAAGCAGAGCTAGTAGCTAGGAATCGATGGAAGACAAATCAAACTAGTTTGATGGGGACAAAATAAATTTAAAAATCTAAAATTTACTCATATAGAAATCTTTATATTATATGTATTTCATTTAAAAATCAATATTCGATTTGAAACACATGTCAAAACCATTTCTTTTATCTATTAATATCAATATTTAATTCAAATCTATATACAGAAATAAAATCTATATTATTATATTACAACATCATTACTTAATTTAAACACATATATTTTAAATTAAAACGTGTATATAAATTATAAGTAAAAGTCAATATTAAATTTGACATGCATATATTAAAAAAATCTATATGTATATACTCCAAAAATCAAAAACATATATACGTATATATTTTAAAATCAATGCTAAAATATACATATATGCTTTAAACATCAATATTATTATAACATATATATAAACTGACATATAATATAACTTACGTAAATCTATATATAGATCAGAATATATATAAAACTTATACCTTACAAACAACTTATATAATAGGTCTGGTAGGGCTAGTCATGGCTATAGCAAGTCACGGCTAATATATATACATTATAAACATTATATACATTGTTTATATTTATATTATAACAGTTTTATATATAAACAAATTCATTTTATATAACTTGTATAAACCTTTATATATATAACAAGAAGACCCTATAAATTATATAAAGTGGAAATTAGCCACAAGGGCCTCTTTAGCAAGTGGAATTAGTTTCTAGGAAACACAACTGAAATAATTACTTTCAAGGACAAAACGTAAAATAATTAGTTTCTAAGGCCTAAAAACCTATGAAATTATGTCCTTGAAAGTAATTGAACTACTGACTTTGTCCTTGAAAGTAATTACTCTGTTGACTTTGGCCTTGAAAGTAATTTCTTTGAATGTGTGTCCTAGAAACTAATTGGACTGCATAGTTTGTCCTTCTGGTGAAATGCCCCTTATATAAACCTTTATATATATATATATATAAACAGGATATATATATATACCAAGATGAAGCTGCAAAAGAGGGAAGGGCGAGGTGATGGAGGAAGGCTCGGTAGGCAGTGGTTGCCATGGGTGGAGGACCGGAGGTTGGGGATGAGTGGTTCGGCAAGCGGGTGGTCAGGGGCTGTGTGTGGTGTAGGTTACAAGCCGAGGAAGGTGAGGCAGTGGGCGAGCTGATCGGCCGAGAGGGAAGGCTGATTAGGAGCCGGTGGAGACACGGTAGGGGTTGCGTGCAGATTTGTGAGTATGGGTCTGTGGCTATGCACACGGCGGTGGTGGGAACATTGGTCGGAGAGGGGGAAGGTTGGGAAGGGAATCGGTTGTTGTGCTAGCACAGCCATGGGAGTTGAACAAGGAGGGGAACGCAGGCGGTGAAAGGTTGATGGGCTGTTCGATGGTCTTTGGCGTTAGGGTGTGGCCGTGCTCTGGAGTGAGAAGGTGGAACGGCGGAATAGGTTTGGTTACAGAGATGGTGGGCTGGTGGACATTGAAGCGTGAGGGGTTTTCGATGAGGGATGGCGGATCTGGAGAGACGAGGTTCAGGCGGCGGGTGGTGGTGATGCTCGCTGTTGTGGCGTGGAAGGGGATCAAATGGAAGAAGCGGAATAGTTTACAATATGTAATTTGCATAAAATGCTTTATACAAATTTTTCGATTGCAAAGCATAGAAGTGACAGAACATAGTGAAGAAGAAAAAGAAAGGAAGAGAAAAATGAGATGGCTTCTCATATTCAACTCTATATAATATAGGATTTTGTTTACCAAAACCGAGTGAGGAAATTGAACAGACAAAATAATAATGAACCAGCTCATCATAAATTGAAATAGGGAATAGAAAAGTCACAACACGTAAATTCAAAAACTATTAGCAGCTAGAGGCTATTCAAATCTGATGGGCAAACGAAAGGACAAAGGAAAGCCAAAAGGCTCAAAATACGGAACTGATACAGCAAATCGTTTCACTGATTTCGCCGCGTACAGGGCACCAAAATGCACAAATGAATATACTGCGGAGATCAGCACGACGAGACAAACAGAATGGTACACAGATATCAGCGATACGATCATCCCATCAAAAGTCGATATTTGCTGCCAAACTGCTGCTAAACTACCGCAAAGTATATAAACGGAGCTAGAGCAATCCAAATTTGGCGAAACGAAATATGATGTCCCCCTCAGAAAATGATTTACAAATTTATTATATAAAAATATTCAGATTTTGAAAATATTTTATTTCCATCAAATATTAACTGATTTTAAATTGAAATTGAAAATTACACAATAGAACTAACTTTCATATTTTCAGATGAAAATCTGACATTTGCTATGTTTAAATAGACGCATACCAAATATCAAAGTTTCATTACTAAATTCTATTATTTAAATTCAAGAAAAAATTTAGTTAAGTACGTTATAAAACCGTTAAAATTTATGGGTCATTATATAAGCTACTTTTTGGGACTGCCAAACAAGATGCATATAACATGATCATATGCAAATGCAAGGGTTCAAGCTCTGAAGTCTTACAAAGAATGGATTATGTTGGAAATGAATAGCCTTAGAATGGATGGACTGGGGCCGCATATATATTTGCACACACGAACATGAAACTGGGTACAATACATAATTATAGATCCGGATGAACTGCATATAGATCATGCGTGAAACATTTGCAATCCATCTTTATGCAGCATACAGAGGGAAGGGTGCCTAGAACTGCATATACGCATGGAGAACTGAAAATGAAGTTGACTGGGTGAGCTGATGCAAGTTGTGGGATGCTCACGTGAACTTGAGCTGTTGCAAGAAATTAAGAAGTATTTAGAGACCTCAAACTTGCTTCAGCTCGTGGAGAGCACATGCAACATAATAGAGATCAACATAACAAATACCAGGCGTTGGACTGAGAATGATGCATTACAGAGATCAGCCACACTTGGACCATGTCGAGGATGTAAAGGTCTATGCTCAGGACGATGGAGATAATAGACTGCCTAATATGGAGCAGTTTGGACTTGTAATAAGCGTGACATAGCAACCGACCATGAGAGAGTATGTTAATCGAGAACCGATGCACTACAAAGTAGGATGAGCAACTACATTAGGAGGTCGTGGGTGTAGAGGTATCGATGGAGCAGCTCGGGTCAGGTGAGTCTAAATTTATTTCTGAAACAAGCATGTAATATTCTTTACTCAAGTGTGATAATAGACATATTTGTTTGTGCAACAAGCGTGTTATATCAATAGATACAATAGAAAGATTGTTTGATATTAGCATATCCAACATGCTAGTAAAGAAAAAAGAAACTTGTAAATAAACAGGTAAACCTTTTTTAATGATTTCTTTTTTGGTACGATAAAAGATTAAAAAAATCTATGTAAGCGATTAGTGAGGCGAAGTGACAACATCTTGATACATGTGTGATTAAAATAATTCAACAAATTAAATATCATAAATTAATAAAATGACTTTAATATTCAATAACATCTGATGTCTACATATACAGAACAATTCTAGCAATGAAATGCAAATAAAGAAACATAAACCAAGCTAGTTTAACTATTTGTATTTGGTATTGCGTACCATTCTTCTTTGGAAATGAAATTGGAGGGATACGAATAGATAATCGCAGCCAAAGGGCTATCATGTTTGCATGTTTTTAACCTGTTAATTATCATAACTATGTGCATTAAAATATTTTTCTTGTTTGTGTATATGTTAATGTTTTTTGGCATATCAGAAAGTAAAGGTGCAATGTTTATGGAGGGAAAAGCAAAAACAAAGATAATACAGAAAGGAGAGGCGCCATTGGAAGAAGGAAAATTCAAGGTGATGGTGGAGCTGGAGGGAGCAGGACTGGGAAGAGATAGAGCAGGTCTCGATCTTGTGATAGTGGTAGACATAAGTGGGAGCATGGGTGGAAAGAAGATGGAATATATGATGGTAGCCTTGCAATTCGTATGTTTCTTTCTTTAGCTATTTTTGATTTTTTTCCCCATAACTACTAGTTCATCAGATGCACCAATGTAAATATTATCTTGTTCAAATGCACCCAAATGATTTTTCTAGCATCTAAAATTACAAAAATAAATGGTTTTAGCCTAAACCTTATAGCAAACAAATTAAAGTATCCATCAAGTGTTGCTTAGGTGAATTTGCAAAGTATTTATAAATAATAATAATATAACTAATTTAACAAAGTTTTATATGATGATGATGAATTAACTAAGTTTATAAAAATTAACTAAGTTTATATTAATAATAATAATAAGTTAACAAAGTTTTAATAATAATAATAATAATAAATTAACTAAGTTAACAAGTTAATAAAAATTAACTAATTTTTGTTAAAATTAAACAACTTTTATAAAATTAACTAAGTTTAAGTTAACTAAATTTTATAAATAATAATATAACTAATTTAACAAAGTTTTATAAATAAGAATGATGATGATGATGAATTAACTAAGTTTATAATAATAATAATATAATTAAGTTAACAGGGTTTTAATAATAATAATAACAACAACAACAATAATAATAAATTAACTAAGTTAACCAAGTTAATAAAAATTAACTAAGTTTTTTTTTAAAATTAAACAAGTTATATAATAAAATTAACTAAGTTTAAGTTAACTAAATTTTATAAATAATAATAATATAACAAATTTAACAAAGTTTTATAAATAATAACGATGATGATGATGAATTAATTAAGTTTATAAAAATTAACTAAGTTTATAATAATAATCTATATATAATAGGAATACCCCATTTTGAAGCTTTTGAACTTACACAAATACCCCTATGATAATCTAAGTCAAGCCCAAGACATATTTGTCAGTGCCCACGTTGCACAAATTCCTCTCCATCGTTCAGAAATTTCGAGCTTTCACAATAAACTACAACCGTTGTTTCTCTTTCATCTTCCAATCCCTAATCTTTGTTTCAAATTACAAGTTTTTCCTCATCTTTTTGTTATTTCTGAGATGAAAAAGGTTAGCATAAGAAGCCATGTCATTACGTCCAAGCGAGAGAGCGGAGGTTTGCCAAAACAAATATAAAGTCGCCGTCGATGCCGATGACGGTCGTCGCCGCCGCGAAGGTAATATGGTTGAGATCCGTAAGAACAAAAGAGAAGAAAATTTATTGAAGAAGAGAAGAGAAGGGATGCAGAATAACAATTCTGAATAGCAAGCAAGTAGTTACACGTATCACAATCATTTTAAAAACTGGAACCTTCCCGCTATTAATTCCACTGCTGAGAAAAGAGTGAGACTTTCACCATTTTTAGTAATTTATCCGTTACCGTTGTAGATTTTGCTATTATAAGATTATCAAATGTTTGATAGCTTGAAATAAACCATTTCTATAGAAATAATTGTTTTGACAGTTGCGGCTTTACCACATCACAAGCTCAACACTATTAGAAGTCCACTTACTCATTTAACACCTATCTTCCAATCCCTAATCTTTGTGTCAAATTACAAGTTTTTCCTCACCTTTCTGTTATTTCTGAGATTAAAAGGGTTCATGCTTTGTTATTTTGTTGTTTTAACCAACTACTTTGTGTTAAATAGCTTGAATTCGAGATGATTAGATATATATATTTACAATATATTGTTAATGTCTGAAGGCGTGTGGTTCAGAAAAGATATGTTAGTAAGTTCTCCATAAATAACTACAAACCAACAAATTTCACATAGTTAATGAACAAAATATGATTGTAATCTTAGTCAAGCATGGGTTAAAATATGTTCCAGTATTGAAGTTTATTTCACTTAATGACTTATTGTCGATTTTTTTTTGTAAATCGTGCTCTTCTTTTGAAACTATTTGCAATGGGTTATGGTGATGTGCAAAAGGATAGTACCATCACATTGTATTGGTATTTCTTTTGTAATTTTTAGTTATATACAATGCAACTTTTATTTGCTTTTCACTGTAAAAATGTATTTTATATTTGGATCCAGCCAAGCATTAAAAAGGATAGTACTGACATTTTTTGAAATATTCAAATTAATAGGTATAGTACATAAAATAAAGCATTTTATCTTTGGTATCAAATCAGTAATGTTGGTTATTTCTGAAAATTTGATGATTTTTCAGTTTGGATTGAAATTATGTCAAATAACATGCGCCAGAAAATTGGCAAGAGCGATTGTTAGGTTGATTTTGTATGATTTTTAAAGGACGCATTCGGTTTAGTATGTGGGGATAGAAGATCAAGTTTAGGCCTCGGCTAAGTTATGCCCACACTTGATTTAGTTTTGTTGTACATAACACTTTGGCAGGAGATATAACATAAATTTTCAAATTGAATAAATAAAACTCTTATTATAAAATGAAAATAATATTTGACTATTTTAAGTTTTAGTGAACATAAATTGTTATGTTAAAGGAGAAATAATTGGTAAATATGAATGTTAAATATGGGTTAGAATAGAATCTACTTAATTTTTTTATAAATAAGAAGGATTTAAGAGTAATAAAGGGACAAGGTCCAAGATAAAGATTGCAAAGTAATATAAAAGTATTATAGCCAATTGAAAAGGATGGAGACGAAATAAATACGGAGGTGACACATATAAAAATAGCGACAGGCATGCATAGGTAGACTGACTTTATTTCATGTACCGAAACTGAGGTGGCAAAGTGCTAGGGTAAATACAAAAGGTCTGATCTGAAGCGTTGTACCGAAGATGTAACACCAAAACTTAAAAAGACCAAGTAAAGTTCTAAGTAAAATGAACTAAGGAAATATGAAGGCGAAGGTGAGTGACGATGGAAAAGGATACCACCGAAAGCAAAGTAGATTGCTGAAGGCATAAGGGATTGATGAAGGTGTTTATCGTGGCGAAACAATGAGACCTCCCATAATGCTGATAATGAGAACATGTTAAACAGGCTTCCCTAATGCGGACTCAAGGGTAATGGTATGTCAAAACATTTTGAATTTTGGTGGAGAGTCAATGATAAGACCTATTAATTTTTGGTGAAGAGTTAATGCTGAGACCTTTTAGTTGTAGGTGGGGAGTCAATGTCGAGACCTATTAACTTTCGGCGGAGAGTTAATACCATAACTTATAAATTTGAGGCTTAACATATCCGAGGGTAGTACTTAGAGTTTCGTAAAGCATGATGTATTTCGAAGATAGTTTCGAGGCATAAAATGATCGAGTATAGGTACAAAACCTAATGAATCATAATGCGTAATTAAATGCGAGACTAATAAATGAATAATTAGGTGGAGTACTATGAAGTATGTTGCAAGGCCTTTGTGGAAACCCAATATTCAAATATGATATTATACTCAGAAGTGTTGGTGTAATTCCTTAGTAGTAACCCAATGTTTAAATATGACACTGTATTCATAAGTGTTAGTGTGAGGCCTTAGTGGCTAACTAAATGTCCACTCACTATATTATACGAAGGCGATGGTATAAGATCCAAGTGATGACCTAAAGGGTTTATATTTGGAAGCGTTGGTGTAAGTCCTTCTGGCTACCTAAATGTCCGTTCATGACATTACAAGGAAATGTTGGCATAAGGATTGAGAGGCACAATTACTTTCTTATATTTGTCATCTAATCATGTTGAAGCTTACAAGAATGAGAAAATCATGTAGACGTGGAAAAGTTATAGGGCAACATAGATACATTCAGATATATTTATTGCTCAATGCCCTTTTTATCCATAGAGTGCACTATTTTATTGTTAACAAGCTTATCAAATTATATTTCAAAGGTAAAAATAGAACAAATGTCAGTTATATACAGTCTTAAAGGATAAGAGGGCTTAGGTTTTTCTATGTGCCCATTTCTACATCTCTGTGTATTATTATTTTTGATGAAAGAGTGGTCCTTCTATGAGGAGAGCACTCATAATCAGTGTGTATTATATAATATATAATAAGAGAACTCCAAAATGAAACTTTGGTTATGATGCTTCATTACGCAAGTATTTGTATATGTATGTTTGTATATATGTATAGTTGTATACACACATACAAATATATATATATATATATATATATATATATATATGGGATTACGATAGTACTTCGAAAGTAATATTTTGCAACAAAAAATACTTAACTCACATTTTTTCACATATCCATCTGATGTGCCTTAGTACACTTAAAAGAAGTTCGGTGGGCGTTTGTACATATTATTTTGCACTAAAAAGAAGTTAATTAACGTTTTTCTTTGCACACGTTCAACGGACGTGCCATACATACTGGTAATAATAATAATAATAATAAGTTACCCGAGTTTTAGTAATAATAATAATAATAAATTAACTAAGTTAACAAGTTAATAAAAATTAACGAAGTTTTGTTAAAACTAAACAAGTTTTATAATATTAGTTAAGTTTAAGCTAACTAAATTTGATAAATAATAATAATATAACTAATTTAACAAAGTTTTGTAAGTAATAATAATGATGATGAATTACCTAAGGTTATAAAAATTAACTAAGTTTATAATAATAATAATAATATAATTAAGTTAACCAAGTTTTAATAATAATAATATAATAATAAATTAACTAAGTTAACCAAGTTAATAAAAATTAACTAAGTTTTGTTAAAATTAACTAAGTTTAAGTTAACTAAATTTTGTAAATAATAATAATCTAATTAATTTAACAAAGTTTTATAAATGATGATGATGAATTAACTAAGTTTATAATAATGATTATTATTATTATTATTATGATAATAATAATATAATTAAGTTAATTGAGCTTTAATTAATAATAACAACAACAACAATAATAATTAACCAAGTTAACCAAGTTAATAAAAATTAACTGAGTTTTGTTAAAATTAAACAAGTTTTATAAAATTAATTAAGTTTAAGTTAACTAAATTTTATAAATAATAATAATATAACTAATTTAACAAAGTTTTATATATAACTGTAAGATTGGACTTTATTTATTTCATTTCATTTTTAACTTTTATTATTTATATGACATTATTTATAGTATGATGTACTTGTATAATGAGGTAGATGTTTGATATCAGATTTGAAGTCCTACTAATTAACATTATTGTTTAACTATATGTTGTGCTTTCACTTGTGCAGGCATTGGACTTTCGATGAGAGTAAGGTTGGACTTTTAAGATGCTAGCTTTCACTTGTGCATGCAACAAAGAATTATGGGTAATCAAGCGTTTTGTTAACACTAGTTAGGTATAATGTTTTATTAACACTAGTTGAGTAAACGCAACCGTAAAGCCGGAGTAAAATTGGAAACTCAATTAGTAGCGCCCAAAGGTGTTTTTAAAACACTACAAAATGATTTATGGTGGTTTTGAGAAACACTACAATAAAAGGATTTATAGTGGCGTTGAAATAAATGCAACTAAAAATCATTGATTTTTAGTTGCAGGTTTATCACGGCGTTCATTAAAACACTACCATAAGTTTTGGTAGCCCTTTTTGTGCGCCGCAAAAATACTTTTCTTGTAGTGATAAAAAATTCTCTAGCATTTCAGAAATACTTAGAATAATCATACCTGCCAATTAAAGATCATTATTCGGATTTGACACTCGCTCAGTGCTATCAATACGTAAACGTATAGCGATAGAGTAGACAATATAATATATATGATAATTTCTACTGCCATTACATAAGGAATCCATTTAATGTGCTTCACAATAAATATTTTAATATGGTGTCTATGTATATTGTTTGGGATAATTCCAACATCCATACTTATGGTATTAGAAATATTTTAGTACCTCTTATTATTCTTTCTTATAGACACACAATTTCTCTGCATTTTGACTGATAATCAAACTATTTGATTTTTCTGTCAAAATATTTGCTCAATTTTAGT
Source organism: Allium fistulosum (assembly GCA_030737815.1). Classification (NCBI taxonomy): domain Eukaryota; kingdom Viridiplantae; phylum Streptophyta; class Magnoliopsida; order Asparagales; family Amaryllidaceae; genus Allium; species Allium fistulosum. The sequence continues at coordinate 90,349,978 of CM060905.1, forward strand.
GCTTGTCGAATGATATTTTCATATCATTTTTTGGATCTTATCCAACACTTACAAACCTAGTTATCGCTCCTACTAACGTCGTGCCATTTTGGGTATCATGTGCAAACAGTCTATTCTAAATTATTATTTTGAATTTTCGTTTAAACAATGATGTACCAAAATTAAAAGTCATATTGGGCAATAATTTTGCGAGTAGAATTTCAATTAACTCAAGCATGTTGACAAATGAATCTACTACGCTAATTTCAACAATCGAAATTTACGAGGTTATTTTCATCAATGTTGCTTACTATATTCTAACTACATCAGCCTTCCTTTGGAAGACACACATGCAGCCAATGGATCATATCCCTTCGGGTACAACTATCAAAATTGTGTTTTACTAATGTACTTGGAATACATTTCAAATTTAAAGCATCGTGTCGTATGGTAGAGTCTGTACTCTTCATGACTTATTAACAACTGAGGAAACTATTATTAGTAACAATTCTTTTTATCGACAATGATAAGAAACTCATAGTTTCTCTTTTATGTATGAGAATGCATATTAGATATTCTAAGGAGTTGTGCCCATTTTAGGCTTGGTTAATTTATTTCATCTTATGCAATCAGTTTCCATGTTAGAGTTTTGGATCATATACTATCCCATTGTATTGCCAATAATTCCCATTATTGATCGGTCCCATTCTCATTTAGGGTAGTCCAACCAAGATACCTCATGAATGAATCTTACATGCAGCCTCTTGACTCACATAATGTTTTATTTTTTTGGAACAATAGTTGTTTATCAGTGCAAAAAATAGGTATTCTGTAACATCCTTTTTGGAAAGTTAACAAAAAGATCATTTAGCACAGTGGTAAATGTGGTGTTGCTTTCCAAGGGGGTATGGGTTTGAATCCTACGATAATCACATTTGGTATTAGAGTTGATACCTAGCCGAAATTGTATGATGTAATACTATGGATGTCAGTCAATGTGGTACTTATGCGGGTTACAAACTCAATGCCTGGATGGCTTGTGGCGATGAGCTGAGGGGGACATTGGGCTCTTCAAGGGGTGGTCTGTAAGTAATCTATAACATCCCTTTCAAGAAGTTAACATAAAGATCTTTTAACATAGTGGTTAGTGTGTGGTGCTACTTTCTAGGGCGGTAAGGGTTTGAATCCCACGGTCGTCACATGTTCAAAAACATTTTATGAACTGCCATTATACTTACATAAAACTAATTCAGATTTCAGTTTACAAAACTTATGTTCATAATAAATTAGACAACCACACATCTTAAACTATTTAAGATCGGGATTTCTTATTAACTCATGTCTTATATGATCTTGTAAACTTAAATTTAGATGAAATTAAAGTTAATATATGTACTTGCTCTTAAGTGCAAATCCTTATAGAAAGTTATTAACTCAACCTCACTCATCATCCATCGTTCTTTGCCCAATGATTGCTGATTACACCTTATCCACACATTATTAAGTATTAAAGGGATAAGCAACTTTGAAATTGGATCTTATTCGTCTTAGGTACTACTTGAACTCTTTCGAATATATACTTTCATATTCAATCAAATCGAATTGTTTATTTCTTTTGCATGTTATGTTTTCTACTTCTGCTTTATATTCTATGAACTTTTCATAGATATACTAATTATATATCAAATACACATGTGCATGTCTGTGATAATTCATCGGTGAATTTAATGAAGTAAGTGATCTATTTTGGTATCATTATACCTTGGACTAAATACATCTATATGTATCAATTTGAAGGGTTCATTAACTCATTTTCCACTCCTACTAAACTGGTGCTTTGCCCTTCATCTTTTGAGATACAATTCACGAGTATCACATGATTCATAATCATATGATTAAAGAATTAGTTCTCAAAAAATACGGTTTATTCCATAATTTCAAAATAATTGTAGAAAATTTTAGATGCTTCTATAATTTCTATAGCTAATGCATTGCCATAGTTGGGAAAACAAATAGCTTTATTACAATAGATTCATTTTTTAATGAATATTCATAATATTCATATTAAAATAAAACTACATCTATTTTCAATCAACACTGAAAAAAGATATTATTTCATAAATAATTTTTGGTATATATATGAAGGCCGTATTTTGTAATTTGATGCATTTACTAATAACCGCCATATGGTAAGCGCCTACTTGTACTTCGTTACTGTAATAGTGCATGAAATGTGAAGCCCATTTAACCACTTATTATTAGCTATTTACTACATTTAGTGTAACTAGTTTAAATCAAGAATTTCAAATCAAATATCATTAGCATAAAGAAATAAATCTTATGGAAAACAATTTTATATAAAAATACACTTGGAATATAAATCAGATTTCTCATTCCATATTAAATATCTACTAGTATTTTATGCATTTCCCATTTTGAATGTTTTATTAAGAAGTAGAGGTGATCATTCACTCTATTCATCCCATTTATGCCTATATCACATTCGCTTTCCTTTCCAAATGGTCAAACCATTCAAAAGGAAACACTTACTACAAGACTACACCAAATTCTTTACAAAAGTGCATTTTGGATATGATTAACATTTTAAGGGTATCATATTGTTTGCACTTAAGTAGACCGATCAAGGCTGTCATTTTAGTAATTGAATTACTATGTTTATCTTTTAGTCATTGATCTAATGTTGTTTTCAACACAATAAGATTCTCATTATATTCAATCGTATTGAACACATGATGTTGCATTATGGTTTACTTGCTCATCTCGAATGAATCAATTTCATCGAGATTTCGTATATTATGAATGTGACTGTTTACCATACAACTTTTGTATGTGATCTAATATGGATCGAATATCCATATTATTGTCTTCTTTAGGATCAAAAATTCAAAAGGAAATATACAGTCTTAGACAGATAAATACTTAAACGACCAAGGTACAAATGTATTAGTTGGATAATTCGGCTCTTGCATGGATCTTGAAGCAAAAGCATGCCAAAGGATTTATTGGTAAGTATATTTTATACTTCTTTGTCAATTTTAACTCAGTTCATTAGTATTTTCAATTGATAAATAGTTTTATCAATTAAACTCGGTTCATATTATGTGCTCATACAATATTAGAAAGGTTAAATGTAGTTATTTCATTTTTCTAGTAAGGACCCAATAGATTTTTATACTCTTCAAAACCCTAAGAGAAATATAGAAATCATTTGATTTCTCTAATGATGTTAGGACTTGCTTGCCTTGGGATTCTGACCTTGAATTAGCTTAACAAATCATAGACTACAAATGATGGATAACTCTTTATTGGTTGTATCATATACAACTCCTAATTGTGGTCTTTGCCCTAATCTTGACCTTGACCTTGAGTTTTCTCAATAAATTAATAGAGATTATTCACTTTTGTCTATCATTTCTTGACGGCCTAATTATAATGCACATACCTTGAGTTTGCTCAACAAATACATGCATGTATCTTACCTCATCTAGGCAGTATATTAATGGTACCATATATAACAACTCTAGCTTGAGTTTGCTCAATGACTAGTCTATATGCAAGTAATATATCAGTGTATTAATGATAGAAGGAGCTTATGTTAAAGATTCATAATCTTTATATATATATTGAGTGATATCGATTTAAGAATGAGTATTTCCTATGTAATACCCTCATGATTCAAGTGTTGGTGTAACGACCCTGAATTTTGAACAATTTAAATTGAAAATATTTAATTAATTTTAAATGTTTGAACGATGATTTGACTTGAATTTCAAATTATCAGAATGAATTAGCGATTAAATCTTTGAATTTAATCTATTGAAAGTTGAATAAAATTTGAATCTTCAGTTTTAAGCCGGTTAAAAATAATTTAAAGGCTTAGAAAATTCATATTGATAATACTGATGATAATAGAAGCTTCAGAATTGAATTTGAAAGCGATTTGTTCAGTTTTGAAATTGTATCGTTTGAAATTGAATTTAAAAATAGCCTTCCGAGGCACAGTCTCGGAATTTGACGAAACCAGTTTCATTGGGTCCGTAATATTGAATTATTACCGGATTTCAATTTCGTATTTATCAGAATTGTTTTGTGAACATACGGCGTATAAACGCGTATAAAATTAAATCGAATTCAAATTGAATTTCTGTAACAACTGGATTTTTGCCCAAAATCATAATCATCAGTAAACGATTAAAGTTGTCAGAAATTTGCTGTTTGTTGGAAAATTTTATAACGATAAAATCTTCGTTAAATTGGCAGCTAAATTTATGATGTTGTTGGAATTTTTATAACAATAAAATTTCCGTAAATTAGTGATATAAATTGGTTGTTAAATTTGAATCTGAGTTTTGTAAATCGATTTAAATTCTTTCGTTAAATTTTATTTATACAAAAATTAAATAAATACACATAGCTAAATTTTAACATGATAATTTAAAAACAAAAACAAATTAAAGAAAATAATTACCTAAAACAAAATAAAAAGAAAAAAAATAATAATATAATAAATAAACATATATTGGCCCATACCTAAACCCATACCTAAGGCCATACCCCCCATGACCTTATCCCCTTTCTTCTGCTAAAACCACGTCTCCCCCTCTCTCTTCATTATTCAGCAACGAAAAGAAAACGAAGGGCGAAAGAAAAAAATGGCGACGAAATAGAATTTAGGGCTTCGTTCAAATTCAAGGCGTTCGTTCGATTCTTCGATATCGCTCATCTTCGGAAGGCCACGGCTTTGACTTCGTCTTCCCCCTCGCATTCATCTGCGACCGTCGAACAAAGGTGAGTTTACTCACATCTATTTCATACTCATTGATGCTTTTGCAGTTTCGATTTCTCTTTGCTACCTCGTTGCTTCGTCTCAGCCCGTTGTACTTGTTTCTTTGAAATTGATTCTTATTTCTTGTGATCTTTGGTTTTGGATTTATGTGTCGATGATGTATATGGAGTTCGTAACCCTTGAATTCTCGAGTTTATTCCTGCCTTCGGCCTTGATTTTTGATGATGTCGTTCCTTTTTATTTTGGCCGTGTTGTTCTTCTCGACTTCGGTCGTTGACAGCAGTTTTGAACTCCCTGTTGGCCAGTTGTAAATTGATGATTTTGTGTCACCTGCTATTTCGGTTACTCAAAATTGTGATGAAATGGGCCTCGGCTGTTACTTGATTTGATGTAGTTGTTTGGTTCTCGTTCGACTCTAGCTATCCTTCGGCTACCTAACTTGGTTTATGCGATTACATGACTTATTCATGTTTTCGTCCATTTGATAATCGTTGAACTGCATTTGACGCTTTTCTGGATTTCAATCAAATTGATATAAAATGATAATTGCGACTTTTTGATTTATGAGTGTTGGTTTTGGCTGATAAAATTGTTGTTTTGAAATTCGCTCGATTAATTTGGTGTGACTTCATGTATGTGCATATACCTACCATAGTGTTTGTGTATGTATATATTATTGAATCCACACTTGAAATTTGTGGATGGTTGGGTCTCTGTGATTTCGTCCTTTTGAAACAATTTCTGGAATTCAGTCTGACTTTGTGGTTTTCATACATTCTTGATTACCTTCTTATTTTGAGTGAATACTGTCTTTCATTCACACTAAATATTGTTATCGCTAGCTTCACCGTAATTTGTTCAACTTGAAATTATTTCAAGCACTTGTTCATTCGACCATTGGAGTCACCCTACACTTGTGTTCGACTGTCATTGCCTCTGTTTATAACCATGTATTGCCACTTCTCTGCCTTCCTGTGTGTACTGCTATCATGTTGACCTGTTTGCATTGTAGTTGCATTCCTGTTCTCAATTTGTTTTGCCATATAAAGTTTTGATGTAAATGATTTAGTTCAGGCTATCTGTTGCATAATTTTGTTCACCTGTACTTCATGTTTGCATTGCTTGGGTGGTACCCTAACTGTTGCCAAATTGTATTATTTGGAGTCTTCTGTTATATGAAGGGGTCTTCATTTTAGAGTCTGCATTGCCATGTTGTATTATTGATATGATATTCGACTGTGAACTTGGTGGTCTTGTGGCCCTGTTTACTGTCAGGTTGCATCTCTTCATGTTTATATGCATTAGCACCCTTGAACTTGCTTATGCAATTTGTCAATATATATGTACGACCTATTTTGCATTTGGGTTGTCACCGTTGCCTTGAACTGTTGCATTCACACTAGTTTGCATTCACGACCTTGTTGTCTTTGTATTGTACCTGCACACTCTGGTCTTTATGCTGTTGCCCTTGTGTGTTGCATTGTGCATGTATCACTTTGCATTCATACACTTGAGTTTGGTTTGGGGCAGTGCTTGCATGTGAGTTGTTTTCATTGTGTTGCATCTTGCATTCATTAGCTTGTATCACTGTCTTCACTGTGAACTTTTGGCTCTGGCATTCATTGATTATAGCTCCACTTGTTATTTGTTCAGTCTGCATTCCTTTGTTGATGTGTACATCTGTAGCTTCACTGATTATATTCATATTTGTGCCTGCTGCACTTGGTTGACCAGTTTCATCCATCCTTGTTTATTTTTGTTGCCTTCACCCAAACTTCAATGTGGGGGCTGCATTTTCGTTGCAGTCCCACCCTTGTTTCTATGTGACGGCTGCAGTACTTTTTGTTGAGGGTTTTGACATTTTTGGGTTGCATTGCATTGATGCACTGATTTGAAATTTTTGTTCGACCATATGGATGATATTTGGTCTGGACATTGGGGTATTGAGTTTTGTACATTGATTTGTACAACTGAGTTGAATCCAGCCCAAGCGCTCGGATTTGACCTCGTGTTGATTTCTGTTTCTTCACTCGAGTTGGCGAGGCAGTGCACGCGTGCGTGCACTGCAGCCACACAAATTCGACAGTTTTGAATTGATATTTCTTTGCGTCGTGATGCATTGATCTTTTATGTCGTATTGGCGAGGCCGTGCACGCGTGCGTGTACGGCAGCCAATAACACTATTTATCTCTGTTGATGATTTAAATCTGCTGATTTATTGTTTATCACTGTTTAGTGTTAAAATTTTCGTTATCCGATTTCTTTGTTAAAAGAATTGGATAGACGGGAATTATTGTGACTGTCGTCTATTTAAATTACTACTGCCTATATGCACTAATAAACTGGTTTGAATTAGACTGACCTGTGTATTATTTTCTTTTGAATATAATACTCGGGTCAGACCGAGTATTTTTACAGCTTGAAGATTTTCGAGCAGCGAAGTTAGAGAGAGAGTAAAGAACCATTTTTAGTTTCAGAAGAAAATTGTATTTTAGATATTCCGCTGTATCAGTATTAAATTGTATAAACTCTGATGTATATAAAAAGATTTGTAGTAATGAAATAAAGATTCATTTGTTTAAATTCATTGTTATTATTCTGTGTATCTGTGGCTGATTCTGTTTAAACCTTATAAACTAAATAACAATTCGTCTTTTTGAACGTTTCTAGTTGGTTTAATCACCGACTGGAGGCGGTCAAAAGGGGGAATGTTACAGGTGGTATCAGAGCTTTGGTTTACACAAAGCTTAGTTTATGATGTTTAATATGAATAGTTACTAGAAACACTTTAAAAAGAGAATGTTTTTCAAATCCAAAGAAGTATAAAATTATTTTTGGAAATAAAGATTTTTAACTTAAGAAAAGTTAAATTGAATTGAATTAGTATTAATAAATATATGGATTTGAAATTTAACTAAAGGAAGTTAAATAAATTGAAATTGATTAGATAAATTAGTGTGATGGAAAATTAAACTAAAAGGGTAAGTGATTACCTAATATGAATGATAATTGTATATATCAGGATGATGTAAATTTACAAATTTGTCTTAGGAAAATGATTGAATAATCCAACCTTTTCTAATGGAATTGTCAATTTTAATAGGAAACTTCGAAACATCTTGTTAATTAAAATGGCGAAAACCGAAGCACAAAAAGCAGCACGTCGTGAACAAAGAGCAATTGCCCGTAGAGAAGCACAATTGACACGTGCGGAAATCGAAAGGAGATTTAATGAAAGGCAAGGACCTGGTCCCTATGATGATGTTACTTGTTATCGATGTCATAAAAAAGGACATTTCGCCGTTACGTGTCGAGAGAAGAGAAAGAAAAGGAATGTGAATGACCGTTTCGCTCGTCCTGAGATAGTATGTTTTAAATGTCAAGAAAAAGGACATTTTCTTAGTCATTGCCCTAAAGTGAAAAGGAAGAAGAGTGCACTAGATTTACCTGTCGATAGATTGACAGTCTGCTATCATTGTCGCCAGAATGGACATATAGCCAGAAACTGCACCGAAAGGCAGCGTGGAAAGCAAGCTATAGCCCGTCCCGCTAGAGCGAAAAGTGTAAAACGGATAGATAAGGATGGGAACGTCACGTATTTTTGCGGGAACTGTAGGAGCTGGGGGCACGTTGACTTTGAATGCGTCAATCCTCCTTTATTCCAACCTGAAATAGTGCAAACCGAAGATGAAAGTTCGGAACAGATGAGTACTACCAGACGGGAAGACGATAGTCCTCTATGAGTCTGAATCTTAAACCAGTCAATATATTTGAAGCGATCAATATATTTTGTAATACTATCTTTTGTAATCTAAAAACTTCTAAGTATGTATTATGAAAACTTTAAGCTATGTATAGTTTGTACGTGAATGTTTATGGTAAGATTTGGAAGAAATATCTTAATGAAATTGTGTTTTGGGGAGAAAAATTTACTTGTGCTTTACCTGTATGAAGTAAACCAATTGTTAAAATGGTTAAACGGTTTTGTTAAGTAAAACAAAATTTGAATTTTGAATAGTGATATGAATTCGACTTTAATGAAAGTTAAATAAAATGATTTTTGAAAGAAAAAATCTAAGTTAAGTTAAATAAATGCAAGTGAAGATAAAATGAAACATGACTTAAGTAATATTGAATCAAATTGAATTTGATATCAAAATGAATTGATAAAGTGAAGAATGAATGTGAAATTGAGTTATAGAAAGGAAATTCAACTTTAACTGTAAAAGTGAATTAGTGAATATGGTGAGTATTAGAATTCAATCAGAATTAGAATATAAACCAATTAAAATTAAGTGTGTTGAACCGAATTGAATGTAAGCAAAGTAAATAAATTTGGTTAAGTTGAATGTGCATTGGTTTTGCCAGATGATCGTATGGAAATTCATTAAGTGAATGAAATTGTATTAATGAAATTGAATTAATGGAAATTGAAAACTATGTAAATTGAATTCAAATTGAAAGATAAGTAAATCTAAATAGAACAAAATTTGATTTGAATTGAAAGCAAACTAACTTGAATATAAATTAGTGAATGTGAACTAATTGGATATGAATGAATGTTAGTAGAATTTTATGTGAATGAATCAAATGCGATTAAATTGGAAACCAAGTCGATGAATGATTTATTAAAGAACTAGTTGATTATCTTGGAAATGGAAAACTGATAAATTTATATAATAGTTTAAATTGGAATTTTTGAATTATTATAACCGGTTTATATTGAAGATTTGAAAGTGTTAATATAATATTGGAATTGTATAAGTGTTAAAAGTGAAATATTTAATGGATTTCATAAGTGAATGGAAATTATAGAATTGTAATTGTGAAGTTATAAAATGAATCGAAGTTGCAAAATAAAAGAATTTATAAGTAATTCACTTATAAATAAAAAATTCTGATATAAAACTGAGTTATAAAGGAATGGTTAATAAAGCCATTTTTTATACATTGAAATCTTTATAAATAGGAATGAGATTTATAAACGTTGTTTATAAATTCGAAACTGACTTATTTTGATAGGTAAAATTCTGTATAGTTTGTTAAACGAAGTATATTCACAATTTTGGACTGTGAATATATTATTGAATAAAATGGACATGTTTAGGAAAGTGATATTTTAAAACGAAGTAAATTGTTTTAAAAAGATGTTTTCAAAGGCATTGAATATCGAAACCATAGATTTCAACATTCATTGTTGAAATAGACGTTTTCGAATATAAGGAAATAGTGGACTATAACACTGTTGTTATAGTAAATGATTTCCGAAAGGAAATGTTTTGTATAGTATTGGGATTTATACATCTATCTAAATTTCGAATCCCTATACTAGCGATTTTGAGTTGTCGTAACGATGTTTTACGTAACATTCGTTTTAACTCAAATAAATATGTGAAAGAGAATGATTTCCTTAAAGATGAAATATATACTTAATTTTGATTTAAGTATATCGAATATTTTCAAATGTTGAAAATAGAATGGATTTATGAATTACTTATTTTTAAATAAGTATGGAAATGTTTTTTTCCAAATATGAAATGTTGTGAATATATTCCGTAAGGAATAAATGATTTGAAATTCATTTTTGAAGTCGAAGTTGAAAAGTTAAATGAGGATTTGAACAATTTGTTCAAATTGAAATTTTTCAAAAAGATTGAATCGTTGAGTTAAAATTGAGTTTAACTTCGACATCAAAGACAATATAAGTTGAGCTTTGAATTTCAGATGATGATTTGGATTGTATGTCTAACATTGTGAATTGATGACATAGCAATTGATCTCTATTAAATATATATCTGTTGGTGGCGGAGAATTTATTCTCTTAGCTTAACACCCTTCTCTGAGACGTACGAGCTCAGAGGTTATATATCGATAGACATCAATTCTGTGTTGAGAATTGACGATGTAAGCGTGTAATCCAAATTGAATGTGAAAGTCGATAATAAATGGAATTTTGAATATGAATTAGGTTTGAGATAACCTTAAATTTCCAAATCGACTTAGAGGAAATTTTGAAATCCTCTATTTTGTTATGAATATGGATATGTAAGTTTTTAGAACTTATATATATGAATGCGGTAAATTTGAAACCGTTAGTTTAGAAAGACATTGTTATGGAAATCTTATGTATGTTTACATGGATATGATATGTACGAAATGTGAAATGAAAGTACTACATATATGATATTATGTTTTCTAAACTGAGGATGTGGAAAAGTACCTTCCATTTATTATTAAAGAAGGTATTGGAACTCGTGAAGAGTATCCATTTGAAATTCGTAGCTACGTAGAATTTTAGTCAGAGTGACTATTTGAATCGGAAATCCTTCGCGATAGTTCATCGCGATGAGATTAGATTTGATTGATGATGTTAGCGTAATTTGAGGGGCGAGATGCCCACAGTTACGAGCGATTCCACTGGGATAGTGGCGTAACCGCCGAGTAAACTGCAATCTAATGCCAGGCGAAATTTGAGGGGCGTGATGCCTACAGACACGAGCGATTCTACTGGGATAGTAGCGTAACCGCCGTGTGTACTGCAATCTATGGCGACAACCATGGCGAAATTTAAGAGATGAGAAATCTACAGCCACAAGCGACTCTACTGGGATAGTAGCGTAACCGCCGGGTGGAACTGTAATCCATGGGGGAACGTGCTTTCCATATCCATTTTTTAAAAGAATTTTTAAAAGTATTTTCACTGGGAATTGAAGCAAGTATATTTAGTACTTGGAGATTTTTAGACCTGCGCCTGGCCAGCGTATGTCTAATGTCTGTGAGAACGAAGATGGACTTGTTAAATTTCGAGTTAGCAAGTATTTTCAAATTGTAAATAGCAAATCAATGATTTGAAATTAAAATTACGAAATTCCTACCTAATGAACTAAGGAAGAGGATCTTTGTAATGTTTTGAAAGTCCACAGCTTTGGAAGAGATATATATTATATAAATCTCTAACGTGAAGAATTTTAAGTTTGAATCTGAGTTGAAAATCGAAAATGTTGATAAAAGACTTTTGCGTTTTGATTGTAGAAATCATTGAATAAAAGAGAAGATAAACAAAACTAATGAGATTAAACAAATGAAATGAATCCTATATTCATTTATTTGTAATAAGTTTTAAGTTTAGGAAAAAAATTGACTAGAGTAAAAATATCGATGAAATTTTAACAACTTTTCCTTTTCGTGGACGAAAAGTTTTTAAGGAGGGGAGTTTGTAACGACCCTGAATTTTGAACAATTTAAATTGAAAATATTTAATTAATTTTAAATGTTTGAACGATGATTTGACTTGAATTTCAAATTATCAGAATGAATTAGCGATTAAATCTTTGAATTTAATCTATTGAAAGTTGAATAAAATTTGAATCTTCAGTTTTAAGCCGGTTAAAAATAATTTAAAGGCTTAGAAAATTCATATTGATAATACTGATGATAATAGAAGCTTCAGAATTGAATTTGAAAGCGATTTGTTCAGTTTTGAAATTGTATCGTTTGAAATTGAATTTAAAAATAGCCTTCCGAGGCACAGTCTCGGAATTTGACGAAACCAGTTTCATTGGGTCCGTAATATTGAATTATTACCGGATTTCAATTTCGTATTTATCAGAATTGTTTTGTGAACATACGGCGTATAAACGCGTATAAAATTAAATCGAATTCAAATTGAATTTCTGTAACAACTGGATTTTTGCCCAAAATCATAATCATCAGTAAACGATTAAAGTTGTCAGAAATTTGCTGTTTGTTGGAAAATTTTATAACGATAAAATCTTCGTTAAATTGGCAGCTAAATTTATGATGTTGTTGGAATTTTTATAACAATAAAATTTCCGTAAATTAGTGATATAAATTGGTTGTTAAATTTGAATCTGAGTTTTGTAAATCGATTTAAATTCTTTCGTTAAATTTTATTTATACAAAAATTAAATAAATACACATAGCTAAATTTTAACATGATAATTTAAAAACAAAAACAAATTAAAGAAAATAATTACCTAAAACAAAATAAAAAGAAAAAAAATAATAATATAATAAATAAACATATATTGGCCCATACCTAAACCCATACCTAAGGCCATACCCCCCATGACCTTATCCCCTTTCTTCTGCTAAAACCACGTCTCCCCCTCTCTCTTCATTATTCAGCAACGAAAAGAAAACGAAGGGCGAAAGAAAAAAATGGCGACGAAATAAAATTTAGGGCTTCGTTCAAATTCAAGGCGTTCGTTCGATTCTTCGATATCGCTCATCTTCGGAAGGCCACGGCTTTGACTTCGTCTTCCCCCTCGCATTCATCTGCGACCGTCGAACAAAGGTGAGTTTACTCACATCTATTTCATACTCATTGATGCTTTTGCAGTTTCGATTTCTCTTTGCTACCTCGTTGCTTCGTCTCAGCCCGTTGTACTCGTTTCTTTGAAATTGATTCTTATTTCTTGTGATCTTTGGTTTTGGATTTATGTGTCGATGATGTATATGGAGTTCGTAACCCTTGAATTCTCGAGTTTATTCCTGCCTTCGGCCTTGATTTTTGATGATGTCGTTCCTTTTTATTTTGGCCGTGTTGTTCTTCTCGACTTCGGTCGTTGACAGCAGTTTTGAACTCCCTGTTGGCCAGTTGTAAATTGATGATTTTGTGTCACCTGCTATTTCGATTACTCAAAATTGTGATGAAATGGGCCTCGGCTGTTACTTGATTTGATGTAGTTGTTTGGTTCTCGTTCGACTCTAGCTATCCTTCGGCTACCTAACTTGGTTTATGCGATTACATGACTTATTCATGTTTTCGTCCATTTGATAATCGTTGAACTGCATTTGACGCTTTTCTGGATTTCAATCAAATTGATATAAAATGATAATTGCGACTTTTTGATTTATGAGTGTTGGTTTTGGCTGATAAAATTGTTGTTTTGAAATTCGCTCGATTAATTTGGTGTGACTTCATGTATGTGCATATACCTACCATAGTGTTTGTGTATGTATATATTATTGAATCCACACTTGAAATTTGTGGATGGTTGGGTCTCTGTGATTTCGTCCTTTTGAAACAATTTCTGGAATTCAGTCTGACTTTGTGGTTTTCATACATTCTTGATTACCTTCTTATTTTGAGTGAATACTGTCTTTCATTCACACTAAATATTGTTATCGCTAGCTTCACCGTAATTTGTTCAACTTGAAATTATTTCAAGCACTTGTTCATTCGACCATTGGAGTCACCCTACACTTGTGTTCGACTGTCATTGCCTCTGTTTATAACCATGTATTGCCACTTCTCTGCCTTCCTGTGTGTACTGCTATCATGTTGACCTGTTTGCATTGTAGTTGCATTCCTGTTCTCAATTTGTTTTGCCATATAAAGTTTTGATGTAAATGATTTAGTTCAGGCTATCTGTTGCATAATTTTGTTCACCTGTACTTCATGTTTGCATTGCTTGGGTGGTACCCTAACTGTTGCCAAATTGTATTATTTGGAGTCTTCTGTTATATGAAGGGGTCTTCATTTTAGAGTCTGCATTGCCATGTTGTATTATTGATATGATATTCGACTGTGAACTTGGTGGTCTTGTGGCCCTGTTTACTGTCAGGTTGCATCTCTTCATGTTTATATGCATTAGCACCCTTGAACTTGCTTATGCAATTTGTCAATATATATGTACGACCTATTTTGCATTTGGGTTGTCACCGTTGCCTTGAACTGTTGCATTCACACTAGTTTGCATTCACGACCTTGTTGTCTTTGTATTGTACCTGCACACTCTGGTCTTTATGCTGTTGCCCTTGTGTGTTGCATTGTGCATGTATCACTTTGCATTCATACACTTGAGTTTGGTTTGGGGCAGTGCTTGCATGTGAGTTGTTTTCATTGTGTTGCATCTTGCATTCATTAGCTTGTATCACTGTCTTCACTGTGAACTTTTGGCTCTGGCATTCATTGATTATAGCTCCACTTGTTATTTGTTCAGTCTGCATTCCTTTGTTGATGTGTACATCTGTAGCTTCACTGATTATATTCATATTTGTGCCTGCTGCACTTGGTTGACCAGTTTCATCCATCCTTGTTTATTTTTGTTGCCTTCACCCAAACTTCAATGTGGGGGCTGCATTTTCGTTGCAGTCCCACCCTTGTTTCTATGTGACGGCTGCAGTACTTTTTGTTGAGGGTTTTGACATTTTTGGGTTGCATTGCATTGATGCACTGATTTGAAATTTTTGTTCGACCATATGGATGATATTTGGTCTGGACATTGGGGTATTGAGTTTTGTACATTGATTTGTACAACTGAGTTGAATCCAGCCCAAGCGCTCGGATTTGACCTCGTGTTGATTTCTGTTTCTTCACTCGAGTTGGCGAGGCAGTGCACGCGTGCGTGCACTGCAGCCACACAAATTCGACAGTTTTGAATTGATATTTCTTTGCGTCGTGATGCATTGATCTTTTATGTCGTATTGGCGAGGCCGTGCACGCGTGCGTGTACGGCAGCCAATAACACTGTTTATCTCTGTTGATGATTTAAATCTGCTGATTTATTGTTTATCACTGTTTAGTGTTAAAATTTTCGTTATCCGATTTCTTTGTTAAAAGAATTGGATAGACGGGAATTATTGTGACTGTCGTCTATTTAAATTACTACTGCCTATATGCACTAATAAACTGGTTTGAATTAGACTGACCTGTGTATTATTTTCTTTTGAATATAATACTCGGGTCAGACCGAGTATTTTTACAGCTTGAAGATTTTCGAGCAGCGAAGTTAGAGAGAGAGTAAAGAACCATTTTTAGTTTCAGAAGAAAATTGTATTTTAGATATTCCGCTGTATCAGTATTAAATTGTATAAACTCTGATGTATATAAAAAGATTTGTAGTAATGAAATAAAGATTCATTTGTTTAAATTCATTGTTATTATTCTGTGTATCTGTGGCTGATTCTGTTTAAACCTTATAAACTAAATAACAATTCGTCTTTTTGAACGTTTCTAGTTGGTTTAATCACCGACTGGAGGCGGTCAAAAGGGGGAATGTTACAGTTGGATACATCTGAATCACGGTACGTCGAACACATCTGAAATCATGGTACACGCACCACACTTATATATTTATTCCAAAAAATCTATTTTGAGTTTATTTCAGTTCCACTTATATTTTAGTTATTCATATTATAATATAAATTGAATTTATTTACACTGTTACAATTTAATTAACTTATATAATATTCATATGCATCTTATTAATTAAATCATATTTAATTAATTTTAATTCTTAATTTAATTAATTAATTCAACTAAACTTTATTTTAGAATTTCAAAATTTTTACTATATTCATCATAAGCTATTTAAGAGGAATATTTAAATATAACCTTTATAGTTATACATATATATTAACTATTTATTTAATCAATTATTCAATTAAATATTTTTAAAATATTTCAAAATTTTCAAAATTTTATTTATATTAATTTCTAAGAACATTTTGTGAAAATCAAACATTGTAAAATTAAACTATAAATTTTATAGTTTTATTTACATATATATCGCATATATTTTTTAATTAATGAAAAACTAATTAATTATTTATTCAATTAAACATTATAATTAAAAAATGTACTAAGTTTTCAAAATTTTAGTTAATATACGTTAAACAATATAAGACAAATTTTCAACTATAACTTTTATAGTTACATATACATATATCACTAGATATATATATTAACTTTTAATTAATTTCTTATGTAATTAATTAAATTAATTAAATGCTAAGAAAATTTTCAAAAAATATTTAATTAATTTCATAAAATAATTTTGAAATTTATTTTTAATTTATTTTATAACATTTACAAAATTTCCTTTTATATTTTAAACTTAACATTTAAATTTAAAAAATATTTTCAAATTTTAAATCTTAATTTGAAAATTATCTCAAGTCCATAAATAAATCTGGGCCTTACATTTAGGCAAACTATAGCGACCCTTAATTTCAAACACTTCGTCTTTAAATATTATGACTTTTGAAATATATTTAAGTGTTATAAATGTGATTTTATGACCTTATTAAACTCCTTTTAATTAAAAACTAAGGATAAGAAACTTGTTTTTGGAATTTGTTTACAAAAATAAATACTTCAAAGAAATGTAGATAACGTGATCGAAAATCGTTTTATCGATAAACAACTTTTTATTCAAAATAAGTTGTTCAATTATTTTTGTGCATGTCTAAAGAACTTAGAAAACAATTAATTGGTAATAAAAATATTTTGCACTAAATCACTTTAGGAAAGTTCTAGAGGCTTCTATCAGGTTTGAGTGGAAATTTTATGAAGTGGAGATATTCATTTTGGCTAGTGAGATGGAAAGCAAGCACATGGAAGCACATGGGCGGTGAGTCTTCCTTAGTTGACCATAGGGTAAGGGGAGAGGGTAAGGTAACCATTTAAAGCCTATATAAGGGTGTGTATACACACAGAAATCACTTTAGCATTTCGCAAAATAAAATCAAAGCATTCTTCATTCCATTCTCTTCATAAATTTCCTATAAACAAATCAATTCAAATCAACTCTTCACTAAACTCTTTCAATAATCCTACAAAAACATAACAACAACTACTAGTAACTCAAAGCTTTCAGATTTGATGCACCCAAGCCCAATTAATTTAAGGCCATGAGCAAAGGAAGGGGATTTAGGCCTAGGCCGTGAGCAAGTGGAGGTTAGGGTAGGGTAGTGTTTACAATATTGTGGTGTGATGACCCGCCTTTTTGACCCTCGAAGATCGACACTAATCATCCTTGGTTTTCACATGCCACAAATTCAAGTGCCAAAGAGGCAGATAATCAAGGGTAAAAGAAAATAAGGGTAGAAGAAAAGAAAATAAGGGTAGAAGAAAGATAAATATAGATTCTCACATCGCATATAACAACTTGTAATTATATATATAGATAGTACATATAATTACTCTTAGAATGAGATATTAGAGTCATAGCAAGTACTAACCCAGCTAGGGACAGTTATAACTGCATATCCCCACATGTGTTGATAGATACTTATACATAATACAACGGAAAAAGAAATAGATAACTATCTACATAGGATCCTCCAGCTTCATGCTCCATGCTCCTCCAAAAATGCTCCAAGCTACTTAACTACTAGGCTGCTTGGAAAAATAGAGCACCCGGAGTTTAAGGGAAAAAGGAAATAAACTACGGGTCAGTCATAGGACTGGTGTGAGAAAAGTCAACGGGTTTTTTGAAAACAAAGGGTATCTCATAAGACCACGCCACACATAAACACGAACGGGTTTTTACCTTATGATAACCAAACCATTTGCAATGCAAAATTAGAGATGTTATTTTTAATGACATTCCTAGAAAACTCTTTCAAATAAATATATAAAATCTTAGCGGAAATAGTTACATTTATTAAATTCCAACATAGGTTTACAACTAAAACCATAAAGGCTCGTATTTGAGAATGGATTCCATATAATGACAAGGTAAGGGACCACCTTCCGATAGTATATCTCTAGAGGGATGCACCTAAGGCACCAACCTCTACCAACACAGAACCGGCCTACCTTTACCGTAGATAGTGCCGAATATCCCATCACCTCGGTCGTTCCCAACCTATCCGCGGGATCCTAAAGTATACACAACATACCCAAAATATAGATGGTAATCTAGAAAGGTGATGACCATATCATAGTGGGTGCGACCCACTTAACCCTGTTGCATCTACCTTGTTTTTGCCATTACCGATGTATGAGGCTTGAGGTAATGTTTTACCTTTCACATGACCAATCCCACTTTGAATGCCACATTGTCATTTCTAACAACACACTATTGATTTTCACAAAATTACAACCCCCTAGTTCATACGTCTCAGGGAAGGGTGTTAAATGTAAGAGGGGTAACCTCCTGCACCACCAAACAGATGTACGTTTGAAAAAATCAATGCACGTGGTCTTAGAAATGCAATGTTGGACATTTTTCCATACAAGTTATCCAGGAACAGGACAAACCGAAGGTACTCCTACTACATCTTGTTTGGGAATCACCCCTAGGATTAGCAGCGAGCAATCCTTGCTTTGAAGATTACAAACTGAAGGTACCACTGCCACTATATATATGATATGCGAATTACCCCTGAGGTTAGTGGCAAGCAGCCCTACATTATGAAGATCTCCGTCTATAAAATCATTTTCTTCAACATGTTTTTACTTTCGAACGTATATTGGTTCGAAGTGGTTTTCGGATAGGAATCACCCAAATCCGACCCCGGTTCCTCTGAACCAATTTATCGATAAAAGATGTTAAGTATGTGGGTGATTATTATTCAATTTATCAATATATTTTATCCAAATAAAATATCTTCTAGAGATATACATCTTTAAACCATTCCTTTTTCAGTAAATACGGAATCATTAAACCTCCTTTTAACTTTGGAAACACCAAACATTTCTCATTAATTACATAGGAAAATGTTTCCATAGTTTAATACAATTTTAATAGAAGTTTCATATTTTCAAAACATATGTTTTAAATGGGTTAAAACCATGTTGTCTAAGATGGTAAATTCAAAATCAGTTAGTATTGAGTAAATAGGATCAATAGAAATTATATTAATTATACTCAATACTAATTTCCGTATTCCACATGTACTATTCATCGAATAACGGTGAAATCACCTTTTAAATTAACACGGATGGTGTAACGTCCCAGATTTTCGCGTTCGAAAATCGACATCCATACTTTACATCGTACTCGAATGTCGTAGATTCGAGCGTTCAAATCCGAGTCGCCGGAGCTTATAACACAGTTAAGTAAATATCACAGCGGAATAAAAAGAATATAGATATACAACATCTGATACAATATCCAGATACAATGATGATACAATGAATATCTATATACATCAGAGATATGATACAATAAATTGCAGCGGAAAGAAAAATAGATAACATCAGCAGCGGATAATCTTCATCTTCAAAGCACGATCCAGAAATAGCTCGAACTCCCAATAACGAGGCACAAAGATAAGCAAGTGCAGTCCGATCCAAAGACTGAACTAGCTCCAGATAATCTACTAAACCTGAATATCTGAAAAACCCAACTCTAGACTGCTCGTGTAGGAAATTATGAGCACCCAGAGTTTAGGAAGGGAACAATAAACTCCGGATCAGTCATGGGACTGGTGTGAGCAACAAAACAGTTTATCTTTAAAACAAATAGCAGAGAATTTTAAAGTCAATTCGCAATGCTTTTGGAAAATGAAACTACCATAAGACCTCCCACCACACACACAATGCAAACGCAGAATTAGAGGAAATTTCTTCTTATGATAGTCAAAGATGCTTACTACGCAAAATCAAATCATTTGATATTATTACTAGTGCATAGTGTAGAAAACAATTTCGAAAGTAGAATATAAATCTTATCCAGCATAGACATTTCGCACTTATGCCTACTATAGCTACCATGTTCAATAGCAGGTTACCACCACATTCCATGGCAGGTAATACAAATAAAACCGTACAGGGCTCGTATTGTTTTGTTTGGATTTCCAACAAATGGTCAGGCTAAGGAACTTCCTATTCCACGAAAGAAACGCCTCTGGCGGGACGTTCCGAGAACCAACTGTTCTCTGCCAAACAAGGCCGGCAACCCCTTTTCCCAAGGGATAAAAGAAACCTCAGATATGCCACCCCCGGTCCTTTGGGACCTTTAACCGAGGTACCTCTAATCCAACATCACACATCATAAAGAAAGTGTATCCACATGAGTAAGTATCTGGGCTCCATACCATGATACTACCCTTTTCCAGAAGGAATGGTCATACCCTAGGGGAGCTACCCCTGAAAACCTTGTCGCACAATTCCTGTTTCGACCATTACCGGGTTGTGAGGCTCGACGAAGTCTCGTCCACAAAGCTACGCTTTTTCAAAAAAAGCCACGCTTTGGGTCAACAGATGATCAACCTATGATCACAAAGATAAATGATCAAACAAATGATCATATCACAAATGATCAAACACTGATCATCACACAGCAACACTCAGCATGCCACATTACCAAATTGGGATATATCGCTGATAAATTTCAACTACATAACCTCTGAGCTCGTACGTCTCAGAGAAGGGTGTTAAGCTAAGAGAATAAATTCTCCGCCACCAACAGAAATGTATTTGAAAGAAATCGGGTTTATATCTCAAAGTGTAATGTCAGACATGTATCCATATAAGTCTGTTCCGGGTTCGAACAGAACCGAAGGCACTTCTCACGAAGCCCTTGCAAATCCGGATAATTTCCAATCACGTCCGGACTTCCCGTCACAAAAAGAGTGATATAAATCTCTATACCGGAGCAACTCAGTGCAGAGACATTCGACAGGTTGTCCTTTCATTTTCGAAAATATCCGGTCTTCATCACCGGTCTTCAAATGCCATCCATATACGACGTATCACTATTCGGAATGGGTTATACGACCCAAATGTCTTTTCCCGGCTAACCCGAATAGTGAGCGCAATATTCAAAACATATGGATATTGGGATTTCAATTAAGTCACAACTTATTACCCAAAAATCTTTCTTCAAATGGTTTAAACAAGTTACCATTTTAATCTTTTTAAACAAAAAGATTTAATTCACAAAGTTCCCTTAATTTCACAAAGATTCATTCACAGATTTTCCAAATCGATTTCCATTAATTCGTTAAATCTTTAAATCAAAGATTTAACTCATAGCTTTCAAAACAATTCCATTTCAAATGGTTTAAACAAACATCAATTTTAAATCTGTTAAAATAACAGATTTAATTCATAGCTTTCAAAACAATTTCATTTCGAATGGGTTAAACAAATCATCACTTTAAATCTGTTAAAAATAAACAGATTCAATTCATAGCTTTCAAAAAGAGAATTCATTCATAACTTGGAAAAACATTTTTCAATTCAAACTTTGAAATTCCTTTAACTAAATTGGAATTTCATTTCTTATCTGAAAGCTTTTATCTTTTGAAAACAAACTGTTTTCATTTCGGAAATCTGATCCATTTATACAAGTTAAAATCTTTGGGTTAAATCCAAATTCTCAAAATTTTACTTTTAAATGGTTTAACTTTATATAAACACATTTATATCATCTTTAATCCCTAATTTCAAATCATAGAATTCAATTTCAAAATCAATTGAATTCAAATTTAAATCAAATTATTTAAATTTCAAAACTCGATTAAGTTATTCAAAATAACTTTTATCTTTGAAATTCTATTTCAAAAGCTTTTCACTTTAAACCCAAATTTCTAATTTCAAAATCAATTGAAATTAAAATTTCAATTTCAAAAACATCAAATTTAAATCATCTGTGACTTAACCGATTTCCACGTGAAATCCATATTTGTGTGTGTAAAAGTGTAGTCCAGGGGTTTCACACACAATAGTGCAACATCAATCATCACAGATCAGAATACAGAAATATAGTTGATAAGCGATATAAACTATAATGCTCATCTTCATTCACGGATCACAGATATATATATCACAGATAAGTAAATTACAGATCACAACATAAATCAGGATGTATCACAAAACATCATATATCAGGGATATCAAACAGTTCACACTCAATAGAATCCAAATATCCATAAGTAAGGTCAGTTAATTTTCTGATTAATTCAAATCAGATTAAATTCTTATGAATAAATTACTCGTCCTGGTTAATCAACATCGATAATTCTACAAATCATTTTGATTAATTATTCTTTAAGTAATTAAGTAAGTAACCTTAAATTAATTACCTTAATTAATTTATCGCACTATCCTTGAATCAATTATCGCTTAATCACTTGATTAATCAATTAAATTAATAATCTTCAATTACCACTCAGTAAATCTTTAAACCTTTATTAATTACTTTTACCCTTTAATTATTACTTTTACCCTTTAATTACTTATTTAATTAATCTAAATCATTAATTAATTAAATAAATCATCCATTTTACTTAGTTTAATAGTTAATGAATTATATCTTATCATTATATCTTTATTACTTGAGGTAACTCATTCACACTTATGATTTAATTATTAACTACAAGATGTTTAAAGACATTGATTCAATTTCCTTTTTAAATTTAAAACTTCATTCATTTTCAAACTAAGGTCCAATCCAAATTTGAATTTGTATCTACATTTTGATTTCGAAACTCAGCTTAATCCTTGATTTTTTTTTTATTTGAGTTTAGTTTTAAATCCAGGAAAGAGAATCAGGTTCAAAAGCCTGAGAAAAAAAAAATATATGAAATAAAAATTTGACCCCATCCTCATCGGTCCCTACTTCGAGTCCTACCCTGGAAATACTCGAGTACAGCTTCGAGACATCCCCTATTTGCACATGCTTGAATTCAAGCTTCCCCATCTTCTTCCCCAAAAATCCATTTCTACACAGATTTGTGCATATGCACGTTCACGTGCACGAACATTACGACCAACTCCGGTCGACGCTGCAGCCACCCAAGCATCATTGATGATCACCAAAATCAACTCGTAAACCTAGATTTTCAAACTCGACTGGACATTAAAATTTAGCAGTTTCGAAACCACCTCCACGAATTTCCCCGACGCTGACAGCCTGGTCCATCTGAAACCACGCAGCTTCGACCCAAACTTCGCCATACCCCGACACTTCATTTCCTCCCAGTGCAATGCGTTCCGGAGCGACGTCGACGACGAAAATTGCCTGCGACTTCCACCTTTAGAACACACAGTTTAAACCCTAAAACTGCTTCGTCCCCTATTCTCCTTCAATGGAAAAATTATTGAACATTTTTCCCAACATCGACCATCACCAAGCTTGCTTCGGTTGAAACCCTGACCCCTCCAGTTACGCCGATCACCAGAGACTCACGAAAACCCATTTTCCGTTTAAACCCAAATTTCACCTTCATTGTATTTCTAAAAATCCTGATTTTGGCGTTAAAAATCATATTTTAGTTTATTGATTTGATCTATATCTCTGAGTAAATAAATTACTAAGTTTGAATTTCCACTCATATATGGGTTTGCTCTGTTATTCTTGAATCCCAGAGACATTCAAGTTAAATTTTTATTTAATTAAAATTCTAAACATTAGTCTATGACCCCATAAACAACTTTTGTTTAAAATCCGAGTTCTAACAGCAATTGGTTTAAGAGGATATGATTTTCTTTGAACCAAAATTTTGAGCTTGACAACCATAACAGGGTATCACTGATACATGCATTCACTTGTTAATACCCAGACCAAGATACTTATATACATATATTCACACAATATATATCTCCCGATATAGATCATGCAACAAAATCCTACTTAAGTTTTCAAGTAAAATTGTTACTCACTTGATTATGAAGAAATAAACAGAGCCTTTAAATTTGAACAGGTTTACTTTTGTTTTCCTAAAACTAAAACAGGGATCACATTCTTGCAGAGATCTACATGCACAGGCCAAAATCCAATCATATACTCAAGATATTTGCAAGCAAACCAAACACTAAACCCTCCTAATCATTCAAGCATCGATTCCAGCATTCATTAACTTAAATTTTAAAGTTAAATGTTTACTTACTTGGTCAAAACAAAGAAGTCTAGAAAAACAAAGTTGCTCACCTGGGTATTCGCAACAGAGAAGAACAGAGAAGCTTGAACAAGCTTTTCATTTGAAAATTTGATCTCTGCTTTGAGTTTCACTGCCTTTTAATCTCTGGTTTGCATTGATTGTTTTGTTGAATTTAGTTGATTGCATTGCTTTTGATTTCCAGGCTTTAATGCTTGTTTGAGTTTACCTTTATACTGAGTTGAATCTTGTATATTGAGTTGAAGCTTTGCTTGAGTTTTAGTTTTTGTTTACTTCAGTTGTAAAAAAAAATGATGGATGAAACTGAAAGGAAAGAGTCTGATGTATATATAAAAGAGTTTACATTTTGTACAGGGTATAATATTATTTTGGTTTGTACAAAATTCATTTTTTTTTCTTCCTTGCTTTCGGCTGAGATGATATGTTATGGTGGCTGAAGTTGATCTTGCATTAAATGAAAGTATGTAGCATTTATTACCATGGTCTTTTATGTCTTCTTTGATATTTCCTTTTGTACTTTGTTTATGCTTGCCTCCCTTTTATCTCGGCTGATAACACTATATTATTATTTTTTTATGTGCTAGAGGTGATATATTTTGTTTTGTTTTTATTAATTTATATTGGTTTGTTGTCTTGTTTATCTTTATACTTACATATATCAATCCCTATTTCTAACTTAACATTTTATTGTTTGATATGTCTTTACTTTGCAATACACTTTGTTTTGTATTATTTTTATAGTATATTTACTATCTTGTATTTCTTATATTTTATTTTGTTTTGTTTCTATTCATACATTTATGTTCTATTGCTTTATTTTGTTTATTTGTACAAAGACATTTTATTATTTTATAAACTCAATTATTTATTTTACTTTAATATCTATTATCTTATATTAAATTTGTAATCTCAAATTATTATTAACCATCAATTTTATATATGTATTATTATTATTAATCATTTATTTATAATTTAAACTCAAGTCAAATATATATCTATATATTTATTATTTTCAAATTCACTTATATTTGAATCGGGGAAACTCGCTCCAATTTTCTAATTAAATTTACAAATTTTTATCCAAAAATTTATTTAATTACTCAATTAAATTCAAAAATTCGTTTAATTATTAATTTAAATTTCAGGGTCGTTACAAATTTCCCCCCTTAAAAGAATTTCGTCCTCGAAATTCGCAGGCACGAAACAACACGGAGATAGACAGATTCAATCTCCTATAATTCCTCAAACACAAGATATGGATTCCCAATTCAGGTCGGAATATCTCAAAATACATACCAATTTGTCTCTCTTCGGACTTTGGTATTCAAAAGAATTTAGAATAGAATTTCAAAATTTGGTTTCAAACGATATCGTTTTATTGATTTAATTCAATTTTATCTTCATATTCTATTAATCAAATTTAATTCAATTTAAAATTTTCCAATTCAAATTCATTAAAGTTTAAATCAAAAGGCTGATAAGAAACCGATGAAGATAAGAAGTAAGGATCTTCTACAACGATTCGTAGAATCATCATCACACCGAAACTTCTTCTTGTAGCTGATACGAAGAAATGAAAAGAATTTGGAAACGAATCAAAGAAAATTGATAGAGAAAGATTGTTTCCACTGTCGCAGGGTATTGACCATCTATAGTCATTTTTCCCTGTCCCCTATCTCGTCTTCTTCTTGCACTCATACTCACTATCAGTGGATAGTAAGAGAATTTACTGAGACGTTCGAACAGATATCTTAGGGATTACTCATTCTAGAGTTTACTTCACTCTATCTCTAATGAGCTACTTAACGTGTTATACTCCTGAGCTAAAGTTCAACCTTAGCTCTGATACCAAATGTAACGTCCCAGATTTTCGCGTTTGAAAATCGACATCCATACTTTACATCGTACTCGAATGTCGTAGATTCGAGCGTTCAAATCCGAGTCGCCGGAGCTTATAACACAGTTAAGTAAATATCACAGCGGAATAAAAAGAATATAGATATACAACATCTGATACAATATCCAGATACAATGATGATACAATGAATATCAATATACATCAGAGATATGATACAATAAATTGCAGCGGAAAGAAAAATAGATAACATCAGCAGCGGATAATCTTCATCTTCAAAGCACGATCCAGAAATAGCTCGAACTCCCAATAACGAGGCACAAAGATAAGCAAGTGCAGTCCGATCCAAAGACTGAACTAGCTCCAGATAATCTACTAAACCTGAATATCTGAAAAACCCAACTCTAGACTGCTCGTGTAGGAAATTATGAGCACCTAGAGTTTAGGAAGGGAACAATAAACTCCGGATCAGTCATGGGACTGGTGTGAGCAACAAAACAGTTTATCTTTAAAACAAATAGCAGAGAATTTTAAAGTCAATTCGCAATGCTTTTGGAAAATGAAACTACCATAAGACCTCCCACCACACACACAATGCAAACGCAGAATTGGAGGAGATTTCTTCTTATGATAGTCAAAGATGCTTACTACGCAAAATCAAATCATTTGATATTATTACTAGTGCATAGTGTAGAAAACAATTTCGAAAGTAGAATATAAATCTTAGCCAGCATAGACATTTCGCACTTATGCCTACTATAGCTACCATGTTCAATAGCAGGTTACCACCACATTCCATGGCAGGTAATACAACTAAAACCGTACAGGGCTCGTATTGTTTTGTTTGGATTTCCAACAAATGGTCAGGCTAAGGAACTTCCTATTCCACGAAAGAAACGCCTCTGGCGGGACGTTCCGAGAACCAATTGTTCTCTGCCAAACAAGGCCGGCAACCCCTTTTCCCAAGGGATAAAAGAAACCTCAGATATGCCACCCCCGGTCCTTTGGGACCTTTAACCGAGGTACCTCTAATCCAACATCACACATCATAAAGAAAGTGTATCCACATGAGTAAGTATCTGGGCTCCATACCATGATACTACCCTTTTCCAGAAGGAATGGTCATACCCTAGGGGAGCTACCCCTGAAAACCTTGTCGCACGATTCCTGTTTCGACCATTACCGGGTTGTGAGGCTCGACGAAGTCTCGTCCACAAAGCTACGCTTTTTCAAAAAAAGCCACGCTTTGGGTCAACAGATGATCAACCTATGATCACAAAGATAAATGATCAAACAAATGATCATATCACAAATGATCAAACACTGATCATCACACAGCAACACTCAGCATGCCACATTACCAAATTGGGATATATCGCTGATAAATTTCAACTACATAACCTCTGAGCTCGTACGTCTCAGAGAAGGGTGTTAAGCTAAGAGAATAAATTCTCCACCACCAACAGAAATGTATTTGAAAGAAATCGGCTTTATATCTCAAAGTGTAATGTCAGACATGTATCCATATAAGTCTGTTCCGGGTTCGAACAGAACCGAAGGCACTTCTCACGAAGCCCTTGCAAATCCGGATAATTTCCAATCACGTCCGGACTTCCCGTCACAAAAAGAGTGATATAAATCTCTATACCGGAGCAACTCAGTGCAGAGACATTCGACAGGTTGTCCTTTCATTTTCGAAAATATCCGGTCTTCATCACCGGTCTTCAAATGCCATCCATATACGACGTATCACTATTCGGAATGGGTTATACGACCCAAATGTCTTTTCCCGGCTAACCCGAATAGTGAGCGCAATATTCAAAACATATGGATATTGGGATTTCAATTAAGTCACAACTTATTACCCAAAAATCTTTCTTCAAATGGTTTAAACAAGTTACCATTTTAATCTTTTTAAACAAAAAGATTTAATTCACAAAGTTCCCTTAATTTCACAAAGATTCATTCACAGATTTTCCAAATCGATTTCCATTAATTCGTTAAATCTTTAAATCAAAGATTTAACTCATAGCTTTCAAAACAATTCCATTTCAAATGGTTTAAACAAACATCAATTTTAAATCTGTTAAAATAACAGATTTAATTCATAGCTTTCAAAACAATTTCATTTCGAATGGGTTAAACAAATCATCACTTTAAATCTGTTAAAAATAAACAGATTCAATTCATAGCTTTCAAAAAGAGAATTCATTCATAACTTGGAAAAACATTTTTCAATTCAAACTTTGAAATTCCTTTAACTAAATTGGAATTTCATTTCTTATCTGAAAGCTTTTATCTTTTGAAAACAAACTGTTTTCATTTCGGAAATCTGATCCATTTATACAAGTTAAAATCTTTGGGTTAAATCCAAATTCTCAAAATTTTACTTTTAAATGGTTTAACTTTATATAAACACATTTATATCATCTTTAATCCCTAATTTCAAATCATAGAATTCAATTTCAAAATCAATTGAATTCAAATTTAAATCAAATTATTTAAATTTCAAAACTCGATTAAGTTATTCAAAATAACTTTTATCTTTGAAATTCTATTTCAAAAGCTTTTCACTTTAAACCCAAATTTCTAATTTCAAAATCAATTGAAATTAAAATTTCAATTTCAAAAACATCAAATTTAAATCATCTGTGACTTAACCGATTTCCACGTGAAATCCATATTTGTGTGTGTAAAAGTGTAGTCCAGGGGTTTCACACACAATAGTGCAACATCAATCATCACAGATCAGAATACAGAAATATAGTTGATAAGCGATATAAACTATAACGCTCATCTTCATTCACGGATCACAGATATATATATCACAGATAAGTAAATTACAGATCACAACATAAATCAGGATGTATCACAAAACATCATATATCAGGGATATCAAACAGTTCACACTCAATAGAATCCAAATATCCATAAGTAAGGTCAGTTAATTTTCTGATTAATTCAAATCAGATTAAATTCTTATGAATAAATTACTCGTCCTGGTTAATCAACATCGATAATTCTACAAATCATTTTGATTAATTATTCTTTAAGTAATTAAGTAAGTAACCTTAAATTAATTACCTTAATTAATTTATCGCACTATCCTTGAATCAATTATCGCTTAATCACTTGATTAATCAATTAAATTAATAATCTTCAATTACCACTCAGTAAATCTTTAAACCTTTATTAATTACTTTTACCCTTTAATTATTACTTTTACCCTTTAATTACTTATTTAATTAATCTAAATCATTAATTAATTAAATAAATCATCCATTTTACTTAGTTTAATAGTTAATGAATTATATCTTATCATTATATCTTTATTACTTGAGGTAACTCATTCACACTTATGATTTAATTATTAACTACAAGATGTTTAAAGACATTGATTCAATTTCCTTTTTAAATTTAAAACTTCATTCATTTTCAAACTAAGGTCCAATCCAAATTTGAATTTGTATCTACATTTTGATTTCGAAACTCAGCTTAATCCTTGATTTTTTTTTATTTGAGTTTAGTTTTAAATCCAGGAAAGAGAATCAGGTTCAAAAGCCTGAGAAAAAAAAATATATGAAATAAAAATTTGACCCCATCCTCATCGGTCCCTACTTCGAGTCCTACCCTGGAAATACTCGAGTACAGCTTCGAGACATCCCCTATTTGCACATGCTTGAATTCAAGCTTCCCCATCTTCTTCCCCAAAAATCCATTTCTACACAGATTTGTGCATATGCACGTTCACGTGCACGAACATTACGACCAACTCCGGTCGACGCTGCAGCCACCCAAGCATCATTGATGATCACCAAAATCAACTCGTAAACCTAGATTTTCAAACTCGACTGGACATTAAAATTTAGCAGTTTCGAAACCACCTCCACGAATTTCCCCGACGCTGACAGCCTGGTCCATCTGAAACCACGCAGCTTCGACCCAAACTTCGCCATACCCCGACACTTCATTTCCTCCCAGTGCGATGCGTTCCGGAGCGACGTCGACGACGAAAATTGCCTGCGACTTCCACCTTTAGAACACACAGTTTAAACCCTAAAACTGCTTCGTCCCCTATTCTCCTTCAATGGAAAAATTATTGAACATTTTTCCCACCATCGACCATCACCAAGCTTGCTTCGGTTGAAACCCTGACCCCTCCAGTTACGCCGATCACCAGAGACTCACGAAAACCCATTTTCCGTTTAAACCCAAATTTCACCTTCATTTTATTTCTAAAAATCCTGATTTTGGCGTTAAAAATCATATTTTAGTTTATTGATTTGATCTATATCTCTGAGTAAATAAATTACTAAGTTTGAATTCCACTCATATATGGGTTTGCTCTGTTATTCTTGAATCCCAGAGACATTCAAGTTAAATTTTTATTTAATTAAAATTCTAAACATTAGTCTATGACCCCATAAACAACTTTTGTTTAAAATCCAAGTTCTAACAGCAATTGGTTTAAGAGGATATGATTTTCTTTGAACCAAAATTTTGAGCTTGACAACCATAATAGGGTATCACTGATACATGCATTCACTTGTTAATACCCAGACCAAGATACTTATATACATATATTCACACAATATATATCTCCCGATATAGATCATGCAACAAAATCCTACTTAAGTTTTCAAGTAAAATTGTTACTCACTTGATTATGAAGAAATAAACAGAGCCTTTAAATTTGAACAGGTTTACTTTTGTTTTCCTAAAACTAAAACAGGGATCACATTCTTGCAGAGATCTACATGCACAGGCCAAAATCCAATCATATACTCAAGATATTTGCAAGCAAACCAAACACTAAACCCTCCTAATCATTCAAGCATCGATTCCAGCATTCATTAACTTAAATTTTAAAGTTAAATGTTTACTTACTTGGTCAAAACAAAGAAGTCTAGAAAAACAAAGTTGCTCACCTGGGTATTCGCAACAGAGAAGAACAGAGAAGCTTGAACAAGCTTTTCATTTGAAAATTTGATCTCTGCTTTGAGTTTCACTGCCTTTTAATCTCTGGTTTGCATTGATTGTTTTGTTGAATTTAGTTGATTGCATTGCTTTTGATTTCCAGGCTTTAATGCTTGTTTGAGTTTACCTTTATACTGAGTTGAATCTTGTATATTGAGTTGAAGCTTTGCTTGAGTTTTAGTTTTTGTTTACTTCAGTTGTAAAAAAAAATGATGGATGAAACTGAAAGGAAAGAGTCTGATGTATATATAAAAGAGTTTACATTTTGTACAGGGTATAATATTATTTTGGTTTGTACAAAATTCATTTTTTTTTTCTTCCTTGCTTTCGGCTGAGATGATATGTTATGGTGGCTGAAGTTGATCTTGCATTAAATGAAAGTATGTAGCATTTATTACCATGGTCTTTTATGTCTTCTTTGATATTTCCTTTTGTACTTTGTTTATGCTTGCCTCCCTTTTATCTCGGCTGATAACACTATATTATTATTTTTTTATGTGCTAGAGGTGATATATTTTGTTTTGTTTTTATTAATTTATATTGGTTTGTTGTCTTGTTTATCTTTATACTTACATATATCAATCCCTATTTCTAACTTAACATTTTATTGTTTGATATGTCTTTACTTTGCAATACACTTTGTTTTGTATTATTTTTATAGTATATTTACTATCTTGTATTTCTTATATTTTATTTTGTTTTGTTTCTATTCATACATTTATGTTCTATTGCTTTATTTTGTTTATTTGTACAAAGACATTTTATTATTTTATAAACTCAATTATTTATTTTACTTTAATATCTATTATCTTATATTAAATTTGTAATCTCAAATTATTATTAACCATCAATTTTATATATGTATTATTATTATTAATCATTTATTTATAATTTAAACTCAAGTCAAATATATATCTATATATTTATTATTTTCAAATTCACTTATATTTGAATCGGGGAAACTCGCTCCAATTTTCTAATTAAATTTACAAATTTTTATCCAAAAATTTATTTAATTACTCAATTAAATTCAAAAATTCGTTTAATTATTAATTTAAATTTCAGGGTCGTTATAGATGGTACGAATTCCCACCTTGGAATTTAATACAGATTTTAACCAATACATTTCATATATCACAGAAATATTATTATTCTAAAATCTTTTTTTAATTTTGGAAATCTCCAAATCTCCTTTTATCTTAAGAAATTTGGTCTGACTAAATCAAATTTACCAACCCCTCCGTCGGGACAGCTCGGATAGCTAGAACCGAACCCAAACACTGATTGTCCAAGCTGGGGTCTAAAGACCATCTCTCTATTAGGCAGTAAAGTTATTTGATCAACCCTAAACTCTCTAAAATACTTGATTTATTATTTGAAAAACATTTGCAAAAGATTTGGAAAGAAAATCCCAAGTTTAAACTTTAAATCCAAAAGTTACCAAAAACTGCTGCAAATAGTGCTGCAAATAGTGTTTTTAAAAGCTTCTTTGATCAAAACATTAACTTATTTCCACATATGTCCATTTTGATAACTCAAATCCCTTTAAAACATTTTAATATACTTATGGAATTTATTTCATATTTTTTAAGATTTAAAAATATCCATTTTAATGATTTTGCCATTTTGGTTTCCAAACTGCCAAAGCGTGACGTTTTTGAAAACTTGGTTTGGACACATCTAAAATTTTAGTTAATGAAATCTTGATTTTTCTTCTTTATTTGAAAACCATAGTTATAAGGGTTTGGAAAATTCTTATTTCGAATCATTCCGAGCTGTATTCCACTTTACACATTGATTTAACTTTTATGGCGTGAAATCGCGAACTACCGTTACGCGACGTGCCTATTTTTGACTCCAATTTCATATCTTGTCAAAACTTTTTCGAATTGAATTTTAATGTTTAGAAAACTTTTATGAACCATTTTAAATGATTTTAAAGAGGTTTAACCATACCGTAACACTTTTATAATTCATATAGGAAAGAGGTTTCCTTTGTGTAAATTCGACGTGTATTTAACATGAATTATTTCCATAATCAAACAAACATATTATCACATCCAAACATGATGATCAACCATAGAAAACAATCATATCAAACATATCATATCATCATAATTTATAATATAAATAAGTAGAGTTTCTCACTTGATATCTTTGTAATCTAACTTTCAATCAACAATAGATCTGCTATTCTGGAACCGGAGCTTATGAATCTTGCACTAAGACTCCTAGGGGTTCGGCCGTGGGCTTGCAAGGGTAATAGGATGCTTAGATGGGTACGACCTTAGTAGGAGAAGAAGGAGAAGGTCACTAACTCGATCTCGAACTCGAAGTGGTATATCTCTATATATTTTACGACTTATTTTGATAGAACTTCGATGCTATTTTTGAATTTTCCTAAGAGGCTATGGAAGCCAATAATGTAGACGAGGAGGAAGATGAAGAAGCGTAAGAAATGAGGAGAAGAGATGTGAATGAATGTGAGGATGGATGGCTTTTATTTATAGGAAAAATGTGAGAAAAATATCATGATATTTCTTTTGCCACACCTCACCATTGCATCACCCTCCTCATTATCCTCACGACCGAACCACACCCCCCATGTGCCATATCCATGTGCTACACATGTGTGTATAAGTGATGGAGATTTTTGTTTGTTTTGGTTAGTAAGTATCATAATATTTATATTATTTTACCATTAGTAAATATGAAGCGTGAATGGTAATTCTTAAGTGTTTTCATATGTTCATGGATGTGTATATGTGTATATGTATTTCACATATAACCTATAACGTTGCACAACTTCTCCACGTCAAATTGTCACGAATTCTAATTCCACTTTTTGATCATATTTTCACTTCTTAGTTAAACTATATATATTGATAAAAAAAGTTTGAAAATAATATTTCTACTGTTATTTAATAATCAAAAGGACCTTATTTGATTTTAAAATAATTATCAAATCGTTTAAACTCAATTTAAATTCAAAAATCGATTATTTGAAAATGATGACATTGTTGATGATATCATATAAACATTTTATTTAAAAAATAAAATAAATAATTTTATTAATTCTTACTCATATGGATAAATAAGTGTATGTATCCAGACTCGTTCGTGATTTCTGATGGTAAAAGAGCAGTTTATTGATAAAACGATTTTTGGTCACTTTATCGATATTTTTCCAAAGAGTATATTTTTGTAATTACTTATTCAAAATAAGATTACCATTATTAACCATTGTTCGAAACAATATAATTTGTGTTATAAAAACTTATATTTGAATATCTTTAAATTAAATATTATTTTCCAAAGTGATAAATTCATGGGTCGATACAGACTTCCCTCCTTAAAAGAATTTCGTCCTCAAAATTTACACCAAGAAGAAGTTAACTCCAAAAGGAATATATTAGACATGATGGAATACAAAGATATGATAAGTGACTACACCACAGACGGTAAGTACAATGCATCGATACAATATGCAAACTATACATCAATCCTAAACTCAGGATAAGCTTTTCCCATTCTATCCTCAGTTTCACAAGTGCAGTCTTCCGCATCACCACTCCACTGAAATTTAAGTAATATTACAACCTTTCTCCTTAATCACTTCTCATCACGATCCACGATTCGATTAGGTTGTTTGATAACAATTAAGTTTGATTTCACTTCTAAGTTGGAATCTTAAGAGGTTTAAGTAGTGCAGCAGTCTTTTGCTGATCGCTTTTGATTTGCTGACAATTTGCACATCGACTAACAAGATGGAAATGTCCCTCTTTATATCTTCCCACCTGAAAGTCCTCTTCATGTCTCGATACATTTTATTAACTCCTGGATGTACTATAAGTAGAGAATTATGACATTCTGCTAGAACTTCCTGCCTAATCCCATCAATATTCGGAACACAAATTCTGTCATGCATTCTTAAAATTCCTTGCTCATCCACATTGATTCCCGTCCATCTTCCTGATTGTAACGACCCGTAAATTTCAACTGTTTTAATAACGTTATTAGTTGAAATTTTGTGAAATTATAAACGATAAAATTTTGAAATAAAAATTTAATATTTGGAATGCGTCCAATTAAACATAGCAACTGGTAAATTTTCGTCCGAAAATATGAAAGTTTATTTCGCGCGTAAATTCACTTCAATTCAATCAGTTAAAAAGTAATGGAAATAAAATGTTTTCGAAACCTAAATATTTTTACGTAGAAAAATTCTAAACCATCTTCTGAGCAAGATGTCAGTTAGTCATTTTTTCAAATTCGGACATCTTTGGCTCCGTCGATCTTATTTTTCAGCGTTTTTCTTACATTTTCCGCCAGTAGAAAAATTCGAATTTTTATAATTCAATCAAACCGCTAATATCTGTATACTGTTTTGATCGTCACGTCGTGCTGATCTCTGTGGTATATTCATTCGTGTGTATCGATGTCCGGGACATGGTGAAATTCGTGGAAACGAATAATCGTATCGGTACCAACGATAACTTTTGGTTTCCATGTGTCGCTTCATCTTTCTACTGGTTGATTATAAACAGTCATCAACTTTTAATATCTCTCGAATTCAACACTTCGGCTTCCAACTTTTCAATATCTTGGTGCACTGTTACTTTGAGATTTTATTTTAAAATCTATTTTGTAAGCTAATCATCTTCTTTCCCCTCTACTCACTTTCGCCCATCATAAAAAAAAACAGCAATCCCATTTTCCCTGTTAACTCACCATCTCCACGTTCGGTCTTCATCTGCACGTTCTTCTTCCCAAACCTTGATTTCTCTTTTCCCGCAGCCTCCATTCCTCTTCCACTCATCCACCAACAACCGCACACCTCTGCCTTTTCTCTTCCCCCCTCATCACCTTGCTCCGCCATTACACCGACGTCACCAAAGCTAACACCATCACCTAGAACACAAACACCCTCCCACCAACCTACACCACCATCCGCCTCGTCACTGACCTCTGCCTCCGACCCCGCCACCGTGCACACACCATCGCGGGCTGCGTCATCTGGCCGTAGCGTTTTTCCCGGAGCCTCATCGCGGCGGCCCACCGACCATCCTTTCCGGCTGTTCACAACCTCGTGTCACCTTTCAGTTGCCCAGCACCATCCAACCCGAGCTTTCCTGTTGGCCGAACATAGCACACTCCCATGTTTCAACGCGTGAGTGCATGTTCCTCTCGCATGTATACATTGTGCAATACGTATATTATTATTATTATTGTGTTACATTTATATTTATTTTGTTTTGTTATAGTTATATGCATATTGGTTTATATATATTTTATAACATACTGAGTTTAAAGGCAATGTTTTATAAGTTGGAGTTTATATAAAGAATGATAGAGTGCAGGATATGTTGTATAGATCTTAGGTTATTTAGTACATAAGTCATACAATCTGTAACTATTTTTTTTTAGCATTGTGAGTATCCTTTTACTACTTTTGTGTGTTTACAGTATATACTTTTTAAAAGAAATATATATGGTATTAGTACGTTAAATCTATAGCAAGTTATATTAGTTTATCCATTTGTTTTTAAATATATTTTGAGTTATCCTTTCATCTTTTCTAGGTGCAGTGTTTATATTTTATTAAAGAAGAATATATAGATTCGTATACATTTTGTTTACTTTAGTATCGACTGTTAGTTATATACAATTGCTTAAGGATTTAGTTTACAAACTATTATTATATATAGTGGTATTTACATTGAAATCTGGGTATTTGCTTTCTTTTCTTCCACTTTGCTATTAATAGCTATATAGGGACTTTGGCTGTAAGTTCGAACATTTTTATGTGGTTAGCTTTTATATATATATTATATTAGGTGAGTTATATGTGTAGCCTTGGATTCCTTGCTTTATAAAGTTTTCCAGCGTATCTATGTTTTACAATTGGTCAGTTTGTACATGTTTGATAAATAAGTTTCGTTTTATATATTAAAATTTATATAAATGTTCTATATATATTAGTAAGTATTATATATGAAGTTTATATATAAATTTTTGGTTTGTAGGCTTCTGTATAGATAAATATGTATATGGTTTACCATGAATTTATATTTATACGTTAGTTATGAATGTATGCTTTATTTTAAATTATATATATATTAAGTTTTAATTTGCGGTTAGAATAGGATTTTTGATGAACATAATAGTTGTATACATAGCTATGCACATATAGATATAAAATCACTTTTACCATTTAACTTCAATCGATCCAACTCTAACTCGACTTTGCCAAATTCTTTTATCAGCTTTGATCGTTGAATCCGGGCCGATTTTGCTTTGCATCGATTCGTCGTTCAAATTTCAGTGTCCGTATCAATGTGCATATCCGTATCATCTTCGGTATTCTCTAGCCTCGAAAGGTGAGCAATCACTCACGATTAATGTTCTTTTATTTATTAAATCTGATTTCAATTGAAACGACAATTGAAATATGCTACTGTTATTTATGCTATAACTGTATCAGTTCACCTGTGACATCTGACACCATTATCTGTTAATTATTTATGCGATGATAATACAGTTTGGCTGATAATTGATTGATTGTTGATGTTTATATTGGACGTTAAATTGTTAAGGTTAAAATGATAAATAGTATGCAATTGAACCTGATATAGGATAGTTAAATGTTAAATTTGATTAAATGACATTTGTATAATATGACCCCTTTAACTATTAAATTTATTGACACGTAGGATTTATTTAATTATATCTTGAACCATTGAATGTATGTTGTTAAATTGATAACGTTAAAATTGAAATCAAATGACAAGTGAAAACCGTAATGTGATAATCTTTAATCTACATGAAATGATAGTGTAGATTCTAGAAATAATTATATTAATTCGTACAAATAACAATGCGGATTAATACGATTATTTCGGGATTATTGAATTGATTATTGGATTGTTATTGTTTGTTGTTATTGCTGTTTATTTACTTTGACACCATCCCAGTTATCACACTGCAAGTTCCCTTTACTATGCTTTGATTTTTGAATTGAATTGGAATCGGGTTGAAATGATAAATACCCAAATTGAACTTTGACCTAGGATAGGAAATTAAATAAAACACGATTGGTCAATAAATTGATTTAAAATAAAATGAAGATTTTATTTGAACAAATAATATGGTTTTGAAATGAAGTTGTAAGTTGAATTTTAATGAAAGGAAAATGTTAATATTTAATAATCTGAAACAAAATATTAACAATGTAATTGATGAAAGAATGTTGTTTAATTTGAGAAATGATTGAATGAAGTTTGAAATTATTAAACTTTGAAATGATTTAATAATTAAGTTTGAAATTATAATTAAGTTTGAAATTATAATTAAGTTTGAAATTATTAAACTTTGAAATTATTTAATAATTAAGTTTTTAATTATTTAATAATTAAATAAGATTGAATAATTTAATGATTTAATTGAATTGAATTCTTTAATAAGCGAAATTGAACTTTAATAAGTGAATTTTTACTTCGTAAATAATTGAAATTGAGTTACTTTATTTATTAAGTTTTGGGAAATTATTTAAGTAAGTAAATAAGTGAAATTGAATTTCTTTATCAAGAAATAAAATGTGATTTATTGAAATTAATGTAAGACTTGAAATTTAAAGAATTTGATTTGATGAATTTAATTTAATTCAAATTGTAAGTTTGATATAATGAAGTTGAACTTAAGAAATTGATTTAATGAATTGGAAATTTAATAGAAATTGTTTTGAATGATAAAGTAATT
The DNA here is from genome assembly GCA_030737815.1 of Allium fistulosum. NCBI lineage: Eukaryota > Viridiplantae > Streptophyta > Magnoliopsida > Asparagales > Amaryllidaceae > Allium > Allium fistulosum. The sequence continues at coordinate 90,388,956 of CM060905.1, forward strand.
TAACGAATATTGAATGCAATCGATAAATGAAGTTAAATTTATTTGAATGTTAAATTAAATTAATTTAAATGATTTCGGAATGAAACTTATATGAACTTGAATCAATATTTGAATTGTTTTAAATAGAAATTGAAATTGAATTATAAGATTTTGAAATTATGAACGTGGAAGTTTTGAAACGTAAATATTGAAAATTTATTTAGAAAGACAAATGAAATGTTGGTTTACGAATTGAAATTGAAATTGAATTTGATTTGGTTTTTGAAATATATAAACGACCAATCGGTGTAATAATTACGAAAGTTATTAAAGAGACCGGAATCGGTTATGGATATACTCTCTATCTAAACCGAAACCACTTTAATAACTATATGCGGAATGATGATCCAGAATGAAGTGGTTGGAATGATGTACGTGTTGACTAAAGAAAGTGAACGATAATGGATAGCCTTGACACTTGTGTCAAATTGGAAATGACTAAAACAGGAGCTGTGCCGGGCCAATGGAGGATTAGCTACCTCAAGTGGACACACTTCTTCGAACTACTCATTACTTGTTGTCGATTGGTGCACCCTTGATTTTGGGAGTGTTGTTTCACGGTGTTGCGGGCACTGCGGCGTTGCGTTCTCACCAGTCCGGATCAGGCGAACGGTAGTATCACTACCTTGGGTATTGCCTCATGTGCCTTGTCATACTTGTATTCCATTTATACGCGACCACTACGATTTTGATTTGTACCTTTAGTATATGGATTGCCCTTTGGTGACTTCCGGTTTTGGGGAAACTACGGTCTTGTATATGCTTTTGGGAATAAAAATGTGTTAAGGGTGGAATGGGCCATGACTTAACACTATTTTGATATCTTTATATTACTGATAGACATTATCTACTTATCGTACACTACTACATAGTAGATAGTTTGACGGATCCTTAAAGGATGGTTATTCCAAACATCCTTTGAGTTAATTGTATTTCAATTGTTATTTCACTTGAGTTGGATTTATTAATATAAGAATGTTAATCCTGACTCGAGTGTCTTGTGTTTTGCTTTACGCTCAGGTCAGACTGAGTATACCAGTATTCGAGACTCACCTTTGAAGTTGGAGCTTTGCTTGAAGATCCAGCCATCTATCCTGCTTTCAGCATTCGATGATTCTAGTGATGTATTCTGATTTGTATCTGATGTATCGTGTTACTCTTCCGTTGTATCTGGTTTAACTCTGATGTATCGTATTACTCTTCTGTTGTAAACTCTGATGTATTTTATATATGCATATAGTAGCTTCATGAACTACTATCTCTTTTATTTCCGCTGCAATTATTACTCTGTGTCTGTGATCTGTGATTATTTATTTACTGTATATGTTCAGTTTTGCCAAATTTAAATTAACAACGCGGTATTTTGAGCAATTCAATTCCGGCATCAGTGTCTACCTATACACTTATAATGGATGCGAATGGTCCAAAATATCGGGTCGTTACACTGGTTTCATGTTCTCCTCAACTTCCTTGGCTATCCTTGCAATCAACGAATACCTAAGCCGGTTCTCCTTTATATGATTAATTAAGGTTAGACGTACCACTAAATAAGCTATAACGGCATGCCTTCTACTTAGCGCATCTGCTACTACATTGGCTTTCCCAAGCATGTATAAAATGTCAAGATCATATGACGCGAGAAATTCTACCAATGTTGTTGTCTCATATTTAAGTCCTTCTGAGTGAAAAGATGCTTCAAAGATTTGTGATCTGTGAAGAGATCGAACTTTTCACCTATTTAAATAAGGAATATTATTTACTAAGGTTAATTATAGTTTATTAAAATAAACTATAAGGAATTCTTGCCCAGTAAATAATGCCTCCACATTTTTAATGCAAACACAACGGTTAATAATTCTAAGTCATGTATAGCATAATTCCTTTCGCGAGTCTTCGGTTGTCTGCTTGCATAAGCAATAACTTTTCCATGTTGCATCAGAACTGCACCTACTTCTTCTCCACAAGCATCAATATATACAGTTAAATTGCTGCTTTAATCAGCAATAGCTAGGACTGGAGCACTGGTTAACCTTTTCTTCAACTCATTAAATGCTTCCTCGCATTTTAATGTTCAGTTAAACTTAACATTCTTCATAGTCAACTTTGTTAAATAGGAGGAAATCTTTGAGAAGCCTTGAATAAACCTCATGTATCCTGCCAATCCTAAGAAGTTGCGGACATCTGTCGGAGTCTGTGGTTGTTCCAATCTTGTATAGCTGAAATCTTTCCTGAATCTACCAAAATTTTATCCCTTGACACTACATGTCCAAGGAAACTTACCTTTTCTCCCAGAAATAACATTTGGAGAATTTGGCTTTAAGGACATGCCTTCTTAATATTCCCAACACGATCTCTAAATGTCTTTCGTGTTCTTCCTTGGTCTTTGAATAGATAAGAATATCATCAATAAAAACCAACATGAATTTGTTGAGCACACTCTAAACACTTTATTCATGAGATCCACAAAATAAGAGGGCACATTGGTCGGCCCAAAAGGCATAAACAACCATTCATAGAAACAATCTGGACCACTGAATGCAGTTAATGGAATGCAATCTTCTATTGTCCTTAGTTGATGGAATCCTGTGGCTAAATCCATTTTCCAAAATATTCGAGCACCATGAAGTTGATCAAACAAGTCATATATTCGGGGAAGAGGATACTTGTTCTTAATCGTCTCTTGTTCGGGTCTCGATAATCTACACAAAGCCTCAGGGAGACATTAAACTTTGTAACGAAAACTACCACTGCGCCCCAACTTGAGTGACTAGGTATAATCAACCCTTTCATTAACAACTCATCGGTTTGATTCCTCAACTCATCCTTCTCTTTTGAAGCCATCCTTCGAATGGGGGCGAGTAACAGGTCTTGCACTAGGAATCAAGTCAATACTAAACTCAATTTCCCGATGTAGGGGGGCAAACTTTTCACTTCTTCAAAAACATCCTGAAACTCCTTAACAATCAATATCGTCTTTAAACCTTTTTGGGTTGAATCTAGCACATACATGAAACTATCCCTTACTAGACTAGGTTCTTTACACAATATTTCAATAATCTTCCCTAACTTTGTTTCCACCGGTACTGTCCTCTTAACACAATCAAGAATAGCTTTATTCTTAGATAACCAATCCATACCGAGTAAAACTTCAAATCCAATAAAGTCAAGGATAAATAGGTCGCATGAAAAATTATAGGAAAGGTTCACAAATAATACAAAGATTAGTTGCACCGCCTATGGGATTAGACACACAAATATGGGTATTTGCTATTTTTGTGATTAGTTTGAATCTATCAACCAATCCTTTAGCAATAAAACTATGGGAAGCCCTTGTATGAAATAATACTCTAACTAAATCATCACTGACATTGATATTACCTTTAAGAACTCCCTTTCCCTTTACATCAGTAGAGGTTGAAGGCTCATCTTTGATAGCATAGACTTTAACCTGCTCTCCTTTCTTCATTAACGGCCATTTGTTTTTCTAGTGTCCGGGTTGATGGCAGTTGTGGAAGAGACTATTCTGAACCATAGGAGAGACGGTTCCTTGCTACTACCTTTAAACCTTGGGACTCCTACAGTACTTTGAATAATGGCCTTTCTTTCCACAGTTAAAACATTCAACATCTTTAAAATAGTTTTCCTGAGATCCTCCTCCGAGTTTTCCTTGTCATGCTTCTTTCCATTATTGTTGAATTTCCTCTTCTTGTTGTTGTTGCTGTTGTTGTTTTGGGTTGCGATCGGATTCTTCTTGTCCAAAGCTTCATAATGGAAACCGTATCTATTAAATCCACAAAGGTTCCTTTTACATAAGCGGTCATCCTATCCTGATATTGTTCCTTTATCCCAAAAATGAACATCTCGTTTTTCTTCAGAGGCGTGTCTATCAGTTTAGGCCCAAAGAGAAATAATTCATTGAATTTATGCAAATATTCTTCCACAGACGTCTCTTCTTGTTTCAGATCCATGAAACTTCTATAGAGGCAGATTTCCCAGTGACGGGCATGTATTTTTATTCAAAAACTTCTTTAAACCTTGCCCAAGAGAAATTATCTTCCAACTCACTAAGAGTAATGGACTCCCACCAAGTAGAGCCTCATCCTTCAATTTCCAAGAGGCCAAGAACCTCTTTCGATTATCATCGATGTCTAATCCTTTAAATATTTTTCCACAGGATCGAAGCCAAGCTTGAACTTCAATAATAGACTCTGTGCTCTTGAATGGTTTTCCTCCCAAGCTGGTATAATCTTTGCAAAGAGCGGCAAAGCTAACTTAAGGTTACACTAGAACCATTACATCTTTATTTACCGCAGCATTTGGAGTTCGACCATTAGTGGTCGTTATGCTGCTACCTCCCCTTATGCGTCCTCTTTGGTTACTCATTTCTTACTATCTGGATATAGTAAAGAGACAACTTTGAATATAGATGAGATCATCTTAGGGAATGGGCATAAAACTCGAATATACTTATTTGGATAAAAAATTTAAATACGCGCTCTCACTGAAGAAACTCATTCTTAGGGATTACTAACCCTATCTCTAATGAGTTAACCCCATCAAGGCTTAGGTGTTCACTCAACCTAAGCTCTAATACCAACTGTGATGACCCGCCTTTTCGACCCTTGAGATCAACACTAATACATCTTTGGTATTCACGTGCCGCAGATTCAGTGCCGGAGAGGCATATAATCAGGGGTAAAAGAAAATAAAGATAGAAGAAAGCAAAATAGATTCTCACATCGCATTTAACAACTTGTAATTATACATATGATAGTACATACAATCACTCTCAAAATAAGATATCATAGTCATAGCAAGTACTAACCCAGCCAGGGACAGTTATAACTGTCTATCCCTACAAGTGTTTGTAGATACTTATACATAATACAACGGAAATAGAAATAGATAACTATCTACATAGGACCCTCCATCTTCATGCTCCATGCTCCACCAAAAATGCTCCAAGCTACCGAATACTTGGCTGGCCGGAAACATAGGGCACCCGAAATTTAAGGGGAAAATAAAATAAACTCCGGGTCAGTCATGGGACCGATGTGAGAAAACTCAGAACACGGTTTTTGAAAACAAAGGGTATCTCATAGGACCACGCCATACATAAACACAGATGGGTTTTTACCTTATGATAACCAAACCATTTGCTACGCAAAATCAGAGAAATTAATTTTAATGACAATCTTTGAAAACTCTTTCAAATAAATATATATAATCTTAGCCGAAATTGTTACCGTTATTAAATTCCAGCATAATAGGTTTACTACTAAAACCGTAAAGGCTCGTATTGGAATATGGATTCGGTACAATGATAAGGAAAGGGACTACACTCCGACAATACATCTCTAGAAGGATGCACCTGAGGCTCCAACCTCTACCAACATAGCCTACCACTACCATAGATGGTATCGAATATCCCATCACCCCAGTCGTTCTTGACCTATTCGTGGGATCCTAAAGGATACACAACATACCCGAAATATTGAGGATAATCTAGAAAGGTGGTGACCGCATCCTAATGGATGCGACTCGCTTAGCCGTGCTACATCTACCATGTTTTGCATTACCGATGTGTAAGGCTCAAGGTAAAATTTTACCTTTTAATTGACCAATCCCACTTTGAATGCCACATTGCCATTTCTAACAACACACTATTGATTTCCACAAAAATAAAGCCCCTAAGTTCATATTCCTCAAGGAAGTGTGTTAAGTGTAAGAGGGGTTACCTCCTACACCACCAAACAGATGTACGTTTGTAAAAATCAATGTACGTGGTCTTAGAAATGCAATGTCAGACATTCGTCCATATAAGTTATCCAGGAACAGGACAAACCGATGGTACTCCTACTACATCCTGTTTGGGAATAACCCCTAGGATTAAAAGCGAGCAGTCCTTGAATTGAAGATTTCAAAATGAAGGTACCACTGCCACCATATATATGATATGGGAATTTCCCCTGAGGTTAGTGGCAAGTAGCCCTACATTATGAAGATCTCCGTCTTCAAAATCATTGTCTTCAACATGTTTTCACTTTCGAACGTATATTGGTTCGAAGTGGTTTCCAGATAGGAATCACCCAAATCCGACCCTTGTTCCTCAGAACCAATTTATCGATAAAAGATGTTAAGTATGTGGGTGAATATTATCCAAATTATCAGTATCTTTTATCCAGATAAAATATCTTCTAGAGATATACATCTTTAAACCATTCCTTTTTCAGTATATACGGAATCATTAAACCTCCTTTTAACTTTGTAAACACGAAACATTTCTCATTAATTACATAGGAAAATGTTTCAATGACTTAATACAATTTTAATAGAGGTTTCATATTTTCAAAACATATCTTTTAAATGGGTTAAAACCCTATTATCTAAGATGGTAAATTCAAAACTAGTTAGTTTTGAGTAAATAAGATCCATAGGAATTATATTAATTATAATGGATATTAATTTCCATATTTCACCTATACTATTCGTTGAATAACGGTGAAATCACCTTTTAAATTCACACGGATAGTACAAGTTCCCTCCTCGAAATTTAATACAGAGTTTAACCAATACATTTCATATATCACCAAAACCTTATTATTCTAAAATCTTGTTTAAATTTTGAAAATCTCCAATCTCTATTTATCTTAGGAAAATGTGGTTCGAGTGAATCAAATTTACTATTCCCTCCGTTGGGCCAGTCTGGATAGCTAGAGCGGAGCCCAGACACTGGTTCTCCAAGCTCGGGTCTAGAGACTACATCTCTGTCACCCATAAGGCGGTCAAGTTATTTGATCAACTCTAGACTCTTTAAAATACTTGATTTATTATTTGAAAAAAAATTGCAAAAGATTTGGGAATAAAATCCCAAGTTTAAATCTTAATTTCGAAAGTTTCCAAAAAGTGCTGCAAAAGGTGCTGCGAATAGTGTTTTTAAAAGCTTCTTTGATCAAAATATTAACTTCATTCCACATACTTCCATTTGTATAACTCAAATCCCTTTTAAAACATTTTAATATATTTATGGAATTTATCTCACATTTTTTAAAGATTTAAAAATATCCATTTTAAAGATTTTTCCATTTTGATTTCCGAACTTTCAAAGCGCGACGTTATTGAAAACTTGGATTGGACACATCTAAAATTTTACTTAATGACATCTTGATTTTTCTTCTTTATTTGAAAACCATAGTTATAAGATTTCACAAAATTCTTATTTTGAATCATTCAGAGCTATATTCCACTTTACACATTGATTTAACTTTTATGGCGTGAAATCGCGAACTACCGTTACGCGACGCGCCTACTTTTGACACCAATTTCATATTTTGTCAAAAATTTCCCAAATTTAATTTTGATGTTTATAAACCTTTTATAAACTATTTTAAATCATTTTAAAGAGGTTTAACCATACCGTAACACTTTTATAATTCATATAGGAAAGAAGTTTCCTTTGTGTAAATTCGACGCATATTTAACATGAATTATTTCCACAATCAAACAAATATATTATCACATCCAAACATGATGATTAACCATAGAAAACAATCATAGCAAACATATCATGTCATAATATAATTTATAATATAAATAAGTAGAGTTTCTCACTTGATATCCTTTTGATCTAACTTTCAATCGACTATAGCTCTGCTATTTCGGAGCCGGAGCTTATGAATCTTGCACTAAGATTCCTATGGGTTTGACCATGGGCTTGCAAGAGTGGTAGGATGCTTAGATGGTTACGACCTTGGTAGGAAAAGAAGGAGAAGATCAGTAACTCGATCTCGAACTCGTAGTGGTATACCTCTATATTTTTTACGACTTTTTTGATAGAATTTCGACGCTATTTTTGAATTTTTCTAAGAGGCTATGGAAGCCATTAATGTGGAGGAGGAATAAGATGAATAAGCTTAAGAAATGAAGAAAAGAGAGCGTGAATGGAAGTGAGGAAGGATGACTTGTATTTATTGGCAAAAATGTGAGAAAAATATCATGATATTTCTTCGACCAGTCCTCGCCATTGCATCACCCTCCTCCATCATCCTCACGGCCGAACCATACTCCCCTATGTGCCATACCCATGTGCTACCCATGTGTGTACAAGTGATGGAGAGTTTTGTTTGTTTTGGTTAGGAAATATCATGATATTTATATTATTTTACCATTAGTAAATATGAAGTGTAAATGGTAACTCTTAAGTGTTTCATATGTTCATGGATGTGTATATGTGTATATGTATGTCACATATAACCTATAACGTTTCATAACTTCTCTACGTCAAATCGTCACGAATTCTGATTCTGATTTTCGGTCATATTTTCACTTCTTTGTTAAACTATATATATTGGTAAACAAAGTTTGAAAATAATATTTCTACTATTATTTAATAATCAAAAGGGCCTCATTTAATTTTAAAATAATTATTATATCATTTAATCTCAATTTAAATTCAAAAATCGATTATTTGAAAATGATGAAACCATTGATGATGTGATATAAACATTTTATTTTCAAAAATAAAATAAATAATTTTATTACATATTCTTACTTATATGGATAAATAAGTGTATGTATCCAGACTCGTTCGTGATTTTTGATGGTAAAAAGCAGTTTATCGATAAAACGATTTTTGGTCACTTTATCGATATCTTTCCAAAGAGTATATTTTTGTAATTACTTATTCAAAATAAGATTACAATTATTAGTCATTGTTCAAAAAAATATAATTTGTGTTATAAAAACTTATATTTGAATATCTTTAAATTGAATATTATTTTCAAAAGGGATAAATTCACGGGTTGTCACATATGGTAAGAAGTGTAAGCTTGTACTTTGTAACATCTTGGAAAAAGTGTGAACGCTTTATAATTAAATATAGGAATTATTTAAATATTTGAATTGTGAATTTAATATTAATTAAATGGATTTAATTGCATTATTAAACTCCTTTTAATTAATAAATAATAATGGTAAACTCATTTTGTAAATTTGTTTATATAAATAAATAGTTCGGTGAAAAATTGAAAATGTAACCGAAATTCATGTTTTGGAATTCGACTTTTCATCAAACAAAAGTCGATGAAATGTTGCTGCAAACTTATGTATACATATATACAAATTTAATAACAAGTCAAATAGTACCAAAGAATTTACATAAATCAAAACTCCTTAAAGTGCTTTTAAAAAATAATTAAAAAGTCATTAAGAGAGAAGACTTTTCTATTGATGTGATAAGTAGTGCATATCATTATGGTTTCATGTACTAGTAAGTACATGGCATGTGGTGGTATGATGGAAAGGTGTACCATTATTGAAATTTCTAAGGGTAGTGGAGGGGTAATTGAGTCTTTTGGCTAAGGGGTAGGTGATTTAATTTGCCAACTTTCCATGTTTATAAAAGAGAGCACAGACTCTCACTTTCTCTTCCACATTTCACTTTTACATTTCCATTTCTTTTGCTCTCATTTTCCTTGGTCTCTATTCATGGCTCTTAAGCTCAAAAGCAAAATAAAACTCCTTGTTTTCTCTTTAAAACTTCAATGCAACCTTGAAACGATATTTTTAACACCATCACATCTCTAAAGTTCAAAAAGTGAAGCCATTTTCCCATTATTTTGCTTAAGCCATGAGCATAAGGGTGTAGGAGAGGGCTTGGTTGAGCCTTGAGGGGGAGTTTGGAGCTTGCTTTGGTTGAGGGTTGGAAGTGTGGCATGTTGCTTTGTTGTCGTAGGAATTTTAGCTTTGGAAAAAGTGAGTTAAACTCACTTTAAAATAGTTTTCAAATTGACAAAATGTGTAAAATATAAATTGTTGTTTATATTGTTTAAACTTGTGTATATTGCTTGTTTGGATTTGATTCCCACTTGAAAGTAGAAGGCATAAGTAACGATTGTTTTTCATGGTCAAAAGCAAGAGTAAGTCGAAGTGTGTTCGTAGCGAATAGGTCTCTTTGGAACACTTCGAAGAACATACACATATGATATTTGCACGAGACTTTTATAGAGAGACCCTAAGGGGTTTCTCACCATTATTGATTTAATTTTATATCCATCTTGCTTATATAAATGTTCGGCGTTGTTTGAGAAGTTAAAGCTACAAAAATATTGAATAGTAGAATAGTCGTAGTTTCGCACTTTGAAATCTCATTATTGCCTTTTGAAATCTCATCTTTTTAAACCTTGTGCTTATGTTTTCATTGCTAAATATTTGGTCCCGCATTTGCATTTTTAAAAAGTTGTTTGAACCTTGTGCTTATGTTTTCATCTTTTTAAACCTAAATCCAAAGTGTTTAAAAATTATAAAAGTTTTGGTCATGGTTTTGTAGTTCAAAAGTCAAGTTTCAAAATAACTTTCAATTGAGTTTTGTTGACTTCAAAAGTCTCTAAATTTTTGTGAATGCATACTAGACTCATAGTATGTTGTTCTAAAAATAAAGTATAGCATTCATACTTTATTTAAATAGGAGAATAATCCAATTTTAAAAGAACCGATTTAAAGGAATTTTCCATACTCTTTTAGCGGCAGTTTTGCGGCATTATTTCCAACTTTTATAAAATGGGTCTAAACTTGATTTTTCTTCTTCAATTCTTTTAGCAAAATTTTCTAACATATATTTAAATGTTTTAAAGGTGATTTGAAATTTATTTATATTTTAGATGATTTAATATAAATTATCGAAGAAGAATTATTTTGCAAAATAAGGAAAGGAAATAGTTTTAAGTTTTTAATATAATTAAACTTAAGATTTTCTTTTTAATTAATATTTGAAACGAATGTTTTAAACCATATTTCAAGTATTTTTTAAGTTTATTGAAAGTGAAAAGGAAGCATGGATTACAACATCGTTGTTATAGTAAATGCTTTAAGAGAATTGAGAAAGAATTAATGGAGTATAATGTTTTGCGATGATAAATAATTTTGGAAAGTAGAAAATAATTCATGGATTATAACACCTTGGTTATAATAAATGATTTCATTAAGTTATTAAGAAAAAATTGATACTTTACTTAATAAGTGTTGATATTCTTAAATCTTTGGAGCAGCTTTGTTTAAAAAAAATAAGTTGATTTATAAATGAAGAAGTCTTTAAAAAGATTGTTCTAAAGGTAAAGCTAAGTGTAATTGGTTTTGGGTTTATAGTAAACAATGTTTTAATGACATTTGTTTTTAACCCTTCTTTTTGATACACTTAGAATATAATTAGCTCTTTAAAAGAATATTTTAAAGATTGTTTTTAAAGTGTTTTATAAATATCGGTGACGTGAAAATCAAGCACAAGTGTGAGTCAAATGTTTTAAAAGTTTGATTCGTTTATAGAAAATATTTAGTCTTACACTTAGCACTAAACGTTGAGGTAACTCTTGCTATTCTTGAAGTCAAGAATGTATGTCAAGTCAAGGTAGGAAGCAACACTGTCCTAACTTGTCCGCCTTCATTGTTTTCATTGGGGTAGTACTATTTTGAGATCAACAAATGGTGATAAGTGTAAGAGATTTAATTTCTATAAGTGATATCGCTTATATGGAAAGGATTTAGGCATATACTTAACACTAAATGTCGAGGTATGGAAACTCGTCTCTATCTTGAAAGATATGAATGTACGTCGAGGCAAGGTTTGAGAGGCAAAAATGCCCCAACTTATCCAGCTTCATTGTTAATCGAGGGATAGCACAAGTTTGAAATTGGCGAGTGGTGATAAGGGTATGAGATGTAATATCTATATGCGATCATTTTTTTATTCTCGATAATTGATTTATTGACTATCGATTATGCTACCTTCTTTGTGTTTCATCATTTTAAGACAATTTGTTGCTCATTTAAGCATTGATATACTTTGTCGGGAATGACTAAAACCAAAGAGTGAGTGGATGTCAAGCTATGTAAGGTTGCTCCTATTAGGGTATCTTCACATCTACTCTAGATTGGATTCGATTGTATGCACGCGGATATGTGAAATACTTGGATACTCGATAAGGTTGGCGGGGTCTGGCTTGTACATTTTCGAGAGATTTGTAGAGTAAATGACCCTCTCGGGTATATTTTCTAGAGGTATACATTTGGTAATGGGGCACACCCTCCTAATCATTGTTGGAAAAAGTATTTTTCCTTGTTTGATTCAAATCTTTGAATTATTTTCTTCATTGCATCGAGAAGTGCCTAGTGTTCTTCTCGATGTTTAATTATTTGTGTCTGTTCTTTAAGTTTGGATTTTGATCTTGTTGGTATCCATTCTTTCAAGTTTGGATTTTGTTCTGATTTGATTTCCATTCTTTTATGTATGGAATTTGTTCTTGTGAGGTAAAACCACTCCATGTTTAGCGGCGTGGTCTCACATATTATTATATGTTCATCATATATCTTGAGTTTTCTCACACTATTTTTCCCAACTGATCCTGGTGTCTTTGCTGGAGCATGGAGTTCATAGAGAAGAGCTGGATGTTCACCTACTGAAGTATTTTTATTTTCCGCTATATTATTATGTATACCCATCAGCAATTGTAAGGTCGGGAAGTTATAACTGTCCAGACTGATGAGGTTAGTTTTTAACTCTGATATACCATGTATCTTATAGTTTTTACTGTCTTTATTATATTATATGTTATCATTCCGCTGTGAGATTCTGTTTCTGTAGCAACCCGCCTTTTTGACCATCGAAAGTTAACACCAAACACTACCACTGTGTTCTAATGTTGCACATCCAATCGACAAAAGGCAGATTGTTAGGGAAAATATAAAAAAGAATAGAGAATAGAGAAAAACAAAATCTCACAGCGGAATCGACAACATATAATATAACAAGGAAGGTAGAAATGGTCACTCCAAACATCCAGGTATATCAGAGTTAAAAACAAACCTTTTTGCGCTGAACAGTTATAAAATCCTGACTATACAAATGCTGATAGGGATACTATATATTACAGCGGAAACTAAAAACATTACGATGGGTGAATCTCCAGCTCCCCTTTAAGATCTCCATAACACCATGGACAATCTAGGAAAATACTCAGTCTGACCCGAGCATTATAAATAAATAACACCCGGATCAGTCTAAAAATTCCAGCGTTAGATAACTCGAATAATGGGGAACATATATAAATGTTCTGTGAAACCACGCCGCTAACGCGGAACGGGTTTTTACCTCACAAGAATAACATCCATACAGACAAGAGCAGAAATAAATATCAGGAAACAAATCGAAATAAGAATGGGCATTATTAATATTAAAACAAGACTTGAAAGAATGGGAATAATCCAAGAAAAATCCAGACTAGACAGAATGGATAAACAAGATAATTGTCCAAACTTGATAGAATGGAGAAAACAAGATAACCGTCCAAACGTGATAGAATGGACAAAAAAAACTGTAATCAAACATCATGAAGAGTGGTTGGCTCTTCCCATTGCAATTACAGAAAAAACTGATTCAAAGGTTCGAACTAAATAAGTAAAATGAATTTATCCAATGTAACTAGGAGGGTTCTCCCCCTTTCCACGAAAGTATACCTCTAGATAAAATATACTTGAGAGCACACGCGTCACTCTTGGGAACTTCCAAGCTGGACACTGCTTCACACGAGCATCCGAATATTTCACATCAATGCATGCATGTCGAAACCTCCCTAGATGATGTGAACATACCCTGATGGGTGCGACCCATATGGCTTGGCTCCCACTGGCGCCTTGGTTTTACTTTTCCGGTATCAGATATCAATGTTCAAAACGGTCGATAAATCGTCTTAGAATGACGAAGCACAATAATGACTTGGAGAGTGCGCCCTCCTTTTTCGCGCCTTGGTTTTAGTCATTTTCGATAAAGGATAACAAAGCTCAACGGAGCAATAAATTGTCTTCAAATGACAATAACAAAGAAGCTGAAGTAACCAATAGCTGAGATACCAACTATCAAGGATATAAAACGATCGTATATGGAAATTAAGTCTTGTATTCTTATCACCACTCATTGAATTCAAACTTGTACTTTTTCTTGGTTAACAATAATACTGGAAAAGTCAAGGTAGTGTTACCTCAAATTCATGTCCAACAATTATTCTTAACTTTTGAAATAGCGACAAGTTTACTTCTTCGATGTATGGTGCTAATTATACAAATAAATCATTTCCATATAAGTGATTCGCTTTACGGAAATTATTCATTTCCATAAACGAATCGAACTTTTTCGTTTTAAAAACGAACTAAACTTTTGCTTGATTTCTATATTGGTAAAACACTTTTAGAATTAGTTCCTGATTGTTAAAACATTAAGAGAATAATTTTTTCAAGTGCGCGACATTGAAGGCCTAAACCAACATCAAACTGAACACCCAGAAGATTATCCAACTTAACATCCCAATAATCGAGTTCCAATTCCTTTCTATAACTTTAAAAAAATATTAATTATCCTGAAAGATAATTAATCACATTTAAAATCTCTTTTAAATAAATAAATCTATTATCTTTAATAAAATAGATAACTATTTCCAAACACTTATATAACATTGGTAAATTAACTTTAAAATATTTATTTAATCGGTTTATTAACTTTAATCAATTGATTAAAGCAATTTTTATTATATTAGTTAATTTACTTAAATCACTTTTATTAAATAAATTAATTAACTTTAAATATCATTTTCTAGCGACTTCTTTTTCTGGCAGCTGCGATTAATTTCGGAGCTTTGTTTTCTGGCGGCTCCGTCCTTCTTCTTTAGTCTAAGCTTCTCCATCACCTCCTCGTCATTTCCTGGTAGCAGCACGCACTATGCCTCCGAAGAAAAAGACTCTACCTGCTAGCTCTCTGCCAGATCTGGATCGAGCAGTTACGCGATCTACTGCTTCGATCTGTGCTCCTCCTACTGTTGCGTTTGTCGGTCCTCCAATGGTAGGTTGTAGCATCCCTCCGAAGTCTGCATCTGTCCTCGCCTTGGAATCTATAGGCAATGGCATCCTACTTGCTAATGTTACTCTTGCCTCCCTGCTCAACGATATCAACTCTCCCTTTAATGCCACCAAGCTTCCCTATCCATTGGCTGTTGGAGAGCACAGTCTATCGCCTCTGTTAGCGAATGCAGGTAATTCCTCTTGGTCTCAAACGGAAGTGGGTTTGCATGATGTTTCTACTATTGGTAATGATGAAAGTGAGCACTTTGAAGTGGTAAATGGTTATGTAGCTGTTGCCGATGTTGGCAGAAATGAACGAGCAGAAGGGTATGAAGTTGTTGGTTGCAAGTCTATTAACAGTGGTGTTTTGCAGGGATGCACATCAAGTTTTTGTGGTAATGTTGCACTGGTTTTGTAACAACCCGCAAATTCGTAGCAGTTAATTATCGTCATTAAATGATAATATCAATAGCTGATTGTTATTGAGATTTTAATCGATTGAAATTCTTTCGTATATTCATCGTTGTTGTACGGGCTTTAAAGTTTGTCTTGGCCCATTTCTTTTGTTGCCGTGATTATCAAACCAAACTCGGTCCCCCTTTGTAATCCATCCATTCGTTCGAAACCTAAAACAAAAACAAACGAAAGAAAAAATAAATGGCGGCTTTGTTCTTCGTTTCTTCGATCTGAAAATTAGGGCTTTGATGTTTTCTTGTCGTCTGATGCTTTGTCGAGCTCGATTGCCTTGAGATAGTTTCGTTCTCTTCTTCGCTTGCTCCTTGGGACTCTGTTACCAATTGAAGCTTCTGCTTCGATCTTTGATTTGAAAATTTGAGCTTGGCCTCGTCTTCGTTCCTCCACGAATTAGGGCATTCTCAATTAGCTTCGTCGATCGTCTTCCTCTTTGCTCTCTGAAGATTAGGGATTTGCGAATATTCGAAGGCGTCGTTCATTTGGTGCTTGCGACTCCTTCTCTCGAGTTCGTCTCCGCTTCGAACGAGGTGAGTGATTTATTGCTCACATCTAATTCAAGTTCTCTGTTTCGTGACTTGGGATTTAAGTGTTTTAGTAATCGATGATTTCCTACTTTTGCAATTTACGTGATTTTTGAACTATGAATTGGTACGAGTCCTTGAATTTATAGCTTCGGCTGTTTTATTTTGATTGAGTTTGATTTTGGAGCATTTTGTAGATGACTTGTTCATCACAGTGGTTTCCTTTTGACTTCGATCTCATTTTTCTCCGTGTTTGACTTGGTTTCACCGTTGGTGATTTCTGACTCGTTTAATATCGGGTCTTGGCATTTTCGTGACATTTGATTTGACTTTGTTATAATTGCACTTTGGTTTGCACTGTCATTGATCATCTTGATGCAATAACCAAGCTTCGGCTTTTTTTTTCTGGTGACATTGGTTACTGTTCGATTCAGTTCCTGTTAGCTTCGACTTGATTAGTTTGACTCGATCATAACTGTTGCACATATGTTTATGCTTGTTGTAGATATTTGCTTTTGCCTTAAGCATTTCACTGTGGCTTAGGCACTTGATACTTCATATATATACATACATTCATGTATGCATATATGTGACTGTTCCATGGTTCTCTGTCTACTTGACAGTTTCGTATTACTTGTATGCTACCTTGCATTTATCTTGATGGCATTTGGTTTGCTTATATTGCTTCCCTGCCCACTGTCTTAAGTCCGGTACTTCATTTTGATTATATGATATTGTACTTGATTAAGTACACTTGAGCTTGTTCTTGATTGTGATACTTGGGCATTTGTCACTAGTGCATGTCCATATACTTTTTTTTTCTATTGGGTTGCACTGTCCAGCCTCACGTAGTTGTTACCCGGTGATATGGTTACGGTACTAAGATTGTTACATATGTTCTGCCTATCTAGGTGTTCATGTGTTTGTGGTCTTCACATTGATTTCATGTTGCCTCCTATTTTGGTCTGGGCACGTGAGCTTCCAGGAAGTCTTCATTTCAGGCAGTCTTCACATTGCATTTGCACTCGAGTTCGACCTATAGCTATGCATTCATTGTTCTGGTCATTTTGCATCCGAACTTTTCATATGTTCCCCGATTTGTTGTACTTGAGTCAGTGATGCACTTTCACTGCATTGCCAGTTCCTTGGATAGTTTCATTTGCATGTTTAACTATGCTTTGAAGTGTAGCTTCTCTTGGGTCTTTTACTTGATATTGTTTTACACTTGAACCTGACCTTGATCTTAGAATTTGTTTGTTGATTTGGTCTTGAGTCTGTTGCCTTCACCTATGGACTTTGTTGACATTATAGCTTGGTCATTTGAGTCACTCATACCAGTCTCTTGTAACCTGTTATTCCCATTTCATTGTAGTCTGCACTTGAATATGGTCTTGTACTTGTGAAGTTTCAAAATGGTGCACTTGTGACCAGTTGCCTGGGGTCTTTACTAGTGTACACTTCTGTTGCATATTCACTTACCCCCTGGTGCATTCGTATCTGATTCATTACTTGTTGCCATTCACTAATTATCAGTTGCATTCCTTTGAATCATTTCATGTTTGAACCATCGTACTGGTGACATTGAGATGTCTGTAGTTTAGTCACGGTCTGCCCTTGTCTTTGTACATGTTTGCCCCTGCAGTTTCATTGTGGTGGTGACTGTATATTCGGTGGTGGCGAGGCAGTGCACGCGTGCGTGCACTGCAGCCACCCAGAATTGACAGATTTTAATCGATATTTCTTTTATCCTTAATTCATCGATCTGTTGCGTAATTCGTAGGCTGTATTGGCGAGGCAGTACACGTTAGCGTGTACTGCAGCCAATTAGTATTGATATTTTTAAATTGACATTTCAATTGCTTAAACTGCTTTGGATTTCTGTTTTGTGGAATAACACTGTTTAGTGTTATTTCTGCCGTTATCCAATTCTCGTATCGAGAGTTGGATATACGAGATTTCTGTGACTGTAATATATATTGAGATTGATTATTATTGCTTCTATGCTCTAATAACTGATTTTGAATTAGACTGATCCGAGTATTATTTTCTTTTGAATGTAATACTCGGGTCAGACCGAGTATTTACAGGTTGTAGATTTTTAGCTTTGGGTTGCTGCTAGAGCTATGAAGACTTTTTACATCATTTGAAGTGGTCTTCGTCTTGTTGTAGTAGTCTGTGTGTCTGTTGTAAGATGATAATGTATTCATGTATATTAGTCGATAATGTACTTGTATATATAACTTCTTGAGTCGACAATTGTAGTTGTATCATTTGTATTGTGTCAAATGTATTGTAACTGATATCAGTTATTGTATATATGAGACTTTTCGTTCCATCTTTATTCCGCATTTATGTTATCTGTGTTATTTTTATATCTATTGTCCTAAACTATTATAGCCACTGTGCAGTAGCTTTGAGTTTGTATCGGTATGTCGGTATTCCTCTAAAAATGAAATGCAATGTTTTATTATCTGACATATCGGTGCTCGCACAAGGCAATTACATAGAGGGTCGCTCCTCAACAGCCTTATTCTCCGTGCTAGTTGACAGCACTACACCGTAGTGTTCTTGGCTAGCGTGGGTATAGAGGTGGGGCGTCACAGCTTGGTATCAGAGCCTGGGGTTTAGGACAATTATAAAACATAACTTAGATGGAGCATGTGTTACAACTATTTGTCGATGTTTTATCTCTCATCTTTACATATGATTATTTTTGACTGTTAGGTATGAATTCCTAACGCTTATTTTTGTGTTTTCCTAATCTGGATTTCCCTTCGACTTCGGTCACTCTGTTTTTGGGAAATTGCTAATTTCTTGATTTTCAAGACTCTGATTTTGTTTGCCGTTGGTTTCTTTGATAATGATGATTGATTCATTTTGTACTCGACGGCGGCTATTAATTGTTGACTTCGACATTGACTTGATTCTTACTTTTGTTGAAGTCATTTATGCATTTCTGCTCGATTTGCTTTGTTTTTCCAATTGATAATCGATTCTTCTTTTCTAATTAGTTGTTATCACCTTTGTCGATTTTGATAACTTCTATTTCTGGAATTTTTGGGTATTCCTACTTTGATGAATTTGGAATCGAATTCTTTGGATTTTATTCACGTCTTCGAACGTGAAATTTTAGTGAACTGACTTGGTTTCCTAATTTAATCGATTCTTGATCATTTCCCCGAATTGTTGCTATCATTTATTAGCAACTTTGATGACATTTTCTTCGGGATTTTTGTGAACATACTTTCTGATGGATTCAGTATCGATTTCTTTGAATTCCATTCACATCTTCGTATGTGAATTCTTGTGATTGATTGTTTCTACAATCATTTTTGTGATTTGTCACTTTGAAAATATAAAGGTTTTCTATACTAGTAGTAAATATTAAAATCCTTTTTCCAAACGATTTCAAAACTATTTTACTACAAAGCTCTTTTTTTTTCTAAACCGTTTTCCAATCTATTAGTATATACAAGCCTTTACTTCACTCGAATGAGAAATCGACTTAAACGACTTAGTAAAACGGGTGGTATGAAACGCTTGCGTTCACTTCGTCGGTTAGCTCTTGGACTTGTTCGATTGAACCCTTTTTGTGACAATTTCCTAGTGAAGATTTACAGCTTGTTCGTAAATATTTAAGTTAAGCAAGTGGTTATGGGACATGAAGCTAAACTCATATATTTACTAGCTTGGTGTGATTGACACTTCTCGTTGATCATGATGATCATTTTATGATTTAGACTAGCAATTGTGCGATGTCTCTTTGTCCATATGAAGGACTGTACTTCATTTTATTGAGCTTCGTCTCATTTCTTTGTGGGCTGGCAACCCAAGTACTTTTAATGTGTTTCGATTCATCTGATGTACCGTTTGTACTACATCGATGTCTCTGTCTTTCTGATTCATTGGACGTACCGTTTGCACTGCGTCAATGTTCGATTCATCTGATGTACCGTTTGTACTACATCGATGTCTCTGTCTTTCTGATTCATTGGACGTACCGTTTGCACTGCATCAATGTTCGATTCATCTGATGTACCGTTTGTACTACATCGATGTCTCTGTCTTTCTGATTCATTGGACGTACCGTTTGCACTGCGTCAATGTTCGATTCATCTGATGTACCGTTTGTACTACATCGATGTCTCTGTCTTTCCGATTCATTGGACGTACCGTTTGCACTGCGTCAATGTTTGATTCATCTGATGTACCGTTTGTACTACATCGATGTCTTGGCTTTCTGGTTCATTGGACGTACCGTTTGCACTGCGTCAATGTACCGGCTTTCATGCTCCTGTTTGGGATTGGCCATCCTTTTCATGTGTTTTCTGGATTTCTTGTGATGATTTCTAGAATTTGTGCTTCACCAATTTTCGTGATTTCTATTTACAAGTTTCGTCAATTTATGTGTATTGGTGAATTCATGTGTTATTAACTTGTTATGAATACAAGTTTAGGGTATGATATCCCTTTCTATCTTTGAGAAGATTCTTGTGACATTTTGATGAATGAAAATTCATTTGGTATTATATTTTGATGCCAGTTATTTTAATGAGACTTTGACGTGTTAACTTCGGTAACCGTCAATTTTGAAATGGATTTACAAGCGGTTCTCCCGCAACACTGATATTGCTAATTTAATCACGCGTTTTCAAAATTCTTTATTTTTAAAAGTTGTTTCAAAAATATAAATTAAAATTGTTTTCAAATTTTTACAGCTTACATTTTCAAAAGAACGAGGAAGCGATTTAAACATTTCAGAAAAATCGAGGACTATGACCCCTTTCTTTTACTGATTCGCTTAATTCCGGACTTGTCCGTTTGAGAATGTGAAATGTTATTTTTAAAACACACAATCCTGCACTTTCAAGGAAACGATAAAGAGATTTAAACGATTTAGCAAAAGTACGGACTATGAAACCATACTTTTACTACTTCGGTTAATTCCGGACTCGTTAATTGAATATTTATGACTTCTGATTATCGTTTTTGATAATCAGATGTTTGTGATTTCTGATTGTCGTTTTTGATAATCAGATATTTGTGAAATTTGATTATCGTTTGAGATAATTAAATATTTTTCGATTTGATAATCGAATATTTGTGATTTCTGATTATCGTTTTTGATAATCAGATTTTTGTGAAATTTGATTATCGTTTGAGATAATTAAATATTTTTCGATTTGATAATCGAATCTTTGTGATTTCTGATTATCGTTTTTGATAATCAGATATTTGTGAAATTTGATTATCATTTAAGATAATTAAATATTTTTCGATTTGATAATCGAATATTTGTGTTTCTGATTATCGTTTTTGATAATCAGATCTTTGTGGAATTTGATTATCGTTTGAGATAATTAAATATTTTTCGATTTGATAATCGAATCTTTGTAATTTCTGATTATTGTTTTTGATAATCAGATATTTGTGAAATTTGATTATCGTTTGAGATAATTAAATATTTTTCGATTTGATAATCGAATCTTTGTGATTTCTGATTATCGTTTTTGATAATCAGATATTTGTGAAATTTGATTATCATTTAAGATAATTAAATATTTTTCGATTTGATAATCGAATATTTGTGTTTCTGATTATCGTTTTTGATAATCAGATCTTTGTGGAATTTGATTATCGTTTGAGATAATTAAATATTTTTCGATTTGATAATCGAATCTTTGTAATTTCTGATTATTGTTTTTGATAATCAGATATTTGTGAAATTTGATTATCGTTTGAGGTAATTAAATATTTTTCGTTTTGATAATCAGATCTTTGTGGAATTTAATTATCGTTTGAGATAATTAAATATTTTTCGATTTGATTAATCGAATGTTTATGTTTCTGATTTTCGTTTTTTGATAATTAGATATTCGTGAAATTCGATTATCATTTTTGATGATTGAATATTTGCGATTTTGAGATTTGAGCTTCGTCTTTTCTCTGACGATTCAGGTGAGTAATTTGATTTACTCACATTCAATTCGTGCAGTACGTGATTTCTGCTCTGATTCCTTTTCTTTCAAATGCTGGAACTCGATTGATTCTTGCTTTTGATAGTCGTCTGATTTTGATTTCTTGATCCCCATGATGTTGATTCTTTTGATTTGAATCAGTCGAACCTTTTGATTTCATATCTAATACTTTCCCTACTGGCATTTGCTTTGCTTATGCATTCGACATTGTTATGCTCTTATGGTTGTTACCTTTTATCCATTTATTCCCTATGATTGCGTGGACGCAATTTCTTTAAGGAGGGGAGTCTGTAACAACCCGCAAATTCGTAGCAGTTAATTATCGTCATTAAATGATAATATCAATAGCTGATTGTTATTGAGATTTTAATCGATTGAAATTCTTTCGTATATTCATCGTTGTTGTACGGGCTTTAAAGTTTGTCTTGGCCCATTTCTTTTGTTGCCGTGATTATCAAACCAAACTCGGTCCCCCTTTGTAATCCATCCATTCGTTCGAAACCTAAAACAAAAACAAACGAAAGAAAAAATAAATGGCGGCTTTGTTCTTCGTTTCTTCGATCTGAAAATTAGGGCTTTGATGTTTTCTTGTCGTCTGATGCTTTGTCGAGCTCGATTGCCTTGAGATAGTTTCGTTCTCTTCTTCGCTTGCTCCTTGGGACTCTGTTACCAATTGAAGCTTCTGCTTCGATCTTTGATTTGAAAATTTGAGCTTGGCCTCGTCTTCGTTCCTCCACGAATTAGGGCATTCTCAATTAGCTTCGTCGATCGTCTTCCTCTTTGCTCTCTGAAGATTAGGGATTTGCGAATATTCGAAGGCGTCGTTCATTTGGTGCTTGCGACTCCTTCTCTCGAGTTCGTCTCCGCTTCGAACGAGGTGAGTGATTTATTGCTCACATCTAATTCAAGTTCTCTGTTTCGTGACTTGGGATTTAAGTGTTTTAGTAATCGATGATTTCCTACTTTTGCAATTTACGTGATTTTTGAACTATGAATTGGTACGAGTCCTTGAATTTATAGCTTCGGCTGTTTTATTTTGATTGAGTTTGATTTTGGAGCATTTTGTAGATGACTTGTTCATCACAGTGGTTTCCTTTTGACTTCGATCTCATTTTTCTCCGTGTTTGACTTGGTTTCACCGTTGGTGATTTCTGACTCGTTTAATATCGGGTCTTGGCATTTTCGTGACATTTGATTTGACTTTGTTATAATTGCACTTTGGTTTGCACTGTCATTGATCATCTTGATGCAATAACCAAGCTTCGGCTTTTTTTTTCTGGTGACATTGGTTACTGTTCGATTCAGTTCCTGTTAGCTTCGACTTGATTAGTTTGACTCGATCATAACTGTTGCACATATGTTTATGCTTGTTGTAGATATTTGCTTTTGCCTTAAGCATTTCACTGTGGCTTAGGCACTTGATACTTCATATATATACATACATTCATGTATGCATATATGTGACTGTTCCATGGTTCTCTGTCTACTTGACAGTTTCGTATTACTTGTATGCTACCTTGCATTTATCTTGATGGCATTTGGTTTGCTTATATTGCTTCCCTGCCCACTGTCTTAAGTCCGGTACTTCATTTTGATTATATGATATTGTACTTGATTAAGTACACTTGAGCTTGTTCTTGATTGTGATACTTGGGCATTTGTCACTAGTGCATGTCCATATACTTTTTTTTTCTATTGGGTTGCACTGTCCAGCCTCACGTAGTTGTTACCCGGTGATATGGTTACGGTACTAAGATTGTTACATATGTTCTGCCTATCTAGGTGTTCATGTGTTTGTGGTCTTCACATTGATTTCATGTTGCCTCCTATTTTGGTCTGGGCACGTGAGCTTCCAGGAAGTCTTCATTTCAGGCAGTCTTCACATTGCATTTGCACTCGAGTTCGACCTATAGCTATGCATTCATTGTTCTGGTCATTTTGCATCCGAACTTTTCATATGTTCCCCGATTTGTTGTACTTGAGTCAGTGATGCACTTTCACTGCATTGCCAGTTCCTTGGATAGTTTCATTTGCATGTTTAACTATGCTTTGAAGTGTAGCTTCTCTTGGGTCTTTTACTTGATATTGTTTTACACTTGAACCTGACCTTGATCTTAGAATTTGTTTGTTGATTTGGTCTTGAGTCTGTTGCCTTCACCTATGGACTTTGTTGACATTATAGCTTGGTCATTTGAGTCACTCATACCAGTCTCTTGTAACCTGTTATTCCCATTTCATTGTAGTCTGCACTTGAATATGGTCTTGTACTTGTGAAGTTTCAAAATGGTGCACTTGTGACCAGTTGCCTGGGGTCTTTACTAGTGTACACTTCTGTTGCATATTCACTTACCCCCTGGTGCATTCGTATCTGATTCATTACTTGTTGCCATTCACTAATTATCAGTTGCATTCCTTTGAATCATTTCATGTTTGAACCATCGTACTGGTGACATTGAGATGTCTGTAGTTTAGTCACGGTCTGCCCTTGTCTTTGTACATGTTTGCCCCTGCAGTTTCATTGTGGTGGTGACTGTATATTCGGTGGTGGCGAGGCAGTGCACGCGTGCGTGCACTGCAGCCACCCAGAATTGACAGATTTTAATCGATATTTCTTTTATCCTTAATTCATCGATCTGTTGCGTAATTCGTAGGCTGTATTGGCGAGGCAGTACACGTTAGCGTGTACTGCAGCCAATTAGTATTGATATTTTTAAATTGACATTTCAATTGCTTAAACTGCTTTGGATTTCTGTTTTGTGGAATAACACTGTTTAGTGTTATTTCTGCCGTTATCCAATTCTCGTATCGAGAGTTGGATATACGAGATTTGTGTGACTGTAATATATATTGAGATTGATTATTATTGCTTCTATGCTCTAATAACTGATTTTGAATTAGACTGATCCGAGTATTATTTTCTTTTGAATGTAATACTCGGGTCAGACCGAGTATTTACAGGTTGTAGATTTTTAGCTTTGGGTTGCTGCTAGAGCTATGAAGACTTTTTACATCATTTGAAGTGGTCTTCGTCTTGTTGTAGTAGTCTGTGTGTCTGTTGTAAGATGATAATGTATTCATGTATATTAGTCGATAATGTACTTGTATATATAACTTCTTGAGTCGACAATTGTAGTTGTATCATTTGTATTGTGTCAAATGTATTGTAACTGATATCAGTTATTGTATATATGAGACTTTTCGTTCCATCTTTATTCCGCATTTATGTTATCTGTGTTATTTTTATATCTATTGTCCTAAACTATTATAGCCACTGTGCAGTAGCTTTGAGTTTGTATCGGTATGTCGGTATTCCTCTAAAAATGAAATGCAATGTTTTATTATCTGACATATCGGTGCTCACACAAGGCAATTACATAGAGGGTCGCTCCTCAACAGCCTTATTCTCCGTGCTAGTTGACAGCACTACACCGTAGTGTTCTTGGCTAGCGTGGGTATAGAGGTGGGGCGTCACAGGTTTCTAACACAGCTAATTCACCTTCTTGTCCACAATTGCCTCCTGACAGTCACACTGCTCCGTTGGAACTATCTCCACCTAGGTCTCCTCCTAAGTGGTCGTCTCTCTTCACCAAAATGCCTAATAATGTTGGTAAGCATTCTCCTGTTTGCTTTGACAATGTTGAGATTGATGGTGTTATGATTCCTCCTGCGGAAGTGATTGAGGCCGGTGTTGTTTATTGGAAAGATTTTCTGATGGGTTTTTTCCTCGACTCCAATCCTCCCTATCATATTTTAAAAGCTAGATGCAACCAAGTTTGGAAGCCAAGAGGGGGCTTGAGTGTTCATTTTGACAATGAAATGTTCTATTTTAAATTCATGAGAAATGAAGAAAGACAGCGTGTCCTGGAAGCCGACCCAATTCTCATAGAAGAGAAACCATTCATTATTACTACTTGAGTCTGTCAGTGGATAAGGCACGTTCTCAGGTTTTATCTATTCCTGTTTAGGCCCATTTTTCGCACATTCCTTCTGTTTTTCAACCTCTTATCGGGATTGATTGGCTAGTAGGCCTTGTTGGTAAGGTGATTTGTTATGATGCAAATACAGTAGCCAGAAATAGATTAGTTTATGCCAAAGCTCTGATTGAAATAACCCCGGACAAACCTCTTCCTTCAGTGCTAAAAGTCAGAATCGATGAGGGTCATTTTGCTGAGGTCATAGTGCGATACAGTTGGAAACCGGAGATATGTACGGTATGTCAGTCCTTTGGGCATCTTTCGATGGTGTGTTCCAGTTCAGCCTCTGCTGGCATCCCTCCTTCTGATCGAGTTCCTTTGCCTCATCTGCCTATCAGGAGGTGGGTCCCGAAGGTAGCTCTGCATCACCCTGTTTCACCTTCTGTAGTCGCTCCTGCTGTTGTGACACCTAACGTACATGCTCCTGCTGTTGATGCTCTTGTTGTATTTTCTGCTGTTGTGTCTACAACTGTTGTCGCTCCTGTTATTGATGATCCTGTTGGCGAGGCCTGGTCTGTGGAAGCAGCTATTATCTTATCTGATTCTATTGCTTGGAATTCTAAGGAGTGAGCCTGGATTCATGTTCCTTCTGATATGCATTACTCGCCAAAGTCTAACAATTACTATGCCTTTATCAGTGATGTTGAAGGGGAGAGTCGTAGTCTTCTGTATCATATCGACGGTGAGGGTCTTTCTCTTACTAGGACTGGTGAGATTGGTGAGGATAATAAAAGTAAGTTTTATGATGTAACTTGGGATAGGAAATTTATTTACTTGCCCGATTCTGATGGTTACGCTCCTAATCTGGCTGCTCTTTTCTCCGGGTTTGTGCATGTTATTGGACCGACGTCTGCCGTTGGTTCTGGACTCTCCTCTTCGGAGGGTGCGTAGTCTTGTTGTTTAGTTGTCTAGGCTCCATTTTCCCTAGCTCTTGTACTTTATTTTTTTCTTTGTGGTTGGGCTGTTTGCTCCTATTTAACTGTTCTGTGCATGTGCAGAACACATGTTTTCCCATTATATATAAACAGTGGCATGGCCTATTATAAAGCCGGCTACCTTTGCTAAAAAAACAAAAAAAACTTTAAATATCAAAAATTACAAAGATTAATTAAATTCAAATAATCATTACTTAAAATGAATAAGTCATCTAAAAACATCATTTATTAAAATGATAAGTAATTTTAAATCCCATTGATTAAATTTAAACCTTATTAGTTAGGACAATTAATTAAAACATCATTTGTTAAAATGATTTATTTAACTATATATCATCACTAATTAAAATGATTTAACTAAATTCCAAATATCATTAGTTAAAACAATTAATTAAATTTAAAACAATCATTAATTAAAATGATTAACTAAATTCAAATATCATTATTTAAAATTAATTAAACTCCTTTATCATTAACTATAAGAATTAATTAAAGTAAATTAATCATTAGTTAAAAAAATTAATTAGGTATAAAACATCATTAGCAAAGTTGATTAATTAAACCTAAAGATAAACCGATTTTAAAACACCATTAATTAAATTGGTTAATTAATTTCAATATCATTAGTTAAAATGATAAATCAATTTGAATTATCATTAATTAAAATTAAAATGATTAATGAATTTTCAATATTCTATTTACCAAAAACACAAGCTCAAGTTCATACGATAGGGTTTTGGGGATGAAATTGAATAAATGATGATATAGCGAAATCGCTATAACGACATTTAACAAATTAAATGGAGCATCAGGATTTATTTCAATTAAACATCAATATAATAGCATAATTATGTAAACAAATAGTTATTAGCGAGAAACCCCCTTTAGGTCTCTCTATAGATTTTCCATGCAAAGCAATGGTTATGGATAATATATATATAATCATATGGGTTTATAACGATCAATTTAATATGTCATCCATTTTCCAAACAAAAATTCAACAAAACAATCCATCAAACAATTTAATTAACATTCAGGCAATCAATAAAGGTTTATAACATCATAGATATGACATAATAAAATTAAATGTGAGTTAAACTCACACTGATTTTTATTTCGTCGAAACGTCCCTATTTTGGACTAAAACCGAAAGGTCGTCTGATTTTAGCCTAAATTTTCACTTGCTCCAAACCCAACCAAACCAACTCCATTGCGAAGATCTTGACGATCAAGTCCAACGCAAAAAAAAGCTTTCGAAATCCGACCTCGAATGCAAAAGTTATTCGATTTATAAGTTATCGAATTAAATTAAACAATTAAATCCACTAACCACATAATTAAAATATTAATTACCCCTAATCAGCCATTAACCCATCTTCCCCACTTTATTAATCACCCTACCCGTGCACAATACTAATATGCACAAACCCATCACCGCAAATCTTCGAACGACCATAACTCCTTCATTTCTCGATGGAATTGACTCCCGTTTTCGCCAACGCGTCCGTCTTCGCGAGAGCTACCTCCTCATCATCATTGCTTCTCTCCACCTAGCCCCATCAAAATCCAACCTGACACAGCCCCTAACATGTCCCATCAGGTCATGCGACTAAAAACATTGTCGATCCCCTTGAAACTTCGGCCTAAGCAGCATCTTTCAATGCTAAACTCAATTCCAACCTTCGATTCGCCTAAAACCGCCTAAAAATCCATCTAGATCAAGCCCTAGTTCACTGCTTTATGGTCAAGCTCCCCAAAACGTCATCGATCATCACCAAAGCATACAGAGATCGAAGCATATGGCCATGAGAGCTCAAATATATATTTTTGTATGATTTTTAGATGAGTGTGGATTTTTATTTTAAATTTTGAATTCTTGAATTCCAAAAGAAAGAAGTCTCTATTGTTTACAGGCAAGTTAAATAGAAGGAAAAGGTATGGTTGTGTTGTACGTAGGTTGTATGGCCTGGAAATGAAAGGGTATGGGCTGATATGGTGGGTGTGTGTGTGTGTATAATTTTAATTTTAAAATTTCAACTAAACATACCCGGAAATTTCAAAATCCAAACGACACATGCCACCTGGAGTTCTATATGTTACACCCCTATTCTGTATGCAATGAAACTTGCCCCGAGCCCTAATTCAATCGTATGCAGAAGATAGCTTTTCGAACCTAATTATTATATTAAATTTTCGATATTAATTTCAACGCGTTTCTATCTCGCATGATCAAACGATACGTCCAATTATTATGAAATTTGACGGTGTAATATAATTCACTATTATGGATCCAATGAGACTGGTTTCGTCAAAATCCGAGACTGTGCCCCGGAATGACAATTTCACAAATTTAAATATTGTTTTTATATTTAATTATCGATATTTATTCGATCTATTTATATTTATAAATAAAGTTTCAAATTGAATTCACCAATATTATTTATTGGTTAAAAGGAGTTAAATAAAATTATAAATCCATTTAATTAACATTTAATTCACAATTCAATTATTTAATTATTCCCTATATTTGAATTATAAGTTGTTAAATTCCCAAATTCAATTATTTTAAATATTTAAAATAAATTAAACGTTAAAATCAAATGACCAGAATTTTGGGTTGTTACAGTTTCCCTATTTGTTTTCTTTTTACCCTAACAATATGTCTTTCCGACACTTGGATGCTCGGAATTTTAATACCATGGATGTATTAGGTGCCGACTTTTAAGGGTCGAAATGGTGGGTCATTACATACTTGGTTTTTTGCTTGTAGAAGGGTGATCTAACTTACCATTTGAATAAATATGAAGTGGATATATTGTTGTTTAAACTATATTACTATTCCTTAACTTTATATTGTTTTATTCATTTGTAATTCTTGCTTTGGAAAGAAAATGGTATATGTAAATGATATTTATAGACTTGTATGACTTTCTATTACTTGTTGCATAGCCTTGAAACAAAGCACATAGGGTTTGGTTGGACTTTATTTTGAATCGGACTTGAATTTGAAGTGGTTTTATAGCGATAGTCGCTATAGAAGCACTTAGGAAATGCCTTTTGTTCGGCATTTTCTATAGAACTTTGTAAAGAGATCCTTAGGGGTTTCTCACCATAGTTGTGATGTATATTGTGTGTATTAATTACTGTAAAAAGATTAGATGGTAAAAAGTTTGTCATCGTATCGAAAATCAATCAAACTTCCAAGATATCAAAACTAGCCCAGTTTGCTGCCCTTTATAACAGTCATCCGTAGAACTTTTAAAACGCTGCAGTAGATCTGAACCTCTTTTACAGCAATCCGAAAATGTTATAGTTTCTGTTAATTTGCTTTGAAACGACTTTAAATTTAACTATTCTTCTTCAATCTTTCTTGTAGTCTTTTCTAACTTATATTAGAGTATTTTAAAAGTGGTTTGAAATTTTTATATATATTTAATAATTAATTATGTATTATTAAAGTAGAAGGTTTATATTAAATAAAAAGAAAACATGTCTTTTAGAAGTTTTGAAATAAATTATTAAATAGATATCTTAAGTAATATTTTAAACAAAAGTTTAAATCATAATTATAATCATTTTAAAGTATATTTTAAGTATATATGGTTTGTAGAAAATTAGTTAATTATTTTATTGAAGTAATATAAATATTATGTAAAATAAATATCTTTTAATTTTTTTTTAGAATTTTATTAAATATCTTGTTTTGTAAATAAATTAGCATACGCACACACATATCATTTTTAAAAGGTTTTTAAATTATAAACAAATGATTTACAAAGGGGTTTAAGAGTTGCTTAGTGGGTTAATCATGCTTAGTTTATTTACTTGTTTATGGAAAGTAATAAATTATACTTAACACTAAAAGCCGACAAAATAGGCTTGTTCGATCTATGAGATTTAAGAAAGTTGTTCGAGTAGGGTTTAGAAGCAATAGTGCACTAACCTACCGGCTTCACTCTCGAACGAGTGATAGAGTAAGTTGAAAAGGTCAGAAACGTGTTAAGTATACGAAACTTGATTTCTATAAGCGATCGTTATTAGAACCAGATAGTTGACTAGCCATTTATCGAACTTGACCAAACATGACTTAGGAAGTATCTAAAAGCTTCAGGGCTGATGAACGTATTTTTCTGCATTTTAAACCGTTTGTTTCATATATTTTTATTTTAATAAAGCGGTATTATACGGGTATCTTGTTGTGGTTTTGCAGATTATAGATTCCGAAGTGCAACGTTTAAATTAATCGGTTGTGGCGTCCTTAGGTTCAAAAGACAAGCGGCATGAAGTGCAACATTTTGAGCACCAAATAAATCAAAGCAATGTCACGCTTCAATTTATGCGAAATGAGTCAGTTCACGTTTTCACTTCAGCATATGGTTCAAAGTGCATCACGTGGACTTCAGTTCATAAAGAAATACATAGAAACTCACGTTTAAAGCAAGGCTACGTGCTGGCAATTCAACAAGTCATAAGAAAATAATTCAAAGTAACAGCTCACCATCACGTGTTCAATTCAAAGCATGGACCGAATATGGTTAATTCAAGCAATGTGGACCAACCAAATGTTTAGCATATATTTCAAGCAATGACGTGGCCACATTATTCTCCAATTTCAAAGCTCAGCATAGTCATGTGAATGCCACCTCTTTTACCAATTCAAACAATGACTACGTGCAACTCAAGTTTGATATATTCAAGGGCAAACCAATTCAAAGCAAACGTGGCCACATATATTTTCGGCAACAAGACTTATTTTGGGGAACGAAAGTCTATAAATAGAGAACGAGATAGCAACCAGAAGATATCATCTCTTACCCAGCACTTCTTTCTTCTAGTTTATTTTTTCAGCAATGTTATTTATTTCAGAGCATGGACGGATTTGTTAATTAGTTTTAGCAGTCTGTTTATTTTTGTTTTAGTACTCTTTTCAGTAATTTAAATACAGTTCGTTTGATTTCCAGTTGTTTACTCTGTTTATTTCCCTTCCGTACTTTTTATTTCTACTCTGAATTCTACAGTAAATTTCGTTGATTAGTTTCAGTGAAATTTGGAATTTCAGGGTGATTGCTTTTATTATTGTTTTTATTATCCGTTCAAAACCATCATCGAATTTGTTTAACACGCCTAAGATTTAAAAATGAATTTCAATTGTTTTAAAACGCAATTCCCTGTGTTCGACCTGCATACTACACGCCTGTGCGCTTGCAGAATTTATTAAAATTTGTGTTTTTCTAATCAATAGAAAAGTCAACAACAAGTTTTTGGCGCCGTTGCCGGGGAGTTGCTATTTTGAAATTTTCGATTTCGTGACAGGCGGGAATACTCACCACTATACTACAACCCTAACTGGAAGCATCATCCAAATTTTTCGTGGTCAAATCCTAACAATGCAGCTAATCCATCACATTTGTATCCGATGATACCAAATCCGAATTATCGAGCCCCAACCTCTAATGCTCAAAATTCTCAACCAACTCCTCAAACAAAACCTTCGAATCAACCATACAGGCATCCTAATTTCAATTCATCAGCCCAACCATCACAAGAAATTGCTCGATTAGAAAAACAAATCACTAACCAAGATGCGAGAATTGAGAAAATCACTAAACAAAATGAACAATTGTTGATTATGATGAAGGACTTTATGAAAATCAATGAGAAAGGTAAATTGCCTAGTCAACCCGAAGTGAATCCAAAGTATAACACTCGAGGAGCAAATTCTTGTGAGGACGAAAATATAAATCCAGTTAATGCTGTCACCACATTAAGGTCTGGAAAGAAGGTAGACAACCACGTCGGCAACCCTGACATCCTCCCTAAATCTACCCATGTTCAAAATTCTGAGACTCAGTCGACACCCACTGTTGTCGATCCTATCAACTCTCATTCTTCATCCAAGGTTGGCAATCCCAACCACTCTTCACCTTCTGATGTTGGCAACCCCAACATTCCAGTTTCTTTATCTTCACCATCTAGTAAAACACCTTCTTCTTCAAATGAAAAAACTACCGAACGAGTCTATAAACCCATAGCTCCATTTCCTCATAGACTCAACAAAAAGAAGAAGCCCGCTAATTTTGACCAAATTCTTGAAATCTTCAAACAAGTTCGAATCAATATTCCACTTCTTGATACCATTGAGCAAATTCCTCAATATGCCAAGTGTCTTAAAGAGCTATGTACTCAAAAACGTGCCACGAACGTTCCAAAGACCGCATTTCTAACTGCAAATACTAGCTCTGTTCTTTCGAATCCCTCCCCAATCAAGTATAAGGACCCCGGTTGTCCTACAATCGGTTGTAAAATTGGTAACACTCACATTAGTCATGCCCTACTTGATCTTGGAGCGAGTGTAAATCTTCTACCTTATACTGTGTACTGTCAACTTGGACTAGGGGAATTAAAGCCTACAAACATCACAATTCAATTAGCTGATCGATCTGTCAAAAAACCATTAGGCACAGTTGAAGATGTTTTGATACAAATTGAGCAATTCTATTTCCCAGTCGATTTCATAGTCCTAGAGACCGCTCCCGTCTCAAATCCGAACAGTCAAATTCCCTTGATATTAGGCCGTCCATTCTTGGCAACATCAAATGCTATCATAAATTGTAGGAATGGTCAACTTCGACTTTCCTTTGGACACCTAACCATCGAACTAAATATTTTCAATCTTAACAAACAACCAAGGGATCTTGAAATAGAAGTAGTTGACATGATTCAAACAATTGTAGAAAATGATTTTAGCGATACCACAGAATCTCTTAATATGTGCCTAGATCATTTTAATTCCAACTTCAACGAGGATGAATACATTTCTGAATTAAATGATTTGCTCCACTCTTCTTATGATTCGCTAGAATTCAATCAATTGACTTCCATCGAAGCCTCAACCGAAGAACGCCCTAAATTAGAACTCAAACCTCTTCCAATCGAGCTTAAGTACGCATACTTAGATTCTTCGGAAAATTTCCCAGTAATCTTGGCCTCCGATCTCATTAAGGACCAAGAAGAACAACTTTTGAAAATTTTAAGGGAAAATAAAGAGGCATTAGGATGGGTAATCACCGACATTAAGGGAATCAGTCCATCAATCATCGAACATCGAATACATTTAATCGATGAGGCTAAACCCACTCGCGAAGCTCAAAGGCGACTAAATCCCAATATGAGAGAAGTGGTAAAGGAAGAGATTATCAAATGTTTAGACAATGACATTATCTACCCTATCTCTGACAGTACTTGGGTAAGTCCGGTACAAGTTGTACCAAAGAAATCTGGAATCACTGTGATCACAAATGAAAATAACGAACTTGTTCCCACAAAAGTCAAAACAAAATGGCGTGTCTGCATCGACTATCGAAAACTCAATACAGCAACAAGAAAAGATCATTTTCCCCTCCCTTTCATTGATCAAATGCTTGAACGTTTAGCCGGTCATAAATATTACTGTTTTCTTGATGGTTACTCCGGCTATAATCAAATTCCTATTGCGTTAGAGGATCAACACAAAACGACGTTCACATGTCCCTTCGGAACTTTCGCTTATCGTCGCATGCCCTTCGGTCTTTGTAATGCCCCCGCCACCTTTCAGAGATGTATGATGAGTATATTTTCTGATATGGTGGAGGACTTCTTAGAAATATTCATGGACGATTTTTCAATCTATGGGTCATCTTTTGATCAATGCCTCCTTCGTTTAGAACGTGTCTTAAAGCGATGTAAGGAGAAATCTCTTGTGCTTAATTGGGAAAAATGTCATTTTATGGTAAAACGAGGAATAGTCTTAGGTCATGTTGTCTCTAAAAATGGGCTAGAAGTTGACAAATCTAAAGTTGATCTTATTGCTAACCTTCCTCCTCCAAAGTCCGTCAAGGACATTCGCTCATTTCTTGGCCATGCGGGATTTTATAGAAGGTTCATTAAAGATTTTTCAAAAATTTCAAAACCTCTCTCAAATCTTCTAGCAAAAGACGTTAAATTTGACTTTTCCGATGAATGTAAAACGTCTTTTGAAACCCTTAAATCGATCTTGACCACTGCACCCATCATCCAACCTCCAGATTGGACTCTGCCTTTTGAATTAATGTGTGACGCTTCTGATTATGCCGTTGGAGCCATCTTGGGTCAACGAGTCGATAAACTTCCTCGAGTCATCTACTATGCTAGCAAAACTCTAAACGATGCTCAATTGAATTACTCAACCACAGAAAAAGAGTTTTTAGCAGTTGTCTTCGCCCTCGATAAGTTTAGATCATATCTCGTAGGTTCTAAAGTAATAGTTTACACCGATCATGCCGCATTACGGTATTTACTCACGAAGAAGGATGCCAAAGCCCGCTTAATCCGTTGGATCCTACTTCTTCAAGAGTTTGACTTAGAAATACGAGACAAAAAGGGTTCTGAAAATGTCGTAGCCGACCATCTCTCCCGTATTGTGCACAAAAACGTCGATGACACTCAAATCAACGATCATTTTCCCGATGAACAAATTCTTTCTATTTCTAGTGCACCATGGTACGCCGACATTGTAAATTATCTTGTCCCAAATGAAACACCTTCCCATTGGTCAAAACAAGATAAACAAAAATTTCTCTCCAATGTTCGAAACTTTTACTGGGACGATCCTTATCTCTTTAAATATTGTCCTGATCAGATCATTCGTAGGTGTGTCCCCGAACATGAATTCCACAGCATTCTCTCTTTTTCACATAATCACGCATGTGGAGGACACTTTGGAGCAAAGAAAACCGCTGCCAAGGTATTACAGTGCGGTTTTTATTGGCCCTCTCTTTTTCGTGACGCTCACGAATTTTGCTCCAAATGCGCTCGATGTCAACAAACAGGCCGTATTTCCAAACGTAACATGATGCCCCTAAACCCAATCCTTGTTATCGAAATTTTTGATGTTTGGGGCATCGATTTCATGGGACCTTTTCCGAATTCTTTTGGAAATCTGTACATCCTCCTTGCAGTGGATTACGTGTCTAAATGGGTTGAAGCCATTCCCACCAGAACGAACGACAATAAAGTTGTTGTCAAATTTCTGAAAGAAAACATATTTTCTCGTTTTGGTACACCTCGAGCTATCATAAGTGATAACGGTTCTCATTTCTGTAATCGTGCTTTTGAATCTCTTCTTAAGAAATACTCTATCACGCATAAACTATCTACTCCATATCATCCACAGACTAGCGGTCAAGTCGAGATTTCCAACAGACAGATCAAACAAATTCTTGAAAAGACAGTGAACTCAAATAGAAAAGATTGGTCATCTAAATTGATAGATGCTCTTTGGGCATTTCGCACAGCTTTTAAAACCAATCTAGGAATGTCACCCTACCGATTAATTTTTGGAAAAGCATGTCATTTACCCGCTGAGCTCGAGCACCGCGCACTTTGGGCAATCAAATATCTTAATTTTGACATGGAAAAAGCCGGATCACATCGTAAATTACAATTGTCAGAATTAGAAGAACTAAGAAATGAAGCGTATGAAAATGCAAAGATTTATAAAGAGAAAACTAAATTTTATCATGATAAATTCATACTTCGTAAGACATTCGAAGTAGGGCAGAAAGTTCTCTTATATAATTCCAGACTTCATTTATTTCCGGGCAAATTGAGATCTCGATGGACAGGTCCATATATTGTGAAAACCGTATACCCTTATGGTGCAGTTGAAATTGAAAATCCTAGGGACAGTTCCATTTCAAAGGTCAATGGACAACGCTTGAAGCCATTTCTTGAGTTTGAACAACATGAGGAAGACGAATTCGTGGATCTCCACGAACCTAGCTATTCGGCATGAGTCACTCACTTTCTTGTACATATCAGGTTGTATTTTTTTTAGTTTTGCATTTGCATTCCATTTGACAATTGGGACACTGTCTCATTCCAGTGTGGGGGGGGATACATGTCTTATACTGTTTATTCATTTTTCATAAGTTCATCTCATCATCATTTAAAAAAAAAAATTAGCTTCATCTCATCATTTTTTTTTTTCTTTTTCTCAAATTTCATTTTGTCTTTGCCTCATTTTCCATTATTAGGACTTTGACTTGTTTTTAAATAGTCACAACAAAGTAAGTAAACAGTTGAAGTCAATTAATGAAAATTTTTGTGAATCGCTAATTTCAAATGTAAAATATAATGAAAAGTTGAATTACAAGCGATAATAGTGAGGTTAGTATATAGGGAGATTCGTAGGTGATGGTTATGAAATCCTTTCTAAATTGTAGTCTTTGTTTAAAAAAGTGGTAGATTTAAAGTACATGCGTTGA
Source organism: Allium fistulosum (assembly GCA_030737815.1). Classification (NCBI taxonomy): domain Eukaryota; kingdom Viridiplantae; phylum Streptophyta; class Magnoliopsida; order Asparagales; family Amaryllidaceae; genus Allium; species Allium fistulosum. The sequence continues at coordinate 90,426,040 of CM060905.1, forward strand.
CATTTCAAATCATTGAAATTAAGTGGTGTTAAGTTGATTTGCATAACTCTCTTCAGTTCATTTTATAAAAAAAATGATTTAAGAACACCTACAGTCAATAGGTGTACACACTTATGAAAGTGTGTCCACTCGCCACGCTCTGTACTCTTCTCACATAAGCCCGCAAGGCAGTGCATGGATGGTATATCTGGCCTCAACATTCTGAGTTAGGTGTATAAAGAAATTAAATAAATAATCACCTAAGGATTACCGACCTTTTCTGACATAGTCAGCGTCGGTTTGCACAATCCGCCAAGCTCTGTCCCAACTCTCACGTAAGCCCGCGAGGCAGTGCATGGGTGGTATACCTTGGTCCAAAAGTTAGGTGTATATATATAAAAAATTAATAAAGAGAGACTAAGCTATTGAAACCCAAACACTTCTTGTCTTTATTGATTTGGCTTGTTATACAAATGGAAATGAAAAATACCATTTTGAAAAAAACTGTGATTAACAATAAAGAATTTATTTCATGGCTGCACTATGTTATCAACCGAAATAACTGGCCAAACTAGAATCTAATGTATGAAAACTTGAGTTATATTGAAATTTGTGATTAGCGAGGAACTAAAAAATTTCTAGAAGTTGACTCAAACCGATATACATTATTTTGTTGTTATGAAGTAAATCGAGTCTCCATTTGTTTAAAATTTTGCATTCATGTAGTATAATAGAATCATCACATACTGCATTTGGATTTTGTGGGTAGTATCCGCTGAAAACCCTCACGAGACACCACTCGTCCTACTAGGGACACCTAGAGGTTTAACGGCTTGTTGCATACGCTCAATGCAATCGTGTTTCCTACGAAAAAGGATTTAGTTAGTTTTTATTTTCTTGTTTATTCGAGGACAAATAAAGTTCAAGTGTGGGGGTATTTGATGAACGTATTTTTCTGCATTTTAAACCGTTTGTTTCATATATTTTTATTTTAATAAAGCGGTATTATACGGGTATCTTGTTGTGGTTTTGCAGATTATAGATTCCGAAGTGCAACGTTTAAATTAATCGGTTGTGGCGTCCTTAGGTTCAAAAGACAAGCGGCATGAAGTGCAACATTTTGAGCACCAAATAAATCAAAGCAATGTCACGCTTCAATTTATGCGAAATGAGTCAGTTCACGTTTTCACTTCAGCATATGGTTCAAAGTGCATCACGTGGACTTCAGTTCATAAAGAAATACATAGAAACTCACGTTTAAAGCAAGGCTACGTGCTGGCAATTCAACAAGTCATAAGAAAATAATTCAAAGTAACAGCTCACCATCACGTGTTCAATTCAAAGCATGGACCGAATATGGTTAATTCAAGCAATGTGGACCAACCAAATGTTTAGCATATATTTCAAGCAATGACGTGGCCACATTATTCTCCAATTTCAAAGCTCAGCATAGTCATGTGAATGCCACCTCTTTTACCAATTCAAACAATGACTACGTGCAACTCAAGTTTGATATATTCAAGGGCAAACCAATTCAAAGCAAACGTGGCCACATATATTTTCGGCAACAAGACTTATTTTGGGGAACGAAAGTCTATAAATAGAGAACGAGATAGCAACCAGAAGATATCATCTCTTACCCAGCACTTCTTTCTTCTAGTTTATTTTTTCAGCAATGTTATTTATTTCAGAGCATGGACAGATTTGTTAATTAGTTTTAGCAGTCTGTTTATTTTTGTTTTAGTACTCTTTTCAGTAATTTAAATACAGTTCGTTTGATTTCCAGTTGTTTACTATGTTTATTTCCCTTCCGTACTTTTTATTTCTACTCTGAATTCTACAGTAAATTTCGTTGATTAGTTTCAGTGAAATTTGGAATTTCAGGGTGATTGCTTTTATTATTGTTTTTATTATCCGTTCAAAACCATCATCGAATTTGTTTAACACGCCTAAGATTTAAAAATGAATTTCAATTGTTTTAAAACGCAATTCCCTGTGTTCGACCTGCATACTACACGCCTGTGCGCTTGCAGAATTTATTAAAATTTGTGTTTTTCTAATCAATAGAAAAGTCAACAACAAGGGCCTCATATGGTTTGAGATCCCCCGAGAGGACTCATTGGTATGAAACGTCTCTGGCTTTAAGGATTGTATATATACTAGATCCCTCGAGGAGGACTCCTCTTTATATATTGTTCACTTATTTCTAAAAGAACCGAAATTGAGTTAACCAGAAGTTCATCGATTTAGTTTTGAAGAGTCTGGGATCGGATAAGTGTATTACTTACCGAACACTACTTCGAAACTAGTATACGAGTTCTACATTTCAAAAGCGGTTATGAAGTGGAATGTTATAGAGTTGAACTATTTACCCTAAGATTAAGCCCAAGGGTGAGGTCAGCATTAACATTTCAGACTAATGCTGTAGAGTTGAACTTTCCATCCTAAAGTTAAGTCCAAGGGAGAGTTCAGCGTTAGCGTTTGTTGGACGACTTATGCTGGAATCCATGGAGAGACTCGTGTCCTGCTCGAGCGATGTAGACTCACATAAGCGATGTCGAACATGACCTCAACATCAGAACTGACAGAAAATAGAGTCAAGATGCACGGCTGGGGTTTAGCTAACTCGTGACAAGGTATATCAACTCCATATCTAGAGTATGCTTATCGATGTTGCTAGCGGTAGTTGTTGATACTTGGTTCCACGTGTTTGGGCATGGGCTAGTTGTGTTTACCTTATGGTATATTTTATCTAGAGATATACGACACTCGGAATGTACTTTCTGACCCTTGTGTAGGAATCAGATTCAGCTTGATCGAAGAAATCTCTCTAAAAAATCGATATGCGAACGTACCTTAGTGGTTTTAGATGTACTTTTAATATTGTTGTGTTGTGAGATGAAAGCAGCACAACTATTTTCTGATTTATATTCTACACCCTAGACATTATCTATTATATCAGTATATTAACTTAACAAATGGTTTTTTATTTATTTTGAGGGTAAAACCATTATGGTGATCCGTATGGTCTCAAAAGTTACTATTATATGGATGCATGTATCTTAAGTTTTCTCATACCAGACTTATGTCTGACACATGGTTTTTGTTTTCCCTAAATTCCTCGTGTACTCTTTCAAGCAGGCTAAGTAAAGCAGGTTTGTATTTGGACGCTTCAGAGCTTCAAGAAATGAGCTGGAGGCTTCCGTTATCTATCTATTTCCATTGCACTATTATTATGTATGTATCAACATTGTGAGGACATGCAATTATAACTGTCTGGGCTGACTGTAGTACTTAGGTTTTATATTACTCTATATTTTGTAGTAACCCTTTATACTGTCTTTTGGATATTGTATTTTATCATTCTGCTTGTGAGATAATGATATTGTGTTCTTTCTTCCTTGTTTTCTTTCTTTTTCTTTTTTACTTTACCCTAACTATCTATCTTTATGACACTTGAATACTATGGATGTATTTAGTGTCAACATTCGAGGATTGAAAAGTTGGGTCGTTACGTAAATCCTTTAGACTTACTCCACCTATTGGGCTAGGCCAGTAGCCAGGGAGGGGAGAATACTTTTTATTCAGCCCTAAGCCTAGACACCACTATTCTAAATACTCATCAAATAGAAAATTTTATTAGTTGGCCCATAATGTTGGCTAATTAGACTGCATAGACTATAAGGGCTATTATACTATTGTCTGAACTTGGTCCGTTTTGCAGTGGGTGAAATAGGTAAATTTCAAAAATATTTCCTATTTGGATCATATTGGGCCTATGAAGTCTATTAACTAGCATTATATCCAATCTATCAATTTAAATAAAATCATATTATATATAGAAATTATTTTGTATTTTTTTAATTAGTCATATGAGTTGGTTTTATTCAATGATTATTTTGAATATATCTCATATATTCATAACATGACATGATAGTATGATGATGTAATTACGTATATATACACACATACGTACACATACATACATATATACATATATATATTGGGATTTATATCTACTATATATACATGCATATGATAATTTCATATAAATATCAGGAATATAAATGCCTAAATATGTATATATGGATGTATGTGTATAGTATAGACATTTATATGTGTATGTAACATACATATGTTGCCATATAAATTAAATTTAGATAAACAGTAATCAAAGAACAATTGATGAAACAAATTTCAAATTTATTTCGTTTGTTAAGGAAATATCAAATTAATATCTAAAATAAAAGGGCAAGTCCTTCCACCTTTCTCTCTTCTAAACGCCTAACTAAAAATAGATTCAAATCATATAATCTAATTTATATATACCATATTCAATAGCAGCCTAAAATAAGTAAGAGATTTGATATTATACAAATTATGACTTGCATTAAATGATCAAAATAGTGTGTGTATGTGTATAGAAGATAAATGATTTAATAATGATTATCTACATGTGTTTAATTTTAACTTTATAAAAACACACACATATAATATAAACAAACTTTCATGATAATCTTCTCAAAATTGAATTTGATTAATATGATGGTCAAAAATGGCGGCTCTTCCTCCCACTTTTCATTCTCTCACGCATTGTTCTGAAAACCGGACTCGGCCCAAGTTCAACCGTAGAGAACCACGGACCATCAGCCAAGAAGGCCCGGAAAGCATTTGAACCGCTGATCTGCATGGACCGTTCAAAAACCGCAAAAGCCGGCCCAAACCGTCGGCCCAATATAAATTAAACCGGGTTCTGAACTTTGAAATTAGGATACCAAGTTTTAAAAGACACATGCAGGTCAAACTTCAAAGCCCACGAGGTGGATTTCCAGCAGTTAATGAATTAATAGAACAGGTAGACTATACATATAGAGGAGTGGACAGATTTTTTTTCTTCATTTTGCACGATGTGGGATAAACATCCTTGCTTTTTAATCATCAATTTTACTTTTGTTAGTTCCCTGCTGGTGTTAAAGTAAAACCAACTAATATTACGAACAACATCTTAGGTTCTAAACATGCTGAAGGTAACTGATTTGCTTTTTAAGCATGTATTCTTAAATATTTAAAACTTTTAGGCTAAAAAAGTTATAAAATAATTTTTCAGCAAAGCTTTTTTACCATAAATTTTTTGAAAATTATTATATTCATATGTTAATCTAGATTATGAAAAAAAAAATTGCACGGTTTTAACGGTCCGACCGGTTGAACCTCCGGAACCTTCGATCTTGGACTACCACGGTTCTATCCACGGTCCAGTTTTCAAAACTATGCTCTCACGTCTAATCCTCTCTGCTCCTTAGTTCACTCCTCCTCCTTTCACCTACTTCGTCGTCCCCCTAGCTCTACTATACTTCTGCTAGCTTCGGATGAAACTAGGTTTCATCGGGAAATTGAAGTTGATCTAGGAAAGTGCGCCTTTAAACCATAACCTCATGTTCTCGATGATGTTGGCGTTTTCCCATCTTTATCAAGCTCAGGCAAGTCACCGTCCCCACCGTTAAAAATCTGCTACGACCAATAATTTATTACCGTACAATTTACCTATTTCCTCTAAGCTGTTGGGTATTTTCATCACCTTTAAGTCGGCAATTGGCGCTATTGTTACACCTATTTCTAGAGTGCTGCCTTATGCGAATGATGCTCTTCCTGTTGAGAATCATAGTTCCCATGTTGCTTATGTTAGTATATAAAGATCTAACGCTAAGGTTGGTTTTGCTACTAATGGTTTTACAATACCTAAGGCTTATAACACAGTCCACCTTTCTCTACAGCCATTCTTTGGAAATGTCACTTCTTTTAAAATCAATCCTCAGTTGACAACTTGGAAATCACCCTTCTCTTTGAAACAATACAATGCGGGGAGGTACCTATCTAAGCATTTAGGCGCTATTGGGGATTATGATGAAATGCTAGTTCCTTCGCAAGTTGTCGTAAATGCGATGTTGTTTTTTTGGAACAATACCCTTGTAGGATTTTTCTTAAATGAGGGACATAATTATTGAATAGATAAAAATTACTTAATGAACAAATGGAAGATAAAAAGGGTCTTTGAAAGTGAGATTTGGTAAAGACATGTTCTTTTATATATTTTAATCCCTATTGAAAGGAGAATGGTATCAGAGGTTGATCCGTGTATCATAGATAAGAAAGTTTTAATTATTACAAAATGGAGTCCGTCAGCCGATCCTGCTAGAGAGAACGTTTTGTCCATTCCTGTTTGGGCAAAGTTTACAAATATCCCTTCTTTTCTTCAGTCTTTAGAGGGTCTACATTGTCCGACATATCATATTAGAAAGCTTGTTTGTTTTAATAAGAACATTGAATGGCGTGATCGGTTTGAGTATGCTAAGGCCCTTACTGAGATTACCCCTATCTGACCTTTGCCTTCCCACTTACTGGTAGCTCTATCCAAGGATAGAGTTGGTTGCATTGACGTTGATTATCAATGTTCTCCTCCGATATGTTCTATTTGTCACTCTTGATCATCCTAACACTCTTAGTAGACACCGCCCATTGGAAGGTGGGGTTGATTCTATTCTTGGTAAATCCTAATTTATTGAAAATATAAAAATGTGTGTTTTTAGAGAGAAAGAAAGAAATAAAGTGAACTGTGGATGGAGGGCCTAGACGATGGAAAATCAGCTTCTACGACCACTTCTTTGGAATCTCTCGCTGTTGTATCTCCTCTCCTGATCCCTCGGATCATGAAGCTCTATCGAGGCTACAGTCTTATATTGCCACCGCCACTTCACATGAAATCACTATATATAACTCTTTTCCAAAAGTCAATCTGGTTATCAAAGTATCTGATGAGATTGGAGTGTCTAACTTGCCTACTACCTCCGACAAGACAAAGGTTTATGACATAGATGACTTGGATAATGGGAAAAAGTATTCTATTACTGATCTTTTCCCTTCACAGTCCATTTTTCTTTATTACTACTTATGTTGCCATATATATTTATATGCTCTTTTTGCTTTTTCTTGTATAGATAACTAAGGTGTAGTGTGAGTTGTAGTTGTTAGGGCATCTTGCCTCACACCTATTCTGATTGTATCTATAAAAAGTGGATAGCCCACCATACAGCTTGCCTTGCAAAAAAATTAATCAGCTTAAAATTATCCAAAGTAATTAACATAATTAATTTTAAATTTTATTTTGACCAAACAGAAAAAAATCATAGTCTAAAATAAACTCAAGACGTTACTTTTTAGATTCACATTAACATACATGCTTGATTGCAGCTAAATTGAATGGTCATTATATATATTTATGTATGCATATTATTAATTCATTCAATAATATATAAAAACACAATTGGATAGATTAACTCACGAATACATAAAATAAGTTAAATAGATCAAAGTTTCATGTTTGGTTTTCCTCTTTTGAATTTTACTTATAAACAATATATATATATATATATAATACATCAAACTCAGTGGTAGCTAATTATATGATACATATACAAATTTGGGCCGGGTGTGATAATGTATAAGCATATAAAACAATATAGATGTATCTTTACAAAACCAGCCCTTCGTGACACTTCGTTTTGTGAATCAACTGCTAGACTCCTTGAATTGGCACCTGATCTTGCTATAAACAAATGAATCACTTTGTTTTAGTTTAATTTGATGTGATTTGGTGAAACTTTTTAGCCATTGGGAGGTAAGGCATGGAAGTGGCAGCCATGAAAAGAGAGCAAAGGAAGAAGGAATCATTGGTAAAATGAAATATTAAGGGGATTAATGTTTTTAGGGGGAGAATTAAAACCTTTCTCATGCCTCTCTTTTAAAACCTTCCTTGTTAACTCCAATTAGATCTAAACGAATTATACAGATCATGATTCTCCTTCTATAGTCAACCATAGTTGGCTTTCTAAATGGATCAAAAAGTCCCAAAGCTCGTAAAGTAGATAATTATATTATGGCTAGTTTATATATATATATATATATATTGAAAATGGGTACTTTTATTAAAAACAAAATATCCGTACATATGCATATGTACAACACATTACATATAATTGTACACTTCATCCTTTATATCACCGCCCATTATCCTCTACTTAACCACCATTTCCAGCCCATGATACCATGAAAATTAAAAACAGGAAAACTAGTACTAAATAAACCTGAACACAGCAGGTAATAAAAGTCGATATATCAGAATAAGCACTTATGTCTAGGCCCCACATTAAGCCATGCCCTGCACGGTAGAGTAGAAACAGTTTGAGTCCAGATGCTCTACCCAATACCATCATCTTAGTTCAGGACAATTACCCAAAATATGCAGTGCACCTAATATACGCAATATGCATGTGCATGTGATCCTTATAGCTCGCCATTTAATAATTTAAATCAAGTGCATGAGCTTCATGCCAAACCACCTGAGACATTGCACACAAAGTGCACGTAGACAATTGTACTCTTCGCCTTACCAAGTACACAGCCATATTTATCTATAAAACCACAAACCAGCAAGTCTGAAAAACAAAAATACATCAAAGCACGTAACCTAAATAGGTAACCATACTGTCCATTTCCATGAGCTACTAGTACTTCGTGTGTCATACATGCACCAAAGTATCTGTCTGTATCAAACAATGTTGTACGACTAAGATGCACTTGCAGCCCATAACCAAAAGAAATATATAATCTGAACCCAAAATTTAAGATCCTGTAACAGCATATCACCGAGCTTCATAATGTTCGATCCACTAATTACCAACGTATTCATACTGCATATGGAGAAGCCAAATGGAAAATAATTTTAATCCCCATGCTTGAAGAAGATCAACGGCGATTCCTTTGGAAAAGTGAACTCATGTTCATATCACATATCAGAGACAACCAAAACTCATACAAAATGTGGATCCATTTCCATAAAATCAAACTCACAAATCGAAGATAACAAATGAAGTGTTGCGGCTATCTGGTATTCTTAGGGTTACGCAACACATATCTTATGCCACGAGATCTCAATCTAACGGTGTAGATTAAATTGCCTATGTAATGCAGTCTTTTGGGCTTACCTGTTAAAGCCCAACCATGTTTATTTAAATACAAGATGTTGTCACTCTATTTGTATTGAATTGAATCATTAATACAATATACTTCTGTTTTACATTCTCTCTTAAGAATTCAGTTAAATTCTTTTTCAAATCACAACATTACTCAATCAGAAAATCTAACATGGTATCAGAGCATTCAGGCTTAACAGCCAAGTATTAAGATCCAATTCACTCATCAGAAAAGTTTCATCATTTGAGTCATCACCACTCATCAGGAGATAGCATCTCATCATCTGAGTGGGGCAGATTCAACTGGGAAAATCAAGTGCCACGCCTGAGTTGTAACGACTAGGCTGCATCAGGACCTTCCCAGCAAATCTTGAAGAAATCAACCAAAAGAAAACAATCAGAAGAAATCAAGAAATCAAGAATCATCTCAAAACGAAAGAAAATGCTCATCAGCAAGACTTATCAGAATTTAGCCAAAAAGGAGGTTCTCATCATTTAAATCTTGCAGTGAACCTGGTTGTGAGCAATTTCTGTTCCTTAACTTCTTGATCTTTATCTTTGATTGACTTTCTTGCTTTATCCCTCTTTTTCCTGTTTTAACTGTCTGAATATTAATTGAATTCATCATGACTGATGATTCTGCCTCGGCTACTTCTACCAATATGACTGATAATCATCAATCCCAAACTGTTGTTGAAAAATTGGTTAACACTGTTGTCAGTCCTCAAACCAATCTTGTAACTGCACACTTGAGTGAAGATAATTATCTTCTCTGGAAACTGCAGATTGAAACTGCAATCCAAGGATATGGACTTGAAGGTCATATTCTTGGAACCATCTCAATTCCTCCCAAATATAAAACTGTTGAAGAAAACAAAACTGTTATTAATGAGGAATACACAAAGTATCATAGACAAGACAGACTTATCTGCTCTTGGCTATTGTCATCAATAAACACAAAATTATTGTCTCATGTCATTGGATGCAAGACAGCAAACGATATATGGTCTACAATAGAGAAGGTGTTTAATACACAGTCAGCAGCCAAAGTGATGTATCATAAGAGACAATTACATAACATGAGAAAGGATGGCAATACCATGAGAGAATATCTTTTTAAAGTAAAGGCAACTTGTGGTCTTTTAGAGGCTGCAAATCATAAAGTTTCTGATTCAGAACAAATCTTAACCATCCTAAATGGGTTAAGTGATGACTATGAGTCGGTAGTTGCTGTTATTTCATCTCAAAAGGAGTTACCATCTGTCGATGATGTTTACTCCATACTACTGGCCCATGAAGCAAGAATAGATATCAAGAAGCCACAAGACTCTGACTTCTCCATCAACTATACTACTAACTCCAAGAACAAAGGTCAAGGCAACAACAGGTCTGATCAGAACATACAAAGAGGAGGAAATTCTAATAGGTCTAGAGGAAGAGGCAGATGGAACAATAATAACAGACCCAAATGTCAGATTTGCGAAAAAGTGGGTCATACTGCTGTCAAATGTTACTTCAGGTACTCTAATCAGACCAATGGCCAAAGGAGTAGTAACCCAAGTGCTAACATGGCTCAAGCTAACTCAGAAACTCAGTCAAGTGGTGAAAAGAATCATAACTCTAATGATACAACAAAGTCAGAAAGCATTCAGGATGACTGTTGGTATCCAGACTCTGGCGCAACAAATCATATAACAAATAACCTAGATAACTTGAATCTTGGCAACAGGGAGTATAGAGGTAAACAGTCAATTTGCATGGGAAATGGTAAGTGTATCAATATTACTCATATTGGTAATGCTCTTATTAAAGGCAAGAAACAAATGTTTCTGCACAACTTATTAAGAGTACCCAAAATAAAGAAAAACCTCATTAGTGTATCCCAATTCGCCAGTGACAATAAGGTTTACTTTGAATTTTATCCTACATACTGTTTAGTCAGAGACATACTAACAAAAGACATTTTGTTGCAGGGTGATGCTGAAAGAGGGCTATATAAATTCAAATCTATCAATAACAATGTGTCCTCAGTCAACATGAAATACTGTAACATGTGTGTGGGGCAAGACTCCAAGAGTGTATTTGATACATGGCATTATAAACTTGGTCACCCAAGTGTGAAAGTTGTAAAGCAGGTTCTCAATGAAAATAGAATTCCTTTTGATAATATTTCATTACCTTATGTTTGTACATACTGTCAAATGGGCAAGAGTCATAAATTAGCTTTTAATGAGTCTTCGACAGTCTACTCAAAACCCTTAGACCTGATTGCCATAGACTTGTGGGGTCCAGCACCCATATGTTCTGATTTTAATTATAAGTATTATGTCTCTTTTGTTGATGCACACACTAGACATACATGGATTTACTTCTTAAAATCCAAAAATGAAACCAATAATGCTGTTATAAACTTTATAGTTATGGCTGAAAAACAAACTGGCAATCAAGTTAAAATAATACAATCAGATGGGGGAACTGAATTTAAGACTCTCAGTGATTACTTTAAAAAGAAAGGAATAGTTCACAGAATCACTTGCCCATACACTTCAGAAAAAAATGGTCTAGTTGAAAGGAAACATAGACATATTGTTGAAACTGGGCTTAGTCTATTAGCACATGCATCATTACCACTAAAGTTTTGGCCAGAGGCCTTTAATACTGCTGTGTATCTTATTAATAGATTACCTACAAAGGTAATAGGTGGAATAAGTCCAGTGGAGAAGTTACATGGGATTAAACCTGACTACTATAGCTTGAAAACCTTTGGATGTCTATGTTTCCCTTACTTAAGACCCTACAATGCAAACAAACTTAACTTTAGATCTAAATCCTGTACTTTTCTTGGATATACTACTAATCAGAAGGGTTACAAATGCTTGGATGAAAATGGAAGAGTTTTTGTCAGTAGACATGTTGTTTTTAATGAGAAAGTCTTTCCTTACAATAACTCAGAAATAAAAACAACCAATAAAGTGTATAATCCAAAGGTGTCAATACCTGACTTACCAATCTATTCTGAACATGAGTCTCAGAATGAAGAGGTGAGGTCTACTAGAGATCACCACACTCAAATCACTGTACCAGGTCAGCATAACTCTGAGTGGACAGATGATCCTAGTCATGCCATTCACTCTCCTGTTCAAACAAGTGAACAAAATCAGACAGAGGAGGATGCTGAACAGAATAATACAAATAACATGTCAAGACAAACAAATGAGGATAACTCACCTGATTCTGAAACTCACACAAAGCCCAGTCACCATATGATCACTAGGGCTAAAAGTGGTATCTTCAAGCCCAAGATATACAATACAAGCATACTCTTGCATGAGCCAGAAACATACGAGCAAGCTGCAAAAGATAAAAACTGGACAGCAGCTATGGATGAAGAATACAATGCACTGATAAATAACAATACATGGGATCTCGTACACCCTCCAGACAACAAAAATATAGTAGGGTGCAAGTGGACATACAAACTAAAGAAAAATCCTGATGGGACAATTAGCAGATACAAGGCAAGACTCGTTGCAAAAGGATATACCCAGCAATACGGTTTTGATTTCAAGGAGACTTTCTCCCCAGTGATCAAACCAACCACTATAAGGCTCATTCTTACCATTGCCTTGCACAAGGGATGGCACATAAGACAATTAGATGTCAATAATGCATTTTTGAATGGAATACTACAGGAAGATGTATATATGCAACAACCACCAGGGTATATCAAGCAGGCAAACCATGTGTGCAAACTAAACAAAGCCATATATGGGCTCAAACAATCCCCAAGGGTCTGGTTTGATAGACTAAAGGGAGTATTATCAGATATAAAGTATCAGCCCATCAAATCAGACAACTCTTTGTTTGTAAAAATTAATGATTCTATGACTGTCTACATACTAATATATGTTGATGATTTAATCATTACAGGAAACAGTAATGAAGAAATCAGCAATGTCATCAACTGCCTGAACAAGGAGTTCTCAATCAAAGATCTAGGAAATATCAACTACTTCTTGGGTATAGAAGTTTTGAGAAAAGGAAACTCCGAATTAATATTATGTCAGAAAAAGTATATTCAGGAACTACTCATTAAAACAAAGATGGATGGTGCAAATTCTCAACCAACTCCTATGGTCAGCAATCATCAATTATCCAAAAACAGGGGAGAAGCCATATATAATACTAAACAATATAGAAGTGTTGTAGGAGCATTACAATATGCTACTATAACACGGCCAGACATTGCTTACAGTGTTAACAAGGTGTCTCAATTTATGCAGGAACCACTAGATGAACACTGGAAGGCAGTCAAGAGAATTCTCAGATATCTTAAGGGAACCCTAAGCTATGGATTGCTATTCAAGACATGCAGCAAACTAAATATAACTGGATATTCAGATGCAGACTGGGCAACAGATCCAGACGATAGAAAATCTGTCAGTGGATACTGTATATATATCGGAGACAACTTAATATCATGGTGCTCAAAGAAACAAACTACAATATCCAGATCTAGCACGGAGGCAGAATACAGAAGCATAGCTAACGCCACAGCAGAAATTATGTGGTTACAATCTATACTAAAGGAACTAAGAATAGAGAATACAATGAAACCAGTACTATGGTGTGATAATCAAAGTGCCGTGTTCATGACTGCCAACCCAGTACTACACTCGAGAACCAAACATATCGAAATCGATATGTTTTTCGTTCGCGAGCAAGTTCAAAAAGGAAATCTGGAAATCAATCATATACCTGCCACTTACCAGAGGGCGGACACCCTCACTAAAGCACTAAGCTTGAAGAACTTCACCAGGTTTAGATCCGACCTTAGAGTTGAAAACGTCGAAGACAAACCTGCCAACAAGGACCAAAGCACAAAAATCTTCACCAAATCCAGATCTGATTCTCGAGTTGAAGACATCAAAGACAGAACTGCCAACGAAGAATCAGACTCAAGACCAAAGCACAAAAAGTTGAATCAAAGATAACGCCGCGATCACCATTCGCCTTCAAACCCTAACCCTAGCAGCTTGGGTTTGAGGGGGGCAATCGAAGATAACAAATGAAGTGTTGCGGCTATCTGGTATTCTTAGGGTTACGCAACACATATCTTATGCCACGAGATCTCAATCTAACGGTGTAGATTAAGTTGCCTATGTAATGCAGTCTTTTGGGCTTACCTGTTAAAGCCCAACCATGTTTATTTAAATACAAGATGTTGTCACTCTATTTGTATTGAATTGAATCATTAATACAATATACTTCTGTTTTACATTCTCTCTTAAGAATTCAGTTAAATTCTTTTTCAAATCACAACATTACTCAATCAGAAAATCTAACATCACACCAATCATCAAGTCCCAAAATACTCTAAAAACACCCATCAACTTATGAAGTCTGCTTAATTATCCTCCTTTAAAACTAACTCTCAGTTGATGCTTCGGCATACAAAAAAAACATCCTTGATGTACCATATGAAAGCATTCCCATCAAACTATAACAAGTTTGAAAGGGAACCAAGGAGGTCGAATTCATCCCTGCATTCGTACTCCTATTTATTCCTTCTAAATTCAGGTAATGTTTGTTAAGCTCCTGGTTCTTCTCTTAGGCGGAGCTGTGGTTGTTTTCTTTGTAGAGTGTTTCTGTACATAATAAGGATTTTCTGTTACCGTAGAAGAAAAATCTACGTTTGGTGGTTAGGGAACTTCTTCGATGCATGCGGCGACTTGTTGTATGAACTGTTGAGATGTCTGTCCAAAATCTGGGTCACACAGTTCCTCAGAGCTAGAATTTTCATTCATGTCTTCTGTTATAACTTTGTCCTGATTGAGGTCTCCTTGTACCATTATCTCTGGTATGTGTACTGGCTTTGAGGCTGGTTCTTGTACTGTAGTTGTGGGTTCGGTAGGTGCAAGAAAATCCTCTTCGGTGGAGAGACAAGCTTAGATGTATGAACAGTTGTCGGTCCTTTCTCTTTGTGCACCTTCTTGTTAACGCGGGCAGGTAGCACAAAATCAATAATTTCAGTTTGGTGTTACTGTTCACATCAAGTGGTGTGTTATCTTCGTCATTTTGCAAGGTGGAGGTTCCTTCACTACGCGCTGGCTGTTCTGGTGTTGAAGTAGAGGGCTTCATTTTTTCTCTCCAAACCTGGTGCTACTCTATTGCAATTTTGTGTACAGTGTCCAAATGCCTTGCAATTTATACAAGGCTTGGGTTTATACTCAAAATTATATAGCGATACCAATATCAGTGCCATCATAGTCTTTTCCATGTACTGTATCGGGGTAGGAGAAATCGTATTCAACTTCAACTAGAACTCGAGCAAAGTTTAATCTAGTCTCCTTAGCAGTGGTTGTGTCCATCCTAATAGGTTTACCAAGAATACTTGCTATTCGACTTGTTGCATCTTTATTCCAAAGTTCCAAAGCCAAATCATTTAATCTAACCCAAATTGGAATCGTCGAGAAGTAGGCTACGTTTGTTTTTAATAAGAACTTCTGAATTCAACTTCTGATTTAAAAATCAGAACTTTCTACGTTATTTGTTTTTCATCAGTGTTCTGAATAAAGTTATACATTCAGACAAAATAATTCAGAACATTTTAATGCTTATTTCTTATTTTGAATGTTGAATGTTGTTTTTATTCTGAATGAAGAATGCAAACAAACAAGTAAGTGATTGTTTAGAATTAAGCATTCAGCAATCAGCCTTCAGACTTCAGAGTTCCACAATAAGAATTCAGAATTCAGCATTTTAAACAAACGGAGCCGTAATCTCGAGTGAACTGCAGACCCGGTGTCCATAGTTTTAAGATAATAATCCTCGAATTAAATGTATATGGACCAGACTTAAGAACCCTGACACAATCATCTCTCTTTTCAAACCGTATGATTATGAAGCCAGGTTGTTTGTAATAAATATCAAAATTATCAGATGGTTGCCGATGCTTCTCCACGTAGGTACATAATTGTTTATACATAGGCCTACTGCCGATGACATACGCCACAATTGAGTTGCCCCATTTCTCCTTGGCAAATTTCTTGTTCGATTCTGGTATATGGAAGAGGCGACTGTCCTCTGTCAATTCTGGAGGCACGAAATTCAGATCGTATTCGGGGTCAGGTTCCGTTGAAATGTTTCCACGCACTGTATCCACCCATGAACGCCTATTTTCTTTCTTTAAACCTTATCCAATGATGATAAGAAAGGTATAATCTAGATATAGGCTTTAATTCAGTTATCATTGGAGAACAGTCTTATTTGGATGTTTCAAACTTTTTTTTTAAAATTCTATTAGTTCCTTAATATAGTATTAAGGTTGACCATGTCAATGATCAATACATTATTTCTTTCTTTTAACTTGGTTCCATCTTGATTTATAAAAAAAATTAAAAATGCTGAACTTAAAAAATTAATATTTATAACAGGTAAATAGTCACAAGGAAGAAGTTGCAAAAATTTTTTGTCTCGGGGACAACAAGTTTGTTTTTTAGTCTGAATGACACTTTTTAGTGTAAACTGAAAATGATAGTTACAACTATCATTCCGTGATTTATACTAAAAAGTGTCATTCAACCTAAAAAACAAACTTCTTGTCTCTGAAACTAAATTTTTCTCTAACTTTTTCCTTGAACCTAAAAACCCCTATTTATAAATGCTTACAAAATTGATGTGGTTTGGTTGTGGATATGTTGAGACTGTTCTCATATTATACCAATGCTCCAAGTCATGTATTCTTACACATTGCATTTTTTGTTTAATATTTTTGTTCGCACATGTTATGTGCTGATCTATACTTAATGAGAATACCTCCTTTTGAAGCTTTGGAAACTACATTAATATCTTTGCTATATATAAATTAAAATAATGCAATAGGAGGATGGTTTCATCATTAACAAAAAAAAAGCTAATGCACTTTTTTCTTTGCACACGTCCAACGGACATGCCATACGTGTATGTATTAGATATCCATATGTATATAGTAGCATATTATATAAATATAGCTATTTTATGGTCATTAGACCGATATTTAAATTTTTTCCAAAGAAACAATTTCTATATAAAAATATTATTTCTATTAAATATGAACTCTAATTAAATGGTTTAGTAGTACAAGTGCTATGGAACACTTGTACCGCTTTATCGTTTAATTCTTTGACTCGTTTAATATAATATTTTATTATAGTGGAATTTACGATCTTTTAGTGAATATTCAAGTATCACCTAGTGGTTATGGGATATTTGGATGACACTCGTTTGATTACTAATTATAAGTACTTAACGCTTTTGATTAGCAATGACCACTTCAACATAGCTTTCGGGCTCGTCTTCTGGTCGACGTAGCCTTCGTGTTTATCTTTTCGTCGCGCAGCCTTTGTGCTCGTCTTTTCATCAGCGCTCGTCTTTTCGTCGGCGTAGCCTTCGTGCTCGTCTTTACGATGGTGTAGCCTTCGTGCTCGTCTTTTCGACGGTGTAGCCTTCATGCTCGTATTATGGTTGGCGTAGTCTTCATGTTTGTCTTTTGGATGACTCGCTTTCATGCGTGTCCTTTGATTTATAATTAATTTTGTGAGATTTTGGTTTTGACTCGCTTTCATGCTTGTCTTTTGGTTTTGACTCGCTTTCATGTTTGTCTTATGGTTTTGACTTTCTTTCATGCTAGCTTGTGATTTTGATTTATGAGATATTTTGATTCACCGTATTTGAGATGATTGCTTATAATAAGCATGATATATTTTTATGACATGGTGAATTATTGTGACTATGCTGTTTATTATTTGAAACTTGGCATATTGTACAGTTATGACTATATTGTTGAAATTTACTATTATTACACCTATGATCTCACATTTGTTGAAATAAAGACAGTCCGACCCGTTTATTATTTATCAATACTCGGCTCAGGCCGAGACATTTAAGGTACTGGGACTCATTGACCATGGATGTTGAGCTAGCTTTTGGATATATGTGTGTGTGTGTCTAAATTCTAGACTTTTATGCATGTTCTATACTTTGTATGAGCTATTGACTTTTTATGTCATGTATATTTTGAGACATATTGTAGTCTATATCTATATCTGTACTATGTGAGTCTAGTGTTTCCGTTTTGTAGACTCAC
This sequence comes from Allium fistulosum, assembly GCA_030737815.1. NCBI lineage: Eukaryota > Viridiplantae > Streptophyta > Magnoliopsida > Asparagales > Amaryllidaceae > Allium > Allium fistulosum. The sequence goes on from CM060905.1 coordinate 90,444,175, forward strand.
TTACCTATGTATCTTCTTGTCTATAATATATATTCCATTGTGTTCTGTGATTTTGTGTTCTATGTGATATATTATATGTTGTTCTATTCTTATTAGACAACGTGTTTATTGCTTTGTACCGATACCGTACATGGGAGATATGATTCATGAGGTAAAGTAAAAGGTGTTGGTGTTGACCCAAGGAAATATTCACGGTTAGTCGCTCCAATCCAGCCTTATTCTCTGTATTAGCAGATGATATTGCTATGTAATATTCTTTGTTAGTATGGGTATAGAGGTAGGGCGTTACAGCTTGGTATCAGAGCTAAGGATCAGAACAATATACGATATTTAAGACATGAATTTTGGTCTAAAAAGAGTTAGAGTTCCATCTCTTGGGGTGTAGGGTAGAATTTAGAATTTATTTCCTATTCAGGAAAAAATACAAATGATTATTAGGAAGTAATCATCGAGATGTATTTGTATGATTTTATATTAATATATAAATTATTGATTATGGATAGTGTAGAGTAGACCTAAATGCTTAGAATTGAGTTGTTATGCCATAATCCGTTAGTGATCAGAGTTGCGTTATGAAAGTTGATGGTTTGCCCACCACTAAGCACATTAATTAGTTTGCTTTTATATGTTTGATCAGTTGATGAATGCTTGGTTGTTTTAAAATTTAAGTGACAATTTAAAATTTATACTGAGTATGAATCAACACATGAGAGTTGAAACCTACTCGGTATTAATAATAAGACCTTGCGGTGTTTTCGGTGGTGTAGTTACCACAAGGGATATTGAGAGTTTGATATTTGTATAAAATATAATATTAATCCATATGTATGATTAATTAAACGCTAAGATGAATTTAAAATTTGATGCTTGCTTGATGTATGCATGGACGAATGGGTGTATTACTGAATTGTTGTTAGTGAATTATTATTTATATAGAAATATAAAGATTTATTGGAAGTAATTTGATAAAAGCAAGCATTTATCCAAATTAAAACTCTCTTTGTTAAAGAAATCTTTGGAAATATATTTTACATTAAATTATACGTTGGGTGCTTTAAGAATTCTGGTTGAGGCGTTTGGCCAACATTCTCGATAGCAATTTCTAAATACTAGGACGTGACAGTCAGATACGGTATTTTGAGTTATAATATTTTGAAAGTCTTATAAATGTTATGGAAGGGTTACATAATAATTAGAAAGAATTAAATTTTGAAGTAACTATTACTCAAAAATGAAATGATGTTTTGAAAAATACACACACACACACACATATATATATGATTTTGAGAGAAAATATCTTGAAGATAAATGATATTTTAAAGAAGGATCATGATCTATATATTTTATTTTTGAAAGAAGATATTACAGGAGTTTTGACACTAATATTAAGTGATATGAGATTAAATAATACTATTTGGAAAGATAGAATATTATTTAGAAAGATATTTTAGTAAATAAATTGAGAAGAAAAATATATTTATTATGAAAACAATTATCAAATATATTAAAATTTTAGATGGTTGAAAGTAATCATAGTGAAAACAACAAGGATGCATTATATGAATTGACATTTTAAATGACGAGTGCAGCTACCGAGCATTAGTGATAGTAGAGATCAGTGGCGAGGTGATGTTGATTGCACGGTCAACATTGCAGTCCATTGACAAAGCAATTTGTTATAAATGAATGGCAAGACAATGTCATTCTATTATTTGGTATATGTAAATTGGTGTATGCTCATTTTTACGGTATATGCTAAAATGAATTGTGTGTAATGCTTTTGATTGGTTGTGTATATCATATTGTGATTTAAATGAATGTTAAAATTTTATATATGAGTCCTAATTTAAAGAAATTTAAAGTAAAAGATATTTGTACTATAAAGGATGTAAAGTAATCGTGTAAACAAATTTCGGAAATTGCAAAATAAGAAATACTTGAAGAAAATGAAACCTTGTATTTTGACGATTGAAATCATAAGAATAAATCATATTAATGAGATTTATTTTAAATGATAAATAAATAAGATTAGGTATAAATAAATACCTTAGGAAGCAATTATACTATTTGTAAAATGTAAAGTTTAGAAAATTATTATTGGAGAAAATATTTATAATTCAAAAAGCCTTTTGAAGTTTTGTTGAAAAGTAAAAGTTGAGATATATAAATCCTGAGTATAAATTAAAAATGAAGAAATTCATTTAACCTTATAATTGTCTTTTTATTAAAAAGTTGAAAATGTATTGTGTGGTTGTTTTAAATGGTTGATTGTTGTGTATGTATTGTATATTTTTTTTAAAATGAATGTATTGTTAATAGTAATATATATTATAGACTTTTCCTTGAAGTAGAATTGCGAGGACACGGTTTCTTTAAGATGGTGAATCTGTGACTACTCTGATTTTAGAATTGCTCTAATAAAATAAACAATGACTTAAATTAGAGATTTAAATGAGAAATTGAATTTTTCAGGTATTGAAATGTGGATAAATTTGAATTTTTATTCTTTTATGAAAGATGATAAAAATTTTAAGAATGAGAATTATAAATTTAGTGGTATTGGGAAATCTAAGATATAGAATTAATATTTTGGAATTCATAAATAAATATATTTTGTAAGAAAATTAGAGTTTTTATTTTGTTAAATCCTTTTTATTATTATAAAGAGGAGATAAGAAGTGTTTTAATTACAAGTAATCAATTTAAAAAGATATATAGGAGTTTTATTTGTTAAATTATTCAATTATTTATGGGAGGAGTTAAGAAATGATTGTCTTGTAAATAACCAATTTAAAGTGTATTTAGAAATTTGACTTAAAGAGTTGTGCTAAAATTATATGATTTCATAACATAACAAGAAGATAAATTGGAAGGGTTGATTAGTAATAATTATTAGAAAGTGCATTTTTAAATGCGTTGACAATGAAAATGAATTTTTAAAGAAAAGGATTTAAATGAAAGAAATAAAAGAAATAAAGGAATATAACCTTTTCTTTTTCTTATTTGGTTTATTACAACCCAAGGCCCAAACTAAAAGAAATAAAAGGAGTTTCTCCTCTTTTCTTTTCCTGTACATTCCGACATTGGGAAAGAAAACAGAGAAAACAAACAAGTCCTCCTCCTCTAACTCTAAAGCAAAATCCTTCGGTTTAATTCAAAATAAATTGTTAGAAAATGAAAGAAACATTTAGGTATGGATCTCAAACCCTATTACATCTTATAGACCATTAGATTTCAAATATTGCAGTGTTTTGACTACTGTCTATTCTTCTTTTGTTTGAGTCATTTCTAGGATTTTCTGAAATTGTAAATAGCATGGTCAAATTTGGTGTTTGGCAAGCTTAATAATGGAAGTAAAGTGAGTAAACCCCACCACTATCTCTACTTAGTTTGTATAGTGCTATATTAGTTTATTTTTGATGATTTCATCAGCTATTGTGTGTGAACTATCTGTATTTCTAAAATATTATTGCTGACGGCTTAAAATGGTTAAAATTGCAAGCTATTGTTCTATTCCTTGATTTTGAAAGTTGTGTGTTTGCTTTGGATGATTGCATGTCTTTATATATGATGTATCAGTTCCCCTTTGATCATCTTTTAGTTGTCGGAATTATAGAATTCGACATCATAATCGTTGCCTGGAGTTTACAGGCTCCAGGCATCGAGAGCGGTCGACCAGTATGTTCCAACGTTCGATCGCTACGGTCGAACTGTGGGGACTCCGGGTCGACCGTTGAAGTGCTTGGAACCTATAAAGCCCCAGGCCATTTAAGTTTTAATCTATTTCCCCTGCTTTCTTCTGTTTCTTCTGCTTTATGAATTTCTACGACTTCTGGAATTTTGATAGCTTCTTATTTTTGAGGAATCTCGTTATTCTAATTTATTTAGAATAATATATATATATATACAGATTAATTATATGTAGTATGAAAAGTTATCTTTAAACTGTTATATTAAAATATATCCTTTAAAATCACTTTTAAAATTTATATAAAATATATTATTGATTTCAAAATTTGGATTTCAAAATAGTTATCTTTAAACTGTTATATTAAAATATATCCTTTAAAATCACTTTTAAAATTTATATAAAATATATTATTGATTTCAAAATTTGGATTTCAAAATATGGAGATGAATCTTATGTTTAAAATTATTTTGATGAAGAAAGATTATTATAGAGTTTTTAATAACAATAATGTTCTAAAGATAATAATACAACTATATATATATATATATTAGATTTCCATATGTATACAATAGCATATTATATAAATATAGCTATTTTACGGACATTGGACCAATATTTAAATGATTTCCAAAGAAGTAATTTCTATATAAAAATATTACTTTTATTAAATAAGAACTCTAATTAAACAGTTTAACAGTACAAGTGGTATGGAACACTTGTATATACCACTTGTATCACTTTATTGCTTAATTCTTTGACCCGTTTAATATAATATTTTATTGGAGTGGAATTTACGATCTTTTAGTAAATATTCAAGTATCACCTAGTGGTTATGGGACATTTGGATGACACTCGTTTGATTACTAATTGAAAGTATTTAACACTTTTGATCAGCAATGATCACTTCAGCGTAGCTTTCGGGCTCATCTTCTGCTTGGTGTAGTCTTCATGCTCGTTTTCTGGTCGGCGTAGCCTTCATGCTCGTCTTTTCGTCAGCGTAGCCTTCGTCCACGTCTTTTGGATGTCTCGCTTTCATGTGTGTCCTTTGATTTATAATTAGTTTTGTGAGATTTTGGTTTTGACTCGCTTTCATGCTTGTCTTTTGGTTTCGACTTGCTTTCATGCTTGTCTTTTGGTTTCGACTCGCTTTCATGCTTGTCTCATGGCTTTGACTTGTTTTTATGCTAGTTTATGATTCTGATTTATGAGATATTTTGATTCATCATATTTGAGATGATTGCTTGTAATAAGCATGATGTGTTTCTATGACACGGTGAATTATTGTGATTATGTTGTTTATTATTTAAATCTTGGCATATTGTATAGTTATGACTATATTGTTGAAATTTACTATTGTTATACCTTATGATCTCACATTTGTTGAATCAGAAACAGTCCGACCCGTTTATTATTTATCAATACTCGGGTCAGGCCGAGACATTTAAGGTACTGCGACTCATTGACCATGGATGTTGAGCTAGCATTTGGAGATATATATATATATATGTATGTATGTATGTATGCATGTATGTATGTATATGTATGTATATATATATATATATATATATATGTGTGTGTGTGTGTGTGTCGTTTGGATTCTAGACCTTTGTGCATGTTCTATACTTTGTATAAGCTGTTGACTTTTTATGTCATGTATATTTTGAGACATGTTATAGTCTATATCTATATCTGTACTATGTGAGTCTAGTGTTTCCATTTTGTAGACTCACTTATCTATGTATCTTCTTGTCTATAATATATATTCCGTTGTGTTCTGTGATTCTATGTTCTGTGATATATTATATGTTGTTCTGTTCTTATTAGCCAATGTGTTTATTGCTTTGTACCGATACGGTACATGTGATATATGATTCATGAGGTAAAGTAAAACGTGTCGATGTTGACTCAAGGAAATATTCACGATTGGTCGCTTCTATCCAGCCTTATTCACTGTATTAGCACATGATATTGCTATGTAATATTATTTGTTAGTATGGGTATAGAGGTAGGACGTTACAGCTTGGTATCAGAGCTAAAAATCAGAACAATATACAATATTTAAGACATGAATCTTAGTCTAAAAAGACTTAGAGTTCCATCCCTTGGGGTGCAAGGTAGAATTTAGAATCTATTTCCTATAGTGCTCGTCTTTTCGACGGTGTAGCCATCATGCTCGTCTTATGGTCGGCGTAGCCTTCATGTTCGTCTTTTGGATGACTCGCTTTCATGTGTGTCCTTTGATTTATAATTAGTTTTGTGAGATTTTGGTTTTGACTCGCTTTCATGCTTGTCTTTTGGTTTCGACCCGCTTTCATGCTTGTCTTTTGGTTTTGACTTGCTTTCATGCTAGTTTGTGATTATGATTTATGAGATATTTTGATTCATCCTATTTGAGATGATTTCTTATAATAAGGATGATATGTTTTTATGAAATGGCGAATTATTATGATTATGTCGTTTGTTATTTGGACGTTGGCATATTATATAGTTATGACTATATTGTTGAAATTTACTATTGTTACACCTATGGTCTCACATTTGTTTTTTTTCTTCTGAAATGGTACTTAGATACAACATGTCACTGGGACAACAAAGCACAAATCATGTGTCAATAAATGTTCGAATCACGCTACGCAAGTTTTGAACTTGTGACCTATCGCACCAAAGTCGAATCACTTAACCACTGGGACAAAGATGCTTGTCGAATCACATTTGTTGAATTAGAGGCAGTCTGACCCGTTTATTATTTATTAGTACTCGAGTCGGGTCGAGACATTTCACCATTATTTCGCAAAAGTCTAAATATGAATTATATACCCCTTGGGAGTGCCAACAAGGACATATAACATACTTACAGTCTATGGATATTTAAGATATTACTGCACATATTATATAGCTTGAGGAGTACCGACAACTATATATATGAAAGTACTCTACTTGAATGTAAATAATAGTGGACAATTTATATTTTAAAACTCATAATTTTAGAATATAATTAAAAGTGATATTGATTTAAAAATAATGTATTTATTAATATTTAAATAATATCAAATATCATTCGTATATTATATTAAATACATGTATATTATCAGCTATCATATGTGTGCACAAACACACATATGTATTAATTTTTAAACTGTTTAGGTTTTAAGTTTATACACATGTATTATTTATATAAGATCGAATTTTATTTATAACTTTTATAATTTTAATTAATCACACATTCACACACACAGATATATATGTATGTATGTATGTTTGTATTTTATTAATAAACTTTTAATTAATCATCAATTAAACCTTTTAATTGATTTAATGTATTAAAATTTTCAAAAAGTATAATCTCTTATATAATTCAAACATTTTGAAATAATACAATTATAAATTTTATAATCGTTTAATTTAGTATAAACACTTTTAAATTAATATTATTTATAACATTTATAAATATTATGTTAAAAATTTTGTAAAATTTTAAAATTCAAATTATTAATTTTGAATTTAAAATTTAATTCAAATTCAAGTTAATAATTTTGAAATTTAAAAAAGTTTTCAAAATTTGAATTTTAAATTTTAAAATGAAAACCTTTTCAAATTTAAAAAGTTTATTTAATTTTCAAATAATCATTTTTGAACAGGGATTTTCACTCAAAGAGCTTCTTTGTACCATGGTAATTAGTTTTAAGGATGACACTTTTGAAAAATTAGTTTTAAAGACAATTTACAGGAAAAAAATAAATGAAGTTATCATTTTCAGTTATATAGAAATAATGATAAATGAATTTATCATTTTCCTATATAACTTTAAAAGATAAATGAATTTATCATTTTTCTATATAACTTTAAAAGATAAATTAATTTATCATTTTTCTATATAACTTTAAAAGATAAATTAATTTATCATTTTGTTAGCGCCAAAATTGGTCACTAACCCCCAAATCCAAATGAAAGCACCAAATACCAATCACAGCTCAGAGATAGAATGTATGTAGAGAGCAATAATGTGAAGAACAATTAAAACTGAAATGAAAGCAGTAAAGAACAACAGATTTTATAGTGGTTCGGCTAACTCCGGCCTACGTCCACTCCAGAAGTTTGTTTTTTATTGCTGTAATAATCGATTACAGTTACAAAATGGCAGAGTTGCCTTAGCCTTAGAAAAGAGAAAGTAAGAGAGCAGAAAGAAGATCCCCTTTTACTATGCCCATGCCTCTCTATTTATAGGCAAAGATGGGTTGGACTTCCCTGGTGGGCCTGGTAGCCGAGTACCTCAGGCCAAATGGAGTGGTCTCCATATGCCGAACCATAGATGCTGAACGCTGAATGCCGAACGATCTCCTCATGTCGAACGTTGGGAGGTGCGAGGTACCGAGGTATGGAGGTGCGGAGTACCAAGATATGGAGGTGCGAGGTATGGAGGTGCGGAGTATGGAGGTACCAAGATATGAAGGTGTGAGGTATGGAGGTGCGGAGTATGGAGGTGCAAGATATGGAGGTGCGGAGTATGGAGGTGCGAGGTATGGAGGTGCGGAGTATGGAGGTGCGAGATATGGAGGTGCGAGGTGCAATGTCGAGCGAGGTGAGGTATGCCGAATGACCCATCCAATGCCGAACGCTCCTTGATGCCGAACGATCCATCCAATGCTGAACGCTCCTTGATGCCGAACGATCCATCCAATGTCGAACGTCTCCTTGATGCCGAACGATCCATCCAATGCCGAACGTCTCCAGATGCCGAACGTTGGTTAATGCCGAGCGCTCCATCCAACGCCGAACGTCTCCAGATGCCGAACGTTGGTTAATGCCGAGCGCTCCATCCAATGTCGAACGTCTCCAGATGCCGAACGTCGAACTCTCTATGCCGAACAGCCTTCAACGCCGAACCATCCCATCATACTTTAGTCTCGATAGTTGTGAAGTTGTTTAAGTTAAATCCGTCTGTCCACGGCCTTGCCAAAAGGCGGGTTAACACTTGCCCCCCAAAACATGCCTTGCTGTGAAAGGTGTGTTTTGAATAGCCTCAAGTCCAGTATCCAAAGTCCATGTTTCATCCATATCCAATAACCAATAGGGGACTTTAGGACCTCTTCGGGTCGATATCCAAATCCATAACCTCTCCGGGCTCTTGCCAAGCGCAATCCACACCTGATGACCGTGGTCCAGTGTCCCTGGATGTTGAGATAACCTCTTCGGGTTTTTGCCAAGCGCAATCCACACCTGATGACCGTGGTCCAGTGTCCCTGGACGTTGAGGTAACCTCTCCGGGCTCTTGCCAAGCGCAATCCACACTTGACGACCGTGGCCCAGTGTCCCTGGCCGTTGAGCTAACCTCTCCGGGTTCTTGCCAAGCGCAATCCACACTTGACGACCGTGGTCCAGTGTCCTTGGACGCAAGTAATGCCGTGGCTTAAGTCCTAAGCCGAATCCTGGTCGCTTCGGACCCTTGCCGAGCATAGTCCATACTCGACGACCTTTAAGCCAAAATCCAGAGAAAATCCAATCAAAATCCAATCCGAAAAACAAACATTCAAACCAGAATTCAAACTAGAAAAACGAGAAAAACAGGGAGTTCAAACCAAACTCCAAAACCAAACCAGAAAAAGCAAATGTCCAAGTCAAAGGAAAAAACAGATTTCACAAACCCGGGCGTTTCGGTAAGCCATCATCTCAGAGCATGCCTGAGGGTTATCTCCGACCCCGTACATGAGTAAGTGATTTAACCATTTGCCCGGAGTTTGTTACTTATTCCAAACCATCAAGATTAGTTGATGACCAATCGGTCACCATTCCTGGGCCTCGCGCCCTCGTCGTTCAAGGTAGGCGGAGGCTGTTCATGTTCCACCGCCGCATTCCGAGTTCCGACATACTGTCGCAACTGACCATTCCTTATATGCTCCTCGATTATATCCTTTAGATGTCGGCAGCTGTTAGTATCATGCCCGTCCAGGTCATGAAAGAGACAGTGCCTTCCTGATGCCCTTTCACGTTCTGTGGGTTCCCTCCTTGATGGCCTTCGATAGGGAAGACGATCTCGAGTATCTAAGAAAATCCGCTCCAACGTTGCGTTCAATCCTGTGTAAGTGGAGAACTTTGGTTCTCCCCAGCGCTTCCTTTTCCCTTTATCCTTGTCCCCACCTGAGCTTTCGCCGAGTAATCTTCCATCCTTAGTCATGTTTACTTCCTGTGACCTCATGTCCAAACATGCATCCTCTTGTCGAAGAAATCTTTTAGCTTCATGAAAGAATTCCCCAATATCCAACGGTGGGTCCCGTACCAACGATACTTTGAACTCCGAATTATCTCTGACTCCTGATACCGCAGCCATCAGAACCATTGATGGATCTGGCCGATCCACCGAAGCAACTGCTGCATTAAATCGAGTTAAGAATGTCCTGAGCGATTCATCTGCCCCCTGTTTGACTGATGTTAGTGTTATCACGTTCTTTGGCCTTTTTATGTGAACTCGAAATTGACTTAAGAACTTGTCCACCAGTTCTGTCCATGTTCCAATGGATCCATCCTCCAGCTGTCTGAACCACATAGCAGCAATTTCAGTCAAGTACAGGGGGAAACATCGGGCCATAACCTCCTCCGTTGCCCCCAGCACTTCCATATGCCTAGTGTACCTCATCAAGTGGTCGGTGGGATCCGTCTTCCCGTTGTATACTTCCAGAGTGGGTAGTTTGAAATCGGACGGATTCCTAGCTGTCCTGATGTTCCGGGTAAACAGACTTTTGTTAACTCCCTCTGAATCCCTGTTTGTTAGACCTCCGTGAATAGTCCGCCTGATAATGTCAGCCAATCCAGTGTTTCCCACTAATCCAGACTGCCTCCCAAGTCCCCGAGGAAATTCTGGCACATATTCTTCATCACGTACTCCTGTATTCCTATCGACGCCAGGCCGCGTAGCGTCATCCGGTATCCCCCCATGAACGGGTCCAGCATTCCCTGGTGTGTGCCCCCGAGTCTAGGTCCATCTACATTGTTAGCTGTTTGTTGATTGGGAGCTGCCTCCTGTTGAATCACTCCATCTGTCCGCTGGTTGAGTCCCTCTGGTCCAGTTCCACGAACTTGAGCTCCTGCAGTTCTTGGTTGTTCAAATTGCCTGAGAAGAGCCTGCATCATCTCCTCTTGTCGTTTCATCATCTGCTCCTGCATAGAATTCATCATTGCCTGCATCTCATCCCGAGTTATGTAGATGGATGCATGATCCTCTCCAGCTCTAGAAGAGGCTGCTTGACTTCCTTCCTGATTGCTTCTTTCCACTACTTGCTTCCTTATTGGTGGTCTAGCCATTGCTTTCAAGGATCCAAGTTCCTAACTCCAAAGTTCCTGAGTTCAGTTCTCAGTGAAAGCACCAAAGTGTTAGCGCCAAAATTGGTCACTAACCCCCAAATCCAGATGAAAGCACCAAATACCAATCACAGCTCAGAGATAGAATGTATGTAGAGAGCAATAATGTGAAGAACAGTTAAAACTGAAATGAAAGCAGTAAAGAACAACAGCTTTTATAGTGGTTCGGCTAACTCCGGCCTACGTCCACTCCAGAAGTTTGTTTTTTATTGCTGTAATAATCGATTACAGTTACAAAATGGCAGAGTTGCCTTAGCCTTAGAAAAGAGAAAGTAAGAGAGCAGAAAGAAGATCCCCTTTTACTATGCCTCTGCCTCTCTATTTATAGGCAAAGATGGGTTGGACTTCCCTGGTGGGCCTGGTAGCCGAGTATCTCAGGCCAAATGGAGTGGTCTCCATATGCCGAACCATAGATGCCGAACGCTGAATGCCGAACGATCTCCTCATGTCGAACGTTGGGAGGTGCGAGGTACCGAGGTATGGAGGTGCGGAGTACCAAGATATGGAGGTGCGAGGTATGGAGGTGCGGAGTATGGAGGTACCAAGATATGGAGGTGCGAGGTATGGAGGTGCGGAGTATGGAGGTGCGAGATATGGAGGTGCGGAGTATGGAGGTACCAAGATATGGAGGTGCGAGGTATGGAGGTGCGGAGTATGGAGGTGCGAGATATGGAGGTGCGAGGTGCAATGTCGAGCGAGGTGAGGTATGCCAAACGACCCATCCAATGCCGAACGCTCCTTGATGCCGAACGATCCATCCAATGCTGAACGCTCCTTGATGCCGAACGATCCATCCAATGCCGAACGTCTCCTTGATGTCGAACGATCCATCCAATGCCGAACGTCTCCAGATGCCGAACGTTGGTTAATGCCGAGCGCTCCATCCAACGCCGAACGTCTCCAGATACCGAACGTTGGTTAATGCCGAGCACTCCATCCAATGTCGAACGTCTCCAGATGCCGAACGTCGAACTCTCTATGCCGAACAGCCTTCAACGCCGAACCATCCCATCATACTTTAGTCTCGATAGTTGTGAAGTTGTTTAAGTTAAATCCGTCTGTCCGCGGCCTTGCCAAAAGGCGGGTTAACACATTTTTTTTAAATTGTCTTTAAAACTAATTATTAAGAAGTGTTATCCTTAAAACTTATTACCCTGCAATGAGAAGCCCTTCAACTTAATTTCCATTTTTTGAACAAAACCCCAAGACCCAAAAAAAATTTGAGCCTTACATGTAGTGCACACATCAGTACTCAAAATCACTCAATGAGTATGACCAGATGACTGCACGTTTTCAATTTCATCTTAGTTAAATGCCATTTATAGACACCCATCTCTTGTGATCATTTCTTTAAGTGTCCCTACTGTAGGGTATGTATTTACAATAACATGATGTGGGCTTGATACCATTGCTGGATCGAGTGCACTGAACGTCGGATAATTTGGTCCGAATTTCAAAATATTCTTCAACTAATTTGAAGCACTAGAGCTTATGGTGTTTTAATGCAAATTAGTTGGTGCATTATATCACATTTGTGCATTGAAAGGTATTTGAAAGGCGACATTAGGTGTGTTAATGTTAATAAATGGTCCATTAAATCATATTTAACGTATTAAAAGGATTTTGAAAAGTTCCATTAGGTGTGTTAATGTTAATAAATGGTGCATAAAATCAGATTTAATGCATTGAAAGTTAGGGGTATGCTATTTTGATTTTCTCATTGATTATTAAAAATATTTAAAACTGTAGGATGCTGATATATATGGATATCAAATATCCATATATGCACATACTTATACAAAAAACATGGTGAATAACAGTTATAGTGGAGAATATGAGCAAAGCAACAACAATGAAGGTGAAGAAGACAATCTGCTAAACCAAAATAGCAAACCAATCCCAAAACAACAGACGTATGCAGATGGGGTTAGAGGGGAGAAGTCAAACATAATAGGGAAAGGAGAGTCTTTTGGTAATGAAGGAATAAGCTTTGGGAAATTAAAACAAAAACTGACCTATGTAAAACAAAACGAAGATGCAGTTTAATGCTAGAAGAAATGGTTTTGAAATCAAAAAATGAGTGGAAAGTGGAAACAAACAATAATTTTACATCCTATTGGTTTCAGACTTTCCTACTTTCAACTCAAACCATACAATATTGTGAATGTTTGGAAATAAAAAATTCATTTACGATTCACAATGAACGAAGTGGAGCCTACGCTATTTAGCTTGGAGATGCAAATGATTTTGAAATGGTTTTACTATGCAAAAATTATTCATAATATGGAAAACTGATTGTAGTTTAGGAATGGTATCCAAACTAACACTTTAATGAGAAAAATGTTGAAACAGTGGGAATGTGGACAATAATTTATAAAGTTGATATGGAACTATGGACAACATATGCAATATTGAGAATAGCAAGTTATATTAGAGTGCAATTGGACTGGATAAAGCAACATCAGAGGTGAAATCATAAAATATGCAAAAGTTTTAGTATAAATAACAGTTCAGTCCATTTTACCAAAAATAGTCAAAGTTAAATTGTACAATGGACTTTCCAAGTAATACAATATTACTTAAGATTTCTACCCTTAGAAATGCATTCGTTGTTTTGAATTTTGGCCATGTTGAGAAGGTACATACTTCAGAACCAAAATGGATGCCCAAAGGTTTAGACTTAGCATCATTTGTAGGAAAACAAAAAAATGCTAGTTCATCTACTAAAAAGCAAAGGGAAGTAGAAAGTACTGACCGTAAAATTGAAAATTGATGAAAATGTTGCAGAAGACAATCAGTAGAGCAAATGCATGAACAATTACAACAAAATGTACACATAGGAAAAGAATATGATCAGACTAAGTAGAATGCAAAAACATATGTTGATCTTAATTTTCTGAATGCAGATCTACTAAATGACATTGAGGAAGAAAATATAATACAAAGTGCAGGTGATACATGATGAGGCATAACACGAAGAGGAAATTGCTGATGTAATTGAGTATGTAACACAATATTAAATATCTTGCAACAAACACCAAAGGTAAAAAGGCTATAATATCTCAAGCTCCTTCTGAAAAAATTTAAGGAGCAACTTTAAAATAAAATGAGTATAATTACTTGGAATGTTAGGGGCAAGAACACACTGAACAGAATAAATGGTGTGCTTGAGCTCCTAACTAAATATAAGACAATCATTGTTGGCTTAGTGGAAAATAAAATCAATGAAAGTAACTTATTGATGTTTTAAAGGAAAATACCATCACATTGGGATGGAGTGACTAACAACACTATGCAGATTAAACGGAGAATATTGCTAATATGGGACATAACTGTGTGGAATTTATCCATTTTTCTTAATCAACACAACATATTACCTTTGATGCTACTAACATTAGGATTTTAGAATGTTTATTATAGTGATCTATGGTAGTAACTTACAAAATGAAAGAAAGCTACTGCGGTGGCATTTAATAAATGAAGCTACAACTATCACAGAGGCATGGATTTTAGTGGAAGATTTCTATAATGCTCTTTCACCATTAGACAAAGGAAGCGTGGCAATACCTTTTCAACAATCACTACAAGGACGGCAGCAGATAGCGACGCGGCTTTTAGCTGTCGTCGGCCGTCGCAAGCCGTCGCTATCTGTCGTCGCTATTTGCCTCGTCGTCCAATAGTATGGCGACGGTTTTAGCGACGGCTCCGTCACCAAAATAGCGACGGTTCGCGACTGCAAATGTGATACGTGGAAAATTTTCAACGTTTACCTGGCGTCACTAGGCGTCGCTAAGCGACACAACTTTTTGGCAAAATAGGCGTCACTAGCCGTCGCAAACCGTCGCAATCTGGCAACCTACAGGCCGTCACTAGCCGTCGCAAACCGTCGCAAATTTGAAGCAAATTTTTTTAATTTTCATAGCACTTCCCCACTTCAAACAACAACCATCATATAACATCATCACGGCCAATATACACCATATTCATCAACTATAGCCATCATATATCCATCATATAACATCACCATACATTCAAACAATATAAAATCCAACCAAATATCATTTTCAAATCCAACCAAATCAAACAATATAACATCCAACCAAATCCAAAAATATGTACATAGTTATCCCGACATATATATACATAATAACCAACCAAATCCATCAACTAGAAGTTATCAAAATATGTACATAATATCCTGAAATATATATACACCAAACTAACCAAAATGTGTATATACCAAACTATAACACGAGCAAACAAACGTACCTACTCCTCGCCATCGCTGCCGTCCTCTCCAGGCATCGTCCCATGCTGTTGTAAATAAGCCGCAATCCGCTCATCCAGCTGTTGCTCAAAGAAACTCTTCCTCCAGTCATTTATTTCTTCTACCGTCGCCCTCAACTGAGCAATCTCCGCATCTTGCTGCGACCTCTTGTATGCACTCTGCATTCTCATCGCCTGTAAAATAGTTCATATGCATGAGTAATATTATTAAAATTATTTAACTATTCATATGCATAAGTAAATTTATATATTAGTACATGTCAAAATTTACCTCCACATTTCCATAGCTATACCGTCGACTGGTCCGAGAAGGCGGGTCAATAATAGCATCCCAAATATGGTTCTCCTCCTCTAACGTAAGCTCTTCCCGACCAGTGGACTGTGCTACACGAGCCCGCTCTGCTTCGTACCTCTCCTGCGATTACAAACAATTGTTTTACACGATAAACCCCAAACTTCAAATTTTTGAAAATAAAATAAGACAAAATATTATTATTAACAACAAATTAATTTACCATTACGGATTGTGATTTGTCATCCGTCCACTCGTACGAAACATTGCCCTCTTCGTCAGTCCTCTCCACGGCATGCGTGGCCTTGAACAGCTCCGCCATAGTGGGCTCGCGGTTATATCTCGCGGCCTGAAAATATATAAATATTATTGCTAATCTGATTATAAAAAATTGTAATAAAATGTAAACACAGTTTATAAATTTAATTACCAGCTCTCTCTTGTGCTCCTGAAAGGATTTGGAGCCACCACGGTGCAATGCAGGATTTTTATTCCTGTTTGCCCGGTTCCGCGTAGATAACTCCTACAAATTAAAATAAATTATCACGTATATATCTTGCGAGATTTATATTAGATTTAAATAATAAAAAAAACATATTTTACTTACTTTTACTGTCGGACTTTCCCAAAGCCGAAGAAATTCATTCCATACATTCTCACCCATCCAGTTCGGCTTTTTCCCTGCATTCTTAGCCTTAGACAATGTATCTCTGTAATTTTTTCTCATTCGCTTGTTCCAGTGATTTAAAAAAATGTCTAAGTCGTCAGGGTCAACACGGACTGCAGCCTGTAAATTAAAATTATTTTAAGTTATATACAGTATATTAATTTACAACTGAAATTGAAACTACTACTTACAAGTAAATCCGCCTGTATTGCGTTTTTGACGTGCGGGGGGATGTCGTCCCAGCGAGGCCAACAACCATCCATGCGGCTCTGAAATGCCTTTCTCGAAACCTGTAAAATATAATCCAATGGCTCCACCTCAAAGCCACTGCAAAAGTTATAATATACATGTTTAGTGCATTTTAAAAATTATACTTTAAATAAAATTGATACTTACCCAGCACTTCTAGGAACGACTTCTGTAGTCGGACGTAAGTCCGGTGTAGTGCCACTGCCACCTGCACCGGGAGATGGGGATGGCGTGCCTGTCATACTTCGTCTCCTGCCAGACATATCTAATATAGAAAAACAATATCATCATAGAACAATTATAGAAATTCACTACTACATAGCATGTTTCGATCAATTTCACAGAACAGTTATAAACATTTACTAGTACAAAACATGGATAAAAATTAACTAAATGATCATCACAGAACAATTACAGAAATTTACTATTACATCGCATGTTTCAATCACTATCACATAACAATTATATCAATAACGATCAGTCTTCATCGTTTTCTGATTCAGACTCAGTCTCGTATTCTCTCTCATTTTCTTCGGTACTTTCGAATGCATCAAATAGGACGTTCGATTCATCATTCAAAGGCCCTACATTAATATCATCAGTTATTATTATTTCTGTATTTGTTTCAAGATCGGCTTGATATGCTGCTTCATCTGGAATATTATTTCCATCAAACGTAAACCTTGGTTTCGTTTTGAAAACAGCGGACCAATCCGCTTTATCTCTTTTCAAAGATGGATACGGAGCAAAATAAACTTGTAACGCTTGCTTGGCTAATACAAAAGGATCGTACTTATAGTAGTGTGATGTATGCCTTATTTCAATAAGTTTGTACTCTTTATGCACGTTGATTCCGGAACCAGGAACGTTACTGAACCAATTGCACTTAAATAAAACAACCTTTTCTAATGGTTCAACATAATATGTCAACTCTACAATCTGTGTTAAGACGCCGTAAAAATCTTTTAAATGCTCATCTGGATCATCACTGCCTTTGACAAATACCCTGCTGTTATATGTTAATTTTTCAGCACCGTAATCTTTCGTGTTGAACTTAAACCCGTTGACGAAGAATATTGGATAAGTCTTCACATTTCTTTTCAGTCCAATCGCAAGATGTTTTAAGCCTTCATCAACGACACAGTTTCTTGGCTCATAAACATAGTTCAAAAACCATTTGGCAAATTCTTTACTGAGATCACCAGATGGATACTGTGATTCGTAGATACTTCATATATGTAATATGTGTTATTATTATTATGTACGTACAAGTAAATTACAAGTGAATTAATTATTACCTGACAAATGGTGCGACTTCGACACAATTTAAAAGAACATACGTGTGCGCTACATGGTGGTCTCTATCGTCCAACCATATTTCCACACATTTTCCACCAGGTCTACCATGTTGTCTAAAAACAGATAACATTGTTTGAGAAGAATTTTGTTCAACGACTTCCTCATTTCGAGGAACAGTTACAAACGATAAGTTCACATCGTCCTTGAAGTAGTGAGAGAAAAAAAAAATGAGGCTTCTTCTTCAAGATACGATTTGCATATCGAACCCTCTACTCGGGCTTTTTGTCGAATCTTCTTCTTCAGATGATTCAAGTACCTATTAAGATATTTATTACATATTTAGATATACAAATTTGAATTTGAAATTGACATGAACATTGCACATGTTTTACCTCTCAAACGGATACATCCATCCATATTGCACAGGACCTCGAAGAAGTGCTTCGGATGGAAGATGAATAGGTAAATGCTCCATTACGTTAAAGAAACCAGGCGGAAGTATTTTCTCCAGTTTGCATAGCAGTATGGGTATTTCTACTTCAAGTTTACGTATACGATCCACCTTTAATGTTGTCGAACAAAGCTGTTTATAAAACAAACATAACTCTGTTACGACGTTCCATACTTTTACGGGCAACAGTTCTTTGAAAGCCACGGGTAGTAAATATTCCATCATGATATGACAATCGTGGCTTTTCATCCCACTCAGTTTACTATTTTTGAAGTCAACACATCTACGAAGATTGGAAGAAATCCCATCAGGAAATCTTAAATGTTCCACCCATTTTAGCACGAGTTTTACTTGCTTATTGTCTAGCTCATAGCACGCTTTCGGTTTTTTATTGTCATTAGGCTTCATATGAAGTTCCGGCCGCTTACAATAGTTTGCTATATCAAGCCTTGAATTCAAATCGTCCTTGGTTTTGCCCTTTACATTCAAAATTGTATTAAACAGATTATCAAACACGTTATTTTCGTTGTGCATCACGTCAATATTATGTCGGAGTAAGAGATCTTTCCAATATGGTAACTCCCAAAATATACTTTGTTTGCACCAATTATGAATGTCTGACTTTCCTGGGATTTCAGTCTGGACTCCAGTTTCATGTATCTTTGGATAGTCCCTTACAATTTCGTATATTTCCTCGCCTGACCAAACCTTGGGTGGTTTCAGATTCTCTTCTCTGTTAGCTATGAAAATTTTCTTATCTCTTCTAAAAGTATGATTGGGATGAAGAAAACACCGATGACAATCAAACCACGAAACTTTCTTCCCATATCGTAACGAAAATGCTCGTGTTTCTTCCATACAATAAGGGCATGCTAGACGACCGGCCGTACTCCAACCAGAAAGCATCCCGTATGCAGGAAAATCATTAATAGTCCATAACAAAGAAGCGAACATACGAAAAAAAAATTTCCTTGATACATCGTAAGTTTCGACTCCTTCATACCACAGTTTCTTCAACTCGTCGATCAATGGTTGTAAATAAACATCAATTCCTTGGGTTGGATCATGAGGGCCGGGAACAACAGTGGTGAGAAACATATATGGTGTCTTCATACACATCCATGGAGGTAAATTATACGGAGTAACGATAATTGGCCAGGATGAATATTTACTACCAAACTGTGAAAATGGTGAAAAACCATCCGTACATAAACCAAGTCTGACATTACGGCTTTCCGCAGCAAATGCGGGATAAGTCTTATCAAAATGTTTCCATGCTTCTCCGTCGGATGGATGTATCAAAGTTCCTTCTTCCGCTGTTCTCACACTATGCCATCGCATATGACAGGCCGTAGCAGAAGATGCATATAATCTTTGAAGTCTGGGAGTGATGGGTAAATAATGCATTCTCTTGTACGGGACTTCTTTCCCTTTCTTCTTTCTTGGTTTGTATCTTTCTTCGTTACATATTTTGCATTTTCTGAGGACAACGTCGTCTTTCCAATACAACATGCAACCTTTCACACATGCATCTATCTTCTCGTACGGTAGACCGAAAGCGGACATTAATTTTTTTACTTTATAATGACTATCGCACATCAGATTATTGGGTGGCATGTGTCGTTTTGCAGCTTGTACAACTGCTGTAAATGCAGCTTCCGTAAGGTTGAATTTTGATTTCATAGTTATGTATTCGACGGTTACTGAAAGTTCGGTTCCGCTATTACATCCGTCCCACAACGGCCTCTTAGCAGAATCCAACAAATCTTATATTTTTTTAGCTCCCGCAATCGGTTCTTCTTCAACATTTTCGTCTTCATCGACAGCTTCGGTTGTAGGAAACATTGATCGTGCTGCATCATTCACCATATTTTCTATCGGATTCGTCATCATATTACCGTCCTCTAATAGTTCAGTATTAGGTGTAGGTTCAACAAGTTCTCCATGACGATCCCAGAAATAATAATCAGGCACGAAACCATATTGATACAAATGTACTTCAACTATATCCGGTTTCCAATGCTTCAAATGTTGGCACTTACTACACGGGCAACGAATTTCTGTGTTGTTTCGGTTATTAGATTTAGCAAATCTAATAAATTCGTGTACACCGTTGTAGAAATGTTGCTTTATTGACCCCTTCTTTCCAGTTCTGACTTCATACATCCAAGTACGGTCGAGAAAATAATTGAACATTTTTCCTGATTTGAAAATGTATGTTAGACACTTTAAATCATTAATTTTCAACCATTCTCCATTGTAAACAATTCACCGTTGCAGAAAATTCAAAATAAAAAATTCATGGGATTTTTTAATTTTTTAGTATTTTGGTTTTCACTACGGTGGTCAGTCATCCTACTTCCCATTACAAACACAATAAAGTAATTACATTTTATAAATTATTTCAGATTAAACGGTTCAACAAAATTTCGGCAGCGCTTCCCTTCTGTTCCCTGTATCGTACACAAATGCGTGTACACAGAGAACGTAAAGGAAGCGCTATCGAAATTTTGTAACCGTTTAAAATGAAATGATTTATAATATGTAATTACTTTATTGTGTTTGTAACTTGTCCAATACAGGGACAAATCCGACAAATATTGTATCAGATGAATATAAATGTCCGTTCCGTTACCAAAACGAACATCCATATAACGATCATATACAACACTTGCCAGACGGAGCCAAAGCCAATCTAAGAGATAAAAAAATTTCTTTAAATTTTATCAAATATTGTTGTTCTTTTCAAATTTTGACAATGTTTCAACTATTTAAATTTTATTTAATAAATTTGTATATTTAAATTTTAGTTCAACATTCAATTAACAATTTTAGTTCAATATTCATTTCTTTATTTTACGACATAGATTTTAGCGTAATCTTTGTTGTTGTTATATTCAATTCTTAATTTCATTACAAAATAGATTTCAGTACAATATTAGTTGTTTTTAAAGTCATTTCCTAATTTTTTTTAAAATTAGATATTTGTATAATTTTTAAGGCTCTCATATTCATTTTTTAATTTTCTATATAAACTTTATTTTTGTACAATACTGTAATTTGTAATTTATCAAACTTAAATTTGTACAATACTATATAAACTTTATTTTTGTACAATACTGTAATTTGTAATACTCATATTTGCAGAATTTAGATTTTAACAACTTAAATTTGTAATTTATCAATTTCATAAACTATGAAATACTTTCATGTAAACTTATCAATAACCAAGTTAATCATTAATATACACTATTTTTTCGCCTAAAACAACTAACCATATTAATCGCCAACACTAATCATCTACATCAACCATTTATTCAACTTGATCATCATGATAAACTAGTTAATGTAATACGAAATAATTCAAGTTCATGAAAATAAACTAATTAATTTATCAAATCAACATACAACACTACTAATATCTAATCTAACAACACTACTAATACCCAATTTAACAACAAATCATAATTGACTTAGGGTTTAAACTAAACCTAAAAATATCAAATTTACATTCAAAATAGAGATTAGAAGCATACCGACGTAAATTTGGGTGATTTGGAGGCGTTGAAAGCTGGAGCGACGGCTATGGTGACGGGGGGCGTCGGGGGGGGGGGGGGGGGGGGCGGAGGAAGTGATTTGGGGGAAAAAATTGGGGAAGAGGGAATGAAGTAGCTGCTGGTCTCGGCAGATCTGTATACTTCGTATAGCGACGGCTAGCGACGGTTTGCGACGGCCGCTTTTTTAGCCGTCGCAAACCGTCGCTAGGCTTCGTCGCTATACGAAGCCTTTCTATTAGTGAATTAAGAGCTTTTAATAACTGCCTAATGAAGTCAATTTTAATAGAAATAAAAGTAGCGGGCTTTAATTTTACATGGTGAAGAAGGGGCCTGGCAAACAATATTGATAAAATTCTTGTTCATACGGTTTGCCTACAAAATTTCATATATGAAAGCCCTGGTATTGCCAAATCTATCAAATGAAACAATCCCCTGTTGACCTATCGTATTCAAGTTTATAAAGGAAAGGGGACTCCTTTTAGATATGATAATTCATGGCATAAATACAAGGGGTATGACCATAGTGTTCAGTAAGGACTAAATGCAACTCTATAGGGTTCTCACAGTTATAATTTTCAACACATGTTGCAATAATGTAAAAAGCTACTAAAAGATTGGAACGGGACAAGAATGAAGAACGATAATTATCTTCATGAAGCAGAAAATGAATATGAGGCTTTGATGGAGGCAGTTGACAGTAACCTAACCAATCTGCATTTAGTAAATAGCGACGGAAGCTTCTGACGGCCTCCGACGGCGATTTCCGATGGCTACCGACAACTGACGAACTCCGTGGCGTTTTCGTAAATAAAATATAGTAGCAATCGAAAATCGACGTAAATTAGCCGTCGGCGGCCGTCGAAAGCCGTCGGAAATTATCGTGTATACAGGCTCCAGGCCGAGAGCTTTCTTCATTATTCCCTCTCCCCCAAAATCAACCAAATTCCTAACCCACCACCACCTCCCCGTCGTCAGCAAGCCCCCGCGCCTCCCGGTCATCTCCAACTTCATCATTCTCCACTCTCGACAAGCCTAGGCCCTTCATCAATCTCCAATTAGGTTTTATTCCTAAACCCTAATTAATTCTGATTTGTTAAATTAGGATTAATTTGTTATTATAGTTGTATAATACCCTATTGATTGTTTGTTATGCCATATTAAAGGCTAATTAGGTTGTTATTATAGTTGTATAATACCCTATTGATTGTTTGTTATGCCCTATTAAAGGCTAATTAGGTTGTTATTATAATTGTTTATCATCTAAATGTTGAGAGAAAAAATTTTGTTTAGTGTATATGTGCGTCAATTGATGTATATGTGTTTGATTAATTAGTGCATACACGCATTAGAGCTAGCTTGGATTAATTAGAGTCGATGCTCAGGATTTAGTGTATGCGTTTTTAAGATGACGAAAACGACGATTTAGTGTATGCGTTTCTTAGAATATAAATAAATTATTGTAAAAATTGTTGTATGATACGCTTTACTTTTTATAAATCCCTTAGAGAATTTTTGACCCTGTCTGACAAGTATTGTATATGATCGTTGTATGAATGTTCGTTTTTATCATAGAACGGACATTTATATTCATCCGATACAATATTTGTCGGATTTGTCCATGTATTGGACATGTTACAAACACAATAGAGTAATTATATTTTGCAAATCATTTCATTTTAAACGATTCACAAAATTTCGACAACTCTTTCTTTTTGTTCCATGTGTACACGCATATGTGTACGATACATGGAACAAAGGGGAAGTGCTGTCGAAATTTTGTTGAATCGTTTAAAATGAAATGATTTACAAAATATAATTACTACTGTGTTTGTAATGGAAAGTAGGATGACCAACCATCAAATTGTAAAACAATAACCTAAAAATTGTAGATTATATCCATTTAATAATTTTTGTAAATCCTTTTGAAAATAAAATTAAATGAATAATAATATATTTTTGCGAAAATTTAAATGTATGATTTAATTGAAAAATAAAATGTCAACAAGTAAATGATTAATACGTTTTTATGTTTTAAAGTAGGAAAAATGGTCAATTATTTTATCGATCGGAGCTGAATATACCAACCACTAGTACAAAAAGTGCATATTGCTTCGCCTCATTTGAATCGGTTGAAGTAAAAACTGATGCAAATAGAACTATTTGCATCAGTTCTATCTTAATAACCGGTGCAATTGGTACGTGGAAAGCAATAGGTAATAAAAATCAAATTTGCATCAGTTATCACTAACAACCGAAGAAAATACATCGATGCAAATAGTTTTAGTCGCATCGGTTTTAAAGTCAACGATGCAATTACATTAATTTGCATCCCTTAACTATGTGTTTCAAAGTATTCACTTCCCCTCTCTTAGTGTTCCATTTCAAGTCACGAAAACAAAAAATGTTCCATGGAAGCTCCATCTGTGCTCTGCAAATATCTCATCGTTCTTCTTGTCTAATCAACATTTTTCACCCGATCCTCTTGTTTACTCTGGATCATGCCGATTCTCTTCGAAGTTCGTAGCCAAGTAATCTCCTTGTTTCATCAATCTCTCTATTTTCTGTTAGGGTTGGTTCTGGAAAAAAATTGTTTCGATTTTACTTGAATCCGTTATTATTGTCATTTTTGTGTTAAAACCGATTCTAATTAGGGTTTAGCTTGTATGGTTAATTGGAACACTTAGGGTTTTATGATGATTACAATTAGGGTTTTTATGTTGGTTCAATCCTTTGTCAGTTTTGATAGATTACTGATACAATCCATAAGTTTCATGTGATATTCGTAGAGCTCCTTGTTCGCCTTTTAGGAGAATCTGTTGTTGTATTTGGAATTGTTTTTCCTCACTTTTGAACATGTACAGAATTTGCAGTTATCATAGTTGAGAAATCTATATGTTCTATTGTGTGTGGAACTTCTTGTATATTTGCTGCTACATTTTCTATAAACTGTTAGTAGGGCTCACTAAAGTAGTCACCTGCCGCACAGAAATCTTGTGAACTGGAACTTTCATTTAGATCTTCAATAATCACTGTATCTTGTTCTAGGATTTTATGTGCAGTCCCAGTTGGAGAGTGGTAAACCGGTTTTGAACTGTTCTCTGGCAACGATGAAGTGGAAGTTAAAAGAATGTCATCGCTTTGTAAGCAACCAAAAGCATTATGCCCTAGGATTTCAATATGTTGCTTTGCAGGTCCCTTTCCATTATTCTTAGATGGTCTTTGTTGAGGAATATGTGTGTTTGTATGAATGTTAGTCTCCAGTCTATTGACTGTAGACTGTTGTCCTCCTTGTGTATGTTCAGGTGGTGGTGGAGTGTTCTTTCGCACACCAATTTTCTCTTTCCCTTTAAGTTGGTCTTATTAGCAATGCACATCAGGAGATATGCTAGGTTGATTTGTAGAACTTATATTATCATGTACATCTGTAAACGTAGATTCAAAACTGGACTGTGTTGGAACTATTTTATCTCTTGCCTGTTTATCTTTTGTAGCTTCAGATTTTAATTTCCATGTTTGCTGAAAAGAGATGATGATTACCTCTTACGCTTTTTTTCTGTTATAAAACGTAGGAATCTACACTGGCTATTGCTGAAGTATAGAGAAAAAAAGGGAAAGAAAAGGAAATTGATCTGCAGGACTAAAAATAGCAAAACACCAAGGTCGAGTCCTGATATTTAGTTTCAGCCAGGTACATGACTTTTTAGCCACATTACCGTGCTTCTATAAATTTTTAGCTGTATATTATTTATTTGCAGCTGTAGGGAATCATTTTAACTACATTTCGCATTAGCTTTTGAAAAATTCAGTATTATTTTTCATTACTACTTTATGTTCAAGAACATCAGATTGGTTGTCATCATCTTTTATTTTGATTCAAATATCATTGCTATATGTTGGTTGTACTGGAAAAAAGTCATGCAGTGCAACATCACTCTACAGCTAAATCTTCAAAGAGCAATTATGAAACGTTTAATTTTGCTACTAATTTACAGGACCTAAATATTTTTTAGCAAATTTACCTACATTTTCTGATACCCACGTGGTAATTTTCTGAATTTAACATATTAATATACTTACTTTGTCACTGCTTTTGAGAAGAATTTATTCCATGTTTTGCTAAAATATTAATTGTTGTGTATAGCACATAATCTATTTCCCTGTTTTATTTTGATATTAACTGTTGCGAGAGTGTTTTTGCTTTTATTTGTACAACCAAAATACATGTATCACTTCGGATTCCAATGCAATAACATGTGTGCTTTTGTTCACTTTTTTCCTCTCTCCTATTTTTAGGTGGTTTCTCATTTTCATTAAACATAGCCAACAAGTAAGCCTCTATATTTGTTTATGTTTTCCTTGGTGTCTCTGCATTTCTTTTTAAATGTCTTACCAAATTATTGTTATAAATTTTAGCATACTATAAAGTAGATGCACTTCCACCACTAGATGGCCAACCTGTCTCTGATACCACCACCTGCCACAGTTAACTAATATAAAATAAAAGTGTAATAATATGAAAAAAAAATCTTTTTAAACACAGTTAGTCGATGTCAATGAGATTGACACTATTTTTACATGGTTTAAGGTAGAGAAAGCTATTCCTGTCAGAGCTCCAATGAAAGCTCTAGAGATAGATACTCAAACTACACCTTATCATTTTTCAACAATACAAACCTTTTGATTTTTGGGTACATGGAATATTTTTGTTTGCTTGTTTTTATTTTTGGGTACACAATTAGTCCCACAATTTTCTTGCTGAAATAAAAGGAAGATGGTTTGAAATTTGAACTTTTAATATAGTGTATGGACAACGTTTTTATTGGCATTCAACTATATGGAAAATATTTTCTTGCTTTTATCTAGTAGTCAAATGAAACTATTTTTCTATAGATCCATTAGTTGCATATTAGTGACATGGATGGGAGAAGACCTAACGTATAACCTAGATATAGATGGATCCAAACGTGCAGTGAGGACATATAATTTGGTTACACTAACTCAGAGCTAATTATTTTTTTATTTTACCTTTTGCATTTATTTCCCTGTACATTGTGCATGCATGTATGTTTCTAATCTAACATATATTTCAATTTCAAATCTTTTCCAATTGTTAAGTTATGATCTAATGGTATATACCCAATTACCAGCACTTATAAGTCTATAGTCGACAAGACTATCTTTAGTATTCACAATGAAAACTAGTTCTCTACAACATAGATATTTGTGAAAAAGATTAGAGCATCATCACTGATATAGATGATGTTAAGCATTAACTGTAAAAAGAATTATTATATTGACTATGCTAACCATGTTTTCACTTATGAGCATTTTTCTTAATGTTAGTCGGTGATTATAATGTCAAGTTAAGAGTATCATTGCAATAGCTGTTTTTTGTTGGAGCTTAAGAGTAAAAGCCACCATAATCACCAGTTGCAACAATCCATCTATCCTTTTCAGGTTTGTATCTATTTATCGTTTAGGTTTGTAAGTAGAGAACTTAAAGTTTATTCGAAGTAAATACAAACTGTTATCATGCATGAAAACTTTGGGTATATAATGAGTAGCTGTTCTCTCATTCAACTGAGGCTGACAAGCTTAGGCTGTTTCTCTGATGCAGGCCAAGTGTTGGGTCGTGAGCGACCTAACGAAAGCTTAAGTCGTTCAGAAAAGTTGAGTCGTGTACGACCTAAGATAATGGGAGCTCACAAGGAAATTTGCGAAGAAGTGCTAAGTCGTGAACGACTTAAGGAAGCTATGAGTCGTGACCGACTTAATGGAAAACCAAGAGTTAACTTGTTCTTAGGTCGTGTGCGACCTAACGAGCTAAGGGGTAGGTCGTTGGAACGACCTAGCAAGATACAACTGGGAAATAGGTCGCCTGTACGACCTAACCGGGTGCTACGACCTAACAAGACACGACCTATGCTAGGTCGCAGGAAACAGTCACGACCTATGATAGGTCGCAGGAAACAAGAACGACTTAAGATAGGTCGCTGGGTGATCTGGAGAGATAAGTCGCACACTATAAGTCGCGAAGTCTTAAGTCGCGAGGACTTAAGTCGCAAGACTTAGGTCGCGCAGTTTTATGAAGCGCTCTTTTAAGTCGCTGATGAAGCCTGATGCCGTTGATTCTTATGCCGCTTGAATCCAGGCCATTGATTCTGCAAAGCCGCTTGAGATAGATCGCTAATGGAGTATAAGTCGTTTGTTTTAGGTCGCATACGACCTAAGTTGAGTCGTGAGAAGTTGTTAGGTCGGCAACGACCTAAGTGATGTATTTTCTGTTTGTAATTTATGTTCGTTGATAAGTCGTAAGTCGTGTACTGGGTAAGTCGTGAGTCGGAGGCTATAAGTCGGAAACGACTTAAGTGTTGTAATTTTTGTTTTTTCATGTGTTGTAACTTCTATAAATAGGCCGGTGGTGCCATTTGTAATAGTTAGTTGATTGGAAATAAAAACTTTGTTTTGTTAGCTTTGTGCTTTCACCAAATTGGTAGTCGAGTATAATCTCCTATCTCCACTCTCGGATAATCGAGTGCGCTCGATTCAACGACAGCTGAAGCCGATTCACGGAATCTAGCGCGCTAGATCAACGTGTGAAGAATCACAAATCTTTGAACCCGGTATCGTGCGCGATCAACAAGTTCGGGATAGCTAGAATTCGGTATCTTCGGATCAACGAATTTGGGCATTTCAGTATCTTCCAATCCATCGATCGCTACTTTCATCGATCTACATTGTTTTGATTAATCCGCTGCGTCAGTTTTGGTATCGGAGCGTGTTTTAGCCAATCATAGCTAAATCGAGTCTTGGAGCCAATTATTTTGAAGAAGTTTGAAGAGTTAGAGAGGCCAAGCTACATCAAGCAAGGCCGAGTCAAAATCGAAGTGTTGAAGATTGAAATTTGCATCATTTTGAGAAGTTGTGTTCATCGTGTTCATCATATTTTTGCAACAAGGTTGGAGTTTTCGATCCACATCACTTTGGATCAAAGTTCGAAAGGTGTTTGAATTTTGAAGTATTTGTGAAGTTTTGACAATGCCACCAAGAAGAGCTAATCGACATCAAAACGTTGAAGCATTGTATCGAAGAGAAGAAGCTGATGAGATGGAGCAAAGAATCAATGAAAACTTTAGTGAAAAGCTTAACGAAGGAATTGGTCGGTTAGAGAAGATGATGTTAGAGATGAATCAGAATCGGAGAAGGGTATCACCTGAATCTAATCATGGGGGAAGTAGAGTCTCACCACAATCCAATCGAGAAAGAAGTATTGATGATGATCGAAGGCGTGATAGGAATGTGAATGATCGAGAACGGAGGAATGTAGATAGAAGGGATGTTGGTGGAAGACGTGACGGGAGTAGAGATGTTTGTGGTCAGGATCGACATCGATATACATCCGATTTTGAAGAAGAGTATGATGGTGGTTGTGTTCATGGACAAGGACGTGGACAAGGAAGAAATCAATCGGAGTATGATCATAAGTGGGAATCTGGGATGAAGACTGAAATACCAGAGTTTAAGGGTGGTATGCAAGCTGAAGAGTTTTTGGACTGGTTGTTTAATGTGGAGGAGATTTTTGACTTCAAGGAAGTTCCAGAACATCGTAGAGTGAAGTTGGTTGCTACAAGGTTGAGGGGTAGAGCTTTGGCGTGGTGGCAGCAAACCAAACTTACACGAGAACGGATGGGGAAGTCAAAGGTTGAATCATGGGAAAAGATGAGAAAAATGATGAAAGCCACATTCTTACCTTATAATTATCAATCGCTTATGTATCAGAGGCTGCAAAACTTGAGACAGGGGACGAAGTCTGTTAATGACTATGCAGATGAATTCTATCAACTGATTGCAAGGAATGACATTATGGAGACAGAAGAACAGTTAACAGCTAGATTTGTTGGGGGGTTGCGAATGCAGATTCAGGATATGGTTAACATGTTTGATCCCAGATCTGTAGCGGAAGCACACCAGAAGGCGTTGGCTTGGGAGAAGCAGGGAAGACGAGGTGGTGGTGTGTTTACAAATTCCAACAATCCAGTGAAGGGTGTTAGTGGGAGTTCAAATGTTTCAAAAGCTATTGCGAAACCAGTTGTGAATGAGGTTGGAAAGATGAAAGTCAGTAATGGTTTCAAGTGTTATAATTGCCAAGAAATGGGCCACAAAAGTAATGAATGTCCAAAGCCGAAGAAGAGAGCTATGATAGTAGAGGTTGAGGATGAGGATGAAGAAGCTGAAGGTTCTAATTCACCACTTGATGAGGAGGAAGAAGAAGTGACGGGAGACGAAGGTTATAATCTAATGATGAGGAGGTCTTGTTTGACACCCAAGCAAGAGGAGGATTGTAGTTGGTTAAGGAGCAATATATTTCAGTCAACATGTACAATTCTGGGGAAAGTTTGCAAATTTGTTATTGATGCTGGAAGCTGTGATAATATAATCTCGTCAGAGGCTGTGAGGAAGTTGGCATTGAAGACTGAGAAACATCCGAAACCATACAAGTTGGCTTGGTTGAGGAAAGGCGGGGAGGTGAAGGTTGGACGAAGGGCTTGTGTGAAGTTTTCAATTGGGAAGAAATATAAGGACGAAATCTGGTGCGATCTGGTAGATATGGATGTCTGTCATTTGTTGCTGGGGAGACCGTGGCAGTATGATAGGGCGGTGCAACATGATGGGCATACCAACAGTTACAGTTTCATGTTTGAAGGCACGAAGATTACTCTAGTTCCAAAGAAGCGACAACAAGGAGAAAGTAAGTCAGAAGAGATTGAAGAGCTGAAAACTTTATTATCTTTGAAAGAGTTTGTTAAGGAGGTTAAGGAAGAGCCTGAAGTGTACTTGTTGATTGGGCGAGAGAGTCAAGAGGTGGTTGAAATACCAGAAGGAGTGAAACCAGTATTGAAAGAATTTGAGGATGTATTCCCAGAGGAGTTACCCAAGGAGTTACCGCCACTGAGAGACATTCAACATCAAATTGATCTGGTTCCGGGAGCAATGTTGCCACATAGACTACATTATCGAATGAGTCCGAAGGAACATGAAGAGTTGAGGAGGCAGGTGGAAGAATTGCTTGAACAGGGGCGTGTGCAGGAGAGTTTAAGTCCTTGTGCTGTACCAGCTTTATTGGTACCAAAAAAGGATGGAACGTGGAGGATGTGCACAGATAGTAGAGCATTGAATAAGATTACTGTGAGATATAGATTTCCAATGCCAAGGTTGGATGACCTACTAGATCAATTGAGCGGAGCTACTATCTTTTCGAAGATTGATTTGAAGAGCGGATATCATCAAATTCGTATCAGGCCAGGTGATGAGTGGAAGACTGCTTTTAAAACCAGGGAGGGTCTATACGAATGGTTGGTAATGCCATTTGGCTTATCAAATGCACCGAGTACATTTATGCGAGTAATGAATCAGATTTTTAGACCATTCATTGGGAAATTTGTGGTGGTGTATTTTGATGATATTCTGATATATAGTGGAAGTCCAGAGGAACATTTGAATCATCTGAGAGAAGTGCTAATGGTACTGCGACAAGAGCAATTTTATGCTGCAACGAAGAAATGCGTGTTCATGACGCATTGTGTTTTATTTCTGGGGTATGTTGTATTAGAGGAAGGGATACAGGTGGATCAGAGTAAAGTGGAGGCGATTAGAGCATGGCCGCAGCCCAAGACGATAACGGAAGTTCGTAGTTTTCACGGGTTGGCTTCATTCTATCGAAGGTTCATTCCACACTTTAGTAGTGTGATGGCACCTGTTACAGATTGTATGAAGGGTAAACAGTTTTCATGGTCAGCGGAAGCAGGAGATGCTTTTGGGAAGATCAAGGAGTTGTTGACGTCTCCACCAATTCTAGTATTACCAGATTTTCAGTTGTTGTTTGAGCTACACACTGATGCGTTAAAGGTTGGAATTGGAGGGGTGTTGAGTCAGAGGGGACGTCATATTGCATATTTTAGCGAGAAGCTATCGGGAGCGAAGATGAGATATAGTACTTATGATGTGGAATTTTATGCTATTGTACAAGCTATCAAACACTGGAGATACTATCTATTTCAGAAAGAGTTTGTTCTTTACACTGATCATGAGGTGTTGAAGCATTTGCAAGGGCAAGACAAGATTTCAGCGAGACATGCATCATGGATTGCATATCTGCAACAATTTACATTTGTTGTGAAACACAAATCGGGAGTGACGAATCGTGTTGCGGATGCGTTGAGTAGAAGAAATCACCTGTTAACTACAATGAAGGTTGAAGTGACGGGGTTTGATATGTTGCCAGAATTATTTGTCGATGATCCTTACTTTTCAAAGTTTGTTGATAAAGTCAAGGAGGGGAAGACGGAGGAGTTTATGTTGGTAGATGGTTTTCTGTTCAAGGGAAATCGATTATGTATACCTGATTGTAGTTTGAGAATGAAGATTGTAAAAGAGCTACATGAAGAAGGACATGTTGGGAGAGACCGTACATTACAATTGATTTCACAGTCTTACTTTTGGCCATCGATGAGGAAAGAAGTGGAAAGGTTTGTGGAGAGATGTCATATCTGTCAGGTTTCGAAAGGAACTGCGACTAATGCGGGATTATATATGTCGTTACCTGTACCAACTAAACCATGGGTTGATGTGAGTATGGACTTTGTGTTGGGGTTACCGAGAACACAGTGTGGTAATGATTCCATTTATGTGGTGGTTGACCGATTTTCGAAAATGGCACATTTTATTGCTTGTAAGAAGACGGCGGATGTTTTTCATGTTGCTCGGTTGTTTTTCAAAGAGATATATCAACTTCATGGATTGCCAGAATCGATTGTGTCGGACAGGGATACTCGTTTTCTGAGTCATTTTTGGCTAAGTTTGTGGAAGATGGTGGGAACGAAGTTGAACTTTAGCAGCCCTTATCATCCGCAAACGGATGGACAAACCGAGGTCGTGAACAGATCGTTGGGAAATTTGTTGAGGTGTCTTGTGCAAGACAATCTGAAGAGTTGGGATGTGAAGTTATGTCAAGCAGAGTTTGCTCATAATCATGCGGTGAACCGTAGTACGGGTTTCAGTCCATTTCAGATAGTGTATTCAAGTTTGCCAAAGGGGCCGTTGGAATTAACAGGCATACCACAACCAAAGAAGACAGTTAAGCGAGCTGCTGATTTTGTTGAAGGATTGACAGAGTGTCATAGAATCATTCAAGAACGATTGGAAAAGGTGAATGAGAAGTATAAACGTTCTGCAGATCTGAAGCGAAGAAATGTTGAGTTTAATGAAGGAGATATGGTATATGCTGTGTTAACAAAGGATCGTTTTCCAATAGGCGCTTATAACAAATTGAAAGCCAGGAAAATTGGTCCTGTAGAAATCATCAAACGGATTAATGAAAATGCTTATAAATTGAAGCTGTCGGAGGGTGTGTACACGTCGGACGTATTCAATGTTAAGCATCTCGTACCTTATCATGGGAATGAACATATTGCGGGGGAGGAAAGTGCAAATTCGAGGACGAATTTCTTTCAACCAGGAGAGGATGATGCATGCCAAGTGTTGGGTCGTGAGCGACCTAACGAAAGCTTAAGTCGTTCAGAAAAGTTGAGTCGTGTACGACCTAAGATAATGGGAGCTCACAAGGAAATTCGCGAAGAAGTGCTAAGTCGTGACCGACTTAAGGAAGCTATGAGTCATGACCGACTTAATGGAAAACCAAGAGTTAACTTGTTCTTAGGTCGTGTGCGACCTAACGAGCTAAGGGGTAGGTCGCTGGAACGACCTAGCAAGATACAACTGGGAAATAGGTCGCCTGTACGACCTAACCGGGTGCTACGACCTAACAAGACACGACCTATGCTAGGTCGCAGGAAATAGTCACGACCTATGCTAGGTCGCAGGAAACAGTCACGACCTATGATAGGTCGCAGGAAACAAGAACGACTTAAGATAGGTCGCTGGGTGATCTGGAGAGATAAGTCGCACACTATAAGTCGCGAAGTCTTAAGTCGCGAGGACTTAAGTCGCGAAGTCTTAAGTCGCGAGGACTTAAGTCGCAAGACTTAGGTCGCGCAGTTTTATGAAGCGCTCTTTTAAGTCGCTGATGAAGCCTGATGCCGTTGATTCTTATGCCGCTTGAATCTAGGCCATTGATTCTGCAAAGCCGCTTGAGATAGATCGCTAATGGAGTATAAGTCGTTTGTTTTAGGTCGCATACGACCTAAGTTGAGTCGTGAGAAGTTGTTAGGTCGGCAACGACCTAAGTGATGTATTTTCTGTTTGTAATTTATGTTTGTTGATAAGTCGTAAGTCGTGTACTGGGTAAGTCGTGAGTCGGAGGCTATAAGTCGGAAACGACTTAAGTGTTGTAATTTTTGTTTTTTCATGTGTTGTAACTTCTATAAATAGGCCGGTGGTGCCATTTGTAATAGTTAGTTGATTGGAAATAAAAACTTTGTTTTGTTAGCTTTGTGCTTTCACCAAATTGGTAGTCGAGTATAATCTCCTATCTCCACTCTCGGATAATCGAGTGCGCTCGATTCAACGACAGCTGAAGCCGATTCACGGAATCTAGCGCTCTAGATCAATGTGTGAAGAATCGCAGATCTTTGAACCCGGTATCGTGCGCGATCAATGAGTTCAGGATAGCTAGAATTCGGTATCTTCGGATCAACGAATTTGGGCATTTCAGTATCTTCCAATCCATCGATCGCTACTTTCATCGATCTACATTGTTTTGATTAATCCGCTGCGTCATTCTCGCACCTAAATGTAGACTGCAAACTATGCATTTCGTGCATGATTTTATTTGGGCCTGCAAATCACATAAATTTTCTTGGACTAAGTTATGCAGGCCTAAAAAAGAAAGGGGTATTGGTCACAAAAACTTTGTTGATTTGAGAACTACAACATGTTTAAAACTCATATAGCAGTTGCATTTTAAGAATAACCTTTGGTCCAAGTGGATGATTAATAAATACTTCTCTCAATCAAACTTTTGGAAACTGAGGAACAATAATAATATGTCATGTACCATGAAGAACATGATTAAGCATAGAGTAAGTAGTTTAAAATGCATCAAAAGACTAATAGTCAATGGCATTAATACTATTCTATGGATTGATCCATGGATCAAATGCACTAGTCTTGTTGATATACTTGGCTGGGATGGATATTATTTAAGTGAACATAAAAATGTGTCGGTGTCCAATATAATACAAGAAGGGCATTGGAATACAGGAAATACAATAAAGACCAGAGAATGCAGTTCTATTATACATCAAATACATATACAATTGGAAGAATCTCAAGATTATTGGGAGTGGCATGGCCAATAAAAATTTTCTTTCTCAAAAACATGGAAAAAGTGGAGGCAAGTTTCAGATTAGTATGGTTAGTGCTTAGTTGTTTGGAATAACATTTACCGTAAGAAAATGTCACATTGTGCTTATAGAGCTATTCTGGGTTGCCTAAACACTAATGATAGGTTACACTAACTGCAATATTTGGTTGAAAAAAATTATGTTAGATTATTGAAATGGGATTCTAGACAAATATGATGGTTCATGGTTCGACTCGGTAAAGTGCTTCTAATCTGATAAGTGGATAAAAGTTGCAACATATATTATCAAATTCAAATCATGTCTGAAATCTTTTCATTGCTTGTTTATTATAAACATTCATTGCTTGTTTATTAAATTAAAATGTTTTTAATATTTAGGGGTGACTGTAGTGTCTTTGTGATCATTGTTTGGATAGAAGGGTTAAAGAATTTGATTTAGCTAAAGCTGTAAGTGAAGATTTAATCAAAGAGATGAGAGGGAAGCTTGCATATGAAATTCTTTCATGTAAACCAAACTGTTGGATAGTGAAGAAGTTTTATTGTTCAGGATAGGACAAATTTAGCTATTGAAGTTGATGTCAGCATGGTTGGACGTGTTACTTTAACTTTGGTAGTCTATTTTAGAAGAAATGTTAACTTGGTGTAGTATGAACTTTAATATTTTTTGTCTTAAACTATATTTTGGTTGTAGTATGGTTATGCTGTTAAATACATGTTTTAGACTAGTTGTAAAGCAAATTCAACTTCTGTTATTGATCAGTTTGGTTGTTTATATATGTTTTATCATGAAATCTATTGAATGATTGTAATATGGCATGCAATAATTGTTTGTTATAATCAATAATATATATACATTGTCTATAATAATGATTTCTGAGAATGGCTTCTTTGCATCAGGTATAAATAGTTGATGCAATAGAGGGATTAGTTTGCACCGGTTGTTATAAAAAACCGATGCAACAAAGAAGCCTTTTAAACCCAAAGACTCTTATGTTGCATCGGTTTCCAACAACAACCTATGCAACAAGTTCCTTTGTTGCATCGGTTTTCATTACAACCGATGCAACATGAGGGCTGTGTTCAAGCAACCAACCGTATTTTTGCATCAGTTGTTAGTAACAACCAATGCAAAAGGGACCGTTTTGCATCGGTTTTAGAACTGATGAAAAACTGTTAAGCCTATTGCATCGGTTGCATATACATCGGATGTTGAACTAATGCAAAAGGGGGGTAAACAACCGATGCAAATGGCTTGTTTTGTAGTAGTGTAAAGAAGAATAATTGGAGGCTCAATAAGTGAACATTTTCAAAATGGTGTACACATATTTATTGAATTCGTTTTAAGTAATAATGGAAACGACGAAGAAATTAGTTTCCCATGTAGTAGGTGCAAATTATTGAAGCATTTGATACCAGATATGGTAATAGTTCATTTGTGCCAATATAGTTTCGTGCCGAATTATTTGGTGTGGGATCGTCATGGAGAACTTATAGCACATAATCTCATACATTCGGAGGAGGAGGTGGATACTGAAATTGTTCAGATGAAATCTCATAGAAGATATAGTTGAAGATGCAGCACGTTCAATGTTCCATACTATTGAAGTTGATGGTAACGATGTTAATGTCGAAGAAGAACCAAGTTTAGAGCAAAATTTTTTTATGATTTATTGGATGCTGCTAAGAAACCCTTTTGGGATGGTTGTACAAGCGGTACTCAACTATCACTAACTGCAGAATACATTGCGATGAAATCAAAATGCAACTTCACAGAAGCCGGTTTACAGCTATAGTACAAGCTGCAAGCATATGCCACCCGTTAATTTAATATGTGCGAAAATATTTATGAAGTGAAAAAACTTATGTCTGATTTTGGTTTGCCGTATCAAAAAATAGATACATGTTTAAATGGTTGCATGTTGTTTTGGAAGGAAGACATCAATCTTAGGAATTGTAAAATATGTAATCAGGAAAGAAACAAACCAAGAAAAAAGAAGGGAAAGGAAGTTTCGTACAAGCGTATTCATTACTTACCCATCACTCCTAAGCTTCAAAGGTTCTATGCATCTACTGTAACCGCGCATCATATGAGATGGCACTGTGTGAGAACACAGGAAGAAGGTACGTTAACACACCCAGCTGATGGAGAAGCATGGAAGCATTTTGATATGACATACCCCGCTTTCGCAGCGGAGAGCCGTAATGTTAGACTTGGTTTATGTATGGATGGATTTTCACCGTTCTCTCAATTTGGGTCAAAATATTCATCTTGGCCTATAATCCTTACACCTTACAATTTACCTCCATGGATGTGTCTGAAAACTCCATATATATTTCTCACTATTGTCATCCCTGGCCCTGATGATCCGACATAAGGAATCGACGTATATTTACATCCGTTGATTGAAGAGTTGAAAACATTGTGGTATGAAGGTGTTGAAACATACGACATTTCAAAAAAAATTCGTATGCTCGCTTCTCTGTTGTGACTATAAGCGATTTTCCTGTGTATACAATGCTTTCGGGTTGGAGTACGGCTGGTCATCTAGCTTGTCCTTATTGAATGGAAAAAATACAAGCATTTTCTTTACCGCGTGGGATGAAAATTTCGTGGTTTGACGGTCATCGGTGTTTTCTCCATATTAATCATCCTTTTAGAAAAGATAAAAAAACTTTACAAGTAATAGACTTGAGACCTTGCGACCACCAACGATTTGGTCAAGCGAAGATATTTATGACCTTGTAAAGGATTATCCAAAGATACATGAAACTGGAGAACAAATTGAAATTCAAGGTAAATCGACAATTCATAATTGGTGTAAACAAAGTATTTTGAAAGTTGCCTTATTGGAAAAATCTCCTGATTCGTCATAATGTCGACGTGATGCACAACGAGAAAAATGTGTTTGATAATGTATTTAACACAGTTTTGAATGTTAAAGGAAAGACTAAAGGCGATTTGAAATCAAGACGTGATATAGAGGCAATATGCAATCATCTTGAGCTTCATATGAAGCCAATCGACACAAATAAAAACCAAAGCATGCTATGAGACAGTAACCAAGTTAAATTTCTGTTAAAGTAGGTGGAAGGATTAAGATTTCTTGATAAGATTTCCTTTAATCTGCGTAGATGTATCGACTATAAGAACGATAAACTGAGTGGGATGAAAAGTCATGATTGTCATGTAATGATGGAACATTTGTTACTCGTCGCTTTCAAAGAACTGTTGCCCACAAAAGTTTGGACGGTTGTAACATAACTTAGTTTGTTTTATAAGGAGCTTTGTTCAACTATGTTAAAAGTTGATCGTCTACATAAACTTGAGGAAGAAGTTTCTATACTGCTCTGCAAACTGGAGAAAATATTTCCTCCGGGTTTCTTTAATGTAATGGAGCATTTAAATGTTCATCTTCCGTTTGAAGCACATCTTCGAGGTCCTGTGCAATATGGATGGATGTATCCATTTGAAAGGTATTAATATTGAGTATGTTAAACTTTAGTTTAACTATATGTAATAAAATTTAATTATAATTATTCTTAACAGGTACTTAAATCATCTAAAGAAAAAAGTGAGACAAAAAGCACGAGCTGAAGGTTTGATATGCAAATCATATATCGAAGAAGAAGCTTCGTTCTTTTTCTCTCATTGTTTCAATGACCATGTGAACTAAATGATGAGGGCATTGAACAAGATTCTTCTGAATCAGTGCTATCTATTTTTAGACAGCAGGGACGCTCTCTTGGAAAATGTGTGGAAGTATGGTTAGACGATAGAGATTACCATGTAGCCCGCACATATGTTCTTCTTAACTATGCAGAAGTTGCGCCATTTGTTAGGTACCATTAAATAACACATCTAAAATTATTTACTTGAATAATACATGTGTGTGTTCATTATAATGCAATATATTATATATATATGCAGTATTTATGAATCACAACATCCAAGCGGCAATATCAGCAAAAAAATTGCTACTTGGTTTTCGAACCACGTATATGATCTGGTAAATTGTGTGGTCAATGAAGGGTTGAAACATCTTGCGATGAGACCAAAAAGAAAAGTCAAGAAATATCCAATATTCTTTGTCAATGGATACAAATTCAACACCAAAGAATATGGGGCTGAAAAATTAACGAACAATACCGGTGTATATGTTAAAGGTAGTGATGATCCAATTGATCACATAAATGATTTTTACGGCGTGTTAACTCAGGTTTTGCAATTAACATATTTCACCAGACCTGCGGAAGAAGTTTATTTGTATATATGCAACTAGTTCAGTATGTTCCAGGTTTTGGAATCAACGTGCACCAAAAATATAATATTATTGAAATAAAGCATACATCATGTTATCATAAGTACGATCCGTTTATACTAGCAAAACAAGCCCTACAAGTTTATTATGCTCCTTATCCATCTCTAAAAAGAGATAAAGCAGATTGGTCGGCAGTTTTTAAAATGAAGGCAAGATTTACGTTTGATGAGAAGAATATTTCAGACGAACAAGCGTACCAAGCGGACATCGAGAAAAATGACGAAATTACAATAACAGATGATCAAATCGATTTTGGACCTCTAAATGATGAATCAAATGTATTAGTAGAAGCATTTGAGACCATAGAGGAAAACAATATAGAGTACGAGACCGAGTCTGAATCAGAAAACGACAAGGACTGATTTAATAGTATATGTGTTGAAAAAGGTTAATTTATGGGAGTACTGATGTTGCACTTTTTTTATATGTTATATGTGATTATTGATGTTAAATCTTGATATGTTTACTCATAATTGAATGATATGTTCTGCCATAATAAAATAATATGTATATGATAGGTATTATAGATGTCTTTCTTTAGACGGTGGAGTTCTTTGCAGTCCGGTTCCCCCTCTTCGTCTCAGAGAGGGACCGTTTGCAGCGGGGGTGATGGCAGCGGCCCATCCCAGGAGGTGCCACGTACGATAATTAGATTGCTACCGAAAGCAGATGGCTCGTAGGAATTAAATTTACTTCAGCATTATAAGTATTTTGTATGATATATTAGTCATGATTTGTCTGTATCATACTTCATGCAGTGGTTTTGAGCTTGAGCCTTCCAATATATTGCTCAGCATATCTAGGCAGGCATACATGAGCCGTATGACTGCATGCTGGCCGAAATGGAGTAGGATCCATGAGCATGTCCGGGAGAGAATTTGGCAGGACTTCCTGGTAAGTGTAAAATTGTATATCAATATATATAATCACTTTACAATTTGCTGACTAAGTATAAATGTATAACTTATATTTTTTCAACATATATATAGGGTGCGGTAGACTTGCAAAAGGAGGATGTTGCTCTTTACCAGCGCCACTGGAACTCCAAAGTTGTAAAGAATTACCGGAATACGATGTCGACCATTAAAAAATCCAGGAAGAAGCCAAACTAGATGGGCGCCAGTGTATGGGATGCTTGGGTCGCATGGTGGGGTAGCAATGAGTTCAGGGTAAGTCTATCAGTTGTCACCTTAATTTGTTTAGGAGAGAATACATAATTTATACCTGTAAGATATAATCTTAATTTTTAATTTGCAGGTGGATTCAGACAGAAACTCGACGATCAGGCAAAAAAATCCAGTCACACGCCGTGGTGGCTCGAAATAATTTATCGCAAGGACTGGTAAGTTGATTAATTACAATTACGAAAAGTTATTACATTTTTTGTATAAATTTGT
The DNA here is from genome assembly GCA_030737815.1 of Allium fistulosum. NCBI lineage: Eukaryota > Viridiplantae > Streptophyta > Magnoliopsida > Asparagales > Amaryllidaceae > Allium > Allium fistulosum. Next base: position 90,485,058 of record CM060905.1, read on the forward strand.
ATGAACAACAATAATATATACCAATTATTGTAGGAAAGAGTGTGTGGGGCTTATGTCTCGTATATGGATGTATTTGCGCATACTCATGTCGTCAGGCGGACCGACGACGAGGGATCAGTGATGCATGCCTGACATGAGGATGATAAAGCATACGTCGCACATGTAAGTATATTTTAAGTTATAAGTTATTAATAATGATCATTTTAATTAATTAGCAATAAATTATTATAATAATGTCATGTAATATTTACTTGTATTTAATTTTGCGTTGTAGGAAAAATTTATACAAGCACGTGCACAGATGCTTGAGCATTCGGGACGGGAGCAGTTGACTACTGATGAGGAGGGACACTATCTTTGACTCCGTTATGGACCCGACATAGAGAAATAGATGCTATGGCTAAGGCAATCAATCGGTAATTTATAAAAATTAACTAAGTTGTAAAAACTACTTAATTTTTATAAATGTTACGCAATAACTTAAGCATATTTCGACTTGTTTTGTAGGCTCGGGCCTCACAAAAGGCCTATCAAAAGGCTCAGGACAATGCTGAAATTAATGAGCTTCGACAGCAGATTGCATAGCTGCAGGAGTATGACCGCCTCCGAGCAGCGCAAATGGAGCAACTGAACCAGCATTTGGCCGAGTATATGGAGCATTCCCTTCGTCTGGTGGTTTCAGAGCCGATGACGAGCCATGAGGTACGTTTTGCAGTTTTTGTTTTTAAAACTTGTGTATATATACAACGAGAGATGGTGAGGTTAATTTTTAGACATTTCGTGCTTGATATCGATTTGTGGGGTTTAATGTTGGATGTATATATTATACATTGATGTTGGATTTAGATATTGTGGGGTGATGATGGATGGTTTGGTTTGTATTGATTGGAATGTTTGAGTTTGAGATGGTAATGTTTGAGTTTTATATTATTATTGATATTGATTTTAGCTTATATATTTGATATATATATATATATACTGATTTTGATGTGTTGTGATATATATTGATATTGATGCGCTGTTGGGCTACTGAAAAAAAAATTACCCAGATTTCAGACGGTTTCCGACAACTTATAGGTAGAAATATTCCGACAGCTTCCGACGGCTAACCGGTTGTATATACCGATGGCTTCCGACGGCTTCCAACGGTTTTCTGGCGTGTTTTTAAGCCACGTGGACGTCTTCACGTCAGAAAAAACGTCGGAACTACCATCGAAAAAGCCATCGGAGGCCGTCGCAAAACTATCGTCATTTCCGTTGGAAATGGACGAAAGCCATGTTCTATATACCGATGGCATTTCTGACGGCTTCCGACGACCTCCGACGGCTTGGAGCTGTCGGAAATGACCGTATTCCTTAAAGTGTATGATATGATGTTACAAGCAAGGCATAATTTTCAAACTCATCAAAGAAAAGTTCTCAAGCTTTAAACAAAAATCAAAAGTTCAATGGTTACAGCAAGAGGATACTAATTCAAAAAAAATTACTCAAGAATGTCACAAAGAAGACACAAAAAGAACATTCTCGCCTTATTGATCATAATGGAGAATGTATTTATAAACCAGAAAAAATTAAAAAGGAAGCAGTCCAATAGTATATAGAAATTGTTTAATGGCAGTCTAACCACTCAATTTCCTGGTTTTTAATGCAAAGCAATTGTTAATGCTAAGGGACAAAAAATATTTATTACACCTTTCAACATGAAAGAAATAAGAAGTGCAGTTTCTCAATTCATGAGGAAAAGCACTAGACTAGATGAATGAATTCAAAATTCATGAAATAGCATTGGGATAATATCAAAGATGATTTATTTCTTTCTCTTTTTGATATTTTCAACTCAGCAACGTTGCCTAAAGGAATATATCATACTTTTTTTTATCTCTTATTCCAAAGAAAGATATACCAACCAATATTATATAATATAGACCTATTTCATGTTGTAACATGTACTACAAGGTCCTAAGTACGGTTATATGCAATATACTATTTCTGCCACACTTAGTTTCTTAGAATCAAACTGCATTTATTAGTGGGAGATATATTAGTGAGAACAATCTTCTTACACATGAGATTTCAAGATATTTTAATTAGAAAAAGGTGTGGACAAATTTTGCATAAGCTGAATTTACAAAAAGCATATGATAGAATAAATTGACAACTTATATTTTTTATATTATGCAAAAAGGGGATTCCCTATGCATTTCAGAAATATGATTTATGGATGTATAAATACACCCACTTTCTCTATATTAATACAAGGGATTCCTAAGGGGTTTATTTGCAGTAATATGGTCAACGGAAGGAGACCCACTATCACCCAATTTATTTACTATTGCTATGGAGTATTTTACATATTTGATGAAGAAAGCACATGCGTTAAAGTTATTCAAGCCATTATCTAATATCAAACCAGTGGTGACACACTTATTATATAATGACGATCTTATGGTTTTTTGGAAAAACAAATGAAGGTTGTGAAGCTACTATCAAGCATATATTTGAAAAATTAGTACAAAGTTCAGGATTATGTGTGAGTTGAATGAAAACTACAATTTACTTCAATAAACTACTGGAAGATCATAAATGAAACAAATGTTGGTATTGGAAGAGGGATTATTACCTACTACATTTCTTATGTAACACCCTACCTCTATACCCATATTACCAAAGAGTATAACTAGGTAATAGTGTCTGATAATACGAAGAATAAGGCTATAAGGGCTTACACATGTGAATATTCCCTTGGGCTAACATCGGTACATATTTCAAACCATATAGCACTTATAATTATGTACTCGGTATTGGCACAAAGCAATAAACACGTGTGGTTTCTTGGATAGAACAATGCACAATACAAAATAAATATAACAGAGATCATAGAGCCAGAACGTGATGATAAAATATAATACATCAACAATACATGTCCAATGTGAGCAACAAAATGCTAGTCTAATGCCGACCGTCATCAAATATACATAACATAGTCAAATAAATATGTCATCATGACTAAACGGGACTACAAAAATACATACGTAAACTATTATCCTAAAGTGTATACTAGCCTCCAAAAAGGTATCCCATATGTCAGGCTAACTACTTCATTCCTGGACCTGAAATATCTCGGACTGACTCGAGTGTTATAAAATAACACACGGGTCAGACTATGTCTAAAATTAAAATGTCAATATGTGATGGTGATAGTATAACATATATCTCATATAGTGATGATCAATCTTAAGTATGATAGTATAACATGAACCAAGTGCTAAATCATCATCAAACACAATAACATCATATAATAGGTATCCACTCGGATAGTATTTCATTCTGTATCCAGTGATGCTTTTGGATATGCATAGCCAAAGGGTTTAGCAAACCCAATAGTATTTCATTCTATATCCAGTGATGCTTTTGGATATACATGCAAAGGCGATGATACTCGATGCCACATGATCGAGCATAGACCAGCTATGTATTCCCTATGGTATATTTTATTTATAGATATATGCTGCCTGGAAGGATATCTCTGACCCTTGTTAGGAGGACCGTTCTTGACGTACTGAGGACACCTCCAATGGAAACCTATATATATACGAACGCGCCTTAGTGGTGTTGATTGCATACCTAATATTGTTGTGGTGTACACAAGGTTTTAAATCTCCTATATCTCGCCCGAGATCTCGCCCGAGATCTCATTTTCACACTTAAACGAGACGAGACATCAAATCTCCTCCATATCTCCCTCGACACTCATCTCGTCCGAGATATTCAAATCTCACCCGATATATGGATCAAAATCTCAATCCGAGATCTCACCCGAAGTTATACATTTTTCTTATTTTCCATAATAATTTTTATTTTCATATTGATTCAAAAGAAACTACTCAATCCAATTATAATTTACCAACTTCTTGAACATATTCTTTACTTTTTATCTTAATGAGTCATAGCGAAAGGTTTCACTTCTTTATTATGTTCAAATAAAAGGATATTATTCAATCATTAGATTCATTACCAAATCAATTAAGCCAATCAAGCTACTACTCTTCTAAAAATATTTCTTTGTTCATGTAAATCAAGTATGTTACCATTTTTATTTTTAATAAGAAAGTTATAATCGTTAAATAAATTTTTGACACATCAATTTTAAACACATAAGTACATCCGAGATATTCCCGAGATGCATTATAAGATCCGAGATGTCAATCCGAGATGTACACCCGATACATACTCATCTCGTCCGAGATCTCTCCCGATACGAGATAACTTGTGTAAAAATCTCGAGACGAAACGTGACCGAAATCCGATATTTAAAACCTTGGGTGTACATGCAACATAGCTATTTTCTGATTTATATTCCACACCCTAGGCATTATCTATTGTATCGTAATATGTACTTATTAGATGGTTGGCTCTTTTGAGGGGAAAACCATTCCGATGATTCGGTTGGTCTTAAAAGGCATTGTTATATGAATGCATCATATTTCTTGAGTTTCTTACACCAAACTTTTGTCTGACTCATGGTTTTATTTTTTCCTTAATTCCTCAAGTGCTCTTTCGAGTAGTTTGAGAAAGATAGGTTTCAGTTTGATATTCTTTGGAGCTCAAGGAGACGAGCTGGATGTTTTCAACTACTATAGTATTATTATTTCCATTGCACTACTATTATGTATATATCAGCATTTGTGAGGACAGACTGTTATAACTGTCTGTGTTGATGATAGTACTTAGGATTGAAATTATGAAATGTTATGTATCTTAGAGTGATAGTTTGTACTGTCTTTTGATATTATATGTTATCGTTTTGCCGTGAGATTTCGATGTTTTTTTCTTCCTTCCTTGATCTTTTTTAACTATCTAATAATTTGTCTTTCCAGCACTTGAATGCTCGATACGTCAATACCGTGGATGTATTAGTCCTGACATTTGGGGGTCGAAAAGGCGAATCGTTACATTTTTCTTTTGAAATTAATTTTGCAGTCTTATTTTTTTCAATGATTAACTTTATAAAAATAATTTAAATAATTTTAATATAATACAAAAGTTATTTTGACCTTTTAAAAAGAACCAAACTTGTTTATAAAAATCAAAATTTACTCAAATTAATTATTTCTCCCTTTATAAAATATTTTACCAAATAATTTCCAAATTACTTCCATTTATTCACATTTTAATATTAAAACCTTTTATAATTATTTAATTCTTTATTATAAATCCCGATTAATCCCTTCTCAACTACGGGTTGTTGTAGACTCCCCCTTTAAGAAAATTAAGTCCTCGCAATTCCTCCTTAGGAAGAATCTATAACTAAGCTAAACCTCTAGCTTAACTGCATCATTAACTACTAAAAACAAACAAACAAGACATACCAGATTCATGTACATCATGGAATAGCTAGGGATAGGTTGTGCCATACGCTCTATGTTCTCCCAAATATAATTCAATGGGCTATCGACCATTAAACCTTTACTAGCAAGGCCCACTTGTTCCTAAATTGTCAGACCTCCGGTTGACTGTACAAATCAGATGCTGCACAAAAGTCAAATTTTAAGAAATATCGAGCTCCTCTATGTGTCTCGATGCCAAAATTGTCTCTGTACTCCTCAAGCACTTCCTCAAATGGAAAATATATAAGTCATCATTAATATTAGGGAACTGATCAAGAAGAGCAACTCGATAAGCTACATGATAAATACGCTCAATAATCAGGAATGGACCAACAATGCAAGGTGCAAGCTTTCTGATTTACTAGACCTCATAACACCCTTCAGAGGATAAATCTTCATAAAGATTAGATCACCAACCTCAAACTCGATATCCTTCCTCCTACAGTCTACATAAGGCTTCTATCAACCCTGAGCTTCCTTCATCCACTGCCTTATCAAATCGATTTCTCGAATGCCTCTCCAATAGAATATGGGCCAAGAATAAACTTATCTCTTATCTCAAGCCATTAAGAAGGTGAACGACATGGTTTACCGTATAAAGCCTCAAACTACAACACTCCGGAAATTTTAATAATAAATTAAAATATTAATAAGGGTAAAAAATAAAACTCTAAATAAAAGGACAAAATAGTAAATTTTCAAAATTGTTAGAAGTAGACCTCGGGACCTAAATTAAACTATTAATAAGGGTAAACATATAATTTTACATAAAAGGACAAAATAGTAAATTTTCAAAAATGTTAGAATTAGATCTTGGGACCTATTCTATTGCATTCGAAATGTTATTTATAAATAATAACATATATAACCTGTTAAATTTTTTAAAATGGGTCAAAATTAGCAAAAACTTATAACCAGTGGCATTTCTGTAATTGTTAATTTTAGATTTAGACCAGATAAGCCTTGGTTTCAAGTATAAATAAGGCCATAACCCTCACTCCTCTACATCCTAAACCCTACTTATCGCCTCCTTATTTCTATACATTCTTATTCTTCCTCCTCCTTAAAAACTCTAATTTCTTCAATCTCTTCTCTAATTTCTTGAATCTCTTCTCTAATTTCCGAAACTGAAACAATACAAAATTAAATCAAATAAGAAAGAGAGAGAGAGAGAAGTGAAGAATTGAAGAGTGAAAGATTCAAATGAAAGAAGAAGGAACGACCGAAGGACTTTACGAGTGGTTAGTCATGCTATTTGGACTGACCAATGCGCTAGCATATTTTGTCGACCTCATGAGGCGAGTCTTTAAAGGGTTGTTAAATAAGTCCATGGGGGTATTTGTTGATGACATACTTGTCTATTCTCAGAGCGAGGAAGAGCACAAGTTGTATTTAGGAGCTCTCCGGAGGCATAAGCTAAAGGTAAAATTTTATAAATGTCACTTTTGGCGCAAGAAGGTTATCTTTCTAGGATATGTTGTCTCCGAGAATGGACTAGCGGTTGATCCTAGTAAAGTTGCTGTAGTATAGGATTAGTACATAACAATGAATGCTACAAAGGTGAGAAGTTTTCATGGTTTGGCTGGCTATTATAGGAAGTTCATTAAGGAATTCGCTAAAATTTCCGCACAGTTGACATGCCTTGCCAAGAAAGATTTAGTTTTCTCATGGAACTCGGAATGGAAAGATGCTTTTATTAAGCTGAAGGAGTTGTTGATTGGTGCACCTATTTTAGTACTCCCTTATGGTACGAAGGCATTCATATTGTATATTAATGCTTATGGTACATGACTGGGCACAATGTTGATGCAGAAGGGTAGAGTTGTTTGTTATGCCAATCGACGGTTGATGGTACATGAGAGAAACTACCCAACCCATGATCTTGAGTTGGCAACTATTGTCTTCGCCCTCAAATGATGGAGACATTATCATTTAGGGGAGCGATTTAAGTTATTCATGGATCATATGTCTCTCAATTATTTATTCTCCTAAAAAGATATGAACTTGAGGCAACAGAGGTGGATGGAGTTCTTAGCATTATATGATTTCAGTATCTCTTACATTCTAGGCAAGGGCGATGTTGTAGTCGATGACTTGAGTAGGAATCAACGATGATGAACCCTGCGTTTTTCGAATGAAAAAACTTGGAGTTGATTTCTATATTTGATTTTCGACCTTCATCGGCATTACACCAGGGTTATGGTAGCTTTAGATGTTCAACCTTTACTTATGGACCGCATTGGTTCAATTTAAAGGCAGGATAAGGAGTTGTTGGATATTTTTGAGAAGCTGAACAGAGGAGAGCGTTTTAGTCATTTGGATCACTATTCCATTGATTTGAAAGGATGGTTGCAAGGAGATGGTAGGTTATGGGTCCCTCTTGTTAAGAAGTTGGTAAACACGGTACTAGTAGAGTCCCATCGTTTTAGGATGTCCATTCATCTCGATGCTAACAAAATATACCGTGATATGAAGAGAGTATTTTACTTGCTTAGTATAAAGAGACATGTAGTGGAGTTTGTTTCCAAGTGTGTGACTTTTCAGAGGGTAAAGACTAAGCAGAAGAATCTAGGTGGATTACTACAACCATAGGATAATTTGTAGTGGAAATGAGAGAGTGTCTCTATGGACTTTGTTGATGGGCTACCTAGGAGTAGAAGGGAAAGGAGATATATAGGTCATAGTCGATCGACTGGCCAAATGCGCTCATTTTATTCCAACCCGAAGTACGAGGATAGTGGCATCTTTAGCGACCTTATACATATGAGAGATTGTTCGGTTGCATGGAGTTCCATCTTGCATTGTCAGTAACCAAGTTTCTCTTTTCATTGGTGAGTTTTTGGGAAGTCTTCAAGAGGCCTTGGGGCACTGAACTAAATTTAAGTACCGCTTATTACCCATAAACAGACGGGCAGACTGAGAGGATGAATAGAGTGTTGGAGGATTTTCTGCGAATGTGTATCTTAGACTTTGGAGGTTCTTGGGAGGATCACTTGTCAAAAGTATTGGGATAGCACCACTCGAGGTGTTGTACGAGAGGCCATGTAGATCTCCAGCTTGTTGGTTGGATATTATTGATAGAATCATTCTTGGACCAGATTTGATTAGAAAGACTTCAGAGAATGTAAACTTGATACGTAGAAGGATGAAGACTGCACAAGATTGGCAGAAATCATATGTTGACAGGAGATGCACGGAGTTGGAGTTCGCAGTGGGCAACATGGTCTTTTTAAAGGCCTTCCCACTTAGACATGTTATGAAGTTTGGCAGTTTGAGAAAGTTAGCAACAAGATTTGTAGGGCCTTTTCCAATTGTGGAGAGAGTAGGGAAGTTAGCTTATAGAGTGGAGCTTCCCAAAAAAATTGGCGATGGTTCACAATGTTTTCCATGTGTCACACTTGCGGAAGTGTTTACACGATTCATGTGGTCTAGCTAGGTCAGTTGGAAGAATTCATAGTGTAGGAAGTCACTTGTTCATCGTGCACCAACCCGTATTGTTGAGCATGGAATAAGACAACTTCGCAAAAAATTAATTTGACTAGTTAGAGTTCAGTGGGGAGACAATTCAACTGAGAGTACGTGGGAGCCCGAGGAGAAAATCCGAGCTACTAGTCCAGAGCTCTTTTCTGGTACGTTTCCATTTAAGTAGTATAATTACTAGTGCACATGGTATTTAGCTTAGTATATTCCATAGGAAGGAGTGTTTGGATGCCAAGCATGGTTGTGAACATGTCGCTAAGACATGTTTTGGATGATGGTTGCTAATGGATGAATTTTACTAGTTAGTATTGCACCTACGGGCTGATATGTTCATGTTAGCCTACAACACACATCACATTAACCATTTTATTAGTTATATGCATAATGGTTGTTGCATTTTTGCGTATGTATTGAATGGTTGCTCATCCATAAGGAATTGCAAGTATAGGATGTCGCATACATTTTAAGCACGTGGCATAAGCATTTGCAATTCAGGAGGTCGACTAGTTCAAAAGACGGTCTAATTTTACCTTACCTATAAGTTCATATGCATTCCATGCCTATATGCACATGCTGCATTAGAAATTTTGAATTTAAGGATAATAGTTGCAAGTGGTTGATGGTTGTAGATATTGGTTATATGAGCGGATTTAATTATTCCATCCTTGGAGATTTCGAGGATGAAATCCTTTTAAGGGGGGAGAATGTAACACCCCGGAAATTTTAATAATAAATAAAAACATTGAAAGGATAAAAATGTAATTTTACATAAAAGGACAAAATAGTAAATTTTCACGAACGTTAGAATTAGACCTCGGGACCAATTCCATTGCTTTGGAATGTCGTTTACAGTTAGACTAACTTGTTAAATTTGATAAAATGGGTCAAATTAGCGAAAACTATAACCAATGACATTTCCGTAATTATTAATTTCGGCTTTAGACCAGATAACTTTAGTTTTCAACTATAAATAAGACTCTAACCCTCAACTCCTCTTCATCTTAAACCCTAGCCGCCACTTATTCATTTTTATACGTTCTTTTCTTATTCTTCTTCCTCCTTAAAAACTCCAATTTCTTGAATCTCTTCTCCAATTTATAAAATTAAAACAAAATTAAATCAAATAAAAGGGAGAGAGAAACAATGAATTAAAGAGTAGAAGATTCAAATGGAAAGAAGAAGGAACAAGTCAACAAAGAAGGGAAGCAGCGGATTCAAATCAAACTAGAAAAGGGATTCTTTCGAGGTGAGTGAATTGATTAGGATGTTATGATGATTCATAAGTAATTAAATTCCTTTATACTCTACCTAAATAAAAAAATATTTTTTGAATTTAGAATAGTAATTTCAACCTAGAACTTATTTAATTTAAATTTTTAGCTGAGAATCAAAAAGGGTAGAAATGATGGAAAACCATAGGTGGTAATTTAATATAAATAATTATAGAAAAAAGGAAAACATAGACTAGTGTAACTCATTTCAAATTCTATAGAGATAAATCTTTATTTGATAAAGTCTGAATTAATTTTGAACAATGGAATTAATCGAATACCCCTATTTCTTACCTTGAATTGATATATATATATATATATGTGTGTGTGTGTGTGTGTGTATAAATATTTGGAATATACATTTTTGTTTGAAGACACGCATGTAGTTTATTGAAAATTTATATATATATTAATCGCTGAAATTAACTAGTTGAATTCGTGTAAATAGAAATAGAGATCGTTCACAAAATATGGTTGAAAATTAACCTTAAGACCATATTCGAATACGTTAAAATGATGAATGAAAATAAATTAAACAGACAGATTATCAAATTTGGAAAAGTGATGGCCAGACATATGAAATTTTAACCGAATGTATGAATTCATTTTTAGATGTCTGAATTTTAGACAGTCCAAAACGAAAGAAAATAGTTCAAAATGGACCCAATTCAAATATTCAAATAATTTTCAAACGTTTGGAATCAAAGTCAAACGTCTGAGAAAGAAACCATACGTATGAGAAAGAAACCATATGTCTGAATACCTAGAGAAGAAATTTTATACATGGGGGTCAGACATTTGAATTATTTTTCAGACGTCTGAATTGTTTCAACAAGCTCAGGTTGAACTGGGACCTGGTGGAAACCAGGTAGGGCGAATATGGGAACTTGTTCCTGCTTTCTCAAATTTTAGGAGTTCACATAGCTTCATTGAGCAGGTGTAAGAGGAAGTATCAGTTCTATATTGGATGACGTATTTAGGTTCATACTTCATGGAGGTCGTAACGTGGAACTCGACAAGACATTCGATTGCAGCACAACTAGAAGCTCTTATTTTTACTGAGACACGCCCGGTCACATGTTAACATGTTATACAATAGGGAAGGGAGACGGAGACGTCCACAATAGTAGGTTATATGACCGGGTAGTAGATGAACCTACAGGGAATCATTATAAGCGATTTCTTTTGCTTCGGGTCGAAGGATAAAGGGCATAGGACACGTTTACCAATGAAATGGTGACACAAATGCTTCGATTGGCCATAAGTTATTGAGGTACTATACTCTATGTGAGCCAAGGTATTGCAATGTTTACACTATTCATATGTGAGATTTACATGGTTCACCTTTGAGAATTTTAAATCAATGTTGGTTAGGAGGTTATTTATTGGGGCCATGTACTAGGAATTGACTAGAGTTATTAGTTGTTGGTTTTTCAACCCTCGGTTGGAAACCTTAATAAGTTGTTTATTTATGTAGGTGTAATAAGAATTATGCCCATGATTTGTAAAGTAACCAATCCTTTATATGTAAGACATGAACACTGTTAGCACCAAAATTGGTCACTAACCTCGTTGAGAAAGATTGTGTAGAGAGATTAATGAAGAAGATGAATTAGAACTGAAATATAGTGTAATTCAATGCCCAAAGAACAACAAAAACGAGAACACCAGATTTATAGTGGTTCGGCGTAACTGCCTACGTCCACTTTGAGTTTTGATCTTTATTTCTTTCACAAGTTGTTGAATACAGATACAATCCATATATTAATGACTTGAATACAAGTTTGAACTGAAAATAATCAGTCTTGAAAGTGGCAGAGTCTCCCCATTGTTCTCCCAAAAAAGGTCCATTTCACTGTGCCCCTGCCTCTCTATTAATAGACGAGATGGGTTGGACTTCCCTCATGGGCTTAGGAACAAGGTGCCTCTGCCCATAGTAGGTGAATCTGCGCACCAGGCCAGGTAGGCCGAATGCTCTTGCTTTGTTGTGGGCCTGACAACTTGCTACCACCTCCAGTCTCTTCTTGATCAGAATCTTGTCTAGTGCTAATGATAATTTCTTCAACTGTCGTTTTGTAACTGGGCCAAGATGCCGGTTAACATTTGCCCCCCAAAGTGTGTCGTGTGAAGCAACACCACACGCTTTGAATCAGCGAGTATTCCTTGTCTTCAGAAAGAAATCCACCATGTTTCTTGAATAGTCATTATCCTCCAATTTATCCTCCCAAGGTGTTGTATCCTTCTTTGGTCATCGTGATGCTTGGTCGATTCCCAATATTATAAATCCAGGGTTGTAGTTCATCAGTGGCCATCCGTGTCTGATTCTGCAGAGCTAATAAGCTTCGGCTATCTGATCTAGTCTTCTCTTAATAACCCTTAGTGAGAATTCAATTTCTGTTGATTTCAAGAAGTCGAACTTTTTCGGATGTACACATGCACGTTCGGGTACATGTTCTTTCCATTGGCTCTCGGATGCGTTTTATATGCTCATAAGTCGTCGTCGACTCCATCTAGTTTAATTGCAATTCAATCGCGATTCCTTGTTTGTGTTTTCTGTGAAATAGGGGTTGCAATCAGCCACTTGAGGAGTTTTCCAAACCTCTCTTCAGTACAGACTCTATGATTTTGCTCATAGCTTCAACCTGTCCATTTGCAGTTATAATGGATCATGGAAGGTCATAAGGATAGATGACGTCACGGATAAAGAAGTTGATTATTTTCTTCATCTTGGTCGTGGTTAAGAGTTCTTCATCTGCCCATTTGGTGACGTAATCAACTGCTATGATGGTGTATTTCGCACCACCTTTAGGATCGACAAGAAGATGATTTCAGTGCCCCCAAGTGGCAAACGGCTATGAACTAGCCATTTGAATAATTTCCATCGGCGGGGTTCCCATATTTTTTGCAAACATCTTGCACTCGTCACATTGTCTAGCATGATCAACCGCTTCTAGGTTGATAGTTGGCCAGTAATACCTGTAGCAGAGTATCTTCTTTATCATGGTTTTCCCCCTGATGTTATTACCGCATTCTTCTTCATAGACTTTGCTTAGGATATCATCATGGGCGATATGCCGAAGCATGGGGATGGATAAACTCCTTTTGACACACAACCTATTCTTAGATGATTTGGCGTGAAGCTTTGAGGAGGATCTGTCATTTTCCATTCCTCCGTTCAGTAAGAATTCCTCATTGTAGATAGTCTTTGATAGGAGTCAACCATGACACCTTTTCATTTTGTTCGCTGAGTACGTGTGTAATGATGTAATACGTGAAGTCGGTTAGTAGCTCTTGGACTTGGCCGAGATAAGGAGCAAGACAATGCCCCCTAGCAAGATCAACTTCCTTAAATTTGTATACTACCAATCAAGAATCACAAAAGATATGTAAAGTTTTCACTTCAATTCCTCTAGCAAGTTTGAGGCTGGCAGTCAAGGCTTCATACTAAGCATCGTTGTTTGTTACAGGTAAATCGAGTTTTAGGACGTAGCAGATTGATCGTTCCTCAGGAGTCATTATCATGACTCCTATGCCATAACACTGATAATTGGATGCTCCATCCGCGTACATTTTCCATCTTATGGTTGGTTCTCTGCTACTCTTCGAGTAGTCATCTGAGGTAGTGAATTTGGGTGTGAGGTTTGCTAATTTCCGTCCTTGGATAGCCCTTCATGGGAAATAAGTGATATCGAATTAGCTTAGTTCGATATTCTATTTAAGTAGTCTTTCAGACGTCTCAGGTCATTGTATGCCATGTCGCAACGGCTGGTAGGCATAGACGTTGATGGGGTGAGCCTAAAAGTAAGAGTGGAGCTTTCATGATGAAATCAATAGATATTGTGCTAGCTTTTGTAGCTTCGGGTTGATATCCAATGCATGGCTCGCGATAGTTAATGAAATCACATATGCATGTCAGAATGGGTCCAAGGGAACATATCATCATTTATTTAGAAAAATCCAACTAATTCTTTTACCATCACTGCACTGAGCTGTGATCCGATATTCAACACCCGGAAAGGGTCGCCATGGCTGGCTGTAATGTCGACCGTCAGCTTAGCAGGTGCCATCCCAGATTCTTTGAGTAAAGATGTAACTATTTTGCGTAACATTCAATGTGAAATATGGTTGGGACGGTCAATGTTGATGGTTACTTTGGTCGAATCCTAGAGTCTTGTCATGAGTTGTTAAGTCAAATAATGAAGGGCTCTGAATGCTCTAATTGATTATCTGCAAATGGCCAAAGATCAGGATTAAAAGCACGTTGAAGGAAATGTCGGGTAGGGGCCAGCCTCGAGTTGCGTGCAACTGCATAGCTGGATCTTGCTATGAGTTTGAATTTGCTTGTATATTTGAGTAACGCATTTTCTATTCAATGCATTCATGATCCTTCACTCGCCCTTCGGGTTGGAGTGACAGTCAGTTGCCCACAAGCATTGGCATCGATTTTATGATTCTATCTCTAGGCATCCTTTCGGTCGTTGCCTTGAGTAGCTGTATACTCTAGTCCGTTGCCCACAAGCATTGGGGACTTGGAGGTTTTAGTCATTTATACTCTAGTCCGCGCTCTGGGGACTTAGAGTACTCCAGTCCGCACTCTGGGGACTTGGAGGTTTAAGTCGTTTATACTCTAGTCTGCGCTCTGGGGACTTAGAGGTTTAAGTCGTTTATACTCTAGTCTGCGCTCTGGGGACTTAGAGGTTTAAGTCATTTATACTCTAGTCCGCGCTCTGGGGACTCAGAGTACTCCAGTCCGTGCTCTGGAGACTTGAAGGTTTAAGTCGTTTATACTCTAGTCTGCGCTTTGGGGACTCAGAGTACTCTAGTCCGCAATCTGGGGACTTGGAGGTTTAAGTTGAGAGCAGTCGTATTTCCATTCTTTAATTTGTATTCATCTACTGTATCGAGGCTAATGTCGTCGAATGAACAATCGAACCACGTTTGCTCACGGAATGGGATTCTGCCCCCCAGGATAAGGGACGGAATTTGAAAAATGGACGATCGATTCTCGTCCGCTTGGTGATTATAGCTCTTCCAATCAAGTCAAGGAAGGAGGTATATGACAGATGGTTGGATCACCTCCATGTTGGGTTAGATAGCCAAATCTCTTACAATTTGCTCCGTATCTCCTTCTAGAAAATAAGGATAATAGATTGTTGAGTAGACAAAGTAAGTTGCATATGTTCCAAGGTGCAGTCGTGTCTATATATTGAGAGCGATGGTTAATGAGTAGGCAGTCCACCACAACTACTTCAAGTCGGGCTTTCGAATAACCTTTTGTGTTCGAGGTAGGATTTGATGTGTAGATGAACAAATCATGTCCACTCTAGACAGATCCCGGCGTCACTGAGTTTCAGGAGGGGCATCTGTATTTTGTCGAACTTTTTTCTATGACTCGATTTGAGTGGATGATCAGGCCATACCCATTCCAAGCCTTGCTTAGGTCCCGAGTCAAATGTGGAGGTCGATGAATGGATGGTTGGTCATGTTGACTTTGTATTGGGCTCTGATCGTGATGAACTTTTCAATATTTAGTCCATAGCCCCAAATCAAAGGCATATGGTTGATGATGAGCGATAGAATTATGCTCGTCCAGATGTAACTCCACACGTCCGATCATGGTTTGCGTAGATTGGTTGGCAACCAAATTTGAGTACTTGGACACCTGCATCGTTTTGAAAGTAGTTTAGTTCAAGCTAGTCGTAGTTCATAGGACAATTGAAATAGGGATGGAAATGGAAATAATTCAAAGAAGATTATGGTAAATCTCATTGATATGTGAAGCAGCATCGTGTGCTCGCTATTCGACTCCGCCACTGGCTCCTTTCAAAGGGATGTCGGCCGTCAACCATACAATTGATAATCATAGCCCTTTATTAATAGACATCGGATATTCGCTGCCCGCCATTCTGTTGGACTTGTACATACTATTGAAGCTTTCCTTTCCAGGTCATCTTTTCGATCACACCTCGGAGGTGTTTGTAATCGCCCATATTAGGATCAGTGAGCATCTAGGAATATACAACATTCCCCTGATTTTCTTTAGACTTTGGTGTACTCTCTCGAGGTTGGTTTCCAGTACCACTCCGAGTCGTGAGTCTTCAAGTAGAGGTTGTCAATTGAACCTTTCAAAGAGCATATGAGCTAAATTCTGAAGTCTTGTTTCGGCTACTGGGATCTACATCCTTAGCCAACGGGCCTTCGTTGTTATTTTTCTTAGTATGCTCCACTCCTCCTCACTTTAGTTCTGATTCATTTTGTAAAAGAAACGATCCATAGTCGTAGGAGGCTCTTTAGCTAACTAGCTGCCAAAATATATCTGGAGGTCGACTTTCCTCAAATGCGATTAGTATGATACCCTTGTTAGTATTTGGAATAAATTGCTTAGAGCCAAACATTGGTTTGCTTGGAGTCACTAAATTCGAAGTGCTAAGTCAGCGAAGAATGGTGCTTGGAGTCATCTTGGCGTTTGCTAGAGTCACATCATCTATGTTCTCCAACCTTTGGGAGTACCGTTTGAATAGTGGTTGCTTGTCTGTTCCCTTAATGTCGTTCATAAGCTGTCGCTAGATCCTCTATGTCCTGGTCGATCATGGGATGTTAGGGAGAGAGAGATCGGTATACAGTGCATGGATCGGTCTGGATACTTCGTTCGGCACAGAAGTACTGTTCGGCATACAGAAGTACCGTTCGACATTGGGGCGTTCGGTGTTGGCATGTGGCTCAGCCAAAGCTGTTCGGCCAAGGCTGTTCGGTAGAGTGGATCGGCCTGGAGTGGTTCGGCCAAAGCTTTTCGGCCAAGGCTGTTCGGCAGAGTAGATCGGCCTGGAGTGGTTCGGCCAAAGCTGTTCGGCCAAGGCTATTCGGTAGAGTGGACCATCCTGGAGTGATTCGGCCAAAGTTGTTCGGCCAAGGCTGTTCGGCAGAATGGATCGGCCTGGAGTGGTTCGGCCAAAGCTATTCGGCCAAGGCTGTTCGGAACAGTAGATCGGCCTGGAGTGGTTCGGCCAAAGCTATTCGGCCAAGGCTGTTCGGCAGAGTGGATCGGCCTGGAGTGGTTCGGCCAAAGCTGTTCATCCAAGGCTGTTCGACAGAGTGGACCGGCCTGGAGTGGTTCGGCCAAAGCTGTTCGGCCAAGGCTGTTCGGCGGAGTGGACCGGCCTGGAGTGGTTCGGCCAAAGCTGTTCGGCCAAGGCTATTCGGTAGAGTGGACCGGCCTGGAGTGGTTCGGCCAAAGCTGTTCGGCCAAAGATGTTTGGCCAAAGTGGATCGGCCAGAAGTGGTTTGGCCAAAGCTGTTCGGCCAAGGCTGTTCGGCCGAGTGGATCGGCCTGGAGTGGTTCGGCCAAAGCTGTTCGGCCAAAGTGGATCGGCCTGAAGTTTTTGAGTGGGGGGAGCGAATATCCACATTGAGTGAGAGGTCGGCTATATGAGAGATTGGCTGAACTACCTTCAGAGAGGGGTCGGCCCTCATATCACTCCGGTGCAAACTTCAACATCCAACCCAAAAACTTGCGTAGACTTGGTTTCTTTGACTACGGCTATCAGCTTCCTTTAGATTTCTTTCAAATCTGAGTAGAATAGGAAGTTTCCCATTAAACAACTAGATCTATCTCGCGAATATGGAAATCCGCTAGTAGACGATGAAATCCAATCAGGCTGAGATTTCAATTCTCGGTGAAAGCACCAAAGTGTTAGCACCAAAATTGGTCACTAACCTCGTTGAGAAAGATTGTGTAGAGAGATTAATGAAGAAGATGAATTAGAACTGAAATATAGTGTAATTCAATGCCCAAAGAATAACAAAAACGAGAACACCAGATTTATAGTGGTTCGGCGTAACTGCCTACGTCCACTTTGAGTTTTGATCTTTATTTCTTTCACAAGTTGTTGAATACAGATACAATCCATATATTAATGACTTGAATACAAGTTTGAACTGAAAATAATCAGTCTTGAAAGTGGCAGAGTCTCCCCATTGTTCTCCCAAAAAAGGTCAATTTCACTGTGCCCCTGCCTCTCTATTTATAGACGAGATGGGTTGGACTTCCCTCATGGGCTTAGGAACAAGGTGCCTCTGCCCATAGTAGGTGAATCTGCGCACCAGGCCAGGTAGGCCGAATGCTCTTGCTTTGTTATGGGCCTGACAACTTGCTACCACCTCCAGTCTCTTCTTGATCAGAATCTTGTCTAGTGCTAATGATAATTTCTTCAACTGCCGTTTTGTAACTGGGCCAAGATGCCGGTTAACAAACACAAATAAGCACCCTAGGTTGTGTAGATTATAGATGAAGTTAATTTATTGTAAACACCATACACTAGTAATACAATTCATTTACTAGACTTTGTCTTATCCACTCCTTTTTTCCTCCTTTTATACCTACTACAAGAGGACATGCTAGTAGGTTTTTTGGCCTGGATACGGTGCATGGTGGAGAAGACTTGGCGCCCAGAGCTATATTACTTACAGTTATTCTCCATGTACTTTATACTATGTTATTCAATCAATCGGACTTAATGTTGTTATTTGGAGACATTATTGTATGGAGTACGCTTTTGAGACTATTATCTAATTGGTTTATTTTAGTATTTATATTTTATTTTCTTATGTTGTGAGATCTGAAGTGTAGAATGCATTCAATTTATAATTTCCTCTGTATCATATAACGTTCTAAAACCTCGACAACTCATACTTCTTGGCACGATGCAAGTTCGAAAGTCATTTTAAGCTTTGAATCGATGGGTCCGGAAGTATGGGTTGTCACACAAATGGTTCCATATCAATGCTAGACTGGTAGTTGTTATTGTAAGTAAACCACCAAATAGATATGATCCTCCTAGCTACCACCTAAATCAAGAACAGAAGAACGAAGCAAATCCTCTAACACCTTATTAACCCACTCTGTTTAACCATCAGTCTGCGGAGGATACGCAGTACTGAAGTTCAGCTTTGTAATCAAAGCTAATGAAGACTCTTCTAGAATCTATTGGTGTAATAGGTCACGATCGCATATAATGGCACTGGGAACAACATGAAGTCTTATTACCTCCTTCACATAAAGGTTGGCCAAACATGGATTGGTTCTACTTGACTTCATCGGTATGAAGTGCGTTGATTTAGTCAAGCAATCAACTACTACCCAAATGCTATTGTGGTAGCTCTTAGATCGAAGTAGGCCATCAACAAAGCCCATAGTCGCCTAAAAAGAACACAACATTAAAGAAATCCTTGCTAGATCTTGCGTAGGGATTATATAAGTGAACTACTATAAAATTCAAATTCACATACCAGGTCCCACTTCCATAGCAAAATTTAAAATGGCTGAAAGACCGCTAGGCATCTGAAGTTTAGCTTTAATAAACTGACAAGTCATACAACCCTTCACATACTTACCAATATCATGATTTATCCCTTCCCAATAACAGTGATGCTTCGTATCTATTTAGATCTCACTTCCTCCGAGGTGAAAAAGTATATCACGAACATGGCAATCTCCATCACCTCTTTATGGGGACCATCCAAATCAGGAACGACAATTTTACCACTTTTTCGTAAGCAACTACGAGCACTAAGAGAATGACGAACAAGATTATAACCAACATTACCAGAACTTAGATCTCTAAATAAGAGCAAGAATAGTCGGATCTCTTCTTTGAGCATCAGCGATCTGATCAATCATAGATGGTTGGGTAACAAGACTAGCCAACATCGCACCCGAATCAACAACTGAATCTCTATCTCAAATATCACACATAGACAACAACTTCAAATACTTCCACTCTGCTTTCATCATAGCGCCAGTTACCTGATGCTTCCTACTCAATGCATCAGCTACTATATTCCCTTTCTAGGGGTCTACCGAATCTCAAACTCATAGGCTGCAAGAAACTCAAGCCACCACTGCTGCCTCATGTTAAGATCCTTCTAAGTGAACAAATGCTTCAATGACTTGTGATCTATAAAAAGAACAAATCTCTCACCAAGTAAATTATATCACCATATTGTCAATGCAAAGACAATAGCGGCAAGCTCCAAATCATGAGTGGCATAACATAATTCATTAGGCCTCTACTGCCTAGATACTTAAGTAATCACTCGACCTCTTTGCATAAGAACTACTCCAAAACGAAAACCACATGCATTTGTATAAACCATAAGATTCTAATTCCTTTCTTGCACAATAAGATTGGGTACATGAGTAAGTAACCCCTTCAACTTTTGAAAAGTTATCTCACATTTATCTGCCCACTGATACTTTACTCATTTCCTTGTAAAATTAGTAATGGGTAGCATAGTCTTCAAGAAATCCTTTATAAATTGCCAATGGTAACCGACTAAACCAAGAAAATTTCTAATCTCTATAACCATCTCAGCCCGCTACTAATTCCGAATAGCCTAAATCTTAGTTGGATGTACAGAAATACCAGCTTCTGATACAATGTGGCTTAAGAACTTCCCCTTCTTTCAAAAATGGTATTTGGAGAACTTATCTTTCCATTGATTCTGCCTGAGTGTCTCTAGAACAACTCTGAGATGATGCTCATTCTTAACTTTGGACTTGGAATCGACCAAGATGTCATCAACGAAAACCAGGATGAATTTATCGAGACAGTCTCTAAAAATTATGTCCATTGGGTCAAAAATATATGCAGGCGCATTCGTCAATCCGAATGGCATCATAAGCCACTCATAATAGCCATATCAAGTCCAGAATGCTATCAATGGAATGCTATCCTCTACAATTCTAAGCTAATGGAAACCGATTGCAAGATCGAGTCAAGAAAAGACCGTAGCATCACTAAGAAAATCAAACATATCATCAATTCTAGGCAGGGGATACTTATTATTTATAGTGAGCTCGTTAAGGTTTTGGTAATTGATGCACAACCTAAGGGAACCATCCACTTTCTTCACAAAAACTACTGCGATGCCTCATGGTGAACTACTAGATTGGATAAAAATCTTAGCTTCCAACTCTAACAACAACTCTTCATTCTTCATGGAGGACATCCTCGTAGGAGGATGGCTAATTGGCTAAGCTTCAAGAATAAGATCAATTTGAAATTTTATGGCCGACCTCAGAGGCAAATAAGTGATAGGCTCGAAAACATTTAGATAATCTCCGACAATAAGGATTCTAGCAATATCATCCTCTTCCCGAGACTAAAGAGCAAAAAGAGAACCACTCAAGATTTGACTAATGTTTCCAAGAGCTAGGCTAAGATGCTCTATGGAATATGGATAGCTAAGAGCGATCAATCTCTCAAGACATAGTAGATGAGCCTCGTATAGATTAGTATTTTATATGTAATATACATATTCATGTGGGTAAAGTACTGATATTTTGTAGACTCATATGTTATTATGATATATGATGTATATTATTCCGTTGTGATGATTCTGATTTTTCTATATTATATAATGTTCTGAATATTTTTAATTGGTGTGTTTATTACTTTGTATTAACACGTGAAAATATTCAGTTCAGATCTTAAAAGAGTAATAAAGATGTGTCAGTGTTAGTACAAAGATATATTCACATTCGATCGCCCTTAACCAGTCGTATTCTCTGTGTTATTAGACGACATTACTTGTAATGTTCTTTAATAATATGGGTATAGTTGTGGGGTCGTTATAGCTTAGTTATCAAAGCTGTGTTCAGAACATTACAGAATATAATTGACACAGAGTCAAGATCTAAACCTACATAGACTTAGAGCCCTCTCCCACTTTTTTCTTTCGCTCTTTTCTTCCTTACAATAAACGAAAGAAACGCCTCGCATGTCCTTCTTTTTAATCAAGAGTTCCAAGCCACAATAGATGACGGGAGTGGATCCATTGAACTCGTGAAGAGGGGAGATTCACATCGATGGAGACGAGGAGGTGTGCGGTGATGATAGGCAAAGTCAACATTTTCCACTATCAACTAGGGTTGGAGATACAGAGTCAGAGAGATTAAGGAGGAGATAGGTTAAGCATGTGTGATGTTCTTATCGAGGAGCACCTTCTCATAGAATTTTAGCACTTTCGATCGTGGAATGGAAATTGCGATAGTGGCTTGTCGTGACAAGAGGAGCAGGTCAAAATTTAGGAAGAGGTGCCAGGGTTGATGACTTTGGAGTCGATAGGTCGGACGATCGAAGAGGAATGCAATGGCGCAGCTGGCATTTAATTTCATGGAGCAAAGCTCCATATCACTATGTGCATGCACGGTGGAAGAGTGGGTTAGTCGTGCACGATTTGGGAAGAAGGAAAAAGGATTAGGAGATAATGAAGAAATTAATTAGTTGATTATAAGTAATTAATAAACCGATTATTTCGTTTCATAATTAATTCATATCCCTTGCATTCGAGGTCCAATCGAGACATAGTCTTCATCGTTGCACTCGTAGTGAGATTATCTACAACATGGTATAGGCTTGGAATGGATTCAGACACTTGTGAATTTATGGTTCAGGTGAGCGGAATTGTAACTCTGAATTTATATTTCAGTATAAATCCCTGTAATTATATATATTGAAAAATATCACATATAAGAGGTAAAATAACACATACACACACACACACATATATATATGTATGTATGTATATGTATGTATGTATGTATGTATTTATGTATGTGTAATTATTTCCCTATTTATATTGGATTGGTTTGAGTAGATATTTGGATGTGATCAATAATGATACATGAATGTAAGTGAATTGTATATGATCAATAATGATCGATGACGATTAAGCATGGGATCAGTATGATGATTGGCAATGCGATCACGTCCGATGAGCATGTACGATCAAGCAGAACGATCCTCATCCCTTGGCCTTGGCTTTTGGTAAATATGGTTTGATGAAGGGTATTGGTCTTATATTAGTAACCATACTAGTATTAGTCTTATATTAGTGACGATACAACGAACTATCCTTATATTAGTGGTCGTACATATTATTGATCTTATGGTAGCGATCATATGTATAGATGGACGATGATAAGATATCGGTCTTCATTCTTGATAGGCATATTATGTGATGTTATATTTGATGTATGCATATATCTATATAGCATCAGTGTTCCTTTGTGGTTTCAATAGCATATTACACGAGACACAAGCATCGTTCCCTTTTTGAAAGAGGCGTACGCAAGTTATTCGACAAATCCTTGATGTCCTAGAAGGGGATGACGACAATCATCTACTACGGGATCATAGAACACCAAAGCTTGCTTCAGAGGGTACGGTGTGATCCGCAAAGGTTTAGGTATTTATAGTAGATTGAAAAAACACCAAAGCCTGCTTCAGAGAGTGCAGTGACTCTACTTACTGTTAGAACTAGGTTTCAAGTACATAGTGTAGGTCAGATATCACCAAAGCTTGCTCCAGAGGGTACAGTGAGGCCTACACGAGAGTTATCTTTCAAAATGTGGCTCGGGGTCTATGGTACAATATAGTACTGGCTCTATTTATCTTGAATTCTCAAAGGGAATCATTGGATCATGATAAGGTGTCCGTAGTGGGGGTCACCCATCAATGATGATGGGTATCAATTTGTATTCTTTGGTTGCTTCTCATTACTATGTTATATCAGTTGGTTGATTTCATTGTTGTGTATTTTAGAGTAGACTTGCATTTTATTATCTATTACCCTATTACAGTGTACCGTTACGGATCAGTCATATTATATTAGTTGTGCTAACTCGATTATGATAAGATAAGAGCAGGGTAAGGTATGTTTCCCTACCTTGTGAGAATAAGTTTTGTTATGGGCAGTCTGGGTTACCCTTGAGCCACGTCGGTGGAGAGGACCGACTGTACTCTTATAGCTTCTTGTTTTATTTGTATATATTTTTGATATATAGTATTTTAAGATAGTTCCCCTTACACTAGATTTTATGTCTGACCCATGTTTTGTCTTTTTATGTTTATGCCACGACAACTCTCGGGTACTCGATTGAGTAGTTTGAGAGTCAAGTGCTTTTGGGGATACGCTTTCGGGACAGCTGGAGCTTGCCATGTAGGCGATATTGATATTTTGGATATACTTGATATTACTGTAGTACATGACAGATCTGTATTTATATATGAGACTTGTTATATCAGGTACCATTGTTCTGAACTCCGTTTGGATGTAGTTAATGTATTCTGACTTATCTGCATTGCTACTTATTTATCAATCAGTTCTGCTAGTGCGGTCTCTTATATATTATTTATTTAGTTATGTTCTTGTATATTCAGTATATTATATCTTATCATTTTGATGTGAGATTCTATTGATATGCCTTGGTTATGCTATTTCTTTTTTCTTTTTACCCAGACAAACTGCCTTTGGCGGTATTTTTGAGTCATACGTTATTTTCGATGTTGATTCAGGATATTACGAAGGGCGGGTTGTTATTGTCAAACCTTGATTTTTACGCTGTAATAATAAATAATTTTAATTAAAATGAAATGCTTGCATTTGGTTTTAATAACTATTATTGATGAAAATTAAATTTTACTCAATTAAATTATGTTTAATAAATGATTTTGTTTTAATAAATTAAATTAAATTAATAAATCCTTTTTGAATAATAAATTGAAATTGAATGAAATATTTTAAATTGAATATAAATAATTTTTGAAGTGTAAATTAATTTGAACTAGATCAAAATATATTTATAAATAAATGTCAAGAATTTAAAGTTGAATTTGAATGGAAAATAAAGTAAAAAACTAGTTTGAATTAGAATTTAAATTGAATTATAATTGGGCCAAAGTAATTAAGGCCAAGCCCATGTAAAGCTAATCTTTTTTATCCTATTCTAGAATATTTCTTTGCCTCCCTTTAAAACACAACCCCGAACCGCCCCAAATCGATTTCAGCCTTAGCCCTAACCTAAAAATGACAAATCGTGTTGATGGTAAAAAATGAATCGCACGTAGGCGCTCAGCCTATCAGCAACGAGCGACGACGGACCGCAAGGAGGCAAGGTGTTTGGTCGCCAATGGGATCGCGCATGTTGAGGGAGGAGACCGCATGTTGGGGCCGTAATGTTGGCTTTCGTTCACTGGTCATGCGACTAGGTGGATGATACGATGTTGGCCATGACTTGTGAAGGCGACATGGCAGTGAAGATGCGAGACTAGCTATGGCAGTAGATAATGATCATAGCAGATGCAATGATGAACAATGTGCTGCTGGCAACGATGAAAATACTGATTTGGATTTCGAGCATTGATTCGGTAAGTTTATACTCATAACTATATCTACAATTTTTACACATTATATTATTCCTCCGGATAATTAATTGATAGCTTAATCGAATTGATTGTTATTATTGGTTGAGTCATTTGATTGGTATGTTGGTTTGAGAATGATTGTTATTTGGATGTTGGATGGTTGTGTTGATTGGAAGTGTTAATTTACAACGGAACTCTGTCTGTTTTCGACTTGAACTTTATATATATTTAAATATTGATATGACTGCTTTTATGGATGTTTTATTCATTTACTTATTTCAATGATTCTGAAAAAGTTTTGCAAAATTACTTTTAAGTGTTTAAAAATCATTTTAAAAGTATTCTATAATTTATTTACCAAAAATTTACTTAATTTAACTTATTTTTCATATTTTAGAAATCTATATTTTATATAATAAATATAGTTTACTTTAGATCATAAAACCTTTTATAAATCATTATTATATTTAAATGATTAAATCTATGAGGGGTTTTAAAAACCATTACTTAGAAATATCATATATTATCTAGAAAATATGAAATGATTTCTAAAGTGCCTTTAATTAGTTTTAAAGAGTGTTATCAATAAATTTGGATGTAAAAAGGAGATTTGGATATTTTTTATAGTTTGGAATGAATAAAAATTTGTTTTGCAGATTATAAATTTATTTAAAAATATTTTGGTGATTATGAAAAGTTATGAAATGACTTTTAAATGTTATTAAGTGATTTTAATATTAGTTATCAAAGACTTTGAGTATAAGGTGATTTATAAATTTATTTTAAAATCTTATTTAATTATAGAAAATTGTTATATTATCTTTATAAATTATATTTGAATTTTTAAAGAGATTTTGAAGGTTTTGAATATTGTTTAAGTTTTGAATTATATTCTATGGTTTGAAGTAAATATAATCTATTTTGAAGTTTATATATTTATTCAAAAATTGTAATTAATTATATAAAATTGTGGAATATATTTTATAAAGGATATTTGGTTTGTAAAATGATTTTGAATGTTTTGAAATGTATAAGTAAAGGTTTAAAAGTAAAATTTTACATTTAAATCTTTATTTGTGGTTTATATAAATAAAGAGGAATGTTCTAATTAATATTTTAAGTATTTCTAAGTATATTTTAAATTAAATTTGTTTAATTAGGAATTATAAATAAATATTTATATAATTAATTAAAGAAAAATGTGTGTTTAATAATGTAAAGTTTATTTAAATTATTCAATTAAAAAGTTTAGAAGTGTTTTATGTTTACGATATTTTTATCTCTTTGAACATATTTATACTTAATGTGGTTATATAAGAATTATTAAGTGTGTTTACATAATTGAATACTTAATAAATTTGGTTAATTATGCCATTCCGATTTCTTATTATTTCTATATCAATTTTGATTGACATGAATGATTCGCCATTGATATTGATTTGATTGGTGATTGTGATATGATGCGATGATGACATCCTTCCTTTTGATTTTGTGAGACTTAATTCTGTGTGATGGGAAATTTGAATAAATGGAGTTATAATACCGTTTGGGATGAGGCATTCGGTAATATTTCTTCGGTTATTCGTTGGACTCTTATATAGAATATCAAGGAGATTGAGTATACTTTATAAGTAGTGAATAACGTTTAAGTATCACGTAGTGGTATGTGATGTTATTGTGATATTTGTTCGGTTATTCATTTGAAGAAGAAGACACTCACGTGATAGGAATAGTATATGAGATTGTACTTATGTGAGGTGGTGATCGTAGGTGCAAGCAGGATAAGTGCCCTTATATTTATTGATATTGTATGCCACCATCATGATGTACTCCTTTTATTGGCGTTGGAGAGCCGGATGGCTAGAATCCACCCTAGCGGCCAATTCTTGGGGTCGTGCCCTAGACCCACGACACCTTTTATTGATATTATAGTTGATGTGCATCACATGATTTGGGCTAGGTGACCCATAGGGTAGGTGCCCTATATCACGAGATTTAGGTTAGGTGACCCATAGGGTAGGTGCCTTATATCATGAGATTTGGGTTAGGTGGCCCATAGAGTAGGTGCCGTATAACCTATTTTTTCGCATAGGCCAAGAGTCTATTGCCTATAGGGGCGAAGCAAGGTCGTAACTGAGGCTACGCATTGATGAGCCATTGGTGGATATGAGTCACGATATCCATAGAGGTAACTGAAGACTGTAGGAGAAGATCCAGTTAGATGACCCTGGGCTCTTGGAGTGGGAAGACGTCCATTAGTCTTCCTTCTGGTGCTAACGGAGTGGTAGATTAGCATATTATATTAATACACCTCACCTAAGTATAGATATGGGTTAGGCGACCTAAGGTTAGGTGACCCACATATTGATGTATATATGACTCTACATGGGATTTCCAGTCTGTCGTACAGTCATTCACCATAACGATATAATTTGATTTATATATGAGGAGATGAGACTATATTTGGATAGGTGTTCAGAGTATAGTGGATTCTCATATCTTTTATTATATCTGACTAATGGGTAGGTGCCCTATATTTTACAATCAGACAGTCTATTTTACATTGTATTGATGATAGTATTTTATTATTTAAGATTGAGAGACATACTTGATGACATCTCATATTTGATGATTCATGGACTTTGATGACGATTTCGGGTATGGATGATTCACATCATTTGGTATTGTTTTGATTGGATAATATTTGATGTGATTTTATATAGGTGATGACGTCTTTGTTCATGCTTTGATTGATGTCTTCCAATATGTTAAAGATGTTTTTCTATAGATTTGTTGTTATCTTTACATGAATACACTTTTCATCTATATATATATATATGTGTGTGTGTGTGTGTGTGTATAATCCCTTGATATACATATAGTCTGACCCGGGTGTTATATATAATACTCAGGTCAGTCCGAAACATTACAGGTTTGGGGACATTGAGACCAGGTTGTATTATTTGGAGATAGATAAGACTGGTTATTTAGTGTTATAGTGTATTAATTTGTATTGTATAGACTCTTGTATGTATATGACATGGTGATGTATATCATACTTTGTATATTGTTGTATTATATATTATCGCTGCGATTGACTCTGTGATCTCTATTATTTATTATATATATCGTGTATGGTTCTATCCTAAAGGCACACGTGTTTATTGCTTTGTGTCGAAGCTGTGTACGTATAAGTGGTTTATTTATTCAATGTTTAAATACGTACCAGTGTTAGCCCAAGAAATATTCATGTGTGTACCCCATATTGCCTCATTCTCCGTATTATCTGATGGTATTACTTCGTAGTACACTTGGATAGTATGGGTATAGAGGTGGGGTGTTATATAATTATAGTTGGTATCAAATCATGGGCTCAACACTCAGGACCAAGTGAATCAGATCAGGTTAAACAATCTGGTAGAAGTATATACATTGAGAGAGCGTACTTATATTTTTCTACTATATAATACTGCATACACCACTTGTCCTCTGAAGTTTGATTTATTTCTACTACTATTTGCTAAGATACCTTCATTCTAGTTATCAGTATGAGTGGACAGAGTACAAGTGCAACTATGGATAGGTAGTATGGGATGCCTGATTTGTTCAAAGACTTTGATTACCGCATGGGATGTTCCGTCACCCATGAATACTCCAGCACCTGTGGTAGGCGACATAGGTGGTGTATCCCTTGGAGCACCAGTATTTCTTACCCTACTAGTTTTAAACTTTCTAAAGTTATGTTGGGAATCCCTTAGCCCTGGTGGGAGGTTATATCTGAGTCCTGAGACTGTTGCTGAGACACGGGTTTAGACATGTTATTGTGATAAGGCTTTCTACAATATGATTTATGGGATGTTCTCTTGTAGAGTATTGTCTCATAACATCTTAATGGGAAGGCTTTGGCTTGGTCGGATATAATAGTAGAGGGAGCTGATGAGCAAGTCGTGCCTTGGATTTATTCTTAGCATCACCTTGAACCTTGGTTCATTTCCGAGACCGAGAGAGGCGCTCGATTTGAGTGTTTCATCCATTAGCAATAAGGTAGCTTGTTGTGAAGGAGTATATTCACCAACTTAATCTTTTTGTTGGATTCAAGATTGAGATGATTAGTACTCCACTAAAAATGGCAAGAAGTTTCCTAGAGTCTTAATGCATTGGTTGAGGATTCATTGCTTAGTCTTACCGCAGTAAGTTCAATTTTAAGAGTCTCGTTGGGATGGCTCGTTTGCATGAGAGCACCCATGAAGTACCATCAGAGGTAGCAAAGGTGGAAAGCATATCAAAGTTCCAACCGAAGTGCAAGGATCAAGATACAGGGAAAGATCAAGTTTATGCAAAGAAGATGGCTGATATACCAAGCCATTCTTGTGGCACAAAGGGCATTTCATTCTGGGATGTTATCCAACTAAGACGAAGCATTAGTGCTTCAATTGCGATCAACTTGGTCATTTGGGGAAGAATCCTCCTACACTTCAGGGGTTGTATAAGTAATGATGACTTAAGCCTCGTAGCCATTACCGGGTCCTAGCAGGCCTACTACTCGGGAATGGGAAAGAAATTCATGTGGCAAGTGTGCTTTAATTGTAAGTTATTTGCATGTTTTCTTTTCGATACTTGAATGGTACATTCACCCATTGCTAGTTGCTTAGTAGATAGACTAAACTCGACATCTTTATAGTAGGTAAATTCTCAAGCATTAATAACCTGGTATGGGTAACCTTAGTGACAGACTGAGGTATAACAACTGGGCGTACTACCATTTGAACTTGACGCACGAGCATTCAAGTTAGGTAGGGTTGTTCGATAATGACTTGGATTCGGTATCCAGGTAGAGTTCGGTAGTTTCCCAGTTTTGAGCAAAGACCAGTCGAGTAACTTATACATTTTGCGTAGAATCATTCATGTTAGAATTGTTTGTCCTTGTGTTAGTAAATCTAGGTAAAAGGATTTATCCCATGCACTACATGGGTGTTTTCTATGGATCGGTCCATTCAAGTGCTAGCTTCTAGTCCTGAATTCAAGTACAGAGTTCCTACGTGATTTTCACTAGTTGAGCAAGAGTTTTTCATCAGATACTTAAAGACGAACACTTGAGCCAGATTCTTGAAACAAATGGGGAATTTCTGAAGCGTGACTCTAGTTATGTGAGGAATTTCAATGGTCAAGCCAAGGAATCAGATCAGAGTTCACATGAGAGGAGTTAGGTGGCTGACCCTAGCTTACTAAAGGAACCTTGAGAGCGAACATAGGATTGGGTCGGGCACAGTATATTATTTTAGATGATCCATACACGTTGTGTCAGCATAAATAATTATTGTATAATATAGGAAGCTTGGGATAATTCAGGAAGGCACTTCTTAATTAGTTTTGTAATGATTCGGATAATCTACTAAGTGGTGATGTGATACTTGCCCAGGCGAGTGTAGCAGTATACTTAGTGTATCATCTTTATTATCATTGTGCAGTTAAGGTTGATCTGAAATCGAGCAAACTCGAGCATTTGTAGATCGTTATTAAATGATAATCGTATTAGTAAAGTTTTCCCCCTTGGAAAAATGAGTTCTGTTCGAAAGAGAAGGGAATTTGATACTAAGATTGCTAAAATTATACGAGGATTTTAAAGATCGACGATCCAGCATATTGTATGAGTTTTCCTTTTTTAGAGCGGGTGGTGTGATAGTCTTTCATATGTCATGTTCGTGAAAAAAGCTGCATCACTTAGGCATGTGGTCAAAGCTGCACCACTTAGGCATGTGGTTCATCCTTGATGTCGAACAGACTCATGGGAGTTTAATAGCCTGGTATGCACATTTGACTATTGATTAGTTATCATGTGTACTAGTATAGGCTCTTTCTATATAATAATTTTTTCATATTGATTGTTGTTGTTTGTTGATTGATTATCCTCGATTGATTGTTGCTTGTGCTATTAATTTGATTTCTTGTATTGCTTATTGATTGCCCATTGATTTTTATTGTTGCTTGTTGATTTCCTATGCATGATGATTGGTTGCTTGTTGTTGCTTGCTTTGTATGTTTGGTAGTTAGGGTGTTGATTGTTGTTGCTTTGGTTTTTTTTTTGTTGCTCGATTTTGAGTGTTTGGTTGCTTGTATGGTAATTTAAAATTTCTTATTAAAGTATGTTTAGAGAGAGACAGGGATAACTATCTAAAATAGATCATATATCATTTATTCCCACTGGGGGATTGAGATGGAATCTATACGGGTTTATTGCCCTTGGATGTGACTCGGAGTTGATGGTATATTTAGATATGGACTTATTTGAGCTTACTCTCTAATTGATAGTCATGTATGGTTATAATAGTATTGGTTACTACACTGAAATTATACATAATTTCGTGATTGTTACATGAGAAATGCTGGTCACATGGTTTGATATAGCATATTTATTTGGGATGGTTGATATATATTATTTAGCATGCTTAAATTCATGATATGCAATTGTGTTTAATCCTCTTTGTTGAGTACAGTTTTGGTATATGGAAGTAGTTGTTGGCTATTTGGATGCTTACTCGCTTTTATTTGCATCTAAATAATATGCTCTTGCTATGAAAGAGGTATGTAAGATCTGTAATGTAGACTTGGGCATATATGCTTATATGTCCTCAGAAATGAGATGCCTAAGATATGGAATGCCTCGGATATGAGATGTGTGTGCATGTGTTGTTTTGGGATTTTTCGAAGCTAGCTACGTAAAGGAGGTGCTGCCGAATTTTTCGAAAAAAAGAGGGGCTTTAAAAGCCTAAGGGTTAGGAGATATTTCCCATACTTTAGGAATTTCGAGGATGAAATCCTTTTAAAGAGGGGAGAATGTAACAACCCACATTTTTAACGATAACATATTTAAATAATTAATTAAATATTGAATCGTTATTGAATTGAATGTCCAAAATATGACTTTTTGCATACCGTCGAATTTGGACTCGAGACCACTTCTGTTGAATTTGGATTGACGTTGAGAATCAAAATGAGTATAAATATTACTATATTTGGAATCATTGTATTTTTACGATTTACATATTATTATATATATTTTATAAAAATACATGTGTAGTCGAGTCTAGTGGGATGTTGACTGATGGCTTATGTTTCTGGGATGAGAACTCCAATATGATACGTACGGTTAAAGAACTTTTGGATTTGGGCGATCCAATAGCCAAAGCGACCTCGAAATACATGAAATTATCATCCTAGAGCCCTATCTCGAATAGAGATGAAATTTATACAATGGGGACCGGAAAAAAAAAGACAATGTGCATCGACGAGGTTCTTGGCGATCTGATGTGATGTGTGATAATACAAGTTTGAAACGTGTGGTGATCTATTTGAGAGATTAAATAGAATATGTATATATTAGAATATATATACACACTTAAACCTCTCTGACTATTCTCCCTCCCACTTTCCTCTTTCCCTCTTTTCTTCTCTTATAGTAAACGAAATAAATGCCTCGCCTTTCCTTAAATATAATAAAGAGTTTCAAACCATGATAGAGGGGAATGGATCCGTTGGACTCATGAAGAGGAGAGCTTCACATCGATCGTGATGAGGAGGTATGCTATGATGATAGGCAAAGTCGACCTTTTCACCATCGACTAGGGTTAGATATATGGGGAGGTTAAGGAGGAGATAGGTGAAGTGGGGATTGCCGTTGCTATGCTCTTGTCAAGGAGAACCTTCTGTAGAATTTTAGCACCTCCGATCATGGATCG
Source organism: Allium fistulosum (assembly GCA_030737815.1). Classification (NCBI taxonomy): domain Eukaryota; kingdom Viridiplantae; phylum Streptophyta; class Magnoliopsida; order Asparagales; family Amaryllidaceae; genus Allium; species Allium fistulosum. The sequence goes on from CM060905.1 coordinate 90,518,138, forward strand.
CGACAGTGACTTGTCGACATGAGGAGTAGCTCATAATTTAGGGGGAGGCACCAGGGTTGATGACTTTAGTGTCGATGGGTTAGGTGTTCGATGAGGAGTGCAATGGCACAGTCGGTGTTTGATTTCATAGAGCGGAGCTCCTTATCATTGTGTGCGTACAGATGGGAGAGTAGGTTAAGCGTGTACGATTTAGAAAGAAGGAGAAGAAAATTAGGAGATAATGAGGTAATTAATTAGTTGATTATAATTAACTAATAAATCGATTATCTCGTTTCGTAATTAATTCATATCTCTTGCATACAAGGTCCAATTGAGATATAGTCTTCGCTGTTGCACTCGTAGTGAGATTTTCTACGACATGGTATGGGCTTGGACTAAATTCAAACACTTGTGGATTTATGGTTTAGGTGAGTGGATTTATAACTCTGAATTTATATTTCAATATAAATTACTCTGAATTTATATTTCAGTATAAATTACTGTAATTATATATGCTGGAGGTAGAATAACACACACGCACATATACATATACATATACATATACATATACATATACATATACATACATACATACATACATACATACATATCTGTGTGTGTGTATTTATTTCCTCCTTTTGATTGGATTTGTTCGAGTAGATATTTAGGATAGTTGATTAAAATCCCGTATATTTATATTATGTTCTATTCATATTAAATAGAGCTAGATGGCGATCATATTAATTTATAACATGGCTGTAAATGAATAAAACTCTAATCTGTCATTATTTTAAGTGATAGGAATATTATTATATATTTTATTACTAGTTGAAAGCAAAAATTTAACTTTTAAAAATAAGTTAGAAGGCTTAAAACAATTTATAAGCTAGTTGTGTGTTTTATAAAATAATAGAACGATTTTATAAAATAATAGAAAAGAGATTGGACTTTTACTGAAAAGATTTAGTAAATCGAAGTAAGATTTGATTATTCGATAATTGAATTGTTTATTTAAATATATGTATATGTATATGGAAGTATCCATATGGGTATATCATCAAGTTGCGAGCAATCTCATGTTTCCAATGTAACTATCGGATGCGCTAAGCTACATGAAGGAACACCGAGTCGAGTAATTGCTTTGGTGAATCTCGAAATATCATTTGTGAAGTTCTATGGGTGTTTGGGTGTACGTGTGTACATAGGCATGCACGAGTGAGTGTATCAACACACATATGAGCAACATACAAGACAAGAACTCCGGTTGGGTTGATTTTGGAATGTTAGAGGAAGCTAGGTCACTGAAATCGTCTATTGAACTCTACATGTGTAAATAATGGATTTAATTTTGGTATCAAAATCGATTTTCGAACACATATGAAACCACTTCCAAAATATCACCCAATAGGCTTCGGAGGAAGTTCGATGTGGCGAAGGCATGCTTGGGGAGCTTGACAACCCATCGAATGAAGCGACGAAGAAGACGGAAGTCGAATCGGGCTTTAGTGGCACGATTTGCACCTGTTCCGGGCTTTACTGCCTTGGTTAGCTACCACCGGTGGTAGACCAACGTTCGACCAGTGGTGCACTGAAGTGGGCAATAAAGCCTAGGTTAGGTGCATAGCGAGGGTTTCTCCCCAGTTTCGGATGCAGGCTTGCATGAGGCTTCGACATGAATTCGGGGAGGCTTTGGGTTACTTAGAGAAGTGGAAGGCATGATGAAGCTCGAGATCTGAACACGAATGCAAGTGAATTGTATGTGATCAACAACGATAATGATCGAGTGTGGGATTGGTACTATGATTGGCCATGCAATCACGTCCAGTGAGCGTGTATGATCGGGCGGAGCGATCCGCATCCCTTGGCTTGGCTTTAGGAAATATGGTTTGATGAAGGGTATTGGTCTTATATTAGTGAACATACCAGTATTGGTCTTATACTAAATGCCATACATCGTATTGGTCATATATTAGCAGTCGTGCATGTTACTGGTCTTATGGTAGTGATCATACATATACATTAACGATGACGAGATATCGGTCTTCATTTGCGATAGGTGTATATGATTATCTGATGTTATATTTGATGTGTGTGTATATCTATGTTGAATATGATAGTATATGATTTTTGTTTGATGATAATAAACATATATAAATTCATTTAAATGTATTTGATAATGTACTATTTTATTTTTCACATAATTAAATAAATATTTGCAGAATAGAATAAATAACACATATTTTAAATTCAAACAAATATTTTATTCAAACAAATGTTTATTATAATTTTGAATAGTACAAATTTGAGCTCTCACTATATATATACAAATTTCAATTACATTACAATTTCAATCATATCACAATTTTTCATTTACAAATGCACCTCACTACATATCACTCATTCACTCGTATTTATCTTCAACTCCATTCCAGATTGAATCCAGCATCTGAGTTATCTGCAAAAATAAACACTGATGCAGTAAAATTGAAAAGAAAATATTTTTGCAGTGTAAAATAAAATGTATTTTGAAAATATTATTTGCCTCAGTTATTTGGGTTGTTCGTCATCATTTAAATTTGAATTCATCATACATGAACAGCTTGTGACATGCACAGTGTATCACTATACATGCCATAAGGCCGTGCACACCAATGTACACTTGATAAATCTATAGGGACATGTGAGCACAAAGGTCAAACCCAAATCAAAAGCCGGGTTCAACTCAAGTGAAATAAATATTAAGTCACGATATCAACACAAGGTCAAACCCAAGCTTTAAGGTGGATTCAACACAGGTGCAAGTTCAATAAAACGGTCAAGAGAAACAAGACCAGGCTCAAATGTACATGAACACATGTCAACAGCCAATGGTGAAGCAATTTCAAAAAGATATATATACAGCAATAATATGAATCAAGTGCATATGAACCCAAACAACAATGTAACTACCAGAGTCCATCATGCAAACAAAATTACATGTATACATATGCAACAGACATGTGTGCATACACATTGGAACCTGACTAAAGAAAATGTACAATGAGGTGTAGATATCAAGTGCACCAGTACTAAACAGAAGTATGGATGAACTCACGTATATATATAAACAATGCCAACAATATGGAACAAGTGAAGTATACAAGCAAATGCAGACTGCATAAGAATGAATATATAGTACAACAAAGTAGACAATGCAAAGTTCAAAGAAATGCAATATCAAAATACATGAAGTGCAACTGAATACAAGTAAAGGCCTCAACATCAAATAACGAACAACTCGACTAGTCCTAAATCAATAACAAGTGATGCATCAGTTCAACAGTGGATAGAGCTCAACTAACACAAATACAAAATACACATTGGTGACTACAGTTGCAAACAAGCTCAGAGCTCAATGAATATTGAAGCACACTGGAATATACAGTGCAACCAACTGCACAGGCACCATACATAGTCGAGGCAACTGGAGTACCTGACTGGAAATAACAGACATGTATGCAATGCACAAGTACAGGCCGAGACAAAATCAAGCAGGTTTTAAAAAAACCAGAAAAGATGATCAAATGTCGCAGGAGTTTCAAATTGAATAAGTCAGTGTCGAAGTTAAAAAATTATCACAGTCAATAAACACAAAATTGAACAGAGTCAATGTCAAGACCGTAAGTCAATCAAGGAAGTCGAACAAGTTAGAAACCAAAACCGTGATGACCGAGGCAACAAGAATGAACCAAGTCAGAAATCAAACAAGCCGTAGTGGCCACGAAAGAAATCAAGCCGTGTCAATCAAGTAACAAAATACACAAATTTGAACAAGTCAGAAATTATCACAATCATTCAAGAATAATCAAGCGGCCAGGCATAAAAACAGACGAATTCAAATGAGTGTATTTGAACGAAAATATAGGAATTAGAATCCTATAAAACCCAATCATCGTCGGCCGTAAAAAGGCATTTGAGTTCAAGCAACAAAGAATAATCATCCAACTCGAATCAAAGTCGAGCGTAATTGAAATCAAAGAAACATCACGTACCAATTTTATACCAAGCATACGCGCTCGACAAATTGGAGCTGCCACAAGCAACAATCAGCCAACCAAATCAAAGAGCATCGAAGTCTACAATCGAACAATATCAAGCGGCGTTTCAATTTAGCAAAACCCTAAATTTGGAAAGGGAACGAACAGCCATTGTCAAGCAACGAATATCGGGCCGAAGATATAAGACAATAGAAAAGGGATTTCTTTTAATATTAATTGGGCCGGTTTACTTTTTGGGCTTAGTATATTTAAATTAGGGTTTTTGCTTTTAAATTGTTATTTAAATTTTGTAATTTTTCTTTTAAACTTTTGTAATTTCTAGTCGTGTGACTAGGAGACGAACTACGGTGGTGTAGTTCGAGAATTCGCAACTCAGTGGCGGAGTTGTGGCAGGGTTTTGAGCATAGAGTTAGGTTAGTCGGTAGCGGGTGTCGCGAGTTCACGTGTGTAAGCGTATGACTACTTAATTTCTAGTAGAAACCTTGGGGGCAGCACCTAGGTAGGGTTTTGCCAAAGCTGGGTAAAACTGTGTTGTTCTATTTCTGCATTTATTATTCTTCTATATCTGTGCTGAAACTATTTTATATAAACTTCCGCAATAATTTTTATAACTGATAGTATCACCCTATTCACCCCCCTTTAGGGTGAAATCGATCCTACAAGTGGTATCGGAGCTAGGAAAAATAGCCATTTTTCTTTTAAAATTTTGATTTTTCAAAAACTCATTTTTGTTTTACAAATTTGAATTTTTAAAATGGCTTCTTTTAATAATGCTTTTACTGAGGGTCGGTCCAATATTATTCCTCCCGTTTTTTATGGAACAGACTTTTTGAATTGGAAATTAAAAATGGAATTTTATTTAAAATCTGTTAATGTTAGATGTTGGGATATTATTGAAAATGGGTGTGATATAATAGATGATAAAAATACTTCAATTAATGCTCTTGCTATGCATATAATATATTCTCATATTAATCAAGATAATTTTAACTCTATCTCTCATTGTGAAAATGCACAGGAAATCTAGAATACTTTTGATGCAATATATGGTGCAAAAGTCAACAGCAATGAGAAATCCTCCACAATCGACTCAGTTAAAGAAACATGCTTAATAGGATTGGTAAAAGGTAGTAGTGATGAGGATTATGATGATGGAGCAGCTGAGCTGGCGCTACTAATGAAGAGATTCAAAAAGTGGAACCGCAAATACAGAAATCCAGCTCTAAATCAGCAATTGAAAAGCAGAATAGTCAAAGCACTAGATAACTCAGAAGAGCAGAAAATCATATGACACAAGTGCAATAAACCTGGCCACATCAAGCCCAACTGTCCTCGGAATCGACACGGCCAAGAAAAGAAATTGAAAAGGAGAAGCCACATGGAATAAAAGTGATGATGATAGTAAAAGCACTAGCAGTGAGAGTGAGAAAGGAGATCTGTGCCTTCGAGGTGATATAACTGATAGCGATGATGACGAGCCAAGCGAGGTATCAAAACTCACTGACTCAGAATTACTTATATATTTCCACGAAGTAAATGGCTGTTTTGAACGACTTAGGGAAATATATGCCAAAATTGAATCACAAAGAGATACTTTGATAGATTTAAATAAACAGCTTGATCAATTGGTTAAAACTATCAAAGCAAAAGCCCTAAGTGTGATAAGTGTCCAAAATTCGAAGAATATATTAGAAAATCGGAAATTAAAATAAAATCACTTGAAAATAAAATTCTGATTTTAAAGGAAAGTGAAAATACGAGGAGAGAAAATTCTATTAATAGGTGCACACAATTATTAAATGAAAATGAATCCCTCAAAACACAAGTCCAACAACTGTCTACGACTTTAGGAAAATTTTCAAAAAGTGAAAGATCTCTAAATATGCTATTAGGGAAACAAACTGTTAATATAGATAGACAAGGACTTGGATATAATCATTCAGAATGTGGTAGAGGTGAAATTAAACAAGTCAATTCCATGTGCACAATTTGTAGAAAATTTGGACGAAATCAAAATAATTGTCGGTATAGACCCAAACACGTGAAAACTATACCAATTTGGGTTCCAAAAGGCACAAATATAAAATCCCTCAAAGTTAAACAAATCTGGGTGCCGAAAGGAACATATATAAATAGTTTAGGTCTCCACAAATTTACTTTTCAAAATCATTTGCCACTAACAACCATGGACCTATAAAAACAAATAGGTCACAAAAATCTTTTATCGTGTAGGTGTGGTGGCAGGCTAAGGAACAATAACAGTGTATCTGGATTCTGGCTGTTCCAGGCACACAACGGGAAACAAATCAAAGTTCCTTAGCCTAGTATAAAGGTGGCAGGATCACAATGGGAAACAACGAAAAATTATCGTAAAGGTAAAACAGGTAACAACATATTCAATGTGAAAATCTGCACCATAATCTAGATTAAATCAGCCAGTTATGTGATAATGAAATAAATGTCGATGATGATATTGATTCTGACTTTTTCAAAATTATTGCCCAATTATATTTTTATGCCGAAAATACAATAAGTATTTCTAGAGACTTTGAATTGGTTCATAAAGATTTGTTTGGATTAACGATGGTGTTTTGATGATTACTCTTGATACACGTGGATATATTTACTAGATCTGATACTATGTTCACTATATGTTTGTTTGCACGGTTTCAATTCAAATTCAAAAGAAATTCATTCAAAAGTTGTTAAAAATGATTTTAAGATATTTTGTTGCACACTACACGGTCTGGTCTATAACATCCAACTAATGATAATCTCGAGTGAAAGAAAAATTCAGATGCATATTACACTCGTAATCTAGTTGATAGAAAAATTACTGGTGGAACGTGATTTATGTTGAGACATTGAGTAGCTACATGGTTTTTCAAAGAAAAAAATCTGCATAATTTTCACTTGAAATAATTTTCAAATAGCAGACATTTTTTCTATAACCCCTTCTAGAAAATCATTTTTGACCTTGTTTCAGATTAGTCATTTTAAAAAAAAATTGATAATTATTTTTGGGTTTGATTTTAAATGACTATATTAACTAATCTGACTCCCTGCTGATTATCGAAAAGATAAATAGTGATTGAAAAAGTGATGAGTGTTGATATTAATCAAATATTATAACTTGAGACGGTATATTTAGTAAATTTCTTTAGAAATTTAAACAAGAGTTATAAAAACTTTTTGTTGGCAAAAATTCCATGACCATTTCTAGTTCTATCATATTTCTATCGACCATCACTCATCAAAATCCAATACAGTTTGTCGATATGTGGTATTTTAAATAGGAAATTATTCATTTTTCATTTTATTATATTTTTAGAAATAAAAACATCCAAAGTATTCACTCTCATTTAAAAGTCCTCACGGTTATGCATGGGTGAATTACTTGGAATTTTTGATTATGTGCTTCCATGCTCATTTAAAAGTCCTCACGGTTATGCATGTATGGAACGCATTAATTGATTAATTAAATAGACAAGTTGATTCTAATCCCATTTAAATAGACAAATTGATTAATACCATTTATGCGTGGTTAGAAGATACTTGAATTCATTTTTTTATTAAAATTTGGAATACTACTAATCTCATTTAAAAGTCCTAACGGTTATGCATGGTTAGTAGATATTCAAATTCCTGATATAAATATACCACAAATAGACACAACTATATGGTTTTATATGATGACATCATCCATATCATTCTAAAGTGGAATATGCGTCAAACAGAGTATTTATGATTTTTGTTTGATTTTTTTATTGAAATTTAATATTTATACCCGATTGAGTATTAATGTTGTATTAATGTCTATCACTTTAACTCTATTTTTCTAAAACTATTACTCTTTTGCTGATAATAAAAAGGGGAGAGAAAAGTTAAGATTTTGGAAAATAAAGGTCAAAGATTTTATTTTGTAATTTCTATTTGCATCTAGGCTTATTTGTATATTTTTATTTATTTTCATGCATATATGAAGGGGGGGCTTTTTGTAGAGAGGGAGCATTCAAATAGGGGGAGAAAATTGAATGATCAAATACATTTACTAAATTCAAAATCTTAAATATATGTTTTTTATCATCAAAAGGGGAAGATTGTTGAATATGCTAGTATATGATTTTTGTTTGATGATAATAAACATATATATATTCATTTAAATGTATTTGATAATGTACTATTTTATTTTTCACATAATTAAATAAATATTTGCTGAATAAAATAAATAACACGGATTTTAAATTCAAACAAATATTTTATTCACACAAATGTTTATTACAATTTTGTATAGTACAAATTTGAGCTCTCACTATATATATACAAATTTCAGTTACATTACAATTTCAATCACATCACAATTTTTCATTTACAAATGCACCTCACTACATATCACTCATTCACTCGTATTTATCTTCAACTCCATTCCAGATTGAATCCAGCATCCGAGTTATCTGCAAAAATAAACACTAACGCAGTAAAATTGAAAAGAAAATATTTTTGCAGTGTAAAATAAAATGTATTTTGAAAATATTATTTGCCTCAGTTATTTGGGTTGTTCGTCATCATTTAAATTTGAATTCATCATACACAAACAGGTTGTGATATGCACAGTGTATCACTGTACATGCCACAAGGTCGTGCACACCAATGTACACTTGATAAATCTACAGGGACAGGTGAGCACAAGGTCAAACCCAAATCAAAAACCGGGTTCAACTCAAGTGAAATAAATATTAAGTCACGATATCAACACAAGGTCAAACCCGAGCTTTAAGCTGGATTCAACACAGGTGCAAGTTCAATAAAACGGTCAAGAGAAACAAGACCAGGCTCAAATGTACATGAACACATGTCAACAGCCAATGGTGAAGCAATTTCAGAAAGATATATATATATAGCAATAATATGAATCAAGTGCATATGAACCCAAACAACAATGTAACTACCAGAGTCCATCATGCAAGAAAAATTACATGTATACATTTGCAACAGACATGTGTGCATACACATTGGAGCCTGACTCAAGAAAATGTCCAATGAGGTGAAGATATCAAGTGCACCAGTACTAAACAGAAGTATGGATGAACTCACGTATATATATAAACAATGCCAACATTATGGATACAGTGAAGTATACAAGAAAATGCAGACTGCATAAGAATGAATATACAGTACAACAAAGTAGACAATGCAAAGTTCAAAGAGATGCAATATCAAAATACATGAAGTGCAACTAAATACAAGTAAAGGCCTCAACATCAAATAACGAACAACTCGACTAGTCCTAAATCAATAACAAGTGATGCATTAGTTCAACAGTGGATAGAGCTCAACTAACACAAATACAAAATACACATTGGTGACTGTAGTTGCAAACAAGCTTAGAGTTCAATGAATATTGAAGCACACTGGAATATACAGTGCAACCAAATGCACAGGCATCATACATAGTCGAGGCAACCGGAGTACCTGACAGGAAATAACAGACATGTATGCAATGCACAAGTACAGGCCGAGACAAAATCAAGCAGGTTTTATAAAAACCAGAAAAGATGATCAAATGTCATAGGAGTTTCAAATTGAATAAATCAATACCGAAGTTAAAAAATTATCACAGTCAACAAACCCAAAATTGAACAGAGTCAATGTCAAGACCGCAAGTCAATCAAGGAAGTCAAACAAGTTAGAAACCAAAACCGTGATGACCAAGGCAACAAGAATGAACCAAGTCAAAAATCAAACAAGCCATGGTGGCCACGAAAGAAATCAAGCTGTGTCAATCAAGTAACAAAATACACGAATTTGAACAAGTCGGAAATTATCACAATCATTCAAGAATAATCAAGCGGCCAAGCATAGAAACAGACGAATTCAAATGAGTGTATTTGAACGAAAATATAGGAATTAGAATCCTATAAAACCCAATCATCGTCGGCCGTAAAAAGGCATTTGAGTTCAAGCAACAAAGAATAATCATCCAACTCGAATCAAAGTCGAGCGTAATTGAAATCAAAGAAACATCACGTACCAATTTTATACCAAGCATACGCGCTCGACAAATTGGAGCTGCCACAAGCAACAATTAGCAAACCAAATCAAAGAGCATCGAAGTCTACAATCGAACGATATCAAGCGGCACTTCAATTTAGCAAAACCCTAAATCTAGAAAGGGAACGAACAGCCATTGTCAAGCAACGAATATCGAGCCGAAGACATAAGACAAAAGAAAAGGGATTTCATTTAATACTAATTGGGTCGGTTTACTTTTTGGGCTTAGTATATTTAAATTAGGGTTTTTGCTTTTAATTTTTTTTTTAAATTTTGTAATTTTTCTTTTAAACTTTTGTAATTTCTAGTCGTGTGACTAGGGGATGAACTACGGTGGTGTAGTTCGAGAATTCGCAACTTAGTAGCTGAGTTGTGGTAGGGTTTTGAGCGTAGAGTTAGGTTTGTCGGTAGCGGGTGTTGCAAGTTTATGTGTGTAAGCATCTGACTACTTAATTTCTAGTAGAAACCTTTGGGGCAGCACGTAGGCAGGGTTTTGCCAAAGTTGGGTAAATCTGTGTTGTTCTATTTCTGCATTTATTATTCTGCTATTATGTATGCTGCTATTATTCTGCTATATCTGTGCTGAAACTATTTTATATAAACTTCCATAATAATTTTTATAACTGATAGTATCACCCTATTCACCCCCCCCCCTCTAGGGTGAAATCGATCCTACAATCTATACAACATTTGTGTTATTTTTTGGTTTCGACAACATATTACACGAAACACGAGCGTCTTTCTCTTTTTAAAAGAGGAGTATGCAAGTTATTTGAGAATTCCTTAATGTCCTAAAAGGGGATGATGACAATCATCTACTACGGGATCATAGAACACCAAAGCTTGCTTCAGAGGGTACGGTGTGATCCCCAAAGGTCTTACGTATTTAGAGTAGATTAAAAAACATCAAAGCCGGCTTCAAAGGGTACGGTGACTCTACTTACTATTGGGACTAGGGTTCAAGTATATAGAGTAGGTCGAATATCACCAAAGCTTGCTTCAGAGGGTACGGTGAGGCCTACACGAGACCTATCTTTCAAGATATGGCTCGAGGTCTATGGTACATTATGGTACCGACTCTATTTATCATAAACTCTCAAAGGGAATCCTTAAATCGTGATTAGGTGTCTGTAGTAGGCTTCATCCTTCAATAATGATGGTTACCAATTTGTATTATTTTATTGCTTCTCATTACTAGGTTGTATTAGTTCATTGATTTTATTGTTGTGTATTTTAGGGTATACTTGTAGTTTATTATCTATTACCCTATTACTATGTACCGTTACAGATTAGTTACATTATATTAGTTGTGCCAACTCATTAATAATAGGAGAAGAGCAGGGTAAGGTATGATTCCCTGTCTTATGGGAATAAGTTTACTTTACTTGTTATGGGCAGTTCGGATTACACTTGAGCCACTTTGGTGGAGAGGACCGGTTGTACCCTTGTATCTTTCTATTTAATTTGTATATAGTTATGATGTATGGTATTTTGAGATAATTCCCCTCACATCAGACTCTAAGTCTGTCCCACGTTTTGACTTTGTCTGTTTATGTCATGATAAATCTCGAGTACTCGATTGAGTAGTTTAGGAGTCAAGTGGTTTTGGGGATACGCTTTTAGGACAGCTGGAGCTTACTATGGAGGCGATGTCGATATTTTGGATATACTTGATATTATTGTAGTACATGAAAGATACTTATTTATATATGAGACTTGTTGTATCAGGTACCATTATTTTGAACTCCATTTATATGGAGTTGATGTATTTTAACTTATCTGGATTGATATTTATTTATCAGTTACTTCCGCTAGTGCGGTCTCTTATATACTGTTTATCCAGTTCTGTTTGTGTATATGCAGTATATTATATGTTATTATATCGATATGCCTTGGTTATGGTGTTTTGTTTTTTCATTTTACCCAGATAGACTGCCTTTGGCGGTATTTTTGCGTCAAACGTTGTTTTCGAGGCTTATTAAGGATATTATGAAGTGCGGGTTGTTACAACGGCGCAAGGAAATAAAATATAATACATAGTCAATTCCATAGTCACATCACTATAACATGTTCAAAATGTCGAATTCAAATGTTTGAATAATTTATGATACAACCCAAACAAATACATATAGAATCAAATCTAGGTACAATACTGATGCCGTATATACAATACATCAATGAATATCCATCTCTGATACCGTCTCATCTTTAAACTCCATTTACCTGAATATTGAAAGTGTGTTATGCTATAGGATCAAAATGGCCAACAGTTGTAAACAATGTGAATGTAGTGGCAATGGGATATAAACTAAGTTATCTACTGATGCGGAATATAAGAGTATAAAAATAACTAGTGCGAAAAATAATAATAGCGGTAAAGTAAAATGACACCAGAGATTTTTATACCGGTTCAGAGCACCGTCCTACGTCCAGTCCCACACTCCTTCTGGAATTTCACTAAAACAACAACCCTCACTTAACCTGGAGGAATAGGTCTATACAACCCTAGAGCAGCAGAACAGGGACCTGAGCAGCGGAATAGGATTTTGCCTCAGCAGCTGAAGAAGACTTCACACGCCTGAGCATCAGAACAGGACTTCAACAAATACAAAAGATTGTTTTGACTTTGTAGGTTCTAATAACACGGATTTGTCACTTGTAGTACACCCTTCCAATAATCTTCTCCTCGAGTATAAATATATATATTTGAAGTTTATGAAGAATAGAAAGGTATAAAATTGCTTTAATGCAGAATATTTGAAAGTATAGTTGCAAGTAGATTCCATAGTGTTAGATAAGAAAGATAAGAAAATTCGGTAGTTTGGAATCAAGTTAGAGTATGTATTTATAGATGTTAAAAAGCAGCGACTGTTGATGAAGTGTTGCATCCAAATCTTTTTGTAGAGGTTCGTAACTCTTCACAAATAGTCGTGTCTTTTCAGAAAATAGCTGCTGTAGAAATTCAGTCAACTGAGCCTCTGGGTCAGTCGACTTGATACAAAATGTATTATTTGTTTATTTGTGCACCTGTGCATGTTGCATAGAAATTTACAGGTCAGTCGACTGACCTACCAGGTCAGTCGACTGACTTGGTAATATATATATATATATATATATATTATATTTTCTATGCACAGGTTTTAAATATACATATATATTATATATGATTTAAAAAAAACTTTGATAATATATATATATATATATATTCTATGCTTATATGTATAAATCATTAAGATTATATATAAGATAATATATATGTTAAATGAGAAGAGATTTTAACAAAATTGACCTAAGACTCAAAAAACAAGATAATATAATTGATGCACCGATTTTGATGTCTTGTCTCGATGTAGTATATATTCTCTTTTTGTCGTAGCAGTCGTCAAATCTGTATGTCGTAGTGATAGCTTTGTGTCATAAGTCAAAACCAAGTCTCAACAAATATATGTATAAAATGGAAAGTAGGAGTGGGTTAGACATAAGTCTAGTGAATAAGCCATTCTCTACTCTACATATACTATAGAAATAATATTATAACATGATATGAGTATCGTCCGACCACCATACGTTCTGTCACCACATCATATCTGACTGCCTTATACATCTAACTGTATCACATCATACCTATACGGGCTCACGCTATGGTCTGGCCTCATGCCCTACAGGGTCGCATGTTGCCTGCCATCACCTAAATCGCGTATAGGACTCACTTCTCCTGACCTCCCAATGCCTATAGGAAAGCTTGTTATCCTTGAGCTACCTAATTGGACTCATGCCCTGGTCTGCCCGTAGCCTGTAGAGTTGCTTAACATCCACCTCCTCCCCTAGCCCGTCGTAGCACTATAGGGGAGTAAATCATCATGCCCGAATCACCTACTAAGTGTCATAGAACCACATTCGTATTCACATACACACTTGGGGCCGTCTACCTGCGTCCCAAACTCGTTCACGCCCACATCCATCGTCATATCACATTTCCATATCACTACACTATACATATCACTTCAAACAATAACCAAATCATTCCACGCATTCGATCATTCAGTAGCACCATCATTTATCTCATCATGCTTTAGATCACCTTTCATAACATAATAGAAAACAAGATTCGAATCGTTCATTGATTATTTATATAAGCCTTTAAGGCCTAGGTTTAGACTAAAAATTAATAGTGGACCGATTGGCACTGATCGGTGCACCAGTGTATGTGTTTCAAGTAGTATCAGATTTTGGGATTTTGAAGTTTTAGTCATTGTTTCTACCTTTGGTCAGCGCCGCTTCACCTTTGATCGTCTAAAAACGTGCAAATACCCTAGCCGTAAGTTTGTAAGTCATATTTGATCATTTATTTCACCAATTTTGATATATAATCACCAAATTACTAAATTATTACTAAACCTAGTTTCTAAGTACTATTATCATTTAAATCCCTCCCAAATCCTCTTTAATCTGAATTTAAGTGTTTATTAGTCATACTACTCTAATATAGCCAACATTTAACGTATTTGGCATTATAATTGCATTGTACAAGGAGGAAAGAATGAATCACTCACCAAACTGCTTATTCCTATCTTGATCCTCGTTGTTTAGGCTGCTATATCTCCATTCTTTAGATTTCCACCTCTAAATCGTTGTTGATCATTACCTTGTCTACTAACATCGCGATGCTTTTGGTTTCATTCGACTCGGTGGAGTTTTGAGTGAGATATTTGAGTTTGAATGCAATTGGTTTTAGAGGAAGATAGAGGAAGAAGGAAATGTGTCGGGTATTTAGTTTCTGAAGTATTGTAAGTGATTTCGTTTTAAGTAGTGGGAGGAAAAAAAGATTTCCGCCAGTTTTCAAAATTCAAATTCAAACCGTTTGGCGCCCACTCGAGTCAACGACGCATTCGACCATAACTCCACTATACGGACTCTAAATGAGGCAAACCAAGATGCTATGCAAATAAAAAAATGAGATGGTTGCAATGGCATTGGTTTCGTCATCAAATTCCAAAGTCTTAAAAATGACCATTTTTCCTCTCCTTATATTTTATTTATTTAATTAATTCATTAATTCTAATTATTTTCATATTATCATATGTTTGATTTTAATTAAAATATTCTCAAATTTTTGGGTTATTACAGTTGTTGTGTGCTTGTAATAATCATTATCTATTTTATGGATGTTAAATGGGAAATTGGTGTCATTGACACAAATTAAACATTTAACCGAAGTTAAATTCCTTCGACAAACCTGGATACTTCTTCATATATACCATCTATTTTGTAGTGTGCGATAACAAAAACAAAGATGAATGTAGTATGATTGTAGGCGTGGTACATGTTTCCACAAGCATTCTTATGGATTGGAAAGGTATGTGACTACTACAATATTTTCTTTTAGTTTATCCACATATCACTTTGCATATACATTATGTAAGATATAAACATCATTCAAAGAAAATTTTAATATTCAACTTCATGGACGTGCTTTTGTACCTTTAAGTCGTTGGAACTGGGCTAGCCTACAGCAGAGTTAAAGGGTAAATTTCAAAAAATTCCAAATTTGGATCTATTAGTCCTATGAAGTTTAAATGAGATTTTAGATCCAATCTAAAATATTTTTAAATAAAATCATTTTTTTAAGTTTTACATAAATTTAATGTTGATATAAATTAGAGTATGTCAAATATACTCTTATATATGTATTTGTGCATGACTGTTACTTGCTAAAAAATGAAGATGCGGGCTAGGGTTTAGAAGAAGAGTGATTAAGAGAAGTAAGTGAATGAAAGACCAAGTATTTATAGAGGGGACCTTCTTTAACCTCCTCCCTTCATTTTTTAGATCCAACCATTGGATTTCAAGCCTCCTTTTTCTTTTATGGTCTTCTATGAATGAGGCTAAATGGGCCTCAAAATATTTCCAAACCCATTTAATAATTGATCTATTTAATTCCAATTTAATTTTTTTTATCAATATCGTATATCAATACATACATATATAATTTTTATATACGCACTTTATCAAATACTAGTGGCATTCAAAAAAAATCACATCAAATAAGTAAAAAAATTAATAATTAATATTTCATAAATATTAATTAATTTAATTATTTTACAACGATTATAAATTAATTAAATCATGTGGTTTTTTGGAGCATTCATCGTTACAGTTATGCGACTCAAAGGTGTAAATTCAGTCGGCAATTAATAACGAACAATTCAAATATTAACGCTCATACGTCACCTTAGCTAGTGGTGTGACATTTGGGCCAAATTTAAAACTTACACATCTTCTTGGTAAAATCCCATTTTACTATTATAAGCGCTACCCGGTTGTAAAGATTATTTATACTAATTTTCTTCGTCAACGCTACATTAGTTAGGACTTATGGAATTTGGTTATAGTCAAAATTCCAACGTCATCCACATTCGACTTTGTGAGTCCAAAAACAAAGTCCTTGGTTCAATAATAACATTTATTAACCGTACTACTCTGGCCAGAGATTTTGACTTTGAATTGACTACAATTGACCATAATACTAACCTCATATAATTGAGAAGACGAATTCTCTATTGAATAGTATTCCACTTCCAATCCTTCAACTCAGACTCAACTATAGTCGTTTATGTAGGATCGAGATTAACCCTAGAGGGGGGTGAATAGGGTTATAGCAAATTATCTCGAATCTAAACACAAAACAAACTGCAGAGAAATAAATATGCTGAAAAGTAAATCACACACATAATTTACCCAGCTTCGGCAAACCCCTGCCTACTGCTGCATTCCCAGATTTCTATTAGAATTAAACAGTCTCCCGCTTACAAACACTCTAACAGACTCGCAAACCCTGCTACCGCCTATAGAGTTTTGCAAACTCGCAAACCCTGCTTACTGAACTAATCCTAACTAGACAATCTGACACAACCTAAATCCTAGGTGGTGATTTACCAAGGTTTGATTCGAAAAGTACAGACTTTTTTTAAAAAATAAAAACAAGAACAACTCGAAACCATAATTTAAAATATTAAAGGCCAAATATAATTAATAACACAATAAAACCGGCCCAAACTATTATCACTCAAAAAGAAAATGTGGCCCTTTTTCTTTTATCAATGTCGGCCCGTTCCTTTGTAAATCTCGTGAAAAATAATGGCGTTCCTCTGATAAAATTAGGGCTTCTCTTTATCGACTTCTGTTGATCGATTGAATAGATGATTTCGCGTGTGGCTTTTATCGATCGTTTCCTTGTTGCTCTGCTTCGATTTTTGATCGAGTTTGACTCCTGACTTTGGTACGTGATTTTTGCCTTTTGCTTTACTATTTATTCGTACTTGAACTCGATGATTAAATGCCAGTGATGATTGGGTTTTTATAGAGTTCGATCCCCTGAGTTTTCGTTCGTATATACGTGTTTGAATTCGTCAATTAATTATCTTGGCCGGTTGATTTTGTTTTGATGCTCGAGATGGTTTCTGACTTCTTCAAAATACATATATATTTGAGTTACTTGGTTGACACGGTGTTGATTTTAATCTCGTGATGACCACGGCTTTGATTTTATTGCTCCGTCTTGCTTTGACTTGATCGACTTACGACTTCGGCTTCGATCATATTTTGACTTGATTTTGTGATTTTCTGGCTTCCTGTTGCTCACGGCTTCGACTCTCTGGCACTTGATTGCTTGCATATATATATGCATTCATGTATGTATATTTGTTCTATTATCTTGTACATCTCTTTGAGTTGTTCTGCATATACTCTTTGATTTTGTTTATCCTGTCACTGATTCCTTTCTTTGTGCTTATTGACTTCGGTATGTCTGTAGCTGCTGCACTTGTCATTGATACTACTGACTTGAGTGATTTTGATCATCATGTAGCTCACTGTCTTGTGGTCTTTGTTATCTTCACTTGCGTATTGTATGTTGCCTCTGGTTTTATGATGTATGTCTCTGGTGCATGTGTACTTCACTTGTTTGTACATCTCCTTGTAGTTAAGTTGAACTGGTCTATGACTTCGACCTGTCTGCATTGCATATATGCATTCATTTTTGCACTTTTGTTGTTTGCACTGAGCATTTATGTTGTCCAGACCCTGTTGAGTTCTTGGATTTCACCATACTTCTGTTGCATCCATTTGTTTGCATATATCAGTTGCCTGACCCTTGCATATGCTCTCTGTAGTATTGTGATCTTGAGATGATTGCATATTTCTGATGCACTTGGTCATTCATTGGTTTGTTTGCATATTTGTGCATATTGAGCCTTGGTATTTGAACTGGTATATGTTGTATCTGTCTGGATTTGATTTCTTGAGTTTGCATTGTTGTAGTTGCTTTTGTTGACTGTGCACACGAGTTGGCGAGGCAGTGCACACGTGTATAAATGTACACGTGTGTATTGCAGCCACTCATGATTACCTGTCCCCGATAAGAATACTGATATGCACAGATATTACACAATCGAAAATGATGACAATAACCCATATATCTGAGGCACCAATAAAAGCAAATTTATATTTTTGCAAATTCAAATTTGTTTATTTTCAGATTACTGTTGTAGTTGCTGATTATACAGGTACACAGAAGACAGGACAAGAACTGGAGCTGGACAATGCAGATAGATGCAGATGTGTAGACAGAGTGAAGAACTGAGTGTTGAGTGTTGTAGTGAGGAAAAAAATGTGAATGTGAAATGTATGAAACCGGTGTATGTATATAGAGAGAGCTGAAAACATTGTACTGTAAAAGTGTTGAAATAAAATATTATTTTGAATAAAAATACTGATTGAATTATATAAATTCTATGCAATAGTATTATTATTCAATATGAATATTTATTCCTATATGTGTATAGTACAATCTGCAAACACATATATAAATTGATATATGTTTGTTATCATCAAACAAAAAATCACATCAAACAGTTTAATGTAAGCCATGCCACGATTTAACAATAATCAAAGTGGAGTGTTCACATTGAAGTTCAATAGTATTCTCAAGTCGATAGAACTGTGTAACATTGTTACTTCGAGATTCTTTGTTTGACCTTAGTTATATTAACTAATAGAAAACTCTTGAGTGAGTCATTCTATAGTTATCTAATAAATATCAGTATGTAACCCCTTGGTACCCCCAGCAGCCGTGAATAATACACTGCCCAACATTTGGAGTGCGTTACGTACTCTAGTCTCAATGGATATATCGATGTCCAGTTTCAATACATCTTGACTAGGAATATTTAAAACGATGTGCTTTTGATATTGTGATACAATACTTATGATTACAACTGTTCATAACTGTTATCATAAACACATCATTTATGGACTTTCTAGCATATATACTTAAATTAACTAATTAATTATTTATAACATTTCATAACAAGTATATAACAGAAAGGAAAGACCATTTATTTCGAACAAGGTTGGTTATCGAGTGAGATTTATATGATAAACTACATAATTGCCACTAGGGCATACCCCTAACTATATCAATCTCCCACTTGCACTTGGGATCAATTATGGAACCTTATTCCAACTTCTCCAATCAGTTTCTTCAAAACCAATCGGGTTAATCCCTTAATGAATGGGTATGCTATTATGTTTCAATTATCTACTATGTCAATCAACTCTCTCCGACGTCGATAAACCGCCTTTATCATGTGGAATAGTTCGGAGTATGTCTCTCGACCTTTAGTGAGCTCTGAGTTCTGTTACAAATTATATCACGACATTATTACCATATAACAATGTTATGGAATTCTCAACATCTGGAATCACCCTCAACTCAGTTATAAAATTGTGCATTTAATATGTATATACATTGCTTTTATTGTGATGTTATTCAGGGCGATGTACTTGCCTTTTAATTAATCATCCACAATCTTTTATTTGGAACATTTCCAACTTAAAGCTTCTTAACTAAGCTTTGAACTTGAATATTATATTGACATACCATACTCAATATCACATATGAAGTCTAAGTCTAAATACTCGTTCTAAGGAGTTTATTGTTCCTATAAACAATTCCCTTGTATTTCGTAAATACACGAGAACACTCTAAACTACCATTTATTGACTTTGATTTGGATTTGATATTTGCTTCATGTATCAAATATATAAACAAATCTATATGTCGTAGACAACATAACAAGTATAATAATTTCTATTGTCAATGCATAAGGAATCCATCTTACATGTTTCTTATTAAACATTTTAATAAGATGTTTCTGTGTATCATCTGGGACGTTCCTAATTTCCTTTATACTCACTATAAAAGACATCATTTGCAAATCCAACGTCGAGTATTAAAACAACTAAAAGCTGATTTAACACAAATACATCATTAACAATCAGCGGCGTGTTGTTTTTCTTATGTTTAGAAATATCAATGTACCTTCAACTTTCTTTCTTATGGACACACACTTCCTCTACGTTTTGACTGAAATCAAACTATTTAATACTTCAATCAAAATACTTGTTCAATTTTGACGTTAGTCGAACGATACTTTCGTATCGCATCTAGGATCATATCCAAAATCTACAAACTCAATATCGCTCCCACTAACTTCGAGACACTTTGGTTGTTATGTGCAAACAATACAGTCTACATCTTTATTTAAAATTTTCTGTTTCAATACATATGTACCAAAACACAAAGTCATACAAGATGATAATTTTGTGAGTAAATCTGAATCAACTTGAGTACATCGAATGCCAAATCTGTTACGCTAATTTCAACAATTGAAATTCATGATGTTATTCTTATCAATGTGGCTCGTTATATTCCAACCGCATTAGTCTTTCTCTTGAAAACATATTTGCTACTAATGGATCATATCCCTTTGGGTGCAACTACCAAACCCATATTTTGATAACATACTTGGAACTCTTTTGGATTTGTGCATCATATCATATGGAAGAGTCAATACTCTTAATGGTTTAATTGACAACCGAGAATTATCTATTCTCGATATTGATAAGAAACTCATAGTTTATCTTCAGTGTGTGAGCATACTTATTAGATGCTCTAATGTGATGTGTTCATTTAGGTTAGGTTAAATTCACTTCATCCCTTGCAATCAGTTTTAACCTTTGATCGTATCCAAATCCATTTTACTACCAGTAATTTCTCAAAGAAATTCCTTCTCTACGAAGTTGATATTTCTTGAAACAATAATTGTTTCTCAGTGCAACAGAATGGGCATTCATAAACATTTTATGAATTGCCTTATATAAAACTGATTTGGTATTAGTTTACAACATTTATGTTCATAACAAAAATTAGTCATCCAATGACTATCGTTCCCAAACTTCTTTTGGTGTGATTCATACAAGATCCCTTATATGCAATTATTACGTGCATTCTTTTGTTTCACACAACCCACCAACTCCTTGGCCTATAACATTATCGGGTTTCTTATAAACCCTTATCTTGAATGATTTTGTAAACTATTCTTTGGATGATATTTATTTTAACCTTGTGTACTACTCTCAAGTACACACCTTATAGAAAGAATTTAACTCAACTTCACTCAATATTAATCGTGCTTTGTCCAACAAAGTTTGATTACTCCTTATCAATACCATCATTATGTATTCTGGGAGGAGTGGCTCTTGAGACTAAATCTATATTCATTTTAGGTACGTTTGGAACTCCAATATACTTACCCATTTGATCAAATCAAATCATTTTATTGCATGTTATTTTATTTACTTCCATTTTATATTCTATGAACTTATCATAAACATGCCCCATATGTATCAAATACACATATTCATGTTCGTGATAATTCATCCGGTGAATACAATGAAGTACGTGGTACCGTTTTTGGTATTATCATACTTATGATTGCATTTATCTATACGTATCAGTCCGAAGAGTTCATCAACTCTTTTGACGCTCCCTATAACAACTCCCTACTTGGAGGCCCAAAACTAACGGCTACGGATGTTGCAGTCATCCATAGTTATTAAACCTTGACGACCGAATACGGCGATGTTAGGTACATTGATACACAAAAACACATGAATATGGAAAAAAAATTAAAACAGCAAACAAAGTCCAAATTCCATTTCAAAATATTTCAAATTCATTACAGAATCCCAGTGCGTAGAACACATTCAGATAAAATATACTTATTACAAAATACGCCAAGAGCGACATATGAAGATGCCCCCTTGGATGATCAAAGTATATAATAAGGCAATAAAACAAGTTTGCCTTAACAACCAAACACAGTGGAAATAAAAGAACTCTAAGTAGCTAGCATGCCTCCTGCTCGTCACCGAAAGCTTTATTCGTCTAAAATAACACCAGAAAACCCTAAACCTCAAACTACTCAAAATCAATTGAGTACACGAGAGTTTAAGGGGAAAACAAAAACTTCGAGTCGGACATAAAGCCTGGTATGAATAATAATCTACCATCTCAAACCATTTAGATATCTAGTGAGACCACGCTGCTAAGTGGAATGGGTTTACCCCTCACTAGTATCTTAAAAACTTTATAAAACCATATACTGTGCTCCTACAACCACAACGGTTAAAACAATTCAAAATAATATGATGATACGACAACAAGTATATTAAATCTGGATTACCCATCCCCATTTATTCTGACTATCTGTCTTAATTATAGTTTCTAGGGTTACTATTAACCTATTAATTTTCGTGGGCTTACTAATAAATAATAACCTGCTAAATGTTTATGGACTACCTGTCTGATTTCATAGTTTTCATGGGATTGCTAAGAACCTATTGGTAACTCCAATATCTTTATTTCTTATCCTAGTTTTCATGGGTTGACCAGGAACCTATTGGCTAACTGTCAATGTCTTTCCTCTTATCCTAGTTTTCATGGACTGACTAGGAACCTATCAACTAACTGTCAATATCTTAATCTGAATATAGTTTTCATGGGCTAACTATAAACCTATTGGCCCATGCCAATATCAAATCAAAGTTTTCATGGGCTGACTATGAACCTATTGGCCCCTGCCAATATATTTCCCTTTATATAGTTTTTATTGGCTTACTGTGAGCCTATTGGCCCCTGCCAATATCTTTAATTAAGATTTTAACATTTCTTAAGTTATATTCACTACTGGGTCAACCTAGCTGGTTATTCTACCCTTCCCCAAAGTACCGTTATGGGTTCATAACAATATGAATAAATATTTGAAGAAGCAATCATAACAATATAATAATACCAACAACTATGGTTAAATATCCCTGAAGTCATTTTATATAAAACTTGGTTAATCCCTTTAACCTGTTAATCAAGGAAAACTTCTTCAAAAACTTCATTTCAAAAATCTTTATTTATGCCATGGGTTTTCCTTTAAAATGAGATTGGGTTATTTGTTTTGAAAACCTTAAAACATCTCTTTTGAAACCCCGGGATAACCTCCTTCGAAAGCAAAGAAAACTCCGTTTCAAAACACTATGAATATACCTTTCGAAGCCCTTGTTAAATAATCTCTTTCGAAACCAAATATACCTTTCAAAAGTATCAAAACATTACTCAAAAGTCTTTAGAGACATAGCTTCGAAACCAATGAAAGTACCCCTTTCGAAAGTATTGGGTTTTACATTTAAAAACATCTTTGGGTCAAAGTGGTTACATACGAAAGTATCTCTTTTGAAACATTTAATATAAAAAAATTGTTTTGGGGAAAGTTTGATGATGTCAAAACAATCTATTCAAAAGCTCAAAACCTTTAAGTAAAACTTTGAAGGGTAGCATCGAAACCCCCTTTCGATACCATTGCATTCGAAACCCATGACCCCTTTCGAAAGCATTTAGGAAGTTGCTTAACATAAGTTTAAAACAATAGCACCCTTCGAAAGCATTAATGACTTCAATACCCTCGAAAGTCATTTGAATGGGAGGCAAGGTTTCGATTAGGTCGGAACCGTCGTCTTCGAAAACCTTATTTAAAAATAAAGGATCTCATTCGAAAGCTCCTACTTTAAAACAAAGAATGGCAACCTCCTTCGAAAGTTTATTTAGAAAACCTCTTTCGAAACATAGGTTTTGAATACGTCAAAATCTTTAAGAAAAATAAAGAAGGCACTTAACTTTTGAAAACAAAACTAAGGTTTCGACCCTATCGGAAGCATTGCTTTCGACACCCTTGCTTCCGCCTTTCCTCCAATCCACTACGTACCATCTAAGTGATACCTTCTATATTGGTTTCCACTAGGTGGATTTCGGTTGGGTTGGTTTCGACTGAGTTGGAGTGGAAGCATTAGAGTCGAAAGGCATTATTAAAGGAGGCAGAACCAACTTTTTTGAATTAAAGGCTGAAATTATGCTACTTTTAGTAATTGCTTTATAACTACATGCCTATTTATAATCCTTTGATTGGTGTCCTTAAAAACTTTTTAGTTTTTTTTAAAATAACTGCCGCATTTATCAGATATAATTCAAAGGAAAAAGTAACGTTGAAGCCCTTCCATTAAGCAAATCCAATATTACAAATAAGTCCTTTTTTTAAATAATTTATTTTCTATAGCAAATCAATTAGGAAAAATCCCCAAAAATCACAGAAATTCACTTTCATCATGTTATCAAACATATTAAAATTTCAGACCTAATTTCTTCCTGAAATAATCGAAATAAATTTTAAACCCAAATATATCATATTTTCCTTTAGAAATTCATAATAAATTTTCCATATCTTGGAAAATTACGAAAATCGAAACCCATCTCTAAAATCATGTTTTACTTAACATATAATTTTTCCATGGCATTCTAAAATCAATAACAATCGGTTTTGCCCTAAAATCGTGCAAATTCATATGTAAATGAATTGGTTTAAATCAACCATATACTAATTCAAGCATATCATCATCCAAAACATCATAAAAATGAATTTAATCTTAAATCCAAAAACATATGAATGATAGAATAAAATAGAGATGGAACAAATTATTATTCATCTTGAATATGATAAGGAATTTTAGATTTGTTGTAGATTAATCTCTCCTAGCTTTTGATTAAATTCTTCTCTTTTTTTCCTTGTAATGGTCGGCTCTTCATAGTTTTGATTTTGCGTTTGTAAAAATGAAAATGAACGTGGGAAATGAAGGGATATTTGAATGGGTATAGCCGTGAATCATAAAGTGCGGCTATTTACTAATATGCCCATCTCTAAATTAATTAGCTTATAAACCATTTTAAGACCATTTAAAGTAAATTAAGCATGCCTTCTTATAGTTTTATTCAAATCTCAATCCCTTTATCATTATTATTCTATTTAATTAATTTAATTAAATCTCCTGAATAATGTTATCAAAATTAGGGGTGTTACACTCCCAATGAATGAGTGCTTTTCCTTTAATTATCTAAGGTATAATTTGCTAGTGCCATATGATTCATAATCATATGATCAAAGAATTTAATTCTCAAAATCATGACTTAGTCTATAATTCCAAAATAATTGTAAATAATTTCATATACTTTGATATTTTCCAATTCATCACTTTTGTTAAAAACAAATACCATACTATAGTTTTATTTCATAATGAATATTCATAATATTTCCATTAAAATAAAACTATGTCTATTCTTCAGTCATGACCAAGGAACATATATTATTTCATAAATAATGTATAGTGCATTTTATGAAAATAATTTTTGTCACTTGATGTAAATGCCGTTGGAAATGCGGATTATGGATCTTAAGGCTGGATTAACACTAGAGGGGGGGTGAATAGTGTTTAATGGATTTTTTGGAATTTTTGAAATCTTTTCAAATTAAACACAAACATATGCAATTCACAAACACAGAGACAATCACAGAACCAGACATAGATGCAAATAGTAGATCAAAGTAGTAAAGGAAAGAACACACTAGAATTTTATACTGGTTCGGAGTTACCCTACATTCAGTCCCACACAATTTCTTCTGCTCTTTTCAAATATAATGTCGATATTACAACCTCGATTTCAAGGCACGAGATACACCCTCCTGTCTGCGATTTACGGGCTACAATCACACCCAATTGATTTACGGGCCACAATCACACCGTTTCCAATCACACTTTGATAGAGAGAGACTCGATACACTTCGATCTTTCGATCTTTGATTACAAATGATCCTATAACTCTGAATAGCATCGAGATCTTTGAGAGAGTGGTAGAGAATCAAACTAGAGACGATCGAGTTTGATTCACTTAGGATTTCGGCAGAATTTTGTTAAAGCATTTGAAATATAAGGGAATATTTGAGTGGAGAAAAAGAAGTGAAGAAATGAAGAAAAACTAACTTAAAATTCGTTGAAAGCAACTGGTATATATAAGAGAACAACGGTCATGTCCATTCGCGAAAAGTTATGACGAATAGACACTTCTTTTGAAAATTTGAAATTTGAAATCTACGACTACCATGTCGACATTGGGGGTATAGGGATGTCGTCATGCCTATGTTATTTTTGAAAATTTATTTTTCTTTAAAATGATTTCTACTCTAAAACTTGTCAAAACAATTTCTAAACTTTGTAAACCATTTTGAATATAGTTTAAACTTATAAAAGAGTTTTAGAAAGTAATCTTAAAATATATAATCTATCATATAAAAGTAATATTAAAAACTAAGTATAGACTTATTTAAAATATATTTTTGAGATTTAAAGCTAAAATATTAAAATCAAGAGATAGTTTTAAAAACAAGAGATGATTTTGTGATCAAAATATTAAAAGATGATAAGAATAGTATTTGAATTAAGGCTAAAATATTTAAATTGATAGAGATGACTTTTAAAAAGATAGTTTTTGGAAAAATAGTTAAAATAAATTATTTTGAATATTTCGTGGATTCCATTCCACTAGAGAAGGTCATGGGTTCCATCCCACTAAAGAGGTCGTGGGTTCCATCCCACTATTAAAGCGAGAAGGTGGATTCCATTCCACAATTAAAATCCGAATAAAGATTTTAGTGTTATTATGAAGTTTTAACATAAATCTAGACTCTATTACTTATCTTGATATTTTGAACTCTTGATACTCATGAGTCTTCGGTCTTGATTTCTTCAATCTTGAATTCGTCGGTCTTGAATCTCTATACTGTACAGTTTTCATTCTCAGCACCTGCATATATATACCCTGCATATACATATATATCTAAACAAGAATATTAGTATTTATATTTTATAACAAGTCCTAAGGTTATTGTCATCAAAACCATCATCTTAGGAACTTACAATGTCCCTCTTTTTGATGATAATTAACAACCTTTGTTTATAAAATCTACTCCAACAAACTTCGATTCTACTCCAACTGCACCTTATTCCAACAACTCCCCTTTAATCTACTAACTCCCCATTAATCTTAGCCTATCTAATCTATTTTATAATTCTCCCCCTTTGTCATCAACAAAAACTAATCCTAAACTACATAACTCCCTCTAAATCTTATACTATAGCACCGTATATGATAATAACACAGTATAGTAGAATGTAAATGAGACAAATAATAATATGAGTAAAATATAGTAAGGTAAATGTGAGAGATATGAAAATTTTAAACATAATCAATCAATATATACATCATGTTCTTATCAAACCACACCATGTTCAATCATATATTACACACCATATTCAAAACAATCCAAACCATACTAATCTAAACCAAATCAAACCAAACAATTTAAACCAAATCAAAATAAATCAAACCACATATGTCAAATCAAACATTTCTTGGAACTTGAACCCATCCTTCTTCACCGAAGATAGGATCTGCCTTTATAGCATCCCATTCTTCATTATCTTTGTTCAGAGTTCCTTCTGGATTCGCTTCAAGTTCTTCTTTGTTGTTGGTAGAGATCATACATCGAATGGCATCGAAGTGCCTTTCTTATTCCTTTATCATCTGCATTTGGCTTAATTCTAAGTGTCGTTGATTGCAAAGGATAAAAGTAAGTATATTTTTGAAGGAATTGAGAGTTTCTTCAAGATTCTCACTTAGATTATGAATAGAAGAGGCCATTTTTTTATAAAATATGAAGAAATTCAATAGAAAATGAAGAGAATTGAAAGTATGCACTTTTCTGGAAGAAACAGATACTTAAAGAGTTAGAAAGTCGTTTGAAATGAAAAGACACAAGGTAGTTATGTCAATTTCAATTTCAAAACAAAAATAACAATTTATGGTCGTTACATGTCGACATAGGGGGTAGGGTGATGTCGATATGCCCCTGTTAATTTTGGAAATTTGCTTTGTTTATTTATATTATGTACAAGTCTATATATATAAACTTATATAACAATCGTTCCAGAGATATTTTAGAGCTAATAAATAGAAATAAAGGATTTTCATTGATAATTTTAGTTAACATTACATAAAACGATACATAACATTTAAAGAGAGATACAAACTAATACAACATGAAATGAAACTAGTATTAGTTAGAGGATGATGAAGATGATGATAATCCAAGCTTGCGACTCACTTTCCCAAAGAACTTGTTCATTTTAGTGGAAATCTTGTCCAACTTTTTACTAACGGATCTTTTGAGAATCCGTTGGTTTTCCACGATAATCTTTTGGTTCTTGATAAGCGTTTTGTTGGATGGATTGGTAGGAGTGATAGGGTATTCGATGCTTTCCAATGAAGTCTCTTCCTCCTCCTCTCCTTCTTCTTCAATTTCCATCTCCTCCCCTTCTTCCTCCCCCTCCTCTTCTTCTTCCCTCTCTTCATGAGCCAATCTCTCATCCTTTTCGGCAATTGTTTCATATAGTTGAAATACAAGCGGAATTCTCATGAGAGAGATGTTAGAATGGTTAAACACTTTTCTAGAAATGAACTCCTCTCTCTTATAATCAACACCAAAGTAGTTGAAAATCCAAGTGAGGTAAATTCCACGGTATAAAGTGTTTTCACCTAATGTAAAAAATTTGGGACAAAGTTCATCCAAAATCACTTGCGCCCAATTAATGTCATAGTGCCCAAAAATAGCAAAAAGAGCCTTAAAAACTTTTAAGGTTGGGTGATTGAAATTTCTTAATCTTGGAGATATGGTACGTTGTAAAAGAAGGTTTACAATTCTAGCTTTAGGACGGAAATTTCGGTTTATAAACTCAAAGTTATCATCCCCTTCAAAAATGTGATGAAATGTCTCACGATCATGTTCATCAATTTTAAAATCCGAAAGATCCATTCCCATACCCTTACAACCAAGAATGTTACCCAAAATCTCAGTATTTAAAACAATACGCGTTCCTTTAACGCTACTCCACACTTCCCCTTCATTTCCTTCATAAAACCACGATTAAAATTTGCATAAAACATTTTGACGAGATTCGGATAACAAACAAAATCATTTTGAGAATCATCAATTAAGCCAAGAATTTGATCTCTTCGAAAAGAACATTGATCTCATATGAAGGAAAATCACTAAAGATAGCAAATTTTCCCGTATGGGCCTTTCCAAAGTTTACATAGTTAATGTAAGCTTTGATAGCTTCCGGATCATTATAGAGGAACTCTTTGGTGGCCTTGGACAGTCTCATGCTGGATGGAGTGCTTGAGGAAGCCATTTTTGAAGAAAGTAGAGAGCTCGAGAGTTTGAAAGAGAGTTTGAATTTTGAAATGAAAGTGAAAAGGTAGGATAAAGTTAAGGAGATAAATAGATATCTAAGAGCCATGTTCTCTGGTCAAGAGATACCTTTTCAGAGCTTTAAAATTGATGAAAAGGTGGAGGAAAATTCAAAGTTTTGAATTCAAATTTGAACTTCAAATTTCTGGCAGGGTCATGTCGACATGGGGGGTAGGGTCATGTCGACATGGGGGGTAGGGTCATGTCGACATGGGTTCCCTAAATCATGTGACTTATTTTACTACTTTATTTAATATCTATATCTATATATCCTATAATCTAATTTATATTTTATCTGAAATAATATTAAATATAATAACACTTTAATATTAATATTTTAATATTAAAATAATATTATTTTGAAAATCAAAATTTTAAATTCAAACAAGCAATTTCAAAACATGCAAACAACCAAACATTCAAACAAGCAATTTCTAACAATATGATTTAAATGCGTACCTATTTTTAGATCCATATTTCCGAGATCATCAGACTCGTGAATAGCTGTAAAGCACATGTTTGAATTTTTCGTCTCTTGATCTTCATCACTAGAGGATGAGTCTGAATCGTCTAGTGTAGTAGTATATGCTCTCTTTCTTTTCTTTGACGAATCATTACTTAGAGAAAATTTTTGTTTATACGGATGCGGACAATCTCTTTTTAAGTGGCCCGGCTCATCACAATTGTAGCATCTAACGTTGTTTTGAGTCTCGTTACTATTTTCAGAATTCTTGTGATCATTTCTATTATAATTGTTCATCTTTCTGTATTTCAGAAACTTTCTAAAATTCCTTGTCATCAAGGCTATTTCTTCATCGTCGTCACTGTTTGAGTCCGAACCATCTGTTATTGCATTGAACGTTATTGACTTCTTTTCTGAGACCTCGTTTTCTCTTATCCCTTGCATTTGTACTTTAAACGACATCAAATTCCCAATCAATTCTTCAATTTTCAAAGTACTAATATCATTAGCCTCTTCAATTGCTAGAGTCTTCTGATCTCATTCTGGAGTGAGTGAATTCAGAATTTTTCTAACTTGATCTTCTTCGGAAAAGTTCTTTCCTAATGCAATTAGTGAGTGCACAATGTCTTGAAACCTACTGTACATGTCTGAAATAGACTCATTTGGATTCATCTTGAATAATTGAAACTGATTGGTCAAGATAGATATTTTGGTCTTTTTAACTTTGCTTGTTCCTTTATGAGTAACTTGCAAAGTTTTCCAGATCTCATATGCAGACTTACAAACAGACACTCTATTAAACTCATTCCTATCAAGTGAACAGAATAGAATATTCATGGCTTTGGAATTGTTTTGTGCAACAGTCTTTTGCTCAGCAGTCCACTGTGTAAAATCAGTTGTGGGTTCAGTGTACTTAGTTTGTGTGATATTCCAAGTGTCTAATCCTATTGATTGTAAATAGATTTTCATCCTACATGCCCAATATGCATAGTTACTGCTATTAAAAGTGGTGGCCTGGCAGTAAACTGACCCTCTACAAATGAACTAGTGATAGTGCTGACATTACCAGTGTTGGCAGTCATTTGAAAAATTTTCAAAAATAAGATTATGAAAACTTTGAAAACCAATGCTCTGATACCAAATGTTAGAAATGCGAATTACGGATCTTAAGGCTGGATTAACACTAGAGAGGAGGGGTGAATAGTGTTTAATAGATTTTATGGAATTTTTGAAATCTTTTCAAATTAAACACAAACAGATGCAATTCACAAACACGGAGACAGTCATAGAACTAGACACAGATGCAAATAGTAAATAAAAGCAGTAAAGGAAAGAACACACCGGACCTACATCCAATCCCATATAATTTCTTGTGCGGATTTCTTTTCAAATATAATGTCAATATTACAACCTCAATTTAAAGGCCATGAGATACACCCTCTTATCTCCAAGTCCAGGGCAAACTCTCTTGATTTAACTAGGCTACAAGATCACCTGATTTACGGGCTACAATCACACCCAATTGATTTACGGGCCATAATCACATCGTTTCCAATCACACTTTGATGGAGAGATACTCGATAAACTTTGATCTTTCAATCTTTGATTACAAATGATCCTATAACTCTGAATAGCACTGAGATCTTTGAGAGAGAGTGGTAGAGAATCAAACTAGAGACGATCGAGTTTGATTCACTTAGGATTTCGGTAGAATTTTGTTAAAGCATTTGAAATATAAGAGAATATTTGAGTGGAGAAGAAGAAGTGAAGAAATAAAGAAAAATTAACTTAAAATTCGTTGAAAACAACTGGTATATATAGGAGAACAACGGTCATGTCCATTCGCGAAAGGTTATGACGAATAGACACTTCTTTTGAAAATTTGAAATTTGAAATCTACGGCTACCATGTCGACATGAGGGGTATAGGGATGTCGACATGTCTATGTTATTTTTGAAAATTTATTTTTCTTTAAAATGATTTCTATTCTAAAACTTGCCAAAACAATATCTAAACTTTGTAAACCATTTTGAATATAGTTTAAACTTATAAAAGAGTTTTAGAAAGTAATCTTAAAATATATAATATATAATATAAAAGTAATATTAAAAACTAAGTATAGACTTCTTTAAAATATATTTTTGAGATTTAAAGCTAAAATATTAAAATCAAGAGATAGTTTAAAAAACAGGAGATGATTTTGAGATCAAAATATTAAAAGATGATAAGAATAGTTTTTGAATTAAGGCTAAAATATTTAAATTGATAGAGATGACTTTTAAAAAGATAGTTTTTGGAAAAATAGTTAAAATAAATTATTCTGAATATTTCGTGGATTCCATTCCACTAGAGAAGGTCGTGGGTTCCATCCCACTAAAGAAGTCATGGGTTCCATCCCACTATTAAAGCGAGAAGGTGGATTCCATTTCACAATTAAAATCCGAATAAATATTTTAGTGCTATTATGAAGTTTTAACATAAATCTAGACTCTATTACTTATCTTGATATCTTGAACTCTTGATACTTATGAGTCTTCAGTCTTGATTTCTTCAATCTTGAATTCGTCAGTCTTGAATCTCTATACTGTACAGTTTTCATTCTCAGTACCTGCATATATATACCTGCATTTACATATATATAGACAAGAATATTAGTATTTATATTTTATAACAAGTCCTAAGGTTGTTGTCATCAAAACCATCATCTCAGGAACTAACAAATGTTATGTGGCATGCTCCCACTATTTTCGCATATGAAATACAAAGCCCTATTTTACCACTTAATATAGGCTATTTATTTCATTTACTGTAACCAGACAGTTGAGAATTTTCAGGTCAAATATCTTAAATTCAGAGAAATAAATCTCATAGAAAAAAAATTATTTGAAAATACATTTTGGAATAGAAATCATATTTCTTATTCCAATGTAAAGTATCAACTGTTATTTTACAATTCTCATTTCCAATGTTTATTTATGAAGTAGAAGTGACCATTCACTCTCTTCATCCCAACCGTGCCGTAGGTTACATCCCTTCTTGTACATTTGATTTTCTTTCTAAACGGCCGAACTATTCAAAAGAAATCCTTACTACAATATCGTAACAAACTCTTCACAAAAGTGCATTTGGTCATCCTTAATTTTTATGGATATTAAATAAATTGCACTTTACGTAAACTGATTAAACTAACGTTTCAGTGATCGAATTCTTAGATCTATCGTGTAGCCTTTAGTCCAGTGTTACATTTAACACAACAAGATCACTATTGTAATCAATCACATTGAATACACGATCTCACACTACAGTTTACTTGTTTATTTCAATGGACTAATTTCATCGAGGTTTCATACATTACAAATTACGATCGTTCACCATATAAAATTTATATGTGATCATATATGGATCAGATATCCATATTCTTATATTGCTTTTAGAGTTTGAAACTCATTGAAGACAATACATAGTTTCAGGCAAGTAAATTCGTAAGTGACCAAGTTACGAACGTATTTAGTGGTTGTATAATCAGGTGCTTGCATGGGTCAATATGCAACAATTTATTGTTTATATTTTATATTTCTATTTATCAATATTGATAAACATTTTATCAATTATATTAATTGCACAAATTTATTAATGTAGATTATTTTAACTTTATATAGCAGATGTTCTTACAATATTAGAAAGACCAAATGTTACTATTTCATTTTTCTAATAAGGCTCGCACTGATCTTTTATGTTTCTCCAAACCATAAGACGAAACAAAAAGTATTTGACTTCACTAGTGGGTGTTAGGACTCGTCTCTTTTGGGATTCTAACCTTGAGTTTGCTCAACAAGTCATAGCCCCATAAATGATCAATGACTCCTTATCGGTTGTATCATATACAACTCCTAACATGTTATTCCTTGTCCTAATCTCATTTCGACCTTGAGTTTGCTCAACAAATCGAAAAAATAATTCACTCGTACTTACCATTTTTGCGATGATCTAAGTATAGTATATGTAGCTTGAGTTTGCTCAACAAATACATATAGTTATCTCACCTTGTCTTGTTAATATATTAATAATACTACACATAACATCTCTAGCTTGAGTTTGCTCAATAACGAGAGAGTATTTAAGTAATTTATTAATATATAAATGGTAGAGGACAACACTTATATTAAAGATTCATAATCCTCAATATATTTAATTGAGTGATACCGACTTATGGAATAATGTATTTCTTATGAAATGCCCTCGTGATTCAAGTGTTGGAAACATCGGAAATCATGGTATACGTACATTTACGTATGTATTTATTCCTTAAGTCTATTTGGGTTTCTTTGATGTTCTACCTTTGGTTCATACGTTCATATTATATAAGTTTAATTATTATATAACTTTTATGCTTTATTAACTTATATAATAATTTTATGTATAATATTATATTAATTAAATCTTATTTGATTAATTTTGATTAATTAACTCTTTAGTTGATTTTATACTATTATTCCAATATAACATTTATATTGGACATGTATATTATAAACTTTATAATATATACTATAACCTTTATAGTAATACATACATACATATATATATATATATATATGTATGCATGTATGTATGTATGTATCTTTAATTTAATTAATTAACCGTTAATTAATTTACTTAACCAAACACCTTTAGTTAATTTATTTAACCAAACACCTTTAATTAAATTGCATAAATTACATATATGTATTTTATACTATCTTAAACATTTAAGGATAATATAACATATATCAATATATATAATACATGCACACACATATATATAATCAGTTAAATTATTTAATTAATTAATTTAATTAATCTTATTAATAAATTAGTTTTCAAAATTAATGTTTAAATTTTCAAACACTTTGAAAAATTTATTATCTTTTCACACATTTTGAAAACTTATGTTATATTATAACTTTTATAATAAACATATTTCATTTTAAACTTAACTTTTAAATTTAAAATCTTTATTTTAACTTTCAAAACAATTTTGAAAATTAGCCCAAGGCCCAATTTAAATTGGGCATTTTTATTAGGGGCAACCTTTGGGTTCACTTCACTTTTAAGGTCAAGCCGGTAACCAGGTAGGATAGGGTACTTAATTACTCAATTCTAATCCTAGACATTACCTTTCTAGACACCCTACTAAGTGGGCAAGCTTAATTAGTTAGCCCTAACATGACTTGCCCAGATCGCATAGACTATTGGGTTCTGATACCATTGTTGAAACTAGGCCAACCCGCAACGAAGTTAAAAGGTAAGTTTCAAAAAATTCCTAATTTGAATCTATTGGGCCTATGAAGTCTAAAGGAAATTTTAGATTCAATTTAAAATATTTTTAAATAAAATCCCTTTTTGAGTTTTAAATAAATTTAATATTTCTATAAATTATAGTATATAAAATATACCCTTATATATGTATTTGTGCGTGGCTGTTTCTTGATAAAAAATGAAGATGGAGGCTAGGGTTTAGAAGGAGAGTGATTAAGAGAGGCAAGTGAATGGAAGACAAGTTATCTAGGGAACCTTCCTTAACCTCCTCCCTTCATTTTCTAGATCTAACCATTGAATTTCAAGCCTCCTTTTTCTTCATATGGCCTTCTATGAATGAGGCTAGACGGGCTTCAAAATATTCCCAAACCCATTTAGTAATTAATCTATTTAAATCCAATTTAAATGTTTTATCAATATCATATATTGATACATACATATATAACTTTATGTACGCACTTTATCAAATACTAATGACATTCAAACTAACCATGTAAATAAATAAATAATTTAATAGTTAATATTTCATAAATATTAATTAATTTACAACGGTTATAAACTAATTAAATCATGTGGTTTTTTGGAGCATTCATCATTACGGTTGTGCGACTCAAAGGTGTAAATTCGGTCAGCGATTAATAACGAACAATTCAAAAGTAATGTTGACATGTCACTTTAGCCAGTGGTGTGACATTTTGGCCGAATTTATCGCTTATACATCTTCTTGGTATAATCCATTTTCATTATTACAAGCGGTACCTAGTAGTAATGATTATTTACACCAATTCTCTTCCTCGACACTACATCACATTAGGACTTATCAAATTTGGTTATGGTCAAAATTCCAACATCATCCACATTCAACTTTGTAAGTCCAAAAACAAAGTCCTTGGTTCAATAATAACATTTATTATTAACCGTGCTACTCTTTCTAGAGATTTTGACTTTGAATTGATTATAGTTGACGATGATACTAACCCCGTATAACTGAGAAGATGAACTTTCTATTGAATAGTGTTTTACTTCCAATGCTTCAACTCAGACCCAACTATAGTCGCTCAATAGATGGCATGCCATGATTTAACTATAATCAAAGTGGAGTGTCCATATTGAAGTTCAATAGTATTTTCAAGTCGAGAGAATTGTGTAACATCATTACTTTAATATTCTTTATTTGACCTTTGTCATATTAACCAATAGAAAACTCTTGAGTGGGTCATTCCATAGTTATCTAATAACTATCAATACGTAACCTCTTGCTGCTCCCAACAGCCATGAGTGATAAACTACCCAATATTTGAAGAGCGTTACGTACTCTAGACTTAATGGATATATCGATGTCCAGTTTCGATACATCTTGACTCGGAATATTTGAACTGATGCGCTTTTTATATTTGATACAATACTCATGGTTACAACTATTTGTAACTACCATTACAAATACATCATTTATGAACTTTTTGACATATATACTTAAACTAACCAATTAATTTTTTATAACATTTTATAACAAGTATATAACATAACAGAAACATGTAATAACCCGGTTTTAGGTAATTAATAATAGTTATTTAATTAATTAAAAATGGATTTTTGGAACAAAAGAAATAATTTGATTTTTGCCTAGAATATCAGGATTTTATTACAAGGTCATTAGTAATGGAATCAAATGGTTTTGAGAATAAATGCATGTTCTGAGAATAGTGAATATAAATTTTGTTTGGTGTTTTATGGTAATTTGAATTAAATTTGTATTGTATTTAAAAGGAATGGAAAAGAAAAAATATATGTTTACTTACTTTTATTTTCTAAAGCCCAAACTCAAGCAACCCAAACCTAACATTCCCAAGTTAAATCCTAAATATCATGTTTCCCCCTTCTCTATACTTTTTCATTCCATATATACAAGTAAAACAATTTCATCTATCACTTCAAAATTCATCAATTTACTTAAATCATTTCATTCCATAATCAAAATAAAATCTAGTACGTTATTATAAATTCCCAAAAACTCAATTATGGGCTTCTTGTCACCAACGTACACTGACGAGTGTAAGCGATGAGGGTTCAATCATCTTTTAGGAGCGATGTGTGCGTGCGATTGGAGAATGGAAGAGGAGGTAATTGTAACGTTTCATCTTTTCGATGCTCGAAAGTCGACATTAATATATCCACTGTATCAAATGTCGTGCAATCGAATGCCGGAAAACCGAACCATTAGGGTTAAAAAGAAGAGGTAGAAGAAGACAGAAGAAAAATAAAGAAGAAGAAACAGAAACAACAACAGAATCTCACATTCGCAGCGGAACAATATATAATAGATAATCACTAGTCTTTTAAACAAAGAAATATATCAGTTTATACATACATCAATCAGAGTCAATATACAACTCAATACAACAATAGACAGTTATATAAACTTGTCCTCATACAGAATACACAGTGGAATAAATAAACAAGTACGGGAGTACGTCTCGCCATCCAGCTTGCCTCCAAAGCTCCAGAATATCCTGATAACGTAACTCTAGGCTGCCCGTGTGGAAAATTATGGGCACCCAGAGTTTAGGAAGGGAACAGTAAACTCCGAGTCAGTCATGGTGACTGGTGTGAGATCGTAAAACAGTTATTTTCACAAAGAAAATAAAATAAATTCGCAATGCTTTTGGAAAATGAAACTACCATAAGGCCTCCCGCCACACACACAATGTAAACGCAGAATTGGAGTAGATTTCTCCTTATGATAGTCAAACATGCTTACTACGCAAAACAAATCATTTCTGATATTATTATTAGTGCATAGTGCAGAAAACATTTTGAAATTATAATATTAATCTTAGCCAGCATAGACATTTCAAACTATGCCTACTATAGCTACTATGTTCAATAGCAGGTTATACAACTAAAACCGTACAGGGCGCGTATTGTTTCTTTGGATTTCCAACAAATGGTCAGGCAAAGGAACTTCCTTACACCGAAATGGAAACGCCTCTGGAAAGACGCCCCGAGAACCTAACCGGATCTCTGCAAACACAAGGCCGACACTACCTCACGCTGTATAGCTATAACTAGGTAGCTAACACACAAGCTATGCCATCCCCCGGTCATTACCGACCTTTATCCGAGGATCCTCAACCACAAAGCAACAACCACAAAGTATAATAAATTTGCAGCATCAACATAGGTAAAATATTTTGGCTCCATACCATGATATCACCTTTTATCCAGAAGGAATGACATACTCTAGAGGCGCGACTCCTAAAAACCTTGCCACAACATTCCTGTTTCGACCATTACCAGGTTGTGAGGTTCGACGAAGTCTTGTCCACAAAGCTACGCTTTTTCACAAAGTCATGCTTTGATCAACAAATGATCAACAGCACTTCGTATGCCACATTACCAAATTGGGAATGTATCACTAGTAACCATCAACTACATAACCTCTGAGCTCGTACGTCTCAGAGAAGGGCGTTAAGCTAAGACAATAAATTCTCCGCCACCAACAGAAATGTATTTGATAGAAACCAGCTTTACATCTCAAAGTGTAACGTCAGACACACATCCATACAAGTCCGTTCCGGGATCGAACGGAACCGAAGGCACTTCCAAAGAAGCCCTTGCAAACCGAGTATTCACTAATCACGTATGGACTTCCCATCACAAGAAGAGTGATATAAATCTCTATACCAGAGCAACTCGGTGCAGAGACATTCGACAGGTTGTCCTTTCATTTTCGAAAATACTCGGTCTTCACACTGATCTTCAAATGTTATCCATTCACAACGTATCACTATTCGGAATGGGTTATATGACACAAAGTCCTCTCCCGGCTTAACCGAACAATGAGCGTTTGTTTTACAAACAAATTCAAGTGCCATTTCAAAGGCAAATATTGATAGTCGGTTATTTAACTATCAACAACATTCACAACAATCAACCAATTTAAATAATTTTTCCCAAATTATTAAATTTCAAAATATCTTCACAAGATATATATTTTTCCACACTTCAACATTTTGAAAATCAATTTCAAATCACATTTTCCACACTTGGAATAAAAATCCCAATATTATTTATTTCCCTTTTTCTTTATAAATTCCATTGTGAATTTAAATTTCCAAATATTCGCTTATACACGATTTTCAAATCGTTTTCCAAATGTTCACTTTCAAACACCAAATCAAATTCCAAATTGATTTCTAAATTTACTTCAACACCAAATCAATTACAAATTGATTTCAAAAATTCTTTTCAAGCACCAAATCAAATTCCAAATTGATTTCTTTCGTGAGTTTAAAAATGAAGAGGAGAGAAGCATTCGTTCGCCATGATTTGAATTTTAGAACGAACGAAAATATTTCGTTTGGGTTTTTTTTTTCTTTGAATGAAAAAGGGGCTGCCATTATCAAGAAGTATTGGCCATTGAAAAACAATGTCGGCGGCTAGAGAATAAACTAGGGTTTCAACCCTAAAATGTGGATATATATACACTGATATATTAATTTAATAATATTTTCACAAATTACTTAACTTTTAAAAAAAATTCCAATTGGAACGTGCCGACATGCGTTTATAATGTTATACGCCTATTCTGAACGCAATGGAAAAGGTTCCGAGTCCAAATTCGATCGTATGGAGAAGATAGCTTTTTGGACCAGTTATAATATTAAGTTTCGATATAAATTTCAACGTATTTGCTTATCGTAAGCTCACACAATAACTCCAATCTCTACGAAAATTGAAATCCGATAATAATACAATATTACGGATCCAATGGAACTGGTTTCGTCGAATTCCGAGACTGTGCCCCGGAACGCTATTTTTAAATATCGATTTAAACGATAAATTTCAAAACTGAACAAAACAGTTTCAAATTCAATTCTGAAAGTCCCATTATCTTCAGTATTATCAATATAAATTTTCTAAGCCTTGAAAATATTTTTACTCGGCTTAAGACTGAAAATACAAATGTTTACCCAGATTTAACGATTAAATTCAATAATTAAATCGCCAAATTCATTCTGATATCTCGAATTTCAAATTAAACTAACTTCCAGATATTTAAAATCAATTAAATATCCTGATTTCCAATGTCAAAAATTCAGGGTCGTTAAAATCTTCCCCCCTTAAAAGAATTTCGTCCCGAAATAACAAGTTAAGAAGAATGCTCCAATACCCGTTTATCATTTTCCCAATTCAATATAGTTTTATCAACTTATCAACCCAGATCTTTTTATTAAAGATCATCATTTCAACTAACTGTCTAAATCTTAACCATAGTTTCCAAACAACTTTATTCACTTCACAATTCAAATTTAAACTTAAATTCAAATTTTAAATTATCCCAAAATTTCTCAAAAATTTTCTAACTCTCTAAATTTTCAAAAAATTTCGCCAGCGACTCCTTTGCACGGCTAACTCGGTACAACTACAAAATGTGCCTACGAACTCTCAAATCCCAATAGAAAGCAAAATGCCAAGTGGCAAAATCAGAAACCCATCAAATTTCATACTGAAATTTAAATACATAACTTTTTGTTGAGAAATTCAAATTCATCTTCGAAATCAAAGTCCAATTCCATTTTCCTATAGCCTTTATAATCCCTGTATACTTTACTAGCAATGATTTCCAATCATAGTTTTTCAAAATCATTTTATATTTTGATTTCTATCCACTTATTAACAATCACCATTTTTACTACTTCCAGTTAAATTTTCATTCACTTATTAACTTAGAATATTTCCTCAATTCAAAATTTTACTTAAGAATTTCATTCTTTATTTCTCAAGTTCAATATAAGTATTTACATATTTCTTATATTTATTTTCACTTCACAAACAAAGTTATATATTCATTTCCATTTGAATTTTGCATTTTCAATTCCATTTGAATTCGATTCACAATTTCAATTCTATTTGAATTCATTTTATCTTCAAAAATTCACTTAGTGAAAACTCGATATTCATTTTTTTCCAAGACTTTCAACTTCGACTAAAACAATGGTTTTCATTTTCTAGTTCAATTCCTACGTTTCCATTACAATTTGAAAATCAATTTTCCGTTAACAAAATTTTCCAAATTTTCAAATTTTTTCCTAACTTCCAAAATTTTCAGAAAATTTTGGCGGAGTCTCCTTTGTATGGAGGAGCTTTTGCAATTTGATAAGGGATATAAATATATATACATCGACCCACTCGGTCGGAAAAACAAAAACAGTTCATATTTCCTATTTTTTTGTATTGCGTAGGCGTACATTTATTAGCTTTTTAAGCAAAGCGACTTATTTAATTTAGCTATTGCGCAACCAATGCAGCCAAACAGCTCCCAAAAACCTGTACTTACTCGGTTTAAACACGTAAGTGACAAATATAAGAAATTTATTGACATTTCACTTATTTTCAATAACAAATACATAGATTTCATAAGCAATACATCCAAAACAATTTCCATTAACAATTTACATGGTTTCGATGCAAATTAAATTGCTTTCATCTAATTTACATTCAATTCAATGGTTCACAATGCAATTCCTAATATTCAATTCATTTTTAAATGAATCTAACTCATATCCCTTTCAATTGATTCCATTCAATTTAATTTACATTCCATATTCACATTCATTTCATTTGAAACCATTTCACAAAACTCAACAACAACCATTTTACAATTTTACTTAAGTCGAGCATTTATCCAAATATTGCTTAAGTTATTTCAACTCAAAACTCAAATTATAGTTTCCTTGTAAACAATTTCCAATTTAAATCTTTGATTTGATTTTTCATTTATCAAATCCATTCCATCTACTAATTTAATTCAATTAGTATATCCACTTATCCTTTTTAAATTTCACATTTCCATATTCAATTCATCCTGAATTTATTTTATCAATAACAAGGAAATTTCAATTTATTTCTACTACTTACTTGAATTTATATGCACATTCAAACCATTTTTATTCAGCTCACAATTCAATTTTAATTTAACCACTTCAACTTCCAATTCATTTATTTCATTAATAAATAAATTTTTGAAGTTAGTTTACTTAAATTCAATCCATTTTATTTTATTTTATTCCCAAGTTTGGATTTTCTCTTCGACTTGATTCAAATCAAATCTCATTTCATTTTATAAAACTCATTTATAAATTCACATTACCAATTCATTTCATTAATGAACTTTATTTTCAAATATTTTCCTAGAATTCTATTTCCAATTATAAATCACATTACAATTTACATTTACAAATCTCATTCGTATATGAATTCATTTCCTTATCTTTCAATTCATATTTATAAATTTCATTTGTTAAATGAATTTATCTACAAATCTTTGGTTATACCATTTTTCTTATTCGATTTCCATATAACAATGATAATAATTCAATATTATCTCTTCCTAACAACCAAGCATCCATATACTATAATAATTCATAGAGAATGATTTCTTTTCCATACAAAAATAGTTTTGGGTAAAATTATTTCATTTACCCTATTTTAAAACAATACTGTGTCAGTTTATCTTGTTTAAGAGTTTAGTAACCCCTATCTATTACAGTTGGCCAGACTGCACCGACCAGAATCTATAAACAATCAACCGATAAGTCAACACAATACAAAACAAATTTTTATATTCACTAACAGATACACGCTCATATCTATTATTACACTCACACTCATTCTAGAGTACTACTGACTCTATCTCTAATGAGTAACACCCAACAGAGCCAGGGTTGTCGCTTAACCAACAGCTCTGATACCACTTGTAACGTTTCAGCTTTTCGACGCTCGAAAGTCGACATTAATACGTCCACTGTATCAAATGTCGCGCAATCGAATGCCGGAAAACCGAACCATTAGGGTTAAAGAGAAGAGGTAGAAGAAGACAGAAGAAAAATAAAGAAGAAGAAACAGAAACAACAACAGAATCTCACATTCGCAACGGAACAATATATAATAGATAATCACTAGTCTTTTAAACCAAGAACTATATCAGTTTATACATACATCAATCAGAGTCAATATACAACTCAATACAACAATATACAGTTATATAAACTTGTCCTCATACAGAATACACAGTGGAATAAATAAACAAGTACGGGAGTACATCTCGCCATCCAGCTTGCCTCCAAAGCTCTAGAATATCCTGATAACATAACTCTAGGCTGCCCGTGTGGAAAATTATGGGCACCCAGAGTTTAGGAAGGGAACAATAAACTCCGAGTCAGTCGTGGTGACTAGTGTGAGATTGTAAAACAGTTATTTTCACAAAGAAAATAAAATAAATTCGCAATGCTTTTGGAAAATGAAACTACCATAAGGCCTCCCGCCACACACACAATGCAAACGCAGAATTGGAGGAGATTTCTCCTTATGATAGTCAAGCATGCTTACTATGCAAAACAAATCATTTTTGATATTATTATTAGTGCATAGTGCAGAAAACATTTCAAAAGTATAATATTAATCTTAGCCAGCATAGACATTTCGAACTATGCCTACTATAGCTACTATGTTCAATAGCAGGTTACCGCCACATTCCATAGCAGGTTATACAACTAAAACCGTACAGGGCGCATATTGTTTCTTTGGATTTCCAACAAATGGTCAGGCAAAG
This sequence comes from Allium fistulosum, assembly GCA_030737815.1. Taxonomy (NCBI): domain Eukaryota; kingdom Viridiplantae; phylum Streptophyta; class Magnoliopsida; order Asparagales; family Amaryllidaceae; genus Allium; species Allium fistulosum. The sequence goes on from CM060905.1 coordinate 90,562,163, forward strand.
GAACTTCCTTACACCGAAATGGAAACGCCTCTGGAAAGACGCCCCGAGAACCTAACCGGATCTCTGCAAACACAAGGCCGACGCTACCTCACGCTGTACAGCTGTAACTAGGTAGCTAAAACACAAGCTATGCCATCCCCCGGTCGTTACCGACCTTTATCCGAGGATCCTCAACCACAAAGCAACAACCACAAAGTATAATAAATTTGCAGCATCAACATAGGTAAAATATCTGGGCTCCATACCATGATATCACCTTTTATCCAGAAGGAATGACATACTCTAGGGGCGCGACCCCTAAAAACCTTGTCGCAACATTCCTGTTTCGACCATTACCGGGTTGTGAGGCTCGACAAAGTCTCGTCCACAAAGCTACGCTTTTTCACAAAGCCATGCTTTGATCAACAAATGATCAACAGCACTTCGTATGCCACATTACCAAATTGGGAATGTATCACTAGTAACCATCAACTACATAACCTCTAAGCTCGTACGTCTCAGAGAAGGGTGTTAAGCTAAGAGAATAAATTCTCCGCCACCAACAGAAATGTATTTGATAGAAACCAGCTTTACATCTCAAAGTGTAACGTCGGACACACATCCATACAAGTCCGTTCCGGGATCGAACGGAACCGAAGGCACTTCCAAAGAAGCCCTTGCAATCCGAGTATTCACTAATCACGTCCGGACTTCCCATCACAAGAAGAGTGATATAAATCTCTATACCGGAGCAACTCGGTGCAGAGACATTCGACAGGTTGTCCTTTCATTTTCGAAAATACCCGGTCTTCACACCGGTCTTCAAATGTTATCCATTCACAACGTATCACTATACGGAATGGGTTATATGACACAAAGTCCTCTCCCGGCTTAACCGAATAATGAGCGTTTGTTTTACAAACAAATTCAAGTGCCATTTCAAAGGCAAATATTGATAGTCGGTTATTTAACTATCAACAACATTCACAACAATCAACCAATTTGAATATTTTTTCCCAAATTATTAAATTTCAAAATATCTTCACAAGATATATATTTTTCCACGCTTCAACATTTTGAAAATCAATTTCAAATCATATTTTCCACACATGGAATAAAAATTCCTGATATTATTTATTTCCCTTTTTCTTTATAAATTCCATTGTGAATTTAAATTTCCAAATATTCACTTATACACGATTTTCAAATCGTTTTCCAAATGTTCACTTTCAAACACCAAATCAAATTCCAAATTGATTTCTAAATTTACTTCAACACCAAATCAATTACAAATTGATTTCAAAAATTCTTTTCAAGCACCAAATCAAATTCCAAATTGATTTCTAAATTTATTTCCAAATACCAAGTCATTTTATCAAATTGATTTCCAAATTTATTTCAACAAAAAATCCATTTTCATACAAATTCATATCGATTTCCCAAAGATTTATTTTCAAATACCAAATCAATTTTCAAATTGATTTCAACAAATTTATCACCTTTTAAATAAATTCCTTTATTCTTTCCAAACCATTCAAAATTCCATTTCCAATAAATTCTTCTGGTTTTAAACAATATTATTCAAAATCCTTTTATTAAAATTCTTTCCCGTCTTTTGGAAATAAATCGACAAGATTATAAAAATCAACTTTATGCTTTTAAATTCCTTCTTTTAAATTCAACCAATTCTTTCAAAGAAATTTACTCAAAATTTCCAACTTTAATTTCAAAAATCCAATTTATTTATTTTTGGTATCCAACGATACCAAAAATACATTCGCCTAAATTTTAGCCTTCACAAATTCAATCACAAATATAATCATTCACAGATTATAAATAAATAATCACACAACATATGAAACAAATCCATACAACATATGAAACAAATTCATATAATTTGAGGAATCCAGTTGGATCCCTCCAACCTGTTTCCCTGCATCCACAAATGTTAGCACAATACCAATTCCATTTCGAGGTGGAATATCGCGGTATATGGGATTTATAAAATATCATCCGCTATTATGCGGCGCATAGGGTCTCATCTGCTATATAACGCGGGAAATCAACAATTCCAACATATACATATTCCAATATATATATATATATATATATATATATATATATATATATTGCTATATACTACTACCATATATACTATCATTCAAGCACACAATCAACACAATCAATAATTTTAAATATAACTATTTAAAATTAAACAAAACCCTTTGTTTGAGTGAGAAGATCTCATCTTCGCTTTTATTTTGCAAACCATTTCCAATCCCGATTTTGTCTTCACAGAATTAAACCTTGTATAAACAATTATACAATTTATTAATAATCGAATTAAATCGAATAACCAATTTTCATTTGGTAATCTTAATTATCCAATGATTTTATTGCAAACCAATTTCTAGAACTTTTAATTTATACTTTGAAATCTATTTTGAAAATATACTTTACTGACTAATTTTCCCAACACATTTATACATATAATTATATGTATTTTGAATTAAAAATAGATTTATACCTCGCTGCCACTGTCGCAAATGTCGTTGCCTCATCGCGATCGAGCTCGCGAAACCCTAGCCTCCACTGTCTATCGTCGACTCCACATGACAACGCGACTGCGTTCGCGGCCTCCTCCAATGAGCCTCTGATATTCGTGACCACAACCACCCGCGAACGAGTTATCCTTTGTTTTCCCCAATCGCGACTCCACCCTTGCCAGAGGCGGCCTCTACCTCTGCTTTGAAATCGCGACGCTGCACGCGAACTCGAGTTCGCCTAAACCTACTCGCAAACCTACAGCTTCCCCACGCAGCTGCGCCTCATCCCCTCAGCTTCGTACTATCGCGAAGTCGAACTCCCTATTTATTTTTTTTATTTTTTATTTTAAACTGGGTTCGGCCATTTATCTCGATTAGGTTTACTGAAGAGAAAAGGGGAAATAAGGGGATGCGAAATTTTGCCTGTTGATAGGAGATCAATTTTTTTCGTGAGTTTAAAAATGAAGAGGAGAGAAGCATTTGTTCGCCATGATTTGAATTTTAGAACGAACAAAAATATTTCGTTTGGGTTTTTTTTTCTTCTTTGAATGAAAAAGGGGCTGCCATTATCAAGAAGTATCGGCCATTGAAAAACAATGCCGGCGGCTAGAGAATAAACTAGGGTTTCAACCCTAAAACGTGGATATATATATACACTGATATATTAATTTAATAATATTTTCACAAATTACTTAACTTTTTAAACAAATTCCAATTGGAACGTGCCGACAGGCGTTTATAATGTTATACGCCTATTCCGAACGCAATGGAAAAGGTTCCGAGTCCAAATTCGATCGTATGGAGAAGATAGCTTTTTGGACCAGTTATAATATTAAGTTTCGATATAAATTTCAACGCGTTTGCTTATCGTACGCTCACACAATAACTCCAATCTCTACGAAAATTGAAATCCGATAATAATACAATATTACGAATCCAATGGAACTGGTTTCGTCGAATTCCGAGACTGTGCCCCGGAACGCTATTTTTAAATATCGATTTAAACGATAAATTTCAAAACTGAACAAAACAGTTTCAAATTCAATTCTGAAAGTCCCATTATCTTCAGTATTATCAATATAAATTTTCTAAGCCTTGAAAATATTTTTACTCGGCTTAAGACTGAAAATACAAATTTTTACCCAGATTTAACGATTAAATTCAATAATTAAATCGCCAAATTCATTCTGATATCTCGAATTTCAAATTAAACTAACTTCCAGATATTTAAAATCAATTAAATATCCTGATTTCCAATGTCAAAAATTCAGGGTCGTTACAGTAATGTTGTGTTCAAGCGAGTATTTTACTCACGAATTCAATGTTTAATCTTTTAATTTCAAATGTCTCTATGTGTGTTTTTCTTTTGAAACTTGGTTAAATTTTTTATTGCAACCTCAAATGAGCTGGGCGGCCCAAAGAAAATACAACCGAAAGTACATTCCAGATAATTACAAATACAAACTTTAAGTTAAAGACATACTTTAACTTAAACATATGAACTAAATAATAATTTTGTGTATGATGTGGTGAACTTTGAATTAATGGTGATAATGGCAATATGAGACACTGAAGTCGATCGAAAAATAAACAACCTAGAGCTTTGTTGCTCTAAGCATCCCCTACCCATGGACTGGTCAGGGATGATTGGTGCACCGGTGGTTGTGCATGTCGTGTGTGTGTTTGCAGTGTGTGTGTGTGTGAATATGTCCAGTACTTTATGTGCACGTGAGTACTTTTCTATGTTTATGCGTATAGTTGTGTTTGTATATGTGTAATTGTGTGATGTGAATGTGTGAAGTTTTATGTGTGTGTGTGTAATTGCGTGTGAGTGGGTTTCTGTGTGTGTGTGTGTGTGTGTTAGCTTATGTATGTATGTATGTGTATGTGAGAGTGTGCTGTTTAGCTTACATGTGGAATACTGTGATTGCTGTGTTTATATGCGTGAGCGTGAATTTGTATGGTAAGAGAGTATATGCTTGTGTGTTGTGCGTGGGTGTGTATGTAGTTATGCATGAGTCTGTGAGTATATGTATGTAAGTGCAGATATGTATGTGTGTTTTTATATGTGTGTGTACCAGGTCAGTGAGTGTTGAGTGTGAAATTGTGTGTGTTGATGTGTGCAGTTGTGGTTGTGTGTGTGTAAGGTGCATGTGTGTGTTGTTGTTGAGTGCGTGTGTGTGTGATTTTGTATTTGTGTGTATGTTGTTGTGCATTTGTGTTACCCTATGTGCATGCAGCAGTGTGTATATGTGTTTAAATGCGTGAGTTGTGTAATTCTGTGCAATTGTGTGTGCTGTGTTTGTGTTTTGGTGTGTGTGTGTGAGTGTTTTGTTTATTTATATATATTTAGTGTATATATCAATTAAAAACTTACATAAATATAAGATTTATAAATGAAAGAACATTTTGAACATTGTAACTTAACTCAGTTTTGTCTAATAATAATTATAAATTATTTAATTTTGAAATAAACTATTTAGTAAAATATTTAGTTTTTAATTTTTACTAAATTCATAGAAATCCAATAAAATTTTAGGAAAATATACAATGGTTCTATTTGATATTTGCAAGTTCCAAAGGATTCTTTTGAGATTTTGAATATAAATAAATTTTTGAAAAATATATTTTTATAGATTTGAAATATAATAAATTGATTTGGATAGTTTAAAAATGACTTAAAATAGTATTTTATTATAGAAATTATGAAATAATTCCTGTATATAATATTTAGCTTTATAAACTATTATGAGGATTTAAAATAAGTTTTCTAATGTTATTAGTGCATATTGAATAATTTTTAAATTTTATGAAAGACCGAGACATTAGACATTTATTGTAAATGGTAAAATTATAAATGAGTTTAAATCCTTATTAGTTCTTGAATATTTATTTATTGTTCATTTCTAAGTATTTATTTTCTTATATAAGATAAAATGTTGTGAATGATTATTATTGGATTTTGATTTGATTGTTTCATATATATGCTTATTCAAACAATATATTTTTACTATTTTCCCGATCATTCTTTTCCTATACATTAATTTGAATTATATGAGTGATTCACCCTTGAGATGGATTTAATTGGTGTTTTAATATGATACGATAATGACATTCTTCTGTGGATTTCATGATACTAAATTTCGTTTAATGAGAAATCTGAATAAACAGAGTTATAATATCGTTTGGGATTGGGCATTCAGTAATATTTCTTCAGTTATTCTTTGGACTCATTATATAGAATAATGTAGTAATGAGTGTAGTTTATAAATAATGAATAAACATTTACATATCACGCAGTGGTATGGGACACTGTTGTGATATTTATTTGGTTATTCGTTGTAAGTAGACGACACTCACATAATGGGAATAGAGTGGATAGTGTGAGGTATGGTGCACGTAGTGATATACGACTCTATGCCTATATTTAGTGAGTATGGCTCCATGCCTAACGATGACCAAGACTTCGTGTCTATATGTATTGGTTCTATATGCCATTATTATAATGTATCCTATTATGTTTGTTGGAGAGGACCAGATGGCTAGAATCCCCCCTAGCGGCTTGAGCGTAGGGTCGCACTCTAGATCTGTGACACCATATTATATAGCTTTCTACTACACCTATGTGTGCGTTTGCCCCTATGTCACCTAGGCCAGCAGTCCATTACCTATAGGGGCATGTGTAGTGCCGTGAGTTAAGAGTCCTCGTGTTAATGAGCGCACTGATGGATACGTGTCATGATGGCTATGACATAACTAAAGACTATAGAGACTTAGTGTCTCTGGAGCTTGCTTAGTGCTATTAGTCTCCCTTCGGATACTGATGAAGTAATAGATTTTCATATACGATTGATACACCTCATTAGAGTATAGTTATGGGTTTGATGACCCATATAGTGTTATATATATGACTCTACTTGGGACTTCATGTCTGTCATACAGTCATATCCCGTCATGATACTTTATGATGATGTAGATATGAGGAGATGAGATTATACCTATGTGTGTGTGTGTGTATCCAGAGTATAGTGGATTCTCATGTATATTGATAGACCTATCTTATTATATGTATATTGATGATGGTGTTATATCGAGATTGAGAGATATATTTAGGCATTGCTTCGTGCTAGCCTAATTATACTTAGTGATATATCATTTATTGATATTTCTAATTTCGATGATGATTTCTGGATATGTATGATTCATCCATATTTGTGTTGATTTTGAGATTTCTGATTTGATATGTTTCTATATGAGTGATGACATCTTTTGATATCAGTTTTGATTATTTTATATGGATTTGAGTTGTTCGGGTAATGTGATACCTTGCTGATTATTTATGGCATTATACATATATTCTAGGCATCAAGGTTTTAAATCTTGGATTTCAGTCACGTTTCGTCTCGGAGATTTTAGAGACCCGATCTTGTATTGGGGGAGATCTCGGACGAGATGAGTCCATCTCGGGTGTTTGTCTTGGAGGTCCATCTTGGGTTTTAAACCTCATCTCGGAACCATCTTAGGGTATGTGGTATATTCAAAGTTTTAGATCTCGGATTTTAGTCATGTTTCGACTCAAAGATTTTAGAGACTCGATCTCGTATCAAGAGAGATCTCGGATGAGAAGAGTCCATCTCGGGTGTTTGTCTCGGAGTTCCATCTCAGGTCTTAAGCCTCATCTCGAAACCATCTCGGGGTATATGGTATGTTAAAAATTGATATTCTTACACAATAATTTTTATGAATATTGCTACAATAAAAATAATAATTTAAACTTGACTTGTAAAATTAATCCGTTATTATTAATCTACGAAAGAACATTCATATTCATAAATCATGATATGGTTAAACTAATAATACAAATAGATTATAGCTTACAACTCATGATCCATGAACATGAATTATTGGTAGACATAGAACATAGAAAATATCCAAAACATTAAACAATAACATAGAAGTAGAACATAAAACACATACATTCGTAAGTAATATGCATATAGAAAAACGACGAACGTGAAAATGCGTATATGAATATACGATATAGTCATATAATATGCAAACTTTACATAAAACATTAAAGATTAAACATGATTCTTTTCAAGTCTTCTATTTACATACAAATTACACAAAAAGAGCATAATGGTAAACCAAAATAAAACTAGGCTTACCATTACAAGCTAACTAGCAAAAAGGGTCATTAATATATCTTAAAAGGTTATTCTTTAAGTGACTCGGAATGTAATTCAAATGTCTCGCGCAGGGCTGTTCGATTTAGGAAATTTTTTAGGGTTTAATTTTAGCAATTAAAACAGGAGGGGTTAACTATTGAAATAGTAGGAGATTATAGTAGCCAGACTTCAATTTTTTAATTATTATTTTGGATCGGGTACGAGCTTAAATTTTAACTTAAAAAAATCTCGGCCGATATTTCAGTATCTCATCTCGACCAATATATCGGCCGATATTGCCATATCTCGACCGATATATTCGAAACGAGATTTACTCCAAGATTTGCTATTTTATTTCGGGGAGATCGAATCGAGATCTCAACCGAGATATCGACCGATATTTCCAAGATCTAAAACAGTGCTAGGTATACATCACTATATTTATATGCATCCTTTGACGTTTCGTCTGATGATTTGATTATCTATGTTAGAGTTATCATATTATTATTCTCTGTTTACATTGTGCTACCCTATTTAGGATATTAGACATGACATAGTCTGACCCATGTGTTATTATGTGATACTCGGGTCAGTCTGAGACATTTCAAGTACATGGACGACATGACCAGCATTTGTTTTATTGGGCTTTAAGGAGTCTTATATTAGGATTGTTATATGACATATGTATGACATTGATTTATTGTATATATTTGACATTGAGTTGTATATTGATTGTTCATTAGATTATATTGAGATAGTTGACATTTGAGATACGTTGTATTCTTATGACATTATTGTATTATATATATATTATATGTTATCGCTGTGATTCTGACTCGGTGTTCTATATGATTTACTGTATGTTATGTATTGTTCTGTCCTGGAAGCACACGTGTTTATTGCTTTGTACCGATACTATGTACGTTTAGTTGAGTTATTTATTTGATGTTTTAATACGTACCAGTGTTATACCAAAAGAATATTCATGTATGTACCCTATATAGCCTCATTCTTCATATTATCTGATAGTATTACTTTGTAATACTCTTGGATAGTATAGGTATAGACGTGGGGTGTTCACAGTGGTATCAGAGCCAGGTTCAAAACAATACATCGTATATTAAAGACACGAGTCATGACCTTAGATGAGACTTAGAGTCCCTAACCCTTGGGTGTGTTGGGAATTCCCAATATTAAGGGATAGTATATCTATATAAATTTAGGATGATTATTGGGGTAATTATCTGGAGACGTGGTTTACGAGTAAATATATGTTATCCTGCCTTTTGGCAAGGCCAGGACACCAAGGAGTTGATTGGATTCCAAATATCGCTTGTCATGGATATCGCTGAATTTTGTCCGAGTCCGGATCAAGCTACAATTGATAAGACATGACTAGGAAAGCAATGTGAACCAACATTCCAAGTTTCAAGTCAATCCGAGTTCATGTGATCGAGTTATGATGGATGCAAGGTAAAGAGAAAAGCATGTTTTCGTACCCATCGGTAGGTCCCATTTCGTATCCATCAGGGAGCAGTGGTTCGTACCGATGAACTTAGTCATGCTTCAAATCCATCGGGTTCGTATCGATGGACTTCGTTTCCTTCAATAGTCCTCGCTTCGTATCCGTCTATTTCGTATCGATCGGAATGGCCAGGTCCACGTGTCAATAACCTTCATATCGATCAGCCTTCAGACAGAGGGGCTTGTTTGAATCCATCAGTGGAACGTCTGCTTCGTAACGATCACCCAACATCAACTTCGCATCCATCAGGGGTTCAATGCTTCGTGTCCATTGTGGAACCACGTTCGTACCCATGAGCAAAGGCTGGCTCGTATCCAACAAGTCAACTAACTAGGGTGACGTGTAATCCATCGAAGCAAACGAGACGAGATACATGGAGTCGAAGCGGTCAATACGGAGTGAAGGCCGGATCGAAGCGAAGCGCGCGTGCCACATCATCTCGAGAACACGTGCAGTCATCGACACGAAGGGATGGAGTCGAAGCTGTGGAGACGAACCAAACAGCCTTCGGGAAATCTCACTTCGTATCGACCATATCTCTTGATCCACTGGTCCAAATCCGATGATATTTTCAGGGAATCTTGCATACACACTGAAGAATGTCCCTGCCAAATTTCAGATGAATTGGACACCATCTTGATCGATACGAAATGGATTCGTATCGATCGCAACGAGGCGAAACTTTCTGGAAACGGTCGCGTGGGCCCCCTCACATGCCAGACCAAGTCTCCCGGAGTTTGAACGAAATCTCAGCCTCCTACGCCTATAAATAGAGCCCCAGAGCATACAGAAAAGGGAGCTTTTTTCTCTGAAGCGTCCAGACTCTACCGGATTGAGATTTGCATCTTATTCCTACTGTTCAATTCGAATTCCAAACTGTAATTCACTGTTGTTCGCTGTAATTGCTTGTAATCATCGAAAGAGAATCAATAAAATCATCAAAACTTCATAGTGGACGTAGGCATTACGCCGAACCACTCTAAATTGCTTGTCTTTGCATTTTATGTTCTTGCTTGTTGGAGTTTTTGTTAGATAATCTCTGTTTTACATTTATATTCTTCATTTTATCTCTTTAAATAACTCCCGAAGAGTGTTGTGCCCATTTTTGGTACAAACACTTTAGTGCTTTCACTGAGAGAACCAATTTTTTCTCCTGCTCTTTGGATCTGCCGTCGATACCGGATTGCATAAATCCAAGAGGAAGATCCAGATATCCGATCCGGAATCCTTCCATTCTATTCAGATTTGCTCAAAGTCTAGGAAAGGACTCCACCACTGAAAATGGTTAGCACAAGAACTGGCGCTACCGCTGCAGAGCAAGAAGGCCGGGATAGGCAGAATCCCACGCAGCAGCCTTCTTCCAATCAGGACAACACCGCTCACTCAAATCCGTCAGGGCCAGTCACCCGACAAGAGTTCCAAGTGTTGCTACAGGAACTGACTCAAAGCCGGCAACAACTGGCCAAGCAGTTGCACGCCAATGTTGAATTGACCAACCAACTAAACCGCCAGAGCCGCAGAAGATCCAGGAGGGATGATGTCTCCCGCGCGTCTACTGAAAGTTCCGCCTCATCTGATTATCACCACAGGTCTACCCGTCCCCGGTTGGAAGGGAGTCACGCTCAAACTACAGGATATCAACCCGCCTTGACCGTTGGACAGTTGAGGACAGGGCCGTCGACCAGCTTCCAAACCGGACCCTCGACACAGGGAGGCACTGCTCCGCAATATACCACGGACAACCGCGCTACAACCGCCGCGGTAGAAACGAGGGTTGATACCCGGAATTTGTCAGAGCCGAACAATCAACAACGCGGGCATACTCCTGAACCCTATGTCCCAGAAGATGTTGAGCCAAGGAGGCGAAATATGGACCGTCGACAGCGTCCGGTCCAAACTCGCACTATGGAACCCGACCACACCTTAGCTCAGCATGCCCAGAATGTGCCAGTGTCAGATATTTCGACCATGATACGTCAGATGATACGCGAGAGTCAGGGGCTCACTAATGAAGATTGGAGAATCTCCCGTAGTCATACCCCTTTCACGGACGAAGTATTACACGCTGAACCCCCTCGGCGATTCAGAATACCGACTCTCCCAATGTATGAAGGAAATAGTGACCCCAATCAACATATTTTAAAATATGAATGGTCAATGAGTGCTGCAAGGGCTGACGATGCAGTGACGTATCGAATTTTCCCCATCTCTTTGGGGGGAATCGCGACAATGTGGTTTACACGCCTACCACCTAGATCTATTTCTTCGTTCGATCAACTGGCCAAGAGGTTTATAGAACAGTTACGCATGCATGTTGCTAGGCCCAAAGACGTTAATACCCTATCCAGTGTCACTCAAGCTCATGGAGAGATGCTCAGGCGTTACTTAGAAAGGTTCCACGCAGCTTGTGTTGAGATTACTAATCCCAACGATAACTCAATCTTGATGGCTTTGACCAAGGGGATTGATCCCGATTCCGAGTTTGGGAATTGGCTAGCTGGAAAGCCACCCGCATCGTTGGACCGTTTCTACTCCAAAGCCGCTCAGTTCTTACGGCAAGAGGACGTGAAACAGTCTAGGAAGCAGGACGATGTGAGGCCCAATATTGAGGGAATACAGAGTAATGTAGCGGTTAAACAGTCCGGTGAGAGTTCCAGAAAAGTTCAACTGAATATACAGAACAAGCAAACCCAGCCGAGAGGAAACAATGGCCAGGATAAGAAAAGAGATCAGAACCGAGGTCCACGACACAGAGCTCAAATGTTTGACAATTACACACCGTTAAATACATCATTGGAAAACGTATACTTACAGACTTGCAACACTGTACAGTATAAGAAGCCTGCTCTGAAACCCTCATCGGAGAGGCAGGTTCAAACAGGGAAATTCTGTAGATTCCATGAAAGCTACGGCCACTATACCAATGAGTGTCGACATTTGCAGGACCTCATCAAGAAGTTGATCAGAGAAAGGAAGTTAGATCAGTTTGTACGGGCCCCGCAGTCTGGTGGAGCGGGCCCTTCGAATCAGAATCATTCACAAAATCAGGAAAGACAGGAGGAACCCGCTCGTACGGGCGGGAGGTTGGTTATCAACACAATAAGTGGTGGTCCCCACCCAGCAGACAGAAGCTGGGGGGAAATGGAGTCGTATGCTAGTTCTATGTGATAACCCGGATTTCTGGACATCTGTAATTGATATAATAATTGGGTAAATCAATAGGAAAACTAATTTATAAGTTGAATAAATAAATTCGATAATAAATATTTATATCTAGATAAATATTCATTTGATAATCTCCAGATATAATTATTGAAATTTTACAATATTTGTTTAATGACTTTTTTTTTTGTAAATTTTTATTTAGCAAAATTTATCTTTTCAAAGCTAATAAAAATAATTTTCTAATACAATATATAGGTTTATATATATTGTATTGGAAGTTATGTTTTGAAATTAATATATATGTATGTATATGTTAGGTTGGTTTGTAAATATATAAGGTGAGATTTAATTAAAGATTTAAAAAAAATACTTTTCTTTTATATACTTGGAAATAGATATAGTTAGTATATATGAAAATAATATAAAGCTTTGATATGTGTATATCTTTTAAAACTATAAGTATAAATTTAAAATACACAAGACATATGTAAATATAAAATAAATAATCTATATAAATAGATAAAAATTAAGTAGGGATTTAGACATAAATTTATAAATAATTTAGAGGCAAGGATATAAACATAAAATTCATAATTAAGACATTTGTAAAATTAATATAACATGCATTTACAAGTGTATAGCTTAGTGTAATAACAAGTGGCAAATACTTTTTCTTTTAATTTGAAAATTTATAAACAATGTAGTATTAGAGAAACCAGGCTAATGCAAATTTCCTCAAATCTTTTCATCTTCATTTTCCAAAACTAAAAATCTGGTAACAAAGAAAACAAATCAGATTTAAAAGAAAAAGCAAAAGAAAAGAAAATCAAACAAAAACTAGCAAACAACTATCATCTTCTCCCAGTTTTCAAATCTAAAGCAATCAAAGCATCATCATCTCAGTTTTCAAAACCTTGATCATCTCTGTTTCAAAGCAAGAAGATTCAAGATCAATGCAAATCAAAGAAAACTAAATTCCAGTTTAGATACGAGAACAGATTTCAAGTATTTCAAAAGCTTGTTTCCTGTCTTTTAAACAGGTGAGTGATCTGACCTAGTTTCCTCTATTTTTTAGAAATGCCAATGAGTAAACAAACTATAATTTATTTTAAAAACTAGATGTTTGTGATGATCTTAAAAGTTATGATATGAATTATTCTTGCATGTTTGGATCAAATGTGAATTCCTATATATATGTATAAGTATGCTGTCTGAGTTGCTCTGTTCTTTGTTCACAGGGTTTAAAACAAAGTGAAAATTTAAATCTCACCTTTGAATCTCTTATAGGATGCGAAATTCAAACAAGTTATGTTTGTTTAAACATGAATTAAGTTTTAAAAATATATATAACTAAATTTAGTTTGAATATTATCTGGGAAATCAAGAAGACAGGGAAAATCTTAAAAACATATAAATTTCAAAAAGCTTGATTCTCTGATTCATATATATATTCTGAATCGACTTGGAAAACTAGGATTTTTAAAGGGAAATTCACGATTTTTAAGTATGTAAATTGTGATAATTCGAGGATTGATCAGACTATGGGTTTTGGGGCTTTTCTGGTGATCGGGAAACTCGGGGTGGTCGGGGTCTCTACTGGAGGTAGAGGGAAGTTTGGTGGTCTCGGCAAAAATGGTAGGTGGGTTATTAGTCCACCGAGGCGGCGGCACGGCGTTGGTTTAGGGTTTAAAACCCAAATTGGTCGAGGTTGGGAAATTTGATCGCTGAGTCGTTTCTAGGGCACCGGGGTTCATCGGACGTTGGGGATAGAAGCGTGGATGGTCGGCAAAGTTGTGGTCAGAGATTCATGATCTATGGTGGTCGGCGTCGTAGGGTCGAGGAGTTTTCAGGTAGGGGTTGCTGTGCCAGTTTGATCGAGATAACTCAATTACGTTTTCGAGTTATATTAAATGTTTCAGGTGGTCAGTCGTTGGGTGGTGATGGTCACCGACATGTGGGGCGTATCGACGATGACCGGAATGGCTCTGGTGATCTGTGCATGTGCACCTATGTTGGTTGTGTCAGTGGTGTTGTGCTCGTGGAAGGAAGAGAAGTATACTCGGGTGGGAACTCTGGAAAAGGAGAGGCTAGCTCGTGTTCGTCTTCGAGTGTGTACGATAGGGTTATTAACATGTTAACAGGTTTTAAACTTTAAACTAAAACCAAGTTTTAGAAAATACTCGGGTCTGGACTCGAGTGTATACCGGGTTGAACCCGAAGCAAATATTTTAGTAGTATTAAAATTTGAAATGGAAGCAAGTTTTAGAATTTTAAGTGAATCTAGTTTAAACTATTTCTTAATCTATTACCTTATATAATAAATGTTTTAAATAATTAATTTAAGAAAGTTATATGATTTGTTTAACTTAAATTTATTAAGTTAAATTCTTAAGTTATTTAGACTTAATTTTAAATGTAATCAAGTAGATAATTAAGTAAAATGGTTTAAATTTATATGTTAATGATAGTTAAGTAACAAATAAAGATAAATGGTTTATCTTAAGGTTAATTAGGGTCATTGGTGATTAAAGATTAATTACATTAATGAATTAAAGAGAAATTAATTAATAATTAGAGATTAATTAATTGGTAATTAGAGGTTAATTAATGTAAGAAATTAGAGATTAATTACTTAAACGACAATTACTTAATGTAAGTA
This sequence comes from Allium fistulosum, assembly GCA_030737815.1. Classification (NCBI taxonomy): domain Eukaryota; kingdom Viridiplantae; phylum Streptophyta; class Magnoliopsida; order Asparagales; family Amaryllidaceae; genus Allium; species Allium fistulosum. The sequence goes on from CM060905.1 coordinate 90,577,205, forward strand.
ATTAAAGAATTAATATTGTTAAGGGTTAATTAAATTAATTAGTAGTTAAAGGATAATTAATAAATAATTAAAGGTTAATTAATTGAGGATAATTAACCAGTGGGAAAATTACTTAATGAAAGTAATTATGGATAATTAATTTAGATTGGTTTGAAATTAATTAATGTTTGGGTAAGCAGGATTTAAAAGTAATTAACTTGATTAGAAATGGTACAATTAGTTTATCTTGCTTATAGATAATTTAGATATATTAAATGACTTAGATTATTTGATATCTCTAATATGTGATTTGGGATGCTTTGTGATAAGAGATACTTGGTTGAACTGTGGTATTATGGGTTATCTTTCTGAGATAAATTGTTGTGTGAACATGAAATCCTGAATAGAAATGGTATTGTTTAAACTTAATCATTTTGGCTTAAAGAATAACATTGGATTCGAAGAGACCGAGATCGGATATCAGCGATATCCGAAACCACTTCGATTAGTAATCTATAAATCTTTATAGATTTGATATGCGAAATCAATAGGCCGGTTTGGAATAATATGGACCATTTAAACTAAGTTGGATACTTAGATATTGTTTTGTGAAATAAGTATTGACTATATAAGTTGTTTACTTGTGGTAAAGTACGAGTTACCCGGGTTTAAATAAGTTCTATGGATTTAAATTTCATGTTAGATGAGTTTACTCACGCTGGTTTCCAGCCTGACCCGTGTGTTACTTTGTGGTAATGCTCGGGTCAGACCGAGTATTACAAATTTCTAGGTAAGGACTTTCTGGAGCTCAGGAGGCGAGCTGGATGGCAGGAACGTATGGAGTGTATTCCGCTGTGTATTTGAGAGTGTTATGATATTAGTCTGAGACAAGTTGATATAACTGTCCAGTTATGTGTATATGATTGTAACTCTGATGTATTGAATGTAAAGTAACAATTACAGTTTTCCTTTGTATAAATGATATTATTTGATATTATATTTTATCCGCTGCGAATGTGAGAATCTGTGATGTGTTTCTGTTTCTTCTCCTTCTATTTTTTTCTTCTATCTCTTTCTTCTTTCCTAACTATCTGGAATTTTCGGGTTCGAAAATTCCGGGTCGTTACAGTTGGTATCGGAGCTAAAGGTTAAGTGAGAACCTTGGCTCTAGTGGGATTTACTCATTAAGGATAGGGTCAATAGTACCCTAAAATGAGTTGAGTGTATATATATATGAGAGCGTACTTGTTATTTTCTTATATAAAGATTTTAAATGGTTTTAAAAATAAATGACTTTTATATAAGATTATATTTTGATATATAAAGCAATATTTCTTTCTAATAAATATTAAGGTAATCAGTTGTTAATCATTGGAATTAAATAAAATAATGAGAATTAAGTGGTAATAGTAATACAACCAAATTTAAATTGAATAAAGATAAGTTTGAAATGAATCCAAACTGAAATTTAAATCTTGAATTTGTAGAAGTGTTATTAGAATAAAGATAATAATGAATTGGATTCCATATATGATAATCTTGGTTATTATCATAACTGGTTATTGTGTTTAATAATGAAATGTTGTAAATGAGTAAGCAAAATAAAATGTTTTAGGGAAGTAAAACATTTAGGCAAGTAAGACTTGTAAATTGAAGTGGGTTTTAAATTGTGAATTTTTAAGTCCAGAAAACTTGAAATTGTTTTAAAGAAATTTGTTTGAAAATTAAAACCAAAGGTGGTTTAAAAATTTAAGGTATAACTGGGTGTGTAAAGGAAATAAATATGTATAAATGAGGAGATACATAATATCAAAGATGATTTGAAATAAACTCTAAGTGTTGAGTTTTAAATTTTTCCTTGAAATGTGATATGAAAACCCAAAGTGATAAGTTTTTGAAATTATGAGTGGGAAGATTTTTAATATAAAATTTAAAATTTGAAATGGGAATTCAAATTGGGTCTAGTCGACTGGATTAAATTGAATTTAACTTAAGGAAAGTTAAAAGAGTTTAGAATGAACAAGTTGAATTTGAAATTTCAAGATGAATTGAGATTTAACTTGGGAAGTTAAAATGGTGAATTTGATTTGTTTGAATGAATGAAGAAATGGATTGTGATAATATATCCATTATAGAGGTAAATGAAAATTAAACCTTAATTGAAATTAAGGATATGAAATTCCTTTTAACTTAAGATTTGAATGTTAAGAATTGAATTTGTAACTTAAAATTGTTTAAGAATCAATTTCAAAGTTGGAAGATAAAATTGGGCAATAAATTGAGTTTTGAAAATAAAATTTCTTTGAACTTTTAATTTGAACTTTAAAATAAGTTAAGTAATGATAATTTAAAATGGAATTTTGGAATTTGGATTCAGAATTAAATGGTTTAAAGATTTAAGTTGTTAAATAAAAAAATAAAAAAATTAAGGTTGATTTGATTTAAAGGATTAAATCAACATTTAAAATTTTAACTCGAATTTATGAAATTCGAGATGGTTTTAAGTTGAGATTTGAATAAAATTTGTTCAAATTGGATTTGATTTGAATTAATTGGAATTGTGATTGAAGATGTATAAGTTTAAAAATTCAAATGGTAATAGAATTGAAATGATTTGAAATTGAAGCTGGTTCAATTTGAAATTAATCCAAATTGATTTGAAATAATTTGGAATTGTGATTAAAGTTGAATAAGTTTAAAAATCAAATGGAATCTGATTTAAATTTGGAAAGGAATTAAGGTTAATTCAACTTGAATTGGGATTAAATCAATTTCAATGGAAATTGAAGTATTAAGTCAATTTAAAGGAAGTGGAAATTTAAATCGAATTGATGGGAAATTAAACAGATTGGCTCTGGATTATTTCAAAATAAATTGTTTTAATACAAATATATTTTTCCAAACTATTTACTATACAATCTTTCTTCTTAAACCCCAAACAATCTTATACTTATTTTACAATTATTTTGGAACTATTTAACTATTTTGAAACTATCTTATAAACTAATTACTATTTTTCAGTTACTTAGATCTAATCACTATTTTTTAAAAAAACTATTTTGCAATTATCTAACTATTTTATATCTACTTAACTATTTTACAGCTATTTTACAAACTAATAACTATTTTTCAACTACTTATCTATTTTAAACTTTTTCAAGCTATTTTTAAATTTAAATTGGTCAGAGTTCAAACTGTTTGTAATTGAAGTAATAACTCAATTGGAAATGGAAGCAATTGAGAATAAGTGAATGGAATTAAAGGAAATGTGAATAGAAAAGAGAATTGATTTGGCTAATAACCAATAAAGATAAATACGTAGGATATACGTATATTATTCTATTCGCATAGTGATTTGATCCAGATTCGAACACATAATTTTGAGATAGTATTATCGATCCGAGTTGGGATTTTTCGCTCGATTTTCGACGGCGAACCTGGATATGGATTGTTGATTAGTTCTGGATATTCTCTATCATAGCTACGACTATGCAAGGAGAATGACGGTTTCTGATCAAGAAACCAAATCTGAGTCTGCACTAGGAAGTCGGGTGGACGATACTAGTTCGGAAGAGAAATTGTGTGATCGAGTGAGCGATCAGATTGATATAGCGTATGAATGATATGTGTACATCATACGGATTTGAATAAAAATTGATATTGAAAATTTGTGGATAAAAACTATAAAATGATTTTGAAATGGAAGGGTATATTTTGAAAAAATAAAATAAATGATAAAATAAAATGGGAGTTGAATATTTCTGTGATTAGAACTCATTTTATATAATAAAAAAAAGATATGGTTAATGACTTTATAAAAGAGTAATCAAATTTGAATATTTGATGTAGAATAAACAAGTTATATATCTTTGTTATATAAGATAAATCTTCCCTTGTTGAATCTATTGCCAGAAGAAAAGGGTTTTGAAAATATTTGAAGTATAAAAGAGGTTTTATTCAAGTTTGAAATGATCCAAAGATTTTCAAAAATATATATTTATATATATATAAAGGATCTTATGAAGAATGATTTTGGAAAAAGGTTTTGGGAACCTATGGATTTTGGAAAGGCTTTTGATTTTTGGGAAAATCAATTTTGGATTTTGGAAAGCCAAGTTTGGAACTATCGATTTTGGATATCGATTTTGTGTAAATGAGATTTTGATATAAATCATAAAGGATATGATTTGAAGATACTATAAGTGTATAGTATAAAGTGTTTTGAGAATAGCTCTGGGGAAAAAGGCGCTCCCTTGAAATGAACTTCTCAGGAGTACCACAGGGTGGTACTGCCTTGAGCCCCAAGGGGGGTTTCTAAAGTTAATTCTTGAGGAGTCCGGACAAAACTAGTTCCTGAGGATTATTTGTGTAGCGAAAGTCGAGGGGCTGGTGCCCACAGAGGCATTTGGGTTATGCTGTGACGACAGTGTAACTCAATGTCACTGCGATCTACTGCAGACCATAGCGAAAGTCGTGTGTGCCGCTGAGAGCCAACAGTCTGCGTTTGATTTTATATCGGTAGACTGCGACACTATGGTAACATAGCGAAAGTCATGTGTGCCGCTGAGAGCCAACAGTCTGCGTTTGATTTTATATCGGTAGACTGAGACCTATGTAGAGTGAAGAAGTTTCATTTTGACAGCGAAATCGTGTATGCCGCTGAGAGCCAACAGTTACATGGACTTTTGCTGCGATGGCAACGTAACCCTAGAATGTAACTGCGATCTGTTGTGGGTTCCATGCTGTCATCAGTTACATGGACTTTTGCTGCGATGGCAACGTAACCCGTGATGTAACTGTGACCATGGATGGGGGTGATGATTTCCAGAGCATTTTCACCAAAGATATTTCCTCTATTTTCAAAAACATTTTCTATATTTTCAATAAATTATTTTCCAAGTATTTTCACTAGGTGTTGAAAACGGGTTTACCAAGTACTGATAGATTTTCAGTCTTACGCCTGATCAACGTATGACCGAATTTCTATGAGAACAAGGATGGACTGGTTGAGATATCGAGTTATAAGAAAAAATATTTTTATAAAAACTATTTTGATAATATTATGTAAATTTTTAAAATGTTTTGAAAAAAATTTAAATAAAAAGAGTTAAGAGTTAAGATGTCTAAGGAATAATTTAACTGATAATCAACATTGTAATAAAATTCTTGCTTCGTTCCTTTTCGAGGACGAAAAGATTTAAAGGGGGAGGAATGTGATAACCCGGATTTCTGGACATCTGTAATTGATATAATAATTGGGTAAATCAATAGGAAAACTAATTTATAAGTTGAATAAATAAATCCGATAATAAATATTTATATCTAGATAAATATTCATTTGATAATCTCTAGATATAATTATTGAAATTTTACAATATTTGTTTAATGACTTTTTTTTTTGTAAATTTTATTTAGCAAAATTTATCTTTTCAAAGCTAATAAAAATAATTTTCTAATACAATATATAGGTTTATATATATTGTATTGGAAGTTATGTTTTGAAATTAATATATATGTATGTATATGTTAGGTTGGTTTGTAAATATATAAGGTGAGATTTAATTAAAGATTTAAAAAAATACTTTTCTTTTATATACTTGGAAATAGATATAGTTAGTATATATGAAAATAATATAAAGCTTTGATATGTGTATATCTTTTAAAACTATAAGTATAAATTTAAAATACACAAGACATATGTAAATATAAAATAAATAATCTATATAAATAGATAAAAATTAAGTAGGGATTTAGACATAAATTTATAAATAATTTAGAGGCAAGGATATAAACATAAAATTCATAATTAAGACATTTGTAAAATTAATATAACATGCATTTACAAGTGTATAGCTTAGTGTAATAACAAGTGGCAAATACTTTTTCTTTTAATTTGAAAATTTATAAACAATGTAGTATTAGAGAAACCAGGCTAATGCAAATTTCCTCAAATCTTTTCATCTTCATTTTCCAAAACTAAAAATCTGGTAACAAAGAAAACAAATCAGATTTAAAAGAAAAAGCAAAAGAAAAGAAAATCAAACAAAAACTAGCAAACAACTATCATTTCTCCCAGTTTTCAAATCTAAAGCAATCAAAGCATCATCATCTCAATTTTCAAAACCTTGATCATCTCTGTTTCAAAGCAAGAAGATTCAAGATCAATGCAAATCAAAGAAAACTAAATTCCAGTTTAGATACGAGAACAGATTTCAAGTATTTCAAAAGCTTGTTTCCTGTCTTTTAAACAGGTGAGTGATCTGACCTAGTTTCCTCTATTTTTTAGAAATGCCAGTGAGTAAACAAACTATAATTTATTTTAAAAACTAGATGTTTGTGATGATCTTAAAAGTTATGATATGAATTATTCTTGCATGTTTGGATCAAATGTGAATTCCTATATATATGTATAAGTATGTTGTCTGAGTTGCTCTGTTCTTTGTTCACAGGGTTTAAAACAAAGTGAAAATTTAAATCTCACCTTTGAATCTCTTATAGGATGCGAAATTCAAACAAGTTATGTTTGTTTAAACATGAATTAAGTTTTAAAAATATATATAACTAAATTTAGTTTGAATATTATCTGGGAAATCAAGAAGACAGGGAAAATCTTAAAAACATATAAATTTCAAAAAGCTTGATTCTCTGATTCATATATATATTCTGAATCGACTTGGAAAACTAGGATTTTTAAAGGGAAATTCACGATTTTTAAGTATGTAAATTGTGAGAATTCGAGGATTGATCAAACTATGGGTTTTGGGGCTTTTCTGGTGATCGGGAAACTCGGGGTGATCGGGGTCTCTGCTGGAGGTAGAGGGAAGTTTGGTGGTCTCGGCAAAAATGGTAGGTGGGTTATTAGTCCACCGAGGCGGCGGCACGGCGTTGGTTTAGGGTTTAAAACCCAAATTGATCGAGGTTGGGAAATTTGATCGCTGAGTCGTTTCTAGGGCATCGGGGTTCATCGGACGTTGGGGATAGAAGCGTGGATGGTCGACAAAGTTGTGGTCAGAGATTCATGATCTATGGTGGTCGGCGTCGTGGGGTCGAGGAGTTTTCAGGTAGGGGTTGCTATGCCAGTTTGATCGAGATAACTCAATTACGTTTTCGAGTTATATTAAATGTTTCAGGTGGTCAGTCGTTGGGTGGTGATGGTCGCCGACATGTGGGGCGTATCGGCGATGACCGAAATGGCTCCGGTGATCTGTGCATGTGCACCTATGTTGGTTGTGCCAGTGGTGTTGTGCTCGTGGAAGGAAGAGAAGTATACTCGGGTGGGAACTCGGGAAAAGGAGAGGCTAGCTCGTGTTCGTCTTCGAGTGTGTACGATAGGGTTATTAACATGTTAACAGGTTTTAAACTTTAAACTAAAACCAAGTTTTAGAAAATACTCGGGTCTGGACTCGAGTGTATACCGGGTTGAACCCGAAGCAAATATTTTAGTAGTTTTAAAATTTGAAATGGAAGCAAGTTTTAGAATTTTAAGTGAATCTAGTTTAAACTATTTCTTAATCTATTACCTTATATAATAAATGTTTTAAATAATTAATTTAAGAAAGTTATATGATTTGTTTAACTTAAATTTATTAAGTTAAATTCTTAAGTTATTTAGACTTAATTTTAAATGTAATCAAGTAGATAATTAAGTAAAATGGTTTAAATTTATATGTTAATGATAGTTAAGTAACAAATAAAGATAAATGGTTTATCTTAAGGTTAATTAGGGTCATTGGTGATTAAAGATTAATTAAATTAATGAATTAAAGAGAAATTAATTAATAATTAGAGATTAATTAATTGGTAATTAGAGGTTAATTAATGTAAGAAATTAGAGATTAATTACTTAAACGACAATTACTTAATGTAAGTAATTAAAGAATTAATATTGTTAAGGGTTAATTAAATTAATTAGTAGTTAAAGGATAATTAATAAATAATTAAAGGTTAATTAATTGAGGATAATTAACCAGTGGGAAAATTACTTAATGAAAGTAATTATGGATAATTAATTTAGATTGGTTTGAAATTAATTAATGTTTGGGTAAGCAGGATTTAAAAGTAATTAACTTGATTAGAAATGGTACAATTAGTTTATCTTGCTTATAGATAATTTAGATATATTAAATGACTTAGATTATTTGATATCTCTAATATGTGATTTGGGATGCTTTGTGATAAGAGATACTTGGTTGAACTGTGGTATTATGGGTTATCTTTCTGAGATAAATTGTTGTGTGAACATGAAATCCTGAATAGAAATGGTATTGTTTAAACTTAATCATTTTGGCTTAAAGAATAACATTGGATTCGAAGAGATCGGGATCGGATATCAGCGATATCCGAAACCACTTCGATTAGTAATCTATAAATCTTTATAGATTTGATATGCGAAATCAATAGGCCGGTTTGGAATAATATTGTTATCCCACCTTTTGGTCAAAGCTGGAATATCAACGAAGTTGGCAAGGAAGGATGGATATCAGGATTGGAGTTCACTTGGAAACAAGGCTGCACTGGATATCGTCAAAATTTGGCCGAGCTCCGATCAGGACGGAATCGGTTGGAGATGATGATGAGGAATAAGAGAGGCTACGTTTCAAGTTTCAGGTCAATCGGAGTTCGTATGAAGGAGATATGGATGGATTACTGTGTGTAGGGAATGGTTCACCTCGATGAAGTTCGCATCAGTTAGAAAAGGTATTCGTATCGATACCGTTCGTGTCGATCGAATAAGGTCATGGCAGCACACTTCGAATCCATGTCGTTCGCATCGATGGTGTAAACTCGACTCAGTAGTGTTCGAATCGATCAAAGGCAGAGCATAGTTGTGGTTTGTTCGATTCGATGCGTTTCGTATCGATCTGGATGGACTCAGGTTACAGGCTTCGTATCGATATAGTTTGTATCGATCATTGTTAGAATCGATACGAAGGACTCACATACAGGTCGATTCGAGGAAGATCGAAGGCATTAACAGATGGATGGATACGTATGAACACGAAGGACTCAGGGACAACGCTCGTATCGGTTGTCTTCGAATCCATCGATACGAAGGAAATAAACGGCACGAATGGATGGATTCGAACTAGACACAAAGAATGGATACGAATGAAGCTTTGCTCAAATCCAGGAATGAACGATGACTTCGAATCTATCAAGTAAAAACAGCAAGATTCAAGGAGCGACTCGGTCAAACCGGAGTGAAAGGCGGATCAAGCCCTGAAGATAAGGCCACGTCACCAAGCGCGCACATATCTCGATCGAGTCGAAGGAGATGGATACGAAGCAATGGATTCGAACAGATGGATTCGAAGACGACAGCCAATGAAATACTCAGATTCGAATCGATCATAACCCAAGATCCACCGATCCAAATGCGATGAAATTTTCACAGTAGCTTGAGCACATATTGAAGAATTTTCACACCAAATTTCAGCTCGATTGGACAATTTCTTGATCGATTCGAACGTAGCTTCGAATCGATCCCAAAGTGGGCCCGGATTTCCAAAAAGCGGGCATGTGGGCCCCCTCACATGCCAGAACTGGTCTCCCTTCAATTTAGGCGAAATATCAGCCTCCTACGCCTATAAATAGAGCCCCTGGTCATTCAAAAAAGGGGTCGGACAATTTTGAGAACTAAAGAGCGCCCAGACTCTACCAGATTTACTCCAGATCACCATTGCTGCCTTAGATTCAGACTTAGCTCAGAAAATCAGTTGTAATACAACACACGAAATTGTAATCTTCAAGCATCGAGCAATAAAATCATAAAAACCTTGAAGTGGACGTAGGCCGGAGATAGCTGAACCACTATAAATTGTGTGTCTCTGTTCATTATTTCTGGATTGTTGTTTGTTGCTTACTTAGATCTGATATTTGTGTTTGAATATTGCTGATTTGTATTCATACACTGGTGCTTTCACAACATTCGGGGTTTGTAACCATTTTTGGTGCAAACACTTTGGTGCTTTCACTGAGAAGAACTAGCACCCGCTACACCAATTCAAAGTTTAGCCTTGAAAGTTTGAAGGATTCGGATTGATGCTACAATGACTCGACAAACAAGACAAAGAGCTGAGAGAAGCCAACAAGGAGGAAGTCAAGAGGCATCCTCCGGAGCTGGAGAAGGACGAGCTTTGATTTACATTACCAAAGACGAAATGGAAGCTATGGCAAATTCATTACATGAAAGGTTGCTGAAGAGTCAACAGGATATGATGCAGAATTTCTTCGAGCAGATGAGAGCTGCAGGAACACAGAACATTGGACCAACTACAGCGACTGCAAATGTGGAACAAGGAACTAGGGTTGCGGAACCCAATGTAGGACAGAATACAGAACCGGAAGGCAATCAACAAGGGCTTGGGGGCAGGCCCGCAGGATCCAACGCAGAAGGACCTTTGGAAGGAGTTCAGCAGGCTAGAGCCAACGTTGCGGCTAATGAGCCACATGAAGAATATGTGCCGGAGTTTCCTCGGGAGCATGGGGGGCAGCCCCTAACAGGCAACGCTGGATTAATGGAAATCATTAGGAAGACTATGCGTGGAGGTTCAACCAATAGAGACTTGGAAGGAGTGAACAGGAGTCCGTTCGCTCGGGAAATCAGGATAGCTCAGAATCCACCTAAGTTCAAGTTACCTAGCGTGGAAGTATATAATGGAAAGGCTGACCCGACTGATCACTTGATGAGATACACTAGACACATGGAAGTGCTGGGGGCATCGAAGGAAGTGATGGCCAGATGTTTCCCTTTATACTTAACAGACCTAGCGGCAATGTGGTTTAGGCAGCTGGAAGAAGGATCTATCAGGACTTGGAGGGAATTGGTGGATAGGTTTTTGGGACAGTTTCGGGTTCATATCAAAAGACCTAAGAACGTGATGACGTTAACATCGGCAAAGCAAAGAACGGATGAATCGCTTAGAGCATTTTTAACTCGATTTAATGCGGCGGTTTCTTCGGTGGATCGGTCGGATCCATCGATGGTTTTGATGGCGGCAGTGTCGGGAGTCAGAGAGGATTCAGATTTTAAGGTATCTTTAGTACGAGACCCACCACTAGATCTCGGGGAATTCTTTCACGAAGCTAAAAGATTTCTTCGGCAAGAAGACGCATGTATGGATTTAAAGCTAAAGGAGGTGAATGTGACCGAGGGTGGAGGACCATCCGACGGAAGCTCGGATAAAGATAAAGGAAAAAGGAAGCTGGACGAAAACTCTGAAAAAGCTAGGAAGCGATGGAAGGATCCAAGGTTTTCCACATACACAGAATTAAACGAGACACTAGAGCGGATATACATGGAAACTCGGAATCGCCTTCCTTACCGGAGGCCGGCTAGGAGAGAACCATCCGAGCGGGAGAGGGCATCAGGAAAGCATTGTCTCTTCCACGATTTGGACGGGCATGATACCAATAGCTGCAGGCACCTAAAGGACATAATTGAGGAGCATGTGAGGAATGGACAGTTGAGGCAGTATGTTGGGGCTCGAGATGCAGCGGTGGAGCAGGAGCAACCACCGTCTACCTCAAACCATGAGGATATGAGGCACAGGAATAATGGTCGATTGGTCATCAATTGATCAGGATAATATGAAATAAGTAACAAACCATTGGCGAGCAACCGAGTCATTTACACATGTATGGGGACGGAGATAGCCCCTAGGCATGCTCTGAGTGATGATAAACCGCAAAGCCATGGTTTGTGAAATCTGTCTTTTGTTTTTGGATTGGACACTTAGTTTTCTGGTTTGGTTTTTGGAGTTTGGATTGAACTCCTGATTTTGCTTGTTTTTCTGGTTTTGGTATTCATTCGGATGATTGTTCTCCGTTTTGGATGATGGTTTCGATTTTTGATATGGATTTCTGGTTTTCCGATTTGATTTGGATTTTGGATTGGATCTTGATTGGATTCTTTTTGGTTTTTGATAAATGGTCGTCAGGTATGGATTATGCCTGGCAAGGGGTGAGGTCGTTCTGCCCGAACGCGGTAAAGTGACTCATTCAGGTCGTCGAGTATGGACTATGCTCGGCAAGGGTCTGGAGTGACCAGGATTCAGCCTAAAGCTTTGGCCCCCAATTATCGATTATTGTTTCAGGTCGTTGAGTATGGACTATGCTCAACAACGGTCCGGAGCGACCAGGATTCGGCTTAGGACTTAAACCACGGCATTACTAACGTCCAGGGACACTGGACCACGATCGTTAGGTGTGGATTGCGCTTGGCAAGAACCCGGAGAGGTTAGCTCAACGTCCAGGGACACTGGACCACGGTCGTTAGGTGTGGATTGCGCTTGGCAAGAGCCCAGAGAGGTTATGGATTTGGATATTGACCCGGAGAGGTCTTGGATTCGGTTGTTGATAAGGATGGACTAATAACTCAGTCTTCGAGTTCGGATGGACATGGAATTGGCTATGGACTTCGGATATCGGATTCGAAATTATACAAAACACGCCTTATTATCATAATGCATGTTTTGGGGGGCAAATGTTATCCCACCTTTTGGTCAAAGCTGGAATATCAACGAAGTTGGCAAGGAAGGATGGATATCAGGATTCGAGTTCACTTGGAAACAAGGCTGCACTGGATATCGTCAAAATTTGGCCGAGCTTCGATCAGGATGGAATCGGTTGGAGATGATGACGAGGAATAAGAGAGGCTACATTTCAAGTTTCAGGTCAATCGGAGTTCGTATGAAGGAGATATGGATGGATTACTGTGTGTAGGGAATGGTTCACCTCGATGAAGTTCGCATCAGTTAGAAAAGGTATTCGTATCGATACCGTTCGTGTCGATCGAATAAGGTCATGGCAGCACACTTTGAATCCATGTCGTTCGCATCGATGGTGTAAACTCGACTCAGTAGTGTTCGAATCGATCAAAGGCAGAGCATAGTTGTGGTTTGTTCGATTCGATGCGTTTCGTATCGATCCGGATGGACTCAGGTTACAGGCTTCGTATCGATATAGTTCGTATCGATCATTGTTAGAATCGATACGAAGGACTCACATACAGGTCGATTCGAGGAAGATCGAAGGCATTAACAGATGGATGGATACGTATGAACACGAAGGACTCAGGGACAACGCTCGTATCGGTGTCTTCGAATCCATCGATACGAAGGAAATAAACGGCACGAATGGATGGATTCGAACTAGACACAAAGAATGGATACGAATGAAGCTTTGCTCAAATCCAGGAATGAACGATGACTTCGAATCCATCAAGTAAAAACAGCAAGATTCAAGGAGCGACTCGGTCAAACCGGAGTGAAAGGCGGATCAAGCCCTGAAGATAAGGCCACGTCACCAAGCGCGCACATATCTCGATCGAGTCGAAGGAGATGGATACGAAGCAATGGATTCGAACAGATGGATTCGAAGACGACAGCCAATGAAATACTCAGATTCGAATCGATCATAACCCAAGATCCACCGATCCAAATGCGATGAAATTTTCACAGTAGCTTGAGAACATATTGAAGAATGTTCACACCAAATTTCAGCTCGATTGGACAATTTCTTGATCGATTCGAACGTAGCTTCGAATCGATCCCAAAGTGGGCCCGGATTTCCAAAAAGCGGGCATGTGGGCCCCCTCACGTGCCAGAACTGGTCTCCCTTCAATTTAGGCGAAATATCAGCCTCCTACGCCTATAAATAGAGCCCCTGGTCATTCAGAAAAGGGGTTGGACAATTTTGAGAACTAAAGAGCGCCCAGACTCTACCAGATTTACTCCAGATCACCATTGCTGCCTTAGATTCAGACTTAGCTCAGAAAATCAGTTGTAATACAACACACGAAATTGTAATCTTCAAGCATCGAGCAATAAAATCATAAAAACCTTGAAGTGGACGTAGGCCGGAGATAGCCGAACCACTATAAATTGTGTGCCTCTGTTCATTATTTCTGGATTATTGTTTGTTGCTTACTTAGATCTGATATTTGTGTTTGAATATTGCTGATTTGTATTCATACACTGGTGCTTTCACAACATTCGGGGTTTGTAACCATTTTTGGCGCAAACACTTTGGTGCTTTCACTGAGAAGAACTAGCACCCGCTACACCAATTCAAAGTTTAGCCTTGAAAGTTTGAAGGATTCGGATTGATGCTACAATGACTCGACAAACAAGACAAAGAGCTGAGAGAAGCCAACAAGGAGGAAGTCAAGAGGCATCCTCCGGAGCTGGAGAAGGACGAGCTTTGATTTACATTACCAGAGACGAAATGGAAGCTATGGCAAATTCATTACATGAAAGGTTGCTGAAGAGTCAACAGGATATGATGCAGAATTTCTTCGAGCAGATGAGAGCTGCAGGAACACAGAACATTGGACCAACTACAGCGACTGCAAATGTGGAACAAGGAACTAGGGTTGCGGAACCCAATGTAGGACAGAATACAGAACCGGAAGGCAATCAACAAGGGCTTGGGGGCAGGCCCGCAGGATCCAATGCAGAAGGACCTTTGGAAGGAGTTCAGCAGGCTAGAGCCAACGTTGCGGCTAATGAGCCACATGAAGAATATGTGCCGGAGTTCCCTCGGGAGCATGGGGGGCAGCCCCTAACAGGCAACGCTGGATTAATGGAAATCATTAGGAAGACTGTGCGTGGAGGTTCAACCAATAGAGACTTGGAAGGAGTGAACAGGAGTCCGTTCGCTCGGGAAATCAGGATAGCTCAGAATCCACCTAAGTTCAAGTTACCTAGCGTGGAAGTATATAATGGAAAGGCTGACCCGACTGATCACTTGATGAGATACACTAGACACATGGAAGTGCTGGGGGCATCGGAGGAAGTGATGGCCAGATGTTTCCCTTTAATTCATATTAAGTTGAGTGGGGGCATTTGAATTTAAGTTGAGTTGATTTGAATAATTACATATTAAGTTAATTTATTTAATTAATTCCAAAGTAGTTGGTTAAAGAAAATAAATGTTTTAAGCTTATAAAAAAAAGTCTCAGGAGATTTATATAAATTAATTTCAAGCATTTAATTTAATAAAGATTTAAATAATAATTAAGAAATTGATTAAGATAATTGTTTATCTTAGATTAATTAAGGATAGTTAATTAAGGGTTAATTAATTAATGTAATTAATTAAAGTTTAATTAATTTATGTGGTTAATTAAGGGATAATCAATTAATATAAGTAATTGAGAATAATTACTTAACATGAATAATTTAGGATGATTAATTAATTTCATTAAATAATTTGAAAAACGGGTCTGCTAAGTACTTATAGATATTCAGTCTTACGTCTGATCAACGTATGACCGAATTTCTGTGAGAACGAGGATGGATTTGTTAAAACATCGAGTTATAAAAGTATTTTTATAAAACTATTTTGGCAATATTATATTGATTTTTAAGTGTTTTAAAATAAAATAAAATAATGAGAATTAAGTGGTAATAGTAATACAACCAAAGATATATCAGGCATGCGGACTTCGAATGTTGTAGTAATTGTGAAGATGGAACTCCGGTTAAACAACAAAAGATAATATCCGATGATATCGTGTTCAGGGGCCGAGATGCTGATAAGGTCGAAGCCCCTACAATCGACCCACTAGTCATATCTGCCCAGGTAGGTCCTGCTTGGATGAAGAGGATCCTGGTTGACAGTGGGAGCTCTGTGAATATCTTGCTTAAACGGGCTTACGACTTAATGAATATGGAGGCAAAGGATTTGAAACCCTGCCTGTCCCGAATCCACGGTTTTAACGGGAGTGCCACGATACCCATTGGAGTAACCGAGCTACCGATTGAGTTGGGGGTTGGAGAACGCCGGAGAGTCCGGAAGTTACAATTTGTTGTTTTAGAGATTGATTCACCTTATAATGCGTTTTTGGGCCGACCAGCCCTAGCTGAGTTTAGGGCGGCCATCGCCCCATGGTGTTTGACTCTGAAGTTCCCCACCGATCGTGGGATTGGAGTCGTTCAAGGAGATCAGGCCACGGGGAGGGCCTGTTATGTTGCTGAGCTGCGCGGGGCGCAGCGTAAAGAGAAGGGAAAGGGCGTAGAGGAATCTCTTTGCGTCCGTTCTATCGATAATTGACAATTGATGCCTGGGCCTCGGCCCGGGCACCACAACCAATTCCAGAAAGACCTTGACCCTAGGGACAATGAGGATAAAGACGAATCTAAGGAGAGTCAGGCTTCTCCAGCCGAACTTACTGTGGACGTCCCAATCAGTGAAGATGATGATTCAAGGATGCTAAAAGTTGGGTCTCAACTGAGCAAGCAGACACAACAAGAATTGGTTGAATTTCTCCAGGCGAACCTCGACGTTTTCGCCTGGACACATTCCGACATGTGCGGGATCTCGCCAAATATTGCAAGTCACTCCCTGAATATAGACCCGCGATATGTTCCGGTCAAACAGAAAAGGCGTGGTATGGATCCAGAGAGATCTGCCGCCCTTAAGGAGGAGGTTGATAAATTACAATCGAATGGTTTTATTCGAGATGCCTTGTATCCAGAATGGGTGTCCAACCCCGTACTGGTTCGAAAGCCGAACGGAAAATGGAGAACTTGCGTTGATTACTCCGACTTAAACAAGACTTGTCCGAAAGATAGTTTCCCACTTCCTCGAATTGACCAGCTCGTAGATTCGACAACCGGACATGAATTACTATCTTTTATGGATGCTTACTCTGGCTACAACCAAATACCCATGCATTTACCTGATCAAGAACATACCAGCTTCGTGACCGACCTGGGACTCTACTGTTACAAAGTCATGCCATTCGGTCTAAAGAACGCCGGAGCAACATACCAATGCTTGGTCAACCGGATGTTCGCCAACCAGATCGGGAAGACCATAGAGGTTTATGTGGATGATATGCTAGTAAAATCTCGATTCTCCACGGATCATGTCAGAGATCTGGATTCGATGTTCTGCATCCTCCGGGAATATGGAATGAAACTCAACCCATTAAAGTGCCACTTCGGCGTTGCGTCTGGAAAGTTCCTCGGGTTCATTGTCAACGCTCGAGGGATAGAAGCGAATCCCGAAAAGATCTGGGCAATAAGAAACCTGCAAACTCCAAGAACCATAAAGCAAGTCCAGAGCCTCAACGGGAAGGTAGCGGCATTAAGCAGGTTCATCTCGAAGTCCACCGACAAATGCATTCCTTTCTTTGATCTGATCCGGAAGGGGAAGCGAAACTTCGAATGGACCACGGAGTGTGAGGGCGCATTCCGGTTGCTGGTTCAGCATCTTTCTACGCCACCGATCTTATCAAAACCAGTTGACCACGAGCAATTGTACCTCTACCTGGCAGTGTCAGAACATGTGATCAGTGCTGCTTTAGTTCGGGAGGAAGACAAAGTGCAAAAACCGGTCTACTATGTTAGTAAACGGCTAACTGGGGCTGAAAGAAATTACCCAAGACTGGAGAAACTGGCTTATTGCCTGGTCATTGCCTCAAGAATGCTCCGCCCTTACTTTCAAGTTCATCCACTTACTGTGTATACCGATCATCCGTTACGACAGGTCCTCACGCGGCCTGAGATGTCTGGTAGGTTACTCAAGTGGAACATTGAACTAAGCCAATTCGATATCGCGTACGCTCCGCGGAAAGCCATTCAAGGACAAGTCTTGGCAGATTTCATAGCTGAATTTACCATTCCAGAAGACTTGCCCGAAACCAGTAAATCCCCCGAATACATCTGGAAGTTGCATACTGACGGTGCATCAAACGACCGGTGTTCGGGCGCTGGTGTTGTACTTGAAACGCCCGAAGGCCGATCTATATGCTATGCTTTGAAGTTCGATTTTCATGCAACCAATAACGAAGCTGAATATGAAGCCCTCTTAGCCGGCCTAAAACTTGACAGTGATTTGAAGATTATCGCTGTGGAAATTTATTGTGATTCACAGTTAGTGGTATGTCAAGTACGGGGAGAATATCAAATGAGAGATCGAAGGCTGGCTGTTTACTTGGCTCAAGTTCAGAAAGTACTGAATCAGTTCGATTATTATGCTATTTATTATATACCTCGAGAACGCAATCAAAAAACCGATTCATTGGCGAAGTTAGCCAGCACCGGTGAAGCGCAGCAAATGGGACTTGTCCCCGTTGAAACTTTGGCCTCCCCGAGCATCGATCAAATAGAAATGAATTTTGTGTTTGAAACCGCTCCCAGTAGAGAATCATGGATGACTCCGTATCGAAATTACATTGAAAATGGGACGTTGCCTGAGCATAGAAACAAGAAAAGACAAATTCTACGAAAAGCCTCAAGGTTCGTCATTCAAGATGGAGTCATGTACAGGAGAGGTTATTCCGTTCCTCTCCTCTGATGTATTGCGCACGATGAAATCAAACGAGTACTACATGACGTACACGAAGGAGCGTGTGGCAATCACACCGGTGGACAAGCCCTCACTAAGAAGATACTTCGATACGGGTACTATTGGCCGACAGTGAACCGAGATGCATCGAACTACGCCAGAAAGTGCGATAGGTGTCAGAAGCATGCTCGAATTCCAAGAGCCCTGCCTACCGAGATAACTCAAATGGTCAGTCCCTGGCCGTTCGCGATGTGGGGGATCGACATCATCGGCGCTTTACCTCTGGCAAAAGGTGGTGCGAAGTACGCCATCGTTGCCGTTGACTACTTCACAAAGTGGGCTGAAGCTGAAGCCCTCGCAACCATTACGACAAAGAAAGTGATAAATTTTGTGGTTCGCAACATCATCTGTCGATTTGGGCTTCCGCATACCATCATCACCAATAACGGAACCCAATTCGAAAGCGCAGAATTCAAGAATTTTTGTCAACGGTTTCATATCCATAAAAAATTCTCGGCAGTCGCACATCCCCAGGCAAATGGACAGGTTGAAGCTGTCAATAAAGTCATTAAATCCATCCTAAAGAAATGGCTGGAGAAGGCTGGGGGCAAATGGGTTGATGAACTTCCTATGGCGTTGTGGGCTTATCGAACAACTCACAAAACCGCAACCGGACACACCCCGTTTTCCCTATCTTACGGCTCAGAGGCCGTTATCCCAGTAGAAACGGAGGTGTTTTCCCATCGCGTGACTTACTATGATCCGAAAACGAACGCTACATTGCTTGCTGAATCTTTGGATCTACTGGATGAGAAACGGGAAGAGGCTGATTTGAGAGCAGCCGCATATCGGAGCCGAGTCGCCCGATTGTACAATACCAAAGTTCGACCTCGAACCTTTGAGCTCGGCGACCTCGTTCTCAATATCCAGTTCCTTCACATATGAAACCGAATTGTGAAGGACCATATGTAATAATACGAAGACTCGGAGATGGCACATTCAAACTATCGACCGTCGACGGTCTTGATCTGCCAAGGGCCTAGAACAGCGAGAGTCTCCGTCGCTATTACACATGACAGGCTCTATTTATTTCATTACATCTTTTCATTCAGCAATTTGTTTCTGCATTTCGGAATTTGAATTCTGTAATAAGGCAACTGACTTTGCCGCATTTTCTTATTTCAGCAATAAAATGCCATCTCTTCGAGCCAGAGCTGTGATTCATTGAATACAATGTACGACATCACGATGCACGGAGAGCTAAGTCCTATCACGTGGTGGGATTTATTCAGATAGAGAGTGGCTGTGATACGACCGGTCACTCGCTAAGTGAAACCCGAGCTCGGGGGCAAGTCATTACACCCATGTTAATAGGATTGACACACGACAATCCTACATTCAACTCTGTATTCCCAGAGTGTGAAGCGGAGTATAAACTTTCAACTCCGTATTCCCAAAGTGCGAAACGGAGTATAAACATTAGACTTAGTATTCCCAAAGTGCGAGACGGAGTATAAACATATCAACTCTGTATTCCCAGAATGCGAAGCGGAGTATAAACATTCAACTCTGTATTCCCAGAGTGCGAAGCGGAGTATAAACAATCAACTCCGTATTCCCAGAGTGCGAAGCGGAATATAAACATTCAACTCCATATTCCCAGAGTGCGAAACGGAGTATAAACATTCAACTCCGTATTCCCAGAGTGCGAAACGGAGTATAAACATTCAACTCTGTATTCCCAGAGTGCGAAACGGAGTATAAACATTCAGCTCCGTATTCCCAGAGTGCGAAGCGGAATATAAACATTCAACTCCGTATTCCCAGAGTGCGAAACGGAGTATAAACATTCAACTCCGTATTCCCAGAGTGCAAAACGGAGTATAAACATTCGACTCTGTATTCCCAGAGTGCGAAACGGAGTATAAACATTCAGCTCCATGTTCCCAGCGTGCGAAGCGGAGTATAAATATCCAACTCCATATTCCCATAATGCGAAACGGAGTATAAACAGTCCACTCCGAACTCCCGAAGCGCGAGTCAGAGTGTGGACACTCACTATAATTTCTCAGGATATGAATTGAAGTATTAACGTCAATCTTAAAGTTCCCAGAACGTGAACAACCGCTCATGAGATGACTTGTGTCCCCAGAGTATGGATGACATTATTCATAAGGAAATAAGTGTGTGGTTCGCTCGCTCGATCCTCACTCCTTGCGATCGCAAGCCGATCATCATAACATCACCCCGGAACTGGGGGCAGGTTCAAGTGTTAATCACTACCTGAAACTGCATGGTGTTCAAGTCCGATTCAATCTCCGATCACAACTCGAGTCCGAGATTTCCAGACTTGGCAGACAAAACAAGCTATGCTTAAGCGTTAAAATAATGCAAGCACATCGGACTAAAGTCCGAACACTGCAACATTTGAGCGTGGAAGGAATATAAGTTGAAACAAGAAGACAAAATTTTATTTCAACTAATCACAAGCAATGGTTCATACACGAGCCTTTCCAAAAAATTCCTACTAGCAGGGGCCGAACCCGCATCTAAACACGGCCTACGAAAAGAAAAAGATAACAAGATTCCTGATTGCAAAAAGGAAAAAACACATGCCTGTAATAAAAGAGAAAAGTCCATCTAATCTTTCTGTCTCCTTAGCTTCTTCTTCCTCGAGGAGCTACTGGAACCACCAGTGGTTTTTCGTTCAGGAGGAGTTGGAGGAACAGGATCTATAACCGGGGGCGGGACTGGCACACTAATATCAACAAGCGTGCCCCCGGGATATGCAATCATAAGAGGAGTAGGGCACTGCGCTGCTGCTCCACCATCTAAGCTGCCGCCATGCGCCGCTGCCGCCATCTCGGCATTAATCTCGGCCAACATCGCTGCTTCTCGTTGTGCTCTGGCCTCACTATGTGCAGTAATGGTCTGAGTTGAAATATCAGAAGTAGACGAGAATCCGCCCAAGCCGAATGGTAAGTCTGCAAAGGGATCACTCTGTCGGCCAAGGAGCTCATTTATCATTTTTTTCATCGAAAGAGAGTGAACTCCCCTGCGTTACTTCGACTGGCGCTGTTGTCACAACAGATGTCGCCTCAGAAATGATGACCTCCGGTACTTGGCATAATTCCTGGGCTACGGGAGGCACAGCTGGTGCAGTTTCAATCACTGATCAAAGAGGTAGAAACATTTCGTTAGTATACACTCCTATACAAGCTCTTCAGTCCAAATATACAAGAAATTAGTTCAGAGTACCTTCCTCGGGTTGGCTCAAGGTCGTCTGAACGATTTCAGAAAGATGATCCTTAATAGGAGATAGATGTGGTCGGTCAGGATCATATGCCGGTATAGGCTGGGAATCGATCACCGGAGTTGGCTCTGATTGAGATGACACGACAATCTCAGAACTCGTAATATGGTGCGCAGCACCAGAGCTTTCTCCAATTTCCTGAGACTGGGCGCCAAGCCTCTCCTTCTCGTGAGAAATCATGGAGCCATGGAGAACTTTCTTCTCGTCATCATTGAGTATGCGGTTCTCCAGCTCAAATTCATCGATGGCTTCATCGGGGTGCCCAGATTTCTCCTCCTCAACCAGTAGGTGCCAGGCATTGTAGAGATGCGTCGGGTAATCATCAAGCCATGTCAAATCTCGGTGCCTTAGCACATTGGCATTGTAAGTGACAAGTAGCTCTTCTACTTCGGCCTCGATCCTGGCCTCTGCCTGCCATACCTTCTCATCAACCCCAGCTTCAGCTTCACGGACTTTTTCCATGGCCACTTCCTTCTCCTTCCAAAGCACCACCGCCTGATCACAGGCCTCCTGCGCAGAGACATTAGCCGCATCCTTCTCCTTCGCCATTTCGGAGAACTTCGATTTTAGCTCATTAAGCTCCTTGAGAGCGGCGTCTCTTTCGGCAGTAATGGTGGTATTCCTGTGACCCATGTCCTCGATTGCGGTATAGTGTTCTTGTTTCATCCTGATCATGGCTGAGTTTACCTCATTGACCTTTTTCAGAGCTTCCATTTCAGACTTACGGGAAGACTCGGCCTCGGTGTTGAGCACTTTCATAATTCGGTCTTTTTGACCCAACTCCTTCTCAAGCTTTTCAATGGCAACGGCCTGATCAAATGCTATTTTGGACGCCTTCCTTGCGGCCCTTGCCCACTCCTTATACTGAAAAAATATGTCCGCAACATAATCATGGATAGTGTTTTCAGCTGATGGCGGAATCCTCTTCAGATGTGGAGGAAAGACGTAACCGTCAAAACAGATATCGGGGAATTCCTTCCTCATCTGTGCCAATTTAAGTGCTCCTTCCCCGGTCGGATCAGTCGCGACCGGTGCAGTAGTTGAAGAGGTGGCTATTTCGGTCCCATGTGGAGGATCGGGCCTCGGAGCTTGAGAAGACGGCTTAGGCCGTGAAGTTTCAAGAGGACGGGCTACTACTACCGTGGGCGGTATGCGAGTCCTGGGAGGAGGAGAGCGAGATCGGGATCGGCGCACGTATCCCCTGTCTCTATCAGACCTCTCCTGGCCAGAGTGTCATGAATCGTAATCCCTCTCTCGCTCTCTCCTACGTGGCTCATAATAACGGCGCTTGTTGCGCAAACTGCCCAGCACAGAACCTCGTCCAGACATCGTACCTGACAAGCAAAACACAAAAAGTCAATGACCGTTTACGATATGCTGTTTACGGTTAGAAAACTGTGTTGTGCCGGGAAGAGTGTATGGGTGTGTAACCCCCCTAACCAACCAGAAGTGTCGATTGCGCTAGTGGGAAGAGACTCGCTAACATTGAAGGTATGTTGCAGTTCATCCGATTCAACGTCATGTTGTTCGGACACAATGTCCGAGATTGGAAGGTCAGCGAGCCCCTCGAATTGATTTTTGGCTTGGAAGGAGGATGCCTCCGAGATTTTAACTCCTGAAAGGGGGCGGTGTAAAACCACAGACTTCCGCCTCCCGGATTTAGGCTGTTTAAAGACCACTGCCTTGCCTTTTCTCTTTTCATCGGAATCCGGGGTTGCATCAGCGGATCCGACCAACGGTTCCTCATCGGTATGAGTTCTTTCGGAGTCGGGTTCTTCGATTATTATGACTTTTGGCTTCTTCCGCTTGACTTTCTCTCTGGGGACAGTCTTTAGTGCACCATCAAGCCTTATGCTCTGCCTCCGCCCAATCAGCCCGAGAATTCTGAGATTCCGGTCTGTCAACAGCAATTCAATATTCCTTTCTTCACCCGGAATTTCCTGAAGAACCCAGACTATCTCCTTATAGTAACCACCTTCAGATCGCTGAATTATTGCTGGAAGAAAAGAAATAGAAAACGTGAGTTCAATTTCATTAATGAATTGCCTTGTCAACTACTTGGGAAAGAGACGATACTCACGTCTGAATAGCCATCTTCTGGCAAAACCTGGAGGGCAATGGACGTAAAACCACTCCGACTTGAAGTAGCTTAGTCTAGTCCAGGACCCCGTAACCACTTGGCAGTTTTGTACAGACTCCAGGAATGTAAAAGATGGACTGTCGGTCCGACTCTTGAAGTTAAACAAGTATCTTATGTTGGTCATACGGGGAGGACAATGAAGGTACTCCATAAATGCAATGAACAAGCTGTTGAGCGAAGCATATCCATTCGGGTGTAGCTGAGACGGGGAGATCCCCAGATAAGCCAACACTTCCCTTATATAATCACTGAACGGGGGAAGCGTCCCGGCTGCACACGCATGACGATTGAATGCGGTATATCCTTCCGGGGGATTATGTGGTCTATCATCTGGCCCCAGCAACAACACGTCATCCATCGACAGATGGTGCTGTAAGCATATCCTCCCTAACATATCTTCGGAAACATTTGACGGGACCGAGTCAGGTGGACTATTAATGAAGGACGCGTCAGGCAACTCGTCCGGAGCTGGACCGATGACTTCGGCCTCGACGTCCGGGATCTCAAGTCTGGGAGGAGTTGTACTCTGAGTTTCTTGCTGCTGCGAACTTGATGGTTCCATAACTAGCTAACTCATGAGAAATCATCGTTAGATGCTAAAAAGCCCGTGTGTTCCCCTCGTGTAAAGTGTGTGTTGTGCAGTGTAGTGCTGTGCATTACTTGAAAGAATTCTGCAGAGTTAAAGAAAATTTGCAGACGATAAAGATAATCGGAACCCAGTCGGAATGACCGTCATCCTCAAACCATCCCAATGTTGGCAATCGATTCAAGTTAAAGTTCGTTATCACGGTGTTAGGTTATAGTTCCATCGACAAGCTTCGATAGGCAGTCGGATATGCAGCTAATAGTCAAGTTCAGATATGCAAGAATGAAGCTGTTGGAGTTATGTTATCAAGTGCTCAGAAAATTTCGTATCCATCAAAGGGAGAGTTTGAATCGATCGTGGGGAGTTTATTCGAATCCATCAAGATCTGAGTTTCGTATCGATCACTGAGGGCATACTTCGAATCGATCGTCAGTGTTCGAGTTTGTATCGGTCAGGAAAGCCACGGTTTCACATCGATCACGTTCGAATCGATGCTTGTCGTACCGATCTTAAGAATTAGATTCGTATCGATCTGAAACCAAGGGTTTCGAAACGATTGCTCACTTAATTCTCGCGTCGATCGTTATTGATCGATACGATCTACTACCATCACCATCGACACGAACCAAAACGTCTCTATTAGGATATTCCTGAAATCGATGCGAAATCCAAAGAAAAACGTTATTGCCCGCGTCGATTCGAACACAGGCCCCCAGATCGACTCGAAACACAGATCGAGCCACTTTTGTTCTGTCCACTCTTTCTTCTCCAATCAACAGAGACGTCGCCATGGCCATTTTCGACCAAGCTTTGACCCAGATCCAACCTTAAAGGTTGCCGGGCTTGATAATTGGTGAAGATGGAGTGGATCTGAGATTCAAGCCTCATCGTCTGGATTCAATTACAACCGGTTCATTACCTAATTTGAAGTTAAAATTCGAAGAATTGGAAGTATGAATCTGATCGATTCGAAAGCAATATGCAATTTTTCTTCTTTCTCGAAGGATGCGGATCGATGCGAAAGTAGTGAATAGTGGATGCAACAGTAAAAAGGTAAAAAGTGAAAATGGGCTAAGTCCCAGATATTTATATGGAGCCTAGGGTAGAACCGAGTCGATTCGTCTCCCAGTCAACCTGACCGGTCGCAACCAGTCAAACAACGCATCGACACGAATGCTCATTTCGAATCCACCAGACTTCATCGATTCGAAGCGCACGGGGAAGCCACCTGAACGTGACAGACTCCATCGATTCGAAGCGCACGGGGAAGCCACCTGAAGGTGACAGACTCCATCGATTCGAAGTGTCCGTTTTATGAGCCATCGACTCACAACAGGGCAGATCTATCGATACGAGCGTGGTTTTCGTATCCATCGGAACCCATCGATACGAATAGTCACTTCGTATCCATCAGATATCACCGATGCGAATCAGAATCCACCATAATTTGTGACCATCGATACGATTGAGCATTTCGTATCCATCTTAACCCGCATCGCTATGAAAAACCACTTTTCAACCTTCTATGTCGATTCAGGGGAGGATCGATACGAAGGAACTACTCGAAAACAACCATCAAGCATTGTTTCAACTCGAATTTCAGATCGGTTCAAGAGAGAATCAATACGAAATTCGATAACAAGCTAAACTGGCAACGACTCGCAAACTTGCGACATTAACGAGAGCCAGCTAATCATTATCACACAGCAGTCAATTACAGCAATACAGAGTACCACTTTCAAATCGTTCAGAGAGGACATGCAGCATTTCAAAGCACGTCATGTTTTCACAAGACGTACTTTGGGGGGCAAATGTTATCCTGCCTTTTAACAAGGCCAGGACACCAAGGAGTTGATTGGATTCCAAATATCGCTTGTCATGGATATCGCTGAATTATGTCCGAGTCCGGATCAAGCTACAATTGATAAGACATGACTAGGAAAGCAATGTGAACCAACGTTCCAAGTTTAGAGTTTCAAGTCAATCCGAGTTCATGTGATCGAGTTATGATGGATGCAAGGTGAAGAGAAAAGCATGTTTTCATACCCATCGATAGGTCTCATTTCGTATCCATCAGGGAGCAGTGGTTCGTACCGATGAAGTTAGTCATGCTTCGAATCCATCGGGTTCGTATCGATGGACTTCCTGTCCTTCAATAGTCCTCGCTTTGTATCCGTCTATTACGTATCGATCGGAATGGCCAGGTTCACGTGTCAATAAACTTCGTATCGATCAGCCTTTAGACAGAGGGGCTTGTTTGAATCCATCAGTGGAACGTCTGCTTCGTAACGATCACCCAACATCAACTTCGCATCCATCAGGGGTTCAATGCTTCGTGTCCATCGTGGAACCACGTTCGTACCCATGAGCAAAGGCTGGCTCGTATCCAACAAGTCAACTAACTAGGGTGACGTGTAATCCATCGAAGCAAATGAGGCGAGATACATGGAGTCGAAGCGGTCAATACGGAGTGAAGGCCGGATCGAAGCGAAGCGCGCGCGCCACATCATCTCGAGAACACGTGCAGTCATCGACACGAAGGGATGGAGTCGAAGCCGTGGAGACGAACCAAACAGCCTTCGGGAAATCTCACTTCGTATCGACCATATCTCTTGATCCACTGGTCCAAATCTGATGATATTTTCAGGGAAGCTTGCATACTCACTGAAGAATGTCCCTGCCAAATTTCAGATGAATTGGACACCATCTTGATTGATACGAAATGGATTCATATCGATCGCAAATCGAGGCGAAACTTTCTAGAAACGGTCGTGTGGGCCCCCTCACGTGCCAGACCAAGTCACCCGGAGTTTGAACGAAATCTCAGCCTCCTACGTCTATAAATAGAGCCCTAGAGCATACAGAAAAGGGAGCTTTTTTCTCTAAAGCATCCAAACTCTGCCAGATTGAGATTTGCATCTTATTCCTACTGTTCAATTCAAATTCCAAACTGTAATTCACTGTTGTTCGCTGTAATTGCTTGTAATCATCGAAAGAGAATCAATAAAATCATCAAAACTTCATAGTGGACGTAGGCATTACGCCGAACCACTCTAAATTGCTTGTCTTTGCATTTTATGTTCTTGCTTGTTGGAATTTTTGTTAGATAATCTCTGTTTTACATTTATATTCTTCATTTTATCTCTTCAAATAACTCCCGAAGAGTGTTGTGCCCATTTTTGGTACAAACAATATATTTAAATACATAATTAATTTCTTTTTTTCTTTTTTTTTCTTTTTTTTAATTAATTTAATCAATATTCAACAATTCTAACTACACATATACATCAATGGCGGACGAAGCGAACAAAGCTGCAGCTGAGATCTCAACTACTGAACCTATCACCGTGGAAAATGAAGCGGACGACACGGGTTGGACAGAGGTTCGTCACAAGAATAAAAGCGTGAATCAAATTAGGGATCAACAGCTGTCTTCTAGGGCTTCAACTCATGCGGGACCTAGACCTAGGGTTCCTGTTCATATGGGACCAAAACTCAACACGAATTCTAGGGATCTACCTCAGCTGGGGTCTACTAATAAGCCAGAATTCAGGAGAGGCATCAGATCGTGGGCAGACGCAATATCTGGCAACACGTATATTGATGGTGGGGTCAAAAAATTTGACTTTTTGG
This sequence comes from Allium fistulosum, assembly GCA_030737815.1. Classification (NCBI taxonomy): domain Eukaryota; kingdom Viridiplantae; phylum Streptophyta; class Magnoliopsida; order Asparagales; family Amaryllidaceae; genus Allium; species Allium fistulosum. The sequence goes on from CM060905.1 coordinate 90,605,153, forward strand.
AAGATGATGAAGGAGAATATGCAGATCTGGATGATGAGGTATTTAATACTGCGAAAAATTTGTGGGGTACTTCACTATACATATATGTCGCTGGTAAGAAACCTTATTACATTCATCTTAATGCTTATATTAAAAGAGAATGGAAACCTTCTGGTAAATGGGATGTTTTTCCTCAAGAAAATGGATTCTACCTTATAAAATTCAGTAATGAAGCAGACTGTAAAAAAGTTTTGGATGGGGTCCCTGGTTTATAGATAGTAAAATTATCTTTACTAAAAGATGGGAATCAAATCTTAGACTTGAGAGGGACATGTTAGAATCTCACCCAGTATGGGTGAAACTGAAGAACTTAGACTTATCTCTATGGAATGCGCGGGAGATCAGTAAAATTGCTAGCTTAATTGGTAATCCTCTATATATGGAAGATTATACCAGACATGTTAAAAGACTAAAGTATGCTAGAGTCCTTGTAGAAATCAAAGCAAGCGACACAGTTAAAAAACAGGTGAGAGCTAAAGACAGAAATGGTAACATATACATTCAGGAATTAGAGTATGAGCACATCCCACCTATATGCAATAACTGCAAGTGTTTTGGCCATACCTTGGATCAATGCAAGACCGTGTCTCAATAAGACACAGACTGATCCAAGTATAGTTGATGCTTATATACATTTTGAAACAACAAACTTGAAGACTACAGAGTAGGTGGAAAATGATGATGGGTCTGAGGAGGCAGTCCAGGATGCAGGCCATTCATTGAATGAAAAGGAGGTGAATACTGCAATGCTCCATAGCTTGGAAGAGGATATAACAAGGAACTCATCTGTAACACCAGAGGAAGAGGAGGAGATTAATAATGTTAATTTTGATAAGGTGGATTCAGGAACTGAATCTGAGGGAGATAGCAAAAATAAATATACTACTTCTAATTTAAGATATGTAAATCAGTTTAAAGAAAAAGATTCAAAAGGAAAGGAAAAGGCGATTTCAAGTGGCGAGGTGTCTCCTATGAAATTGAGGAGTCGACCTCCTGCATCGAAATGTCTATAATCAGTTGGAATGTAAGAGGTCTAAACAATGACTCTAGACGTCTAGACCTCTTAAACCTAAGGAGAATCTATTCTCCTTCAATATTAAGTATCCTAGAAAATAAACTTACAGCTGATGATCTTAATTTTTTTATGGACTCACTAGAATCTGACTGGGACTATTTACACAATAATGATGTAGGGGGTAAAGGTCGCATTTTATTTTTATGGAACAAAAAAGTATGGGATGTAAATTTGCTGAATAAGGATGATCAACAACTAACTATCAGTGTACAGAATCTGGGTGGTCTTAAGCTAATTCTGAGCTATGTCTATGCAAGTAATTTAGCCTCTTACCGTACACATTTATGGAAAGCTATCATAGAGATTAGAAAAACAATTACTGAACCTTGGATAGTCATGGGAGACTTTAATTCTATTCTCAAAGCAGAGGAGAAAAAAGGAGGGCTTACCATCAGAGTGTCCCAGTTGGAAGAGTTTAATAATTGCATCATTGGAGCTGGATTATTAGAACCCATACATGGTATCCTGAAATATACATGGAGAAATGGAGAGTGTAAGAAAATATCCCGCAAGCTAGATAGAGCTCTTATTAATGTTGCATGCATAAATAAAATATCTAACATTAAAGTCAATATACTTCCCCACTCCACCAGTGATCACTGTCCCATACTGATTAATCTAAAAGAAAAGAACTTGACTGAGAAAGGCAAACCTTTTAGATATTCAAACCATTGGCATGAAATAGAAGGTTATACTGAAGCCACTCAAATTAAAAATATGCCTAGGGAGGAGGGTACTCAATGTTACAAACTTGTGCAGATAATTAAGGCAGCTAAGGCAAACCTTAAAGAGTGGAACATGAAAAGAATAAAAGATGGAGACCAGATAAGTTCTTTACAGAAACAGTGTGAAGAATTTCTATTGATAATTGACAACGGTGAGGCTACAGATGTCACATGGAAACAGTATTATCAATCTCAAAGCAAGTTAAAGGAGGCGCTTAGAATAAAATCCATAGAACTAAAACAAAAGGCTAAAGAAAAATGGTTGACTGAAGGAGATGAGTGTACTAAATTTTTTTATACAAAAATGGTTGTCAGGAATAATATTAATAATTCTAATCACCTAATGGATCGGGATGGTAATCTGATCAATAACATATCTGATATAGAAGAACAAGCTATCAAATTCTATTCTGAAATGTTTAATGGAGATATTAACAATAATTTACCAGAAGTTCAATGCAGGAGATTGATACACTCCAAAGGGAGACGGATGCTGTCCAAGAACATATCCATGATTGAAGTCTGGGAGGCCTTGCACTCCATACATGTTGATTCCAGTCCAGGGCCAGACGGATTGGGATCCAAATTCTTCCTCGTACATTGGGAAGATCTGAAAGAAGACCTTTTATCAGCTATGCAAGATATATTCCAACATGGTAAATTTGTGAGAGAAATTAATCACACATTTATATGTTTAATTCCTAAGAAGGAAAATCCAGCAAAAATTGAAGATTACCGTCCTATTGCTTGTTGTAATGTGGTGTACAAAATTCTAAGCAAGATATTATGCAATAGAATGAAACTTATCTTACCTGATCTTATATCAGAATGTCAAAGTGCATTCATCAAAAGCAGAAGCATTTCCGAAAACTCATTGATGGCACATGAATTGATTAGAAACTTCAACAAACCAGGTGTGGACAAATTCTGTCTAAAGGTGGATCTTCACAAAGCATATGATAAAATAAACAGAAATTTCATTATACATATGCTAAAAGCTATGGGGTTCCCTTCAAAATTTGTGAACATAGTCAAAGAATGTATCTCCACACCGACTTTTTTGATTTTGATAAATGGCATACCAAAGGGATTTATTGGGTCCAATAGAGGTATCAGGCAGGGTGATCCGTTATCTCCTTATTTATTTACAATTGCCATGGAATTTTTTTCATTACAGATGGGGCTGGCAACATTCAACAAACTAATTCAACCTATATACAATTTCCAGCCTATTGTGACACACTTACTCTATGCAGATGATCTTCTCATTTGTATAAAATCCAACCAGACATCAGCTAGAGCAGTAAAAGAATTTTTTTGCAATCTAGAGAGATTTACTGGACTCAGACTGAATGAACAAAAAACCAAATGTTACTTCAACAAAACATGCATTAGAAGGAATGAAATTTTGGAGTACTTAAATGTGAAAGAAGGAAATCTCCCTATTAAGTATCTAGGTGTACCTCTATCATCCAATAAGATTACTGACAGAGAATGTGCAGTTTTAATCTCTTCGATCAGAGGGATGGAGTTCAAGACTCCTATCTCTAGCAGGCAGAATTGAACTGGTGCACACAGTTATACATTCCAAAGTTAATTTCTGGCTTCAAACATTCCAGCTCCCTGATGCTTCAATACAGAAAATAGAAAAAGTTTGTGCAGACTTCATTTGGAAAGGAGGGTTACACAAGATTAAATATGAGAATTTATGCAGACCTAAGGAGGAAGGAGGTGTTGGTCTTAGAAAACTTACAGACATGAGATTGGTCTACACTCTGAAGCAAGCCTGGAGAATCATTAAAGGAAAGGGTTTGTAGGGGAACTGGATGAGGAAAAGATATATCAGAGGTAATTTCTGGTGCATGCAAATAGATAATAATGCTTCTTCAACATGGAAAGCTATTATGAGAATAAGAAGTACACTTGCTTCATGTTGTATAAGGGAAATTGCTTCAGGTAAGGAGACTGATTTATGGAGGGATCCCTGGATCCTAGGAAAATCCTTAATTGATATTCTGGGACTTAACACCTTCTCAGACTATGGATGCCCAAATAAAAAAGTGACAGCGGCAATTAACAATAATGAGTGGAATTGCTCAGTGATACCAGTGAGTCAAGAAATTAAAGGAAAAATTCAATATATACCGATATTTAGTGGTCGAGAAAATGATATCTGGGTTTGGAAACATTCTGGAAATGAATTTAGCACTAAATCAGCTTGGAATGAAGTTAGACATACAGATAACAAAGTAGAATGGAGCAAAATCATCTGGAATCGTGTCAATAGCCCTAAAATGGCTTTCACAGCGTATAAAGCGATGCTCAAGAGACCACCCACAAAGGATAGACTTTCAAAATGGGGGATTTTAACAGATAAGACGTGTGTACTATGTAATCAAGAAGAGGAAACTCATGAACATCTCTTTTTTTCCTGCAATTTTTCGAAAGAGGTGTGGAATATGTGTAAAATCGCAATTAACTCATCAATTCAGACTCGCCTATTAGCAGATGTGATAAATTACCTGATTCATAAAAGGGGAGGCGAAGACATGAAAGCCAAACTGAGCGGTATTGCCATCACTGTCACGATTTGGAGTGTGTGGAAGGAGAGAAATCGCAGAGTTTTTCAGAATAAACAAAGAAAACACGAAGAAGTCAGTAAGCTCGCGTCTAACGACATGCGAATGGTGCAGAAAAGAATCAAAAATTGGAGCCTTACCTCACGGGGACGAGACGGAGCACATACTGGAGAAGAGGATCTGAGCTATTCATTGGCAAATAACCCAAGTACAAGCTACCTTGTTCATCACCGGCCGCCATGAATGAAGAAGAAGAAGCGTTTTTACTTTTCGTCTTTGTTTTTTTCTTTTTGGAAAGTTTTTGAGTTATGTCGGGTTTAAAATATTCTGTCTGCTATGTTTGTTAGTTATTGGCCTGTGTTTTGGGCCTCGCCTTGGGCTGTAATGCCTTAATAAAAGTTCTTACCCATTTTCAAAAAAAAAATTTCTTTTCCTTTAAACATGAAGTTTAAAATGGTTGGAATAGCAAGGATGAAAGGAATTAGTCCAACCAGTAGCACTTGTATTTATGATTTTGAATGGTTTAAAATTGCATTGTGATGTTTGGTTTGATATTGTGTTGATGAGTTTTCATTTAGTTTTGATCAGAGTGCGCAGCGGAAAATTCATTTAATAATTTCAACCGAGTAAATTTATTTTTAGTTTCTTATGTTTGTTTGGATATTTGAAATTGCTGGTATCGAATTTAATTTTAAAATTTGTGTGTATTTAAAGATAGTTTGAAATTGTTTTGAAATTACTAAAGATTTGATAAAAGTAATGTAATGCCCCACTCTGAGACCCACTGTAACAAAGAGTATTACGGGAGTAATACTGTCTGTTAAAGCGGAGAATAAAGTATAGTGGAAGCGACCATTTGTAATCAAGCTATAACTATCTACCGAATACGTCGAAAGGTGGAATCTATTTAAATTTTTCTCAATCAGGTGGTTCGACATACTCGGTAAATACTTATAACGAAATTACAAATGGCTAAAGAGCTATCAGGACAAAGCATAATAACCTAATGAAATAGCATCACAGAACAGAATCACATAACAGATATAAAATCCCAGAACAATACATCGTCAATACAGATCCATATACTATAAGTGGGTACAAAGCCACTGCCCACACATGTGGGTTAAAAATATGTACATATCAAAGTCTGAATAATAACAGAGTAGCGGAATAGTGGACAAATAAAAGCGCTATCTATCAGCATAGCAGATAATGTCCAAGCGGAAGCACAATAGCTAAGTCCAGAGACCTAACTTGAAACAACTCGGTCTGACCCGAGCGAAAACACTCGGGTCAGGCTAGCTAAACAATCAGTAATAACTGAGATATATAATAATGCGGTACATAAATAAAACAGTACTTATCCAAAGAGAAGTATATTATGAACCACATGAATATAATGACGATCCCTAATCATCAATAAACAATAAAAATCTCCAAAGAGAAATCAACACCAAAGTGTAGAATAAATAAAATCGCCTCATATCATCGGCGTAGCCAAAGCTATAAAAAGATGCCCATAGGCAATAATCCCAAGAGTGACCAGAGTCTGTAATCAATGCCCAAGCAAAGATCGATGCTCCAAAGAGCAATGGGGATATACTGAAAAGTCAATGAAATTCAACACTGAAAAGCAGTGTCCAGAGACACTGTGAATCCATAAGGCAATCGCACTTACATCGTATGGTTCCATAGAACCAACACCAAATGGCGGTACTCGAATGGATATAAAAAAATCATCAAATAATACCAATATTGCACGTGCACCGACCAGAGTCGTTGTTGCCAAGTACTGTAGAGTTGTGATCGATCACTCGCACAGATGCGGAACGCGCGAGACGGCAAGATCCTTCCCAGAAGGATAAGGCCCAGAGGCGCATGCCGAAAAATAAACTGCTCCATAGAGCAGGTGTCCAGAGATGGTTGCCCAGAGGCGTGGTGACCCAGAGGTCCAGTACTGGCCGCCCAAAGGCTAATGTGTCACCAACTTCTTGGAGAGGAACCCGTAAAGTGTTAATAATGAGTCCCATACCCCACGTTCGCACTAAACGGTTTCCTAACCAATAGCAAGCTCACACTCCAAACAATAAAAAGTCCACCTCGTATCATCGGTAAACTAGTCCCAGAGGTCAAAACGATCAATCGAATAGGTCGGGGATTAACCGGAAAGAAAATACACACGGTTCCATAAGCCAGAGATTTCCTAACCGTTTAAGCACCTTTCCACTTCGCTCGACGTGCTAAAAAGTGAGTGTGAGATTTTTATTATAGAAAATAATGGTGCGAAACGGATTTATAATTGATTTTGAAATCACTTTAAAACGGCTTTTGAAAACTCTCTTATTATGGAGTAATTAATTTAATAATTAAAAATAATATTATATAATAATTTCTAAAGCCATTTAGGAGTGAAAAATCCTTTGAAAATAATTCATAAAACCCGTGTACGAAATCTAGAGACAAATCTCAAAGAAATCAATAAAACCAGAAAATCACTGAAAATATTCTAAGTGTTGGAAAATAGTCCAAAAATGACGCGAATCCAAGTTCGGAAAATTATTCGGACTAGCAAACTAAATCCGAATGGCATGAAAATTTATAGGCATATAGTCCAACACCCCTGCTCCAAACTGAAAAAAGAATCGGGAAATTCCGACTTGAAACAAAGAAACGGCGTCGTCTCAAAGTCGGACAAAAATCATTAAAACTTTACCGTGTCAAAACAGTGTAAAGGTCCCACTTCGATGACATGGTCGAAGGGTCACATGAACTCAGATCTTGATGAAAATTTGTAGGAGCGTAGTAAAGTACTCCTACTTTGATATGCAACAAGAATCGTTCGGTTTCGACTTGAAACGAAGAAACGACAATGTTTCAAAGTTGGTCCGACGATAACTGAAAATGATCACTATTGTAAAACAGTTTCTGGGTGCTACTTCGGAAATAGAAACGAAGTATCTAATGCACCCAGATCTAAACCAAACTTTGCATGGTTAAAGATCTCGATCTCGACATTTTAACGAGACCAAAAACGAAGAAATCCGACAAAGGACGAGCCCGGGATGGCGTCGCAAAGTCGGGGTTCTACGCTGAAAACAACGGGAGAAAAGAGACTAAGACCTATAGCTATGCACTAACTGGCCAGAGATGAAAAACCACAATTTTGACATAGTAAACTTCAAATTCTGGGAAAATGAATAAAATAAAAGTTGTAGCTTAGTTTCTAAGCTTTCCGGAATGACCAAGATCGTCAAATTCCGACAAGAGATGAAAATTCTATGACTAAAACAATTCTCAGATCTAAATTTTATATCACCGTCGATGTGCTCTCGGGACAGTGGTATGAATGCACAGTTTTGACCAAATTAACTTCGAAATTTCATGAAATACAAAACATGAAAGTTTTAGCTCTAAATCTAAGGTTTCCAGAACATCCAAAATTATTAGATTTGGATAAGAAACGAGTAACTTATGGCCAATTCAATTTCAGGTTTTTAGTTTCTCAACCCTGTAGTTTGTTGTCAGGTCAGCGACAAACAAACGTGATTTCGACCATTCAAACCACAAAATTAGGCAAAGCTCAAAACATAAAAGTTATAGCCTACAGAATAATATTTCCAGAACATCAAGAAAATCTTAATTCCGATTTAAGATGAATGAGATATGCCTAATTTACTAACAACAATAAACTAATTATAATTTCAGCTAGCATATATTACAAGTACCTTATGTGCACACCCCAAAATGAAAGCAAAGATGATCAAAGAGCTATGATTCACATGTTACATAATAAAACATGTGTTAATAACTGATTACCAAAATCAAAAGATGATTAAACACATATTAGAAGAGGTTTTTAGCAATATACCTCTCTAGAAAGCAACAAAGACTACTATAGCATCAACCCAAGTTAGCAAAAGATGATTAGGAGGCTATAAGATCAAAAAATCACATAAAACATGTGTTACCAAATCAATTTCAGAAATAAGAAAGATATACAAATGAATTTGAGGTGGGTATTTGCATTACCTTTGCATAGAATGACTTGCATAAGCTAAAACTAGAAGGAGATGAAGATAGAGGCCATTCTTGTTATGAAAGCTTTAGGAAATGATTAGGGTTTTGATTAGGGTTGAATGAATGAGGTTATGAGAGTATGAGATAATTTATAGAGGAGGTTTAGGGTGGGTTATTGGGTTAGGTTGTGTAACCCAATAAGAAGAGAGTTATTTACATGTTTCCAAAAATTAGTCTAAGTGTTCATATATGTTTATAAAACTCATTTTTTTCTTATCCAAACCCATTTTAAAATCTCTCCTCAAATATTTAACTTTCCAAAAATAACATTTTATCCTCATTTTAAAATCACATATTTCCCATTTAATTAAAATAGCCTTTTCAAATAATAAATTTTATTATTCCAAATCCTTTTATGCTTCATTAAAATAAATAAAAAACCTAACTTTTATTTATTAATTGGTAATGCAAATCCCGGGTTGTTACAAGTAAAGACTATTCGTATATGTAGATATAGTTTATTGTTATTATATGATTTTGGAAGTCAAGTATGAGAAGTAATTTTTCAAAGAGTATATATTATAAGTATGGTATTAAGTTAAGGTTTAAAGTGAATTAGTAAAAGATTTATTGAATAAATATATTAAATGATTTGTGAAAGTGATACTTATGGAAAATTTGAATGGAAATTGTGTTAATTTGTCCGTTGAGTGGGTTAAGAATTCTAGTCGATGTATCTGGCCAACATTATCGATAGGGATTTCTAAACACTAGAATGAGACATTTGGACATAACATTTTGGTAAAGATATATATATATATATATATATATATATATATATAAAGTGAAGTCGAAATATTTTGAAAGGTAAAAATTAGTAATATTTGAAATTTATTATTCAGAAATATGGAATGGTATGGATTACTAATAAAGGTGCATAATTTTAAGTAAATTAATTTTGGTTTTGTGAAAGGAATTATGTTAGAAATAAACAAAATGAAATCTTGGAAAAAATTCATTTATTGTTGGAAAAGTGTATTGTTTAAATAAAATATTTGGCAATTCTAGAATGTAATTTTCGCTTACGGTAAGTATTTGTATTTAAAAATAAACTTGAAAATGATATGGAAAAAGTGAAGTATAATAATTAATTATAGATTTTCCCTTACGAGAAATTGCGAGGACGCAATTTTGTTAAGGAGGAGTCTATAACAACCCGGTTTTGGGTAATTAATAATGGTTATTTAATTAATTAAAAATGGATTTTTGGAATTTAAATAAAATAATTTGAATTTTATTTAGAATATCAAATTTTATTATAAGGTAATTAGCAATGGAATCAAATAGTTTTAAGAAAAAATGCATGTTTTAAGAATAGTGAGTATAAATTTTATTTGGTGTTTTATGGTAATTTGAATTAAATTTGAATTGTATTTAAAAGAAATGGAAAAGAAAGAAAGAAATACACACACACACACACATATACTTACTTATATTTTCTAAATCCCAAACTCAAGCAACCCAAGCCCAACATTCCCAAATTAAACCCTAAATATCACGTTTCCCCCTTCTCTTGACTTTTTGATTTCTTGAGATTTCCACTTCTTATATATATATATAGACATATGCAAATAAAACATTTTCATTTATCACTTAGAAATTCATCAATTTACTTAAATCATTTTCATTTTATAGTCAAAGTAAAATCTAGCACATTATTATAAATTCCCAAAATTTCAATTATGGGCTTCTTGTCAACAACGTACACCAAGAGTGTAAGCGATGAGGGTTCGATCATCTTTTAGAAGTGCTATGTACATGCGATTAGAGAATGGAAGAGGAGGTAATGATGTGTTTAGGCGAGTATTTTACTCATGAATTCGATGTCTAATCTCTTGATTTCAAATGTGTGTGTGAATTGAATGATACTTGTGTGTATAACGTGGTGAGCTTCAAATTAGTGGTGATAATGGCGATGTGAGACACTGAAGTCGATCGAAGAATGCACAACCTAGAGCTTTGTTGCTCTAGGCATTCCCTATCAGTGGACCGATCAAGGATGACCGGTGTACCGGTAGTTGTGCATGTCCTGTGTGTGTTTGCAGTGTGTGTGTGAATGTGTCCAGTACTTTGTGTGTGCGTGAGTGCTTTTCTATGTTTATATGTATAGCTATGTTTGTAAAGTGTAATTGTGTATGTGCATGTGTGAATTTTTATGTGTGTGTAAGTGGGTTTCTATGCGTGTGTGGGTGTTAGCTTGTGTATGTATGTGTGTGTATGTGTGTGTATGTGAGAGCATGTTGTTGAGCTTGCATGTGTATTACTATGATTGCAGTGTTTATATGTGTGAGTGTGAGTTTGTGTAGTGAGGGAGTATGTGCTTGTGTGTTGTGCGTGAGTGTGTACGTGGTTGTGCATGAGTATGTGAGTATGTGTGTGTAAGCCCAGATGTGTGTGTAGCAGGCTAGTGAGTGTTGAGTATGAAACTGTATGTATGTTGATGTGTTCTTGTGTGTGCAGTTGTGTGTAAGGTGTGTGTGTGTTTGTGTTGCTGTAGGGTGCGTGTGTGGGATTTTGTGTTTGTATGTGTGTTGTTCTGCACTTGTGTTACCTTGTGTGCGTGCATCAGTGTGTATATGTGTTTCGGTGCATGATTTGTGTAATTTTGTGCAATTGTGTGTGCTGTGTGTGTGTTTTGGTGTGTGTGTGAGTGTTTTGTTTATATATATATATAGTATATATATCAATTATAAACTTATCTGAATTATAAGATTTATAAATGAAAGAAAGTATTGAACAATGTAATTTAATTTAAGAAAAGTTTTGTTTAACAATAATTATAAATTCTTTAATTTTGAAATAAACTATTTAGTAAAATATTTAGTTTTTAATCTTTAATAGATTTATACAAATCCAATAAAATTCTAGGAAAATATACAATGGTTATTTTAGATTTTTTTTTCATGTTCCAAAAGATATTATGAGATTCTGAATATAAATAAAGTTTTGAAAAATATATTTTATAGATTTGAAATATAATAAATTAATTTGGGTAGTTTAAAAATTACTTAAAAATAGTATTTTATTATAGAAATTATGAAATAATTCTTGTATGTAATATTTAACTTTACAAAACTATTTTGAGGATTAAAATAAGTTTTCTAATGTTATTAGTGCATATTTAATAATTGATTAAATTTATGAAAGATTGAGAAATTAGACATTTGTAAATAGTAAAATATAATTGAGTTTAAATTCTTATTAATTCTTGAATACGTATTTATTGTTCATTGTTGACAAATTAACTTCTGAAATTTAGGGTTTCCAATTAGCCATGGGGAAATCAATTTTTCCTCATAATTCTACATCTAAGATCTTTGTAACAGCCCTAATGGGTAGACCACCTGATGAATCACAATCATCTCATATCAGAAAACCATTAGGAGTCCACATTGATGAAGAGGGTTTTCAAACCATTCAATCTAAATCTCAATGAAGAAGAGAGATCAAAAATAGACAGGAGTTTCCACCGGCTCTGAATTCTAATAATCCAAGAGGCAAAGCCATATCAAGGATTCCACAACAACCTAAAAATGTACAAGAATCACAGAAGCCAGTGGCCTTCTCACTGAATAAAGATCAAGGTTTGAAATCATGGGCAGAAATAGTGGCGGCGGAGTCAGATGAACCACCAGAGGAAGAATGTAATCTTGAAGCGATAGCTCCAATATTGATTAATAACAAGAAGTATGGAGTGATAAAATAGGCAGTTTGTAAAAGAACCAGAGAATGCTCGAGCAACTCGGTTCTTGTTTATGTGGTAAGTTCCAAACCATACTACATGTTTTTTAAATCTTACATTCAACGTGTCTGGAAGCCAACTGGGTAATTTGAAGTGTACACAAGAGAGAACGGTTTCTTCCTCATCAGATTTGAAAACCAAAAGGATTGTGATTCTATTTTGAAAAATGGGTCGTATTTCTACAATGGCAAACTCATCATCATGAAAAGATGGTCTGAATCATTAAAACTAGACAGAGATCTATTAACAACAATGCCAATTTGGGTAAGATTACCCAATTTGAATCTGAGGTTATGGGACAAGGAGGCGTTCAGTGTCATGGCTAGTATTATCGGCAAACCCATTAAAATGGATGCGGCAACTGCATTGAAAACGAGATTGAATTACGCTCGTCTTCTAGTTGAGGTTGCTGCAGAAGATGAACTCCCAAAGGAAATCAATGTAACAATGTATAATGGAGAAAATGTAACTCAAAAGGTGGAATACGAGTGGATCCCACCGAAATGTATTTCATGTAAATGTTTTGGACATGTCAGAGAACACACTACACCACAGATAGGATTTTGGCGCAACCTTAGGCGGCACATTTGATACGGCTATAAGCCGTATCAAATTTTAATACGGCTTATAACTGTATCTATATTATTTAATACGACTGTAAGCCGTATTAACATTTGATACGGCTTATAGCCATATCAAAATCTGTGCCTATTTTCGTGGGAAAATTTTCCCCAAAACGCACACCCTCCCTCCTTTTTTTATTTCCACTTTGAGATAAAATTAGTATACGTTCATTTTTGCGGCAACTCCTCATTACAATAAAAAGAACCTGAGCTTCCTTCCTCCTCTTGCTAAAATCCTAGGCTAATTGAATCCCCAAATTTCATCTAGAATTTAGAAAGTGAATTGCTGAATCTTGTAGATAATCTTTTAGGTAATTCCTCAACAAACTGAAATCCCTATTCTAGTTTATTTTGTCCCTAATTTCAATTATTCAATTTACTTGTGCCTGTTCCTTTTTGCATGTTCGGTTAGAGCAAGAGTTGAAAGAAACTAGCAATAATCCATCTATATCTTACTGCGTATCTTTAGATTTCAGGTTAGTAAAACTCACATATTGTACTGATTTTATGTGCTGGTTGAATTTAGTGATGGGTGATTATTAATGATCTAGTGTTATTGTTGTTTATACGCACTCAGTTGCTCATTGTAAATTAACCTGTTGTCCTGAAATCGGTCGCCCAATGTCCTGTTGCCTTGAAAATTTATCACGCACTTGTGCCTTGAATTATTTCGCATTTTCCCCCATGTTGTTTATTATTGCTCGCATGCTTCCAGAACACGTCCCTCATTTTGTGAAAATTTTTGTGGTTTTATCACCCTGAGTTAATCATTTTATTTTCATTCTGTGAACATTTTCAGTTGCTAATTTCCTTATCAGATTAGATAAATGCTCATTTTTCTTTGAATACTCTGACACAATATGATCATCTAGAGGATTTTTCAGTATCTACTCATATCAGTCATTTGCTTCTGAATTGATCTGATCACAAAATGCTTGAGTAGAACACTTAGTTTTTTGCCAAGCTCCAAGTGCTATTTTTGTAGCTTTAAGTTTTTTCAAAAACACAAAAAGGGGGTTACCTTGAGCATGAGTGTTTAATGAATGTTGAACAAATTCATTGTAATCCCTATTAAAGTGCTAGGAATTGTTATATATGAAGGGGATTCTGGAATTTATTGAGTGGTTGGGACTAAATTTAACATGAATGGGAGTGTGGTTGCTTAGAGAGTGAAAACCAAAAATGAATTCCGTATTCAGAGAATTTACGGTTCCAAACATTCATTAATGAATACTCTATCAATTTTGCTATGAATTGAAAAAGTAGAACCATCCCTCCAATTGTAGAAATTGCCTGTAAACTCTGGTGCAATTAAGTTAGCCGAGTTTACACAATTCATAAAGTCAATATCACCCATAGTGGAAAATCTGCCTTGGTTAATTCTTTCTTGATTAGAGAGTATAGAGTTAAAGTCCCCTATAATGATCCATGGAAAATTAATACAACTAGCCTGGTTAGTAAGATAGCACCAAAGCTCTTCTCCTCGAATTTTGTCATGCACTCTTGTTTGATGCCTGTGCTTTGCTTCGTATTGTGATTGAAATTACTAGTATATCAGTGTCAGTCTGTGCTCTTTTGTTGAACCATGTAGACACTTTTTAATCAATTTGTTCATACATTCATTATACTGTGAATGTGGTTTTCATTACATTTGATGAAAATTATAAGCATATAAAATAATGAGATTTAATCTTTTGGTACAACGTATAAAGTTACCTACAACAGACATATAAAAGTACTAGTTTGAAATTTGACACAACTAACTCATGTGCGGTACATGAACAATTATGCCTAATCCGATTCATAGATCTGAAGTGATCAAAACAAGCTGAACTCTATTTTTCAATAATACCATGTCCAATACAATAGTCAATCTTATGCTATTTTGTATTATTTTGATCTCCTTGCATAATTTATAGCTTGGTGCTAATGTTGTATATGGTTCTGACATTGTATATGGTTTTGACATTGTTGTATAAGTGGTTAAAATTATTGTTAATGGCGCAAGCCAAATATCAGGAGAGGGGTAATGCATAGACATTACTCCGGTGCTACAAAATAGCGCCGTTGTAATGGCAAATTTTTTTGGAAACAGTTTGGTGCTAATGTTGTATATTGTTAGATTAAAGAATAAAACTCTTCTTATAACTTGTTTTATTACAATGTTGTATATTATTTTGATCGTCTTCACGTTTTTTATTGTTAGAACAACAAGATAGAATCAACTAATGATTATATTAGTATTTTTTTATTAAGGTCAAATGGTTTAAAAAAGAGACTCGACATGGATAATCCCTTCAGCATTTCAGATTAAAGAATAAAACTCTTCTTATAACTTGTTTTATTACAGTAAGCTTTGTCCCAATAATCATTGACTAAATCAATAAAATCAATGGTCGAAATGCACCGTGGGCACATTGAGCTTAGCACTTCTAAGCTTGTTTGGTTTTATATTTCTTCACTTTTGCTCACAACTTCTTTATCAAATCATGTAGTATATATTCTAAAAAATCTTTCAACTCAAATGTTAGAAAATATTTTCTAATATCTTTTGCTTTTTATTATTATATTATAATCGTTGGTGCTTTATAATTCTTTAACTATTTGACTTATAAATTATCCGTTCATGTTTAGAGTTTAGGTGTTGTACTCTAGATGTTATTTGCTTTTGTAAAAACCTAGCCTCCATTTTATTTTGTTTCTTGTTTTTATATTTTGTGTTGGTGATGTAAGAATTGATGATCACTGATGATCCCTTGGATGTATGTTTTCTATAAATACTTTTCTCAATCAAATTAATTTCGATTTTACTTGTACTGAAATTTTGAGATACTCTATGGAAATGCACTTTGTGACAAGTACGAGTTGGGTTGTTTCTTATTTTTCAAAATTAAGAAGCTTTTCCACTCATCGGAATTTTTATTTATCGTACTCTTGAAGATGGCTCTACCCCACTTTGCCTGGCACACCTTTATGAGGTATTTTTCCTTTTCAATGAATTTTAGATATCTCCTATAGATGCAATGTTAAGTCAATTGAGTCTGTATGCAATAGAATATTTATGTTTTGTTATCTTGCAACTTCTGGCTACTTTTAAAATGAAAAGGCAGGAAGGACAAAGATCCCGTAGTGATTAAGTGCTAGTATATTTATTGTATCCATTTATTGGTTCTGCAGTTTCATTGATAATATTATTTAGAGCAATTGATTCCGACCAATCTCCATTTTCTTTTTCCAAGTTTACATCATGTTTGTAATTGACTACCATTTCCTCCTTAGATGCATGCATAATTCCCATCTTACTTGATATTGAAACAAACGCTATAACCAAAACAACATATTTGTATCGGAAATATAATAAAAAAATCAAACATTAAAATTTTAACAATTATTTGTGTAACATTGTCGTAAAATGGTCATTCCATAAACAAGGGCTCTAAAAGCTGTGGTTGAATTTAATGGCAGCTTGCCTGTTGACCACATGCTTGGGTTTTATCTTCTTCTCACCGCTCCTGGTATTAAGGTATTATAAGCTCGAATTAATATTGTATTCGTAGTTAGTTTATTAAATAAATTGGATAGTAAGGTATTATAAACTCGAATTAATATTGTATTTGTAGTTAGTTTATTAAAGAAATTGGATATATGTCCGCTTCCATACTAGCCCAAATTTGACAGGCGATATTTGTGTTAGTTATATGCTTTGCTTGTGACTTGTTTTTACCCCCAAAGACCTTTTAATTTAATTTAATCTTTTACGCCTGTTGCAACTGGTTATACTAAATAACAAGCATTGCATATCACTGAATCTTGTTGCATTGAACAATAGATATTTTAGAATCTGATATCTGATGTGCTCCAATATGAAGTACTGTAAATAATTACTGTTACTTAAATATGCTTCTTTTGAGTAAAATTGAGTTATTTCCAGTATAGATAAGAATGTTAGAGGTAGACATACGTCTTTTATGTTAATTCTTTCATTTTCCTCCCTTTTCAATACACTAAGGAGTAAGGACAGAAATGAATTCAACAAAATTGATTTCTTAGTAGCATGTAAGCTGTACTGCAATAAATTGCTTAGCAAAGAGAGCTTGCATTATTTATCTCATACTACCACAGAATCTAATATTAATATGCCATGTTGGAGATATCAGTTTAATTAACTTGCATTGTTAAAGGTAGTTGAAGGAATAATTATATCAACTATTTAGCAACTAGATAGAGGTAGTTTAATTCATTTTTTACACTTCGTATTCTCTTTTGTCTCAATTATGTTATGACTAAATAACTTGTGTTCGCGTTAAACTATAATATCACTGAACAAGAAGTGAAAGAGCATAAGATAACGAGTACGTTCCATCCCCAGTAAACATCAGGTCACCTGCCATCTGTAACACCTAGTACCTACAAAGTGGGCACTGCCTTTTTTTTACCTTTGCCCTTTGTACTCGGCGTCAAATTTAACATGGAAATGCTGAAATTTATAAATAACTTTCATAATGAAGGCACCGAGCTGAACAATAAAAAGAAGTCCACCAAAAACTCGTATAAAAGTTTTGAGTTTGTTGTTTGTTTGTTAAAGAAAAATAAGTGTTACCCATTAGAAAAAAAAATGTAGTTTAACTCGTAACTCTGATACAACATTTGAGTTATTATCTTTTAGAAGTTAATTAGTAGTATATTTGTCTAATAGCAGTGATAAAGTTAAAGATTAATTCATACGTTAATGATCAAACGTTCATTCTCGATGTGTATATGTAGAATTAATCTTACAACAAATTTCTCAATATAATTTCAAAAATATTCTTTTCGAGCAGTTGGAACGAGGACCCATTGAAGGGCAAGTCTCATGTTCTATTAAATATGATATAGGAGGGCAATATGTCTTTCAGCATAGACAAACAATGGATAAATGAATCAGATCTAAGATCTACATACTATATAGACGAGGTGCAGAAGTTCATTAGTTTTGTTGAAGAAAACGGTGGTAAGAAAGGATTGTATTTATGCCCTTGCACCCGGTGCAAAAATATGAAGACGATCAAATTAGATGACATTCATTTTCATTTGCTTAGATGGGGTATTATCCAATTGTATACAGCGTGGTATTTTCATGGGGAAAAAGGGCGGAGATGGAAAAACAGCAACCAGTTACTCATGGCAGAACTACTGCTGAGTCTGAACATATTAGGATGGAAGATCTGGTCAATGATGCAGATAGATTTCATCATTTTCAATCTACAAATTCGTTGCCTGATCATGCTAATGTTGGAGAGCAGTCTACTGATTATCCAGATTGGTAGGCCAATGAAAGTAAGAAGTATAAATCGCTTTTTGGTAGCGTAAAAGAGCCACTGTATCCTTCATGTTCAAAAGGGATTACGAAGCTGTATGCCATTGTGAAACTGAATAGCTTGAAGACCCAATACAACTTTTCAGATAATGGTATGACTGCACTTCTCGAACTAATAAAGGAGTTACTCCCCGAAGGTAACACGCTGCCGACAAAGTACTCCGACGTGAAGAAGATCATTAAGCAAGTTGGTATGAATTACAAAACTTATGATGCATGCATCAATGATTGCATATTGTACTGGAAAGATGATGCGAACAAAGTTTCTTGTACAAATTGCAATGAACCAAGATATATGACATCATTAAACGAAGAGAGAAAATGCACCAAAGTACCTCGAAAGACATTAAGACATTTTCCTTTAATTTCTAGATTGAAGAGACTGTATACTGTACCATGGATGGCAGATGTGATGACCTGACATGGTCGTGCCAAGTCTGATCCAACCGTAATGCGTCATCCATGTGACACTTCTCAATGGAAAGTCGCAGATTCATTTGATCAAACTTTTGCTGCCGAGCCACGAAATGTCACACTTGGAATAGCAACAGATGGTTTCTGTCCACATGCTTCTCTCTCTAACCCTTACAGTTGTTGGCCAGTAATTGTAGTACCATATAATCTTCCTCCGTCTATGTGCATGAAAAGGGAGTTCTCAATGTTAACATTGTTGATTTCTGGGCCAAAACAACCAGTAAAGGATATTGATGTTTATTTACAGCCGTTGATGGACGAGTTAAAGCAGTTATGGGAAGGAGTAGTTACATTTGACTCGTTAAATAAATCTGAGTTCACAATGAGAGCTAGGGTGCTGTGGGCAATCCATGATCACCCTGCTTTTGGGACTTTATCGGGATGTACAACTTACGGTTACTTTGCATGTCCTGTTTGTGGGGAAAACACTTGTTCTTATTATCTTCCTGAAAGTAAGAAGATGTGTTACATGAGACATCGAATGTTTCTTCCTAACGAACACAAGTTTCGATACGATAAGACAAATTTCAACAACGAACAAGAACTTTGTCGTCCTAAATGGCCATTGATTGGTTTTCAAGTTGAAAAGAAAGTAGCGAATATCAAAATGAAAGTTGGTAAACAAAAAGAAGAAATTGGTCGAAAACGGAAAAAGTCAACCAATGAAGATGTTGACAATATTTCTGGATGGTATAGGAGGTCTATCTTTTTTGATTTACCATATTGGAAAGCAAATTTGGTCCGACATAATATTGATGTTATGCATACGGAGAAGAATGTCACGGAGCATCTCATCAGCACCATTATGGACCATAAAGATAAGTCAAAAGATGGCATCAATGCATGCAAGGATTTGAAAATCATGGGTATAAAACAAAAGTTGTGGGTGATGGAAGATCCTGAAACAAATAAAACAATCATACCAAAGACAACTTTCGCTTTGAGCAAAGAAGAAAAGATATGGTTTTGCACCGTTTTGAAAAATCTGAAAGTGCCTAACAAATTTTCTTCTAACTTTCACAACAATGTGAGCATAAATCCTCCTGAACTAAGAAATATGAAGTCACATGATTACCATGTCATAATGCAGCATTTGCTTCCGGTATTGCTTCAACATTCTTATCCACAACATAAGGATCTACGAAATGTTGTTCATCGTATTAGTTTATTTTTTAACATTTTGTG
Source organism: Allium fistulosum (assembly GCA_030737815.1). Lineage (NCBI taxonomy): Eukaryota > Viridiplantae > Streptophyta > Magnoliopsida > Asparagales > Amaryllidaceae > Allium > Allium fistulosum. The sequence goes on from CM060905.1 coordinate 90,625,028, forward strand.
TTCAAAGGTGATCAATAGGGAACATCTTTTAAAAGCAAAGGCTAGCTTAGTAGAAGCAATGTGTGTTTTTGAAAAACATTTTCCACCTGCATTTTTTGATATCAGTGTCTACCTTATGGTTCATTTAGCCGATGAAGCGTTGATTTGTGGCTCTGTCAGATATAGATGGATGTATCCATTTGAACGGTAAATTTCTAATTTCAGTTATGCACATCATTATTTCATATAAATAGCTACCGTCTACAGTATATAATTGATCACATTTATAGGTTGATGAAAACATATAAAGGATATGTGCACAACAAAAGATACATTGAAGGGTGTATTGCAGAAGGATATATCGTACAAGAAGCTAGTCTTTACTGCATGGAATATATGCCAAACGGAGGTGATGGCAATCATAAACATACCCGCGAAGCGTTTTTAGACGAGGACGATGAGTTTGCTGGTGAGATACCTCTGGATAATGGTAAAGACATAACGTTAACCCAAGTGCAGTTTGAACAGGTGCGTAGATGGGTCCTTAATAAGTACGATGGATTGGATGAATGGAAGAAGTAAGTTCACGAACTTGTTTGGAATTTTAATTTTTTTAATTCAATTTATATATACATTTTGATATGTGTTTTTCGTAGGAGGTATAACTCCTATGTGAAAAGTACTAGATTTCAACCTAGAGGCAGGGCTACCACCATGGAAGTAGTTCAAAGTTTTAATCTATGGTTACGTAATGAGCTGTTAAAGACCATCGATGTTGATCCAACTCTGTGGCGGTTAGTGCACGGGCTGAAGTTCATAACGCGTAGTTATATGAAGTACCAAGTGAATGGATTTTCATTTTCCACGAAAAAGTACGAAGACCGTATGGTAACACAAAATAGCGGTGTATGTATGAGAGCAATTACAAAATTTAGAGCGAGTGGCAAGGATAAAAATTATAAGGAAGCAGAAACAACGTATTATGGAGTCATTCAACAGATACTTGAGTTGGATTACACTGACTTCAAACAAACAGTTTTTTATTGTGATTGGGTAAAAGTCGAGGATAAGGTCAATGGTTGTAAAATAGATCCTATTTCAAACCTCATCATGGTAAATTTAGAGAAATTGAAGAACAAAAATAACGTGAATGACGAGCCATTTATTCTTGCATCAGAAGCGAGTCAAGTTTTCTACTCAAAAGATTTAAAAAATAACGGATGGTCTGTGGTCTTGCATACACCAAAACGGTTGACTACAAATGTGGATGACATTGAGTTCCCTACCGTCTATCAATCAGCTTTTGAAGACAATGAAAAATTAGAAGACCTTACCAAATCCATATGTTAACTTATTAGTATTCGTACATCACATGATTGTGTGTCTGTATATTTTTAATTGCACGATTGTGTGTATGTATGTTTTGAATATTTTATACATTCCAATGCAATTTCAGGTGTTGTCACTTCATAATTTTGTATGTGCAAGTGTGTTATATTATGGAGCGTTGACATTGATACATTGATACATTTATAATTATTATCGTGACTTATTAAAATAATTAGTAATATTATATTTTGCAGAAAACTATGTCAGAAAATCCACCATCTTCACATTCATCATGTTCAGAGGCGAAGAAAGTTGATCAAAACTTACTTGGTATTCCAGTCTCAGATAATGCTGGAAAAATCGCTACTATGCTCGGTAAACTAGTAAGAGCTCATGTGCCGATATCATATGGAGTAATTTTGAGAAGTAAAAATTGGTTCATGAATCATATGGCAGGAGTAAATTAGAGAAAATAAGAATAATTTAGTTGATTTTAATATAAATTTTACACATAATAATTATGAGCTATAGTGGAATAATATTTGATTTTACTATAAGGGTCTCAATAGATATTTACTAGATACTATTTATATAATTACATATTGGTATATTTAGCTTGAAAGGAACCAACGAGATTTTAATAATATTATTTTAGGATTGAATAATTTTATATATGCAATTTCTTTAATTAATTTTAATTAGTTTTCAAACACTAGTTATAAATTAAATAACAATTTAGATTTTAAAGAGTATCTTAAAAAAACAAAATCTCATATTGACTTTTTTAAGAACAAAATATAAATTAAGTTTTAAGTAATTTTATAATTAATTCTTTTTAAATTACATTGGGTAATTACTCTAAATTAATTATATTAATTAATTAATCCTTAATAAATTAATCCTAACCTCTTAATTAAATTAAGATCTCAACTTAAGATAAACCATGTATCTTAATTATTATTTTTAATTACGTCATTATATTTCGAACCACTCAGAGATCTAAATAATTAATATAAAAATTATTTTAAATCAAACAAATTTTGAAAACATTATACCTTTTAAAATTTCAACCTTTGAAATTACTTGAAAGCTTGTTCCATACATATATTTTTAGGAACTTGTTTAATAATTTGTTATTAACAAATTATTTTAAACATTTTATCATCATCTAAATTTGGCTTTTAAAAAATCTTAAAAATCAACTTGATAACTTTAAGTTAAACAACATTTATTATATAGAGAAAATAGTTTAAAACTTAAAGGAAAACTTGACTTATATTTTTAAAACTAATAGAACAAATACCCTAGAAAAACTCGAGTGAAACCCGAGCTAAAATCTGGGAATCCTCGTGCAATACCCGAGTCATCTTTCCCCTCTTTTCTTTCTTTTTACTTTGTCAAATTTTCAACAGTTTAACCCACAACAACGCCCCTGAAAAATACACGAGCCAAAATCGATTCTGCTCGATACCATTCCCGAGTCGCCATCTTCTTCTCCCCTCCCAAACGGATTTCCAGACTAGCTTCTTTTTTGAAGTAAGCATACTCTTACGATGGTCGCGGCCTTGTTGATGTTGCTGCAACTCATGGGCACCTTGTAAAAATCAGCATATCTTCTTCTCCCCTCCCAAACGGATTTCCAGACTAGCTTGAGATATTTTCTTTCTCAGATTTGCTGTTAACATATAAAAATCAGCATTAGATAATTTATATTAGGACTGTAGTAATTTTATAAGTTAAGTTTGAAAATTAAATACCATAATTCATGATGTCTCGGAGATGGTTGTTTGCTTTGAGTCTAAACATGGAAAGCCAATTACTTACCAAATGTGTCCTATCTACAAATTCCATACAAAAGTTGATAAGAATTCTTGCAATTTATTGTATTGAACTAAAAATATATCGGCTACTAATTTAAACATCAAATAATTATTGACTGCTTTAACTTGAAAGAAAAACTCATCTGTTTTGATTAATATTTACCAATTTAATTGCCCTGCAGATTAAATATACCCAGATGAAAACAAAGATATTTCCATAAAATGAATTAATAAACCAATTAATATGTTGTTTGCAGTCATGACATAAATCATAGAAAGATTCAGGTTCCTGTTGTTAGTACTTCAGTGGCATATGAAACATTTGTAATTGGTACTCCAACAACAACACCATTATTTTGCACATCCATTGCAACTAATATAGGATGAAAAATAATAATATTCAGTTTCAAATGATACGAGTAACATGAATCGTGTAATCCTGGAGCTAACAACTTATAAATGTGAAATAGTTCGAGGAAGCAGATTAGGTAGTTTGAAAGTTTGGTGTAGGTAGTTATGACATGTAACATTGTCAGTCGTATCAAAACATCGTTTAGGATTAATTGACCTTACATTATCTTAATTAATGGTTCTAAATATGGTAGTTCGTAGGGAAATGTAGCCACAGCTAACACCATCTACATTATCTTAATGAAGCCAATAAACTAACCCGAGGCATACTCATATATTCTCATAAACATGTAGGCACATTCTCAATCATACAACACATTTCACACCACAACATCATAGATGATCACATGCTACTCAGATATAACAAGTTTAAGGGTTTATAAAGGTAGTTTGTTCACCTGAAATCATGAAACAGAGAAGAACATTGAAGTTTTGCCTATAAATGATTTTTGAAAAATTGGGAAACTGTTGTTTGAACTGATTTACTTTGATTTTGGTTTGTAGCTGAGTTGATCTTGATGTTGAGTTGCCTTTGAACTTGAATTTGCTTCTTGAATTTACTGCATGCCTTGATTTCCAGACTGGAACTCAAACTGTTGTTTTGAATTTGAATTGCATCTTAGAATCATGTTTGTGGCCTTTAGTTTACTTTCCAGGTTTTGATTTTAAACTTGCTTGAAACAGATTTGAAAGGAAGCTTGATTTTTTTTCAGGTTGGTTTCCAGTTTGAAAATTTTGAGGTGATTTTGTTTTGAACTTTTGATTCTCCTTTATATTTTAATTCTCAGTTTTGAGTTTTGTTCTCTTTTCATCTGGTTTGTTGATCTGTAGTTCTGTTTTTTCAGATTTGATGAAGAAAGAAAAAAAAGGAGACTTAGTTGAAAAATGAAGAAGCCTGGTTTTAAATTGAAAAGAAATGAAATTGTCTTTCTTTTTTAATACATTTTAATATTTTGAATATTTTTTACAATTGAATCATATTTCTTCTTTTCCCAACATGATATGCAAATGTGTTCACTCATGGTATCAGACATGAAGAGTATAACACAAACTTCTCAAACTGTCAGCAAATATACTCATGGTATCAGCAAATATACTTCTCAAACTATCATTAGCGTTTATTTTTTTGGTACGACACAAACTTCTCAAACTGTCTTTTGTACTACTATAATTTATACCCATTTTTATGTTTGCAGGTTGAATCAGGAATGATCTTTATGCAATCTTTGGTACTAGCTAATTTTATTTGGTTTAGCAAGAAGTGTAGCAAGAGACTTGGAGTAATTCATTTGCAAAAGGTTTAGCCAGAGACACTGTTATAAATGTTATACTCTGGGTTCTATTGAACATCTTAAGGTCTTGTATTGATATTGTGACTTGTGTAGCTCTTGTTTTGAGCTTAACTTCATATTTGTACTAAATGCTAGTATGTACTATTTTTCGTGTTATGTAATGATATTGTTAAGTTATTATGCACTGCAATGCGGATTATTGAATCATTTGAATGTGCACTGCCTATAATATTATTTGTTTTCTAATATCATTTGAGTGTGGAATTTTATATATGTATGTGTAATTGAGTACTTAGATACGGCTTCTGGCCGTATCTAATGTGTCAATTAGATACAACTAAAATGGCGTATCTAATTGATACATTAGATACGGCCTTAAGCCTTATCTAATTGGACAATTAGATACGGCTAATAGCCGTATCTAATTGTCCAATTAGATACGGCCTTAAGCCGTATCTAATTGTCCCATTAGATACGGCTAATAGCCGTATCAAAATAATAAGCTCGCCATATTTTGATACGGCTAAAAGCCGTATCTAATTCGATTAGATACAGCTTTTAGCCGTATCTAATTCGATTAGATACAGCTTTTAGCCGTATCAAAACATCGTTTATGGTGTAGTGACAATGCAATTTGAAAAAAGCATGGGTTCCAAAAGCAAATAATCAAGATAATCAAGAGAATAATCTTCAAGAATTGGGTGAAACAACCATGCTGAGTAGTAATGAAAATGTTGAAAATGTAGGGATATGTGCATCCAAAAGTAAGGAAAAGCATATCATCCAAAGGGGAGTCATTTCCGATCAAGAAAAGGTGCTCACTGATCAAGATAATCAGATCACAGCAGTGGGAGTTCATCAAATTTTGAAAACAACAAAGAATAATATGAAAAATAGTCAAGAAAAAGAGATGGAGGGCGACGTAAATGCAATGGTCTTAGACTCTGGAACCCCTCCTATTCCAGAATCTTGTTTAATTACAGACAATTCTGCTGAAATTAACAAGGGAAAAAATCCACAAAATGGTAATATTTTTGATGTTATATCAATAGAGGTCGATCCTCCTCCAAAGAAGGCTGCAGAGACTGAGGAGATTCTTAATCTAAAATTTGACTCAGCCTTGCCTCGCACATCTTCTGAATTCGATATCTCCTTGATACAAATCCCAGAATCAATGGTCAAGGATAGTAGTAACTCAGTTCTGCCCCAAATATCTGAACATTTTGATATTGCCCAACTGCATATTCCAAAGAAAGGTAACAGAGGTAAGAACAAAGAAAAGACTGATTTTAAGCAAAAATATGTGTCTAGCAACCCAGAATGGACAGAAATGTCAACTAGATTAAACGCAAAGAGCTCGGAGTGCAAGAGGAGAGGTAAGAGTACCAGTGTATCAGGTACAATTTAAACCCCCCTATTTTTAATATTATTATGAGTTTATTTGCATGGAATGTAAGGGGGATGAATTCCCCAGCAAAGCAGACTGATATTCTGCATATGATTAGGATTCATAAGCCTACTATTATTGCTCTTATTGAAAATAAGATGAATGATGATAGTATGGATAGATTTAGTTTGAAACTTGATAAAAAAAAATGGAACTTTATTAATAACAATGATTGTGGGTGTAAGGGCAGAATCATGTTAATTTGGGATTCTACAATATGGTCTATAGATAATATTAATAAAGACACTTAGTATATTGACACTAGTTTCAATAATGTTGGAGGATTCTCAATTCAAGTCACTAGTGTGTATGGTAGTAATATTGAAAAGGAAAGAAATGGCTTATGGTGCAGACTTAAAGCAAGGAATCAAGTTATAGAATTTCCTTGGATTATAATGGGGGATTTTAATACAGTTCTTCATTCCTATGAAAAATCCGGTGGTAGTCATATTCCCCAAAGTAATTTAGACAGGATTAACAAATTTATGATAGAAACTGGTTTGATTGAAACTAGTGTTTCTGGTAATAAATTTACTTGGAAATCTGGTGTGGAGAAAAATATCCATTGTAAACTTGATAGGGTGTTAGTAAATAATGATGTATATAAAAAATTCCCAAATCTTGAATGTAGCACCCTAGAACAGAATACAAGTGATCATACTCCAAATTTTATTAAGCTTTTTAATGAAGTGGATTTTCCTGATAGAAAGAAGGTTCCTTTTAGATTTAAAAATGGTTGGATATGTGATGAAAATTATGATGGTGTACTTAATGATTGTTTTAATTTTTCATGTGATGGGAACAAACAGTTTCAATTTAATATGCTACTGAAACATATCAAAAGTAACTTAAAAGAATGGAACAAAAATAATTTTTAGGATAAAAACATTTTGAACAATCTTAAGAAAAAAGGGAAAGTATTACAAGACCTGGCAGATCAACATCCTGAGGATTTAAATACTGTTAAAATGTTTTTTGAGAATCAACAAAATTTATCTAGAGAAATGCACATTAATTCTGTTAATGCCAAACAAAAAGCTAAAGTGGATTGGCTTACTATGGGGGATGACTGCACCAAATTTTTTCATGCTAAAATGTCTACTAGGAAGCATATGAATAATATAGGGAATATTATAGATAGTTCTGGTAAATCTATTAATTCCTATAACTCTATAGTTCAAGAAGCTTTGAAATTTTATAATGAACTTTATTTTTCTGATAATCAAATTCATAATTTCCCGAAAATCATTTGCAAACAAAAGTTAAACAGGGCAGTAGATGAAATTCTTCTTGCTCCAGTATTAGAAAATGAGATTAAAGCTATTATTTTTAATGCTGGGGATAATAAAAGTCCTGGCCCTGATGGTTTTAATGCTAAATTTTATAAAAATCATTGGGATAGATTAAGGGGTCAGGTGACTGAAGTAGTTAATGAATTTTTTGCTAAGGGAAAGCTTTTGAAAAGTCTGAACCATACCTTTATTACTTTAATCCCTAAAAGTAAAAATCCTTCTAGCATTGGTGACTATAGACCTATATCTTGTTGCAATGTTATTTATAAGATTATTGCTAGCATGCTTAGCAATAGAATTAAGGTGTTTCTGCCCTTTCTTATCTCAGAAAACCAAAGTGCTTTTGTTCCTGGTAGACTGATATATGAAAACTCAATGTTAGCCCATGAGATGGTTAGGAATTTCAATACTAAAAATGGGGATAAGATGTGCCTTAAAATTAATTTACAAAAAGAATATGATAAAGTCAATAGACAGTTTATATGTCATATGATGGCTAGTCTAGGTTTCCCTTCTAAATTTTATGATCTGATATATGAATGTATTAGTACCCCTACCTTTTCTATTCTTATTCAAGGTAAACCAGTAGGTTTTATGAAAAGCAATAGGGGTATTCGACAAGGTGACCCTCTATCTCCATATCTTTTCACTATAGTTATGGAGTATTTCTCCATTCTGACTGAAATAGAGTTGTTAAGGGGTCAAATTTCTCCTATAAATAGAGTTCAACCCACTATTTCTCATCTTATATATGCAGATGATCTGATGCTCTTTACAAAAGCAAATGAACAGAATGGTTATGCTATTTCTCAAATTCTTATGAATTTACATAAGTATGCAGGGTTGCAGGTGAATGAGCTTAAAAGTAAAGCTTATTTTAGTAAATGTAGTAAACATAAAAATGAAATGTAAAAATTTTTGAATGTTACTGAGGGGAAATTGCCTATTAAGTATTTAGGATTACCTCTATCTGTTAACCAAATCAAAGATAGTGATTGTTCTATGCTTATTGAAAAAATTCAAGAAAGAATGGAGACATGGTCTTGTAAACTCCTTTCCATAGCTGGGAGAATGGAATTGATTAAAACTGTTATTTATGCCATTATTTTATACTGGCTTCAAACATTTCATATCCCAACTGCATCTATTAAGAAATTAGAAAGTAGATGTGCTGATTTCCTGTGGAAAGGAGGTTACCACAAAATCAGTTGGGATAAAATCTGTAAACCCAAAAAAGAAGGGGGGATGGAGATTCCTGAGCACTGAATCTTTATGGTCAAATTGGATGAAGAATAAGTATCTCAAAAAAGGTAATTTTTGGAATATTTTACCTAAAGATAACCATTCAAATGCTTGGAAACATATTTTAAAATGTAGAAATATTGGTAAACCTATTCTAGAGAGGATTTTTAAAGCAGGGAATGAAACTAATCTTTGGTTTGACCCTTGGTTTCAGCATGATTCTTTTGTAAATAGAATTGGGTGGAATAATTTAGTAATTTTTTGCAATGCTAATACAAATGTTTCCATGATTATCAAAGATAATCAATGGCAGCCTCAATTGCATCCCATTACTAACCCACATAAGAATGAAATTAGTAGTATTCACATTGACTCTAATGCAGAGACTGATTACTGGGACTGGACTGCTAGTTGCAAAGGGAAGTTCTCTTTTAAAAAAACATGGGAGTGGATTAGGAACAAACAGTCTACTGTTGACTGGTATCATTGCATCTGGAACAAAGTTAACAATCCCAAGATGGCAATCTGTTCATACTTTGCTATGAATAACAAATTACCAACCTGGGATAAAATAAAAAAATGGGATAAAAATGCTAAAACACTTTGTTCCTTATGCAACGGTGAAGATGAGAGTATTAATCATTTATTTTTTGAATGTAGTTATGCCTATTATATCTGGGGTCAAATTCAAACAACACTGGGAATCCAGAACAATGGGCTTATGGAGCTTAATCATGCAGTACAACATATCAACATCAAATTCAAGGGAAAATCTCTAGAAAAAGACTTTGCAAACATCCTTATTACTACTGCTATCTATCATATATGGAAAGAAAGGAACAACCGAAATCATAACAAAACAAATCTTACTAAAGAGCAAAGGTGGTTACTGATAGAGTCGGACAGCAGAATTATGCTTCGTAAATCAAAGAAAAAAGTGAAAAATCAAACCAATTATGCCCTTTTAGCCGAGCAGTGGAGTAAAGAAGCGGGCATCAAGCATATGGAGAGGTACTTGCATAACCCGAATGTCATAGCAAAGGAGCTGGAACTTCACCAGAGCAATTCTGATAAAGTCGACAGCTTTAGCCTTCGCAAAACTCAAGCTTCAAATAAATGGAAGGAATCATCTATCGCTAGTCATAATGAGTTCAGATCTACTGAACAATTCATCGCAAAAGAGCTAGACCTTCACCAGAGCAATCTTGATAAAGGGGACAACTTTTGCCTTCGCAAAGTTCAAGCATCAAATAATTGGACGGAATCTTCAATTATTGGGCGTAACGAGGTCAGATCTACTGAACAATTCAGTAATCTGAACAACAGTGGAGATAAGAATGGTTTTGCAGAGAATAGAAGTTTATCTTCGTGGGAGAGAGGGGAGAAAAGTGGTACGAAGGAGTATGGATGAAGCTCGCAAGCCTCCGCCATTTTTTTTTCTTTTGCAAAACTTGAGATTATGGTTTCGTATGTCGGCTGTAACCTTTGTAAGAAGGTTATGTAAGTATCGGGTATTAAACCGATTGTATTTTCTTTTGGGCCTTGGGCCTTTGTACCCATTCATTTCAAAAAAAAGTATTTATTGTTTATTTCTAAGTATTTATTTTCTTATATAGGATCAAATGTTGTGAATGATTATTATTAGATTTTGATTTGATTGTTTTATATTTATGCTTATTTAGATAATCTATTTTTTATTATTTCCTGATCATTCTTTTCCTGTACATTAGATTGAATTATATGAGCGATTCACCATTGAGATGGATTTGATTGGTGTTTTAATATGATACAGTGATGACATCTTTCCATGTGATTTCATGATATTAAATTCTATGTACCAAAAAATCTAAATAAACGGTGTTATAGTACCATTAGGATGAAACATTCGGTAATAGTTCTCCAGTTATCCTTTGGACTTGTTATATAGAATAATGCAGTGATGAGTATCATTTATAAGCAGTGAATAAACATTTGAGTATCACACAAAGGTATGAGACGCTGTTGTGAAATTTATTTGATTATTCATTGTAAGTAGACGACACTCGCGTGATGGGAATAGAGTGGATAGTGTGAGGTGGTACACGTAGTGATATATCGCTATGTGCCTATATTTAGTGAGTATGGCTCTGTGCCTAACGATGACCAAGACTTTGTGTCTATATGTATTGTTTCTTTATGCCACTATTATGATGTACTCCTATAATATTTGTTGGAGATGACCAGATGGCTAGAAGCCACCCTAGCGGCCTGATCGTGGGGTCGCACCCCAAATCTGTGACACCATATTATATAGCTCTGTGCTACTCCTATACACTGTTCGCCCATGTGTCACCTAAGTTAGTCGTTTGTTGCCTATAGGGGCATGTGTAGTGTCATGACTTAAGAGTCCTCGCGTTGACGAAACACATCGGTGGATACATGTCACGATGACTGTGTGGTAACTAAAGACTGTAGAGACTTAGTGTCTCTGGAGCTTGCTTAGTGCTATCAATCTCCCTTCTGGTACTGACGGAGTAGTAGATTGGCATATACGATTGATACACCTCACTAGAGTATAGTTATGAGTTTGATGACCCATATAGTGTTATATATATGACTCTACTTAGGACTTCGTGTCTGTCATATAGCTGTATCCCATCATAATACTTTATGATGGTATATATATGAGGAGATGAGATTATACCTAAGATATATATATATATATATCCAGAGTATAGTGGCATCTCATGTTTATTGATAGGCAACCTATCCTATTTTATGTATATTGATGATGATGTCTTATCGAGATTGAGAGATATATTTGGGCATTGCTTCGTGTTAGCCTGATTATACTTGGTGATATCTCATTTGTTGATATTTTTAATTTTGATGATGATTTCTGGATATGTATGATTCACCCATTGTGTTGATTCCAAGATTTCTGATTTCATATGTTTCTATATGGGTGATGACATCTTTTGATATCAGTTTTGATTGTTTCATATGGATTTGAGTCGTTCGGCTGATGTGATACCTTTATGATTATTCATGGCATTATACATATATTTTTGGCATATTTCATTATATTTATATGTATCCTTTGATGTGTCGTCTGATGATTTTATTATCTATGTTAGAGTTATCATATTATTATTCTCCATTTACATCGTGTTACCCTATTTGAGATATTACCCTATTTGAGATATTAGATTAGACATAATCTGACCCATGTGTTATTTATGTAATACTCGGGCCAGTCCGAGACATTTCAGGTACTAGGACGACGTGACCAGCATTTTGTTTTATTGGGCTTAGACGAGTCTTATATTAGGATTGTTATATGACATGTGTATGACATTGATTTACTGTATATATTTGACACCGAGTTGTATATTGATTGTTCATTACATTATATTGAGATAATTGACATTTGAGATATGTTGTATTCTTACAACATTATTGTATTATATATTATATGCCATCGCTGCGATTCTGACTCGGTGTTCTCTGTGATTTACTATATATTATGAATTGTTTTGTCCTGGAAGCACACGTGTTTATTGCTTTATACCGATACTATGTACGTTCAGTTGAGTTATTTATTTGATGTTTTAATACATACCAGTGTTAGTCCAAGGGAATATTCATGTGTGCACCCTATATAGTCTCATTCTCCGTATTATCTGATGGTATTATTCTATAATACTCTTGGATAGTATGGGTATAGAGGTACGGTGTTCACAATACACCTTTTATTTTGAGCAAGATTGGTTATCGAGTTAGATTTATATAATAAATTACATAATTGCCCCTAGGGAATACCCCTAACTCTATCAAAAGTCACTATATATTAAGTGGCACAATGGGATAACATGTAATCAATTTAATCACATTTAATTTCTAGCATAGTGCTTGTTACCGCCTTCTGAAAAATTAATAAAAAATAACCATAACTTGGTATTTACAATTCTTTTCCTTGTAATTACTTCTTTTTTCATTCATCTAGATGTTTTAAAAGATTCCATTAATATCCCTTCTGATGGTTACTGAACCAAATCCATAATCTAATCCATTGTCATTCAACACAAAGTGGATGATGGAAAGGTTCTTTGTGCTTTTTTCTTGTTTTTTTTCCTCATAAAAGTGTTTCCTCGTATATAATTATAAGTGATTATTAGGCTCAGGTCCTTAAAATCAAACTTAATACACGAAAACTCCTCCCCAAAAAATATTGTAAATTAGATCCCTAGAATTAAGTTACTGAATAATTGCATACATTTTTGCAATTATTCAGTGAATAATTGCAGATATTTATGCAATTATATCCAAAAATTGTATAATGTCTGCAATTATTCAATGAATAGTTGCAGAAATTTCCGCAGTTTTTTTGGTGAATAATTGGGGAAATTTCCGCAATTTTTTGGTGAATAGTTGCGGAAATTTCCATAATTTTTCAATGAATAATTGCGGAAATGTCTAAATTTTTTGGATATAATTGCATAAATGTCTGCAATTATTCACTGAATAATTGCATAAATGTATGCGATTATTCAGTAACTTAATTCTAGGGACCTAATTTACATATTTTTTTTGGCAAGGATGTTTGGTGTATTTTGAAACTTAATAGGGATTTTAGCCAAACTGTCGCTAATTATAATTCTCAAAAGAAAGAGCACTTACAATGGGATAATAGCACTATAATTTGTATTCTGAGAGTTGCAATTCAAATAAATGTTAAAATTATAACATGAATAAAATTATAAATAATCTAATAGAAAATAATAAATAAAACTACGAGCAATTATGTTATTGTAATAAATAAAATTACTAACATGCCATAAAATAAATGCTAAAGTATCAAACCACATATTTATTCTTAGAAACATAAAAATACAAATAAATCAAAATCATTATTTCATTCTAGGGTGATGCAATTTCTCTTGCCCACGGTCATATCCTCATCCAAGTTCTCTCCATTCACTGTTCTTTTTTATTGGCATAGTTTAACCTCCTGAAAATAATAAAAAAAATATTAAGTTATTATCATTGATTTGCAACATTGTTTACTTTTTAATGTAGTTTTACCCTTTTCTTTTCTTTTGTGGTGCTAATAGCTTTTGGATCAGCCATGACTCTTTGAATTTAATTTGCAGTTAATTTCCTCTTTTCCCAATTATTTATACAATAGTCTGTCTTTTTAATTTGGAAGACTGTTTTTGTCCCAACCAAATTACTGAATATTGAAGCAATCTTTTCCTTTCCATCTTCCTATTTACCAATTATACTTCAAGTAAAGAGAGATAAAAATATATATTTTATATAAAAGCTACGATATATGGGACATAATAATATGTGATTCAAGTTTAGTTAACCCTTTTACAGTATATTTTAATAAATGCCCGGCTTCCTTCTCAAATGCAACCAAATCAACCAATCCATAATCATCCTCAATTTGCATACTAAGTTTGTACCTAAAAGTAACATTATAGGTAAATCATATGTCAAATTTTTAAATAATGATAAACTTTATTAACCATATAATTGGGCATCTAGTTTCAGTATCCAACTTGTTGCTGTAAAATACTTCTTCTATCTTTTCCATCGTCTTCTTGCATTTTGGGCAAGACATATAACTCCAACCATATCGATCATAAATTTTTGATATAATGGCACAGAAATTAAACTTAGTTCCCTATATAATGGGAAAAAATCATTATGTTCATTAACTTGCTTAATCAAAATAAAATTTGGGTATCTTTGAAAAACATCTTTAGACAAAGATAACACATACTTTGCTGTTTGGATTTTTCATTTCGGACAATAGTTCCTCCAATGTTCCTCCATTGTTGCCTCCATGGTATTATCATTTTGACAATTTGTATTATTGATTCATTTAAAGCAATCCCTTCTCTAAGATATTAAAGATGTGTTAACTAAAATATGCATCGTGTATAAGTAGTATGAAATTTATTCTTTATATTTTTTTTTGCTAAAACGTACCTTCTTAACATGGTAGAAACTTCCTGCACTTCCAAATTAATATATGTTTTGGTAGCATTTGTTGACTGCAAGAAATATTCCCTTATTTATAGAAAATGATAGTATTTCAAAATTTATTTAATGATGCAAGAATCGTTAGGTAATTTTCTTTTTACTTCCATAGTTTTTAACAGTAATAGAGGTATTATGATAATGGTTTCATTATATCTTCTTCATTGCATTGTTCAGTTAAATCTCCCCATAAGGTAACATGGATTTTTTTACCACTATAGAGAAAAAAATTATAGCTGCATTTTTTCAATAAAGATATTAATGATAACGAAAATTAAAATCATTACCTGGAATTTGCAATGATAATATCTCTCTCCGAACTTTTGTTTTTTAGCTCATTAAACTTGGCTACTTCTTCAATATTTAATAGTGAACATGGTTTGCCAATCACGTCTGGAAAGTTATTTATATATTGTTAACTAAATGTAATTCAATTGGTTCGTTCTATATATGTATATTTGTACAATCATACCTAATAGGTATGTGTCATTTCCATACCGTGATTCTATTTCATCCAATGGAAATTTTCAAATTTGTATTTAGGAATTTGTGTTTCATCGTCAAACACCTTTATTGTGCACGTGTTAGCATGAAATTCAATTTTGTATGGCTTTTCCACGACCTGATAAGTTTGCTTTTGGTTTTTGATGCTAAACTTGCTTATTTCAAATATTGTTCCCTTTGCAACTTTAGATTCAAACTTCCTCATTAAAAAATTTGGTAGGACCATCATCAATTATTATCCCTAATAAACAAAACTCGATGTTTATCTAAATTTTTAAGATAATCTTGAATAATTACTTACAATATTTAATGCTTACCTCTTCATCAAAAAGCAACATGTTAATCATGAAAGTTTCATTGTTCTTCAAGTTAATCGACCTCTATATTCCAGAAACCCTCACTTTGATTTTGCAGTCATTTATGTATGCGTCTAGAGATTACAAACTGCAATAGTTGGAGTTCATTCTTTTTGTTACCTGTGAGCAGAAATTATTAGTAATATTTTCTTTAAACTGACAAAAGCAGCAAACCAAGTAAAGATATGTTGACTTTTTAGAGATTTGTTATTTTTAAAATTATAATTGCTTTTCTGATGAGAATAAATAGTTTGTCTATGCATAATTATATGTTTATAAACTATAATACATTAAAATGTTTATAAATTATATTCTATTATTAGGGTAATTTAACCGAGTCAAATACATAATAAGAAAGCTGTTATACTTCCAATATATATATATATATATATATATATATATATATGAATGGCATTTATTTCATTATGCGTAAAAGTGCGGAAATAACATATTAGGATTAAGAAATTGAGATATACCTGTATTGAATAATGATAAAATATGTGATCTGAACGTCTGTAGTAATTATTGTTTACAATGTTCTGTTTATCTAGAAAATGTGATTAGGCTATGAAAACCTTGAAATTATATAATTTTATCAACTAATGTTGCGTTTGTTTTCAATCAGAAGTTTTGATCTAACTTCTGATTTCTAAATCAGAACTTTCTGTGTTGTTTGTTTTCTGTCAATGTTCTAAATAAAGCCTTCTGTTCAGACTTAGAACTTTTTTGCTGCTTAATTTTAGTTCTTAATGCCGAATGATGTTTTTTTTTCACTTTATACACTTATTAAAATCCACAATTATAATGCAAATTTGAAAATTTAATATTAACGTTTGAAATCTAATTTTTTTTTTTCAAATTTGCAAAATCCAGCATACTTTTAAAATATAAGTTTTTGAAAATACTAAAATTGAAAATTAAAGGTTTTTAAATTTGAATTTTTTGAATTAAAAGTTTTTAAAACTATTTGTTCTAATTAGAAACTTAAAAACTTCTAAAATTAAAAGTATAAAAATTCATTGTTTTTAAAAAATATAACTTCAAACATAAAAAATTCATAACTAATTATGGAAATTTAATTTTTGAAAATTAACATTTTTACAACCTTTTCTAATATTCAGTTTTTATTATTCGAAATTTTGTTAATTTAAAGCATTTAAAATTTAAATTTGAAAGTTCTATTTTTAATAATCTTTACTTAAAAACCAGTTGGTATAGAGGGTGTTATTGTAAAAATACCATAATTATTAACTTTAACCAACGATTTTAGAATGCAAACAAACAAGTAAGTAATTATTCTGAATTCAATATTCAGCAATCAACATTCAGAGTTCAACAATCAAAATTTAGATTTTAGCATTTTAAATAAATGGAGCCCAAGAAAAAAGAGGGAGACTCTATCATATATTAGAAGTGTTTTGGAATTTGAATGAAATAGACCTAGTTGAACCCGTGTGTGTTCCCTTTAATTATTATATACAATTCTTTTTAATTTGATTTCTTATATGACTACATGTATAGTTTTTTTACATTGCTTTTATCACTATAGATTGGATGGACTTACTTCAAAGAGTGGGGTGTGCCAGCAAAGATTTGAACTCTGAAATTTTATAAAGACGTTGGTTTATTTTAATGTTGTAAAGTAGGCATCTTGAATAATATTAGAAAGATGTTAATTTAATTTAATGTTGTAATGTGTTTGAGTACTAAATACAATTGTAATGTATTTAACAAATTACTACTGTAGTATTTTGAAATTAATATTAGTAGCAAGTTACATGTACTATTTGTTGAGTATATTTACATTTATTAACATATTAATTTTGAATAAAATATTGATATATGTTAATAGTAAGAAATTTTAACAGTAGGTAGGCATATCTTTGAATTTCAACATGTTAATTTTGAATAAGATATTGATATATGTTAACAGTAAGCAATTTTCATAGTAGGCATACCTTTGAATTTCGAATTGATGGTAGGCTTAATAGTAAGTTGTTATCGTGCATTTGTTTTTTTGAATCGGAGACTATAAAATTAAACTTTTAATATAAAATATCTAGAGGGTTTTAAGGAGAGAAGAGAAAAATATTAGAATCAACGCCATGTTTTAAAATAATCTAATAGAAAACAATAATAAAACTATCAACATTTAGGTTATTGTAGTAAATAAAATTACCAAAGTGCCCTAAAATAAACACTAAAGTATCAAACTTCATATTTATTCTTAGAAGCATAAAAACACAATTAAATCAAAATCATTATTTTATTCTAGGCCGATGCAATTTCTAGTCATATCCTCATCCAACTTCTCTTCTTTCATTGTTCTTTTTGATTTGCATAGTTCGGATTTAGCCTTCTGAAAAAAATAAAAAATATATTAAGTTATTATCATTGATTTGCAATGTCATTTACTTTTTAATGTAGTTTTACCTTTTTCTTTTCTTTTGTGGTGCTAAAGGCTTTATGATGATTTGACTCTCTGAATATTATTTGCAGTTAATGTCCTCTTTTCCCAATTATTTATACAATAGTCCATCTTTTTTATGTGAAAGACTTTTTGTCCCAACCAAATCACTAAATATTGAAGCAATCTGTTCCTTTCCATCTTCTATTTATTACCAATTGTACTTTAATTAAAGAGAGATAAACACACACACACACACACACACACACACACACATATATATATATATATATATATATATATATATATAAAAGCTATGATATATGGGACGTAATATGTGATTCAAGGTCAGTTAAACTCTTTTATCGTATATTTTAATAAATGTTCGGCTTCGTTCTCAAACGTGACCAAATCAACCAATCCAGAATCATTCTCAATTTGTATATTGAGCTTGTATCTAAAAGTAACGTTATAGGTAAACCATATGTCAAATTTTTAAATAATGATAAACGTTATTAATTTTTTTTACCGTAGAATTGGGCATCTAGTTTCAGTGTCGCACCTTGCTGCAGTAAAATACTTCACCTGTCTTTTCCACCATTTTTTGCATTTTGGGCAAGATATATAACTCCAACCATACCGATCATGAATTTGTGATATATTGACATGTCAATTAAACATAGTTCCCTATACGATAGAAAATAAATCTTTATATTCACTGACTTGCTTAATCAAAAGCAAGTCAAAACTAAATTTGGGTATCTTTGAGAAAAATCTTTAGATAAAGATTACTCATACTTTGTTATTTGGATTTTTCATTTTAAACATAGTTCCTTCAATGTTTTTTCCTCCATAATTGCCTTTGTAGTATTATCATTTAATTGTTGATTCATTTAAAGCAATCCCTTCTCTAAGATGTTAAAGACGTGTTAACTAAAATATTCATCGAGGATAAGTAATGTGAAAGTAATTCTTTATTTTCTTGCTAAAACATATCATCTTAACATAGCAGAAACTTTCGGTACTTCCAAATTGATATACACTTTGATAGCATTTGTTGACTGCAAGTAATATGCCCTTGTTTATAGAAAATAATAGTATTTCAAAAATCTATTAAATAATAGTAAAGCAGAAGAAATTCTAGCTCTTACATTAATTCTAGCATTTCTCTTAACTCTCCTTAACTTTCTCTAGATATTTATTAATATATTTTTTAAAGATGGGATAAAATTTATTATTTTTGAATGGTTTATAATACTTTATTAATTTTACACTATCATTGTACGTTCAAAAACCTACACTTTCTGCTTTTTACTATTATTTTCAAAGTTCTCAATTTTCATGTACAATTTATATTTAAGTCTGTATATTTAAATTAATTAAATAATTTAACTGTAAACCGTTTAACCAAAATTAATTAACTATTATTTATTAGTAAGTCTAATAAATAATACATACAACAATGTCACCAAGTATATCATGCTCATTGTAACGAAATGGTATAAACTAAATTTTCCTTTAGATATATAAAATAGTATGGATCGCATAAAAAACAATAGGAACAACTTTAATATATAATTACTTATTTTAATAAATCATCAATTAAATGATAGAATGGTTTAAAAATTACAAATCATCTCAATAATTATAAAAAAATTACCCCCACTCTTTAATTCTCTTCGATTTTTTTTGTATCCATATAATTTATCATTTTATAATTATCCAAAATATTATGCTAATTTTTTCAATGATTTTATATTCCTATACCAAGATTTTATAAATTCTACAATTATTTGCAAAGTTTTCATCAACTTTCTCCTATTATTTTACATTCAAATCCATGGATTTAAATTAACCAAACACTAAAATCCATACTATATAAATAAATTCAAGTAATTAATACTCATTAAGTTTTGTGATAACTTATAAACAAAATAACAATTTCAATTTATATACCGCATTCGTAGTAACAAAATGGTAAAACAGATATTTCTTTCAAATATAAAAATATATGCATCACTTAACAAAAATTATATGCATAAACAAAAAAATAATAATTTATGATTGATATATCGAACATTGCGTAACAAAATTTTATTTTAACAATATTTAATGTATGAGTACCATGTTTTTACAACATTAGCGTGTGCAATGCACGAGATACATTCTAATACTTTATTGTTATTATTATTATCCATAATTTTAGTAAATTAAAAAAAATAGTTTTTCCCTTGATTATCTTCTATTACATTTAAATTTTTTTATTAATACCGATTTTGCAATTTAACATCTAAAACCCATCATATACGTAAGAGGGTGCGGATGCGCATAAATACACACAAGATCATAGATTTACGTAATATTACTTCAAAAAGGAAAATATTCATTCAATATTTTTCCTTTAAATTTATTACATAAATGAATACTTAAAATTGTCTCACATATATAGGTATATCAACATATTTAACGTATGATTTATTAATTTTAAATACAAATTAAACTTATTTTAAAATTAGATAAAATATTTTAAAACATAAAATTTTGAAATAACAATATTATATCTTCATTTATTTACATTTTTTAAACGTATAAATTAATAAAATAATATGTTTAACATATAATTTCCTTAAAAAAAATTATTGTAAAACTATTTTGAAACAAAATATATCATTTTAAATAGTTCAAATATGAAAATAACGAATATATGACTATTTTTAACTATTCGAAAATAATATTTCAATATATTCTACTACGAAAACGTAACAGTTTAACATGCTAAAATCAAAAGATAATAATGATAATTTTTCTATAAATTCATCTATATTTATTTAAAAAATATGAATCGATTTAATGTTATAAATTTCAAAATTATTTTATAATCAAAATATATTATTTTAGATATTTACAATAAATAAATAAATATAGGTACTTATAATCTATTCAGTTAATATATTAAATTAATTAATTATGTTTATCTAAGTATTGATCTGTTAAATAATAATAAAATAGAACAAAATATATTTTCCCCTTAATTCTCTCTTTTTAAGATTTCTTCTTTATTATCTCTATTGATTTGTCATGAAGCTTCTCACGATTTCAGTAAGTCAAATAAAATAGTATCGTCCTTGGTTATCTTTTATTATACACACACATACAACAATTTTATACTCTCATTAAATCTAATCTGAATATTTCATATAATCTAAAATATAACTTAGTAAAACTTTAAAATATAACTTAAAATTATATATTTCAGTGTGAATATTTAGAGTAAAAAAATAATAACTATTTAAACATATAAATTATTTATGTATGATATTTAAAATGTAACTGACTCGATTTGAGAAATATTATTTATTTTACAACAAAAATATTATGTTAACACAAAGATATGAAAATAACAATATAAATTTTCTATTAATACGGTGATCTGGACGCCCAGGTTCGAATTCGGAAACAGCCTCTTCACAATGCGAGAGAAAGGCTGCATACATTATCGACCTCCCGAGAGTCCACTATCGCGCGGGAGCCTCGTGCACCGGTCCACCTTTCTACATTTGTATACTCATTAACTATATATAAATTAATTAAATACTATACTTAACGTATAATTTATTTAAATTTCAAAAACATTTTTCTAAAATTTTAAATTCAGATGTAAATATTTATAATCCAAAATAATAATAGTTATAATTTTCGGTAATTTATTCTTATGTAACTTAAAATATTGATAGAATGATTTGTTAAATATATTCTATTAAATAATAGTAAGGTAGAAGGAATTATACCTTACTTATAGATTTTGAGAATTAAAGTATCATATTTTATATAAAGATCAGTATTGTTTTTAGTTTATGATTTTCACGATTATTAATAAGTCTCTCATTAATTTTGAGCTACTATTTAGTTTCGGGTATAAATTATATCATTGTTTAATTAATTCAACTATTTTACGTTCAAGTTTATATTATTTTCTTTCTTAAATGATATTTAGTAATAATAAATATGTATAATAATGAGGCTCTCTTTATTTTTCCTTAACACTTTATATTGAGGTATAATTACAAATTAGTTGGAATGTTCTCTTTAATTCCATTTAACTAAGCTACATTTAAGTTTATATTGTTTTTTTTTCAAAATTGGTATTTTATTATAAACTAATATATACACGATAATTGAAACACGTGACTTACACAAATATATGCTTAACATTAGCATATTATGTTATATGTCAATTATTTAACTATGTATATTTGATAATTTCTTTTACAACATTTCCATGTGCAACGCACGAGTTACACACTAGTTATATAATGATGCAAGAATCGTTATTTGATGGAGTAATTTTCCTTTTACCTCTATAGGTTTCTAACAGTGGTAGATGCAACTATTATGACTATGATTTCTTTAATTTTTGATGTACCTTCTTCATTGCATTGTTCGGCTAAATCTCCCCATAAGATAATATAGATCTTTTTACCACTGTAGAGAAAAATAATCATAGCTCCATCTTTCTATAAAGATATTAATGATAATGAAAATTAAAATCATTATCTAGAATTTGCAATTATGATATCACTCTTCAAACTTT
Organism: Allium fistulosum; assembly: GCA_030737815.1. Taxonomy (NCBI): domain Eukaryota; kingdom Viridiplantae; phylum Streptophyta; class Magnoliopsida; order Asparagales; family Amaryllidaceae; genus Allium; species Allium fistulosum. The sequence continues at coordinate 90,647,728 of CM060905.1, forward strand.
TGTTTTTAGCTCATCAAACTTGGTTACTTCTTAAATATTTGACAGTGAACATTGTTTGCCAATCACATCTTCAAAGTTATTTATACATTGTTAACTAAACGTGATTATATTAGTTCAATCTTTATATGTATATTTGTACAATCATACCTAATAGATATGTGTCATTTCAATACTGGAATTTTATTTCGTCCAATGGAAAAAATTCAAATTTGTATTTAGAAATATGTGTTTCATCGTCAAACACCTTTATTATGCACGTGTTAGCACGAAATTTAAAATTGTATAGCTTTTTGACGCAGTGGATTACACAAAACAAGGTAGAACGATGAATGTAGCAATCGGTGGATTGATGTATACTGAAATGCCTAAATTCGTTGATCCGAAGACACCGAATTCTAGCTATCCCAAACACGTTGATCGCGCACGATACCGTGTTCAAAGATCTGCGATTCTTCGCACGTTGATCTAGCGCACTAGATTCTGTGAATCGGCTTCTGCAGTCGTTGAATCGAGCGCACTCGATTAACCGAAAGAGGAGATAGGAGATTACACTCAACTACCAATTTAAGAAGAGGCACAAAGCTCTCAAACAAGAATTTTATTCAAAAATCAACAACCCATTACAAATGGCCACACATGCCTATTTATAGGCTACAACTCAACACAACAGAAATTTGTACAACACTTAGGTCGGCCACGACCTAAAACATCACGACCTAAAAACATCACGACCTAAACATCACGACTTAAAACATCATGACCTAAAACAGTACAACATAAGCAAATACAACACAACGCTTTACAACACATAGGTCGGAAACGACCCAAAACTATACGACTTATCACTTGAACGACCTAAAACAAGGTAGCATCTTCCAAGAATCCAGGCAGCAGTGAACTGTAGCAATCGGCGACCTAAAGTTCTCGCGACCTAACTTAGGTCGTAGATCGTACGCGACCTAACTTAGGTCGTAGGTCGAGGCATTCTTCATTCTGAATTTCAGAGCGACTTATCTTAGGTCGTAGGTCGTCCATACGACCTAACTTAGGTCGTATCACTTCTTTGCGACCTAAGTCCTTACGACTTATAGTGAGCGACCTATCTCTCCGCATCTCCCCGCGACCTAATTTAGGTTGTTCCTTTTCTCTGCGACCTATCTTAGATCGAAACATAACTCCGCGATCTAAGGTAAGTCGTAACTCGTTAGGTCGTCTGAGCGCCTTTCCTTTTAGCTCGTTAGCTCGCGAGTCTCCACTAGGTCGTTGCCGATCTTCACTAAGTCGTTGGTGCGACCTAAAGGCCTTGTTAGGTCGTTCGCGACCAAACACTTTACCAATTTGTGCTTCCTCAACCTGTAACGACTTAAAGGATTCGTTAGGTCGTACGCGACCTAACTCTTCACCATTCTGGGCATTCTTCTGGGCTGCATCATCCTCCCCAGGTTGAGAAAAATTCGTCCTCGAATTTGCGCCCTCTTCTTCCACAACAAACTCATTCCCATGATACGGTATCAGATGTTTAATATTAAACACGTCAGATGTATACACATCCTCCGGCAGCCTCAATTTATAAGCGTTTTCATTGATCCGTTTCACAATCGTTACAGGACCAATTTTCCGAGCTTTAAGCTTATTGTATGCTCCCACTGGAAAACGATCTTTCGTTAGTACAGCATATACCAAATCTCCTTCATTAAATTCGATGCTTCTTCGTTTCAAATCCGTAGATCGCTTATACTTTTCATTCGCTTTCTCCAATCGTTCCTGAACGATTTGATGGCATTCTGCCAATCCATCAACAAAATCAACAGCCCGTTTAACAGTTCCCTTTGGTTGTGGTACTATTGTCAAATCCAACGGTCCTTTTGGTAAACTTGAATAAACAATCTTGAATGGACTGAACCCAGTACTTCGATTGACTGCATGATTGTGAGCAAATTCTGCTTGACATAGTTTCATATCCCAACTCCTCAGATTATCTTGCACAAGACATCTCAACAAATTCCCCAACGATCTGTTCACAACCTCGGTCTGTCCATCCGTTTGCGGATGATAAGCGCTGCTAAAGTTCAACTTCGTTCCCACCATCTTCCACAAACTTAGCCAAAAATGACTCAGAAAACGAGTATCCCTATCCGACACAATAGATTCTGGCAATCCATGAAGTCGATAGATTTCTTTGAAAAATAATTGAGCAACATGAACAGCATCCACCGTCTTCTTACAAGCAATAAAATGTGCCATTTTCAAAAATCGGTCAACCACCACATAAATGGAATCATTACCACGCTGTGTTCTTGGCAACCCCAACACAAAGTCCATACTCACATCAACCCAAGGCTTAGTTGGTACAGGTAACGGCATATATAATCCAGCATTGGTCGTAGTTCCTTTCGACACCTGACAGATATGACATCGCTCCACAAACCTTTCCACTTCTTTCCTCATTGACGGCCAAAAATAAGATTGAGAAATCAGCTGTAATGTACAGTCTCTACCCACGTGACCTTCCTCATGCAATTCTTTCACAATCTTCAACCGTAAACTGCAATCCGGTATACATAATCGATTTCCCTTGAACAGAAAACCATCCACCATCATAAACTCATCCGTCTCCCCATTCTTGACTTTATCAACAAACTTTATAAAGTAAGGATCTTCAACAAATAACTCTGGTATCACATCAAACCCTGTCACTTCGACCTTCATTGTAGTCAACAAATGATTCCTTCTGCTCAACGCATCCGCAACACGATTCGTCACTCCCGATTTGTGTTTCACAACAAACGTAAACTGTTGCAGATATGCAATCCATGATGCATGTCTTGCTGAAATCTTGTCTTGCCCTTGTAAATGCTTTAAGGCCTCATGATCAGTGTAAAGAACAAACTCTTTCTGAAATAGATAGTGTCTCCAGTGTTTAATAGCTTGTACAACAGCATAAAATTCTACATCATATGTACTATATCTCATCTTCGCTCCTGATAACTTCTCATTGAAATATGCAATCGGACGACCCCTCTGACTCAAGACTCCCCCAATTCCAACCTTGGATGCATCAGTATGTAACTCAAACAACAACTGAAAATCTGGTAAAACTAGAATTGGTGCAGACGTCAAGAGTTCTTTGATTCGCTCAAAAGCAACCCCTGCTTCCTCCGTCCATGCAAACTGTTTACCCTTCATACAATCAGTCACAGGCGCCATCACACTACTAAAATGTGGAATAAACCTCCGATAAAATGAAGCCAACCCGTGGAAACTACGAACTTCCGTTATCGTCTTGGGTTGCAGCCAATCTCTGATAGCTTCAACTTTACTTTGGTCCACCTGTATTCCTTCTTTCAATACAACATACCCCAGAAATAAAACACTCCTCGCCATAAAAACACACTTCTTCGTAGCAGCGTAGAATCATTCTTCATGAAGGATAATTAATACTTTCTTCAAATGCTGAACATGCTCTTCTGTACTAGCACTGTAGATCAGAATATCATCAAAGTAAACCACCACAAATTTCCCAATGTACGACCTGAAAATTTGGTTCATCACCCTCATGAATGTACTTGGTGCATTCGATAGACCAAACGGCATGACCAGCCATTCATACAATCCTTCCCTCGTCTTGAACGCTGTCTTCCACTCGTCACCCGGTCTAATTCGAATTTGATGATAACCACTTTTAAGATCAATCTTCGAAAAAATCACAGACCCGCTGATTTGATCTAACAGATCATCAAGCCTCGGCATCGGAAATCTGTATCTGACTGTTATCTTTTTCAATGCTCTACTATCTATGCACATTCTCCACGTCCCGTCCTTCTTCGGTACTAACAAAGCTGGCACAACACACAGACTCAAGCTTTCCTACACACGCCCCTGTTCAAGCAATTCTTCCACTTGCCTCCTTAATTCTTCATGTTCCTTCGGACTCATTCGATAATGTGGTCTATGTGGCAACATTGCTCCCGGAACAAGATCAATTTGATGTTGAATGTCTCTCAGTGGCGGTAACTCCTTTGGTAACTCCTCTGGAAATACATCCTCAAATTCTTTCAATACTGGTTTCACTTCTTCTGGAATTTCAACCTCTTCACTGCTCTCATGCCCAATTAACAAGAATACTTCCGGCTCTTCCTCAACCTCCTTAACAAACTCCTTCAAAGATAATAAAGTTTTCAGCTCTTCAATCTCCTCCAGTTTGTTTTCTTCTTGTTGTCGCTTCTTAGGAACCAAAGTGATTTTAGTACCTTCAAACATGAAACTATAACTGTTGTTTCGCCCATCATGTTGCACCGCCCTATCATATTGCCACGGTCTCCCCAGCAACAAATGACAGACAGACATATCTACCACATCGCACCAGATTTCGTCTTTGTATTTCTTTCCAATTGAAAAATTCACACAAGCCCTTCGTCCAACCTTCACCTCCCCGCCTTTTCTCAACCAAGCCAGCTTGTATGGTTTCAGATGTTTCTCAGTCTTCAATGCCAACTTCCTCACAGCCTTTGAAGAAATTATATTATCACAGCTTCCAGCATCAATAACAAATTTGCAAACCTTCCCCAGAATAGTACATGTAGACTGAAAAATATTGCTCCTCAACCAACTACAATCCTCCTCTTGCTTTGGTGTCAAACAAGACCTCCTCATCATCAGATTACAACCTTCGTCTCCTGACACTTCTTCTTCCTCCTTATCAGGTGGTGAATTGAAACATTCAGCTTCTTCATCCTCATCCTCAACCTCTGCTATCATAGCTCTCTTCTTCGGCTTAGGACATTCATTACTTTTGTGGCCCATTTCTTGGCAATTGTAGCACTTGAAACTGTTATTGACTTTCGCCTTCCCAACCTCATTCACAACTGGTTTTGCAACAGCTTTTGAAACATTAGAACTTCCACTAACACCCTTCACCGGATTGTTGGAATTTGTAAACACACCACCTCCTCGTCTTCCCTGCTTCTCCCAAGCCAACGCCTTCTGGTGTGCTTCAGCAACTGATCTGGGATCAAACATGTTAACCATATCCTGTATCTGCATTCGCAACCCCCCAACAAATCTAGCTGTCAATTGTTCTTCTGTCTCCATAATATCATTCCTTGCAATCAATTGATAAAATTCGTCAGCATAGTCATTCACAGATTTCGTTCCCTGTCTCAAGTTTTGCAACCTCTGATACATAAGCGACTGATAGTTATAAGGTAAGAATGTGGCTTTCATCATTTTCCTCATCTTTTCCCATGATTCAACCTTTGACTTCCTCATCCGTTCACGTGTAAGTTTGGTTTGCTGCCACCATGCCAAAGCTCTCCCCCTCAGCCTTGTAGCAACCAACTTTACTCTACGATGTTCTGGAACTTCTTTGAAGTCAAAAATCTCCTCTACATTAGACAACCAATCCAAAAAATCTTCAGCTTACATACCACCTTTGAATTCTGGAATTTCAGTCTTCATCACAGATTCCCACTTGTGATCATACTCCGATTGATTTCTGCCTTGGCCTCGTCCATGAACACTACCTCCATCAAACTCCTCTTCAAAATCAGATGTATACCGATGTCGATCCTGACCACCAACATCTCTACTACCATCACGTCTACCACCAACATCCCTTCTATCTACATTCCTCCGTTCTCGAACATTCACATTCCTATCACGCCTTCGATCATCATCATTCCTATAACAATCTCGACTCGCACTTCTATGATCATTATCAATACTTCTCTCCCGATTGGAATGTGGTGAGACTCTACTTCCCCCATGGTTAGATTCAGGTGAAACCCTTCTCCGGTTTTGATTCATCTCTAACATCATCTTCTCTAATCGTCCAATCCCTTCATTAAGTTTCTCACTAAAGTTTTCATTAATTCTTTGCTCCACCTCATCAGCTTCTTCTCTTCTATACAAAGCTTCTACGTTTTGGTGACGATTAGCTCTTCTCGGCGGCATGGTTGATTCTTCAAAATTTTGACTTTCGGCTCCACTCCAAATTCGGCTAACGCTTCAACCTCGGCTCCAAGACTCGATTTAGCTATGATTGGCTAAAACAAGCTCTGATACCAAACTGACGCAGCGAATTACACAAAACAAGGTAGAACGATGAATGTAGCAATCAGTGGATTGATGAATACTGAAATGCCCAAATTCGTTGATCCGAAGACACTGAATTCTAGCTATCCCAAACACGTTGATCGCGCACGATACTGTGTTCAAAGATATACGATTCTTCGCACGTTGATCTAGCGCACTAGATTCCGTGAATCGGCTTCTGCAGTCGTTGAATCGAGCGCACTCGATTAACCGAAAGAGGAGATAGAAGATTACACTCAACTACCAATTTAAGAAGAGGCACAAAGCTCTCAAACAAGAATTTTATTCAAAAATCAACAACCTATTATAAATGGCCACACATGCCTATTTATATGCTACAACTCAACACAACAGAAATTTGTACAACACTTAGGTCGGCCACGACCTAAAACATCACGACCTAAAAACATCACGACCTAAACATCACGACTTAAAACATCACGACCTAAATAGTACAACATAAGCAAATACAACACAACGCTTTACAACACATAGGTCGGAAACGACCCAAAACTATACGACTTATCACTTGAACGACCTAAAACAAGGTAGCATCTTCCAAGAATCCAGGCAGCAGTGAACTGTAGCAATCAGCGACCTAAAGTTCTCGCGACCTAACTTAGGTCGTAGATCGTACGCGACCTAACTTAGGTCGTAGGTCGAGGCATTCTTCATTCTGAATTTCAGAGCGACTTATCTTGGGTCGTAGGTCGTCCATACGACCTAACTTAGGTCGTATCACTTCTTTGAGACCTAAGTCCTTACGACTTATAGTGAGCGACCTATCTCTCCGCATCTCCCCGCGACCTAATTTAGGTCGTTCCTTTTCTCTGCGACCTATCTTAGATCGAAACATAACTCCGCGACCTAAGGTAGGTCGTAACTCGTTAGGTCGTCTGAGCGCCTTTCCTTTTAGCTCGTTAGCTCGCGAGTCTCCACTAGGTCGTTGCCGATCTTCACTAAGTCGTTGGTGCGACCTAAAGGCCTTGTTAGGTCGTTCGCGACCTAACACTTTACCAATTGTGCTTCCTCAACCAGTAACGACTTAAAGGATTCGTTAGGTCGTACGCGACCTAACTCTTCACCATTCTGGGCATTCTTCTGGGCTGCATCACTTTTCCATGACTTGGTAAGTTTGCTTTGGTTTTTGATGCTAAACTTGCTTATTTCAAATATTGATCCCTCTACAACTTTAGATTCAAACTTGCTCATTGAATTTTGGTACGACCACCATCAATTGATATCTCTAATAAACAAAAGTCGATGTTTGTTAGTATGTTTAAGATAACCTTGAATAGTTACTTACAATATTTTAATGTTTACCTCTTCATCGATAAGCAACATGTTAATCGCGAAATTTTCATTGTTCTTCAAGTTAATCGATTTCCATATTCTACAAATAATTTTCTTTTAACTAACAAAAACAGTAAATCATATATTTAATAGGGAAAGCATATTTCTCTGCTTAACATGACTAGTTCGTTCTGATACAATTTGCCCTAAAACGGTGTCAAAATATATCAATAAACAGGGAGTAAAATATAAAGTAGCCCTCATCTTCTTTTTCCTTCCTCCGAGCAAAATACCAGTCTTACCAGTTCTTTGTCCAAATACTAAAATAAAAATAAAATGGCGGCAGCTTCAGCTTCAGCTTCGTTTGCTCAATCTTTCTCTTCAATTTCCACCTCTTCAATCTCAAAAAGACCCGACTCATACTCACTTTTTATTCTCCATCTCAAAATCCATAAAACCCAATTTTTTTCTTCTCCTATATCAATCTCTAACTCAGCTAAACAAACAAATTCGAAGATTGCTACCAAAATTCGTTCTATGCTACCAACGGCGTAATAATAGTAATAATTTTCTAGAGTACTACATTTTTGCGGTACTTCTTTTCTAACCATGCGTATTTATTTTTTGCAGAAAACCGGTAGCTGATAAAAAAACACGGTATGTCTATTGTTATATTTATTTTGCGATTTATTGCATAACTAGCAGTAGCACTGTGGCTTTTGAAAGATTCTTGAGTGGTGCTTGAATTTTTTTGGAGATCAAGTGAAATTAAGGTATTAGGTATGTGGATTATACCTGTTGGAGCTTGTTAGAAAGTTTTAAAAGAACTTTTGCTGTAATGTATGTGGATTTAAACTAGCTATCACCAGTTCAGGGGGTTGTTTGCTTTGAGCAGAGAAATATATCGATTTGTTTGTTATAAATGTATTAAAAAAGAATTTTCTTGTGCATAGATGGTCGGCGAGGGCAATAAAATCATTTGGTATGGGAGAGTTGGAGGCAAGGAAGCTCAAGTACCCTACTACGGGTACAGAAGCTCTTCTTATGGGAATACTTGTTGAAGGTTTGTATGATTCTGTTTTGAACCTAAATGCAAATGCTTAAATTGTTTCCTGCTATTGCAGAGTTGTGGTTTTTATTGAGTGGTATGCTTGAGCAAAATGGTATATAATCATGTGCTCAGAGTTAAAGGAAGGTTGCTTATAGTTACAACCAATACCCATCTTGAGTTTGATCTGAAGTTTCCTGTATAAACAAACAATATATATTCTCTGACTTTGTGACATTGGTTCAACTTCACAATACAGTAAAGGTTAGAATTGTACAAATATGTCATAATTGTCTTCTTAAACCACTCAAAGATGTCATTTAGTATCTCAACATGTACTGATCATATTAGCATATTGCTCATCTTATTCTGTGTAAAATCAGTACATTTTTGTCAGCACTATTTTACATTGACCAACAAGACAGCACAAATACTATCATATTCTCTAACTTAGGAGAAGTCTCCTCTTCGGTACTTAGGTCCGTTCACCAATACGTCTCTCTTACAATATACTTGTTGGGATAACATTTCTCTCTTAATTATTAAGGTAGTACCTGTGGTTGCAACACAGGCAATGCTGGTTTCGTTGATATAGCAGTTTAACCGTTCTTTTGTGCATACTAGTTTCTGTTGTTAAAAGAACCATAAGATGAATATATTGGTATGCTTGTATTGACAAGGGACATCAAATTTTATTCTTACACAAACTTAGTAAGGGAGAAAGGTTCATTCAATTGCTAAATTCTCCTAGCTCTGACAAAAATATATCTGCAAGTATGCATTGCTGTTTAAAACTAGATATTTTTTTGTTAAAAAAAGAGTTCAAGGTGTATAAGGTTGATGATCCTCACCTCTTGTATGGGTGATGTGCCTTTCTAGTGAAGCCCTTCTTGGTCATTCTGCCATAAGTTCAAGGTGTATAATATTTACGACCCTCACATCTTCGAATCATCTCAAATTTCTAATTCATTTAAAATCACAATTCAATATGAGTCATCATACATATATCTTGTGCGTCAAAATTGAATTTGTAAATTTGACAGAGCTAGAAATTTAAAAAACAATCCAAATTTTTGTGTAGATGATTACGATAACATATAAATTATATGTACGAAATTTTGTTTCATCTCAAAAATGTTTATCACGAAAAAACGGATAGGAGCTAATGGGAGGCTTCATAAGAAGGGGGATATGTATCCCCCCCCCCCCCCCCCGGTATAATTAGCTCTGACCATATATGTAAAAATACCTTTCTTATGAGTTAAATTTGGGGTCAGCTTTTTAATTATTTATTAAATCAATTATAAATCTCTCACTTTTAATGACACATGTTCAATCCTCATGAAGACTTAATTTACAGTTTTGTTTTTATTTCCCTTACCATGTTTACCTTCATTCCTAAAATTTCCAAGCACGAGTTGCTTTCAATATCCCTGCACCTCCATCTGCCTCTTCCTGACTGGTACACTTTCGTCTATTTCTTCACCACCAGCTGATGAACAATCTTGGCTGATTGGGGAAGAATTTGCAGTTAGTTTATGAAATATCATTGATTTAGCGTATGAAAAAATTGCTTTCATTTCATTTTTCCTTTCCAATTGAATTTCATGATTCAGTTACATATGTTTTAACTAGTTGGTTTCTTTGGTTTATTTATTTATTTATGAATTGGGTTGAGAGTGTCTTACTTGCAACATTGTTTAAAATAAATATATTGCATTTAATTCAACATATAAAGTAAACGAGTTTATAGCACATTCAAGTCCACTTTTTACACACTCCGAGTTAATTTTTATGCAAGCTAATTATAGAACAATCAAATACAATTTCAACATAGTGCAAGTCACCATAAAAGGACTGTAGTCAATAACGACCAATTTCTAATACAATGCAATCCAATTTTGATTATGATACAATCTAATTTCGTAATGCAAGTCAATTTTGATTAAAATACAAGTCAAATTTGATCATAACGGAATTTAATTTTTATACTTTTTATGTTTTCAAATACTGTAATAAAATTCAATTTTATCACTGATTTTTCTCAAATCATTTCAAATTTTCATTTTTTTTCTCAAGAAAAAGGAAACCTTTTTTAAAAAACATTTACTTATTATTGTTTTGTTTGTAAACTACTATGATTAATCATAGTGAATGCACGAGTTTGTTTGATGCTTGTGATGTTTAAGTCAAACGTGTCCCTTATGTTTGCACATTGTCATATTCATTTTTTGTTACTTTGAAATTGATGGTAGGAACAAGTGAAGCTGCAAAGTTTTTACGTGCGAATGGAATCACGCTGTTCAAAGTACGTGATGAAACCGTGAAGTTACTTGGGAAGTCTGATATGTACTTTTTCAGTCCGGAACATCCACCATTGACTGAACAAGCTCAAAGAGCATTGGATTGGGCTGTAGAGGAGAAACTAAAATCTGGTAATATCAAATTGCACTATGTTATCATTATTATTTTCAATATATAAGTAGTCTCATTAAGAGTGTTCTTCTCTGTAACAGTAGGCATCTGATCTTTGACGATTTTATCAAACTGTATACTGTTGTGGGAGGGTGTGCCTGCATGTGCATGAGGGCATGTGTTGGGGGGTTTTAAGTTGTTATTGATGCCATATTTGTGCTAATAAGACATAACAGACATGTGTCTAGTTGATTTTGTTCTCGTTTTTCCTCCACCATGTTCTTAAACAAGTGAGATGTAATTAACTAGATACCCTTACTTTTTGCACAATGTCAGTCACTTAGCATTGAGATGTGTAGTGAAAATTACATGAAAACACCTAGAATCTAACCTGCTGATTAACTACCGATGAAATTCAACAAAGAAAAACAGTAAACACAAACTACCTAATCACCACAAGCAACAGGAAAATAGAAAAACATGACGCAAGATATAATGTGGTTATCTACGTCCACGGATTAACAAGATTACATTGGAGAGACAATCAATCAAACATAGATTAAATGCTACAATAATTGAGTTTCTCATTCATGTTTAATTTCTAGTAGAAAGAACAATAATACAAGATCGCATTGACGATTGGTTTTCGCTGTTACAAAGCACTCGATTTCCTCTTCGATTTGTATAATTTGACACATTTTGAGTCATACAATTTCAACAATATGCTAAGTTGTTGATTTTGCAAACACTGTTAGGTACAGCGGGCAAGATTTTCAAACATGGATATAAGTAGAATGATGTATATCTGTAATGTTGTTGGTGGTTGGTTTTAAACAGACAGAGCAGCCGCTAGCTGTCTGTCAAATTTTTTGGACTTAATGATTTGTATTGGCTAAGTTAGATCAACATGCCTAATGTATCACAACATGCACCAGAAATTTCTGTACCTTCAGCCCATCTGGACCACTAAAGATAGCTTATCCTCAATCTGCAATGCAGCAAATATATCATATCCATTCATCTTACTTCGATTATATCTTATGGCTTAATTTTATGAAAAAAGAGAGTGTTCCATCACATTAGATCTTTGCTCCATTTGGAGTGTGCCAGGTCACATATAACATGAAGTGTTCGATGAAGATCACCATTGGTTCATACTGCATTATTTTATATGAAGATATGATACGTTTCTTTAATATGCAGGCGAGGATGGAGAAGTAACCACAACCCATATGCTTCTTGGTATATGGTCTGAGAAAGAGTCAGCTGGTCACAAGATAATGGCAACTTTAGGCTTCAATGATGAGAAAGCAGCTGAGCTAGCTAAAACTGTAAGCTCTATATATATCTTCCTTATTACTGAACTTATGACTTCCTTTTGGCAGCTTTAACTTTTACTTGTATCATATGCATATTTCTTTCAGGCCAACAAAGACTTTTCCTGGAACTACAGGTGAAAAATGTGCCTGTATATAATTGCTCATCAACACATTTCGATTGAGGCATGAATTTAAAACTGATCGAGGTATTACCTTTCCACCTAAGAGTTTCCATTTTCTCTTTTACAATATGGAGGAACTGTGAGTTGTAATATTGAACTTTGAAATGATTCCTTTACTTCAAATTTGAATTTTATCTAATGAACCATGTCTTCTTTTAGCTTTTTTTAAATACATCCCGCTGCAGTGACTCAACTAAGTACATAATTACAGAGGGCCTAAGTAATCGTTGTTACAAATGGTGAGTAAGATGTATTAAAGATTTCTTAGATAACTTTGCTACACTACCATCATGAGTAAATTTTACTCAGAACAGTAAATATTGCTTGTGTGAGATTATGCAAGGACTATTATTTTTGTACATGTGATTTTGGGGCTTGTTTAGTATGTGTTTGGATATTTCAGGCAGTGTTATATGTCGCTTTTTTAGTTGCGTTGACCGCGCTTAAATCGCCAAGCTAAGTGTTGGTGAGAATAACAGTAAATATATCATATTAGATAAAATCTTTTCATCATATGTTATTTGCTAATTCATAATTCAATAGCTCAAACTTTCATTTTAGCAACGACTAAGACATGAGATGCACATTTGACAAAAAGTGGCCCTAAAAAATACCCCAAAAGTTTGAAAAGACAATTTTAAAAACAGGAAAATTAAATTGAAAACTAAAGAACTATGAAGTTTAAATGCTAGGAAAATCGTTAAGAAATAAAACAACAATCTAGAGATAGGTCCACACTCATATTCATTCAAATCAATATAAGATGATCTTAATCTCTTTTAATATTAAGTAGAATTACTTTGTGTATATATTAAGAGCATGGAGCATGTTCGATTAAATCAAACTACATAAGTCATCAAATTTCAATACACAAACTAAACTCACTTATTCAAACTTATGAAAATGATTATGATATTAAAAATAAAATCTATTTGAGCATGATTTATTAACGATGTTGGATCTAAGTAACATAAATCCCTTTCAGTTCTACTTCTAACCTTGTTATCAAATCATATAGTTTAGCTTGGGTGAAACTTGAATCTATTATTGATGTGAGCATAGTCGATTTATGATAATAAACTATTAAATAACATAAGTTATTAAATATCACATATAAACATCAATATTCCACCTAGATCTAAATCAAAAGCTCAAATTAAAAGGATATTATACATGAACCTTTTATGTTGGTTTTACATATGAACCAAGGAAGCATCATTACCCTTAGAGGAGTTTATCTATTCATATTTTTCATTTTAATATAAATGAACTTTAACATTAAACAAAAAAGAAATTAATAATAAAGGAGAGTTACACTACTTGCATAAAAGAAATGTCTATACTAATTGCACAAACAAAATTGTACATGAACTAAATAAAAATTGCATGAAATAAAATGACATAAAAGAAAAAAGAACCTATGGAAATAAAGAGAGAAATGAAAAGAAAAGTAGTCTTTTATTTATAATTTTGTGGCTTGATTTTACATTTAATTTTCTATTCCTTTCATGCTACATGAGAGGGATACATTTTTCAAACCCTAATTCTTATATTGGTAATACCAAAAATGCCCATGATGTAGTGTGCTCGCCAAGTAACTCTTAATGATGCGTGAGCCTCATCTATGTAGAGATAAAGCTTCATTCTTTGCTCTTACCCTTCAATGGTAACATTGATTTGTATGTAATTTATTTGCACCAAATTTTATGTCCATTTATTATCTTCTTCACGATTCATTTGTATGTACAAGTCCATATATTGATAATGTTAGAATTTTGGACTTAAATGCCTACAAAAAACAAACAAACATTTCGATTAAAATATGCATATAATTTCATTAACATTGAAATGTGCACAAATAAATTTCTTTAGTCCAGTAATGTTACATATAAATGCGTGGATGGTGATCAGAAGCATTTTTGAAATTTTGTTAAAACATGTAAAATTACCCTTAAAGTAGTAACATTTATTTAAATGAAGCAAGATAAAATGTGAGGGTAAAAATTTATCCTTGCACTTGTCTTTTTATTTGCCCTCAAATAAAGTAAAACTGAAATGGGTCAACTTTGGTAGGAAATATTAGATTAGGTGTATTAGCAGTGGGACAAAAAGATGACAAATTTCAAAAACTCCTTTGTTCATTATTGCACTAGATCTTTAACTTTTTGTGCTTGTTTTTCATGCAAAAGTATAAATGGGTCCATTAGAACCAAAGCCCAACAGCAAAGACCTGCATATCATACGTCCGCTTAATATATCCTCACCCGCAAGGCCTATCTAACTATGTTGGATCAGGTGCATTGACGACAGGGTAACAATAGCGAATTTCAAAAAAGAAAAATCATTTTGTTAATTTGTATATGGTTAACTTGCATAAGATCTTATGTGTTTATGCGAATAATAAATTTTATACTAAACCATATTTATTATTTATTAATAAAAGGTTTGAGGTTTATTTTCAATTTAATTGTATTTAAAATATTTATATTGTTGTAGTTTAAGAGTGATTATTATTCATTCAGTTTAAATTTGCATTATTAATTTCGTTTTAATTCTAATTTATGTTTTAATATTTTAACATGTTCGTATTCACAATGCAAGCATTGTACCTATATTAAATGGTTTGTCTAACTTGGAGGTAATGTGGGAACACGTGTATAATTGATCATTGTGTCTTACAGTCAATAATAATATAAGATAAGATCATATATTGATGATGATATCAAAGGAAATATATGTATAAATACATTAATTAATTAATAACATTATACACATGCTAATATGAAAAAAAAATCCTTTTAACATTCGTATTCACAATATAATAGGAATTACTTTGATGTTCCACATAAAGAAAATATTGATTTAAAAATCATTAATTTTGTCAAACAAGCTGTCAACAAGTGATTACATATATACCATGAAATTTTAATTATTTCCGTTTTAGTAAATCCTAACGGATACACACACATTTTAAAAATCCAATTTAAATTATGTTCAACTTTCAAACAAAATAAAAATACTTTTTTTAAATCCACGTGCAAACAAATGGAAGTAATTTTTTTATAAATTTCCGCATGACAAATTATATATATATAGTTAGCTTGGAAGCACAATTTTTTGGTCCGACCGCGAAGTTCCAAAATTGTCCTTTATATGTGTTCCTTTAGTAATATCTTCTTTAATAATAGTTGTAATGGATTTGGTATCAAACTTTTTTGGTATCTACGTGAATTACCAAAAACGCCCCCTATATATTATCAAATCTTAATCGCTTAAAAATAGAATTTAACATTAAACTTATATTAATTCAAACGCCCTTAAAAATAGGATTTAACAATTAAAAATGCTTTACAAATTCAAAACGCTTCTAAAAATATGACATAAAATTAAACTTTCTTTATAAATTCAGAATACTTCTTTACAAATATACAAATCTTAATATCACTTGAAAATAAAAAATTATTTTTTGGCCGTTTTAAATATATATAATTTATAAGGAAAATGGTTCACGCGCGAAGCGCATGCCGTGACACTCGTATACAATATCTCTTGTTGACGTATATGTACGAATATGTATTGTGACGCCCCACCTCTATGCTCACAATAACAAAGAGTATTAAAAGAAATACTGTCTGTTATTACGAAGAATAAGGCTGGATAGGAGCGACCATCCGTAGTTGGCCTTACACTAGTATTGGTTACCTCGATAGGAGTGGTATACATTTTTCAATTTTCATCTCTTATTTATTTACTCCCATCGACATACCCAATTACCAGTATAAAACGAACTACGATGGTTCATAATTGTTTAGGATAATATATATAATAATAACACACATAATATAAATGCGGAACACAGGTAAAACAAAAAGTCTCATATATATATCTGATGTCAGTTACAATACAGTTGGCACTATACATATGGTACAACTACAACTGTCGACTCTGGAAATTATATACACAAGTACATTATCAACTAATATACATGAGTACATATCATCCTATACAATGACACGACTACTACAACAAGACGAAGACCACTTCAAAAGATGAGAAAAGTCTTCACAGCTCAAACAGCAACTCAAAGCAGGAAATCTACAACCTGATATAACTCGGGTCTGACCCGAGTATTACGTTCAAAAGAAAATAATACACGGGTCAGTCTAATTCAAACTCAGTTATTAGTGCATAGAAGCAATAATAATCAAATAGTCAAATAGACGACAATCACAGAAATCTCGTATATCCAACTTCCCAATAAGAGAATCATATAACGACAGATATAACACTAAACAGTGTTAAACAACATATCAGCAAATCCAAATCATCAATGAAGATAGATAAAAAGAGTATCAATGAAGATAATTTTGGAAAACAACAGAATTGCTTAAACAGCAATTTACAACAAATTCCAATTATTAATAGATAATTAGAATCTCAAAATGATTAATCAATACCAATTTCTGTGTGGCTGCAGTACACGCACGCGTGCACTGCCTCGCAACACAGTATGTGAAATCATCACAACAGTGAATGCTAACAGCAATCAAAACTGCAGAGGTCAAAATAAATGAACCAAAAAAACAACTGGTACTAACTCAAATCAAAGGAACGAATTACACACGAGTGCCCAATGAAAGTTTACATTCGAGTACAGGGTCAAACCCAAGTCTTTGAGACTGGATTCAACTCACTGTAAAAATCTCAAAAATCAACCTGAAACAACCAAGAACCAACAAACCAAGCTCAACCAATTCAAGCAAGTGGAAACATGACTCAAGAGTATATGAACGTTGTTTCAAATCAAGATCGGGAACTATAACACTGCAACAACTACAAATGACAGCAGTGTGAGACTAAACCACAAAAAGGCAATGCAAATGCAACATGCAGGCTATAGGTCTGCCAAGAGGTAAGCAAGTATATACACCAGTGTCAAACTCAAGTGTCTATACAAGTATGCAACTGTGCAACTGGATCAAGCAAGTGCGGACCCAAGTGATACAAGTTCGAACAAATAAATGTCAAAATCACCAGACCAACAACTCAATGCATTTGGAACCAAAAATGAATGCAACCAAAACTGGTACCTCATGGAAACAGTAAATGGTGAAGTATTAGATTTCAAGTGAAGCAATGGATCGGAACAATAAATGCCAAGCAATATCAATACGACAGAAACCAAATCAAGACAGTGACAATAAGGCACTGCAAATACAAGGCAGTGACTGTATGCAAGGGTGACCAGCACTTCTCAAGATTCGAATACAGGCAACTATCAAATGAAAGAGTGCAGACATAAATGTCAAGACACTGCTAATGCAACAGGCAAGGGATGAATACAATTAACTCAAATTAGGTTCAAGTGCATCAGTATATGACACAACACCAGACCACATGAATGCAGATTGTAGCAGTGGACGTAGTAGACCCAAACAACACATGTATCCACACCCCAACAAAGGCAGTAACGATGCATGCTGTTCCAAATGAACTTCAACTAAATACCAATGCAAACCCAAATGTACATGACTCGAGAATAATAGCATGTTGACATTAAGCAAATGGAATTAGACTCAAGACAACATTATCAATGAAGCAATGCAGCCGTGAGTGGCAACAACACCACTGTAAATAGGGGTGTAAATCGGTCGGACCGGACGGAGGTGTGTTCAGTTTCTGTCCTAAATGAAATCAGACCGGACACGGACCGGACGAGATTTATGATCGGACAAATTTTGTTGTCCTAATTCATGTCCTAAATAAAATCGGACGGACACGGACGGACGTTTTTCGATCACGGACTCGGACGGACACGGACGAACATTGCTATTTACTTCATATTTTATATTTTTAATATTGTTTCTACCAATTATATTATTTTTATCAGTATATATACTAAAGAATAAGCATTTTAATGATCTTTACTTAATCAACCAACCAAACAGTTGTCATAAATATTTTGAAGAACATAATGGATATACCGACTTATAAGAAATTCGAACGAATTCAGACGAATTCGAACGAACATCGATCGGACAAGGTTTTTTTCGTACAAATTTTGCTGTCCTAATTCATGTCCTAAATGAAAATCGAACGAACTTGGACGGACGTATTTCGGCCACGGACGCGAACGGACATCGGACAGTCGAACAAAATTTACAGCCCTAACTGTAAACTGACAACCATTAAATCAAAGAACTAAAGTTTATCAAGCAATACGAAGCTGTCAAGAGATGACAGTAACCAACAAAAGGGACCGGGTACAACGTGAAATAGTCGAAACTGCAGTAATGGCCAAGAATCAAAATCAAAGCCGTGGTAATCATGGTGACAACCAAGTTCTAAATCAATGCCGAGAAAACCAAGAAATCATCATATATACTCATATGAACAAGCCAAGCCAGGAAAAATCACGGGCATTCGAAAATAATCGAACAACAAGCCAAAGAATTATTAGACGAAGCCATGAAATGTATACGACGAAAATAAAGGGTTTCGAACCCTATATAAACAGAAACACCAAAGGCAACACACGAATTCAAACACGAAAGTCTCGAATTTAATCAACCCCAATATTAAAACGAAATCGAATAGCCAAGAAAACCAAACATCTGAAGTAAGAATTAGATGTGAGTAAACTCACCATTTTTCGACGAGGCAGTGAAGCCAAAGCCTTAGCATACGAAGCGAAGACGACTCGATCAATCGAGAAGCGGCTACAAACGATCGCTCACGATGGACATGTCACGAAGCCCCAATTTGAGAACGAGTCGAGCATGACCTAATTTGGAGAAGACGAGGCCGCCATTTTCGTTTGTTTAGACTTAGGGTTTTCTCGAATGAACGAAAAATGAAAAGGGTCGGGTATTCGAAATGGAGGAGAGAGGAACGGTTATCGACCCTAGATAATTACCATAACCCAAAGCAAATGAACGTGGGCCAAGGTCCAATTGAAGCCCGCAAAACATTTCAACAAATTTTTGAAAGGAATTTCATTGATTCAAAAACTCCATCAACAACCAGCTATGCCAGTAGAAATAAATCGTCTAATGACGATAATAAATTAGCAACCAAATTAAGTCGTCTAATGACGATTATAAATTTGTTACAAAACCCCGGATTGTTACAGACTCCCCTCCTTATAAAAATTGCGTCCCCGCAATTTTCATACTTAAAGTTGTCTATAACAATTATTCTTCTAACATAAACTGGTTAAGCTAGAAAAATAAAGATCGCGAACACAAACACCAAAGAAATCTTTTAATTTCATAAAAGAAATTTACAAATTTTCAACAAAATCTAACTATTAAATAGATAATCAGAAAGCAACAAAACTGAATAAATGCAATCTTCAACAATATTCAATTACCAATTAGATATTCAGAAATACAGAAATCTTAAAACAGCAATATCCAATTATCGATACGATAATTAGAAAACAGCAAAATCTAATTATCAACAAAAGATGATTAGAAAACACAAATCACAAATCGTAAAACACGAACTTCATAATCAGCAACTATAACTATCAACAGAAATAGATAGAAAACAGCGATTCAATAAAATCAGCATACTCTAGGATCAATTTAAGACTAGAAAATCTCAAAATCATCAAAACTGGCTAATCTCCAATCATCAAAACGATAATCAGACAACATCAATTTAACAATTATCTAAGTATCACAAATGATAATCAAATTTCAATTCAACAATTATTCGATTATCTAAAACGATAATCAAATTTCAATTCAACAATTATTCGATTATCAAAAACGATAATCAAATCTCAAATCAATAAATATTCGATTATCAAAAACGATAATCAAATCTCAAATCAACTAATATTCGATTATCAAAAACGATAATCAAATTTCAATTCAACAAATATTCGATTATCAAAAACGATAATCAAATTTCAAATCAACAAATATTCGATTATCAAAAACGATAATCAAATTTCAAATCAACAAATATTCGATTATCAAAAACGATAATCAAATTTCAAATCAACAAATATTCGATTATCAAAAACGATAATCAAATTTCAAATCAACAAATATTCGATTATCAAAACGATAATCAAAATCAACAAATATCTAATTATCACAAGCGATAATTAGAAACAACAAATATCCGATTATCAAAAACGATAATCAGAACTCATATCAACAAATATCTAATTATCACAAACGATAATTAGAAACAACAAATATTCGATTATCAAAAACGATAATCAGAACTCATATCAACAAATATCTAATTATCACAAGCGATAATTAGAAACAACAAATATCCGATTATCAAAAACGATAATCAGAACTCATATCAACAAATATCTAATTATCACAAGCGATAATTAGAAACAACAAATATCCGATTATCAAAAACGATAATCAGAACTCATATCAACAAATATCCAATT
The DNA here is from genome assembly GCA_030737815.1 of Allium fistulosum. Lineage (NCBI taxonomy): Eukaryota > Viridiplantae > Streptophyta > Magnoliopsida > Asparagales > Amaryllidaceae > Allium > Allium fistulosum. Next base: position 90,668,503 of record CM060905.1, read on the forward strand.
ACCTGCAGATAATTGGAAACAACAAATATCTTGAAATCAATTAAGAAGACTAGAAAATCAACATAAAAGCTTGGATCGATCCCATCAGATGGCGAGGTTTTAATTCGCCGCACGTGCATCAACAAATGGCCGAAGCCTACCAAGTACTCAACATAATTTTGGCGCCCAACAAATGACCCGAAGGTCTAGTACTGGTATTTGACCCGAAGGTCCAACAAATGACCCGAAGGTCCTCATAGTGGCTCGAAAGCACACGAAATCATCAAATATTTCAATTAACGAGTCCGGAATTAACCGAAATAGCAAACGCACATGTCCCATACCACGTGTTTTACTAAATCGTTTGATTCTCTTCATCGTTTCCTTGAAAGTGCAAAATTATCAAAATCATCAAAACAACAGATATTTCAATTAACGAGTCCGGAATTAATCGAAATAGCAAACGCACATGTCCCATACCACGTGTTTTACTAAATCGTTTGATTCTCTTCATCGTTTCCTTGAAAGTGCAAAATTGTGTATTTTGTAAAAATACACTTTACATTCTCAAATGGACAAGTCCGGAGTTAAGCGAATCAGTAAAAGAAAGGGGTCATAGTCCTCGATTTTGCTGAAACGTTTAAATCGCTTCCTCATTCTTTTGAAAGCGCAAACTGTAAAATTCCTGAAAACAATTTTTATTTATTTTATACAAATAACAATTCACATTCTCAACTGAACAAGTCCGGAGTTAAGCGAATCAGTAAAAGAAAGGGGTCATAGTCCTCGATTTTGCTGAATCGTTTAAGTCGCTTCCTCATTCTTTTGAAAGCGCAAACTGTTAAATTTTTTATAAAACAATTTTCATTTTAAAACGATTTTCAGTACACGTGATTAAAACAGCAAATCAATAACAATTTCGATAAGGAAATTATACTTCTCAAAATACCGTAAAAACGGGTCACAAATCAGCATTGCGGTATAACCGCTTGAAAATCCACTTTTTAAAAATTTGACTGTTACTGAAGTCAAAGCGACAGTAATTTTCAAACGTCAAAATCTCATCAAAATGTAACACTAGTGAATTTTCATTCATTAAAATTGCCAACAAACATCGTGCCTCAAAATTTAGCATCGATGTAAAAAAAAATCCCGTTATAAAATAACGGCAACAAAATACGTTTCATAACCAAGCATCGGTTCAACGTAAAATTAATGCAGTAACGTGCAACTCAAATTTGCACGTACTACAAAATGAACAAAGAAATCATTCGAATGTATCTTCAATGAAGATAATTCAAAACAGCTAAATCTAATCAATATATGATTAGCATAAAAGAAAACCAGCAAAGATCTCAACAAAATCACATAACTGCAATCGTTTTGAATCCTCAAATCGGATTCGAAATTCTCAAAGAAACAAAATAAATACAACTATGTAAACAACAAATGAAATTTATTTCAATTTCATATTTCAATTTTTAAATCAAAAAGATTATCAGTTGTACTCAGCGAAGACAGTTTCACTGTTTCCGCTGCGCACTCTGATAAACAGTACCCAAATCAATCAAATCAATAAAACACAGTTTCACTTTTATTTTTAAATAAAGACACTTAAAAATTTCATCCAAACTTTCAAAACTTTAGTTTTGACTCAAAGCACAAATAAAACATCGACCAATAGTTGTAACATATGTTCTATCCAAGTTATGTTTTATATTATGTCCATAAACCCCAAGCTCTGATACCAACTGTGACGCCCAACCTCTATGCTCACAATAACAAAGAGTATTAAAAGAAATACTGTCTGTTATTACGAAGAATAAGGCTGGATAGGAGCGGCCATCCGTAGTTGGCCTTACACTAGTATTGGTTACCTCGATAGGAGTGGTATACATTTTTCAATTTTCATCTCTTATTTATTTACTCCCATCGACATACCCAATTACCAGTATAAAACGAACTACGATGGTTCATAATTGTTTAGGACAATATATATAATAATAACACAGATAATATAAATGCGGAACACAGGTAAAACAAAAAGTCTCATATATATATCTGATGTCAGTTACAATACAGTTGACACTATACATATGGTACAACTACAACTGTCGACTCTGGAAATTATATACACAAGTACATTATCAACTAATATACATGAGTACATATCATCCTATACAATGACACGACTACTACAACAAGACGAAGACCACTTCAAAAGATGAGAAAAGTCTTCATAGCTCAAACAGCAACTCAAAGCAGGAAATCTACAACCTGAAATAACTCGGGTCTGACCCGAGTATTACGTTCAAAAGAAAATAATACACGGGTCAGTCTAATTCAAACTCAGTTATTAGTGCATAGAAGCAATAATAATCAAATAGTCAAATAGACGACAATCACAGAAATCTCGTATATCCAACTTCCCAATAAGAGAATCGGATAACGGCAGATATAACACTAAACAGTGTTAAACAACATATCAGCAAATCCAAATCATCAACGAAGATAGATAAAAAGAGTATCAATGAAGATAATTTTGGAAAACAACAGAATTGCTTAAACAGCAATTTACAACAAATTCCAATTATTAATAGATAATTAGAATCTCAAAATGATTAATCAATACCAATTTCTGTGTGGCTGCAGTACACGCACGCGTGCACTGCCTTGCCACACAGTACGTGAAATCATCACAACAGTGAATGCTAACAGCAATCAAAACTGCAGAGGTCAAAATAAATGAACCAAAAAAACAACTGGTACTAACTCAAATCAAAGGAACGAATTACACACGAGTGCCCAATGAAAGTTTACATTCAAGTACAGGGTCAAACCCAAGTCTTTGAGACTGGATTCAACTCACTGTAAAAATCTCAAAAATCAACCTGAAACAACCAAGAACCAACAAACCAAGCTCAACCAATTCAAGCAAGTGGAAACATGACTCAAGAGTATATGAACGCTGTTTCAAATCAAGATCGGGAACTATAACACTGCAGCAACTACAAATGACAGCAGTGTGAGACTAAACCACAAAAAGGCAATGCAAATGCAACATGCAGGCTATAGGTCTGCCAAGAGGTAAGCAAGTATATACACCAGTGTCAAACTCAAGTGTCTATACAAGTATGCAACTGTGCAACTGGATCAAGCAAGTGCGGACCCAAGTGATACAAGTTTGAACAAATAAATGTCAAAATCACCAGACCAACAACTCAATGCATTTGGAACCAAAAATGAATGCAACCAAAACTGGTACCTCATGGAAACAGTAAATGGTGAAGTATTAGATTTCAAGTGAAGCAATGGACCGGAACAATAAATGCCAAGCAATATCAATACGATAGAAACCAAATAAAGACAGTGACAATAAGGCACTGCAAATACAAGGCAGTGACTGTATGCAAGGGTGACCAGCACTTCTCAAGATTCGAATATAGACAATTATCAAATGAAAGAATGCAGACATAAATGTCAAGACACTGCTAATGCAACAGGCAAGGGATGAATACAATTAACTCAAATTAGGTTCAAGTGCATCAGTATATGACACAACACCAGACCACATGAATGCAGTTTGTAGCAGTGGACGTAGTAGACCCAAACAACACATGTATCCACACCCCAACAAAGGCAGTAACGATGCAGGCTGTTCCAAATGAACTTCAACTAAATACCAATGCAAACCCAAATGTACATGACTCGAGAATAATAACATGTTGACATTAAGCAAATGGAATTAGACTCAAGACAACATTATCAATGAAGCAATGCAACCGTGAGTGGCAACAACACCACTGTAAACTGACAACCATTAAATCAAAGAACTAAAGTTTATCAAGCAATACGAAGCTGTCAAGAGATAACAATAACCAACAAAAGGGACCGGGTACAACGTGAAATAGTCGAAACTGCAGTAATGGCCAAGAATCAAAATCAAAGCCGTGGTAATCATGGTGACAACCAAGTTCTAAATCAATGCCGAGAAAACCAAGAAATCATCATATATACTCATATGAACAAGCCAAGCCAGGAAAAATCACGGGCATTCGAAAATAATCGAACAACAAGCCAAAGAATTATCAGACGAAGCCATGAAATGTATACGACGAAAATAAAGGGTTTCGAACCCTATATAAACAGAAACACCAAAGGCAACACACGAATTCAAACACGAAAGTCTCGAATTTAATCAACCCCAATATTAAAACGAAATCGAATAGCCAAGAAAACCAAACATCTGAAGTAAGAATTAGATGTGAGTAAACTCACCATTTTTCGACGAGGCAGTGAAGCCAAAGCCTTAGCATACGAAGCGAAGACGACTCGATCAATCTAGAAGCGGCTACAAACGATCGCACGCGATGGACATATCACGAAGCCCCAATTTGAGAACGAGTCGAGCATGCCCTAATTTGGAGAAGACGAGGCCGCCATTTTCGTTTGTTTAGACTTAGGGTTTTCTCAAATGAACGAAAAATGAAAAGGGTCGGGTATTCGAAATGAAGGAGAGAGGAACGGTTATCGACCCTAGATAATTACCATAACCCAAAGCAAATGAACGTGGGCCAAGGTCCAATTGAAGCCCGCAAAACATTTCAACAAATTTTTGAAAGGAATTTCATTGATTTAAAAACTCCATCAACAACCAGCTATGCCAGCAGAAATAAATCGTTTAATGACGATAATAAATTAGCAACCAAATTAAGTCGTCTAATGACGATTATAAATTTGTTACAAAACCCCGGGTTGTTACATGTATGAATGTATATATGTATGTATGTTAAATTCAATTTTGAAAATGATATAAGAGAAACATAAGGGAAAAAATTCTTCTTTTGATATATCAAAACTAATATAATAGTTTAATGTATAAACATCTATGCGTACGTGTACACACACATGTATCTATAATTTCAGATCTAAAATAAAAGGTTATTTTATTTAAAACAAAAGAAAATTTAAACATATACAACATATGAATCTATAATTTCAGATTTGAAATAAAATGTTATTTTATTTAAAACCAAAAGAAAATTTAAACATATACATCATATATAAATACACATAAATGGTTTATTAATTATTTAATCATTTAAAATAAATCTTTGTCAAAAATTAATATATTTTTTTGCCCAGTATTATTCATACGTGAATATGAATATTTGTATGTAAATCAAATGATTAAAATAGAAGATTACCTCCTTGCGATCTTGCTAATAGTAACACCTTGGTTGCTAGTTCTTTCCTCCATCTCTTCGGTTACGGTTTGCAACACCGTCTCTTTGGCTTCACCAATGGTTTCTGGAGTTAGGGTTTAGAGGTTTTCTTATGTATTTAGGATGGAGAGGAAGAGATCTATTTATAGGTGGTTCAGGCCATGAATAAATAGATCGCTTTCCTTTATCCTCTCTTATCAACAATTGATCCTCACCCGTCAACAATTGATTCTCCATCAATCGAATCATTTCCCCTCCTTGCCCTTTATGTATGGTCGGCCTTGATATGGTCATCCTGGGATGCCATCATGGGATTGAAATAAAATGTCAAAATAGATGAATATTCGTTGGGATTGATCTTTTTATATAATATAATAGATTATATAAGATAATAACGGAAAATAAGTTTATATCAGTGGTTGAATTGGAATAAACAAAGTTGGTTCATTTTATGTTTTATATGTTACGTGTGATTAATGGTCGAATTAACATAAAAGCTCAATATACATTTTTTTAAAATTTACTATTCTTTATTTTTTTATTTTGTTCATTAGTTTAACTTTTTTCATTATTTTAAATATTATCATGAGTATATGAAAATATGTAGTTTTTTCTAGTTAAATTACTGCTTAAAAGAATAAAACCAATGAAATTTAAAAAATCGTGTTTAATTATTTAAAATAAACACAAAATGTAAGGTCACTGGATCCAAACTGATTTTTATTGAAACTTACAAGTAAGAGTGGACTTAATAGGAAAAAGTAAAGATTTTTAAAGGAATAAAGTGATTCCTAAATATATTAGGTAATATGAGATAAGTTGGATTTGAACTTGGTTGCTTGAGATAAAATAAATCACACGAATTCCAGTTACTTTTATAACATAAAAGTATTGTTAGCGGGATTTGAACTTGTGACTTCTTGAAAGTATATAGAATCAAGGAGGGTCGGGTAATTCTAAAATTGGGAGACAAAGGAAAATTGTTGTGTTAGGACTTTAAGATATATAGTATAAGAAAACCCCTCTTTTTATCTCATTTGTATTAATTCTTACGACGGTAGTTGGATTTATAATTTAGTGGATGAATCTATTGAAGATGCAAGAAAGTGACAAATGATAAATTATAGGAGAGAACCACATTAAATCCATCGATTCCTTTTCTAAATCGAGTGCCTAATATGAAGGAGATGCAAAGGAATTGATAATAAAAAGGGTCTACGATCTCTCTTTATATGCATGTATGTGTACGTGTGTTGTCATTTAATAAATTATCAACTATGATAGAAATATATTTCTTTAACCATGATATTATGATGGGACATGACGTAACACGATATCACATTCAAAGAAGTAAGTAGTAGAAACACATTTTCTATCTTGTAGTCGTACCATCAAATAACGATCAATCAATATATCTTGTCATATGTATGTATGTACGTACGTATTTTTTGGCATTGAGTTTTTAAAAAACTTATAGGCTTGTTAATTACTTTTTATAACATACTTGGGAATAAAAGATTTATGTACGCGGTTTAACATTATCCTCGTAGGAAAAATAGTTTTAGAATTCACAAGTGTGAGTGAACTGATGGTAGTTTATATCACACCATTGTTCTAGTGGTTAAGCGATTCGACTTTGGTGCGAGGGGTCACAGGTTCAAAACTTGCGTAGCTAATTAAAACATATATTAACATATACTACTTAAGACTTGTAGTACAATATGTGCTACCATACCCAATTTCAAAAAAAAAACTCAAGAAGACCTATCAAATAATATTTATAATGAATACTCAGCAGATCATAATATTATCATTATTTATTTCTATGAGATGAATAAAAATATTTATTCAAAAATAACACCAAGTTAATCATGAAAACTTAATAGTACTTTGGCGAACTCTGATCAACCATTTTTTACAACCAACATTGATAAACCGAAAAATTATTTTTAATTTGTAATAAATATCTTAAAATGAATAAATAGAGATATGATACCACAAAATTGAAAAAATCACCAAAAATTTTAATTTTCAATTCTCTAACTTATTAGTTTCTTTAATTCGGTTGAAAATCTACGGAAATTCATATACCACTAAAAAAATCAATCCTAAATATAGAATAAACATATGCTACGTAAAAAAAAGAGCCAAAAACCATTCAGTAATTATTTTAGAATGGAAAACTCAACATATTTTTACTATGTGAAACTCAATTCCAAATTAATACTAAAAAAGGTAGGATATTAACTGATTTCATCAAAACTAAAAATTTAAAGGAATAAAATAATTAGTTTAAACATATTGAACAAACTAATACATTTGGACCAAATACAAAATTGTATTGGCGAAACAAATAATTTTAAAAATCATTATATATTTGTGCCGAAAAAATCTTCATATGTGAATATGAATGTTTGTATGTAAATTAAATGATTAAACTAGAAGATACTTCCTTGTGATCTTGCCGACAGGCCTTGATTGCTAGTTTTTTCCTCCGTTGCCTCGGTTACGACTTGCAACACTGTCTCTTTGGCTTCACCCGTGGTTTCTGGGGTTAGGGTTTAAAGGTTTTCTGATGTACCTAGGATGGAAAGAAAGAGTAGGCATTTTTGGCCATGAATAAATAGATCACTTTCCTTTGTTATTTCTAAACAACGGTATCCTCTCTAATCGACGGTTGATTCTCCATCAATCAAATCTTTTCCTATTCTTACCCTGCATGTATGGTCAGTCCTGATATGATCATCATGGGATGCCATCATGGGATTGAGATGAAATGTCAAAGTAGTATTTGATGGGATTATTCTTTTTATATAATATAATAGATTGTATAAGATAACAACGGAAAATAAGTTTATATCAATGGCTGAATCGGAGGAAACAAAGTTGGTCCATTTTATATTTTTTATGTTATATGAGATCAATGGTCAAATTAACATAAAAGTTTAATATACATTTTTTTAAAATTTATTGTTCTATATTTTTTTATTTTGTTCATAGTTTAACTTTTTTCATTATTTTAAAATTTATCGTAAGTACATGAGAATTTGTAGTTTTTTCTCGTTTAAAAGGATAGAACCAATGAAATTTAAAAAATCATGCCTAAATATTTAAAATAAACGCAAAATGTACGGTTGTTGGATTCAAATTTCGATTTTTATTGAAACATATAAGAATGGACTTAATAGGAAAAAGTAAAGATTCTTAAACGAATAAAGTGATTCCCAAATAATCAGATAAAATGAGATAAGCTGGACTCGGACATGGGTGTTTGAGATAAAATGAATCATGCGAATTAGAGTTACTTTTAAAATATACAAGTATTGTTAGCGGGATTCAAACTTGTGACTTCTTGGAAGTATACATAATTAGGGATAGTAGAGTATTTAAATTCTAAATTGGGAGAAAAAATATATAGTGTTAAATGGAATTTTGAGATATATAGTATAAGATAATCCCTCTTTTTATCACTCGTATTAATTCTATGACAATCGTTGGATATAGAATTTAGTGGATGAACTTGCTAAAGAGGCAAGAAAGAGACAAAATATAAATTACGAGAGAGAACCACATCAGAAGATTCAAAACTATCCGCTCCTTTTCTAAATCCAGTGCCAAATTTTAAGGAGATGCAAATGAATTGATAATAAAAGGGCTACGATCTCTCTTTAAATGTATGTGTACATGCATGTAAGATGATGTGACATGTTGTCATCATTTTATAAATTACCAACTATGTAGAAATATATTTCTTTAACCATGATATTATGATGGGACATGATGTAACATGATATCACCTTCAAAGAAGTAAGTAGTAGAAACACATTCTCTATCTTGTAGTTCTAACATCAAATAATGGTCGATCAATATATCTTGTCACATATGTGTGTGCGTGCGCAAATTTTATGACATTGAGTTTTAAAAAAACTTATAGGCTTGTTAGTTACTTTTTATAACATACTTGGGAAAATAAAAGGTATATGTATGCGGTTTAACATTATCCTCGTAGGAAAAATAGTTTTAGAATTCATAAGTGTTGGTGAACTAATGGTAGTTCATATAACAAACTCAAGAAGACCTATCAAATAATATTTATAATGTATACCATGTGGATCACATAAATTACAATATTATCAGTATTTATTTCTATGAGATGAAACACTAAGTTAATTGTGAAAACTTAATCGTAGTTTAGCTAACTTCAATCAACTATTTTTTACATTGATAAAGTGCTAAAATGATTTTTAATTTGTAATAAATATATATCGTAAAATGTATAAATAAAGATAGAATACCACAAAATTGAAAAAATCACATAAAATAACCTAAAACCCGAATAAACAAAGTCCACTCTATATTTTATATGTTATATGAGATCAACGGTTGAATTGACATAAAAGCTTCATAACGTTTCTTAATTTATTCTTCTTCATTTTTATTTTGTTCACTAGTTTTATTTTTTTTCATTATTTTAAATATTACCATAAGTATATGAAAATAGGTTGTTTTTTCTAGTTAAATTACTATTTAAAAGAATATAATCAATTAAATCAAAAAAATCATGCTTAGTTTTTAAAATAAACGCAAAACATAAGATCATTGAATTCAATTTTTTTTTGATTGAAACTTTAAAAGAAAGAATGGACTTAATAAGGAAAAAAAATTTAAACGAATAAAGTAATTCCTAAATATACTAGATAAAATGAGGTAAGCTGGATTCGAACTTAAGTGCTTGAGATAAAATGAATTATGCGAATTGGTGTTACTTTTATAATATAAAAGTTTTGTTAGTGAGAATCGAGCTTTGAGACTTCTTGAAAGTATACTAAATCAATGAGAGTAGTGTATTTAAATTCTAAAATTGGGAGAAAAAAGAAAATATTGTATAAGATTGGATTTTAAGATTATAGTATGAGATGTGTACATCACATAATATACGCATATAACAAGTAGTATATGATGTGGTTAAGTGAGTAAACACACTTGTAATCAAAGCTAGCTCCTTAAGACGCTCCTTCCTCTCCCTTGCGCCAAAGTTCAAACCAAACCACATTCTTTCTTAAATACTCACCTTTATGCTTTTTTTCCTACTTTTCACTTTGTTTTCTCCTTCACAACCACTTTCTTGTTCTTTGATAATGAAATATAAGTACTATATCCGAGTTTGAGTTGATTTAGAGATGTTTATGCTTTATTTTATTTTGGTTTCAAGGAGTTTTTGAAGAGATAAGAAAAGTGAGATGGTTTAATTCAAGAAATTTGTGTGTGAACGAGAGTGGTATGTATGCGTATATATATAATGATAAAAGAGACCAAAAAAGTCATTATCCCCTTGCGCCTTGTCCCATTGTCTATTCCCCCTCCTTTACCATTACTAAAGTCTTCTCCCTTAGCTTTACCAAAATATTACATCCACATTCCTAACCACTTATATATTTATGTTAAACAAATGAACACACTAGTGTTACACACTAATCACATATGTGTGTTCATTAACCGTTAACAACTTTTACCATACTTAAAGGTTTTTATTAAGGACCCTTACCTGATTTTATAAAAAAATTTAAAATAGTTCATACAAAGCCAAGGTTAAATACAAAATCAAGCCATCTTTTAGATACACTCCTACCAAAAATTGATTCTAACTCTAAATCACCACCACATTAATATTTCCCTTCTAATGATACTGAAGCATTACCAAAGAACTTCATTTTGCTTCCTCTTCTTCTTTTCGAACATCCTTGTGTTTCTCTTCCTCCAAATCTCCATAATAGAGAAATTAAAGGATAGAAGCGGAATTCTAGAGTAGTAAGTCTTCCATCTCATTGCTTGAAAAATTATGTGCCATTCTTCTTTACCATCGTGAGATGATTTATGATAATCCTTACTTGCATTATATTACACCAAAGCTTGTTAGTCTTTGGATATTCAAAGTAAAGATGTGCATTGGTCTCATTTGCATGCTCAAACCAAACACACCATGAAATATAGCATTCCCGTGTGACATAGCTTCTCCCCGATCAAAATTGCATTTTTCAAAACTCTCAACGAAAACATATTTTGCTTTTGATTCCTAGACTTGTTCGCCCAAGGATCATTGGGTTAAGGTTTCCACCGTAGAAGCATGGTTTTAAATCTTTTATATCTCGTTTGAGATCCACTTTTCACAATTAGACCAAATGAGAAGTCAAATCTCCTTCATATCTCTCTTGACACCCATCTCGTTCGAAATATTTAAATTTCACTCGAAATATGGATCAAAATCTCAATCCGAGATCTCATATGAAATTATATCATTTTTTCTTTTACATAATATTTTTCATCTTTAGTTTGATTCAAAAGAAACTACTTGGTCTAATTATTAATCTACCAACTCCTTGAATATTATTTTTTTATCTTGATGAGTCATAACAAAATACTTCATTTATTTTTATGTTCAAATAAGAGGATATTATTCAATCATTACTAATAAATTTAGTTAATCAAGCTACTATTCTTCTCTAAACCATTAATTTCAATTCTTTTTTCTGGACAAATAAGTATCTTGCAATTTTTATTTTTACTTTGAAAATTATAGTTGTTAAATAAGTCATTAAAACATCAATTTTTGACATATACGTTGCTTTGAGATATTACCGAGATGTACTTAATATCCAAGATGTTAATCCCAGATGTACACCCGAGGTACACTCATCTCATCTGAGATCTCCTTCGAGGTGAGATAGTTTGTTTGAAAATCCCGAGATGAAACGTGATCGAAATCTAAGATTTAAAACCTTGCATAGAAGTATTCTGTAATTTGAGCTTGAATGAGAATTCCAGTCTGAAGTAACTCACTGTAAGTTAGTTGTTCTTTGAGAACAAGTGCACTAAAGACCCAAGGAGTGGTCAAGAATGAAGGGGAAGAATTGGATCCCACTAAGAGTTGCATTATGGCTTTAAACTATCTCAACTGAATAGTGTTTCACTTCTAACGCTTCAACTCCGATCCAACTATAGTTATACAAGAACGTTATGTCATGATTTAACTATTGTCATGATTTAACTATAATCAAAGTAGAGTATTCATGTTAATTAAAGTTCCAAAATATTCTCAAGTTAAAAGAATTTCATATATCATCACACTAGGATTACCTATTTTACCTAGTTCTGATTAGCCAATAGGAAACTCCCGGTCGAGTCATTCTGTATTTATCACATAACTACAAGTATGCAACCCTTGGTGTCTCTAGCAGCCATGGGTAGTACACTACTCAACATTTGGAAAACGTTACGTACTCTAGTCTCAATGAATGTATCATATATTTTTCTCAAAACATCTTGACCATAAAAAAGTAAAACAAAATGCTATTTTAGTTAAGATCTAATACTCATGATTGCAAACCATTTGCAATTACAATCACGTAACATTTTATTCAAGGATCTTTTATTTGTATATTTTTGATTAAATATTAATTGTTTTATGACACAACATAACACTATGTGTATATAAATGTATATGTGTGTATAATTGCAGATAAAAACAAATAAAACATACTTTTATTACGAACAAGATTGTACGCAGGGTCTGTTTACATAACACATTACATAATTGTCGCCAGAGTATACAGCTAACTCTTTGAGTCTCTCACTTACACTTAAGGCCAATTATGGATTCACAATTCCATTTCTTCAATTAGATTACTCATAACTGGTTGAGATTGTAACACCCCATAAAAATTAACCGAAAATTTAATAAAAGAAATTAAATATAATAAGGGTAAAAATGGAATTTTCACAAACGGCTGAATTTTGCTATGAATCTTACACTGTTGCCCTCGTAGCGATTTTCTATATATTTTTCATATATAAAGTTTTGATCATCTGAAAAGAATTATTAAAGTTTAAAAGTTCGGAATTGAAAATAATTAAATATATAAATTAGGAAAGAAATAGTTTAAAAAGGGAAAGCTCCACCGGTCGACACCCCGTGTAACGACGCGGAACTTCAAACACTTCGTATTTAAATATCTGAATCAATTAAATATTTGTGTCCAAGACTTAATATAATTAAATATGATTTTATAACCTTGTTAAACACTTTTTAATTAATAACTAATGTTTGAAAACTTATTTTTGAAATGTGTTTACAAAAATATACACTTTGGATAAATACTGAAAATGTGATCGAAAAATGTTTTGTTAAAATCAACTTTTTATTCAATACAATTAATTGTGTAAATGTGTTACAACTTGAATGGTTATCACATGGAAACATATGACAAAATTAAAACACATCTCTTTACTAACTAATAATTAACTAAACTAAGTGTATATTAACAAAATGTAAGCATGAACATTTAGCATAGAAGGACCCCTAAATCAAGGGCTTGTGTAAAAGTATGACCTTATATGATTTAGTCCTCTTTATTTCATGGATAATGAAGGGGTTTTGCACACTTTTACCTTAAATTCATAAGCCTATAAATACCCTCTCATATTCACTTCATTCTTCACAACCAAAATACTTCTTATCTTCACTTCTTTCTCTTCTTATCTTCTTCCTATATGCATGAGTCTTGGGATATTATGGCCTTTTGCCGTGAGTGATTGAGGGTGGAGGAGGCTTAGGTTGTGACTAAGGCGGGTTGGGTGAAGGAGCCGTGGGCTTGAGGTGATGGGGGAGTGAAGGCGTGAGCAATGGTGATGTATAGGAGATGGCCGTGAGCGAGAGAAAAGGAATGGAGGATGTGCGTGTGGTTTTGAAAGGAGGAGGAGAGGTTTAGGTGATGTTTGGATGAGTTAGAGATGATATAAGAAGCGTTGTTTGAAAAGAATGTTGGTAGGAAGAGATTTGGTTAAAATAAAAGTGAATTAATCTCACTTCGAATCAAGTTATTAACTTGATAATATTGCTTATCACTTGAAATTGCTTGTTAATCACATATTAATATGCTTACTATTATATATATAATAATAGACACTAACTACTTAAAGTTATAACCTTTTATTATATGCTTCCAAAAGCATATGATTTGTTAAAGTAGTTGCCTTAAAGAGAATGAGATTATGTTGTTTATATTAAGCACATTTAAACATCTAAAATGGACATAATTATTAGTACATATGTTAATACATGTTTAGTAGTGACATGTTCTGAATTTGGAATCATACATGTGTATAAAATAATATGACATCAAATATTGAATTGAATACAGAATTGTCTGTATAGCGATAGTCGCTATAACCGCACTTTGAATCTCTTGAACTATAACTTTTGAAAATGGATTTGATGACATATCTTAATAGTAACTTATTTGGTTATTATTTACACTTCTATAAGTGATTAAAAAAGCAAAGAATATGTTTTGGAAAGTTATAGAAGAAGTAAATCAAAGTAACAAAATATTGAAATAAAAAGGTCGCTATAACGTTTCTTTTTATTTAGTGAAATAACGATATTTTTCTACAAACTTCTTAGGAGGTTTCTTTTCATGTTTAAGGAGTAAATAATATATTATTCTTATTGGAAATTTTTTGAAGCCTAATTCATTTGATAGCTAGTTGAACGAAATGCAAAAAGTTATAGTGAAATAGTCGCTATAAGTGTAGTTCGATAAAATACCCTATTTTCGGGAAATCCTCTAAAATAATTGGAAGTTATTCTTTGGGATTTTTCTTCATGGTTTTAAAGTACCCAAATATACTAACTAATGTAAAAAGAATGGATTAAAAATCATTTTTTAAGGCGTCGAAATCTAGGTGCAAAGTTGTAGCAAATTCACCTTAAATGCAACAACCCGAAATTTAACCCGTAATAATTAATTTGTTAATTAATTAAATAATAAAATAACTTTGTGAAATTATCAGAATTAAGCCACAGAAGTTGCACCATTGTGTCCGTGGTAATTTTCTGGTCAATTTCCATATATAGAACGTTAGAAACCAAGCTAATATGACCAAGTTATAAAATAAACAAAACAAACAGAAATATAACGGAAAATATATATACACACATATATATATGGTCAGGTCGACCGGCCGGTCGACCTGGGCAAGGGGGCGGTCGACCGCCCGGTCGACCCGCCCGGTCGACCCGCCTTGTATTTCGGCAGGCGAACGAACGTTAGTTCGTTCGAACGAATTAAAGGCCACCGAACACGTCATTTGCATTCTTTAGTTTAATCCGGTCCCTCCGTTTCTGCATCCGATGGCTCCTATTCAGCCTATGACGTGGTTGCATCCTATTCAATCTTCAAATCCAATGGTCCGAGATCCACTTCTACACATATAAATAAACCCCTAGACCTAACACTTTTTCTCATTATAGGTTTTCTCCAATTGGATTCACCTTTCTAGGAAGGACCCTAAACAGAATAATTTTTCCAAAGGAGAAAATCGTTATAAATTAAATTATTTTACAACTCCAAGTGGATCCGGGAAGACCAAAGGAAAAGCTTAGGACCGGAGGTCGGTGGTTGCAATTATTTCAAAATTTCTTTAAGTAATTTAAAATAACCGGGTTTCCAATAGTTGTAGTTTTACTACAATTTTTGGAGTAGCCTTTTCCAGTAGTTATTTACAGTTTTTAATTATTTTCAGTCTATTTTCTTTCAGCTATTCCTTTCAGCTATTCCTTTAAGTAATTTTAGTATTATTTCTGTTAATTATAATTTATTACTGTTAAGCATAGCTTTTTATTGATTTACAGTCTATTTACAGCATTTAAGTTTATTTACTGTTATCTATTTCCTATTTACATCTTTTTCGACGTTTTGGATTTTATGCAAGCGTCTGTTCTCTTCATCCCCTTTTTCTACACGTATGGATTAGAATAAATTGAACGCGAATATGGATTTTATAAGTAAGAATATTGAATGAAGAAAATAAGATGTAAGTTATAAAGACTGTAATAAATAATGGAATTCGATTGAAATTACGCCTAATTTTAATTAGAATTGGACTAATTAAAGATAATTGGCATAGTTATAACTTAGAATTATAACTAAATGAAGTGAAAGATGAAAGAAACTTATTTTCACACTTAGACCTTGGGTTAAGTAATAAGCATGATTATAACATAGGTTATAATAAGAAAAGGAACATAATGGGGCTTATTTTAAGGCTTGGGATAAATTAATAAGTGTAGAAAGTAAAAATGATAATAAAGGCTTATTTTAATAATTTATCTAAGTTAATAAGCAAAGATGAAAGTATGACCTATACCAAATAGCATTCCCTAGGGCACGCTTATGCTAAGAATGGTAATAATTGGTCAAATAGAAGTCCAAATCACAGGGATTCTGAAAAGGGGCGCAACTAGATATTGTTTGGATGAAGGGTCAGTATCAACAGCATTTCCCCTATTTTTCTATGGACACACGGTGATCTCGCATTAGCCTGAAGTAAGATGAGGGGCACGCTATGCTGGACGTTGGAGGTAATAAGAAGACCCAATAGGTGGAGCAAAAGGTAGCATGGGCATGGTGGCAGTTACACGTGCGACTTCCATTCGGGTGCTTAGTAATAGCTATGAGTTCCAAGCGCTTAGTATGGTGTCTTAGTAGACACCATTGCCTTCTGTGTAGGGAGAGCTATATACGTCGTCCGGATCCACAGTAGTTGCCCTTGTGTATCTTCCGTAGATACCATTGGCTGCTGTGTAGGGAGTTATATAGCGGCTGGTCCACAGTAAGGTCTATGGAGTGGCAGACCGATCAAAAAGGGTAGAATTAGGATCACATCCTAATTACAAGATTAGGAATTCAGCCTAATTAAATCAGAACAAGTGCAAGCAATCAAAGTTAACCTATCTTGAGCAATATTTAATCGTATTTATTTCCAGTTTATCTCTTTCCTATTTCCTTTGTTATCCTTATTTATGCTAGAACTATTGTAGAGTCTATTACTTTTATCTTGCTTAAAGACTCTAGTAATTACTGTCATTCACCAGACTTTTAGTCTGACCCACTCCTCTATTTTCTCCCTTTTTCCCCTTAGGCAATCAAGGGAGAAGCTAGTAGATTGCTGCAGCTTGGAGTTCTTCTTGGAGGAGATTTCTTCTATGTACTTCTTTTATTTTCAGCTTTTGTTCTTGTATGCACTGGTTTATTTACGAGGGATATTACGTACTCTGATTTTGAGACTATGAATTTTTATAAGACACAATGGGTTTTGAATGTTGTATTTGTCATTTGACTTATTTATGAATTAATTATGAAGCTTTGTTTTAATTAAATACTTATTTAGTTTCCGCTATTTTTACCTATTTCTGTTTTGTGAATCTTAGTCTCTGTTAGTTTCAGTTATACCTACAACGCACCATGCCTTTTAAACTCTGTTAGTATCAGTATTAGCCTGAATCTTAGTCAACTGATTAGCGTTTGTTAGGTGCAGATTGAACCTCGGTCCAAGGCCCAAATTATATATATATATATATATTATAATTTTAGATTAGTTGGGGAATTAGTTCCCCAAATTTTAACTCTTGGATGTTACGAAAATAGGTGGGTGGACGTGTACGTGGGCAACTAGGCCTAGACACTATCCGTTTAGCAAATTTGACATGCGATATAAGGCGGTTTGATTACGAGGTGCTTTAAGCATACGACATTAACAGGAGGTTCATTGGTGTATGTGTGACACTGTTGGTGGATATCTGGTGCAGTGCTATCCGGCATTAACGGGAGGTTCCTCGGTAGATACGTGACACTGTTGGTGGATGCCCGACGAGGTGACATTACCATTAAGCTTGGAAGCAGATGCCACAGACCCTAAAACTTCTTCGACGTGAGTCGGCATTGCAGGCTCCTCCTAATGCGTAGTATGATACGTGTAGTCGTAGATTGGGAACATAGTCCCAAGGATGATACTGATACGATCTTATATTAGGAATAATTCCAGAGGTTGTTAGCCGATCCGTAGTTGTTTTGAGGTTCAATTAGTTGTTTGACCCTAAGTGTAAACCTTCACAAGATGTTTTGTTTAGGTGTATTTAGAATTATATTCATTAGGTTAATAAAACCAATCTTATCAAGTAGTTCACAAGACACAAGTAGGACACCCTAGGTCACATAGATTATAAATGAAGTCAATTACATATGATCACCATATATTAATGATGTAACTCATTTACCAGGCTTTTGTTTGACCCATTCCTTTCCTTTTTCCCCACCATAGAAGGACAGTGCAGTAAGTTATTGGCCCAGATCTAGTACGTGGAGAGGCAAGCTTGGCATTGGCATTGCTTTTATTACTTTTCATCACTCTCTATGTGACTGTTTATCGTAATTAATACTTTCTGATTATATGTTGTTATTTTGTAAACTCTGGATTTTTACTACATATGTTTTGAGACTGTGTTTCTGGGATATTTTCTAACATGGTTATTTTCTGTATTTATATTTTACTACTTTCTGCTGTGAGATCTAAAGGTGTAGAATGTCTTAAATTTTATCCTTATATTCTTAATCTCTGTAATGTTTAAAAAACCCGATAGCTCGTACTTCTTGACACGATGCGAGTTCGAAAGTCACCTTATGTTTTGGATTGGTGCGTCATTAGGTGCAGGTTGTCACAGAGATAGTCCCATAGCCAATAATCTATTATATTGTTTTTACTATCTACTCTATCAACCAACATTTCTCTATCACTGATGAACTGCCTTATCATGTGGAACTCTCAGCATATGCCTCTTGACTTGTTATAACCTTTAGGACCTTCGCTCCACATCGTCGCATTGTTGTCACAAAACAATGCTATGAGATTCATAACATTTGGAGTTACCCCTAGCTCAGTCATAAATTTGTGCATCCATACTGCTTTTTCCACTGCTTCAATAATTCCAGTATATTAAGCCTCCATGATTGAATCAACTACTATGTCTTTCTTGGAACTCTTCCAACTAACCGCGCCCCACCATTTAGTGTGAACACATAATCTTTCACCAATTTATTATCATCGTATCTTTTGGAAGCTTGAATTTGTATACTCCTTCATAAGTATACCACTTAATTAGGAGTTCTTCATTCCCATACATATTAGGAACGAGTCTCTAGTATTTCGCAAATACTTAAGAATATATTTTACTAAGGTCCGTTTTTTCCTTCCAGGGTTTGATTGATATCGGCATATGTTTTCAAAAGCAAAGGTGACATCTGGTCTTGTATATAACATAGTGTACATTATGAATCCTATTGTTGATGCTTAAAAAAACTTTTTTATACGCCATTTCTATTCATCAATATGTGGATCATTTTTCTTCAGAAGGATGGTTCTCGGTTGTGTCAAAATATTTTCTGCTTAGAGTTTTTCATAATAAAGAACCTTAGTATGGTATCTATGTACAAGGATTGGGACAATCCCAACAACCTCTTGAATCTATCTCTATAGATCCTTATACCGAGTATGTAGGTTGTTTCACCCAAATTCTTCATCAAGAAATTCTTGGATAATCAAGCTTTTATTGATTGCAGCATGGGTACATCGTTGCCAATTAGGAGTAAATCCTCACTAAACATTATTAACACTTCCTTATTTTTTTCTGTATGCGAATGCTTCCATTATGTTCTAATAAAAATAAATTTTTTTGATCACTTTATCAATGCATTTGTTCCAACTCCATGAAACTTGTTTAAAACCATACATTGATCTTAACAGCTTACAAGCCTTTCTAGCACTCCCTCTGCCCTCAAAACCCTTGGGTTGTGACACGTAAACGGTTTATTATAAATCACCATTTGTAAAAGTCATTTTCATGTCCATATACCATAGTCATAGTTATAATAAGCAGCAATGGCGAGTAATATCCGAACGGACTTTAGCATAACTATGGGCGAAAACCTTTTTCGTAATCAACATCTTGAATCTGACGGAAACCTTTCGTGACTAGCCGCGCTTTATAGATCTCAACCTTTTCATTTACATTCTGTTTCTTCTTAAAGATCCATTTGCAGCCAATGATTTTTATCCCATTGAGTACATCTTGCTATGTCCAAACTTTGTTGATGTGCATGGAATCCATCTTGGGTTTCTTCAAACCATAGGGCAAAGTCCTTACTTATTAAAGCTTGTCAGAACATGAGGGCTATGTCATCTTTTATGACTTAATCCTTTTTTCTCCATCCAGAAGAAATCCATAATATCCCTCTAGCATGGGAGATTCCCTATTAGGAAACCTAGTAGGTTGCATCGTGTATGGGTGAATTCATCTTGGTTATATGTTTGTCTCTGTGCCGCTTTCTTGGATCTCTCCAAGTCTACAACATCACCATTAATTTTCCTTGAAAGAAATTCATTTTGAAGAAAGATGACATATCTCAAAACGATAACATTTTGTTCCTCTATGTTGAATAAAATATATCTCAGAGAATCTTTGGGATATCCAATGAACTTGGACAACACCGATACCACCTCAAGCTTTTTGGGGCCAACATTCTTAATTTAGGTTGGACAAACCCACGCCTTTAAATACTTAAGGTGACTTAAGGTGTGGTTTCTTTCCACACCACATCTCATATAGTGTCTTAGGCACAAATTTAGATGACATTAAATTCAGCATATGCGCAGTGAATTCTAACATATAACCCTGGTAAGAAAGAGATAACTCAGCTCTACTCATTAGCGATCGAACTATATTCAATTGGGTTTGTTTTCTTCACTCTGATACACCATTATGTTGTGAAGTGACCTAAGAGACAATTCCATTATCTTTTAAATATTTTTGAAGTTCGTGTCTCAAAGTATTCACATTCTCGATCAGATCGAAGTATTTAAATTTTATGGTTAGTCTATTTTTCAGCTTTGTTTTTATACTCAAGGAATTTTTCACAAACGTAGGACTTGTTCTTTATAAGATATACATAACCGAGTTTAGAATAATCATTAGAAAACGTAACGAAATACGAAGAATTATCTTTGGTGGCTATACCCACTAGGCCATATACATCTATACTATATTATTATTAGTGAGTTAAATTTCAAGCTCACACAGGCCCCCTTGAAATTTGGCAACTGAACAGTCTCCAATTTTGTACCTCCGTATTTTTATCTTCCCCTTTTCTTCCACCGAACCCTTCCGTTCTCTCGAGCCCTAATCTCCTCCCCCAGTTTCCTCCACCCGAAATCGATCGATTCCCTTTCCGCTTATCTCCTCTTCCCCCCTTTTCCTTCGTTTCGTTGGGAATCGATAAATTCTATTTTGGTCGTCCTCCCACTGTCGAATTTGTCTTCCTCGTCTTCGATCGCGTCTCTCCCATTCTGCCCTTCCCCAGATCTAGATGATAACGTCTCCTCGAATTGATGCTTAACCGCTCTGCCCTCCTTTTTTTACACTTCCTATCGACGTCCCCCATATTGCTCTACTTTTCATCCTCCACCTTACGCTTCCGCCCCTTTCAGTCTAACCCTAAAATTTCTTCTATTCCTAATTTGCCTCTTTGACCCTACATCGACGTCTGCCCCTCCACTTAGTCCGTCGCATACCCCTCCATCTTCGAATCTCTGCATCCTTCCATGCCCCGCTTGCTGTTTCGCTTCTCATCCGATGATCCCCTTACCTCTTCCATCGTCCTCGGTTTCATCTCCCCATCCCTCGAATATTTGAAGGTATGTTTCTTAATCATATTGCAACTAGGTTACTTTGAATCAACAACTTGAATTGTAGTTCAGGCTCTAGCTGGATTTTACTTGCATTCTTGCAATTTTCCCTATCCTAATCTGTTCACTGTATATTGTGATTTCTATTGATCATTTGTTAATGGTTAAGCGATTTTTTTAGTGGTTGTACTGTTTCTTTTTGTTTATTGATGCTGGCTAAAGAATAATCTTCTAGAGTTGGGATGATTATGTTCATGATATCGAAACTTAGGATACCCACTATTTTAATTAGAATTTTATTTTACTTGATTACTACTTTATTTTATTTTATTTTATTTAAAAGTAACTAATTGCTGAAGTTATTTGCATCAAATCAGATTCCAATTAGACTCTTTAATTTATTACAACATATTTTTTTAAAATTATCAATTCCATATACTATTTATTTTATCTTATCTTATATTAAATATTTATGTCCCTTTCAATTTTTTTACATCTAACTGAAGTCATATGCATCATATTGGATGCAAACCTATTCACTTGATCAACTACAGTATGTACTTTAGAAAAATATGATACATAACTATTTATCATACATAAGTTGAAATTTTTTCAGTGAATTTGAATTTAAATTTAAGGAATCCAAACTTAAGGTCATTTTTTTCTTCATCTAATGCCTCATCAATACGTATAATCCGATCAATTTAGTTACGACTATTGTTCTTGATTTTGATTGTAGGTATGTTTTTCATGTTTTATAAATGTGTATCCCTAGCTAGGATTATCATACTAAAAAATAATTACATAAAATTGATGTTATGAAGTAGCACAGGATAAAAGAAAAAATATTGTAAATAAGCACCTTATCATTAAGTTGGCACTTGGAATATGGATTACGTGGTTTTTTTAATATTTATGTTAAATACTTATCCTTAATCATGGATATTTTAGCCTTAAATAAAATGCATTAATGCCATGTAATTTCCAATGCCTGTTGAAATTTGGCAGAACAAATGCCGAATAAAGATTCTTAAAAGGTATATAACAACGTCCGTTATGGAAGTGAATTATGAATAACATAACTGTTGTATAAGTACCGATGGTTTAATGCATTTAAACCCAACGTAAAATGGAAATATAGTGGTTTTGACAATACCATGGTTTTGCATAAAACATGAAATTTGTTTACTTCAAAAATATCAATCAAACTTAATTGCATGGCTTTCTTTAAGATGATAATAACTTGACTATGAATAGACTATTAAAAACCAGTTTTATGAAGGGTATTATATAGTTTGTCACAATCTATTTTCCTAGAAAATATAATATTTCCATATTAATGATTCTGAATAGACAACCTATTTTTTTATTTGTGAAAGTTCTTTTTTTGCGGACTTCTCAATGGGTGTAGCGTAAAATCCATCTGAGCTTTGTATGTTATGACATACACATATTCAACATTACATTCATATAAACATACAGCTTTATACTATCACTAAGGAGAAGTAAATTTTGTCATTCCTTTATTATCTTTGAATTGTTATAAATATTATATTTGATGGTTTGCCAATTTTGTGCAACTACAAATTATTAAACATTATTTTTCTTTTAGTTTGGTTTATATTGATTATATTTATGATTTATGATGGTACCAAACTATTTTTTGTTGCTGCCCCCATTTCAAATGATGTGTATGGAAGTATTTTAAGATATGATGAAGATGATGATCCCATAATCACGCTATCTCAGATTCAAGTAATAGATTTGATTTTTGGTATGTAAATTGCTTTACACTTGCTGATGTTAGTTTCTTATTCAAAGACTATATCAAGCATATTTGGGAATCCAATAATTTGTGTCATTATTGGTTGTTATGATGTAATCGATTCTTAATTTTATGGTAGATCACAAACCCATAATATTTACTATATTTGGCTATATTATTTTAGTATGGAGCATTCAGGTTCGTATCTCAAGGACTGCAAGTTTCTAATTTCAAAGCAAAGGAATTAGCTGGGAGCGGGGTTTCTGTAATACGTCGACAGTCGGTGAGCTTTTTTTTATTTCAATTCGTTGTATTCATGAAGCAATTACAATTAGAAATTGATGATTGAAATATGGGCATTATTATTGGACATGGTAAATAATGGTAGAGTGTTGGAGGTATTGATTTTATTAATGAATCATTATTTATTGTTTTCTATGTAGAATTGATTGTTAACTTTATTGTTATGCTTTACATTTGATTTCAACAATTTTTTTGAAATGCATGTATTATCATGTAGATGAAATAAAATGGGTTTCACACTCGTACTTGATAATTTAAAATGCAAAAAAGGTAATGCTAGCTGCCATTAATTAAATCATTTTGCATGCACAAAGACATGTGCCAAAAAAATACACCCGTGTATAGGAAAAGATCTTCACAATCTTCTTAATCAAACTTCAAACATGCCTTTATTGTCCGAAAATTCTTTACATTCCTCTCGCTCAGTAACCTTTGAGACCTATGAGTATAATGTAGGGAACTTTTTACTTGAACGAACATACTGATATTGTCATGACGGTTAGAATAGGATCTTTGTTCGAACGAGTAAAATAAAATTGCCTGCATAGATGTTCCTATATGACTTTTTCCTTTATGACTTTTGCAACGAAGAAAATTCGACGGCGAATTGAGAAATTTTTGACAAAAGAGAACAACAATTTGCATTTGATAAATTGCTGTTATTAATTTTTAGGGAGTGAAGATTATGATAGTGAAAACGATTTATGAAGTTATGTGGTAGAGAAATAATAGTTGGAGATGTGGGAGAGGTTAGAAAGGAGGTTTATTAGTATAGCTAAGGAGTGAGATTAATTTTCTTTTACTTCGGTTTAGCATGATGAATGAACAATTCAACCTTGGCATGAACAACCGATTTCTTGAGCTTATAACAAGTTATATGACATTTATTGTGGAAAATTTTGATTTTATTTTAATACTGTAAAGTGTTTTTACTTGAAAAGGAAATAATTGAAATAATTACAGATTAATTACAAGTCTTTCTTTTTTGCCTTGAAAATTTTGAAATGCTTTCAAACTTTGAGTCTATGAGTTATTTGATTTGGTTTTTAGAGACTATATGCATCTTCCACTTATAAGCAAGAACACAATTAATTAGTAATCACAACTTCGAACCTTATTTCGTCATCAAGTCAATGGCATCCTATCTTAGTTTTCTCACAAATTTTTTTGGAAAGATCTTGATGCTATTGAAATTTTTACGTTCAAATTAAGTCATCAATAACAAAGAGTGTTTTTAACTTTAACCACAATGTAGGAAAAAAAGAACTGTTAAATATGATTACACTGCATAAGGCTAAGAGATAATACCCAAATAAGTATTACTCCATTGTAAACTACACACCTATTCTCCATCTACTTCTGTTTTTTGGTACTCTGTGGAAAATGACTTAGGTTAAGCAATAAATATTACAACAACTCAAACGCGCGCGCGTACACACACACACACACACATATATTGTTTTATTTAAATGACATTTATATGATGATCAAACTTTTGGCTAGAAAATCATAGTATAAATAAAATATATTGTGGTGAAAACATATGTTCTACGTATACATACGTGTGATTATCTTCATCAGTGTGTGATAACTGTTATTACGGTATTCAATTGTTTGGTTGAAAGGTAAGAAAAAGTAAAAATGAGTAAGAATGGATATGTTCAACTTACTTTGAATTCTTAGCCTGGATGTTTATAAACTTATTGAACAAAAGTAGATAGCTATTCAAAGTTTCTTCAGCTTATCTGTTCAACATGGCCTTCAAGTTTATGTATTCATACTTTTTTTTAGTTTTCTTTTAGTATCATTTACACTTGCCTTTAGACTTATATTTGAAATACTAGCTTTAACATGTATATCCTGAGTGCATATGTGAATTTTATAATCCTTAGCTTGATGTATTAGGTGTATATTCTTATTTTGGTTGAAAATAAGTTAGATAAGAAGAGGATAGGAAATTAATACTTTATATGATGATAAATTATTCATGCTATCTGGATGCTAGATGTTATTTATGTTTGTTACTTCGCTATTGTTGACTTTGATGAATGTAAATGTAGGTTTGTTGTACTGGCAATCCATATATTTACGTATAAAAAGCGATTGTATCTCCTTTATAAAAACTAGAGTAGGCCCTCAAATCCTAAGAACGTAATTAATAGGGATGTGAAAAAATACGTATGGCAGACCCAAAAAAAACAAAACTGAATGATTTACTCTAATATATTATTCATTTTATTTATTTATAAAGATCGATGCCTTTTTAAGAATAAAGCTGATATGATGATAATTTTTTGTTTGAAGGCCGCCACCAAAAAGATTACTATTGGTAAATGGGGGTGCAATAATGATCAGGTTTGCATTGCTTCAGACTACATCATAATAACTAAATCATTTGCTCCAAAGCTGGTGTAAATTCTGAAACAGAAATTGATTGCTAACTTTTTTTTGGTACATGCATTATTCTTACTGATGTACTTGGTTTTCGTTTTCTTAGTTTCTCACAGTGGAATCCATGAAAGTTTATCTAGAGAAATTTTATGGCAGTAATCCTTTAGACTCATCTAATCTATCAAATATTTTTTTTATTGCCTAATTCAAATACATAGCCATTACCTCCATCATTTTGTTTTACCCTTAATGCAATGACTGTGAAATGCATTGTCAAGAGATTTACCACACCCACTTATACAAAATCTTTATTTCATTGCATACAAATATTTTGTTCTGTGTGTATATAAATGTTAAAATAGACTTATTTGTTGTATACATTCAAATTTCACTCTCTACCTTTGTGTTTATAATCTACAGCCATGGTCACTGAAGTATGGTACCAAAGCGATTCAATCATAGCATTGTCTAGGATTGGATGTGGTATCTAAATACTCAACATTCAAATAGTGTCTTATGCATCTAAAGCTAGCGGGCTTGATTGGGCTGTTGTCTTTTCATAATTTAGCATACTAGAATTCGCCATACCTCAAATGTAATGTTTTACTGCTGTTTTTTTTAAGATTGAGCCCGCTGCTCTCGGTTTATGTCATTTTTCCTCTCTTCCACAATAAAACAAGCTACAGTTTGTTATTCTATACTGAACATCCAACATGTTGATGAACTTAACACTTTTATATTCTTCTCGGTCTGTTTCAATGTTCTTGATTGTTGCCATGTTAAATTCCATGTTGTCCTTCTGCGTTTGCCATCTCGAAAACTATTTTGAATTCAAAACTTGTTTTTCAATGTTTGCTAATAACATAACTTAGCCTTTTAATTTTTGATAATATTTCCTCTCGAAAGCTATTTCAGACTAAAATAATAAAATACCCTACTTAAAGTAAAGTTGTATTTTGTATTCTATGCTTTTTTGCCCAAGCCACACCTTACAAGATTGATTTGATAATCAACCGATTTTTCTATGAGTTTATGTTATTATGATATATGTATACATGATGTTGCAATAAAAAAGATAAAGAAATGATAGAACAAGGACATGTAGTTGAAAATATTATTATGCAACTATTACTTTTTCGCGGTTATCATTGAATCGTTTTGTATTATCATACTAAAATAATTCGGTGATGATAATTGATTTGACTGATTCATTCATTTCATTTTTTAGCAAATATTTTTGAAAGTTCCAACCAATATCTTTTCCTATCGAACTCTTTTTAAAACATTGGATCCAAATTGCTTTTCACAAATATAATAAATAACAGGTTGTTTGCCAACAAAGCGCAAATAATGACATATTGTTTTACAATTTTCGATCGGAAAATAAATGCAATGCTATTCATTATTGCTCAAAGTTAGCTGCTACTAAATATTTGATGATTGAATTCCTTAAAGTGCTTTCAAACTATTGCTCACTTCATATCTTTATATAACTACTTTCACCAACCCGTGTGCGAAGCACAGATTCTCACTAGTAAGTATATAAAATTCCTAAGAGTTAACTAACTCTTTCGTTGCTTCCACTGAAAGGGTACTTGGTCATTTTTCGCTTGAGACAAGCACGACAAGTGGTAAATGATTCATAATAAAAAGACAGGAGAAAACTCTTGTTTCTCAACTTGTTCGGTCTTTTCTCACTAATATGACCTAACCTATAGTGCTTAAGATAACTGCCATTAAAATTCAATGCAGAATTATCACCAACAACAAACACAGGTTTAAAATTAAGAACATAAATGTCATTATCCAAAATACCAGAGCAAACAAGTTTTCCATTATACATAGTGTTCATAACACACTTATTACGGTGAAAACTATATCCGATCTCAGCTAATCTGGATATGGAAATTAATCCATAAATAAAGTTTGGTACAAAATAGCAATTGTTCAAAAACTAAAACATGTACACTAGGAAAAACATAAATAAAATCTCTAACTACGTTCGCATTACAAGAGTTCCATCAGCAACTTGAAGACTCATTTCTCCTATTGCTATAGGTTATCTGCTCCTATGTTCCAATAGCGAATTACAAATGCGAGTTTCAGATTCGGTATCTAAAACCTGAAAATTGTTATAGATTGCAAAATAGTTTGGATCATAAACGTGCCTTTAAGAGCCGAGGAATAAAATTTCCTTTCGTCTTCCAATGTTTTCAGATAATCAAGACAATTCCTTTGCCGGTGCCCCTTCTTTTTACAGTGGTGACACTCACCCTTCTCACTATATGCACCACCCATTCCCTTCTTACCCTGTTTTCTTTTCTTCAAACCTTTCGATGAAGTTGCCTTACCCTTCATGACGAGTACGACCACCTGATCCTTTGTAAAGGAGATTTCAGTGTTCCTCAACATATTGAGGAGCTCTGTAATGCTCATTTTCAACGAGTTCATATTGATGTTCGATATGAATGGCTCAAACCGTTGTGTCAGTAAACTAAGGATCAAGTCAACTTGTAACTCCTCCTATATTCCAATCCCAAGTTCTTTCAGTTGGTTAATATAGCCCTTTATTAGAATAACATGATCCGAAACATGAGTATCGTTGCTCATCTTCGTATTGAACAACTTCTTCAGAATCTCGTACCTCGTGAAACGAGGTTTCTCACCAAAAAACTGATGTAGACGATTAAAGATGTCATGGAAACTCATGTGTTCATGCTACCTTTATAATGGTTTATCTAGAGTAGACAACACGAAAACTTGTGCAATATTGCAGACAGTCGACCAAGATTCATAGGCTTGAATCTCTTTGAGGTTAGCATCCTTGGGAGGTTTAGTTTTCAGAGGTGAGGTGATGACATACCATAATTTTTCCTATGTGAGTGCTATCTTTATTGCTCTTAACCATTCAGTATATTTGGGACCGGTAAGTTTTCCATTTTTGATGTACAATCTTAGACTTGTCATTTCTGCATAATTTTAATTTAGTAGATTAGTACAAGTGTAAATATGTTCTGACAATATTAGAATGGTTAAATGTAATTCATTTTATTTTTCTAATAAGGCTTTTACTACAATTTTATATTTCTCAAAACCCTAATAGAAATAGAAACCTTTTGATTTCTCTAATGGGTGGTAGGACCAAACTTATCTTGAGGATCCGAACTTGAGTGGTATTTGCCATAATCTCAATTTTGACCTTGAGTTTGCTATAAGAGATTATTCGCTCTTACCCATCATTTCACGATGTCTTAAGATAAACTACTTACACCTTAAGCTTTCTCAATAAATGTAATCCTCACATGTTGAGTGACATACTAAATAGTACTACACATAACAATGTTATCTTGAGTTCTCTCAACAACCAACACATATGCAAGTAATCTACCAAATACATAAAAAATAAAGGGCAGCATTATTTAAGATTCAAAATCTATAATAATTAAGAGTGATATCAATTTAAGGAATAATGATTTTTAATAAATACCCACATGATACAAGTGTTACACATCTGATATCACGGTATAAGTACACTACATATGTATTTGTTCAAAAATCTAAGTTGGGTTTATTGCAGTTCCACTTATTTTTTATATTTTATTATACGTACATTCATATAAGTTCAATTTATTTTTATCTTTTCTAAAGTAATTAACTTATATATATGTTTTGTTTAATTAAAACAATTTTAATTAATGTTTAATTGGACAGCTTAAGTAACCTTTATTTTGAAATTTTTTTACAATTCCCAAAATAATTTTGAGAAAATTATAAGTTCATATTATACACATGTATGTTATAACACTTACAACATACATGTTTATATTTAAAACACTTTTAAAATTATAGTTTTATAGCATTTATAAAAACTTTATATTTCAAATTTAACTTTTAAATTCAAAATATGTTTGTAATATTCAAATATCATGCTTGAAATTAGCCCAATACCCAAACTGTTACTTCCTGGAATTTTATACCTTTGATTAATGAATATTTGATAAATTTTAAATCTTCATTTATTGGTTTTTTACGATCAAATAACCCTCTTTTAATTACTAATTAATGATAGTAAATTCTTTTTGAAAGTTTGTTTACAAAAATAAATAGTTCGATTTGAAAATGTGACCGAAAATCGTTTTTAAGATTTTCGACTTTTTATTGAACGGAAGTCATAACAACGTTCTTGCACACTTATGTATACATATATACACATTTAATAAAGTTGAAAATAGTACTAAAGAGGTTAATTAAAGTAATAAGTCCTTAGGTACTTTTAAGAAGTAATTAATTAAGGTAATAAAGTAAGGAAGAATTTTCCTTCTTATTTTAAAAGCTAAAGTACTAAAGTACATAAATTTGTGTGCACTGGTACATGTCATTATGATAGAAGTACATAGCCACGTGCTTGCATTTGAAAGTGGGAAAGGTATGCTGAAATATTAAGGGTAATTTTGCCTTTTAGCTAAAGGGTAAATGGTGCCTTTTTCCACTTTTTCAAAGTCTATATAAGAGCACCCCCTCTTCCTCTTTATTTCACTTTTCATTTCCAGTTTCATTTCTCATTTTATTCCACTTTTTCATCCTCTTCTCCTCTCTCTTCTCTCTTCACTTTCCTACTTCAAAACACTTATTTCTCCTTACAAACTCAAATATGTCTCTTAGAACATCATAACCTACACCACCACCATCCCAAAGATTGAAGCTTTGAAGCCAAGCACTCATTTTCGAGCATGGCCGTGAGCAAGAAGGGAGATGGGACCATGTGCGTGAGCTTCGAGGGTGGTTCCGGGGCCTAGGTCGAGCCAAGCAAGGTGAAAGGAAGGATCTTTTTTTGTTCTAGATCGAGAGTGGTCATAGTAGCCTTTGGTTTGAGGTGGTGCTTGTTTTAAAGTGAGTTAAATGCACTTTAAAATAGTTTTACAATTGACAAAATATTATAAGTATAAATTGTTGTTTATATTGTTTATTCTTATTGCTTGTTTAGATTTGATTCTCGCTTGAAAGCGGATAACATATATAACCATTGTTTTGTAGAGGACTAAAGCAAAAGGAAGTCGGAGTGTTTTATAGCGAATAGTTTGAGCACTTTGAAGAATAGAGATTTGTAGAGGGATCTTAAAGGATTCCTCGCATTGTTGATTTTTATTTACATATATTTTTGGTTAAGAAAATGCCTATGTATGTGGAGAATGAATGTTGCATAGTTATAGTCAACCTACTTGTTGGTTTTATTGGGACATTGAAATCTCATGCTCGCTTTTAAGCAATTTACCGCTTGTTTTCTTAAAGTGTTTGAAATAGTTTTCGAACTTGACTTTTGTTTTTAAACCTTTTTGCAAAGATATGAAGTGGTTTAAAATATAGAAAGAAATGGAGTTTAAAAGTTGTTTGATTTACAAAATGAAGTTTTAAAAGTTATGGTCCATATAGCGATAGTTGGTATGGATGCAGTTTTAAAATCTATGTTTTTAATAAAGTATAAATGGTCATCCACTTTAGATATTTTGTAAATTCTCTTTCAAATGTACTTTATAATGGTTATTTAAGTATTTAAAAGGGAGTTTGAAGTTTTAAATATATTTTTAACAATTTATTTAGTTATTTAAATAAGAGGTTTAAAATTTACTCCATTGTTTCAAAAGTCAAGTTTTGTTAAAAGCAACCATCTTTAAAGGGATATTTTAAATACAAGTTCAAACTTGTTTTAAAGAGTTTTAAAAGTAATTTTAAAAGATGAATGAAGCATGGATTACAACACTATTGTTGTAATAAATTTTTTGAGAAAAGTAAAGAGATCATGGACTATAATAATTTTGTTATTACAAACGGTTTCGGAAAATTGGACAGGGAGTATTGGTTTATAACACTTTGTTATTATTAGATAAGATGTTTACTATATAAAAAGGGAAGATGTTTCCTTAATAACTTTCGTTTAAATAAGTTATTTTGGAAAATGTTTTTAATAACAAGTATACTGGAACTCTTGAATCCTATTTTCTAGACATCGAGTTATGAAAACTTGTTTCTATTTTGAAGTTAGAAGTAATAGTCGAGTCAAGGTTTGAGAGGTAATAATACCCCAACTTGAATGGTTTCCTTTCTAACCGATGAAAAGTACTAGTTTAAAATCGAAGACTAGTAATAAATTGGCGGAGTTAGTTTTTAGATTTGTTTGAAAAAGACATTTTTTTGTGCAAGGGGTTATTTTGTCGATGTCATTAAGTAACACAAAACAAATATGATTAGTAGTGCTAAAATGTTGACACGTTTATGGGAAGTAAGTCATCTTATATTTAGCACTAAAATCAAATGAGTAGACTTTCCTCTATCTGTGAAATCTAGAATCAGAGTGCTTTAACTAAGGCAAGGCCATGTGCAACTAGTGGCGTAACTTACTTGGCTCGATTCTAAGCGAGTGATAGAGAAGTAGAAATGTCAAAAGTTTGATAAGTATAAGAGGGTTAATTTCTATAAATATGTCATGATTAATTAAGTATATGCAAGGTACTTCATCTTATACTCGACATTAAGTTTCAAGGTATGGAAGCCTATTTCTATCTGTGAGAGTTTAAGAATGTACGTCAAAATAAGGGTAGTTCTCTAACTTGTCCGACTTCATTGCCAATCGAGGAATAATGGGAGGTTGAAATCGAAAAGTGGTGAAAAGTATACGATGTCTAACTTTTCATATGCAAACTATATTTTTACACCAGATAGTGGTTTGTCCACTGTCGATAACTTGACCTATTTTGACTTATGAAGTATATGGAAGCTTTGCGATTTCATATAGTTTGAGATTCCTTCGGGAGAACTCATTCCAATGAAACATCTCTCACTTTAAGGAAAGATATTCAAGATCTCCTTATGATCCTTATATCATCCACTTACTTCTTAAAGAACTGGGATTGAGTCAACCGGAAAGCTATCGTTTGTTGGTTCAAAGAGACTGGGATTAGATAAGCATGATTTATCTAAAAACTACTTTGAACCGGCACAGGTGTTCAAATTGGGATATCTTGAAGATGATGGAATCGAAGATGGAGTTCCTTGAAGTGCAAGGGCTGCTTGTTACTAATCCCAAGGGTGATTCCAAAAAGGATGTAGTAGAAATAGTGCCTTTGGATTGTTCGTATGATGAACAACTTGTATGGATGAATGCTGGCATCTTATTATTGCATGGAGAGCAGTGTTAGCATTCCAAATGGAATTTTGCTAAGGTAAAACGCTTTGGTATTTATCATCATTTGTAAGAACGGGTTGTTATAACTGTGTAGGCTAATGATAGGTTAGTTTGCTCTGATTATTGTATGTATATTAAAGTTTTCTTTTGTAAAGATCGTTTGGATATTATATATTACTCATCACGATGTGAGATTCTATTCTGTCTTTTCTTTTCTTTCACCCCAACAATCTGCCTTTCTAGCACTTGAATGTTCGACATGTGAATACCGTGGATGTATTAATGTCGACTTTTGAGGGTTGAAAAGGCAGGTCATTACAAAAATAGTTTTGGGCCAAGCACTTGGGCTAATCTTGAAAATTTTAACCATCTATTTGGCAATACTAGAGCCAGAAAGGGGAAGGTACTGGTTACTCCAATCCCAACCATTAGACACTCCATTCTAGATACCCATCACATATAATATCTCATTAGTCGGCCAAAATATTAACTAATTATTTATATAAACCTATTGAGCTTTAATACCACTTGTATGTGTGTGCGTGTGTGTGTATGTATGTATATATATCTGCATGTGTGTATTTATGTATGTATTTATTTATTTAAATGTGTTAAAATATATGTGTGGTTTGTATACATATATATTTCATGCCATATATTTATATGCATGTATGTATGTATAATATATGATATTTTGGTCCAATTACATATACATGTTAAAATATTTTGTGTTTAGAACTTTACATATGTAGTTAAATTTTGAAATATGTTTGTACATATATTTCAAATCTTATTTATGTGTAAAATATCTTTTACTATATCAAATAATTATTACATTGAATAAAATTATAAATATAATACTTTAAATTATGTAAATATGTATAAGTCAAAAATTAATATAAATATAATATGTAATAATAATAACATATATTTAGTTAACAATTATTTAATTATATATATATATATGTAATAATTACATTAATATAACCTTTTAAATAATGATAGAAAAGGCGGTCGACTTGCCCACACTCTAAACCCTAGGCAAAAAAGATCAGGATGATGACCGTAATTGGAAGGAGGAGAAGTGTAAGGGGAAACAAACTTTTGCAGAGGCGGTGGAGAATAATACAAGCCAACTAAGTATCAATGGAGAAAATTGGTGTAATAACCCTTTTCGAAACGGGCCTAATTTTTGACCCAATAAAAGCCCATCGAACCTTAGGTCCATTTCAACGCTGGCTGTTGGTTTGTAAAATCTATCAAATAAACAATGTACTAAGCTATATATCTATTCTTTCATAATCTCACAGCAGAAGGGATAAAATATACTATTTAAGTAAGTATCCATTTCACCAATTTTCAAAACTTTGAAATACAATATTCCAAATATCCATCCATATACAATGTCTCAAACTGTAACATCAAGAAGTTTAAAATCCAGGTACATCAAAATATGTCATAAACATAACTAAATAAATAAATAGTGTACTACCACTAGTCTTCACCGCCTCCTTCATACTTCATCGTCAACATCATTCCATCTAACCTGTTGATTGTAATAAGGAGGGAGTTAGAACAATAATGTCTAGTGAATGAAAATCTTAAGTCTTACCATAATATTATTTGGGTAGTATCATTTAGATGAGCATTATGTCTTACGAAATTTATAACTATACCTTTTCGAGCATACCACTAACTATAAGCCAAAGGCTATTCCAGTCTGGCTCCATAACGTAGATCAGGCCAATGGTCCTTTCCAGTCTAACTTCATAACCATAATGCGAGTGCAACACAATTGTATATCGGCTCCAATGACCCATCTCCGTCAATCATATCCTAACGATGCGAGAGAAAGTATCCGAGTCATTCAAGACCTTTTTAATGGAAAATAGGAAGACTCCAACCATTTGATACCTAGACCCTAAGAAGATCCTCGTCATATAATACCTAGACTCAAGGCAAACCCCTCTCTGGTACTTCCTAGATGACATCGTAAGAAAACTCATAAGGCCACTTAAACTTCTTCAATAGGGAAGAGGCAAACCCTCCAATAGCCATTTAACACCTCAACCCCGAAGCAGATCCTTTCTGGATATTTCTACGACCGCACCTAAAAGATAATCTCGACAATTTAATACTTCTTGAATAGGAAGGAGGCAGACCCTACGATAACCATTTGATACCTCCAACACCAAAGCAGGCCCGTCCTAGGATATTCGTTCTATCACCCGTAACCCAAATAGTGACGTCCCACATTAGTCCGACAGTTCGTAGGCACCAGTAGCCATTTTAGCTGGGCAGGCTTACCCTATATAATTGGGACTAATCTCACATCCACTATGAGTATTTATTATGAGCGATGTCCCACATGAGTTCCAAAGTCATGCTACTAGTAGCTAGATTCGTCGGGCAGACGTCTGTGTACTTTTAACTGACCTCGCATTCCTATAACTTAGTCTATTTCTGCTCTCTAACCTTACAAAATTATACTATAGTATATGTATAATAGGTAAATATACATAATATACCTCACCCACATTTACGCATAGAGGTCATATAGTTTGTTGTTATTTTTTAATCTATTTATTTTATTCATTACGACTTGTACGTTACTATTATATTTATACTTAACGTTAATTTTTAGCTAACTAATTTTTATTAAATATCCTTGGACATGAGTAAAAATATTCCTAAGCTAAGATTTTCGTTTCCTATTCAAGTTGTTAAGAGGATTTAAATGTTACAATTTCCATATCCATACAAGTTCCTAGTCCAATACCATAGTTTACACAATAGCTAAATCACAATTTAAGTTAGCTAAAAAAATAAACTTGCATATAAATATTCAAAAATGAAATCAAAATATCCAACTTTTCTTACATTAACATAGTAGAATTAATGCCTCTATTTCAAGGGAGTAAAACTTTACAATTTAAATCATTTATATTCTATTCGACTTTTGAATGGATAATGTTGAAATGAAAAAGGGTTCATATTTATTTTCATTATGGAAACAGGCGGTGCAAACCATTGATGGATTAAAAAATCCATGCTTTATACATCCTTTTCTAACTCTTTTTAGAATCCTTCGTTATCACAAACACAAATTGGAAAATGGAAGTTGAATAAAACATAAATTAATTCATATTGCATATAATAACGAATTAAATTCTAGCATATTAACATAAAACAAATAAGGTTCCAACCAATCCCAAAATTAACATTTTAAGGAGGAATTTTAGGGTTTTAGATTTAAAGTTTTTGCATACAAAATTCTCCAAGGCAAAAATCCAAATATTAACTGAACACACTACTAAAAAGAGAAAAACTAAGATTTCCACTCACATATAGCTTTCCTGAATTCCATTGGATTTGATTCCACGCCTTCACTTATTTCCTCCTCCAATTATCTTCTTTTTAATTTTACAATATACAACAATTCATTTGCATATAGACTAGATTCGAAATTCAGAGATTAGGGAAGAATAGAAATAGAGAAATATACATATATCTAAAATTCATTAGCTTTTCCCTTTAGTCTAATTGATTTCTTACCTAAAGATTGAATCTTTTATCTAGAATGTTTATTGAAGAGAAATGAAACTGGCATAGTCTTATTAGCATTCTTATTTTCTTATGAATAAAAGTGAGGGGTCTGGCCTCTTATTTATAGTGGTAACTTGCCAAGATCATAGGATCAAAATCAATTTAAAATAATAAACTCTGAGCCATTCTGGCCTTAGCAAACCCTAATCGACTTTATTTAGCCAATCGACCGACCCAATGAGTGCGGTCTATAGGCCTTTGATCTCTGGCCTGATTAATTTGCTTCTATTTATTTATATTTGTTACTCCCTCCGTTTCTATATGTAAGATCTTTTAAGAAATTTGTTGTGGTTCAAAATATAAGATAGTTTAAGTTTTTCATGCCTCTTTATCTGTAACCATAATAAATGATGATACTTTTTATGCACCTATTTGGATTTCCAACTACTACTTACTTCTTTAGTAATGACTTTCTTCCCTCTTTTTTTCCCTCTCTTTTTTACTTTCCCTCTTACAAAATTTGTATATTTATGGACAACATACACCTTCATACTCCATCAAACCAAATCAAGATTTTGCTACCATGGATAAAAAAAATATTGCCTCTCCATCAAAGTTTGTGGGTGATGGAAGTGCTAAAAGTGCTAAGAAGAAAGATTCTGCCACCATCAACTTAGAAGCTCGTCAATTGCTTGATTTGAACAAGATACCTTTTGATGAAGGGCAACTCCATCCTGATCCGAACATGCAGAATCTTATCCATACCATGTTGAAAGTGATGTATCCAGAGTTTTTTTAAAATTGCTGTGCTTTGTCTGTTTTGTTTGTTGCTGAAATAGTGGATCACTTTGGTTTCACTTTGGTTACTTGCTGTCATTTTGTTGCTGAAACAGTGGATCACTTTGGTTTCTTTTTGCGAGTTGGTTATTCTTCATGCAGTTCAACACTTGATAAAGCAATTGTACAACTTTTAAGCGCAACTATACAGGCCAATGTGTCAAACTAAAATCAACAGGTTAGACAATGAAGCTACCTGACTTGATATGCCATGAAGCATCAAATAAAACTCCTACAATTAAAGCCATGCAGCATAAAATATTAAAGTTCATATGACGTGACCATGATTTCTCATAACCTATTTGTTCAAGTAACCATGCAACAAAAAAACAATTACTCATGACGTGACCATGTAACAAAAAACATAAATGCTCTCATAATTTCTCTTATGCTAACATACTCCTAACATTTTGCACTAGATTATAGTCGCAACTAACTTGTGTGGGAAGACGACCTTCTCTTTCAAGTGCGTATTTGTTCACATGTGGAATTTTATATTTGTTCGAACCTTCAAATTTCATGATCTCTTGCATGCATAGCTGTAGAGTTATAAAAACGTGGTTCACTTTTTTCGCTGGATATTCGTTAAAAGCTTTCTCAACTGCAGAGATAAGTTGTACTACTATTCTTGGACACTCCTTGTGTTGCAATTCTTGAATGGAATTGAAAAATCCAAGGTCTAGAATGTTTAAGTCAGGTGAGTTTGATGGTTGACATGTCAACCGAATGTCAAAACCATGTTGTGAAGCGGCAAGCTGAAATTGTTCATCGTTAGGATCAATGTGTGTTCTTGCGTTATCTTGTTGAATAAAGATAGTTCTATTCGAATCTTCTCTTGGCCATTTTCTTTGTATTGCAGGTATAACTTTTTCGATCAAAAAGGCTCGTACGGTCTCTCTCTTGACCGAAGTCATCGGTTTTATCTCCATAGTCCCAGCCTCTCTATTTCTACTTCTTCTCTCCGCTGGTTTCTCTATGACAAAAGGAAATATCCCTATTTTCCCCGAAAAAACTTCATTTCCTTCACTATCAAATCTTGGACGAGCCATAGCCGCTAGGAACATCACCTTTCCGATAAAATTCTTGCTTTGACATGTGCGCAACGGTTCTTCTTCGGTTGGAAGTAGGTAATAATTTTCAGTTTTTTTGGTCATATAAAACCATTTCTCATCGATGTGTATCATATTATACATGTTCACAAACTTCGGCTCATGAGGCATGCTTCTTGGGTCTAACTGAGAGATGCAATAAAGTAAACGTGCTCTTTTATGTTCTTCCTTCAGATATGGTTTAATTGCATTGGTGTGACGACGGACAAGGCCTTGTTTCACGTGTCTGAATAGTGTTGTATAGCTCACATTCAAAGCTTGGGCAAGTGATCTTAAGGTTGTTCATCAATGTAAAGGAACTCCGCGGACTTGATTTAAGTCAATACAAACCCTCTTTCGACCACAATTCTTTGTTCGCCTATGCGACACATCGACGACCTCTCCATGTGGTGTATTTTTTGATCGCCTCCAGATTCGTCGTACGGTTTGTATATTTATCGAAAATAAATGAGATACTTCCATTGTTGTTTTTCTTTTTAGTTTTCCGTTGACACTCTTCTCTAACAAAGCATTATAAATAGCCCATCTTTCACCATTCGATAAAAACTTTCTTTGTTTCCTTTGAGATATGCCAACATTTTCTGCATATTTTAAAATAACAAATCAGCAAACAATGTTAAAAGTAAGAATGTCAGCCATCTTTTAAAATAACAAATCAGATTCGGTTCATGGTTCTGTTGCTGTGAACATTATAGAAGGACAAACCAAATGGACTATGTTAACTTTAAAAAAATTGAACCAAATGGAAAACCGTCAGCCATCTCTTTTTAGTTTTCTGTGAAGCTGATGAAAATGGCCTAATACAGAGAATGGGTAAAATGACGCATCTTCAATCATGCACCAAAGTCAATACTAGTAGTTTGAACTAATTCTAAGAATAGGTAAAATGTGAATGAGCAGGTAAAATGTGTTCAATAAGATCAGGTAAAATGTGAATGAGTAGAAGAATGTTTTGAATAGAAATAAAAAAGTAGCCTAAGTATAACGTAATCAAATCAGTGCCTAAAGTATAAAGTATAGAGATGATGCATCTTCAACGTATGATTTTTGGAACTGAATATTTTAGTTAAAATGTACCTGTATTTT
This sequence comes from Allium fistulosum, assembly GCA_030737815.1. Taxonomy (NCBI): domain Eukaryota; kingdom Viridiplantae; phylum Streptophyta; class Magnoliopsida; order Asparagales; family Amaryllidaceae; genus Allium; species Allium fistulosum. Next base: position 90,708,499 of record CM060905.1, read on the forward strand.
GAGCTGAAAAATGTTCATCTTCTTCAAACAATTGATCAACATCTAACTCAAGCAATGGAGTCTCCGATTCTTGATTCGGATCCATATTTAAATCGAGAACTATATTTCCAAAAGAAGATGATCTAATTATTACCGAAACATGATCCTCCATATCCAAATTGTTTTCTTCATCAAATGGAAATTCTTCCTCATCTCTCGTAGGTACGAAATTAAGGTCAATATGTTGATGTCTACTGCTTGAAGCCATGGATATGTTTCCCTGTACAATTTTGTCTTCTTAAATAAGCAAATACAGCTACATAATTTTAGTTTTGCCTCCATTCTAAAATTTGAAATTTCAGATTTTGGCAATTTGAAATTTCAGATTTTGGCCAGTTGCATGAGAAAGTGACAGAGAACATAGGAGTAATAAACGTGCTGCATGAAAATAGGAGTAATAAAGTGAAGAGAGTAATAAAGTGCTGCATGAAAATAGGAGTAATAAATGAATTGTGCATGAAAAGAGGTTAATTCAGAGAGCAAATTCCTTAATTGATTGCTTCCTTAATTCCTGTGCAAACTAGTAAAAGATCTTACATATAGAAACGGAGGGAGTACCTTTCTAACTTAAAGTTAGCGGTCCTTTTGAAGTAATGGTATTGAAGTGTACAACAATGTTTTTGATCTGCTTACTTCTTTTGAAGATAGTGAGATAATCCAAGATGAGAATATTGAGGTGGTTGAAGCATTAATTAAAAACCCACTAACTCACTATGTACATGCAATCCTTGAGAATAGCCAATCTATCTTGAATAAAGATAAATGTACAACTGCTCTAGAATCCATGCCAATTAACTCCTCTTCAATCAATTTAATAAACCAGATCCCTTCCACTTCCCGTTTATCACATGATCTTGCTAACCTTGCTATTGATAAAACCCAGAACATGCACACTATTCCCGTGCACCCTGGCTCCCTGATTGGTCCAATTCTTGATCTTACCTTTTCATCAATCCAATCTGATCCTCTATCTTCAACCCATAGACCCTACTCCTCAATCTTACCTCCTTCTGACATTATTCACATTGATCGATCAATCCCAGTCTCCTCTATATCAACTTACTTTTCCCCAAAAATGATAGGCAAACCCAAGATTAATCACTGTACTTCAACTCCGTCCGATCTGGACAAAGGTGTCCTTTTCTCATTGAGTCAAACCTGCCTCAAGCAACCAGAAAATCTCCAAACAACTCCATATGTTATTCTTACTAGATCTAAATCGCTATCCTTTCAATGATAGACAAAATTTCTTTTTAGAATATGAGAGGTGCTTATTCTGTTGATAAGCATCTTGAAATTAAACACTTGTTTCAAACCTTTTCTTTGCAACTTCTTATCATTGCAGAAACTAAGCTTAACCATGATCTTACTTCTAAAGTTTCAAAATTCATCAACCATTCATGGTCCATCCTCCACAGTCTTTCACAAGCTCCTTTTGAAAGACTATTAGTTATATGGAATCCTTCTTACTTCTCTTTATCTCCTATTCAAGTTCATAGGTAGTACATTCATTCTTTGATCACTCATCTCCCCTTGAATCAGTCCTTCAATTCCACTTGTATTTATATAGAAAATAACAAGGAGCATAGACAGATTATGTTAGACATTCTTCCTAGTCTTCAACCCTCCAACTCCTCTTAGATCTATTTGGGGGATTGGAATTGTATGCAATACGCTTATGACAAATCTGGCGGCCTTCCTCTGACCCTTTATGCTACCAAACCATTGAACAATGCCATCCACTCATCCCAGCTCCTTCCTGTCAATCATACTGGATGTTTCTTGTCACATCCCGGATTTTTTTTTCGACTTTCGAAAATTCAACATCGATACTCACTTTATCGACTGCCGAGCCATCGAATGCCGGAAACCCGAAAAGTTATGGTTTTAAGAAAGAAGAAAAAGGTAGAAGAAGAAGATAGAAGAAAAAGAAAAAAAGAACAACAACAGAGCAAGAGCAGAAACAGAACACAATATCAGAATCTCACACATCGCAGCGGAACAACATATAATAGATAAATGAATAATCTCTAAAACAAAGAACTATATCATTTTATACATACATCAATCAGAGTCAATATACAACAATGGACAGTTATATAAACTTGTCCTCATACAGAATACACAGCGGAATAAATACTATCAGATACAAATACTACGCCTCGCCATCCATCTTGCTTCCAAAGCTCCAGAATATCCAGAATATCCTGATAACATAACTCTAGGCTGCCCGTGTGGAAATAGTGGGCACCCAGAGTTTAGAAGGGAACAATAAACTCCGAGTCAGTCATGGTGACTGGTGTGAGATCGTAAAACAGTTTATCTTTAAAATAAACATAGGATAATTTTAAAGTCAATTCGAAATGCTTTTGGAAAATGAAACTACCATAAGACCTCCCACCACACACACAATGCAAACGCAGAATTGGAGGAGATTTCTTCTTATGATAGTCAAAGATGCTTACTACGCAAAATCAAATCATTTTTGATATTATTATTAGTGCATAGTGTAGAAAACATTTCGAAAGTATAATATTAATCTTAGCCAGCATAGGCATTCCGCACTTATGCCTACTATAGCTACTATGTTCAATAGCAGGTTACCGCCACATTCCATAGCAGGTAATACAACTAAAACCGTACAAGTCACGTATTGTTTCTTTGGATTTCCAACAAATGGTCAGGCTAAGGAACTTCCTATCCACGATGGGTACGTCCCTGGAATAGACGACCCGAGAACCTAACCGGATCTCTGCCAACACAAGGCCGGGTTACCTCTGCAAAAATAGGTAACTACTGACACGCGTATGCCATCCCCCGATCGTCACCGATCTTCCCGAGGATCCCCGATTCGCAACAAACCACATAGATAATAATAATGCAGTAACCACAGAGGTTAAGTATCTGGGCTCCATACCATGATACCACCTTTATCCAGAAGGAATGACATACACTAAGGGGCGCTACTCCCTAGAACCTTGCTGCATCCTTCCTGTTTCGACCATTTCCGGGGTGTGAGGCTCGACGAAGTCTCGTCCACAAAGCTACGCTTTCTACAAAGCTCTGCTTCGGGTCAACAAAAATGATCAACCTATGATCACAAAGATATAAGATCAAACAAATGATCATATCACAAATGATCAAACACTGATCATTTCACAGCAACACTCAGTATGCCACGTTACCAAATTGGGATATATCGCTGATAAATTTCAACTACATAACCTCTGAGCTCGTACGTCTCAGAGAAGGGTGTTAAGCTAAGAGAATAAATTCTCCGCCACCAACAGAAATGTATTTGAAAGAAATCAGCTTTATATCTCAAATTGTAACGTCAGACACACAATCCATACAAGTCTGTTCCGGGATCGAACAGAACCGAAGGCACTTCTCACGAAGCCCTTGCATTTCCGGATAAATTTCTAATCACGTCCGGACTTCCCGTCACTAAGGGTGATAGAACCTCTAAACCGGAGATCAGCCGATGTAGAGTAACTCGACGGTAATCCTTCCGTTTTCAAAAACATCCGGTCTTCAACACCAGTCTTCGAATGCAATTCATAACGACGTATCACATATTCGGAATGGGTTATACGACCCCATGGTCCTTTCCCGGCTAACCCGAATAGTGAGCGTTAATTCAAAAATAAGTGTGGCATTCAAATCCATCCAATTCACAACAATTATCATTCAAGGTAATTATTGATAGTCGGTTATTTAACTATCAATAAAGATGCGCAACATCATCAGATTCCAAATAATTTTCCCAAATTATTTATTCTTCAAAGATATCTTACTAGATATAAAATTTCCACACTTAAAAATAAATCAATGTTTATTTTTAAAACGAATTCCCATTTCTTTATAAATTCCATATTGAATTTATATTTCAAAATATCTTCTGATATACGATTCTCAAATCGATTTCAAATGTTCAATTTCAATTTATCTTTTACAAAGATAAATTCTCAAAACGTTCATTTCATATTAGAAAAGCATTTCCATACTTATTTTAAAAAAATAAGTGTTTCCCAAATCTATTTATTTTCAACACTTGAAAATATTCAATATACTTAAATCAAATTAAGTATATATATTCATTCTTTAAGGAAAACATTCTTTTAACATCTATTTGAGTCAAAACGAATGTTGCGTAAAACATCGTTACGACGACTCGAAACCAATAGTATAGGGATTCGGAATTAAGATAGGTATATATAAATCCCAATACTATATAAAACATTTTCTTTCGAAAATCATTTACTATAACAACAGTGTTATAGTCCATATTTTCCTTATTTTTCGAAGACGTCTATTTCAACAAGAACTGCGGAAATCTCTGCTTTCGATTTATAATACATTTTAAAACATCTTTAAAATGTTTAACTTCATTTTTCAATATCACTTTCTCAAAACAGTATCCATTTTACTTAACAATATATTCACTGTCCAAAAACGTGAATATACTTTACTAACCACATTTCAATATTTTCTACCCATTTTTATTTCAATAATTATCCACTATCCAAAATCGCGGATATATCTCCTTTATTAAACTTCTATGTTTAACCTATCAATTTCAATTGGTTTTGAATTTATAAAACAATGTTTATAAATTTCACCCTTTATATTTTATAACAACTTCGATTTGTAAATCTCCTTTATTAACAAATTCGATCAATATTTCATTTGTAGGCAAAAATCCAATTTATAAGTTAATTCCTTATAAATCTTCTATTCTACAATTTCATTCATTTTAACTTCACAATTTATACATCTATAAATTTCATATCTTCACAATTTTAAAATTCTATAAGATTCATATCTTCACTTATAAACACTCGTTTTAAAATTCCAAAAATTTTAATTGATAAATATATCAATTTTTCTGTACATCTTTTATAATACTTTAAAAATCTCAATTTAACCTATTTTACAATTAAATCAACTTTCATTTCAAAAATCACACTTTGGTTATATTTCACCAAAAATCTTAACTCTTATAACTTTAAATTTCTAGACGTTTATTTTTCTGAAATAAATCAATTCAAAAATTCGATAAACGTCTACTTTTCAAAAATCACTTTAAAATCTTTTTAAAATAAAGGTCGTTATTTTTACATTTCAAAACTGAATCCGATGATGCAACAGCATCAATCAGTCCATCACAACAGTCAATATCATATATCAATATGATGACAGAATATATCACAATATCTGTAACTAATCAATACGGTGAGGAATCCAGTTGGATCCCTCCAACCTGTTTCCCTGCATCCACAGATGTTAGCACAATACCAATTCCGCTCCAGTACGGAATTATCGCGGTATATAGGTTTTTATAAATCCGCTTACTAACGGCGCAATAGGGTCTCATCCGCTATACGAGGCGGGAAATCAATCAATCCAATATATACATATGCCAATATGTATATATTGCTATATATATAGATATATCCTACTATATCTAATATCACATCCAAACAGTCAATCATCAATCAATAACTGTAAATAATTCCACATTCAAATTTGAGTGAGAAGATCTCACCTTGATTTTAATTCTGTTTCAGCTTTTTATTTCGAATAAAATTAAACGGCCGTTTAATTTTACTCAAAAATTTCACTGATTCCAATCGCTTCCAAATCAGTTGCATCGCGAAGTACACGTCGAGACGATTCCAACGCAATTGATTTCGTAATTTTCTGACAATATATGAAAAAGTTATTGCATTTTAAACATCGTACGAATAAAAAGAAGATTAATTTACAATTCCTTTTAATAATTTATAACCTAACAAATCGTGGCCGTTCACCATTCATCACGAGATCTGGGCCGCGCATCCCCCCTTTCTCCCCCCATCAGTTTTTCACGCGCGACATTCCCAGGTTCGAACGAACCCATGCCGCCCTTAAACCCTAATCTTCGCAACCATCTCCAAGCACTTCCAGGCCGATCAATTTAGGTCATCTCGAAGCTCCTTCCATGCCGCACCTACGCCTCGAATGGCATCCAACTCGGTTGCCTCCTGATCCCTAAAAACGTGTTCGAGCGGCAGCCCCTCCTGGCCAATTTCTGGCTTCAAACGTTGATGATAGCTGAGATCCACCATCGGATGTGTAGAGCTCCTTACGCTCTACAACTTTCGTTCAGATGCCGAAGTCTAATGGTGAATGGATCATGAGATATTGAGGGAGAAAGGAATGACATTTTCTGGCCTTCCATTTTGAAGGTGGCGGCTGAGACATTTAGAAACCCTAGGCTCGTTTGTTTTGTGAAAAATAGAATGATAAAGGGCTTTTATAGAAAATTATCTCAACACTATTCATCCGAAAAATTTCGAACTCGAAATCGAACGTGCCGGCTGACGTTTCTAAGGTTTACCCCGCGTTCCGAACGCAATGGAATAGGTTTCGGAAGCTAATTCGATCATCTGTGTGAGTTACGGAATTAAACGATCAATTTAAATTAAACCGATTTAAATCGATTTCGAGGCGTTTTAATTTGTACCGGACAAACGGTAAATCCAAAAATTACGAAATTTGAAATCTTACAATAATTTCACATTACGGATCCGATGAAACTGGTTTCGTCGAAATCCGAGACCTTTTGAAAAATGACTATTTTAACTCGACGATTTAAAATTAAAACGATATCGATGCGTTTCGAGCTGCCACGGTCAAACGACAACTCCGATTGATACGAAAATTGAAATCCGATAATAACTAACTATTACGGATCCAATGGAACTGGTCTCGTTCAATTCTGAGACTGTTCGAAAATTGGCTATTTTCAGTCGATAATTAAATATTAAAATAATCGATTTTTACAATTTAACTCCAAATTCAATTTTAAAAGTTCTATAACCTTTCTATAACTCCAGTATGATTAAACAAAATTTTATAAATCATTTCCAGCACATTAAACCCATACTTCAATTATTTCTGGAATTTAAATCATTTAATTATCGATTTAATTGACCAAATTAAATCCAATATTCGAATAATAAATTATTCGACTTCTAAATTCCATTTATTAATATTAAAAATCAATTAAATATTCGAATTTTAATTATCAAAAATTCTGGGTCGTTACAAACTTCCCCCCTTAAAAGAATTTCGTCCTCGAAATTACAAGTTAGGAAGAAAGGTCCTTAACTCGTCTACTATTTTTCACAATCTAATAGTTTTATCAAATTTTCAAAACAAATCTTTCTACTAAAGATTCGTTATTATTTCAACTAACTTTCTAACTTCAATTATAAGTTTCAAATAGCATTGTTTAACTTCAAAATTCAAATTTAAACTTCCAAATTTTCTCAAAAATTTTCTAACACTCGAAATTTTCGAAAAATTTCGCCAGCGTCTCCTTTGCGCGGCTAATACGGCACGACTACAAACCGTCCCTACGGACTCTCAGATTTCAAAAAGAAAAGAAAAAGCCAAGCGGCTAGAGAAGAAATCATCAAATCTCATATTGAAATTCAAATACTTACCTTTTGTCGAGCAATTCAAATTTATCTTCGAAATTAAATTCCAATTCCATTATAACACCTGTATATCCTACTAGCCATAATATCTAGTTACATATATTCAAACCATTTTGCCAATTCTATTACAAAATTTTCAATATCAACTGCTTATACATCTTTACTTCACTGTTGAAGTTATATCTATTCAATTTCATTCAATCCTTACATTTCAATTTCATTTGAATTCAATTTCACATTTCAATTTCCTATCTGAGTTAAGTTCATCATTCAATTCAAGTTGGATTCTATTTATCTTCTGAATATTGAATTTACCAATTATCTTTCATTTACAACTGTATCATTTTAAATTAGTTTCATTTACTAATTTATCACAAATTGTAATTCACTTTATTCAAATTTGTTTTCAACATTCAGTTTCAATTCCAGTTTTATTCTTTCGTTCATTCTCAAAATTTATTTTCAATCCACTATTTTGGTTTATAACCACCTATATTAAACTGGATTTCAATTTCATACGAATTTTAATTCATCTCAAACCATATTAATTTGTCATTTCTTTAATTAGTTTCAATTACTAATTTTATTTCAATACTTTACTCTACAAATTCGAAATGAATTTTTTTCAACATTCAATTTACTTTCATTAAGTTGATTCACTTATACTTATTTTAACTTAACTTCATCCTTTAAGTTAAATTTATTCTATCAAAATTTAATCTGTATAAGTTATCACTTATTCATTATTCCCATAAATATCTTTATATAGCCTTCCAGAGTTAACCAACATTTCAAAGCCATTTTGAAAACAATTCAATTTATCCTTTGAATTTCCAAACAAAACCCAATTTTCCAAACAACTTTCATTTAAAACAATTTGGTAGCAATTCCTCTTTTGGAAACCCGAAAATGAACACCGGTGATGTCGCGATCATCATCGGAATTATTTTCCAGCGACCGAAAAGAGTTTAGAGCTTTTCATTCCTTCAAAATACTTTTCAAATTCTTTGAAATCCATTTTCAAATCAAAAAGGAATTAACTTTCCAAATCTCCAAAATTTTCAAATTCTTTTTAAAACATTTCCAAATACTTTTCTGGAATTCCGTTTCAAATTACAAATTCACATTTATAATTTACATTCTTTAAATTTCATTTGTATGTGAATTTATCTCTTAACTTTGGAGTTACGATTTCAATTTCTTATTCAATTTTAATGATAATAGATTAATATTATCACCTCTAACAACCATGCAACCATATACTATAGTACTTTATAGAAAAACATTTCTTTTCTATACAAAAATAGTTTTGGGCAAAATTATCTCATTTACCCTATTTAAAACAATACTGTGCCGAATTGTTCTATTCGAGTGTTTAGAGATCCCTATCGATAGAGTTGTACGGACAATACCGACCAGAATCCATATACCACTCAACAAACCAATCATCACAATATAAAACAATTTTATATTCACTAACAAATACGCACTCGTATCTATTATTACACTCAACTCATTCTAGAGTACTACTGACTCTATCTCTAATGAGTAACACCCAACAGAGCAGGGTTATCGCTTAACCATATGCTCTGATACCACTTTGTCACATCCCGGATTTTTTTTTCGACTTTCGAAAATTCAACATCGATACTCACTTTATCGACTGCCGAGCCATCGAATGCCGGAAACCCGAAAAGTTATGGTTTTAAGAAAGAAGAAAAAGGTAGAAGAAGAAGATAGAAGAAAAAGAAAAAAAGAACAACAACAGAGCAAGAGCAGAAACAGAACACAATATCAGAATCTCACACATCGCAGCGGAACAACATATAATAGATAAATGAATAATCTCTAAAACAAAGAACTATATCATTTTATACATACATCAATCAGAGTCAATATACAACAATGGACAGTTATATAAACTTGTCCTCATACAGAATACACAGCGGAATAAATACTATCAGATACAAATACTACGCCTCGCCATCCATCTTGCTTCCAAAGCTCCAGAATATCCAGAATATCCTGATAACATAACTCTAGGCTGCCCGTGTGGAAATAGTGGGCACCCAGAGTTTAGAAGGGAACAATAAACTCCGAGTCAGTCATGGTGACTGGTGTGAGATCGTAAAACAGTTTATCTTTAAAATAAACACAGGATAATTTTAAAGTCAATTCGAAATGCTTTTGGAAAATGAAACTACCATAAGACCTCCCACCACACACACAATGCAAACGCAGAATTGGAGGAGATTTCTTCTTATGATAGTCAAAGATGCTTACTACGCAAAATCAAATCATTTTTGATATTATTATTAGTGCATAGTGTAGAAAACATTTCGAAAGTATAATATTAATCTTAGCCAGCATAGGCATTCCGCACTTATGCCTACTATAGCTACTATGTTCAATAGCAGGTTACCGCCACATTCCATAGCAGGTAATACAACTAAAACCGTACAAGTCACGTATTGTTTCTTTGGATTTCCAACAAATGGTCAGGCTAAGGAACTTCCTATCCACGATGGGTACGTCCCTGGAATAGACGACCCGAGAACCTAACCGGATCTCTGCCAACACAAGGCCGGGTTACCTCTGCAAAAATAGGTAACTACTGACACGCGTATGCCTTTCTCCCCCCATCAGTTTTTCACGCGCGACATTCCCAGGTTCGAACGAACCCATGCCGCCCTTAAACCCTAATCTTCGCAACCATCTCCAAGCACTTCCAGGCCGATCAATTTAGGTCATCTCGAAGCTCCTTCCATGCCGCACCTACGCCTCGAATGGCATCCAACTCGGTTGCCTCCTGATCCCTAAAAACGTGTTCGAGCAGCAGCCCCTCCTGGCCAATTTCTGGCTTCAAATGTTGACGATAGCTGAGATCCACCATCGGATGTGTAGATCTCCTTACGCTCTACAACTTTCGTTCAGATGCCGAAGTCTAATGGTGAATGGATCATGAGATATTGAGGGAGAAAGGAATGACATTTTCTGGCCTTCCATTTTGAAGGTGGCGGCTGAGACATTTAGAAACCCTAGGCTCGTTTGTTTTGTGAAAAATAGAATGATAAAGGGCTTTTATAGAAAATTATCTCAACACTATTCATCCGAAAAATTTCGAACTCGAAATCGAACGTGCCGGCTGACGTTTCTAAGGTTTACCCCGCGTTCCGAACGCAATGGAACAGGTTTCGGAAGCTAATTCGATCGTCTGTGTGAGTTACGGAATTAAACGATCAATTTAAATTAAACCGATTTAAATCGATTTCGAGGCGTTTTAATTTGTACCGGACAAACGGTAAATCCAAAAATTACGAAATTTGAAATCTTACAATAATTTCACATTACGGATCCGATGAAACTGGTTTCGTCGAAATCCGAGACCTTTTGAAAAATGACTATTTTAACTCGACGATTTAAAATTAAAACGATATCGATGCGTTTCGAGCTGCCACGGTCAAACGACAACTCCAATTGATACGAAAATTGAAATCCGATAATAACTAACTATTACGGATCCAATGGAACTGGTCTCGTTCAATTCTGAGACTGTTCGAAAATTGGCTATTTTCAGTCGATAATTAAATATTAAAATAATCGATTTTTACAATTTAACTCCAAATTCAATTTTAAAAGTTCTATAACCTTTCTATAACTCCAGTATGATTAAACAAAATTTTATAAATCATTTCCAGCACATTAAACCCATACTTCAATTATTTCTGGAATTTAAATCATTTAATTATCGATTTAATTGACCAAATTAAATCCAATATTCGAATAATAAATTATTCGACTTCTAAATTCCATTTATTAATATTAAAAATCAATTAAATATTCGAATTTTAATTATCAAAAATTCTGGGTCGTTACAGTACTTGGAACAATTGTACTCGATCTGGCTTCAGAACTCTTTATAGATTAGACAGAGCCTACCTTACATGCAAGCACTTCTCACCTGGCCCAACCTAGCTGCCTACTTCCCTCCTCCATCCCTATCAGATCACCCTTCAATAATATTAGACTGGGGCAAAGTTGTCAAAAGGAGGCCTTCCTCATTTTCATTTTTTAATATCTGGACTGATCATTCAGATATTATTGATTTGGTTTCTAATAGTTGGGCTGCTGACTCGCTTAGTAATACAATGTATATTTTGCAAGTTAAACTCAAGAGGCTTAAAGCTGCCCTAAAATTTTGGAGTTGCCATAACTATGGTGATGGGACAAAGCAATCTTCTGATATCAAATCTAAGCTTCATTCCACTCAACTTGCTCTTCTATCCAACCCCACTAACATTCCTCTCATCAATTCTAAATCTAATCTTAAAACTTCCTTACAAAAAGCCTCTGTGGAGGAAGCCAGGATGAATAGACAGAAATCTAAATACTTATGGAACCTCCATGGTGATAAAAACTCTTCTCACTTTCACAAGTCTTTAAAGGTCAAGCAATATCAAAGTAACATATTTTCTATCCTGGATATGTCCAACATCTCCTATGACACAGCTCATCCAGCAGGCTTTCCTCCTCTATTACCAGAACTTACTTGCCAACCAATCTCTTATTCATCCTACCTTTTCTACACTATCCCAATTCAACTTACCTAAGATCAGTGCTCAAGCCAAACAGTCCCTCATCTATGATGTTAGCCTTATGGAAATCAAACAAATTATTTTCTCCCTGAACTCCTCTAGCTCCCCTGGTCCAAACGGCTTCATTTCCTATTTCTATAAATTCTGTTGAGAGGTTATAGGGCCTGATGTTATCAAGGCTGTAAGGAACTTTTTCAAAAGCAACAAAATGTTAGGTGGTATAAATGCTACTAAGTTAGTGTTGATCCCGAAATCTCTTCTCTCTCACTTTAGGCCTATTGCGTACTACAATGTGATTTATAAGTGCATCTTAAAGATAATGGCTACTAGAATAATGGATGCTTTTACTCATGTCATTTCCTCTAATCAAAGTGCATTTCTCCTAGCCAAGAACATTATTGATAATATACTCTTATCCTAGGAGTTAATTTGAGGTTATTCTAGAGTTAACATCTCTCCTAGATGCATTCTTAAATTAGACATAGAAAAGGCCTTCGACACTACACAATGGGGTTCAATTATTTACAACCTATATGCAATGAACTTCCCTTTACCTTTCTTAGCATGGGACATACACTATCATATCTATTGTGACCTATTCTCTTTCTATCAATGGAGGTTGTTTTGGATACTTTAAAGGGACTCAAGCATTAAATAGGGAGATCCAATCTCCTCCTACCACTTTATTTCTATTATGGAGCTGCTAACTTGTATGATTTATAAAGCCATTAGTGAGAAAACTATTGATGTCCATCCCATGTACAAATCCCCCAGGATTTCTACATTGATGTTTGTTGATGATCTGTTGCTGTTCACTAAGCCTAACTCCAAGTTCATAGTAAATGTTTTGAATACTCTTGATAAATACCAATCTTTAACAAGTCTATCCATCAATAAAGCTAAGTCCAAGCTATTGGTAGCTGGCATATCTCAGACTTCTCTTGATGACATCATTAATTTATCTTTACTTCAGCTCCTTCCTTCTAGTGACCTCTATCTAAGAGCTCCCCTGCTTCCTTCCATAATTTCCATAACTCACTGCTTATACTTATATGACAAGATAATTAGTAAACTTTCATCCTGGACCAGTTCGAAATTATCCACTGCAGGCAGGCTTGTGGTAATCAAATCTATAGCTTCCTCTATGTGCCTTTACTATGCCAGAATATTTGTCCTCACTTGCAAGTTTGTTAACATGATTAATTCTGCCTTAAACCACTTTCTTTGGCATGGAAATCCTCACTCTTCTAAGCTGATACCTATTTCATTCAAGAAAGTTATGCAGCCTACATTGTATGAGGGCCTGGGTATGCTGAACTTAAAAGTTTGGAACAAGGTTGCTTATTCTACTTTCATTAATATACTTATGTGTACAAGTTCTAACCTTTTGCAGATTGGGTTAAGGTTAATCTTGTTAAACGTTCTCATTTATGGACAATGCTTATTCTGGCCTATTGTAGCTGGGTATGGAGATGTATTTTGAAATTAAGACTAATTTCCTACCTCTGTTTCAGTTCACATCTCTAAATGCCAATACTATTTCTTTTTGGCATGGTCCTTAGGCTAACAAGGTTTTGATCTTCTCTATTATTGATAGTAATCTTAGACATTTATCTAGTATCCCTAAGGCTTCTAAGTTGTCCAATTTTCTCCATGATGGTAGAACCTGCTCCCATACTCTTGCTCTGCTCTTATCAGATTGGTATGGGTTGGTCTTGAAAACTAAACCTTTGTGTCTTCCCATAATCACTATCACTAGGCCAGTAAACCTCATTCTATCCTTACTGTATGTAAGTCCATTACTGCTCCATCTTCTCCTTTTCCTTGGCATACAAGAATATGGAATACCGGTGGCTGTCCTGAGGAAAACTTTATGCTTTGGAAGATTATAAGCAATGATGTGCACACCAAGGTTCAACATTCCGACCGGCACGCCGGAACTCCGGTGATACCGTCCCGGTTCCGACGTCGACCGCACCGGAATATGTGAAAAATACCGTTCCGGATCTAGGGTTAAAAAAATTACACTAAAAATTTAAGAAGAAAGTAAGATCAACGGAAAACTGAAAATTACTTGCATCGAAGATCCATTCTTTGTTGAAGTTGAAGCCGAAGTTGAAATTTGAAGCCGTAGTCGAAGTCGAGGCTGAGGTTGACGTTGTATTGAAGTCGAGGCTGAATTTGAAACCATTCTCTGTCGACGTTGTATCGGCATGTATCGTTTTGTTTTTGGATTTAATTGACGAAGGTAAGAAAATCTAGGGCACATATAGAAAATGAGAGAGAAGAAAGCGTTGGCTCGATTTGAGGAACTAAATTGGGCTGGGCTGCACAAATTTTTTAAGAATAAAATATATTTGTTAAGTTGATGGGCTAACTAATTTAGTAAGTATAACTTTGAAATAGTTAAATTTGATGTATTGGACAGAACATACAATTTTAAATTGTTTAATTTTAATTTATTTAAATAAATTTAGCTTATATAATTTGTATAAATTAAATTATTTACAACTTCACGTGGTTGATTGTGGCAAATCGTGATATCATTTGAAATTACTGTACAACAACCCGTGTTGATAAGAAAAAACTCAAATATAATGACAACATTTTTAAATTCAGATCAGATGCAACAATATATTTTCCAACATACTATAATCTAACACAAAACGGAAAAATGATGACCACAATACATATGATGCTTAAAATAAAATCAGTTCTTGGTATTAAATTTTTATGTTGTATGTATTATATTTTCTATGTAATTTAAATAATTTACCATTATATTGCATATTTATTGACATATTTACAAAAAAACACCGGAATTCAACAAACCAGAATTAAAACGAAATTTCCGGAATTTCCGAAACGAAACCGAAATTTTAAAATTTTCCGATGGCCGGAACGGAAACGGAAAACGGAATTTTAAACCTTGGTGCACACTCTGGAAACTTATTGAAACTAGGAATGCTCCAGATCTCTTCATGTTTGTTTTGTCACGTAGCTCCTGAAAACAATAAACATTTATTCTTTCTTGGCAATGTCTCCTTTTACATATGGAAAAGAATCCGTAGAATATTGAACTTGCACAATCTCCGGTTGATTCTAAGGCGAAATGGTTCAACATTTTTAAAAAGACAAGGTGGAGGACAGTCAAAGGAAACCTTCTGTTAAAGACGGTTAAGAAGTTTGTATACCTTATTTAGGAGGAGAGGAATTTACGACTGTTCACTAGTGTGAAGAGGTTGAAGATTGAATTATTATTTTTCTGTTACTAGGAATCTACTTAAGCAGAACTGAAAACCAAGTTAATACATGTTTTGTATTAGGTTGGGTTTCTACGTTTTGATTTGTTTCGACCTTCTTTGGTTTGGTGTTTATTTTGTATTGTTAACTCTCTCTATGTCATCTAGTTTTCTTAATAAAATGGTAGGGATCCATTCAACCCCACTGACTATACCAAAAAAATTGAATTGAAAATTATATAAATATGATATGTAATAATAGTATATATTTAGTTAACATTATTTTAATGTAATATATATATATATATAATATTTACATTAATACAAACTTTTAAGTAATGATAGAAATGGCACTCGGCTTTCCCATACCCCAAACCCTAGGCAAAAAAGATTAGGATGATGGTGGCCATTGGAATGAGGTGCAGCATAAGGGGAAACAAACTTTTGTAGAGGCGGTGAAGAATAATAACAAGTCAACTAAATATCAACAAAGAAAATTGGTCTCGAGAAAAACCCTAAAATTTGGGTGGATGTCGTAGGCATGAGGGTAGAGATTAAATAGAAAATACACTATTACGAACCAAACAAGGAGGGCGAAGAATATCAAATCATTGAAGATGAAGACTACAAAGAAACTAATGCTACCTAGAAAAACTAATTCTATGTCTATATGGCTAGAAAAAGGACATATTTTGTTTATCCAATGCTTATACCAAATGGATTTGAAATCCAAAACTTGTTCTTCTTACCCTGTTTTCTTTTCTTCAAACCTTTCAAAGATGATGCCTTACCCTTAATGCGAGTATGACCACTTGATCCTTTGTAAAGGAGCTTTCGGCATTCCTCAACATATTGAGGAGCTCTGTAACACTCACTTTTAGCAAGTTCATATTGATATTCAATATAAATGGCTCAAACTGCCATGTCAATGAACTAAGGTACAAGTTGACTTGTAAATCCTCCTATATTCCAACCCTAAGTTCTGTCGATCGATCAATACATCCCTTCATTAGAATAACATGATCCTAAACATGAGTATCCTTGCTCATCTTTGTATCGAACAACTTCTTTAGAATCTCATACCTCGCGGAATAAGATTTCTCACCAAACAATTGTTATAGATGATTGAAGGCATCATGGACCCTCATGTGCTCATGCTATCTCTATAATGGTTTGTCTAGTGTAGACAACAAGAAAGCTTGTGCTATATTATAGACAATCGACGAAGATTTATAAGCTCAAAACTCTTCAGGGTTAGCTTCCTCGATAGGTTTAGTGTTTAGAGTTGAGGTGACGACATACCATAATTTTTCATATGAGAATGCTATCTTTATCGCTCTTAACCATTCGGTATATTTGGGATCGGTAAATTTGTCATTTTTGGAGAACAATCTTAGACTTGTAATTTTCTACACAATTCTAATTTAGTAGATTATTATAGTGTATATATGTTCTTACAATATTAGATAAATGTAATTCATTTCATTTTTCTATAAGTCTTTCACTGGATTTTTATATTTCTCAAAATCATAATAGAAATATATAACCTTTTGATTTCTCTAGTGGGAGTTACGACCCAACTTATCTTGGGTATCTGACCTTAAGTGGTCATTGCGCTAATCTCAATTTTTACCTTAAGTTTGCTAACAAGCGAGAAGAGATTATTCACTCTTACGTAACATTTTGCAATGGCCTAAGATAAACTACTTACACATTAAGCTTGCTCAACAAATGTACTACACATAATAACATTATCTTGAGTTTTCTCAACAACCAACACGTATGCAAGTAATCTACTTAATACCTAAATGAGAGAGGGCAACATTATTTAAGATTCACAATCTTTAATAATTAGAAGCGATATCGATTTAAGGAATAATGTATGTTTATTGAAATACCCACATGATACAAGTTTTAGACATATATGACATTACAGTATAAGTACAACACATAAGGATTTATTTCAAAAATCTAAGTTGGATTTATTACAATTCCACTTATATTTTATATTTTATTATACATACATTCAAATAAGTTCAATTTATTTCTAACTTATAAAGTAATTAACTTATATAATATATGTATTATTTAATTAAAACAATTTTAATTAATATTTAACCGTTGATTTAATTTTACAATTTAATTAAACTTTATTTAGAATTTTTTTTACAATTCTTAAAATAATTTTGAAAAAATTATAAGTTCATATTATACACATGTATACTATAACACTTGCAACATACATGTTTATATTTAAAACACTTTTAAAGTTATAATTTTATTACATTTATAAAAAACCTTATATTTCAAATTTAACTTTTAAATTCAAAATATGTTTATAATATTCAAATATCATGTTTGTAATTGCCCAAGGCCCAAAACAGTTTTGGGCCTCGCACTTGGGCTAATCTTGAAAACTTTAACCGTCCATTTGGGAAATATTAAAGCCAGGGAGGGGAAGGTACTAGTTACTCCAACCCCAAGCCTTAGACACTCGTTTCTAGATACGCATCACATAGAAAATCTCATTTGTTGGCCTAAATATTGACTAATTAGTTATATAAACCAATTGGGCTCTGATACTACTTGGATGTGTGCATGTATGTAAAAAAATATATACATACGTCTGAATGTGTTAAAGTATACGTGTATGGTTTGTACATATATATTTCATACCATATATTATATATATATATATATGTATATATGTATATATATAATCTATGATATTTGGTCCATTTATATATACATGTTAAAATATTTTGTGTTTAAAACTTATACGTATATATGGTTAAATTTTGAAATATGTTTCTATACATATATTTCAAATCTTATTTAAATGTTAAATATCTTTTACTAAGTCAAATAATTATTACATTAAATAAAATTATAAATTTAATAATTTAAATTATGTAAATAACTTTAAGTCCAAAATAAATATAAATATGATATGTAATAATGTGTGTGTATATATATATTCACAAAGGCAACAAAAAAACATAAGCACAATTCTCGGCAATTTAGAAATTTTCCACTCCATAACTAGCCTCAAAATAAACTTGCAAAAATCTCACATGCTGGTTGCTGGATTAGATGCAAGAGCAAACAATGAGGTTATTTCCTTCTCTAACATTCAAGAAATGTATCTTGGTGCATCTTATTTGGGTATTTCCCTTATTACATCCAAAATTGCAACTGATAATTGCCTCCCTCTTATCGAGAAAATAACAACAAAGCTTGCTTCTTGGCCCAATTCAAAACTTTCACAAGCAGGAAGATTGGTAATTGTGTGATCTATTGCTATAGCCATGACATCTTATTGGACGAGACAATTCACTCTCCCATCCAAGCTCATTTCTATGGTCAAAAATGCACTAAACAGACTTTAATGCATGGACATCCTTTCTCCTAAAAGCTAATACACATTGCATTCCATAAGGTATGATTTTCAAAAAAGGAAAGGAGTCTTGGTACAATAAATTTAAAGTTATGGAACAAAGCAGCAGTCTCCTCCTACTATGACAAGCTGCTCTCAAACAATGATAACCTATGGTGTAAATGGATAATCTAGCACCTTCTCAAAGGCAAGGAGTTTTGGACCATGCAGATTCCTCCAATGCTAGCTAGAGTTGGAGAAACATTCTGAAGCTACAAAGCACTTTTCTTCCACTTACACAATGTAACATGCATAAAAATCCTCTCCTTAATTCCTAGACCTCTTGATGGGCAAGTGCTGAGCTTATATTACAGAAATTTCCTGATTATAATCTTAGGCAACTAACTGGTATCCCACCAGTAGCTAAAGCTACAAACTTCTTCAATGATGGCATTATTCAGCTACTTTATTGTAGCGCAACAGAAATTCAGTTACCATGGAACAGAATTTCGTCGAGCATCTTGCCTGAATCTGATCTACACATTCTCTGCACCACAAACACAAGAAACCTTTTAGTTCCATTCAAAACATCTAGTTTCCATTTCCCAACCAAAGTCCCTTATTTCAATTTCAATTCGAAATCAAATTTTCGTCAACAAAAATTTTTCCCCTAAGTTTTCAAAATTTTTTGGCAGAGTCTCCCTTGTACGGAGAGCCTTTTGCAATATGACAAATGATAAAAATATATACATCGACCCACATGGTCGGAAACACAATATATATAGCAATAATTATATTTTCGCGATATTTAATCTGAAAACGTACCTTTATTTAGCGTTTAAGCGAGTGAGCTTATCTTTTATGCAATTTGCGCAACCAAAATTGAGCAATACAGCCCCATGTACCTGTACTTACCCAATTTAAACACGTAAGTACTAAAACATGAAAATGTGATAATATTTCATGTATTTAGATAACTAACACATACACTGCATAACTGAACATGCTAGACATGTATATTCTTGAATGCATACACAAATACAAGGTCTAAACATTCAATTATTAGTTCCCAATCAACTTATATACCATTTCATTCAATTTAGAATGATTCACAAGCAAGTTTATAAGCATTTACTTCACATTCACAACTATTATATTCCTACCCATTTCAAATTGATTCAAAATCAATTTATTCATTTTCCTTTGATTCACAAAATTTTATTTACTTCAGTTTACTTTAAACGACACATTTTCCATGCAAATTCGATGATATTCATTAATAAAATAACCACTTCAGCTTATAAACCATTTAAATTGATTCTAAATCAATTTATATTCAATTCCATTCCATTTACTAATTAATTTGATTAGTTCATTCACTTATTCCACTTCAAACATAGCTTCATACTCGAATTCATAATATCCAAGGCCATATTCAATTTATTTACACTTAAATTGAATTTATTTATAACTCAAGTCATCACCATTTCAATTCATTTCTAATTTTTTCGACAACATCCAAAATATATTTATTTCACTTACACATAAGTCGAATTCCATTTATAACTCAAGTTCCATTTCCAATATTCAATTAACTAATTAATTTATTTAATTAGTTCACCTTTATTCTATAATTCAAAATCTGCCCTTTATTTCAAAATCACTTTTATTGGGTCAACTTGAGTTCAACTTCATTCTATAATACAAATTTTGGATTTCTTTTCTTACCAAAATATCAAACTCTTCCATTTTGTCGAGGCTTACTAAAGTATATACACATTTAAAATTTTTGACTCAAAATTATATCTCACTTTATAGCTTAAATATATTTTTATTCCATTAATTCAAATTTTATAAGCTACTCAAACTTATTTATTCATAATTTGATGAATTTTATACTCGGGTTCATAAACCATTCGATAATTTAAACTTATAATTATATATCCAATTTACAATTCCAACATTATAATTAGTTCCATTCAATTCCAACCCAATTTTATTTAACTTAGCTTAAGTTAAATTCAAATCCATACAATTTTCTTTTTACAAATTCCATTTATTTAACCTTCATAAGTTAAATTTTAATTTCATATTCACACTTCCCAAGTTATTATTCATAATTATTCTCTTTTGGCTTTACTTCTTATTTAATTGGAATTTCCAGAATTCAATCCCCTAGTTCTATTCCAAATAAGTTTTGAAACAAAATATATATATAAAAATAAATATATTACTCTTTGTTCTTAACAAATCATTTTTTGGAATTGCCAAAATCACTTGTTTTCATTCAAAATAAATTTCCTTCAAAATTTTCAAAACAACACTTGTTTCCAAACAAAAATATCCATACCAAATTGTTACGGTAGCAATCCGTCAATTAGAAACTCGAAAATGAATACTGATGATGCTGCGTAGTCATCACCAGGATTATTTTCCAGTGACTATAGTGAGTTCAGTGCTTTATCACTTCCAAAATCCATTTAAAACAATTTTCTATTCAAAAATATTCCAAATAATATTACTATTATTTATTTTCAAACACTTTGGAAAATATTTCCAAAAATCTCCAGGATTTAATTTTCCAAATTCTGGTTTGAATCCATTTTTAGTTTTTAACTCATTTGTATAATTCATTCTTATACAATCTAATTTGGTTTTTAAAATCTTATTTTGGTTATATAATAATAACCAAACACATCAGTTCACTATAATAATTTTCAAAAAATTACTTCTTTTATATCAAAATATAATTTGGGTAAAATTATTTCATTTACCCTCTTCAAAACAATACCGTGTCAGTTAATCGTGTTTAAGTGTTTAGAAACTCCTATAGATGTCGTGGCGTCCTACTACTCGACCAGAATTTATATACCACTCAACAGATAAATCAACACAATATAAAACATTTTATATTCACTAACAAATACGCGCTCATATTTATTATTACACTCAAACTCATTCTAGGGTTCTACTGACCCTATCTCTAATGAGTAATCCCCACCAAAGCCAAGGTTCTCACTTAACCTTTAGCCCTGATACCAACTGTAGCGACCCGTGATTTTCGACCCTTGAAAATCGACATCTATACGTTCACTGTATAACATGCCGAATATTCAAGTGCTGGAAACATGATTGCTAGGGGTGAAGATGAAAAGGTAGAAGAAGAAACAGAAACAACAACACAGAATCTCACAATCGTAGCGGAATAATATATAATATATAATATATAATAACATATCTTTGTACAAAAGAACTGTAACTGTTAATATATATATACAATTACCAGAGTACAACAATCAACCAATCATCTGGACAGTTATAAATAACTTGTCCTCACAACATATACACACAGCGGAATATAATCAATTATATAGAATACGTCTCTGTCATCTAGCTCGTCTCCTGAGCTCCATAACATCCTAACCTGAATTTGTAATATTCGGTCTGACCCGAACATTATAATAAAATAACACCCGAGTCAGTTGGAAAACCAGAGTGATAAAGCACACTCAACTTGAATTATTAAAGTTATCAAAATCCTTTGAAAAACAAAGGTATCTCGTAAGACCACGTCACACATAAACACGATGGGTTTTTACCTTACGATAACCAAAACATTTTATAGAAAATCCAGTGATATTATAATAGTGTCTAAGTACAAATACTTATTCAAATAGCCGAAAGTGTTACATTAATGAAATTCCAGCATACCAGGCTCTACAAACAAAACCGTAAAGGCTCATATTGAAGAATGGATTCCATACAATGACTGGACTACTGGGGTATCGCCCGTCATAGTACACCTCTAGGAAAATGTACCGAGGACCTCACAGGGATCCCCTGCCAACATAAGACCAGCCTACCCCTAACCTGGATAGTACCAAATATGTTATCACCCCGGATGTTCCCACCCTTAATCGAGCTCTCTCTTTTCCATGCACAACCATATCCATAATTTATTATATTTCAAGGGTATCTAGAGAGGTGATAACATACCCTAATTGGGTGTGACCCACTTAGCCTTGCTGCATCTCCCCTATTTTAGTCATTCCCGATTGATGAGGCTTGAGGCTACGTTTACCTTTAAAGGACAATTCCACTTAGGATGCTCATCGTCCTCCAATGACGATGTTCTGATAGCATTCGTCCATACAAGTTGTCCTTGGTCAGGACAAACCGAGTCACCATCTTCACCATCTTCACGATGTCACCATTCGTAACGTTCAAACTGGATTAAAGTGGTTTTCAGATAATTAAATCTAATCTCAGTCTCTCTGAAACAATCAATGAATTTGGCCAAATTTGATAGTCGGTTATTTAACTATCAAATAACATTCATGTGCAGTCACTAGGCCTTATTTATAAATCTTCAAACATTTATTTCAAAATATCTTTACAAAGATATATAATCAAATTTCTTTCAATATTTCAATATTTGGAAACAAATTCAAATACTTAAATCCATAACAAGATATTTCCAAACCATCTCAACACTTAGAAATACTTCTTCCAATTTCATTTATTATTCAACACTTTGAAATTATTTCTATAATAATAATCTCGCAGTTCAAATATTTCAAATCCTTCCCGTCCAATACTTAGGAAATATTTCAGTTATTCCCTATTTCTCAAATCCTTTATAATTCACCTGTAAATTTCTTATTTCAGTTTTAACAAATTCTATAAGTTTCGGAATCCATTAATTAATTTCCTTTAAAATCGATTACACTAGTCTATAATTCCCACCACCCATTTCTAACTTTCTTTATGAATTCTAATTCATTTTTCGAAATTTCTCTTATTTTAATGATTAGGAAAGTTTCCAGAATTCCACTATAAGATTTCTCTTTTAAAAATCATTACCATTTAACACACTCCGTTTATGAATCTCGAGAGCATTTATACATCAATTCCAATCACTTCCCAAATCTCAATATATATAAAATAAATATTTTTAAAGAATAGTAATTTATTTCAAAACATGTTTAAGTAATTTATTTTAAAATCAAAACATTTTAAATAAAACATCAAAACTTATTTCCAACTCATTTTAATATAAACTAATCGGTTTACAAAACTGATTATAAAATTTTGAATTTCATTTCAATTAATATTCGGTATTTGAAAAATGAACTTCTGAAATATTCCAATAATAACTAGCTTTTAATTATATAGTTTAATAAATAAAATTTCCTTTTAAAACAAAACTTAGTTTCTTAATAAAATATTTTTTTTTCTTTAAAAATCCCAATAACCAATTTAACTTATAAATCCCTCTCGATTCACAACACATCAATTTCATTCCGATTCCCTAACCATTTTCATTTTTAAAAATAGAGTCCACTATTTTTCCCCAAAACCTATTTTCATACCTCGATATAAATTCACACTGTGGAATTTTATTCCAAGTTATCAATTAGTATCCTTTTTCCTTATTTATAAACATCATTTATAAATTTATAAACTCCTTTGAGTTTTCACTTATTTATAAAACTAATCCCATTTATAAAATCTTATTTTATAAATCCATTTCTTAATAGATTCCATTTATTTTGCAAATCTATTTAAAATATTGATTTCAACTTCTTTTCCTATTTTCCAGAAATATCATTTAAAAATCCATCGTTTAAAAATCCTCTATATAAATTATTTTAAAGACTCTTTTTAAAATATTTTTATGAATAGTTAAATACAATCCAAAATCAATTATTTTTTTATCCAAATCAACTTTCTTTAAAATTAATCCAAATTTCGATATAAATACTTTTATATTCAAAATCTCCTTTTAAATCCTTTCAAATTCCAAAAATAATATTTATGGTATTTAAAATACTAAAAGTTAGGCCAGTGCTACTATAGCATCCAAATAAACAAATCACACAACAATCCATAGCGGATTATCAATTCACATCATATATCACTATGTAACGACCTGCTTTTTGGACGTTTTAAGCAGACACACATGCCGGACTCAAACGATTAAAAAGTGCAGATTGTTATGGGTAAATAAGAAAAAGAGAAAGAAATAAAACAAATACAGAATCTCGCAGCGGAATGAAAAATATAATAATCAAATAACAGTTCATGAAGCTGTTTTATAAATACATTTGATTATTCTTTACAACACAAACATCAGAGTTACATAAACAGGAATAAATAAATAAATAAATGCGGCGGAACAATATGATGCAGTGGAATAAATATAATAAATAAAAATAATAATAGTACAACTCTTCGTCTTCGTCTTCCAGAGATAAGGTCTTCAACCCTGAAATGCTCAGGCTGACCCGAGCGAATTGAAAAGACAAAACACTCGAGTCAGAACTAAAAGATCTTATGTAAGTCAAATCAACGGTAAATAAATATGAGTGTAACGGCGTCAGAGATGTTTACGGGGTTTGACATCTCCTATCCAGTGTTTAACGTGGGTACAGTAACTTAAGAGATGTCCGGGATTACCATCTCCTAAGGATCCGTTAAACTATCTACTATGTAGTACAATACGCTATTATAATATGTCTACAGTAAAGTAAAAGTATTAAAATAGCGTTAAGGCATTACTCATATCCCCCTTAACACATTTTATATATCCCCGTAGTCTATACAATGCCGTAGGCTCAACCAAACCGGTGGTTTACCTAGAGGACACCCCATAGGTATGGTACAAAACAAACTCGTAGAAGGCGCTCTAGGGCATGTGAACACGGCACTTGAGGCAATGCCAGGGTAGATTTACCAATTGCAGAACCGGGCTGGTGGTAACGCATAGCAGCTACTACCGCCCACCTCGGAACACACTCCCAAATCAAAATCAAGGGGTGGCCACCAAATCATCACAAATGTCATAATATGGTATCGAAGAAACACGTCCGATTAGAGGAATGACCTCACTTGGCCCATGTATAGCTCCTATTTTAGTCACATCTAAGCTGACTCACGGGAGTCAGGGTCACGTCATACCATATACAGAAATCGTTCGCCACCATCCTACTTCATTTCTGGAATCTCCACCACATACACAGTTGTTAAAGTGGTTATCAGTATTGGCTGAGAGTATGACAATATCTGATCCCAGTCTCTTTAACAACCAATCGCTTATTACACACCGGATGGTTCTTTTACATTTCAAAAGACAATTCACAGCTTATATCAAAATATCATATTCAGTTTCAAATCACATCTCTTTTGAAATCATATTCATTTCCAAACTATATTCACTTTCAAAATCATATTCACTTTGAAATCATGTTCACCTTTGAAATCATATCATTTCCGAAATCATAATTTCTTTCAAAAATCATATTTCCAATTTGGTTAAATCCTCACTTTAAAATCATCATATTCAACTAATTATAACATTTAAATCCCAACTTAGGTTATAACACCATTTAACTGTATTTGCTTTTAAACCAGTGAATTTGAATACAAACACTTCCCTCTACTTAGTTTGAAAATTTAGAAATTAGTTTTAAATAGTTAAAAATAGTTAAAATAGTTATAAATAGTTAAAATACTCTAAATAGTTTAGTTATAGATTAGAGATACTGTTAAATTGATTTAAGATAGTTAAATAATTTCAAAATAGATTAAATAGATTAAATAGCATTAAAATAGATTAATTTGATTTAAAATAAGTTAAAATAGGTTAATTAGTTTAAAATAAATTAAATGGTTTAAAATAAATTAAATGGTTTAAAATAGGTTAAAATGATTTAATATAGTTAATATAGGTTAAAATAGATTAATTGTTTGAAAATCTTAATAATTAAAGTCTTTAAAATATTATATTTTTAAATAGTTTATATTAAAATATGAGTTTGAAATTAATATCAATTTAACTATTTATTTTATTCCAACATATCTGGACCATTACAATTCCAAATCAACAAAATCCAATTTCGAATCTTCAATTCAAATTCTTTCCAATCCATGTTTGAAATATCAATTTAAATTATTCCAATTTCAATACATTTCAAAGTTATATTTCAAACTAATTCAATAACTCAATTCCGATAAATTTCATTTATAATTAAAAGTTCAACTTTAAACTTTTCAATTTAATTTCTTAAAGCAGTCCTTTAAACCAATTCACATTTCAACATAAACTTGATTTTCCAATAATAATTCAATTTATATAAATCAAATTTTATTTCAAGATATCATTTAACTAGATTCGAAATCAAGGATGTAAAATCATTTAATTTAACCAATCTAGTGTCCGTATATAATTCTCTACCCTAGGGTCAAGTGATACAGATATTTATCATTTCAATCCGCAATTTAAAATTTTACGGTTATATATATCATTTCAAACCCCAATCCCAAATTTAATATTAAAATCCATAAAATCGCTCGAGTCTATCATTTCAACCCATAACGATTTTTCCCTAATCTATAGATCGTTCGGGTATATATCATTTCAACCCATAGTGATTTTCCTAATAATAACTAAGGGAACTTGCAAAATGATAACAATATATAAATCAAACATAACATCCAATCATCCAATATCAAAAATCAAACATCCATCAAAATCATCATTCAATTCAATTAATAAATTTCAACAATTAACTACTTATCAATAACAGGTATTTAACTGGCAATTTGAGTTCAATAATACATTAAATAATAATTTAATTCAAAATAATACAAATTAACAGGAATAGCAATTTAAATATATCAAACAGCCATAAATAAATTCCTAATTACGTACATCATAAATTTAATTTAACTAACATAAGAAATTTAGTAGTTGTGAGTGGGTTAAAACACCCACCTTTGATTTCAAATCGGTTTGAAATCCAAATAAAAGCCCAAAATTCAAACGGTCTTAGAATTCAACCAAACTAGCATCAAAATGTCCAGAATTTCGATACGATCCCAGCGGAACAAACCGCGCGTGAATCCGAGCTCGTATGAAATAGTTACGTGAGTTAGAATGTTTCAAAATTTAATTAAAATAAAATAAAAACAAAATCAACTCACCCAGACACGTCATCTCCACCATCACGCGTGAAACCCTAGTTGCCTACAGTAACCCAACAAATCGCTACATCGTTCGCGACCACCCTGAACCCGCCGCTTCGACGCCGTGCCGCGCGCCTCCAGCCACCACCGAAACCTTCGCCTGCGATGTCCAAGACCCCACGACCACGAACGCCATCACCTCGCGGCCACTCTCGCGATGGGTGCAACAGTCGCCGTCCCTCTATAAGCCCTAGGTTGAATTATAGCAAGATATCCAACCATTAAAATGTCAAACAACCCACGCCGATGAACTCCCCTCGGTCCTCCCTACAAAACCGTGCCTTCGATTTGTCGATCAAACGAAGTTGATCGACGATCAACGAACGGCCAAGAAGAGTTCGCCCAGTTCTGGTAACACAGAAACCCAAATCGAAAAATGAATTATAGATTTGACCTGCGCTCGTTGAGAGCTTCAAATCGATATATAATTCGATATATTTTGAGGAGTTTAATTTTCGAAATTGAATTTGAAATTGAACCGAGGGTTTTAGTTTTGGTTTGTCTGCCATTGGAATGAGGAGTTGAGAAAGAAATGTACGTACAGACAAATGAAAATAAGAAGGAGCTAGGGTTTATAACGGGCTATTTATAGGTAGATCAGAAATAGAAATGAATGGATCAGATTTGATTTGGGAATTGAACGATAAACGACCTGAAAAGCCCGTTCAGTCTTCGGAACGAAAATGGGTCATCCCATATATCAAAATAGATATATTCAATAATTTTAAACTTAATGGAAAGGGTTTCAAGTCCTAATTCCATCATATGAAGAAGTTATATTAAAATCAGCTTATTTCAAATTGATTTCAATTAAATTGATTTCTAGGAGTTTCGAGTCCGTACGATCAAACGACAAGTCTGATCGATACGAAACTTGAAGTCCTATAATAATCACCATTACAGATTCGATGAAACTAGTTTCGTCGAAATCCGAGTCAGTGGCCAAAATGGCTATTTTCCCATTAATTAAATAAATTAATAATTAACTTAATTAAATCACCTTTTTACTTCAAAGTTAATAACTAACAATTTCCATAATTTTTGATTGCTTGGACATTTACAATAATTTAAAGTAAATTTACATATCAATTTCAGTGTTAATTATTTCAATAATTACAATGTTCAATTTCAACTGCAATAAATCCAATTAATTAAAATTTAATTCCAATGATTTTATTTGATTTCAACCTTTATATTCAATCAATTATTACTCTAATAACATGGTTAACATTTTATTGATATCCTATTGCATTAATATTTACCATTTTCATCTTACTTTTCATTAAGGTAATCTTTAATTACATTTTATTGTAATAAATTCAGTTATTAAAATTTTAATTCCAATAAATTGAGTAAACTTGATTCCAATTCTTTTTATTCACTCAATTATCATATTATGAATAGAATTTGCATTGGTTACATCTTATTGAATTACATTCTTCAATTATCAATTTAGTCTATATTAACTGCACTAATTAAGTGAATTAATTGCAATTGATTTCCAATTAAATTTAATATACCAATTAAATAGGTAACCTATAACAATTGTTACCATTAACTTTTAATCACACTTATAAGTTTATTATTTACAACCAATGTTACAATTACTTACCTAACACTGATTTTATTCAATTATCATTTATTATACTATTTCATACATTAATTACATGTTTACATTTGTTTTCTTATGTTCAATTTATAACCAAGCAACATTTAAATTATTTCCGTTAGATTGGAATTTCATTCAGATTGTTAATAATTAACTTAAATTAACATTATTAACTTTCATTCTAGTTATTATTTCATAAATAAATCACAAATTTTATTTTTCCAATTATGAAACAACAAAATCTTATTAAATTAACAAATTTAAACCATCGAAAATTAGTGGGTCGTTACACACTATATATGAAAATAATCAATATATATTTGAGGAACCCAGTTGGATCCCTCCAACCTGTTTCCCTGCATCCACAAATGTTAATACAACATAAAAAATACCAATCCCACTTCGAGGGGGATATCGCGGTATATAGGGTCATCCGCTATTATGTGGGGCGTATAGGGTCTCATCCGCTCAAACGACGGGAAATATATCCAACTACTAAAATATATACTACTATATATATAACATCCAAAATGAAAACAATTTATAAATTCAACCAAGAATTCAATATTTAATTTTAATTATTATAAATCAAACCAGCCAACCAAATTAAGTGAGATTTACTCACCTTGATTTTATTGCAATCCATCACAAATTTATAATTTTCCGCACAGATTCCGTTCGATTTAAACCTCGTATAAGCAAATTTACGAATTTTATTAACATTGAGATAATAAAATTATTTAAATTAGGATTAATTTAAAATTTTAAAACTGTATAAACTAATTTAAATTACCTTAAATTAATTCATCTCTCTAGTCGCTGATGTTCGATATCGACTTCGACTGCTCTCCCCACCACACATCGCAGCGCTCTTCCTTCAATCAACTCGTGCACGACTCCAAGTAGAAAACCTTAATCCATGAGTTACTTCTCAAGCTACGAACGCTACTTCATCTGCTCGCCGCGACCTCCTCTAACAACCAGACCACCGCCCACGTGCTCACTCTCCCCTGCCGCGCCGCCCATCTCAACTTCGAACGCGGCCATCACTTCTAGGTCCATGCGACCATGAGTGTTGTCGTGACTTCATGCTCCTCCAGGTTGTCGTTTGACATCACGTACGATCTGCTTTTCTTCCCATCGCAAATGAAGCTCGCGATTTTAGTTTATCTATTTTTATTCTTTTTTTCTTCTTTTCTCTGTCAATTTCATTTCGAAGAAGAGAAGGAGAAAAAATGAAAGTTATAAATGAGGAGTATGGCGTGCTTTAGAAGATTGGGTATAGGGTTTTTGACTTTTCTAATATAATATTTTATAATTTTTCTAAAATATCTCATTCTAGCAACTTAAAATTCTGATCTCTTATCGTGGCGTGCCGCCTAACGTTTCTAATGCTATACCGCTATTCCGAACCCAATGGAACAAGTTTTGGGTCCTAATTCGATCGTATGTGGAAGATAGCTATTTAAATCGATTATTTAAATTAAATTTAATTAAATTATTTCTAGGTGTTTCCAGATCGTACGATCAAACGGCAAATCCAAATGCCACAAAATTTGAAATTCGACAGTAATACACTATTACAGATCCAATGGAACTAGTTTCGTCAAATTCCGAGATTGTGCCCCGGAAAGCTATTTTAACGCGTCGATTAAATCGACGATTTCAAAAATTTACGAAATGGCTTAAAATTTCAGTTTTAAAATCTTACTAAATTATAATCCCATATTCAATATTTAATTAAACATCGAAAAATCCGGGTCGTTACACATACAGGCACATATATAGTATTTACATTAATATAACCTTTTAAATAATGATAGAAATGGTAGTCGGCTTTCGTACACCCCAAACCCTAGGCAAAAAAGATTAGGATAATGGCAGTGATTGGAAGGAGATGAAGCATAAGGGGAAATAGACTTTTGTAGATGCGATCAAGAATAATAACAAATCAACTAAGTATCAATGGAGAAACTTGGTCTCGAGAAAAACCCTAAGACTTGGGTAGATACGGTAGGCAATAGAGTAGAGATTAAAGAGAAAGTAAACTATTTTGAACCAATCAAGGAGGGTGAAGAAGAAAATCAAATCATTTAAGATGAAGATTACAAAGAAGCTAATGCCATCTAGAAAATTTTGATCTGTGTCTACATGGTTGGAAATGGATGTGTTTTGTTTATTTTAATACTTATACCAAAAGGGTTTGAAATCCAAAAGGTTTGTGGAATGTTTTCCCAAGAGATAATGGTTTTTATCTTATTAAATTTGAATGCGAAGATGATTATGAATGAATTTTGAAAGGAGGTCAATGGATTAGGGAAAGCAGACTTATTTTCATAAGGAAATGGGTTACTAACTTTAATTTTGAGAGAGCTATGTTAACTCCATACCAAGTTTGGGTAAAACTAAACAATCTTAACTTGGGCATATGAAATGCGAGACGAGTCAGCAAAATAGCGAGTTTAATTGGTAAACTGATTTACATGGATGAAAATACAAGACCAGTGAAAAAAATCAAGTTTGTAAGAGTGTGGTGGAACTAGAAGCTACTTCTAAACTTTTAAAGACGGTTAAAGCTATTGATAGACAAGGAAATATATACTTACCAGAGGTGGAGTACGAATTTGTACCACTAAGATATGGAGGCTGCAAATGTTTTGGTCACTCTGATAAGCAATGTAATGTGATTACTGATGAACGCAGGTAAGTATGAGGAGAGGAGTAAAGAACTAATAAGCTACCATTTCTATAACAACCCGTAATTTTAACGAATATTTTTTAATTGAATTTATTTGAAACTTTGATTTTAAATCATTTAAAATTTGAAATTTTGGAATTTGTTATAATTTATTTTCCAAATATAATAAAATAATTTTTTTTTTGAAAATTTTATATTTTGGTCAACTTTGGTCAAACTTTGACTTTCAGTTGAAATTTTTAAATTTGAATTTTAAATTTCCAATCTTTTTTCTTTTAAGCTGAATTTGTTTCTGATATTTGTTCTGCTTTTTGTTTCGTCAAATCTGATAAATTTCAGCGTTTTACACGCAATTATTTTCAGTATTCTATTTTCTATTTTCTATTTTATTTTTCTATTTTATTTTAGTTTGGGCTTTGATTTTTTTTATTGAGTTGTTGAGCTTGTTTTGATTTGGGCTTGGCTAATGGGCTTAGGAAATTCCAAGAGACATGAGTTTGCCTCTTTAATATGAATAGGCGCCTTTCCATTTCCTAGCCGTACAAAACATATCTCCTTCTCCTCTTTCTCATTTTCATTTCCTGAATTTTTTTACAGTAAGTTCCCTTTCTCTTTTCCATTTTCTTTTTTTCTCTCTTGTTTCTTCATTTCTATGGTTCGGCCTTCATCATTTCTCACCTCTAGCCGACCTCATCTCCACCCATCACCACCAAGTGATCGGCCATCATCACCATCTCCACCACTTCAACCTATTGCCATGACCCCTAGATCCAAACCCACCACCAAACCATCATGCTAACCCTAGCCGAGCTCCTTTACATCACCTTCCCCTTCACTATTGCCTCGGCCACACACCCTTACACTTCCTTAGTTTTGGCCGTGACCATCCTTTCCAATTGCCAAACCTTTGCCGTGACTTTAGTTGCCTTGACCCAAATCATATCATGACCGAACCCATGTTAGCCATAGGGCCGAACCCATGTTAGCCTAGGGCCGAACCACTTGTGCACTTGACCCTTCATTTGCCTTGACCTTTAGCCTTCCCTTTGCCATTTCGTCTTGCCACCCCTTCATCTACCAAATAGCCGTGCCTATTTGCATACCATAGCCGAGCCTAGCATGCCTCAAACCATCATGGCCGAACCCATTTGCATCATGGCCGAGCACAAGTTGGTGTGGCCGAGCCTATTTCACAAGTGGCCGAGCCTATTTGTGTTGTTGCTAGCCATTTTCTTTGTCTTTTATTTTATTCTTTCATGTATAAATCATTTGCTTATATATGTTTATTTTATTTGTTTACAAGATTTGGATTTGGGTGCTACTTCTCCTCGAATTTGATTCGTGCTTAGTCATGCTTTTCGGAGTTTGTTCTTGTGTTTTGAATTGTCATCTTTAGCTTTAGAAGGTGAGTTATCACTCTCGACTTCGTACTTATAAACTAGTGAATCGATGGCTTGTGAATGTGTAATAGTGATATGCTATATTGAAAGTAATTTCATATATGCCTGTGATATGATATTATATGATGTTGTTTTGGAGCAAGACGGGTGTGTAGCGTGACACTACACAACCGATTAGTAACATATATAATATAATATTGTTTCGATCAACAGGCCTGATCGATGGCACGTAGAGCAAGTACAGAAACTACACAACCATTCGACATAGACAAGGCAGTGCAAGAATATATACAAGGGTACCAAAACAAAATAACAAAAGTGAAGACAGAGACCTGAAAGCAACAAGTTACTACCAACGGTTCGCAGCTATGGCCTAAACTGCTGGCCAGGGGGGTACGCCGAAGTGCTTCCTTGTGATTCGGTTGGGGATGAACTTCTTTGTGGGAGACGAAGTCTGAAAGGTGCAGATAAGCTTCGACCCTATTTCATCACCTGATATGATATGTTATGCTATACCTGTTATCACCTGACATGTTATGCTATGTTATTTTGTTTATTTATATTTCTGTTCTCACACTGCAAGTTCCCTCACTATGGGTTGAAATGATACATACTCGAATGGACTTTAGAATAGGGAAAAGTCGTTATGAGCTGAAATGATAGGCTCGAGCGATTTTTATTTGACTTGGGATTGCGGGTTTGAAATGATCAAACCCAGGATTTTATATTTCGGATTGAAATGATATATATCCGTATTCACTTGACCTAGGTTAGAAAATATTATACAGACCCGTGGTTAATTTTGAAATATAAATATTTTCTGGAAATTTAAGTATTTGGAAATTTTAAATTATGAGATTTTAACTTAAAATTTGATTTAATGATTTACAAATGGATATATACTGAGTTTCTATAGGTTAAAGTTTATGAGTTAATAAATGATTTAAAAATGTAAATTAAAATTTTGATTTAACTTAATAATTGAAAATTTGATTTGAAATGGAATTTTTGGCTTAACTTGGTAATAAAATATTTTATTTATGAAATGGATATTTTTAAAGTAAATAAAGTATCAAGTTATTTGTTAAAATAAAAGTTAAGCAATTTAAATGTATTTTTGACTTAATAAATGAATTATAGTTTAATTGGATATTTTATTAATAAAATTTTATTTCATTAAAATCATAAGTTAAATGATATCCAAATAAATATTTTTGAAAAGTGAGATAAGTTTTATAAGTTAAAATGATGAAAAACTGAAGATATAATGTTTTTGAAATGTTATAGTAAAACTTAGAATAGTATTGTAGCATTTCCAAAATGCTATGGTTTTAAGGTAGCGTTTTATAAGTGCTAACATTTCTAGCAATGTATTTTTTTCAAACACCACTATATCTACGGTAACGTTTTCTAAGTGCTACTGTTTCGAATAAGATAACATTTTCAAAATGCTACTATATGTATTATCACATTTTCAAAGTGCTACGAATGCTAAAATACAATGTTTTTGAAATGTTATAATTGAATGAATGAACTTAGAAATGCTACAACTTTGGAAATGAATATTATTTTGGAAAGATGTTGACATCGAATTTAAATGGTTTAAAAATGAATATGTTTTTGATTTGAAATATAAACCATTTTGAAATAAATAACCACGGGTTATAATAACGATTGGTTGTTGAAGAGACCGGGATCGGATATGGACATACTCTCTGTCGATACCAAAAACCACTTTAACAACTGTGGACGCGGTGGAGATTCTAGAATGAAGTAAGATGCTGGCAACGATCCTAAGGTATATTTACGCGGACCTAACTCCCGTGAGTTAGCATAAGGTGGCTAAAACAGGAGCGATTCCGGGCTAATGAGGTAGCTCCTCTTATCAGACACATTCCATCGTATACCATTCTATTACTTTGTGATTGATTGGGTGCACCCCTTGATTCGGGAGTGTGGCTTGAGTTGGGCGATTGCTGTAGCTTTGCGTTACCAACAGTCCTGATGCGTAATTGGTATATCTACCCTGGCATTTCCTAGTTGTGTTGTGTCACCTACCCTAGCGTGCTTTACTACGAGTTTGATTTGTGTCGTACATATGGAGTATCCTCTGGTAGCTCCAGTTTACGGGGTATTACGGTACTGTATAGACTATTGGCATACCTAAAAATGTGTTAAGGTGGAAAATGTAAAGCCTTAACGCTATTTTTAAATAAGTTTACTTTACTTTAGACATTATTATAATAACGTATATTACTACATAGTAGATAGTTTAACGGATCCTTAAAGGATGGACGATCCCAAGCATCCTCTAAGTTATTGATGCATTTCTATTACAGTTCACTTGAGTTGATTTACATTTTATAAGTATGTATGTTCTGACTTGAGTGTTTTGTGTTTTGCTTTACGCTCGGGTCAGCCTGAGTACCACAGCTTTGGATTCATCTTCTGGAGCTAAAGATTTGCTGGAGTTTATCTGTCTATCTGTTCATCTATTTCCATTTCAGTTATATCCAATTCAGCCTTTGCTTATGTATTAGTTAACTTATGTATTCAGACTTTTGTTGTATCTGTTTTTCAGACTATGGTATTTTGTATTTGTTTTGAGACTATGTATTGTAGTAGCTTCATGAACTACTATGTATTTTATTTCCGCTGTGATTTGTTCTGATATTCCGTGTCTGTGATTCTGTGATTGATTTTATTTGCTCCAAATTTATTTACACTATTGTTTTGAATTATTCAAGTCTTACATGTGTGGTTTTATTGTCGATTTGAATGGTCCAAAATAGTGGGTCGTTACAATTTCTACTTCTAATGCTACTAATGGTACTATAAATCAAGTCCAAATAGATGAGCATATAGATAATTACACCCTGCTTGGATCAGAAATTAGGCCAGAAAATACAACAGCAACAAAAAACAACTTACAAAAAGCTGCTGACCTAACTAACCATATACAATAGAATGATACTAGTTCTAGTGTAGCAAGTCTTCAAAACGAGCACGCAAGTAATCAAAACCCAAATCAGATCCAAGTTCCTGACCGAAAGGAGGATTCTAAGTGTGCATGAATGCCAAGTGCAGTTGGAGGATGAGGAGGAGGAGGCACTCCTTGCCATTTAGGAAAAGTTAGAAATAAACATTGATACTACTGATGAAGAAAATGATGCCGAGGATGAATAACATGCAAACTACATAATACCAAATGAAGCATACAATAGGCAGTTTAGCAAAAGGAAAGTGGATGTTGACTAAGGTAGTTTCTACTCCCTTCATGAGGAGCAAAGCTGTTAATTCAAATGACAGTTAGATGTTAGAAAGTTAGGGGTCTAAATAACAATTCTAGAAAATTAGACCTGTACATGCTAAGGACTAAGCACAGTCCTACTATCCTAGCAATACTTGAAAATGGGTTTTAAGAAGAGAGCTTTGAAGTTTTCAAACTTCAAATGGGTAAACAGTGGTGTTTAATGCATAATAGTTCTACCAATGTCAAAGGAAGAATTATGGTTCTATGAAATAAAGATGTTTGGTTAATGAACATTTTAAATTAGATTGGTCAACAAATTATAGCCAATTTATAAATATAGAGGGTATGTATATGATATTTACTTTTGTGTATGCTAGTAATTGGGCCTCAACAAGATCTTTATTGTGGAAACAAATTGTGAACAATTCAAAAATTATACAACAACCGTAGATAGTTATTGGAGACTTTAATGCTACAATAAGAACTGATGAAAAATAGGGGACTCGCATTGAAAGTTTGTCGGGTTGTAGAGTTTGAAGATTGCATAGTAGCAAGTGGGATCATAGAGGCATTCCATACAGGCTTGAAATATATATGAAAAAGTGGTTAAATGAAGAAATTTACTTGCAAACTAGATCGTGCTCTTGTATATTCTTCTCTTTTGAATTATATTCCAAATATGAAAGTGACAGTGCTTTATAATTCCACTAATGATCGCTGTCCCCTTCGTATTCAATTTAATAATAATGAGCATATTAAAAAATGGAAGCCTTTTAGAGATGCCAATCATTGGCACCAATGTGAAGGCTACTGTGACACTATTAATTTTACTAATATTTAGATTCCCTAAGAAAATGTCATGTACTCTCTTGTTATGCTGCTAGAATTTTGAAAAGTAGACTTAAAGAGTGGAACTGGAAAAGGACCAAGGAATCTGATTTTATAACAAAGCCAAAGAAGCATGTAAAGGAGGTTCAAACATTATTAGACAAAGATCCATCTAGTAAAGGACTCAATGCAAACTACTTTAATGCGAGAAAACAATTAAAGAAAGCATTTAAGAGTCAAGCATTATATCTCATGCAGAAAGCAAAAGAAAAGTGACTCATAGAAGGGGGATGAATGCATCAATTTTTTCTACACTAAAATGTATTAGAGGAAAAACTACAACAATGTTCTTAACTGTGTAGATGAACATAGTGATGCAAAAAAATAAACTGATTAAAATGGAATAGAAAGATCTTGATTATTTCACAAACTTATTTAATGGTGGTTATCCAACGTATTTACCTAAAATAAACAGTAGATGCATGATATTCATAAGGTAGAAAGATTTTGGTATCCAGAATAAAGGAAAGGGAGGTGGAAGAGTCCTTGTTCTCCATTCACAATAACTTCAGCTCTGGACCCAATGGCATAGTTTCTTCAAAATGCACTGGAAAGACCTGAAAAAGAAAATGGTAGCTACTTATCAAGAATCATTTGAAAATGGTGAGTTCATTCAACAAATAAATCATACATTTATATCAATCATTCCTAAAGTGAACAAACCATCAAAAGTTGAGGAATATAGGAATTTCATATTGTGATGTCATATATAAAGTTCTTAGTAAAATTATCTATCAAAGACTTAACAAGGTCCTCCCTCATATGATCTCTCGATGCCAAAGTGCTTTTATTAAAGGTTGTTTTATTTATGAAAATTATTTAATGGTACATGAATTGGTCGGAGAATTTAATAAGAAAGGGTCCAATAAATTTTGTTTGAAAATTGGTTTACGTAAAGCTTATGATAGAGTTAATAGAAGTCTTATTACTCACAT
Organism: Allium fistulosum; assembly: GCA_030737815.1. Taxonomy (NCBI): domain Eukaryota; kingdom Viridiplantae; phylum Streptophyta; class Magnoliopsida; order Asparagales; family Amaryllidaceae; genus Allium; species Allium fistulosum. The sequence continues at coordinate 90,747,048 of CM060905.1, forward strand.
AGTAAAGGCTATGGAAGTTCCAGAGAAAATGATCAAAATAATTGGCCATTGTAATAACACTATAACTTATTGTATACTTGTTAATGGGATTCCAATTGGGTACATTTAAAGTATAAGAGGTTTGAGACAAGGGGATCCCATATTCCCTACTTATTTGTAGTTGCAATGGAATATTTCTCTTTGCGAATGAAGCTGCCCTGCCATCAAAACCAAAAATCACCTACCCGATCTATGTTGATGATTTCTTAATTTGCATCAAAGCTAACTTAATTCGATATCCAGACTATAAATAAAATATTTTAGAACATGAAAGTTCATGTTGGGCTTAAAGTGAAAGATTTGAAAACAAAATGCTATTTCAACTAATTCTGACAAAATACACAAGGATTTATGGAAAAGTTGGACTTCGAAGTAGGAGAACTAGCTGTTAAGTTGCTTGGAGTGTCTCTATCAAAGAATAAGATCATAGATGTGGAGCGTGGACAATAAATAAATAATATTAGGGAACAATTGTGGGGATGTAATTGTCTTTGCAGGAAGAGGGGAGCTTTTACATACAAACTTTCCAAATTAATGATTGCTCTATTACAAAAATCAACTCTATTCGTTCCAATTTTATATGGAGTTGCATAACGTAAGTTATGCTAACCTATGCAGATCAAAACGAGAAGGTGGGGTCAGACTAAAGAACTTGTTTGAACTGAAGAAAGTCTATGGTCTAAAACTTGCATGAAGGATTCTAGAATCAAAAAATTTATGGGTTGAATAGATGAGATCTAGATACTTGAAAGATAATTTTACAATAATTCTTCAATAATTTGGAAAAACTTATTAAAACAGAGAGACACAATCAGCTCTTTAATTGAAAGGCAGGTAACACATGGAAATGAAACTGATTTATGAAGTGACCCCTTACAAAAGTCTAGTCCAAAAATTGGGACGAGACCTTTTTCTAAATGGAGCTCCAACTATGAAAGTTAACTCAATAATTAAAAGAGATGTGTAGATTTGTGACATGCAAGCTTATACTAGAAATTACAAGGGTGAAATAGAGGCAATCCCACTATATTTAGGTAAAGAGAGTTACATATGTGCCTGGAAAAAATTCTCCCTAAGGTCGAATTAGTTTAAGAGAGGCATGGGAAGTTACAAGAACTCATTAACCGACATGCCAATGGTATTAGGTTGTTTGGTGTAGAAGTAACGATCCTAAATTGGCTCACACAACCTATAAAGTGATTAACACAACAAACTTCCTACCTAAGGTTCACAAATGAGTATATTTTATGAAATGAAATGCAGCCTTTGCAAATAAGAATAAACCCATAAACATATTTTTCGACTATAAAGTTAGCAATAGATTATGGAAAATCATGAAATTAAATTGCATGCTAAAAGAAGATGTTCCTAGTTAATAGAAGAAGCTTCACATATTTGGAACTTATAAATATTTGCCTGACAACTACCATTGCACATTTGAAAGGAAGGCAACTTCGGGACTTTCAACAATTAAGAGAAATCGAAGTTAGATCTAACTAAAATGATTGAAAGAGACGTATAAATCATATTAAGTAGAATCTTGAAGAAGAAACCATGTTATCGACATGAGAACTACAATTAATGGAGAATTGGAACTGGAAGGAAGTGAGTGGAACAGATTAATTAACAAATTTTCGGCTACCATGAAGTAGTTGTGACTTAGCCCTGATAGGAAAGTAGTGGTAAAAACTAATGAAAAGTAGCATTCGAAGAAACTTTTGTATTTAGTTGTAAAGCTGTGATTTGTATTCGTCTAGTTTAGCGCAGGCTGTAAAGTCCATTAAATCAGATTAACCCAATTTCAAAAAAGATAATATTAATATTAATAAACTGAATATAATAATAAACTGAATATAAGTAATTTTTAATTAAAATAAAAAAGCCAAAATGTATTTATATGTATATTTAATATATACATATTTATTTATTTAATTAGAATATATATGCATATATATATATAAGTTGGAAGAGAGAAGTATATATTAATCCTTTTATGGTACTTACATATCATAAGTACCATAAAAGGATTAATATATACTTCTCTCTTTTTATGGTACTTATGATATGTAAGTACCATAAAAGGATTAATATATACTTCTCTCAGAGAGAAGTATATATTAATCCTTTTATGGTACTTATGATATGTAAGTACCATAAAAGGATTAATATATAGAGAGAAGTATATATTAATCCTTTTATGGTACTTACATATCATAAGTACCATAAAAGGATTAATATATACTTCTCTCTAGAGAAGTATATATTAATCCTTTTATGGTACTTATGATATGTAAGTACCATAAAAGGATTAATATATACTTCTCTCTCCCAAAATAAATTTAGTTAAATAAATATAATATGTTTAATATTAAGTATTAATTATATCTAAATAAACTTTATTATAATTAAATTAATTAATTATGGTTATGAGCCACAATTATATTTTTTTAAATTTAAAAACGAATTAAATCATACGTGTGTGTGTAATTAATAGTAATTAAATAATAAAATATAGAATTATGTAATAGCTTATATTCATACCCAAAAATACATAGACGAGAGTTGTGGTATATGAAATAAATCTAAAATAAATGTTTACCTTTTAAATCCCAATTATTTCTCACACATTAATCTGAGAGTCCCTTATGGGAATTAGTATCCTAACTGTTTAGTTTTTAACGGTCACAACAATACACTGGAAATAGAGGCTTTGTGTTTGGTAGATAGTGAAGGTATGGTTGGGTACGGTAGAGGAGAGAGCAAGAAAGTCTAGTGAGAATAAATGAAGTGGTGACTTGGTTTAAATAGACTAGTATGTGAGAGATCTTTTATCTAAAACATCCCCACCTTTTACTCATTCCCTTAATTCAAATCATTCCAACTAATACATCAAGTCAAAGTCGAATCCCTCCTTCACATTTAAGATTTTGGCCACATACACACACAGCCACGCATACATACACATATATGTATATTATCTAAATAAATATATCATATTATTTTAATATTTAATCTCATTTCTAATTAATGTGTGCATATAACGATTGTATATATATCTAAATATTTACTATGAGCACCCTAAAATTTTCTAAAATCAATACTGAAATTATTAAAGGCGTTATAAAACTAAAAGCTCTCGATAATTAATATAACAATTATATTAATTAATTTATAATACTTCATAAATCAATTAAAACGAATGATATTTTAAAGACTACACAGATTCGGTTTTGAGAGTCTCAAGTGTGAATTCGGCCCGCGATTAATATCACACTTGTAATATTAATGTCTACATATCACCTTAGCTGATGGCGTAATAGTTTGGCCAAACTCATCGCTTATAGATTTTCATGGTAAATCCTTATTTCAAATCTTTCAAACAACGCCTTTAAGCAACGATATTGCATGTTTTCTTCATTTGTTCATCACTATTACATCACTTTTAATATATAGGGCTTGGTCTAAGTCATATCTCTAATAATATCCGTATACAACTATATAGTCAATCTCTAATGTCAATGGTTTAAGAATAACATTTATCATTAATTGATACGCTCTGACCAGAGACTTTGACTTTGATTTGACTACAGTCGACCGTGATACTAACATCTTACAATAGGGGAGACGAATTTGGATAGTGTTTTACTTCTAACGCTTCAACTTGGACCCAACTATAGTCATTCATGAATGTTACTCCATGATTTAACTATAATCAAAGTGGAGTATACATGTTAAAGTTTCACAGTATTCTTAAGTCGAAAGAATTGCGTAAATTGTCATATTAAGATTCCTTATTTGACCTAATTGCGATTAACTAATAGGAAATTCTTGATCGAGTCATTATGTAATTATCTACAAGTACGTAACCGTTGTTGCTCCCGACGGCCATGAGTAATACACTGCCCAACATTTGGAAAGTGTTACATACTATGGTCTCAACGGATGTATCAATATCCTTTTCTTGAAACACCTTGATCACGAATATTTAAAACAAAATGTTATTATAATTATGATTTAATATTCAAGATTGCTGCAAAAACCTATGTTGAGAAATAATTGGATTTAATAATAGAGATTTAATTTATTAAGTAGGTTTTCAATGCTAAATTGAGAATGGTTTTGGATTTAAATTATAATATATGAGATTTACGATGACTTAGATATATAGGATTTATTTGGGATTTAAATGGTGAAGTTTTTGTGAAGCTATGAATTTTGATTGTAAAGTATTTATTATTGAGATTTTAGAAAAAGATAACTTTAAATAGTGATATTTATTTATGTTGGAGGGAATTATTTGTTAAGGAGATTAATAAATAAATGACGAAGTAATTGATCCCGCCTGCCCCCGATCCCCCTCCGTCTATCTTTCCTCCTCCTCTTGCTCCACCCTCAACTGCTTCCAATCTTTCTCATTCTTCTGCCTTGCTTCCACCTTGCTTTTCCACCTCTGTGACTATACCCAAATGGAATTCCCTCTTTAAGTCAAAGCCAAGGAATGCTGGCAAATACACACCTACTGATACCCCTATCATTTTAGCTGGTGAAGTTCTGATTCCTCCACCTGAAGTTATTCAAGCCGGAAATGTGGTTTGTGGAGAGTATCTAGTGGGATTCTTTCTTGACAAACCCCTATCTTATAAGACTGTAATATTGCATCTGAAAAAAGTGTGGAAGCTCAAATGATCAATCATGGTAAAATCAGATGGTTTCTTGTTCCTATTCAATCTATCTTCTGAGGAGGATAGAAGGAATATTATTGAATCTGACCCATTACTCATCAGGAACAAGCTTTTCATCGTAAAACCATGGGATCCTATGATAGGTAACAGTTGTAGCACGATAAAATCTGCCCCTGTTTGGTTAAGGCTCTCAAACATCCCTTTGTTTGATTGGTCCCACCTTGGCATTAACTAGTTATCTTCTAGAATTGGTAAATTACTGTGCTTGGATGAGTCCACTGTAAAAATGCAAAGAATAGGGTATGCCAAATGTATGGTGGAAGTGACTCCTAATAAAGAGTTGATAGAAGAATTTCCTGTCAGATTGTTGGATGGAAGTGTTCAAATTGTAAAAGTTAGCTATTAATGGAAGCCAACAATTTGTACATCTTGTAAGGAATTCGGACATGATAAAGATAACTGTATGAGAGGGAAAAATGATGAAGTAATTGATGATAGAGGAATGAGATTAGACTCAAAAGACAGAGATAAAAGTCACAATGAAAAAGTAAAACAGGGGAACATGGTCAGTAAGAAGCGAGTTTGGCAAAAGGTTAGGGGAAATAAAGTTAAAGCGAACACTGATGCACTGTTTGCTGCTAATAGTAATAAAAGTGAAATGGTAAATGGTAGTGACACTAACGTCAGTTTTGATCTGCATGCTAAGAATTTAATAGTGACAAGTAATAAATTTTCTATTCTTGTTAAAGTTAAAGAGGATGTGTGTGATGAGGTGGTGGTGGATGCAAGTCTTGAATTGGTTGAAGAGGGAGAAATTGTTTTATGCAATGATACAAATGTAAAAGGCAAAAGAATATTGGGAACCGCTAGAACCAGCATTAATGAAGTGCATGCAACAAAATGTGAAGAAGAAATAAATGGTTTGCATGCAGATCAACTTGCTGAAGTAAATAAAAGTGACAATGCATTACTTCCTGCATATAATTTTTGTGTGCACGTGCACAATTCCCCTATGCATGACATAAACATTAACCAATCCTCTTCTCCTATAATTCCATACATACAACACCCCCATGCAAAATTATCAGTTACAACCGAGACAACCCATAATACAGATTTTAACAACGATCATGACTCTCTTGCCCAATCTTTCCAATCCTTCTCTCTCCCCATTCAAAATCAACCCTATTCCTCTTCGCAATCTGTCATTCCAAGCTCAACCAATCCTTCTCCTTCTTGTTCGAACTACACTACCATGGTAGACAATCCACCGCCTTATGAATTATTGGGAACTTTACATGGCTGGACCTCTCATCAAATAATGCCCATCTCTCCAATTTCTGACAATCTCAATGTTTCAACTGACTATAACTCATCATAAATTCTAAGCAAAAATGTAACTGATGAAAATCACAAGATAGCTGAATGGCTGACTAGAGGATCTCCTTCAACAAGGAGCATGAAAGGAACTGTCACGTTTCCCTGTAGTTATTATGATGACATAACAATTGGCAGTTTGGAATATTAGAGGTGCTCATAGCACAACCAAGCTTGATCATGTAAAACACCTTATCCAAACTCATAGGCTTGAGTTATTTGCAATACTCGAAACAAAGCTAAACTATTCTCTCACCATGTTTGCAAGTAAATACATTGACAGTGGGTGGCTCTTGCAACATAATTTACAGGAAGCTTCCTATGGGAGAATTATGGTAATCTATAATCCTAATGTGCATTCACTTCAACCCATCATTGGGCTTCCAACATTCCAACCTCAACAAGCTACCCAGTTGATCTCCCACATTTCTATAGAGGAGATTAAACGTACTCTATTCTCAAGGAATAAGAAATCTAATGGAGGGCTAGATGGTTTTAATGTTGTGTTCTTCATTCACAGTTGGGAGGTTGTGTGTTCTGACTTTTGCTGGGCAGCTCAAAATTTCTTCTCTAAATTTAAGCTGCTTGGAGAGGTGAATGCCACATATCTGGTCCTAATCCCCAAGGAAAACCCCCCCCAAAATTAGTTAGCTCCTTCAGACCCATCTCATGTTGTAATGTAATGTATAAGTGCGTTGCCAAAATTATTGCTACTAGGCTTCTCACTGTCCTGCGTGAGCTTGTATCACTAAATCAGACTGCCTTTCTACCAAATAGAAATATTCTGGACATTGTAATGCTTGCACATGAATTGTTAATGGGGTATGGTAGAGTGCAGTCTACTCCTAGTGCCATAATGAAGCTTAATTTAAGGAAGGCATATGATAGTGTGCATTGGAAAACAATAGTCAAAATCATGGCTCTGATGGGTATTCCAAAACCTTTTGTTGCTTGGATATATGTTTGCATCTCAACCCCATCCTTCTCTCTCAAGTATAATGGTAAGGTTTCTGGTTACTTCAAAAGCAAGCAAGGTATAAGGCAGGGGGACCCGTTGTCTTCTTATTTATTCATTTTATTCATGAAAGTTCTAACAAGAATGATCAATGCTAAATTCCTTAACAAAGAGATAAGGTTCCATCCAAAGTGTAAGCAAACCAAAATATCATCTCTGCTCTTTGCTGATGACATAATGATTTTTACAAGGCCTGCACCTCATCCATATCTTGTATTAATAGCACCCTTGCCTCTTTTCATAATATCACTGGTCTTAAGCTTAACCTTGCCAAATCTTACATTATATACACTATTATTCCCCAAGCTGATGCAAATGAGCTTACTGCTTTATCTGAATTTCTACCAATGCAGAGTGATATGAACTATCTTGGCCTACCATTATGCTCCTCTAGGGTCTCTAATGCTTACTATCTTCCTCTCTACAACAAGATTACTAATGTGATGGATAACTGGGCCAATCGATTCCTCTCCAAAGCTGGTAGATTAGTTTTGGTTAAGTCGGTTAGCTTCTCTTTGATGGTCTAATGTGCCAGAACTTTCATTCTCCCTAAAAAGCTACCAAGGATGGTGAGAAGTGCAATGTTAAGATTCTTCTGGACTGGTAGCATTCATAATAGGAAAGCAATTCCTTGCTCTTTCTCTAAAGCTGAAAAGCCAAGAACCAGAGGTGGATTAGGAATTCTAAGTATTGTCAAATGGAATCAAGCTGTTATAAGTCACCATTTCAATTCCTTGGTAACTAACAAGAAGAGTCTATATGTTGAATGGACCATGATGCATAACATTGGGAGGAAGTGCTTTTGGTCTATGGATGCTCCCCAATCTTGCAGATGGATTTGGAGGAAAATTCTGGATTTGAGGAAAGTTTTTCTTCCTTTTCTCGAGTTCTCTCTCTCTGCACAAAGCAATAAATCATTTTGGCATGATCCTTGGATGAGTTATGGAATCATCCTATCTGAAGTGATATCACAATAGCAAAAGCACCAGTCTGGAATTAATATGAATGCCAAGGCCATTGACTACATAATAGATAGCAAGTTGTCCCTTCCTTATACTAGTAACCAATATTTGAGAGAATTTTGGGCAAGTAAGAGTGCTTATCATAACACATACCCTGACTCTGATGAGCTTCTCTGGGAAGGTAAGTCCCACTTTGTCAAACATGTGTATCAGCTTCTTTCTGAAGTTCATAGAATTCCTATATATCCGTGGTATAAGATCATTTGGAATAGACAGTCTACTAGCACTAAAAATATACTATTATGGAAAGTATGTAATAATGCATTGATGACAAAGGATAGGATGCTTGAGTATGATTTGTTAACTGATCATCTGTGTCCTTTCTGCAATGCAGTCACCGAAAGTGTACATCATATCTTCTTTGAATGCCCTGACCTATTTCACATTTGGGAGAGGTTGATGGCCATCATTGGTAGATATAATGTTTCTATGGTTTCCACAATGAATGGGCATTAATTCAAAAGGTTACTAAGTGGAGGGTAAGAGAGAAGGGTATAGTATTTTATTGCCTAAAGAAATATATTCTTCTTGTTTGGAGACAGAAAAACTTCAGATGCTTTGAAAATAAACCATGCAATCATGTACTATTATGGAACATTCCGAGGAAGTATATTGTGAGTGGTTTGAAGCTATGTACTCTCACCTTGTTTCTCAGCTTGGTGCATGGTTGTAGGTGGCAGTAGGTTGCTTCGATCTCTGCTTGGAGTTTGCATAGGCTTTACTTCGGGCTCTTGCTTTGTTTCGGTGACAGTCTTCTCTCCTACTTAGAGTTTGCCTGGTCATTGCTTCGATCACTGCTTGGAGCTTGCCTGGGCTTTGCTTCAGGTACTGCCTGTGGTTATTTTGTTTTGTTGCCTTCTCTTTCTTCTTGTTTGTATGCTTGTTTGTTTTTCTCTTATGTTCTATAGCTTGAAGTGTGTTTCGAGCTATTTTTATTTTATTGTTTTTTGCAATAAAATCTTGTAGGGGCCCATTTTTAAATTATTTTGATGATAACTATTTTGAAGTGATATTGCTATTTTAATCTTGAACCATTTTTAAATATATTAAAATGGTTTAATAATTTTATAAACTTAAATAAAGATCAATAAAAGAATTCTAGAATTTATTATGGTGAAGAATGAATTTTTATTCGATTATTTATGTTAATGAATAATTTTTACTAAATTGGACCTAATATTATGATTTGAGTTTATTATTTTTATAACGGGGAAACTAAGGAAAAATAGTTTTTTATAGAAATATGCAATGTTAGTAAAATGCTAATATTAAGTAAATGAGGTTTTAATTGAGATTTGGAGTTATTTTGACGAGGAAGAAAATTTTCTTTATGAAGTAGAAAGAAGAAAGTCATAATGGAAGATGTTTTGTTGAGTCCCATGAAGCCCAAAAGACATAGCTAAATGGAATACCAGTGCATGCATGTGACGACCGCCCATGACCCCTGCATCGAAACTAGAGGAAGTGCGCTGTAAAGTGTGCCAGGCGACCATGGACGATTGTCAAGGTAGATAAAAACAATAGAATCTATCGTATTACTCATAGCGCATGGACAAAATACAATAGAACATATGTATAGTGAAGCTTTACAAAATAAAATGCCATCATATAAAACTCCATAATAGTTGAATACAAGCATCCAAATAGTCAACACATCAAGCCTCACTACATAACACTCAGAGATTATACAAACAGCGGAACATCCAGTACATATAATATGAAGATAATATGCAACCCTCCAGTTCGTCTTCGATATCAGCATCGTGAGAAGAGAACAGCACCTGTCACCTGCTACCTAGTCTGCCCGTCCCAAAATGGACGAACAGCCTAAGGCAATAAGAATTAAAACATAAAGCCTTGAGTCAGACAACAGTCTTAGTGAGCGGTAAATTAACTAACAACATACCAAAAGAGCATAAAGGAAAAGGAATAGGAATACAACCCTCCCACTCCAACCTCTTTCTACAGTGATAGCCCCCAGACACACACTAAGTAGAAGCAAACATAGTAGAGCATACAATGTAAAGTAAAGCAATTATCACTCGAGTCAAGGGCGATGTTTTCCAAGTACAAACCCCCAAGGCCTAAACCAAGATCAGATAAGCACCCAGAAAATACCGCTCTTGAGACCGAATGATGATACAACCAAACATCCATGACTCTGGCTATCACTGTTATCATTGCTTCGATATCACCATTAATTGAATGACCGGCACATTCTTTCAGCCGTCCGTCAAGGGCTAATGGTAACCCCGGTTCTAGACATAACTCCCGCATGTCATCGTGACCCGTGCCTAGGACTATCGAATCTGCCCAGAGTACTTGACTACCCAATCAGTAGCCTTCAGGGACTATCGAATCTGCCCAACGTACTCTTGCTTTGAGCATGCTAGAACCTTCAACAACGATGAGATCTCAGCCTTCTAGTCGTCCTCCTCGACAACTATTTCCATACTAGCTCAAGCGCCTCTCGAGCATCCATTATCCTCAACCCGCTTGGAATGATCCCGTCTGGATTAGACCAAGACTATCTCATATCATACTTCGCTTCATCACATCCTCGCAAAGTCTCATCTCAACATCATCATCAAATCTATGCATAAGAGCTTCATCATCCACTACAAATGCCACAAGCAGCTTTTCCCATTCAAGAGCCCTTCCCTTAGCTTTTGAATCATCCTCGATCTAAATCAAATCATCAATCATCTAATTCATAGCAATCAACCAAATCAAACATTAATCCAAGCAATCAAGCATTCAAATATGATCTAAGTAGACAATTATCACAATAATGGCAATTTCGTAATTAAAGAGTTGAAAGTCTAATAAGCATGAAAACATGAACAATATCTCTATAATCTTGATGAATAAACTTGCATAGGTTAACATGTAGTAAAATGGATGTAACATCATCATGAACAATGGATCTATATGGATCTACACTTAGGATGAAGAAAATGTATGGAAATCACTATTTTAACACCAAATCGAGCCAACAATCCGATATACTCCTTTGGATCCATGTGAGAGATAATCACCACTCACCAAATCACCTAAACAACCCCAAATCAAATCGCTTCAGATCTGGACAGCGAAGGATCTAGCTTGATATATCGTGAATCCGCTTCAAACGAAGAAATCTCACTTCAAAGGATGAAGATCTTCAATCTAAGCTCTTGAATCTTCAATTTGATCTTCAACTTGGATGGATGGAATCACTAGATTAGAGTGGAGAAAAGAAGTGAAGAAGTGTAGACGTCGAGCTCTCAAAATGGCAGCACTTCGTCGCTTCGAAATCCGGATCCCAAAAATGGAACAAAGCCCTCCTATTTATAGCTGAAATCTCTAACTCGTCTGTCTCCATAGGTCGTCTCCGACCTAAGCCTCTCCGACCTAAGACTTATCAAAACCCCCCAGTCTACGACATAATGCGCACGCGCCTTAACTGGTTAGACGACATAGCGAGATAACCCATCCTACGACTTAACAGCTCAACCGAGTTACGACCTAACCTTAAGTCAACGCGCGACTTAAGACTTAGCCAACAATTCCGACTTAACAGACCATGACTTAGAGATCCTGCGACTTATGACTTAGCAGCTAACCCCTAAGTTGGTTACGACCTAACTGAGTATACAACTTACGACCTAACTACAAGGCCACAACCCAACTAGGCTACGACCTAACTTCGCTACCACTAGGTCGCTAACCTATTATCAACTATAAGTCGTCAACCCTTAGGTCACTTGATCGACCTATCTCACCATTCGACCTAAAATCCTTAAGTCGCTAACTCATCCAACCGACCTAATCCCTAACTCGGTCAGTTTTCTTAAGTCACTGCCGACCTACCCCTTAGGTCGCCAATCCTATAAGTCGGTCACGACTTAAGACTTAACCAAATTCTACCCAAAATCTGAAATGACTTAACAACGCTAAAAAAATTCCAAATTTGAACGAACTTTTCGATCCGTAAAAATACGGGTCGTTACATTCTCTCCCCCTTAGGAATTTCGCCCTCGAAATTCCAAACAAACAAAGCAATCAAAAACTATTCTGCACGCCTACCATCCATAGCAATCAACAAACCATGCATCCAATTCTAACTTAGCATGCAGAATTCTAAAACTAGAACAAGTTACAATTTCGTGAGATGACACGACACCTTAGGGCCATACCTTGAAGAGTTCAGGATGAGCTGCCTTCATCCTCTCTTCCACCTCCCACGTGCAGCCGTTATCATCATCACTCCATTGTATCTTGAGCAACTTAACTACCTTCCTCCTAAGCTGTTTCGTGTCGGTTTCCACAACACAAAGCGGCTTACGAGGTCTCTTATCGACTGGATCAACTTCGAAATCTTCACAGCTATCAGCAGAAACCACTGTATTCGAGTCGTGCACATACTTCCGTAGATATGATACATGAAAAACATTGTGCACACTCGACATCTTCTCAGGTAACTCCAATCTATAGGCGAGCTTTCTAATTTGCTCAATGATCGGGAATGGTCCAACAAATCTCGGAGTCAATTTTCCTTTCTTCCCGAATCGAATAACATTCCTCAGTGGAGAAATCTTCACAAAAACCATATCTCCTATGATGAATTCCAAATCCTTTCGACGCTTATCGGCATAACTCTTCTGACGGTCTTGGGCTGCCTTCATTCATTGCCGAATGATCTCTATACAATCCGAAGTCTGTCGAATCATCCCTGGCCCAAGTATCAACTTTTCTCCAGTCTCTATCCAACATGTCGGAGAGTTACACGGTCTCCCATACAATGCTTCATACGGTGCCATACCAATGCTTGACTGATAACTATTGTTGTATGAAAACTCCACCAAATGAAGATGATCTTCCCATGATCCTCCGAAATCCAAAACACAAGCTCTAAGAAGATCTTCCAAAACCCGGTTGACTCTCTCGGTTTGACCATCTGTTTGAGGGTGATAAGCTGTACTCAAACACAACTCGGTTCCCAAAACTTCCTGGAAGCTCTTCCAAAATCCACTAGTGAACAATGGGTCTCGATCACTCACTATACTCTTCGGAATACCATGGAATCGAACTATCCACTTAACATACAACTCAGCCAACTTTGATGCAGTTCTAGTCGATCGAACAGGAATGAATCTTGCACTCTTGGTCAGACGATCTACAATGACCCAAATCCCTTCATTTCCCGTTCTTGTTCTAGGTAGTCCATCAATAAAATCCATCGACACTTGCTCCCACTTCCATGTAGGAACTTCTAATGGCTGAAGCAATCCGCTTGGCTTCTTCTGTTCGGCTTTTACCAACTGGCAGTTCATACACTTGGAAATAAAATTTCCAACATCCTTCTTCATACCTTCCCAGTAGTAGGTTCTCTTCATATCCCGATACATCTTATTTCCTCCTGGATGAATTGTCAACTTCGAGTGATGACCTTCCTTCAGAACTTCACTCCTCAACTCATCTATATTGGGAACAACTAGTCGTCCTTGCTTCCGAAGCCAACCCTCTCGATCGACCTCGAATCCTTTATCCTTTTTTGGATCCAATCCAAATTCCAAATCACGGATAATCTTGACAAGCTTATCGTCTCGCTTTTGGCTCTCGCCAATCCTTTCCATAAGGGAAGGTCTTATCGATAAGTTTGCCAACATCTCAGGTTCCAATTCGCATCTAGGCCTGAAGTCGAATCCAGCTAAATACTCGAGATTCTTCCATTCTGAAAACATGGCTCCCAATCCTGCATGTCTTCGACTTAACGCATCTGCCACCGCGTTACCTTTTCCTGGAGTATAAGCTATACCAAAATCATATGATGCTAAAAACTCTAGCCAACGTTGCTGCCGAAGATTCAAATCCTTTTGGGAGAAAAGATACTTCAACGACTTATGATCTATAAACAACTCGAATCGAACTCCCAGTAGATAATGTCTCCACATCTTCAGAGCAAAAACAATCGCCGCTAACTCCAAATCATGAGTCGGGTAATTCTTTTCATGCGGCTTCAATTGTCGACTAGCATACGCAACAACTTTATCCTTCTGCATCAGCACTGCTCCAAGTCCAGTACCACATGCGTCGGTGTAAACCACCATCTCATCATTCCCACTTGGAATAGTCAAAACAGGAGCACTCGTCAATCTCTCTTTCAGGATTTCGAAAGCTTGCTCACACTTAGCTTCCCATCTAAACACTTGGTTCTTCTTCGTCAATCCTGTTAACGGTGCAGCTATCTTGGAGAAGTCTTTAATAAACCGTCGATAATATCCTGCCAATCCAAGAAAACTTCTCACATCAGATGCATTCTTAGGTCTAACCCAATCCTGGATTGCTGCCACCTTCGCGGGATCAACCGCTATTCCATTTCCAGAAATCACATGGCCTAAGAACCTCACTTCACTCTTCCAGAAGTGACACTTCGAAAACTTAGCCTTCAGCTGATGTTTCCGTAAGATTTCCAAAACAATACGCAAGTGTGTCTTGTGCTCTTCTTCAGTTCTGGAATAAATCAGAATATCATCCACGAACACAAGTACAAACTTGTTCAACTGATCTCTGAACACTCTATTCATAAGATCCACAAAATATGCTGGCGCGTTAGTCAATCCAAACGGCATTACCAGCCACTCAAAGAAACCGGATGGCGTCCTAAAAGCTGTCTTCGGCACACTATCCTTACCACTCTCAACTAGTGAAATCCCGTTGCCAAATCCATCTGAGAAAACACCTTGGCTTCGTGAAGCTGATCAAACAAGTCATCTATTCTCGGCAATGGATACTTGTTCTTCTTAGTCACCTTATTCAGCTCACAATAATCCACACACAATCTCAACGACCCATCTGCCTTGGTTGCAAACACAACTGGTGCACCCCACTCGGACACACTACGCCGAATGAATCCTTTCTGCAAAAGGTCATCAACTTGCACCCTCAACTCTTGCTGTTCCCTAGGCGCCATCCGCCTAAGAGGCATCACAACAGGTCTGGCTCCTTCAACTAGATCTATACGAAACTCGATCTCTCTATGCGGCGGCAATCCTTTGACTTCGTCAAAGACATCCTCGAATCCATTAGCGATTGGCACCGATGATAGTCCATCCCATGGAACAACCAGCGAATACATGAAGCTCATGAAGACGCCTTCTTCATGCTTACATCGTATCACAATCTTTCGCCCTTCCACATTCTCGACTGTCACTTCCAGCCTATCACAATCAACCTTTGCCGCATACCTCCTAAGCCAGTCCATACCCAAAATAATTCCGAACCCCGCAAAGTTCAGAACAAAACAATCACAAACAAAAGAGCAACCATGACTCGACACAATCAGACCACGACATAACATACACAAACAAGACGAACCCCCAACTGGATTAGTCACAACCAATGGCCTATCAACAATATCCGGTTCCAAATCTAACCGGCCTACGAGTTCACTACAAACAAACGAATGCGACGCTCCAGTATCAAACAGAACTCTAACTGGAACACCACATAGGAAAAGAGTACCTTGAACCACCACACCCTTTCCCTTCTCTTCAGCGGTAGGAGCTTTTGAAGACGACGGAACAGCTCCCAAAGCATAAGCTTGCACAATCTGCTTGTCCCTCCTCGGTTCTGGACAATTCTTCCTGAAATGCCCCAGCTTGTCACAGTTGTGGCACTTCATCGGTGCCTTCGGATTCTTACAATCCTTCGAGAAATGGCCCTTCTGCTGACAATTGTAGCAAGTCACTTCGCCCTTCGGCTTCTTCTGGCCATCCTTACCCTTCTGCTGCTGCTGCTTCCTCTTCTTGTTTCCACCCTGCTGGGGTTTAGACTCTTCCCTGGTCACAGCAACAACAGATCCTTCCTTAGGAAACAGACTCTCATGCCTGAAAGCTTTCTCCACAAGCTTCTTAAATGAATCGTCCAAATGATCCACCAACTGCCTCCCAAGATAACTGTCCAAGCCTGTCACAAACTTCTCATTCTTCTGATAAGCAGATTCGATATACGACCGGGCACACTTGGACAAAGCTTCGAACTTAGAAACATACTCAAGAACTGGTCTTCCTCCCTGCTTGAGCTCCACAAACTTCTTGAACAGAACAGACTTCTGAGCTGTAGAAATGAACTTAGCTTCAAATCTAACTTGGAATTGCTCCCAAGTAATCTCTTCCTCCGAAGTATTGATGGTAATAGAGTTCCACCAATCAGAGGCTCTCCCTTGAACTGCCTTGATGCCAACTTCCTCTTAGTTGCATCCTCAATTCCCAAATCACCAAAGATCCTTCTACAAGCATCTATCCATCTCTGGACCTCAATAGTTGATTCTGTTCCCAAGAAAACCTTCCCTCCAAGAGCAGTATAGTCCTTGCACAACTTAGCAAAATCCACTGGTTTTGGATTTTGGACTTGAACCCCAACATCTACTGCTGCCCCCGGAACCGGTATCCTTCTCATGATCGAAGTCATCATAGCTTCGAACATAGCTGCATAATCAGCAGTCCTTTCAGTAGTACGGCCTTCCCTAGCAGCTGGTCTCCCTCTTCGACTCATTCTCAATATCTATAAAAAGGAATGATCAGAACATCTTAGAGAAACAACCGCATAAAGGACTCAAACTCTACTAATCTACTATATTATATATAGTAGTCATCCATTAAAATTACAATTACGTCTCTCATACATAGTTACGTCAGCGAGCGTTGGGTAAAATCGATTAACCAATGCTCTGATACCAAATGTGACGACCGCCCATGAACCCTGCATCGAAACTAGAGGAAGTGCGCTGTAAAGTGTGCCAGGCGACCATGGATGATTGTCAAGGTAGATAAAAACAACAGAATCTATCGTATTACTCACAGCGCATGGACAAAATACAATAGAACATATGTATAGTGAAGCTTTACAGAATAAAATGCCATCATATAAAACTCCATAATAGTTGAATACAAGCATCCAAATAGTCAACACATCAAGCCTCACTACATAACACTCAGAGATTATACAAACAGCGGAACATCCAGTACATATAATATGAAGATAATATGCAACCCTCCAGTTCGTCTTCGATATCAGCATCGGGAGAAGAGAACAGCACCTGTCACCTGCTACCTAGTCTGCCCATCCTAAAATGGACGAACAGCCCAAGGCAATAAGAATTAAAACATAAAGCCTTGAGTCAGACAATAGTCTTAGTGAGCGGTAAATTAACTAACAACATACCAAAAGAGCATAAAGGAAAAGGAATAGGAATACAACCCTCCCACTCCAACCTCTTTCTACAGTGATAGCCCCCAGACACACACTAAGTAGAAGCAAACATAGTAGAGCATACAATGTAAAGTAAAGCAATTATCACTCGAGTCAAGGGCGATGTTTTCCAAGTACAAACCCCCAAGGCCTAAACCAAGATCAGATAAGCACCAAGAAAATACCGCTCTTGAGACCGAATGACGATACAACCAAACATCCATGACTCTGGCTATCACTGTTATCATTGCTTCGATATCACCGTTAATTGAATGACCGGCACATTCTTTCAGCCGTCCGTCAAGGGCTAATGGTAACCCCGGTTCTAGACATAACTCCCGCACGTCATCGTGACCCGTGCCTAGGACTATCGAATCTGCCTAGAGTACTTGACTACCCAATCAGTAGCCTTCAGGGACTATCGAATCTGCCCAACATACTCTTGCTTTGAGCATGCTAGAACCTTCAACAACGATGAGATCTCAGCCTTCTAGTCGTCCTCCTCGACAACTATTTCCATACTAGCTCAAGCGCCTCTCGAGCATCCATTATCCTCAACCCGCTTGGAATGATCCCGTCTGGATTAGACCAAGACTATCTCATATCATACTTCGCTTCATCACATCCTCGCAAAGTCTCATCTCAACATCATCATCAAATCTATGCATAAGAGCTTCATCATCCACTACAAATGCCACAAGCAGCTTTTCCCATTCAAGAGCCCTTCCCTTAGCTTTTGAATCATCCTCAATCTAAATCAAATCATCAATCATCTAATTCATAGCAATCAACCAAATCAAACATTAATCCAAGCAATCAAGCATTCAAATATGATCTAAGTAGACAATTATCACAATAATGGCAATTTCGTAATTAAAGAGTTGAAAGTCTAATAAGCATGAAAACATGAACAATATCTCTATAATCTTGATGAATGAACTTGCATAGGTTAACATGTAGTAAAATGGATGTAACATCATCATGAACAATGGATCTATATGGATCTACACTTAGGATGAAGAAAATGTATGGAAATCACTATTTTAACAACAAATCGAGCCAACAATCCGATATACTCCTTTGGATCCGTGTGAGAGATAATCACCACTCACCAAATCACCTAAACAACCCCAAATCAAAACGCTTCAGATCTGGACAGCGAAGGATCTAGCTTGATCTATCGCGAATCCGCTTCAAACGAAGAAATCTCACTTCAAAGGATGAAGATCTTCAATCTAAGCTCTTGAATCTTCAATTTGATCTTCAACTTGGATGGATGGAATCACTAGATTAGAGTGGAGAAAAGAAGTGAAGAAGTGTAGAAGTCGAGCTCTCAAAATGGTAGCACTTCGTCGCTTCGAAATCCGGATCCCAAAAATGGAACAAAGCCCTCCTATTTATAGCTGAAATCTCTAACTCGTCTGTCTCCATAGGTCGTCTCCGACCTAAGCCTCTCCGACCTAAGCCTCTCTGACCTAAGACTTATCAAAACCCCCCAGTCTATGACATAATGCGCACGCGCCTTAACTGGTTAGACGACTTAGCGAGATAACCCATTTTACGACTTAACAGCTCAACCGAGTTACGACCTAACCTTAAGTCAACATGCGACTTAAGACTTAGCCAACAATTCCGACTTAACAGACCATGACTTAGAGATCCTGCGACTTATGACTTAGCAGCTAACCCCTAAGTCGGTTACGACCTAACTGAGTATACAACTTACGACCTAACTACAAGGCCACAACCCAACTAGGCTACGACCTAACTTCGCTACCACTAGGTCGCTAACCTGTTATCAACTATAAGTCGTCAACCCTTAGGTCACTTGACCGACCTATCTCACCATTCGACCTAAAATCCTTAAGTCGCTAACTCATCCAATCGACCTAATCCCTAACTCGGTCAGTTTTCTTAAGTCACTGCCGACCTACCCCTTAGGTCGCCAATCCTATAAGTCGGTCACGACTTAAGACTTAACCAAATTCTACCCAAAATCTGAAATGACTTAACAACGCTAAAAAAATTCAAGATTTGAACGAACTTTTCGATCCGTAAAAATACGGGTCGTTACAATGCATTTTCTTGAGAGCTCTATAGTATTCCATAGCCCTACAAAAAATTTGTCCTATAGCTTACTCTTTCTCATTTCCCATCTTCTGTAACTCATAATCTCATTTTTCAAAAATGAAATAAAAACCTACCTTCCTCTTCAATAATCCATATTAAATAAAATAAAATCCTAAAATTTATGAAATTCAAATATGAGCTTCTCAACAAGAATCTACATCTCTACGAGTTGTCAAAATTAGATTTTGTTCGAGTTGAAGTCAAGTAGCAAAATTTACAAAAGGAAAGGTTTTGGTGTGCTGTAAAGAACTAGAAGAGGAATTGTGCTTGCTAGAGCTTAGGTGGATGATTCTTCACTCACAAATCTATGTTAAATGTTTGGTTTGCATTGCTTCTTGTTGTGTTGAATTTTCAGTGTTTGTGCTTCTATAATTGATGAACCCATTACTGTAAATACTATAATATTGTATGGCCTATGATTCATAAATCTTGATGTTGTTTATGTGTGTTTGAGGTATTAAAATAGAGTGGAATGGTAGCTTAAGTGTTGGATTCGATTATGTGAAGAAACGGAGCAAAATGGGATCGATCGGCTCATGGCCTGCAGCTACACTACTTCAGGCCCATCACCAATGGTTGATAGCCCATGTAATGGGCGGTCTATCGGTGGTACTGCCTAGAGCCACGTAGCTCCAGGAAGTGGATGAGAGTGTTGCGTATTTTAAAAGAAAATCTGTTTAAAAATTATAACAAATTTACCAATTCGAAGATAAAATTAGACGCATTCCAAGCATGAAATTATTTTGCAGAAAATGATTTGTTTAAATTGGAAATTAGTTTATTCTGTAAAAGAAGTTGATTTATTAAATAGTAATTAATTCAGGGCTTTTGAAAAAAGATTAAAGATCCAATTTAATTTGGGAAAAATTATAGAATGATTTCTAATGAGTATAATTTGATTATTAAAGAGTTTTCTATGATTTTAAATATGGGAAAGAGATTTTAAAATATATTAAAGTAATTCAATATGGATTTTTGAGGTTTATAATTTGATTATAATTATAGAAAATTATGGGATGATTTTTATAAATAATATTTGGTTATAAAAGAGATTCTATGATTTTAAGTATGGAAGGGAGTTTTGGAAATGAATTATAAGGTATAAAATCCTTATTTTCAGATTTTAAATAGATGGATAAAAGTTATTTCAACCTTTTAGGCATAAAAGGCTTTTGAACCATTCAATATGTTTTTATATAGAGAAAAATCTCTTTCTAAGAATTGTGTGCTTTGTTTGAATATATTTTCTATGTAACAAGAAGACTGAATAAACGAAGTTATAATACAATCTAGTATGGGACTTTCAGTAATATTTCTTCATTTTTTCTTTTCACCTATCATATAGAAATAATTATATGATGTCAGTATAATTTACTAGCATTGAGTAAATAGGCAAGTAACACCATGTGGTATGGGACGCCTGAGTTGATATTTTTTTGATTACTTTTTATGAGTAAATGTCACTTATATAAGTGAATACGAGGTTTTATTTAAGATTATTACATAATGGTAGCAAACTTAGGGTTGGCAGGTAGAGAGCCATATGTGTATTTAGTGATTGAGTTGTATACTCCTATTACCTTGTGAGGAGTAATACCAGATTAGGCTAGTATCCATCCTAGCGGCCTAATTATGAGGTTGCACCTTGAATCCATGACATACTTTTTGATGTATGGCCAAGAGTCAAGGTTGAGGGCCACTGACCATATGTCACATAGACCAGCTGTGTGTTACTATTGTGGCACTTGCAAGGTCATGATCATCGCATAGCGTTGACATGCACCCAATGAATATTGGGTCACAATTGTCATCGAGGTAACTAAAGACTGCAGGAGTAGTGCTTAAAGAGTGTGAGGAAGGCACCTCGAGCAGGCTAAGAGTTGTCAGTTTCTAGTCTATTTATGGTGGATATATGATACTACGATTACACCTCTATTGTACTTTTACTATTATTGGTGGCTGAGAGCCAGTGGAAGGATTTATTAGGCCGAGGGTCAATTTGGTCATCTGATGAAGCTGATGTTGAAATAGTATTTATGAGGCTGAGAGAATTATGATTATTTATATGACCGAGAGTCTAGATAATTACCTATATGATTGGGAGTCGAATGAGTTTATTGAGAAACTCTTGCTCGATTATTCACAAGGTCGAGAGTCACTAGACTGGCAATGTGGATAACATCGAGATGATTATTATATGTGATTGAGGATATTCATGTGACCGCGAGTTCATGTTTCAGTGTGACCCTATATATACCTTTTATATGGTTATCTAAAAGATAACCCAACTGTTGAGAGCATGCCTTGTTCGTATTTGATATATGTTGGGCTTGGATATTTGATAGTTGTTTATTTTACATGTTAAGTTAGATGGACCCCAAGTATGTCTAGTTTATGATTATTTGAGAGAATCTTGGAATTACGAAGTGCATGCCATATAGTACTTGATGATACTTATGCATTGATATGTTTGACTGTGTATTGCATCACGTAGTTGATTGTGTGCCATTTGATGTGTTGATTGACTATGCTTAGTGAAAGGTTATATTCCGTGTGCATGGTTTGAGATATGTTGATACACTTGAAATGTGCATATGCCATAATAAGTTTATACTATATCGGTTGTTATTATATATTGACATCTCCATATAGGCTTAGTCTAACCCATGTGTTATTTACATAATACTCGGGTCAGTCTTAGACATTTCAGGTTCAGGGACGAAGTGGCCAGCTTATTATTGTTGTGCATAGTTGGAGGCTAGTATATTTGTAGATTTGTGTTCCATTATTTTGATGTAGCATCTTCTGTATTTATGTTGATGAGATGTATGTATTGGACATGGTTGTGTATTTAAATAATAGTAGGCATTTAACTCTTTTGTAGACCCACGCGAACTTATGTATTTCATCTATTGTATATTATCGTTGCTCGATGACTCTATGTTCTCCATTTCTGTTCTATATTGTGTATTGTTCTATCATAGAAACGCATGTGCTTATTTCTTTGTGCCAATATTGGTTAGGTATTAGTGAGTATTTTATGATTTTGAAATGTGTAACGATGTTAGCCCAAGGAAATATTCACATGTGATGGCATAATACCGCATCATTCTCTATATTATACAGTGCTACTTTGTACTACTCTTTCGTAGTGTGTGTATAGAGGTTGGGTTGTTATAGTTGGTATCAAAGCGCGTTCAGAACAATACAGAGTATAAGAGACACAAGTTTTGGTCTTAGATGAGACTTAGAGTCTCGGTCCCCTTAAGTGTGTTAGGTAGTTACCCTATAGTAAATGGTAGTAGGAGTATATATTATATAATGATTACTGGTTTAATCACCTGGAGAATATTTGTTATTTTCTTATTAAATAATATTTTACTTATACCCACTCTGATTGTAGTCTCTATATGAGATATAGAGTAGTTGAAGTGGGCAGTGAAGGAAGAAGTAATGGGTCCAAACTAGTAATGTCAGCATCGTTTATGAGTATTAGACCTATATGTGGCTTTGAATGTAGTAGCCTGATCCATTAGTGATTAAAGTAGCACAACAAAAGCCAAAAGATTGCTTTCCACTGAGCGTGTTGGTTGGTTTGCGTTTTGTGTGTGCTTGATTGGTTGTTGTGTGCTTTGTTGTCTTAATTTGGAATAACCATTAGAGATATGTCTTGAGTCTGGTATCGTGTGACGACCGCCCATGACTCCTGCACTAAATATAGAAATAGTGCGCTGAAAAGTGTGCCAGGCCGCCATGGACGATCGTCAGGGGTAAATTAAAACAGCAGAATCTATCGTATTACTCACAGCGCATGGATAAAATACAATAGAGAAAAATATACATAGTGAAGCTACACAGAACAGAATCGCATCAAATAAGCCTCATAGTAGTTTGATACAAAAATCTGAATAGTCAATACATCCAGCCTCACTACATATTACTCAAAGAATATACAAGCAGCAGAACATCCAGTACATATAATAAGAAAATAATATGCAAGCCTCCAACTCGTCTTCGTCATCAGCATCGTTGGAAACTAAGAACAACACCTGTCACCTGCTACCTAGTCTGCCCATCCCAAAATGGATGAACAGCCCAAGGTAATAAGAGTTGAACATAAAACCATGAGTCAGACAACAGTCTTAGTGAGCGGTAAATTAACTAACAACATACCAAAAGAGCATAAAGGAAAAAGGAATAGGAACCCAACCCTCCCACTCCTCCTCTTCCTACAGTGATAGCCCCCAGACACACTAGGCAGAAATAAACATAGCAAAGCAGACATTTAAAGTAAAGCAATTATCACTCGAGTCAAGGTCGATGTTTTCCAAGTGCAAACCCCCAAGGCCTAAACCAAGATCAGATAAGCACCCAGAAAATACCGCTCTTGAGACCGAATGACGATACATCCAAACATTCAAACATCCATGACTCTGGCTATCACTGTTATCATTGCTTCGATACCACCATTAATTGAATGACCGGCACATTCTTTCAGCCGTCCATCAAGGGCTAATGGTAACCCCGGTTCTAGACAGAACTCTGCACGTCGTCGCAGCCCGTGCCGAGGACTATCGAATCTGCCCAGAGTACTCGACCACCAACTGTAGTCTATTGGGACTATAGAATCTGCCCAGCGTACTCTTGCTTTGAGCCTGCTAGAACCTTCAACAACGATGAAATCTCAGCCTTCTAGCCATCCTCCTCGACGACTATTCTCATACTAGCTCAAGCGCCTCTCGAGCCAACCATTATCCTCAAACTCGAACCATTTCACCGAGTCATCAACATGCTTGGAATGATCCCATCTGGATTGAACCAAGGCTATCTCACATCATGCCTCATTTCATCTCATCATAGCAAAGCCTCATCTCAACATCATCATCAAATCTATCCATATGAGCTTTATCATCCGCGTCATATGCCAGAGCAGCTTTTCTTATTCAAGAGCCTTTCCCTTAGCTTTTGAATCATCTTCGACCAACTTGTCTAAATCCAACAACTAATCAACTAATTTATAACAATCAATCAAATCAATCATTAATCCAAGTAATCAATCATGCAAACAAGATCTAAAAGCAATTATAACTAAAATGGCAATTTTGTAAATAAAGAGTCCAAATCTAACAAGCATGAAACATGAGCAACATCTCTACAACTTGATGAATGAACTTGCATAGATTAACATGTAGTAAAATGGATGTCAAATCATCATGAACAATGGACCTATACTTAAGTTTATTAAAATGCATGAAATCACTATTTTTAACACATAATCAAGCCACCGATCTGATATACTCCTTTGGATCCATGTGAGAGATAACCACCACTCACCGAATCACCTAAACACCTCAAAAGCAACACACTTCAGATCTGGACAGGGAAGGATCTAGCTCGATTCTCCAAAATTCCGCTTCAAACGATGAAATCTCTCTTCGATGGATGTAAATCTTCAATCTAAGCTCTTGGATCTTCGATTTTATCTTCAATTTGGATGGAAGGAAGCACAAGATTAAAGAAGAGATAAGAAGTGAAGAAGTGTAGTTCTCGAGCTCTCAAAATGGCAGCACTTCGTCGCTTCAAAATCCGGATCCCAAAAAGTGAAGTAGAACCGTGTATTTATAGGCTGGAAATCCTTAGGTCGTCCGCCCCCTTAAGTCATCCATGACCTAACTATCCCCCGACCTACGACTTAACGACCCAAGCCTATGCGCATCCACGACCTAACGAGTTAGCAAATACTACGACTTAACTTCATAAGCCCTCACACGACCTACGACTTAACACTCATAAGCGGCTTAGCGACTTAACGCTACACGACCTAACGATCTAACGCATAACCGACCTAACGATCTAACACACACCTTTACGCGACCTAAAAACTTAGCCTTTACGCGACCTAACTAGGTCATCCCACGACCTAACTACACCCAGCATACTAACATAGGTCGTCTACGACCTAAATAAACACGGCATAGCGACTCAACGACCTAACACTTAACACGACATAGGTCTCAACGACCTATCCTTAACTCGTCCACGACCTAACTTCCTTAGGTCGTTAACTCACTCAACCCCTAGGTCGCTAAACCCCTTAAGCCGCTCCATTCCTTAGGTCGTTAACCTTCTTAACCCCCTAGGTCATTAACTCCCCTAAGCTGCTAACTTCCATAGGTCAGTCACTGACTTAAGTCTGCCTTTCCTTAGGTCGCTCCAATCCTTAAGTCGTCTACTCCTTAGGTCGTCAACTTCCTTAGGTCGGTCAAATCCTATAGGTTGCTCCAATCTCTTAAGTCGTCCTAAACTACTGTACAACCTAAGCTACTACATCGCTCCACAACCCAACCTGCTACGCGACCTAACTCTGGACGACTTAAACTCTGAACGACTTAACAACACTAACAACCTAATGACAACAGTTCTAAAATCTTTCGATCCGTAAAAATACGGGTCGTTACATTCTCTCCCCCTTAGGAATTTCGCCCCCGAAATTCCAAACAAACAAGAGCAATCAAAAACTATTCTGCATGCCTACCATCCATAGCAATCAACAAATCATGCATCCAATTACTAGCCTACCATGCAGAATTATAAGACTAGAACAAGTTACAATGTCGTGAGATGACACGACACCTTATGGCCATAATTCGAAGAGTTCAGGATGAGCTGCCTTCATCCTCTCTTCCACCTCCCATGTACAGTCGTTAACATCATCACTCCATTGTATCTTGAGCAGCCTAACTACCTTCCTCCTAAGCTGTTTCGTGTCAGTTTCCACAACACGAAGCGGCTTACGAGGTCTCTTATCAACTAGGTCAACTTCAAAATCTTCACAGCTATCAGCAGAAACCACCGTATTCGAGTCGTGCACATACTTCCGTAGATATGATATGTGAAAAACATTGTGCACACCCGACATCTTTTCTGGTAACTCCAATTTATAGGCGAGCTTTCCAATTCGCTCGATGATCGGGAATGGTCCAACAAATCTCGGAGTCAATTTTCCTTTCCTCCCGAATCGAATAACATTCTTCAGTGGAGAAATTTTCACAAAAACCATATCACCTACATCAAATTCCAAATCCTTACGACGCTTGTCAACATAACTTTTCTGACGGTCTTGGGCTGCCTTCATTCATTGCCGAATGATCTCTATGCAATCCGAAGTCTGTCGAATCATTTCTGGCCCAAGTATCAACTTTTCTCCTGTTTCCAACCAACATGTCGGAGAGTTACATGGTCTTCCATACAGTGCTTCATACGGTGCCATACCAATGCTTGACTGGTAACTGTTATTATACGAAAATTCCACCAAATGAAGATGGTCTTCCCATGATCCTCCGAAGTCCAAAACACATGCTCTGAGGAGATCTTCCAAAACTCGGTTGACTCTCTCGGTCTGACCATCTATTTGAGGGTGATAAGCTGTACTCAAACACAACTCGGTTCCCAAAACTTCCTGGAAGCTCTTCCAAAATCTACTAGCGAACAATGGGTCTCGATCGCTCACTATACTTTTCGGAATACCATGGAATCGAACGATCCACTTAACATACAGCTCAGCCAACTTTGATGCAGTTCTGGTCGATCGAACAGGAATG
This sequence comes from Allium fistulosum, assembly GCA_030737815.1. Lineage (NCBI taxonomy): Eukaryota > Viridiplantae > Streptophyta > Magnoliopsida > Asparagales > Amaryllidaceae > Allium > Allium fistulosum. The sequence continues at coordinate 90,774,148 of CM060905.1, forward strand.
AATTTTGCACTCTTAGTCAAACGATCTACGATGACCCAAATCCCTTCATTTCCCGCTCTTGTTCTAGGTAGTCCATCGATAAAATCCATCGATATTTGCCCCACTTCCATGTAGGAACTTCTAACGGCTGAAGCAATCCACTGGGCTTCTTTTGCTCAGCTTTTACCAACTGGCAGTTCATGCACTTGGAAATAAAATTTCCAACATCCTTCTTCATACCTTCCCAGTAATAGGTTCTCTTCATATCCCGATACATCTTGTTTCCACCTGGATGAATTGTCAGCTTCGAGTGATGACTTTCCTTCAGAACTTCATTTCTCAATTCATCTATATCGGGAACAACTAGTCGTCCTTGCTTCCGAAGCCAACCCTCTCGATCGACCTCGAATCCTTTATCCTTTTCTGGGTCCAATCCAGATTCCAAATCACGGATAATCTTGACAAGCTTATCGTCTCGCTTTTGGCTCTCGCCAATTCTTTCCACAAGAGTCGGTATTATCGATAAGTTTGCCAACATCTCAGGTTCTAATTCACATCTGGGCCTGAAGTCAAATCCAGCTAAATACTCGAGATTCTTAATCTTGACAAGCTTATCGTCTTGCTTTTGGCTCTCGCCAATTCTTTCCACAAGAGTCGGTATTATCGATAAGTTTGCCAACATCTCAGGTTCTAATTCACATCTGGGCCTGAAGTCAAATCCAGCTAAATACTCGAGATTCTTCCATTCTGAAAACATGGCTCCCAATCCTGCATGTCTTCGACTTAACGCATCTACCACTGCGTTACCCTTTCCCGGAGTATAGGCTATACCAAAATCATATGATGCCAAAAACTCTAGCCATCGTTGCTGCCTAAGATTCAAATCCTTTTGGGAGAAAAGATACTTCAACGACTTATGATCTGTAAACAACTCGAATCGAACTCCCAATAGGTAATGTCTCCACATCTTCAGAGCAAAAACAATCATCGCTAACTCCAAATCATGAGTCGGATAATTCCTTTCATGCGGCTTCAGTTGTCGACTTGCATACGCAACAACTTTACCCTTCTGCATCAGCACTGCTCCAAGTCCAGTACCACATGCATCGGTGTAAACCACCATCTCATCATTTCCACTTGGAATAGTCAAAACAGGAGCACTCGTCAATCGCTCTTTCAGGATTATAAAAGCTTGCTCACACTTAGCATCCCATCTAAATACTTGGTTCTTTTTCGTCAATCCTGTTAATGGTGCAGCCACCTTAGAAAAGTCTTTGATAAATCAACGATAGTATCCTGCTAATCCAAGAAAACTTCTCACATCAGATGCATTCTTAGGTCTACCCCAATCCTGGATTGCTGCTATCTTGGCGGGATCAACCGCTATTCCATTTCCAGAGATAATATGGCCTAAGAACCTCACTTCACTCTTCCAGAAGTGACACTTCGAAAACTTAGCCTTCAGCTGATGTTTCCGTAAGATTTCCAAAACAATACGCAAGTGCGTCTTGTGCTCTTCTTCAGTTCTGGAATAAATCAAAATATCATCCATGAACACTAGTACGAACTTGTTCAACTGATCTCTGAACACTCTATTCATAAGATCCACAAAATATGCTGGTGCATTGGTCAATCCAAATGGCATTACCAGCCACTCAAAGAAACCAGATGGTGTCCTAAAAGCAGTCTTCGGCACACTATCCTTAGCCACTCTTAACTGGTGAAATCCCGTTGCCAAATCCATCTGAGAAAACACCTTAGCTTCGTGAAGCTGATCAAACAAGTCATCTATTCTCGGCAATGGATACTTGTTTTTCTTAGTCACTTTATTCAGCTCACGATAATCCATACACAACCTTAATGATCCATCTGCTTTGGTTGCAAACACAACTGGTGCACCCCATTCAGACACACTATGCCGAATGAATCCTTTTCGTAAAAGATCATCAACCTGCACCTTCAACTCTTGCTGTTCCCTAGGCGCCATCCGCCTAAGAGGCATCACAACAGGTCTGGCTCCTTCAACTAGATCGATACGAAACTCGATCTCTCTATGCGGCGGTAACCCTTTGACCTCATCAAAGACATCCTCAAATCCATTAGCGATTGGCACCGATGACAGTCCATCCAGTAGAACAACCAGCGAATACATGAAGCTCATGAATACGCCTTCCTCATGCTTACATCATATCACAACCTTTCGCCCTTCCACATTCTCGACTGTCACCTCCAACCTTTCAAAATCAACCTTTGCCGCATACTTCCTAAGCCAGTCCATACCCAAAATAATTCCGAACCCCGCAAAGCTCAGAACAAAACAATCACAAACAAAAGAGCAATCATGACTCGATATAAACAAACCACGGCATAGCATACATAGACAGGACGAACCCCCAACTGGATTAGTCACAACCAATGGTCTATCAACGATATCCGGTTCTAAACCCAACCGGCCTACAAGTTCATTACAAATAAAAGAATGCGACGCCCCAGTATCGAATAACACTCTAACTAGAACACGACATATGGAAAGAGTACCTTGAACCACCACACTCTTTCCTTTCTCTTCAGCGGTAGGAGCTTTTGAAGATGATGGAACAACCCCCAAAGCATAAGCTTGCACAATTTGCTTGTCCTTCCGCGGTTCTGGACAATTCTTCTTAATATGCCCCGGCTTGTCACAGTTGTGGAACTTCACCGGCACCTTTGGATTCTTGCAATCTCTGGAGAAATGGCCCTTCTGCTGACAATTGTAGCAGGTCACTTCGCCCTTCGGCTTCTTCTGGCCATCCTTACCCTTCTGCTGTTGCTGCTTCCTTTTCTTGTTTCCACCCTGTTGTGGTTTAGACTCTTCCTTGGTCACAGCAACAACAGATCTTTCTTTAGGAAACAGATTTTCGTGCCTGAGAGCTTTCTCCACAAGCTTCTCAAATGGATCGTCTAGATGATCCACCAACTGCCTCCCAAGATAAATGTCCAAGCCCGTCAGAAACTTCTCGTTCTTCTGATAAGGAGATTCAATATACGACTGGGCATACTTGGACAAAGCTTCAAACTCAGAAACGTACTCAAGAACTGGTCTTCCATCTTGCTTGAGCTCCACAAACTTCTTGAACAGAACAGATTTCTGAGCTGTAGAAATGAACTTAGCTTCAAATCTAGCTTGGAATTGCACCCAAGTAATTTCTTCCTCCGGAGTATCAATGGTGATAGAGTTCCACCAGTCAGAAGCTCTCCCTTGAAGCTGTCTTGATGCGAGCTTCCTTTTGGTTGCATCCTCGATTCCCAAGTCACCAAAGGTCCTTCTACAAGCATCTATCCATCTCTGGACTTCAATAGTTGACTCTGTTCCCATGAAAACCTTTCCTCCAAGAGCAGTATAATCTTTACACAGTTTAGCAAAATCCACCGGTTTTGGAGTTTGAACTTGAACTCCAACATCTACTGATGGCCCCGGAGCTGGCATCCTTCTCATGATCGAATTCATCATAGCCTCGAACATAGCAGCATAATCAATAGCCCCCTCAGTAGCACGGCCTTCCCTAGCAGCTGGTCTCCCTCTTCGACTCATTCTTAATATCTATAAAAGAAATGATTAGCACACCTTGAGAAACAACTGCATAAGGAATTCAAATCCTTCTAAGCTACTATATTATATATAGTAATCATCCATCAAAATACAATTACGTCTCTCATACATAGTTACGTCAGCGAGCGTTGGCCAAAATCGATTAACCAATGCTCTGATACGAAATGTGACGACCGCCCATGACTCCTGCACTAAAATAGAAATAGTGCGCTGAAAAGTGTGCCAGGCTGCCATGGACGATCGTCAGGGGTAAATTAAAACAGCAGAATCTATCGTATTATTCACAGCGCATGGATAAAATACAATAGAGAAAAATATACATAGTGAAGCTACACAGAACAGAATCGCATCAAATAAGCCTCATAGTAGTTTGATACAAATATCTGAATAGTCAATACATCCAGCCTCACTACATATTACTCATAGAATATACAAGCACCAGAACATCCATTACATATAATAAGAAAATAATATGCAAGCCTCCAGCTCGTCTTCGACATCAACATCGTTGGAAACTAAGAACAGCACCTGTCACCTGCTACCTAGTCTGCCCATCCCAAAATGGATGAACAGCCCAAGGTAATAAGAGTTGAACATAAAACCTTGAGTCAGACAACAGTCTTAGTGAGCGGTAAATTAACTAACAACATACCAAAAGAGCATAAAGGAAAAAGGAATAGGAACCCAACCCTCCTACTCCTCCTCTTCCTACCATGATAGCCCCCAGACACACTAGGCAGAAATAAACATAGCAAAGCAGACATTTAAAGTAAAGCAATTATCACTCGAGTCAAGGTCGATGTTTTCCAAGTGCAAACCCCCAAGGCCTAAACCAAGATCAGATAAGCACCCAGAAAATACCGCTCTTTAGACCGAATGACGATACATACAAACATCCAAACATCCATGACTCTGGCTATCACTGTTATCATTGCTTCGATACCACCGTTAATTGAATGACCGGCACATTCTTTCAGCCGTCCGTCAAGGGCTAATGGTAACCCCGGTTCTAGACAGAACTCCGCACGTCGTCGCAGCCCGTGCCTAGGACTATCGAATCTGCCCAGAGTACTCGACCACCAACTGTAGTCTTTTGGGACTATCGAATTTGCCCAGCGTACTCTTGCTTTGAGCCTGCTAGAACCTTCAACAATGATGAAATCTCAGCCTTCTAGCCATCCTCCTCGACGACTATTCTCATACTAGCTCAAGCGCCTCTCGAGCCAACCATTATCCTCAAACTCGAACCATTTCACCGAGTCATCAACATGCTTCGAATGATCCCGTCTGGATTGAACCAAGGCTATCTCACATCATGCCTCGCTTCATCTCATCATAGTAAAGCCTCATCTCAACATCATCATCAAATCTATCCATATGAGCTTTATCATCCACGTCATATGCCACGAGCAGCTTTTCTTATTCAAGAGCCTTTCCCATAGCTTTTGAATCATCTTCGACCAACTTGTCTAAATCCAACAACTAATCAACTAATTTATAACAATCAATCAAATCAATCATTAATCCAAGTAATCAATCATGCAAACAAGATCTAAAAGCAATTATAACTAAAATGGCAATTTTGTAAATAAAGAGTCCAAATCTAACAAGCATGAAACATGAGCAACATCTCTACAACTTGATGAATGAACTTGCATAGATTAACATGTAGTAAAATGGATGTCAAATCATCATGAACAATGGATCTATACTTAATTTTATGAAAATGCATGAAATCACTATTTTTAACACATAATCAAGCCACCGATCCGATATACTCCTTTGGATCCGTGTGAGAGATAACCACCACTCACCGAATCACCTAAACACCTCAAAAGCAACACACTTCAGATCTGGACAGCGAAGGATCTAGCTCGATTCTCCAAAATTCCACTTCAAACGATGAAATCTCTCTTCGATGGATGTAAATCTTCAATCTAAGCTCTTGGATCTTCGATTTGATCTTCAATTTGGATGGAAGGAAGCACAAGATTAAAGAAGAGATAAGAAGTGAAGAAGTGTAGTTCTCGAGCTCCCAAAATGGCAGCACTTCATCGCTTCAAAATCCGGATCCCAAAAAGTGAAGTAGAACCGTGTATTTATAGGCTGGAAATCCTTAGGTCGTCCGCCCCCTTAAGTCGTCCACGACCTAACTATCCCCCGACCTACGACTTAACGACCCAAGCCTATGCGCATCCACGACCTAACGAGTTAGCAAATACTACGACTTAACTTCATAAGCCCTCACGCGACCTACGACTTAACACTCATAAGCAGCTTAGCGACTTAACGCTACATGACCTAACGATCTAACGCATAGCCGACCTAACGATCTAACACACACCTTCACGCGACCTAACTAGGTCGTCCCACAACCTAACTACACCCAGCATACTAACATAGGTCGTCTACGACCTAACTAAACATGGCATAGCGACTCAACGACCTAACACTTAACACGACATAGGTCTCAACGACCAATCCTTAACTCGTCCACGACCTAACTTCCTTAGGTCGTTAACTCACTCAACCCCTAGGTCGCTAAACCCCTTAAGCCGCTCCATTCCTTAGGTCGTTAACCTTCTTAACCCCCTAGGTCGTTAACTCCCCTAAGCTGCTAACTTCCATAGGTCGGTCACTGACTTAAGTCTGCCTTTCCTTAGGTCGCTCCAATCCTATATCATCTGCTCCTTAGGTCGTCAACTTCCTTAGGTCAGTCAAATCCTATAGGTCGCTCTAATCTCTTAAGTCGTCCTAAACTACTGTACGACCTAAGCTACTACATCGCTCCACAGCCCAACCTGCTACGCGACCTAACTCTGGATGACTTAAACTATGAACGACTTAACAACACTAACAACCTACTGACAACAGTTCTAAAATCTTTCGATCCGTAAAAATACGGGTCGTTATATATCGAGTAGGAGTTATCACTTGAAAGTTAGAAACCCAGTCCGGTATTAATATTTGGACATGGTAGTGTCTTTTGCATTGAAGTTACCGCAAGGGATTGTAGGGAACTACTTTTTAATATAAATTTGTATATAGTTAATTAAAATGCATTTAGTTAGATTTAAATTAGATTCTTGCTGATGTGTGCATGGATGACTATGAGTGATGTTTGGATTATTGCAAGTGATTTATTATTTGATTGTAGTTACAAGGATAAAATTGTAAATGTTTTTAATACAAGTAAGCATATGTTTTAATTTAAATATTCTTGGCTAAAGCATATATACAAGTGTGTGTGTGTGTTTACTTTTTATTACAAACAAGCAATTATTTTAGAAAAATCAAGTTATCTGAAGTATATCTAAGTAAATGTTTAAAGAAGTTTAAAATGTTAATATCGTGTTAATTTGTCTATTGAGTGCTTTAAAAATTTTGGTCTACGTGCCTGATCAACGTTATCGATATGGATTCATAAACATTAGGACGAGACATTTCGACATAATGCTCTGAAAGGAATATAATGTTTTGAAAAGAACACAATATTTTGTAAAGTGAACAATATTTGAAAGAAGTGCAATATTTTATTAAGAGCAAAGTGTTTTGTGAAAAGTTAACAATATTTTGGAAAGTGGAATGTTTTGAATAATATATTGGTATTGTATTAGAAAATGATAAAGAATAGTATTTTGAAATGAAATATAATATTTTGGGAAGTGGTATAGGCAATACTTTGAAGAGCAAATGATATTTGGGATAAGTTAATGATATTTTGAAGAAGAGGATAATTTGAAGAAAAATATAGAAAATACTTGGGGAAAACATATTGAAAGGAAATCAATATTTTTGACATATTATAAACCATGATTTGGAAGAAGTATAAAGTTCAGAAAAAAGTTTAAACTATATTTTGAAAGGAGTAAAACGTAATGCTTTGAGAAATGATTTGAGATGGAAGAGTGTGTGTAGATTATGAAGTAATCTATTGTTTTCAAAGTAATAAAATTATGTTTATAATTGAATTTTTTAATAACGATTGCATCCATCATGCCTTAGTGCATAAGTTGAGATCGATGGCGAGGCAATGTTGATCACAAGGTTAACATTGCAGCAAATTAGCAAAATGAGTCACTAAAATTAACGATAAGGCAACATCGTTATGTTTTATAGTATTTGTGAATTTGGAAATATCTATTGTGTGTGATGATGTGAATTGAGAGTATGGCATGTTGCATGATTGTGTTGTGACTTATAGCAATATAATGAATATGTTGGTTATATAGTATTCTTAATTATAAAGATGTGTATAAGAGTGTGTGTGTGTGTGCGCGCGTGCGCGCGCGCATCCAACTTAAAACTTTAGAACTAATACGGTATTTATAGAGCTTGAGTAAAGTATTGGTTGTTCGAAAAATTATCTATATAAATAATAAGTATTTGGTGGAGAAATTTTTCATGAGAAAAGTGTAGTAAAGATTTGGAGTAATTTCATAAGGCTAGATAAATCAATTTTGAAACAGGAATATATTTCAAGTAATGTATTGATTTTGCAAATTATTTTGGTAAAGTGTAACTTTATAATGAATAAAGTAATAAATATTTTAAAAAATATGAAAAGGTACCTTATGAATTTAAAATGGGGATTTTCACTTCAAGGGCTTATTTGTGCAGCGTAATAAGTTTTAAGGATGCTACTTTTGAAAAATTAGTTTTAAGGACATCTTACAGGAAAAAGATAAAAGAATTTATCATTTTTAGTTATACAGAAATAATGATAAAAGGATTTATCATTTTCCTGTATAGCTTAAAAAGATAAATGAATTTATCATTATCTTGTAAATTGTCCTTAAAACTAATTATTTACAAGTGTTGACCTTAAAACTTATTACCCTGAAAATAGAAGCCCTTCAACCTAATTTCCACATTTAAAATTGTGTGGTCGGAAGGAATCATTCAAAGAAATTATGTATTATGATATTTGAAAGTATTAATAATGATTTTTCATTAAAGTGATGAATAGATGTAGTTTATGTGAAATGAGTTTTAGAGGTATTCGTATTGTTTATTGGCTTGAATTGATAAAAATTTCTTATTAATAAGGTGTATAAATTTGATTTATGGAAAACTGTGTTTTTTAACTAAAGGATTATACTAGGTTTTTTTGTAAATTTATTTGAAATGAAGTGAATATTTTGGAGAAAAAAATTAAAAAGAGATTTATCTAAGATGAAGTGTTTTGAATTGAAGAAAGCATTTGAAAATTTATGTTTGGAAGGCAATTTGTTTTAGAGAGAATTTTTTGAGAATAAGAATGGGGGGACACATTTTGTTTTTATACATAGCTTTATAGTAAAAGGATGGGCTTTTATAAAATTTAATTTTTTGGAAGAGGGGTTGAAATTGAACAACATTGATATGAGGTGATTTTACTTAGTTATATGATTTTCAAAGTAAGAAGTTAATCCGAATGGAATCAAAAATGTTGGACAAGATTTTAGTAATATTTTATTAGTTTAAAGGGTATTTTTGTAAAGGACAATTTTATTTTAGATACTTATAAGATTGTGAAGTTTTCAAGTATTAAAAGATTTTGTTTTATGCAGAAGTGTATATTTGTTAACTGTTTCTAGGTTGAAGCAAAGACCATTATTTTAAGTGTTTTATAAAGTTTTAAGATTTGTTTTGTAAAAATGTAATTTAATGTGAGGATCGGTTTATACAATATGAAAGTTTCTGAGAATTCGGAAATTTTATGATTTTTTAATGTATTTGGGATCTTATATATTTTTTATATGTATTAGAAAAGCTTGAAATGTAAGAAGATATAAGGATTATTTTGCATCTTTAACGCTGAAAGTAATAAATAAGCTAGATATTTTAAGACCTTGAAGTTAATAGGGGATTTTTTTATTTTTAAATATAAAGATGTTTGTTTATTAAGGGATGTTATAAATTTATATATGATATGTTTGTATAATGTGTTTTGGTGTTGTAGATTTTCAAAATACACTTCGTCCTACTGAGACTGCTTAGGAGTTTCCAAAAAATTCAGCATATAATGTGTATTTCGATTGTGATACTCGGGTATCTTCATAAATGAGTTGTTCGACTCATAGCCCATGACCACAGACAATAGGAAAAGATGATAATACATTATTTAGGGAAGCAACTATAAGGGTCTAATAAGCTGTTGTGGTATTGGTTGAGCTTTGGATGGTTGTTTATTCAATAGGTAATATACACCTAATAGAGACTAGAACCCAATTATCAAATATTTTGGAGTGTGCTGAGTCACTCTATTTAGAACTTGACAGGTCGAAGCCTTGCACTTAATGTGTTAACTCAAGGAAGTAAATTAAGAGCTTTGTATGAGATGTTTGATTAGCGTTGATTGTGTGATTTATTCGATGACTGGTTGTTGTGTGTTTGTGTGTAAATTATAGATGGGTGTAGAAAAGCAAGGAGTATTAGCTCGTTACATATTTTCCTTACGGGGGAATTGTGAGTATGCAATTTTCTTAAGGAAGGAGTTTTTAATAGCGCGATGTTGAGAAATGATTAATTGAATTTAATAATAGAGATTTAATTAATTAAGTCGGTTTTTAACTTTGAATTGAGAATGGTTTGAGATTTAAATTATAATATTGGAGATTTATGATAGTTTGGAATTGAGAATGGTTTGGATTCGATCGGGGAATGAAACGGAGTGAAATGGGGTCGATTGGTTCACGGCTTTGAGCTGTACTACTCCAAGCCGTCACCAGAGGTCGACGGTCTATGTAATAGGTGGTCGATCGGGGGTACTGCCTATAGCAGTGTAGCTCTAAGGAGTGAATAAGAGTGTTGCGTATTTAAGAAAAAAAATCTCTTTAAAAATTAAAATAATTTACCAATTTGAAGAGAAAATTAGATGTATTCCCAATATGAAATTATTTTGGAGAAAAAGATTTGTTTAGATTGGATATTTATTTTATATTATAAAAGAAATTGATTTATTAAATAGAAATTTATTTAGGGCTTTTAAAAAAGATTTAAAGATCCAATTTAATTTCAAAAAATCATAGAATGATTTATAATAAGTACTATTTGATTATTAAAGAGTTTTCTATGATTTTGAGTGTGGGAAAGTGATTTTAAAATATATTAAAGTAAATTGATATGGATATTTTAGATTTATTTACTCATTTAAAAATCATATTTAATTATAGAAAATTATGGGATGATTTTTTTATAAACAATGAAAAGAGTTTCTATGATTTTAAATATGAAAGAGAGATTTGGGAATGAATTATAAGACGTAAACCTTATTTTTGGACTTTAAGTAAATGGATAAAATAGCATTTTAATCTTTTAAGAATAATAAGGCATTTGAATCTTTTAATATAAATAAAAATCTCTTTCTAAAGGAATTGCATGCTTTGTTTGATTATATTTTCTATGTGATAAGAAGACCAAAAAAATGGAGTTATAATAATGTTTGGTATGGGACTTTCAGTACTATTTCTCCAGTTATTTTCTAGATTCGTTATATAGTAATAATTATGTGACATGAGTTTAATTTACTAATATTCAATAAATAAGAAAGTATCATCAGGTGGTATGGGACGCATGAGCCGATATTTGTTCAATTACTTTTTGTAAGTAAATTTCACTTATACATGAGAATATATAGTTTTATTTGAGTGTACTAAATAGAGGTTGCCAATTGAGGGTTAGCAGGCTAAGAGTCATATGTGTATATAGTGATTGAGTAGTATACTCCTATTATCTTGTGAAGAGTATAACTAAATTAGGCTAGTATCCATCCTAGAGGCCCAGTTGCGGGGTCGTGCCCTAAATCTATAACATATTTTTAATGTGGCCGAGAGCCACCACCCTATGTCACATAAACCGGTAGTGTGTTACCATTGTGGCACTTATAGGGTCATAACCATAGCATAGTGTAGACTTTTACCCAATGGATATTAGATTACGATGGCCGTCGAGGTAACAAAAGACTATATGACTAGTGTTGAAAGCTTGTAATGAAGGCTCTTGGAGCAGGCTGAGAGCTATTAGTCTTCCGTCTGGTTATGGTGGACATATGATACTACGATTATACCTCTACCATACTCGCACTATTATTAGTGGCTGAGAACCAGTGAAAGGATTTATAAGATTGAGTGTCAATTTGATCATCTGATGAGGTTGATGGCGAAATAGCACTTATGAGGATAAGAGCCATACGATATTTATAGGACTGAGAGTCCAGATGATTACATCTACGATTACGGGTCGAATGAGTTAATTAAGAAGCTAAGAACTCACTCGATTGTTCGCATGACTGTGAGTCCAGTAACTAGCTATGTGGCTAAGGTCAAGATGATTATTGTATGCGATTGAGGATATTCATGCGACCGAGAGTTCATGGTTCATTATGACTCCGTATATACCTATTATATGGTTATCTGAGAGATAACCTGGCTGTTGAGAGTATGCCTTATTCGTATATGATATATGTTTGGCTCGGATATTGGATAGTTTTTTATTTTCCATGTTGAGTAAGACAGACCCAAGGTATGTCTACTTTATGATTATCTGAGAGATAATCATGGAATTGTAGAGTGCATGCCATGTAGTACTTAATGATACTTATGTGTTGACATGTTTGACAGTGTGTTGCATCACACACTTGATGACGTGCCATTTGATGTATTGATTGATCATATTTAGTGATGGGTGATCTTTTATGTGCATGGTTTGAGATATGTTGATACACTTGAGATGTGCATATGCCATAATGAGTTGCACCTGTTTATACCATGTTAGTTTTTATTATTTACTAACATCTATATTCTAGACATAGTATGATCCGTGTGTTATTTACATAATATTTGGGTTAGTTTGAGACATTTCAGGTTCTTGGACGATGTGACCAGCTTGTGGTTATTGGGCATAGTTGGAGGCTAGTATATTTGTAGAATTGTGTTCCCTTATTTTAATGGAGTCTCTTTTGTATTTATGTTGATGGGATGTATGTATTGGACATAGTTGTGTATTAAAATAATAATGGGCATTTGACTCTTTTGTAGACCCACATGAACTTATATATTTGATCTATTATATATTTTAGCTAAGTTGATGACTCTGCATTCTCTACTTTCTTTTTTATATTGTGAATTGTTCTATCCTATAAACACGCATGTTTATTGCTTTGTGTCGATACCGGTTACTTATAGGAAAGTAGTTTATGATTTTGAAACACAAAAGGGTGTTAGCCTAAGGGAATATTCACGTGTGCTAGCTCAGTATTGCATCATTCTCTACATTATCAGACAATATTATCAAGTAATACTCTTTGGCGGTATAGGTATAGAGGTGGGGTGTTACAATTGTAAACAATTTGCAGTTATAACCATATAACATTTTATTTAAGGTCTTCTACTTATATGTTTGATTAATTATTAATTATTTTATGTCGTGATGTAACACTATATGTTAACACAAAAAATGGATCAATGCCATGGATTGAGCGTGAAAGCAATAGCCCTGTTCTTGCAGAGCATTAATATTGATAATAGATGTAAAAAGAGCAGAAGTAGTAAAAAGACAAGAAGACGTTTATAGTGGTTCGTCTGTTAATGAAGCCTGCGTCCACTTTATAACTTTCTATTAATTGACTGCTATTACAAGTTAAATCAGATTCAATATGATTGAATCTCCTAAGTTAGACCAAATCATCGGTGCAAGAATTCACTGGAGAATCACAGTGAACCCCTTGATAACTGTTGTGAGGGAGGAGAGAAGTGATGAATGGTTTCTGTAAAGTTTCAGTAGCTAGTCCAGAAGATCCTATTTATGTTGCAGGTAGGTTTGAATTTATAGGCGTTGGAGAGCTACTGGTCTAGGCCGCTTTGCTAGGAGCTTACATTTGAAGGTACGAAGATTCTCCTAAAGTTTCATAGCGAGATGACCTAATATGATCGATCGCTAGCAATCCATAGGGCATGGATTGCTAGCGACCCATGCAGTTAGGGTATTTTCAGCTCGTTTCGATTGGATCTTTTTCCCTGCCTTATGTAGGTACTCTCTATGCAATTTCATGACTAGATGCCTTGTTTTGATGATGATTCATGTTCAGGTTGCAATGAACTATTACTGGAATTAGATGAATGCTCACTTCTTGAACTAGATTGCTTGGAATATCATGAAACTTGGCGGAAATCCCTAGAAACATATTAGATCATGATGCAAGAAGAATGGTTGTACCATGAGCAATATTCATGGATCGATAGCGATCCATCCCCTTAAGCTATTATTGTTTTTTTGTCTCTTGAGCCTTTCTTGATTCCTTCTCTTGGTTCTTTTGGTTGATTCTTGAGTTGTTTCGTCCTGCCGTAGATGCTTTAGTTCCCTTTGAATTCCACTGGTTAAAAAATCGATTAACATTTACCCCCCAAAGTATGCCTTCATTGGAAACAAGGCATGCTCTGGGAGTAATTGCTTTTGAGTTTCCCTTTATTTTGAGATTCGATTGATCGCGTTGAGGCAATCATGCGAATTTGGTTTTGGCTATTCAGTCATCTGTTGTGTTCTGATGCAAATTGTTGGTTCTCGTAACAATGAATCAATTTCAATCGCACAACTTTCCAGATGCTTGCAAATGACAATTGGATCATGCCTGGCGAGTTTGGAGAAAATTGGTTGCAATTTGATGGATCGCTAGCGATCCATAGTCCATGAATCGCTAGCGATCCAAGGACTTAGCAGAAATTTTTGCGCAATCTCCTATTTAACTTCATACGAGCCAACTTTCCACCATTCTATTTTTTCACCTGCGAGCCGAGCCTTTTACCTTGCAACTCGATCTAAAGTCTTCAAAACCCTAGATTCGCTTCCACCATCACCGCCGTTGTTCTCCACCACCAAAGCTTCTTGCCATCGATTCCACTAGAGTTCACCGTTGCCTTGATCTAGCCCTTAGCTTCTTAAATTTTGTCTATTTGGATCGCCGCTGACCTTACCCACTTGGATCACCGTATCTACCTTGGGTGGCTAGCACCTAAGTTAAACCTTGTTTGGCTTTTGACTTTTGACTAGAGGTGGGTGACGTAGATTTTGGCGTTTGTTTAGTGATTTGGTGATGAAGTTGTGTTGGTGACGGATGCAATGGAGAATTCGAGTTGATTGCGATTTTGTGGAAGAAGATAGCATATCGAGTCTTGAGTTCTTCACGGAACGAGGTTTGGGTTTTGTCCCAGTACTTGACATGCTTTGCTATCTTCGTTCACAGAACTAGAATTAACTTACACCGAGTCACACTATTGATCTGGTACGGCGTCTTGCGAATTGATCTACAGTTGCTCACTTTGGATTGGTCCTATCATTACACAGTCGGTGTACGTGGAATAGGAAGAACTTTCCATGTCACTTCGGATAGCGGACCCTTTATTGACCATTGGTCGATAATAGGTAGGTGTAGGAGAAATAAATTTAATGAATGATATGAAAAGCTCTTTTCTTTCTTCACTATGAGTGAACTATCTACATAAGATAGAGCGTTCGTAGTGTTCAGGATAATGAGCCCATCCCATATAGATAATACACCGCACGTGCCCTAGTCAATGCTTGAAATCCGATGTGTCGGCATGAATCGATACTTTTTTGAATACAAGTGTTAAACGTAAGGGGACTTTTGGTTGTAAATAAAATTACCTGATCGTGTTAGATACAAGTTCTGTTGTATAGAATGAAGCACTTGTCATCCCGTCGTAAATCCAATGGAGGAAGTCCGGCATTCTCAAAAACCGAATCGACATCAGTTATGCCTTCACAAATGGTTTCAGTAGCGCCTACTTCTTCAGCATTGCTAGCCGAATACGGTCAATTGGTTCTAGTTGGTCCGGTTGTAGATCGAACTCCTCCAAACTTTAGATTTATACTCAATCCTCTGGAGAGAGCTTCCTCCATAATCTATGCTAAAGTTCTGCATAACATTTGTTTACAGCATGGCATTCTGGATGATGACGTATGCCTTCCATCGAAAAATGAGTTTGCACATATGCCACCTTCAAGGTACACTGCATGCCACCGGTACATGTGCTTGAATGGAGCAGTGCCCCCTTCAATCATTTCTTGAGAGAGACTCTTCTGAACTTAGGAGTTGCTCCATTTTAGATTCATCCCAACGGATATGCGATTTTGACTTGCCTTCATGTTCTATTTATGCGGACATTCAATCGTGCCCCAAGCTTTGATGGGCTGAGATATTTGCTCTCATTCAAGAAGAGAGACAAATGTCCATCCCTCGTGATCATCGAGGCTTAAAGAGACCGCAAAATCATGTTGTAGCTTCAAAGTAACCTGTCCCAACTCAAGGCCCAATATTTTTTCATTAGGTGTCCTGGGGGATTTAGTCATCTATGGACGATGGGGTTACATCTTCTCTTTTACTCGTTGAGATTTAATACGTTGATGCAGTATTTTTGATAGGCTGAGTACTCCTTATAGTTATTCTAAGACCAAACAAGGATCCATCACTCGATCTCACCTTCCATACTATGAAGGCCATAGATGCTAAAGAGAGATTGGTCAAGTTTTTGCTAATGGATGAGAATTTGCTTTGATACGAGTTTTTGCATCCCAAGAGATCTACCTTAGCCATTGAATTTCCATCTCCTTCCCACTCCAGAATTCAAAGACGCTCCACTTCTTCATCACAGGGCTTCGAAAAGGGTGATTATCTAGAAGGAGAAGGTCCATCCGATGGGTCAACTGAAGAAATTCATAAAGGAAGAGGTGTTACGACCGAAGCCAGTTGCCCGACTAGGATGCCCCCGGTCTCGGAGGAGGGGTAAGAGGAATTCAAGCAGCATGAGGGTAAAGCTGTAGTGATAACGGAAAATAAGGAGGGTGAAATTACGAACAGTAGTAGCTATGATTCTCTCTAATGATGATGAATTTGATGCAAGTTCTAGTGAAGGGAACTTCCAATCATGTGACGGAACTCCGGGAATGAGTCCTATTCTCTCGGATTCGCCTCCCCAAGAGATTCCTGCTAAAGATGCTCTACCAACAGCCGAGCGACTTCATGGTTCTCTGTCTAAGGAAACCAGTATCAGCTTTGGGGACTTAAGCAACGTTTATGTAGACATCGATGAACTCATGGGAGATGATTTCGAGTTTGAGGGATTGCCTCCTCACCCCTATCATGCTGTGTCTAGAGTTAGCCCGGTTCCCACCGTGGTGACTTTCATATTCGGTTTGTGAAGTCCTTTTAGGCCACCTATGACACGTTACACATTTCACTAGGGTCACGTTCACTTACATATGCATTATTTAGATCCATTTCCTATCGCTAAAGTTCTTTATTTATTTTTTATATCAGGTACTATGAGAGGCCATGGACTTTACGAGGACCTTAAAAAATTCACTAACGCACACGTTGGTCAAGACGGATGTCAAGCCACCATCAACTTCGGGAAATTGAGGAAGAGTGGAGAAGGAGGAAAGATCTGGAAGCCGAAGTTCATCGTCAGAATGACAGGGACCAAGGTAGAGTTTACAGGAGTGGTTATGAAAAGAAAAAACTCCCGATGATCGGGAAGAGCCATCCAAGAAACGAAGGTAGATCGCAGTTCTCATCCTTTCTAGCACCAAGCATTTGCCCTAGCTCTAGTCTCTGTTGGAATTGAAGTTCCGACTTTCAAGTTTCTCCATCAACCCAGGCCCCATCAACTCACATAGTGGTTGTTTCTAGTTCTTCACATCCCCGAAGGAGGCTGACTTATATTCTCCCATCCGGTCCCCCCAAGCTTGAAGTTGCGCTCCTTGGGTGATTTCTGAAGGGAGTTAAATTTCATCATGATCTGCGCCCAATCCACAAAGATTCATATATGCCCTATCTCCGGATGATTCAAAGTGATTTGGATCAAACTAAAGGATGGGAGAAGTTATGCAAGCAACTGGCAGACACCTACTGCAATAACCAAGAGATCCTTTCCTTCGAGTCAGAAAAGGACGATTATGAGGATGTTAACGGAACGTGATGCTATAATCAAGCAATTGACCAAGGAGAAGGAGCTAGCAATGCCAGCTTGCTAAAGGAGTTAAAAGAGGCCCATACAAAAATTGAGATCATGTTCCGAGACGAAATCAAGAAGGCCCATATGGATGAGGTAAGCTAAAAGGGGAGCTTGAAGCATGTGACGAGATTATCGAAGCTTAGAAGAAAACTATTGCTGGTCATGATGAAGCCGGCGAAGCTTATAAAAAGAAAATTGCTGATTATACGGGAATGGTGGAATCCCGTAACAAAACCATTTTTGATAAAACCCAAATGATTGCTTCGCTCCAGGCAAGAATCGCATAGCTTAACGCTGAAAAGACCTAGGTTAAAGTTGAGAAGGCTGCCGTGATAGCGAACTACTTGGAGTTGCAAGATACTTCGAAAGGAAAATGGAGAAGATGGATGACACCTCTTGACTTTCTACGTTAACTCCTTGCCGCATCAGGGCATCCTCAGCTATCTGGGCCCTAAATTCCCGCGTACACTTGCTGTGGTTTGGGAAGAAGTTCTGGCCCGTTTTCGAGAGAATAGGGATGTATACACCGAGTAAGAGTTGGAGGATGCCTATCTCAACGTAGAGTCAAAGAAGGCATTGGTAAAGGGTCGGGAGATCATTTGGATTGAGAGGGAACAGGAGGCCACCGATGCTACTGCAATTGCTAAAGTGCTATCAGAGCCTTTCATTTCTGGGCCTGGCGAATCATCAAATCAGCCTCACGATCAATTAGGAACTATTCCGAGTTCAGTTGGTACTGCTTTGTTTTCTACCCCTCCAATAGCTGTCTCGGAAGCCTCGGGTGGTCCTGGAACTTCTCCAAAGATAGTGCAGCCATCCAAAGAAGGAGAAAGTAGGGAGCATGAGATTGAAATTCTTGGTCACTCTTCTAATGCAGGTAACCTTCTTGTTTCTTCCGAGTTTGAGAATTTCTAGCTCATGCCGCAGGAACAAGACGAATTGAATGCTTTCATTTTTGATCTTATAGGTCCGTCTTCTTTGCCTACTGCACTAACAATTTTTCGGTCCCGGGGCCTGCTACTATTTCGACTACCTCGATGCTTGTTTCTATAGCTGCCTCCATTGCTACGCCTATGTCTGGCTCACAACCAGGGCCGGAATTCGAGAAGATTGCTGCTTTTCATGGCCCGAATGACCCTTCTGTATCTTTGGAGGGAGATTTGAAAATAGTTGACACTCGAAAGCAGGCGGACCGAGCCGGCTAGTCGAGTAAAACTGAACAATAGTTGGCGGCAGTTAAGAGGGAAAAAATTGAGGAGAGGAAGTCTTCAAGGAGCTCTTACAAGTCCCAAAAGCGCAAGAACAAAGGGGAATCCTCCTAGTGTGTCAAAGAACAAGGAGGAGATGCTGGTATGGAGGCGATAATTGATATTTTAGGCAGCGACACACTCCTGGCGGGGATTCTGAGAAGAAGAAGAAACTTTCTACCAAAGGTGGGAAGGGAAGTGGTGGAAAGAAACATTGACAGGCTCGAGTAACAGTGGAGCCGGATATTGGGACATTCTGATTTGTTTGATATGTGTTTTGTACAAGTGCAGAGTCTGCACTTATTACTTTTGTTATTGTAGCATCTTTATTTTTCTTTTTGTTGGCCGATATTGTGTGGGTACAACCCCTATATTTTGACTTTGTATAGAAAATATTATAAGGAACGAAAAGATTAATGTTTCAACTGCCATCTCTTATGTGTTCTTCTTATTTGTCATGCACTTAACTTGCTTTTTCATTACTTATGTATGCACATGGAACGATTGCTTGCTTGTCCCACAATTTCTACGATTCACATTGTCGTGCCATGCTTCTCGGTATGTGATGCCTTTATTTCTACGATTTTACACAATACGTATGCACTTTTCTAACTTTTTTAACTAGATCCGTTGCGATTCCAAAATTCTTTATTTGGAGAAATGGTCCTGCAGAGTAGTTTTGCTTCCAACTAAATGTTGGTATATGTGTGTCCCTACTTTACATGTGGTTTTCTTCGAACACTTGAAAAACGCCCGGTTGACCCAAGCGATCCCTCGAATGTCTGTAGCCGAATCTACCTTACGGTTCCTAATCTCCGTGAACTTGTGACCGAGCGACTTAACTCCGAGGATTTTGTCGGTCAACAATCGGAGTTCCTTGCCGATTTCTAGTTGTGCAATATTTTTGGACCTACATCGATTACAT
Source organism: Allium fistulosum (assembly GCA_030737815.1). NCBI lineage: Eukaryota > Viridiplantae > Streptophyta > Magnoliopsida > Asparagales > Amaryllidaceae > Allium > Allium fistulosum. The sequence continues at coordinate 90,793,900 of CM060905.1, forward strand.
TTTATTGTGGGAGTGGATTTTGTTAGTCCTACAATAGACGAGTTTCCCGGCATTGTCGAGACAATACCGGTACTGGAGAGTGTGCGCGGCATATGAAATGCATGGCTTTTGGGAGTGTGCACGGCTTATGGGATCCATGGCTTTTAAGAATGTGCATGGCTTATGAGATGCGCGGCTTTTAAGACTGTGTGCGGCTTATGGGATGCGTGGCTTTTAGGAGTATGCGCGGTTTTGGGATCGATATGACTCGTCGATCCGAAACGGTTTGGAATTTCTCGACTTTACCAATCTTCGAGTAATGTTAGGAGTTCGTATTTGTAGAGCCTGGATCCATGGCTCAAGAAGTAATGCATGGCTTATGGGGGTGCGTGGCTTTGGTTAGGGCCTTCCCCGTATTACTGGAGCAACATTGGTTCTTAGAAGGTATGGATCGAGTACCGTCGATCCAACAGTTTGAGTCGATTCACTTCTGTCGACCCGGTGGGTAGATAGGGCGTACTTGAGTATGGTTCGTCTATCTCAAGCAGCGATTGGATGGTTTTGAGTTGATTTGACCCCGCCGACTTAGCAGATTACTTTTATGAACACATTTTTATTGGTTTGGAAAGAAATGAAATTTTATTAATAAATGTTGGGCAATTTCTGCTTATTTACAATGCCTCCAGTATTCCGAGATGGCTTATTTGCAGGAAATATGAAATACATAAGGTAGTTTTAGATAAATAACAACGCAGCGATTTGTTGTTCCAAGCTCGGAGGATTTGAGTTCCACCTATGGTTGTTAGCTTGATTGTGTCATCCTCTAGCTTCTGGCCGATCACATAGGGCCCTTTCCAATTTGGTCTGAATGTTCCTGGTACTGGTTAGATCCGTTTAAGGACAAGGTCTCCCACTTCAAAAGTGCACATTGGATTAGGAATTGAAATATCATGCGACCCTTTTCTGGTGAGCAGCGGTCCAACTCGACTTCTTCCCTCTTCTAGTCGACCAAATCGAGCGACTCGAGTAGGAGTTGCTTGTTTTTCCTTTGATTGAAGTTTTGCTTTCGATGAGAGGGGACTTCTAGCTCGACTGGGATCATTGCTTCTAAACCATATGCCAGGGCGAACGTGGAGCGTCTGATTGCAGATTTGTGCGTTGTCCTGTAAGCCCATAGTGCGAGTGGAAGTTCAGCAACCCAATTTTTTTTAGCTTTAGTTATCCGCTTTTTGATGGTGGACTTGATGATCTTATTCACTGCTTCCACTTTCCCATTTGCCTGTGGATATGCAACAGTGGAAAAGCTTTTCTCGATTCGGAAGCATTTGCAAAAGTCTTTGAACTCGGCGCTTTCGAATTAAGTCCCGTTGTTAGTGATGATCTTTTGTGGCACTCCAACGCTGCAAATGATGTTTTTAGTGACAAAATTAATAGCTTTCTTTGTGGTAATAGTGGCCAGCGGTTCCGCTTCGCCCCATTTGGTGAAATAGTAAACAATAACTATAGCATATTTGGCTCCTTCTTTGGCCATTGGTAATAGGCCAATCAAATCTATTCTCTAGATCACGAATGGCTATGGGCTGACCATCTGTGTCAGCTCTGTCGAAGAAGTTCTTTTGATCTTGCCGAATCTTTGACATTGGTCGCACCGTCTGGCATAATCTGCTAGGTCGCGATTTACTGTTGGCCAAAAATACCCATATCGGAGGAATTTCTTTGCGAGGGTTTGCGCCCTAGTGTGATCTCCACAGTCGCCTTCATGAACTTCACTGAGGATTCTTCAGGCTTCGTTGTTGGCCACACACCTAAGAAGGGGTTAGAGAATCCCTTTCGGTAGAGCATCCCATTCCGTATTACAACCGAAGTGCCTTTCGAAGGAGCCTTTTTCATTGATTCTTATCTACAGGGTGTTCCTTTGAGCAGATAGTCCTTGATTAGAGTCATCCATGATTCCGGCTCTTCGATTGTCTCAAAAATCTAATCTATATCCATCTTGCTTATACTTGGAGCTGTCATGGTTTTGACTGGGACTAGCCCCAAGGACTGAGCTTCTCGGAAACTGGCCAGTTTGGCTAAAAAATATGCCTTTGTGTTTTATTCTCTCGAGATATGAGTTATGGTGTAATGTTTGATGTCATTTAGAAATTCCTACACTTTATATAGATACGGGGCGAGGTTCTCTCCCAAGCTTGGTATTCGCCTTTTACCTAGAAAAAGACTAGCTGAGAGTCACTATAGATGTGTACGGGCTTTATCCTGAATTCCTTCTTAACTTTCAGCCTAGCTATCAATCCTTTGCACCCTACTTCGTTATTTGTTCCAGGGAATTGCAAGCATAAGGCATAGCAAACGGATTGCCCTTTGGGAGTTTCGAGAATCACTCCAGCCCCCGAGCAGAAGTTGTTAGATGCACCATCGACGAACAATTTCCAATGTGTCTCTACTTCCGGGTCTATTTCTTCTTCGTTATCTCGCACCGTGAACTCAGCAATGAAGTCTGCCAGCGCTTGCCTATTGATCACCCTTCGTGGATGGTAAGTAATTTCATATTGACTCAACTTGATGTTCAATATGATAAGCCGACCAGAGGTCTCAGGGCGATACAATACTAGCTTCAAGGGTTGATCCTTTAGTACTTTGATCGGGTGTGCCTGGAAGTATAGTCTTAACTTTCTGGATGCGAGCAAGAGGAAATATGCTAGTTTTTTCAATTTCGAATAGTTCTTCTCGGCTCCAGTGAATTGTTTACTATATATGGGTCGTTGGATCTTAGCTTCTACTCGTACGAGCGTAACGCTTAATGCATGGGGTAAGACTGCTAAGTAGATAAAAAGGTCTTCTCCATCTACTAGCTTGCACAGGATTGGCGGGGTTTTCATATGTCACAGCAACTCTTCGAACGCAGTTTGACAAGCTTGATTCCATTTGAAGTTCTTCTTTCCCTTCTTTAGCGTGTCAAAGAACGGTATACATTTGTTGGTTGCTTTTGAGATGATCTAGCTTAGTGCTGCAACTTTTCCACTCAAGCTTTGTAACTCTTTCTTGTTCTTTGGGGCCTTGAATTCCCGTAAAGCAGTAATTTGCTCGGGATTTTCTTCAATGCCTTTGGCACTTACAATGAATCCTAAGAACATTGCAGAGGCTACCCCAAAGTGACACTTAAGTCGATTGATTTTCATTCCATACTTGCGGAGTATTTCAAACATCTCAGCGAGGTTGTTCAAGTGATTTGTAGTTATGCACGATTTAACCAACATATCATCTACATAAACTTCCATAGTCTTCCTCATCTGCCATTTGGACATGGCATTCATCATTCGTTGGTAGGTTGCCTTAGCATTCTTTAAGACGAGTGGCATTACTTTGTAGCAGTATAATCCATATTAGTAATGAAACTGGTATTTTCCTGGTCAGGTTCATGCATCATGATCTGGTTGTACCCCAAGTAAGCATCCATAAATGATAGTAGTTCATGTCCAGTTGTCCCGTCCACAAGTTGGTCAATTCTAGGCAGAGGAAAGCTGTCTTTTGGGCAAGCTTTGTTTAGGTCCGAACAGTCGATACAGGTTCACCATTTTCCATTGGACTTCTTGACTAAAACCGTATTGGATACCCATTTGGGATATGTTGCATCATGGATAAAGCCGTTCGCCATTAGCTTATCCACTTCTTCTCTCGGGAATTTGGACCATTCGGGTCCTAGTCTGCGTCTCTTCTGCTTCACTGGTGTATAATTGGGATCAATAGTAAGTGTGTGGCATGCAATCTCCGATGAAACTCCGCACATATTTGAATGTTTCCAAGTAAATACATCATGATTGGCATGAAGGAATTTGATGAGTTCCAATCGCATCTTGTTTCCAAGATGTGATCCAATCTTTAGGACCCGTGTTGGGTCATCCATATCGACTGGGACAGACACCGTCAATTATGCCAGTGCTACCCGTTCCTTCCCTGTACTCTTCTTTCTAGTTTCCAAAGCCTTACCAAATCGGCTATGGTCCCCAAGCCAGGGGCGGCTCTGTAATTGCTATTTGGTAGGTTGACGAATATGGAGAGTTATCCCCACATTTTTTCCCTTTTCTTTTCTTCTAGACTAGCGCAGTTCTGCGATGTAGCACTCTCGAGAGGCACTTTAGTCTCCTTTGATTACCCCAACTCCATTCTCTGTCAGAAATTTCATGGTTAGACACCATTGAGCTAAAGCAATCTTGAAATCTGCCAAAGCAGGCCAACCCAAGAAAGCATTGTAGGCACATATTTCATCTACAATCACAAAGGTTAGGATGAGGACGACTCTTCGGTCACCTTCTCTTAGTTCTATGGGTAAATCGATTGTTCTGACGGGCTGTTTAGGTTCGCCGGTGAATCCTTGAATCTTTATTCAACAAGCGGACACGTCTCTCTTACTAATCTTCATCTGATAGAACGTGTGTTTGAAAAGGATATTCACAGATTTTCCATTGTCCACCAATACTCGTCGGACCATGGCTGGTCCGATTCCTACTGTCACGACAATAGGGTCAAGGGTAGGAGCTTATATCCCTTTGGTGTCTTGATTCTGGAACACTATGTCATCATATAGGGTCTTCTGCTGCTTGGCAGGAGTTTCATCTTCAATCACAAAGCACGAATCTTTCGAAGCATGTCTTAGCGAGCTTGCATATCGCTCCATTTCTCCCCAACTCTTCTATGCGGGATGAGGTCTTCTAGATATTGTTCCAATAATATGTCATTGGTCAGTCTATCTAGATCCCTCTTTGATGGTTCCAGTTTGGTTTCCCTAATCTCTGGGAGCTTGAAATGCTGCGGGCTGGTCAAGATTTTGCAGCTTCCTCTCACATACTGCTGAAGCTTTTTTTCTCGAATCAGTTCTTCAATCAGGTTCTTCAAGTAACGACACTCATTTGTGTTATGACCATGTGTTTCATGGAAATGGCAGTATTTTCTAGAGTGCTTTTTCTGTTCAATTGCTTCCATTTTAGGCGGCTTCTTATGCTCCTCCGTCCCTTGTGTCGCAAGGTAGATGTTCTCTAGAGTATTATTGAGCAGGGTGTAGTCTTCGGGCTTGAAGCCTTTAAGCTACTTGCTACTTCTATTCGCTTGTTGGAATTCTGATTCTTCCTTTTCTAATTTCCATCCTTTCCCGTGTTTCCGATGGTGGTCCCAGAGGTATTTGCGTCTTTGTTTGCCGCCATTCCATTCTGCCCAACATTGGTTGGTTGCAAGTTAGCAGGTCTTCCTTCTTGCTCTTCTGCTTCTTCTAATCTCAAGTACTGGCTTGCCTTCGATTAAATTCCTTCCTAGTGGTAGGTTACTTCATTTTGATCCATTTCCCGAATTCAGTGTCGGGATGGATGGCGCGGACCAGAGCCATGAAGACCATATCTTCGTTTGGATTACTTACTTCGATGATCGCGATGTTAAACCGAGTCATAAAGGATTTCAAAGATTCATTTTGTCCCTGGAATAGGCTCGATAAGGACAACATGTCTTTTGGTTGCGCCATGTGAACCCTAAACAGATCAAGGAATCTTGTTGCTAATTCATCAAAAGTGGAGACGGATTTAAGTGGGAGCCTGGTGAAACAAAAGGAAGCTATTCCCTCCAAAAAGATTGGAAAGTATCTACACCGAACAGCATTTGAAGAATTTGCTCCGTTTATGTACCAACTATACTTATACAAGTGCGGTTTCGGGTCCCTAGTACCATCGTAGGATGGGACGGTTGGCATAGTGAACATTTTAGGATATCGTTCATTTATAATGTCATCAGTGAAGGGAGTCCGGCTTAGAGCGGACCTCTTTCATCATCTCTCATATTCTTACTTTCGTCCATTAGGCGCTTGACCATGGCCGTGCTATATGCCTTGGGTGTCCGGTAATCCATGGGTTGGCTGTCAAGGACTGTACCAAGTGTTTGATTTTGCAAACGGTCTTGGTTAGTGGGCTGAGGCCTGGGCTCTCCTATGTTTAGGAGAGCCACTCCCTTGGAGTTCTGTTGGCTTGCAGTTGGTCGTACATGGGCAGTTTGGACCTCTCTACCGGTATTTAGCACGTTAGTGTTCTCTTTCAACTCGTCGACGTTAATTTTTTCTTCATCTTAAAAGTCAAAGAGATCCAATCCTATCTTCCCGAGGGGTTTTCGTCCCCAAATTCAAATTTACGGTGGGCTTCTTTGTAGTTGGTGGAGTGCTTGCATTTCCTTCTATAGTGATTCCTGCAGCTCCACCCATTACTCACTTTTGCTACTACTTTTCGTTTCTCCTATTTAGGCCAGAATGGGAGAGTTTTCCTACTCTGCGGCAACAGTAGGCTCTGGCATGGTTCTTGGAGCATTAAGCGATTACAAGGTTAGGAGGGCATTTAATTTTTCCATAAGAGATTTTTGGTTATTCTCCATCTTTTGATTAATTTCATTTACCATCTTGTTTTACTCGCCTCTAGTGATAACTTCATGCTGGACAGAAGATCCTGGCATCTAATCCCCTATGTTGGTGCCCGAGTTTGCTCTGGCTAATGGGTTATTGGCGCCGTTGACTTCAACTTGCTGACGATTGGTTTCCTCTCCAGCTATTACCACTTATATGGATCTTCCAAAAGCAGTTCTCTTTCTTCCTGGTGCCACTGATTCTCAATAGTAAATTTTCTAAGCAAAAGATTAGGGATGTAACTTCTAAACCAGTTTGATCCAAAGTAGATAGCTAGATCTAAGCCTGAGTTCAATTCTCAGTGAAAGCACCAAAATGTTTACCCAAAAAATGGATCAGCACCCTAAATTACACGTGAAAGCACCAACCCTCTTTTTGTAGAGCAATAGTAGATAGTAGATGTAAAAAGAGCAGAAGTAGTAAAAAGAAAAGAAGATTTTTATAGTGGTTCGGCTATTAATGAAGCCTATGTCTACTTTATAACTTTCTATTAATTGACTGATGTTACAAGTTGAATCGGATTACAATATAACTGAGTCTCCTAAGTTAGATCAAGTCACCAATGCAAGAGTTCATTGGAGAACCACCGTGAACCCGTTGATGACTGCTGTGAGGGGGGAGAAGAGTGAAGAATGGTTTATGCAGAGTTTCAGCAGCCATTCCAGAAGATCCTATTTATATTGAAGGTAGGATTGTATTTACAAGGGTTAGAGAGCTATTGGGTTAGGTCGCTTTGCCAGGAGCTTGCATTTGAAGGTAAGAAGATTCTCCCAAATTTTCATAGCGAGACAACCTAATATGATGGATCACTAGTGATCCATAGGGCATGGATCGCTAGCGATCCATGCAGTTAAGGTAGTTTTAGCTCTTTTCAGTTGGATCCCGTTCCCTGCCTTATGTAGGTACTCTCCATGCAATTTCAAGACTAGATGCCTTATTTTGATGATGATTCATGTTCAGGTTGCATTGAACTATTACTGGAATTAGATGAATGCCCACTTCTTGAACTAGCTTGCTTGGAATATCATGAAACTTGGCAGACGTCCCTAGAAAACATATTAGATCATGATGCAAGAAGAATGGTTGTCCCATGAGCAATATTCATAGATCGATAGCGATCCATGGGTGATAAATGAATAAAGAATTTTCTGAAATAATGACAAAGAGTTTGAGATGAGTCATATGGGTGAATTAAACTTCTTTCTAGGATTGCAAATAAAACAGTTAGATAATGGTATTTTTATTAGTCAAGAAAAATATGCTAAAGAACTAGTTAATAAATTTGGTTTGACTACTGCGAGTGGAAAACCTACTCCCATGGCAACCAATGTATATCTAAGTAAAGAAGATCTCTCGAAAGATGTAGATCAAAAGTTGTATAGAGGAATGATCGGATCATTGCTCTATATCACTGCTAGTAGACCTGATATCATGCATAGTGTATGTCTCTGTGCAAGATATCAATCTCATCCTAAAGAAACTCACTTAAAAGCTGTAAAACGTATCATAAGATATATTAAACACACCTCTGATTATGGCTTATTTTATCCTAAAAATGATTCATTTGATTTAATATCATACTGTGATGCTGACTATGCTAGATGTAAATCAGACCGAAAAAGTACAAGTGGAACTTGTCACTTTTTGGGACATTCTCTGGTTTCCGGGTTTGGTAAAAAGCAAAATGCAGTTTCTCTATCAACAACTGAAGCAGAGTATATTTCTGCTGCTTTGGCTTGTTCTCAAGTAATATATATGCAACAAACCTTAAGAGATTTTGAATTAAATATCTCAGAATCGCCAATTTATTATGATAATACTAGTGCAATAAATTTATCTAAAAATCCTACTTATCATGCTCGAACTAAACATATTGATATTCGACATCATTTTCTTAAAGATAATATAACTAAAGAAGTAATTACTCTTGAATATATAAACTCTGAGAATCAAACTGCTGATATCTTAACAAAACCATTAAATGAATCTATATTTACTAAATTAAGAAGAGAATTAGGTATTTGTTCAATAACTGAAATATAAAACATAAATATATAACAAATATAATTAAATAAATTAAAAATAAATTAGAAGCCAAAATTAAAATACCCCTGTCGACAACCCCATATCCCACCATGTCGACATATAACGGTATTTTTTGAAAATTAAAATTCCCACCAAAATTTGAAAAGTTGGTGATATATTCTTCCATATTTCGACTTTCTCTTCATTCTCTTGCATTTTCTTCTGGTTTAACTTCTGAAACAAAGAACGACGACACTGTAGTTTGCGTTGGTGAAGTATGTTTTGATAAGGATGGAAACCTTGTCGAACAGTGTGGAAACTTCTGTCTCCACTATCCTAATTGTTCGATTCATAGGTCTCCTATTGTCAAAAATACTCCTTAGTGACCTTTCTTTCATTCTTTCGTTCGTATCGTTTTATATATAGTTGTTTATATTAAAAACACATGTATATTTGTTTACATAGTTTACACACATGTAAATATAACATTATATAATAAATTGTGTTCTCTATTCCTATATTCTCGTATCTTTTGAATATATAGTTTATTAGTTAAGAAAAGTAGTTATTAAGAGTTTAGTTTAAAGTTAAGTATTGATTATGTATGATAACACTATCATTATAATCACAAGTAATGTAGTCTTAGTTTCAGGGGGAGTTATATAGAATTATATAGTATTATAATTATGGAGTTATATGGTTTTTGTTGATGACAAAGGGGGAGAAGTATAAAGTAGGATAGTTAGGCATAGATTAAGAGGGAGTTATTAGAAGTATTAGGATAGAAGTGATATTTTATAAACAAAGGTTTTCATCATCAAAAAGGGGGAGATTGTTAGTCCCTGAGGAGTTGGTTTTGATGACAACAACCTTACTTAGAATTAGATTATAAAATATTTAATACTAACATTATTGTGTAGATATATATAGATATGTTTGCTGGTACTAAAGAATGAAGAACTGTACAGTATAAAGATTCAAGATCAAAGATTGAAGATATCAAGATTCAAGACTCATGAGTATCAAGAATTTTAAGAGTTCAAGTTTCCAAGATAAGTTATATAGTTAGGAATATTGTTAAAACTCATAGAAAGGCACTGACATCTTAAAATCTATTTTATTCGTGGAATGGAATCCACTTCGTGCTCGTTAAACGGATGGAACCCTAAGTAGGATGGAACCTACGAAAAATCTAGTGGAACATCTTTTTGTATCCACTTACTTTTATTTCAAAATGATTTTCAAAATATATATAGCTTGTTTTTCAAAATGATTTTAAATATTCCTGTTTAAAAACCAAAATCATCTGTCCTGGTTTTTCAATATATTTTAGCCTAAAAATATCCTTAGTTTTAAATATCCTTAATTTTAAATATCTTTGATTTTAAATTATTATCCTAAGTTTTTAAACTATAATTCTGATATTAATATATTTAGCTCTTTTATATATTTATACTTAAGATTTAAATATAAAAGTATAGAAAATTATTATATATATTTTAATATTGTTCTCTATAGTTATTTATGTATTATAACTATATATAAGTATATTTTAAAGTTTAAATATAAGTATAATATAATATAGAAATTATTTCAAAGAAAAACAAATCACCAAAAATACAAGGGCATGTCGCCATGGTCACATGTACCCCTGTCGACATGGTGACAGTTAAATTGTTTTTTAAAAGAAGTGTCTATTCGCCACATCCCTTCACCAATGGACCTGGCTATTGATCTACTATAAATAAAGGGTGTTTTCAATGAATTTTAATGACTTTTTTCTCTGATTTAACTTCTCTTCTTCTTCTCTACTTTCTTATTTACAAATTACACCATTACTTTGCCGAAATCAATATCGAATCTAACTAGATAATTTCTGGTTTTGATTCTCTCCACTATCTCTACAAGATCCAAGTGCTAATCTGAGTTATAGACTTTTTGTAATCAATCAAGCGAGAAAAGGTGTGATTGTAGCCTTGGAAATCAATTGGGTGAACTTGTTGCCCCGAAAATCAAGTATCTCTACCCAGAGGATTGTGAATCTGGAGCGGTGTACCTCATGGCCTTGAAATCGAGGGTTGTATTTGTAAGAATTGTTTTTGAAAGGAAATTCGTACTTGTGTTGCGGGACTGGATGTAGGGTAACTCCGAACCAGTATAAAATCCGGTGTGTTCTTTCCTTTACTGCTTTTACTTTATATTTGCATCTGTGTTTGATTCTGTGTTCATATATGTGTCTGATTAGTGTATACATTGTTAACAAATTAAGATAAACTGAAAAAGATTAACAAATTTCTTAAAACACTATTCACCCCCCTCTAGTGTTAATTCTAGTCTTAAGATCCTTAATCCGCATTCTTACAATTGGTATCGGAGCTGTGTTTTCAAAAGTTTCATAATCTGAATTTTAAAAAGTTTTAAAATGGCTATTTTTGAAAAATCTGTTAAAACTAGTTTAGAATTGTTTAAATCATCATTGTTCCATGAGTCTGCATATGAATGTTATTCAAATTCTAGTTGTCTACCCAAATTTTATAATGTGCAGGGAAGATGCTTTATGGGTATTAAGGAATCAATCCACAATGGACAATCTGTGCAGATCAAAAGGAATAAGTGGATACTTGATAGTGGATGCTCTAGACACATGACTGGTAATCCGGATATGCTAAATAATATTATATACAAAGATGGAGGACTGGTTAACTTTGGAGACAACTCGAAAGGATATGTGATTGGCATCGGCAATGTCGGTAACTCTGAAACTACTACTATTACTAATGTTTTACTAGTTAAGAATCTAAAACATAATCTACTAAGTATTAGTCAACTCTGTGATAAAGGATATAAGATTAAATTTGAAAAAGATAAATGTCATATTGAAGATAATAACTCAACCATAATATTTGAGGGAATTAGGAAAAAGAATATTTATATTCTTAGTATGAAAGTTTCAAATGATAACTGTTGAGTGTGTTTCCACCACTGCCGAACCGGATTCACAGCCATGGAAGGCCGAACCAATTCATTTCCAAAGCCTAACCGAGCCAAGGTAAACACTACCGGACCAGACCCAGCTCCACTCGCTACCGGACCAGCTACCTCCCAGGTGCTACCGGACCAGACCCAGCTCCACTCACTACCGGACCAGCTACCTCCCAGGTGCCACCGAACCAACCTTTGCTCCACACTACCGAACTAGCCACTCCACTGCCCACCGAACCAAACCCAAAGTCTCACCACCGAACCAATCCACGTCCCTCTCATCACCGGACCAAGGTGTTGCCGAACCAACACTGCTAGGCCAGATTACATCGGCCCAGGCCTGCCAACAGCTATATACATCCAAGACCCCTACCCCCAGTCTCACTCTATAAATAGAGGGGCAGGGGTACAACAATGGGGGACAAGTTTGAGAGCTCAAGCACGGATAGAACTTTCAAACAACTTTCATATACTTGTATCAAAGCTTTGTACTTGTAATCTGAACAGTAAAGGAGAATAACATATAAAGTGGACGCAGGCACGTTCTGGCCGAACCACTATAAATCTGCGTGTCTTTTACAGTTTAGTCCCTGCTTTTCATATATTTGCATTAATCACCCAGATCACTAAAAACAACATAAAATCAACTAAATCATACGACTTGGAGGTGTTTGCCCATTTTTGTGCAAACATTTTTGGTGCTTTCACTGAGAACGCTGAACCCCGGACTTCAGCTTCTCCCTTAACTTTCTTCCTATCAGCGTCGCACATTGCTTGGAAGACATGCCTCCCAAGCAGAAGAAAGATGTTAACAAAGGAAAAAACATCGCAACCAGCAGTCTTCCAGATCCAGTGGTCACAGATCAAGTAAATCGTCCCATTCCAGCAGCAGTACCAAATGAAGGTCAGGCAGATCCGACAACCCCTGCCACAGAACAGCCGACATCAATTACTAGGGCAGATCTAGACAGGGTTGTGGCTGAAGTGACTAACCGCTTCACATCCCAGCAGGAAGCCTTGGTGGGACAACTCATGTCACGCTTAAGGGATGCTGAAGAGTCCAACCGCAACACCGAATTATTGGGTGAGTCCCAGTCTGGAGGATCTCAGAGACAACAAAGATCTTCCTTCTTCGAAGGAGCTAACGACAGAAGCGGCCATGGTAGGAGTCGAGACCGAGCTCAGCCCGAAGTTAGACCTGAGGAAACGCTTGGAACCGAACCCAACGGGGGAACCGGACGGAGGTCAACTGTAGCCGAGCCTGTCATACTGCCTAACCACGAAAACACCAGTGAACGGGGCCGAGCTAGAGTCCAGCCTGAAGTTGGACCCGAGGAAGTGCTTAGATCAGAACCCAGCAGGGGAAGATCAAGGCAAGGGCCAACTGTAGCCGACCCTAGCATGCTCCTAGAAGACCAAAGACAGCCACTGGAAAATGTCAGGAATGATAGACGATACCATCCCTACAGGTCATCTGGACGGAATCAATCCCACAGAGCAGAACCGAGCTCATTTCTATCTGCTCCTAATTCTGATGAAAGAATGGCACGCTTGTTCAGAGAGTGCGTCCAACGGGATCAAAGAGATCGAGGGATAGGCGCTAGGGTAACCAGCCCATTCGCCCGCAATATCGAAATTTCCATCACCCCCCGAGAATGGAAAATGCCAACAATGGAACCTTACAAAGGAACCTCTGACCCCGTTGTACACTTACAGAGATACACACAGCATATGCTCATGAGTGGAGCAACAGAAGGAGTGCTGTGCAAATGCTTTCTGCTATTCTTAGCAGATCTAGCTACCTCCTTATTCTGCCATCTACCCCAAGGATCCATCAGCTCATGGGAGATGTTGAAAGAAAAGTTCATCAGCCAGTTCTGCATTCATGTGGAGCAGCCCAAGGATGCTTATTCCTTATCCAGTATCAAACAGAAACCTGGAGAGAAGCTGCAGCAATATCTAACCCGATTCAATGCCACAACGGCCGCAGTCCAAGATGCCGATGAGAAGCTTATCTTAATGGCCCTCTGTAGTGGTGTGCATCCGGATACTAAATTTGCTAGAAGATTGACAAAAGAAAAACCAGCTTTTTTACCCGATTTCTTCCATGAAGCGGGGAAATATATGAGGCTTGAAGACGCTGCCACTGAGGGGCAGTCAGGGCAACAAAATAAGGCAGCTCACAGCAACATGCCCGCTGTAGCAAAGGACGTTCGAAGAAATGATTCTAGAGACAATGCTGGGGGCAAGAAAGGAGAAAAGCGCCTATATCGGCCAGGACCGAGATTCGACACTTACACTCCTTTGAATGAAACCGTCGAAAACATCTTCCTTGCTACCCAAGACGAAGTTAGATACAAACGCCCACCATACAAGAAGGAATCAGATAACGCACTTAAATCTGGAAAGTTCTGCCGCTTCCACGAATCTCATGGGCATGATACCAATGAATGCCATCATCTCCGGGACTTGATTGAAGAACACATCAGAAAGAAGAGACTGGAACGCTATGTAAAAGGTCAAAACAGGACTCCAGCTATTGCCAATGAGAACCCAAGGCTACCCTCCCCAGAGGTAGGCAGAGGAAATCGCAACACTAGCGGCTCCAGTCAAGAGAAGATAGTGGTCCATACCATCTCGGGAGGACCACACATCGCCGACAGAAGCTGGGCAGAGATGGAAAGATATGGAAAGTCACTTAGAAACAATGAAGACTGCGTTAATTCTGTTATAGAAGAGCGCCACCCGAAGCGGAAAGAGAGTGATGACATCACATTCAGTAGGCATGACCTAGAGGGAAGGCAGTACCCTCACATGGATCCCATGGTTATCTCTGCCCGGCTCGGTCCAACCGAAGTTTTCCGAATTCTAGTAGACACTGGAAGCTCAGTAAATATCATATTCAAGCATGTATTTGACAAAATGAAACTGTCAATGAAGGATGTTTCTCCCTGCAATTAACCACTACACGGTTTCACGGGAGATGCGAAGATGCCCCTCGGACAACTAGACCTCTTCGTTGAAATAGGAAGTCATCCCCGCTCCGTTGTGCGAAAACAGAAATTTGTGCTGATAGAAAACCACTCGGCCTACAACGCCTTCTTAGGAAGACCAGCCTTGTATGACTTCCAAATTGTCCTGGCCCCATGGTGCCTGACGATGAAATTTCCAACGGACAATGGAATAGGGGAAGTAGAAGGAGACCAGGATATTGCTCGAGACTGCTATGTAACTGAACTTCGCAACAACCACAGGAAGGATAAAGGGAAGAGTGTAGAGATTGCCCTCTGCACAAAAAGTTTGGAAGCATAGCAACTAAAGAAAGCCCCTCCTCTTCGATATACCAGCGACCCTTTCAATGAATTAGACCCTAGGGACAAAGAGGAGGAGGGCACCGCCGAGCATGCAGAAGCTATGGAATTTGTATCTGTAGACCGACATGACTCGAGTAGACTATTGAAAGTCGGGACCCAACTAAAAGCAGAATTGAAGGAACAACTCATTGATTTTCTCCGCCACAACTTGGATGTATTTGCATGGTCACATGCTGACATGACCGGAATCTCCCCTGACATAGCATGCCACGTACTAAACATTGACCCTACCAAGGCGCCAGTAAAACAGAAAAAGAGAAGTATGGGGGCAGAACGATCAGCAGCCCTCGATGAAGAAGTAAAGAACCTACTTGCCAATGACTTCATACGAGAAGCCATCTACCCAGAATGGATCGCCAACCCGGTGCTGGTAAAGAAGGCTAATGGGAAGTGGCGAACATGCATTGACTTCTCCAACTTAAATGACGCCTGCCCGAAGGATTGCTTCCCACTTCCCCGAATCGATCAGCTTGTGGACAGCACAGCCGGGCACGAACTCTTATCTTTTATGGACGCATACTCAGGATATAACCAAATTCCTATGCATGCTCCCGATCAAGACCACACCAGTTTCATCACTGACCGAGGATTGTACTGCTACAAGGTAATGCCTTTCGGACTTAAAAACACAGGGGCCACCTATCAGTGCCTCGTCAACAAGATGTTTGCAGGGCTAATAGGACAAACTATGGAAGTTTATGTGGATGACATGCTAGTAAAGTCAAGGGGAGCCGACGATCACGTAAGCCACCTGGATGAAATGTTTCAAGTACTTCGTCAGTATGGAATGAAGCTGAATCCTCTAAAGTGCTCCTTCGGAGTATCATCAGGAAAGTTTCTAGGATTCATCGTCCATGCCAGAGGAATTGAAGCAAACCCTGAACAAGTCCGAGCTCTGAAAGATATCAAGATACCTTCTACCCGAAAGGAAATGCAAAGCCTAAATGGAAGGTGGCCGCCTTGAGAAGATTCATCTCTAAAGCAACCGACAAATGCATCCCCTTCTTCGAAGCTCTAAAGAAAGAGAAAGAAAAATTCGAATGGACTAACGAATGCTTAACAGCTTTCCTTAACTTAATCGAACACCTCCAGAGACCACTAGTACTCTCAACTCCGAACAAAGGCGAAGAGCTATACCTATACCTTACTGTGTCATCTCATGCTCTAAGCGCCGCATTTGTTAGAGAAGACGAACGCACGCAGCAGCCAGTATACTTTGTAAGCAAGAGGTTTACAGGGGCGGAAGCCAGATATCCTAAACTTGAGAAACTAGCGTACTGTTTGCTAATCACATCACGGAAACTGCGTCACTACTTCCAGTCCCATTCCATCAGAGTTCTGACCGATCAACCATTGAGGCAGGTACTCCATCGTCCCAACACTTCTGGGCGACTACTTAAATGGTGCATTGAACTAAGTCAATATGATATCACCTACCATCCTCGCATCGCCATCAAGGGACAAGCCATGGCCGATTTCATTGCCGAATTCACTACCAACGCAGGTAAGGAGCAATCGGAAGTAGCAGAAGACATCAAGTGGAATCTCTTTGTGGATGGTGCGTCAAACGAACAAGGCTCGGGGGTAGGTGTGGTAATAATCACTCCCGGGGAAATAAGCTACACTATGCTATAAGGTTGGAATTCGCTGCCACCAACAACGATGCAGAATATGAAGCAGTTATAGCTGGATTAGAACTTGCCTTAGAAATCGGAGCCAATTCTTTGTGTCTTCATAGCGATTCTCAACTTATTGTAAATCAAATACTAGGAGAATTCCAGGCTCGAGAAGAACGACTTGCGGCATATTTAAAGAAGACCAAGTTGCTTCTCAATCGATTGCATCGCTATTTAATCAAACACATCCCCCGGGAAGAGAACCAAGAGGCCGACGAATTAGCAAAGCAAGCTAGCATGAGAGACGGCGCTATTTCCGGAGTAGTAGCCATCTCAAAGCAACTGACCCCATGTTTTGAGCAAGTGAATCTGATAGCTGCAACCGAAAGAGCAACTTGGATGACCCCCATCCGAGACTACTTACAAAGTGGCACACTACCCAACAGGCGTAACGAAGTCAAGAAAATCTTGAGGAAAGCTTCCCGCTACATAATACAAGAAGGCATCCTCTACCGGCGCGGCTTCTCTAACCCCTTATTAAGGTGTGTCGCTGGAAGGAAAGCCAAGGAAATCTTATCCAACATCCATCAAGGAAGCTGCGGAGATCACACCGGAGGGCAGATTTTGGCAAAAAAGATACTCCGATATGGATATTTCTGGCCCACCTTAAGCAAGGACGCCTTAGATTTCGTCAGAAAATGTGACAGATGTCAGAAGTTTGCTAAGATTCCACGGCTACCAACAACTAAGATTACTCAAATGACCAGCCCTTTGGCCCTTTGCAGTATGGGGAATTTACTTGTTCGGCGAACTGCCAATGGGCCGAGGCGTGGCCAAATATGCTATAGTGGCAGTCGACTATTTCACCAAATGGGTGGAAGCAGAAACCCTGAATAAAGTATCTTCAGCGAAAGTTATTAACTTCTTGATCAAAAATGTTCTATGCAGGTACGGAGTCCCATTCAAAATTATATCGGACAATGGACTTCAGTTTGACAGCGAGGAGTTCGCCAATTGGTGCCAAGAGCACGGAATTCACAAAACCTTCTCTTCCGTAGCTTATCCCCAGGCAAACGGACAAGTCGAAGCCGTCAACAAAATTCTGAAAACTCTAATAAAAAAGAAACTCGAAAAGTCAAAGGGCGCTTGGGTGGATGAACTCCCTACGGCACTGTGGGCCTATCGCACATTTTTCAGAACATCAACGGGGCATACTCCTTTCTCTTTGGCATACGGATCGGAGGCTATGCTCCCAGTTGAAACCATCGTACCTTCCCACCGTAGGATCCACTGTAACCCAGAAGAGAACGAAGAACTCCTTCACATGTCTTTGGATCTAATTGAGGAGAAAAGAAATGATGTAGCCCTCAAAGCAGCAGCCCACAAGCAAAAAGTGGCAGTACAATACAACTCCAAGGTCAAACATCGTATCTTACAAGAAGGAGATCTTGTCCTCAAGCGAACCTTCCCTCGCCCCGGAGCACTAGATCCAATCTGGGATGGACCATATGTAATTCATAAAGATCTCCACAATGGAGCTTATATTTTGTCAACAGTGGACGGAGAGGTGTTCCAGAGGGCATGGAACATCCAACACCTCCGTCGATACTTTTCTTAACTTGTACTGCCCATATGAAGTGAATTAACAAAGAGAATCAGTGGACGTAGGCATTTTCGTGCCGAACCACTTTAAAAACCTTTTCTCTTTTTTAGCTTGTTCCTTTATATCTTGGCTGCTTGTTAACTTTATCCTTTTCTGTTGAACAAAACCCTGTGCAAATAGCATTTTCACTCAAGGCGCTCCATAGCGCGACTTCTCCTGGACAAGACCTAACAGGTACTATACGAATCTATGCCCTCGCCAATGAGACACTTTTGCTTCGGCATCCTTCTGCTGCGGGTTAACTCATTGCTCGCGACGGCCCTCAAAGCCAACTATAATGAGCCAATTATAAGCCACCAAGAAGGCCGACTATAGCCGAGGCAGCTCATTACGGCGTTCGGCTCGCCGGCAGCCGTGAACCTACTTTAAGCCCCAACATAAGGTGTGGCCAGCCAGGGGTAGTTCACGATTGACGATCGGCACCCACGCTAGCCGGCAACAGTAAATCGAATAATACCCACGATTACGGGCCATAATGGCCCGGGTAGTTACTGTGCGCGATCTCGGCTCCGGTGTGTCTTAAGTACGGCTGTGGTAAAAAAGATTAACTCCCCTCGGAGGCGTAAGATGGGTGACAAATGTCTCCAAGACCCATAGCTAGGGAAAGTGACTACAAAGCCCGTTTGCCACGAACTTAAGCACATCGAAGGCCTTCCGTGATTGGAAGTTTTTACTTTTCTCCTATCCTCTATAACGATCCCTAAAGTACAGGACACATAATAGGAGATATTCGCTAATGGGAGTGGGAACTCACAACGGGACACTAGGCCGCTTTCCATATTCGGCCATACAAGATATTCAAAAACTTCCATCTACAATTAGAACATGAGAGGCGGTATTTTCTTCTTTTTGTGTACAAATACATGGCTATAATTTATTCATACATCACACTAGCATTGCAAGGCATGAAATTATGTTTTCAGCGAGAACTTGACATCAAACACAATTGAATTACAAGCACACGCACAGCTATATTTCTCGCACAACGTGTCCAAATAGCAAAAAAACATCCAAAAACGACAAAATCAGCTTAAGTTAAAAAGTTACACGATAAGAATAATGTTGTTTATTACAAGTAGCATAATTACAACCTAAAAGTTACATTACTATTTTGGGACTAACATATACAACAATGTCGAGTCCAAAAAAAGATATCCAGGTCAAGTCAAGGAGCCGGCTGCATCGGAGCTTTGCCCATGTCCTGCTGCCCACCTATCCGGTCAAAGAAAGAATTCATTAGTGATAAGCAACCAAGTTAACGGAAAGACTAGGAGGGAAGGCTTACCAACACCTGCTTCCTGATCATCCTGATCATCATCCTCTACTTGCACAACTGCCTCCTCAGCGGCAAGCAGCCGCATACCATCCTTCACCGCCACCTTCTCCTCCTTGGTAAACTGGGCAGTGACCACATCCATTCTGAAGACCGCACCACCCTCTTTATCCGCATCAGCCCTAGCCTCCTCCAGAGCCCTGAGTTAAATCCTGGCCATAACTCGGGGGTAATCATCCATCCAGGATAAGTTACCCTATTTCCAAGTGCGGAAATACATATCCTGGAGCATCTCATCCATCATCCCCTCGTTTTCCTCAAGCTCCCTCATTCGGGCCTCGGAAGCACGCAGCTTTGCAACGGCAGCATCCCTCTCCGATCGATATCGTGAGCGGTCAGCCTGAAGGGATATCCTCATCGCCTCCATCTCCTCCTTTAACCTGGACTGAGCAAGCTCCGCGGCCTCAAGTCTCCCCGATAACTCCTGTACCCGCTCGACGTCCGCTTGTCGAACCTCATCCACCGTCGCAATGGCCATGTCAATCCGCTCCTTGCAGGCGGCCTCCATTTTTCGTAACTCTGCCCTGCTGGCCTCTTCCATAGTCTTCTTCAGTTGCCTGGATGCGGCCTCATGCTAAAAAATTTGAATGGCTTGATCGACAAGTTGCTTAGCCTGGTCGGAAACCATTAACCGTAACCGAATGTTCGCACTCCCAATTTCCTCCACGGCCTTGACTAGTCAGGCATGATGCCCCATCAATTTCTTGGTCTCCTCGGCAACCCGGTCGATGTTCACCTTAGCTTCATCCCCCAGGGTTACAACCCGGGTGGTAAGCAAATCAAGGTCCAGGGACTTAGCTTTGTCAAGCACCCGTACCATAGGATTGCGAGGGAGAAGGTGCTCGCCAGTAGCCTCATCGAAGGAGATGTCATGAGAGGTCGGGTCCAGGTCTAGATGACCTGCAAACGGGTTACGAACCAAGCCAGGGTGATCTACCGGGGTGAAGGTTGGATTCTCAGTCGGATGTGGGGAAGGCATAAACTCAGTATCATCCTCTGTAATATCGTGAATAGGCTGGAGTGGGGACGGAGGACCAGGAAGAGATTCAAACGAAGATCGACTCCTCTTCCTCTTTTGTATATCTTCTTCAATAACTCCAAGAAGAGGACGATAACCGACTACGTCTCTAGGGCGGTTAGTAGGAGGCTTCGGCTTGGCAGAAGCTTTAAGGAGTCTGTATTGTTCAAGCCTGTGCCGAAGATCTGAGGTCTTGGCCGTTTTGCCTGCTCCTGGAATAAAAACCAAGTATCACCAGCATGCATTGAGCCATCATTCAAGAATTAAAAAGAATAAAGAGAAATTCACCTTGAATCGCAGAAGTTGCCTCAGTAGAAGCACTCCCGGAAGATAAATCGGCGTCGGTCCCGACCTTATCAGCTTTCTTGGGCTTCTCCGCCAAGGCCGGTCCTTCCTCCAACTCTTCAAAGGCTTGGCGGAGAGCGTCATCTGTCTACTCTTGAATCACGCCTGCCTGCTTAGGAGGCAAAGCCCCGGTGCCATCACCGCCCTGTCCTTCGCCACCATCATCTCCGTGACAATCAGTGTCACCTTCTCTACCACTTCCGCTCTCCGCCTCACCTCCTTCATCCTCGCCTTTTTCCCCCTCCACTTTTTCCTCCTCCTGAACATCTGGATGTGTGCTGGGAGAGGGTCCATCGGACTTTTTGAGTTTCTCCCCCCCGGCGACTGGATGCATCGAGAAGGGTCTCCTTTTACTGCTCTTCGTTGTGGCCCCTCCTGTAGCTTTGGCAGCCCTCTCCTCCGCCGTGTCTCTCTGCTTGACCATAGACTGATGTGGTAGAATTAGGTTGTGCCCCAGAAGTGTAGCGTTCCTGATCAAGTAAGAAGCCGACCTATCCCTTCCTGTAATGGCTTCTATTTCCACAGCCATCTGAACTAGGCGATCGTTTTCCACGACCGCAAAGCCACCTATCGCTAGCAAGAAATAAAACCACATGAGAAGAAGCATTGCAGTCAAAACAGAAATCATAAATAAGCTTCAACTTACAGCCAGAGGTGAAGCGACGGATGGAAACAGAGTCATCCTTGATGAAAAACCATTCTTTCTTGAACATGCTGAACTTCGAATATAAGTCCAGGACTGGCTTGAAAGATACGGCTGATTCCAAGCTAATGTATGGAGACCCCTTCCTATAGCCTCTCAGATTGTACAAATATCGGATCTTCCAGTTGGAGGGAGGATGCCCGTATCTCCTCTGAAAAATGACAAACAGGCTCACCAGGATGGCGTAGGAGTTAGGCTGAAGCTGAAATGGAGCCACCTTCAAGTAGGTGATGAAGCTGAGTATCCAAGCATTGATCGGGGGGATGGCCCCACACATACAATGTTACCTACTATAAGCGAAATATCCTTCGGGGGGACTATATGACATCACTCCCTCCCCTGGAAATAGCATGCGCGCTCTGTCAATCCCAAAGGAGAGAGAAATAACATCAAGCTGCTCGCTTTTGAGAGAGCTAGGGAAACAGTCAGGAGGTGAGTTCAGAAGCTCCTGAGGGCCGTACCCATCTACTAGTGACCTCGGGGTGGGCCCATGACGTCCCGGTCCTGACTGAGCTGGGGGCACTGCGGAAGGATCTTCTCTGTCCTGGGATTTCTTCTTGTCAGAGCGAGTTTCAACTTTATGAGACATTATCTGCAACATGAGAGTACATCGTTAAAACAAAGGATGTAGAGATATAAACAAGCAAGTACGTACAATCTAGAATTTCATTTGTAATTCGAAACATAAAAGGTTCAAGGTTCGTCCGGCATTCGAACTCAGCCGGTAGTTCAAGCATGAAGCATCATTCGGTTGTCCAAAGACTTCGAATTCATTCGGTGGACCAAAGACATCGAATTCATTCGGTTGACCAAAGACATCGAGTTCATTCGGTCATTCTAAGACATCGAAGCTCATTTGGTAGTCCAAAGAATTCGAGTTCATTCGGTACTTAAAGTGCCTTGAGTTCATTCGGTAAGACAAGTCTTTGAGTTCATTCGGTACTCGAACTCCACGAGTTCGTTCGGTAGTTCGAAACGCGAAAGTCATTCGACAATCACCTGATTCGGTAGTCAAGCGTGATCCGGCAAATCTGATTCGGCTATCTCACTTGGTAGGGAATAACGAGAGACATGAAGCCCATATTTATAGGCAAACAAAGATGACCGAACCAACTGGTTCGGCGCGTAGGACCGAATGGGAACGTCCAAGCTGAAACAAAGCGCGACATATGCTAGCATATGCCCCACTTTGGGGGGCAAATGTTGGGTGTGTTTCCACCACTACCGAACCGGATTCACAGCCATGGAAGGCCGAACCAATTCATTTCCAAAGCCTAACCGAGCCAAGGTAAACACTACCGGACCAGACCCAGCTCCACTCGCTACCGGACCAGCTACCTCCCAGGTGCTACCGGACCAGACCCAGCTCCACTTACTACCGGACCAGCTACCTCCCAGGTGCCACCGAACCAACCTTTGCTCCACACTACCAAACCAGCCACTCCACTGCCCACCGAACCAAACCCAAAGTCTCACCACCGAACCAATCCACGTCCCTCTCATCACCGGACCAAGGTGTTGCCGAACCAACACTGCCAGGCCAGATTACATCGGCCCAGGCCCGCCAACAGCTATATACATCCAAGACCCCTACCCCCAGCCTCACTCTATAAATAGAGGGGTAGGGGTACAACAATGGGGGACAAGTTTGAGAGCTCAAGCACGGATAGAACTTTCAAACAACTTTCATATACTTGTATCAAAGCTTTGTACTTGTAATCTGAACAGTAGAGGAGAATAACATATAAAGTGGACGTAGGCATGTTCTGGCCGAACCACTATAAATCTGCGTGTCTTTTATAGTTTAGTCCCTGCTTTTCATATATTTGCATTAATCACCCAGATCACTAAAAACAACATAAAATCAACTAAATCATACGACTTGGAGGTGTTTTCCCATTTTTTGTGCAAACAATAACCTATGTCTTTTGGCAAATACAAGTGACCCTTGGATTTGGCATAAGAGATTTGGACATTTGAATTTCAAACTCTTATCTAGACTGTCAAAACATGATCTAGTAAGAAGCCTCCCTAAAATGAATTTTAAACTAGATAGTTTATGTGATGCATGTCAATTAGGGAATCTTATAAAAAGTTCCTTTAAATTAAAAGATATGATTTCAACTTCAAAACCCCTTGAGTTACTTCATCTTGATTTATTTGGTCCATCTCAAATTTAGTCAATAAATCATAGTAAATATGTTTTTGTAATTGTAGATGATTATTCTAGATTTACATGGACAATATTTTTGAAACATAAAAGTAATACTTTTGAATGTTTGAAGAACTTTACAAAAAGGATTCAAAATCAATTATCTTTAAAAATTATAACTATTCGTAGTGATCACGGTGGTGAATTTGAAAATGAAAAGTTTGAGGAATTCTGCAATAAAAAGGGAAAAACTCACAATTTCTCATTTCCAAGAACTCCACAACAAAACGGAGTAGTTGAACGTAAAAATAGAACGATACAAGAGTGTGCGAGAACTATGCTTTCAGATAGTAATTTACCAAAACACTTTTGAGCAGAAGCTGTTGCTACCGCCTGTTATATTTTGAATAGAATTTTAATTAGACCTTTAACTGATAAGACACCTTATGAACTTCTTCATGGAAAGAAACCTAAGGTATCATACTTCAAAAATTTTGGAAGTAAATGCTTTATTTTAAATACAAAAGATAATTTGGATAAATTTGATCCTAAATCCGACAAAGGAATCTTTATCGGATATTCTAATAGAAGTAAAGCTTATAGAGTTTTTAATTTAAGATCTAACACCATCGAAGAAACAATGCATGTTTCGTTTGATGAAAATTTAAAAGATTTTGAAATTACAAATGATGAAGAAGATTTAATTACTCAAAATCAGGAATCAACCGAAATTAATAATGAAATTAATCATCCTAATAAATGGATTAAACTTTTAAAAGATCATCCTATTGAAAATATAATAGGAGATATGCAATCTATTGTTACAACTAGAAATCAACTAAGTAAAATGAGTAATGTAGCATTTATATCATCTATTGAACCCAAAAATCCTAAAGAAGCATCAACTGATGATTCATGGATTTTGGCTATGCAAGAAGAATTAAATCAATTCACTAGAAATGAAGTTTGGGAACTTGTTCCTAGACCTGGAGATAAAACTATAATTGGAACTAAATGGGTCTATAAAAATAAAATGAATGAACAAGGTAAGGTCGTTAGAAATAAAGCACGATTAGTCGCCCAAGGTTATTGTCAAGAAGAAGGTATAGATTATGACGAAACCTTTGCTCCTGTAGCAAGATTAGAAGCCATTAGGATTCTACTTGCTTTTGCAAATCATAATAATTTCAAATTATTTAAAATGGATGTTAAATGTGCATTTTTAAATGGATTTGTAAAAGAAGAAGTATATGTTGAACAACCACCACTTTTTGAAGATGAAAAATTACCAAACCATGTGTATAAACTTAAGAAAGCTTTATATGGTCTAAAACAAGCTCCTAGAGCCTGGTATGATAGACTAAGATCTTATTTATTACAATCAAATTTTGAAATTGGTAAAATAGATAATACTCTTTTTATTAAAATAAATAAAATTGACATTCAACTAGTTCAAGTATACGTAGATGATATCATTTTTGGTTCAACTAACTTCGAAATGAATAAAGAATTTTCTGAAATAATGACAAAAGAGTTTGAGATGAGTCATATGGGTGAATTAAACTTCTTTCTAGGATTGCAAATAAAACAGTTAGATAATGGTATTTTTATTAGTCAAGAAAAATATGTTAAAGAACTAGTTAATAAATTTGGTTTGACTACTGCGAGTGGAAAACCTACTCCCATGGCAACCAATGAATATCTAAGTAAAGAAGATCTCTCGAAAGATGTAGATCAAAAGTTGTATAGAGGAATGATAGGATCATTGCTCTATATCACTGCTAGTAGACCTGATATCAGCATAGTGTATGTCTCTGTGCAAGATATCAATCTCATCCTAAAGAAACTCACTTAAAAGCTGTAAAACGTATCATAAGATATATTAAACACACCTCTGATTATGGCTTATTTTATCCTAAAAATGATTCATTTGATTTAATATCATACTGTGATGCTGACTATGCTGGATGTAAATCAGACCGAAAAAGTACAAGTGGAACTTGTCACTTTTTAGGACATTCTCTGGTTTCTTGGTTTAGTAAAAAGCAAAATACAGTTTCTCTATCAACAACTGAAGCAAAGTATATTTCTGCTGCTTTGGCTTGTTCTCAAGTAATATATATGCAACAAACCTTAAGAGATTTTGGATTAAATATCTCAAAATCGCCAATTTATTGTGATAATACTAGTGCAATAAATTTATCTAAAAATCCTACTTATCATGCTCGAACTAAACATATTGATATTAGCCATCATTTTCTTAAAGATAATATAACTAAAGAAGTAATTACTCTCGAATATATAAACTCTGAGAATCAAACTGCTGATATCTTAACAAAACCATTAAATGAATCTATATTTACTAAACTAAGAAGAGAATTAGGTATTTGTTCAATAACTGAAATATAAAACATAAATATATAACATATATAATTAAATTAATTAAAAATAAATTAGAAGCCAAAATTAAAATACCCCTGTCGACAACCCCATATCCCACCATGTCGACAAATAACGGTATTTTTTGAAAATTAAAATTCCCACCAAAATTTGAAAAGTTGGTTATATATTCTTCCATATTTCGACTTTCTCTTCATTCTCTCTCATTTTCTTCTGGTTTACCTTCTGAAACAAAGAACGACGACACCGTAGTTTGCGTTGGTGAAGTATGTTTTGATAAGGATGGAAACCTTGTCGAACAACGTGGAAACTTCTGTCTCCACTATCCTAATTGTTCGATTCATAGGTCTCCTATTGTCAAGAATACTCCTTAGTGTTCTTTCTTTCATTCTTTCGTTCGTATCGTTGTATATATAGTTGTTTATATTAAAAACACATGTATATTTGTTTACATAGTTTACACACATGTAAATATAACATTATATAATAAATTGTGTTCTCTTATTCGTATATTCTCATATCTTTTGAATATATAGTTTATTAGTTAAGAAAAGTAGTTATTAAGAGTTTAGTTTAAAGTTAAGTATTGATTATGTATGACAACACTATCATTATAATCACAAGTAATGTAGTCTTAGTTTCAGGGGGAGTTATATAGAATTATATAGTATTATAATTATGGAGTTATATGGTTTTTGTTGATGACAAAGGGGGAGAAGTATAAAATAGGATAGTTAGGCATAGATTAAGGGGGAGTTATTAGAAGTATTAGGATAGAAGTGATATTTTATAAACAAAGGTTGTCATCATCAAAAAGGGGGAGATTTTTAGTGCCTGAGGAGTTGGTTTTGATGACAACAACCTTACTTAGAATTAGATTATAAAATATATAATACTAACATTATTGTGTAGATATATATATAGATATGTTTGCAGGTACTAAAGAATGAAGAACTGTACAGTATAAAGATTCAAGATCGAAGATTGAAGATATCAAGATTCAGGACTCACGAGTATCAAGAATTTCAAGAGTTCAAGTTTCCAAGATAAGTTATATAGTTAGGAATATTGTTAAAACTCATAGAAAGGCACTGACATCTTAAAATCTATTTTATTCGTGGAATGGAATCCACTTCGTGCTCGTTAAAGGGGTGGAACCCTAAGTAGGATGGAACCTACGAAAAATCTAGTGGAACATCTTTTTGTATCCACTTAATTTTATTTCAAAATGATTTTCAAAATATATATAGCTTGTTTTTCAAAATGATTTTAAATATTACTGTTTAAAAACCAAAATCATCTGTCCTGGTTTTTCAATATATTTTAGCCTAAAAAATATCCTTAGTTTTAAATATCCTTAATTTTAAATATCTTTGATTTTAAATTATTATCCTAAGTTTTTAAACTATAATTCTAATATTAATATATTTAGCTGTTTTATATATTTATACTTAAGATTTAAATATAAAAGTATAGAAAATTATTATATATATTTTAATATTGTTCTCTATAGTTATTTATGTATTATAACTATATATAAGTATATTTTAAAGTTTAAATATAAGTATAATATAATATAGAAATTATTTTCAAAGAAAAACAAATCACCAAAAAATACAAGGGCATGTCGACATGGTCACATGTACCCCTGTCGACATGGTGACAGTTAAATTGTTTTTTAAAAGAAGTGTCTATTCGCCACATCCCTTCACCAATGGACATGGCTATTGATCTACTATAAATAAAGGGTATTTTCAACGAATTTTAATGACTTTTTTCTCTCATTTAACTTCTCTTCTTCTTCTCCACTTTCTTATTTACAAATTACACCATTACTCTGCCGAAATCAATATCGAATCTAACTAGATAATTTCTGGTTTTGATTCTCTCCACTATCTCTACAAGATCCAAGTGCTAATCTGAGTTATAGACTTTTTGTAATCAATCAAGCGAGAAAAGGTGTGATTGTAGCCTTGGAAATCAATTAGGTGAACTTGTTGCCCCGGAAATCAAGTATCTCTACCCAGAGGATTGTGAATCTGGAGCAGTGTACCTCATGGCCTTGAAATCGAGGATTGTATTTGTAAGAATTGTTTTTGAAAGGAAATCCGTACTTGTGTTGTGGGACTGGATGTAGGGTAACTCCGAACCAGTATAAAATCCGGTGTGTTCTTTCCTTTACTGCTTTTACTTTATATTTGCATCTGTGTTTGATTCTGTGTTCATATATGTGTCTGATTAGTGTATACATTGTTAACAAATTAAGATAAACTCAAAAAGATTAACAAATTTCTTAAAACACTATTCACCCCCTTTAGTGTTAATTCTAGCCTTAAGATCCTTAATCCGCATTCTAACATTATCTTCAGTTTGCAAATCAATGGTTGGCTTCCTATAATTGTTATGCTCCTACAAAGAAAGAATAGCATAATGTACTATTTAGCATATTTAATAGAGTTTGAATCATTTGTTTTTTAGTTAACTTAAGAGTTCGTTGCCCTTGTCATAAATCTCCTTACTCCAAGACTATATAGTATGTTTGGTGTGCTTAAGCTTACTTTGAAGAAAGAACATGGGATTACCATGAAAAGTGGTGGGCAAGGCTTCAACAACAACATTGAAAAAATCAAGGTGGTCAGTCCAAGTGTTAAAAAAAATCTAAAGGAGGATGGTGTCTTAGATACAAGATGACCAAAGTTTAGAATGAGAGGGAAGTGGTCAGAGAAATTCTAAGGCAAAATTTCATAGAAAAGGTTGAGCCTTACTGTTTAAGCAATAATGTTCATAAAAACTTTATTTAATTTGGACAAAGTTCTAGTGCCACTATGAGATTTGTTATTACACATGTAGAAAAGGCCATTAGAAGGGCATTCTATGAGGTCGGATGTGAGTATAGCATTGTTAAGAGGCATGAGGTCATTGGGAGTTAAGGAAGCACCACCATATTTATCTCTATTGTTAAGCATGCAATCCTATCACTCATTACAATTCAAGGAAGATTACTGGGTTTGAAGGTGTGAAGTTTTCGAGGAAGTTTTGCTTAGATTTGCCGTGTTTTCAATATATATATATAAAGGTGCGGTAGAATTGGGTTTTGGTAGCTATATGCAAAATGTGTAGATAGCATGCTTATTTGATTGTTATAACATGGGTTGGTTGATAAATCTCAGGGTTCCAGAGAAACAAAATTCTTTCAAATGGAGCTGCTTCAAATTATGATGGTATTTCTACTTAGGTTTCATAGTCTATAGATGGTAGTGTTGGAGTTGAGTTTATTCTCAATAGGGATTGGTCTTGGATTGAACTTCGTATATCCATTTGTTTAGCTATGTCATCCCCCCTCCTCACATTCCATGCTCTTATCTTATCATTCATTAGCAGTATTCCGGTTGGTGGAATATGCTTGGATTTATCTTGATGAATTTTTGGCATTTTATTGAATTCTTTTCAAACAAGAATTTTGATGCTAGAGCCTTTTTGCCTTGTCAAACAATCTTCCATTATTTCTATCTTTAAATCTACTCATGGTTTGCCTTAAGGGCATTGTATGTAGACTTATATTATTCAGAGATCGAAGGTTAGGTTGGGGTTCATTTTCTCACTACTATCTTTAGCTAATGAATTTAATTGGATTAGGATTATTTTAGAAGCATGAGTAGAAGAAAAGTTGGTTGGTTAGATTGTAAAAGAAGAGAGTTGGAAGGTTGATTGATTCAGAATGTCCAGATTAAAGGATTTGAATGTGGTGTGGATGTATTTCCTTCATTGAAGAGTGTAGAGGTTGCTTGAGAATGGTTGTTGGGATCAATAGGAATGATAAAGGAACAGTCAACTAGCATGATAGAGGGCTCACAACTGCATGCATTTATGCATGCATTGGTTGGCTTCCTGAGTTGAAGGTTGAATTTATAACATTTTTTTAGCAAGGAAAGCGGAGTTGAATGGTCCATAGAATAAAGTTGAATACCATAACTACTATAGCTACTCTCCCCCCTCGGAGGAAGAATCACTCTTGTCCTCGGATGAATTAGAACCAATCACATTTACAAACATACTAAACATCTTCCCAGATGAGGAACAAAGTCGACAGACTTCTCAGAGTATATAAAACCATATTCCAGCTATCATCAAGAATTATAAATATGTTATGTTCCCTTAGCTCTTCCTCCATGAAAATAGACAATGAGTCTCTAGAAATCTGATAGAACAATGATCTTTGCTTGCCTTCCTCATCTGCAAGAACTTAAAGTGGGCATCACTCGAAGGAGAACAATGAAACTGTGTGTCTTCATGAACCCAAGTTTGCTCTTTTTAATTACCAAGGTATCAAGTTTGAGAAAAACTGAAGCATGCGTTAATCCTAGGAATATCGATGTTGGACATTTTAGGACCACTCACAATGCATTTAGAGGGGTTGGAACATGCTTAGTAATAGGTTTTCAAATGAAAATGCACTTCTCAACCTTCGACAACATAATTTTCTAAATGGAAGGGTTCCCAATGTCTTCCTTCACTACCGGGATAGTGGGTGTAGATACATAGGAGTGTTTGCAAATAACAGCCAAATGACCAAAGGATAAATAAGTATAATAGGTTGGAGGCTTCCAATTATAGTAAGCATCCGCGATAGTAACTTGTCCAGGGGCCGGTTTAGCCGAAAGGACGAATGATAACAGTTCATCCAGTTTAATCAATCAAAGCTCTCGCATATACCAGCCTATCCCTTTTTAAGATTGCAACATCAAAATAAACCAAATCGCCAACTATGTCTTTTAACTAATCAAAAACAGTCATGGATTGTAGCATAAAAGGGGTTTTAGAGAATTAAACCCAAATAAGAATAAAGAGTACCTATTCATGAGCACTGTCCATAGAAGGACACTAACAGGGGTGATAATAAATAGTTTCCCAAAAATAATAGTAGGCTTGGATTCTAGTATTTTAGTTCGATATTCCATATATGTAAATTTGAAGAAAAACATTCAAATGTCACATTTCATCATAATTCTACCTTCAAGCTTCCATTTTCTCATCAAATGGAGTTCTATAATTGGGTTTTCTTCATGGAAAAACCCAACTAGTTGCTTGAGTTAGATTTATACCTAATTTGGATGTCAATGTGTATGTCTGATATGCTTCTGGTAATATGGGATGAGCAAAAATGCTTTTTGAAGGAGTTTTGTATTTGATAGGAGATTTGTATGGAGGCTTTTAGCAATGTAATTAATGGAGGAGTTATTTTGGAAATTTTCAACTTGGTTACCAAATTCTACAATGTTAGGAAGTAGATAATTCTTGTTGGATCAACATTAGCATCTAAATCTTGCAATATCATATAGTTGTTGGCTGATTAGGGACAATCTAAATGTACCCCTGAAGAATTGTTTGGTGACCTTGATTTTGCGCACATGTTGATTGGATAAAGTGGGGGGATTAAACTGTTAATTTCATTGGCTATAAATGGGACATCATGATTAGGGTCATGATTGGTAATAACTGCTTCTTTGCATGTGCTGGGTATAAGAGCTGAATGAGATTTCCTAACATAGGTTTTGTCTTGTTGTGGCTTTCTTTTTTGACTTGCGTTTCGATATTTCTTATGCTGAAGAGGTGTACATTCATCTCTATTAAGTTATTCCTTGGTTCTAAGAGCTTTTCCACTATCGCTTATAGTTTTCTCGTTTCTAGTTTGAGTGGTATTGAATTGAGTATCTTTGCTATATTTTGACCATATATGCTGAAACACTTTGCATTCTTCACATATGTCTGGGTTCTACATATATTCTACCTCAATGCACACATCTTTCTCTTCTTCTAATTTAGTAGGGATTTGATATGGCAAAACTTTTATTGGTTCAATGTCAACTGGCACTTTTGCAAACTCAAATATTTTCAATCTCTCGGCTAACTCATTAAAACAAATCACATTTCATATGTAGTTAGCTATCCAATTAATGTCGATAAGTGACCAATGAACTGAAGGTGTTTTGGAATGATAGACCAAAATCAGGACGAAAATCGCTTATTCTTGCCTACAATCAGTCGTAGGATTCCATTGAGTTAAAGTAAAGATTTTTCCTTCAATAATAATTAGACTTGACCCAAGCATTTTAATACGTCTATATTCAACTTCAAAATCAAAGAAGAACAATTTCTCGTCTGATTTGAATTTTATGCCATCCATATTATGCCAAACTAGTCGTAGGTAATACATTACTATAGAGTAGGATAAAATCTTATCAAAGAAGAAGCAAACCAAATGATGTTCCTACCCTTTTCCATTCCTCTGGTAGTTCAACCGGAGAATTGATAACTACACTTTAAATTTCTTAGGCTTAAACTTTGTTGCATTCTTAGGCAATTTTTTAGACAACGTGGACCGCTCAGATTTGCACTTACCGACTCATGTACAGGCTTTGTGTAACACCCCATAAATTAATAAATAATTAATTAAGGAATTAATTATTTAAATAAGGAAATTATATAAATGTGATAAGGTAAATATCTGTAGGCGATTATTTACTCGTTCTAAATGCATGAATCAAGTGATATTAGGCAAGTCATCAATTAATTATTTAAAATAATAAGGAAATAAATTAGTACGGCCTTAAAATGGAGTAATTAAATTTATATTTGAAAGGAGAGGATTTGTAAAGAGGAAAATAAATAATTAGAAAGGGGTAATTAAATCTAAAACCATTACTATATAAGTGCCCCTAACATATCCCTTACCTCGCTTTTTATTCTCTACAAATTAAAATAAAAACAAACCATAGTCATTCACCATTACACAAGAGAGGAAGAATTAGATGAAGATCAAAGTAAGGAAAATATAAAGCTTCTAAACTAACGGTAATCTAAGGCTGAAGTGAGTAGTATATTCTCTAACTCCTTCCCTTTTTATTATAAATTTCCTACGGATCTCTTTGATTCTAGCAATTCAACTGATTTGAGAATTATATATGTAATTAAGAACTCCATTCTAATGATAGGCTTTGAATTATAGAATCTTCTAATTAAGCTAAAAAACTGACATGATTTAATTAAGATCCGAGACTTGGGAAAATGGTAGAAATGAAGAGTTTGGGGAAAATTGCATAGAAACAAACCATTATTACTTTTAATATAGATAACAAGGAACAAGTTAAGTAATTTTATAAAGGAGATATGTATGAAAGCAGGGTTATAATAAGGAGTCGAAGGGTAGTTAGGTGTTGGTGAGGGATAATTTAATAAAAACAAGTAATATACATTGGGGCAAGGGACCAGACCCACTTTTTAGGCTGAACGTGTCAACAATTTGCTAAATAACGATCAGAAAAGACTAAGTCAAACCAATCAGAGATGGACACATTAAAAGTTAGTGGTAGTTTAGTGAAAGAGGTTCCCAACTTGTAATGAAGGGTAGTGCCAAAGGAGGCGGATCCATACCAAAAAGTAAATAAACCGAAACCTTAAATATAAAGGCTTAAGGGGAAGGTAAAGAAAAGTTAAGTAAACCATAGGTGCTAAACGAGGGTCAATGTTTGCATCTAAAATGGTCACAAACACCCAAAAATAGTTTTTGTAGAGAAATAAGTGAAGGAAAGAAAAATTAAACCGAGTAGATGAATAATTAAGCAACAGAGAATCAGCAATAATCAAAGACATAGAAATTTATAGTGGTTCGACGTTATATGCCTACGTCCACTTTGAAGATTATTCTTTATTAATCACTTTTGAATCTTATTACAATGATAGAAAATAGCTATTACTTGATTACAATGGAGCCTAGAGTAACAAGAAGCATAAAGATCCTTAGAATGATCCATCAAGCTAGTATTTATAGACGAAGATGGTCAATATCTTTCTTAAATCTCTGCCGAAGGACCTTCTAAAACACATAGGCTTACTAGAGGGATCGTTGGGCTCATCCCAAAGAGGAAGGATTGGTACCGATCCCTTCTTTTTTCGAATTTTAGGGAGCGATCTCTATGGTGGCTTCCTCATGCAAAATATGTATAGCCTCCAAATTTTATGTCATTTGGATCATTGGAGCTCGAGTTATTACTTGATCTTTGATTCAACATTACTTGCATGCTGCTCTCTGTCGATCCCTCCAAACTTGTCCTTTTGATATATAATCCCCAGGGTAAGTTTCCTAAGGTCCTTATAACTTGCTCTTCAAATTTCATAAGCATTGGACTTGTAAATCTTGAGATATTGATTATTTTCCACAAGAATACCGTTGTACTTTAAAACATGCAGATCCCTGTTGTTGGAGCCAATCTATGCCAATCCCTTCTATGTGTTGAACCATATTTCATACTTCGAACATTCTACATTGCACATCTATCAATTCCATTCAATCCTGACTTCATATTACCATTTGTACTTGATTTCCAGGCCCTATAATCACCACTCAACTCATCGACCTTGATGGTAGTCAAATCTGACTTGTGCAATCGATTCAATATAGCCGAGTTAAAATGTCAGATAACACTTGCCCCTAAAGTACATCTTATGATGAACATGACATGCTTTGAATCGAATTAAGTTAGAGTCATTGATAAGAAAACCATCCAGTTTTCTGAATAGTTGCTATCTATCTGCCGAATTATTTTTCCAAGGTATTGTATTTCGCATTGGTCGTCATGACGCTTGGTCGATTTCCAATGGTATAAATCCAGAGGTATATTCCATAAGTTAATATATGCAAGTCCAGTTTCACAAGTCAAATTAGTTTTGGTTATTTGGTTCGGCTTCAAACTTGAAAGCTTCAAGTTTTATTCCAATTTCTGTCGATTTCAAATTTTGAAATTTCAAGGTCATATACGTGTATGTTCGTATATAGATTCTTGTCGTTGGCTCCCAGATATGGTCGCACGTTCACGAGTCATCGCCAACATTCTCTGCCTTTTGTATAATCATGTTTTTTACAATCTTCATGCCTATACTCATTTGAGTACATACTCACGGTCGATCCCTCGCTCTTTATTATTTAATAATAATAATATTATTATTATTTTAGGGATCGACATATACTTTGTCGAACCCTTTTTCTTTCTTTTCACACTTGCAGGGATCGGCATGTTCCATGCTGAACCCTTTTTCTTTGCTTTAAATAGAAAACTCATACTGAACCCCCTTTTCATCCATTCCATGTCGATCTAACCATCTTGCCAACCGATCCATCTTCCCTTGCTTTGCGTACCGAACTCCCTTTCCTTATATATACTACCATTCTACCTTTCTAACTTTACTTTCCTTATTTTCCTAACATCTCTTTTTACATCGAACCCTCTTGCTCCATTCACAAAACTGAACCCTCCAACCTTGAGCTTGAAATCCCTCTGCAATCCGACCAATCAACAAGTGTTATCCGGCATTTTAACCCGGCTATATTGAACTGATTGCACAAGTCAGATTCGACTGCCATCAAGGTCGATGACTCCAGAGGAGTGATTATAAGGCCCAGAAGTCAAGTACAGATGGTAATATGAAGTCAGGATTGAATGGAATTGATAGATGTGCAATGTAGAATGTTCGAAGTGTGAAATATGGTTCAACGCATAGGAGGGATCGGCATAGATTGGCTCCAATAAGAGGGGTTGGCATGTTTCAAAGTATAAGATATTCTTATGGAAAACAATCAATATCTTAAGATTTACAAGTCCAATGCTTATGAAATTTGAAGAACAAGATAAAAGGATCCTAGGAAACCTAACCTAGGGATTGCACATCAAAAGGACAAGTTTGGAGGCATGGTATACATCCCTTGGAAGTGATCGGCAGCGAGCAGCATGCAAGCAATGTTGAATCAAAGATCAAGCAATAACTCGAGCTCCAATGATCCAAATGACATGAAATTTGGCGGCTATACATTTTTTTGCATGAGAAAGCCACAATAGGTATCTCTCCTCAAAATTTGACCAAAGAAGGGATCGGTACCGATCCCTCTTCTTTGGGAATTGGGCATAGCGATCCCTCTAGTGGGCTTATGTGGTTTAGAAGGTCCTTCAGCCAAGATTTCATAGAGTTATTTGACCGTCTTCATCAGTAAATACTGGCTTGATGGGTCATTTCGAGGATCTTTATGCTACTTGTTACTCTAGGCTCCATTGTAATCAAGTACTAGCTCTTTTCTACCATTGTAACCAGATTTAAAATTGATTAATAAAGGATAATCTTCAAATAGACGTAGGCATACAATGTCGAACCACTATAAATTTCTGTATCTTTGATTATTGATGATTCTCTATTGCTTTCTTATTCATCTACTCAGTTTAATTTTGCTTTTCTTCACTTATTTCTCTACAAAAACTATTCTTGGGTGTTTGTGACCATTTTAGGTGCAAACATTTTGGTGCTTTTAGTGAGAACATTGATTCTCAGCTTATTAGGGTCCCTTTGTTGCTATTGGATTGGATAAATCCCCCAAAGGAGATTTGTTGCACATACTACTCAGATTTGCAGAAATCTAAGTGAAGCTATCGATAATGGTGAGGAACACTAGATCTACTTCTCAGAATGTGGAAGGAAATGAGAATGGTAGCATCCTGCAAGGAGACCCAAGCAATCAACTAATAGATGTAAATGTTGAACCGATTGAAGTTCAGAATCCTTATGATTCTATTACAAGAGCTGAATTGCATAATCTAATAAGAGAGCTGATAGAGAGCCGTCAACAATTAAATCAACATATTCAGACCAATATCAACTTGATGAACCAACTCAATCAGCAGCAGCAAGGGAAAGCTATGAGGGACCCAACTCCTTACTCTGCAATGGAGAGTTCTAGTTCATCAGACGAGTATCATAGGCATAGGTGTCAAAGAATAGACGAATATCATGCAGAAGCTTTGAGGCGTCAACTGACAGACCATCGTGGTCTGCCAGGATCGATCGGTGCCGATCCCTCCATAGGGATCGATACCGATCCCTCCCCTAGAAGAGGGAATCCAACCATGCATCATGGGAATCAAGCTGGAACTGCTTCAGTTGGTTTGGATGCTAGTGTTCAATTAAATGTTGATTAAGTGCTTCCCTAGAATGATGATGAAACGAATTTATGAGATATACATCGGGAAGATGGTGAACCAAGAAGGCGTGGAACGGCCCACAGACATTGGTCGGACCATTCACGTGTGGTGGAAACGACCACCCTTGGCACCAACTATCCAAACGCCGAACTTATCGACTATAGTCAGACAGTTAGTGAGGGAGAGCCAAGGCTTGACCAACGATGACTGGGGAATCTTGAGAAACCATACCCCATTTACTGATAATATTCTATAAGTAGAGTATCCAAGGAGGTTCAACATGCCGTCGATGCCCGCCTATAAGGGAAAAACTGATCACAGGCAACACATCATGAGATATGAATGGTTGATGGATTCCACGCGAGCGGATGATGCAACCAAGTGTGGATGCTTTCCCATAACTCTCTCTGGAATAGCAACGATATGGTTCACAAGGTTACCCCCACGATTAGTTTCTATATTCGATGATTTGGCAACAGGCTTCGTGGGACAGGTTGGATTGCAGAGGGATTTCAAGCTCAAGGTTGGAGGGTTCGGTTTTGTGAATGGAGCAAGAAGGTCCGGCGCAAAAGGAGATGTAAGGAAAATAAGGCAAGTGAAGTTAGAAAGGTAGAATGGTAGTGGGTTCGGCATGCAAAGCAAGAGAAGTTGGATTGGCTAACAAGATGGAGGGATCAGCATGGAATGGATGAAAAGGGGTTTCAGTCCGAGTTTTCTATTTGAAGCAAAGAAAAAGGGTTCGTCATGGAACATGCTGACCCCTACAAGCATGAAGAGAAGGAAAAAGGGTTCAGCAAAGCATATGCTGATCCCTAAAAAATTATTATTAAATAATAGAGAGTGAGGGATCGACTATGAGTATGTACTCAAATGAGTATAAGCATAAAGATTGTAAAAAACAGGAACATACAAAATGCAGAGAAAGTTGGCAACGACCCGTGAACGTGCGACCACATCCGGGAGCCAATGACAAGAACGTATATATGAACATACACGTATATAACCTAGAAATTTCAATTTTTGAAATCGACGGAAATTGGAACCAAACCTGAAGCTTTCAAGTTTGAAGCTGAACCAAATAACCAAAACTAGTTAGATTTGCAGAACTGGACTTAGATATATTAACTGATGGAATATAGCCCTGGATTTATACCATTGAAAATTGACCAAGCGTCATGATGATCAATGAGAAATACAGCACCTTGGAAAAATAATTCGGTAGATGGATAGCAAATATTCAGAAAACTAGATGGATTTCTTGTCCACGACTCTAACTTGCTTCAATTCAAAGCACGTTATGTTCATCACAAGATGTACTTTGGTGGCAATTATTACCCGGCATTTTAACCCGACTATATTGAACTGATTGCAGAAATCAGATTCGACTGCCATCAAGGTCGATGACTTCAGAATGGTGATTATGGGGCCTAGAAGTCAAGTACGTATGGTAATATGAAGTCAGGATTGAATAGAATTGATAGATGTTAGAATGTTCAAAGTATGAAATATGGTTAAATGCATAGGAGGGATTGGCATAGATTGGCTCCAACAAGAGGGATCGGGATGCTTCAAAGTACAAAAGTATTCTTGTGGAAAACAATCATTATCTCAAGATTTACAAGTCCAATGCTTATGAAATTTGAAAAGCAAGATATAAGGACCCTAGGAAACCTACCTTAGGGATCGTACATCAAAAGGACAAGTTTGTAGGGATCAGTATACATCCTTTGGAATGGATCGGCAGATAGCAGAATGTTAGCAATGTTGAATCAAAGATCAAGCAATAATTCAAGCTCCAATGATCCACATGACATGAAATTTGGAGGCTATACATATTTTTGGATGAGGAAGCCACCATAGTGATTTCTCCCTAAAATTCGACCAAAGAAGGGATCGGTACCGATCCCTCCTCTTTGGGAATTGGGCCTAGCGACCCCTCTAGCGGGCCTACGTGGATTAGAAGGTCCTTCAACCGAGATTTCAGAGAGATATTTGACCGTCTTCGTTAATAAATACTGGCATGATAGACCATTTTTAGGACCTTTACGCTACTTGTTACTCTAGGCTCCATTTTAATTAAGTACTAGCTATTTTCTACTATTGTAATCAGATTCCAAAGTAATAAAGGATAATCTTCAAACTGGACATAGGCATACAACGCCGAACCGCTATAAATTTCTGTATCTTTGATTATTGTTGATTCTCTATTGCTTACTTATTCATCTACTCAATTTAATTTTTCTTTTCTTCACTTATTTCTCTACAAAAACTATTCTTAGGTGTTGTGACCATTTTATGTGCAAACAGTCGAAGACGGTCGACATCTAAGTATGAATTATGGGTAGAGTAGGTGATTTTGAAAGTTCAAAGATTTAATAATTGAAAATCACTAAAGATAAACTAAGACAGGTTTTCCCAAACGTGGACGAGGGTAGTGATTATCGACAGTAGTGTAAATATTAGTAAAGCGTGTAAATCAGAACTGGTAACTTTTGAAGATAAAATGAATGTTAAGGCTTAAGAGGGTCGAAACTAGTACTTAGAAGATTAATGATAATGTAGTAAGTAATATGGTTAACAGGGAGGTGGTTAGACAAAATGTTAGCTTAATAATAGCTAAAGAGAAAAGCCTAATAGTGAGTGGTTATGTGGTAAATTCGATAATTAGCATAAGGCTTTTGTGGCTGTCAAGAGACCTAAAGCAAAGGAATAAGGCCTTATGGCATCCAAAAAGCGAAAGTGGAGGAGCAAGTCTATATGACATCCGAAACCAAAAGCATAGGAGTAAGGCATGTGTGGCATCCAGAACAGAAAGAGAAGAAGCAAGTCCTATATGGCATCTAATACACATAAACATTGGTGTATGTCCTAAGTAGCAACCAAGGGAACAGTGGAGACGTGAGGCCGGGAGGGATGGACTTGGCACTAAGAACGGAGTAGGAGTAAGGTCTGTAGTGGCATTTAAAATGCGAAAGCATTGGTGTAAGGCCTTTGGCAACCGCAGTCCAAAAGTGAAGTAGGTGTAAGGCCGGGTGCGGCAGCAGAAATATGAAAGTAAAGGCATATGACCTTAGTGGTAGCCAAATGATAATAATTTAATGATATATATCCACAGAAAAATTATGTATAAAGTATGGTATTTTGTTCTATTATATTTCTATGAAACAAACCTATATCTATGGCTCACTTGTAAATAGGGTAATTTATTACTTTGGTATAGTAAGGGAAGACCCGTCCCACATATTAGCATAACAGTTTTACTATTTCTTATTTAGGGTAATATGTTATAATATGTTACTCATACTAGACTTTATGTCTACCTGGTGTTTTTATACTTGTTTGTCTTATAAACTCACTGGTACTCATTGAGTAGGCCGAGTTTATGAGCTCAAACAGGTTTCCTTTGGGATGGACAAGTAATGTAGGGCGAAGACGAAGCAGGAGGCTTGATTGTTATTTATGTTGTTTTAAATCCACTATATAAAATGTTCATGTCATCATCTTCAATTGTAGTGCATGACACTAATAACTATGTTGTACTATATTTTGACCCTACATGGGCACCGTAGGAACAGGTCCAGTTAAAAGCGGGTCAAATGGGTGAATTTCTATTTTGATCTACAATCATGTACTACTGCCACCTCCGTGGGATCTACAGCAGTACTCTATTTGGAAATAACGTGGCCCAGAAATTGCACTTTCCTCCTCCAGAAGTGGAACTTCGAAAACTTTGCCTTTAATCGATGCTTCCTCAACATCTCAAGCACAACCCTCAAATGCTCCTTGTGTTCTTCCTCCGTTCTCGAATAAATAATGATACCGTCCATGAGCACAGGTACAAACTTATTTAGTTGATCTCTAAAAACATGGTTCACAAGATCAACAAGTATGCCAGTGCGTTGGTTAGCCCAAACGGCATAACCAACCACTCATAGAATCTAGACGATGCATGAAATGCTATGATCAGTGCACTCTCCTTTGCCACTCTCAATTGTTGAAATCCCATTGCAAGGTCCAATTGAGAGAACACACTAGCACCATGTAGTTGATCGAACAAGTCATTGATATGCAGGAGTGGATACTTGTTATTTATGTCATCTTATTCAGTTCACGGTAATTTACACACAATCCTAAATAGCCATTCGTCTCAAGTGCACCCCACTTAGATACATCCTGTCGAATGAACCTTAATCTCAATTGGTCATTCACTTGCACATTTAGTTCCTTCTACTCCTTCAATGCAATATGCCTTGATGACATAACAATCGATTTGGCATCCTTCACCAAATCAACACTGAACCCGATCCCTCTAGCTGGTCGTAATTCGGTCACCTCCTCGAATATGTCCAAATACTCTCTAGCTATAGGCACAGATGATAACTCGTTGTGAGTGATCTCGAGCAAATAAAAAAGCAAACCATTACATAATTGTCAAGTATGCGGCCTATCTTCAATCCACACCCATCTTCCATCCCCATTTTCACCAACAACCTCTCATAGCCTGCCACTATTTTGTACCTCCTTAGCCAACCCCATAATATAATACTGATTGTACGAAACCCAAAACAAAGTAATCACAAAAAACAAATATCCATGACTCGATAAGGCTTAGCCTTGATGAACCATGTAGTGGCTGGCCGAACTCCTAATAGGGTTCCTCATAATTTAAAGGTTGGTCAACTATCTCGGGGTTCAATCCAAGTCTATATACCAAATCACTAGATATATGGGAATGTGAAGTCTCGATATCGAATAAAAAAGTACAAGTGTATCGAAAATAGAAAACATACTCTGTATAATGACGTTATTCCCTTTTTTTCTTCGCCAATAGAGCACTCGACAAAGCTGGGACAGTGCTCAAAGCGTAAGCAGAGTAAACCTGCTTATTCCCAGGCGATTCTAGACAATCCTTCTTGATATGCGCAAGCTTGTTCTGGTTGTAGCACTTCTTGCCATCCACCATACAGTCTTTAGCATCATGGCCCTTCTTCCCACAATCATAGCAAATTGGCATTCGTTTTCTCTTCCTCGAACCATTCTTCATTTAGGGTTGTGCCTCCTTAACCGACCCTGGATAATCTATCTTAGCATGCCTAGTCCTACCATTGTTTAAGCACTTCCTCTCACCATCTTTTGGTTCCTTACAGTACTCACTAGTATGACCCTCTCATTGCAATTAGTCACCTTGGCTCTCACGTGCCTTTCTTTTGGTCATCTTTATTCTGGGACCATTTGCCACCTTCGTTGTCCCTTAATCTCTTGCTATTTTATCCTACTTGTGGCTTAGCTTCTTCTTGAGGAATAACAACTTGCTGTGCTTTCATTTGAGCACCACTATCTACTGTCCCTGTAGTTCCTCTTTGGGGCCGCTTGCATTATGCTTACCATCATACGGATGAACACTATCTGCGCTTCCGGGTCATTAGCTATACCGATGACCCTTCCAATGTAGAATTCCAA
The DNA here is from genome assembly GCA_030737815.1 of Allium fistulosum. Classification (NCBI taxonomy): domain Eukaryota; kingdom Viridiplantae; phylum Streptophyta; class Magnoliopsida; order Asparagales; family Amaryllidaceae; genus Allium; species Allium fistulosum. The sequence continues at coordinate 90,836,401 of CM060905.1, forward strand.
GTATGTCTGTCCATTCTTACCTCTCATAGAGGAAAACTGCATTGATGGTACTCAAATGTGCAATGCGACTTACTATCATATACTATATATATACTACTATATAGTTTTGAAAACCAAAATATAACAAGTACGCTCTCCCATATATCGCCCGATCCATTTTAAAGCGATAGTTCCTTCCTTATCTCTAATGGATCCAAGTATTAACTTAGGTCGTCTATGCAACCTAAGCTTTGATACTAAATGTGACGACCGCCATATACCTCTAGTACCTAATATACTTGTATTGTTCACTGTGGAGGTACCTGGCTAATGGAGGACGGTAGTCAAGTGTGCAAAAAAGAAAAATCCAAACACATAACCTGTAGAATATCTTATAGTGCACATAAAAAATATAATATAATAACACAGGTGCAAAACAGGCGAGACAGTGATATGATCAAATGAACCCTAAATAAAAACATCTGAGAACAATAGGTTCACAGATAATACAAAAATGAAAATAATAGAGTTTATACATCACAAATCTCCAAAATAAATTCTATAACTATCACTAAGGTAATACAAGTACCGGTATAGCTCCACAGTACAACATAACGGAATATAAGCGATAATTAGCTCCAAACTATGATATATGAAAGTGTAGCCTCCTACTTGTACTTCGTACAGCTTTATGTGTTATCCAAACCTATTATCCCTAATCTATCCATTTAAGAGTTCCAAAGATAATAAGAAGAAAAACATAAAACCTCGGGTCAGACAATAGTCTGGTATGAGTGATACATAATCTTAAAATACTATAAAAACTGTATATAGTAAATAGGGGAATATGATACGGAGAACCATACCTGACATGTCCTTACATCCAAAGAGTCGGCATATAAACGCAATATATGCTAAATTACTATTATATGTGAAATATTGGATATAGGGGTACCACACAACATATCAAGCACACAACAAATATATCATCCATTACATGGCCTTGCATCTCTCACTCAAATGCTTTAGATATACGATAACTCTTTCAGATGTTCAACTGATTGCCCATGCAGATGGCTAAGGACTGGATACGCATAGACGTCAAAAATATGGGTACACACAAACTACCCTGGGGACACGTAGGCTACCATGTCCCAACAATGAGCATCACAACATCAAAGTCATCCATCAATCCCTTAGCACAAGTACCGATAGTAGAACTTCTTCGTAAATGCTCAAATCAAGCCTACACAGATGACTAAGGACTGGACATACATAGATGTCCAAACACATGGGTATTTGCGGATTTCCACCAATGAGCATCTTAACCTCACGTTCTACTCTATGAGCTATCACGCAGAACTTGTCCTTTCGGTCCATCAGCAAATGCCATAATCACTTGCCACATTGATCCGTCGAAGTCGTCACACTTCATTGATTGCCATTCCAAAGTCACCTTGAGCTATCCTGGAGTCATCCATCCCTACTCCAAACTAGCTCCCAAAACCACCAAGAAAACCCCAAGTATTGCCCCGAAGCCCCTCCATGGAAAGTCCAAAGCCAACACCCTGAAAAATTCATTCCATGTTATATTTGGCATTCCTCCTACAGCCGAACCGAAGCCACCGAAAACAATCCCATGACCGGCTACCAAACAAAATTTCCTATCTGGTTATTACCACCGAACCAAGCAACTATCAGACATGATTTCCAATTCAGTCATCCACTTTAAAACCAAGCAACTACTGGATAGGATTTCCAATCCGATCCTCCATTGTTGAACCAAGCAACTACCGGACAAGATTTCATGCTATAGGATCGATTTCACCCTAGAGGGGAGGTGAATAGGGTGATACTAATAATAATAAAAATTAATGCGGAAATAATTACAGCACAGATAATAGCAGAATAATAAAAGCAGAAATAGAACAACACAAATTTACCCAGCTTCGGCAAAACCCTACCTACGCTAAAAACCCTGCCACAACTTAGCCACTGAGTTGCGTGTTCTCGAACTACACGATCGTAGTTCGTAACCTAGTCACACAACTAGAGAGTTACACAGTTTAAAAGAAAATTACAAAATAAAACTAAAAAACAAAACCCTATTTCTTAAATTTGAAGCCCAATAGAATATAAACTAAACCGGCCCAAATAATAATAGAAGAATTTGCTTCTTCCCTTTTACTTCTTCGGCCCAGATATGTGTGGTTCTTTTATTTTCATGGCCGCCCCTTTTGTTTCTTCGTTCCTTTTCGAATGCTAGGGTTTTGTAAAATTGAAGACGCCGCTTTGATATATTGATCGATTGAAGTGATTTTATGCTTCGATTGGCTTCGTCAATCGTCTCCTTGGCTTGAGTGCATGCGGTTGCTTCAATTGTCGAGTTCAAATTAGTGCTTTGAACTGGTATGTGAATTGCCTTTATTTACTATCGTTATTATGCTTGAACTCGATCTCGATTCGAGTTGTTGGTTTTTGAATTTCTTCAATGAATTGCTCTGGTATTTTTGCTTGAACTCGAATAACTTTCTGCCGATGATGTTACTAGGGTTTATAGGGATTAAATCCTCTAAATATACATTCATATTTTTGTATTTGAATTCTTCTCGAATTGCCCTTGTTCATCCGATCTTTGCTTGAGTACTTGTGATGAATTGTTGACTTGTTCGTGTTGAATTTGCTTGAATATATTTTAGTCGGTTATGTTCATTTCACATATAACTTTGACCATTTGAAATTGTGATAATCTGGACTTGTTCATCTCTAATAAATTTCGAATTTTCTTTAAGTCGGTTCCTATGCCTATGGTTTATTTGAATATTTCGTATTTGTGACGCTTGTTCATCAAGCTCTTTCCATTTTCAAATATTTTTGACTTTTGTTGAATTTGTTCATCTCGGCCTTGACTTGGTTTGAAACTGCTATGCATCGAGTTAAATTGGTCTTGTTATTCTTGCATTGTTTTGTTTGCCTAAGTGCTTGCACATCCATGCTAGTCTGGATCATCTTGAAACTGACATATGATTGTACATTGATTGTCCGTGATTATTCATGCTTAGTTGCCACTGTTACATGTGCACTTGTTCTTTTCTTAAATCTAGTCACTTTGGTGGTGGTTGAAGTCTGCATTCATATTTTGGTCAATGATTTGCTTTGAGTTCCACTTGAATATGTCTGGTTCAAGCATGCATGATATACTGGTCTATTTGCTGTTTCATTGAACTAGTGCATTGTGTTTTGCACTTATGTACATATGCACTGAAGTACGTTAGCCCATTTGGACTCTTCATGTGTGTAGATTTTGTTGAAGCTCCATGTTCATATCTCTGAACTGATACATGTGTATGTATATATTTGCATATATGCATACATGTGTGGTTCAATTTTTCTTCGCACTTGTACATGTTTTGATTTGAGACTACATATGTATATACATGTATATATGAGCACATTTCCTGATTTGGTTTATGAGTTGCTGTCATGGTTACATGTTGCACTTGAACATTTTGTTAGTCTGGTCTTCATATTGCTTCTGACCATGTCATGTTGAGTTGCTTCTGATATGTATACATGTGTGTCACCTTGGAGTCTGGTTGGTATAGTCGGGTGGTACTGTCTGGTTGATTAAACATTGTACGGTGGTGTTGGTTTCCACTATTTTTATTGAGGCTGTTGTCATTTGTGTTTCATGCACTGCCTTGTATTTGATGTCTCCTTTTGAGTTGTAGTCTTGTGCATTGATGTTTGATCTGTAGCTTGTTGCATTGAGTCTAATATTGTTAGGGTCGAAATCTAAGCTGCTTTGTCTTTCGTTTTGTTCACTGCCTGGTCTGCACTTGATACTTTGTACATATGATGGTCTGGGTTCAATGATGTGTTGAGTCTTCATGTTTCTTTGCACCAGACCATGTTTGTTGAGCATGTTCATGTTACATTGTTAAAGCTGAGCTTGTTTATTGTTATGTGCATTGAATCCTCTGATACTAGTTTGAATCCATGTTGTATGCATTCATATTCCAGTTGCATTGATCTGGACATGTTGTTTTGGTGAGACTCGAGCTCTGTTGCATAAGTATAGAACTATTCATGTATGGTCTGGACTTCAATTCATGTTGGCTGACCATGGACTCTCGTACTTGATCGTCCTATTTTAGTTTTGTATTGCACCTGAGTTGAATCCACCATTTGGTTGGATTTGACCTTGTGCTCACATGTCCCTGCAGTTTTATCAAATGTATATCGGTGTGCACGGTCTTGTGGCATGTATAGTGATACACTGTGCATGTCACAAGTTGTTCGTGTGAGATGAATTCAAATTAAATAAATGACGAACAACCCAAATAACTGAGGCAAATAACATTTTTAAAAACACACACTTCATTGTACACTACAAAAAATATTTCTTTTTCAATTTCACCGCGTCAGTGTTTATTTTGCAGATAATTCAGATGCTGGATACAAACTGGAATAGAGTTGAAGATAGATACTAGTGTTTGAGTGATATGTAGTGAGGTCAGCATTGTAAATTGAAATTTGTGATGTAATCAAAATTGTATTGAAATTGAAAATGTATAAATGTAGTGAGAGCTCAAATTTGTACTATTTGAATTTGTAATAAAATATTTGTTCAAATTTGAATTCTGTGTTATTTATTTTATCCAACAAATATTTATTTAATTATGTGAAAAATAGTACAATAAAAAATACATTTAAACGAATATATATATATATATGTTTATTATCATCAAACAAAAATCATATACTAGCATATTCTACAATCTCCCCCTTTTGATGATAACAAACATATATTAAGATTTTGAATTTATTAAATGTATTTGGTCATTGATGAAATCTATTTGCTCCCCCTATTTGAATGCTCCCCCTTCACATATGCATGAAAAATATGCAAATAAAAAACAATTGCAATGACCCTATATGAGAACCTATATGAGAATATGTTATGCAAATAGATGAAATATGCAAAATAAGAGACTTGAATTTATTTTCCAAAATCTTAATCTCTCTCTCCCTCTTTTGTTATCAGCAAAAGAGTAACAATGTTAGAAAAAATAGAGATCAAGACATTAATACAACACTAATACCCAATCGAGTATAAATATTAAATTTCAATAAAAAAATCAAACAAAAATCATAAATACTCTGTTAGGCGCATATTCCACTTTAGAGTGATAGGGGTGATGTCGGCATATAAAACCATATAGTTGTGTCTATTTGTGGTATATTTATATCAGGAATTTGAATACCCACTAACCATGCATAACCGTTAGGACTTTTAAATGAGATTAGTAGTATTCCCAATTTTTATTTTAAAAAAATGAATTTCAAGCATCTTCTAACCATGCATAACCGTAAGGAATTTTAAATGGGATTAGAATCAACTTGTCTATTTAATAATCAATTTTGATATGTGTTCCATACATGCATAACCGTGAGGACTTTTAAATGAGCATGAAAGCACATAAATAAATATTCCAAGTAATTCACCCATGCATAACCGTGAGGACTTTTAAATGAGAGCGAATACTTTGGATGTTTTTATTGCTAAAAAATAAATAAAATAAAAACGAATAATTTCCCATTTAAAATACCACATTTTGACATACTATATTGGATTTTAATGAGTGATGGTCGTTAGAAATATGATAAAAATAGAGATGGTCATGGAATTTTTACCAACAAAAGTTATTATAAATCTTGTTTAAATTTTTAAAGAAATTTACTAAATATACCGTCTCAAGTCATAATATATGATTAATATCAACACCATCACTTTTTCAGTCACTATTTATCTTTTCGATAATCAGTAGGGAGTCAAATTAGTTAATGTAGTCATTTAAAATCAAATCCAAAAATAGTTATAAAATCAAATTTTCTAAAATGCCTAATCTGAAACGAAGTCAACAAAAACTATTTTCTAGAAGGGGTTTTATATAAAAAAATGTCTACTAATTGAAAATCATTTGAAATGAAAAATATGCATATATTTTCTTTGAAAATGATGCAACTAATGAATGTCTCAACATAAAACTCGTTGTAACAACCCACTATTTTGGACCATTCAAATCGACAATAAAACCACACATGTCAGACTTAAATAATTCAAAACAATAGATTGTAAATAAATTTGGAGCAAATAAAACCAATCACAGAATCACAGACACAGAATATCAGAATAACTCACAGCGGAAATGAAAATACATAGTAGTTCATGAAGCTACTACAATACACAGTCTCAAAACAGATAAAAAATACCATAGTCTGAAAATAGATACAATAGAAGCCTGAGTACATAAGTTCACCAATACATAAGCAAAGCTGAATAGGAAATAACTAAAATGGAGATAGACAGATAAACTCCAGCAATCTCTAGCTCCAGAAGATGAATCCAAAGTTGTGATACTCAGGCTGACCCGAGCGTGAAGCAAAACACAAAACACTTGAGTCAGGACATACATACCTATAAAATGTAAATCAACTCAAGTGAACTGTAATAGAAATGCATCAATAACTTAAAGGATGCTTGGGATCGCCCATCCTTTAAGGATCCGTTAAACTATCTACTATGTAGTAAGATACGCTATTATAATAATGTCTAAAGTAAAGTAAACTATCAAAATAGTGTTAAGGCATTACCCATATCCCCCTTAACACATTTTATATATTCCCGTAGTCTATACAGTACTGTAATCTCCCCCATAATAGGCATCGTCAGAGGGCACTCCATAGGTATGGTACAAAACAAACTCGTAGTAAAGCACGCTAGGGTAGGTGACACGACACAACTAGGCAATGCTAGGGTAGATATACCCGTTACACTTCCAGGCTGATGGTAACGCAGAGCCGCAGCAATCGCCCACCTCGAGCCACACTCCCGAATCAAGGCATGCACCCAATCAATCACAAAGTAATAGAATGGTGTACGATGGAATGTGTCCGATCAGAGGAGCTACCTCATTAGCCTGTCAATTGCTCCTGTTTTAGCCACCTTATGCCAACTCACGGGAGTTGGGTCCACGTTTATACCTCAAAATAGAATCGTCGCCACCATCCTACTTCATTCTGGAATCTCCACCGCGTACACAGTTGTTAAAGTGGTTTTCGGTATCGACAGAGAGTATGTCCATATCCAATCCCGGTCTCTTTAACAACCAATCGTTATTATAACCCGTGGTTATAAATTTCAAAAATGGTTTATATTTCAAATCAAAAACATTCCATTTTAAATCATTTAAATTCGATGTCAATATCTTTCAAAAATATTATTCATTTCCAAAGTTGTAGCATTTCTAGTTCATTCATTCAATTATAACATTTCAAAAACATTGTATTCTAGCATTCATAGCACTTTGAAAATGTGACAATTTATATAATAGCATTTCGAAAATGTTATCTTATAAAACAGTAGCACTTAGAAAACGTTACCATAAATAATAGTGTGTTTGGAAAAAACAATACATTGTTAGAAATGGTAGCACTTATAAAATGCTACCTTAAAACCATAGCATTCTGGAAATGCTACCAATACTGTTCTAAGTTTTACAATAACATTTTATCTTTAGTTTTTCATCATTTTTATCTTATAAAACTTATCTCAGTTTTCAAAATATTTATTTGGATTATCATTTAACTTATGATTTTAATAAAATAAAATTTTATTAATAAAATGTCCAATTAACCCATAATTCATTTATTAAGTCAAAATTACATTTAAATTGCTTAACTTTTATTTTAACAAATAACTTGATACTTTATTTACTTTAAAAATATCCATTTCATAAATAAAATATTTTATTACCAAGTTAAGCCTAAAATTCCATTTTAAATTAAATTTCAATTATTAAGTCAAATCAATTTTATATTTACATTTTAAATCATTTATTAACTCATACAATTTTTACTTATAGAAAATCACTATAAAATTTATTTAAATCATTTAAATTCAAATTAAGTTAAAATCTCATGTATTTTAAATTCCAAATACTTAAAATTTTCCAAAAATATTTATATTTAAAATTAACCATGGGTCTGTATAATATTTTCTAACCTAGGTCAAGTGAATACAATATATATCATTTCAATCCAAAATATAAAATCCCAGGTTTGATCATTTCAAACCCGCAATCCCAAGTCTAATAAAAATCGCTCGAGCCTATCATTTCAGGTCATAACGACTTTTCCTTATTCTAAAGTCCGTTCGGGTATGTATCATTTCAACCCATAGTGAGAGAACTTGCAGTGTGAGAAACAGAAATATAAATTAAACAGTAAATCATAGCATATCATATCAGGTGATGAAACATGTATATAATCAGGTTATAACATCATATAATATCATATCACAGGCATATATGAAATCACTATCAATATGGCATATCACTAATACAATTTACAAGCCATCAATTCACTATTTTATAAGTACGAAGTCGAGAGTGATAACTCACCTTCTAAAGCTAGAGATTACAATTCAAGACACAAGAACAAACTCCGAAAAGCACGACAAGCACGAATCAATTTCGAGGAGAAGTAGCACCCAAATCCAAATCTTAGAAACAAATAAAATAAACATATATAAGTAGATATTCATCACAAAAGAATATGAATTAAAACAATGTAAAATATGAACAAAATGGAACAAAGTGGCTTAACCAAAACAAGTGGGCTCGGCCCTCCTTTTAGTCCTTCCAGTACAGGGCTTTCTAGCCATCTGATAAACCAACAATCTTACAACTACACAAATAGGCTTGACCATATGATAACATGGCTCGGCCATGATTTATTTTGAAGCACATATACTCGGCACAGGCAAGAAAGTGGCACGACTATTGTAACGACCCAGAATTTCTGTCATTGAAATTCGTATATTTAATTAATTTTAAATATTAACAGGTAAGATTTGTAAGTTGAATAAATTTAATTTTGAATATAGTGATTTAATTGGATAATTAAATCGATAATTTAATATTTGAAATTCCAGAAAAAATTGAAATCTGAATCAAATGTGTATAAAAATGATTTATAAAGTTATATTAAATCATATTGGAGTTAGAATGATGTTATAGAACTTTTAAAATTGAATTGAAAGTTAAATTGTGAAAATTGAATATTTTAATATTTAATTGACTAGTGAAATTAGCCATGTTTCAAACAGTCTCGGATTTCGAGGAAACTAGTTTCATCGGATCCGTAATGTGAAATTATTGTATGGTTTCAAATTTCGTGTCAATCGGAGTTGTCGTTTGTCCGGGGCAAGCTAAAACGCATCGAAATCGTTTTAATCGGTTTAATTTAAATTTGATCGTTTAATTCCGTAACTCGCACATATGACCGAATTAGCTCCCGAAACATGCTCCATTGTGTTCGGAACGCGGGTAAAACCGTATAAACGCCTGTCGGTACGTTTCAATTGGAATTCGTTCGGAAAGTTAAGTAATTTGAGAATATATTATTATTTTAATATATAAACGTATATACACACGTTCTTTTGCCAAACCCTAGATCTATTTCTTGTAGCCGCCAGTAGTGAATTCAATGGCCGAGAAGCAACGTTCTTCATCTCAAAATTACGAGCGATCCATCGAGTGTTAGTAAATTCTTCCAACTAGAAGATCGTAGTGGGCTTCAAGATCTACAGTGGGGACGGTGGTGATCGAGTTCTGTGCCGTGGTATTTGGAGTTGATTTCCCGCATTATATAGCGGATGAGACCCTATTGCGCCGCATAATAGCGGATAGTATTTTATAAATCCCATATACCGTGATATTCCACATCGAAGTGGAATTGGTATTGTGCAAACATCTGTGGATGCAGGGAAACAGGTTGGAGGGATCCAACTAGATTCCTCAAAGATTTGAATTTATTTCAATGTTGTGTGTTGATTTATTTATAATCGCCGTGTGATTATATTGTGATTGAAATTGTTGTCGGCTATAATTTAGCCGAATATATTTTGGTATCGTTGGATACCGAAAATAAATAAAATTGGATTTTCGAAATTTAAGTTGAAAATTTATCGAAAAATTTATTTTTGATAATTGGATAAATTTAAAAGGAGTTAAAAGATAAAAGTCTTATTTTTGAACTATATTGAAGTAAATTTCAAATTTGTATAAAAGGGCTTAATAAATGGATTTCGAAAATATTATTTATAAGTTTAAGAATTTATTTAAAATTTGGATTTTTAAATAGATTTGAAGAGATAAAGAAATTTATTTTAAAAAGGAAATAATTTGGAAATTCGTTGAAAATTTGATTTGGTGTTTTGAAAAAATTTGGAAATCAATTTGTAATTAATTGATTATTAACTTACCAAAATCAGTAAAATTGATTTATAGAAATTTATCTGATTTAAATTAATCAGATAATTAAATTGATCCTATCTATGGATGTTTGGATTATATTGGATGTTGAATTGTTTGACATCTCTGATATGTGATGTTTTGTGATATATCCTATTCTGTGTTGTGATCTGTAATTTGTTTATCTGTGATTTATATATATCTGTGATCTATGAATGAAAAGATAAGCGTTACAGTTTATACCGCTTATCAATTATATTGTTATATTTGATCTGTGATGGTTGAATGTTGTTGCACTATTGTGTTAAACCCCTGGACTACACAATACACACACAAATGTGGATTTCACGTGGAAATCGATTAAGTCACAGATTTTTGACAATTCTAAAGATTGAATTTTTGAATCCAAAATAGTTTTGGAATTGAAATTGAAAGTTTTTGAAAATGTGATTCAAAAATAAAAGTTATTTTAAATAACTTAATAAAAATTGGAATTTAAATCATTTGATTTAAGTTTGAATTCAATATTTTGAAATTGAATTCAATGATTTGGGAATTTTGGTCTAAAAGATTTTACAAGTTATAAAAGGTATTTATATGAGTTTTTTAACCATTTAAAATATGGTTTTGGAAATTTAAATTTATATTCAAGTTTTATACTTGGATGGCTTTAACTTGTGTAATTGTAACCAGTTTTTCCCAAAACGAAGACTATCTGTTTTCAAATGATAATAGCTTTCATAAAGTGAAAAGATTTCCAATTTGTATCGAAACAAATCAAGTTGAAATGAAATTGTAAATAGTTTGGAAAAACTATGAATTAACCTTTGTGAAGATGATTAAACTTTATTTTGAAATCATAGAAGATTTTAAAAGGTGTATCTTTTATATTATAAAAGACTTGAATTGTGTATAGTTTTGAAAGCTATAAATTAAATCTTAATTTAAAGATTTAATGGGTTAATCCATTTAAATGGAAATTGCTTTGGAAATCTGTGAATGAATCTTTGTGAAACTGGGCAAACTTTGTGAAGTAAATCTTTTTGTTTAAAGATTTAAAATGGTAATTTGTTTAAACCATTTAAAGGAAAAGATTTGGGTAATAAGTTGTGACTTAATTTAAATCCCTATATCCATATGTTTAAAAATATTGTGCTCGCTATTCGGTTTAGCCGGGAAAGGACCTTTGTATCATATAACCCATTCAGAATAAGTGATACGACGATATGGATCGTATTGAAGACCGGTGGTGAAGACCGGGTATTTGTGAAAATGATAGGATGACCCATCGATTGTCCCTGCACCGTTAGCTACGGTATAGAGATTTCCTTTGTGATGGGAAGTTCGATCGGGATTGTGAATACCCGGATTGCAAGGGCTTCTTTGGAAGTGCCTTCGGTTCTGTTCAAACCCAGAACAGACTTGTATGGTTACATGTCTGACATTACAATTTGAGATATAAAGCTGATTTCTTTCAAATACATTTCTGTTGGTGGCGGAGAATTTATTCTCTTAGCTTAACACCCTTCTCTGAGACGTACGAGCTCAGAGGTTATGTAGTTGAAAGTTATCAGTGATATACTCCCAATTTGGTAGTGTGGCATGCTAAGTGTTGCTGTGTGATGATTATTTATTGATCATTTGTTGATCAAAGCGTGGCTTTGTGAAAAAGCGTTGCTTTGTGGACGAGACCTCTTCGGACCTCACAACCCGAAAATGGTCAAAACAGGAATATGCGGTAAGGTTATGAGGGTCGCTCCCTTTAGGGTATGTCATTTCCTTCTGGAAAAGGGTGGTATCAGGTATGGAGCCCTGGTATTTAACCCATGTGGACACTCCAATCTCATTTACTGTGTGATTGTTGTTTGATCGAGGCGCCTCGGATAAAGGTCCCAAAGGACCGGGGGGTGGCATATTCGTGTAGTAGTTACCTGGTGTCAGAGGTAACACGGCCTTGTGCTGGTAGAGAGCTAGTTAGTTCTTGGGACGTCCCGCCAGAGGCGATCCCATGTGGCATAGGAAGTTCCTTAGCCTGACCATTTGTTGGAAATCCAAAGAAACAATACGAACCTTGTACGGTTTTAGTTGTATAACCTGCTATGGAATGTGGCGGTAACCTGCTATTGAACATAGTAGCTATAGTAGGCATACAATAATGGTTGTATGTTGGCTAAGATTAATATTATACTTTTGAAATGTTTTCCACTATGCACTAATAATAATAATAATCCAATGATTTTGCGTAGTAAGCATGTTTGACTATCATAAGAAGAAATCTCCTCCAATTCTGCATTTGCATTGTGTGTGTGGCGGGAGGTCTTATGGTAGTTTCATTTTCCAAAAGCATTGCGGATATTTTCTACTTCCTTGTTGTTGTTGTTTTAAAGATAATAACTGTTTTAGTTCTCACACCAGTCACCATGACTGACTTGGAGTTTATTAATTCCTTCCTAAACTCTGGGTGCCCACCAATTTCCACACGGGCAGTCTAGAGTCAGGTTATCAGGTCATTCTGGATTCAGGAGATGCTGTGGAGCTCAAGTGGCGAGCTGGATGGCGAGACGTATCACTTGTATATAATATTATTTATTCCGCTGTGTATTCTGTATGGGGACAAGTTTATATAACTGTCCAGTTGTGTTGTATATTGTTGTTGTAAACTCTGATGATGATGTAATGTATAAAATGATATAGTTCTTGATTTAAAGATTATTCATTTATCTATTATATGTTGTTCCACTGCGAATGTGAGATTCTGATATTGTTCTATGTTTCTCTCTTTTTCTTCTTTTTCTTCTACCTCTTCTTTTTAACCATAACAATTCGGTCTTCCGGCATTCGATTGTTCGGTAGTTGATACAGTGGACGTATTAATGTCGATTTTTGAGCATCGAAAGATCGTAATCGTTACATTTGGTATCAGAGCATATGGTTAAGTGATAACCTTGGTTCTGTTGGGTATTTCTTATTAGAGATAGAGTCAGTAGTACTCTAGAATGAGTAGAGTATAATAATAGATATGAGCGCGTATTTTTTAGTGAATATGAAATTGTTTTGTATTGTGTTGACTTAACGGTTGATTTTTTATAGATTCTGGTCGGTGCAGTCTAGCTAACTGTAATCGATAGGGGTTTCTAAACTCTTAAACAAAATGAACCGACATAGTATCATTTTTAATTGGGTAAATGAAATAATTTTACCTCGATTATATTTTGTATATAAAGAAATTATTTTTTCAGAATTATTAAAGTGTATATAAAATTAATTGTTTGGTTGTTGAAAATGTAAGGAAATATATATATTGATAAAAGTTGTTTGAATAATCTAAATAAAAACAACAATTGTAAAAGAATGAAGTATATAATCAAATGAATTAATAAGTATGGAATTATAATTAAAATGATTTGCGATTGTGAAATAATCTTGTATAAGTAAAGATAAATAGTGAAATTATATGAGAAAAGGATTTATAAATGTGATTTATAAATGTGATTTATAAATAAAAGGAAATATTTTGAAAGAATTTTAAGCACCGAATTCACTACTGTTGCTGGGAAATAATAAGGGTGATGACTGCAGCATCATCAGTATCATTTTCAAGTTTCCGTGTGATGGATTTGCTACCATAATAAATTGAAATTGAAGTTTTGTTGTGATAAACAAAATTTAAATTTAAATCCAAGTTGTAATTGATAATTATAAGTGAAATGAGTTTTATACTTATAATATGATTTGGAAGTTAAATAAATAAGTTGTATAACTTATAAAATGAGAAGATGTAAATGAAACCAAATGATAAAATGGTTAAACAATTTTGTTAAGAACAAAAAAATATGAATTGGATTTATAAGTGGAAATTTAAGTTAAGCTAAACAAATAATGTTTAAAAGGAATATAACTTAAGTTGTATAGTGAAAGCAAATGTAAGTGGAAATTTGAAATGGAATATAACTTAAGTAATGATGAATGAATTTGATTTTGGTATCGAAGTGAAATAATAAAGTGAATTAAATGAATGTGAACTTGAGTCATGTAATGAGATTCAACTTTATTTGTAAAGTTTATTAGAAATTGAATTAATAAATGGATTGAATGTTAATCAATCGAATGTGAATAAATTCATATGGAATAATGGATGTAAGTATTAATTCATTAAAAGCTAATAAATTGGAATTTGAATGAATCGAATGGAAGTCAACTTAATATCAAACCAATTGAAATTAAAATTGTTGAACCAAATTGAATGTAAATTTAATAATTTGGTTATGTTGGTTATGATTGGTTGTTATATGATTGTTGGTTGATTGTATAGAGTATAATTCATTAAGTGTTAATGAAATGGAATTTGAATTGAAAGTGAGCCAACTTGAATTTAAATTAGTGAATGTAAACTAATTGGAAATGAAGAAATGAATGTCGTTGTATATAAATTGGTTGTAAACAATTACAAGTGATGTCGAAATTATATAAGTTGCTTATAAACCTTGTTTAGTATGCATTTCTTTAATATGCATATGTTGTAGTTGTTTAAAAGAGTAAATTGTTAATAACTTTATATATATGTCACTTATGTGTTTAAATTGAGTATGTACAGGTGCCGTGGCTGCCGTTCGACTGATTTGGTTGCGCTAAAATGCAAAATAAATAACTGCTTTGCTTAAAAATGCTAAAAAGGTACGCCTACGCAATAAAAATAGGAAATATGAACTGTTTTTCTGCTTTTCTGACCGTGTGGGTCGATGTATATATATTTATGTCTATTGTGATCCTACTACGATCGAACCGCGCAAAGGAGGCTATGGCGAATTTTTCGGAAAATTTAAGGCGTTAGAAAATTTTCGGGAAATTTTGGAAAATTTGTGAAAACTAAATTTTGGATTTGAAGTTAAAAGTTAAACGATATAGTTTGTTTTGAAATGTATAACTAAGTATAGATTTGAAAAACTTAGTTAAGTTTTTGAAAGAGTTTAACTATTGGATTTTGGGGAAGTTGTACACTTAAGTGATTTTGTAAACCTAATTTGAACGGATGTTTGAAAAGTTAATGGATTTTGTGACTTTTTCTTACTTTGCAATTTCGAGGATGAAATTCTTTTAAGGAGGGAATATTGTAACGACCCAGAATTTCTGTCATTGAAATTTTTATATTTGAATAATTTTAAATATTAACCGGTAAGATTTGTAAGTTGAATAAATTTAATTTCGAATATAGTGATTTAATTGGATAATTAAATCGATAATTTAATATTTGAAATTCCAGAAATAATTGAAATCTGAATCAAATGTGTATAAAAATGATTTATAAAGTTATATTAAATCATATTGGAGTTAGAATGATGTTATAGAACTTTTAAAATTGAATTGAAAGTTAAATTATGAAAATTGAATATTTTAATATTTAATTGACTAGTGAAATTAGCCATTTTTCAAACAGTCTCGGATTTCGACGAAACCAGTTTCATCGGATCCGTAATGTGAAATTATTGTATGGTTTCAAATTTCGTGTCAATCGGAGTTGTCGTTTGTCCGGGGCAAGCTAAAACGCATCGAAATCGTTTTAATCGGTTTAATTTAAATTTGATCGTTTAATTCCGTAACTCGCACATATGACCGAATTAGCTCCCGAAACATGCTCCATTGTGTTCGGAACGCGGGTAAAACCGTATAAACGCCTGTCGGTACGTTTCAATTGGAATTCGTTCGGAAAGTTAAGTAATTTGAGAATATATTATTATTTTAATATATAAACGTATATACACACGTTCTTTTGCCAAACCCTAGATCTATTTCTTGTAGCCGCCAGTAGTGAATTCAATGGCCGAGAAGCAACGTTCTTCGTCTCAAAATTACGAGCGATCCATCGAGTGTTAGTAAATTCTTCCAACTAGAAGATCGTAGTGGGCTTCGAGATCTACAGTGGGGACGGTGGTGATTGAGTTCTGTGTCGTGGTTTGCCGTGGGATTGGCCGCGTTTGTCGCGGGTTTGAGCACGTTTTTCGAGACTTTGGGAGGGCCGAGCTTGGCATTGCTCCGACTATGGGTGTGTGCCACGATGGTCTCCGAGATGATGGCACTCGATCCCTCTCTAGTACATCGGGATGGTCGCGTTAATTCAAGGGGATAGTGGCGGCATGGGTTGTTGAAATCCTGGGTACGAGCGAACGAAGAAGAAAGTGTGAGCAGCCCGATCTCTTCAAAGCAAAATCAACGGCTGATGATGTGAGGGTTTAAAAATAAATAAAAGAATGTGTAAATTGATTTATATTAAATCGTATAAACTTTGTAACGCTATAACTTTTGCATACATTGTCGAAATTCGACGAAACAGGAAGCGTTGGAATCGCAGCGACGAGATATACGCTGCAGCATAGATCCGGGTGTGTTTGGGGCAAGCGAGAATTTTTGATTAAATCAAACGGTTCGATTTAATTTAAAATTTAAATACTCGACAACTCAAGGTGAGAACTCCTCACTCAATCGAATATTTATGTTCGATTTAAATTTTAAATAGTTGAGATTTAAAATTGTTGATAGTGTTAATTGTGTGAATTGAATGATGACTGCTATTTATTGTGTAGAAATAGACCCTATACGCCGTATATTAAGCAGAGGTTATTTATTAAAAAACATATACCGCGATAATTCCACCGTGAAGTGGAATTGGTATTATATATGTATTTGGAGTTGATTTCCCGCATTATATAGCGGATGAGACCCTATTGCGCCGCATAATAGCGGATAGTATTTTATAAATCCCATATACCGTGATATTCCACATCGAAGTGGAATTGGTATTGTGCAAACATCTGTGGATGCAGAGAAACAGGTTGGAGGGATCCAACTAGATTCCTCAAAGATTTGAATTTATTTCAGTGTTGTGTGTTGATTTATTTATAATCGCCGTGTGATTATATTGTGATTGAAATTGTTGTCGGCTATAATTTAGCCGAATATATTTTGGTATCGTTGGATATCGAAAATAAATAAAATTGGATTTTCGAAATTTAAGTTGAAAATTTATCGAAAAATTTATTTTTGATAATTGGATAAATTTAAAAGGAGTTAAAAGATAAAAGTCTTATTTTTGAACTATATTGAAGTAAATTTCAAATTTGTATAAAAGGGCTTAATAAATTGATTTTGAAAATATTATTTATAAGTTGAAGAATTTATTTAAAATTTGGATTTTTAAATAGATTTGAAGAGATAAAGAAATTTATTTTGAAAAGAAAATAATTTGGAAATTCGTTGAAAATTTGATTTGGTGTTTTGAAATAAATTTGGGAATCAATTTGTAATTAATTGATTATTAACTTACCAAAATCAGTAAAATTGATTTATAGAAATTTATCTGATTTAAATTAATCAGATAATTAAATTGATCCTATCTATGGATGTTTGGATTATATTGGATGTTGAATTGTTTGACATCTCTGATATGTGATGTTTTGTGATATATCCTATTCTATGTTGTAATCTGTAATTTGTTATCTGTGATTTATATATATCTGTGATCTGTGAATGAAAAGATAAGCGTTACAGTTTATACCGCTTATCAATTATATTGTTATATTTGATCTGTGATGGTTGAATGTTGTTGCACTATTGTGCTAAACTCCTGGACTACACAATACACACACAAATGTGGATTTCACATGGAAATCGGTTAAGTCACAGATTTTTGACAATTCTAATGATTGAATTTTTGAATCCAAAATAGTTTTGGAATTGAAATTGAAATTTTTTGAAAATGAGATTCAAAAATAAAAGTTATTTTAAATAACTTAATAAAAATTGGAATTTAAATCATTTAATTTAAGTTTGAATTCAATATTTTGAAATTGAATTCAATGATTTGGGAATTTTGGTCTAAAAGATTTTACAAGTTATAAAAGGTGTTTATATGGGTTTTTTAACCATTTAAAATATGGTTTTGGAAATTTAAATTTATATTCAAGTTTTATACTTGGATGGCTTTAACCTGTGTAATTGTAACCAGTTTTTCCCAAAACGAAGACTATCTGTTTTCAAATGATAATAGCTTTCATAAAGTGAAAAGATTTCCAATTTGTATCGAAACAAATCAAGTTGAAATGAAATTGTAAATAGTTTGGAAAAACTATGAATTAACCTTTGTGAAGATGATTAAATTTTATTTTGAAATCAAAGAAGATTTTAAAAGGTGTATCTTTTATATTATAAAAGACTTGAATTGTGTATAGTTTTGAAAGCTATAAATTAAATCTTAATTTAAAGATTTAATGGGTTAATCCACTTAAATGGAAATTGCTTTGGAAATCTGTGAATGAATCTTTGTGAAACTGGGTAAACTTTGTGAAGTAAATCTTTTTGTTTAAATATTTAAAATGGTAATTTGTTTAAACCATTTAAAGGAAAAGATTTAGGTAATAAGTTGTGACTTAATTTAAATCCCTATATCCATATGTTTTAAAAATATTGTGCTCACTATTCGGTTTAGCCGGGAAAGGACCTTTGTGTCATATAACCCATTCCGAATAAGTGATACGACGATATGGATCGTATTGAAGACCGGTGGTGAAGACCGGGTATTTGTGAAAATGATAGGATGACCTATCGATTGTCTCTGCACCGTTAGCTACGGTATAGAGATTTCCTTTGTGATGGGAAGTGCGATCGGTATTATGAATACCCGGATTGCAAGGGCTTCTTTGGAAGTGCCTTCGGTCCTGTTCGAACCCGGAACAGACTTGTATGGTTACATGTCTGGCATTACATTTTGAGATATAAAGCTGATTTCTTTCAAATACATTTCTGTTGGTGGCGGAGAATTTATTCTCTTAGCTTAACACCCTTCTCTGAGACGTACGAGCTCAGAGGTTATGTAGTTGAAAGTTATCAGTGATATACTCCCAATTGGTAGTGTGGCATGTTGAGTGTTGCTGTGTGATGATTATTTATTGATCATTTGTTGATCAAAGCGTGGCTTTGTGAAAAAGCGTAGCTTTTTGGACGAGACCTCTTCGGACCTCACAACCCGGAAATGGTCAAAACAGGAATATGCGGCAAGGTTATGAGGGTCGCTCCCTTTAGGGTATGTCATTTCCTTCTGGAAAAGGGTGGTATCAGGTATGGAGCCCTGGTATTTAACCTATGTGGATACTCCAATCTCATTTACTGTGTGATTGTTGTTTGATCGAGGCGCCTCAAATAAAAGTCCCAAAGGACCGGGGGGTGGCATATTCGTGTAGTAGTTACCTGGTGTCAGAGGTAACCCGGCCTTGTGTTGGCAGAGAGCTAGTTAGTTCTCGGGACGTCCCGCCAGAGGCGATCCCATGTGGCATAGGAAGTTCCTTAGCCTGACCATTTGTTGGAAATCCAAAGAAACAATACGAACCTTGTACGGTTTCAGTTGTTTAACCTGCTATGGAATGTGGCGGTAACCTGCTATTGAACATAGTAGTTATAGTAGGCATACAATAATGGTTGTATGTTGGCTAAGATTAATATTATACTTTTGAAATGTTTTCCACTATGCACTAATAATAATAATAATCCAATGATTTTGCGTAGTAAGCATGTTTGACTATCATAAGAAGAAATCTCCTCCAATTCTGCGTTTGCATTGTGTGTGTGGCGGGAGGTCTTATGGTAGTTTCATTTTCCAAAAGCATTGCAGATATTTTCTACTTCCTTGTTGTTGTTTTAAAGATAATAACTGTTTTAGTTCTCACACCAGTCACCATGACTGACCTGGAGTTTATTGTTTCCTTCCTAAACTCTGGGTGCCCACCAATTTCCACACGGGCAGTCTAGAGTCAGGTTATCAGGTCATTCTGGATTCAGGAGATGCTGTGGAGCTCAAGTGGCGAGCTGGATGGCGAGACGTATCACTTATATATAATATTATTTATTCCGGTGTGTATTCTGTATGGGGACAAGTTTATATAACTGTCCAGTTGTGTTGTATATTGTTGTTGTAAACTCTGATGATGATGTAATGTATAAAATGATATAGTTCTTGATTTAAAGATTATTCATTTATCTATTATATTTTATTCCGCTGCGAATGTGAGATTCTGATATTGTTCTGTGTTTCTCTCTTTTTCTTCTTTTTCTTCTTTTTCTTCTACCTCTTCTTTTTAACCATAACAATTCGGTCTTCCCGCATTCGATTGCTCGGCAGTTGATACATTGGACGTATTAATGTCGACTTTCGAGCGTCGAAAGATCGTAATCGTTACAACTATGGTATGTGAAGGGATGGCATGCCAAAAGTCAAGTGGAAGGAAAAGAGGCAATGGAAAATGAAGGGTCAAGTGGCTCAATGGTTCGGTCCTATGCTAACATGGCTCGGCCATGATGAGTTTGGGCTAGGTAGGCTCGGCTCTCGGCTTGTGAAATGGCTACAAAGGCACGGCTATGTTCAAGTAATGGAATGGCAAAGCATGGGAAGGCAAAAGGACTTGGCAAATGAAGGGTCATGTACACTATTGGTTCGGCCTATGGCTAACATGGCTTGGCCCTAGGTGCTAGGCTTGGGTCAAGTGGGTCATGGCACATGAAATGGCACGGCTATGGATAGGGGATGGTCACAACAAGGCAAAGGAAGGAGGAAGTGGTGAACAAGGAAGGCTCGGCTAGGGTTTCAAGTATGCTATGGTGATGGTTTGGATCTAGGAAGTCACGACAACCAGGGGATGGTAGAGGCCGGTCATAGGTGGTGGTGAGGAGAAGATGTGTTCGGCTTAGGGATGGGATGATGGTGGTGGCCGAACATAGCAAGGGAAAGTAAAAGAAAAGAGAAAGAGAAAAGGGAAAGAGGAAGACATGGAATAACTTACTGTATAATTCTTTTTTCAGGAAATGCAAATGAGAAGAGATGAGAAACAAGAAGTGTTTTGTACGGCTATGTAAAGGAAAAGGCATCTATTCCTATTAAAGAAAAGAAACTTATCTCTCTTGGAATTTCCAAAGCCCATTAGCCAAGCCCAAATCAAAACAAGCTCAAAACTCAATAAAAATCCAAGTCCAAACCAAGATAAAATAAACAATAAAATACTGAAAATAATTACGTGTAAAACGCTAAAATTTATCAGATTTAAAAGGTATAAAACAGAATTTGATAAAACGAAAAGCAGAACAAATATCAGAATCAAATGCAGCTTAAAAGAAAACGATTGGAAATTAAAATTTCAAAATTAAAAATTTCAACTAAAAGTCGAAGTTTGACCAAAGTTGACCAAAATATAAAATTTCAGAAAATCATTATTTTATTATATTTGGAAAATAAATTATAAACAAAATCCAAAAATACATTGTAAAATTCCAAAATTTCAAATTTTAAATGATTAAAAATCAAAGTTTCAAATAAATTCAAATAAAATATTTGTTAAAATTATGGGTTGTTACACTCGTTCCACTAGTACTTTTTCTATCAACTAGGCTACCAGTGTAATCTGCATCTGAATTCCCCATTGATCCAAATTTATCATTAGATAGATATCATAGACCAAATCGTGGGTTGTGCAACAGATACCTTAAAATCCTTTTTAAAGCTTTTAAATGAAATTCTTTTGGATTTGATTTGAAACAGTGTATACAAGCAAACTCAAAATATAATGTCAGGTCAAATATATCCACGTGTATCTAGAATAATCATCAACTAATAAAACAACATCATTAGTCCAAACAAATCTATATAAACTAGTTCAAAGACTCTAGAGGTACTTATAGTGTTCTCGGCATAACAAGATAATTGGCCAACAATTTTGCATAAATCAAAATCAACTTTCATTTCTTTATCACATAACTGGCTGATTTAAATAAGATTATGGTGCAAATTTTCAACATATAATATATCGTTCAAGATAAATATATCGTTACCTATTTTACCTTTACCGATAATTTTTCGTTGTTGCCCATTGTGATTATGCCACCATTGTACTAGGCTAAGGAACTTTGATTTGTCGCCCGTTATGTGTCTGGAACAGCCAGAATCTAGGTAACACTGTTGTTGTTCCTTAGCCTATCACCACACCTACACGAGAAAAGATTTTTGTGACCTATTTGTTTTTATAGGTCCATGGTTGTTGGTGATAAAAGATTTTGAAAAATATGTTTGAGTAGATCCAAGACAGTTTATATTTGTTCCTTTTGGCACCCAGATTTGTTTGACTTTAAGGGATTTTATATTCGTGCCTTTTGGAACCCAAATTGGTATGGTTTTTACGTGTTTGGGTCCATACTAGCAATTATTGTGATTGTGTCCAGTTTTTCCACAAATCATGCACTTGGAATTGACTTGATTAATTTTGCTTCTAACACGTTCAGATTGATTATACCCAAGTCCTTGTCTAACAGTATTGACAGTTTGTTTCCATAATAACATATTTAGCAACCTTTCTCCTTTGGAGAATTTCCCTAAAGTTGTAGACAATTGTTGGACTTGTGTTTTGAGCGATTCATTTTCATTCAATAATAGAGTGCACTTTTTAATAGAAATTTCTCTCCTGGTATTTTCACTTTCTTTCAAAATCGGAATTTCATTTTCAAGTGATTTAATATTAATTTCTGATTTTTTAATTTCTTCTTCGAATGATGGACACTTATCACACTTAAGGCTCTTATTTCGATAGTTTTTAACCAATTGATCAAGTTGTTTATTTAATTCTATCAAATTATCTCTTTGTGATTCAATTTTAGCGTATTTCTCCCTAAGTCTTTCAAAACAGCCATTTAATTCATGAAAATATATAAGTAATTCCTAATGAGTAAGTTTTGATACCTCGCTTGGCTCGTCATCATCACTGTCAGTTGTTTCTTCTTGAAGACACAAATTTTCCTTTTCACTCTCACTACCACTGCTTTTATCATCATCATCACATTTATTCCAAGTGGCTGCAAAACTTCTCCTTTCGATTTCTTTCCTTGGTCGAGTCGATTCTGAGGACAATTGGGCTTGATGTGACCGGGTTTATTGCACTTGTGACAAATGGTCTCCTACCCTTCTAAGTTGTCTAGTACTTTGGCTATTCTGCTTTTCAATTGTTGATTTAGAGCTGGATTTCCATATTTGTGGTTCCACCTTTTGAATCTCTTTATTAATAGTGCCAGTTCGGTTGCTCCATCATCATCGCCGTCATCATCACTTTCTGTTGTTCCTTTGAGAGCAATTGATTTCTTTCGTGTATCACCTCCTTCGCGTTCTTCCTTGAATTTGATTTCTAGCTCATAAGTGGTGAGATTTTCGATGAGTTCTTCAACTTTGATTTGTTTTAGATCTTTTGGTTCTTGAATGGCAGTAACTTTCGCTTCAAAATTTCATGGAAGAATTCTGAGGATTTGTCAAACTATTTCCAGCTCTGTGTATGGCTTTCCAAGTGATTTTGATTTGTATACTAGATTAGAAAGTCGTCCATACATTTCTTTGACACTTTCATCCTTTGCCATTGTAAAGTTTTCGTATTCGTTAGTAAGCATGGCAAGGCGAGATTCTTTGACTTGGGAAGTTCCTTCATGAGTCACTTCAAGTGTGTGCCAAATTTCCTGCGCAGTTAAACAATGTGAGACATGATTAAATTCAATTTGATCTAATGAACAAATAATATAATTCATAGCTTTAGCGTTAGCATTCTGCAGTTTATTTTCAAGATCTGTCCATTGATCCATCATTTTTCAATTTCTTGATTATCTACCACTATAGTTGGTGTCCTATATCCTGTCTCAACAATATTCCATGCATCTATGGTTTTCAGAAAAATTTTCATTCTATTTTTCCAGTAAGCATATTCACCATTGAACATGGGTGGTCTAACTATGGACTAACCTTCAGCAAAAGCATTATTAAAAGAAGCCATTTAAAAAATCAAATTTTTAAAACAAAAATTGAATTTTGAAAAATCAAAATTTTAAAACAAGAAATGGTTTTTGTTCCAAGCTCTGATACCACTTGTAGGATCGATTTCACCCTAGGGGGTGAACATGGTGATACTAATAATAATAAAAATTAATGCGGAAATAATTACAGCACGGATAATAGCAGAATAATAAAAGCAGAAATAGAACAACACATATTTACCCAACTTCGGCAAAACCCTGCCTACGTGCTGCCCCCAAGGTTTCTACTAGAAATTAAGTAGTCAGACGCTTACACATGTAAACTTGCGACACCCGCTAATGACTAACCTAACTCTACACTCAAAACCCTGCCACAACTCAACCACTTAGTTGTGAGTTCTCGAATTACACCACCGTAGTTCGTAACCTAGTCACACGACTAGAGAGTTACACGGTTTTAAAAGAAAATTACAAAATAAAACTAAAAACAACAAAACCCTATTTCTTAAATTTGAAGCCCAATAGAATATAAACTAAACCGGCCCAAATAATAATAGAAGAATTTGCTTCTTCCCTTTTACTTCTTCGGCCCAGATACATGTGGTTCTTTTATTTTCATGGTCGCTCCGTTTGTTTCTTCGTTCCTTTTCGAATGCTAGGGTTTTTGTAAAATTGAAGACGTCGCTTCGATATATTGATCGATTGAAGTGATTTTATGCTTCGATTGGCTTCGTCAATCGTCTCCTTGGCTTGAGTGCATGTGGTTGCTTCAATTGTCGAGTTTGAATTAGTGCTTTGAACTGGTACGTGAATTGCCTTTATTTACTATCGTTGTTTTGTTTGAACTCGATCTCGATTCGAGTTATTGGTTTTTGAATTTCTTCAATGAATTGCTCTGGTAATTTTTACTTGAACTCGAATACCTTTCTACCGATGATGTTACTGGGTTTTATAGGGATTAAATCCCCTAAATATACGTTCGTATTTTTGTATTTGAATTCTTCTCAAATTTCTCTTGTTTATCCGATCTTTGCTTGAGTGCTTGTGATGAATTGTTGACTTGTTCGTGTTGAATTTGCTTGAATATATTTTAGTCGGTTCCGTTCATTTCACCTATAACTTCGGCCATTTGAAATTGTGATAATATGGACTTGTTCATCTCTGATAAATTTCGAATTTTCTTTGAGTCGGTTCCTGTGACTTCGGTTTATTTGAATATTTCGTATTTGTGATGCTTGTTCATCAAGCTCTTTCCATTTTCAAATATTTTTGACTTTTGTTGAATTTGTTCATCTCGGCCTTGACTTGGTTTGAAACTGCTATGCATCGAGTTAAATTAGTCTAGTTATTCTTGCATTGTTTTGTTTGCCTGAGTGCTTGCACATCCATGCTAGTCTGGATCATCTTGAAACTGACATATGATTGTACATTGATTGTCTGTGATTATTCATGCTTGGTTGCCACTGTTACATGTGCACTTATCCTTTTCTTAATCTGGTCACTTTGGTGGTGGTTGAAGTCTGCATTCATATTTTGGTCCATGATTTGCTTTGAGTTCCACTTGAATCTGTCTGGTTCAAGCGTGCATGCTGTACAGGTCTATTTGCTGTTTCATTGAACTGGGGCATTGTGTTTTGCACTCATGTACATATGCGCTGAAGTATGTTAGCCCATTTGGACTCTTCATGTGTGTAGATTTTGTTGAAGCTCCATGTTCATATCTCTAAACTGATACATGTGTATGTATATATTTGCATATATGCATACATGTGTGGTTCAATTTTTCTTCGCACTTGTACATGTTTTGATTTGAGACTACATATGTATATACATGTATATGTGAGCACATTTCCTGATTTGGTTTATGAGTTGCTGTCATGGTTACATGTTGCACTTGAACATTTTGTTAGTCTGGTCTTCATATTGCTTCTGACCATGTCTGTTGAGTTGCTTCTGATATGTATACATGTGTGTCACCTTGGAGTCTTGTTGGTATAGTCGGGTGGTACTGTCCGGTTGATTAAACATTGTATGGTGGTGTCAGTTTCCACTATTTTTATTGAGGCTTTTGTCATTTGTGTTTCATGCACTGCCTTGTATTTGCTGTCTCCTTTTGAGTTGTAGTCTTGTGCATTGATGTTTGATCTGTAGCTTGTTGCATTGAGTCTAATATTGTTAGGGTCGAAATCTAAGCTGCTTTGTCTTTCGTTTTGTTCACTGCCTGGTCTGCACTTGATACTTTGTACATATGATGGTCTGGGTTCAATGATGTGTTGAGTCTTCATGTTTCTTTGCACCAGACCATGTTTGTTGAGCATGTTCATGTTACATTGTTAAAACTGAGCTTGTTTATTGTTATGTGCATTGAATCCTCTGATACTAGTTTGAATCCATGTTGTATGCATTCATGTTCCAGTTGCATTGATCTGGACATGTTGTTTTGGTGAGACTCGAGCTCTGTTGCATAAGTATAGAACTATTCATGTATGGTCTGGACTTCAATTCATGTTGGCTGACCATGGACTCTCGTACTTGATCGTCCTATTTTAGTTTTGTATTGCACCTGAGTTGAATCCACCATTTGGTTGGATTTGACCTTGTGCTCACATGTCCCTGCAGTTTTATCAAATGTATATCGGTGTGCACGGTCTTGTGGCATGTATAGTGATGCACTGTGCATGTCACAAGTTGTTCGTGTAAGATGAATTCAAAATAAATAAATGACGAACAACCCAAATAACTGAGGAAAATATCATTTTCAAAAACACACACTTCATTGTACACTACAAAAAAATATTTCCTTTTCAATTTTACTGCGTCAGTGTTTATTTTGCAGATAATTCAGATGTTGGATACAAACTGAATAGAGTTGAAGATAAATACGAGACTTTGAGTGATATGTAGTGAGGTCAACATTGTAAATTGAAATTTGTGATGTAATCGAAATTGTATTGAAATTGAAAATGTATAAATGTAGTGAGAGCTCAAATTTGTACTATTTGAATTTGTAATAAAATATTTGTTTGAATAAAATATTTGTTCAAATTTGAATCCTGTGTTATTTATTTCATCCAACAAATATTTATTTAATTATGTGAAAAATAGTACAATAACAAATACATTTAAACGAATATATATATATATATGTTTATTATCAACAAACAAAAATCATATACTAGCATATTCTACACATGCCCGATCTTCCCTTGCCGCACAAAGCTAACTATCAGACCATCCCCATGCCGGACCAAGCTCCACCAAACCAAAAAACTGTAACTCCTTCCACACATCAACATCATGTCGATTCCATCACCACACTCAACATTTCAACCCTCATGCATTGCATGTACAACCATATGACTCCAAAAATTCTAAAGTCTATCCGTCAAAGTCTGAATCTCATGTTTCCTATCTCTAGTTCGCTCTGATGAGCATTTTCAACTATACAAGCATACAAACAAACACCATACGTGCACAAAACAATATTCAAAAATGCAAATCACACAATTAATCATAGTAATCATCATACAGAGAATCTACAATATAGCCTAACACATATCAAGGCAATCGTATATCCAAATAACATGTCTAGAACATCAAAATTCCATTTATTCACATTTTTACTATAGGTTGGGTTTTAAAACAGCATTAAAACTTAATTTTGACTTTAAAAGGGATTCAAAACATGTTAAAACCTATAGATGTGTATATAGTAAAGTGTGAGATGATAAATTAGTCACCAAACACCCAAAAACTGGAGATTTGGATGTAAATCAAGGAAAATCCAAAAATCAACAACCAAATCCCATTCTTTCTTTCCCAAAAATGCAGATTTGAAGAACTCTAATGAATTCTTTTGCAATCTACCCTTAATCTATGATTTAGACTTGGTTTGAAGGAGAAAAAGGAATGTTTTGGGTGACGAATGGGTTAGTGGGAATTTAGATCTATTTGAGAATGTTAAAAATAATTTGGGGATGATGATTCAGTCTATCATAACACCTACCAAACCCGAAATGGGTTACTGGGCTTGGTCCCAAACCTTACTAATTACCCACAAAGCCACTTCAAAAACTGTCAATCTTCAAACAGCCATACCTCCTAGTCAGAAAGTCCAAATCGCAATTATGACCACTCTATATAAAGGAAAACCATTATATCTTTGTAATGGAAGTGGTCTCGGATACTGATTCGTTTTCTATCAAAAGTTATGGTAATTACAGGTTTTCAGTGGTAAAATCATCTGGAAAATTCTTAAGATTGGAAATGTTACTAGTATGCATTTCCCAAAGTTATAGAGTCATACGACCTTTTATATAAATTAAAAAATAATATTTTATGATCCTCCGATACGTAAAATACTAGTCGTTGCATGATGACTCACCTTCCTTTAATTAAGATTTGCCTTTTTATTTTAAAATAATAGTGTCCTTTAATTCCTCAATGGATGGTCGACCATATCATGGGTTATTTGGGCCCTAAACAATTCCAAAACCAATTAGTATCATTCTCATTTAAATCCAAATTAAATTTTCAATTGATATCATATTCCAATACACGCGTTTATAATCTATATATACGTATTTTATTAAATACTAATGGTATTAAAAAAAATCAAATAAAATTCTAATAATCAATATTTCACAAATATTAATTAATTTAATTAATTTAAAGTACTTTTAGTATTTATTCTTATTAAGTTGAATTTAATATTTTATCGATATTATATAGATACGGGCATTTATACTTTTATATACGCACCTTTTTAAATACTATTGACATTAAAAATTCAATATAATTCAATAATTAATATTTCATAAATATTAATTAATTTCAATGATTAAAAATTGATTAAATCTTTTGATTCATTCGAAATATTCATCATTTCAGTTATGTGACTCAAAGGTGTAAATTCAGTCTGAGATTAATATTAAACAACTCAAATATTAACGTTCACATATCACCTTAGCTAGTGATATGACATTTTGGCTGAATTTATCGCTTACACATTTTTTGGTAAAATCTAATTTTACTTATTATAAGCATTCCCTGGTTGTAACAATTATTTAAACAATTCTCTTCGCCAAAACTATATCACATTAGGACTTATGAAATTTGATTTTGGTCAATATTCCAATATCATCAACATTCAACTTTTTAAGTCCAAACAAAAATTCCTTAGTTTAATAATAACATTTATTATTAACTGTACTACTTTGGTCAGAGATTTTGACTTTGAATTGACTGCAGTTGACCTTGATACTGATCTTATATAACCGAGGAGACGAATTCTTTATAGAATAGTGTTTTGCTTCTAATGATTCAACTCGTACCCAACTATAATCGTTCAATAGACGATATGCCATGATTTAACATAATCAAAGTGAAGCATTTACATTGAAGTTCAATAATATTCTCAAGTAGAGAGAATTGTGCAATATCGTCGCTTCAAGATTCTCTGTTTGACCTTAGTTATATTAACCAACAGAAAACTCTCGAGTGAGTCATTCCATAGTTATCTAATAATTATTAGTACTTTCGTGCCCCCAATAGCCATGAGTAATACACTGCCCAACTTTGGAGAGTGTTACGTACTCTAGTCTCAATGGATGTATCGATATCCGGTCTTCATACATCTTGACTAGGAATATTTAAAATGATATGTTTATTATATTATGATTGGTTGCTCATGATTACAACACATTGTTACTACTATCACAAAACATATCGTTTATTTATTTTCTATTAAATATACTTAAATGTGAATAATTAATTAATATAACATAGTATACAAGTATATAATAAAAAGAAAAACAACTTTTATTTTGAATGAGATTTTATTTGATATGTTATGTTGTCTTTGGGTATCCACTATTTGTACCATGACTATTTCTTCTCAACAAATTCTCTGATTAGGTGGAAATTTCAAAGAAAGTGCCATTGTTTCTTGTGAACTCTAGGCTCCTTTACGATCTACATCGCCGCATTGCTGTCACAAAATAATGTCATTGGATTCTTCGTGTTGGGAATCTCTCCTAGCTCACTTAAAAGTTTGCACATTCAGACCGCTTCTTTAGCTACTTCATTAAGGGCTATGTATTCGGCCTCCATCGTGGAATCTGCTACCATTTCCTATTTGGAACTTTTCCAACCGACGACACCATCATTTATATTAAAGACATAATCTTACATTGACTTACTATCATCGATATCACTTTGAAAGCTAGAGTAAGTATACCCCTTCATAAGAAGGTCCCCATTCCCATATATAAGAAATAATCCTTAGTGTTTCTTAAATACTTTAGTATACATTTTACAACTGTCCAATGTTTCTCTCTAGAATTAGACCGGTACTGACTTGTGCATCCTTATGTGTATGCCACATCCAATCTAGTACATAGCATGTCATACATTATGGAATCAATTGCTGATGCATACAGTTTCCTTCATATGCACTTTCTCCTCATCAGTTTGAAGAGCGTCCTTTTTAGAGATGATGATTCCAGATCGTGTCGAAACATTTTTGCGCTTGGAATTCTCCATACCGAACCTTTTCGGTATGATATTTATGTACATGGATTGGGACAATCCCAGCAGCCTCTTGGACCTATCTCTATAGATCTTTATACCTAGTATATAGGTCACTTCTCCCATATACTTCATGGAGAAATTTTTGAAAAGCCAAGCTTTCACTGATTGCAACAACAAAATGTCGATGCCAATTAATAGAAGATCATCAACATATAAAATTAAGAACATGATAGCACTTCCTTGTTCCTTTCAGTATACGTACACTTCCTTTGTGTTTTGATAAAAACCAAATTGTTTGATTACTTTATCAAAACACTTATTCTAACTCCTTGAAGCTTGTTTAAGTCCATAAATAGATTTTAACAACTCGGAAGCCTTGCCCTCACTCCCACTAACCACGAAACCCATTGGGTTGCATCATATAGGCGGTCTCTTCAAAATCACCATTTAGAAATGCTACCTTTACATCCATTTGCCATATTTCATAGTCGTACAATGCAACTATAGCTAGCATTATCCAAATGGACTTAAGCATTACTATAGGCGAAAAGGTTTCATTATAATTAACTCCTTGAATTTGAAAAAAATCCTTTCGCAACCAACCTTGCTTTGTAAGTCTCCACTTATCCATCAACATTTAGCTTTTTCTTGAAAATCCATTTACAACCAATGGGTTTTATTCCTTCAGGTATGTCAGCCAAAGTCCATACTTTATTTTCATACATGGAATCCATCTCATTGTAGCTTCAAGCCAAAGAGCAGAGCCTTTACTCTATAGTGCTTATTGCAATGGTAGAGGAGTGTCGTCATCTAAGATGCAATCCACCTTCTCATCGTCCACAAGAAATCCATAGTATCTCTTTGGTGCACGAGATTCCATACTAGAATTTCTAATAGGTTGCGTATTTTTCATATATGGGTGAATTTGGTTCTCCCACTAGTTCGTCTCTGTATTAGATTCTTGGACCTCATCCAATTTCACAACTTCGTTGTTAATTTACTTTAACGGAAATTCCTTTTCTAAAAAGATAGCATGTTGATAAAAAATAAAATTTTGTTCCTCATGTTGTAGAAAATATATCACATGGAGTTCTTGGGATATCCTATGAGTTTACATAAGACTAATCTTGCCTTAAGTTTATTGAGACCAACGTTCTTAACGTAAGATGGACAACCTCATACCTTCAAATGTTTGAGTGGAGTTTCTTCTCATGCCACATCTCATATGGTGTCTTAGGCACAAATTTTGTGGGTATCAAATTCAACATATGCACTGCGGTTTCTAGCTCATATCCCAATAGGACAGAGCTAACTAACCTTTACTCATCATGGAACAGACCATATCTAATAGGGTTCTGTTCCTTTTCTCTGAAATACTGTTATGTTGTAAAGTATATAGTGTAGTACTTGAGAGATAATCCCGTTATCTTTTAAGTATTGTTGGAGCTTTTGTCCAATATACCCACCTCCCCAATCAGATCTAATTATTTTAATCTTATGGATCATCTGATTTTTACCTTATTTTATATTCCATGAATTTCTCACAAACACTGGATTTGTTCTTTGTAAGATACACATATCCTAATCTCGAGAAATCATCCGTAAAGATTACAAAGTATGAAGAATAATTTCGGTAACTATAGGCATCGGGATACATACATCATTATATATAAGACCAAAGGGTTCATTGACTCTTTTATTGCTTCTACTAAAGGGATGCTTGGTCATTTTTCCTTTGAGACATGACTCGCACTTATGAAATGGTTCAGAATCATATAATGGTAGAAAACCTTTGGTTTTCAATTTGTGTAGTCGTTTCTCACTTATATTACCTATCATACAATGCCAAAGATAGTTATTACTTACGTCAACATTAGAAGAGTTACTCACAGCACATACATATTTAGTATTAATCACATAAATTCCATTATCCAGAATACCATCGTAGATTTTATTACCATTCAACATAATGTTCATAACATTATTAGCACGATGAAATATATAACCAGACTCAAACAACCTAGACACTATCAAAAATAATGTCTTTCACATAATAACAATTATTTAATATTAAAATAATCCATTTGGCAAACTTAAAATGAAAATACCCAACTACTGTTGCATCTACTAGAGATCTATTGGGAACTTGAAGCCTCGTCTCTCCCTTTGCTACATGATGTATGTTTTTAAGTCCCTGTAACAAATTATAGAAGTGAGTTCCAGATCTGGTATCTAAATTCCAAGATAATTTATTGATTATAAAACAATTTTGAATCATAAATAAACTTGTAGGAGCATCAGAATTATTATGTTTCTTCTCTTTAACGATCTTCTAGTGCTCTGGATAGTTTCATTTCTACTGACCCTTCTTGTGATGGTGATGACATTCACCCTTGTTAACTAGGGTAGTCTTCTTATTCTTCTTATTAACCCTATTTCTCTTCTTCGAACCTTTCGAAGATGATGTGTTCCCCTTAATCGAGAGTGTTGTACTCATTGTCTATCATCATAGCCAACCATGAAAGTCTATCAATATCGTCTTTCATCGCTATAACATAATCGTCCACTTTCATTCCCTTCATCATTTGTGTATTAAACCATTTCTAAATTCGTACCTTGCGGAATGAGATTGTTCCCAAAAAAGCTCCAAAGCTTGCAAAAATTCGATGGATATTTGTGTTTTCGTAACTTGGGCGATCTTTAGGTCCAAGACCAATTTTTCATAGGCTAATCTTAGTTCAGGGTCTGCATCATCGATGGGTTTTTGTTTGAAGGTTCGATTATAGACAACCATTAACATTCGTATATGAGTGATACCTTTATTGCCATTAACAAGTCTGTGTAGTTAGTTTCGGTGAGTTTGTCATTTTCAGAAAACAACCTAGGTGGGTCGCCTTGTCAAGGCTTTGAAGTGTTCCTTGTCCATGTCTAGAAGATTAGACTCGACAGTAGGAGCCATTAGCAAGCATTGGGAAATCGAGTTCACACAATCCCTTCTGTTATATTATCACACTGGATGGAGAAGGGACTACTGGGGGCTCCGCTCTTTCATTTGATGTCAGAATGACTACGAATTCTCCTATAAGACATTTTAGATCAAGAAAAAAGATTACTAGAATATAAAGTCAAGTGAACTAGAAACTATTGGATGATAATATGAAAACTAGAGAGCTTAGCTCGTAAGGATAGTGTTATTACCACTTATCAGAACTTGAAGAAGTTAAGAAACTTGATGAAGATAAGAAGAAACCGAATAACATATTCCAATAATGTACGGATAAACACCTAAGCAGTAGACATTTTCAATAAATTTTTATTTAGTAGATTAGTACATTAATCATAATAGATGTTCTTAGAATATTAGTAAGGTTAAACATTACATTTCATTTTACTAATAAGCTCCCATAAGTCTTTCGTATTTCTGAAAACCTTAAGACAAAACATAGACGCCTTTCGACTTTACCGGTGGGTGTTAGGACTCGTTTGCCTTGGGATTCTGACTTCGAGGAATATCGGCAAATCATACTCCCACAAATGATGGATAACACATTATCGATTATAGCATATACAACTCCTAACCCTTGGTTCTTTTTCCTAACCTTATTTCGACCTTGAGGAATATCACCAAATCGAAAGAGATTATTCAATCATACCTAACATTTTGCAATGGCTTAAGTATAAATATACATGTCTTGAGGAATATCAACAAACATGTACATATATCTTACCTCATCTATTCAATATATTAATAATACTACACATAACATACTCAGCTTAAGGAACATCAACAACCGAGGAGTATGCAAGTAATCTGTTAATATATAAATGGTAGAGGATAACTTTATATTAATGAATCATAATCTTTAATACAATTAATCGAATGATATCGACTTATGGAATAATGAATTTGTATGAAATACCCTTATGATTCAAGTGTCGGACACATTTGAAATTATAGTGTACGTACTTTACATATGTATTTAACCCTTAGGTCTAATTAGGGTTTCTTATTATTCCGCCTTTTATTACACATTCACGTTATATAAGTTCTAATTATTATATAACTTTTATAATTTAATTAACTTATATAATAACCTTTTGTATAATCTTAAATTAATATTATTAATTAAGTCTTATTTAATAAATTAAATTAATTAGTTAACATTTAAATTAATTTTATATTATTCAATTAAACATTTTATATTAAATATATACACTATAACATTTATAGCTATACACATATATCTTTATATATATTTATTGAATTATTTATCAATTAACATTTAGTCAATTTATTTAATTAAATAATTTTAATTAGTTATTTTAATTTCAAAAATTTCATATATACTTAAATCATCTTACATATATCATTATATATGTTATATATGATTTTATTTACTAACTATTTAATTAATTCGTTTAATTTATTAATCCAAGTAACAGTTTCATTAATTTTCAAAACTAATAAAATTTCAAATCAGTTTTGTAAATCATATTATAACATTTATAATATACATCTCATTTTAAACTTCGTTTTTAAATTTAAAATTTCATTTTGATTTCATTTTTTCTTAAATTAGCCCAAGGCCCAAATAAAAACTGAGCATTTTTCATTAGGGATAACCTTTGGAATTACTTCACCTTCCGGGCCTGGCCGGTTGCTAAGTAGGGCATGATACTTGCTTACCCAAACTCGGCCTATACACTACTTTTTCAAAGACCTTACCAAATGGGTAAACTGATTAGTTAACCCTAACATGACTAATTTAGATCGCATAAACTATCTGGCTCTAATACCAATGTTGGAACTGGGCCAATCAGAAGTGGGTCAAATTGGTAAATTTCAATTATTTTATCCGTTTTGATCTTAGTTGGGCCGATGAAGCCTAAATTGATTTTAGATATAATCTAAATTTTTGAATAAAATATTCATTCTATTTCTTTTAATTAAACTTACTTTAAAGTTAATTTTAAGTTATATGCTTGTTAAATGAGTGCATCAAATGCATCCATGCTTAAAAGTGTAAGTGCAACAGATGGAAAGTGTATAAAGTTAATGTGAACGTTGTTTAGGTGCTAGAATTTACACCGCAACAGACACATTTTGACTTTGTATATGCCATTCTCACTCAAAATATTGTTTTTAAATAAGATACACACACACACATAGAGATATATATTTATGTATGTATGTATGTATGTATGTATGTATAGTTATTTACATTGAATAGACTATGTTTGTATAATATGTATTAAAGTTAACGTAGGCGATTTAAAATTGAGTTTGATTAAAAGATAGTTTAAAACTTATTTAAATAATTTACATAAAAGTGCAGTTTTATAAATTAGAGTTAAAACACACACATGCATATATATATATATTTGTGTGTGTATGAAGTATGTGTGTATATATATGTATATTCATACACAAACACACACAAATTAATCGATGCTTAGAAAACAAAAACAACATTAAAATCTTGTTTAATGTATTTGTAATTTAAAAGTCACATCTCTAAATAAAATTGTTTAACATAGATCCAATTGTTAATTTAAGAAACAAATCATAATATTTATAGTATTCCCTTTTTTTGTATAACAACATATGAATTTTATATTCATTTATTTTTCATGTAAACTATAATTAAAATTGTTTCAATATAACTTATAATAAATGTATTCAATTCTTAACCTTTATAATGTGAAACTAAATCCATTACTAAATATGTTTCAAAATTTTATTCAAACAATGATTTTTGAAATAAGAGAATCAGATAACTTAGACATATATAAATTTATGATAATGAGATTCAGATCTGAAATATATACACAATATAGACAAACTTACAAGAGCAGTAATGATTTCATAATTATTATCATTGATATCACATGAATGACATATTAATAATAAAAGGGGATATTAAAACATATTAGCAGGATGACAATACAACTAATTTAAAAGAAGAAATTTAATATTCAAATCATAATCCAAAATTTATATAGGTAAAAGAGATGGAAGAGCAAAGGATTAAAAGCATATAGATGATAATTTATATGTAAATAGAATAGAAAACTACCTTTGTGATGTTGCCAGGAGAAACACCTTAAATGAAAATTTGATTCCTAGATCTAATGAATCACTCGCTAGATCTTGCAACAATCGAGAGATAACCATTTTTTAATTTAATTTTGTTTGAATTTAGTTTAGGAATTTTGAAACATACTTACCTCCATGAAAATTTTGACCCCGGTTGGAGTTAGAATGAATCACAAATGACAATGGCTAAAAGGAATCAAATAAGGAAAATAAATGTCACATTAAAAATATAATGACTCACTTTCCTTCAATTAAGATTTATCTCTTCATTTCAAAATATTAGACTCTTCTAATTCCTCAAAGGATGGCTGGCCATATCATGGGCTATTTGGGCCCTAAAAACCAATTAGTATTTTTCCCATTTAAATCTAATTTGTTTTTTTTATCGATAGCATATAACAATACGCGCGCTTATAACTTTTTATGTATGCACTTTATTAAATACTAAAGGTATTCGAACAAATCAAATAAAATTTTAATAATTAATATTTCACAAATATTAATTAATTTAATTTATTTAAAGTACTTTAGTATTTGTTCTTATTTAAATTGAATTTAAATATTCTATCGATATCGTATATCGATACGTGCATTTATAACTTTTATATACGTATCTTTTTAAATACTAATGACATTAAAAAATTGAACATAATTCAATAATTAATATTTCGTAAATATTAGTTAATTAATTTTCAATGATTAATAGTTAATTAAATCATATGGTTTATTTGCAATATTCATTGTTTCGGTTGTGTGACTCGTAGGTGTAAATTTAGTCAGCAATTAATATTAAAAAATTCAAATATTAATGTTCACACGTCATGTTAGCTAGTGGTGTGACATTTTGGCTGAATTTGTCGCTTATACGTCTTTGGTAAAATCTAATTTTAATTATTATAATCGGTCCCTAGTGGTAGGCTTGTCAACGGATACTTTTGGTTGCGGATAGTGTCATATCCGCATCCAAAACCATTTTCGGATATCGAATATCTGCATCCGTGGATACGGATGGATACTAGATAATTATACTATTTGCTAATGACCGACAAATCAAGAATATAAATAAAAAAATTTAGTTTAACATAAAAAAATTTCAATCCCATTAATTATAAAAGTATTAAAAATAAACAAATATGATTATAATAAATAATTTTGGGTAGTTAATAAGCATTATGCATGTAATATAAACTACAAACTTAATAAAACAATAAATAAATATCTTCCATTGTACTAAAACACACATAATTTAAATTATAATCTTAACAAAAACCAGATGGATAATTTTCGGATATGGATGTCTTCGTATCCCCGTCCGCATCCATTTTTCCGAATATTGGATATTTATCCACTTTTCAGATACAGATGCGGACGAATTTAGGATTTTTGGGTATCCATAGACAGCCTACCTAGTAGTAATAATTATTTACACCAATTCTCTTCGTCAAATCTATATCATATTAGGACTAATGAAATATGGTTTTGGTCTAAATTCCAATAACATCTACATTCAACTTTGTAATTCCAAACACAAAGTCCTTGGTTTAATAATAACATTTATTGTTAACTGTACTACTTTAGCCAGAGATTTTGACTTTGAGTTGACTACAGTTGACCGCGAT
Organism: Allium fistulosum; assembly: GCA_030737815.1. Classification (NCBI taxonomy): domain Eukaryota; kingdom Viridiplantae; phylum Streptophyta; class Magnoliopsida; order Asparagales; family Amaryllidaceae; genus Allium; species Allium fistulosum. The sequence goes on from CM060905.1 coordinate 90,874,764, forward strand.
ACTGACCTCATATAACTAACGAGATGAACACTCTACCGAATAGTATTTTACATGCAATGCTTCAACTTAGACCCAACTATAGTCATTCAATGGACAACATGCCATGATTTAACTATAATCATAATGGAGTGTTCACATTGAACTTCAACTGTATTCTAAAATCAAGAGAATTGAGCAATATCGTCACTTCAAGATTCTTTGTTTGACCCTAATTTTTTATTTCCAATAGAAAACCGTTTAGGAGTCATTCTATAGTTATCCAATAACTATCAGTATGTAACACCTTGGTTCCCCCGGCAAACATGAGTAACGCACTGCCCAACATTTGAAGAACATTACATACTCTAGTCTCAATGGATGTATCAATATCCAGTCTTGATACTTGTAACGGCCTACCATTTCGAACCATTCAAATCAACAATCATCCACACATGTCGGACCTGGATTGCTCAAAACAACAAATTGTTATTTAATATTTGGCAAAACTTAGCATATACAGTAAATAAATCAATCACATAATCATAGACATAGAGTAATATAACAATAAGCAGCAAAATAGATAAATAGTAGTTCATGAAGCTACTATAGAACATCAGAGTGTGAAACAAATACAATAGAAAATCCCAAGTACATAATAGTCACTAACACCAAAGCAACTGACAAGTTTGAACATAACAACTGGAAATAACTGAAATAACCGAAAGCTGAACCGATAGAAGATAGATCTCCAAGCAAAACTCCAAAGGTGAGTCTCAAATGCTGTGACACTCAGTCTGACCCGAGCATAAAGCAAAACACAACACACTCGAGTCAGGATTAACATTCTTATGCAAGTAAATCAACTCAAGTGAAATGCAATATAACTGTAACGACCCGCCTTTTTGGATGGTTTAAATCGACGATAAACCACACACGTTAGACTCAAACCATTCAAAATGGAGGATTGTTATGGGGTAAATAAGAAAAAGCAGAGAAAGAAAGAAAACAAACACAGAATCTCACAGCGGAATGATAAAATATAACAATCACATAAACAGTTCATGAAGCTGTTTTACAAATAACATTTGATTACACTTTTACAATACATATTAGAGTTACATACAACAGGAATAAATAACTAAATGCAGCGGAACAACATGATGCAGTGGAAATAATATAATAAATAATTATAGTATTAAATCCCGTCTTCGTCCTCCAGAAAAGCAGTCTTCGACACACTGAAAAGTTCAGACTGACTCGAGCGAATTGAAAAGACAAAACACTCGAGTCAGAACGAAAAGATCTTATGTAAGTTAAATCAACAGTAAATAAATACGAGTGTAATGGCGTCGGAGATGTTTAGGGGTTTTGACATCTCCTATCCGGTGTAAAATGTGAGTGCAATAACTTAAGAAATGTTCGGGATTCCATCTCCTAAGGATCCGTTAAACTATCTAGATACATAGTACAATACGCTATTATAATAGTGTCTACAGTAAAGTAAAGTATTAAAATAACGTTAAGGCATTACCCATATCTCCTTAACACATTTTTATATATTCCCGTAGTCTATATATTACCGTAATTCCTCCGTAAACTGTTGGGCTATCAGAGGGCACTCCATAGATACGGTACAAACCAAACTCGTAGAAGGCACGATAAGGCATGTGACAAGGCACGCGAGACAATGCCCAGGGTAGGATACTACCGTTTTGCGGATCCGGACCGGTGGTAATGCATAGCAGCTACTACCTCCCACCTTGGAACACACTCCCATAATAATCGAGGGGTGGCCACCAAATCAATCACAAAGTCATAATATTGTATCGAAGAAGCATGTTCGATCGGAGGTGCGACCTCACTTAGCCCGGCGTGGCTCTAGATTTAGTCGCATCAAGCTGACTCATGGGAGTCAGGGCTACGTAAATTCCTCATACAGAATCATTCGCCAAACCATCCTGCTTCATTCTGGAATCTCCACCACGTACACAGTTTTAAAGTGGTTTTCGGTATTGGCAGAGAGTATGACAATATTTGATCCCGGTCTCTTTAACAACCAAATGCTTATTTGTAACGACCCGATATTTTCAACCATTCGCATCCACACATGTCGGACTTGAATTGCTCAAAATACCGCGTTGTAAATAAAATTTGGCAAATCTCAAAATATACAGTAAATAATAATCACAGATCACAGACACAGAGTAAGAAATGCAGCGGAAGTAAAAGAAATAGTAGTTCATGAAGGTACTATATAAATACATCAGAGTTAAGTAAGATACAATAGGAATACCAAGATACAACAGGAGTAACAGTACAACAGAAGTCTCAATATGATAACCAAGTACAATCTGAATAAAACAATAGAACTGAGATAGATAAAACTAGACAAGCTGATAATCTCCAGCGATTCCAATCTCCAGCGATTCCAATCTCCAGAAAGTCGAATCCAAATCTGTGAATACTCAGGCTGACCCGAGCGTAAATAAAAATACAAACACTCGAGTCAGGATATACATACTTATACAATGTAAACCAACTCAAGTGAACTGTAGTAAAAGTACAAGTAACTTAAAGGATGCTTGGGACCGCCCATCCTCTAAGGATCCGTTAAACTATTTACTATGTAGTAATATTGCGCTATTATAATAATGTCTGACAGTAAAATAAACCTGCTTTTAAATAGCGTTCCGGGTTACCCATATAGCCCTTCACACATAATAGTCCCAGTAGTCCATCCAATATCTGCATATCTCCTGATCGGGAGACTACGAGAAGATACGCATGGGCTACGGGAGAAAACCAAACTCGTAGTAAAGGCTCGATATGGTAGGTGACACGGCACACAAGGCAATGCCAAGGTAGATATACCAATTACGACACTCGGGCTGGTGGTAACGCAGCAGCCACATACGCCCACCTCGGAACACATTCCCAAATCGGAGGGTGGCCACCAAACAATCACAAGTAATAGAATGGTATCGAAGAAATGTGTCCGCTACGAGGTGCGACCTCAACTGGCCCGAAACCGCTCCTGTTTTAGCCACCTTATGCCAACTCAGGGGAGTTGGGTCCACGTAACATACCACAAGAACGTCGCCACCATCCTACTTCATTCTGGAATCTCCACCGCGTACACAGTTGTCAAAGTGGTTTTCGGTATTGACAGAGAGTATGTCCATATCTGATCCCGGTCTCTTTGCCAACCAATCGTTATTATAACCTGTGGTTATAACTTTAAAAATAATACTTTATACTTCAAAATAAAATATCATTTCCAAACCCAATCTTTATCAAAATAAAGATTAAATCAATTCCAAACCATTTCAATATATTAAAATATAATATCTTTCCAAAACTTCATTTCAAATCATTTCAATATATCAAAATATCATAACTTTCCAAACTTCATTTCAAATCATTTTAATATATCAAAATATCATATCCTCTCAAACTTCATTTCAAATCATTTAATATATCAAAATATCATATCCTTTCAAAACTTCATTTTCAAATTATCATTTGAGTTCAAATCCAAATATTCAACTTTAAATACCTTTTAAATTCAAAGATATCATTCATTTATTATCATTTCAAGTCACCTTTTAAATAGTTTATATTTCAATCAGAATAATTCATTTAAACCATTTAAATGTGTAATTATTATACTTCCAAATCAAGTATTCAATTTCCAAAGTTTCAAACCATTATTAACTCATTTACTTAGTTAAAAACCATAAACATTGAAAATTTCAGCCTTTCACAGCATTCAGAAAAGGCTGTTATAAGTTATACTTAAAAACATTTTAATTCAGCAAAGACAGCATTTTAAAACTGTTGTTAAATCTCAGTTTTAGTTGAAATTTAGTTCAAAACAGCATTTCCAGAAATGCTGTAATAGCTCAAGTTTCAAATGAAGGTTTTTATTAATTTCAGCAAAGACAACAGACCACTACAGCATTCACAGAAATACTATAATAGGCCTTTATTAAGTGTTTAGCCTTTAGTTCATATGCATCTACTACAACATTTACAGAAATGCTGTAATAGCTCTTTTATTAAGCTTTTAGTTCATTTCAGAAACCATAGCATTTCTGAATGCTATTAAAAATATTTTCCAGATTTTAGTGTATTTCCAGCAAACAATAAACTTTGATTTAAACCTTTTTAACATTATAAAAATCATATTTTCAACATTCAAAAATGTTCATTAACATACCTTTTTACATATGATTTTTATAAAGTAAACTTTACAAAAAATCCAATTTTTCAATAGTTTTACTTAACAATTCAAATATACAATTTTCCCATTTTTACCTTTTACAATTTATTAACACTTACATTTTCAAATTACCATTTCACACATTAAACAAAATTTCCAATTTATTTAATTAATTTAAACCTTTAATTAGAACCAAATTTCCCATTTCCAAGTCAAGTTATATTTAAAATTTCACATTTAAGCATTCATTCATTTAACCATTTTAGTTCATAGAAAAATCAATAATACTTTATTAAATCATTTAAATTCAAATCAAATTATCATATTTCCCATTTTCCAAATAAAATTAAATTTCCATTTTATTCATAACTTAAATTCATTTTAAACCAAAATCCAAATTTCCAAACTTAAGTTATATTTCCAATTTCAATTTAACTAGTCATTTATTCAACATTTTTAACTTATAGAAAAATCATAATTTCTTTATTTAAACAATTTAAAATCCAATTTAAATCAAATTAGCATAAATTTACACTTTTAAACATATTTAAAATATTCAAAATACTTTATAAAATAACCACGGGCCTGTATATAGTTTTCTAACCTAGGTCAAGTGATACAGATATATATCATTTCAATCCGCAGTTTACAAAGAAAAATCCGGGTTCTATCATTTCAAACCCGCAATCCCAAGTCAAAATAAATTAAATAAAAACCGTTCAGGCCTATCATTTCAGCCCATAATGATTTTCCCTATTCTAAAGTCCATTCGGATATGTATCATTTCAACCCATGGTGATTTCTATACTAATAGGGAACTTGCAGTGTGATAAACAGATATAAATGAACAGTTAACAACATATATCAGTAACAGATGATATGACAGATAAATAAACAGGTTTAACAACATATAATATATAACATAAGCAGGTATAACATAACATAATATTCTACATATTCAATTGTTGTCAATTCACATTTGCATAAGTATAAATGGCAGGTGAGATTTACTCACCTCTTTGTGCTGGAGATATCAATTCAAATGACACAGCAGATTCTAGATAGCACGATGACACAACGATGGATCCAAGTGGATGAAAACCAAGCTAATGATCTTGTGTTACAAGCCAAAACAAAACAAAGTAAAATTAAAATTCAATACAACATTGAATAGAGATAACTTTGAAATAAAAAGCAAATTGTACACACAAACTTTTGCCTTGTTTTCTACATAAGCTTGCACGGCCTAGGGCTTGGTTTGGCTCAGGTTTGGACATGTTTTGGTTCAGGTTTCTACCTAAAAAGGCATGGCTACAAGGCATTGAAGTGGTGGAGGAGGTTAAATAACATGAATACAAGGAGTCTTATGCAAACTAGTGAAGTTTTGCACAACATTTGGCTCAGCTACATGGATGTTTGGGCTCGGCTATACATGTTTCAGATCTGGACAGAGGAGATGGCTGAGAGTAAATGGTCATATCATGGTGGTGGTGGAGCATGGGGAGGTGGCCAAGGTGATCTAAGGTGAAGGTGATGAAGACTAGGTGGCTAGGCATGCAATTTGGAAGGTTTTGTGCAACTTTTGAGGTGTTTGTCTTCATTTAAAGGCCATGTCCTGATTTGGTCAGAGGGGAAGAGAGGGGTTTGAAGCCATGGAAGGGGAGGAGGAAGGTGGTGGAGGCTTTGGTGGAGATGGTGGAGGGTTTGGCCGAGCAAAGCTAGGTGAAATCATGGCAAAACCAAGCAAAACAAAGAAGAAAAAGTAGAAAAATGATGAGAAGCCATTACCTAAAATGTTCTAGCCGTGAATACAAATGAGAAGAATGGTTTCTTGCGTGAAAAATAAAGTGAAAGTCATGGCTAAACCAAAGAATAATACACGGCCAAAAGAATTAAAGGAAGAGTTATGGAAAATGAAAAGTTTAGGCAATGAAAAGTCTTAGGTTAAAAGCTTTTTAAACTCTTCACATTTCCATTTCTTTAAATCAAATAAAAACAAATAAAAATTCAGAAAATGTATTTAAAAACTGAAACAAAGTAAAATAAAATAAAAATAAATAATTAAATTTAAAGAAAATAGAAAAAGAATTAAAGAAATTGCTTAAAAATTCAAAACAGGGCTTAAAAATTTCAAATAAAGCATCACTAGCTTTAGAAAATTTCTATTTCACTTTAAAACAAATACAAGGTCCAATAAATAAAATAAATGAGGAACAAAATAAAGAAAAGTGAAAATAAATAATTATCTTTTGGAAAAATAGAAAAATAAATAAAGAAATAGCTTATTTAATTGAAACTAGACTTACATTTCAAACAAAATGCAATTACTTTGGAAAATTATATTGTTGGGTGCGTTTCCACCACCAAACCAAAGAGAAGAAGGCCTAGCCGAACCAAAGTCTCAATTCCACCTGCCACCGGATCGGGGTATTACCGAACCAACCCACAAGCACTACCGAACCAGAGTAGATACCCTCACCACCGAACCAACCCACAAGCACTACCGAACCAGAGTAGATACGCTCACCACCGAACCAACCCACAAGCACTACCGAACCAGAATAGATACTACCACCACCGAACCAACCCATCTCCATGACCCATCTCTTCACTCACCACCGGACCAAGTCCCACCGAGCCAAATCCCAACTCACCTCACCACCGGACCAAGTCCACCGAACCAAAAGGAAGAGGGCGTTACCGAACCAACATTGCTAGGCCAGATCACGTCAGCCCAGGCCCACCAGCAGCTATACACTTCCAAGACCCCTACCCCCAGCCTCACTCTATAAATAGAGGGGTAGGGGTACAACAATGGCAGACAAGTTTGAGAGCTCATGCACGGACAGAACTTTCGAACAACTTTCATACACTTGTAACCAAAGCTTTGTACTTGTAATCTGAACAGTAAAGGAGAATAACATATAAAGTGGACGTAGGCGCATTCTGGCCGAACCACTATAAATCTTTGTGTCTTTTACAGTTTAGTCCCTGCTTTTTATATATTTGCATAAACCACCCAAATCGCTAAGAACAACGTAAAATCGACTAAATCATACGGCTTGGAGGTGTTTGCCCAATTTTTGTGCAAACATTTTTGGTGCTTTCACTGAGAAGTGGCTGAACTCGGGACTTCAGCTTCTCCCACTTAACTTTCTTCCTAACAGCATCGCTCATTGCTTGGAAGACATGCCTCCCAAGCATAAGAAAGATGTTAACAAAGGAAAAAACATCGCAACCAGCAGTATTCCAGATCCAGTGGTCACAGATCAAGTAAATCATCCCATTCCAACAGCAGTACCAAATGAAGGTCAGGCAAATCCGACAACCCCTGCCACGGGACAGCCGGTAGCAATTACTAGGGCAGATCTAGAGAGGGTTGTGGCTGAAGTGACTAACCGCTTCACATCCCAACAGGAAGCCTTGGTGGACCAACTCATGTCACGCTTAAGGGATGCTGAAGAGTCCAACCACAACACTGAATCATGGGGTAAGTCCCAGTCTAGAGGATCTCGGAGGCAACAAAGATCTTCCTTCTTTGAAGAAGCTAACGACAGAAGCGGCCATGGTAGGAGCCAAGACCGAACTCAGTCCGAACGCCGACCCGAGGAAACGCTTGGAACCGAACCCAACGGGAGAGGTACCAGGCGAAGGTCAACCGTAGCTGAGCCTGTCATGCTGCCTAACCACGGAAACGCCAATGAACGGGGCCGAGCTGGAGTCCAGTCCGAAGTTGGACCCAAGGAAGTGCTTAGATCAGAACCCAGCAGGGGAAGATCAAGGCAAGGGCCAGCTGTGGCTGACCCTAGCATGCTCCCAGAAGACCAAAGACAGCCACTGGAAAATATTAGGAATGATAGACGATACCATCCCTACAGGTCATCTGGACGGAATCAATCCCACAGAGAAGAACCGAACTCATTTCTATCCGCTCCAAATTCTGATGAAAGGATGGCACGCTTGTTCAGAGAGTGCGTCCAACGGGATCAAAGAGATCAAGGGATAGGCGCGAGGGTAACCAGCCCTTTCGCCCGCAATATCGAGATTGCCATCACCCCCCGAGAATGGAAAATGCCAACAATAGAACTTTACAAGGGAACCTCTGACCCCGTTGTACACTTACAGAGATACACACAGCATATGCTCATGAGCGGAGCAACAGAGGGAGTACTGTGCAAATGCTTTCCACTATTCTTAGCAGATCTAGCTACCTCCTGGTTCAGCCATCTACCCTAAGGATCCATCAGTTCATGGGAGATGTTGAAAGAAAAGTTCATCAGCCAGTTCCGCATTCATGTGGAGCAACCCAAGGACGCTTATTCCTTATCCAGTATCAAACAGAAACCTGGAGAGAAAGTGCAGCAATATCTAACCCGATTCAATGCCGCAGCGGCCGTAGTCCAAGATGACGATGAGAAGCTTATCTTAATGGCCCTCTATAGTGGGGTGCGTCCAGATACTAAATTTGCTAGAAGATTGACAAAAGAAAAACCAGCTACTTTACCCGATTTCTTCCATGAGGCTGGGAAATATATGAGACTTGAAGACGCTGCCACTGAGGGGCAGTCAGGGCAACAAAATAAGGCAGCTCACGGCAACACGCCCACTGTAGCAAAGGACGTTCGAAGAAATGACTCTAGAGACAATGCTGGGGGCAAGAAGGGAGAAAAGCGTCTATATTGGCCAGGACCGAGATTTGACGCTTACACCCCTTTGAATGAAACGGTCGAAAACATCTTCCTGGCCACTCAAGACGAAGTTAAATACAAACGCCCCCTGCACAAGAAGGAATCAGATAATGCAATTAAGTTTGGAAAATTCTGCCGCTTCCACGAATCCCATCGGCATGATACCAACGAATGCCATCATCTCCGGGACTTGATTGAAGAACACATCAGAAGAAGGAGACTAGAATGCTATGTAAAAGGTCAGAACAGGACTCCAGTTCCTGCCAATGAGAACCCAAGGCTACCCTCCCCAGAAATAGGCAGGGGAAATCGCAACACTAGCGGCTCCAGTCAAGAGAAGATAGTGGTCCATACCATCTCGGGAGGGCCACACATCGCCGACGGAAGTTGGGCAGAGATGGAAAGGTACGGAAAGTCACTTAGAAATAATGAAGAATGCGTCAATTCTATTATAGAAGAACGCCACCCAAAGCGGATAGAGAATGTTGACATCACATTCAGTAGGCGTGACCTGGAGGGAAGGCAGTACCCTCACATGGATCCCATGGTTATCTCTGCCCGGCTCGGTCCAGCCGAAGTTTTCCGAATTCTAGTAGACACTGGAAGCTCAGTAAATATCCTATTCAAGCATGCCTTTGACAAAATGAAGCTGTCATTAAAGGATGTTCTTCCCTGCAATAAACCACTACACGGTTTCACAGGAAATGCGAAAATGCCCCTCGGGCGACTGGACCTCTTTGTTGAAATTGGAAGTCATCCCCGCTCCGTTGTGCGGAAACAAACATTTGTGCTAATAGAAAACCACTCGGCCTACAACGCCTTCTTAGGAAGGCCAGCCTTGTCTGACTTCCAAATTGTCCTGGCTCCATGGTGCCTGAAGATGAAATTTCCAACGGACAATGGAATAGGGGAAGTAGAGGGAGACCAGGACATTCCTCGAGATTGCTATGTAACTGAACTTCGAAATAACCACAGGAAGGATAAAGGGAAGAGTGCAGAGATTGCCCTCTGCACAAAAAGTTTTGAAGCATAGCAACTAAAGAAAGCCCCTCCTCTTCGATATACCAATGACCCTTTCAATGAATTAGACCCCAGGGACAAAGAGGAGGAGGCTACCGCCGAGCCTGTAGAGGCTATGGAATTTGTATCTGTGGACAGACACGACTCGAGTAGACTATTGAAAGTCGGGTCCCAACTAAAAGAAGAATTGAAGGAACAACTCATTGATTTTCTCCGCCACAACTTGGATGTATTTGCATGGACGCACGCCGACATGACTGGAGTCTCCCCAGACATAGCATGCCACACACTAAACATCGATCCTACCAAGGCGCCAGTAAAACAGAAAAAGAGAAGTATGGGGGCAGAACGATCAGCGGCCCTCGATGAAGAAGTAAAGAACCTACTTGCCAATGATTTCATACGAGAAGCCATCTACCCAGAGTGGATCGCTAACCTGGTACTAGTAAAGTAGGCTAATGGGAAGTGGCGAACATGCATTGACTTCTCCAACTTAAATGACGCCTGCCCGAAGGATTGCTTCCAACTTCCCCGAATCGATCAGCTTTTGGACAGCACAGCCGGGCACAAACTCTTATCCTTTATGGACGCATACTCAGGATATAACCAAATTCCTATGCATACTCCCGACCATGACCACACTAGTTTCATCACTGACCGGGGATTGTATTGCTACAAAGTAATGCCTTTTGGACTTAAAAACGCAGGAGCCACCTATCAGCGCCTCGTCAACAAGATGTTTGCGGGGCTAATAGGACAAACTATGGAAGTTTATGTGGACGACATGCTGGTAAAGTCAAGGAAAGCCGACGATCACATAAGCCACCTGGGCGAGATGTTTCAAGTACTTTGCCAATATGGAATGAAGCTGAATCCTCTAAAGTGCTCCTTCGGAGTATCATCAGGAAAGTTCCTAGGATTCATCGTCCATGCCAGAGGAATTAAAGCAAACCCTGAACAAGTCCGAGCTCTGAAAGATATCAGGATACCTTCTACCCGAAAAGAAATGCAAAGCCTAAATGGAAAGGTGGTCGCCCTGAGCAGATTCATCTCTAAAGAAACTGACAAATGCATCCCCTTCTTCGAAGCTCTAAAGAAAGACAAAGGAAAGTTCGAATGGACTGACGAATGCTTAACAGCTTTCCTTAACTTAATCGAACACCTCCAGAGACCACCAATACTCTCAACTCCGAACAAAGGCGAAGAGCTATACCTATACCTTGCTGTGTCATCTCATGCTCTAAGCGCCGCCTTAGTGAGAGAAGACAACCGCACTCAGCGGCCGGTATACTTTGTAAGTAAGAGGTTTACGGGGGCAGAAGCCAGATATCCTAAACTTGAGAAGCTAGCCTACTGTCTACTAATCACATCACAGAAACTGCATCACTATTTCCAATCTCATTCCATCAGAGTTCTGACCGATCAACCGCTAAGGCAGGTACTCCATCGTCCCGACACTTCTGGGTGACTACTTAAATGGTGCATTGAACTAAGTCAATATGATATCACCTACCATCCTCGCACCGCCATCAAGGGACAAGCCATGGCCGATTTCATTGCCGAATTCACTACTAACGAAGGTAAGGAGCAATCGGAAATAGCAGAAGACATCAAGTGGAATCTCTTTGTGGATAGAGCGTCAAACGAATAAGGCTCGGGGGCAGGTGTGGTAATAATCACTCCCAGGGGAAATAAGCTACGCTATGCTCTAAAGTTGGAATTCGCTGCCAATAACAACGATGTAGAGTATGAAGCAGTGATAGCGGGATTAGAACTTGCCTTAGAGATTAGAGCCAAATCCTTATGTCTTCATAGTGATTCTCAACTTATCGTGAATCAGATACTAGGAGAATTTCAGGCTTGGGAAGAGTGGCTCACAGCATATCTAAGGAATACCTAGCGGCTCCTTGGTCAATTGGATCACTATTTGATCAAACACATTCCTCGAGAAGAAAACCAAGAGGCCGACGAACTGGCAAAACTAGCTAGCATGAAAGACGGCACCATTTCAGGAACAGTAACCGTCTCTAGGCAACTAACTCCGAGTTTTGAGCAAGTGAATCTGATAGCTACAACCGAAGAAGAAACTTGGATGACTCCCATCCGAGACTACTTACAAAGTGGCACACTACCCAACGGGCGTAACGAAGTCAAGAAAATCTTGAGGAAAGCTTCCCGCTACACAATACAAGAGGGCATCCTCTATCGGCGTGGCTTCTCTAACCCCTTATTAAGGTGTGTCGCTGGAAGGGAAGCCATGGAAATCTTATCCAACATCCATCAAGGAAGCTGCGAAGATCACACTGGAGGGCAGACTCTGGCAAAAAAGATACTTCGATATGGATATTTCTGGCCCACCTTAAGCAAAGACGCCTTAGATTTCGTAAAAAATGTGATAGATGTCAGAAGTTTGCTAAGATTCCACGGCTACCAACAACTGAGATTACTCAAATGACCAGCCCTTGGCCCTTTGCAGTATGGGGAATTGACTTGATTAGCGAACTGCCAATGGGCCGAGGCGGGGCCAAATATGCTATAGTAGCAGTCGACTATTTCACCAAATGGGTGGAAGCAGAACCCCTAAATAAAGTATCTTCAACAAAAGTTATTAACTTCTTGATCAAAAATGTTCTATGCAGGTACGGAGTCCCACTTAAAATCATTTCGGACAATGGACTTTAGTTTGACAGCGAGGAGTTCGCCAACTGGTGCCAAGAGCACGGAATTCACAAAAGCTTCTCATATGTAGCTTATCCCCAAGCAAACGGACAAGTCGAAGCTGTCAACAAAATTCTCAAAACTCTAATAAAAAAGAAACTTGAAAAGTCAAAAGGCGCATGGGTGGATGAACTTCCTACGGCACTTTGGGCCTATCGCACATCTTTCAGAACATCAACGGGGCATACTCCTTTCTCTTTGGCATACGGATCAGAGGCTATGCTCCCAGTTGAAACTATAGTGCCTTCCCACCGTAGGATCCACTATAACCCATAAGAGAACGAAGAACTCCTTCATATGTCTTTGGATCTAATTGAGGAAAGAAGAAATGATGCAGCCCTCAAAGCAGCAGCTCACAAGCAAAAAGTGGCAGCACAATACAACTCCAAAGTCAAGCATCGTAGCTTACAAGTGGGGGATCTTGTCCTCAAGCGAATCTTCCCGCGCCCTGGAGCACTAGATCCAATCTGGGACGGACCATATGTAATTCATAAAGATCTCCATAACGGAGCTTATATTTTGTCAACAGTGGACGGAGAGGTGTTCCAGAGGGCATGGAACATCCAACACCTTCGTCGATACTTTTCTTAACTTGTACTGCCCATATGAATTGAATTAACAAAGAGAATCAGTGGGCGTAGGCATTTTCGTGCCGAACCACTTTAAAAAACTTGTCTCTTTTTAACTTTTTCCTTTATATCTTGGCTGCTTGTTAACTTTATCCTTTTATGTTGAACAAAATCCTTTGTAATGGCATTTCCAATCAAGACACATCACGGCGCGACCTCACCTGGACAAGACCTAACAGGTACTATGCAAATCTATGCCCTCGCCAATGAGACACTTTTGCTCCAGCATCCCTCTGCTGCGAGTTAACTCATTTCTCGCGATCGGCCCTTAAAGCCAACTGTAATGAGCCGATTATAAGCCACCGAGAAGGCCGACTATAGCCGAGGCAGCTCATTACGGCGTTCGGCTCGCCGGCAACCGTGAACCTACTTTAAGCCCCAACATAAGGTGTGGCCAGCCAGGGGTAGTTCACGGTTGACGATCGGCACCCACGCTAGCCGGCCACGGTAAATCGAATAATACCCGCGACTACAGGCCATAATGGCCCGGATAGTTACTGTGCGTGATCTCGGCTCCGATGTGTCTTAAGTACGGCTGTGGTAAAAAAGATAAACTCCCTGCAGAGGCGTAAGATGGGTGACAAATGTCTCCAAGACCCACAGCTAGGGAAAGTGACTACAAAACCCGTTTGCCTCGAACTTAAGCACATCGCAGGCCTTCCGTGATTGGAAGTTTTACTTTTTCTTATATTTCTATCTTATTTAAAACTTTCCTCCTATCCTCTATAACGATCCCTAAAGTACAGGACACAAAGTAGGAGACGCTCGCCGATGGGGATAAGAACTCACAATGGGATGACAGGTCAATCGACTACATTCCATACTCAGTCATATAAGACATTCAAAGCTACCATCTACAACTAAGACATGAAGGGCGGTACTTTCTTCTCTTGTAAATAAATACATAGCAATAATTTATTCGCACATCACATTAACTTTGCAAGGTATGAAATTATATCTTAAGCAAGAAATTGGTATCAAACACGATAAAATCACAGGCATGTGCACAGCTGTATTTCTTATGCAACACATCAAAATAATTAAGACAGTCAAATACGACAAAATCAACTTAAGTTAAAAATTACAGGTTAAGAATAAAGTCGTTTGTTGCCAATAACACAACTTACAGCCTAAGAGTTACATTAATGTTTTAGAGCTAGCGTAAACAACAATGTCAAACAAACCAAAATGACATCCAGGTCAAGTCAAGGAGTCAGCTGCATCGGAGCTTCACCTCTATCCTGCCGGCCCTCCAAGATCTACTTAGCCACGGGATCGGAACTCTCAGCATGTTGGCCGGAGGTAGTAGGTACCTCGGAGGTATCGCCTGTCCAATTCAGAAGAAGAATCCATTAAATAAGCGATAATCAGTCAGGTTACAAAAGCTAAAAGAGAAGACTTACCAGCATCTGCTCCTTGATCATCATCCTCCAACTGCACACCAACCTCCTCAGCGGCAAGCAGCCGCATACCCTCTTTCACCGCCACCTTCTCCTCCTTGGTGAATTGAGCCGTAACCACATCCATTCTAAAGGCCACGCCACCCTCCTTATCTGCATCAAACTTAGCCTCCTCCAGGGCCCTGAGATAAATCCTGGCCATGACTCGGGGGTAATCATCCATCCAAGATAAGTTGCCCTGTTTCCAAGTGCGAAAGTACATATCTTGAAGCATCTCATCCATTATCCCCTCATTCTCCTCGAACTCCCTTATTCGGTCCTCAGAGGCCAGCAGCTTTGCAATGGTGGCGTCCCTCTCCGATTGGTATCGCGAGCAGTCAGCCTGGAAGGTTTTTCTCATCGCCTCCATCTCCTCCTTCAGCTTGGTTTGAGCAAGCTCCGCAGCCTCAAGTTTCCCGGACAACTCCTGCACCCGCTCGAGATCCGCTTTCTGAACCTCATCCACCGTTGCAATAGCCATATCAATCCGTTCCTTACAAACGACCTCTATTTTCCGCATCTCTGCCCTGCTTACCTCTTCCATGGTTTTCTTTAGTTGCCTAGATGCGGTCTCATATTGAGAGATCTGGATGGCTTGATCAGCGAGTTGTTTGGCCTGGTCGGAAACCATTAAATGCAGTCGAATGTTAGCACTGCAGATTTCTTCTCTAGCCTTAACCAGTCGAGCATGATGCCCCATCAGCTTCCTGGTTTCCTCAGCAACCATGTCAATGTTTGCCTTAGCTTCGTCCCCCAAGGTTACAACCCGAGTGGTAAGCAAATCAAGGTCCAGGGACTTGGCCTCATCAAGCACCCTTACCATGGGATTACGAGGGAGAAGGTGCTCACCAGTAGCCTCATCAAAGGAAATATCATGAGAACCCGGATCTAGATTCGGATGACCCGTAAACGGATTACTAGCCAAGCTAGGATGGTCTATCGGGGGTAACGGTAGGATTCTCAAACAGGTGTGGGGAAAGAATAAGCTCGGTATTCTCCTCTGTGGTATCCTGAAGAGGCTGAGTCGGGGGCTGAGGATCAGGTGGAGATTCCAACAAGGAGCGACTCCTCTTCTTCTTTTGGATATCCTCTTCGATAACTCCGAGAAGAGGACGGTAGCCGACTACGACTCCAGGGCGGTTAGTCGGAGGCTTTGGCTTAGCGGAAGCCCTTAGAAGTTTATATTGTTCAAGACGATGCCGAACACCCGATGTCTTGGCCACTTCATCCGATCCTGGGACAAAAAACCAAGTGTTACAAGCGGACGTTAAACTATAATTCAAGAAATATGTCAAGTTGGGAAAAGTAAGGAGACACTTTTGTTATATAAACCCTGGGGAGGAGTGGGATACTGCAATAAGTCCTGGATCTCATTCCAGGACGGGAGCTGACCGTAAAATATTCCTAAGTCCTTATCATAAATGGAGTCTGTAGAAGTCAAAAATTCACCTTGAGTCGCGGGAGCTGCCTCAACTAGAACACTTTTGGAAGGTGAATCGGCGCCGGCTCCGGCCTTGTCAGCTTTCTTAGACTTCTCTACCAAAGCCGGTTCTTCCTCCAGCCCTTCGAAAGCTAGGCGGAAAGCATCGTCCGTCCACTCCTGGATCACACCCGCTTGCTTAGAAGACAAAGTCCCAGCACCATCACCACTCTGCCCATTGCCACCATCGTCACCACTCTGTCCATCACCCTCTCCACCACTTCCACTCTCCGCCTCACCTCCTTCACCCTCGCCTCTTTCCTCCACCTCATCTTCCTCCTCCGGAACGTCTGGACATGTGCTGAGGGAGGGACAATCGGATTTCTTAAGTTTCTTCCCCCCGGCAGTTGGATGCTTTAAGAAGGGTTTTCTTTTACTGCTCTTCGCCGTAGCCCCTCCTTTAGCTTTGGCGGCCCTCTCCTTAGCTGTGTCTCTCTGCTTGACCACAGACTGACGTGGCAGAATCAGGTTGAGTCCCAGAAGAGTAGCGTTTCCGATCAAATAAGAAGCTGCCCTTTCCCCTTCCGGAATGGCTTCTATCTCCTCAGCCATCCGAACCAGACGATCGTTCTCTACAACCGCAAAGCCACCTGCCGCTAGCAAGAAATAAAGCACGTAAGGAGGAGTATTACAGTCAGAACAAAAATTATAAATGAGATTCAACTTAGAGCCAGAGGTGAAGCGGGGGAAAGAAACGGAGTCATCTTTGACAAAAAACCATTCCTTCTTGAACATGCTGAATTTCGAATATAAATCCAAGACTGGCTTGAAGGATATAGCCGACTCTAAGCTAATATACGGAGACCCCTTCTTGTAGCCTCTTAAGTTGTACAGATACCGGATTTCCCGATTGGAAGGAGGACGCCCGTATCTCCTCTGGAAGATGACGAACAGGCTCACCAAGATGGCATAGGAGTTGGGCTGAAGCTGGAAAGGAGCCACCTTCAAGTATGTGACGAAGCTGACTATCCAAGCATTGATAGGAGGGATGGCACCACACATGCAATGATACCTGCTATAAGCAAAATATCCTTCAGGGGGGTTATACGGCATCACTCCTTCCCCCGGCAATAACATGTGCGCTCTGTCGATCCCAAAAGAGCGAGAGATAACATCAAGCTGCTCATCTTTGAGGGAGCTAGGAAAGCAATCAAGCGGTGAGTTTAGGAGCTCTTGAGGACCGTACCCGTCTACTAGCGATCTCGGGGTTGGTCCCTGTCGTTCTAGTGTTGCCTGAACTTGGGGCACTATGGAGGACTCTCCTTGGTCCTTGGATTTCTTCTTATCAGAACGGGTTTCTACTTTATGAGACATTATCTGCAACGCGAGAAAACATACTTTTAGAACAAGGAGTATAGAGATATAAATAAGCAAATACCTAACAATCTGGAGACTCATTCATAGTTCAAAACATAAAAGCGTCATTCGGTAGTCCAAAGCCTTTGAGTTCATTCGACACTCAGAATCCCCGAGTTCATTCGGTAAGTCAAGGCTAAAGATTCATTCGGCACTCGGAATCCCCGAGTCCATTCGGTAAGTCAAAGCGAAAGCTCATCCGGCAGAAGAGGGCCTCACCTGGTTCGGCAGTTGAGGTCTGGTTCGGTGATACGTTTGATTCGGCAAAGGCAAGAGTTTGGTTCGGCTGGTACGGAATAACAGAGGCGTGAAGCTCCTACTTATAGACCAACACAGACGAGCAGACCGATTGGTTCGGCACTTGGGACCAAATGAGAATTTCCAAGCCGAGTGACCTAAAACAAAGCACGGCATATGCCCCACTTTGGGGGGCAAATGTTGGGTGTGTTTCCACCACCAAACCAAAGAGAAGAAGGCCTAACCGAACCAAAGTCTCAATTCCACCTGCCACCGGATCGAGGTATTACCGAACCAACCCACAAGCACTACCGAACCAGAGTAGATACCCTCACCACCGAACCAACCCACAAGCACTACCGAACCAGAATAGATACTATCACCACTGAACCAACCCATCTCCAAGACCCATCTCTTCACTCACCACCGGACCAAGTTCCACCGAGCCAAATCCCAACCCACCTCACCACCGGACCAAGTCCACCGAACCAAAAGGAAGAGGGCGTTACCGAACCAACATTGCCAGGCCAGATCACGTCAGCCCAGGCCCACCAGCAGCTATACACTTCCAAGACCCTTACCCTCAGCCTCACTCTATAAATAGAGGGGTAGGGGTACAACAATGGCAGACAAGTTTGAGAGCTCAAGCACGGACAGAACTTTCGAACAACTTTCATACACTTGTAACCAAAGCTTTGTACTTGTAATCTAAACAGTAAAGGAGAATAACATATAAAGTGGACGTAGGCGCATTCTGGCCGAACCACTATAAATCTTTGTGTCTTTTACAGTTTAGTCCCTGCTTTTTATATATTTGCATAAACCACCCAAATTGCTAAGAACAACATAAAATCGACTAAATCATACGACTTGGAGGTGTTTGCCCAATTTTTGTGCAAACATATATCAACACTTCTAAACAATTAAAAGGTCAAGTAAAATAAATAAATGTTGAACAAAACAAAGTGGAAATGAAAAATAAAATAAGGTTTTAAGAAAATAGAAAAATGAATAAAGAATTTCTTTAAATAAATTGAAACTGGAAATCAGAAATTATAAACAAAATACAACTGACACTGGAAAATGTCAATTATACTTTTTAAAATGTTTTAAAACTAAAATATATACATAAAATGTTATTTTACCCATATAAACATAAATTAGAACATTACATGACCAAATAAAATATTATTTATATAATTTAAAATAAACAACTTTGTTATATACAGCAAATTACACACAATATTTAAAAGGGTATAACTTTCACATTGTAAATCAGATTTCAACGAAACAAAAACAGTAATCTTAAAATATTATTTACTTTCATAAAATAAAGATAGAATTCAAAATTTCAAATTTTTAAAATTTTAAATTAAAAGTCAAAGTTGACCATATTGACCAAAATTCACCTTTTGGAAAATATTCTTTTTAGTCATGCTTTGGAATGATAATTCATATCAAAATCAAAATTTATATTTAAAATACAAAATTTATCCAATTTAAATAAATAAAATAAAGTTTTTAAATCAGGAATTCAATTAAAATAATTAAAATATACAATTAAAATAATAATAGTATACAGGGTTGTTACACTATTTCACACCGGATGGTTCTTTACATTTCCAAAACCAATTCATAATTGATATCAGAATATCATATTCAATTCAAACCATATCACTTTTGAAATCATATTCACCTTCAAAATCATATTCACTTTCGAAATCACATTTACTTTCGAAATCATATTTACTTTCAAAATCATATTCATTTTCCAAATCATATTTACTTTCGAAATCATACTCCCAAAGTAGGTTAAACCCTTAATTTTAAAATCATCATATTCCTCAAATATGTCATTTAAATCCCAACTTAGGTTATAACATCATCAACAGTATTCTCTTTTAAATCGAGGACATAGTTAACATTGGTTTACCATTTATTACATCAATATCCTACAGTTACCATCTTAATTCACATTAGCTGCAATATTTAAATAGATTAATTGCAATTGATTTCCAATTAAATTTCAACGGATTAAATAGTGAAACGATAATTAAACAATTGTTACAACTTATGATTTCAAACACATTTCTATGTTTATTGTTAACAAACAAAACTAATAAATTCACATGCTGATTAATTGTTCTATTTTAATCAATTCCAATTAATTACATACAATTTCATCGTTTAATACAACATTTGGTTTATTTACCATTTACACTTTATGACAATTATAACTTTCTGATCAATCCAATTAATTTAGATTGCATTAAAATAGTTATCAATTGCCATATCTAGATTTTAAATCAAAAACCCAATTTCAAATCTTGAAATATCAATTTAAGCTACTCTAATTTCAATAGATTTCAAAGTTACAATTTCACCGTTTCAATAACTCAATTTCGATAAATTTCTTTTATACTACAAATTCAACTTTGGAATTTCAATTTAAATCTATTAAACAATTCATTTAAAACAATTCAGTTTATATAAATCAAATTCAATTTCAAAATATCATTTAACCGAATTCAAAGTTTAAGGATTTAAAATCATTTAATTTAACCAATCCGGTATCCGTATATAATTTTCTACCCTATGGTCAAGTGATACAGACATATATCATTTCAATCCGCAATAAATTTAAATTTACGGGTATATATCATTTCAACCCGCAATCCCAAAATAAATTCAAATCCATAAAATCGCTCGGGTTTATCATTTCAACCCATAACGATTTTCCCTAATCTATAGATCGTTCGGGTATGTATCATTTCAACCCATAGGGATTTCTAACAATAAACTAAGAGAACTTGCAGTGTTATAACAATATAAATATAACATCCAGTCATCAAATATCAAAAATCAAACATTCATCACAATCATCATTCGAATCAACCAATAAACAATAACAATTGACTGATTATCAATAACAGGTATAAACTGGCAATTTAATATTAAATTAATGGCGGTTAAATTCAATAAAATTCATATTTAACTGGAATGACAATTTAAATATACCAAATATCAACCAATCAATTTCAAATCACAACATAAATTTAATTTAATTAACATAAGATAATTTAGTCGTTGTAAGTGGGTTAAAACACTCACCTTCAATTTGTCGTCGATTTCAAATCCAAAATTAGCCCGGAATTTCGATACGATCGCAACGTAGAAACCCCATGTGAATCCGAGCTCGTATGAAAAAGTTATTAACGTTAGAAGATTGGAAAATTTTGACTTCGAGTCTTACTTTGGATCCCCGCCTCAATTACCCGGTGCTTGCTCTGAGTTTTTGCCAAAATGACCCAAAACACGAGTCATTTGGCTCCTACCCAAAGTCGCTGCAGGGTTTTCTCCTCTAGGAGTCAAAACGCGATCAGATCCGCCTTGTTTGGCATGGAACTCTCTGACCCAAAGTCGCTGTAGGGTTTTCGCCTCTGGAACCCGAAGCGAACCTCTTCCTGACTCGAAGTAAACCTAGAGCAACCAATTTTTTTTTTTGAAATTAGGTTTTGGAATTTGGAAATTAGGTTTGATGTTGTGACGTTTGAGAAGGAGGAAGAAGATGTACATACAGAAATAATAAAATGAGAAACAATTAGGGTTTATAACAGCTTATATATAGGCAGGGTTGGATCGAAATGATAACAATGACCCGAAAAGCCCATTTCGTTCCCGAAACGAAAATGGGTCATCCAATATACCGAAATATAGGTTTTCAATATTTTTAAACTCAATGGAACACGTTTCAAGTCCTCATTCCATTGTATACAGAAGTTAGCTTTCAAAATCACCTTATTTCAAATTGATTTCAATTAAATTGATTTCTACGCGTTTTGAGCCCGCACGATTAAACGACAAGTCCGATCGCTACGAAACTTGAAACCTTACAATAATTCACTATTTCGATCCGATGAAGCTGGTTTCGTCGAAATCCGAGACAGTGGCAAAAATGTCTATTTTCACGTTAATTAAATAAATTATTATTAAATTAAATTTATCACTTTTCAAATTCAAATTTTATAACTAACAATTTTTTTATCACTTTTGATTAACTAGTAATTATAATCTTTTAAAATAAATTTTCCATGTCAAAGTCAACTATTAATATTGCGCTAATTACAGCGTTCCAATTTCAATTGCAGTAAATTCAATAATTATAATTTAAAACCCAATAAATTGATTCATTTTGATTTCAATTTTTTTATTCAATCAATCATTACTTTATGGACATAGTTAACATTGGTTTATTATTTATTACATCAATATCCTACAGTTACCATCTTAATTCACATTAACTGCAATATTTAAATAGATTAATTGCAATTGATTTCCAATTTAATTTCAACGGATTAAATAGTGAAACGATAATTAAACAATTGTTACAGCTTATGATTTCAAACACATTTCTATGTTTATTGTTAACAAACAAAACTAATAAATTCACATGCTGATTAATTGTTCTATTTTAATCAATTCCAATTAATTACATACAATTTCACCGTTTAATACAACATTTGGTTTATTTACCAATTACACTTTGACCAATTATAACTTTCCAATCATTCCAATTAATTGAGATTGCATTAAAATAGTTATCAATTGCCTTAAATTAACATTATTAACATTACATTCTAGTTATTTTTCTTATTAATAAATCACAAATTTTTGTTTCTTCCAATATTAACACCAACATCTTATTAAATTAAATATTATATTTCATTTCATCGAAATTACGGGTCGTTACACTAACTTAAAGGATGTTTGGGATTCCCATCCTTTAAGGATGCTTTAAACTATCTACATACATAGTACAATACGCTACATAGATAATGTCTACAGTAAAGTAAAATATTAAAATAGCGTTAAGGCGTTACCCATATCTCCCATAATACATTTTTATAATATTCCCATAATCTATTGTAACGACCCGTAATTTTCGATAATTAAATTTATTAATTAAATAAGTTTTGGAATTTAATGTTGTGAAAAAATAAATATTTAAGATTGAATAATGAGAGAAATAGCTAGAATGTAATGTTAGCAAGGTTAATTTAAGGCAATTGATAGTTATTTTAATGTAAGTTCAATTAATTGAAATGATTGTAAAGTCATAATTGGTTATACATTGTAAATAAAGAAATAGAACTTAATATTAGATTCAATGTTGAAATTATATGTAACTAATTGGAATTGGCTAATATTGAATATGAAATCAGTGTTATGTAAGTAGTTATAACATTTGTTTGTAGATAATAAACTTATAAATGTGATTAGATTAAGTAAAAGATGACAATTGTTATTTATTACCTATTTATTTAATCTGTTGGATTAAATTGGAAACTAATTGCAATTAAATGTAATTTAATATTATGTTAATATGAATTAAGATGATAAATATAGAATATTAGTGTAATAAGATATAAACCAATGTTAATTATATCCATAAGATGACAATTGATTGAATAATAAGAAGAAAAATCAAATAAATGGGTTTATTGAATTTAAATTAATAATCAATTGAGTTTACTGCTATTAAAATGGAACACTGTAATTAGTGTAATATTTAACATTGAATTTGACATGGGAATTTGTTTTAAAGGGATAATGATTCCTGTGTAATTTGTCTCGGATTTCGATTAAACCAGTTTCATCAGATCCGTAACGGTGAATTATTGTAAGATTTCAAGTTTCGTAGCAATCGAACTTGTCGTATGATCGTGCGGGCTCGAAACGCGTAGAAATCAATTTATTGAAATTAATTTGAAATAAGCTAATTTTAAAAACTAACTTCTTCATACGAAAGAATTAGGACTTGAAACCTGTTCCGTTGAGTTTAAAAATATCGAAAACATCTATTTTGATATACGGGATGACCCACTTTCGTTTCTGAAGTGAAACAGACTTTTTGGGTCGTTATTGTAACGACCCAGAATTTTGAACAAATTAAATTGAGAATATTTAATTAATTTTAAATATTTGAATGATGATTTAATTTGAATCCCGAATATAACTTTGAAATTGACGATTAAACTTTAAAATTTAATCTATTGAAGTTGAATAAAAATTTGAATCTTCAATTATAAGCTGAAGAAAAATATTCCAAAAGCTTTTAAAATTCATAATTATAAAACTGAAGATAATGGAACTCTCAGAATCAAATTTAGAAGTGATTCGTTCAGTTTTGGAATTTAACGGTTTGAACCGATAATTAAAAATAGTCATTTTTCAAACAGTCTCGGAATTCGACGAAACCAGTTCCATTGGGTCCGTAATATCGAATTATTGTCGGATTTCAATTTTCGTATTTTTCGGAATTAATATGTGACCGTACGGTGAGTAGACGTGTTGAAATTTAAATCAAATTCGATTTAAAATTTATATTTATATTAATAAATACCACACGTTCTCTTCCCTTAATTTCAGCCGAGCATCACGAACGAGAAATCATGCAACCCATCCCCCTTCAATTTTAAATAATCACGCAACTTCTCCTTTTTCCTCAGTTTAAACTTTTAAACGAGATGAAATCAAACGAAGAGAAATGGCCGAACAAACAAATTCTTCCTCAAACTAAATCGTTCAGAACAAATTCCTGGCCGCCTTCATTCAGTCTTATCCAACAAAAAAAATCAAACTCGTATGCTTTGAGGAAAATTGGCGATGAATCGAAATCGAAGGCTCAAGTAATCGTCGCCTTGTTCTTATCCAACGTCGATCTTCGATGATAGGATCGTATCACGCTTTGGAGGAAACTCGGGCTTGGAGCACGAGCTCGTTGACTGGAGATGGCGCTAGAGTGCTCGATGCTAGGGGGGTGTTGGGGTCGAGGCGACGACGTCAGGCGGCTTCGTATTGAGCAGTAAGGTCGGAAATGGTGATCGAGGGGATTGGGAAGTTGGCATCGCAACTCAATTCGCGATGGCAGTAGGGTTCGATGTTAGGGTTAGGAATGACGACCGCCAGTGGACTTCGTTCGAGTGGATTTGCGGTGGATGGCAGAGGAGGCAGCGTGGGTTCGGAGGAGTGGAGGCGTTCGTATGTCAATCGCGATGTTCGAATTCGACTGTGAGGTAATTCCAGTTTCACTAAATTTGATTTTTTTTAAACATCTTTAATTTAATTTAAGTTAAAGCTTGGAATTTAATTTGTTATACCTCATTCACCATACAATATTACAATAAAGTTTATATAGGTCAGAAGAAGGAAAATATATTTTTACAGTAAGCTAAATATTAAAATTTTAACATCTTGATTTGGAATTAAGAAATTACAGTAAAGTGAAGAATGATTTTTGTAAATAGAGAATATATGTATATACAGTGAAAGAAAATATATATCTCATCATTTGACTTAACAGCAAAGTATAGATGCAGATTTTTAATTTTTATATATAGGTAAAACAGAAATTAATTATGTAGTTGAGTTGAAAAGATAAATAAATACGAATTTAGAATATTGACAGTTTATATATATATATATATGTATTTTCAAAAGGGAGATGAATTTATTTAACTTACTTGTTTAATTTATTATTGGGAATGATTAAAGAAAATCTAGTTAAATAAATTTAAAAGAGAATTAGTTTGAAATTAAATCATTGGATAATTAAAATTACTAAAAACGATAATTGAATTGTTCACTTGATTCGAATATTAATCAACCGTATATAAATTGTTGTTACAAGGTCCAAATTTGGAGAAAACAATCTGGAATTGGAAATGGATTGCAAATTAAAGCGAAGGTGAGATCTTCTCACTCAAAATAAATTTGGATTGCAGTTATTGATTTGTTGATGATTGGATGTGATATTAGATATGATAGGATATATCTATTATATATAGCAATATATACATATTGGCATATGTATATATTGGATTGATGATTTCCCGCCTCGTATAGCGGATGAGACCCTATTGCGCCGTTAGTAAGCGGATTTTTATAAAAACCTATATACCGCGATATTCCACCTCGAAGTGGAATTGGTATTGTGCTAACGTCTTTGGATGCAGGGAAACAGGTTGGAGGGATCCAACTGGACCCCTCACATTGATTGAATTTATATTCTACTGTGATATGAATCTGTGAATAACTATATTGATGTTATTGATCATATTGATGTCTGGAATTTGCTTGAAAGCTAAAATCTAGCTGAATGGATGTTTGATATCATTGGATTCCAAAAAAATAAATGAAATTGAATTTTTGAAATCAAAATAGAAATTTTTAAGTAAATAAATTTTTAGAAATTGAATAAATTCGAAGAAAAGAATTTAAAAGTATAAAAGCTGATTTTTAATAATCTTATCGAATTAATTCCAGAATCAAGTGAAAATGTTAAATAAATGGATTTCGTAAAATAGTGATTATAATTTGAAGAATTTAATTTAAGAATTTGGATTTTTAAATATATTGAAAGAAACGATTGAAATTTATTTCCTTAAAAAGGAATTTATTAAAAGAAGATAAGCTGGAAATCCAACTAGAAATTTAATTGGTAAATTGAAATAAATTGGGAAATCAATGTAAAATGATTTCAATTTGAAGAATCCATTTTAAACCAGAATATTGAATAATTTGAGAAAAAATGAGGAATTTACTTAGTAGTGATAAATAAATTTTTAAATCAATATCGAAATTGGTTTGGGATTGAAGTTTTTATAAATAGAATTGAAATTTATAAAAGTTGTTTATAAATCCGAAATCACTTATTTTGATAAGTAAGATTGTAGAAGTTGACAAAAAGAAGATTTATAAGTCGAGGTTGTTATTAAAATAGAAATAGAATTTATAACCGTGTTTATAAATTCGGAAACAATTGAACTTGATAAATTAAATGTAGAAGGTTATTAAAGGAAATATATTCGCGATTTTGGATAGCGAATTATTCTTAGATTGAATGTGTAGAAAAGACTGAAATTTGGTTAGTGAAGTATATTCACGATTTTGGGACAGTGAATATATTGTTAAGTAAAACGGACTTATTTTCGAAGAAGGGATATTAACAATAAAGTTAAACGTTTTAAAGATGTTTTAAAAGGTATTATGAATCGAAATCATAGATTTCAACATTCATTGTTGAAATAGACGTTTTCGAGAAATAAGGAAATGGTGGACTATAACACTGTTGTTATAGTAAATGATTTCCGAAAGGAAATGTTTTTATATAGTATTGGGATTTACATATCTATCTTGATCTCGAATCCCTATACTAGTGATTTTTGAGTCGTCGTAACGATGTTTTACGTAACATTCGTTTTGACTCAAATTGATGTTGTTATAGAAAATAGATTTCCTTAAAGAATGAAATGTATACTTAATATTGATCTAAGTATATCGAATATTTTCCAAGTGTTGAAAATAAATAGATTTGTGAAATACTTATTTTTAAATAAGTATGGAAATGTTTTTCCATTATGAAATGAACTGTTTTGAGATTTTATCTTCTTAAAGATAAATCGAAAATGAATATTTGAAAACGATTGAAAATCGAATATTAGTAGGTATTCGAAAAATGTAAATTCAATATGGAATTTATAAAGGAAATGGAAACTGTTTACAAAAATAAACGTTGATTTATTTTTAAAGTGTGGAAATTTTATATCTAGTAAAGATATTTTTGAAGATGAAATAATTTGGAAAATTATTTGGAATCTGATGATGTCGCGCATCTTTATTGATAGTTAAATAACCGACTATCAATAATTACCTTTAGATAGGTATTTGTTGTGAATTGGATGAAATTGAATGCCACACTTATTTTTGAATAATCGCTCACTATTCGGGTTAACCGGGAAAGGACCATGGGGTCGTATAACCCATTCCGAATATGTGATACGTCGTTATGAATTGCATTCGAAGACCGGTGTTGAAGACCGGATATTTTTGAAAACGGAAGGATTACCGTCGAGTTACTCTACATCGGCTGATCTCCGGTTTAGAGGTTTTATCACCCTTAGTGACGGGAAGTCCTGACGTGATTGAAAATTATCCGGAATGGCAAGGGCTTCGTGAGAAGTGCCTTCGGTTCTGTTCGATCCCGGAACAGACTTGTATGGATTGTGTGTCTGACGTTACAAATTGAGATATAAAGCTGATTTCTTTCAAATACATTTCTGTTGGTGGCGGAGAATTTATTCTCTTAGCTTAACACCCTTCTCTGAGACGTACGAGCTCAGAGGTTATGTAGTTGAAATTCATCAGCGATATATCCCAATTTGGTAACGTGGCATACTGAGTGTTGCTGTGAAATGATCAGTGTTTGATCATTTGTGATATGATCATTTGTTTGATCTTATATCTTTGTGATCATAGGTTGATCATTTTGTTTGACCCGAAGCAGGGCTTTGTAGAAAGCGTAGCTTTGTGGACGAGACTTCGTCGAGCCTCACACCCCGGAAATGGTCGAAACAGGAAGGATGCGGCAAGGTTCTAGGGAGTAGCGCCCCTTAGTGTATGTCATTCCTTTTGGATAAAGGTGGTATCATGGTATGGAGCCCAGATACTTAACCTCTGTGGTTGCTGCAAAATTTATTTCTTTGTGGTTGTTGCGAATCGGGGATCCTCGGGAAGATCGGTGACGATCGGGGGATGGCATACGCGTGTCAGTAGTTACCTATTTTTGCAGAGGTAACCCGGCCTTGTGTTGGCAGAGATCCGGTTAGGTTCTCGGGTCGTCTATTCCAGGGACGTACCCATCGTGGATAGGAAGTTCCTTAGCCTGACCATTTGTTGGAAATCCAAAGAAACAATACGAGCCTTTACGATTTCAATTGTATAACCTGTCTCCTCAGGAGGCAGCTATAGCAGGCATAATATAATGGTACCTATGCTGGCTAAGATTTATATTCTACTTTCGAAATGTTTTCCACTATGCACTAATAATAATATCAAAAAGAATTTGATTTTTGCGTAGTAAGCATCTTTGACTATCATAAGAAGAAATCTCCTCCAAGTCTGCGTTTGCATTGTGTGTGTGGTGGGAGGTCTTATGGTAGTTTCATTTTCCAAAAGCATTGCGAATTGACATTAAAGTTTTCCTGTTGTTTATTTTAAAGAATAACTGTTTTACGATCTCACACCAGTCACCATGACTGACTCGGAGTTTATTGTTCCCTTCTAAACTCTGGGTGCCCACCAATTTCCACACGGGCAGCCTAGAGTTATGTTATCAGGATATTCTGGATATTCTGGAGCTTTGGAGATAAGCTGGATGGCGAGACGTAGTATTTGTATCTGATAGTATTTATTCTGCTGTGTATTCTGTATGAGGACCAGTTATATAACTGTCCATTGTTGTATATGACTCTGATTGATGTATGTATAAAATGATATAGTTCTTTGTTTAAAGATTATTCATTTATCTATTATATATTGTTCCGCTGCGATGTGTAAGATTCTGATATTGTTTTCTGTTCTGTGTGTTCTGTTGTTCTTCTTTCTTTCTTCTCCTTTCTTCTATCTTCTTCTTCTTCTACTTTTTCTTCTTTCTAAAAACCCTCACTATTGGAGTTTCCGGCACTCGATTGCTCGGCAGTCGATAAAGTGAGTATCGATGTCGAATTTTCGAAAGTCGAAAATTTCGGTATGTGACAGTTATTGTCGTTCGTACCAATTCAATACGTGTTCATTTTCTTATCGGACTTTGTTCATATAAATAGATCTTTCTAAACCCTAGCAGCCTTTTTATTTCTTATCTCAGTACGTACAACTCCATCTGTCTGTTCCTTCCTCTCAAATGGCAGAGACCAAATTAAATTACAAAACCCTAAATCCAATTTCCAAATCAATTTCAAAAATTCAAACTCGTCCAAACCCTAACATATTATATACCGTTTCGAAGCTCTCGATGAGCGTAATTCACTGGTGCAATTTGTTTCTTGATTAGAATCTTCGTTTATCCAGAAATCAGTGATTTAGTTTCGGCCGTCCATTTGCTAGGGTTTCGATCCAACGACGGATCTTCACCCGATTAACGATCGGGAAGCGGCGGTTGGAATGGGATGGAGAGCAGGTTGCATCGGTGGTGTTCATTTTTTGAGATGTGGTCAGGATTTGCTAGAAAATTATGATATTGTGGCGGCGTCGGCATGATATTGAACGCCGGAGGTGGCCGCAAGGAAGGGCACGGGGCTCGCGAATATGGGCTTTGCAGTGGAGCTCTCGGATCTGGGCGATCTCGACTGTGGTAGGTGGCATTTGGTGATTCGGGTGGCTGGTGTACGTATCGTGGTTAATGCTGTGATGGGTTTTAGGGTTTCGTACGAGTTTGAACGAGGTGACGTGGTATGTTAACTATAATATTTTATTTTATTTAATTCAAATTTTCAAATGTTCCGATTTACATATGTTTTGCATACGAGCTCGGATTTGGGCACGGTTTTCTCCGTTGCAATCGTATAAAAATTCCAGACATTATGGAACTGGTTTGGATGAATTCTAAGACTGTTCAAATTTTGGGCTATAATTGGATTTTAAACCGATTTGAAATCAAAGGTGAGTGTTTTGACCCACTCACAACTATTAGATTATCTTCTATTAGTTAAATTGAATTTATAATGTGATTAAGATTTGATTGGTTGATGTTTGATATATTTAAATTGTCATTCCAGTAAAATCTGACTTTTATTGAGTTAAATCGCCATTTAATTTAATATTGAATTTTAAATTGCCAGTTAAATTACCTGTTAGTGACAACTAGTTAATTGATATTATTTATTGGTTGATTTGAATGATGATTGTGATGGATGTTTAATTGTTGAAATTGGATGACTGGATGTTATGTTATTTTATATATATTGATATCACACTGCAAGTTCCCTTAGTTAATTGTTAGAAAAATCTCTATGGGTTGAAATGATACATACCCAAACGATATGATAGATTAGGGAAAAATCGTTATGGGTTGAAAAAATAAACCCGAGCGATTTTATGGATTTGAATTTATTTTGGGATTGCGGGTTGAAATGATATATACCCGTAAATTTAAATTTATTACGGATTGAAATGATATACGTCCGTATCACTTGACCATAGGGTAGAAAATTATATACGGACACTGTATTGGTTAAATTAAATGATTTTAAATCCTTAAACTTTGAATTCAGTTAAATGATATTTTGAAATGGAATTTGATTTATATAAACTGAATTGTTTTAAATGAATTGTTTAATAGATATAAATTGAAATTCCAAAGTTAAATTGTAGTATAAATGAAATTTATCAAAATTGAGTTATTGAAACGTTGAAATTGTAATTCTAAAATTTATTGAAATTGGATTAGCTTAAATTGATATTTCAAGATTTGAAATTGGATTTTTGATTTAAAATCTAGATATGGTCCAGATTTGTTGAAATGGAAGAAATAGTTAAATTTGATGTTAATTTCAAATTAATTATTTTAATCTAAACTGTTTAAAGATTTGTTATTTTAAAATTCTAATTTTAAGATTTTCAACTATTAAACTAATCTAATCTATTTTAAACTATTTTAAAACAAGTTTTAATCAATTTAAACTATTTAGTTTATTTTAATCTGTTATAATCTATTTAGTCCAATTTAATATATTTTACCTAATTTAAACTAATTAATCCATTTTAATCTATTTTTAAATCTACTTAAGTTATTTTAATTTATTTTAATTATTTTAAATCTATTTAATCTATTTAAAACTATCTTAAATCCATCTAAACTATTTTAATCTATTTTTAAACTCTTTTAAAGTATTTTAAACTATTTTACTATTAAAAACTATTTAAACTCTTTTAAAACTATCTAAACTATTTTCTAAAAATAAACGGTGCAAGGTTGGACTACTATATTTAAATCCTTGATTTAAAAGCGAATATGGAAAAATGATGTTATAACCTAAGTTGGGATTTAAATGATATTTTCTGGTGAAACGACATATTCGACTTAATATGATGATTTTGAAATGAGATTTAACCTATTTTGTCGATATGATTTCAAAAGGGAATATGATTTCGAAAGTGAATATGATTTCGAAAGTGCTATGTTTGAATCAAATTAGATATTTTGATATAAATTATGAATTGACTTTTGAAATGTAAAAGAACCATCCGGTGTGAAATAAGCGTTTGGTTGTTAAAGAGTCCGGGATCGGATATTGTCATACTCTCTACCAATACCAAAAACCACTTTAACAACTGTGTACGTGGTGGAGATTCCAGAATGAAGTAGGATGGTTTGGCGAACGATTCTGTATGAGCTATTTACGTAGCCCTAACTCCCGTGAGTTGGCTTGATGTGGCTAAAATAGGAGCTATACCGGGCCAAGTGAGGCCGCACCTCCGATCGGACACATTTCTTCGATACCATATTTTGACCTTGTGATTGGTTTGGTGGCCACCCCTCGATTTGATTATGGGAGTGTGTTCCGAGGTGGGCGGTAGTAGCTGCTATCCATTACCACCAGTCCGGGAGTGCAAATGGTAGAATCCTACCCTAGTGTTGCCTCGCATGCCTTGTCACATGCCTTATCATGCCCATTACAAGTTTGGTTTGTACAGTACCTATGGTGTGCTCCCTGAGTATCCCATAAGTTTGATGGGGCTTACAGTATCTGTATAGACTACGGGGATATATAAAAATGTGTTAAGGGGGATATGGGTAACGCCTTAACGCTATTTTAATACTTTAATTTACCGTAGACACTATTATAATAGCGTATTGTACTATGTATGTAGATAGTTTAACGGATCCTTAGGAGATGGAAATCCCGAACATCTCTTAAGATATTGCACTCACGTTAGACACTGGATAGGAGATCTCAAACCCTGTAAACATCTCTGACGCCATTACAATCATATTTATTTTCTGTTGATTTAACTTACATATGATCTTTTAGTTCTGACTCGATTGTTTTGTCTTTTCAATTCGCTCGGGTCAATCCGAGATTTTCTGTATATCGAAGACTATTTTCCAGAGGACGAAGACGAAGATTTAGTATATCCTTACTATTACTGCTTATTATATTTATTCCACTGCATCATGTTGTTCCGCTGCATTTATTTATTTATTCCTATTGTATGTAACTCTGATCTGTATTTTAAAAGTGTAATCAAATGTTATTTGTAAAACAGCTTCATGAACTTTTTATTTGATTATTATATTTTGTCATTCCGCTGTGAGATTTTGTTTTTTGTTTTTCTTTCTTTCTCTGCTTTTTCTTATTTACCCCATAACAATCCTACCTTTTGAATGGTTTGAGTCTGACATGTGTGATTTATTGTCGATTTAAACCGTCCAAAAAGGTGGGTCGTTACATTTGGTATCAGAGCCAGGTTTAGCGATAACCTTAGCTTTGTAGGGTCTAACTCATTAGATATAGGGTAGTAATACCCTAGAATGAGTTGTCTAAGTGTATGTATATATGAGAGAGCGTACTTGTTAGTATTATAAAAATTTTTATATTGTGTTAATTTGTTCTGTTTAGTATTTATAAATTTTAGTCGATACATGGGACGCTATGGCATGACAAGAATTTCTAAACACTTAATAGGGCAGACCGACACAATATTGGTTTTAAAATACAGGTAAATGAAATAATTTTACCTAGTATTATATTTTGTATATATAAGAATAGTTTTTATAAATGATGTAGTTGGACGTAATATGTTGTTTATTAGGTAGTGAAATTTTATAACTATTGAATTGTAAATAGGGTTTACAAATAATGATTATAAATAGGAAATTTGAGAACAAAGCTCGGGTCAGACCGAGTATATTTACAGGTTCAGAATTGGTGCTTTTGGAGCTTCAACAGGCGAGCTGGGGATCTTCGTGTCGTATATACGTATCTGTTTATTTTCCGTTGCTTTGTTATTTATATTATTAGCAATTGTAAGGATAGGTTATTATAACTGTCCAAGCTGATGATTAGTGATTGATTGTTGAACTCTGATGGATGTGTGTGTATGATATTACAGTTTTTGTTTTGTAAAGATCATTGATATGATATTATATGTTTTCCGCTATGATGTGAGATTCTGCATTGTTCTGTTTTGTTCTCTCTTCTCTCTTTCTTCTCTTCTCTTCTTCTCTCTTCTTTTCTTTCTCATGACTTTCCATCATTCTGTGCTTTTTGGGTCGGACATGTGTGGTTTATTGTCGATTCAAAGGGTATGGATTTGCGGGTCGTCACAGAAAACATCTATTATGATATATGGGATGACCCACTTTCGTTTCGGAAGCGAAACGGGATTTTCGGGTCGTTATTGTCGTTCGTACCAATTCAATACGTGTTCATTTTCTTATCGGGCTGTGTCCATATAAATAGATCTTTCTAAACCCTAGCAGCCTTTTTATTTCTTATCTCATTACGTACAACTCCATCTGTATGTTCCTTCCTCTAAAATGGCAGAGACCAAATTCAATTACAAAACCCTAAATCCAATTTCCAAATCAATTTCAAAAATTCGAACTCCTCCAAACCCTAACATATTATATACCATTTCGTAGCTCTCGATGAGTGTAATTCACTAGTGCCATTCATTCCTCGATTCGAATCTTCATTTGTCCAGAAATCAGTGATGTAGTTTCGGTCGTCAATTTGCTAGGGTTTCGATCCAACGGCGGATCTTCACACGATTGACGATCGAGAAGCGGTGGTTGGAAGGGGATGGAGAGCAGGTTGCATCGGTGGTGTTCGTTTGTTAAGATGTGGTTAGGATTCACCAGAAAATGATGATATAGTGGTTGTAGCAGCGGGGTGATATTGAATGCCGGAGGTGGCCGCGAGGAAGGGCGGGGGGCGCGCGGACATGTGCTTTGCAGTGGAGCTCTTGGATCTGGGCGATCTCGACTGTGGTAGGCGACATTTGGCGATTTGAGTGGCAGTTGTACGTATCAGGGTCGATGTTGTGATGGGTTCTAGGGTTTCATACGAGTTTGAACAAGGTGACGTGGTATGTTAACTATAATATTTTATTTTATTTTATTCAAATTTTCAAATGTTCCGATTTACATATCTTTTGCATACGAGCTCGGATTTGGACGCAGTTTTCTCTGTTGCGATCGAATCGAAATTCCGGACATTATGTAATAGGTTTTGATGAATTCTGAGACTGTTCAAATTTTGGGCTATAATTGGATTTTAAATCGATTTGAAATCAAAGGTGAGTGTTTTGACCCGCTCACAACTACAAGATTATCTTATGTTAGTTAAATTGAATTTATAATGTTTTAGGATTTGATTGGTTGATGTTTGGTATATTTAAATTGTCATTTCAATAAAATCTGACTTTTATTGAATTAAATCGCCATTTAATTTAATATTGAATTTTGAATTGCCGGTTAAATTACCTGTTAATGACAACTAGTTAATTGATATTATTTATTGGTTAATTTGAATGATGATTGTGATGGATGTTTAATTGTTGATTTTGGATGACTGGATGTTATGTTATTTTATATATATTGATATCACACTGCAAGTTCCCTTAGTTAATTGTTAGAAAAATCCCTATGGGTTGAAATGATACATGCCCAAATGATATGATAGATTAGGGAAAAATCGTTATGGGTTGAAATAATAAACCCAAGCAATTTTATGGATTTAAATTTATGTTGGGATTGCGGATTGAAATGATATATACCCGTAAATTTAAATTTATTACGGATTGAAATGATATATGTATGTATCACTTGACCAAATGGTAGAAAATTATGTACGGACACCGGATTGGTTAAATTAAATGATTTTAAATCCCTGAATTCAGTTAAATGATATTTTTAAATGGAATTTGATTTATATAAACTGAATTGTTTTAAATGAATTGTTTAAAAGATTTAAATTGATATTCCAAAGTTGAATTTGTAGTATAAATGAAATTTATCGAAATTGAGTTATTGAAACGTTGAAATTGTAATTCTGAAATCTATTGAAATTGGAGTAGCTTAAATTGATATTTCAAGATTTGAAATTGGGTTTTTGATTTAAAATATGGATATGGTCCAGATTTGTTGAAATGGAAGAAATAGTTAAATTTGATGTTAATTTCAAATTAATTATTTTAATATAAACTGTTTAATGATTTATTATTTTAAAAATTCTGATTTTAATATTTTCAACTATTAAACTAATTTAATCTATTTTAAACTATTTTAAAACAATTTTTAGTCAATTTAAACTATTTAATTTATTTTAATCTGTTATAATCAATTTAGTCCAATTTAATATATTTTACCTAATTTAAACTAATTAATCCATTTTAATCTATTTTTAAATCTACTTAATTTATTTTAAATTTATTTAAATTATTTTAAATCTATTTAAAACTATCTTAAATCCACCTAAACTATTTTAATCTATTTTTAAACTCTTTTAGAGTATTTTAAACTATTTTAACTATTTTAAACTATTAAAAACTATTTAAACTATTTTAAAACTATCTAAACTATTTTCTAAAAACAAACGGTGCAAGGTTGGACTGCTATATTTAAATCCTTGATTTAAAAGCAAATATGGAAAAATGATGTTATAACTTAAGTTGGGATTTAAATGATATTTTCTGGTGAAATGACATATTTGATTTAGTATGATGATTTTGAAATGAGATTTAACCTATTTTGTCCATATTATTTCGAAAGGGAATATGATTTCGAAAGTGAATATGATTTCGAAAGTGCTATGTTTGAATCGAATATGATATTTTGATATAAATTATGAATTGACTTTTGAAATGGAAAAGAACCATCCGGTGTGAAATAAGCGTTTGGTTGTTAAAGAGACCGGGATCGGATATTGTCATACTCTATGCCAATACCGAAAACCACTTTGACAACTGTGTACGTGGTGGAGATTCCACAATGAAGTAGGATGGTTTGGCGAACGATTCTGTATGAGGTATTTACGTAGCCCTGAGTCCAGTGAATCAGCTTAATGTGGCTAAAACAGGAGCTATACCGGGCCAAGTAAGGTCGAACCTCCGATCGGGCACATTTCTTCGATACCATATTTTGACCTTGTGATTGATTTGGTGGCCACCCCTCGATTTGATTATGAGAGTGTGTTCGAAGGTGGGCGGTAATAGCTGCTATGCGTTACCATCAGTCCAGGAGTGAAAATGGTAGAATCCTACCCTGGTATTGCCTCGTGTGCCTTGTCACATGCCATATCGTGCTTATTATGAGTTTGGTTTATACCGTACCTATGGAGTGCTCCCTGAGTATCCCAGTTTGGTGGGGCTTACAGTATCTGTATAGACTACGGGAATATGTAAAAATGTGTTAATGGGGATATGGGTAACGCTTTAACGCTATTTTAATACTTTACTTTACCGTAGACACTATTATAATAGCGTATTGTACTATGTATGTAGATAGTTTAACGGATCCTTAGGAGATGGAAATCCCGAACATCTTTTAAGTTATTACACTCACGTTAGACATTGGATAGGAGATGTCAAACCCTGTAAACATCTCTGACGTCGTTACACTCATATTTATTTACTGTTGATTTAACTTACATATGATCTTTTAGTTCTGACTCGAGTGTTTTGTCTTTTCAATTCACTCGGGTCAGTCTGAGCTTTTCAGTATATCGAAGACTATTTTTCGGAGGACGAAGACAAAGATTTAGTACATCCTTACTATTACTGCTTATTATATTTATTCCACTGCATCACGTTGTTCCGCTGCATTTATTTATTTATTCCTATTGTATGTAACTCCGATATGTATTTTAAAAGTGTAATCAAATGTTATTGTAAAGCAGCTTCATGAACAGTTTATTGATTATTATATTTTGCCATTCCGTTGTGAGATTCTATGTTTTATTTTTCTTTCTTTCTCATCTTTTTCTTATTTACCCCATAACAAACCTCCCTTTTAAATGGTTTGAGTCTGACATGTGTGGTTTATTGTCGATTTAAACCGTCCAAAAAGGTGGGTCGTTACATCTATACAGATACTGTAAGCTCCACCAAACCGGTGGGATACGCAGTGAGCACTCCATAGGTACGGTACAAATAAAGTAGAGGGCACAATAAGGCATGTGATAGGGCACGCGAGGCAATGCAAGGGTAAGATTCTACTTTGACGCCCCAGCTCTATACTTACACTAGCCAAGGACACTACGGGGTAATGCCGTCGATTAGCACGAAGAATAAGGCTGTTGAGGAGCGACCATCTGTGTAATTGCTTTGTGCGAGTACCGATATGTCAGATAATGTAACTTACATTTCATTTCAAGAGGAAATCCGACATATCTAATACAAACTCAAAGCTTCCACACAGTGGCTATGCAGACTTCGGAAACAAATATAGAAATAAACATAACACAAATCAGTCATAGATATTCATATCACAAAGGCGGAAACAGATATGAATATAACACATATAAGTGTACAACAAATAGTGGTCAAACTAGATCCACTACATCACAAAAGAATAGATACAAGTGTTAGACAAAAGAATAAGTATACAAAAAGGAGTCTCTATCTCAAATGTATACTATCAAAAACTACTATGCTAAAGTAGTTAGCCAAAAGTCAGGTGAAGGACCCTGATAAGAAGTCAAGCAAAAGCACCTGAAATACCTCGGTCTGACCTGAGTATTATTTAAGAAGAAAATAATAAACGGATCAGTCTAGCTATAAATATCAGATAAAATGAGATAGGATAAGAGATATGACAAAAACGTATGATAACAATAATGCCATACCGTGACAAGTATACATCAAAGTACAACAAAAATCATACAAATCTCAAATCATCTCAAAACACTAAAAAGAATCACATTCTTTAAATTATTCACCAAAACACAAATATTGAAAAAACATATCAATGCCAATCACAAAAGTCGGTGAAACACAAATTCTAGAAATCATCAACTAGAAATCCAGAAATCACAAAAAGGGGAAGGCCTATCACAAACGGGAGCACGAAAACTCACCAACACGTGTATCACAAATGGAATGCTATCCCATGGTCGCTAACCATAAAGCCGGTGCAACGACGTAGTGCAATAACGGTACGCCCGATGAACCTGAAACTCAAATATTTCGGAACAACAACGTAGTGCAATAACGGTACGCCCGATGAACCAGAAACTCAAGTATTTCGGAACAACGATGTAGTGCAATAACGGTACGCCCGATGAACCCGAAACTCAAATAATTTGAAACAACGACGTAGTGCAATAACGGTATGCCTGATGAACCCGAAACTCAAATAATTTGGAACAACGACGTAGTGCAATTACGGTACGCCCGATGAACCCGAAACTCAAATAATTCGGAACAACGACGTAGTGCAATAACGGTACGCCCGATGAACTGAACTCCATAAAGCCTGTAGGTCGCTAGCCTATAAAAATAAGACGAAGCTCAACAAAACGGGGTACAGTCCTCCACGTGGACAAAGAAACATCTCACATCGCTAGTCTAAACCATAAAATGATCATTATCGTTCATCAAGAAGTGTCAATTACACTAAGCTAGTAAATATAAGAGTTTAGCCTCATGTCCCATAACCACTAGCTTAACTCAAATATTTATGAACAAATTGTAGATTTCCACTCGAAAATTGTCACGAGATTTCAATCGAACAAGTCTAAGAATTAACCGACAAAGTAAACGCTAGCGTTTCATACCACTTATTTTGCTAAGCCGTTTAATTAGATTTCTCATACTGTGAAGACCCAAATTATTGAGATAAGAATAATTTTAATAAAATCAGTGAAAGGAGAATTTTCAAGGAAAATATAGTTTGAAAATAAATATTGAGAATGAGTTAAATATATAATGAAGGGGATAGTTGTTTTCAGTAAAATAATAATGAGAAGAAAATATCTAAGTATGAGTAAGTCTTATATTCATATGTATATATATTGAATATAAATAGTCAGAAAGGAATAAAATGATAAAAGTAGACTTTTATAGTAATTAAAAAATAAATAATAAGAAGGAAATGGTATTTCAGAGAGAAGGAATGAGGAAATGTGGCTGAGTGTATATATGGATTATACATTACCATATGTTATATTTTTACAACCAGGAAAAATATAAAGTAATAAGGAAAACACTATGGTAATTAAATATATGAATACATTTTATATATCAAGAGAAAACAAATAGCTTGAAACATTAAAAAGGAATTAATTGATAAAAGGATATACATGTATACATTACAGATTAGTCTTAAGAAAATAAATAATGTAAGAAAGTCACATGAAAATAAGGTGTGTGTATGAAACATGCAAATAGCATGCAAACCAGAAAAAAGCTAAAGCAACTGAAAATACCCGAAATGGAAATAAAAAAGAAAATGGCATTTCTAGCCATAACATCATATGCAGAATTCTCTCATTTGTGTGGGGATAAGATGGGTTTTTCACTCTACTAAAACCCTAAACAATGTTTTAAAAATTAAAGGGGGTAGCAGCAGTCTCATTTCAGAAAACAAAAAATATTAAGAAAAGAAAGAAGAGCAAACCAAAGCCATTTTCAAGTTAAAGTATTCTCGGGGAAAAGAGGAAGGAAGGTGAGTGATTAATCAATCTTATGAGGTTTAAGGCATTACGACCCAAGTTAAGGGCAGCCATATTATTTTATAAAAACCATATCATGTTTGTGCTTGATCTATTTTTCTGAATAAATGAATGCTGAGAATGGTTGGTGTTTTGATAAATCTTTGGTTGATGCTTTGATTTGTTTTGATTGATTGTTTGATAAGAAAAATACCCTGATCCCTGATATGGATCCAGTACCTTAAAACATCAGTTTATAAATATGTTTAGTAAGATAAATACATTTTATTGAGAAGTAGGGTATTACAGGGAAATAAACTAGGCAGTGTGAATAAAGGAGATTCATGCTTATGTCTAGATTGTTTTAAAAATGAGACGAACAATGCAATAAATTATTTATGTGCTGATTTGTTCAGATCTTAAGCTAAAATGTTTTATGGGTTTTTCTCAAAAACCTCACCCTATGTTCACAGTAGAATTGAGTATAAGGATTTTATATGATTTCACTAGATTTGTTTAAGTGATCATGATATTCCTGAATATAGGAGACATGCAAGTGTTAAAACATATTTTGAATAAGATAACTGGAAAATGAGATATGGTATTATTTTCATGAATGTTTAGTATGGTTGGCTGAAATCCCTGAGTGAGTTTAACTCTCTTTGATTTATGAAAAAGAAGAAAAGAATATAAAAGCATTTCAAGAGTTAATAAATTTTTTTGAAAAAAATGAGAATGGTCACTAGATTATAAAGCTAATCTAGGAGTAAAGCCTTGATCTATTCATCATAAGGGGGATGATGGGTATGTGCATGACTTGTTTAAGTCCTGTAGGCCTCTGTGCATGGGTTAACAGAATTGAGTCCCTTGCAATGCACACCTGGTGTTCAATGGCAAAGAGTTAAGACCAAATTAAATTGATAAATTAAGACTGAGAGTTGAGCTATGGTATTAAATGAGTTAATCCATAGGAGTATGTATACATGTGTACTGAATTGAATGGATGAATTGATGCTTGCGTGCATGAGTGTTAGTAGGGGCTTATATATATATATATATATATATACCCAGTTTACATTATAAATCCAAATAAGCATCAAGTATATGAATTCTCTGCACAATAATTAGAAAATGACAAGTTATTATATTTTGATTTCACTCATACCAGAATTTATTTCTGACCCTATTTGTTGCCTTTGCAAACTATGGGGTGTCTCATTATCATTGAGGCAGTTCCAGGTATTGCTGTAGGGAAAGAGGCATAGTAGCTCTGCTTGCATGGGTGTTTGAAGAGCTTGCTGTTTTAAAATACTTTAGAGAAGTAGAAGTTTTTATTTGTAATAAATAATCCGGGAAAAAACTTTCTTAAGGATTATGTGTGTAACGATACGGATTTTTGCCCGCTCGAAAATCGACATCCATACTTTACATCGTACTCGAATGCCGTAGATTCGACCGTTCAAATCCGAGTCGTCGGAGCTTATAACACAATTAAATAAATAACACAGCGGAAGAAAAAGAATATATCAATATATATAACATTGATACAATGACAGATACAAAATCTGATACAATATGATACAACAAAATGATATACAAAAGATATCAATATACATCAGAGGTGTGATACAAGAAATAGCAGCGGAAAAAAAAACGATAACACCAGCAGCAGATAGAATGTCTCCAATAGAATGCTCCAAAATAAGCAATGTCAATCCATGAACTCCAAGAACTGAACTAGCTCAAAATAGTCTACTCAACCTGAATATCTGAGAAACCCAACTCTAGACTGCCCGTGTGGAAAATGGTGGGCACCCAGAGTTTAGGAAAGGAACAATAAACTCCGGATCAGTCATGGGACTGGTGTGAGCAACAAAAACAGTTTATCTTTAAAACAATTACCAGAGAATTTTAAAGTCAATTCGCAATGCTTTTAGAAAATGAAACTACCATAAGGCCTCCGCCACACACACAATGCAAACGCAGAATTGGAGGAGATTTCTCCTTATGATAGTCAAAGATGCTTACTACGCAAAATCAAATCATTTTTGATATTATTATTAGTGCATAGTGTAGAAAACATTTCGAAAGTAGAATATCAATCTTAGCCAACATACGACCAGTATCGTATGCCTACTATAGTTACCATCTAAACAGTGGTGACCACAGTACGTAAATGGGAGGTTCTATAACTAATACCGTACAAAGTTCGTATTTGGAAGATGGATTTCCAACAAATGGTCAGGCTAAGGAACTTCCTTTCCTCCTGCCGAATGGGATCGCCTCTGGCTGGACGTCCCGAGAGACAAACTGCTCTCTGCCAAACAAGGCCGGGTTACCCCTATAACAGGTAACTCACGAATATGTCATCCCCCGGTCCTTTGGGACCTTTATCCGAGCGCTCGGTAACCAACATCACACATAATAAATAAAGTGTGTCCACATGAGTAAGTATCTGGGCTCCATACCATGATACCACCCCTTTCCAGAAGGAAATGACATACCCTAAAGGGCGCGACCCTCATAACCTTGCCGCAACATTCCTGTTTCGACCATTTCCGGGTTGTGAGGCCCTGACGAAGTCTCGTCCACAAAGCTACGCTTTGTCACAAAGCCATGCTGTCAATAGATGATCAAAGAAATGATCACAAAGATATAAGATCTACAAATGATCATATCACAAATGATCAAACGATGATCATCACGCAGCAACACTCAGCATGTCACATTACCAAATTGGGAATATATCGCTGATAAATTTCAACTACATAACCTCTGAGTTCGTACATCTCAGAGAATGGTGTTAAGCTAAGAGAATAAATCCTCCGCCACCAACAGAAATGTATTTGAAAGAAATTGGCTTTATATCTCAAAGTGTAATGTCAGACATGTAACCATACAAGTCTGTTCCGGGTTCGAACAGAACCGAAGGCACTTCCGAAGAAGCCCTTGCAAATCCGGGTATTCACAATCCCGATCGGACTTCCCATCACTTAGGAAATCTCTATACCGTAGCTACTCGGTGCAGAGACAATCGATAGGTTATCCTATCGTTTTTGCAAATACCCGGTCTTCAACACCGGTCTTCAAATGCTATCCATATACGACGAATCACTTATTCGGAATGGGTTATGTGACACAAAGGTCCTCTCCCGGCTAAACCGAATAATGAGCGCAATATTTAAAAACATATGGATATTGGGATTTCAATTAAGTCACAACTTAAACCCAAACTTTCTTTTCAAATGGTTTAAACAAATTACCATTTTAAACAAAAAGATTCATTTTAACAACCTTAAATGGTTCAAACAATTTCCACACTTTAATCTTTTAAACAAAAGATTCATTCACAGGTTTTCCAAATTTAATCCCCATTTCAATTGATTAACTCGTTAAATCTTTAAAACAAAGATTTAACTTATAGCTTTCAAAATAATTTCATTCCAAATGGTTTAAACAAATCATCATTTTAAATCTGTTAAAAATAACAGATTCACTTCATAGCTTTCAAAAAGAATTCATTCATAACTTGGAAAACCATTTTTCAATTTAAATCTTGAAATTCCTTTAATTAAACTGGAATTTTATTTCTTATCTGAAAACATTTATTCTTTTAAAACAAACAGGTTTCATTTTGGAAATCTGATTCATCTATACGAGTTAAAATCTTTGGGTTAAATTCAAATTCTCAAAATTATACTTTTAAAATGGTTTAATTTCATATAAACTCATAAATAAGTTGAACAGCCTTTTTAAACCCTAGTTTCCAAATCATAGAATTCAATTTCAAATATTGAATTCAAATTTAAATCAAGTTATTTAAATTTCCAAAACTCGATTAAGTTATTCAAAATAACTTTTATCTTTGAAACTCATTTCAAAAGCTTTTCACTTTAAACCCAAATTTCCAATTTCAAAATCAATTGAAATTAAAATTTCAATTTTAAAAACATCAAATTTAAATTATCTGTGACTTAACCGATTTCCACGTGAAATCCATATTTGTGTGTGTATGGTGTAGTCCAGGGGTTTTACACACCATAGTGCACAACATCAATCATC
This sequence comes from Allium fistulosum, assembly GCA_030737815.1. Taxonomy (NCBI): domain Eukaryota; kingdom Viridiplantae; phylum Streptophyta; class Magnoliopsida; order Asparagales; family Amaryllidaceae; genus Allium; species Allium fistulosum. Next base: position 90,919,087 of record CM060905.1, read on the forward strand.
ACAGATATATCGATAAGCGGTATAACCCATAACGCTTATCTTCATTCATAGATTCATAGATAAAGTAAATATCAGTCATAAAGATTCATCATTATAATTCGATATGGGTTTCGGATAACCAACTGGAATCCGACTCCCTGTCGCATCGAAATTCAAGTGCCGTTTACGGGCAAAGTTGTCTAATTAATTTAAACAGTTTAATTCAACACTTTGAATCCAAATAACTTTTATCACAAATAAATTATACACAATCATCATATATACCTATATATCAAGAGCAATATCATAGAAACATCACAGTATATCACAAATCAGATATTCAATATACACAATTATCCATAAACAATCATCTTTGAGTCTTATTGTAATTAATTCAATTTAAAATCGATTACTTGAGAATTTATCTCTTAACCCTGTTTAATTGATCATTAACTATCAATTTACTACTTTTTCCATTTCAAATTATTTAATTATCAAATCATTTCTTAATCAATGATTAAGTCTTAATTACTTAATTAATTACTCTTAATCATTAATTTATAACCTTAATTATTTATTAATCAAACTTAATTACCGGTTTATTAACTGCTAATTACTTAGTTAATCATTTATTAGTTCGTAATTAAATTACTTAATTACTTAACTACTAATCATTCATTAATTTACTTCAAATAGTTGATTACAAATTTATTAGTTACTTTCTGGAAAAAAATCAATTAATTCTAATAATTCAACTTAATTAACATTTTAAAGGTATTCTTTAAAATTTGAAAATCAATTATATTACTAACTACCAACTTAATGGTTAATTAACTTTATACTTAACTAAATTAATCACTTAATTAAAATATTAACTAGGTGTTAAAACATGGTTAAGCATTAACTAAAATAATTAAAGCTTGTGTTAAAGTTTAACTTTAATTGTTAAACACTTGTTCGAATTTACAGTGTCTAAACTGATTAACATAATATTGCCGTTGACAGGAGAACAACTCGAGACTTTCCCTATCAAAACTCGAGTAATACTTCGAGTTAAACGCTCGTTTCCCCGAGTCTCCCTAAACACAACTTCTTCTTCTCCTTCTTTTTTTTTTCTGTAATTTAAGTTTTTAAAACTCAAGTATAAATAGCATCAGGTTCATACTCACGCTCGAACTCGACCTCAAACCCGAAGCAAACATCAAAACATCTCGAGTATACTCGCGAGCCATGGTTCCACGTCTCAGACACACATCACCGCTGTCGTGCACGTGCACGGCGGTGCGACCCAACTCCAGCAATCACCAACTTCTCAAGCAAGACCCAAATCACGCGATAACATGGAAATCGAACTCGAATTGACTTAAAGAATTTCGAATTGAAAATTAGGCCTCCAGCTCAAAGAACAGAAAACTCGTCCATCCCTAAATCGTTTCGCCACCGCCCCATAAACTACCGGAGTTGCCAAAACTTCGGCCACGCTACGACAACGCGACAAGCTTCCATCCTTCTAAATCGCATGAAGCTCGAGCGCACGCAGATGACGAACTCGTCACTTTACTGAAATGTTCAAAAATTCTAACTAAAACCCTACCCTGATCTCGTATCCAAATCTCACACAATAGAAAATTTATTGTATATTTTTCTTGAGATCACAATCATATATACTTGCTTCAATTCAAGTTTCAGAATTTATTATTTATCCAAACACTAGAAATTGAAAGAAATACGATTTTTGTTCAACCACAAACCGCTCTTTGAATATGCAGTTAAAAATTTTCGTTTTTGTTTTAAAAATCATATATTACAGTAAGCATTCAAGATATATACTTGAATTAACTTTTAGTAATACTCGAATTTATCAACTTAGTACTGGATTTCCTGTAAACAAAGTTTCCAGAAATTTTAACGGGTTATTTTAACTTGAATTAATTATTAACTTTTAGTTTATACTAAAACAAACAATTTTTTTGTTTTAAATCCTAAGTTCAAACAACAATAGGTCAAAAGATAATGATTTTTAAATCAAAATCTTGGGTTTGGAATCACAGAACAGAGTACAACAGCATGCTCACATTTCATACATTCATATATATACAGTAATGCACTTATAAATATACATGCAACATACTTATTTTCAGAGATAATAAAGCAACTAGATCCATACTTAATTTTCTTTAAAAGAGTGATGTTACTCACCTGGTTTACAGGAAAGAACAGAGTTGCTCCTTTTCTTTGCTTTTAATCTGTTGAAGCTTTGATTCTGTTTTGATGTTTTAAATTGCCTGTAGCTGTAGCTACTTGATTCCAGATTTTAGCTTAGTAAAATTGGTGATGCTTGCTCTTCTTTTCTTTCAGGCTTACTCAGTTTTTATGAGTCGAAATGGAGGGAAGATGATATATAGGAAGAAGTATACAGAGTGTTTTCATTTTTGTACAATATTGTTTTTAATTGAACTTTGTTTGAGTTTTCAAGAGGATGCTTTAGATTTTCTCAGTTTTACTTAGCTAAGAATGGAACGAAGCAAAATGAATGGAAATGATGAATATATGGGAGATGATATGTTTTGTACAGGTGATGTTGTAATGTATTGTTTTGTACAACAGGGTGATGGTTGAGATGCTTGCATTCCTTTTTTTTTCTCGGCTGATATCATGCTTTATACAAAACAGTGTACTCTTTGTACAATTATCAGGGATAGTTTTATTAGCTTGGAGGCTGAAATCGTGTGTTCATGTACTAGAAAAGATGTTTGCCTTGCTAGCATTAAATGACCTTGCCTATATTGTACATTTACATACCTATTTAATATTGTTTGTTTACTTTACAGCCTACATATTCTTTTTGATTTAGTTGTCCTCAAGACTGCATGGTTATCATATTCGAACCACTTGTATTCATACCTATCCTATGCTTACTTTTCATTTGTATTTTTACTTATCTTGTTAATTTCGGCTGGGAAGATATTGTGGTGGCTAAAGATATTGGCATTTATTGCCATGGTACAAATACACACTTATCTAATTCGTTTTGTACATTGATATATATGTTTGCTGTTTTCTTTTGCAAGTTCAAAGATTCTATATGTATTTGTTTACTCTGGTTTGTACATATATATTTTTGTTTTCATTTTCAAGTGTACATGAATATACATTTTGTTTGCTTCTTTTCTTTTGTTTACTGGTTTCTTTTCTCAGCCTTATACTTCATATACATACATACATACTTTGGTTTTGTTGTGGTTACAGATTTGTTTATTAATTTGTATTTCTATTTATTAACATGTTATTTAAATTTATCTATGTATTCATTTTATTTTATTTATCGTCTTATATTTTTAATTTATAAATTCAAATTATTATTAACCATAAATCCTAATCTTTATTATTATCATTTATTATTAAACAATTTATTTACAATTTAAAATTCAAGTCAAATATATATACATTCATATATATATACATACATACATATATATACAATTTTTTAAAGATTAAATGATTTATACCACATTTATTTGAGTCCGGGGAAACTCACATCACTTTATCATTTAATTTTACAAATTTTAATTCAAAAATTCATTTAATTATCAATTTAAATATATAGAAAATTTGGGGTCGTTACAATGTGTGTCCAGAATTCTTAGTGCTTTGTTTCCTTGTAATGAATATGTAAGACTTATGCATTTATATGTGTTTGTGAGTGGTTGATCAAAGTAATATGCTCTGGAATTAAATACAGTAAGCTATGATGAGTGAGAAGTATGCCATATAATCTGATATATGGACATATTCTCCTTGCTATTATTGATTAAGTTTCAGATAGGATTATGGGTTGTTTTTGAATGAATGTTAGTCAAAGTAATGAGTTGATGGGCTTAAATTTGGTCTTGGCTAGCCAACAAGATTTTTACATGTCTTGTAACTAATACAAGTTCATGTGTAAGCTTGAAATCACTTAATCAAACAAGACCATAATACAAGTTAATTTGAATTGCAACTAAACCTTGTGTTAGTAGTTAAGTTGTGTTAAAAGAGAATGTACAAGAGTTACAGTAGATGAGTTTGAGCTTGACCATGGCTAACCAGAAGGGCCTATACATGGCTTGTAATTGATACAAGTGCATGCATATGTCTGAAGCCATATGCTTCAACTTTCTGAAGCAAGTAAATCCATAGTGTAATGCTAATTTGAAAAGAAATCAAGTCATAAGTTGAATCCAGAATAAGTCTAAGAATATGATGTTATAGAACCTAGAAATCATAGGTAGCTAAGGTTTTAGGATTTGAATTTTGATAAAATCTAGAAATGACATCAAACATATGATTGAAGTAGCAAGTTTAGTAAAAGAAGCAGATCAAAAGATTCAATGCATCAAGTAAGAAAATAGAGTAATTTGGTTAAGTATTTAGAAATCCAGAACATTACTTTTGCTCACTTATCATTCAGAATATGCAAAGATCTTTTAAAACCAAGTTCAATATGTTTTCCAGTTTTATTAGCAAAGTTTGTATGATTTCTAAATCAGCACACAACCCTATCACTTACATGATCATTACATGTTTTATAAACCTGAATATATGCATTTTGATTGAACTGAATTGCTTGTGCATGTTTTGTGCATGTTTGGTGCATGTTTGTGTATAAACCATGAATCTGGGCTAGATAAACCCTTGAATCATTAATCAAATTATGTTTTGACATCTTCTATCATTTTTAAATAACATGTATGAATTACTGAAACCCCAGAATCAAACCCATGGGATATTAGACCACAAATCAAATAATTTGGTTTAATGAAAACTATAGAAAATAATACAAATGAAAATATGAGGAACTAATACTTTATTTTTGTATTAGTCAATCTTGAGTCATTATAAAAGAAGATAAAATCTGAATTATGCATTGGTCAATCTTGAGTCTCATTAAGGTGATAATATTTGTATTTAGTATTAGTCAATCTTGAGTCAGTGAAGAGAGATAAGTGTAGAAACAAGATATGTAACACAAGACCTTTCAACTATAAAAAATATTGTGTGAATTAAAATTCTTTGCTACTTTGAACACTTTGATTTGCAATGAAACATTTATATATATCCTTATATATATAAATGATAGGAATTGATTTAAATACTGATATATTTATATTAGTAAAATTCAGGATCTTGGGTAATTAATTAAAAGAAATAAAAGGAGCAAGAAGAGAGGTGATCCCTTAGTAAAAAAAATTTCCTAACTAAAATTCATTAAAAAATTATAGGTGAAGAAAAGTGGGTCACTTCAGTTGGTATCAGAGCTATGTTATTAAACATAGCAGAAATAAAGATCAAATTCTCTTATAGGAATAAAATCTTATGAGACCAAATACATAACAATATTTTCAGTGTAAATAAAACCACTGAAACAATTAAATTACAAATCAAACTAACTAGTTATATAAATTGTATAGCAAATCATGGTAGGAAGACCACCAAATCATGGAGCAGGACCCTCCAATGCAACACCATTAGTCAATTTGCAAGATTTCGTGAGGGCATTTAGGGAAGGAGCAGTGCAAAGGGAAGAAAATCACCATGAGGAGTTGTCTAAGCTACTGAAAACATTCTCAAACTTAGGGGGCAAGGATTTTGAAGGTACTGAAGGAGTCATGGGTGTGCAAACATGGCTAAGAACTTTGGATAGGATATTTGCAGACATGCAAATAAATGATCAAAGGAAAAGGCAAATTGCTTCCAGAAGACTCAAAGGAGTAGCACTTGATTGGTGGGAGGTTATTATCACAGGAAGGCCAGAAAATGATATAACATGGGATCAATTTAAGGACATGCTTGAGGCCAGATTTGTCCCAGCAACATCTAAGGCATCATTGCTTGAGGAGTTCATAAGATTGAGGCAAGGATCAATGAGTGTGACTGAATACACTCAAAATTTGAGAGTTTATCTAAGTATGGAACCATGCTCATAGGGAATGAAGAATCAAAGAATTCCATATTTATTCAAGGACTTAATGCTAATTTAAGTAGAGCAATGCTACCATACAAAGACAAAACATTTGATCAAGTCATAGACCTCACTCTCTCTTTTGAACAACATGATAATGCAGAGAAAAATTCAGGAGCATGAGGGCTAACAACAACAATAAGAAGGGGAAAAATAGAGCTCACCCTTATGACAAGAAGAATTCAAATCAGAAGGTTGAAGGAGCAACCAGTGGAGAAGTCAAGAAGAAGATCATTTTCTACAATTGTGGCAAGGAAGGACACATGAGTAATAGGTGTCAAGCAGCTAAGAAAACCCCATTCAGTTGCTACAACTGTGGGAAAGAAGGTCATATTAAAAAGAATTGCCCAGAATTCAAAAAAGGAGAAAAGGTAGGAGCACTTGAGGGCAAAGCAAAAGCAAATGCAGTGGGAAATTCTGGACAATTGGAAGGTATACTTCTAATTAAAGATCACCCCATCTCAGTTATATATGACACAAGAGCAACACATTCACTAATATCCCAAGACATAGTGAATAAATTGACTCTCACATGCTATTTAGTTGATAATCCCTTGTTTATTCAAAGCCCACTAGGTAGTTCTTGCATGTTAGGGATTAAATGTTTGGGAGTAGAGTTAAACATAGGTGGAAATATGTTTAATTCTGATTTGTTTGTGCTAAAATATCCTGGAATAGGAATTATTCTAGGAGTAGATTGGCTAAGAAAATACAAAGCAATTTTAAACTTAGAAAATTTTACTATTTCTCTGAAAACAGAAAATGGTAAAAATATTATAGTCATGAGTGAAATTGCTAAAATCAATTACCTTAACCAAATATGTAGCATGACTGAGAAAGAACTAACACTGGAAGACATAAAAATTATAAATGAATACCCAGATGTCTTTGGTGAAGTCATAGGTGTTCCAGAAAATAGGCAAGTAGAATTTCAAATAAGGCTAATCCCAGGAGCAAGCCCAATCATCAAGAAGCCTACTAGAATGGGTCCTAAAGAATTAGTAGAATTGAAACATCAGTTGGAAGAATTGGAGCAGAAAGGCTTCATAAGGCCTAGTAGTTCAAACTGGGGTTCTCCAGTTGTATTTGTGAAGAAGCATGATGGTACTTTGAGAATGTGCATTGATTATAGAGAATTAAACAAAGTCACCATTAAAAATAAATATCCACTTCCCAGAATTGATGATTTGTTTGATCAATTAAATGGAGCAAGTATTTTCTCAAGGCTAGACTTAGCCTCTGGATTTCACCAAATGAAGGTTGAAGAGGAGAGTATTAAATACACAGCATTCAACACAAGGTATGAGTTATATGAATATTTAGTAATGCCTTTTGGGTTGACAAATGCACCAACTTATTTTGTAGATCTAATTAATAGGACATTCAGAGATTATTTAGACAAATTTGTAGTAGTTTTCATTGATGACATATTAGTGTATTCAAAATCAGAGGAAGAACATACAAAACATTTACATCGATTTTGTCTAGACTAAGAGCACAAGATTTAAAGGCCGAATTTTCTAAATGCACATTTTGGCAGAATGAAGTAAAATTTTTGGGACACATTATATCACAACAAGGAGTTAGTGTAGACCCAACTAAGGTGATGGCAGTGCAATCTTGGAGTAGGCCAAAATCAGTGACTAAAGTAAGATCATTTCTAGGGATGGCAGGTTACTATAGAAGGTTCATAAAGGACTTTGCAAGAATAGCTACTTCACTAACCAAGTTAACCAGAAAAGGGCAACCTTATGTGTGGACAGAGAAGTGTGAGCAAGCTTTTGAATTATTGAAGAAAGCATTGATGGAAGCTCCAGTCTTGCAAGTGCCATAAGGAAATGAAGGCTTAGTGGTGTACACTGATGCTAGTGGGACTGGTTTAGGGGCAGTACTCATGCAACATGGAGGGTTATAGCCTATGCATCAAGGCAACTCAAGCCAAATGAAACCAGATATGCCACACATGATTTAAAGTTAGCTGCTATAGTTTATGCATTGAAGCTATGGAGACACTACTTATTGGGTACTAAATTTGAATTGTTTAGAAACCATAAATCACTCAAGTATTTGTTTAGCCAAAAAGACTTGAATATGAGACAACATAGGTGGGTGGAATTTTTAGCTGCCTATGATTTAGATGTATTGTATACTCATGGAAAGGCTAATAGAGTGGCAGATGCATTGAGTAGACATCAAGCAAGATTAGCAAGCTTAATGACGACTGAGTTTAAGGATTTAACAATCCTTAGTGAAGTGGAGATGAAGGAAGAAATTAGTGCACCAGACAATGTGCATAATGATATGATTGAATATGGAAGATTGAGTCTTATCTCCTTAAGGTCAACACTGGTTGATAAAATAGGAAATATGCAAGATCAAGACTCAAACTTAAAGGAGAAGAAAGACATGATTTCACAAGGAATATCAGTGGAAAATTATGAAGTAGATGATAGAGGCTACCTAAGGAAGAAAAGGAGACTCTGTGTACCCAGTGTAGAAGAACTAAAGCAAGAAGTTATGGATGAACATCATAAGACAAAATACACTATACATCCAGGTGGTACTAAAATGTATCATGATCTCAAAAGAAGATATTGGTGGCCAGGAATGAAAGGGGAAGTGGCAAGATATGTGGCAAAGTGTTTAACATGCCAACAAGTCAAGGCAGATTATCAAAGACCTTCAGGCCTACTACAACCTTTGGAAGTGCCTACCTGGAAATGGGAAAGCATTTCAATGGATTTTGTGGATGGTTTGCCAAGAACAAGAAGAGGCAATGATAGTATTTGGGTAGTAGTTGATAGACTCACAAAGTCAGCCCACTTTATTCCAGTGAACTCAAACAGAAATGCTCACAAATTAGCACAATTATTTGTGAAGGAGATAGTAAAATTACATGGAATCCCCAAGACTATCATTAGTGATAGAGATACCTTGTTTACCTCAAGGTTCTGGGTAAGCTTTCAAGAGGCAATGGGGACAGAATTGTGTCTAAGCACAACATACCACCCCTAAACAGATGGTCAAACAGAGATTGTTAACAAGATTTTGGAGGATTTGCTTAGAGCATGTATACTTGATTTTGGTGGCAACTGGGAAGATCATCTTTATTTAGCTGAGTTTGCTTACAACAATAGCTACCAATCCACTATAAGTATGGCTTCATATGAGGCTTTATATGGAAGGCCTTGTTTGTCTCCTGCATGTTGGATGGAGGCAGGTGAAAGAGTGTTGCTAGGACCAGATCACATCAAAGAAACCTCTACAAGAATTGAACTGGTGAGGCAGAGAATGAAGGCAGCACAAGAAAGGCAAAAGGCATATGCAGACAGAGGAAGGAGGCCAGTGGAGTATGAAGTGGGAAATTTTGTGTTTCTCAAAGTTTCACCAATGAGAAAAATATTAAGGTTTGGCAAGGCAGGAAAATTGTCTCCAAGATTTATAGGGCCATATGAGATAATTCAAAGAGTAGGAAATTTGGCTTATAAGCTGAAGTTGCCAGAGGAATTGAGTAATATCCATGATGTATTTCATGTATCCCAATTGAGAAAATGGGTACATGATAAGGAAGCAATTCTGGAATCACCTACACAAGTTGAAATTCAAGAAAATCTAGTTTATAGGAAGGAACCAGTGGGTATTGTGGCTAGAGAAGAAAAGAAATTGAGGAATAAAATAATTAAATTGGTAAAAATTCAGTGGTGTCTGGATGAGAATGATTGTACATGGGAGGCTGAAGATAGGATGAAGGATAAATATCCTAATCTATTTTTTGCTTAAAGGTATGTTTAAAATTATGATAAAACCTTAATATTATTTATGTGTGTTTGATTGATTTTGAATGAATGAGTTTCTGAAATTTCATTCAATTGAAATTATGCTTTGTATACATTTGGATGGAAATGTATGAGAGAATAATTGTGGGACACAATTCCTTTTAGGAGGAGAGTATGTGAAGACCCAAATTATTGAGATAAGAATAATTTTAATAAAATCAGTGAAAGGAGAATTTTCAAGGAAAAATATAGTTTGAAAATAAATATTGAGAATGAGTTAAATATATAATGAAGGGGATAGTTGTTTTCAGTAAAATAATAATGAGAAGAAAATAACTAAGTATGAGTAAGTCTTATATTCATATGTATATATATTGAATATAAATAGTCAGAAAGGAATAAAATGATAAAAGTAGACTTTTATAGTAATTAAAATATAAATAATAAGAAGGAAATGGTATTTCAGAGAGAAGGAATGAGGAAATGTGACTAAGTGTATATATGGATTATACATTACCATATGTTATATTTTTACAACCAGGAAAAATATAAAGTAATAAGGAAAACACTATGGTAATTAAATATATGAATACATTTTATATATCAAGAGAAAACAAATAGCTTGAAACATTAACAAGGAATTAATTGATAAAAGGATATACATGTATACATTACAGATTAGTCTTAAGAAAATAAATAATGTAAGAAAGTCACATGAAAATAAGGTGTGTGTGAAACATGCAAATAGCATGCAAACCAGAAAAAAGCTAAAGCAACTGAAAATACCCGAAATGGAAAAAAAAATGGCATTTCTAGCCATAACATCATATGCAGAATTCTCTTATTTGTGTGGGGATAAGATGGGTTTTTCACTCTACTAAAACCCTAAACAATGTTTTAAAAATTAAAGGGGGTAGCAGCAGTCTCATTTCAGAAAATAGAAAATATTAAGAAAAGAAAGAAGAGCAAACCAAATCCATTTTCAAGTTAAAGTATTCTCGGGGAAAAGAGGAAGGAAGGTGAGTGATTAATCAATCTTATGAGGTTTAAGGCATTAAGACCCAAGTTAAGGGCAGCCATATTATTTTATAAAAACCATATCATGTTTGTGCTTGATCTATTTTTCTGAATAAATGAATGCTGAGAATGGTTGGTGTTTTGATAAATCTTTGGTTGATGCTTTGATTTGTTTTGATTGATTGTTTGATAAGAAAAATACCCTGATCCCTGATATGGATCCAGTACCTTAAAACATCAGTTTATAAATATGTTTAGTAAGATAAATACATTTTATTGAGAAGTAGGGTATTACTGGGAAATAAACTAGGCAGTGTGAATAAAGGAGATTCATGCTTATGTCTAGATTGTTTTAAAAATGAGACGAACAATGCAATAAATTATTTATGTGCTGATTTGTTCAGATCTTAAGCTAAAATGTTTTATGGGTTTTTCTCAAAAACCTCACCCTATGTTCACAGTAGAATTGAGTATAAGGATTTTATATGATTTCACTAGATTTGTTTAAGTGATCATGATATTCCTGAATATAGGAGACATGCAAGTGTTAAAACATATTTTGAATAAGATAACTGGAAAATGAGATATGGTATTCTTTTCATGAATGTTTAGTATGGTTGGCTGAAATCCCTGAGTGAGTTTAACTCTCTTTGATTTATGAAAAAGAAGAAAAGAATATAAAAGCATTTCAAGAGTTAATAAATTTTTTTGAAAAAAATGAGAATGGTCACTAGATTATAAAGCTAATCTAGGAGTAAAGCCTTGATCTATTCATCATAAGGGGGATGATGGGTATGTGCATGACTTGTTTAAGTCCTGTAGGCCTCTGTGCATGGGTTAACAGAATTGAGTCCCTTGCAATGCACACCTGGTGTTCAATGGCAAAGAGTTAAGACCAAATTAAATTGATAAATTGAGACTGAGAGTTGAGCTATGGTATTAAAATGAGTTAATCCATAGGAGTATGTATACATGTGTACTGAATTGAATGGATGAATGGATGCTTGTGTGCATGAGTGTTAGTAGGGGCTTATATATATATATATACCCAGTTTACATTATAAATCCAAATAAGCATCAAGTATATGAATTCTCTGCACAATAATTAGATAATGACAAGTTATTATATTTTGATTTCACTCATACCAGAATTTATTTCTGACCCTATTTGTTGCCTTTGCAAACTATGGGGTGTCTCATTATCATTGAGGCAGTTCCAGGTATTGCTGCAGGGAAAGAGGCATAGTAGCTCTGCTTGCATGGGTGTTTGAAGAGCTTGCTGTTTTAAAATACTTTAGAGAAGTAGAAGTTTTTATTTGTAATAAATAATCTGGGCAAAAACTTTCTTAAGGATTATGTGTGTCCAGAATTCTTAGTGCTTTGTTTCCTTGTAATGAATATGTAAGACTTATGCATTTATATGTGTTTGTGAGTGGCTGATCAAAGTAATATGCTCTGGAACTAAATCCAGTAAGCTATGATGAATGAGAAGTATGCCATATAATCTGATATATGGACATATTCTTCTTGCTATTATTGATTAAGTTTCAGATAGGATTATGGGTTGTTTTTGAATGAATGTTAGTCAAAGTAATGAGTTGATGGGTTTAAATTTGATCTTGGCTAGCCAGCAAGATTTTTACATGTCTTGTAACTAATACAAGTTCATGTGTAAGCTTGAAATCACTGAAGCAAACAAGACCATAGTACAAGTTAATTTGAATTGCAACTATACCTTGTGTTAGTAGTTAAGTTGTGTTAAAAGAGAATGTACAAGAGTTACAGTAGATGAGTTTGAGCTTGACCATGGCTAACCAGAAGGGCCTATACATGGCTTGTAATTGATACAAGTGCATGCATATGTCTGAAGCCATATGCTTCAACTTTCTGAAGCAAGTAAATACATAGTGTAATGCTAATTTGAAAAGAAATCAAGTCATAAGTTGAATCTAGAATAAGTCTAAGAATATGATGTTATAGAACCTGGAAATCATAGGTAGCTAAGTTTTTAGGATTTGAATTTTGATAAAATCTAGAAATGACATCAAACATATGATTGAAGTAGCAATTTTAGTAAAAGAAGCAGATCAAAAGATTCAATGCATCAAGTAAGAAAATAGAGTAATTTGGTTAAGTATTTAGAAATCCAGAACATTACTTTTGCTCACTTATCATTCATAATATGCAAAGATCTTTCAAAACCAAGTTCAATATGTTTTCCAGTTTTATTAGCAAAGTTTGTATGATTTCTAAATCAGCACACAACCCTATCACTTACATGATCATTACATGTTTTATAAACCTGAATATATGCATTTTGATTGAACTGAATTGCTTGTGCATGTTTGGTGCATGTTTGTGTATAAACCATGAATCTGGGCTAGATAAACCCTTGAATCATTAATCAAATTATGTTTTGACATCTTCTATCATTTTTAAATAACAGGTATGAATTACTGAAACCCCAGAATCAAACCCATGGGATATTAGACCACAAATCAAATAATTTGGTTTAATGAAAACTCTGGAAAACAATACAAATGAAAATATGTGGAACTAATACTTTATTTTTGTATTAGTCCATCTTGAGTCATTGTAAAAGAAGATAAAATCTGAATTATGCATTGGTCAATCTTGAGTCTCTTTAAGGTGATAATATTTGTATTTAGTATTAGTCAATCTTGAGTCAGTGAAGAGAGATAAGTGTAGAAACAAGCTATGTGACACAAGACCTTTCAACTATGAAAAATATTGTGTGAATTAAAATTCTTTGCTACTTTGAACACTCTGATTTGCAAAGAAACATTTATATATTCTCATATATATAAATGATAGGAATTAATTTAAATACTGATATATTTATATTAGTAAAATTCAGGATCTTGGGTAATTAATTAAAAGAAATAAAAGGAGCAAGAAGAGAGGTGATCCCTTAGTAAAAAGAAATTCCTAACTAAAATTCATTAAAAAATTAAAGGTGAAGAAAAGTGGGTCACTTCACATACGAATGAGGTAAAGGTTTGTATATACTAATAGATTGGAAAACGATTTTATAAACGAGCTTTGTATTAAAAGTAGAGTTGAAATCATCTTTGTGAAAGAGTTTGAATAGTTACTACTAGTATAGAAACCTTTGTATTTTAAAGTGACAAATCAAAGAAATGATTGTAGAAACAATCAATCGCCAAAATCCACATTCGACGACATATTAAAACAATAAAAATCGATACCGAATCCATCAAAATGGATATTTCCAAAAATCCCGAAAAAGAAGTCATCAAATTTGATATATATGATAACAACAAATCGGATCAACACGAATCGATTAAAAATTGGAAACCCACGCAAAATAGGCAAAATGGGCTGAATCAAGCAGATCAGTCGACTGAACCAGGTGGTCAGTCGATTGATACTATGCCTGGAAACTTTCGGTTTCCAGGTCAGTCGACTGATCCATAAGGTCAGTCGACTGATACAGGTACAGAGCATTTTCTGTCCCCTGGTTCAGTCGACGACCTCCTGGTTCAGTCGACTAAACCTGCTTCTACAGCATTATCCTTCGTCGACTGAACCTGCTTCTACAGCATTATCCGCCTAGCCCCTAAGTGGGGCAAAATCCTAACCGGATGCGAACGGACGAGCAACGGAGACTAAGGATTTATGCCAAGCGACAACCCAGCCTTGTATGGCTCTTCGAAACACCCCATAAACGTGTTCAAACATCAAAGATAGGATTTTTAAAGATTTGACCTCAAAACACCAAAAATTGGAATATTCATCAAACCAATTCAATCCAAAAGCAAATGGACAAGGAATAGATGTTAGGAATTACAACTATCAAAGATATAGACATAGATGTGAGTTCAAAAACTCACCTTTTAAACTCAAAACACAAGTGAGAAGCTTTAAAACAAAGGAGAGACCTATTCCTCTTCAATCTCAACTCAAGAAGCTCCAATCTAAGTTCATAAGAAGAATATTTCCTAAGTTAGGGTTTAGGAATTTCTGAAATTGAAGAGAGATAGAGATGGAGAAGATGAAGAGGATGCTTACCTAAGCTTCTCCTTGATTTCTAGCTTGAAGTTGATCCTTCCTAAGAGAATTAGGGCTTAGGAATTTTTAATTTCCCATTCCTTTCCCCATTTTTACTTTGAGCTTGAGTGTTAGGAAATAGAATGAGTGAATGAAGAGGAGATGAGTGGAGTGTTAGGGTATTAGATGGGTTTGTGGGCTAAAACCCAAAGCCCTAAATGAAAATATCAAAATTTCACTCAACTCCAAACATACCGATGTTTATACTCAAAAAGGTCGCAAACATCATTTTGGACTCAATGGAAGTGGTCTCGAGTCCCAATTCGACTGTTTGCAAAAAGTAACATTTCGGACTTAAATCCGACTAACGATGCTATATTTAAATAAAACATTTAAATATACAATCGTAAAATATGCGGGTTGTTACAGACTCCCCTCCTTAAAGAAATTACGTCCTCGCAATACTTAAGAAGAAAATAAAGAGTAACAACCATAAAAGCATATCAACACAAAAGAAGAAATTTTTAAATGAGAAGTTCACCTTTAAAGAGCACGAGAGAGTAAGTCCGGATGTGTTCTCTCAATGAATTCTCTGGATTCCCAAGAGCAATCCTTAGGATATGGGGACCATTGAACTTTCACAAGAGGAACATCTTTATTTCGAAGGCGTTTAACCTCCGAAGCTATGATACGAATAGAATGTTGCTCATAAGTCAAATTTGGTGAAACTTCAATTTCCTCAATAACACCGGGCTCAAGAATAGAATCGAAATCTCTATGGCATTTCCGTAGTTGAGCGACGTGGAATACGTCATGAATAGCAGCAAATTGAGCCGGTAATAAAAAGCGATAAGCCATAGAACCAATACGTTCGGCGATGGGAAATTGACCAATACATCGAGGTGCTAATTTTCCTGATCGACTGAAATGCACAACACCCTTCATAGGTGAAACACAAATGAACACCAAAAAGTCTGGACCTAAAACTAGTTTCTCACCGGCTTCAAGTCAATACGAAGGAAATCGGCATGGCCTTTCGTAGAGTGCCATACCAATACTAGATTGGAAGCTATTGTTATAGGAAGACTCAACAAGAGAAATATGATCTTCCCAACTTCCACCAAAATCAAAAACACATGCATGAAGAAGATCTCCAAGAATGCGGTTTAAAAGAGAAGGATGAGCCTCAAGGCTACATAAAACAAGATATGAACATAAATTGGATTCACGATCTCGAATCTCATAAGTGCATAAAGTCTCGAGATCATTCCATTTGGATATCATCATAGAAACAACCACTTGTTGCTTACAACTAAGGGCATTGGCAACATGATTTCCCTTTCTGAGAGTATAAAGAATATCAAGATCATAAGATTCAAGGAACTGGAGCCAACGTTGTTGATGCAAATTAAGTTCCTTTTGAGAAAATAAATACTTCAAAGATTTATGATCGGTGTAGAGAACAAATTTCTCTCCCAAGAGATAATAACTCCAAATTCTAAAAGCGAAAACAATGGCCGCGAGCACTAGATCGTGAATATCCAGTCTCGGCAAGCTTTAATTGTCTAGAAGTTCAAGCGATAACACGTTCCCTTTTTACATGAGAACGACACCCAAACCAATTCGACTAGTATTGGTATAAACAATAAAGTCTTGGTTCCCTTCGGGAATCACAAGAATATAAGTATCGGAAAGGAGTTCTTTTAAATGATCCTCTTTTCCGAAAAGCTAAGACATTCAAAATTATAATGAACTTTATTTAATCATCTTTTTAGAAAAATTTAGTTTTTACAAGTCAATTTATTGTGTCTGACTGTCTCATCATAGCGTTTTAGGAGATTCCTATCGATAACGTTGATCAAGCGCATCGACCGGAATTCTTAAAGCACTCAATGGGCAAAACAACACAAAATCATCTTCTATATGATAAACATGTCTCTCAAAAATTTTACAAATATTCTTTGCTCGTTTAAGAACAAAATCCAATTATACTTATAAATATCTTATTAAAAAGATTTGCAAATTTTAAATTGTTGTTTTCATCCATAATCAATGAATACAAGAATGGTCTAATCGAGATATTCGCATAATACTTGATTCGTAAAATGGATGAAATAAGCTGGAAGGTTCGTCAAACCGAATGACATAAAGAACCACTCATAAGAATCATAACGAGTGCGGAATGCGGTAAGGGCAATGCTACCCTCTGCAACTCATAGTTGATGAAAACCGGTGGCAAGGTCGAACTGAAAAGATCTTAGCACCACTCAATAGATTGCTTAGGTGGTAATCCTAAGACAAGCTCAAAAATACCGGGAAATTCACAAACTACTTGAATGAGAGAAATAACATTTTCCTCATCATGTAGGTTTAAAGAATAAAATTATGCCACCGAATCAGAATCGAAATCATTAAGAAAAAATAGAAATTTTCTTAACAGATTGAGGATGTCGAAGATAGATAGTCCGCTCAGGACATAGGATATGGGCTTCATAATGATTAAGCCAATCCTTTCCCAAAAATCAATTCCGGAGCATAAGTAACGCATAACATGCAAATTGGCTCGGAAAGAAAATTCACATAAAATAATCTCGACATCTTTACAAAGCAAACTGAGTGTTGCGGATCCACCAACCAGATTCGCAATTCTCAGTGAAGTCATCAAACCCATAATAGTAAAAGAAAAAGAATCAACAAGTTCTTTTAATATAAAAGAGTGGGATGCACCCATGCCAAAAAAAAGAACTCGATTAGGATAATCACAAAACAAATTAATGTCATCAAGGATAGAAGGAGAATTACCTTGACCACGAGAAGTGTTTCTAGGTGCTTGCATAACATTCAGCTCTCCCTCTCTCTTGATTTGAAGTTTGGGACATGAAGATATATAATGATCCAAACTTTTGCAATAGCGGCAAGAAATAGGCCTTGGACACCTATTTATATAGTGGTCCTTAGAGCCACAATTGTAGCACTCTCCACGATTAGGGATTGGAGTCTTTGCTATCGAAGTTACTTGCTTCACTTTCTTGTTGGGATTAGGACTTTCGAACTTAATAAAGGGATGCCTCTTCTTGTTGATGGTGAAGTTCTGTTTGGCACCCACAACTTCAACATCACTTTCTTTATTCGCCTCTTCGAGTCGAAGAGCGATATCAACAAGCTGATCGAAAGAAACTTCGAGTTTCAGAAGTAATGGCTTTTTGAGGTTCTTATTCAACCCATAGAAAAATCTCTGATTTTTCTTCAATGGGGTATTAATATACTCGACCCCATATTTAGAAAGAGATTCAAAAGATGCGACATAATTTGCCACAGAAGATTCACCTTGAACAAGGTCAATAAAGCGTCGAGCTAAAGTTACTTTTTTAGCTTCCGGCATAAATTTTAACTCGAATCTTTCCCGGAATTGCTCCCAAGTAAGACCCGCTTCAGTAATTTCCGAAATCAAAAGCTCATACCAATCTAATGCTCTTTCTTGGAGCATGCTAGAAGCCACTTGGACTCGAAGTGAATCAATAAGATCCACGCGGGAAAAGATGCGATCGCATGATCTAAGCCAAACTTGGATTTCTATAATGCTTTCGGAACCCTTGAATGGCCTTCCACCCAAAGGGGTATAATCTCTGCAGAAGCATGCAAACCCGGATTTAGGGTGAGTAGGCGCTGGAACGGGTCCGACAACTTGAGCATTATTCACAAGATCTAAGAGTTGTTGAGCAGACATAAATACTCCATCCTGAGGAGTAGCACTAGATTGACCGGCGTTGGGATGGCCTGGTCTAACCATTTCTCTTATTTAAGAAAGAAAGAAGAGGAAAAAGGTTATTCATAGAATGAATATCAAACAAACTTGATTGATAAAACAAGGAATCATAAAAAGAAATAGGATAGAACGGTACGAAGACTCGAATTAAATCCTATGGCACGATTCCTAAGAAAGACTTAGGACAATGATCCTTGCTAGATTATTCTACATTGTTCCGAAGTTTGGCTCTGATACCAAGCTGTGACACCCCACCTCTATACTCACAACTAGCCAAGGACACTACGGGGTAATGCCATCGACTAGCATGAAGAATAAGGTTGTTGAGGAGCGACCATCTGTGTAATTGCTTTGTGCGAGTACCAATATGTCAGATAATGTAACTTACATTTCATTTCAAGAGGAAATCCGACATATCTAATACAAACTAAAAGCTTCCACACAGTGGCTATGCGGACTTCGGAAACAAATATAGAAATAAGTGGAAATTAGGGAGGCATCCCAATCATACTTTCATATTGTAAAGCGGGTCCCTATCAAAGTTTCATTGTAAATCCGGTCCCTATTTTCTAGAAACAAAGAAAAATTATTGCTGAAATGTCAGCAACTTTTATAAATAAATGCTGATATTTCAGCAACTTTCCCTGTCAAAGTTTCATTGTAAATCCATCCCTATTTTCTAGAAACAAAGAAAAATTATTGCTGAAATGTCAGCAACTTTTATAAATAAGTGCTGATATTTCAGCAACTTTCATACACTGTGTTCACAGTGTACATAAATGTTGCTGAAATGTCAGCAAATTTTATAAATAAGTGCTGATACTTCAGCAACTTTCATACACTATGTTCACAGTGTATAGAAAAGTTGCGGAAATGTCAACAACTTTTATAAAAAGTTGCATCATGCTCTGCAATAATCGTGAATAAAAAACAGGGACCTAATTTACACTGAAATTTAGTGAAGGACTTTTCGTGTATTTTGAACCTTAATAAGGACCTGTGCCAAAAGTACCCTAGAAATAAACATAACACAAATCAGTCACAGATATTCATATCACAAAGGCGGAAATAGATATGAATATAACACATATAAGTGTACAACAAATAGTGGTCAAACTAGATCCACTACATCGCAAAAGAATAGATATAAGTGCTAGACAATAGAATAAGTATACAACAAGGAGTCTCTATCTCAAATGTATACTATCAAAAACTACTATGCTAAAGTAGTTAGCCAAAAGTCAAGTGAAGGACCCTGATAAGAAGTCCAGCAGAAGCACCTGAAATACCTCGGTCTGACCCAAGTATTATTTAAGAAGAAAATAATAAATGGATCAGTCTAGCTATAAATATCAAATAAAATGAGGTAGGATAAGAGATATGACAAAAACGTATGATAACAATAATGCCATACCATGACAAGTATACATCAAATAACAACAAAAATCATACAATATCTCAAATCATCTCAAAACACTAAAAAGAATCACATTCTTTAAATTATTCACCAAAACACAAATATTGACAAAACATATCAATGCCAATCACAAAAGTCGGTGAAACACAAATTCTAAAAATCATCAACTAGAAATCCAGAAATCACAAAAGGGGAAGGCCTATCACAAACGGGAGCATGAAAACTCACCAACACGTGTATCACAAACGGAATGCTATCCCATGGTCGCTAACCATAAAGCCGGTGCAACGACGTAGTGCAATAACGGTACGCCCGATGAACCTGAAACTCAAATATTTCGGAACAACGACGTAGTGCAATAACGGTACGCCCGATGAACCCGAAACTCAAATAATTCAAAACAACGACGTAGTGCAATAACGGTACGCCCGATGAACCCGAACTCAAATAATTCGGAACAATGACATAGTGCAATAACGGTACGCCCGATGAACCTGAAACTCAAATAATTCGGAACAACGACGTAGTGCAATAACGGTACGCCCGATGAATCGAACTCCATAAAGCCCGTAGGTTGCTAGCCTATAAAAATGAGACGAAGCTCAAAAAAACGGGGTACAGTCCCCCACGTGGACAAAGAGACATCGCACATCACTAGTCTAAACCATAAAATGATCATCATCGATCATCAAGAAGTGTCAATTACACTAAGCTAGTAAATATAAGAGTTTAGCCTCATGTCCCATAACCACTAGCTTAACTCAAATATTTATGAACAAATTGTAGATTTCCACTCGAAAATTGTCATAAGATTTTAATCGAACAAGTCTAAGAATTAACCGACAAAGTAAACGCAAGCGTTTCATACCACTTGTTTTGCTAAGCCGTTTAATTAGATTTCTCATACAAATGAGGTAAAGGTTTGTATATACTAATAGATTGGAAAACGGTTTTATAAATGAGCTTTGTATTAAAAGTAAAGTTGAAATCATCTTTGTGAAAGAGTTTGAATAGTTACTACTAGTATAGAAACCTTTGTATTTTAAAGTGACAAATCAAAGAAATGATTGTAGAAATAATCAATCACCAAAATCCACATTCGACGACGTATTAAAAAAATAAAAATCGATACCGAATCCATCAAAATGGATATTCCCAAAAATCCCAAAAAAGAAGTCATCAAAGTCGATATAAATGATAACAACAAATCGGATCAACACGAATCGATTAAAAATTGGAAACCCACGTAAAATAGGCAAATTGGGCTGAGATAAGCAGATCAGTCGATTGAACCAGGTGGTCAGTCGACTGATACTATGCCTGGAAACTTTCGGTTTCCAGGTCAGTCGACTGACCCATAAGGTCAGTCGACTGACCCATAAGGTCAGTCGACTGACCCATAAGGTCAGTCGACTGATACAGGTACAGAGCATTTTCTGTCCCCTGGTTCAGTCGACTGACCTCCTGGTTCAGTCGACTGAACCTGCTTCTACAGCATTATCAGCCTAGCCCCCAAGTGGGGCAAAATCCTAACCGGAGGCGAACGGACGAGCAACGGAGACTAAGGATTTACGCCAAGCGACAACCCAGCCTTGTATGGCTCTTCGAAACAACCCATAAACGTGTTCAAACATCAAAGATAGGATTTTTAAAGATTTGACCTCAAAACACCAAAAATTGGAATATTCATCAAACCAATTCAATCCAAAAGCAAATGGACAAGGAATAGATGTTAGGAATTACTACCTAACAACTATCAAAGATATAGAAATAGATGTGAGTTCAAAAACTCACCTTTTAAACTCAAAACACAAGTGAGAAGCTTTAAAACAAAGGAGAGATCAATTCCTCTTCAATCTCAACTCAAGAAGCTCCAATCTAAGCTCATAAGAAGAATATTTCCTAAGTTAGGGTTTAGGAATTTCTGAAATTGAAGAGAGATAGAGATGGAAAAGATGAAGAGGATGCTTACCTAAGCTTCTCCTTGATTTCTAGCCTGAAGTTGATCCTTCCTAAGAGAATTAGGGCTTAGGAATTTTTAATTTCCCATTCCTTTCCCCATTTTTACTTTGAGCTTGAGTGTTAGAAAATAGAATGAGTGAATGAAGAGGAGTTGAGTGGAGTGTTAGGGTATTAGATGGGTTGGTGGGCTGAAACCCAAACCCAAAGCCCTAAATGAAAATATCAAAATTTCACTCAACTCCAAACATACCGTTGTTTATACTCAAAAAGGTCGCAAACACCATTTTGGACTCAATGGAAGTAGTCTTGAGTCCCAATTCGACTGTTTGCAAAAAGTAACATTTCGGACTTAAATCCGACTAACAATGCTATATTTAAATAAAACAATTAAATATACAATCGTAAAATATGCGGGTTGTTACATCTACCGTTTGCACTCCCGGACTGGTGGTAACACATAGCAGCTACTACCATCCACCTCGAGACACCCTCCCAAATCAAAGGTGCACCCAGTCAAATCACAAAGTAATAGATATGGTATCGAAGAAATGTGCCCGATAGGGGGAGCGACCCCACTTGGCCATGTATAGCTCCTGTTTTAGCCACATCAAGCTGACTCGAGGGAGTCAGGGCTGCGTTCATACCTCAATAGACGTTCGCCAAACCATCTTACTACGTTCTGGATTCTCCACCACGTACATAGTAGTTAAAATGGTTTTCATTATTGGCAGAGAGTATGACAATATCTGGTCCTGGTCTATTTAACAACCAAACGCTTATTTCATACCGTGGTCATTTTCATTTCAAACAGTTTATACTTCATATCAAAATATCATATTCATTTCAAAATCATATCATTTTCGAAATCATATTCACTTTCGAAATCATATCACTTTAAATCATATCAGTTCCAACTTAAACAGTTTGAATTTTGAAAGTAGTTTATATATTGGAATAGTTATACATTAAAAATAGTTTATATTTAAAAATAGGTTATAGATTAAAATAGTTTATATATTAAAATATATGTATTCATAATTGTTTATAAATTTAAAATAATATATATTAAAAAAGTTTACAGATTTAAAAGAGTTTATATCGAAAATAGTTTCAAATTAGAATTGTTTCTTCCAAATTTCACAAATCAATTCAAATCAACTTTAGTTCCAAAATTCAATTTAAATCTCAGTTCAACAATTTCAATTAAAAGGTAAAAGGTTTAATTCACATTCTCATTAAAACCATTTTAATTTATATCAATTTCAAATCCAGGTTTGAACTACAAATTTAAACCACTTCCAATTCGATAGGTTTTAAAGTTTAAATATTCAAAAAATTTACAACAACTCAATTTGATAAATGTCATTTATGTTTCAAAAATTCAATTTTAATTTTATTTAAATTTGAAAGTATTCACTTAATCATCTTTAATAACATTTAAATAAAATTTCAAATTGAAAATTAAAATCAAAATTAAATATCTAACTTCAATTATATTTAATTCTAAAATATTCACCTAATCACTTTTTATAAGCCTTTAAATAAAATTTCAAATTACAAATTTATATCAGAATTAAATATTCAATTTTATTTAAATTTGAAAATGTTCATTGAATCACCTTTAATTAAATCAAGTTATAAAATCATACCTTTACAATCTCAAGATTAATAAGTTCAAATCAATTCTTATTAAATATAATTCTTAAACAAATTAAATTTCAAATTAATTTCAATTTATCTTCCCAACCTTAATTTATTAAAGTTATTACAAAATCTGTTTTTAAATATAAAAAATTTAAATAAAAATTTAAAACATATTATATATATTAGTTAAATTAAATTTTTATCAAATTTTATTATATAAATTTTATTTTTAAATCTATTTTAAATCTTAATTATATATTTTAAAAAAATAATAAAGTTATAAGTAAAATTTTATAATTTAAATTTTCAAACTTTGGAATAAAATCTTACATATATTAAGATAAAATCTTTATATTATATTTAAAAATCAATATTTATTAAAACCCATCCATTTCCTTTCAAAACTTTGGAAATCATTTTTCAAATAGACCAACGGTGTTCGTATATAATTTTCTATCCTGTGGTCACGTGATATGGATATTTATCATTTCGATCTGCAATTATTTAAATTTACGAGTTTATATCATTTCAACCTGCAATCCCAAAATTTCAAAATCAATAAAATCGCTTGGGTTTATCGTTTCAACCCATAACGATTTTCCCTAGTCTATGATATCATTCGGGTATGTATCATTTCAACCCATAAGGATTTTCTAAACTAACAGGGAACTTGTAGAGTGAGAATAATAAAATAATAAAATGACATAACATATCAATGGCAAATATGATAATAATTATCAATTTAAATAAAATATATATACAAGGGTTATGGTGCCAATATTGTCAATTAACGTAGGTGAACAAATGCAAATAATAACATATCATATTTAACAAATTTAATCACTGATCAATTCAAGTTTAATAACAAATTTCAATCATCATTTCATGTGAAATTAATTTATTAAACAAAAGAATGTCAATCGTGAGTGATCGCTCACCCTTTGAGGCTAGAGAAATAACAAGAACAAGATGTGACGAATCCAAGCACAAATTCCAAAGCAAAGCACGACGGACTTGAATCGATGAATTCAAAATCAAAACTAACTTGATATAAATGGAAGCAAAATATATATTATATTATTATTATTATTTTCTTAAAATCAATATTCAATTAAAAACACATATTTAAAATAGAAAACTTCATATTGTATTTTAAAAAATCAATCTTTATTAAAACCCATATTTTTCAAAATTCTTCAAATAAATATTTAAACATAATTTATATATATTAAAGTTATTACAAAAATCTACTTCAAATTATTGAAATAAATTTAAATAGATTCTTTTTATATATATAACTTTCTTTTTTTACATAAAATAATAGAAGATGAGAGGAAAGGAGAGTTGGAGCAGTAGTGGATGTGGGAAGCTAAGCTCGGCAGTTTGGTGGGTGGATGTGGCTGCTCCGGTGGGCTGCGATGGTTAAGGAGATGGGCAGTAGGCTATGGTGGACTGGTGTGCTGTCGAATCAGGTGAAAGGCTTGCTTGTTGATGGTCGTAAACTAGTGCAGTCAGTGCTCGGGTTCGGGGTCTGGCAGTGTTCGGGTGGTGGAGGGCGTTGTTGCGTAAAGGAGGCAGTTGTGCAAGGGGGAGGAGCAAGGCGGTGAAGCAATGGAGTGGTAGTGGACGGAGGAGGGAAACTAATGGTCTTTTGGTGGCTGAGCACTGGCGTGGTGTGCAAGCGGAGCTGATGTGGGAGGGGATGAGGCGGAGGGTTGTGGAGTAGGCAAGCAGTCAGGGAGTCAAGGCCGAAGGAATGGCGTTTGTTGTAGGGAATGCTTGCGTGGGTGGTGGCAGGTGCTGGAAGGCGGAGGGGCACGGTCGATTGGCATCTACTGTTTGGTGGTGAAGCAGGAAGGCGCTGTGGTCTGGGTTGGGGAAAGGGAAGGCGGTGCGTGTTAGAGGAAGGAGGATGGCCGATTGCAATGGGGAAGGGTGGAAGCAGATTCATGCCAAATGGTCAAACAGGTTATTGTCTTGGTTCGGGCGTTTAAATTGGAGCAAGAGTTCGGCTTTTCAACAACAAGTTGATATATAAAACTTAGATATTATATTTTTTTTCCAAAAGCCAGAACAAACGAAGAGCAGGGAGATAATGAAAGGAACACGAATAAATATTAAACTAATGGGAATAGAGAAAGATAGATGTTGTATTCTGGGAAATAATAAAAGCTAATATTAAATTCTGGGGAATTGTAAAGGTTAGTGGTCATTCATCTCACGGCTGAACAATTGAAAGGACATAGAAACCGAAAAGGCCCAAATGCGGAACCGATACGGCTAATTGTTTCGTAGATTCCGCATACTGGACACCGAAATGCACAAATGAATATACTCCAGAAATCAGCATGACGAGACGAACATAATGGTACACAGATATCAGCCATACGACAATCCTATCAAAAATCGATATTCGCTGCCAAAATGCTGCTAAACTGTCGAAAATAATATAAACGGGTCTAGAGCAGTCCAAATTTGGCGAATTGAAATATGACGTCTCACTCAGAAAATAATTTACATTTTCCTTATATAAAAGTATTCAGATTTCAAGAATAATTTAGTTCCAACAAATTTTAACTGAATTTAAAATTTTAAAATTAAAATTTCACAACTAAATAAACTTACATATTTTTTGATGAAAATCTGACACTTGCTACGTTTAAATAGACGTATACCAAATATCAAATTGACATTGCAAAAATTAATTGTTTATTTTCATGAAAATTTAGTTAATTATGTTATTTAAATCGTTAAAATTTATGGGTCGTTACACTCTCCCTCACTCAAAACTTTTTGTCCCCGAAAAGGAATGAGATAGGAGAATAGAAGCAACATAAAGGAAAGATTGATTCGAAATACAGAGTACCAGAAACAACAATCGATTCAAAACCATATAAATTTACCTTCAATTACATATTCACATTACATTTTAACTTTTTGAATATTTCAGGTAAGTTATATATGTTTAGAATGCAATTGAGTATTATACACATTAATTTTATCCTAGTTCAACTGTTTCAAGTTGTTTCAATTCCATTTCTCATTTTAGACAATCCAATTATTCAAAACTTTTGCTTCATTTCAATAATTGAAAACCATCACTTAACCTAAAACTTTAAGAGTTAAATTTTCGGTTTCACTTCAAACCATTTTGAAATAAATACACACACACACACACACACACACACACATATATATATATATATATATATATATATTTGTACATCAAATCATACTTAAGAAATTTAAATCAAATCCATTTTCCAAAACAAAAGTGTAGCAAAGATACTAAGTGGTCTCCCCACTTTGAGACTCGAAAATAAATGTCGATGATGCTGCAGTCATCATCGAAATTATTTTCCAACGACACAAGAGGAGAGTACTGATTTACTTCCTTTTTAAAATACTTTGGAAACAATTTCATTCGAAAATGCTTTCAAATAGTAATATTTTTCAAAACTTTGAAAACCAAATTTTGAAAACATCGAAAATTTAATTCTCAAATCCTTAATTTAAATTCATTTCATTTGCAAATCAGATTTATAAACCATGTTTTTTTTCTTTTTAATTTTCAACTTCTTATAACATACAACAATAGTTAATGGTTTAGGAATGTTGACAAAACAATAAATGAAAAGCTAGTACTATCATTTCTAACAACCAAACCAATTCATTTAACTATCAAATTTCAGAAAATTATACTTTTATATATAAAATATAATCATACATAAAATTATTTTATTTACCAATTTCGAAAACAATATTGTGTCAGTTTGCTCTGTTCAAGTGTTTTGGAATTCCTATCGATAACGTTGGCTAGACGAATCGATCGAAACCCAAAGCTCAAACTTAACAACACAAATAACACAATATAAAACATTTTTATATCAATAACAAATACACTCCCTCACAGGATGATTCAAGAATGGATTCTAGAACAAGGATAAAGATTCAATTTTAGAGCGACCCTAATTAAAGAGAATTCTAACCAAGAAGATAGACTTGAAAGGAAGATAAGGTAATTAAATTACAAAAGGGGAAAGATGGATAGACTTATATTAATCGCAGCGACCTTAACCGGGTCAACCGCGACTCCATTTTCTGAAACAATGTGCTCAATGAATCGGACTTCATCCCTCCAGAAATGACATTTAAAAATTTGGATTTCAACCGACGACTCCTTAGGGTTTGGAGAACATAGCTCAAATGAGATTCATGTTCTTCTTAGACTTAGAAAAGATGAGAATATCATCAATGAAAACCAGGAAGAACTTGTTGAGAACATCGCGGAAACGTGATTCGTGAGATCGATGAAGAAGGCAGGAGCATTTGTTAATCCAAAGGGCATGACTAACCATTCATAGGAACCATTCTCTGTTCGGAAAGCTGTCTCGGGAATGCTCTTCTCGGCTACACAAAGTTGGTGAAAACTGGTAGCAAGATTGAGCTCCAAGGATAAGATCGATGCGAAATTCAATTTACTTCTTGGGAGGAAAAGAAATGACTTTGCCAAAGACATTTGGAAAAAGTTGGACAACAGGGATGGAGTCAAGATCACTAGGCTGAGCTAGCGAAAAAAAAACTACCTACATAATCCTGAGGCATTCAATATTCGATCACAAGAGAATTACCCTGGTCGTCTACTAGAGAAACGGTTCGGGCTTTGCAAGAGATAACAACATCATATCGCTTTAACCAATCATCACCAAGTAAGATATCGAATGAATAAAAATTGAGGACATTTCTCTGGTGAATATCGATGCCTGTTGTAAAGGAGTTTCACCCCTTTACAAATCATACTAAGGTTAGCGGGACCGCCGATGGGATTAGTCACACATAAGATGAAGTTGCCAATTGAAGTTGCAAAATGTGCTCAAATTTATTACAGAGATCAACAGAAATGAAGCTATGGATGCTCCAGTATCAAGAAGAACATGAACAGGAAAAGACAAGAATGGATTTTAGAATAAGGTAAAGTTCCAAAATTTAAAAGAAATCTAAATCAAAGAGAATCCTAACAAAGAAATTCAAGCTCGAACGAAGATGATTCTGTAATTAATTTTACTTATTCTAGGGTATTACTAACCTATCTCTAATGAGTTTTTACTCCATATGCTAAGTTTTGCTTAAACTAGAGCTCTGATACCAACTGTAATGACCTGCCATTTCGAACCATTCAGATCGACAATCATCCACACATGTCAGACTTAGACTGCTCAAAACAACAAATTATTATTTTATATTTGGCAAAACTTAGCATATACAGTAAATAAATCAATCACAGAATCACAAACACAGTGTAATATAACAATAAGCAGCGGAATAGATAAATAGTAGTTCATGAAGCTACTACAGGACATCAGAGTCTAAAACAAATACAACAGAAAATCCCAAGTACATAGAAATCACTAATATCAAAGCAACCGACAAGTCTGAACATAAACAACGAGAAATAACCGAAAGCTGAACCGATAGAAGATAGATCTCCAAGCAAAGCTTCAAACTCCAAAGGTGAGTCTCAAATTAATGTTGTGACACTCAGTCTGACACGAGCATAAAGAAAAACACAAAACATTCGAGTCAGGATTAACATTCTTATGCAAGTAAATCAACTCAAGTGAAATTTCCAAGTGAAATGCAATATAACTTAAAGGATGTTTGGGATTCCCATCCTTTAAGGATCCGTTAAACTATCTACATACATAGTACAATACGCTACATAGATAATGTCTACAGTAAAGTAAAATATTAAAATAGCGTTAAGGCATTACCATATCCCCCTTAACACATTTTTATAATATTCCCGTAGTCTATACAGATACTGTAAGCTCCACCAAACCGGTGGGATACTCAGTGAGCACTCCATAGGTACGGTACAAACCAAACTCGTAAAGGGCGCGATAAGGCATGTGACAAGGCATGCGAGGCAATGCCAGGGTAGGATTCTACTGTTTGCACTCCCGAACTGGTGGTAACGCATAGCAGCTACTACCGCCCACCTCGAAACACTCTTCCAAATCAAAGGTGCACCCAATCAAATCACAAAGTAATAGATATGGTATCGAAGAAATGTTCACGATAAGGGGAGCGACCCCACTTGGCCCGGTATAGCTCCTGTTTTAGCCACATCAAGTAGACTCGAGGGAGTCAGGGATGTGTTCATACCTCAACAGACATTCGCAAAACAATCCTACTTCGTTTTGGATTCTCCACCACGTACACAGTTATTAAAGTGGTTTTCGGTATTGGCAGAGAGTATGACAATATCTGATCTCGGTCCCTTTAACAACCAAACGCTTATTTCACACCGTGGTCATTATCATTTCAAACAGTTCATACTTCATATCAAAATATCATATTCATTTCAAAATCATATCACTTTCGAAATCATATTCACTTTTGAAATCATATCCCTTTAAATCATATCAGTTCCAACTTAAACAGTTTGAATTTTGAAAGTAGTTTATATATTGGAATAGTTATACATTAAAAATAGTTTATATTTAAAAATAGGTTATAGATTAAAACAGTTTATATATTAAAATATATGTATTTAGAATTGTTTATAAATTTAAAATAATATATATTAAAATAGTTTATAGATTTAAAAGAGTTTATATCGAAAATAGTTTCAAATTAGACTTGTTTCTTCCAAATTTCACAAATCAATTCAAATCAAATTTAGTTCCATAATTCAATTTAAATAAATCTTAGTTCAACAATTTCAATTAAAAGGGTTAAAGGTTCAATTAAAATTCTCATTAAAACCATTTTAATTTATATCGATTTCAATCTAGGTTTGAACTACAAATTTAAACCACTTCCAATTCGATAGTTTTCAAATTTTAAATATTCAAAAAATTTACAATAACTTAATTTGATAAATGACATTTATGTTTCAAAAGTTCAATTTTAATTTTATTTAAATTTGAAAGTATTCACTTAATCATCTTTAATAACATTTAAATAAAATTCAAATTGCAAATTAAAATCAAAATTAAATATCTAACTACAATTATATTTAATTCTAAAATATTCACCTAATCACTTCTTATAAGCATTTAAATAAAATTTCAAAATAAAAATTTAAATCAAAATTAAATATTCAATTTTATTTAAATTTGAAAATGTTCATTTAAATCACCTTTAATTAAATCAAGTTATAAAATTATACCTTTACAATCTCAAGATTAATAAGTTCAAATCAATTCTTATTAAATACAATTCTTAAACAAATTAAATTTCAAATCAATTTCAATTTATCTTCCCAACCTTAATTTATTAAAGTTATTACAAAATCTATTTTGAAATATAAAAAAATTAAATAAATATTTAAAATATATTATATATATATATTAGTTAAATTAATTTTTTATCAAATTTTGTTATATTAAATTTTATTTTTAAATCTATTTTAAATCTTATGTATATATTTAAAAAATAAATAAAGTTATAAGTAAAATTTTATAATTTAAATTTTCAAATTTAACTTATAAATTTAAAATTTCTAAAACATATAATTTTAAAAAATCTGAATTTTACACATATATTAAAATAAAATCTTTATATTATATTTAAAAATCAATATTTATTAAAACCCATCTATTTCCTTTCAAAACTTTGGAAATCATTTTTCAAGTAGACCAATGGTGTTCGTATATAATTCTATCCTATGGTCAAGTGATACGGATATTTATCATTTCAATCCGCAATTATTTAAATTTACGGGTTTATATCATTTCAACCCGCAATCCCAAAATTTCAAAATCAATAAAATCGCTGAGGTTTATCATTTCAACCCATAACGATTTTCCCTAATCTATGATATCATTCGGGTATGTATCATTTCAACACATAGGGATTTCCTAAACTAATAGGGAACTTGTAGAGTGAGAACAATAAAATAATAAAATTACATAACATATCAATGGCAAATATGATCATAATTATCAATTTAAATAAAATATATATACAACAGCTTATAGTGTCAATATTGTCAATTAACATAGGTGAACAAATGCAAATAATAACATATCATATTTAACAAATTTAATCACTAATCAATTCAAGTTTAACAACAAATTTCAATCGTCATTTCATGTGAAAATCAACTTATTAAACATAAGAATGTCAATCGTGAGTGATCGCTCACCTTTCGAGGCTAGAGAAATAACAAGAACAATATGTGACGAATCCAAGCACAAATTCCAAAGCAAAGCACGACAGACTTGAATTGATGAATTCAAAATCAAAACTAGCTTGATATAAATGGAAAAAATATATATATTATATTATTATTATTTTCTTAAAATCAATATTCAATTAAAAACACATATTTAAAATAGAAATCTTCATATTATATTTAGAAAAATCAATATTTATTAAAACCCATATTTTTCAAAATTCTTCAAATAAATATTTAAACATAATTTATGTATATTAAGGTTATTACAAAAATCTACTTCAAAATATTAACATAAATTTAAATAGATTCTTTAAACATATTATATATATATATATAACTTTCCTTTTTTATATAAAATAATAGAAGAGGAGGGGAAAGGAGAGTTGGAGCAGTGGTGGACGTGGGAAGCTAAGCTCGGCAGTTCGGTGGGTGGATGCGGCTGCGATGGTTAAGGAGATGGACAGCAG
Source organism: Allium fistulosum (assembly GCA_030737815.1). NCBI lineage: Eukaryota > Viridiplantae > Streptophyta > Magnoliopsida > Asparagales > Amaryllidaceae > Allium > Allium fistulosum. The sequence continues at coordinate 90,951,333 of CM060905.1, forward strand.
GCTATGGTGGACTGGTGTGCTGTCGAATCAAGTGAAAGACTTGCTCGTTGATGGTAGTAAACTGGTGCAGTCAGTGCTCGGGTTTGGGGTTCGGCAGTGTTCATGTGGTGGAGGGCGCAGTTGCGTGAGGGAGGCGGTCTGTGCAAGGGGGCGGAGCAAGGTGATGAAGCAATGGAGTGGTAGTGGGCGGAGGAGGGAAACTGATGGTCTTTTGGTGGCTGAGCACTGGCGTGGTCGGCAGGCGGAGCTGATGTGGGAGGGGATGAGGCAGAGGGGTGTGGAGTAGGCGGAGGGGCACGGTCGGTTGTAGAGGAGGCTTGCGTGGGTGGTGGCAGGCGGAAGGGCGTGGTTGGTTGGCAGCTGCTGTTTGGTGGAGAAGCAATAAGATGTTGTGGTCTGAGTTGGGGAAAGGGAAGGACGCGCATGTCAAAGGGAGGAGGATGGTCGATTACAAAGGGGAAGGGTGGAAGCAGATTCTTGCAAAATGGACGAACATGTTATTGTCTCGGGTTCAGGCGTTTAAAGTGGAGCTAGGGTTCGGCTTTTCAACAGCAAACTGATATATAAAACTTAGATTTTTTTTCAAAAGCTAGAACAAACGAAGAGCAGGAAGATAATGAAAGGAACCCGAATAAATATTAAACTAATGGGAAAAGAGAAAGATAGATGTTGGATTCTGGGAAATAATAAAAGCCAATATTAAATTCTGGGAATTGTAAAGGTTAGTGGCCATTCATTATCTCACGGCTGAACAATTGAAAGGACACAGAAAACCCAAAAGGCCCAAATGCGGAAGTGCGGAACCGATACGGCTAACCGTTTCGTAGTTTTTGCCGCATACCGGACACTGAAATGCACAAATGAATATACTACGGGTATCACCACGATGAGATGAACAAAATGTTACACGGATATCAGTGATATGACCATCCTATCGAAAGTCGATATTTGCTGCCAAAATGTTGCTAAACCACCGAAAATAATATAAACGGGGCTAGAGCAGTCCAAATTTGGCAAAACGAAATATGAAGTCTCACTTAGAAAATGCTTTAAATTTTTCTTATATAAAAATATTCAGATATCAAGAATAATTTATTTCCAACAAATTTTAACTGAATTTAAAATTTTAAAATTAAAATTTCACAACTAAATAAACTTACATATTTTCTGATGAAAATCTGACACTTGCTACGTTTAACTAGACGTATACCAAATATCAAATTGTCATTGCAAAAATTTAATTTTTTATTTTCATGAAAAATTTAGTTAATTACGTTATTTAAATCGTTAAAATTTACGGTTCGTTACAATACGTCTTAACTAGGAATATTTAAAATAATATGTTTATTATATCATGACAAATTGCTCATGATTATAACACATTGCAACTACTATCACAAAACTTATCATTCATTGATTTTCTATTAAATATACTAAAACTAAACAATTAATTAATATAACATATTGTATCAAGTATATAATAGAAAAACACCTTTTAATTTGAACTATATTTTATTATAGAGTGAATAATTTGTAACGAATTATATAATTGCCTCTAGGGCACATCCTTAACTCTATCAGGAACAGCTTTGAGATGTAAAAAAATTGTTAAACTAGATCTTTATTGATGTGCTTTATTTTATTTTTATCCACTTTGTGTACTTAAGATTGTATAATACAACGGACCTCATCTTTGTCGCCAAAAGATAATTCCAAGGTGGCTATGGCACATTGGGGTTCCATATTTGGTTTCAAAAAGAGGGATGTTATAGTCATTATTGGAGCATAAGTTGGGGGACACTTAAGTAAGATAGGGCATACAATAACTTAATAGTAAATAAACACCTTGGGTGGGTGTATGCTAGTATATGATGTACTTGTATTTTCATATATGGAGATGTACATGAGTTTACTGGAGATTTTTTATTGCTATGCCGAAAGTGGCTGACCTGAGGCCGGTTGCGAGGGAAGAATTTTCGAATTTTGAACCAGGGTTACCAAAACTTGGGAGGAAATTTTTTAAAGGAAAGAGCCGATGTAACAACTCAAAAATTAACCCGTAATAATTAATTTGTTAATTAATTAAATAACTTTGTGAAATTATCGAAATTGAGCCGTGGGAGTTGCACCATTGTGTCCATGGTAATTTTCTGATCAATTTCCAAATATAAAATGTCAGAATCCGAGTTAATACGAGCAAAGAACAAAATAATCAAAGAAACGGAAATATATATATATATATATATTACAAGTCGATCGGCCGGTCGACCTGGGCAAGGGGGCGGTCGACCGCCCAGTCGACCCGGCTTGCCTTTTGGCAAGCGAACGTTCGTTCGTTCGAACGATTCAGTGACGATTGAACACGTATTTTGCAACGTTTAAACTGATCTTGTCCTTCCATTTCTACATTTGATGGCCCCTATTCAGCCTATGGCGTGGTTGCATCTTATTCAATCTCCAAATCCAACGGTCTGAGATCCACTTCTACACCTATAAATAGCCCCTAGACCTAACACTTTTTATCATTCTAGGTTTTCTCCAATTGGGTTCACCTTTCTAGAAAGGACCCTAAACGGAATAATTTTTCCAAAGGAGAAAATCGTTATAAATTAAATTATTTTACAACTCCAAGTGGATCCGGGAAGACCAAAGGAAGAGCTTAGGACCGGAGGTGAGTGATTGTAATTATTTTAAGATTTCTTTAAGTAATTTAAAATAATAGGGTTTCCAATAGTTGTAGTTTTACTACGATTTTTGGAATAGCCTTTTTAGTAGTTTATTTACAGTTTTTAGAATTATTTTCAGTCTATTTCCTTTCGGCCATTCTTTTCAGTAATTTTAGTTTATTTCTATTAATTATAGCTTTTTCATTTATTTACAGTTTATTTACAGTATTTTAGTTTATTTACTGTTATTTATACGTTATTTACATCTTCTTTCTATGCTTTGGATTTTCTTCTATTTTCAGTTTTCTTTTATTCCTCCTCCTTCTTCGCGTATGGATTAGAATAGGATTAACGCGAATACGGATTAAATTGTATGAAAACTGAAATAATGGAGTATAAGATGTAAATTTCAAAGACTGTAATATAAATGGAATTGGACTGAAATTACGCCTAATTATGACGTTAATTGGACTGAATTAAAAAGATTTGCCTAGTTATAACTTAGAATTATAACTAAAAAGAGTAAAAGATGAAAGAAGCTTATTTTCACACTTAGACCTTGGGTTAAGTAATAAGCATGATTATAACGTAGGTTATAATAAGAAAAAGAACAGAATAAGGCTTATTTTAAGACTTAGAGAAATTAATAAGCACAATTAGTAGAGAAAAATGTAAAGGCTTATTTAAATAATTTATCTAAGTTAATAAGCAAAGATGAAAGTAGGACCTATACCAAATAGCATTCCCTATTAGACAAAATGGTGACCCTAGGGCACGCTTATGCTAAGAATGGTAATAATTGGTCAAATAGAAGTCCAAATCACGGAGGATTTGGATAAGGGGTGCAATTGGATATTGTTTGGATGAAGGGCCAGTACCAATAGCATTTCCCCTATAGATTCTATGGACACACGGTGATCTCATGTTAGCCTGAAGTGGGATGAGGGGCACGCTTATGCTAAAGTTTGAGGTAATAAGAAGACCCAATAGGTGGAGGAAAAGGCAGCATGGGCATGGTGGCAGTTACGCGTGCGACTTCCATTCGGGTGCTCAGTAATAGCTATGAGTTCCAAGTGCTTAGTATGAGTGTCTTTCATAGACACCATTGCCTTTTGTGTAGGGAGCTATATATGTCGTCCAGATCCACAGTGGTTGCTCTGTGCATCTTTCGTAGATACCATTGGCTGCTGTGTAGGGTGTTATATAGCGGCTGGTCTGCAGTAAGATCTATGGAGTAGTAGTTCGATCAAAAAGGGTAGAATTAGGGTTACATCCTAATTATAAGATTAGGAATTCAGCCTAATCAAAGCAGAAATCAAGGACAAGTGCAAACAATCAAAGTTAACCTATCTTATAAATTGAGCAATATTTAATCGTACTTATTTTCAGTTTATCTCTTTCCTATTTCCTTTATTGTCCTTATTTATGATAAAACTATTGTAGAGTCTATTACTTTTATCTTGCTTAAAGACTCTAGTAATTGCTATAATTCATCAGACTTTTAGTCTGACCCACTCCTCTATTTTCCCCTTTCCCCTCCATAGGCAATCAAGGGAGAAGTCGGTAGATTGCTGTTGCTTGGCGGTTTCTTGGAGGAGTTCTCTACTATGTATTTCTTTTATTTCAACTTTAGTTCTTTTTGTGTATTGGGTTATTATGAGGGATATTATGTACTCTGATTTTGAGACTATGAATTTTTATTTCATAAGACATGATGGGTTTTGAGATATGGATGTTGTATTTGGTATTTGACTTATTTATGAAGCAATCATGAAGCTTTGTTTTAATTAAGTTATTACTTTAGTTTCTGCTGTTTTACCTATTTTTGTCTTGTGAATCTTAGTCTGTGTTAGTTTCAGTTATACCTACAACGTACCACGCCTTTTAATGTGTCCTTTTGGGTATATTAAGGGGTGTGGGGTGTTTCACTTGGTATAAGAGCCTAAGGTTACAGGATTTCAAAAAAAAATTATTTTTAAAAGTAAAGTATTTTTCAAAATAACTTGTTTTAAAAGTATTTTTCAGAAAAGAACTTCAAGAAATGATTTTTATTTATAAAAGAATTTTTATAAAAATCCCCTCGTAAGTCCAGTTCAATCTCTCTTTGATTCTTTCCTAAACTATCGTTTTCTTTTCGTAGAATGGCTGATGCCCCGAACCTTCCCGAGGGCATTCCGGTCCCAGCCTGGTTTTGTAGGTACTTACAAGCCACGACTCTAGAGGTGCACGGGCCTGCGCCCAATCCTGCACCAGCGGGTAGGAATCCCATCAACCCACCCGCCGCCATCAATTTCTCTATGCTTTGTAAAGATTTTTCGAGTTTGGGCGGGAAGACATTTTCTGGCATGGAGACTTTTGTGGAGGCGAGAGCATGGCTTAGGGACACAGAGAGGATTTTTGGTCTTTTGGGATTGGATGGTCAACAACGAGTTTAGCTAGCTGCTTGGCAGCTGAAGGAGGAGGCATCTTATTGGTGGGAGGTGATCGAGTTGGAGGGAAGGAATATTACCTGGGATGGATTCTGGGAGCGATTCGATAGGAAGTTTCTGTCTCAGGCGGAAGAGAGTGTTCAGCTAGAGAGGTTTATAAATTTGAAGCAAGAGAGTTTGTCAGTTAAGGAATACATCAATCAATTCAATGAGCTGTCGCAGTTTGGTATGGATTTGGTGAACACACAACATAAGAAAGCTATGAAGTTTGCAAAGGGATTACATTAAACCCTTCAGGGATTATTGCTGACTCATGTACCGATGGGAGCTACTTATGAGTCTTTGGTCGAGATGGCGCTTATGTTGGATACAGTCAAGGAGCGAGAGTCTAAAGAGGAGGTTAAGTCAGAAGGTTCAAAGATGAAGTGGTGGGAAAAGAATAAGAAGAAGAAGAAAAGTGATGGTCCTTAAAAGCAGATTAAGAAAGGAATAAAGTGCCATAGTTGTGGGAAGGTTGGACATATGGCCAACGATTGCTGGAAGGAGAAGATGAAAGGTAAGTTCTATACTTGGGGGCAGCCCAGTCATATGAGTAGGTGTTGTCCCCAAGGAGCGAGTGCACCAGTTGTGCAGATTCAGGCGTTAGACACAACACCTTCCAGTAGCATTCCAAATAGAGGTAGGAAAGTCACAGATGAAGGTTTGATTTCTATATTTGATTTTCCCATATTCGGACTTTATTTGATTTTGGAGAATCACACTCTTTTATCTCTAGCTCTCTAGTAGATTGTTTGCACTTGGACATATCCTTAGTAGTAGACCCCATTATTGTTTCAAACCCCATAGGAGGATCGGCACACTTATCTATGGTTTGTAGGGGTTTGAAAATCTTTATCCTAGGCGTAGAATTTGACTGCGGCGCCTATATTTTGGGATTCTCAGGGTATGGGATGATCTTAGGGATGGATTGGATATCCACATACGGAGCTATCTTAGACTGCGAGAGGAGAGTCGTTCGACTTGAGACTTGCAGTGGTAGGACTCTAGAGGTATCTTGCGACCCGCAAGGGTCAGTCATGTTGAGTTTTCTCTATTCCCTCGATTCATCATCATCAGAGTTGCATTCAGTTCCTGTCGTCGAAGATTTTGCAGACGTCTTTGAGGAGGTTAGGGGACTGTCCCCTAAGAGAGAGATTAACTTTAGGATTTATTTGACCGAGAATGCTAAGCCAGTAGCACTACCTGTGAGGCACATGGCACCTAGGGAGAGGAAAGAATTGAGCAAGCAGATTCATGAGCTTTTGGAGAAGGGATTCATAAGAAGGAGCATATCGGAGTGGGGAGTGCCAGTCGTCTTCGCCACTAAGGTGGATGGTTCTCTCCGACTTTGCATGGATTATAGAGAATTAAATAAGCTCACCAAGAATAACCGATATCCATTCCCTAGGATTGATGATCTTTTTGACCAGTTGGTAGGTTCTTCGGTTTTCTCTCAGCTTGATTTAGCCATGGGATTCCATCAGCTTAGAGTTGCTGATGATAGCATAGACAAGACTGCCTTTAGGACACCGGACGGATTCTTCGAGTGGTTGGTTATGCCTTTTGGGCTAACCAATGCTCCAGCCTATTTCGTTGATTTGATGAGCCGTGTCTTTAGGGATGTCCTAAGTAAGTTTGTGGTGGTATTCATGGATGATATCTTGGTATTTTCTAAGAATATGGAGGAGCATGTTGTTCATTTGGAAGAAGTCCATCGCACACTTCGTAGTCATCATTTGAGAGCTAAGTTTTCGAAGTGTCATTTTTGGAGAGAGGAAGTTCGTTTCTTGGGGTACTTAGTTTCGAAGGAAGGCTTGGATGTTGACCCCACCAAGGTTATTGCAGTGTAAGATTGGAAGGCCCCCAAGAACGTTACCGAGGTTAGGAGCTTCCTAGGATTGGCTAGCTACTATAGGAAGTTCATTAGATACTTTGCCAAGATTTCGGCATCACTCACGCGCCTTACTAAGAAGAATAAAGCTTTCGTGTAGGACGTGGATTGTGAGGATTCCTTCACGAAGCTTAAAAGAGCCCTTACTAGTGCACCAGTGTTCGTTTTACCCGATGGAGCTAAGCCTTTCACCGTATACACTGATGCATGCGGAACGGGTCTAGGAGCGATGTTGATGCAAGAAGGGAGGGTAGTGTGTTATTGTAGTAGGCAGTTGAGGACGCATGAGAATAACTACCCTACCCACGATTTGGAGTTGGCTGCCATAGTTTTTGCACTCAAGTCGTGGAGGAACTATTTGCTTGGAGAGAGGTTTGAGCTTTTTACCTACCATAAGTCTTTGAAGTATCTATTCTCGCAGAAGGACTTGAACTTGAGGAAACAGAGGTAGATGGAGTTTTTAGCCTCGTATGATTTTGAGATAGCTTATACCCCAGGCAAGGGTAATGTGGTTGTGGATGCATTGAGTAGAAAGAAAGCAACCCTTAGTCCTTTGTTCGTAGAGTGGAAGAGCTTGGAGTTTATTTCTACCTTTGATTTTAAGCCCTCTACGGACATTACTCCCATATTGTTGGTGACATTAGAGGTTTGGCCTACCCTTATGGATGAGATTGGCTCGAGGCAGCGGGAGGATTCGGAGCTCATGGACATTATGGATAGGATTAGCTGAGGAGAGGTCTCGAAACATCTTCAATGCTAATCCATTGATAGCAGAGGATGGCCTAGGAAAGATGGGAGGCTTTGTGTTCCACACGCCAGTGACTTGTTGAGAGCAGTTTTGGAGGAGGCACACCATTCTCGTATGACTATTCATCCGGGTGGTGACAAAATGTATCGGGATATGAATAGGATGTTCTATTGGGGTGGCATGAAGAAGGACGTGGCGGAATTCGTAGCTAAGTGTCTCATATGGCAAAGGGTAAAAGTAGAGCAGCGGAACACTAGCATTTGGGTGATTGTTGATAGATTGACCAAGAGTGCTCACTTCATCCCAGTTAAGAGTAAGCGTACGGCTTCATATTTGGCATCCTTGTATATTCGAGAGATAGTCCGTCTACATAGAGTTCCTTAGCGTTGTTAGTTATAGAGATCCCATTTTCACTAGTGAGTTTTGGAGAAGCTTACAGGAGGCGCTAGGGATGTAACTTAGGTTGAGTACGGCCTATCACCCCCAGACAGATGGCCAAACGGAGAGGGTAAATAGGGTGCTTGAGGATTTGCTGAGGATGTGCATTTTGGACTTTGGAGGTACTTGGGCGGAGCATCTTCCATTGGTTGAGTTTGCGTACAATAATAGTTACCAAGCTAGTATAGGAATGGCACCATTTGAGGCTTTATATGGGAGACCTTGCAAGTCCCCATAATGTTGGGTTGAGTCTACGAAGAAGTTATTACTTGGGCCCGATATGGTCAAACAGACATCTGAGAGGGTGGATTTGATTCGGTGGAGGATGAAGGCAGCTCAAGACAGGCAGAAGTCTTATGCGGATAAGCGGAGGAGAGACTTAGAGTTTGAGGTTGGAGACTTAGTTTTTATCAAAGTATCCTCGCTTAGGAAGGTGGTAAGATTTAGATCAAATGGAAAGTTAGCCCTTAGATTTGTTTGACCATTCCCTATCGTAGAGAGAGTTGGGAAGATGGCTTACAGAGTGAAGCTAACTGATAGGCTTGCAGGAGTGCATGACGTTTTCCATGTTTCGCACTTGCGAAAGTGCTTACATGACTCGGTGGAGGTTGTAGAGCCTAGTCAGTTAGAGGAGGTGGAGGTAGAAAGAGAAGCTTCTGTTCGGCGTATCCCCATGAAGATTGTTGGAAGAGACATCAAGTGACTAAGGAATAAGGAGGTTCCACTGGTGAAGGTGCAATGGGGAGATGATGTTGCAGACTTAACTTGGGAAGCAGAAGAGAAGATTCGTACTTCATACCCTCGTCTTTTTTATAGTGAGTTTTAGAATTCCTTTTTCCATTTTTAGATTTGAACAGGTTCTTTCCTTTATTATCCCTTGGGAGGGTAGAACTTAGGATTTAACCTATGGATAGTAGGATTTGATGTAAACATGTTAATAGAACATGTTATGAATGATGTATGCTAGTGGTTGCAAGTGTTTGCTAGTGGATGCTAATGGATGCATATAGGTACACTAGGCACTATTATTCTTTAGGGATTGGCCTAACTAGGACACTAGAGCATATGCATATGGATGTGTGCGCATTTTATTTTATTTCCATGGTTGCTATAAATGGATGTTTATCACATGATTGTTGCATTTGGATGATGTTTGTAGCACGCATATAGAATTATCAGTATCATTAAGAAAATTTTGCATTCATTTGGATACATGGCACGGACATGATTTCATAAAAGGAGGTCAACTGAATCAGTGGACCACCTAATCTTTTGCATTAGTTATGGACATTTACACTATACTAGTTGCATAAGTATCATAAATTGCATTAGAAAAACTTAAGGACAATGGATGAATGGTTGATGATTGAGTAGTTGGTTGTAGAATTGGATAAAAACATTTAGTACATTCTTTTATCCTTAGAGATTTCGGGGACGAAATCCCTTAAGGAGAGGAGAATGTAACAACCCAAAAATTAACCCGTAAAAATTATTTTGTTAATTAATTAAATAATAAAATAACTTTGTGAAATTATCAGAATTAACCACGGGAGTTGCACCATTGTGTCCGTGGTAATTTTCTGGTTAATTTCCATGTATAAAACGTCAGAATCCGAGTTAATATAAGCAAAGAACGAAATAATCAAAGAAACGGAAATATATATATATATAATACAAGGCGACCGGCCGGTCGACCTGGGCAAGGGGGCGGTCGACCGGCCGGTCGACCCACCTTGCCTTTTGGTAAGCTAACGAACGTTCATTCGTTCGAACGATTCAGTGATGATTGAACATGTATTTTGCATCGTTTAAACTGATCTGGTCCTTCCATTTCTGCATCCAATGGCCCCTATTCGGCCTATGACGTGATTGCATCCTATTCAATCTCCAAATCCAACGGTCCAAGATCCACTTCTACACCTATAAATAGACCCTTAGACCAAACACTTTTTCTCATTCTAGGTTTTCTCCAATTGGGTTCACCTTTCTAGGAAGGACCCTAAATGGAATAATTTTTCCAAAGGAGAAAATCATTCTAAATTAAATTATTTTACAACTCCAAGTGGATCTGGGAAAACCAAAGGAAGAGCTTAGGATCGGAGGTAAGTGATTGTAATTATTTTAAGATTTCTTTAAGTAATTTAAAATAATAGGGTTTCCAATAGTTGTAGTTTTACTACGTTGGAATAGCCTTTTTAGTAGTTTATTTACAGTTTTTAGAATTATTTTCAGTCTATTTTCTTTCAGCCATTCTTTTCAGTAATTTTAGTTTATTTCTGTTAATTATAGCTTTTCCGTTTATTTACAGTTTATTTACAGTATTTTAGTTTATTTACAGTTATTTACATCTTCTTTCTACGCTTTGGATTTTTTTCTATTTTCAGTTTTCTTTTATTCCTCCTTCTTCTTCACGTATGGATTAGAATAGGATTAACGCGAATATGGATTAAATTGTAGGAAAACTGAAATAATGGAATATAAGATGTAAATTTCAAAGACTGTAATATAAATGGAATTAGATTGACATTACGGCTAATTATGACGTTAATTGGACTGAATTAAAAAGATTGGTCTAGTTATAACCTAGAATTATAACTAAAAAGAGTAAAAGATGAAAGAAGATTATTTTCACACTTAGACCTTAGGTTAAGTAATAAGCATGATTATAACATAGGTTATAATAAGAAAAAGAACAGAATAAGGCTTATTTTAAGACTTGGAGAAATTAATAAGCACAGATAGTAGAGAAAAATGTAAAGGCTTATTTAAATAATTTACCTAAGTTAATAAGCAAAGATGAAAGTAGGACCTGTACCAAATAGCATTCCCTATTAGACAAAACGGTGAGCCTAGGGCACGTTTATGCTAAGAATGGTAGTAATTAGTCAAATAGAAGTCCAAATCACGGGGGATTTGGATAAGGGGTGCAACTAGATATTGTTTGGATGAAGGGCCGGTACCAACAACATTTCCCTTATAGATTCTATGGACACACGGTGATCTCACGTTAGCCAGAAGTGGGTTGAGGAGCACACTCATGCTGGAGTTTGAGGTAATAAGAAGACCCAATAGATGGAGCAAAAGGTAGCATGGGCATGTTGGCAACTATGCGTGCGACTTCCATTCGGGTGATCAGTAATAGCTATGAGTTCCAAGCGCTTAGTATGAGTGTCTTTCGTAGACACCATTGCCTTATGTGTAGGGAGCTATATATGTCGTCCGGATCCACAGTGGTTGCTCTGTGCATCTTTCGTAGAATTGGCTGCTGTGTAGGGAGTTATATAGCAGTTGGTCCACAGTAAGGTCTATGGAGTAGCAGGTTGATCAAAAAGGGTAGAATTAGGGTTACATCCTAATTATAGGATTAGGAATTCAGCCTAATCAAAGCAGAAATCAAGGACAAGTGCAAGCAATCAAAGTTAACATATCTTATAGATTGAGCAATATTTAATCGTACTTATTTTCAGTTTATCTGTTTCTTATTTCCTTTATTATCCTTATTTATTTAGAACTGTTGTACAGTCTATTACTTTTATCTTGCTTAAAGACTCTAGTAATTCCTATCATTCACCAGACTTTTAGTTTGACCCACTCCTCTATTTTCCCCTTTTCCGCCCCCATAGGCAATCAAGGGAGAAGTCAGTAGATTGCTGTTGCTTGGCGGTTTCTTGGAGGAGTTCTCTACTATGTATTTCTTTTATTTCAGCTTTAGTTTTTTTTGTGTACTGGCTTATTATGAGGGATATTATGTACTCTGATTTTGAGACTATGAATTTTTATTTCATAAGACATGATGGGTTTTGAGATATGGATGTTGTATTTGGTATTTGACTTATTTATGAAGCAATTATGAAGCTTTGTTTTAATTAAGTTATTACTTTAGTTTCCGCTGTTTTTACCTATTTTTGTTTTATGAATCTTTGTCTCTGTTAGTTTCAGTTATACCTACAATGCACCACGCCTTTTATTGTGTCCTTTTGTGTATATTAAGGAGCGTGGGGGTGTTTCAACCGATGGTGGAGGTGTTAAATTAGTTGAAAGTAAGTGAGTGCATTTTCTAAGACTTGGGGCTATATGATGTGTAGATGAGGTGGCTAACCTCTAGGATGCTGCATATAGATGGCTTAGACTGTTGGGAGACAGTGATCGTCAAAACACTGGAATACGAGATTTCTTAGGAATGATTTAGGGAGAGGTTTGAGGCCAAGTTTATTTCTAAGTTGCATGGGAGTGTTGGTGAAATGACCCACTTAAATTTTTTTTTTTTTAAACATTCAGTGGCCATTTAATCAAGAAAATATTTAATTCAAATTTTTCTTCTATCCAGGACCTTTCTGCCAATAAATATTGGTTTAATCATTTTATCTTGAACTTATATATATGAAGATATATAAGTCATCTTCTACCTAAATCAGAGTATAGAAATTTTGAAGGTAGAAACCTGTTTGAGTATTGCTTAAAGAAATACTCTCTACATAGCAATAGTGTTTCTTTTTCAAAACTAGGTTTTTCCCATTGGCTTAGGTTAATGCATTACTATTGATTCTATGTCTCAAGGCTCCTTATTTTACATAAATTCTTCTGATTTTCTTACTGGGTAACTATGCTTTTACTTGTGCATGTGTGTGTGCATGTTTCTGTGCATGTGTGTTCAAACTCAGGCTATAAGAAAGTGGATCCTAAGTGAACACAAGCAACATCTAGGCGTAATGGAAACGCGCCTAACTTATACATGAGAGGTCACAAGTTCGAGTGCTATGCTGGTCGGTTCAACCCAATTTTTGTTTTTTTTTCTTTTTATTTTTCCCCTGTTTACATAATTGCCTGAGTCTACCCTGTATTTGGCTATGAAACAGATCTAAAACATAATTAAAAACACTTGGGTGCTGTCTTAACCCAGGCTCAAGAAAATGGCTATGTTAGCCTTGTTCTGGTTTGCACTACTCTGATACAAGGTATCTGCTATATCATTTTCTTTTCAAAGTAACTCAAGCCCTTTTTATCAGATTTTAATTTTGACTTGAACATGGATTTTCCTATGCCAGTTCTATAGATATACTTGCAAACCACAAATTCTTTCAAACTCAGATTTTCTACCATTATAGCCTAACTGTTCTTGAAGCTTGAAATTCATTTTTCTTAGCAAAGCATCAAAACAAAGCACATAGTTCAGCTATTACATGTAAGTTCAACACTTACCAAACAGTGAATAATAATACATTGGTTTTTCTAGGCAACTTAAACAAATATCTTAACATAGTTCAACATTAATATCTAATTTAGCTTCAGCAAAGACTTTTAAAAACATAGCATCCAAATCTTAAGCAGTTTAACATCCAAAGCCTGATCAAAGCAATCCCTATTTCCCTGCAAAATCACCATGAACTGCCCCATATAAATATGAGACACCCAATGGTGCATAAACACAAAAGGGTCAGACTATTTGTCTGGTGTGAATAATCTAACTGAAAACATGATTTATTTCAATTCTATTTATATTCCAGTACTTTGCAAGAATAAGAAACTCAATATCTTCTGTGTGCATGTTTTTGTGAAGCATGTGCATTCATATTAGTACCAAACAGATTATATATGATCACAATGATTTAGTTCATAGAAAACAACCACAAGATTCACCAATAAAGCACCAAAACAACCAAATGCAAACATCAATTCAGTTATCATCTCCTTTTCAACTTTACTGGCCATCAGGGATTTTGCCCAGACCTCTCCTGAATCTATTCCTAGAATTCATTATCAAATATAACAGGGTCTTTAGCTACTTTCTTCTTTTTAAACACACACTGCCTGGGACCTTTCTCTGTTAACCCAGCACACTCAGGCCCCTGGGTATAAATATACCATGTGTGAACTTGCAATATTCCCATTGCCAAGCTATACTTTGGTAGCCCTAAGATCCCAAGTCCTTAGTTAAATTACTAAGTGTTTTAATATTTTTCATAGCAGTGCTAATCCCTTCTGCATCTCACTTCTTAATCAGAGAAACATAAATGATGCAAGCAACATATATTCATCCAGAGTTTGGTAAGTTAAATTCTCAGAAGCAACCATTTTATCATAAAAGAGTGAGGTGACCTCTTAGCACATTATTTTGCCTATGGGTTTCACTGGATCAAGATGTAAGCATATGGTCCTGAGTAATTTGCCAGATATATATATATATATTCTTCCTTACCTCTGGTTCAATCAGATTCATGATCTGGCTAAACCACAAGTATATTTGATTTGGGTATTTCATAAAACATAGAAGCTCAGCACATGTACAACATTGCACTTCTACATTTTCTTTTGTTTTAATTAATATGAGACATAAGCAACAACACAATGTCACAGCCCATATTTCTTTCTGCCTTCAGACCATATACCCACTACTTGAATCCGGGGATTTTACAAACAACTTACAAAGAAAACTTATAAAAGAAAACACCCAATCTCAAAGTTAACCCATATCTCAGACAAACATTTTAGTTCATGAATCCATGACTCTTATTTTTCTGGGTAAATCAGATAGAGGTTTTACCCTTAAACAAATCATTAACAAGCCAAAGTCATCCAATCATAAAACATAACTTGTAAAAGAAAATTAGTTCAAACTGGCTGCCTCAATATTCAGGTCTTAATGCCAAAGTTTTCAGTGAGATTACTCACCTTAATCCTTCTTCTTCCTATGCCTTATGAACCCCTTTTTAGTCTTCTGCCTTCTCCTATTTTCTCTGGTTTATGCCTTGTATATTTTTCTTTTTAAGAGGTAGAGCAATCATAAAACCTTACCACACCAGGTCTTCTTATATGAACTCTGGCTGCTACTAGGGTTTAAGGAAATTACCAAATGCCAATTTTACCCTACCAACTATGATCTGCCTCTTATTCTAACATTTTTAGAGAAAATGGGTAAATAGTCCTGGTATATTTTCCAGAAAATATACCTCATTGCCCCGGTCATGTTATTTGCATGATTTCTGTTTTCTGTTTTTTTTTTAAAGTAAAAAGGAATTGCTAAAAATGGATAAAGTGCTTGTCCAAGAGCTCATACCATTTTCATGCAAATGTTAATTTTTCTTTTTATTTCTGCAAGTATTATTTAGTGCACATGTATAATACATGTATGCCTACCCTGGCCTAAGTTCTTTTTTTTTTAAGGCTTGATGATTTCTGCCTACATGTATATATACTTGTAATTCATATATCCTATTATTTCCATTGATTGTTGCTTATTTTATCACACAGAAAACTGTGTACATGTTTGTGCACTGCCTTGTGCACATGTGCATGTTTTATACTTGGTATCTGCAAATCAATTTCCTATTCCTATTTTTTTTCAATGCAATTTCAAACAAATACAAACTAAATTAAATCATGAAATTACTCACAAAAATCAGGGTTATCACATATACCCCTCCTTTTAGGAATTGTGTCCCACAATTCTTTTATACTTAACTTAAGTATCATTTCTTCAGAAAAATGAATTTTTTTTTCTGATTTCAAAACCATTTTCAAACCAATCACCTATTAAGCACTATGCATATCAACACAAGATAAAAAAAATCACAATGCATATTCAACCAACACATTCATTAGTATGTACATATATATATAGATTTACCTTTTCTTCAATCAAACAGCTGGGGATAATAATTTCTGATTTTATCCTCCACTTCCCACGTGCAATCATTTGGGTCTAGACTCCATTGTACTTTTACTAATTTAATTTCTTTGTTTCTCAATTTCTTAGTTTCTCTAGAAACTATGCCCACTGGTTCCTTTTCATAGGTCATTCTAGGATCAATCTGCACATCTTTAGAGGATTCTAATATTGCTTCCTTATCATGAACCCATCTCCTTAGTTGAGACACATGAAAGACATCATGCATTGCTCTCATTTCTTCTGGCAATTCTAATTTATAGGCTACTGTCCCTATTCTTTCTAGAATTTTATATGGTCCTATATATCTAGGAATCAACTTTCCTTGTTTCCCAAACCTTAGAACCTTTTTCATGGGTGATATCTTGATGAACACATAATCCCCAACATCATATTGTACTGCTTTCCTCCTTTGATCTGCATATTTCTTTTGCCTATCTTGGGCAGAGGCAATTCTTTTTCTGATCAAGGCTACCTTTTCAGAAGTCTCCTTCACATTTTCTGGTCCTAAGACCACTTTTTCTCTAGACTCATGCCAACTTGAAGGTGATAAACATGGCCTTCCATAGAGAGCTTCAAAGGGGGCCATGCCTATGCTACTGTGATGGGTGTTATTGTATGCAAATTCAGCTAGATATATGTAATCTTCCCAGCTTCCTCCCCAATCCAATACACATGCTCTCAACATGTCTTCAAGCAATTTGTTCACAATTTCTGTTTGACCATCAGATTGAGGATGGTATGCTGTACTCAAACATAAATCAGTCCCCATTGCCTTGTGAAAGCTCTGCCAAAATTTTGAAGTGAAGATGGTATCTCTATCACTTACTATAGTCTTTGGTACACCATGCAGTCTGACTACTTCTTTAATAAACAACTGGGCTAGGGTATTAGCATTTCTTTCTGACCTTACTGGCATAAAGTGGGCTGACTTGGTTAACCTATCAACCACTACCCAAATACTATCATTTCTCCTCCTAGTTCTAGGCAAACCATCAATAAAATCCATTGATATGTCTTCCCATTTCCACTGTGGTATTTGTAAAGGTTGAAGCATTCCTGAGGGTTTTTGATACTCAGCCTTCACCTGCTGGCAAACCATACATTTTGATACATAGGTTGCCACCGCACTCTTCATACCACTCCACCAATAATCTCTCTTGAGGTTGTGATACATTCTTGTGCTTCCTGGGTGTATAGTATATTTGCTTTTGTGGTAAGCATCCAAAATTTCTTGCTTCAACTCATCCATTGCTGGAACACATATTCTTTCTCCTTTCTTCAGATGGCCCTGCTCATCCAACTGAAAACCTTCTACTGTCTCACCATTTACTATTTGTGTCTTCTTTCCTAATAAAAATGGATCTTGGTTTTGTAGCATTGCAACTTTATTTTTCAATTCTGATCCCAGAGTAATAAAACTTAATTTTCCCATTTCTACCTTCCCACTGCATAAGCTCATGTTTTCTATGTTATCACTTTTTATCTCTGAATCAATTAATATTGATAAAGTGTTGAACTCCTCTATCATTAATCTAGCCACTTTAGCATGTTGTCTACTTAGGGCATCTGCTACTTTATTAGCCTTACCTGGTGTGTATAATATTTCAAAATCATATGAGGCTAAGAGTTCAATCCATCTTTGCTGCCTCATATTTAATTCTTTTTGTGAAAACAAATATTTGAGTGATTTATGGTCTGTATATACTTCAAATTTTGCCCCTAACAAGTAGTGTCTCCATAACTTAAGGGCATACACTACAGCAGCCAATTCAAGGTCATGAGTAGCATACTTTACTTCACTTGATTTCAACTGCCTAGAAGCATAAGCTATTACCTGATGTTGTTGCATCAACACTGCTCCAAGCCCTTGTCCACTTGCATCAGTATACACCACCAAGTTTTCATTTCCCTCAGGTACTTTTAGAATTGGTGCTTGTACCAGTGCTTCTTTTAATTTCCCAAAGGCATTTTCACATTCCTCAGTCCAAGTGAACACTTGATTCTTCCTAGTCAATCTGGTTAATGGAATTGAGATTTTTGCAAAATCTTTTATAAATCTTCTATAGTAACCAGCCATTCCCATGAATGATCTGACTTCAGTGACATTAGTAGGCCTTTTCCA
The DNA here is from genome assembly GCA_030737815.1 of Allium fistulosum. NCBI lineage: Eukaryota > Viridiplantae > Streptophyta > Magnoliopsida > Asparagales > Amaryllidaceae > Allium > Allium fistulosum. The sequence goes on from CM060905.1 coordinate 90,969,332, forward strand.
AGCTTGCACTGCAATGACTTTATTGGAGTCCACAGCTATTCCTTTTTCTGATATAATATGGCCTAGAAAGTTCACTTCATTCTGCCAAAAAGTGCATTTTGAAAACTTTGCTTTCAAGTCTTCCTGTCTCAATTTCCCAAATACTATATGCAAATGGTTCTCATGCTCTCTAACTGACTTAGAATAAATTAGTATATCATCAATAAATATTAATACAAACTTATCCAAGTATTCTCTGAAAATCCTATTCATCAAATCAACAAAATAGGAAGGAGCATTTGTTAAGCCAAATGGCATCACCAAAAATTCATAAAGTCCATATCTGGTGTTAAAAGCTGTATACTTAATGCTTTCCTCTTCTACTTTCATCTGATGAAAGCCTGAAGCTAAATCAAGTCTAGAAAATATTTTTGCACCACTCAATTGATCAAAGAGATCATCAATTCTTGGTAAGGGGTATTTATTTTTAACTGTGACTTTATTTAATTCCCTATAGTCAATACATAATCTCAGGGATCCATCATGTTTCTTAACAAAGACTACTGGTGCTCCCCATGATGAGCTACTGGGTCTAATAAAACCTTTTTCTTCTAGTTCAACTAATTGCTTTTTCAACTCCATCAATTCCTTAGGCCCCATTCTAGTTGGTCTTTTAACCACTGGGCTAGCTCCTGGAATTATTCTAATTGAAAATTCAACTGGCCTGTGATTAGGAACTCCTCTTACTTCCCCAAACACATCATCATATTGATTAACTATGGGGATCTCTTCTAATGCAGGCATGGGTTTTTCATTTGACAATACAGAAAGGTTGGCTATACTTCTATTTTTGTTTGCCTCACAAAGAACAATTATTCTTTGTCCATCAGAAACCTTCAATGATATGGTGGATGTCTCCATATTTATGATAGCCTTATATCTACTCAACCAATCAACTCCTAAAATAATTCCTATGTCTGGATATTGCAACACATATAGGTTTGACTCAAACACATGTCCTCCTATATTTAATCCCAATTGCATGCACATCATACCCATGACACATGAACTACCTATAGGGCTTCTAATTAGCAGTGGTTTATCAACAATCATACAATTCAATTTTAATTGTTGTGCAATATCATGAGAGATCAATGAGTGTGTAGCCCCAGTATCATATACTACTGTTAAAGGTATTGAATGGATAAGCAAAGTACCTTCAACTTGACCATGCTTTTCAACATTTGATCCCTCAGCTGCCTTGCCTTTCCCTTCCAAAGCCCCTAATTTTCCTTGCTTAAAATCTGGGCAGTTCCTTTTTATGTGACCTTCCTTCCCACAATGGTGACAATTGAAGGATGCTGGTCTAGGATTGGTGCACCTATTTTTCATGTGCCCCTCTTGTCCACAGTTGTAACAAGTGATCCTCTTCTTAACTTCAGCAGTTCTAGCTTCTTCTGGTTTCTTAGTGGAAGTTATGTCTGTTTTCTTTTTATCATAAGGGTGAAATTTACCCTTTCCCTTCTTGTTCTGATTATTTTTGAATGCCCTGAAATTCTCTCTAGCTTTATCATGTTGTTCAATGCTCAGAGTCAAATCCAAAACTTGATCAAAAGTTTTATCCTTATATGGTAGCATGGCTCTACTAAGGCTAGAGTTCAACCCTTGGATATATCTGCCATTCTTAGCTTCCTCAGTAGTGATGAGCACTGCACCATACTTTGCCAATGATTCAAACTTCTAAGTGTACTCAGTGACACTCATAGTCCCTTGCCTCAATTTGATGAATTCCTCCAGTAAAGATTCCTTAGCTGATGCAGGGATAAATCTGCCTTCCAACATTGCTTTAAACTGATCCCATGTCACTTCTCCTTCAGGTCTTCCAGCTATGATAACTTCCCACCAATCCAAAGCTGCTCCTCTCAATTGCCTGGATGCAATTTGCCTCTTCCTTTGGTCTTCAACTTGCATGTCTGCAAAGATTCTTTCCAGAATTCTAAGCCAATTTTGAACTCCCATAACTCCTTCTGTGCCATCAAAGGTTTTGCCTCCAAGATTAGTAAAAGTCTTGAGTAGTTTGGAAAGTTCCTCATGTGGATTTTCCTGCCTGTTGCCTACTCCATCTCTTATGGCCCTCATGAATTCTTGCACATTCACCATGGGTGGTTCACTTGTTCCTACATTTTGATGTCTGGGTCCTACCATAGCTCTATGGATATAACACTTAGGTTAGTCTGTTTTGCCTAATGCTCTATAGATTAATTCATTTTAATTTATCACTTATTCTGTCATAATAGATATCAATAGTGTAAATACATATAAAAACAAAACATCCAAAGCAGTAAATACTTCTATACATCCAATGCAAACAAATTCATACAAAAAATTTTTGCTATGTTATTTAACAACATAGCTCTGATACCAAATGAAATGACCCACTTAAATTTTTTTTTTTTTAAACATTCAGTGGCCATTTAATCAAGAAAATACTTAATTCAAAATTTTCTTCTATCCAGGACCTTTCTGCCAATAAATATTGGTTTAATCATTTTATCTTGAACTTATATATATGAAGATATATAAGTCATCTTCTACCTAAATCAGAGTATAGAAATTTTGAAGGTAGAAACCTGTTTGAGTATTGCTTAAAGAAATACTCTCTACATAGCAATAGTGTTTCTTTTTCAAAACTAGGTTTTTCCCATTGGCTTAGGTTAATGCATTACTATTGATTCTATGTCTCAAGGCTCCTTATTTTACATAAATTCTTCTGATTTTCTTACTGGGTAACTATGCTTTTACTTGTGCATGTGTGTGTGCATGTTTCTGTGCATGTGTGTTCAAACTCAGGCTATAAGAAAGTGGATCCTAAGTGAACACAAGCAACATCTAGGCGTAATGGAAACGCGCCTAACTTATACATGAGAGGTCACAAGTTCGAGTGCTATGCTGGTCGGTTCAACCCAATTTTTGTTTTTTTTTCTTTTTATTTTTCCCCTGTTTACATAATTGCCTGAGTCTACCCTGTATTTGGCTATGAAACAGATCTAAAACTTAATTAAAAACACTTGGGTGCTGTCTTAACCCAGGCTCAAGAAAATGGCTATGTTAGCCTTGTTCTGGTTTGCACTACTCTGATACAAGGTATCTGCTATATCATTTTCTTTTCAAAGTAACTCAAGCCCTTTTTATCAGATTTTAATTTTGACTTGAACATGGATTTTCCTATGCCAGTTCTATAGATATACTTGCAAACCACAAATTCTTTCAAACTCAGATTTTCTACCATTATAGCCTAACTATTCTTGAAGCTTGAAATTCATTTTTCTTAGCAAAGCATCAAAACAAAGCACATAGTTCAGCTATTACATGTAAGTTCAACACTTACCAAACAGTGAATAATAATACATTGGTTTTTCTAGGCAACTTAAACAAATATCTTAACATAGTTCAACATTAATATCTAATTTAGCTTCAGCAAAGACTTTTAAAAACATAGCATCCAAATCTTAAGCAGTTTAACATCCAAAGCCTGATCAAAGCAATCCCTATTTCCCTGCAAAATCACCATGAACTGTCCCATATAAATATGAGACACCCAATGGTGCATAAACACAAAAGGGTCAGACTATTTGTCTGGTGTGAATAATCTAACTGAAAACATGATTTATTTCAATTCTATTTATATTCCAGTACTTTGCAAGAATAAGAAACTCAATATCTTCTGTGTGCATGTTTTTGTGAAGCATGTGCATTCATATTAGTGCCAAACAGATTATATATGATCACAATGATTTAGTTCATAGAAAACAACCACAAGATTCACCAATAAAGCACCAAAACAACCAAATGCAAACATCAATTCAGTTATCATCTCCTTTTCAACTTTACTGGCCATCAGGGATTTTGCCCAGACCTCTCCTGAATCTATTCCTAGAATTCATTATCAAATATAACAGGGTCTTTAGCAACTTTCTTCTTTTTAAACACACACTGCCTGGGACCTTTCTCTGTTAACCCAGCACACTCAGGCCCCTGGGTATAAATATACCATGTGTGAACTTGCAATATTCCCATTGCCAAGCTATACTTTGGTAGCCCTAAGATCCCAAGTCCTTAGTTAAATTACTAAGTGTTTTAATATTTTTCATAGCAGTGCTAATCCCTTCTGCATCTCACTTCTTAATCAGAGAAACATAAATGATGCAAGCAACATATATTCATCCAGAGTTTGGTAAGTTAAATTCTCAGAAGCAACCATTTTATCATAAAAGAGTGAGGTGACCTCTTAGCACATTATTTTGCCTATGGGTTTCACTGGATCAAGATGTAAGCATATGGTCCTGAGTAATTTGCCAGATATATATATATATATTCTTCCTTACCTCTGGTTCAATCAGATTCATGATCTGGCTAAACCACAAGTATATTTGATTTGGGTATTTCATAAAACATAGAAGCTCAGCACATGTACAACATTGCACTTCTACATTTTCTTTTGTTTTAATTAATATGAGACATAAGCAACAACACAATGTCACAGCCCATATTTCTTTCTGCCTTCAGACCATATACCCACTACTTGAATCCGGGGATTTTACAAACAACTTACAAAGAAAACTTATAAAAGAAAACACCCAATCTCAAAGTTAACCCATATCTCAGACAAACATTTTAGTTCATGAATCCATGACTCTTATTTTTCTGGGTAAATTAGATAGAGGTTTTACCCTTAAACAAATCATTAACAAGCCAAAGTCATCCAATCATAAAACATAACTTGTAAAAGAAAATTAGTTCAAACTGGCTGCCTCAATATTCAGGTCTTAATGCCAAAGTTTTCAGTGAGATTACTCACCTTAATCCTTCTTCTTCCTATGCCTTATGAACCCCTTTTTAGTCTTCTGCCTTCTCCTATTTTCTCTGGTTTATGCCTTGTATATTTTTCTTTTTAAGAGGTAGAGCAATCATAAAACCTTACCACACCAGGTCTTCTTATATGAACTCTGGCTGCTACTAGAGTTTAAGGAAATTACCAAATGCCAATTTTACCCTACCAACTATGATCTGCCTCTTATTCTAACATTTTTAGAGAAAATGGGTAAATAGTCCTGGTATATTTTCCAGAAAATATACCTCATTGCCCCGGTCATGTTATTTGCATGATTTCTGTTTTCTGTTTTTTTTTTAAAGTAAAAAGGAATTGCTAAAAATGGATAAAGTGCTTGTCCAAGAGCTCATACCATTTTCATGCAAATGTTAATTTTTCTTTTTATTTCTGCAAGTATTATTTAGTGCACATGTATAATACATGTATGCCTACCCTGGCCTAAGTTCTTTTTTTTTTAAGGCTTGATGATTTCTGCCTACATGTATATATACTTGTAATTCATATATCCTATTATTTCCATTGATTGTTGCTTATTTTATCACACAGAAAACTGTGTACATGTTTGTGCACTGCCTTGTGCACATGTGCATGTTTTATACTTGGTATCTGCAAATCAATTTCCTATTCCTATTTTTTTTCAATGCAATTTCAAACAAATACAAACTAAATTAAATCATGAAATTACTCACAAAAATCAGGGTTATCACAGTTGGTTAAGAGATTTCCTTGGCCTTAAGCAATGAGATTTTTTTCATTGAAGAGTACATTAAAAGGTTCAGTGCCTTGGCAAACTATGATCGAGAATTGATTGGCACCCCAACAAAGAAGAACGAAAAATTTATTAGGGGTTTAAAGCAAGGTCTTGATCATAAGGTGATGGCGTACCTAACATCCCCTTTTTGAATTTGTTATGAATATGGCAAGGAGATATCATATTATGTATTCGGCCTAGAGGTGAGTGGAAGGATGCCCATGTTAGTTCCTGAGATGATGGTTTTTAATGAAAACAACCTTAGGACTTGTTATAAAATATAAATACTAATATTCTTGTCTAGATATATATGTATATGAAGGATATATATATATATGCAGGTATTGAGAATGAAGACTGTACAGTATAAAGATTCAAGACTGAGTATAGAGATTTAAGACTGAAGAGTTCAAGACTGAAGACTCATGAGTATCAAGGGTTCAAGAGTTCAAGAGTTCAAGATATCAAGATAAGTATAGAGTCTAGATTTATGTTAAAACTTTATAATAGCACTAAAATCTTTATTTGGATTTTAATTGTGGAATGGAATCCACCTTCTCGCTTTAATAGTGGGATGGAACCCACGACCTTTTTAGTGGTATGGAACCCACAACCTTTTCTAGTGGAATGGAATCTACGAAATTTTCAAAATGATTTATTTTTAAAAAAAATTCAAAACTATCTTTTTAAATTTTATCTCTCTAGGTTTAAATATTTTAGCCTTAACAAATCATTTCTCGTTTTTAAACTATCTCCTGGATTTTATAGTTTAGCCTTAAATCTCAAAAATATATCTATACTTAGTTTTTAATATTACTTTTATATTATAGATTATATATTTTAAGATTATTTTCTAAAACTCTTTTATAAGTTTAAACTATATTCAAAATGGTTTACAAAGTTTAGAAATTGTTCTGACAAGTTTTAGAATAGAAATCATTTTAAAGCAAAATCTATTTTCAAAATTAACATAGGCATGTCGACATCCCTTATCCCCTCATGTCGACATGGTAGCCGTAGAATTCAAATTTCAAATTTTCAAAAGAAGTGTTTATTCATCATAACCTTTCGCGAATGGACATGACTGTTGTTCTCCTATATATACCAGTTGTTTCAACGAATTTTAAGTTAGTTTTTCTTCGTTTCTTCACTCCTTCTTCTCCACTCAAATATTCTCTTATATTTCAAATGCTTTAACAAAACTCTACCGAAATTCTAAGTGAATCAAACTCGATCATCTCTAGTTTTATTCTCTACCACTCTCTCTCTTAAAGATCTCAATGCTATTCAGAGTTATAGGATCATTTGTAATAAAAGATCGAAGTGTATCGAATCTCTCTCTATCAAAGTGTGATTGGAAATGGTGTGATTATGGCCTTTAAATCAATTGTGTGTGATTGTAGCCCGTAAATCAATTATGTGATCTTGTAGCCTGGTTGAATCAAGAGAGTTTGCCCTAGACTCGGAGACAGGAGGGTGTATCTCATGGCCTTGAAATCGAGGTTGTAATATCGAATTATATTTGAAAAGAAATATGCACAAGAAATTGTGTGGGACTGGATGTAGGGTAAGTCCGAACTAGTATAAAATTTTGGTGTGTTCTTTCCTTTACTGCTTTTATTTACTATTTGCATCTGTGTCCGATTCTGTGATTGTCTCTGTGTTTGTGAATTGCATCCGTTTGGGTTTAATTTGAAAAGATTTAAAAAAGATTCATAAAATTAATTAAACACTATTCACCCCCCCTCTAGTGTTAATTCTGCCTTAAGATCCGTAATCCGCATTTCCTACATTTGGTATCAGAGCATTGGTTCAAAGTTATGTCTAAATTTTGAAAAAGTTTAAAATGGCAATTTTTGGAGATTCTGTTAGCACTAGACTGTCCAAATCATCATTGTCTCATAAGTCTGCATATTGTTATTATAGAAAATCTAGTTATCTACCGAATTGGTGTGTTGTGCAGGAACATATGTGTTATATGGCTTTTAAAGAATCAACACTCAACGGACAAATGGTGCAAATCAAGAAAAATAAATGGATACTTGATAGCGGATGTTCTAGGCACATGACTGGTAATCCGGAGATACTAAATGACATAATTTATGAAGATGGAGGAATGGTCAACTTTGGAGACAATTCAAAAGGATATGTGATTGGCATCAGCAATGTCGGTAACTCTAAAACTCCTACTATTTCTGATGTTCTGTTAGTTAGGAATCTAAAACACAACTTACTTAGCGTAAGTCAACTATGTGACAAGGGCTACAAAATTAAATTTGAAAAGGATAAGTGTTACATCGAAGATAATAAATCAAATATTATATTTGAAGAAATTAGGAAGAAAAATATTTATATTCTCAATATGAAAATCTCAAATGATAACCTATGTCTTTTGGCTAATAAACACGACCCTTGGATTTGGCATAAAAGATTTGGGCATTTGAATTTCAAACTCTTATCTAGAATTTCAAAACTTGATCTAGTAAGAGGTCTCCCTAAAATGGATTTTAAAGTAGATAGTATATGTGATGCTTGTCAATTAGGAAAACTTAGAAAGAGTTCATTTAAATTGAAAGATATGATTTTAACTTCAAAACCTCTTGAGTCACTTTATTTAGATCAGTTTGGTCCATCTCAAATTCAGTCAATAAATCACAGTAAATATGTTTTTGTAATTGTAGTTGATTATTCTAGATTTACATGGACAATTTTTCTGAAACATAAAAGTGATGCTTTTGATTTATTTAAAACTTTTACAAAAAGAATTCAAATCCAACTTTCTTTAAAAATCAAAACTATTCGTAGTGATCACGGTGGAGATCCCATGTTAGCTGTTGCTGGAACAAACCTTGCCTCAAGCATTTCCTTGAATTGATCCCATGTTATCTCATTTTCTGGCCTTCCTGTGATGATCACCTCCCACCAATCTAATGCTGCTCCTTTAAGTCTCCTTGAAGCTATCTGCCTCTTTCTTTGGTCATTAATTTGCATATCTGCAAATATTCTTTCCAAAGTTCTCAACCATGTCTGCACTCCCATAACTCCCTCAGTGCCTTCAAAATCCTTGCCTCCTAAATTTGAAAATGTCTTCAATAGCTTAGCTAATTCCTCATGTGGATTCTCTTCCCTGTGCACTGCTCCTTCTCTAAATGCCCTCACCAAATCTTGCAAATTGACCATTGGTGTTGTGTTGGAGGGTCCTGCTCCATGACTTGGTGGTCTTCCTACCATGATTCACTATTCAATTGCATAGCTAGTTAGTCATATTTCTAATTTAATTATTTTCTGCAATTTATTTCTACTGTGTATATTTATTTTTATCATTATTGTTATTTTTTTTAGAATTCTATCCCTACAAGAAAATTGGATAATATATTTATGCTATGTTTTAACAACATAGCTCTGATACCAACTGAAGTGGCCCACTACTTATATTCATTTATAATTAGAGAATTATTTGTTAAGTTTTTTTACATGTATATATATATACTTCAATGTACCACTTCTCTTAATTTAATTTCCCCAAGATTCTCTATTTTACCAATATAAAAATACTAGTATATGTAATTAACTTAATTCATATATATATATATATGAAGATATATATATATATATATGAAGATATATATATATATATATATATGAAGATATATATATATATATATATGACTCTTTGTCTATCAGAGTAATTTAAATTGACAAAGAAATTCAATCACACCTTATTTCTCATATTCTAGAGATATGGTGTCACATAGCCTTTTTTGTTTATTTATTATTATTATTTTAAAACTCAAGCTTGATTATAAAATCAAACAACTCCATTTTTCTTATTTTCTTGTTTTACATCTCAGATTATTTGATCCCTGAATTTTACAAGCCAAATATTCAGATTCTGGGATTTTGTAATTTGCTACTGATTCTATGCTATATATTAGGGAGTTTAAGCTAACTCATTCATTGCAGATTAGCCCGGGGTTCATAATTCATATTCAAACAATTTTGTGTCAGGTAAGGGTATTCATATTTTGATTTATATGTTATACAAGGATCATATGAATGATCTGATGTTAAACTGGATTGAAGTTCCAACATAGAAAACAATGTATTTAGACAGAGTACATATGCAAACACATATACTAATCTAAGACTTAGCATATGGTTGAAGACAAAATAATTGAAGCCATGTTGCAGACCAAATTAATAAAAAATTCTCAGAAGAACTTATCAAGTGGACAACTGATGTATTCTAAACAATATGTGGTAGTGTCTAAGGAGTTGTGTGGTGATGGTCATGTCTATTACAAACAGGACTGCAAGTCATTTTTAATAGCCTCAGGTTGATCATGACCAAATGCATTCAGACTTGAGTCTTGTATTTAGGTGATAAAATGTGTGAAGCATAGTGCTGTGAGACCTACAAGTATTACCAAAATGTATATGGATCTGCTTCACAAATCAATGCAAACTTCTACTGTAATTTTAAATGCCTAGACTAAAATTATAAATTTCATTTTCAGGTTTGATATGTACTTATATCAATTATAAGTCATGTTCATGTATTTATGGTTAGCCCAGTTTTGGTTCAACTCAATCTTTACAAGATTCATTGATTGTTCTATATTCCTTTCTTCCTATGATTATTTCTACTTTACCATTTTAAGAGTTCATCAGTCATTGCCAAGGGAGACATGATAACATATCAAATTATATGGCATGATCTCCTATTTCATACTTCACCAAAGATTATCTAGATCGGTTATTTTAAAACAGAAACCCACAAATGCATGTATATAATACTATAATTCTTGCATATTCTCTACTCAGAAAACAAACACATATCAATCCAGAAATACTTAAAACATAATAAAGTTTTTGCCTGGCCTAATTATTACAACATTTCTGCCAAATTCCTTATGCATTCTAAATGCAAGTAAATCTTCAATTGTCCATGCATATAAGTTTCTTATGCTTCCTTTCCTGCAGCAACATCTAGAGCTGCCTCAATAAAAATGAAACACCCCAAATGTTACAAAGCAACAAACATGGTCAGAAATAAAATTCTGGTATGAGTGAAAAATCATTATTAAATCAACTTATAAATTCTTAAAGATGTGTAGATAACATATATATATTTGACACTATTTAATTTCATGTTAAACCTGAGCATGTGTGTATTCAAATTCATCTAACAAGCATTCACCCAAGCATTCATCCATTCAGTTGTACATGTACAAAACTCCTATGAATTTTAACTTCATAAAATCCATAGCATAACCTTTTACTCCCATTTTATATTTTATATGGTCTAAACTCTTGCCTTTGAACACAAAGTGTGCATTGTAAAGGACTCATTTCTGTTAACCTTTGCACAGAGGCCTTCAGGACTTGAACAAGTCATGCACATACCCATCACCCACCTGATGGTGAGTAGATCAAGGCTTTTCTCCTATATTAGTTTTATAATCTAGTGACCAGTCTCATTTCTTATTTCAAAAAAAATTTATTAACTCTTGAAATGCTTTTACATTCTTTCTTTCTTTTTCCATAAATCAGAGAGAATTATACTCACTCAGGGATTTCAACTGACCATACTTTCATTCATGAAAATAATGCTATATTTCATTTTTCCAGTTGTTTCATTCAAAATTGGTTTTAACACTTCCATATCTCCTATATTCAAGAACATCATGATCACTTAATCAAATCCAGTAGAATCATACAAAAATTCTTATACTCAATTCTATTGTGAACATAGGGTAAGGTTTTTAAGAAAAACCCATAAAACATTTTAGCTTTTGATCTGAACAAATCAGCACATAAATAATTTATTGCATTGTTCATCTCAAATTTAAAACAATCTAGACATAAGCATGAACCTCCTTTGTTCACACTGCCTAGCTTATTTTCCAGAATACCCTACTTCATAATAAAATGTATTTATCTTACTAAACATATTTACAAACTGAGGTTTTAGAGTACTGGATCCATATCAGAGATCATGGTATTTTTTTCTTATCAAATAATCAAACAAACAAATCAAAAGCATCAACCAAAGATTTATCAAAACAACAACCATTCTCAGTATTAATCTATTCAGAGAAAAACAAATTGATCAAACACAAAAATAAAATGGTTGCCCTTAACTTGGGTCTTAATGCCTTAGTCTCATGAGATTGATTAATCACTCACCTTCCTCCTCTCTTCCCCGAGAATGCCTAAGCTTGAAAACAGGGTGAGCTCCCCTTTCTATTTTTTTTTCAATGTGTTTCTGTTTTCCCTCAGAGAAAACCTCTGCTTTCCCTCTTGATTTAAATCATTTTTACTAGGGTTTTACTAAAGGAAAAACCCATTTTAACCTTGCATTACTCAGAGAATTAAGTGTGTGCAATTGTGGCTAAACATGCCATTTCCTTTTGATTATTATTTCTGGTTAAACAACTTGTTTTCCTCTTTTCTGAATGCATGCTATTTGCATGATTTTTACCTGCACATTGTTTTCCTATGACTCCACTTGACAATGTATTCTTATTATCCCCGAGTTATTTTTCATGTTCCCTTTTTATAAGTTAAATTTCCAGTTAACTTGTTTTATTTATTTCTTCCTTAATTTATTTCAAAATACATTCTCACTCATAAATATTTCTTGACTGATTTCTAGGCAATTTAATTATCAAGAGGATTTTTATTTTATCATCCCATACTTCTCTGATCATATGTATATACTTTCTATACAATATTCACATATATACAAGTCATATGAATTTTTAGAATTCATTTTATACTTAATCATTTTCCTCTCATCACTGTATATAAAAATAATTATCCCCCTTACATAATTACTTCACTTACTTCTGATATTCATTCTCAAGCTAATTTTTTTAAGTAATTTTTATTCTCAAAAATTTTGGGTCTTCACATACTCTCCTCCTAAAAGGAATTGTGTCCCACAATTATATATTCGTTTATTAGTATATTCCAAACACATCAGAAATTCATTCATTCAAAGATCATTCAAATACACTTAAGTAATATTTAAAGTTATTACAGTTTTAGACATACCTTCAAGAAGAAAATAGATTAGGATACTTATCCTTCATCCTATCTTCAGCTTCCCATGTGCAGTCATTCCCATCTAAACTCCATTGGATTTTAAGTAGTTTAATTATTTTATTTCTCAATTTATTTTCTTCTCTAGCCACAATACCCACTGGTTCCTTTTTATAAACCAAATTTTCTTGAATTTCAACATGTGTAGGAGATTCAAGAATGGCCTCCTTATCATGCACCAATTTTCTCAATTGGGATACATGAAATACATCATGTATTTTGCTCAATTCCTCTGGTAACTTCAACCTATAGGCTAAAGTCCCTATTCTATGAATAATTTCATATGGTCCTATATACCTTGGTGATAGTTTCCCTGCTTTGCCAAATCTCAATATTTTCCTCATTGGTGAAACTTTGAGAAACACATAGTCTCCCACCTCAAATTCTACTGGCCTCCTCCTTTTATCTGCATATGCTTTCTGTCTCTCTTGAGCTACTCTCATCCTTTGCCTCACTAATTCAATTCTTGCAGAAGTTTCTTTTACATGGTCTGGTCCAAGCAACACTCTTTCACCAGCCTCCATCCAACATGCAGGAGATAAACAAGGCTTCCCATACAAAGCCTCAAATTGAGCCATTCTTATGGTGGACTGGTAGCTATTATTATAAGAAAATTCAGCTAAATAAATATGATCCTCCCAGTTGCCTCGAAAATCAAGTATGCATGCTTTAAGCAAATCTTCTAAAATCTTGTTAACAATTTCAGTTTGCCCATCTGTTTATGGGTGGTAGGCTGTGCTTAGGCTTAGTTCTGTCCCCATAGCTTCTTGAAAGCTACTCCAAAACCTTGAAGTAAACAAAGTATCTCTATCACTAATGATAGTCTTGGGGATGCCATGCAACCTCACTATCTCTTTCACAAATAACTGAGCTAGTTTATGGGCATTTCTGTTTGAATTTATGGGAATGAAGTGTGCTGTTTTTGTAAGCCTATCAACCACTACCCAAATACTATCATTGCCTCTCCGTGTTCTTGGAAAACCATCCACAAAATCCATTGAAATGCTTTCCCACTTCTAGGTAGGCACTTCCAAAGGCTGCAGTAAACCTGAGGGTTTTTGATAATCTGCCTTAACTTGTTGGCATGTTAAACAATTTGCCACATATTTTGCCACTGCTCCTTTCATCCCTGGCAACCAGTAATTTCTCTTGAGATCATGGTACATTTTTGTACCACCTGGATGGATAGTATATTTTGTCTTGTGATGCTCATCCATAACTTCTTGCTTCAGTTCCTCTACATTTGGTATGCAGAGTTTCCCCTTTTTCCTTAAGTATCCTTTATAATCTACTTCATAATTCTCTACTGTCATGCCTTGTGACATCATATCATTCTTATCTTTTAAATTTGTGTCTTGATCCTGCATTTGTCCTATTTTATCAACCAGAGTTGACCTTAAGGAAATGAGGCTTAGTTTACCATATTCAATCATATCACTGTGTGCCTTATTTGCTACTCTACTTTCTGCTCTTATTTCTACTTCACCGAGGATTGTTAAATCCTTGAATTCACTCATCATTAAGCTTGCCACTTTTGCTTGATGCCTACTCAATGCATCTGCCACTTTATTAGCTTTTCCTGGGGTGTATAATATATCAAGATCATAGGCAGCTAGAAATTCTACCCACCTATGTTGCCTCATGTTCAAGTCTTTTTGGGAAAACAAATATTTAAGTGACTTGTGATCTGTAAGCAATTCAAACTTAGCACCTAATAAGTAATGTCTCCATAGTTTCAATGCATATACTACAGCAGCTAGTTCTAAGTCATGTGTAGCATACCTAGTTTCATTTTGGGAAAACAAATATTTAAGTGACTTGTGATCTGTAAACAATTCAAACTTAGCACCTAATAAGTAATGTCTCCATAGTTTCAATGCATATACTACAGCAGTTAGTTCTAAGTCTTGTGTAGCATACCTAGTTTCAATGCATATACTACAGGTCAAAGCGGCAACGGAGGGAGCCGCGATTTACCACCTATTCAGAACTGAACGAGGGTTTGGAGTGAATCTACCAAGACACCCGAGAGCAAGTTGCCTATCGTAGACCAATACGACGGGATCCAACTACCGACGAGAGAAAGTCAGACAAATATTGCTTATTCCACGAGCTGAATGGTCGTAGCACGAATGACTGTAGACACCTGAAGGATAAGGTAGAAGGGCATATCAGGAACGGTAGGTACTTCAGTATGTGAGAAGGCGAGCTCCAACGGTGGAACTAGAGCGACCACCATCTACATCAGCTAAGGGTGACCCCGAGCCGGGGCACCGTATGGTTATCAATTGATTGAAATAACGATGAACAAGTCGTAAACTTCTCACTAACACGGTTAAATCATTTACACATGTGGGAGATCACGAACGATCCACATACATGCTCTGAATGACCATTGACCATATCGTAATGAGAATTTACACTTTGACATCCTTGCTTTGCTATTGTTTTGTTTTGATTCGAACGTTTGAACTTAGTTTGTTTGGACATTTATGTTATGGAATTCATGTGAACGTTAATTTGGTATTTGCAATTCTGTAGAAGAATTTACTCGTGTATGCTTTGGATCGCGAACGGTCCACAAGCACACCTTGTATGGCGACGAACCGCCGCGATCGCTGATTCAGAAATTCACCCGAACGTGAACCTGACATCGATAATACTAAGTCCCCCCGGGCACACTCATTTGCTTCGAACGGCACCCGACCTCGAACGGTCACAATTAGCCTCGGACGGCCCCCGATCTCGAACGGTCACCGTTAGCCTTGAACGGCACCCGACCGCGAACGGTCACACTTCATCTAGTATAACATTCGATCGCGAACGATCACACTCTGCCTCGTGCGGCACCCGACCACGAACGGTCACAATTCACCCAGTATGACATTCGATCGCGAACGATCACATTCTGCCTCGTGCGGCATTCGATCGCAAACGATCACATTTTATCTCGTGCACCATACGACCACGAACGGTCACAATCCGTCATAATTCGTCTAGAACGACGCCCAATCGTGAACGGTCACAACTCATCTAGAACGACATCCGACCGCGAACGATCCCAATTTCTTTATTTGCCGCAAACGGCATCCGACCACGAACGGTCCCATTTCGTTATTTGCCGCGAACGGCATCCAACCTCGAAAGGTCACATATCACCTCAAATGACATACGGTCGCGAACGATCGTCATTCATGGTCAGGAAAGACTATCAAGTTCTTTACAGGTCGATGATAGGATATGAACATCCAGCTTATGGAAATACAAAACACACCTTCCTGTCGCAAGGCACATTTTGGGGGCAAATGTTATCCCACCTTTTGGCAAGGCCGTGACACCAAAAAGTTGACTGGAAAACTAAAGACAGTTCGTCGTAAAAGTTCGTTATACACTGTTTCACCATGGATATCGATGAATTTTGTCCGGGCCCGGATCAGGCCAAAATTTATAGAACACGACGAGCAAAGTCATGGGAACCAGCGTTCAAAATTTCAGGTCAATCGGAGTTCGTATGAATGAGATATGATCGATATGAGTTAGGGAAGATGTGATGTTCGAATCCATCAGAGAACCACTGTTTGAACCCATCGGCTTCGTAACAATCCATGTGCACGGTTCGAATCCATCCGTTTGCATCCATCACCACACCTTGGTTCGTATCCATTGGCTTCGTATCGATCGGAACGGCCAGGCCTTTGTATCCATGAACCTTGCATCGGTTGACCAATGATTAGTTCGAATCGACGAACGAGGCGTTCATTTGAATCCATCAGGCAGCTTCAGTTCGTATCCATCGCAATCGTATCCATTGAATGGAGACATCACCATCGATACAAGCTAAGATGCATGAAGTTGATTGATTCAAACTGGATAACAGTCCTCGATACAAACAAGGCGAAGTTTGTGGATACGAATCGGTCAATGCGCCACTAAAATCGGATCGATCCAGGCAACTCGCTCCACGTCACCATGCGCACGCGCTTCCGATCGAAGCGAAAGCCATCGATACGAAATCATGGATTCGAACAGGGCAGCGCACACGGAACTTTAACCTTGTATCGATCCTATCTCACAAATCCATGATCCAAACGCTACGAAATTTTCACAGAAGCTTGAGCACAAGGTAAAGAATGTTCCTGCCAAGTTTCAGCTCGATTGGACTAATTCTTGATGGATACGAAATCAATTCGTATCGATTACAGATCGAGTCGAAACTTGGTGGGACCGGTCGCGTGGGCCCACTCACGTGCTAGAAGAAGTCTCCCAAAATTTGAGCGCGATCTCAGCCTCCTACGCCTATAAATAGCCCCCTGAAGCCTACAGAAAAGGGATCTTTTAGCCATTCAACGTCCAGACTCTGCCAGATTCAATTCTACATCTTACCATCACTGTTGTATTCGAATTTGAGAGCTATCATCAATTGTATTCTACTGTAACAGATTGAGGTTATCAAGTGAATCAATAAAATCATAAGCTTCAGAGTGGACGTAGGCACGATCGCCGAACCACTATAAAATTTGTGTTGTTTACTGCTATTCCTTTCAATTTTCTGAGCGTTCTTCATTTTTATTTCTCTACATGTTCGTTATCTGTGAATTGTGATTACGTACTGGTGCTTTCAACGACTATCGGGTGTTTGTGACCAATTTTGGTACAAACACCCCCCTCTAGTGTTAATTTTGCCTTAAGATCCGTAATCTGCATTTCCTACAGCCCATACCAGAATATAAAAAGAGGTTCGCTCCTTACCAGAAGGGAAAGAAGGGGCAACAATCGAAGGGGAAGGCTCCGGAAGGTGAAAGCCGAAAGCTTTCAGAAATTACTAGTTGCAATTGCGGATAGAATATATATTATACATCAAGGTGTCCACCACCAGCTACTATAGCCAAGGTCAAGTGTTTCAATTATGATCGACCAGACTATAAGAAGAAGGATTGTCCAGAGCCAAAGTAGACAAGATTGTTTGCCTTAGAAGGATAGAGAGTAGGACCTTCTATGAGGAGAAAAGGAAAGAATGTTGTGTTGGAAGGTATCATTTTCATTTTTGGTCTTTTAGTTAGAGGTCTCTTTAATACTAGAGTTATCCATTCTTTTATTTCTAAGGATATGGTTGGTAGAGTAGGACCGGATGTTACTAACTTAGTTACTTCTTTTTGTGCGGTTAATTTGATCAGTGGGTGTGCCACTCTTGAGTTATGGTGCACCAACCAAGATTGTATTGCGTGGTAAAATTTATTTTTATTTGATCTGTTTGTGTTCGACTTTGAGGGGTATGGAGCAATTTTGAGTATGGATTGGTTACTATAGAATGATGCTAGAATTTATTACGTTGTAAAAATCATTGCATTACGAAACATAAAAGGTAGAGGCATGGTATCTTTAGATGAGATAAAGGCAGGTTCAAGGGTCTCGTTGCGTACGATGGGGAGCCTAGAGGAGGAGATAAATAGGGTTTTTGTGGTTCAAGAATTCGCTAATGTTGTAACCAGTATTTGGTTTACCGTTGAGAAGAGCAATTGATTTTCACATTGATTTGGTGCTGGGGGCACAAGCTATTAGTAGACCGCCTAACAGAAAGCCTCCTAAAGAGATGGAAGAATTGATGAAGCAGTTAGTGGAACTTGAGCATAGGAGCTTCACTAAACCAGGTGATTCACCATGGGTAGCTTCTATGGTATTTATGAGAAAGTCAGATGGATCACTTTGGATATGTATTGACTATACAAAGTTGAATGAGTTGACGGTGAAAAATTGTTATCCACTGCCAAGGATAGTTGTAACAACCCAGAATTTGATCACTTTAAAATATACTATTTAAATTGATTTTAAATATAAAATATATAAAATTTTATATTTTAAATAATAGTAGATAGGATTTGCAAAGAGAAATATACACAAAATTGGAATAATTGCTTATATCGACAAAAGTGACAAAATCCTGATTTTAGAAAAGTAAGTTTCAATGGTTAAATAAATTATTTTAACTAATTTATGCGTGTTTATACTTTTAAATAACATTATACAAATTTATTTTTAAATCTGGTTTACATAAATAAACAGTTTAACTAAAACATCAAAATGTGACCGTAAAACAATTTATCGAAAATCAACGTTTTATCGATTTAAAGTTGTCGCAACATTGTTGCACCTTTATTTTCTCATATATGAACATATATTCAAATAGTATAAGTATTAATTTATTCACTAATCAAGTTTACTTTTACTAAACATACTTAGAAAATTCTAGAATGTAATTAACAAAAAGTAAGCATAAAAAGACAAAAAGTGTTATAAAAGTCACAAAGTAAACATTAATCAAAAAAACATAATTGTTATATTCTTTACTTAATACTTAAGTGAAAATGACATAAAGTAATGATTTGAAATGTGATTTTAAGTGTTGAAAAAATTAGTCTGCTTAAAGTATAAGCAAAGGGTATTTTGGTCTTTTTACAAAATATTATTTTAATCCAAATTTCTTCCTATAAATACCAACACACTTTCTCACATTTTTACACACATTGCTTCTCCATTTTCAAGCTCTTCTTCCACTCTTTAATGGCTTCCATGTCTCTCTTAAAAAATTTCAAAAGCGTAACAAAGTTATGGAAAAAATAATCGACAAAAAAAGTATACCACTTAAATCATGTTCAAGCTAGTAAGTTCCATCCATCTACCGAAGGCCATGCCCACCTAGAAGCCATCTCCACCTCTTTTTATCTCAACTTCTAGGATAGCGGAGCTATAGCCAGATTTCAAGAAGTTTTGAGAAATAGTAGCGAAGCTATAGTCAAAATCCATAGTGATAAAGTTAGTAAAATTGGTAGGAAGTATGGTTTAGATCTGAAGTTTCTTGCTTTAAAGTTTGATGGAGTGGAATCCAAAGTGAGTTATTCCTTCCTTTAAGTTCATTAAAACCATTGCTAAGTTGAAAGAACTTTAAGTGTTAAGTGTTGTTTGAAAACCCTTGTTGAAGGCTTGTTTAATTTGTTTGCTAAAACAATGGTTTTATTTCCTTTTTTGACTATTTGTATGGTTAATTACGTACTTTAAAATTTAGAAGTTAAATACTTAATGGGGTATGCAAAAACGACTAGTACACGTGTTTCGTCTGTGAGATCCAAGGAGACTTGGGCGAGAGATGGAACATGTCGAAGGGAAAGCCCGTTGGTCCTAAAATAAACATCAAACAGTCTTAACCCAAGATAAAATAAAGTGTTATAAATATTTGATAGAATGAAGCATTGATTATCATTTATTGTTGCGTTTATTTTATTGATTGATTGTTTGAATTAGGCTCGGCCAGTTTATGAGCACTGATTATTATTTATTGATTGTTGACTTTACTCGACCAGTTTATGAGCAATTAATTATCCATATGCATGGGCTGGGTAAAAATTAATTGTATGACGACCCGCAAATCCATACCCTTTGAATCGACAATAAACCACATATGTCTGATCCAAAAATTACAGAATGACGGAAGGTCATGGAAAAGAAGAGAGAGGGAGAGAAGAAAGAAAGAAGAAGAGATAGAAACAACACATAGAATCTCACAAATCGCAGCGGAACAATATATAATAGGTAAATACAGATCTTTATACAAAAAGAAAATGTAACTGTTAATATACATATAATCATCAGAGTACAATGTCAACATAGCAATCTAACAGTTATAATAACTTGCCTCATAAGTACTGAATATATAGCATAACACACACATCGGAAATAACCAAGTACGTGTAATATGCCTGAAATCCTCCAGCTCGTCTCCTAAGCTCTATAGCATCCTAACCTGAATCTGTAATACTCGGTCTGACCCAAGCATTATAATAAAATAACACCCGAGTCAGTCTGGAATACAGGCATGAGAAAAACACACCCAATTGGATTTAAAGTTATAAGAAAATATTTGAAATCAAAAGGTATCTCAAAAGATCACGCCACACATAAACACGATGGGTTTTTACCTTACGATAACCAAAACACTTTTATATAAAATCCTGTGATATTATAATAGTGTCTAAGTACAAATACTTGTTAAAATAGCTGAAATGCTTGCATCTCACATTTCAACATAGTTAGGCACAATCAAAACCGTACGACGCTTATTGGATAATGGATTCCATACCATGACCAGGTAAGGAACTACCTCCGATGGGTGCATCTCTTAATCAATGCACCCAGGTCTGACAAGAACATCTTGTACCCTGCCACACAGAACCAGCCTACCACTTGAATAGTAGTACCGAATATGTCATCAACCCAGTCTTCCAACCATAATCGAGATCTCTCATGCACAACCAAATCCAAAAATATATGGGTAATCTAGAAAGATGATGACATAACCTAATGGGAGCGACCCACTTAGCCCTGTTGCATGCCCTGTTTTAGTCATTTCCCGGTTAATGAGGCTTGAGGCTACGTTTACCATTTGAATAGCAATCTCACTTGGAATGCTAACACTGCCTTCCAGACAACAATGCAATGATAGCATTCATCCATACAAGTTATTCAGGGTCTAAACAAAACAATCTCTTCAAAGATCACCACCTTCATTTTCCTTCAGATTTCACAATTCGTAACGCTCAAATTGGATCGAAGTGGTTTTCAGATAATTAAATCTGATCCCGATCTCTTCGAAACGATCAACGAATTTGGGCAGATTTGATAGTCGGTTATTTAATTATCATATTACTCACATAAGCAATCACTAGGTCCAATTTTATAAATCTATCAAAACATTCATTTCAAAATATATTTACAAAGATATATATATATATATATATATATATATATATATATATATATTCAACTCTCTTCCAGCATTCCAACATTTTGAAAACAATTTCAAATACTTATCCATACATGACATTTTTAAACCATTTCAACTCTTAGAAATATTTCCAAATCCAACTCATAATTCATTACTTAGAAAAACATTTCTATATAAATCATTTCATCGCTAAAATATCTCCAAAACCCTTTAATTCCAATACTTAGGAAAATATTATAAGTCTATTTCCCAAAATCATTTCTAATATCCATACCTAGGAAATATTCTATACTTATCTCATAATATCGGAATTTTTATTAATTCCCTTCAAAATTTTCAAAAATTATCGATTATACTTATTTATAATCCAACTAACAATTTATAACTCCCTTAATGAATTCAGATTCATTTTTGAAGTTCCCGTATCTAAACAATTTGGAAATTTTCTTTCAATTTTCTTAAATTCCTAAATTCCATTATAAGATTTTCTCTTAAAAAATCACACCCAGTAAATAACATGGTTTACAAATATCGAGAGTATTTATAAACACATCCCAATCACTTGCCTTTAAATTCCATATATAAAATAATAAGTATTTTTTTTAAAAGAATAATAGTTTATTTCCAAAACACGTTTAAGTAATCATTTAAAATATCCAAACACTTTTAAACAAACAACGATACCAATTTCCAATTCCTTTATAAATAATACTATTCAATTTACCAAGCTTATTATAAAAATTATAATTCATTTCAACTAATATCAAATATTTGAATAACCAACCTTCCGAAATATTTTCAATACTAAAATAGTTTTTAAACTACCTAGTTTAATAAATAAAAATCACTTTCTAAAACAAAACTTAAATTCTTGATAAAAATCTATTTTTAAAATCCAATATAACCATTTAATCATTTATAAATCTCTCTCGATTTATCACGAATCAACTTGCGTCTCCAACTTCATAACTATTTCCAAATTCAAAAATAGATTTCACTATTTCTTTCCAAACCAATTTCTATATCTCATTATAAATTCTCACTGTGAATTTACATTTCCAATTTATCAAATAATAATCATTTCACATTATTTATAAACATCGTTTATAAATTTATAAACTCATTCGGGTTTCACTTGTTTATAAAACATTTCCATTTATAAATTCCATTTTTAAATCTATCGCTTTATAAATCCCATTTATCTTTCAAATCTATTTTAAATATTGATTTCAACTCCTTATCCATTTTTTTAGAACTATCATTTAAAAATCCCTTATATAAATTATTTTTAAATCTCTAATTAAAATTTTTACGAACAGTTGGGTACAAATCCAAAATCAAATCATTGTTTTATCCAAATCAATTTCCTTTGAAATAAATCTAAATTCCGATATAAATATTTTTATATCCAAAATCTCCTTTTAATTCCTTCGAATCCAAAAATAATATTTATGGTATTTAAAATACCAAAATTAAGGCCAGTGCTACTATAGCATCCAATAAATCAATTCATAACATAATCTATAATAGATTTATCCACACACACATCATATATCACTATATATGAAATTAAAAACAAACATTTTGAGGAATCCAGTTGGATTGCTCCAACCTGTCTCCTTGCAACCATAAATTTTATATAACATAAAATACCAATCCCGCTTCGAGGCGGGATATCGCGGTAATATAATGTCATCCGCTATTATGCGGGACGCATAGTGTCTTATCCGCTCCAACGGCGGGATATATACCCAACTATTGATATATATACTACTATATATATAATATAACATCCAATTGATAATAATTTATAAATTAATCCAATCAACCAATAAATATTTTAACTATTTAAAATAAAACCAATTATCCAAGATGAGTGAGATTTACCCATATTGCTTCCCGTCATCGTTGCAGCATTTTATTTCGATTAAAATTAAACCAGCATTTAATTTTAACCAAAATTTTCAAAAGCTCCAAATCCATCCAAACTAGCTCAAAAATGTAGTGCTCGACAATACGAACCCAACGCAATTTGTTTCGTCCAATTTCGACCTCGTATGAAGAAGTTATGCAATTTTAAAGATTACACGTATTTAAATTAAATAAATTTGCAAAATATATATTTCAATTTTTAACCAAAGCTATCATGGCCGTTGGTTCCCCTGGATCCAAATCTGGCATTGCTTCTTTTCCTTTCTTCCTCCATTCCAAACTCCCAGGTCGAACCCATCACGCGTTCGATTTTTCGATCACTGCTCCTCCTCTGTCCATCGAGAGATCGATCAACTTCTACCATCATGTGCGCCATAGCCCCATGCACCCACACCCAGATGCACGGCGAGCTCGGTCACCGCTATGTGTGTAACAACCTCCACGAACGGCCAGCGAACGCGGCCATCCCCTGCCTCCATTTGATGTCGATAGCTCAAATCCACCGTTGGATATGTAGAGCTCGTGATGCTCTACGATTTAGCTTTGGAACTCGAAGGCTAACTGTTCGCAGATTTGGAGAGATCGAGGGAAGAAGTTTCATGCGATTTTGGCCTTTAAAAATTAGTGGCGGCGACTGATGAAGAAAGCTAGGTTTTGTGAAAGTTTAGGTCCTTATATACTAATTTAAATGATACTATTCATTCGAAAATTTTGCGAACTCCAATCGAAGCGTGTCGTCTGGCATTCATAATGTTTTACCCCTATTCCGAACACAATGGAATATATATCGGGAGCCAATTTCATCGTATTTGGAAGATAGGTTTTCGAATCGAATTATTTTAATTAAATTTACTTTAATAAATTTATATGCGTTTCAGCTTCGCACGACCAAACGGTAAGTCTGATTGACACAAAATTTGGAATCCTACAATAACTCGCTATTACGGATCCAATGAAACTAGTTTTGTCAAAATCCGAGACAGTGCCCCGGATCGCTATTTTAACGCGTCGATAAAAAACGATGATTTTCAAAATCGATGAAATTACTAGAAATTCCAGTTTTAAAAACTTATTATCTAATTCTAATTCAAATAGAACTTATATCCACTTAAAAATTCATTCCGATTCATATTCAGCTCAAATTCCAATTATTTGCACTATTCGTATTACGATAATCGCTATATTTGAAATTTAAATTTTATTCCATTTATTTGATCGATAAACTTCATATTAAAAATCCATTTACATTCCAAATTCAACATTTAAAATAAATTATATGTTCAAAATCAAACGACTGAAACTCCGGGTCGTTACATTCCTTCCCCCTTAAAAGAATTTCGTCCCCGAAATTACTAAGGTGGGAAAATGCCCCAAACCGTTCACTTTTGAAAACCCACTTAGTTAAAACTCGACATTTCACTTTTCTAAATATTTTAGTTTCAACCAAAACAGTTAGTTTCCATTTCTAATTCAAAACTCTTTATTTCAATTATGATCCAAAAACCAACCTTTTAGTTAACAAATTTTTACCTTTCAAAAATTTTCTAACACTCTAAATTTCCGAATTTTTTTTGGTAGAATCTCCCTTGTACAGAGGGCCATTTATAATATGACAAATATGATAAAAAGATATACATCGTCTCTCATGGCCGGAAAACACAATATATAACAATATTTTTATTTTTCGCACGCAAATCGTAAGCGTACCTTATTTTAGCGTTATTAAGCGAGTTCGCTTAATTTATATGCAATTGCGCAACCAAAATCAAGCCAAATAGTCTTCTTGTACCCATACTTACTCAAATAAAACCCATAAGTACCAAATATATGAGATTTAATAACTTTCATTCATTTAACTAGTTAATCACATAAATTCCATAACCAAACATGTTATAGCATGAATTTATCAATAATCACAAGGTTCCAACATTCGATTATTCATTTCAATCGATTTACATACCATTTTATTCAATTCCAAGTGATTCACAAACAATTCATTTGTATTTATTTCATATTCATATCCAATATATTCATATCCATTCCCAATTGATTCTAAATCAATTTATTCACTTTCTATTGATTCACCAAATTTTGTTTACTTTCGTTTACGTCAAACGACAAATTTTTCCATAGAAATTCGGTGTTATTCACTTAATAAAATAGTCACTTAAGCTTACAAACTATTTTAAATTGATTCTAATTCGATTTATCAATTTCTATTAATACACATTCAATTCATTCACAAAATCTTGTTCACTTCATTTTATATCAACCTGTATTTCATTCCATACCAATTTGTTTATGACTCACCTCATAAAATACATATTAAGGTTTATTATAACCTTTTATACAACACTTGAATTTATTTCCACTTCAAACATAAGTTCATAATCAAATTTTATTTATAACTCAAATTCCATATTCATTCACCATTCCACTATAATTCAAATCCAATTCGATTTATCTCTTTCATTTCATTTTTATTTGAGTTTTAGTATAAACATTTTATACCATCTCTTCTGATTTTCATCACTTCTGACTTAAGTCCATTTTAAAATGATTATCAAATAATATTTCAAAACTCATTTCTATCATTACCAATAACAATTCAGCCCCACATCAATTTACTAATTCTTTGGTTAGTCTATTCTATTAATTCAATTCGAATTAAATCCCATTCCAATAATTGTCCCATTTATTCATGTTCAACCTCCTTTTCACTTCATTCCACTTTTCTTAACTTGAGTTAAGTTTATTTTAAAAATCTTCTCATTTAACTCTACTTGAGTTAACTTCCATTTTATATTACAAATTTGGGTTTCCATTCCTTTACAAATATATCAAAATATAATTTGGCTAAAATTATTTCATTTACCCACTTTAAAACAATAGTGTGTCAAATTTCCTGGTTTAAGTGATTAGAAACTCCTACCGATATTGTGGCGTCCCACTACTCGACCGGAATTCATAAGCCACTCAACAGATAAATCAACACAATATAAAACAATTTATATTCACTAACAAATACACACTCATATATATAATACACTCAAACGCATTCTAGGGTACTACTGACCCTATCTCTAATGAGTAATCCCCACCAAATCCTAGGTGTTCGCTCAACCTAAGCTCCAATACCAAGTGTGACGATCTGCAAATCCGTACCCTTTGAATCGACAATAAACCACATATGTCCGACACAAAAAGTATAGAATGACGGAAGGTCATGGAAAAGAAGAGAGAGGGTGAGAAGAAAGAAAGAAGAAGAGATAGAAACAATACATAGAATCTCACAAATCGCAGCGGAATTATATCTAATAGATAATACAGATCTTTATACAAAAAGAAAATGTAACTGTTAATATACATACAATCATTAGAGTACAACAATCAACATAGCAATCTGATAGTTATAATAACTTATCCTCACAAGTACTGAATATGCAGCATAACCACACAGTGGAAATAACTAAGTACGTATAATACGCCTGAAATCCTCCAGCTTGTCTCCTTAGCTCCATAGCATCCTAAGCTGAATCTGTAATACTCGGTCTGACCCGAGCATTATAATAAAATAACACCGGAGTCAGTCTGGAAAATCAGCGTGAGAAAAACACACCCAATTGGAATTAAAGTTATAAGAAAATCT
This sequence comes from Allium fistulosum, assembly GCA_030737815.1. Taxonomy (NCBI): domain Eukaryota; kingdom Viridiplantae; phylum Streptophyta; class Magnoliopsida; order Asparagales; family Amaryllidaceae; genus Allium; species Allium fistulosum. The sequence continues at coordinate 90,996,417 of CM060905.1, forward strand.
TTGAAATCAAAAGGTATCTCATAAGATCACGCCACACATAAAAAATACGAGGTTTTTACCTTACGATAACCAAAACACTTTTATATAAAAATCCTCTGATATTATAATAATGTCTAAGCACAAATACTTATTAAAATAGCTGAAATGCTTGCATCTCACATTTCAACATAGTTAGGCACAATCAAAACTGTACGGTGCTTATTGGATAATGGATTTCATACTATGACCAGGTAAGGAACTACCTCCGATGGGTGCATCTCTAGATCAATGCATCCGGGTCTGACAAGAACATCTTGTACCCTGCCACACAGAACCGGCCTACCACTTGACTAGTAGTACCAAATATGCCATCATCCCGGTCTTCCAACCGTAATCGAGATCTCTCATGCACAACCAAATCCATAAATATAGGGTAATCTTGAAAGATGATGACATACCCTAATGGGAGCGACCCACTCAGCCCTGCTGCATGCCCTGTTTTAGTCATTTTCCAATTGATGAGGCTTGAAGCTACGTTTACCTTTTGAATAGCAATCCTACTTGGAATGCTAACACTGCCTTCCAGGAAAAAATGCAATGATAGCATTCATCCATACAAGTTGTTCTGGGTATGAACAAAAAAATCTCTCAAATATCATCACCTTCATTTTCCTCAAGATTTCACCATTCATAACGCTCAAATCAGATCGAAGTGGTTTTCAGATAATTAAATCTGATCCCAGTCTCTTTGAAACGATCAATGAATTTGGCCAGATTTGATGGTCGGTTATTTAACTATCAAATTACTCACTTAAGCAGTCACTAGGCTCAATTTTATAAATCTTTCAAAACATTCATTTTAAAATATCTTTACAAAGATATATATTCAACTCCCATCGTGCATTCCAACGTTTTGAAAACAATTTCAAATACATATCCATACAGGTTATTTTTAAAACATTTCAACAGTTAGAAATATTTCCAAATCCAACATATAATTCATTACTTAGAAAAACATTTCTATATAAATCATTTCATCACTAAAATATCTCCAAAACCCTTTAATACCAATACATAGGAAAATATTATAAGACTATTTTTCAAAATCATTTCTAATATCCATACTTAAGAAATATTCCGTACTTATCTCATAATCCTCGGAATTTTTATTAATTCCCTTTAAAATTTTCAAAATTATCGATTATACTTATTTATAATCCAACTAGCAATTTATAACTCCCTTAATGAATTCAGATTCATTTTCGAACCAGCTCTTAAATGTAGTGCTCGACAATACGAACCCAACGCAATTCATTTCGTCCAATTTCGACCTCGTATGAAGAAGTTATGCTATTTAAAAGATTACACGTTTATAAATTAAATAAATTTGCAAAATATATATTTCAATTTTTGACCTAAGATATCCTGGCCGTTCGTTCCCCTGGATCCAAATATGGGCGTGCTTCTTTTTCTTTCTTCCTCCGTTCGAAAGCTCCCAGGTCAAACCCATCACGCGTTCGATTTTTCGATCGCTGCTCCTTCTCCATCCATCGAGAGATCGATCAACTACTAGCATCGTGTGCGCCATAGCCCCATGCACCTATGCCCAGAAGCATGGAGAGCTCGGTCACCCCTATACACGTAGCAACCTCCATGAACGGCCAGCGAATGCGGCCATCCCCTGCCTCCATTTGATGACGATGGCTCAAATCCACCGTTGGATATGTAGAGCTCGCGATGCTCTACGATTTTGCTTTAGAACTCGAAGGCAAATTGTGCGAAGATTTGGAGAGATCGAGGGAAGAAGTTTCGTGTGATTTCAGCCTTTGAAAATTAGTGGCGGCGGCTGATGAAGAAGGCTAGGGTCTGTGAAAGTTTAGGTCCTTATATACTAATTTAAACGACACTATTCATCCGAAAATTTTCCGAACTCCAATCGAAGCGTGCCACCTGGCGTTCATAATGTTTTACCCCTATTCCGAACACAATGGAATATATATCGGGAGCCAATTCCGTCGTATTTGGACGATATGTTTTCGAATCGAATTGTTTTAATTAAATTTACTTTTAATAAATTTCTATGCGTTTCAGCTTCGCACGACCAAACCGTAAGTCAGATTGACACAAAATTTAGAATCCTATAATAACTCACTATTACGGATCCAATGAAACTAGTTTCATCAAAATCCAAGATAGTGCCCCGGATCTCTATTTTAACGCGTCGATAAAAAACGACGATTTTCAAAATTGACGAAATTACTTGAAATTCCAGTTTTAAAAATTTATTATCTAATTTCTAATTCAAATAAAACTTATACCCACTTAAAAATTCATTCTGATTCATATCAGCTCAAATTCCAATTATTTGCACTATTCGTATTACGATAATCACTATATTTGAAATTTAAATTTTATTCCACTTATTCGATCGATAAACTTCATATTAAAAATCCATTTACATTTCAAATTCAACATTTAAAATAAATTAAATGTTCAAAATGAAACGACTGAAAATCCGGGTCGTTACAAATTGTAGCTAACATCTTCTGATTTATTTCACGATTTGACTATAAGGTGTTTAGCAGTAATATTTGGTTCACTTCAATTTAATGAATTGTTGTGAAATTGGATTTCAAGTTGAAATGTTATGAAATGTTTTCCTTTAAAGGAAAAAAAGATATTTGAGAATAGATATTTTGAAGTGATTTTATATAAAAGTGGTCTGTATAAAAAAATGGTTTTATAAAAATGTTTTATAAAACAGAAAGAATTTCGAGGACCAAACCTGATGGTTTTAAGATGATCTTTGAAAGGATTTGGAAATGGAAATTACTATAGATTAGAAGTATTTGTAATTTTTAATGTAAATGATTTTGTCACTTTGGGATATAAAATGATTCTTTATATTACTAAAGATTCGGGTAATCCATAACTAAAAATGTAGGCAAGGCAGGTGCAGTAGCCTCAGTATAGTCTGCTCTCGTTGAAGAGGGATATACATATCTATATTTATTTTTCAAAAGGCTGGGAGCCAGTTACCTTGTTATTGGGAGAAACCTCCCGATCTGGTTGCATATATTTTGATATGCTTTTACATTAGTATTTTGGGATTTTCAAATAAATATTTCAAAAGTTATTTGTTTTAAGATCCCAAAGAAAGTATATTTTGATACAAAGGATGTATATATTATTATTTCAAATAATTTGAAATGAAATCAGGATTTTGGTCCAAAGAGATTATTTTCGACAAGAATTATATTTTGAAAACAATAAAGTTAATTAGATTTTGGAAATCTAAATTAAAGATTAAGCCTAAGTGGGTAGTTTTGGGAATTGTATATTGTTTGTTGGATCGTAGGCTCTATAAGTCCAATTTGCGGTAGGAGAACTACATTGGCTTGATCCTATATCTAATTGGGTACCCAATTAGATAGGGGTACATAGGCAGTCACAAGTGGTAGTGATGCACCCCAATAATAATGTAACATTTTTCTGTTTATTGTCAACCATATATCGTGTATTGATGTACTTTTCATGCTTACTATTTTATTCCGCATTTGACATGTTTATTGAGTTAGCAGGAATGGCTATTGATGTCTCTCTCATTAGAGTTGTGCAGCGGTAGATTTATTTGTATTGGTATTTAGAATGTATTAAAGCACACCTTGTAGAATAAATTAATTAATTACTCTGATAAGTTGTATAATTAAAATTGTATCCTATACATTTAGTAATGTTGAATATTTATCAAATATTGTGTATTAAGTTGGTAGTTTTCATTCGTAGTTTTAGAACGGACGGGTTTTTCGTCGATTTTCAAGGGTCAAAAACTCTTGGTCGTCACAGTTGGTATCAGAGATTGGTTAGGTGCCTAAGTAAAATTTGTCTAGGTTAGTAAATGTGACGCCCCACCTCTATACTCACACTAACCAATGACACTACTGGGTAATGCCGTCAATTAGTACGAAGAATAAGGCTGTTGAGGAGCGACCAACTGTATAATTGGTTTGAGCGAGAACCGATATGTCAGATAGTATATCATGCATTTCATTTCAAGAGGAAATCCGACATATCCAATCCAAACTCAAATCTACTACACAGTGGCTATGAGGCCTTTGGAAACAAATATAAAATAAGCACAACCCAAAATCAGTCACAGATATTCATATCACTAAAGCGAAAACAGATATGAATATCACACATAGAAGTGTACATCAAAGTAGTGGTCAAACAAGATCTACAACATCACAACAGAATAAGTATACATCAAGGAGTCTCTATCTCAAATGTATAAAAGCAAAAACTACTAAGCTAAAGTAGTTAGCCAAAAGTCAGAAGCTAGTCCCTGCTAAGAAGTCAAGTGGAAGCACCTAAAACACCTCGGTCTGACTCGAGTATTATTTAAGAAGAAAAATAATAAACGGATCAGTCTAAATATAAATATCATATAAGTTGAGATAAAATAAGAGATACGATAAAAATATATGATAACAATAATGCCATCTGTGATAAGTATATATTTGATAACAATGAAAATCATACAATATCTCAAATTTCCTCAAATATCCAAAAAGAATATCATATACTTTAGCTTATTCACCAAACCTCAAATATTGACAAAACATATTAGTGCAAATCGCAAAAATTGGTGAAACACAAATTCCAGAAATCAATAAGTAGAAATCCAGAAAACATAAAGGGGGAGGCCTATCATAAACGGGAGCACGAAAACTCACCAACACGTGTATCATAAACGGGTCGCTATCCCATGGGTCGCAACCCATAAAGCCGGTTCAACGACGTAGTCCAACGGTACGCCCGAGGAACCTAAAACTCAAATAAGCCGGAACAACAACGTAGTCCAACGGTACCCCCGATGAACCGATCTCCATAAAACGGTTAAAAAACCATGGGTCGCTAGCCCATAAAAATGAGACGAAGCTCCATAGAATAAGTGTAAATTACACCAAGCTAGTAAATAAATGAGTTTAGCTTCATGTGCCATAACCACTGGCTTAACTTAAATATTTACGAACAAATTGTAGATTTCCACTCGAAAATACAAAATGATCATCATTGATCAATAAGTGTAAATTACACTAAGCTAGTAAATAAATGAGTTTAGCTTCATGTCCCATAACCACTGGCTTAACTTAAATATTTACGAATAAATTGTAGATTTCCACTCGAAGATTGTCACAAGATTTCAATCGAACAAGTCTAAGAATTAACCGACAAAGTAAACGCAAGCGTTTCATACCACTTGTTTTGCTAAGCCGTTTAATTAGATTTCTCATACGAATGAGGTAAAGGTTTGTATATACTGATAGATTGGAAAACGGTTTTAAAAATGAGCTTTGTATTAAAAATAGTGTTGAAATCATTTTTGTGAAAGAGTTTGAGTATTTACTACTAGTATAAAACCTTTGTATTTTAAAGTGACAAATCACAGAAATGATTGTAAAAACAATCTATCACAAAAAATTCACATTCAACGACGTGAATTAAAACCATAAAAATCGATAAAATCCATCAAATGGATTCCCAAAAATCTAGAAAAGAAGTCATCAAAGTCGATAATAAATGACAACAACTAACCGAATCAACAAAAATCGATTAAAATTGGAAATCCACTCAAAAACAGCCAAAATAGGCAAAATTGAACAGTATCAGACGTCTGGATTTTGTCTCTGCCATTTATTTCTGCACTTGTTATTTTTTTCTTTTTCCAGGGACCCCTACCAGACGTCTGGATTTTTCAACCAGACGTCTGGATTTTCTTGCTAAGCAAAAATCAGCCTAGCCCAAAGAGGGAAAAATCCAAACCGAAAGCAATCGAACGAGCGATGGATGCTAGGGATTTATGCTAATCGACAACCCAGCCCTATAGGCTCTTCGATACACCAACAAAAACATGTCCAAACACCCAAGATAGAATCTTTAAAGATTTTGACTTCAAAATACCAAAATTGGAAAATTCACCAAATCAATTCAAATCAAAACAATTGAACATGAAACAGATGTTAGGAATTCATACCTAACAATAATGAAAGATATAGACATAGATGTGAGTTCAAGAACTCACCTTTAAAACTGAAAAACAACGAATAAGAAGCTCTAAAACAAGGCAAGATCAATTCCTCTTCAATACACCTCTAGAATCTTCAATCTATTATCAAAAGTGAAGTTTTTCCTAAGTTAGGTTATAGGAATTTCTGAAAATTGAAGAGAGATTGAGATGGAGAAGATAAAGAGGATGCTTACCTAAGCTTCTCTTTGATTTTGGGGCTTGAATCTTGAATTTCCTAGTGATCTAGGGTTTAGAAATTTTAATTTCCTCTTCTTTCTCCCATTTTCCTTTAGCTTAAGAGTGTTAGGAAAATAGAATGAATGAATGAAGAGGGGGTGGAGTTAGGGTATTTTGTTGGGTTAGTGGACTGAAACCCAAACCCAAAGCCCAATAGAAAAATAGCAAAATTCTACTCAACTCCAGACATATCGATGTTTATACTCAAAAAGGTCGCAAACGCCATTTTGGACTCAACGGAAATGGTCTCGAGTCCGGATTCGACCGTTTACAAAATTCATGTTTTGGACTTTTAAAATCAACTAACGATGCTATATTTAAATAAATCATTTAAATATATTATCGTAAAAATATGCAGGTTGTTACAGTAAATCAACCTAGGAATTTTAAAAATGAAACTATCTTAATTTGATAAATAAAATGGATAGGATAAGGCACCGTACCACCGATCCGGGGTTATAGATAATATTACTATTTTTGGTATGCTTAACTTTCGTTAACCACTGTTTATTCATTATATTTTTCCGTCCTTATAATTTCGAGGACAAAATTCTTTTAAGTAGGGGAGAATGTAACGACCCAGAATTTGACACTTTAAAAATTACTATTTAAAATGATTTTAAATATAAAATATATAATATTTTATGATTTAAATCATATTAGATAGCATTTGAAAAGAGTATACATAAAAATAGGAATAATTGCTTATATCGACAAAAGTGACAAAATCCTGATTTCAGAAAAGTAAGTTTCGATGGTTAAATAAATTATTTTAACTAATTTATGAGTGTTTATATTTTTAAATAACATTATACAAATTTATTTTAAATTTGGTTTACCTAAATAAATAGTTTAACTAAAACGTCAAAATTTGATCGTAAAATATTTTGTCTAAAACCAACGGTTTGTTGATTTAAAGTTGTCGCAACGTTGTTGCAACTTAATTTCTTTTATATGAACATATATTCGAATAGTATAAGTAATAATTAATTCACTAATCAAGTTTACTTTTACTAAACATACTTAGAAAATTCTAGAATGTATTTATAAAAAGTAAGCACAAAGACAAAAGGTGTTATAAAAGTCAAAAAGTAAACATTAAATCAAACAAACATAATTATTATATTCTTTACTTAATACTTAAGTGAAAATGACATAGAGTAATGATTTGAAATGTGATGTTAAGCGTTGAAAAAATTAGTTTACTTAAAATATAAGCAAAGGGTATTTTGGTCTTTTTATAAAATATTATTTTAATCCAAATTATTTCCTATAAATACCAACACACTTTCTCAATTTTTAACTACCTTGCTTCTCCATTTTCAAGCTCTTCTTCCACTCTTTAATGGCTTCCATGCCTCTATTAAAAAATTCCAAAATCGTAACAAAGTTATGGCAAAAATAATCGACAAAAAAATTATACCACTTAAGTCATGTTCAAGATAGTAAGTTCCATCCACCCAAGGCCATGCCCATCTAAAAGCCATCTCCACCTCTTTTTATCTCAACTTCTAGGATAGCAAAGCTATAGCCGAATTTCAAGAAGTTTCGGGAAATAGTGGCGAAGCTATTGTCAAAGTCCAATGTGACAAAGTTAGTAAAATTGGTAGGAAGTATGGTTTAGATCAGAAGTTTCTTGCCTTAAAGTTTGACAGAGTGGAATCGAAAGTGAGTTATTCCTTCCTTTAAGTTCATTAAAACCATTGCTAAGTTGAAAGAAGTTTAAGTGTTAAGTGTTGTTTGAAAACCCTTGTTGAATGCTTGTTTACTTTGTTTGCTAAAACAATGGTTTTATTTCCTTTTTTGACTATTTGTGTGGTTAATTAAGTATTTAAAATTTAGAAGTTAAATACTTAATGGGGTATGTAGAAATGACTTGTACACGTGTTTCGTCTGTGAGATCCAAGGAGACTTGGGCGAGTCGAAGGAAAAGCCCGGATGCTTCAAAATAAATATCAAACCGTTTTAACCCAAGATAAAATAAAGTGTTATAAATATTTGAAAGAATGAAGCATTGATTATCATTTATTGTTGTGTTTATTTTGTTGATTGATTGTTTGAATTAGGCTCAGACAGTTTATGAGCACTAATTATTATTTATTGATTGTTGACATTGCTCTACCAGTTTATGAGCAATTAATTATCCATATGCATGGGCTGGGTAGAAAATAATTGTAGCTAACACCTTGTGATTTATTTCACGATTTTACTATAAGCTGTTTAGCGGTAATATTTGGTTCACTTCAATTTAATGAATTGTTTTGAAAATTGGTTTTCAAGTTGAAATATTATGAAATGTTTTCCTTTAAAAGAAAAAAAGATATTTCAGAATAAATATTTTGAAGTGATTTTACATAAAAGTGGTTTGTATAAAAAAATGGTTTTATGAAAATGTTTTATACGGAAATAATTTCGAGGACTAAACCCAATGGTTTTAAGATGTTCTTTAAAAGGATTTGGAAATGGAAATTATTGTAGATTAGAAGTATTTGTAATTATTAGTGTAAATGATTTTGTCACTTCGGGATATAAAATGATTTGTTATGTTACCAAAGATTCGGGTAACCCAAAACTAAAAATGTGGGCAAGGCAGGTGCAGTAGCCTCAGTATAGTCCGCTCTCGTTGAAGAGGGATATACATATCTATATTTATTTCTCAAAAGGCTGGGACCCAGTTGACTTGTTACTGGGAGAAACCTCCTGATCTGGTAGCATATATTTTGATATGCTTTTGCAGTAGTATTTTGGGATTTTCAAATAAATATTTCAAAAGTGATTTGTTTTAAGATCCCGAAGTAAATTATAGTTTGATACAAAGGATGTATATATTATTATTTCAAATAATTTGAAATGAAATCAGGAGTTTGGTCCAAAGAGATTATTTTCGAAAATAATTATATTTTGAAAACAATAAAGTTAATTAGATTTTGGAAATCTAAAATTAAAGATTAAGCCTAAGTGTGTAGTTTTGGGAATTGCATATTGTTTGTTGCATCGTAGGCTCCATGAGTCTTATTTGCGGTAGGAGAACTACGTTGGATTGATCTTGTATCTAATTGGATGCCCAATTAGATAGGGGTACGTAGGCAATCACAAGTGGTAGTGATGCAGCCCCCATAATAACATAACATATTTCTATTTATTGTTTACCATATATCATGTATTGATGTACTTTTCCTGCTTACTATTTTTTCCGCATTTGACATGTTTATTGAGTTAGCAGGAATGGCTATAACTGACTCTCTAATCAGAGTTGTGCAGCAGTAGATTTATTTGTATTGGTATTTAGTATGTATTAAAGCACACCTTGTAGAATAAATTAATTAATTACTCTGATAAGTTGTATAATTGAAATTGTATCCTATACATTTAGTAATGTTGAATATTTATCGAATATTGTGTATTAAGTTGGTATTTTTCATTTGTAGTTTTAGAACGGACGGGTTTTCGGCGATTTTTGAGGGTCGAAAAATCCGGGTCGTCACAATAGTTATTTGATCAGTTGAGTGGAGCTATAGTGTTCCCACGGTTGGATTGGGCTACGAGATTCCATTAATTAAGGGTTGCAGAAGAGAGTATTCCTTTGACCACATTTAGGATATGATATTGGTCATGTCAGTGGTTGGTTATACCCTTTGGGTTGACAAATGATCCGACTTTCTTCGTAGACCTAATGAATCGAGTCTTTCGCAGTTAATTAGATAGGTTTGTGTTGGTCTTTATATATGATATTTCAATGTACTCTAAGGATGAGTGAGATCACGAAGTTAACCTTAGATTGGTATTAAAGACCTTAAGACAATACAAGTTGAGGCAGAGTTTTCCATGTGTCATATTTGGAAACCGAAAGTGAAATTCATAGGCCACGTTGTTTCTACAAAGGGATTAGCTATAGATACTTGAAGGTCGACATCGTAAATGATAGGAAGGGACTAAAGTTTCTTGGGGTTGGTTGGATACTATCAAAGATTTATTAAGAACCTCTCTAGGATAGCAGCATCATTGATCGGGCTTAGCAGGAAGAATGAACTGATAGAGTTAGGGGTATGCCTTAGGGGAAATTATGTAATTTGTTACATATATCTAACTCGTTTACCAATCTTTTTAAAAATAAAGGTGTTTTCTTTCTATTATATACTTGATATAATGTGGTTATATTAATTAATTAATTAAATTAAATTAAAAGTATATTAATAGAAAATCCATAAATGATATGTTTTGTGATAGTATTTACAAAGTGTTGTAACCGTGGGTAATTTATCACAATAAAATTAAGCTACCATTTTAAATGTTCCTAGTCAAGATTCATCGAGACTGGATATTGATGTATCCATTAAGACTAGAGTACGTAACGCTCTTCAAATGTTGGGAAGTGTATTACTCATGACTGCCGAGGGCACCTAGAGGTTAAGTACTAATAGTTATTGGATAACTATGAGACGACTCATTCGATAGTTTTCTGTTGGTTAATATGACTAAGGTCAAACAGAAAATATCGATGTGAATAATTTATACAATTCTTTCAACTTGAGAATACTGTGAATCTTTAATATGAAAGCTCTGCTTTGATTATAGTCAAATATTGCACGGCGTCCATCGAGTGACTATAGTTAGGTCGAGTGGAAGTATTGGAAGTGAACCACTATTCAAGAAAGGATTCGTCTCCTCGGTTATATGGGGTTAGTATCATGGTCAACTCAAGTCAACCTGAAGTCAAAATCTCTGGCTGGAGTAGTTCAATTAATAAACCAAGGACTTTGTGTTTGGACTATAGAGTTGAATGTGGAGATGTTGGAATTTTGACCGTTACCAAATTCAATAAGTCCAAAGTGATATAGTTTTGACGAAGAGAATTGGTGTAAATAATTGTCACAACTGGGCAACGCTTATTAAATTAGATTGAGATTTTTCCTAAAATGATTAAGCGATAAATTTGGACATATTATCACACCATTTACTAAGTGAAGTCTGAACGTTAACATGAATAGTTCGATGTTAATTGCTAACCGAATTTGCACCCTAGAGTCACACAACTAAAAAGATGAATTCTCTTTAGACCAAACAATTTAATTAGTTTATAATTGTTATAAATTAATTAAATAAATTAGTATTTATGAAATATTAATTATGAAATATTAATTATGAAATTTGAATGTGATTTGAGAAATAAAATTGTTGATTATATTTATAAAAGACATGAATATATTGATCGATATGAGATATCGGTAACAAAATAGGTTGGATATGATTGTACATATTTAATTTGGGTTAAATGGGCTCACAACCCATGAGATTTGGAGAGGACGTGCATTGGTTTGAAAGCGTTGGAGGCGACTACAACATAGGATTAGGATTTGGAGATGTGTGACTAAGATCTAGTGAGAAACTTACATTGTTTACTCACTTATCCCACACATATGAATACTAATGTCAAAACCCTAATCTAAAAATCAATTCATTTTTTAAGCCGTGCTTTCTTCTTCTTCCTCCTCATTTTAATGGTAGCAACTATCCTCTAAAAACAATCCCAAAACAATTCTCAAATCCAATTCATGAAGTAAAAGGTCTTCAAACTCGAATTAGCAACCTGACGGATTGGGAATTGTTCCAAGAAGAGAAATCATTGTTCAAAGTGGACTCAAAAGCTTCATTAAGAGGTGAACTTTCATTTATTATTATTGTATTGATATCAAGTTTATCATATAAAATTGATTTACAACTAAATCATCCATTTGTATTCAAATTTATTTACCGTTTAGACTATGTGAGATTTTTATGGGTACATGTGTTTGTTACAATTGGATTGGTTATGTGCTTGTTGTAATATTTTTTTATTGATTTATTGTTGAATTAACTTTCTGAAAGAAAAAATGAGAAGAATTTTTTTTAATTTTGATACACACACACACAAAATATACAAAGATCTAGAAATTGTCGATATGTTTAGTTGTATATATGATTACGTATTGCATATATTTGATCTTAAAATTTTATTATGATGATTTATACTTATTATGGGATCATAAAATATAAATATTTTGCTAATATGTATATACATATTTTATTATTATTTAATGATTTTGTGATACTTTTATTATGTATAAAATAATTAGTGGTTTAAAATTTCAATTTTATATTTTTAAAATTTGCTGCACCATGCAAGAAGCTTACTATAAAATTTTATGATTTTTTAAACTTAATTTAATATATTTTTTAAATTAATTTACTTTCATCCTTTAATCAATTATTTAATTAAAAATACAATTTCAATTAAGAAAATTCTAGAAGTCTTTATTAAGCCTACAATGTGAATCGGGTACCTTTAGAAAAAATTTCTGACTTTATAACTTAAATTAATAATTTTTATAATTAATTTATTTTCGGCCTATAGTCAATTATTTAATTAAAAATATAATTTCAACCGAGAAAATTCAAGAATTTTTTCCCATATCTAAAATGTGTCTCAAGTACCTTCAAAAAAAGTTTTATAAATTTTCAACTTGATTTCATATTTTTAAGAATAAATTTCATATTTAATGACAAATATTACTTTAATTGAGAAAATTACATAAATTATTTTGAAGTCCAAAATATGTTTCCTTATTTTATAAAATTATAAAACTTGTAATTTTACATATAATTATTTTACATTAATTTATTATGGCAGAAACTGTTTTATTCAATAAAATAAATATTATGTGTGTGTATGTACATATATATGTATATTCATTTACATATATTAATAACTTATTTTGCCACATTGTACAAGCACATATTTGGAAAAATTACAGTACATACAAAATGAGCTAATGTGTCGGTTGCAATGTAAATCATAACAACTATATACGGGCATATTATACCCTTCATGGATTATCATGTTACACATACGCACGCGCGCGCGCACACACACACATATATATAATATACATGTATGTATGTGTATGTGTATGTGTATGTGTATGTGTATGTGTAAGTATATGTATTTGATACATATATATGTCAATTAAATCTAATCAATCAATTCAAATTAAAGAGAGAAATGAAAGGTTCATATCTCCATTTAATGCAATTAATCTCAATTAATTACTTGTTTTTAGAAAGAAATGAAAGATTTCCTTCCCTATATACATTAAATTTTATTAATGCTCTCAATTAATTACTTTTTTAGGGAAAGAAATGAAATGTTTCCTTCCATGCATATATATATATATATATATATATATATATAAATTCTTATTAATAAATGTAAGGTGTATTTGATACACTATACGTTTAAAATTAAATTTATTTAAACTTCTCTTTAACTAATTAAAATAAAACACATGATTTTATTTTAACAAATTTAGAAATGTTCTAATTAAATTAGGTTTCATAGGCTCAACTAAGATCCAATAGGATAATTTTTTTGAAATTCACCCATTTCTTCCACTGCGGGCTGGCTTAATTCCTTCAATGGTATCAAAACCTAATAGCCTATGCGGTCAAAATTAGTCATGTTATGGCTAACTGATTAAGCTTGCGCACTTAGTACGGTGTCTAGAAAGGTGATGTCTAGGATTGGAATTGAGTAATCAAGTACCATATCCTAACTAATTACCTGCCTGGTCTAAAAGGTAAGGTGATCCCAAAGGTTCCCCTGATAGAAATGGCCAAATTTGAATTGGGCCTTATGCTAATTTTCAAAATAGTTTTGAATATTAAGACTAGCTTTTAAATTTAAAAGTTAAATTTAAAATAAAAACACGTTTATTATGAAAGGTTATCATATAACATAAAATTTTGAAAATGTTTGAAACTATTTGAATATTAATTTCGAAATTTAACATTTATTAATATAATTAATAAAATAAACTAATTTAATGAGTTAATTAATTAATACTTATATGCATTTTTTATATGTCTTGATATATGTTACGTTATTTTAAAGTGTGTAAGATGACATAAGTATACATATATGTACATATAAGATAAATTTTGAAAATAATATAATTTAATTAAAAAAATTTAAGTAATTAAATAAATAAATAAAAATATGCATATAAAAGATATATGTGTTGTATTATAAAGGTTATGATATACACTATAAAGGTTATAATAGATATGTCCAATATAAAAGTTGTATTGGAATACTAATTAAAATTAGTTAAAGAGTTAATTAATTTAAATCAATTAAATAAGATTTAATTAGATAAAATATTATACATAAGACTATCATATAAGTAATATGAAATATAAAATTTATATAACAATAAAACTTATACGATATGAATGCATAAACTAAAGGTGGAACATTAAAGAAACTCAAATGGACCCAAGGAATAAATACATACATAAATTTATTTTTTTTTGAAAATGGGTAAACCGCCTCATTAAAAACCTTACTAGATATCAACGTGATATCTTGGTAAGGAAAAAAGAGTTCGGTGCTTTATTGATATATCTAAAAATATCGATATACAGTTTACAAACATAGTTCTTCTAATCGGGTAAAAGAGAACACCCGATCCTACTCAGTACACAACATAACTAATCAGTTGAAACAAAACACATATCAAGGAAAACTGAAAAAACTGAAAGCAGGTTATCAACCGTTATCCACTAGATCGATTCCCCATCTTTGTAAAATTTCTTCATTTTCTTTCGATCTCACTGTCTTCCTTTTACTTTTCATCAGCAAGTATTTAACATCCATCTCCACATAGTTCCAACGCTGAAATTTGTCTATTTCTTTGCCATCATGTATTCTGGCATTTCTTTCCAACCATATATGATAGATTATTGTGACGAAGCTGCAGGAAGCAAGGTCTTTAATTTGATTTGCAATTTTGAATGAATCATGAATGTCCATCGCTTCCTCTTCAATCAGCATCGAGCTGTTCATATTCATTCCTAGTTTGAGTTTACTTCGAGTCCAGAGATATGCCGAATATGGGCATTGAAAGAACAGGTGATCTCTATTTTATGTCTCTCGATTACATAACACACATGTAGGATCTACTGAGAATCCCCATTCCATCTGTTTGTCTTTGGTAGGTATTCTGTTAAGAATAATTTTGTATGTACATAAACTCATTTTAGGACTGTTGCAATGGTTCCAAATAATTTTAGCCCAAAAATAAGGCTGAAAATGTCTTCTAGTGCTATCCCATGCTGAATAGAAAGTGAAACCATTTGGCTTGTGGTTCCAGCTCCAATAGTCAGAAACATGAGTAGTAGACAGTTTTACTTCTTTAATTTGGTTAACTTGTCTAGTAAACTGTAGGATCTGTGGCTTAATAGTGTTGTTTTGTATTATACTACTGACCTTCAGATTGTCCCCTCCATATAAACCAAGAGCATCCCACCCAAGGATATTGACCAATAATTCATTGTTTATCCAGGGGTCGTGCCATAGCAGTGTGTTATGCCCATCTACTATGTTTCTGTGAATGTGTTGTAGACCTTTTTGTCTATGTTTTAGTATAGATTTCCAAGTACAAGAACTGTTGTTATCTATCACCATCGTCCAGAAGTGTTTTTCTTTGCAATATCTACTTCTCATCCAGTTTGCCCAAAGATTGTTGTTAATTATGTAATGCCACAACAATTTGATAGCAGTAGCAGTTCTAATATCCTCAAAATTATGTAATGCCCAATGTAATGCCACATACGTAAATTTTACGTATACTGTGATTTTTGATATGTGTGACACTTGAAACTCGAGGGTATTTCATAAGAAATACATTATTCCTTAAGTCGATATCACTCAATATAATATATTGAAGATTATGAATCTTCAATATAATGTTGTCCTCTACCATATATATATATATATTAATAAATTACTTGCATACTCCTTACTTGTTGAGCTGAGCAAACTCAATGATGTTATGTGTGGTATTATTAATATATTAAATAGATGAGGTAAGATAAATATATATATTTGTTGAGTAAACTCAAGGCACATATACTATACTTAGGCCGTCACGATATGGTAGGTATGAGTTGTAAGATTGCTGATTAGGGATCTTAAAGATAAATTAACAATAGAGGGGGGTGAATAGTGTTTTCTAATTTATATGAATCTTTTTTAAATCTTTTGAAACTATACTTAGAATTATGCAATTATTAATTACGGAATCAAAATACGGATAAAAGTAAATGCACTAAAAGTAAAAGGAAAGAACACACCAAGATTTTATATTGGTTCGGAATTACCCTACATCCACTCCCGCACAATTACTTATATGGATTTCTTTTTAACTAGTAAATGCAAATACAATCTCGATTTCAAGGCTACGAGACACACCCTCCAAAATCCCAGCGTCTGTGTAGAGCCACTTGATTTCCGGGACATAAGCACACCCACTAGATTTATAGGCTACTAAGTACACCCAATTGATTTAATCAGGCTACAATCACTATAACGAGCCGTATCTTCGTATCCTTTGAGTCGACAATAATTCACACGAGTCCAACTCAAATTGAACGAGAATACAAATCTTTAGGGGTGAAGAAGAAAAGGAATAGAAGAAAATAGAAACAACAGCACAGAATCTCACAATTGCAGCGGAACAAAATATAATATATAATAATAGATTTTTATACAAAAGAATCTGTAGCTGTTAATATATATACAATCATCAGAGTACAACAATCATCAATCAATCTGGACAGTTATAATAACTCGTCCTTACAAATACTGAACATTCAGTTGAACACACACACAGCGGAATATAATCAAGTACGTGGAATACGCCTGAGTCTCCTCCAGCTCGTCTCCTGAGCTCCATAGCATTCTAACCTGAATCTATAATACTCGGTATGACCCGAGCATTATAATAGAATAACACCTGAGTCAGTCTGGAATACCAGCATGAGAAAACACACTTAATTTGAATTTATTACTGTTATCAATATCCTTTAAAAACAAAGGTATCTCGTAAGACCGCGTCACACATAAATACGATGGGTTTTTACCCTATGATAACCAAAACATTTATATCAAAATCATCTGATTATAATAGGGTCTATAGAAAATAGCTGAAATGCTTGCATCTCACGTTTCAACATAGTTAGGCACAATCATAACCGTGTTGCTCGTAGTGGATATTGGATTCCATACAATGACTGGGCTACTGGGGTACCGCCCCTTATAGTACATCTCTAGAAAAATGTACCGAGATCGTACCTAACGATCCCTACCAACACAGGACCGGCCTACCCCTTACTGGATAGTACCAAATATGTTATCACCCCGGGTGTTCCCACCCTAATCGAGCGCTCTCTTTTCCATACACAACCATATCCATAATTATAATATAATATATCCGAGGGTATCTAGAAAAATGATAATGTACCCTACTTGGGTGCGACCCACTTAGTCCTGCTGCATCTCCCATGTTTTAGTCATTCCCGGTTGATGAGGCTTAAGGCTACGTTTTACCTTTAGAATAACATTCATACTTGGAATGCTAACACTGTCTTCCAGGCAACGATGCAATGATACCATTCACCCATACAAGTTGTTCTGGGTCTGAACAAACCGAAACTCCTTCCAAATCACCATCTCCATTATCTTCGAGATATCACAATTTGAAAGGCACAAATCAGATCGAAGTGCTTTTCGGATAATCAAATTTGATCCCGGTCTTTTTGAAACGATCGAAGAATTTGGCCAAATTTGATAGTCGGTTATTTAACTATCAAATTACATCCATAAGCAGTCACTATGCCCATATTATAAATTTTCCAAAATATTTATCTCAAAATATCTTTATAAAGATATATATTCAATTCTCTTCCAGCATTCCAACATTTTAAAAACAATTCCAAATACTTATCCGTAACCGGATATTTTTAAACCATTTAACACTTAGAAATATTTCCGAATTCAATTTTATAACTCATTGCTTAAAAATATTTCTATATAAATCATTCCGTAGTTAAAATATTTCCAAACTTTTTAATCCAATACTTGGAAAATAATTACAACTATATTTTTTCAAAAATATTTCTAATATCCATACTTAGAAAATATTCCCTAACTTACCTCGACGGATAAATATATTCACAACATTGGAGATTTCTCTTTTATTTTTCATTTGAAACATTTACAAATTCATTTGCAAATTCTCAACCCATTATGGCCCACTTTATATCTTTCCGGAATCAATTTCCAATTCTCTTTACAATTCCCTAAAACATGATTATACTTATTTATAATTCCATCTAACACTTATAACTCCATCTAACACTTTTAACTTCTTTATGAATTCAGATTCTATCTAGAAGTTCTTGTTTCTAACATTTCAGAAATTTCCTTAAGCTCCCGGAATTTCATTATAAGATTTTCTCTTATAAAATCACATATGTTTAATAAATCCCGTTTACAAATCTCGAGAGAATTTATAAATAAATTCCAATCATTCCAAATCTCTCTCTATATATAATAAGTATTTTTAAAGATTTTATTTTTAAAATAAGTTAAGTAACTATTCAAAATATTAAAACACTTTTAATAAAACATCAATAACTCATTTCCAACTCATTTTTAAATAAAACTAATCGATTTACAAAGCTGATTATAAAAATTAGAATTCATTTCAATAAATATTAAATGTTTGATTAACTAACTTTCCCGAAATATTTAAATCTAAATAATTGTTTTTAAACTGCATAGTTTAAAAGATAAAAACCCCTTTTAAAAACAATTTGAATTTTTCGACAAAAATCTATATTTAAAATTCAGTATTGCCAATTTCAATTTATAAATCCCTCTCGATTCATATCACATCGACTACGTTACAATTTCATAATGAGTCTCATATCTCAAAAACAGAATCCCCTATTTTTCCAAAAACCCATTACATATCTCAATATAAAATCACACTATGAATTTATATTCCAATTTATCAACCGATATCATTTTCCTTTATTTATAAACATCGTTTACAAATTTATAAACTCATTTGGATTTTGCTTTTTTATATAAATAATCTCATTTATAAAATTTCATATTTTTTTTATCCATTGCTTTATAAATTCCATTTATTCTACAAATCTATTTTAAATATCGATTTCAACTCCTTTTCATATTTTTCAGAATATCATTTACATATCCCTTTATATAAATTATTTTAGAAATCTATATTAAAAACTATTTACGAATAGTAGTACAACCCAAAATCAAATTATATTATATTTTTTATACAACTCAATTTCCTTTAAAACAATGTAAATTCCAATATAAATATTTTTATGTCCAAAACTCCTTTTAATTCCTTCAAATTCAAAAATAATATTTATGATATTTAAAATACCAAACTCTAAGGCCAGTGCTACTATAGCATCCAATAAACAAACCATGCAACAATCCATAACAAATTTATCCAATTATAACATATATCGCTATATATGGAAAACAATCAATATATTTTTGAGGAATCCAGTTGGATCCCTCCAACCTATTTCCCTGCATCCATAGATGTTATATAACATAAAATACCAATCCCGCTTCCAGGCGGGATATCGCGGTAATATAGGGTCATCCGTTATTATGCGGGGTGCATAGTGCCTCATTCACTCCAGCGGTGGGAAATATATTCAACTACTAATATATATACTAATATATATATATATATAATATAGCATTCAACTGATAAATATATAAATTCATCCAGTCAACCAATAATTAATTTTAATTACTATAAATTAAACTAGTTATCCAAAAAGAGTGAGATTTACTCACCTTGATTTTTAATTAAAATTCCTGCTAGCTCCAAGTTATTCCAATCCAATCCCTATGCGTAGAATTCGCTGTCATGAACCCAACGCAAGAAACCACACTCGAACCCGACCTCGTATGAACACGTTACGACATTTATAAGTTTTATAATTTATATATATAATATTCCTTTAAACACAACATTAGTTAAGATAATTACCTTAATTAAACCAATCCACTTCATTTACAATCTGAAACAGCACCCTCCCTATCTCATCGTCGTCACCAATCACCGCCATCGACTCACTGACTCCTCCGCTTCTCACGTTGAGCCAAGGCAGACCTCTAACCCATGCCGCATCACACCTCATCTCTATCGCCACTGCTGCAGGCTCCTCCACACCCCCATTGCAGTCTCGTCCTTCCCTACAACCAACATCGCTACCTGCTACAACAATTGCGACTTCTTCGATCATCCCTCATCATCATCCCAAATCAATCGCGGCATCCCTAGCTCACCGCCGAACACCCACCTTGCAACCCCAACTCCACCGTGACGCACTATGCTCGCCACCTGCCCTGGCCCTAGCTTCACCTGCCACCGCGAGCAACCCTACGCCCTCCGCCAGTAGCTCGCCCCGAAACCTAATCGCGAAAACTTGACCTCCATCCCGTCGCGACCACGTCCTGCCTCGAACGTGTGCCTCCATCCCCCTTTTTTTCTTTTGATTTTTGAATTTGATTTTTTTCAATGGAGAAGAAAGCGTACGAGTTTTTAAAATGTTGTGAAGGTGGCTTGTATCAGAGTAGGTAGGGTGCGGCTCGTAGGAACGATAGGATGGCTTTTTAATGAAAGAAAATGGCCGAAGGGTTAAATCAATATGATTATATGTTATTTAATTTCAAAAATATCTAGTTATAATTACGGACTCCAATCGAGGCGTGCCGCTAGGCGTTCCTAATATTATACCCTTATTTCGAATGAAATGGAACAAGTTTCGAGACCCAATTCGATCATATGTGGAAGATAGCTTTTAAATCGATTATTTAAATTAAACTCAATTAAATTATTTCTAGGCGTTTTTAGATGGCATGACTAAATGGTAAATCCAAATACTACCAAATTTGAAATCCGATAATAATACATTATTATGGATCCAATAGAACTAGTTTTGTCGAATTCCGAGACTGTCTCCCGGATCGCTATTTTAACGCGTCGATTAAATCGACGGTTTCAAAAATTGACGAAATCACTTGAAATCCAGTTTTAAAAAATTATTAACTAAATTATAATTCAAATAGAATTTATATCAACATTAGAAATCGTTTCAATTCATATTCAACTCAAATTCCAATTATTCCCCATTTCTGTATTACGATAGATCGTTATATTAGAATTTAAATTCTTTCTAAAATTTTAACCAAAATCTTCATACTCAAAATCAATTTATATTTCCAATCTAATATTTAAAACCATTTAAATATTCAAAATCAATAGATGGAAAAATTCGGGTCGTTACAATCACACCTACTTGGATTTCAGGGATAACAAGCACACCATAGAGTATAAGAGTATTATTTGATAGAATTTACAGACTCGGATCTTCGATCTTAATTACAATCAATGCTATAACTCTTGAATAGCACTTTGGTCTTGATTGGATTGAGAGAGATGATAGAAATCAAAGAGCAAATGATAGAGAATCAAACTAATGGTGATTGAGTTTGATTCTTGTTGAAATTCGACAAACGAGGTTATATATTTGTTTAGAAAATGAAAGAGGATAAGGAGGAGAGAAGAAGAATGAAAAAATATAATAAAATTAATTGGGAAGATAGGTATTTATAGAGGAATAACGGTCATGTCTGTTCGTGAAGAAATACGACGAATACACACTTCTCTTGAAATTCGATTTTTGAAAATCACGGCTATTAGGTCGACATATAGGGGTAGAGTATGTCGACATACTCTTTGTAATTTTGAAAAATACTTTAAAATATTATTTTGAAAATGTATTGCTTTGTAAAATAATTTGATACTTTGTAAACATGCTTAAATATAATTTATACACTTTTAAATCATAATAAAACTTGATTAAAATTATATGATAAGATTTTTGAAAAATAAACCAATATAAATCAAAATTTAATAAAAACAATAACCAAGTAAAATACCAAAAACTTAAAATAATATTTATAAGTATAAGAAACTGAAAACTATTTAAAAGTTGTTTTGTAAAGAATATTAAAAACTTATTTAAAAACAGAGAGAGAGAGAGATGAGAGAGAGATCAAGTGCTATCAGAATTTTAACATTAATCTATGACCCTATAACCTATCTGGAATATCTTGAAAACTTGAACTCTTCAATACTCATGAGTCTTCATTCCCTAGCTCTTGAGTCTCTATATCAACATCTTGAATCTCTTCAATCTTTACTTGATACTGTACACTCTTCTTAAATCATTACCTATCTAATATCCTGCACTATATATTATATACCTTGATAAAACATTAGTATTTATATTTTTTTATGATTTCCTAAAGTTGTTGTCATCAAAAACCAATATCTTAGGTACTAACAATCTCCCTCATTTTGACGATGACAACTTTGTATATAAAATATAACTCTTAATCTATGCCTAATAAAACTCCCCCTTAATCTATGCCTAGTATTTTATATATTTCTCCCCCTTTATCATCATTCAAAAATAACTAACTATAACTCTAACCTTATCTCTTAATATTAATTCTAACACTATATACTCATAATGATATATATATAGGTGATAAGTAATATGATCATGAAATACAAAATGACAAGAATGATATATAAGAAATATGATATGTAAAATGAGGTAACATTATTCAATATTTCAATAATATTCAAATTTAAACAAACTCAAAACCAATTAAATCAAAACAAAACAAACAAGCCAATCCAATCAAACAAAGTATATATATATATATAATCAAACCTATGTTTAAACTAGACATTTCGTGGGACTTCAATCCATCCATCAGTGCCAAAGATGGAATCCGCTTTAATAGCCTCGTAATCTTCATTGTCTTTGTTGATGATTCATTCTAGATTAGCAGTTTGTTCTTCTTTGTTCAAGGTTGAGATCATCCATCGAATCGCGTCGAAATGCCATTCTTTCTCCTTGATCATCCGCGTTTTACTTAATTCTAAGTGTCTCTGATTTCGTAGGATGAAACAGAGTATGTTTTTAAAAGATTCAAGCATTTGTTCGAGGTCAGAATTCCAAGATGGACGAGTCCTAACACCCATTAATGAAGTCGAAAGACGTTTCGCTTAGGGTTTGGTAAAACATAAAAGACTAGTGGGAGCCTTATTAGAAAAATGAAATGATAACATTTAACCTTTCTAATATTGTAAGAACGTATGCTATATAATGTTATAATAATCTACATTGATAAATATGTGCATTTAATAAGATTGATAAAATGTTTATCAATTAAGATATACAAATGAATTGAAGATTGACAAATAGAAATATAACATATACCTACCAATAAAGATTATTGCGTGTTAATACTTTAACACCCATGTAAGTGCCTGATATTACAAGAACTAAATATATTCGTTTTTTGGTCACTTATGCATTTATTTGGTCGAGACCATGTATTGCATTATATGAGTTTCGAACTTTAAAAGCAATACAAGACTATGGATATTTGATCCATATACAATCACATAAGAATGTTATATGGTGAACAGTCAAAGTTTGTAATGTACAATATTTCGATGAAATTAGTTCATCTGAAAAACCAAATAAACCTTAGTGTAAGATTAAGTGTTCGATTTGATTGATAACAAAAGGATCATATTGTGTTAACTGTAACACTAGGACAAAACTACGAAATAGATCTAAGAATCGATAGTTGAAATGTCAGTTTGATCAGTTTACGCAAACCACGACATATTTGATGTCTTTAAATGTTAAAGATGATCGAGTGCGCTTTTGTAAAGTGTTCGTTATGATATTGTAGTAAGGTTTTCTTTCAAATGGTTTGACCATTTAGAAAGAATAATGAATGTACGAGTAGATGTGACTTAAGGTACAGTTAGGATGAAGAGGGTGAATAGCCATTTATGGTTCATAAAGAAATAACAAAAACAAGAATTGTATTAATAGTGATTGATACATAAATTGGAATAAGAGATATGATTTATTTTCCAAAATTTATTTTCATATAGAAATTTTTTTTCTATGATATTTATTTCTCTTGAGTTTAAGATATTTGATCGAAGAACTCTCAACGGTAAGCTAGTTGCAATATGTGAAATAAATCTGTATTAAATAAATGATGGACCTTCGAATTTAGTATGCTATTATAGTAATGGAGGAAATAGTGGGAGCATGCCATATAGCACTTATTGACTGCATCATATATTACGAAAAAAATTTCGTAAAACGTACCGAACATTATGTATAAAATAATGACTATTTTTCGGGATCGATTGAGAAATAGACATAACTATTTTTCAATATGAATATTATGAATATTCGTTATGAAATAAAACTATAATATAGTATTTATTTTCATAACAAAATTTATGCAATGGAAAATACAGAATATCTAATATTATTTACAGTTATTTTGGAATTATAGACTAAGCCGTAGTTTTGAGAACTAATTTTATTATGTGATTATGAATCATATAATACTGGTTAATTATATCTCCAACAATCAAGGGCTATACCTCCATTCAGTGGGAGCATCATACGAGTTGATGAACTCTTCAGATTGATACATATAGATATATGCAATCATAACCCTATTGATACCAAAACAGTTCCACGTACATTTTCATATTCACCGATGAGTTATCACCAAAATGGACATGTGTATTTGATACACATGTTGTATGTCTATGTAAAAATCATAGAGTATAAAACATAAGTAAATAAAATAACATGTGATAGAAATGATTCGATTTGATCGAATGAATGAGTATATTGGAAAAGGTTTCGACGTACCTAAAAATGAATAAAGATTCAATCTCAAAAGTCACTCCTCCACGTGATACATAATGATGCATCGATAAGGAGTAATCGAACTTTGTTGGACAATGTATGATTAATTGCGAAGGAAGTTTAGTTAGTTTCTTTCTACAAAGTCATGTACTTAAGAGTAGTACACAAGGTCAATATTATTTCATCTAAATAACAGTTAACAAAATCACAAAAGATAAGGGTTAAAAAGAAACCCCAACATATTCTAGGTGTAATGACCTAAAATTTCAGTCATTCGAATTTGGACTATTTAATAGATTTTAAATATTAAAAAGTTAATTTTACAAGTTAAACAACTTATATTTCAAATTCAGCGATTTATTAGATAATTGAATTGTTAAATTTGATATTTGGGATTGTCTAAAAAATTAAATCCTGAATATGATGTGAATAAAAATGATTTTGAAGTTGATTTATATTCTATTTAAATAAGAATGAAGATAGTAAACATTCATGTAACGACCCGTATTTTTGGGTCTTCGAATTTGAAAATTTAATTTGTTTAAAATTTCGGATTAGAATTAAATTATAATAAAATCTATGTTTCAAATTTAGACTTGATTTTTAATGAGGTATTTTTAATTTATTTTACCGAATTATTCCATAATTTTTAATTTGGAAAATAATTAAATTTTCGTTTGACGCTTTTTGCGGCAAACGTTGGTACTTTTGAATCTTCATGGAATAAATTAAATTATCTATTTTATTGTTGGTTTATGATCATCTCATATTGTTATGCATAATCATATTTTTATTTCGGTCATTTGCGGCTCGAACGTGAACGGGATATTGTGTGGTGGTGTACCCTAAAGCTTTTATAACAACACGTTACACGCCACTTACCTTTGCAAATTTTTCATTGTGCTGGTGCATTTAATGTTTGTACTTTTGCTCACCTTAGGTATAAAGTAAAATGCAGTTGCATTGGACAAAAGAACACACACATGAAACATAAAAAAGCAAAATCTTGTGCATGCACGTTTGTCTGTCCTTGCATGTTCATTGCCCAACATTTTGGTGGCTTGTATTTAATGTGCGTACTACCTTTCACTTAGCTATCGGTTAATATTTGTTTATATTATACGAACAAGCATAGCCTAGGGAGGTGAACACATATCATTATATTGTCTAAGACAACAACTTTTTTTCTCCAATTCTCTACAAAATCCAAATGTGCATAAGAACCTTTCCATTCACGTTCACTTTTTTTCCATTCTTTTATCTACTTGCATGTAAATTAAAAGCAAATTTTATATTTCTTCTTTCACTTTTCAAATAATACTTCATCTCCTTCATAACAACACCATTAATTGTTTTTTCCAAGCCCATGAAGGCATCAACTACACAGTGGTGGAGCTAGCTCCCAAACTTAGGTAGGGCCAAACTAGAAAAAATTTTGTCCCACATCGCCAAAGTAACTTAAATTCTGATGTATATATATCAATATGAGGTTAACCACTACAAAGTAGTTAGTTGTAATGCTGTCTAGGCCAATGATGGTTGTGCTTATCCCAGCTAGGGTGAAGAACTCTGTCTCAGCTAGGGCAAAAAGTTGTATTTTGATTTTTTTTGCCTAAATTTCGATTTTCCAGATAGGGCGGTGGCCCCAGCTGACCACACAGTAGCTCCGCCCCTGCAACTACATATATATTTTAGTGGGTGTAGGTGACCGAAATCTGTGAGTATTGAGAGTGCAAGTGAACGGAGAGGCTCATGCAATAATATATATATATATATATATATATATGATGGAGGGGAAGCCTTATTGGTGCATGGCCGAGAGCGATGAAAGACGGAGCATGTATGGGGAGAGAGAAGTGGAGATGCATACGTGGTGGGCTTTGGGTCATTGGATTTGGAGAATAGGCAATGTCAGAGAAGAGATTCGTCCATAGGAGCATGAGTGCAAATGTGTACAAGAGAGTTGGAATATACTATCTTTGCATGTATATATATATGTCCGAGTGTGAAGGGGCAAGGCATGAGGTGGTGGAGGAGGTGTTCGACAGGGATACAGGCATGGGAAGGTGGCTTTGTTTCGTGTGTGTCCATTCTTGAGTGTGCATGCATGGATTCGGGTTAGCATGTGTTAATGATAAAGGAGTATATGTGTGAAGAAATTTTTGTAAAGAGAACTGATGTTACTGTTTATATAACACAGATTTGCAAATAAGTCCACATTAATGTGTTCAAATGCAAGGATCGGGGGCGTTGGTTTCTTGTGCATGGGAAGAAAATTTGGGCTCAGCCCAGCTAATTGGTGAGATAACTTGTTTTTTTATGTTAATTATTGTTTAAATGAGTAAGCTAGTTAGTAAATTGATTATCTTGCTCATATTTAACTCGTTTGACACACGGATTTTTGCGTGTAACCTATTGATAACTTTGGACATGTAAAAATTTATGACATATTTAAACGGACGGGATTTAATCACATTATTTTAAGAATAATGTCGATTAAAAATTTATATGCATTAACCATGGATGTTTATTTGGCCAAATAAATTATTATTGAATTAAATTGGATTAAATATTGTAATTGGACATTGGTTTAGCGGAATAAAACATCGTTCCGCTAATTAAATTTATTTAACATTTAATTAGCAGAATAAATCCCTGTTTTGTTATTTTACAGATTTGAACATCCGATTGTATATCGTTAAGGGATATGCCACTTTGAATAAGTGATATGTTAACCAATGACGGTTGAGTATTGATATCTGTTAGTGACTTGAAAGAGAAACTAAATAATATGGTAGCTTGTTGAGTACCATGGTGATCGTTAAGCCTCCTTCAAATTCGAAAAACTAATTATTGTTTGAAAGTTACTTTAATAATAATTACTTTTACTATAAGGTTTAAAGACAATTATTATTTAGTAATAAGTTTTTTTTAAAAAGTCGTAATTATTTATTAATAATGTTTTAAAGATAATTTATAATTGTTTTAATAATGATTTAAAATTAATTATTTATTAATATGATTCTTAAAAGTTATTTCTTAAATTTTATTTAAGAATATTTAATTACTATTTAAAAGTTATTTATTATGGTTTAGAAATGTTTTAATTATATTTTAATTAATTATTTAAATAATTATCTATACTTTAATTTTTAATTAAAGTTAATTAATCATATTGATTTAAGTTATTTAAATATATTTAAAGGATAATTAATTTTTTATTAATAATAGTTTAAGGTTAACTAATACTGTTTTAATAACGTTTGAAGTTAATTAATTATTATATTAATATTGTTTTGAAGTTAACTTGTTAATACAATAATAATATTTAAAAATTAATTTAATATGTTTTAATGAGATTTAAAGTTATTAATTTAAATGAGATTTAAATTGAATAAATAGAAGGATGTTTAAATAATAACTTGTTATTTGGTGTTCTTTTAAATAACTTATGGTTTATTAAAAGGACCTTATGGACTTAAAGAGTCTATTAATAAGTTGGATTAAATATGTGAAAAGCTTTATAAACCGCTTTGGATATTTATAAAAGAATCTATAAATGAGTTTTAAAAATTTGAAAAGGAAAAGTTTAATAAATGGGATTTGGGATTTAGAAAGGATCTTTATAAAGAATGTTCTAAATAGATTTGGAGATATTTATGAAATAAAGAGATTTTGGAAAGAAATGATTGATTTTCATGGCGTAATTCGAGGGGCAGGGATTGCCCACAGTTTACTATGGATTCAGCAAGATAGCAGTGTAACCATTGTGTAAGCTACGATCCATATAGTCCCTACGGAATGGTACTTTCCATATCTATTTTCAGAAGTTTTCAAGTTCTAAGTTTTTAAATATATAATGGTTTGTGAATATACTTAACCTGTTGAGATAAGTATATGGAAGTGATTTCCAAGTATTTTAAATGTGATTTTAAATTAATAAAAGATCAATTTAAGAGGCTTAATGATTTCCATGGGAAATATAATCTTTGTTTGGAATGCTTTTTTATTTGATGGTTAATTACCGACTATCAAATCTTGGCATAAATATGTAATCCTTCTTAATTTTGGGGGTATGGAATTATTCCCTACTTCACGCCGAAGGATTTTAACTCTGGAAATATCTAGGGGAAATATAGGGATTATATGGTACAGTTACCATCGATGATGTTATACTGTACATATAAACTCGTTTCGTTCTTCTAGGACAAATGATAAGGATATCTGTCCACTTAAATGATTAGGTGGTGATCCCCGCTCTTATGTGTTGTCTGATTATTTCCTAAAGAACCGGTATTGAGCATTCCGGAAATTGGCGTTTGGTTTTATGGAGCACCCGGGAAGCGGAAATAGTGTACTCGTAAGAGATGACTCGAACCCGACACCACTCTGAAAACCATATACGGTTCTATGGAGCAGATTTATGATATATTGAGATGTTGGGATCCATGTGTGATTCCGAGACCCGTTGGGATATGGGAATCCGTGTTTGATTCCAAGATCTATTCGAGACGTGGGAATCCATATGTCATTCCAAGACCCGTTGGGGTATTGGAATTCATGTGGGATTCTGTGATCTATTTTGATGATGGTGCGTGAGCTGGAACGCCGGACGTAGCCTCATCGGCGGGAATGAATTAAACCAGCAATAGGAGGCATGGCCAGTACGGTTGGCAAACCCATAGGGTGTAGTCGGCTCCACCCAGATGTTACCTATAGTTGTTATGCATGCATGGAGCGATGCACTCGGTCTTAGCGAGACTAGCCATGTTTTTCCTATGGTACATCACTAGCGATGTATGCTGCTTCGGAGGATATCTCTGATCCTTATGTAGGAGGACCATTCCTCGAAGTACTGAGGGCACCTTCATGGAAATCATACACAATTAGCGAATGTTCCTTATCGATTTTCGATTATATAACTAGTATTGTTGTGATGTGCACTCACAAACATCATAGCTACTTGATTATTATTATATCCGCCTTAGACATTATTATAATATCACTGGATTTTCTGTAAAAAGGTTTTGGTTATCGTAAAGAAAAACCTGCCCGTGTTTATGTGCGGCGTGGTCTTACGAGATACCTTTGTTTTTGAAAGGTTATTTAAACTTTAAGAATCCATTTGATTGTGTTTCTCACGCTGGTTTTAGCAGATTGACCCGGGCGTTGTTTTCCTACAATGCTCGGGTCAGACCGAGCATATTTCTAGGTTTACTTGGATATTTGGGGCTACAGGAGATGAGCTGGAGGCACAGAGATGTATTCACGTAGACGGTTATATTTCTGTTGCATATGATGTTTGTATATTATTCAGCAATTGTTAAGGCATGTTGTTATAACTGTCCAAGCTGAAATAGGATAGTAAACTCTGATTGATGTTTGTATATACATTAATTATAGTTTTGTTTTTGTGTAAAGATTTGTTATATATTATAGATCATTTGCTCTGCTGTGAGATTCTGTATTTGTTTAGTTCTTCTTGTCTTCTTTCTTATTTCTTTTCCCTAACTATCTGCCTTTCTGTTCAATTTGGGTTAGACATGTGTGGTTTATTGTCAGCTTAAACTGTATGGAAAAGTGGGTTATTAAAGTTGGTATCAGAGCTTAGGTTGAGCGAACACTAGGCTTTGGTGGGGTTGACTCATATGAGATAGGGTAAGTGAGACCCTAGGATGAGTTTGAGAGTATACATATAAAGCGTGTATTTGTTAGTGATATGAAAATGTTTTATATTGTGTTGTTTGTTCTGTTGAGTAGCTTAATAATTCTGGTGATGCTTTTGGCCAACGTTATCGATAAGGTTTCCTAAACACTCGAGCAAGAACAATTGTCACAATATTGATTTTAAAATTGGGTAAATGAAATAATTTTACCCAGAATTATATTTTATACAAAGGAAGCATCTTTCCCAACAATTTATTGTAGTTATCCTTTGTAGTGCTTGGTTGTTAGGAAGAATAATATTCCATCGTTATCATCTAGGATTTGGTTAGTCATGCTTGTCCAATTCTAAGAATTGACAATTATCGGTTAATCTATCTTGAATATTCTCTTTCTAAAACTTGGGTTGGTATATAGGAATTTTGGGAACATTGAAACGAATACCTTGTGAATTAAGTTCCACAATTTGAATATAAGGCGTTCGTTGATAATGTTGAGATAAAAATTTGTTTTATAAAGGTTTTTATTTAAAAGAAAAAATTTGAATATTTAGGAACAATTTTATATAAAGGATTGATTTGATAAGAATTAAGTTTTAATAAATGTTGTTTTATTTAAAGGAAATTGGGATATTTTAAAGTAAATATTTTGAAAATGATTGAATATAAAAGCTGGTTGTAATTAATTGGGATTCTATAAAAGAAGTTCATTAAAAGAAAATTAAACATTTCTGAAATAATACTTGAAAAATGAGTTATATAAGAAAGCTATAATATTTTTGCAATAAAAATATTTGAGAATGATTTCCTTTAAAAGGAGATATTTTATAAATATGATTTATTAAAAATGTGTCTTATAAATAAAAGGAATTCGAGATTTTAAATCTCGGTAGTGATCTAATCAGATTCAGTATATAAATGGTCTACGAACATCATGCAGACTTACAATTAGGATTGAGTGTTCTTGTGTTGGAATTTCGGGGACAATATTCTTTTTAAGAGGGGAAAGGGTAACGACCTGTATTTTTAGGTCTTCGAATTTGAATATTTAATTTGTTTAAATATTCAGATTTGAATTAAATTATAATAAAATCTATGTTTCAAATTTAGACTTGATTTTTAATGGAATATTTTAACTTGATTTTATAGAATTTTTCCATAATTTTAAATTTGGAAAATAATTAAATTTCCATTTGACGCTTTTTGCGGCAAACATCGATACTTTTAAATCTTCACAGAATAAACTAACTTATCTATTTTATTGTTGTTTTATGATCGTCTCATATTGTTATGCACGATCGTATTTTTATTTCTGTCTTTTGTGGCTCGTACACGAACGGGATATTGTGTGGTGGTGTACTCTAAAACTTTTATAACAACACGGTACATGCCACTTATCTTTGAAAATCTTTCATTTTGCTAGTGTATTTAATGTTTGTACTTTTGTTCACCTTAGGTATAAAGTAAAACATAGTTGCATTGGACAAAAGAACACACACATGAAACATAAAAAAAATCTAAACATATCTGCTAAATCTTGTGCATGCACATTTGTCTGTCCTTGCATGTTCATTGCCCAACATTTTGGTGGCTTGTATTTAATGTGCGTACTACCTTTCACTTAGCTATCAGTTAATATTTGTTTATACTATACGAACAAGCATAGCCTGGGGAGGTGAACACATATCATTATATTGTCTAAGACAACAACTTTTTTTTCTCCAATTCTCTACAAAATCCAAATGTTCACAAGAACCTTTCCATTCACATTCACTTTTTTCCATTCTTTTATCTACCACATGCAAATTAAAAGAAAATTTTCTTTTTCTTCTTTCGCTTTTCAAATGATACTTCATCCCCTTCATACTACCACTATTAATTGTTTTTCCAAGTCCATGAAGGCATCAGCTGCATATATATTTTAGTGTGTAGGTGACTGAATCCGTGAGTATTGAGAGTGCAAGTGAACGGAGAGGCTCATGCAACAATATATATATATATATACACACACACACATATATATGTATGTATGTATGATGGAGGGGAATTCTTATTGGTGCATGGCCGAGAGGGATAAAAGATGGAGCAGATATGGGGAGAGAGAAGTGGAGATGCATGCATGGTGGGCTTTGGGTCATTGGATTTGGAGAATAGGCAATGTTGGAGAAGAGATTCGACCATGGGAGCATGAGTGCAAACGTGTACAAGAGAGTTGGAATATACTATCTTTGCATGTATATATATGACCGAGCATGAAGAAGCAAGGCATGAGGTGGTGGAGGAAGTGTTTGGCACGGATACAAGCATGGGAAGGTGGCTTTGTTTCGTGTGTGTCCATTCTTGAGTGTGCATGCATGGATTCTTGGTTAGCGTGTGTTAATGATAAAGGAGTATAGGAGTGCATGTATTTTTGTAAAGAGAATTGATGTTACTATTTATATAACATAGATTTGCAAATAAGTCCACATTAATGTGTTCAATTGCAAGGATGGGGGCATTGCTTTCTTAAGCACTGGTAGAAGATTTGGGCTCGACCCAACTAATTAGTGAGATAACTTGTTTTCTTTTTTATGTTAATTATTGTTTAATGAATAAGCTAGTGAGTAAATTGATTATCTTGCTTATATTTAACCAATTTGACACACAGATTTTTGCGTTGCACTCGTATGAACGAGTAAAACGTTTTAGTGTAACCTATAGATAGCTTTGGATAGGTAAAAATTTATGACATATATAAACAGACAGCATTTAATCATGTTATTTTAAGAATAACGTCGATTAAAATTTTATATACCTTAATTATGGATGTTTACTTAGCCAAATAAATTATTATTGAATTAAATTGGATTAAATATGGTAATTGGATATTGGTTTAGTAGAATAAAACATCGTTCTGCTAATTAAATTTATTTGACATTTAATTAGCAGAATAAATCCACGTTTTGTTATTTTACAGATTTGAACATCTGATTGTATATCGTTAAGGGATATGCCACTTTAAATAAGTGATATGTTAACCAATGACGGTTGAGTATCGAATTTATTTATGTAATCATGGATTACGTAAATATCTGTTATTGATTTGAAAGGGTAACTGAATAATATGGTAGCTTGTTGAGTACCATGGTGATCGTTAAGCCTCCTTCAAATCCGAAAAACTAATTATTGTTTGAAAGTTACTTTAATAATAATTACTTTTACTATAAGGTTTAAAGACAATTATTATTTAGTAATAAGTTTTTTAAAAAAAGTAGTAATTATTTATTAATAATGTTTTAAAGATAATTTATAATTGTTTTAGTAATGATTTAAAGTTAATTATTTATTAATATGATTCTTAAAAGTTATTTATTAATTTTATTTAAGAATATTTAATTACTATTTAAAAGTTATTTATTATGGTTTAGAAATGTTTTAATTATATTTTAATTAATTATTTAAATGATTATCTATACTTTAATTTTTAATTAAAGTTAATTAATTATATTGATTTAAGTTATTTAAATAAATTTAAAAGATAATTAATTAATTTATTAATAATAGTTTAAGGTTAACTAATTACTGTTTTAATAATGTTTGAAGTTAATTAATTATTATATTAATATTGTTTTGAAGTTAACTTGTTAATATAATAATAATATTTAAAAATTAATTTAATATGTTTTAATGAGATTTAAAGTTATTAATTTAAATGAGATTTAAATTGAATAAATAGAAGGATGTTTAAATAATAACTTGTTATTTGGTGTTCTTTTAAATAACTTATGGTTTATTAAAAGGACCTTATGGACTTAAAGAGTCTATTAATAAGTTGGATTAAATATGTGAAAAGCTTTATAAACCGCTTTGGATATTTATAAAAGAATCTATAAATGAGTTTTAAAAATTTGAAAAGGAAAAGTTTAATAAATGGGATTTGGGATTTAGAAAGGATCTTTATAAAGAATGTTCTAAATAGATTTGGAGATATTTATGAAATAAAGAGATTTTGGAAAGAAATGATTGATTTTCATGGCGTAATTCGAGGGGCAGGGATTGCCCACAGTTTACTATGGATTCAGCAAGATAGCAGTGTAACCATTGTGTAAGCTACGATCCATAGTCCCTACGGAATGGTACTTTCCATATCTATTTTCAGAAGTTTTCAAGTTCTAAGTTTTTAAATATATAATGGTTTGTGAATATACTTAACCTGTTGAGATAAGTATATGGAAGTGATTTCCAAGTATTTTAAATGTGATTTTAAATTAATAAAAGATCAATTTAAGAGGCTTAATGATTTCCATGGGAAATATAATCTTTGTTTGGAATGCTTTTTTATTTGATGGTTAATTACCGACTATCAAATCTTGGCATAAATATGTAATCCTTCTTAATTTTGGAGGTATGGAATTATTCCCTACTTCACGCCGAAGGATTTTAACTCTGGGAATATCTAGGGGAAACACTGGATTATATGGTACAGTTACCATCTGTGGTGCTATATAGTACTTATAAACTCATTTCATTCTTCTAGAATAAATGATAAGGAGATCTGTCCACTTAAATGATTAGGAGGTGATCCCCGCTCTTATGTACTGTCTGTTTATTTCCTAAAGAACCAGTATTGAGCATTCTGGAAATTGGCTTTTGGTTTTACAGATCACCCAGGAAGCGAAGAGTGTACTCGTAAGAGATGACTCGAACCCGTAACCACTCCAAAAATCATATAGGTTCTATGGAGGAGATTCGTGATATATTGAGATGTTGGGATTCATGTGTGATTCTGAGACCTGTCGGGGTATGGGAATCCATGTGTGATTCCAAGGTCTATTTGAGATGTGGGAATCCATGTGCGATTCTTATACCCGTTGGGCTATTGGAATCCATGTAGGATTCTATGATCTATTTTGATGACAGTGCATGAGCTGGAACGTCGGACGTAGCCTCATATGCGGGAATGACTAAAACCAGATATAGGAGGCATGGCCAGTAGGGTTGGCAAACCCATAGGGTGTAGTCGGCTCCACCTGGATGTTAATACAGTTGTTATGCATGCATGGAGCAATGCACTCGGTCTTAGCGAGACCAAATATTGTTGTTATGTACACTCACGAACATCACAGCTACTTGATTATTATTATTTCCACCTTAGACATTATTATAATATCACTGGATTTTCTATAAAAAGGTTTTGGTTATACCCGTCCGTGTTTATGTGCGGCGTGGTCTTACGAGATACCTTTGTTTTTGAAAGGTTATTTAAACTTTAAGAATCCTTGATTGTGTTTCTCATGCTGGTTTTACCAGACTGACTCGGGCGTTATTTTCCTATAATGCTCGGGTCAGATCGAGCATATTTCTAGGTTTATTTGGAGCTTCAGAAGATGAGCTGAAGGCCCAGAGATGTATTCACGTAGAATGTTATATTTTTGTTGCATATGTTGTTATATATTATTCAGCAATTGTTTGGGCAGGTTGTTATAACTGTCGAGCTGAAATAGGATAGTAAACTCTGATTGATGTATGTATATACATAAATTATAGTTTGGTTTTTGTGTAAAGATTTGTTATATATTATAGACAATTGTTCCGCTGTGAGATTCTGTGTTTGTTTAGTTCTTCTTTCTTTTCCCTAACTATCCGCCTTTCCGTTCAATTTGGGTTGGATATGTGTGGTTTATTGTCAGCTTAAACTATATGGAAAAGTGGGTCGTTACATATTAAATTTGAATAAAAGCTAATAAATTAGTTTTAATAATAATTCATTTTAATTAACGTGTGAAACTAGCCTTCCGGGGCACTGTTTTGAAATTCGACGAAACTAGTTCCATCGGATCCGTAATAGTGAATTATTATATGACGTCTAATTTCGTGGCAATCGGGCGTATCGTTTGGTCGTGAGAGCTCGAAACGCGTAGAAATTTATTAAAGAAATTTGATTTAATATAATTCAATTTTGAAAAGTTAACTTCTATATATGATGGAATTGAGTCTCGATACTAGGTCCATTTTGTTTGGAATAGGTGTATTTAGTATACAATGTCAGGCGGCATGCCTCGATTGGAGTTTGGGATTTTTCGGTATGTTTGGGAAGAATATTATAATAATAATATATATTCATCATACATTAGCCCGTACCCTTACCATACTCTCCACTATTCAGCACTTTCCCTATGTCTCAACCCATTTCCCCCCTTCACTATATTAATCGCGTCCTACCAGAGAAGGTTCACCTTTTTTTTCAAATTCAACTCAACCGAATCCAATGGCCTCGATTCGCCGGAGCCACTCAAGGCGATTTAGGTCATGTCATCAACTAAGAAAACATCGATGACAACAAGATGTAGGCATTCAATGGGGGTGATGGAGTATCGTAGAGAAAGGCGGCGGCAAAGGAGGGATGAATGGCCATCGTGGTTTCATTAATTCCAGCGAATTGGTGGACTTTGGGGTGATGTGTTGTGAAGGAGAAATGTATGGGATGACTAGGGCTAGGATTGGTCGGAGTTTGATGGCATGTCGTGGCCAGTGGCGGTGGGAAAATGGAAATGAATGGTGCGATAAGCACAGCCAATTTTCGACGATTGGGGGCGGCAGAGCTGTCGTGACTGGGGTCGATTGAAAGAGAGGAATTAAGGCTTTCCCCTGGAAACTCACGGTGGCAGCGACGTGATAGGAAATGCGATCGGTGTCGGGTTCTTGCATGCCTGCGTTGTAAACAAGAGTGAGGAGGGAAAGGTAATTAGTTTAAAAGCTTAATTAATTTAAGTAATTAAAAATTTAAATAATCTCAAGCGTTCATTAATTCATATCTAATTCATACGAGGTCCAAATCTAACGCGACGAGTTGTATTGGGATCGTATTGGCAAATACTATGATATAGAATTGGATTGGATGGATTTGGAGTGGTGGAAATTTGAAGTAAAATCGAATGCCTGTTTAATTTTAATTCAAACCGAAACGCTTCGGCGATCACTAGAATTTCAGTGAGTTAAACTCACCTTTTTGGTTAACCAATAATGTTATATAGTTGATAAAAATTGTGATCGGATGTTTGGATGATTTATTGCTTTATCAATTGGTTTGGATTTATTTTCACCCCTGGAGCGGATGACCTTTTTATATACCCGCCTAGTAACGGATGACCCATATGATATGATTATATACACTTTGTGATGCAGGGGAATAAGGTGGAGGGATCCAACAGGATTCATTGCCATTGTTGATTTTGATTTCAATGATATTCCTATCATATGAATTATTGAATATTAAACCTGATTGTTGGCCCTATTGATTATGACATTGTTATATGCTCAAACTTAAACTTTGTAGTGTAGAAAATCAATATCGATATTAGTTAAACGTTTGGTAGCTATTGGCCTCAAATTAGTATTTAAAAATGCTATAAATTACCATTTGAGTTAGAGTTGATTTTCGAGATAGGAAATGATTTTTAAATCTGAAATTTGGTTTTGGAAATATTTTGTTTTAAAAGATTTAACTTCTATTTTACTCCACCTTTTTATCTGTCTTTTCAAAGTTATTTATTTATATTTAATATTGTTTAAAAGATTATTTATTTATATTTAATATCATTTTAATGTTATTTATTTATATTTAATATTGTTTTTAAAAGTTATTTATCAATATTTTAATATTTGAAAAGTTAATTATTTAAATAATTTTTATGGCTTGAAATTAATAATGATGATTTATTAAAAATGTTTGGAAATAAATTATTGCTATCTATAATAACGGTAAATATTAATTATTATTGTTTATTTAATAATGTTTTGAAATTATTAATTATTATTTCTATGATGTTTTGAAGTTAATAATTATTAATTATTTATAATGTTTATTGTTAATAGTTGTTATTATATAATAGTGTTTTGAAGTAAATGATTTTTATTTATTTATAAATGTCTCCAAGACTTATAAATAGAGTTTATAAATGGACTTGGTTTTTATAAGAGAAGTTTTTATAAAATGGTTTGAAGATTTAAAGGAAGATTATTTATAAGATAAAGGAGTTTTATAAATGGTTAGATATTTATAAACGAATTTCAGAAATGGGTTTATATAGATTTATAAGAGGAGTTTTATAATTAGTTTTATGGATTTATAAAGAGTTTATAATTGATTTGAGAAATGATTTAGAGACATTATAAATGGTTTTTAGATATTTATAAACTAGTGTATAATAAGTTTTTGGAATTTATAAAGGAGTTTATAAATGGTTTTGGAATTGTGTAAAAAGGAAGTCTTCCTTCGTTATATGAATATACTTATACCGTTGGGATAAGTATATGGATATTTTCCAAGTATTGAAAATATAGGGATTTGTGCGGATATCGCTGTAAAGGTATTTTTATATAAGTAATTTACAAAGTGATTTTAATTAATAAAAAGATTTATAAAAGAGGTTAGTGGTTATTTATGTGCTTAACCAAATGTTGGTTTTCCCTTTTGAAATAAATCCCTAATTTGGATGTGTGTTTGTTGATAGTTAAATAAACGATTATCAAATATGGACCTGAAACATAACTTTTGAAATATCTAGGAGAAACACGTGAGTTATATGGCATAGTCATCTCCAATGATGCAAAACTATGCATATAAATTTCATTTCATTCTCCTAGGACAAATGATAAGGAAATCCGTCCACTAACGGTAGGAGGTGATCTCCTCTCTTATCTTTGAATGTTTATTTCCTAAAGAACCAGGGTTGAGTTTACCGAAAACTATCTAATGTTGTTTCGAAGAGACCTGGATCAGATATGTTATCCGAAAACACTTCGATCCAACTCAAGTGTTCGTAGTGAAGACATCTTGAAGATGATGGAATTAAAAGACGGAGCTCTTTGAAGTGCATGGGCTACTTGCTACTAATCATGAGGGTGATTCCAAAATGGATGTAGTAGAAGTAGTGCCTTCGATTCGTTCATCTCTTGAACGACTTGTATAAATGAATGCTGACATTGTGTCGTTGACTGGAAGGCAATGTAGCATTCCAAATGGGAAGTGCTATAAAAAGGTAAAACATAGCCTCAAGCCTCATCAACTGAGAACTAACAAAAATCGGGCATGCAACAGGGCCATGTGGGTCGCTCCCATCCAGGGTATGGTCATCCCAAATCTAGATTGATTACCATCTATTCATGTATTCTTCGAGCCCAAAGTGGGGTGATCATATTCGGTACTACTAGTCAAGTAGCAGGCCAGTCCTATGTGGTAGGGGTATAAGATGTTCTTGTCAAACCTCGATGCATTTCATCTAGAGATGTACCGTCAGAAGGTAGTTCCTTACCTTGTCATAGTATGGAATCCATTCTCCAATACGAGCTTTACGGATTTAGTTGTGCCCAACTATGCTGAAACGTGAGATGAAAGCATTTTAGCTACATTCATATTTTACTTTGACCCCTAGACATTACTATAATATCAATAGATTTTCTATAGAAATGTTTTGGTTATCGTAAGGTAAAAATCCATCTGTGTTTGTGGGCGGTGTGGTCTTACGAGATACCTTTATACGAAAGGTTTTTGTTCCATTTGAATGTGTTTTTCTCATGCTGGTTTACTAGACTGATTCGGGCATTCTTCCCTTCCAATGCCCAGGTCAGACCGAGCATATTTACAGATTGCTTTGGATGCATTGGAGCTTAGGAGATGAGCTGGAGGTCCAATATGTATCTACGTAGTTCTTTGTGTTCCATTGTGTTGTCTATTGGTCGTATTTATCAGCAATCAAAAGGACAGGCTGTTATAATTGTCCGGGCTAAAATAGGTTAGTATACTCGGATTGGTGTATGTATATTACATTTTTTCTTTATGTAAAGATTTGTTGTATATTATAGATTATTCGTTCCGCTATGAGATTCTGTGTTGTTTAGTTTCTTCTTTCTTTTTCCTAATTATCTACCTTTCCATTCAATTAGAGTGGGTCATATGCAGTTGATTGTCCGCTTAAACTGTACGCAAAACTGGGTCGTTACATTAGGCCAAGGAGATAGCAGGTTGTGCGAGTCGAAAGATTGCACGTAATAATTATTCATGATGGATCTTGTATGAATCTCCCCAGTAGGATTTTGAGAAAGATTGTCATTGAATGACATATTTGTGTTTTAAACATAAGTTTTATATACTAAAATCAAACCAGTTTTATATATAAATGAATTCATAAAGCGTTTATGAATACTTATTCTATTGCATCGAGAAACAATTTTTGTTTCAAGATATATCAACATCATTGTGAAGGAACTTCTTTGAGGAATTATTGGTAGTTAAATGGAATTGGATACGATCCATTTATAGAACTGGTTAGATAAGATGAAATTAACTAACCAAAACTAACATCACATTAGGGTGTCTAATAAGTATTCTCGCACGTTGAAGAGAAACTATGAGTTTCTTATCAATATCGAAAATATATAATCTTCGATTGTTTAATTAAACCATTAAGGGTGTTAATTCTATAATATGATATGATGTGCAAATCCGAAAGAATTCCAAGTATGCTATCAAAATATGATTTTGGTAGTCGTAACCGAAGGGATATGATCCATCGGCCGTGATTGTGCATTTATGAAAAAGATTAATGCAGTTGGAATTAAATGAGCAATGTTGATAAGAATAATATCGCAAATTTCAATTGTTGAAATTAGCGTAATAGATTCATCATTCAACATACTCAAGTTAATTCGATTTTACTCACAAAATTACCACTTAGTATGACTTTATGTTTGGTACGTATGTATTGAAACAGAAAATTCTAAATGATGATTTAGAGTAAACCGTCTATACATAATAACCAAAAATGTCTTGAAGTCAGTGGGAGCAATATTCAGTTTGTGAGTCTCTGGATATGATCTAAGAAATGATAGAATGTATCATTTTATAAGCATCAAAATTGAACAAATATTTTGATATAAATATCAAATGGTTTGATTATCAAACCAAATGTAGAGGAAGCGTGTGTTCATAAGAAATAGCGTTAAAAGGTACATTGATATTTCTAAACTATAAGTTAACAACACCTTGTTGATTTTAATGATGTACTTATTCTAAAATTAACCTTAGTTGTTTTAATACTCAACTTTGGATTGTAAATAATGTCTTTTATAGTGAATATAAAAGATATTGGGAAAGTCCCAAATCGATATGCAAAGACACCTTATTAAATTGTTTAATACGGAACATGTGAGATGAATTCCCTATGCATTGACAATAGAAATTATCATATATGTTATGTTGTCTACGATATCGTGACTTGTTTATGTATTGGATACATGAATAAAATACCAATCTAAATTGATATCACTAAATGGTTGTTTGAAGTGTTCTCGTGTATTTATGAAATTCTAGAGAATTGTTCATAGAAATAACAAATTCCTTATAAAGGAATGTTCAAACTCAAAACTTTCATAAGTGATATTGAGTATGGTATGTCAGTAATAAATCTTTAAGTTGGAAATTTTCTAAATGAAAGACCGTAGCCGATTCAATAAAAAAGGCTAAGTGCGTCGCCTTGAATAGTGACACAATGAAAGCAATGTATATAAAAATATAAGTGCATAAATTTATAACTGAGTCGATTCCAAATGATGAGAATCTCATGACATTCTTATATGATAACAATGTCGCAATATAGTCTATAACAGAACTTAGAGCTCACTTAAAGTTGAGATACATGCTCTGAATTGTTCCACACGATAAAACAGTTTATCACCGTCAGAGAGTTGATTGACAAAGTAGATAATCAAAACATAGCATGCCCGTTCACTAACGAACGGACCCAATTGTTGTAAGGAAACCGATTGGAGAAGTTGAAATAAGATCCCATAATTGACCCTAAGTGCAAGTAGGAGATTAATGGAGTTAGGGGTATGCCCTAGGGGCAATTATGTAATTTGTTACATATATCCAACTCGTTGACCAATCATGTTAGAAATAAAGGTGTTTTCATTCTATAATATACTTGATATAATGTGGTTATATTAATTAATTAATTTAATTAAAAGTATATTAAATAGAAAATCCATAAATGGTATGTTTTGTGGTAGTTACAAAGTATTGTAACCATGAGTAATTTATCATAATAAAATTAAATATACCATTTTAAATGTTCCTAGTCAAGATGCATCAAGATTGGATATTGATGTATCTGTTGAGACTAGAGTACAACGCTTTCTATATGTTGGGAAGTGTATTACTCATGACTACCGAGGACACCTATGGGTTACATACTAATAGTTATTGGATAACTATGGAACGACTTATTCGATAGTTTTCTATTTGTAAATATAACCGACGAACCGAAAATATCGATGTGAATAATTAACAGTTCTTTCAGGTTTCAACTTGAGAATACTATGAATCTTTAATTGAAAGATCTGCTTTGATTATAGTCAAATTATGGCAGAGCGTCCATCGAATGACTATAGTTGGGTCGAATGGAAGTATTGGAAGTGAAGCACTATTCAAGAGAGGATTCGTCTCCTCGGTTATATAGGGTTAGTATCACGGTCAACTTAAGCAAACCCAAAGTCAAAATCTCTGGCCAGAGTAGTTCGGTTAATAATAATTGTTAGTATTTAACCAAGGACTTTGTGTTTGAATATAGAGTTGAATGTGGATGATGTTGGAATTTTGACCATTACCAAATTCAATTAGTCCAAAGAAATATAGTTTTGACAAAGAGAATTGGTGTGAATAATTGTCACAACTAGGTAACGCTTATTAAATTAGATTGAGATTTATCTAAAAATGAGTAAGTGGTAAATTTGGCCATATTTTCACACCACTTGCTAAGTGAAGTGTGAACGTTAACATGAATAGTTCAACGTTAATCGCTGATCGAATTTACACCCTAGAGCCACACAAGCGAGACGATGAATTCTCTTTAGACCAAATGATTTAATTAGTTTATAATTGTTATAAATTAATTAAATAAGTTAATATTTATAAAATTTTAATTATGAATTTGAATGTGATCTAAGAAATAAAATTGTTGCCTATATTTATAAAAATTATAAATATATTGATCGATATGAGATATCAATAACAAAATAGGTTAAGTATGATTATACATATTTAATTTGGGTTAAATAGGCTCACAACCCATGAGATTTGGAGAGAATGGGCGTTGGTTTGAGAGAGGTTGGAGGCGGTTACAACGTAGGATTAGGACTTGGAGACGCGGGGCTAAGATCTAGTGAGAAACTTACATCGTTTGCTCACTTATCCTACACATATGAATACTAATCTCAAAACCCTAATCTAATAATCAATTCATTTTTTTGGGCCGCCACTTTTTTAATCCTCTTCCTCATTTTAATGGCAGCAACTATCCTCTAAAAACAATCCCAAAAAAATTCTCAAATCCAATTCAAATTAAAAATACTA
Organism: Allium fistulosum; assembly: GCA_030737815.1. Lineage (NCBI taxonomy): Eukaryota > Viridiplantae > Streptophyta > Magnoliopsida > Asparagales > Amaryllidaceae > Allium > Allium fistulosum. Next base: position 91,040,464 of record CM060905.1, read on the forward strand.
ATTTGTAGTAGAAGGTCTCCAATCCCGGATTAGCAAACTGATGGATTGGGAATTGTTTTAAGAAGAGAAGCCATTGTTCGACGTGGACTCAAAGGCTTCATTAATAGGTGAACTTTCATTTATTATTATTGTTTGATATCAAATTTGTCATATAAAATTGATAAATAATCTATTTGTATTCAGATCTGTTTATTGTTTAGATTATGTGATATTTTTGTAGGTACATTTGTTTGTTACAATTGGATAAGTTATGTGCTTGTTGTAATATTTTGTTTATTGATTTATTATTTAACTAAATATATAAAAAAGGAGAAAAAAAATATATTTAATTTTTATATATATTAATATACACACACACACACACTAAATGTATAGAGACCTACAAATTGTCAATATGTGTAATTGTATATATGATTACATATTGTATATATTTGATCCTTAAATTATCTTATAATGATTTATACTTATTATGGACCATAGAATATAAAAATATTTTATTAAACATGTATATACATATTTTATTATCATTTAATGATTTTGTGATTTGTTTATTATGTATAAAATAATTAATGGTTAAAATTTTCAATTTTATATTTTTTAAATTTTATATTTTTTAAATTTGCTTCACCATACAAGAAGCTTACTGCAAAATTTTCAAATTTTTAAAACTTAATTTAATATTTTGTACAAATAATTTGCTTTCATCCTGCAATCAATTATTTAATTAGAAATATAATTTCAATTGAGAAAATTCTAGAAATTTTTCGTAAGCCTAAAATATGCCTCGGGTGCCTTTATAAAAAAATCAAATTTTTATAACTTAATTTAATAATTTTATAATTAATTTGATTTCGTCTTGCAATCAATTATTTAATTAAAAATATAATTTCAATTGAGAAAATTCTAGAAATTTATTATAAGCCTAAAATGTGTCTCAAGTACCTTCAAAAAATATTTTAGAATTTTTCAACTTGATCTCATATTTTTGAGAATTAATTTGATTTTGGGTTGTTATCAATTATTTAATGATAAATATTATTTTTATTGAGAAAATTCCATAAATTATTTTTAAGCCCAAAATGCATTTCAATATTTTCTACAATTATAAAACTTGTAAATTTCATATAATTATTTTACATTAATTTATTATCATAGAAACTGTTTTATTCAATAATATATATATATATATATTATGGCTATGTATATATATGTATATTCATTTACATATGTTAATATCCTGTTTTTTCCATATTTCACAGGCATATATTTGGATAATTACAATATACACAAAATAAGCTAATGTGTCCGTTGCAATGTGAATCCCAACATCTATATACGGGCACATTATATCTTTCATGGATTATCACGTTATACATGTGTGTGCACACACATATTTATTTGATACGTATATATGTTGATTAAATCTAATCACTTAACTCAAATTAAAGAGTGAAATGAAAGGTTCATCTCCCTATTTAATGCAATTAATGCTCTCAATTCATTACTTATTTTAGGGAAATAAATGAAAGGTTCCCTTCTCTATATACGTTAAATCTTATTAATGCTCTCAATTAATTACTCATTTTATAAACTCTTATTAATAAATGTTATGTGTGTTTGTACACTATACATTTAAAATTAAATTTAATTAAACTTTGCTTTAACCAATTTAAATAAAATACATGATTTTTTTTAGAACAAATTTAGAAATGTGCTAATTAAATCAGGCTTTATAGGCTCAATTAAGATCTAAAATGGTAATTTTTTTTGAAGTTCAACCATTTCATCCATTGTGGGCTTGCTCGATTCCTTCATGAATGGTATGTTTGGACGGGGGAGTGTGAAGCAACATTTCGATATTTGAAGCTCTGATTGAAAGAAGCTCCAGTTTTAGTTATGCCTAAAGGGAATGAGGATGGCTTGTGTACACAAATACTTCAAGTTCAGGTTTAGGGCGGTGTTGATGCAAAAGGGCAAGGTTAATAGTTTATGTCTCTAGACAGTTGAGATTCCATGAGGTTAGGTACCCAACTCATGACTTAGAATTAGTGGAAGTTATCTTTGTGGTAAAGATTTGGTGGCATTACCTTTTAAGGAAAATGTTTGAGTTGTTTACTGACTATAAGTCTTTGAGATATTTTTCTCTTGAAATGAGATAAACATGAGATAATAAAGATGGTTGGAGTTTTTGGCATCATATGATTTTGAAATATAGTAGACTCTAAGGAATGGAAATAGAGTTGTTGGTGCCTTGAGCCGAAAGCAGTAGAATTGTGTTTGGCTATGATCGATGAGTGGAATATCTTAGAGACATTAGTTCACGTGATGTGCAGTTTCGATTGAATGCAGGTCCAAGCCGAGACTTTGTGATGTTATATTGCTCGGAAGTGTTGGAACTGGGCCAGCCCACAATGGAAGATATGGGTGAATTTCAAAAAAAATTCCCTATAGGATCTTTATCGGGCCTATGAAGTCTAATTTATTTAGGACATTTCTAAATTTAATTTAAATAAAATCTTTATTTCATTTAGATTATAATTAATAAATTGAATTTTATCTAATTTATATTTTAAATTAAGCATGGTACATGTATGTATCATATACATATGTGTATCTATGTGTATGTGTGTGCATGCGTAGCATAATAATTCGACAAAGGTATAGCATGCCCGAATATAAATGTTGGGATTTGCATCGCAAAAGACATGCTAGCCCATCTTATATGTTGTCCATATATATATATACATATATATATATATATAGGTATGTATACACAAACTTGTTATTTTAAAACGAGTATTAAAACAATACAAATATTTACGCGCGCACACACACATATGTATATATTTATATAGAAATGTAATATATATATATATATATAATATTTTGGTGTGTGTATTAAATTAGATAATAATTTGATAAATGATTATATATTAATATATATATATATATATATATATATATTAATATATATATATATTATGCAAAGTTGTTTTTTATATACATGTGTTTTACAGCAATAAAATTTATATATATATATATATACATACGTATGTATGTATGTATGTATGTATATATGTATGTATTTATTTATTTATAATTATATTTTTAATATCTAAAAATATTTATAAATGCATGCATTTAAATATATATATATATATATATATCAATCATAAAATTAATTCAAATTAATATATGTATATCTTATAACATTTCATATCCAATACATAGCATAAAAAATATTTTATTATAATTCTATATCATTAAATTATTTATATATAAATTTATTAGCCAAAAAACATTAAAATAATATTAAAAATAATTTGTAACATATTTTTCAAATTTTAAATTTTTTAAAATTTGAATATGATATTATACGGTTACGGGAAAATTTCCATAATTTTCTGAGTTGAAATTATATTTTTTATTATTTAATTAGTTTCGGCCATTATAATAAATGATTTATAAAAGTAATAAATTTGATTTTTAAATTTTGGAATTTTGGGCAAAAGTTAATATGATGATGGAAATTTTTTATAAAATTTAAAATATAATTTTCGAATCATATGTTATTTTATATTAATTATATAATCTTTATTTTGACTTAAATAATATTAAATTGGTAAAAAATTACAAAAAAATATTTTGCTATTACCTAAAAATATTTAGTATAAATTAGCATATGTAAAGTACTAAATCAATTTTTAGCATGATATGGTGATATGGTGATATAATGAATTATAAGTTATTTAAATTTACTTGACTTATTAATATAAATTAATATATATATATATTGAAATAAATAATTTTGGTTGTGTATACATCAGATCTAAAAAAATTGGTTTTTTTATTATACGTACATACACATAACCATTCAATACGTGACAACTTTCATACATATAGGAATCTCACTTAACTAATAATATAAATATAATATATGTAACGACCCACTATTTTGGACCATTCAAATCAACAATAAACCCACACATGTCGAACTTGAATAATTCAAAACAATAGATTGTAAATAAATTTGGAGCAAATAAAATCAATCACAGAATCACAGACACAGAATATCAGAATAACTCGCAGTGGAAATAAAATACATAGTAGTTCATGAAGCTACTACGATACATAGTCTCAAAACAGGTACATAATACCAGAGTCTGAAAAACAGATACAACAGAAGTCTGAATACAAAAGTCAACTAATACATAAGAAAAGCTGAATAGGAAATAACTGAAATAGAAATAGATGAACAGATGGACAAATAAGCTCCAGCAAATCTCTAGCTCCAGAAGAAGAATCCAAAGTAGTGATACTCAGGCTGACCCGAGCGTAAAGCAAACACAAAACACTTGAGTCAAGACATACATACTTATAAAATGTAAATCAACTCAAGTGTACTGCAATAGAAATGCAACAATAACTTAAAGGATGCTTGGGATCGCCCATCCTTTAAGGATCCGTTAAACTATCTACTATGTAGTAAGATACAATATTATAATAATGTCTAAAGTAAAGTAAACTATCAAAATAGCGTTAAGGCGTTACGCATATCCCCCTTAACACATTTTATATATTCCCATAGTCTATATAGTACCGTAATCTCCCCCGTAATGGGCATCGTCAGAGGGCACTCCATAGGTATGGTACAAAACAAACTCGTAGTAAAGCACGCTATGGTAGGTGACACGGCACAACTAGGCAATGCTAGGGTAGATATACCAATTACACTTCCGGGCCGGTGGTAATGCAGAGCCACAGCAATCGCCCACCTCGAGCCACACTCCCGAATCAAGGGGTGCACCCAATCAATCACAAAGTAATAGAATGGTATACGATGGAATGTGTCCGATAAGAGGAGCTACCTCATTAGCCCGTCAATTGCTTCTGTTTTAGCCACCTTATGCCAACTGATGGGAGTTGGGTCCATGTTTATACCTCAAAATAGAATCGTCACCACCATCCTACTTCATTCTGGAATCTCCACCACGTACACAGTTGTTAAAGTGGTTTTCGGTATCGACAGAGAGTGTGTCCATATCCGATCCCGGTCTCTTCAACAACTAATCGTTATTATAACCCGTGGTTATAAATTTCAAAATGGTTTATATTTCAAATCAAAACATTTTCATTTCATTCCATTTAAATTCGATGTCAGTACCTTTCAAAAATAATATTCATTACCAAAGTTGTAACATTTCCAAATTCATTCACTTAGTTGTAACATTCTGAAAACATCATATTTTTAGCAATCGCAACGCTTTGAAAATGTGACAATTTATATAGTAGTATTTCGAAAATGTTACATTGTTAGAAACAGTAGCACTTTAAAAATATAACCTTAAAACCATATCATTTTGGAAATGCTACAATTCTTTTATAATTTCAATTATAACATATTTAAAACATCATATCTTATATTTTTTACCATGGTTATTATATAAGATCTATTTTACTTTTCAAACTTATTTATTTGGATATTAATTAAACTATGATTTCAGTTAAATAGAATTTATCACTAAAATATCCAATTAAAACTGTATATTCTCACATTAGGTTAAAAATACATTTTTTTAAACCATTTATTAACTTATAAAACTTTAACTTATAGAAAAAGTCAATATTTATATTTTTAAATCATTTAAATCAAATTTAAGTTAAAATTTCATAAATTAAAAATTCCAAATACTTAAAATTTTCCAGAAAATATTTATATTTAACAATTAACCACGGGTCTGTATAATATTTTCTAACCTAGGTCAAGTGATACGGATATATATCATTTCAATCCAAAATATAAAATCCCGGGTTTGATCGTTCCAAACCCGAAATCCCAAGTCAAATAAAAATCGCTCAAGCCTATCATTTCAGCTCATAACGACTTTTCCCTACTCTAAAGTCCGTTCGGGTATGTATCATTTCAACCCATAGTGAGGGAACTTGCAGTGTGAGAAACAGAAATATAAAATAAACAGTAAAGCATAGCATATCACATCGGGTGATAAAACAGGTATAGCATCAGGTTATACATCATATAATATCATATCAGGTGATGAAATAGTTATATAATCAGGTTATAACATCATAAAATATCATATCATAGGCATATGTGAAACTACTATCAACATGGCATGTTACTATTACAATACACAAGATACTGATTCACTAGTTTATAAGTACGAAGTCGAGAGTGATAAACTCGCCTTCTAAAGCTAGAGACGACAATTCAAGACACACAACCAAACTTCGAAAAGCACGACAAAGCACGAACTAGATTTGAGTGGATGAAGAGCCAAGATTCAAATCATGTAAACAAACAAAAATAATATATATATATATATAAGTAAGTATTTATACAAGAAAATAAAACAAAAGACAAGAAAAAAATGGGCTAGACAACATAAGTGGGCTCGGCCACTTTGGCAATAGGCTCGGCCACACCAACTTATGCTCGGCCATGATGCACATGAGTTCGGCCATGATGGTTTGGGGCATGCTAGGCTCGGCTATGGTATGCTAAAGGTCACGGCTATGGGATAGGTGAAGGGATGGCAAAGCAAAAGGAATGTGGAAGTCAAAGAGTCAAGGAAAATGAAAAGTAATGTGCACAAGGTTCGGCACTATGGCTAATGTGTTCGGCCCTAGGTGCTAGGCTTGGGTCAAGTGGGTCAGGTCAGGTCTGGTCACGGCTATGGAGGGGATGTGGTCACGGCAAGGCAAGGAGATGGTGGAATAAGTGGTGGCCGAGGCTAGCAAAGAGGAAGGGGAATCATGTGTTCCTCGGCTAGGGTTTCAAGCTTGGTTTGGTGATGGAATTTTGATCAGAGGTCACAGCCTGGCATAGGGAATGATGGAGATGGTGATGGCCGGTCATAGGTGATGGATGGTGGAGGAGATGAGGTCGGCATGGGAGAGGGGAAGGTGATGGCCGAACATAGCATAAGTAAGAAAAAGAAGAAAGAAAAAAAAGAGGAAGACATGAAATGACTTACTGTAAAAAAATTCTCAGGAAATGAAATGAGAAGGAGATGAGAATGAGATGTTTGTTTTGAACGGCTATGGTAAAGGTAAAGGCATCTCTTCACATAAAAAGGCAAACTCGTGTCTCTTGGAATTTCCTAAGCCCATTAGCCAAGCCCAAATCAAAACAAGCTCAACAACCCAATAGAAAATCAAAGTCCAAACCAAAATAAAATAGAAAATAAACATAGAAAAAAATAGACAATAAAATACTGAAAATAATCCCGTGTAAAACGCCGAATTTTGTCAAATTTAAAAAGTATAAAACGGAATTTGACAAAACGAAAAGCTGAATGAATATCAGAATCAAATTCAGCTTAAAAGAAAAAGATTGGAAATTTAAAATTCAAATTAAAAAATTTCAACTGAAAGTCACAGTTTGTCCAAAGTTGACCAAAATATAAAATTTTCAGAAAATCATTATTTTATTATATTTGGAAAAATAATTATAAACAAATCCCAAAATTACATTATTAAACTTCAAATTTTCAATTTTTAAATGATTTAAAATCAAAATTTCAAATAAATTCGATTTAAAAATATTTGTTAAAATTACGGGTTGTTACACTCTCCCTCACTCAAAGCTATTCGTCCTCGAAAAGGAACGAGACACAGAAAAACAAAGAAAGATAAGATAGAATCACGAATAGTACCTGAAACAAACAATTCCAGATTCGAAGCACGCATGCTCTCCTCCGTCTCCCAGGTACAATCCCGATCATCAGTACTCCACTGCACTTTGACCAGGTAGACAGATTTCCTCCTCAGCTGCTTCGTACCTCTATCGACAATACGAAGTGGCTTCCTCTCGATAGTCAGATTAGGCTCAATATCCAAACTCTCGAGAGCAGAAGGCTGGACAAACAGAGATGGATCATGAAGATACTGATGAAGATGCGAAACATGGAATACATTTGCACTCCGAAAAACTTCTCAAGCAAATCCAGGCGATAAGCTAAAGAACCAATCCTCTCTAAGATGCGAAAAGGGCCAATGAACCTAGGAGCAAGCTTCCCTCTCCGACCAAACCGAATCACATTCCTTAAGGGAGAGACCTTAAGGAAAACCAGATCACCAACAGAAAACTCCAAATTCCTTCTACACCGATCAGCGTACTTCTTCTGCCTATCCTGAGCACTCCTCATCTTCCTCTTAATCTCCTCAACTCTCTCAGAAGCCTCCAGAATCATATCAGGACCAAGAACCAAATGATTATTGGATTCAATCCAGCAAGATGGAGATCTGCAAGGTCGTCCGTAAAGAGCAGCAAACAGAGACATTACAATACTGGCCTGAATTCAAAAGATGAAATGAGATAGATAAAAGATTAAGATAATGTTAAGATAGAAGATTTGAGATTATACCTGATAACTGTTATTATAGGTGAATTCGACAAGATGGAGATGATCTTTCCAAGATCCTCCATAATCAAGAACACAAGCATGAAGAAGATCCTCAAGAATCTGATTCACTCTTTCCGTTTGACTGTCGGTCTGCGGATGGTAAGCAGTGCTCAGATTCATATGAGTACCCAAAGATTCCTAAAAAGCTTTCCAAAACTGAATGGTAAAGATGAGATCATGATCACAAACAATACTAACAGGAACACCATGAAGACGGACAATCTCCCTCATATAGATCTCAGCTAAACTCGAAGCAGAACGGGTAGACTTGACTAGAATGAAATGAGCTGATTTGGTCAATCTATCCACAATAACCCAAATACTCTCATTACCCCTTCTAGTCCTCGGTAATCCATCAATAAAATCCATAGAAACCTATTCCCATTTCCAATTGGGAACTTCAAGGGGCTGCAATAAACCAGGGGTCTTCTGATGATCGGCCTTGACTTGCTAACAAGTCGCACACCTACTAACAAAAATGGAGATATCACGCTTCATTCCCTTCCACCAATACAACTTCTTCATATCCTGATACATCTTCGTCACTCCTGGATGAATAGAAAGTCTGGATCGATGATTTTCCCGAAGTAACTCTTGCCTCAATCCATCAACATTCGGGACACAAATACGATTATTAATCCTCAAAATCCCTCTATCATCGATCTGAGCTCGACTACCATCAAGACTACTACCACCAACCCTACTTCGAACATTCTCCTTCATAAGCCTAAGCATCTGATCCTTATCCTGCTTAGCAATGATACGATCCAAAAGAGGAGAAGAAACAACAAGCTGACACAACATCGCCTTCTTCCGACTTAAAGCATCGGCCACAACATTAGCTTTTCCAGGGGTATAGTTGATGTCGAGGTCATAAGAAGCAAGGAACTCAAGCCACTTAACTTGTCTCTGATTCAAATCCTTCTGGATGAAAATATATCTCAAAGACTGATGATCCGTAAAAAGCTCAAACTTAGTTCCCAAAAGATGATGCCTCCAAAGCTTCAAAGCAAAAACCACGGCAAGCAATTCCAAATAATGAGCAGCATAATTGGCTTCATGGGTCTTCAACTGACGACTGGCATAAGCAATGACCTTCACATCCTGCATCAGAATAGCTCCCAAACCTTCATGACTAGCATCAGTGTATACCGTTAATCCCTTATTTCCATTTGGAATGGTAAGAACTGGTGTAGAAGTAAGCTTGCGCTTTAACTCATTGAATGCAGCTTCACACTTATTGTTCCATATAAACTTAGCATTCTTTCGACTCAAAGTAGTGAGAGGTGCAGCAATTCGAGCAAAATTCTCAATGAATCTCCGATAATAACCGGCAAGGCCCAGAAAACTACAGATATCAGATGGAGTCCTAGGAGTTTCCCAATCCTGAAATAGAATTGGGAAAAATAAGAACTACAAAGAAAGATAAAAGAATTAGATTTCAAAAGAAAGATGAGGAAAAAGGTAGACTTACATTGATCGCAGCGATCTTGACTGGATCAACAGAAACTCCATTACTAAAAACAATATGTCCAAGAAATCGGACTTCATCCTTCCAGAAATGGCATTTAGAGAATTTAGCTATCAACTTATGACTCCTAAGAGTCCCAGAACAAAGATCAAATGAGATTCATGCTCCTTCTCGGTCTTAGAGAAGACCAGAATATCATCGAGGAAGACTAGAACAAACTTGTTAAGAACATCACAAAAAACATGATTCATTAGATCAACAAAGAAAGCTGGGGTATTAGTCAAACCAAAAGGCATAACTAACCATTCATAGGAACCATTCTCGGTACAGAAAGCAATCTTGGGAATACTTTCCTCAGCAACTCTGAGCTGGTGGAAACCTGTGGCAAGATCAAGCTGAGAGAAAACAGTAGCTCCATAAAGCTGATCGAACATATCATTGATACGAGGCATATGATATCTATTTTTCATAGTGAGCTTGTTCAGCTCCCTATAATCAACACACATCCTCAAAGAACCATCGGACTTAGTGACGAAAACCACTGCTGCTCCCCATTCGGAATGACTAGGTCTGATCAGACCCTTGGAGAACAAGTCCTCAATTTGTTTCCTCAACTCAATCTTCTCACAAGGTGCCATTCTTCTGGGAGGAAGAACTACAGGTCGAGCTCCAGGAATCAGATCAATATGGAAATCAATTTCCCGCTTAGGAGGTAAAGAAGAAACTTCGCCAAATACATCGGGATAGAGTTTAACCACAGGAGTTGAATCAAGATCACAAGGAGAAGAATCCAGAGAGAAAATAAAACTGCCAGCAAAATCCTGAGGCATACGGCATTGAATCATCGAAGGGTTACCCTGATCATCAATAAGAGAAACAGTTCGGGTTTTACAAGAGATAACGGCTTCATGCCTCTTCAGCCAATCACCTCCAAGCAATATATCAAAAGCATCAAAACCCAGAACATAGAAATCACCGGAAAATTGATGGCCAGAATAGAAGAATTTCACTTGGTTACAAATCCTACTAAGGTTCGTGGGACCCCCAGTAGAATTGGTAACACATAAAGGTACAGCTGCAAACTTGGGTGAAAGAAGATGCTCAAACTTATCACAAAGATCCACAGAAATAAAACTATGCGAAGCTCCAGTATCAAATAAAACATGAACAGGAAAATTAAACAGAGAAAAGGTGCCCTGGAGAGTACCTTGGGTATCACTAGGAGTAGGTGGAGTAGGCGGAACATGGGTGGAAGAAGTCATGGCAAAGACTCCAGATGTCTTGCCCTTCTGATACAAGGGGCAATCCTTCTTGAAATGGCCAGGCTGCAAACAAACATGACAGAGGTTGTTCTTGGTATCCGGAGGTGGAGGAATAGCAGCACCAACTGAGTAGGGCAACTATTGGCATAGTGTCCCTTCTGATCACACTTGAAGCAAGTGATGGAAGATAGGTCGATAGGATGCTTCCGAGGAGTAGATCCTAAACCCGGATTCGTAATCCAATTCTGCTTCCGCTGATGAAAGTTAGGCTTCCTCTTCTTAGAGTTGCCAGAACCAGGCTGAGATGGAGAAGCACGGGAAACAGAAGCTTCTTAGAAGTGGGATTCTCATATCTAATGGCCATGTCCATCAACTCCGTGAAGGTGCCATGCACATGAGAAATGAGACGATCATAATACTCTGGGCGAGCTCCAGCTATAAAGTTCTCATTCTTCTTAAGAGAGGTGTCAATCAGGCCAGGACCAAACTTGGAAAGTTCATTGAACTTCCGCTCATACTCAGAAAATGACATGCTCCCTTGCTTAAGATCCATAAACTCCCTGTATAGCTGGGACTTCCCGGATTCGGGCATCCACTTTGCCACAAAAGCCTCCCTGAAATAAGATATCCAAGCTAAGAAAGATTTCAAAGAGAGAAAGCTGAACCAAACCCAAAAACAACACAAGAAAATACCTAAACTGCTCCCATGAAATATTAGCCTCAACAGTCTGAGCTGTAACAGACTCCCACCAATCCTGGGCTGCCTCCTGCAACTGCCAAGCTGCTAACTGATGATTCTGAGCATCAGTAATCTCTAAACCAGTAAAGATCCTCTCTAAACTCCTCAGCCACTGCTGAGCCACAATGATGCTCTCAGATCCAGTAAACTTGGTACCACTAAGCTGAGTGAACTCCTTACAGAGAGTTGTGAACCTGATGGGTGCAACAGGCTCGGGAACTAGGGCAACACCACGACCCCTACCTCTGGCATTCCCACGATTGATCCTGGAAAAATCAAGAATGAATTTTAGGACAAAGGTAAAATAGAAAGACAAAGATAAGATTCAACTAGAATGGAAATCCTAATCAAAGAATTCTAAATAAACAAGGTGGATTCGAAAGGAATGAAGTTAAGAAAAATGAGATTTTAAAACAAGAAAATTTTATATCCAAAATAATCTTTTAAAATCCTTTAAAATCATTTCAAAATCATTTTATACTTAAAAAATATCTTGTCTCACAAAGAAATGATTCTAAGATCGATTTCACTCATTCAAGGGTATTTCTACCCTATCTCTAATGAGTTTTTGCTCCATAGGCTAAGGCTTGCCTAAAACCAAAGCTTTTATACCAAATGTAACGACCCACTATTTTGGACCATTCAAATCGACAATAAACCCACACATGTCGGACTTGAATAATTCAAAACAATAGATTGTAAATAAATTTGGAGCAAATAAATCAATCACAGAATCACAGACACAGAATATTAGAATAACTCGCAGCGGAAATAAAAATACATAGTAGTTCATGAAGCTACTACAATACATAGTCTCAAAACAGGTACATAATACCAGAGTCTGAAAAACAGATACAACAGAAGTCTGAATACATAAGTCAACTAATACATAAGCAAAGCTAAATACGAAATAACTGAAATAGAAATAGATGAACAGATAGACAAATAAGCTCCAGCAAATCTCTAGCTCCAAAAGATGAATCCAAAGCTGTGATACTCAGGCTGACCCGAGCATAAAGCAAAACACAAAACACTCGAGTCAGGACATACATACTTATAAAATGTAAATCAACTCAAGTGTACTGCAACAGAAATGCAACAATAACTCAAAGGATGCTTGGGATCGTCCATCTTTTAAGGATCCATTAAACTATCTACTATGCAGTAAAATACGCTATTATAATAATGTCTAAAGTAAAGTAAACTATCAAAATAGCGTTAAGGCGTTATCCATATCCCCCTTAACACATTTTATATATTCTCATAGTCTATACAGTACCGTAATCTCCCACGTAATAGGCGTCGTCAGAGGGCACTCCATAGGTATGGTACAAAACAAACTCGTAGTAAAGCACGCTATGGTAGGTGACACAGCACAACTAGGCAATGCCATTGTAGATATACCAATTACACTTCCGGGCCGGTGGTGACGCAGAGCCGCAGCAATCGCCCACCTCGAGCCACACTCCCGAATCAAGGGGTACACCCAATCAATCACAAAGTAATAGAATGGTATACGATGGAATGTGTCCAATAAGAGGAGCTGCCTCATTAGCCCGTCAATTGCTCATGTTTTAGCCACCTTATGCCAACTCACGGGAGTTGGGTCCACATTTATACCTCAAAATAGAATCGTCGCCACCATCCTACTTCATTCTGGAATCTCCACCGCGTACACAGTTGTTAAAGTGGTTTTCGGTATCGACAGAGAGTATGTCCATATCTGATCCTGGTCTCTTCAACAACCAATCGTTATTATAACCCGTGGTTATAAATTTCAAAATGGTTTATATTTCAAATCAAAACATTTTCATTTTAAACCATTTAAATTCGATGTCAATACCTTTCAAAAATAATATTCATTTCCAAAGTTGTAACATTTCCAAATTCATTGACTTAGTTGTAACATTTTGAAAACATCATATTTTTAGCAATCGCAGCACTTTGAAAATGTGACAATTTATATAGTAGTATTTCAAAAATGTTACATTGTTAGAAACAATAGCACTTTAAAAACATAACCTTAAAACCATAGCATTTTGGAAATGCTACCAATTCTTTTATAATTTCAATTATAACATATTTAAAACATCATATCTTATATTTTTTTACCATAGCTATTATATAAGATCTATTTTACTTTTCAAACTTATTTATTTGGATATTAATTAAACTATGATTTCATTTAAATAGAATTTATCACTAAAATATCCAATTAAAACTGTATTTTCTCACATTAGGTTAAAAATACATTTTTTTAAAACCATTTATTAACTTATAAAACTTTAACTTATAGAAAAAGTCAATATATATATTTTTAAATCATTTAAATCAAATTTAAGTTAAAATTTCATAAATTAAAAATTCCAAATACTTAAAATTTTCTTGAAAATATTTATATTTAAAAATTAACCACGGGTCTGTATAATATTTTCTAACCTAGGTCAAATGATACGGATATATATCATTTCAATCCGAAATATAAAATCCAGGGTTTGATCGTTCCAAACCCGAAATCCAAAGTCAAATAAAAATTGCTCGAGCCTATCATTTCAGCTCATAACGACTTTTCCTTACTCTAAAGTCCGTTCGGGTATGTATCTTTTCAACCCATAGTGAGAGAATTTGCAGTGTGAGAAACAGAAATATAAAATGAACAGTAAAGCATAGCATATCACATCGGGTGAAAAAACAGGTATAGCATCAGGTTATACATCATATAATATCATATCAGGTGATGAAACAGTTATATAATCAGGTTATAACATCATAAAATATCATATCACAGGCATATGTGAAACTACTATCAACATGGCATGTTACTATTACAATACACAAGATATCGATTCACTAGTTTACAAGTACGAAGTCGAGAGTGATAAACTCACCTTCTAAAGCTAGAGACGACAATTCAAGACACACAACCAAACTTCGAAAAGCACGACAAAGCACGAACTACATTTGAGTGGATGAAGAGCCAAGATTCAAATCTTGTAAACAAACAAAAATAATATATATATATATATATATATAAGTAAGTATTTATACAAGAAAATAAAACAAAAGACAAGAAAAAAATCGGCTAGACAACATAAGTGGGCTCGGCCACTTTGGCAATAGGCTCGGCCACACCAACTTATGCTCGGCCATGATGCACATGAGTTCTGCTATGATGGTTTGGGGCATGCTAGGCTCGGCTATGGTATGCTAAAGGTCATGGCTATGGGATAGGTGAAGGGATGGCAAAGCAAAAGGCATGTGGAAGTCAAAGAATCAAGGAAAATGAAAAGTAATGTGCACAAGGTTCAGTCCTATGGCTAATGTGTTCGGCCCTAGGTGCTAGGTTTGGGTCAAGTGGGTCAGGTCTGGTCACGGCTATGGAGGGGATGTGGTCACGGCAAGGCAAGGAGATGGTGGAATAGGTGGTGGCCGAGGCTAGTAAAGAGGAAGGGGAATCATGTGGTGCTTGGCTAGGGTTTCAAGCTTGGTTTGGTGATGGGATTTTGATCAAAGGTCACGACCTGGCATAGGGAATGATGGAGATGGTGATGGCCGGTCATAGGTGATGGATGGTGGAGGAGATGAGGTCGGCATGGGAGAGGGGATGGTGATGGCCGAACATAGCATAAGTAAGAAAAAGAAGAAAGAAAAAAAAGAGGAAGACATGAAATGACTTACTGTAATAATTTTCTCAGGAAATGAAATGAGAAGGAGATGAGAATGAGAAGTTTGTTTTAAACGGCTATGGTAAAGGAAAAGGCATCTCTTCACATAAAAAGGCAAACTCATGTCTCTTGGAATTTCCTAAGCCCATTAGCCAAGCCCAAATCAAAACAAGCTCAACAACCCAATAGAAAATCAAAGTCCAAACCAAAATAAAATAGAAAATAAACATAGAAAAAAAATAGACAATAATATACTGAAAATAATCGCGTGTAAACGCTGAATTTTGTCAGATTTAAAAAGTATAAAACAGAATTTGACGAAACGAAAAGCAGAACGAATATCAGAATCAAATTCAGCTTAAAAGAAAAGGATTGGAAATTTAAAATTCAAATTTAAAAATTTCAACTGAAAGCCAAAGTTTGACCAAAGTAGAACAAAATATAATATTTTCAGAAAATCATTATTTTATTATATTTGGAAAAATAATTATAAACAAATCCCAAAATTACATTATAAAACTTCAAATATTCAATTTTTAAATGATTTAAAATCAAAGTTTCAAATAAATTCAATTTAAAAATATTTGTTAAAATTACGGGTTGTTACAATATATATGTACAAGCAATGGAATATTACACATGAATTATAAGTTATATGAAATAAGAAAACATACCAACATTATGAGTTGAAGTATGCCTTACGATGTTGAATATCCCTCCTTAAAATTCTTCTCAATTCGACGAACTGGTAATCTTTGAACTGTAGACCATTGAATATCTAATAGTTTCTAATTTGAAATTGATTTGAGATGAGCTTTGACGGAACTTTTTGTAGATGGGATCGGCCAGCAAGAAGATGTAAATGGCGGCCAAAAAGTCTCAAATGAATTAGGGTTATGAGTTCTTTTATAGTGGAAAGAATAAAGAGAAAGATGGATCGAATCTTTTACTTATTCTCACTAAATTAGAGCCTTCCATCAAAGATCCTCCTACCCATCTTTTAGGCGCCCCTATCATGTATTTTTCTGCCATATGTAATACATCATGGGATAATAACCCATTTTGTTCGAAATAAATATTACTAATTAAATCTGATTTAATTGCTTGTTTATATCGTATATTGATCAATATATTTATAACTATTATATATATACACTGATATTTATTCCTCAAATCACATTCAAAATTTCATAATCAAAATTTCATAAATATTAATTAATTTATAATAATTATATACTAACTAAATTGTTCAGTTTAAAGAGAATTCATTATATCGATTGTATAACTCGTCGGGTGTAAATTTGGTCAGCGATTAACATCAAACTATTCGAATGTTGACATTCACACGTCACTTAGCAGGTGGTGTGATATTTTAGCCAAATTTATCGCTTATATAGTTTTGATAAATCTAATTTTAGTTAATTAAGTGTTACCTGGTAGTGACAATTATTTACATCAATTCTCTTCATCAAAACTATATCACTTTGGACTTACTGAATTTGGTAATGGCCAAAATTCCAACATCGTCCATATTTAACTTTATAGTCCAAACATAAAGTCATTGGTTTAATAATAATTATTATTATTAATCGAAATGCTTTGGCCAGAGACTTTGACTTTGAGTTGATTTAAGTTAACCATGATTCTAACCCCATGTAACTAAGGAGACGAATCCTCACTTGAATAGTGCTTCACTTCCAATACTTCCACTCGGCCCAATTATAGTCACTAGGTGGATGTCATGCCATGATTTGACTATAATCAAAGTGGAGCTTCCACATTGAAGATCAACAGTATTCTCAAGTCGAGAGAACTATGTAAATTAGTCGCATTGATATTCTCTGCTTGGCCTTAGTTATATTAACCAAGAGAAAATTATTGAGCGAGTCGTTCCATAGTTATATAATAACTATCGGTACGTAACTCCTTAGTGTCCCCTGCAGTCATGAGTAATACACTGCCCAACATTTAGAGAGTGTTACATACTCTAGTCTCAGCGGATGTATCGATATCCATTCTGGATACATCTTGACTAGGAATATTTAAAATGGTTTATTTATTTTTGTTGTGATAAATTACTTACGGTTACAACACTTTGTAACTACTATCACAAAACATACCATTTATAGATTTTCTATTTTTAATAAATTAAT
Source organism: Allium fistulosum (assembly GCA_030737815.1). NCBI lineage: Eukaryota > Viridiplantae > Streptophyta > Magnoliopsida > Asparagales > Amaryllidaceae > Allium > Allium fistulosum. Next base: position 91,058,180 of record CM060905.1, read on the forward strand.
TGATTAATATAACACATTATATCAAGTATATAATAGAAAGAAAATACCTTTTGGTTTGAAGAGGATTGTTACCAAGTTAGATATATGTAACAAATTACGTAATTACCCCTTGGGAATACCCCTAACTCTATCAATCTCCCACTTGCACATAGGGTCAATTATGGAATCTTATTCCAACTTCTCTAATCGGTTTCCTCACAACAATTTGGTTAATCCCTTAGTGAACGGGTACGCTATTATGTATTAATTATATATTCTGTCAATCAACTCTCTCCGACAATGATAAACTGTTTTATCATGTAGAATAATTCGAAGTATATCTCTCGATTTCAAGTGAGATCTAAGTTCTGTTACGAACTTTATTGCGACATTATTATCATATAACAATGTTATGTGATTCTTAATATTTGGAATCACCCTCAACTCTGTTATAAATTTGTGCATTTATATATTTATATACATTGCTTTTATTGCGGGGATATTCAAGGCGATATACTTAGCCTTTTCATTGAATCAGCCACAGTCTTTCATTTGAAACATTTTCAACTTAAAAATTCTTATGTTGAATTTATTACTGACATATTATTCTCAATATCACTTATGAAGTTTGGGTCCGAACACTTCTTCATAAGGAATTTGTTGTTTCTGTAAACAATTCCATAGTATTTCATAAATACATGAGAAAACCTTAAGCAACAATTTAGTGTTATCAATTTGGATTTGATATTTGCTTTATATATTAAATACATAAATAAATAACGATATCATAGATTACATAACATGTATGATAATTCACGTTACCAATCATAAGGAATCTTTCTTACAAGTTCCTTATTAAACATTTTAATAAGATGTCCTCACATATCGTTTGGAACATTCCCTATATCTTTTATACTTTCTATAACAGACATCATTTACAAATTCAACGTTGAGTATTAAAACAACTAAAGATAATTTTAACACTAGTCCATCATCAACAATTAGTACAGTGTTGTTTACTTATGGTATGGAAAAATCTATGTACCGTTTTAACTTTCTTTCTTATGAGCACAAGCTTCCTCTGCGTTTTGATTGACAATCTGTAATGACCCACTATTTTGGACCATTCGCATCCATTATAAGTGTATAGGTAGACACTCATGCCGGAATTGAATTGCTCAAAATACCGCGTTGTTAATTTAAATTTGGCAAAACTGAACATATACAGTAAATAAAATAATCATAGATCACAGACACAGAGTAATAATTGCAGCGGAAATAAAAGAGATAGTAGTTCATGAAGCTACTATATAAATATATAAGTTACATCAGAGTTAAACCAGATACAACGGAAGAGTAATACTATACATCAAATACAAATCAGAATACATCACTGGAATCATCGAATACTGAAAGCAGGATATATGGCTGGATCTTCAAGTAAAGCTCCAACTTCAAAGGTGAGTCTCGAATACTGGTACACTCAGTCTGACCCGAGCGTAAAGAAAAACACAAACACTCGAGTCAGGATTAACATTCTTTTATCAATAAATCCAACTCAAGTGAAATAGCAATTGAAATACAAGTAACTCAAAGGATGTTTGGAATAACCATCCTTTAAGGATCCGTTAAACTATCTATTATGTAGTAGTGTACGATAAGTAGATAATGCCTATCAGTAATATAAGATATCAAAATAGTGTTAAGGCGTTACCATTATCCCCCTTAACACATTTTTATTCCCAAGAGCATATACAAGACCGTAGTTTCCCCAAAATCGGAAGTCACCAGAGGGAAATCCATATACTAAAGGTACAAAACAAATTCGTAGTGGTCGCGTATATCGGGATCCAAGTATGACAAGACACATGAGGCAATACCCAAGGTAGTGAAACTACCGTTTGCCTGATCCGGACTGGTGAGAACGCATCGTCGCAGCGACCGCAACACCGCGAAACAACACTCCCAAAATCAAGGGTGCACCAATCGACAACAAGTAATGAGTAGTTCGAAGAAGTGTGTTCGCTTGAGGTAGCTGACCTCCATTGGCCTGGCACGGCTCCTGTTTTAGTCATTTCCAATTTGACACAAGTGTCAAGGCTATCCATTATTGTTCTCTTTCTTCAGTCATCACGTACATCATTCCAACCACTTCATTCTGGATCACACTCCGCGTATAGTTATTAAAGTGGTTTTCGGTTTAGACAGAGAGTATGTCCATAACCGATTCCGGTTCCTTTAATAACCTTCGTGGTTATTACACCGATTGGTCGTTTAATATATTTCAAAACCAAATCAAATTCAATTTCAAATAGAATTTGTAAATCAACACTTCATTTGTCTTTCTAAACCAATTTCCAAAATTTACGTTTCAAAACTTCCAAATTCATAATTTCAAAATCTCATAATTCAATCTCAATTTTTATTTAAAACACTTCAAATATTGATTCAAGTTCGTATATCAGTTTCATTCCGAAATCATTTAAATTAACTTAATTTAACCTTCAAATCAATTTAAATTCATTTATCGATTTCATTTAATATTCGTTAAGTAAATTTGTCATTCAAAACAATTTCTATTAAATTTCCAATTCATTAAATCCATTATTTAAGTTCAACTTCATTATATCAAAACTTACAAATTTAATTAAATTAAATTCATCAAACCAAATTCTTTAAATTTCAAGTCTTATATTAATTCAATAAATCACATTTTATTTCTTGTTAAAGAAATTCAATTTCACTTATTTACTTACTTAAATAATTTTCCAAAACTTAATTAATAAAGAAACTCAATTCCAATTATTTACGAAGTAAAATTCACTTATTCAAAGTTCAATTTTACTTATTAAAGAATTCAATTCAATTTAATCATTAAATAATTCAATCTTATTTAATTATTAAATAATTCAACTTAATTATTAAATATTTCAAAGTTTAATAATTTCAACTTAATTTTAATTTCAAACTTAATTATTAAATCATTTCAAACTTAATTCAATCATTTCTCAAATTAAACAACATTCTTTCATCAATTACATTGTTAATATTTTATTTCATATTTTTAAATATTAACATTTCCTTTCATTAAAAATTCAAATTTCAACTTCATTTCAAAACCATATTATTTATTCAAATAAAATCTTCGTTTTATTTTTTAATCAATTTATTGACCAATCGGGTTTTATTTAATTCTCTATCCTAGGTCAAAGTTCAATTTAGGTATTTATCATTTCAACCCGATTCCAATTCAATTCAAAATCATAGCATAGCAAAGGGAACTTGCAGTGTGATAACTGGGATGGTGTCAAAGTAAATAAACAAGCAATAACAACAAACAATAACAATCCAATAATCAATTTAAATAATCCCGAAATAACCGTATTAATTCGCATTGTTATTTGTACGAATTTATATAATTATTTCTAGAATCTACACTATCATTTCATGTAGATTAAAGATTATTACATTACGGTTTTTACTTGTCATTCAATTTCAATTTTTACACTACAACAATTAATCCAATATACGTCGATGGTTCAAAGTGTAATTATCGCTATTCTATATGTCAATTAATTAAAAGGGGTCATATTCACTAATCAATTTTAACATATAAATCAGTTTTAAAATTTTTAACTATCCTATATCCATTTCGATTTTGCATACTATTTATCATTTAACACTAATAATTTAACGTCCAATATAAACATCAACAATCAATCAATTATCAGCCAAACTGCATTATCATCACATAAATAATTAACATATAATGGTGTCAAATGTCACAGGTGAACTGATACAGGCAATAGCATATATAACAGTGTAATTAACTAACAGCAGCATATTTCAATTGTCGTTTAAATTGAAATCAGATTTAATAAATAAAAGAACGTTAATCGTGAGTGATTGCTCACCTTCCAAGGCTGAAGAGGATAGATACTGAAATTGAGTTACGAAATGCAAGCACGAATTCGATGATCAAAGCTGATAACAAGGAATAGATGAAATCAAATCAGACTGTATCGATGAAGGTAATTGGTCTAAGTGAATTTATATATATAAATATACAACTATATATGTCTATTTACATCATATTATAAATTCAACACATTTTAAATTTAAATATATATGTATTTAAAAATCATTGTTTTAAATAAAACACACATAATAGAACAAACATATCTACCTAAAATAACTTGAAATAAATACATATATATACTTTCCAAGCTATTAATGTTAATGTAAGTATAACGTATTATATAAATATACATATTTTCAGAAATACTAATTTACCAGTATATAAACTTACCTATCTAACAGAACTTACTGTTAAGCATATTACAAACCAACATTAGATTACAAATCAAAGCATATATATCTATATCATATAAACAGGGCTCGAACACCAAAACAATGAAAAGGGAAAAATAGTGGAAGAGAAATAAAACAAAACAAAACAGGTCCTACAAAACTTTATATAAGCAAGTCAAATATACTAACAGTATAAACAAACTCTTTATATCGACTTTGGGAAATCAAAATACATGAAATAAACCTTTGTAATCTATATTTTAAAAATCAGTGCTCGCACCAAAACCAATATAACACTTGCATACGTATTTTAAAGCATATAACTTGACAAATACATATACCCACTTGTACTCCTATACTGCTATTGATTTACACACCACATAAACTAATATATAACTTAGATAACTTTCCATACTTTATAATATATAAAATAGTTTGATATGTGTAAATTACTGTACACCTTTATACCTTGCAAACTTATAAACTGCAGCATACTTTAACAGTATATATAAATGTAAACAATTATAAATTTCTACAATAAGCCTCAATAGATCGTACATATATAAACAATATATATATTCATCATACCTTGATACAAAGAAAATCTCGGCTAGAGATGACTCGGCAGGAAGGCAAGGGATCTAGTTCGATGGGCTTGGCTGGCGGAGGTGGATGTATTCAGCTGTTATGGAAAGAGAGGAGGAAGGCCATGCGTTGAGTGGCGGAGGTCGGTTGCGTGGAGAGAGGGTCTCGGTGAAGTGGTGGTTGCTGGCCAAGATGATGTGGGAGTTTCGAATGGGATGCGGTGAAGTGGGCGGATGTGGATCTGCGATGGGCGATGGTGGAGAAAAACGGGCAGGGGTGGGAACGTGGCAGTGGTCTGGGTGTGGAAGGCAGAGGTCTTGGGCACCGGTCGGCAGGCCGAGCTTGGGTCGAAGCACGGGCTGGTGATGGTGGGATTGGTGAGGGATGGGGCGCTGGATTGCTGCCGGCGAATGTTCGCGGGGTAGCGCTGTACTCGGTGGTGGAGGGGGTTGTACGGGTGTGGAAGTGGGAAAAGGAGGTGCTATGAAGAGTTACAGCAAAATGAAAAGAAAAAGAAAGAAGCAGGTTCACGTTATATATATGTACTATAATATTAAATTTCTTAAGGCAATGAATAGACTGAGAGCAAAAGTGGATTTGGCAAAAGCTGAAGCTTAAATCAAAAATGTGTTGGATACATCAAAAGATGAATAGAAACAGTGACAGGAAAAAAAGAAAACGTATCAAAAGAAGAAATGGAGGAGGAAACCAGCAGCCAAATGAAAATGAACAGATGTAAGCAAAGCAATAGAACGAATGGACAAGTTAATGAATTGAAGCCTAGGAAAAGAAAAGTCAGTAACCAAATCAAATAAATGAACGTGTACTTTGAACAGTGGGAAATGTGGGAAAGATAAAAAGTCAGTACGTGAATTCCAATGAATAATAAAAGCCACTGACTATTGGTTTTCCAACGGATGGGCAAAGGTCACACAGAACAAACAGACGAACAGTTACGGTTAACAATTCGCGTGTTCGCCGTATACCGAAAAACCGAAACACACAAAAGAATATAATACGGAGATAAGCACGACGAGATGATCAAAACAGTATATTGATATCAGTGGTATGATTGAATTATAAAAATTCGAATTTTCTACTTGCGGAAAATGCAAGAAAAACGTAGAAAAATAAGATCGACGGAGCCAAAGATTTCCGAATTTGGAAAAACGACAAACTGACATCTTACTCAGAAGATTGTTTATAATTTTTCTATGTAAAAATATTTAGGTTTCGGAAACATTTTATTTTCATCGTTTTTTAACTGATTAAATTAAAGTAAATTTACGCGCGAAATAAACTTTCATATTTTTGGACGAAAATTTACCAGTTGCTATGTTTAACTAAACGCATTCCAAATATCAAATTTATATTTAAAAATTTTATCATTTAAAATTTCGCAAAATTTCAATTAATAACGTTATTAAAACCACTTAAAATTTACGGGTCGTTACACTCTCCCCCACTCAAAACTTTTCGTCCCCGAAAAGGAACGAGGTAGGAGAATAGAAACAACCAGAAAGAAAACAGATTTGAAATACAAAATAACAATTAATTTAAACCATATAAATTCAAATTTAAATTAGTTGATACTCAATAATTGATTTGATCCATTTGATTTCTCTAAAATTAATCTCAACTATTTCTAAATCCATTATCTTATTATCCAACTATCTTCAATTTATAATTTCTAAAACCATAAATTTGAATAGCCTTTTATTATAACCATATTTTTTTCAGCAATTTAAATTCTTCTTTATTCCAAATTATTGTTGAATTAATTCTACTTAATATATCTAATCACATATACTTAACCCATATAAATTAATTTTAAACCATAAAAGTTTCGATCTAGATTAATTTATATTTACTAATTGCTTTTAATTCAAGGTATTTTCATAAGTTGATCAAATTTCAATTTGTTAATTCTTTCAAAACAAATTTATTTCATTATTAACTGAGTTTACTTATTATCCTATCTAACTCTATTAACATCTTTAAAATCAAAATTTAGTGTATAACATTTATTATAAACACTCAGATTTTATTTATAAATTCAATTTATATTAGATATTATCCAATTACATATTCAACTTCTGAATGATTTAGGTAAGTTGTATTGGAATGCAGTTGAACAATATACAAATAAAATTTTCCCAATTCAATTATTCAAGTTTAAATATTTATTCCAAATTTTGGTTTTATTTATAATTAAAATCATCCTTTAACAAAATTTAAGAATTAGATTTCCAATTAACTTTAATCAATTTAGAGATATATATAATATACTTATATCAAATCAAATAAGATACATATATATATATAAATCAAATTATACTAAAGAAATTCAAATCAAAATATTTTACAAAACAAAACCGTAGCAAAGCTACAGAATAGTATCTCCACTTTGAAACTCGAAAATGAATGTCGATGATGCGGCCGCCATCACCGAAATTATTTTCCAGCGTCAAAGAGAAGAGCACTGATTTCAACATTTTAAAATTCTTTGAAAACAGTTTCTGTTCGAAAATACTTTCAATAATATATACTTTGAAATTTTAAAACCAAAGTTCGAAATCACCGGAAACTAATAAATTCTCAAATTTCTGAATTAAATTCATTTCAAATACCAATCAATTTATAACCAAGTTTATAAATTCATTTATTTATATTATGCAATAGTCAATGGTTTACAAAACAATAAATGAAAATCAAATATTATTATTTCATACAACAAATTCATTAACAATTTAATTTCAGAAAACTTATATTTATATATAATATAATCATACAAAACTTTTATTTTATTTATCAAATTTGAAAACGATATTGTGTCAGTTTGCTCTGCTCAAGTGTTTTGGAAATCCTATCGATAGCGTTGATCAGACGAATCGATCGGAAACCCAAATCAACATCAACAACTCAAACAACACAATATATTTTAAACATTTTAAATATTAATTTACAAATACACTTCCTCGCTCAACGATACAGTAATGGATTTCAAAGCAAGGATAGGGATTCAAATTTTTTGATAGACTCAAATCAAAGAGAATTTCGATTCGAAGATAGGTTTGAACAAAGACAAGATAATTAAATAACAAAATAAGGCGATGGATAAGTTTATATAAATCGCGGGCAACCTTAACCGGGTCGACCGTGACTTCAAAAATAAGATCGGTGTAGAATTCCCAGGTAAATCGACATTCGATCTCAAGAAATAGAATTCAGGTATAGCAGGAGATAGATAGCATCGTAAACCGAGGATACAGAAATCTCCGGTAAATCAATGCTTATTGTAAAGGAGTTTTGCTCCTTTACGAATCATTCGGAGATTGGCGAGACCGCCGATCTATTATAGATATCATTCAAAATGGAGTTATGGGGTGCTCTAGAATTGAAAGAAGACGAATAGTGAGGGACACAAATGAATTTTGGAACCGCAAGGAATGTTCCAAAAATTCAAAGGAATTGAGTCAAGGGAAGAGATTGAAACTCGAATGAGAGTGTTTCTGTAAATACATTTACCCTATATGTTATGTTTTGCCTAGAGCTACCAAAGCTCTGATACCAACTGTAACGACCCGCTATTTTGGACCATTCGCATCCATTATAAGTAGGCCTGTCAATGGTACGGGCTTCGGCCCGGGCCCGGCCCGAACCCGCCCTATTTATGCGGGTACGGGTTTTGTCTTTTACTACCCAAGCCCGACTCGGCCCGATCCGGGTCGGGTACGGTTTTATCAAAACTCGGCCCAGTTGGCCCGACCCGACTATTATTTTTTCGTCGTATCAAAACATGAGTGCGTATGTTATTTATTTACCATTTTGTTTGTTTACATGTAGATGTTTTTGCATACTTTTGTTATGAGCTTGACTACATCAGCGTCCAATTTATATGTTAACATTGTTTGTATACAAATTTTACGAAAGTTGCAGTTTTAAAATATGGTTTTAACATAAATATTCTGAGTTAGGTATATAGTTATTACCCAGCGGGCTTAAAAAGCCCGACGGGTCGGGCTCGGATATTGGGTTGAAATACCCTGCGGGTTCGGGTCGGGCTCGGGTTTTAATTATTGTAATTGGACTCGTGTCCGGGTTTTATAATACCCGGACCGAACCCTGCCTGTTAACGGTAAAAAGTGAACGCTAACACCCGGTGTGTGTAATAGAATTGTTAAAGCACCACCCGTTGGTACGGGAACAGAATATGAGCTGAAAATAGCAGAAAAGCAGTAAATGAACAACAGATTTATAGTGGTTCGGCCCGTAATTGAGCCTACGTCCACTTTACAGTCTTTTATTGCTGATTTGGTTACAATTCGATACGATATCCTTCTAAATACAATACAACTTGATCATGAAAACATTCTTGACTACTAGCTCGATCTTTGATGATAAAACTCGACGAATCCGTGTTGGATGCAAGGAGCTCTTCTCGAAGATCGTTGTAGTGTCTCGAATGCTTGAAGATCTTTGATTGCTGAATGAGAGGAGGCTTCGACAGTGTGACGGCGCTTGGAGAAATGAATGGCCAAAGTCCCCTTCATGTTGGAAGTGGTGGGGTATTTATAGGAGCTGATTTGGACTCTGGAAATTTTCTTTAGTCCTAAGTCGTCGCCGACTTAGTATAAGTCGCTGCCGACTTATGATAGGTCGTAGCCGATTTATCAGTTCCAACACTTCCCTAGTAGTTCACCTCCTCTTCTGGTTTTACGCTCAAGTCCTAAGTCGCCGAAGACTTAAGGTAAGTCGGTGACGAGGTAAAGGTGTATAAGGTCTCAGTGTTGTTAGGTCGGAGTAGAGTTAACGTGCAATCTTAAATCGGCAGTTTGTTAACTTGGCAGGCCTTGCTAACTCGCACTTTGTTAAATTGGTTGGCTTCCTTAAGTCGGTAGTCATTTTAGGTCGGCAGCTCCTCTTAGTAGTGGATTACCTTAAGTCGTCTCTTATTAGGTCGTACGCTTCCTTATGTTGTGACTTGTTGAGTCAGTATACTCTTTAACTCGGTAGGTCGCAAGTTCCCATAGGTCGGCAATCTGTTAAGTCGGAAGCCCTTGTTAACTCACAATTTGCTAGGTCGGTAGGCTTCTTTTAAGTCGTTATGCCGTTAACTTTCTTAAGTCGGCAAGCACCTTAAGTCGGCCAGCATCCTAAGTCGGCATACTTCTTAGGTCGGCAAACACCTTAAGTCAGCCAGCATCCTAAGTCGGCATACTTCTTAAGTCGGCAAGCACCTTAACTCGGCTCCTGCTAGGTCGTGAGTCGAAAGGGGGTTAACATTTGCCCCTCGAAGTACGCGCCTAATTCGTAGGTCGTGTGCTTCGATTTCCTTAGCTCGCTTCTTGGTAAGTGTGTTAGATCGCGACCGACTTAAGATGAGTCGTAGGTTGGACATGTCGATTCAAATTTCACTGTCCCAGATTATAAATAGCTTAAGTCGCCCCTTCTCTTCCTTCACCTGTTCCAACTTCTTGTGCCGCCATTAACAGAGTTCTTCGATTTCAAATACGAATTCAAGTTCACCACCCGGCGATTCACCCTTGCTATCTAATTGCGTAAGCGTTTCCAATCCTTTTCCATTTCATGTTCGCCATTGAACCATGAATTCTAACCTCCGAACCCCAAATCGGTATCATACGTCGTGCTCCACTTTGAATTGTGTTGTGATCAATTTTTGGTCGTCACTAATTGTTGATGTGATTCACGGACACATGACAGTAGGTCGGGTTTATGACAGATCGGAGATGTGTTGAATTGTTGTTCCAGCGACTTGGTGGTATGAAGGGAACGATGGATCTCACGAAGAGGATAGTGGATTTTACGATGTTGGTGTTAACGGGTTATTGGGTTGGTGAATTTCGAGTTGGTTGATTGGTGAAAGGAGGTGAAATTTTTGGTGGAGAGGAGAAATAGCTTGAGACGACTCAAAACATTCATGATCTAATAACCTGTCCTGTTTAACAATTCCTGCGACCTAACTGCCTCAACAGTCCAATTTTTCTTGCGACTTAACTATCCTCCGACATAAGCCTTAGGTCGTGGCCGAGCTAGGACTTAGAAATTCATGCCATTTTGTCTTGAGACCTCTTCCTCCACATACAGCCCGACTTAACTTATCTCGTAGCTTCTTATATTAGGTCGTGACCGACCTAGAACTTCGAATAATTTCAGCGACTTATTTTTTACAACAAGGCTTTAGGTCGCAGCTGAGTTAGAACTTGGCATATCCGCATTGTCTTGAACTTTGAACTGTCTACACTTCTTTACAGATTATCTCCAATGCTAATGACCTGTTAAATACAATATCTGCAGAAAACTGGGACGAATATACTGCCATTGATTGCCCACATCGAATGACAGATTAGTTGATAACGAGAAAGTTAAATTAAATGAATATGAACGAGATGCTGTACAATAACCAATTCAAGTGAAGTATTAAAACAAAATCATAATAGTCAAATGAAACTGACTTGTCTGTATTAACACTGCACTTGATCATTGACAAATTCTGAAATTCTGTAATCGATTGATTGTCAACTAATTTAATTCCAGTTATGCTTGTCTTTTATTTTCATTAGTTTTTTCACAACACTTCACACTTTTAGGGAACGTGCACCTTCACATTTGAACATTCAGCTGATTGTGTAGAATGTCTTCTCCACAAGAAGGAACAGAGCAAGCTGAAGATGCATTTCCAGTTGCTATTCCGCTAAACGATCCTCCAGAGAGGACTCCTACTACTTTGAGCCATAAAGCCTTTCGTCAACTATGCATCCAGTTTGGCATTGCTGAAGCTGACGCTTTGCGTCCCGAAATAAATGGTACTACTGACAGGCCGCCCCGTGGCTTTGTCGCAGTTAACCGCCAAATGTGCTCGAGCGGAGCTATCCCCCCATTCAATGACTGCATTCGAGAACTTCTTCTCCAACTATCTATTTCCCCTTTTCAGTTACATCCCAATGGCTACGCCATCTTGCTGGGATTATGCGCGCTTTTTTGGAGAACGCTGGGCCGCTTTCCTACCTTCGGAGAAATTCGCTATCTTTGTACTTTTACCAAAAATAAAGATCATCCCTCCATCATAGTTGTAAGGAGTGCGAGAAATCGTAAGTTGATCACCGGTCTCCCTGAAAGTGTTCATAGTTTCCTGAGCCCGTTCTTCTATGTTCGTTGTCCCCCGGGATTTTACGCCATTTGGAGAGTGGGAAGTACGATTATCTATCTTTTCCCTGTGTTTTTCTAAAATTCTTCGAAGTTCAAATTGTCAAGTGCTAACTTCTTTCTCTACTGTTTCAGCACTTCCTTCCCCCTCTAGGGAATCTCGTCACAAGACTACCTTTGAGAGGCTTATGGCCGTACCGGTTGAGGAGAGGAGCGTTCAATTTCTATTGAGAGATGAGTTCCTCCACGAATTTGGACTCTTACATCCTTCCCGTTCCACTCAGCCACATGAAGTCCCTGATTCTCCTGCTAAGGAGTCAGATGCCCCTGTTCCTGCTAGAGAACTTTTACAGCAAAATCTTACCGCTGAGACTCCATTGGTAAAGTGTTCTACTTCTACCACCATTGCTGGACCGTCCAGTAAGTTAGCACTTGCCCCGGTTGTTGAAGAGGAGGAAAATCTTCACACTCTTGAAAAGACGGCTGAGGTGGAAGTTGAAAAAGAGAATTCTCCCCTGCACCATGGCGATGATACTTTTGACAGTCTGAGCGACATCATGATAACCTCTCAGGAGCTTATTAAAAATGATGTTTCTAAAGTGGTTCCTCCTGTTATCGAAGCAACTTCTTCTTTGCAACAAACCACAACGCCTTCCACACAACTTATTGCCATTTCTACACCCAAAAGTGGTTTGTAGTCTGACGCGCGTAGTTTGCACATCACACACACTTAGTATTTTGGCACTTATATGCACTTAGCTTCTTCAACTTGAGGATTTCTAAAACTGGTCTTTTCCTTCAATTTCAGGTTCTCTGATGGGGCGAAGCGGCTCTTACTACAACAAATTCCAGTGTTACGGAAGCCCTGAGGCTTATGACTTTAGGAGTTATATCGGTGCTGTGAAGGAAACTGATGAGGAGAGGGTTGCCAGAAAGGCTCACGAGAGGTGAGCTCATGAAGAGCGTCGCCGGAGAGAAGACGAGGAATACTATGGGAATAGGGATGAGCGACGTGACTCTTCCCGCAGAAGCGACGACCCTTATAAGAGGAAATCTTACGATGACAGGGGGAAGAGTCATACTTCCGATGAGTCCAGCAAACGGGTCAGACTTGACGAGAAAGATACATCTAATATCTTGGAAAAGACTACCGCTTCTATTCCTCCTAATACATCTTCTCGTTCCCCTGCCCTTAAGGAATCTGACATCCAGACAATCATTAATAGGCCACAGTACCAAGCTGGAGATGGTCCTCCCACACTCCAGAGCCGTTTTCCGAATTGGTGTCTGAAAGGAGTGTGTTTTGATTTGGATTTGGTCCCCATTGATAAGCAGGCGATGCTGAAAAATGTCGATGCTGTGAAACTTGACATCGAAAGAATGTCTGGATAGCAGAAGCTGGTTGATGAACTTCAAAGGGTCAACCATTTGAACCTTGAGGCGATGATGACCATGGAAAATGATAAATCTGAGTGGGACAAATGGCGTAAGCAGCATGACGCGGAGATGAAAAGCATTAGCGATGGTTATGTGAAGCTCGAAGCTGAAGTTGAAAGACTTAAAAAAGAGCTTGCTACTTCCTCCACTTCTTATTCTCAGAAAGAAGAAATGCTTCAAAAACAAGTTCGAGACGCCCATGCTGCTCAGAGAGACATTGAGGTGAAACTTGAAGCAGAACAGCAGGTTACAAGAAAATACCGCGATGATGCCGTTAAACTTCGAGAGAAAGTCAGCTCTCAAGATTTAGAAATTATAAGACTGCAATCTCAGCTACTGAAGGCTGAAAGAGAACGTGATGAAGTTCTTTCTGGTAAAGCTGCAGCCGAAGAATCCCATAAGGCGACCATAGCCACCATTGACGCGACTCTGTTCGACTTTTATATGCATTGTGTCCTGGGGCATGGGAGCCTTTCATTTTTGGGACCAGAGTATGAAGTCACCTTAGCGGAAGTATGGGAGGCAATCATTGACTTATTTGGTGGTGCCGGATATTCTGAAACAGATCTTCAAGCTACCTACTTAAGTGAGAGCGATCGCGCTGCCCTTGCCAAAGGAAAAGAGCAGCTCATCCGAGTGCGGGCCGAGGCGACGGGAGAGAAGCTTCCTGAGAAAGAAACACCTCCTATTGCTCCTGTTTATACTTCGGCTTTAGCTCATGCGGATATTACTGGCTCTAGTTCTCATTCCACGCCTCCCGCTAAGGTTGACAAAGAAACTGTATCCACCCCTACAGAGGAAGAGGCAATGAAGGACTTCCAAGCTCGGGAATTTGAGATTGATCTTGCTAAACCGGCTTCTCCAGGTAACTTTGACGATTCACGGTCTTCTTTTTTCTCGGAGAATACTGATTTTGATTTCTTTTATTATGCAGCAGTCGTGTCGGAAACTGCACCACTTCTTCCTTCTTCAGCTGTCGTTCCTCCTCCTTCTCAAGTTATATCTCTTCTAGCTTCTCAACCAGGTTCACAGGAAGAACCAATAGCAGCCCTTCAAGGTTTAGACGAACCACTTGCTTCCGAAGAACAGAAGGCAGAAGGTCTGGAAGATAGCGAGAAGACCCCGGAGCAGTCTTTTGATTATGACACAAAGCTTTCTACATTTCTTGCTCCGGGGAGTGAGTCTTCTTCCAAGAAGAAGGGGAAACGTGTGGTTTCGAAGAAAGGAAAGAAGAGTTCTTCTGCTGCTGGGGATGAGGCAGAGATTGATCCGGCTGAGTCTCTTTCTCCTTCTTCTCCGATACGGCCTATGAAGCTAATTACCAGGCCGGGTAAAAGCTCCAAGGGTGGGAAGAAGGGGAAATGAGTTTGATTTTGCATTTTCTGCTTTTGGTATTGACCGGGCATTGTGCGGATACCGGTCTCCGCTTCTTTTTGTAACCTATACAATGTAAAGAATTTCTCATAGTGTTGAAATAAATAGATATTTTTCTTGTACAAATCCTTGTGTATGTAGGAATACATCTGTTTTTTATTTGACGTGTAGAGTAAACGATTCTTTTCACTTGTACGAACTTTTTGTCTGTGTTTCAAGAACGCATTTACTCCACATCTTTATTACGTGATATTGCAATGAACTTGTGGTATGTCGCTTATATATTACTTTTATTACTGTAACTGAATTGTATAATGCTGCCCCCATACCACAAGTATATTGTAATATTTCTTGCTGTCACAAGACCGATACTCTTATTTTTAGAAAATAACTTTCCCCTTTTTTCAGGGAAGAATTATTCTGCTTTTAATAGAGTATATCTTGTCTTTGGAGAAATTTTTATTTTCTTTTTCTTCCTGAAGAACACTTCGACCTCTGGGAATGATCACTTTTATTTGTTTGAAAGTGAATTTTCCTGTACAGTGAAATGAGCTTCTGAAGAAGGTTTTGATTTTTGTGCCCCAGTAGAGGGTTTATTTTTGGTACTTCAAGCAAGGTGAAGTACGCCTCTGAAGAGGTCTTTTGGTCTCCGAAGAGAAGCGATTTTGGTCTCCGAGGAGAAGCAATTTTGGTCTCCGAAGAGAAGCAATTTTGGTCTCCGAAGAGAAGCAGTTTTGGTCTCCGAAGAGAAGCAGTTTTGGTCTCCGAAGAGAAGCAGTTTTGGCATTTCATCTCTGGTGAAGTGGGTCTCCGAAGAGAAGCATTTTGCACTTCTACACGGGTGAAATGTGCCTCCGAAAAGGGCTTTTTAGCATTTCATCACTGGTGAAGTGGGTCTCCGAAGAGAAGCATTTTGCACTTCTACACTGGTGAAATGTGCCTCCGAAAAGGGCTTTTGCCTCCGAAGATGGCTTGTGCCTCCGAAGAGGGCTTGTGCCTCCGAAGAGGGCTTGTGCCTCCGAAGAGGGCTTGTGATTGCCTGGAAGTTACTTTCTCATGGTCGGAGGGGTCCACGGGACAAGCGTAAGTTGTTTGATTGGATGTTTATTTGTACAAACTATCGCAATCAATTAACAAGGTGCCCCTTTTTGGTAGTCCCACCGATCTTTTTGATTGAGGAAAGCTCTCCATTTATTGGCGTGCCTCGTTAGAGGGCTTTGTTGACCCTCGGGAAGGAGCATCAGTTGGTTGGTGTGCCAGGAAGGTTGCGTCTTAGGGGCAAGTAGATCCATGGGATGGACACAAGCTGCCTGATCGGATGCATCACAATCAGTTAGCGAGGGTCTTATTCCTTCTGCTTGGGAAGGTATCCCTTTAGTGGATCTACCTGCTTTCCTGTTGAGAGGCATACCTCCCTTTGGCTGCTTTCATGTTTGTTCGCTCATGTTGTATCATCATCCGCCAATCTGCGATCCTTTATCAATGTTTCCAAGCGCGTGTTCCTTTCTTTTGCAAGTAAATTGCTTTATCCGAAGAAGTAGACTTCACTGTTGAATGACTCCACAGAGTAAACGCAAGTTATTTGGTTGGATGCCTTTTTACATTAACGATCGCAACCAGTTAACGAGGGCTTAACATAGTGGAGCCGTCAACTTTTTATGTGAAGTTCCTCTTGTATGGGATTTGAGTTTGAAATTTTTGTTGCTTGAAATTTGCTTTAATAAATGATTTGTAAGGCTCACTTAGCTTTGCGATGGGTGAGCTTTGCTTTGATGACCTGCAGTATTAGATCGATATTTTAGCAATACATTTAGAGTATTTACACATCGAAATATAACAGGCATTTTATAATAGAAAACACAATGCATAGTTTTTCATTATTGAGTCACGATGATTTCTCAGCGGTTTACAATGCAAAAGTTACACATCCATTATTATCTTTACAAATTCAAGCAATGCAGTTAAGTAAAAATGAATGCTAGTTATTGTTGTTTCAGAATCTCCAAGCTGGATTTCCATTTGTGGTTGATTCATAGCTTTTGGATTTTTATGTCAGAGAAAGTGAGGGATGCCCCAGTCGTAGTTTTGTGGGTAATTAGTAGTCATCCCAACTTCTGCTTGCTGGGTATGGTCCCCCTGTGATAGCATTAATGACAAGCTTTTCTGAATCTTGCACTGCAGTGTTGTTGTGAGAATCGGATTGATGGGTAGGGTGTTGTTGATCCCGAGTGGATGAGGTTGGATCGACTCCGTTCCTTTTAACGTATTGTTGGAGTTTACCCTGCTCTAGCAATTCTTCAATCACCTTCTTTAATTGGCGACATTGGTCAGTGTCATGGCCAGGTTGATTGTGAAATTGGCAGAATTTTCCATTACGCTTTGCCCCTCTCTTCATCTCAGGTGGCTTAGGATACCTGACAACGTCCTTTGTTGCAAAAAAGATATTTCTTGGTGTATCAGTTAAAGGAGTAAAGTCCGAAGGATTAAAGCGGCGAGGTTTCTTTTCATTTCCCCGGCTTTTTCCTCCTTCATTCTCCCTTTTCTGACTTTCAGATTCTCTTTTCTTAGGTGGGACATTGTCATTATCAGTCTGGGCAGTAACCACTTTCGATGTTGCAGAAAGGCTTTCAAGGCGAATGAACTCATCGGCCTTTTTATAAAATTTATCAAGTGAGTTCGGTTCCTTCATCTTTAGCCATATCCCAAATTTACTCGATTTATCAATGGCTCGCATCAAATAAGTCAGGATCATGCGTGGTTCCGCATTTTCTACCTCGGCTAAAGCTATATTGAAACGGCTCAAGAAAGATTTGATTGATTCTCCGGGCGCTTGTTCAAGGTTAGACAATGACATTATATCCTTAGCTCTTGAAGCATACAATCTGAACTGTTCCTTAAACTTTTGCGTTAAGTCGGAGAATTTATCTACAGACCGAACTGGAAGCTTTGTGAACCAAAGTAAAGCCACAACTTCTAGGTATACCGGAAAGTACCGACACTTAATCTCGTCTGATGCTCTTGCACCAGTCATATGCCAATCATATTTGTATAGGAAATGATTAGGGTCAGTGGTTCCCCTATAGGCTTGGATAGTAGGAGGTGCAAATTTCCTTGGAAACTCCGCTCTTAGGATCCTTTCAGTAAACGGAGTTCTGCTTGGCGCAAATCCCCAGTCAGCCTCATCCTCTTCCCTTTGCATTCTCTCTTTCATGATGCGGCCAACCATTTCAGACAAGTACTCTTTATTGTTCAAAGACACCTCCGGGCAGGCATTAGTTCTTTCCTCGGAATTTTGCCCGGGCATATGCTCATGACAAGTTGGTTGCGGCATAGAACCATCAGCTCGGAAAGGTGGCATTTCAGGAAGAGTAGTTCGATGGTTTTCTGGTTGACGATTTGCCCCGAGCAGAGCAGTTAATCTATCTATCATCAAAGCGTTTTGAGTTTCAATTTGTTGGTATAATCCAGAAACTGCGTCATCCAATTCAGCCCTGGTGACTCCAACGGTTGGAGTTGCTTGGTCTGTTATTGGGGAAGCGGAAGTTCCTTCGTGAGCATTTCCAGATCTGATAGGTCTACCTCTTCTTCCAGGAGCCATTATTTCAGATCTGGTTTTTAAGAGAGGTTCTTTTTTATGAGTCTTTGCGAAGCAACGGTGGATGATCACCTGAGTTGGGTTCTCAGTGAAAGCACCAAAATGTTAACGGTAAAAAGTGAACGCTAACACCCAGTGTGTGTAATAGAATTGTGAAAGCACCACCCGTTGGTACGGGAACAGAATATGAGCTGAAAATAGCAGAAAAGCAGTAAATGAACAACAGATTTATAGTGGTTCGGCCCGTAATTGAGCCTACGTCCACTTTACAGTCTTTTATTGCTGATTTGGTTACAATTCGATACGATATCCTTCTAAATACAATACAACTTGATCATGAAAACATTCTTGACTACTAGCTCGATCTTTGATGATAAAACTCGACGAATCCGTGTTGGATGCAAGGAGCTCTTCTCGAAGATCGTTGTAGTGTCTCGAATGCTTGAAGATCTTTGATTGCTGAATGAGAGGAGGCTTCGACAGTGTGACGGCGCTTGGAGAAATGAATGGCCAAAGTCCCCTTCATGTTGGAAGTGGTGGGGTATTTATAGGAGCTGATTTGGACTCTGGAAATTTTCTTAAGTCCTAAGTCGTCGCCGACTTAGTATAAGTCGCTGCCGACTTATGATAGGTCGTAGCCGGTTTATCAGTTCCAACACTTCCCTAGTAGTTCACCTCCTCTTCTGGTTTTACGCTCAAGTCCTAAGTCGCCGAAGACTTAAGGTAAGTCGGTGACGAGGTAAAGGTGTATAAGGTCTCAGTGTTGTTAGGTCGGAGTAGAGTTAACGTGCAATCTTAAATCAGCAGTTTGTTAACTCGGCAGGCCTTGCTAACTCGCACTTTGTTAAATTGGTTGGCTTCCTTAAGTCGGTAGTCATTTTAGGTCGGCAGCTCCTCTTAGTAGTGGATTACCTTAAGTCGTCTCTTATTAGGTCGTACGCTTCCTTATGTTGTGACTTGTTGAGTCAGTATACTCTTTAACTCGGTAGGTCGCAAGTTCCCATAGGTCGGCAATCTGTTAAGTCGGAAGCCCTTGTTAACTCACAATTTGCTAGGTCGGTAGGCTTCTTTTAAGTCGTTATGCCGTTAACTTTCTTAAGTCGGCAAGCACCTTAAGTCGACCAGCATCCTAAGTCGGCATACTTCTTAGGTCGGCAAACACCTTAAGTCAGCCAGCATCCTAAGTCGGCATACTTCTTAAGTCGGCAAGCACCTTAACTCGGCTCCTGCTAGGTCGTGAGTCGAAAGGGGGTTAACACTGCCCATTGACAGGCCTAATTATAAGTGTATAAGTAGACACTCATGCCGGAATTGAATTGCTCAAAATACCGCGTTGTTAATTTAAATTTGGCAAAACTGAACATATACAGTAAATAAAATAATCACAGATCACAGACACAGAGTAATAATTGCAGCGGAAATAAAAGAGATAGTAGTTCATGAAGCTACTATATAAATATATAAGTTACATTAGAGTTAAACCAGATACAACGGAAGAGTAATACGATACATCAGATACAAATCAGAATACATCACTGGAATCATCGAATACTGAAAGCAGAATATATGGCTGGATCTTCAAGTAAAGCTCCAACTTCAAAGGTGAGTCTCGAATACTGGTACACTCAGTCTGACCCGAGCGTAAAGAAAAACACAAACACTCGAGTCAGGATTAACATTCTTTTATCAATAAATCCAACTCAAGTGAAATAGCAATTGAAATACAAGTAACTCAAAGGATGTTTGGAATAACCATCCTTTAAGGATCCGTTAAACTATCTACTATGTAGTAGTGTACGATAAGTAGATAATGCCTATCAGTAATATAAGATATCAAAATAGTGTTAAGGCGTTACCATTATCCCCCTTAACACATTTTTATTCCTAAGAGCATATACAAGACCGTAGTTTCCCCAAAACCGGAAGTCACCAGAGGGCAATCCATATACTAAAGGTACAAAACAAATTCGTAGTGGTCGCGTATATCGGGATCCAAGTACGACAAGGCACATGAGGCAATACCCAAGGTAGTGAAACTACCGTTTGCCTGATCCGGACTGGTGAGAATGCATCGCCGCAGCGACTACAACACCGCGAAACAACATTCCCAAAATCAAGGGTGCACCAATCGACAACAAGTAATGAGTAGTTCGAAGAAGTGTGTTCGCTTGAGGTAGCTGACCTCCATTGGCCCGGCACGGCTCCTGTTTTAGTCATTTCCAATTTGACACAAGTGTCAAGGCTATCCATTATCGTTCTCTTTCTTCAGTCATCACGTACATCATTCCAACCACTTCATTCTGGATCACACTCCGCGTATAGTTATTAAAGTGGTTTTCGGTTTAGACAGAGAGTATGTCCATAACCGATTCTGGTTCCTTTAATAACCTTCGTGATTATTACACCGATTGGTCGTTTAATATATTTCAAAACCAAATCAAATTCAATTTCAAATAGAATTTGTAAATCAACACTTCATTTGTCTTTCTAAACCAATTTCCAAAATTTATGTTTCAAAACTTCCAAATTCATAATTTCAAAATCTCATAATTCAATCTCAATTTTTATTTAAAACACTTCAAATATTGATTCAAGTTCGTATATCAGTTTCATTCCGAAATCATTTAAATTAACTTAATTTAACCTTCAAATCAATTTAAATTCATTTATCGATTTCATTTAATATTCGTTAAGTAAATTTGTCATTCAAAACAATTTCTATTAAATTTCCAATTCATTAAATCCATTATTTAAGTTCAACTTCATTATATCAAAACTTACAAATTTAATTAAATTAAATTCATCAAACCAAATTCTTTAAATTTCAAGTCTTATATTAATTCAATAAATCACATTTTATTTCTTGTTAAAGAAATTCAATTTCACTTATTTACTTACTTAAATAATTTTCCAAAACTTAATTAATAAAGAAACTCAATTCCAATTATTTACGAAGTAAAATTCACTTATTCAAAGTTCAATTTTACTTATTAAAGAATTCAATTCAATTTAATCATTAAATAATTCAATCTTATTTAATTATTAAATAATTCAACTTAATTATTAAATATTTCAAAGTTTAATAATTTCAACTTAATTTTAATTTCAAACTTAATTATTAAATCATTTCAAACTTAATTCAATCATTTCTCAAATTAAACAACATTCTTTCATCAATTACATTGTTAATATTTTATTTCATATTTTTAAATATTAACATTTCCTTTCATTAAAAATTCAAATTTCAACTTCATTTCAAAACCATATTATTTATTCAAATAAAATCTTCGTTTTATTTTTTAATCAATTTATTGACCAATCGGGTTTTATTTAATTCTCTATCCTAGGTCAAAGTTCAATTTGGGTATTTATCATTTCAACCCGATTCTAATTCAATTCAAAATCATAGCATAGCAAAGGGAACTTGCAGTGTGATAACTGGGATGGTGTCAAAGTAAATAAACAAGCAATAACAACAAACAATAACAATCCAATAATCAATTTAAATAATCCCGAAATAACCGTATTAATTCGCATTGTTATTTGTACGAATTTATATAATTATTTCTAGAATCTACACTATCATTTCATGTAGATTAAAGATTATTACATTACGGTTTTTACTTGTCATTCAATTTCAATTTTTACACTACAACAATTAATCCAATATACGTCGATGGTTCAAAGTGTAATTATCGCTATTCTATATGTCAATTAATTAAAAGGGGTCATATTCACTAATCAATTTTAAAATATAAATCAGTTTTAAAATTTTTAACTACTCTATATCCATTTCGATTTTGCATACTATTTATCATTTAACACTAACAATTTAACGTCCAATATAAACATCAACAATCAATCAATTATCAGCCAAACTGCATTATCATCACATAAATAATTAACAGATAATGGTGTCAAATGTCACAGGTGAACTGATACAGGCAATAGCATATATAACAGTGTAATTAAATAACAGCAGCATATTTCAATTGTCGTTTAAATTGAAATCAGATTTAATAAATAAAAGAACGTTAATCGTGAGTGATTGCTCACCTTCCGAGGCTGAAGAGGATAGATACTGAAATTGAGTTACGAAATGCAAGCACGAATTCGATGATCAAAGCTGATAACAAGGAATAGATGAAATCAAATCAGACTGTATCGATGAAGGTAATTGGTCTAAGTGAATTTATATATATAAATATACAACTATATATGTCTATTTACATCATATTATAAATTCAACACATTTTAAATTTAAATATATATGTATTTAAAAATCATTGTTTTAAATAAAACACACATAATAGAACAAACATATCTACCTAAAATAACTTGAAATAAATACATATATATATACTTTCCAAGCTATTAATGTTAATGTAAGTATAACGTATTATATAAATATACATATTTTCAGAAATACTAATTTACCAGTATATAAACTTACCTATCTAACAGAACTTACTGTTAAGCATATTACAAACCAACATTAGATTACAAATCAAAGCATATATATCTATATCATATAAACAGGGCTCGAACACCAAAACAATGAAAAGGGAAAAATAGTGGAAGAGAAATAAAACAAAACAAAACAGGTCCTACAAAACTTTATATAAGCAAGTCAAATATAGTAACAGTATAAACAAACTCTTTATATCGACTTTGGGAAATCAAAATACATGAAATAAACCTTTGTAATCTATATTTTAAAAATCAGTGCTCGCACCAAAACCAATATAACACTTGCATACGTATTTTAAAGCATATAACTTGACAAATACATATACCCACTTGTACTCCTATACTGCTATTGATTTACACACCACATAAACTAATATATAACTTAGATAACTTTCCATACTTTATAATATATAAAATAGTTTGATATGTGTAAATTACTGTACACCTTTATACCTTGCAAACTTATAAACTGCAACATACTTTAACAGTATATATAAATGTAAACAATTATAAATTTCTACAATAAGCCTCAATAGATCGTACATATATATAAACAATATATATATTCGTCGTACCTTGATACAAAGAAAATCTCGGCTAGAGATGACTCGGCAGGAAGGCAAGG
Source organism: Allium fistulosum (assembly GCA_030737815.1). Taxonomy (NCBI): domain Eukaryota; kingdom Viridiplantae; phylum Streptophyta; class Magnoliopsida; order Asparagales; family Amaryllidaceae; genus Allium; species Allium fistulosum. Next base: position 91,081,723 of record CM060905.1, read on the forward strand.
GATCTAGTTCGATGGGCTTGGCTGGCGGAGGTGGATGTATTCAGCTGTTATGGAAAGAGAGGAGGAAGGCCATGCGTTGAGTGGCGGAGGTCGGTTGCGTGGAGAGAGGGTCTCGGTGAAGTGGTGGTTGCTGGCCAAGATGATGTGGGAGTTTCGAATGGGATGCGGTGAAGTGGACGGATGTGGATCTACGATGGGCGATGGTGGAGAAAAACGGGCAGGGGTGGGAACGTGGCAGTGGTCTGGGTGTGGAAGGCGGAGGTCTTGGGCACCGGTCGGCAGGCCGAGCTTGGGTCGAAACACGGGCTGGTGATGGTGGGATTGGTGAGGGATGGGGCGCTGGGTTGCTGCCGGCGAATGTTCGCGGGGTAGTGCTGTACTCGGTAGTGGAGGGGGTTGTACGGGTGTGGAAGTGGGAAAAGGAGGTGCTATGAAGAGTCACAGCAAAATGAAAAGAAAAAGAAAGAAGCAGGTTCACGTTATATATATGTACTATAATGTTAAATTTCTTAAGGCAATGAATAGACTGAGAGCAAAATCATAGATTTGGCAAAAGCTGAAGCTTAAATCAAAAATGTGTTGGATACATCAAAAGATGAATAGGAACAGTGACAGGAAAAAAAGAAAACGTATCAAAAGAAGAAATGGAGGAGGAAACCAGCAGCCAAATGAAAATGAACAGATGTAAGCAAAGCAATAGAACGAATGGACAAGTTAATAAATTGAAGCCTAGGAAAAGAAAAGTCAGTAACCAAATCAAATAACTGAACGTGTACTTTGAACAGTGGGAAATGTGGGAAAGATCAAAAGTCAGTACGTGAATTCCAATGAATAATAAAAGCCACTGACTATTGGTTTGCCAACGGATGGGCAAAGTTCACACAGAACAAACAGACGAACAGTTACGGTTAACAATTCGCGTGTTCGCTGTATACCGAAAAACCGAAACACACAAAAGAATATAATATGGAGATAAGCACGACGAGACGATCAAAACAGTATATTTATATCAGTGGTATGATTGAATTATAAAAATTTGAATTTTCTACTTGCGGAAAATGCAAGAAAAACGTAGAAAATAAGATCGACGGAGCCAAAGATTTCTGAATTTGGAAAAACGACAAACTGACATCTTACTCAGAAGATGGTTTAGAATTTTTCTATGTAAAAATATTTAGGTTTCGAAAACATTTTATTTTCATCGTTTTTTAACTGATTAAATTAAAGTAAATTTACGCGCGAAATAAACTTTCATATTTTTGGATGAAAATTTACCAGTTGCTATGTTTAACTAAACGCATTCCAAATATCAAATTTATATTTAAAAATTTTATCGTTTTAAATTTCGCAAAATTTCAATTAATAACGTTATTAAAACCAGTTAAAATTTACGTGTCGTTACACAATCAAACTATTTTATATTCTTATCAAAACATTTGTTCAGTTTTGATGCTTCTCGAATGACACTTTCGTATCTTTTCTTGGATCATATCCAAAAACTCATAAACTCATTATCGCTTCCACTGACTTCGAAATACTTTGGTCATTATGTGTAAACAGCTAAATCATTATTTAGAATTTTCTGTTTCATCACATATGTGCCAAAATATAAAGTCACACTATGTGATAATTTTATGAGTAAAATCTGAACCTTCTTCAGCACATCGAACGGTGAATCTATTATGTTAATTTCAACAATTGAAATTTACGGTATTATTCTTATCAATGGGGCTCACTATATTCCAATTACATTTGTCTTTCTCTTAAAGACACATTTGGGGCCAATGGATCATATCCTTTGGGTACAACTTTCAAAAATCATATTTTCGTAATGTACTTAGAATCAATTTCGAATTTGTGCATCATACAATATCATAGAGTTGATACTCTAAATGGTTTAATTGACTGCTGAGGATTATCTATTTTCGACATTCATAAGAAACTCATAGTTTCTCTTCAATGTACAAGAATACTTATTAGACATTCTAATGTGTTGTATTCATTTATGTTTGGTTAATTTCATTTCATCCCTTGCAATCAGCTTTATCCTTGGATCATATTCCAATCCATTTTATACCAATAATTTCTCAAATAAATTCCTTCACTACAAAGTTGGTATTTCTTGAAACAACGGTTGTTTCTTAATGCAATGGAATGGATATTCGGAAACATTTATGACTTGCTTTATGTAAAACTAATTTTGCATCAGTTATGAATATATTTATGTTCACAACATAAAGTAGTCAATTAATAACTATAGTTGTAACACCACGTAAAATGAACCATAAATAAATAAAGTAAATTAAATTAAATTAAATGTGATAAGGTAGAAAATGGAAATTTTATAATAGTTGGAACATGACCATGAAAGTTATACCGTTGCATTCGTGTTGAAATTCGGATTAGTTTCCATGTATAATATGCTGAAAATGGAGCTCGAACGAAGAAGTTATGAGCATTTGAAGTTTTTAGATATAAAATAATTTGAATAGGATTCAAATAAATAAGTAATTCCTTAATTTGAAATTTGAAATTAATTTTTACTGGACTTGGGGATTGAGTAACATTATAAATTAGCAATTAATGTTAAAGGTTAATTAGGGTATAAAATCAATAAATAATCAGGCAATGTTAAAGGTTAATTAGGGTATAAAATCAATAAATAATCAAGCAACGGTAAAATAAAATAAATACCTTCCCAAAATAAGAGAAGAAGTCGACCCAGCACCTCAAGCGGTCGACCTAGAGGTAGACCGTAGGGGCCGGCCACTTAGAGCATGAGGGTCAACCACTTCCTTGTTATGGAACCTATTTTCATAAGTTGTACGTTTCAGATTTATCGGTTTTTAATCCATTCTCATTCAAGGGTTCTGGTGCATTTCCAACCACTATAAATCAGACCCTAGACCTTTCTGTTTTATCCACAAATATTTTGAAAATAATAGGGAAACTCTACCATTGTTATCTCTCCAAATTAGATTCAGAAACTCCATAGAGAATTCAAGTAAGAATCCAATCTATTTTCTATTTATTTCTTCTTCCTCCAACCTATTCTTATTCTATTATCCTCTAACTATTCTGAATCTAATAAATATATATACCTCTTTCCTATTGTGTGTGTGTATCAAAAGAAAGAAATTCGGGAAGAGCTTGTGTGGCCTGCGAATCCAAGGAAGGTAAAGCTAAGGCTATCCTATGAGTGGAAACCATGGTATTTCTTTTCAGCAATTGTTCAGTGTATTTCATTTTGGATTTGAATATACCTTAGGGATTTTGGGATTTCGAAAATATGATAGATAAAATCTCTTAAAACTCCTTTTTATTTCAATATGTCAATTCTATGTTGAGATTCCTAATTATTTACATTAATTTGATGGGATTTGTTTTATTTATGCAATTTTTGATAATTTCATAGTATATTCCACTTCTCCTTCTTCGTTGGGTCAAATTGTGATTCTTCAATAAAATAAGAGGTTTAGAGTACGAAATCTATTCGTAGTTTACACCACTTATTCTTTTTTTTATATAAAAGAGAGGAGTTGAATAGAATATGGGATTTAGATTGCAATTCTTATTGTTTAAGATATTCCATCGAATTGGTGTAATAAATTGGGTTTCTATTTTATTTGCAAGTCTATTATTGTAGTTTTCATTATGAATATTTATTCCCTGTTTTAGATATTAGAATCCTATGAAATCTTGTGAATTTGAAGAAAAAGGACTGGTAATAATAATTGATTGGAGAATTGACATTTAACGTTAGTTTAGAGCGTAAAAATCCATGCGTTTAGAACTTGTTAAGCGTAAATATTTATTTATCTCTATTTGCATAATTAACGTATAAATACTGTACATATAGCGTAGTTAATTAGGCATTTATTTTCATTTATCCCCCCCTCCACTAGGAAGGTAATTGATTGTTAGGTGAAAATAAGAAGAAACTCTTATATATATATACTAATTATTATTTTAAAGCGTAATAAGGAAGATTCCTTATAAGGCCTTATTTAAGAAACGGTGAGATGAGTGTATATATATAAGGAGTAATTTATGTGTGGCTATATCATATGGATGTGAGGTCAATAGAGTTACATGACTGAAGTCCGCCCTTCACTTTGAGGCTATCAACAGTTGTGTACACTTTGAGTGATGTGAGAAATCCTTATGATAAATATTTGTAATGGCCCGAGGTTGGTCCCAAATTCTATAAGGGAAATCTGTCCAGCTGGTCTGGCTACCAATTCCTACAAATAGTCGGATTAATGTAGACGTCATTATGAGTATGGGCCATAAGACGACGAGCCTGTTTCGGGGTCTTAAGTTATTAAGTGGTTGGACCCACATTTTTTCCCCAGATGAAGTATTAAATGGCCTAAGGGACACATTAGGTGGTATCTCTACAGGGGTCCGCTTTTGGAAATAGGTATTAAATGATGGGGTCTACCTTAATTAAGGTATTACATGATTAGGGTCTGCCTATTTTCGACTTGGAAGTATTAAGTGGTCTATGAGATTCCATATGATGTTAGCTAGATAGTACCACTGAGGAGCACGCCTTGGAAATAGGTCTTAAATGATGGGGTTGCCTTATTTAAGATATTAAATGACCAAAGTATGCCTATTTTCCAATAAAAGTGGCTTGGGTGCCATCACTCAAATTATTAGCTATTTATGGCGTATAATTGGGATATGAGATTTTAGATACCTGCTTCTGGAATGGAAGGTGTTAAGTGGTTGGACCCGCCTCCTTTCCTTATCAAGAAATATTAAATGATTTTAATGGTTTTATGTTCATAGACATATTCTTATTTTGAAATATTGTAATGACCCGTATTTTTAACTATTTTAAATTATTAAATTTAATACAATTATTGAACAAAAATGGTTAGAAATAAAATTTTAATGATTTATTAATGTAGTAATTTAATATGAACTCGAATAAAATTTTGAAATAACTAATTTCGAAGATTTTGGCGATAACGAGTATTGAAATGAAATTCTATATATTTAATGTGTTTATAATCAATAGCCAGAATTGAATAATACATATTGAATTACTGTAAAATGAAAGTAGTAGTTTATTATTTGAATTCGTTTTAAAGGTAAATTTTATAAGTTGAATAACTTATATTTGAAATAATGTAATTTATTGGATAATTAAGTTGTTTAAATTTAATATTGCAATTATTTAAATAATTGAATCTTAAATTAATGTGAATCAAAATAGTATTGGAAATTGATTTAAATTTTATTTAAACAAGAATGAAGATCGTTTGCTTTTAAAATTGAATTTAAAGGTTAATAAATAGAAATCGAAAATTTTATATTTCAATTAACGAGTAAAAATAGTCATTTTAGCCACTGTCTCGGATCTCGACGAAACCAGTTTTATTGAATATGTAATAGTGAGTTATTGTAGGATTTCAAGTTTCGTAGCAATCGGACTTGTCGTTTGGCCGTGCTAGCTTGAAACGTGTAAAATTTAATTTTAGAATTTAATTAAAATAAATTGATTTTGTAAAGCTATCTTCTGCGTACGATCGAATTAGGCCTCGAGATTAGTTCCGTTGTGTTCGGAATGGGGGTAAAACATATAGAACGCCAGGCAGCAAGCTTCGATTGGAGCTCGAGAATTTTAGGCATTTATAGGCGAGATATTTTCAAATTATAATAATATAGATATTTCTTCCTTCCTCCAACATATCATACAGGCAGCCTCCTATTAGTCTTCCCCTGTACTTCATCTCCTTTCCCATATCTTTTCAAACTGCAACAATCGAAAAATAGAGAAAAAGCGGCCGAAGTCGCAGCCTGGAGGAGCGAACACGCGTGAGACGGGGCGAACTGAAGGGGCGACGGACGTAAGTTGGAGGTCGCGATCGCTGGCATTGGTGAAAGAGGCTCTGAGGTGGCGGTCGTTGGGGCGAAGTCCGATCGAGCTCCGGTCGTCTAGATTGGCGTGTGCACATTAGGGTTTCACGTGCGGGTCGGGTTTCTCGAATGTGAATTTCGACTTGGAAATCACGCCTAGAACGAGAGTGATTAGGTAACGAACTGTTTTTTTATTTGTTAATTACTTTTTTAATTCAGTTTAATTATATTCAAATGATAATTAATCGATATCTTTTGTGTACGAGGTCTGATTCGAGCGAAACGAGTTGCGTTGTGATCCTATCAACATCGTCTAAAATATGGGATCGAGTTGGAATTTATTTGAAGCTAGAAATACAGTTTCAAATAAAAAGGTGAGTGTTTTATACGTTCACAAAGTACTAAAATAATTTTTATGTTAGTTAAATTTATATCGTGAAGTGATTTAAATTGATTGACTGTTGTTTGGTAAATTTAACTGACATTTAAATTGATATGAATTGAAATGATAGGAATTTGAATTGACGGTTCAAATTTTAAATGGGATTTAAATTTATAGTTAAATTCCCTATTATTGATAACTAGTAAATTGTTATGATACTTGACTGATTTGGATGTTGATTGTGACGGATGCCATTGATTGATATATTTTTGGCAAAGCCAGCGGGGTTAAAAGGACCCCTACCTTTTATTTATACCCAGTAAATATTACAAGTATAAATCAGAAACACATAGAGAACAAAGAAAAGGAAAGAGACAAAAGTGTGCTAGCCGAGAAAAGAATAAATGGCAAGGAGCTTCACCAAAGGGAAGCCCGAGGCTTTTCATTAGGCGACCTGAAGCATGACAGATATTTCAAGAGACTGCAGACAAAAACCGAAGTAAGAAACATTATGACTCGAAGCAGCCCAACAGCCTAGAAGCATGTGATAACTAATGACAGAAACACTGATGGAGGCCAAAACCACCTCATAATTTTCTGACTAAGGCATGAAAGAGATCGTGTTTAGAGGAAAACTTTCCTGCAAACACACGAATATTTCTTTCAGCCCAAATCACATGGATAAAGGATTTTAAAATATGCAGCAGTAATCTTGAATGAGAAGATCTCCATCTAGTAGCATTAAAAATAGTGAACCACTCAATTCTCGAATTCATTGAAGGGGAGTGCAGACCTTTAAGTCTTAGGATATGCTTCCAAATGAAGAAGACATGAGGGCATGTAAAGTAAAGATGCTGGACAGTTTCAAGAGCAATACCACAGAGGACACATGCAGATTGGTTTATTAAGCCCATAGCATATAGTTTATCACACATTTGTAATCCACCTCTGATCACTCTCCAGAACAACAAGTTTTGAGTAGGAGAGGAATTCATTTTCCAAATTATCTTGTACCATGAAAACTCAGCATAGATATGCAGTTTGTTGAGAGCATTGTTCACCTTTTTAATAGAGTGAGCACCACCATCCCAGAAGTAACATGCTCGGAAGATAAGAAAGTCTGATCATGAATGTAGGTCCAGGCATTTCTTATGATTAGTGAGCTAGAGTAAGGAAGGGAGATTCTCCCTTCACATAGGAAGTTTGACACTTTTCCAGCCTCGGGAATTCCAGTCATTGCTCTTAAATTGTATGGGATTAGATGACCAAGAATCATGCCATTACCAGCCCAAGGATCATACCAAAATGATAACGAGTGACAATTTTTCATGGTATATTTGAAGATAGGGAGGAGACTTTGCCTAAGTTTCAACATATTTCTCCAAGTACTACTGCAATCATGAGGAATTTGCATAGTCCAAAAATAGTTTGATTTGAGTATGTTTTTTCTACACTAGACAGCCCATAAATTATGGTCAGCTATGAGTCATTTATCAAAGTGAGTTGAATGAGCTGCCCTATTCCATTGTTTAATATTCATGACCCGAAGGCCACCATTGGCTAGAGGGCAGCAAACAGATTTGAATGCAATTGGTATAAGCTTCCTGGAGTAGGGGTTACCATGCCAAAGAAACTGGTTCATAGCAGAGTTGATCTTACTAGTTAATTTGAAGGGTGGAATGAACATCCTAGCATAGTATGAGCACATGGCCGAGGCAATGAATTTGATGATGATCAGCCTACCTACTATAGAGAGCTTAGAGGCAAACCAAGAAGAAAGTCTGGAGATTATTTTTTCATACATGGGAAGGCAATGGAATGTTTTGACACTAGAAGAGGTTGGGGGGGACCCAAGTAAACTTCATTATCAGAAAATGAGGATAATGTTGATAAAGTAATTAAAGTTTCTTTAATATCATCTGGCACTCCAGCAATACAAATTTTAGATTTAGATAAATTTATACTCAAACCAATGAGTAGTGTGAAGGTGGAAAGAACTGACAAAATACAGGAAATGGATTTGGCATTTGGTTTAGAGAAGAGCATTAAATCATTAGTAAACATGAGGCTTGAAATTTGGGGATTCCTGCATTTGGGATGGTGATCCATTAACTTGTTATCCAGAGCATGGTTGAATTGAGCAGTTAAGAATTCCATAACACATGTGAATATGTATGGGGATAGGGGATCCCCTTGCCTAAGGCCTTGAGTGCTTCTGAAATAGCTAAAAACAGATCCATTGAGGCTTAAGGAGTAGTGGAAAGTTGAGAGACAAGTGTAAAGCCAAGCCAGGAAAGTATGCGGGAAATTCATGGAATGTAGTATGTATATAACTGCCTTCCAGTGAACAAAATCAAATGCCTTTTGTATGTCAAGCTTGAGAACACATCTTGGGGATATGTTTTTTCTGTTATAACCCCTTAATAATTCAGAGGATAGTAGTATGTTGTCAGTAATTTCTCTACCAGGAAAGAAAACATTTTGGTTCTTAGAGATAACCATGGCCAAAGCAAGTTTCATCCTGAAGGCTAAATTTTTTGCTATGGATTTGTAAATCACATCAGCAGCTGATTGGCCTGAATTGAGAAACAGACGTAGGCTGAGATAACTTAGGGATTAAAGCAACCCTGGTAGCATTAATACCAGAGAGTAATATATTATGCTTGAAGAAGTTTTTAACTGCATTGATAACATCTCTCCCGATGATGTGCCAACAAGATTGGAAAAAGAGAGCATTAAAACCATCTGGTCCGGGTGAACTATTCGATTTCATGTCAAAAATAGAATTTTTTATCTCAATGTCAGTGACAAGTACAGTCAGGGTTTTGCAATCATCAACAGAAATATAGGAAACTTGATATTTGCATAGCGATGAAGTTGATGATTCTCATTTGACATAGGGCCAAGCAAGTTGTTGTAGTAATGCAAAAAAGCATTTTGAATTGATTCAGATGAATTGCAATTTACCCTAGATTGGTTATGAATGGAAGTGAAGTGAGATGTTGAAAAAAAGTATGCCATTGATTGATATTTTTGATGATTTGGATGTTTATTTATTTTGATATATCCTGTTATCACCCTGTATATTATTTGACAGTATATAAAACTGTTAATCGAATTATTTCGAATAAATTAAGAAATAGGTTGAAATGATATATACCTATGACATTTATTTTGGATTGAAATGATATATATCCACCCCTAAATTAAATTGAAATAATTGATTCACTTGGCCATAAGATAGAAAATTATATATGGACACCAGATTTTGTTAAATTAAATGATTTTAAAAATTTTGATTTGAAATTATTTAAATGATTTTGATAAAGGAATAAAAATAGAATTTATGGAAATCGAATTATTTTCGAGCTTTAGCTCTAAATGTGGAATTAAAATGTGTTCAACGAAATTGTTTAAAAATGAAATTTGAGATTTTGAAGTTGTAATTGAAATATGGTTTGAGTTTCGGAAATTGAGTTGTTTTAAAAGATTTGGATTTTATTCGAACTTTGAAATATTGCAAATAAACGTAATTTAAAACGATATTTCAAAATTGAGCTTGGAATTGAATTACTTTGAAGATTTCTTAAATTGAATATTGAAGTTAATTTGATTTAAATGATTTAAATTGATATTCTAAAATCAACTCGAATTCATATAAATTGAAATGGTTTAAAATTGAGAATTGAATTAAAATTAATTCAAAATGGAATCGAAATTGAAATTAACTGAAATTGAAATCGGAATTGAATTAATTTGAAATTGAAATTGATTTGACTAGAAATTGATATCGAAGTTAATTCGAATTGAAATCGGATTTGAATCGATTTAAATCTAAATGGAAATTGGAATTAATTGAATTGGAAGGTTTGGAATTGAATCAGTTTGACTTTGAATTTATTTTCAAATAAATTATTTTAACATAAAATATTTAAAATCTATCCTTTTAAATATTCAAATTATTTTGATTTTCCAAACTATTTCCTATATAAACCATTTTATTAAACTATTTTATATCAAACTATTTTAACTTTTGAACTATTTAAAACTATCCAACTATTTTCTAAAAATTCAAACTGGTCAAGGCTGGAAATTTATATTTAAATCGTTGATTTAAATACGAATTGGGTTAAAATGAAGCTATAACCTAAACTGAAATTCGATACAATTTTGGAAGCGGAATCGAGATATTGAGGCAAATATGATTTTGATGTGAAATAATATATTTTGAGTAAATATGATGATTTTGAAATATAATAATATTTTACAGTGAATATGATATTTTGATATCAAATATGAATCGTTTCGAAATGTAAAAGAACCAACCGGTGTGTAAAACAACGTTTGGTTGTTAAAGAGACCGGGGCCTCTTATTGACATACTCTCTGTCAATATTGGAACCACTTTAACAACTGTGTACGCGGAGGAGACTCCAGAACGAAGTGGTTGGATTTGGCGTCATTTGCTGGATTTGAAGAAAGAGAATGATGATTGATAGACCCCGGCACTTGTGCCAATTTGAAATGACTAAAACAGGACGGCTTGACAGAGCCAAGCGGGCTAGCTACCTCTAGCGGACATCCATTCTTCGATTTTATTAGACTTGGTCCATATTATTACTCTTGTTGTTGGTTTCGATAGGTGCACCTTGATTTTAAGATAGCCTCCCTTGACTCGATATGGAATGGATGGACGCGGTGGGCGGTTGTGGCTACGATGCATTACCACCAGCCTTGCTTCCCGAACTGGTAGTATCCTACCTTGGGCATTGCCTCACGTGCCTTGTCATACTTTTATCCCTATACGAGACCCCTACGATTTTGGTATAGTGTAACGACCCGCTATTTCGAACCATTCGCATCCACACATGTCAGACTTGAATTGCTCAAAATATCAGATTATTAATTTATATTTGGCAAAACTCAGCATATACATTAAATAAATCAATCACAGAATCACAGACACATAGTAGTATAACAATAAGCAGCAGAAAGGATGAATAGTAGTTCATGAAGCTACTATATAAACAACAGAGTTTGAAACAAAATACAATAGAATATCTCAAATACAATGTAGTCTCGAATACAACCAGATGACAAGTCTGAACCAAAACCACTGGATAGTTAAAAGCTGAATAGATACAGATGGATCTCCAAGTGAAGCTCCAACTCCAAAGGTGAGTCTCAAATACTGTGACACTCAGTCTGACCCGAGCATAAAGCAAAACACAAAACACTCGAGTCAGGATTAACATTCTTATATTAATAAATTCAACTCAAGTGAAATGTCAACTGAAATACAAGTACCTTAAAGCATGTTTAGGATTTCCATACTTTAAGGATCCATGGAACTATCTACTATGTAGTAATATACGCTATTATAATATGTTTATGGTAAAGTAAACTATTAAAATAGCGTTAAGGCATTATGTAACGACCCGTAAATTTTAATAATTTTAATAACATAATTAACTGAAATTTTGTGAAATTTTAAATAATTGAATTTGGAAATAAAAATTTAATATTTGTAATACGTCTACTTGAACGTAGTAAATGGTAAATTTTCATCTGATAATATGGAAGTTTATTTTCTTGTATAATTTTATTTAAATTTAAATCTGAAGTGACCCTCTTCTCTGATCACTTGTTTGCAGTGATTTTTTTTACAATAAATCACTTCTCTTAATTTATTCCCCCAAGATCCAAAATCTTACCAATATAAACATATCAGTGTATAACTAAATCATATCATTTATATATATGAAGATATATAAATGGTTCTTTGCTTATCAGAGTAATTAAAATAGCAAAGAAACTCATTCACACATTGTTTCTCATATTTGAAAGACTTTGTGTCACATAGCAATTTTTATCTATTTCTTTTCTTTTGAACTTAACACCCAAAATTAATTGATATTTTGTTCAGTTAATATTCTACTTGTTTTATTTCTCAAGTTAATCAGTTCCTGGATTTTTAAGCCATACATCAGACCTTTGTAATTTTGTATTTGACACTTATTGTTTTGGATAAGTAAAGGATGCTTTTAAAACAACTTTAGTATATTTGTTTAGCCTGGGGTTCTGCTTTTAAACTCAAGCAATTTTCTTTTTAAGGCAAATGCTCAGAATATGATATGATCAAATAGATATCAGGGTAAGAAATTAGTTCAAAAACCAGGCAGTGAAGATAATACATTTGAACAAAAATGCAGACTCAATCTATCATATCAAATGGAGGATTAGCATATATTTGAGGACAAGATAATCAAAATTATGTTATGAATAAAATTAATACAAAATTCTCAAGTGAACTTATTAGGTAGACAGCTGATGTTCTCTTAAACAATAAGTGGTAGTGTCTAAGGTGTTGTGAAGTGATGGTCATGCCTATTTCTAACAAGACTACAGATTACTTTATACTGCCTCAGGTTGGTCAAGACAAATGCATCCAGACTTGAGTCATGTATCTAGATAGTAAGATGTGTTAAGTATAGTTGCTGTGAGACCTACAAGTATTAAAAATGCATATGGCTCTACTACCCAAAGCAATACAAATTTCTACTGTAAATCAAATGTCCAGATTAAGAATTACAGGTTTCATTTTTAAGCTTGACATATACTTATATCAATTACAAGTCATGATCATGCTTTTCTGGTTAGCCCGGTCTAGGTTCAACTTAATCTTTAAAAGATTTATTACATGTTCTTTATTTTTTTTTCTTTCTAAAACTATTTCTACTTTACAATTAAAAGCTCCTTAGACATTGTCAAGGAAGTCATTACCACATATCAGTTTATATGGCATGATCTCCTATAACATACTTCACCAGAGATTATCCAGATCAGTTGCTTAAAACAGAAACTCACAAACACACATATAGTACTAAAGTTTTTACATATTCTTTACACAGAAAAATAAGCACATATCAGTCCAGGAAATACTTAAAACATAATGAAGTTTTGCCTGGCTTAATTATTACAATATTTCTGCCATATTCCTTAAGCATTCTAAATGCAAGTAAATCTTCAAATATCCATGCAAGCAAGTTTCTTATGCTTCCTTTCCTGCAGCAACATCTAGAGCTGCCTCAATAAAAATGAGACACCCCAAATGTTACAAAGCAACAAATAGGGTCAGAAATAAATTTCTGGTATGAGTGAAATCACATATTAAATATTTTGTAAATTCTTAAAGCTGCATAGAGAACAAATCAGTTTAATGATATACTCATTCATACTAAAATCTGAGCATTTGTAAGCTTATCTATCAATCATACACCCAAACAACCATGCATTCACTTCATTCAGATTTTCATGTACATGCTCCTATGGATTAATTTCCAATTTCCATAGCTTGATTGATCAATCTCATTTCATTTCTTTTAACATTTTGGTTTGGTCTAACTCCTTGCCATTGAACACCATGTGTGCATTGTAAAGGGGCTCAATTCTGTTATCCCTTTACACAGAGGCCTACAGGACTTAAGCAAGTCATGCACATACTCATCATCCTCCTGATGATGAGCAGATCAAGGCACTACTCCTAAATTATTCTTATAATTTAGAGACCATGCTTATTTATCTTCTGAGGATTTTATTATCACTTGAAATGCTTTGCATTCTTTTCTTCCTTTCATGAGTCAAAAGTTATGAAACTCTCTCAGGGGTTTTAGCCAGACATATCAAGCTTCCATGCAAAATACTAAATCTCATTCCAAGGTTATTTTATTTTAATCATATTTTCTGAAACTTGTATACATATTTATCTATAAAAGTATTCCTATGTCTCTAATAAAACTGATGAAGTTATATACCCTATTCATTTATTTTACTGAGAACACAGGACATGATTTTTCTTTGAGAAAAACCCATAAAACATATTAACTTATAATAGGAACAACTCAGCACCTATACATGATACTGCATTGTTCATATCATTTTAATATAAACTAGGCATAAGAATAAATCTCAATATTCACACTGCCTACTTATTTTTCCTTTGATACCCTATTTCTCAGTAAAACATTCAGTTCATTTCTCACATAAAACTGGATCATAAAAATCCACTTCTATGATCTGAATACATGTTTGATTACTTGTATTTTAAAAAAAAAAGACTGAAACAATCTTATCAAACCAAGACAGATCAAAATATCATCCATGATCAACATGCATTTATTCAGAGAACAAAATCAAATAGAAAATTATAATAGAATTTATATATGAAAATAACTTGGCTGCCCTTAGCATGGGTCTTAGTGCCTCAAATCCCATAAGTGATTATCACTCACCTTCCTTTGCTCCTCCTCGAGAATACTCAGGCCTGAAGACAATGTGAGCTTATTTTATTTTTAATTTTTATTTCCTCTGTTTTCTCCCCAGAAACAACTGTTGCCCCTCCCTTGATTTAAATCATTTTGCTAGGGTTTTAATGGAGGAAAAACCTATTCTATCCTTACCTTACTCAGAGAATCATATGTGTATAATTATAGCTAAAGGTACCATTTTCTTTTGGTTTCTATTTCTAGTAAATCAGTTGCCTCATTGCTTTTCTGTGCACATGCTATTTGCATGATTTCCTTGCACATTATTTTTATATGGCTCAGCCTTTTATTTTTTTTCTTATTTCTTTTGTAAGCTTGATTTTTAGCTAACATATTTTTATCATCTATCTTGATTTATTTCAAAAATGCATTCATACTCATAAATATTACTTGACTAGTTTTTTTGCATTTTAATTATCAAGAGAAGTTATTTTATTACCCTACATTTTACTGGCCACATAAATTTATTGTATTCATAAGGTATGTGTATTTAAAACTCATTCATACTTTAGTTATTTTTCTTCTCATTATTATTTATTGAAATAATTATTTCCTTGCTTGTTTCTCTCATTCCCTTTTGATATTCATTTTCAAATTATTTTATTCTTCAATTATTTTCTATTAACTAATTTAATTTTCTTTTCATTTCAGAATTATTTTTATCTCAAAAATTTTGGGTCTTCACATACTCTCCTCCTAAAAGGAATTGTGTCCCACAATTATAAATAAATATATATTTTTCTTTTCCACTGTGCAAAAGTTTAATCTTTATCTCAGCAATTTAAAAACTTATGCATCCAGAACTAATCAAATAGTATTAAATTTACTATAATTTCAGGCATACCTTTATGCAGAAAATAGATTAGGATATTTATCCTTCATCCTATCTTCAGCCTCCCAAGTGCAATCATTTCCATCTAGACTCCACTGAATTTTAACCAATTTAATTATTTTGTTTCTTAATTTCTTTTCTTCTCTAGCCACTATGCCCACTGGTTCCTTTTTATAAACCAGGTTTTCTTGAATTTCAACATGTGTAGGGGATTCAAGAATAGTTTTCTTATCATGCACCCACTTTCTTAATTGAGATACATGAAATACATCATGTATGTTGCTCAATTCCTCTGGCAACTTCAATCTATAAGCCAAAGTCCATATTCTCTGAACAATTTCATATGGGCCTATATACCTTGGTGATAGCTTTCCTGCTTTGCCAAATCTTAGTATTTTCCTCATGGGTGAAACTTTGAGAAATACATGATCCCCCACTTCAAACTCTACTGGCCTCCTCCTTTTATCTGCATATGCTTTCTGTCTTTCTTGTGCCACTCTCATTCTTTGCCTCACTAATTCAATTCTTGCAGAGGTTTCCTTAATATGTTCTGGTCCAAGCAACACTCTTTCACCTACCTCCATCCAACAGGCAGGAGATAAGCAAGGCTTTCCATACAAGGCCTCAAATGGAGCCATACCTATGGTGGACTCGTAGCTATTATTATAAGCAAATTCGGCTAAATAAAGATGATCCTCCCAGTTGCCTCCAAAATCAAGTATGCATGCTCTAAGTAAGTCTTCTAAAACTTTATTAACAATCTCAGTTTGCCCATCTGTTTGTGGGTGGTAGGTTGTGCTTAGGCTTAGTTCTGTCCCTATGGCCTCTTGAAAGCTACTCCAAAACCTTGAGGTAAACAAGGTGTCTCTATCACTAATGATAGTCTTGGGAATACCATGCAATCTTACTATCTCCTTCACAAATAATTGAGCTAGCTTGTGAGCATTTCTGTTTGAACTTATTGGGATGAAGTGTGCTGTTTTTTTGAGCCTATCAACCACTACCCAAATATTATCATTGCCTCTTCTTGTCCTTGGCAAACCATCCACAAAATCCATTGAAATACTTTCCCACTTCCAGGTAGGCACTTCCAGAGGTTGCAGTAAACCTGAGGGTCTTTGATAATCTGCCTTAACTTGTTGGCATGTTAAACAATTTGCCACATATTTTGCCACTGCTCCTTTCATCCCTGGCCACCAGTAATTCCTCTTGAGATCATGGTACATTTTGTACCACCTGGATGTATAGTATATTTTGTTTTGTGATGCTCATCCATAACTTCTTGCTTCAGTTCCTCCACATTTGGTATGCAAAGCTTCCCCTTTTTCCTTAAGTAACCTTTATTATCTACTTCATAATTTTCCACTGTCATGCCTTGTGATATCATGTCCTTCTTCTCCTTTAAATTTGTGTCTTGATCCTGCATTTGTCCTATTTTATCAACCAGAGTTGACCTTAAAGAAATGAGGCTTAGTTTTCCATATTCAGTCATATCACTGTGTGCCTTATCTGATACTCCAATTTCTTCTTTTATTTCCACTTCATTAAGGATTGTCAAATCCTCGAATTCAGTCATCATTAAGCTTGCCAGTTTTGCTTGATGCCTACTCAATGCATCTGCCACTTTGTTAGCTTTTCCAGAGGTATACAATATATCAAGATCATAGGCAGCTAGAAATTCTACCCACCTATGTTGCCTCATGTTCAAGTCTTTTTGGGAAAACAAATATTTAAGCGACTTATGATCTGTAAACAATTCAAACTTAGCACCTAATAAGTAGTGTCTCCATAGCTTCAATGCATACACTACAACAGCTAGTTCTAAGTCATGTGTAGCATACCTAGTTTCATTTGGCTTGAGTTGCCTTGATGCATATGCTATGACTCTACCATGTTGCATGAGCACTGCCCCTAATCCAGATCCACTAGCATCTGTGTAAACCACTAACCCTTCATTACCCTCTGGAACTTGTAAAACTGGAGCTTCCATCAATGCCTTCTTTAGTAATGAAAAAGCTTGTTCACACTTCTCTGTCCACACATATGGTTGCTCCTTTCTAGTTAACTTGGTCAATGGGATGGCTATTCTTGCAAAGTCTTTTATAAACCTTCTATAGTAGCCTACCATTCCCAAAAATAATCTCACCTCAGTCACTGATTTGGGTCTACTCCATGATTGCACTGCTATCACCTTTGTTGGGTCTACACTAACTCCTTGTTGTGATATAATGTGTCCCAAAAATTTTACTTCATTCTGCAAAAATGTACATTTAGAGAATTTGGCCTTTAAATCATGTGCTCTTAGTCTAGACAAAACCAGATGCAAGTGTTTTGCATGATCCTCTTCTGATTTTGAATACACTAATATGTCATCAATGAAAACAACTACAAATTTGTCTAAAAAGTCTCTAAATGTCCTATTCATTAAGTCTACAAAATAGGATGGTGCATTAGTCAATCCAAAAGGCATTACTAAGAATTCATATAAGCCATACCTTGTGTTGAAAGCAGTGTATTTAATACTCTCCTCTTCAACCTTCATTTGGTGAAATCCAGAGGCTAAGTCTAGCCTTGAGAAAATTCTTGCTCCATTTAATTGGTCAAATAAATCATCAATTCTGGGGAGTGGGTATTTGTTTTTTATGGTCACTTTGTTCAATTCTCTGTAATCAATACACATTCTTAGTGTACCATCATGTTTCTTCACAAATACAACTGGAGAACCCCAATTTGAACTACTAGGCCTTATGAAGCCTTTCTACTCCAATTCTTCCAACTGTTGCTTTAATTCTACTAATTCTTTTGGACCCATTCTGGTAGGCTTTTTGATGATAGGACTTGATCCTGGAATTAGCCTTATTTGAAATTCAACTAGTTTATTTTCTGGAACTCCTACAACTTCTTCAAAAACATCTGGATATTCATTTACTACTTTTATGCCTTCTAAAGTCAATTCCTTTTCAGTCATACTCCATATTTGATTAAGGAAATTTATCTTGGCTGCTTCACTCATGACTACGATATTTTTACCATTTTTTGTTTTCAAAGAAATTGTAAAATTTTCTAAATTCAAAATTGCTTTGAATTTACTCAACCAATCTACTCCTAGAATAATTCCTATTCCAGGATATTTTAACACAAACAAGTCAGATTTAAACATATTTCCTCCTATGTTTAATTCTACTCCCAAACATTTTAATCCTAGCAGACAAGAGCTACCTAGGGGGCTTTGAATAAACAAGGTTTTTTCAACTGTATTGTATGTGAGAGCTAATTTATCCACTATATCTTGTGAGATTAGAGAATGTGTGGCTCCAGTGTCATATATAACTATGATTGGGTAATTTTTAATTAGAAGTATACCTTCTAATTGTCCAAAGTTTCCCACTGCATTTGCCTTTTCCTTGGCTTCCAATGCTCCTACCTTTGCTCCTTTCTTGAACTCCGGGCAGCTCCTCTTAATATGGCCTTCTTTCCCACAGTTATAGCAGCTGAATGGGGCTTTCTTAACTGCTTGACACCTATTGCTCATGTGTCCTTCCTTACCACAATTGTAGCAGGTAACCTTCTTCTTAATTTCCCCAGTGGCTGCTCCTTCAACTTTCTTGTCTACATTCTTCTTGTCATAAGGATGTGCTCTATTTTTCCCTTTCTTTTGATTATTAGCTCTCATGTTCCTGAATTTTTCTCTTGCATTGTCATGTTGTTCAAAAGAAAGAGTAAGATCTATGACTTGATCAAATGTTCTGTCTTTGTATGGTAGCATTGCTCTACTCAAACCAGCATTGAGTCCCTGAATGAACCTTGAATTCTTTTATTCTTCATTCCCTATGAGCATAGTTCCATACTTAGACAAACTGTCAAATTTTTTAGTGTATTCAGTCACACTCATTGGTCCTTGCCTCAGCCTTATAAATTCCTCCAGCAGTGTTGCCTTAGCTGTTGCTGGGACAAACCTTGCCTCAAGCATCTCCTTGAATTGATCCCATGTTATCTCATTTTCTGGCCTTCCTGTGATGATCACCTCCCACCAATCTAGTGTTGCTCCTTTGAGCCTTCTTAAAGCTATCTGCCTCTTCCTTTGATCATTAATTTGCATGTCTGCAAATATTCTTTCTAAAGTTCTCAACCATGTCTGCACACCCATAACTCCTTCGGTGCCTTCAAAATCCTTGCCTCCTAAGTTTGAAAATGTCTTCAATAGCTTAGCTAATTCCTCATGAGGATTCTCTTCCATGTGCACTGCTCCTTCCCTAAATGCCCTCACCAAATCTTGCAAATTAACCATTGGTGTTGTATTGGAGGGTCCTGCTCCATGACTTGGTGGTCTTCCTACCATGATTTGCTATACAATTTACATAACTAGTTAGTTTAATTTGTTATTTAATTATTTCAGTAGTTTTATTTATACTGAAAATAGTGTTATGTATTTAGTCTCATAAGATTTTATTCTTATAAGAGAATTTGATCTTTATTTCTGCTATGTTTAATAACATAGCTCTGATACCAACTGAAGTGACCCTCTTCTCTGATCACTTGTTTGCGGTGATTTTTTTTACAATAAATCACTTCTCTTAATTTATTCCCCCAAGATCCAAAATCTGACCAATATAAACATATCAGTGTATAACTAAATCATATCATTTATATATATGAAGATATATAAATGGTTCTTTGCTTATCAGAGTAATTAAAATAGCAAAGAAACTCATTCACACATTGTTTCTCATATTTGAAAGACTTTGTGTCACATAGCAATTTTTATCTATTTCTTTTCTTTTGAACTTAACACCCAAAATTAATTGATATTTTGTTCAGTTAATATTCTACTTGTTTTATTTCTCAAGTTAATCAGTTCCTGGATTTTTAAGCCATACATCAAACCTTTGTAATTTTGTATTTGACACTTATTGTTTTGGATAAGTAAAGGATGCTTTTAAAACAACTTTAGTATATTTGTTTAGCCTGGGGTTCTGCTTTTAAACTCAAGAAATTTTCTTTTTAAGACAAATGCTCATAATATGATATGATCAAATAGATATCAGGGTAAGAAATTAGTTCAAAAACCAGGCAGTGAAGATAATACATTTGAACAAAAATGCAGACTCAATCTATCATATCAAATGGAGGCTTAGCATATATTTGAGGACAAGATAATCAAAACTATGTTATGAATCAAATTAATACAAAATTCTCAAGTGAACTTATTAGGTAGACAGCTGATGTTCTCTTAAACAATAAGTGGTAGTGTCTAAGGTGTTGTGAAGTGATGGTCATGCCTATTTCTAACAAGACTACATATTACTTTATACTGCCTCAGGTTGGTCAAGACAAATGCATCCAGACTTGAGTCATGTATCTAGATAGTAAGATGTGTTAAGTATAGTTGCTGTGAGACCTACAAGTATTAAAAATGCATATGGCTCTACTACCCAAAGCAATACAAATTTCTACTGTAAATCAAATGTCCAGATTAAGAATTACAGGTTTCATTTTTAAGCTTGACATATACTTATATCAATTACAAGTCATGATCATGCTTTTTTGGTTAGCCCGGTCTAGGTTCAACTCAATCTTTAAAAGATTTATTACATGTTCTTTATTTTTTTTCTTTCTAAAACTATTTCTACTTTACAATTAAAAGCTCCTCAGACATTGTCAAGGAAGTCATGACCACATATCAGTTTATATGGCATGATCTCCTATAACATACTTCACCAGAGATTATCCAGATCAGTTGCTTAAAACAGAAACTCACAAACACACATATAGTACTAAAGTTTTTACATATTCTTTACACAGAAAAATAAGCACATATCAGTCCAGGAAATACTTAAAACATAATGAAGTTTTGCCTGGCTTAATTATTACAATATTTCTGCCATATTCCTTAAGCATTCTAAATGCAAGTAAATCTTCAAATATCCATGCAAGCAAGATTCTTATGCTTCCTTTCCTGCAGCAACATCTAGAGCTGCCTCAATAAAAATGAGACACCCCAAATGTTACAAAGCAACAAATAGGGTCATAAATAAATTTCTGGTATGAGTGAAATCACATATTAAATATTTTGTAAATTCTTAAAGCTGCATAGAGAACATATCAGTTTAATGATATACTCATTCATACTAAAATCTGAGCATTGCTAAGCTTATCTATCAATCATACACCCAAACAACCATGCATTCACTTCATTCAGATTTTCATGTACATGCTCCTATGGATTAATTTCCAATTTCCATAGCTTGATTGATCAATCTCATTTCATTTCTTTTTACATTTTGGTTTAGTCTAACTCCTTGCCATTGAACACCATGTGTGCATTGTAAAGGGGCTCAATTCTGTTATCCCTTTACACAGAGGCCTACAGGACTTAAGCAAGTCATGCACATACCCATCATCCTCCTGATGATGAGCAGATCAAGGCACTACTCCTAAATTATTCTTATAATTTAGAGACCATGCTTATTTATCTTTTGAGGATTTTATTATCACTTGAAATGCTTTGCATTCTTTTCTTCCTTTCATGAGTCAAAAGTTATGAAACTCTCTCAGGGGTTTTAGCCAGACATATCAAGCTTCCATGCAAAATACTAAATCCCATTCCAAGGTTATTTTATTTTAATCATATTTTCTGAAACTTGTATACATATTTATCTATAGAAGTATTCCTATGTCTCACATAAACCTGATGAAGTTATATACCCTATTCATTTATTTTACTGAGAACACAGGACATGATTTTTCTTTGAGAAAAACCCATAAAACATATTAACTTATAATAGGAACAACTCAGCACCTATACATGATACTGCATTGTTCATATCATTTTAATATAAACTAGGCATAAGAATAAATCTCATTATTCACACTGCCTACTTATTTTTCCTTTGATACCCTATTTCTCAGTATAACATTCAGTTCATTTCTCACATAAAACTGGATAATAAAAATCCACTTCTATGATCTGAATACATGTTTGATTACTTGTATTTTAAAACAAAAGACTGAAACAATCTTATCAAACCAAGACAGATCAAAATATCATCCATGATCAACATGCATTTATTCAGAGAACAAAATCAAACAGAAAATTATAATAGAATTTATATATGAAAATAACTTGGCTGCCCTTAGCATGGGTCTTAGTGCCTCAAATCCTATACGTGATTATCACTCACCTTCCTTTGCTCCTCCCCGAGAATACTCAGGCCTGAAGACAATGTGAGCTTATTTTATTTTTAATTTTTATTTCCTCTGTTTTCTCCCCAGAAACAACTGTTGCCCCTCCCTTGATTTAAATCATTTTGCTAGGGTTTTAATGGAGGAAAACCTATTCTATCCTTACCTTACTCAGAGAATCATATGTGTATAATTATGGCTAAAGGTGCCATTTTCTTTTGGTTTCTATTTCTAGTAAATCAGTTGCCTCATTGCTTTTCTGTGCACATGCTATTTGCATGATTTCCTTGCACATTATTTTTATGTGGCTCAGCCTTATATTTTTTTTCTTATTTTTTTTGTAAGCTTGATTTTTAGCTAACATATTTTTATCATCTATCTTGATTTATTTCAAAAATGAATTCATACTCATAAATATTACTTGACTAGTTTTTTTGCATTTTAATTATCAAGAGAAGTTATTTTATTACCCTACATTTTACTGGCCACATAAATCTATTGTATTCATAAGGTATGTGTATTTAAAACTCATTCATACTTTAGTTATTTTTCTTCTCATTATTATTTATTGAAATAATTATTCCCTTGCTTGTTTCTCTCATTCCCTTTTGATATTCAGTTTCAAATTATTTTATTCTTCAATTATTTTCTATTAACTAATTTAATTTTCTTTTCATTTCAGAATTATTTTTATCTCAAAAATTTTGGGTCTTCACAAAATCAATTAATATTTGATGATAATGAAATGTTTTCCAAACCTGAAAATTTTTATATGATAAATTTGTTTATCATCTTCTGAGTGAGATGTCATATTCCGTTTCGTCAAATTTAGACTGTTATTGCTCCGTTTATCTTATTTTCATCATTTTCGGTAGCGAAAATTCGAGTTTTTATAATTCGATCGTATCACTGATATCTGTATACCATCCTGTTCGCCTCGTCGTGCTGATCTCCACAGTATATTTATTTCTGTATTTCGAGATCTGATGCGCGACGAAACAACTGATCAGTTTGTTGTAACGGTACCGTAAATAGTGACTTTACTCTTTCCTTCGATTTCAAAATTTAAATGTGTTGTCCAAACAAAATTTATTGCTTTAAATTCTCAGCTGAATCCTAGCCGGCGATCGTTGCTCTTACTTTCACTTTTGTATATATTCACTTGTCATCTTCCCCTCTTGCGAATCTATTCACAAACCTAGTATGTTTCATTTTTTTTCTTTTATTCTTTGTAGCTTGTCTTCCTCCTCAATAATTTTCCTTCGTTTATCCTTTGTGGCCGAGCTTCCCCAAAATCTCAACAAATGATCCGTGTTTCCTCTACCATAACCTAGAGCACTCTCCCTCCACATCGACCTCCCCACCACCGTTCGGCCTACGTCCGCCTTCCCACTTGTCCACACGTGAGCAACACTTCGCCCAGCCCATCCTGCCGAGCCCGCGCATGCAGCCAACCCGAGTCTCACCCACTAGCAACCCTCGACCAGCCTCTCCTTTCATCACCTACCTAGCCGTGCTCAACCACTTCCACCCGAACAACCGCCTCCAGCTGTCTTCCCCACGTGTTGCCACCCACTGCTGCACCTTTCACCTCTTCCCCTAATAGCCACTTCGGCTCACCGTCACCCCATGCCTTATTTCCCTTGCCTCCAAATCCTCCCAGCATCTGCCTTTCAACCACGGCCTACCCTCCTTTGCATTTTCCTCACCAATATATGTCTATAATTTAAGGTATTATGTATATATATTATATTGTAAAGTTTTTGTTTCTCTTCGTATGAAAAACAGAAGTATATAAACATTTATATTTATATGGAAGTTTGCTTCTGTGTTTATAGTATATATATTTATATAAGCTGAGTTTATATTTAAGTTATATATATAACTATGTATCTGTTAGTTTATGTACGTGTACTTAAAATTTTGTCTGTTAGTTTACTTATATATAACAGTTACAGTATAAAGGCTAATATATGTTATATAGTTATATATAATCTGTTGGATATATATATGGGTCTGACTGCATTTTATTTTTGGTGTTAAACTTATATATTAGTATGTATATTTTATAGTTTATATATATATATATATATATTAGTATACATATTATATAATAGTCTGTTTATAGTTTTGGTATATAGGTTATATTATGAAGTCAGGTTATATATAGACCGTATTAAACTGTACAAGTTTTATTAGCTATATAAAAATATATGTTTATACAGTTATAAGCTTTTGTATATACTAACCGTTTCAGTGTATAAGTTGTATAAGATTTTATATAAAGTTGTTATCACATATATACACACACACACAAAGTATATAACATTATAAAAATTTTAAAGTATAGAGTTTATACAGTTAAAAATGGTATGTTATATATGGTATTATAGTATATCATATTATGGTATATCAGGTTTTAGTTTTATTAGTTTCTGCATGTTGAGTTCTTAGTTCAAAATTTATAAAATTTATTTTATATATATAAGATGTTGTATATACATTAGTAGTTGTTTTGGTTATATATACGTTACATGTGATATATATATATATATATATATATAAATGTCATTCCATTTGCATCGAGCTAATTTGATTTATTCCCATCGATTCTTTTTATCAGCCTTGTTCGTCGAAATCGTGTCTATCGTGCTTTGCTTCGCAATTCGTGCTTGGATTTGTAATCCATTTCATTTGTCGAACCTCTCTAACCTTGAAAGGTGAGTAATCACTCACGATTAACGTTCTTATAGTTATTAAATTTGATTTCATTTGAAACGATAATTGAAATATGCTGCTAAATTGAACTGTTAATTATTTAACTGCTATATATGATATGATATTATCTGTAACTGTCACCTATGGGATATGACACCATATCCTGTTGTTTATATTTTATCTAATCACTAATGATATATGCCTGTTATTGATATGTTATATTATTATCATATTTGTTCTCACTCTGCAAGTTCCCTATTGATTTAGAATTCCCTATGGATTGAAATGATACATACCCAGACGATTTTGTAGAATAGGAGAAAGTCATTATTGGTTGAAATGATAAACCCAAGCGATTTTTATTGAATTGAATTTGGGATTGCGGGTTGAAAAGGTATATACCCGTAGATATTTAAATTGCGGATTGAAATGAAAAATATCTGTATCACTTGACCATAGGGTAGAAAATTTTATACAGACACCGTTGGTTTATATATATATATATATATATATATATATATATATATATTGAAAATGATTTCCAAGGTTTTGAAAAGAAATATATGTGGTTTTAATAAATATTGATTTGAGACAGTTTGGCACAGGTCCCTAATTAGTTTCAAAATACACAAAAACCCCAGTAAAAAAAGTTTGTAAATTAGGTCCCTAGAATTAAGTTACCAAATAATGGCATACACTTATGCAATTATTCAGTGAATAATTGCAAACATTTATGCAATTATATCAAAAAATTGCAGACATTTCCACAATTATTCACTGAAAAATTACGGAAAATTCTGCAATTATTCACCAAAAAATTGCGGAAAATTCCGCAATTATTCACCAAAAAAATTGCGGAAATTTCCACAATTATTCACCGAAAAAATTGCGTAAATTTATGCAACTTTTGGATATAATTGCATAAATGTCTGCAATTATTCAGTGAATAATTGCATAACTATATGCAATTACTTAGTAACTTAATTCTAGGGACCTAATTTACATACTTTTTTTACTGGGGTTTTTGTGTATTTTGAAACTTATTAGGGACCTCAGCCTAATATTCACTATTGATTTTAAGATATTATATTTTTAATATAGATTTTATAATAATTTTTATAAATTAAGTTGGAAAGGGAAATAGAAATTCATTTGAAATTTATTTGAATTTTACTTAAATAAAACCGATTTGAAACTTATTAAATTTGAGATATTAAAGATATGATTTATAACTTGATTTTGATTTAAAGTGATTAAATGAATATTTCAAGTGAATAAATTGAAGGGAATATTTAGTTTATATAAATTGTAATTTAAGGTTTATTTAAATGATATTGGATTGACTAAGTGAATTTTTCAATATTAAATAATGGTAAGTTAAATTTGGAATATAGATAAATTTAAGCTTTGAAATCTATTGAAGGTTTAAATTGTAGTTTATATATGTATTTGAAATCGATACAAATTTTAAATGGTTTTGAACTAAATTGAAATTGGCGAATTGAGATTAAATTAAATTGAACTTTGGAATTCGAGTTGATTTGAATCGATTTTTTAAATTTGATGAAACTATTTTATTTTATATAAAGTATTTTAATATATTAAAATATTTTACTTTATGAATTATTTTAATATAATCTATTTTTAATATAAAAATATTTTAATATACTAATTATTTAAACATAAACTGTTTTTAATTTACAACTATTTTAATATACAACTATTTTATTATATAAACTATTTCATTATATAAACTCTTTTTATTTTATTTTTTAATCTATTTTATTACATACATTATTTTCTGTATTCTAAACTGTTTGAGTGGAAAGTATTATGATTTCAAAGTGTATGATTTCCAAGTGTTATGATTTCCTAAGTGTTATGGTTTCAAAAATGTTATAATTTCAGAAGTGTTATAATTTTGGAAAGTGTTATGATTTTGGAAATGAATATTATTTTAAGTGAATAATGATATCGTATTGATATGGTTTTGAAATAGATATGATATTTTGGTTTTGAAATATGATTTGAAATGAAATGACCGCGGTGTTATAATAACGTTTGGTTGTTAAAGAGACCGGGATCAGATATTGTCATACTCTCTGCCAATACCGGAAACCACTTTAACAACTGTGTACGTGGTGGAGATTCCAGAATGAAGTAGGATGGTTTGCTGACGATTCTATATGGTATTTATGTAGCTCTGACTCCCGTGAGTCAGCTTGATGTGGCTAAAACAGGAGCCATGCCAGGCCAAGTGAGGTCATTCCTCCTATCGGACACATTTCTTCGATACCATTCTATTGCTTTTGTGATTTGATTGGGTGCACCCTTTGGTTTTGGGAGTGTCACGAGGTGGGCGGTAGTAGCTGTTATGCGTTACCACCGGTTCGGATCTGCAAACGGTATATCTACCCTGGCATTGCCTCACGTGCCTTGTCGCATGCCCTATCGCGCCTTCTACGAGTTTGATTTGCACCATACCTGTGGAGTGCCCTCTAATAGCCCTCCAGTTTACGGAGGAATTACGGTACTGTATAGACTATGGGAATATATAAAAATGTGTTAAGGGGGATATGGGTAACGCCTTAACGCTATTTTAATAGTTTACTCTACTATAGACATATTATAATAGCGTATATCACTATACATAGTAGATAGTTCCACGGATCCTTAGAGGATGGAAATCCCAAACATCTTTTAAGTTACTTGTATTTCAGTTGACATTTCACTTGAGTTGAATTTATTAATATAAGAATGTTAATCCTGACTCGAGTGTTTTGTGTTTTGCTTTACGCTCGGGTCAGACTGAGTGTCACGGTATTTGAGACTCACCTTTGGAGTTGGAGCTTCACTTGGAGATCCATCTATATCTATTCAGCTTTCAGCTATCCAGTGGTTTTGTTCAGACTTGTCATCTGTTAGTATTCGAGACTCCATTGTATTTGAGATATTCTGTTGTATTTTATTTCAAACTCTGTTGTTTTATATATTAGCTTCATGAACTACTATTTATCTATTTCCGCTGCTTATTATTGTAATACTCTGTGTCTGTGATTATGTGATTGATTTTATTTACTATATATGCTGAGTTTTTGCCAAATATAATTAACAATCTATTGTTTTGAGCAATTCAAGTCTGACATGTGCGGATGCGAATGGTTCGAAATACCGGGTCGTTACACGTTACCTATATCTCTCTTAACACATTTTTATATATTCCCATAGTCTATATAGTACCGTAACTCCCCCCGTAAACTAGAGGGCTATCAGAGGGCACTCCATAGGTATGGTACAAAACAAACTCGTGGAAGGCGCGCTACGGCATGTGAACACGACACTCGAGGCATTGCCAGGGTAGATATACCAATTGCAGAACCGGGCTGGTGGTAACACATAGCTGCTACTACCGCAGACCTCGGAACACACTCCCAAATCAAAATCAAGGATTGCCACCAAATCATCACAAATGTCATAATAAGGTATCGAAGAAGCGTGCCCGATAGGAGGAATGACCTCACTTGGCCCAGGTGTAGCTCCTGTTTTAGTCACATCTATGCTGACTCACGGGAGTCAGGGTCATGTCATACCTTATACAGAAATCGTTTGCTAAACCATCCTATTTCATTTCTGGAATCTCCACCACGTACACAGTTGTTAAAGTTGTTTTCGGTATTGGCAGAGAATATGACAATATCTGATCCCGGTCTCCTTAACAACCAAACATTATTATAACACCGTGGTCATTTCATTTCAAACAGTTCATAATTCATATCAAAATATCATATCATTTCAAACCATATCAATTTGGTATCATTATACACTTTAAAATATTCATTTCCAGAATCCTAACACTTTTCAAAATTATCACTCTTTCGAAACCATAGCACTTTTGAAATCACAACACTTTTGAAATCATAACACTTTCGACTTACACAGTTAGATATTGAAAATAATATATAAAATAAATAGTTATAAATTAAAATAGTTTATATAATAAAATAATTTATGTATTAAAATAGTTTATATATAATAAAATAATTTATATAATAAAATTAGTTCCCTCCAATTTCACAAATCAATTCAAATCATCTTAAATTTCAAAATTTCTACTTAAATCAATTCCAGTTCAACCATTTCAATTTAAAGTTCCAAAAATTCAAGTTTAAATATTCAAACATTTATAATATAAATTTCATTTATATTTCGACATTTAACTTTAAATTTATTCAAATTGAAATTATTCCTTTAACCATTTGTATAACAACCAATTATATATTTAATCAATATTAAATATTCAATCTCAATTTTATTCAAAATTGAGAATATTCGTTTAATCACTTTTATCAAATCAAGTTGTAAACCAAGTTATAATCGTATCTTTTCAAAATCTCAAAACCAATAAGTTTAAATCAATTCTTTCTTAAATTCAAATTTTTACAAATTTAAATTCCAAGTCAACATTGTTTATCTTTCCAACCTTTATTATTAAAGTTATAAATCTATTTTAAAATATTCATAAAAAATTTAAATAAATATTTTAAAACATATTATATACTAACTAAATTAAATTTTATTAAATTAAATCTTATTATATATATTTTTGAGAAAATAAAACTATAAGAAAAATCTTAAAATTTATAATTTCAAAACTAACTTATAAATTTAAAATTCCAAAACATATAATTTTTAAAATCTACAATTTTAACATATATAAAAATAACATTTATATATATTATATTTTAAAATCAATATTTATTTAAAACCATATATCTCCTTCCAAAACTTTGGAAATCATTTTCAAAATATAGACCAACGGTATCCGTATATAATTTTCTATCATATGGTCAAGTGATACAGATATTTATCATTTCAATCCGCAATTTAAATATCTATGGATATATATCATTTCAACCCGCAATCCCAAAATTTAAAATCAATGAAAATCGCTTGGGTTTATCATTTCAACCCATGACGATTTTCTCCTATTCTACAAAGTCGTTCGGATATGTTTCATTTCAACCCATGGGGAATTCTAAACTAACAGGGAACTTGCAGATTGAGAACAGATATGATAATAATAATAATATCAACAACAGGCATGTATCATCAGTGTAACATCCCACCTTTTTGTACACTTAAGCAGACACACATGTCGACTTAAACCATACAGAAGGGCGGATTGTTATGGGGTAAATAAGAAAAAGTGGAGAAATAAAAGAAACAAAATAGAATCTTGCAGCGGAACGATAAAATATAATAATCAAATAACAGTTCATGAAGCTGTTTTACAAAACATTTGATTATACTTATACAATACATATCAGAGTTACACATACCAGAAAATGATAATTATGCAGCGGAATACAATGGTGTAGTAGAATATATAACAAATAGTAATAATAAAATCTTCGTCTTCATCCTTTAGAAATAGGGCCTTCAAATCCTGAAATGCTCAGGCTGACCCGAGCGAATTGAAAAAAACAAAACACTCGAGTCAGAACTAAAAGATCTTATGTAAGTTAAATCAATGAAATAAATATGAGTGTAAATGGCATCAGAGATGTTTACGGGGTTTGACATCTCCTATCCAGTGTCTAACGTGAGTGTAGTAACTTAAGAAATGTTCGGGATTCACATCTCTTAAGGATCCGTTAAACTATCTACTATGTAGTAATATTCGCTATATACAGTAGTGTCTCATCAGTAAAGTATAATCATATAGAAAATAGCGTTAAGGGGATGGAGAACCTTAATGCGGTCGGATCTTAAAATCATAATCGTAGTAAAGCTCGATATGGTAGGTGACACGGCACAACTAGGCAATGCCAGGGTAGATATACCAATTACGCATCCGGACTGGTGGTGACACATAGCAGCCACTACCGCCCACCTCTAACAACACTCCCAAATCGAAGGGTGGCCACCAAAATAACAAAGTAATAGAATGGTATCGAAGAAGTGTGTCCGATCAGAGGTGCTACCTCATTGGTCCGTCAATCGCTCCTGTTTTAGCCACCTTATGCCAACTCGCGGGAGTTGGGTCCACGTATATACCTTAGGATCATCGCCACTATCCTACTTCATTCTGGAAACTCCACCGCGTACACAGTTGTCAAAGTGGTTTTCGGTATCGACAAAGAGTATGTCCATATCCGATCCTGGTCTCTTTAACAACCAATCGTTATTATAACACCATGATCATTTTAAATATATATATGCCTTTAAAAACACAATCATTGCCCTTTCAAAACATATTCCGTATTTCAAAATAGTATATACATCAAAAACCAAAATATTATTGCCATTTCAAACCATATCCTTTACTTCAAAATAGTATATACTTTAAAACTGAAATATTATTGCTATTTCAAAACATATCATTTACTTCAAAATAGTATATACTTTAAAACCAAATTCAATAATATATCATTAAATAAAATCCAAATTTCCAATCACTATTCTTACTTTTAATTATAAAACTTGAAATATTCTTTAAAACCATCTTAAACCCAAATCACAAAATGCAGTCATATTCTTAATCTCAAAATTTCAATCGGTTTCAAATCAATATATTTAAAGATAATTCTTAAATAAATTCTATTTCAAATAAATTCATTTTTCAAACCATATTACTTTCAAAGTTATAACAATTTCGAAACCAATACTTTGAAAAACAATAATACCTTAATTTCAATAAAACATTTAAATTTTGATATATTTCAAGTCTTTAAATATTCCAAAATTCCCAACCAAATATGATAATCTTATATATACCTTATTTCAATTTACTATTATTTAGTTTAGAAATATTTATTTAATAAATTCAATATCACTTAAATAAAGCTCAAACTTGAAATATTCGTAAATCAAACTTAAAACATCATCAAGTTATACATAGCTTAAATTTTAGAATTTAACCATATATAAAATAATATTTATATAATATCAAAATTTAATATTTATTAAACCATATATTTCTTTCCAAATCATAGAAAAATCACTTTAAAATATTTTATATATAGACCACGGTGCCTGTATATAATTTTCTATCCTATGGTTAAGTGATACGGATATTTATCATTTCAATCCGTAATTTTAAAAATAAAAGTTTACGGTTATATATCATTTCAAACCGCAATCCCGAATGAAATAAAAATGCATAATAACTTGCAGTTTATACAATATAAAATATAGCATTCATTCATCCAAATATCAATAAACAACCATTCATTACAATCATCATCCAATTTAAACAAAACATCAATATAAAGCATATAAAATATAACAGGCGTCAACAAATAGTTTATATTCAATAAAAATTAATAACTTTCAACTGGCAGTTTATATGCAACGAATAAATTAATTAACAATTAATTTGCAGTTTTAAATGCAATGAATAAATTAATTAACAATTAACTGGAAATTTAAATGCAATGAATAAATAAATTAACAATTAATTACGATGAATGCAATTAACTGAGATAATGATGAAATATATGCCAAACAGCTATAAATAAATTTCTAAACGCATCATACATGAATTTAACAAACATAGGAAATCTTAGAAGTTGTGAGTGGGTTAAAACACTCACCTTTATACGAATCTAAAAAAAATAAACTTCTAATCCATAGCTCCGCTCTATGTTTCCTTAGTCTCCTTCTTGATTGCTATCCTATTCCGTAATATTTTATTTTGATTTTTTTCTTAATCTCTTCTTTCTTTTAGGAATATTTTGGAAGAGACAGAGAAGTTTGTATGGATCTGGATTTGAAGAAGAAGATTTGGAAAAAAGAAGAATGTTTGAAAAAGAAGAAGAAAATTTAAAGAAGATGAAGAATTGAAAAAGAAAAGAAGCTTTCAAAAAGAAGAAGAAGAAGATTTGAAGAAGAAGGAAAAAATGAAAAAAAGAAAGGAGGAAGGTGAAGAGAGAAAAGAAATGAGATGGAAAGAATTAAACGCAGCCTAAAGGTCTAGGCTTAGGTGTTAAATAGAAGGAGAAATGAACGGACCAAGTATTAAAAATGAGATAACTATTTTAAAACGTACATGTGATAAAAAAGGGAAATGAAGGGACCACATACACATTTTGAAATTCAATTTCTCCGAAACATAACCAAATTAATTTCATTCACTCAAATAATACTCAATTTGTACACATACATAAATTTTTTATCTACGCGCAATTAATAAAATTATACTTACCTAAAAAAATGAAAACGTTCAATTTTGTTTCTCAAAATGATCTTTTATTTCCATTAAAACACCCTTTTTGTTTAACACAAAACGTGCGTTTTTTTTATTAAATCTATTAATTGCAATCAACGTTTCCTTTCCTTTTAATTGAAACATTTGAATTACATTAATTGCAATTACTTACAAAGTTAAATTTTAAAACAGACAACTAAAATGGATGAAAAAATATAGAACAATTGTTTATTTAAACACGTTTATAAATTTGTTGTTTATACACTTAAATATATTATTTTCCTATTCTTATAATCAGTCTGTAAGCTAAAACATAGTTCAAATAGTCATATATTTCTTTCTTTAAAATCAATCATTTTATTCTTTAATTTAATGAAACTAAACCTACATTCACAAATGAAACATTCATTTTATTTGATGTAATTTTTTTTTTAAATCAAACTTTTCCTATATTTTCATAAAACATATGCTGCTTTTATTTACACCTATTAATTTACAATTAGTATTCTCTCTCCTATTAATAGGAAATTTTCAATTACACTATTGGATACAAACAGTAATTACATATTTCTTACTAAAAAATAGTTTCTCATCTCTACAATCAATCTTTCAGTTGCCAAACATTTTTACTAAATGAATGTTTACTCTTTTACTAAACTTATTCATTCTTATTCTTTATCAACATTTATTATTATAATCACTGTATTAATTACATTCATACAATGTCATTAAATACACCTGACGTATGTTATCATTTTTTTTATCTTACTGTAATACATGTTATTAGTAGAAGTTCAAATTTAGATCATAAACATATCTCTTAACATATGTTAACAAAAATAAAATCATAAATTTTTATTATTCTACCACTTATATTGTAACGATCCGGAAATTTCAACTGTTTCAATAACGTAATTAGTTGAAATTTTGTGAAATTTTAAACGATAAAATTTTGAAATAAAAATTTTATATTTGGAATACGTCTAGTTAAACATAGCAACTGGTAAATTTTCGTCCGAAAATACGAAAATTTATTTCGCGCGTAAATTCACTTCAATTTAATCAGTTAAAAAGCAGTGAAAATAAAATATTTTCGAAACCTAAATATTTTTACATAGAAAAATTCTAAATCATCTTCTGAGCAAGATTTCAGTTTGTCGTTTTTCCAAATTCGGACATCTTTGGCTCCGTCGTTCTTATTTTCCGCAAAATAGCAGTATTCTGGTACCGATATCGATTTTTATCGGATGATCGTACCACCAATATCTGTATACCATTTTGATCGTCTCGTCGCGCTGATCTCTACGGTATATTCGATTGTCAATTTCGGTGTCCGTTACACGGAAAAAGCTGCAAGCGGATAACCATATCGGTTATGAAATTTCAGTTTTGGATTCTCTGTGTCCGTTCGTTTGCCAACCGTGAGAAAAACAATGAACACTTTACTTTGTTCTCTTTTCAAAATTCGGCCTTTACTTTCACTAACCCACCAGTTCAAAGATTCAAACCGGTTGTCCTTCCATTTGTTCACTGTTTGCTTTATTAATTCATGTATTAAATTGGTAGCTGATTCCCAACGTTCCATCCATTTCAATAAATATTTTGTTGTTGAAACTTTCACCATCTTCCTTTTCATTTTGTCCACACACGTTTCCCACTATTTCAAACAAAGGAAATAACAAAATAAACTTTGTTTCCTTCCTTCCACCTCTATATTTTTCCCACATCTGTTCATTTTCCAAATGCTTTCAAATGAAAAAATGGTGAACAGTTTGTAGCCCGCCTTCTTTTCCCTCTCCGTCCTCTCACCGCCGAACCCACCAGAGCTGCTTCGCCCCACCATTCGTCGACAGCGCGGCCACTCTACCCTCCGACCAAGTCCGCCGCCTTCCACCGCCGTTCCAACCTCCACTTACCCGCACCCTCTTCTGTCACTTCCCACTTTGCCTCCAACCCGCCTGCAACCTCCACCTCAGCCAACACCATCAAGCGACCACCGTTTTTCTTCCGCCTCCACCAAGCTTCCTCCCTACCAGTCGAGCCTTCCACGCAGCCCACACTTCCTCTCATCCTCCCCTCCTACGCCTAACAACCAACTACCACTGCCCAGCCCAGCCGAAGACCTCGCCTTGAACACCTTCCTTCCAACCTCATCCACGTCGACAACCAGAGCTCCACCTTGACCTCTGCCCATCCACGTGTAGAAGTTTAGTGGTGTTGGCAATGATTCTTATTTGCTTTTCTGGAAAGCTCTTGTAAGCAATAATCCATCCATCAACTGTATTGTAGATACCAATTTATGTTCATATTTTAAGTATATGCATATATAACAAGTTGCTAATATTTTAAGTATCGGTACATATAGATATAACAGTTGTTATACAATATTTTAAGAAAAAGGTTGGTTTATATGTAAGTATATATAACATGGGTTTGATTTTTTTTTTATACAGATATAGATTCGAGAATAATGTATATATAATAAGTTGTGGTTCCTGTTGATAGTTGAATGTAACATCTAAATTGTTTTATTTACTATTGTTTCAAACTGTTATATATGCGTGAGTGGGTTACATATTTTGGTATTGGGTTATTTTTTATTTTATTTTTTGTGGGACTCAAATACAAGATTTTATTTTGGTATATATACATGTATAAGTATTCTGGACTGCACACATAACTTACGATGTAATTGTAACGGTAGATTGGAATTGTTATATATGTATATATACATCTATCTAGAGTTATACAAATCTGTATATATATACAGTAGTTTACATATATTTGAATATTTGGGTTTTATGTATAGATTTGTAAAGTTATATATAAGTATTTTCGTGTCATGTGTTGCACAGTATTGTATACTCTATTATATATACGTTCTATATTAAAGTGTTTATATGTATATGGTTTGGAAAAGAAATGCATAAGTGGTTTCATTTAAAAAGTTTATGTAGTACGTTTTATTTGGATATGGATATAAACCATCTGTTTACATATTTATATAAGTTATATATATTTAAATAAGTTGTTGTATTGATTTTTTATAATAAATATTGATATTGGGATCTTCTCATTTGAAATATATGTATTCAGTTTAATTTATATCAACTAAATCCGTCGTTCTCATCGATTTCCCTTTATCAGCTTTTGTTCATCGTGCCTGCTTTCCCCGTGGAATCGTGTTCGTCTAGCTTGTTTTGAATTTGTGCTTGGATTTCGTAATTCGATTTCGTTGCCTACTCTCTAGCCTCGAAAGGTGAGCACTCACTCACGATTAACGTTCTTTTATTTATTAAATTTGATTTTAATTGAAACGACGATTGAAATATGCTGCTGTTAGTTAATTACACTGTTATATATGCTATTACCTGTATCAGTTCACCTGTGACATCTGACACCATTATCTGTTAATTATTTACGCGATGATAGTACAGTTTTGGCTGATAATTGATTGATTGTTCGATGTTTATTTTGGATGTTAAATTGTTAATGTTAAAATGATAAATAGTATGAAATTTAAATTGATATAGAATAGTTAAATGTTAGATTTGATTAACCGACATTTGTATAATATGACCCCTTTAACTGTTGAATTTATTGACACGTAGGATTTGTTTAATTACATTTTGAACCACTGAATGTATATTGTTAAATTGATGATGTATGAAATTGTAATTAGATGACAAGTGAAAAACCGTAATGTAATAATCTTTAATCTACATGAAATGATAGTGTAGATTCTAGAAATAATTATATTAATCCGTACAAATAACAATGCGAATTAATACGGTTATTTCGGGATTATTTAAATTGATTATTGGATTGTTATTGTTTATTGTTATTGCTTGTTTATTTACTTTGACACCATCCCAGTTATCACACTGCAAGTTCCCTTTGATATGTTTTGATTTTGAATTGAATTGGAATCGGGTTGAAATGATAAATACCCAAATTGAACTTTGACCTTGGATATAGAAAATTAAATAAAAACCCGATTGGTCAATAATTTGATTTAAAAATAAAATGAAGATTTTATTTGAATAAATAATATGGTTTTGAAACGAAGTTGGAAATTGAATTTAATGAAATTTAAACGTGAATATTTAATAATCTGAAATGAAATATTAATAAAGAAATTGATGAAAGAAGGTTGTTTAATTTGAGAAATGATTGAATTAAGTTTGAAATTATAATTAAGTTTGAAATTATTAAATTTTGAAATTATTAATAATTAAGTTTTGAATTATTTAATAATTGAATAAGATTGAATCATTTGATAATTGAATAAAAATTGAATTCTTTGATAAGAGAAATTGGACATTTGAATAAGTGAAATTTGAACTTTATTAATAAATGAATTTGGGTTTCTTTATTTATTAAGTTTTGGAAATTTATTTAAGTAAGTAAATAACTGAAATTGAATTTCTTTAACAAGAAATAAAATGCGATTTATTGAAATTAATGTAAGACTTGAAATTTAGAGAATTTGGTTTAATGGATTTAATTTAATTAAATTTGTAAGTTTTGATATAATGGCAGTTGAACTTAAGTAATTGATTTTATGAATTGGAAATTCAATAGAAATTGTTTTGAATGATAAATTAACTTAACGAATATTGAATGAAATCGATAAATGAATTTGAAATTGATTTAAGTGTTAAATCAAATTAATTTAAATGATTTCGGAATGAAACTTATTTTCGAACTTGAATCAATATTTGAATTATTTTAAATAGAAATTGAAATTGAATTATAAGATTTTGAAATCGTGAATTTGGAAGTTTTGAAACGTAAATATTGGAAATTGGTTTAGAAAGACAAATGAAATGTTGATTTATAAACTCTGATTGAAATGGAAATTGATTTGGTTTTGAAATATATTAAATGACCAATCGGTGTAATAATACGTAGTTATTAAAGAGACCGGGATCGGATATGGACATACTCTCTGTCGATACCGAAACCACTTTAATAACTAATATACGCGGAGTGATGATCCAGAATGAAGTGGATGGTTTGGTGAACGCGTTGACTGAAGAAAGAGAACGATTTTGGATGACCCTTGACATGACTAAAACAGGAGCCGCGCCGGGCCATTGAGGATTGCCATCTCTAGCGGACGCACTTCTTCGATACCATATCTATTACTTTTGTGATTCGATTGGGTGCACCCCTCGATTTGGGAGTGTTGTTCGCGGTGTTGGGGTAGTAGCTGCTATGCCCAACATCAGTCCGGATCACGCAACTACTAGTATCCTAGTTGGTATCGCCTCATGTACCTTGTCATACTGATTGTCCTATGCGCGACCACTACGATTTTGATTTGTACCTTTAGTATATGGATTGCCCTCTGGTGACTTCCGGTTTTGGGGAAACTACGGTCTTGTATATGCTTTTGGGAATAAACAGGTTAAGAGGTGTATGGGCCCTGCTTAACCCTACTTTGATATTTTTATATTACTGATAGACATTATCTACTTATCGTACATTACTATATAGTAGATAGTTTGACGGATCCTTAAAGGATGGTTATTCCAAACATCCTTTGAGTTACTTGTATTTCAATTGCTATTTCACTTGAGTTGGATTTATTAATATAAGAATGTTAATCCTGACTCGAGTGTTTTGTATTTTGCTTTACGCTCGGGTCAGACTGAGTGTACCAGTATTCGAGACTCACCTTTGGAGTTGGAGCTTTGCTTGAAGATCCAGCCATCTATTCTGCTTTCAGTATTCGATGATTCCATTGATGTATTCTGATTTGTATCTG
This sequence comes from Allium fistulosum, assembly GCA_030737815.1. Classification (NCBI taxonomy): domain Eukaryota; kingdom Viridiplantae; phylum Streptophyta; class Magnoliopsida; order Asparagales; family Amaryllidaceae; genus Allium; species Allium fistulosum. Next base: position 91,121,013 of record CM060905.1, read on the forward strand.
ATGTATCGTATTACTCTTCTGTTGTAAACTCTGATGTATATTTTTGTATATTCATATAGTAGCTTCATGAACTACTATCTCTTTTATTTCCGCTGCATTTATTACTCTGTGTCTGTGATCTGTGATTATATTTATTTACTGTATATGTTCAGTTTTGCCAATTTAAATTAACAACGCGGTATTTTGAGCAATTCAACTCCGGCATGAGTGTCTACCTATTCACTTATAATGGACGCGAATGGTCCAAAATATCGGGTCGTTACAGTTGGTATCAGAGCTTTGGTAGCTCTAGGCAAAACTTAACATATAGGGTAAATGTATTTACAGAATCACTCTCATCCGAGTTTCAATCTCTTCCTTGACTCAATTCCTTTGAATTTTGGAACGTTCCCCTCGGTTCTGGAATTCATTCGTATCGTTCACTATTCGTCTTCTTTCAAATTCTGGAGCACCCTATAACTCCATTTTGAATGATATCTATAATAGATCGGCGGTCTCGCCAATCTTCGAATAATTCTTAAAGGAGCAAAACTCCTTTACAATAGGCATTGATTTACTGGAGATTTCTGTATCCTCGGTTTACGATGCTATCTATTCCCTGCTATACCTGAATTCCATCTCTTAGGATCGAGTGTTGATTTACCTCGGAATTCAGCATCAATCTTATTCTTGAAGTTACGGACGACCCGGTTAAGGTTGCCCGTGAATTAAATAAGCTTATCCATCTCCCGATTTTGTTAATCGAACTATCTTATCTTCTGTTTCGAACTTATTATAGAATCAAAATTCTCTTTGGTTTGAGTCCATAAAATTTGAAACCCTATTCTCATTTTGAAAATTCATTCCTGTATCGTCGAGCGAGGAAGTGTATTTGTAAATTTATATAAAAATGTTTTATATATTGTGTTGTTTGAGTTGTTGATGTTGATTTGGGTTTTCGATCGATTCGTCTGATCAACGCTATCGATAGAATTTTCAAAACACTTGAGCAGAGCAAACCGACACAATATTGTTATCAAATTTGATAAATAAGATAATTTTGACTCATTATATTATATAAGTAAATTTTTCTGAAATTAAATTGTTAATGAATTTGTTGTCATAAATGATATTATTTGATTTCATTTGGTGTTTTGTAAACCATTGATTTACCAACTTATGAATAAAGGGACTTATAAACTTGGCTATAATTTGATTTGAAATTTGAAATGTATTTAAACCAAGAATTTGAGAATTTATTAATTTCCGGTGATTTCGAACTTTGGTTTTTAAAATTTTAAAAGTATATATCGAAAGTATTTTCGAATAGAATCATTTGCAAAGAATTTAAAATGTTGAAATCAGTGCTCTTCTCTTTGTCGCTGGAAAATAATTTCGGTGATGGCGGCCGCATCATCGACATTCATTTTCGAGTTTCGAAGTGGAGATACTATTCTGTAGCTTTGCTACGGTTTTGTTTTGAGAAAAAATATATGTTTTGATTTGAATTTCTTCAGTATAATTTTATTTATATATATAAGTATCTTATTTTAAAATTTAATTTGATTTGATATAAATATATTATATATATCTCTAATTGTTTAAAGTAAATCGGAAATCTAATTCTTAAATTTTGTTAAAAGATGATTTTAATTATAAATAAAACCAAAATTTAGAATAAATATTTAAACTTGAATAATTGAATTGGGAAAATTTTATTTGTATATTGTTCAACTGCATTCTAATACAACTTACCTAAATCATTCAGAAGTTGAATATGTGATTGGATAATATATAAGATAAATTGAATTTATAAATAAAATTGAGTGTTTATAATAAATGTTATACACTGAATTTTGATTATAAAGATGTTAATAGAATTAGATAAGAAAATAAGTAAATTCAGTTAATAATGAAATAACTTTGTTTTGAAAGAATTAATAAATTTGTTTTGAAAGAATTAATAAATTGAAATTTGATCAACTTATGAAAATACCTTGAATTTGAAAGCAATTAGTAAATATAAATTAATTTAAATCGAAACTTTTATGGTTTAAATTAATTTATATGGGTTAAATATATGTGATTAGACATATTAAGTAGAATGAATTTAACAGTAATTTGGAATAAAGAAGAATTTAAATTGTTGAAAAAAATATGATTATAATAAAAGACTATTCAAATTTATGGTTTTAGAAATTGTAAATTGAAGATAATTGGATAATAAGATAATGAATTTAGAAATAGTTATATTAATTCGCGTTTGTTATTTACGCCAATTAATAGTTGAGATTGATTTTAGTGAAATCAAATGGATTAAATCAATTATTGAATATCAATTAATTTAAATTTGAATTTATATGGTTTAAATTAATTGTTATTTTGTATTTCAAATCTGTTTTTCTTTCTGGTTGTTTCTATTCTCCTACCTCGTTCCTTTTCGGGGACGAAAAGTTTTGAGTGGGGGAGAATGTAACGACCCGGAAATTTCAACTGTTTCAATAACGTAATTAGTTGAAATTTTGTGAAATTTTAAACGATAAAATTTTGAAATAAAAATTTTATATTTGGAATACGTCTAGTTAAACATAGAAACTGGTAAATTTTCGTCCGAAAATACGAAAATTTATTTCGCGCGTAAATTCACTTCAATTTAATCAGTTAAAAAGCAGTGAAAATAAAATATTTCGAAAACTAAATATTTTTACATAGAAAAATTCTAAATCATCTTCTGAGCAAGATTTCAGTTTGTCGTTTTTCCAAATTCGGACATCTTTGGCTCCGTCGTTCTTATTTTCCGCAAAATAGCAGTATTCTGGTGCCGATATCGATTTTTATCGGATGATCGTACCACCAATATCTGTATACCGTTTTGATCGTCTCGTCGCGCTGATCTCTACGGTATATTCGATTGTCAATTTCGGTGTCCGTTACACGGAAAAAGCTGCAAGCGGATAACCATATCGGTTATGAAATTTCAGTTTTGGATTCTCTGTGTCCGTTCGTTTGCCAACCGTGAGAAAAACAATGAACACTTTACTTTGTTCTCTTTTCAAAATTCGGCCTTTACTTTCACTAACCCACCAGTTCAAAGATTCAAACCGGTTGTCCTTCCATTTGTTCACTGTTTGCTTTATTAATTCATGTATTAAATTGGTAGCTGACTCCCAACGTTCCATCCATTTCAATAAATATTTTGTTGTTGAAACTTTCACCATCTTCCTTTTCATTTTGTCCACACACGTTTCCCACTATTTCAAACAAAGGAAATAACAAAATAAACTTTGTTTCCTTCCTTCCACCTCTATATTTTTCCCACATCTGTTCATTTTCCAAATGCTTTCAACTGAAAAAATGGTGAACAGTTTGTAGCCCGCCTTCTTTTCCCTCTCCGTCCTCTCACCGCCGAACCCACTAGAGCTGCTTCGCCCCACCATTCGTCGACAGCGCGGCCACTCTACCCTCCGACCAAGTCCGCCGCCTTCCACAGCCGTTCCAACCTCCACTTACCCGCACCCTCTTCTGTCACTTCCCACTTTGCCTCCAACCCGCCTGCAACCTCCACCTCAGCCAACACCATCAAGCGACCACTGTTTTTCTTCCGCCTCCACCAAGCTTCCTCCCTACCAGTCGAGCCTTCCACGCAGCCCACACTTCCTCTCATCCTCCCCTCCTACGCCTAACAACCAACTACCACTGCCCAGCCCAGCCGAAGACCTCGCCTTGAACACCTTCCTTCCAACCTCATCCACGTCGACAACCAGAGCTCCACCTTGACCTCTGCCCATCCACGTGTAGAAGTTTAGTGGTGTTGGCAATGATTCTTATTTGCTTTTCTGGAAAGCTCTTGTAAGCAATAATCCATCCATCAACTGTATTGTAGATACCAATTTATGTTCATATTTTAAGTATATGCATATATAACAAGTTGCTAATATTTTAAGTATCGGTACATATAGATATAACAGTTGTTATACAATATTTTAAGAAAAAGGTTGGTTTATATGTAAGTATATATAACATGGGTTTGATTTTTTTTTATACAGATATAGATTCGAGAATAATGTATATATAATAAGTTGTGGCTCCTGTTGATAGTTGAATGTAACATCTAAATTGTTTTATTTACTATTGTTTCAAACTGTTATATATGCGTGAGTGGGTTACATATTTTGGTATTGGGTTTTTTTTTTTGTGGGACTAAAATACAAGATTTTATTTTGGTATATATACATGTATAAGTATTCTGGACTGCACACATAACTTACGATGTAATTGTAACGGTAGATTGGAATTGTTATATATGTATATATACATCTATCTAGAGTTATACAAATATGTATATATATACAGTAGTTTACATATATTTGAATATTTGGGTTTTATGTATAGATTTGTAAAGTTATATATAAGTATTTTCGTGTCATGTGTTGCACAGTATTGTATACTCTATTATATATACGTTCTATATTAAAGTGTTTATATGTATATGGTTTGGAAAAGAAATGCATAAGTGGTTTCATTTAAAAAGTTTATGTAGTAGGTTTTATTTGGATATGGATATAAACCATCTGTTTACATATTTATATAAGTTATATATATTTAAATAAGTTGTTGTATTGATTTTTTATAATAAATATTGATATTGGGATCTTCTCATTTGAAATATATGTATTCAGTTTAATTTATATCAACTAAATCCGTCGTTCTCATCGATTTCCCTTTATCAGCTTTTGTTCATCGTGCCTGCTTTCCCCGTGGAATCGTGTTCGTCTAGCTTGTTTTGAATTTGTGCTTGGATTTCGTAATTCGATTTCGTTGCCTACTCTCTAGCCTCGAAAGGTGAGCACTCACTCACGATTAACGTTCTTTTATTTATTAAATTTGATTTTAATTGAAACGACGATTGAAATATGCTGCTGTTAGTTAATTACACTGTTATATAAGCTATTACCTGTATCAGTTCACCTGTGACATCTGACACCATTATCTGTTAATTATTTACGCGATGATAGTACAGTTTTGGCTGATAATTGATTGATTGTTCGATGTTTATTTTGGATGTTAAATTGTTAATGTTAAAATGATAAATAGTATGAAATTTAAATTGATATAGAATAGTTAAATGTTAGATTTGATTAACCGACATTTGTATAATATGACCCCTTTAACTGTTGAATTTATTGACACGTAGGATTTGTTTAATTACATTTTGAACCACTGAATGTATATTGTTAAATTGATGATGTATGAAATTGTAATTAGATGACAAGTGAAAAACCGTAATGTAATAATCTTTAATCTACATGAAATGATAGTGTAGATTCTAGAAATAATTATATTAATCCGTACAAATAACAATGCGAATTAATACGGTTATTTCGGGATTATTTAAATTGATTATTGGATTGTTATTGTTTGTTGTTATTGCTTGTTTATTTACTTTGACACCATCCCAGTTATCACACTGCAAGTTCCCTTTGATATGTTTTGATTTTGAATTGAATTGGAATCGGGTTGAAATGATAAATACCCAAATTGAACTTTGACCTTGGATATAGAAAATTAAATAAAAACCCGATTGGTCAATAATTTGATTTAAAAATAAAATGAAGATTTTATTTGAATAAATAATATGGTTTTGAAACGAAGTTGGAAATTGAATTTAATGAAATTTAAACGTGAATATTTAATAATCTGAAATGAAATATTAATAAAGAAATTGATGAAAGAAGGTTGTTTAATTTGAGAAATGATTGAATTAAGTTTGAAATTATAATTAAGTTTGAAATTATTAAATTTTGAAATTATTAATAATTAAGTTTTGAATTATTTAATAATTGAATAAGATTGAATCATTTGATAATTGAATAAAAATTGAATTCTTTGATAAGAGAAATTGGACATTTGAATAAGTGAAAATTGAACTTTATTAATAAATGAATTTGGGTTTCTTTATTTATTAAGTTTTGGAAATTTATTTAAGTAAGTAAATAACTGAAATTGAATTTCTTTAACAAGAAATAAAATGCGATTTATTGAAATTAATGTAAGACTTGAAATTTAGAGAATTTGGTTTAATGGATTTAATTAAATTAAATTTGTAAGTTTTGATATAATGGCAGTTGAACTTAAGTAATTGATTTTATGAATTGGAAATTCAATAGAAATTGTTTTGAATGATAAATTAACTTAACGAATATTGAATGAAATCGATAAATGAATTTGAAATTGATTTAAGTGTTAAATCAAATTAATTTAAATGATTTCGGAATGAAACTTATTTTCGAACTTGAATCAATATTTGAATTATTTTAAATAGAAATTGAAATTGAATTATAAGATTTTGAAATCGTGAATTTGGAAGTTTTGAAACGTAAATATTGGAAATTGGTTTAGAAAGACAAATGAAATGTTGATTTATAAACTCTGATTGAAATGGAAATTGATTTGGTTTTGAAATATATTAAATGACCAATCGGTGTAATAATACGTAGTTATTAAAGAGACCGGGATCGGATATGGACATACTCTCTGTCGATACCGAAACCACTTTAATAACTAATATACGCGGAGTGATGATCCAGAATGAAGTGGATGGTTTGGTGAACGCGTTGACTGAAGAAAGAGAACGATTTTGGATGACCCTTGACATGACTAAAACAGGAGCCGCGCCGGGCCATTGAGGATCGCCATCTCTAGCGGACGCACTTCTTCGATACCATATCTATTACTTTTGTGATTCGATTGGGTGCACCCCTCGATTTGGGAGTGTTGTTCGCGGTGTTGGGGTAGTAGCTGCTATGCCCAACATCAGTCCGGATCATGCAACTACTAGTATCCTAGTTGGTATCGCCTCATGTACCTTGTCATACTGATTGTCCTATGCGCGACCACTACGATTTTGATTTGTACCTTTAGTATATGGATTTCCCTCTGGTGACTTTCGGTTTTGGGGAAACTACGGTCTTGTATATGCTTTTGGGAATAAACAGGTTAAGAGGTGTATGGGCCCTGCTTAACCCTACTTTGATATTTTTATATTACTGATAGACATTATCTACTTATCGTACATTACTATATAGTAGATAGTTTGACGGATCCTTAAAGGATGGTTATTCCAAACATCCTTTGAGTTACTTGTATTTCAATTGCTATTTCACTTGAGTTGGATTTATTAATATAAGAATGTTAATCCTGACTCGAGTGTTTTGTATTTTGCTTTACGCTCGGGTCAGACTGAGTGTACCAGTATTCGAGACTCACCTTTGGAGTTGGAGCTTTGCTTGAAGATCCAGCCATCTATTCTGCTTTCAGTATTCGATGATTCCATTGATGTATTCTGATTTGTATCTGATGTATCGTATTACTCTTCTGTTGTAAACTCTGATGTATATTTTTGTATATTCATATAGTAGCTTCATGAACTACTATCTCTTTTATTTCCGCTGCATTTATTACTCTGTGTCTGTGATCTGTGATTATATCTATTTACTGTATATGTTCAGTTTTGCCAATTTAAATTAACAACGCGGTATTTTGAGCAATTCAACTCCGGCATGAGTGTCTACCTATTCACTTATAATGGACGCGAATGGTCCAAAATATCGGGTCGTTACAGTTGGTATCAGAGCTTTGGTAGCTCTAGGCAAAACTTAACATATAGGGTAAATGTATTTACAGAATCACTCTCATCCGAGTTTCAATCTCTTCCTTGACTCAATTCCTTTGAATTTTGGAACGTTCCCCTCGGTTCTGGAATTCATTCGTATCCTTCACTATTCGTCTTCTTTCAAATTCTGGAGCACCCTATAACTCCATTTTGAATGATATCTATAATAGATCGGCGGTCTCGCCAATCTTCGAATAATTCGTAAAGGAGCAAAACTCCTTTACAATAGGCATTGATTTACTGGAGATTTCTGTATCCTCGGTTTACGATGCTATCTATTCCCTGCTATACCTGAATTCCATCTCTTAGGATCGAGTGTTGATTTACCTCGGAATTCAGCATCGATCTTATTCTTGAAGTTACGGACGACCCGGTTAAGGTTGCCCGTGAATTAAATAAGCTTATCCATCTCCCGATTTTGTTAATCGAACTATCTTATCTTCTGTTTCGAACTTATTATAGAATCAAAATTCTCTTTGGTTTGAGTCCATAAAATTTGAAACCCTATTCTCATTTTGAAAATTCATTCCTGTATCGTCGAGCGAGGAAGTGTATTTGTAAATTTATATAAAAATGTTTTATATATTGTGTTGTTTGAGTTGTTGATGTTGATTTGGGTTTTCGATCGATTCGTCTGATCAACGCTATCGATAGAATTTCCAAAACACTTGAGCAGAGCAAACCGACACAATATTGTTATCAAATTTGATAAATAAGATAATTTTGACTCATTATATTATATAAGTAAATTTTTCTGAAATTAAATTGTTAATGAATTTGTTGTCGTAAATGATATTATTTGATTTCATTTGGTGTTTTGTAAACCATTGATTTACCAACTTATGAATAAAGGGACTTATAAACTTGGCTATAATTTGATTTGAAATTTGAAATGTATTTAAACCAAGAATTTGAGAATTTATTAATTTCCGGTGATTTCGAACTTTGGTTTTTAAAATTTTAAAAGTATATATCGAAAGTATTTTCGAATAGAATCATTTGCAAAGAATTTAAAATGTTGAAATCAGTGCTCTTCTCTTTGTCGCTGGAAAATAATTTCGGTGATGGCGGCCGCATCATCGACATTCATTTTCGAGTTTCGAAGTGGAGATACTATTCTGTAGCTTTGCTACGGTTTTGTTTTGAGAAAAAAATATATGTTTTGATTTGAATTTCTTCAGTATAATTTTATTTATATATATAAGTATCTTATTTTAAAATTTAATTTGATTTGATATAAATATATTATATATATCTCTAATTGTTTAAAGTAAATCGGAAATCTAATTCTTAAATTTTGTTAAAAGATGATTTTAATTATAAATAAAACCAAAATTTAGAATAAATATTTAAACTTGAATAATTGAATTGGGAAAATTTTATTTGTATATTGTTCAACTGCATTCTAATACAACTTACCTAAATCATTCAGAAGTTGAATATGTGATTGGATAATATATAAGATAAATTGAATTTATAAATAAAATTGAGTGTTTATAATAAATGTTATACACTGAATTTTGATTATAAAGATGTTAATAGAATTAGATAAGAAAATAAGTAAATTCAGTTAATAATGAAATAACTTTGTTTTGAAAGAATTAATAAATTTGTTTTGAAAGAATTAATAAATTGATTTCGAAAATATTTAATTTTAACTGATTTAAATTTAAGTAAAATTACACAAAAAAATAAACTTCCATATTTTCTGATGAAAATTTACTGGTTGCTATGTTTATATAGACGTATTTCAAATATCAAACTTTTATTTCCAAATTTAATCATTTAAAATTTCACAAAAATTCAGTTAATTACGTTATTAATACCGTTAAAATTTACGGGTCGTTACACTCTCCCCCACTCAAAACTTTTCGTCCCCGAAAAGGAACGAGGTAGGAGAATAGAAACAACCAAAAAGAGAAGATAGATTGAAATACCAATCCAACAATTAATTTAAAACCATATAAACTACCTTTATTTTAAAATTGGTTTATATTCATTTAGTTGATTCCAAATTATTTTATTTAATCAATCATATTTATTGTGCTCATATTTGATTGATTTCATTTCCATATATTTTTATTAAATTGATTTGTTTCACGTTTATTAACATTTATTACAAAAAATTTCACAACAAAATTTGTTTTATTTTACTCATTTATTAAATCTAATTAGTCAACCATAGTTAATTCCACCTCAACATTCAACTATTCAAAACCATATAGATTTCAATTTTGAAATAAATTAATATTCAACAATTAAATTTTTCTTTTTATTATTCAATTTATCATCCAATTTATTATCACTAAATTCCCTTAACAAAATATCATTTTGATATCCTATTTCTTATACCATAGTGTATATTATCCAATTACATTCTAATTACATTTAAATTTTCTAGGTAAGTTATATTAATGATTCTGAATGTAATTAAACACTACACAAGTTTACCTATTATTTATAATATTTTTATTAAGCAAAGTCAAATTTGAATAATTTATTACCTAAGTTTTCTCTTGTATAACCTCAATTACATATTCACCCTAATATTTTAACTTTTTGAATATTTTAGGCAAGTTATATATATTAGAATGAAATTGTAACGCTTCGTGATTTTCGACTTCCGAAAATCGACATTAATACGTCCACTGTATCAACTGCCGAGCAATCAAATGCCGGAAAACCGAATTGTTATGGTTAAAAAGAAGAGGTAGAAGAAAACAGAAAGAAAGAAAGAAGAAACAACATAAACAATATCAGAATCTCACATATCGCAGCGGAACAACATATAATAGATAGATGAATAATCTTTAAATCAAAGAACTATATCAGTTTATACATTACATCATCAACAGAGTTAATATACATACAATACATCAATGGACAGTTATAAAAACTTGTCCTCATACAGAATACACAGCGGAATAATAATATCATATACAAGTGATATGCCTCGCCATCCAGCTCGCCACTTGAGCTCCAAAGCCTCCTGAAATCCAGCATGACCTGATAACCTGACTCTAGGCTGCCCGTGTGGAAAATTATGGACACGCAGAGTTTAGGAAGGGAACAATAAAATCCAGGTCAGTCATCGGACTGGTGTGAGAACTAAAAACAGTTATTTTCACAAAGGAATACAAAGGAAAAGAATCCGCAATGTTTTTGGAAAATGAAACTACCATAAGACCTCCCGCCACACACACAATGCAAACGCAGAATTGGAGGAGATTTCTTCTTATGATAGTCAAACATGCTTACTACGCAAAAGAAAACTCTTTTGATATTATTACTAGTGCATAGTGTGGAAAACATTTCGAAAGTATAATATTAATCTTAGCCAGCATAGGCATTCCGCACTTATGCCTACTATAGCTACTATGTTCAATAGCAGGTTACCGCCACATTCCATAGCAGGTAATACAACTAAAACCGTACAAGTCTCGTATTGTTTCTTTGGATTTTCCAACAAATGGTCAGGCTAAGGAACTTCCCACTGTCAATGGGATCGCCTCTGGATGGACGTCCCGAGAACTAACTAGCTCTCTGCCAACACAAGGCCGGGTTACCTCTTACACTAGGTAACTACTACACGAATATGCCACCCCCGGTCCTTTGGGACCTTTATCCGAGGCGCCTCAACAAAACAACAATCACACAGTAAATGAGATTGGAGTAACCACATAGGTTAAATACCAGGGCTCCATACCTGATACCACCCTTTTCCAGAAGGAAATGACATACCCTAAAGGGAGCGACCTGCATAACCTTGCCGCATCATTCCTGTTTCGACCATTTCCGGGGTGTGAGGTCTGACGAAGTCTCGTCCACAAAGCTACGCTTTTCACAAAGCCATGCTTTGATCAACAAATGATCAATAAATAATCATCACACAGCAGCACTCAGCATGTCACATTACCAAATTAGGAGTATATCACTGATAACCTTCAACTACATAACCTCTGAGCTCGTACGTCTCAGAGAAGGGTGTTAAGTTAAGAGAATAAATTCTCCGCCGCCAACAGAAATGTATTTGAAAGAAATCAGCTTTATATCTCAAAATGTAATGTCAGACATGTAACCATACAAGTCTGTTACGGGTTCGAACAGAACCGATGGCACTTCCGAAGAACAGTCCGGGTATTCACAATCCCGATTGAACTTCCCATCACAAAGGAAATCTCTATACCGTAGCTAACGGTGCAGAGACAATCGATAGGTCATCCTATCGTTTTCACAAATACCCGGTCTTCACCACCGGTCTTCAATACGATCCATATCGTCATATCACTTATTCGGAATGGGTTATATGTCACAAAGGTCCTTTCCCGGCTAAACCGAATAGTGAGCACAATATTTAAAACATATGGATATAGGGATTTCAATTAAGTCACAACTTATTACCCAAATCCTTTCCTTTAAATGGTTTAAACAAATTACCATTTTAAATCTTTAAACAAAAAGATTTACTTCACAAAGTTGACCCAATTTCACAAAGATTCATTCACAGATTCCCAAATCATTTCCCATTTCAATTGGATTAACCCATTAAATCTTTAAATCAAGATTTAACTTATAGCTTTCAAACTATTCACAATTCAAGTCTCTTATAATATAAAAGATATACCTTTTAAAATCTTCTTTGATTTCAAGATAAAGCTTAATCATCTTCACAAAGGTTAATTCATAGTTTTTCCAAACTATTTACAATTTCATTTCAACTTGAAATGTTTCGATACAAATTGGAAATCTTTTCACTTTATGAAAGCTATTATTATTTGAAAACAGATAGTTTTCGTTTTGGGAAAAACTGGTTACAATTACACAGGTTAAAGCCATCCAAGTATAAAACTTGGATTTAAATTTAAATTTCCAAAACCATATTTTTAAATGGTTAAAAACCCATATAAACACCTTTTATAACTTATACAATCTTTTAGACCATAGTTCCCAAATCATTGAATTCAATTTCAAGTAAGGAATTCAAATTTTAAATCAAATTATTCAAATTTCAATTTTATTAAGTTATTTAAAATAACTCTTATTTTCGAAACTCATTCTCAAAAAAATTTTCAATTCCAATTTTCAAAACTAATTTGGATTCAAAAATTCAATCTTTAGAATTGTCAAAAATCTGTAACATAACTGATTTCCACGTGAAATCCACATTTGTGTATGTATTGTGTAGTCCAAGGGTTTAACACAATAGTGCAACAACATTCAACCATCACAGATCAAATATAACAATATAATTGATAAGCGGTATAAACTATAACGCTTATCTTTCATTCACAGATCACAGATATATATATATCATAGATAAACAAATTATAGATCACAACACGAATCAGGATATATCACAAAGCATCACATATCAGAGATATCAAACAATTCAACATCCAATATAATCCAAACATCCATAAGTAGGATTAATTTAATTATCTGATTAATTTAATTATCTGATTAATTTAAAGTCAGATAAATTTCTACGTATAAATTTTTGCTAGTTATGGTAAATTAATAATTAATTAATTTCAAATTGATTTTCAAATTTATTTCAAAACACCAAATCAAATTTTCAACGAATTTCCAAATTATTTCCTTTTTAAAATAAATTTCTTTATCTCTTCAAATCTATTTAAAAATCCAAATTTTTAAATAAATTCTTCAACTTATAAATAATATTATTAAAAATCCCTTTACTAAGCCCTTTTTCCCAACATTTGAAATTTAATTCAATATAGTTCAAAAATAAGACTTTTATCTTTTTAAAACTCCTTTTAAATTTATCCAATTCTCAAAAATAAGTTTTTCGATAAATTTTCAACTTGAATTTCGAAAATCCAATTTTATTTACTTCTGGTATCCAACGATACCAAAAATATATCCGGCTAAATTATAGCCTTCAACAATTCCAATTCACAAATATAATCACACGGAGATTATAAATAATCAACACACAACATATGAAATAATTTCAAATGTTTGAGGAATCCAGTTGGATCCCTCCAACCTGTTTCCCTGCATCCATAGACGTTAGCACAATACCAATTCCACTTCGAGGTGGAATATCGCGGTATATGGGATTTATAAAATATTATCCGCTATTATGCGGTGCAATAGGGTCTCATCCGCTATATAATGCGGGAAATCAACTCCAAATACATATATAATACCAATTTCACTTCACGGTGGAATATCGCGGTATATGTGTTTAATATAATAACATCCACTATTATGCGGCGTATAGGGTCTATTTCAGCACAATAGATAACAACCATCATCCAATCACACAATCAACACTATCAAAAAATTTAAATCTAACTATTTAAAATTTAAATCGAAATACAATTTGATTGAGTGAGAAGTTCTCACCTTGCTTCCAATAATAGTTGCAGAATTTTATTTCAAATAAAATTAAACGCACGTTTAATTTTACTCAAAATTATCACTAGCTCCAATCAACTCCAAACCAGTTCCATTGCGTAGTGCTCGACAAAACAAACCCAACGCAAGTCGTTTCGTCAAATTCCGACCTTGTGTGAAGCAGTTACAATATTTTAAAGTTCATACAAAATTATATACAAATTAATTTCAATTCATATATAAATTTTAAACCTTAATCAATCCAGGTCATAGATTTCAAAAGAGAAGATCGTGGCCACGCGTTCTATCTTCTTTCCCCCCAGGTAAATCACGCGCGTATCAACCCATAGCCGCCACTTGCCCTTTGAATTATCTAGCCTCCATCACCACGCTTCACCCCGATCAACCACTGCCATTAGAACGGCCATCGCCTACTCTATCAACGCCGTGAACATCATCAAGCTCGGGTCCCCCTTAACCTTGAAAAACGCGCGCGAACCCCCTAGAACGCGAGCAATTTTCTTCCTCCACGTTGCATTTTACGATGGTCCATCCGTATGGATTGAAAGGTATCGTGATCCTCTTCGTTTTTGTAGTTGAGAGTTTCTTGAATTGATTAATGGATCAAAAGAGATTAAAGGGAAACGAATCGAGTAATTTCGGCCATTGAAATGTAAAACTAGCGGCTGTAAACCCTAGCTAGGGCTTTAGTGAAAAATAGAAAGATTTAGGTCCTTTTATAGAAAATTGACGAAACACTATTCATCCGAGATTTTCCGAACTCCAAATGAAGCGTGCCGGCTGACATTTCTAAGGTTTAACCCGCGTTCCGGACTCAATGGAACGTACTTCGGGAGCTAATTCGATCATATGTGCGAGTTACGGAAATAAACGATCAATTTTAAATTAAATCGATTAAAACGATTTCTATGCGTTTCAGCTTGCCCCGGACAAACCGTAAATCCGATTGACACGAAATTTGAAACCTTACAATAATTTCACATTATGGATCCGATGAAACTAGTTTCGTCGAAATCCAAGACTGTTTGGAAAATGACTATTTTCACTCGTCAATTAAATATTAAAATATTCAATTTCTACAATTTAACTTTTAATTCAATTTTAAAAGTTTACAAACATCATTCTAACTCCAATATGATTTAATACAACTTTATAAATCATTTTTAATTACATTAAACCCAATTTCCAATTATTTCTGGAATTTCAAATATTAAATTGTCGATTTAATTATCCAATTAAATCCTTATATTCAAAATTTAAGTTATTCAACTTAAAAATTTTACTTGTTAATATTTAAAATCAATTAAATATCTGAATTTCAAATGATAGAAATTCTGGGTCGTTACAATCTTCCCCCCTTAAAAGAATTTCGTCCTCGAAATTGCAAAGTAAGAAAAATGCCCCAAATTCATTAACTTTTCAAAAATCCACTTAGTGAAAATTTTATATTCACCTTTTCCAAAACCTTTAACTTCAACCAAAACAATGGTTTCCATTTTCTAGTTCAATTCCTACGTTTTATTACAATTTGGGAAAATGACTTTCCGTTAACAAAAATTTTCCAAAAGTTCAAAAAATTTCCAACTCCCAAAATTTACGGAAAATTTTGGCAGAGTCTCCTTTGTACGGAGGAGCTTTTACAATATAAAAATAGATATAAATATATATACATCGACCCACACAGTCGGAAAACAGATAAACAGTTCATATTTCCTATTTTTATTGCGTAGGCGTACCTTTTTAGCATTTTTAAGCAAAGCAGTTATTTATTAAGCATTTTAGCGCAACCAAATCCCGCAAAACGGTAGCCCCGGTACCTGTACTTACTCAATTTAAATATGTAAGTGACATATATATAAAGTTATTAACAATTTACTCTTTTAAACAACTACAACACATGCATATTAAAAGAAATGCATAATAAACAAGGTTTATAAGCAACTTATATAATTTCGACATCACTTGTAATTATTTACAACCAATTCATATACAACGACTTTAATTTCTTCATTTTCAATTAGTTTACATTCACTAATTTAAATTCAAGTTGGTTTACTTTCAATTCAAATTCTATCACATAGCTTTCAATTTTTATCAATTCAATTTCATTAATACTTAATGAATTGTATACAATCAACCAACAATCATATAACAACCAATGTATATTCAACACAACCAAATTTATTCACTTTGTTTACCTTCAATTTGGTTTAACACTTTATAATTTTCCAATTGGTTTAATATTCTATTGATTTTCATTCAATTATTCAATTCCCAATTACATTAGCTTTAATGAATTAACACTTATATCCATTATTCCATGTCAATTTACTTACATTCGATTGATTAACATTCAATCCATTAGTTTAATTCAATCGCTAATTCATTTTACTAATAAGGTTGAATCTCCTTTATATAATTCAAGTTCAAATCCATTTAATTCACTTTATTATTTTACTTCGACGCCAAAATCAATTTCATTTAACATCACTTAAGTTATATTCCATTTAAACATTATTTGTTTAGCTTAACTTAAATTTCCACTTATATATCCAATTCAGATTTTGTTTTTCTTAACAAAATTGTTTAACCATTTTAATAATATGTTTCACTTACCTTTACCCATTCTATAAGTTAAACAACTTATATATTTAAACTTCCAAATCATATTAATTAATCACCTATCAAATCCAATTCAATTTATTTAACTTTACCAAAGCTGAATTTATTATCTCATATTATAAGTTCAAAACTCATTTCTACTTATATTCATCAATTTCAATTTGGATTTTAATTTAAAATTTTTTTTGTTTATCACAACAAAACTTCAATTTTCAATTTACTATGGTAGCAAATCCATCATACAGAAACTCGAAAATGATACTGATGATGCTGCAGTCATCACCCTTATTATTTCCCAGTAACAGTAGTGAATTCAGTGCTTAATATTCTTTTAAACTTTCCTTTTATTTATAAATCACATTTATAAATCCTTTTCTCATATAATTTCACTATTTAACTTTACTTATACAAGATTATTTCACAATTGTAAATCATCTTAATTATAATTCCATACTTAATAATTCATTTGCTTATATACTTCATTCTTTTACAATTGTTGTTTTTATTTAGATTATTCAAACAACTTTTATTAACTCATATATATTCTTACATTTTCAACAACCAAACAATTCAATTTTATATACACTTTAATCATTCTGAAAAATTATATCTTTTATATACAAGATATAATCGAGGTAAAATTATTTCATTTACCCAATTTAAAATGATATTGTGTCGGTTCATCTTGTTTAAGAGTTTAGAAACCCCTATCGATACAGTTAGCTAGACTGCACTGACCAGAATCTATAAACAATCAACCGATAAGTCAACACAATACAAAACAATTTCATATTCACTAACAAATACACGCTCATATCTATTATTACATTCACACTCATTCTAGAGTAATACCGACTCTATCTCTAAAGAGTAACCCCCAATAGAGCCAAGGTTATCGCTTAACCATATGCTCTGATACCACATGTAACGCTTCGTGATTTTCGACTTCCGAAAATCGACATTAATACGTTCACTGTATCAACTGCCGAGCAATCGAATGCCGGAAAACCGAATTGTTATGGTTAAAAAGAAGAGGTAGAAGAAAACAGAAAGAAATAAAGAAGAAACAACAGAAACAATATCAGAATCTCACATATCGCAGCGGAACAACATATAATAGATAGATGAATAATCTTTAAATCAAAGAACTATATCAGTTTATACATTACATCATCTACATACAATACATCAATGGACAGTTATACAAACTTGTCCTCATACAGAATACACAGCGGAATAATAATATCATATACAAGTGATACGCCTCGCCATCCAGCTCGCCACTTGAGCTCCAAAGCCTCCTGAAATCCAGCATGACCTGATAACCTGACTCTAGGCTGCCCGTGTGGAAAATTATGGGCACCCAGAGTTTAGGAAGGGAACAATAAACTCCAGGTCATTCATGGGACTGGTGTGAGAACTAAAAACAGTTATCTGCACAAAGGAATACAAAGGAAAAGAATCTGCAATGTTTTTGGAAAATGAAACTACCATAAGACCTCCCGCCACACACACAATGCAAACGCAGAATTGGAGGAGATTTCTTCTTATGATAGTCAAACATGCTTACTACGCAAAAGAAAAATCTTTTGATATTATTACTAGTGCATAGTGTGGAAAACATTTCGAAAGTATAATATTAATCTTAGCCAGCATAGGCATTCCGCACTTATGCCTACTATAGCTACTATGTTCAATAGCAGGTTACCGCCACATTTCATAGCAGGTAATACAACAAAAACCGTACAAGGCTCGTATTGTTTCTTTGGATTTTCCAACAAATGGTCAGGCTAAGGAACTTCCCACTGTCAATGGAATCGCCTCTAGATTGACGTCCCAAGAACTAACTGTTTGTACCAAAAATGGGCACAACGCACTTTGGAAGTTTTTGAAGAGATAAAAGTGAAGAATGAAAATGGAAAATGAGGATTATCTAACAAAAACTCCAAATAACAGAAAGTAAATTGCACAGTAGACAACAATTTAGAGTGGTTCGGCGTTTCGCCTACGTCCACTATGAAGTTTGATGATTTTATTGCTCGATACTTGAAGATTACAATTTCTTATAGCGTAGTACAACAGATTTTATGATTAAAGTCTGAATCTAAGGCAGCAATGGTGAACTGGAGTAAATCTGGCAGAATCTGGGTGCTCTTTAGCTCTTAGAATTGTGCGACCTCTTTTCTGAATGACCAGGAGCTCTATTTATAGGTGTAGGAGGCTGATATTTCGCCTAAATTTTAGGAGACTACTTCTGGCACGTGAGGGGGCCCACACACCCGCCTTTAGGAAATCTGGGCCCACTTTAGGATCGATTCGAAGTCCATTCGAATCGATCAAGAAATTGTCCAATCGAGCTGAAATTTGGTGTGGACATTCTTCAACATGTGTGCAAGCTTCTGTGAAAATTTCATGGCATTTGGACTTGTAGATCTCGAGATATTGTCGATTCGAATTGGTGTTTCCTGTACTGCTTGCCTCATTCGAATCGATCCGTTCGAATCGATGGCGGAGCGTGCTTCTGTGATGACGTGGAGCGCGAGCTTCGCATCGATCCGCCTTTTTCGCCAGTTTGATCGAGTCGTCCCGGAGACTTCGCCGCTTTGACTCGATGGGTTCGAAGGCTTCATTCCCAGATGGATTCGAACAGAAGTTTCATCGTATCGATTGTGACGTGCTATGGTCGATCGATACGAAACTGTTGTAGCAGGATGGATTCGAACATACTGTTTCCCCTGGATTCAAAGTGAAGTGATCTGGTGGATTCGACTATACCTTATGCTGATGGATACGAATAGATTTGTCCAGATGGATACAAAATGGGTGATGGTTAAGGACCGGATCGAGTCGAATCATGTCTCAATGATGGATGCGAATACGAAGCACGTGAATAGCCCGTCCTGTGATCGATTCGAACTTGATGGGTTCGAACAGATGGATTCGAAAATTACTTTCCTTCTAACTTGTGTGGATCATAATTTGAGCATACGAACTCGGATCGACTTGAAACTTGGAACGTTGGCTTCCCTGGCTTTGCTTGTTATGTCTTGCTAATTATGGCTCGATCTGGACTCGCACAAAATTCACCGATATCCATGACGAGTGACTCCAGGTTCTCAGTCAGTCTCTTGATATCTCTGCCTTGCCAAAAGGCGGGATAACATTTGTCCCCCAAACTACGTCTTGTGTAAACATGACATGCTTTGAAAAGCTGCAGTCTTTCATGCTGAATATTTTTGTTCAACTGGTTGCTTGACGGTCATCTTTTAGTCGTTTTGTTGTAATCTTCTTTTAAACAAATGTTCAACCAGCGTGCTTTGCTTTGATAGACACAAGAATCTTTGATGGATACGAAATCCTGACTCGTATCGATCAGTTCTTGATGTTGTGGGTCAAGTATTGATGGATTCGAACCGATGGTTTCGAATCGATGGGTGGTTTCAATCCTGGTGGGCGTAGGCGTTGGTTTTGTCTCGGTCAAATGCTTAGGTTGATGGATTCGAATAGGGCAACTCGAATCGATGCAGTCGAACGATCTCTGGATCTATTTAACATTGTTCTTCGAATCGATTTGGTGGAGTCGAAGAGATGGATTCGAAACGCAGCTCTATGCAGGCATCTGCCTCCATTCGAATCGATCTTGGCTCTCTAGTCCATGGATTCGAATCGAACGCTTCGAATCGTCCACTAGCTCCACCGGCTACTACCGGTTTCGTCTACTGGGATACGAATCGCCATAGAGTTCCTATAAATACTAGGACGTCATTCACTTTTCACCTTTTTACCTTTTCCTTCATCTTCGTATCGTTCCAGAGACCAAGAAAGAAAACTGTTCTTCGCCTTCGAATCGAATCACCTCCTCCGATTCCTTAGACCAGTTATCAAAATCAGGTAATCGGACATCTAATCCATGTTGTAGCGATGAAATTCAAGACCAATTACAAATCTTCTTACACACGCAATCGATCCCAAAGTGTTTGTAAGATATTAGTCATACGTTCGTATCGATCGATTAAGGAAAAGGTTTTCTCCGTATCGATCTGGAGTTGATGAAATCTTGTATCGATCCGTAGTTGAGAGAATATCATGTGGAGGGATGAAATGATTTCATATCGATGGGTAGTGGCTGGAGTTCGTGTCGATCGATATGTAATTGACTTCGACGATCGATTCGAAGTGGGTTACTTGCAATCGATATGAAATGGGCATCATAAGTTAATTTAGAGTCGCCAACGTCGATCGATACGAAACCGATGTCTATGATCGATGCAGGATTCGTTCTCTTGATCGATACGAAACACATCGACTCGAAGGATCGATACAAAATGATCGAATCGAACCCGATCGATACGAGATGTATCGATTCGAACTTGACCGGTACAAAAATGGCCCCCCTTGATCGATACGAGCAGCTGCATTCTGGACTGTTACGACTTGTACCTCTAGCGATCGATCTATGTCTTAGTCCTGATGGATTCGAAATCTTACACTACCAAATACCTGACACCGACGAGCTTCTGCTTTGCATAACCGGACTTGACTGTAGAACTGTATACATGACTTCCTTTCAAAGCTCGTCGATGGAACTATAATTTGACGAAATTTTAACAAATTTAAACTTGGATCGATCCCTAACATCTGATCGACACGGTTGTGACGGTCAGCGATGACGGTCATTCCGAGTGAATTTCGAAGTCTCGTTGTTCACATGCTTTCCTTAACTCCATGGAATTTTTCAAGTAATGTACAACATTGCACCGCACGACATATTCACACACTTCACACTGCGGGATGCACGGGTTTATTGTTTGCTTAACGTTACTTTCTGATGAGTTAGTTAGTGATGGAATCTTCGAGCTCTCAACAGCAGGAGATTCAGAGTTCTCCCCCTCCGGTCCTTGTAATTCCAGATATCCCAGCGGAGGTAGTAGATCTAGCTCCCGACGAGCTACAAGAGGCTATATTTATTGAGGACCCTATAGATTCTGTTCAGTCCAATATTTCTGAGAACTTGTTGGGCAAGATATGCACGAGACATAACATTTCTTTGGATGATGCGTTATTGCCGGGACCTAGTGACAGACCTCACTGTCCGCCCGAAGGGTATACCGCCTTCTATCGCCATGCTTGTGCGGCTGGAACACTCCCTCCATTCAATCAATACATTAGGGAGATGTTATCATTTCTTGGAATCGCTCCTTCTCAACTACACCCCAACGGGCACGTGCTACTGAACAATGCGTTTATTATATTTATGGAACACCTCTTTCGCCCTCCAAGGCCGATGGAAATCAAATATCTATTTAACTTCAAGAGCAGAGGCGATAGCCCATCTTTTATGTTTTTGGAGGCAGTGAGAAACTGTCAAGTCATTATCGGAGCCTGGACCAGACTTAGTTATTTCAAGAATGAATGGTTTTATGTCCGGTGTCCTCCAGATTTTGCTAGGCGATGGTTGTCTAGACGTAAGTGTCGTAACCTGTCGACGATTTCCTTGACTAATAGCTTGTTGGCATTGGTATTGACATCTTGTTTTTCTTACAGCCATTATCTCCAGACCCGACGGCGGATATTACAAGGGCATGGTTTGGAGCCTTCAAGAGATCCCGAACGATTTGAGACACATCGACTTGGTGTTGACTGATTATAACTTAAGAGCTCTTGGCTTGATTGAAATGAATCAGAGCATAGTCACCGAAGGGATGCTAAGGCCCGTTCCAAAGAAGAAGAAAAAGAATAAAAAGAAGAAGATATCGAAGAAAACGCTCGGAGTTGTGATAACTGAAGTGAGCGACGAAGAAAGGACTCACACGGACGTAGAGTCGATGGCCGATCTCTCGGGAAATTTTGAAGACTTGGGAGAGAGACGGAAAAGCAAGACCGTCGTTTCCAAAAAACTTAAATCTAAGGGGTGGAAGTCTGTAGATGTGTCTCCTCCCACTTCCGGAGTTATGATTTCTGAGGCCACCCCTTCTCAATCGAGAGATATTTTCAAAGGGCTTGATGATATTCCCATCCCGGATTATATATCTATTCATCACAATCTCGGGTTGGAAGAATTTCAAGATGTTTTAAATATGAGCGAGCCCTTTCCTTTGAGTGCGGTCAACACTTCCGGTTGGTCAGGGGGTTTACACATTTACACACACTTCCACAGCACTACACGATTCCTGCATATTGAACATTACTGTTGTAGGATTCTAAACTGCAGTTTCTTCTTATCGCAGGTGAGATGTCAGGTCGCGGATCCACTCTGGATAGGCTCCGCAATGTACGCCGATCTTCCTCATATTATGAGTCCCGCTGGAGGGAACCGGATAGGGATCATGGACGAGGCTATACTAGCCAGGAGCGCTATGATAGAGATCGAGATTATTGGTGTGGTCATTCTGGTCATGAGCGTAGTGATAGAGATAGAGGCCATCAGTACCAATCACGGTCTCGTTCTCCTCCGCCTCCTAGGGCTCCTATAGATCCTCCTGAGTCTTCATAGCAAAAACAACCTTCTCAATCTTCCAGGCCCGAAACTCAGCGGCAAAGGGTTGAAGCGCAGACAGCTGCCATTGTTGAACAGGCTCCGGCTGAATTGACAGGTGAAGGAGCCATCAAGCTTGCTCAAATGAAAAAGGACTTTCCAGAAATTTGTCTGGATGCATATGTCTTCCCTCCTCATCTCAAGAGGATTCCTCCGGATGTCGAGAATATCGCTCATGACTATATCCATGACTTTTATGCTCAATATAAGGAGTGGTACAAAGCAGTTGTAAAAGCTTCAAAAGTGGCTTTCGACCGGGCAAAGATTATTGAGCAGCGTGATGCTGACATTGTCAAGAAAGACCGCATCATTCAGGTTCTCCAATCAGAGATCGAGTCGTCTCGAAGTGTAGAACTTCAAGCGCTTAAAAAGCATGAAGAGGCCGTGGCAAAAATGGCAAGGATGCAGCAGGCACATTGTGCCTTGGTAGAAGGGATGGGCCATTGTTATACCACCGTTGTAGCTGAACGGGACGCCGCCGTTAAAGAGCTAAACGAGCTTAAGGCCAAATTTTTTGAAGTGGTGAAAGAGAAAGATGACGCAAACACCGCCGCTCAGGATGCATGCGATCAAGCTGTATTACTTCGAGCTGAACTTACTGCGGCGGTGGCAAAGACTAAGTCTGTGGAGGCAGAAGTCGAGGAAAAGATTATGGCGGAGCAGTCCAGGTTGGAAGCTGATTTTGATGATCTCCTGGTCACATACAACGCTAATGTGCTGGAGCACAGAAATTTATTTTGGCTCGGAGATGACTCTATGGTTTTGTACAACGCCTGGACTAGGCTGGTGAAGGAGAAGAAAGCGGCGCGTCCAGACGAAACACTGGATGATTTTGAACTTGAGACGCGCTTGCTTACTGAGGAAGAGAGGAAGGTTCTCCACGAGGCGATGATTTCCGTGGAGAAAGAGAGGCTTGGTGTTTGGCAAATAGAGACCGGTGAGGGCTCGGGGATCGAGCATCATGAAACAAGTGTTGGAGCTGTAATTCCGACATTGCCCGAAACCACGGGCACGGTCGATCCCCAGTCTGTCCCTGCTTATAACCCCGATCAGCCGCAACTGTCTCCTATTGATCCCCCTGCCTTTGCACCTGCCCATACTTCGGGCCAGGCCAAGGAAGGTATTTGAACTCCTCCTGTATACACTTAGTGTGGTGAATCTGAAGCAATACATTTAGCTAACAATCTTCGCTTTTTCACATTTCAGTGACCGAAGTCGTTTATCTCTGCGCCTCCTACATCTCAAGTTTCTTATCAAGCGCCAGGGGCTATTGTTACCAAGGCTATTATGACATCTACTGTGGTCAGCGAAGAGGGAGAAACGAGCATGTTATCTTTCGATGCTCAAATGATTGAGGAACTCCTTAGTCAACCCAACGATCCCTTTGTAGACCCATCTTTCGCCATGAGTGGAGTTACTCCAGCTACTAGCTCCTTCATGCCAGCCATTAGTACTTCCAGTGCGGCCCAAGTATCTCGTGCGGATGAAATTCTTGCCGAGATCAATGTTGAGATGACATCAGTGACAGCAGGCATGAATCCGTCTGGTCCTGCCCCACTAATGATGATCATTGCAAGCGCTCCTGCCCCACTTCCTATTATAGCTCCTATGCCTCTAGTTCCATCCTCCAAGAGAATCTCTGTCGCTTCAAGCTCCGAGGAGGATGTTGACATTATGCCGCAATCGGAGGACAAAACGGAGAAGAGCAAAAGATTGCGGAGGAAGTCGGGTAGCGGATCTAGCGGGACTACCCCGAAAAAGAAACCGAGGAAGAAGAAAGATTGAGCGCTTCCTTTAGTTTGCTGTCATGTTCGGGGGTAGTGTTTTGTTTTGTCTTTTTGATTTTTTTTAGCCGTGTATAGATGCGGGCTCGGCCCTCGCTAGTAGGAATTTTTTGAACCAGCTTGTAATTGGATTTCTTTTGTTGATAATCGAAATGAAAACATATTCTCTTTTGTCTTCAAATCAATATTTGTTTTGGTTCTGCCCCCAGCCTTGGGGATAATGCCGCAATAGTTGCTAACGCTTATACCCAGCTCGCGCTCTCGGAGTACTCTGGGGTTTGTTTTATGTTTGTACTTCGTCTCGCACTCTGGGAGTACGGAGTTGATTAATGTTTATACTCCATCTCGCACTCTGGGAGTACGGAGTTGATTAATGTTTATATTCCGTCTCGCA
This sequence comes from Allium fistulosum, assembly GCA_030737815.1. Classification (NCBI taxonomy): domain Eukaryota; kingdom Viridiplantae; phylum Streptophyta; class Magnoliopsida; order Asparagales; family Amaryllidaceae; genus Allium; species Allium fistulosum. Next base: position 91,146,383 of record CM060905.1, read on the forward strand.
CTCTGGGAGTACAGAGTTGATTAATGTTTATACTTTGTCTTACAATCTGGGAGTACGGAGTTGAGCAATGTTTATACTCCGTCTCGCACTCTGGGAATACGGAGTTGACATATGTTTATACTCCGTCTCGCACTCTGGGAGTACGGAGTTAATTAATGTTTATACTCCGTCTCGCACTCTGGGAGTACGGAGTTGATTAATGTTTATACTCCGTCCCGCACTCTGGGAGTACGGAGTTGAGCAATGTTTATACTCCGTCTCGCACTCTGGGAATACGGAGTTGAGCAATGTTTATACTCCGTCTCGCACTCTGGGAATACGGAGTTGACATATGTTTATACTCCATCTCGCACTCTAGGAGTACGGAGTTAAGTGAGGGATTGTGGTGTATCAGCCCATTTTTTGCCTTGATGTGATGGCTTGCCTCCGAGCTCGGGTTTCACTTAGTGAGTGGCCGGTCGTATCACAGCCACTCCCTACTTGGATAAATTCCACTGTGTGATGGAATTTAGCTCTCCGTGCATCGTGATATTGTGCATTGTATTCAATGAATCACAGCTCTGGCTCGAAGAAATGACAGTTTATTGCTGAAATAAGAAAATATGGCATAGTCAGTTTCCTTATTACAAATTCTAATTTCGAATGCAAAAATAAACTGCTAAATGGAAAAACATAATGAAATAAATAAAGCCTGTCATGTGTAGTAGCGACGGAGACTCTCGCTGTTCCAGGCCCTTGGCAAATCAAGGCCGTCAACGGTCGATAGTTTGAATGTGCCATCTCCGAGTCTTTGTGTAATCACGTATGGTCCTTCCCAATTTGGTTTCATGTGTGAAGGAACTGGATAGATTCTCTTGAGAACGAGATCGCCGAGTTCAAAAGTTCGAGGTCGAACTTTGGCATTGTACAATCGGGCGACTCGACTTCGATACGCAGCAGCTCTCAAATCAGCCTCTTCCCGCTTCTCATCCAGTAGATCCAAAGATTCAGCAAGCAATATAGCATTTGTTTTCGTATCATAATAAGTCACGCGATGGGAAAACACTTCCGTCTCGACTGGAATAACGGCTTCTGTGCCATAAGATAAGGAAAACGGGGTGTGTCCGGTTGCGGTCTTGTGAGTCTTTCGATAAGCCCATAATGCCATAAGGAGTTCATCAACCCATCTGCCCCCTGCCTTTTCCAGTCGTTTCTTTAGGATGGATTTTATAAATTTATTGAGAGCTTTGACCTGACCGTTTGCCTGAGGATGTGCAACCGCCGAGAATTTTTTATGGATATGAAACCGTTGACAGAAATTCTTGAATTCTGCACTTTCGAATTGGGCTCCATTATCGGTGATGATGGTATACGGGAGCCCAAATCGACAGATGATGTTGTGAACTATGAAATTTATTACTTTCTTTGTCGTAATCGTTTCTAGAGCTTCGGCTTCAACCCACTTTGTAAAGTAGTCAACGGCGATAATGGCGTACTTTGCACCACCTTTTGCCAGAGGTAGAGCGCCGATGATATCGATGCGCCACATCGCGAATGGCCAGGGACTGACCATTTGAGTTATCTCGGTAGGTGGGGCTCTTGGAATTCGGGCGTGTTTCTGGCACCTATCGCACTTTCTGGCATAGTTTGCTGCATCTCGGTTCACTGTCGGCCAGTAGTATCCATATCGGAGTATTTTCTTGGCGAGAGCTTGCCCACTGGTGTGGTCACCACACTCTCCTTCGTGTACGTCATGTAACACTCGTTTGATTTCATCGTGCGCAATACACCGGAGGAGAGGAACAGAATAACCCCTTCTATACATGACTCCGTTCTGAATGACTAACCGTGAGGCTTTTCGTAGAATTTGTCTCTTCTCATTTCTGTGCTCAGGCAATGTCCCATTCTCAATGTAATTTCGATACAGAGTCATCCACGATTCTCTGCTGGGAGCGGTTTCAAACACAAAATTCGTCTCTATTTGATCGATGCTTGGGGAGGACAAAGTTTCGACAGGGACAAGTCCCATTTGCTGCGCTTCACCTGTGCTGGCTAACTTCGCAAATGAATCGGCTTTTTGATTGCGTTCTCGAGGTATATAATAAATGGCATAATAATCAAACTGATTCAGTACTTCCTGAACTCGAGCTAAGTAAGCAGCCAGCCTTCGATCTCTCGCTTGATACTCTCCCCGTACTTGACACATGACTAATTGCGAATCACAATAAATTTCTATAGCGATAATTCTCAAATCTCTGGCAAATTTTAGTCCAGCTAAGAGGGCTTCATATTCAGCTTCATTATTGGTTGCGTGAAAACCAAACTTCAAAGCATAACATATAGATCGGCCTTTGGGAGTTTCAAGTACAACACCAGTGCCCGAACACCGGTCGTTTAATGAACCGTCAGTATACAGCTTCCAAATATATTCGGGGGATTCACTGGTTTCGGGCAAGTCTTTTGGAACGGTAAATTCAGCTATGAAATCGGCTAGGACTTGTCCTTGAATGGCTCGTCTTAGAGAGTAAGTAATATCAAACTGGCTCAGTTCGATGTTCCACTTGAGTAACCTACCAGACGTCTCAGGCCGCGTAAGGCCCTATCATAACGGCTGGTCGGTGTAAATAATAATAGGATGTGCCTGGAAATAGGGTCGGAGTTTTCTTGATGTGATGACAAGGCAATAAGCCAACTTCTCTAGTTTCGGATAATTTCTCTCAGCTCCAGTCAATCGTTTGCTGACGTAGTAGACTGGTTTCTGTACTCGGTCTTCTTCCCTAACTAAAGCAGCGCTGATTGCATGCTCTGATACTGCCAGATAAAGGTACAATTGCTCGTGGTCAACTGGTTTTGATAAGATCGGTGGTGTGGAAAGATGTTGAACCAGCGATCGGAATGCGTCTTCACACTCCATGGTCCATTCAAAGTTTCGCTTTCCTTTCCGGATCAGATCGAAGAAAGGAATGCATTTATCGGTGGATTTTGAAATGAACCTGCTCAATGCTGCTACCTTCCCGTTGAGACTTTGGACTTATTTTATGGTTCTTGGAGTTTGTAAGTTCCTTATTGCCCAGATCTTTTCAGGATTTGCTTCTATCCCTCGAGCGTTAACGATGAACCCGAGGAACTTTCCAGATGCGACACCGAAATGACACTTTAATGGATTGAGCTTCATTCCATATTTTCAAAGGATGCAGAACATCGAATCTAAATCTCAGACGTGATCTGTGGAGAATCGAGACTTTACTAGCATGTCATCCACATAAACTTCCATGGTCTTCCTGATCTGGTCGGCGAACATCCGGTTGACCAAGCATTGGTACGTTGCTCCGGCATTTTTTAGACCAAAAGGCATGACTCTGTAGCAGTAGAGTCCCAGATCGGTCACGAAACTGGTATGTTCTTGATCAGGCAAATGCATAGGTATTTGATTGTAGCCAGAATAAGCATCCATGAAAGATAACAACTCATGCCCAGCTGTTGAATCTACGAGCTGGTCAATTCGAGGAAGTGGAAAACTATCCTTTAGACAAGCCTTGTTTAAGTCAGAATAGTCGATGCAAGTTCTCCATTTTCCATTCGGTTTTCGAACCAATACTGGATTTGACACCCATTCTGGGTACAAAGCATCTCGGATGAACCAATTTGATTGCATCTTATCAACTTCCTCTTTAAGGGCGGCAAATCTCTCTGGATCCATACCGCGCCTTTTCTATTTGACCGGGACATACCGTGGATTAATATTCAGGGAGTGACTTGCGATGTCTGGCGAGATCCTGCACATATCAAAGTGGGTCCAGGAGAAAACGTCGAGATTCACCCGGAGAAATTCAACCAATTCCTGTTGTGTTTGTTTTCCTAGTTGAGATCCAACTTTTAGTACTTTCGAATCATCATCCTCACTGATTGGGACGTCCACAGTCAGTTCGGCTGGGGAAGCTTGATTCTCTTTAGATTCGTCTTTATCTTCGTTGTCTCTAGGGTCAAGATCTTTAAGGAATTGGTCGTGGTGCCCGGGCCGGGGCCCAGGCGCTAATTGTCAATCATCAGCAAAACGGACGCAGAGAGATTCCTCTACGCCCTTTCCTTTCTCCTTTCTCTGCGCCTCGTGCAGTTCAGCAACATAACAGGCTCTTCATGCTACCTGATCTCCTTGAATGACTCCAATTCCATGATCACTGGGGAATTTCAGAGTTAAACACCATGGGGCAATGGCTGCCCTGAACTCAGCAAGGGCCGGTCGGCCCAAAAACGCATTGTAAGGTGAATCAATATCTAAAATGACAAACTGCAACATCCGGACTCTCCGGCGTTCTCCAACTCCCAACTCCACTGGCAGTTCCACCACTCCAGTGTGTATTGTAGCACTTCCATTGAAGCCGTGAACTCGAGATTGGCAAGGTTTTAAGTCCTTTGCTTCCATTTTCATTAAATCATAGGCTCGTTTAAGCAAGATGTTTACGGAGCTCCCACTGTCAACCAGGATCCTCTTCATCCAAGCAGGACCTACCTGGGAAAATATGACCAGTAGGTCGATTGTTGGGGCTTCAATCTTATCAGCGTCTCTACTTCTAAATATGATATCATCAGACATTGTTTTTCGTTGTTTTGCCGGAGTTCCATCTTCACAATTACTATAGCATTCAAAGTCCGCATGCCTGATAGAGCTGGCATACGACTCCATTTCCCTCCAGCTTCTGTCTGCTGGATGGGGACCACCACTTATTGTATTTATAACTAGCCTTCCGCCCGTACGAGCGGGTTCCTCTTGTCTTTCTTGATTTTGCACACGATTTTGGTTTGAAGGGCCCGCACCACCAGGCTGTGGCGTTCGCACAAACTGATCTAACTTTCTTTCCCTGATCAACTTCTCGCTGAGGTCATGCAAATGTCGACACTCATTGGTATTGTGGCCATAACTCTCGTGAAACCTACAAAACTTCCCTGTTTGAATCTGCCTCTCCTACGATTGCTTCGGAGCAGGTTTCTTATATTGCACAGTGTTGCAAGTTTGTAGATACACGTTTTCCAACGATGTATTCAACGGCGTGTAATTATCAAACATTGGAGCTCTACGCCGTGGGCCTCGGTTCTGATCTCTCTTTTTATCCTGACCATTGTTGCCTCGCGGCTGGGTCTTTTTGTTATGTATATTCAACTGAACTTTTCTGGAACTCTCACCGGACTGCTTAACTGCTACATTACTTTGTATTCCTTCAGTTCTGGGCATCGCATCATCCTGCTTCCTAGACTGTTTCGCGTCCTCTTGCTGTAAGAATTGAGCGGCTTTGGAGTAGAAACGGTCCAACGATGCGGGTGGTTTCCCAACTAACCAATTTCCAAACTCAGAATCGGGATCGATCCCTTTGGTTAATGCCATCAAGATTGAGTTATCGTTAGGGTTACTAATCTCTACACATGTCGCGTGGAATCTTTCTAAATAACGTCTGAGTGTCTCTCCCTTAGCCTGGGTGACACTAGATAAGGTGTTAACGTCTTTAGGTCTAGCGACAGGCATATGGAACTGCTCGACAAATTTCTTAGCCAGTTGATCGAACGAAGAGATAGATCTAGGCGGTAACCTTGTAAACCACATTGTTGCGATTTCTCCCAAAGAGATGGGTAAACTTCGACATTTCACTGCATCATCAGCCCTCGCAGCGCTCATTGACCATTCATATTTCAAAATATGTTGATTGGGGTCACTACTTCCTTCGTACATTGGGAGAGTTGGCATTTTGAATCGCCGAGGAGGATCAGCGTATGATATCTCGTCTGTGAAAGGAGTATGACTACGGGAGATTCCCCAGTTGTCATTGGTAAGCCCTTGGCTTTCGCGAATCATCTGACGTATCATAGTTGAAATATCAGGCATAGCCACATTTCGTGTATGTTGAGCTAAGGTGTGGTCGGGTTCCACAGTGCGAGTTTGGACCGGACGCTGTCGACGGCCTATGTCTCGCCTCCTTGGCTCGGCATCTTCCGGGACGTATGGTTCAAGAGTACTCCCACGTTGCTGATTATTTGGATCTGACAGATTCTGGGTATCAACCCTTGTTTTCTACTGCGGCGGTCGCAGTACGATTGTCTGGGGTATACTATGGAACAGCACCTCCTCGAGACGAGGGCCCAGCCTGGAAGCAAGTTGACGGTCTGACCCTCAATTGTCCTATAGTCAAGGCAGGTTGATATCCGGTAGCTTGTGTGTGACTTACGTCCAATCGGGGACGTGTAGATCAGCCGTGATAGTCAGATGAAGCAGAACTTTCAGTGGATGAGTGGGAAGCATCATCCCTCCTGGTCCTCCTACGCCTTCGGCGGTTTAATTGGTTGGTCAATTCAGCGTTAGCGCGTAGCTGTTCAGTTAACTGTTGCCGACTTTGAGTCAGTTCTTGAAGCAACACTTGAAACTCATGTCTGGTGACTGGTCCTGACGGATCCGAGTGAGCAGTGTTGTCTTGATTGGATTGTAGCTGCTGTGTAGGATTCTGTCTATCCCGACCTTCTTGATCAGCAGCCGTAGAGGTAGTTCTTATGCTAACCATCTTGAGTGGTGGATTCCTTTCCTAGACTTTATGCAAATCTGAATAGAATGGAAGGATTCTGGATTAGAGATCTGGATCTTCCTCTTGGATTTACGCAATCCGGTATCGATGGTAGATCCAAGGAGCAGGAGAAAAAGCTGGTTTTCTCAATGAAAGCACCAAAGTGTTTGTACCAAAAATGGGCACAACACTCTTCGGAAGTTTTTGAAAAGATAAAAGTGAAGAAGGAAAATGGAAAATGAGGATTATCTAACAAAAACTCCAAATAACAGAAAGTAAATTGCACAGAAGACAACAATTTAGAGTGGTTCGGCGTTTCGCCTACGTCCACTATGAAGTTTGATGATTTTATTGCTCGATACTTGAAGATTACAATTTCTTTTAGCATAGTACAACATATTTTATGATTAAAGTCTGAATCTAAGGCAGCAATGGTGATCTGGAGTAAATCTGGCAAAATCTGGGTGCTCTTTAGCTCTTAGAATTGTCCGACCCCTTTTCTAAATGACCAGGGGCTCTATTTATAGGTGTAGGAGGATGATATTTCGCCTAAATTTCGGGAGACTACTTCTGGCATGTGAGGGGGCCCACACACCCGCCTTCAGGAAATCTGGGCCCACTTTAGGATCGATTCGAAGTCCATTCGAATCGATCGAGAAATTTTCCAATCAAGCTGAAATTTGGTGTGGACATTCTTCAACATGTGTGCAAGCTTCTGTGAAAATTTCATGGCATTTGGACTTGTAGATCTCGAGATATTGTCGATTCGAATTGGTGTTTCCTGTACTGCTTGCCTCATTCGAATCGATCCGTTCGAATCGATTGCTCTGAATCGATGGCGGAGCGTGCTTCTGTGATGACGTGGAGCGCGAGCTTCGCATCGATCCGCCTTTTTCGCCAGTTTGATCGAGTCGTCCCGGAGACTTCGCCGCTTTGACTCGATGGGTTCGAAGGCTTCATTCCCAAATGGATTCGAACAGAAGTTTCATCATATCGATTGTGACGTGCTATGGTCGATCGATACAAAACTGTTGTAGCAGGATGGATTCGAACATACTGTTTCCCCTGGATTCGAAGTGAAGTGATCTGGTGGATTCGACTGTACCTTATGCTGATGGATACGAATAGATTTGTCTAGATGGATACGAAATGGGTGATGGTTAAGGACTGGATCGAGTCGAATCATGTCTCAATGATGGATGCGAATACGAAGCACGTGAATAGCCCGGCCTGTGATCGATTCGAACTTGATGGGTTCGAACAGATGGATTCGAACATTACTTTCCTTCTAACTTGTGTGGATCATAATTTGAGCATACGAACTCGGATCGACTTGAAACTTTGAACGTTGGCTTCCCTGGCTTTGCTTGTTATATCTTGCCAATCGTGGCTCGATCCGGTCTCGGAAAAAATTCACCGATATCCATGACGAGTGACTCCAGGTTCTCAGCCAGTCTCTTGATATCTTGGCCTTGCCAAAAGGCGGGATAACACTAACTAGCTCTCTGCCAACACAAGGCTGGGTTACCTCTTACACTAGGTAACTACTACACGAATATTCCACTCCCCGGTCCTTTGGGACCTTTATCCGAGGCGCCTCAACAAAACAACAATCACACAGTAAATGAGATTGGAGTAACCACACAGGTTAAATACCAGGGCTCCATACCTGATACAACCCTTTTCCAGAAGGAAATGACATACCCTAAAGGGAGCGACCCTCATAACCTTGCCGCATCATTCCTGTTTCAACCATTTCCGGGGTGTGAGGTCTGACGAAGTCTCATCCACAAAGCTACACTTTTCACAAAGCCATGCCTTGATCAACAAATGATCAATAAATAATCATCACACGGCAGCATTACCAAATTAGGAGTATATCACTGATAACCTTCAACTACATAACCTCTGAGCTCGTACGTCTCAGAGATGGGTGTTAAGCTAAGAGAATAAATTCTCCGCCACCAACAGAAATGTATTTGAAAGAAATCAGCTTTATATCTCAAAATGTAATGTCAGACATGTAACCATACAAGTCTGTTCCGGGTTCGAACAGAACCGAAAGCACTTCCGAAGAAGCCCTTGCAATCCGGGTATTCACAATCCTGATCGAACTTCCCATCACAAAGGAAATCTCTATACCGTAGCTAACGGTGCAAAGACAATCGATAGGTCATCCTATCGTTTTCACAAATACCCAGTCTTCACCACCGGTCTTCAATACGATCCACATCATCATATCACTTATTCGGAATGGGTTATATGACACAAAGGTCCTTTCCCGGCTAAACCGAATAGTGAGCACAATATTTAAAACATATGGATATAGGGATTTAAATTAAGTCACAACTTATTACCCAAATCCTTTCCTTTAAATGGTTTAAACAAATTACCATTTTAAATCTTTAACCAAAAAGATTTACTTCACAAAGTTGACCCAATTTCACAAAGATTCATTCACAGATTCCCAAATCATTTCCCATTTCAATTGGATTAACCCATTAAATCTTTAAATCAAGATTTAACTTATAGCTTTCAAACTATTCACAATTCAAGTCTTTTATAATATAAAAGATACACCTTTTAAAATCTTCTTTGATTTCAAGATAAAGCTTAATCATCTTTTCAAAGGTTAATTCATAGTTTTTCCAAACTATTTACAATTTCATTTCAACTTGAAATGTTTCGATACAAATTGGAAATCTTTTCACTTTATGAAAGCTATTATTATTTGAAAACAGATAGTTTTCGTTTTGGGAAAAACTGGTTACAATTACACAGGTTAAAGCCATCCAAGTATAAAACTTGGATTAAAATTTAAATTTCCAAAACCATATTTTTAAATGGTTAAAAACCCATATAAACACCTTTTATAACTTATACAATCTTTTAGACCATAGTTCCCAAATCATTGAATTCAATTTCAAGTATGGAATTCAAATTTTAAATCAAATTATTCAAATTTCAATTTTATTAAGTTATTTAAAATAACTCTTATTTTCGAAACTCATTTTCAAAAAAACTTTCTATTCCAATTTCCAAAACTAATTTGGATTCAAAAATTCAATCTTTAGAATTGTCAAAAATCTGTAACTTAACTGATTTCCACGTGAAATCCACATTTGTGTGTGTATTGTGTAGTCCAAGGGTTTAACACAATAGTGCAACAACATTCAACCATCACAGATCAAATATAACAATATAATTGATAAGCGGTATAAACTATAACGCTTATCTTTCATTCACATATCACAGATAAACAAATTACAGATCACAACACGAATCAGGATATATCACAAAGCATAACATATCAGAGATATCAAACAATTCAACATCCAATATAATCCAAACATCCATAAGTAGGATTAATTTAATTATCTGATTAATTTAAAGTCAGATAAATTTCTACGTATAAATTTTTGCTAGTTATGGTAAATTAATAATCAATTAATTTCAAATTGATTTTCAAATTTATTTAAAAACACCAAATCAAATTTTCAACGAATTTCCAAATTATTTCCTTTTTAAAATAAATTTCTTTATCTCTTCAAATCTATTTAAAAATCCAATTTTTTAAATAAATTCTTCAACTTATAAATAATATTATAAAAATCCCTTTACTATGCCCTTTTTCCCAACATTTGAAATTTAATTCAACATAGTTTAAAAATAAGACTTTTATCTTTTTAAAACTCCTTTTAAATTTATCCAATTCTCAAAAATAAGTTTTTCGATAATTTTCAACTTGAATTTCGAAAATCTAATTTTATTTACTTCTGGTATCCAACGATACCAAAAATATATTCGGCTAAATTATAGCCTTCAATAATTCCAATTCACAAATATAATCACACGGAGATTATAAATAATCAACACACAACATATGAAATAATTTCAAATGTTTGAGGAATCCAGTTGGATCCCTCCAACCTGTTTCCCTGCATCCACAAACGTTAGCACAATACCAATTCCACTTCGTGGTGGAATATCGCGGTATATGGGATTTATAAAATATTATCCGCTATTATGCGGTGCAATAGGGTCTCATCCGCTATATAATGCGGGAAATCAACTCCAAATACATATATAATACCAATTCCACTTCACGGTGGAATATCGCGGTATATGTGTTTAATATAATAACATCCGCTATTATGCGGCGTATAGGGTCTATTTCAGCACAATAGATAACAACCATCATCCAATCACACAATCAACACTATCAAAAATTTTAAATATAACTATTTAAAATTTAAATCGAAATACAATTCGATTGAGTGAGAAGTTCTCACCTTTGCTTCCAATAATAGTTGCAGAATTTTATTTCAAATAAAATTAAACGCACGTTTAATTTTACTCAAAATTATCACTAGCTCCAATCGACTCCAAACCAGTTCCATTGCGTAGTGCTCGACAAAACGAACCCAACGCAAGTCATTTCGTCAAATTCCGACCTTGTATGAAGTAATTACAATATTTTAAAATTCATACATTTTTATATACAAATTAATTTCAATTTATATTTTAATTTTAAACCTTAACCAATCCAGGCCATAGATCTCAAAAGAGAAGATCGTGGTCGCGCGTTCTATCTTCTTCCCCCCCCCCCCCCGGGTAAATCACGCACGTATCAACCCATAGCCGCCACTTGCCCTTTGAATTATCGAGCCTCCATCACCACGCTTCACCCCGATCAACCACTGCCATTCGAACGGCCATCGCCTACTCTATCAACGCCGTGAACATCATCAAGCTCCGCTCCCCCTTAATCTTGAAAAACGAGCGCGAACCCCCCTAGAACGCGAGCAATTTTCTTCCTCCACGTTGCGTTTTACGATGGTCCATCCGTATGGATTGAAAGATATCGTGAACCTCTTCGTTTTTGTAGTTGAGAGTTTCTTGAATTGATTAATGGATCGGAAGAGATTAAAGGGAAACGAATCGAGTAATTTCGGCCATTGAAATGTAAAACTGGCGGCTGTAAACCCTATCTAGGGCTTTAGGGAAAAATAGAAAGATTTAAGTCCTTTTATAGAAAATTGACGAAACACTATTCATCCGAGATTTTCCGAACTCCAAATGAAGCGTGCCGGCTGACATTTCTAAGGTTTAACCCGCGTTCCAGACTCAATGGAACGTGTTCCGGGAGCTAATTCGATCATATGTGCGAGTTAAGGAAATAAACGATCAATTTTAAATTAAATCGATTAAAACGACTTCTATGCGTTTCAGCTTGCCCCGGACAAACCGTAAATCCGATTGACCCGAAATTTGAAACCTTACAATAATTTCACATACGGATCCGATGAAACTGGTTTCGTCGAAATCCGAGATTGTTTGGAAAATGACTATTTTCACTCGTCAATTAAATATTAAAATATTCAATTTCTACAATTTAACTTTTAATTCAATTTTAAAAGTTTGCAAACATCATTCTAACTCCAATATGATTTAATACAACTTTATAAATCATTTTTAATTACATTAAACCCAATTTCCAATTATTTCTGGAATTTCAAATATTAAATTGTCGATTTAATTATCCAATTAAATCCTTATATTCAAAATTTAAGTTATTCAACTTACAAATTTTACTTGTTAATATTTAAAATCAATTAAATATCTGAATTTCAAATAACAGAAATTCTGGGTCGTTACAATCTTCCCCCCTTAAAAGAATTTCGTCCTCGAAATTGTCAAGTAAGAAAAATGCCCCAAATTCATTAACTTTTCAAAAATCCACTTAGTGAAAATTTTATATTCACCTTTTCCAAAACCTTTAACTTCAACCAAAACAATGGTTTCCATTTTCTAGTTCAATTCCTACGTTTTATTACAATTTGGGAAAACGACTTTCCGTTAACAAAATTTTTCCAAAAGTTCAAAAAATTTCCAACTCCCAAAATTTAAGGAAAATTTTGGCAGAGTCTCCTTTGTACGGAGGAGCATTTACAATATCATAATAGATATAAATATATATACATCGACCCACACGGTTGGAAAACAGAAAAACAGTTCATATTTCCTATTTTTATTGCGTAGGCGTACCATTTTAGCATTTTTAAGCAAAGCGGTTATTTATTAAGCATTTTAGTGCAACCAAATCCCGCCAAACGGTAGCCCCGGTACCTGTACTTACTCAATTTAAATATGTAAGTGACATATATATAAAGTTATTAACAATTTACTCTTTTAAACAACTACAACACATGCATATTAAAAGAAATGCATACTAAACAAGGTTTATAAGCAACTTATATAATTTCGACATCACTTGTAATTGTTTACAACCAATTCATATACAACGACATTCATTTCTTCATTTTCAATTAGTTTACATTCACTAATTTAAATTCAAGTTGGTTTACTTTCAATTCAAATTCAATCACATAGCTTTCAATTTTTATCAATTCAATTTCATTAATACTTAATGAATTATATACAACCAACCCACAATCATATTACAACCAATGTATATTCAACACAACCAAATTTATTCACTTTGTTTACCTTCAATTTGGTTTAACACTTTTTAATTTTCCAATTGGTTTAATATTCTATTGATTTTCATTCAATTATTCAATTCCCAATTGAATTAGCTTTAATGAATTAACACTTATATCCATTATTCCATATCAATTTACTTACATTCGATTGATTAACATTCAATCCATTAGTTCAATTCAATCGCTAATTCATTTTACAAATAAGGTTGAATCTCCTTTATATAACTCAAGTTCAAATCCATTTAATTCACTTTATTATTTTACTTCAACGCCAAAATCAATTTCATTTAACATCACTTAAGTTATATTCCATTTAAACATTATTTGTTTAGCTTAACTTAAATTTCCACTTATAAATCCAATTTAGATTTTGTTTTTCTTAACAAAATTGTTTAACCATTTTAACAATTTGTTTCACTTACCTTTACCCATTCTATAAGTTATACAAATTATATATTTAAACTTCTAAATCATATTAAATAATCACCTATCAAATCCAATTCAATTTATTTAACTTTACCAAAGTTGAATTTATTATCTCATATTATAAGTTCAAAACTCATTTCTACTTATATTCATCAATTTCAATTTGGATTTTAATTTAATTTTTTTTTGTTTATCACAACAAAACTTCAATTTTAAATTTACTATGGTAGCAAATCCATCACACAGAAACTCGAAAATGATACTGATGATGCTGCAGTCATCACCCTTATTATTTCCCAGTAACAGTAGTGAATTCAGTGCTTAATATTCTTTTAAACTTTCCTTTTATTTATAAATCACATTTATAAATCCTTTTCTCATATAATTTCACTATTTAACTTTACTTATACAAGATTATTTCACAATTGTAAATCATCTTAATTATAATTCCATACTTAATAATTCATTTGCTTATATACTTCATTCTTTTACAATTGTTGTTTTTATTTAGATTATTCAAACAACTTTATTAACTCATATATATTCTTACATTTTCAACAACCAAACAATTCAATTGTATATACACTTTAATAATTCTGAAAAATTATTTCTTTTATATACAAAATATAATCAAGGTAAAATTATTTCATTTACCCAATTTAAAATGATACTGTGTCGGTTCATCTTGTTTAAGAGTTTAGAAACCCCTATCGATACAGTTAGCTAGACTGCACCGATCAGAATCTATAAACAATCAACCGATAAGTCAACACAATACAAAACAATTTCATATTCACTAACAAATACGCACTCATATCTATTATTACATTCACACTCATTCTAAAGTACCACTGACTCTATCTCTAATGAGTAACACCCAACAGAGCAAAGGTTATCGCTTAACCATATGCTCTGATACCATGAAATGACCCACTTCTATTAGCCTTTGTCTTAGTGATTTTTAGTGAGTTTTTTTTGGTCACTTCATTAATTCATTTCTCATTTCCCCAAGATCCATATTTTACCAATATAAAAATATTAGTATTTCAATTCAATCATGTCATTTATATATATGAAGATATATAAATGTTTCTTTGCCTATCAGAGTAATTAAATTAGCAAAGAAATTCAATCACACAAAGTTTCTCATATTCAAGAGATTTTGTGTTACATAGCCATCTCTTTTATTCTTATTTAATTCTGATATAACTATATATTTTTTTTTGAATCTTGTTTTACTTCTCAACTTGCTTCATGGCCCAATAATTTAATTTCTGGATTAATATACTCATGCTTTTTTTTGTGTCTAAGAATCCATGAGTTTGCTACTTTTTGTTTCTCCTTTGAATTTATGCAGAGTACTAAAAACAACTCTAGTTTGAGAATTTTATCCCGGGGTGCTTATTGCTTACTCTAACAATGTTTGTGTCAAGTAACTATACTCATGTCTTAAAATATTTATAATGTTCTTTGAACATTTGGTGATCAGTGTATTTTAAACCAGGCAGAGGAAAAACTACATGCAAGCTAAAATGCTAACTTAATCTAGCATACCAGATATGGACTTGCATGAATATAATGATTGAAGCAATATCAAAATTAGCCTAATGTAAACTTTCAGATGAACATTTTGAGAAGAGTACTGATAAGCTCTCAGATTATAGAACAATTGAAAGTGATCAATCAAACAGAGGGATTTTTAGCATGTTTAACATCTAGGTAGACTACATAGCAATGCATTTTTTTTTCAACAAACTTGTTAAAGACAAGACTCCCTTGACTTAAACCAAATAGGTGATTAGATAGGCTCAGTTCAATATTGTTGCATTTCAGATTATAAGTACAAAGCATATATGTTTCATTTGGCTATATAATACAATGCAAATTCTTCACTGTAAAATCAGATGTTCAAAGAGGATTTTCAGGTTAAGATTTCATGCTTCTCATGATCCTATATCAGTTATAAGTCATGGTCAAGCTCTTCTGGTTAGCCAATGCCAGATTCAATATCACTTAACAATTTTTAGCTACATGCTTATCCATAAACTAATGCAACTTTTCTATTTAAAAATTTAACAACCTTTGATAAAGAAAGCATGTCCACATATTAAATTACATGGCATAATTTTCCCCATCATAGTCCATCAGAAAATATCAAAATCAGTCACTTAGATCTGTAACTTCAGACACATATAATATTTAAGTTTTACATCTTCTTTTCAAATAAACAAAGCCACTACAATGCTGAAAGGTCTGCATAGACTTAAGAAAGTTTGCCTAGCTATCTTTATTACAATGAACTACTGCATATTTAAAAAAAAAGAAACTCAAGCAAGTCTTCTAATTTTCCAAGCAAGCAATCTACTCATGCATCTCTACCTGCAACAATATTTTGAGTTGGCTCAATAGAAATGAGACACCCCAAATATTGCAAGGGCAATAAATAGGGTCAGAATAAAATTCTGGTATGAGTGAAATCATTATTAAAACAAATTATAAATTCTTAAAACTGTGCAGAGAACATATAAATTTTACACTATTTGATTTCATGTTAAACCTGCGTATATGCACATTTAAATTTATTTAACAAACATGCACCCAGCATTCATTCAATCCATTCAGTTGTACATGCACAAACTCCTATGGATTTAAGCTTCCTAAAAATCCATACCATAACCTTTCAATCCCATTTTGTATTTTTATATGGTCCATACTCTTGCCTTTGAACACAAAGTGTGCATTGCAAAGGACTCAATTCTGTTAACCTTTGCACAGAGGCCTTCAGGACTTGAACAAGTCATGCACATACTCATCATCCACCTGATGATGAGTAGATCAAGGCACCTTTCCTAAATTACTTTGTAATTTAGAGACCATGTTTGTATATTCATCTGAGGAATTTTCTTTTTAGTTCCAGGCATACTTTTATATTCCTTTCTTCATTTCATAAGTCAGGAATTTTAATTCCCTTAAAAAACATATCCAAACATGCCAATCATTCATACAAAATTTCACAACCCATTTCAAAGTCTTTTCTGCTAGATCATTTTTTTTCTAAAACTTGCTAGTATAATGGTTTCTAAAAAAAAAATTCTTTGCTTACATAAATCTGTTGAAATTATAAGAATTACCATATTTGTTTTACTGTGAACATAGGATATGGGTTTTGAGAAAACCCATAAACATATTGGATTTTAATCAGAACAACTCAACACATTTTCACCATATTACTTTGTTCATATCAACTTTTAAATGAACTAGGCATGAGCATAAACCTCTTTGTTCATACTGCCTAATCATTTCTTTATTTAATACCCTATTTCTCAATAAATCAATCAAATTATTCTCCTATAAAAACTAAGTCATAAACTCAGTTCTGTAATCAGGTTGTATGATTGATTAAACAAATTTCAAAACAAAAATAGTCAATACCAAAAACAAATCAAAACACCAACCAATAGTTCAACCAAAATGCCATTCATGATCATATATTTATTCAGAAAAATAAAGATTAACAGAAATCATAAAATGGTTTTTCATATAAAATAATTGGCTTCCCTTACTTGGGACTTAATGCCTTAAATCTCATAAGTGATTATCACTCACCTTTCTCCTCTCTTCCCCGAGAATGCCTAAGCTTGAAAATAGGGTGAGCTCTCCTTTCTATTTTTTTTCAATGTGTTTCTGTTTTTCCCTCAGAGAAAACCTCTGCTTTCCCACTTGATTTAAATCATTTTACTAGGGTTTTACTAAAGGAAAAACCCATTTTAACCTTGCATTACTCAGAGAATTAAGTGTGTGCAATTGTGGCTAAATATGCCATTTCCTTTTGATTTCTATTTTGGTTAAACAACTTGTTTTCCTCTTTTCTGAATGCATGCTATTTGCATGATTTTTACCTACACATTGTTTTCCTATGACTCCACTTGACAATGTATTCTTATTATACCCGAGTTATTTTTCATGTTCCCTTTTTATAAGTTAAATTTCCAGTTAACTTGTTTTATTTATTTCTTCCTTTATTTATTTCAAAATACATTCTCACTCATAAATATTTCTTGACTGATTTCTATGCAATTTAATTATCAAGAGGATTTTTATTTTACCATCCCATACTTCTCTGATCATATGTATATATACTTTCTATACAATATTCACACCTACTCAAATCATGTGAATTTTTGAATTCATTTTATACTTAATCATTTTCCTCTCATCACTGTATAAAAATATTTATTCCTTACATAATTTCTTCACTCACTTCTGATATTTATTTTCAAGCTATTTTTCTCCCCATTCTTATTTTCTCTAACTATCATTCTCCCACTTATTTACTTTATTCATTCTTGTATTTATTTTAAAGTAATTTTTATTCTCAAAAATTTTGGGTCTTCACATACTCTCCCCCTAAAAGGAATTGTGTCCCACAATTATATATTGGTTCATTAGTATATTTCAAACATATCAGAAATTCATTCATCTAAGATCAGTCAAATACACTTAAGTAATATTTAAAGTTAATACATTTCTCGACATACCTTCAAGCAGAAAATAGATTAGGGTACTTATCCTTCATCCTATCTTCAGCCTCCCATGTGCAGTCATTTCCATCTAAACTCCATTGGATTTTAACTAGTTTAATTATTTTATTTCTCAGTTTCTTTTCTTCTCTAGCCACAATGCCCACTGGTTCCTTTTTATAAACAAGATTTTCTTGAATTTCAACATGTGTAGGAGATTCAAGAATGGTCTCCTTATCATGCACCCATTTTCTCAATTGGGATACATGAAATACATTATGTATTTTGCTCAATTCCTCTGGTAACTTCAACCTATAAGCTAAAGTCCCTATTCTTTGAACAACTTCATATGGTCCTATATACCTTGGTGATAGTTTCCCTGTTTTGCCAAATCTCAATATTTTCCTCATTGGTGAAACTTTGAGAAACACATAGTCTCCCACCTCAAATTATATTGGCCTTCTCCTTTTATCTGCATATGCTTTTTGTCTCTCTTGAGCTACTCTCAGTCTTTGCCTCACTAATTCAATTCTTGCAGAAGTTTCTTTTACACTATCTGGTCCAAGTAACACTCTTTCACCAGCCTCCATCCAACATGCAGGAGATAAGCAAGGCTTCCCATACAAAGCTTCAAATGGAGCCATTCCTATGGTGGACTGGTAGCTATTATTATAAGCAAATTCAGCTAAATAAATATGATCCTCCCAGTTGCCTCCAAAATCAAGTATGCATGCTCTAAGCAAATCTTCTAAAATCTTATTAACAATTTCAGTTTGCCCATCTGTTTGTGGGTGGTAGGCTGTGCTTAGGCTTAGTTCTGTCCCCATAGCTTCTTGAAAGCTACTCCAAAACCTTGAAGTAAACAAAGTATCTCTATCACTAATGATAGTCTTGGGGATGCCATGCAATCTCACTATCTCTTTCACAAATAACTGAGCTAGTTTATGGGCATTTCTGTTTGAATTTATAGGAATGAAGTGTGCTGTTTTTGTAAGCCTATCAACCACTACCCAAATACTATCATTGCCTCTTCTTGTTCTTGGCAAACCATCCACAAAATCCATTGAAATGCTTTCCCACTTCCAGGTAGGCACTTCTAAAGGTTGCAGTAAACCTGAGGGTCTTTGATAATCTGCCTTTACTTGTTGGCATGTCAAGCAATTTGCCACATATTTGGCCACTGCTCCTTTCATCCCTGGCCACCAGTAATTCCTCTTAAGATCATGGTACATTTTTGTACCACCTAGATGTATAGTATATTTTGTTTTGTGATGCTCATCCATAACTTCTTGCTTCAGTTCCTCTACATTTGGTATGCAGAGTTTCCCCTTTTTCCTTAAGTATCATTTATCATCTACCTCATAGTTTTCCACTGCCATGCCTTGTGATATCATGTTCTTTTTCTCCTTCAAATTTTTATCTTGATTCTGCATTGGTCCTATTTTATCAACCAGTGTTGATTTTAAGGAAATGAGGCTTAATTTACCATATTCAATCATCTCACTATGTGTCTTATCTGATACACTAGTTTCTTCTTTCACTTCCACCTCACTAAGGATTGTCGAATCCTTGAACTCAGCCATCATTAAGCTTGCCAATTTTGCTTGATGTCTACTTAATGCATCTGCCACTTTATTAGCTTTTCCTGGGGTATACAATATATCAAGATCATAGGCAGCTAGAAATTCTACCCACCTATGTTGCCTCATGTTTAAGTCTTTTTGGGAAAACAAGTATTTAAGTGGCTTATGGTCTGTAAACAATTCAAACTTAGCACCTAATAAATAATGTCTCCATAGCTTCAATGCATATACTACAGCAGCTAGTTCTAAATCATGTGTAGCATACCTAGTTTCATTTGGCTTGAGTTGCCTTGATGCATATGCTATGACTCTACCATGTTGCATGAGCACTGCCCCTAGTCCAGATCCACTAGCATCTGTGTAAACTACTAATCCTTTATTTCCCTCGGGTACTTGTAAAACTGGAGCTTCCATCAATGCTTTCTTCAATAATGTAAAGGCCTGCTCACATTTCTCTGTCCGCACATATGGCTGCTCTTTCCTAGTTAGCTTGGTCAATGGAATGGCTATTCTTGCAAAGTCTTTTATAAATCTCCTATAATAGCCCGCCATTCCCAAAAATGATCTCACCTCAGTCACTGATTTGGGTCTACTCCATGCTTGCACTGCTATCACCTTAGTTGGGTCTACACTAACTCCTTGTTGTGATACAATGTGCCCCAAAAACTTTACTTCATTCTGCCAAAATGTACATTTTGAGAATTTGGCCTTTAGATCATGTGCTCTCAGTCTAGACAAAACCAGATGCAAATGTTTTGCATGATCCTCTTTTGATTTTGAATACACTAATATGTCATCAATAAAAACAACCACAAATTTATCTAGAAAATCTCTAAATGTTCTATCCATTAAATCTACAAAATATGATGGTGCATTTGTCAATCCAAAAGGCATCACCAAAAATTCATATAACCCATACCTTGTATTGAATGCAGTATACTTAATGCTTTCTTCCTCTACCTTCATCTGATGAAACCTAGAGGCTAAATCTAGCCTTGAGAAGATCTTTGCTCCATTCAATTGATCAAATAGATCATCAATTCTGGGGAGTGGGTATTTGTTTTTGATGGTCACTTTGTTCAATTCTCTGTAATCAATACACATCCTTAGTGTACCATCATGTTTCTTCACAAATACAACTGGAGAACCCCAGTTGGATCTACTAGGCCTTATGAAGCCTTTCTGCTCCAATTCTTCCAACTGTTGCTTCAATTCTATTAATTCTTTTGGACCCATTCTAGTAGGTTTCTTGATGATAGGACTTAATCCAGGAATTAACCTTATCTGAAATTCAACTGGTCTATTATCTGGTACCCCTACTACCTCTCCAAAAACATCTGGATATTCTCTTATTATTTCTATGTTTTCTAAAATTAATTCCTTCTCAGTCAGATTCCATATTTGATTAAGACAATTTGTTTTAGCTATTTCACTCATGACTAAATTATTTTTGCCATTTTCTGTTTTCAAAGATATAGTGAAATTTTCTAAATTCAAAATTGCTTTGAATTTACTCAACCAATCTACCCCTAAAATAATTCCTATTTTAGGGTATTTCAATACAAACAAATCAGATTTAAACACATTTCTTCCTATGTTTAATTCTACTCCCAAACATTTTAATCCTAGCAAACAAGAGCTACCCAGGGGACTTTGAATAAACAAGGGTTTTTCAACTCTGTTGCATGTGAGAGCTAATTTTTCCACTATGTCTTGTGATATCAGAGAATGTGTAGCTCCAGTGTCATATATAACTGTGATTGGGTAACTTTTAATTAGAAGTATACCTTCCAATTGTCCAGAGCTTCCTGCTGCATTTGCCTTTGCCTTTGTTTCCAATGCTCCTACCTTTGCTGCTTTCTTAAACTCTGGGCAGTTTCTTTTAATATGGCCCTCTTTCCCACAGTTATAGCAGCTAAATGGTGCCTTCTTGGCTGCTTGACACCTATTACTCATGTGTCCCTCTTTGCCACAATTATAACAAGTAACTTTCTTCTTAGCTTCCCCAGTGGCTGCTCCCTCCACTTTCTTATCCACATTCTTTTTGTCATAGGGATGTGCTCTATTTTTACCCTTCTTTTGATTGTTAGCCATCATGCTCCTAAATTTTTCCCTTGCATTGTCATGTTGTTCAAAAGAAAGAGTAAGGTCTATGACTTGATCAAATGTCATGTCTTTGTATGGTAACATTGCTCTACTCAAACCAGCATTGAGTCCTTGAATAAATCTAGAATTCTTTGATTCTCCATTTCCTATGAGCATAGTTCCATACTTAGACAAACTCTCAAATTTTTGAGTGTATTCAGTCACACTCATTGGTCCTTGCCTCAGCCTTATGAATTCCTCAAGCAATGTTGCCTTAGCTGTTGCTGGGACAAACCTTGCCTCAAGCATCTCCTTGAATTGATCCCATGTTATCTCATTTTCTGGCCTTCCTGTGATGATCACCTCCCACCAATCTAATGCTGCTCCTTTGAGTCTCCTAGAAGCTATCTGTCTTTTCCTTTGATCATTGATTTGCATATCTGCAAATATTCTTTCTAGAGTTCTCAACCATGTCTGCACACCCATAACCCCTTCAGTGCCTTCAAAATCCTTACCTCCTAAGTTTGAGAATGTCTTCAATAGCTTAGCTAATTCCTCATGAGGATTCTCTACCCTGTGCACTGCTCCTTCTCCAAATGCCCTCACCAAATCTTGCAAATTAACCATTGGTGTTGTATTGGAGGGTCCTGCTCCATGACTTGGTGGTCTCCCTACCATGATTCACTATTCAATTGCATAGCTAGTTAGTCATATTTCTAATTTAATCATTATCTGCAATTTATTCCTACTATGGATATATATTTCTATCATTATTATATATATTTTTTTTTTAGAATTTTATCCATACAAGAAGATTGGATAATATATCTATGCTATGTTTTAACAACATAGATCTAATACCAACTGAAATGACCCACTTCTATTAGCCTTTGTCTTAGTGATTTTTAGTGAGTTTTTTTTGGTCACTTCATTAATTCATTTCTCATTTCCCCAAGATCCATATTTTACCAATATAAATATATCAGTATTTCAATTCAATCATGTCATTTATATATATGAAGATATATAAATGTTTCTTTGCCTATCAGAGTAATTAAATTAGTAAAGAAATTCAATCACACAAAGTTTCTCATATTCAAGAGATTTTGTGTTACATAGCCATCTCTTTTATTCTTATTTAATTCTGATATAACTATATATATTTTTTTTAATCTTGTTTTACTTCTCAACTTGCTTCATGGCCCAATAATTTAATTTCTGGATTAATATACTCATGCTTTTTTTTGTGTCTAGGAATCCATGAGTTTGCTACTTATTGTTTCTCCTTTGAATTTATGCAGAGTACTAAAAACAACTTTGAATTTATCCCGAGGTGCTTATTGCTTACTCTAACAATGTTTGTGTCAAGTAACTATACTCATGTCTTAAAATATTTATAATGTTCTTTGAACATTTGGTGATCAGTGTATTTTAAACCAGGCAGAGGAAAAACTACATGCAAGCTAAAATGCTAACTTAATCTAGCATACCAGATATGGACTTGCATGAATATAATGATTGAAGCAATATCAAAATCAGCCTAATGTAAACTTTCAAATGAACATTTTGAGAAGAGTACTGATAAGCTCTCAGATTATAGAACAATTGAAAGTGATCAATCAAACAGAGGGATTTTTAGCATGTTTAACATCTAGGTAGACTACATAGCAATGCATTTTTTTTCAACAAACTTGTTAAAGACAAGACTCCCTTGACTTAAACCAAATAGGTGATTAGATAGGCTCAGTTCAATATAGTTGCATTTCAGATTATAAGTACAAAGCATATATGTTTCATTTGGCTATATAATACAATGCAAATTCTTCACTGTAAAATCAGATGTTCAAAGAGGATTTTCAGGTTAAGATTTCAAGCTTCTCATGATCCTATATCAGTTATAAGTCATGGTCAAGCTCTTCTGGTTAGCCAATGCCAGATTCAATATCACTTAACAATTTTTAGCTACATGCTTATCCATAAACTAATGCAACTTTTCTATTTAAAAATTTAACAACCTTTGATAAAGAAAGCATGTCCACATATTAAATTACATGGCATAATTTTCCCCATCATAGTCCATCAGAAAATATCAAAATCAGTCACTTAGATCTGTAACTTCAGACACATATAATATTTAAGTTTTACATCTTCTTTTCAAATAAACAAAGCCACTACAATGCTGAAAGGTGTGCATAGACTTAAGAAAGTTTGCCTAGCAATCATTATTACAATGAACTACTGCATATTTAAAAAAAAGAAACTCAAGCAAGTCTTCTAATTTTCCAAGCAAGCAATCTACTCATGCATCTCTACCTGCAACAATATTTTGAGCTGCCTCAATAGAAATGAGACACCCCAAATATTGCAAGGGCAATAAATAGGGTCAGAATAAAATTCTAATATGAGTGAAATCATTATTAAAACAAATTATAAATTCTTAAAACTGTGCAGTGAACATATAAATTTTACACTATTTGATTTCATGTTAAACCTGAGTATATGCACATTTAAATTTATTTAATAAACATGCACCCAACATTCATTCATTCAATCCATTCAGTTGTACATGCACAAACTCCTATGGATTTAAGCTTCCTAAAAATCCATACCATAACCTTTCAATCCCATTTTGTATTTTTATATGGTCCATACTCTTGCCTTTGAAAACAAAGTGTGCATTGCAAAGGACTCAATTCTGTTAACCTTTGCACAGAGGCCTTCAGGACTTGTACAAGTCATGCACATACTCATCATCCACCTGATGATGAGTAGATCAAGGCACCTCTCCTAAATTACTTTGTAATTTAGAGACCATGTTTGTATATTCATCTGAGGAATTTTCTTTTTAATTCTAGGCATACTTTTATATTCCTTTCTTCATTTCATAAGTCAGGAATTTTAATTCCCTTAAAAAAAACATATCCAAACATGCCAATCATTCATACAAAATTTCACAACCCATTTCAAAGTCTTTTCTGCTAGATCATTTTTTTTCTAAAACTTGCTAGTATAATGGTTTCTAAAAAAAAAATTCTTTGCTTACATAAATCTGTTGAAATTATAAGAATTACCATATTTGTTTTACTGTGAACATAGGATATGGTTTTTGAGAAAACCCCATAAACATATTGGATTTTAATCAGAACAACTCAACACATTTTCACCATATTACTTTGTTCATATCAACTTTTAAATGAACTAGGCATGAGCATAAACCTCTTTGTTCATACTACCTAATCATTTCTTTATTTAATACCCTATTTTTCAATAAATCAATCAAATTATTCTCCTATAAAAACTAAGTCATAAACTCAGTTCTGTAATCAGGTGTATGATTGATTAAA
Organism: Allium fistulosum; assembly: GCA_030737815.1. Classification (NCBI taxonomy): domain Eukaryota; kingdom Viridiplantae; phylum Streptophyta; class Magnoliopsida; order Asparagales; family Amaryllidaceae; genus Allium; species Allium fistulosum. The sequence continues at coordinate 91,171,371 of CM060905.1, forward strand.
CAAATTTCAAAACAAAAATAGTCAATACCAAAAACAAATCAAAACAGCAACCAATAGTTCAACCAAAATGCCATTCATGATCATATATTTATTCATAAAAATAAAGATTAACAGAAATCATAAAATGATTTTTCATATAAAATAATTGGCTGCCCTTACTTGGGACTTAATGCCTTAAATCACATAAGTGATTATCACTCACCTTTCTCCTCTCTTCCCCGAGAATGCCTAAGCTTGAAAATAGGGTGAGCTCTCCTTTCTATTTTTTTTTTCAATGTGTTTCTGTTTTTCCCTCAGAGAAAACCTCTGCTTTCCCTCTTGATTTAAATCATTTTACTAGGGTTTTACTAAAGGAAAAACCCATTTTAACCTTGCATTACTCAGAGAATTAAGTGTGTGCAATTGTGGCTAAATATGCCATTTCCTTTTGATTTCTATTTCTGGTTAAACAACTTGTTTTCCTCTTTTCTGAATGCATGCTATTTGCATGATTTTTACCTACACATTGTTTTCCTATGACTCCACTTGACAATGTATTCTTATTATACCCGAGTTATTTTTCATGTTCCCTTTTTATAAGTTAAATTTCCAGTTAACTTGTTTTATTTATTTCTTCCTTAATTTATTTCAAAATACATTCTCACTCATAAATATTTCTTGACTGATTTCTATGCAATTTAATTATCAAGAGGATTTTTATTTTACCATCCCATACTTCTCTAATCATATGTATATATACTTTCTATACAATATTCACACCTACTCAAATCATGTGAATTTTTGAATTCATTTTATACTTAATCATTTTCCTCTCATCACTGTATAAAAATATTTATTCCTTGCATAATTTCTTCACTCACTTCTGATATTTATTTTCAAGCTATTTTTCTCCCCATTCTTATTTTCTCTAACTATCATTCTCCCACTTATTTACTTTATTCATTCTTGTATTTATTTTAAAGTAATTTTTATTCTCAAAAATTTTGGGTCTTCACATACCACATGTAACGCTTCGTGATTTTCGACTTTTGAAAATCGACATTAATACGTCCACTGTATCAACTGCCGAGCAATCGAATGCCGGAAAACCGAATTGTTATGGTTAAAAAGAAGAGGTAGAAGAAAATAGAAAGAAAGAAAGAATAAAACAACAGAAACAATATCAGAATCTCACATATCGTAGCGGAACAATATATAATAGATAGATGAATAATCTTTAAATCTAAGAACTATATCAGTTTATACATTACATCATCTACATACAATACATCAATGGACAGTTATACAAACTAATCCTCATACAGAATACACAGCGGAATAATAATATCATATACAAGTGATACGCCTCGCCATCCAGCTCGCCACTTGAGCTCCAAAGCCTCCTGAAATCCAGCATGACCTGATAACCTGACTCTAGGCTGCCCGTGTGGAAAATTATGGGCACCCAGAGTTTAGGAAGGGAACAATAAACTCCAGGTCAGTCATGGGACTGGTGTGAGAACTAAAAACAGTTATCTGCACAAAGGAATACAAAGGAAAAGAATCCGCAATGTTTTTAGAAAATGAAACTACCATAAGACCTCCCGCCACACACACAATGCAAACACAGAATTGGAGGAGATTTCTTCTTATGATAGTCAAACATGCTTACTACGCAAAAGAAAACTCTTTTGATATTATTACTAGTGCATAGTGTGGAAAACATTTCGAAAGTATAATATTAATCTTAGCCAGCATAGGCATTCCGCATTTATGCCTACTATAGCTACTATGTTCAATAGCAGGTTACCGCCACATTCCATAGCAGGTAATACAACTAAAACCGTACAAGGCTCGTATTGTTTCTTTGGATTTTCCAACAAATGGTCAGGCTAAGGAACTTCCCACTGTCAATGGGATCGCCTCTCGATGGACGTCCCGAGAACTAACTAGCTCTCTGCCAACACAAGGCCGGGTTACCTCTTACACTAGGTAACTACTACACGAATATGCCACCCCCCGGTCCTTTGGGACCTTTATCTGAGGCGCCTCAACAAAACAACAATCACACAGTAAATGGGATTGGAGTAACCACATAGGTTAAATACCAGGGCTCCATACCTGATACCACCCTTTTCCAGAAGGAAATGACATACCCTAAAGGGAGCGACCCTCATAACCTTGTCGCATCATTCATGTTTCTACCATTTCCGGGGTGTGAGGTCTAACGAAGTCTCATCCACAAAGCTACACTTTTCACAAAGCCATGCTTTGATCAACAAATGATCAATAAATAATCATCACACGGCAGCACTCAGCATGTCACATTACCAAGTTGGGAGTATATCACTGATAACCTTCAACTACATAACCTCTGAGCTCGTACGTCTCAGAGATGGGTGTTAAGCAAAGAGAATAAATTCTCCGCCACCAACAGAAATGTATTTGAAAGAAATCAGATTTATATCTCAAAATGTAATGTCAAACATGTAACCATACAAGTCCGTTCCGGGTTCGAACAGAACCGAAGGCACTTCCGAAGAAGCCCTTGCAATCCGGGTATTCACAATCCGATCAAACTTCCCATCACAAAGGAAATCTCTATACCATAGCTAACGGTGCAGAGACAATCGATAGGTCATCCTATAATTTTCACAAATACCCGGTCTTCACCACCGGTCTTCAATACGATCCATATCGTCATATCACTTATTCGGAATGGGTTATATGACACAAAGGTCCTTTCCCGGCTAAACCGAATAGTGAGAACAATATTTAAAACATATGGATATAGGGATTTCAATTAAGTCACAACTTATTACCCAAATCCTTTCCTTTAAATGGTTTAAACAAATTACCATTTTAAATCTTTAAACAAAAAGATTTACTTCACAAAGTTCACCCAACTTCACAAAGATTCATTCACAGATTCCCAAATCATTTCCCATTTCAATTGGATTAATCCATTAAATCTTTAAATCAAGATTTAACTTATAGCTTTCAAACTATTCACAATTCAAGTCTTTTATAATATAAAAGATACACCTTTTAAAATCTTCTTTGATTTCAAGATAAAGCTTAATCATCTTCACAAAGGTTAATTCATAGTTTTTCCAAACTATTTACAATTACATTTCAACTTGAAATGTTTCGATACAATTGGAAATCTTTTCACTTTATGAAAGCTATTATTATTTGAAAACAAATAGTTTTCATTTTGGGAAAAACTGGTTACAATTACACAGGTTAAAGCCATCCAAGTATAAAACTTGGATTTAAATTTAAATTTCCAAAACCATATTTTTAAATGGTTAAAAACCCATATAAACACCTTTTATAACTTATACAATCTTTTAGACTATAGTTCCCAAATCATTGAATTCAATTTCAAGTATGGAATTCAAATTTTAAATCAAATTATTCAAATTTCAATTTTATTAAGTTATTTAAAATAACTCTTATTTTCGAAACTCATTTACAAAAAAAACTTTCAATTCCAATTTCCAAAACTAATTTGGATTCAAAAATTCAATCTTTAGAATTGTTAAAAATCTGTAACTTAACTGATTTCCACGTGAAATCCACATGTGTGTGTATTGTGTAGTCCAAGGGTTTAACACAATAGTGCAACAACATTCAACCATCACAGATCAAATATAACAATATAATTGATAAGCGGTATAAACTATAATGCTTATCTTTCATTCATAGGTCACAGATATATATATATATATATATATCACAGATAAACAAATTACAGATCACAACACGAATCAGGATATATCACAAAGCATCACATATCACAGATATCAAACAATTCAACATCCAATATAATCCAAACATCCATAAGTAGGATTAATTTAATTATCTGATTAATTTAAAGTCAGATAAATTTCTACGTATAAATTTTTGCTAGTTATGGTAAATTAATAATCAATTAATTTCAAATTGATTTTCAAATTTATTTCAAAACACCAAATCAAATTTTCAACGAATTTCCAAATTATTTCCTTTTTAAAATAAATTTCTTTATCTCTTCAAATCTATTTAAAAATCCAAATTTTTAAATAAATTCTTCAACTTATAAATAATATTATTAATAATCCCTTTACTAAGCCCTTTTTCTCAACATTTGAAATTTAATTCAATATAGTTCAAAAATAAGACCTTTATCTTTTTAAAACTCCTTTTAAATTTATCCAATTCTCAAAAATAAGTTTTTCGATAAATTTTCAACTTGAATTTCGAAAATCCAATTTTATTTACTTCTTGTGACGCCCCACCTCTATACCCACGCTAACCAAGAACACTACGATGTAGTGCTGTCAATTAGCACGGAGAATAAGGCTGTGGAGGAGCGACCATCCATGTAACTTCTTTGTGCGAGTACCGATACGTCAGATAGAATAGAATGCATATCTTTTAAGGAGGAAATCCGACATACCGATACAAACACAAAGCTATCACACGGTGGCTATATATAATCTTCGGAAAACAAACATAGAAATAATCATAACATAAATCAGTCACAGACATCCATATCACAAAGGCGGAAGAAGATATGAATAAATATATAACACATGAAAGTGTACATCAGAGTAGTGGTCAGAAAGATCCACGATAATACAAAAGAATAGCATCACGTGCTATACAAAAGAATAAGTACACAACATAGAGTCTATCTCTCAAAGGTGTACACCCAAAAACTACTAATCTATGTAGTTAGCCAAAAGTCAGAAATATCTGGAAGAGAAGTCAAGCAGAAGCACCTGTAACATCTCGGTCTGACCCGAGTATTATTTATAAGAAAATAATAAACGGATCAGTCTAACTATAAATATCAGATGATATGGTATACAGTAAAAGGCATGACATGAACATGTAATAACCATAGCGTCATACTACTATAAGTATGTAAATGATAATCAACAAAAGATTAATCAATATCATAAGAATCTTCTCAAAGATAAAATAGGGTATCATACCCTAAACTTGTATTCATAACAAGTCAATAACACATGAATTCACCAATGCACAAAAACTGATATCATATCAATGAAAATCATGAAAATTGGTGAAGCACAAAATTCCAGAAATCATCATCAGAAATCCAGAAAACACATAAAGGGGGGAGGCCTAACACATGAATGGGAGCATGAAAACTCACCTACGCGTAAACACATGACGAGATGATATCTCATGGAAGCTATCCATTAAATTTTCACACAGGAATGGCCCGAAGACCGTAGGAAATGTGATGGCGAAACATCACATAATCGGGGTATAGTCTCCCACGTAGACAAAGAGACATCGCTCAATCGCTAGTCTAAATCACAAAAATGATCGTCATGATCATAAGGAAGTGTCAATCACACCAAGCTAGTAAATATATGAGTTTAGCTTCATGTCCCATAACCACTTGCTTAACTTAAATATTTACGAACAAGCTGTAAATCTTCACTAGGAAATTGTCACAAAAAGGGTTCAATCGAACAAGTCCAAGAGCTAACCGACGAAGTGAACGCAAGCGTTTCATACCACCCGTTTTACTAAGTCGTTTAAGTCGATTTCTCATTCGAGTGAAGTAAAGGCTTGTATATACTAGTAGATTGAAAATCGGTTTGAGAAAACGAACTTTTGATATTTACAATAGTGTTGAAATCGCTTTGATGAAAGAGTTTTGATATTTACTATTAGTATTGAAACCTTCATATATCTTTAAAATGACAAGTCATAAAACGATTGTAGAAACAAATCAATTCACGTTCGAAGACGCGAGTAAAGTCCAAAGAAGTCAATCCCAAAACCATCAAAGTAGAAATTCTGATAAATGCTTTGTCAGATAAGATTGCCTACGCAGAGTAATTCGGGGTTCGACCTAACAAGGCTAAGGATAAGGTCATACGACCTAAGAGTTCACGCGACCTAACAAGGCTAAGGATAAGGTCGGAGACGACCTACGACTTAACAAAGTCCTGCGACCTAAGGAAAATCGCGACCTAAAAAGACCAAGTGTAAGGTCGGCGACGACCTAAGTTTTTGCCTGGGATTTATAGGTCGGCAACGACCTAAGATTTTGCCTGGGATTTATAGGTCGGCAACGACCTAAGACTTAAGGTTTAACTCGCGAACGACTTAACGTTTTGCCTGGGATTTATAGGTCGGCAGCGACCTAAGACTTAAGGTTTAACTCGCGAATGACTTAACGTTTTGCCTGGGATTTATAGGTCGGCAACGACTTAACGTTTTGCCTGGAAATTATAGGTCGGCAAGGACTTAACGTTTTGCCTGGAAATTATAGGTCGGCAACGACCTAACGTTTTGCCTGGGGATTTTAGGTCGGCAACGACCTAAGACTTAACAAAATTCGAGCGACTTAGTGGTTTGCCTTGGAATTTTAGGTCGGCAACGACCTAAGAAAGTGGAGACTTTTCAACACGCGAGCTAGCAGCCTGGACGACCTAAGGAGTTAACTCGCGAACGACCTAAAGCCTTTAACTCGTGAACGACCTAGGCCTTTAACTCGCAGGCGACCTAAGCCTTTAACTCGCAGGTGACCTAAGACTTAACTCGCAGGTGACCTAAGACTTAACTCGCAGGTGACCTAAGACTTAACTCGCAGGCGACCTACGACCTATGGATGGACGACCTAACTCCGAACGAGCTAAAAATGGCCAGAACGACCTAGTAGCAGTTTTTTCACCAAAATCACTAAAATTTGGAATTTTTCGCCAATCCAATCCAAACCAAATGCAACAAACATGCTAAAGTGATGAGGAATCATTCCCAACAGTCCAATGACGATTATAGGCAAGATGTGAGATCAAAAATCTCACCTTTTCACGGAATTTGATGAAGATGGAGATTTGAGAGCAAAGCAAGAACACCAACAAGCTTGAATCAATGGTCTTCACGTGAATTTGATGTTGAATCTCGGATTTGCAATAGAATTTGTGTTTGGAGTTTTAATTTCCACTTCCCACCACCATTTTTGACAAAGCTTGAAGTGTTTTGATAGAGTGAGGAAGATGGTTGGGCTGAACTAAAGGGGTGCAGTCCAAACCAAAGTCAAAGGCGGGAAAAAGTGTTGAAAATTTCACTATCTCCAAACATATCGAAGTTTACACTCAAAAAGATCGCAAACGTCATTTTGAACTCAATGGGGGTGGTCTCGAGTCCTAATTTGACCGTATGCAAAAAGTAGCTTTTCGGACTAACATCCGACTAACGATAAAATATTTAAATAAAATATTTAAGTATAGAATCGATAGATATGTGGGTTGTTACACTTCTGGTATCCAACGATACCAAAAATATATTCGACTAAATTATAGCCTTCAACAAATCCAATTCATAAATATAATCACACGGAGATTATAAATAATCAACACACAACATATGAAATAATTTCAAATGTTTGAGGAATCCAGTTGGATCCCTCCAACCTGTTTCCCTGCATCCACAGACGTTAGCACAATACCAATTCCACTTCGAGGTGGAATATCGCGGTATATGGGATTTATAAAATATTATCCTCTATTATGTGCGCAATAGGTTCTCATCCGCTATATAATGTGGGAAATCAACTCCAAATACATATATAATACCAATTCCACTTCACGGTGGAATATCGTGGTATATGTGTTTAATATAATAACATCCGCTATTATGCGGCGTATAGGGTCTATTTCAGCACAATAGATAACAACCATCATCCAATCACACAATCAACACTATCAAAATTTTTAAATCTAACTACTTAAAATTTAAATCGAAATACAATTCGATTGAGTGAGAAGTTCTCACCTTGCTTCCAATAATAGTTGCAGAATTTTATTTCAAATAAAATTAAACGCACGTTTAATTTTACTCAAAATTATCACTAGCTCGAATCGACTCAAAACCAGTTCCATTGTGTAGTGCTCGACAAAACGAACCCAACGAAAGTCGTTTCGTCAAATTCCGACCTTGTATGAAGCAGTTACAATATTTTAAAGTTCATACATTTTTATATACAAATTAATTTCAATTTATATTTTAATTTTAAACCCTAACAAATCCAGGACGTAGATTTCAAAAGAGAAGATCGTGGCCGCGCATTATATCTTCTTCCCCCCCAGGTAAATCACGCACGTATCAACCCATAGCCGCCACTTGCCCTTTGAATTATCGAGCCTCCATCACCACGCTTCACCCCGATCAACCACTGCCATTCGAACGGCCATCGCCTACTCTATCAACGCCGTGAACATCATCAAGCTCGGCTCCCCCGTAACCTTGAAAAACGCGCATGAACCCCCCTAGAACGCGAGCAATTTTCTTCCTCCACGTTGCGTTTTACGATGGTCCATCCGTATGGATTGAAAGATATCGTGATCCTCTTCGTTTTTGTAGTTGAGAGTTTCTTGAATTGATTAATGGATTGGAAGAGATTTAAGGCAAACTAATCGAGTAATTTCGGCCATTGAAATGTAAAACTAGCGGCTGTAAACCCTAGCTAGGGCTTTAGTGAAAAATAGAAAGATTTAGGTCCTTTTATAGAAAATTGACGACACTATTCATCCTAGATTTTCCGAACTCCAAATGAAGCGTGCCGGCTGATGTTTCTAGGGTTTAACCCGCGTTCCGAACTCAAGGGAACATGTTTCGGGAGCTAATTTTATCATATGTGCGAGTTACGGAAATAAACGATCAATTTTAAATTAAATCGATTAAAACGATTTCTATGCGTTTCAGTTTGCCCCGGACAAACCGTAAATCCGATTGATACGAAATTTGAAACCTTACAATAATTTCACATTACGGATCCGATGAAACTAGTTTCGTCGAAATCCGAGACTGTTTGGAAAATGACTATTTTCACTCGTCGATTAAATATTAAAATATTCAATTTCTACAATTTAACTTTTAATTCAATTTTAAAAGTTTACAAACATCATTCTAACTCCAATATGATTTAATACAACTTTATAAATCATTTTTAATTACATTAAACCCAATTTCCAATTATTTCTGGAATTTCAAATATTAAATTGTCGATTTAATTATCCAATTAAATCCTTATATTCAAAATTTAAGTTATTCAACTTACAAATTTTACTTGTTAATATTTAAAATCAATTAAATATCTGAATTTCAAATGACAGAAATTCTGGGTCGTTACAGCAATTTAGTATTATACAAATAAGTTTCATTCAAATTCAACTATTTCAAGTTGTTTAAATTTCACTTCTCATTTTAAACAATCCCATTATTCAAAATTTTACTTTATTTTAAAATTTGAAAACCCTTACCCAACATAGAATTTTAAGAGTTAAATTTCCGGTTTTACTTTAAACAAATTTAAAAAAATATATATTTTATACATCAATCATACTCAAGAAAATTAAATCAAATTCCTTTTCCAAAACAAAAGTGTAGCAAAGCTACTAAGTGGCCTCTCCACTTCGAGACTCGAAAATGAATGTCGATGATGCTGCAATCATCACCGAAATTATTTTCCAGTGACAAACGAAGAGAGTACTTATTTAAAACCTTTAAAATTCTTTGGAAACGATTTCTATTTAAAAATACCCTTTAAATAATATACCCTAAAATTTAAAAGCCAACTTTTCTAAAAAAATCGGAAATTGAATTTTCAAATTCTTAATTTAAATTCATTTCAAATCCAAATCAATTTATAAACCATGTTTATAATTTTGTTTATTTATATCATGTTGCAATAGTTAATGGTTTACAAAACAATAAATGATAATCAAACATTATCATTTCTAACAACCAATTCATTTAACTTTTTAATTTTAGAAAATTATACCTTTATATATATATATATATATAATCATAAATAAAAAAAATTCATTTACAAATTTTGAAAACAATATTGTGTCAGTTTCCTTTGTTCAAGTGTTTTGGAATTCCTATCGATAGCGTTAGCCAAACGAATCGATCGAAACCCAAAATTCAAACTTAACAACTCAAACAACACAATATAAACATTCCTAATTACAAATACACTCCCTCACAAGACGATTCAAAGTTTGATTTTAAAACAAAGGTAGAGATTCAAATTTAGATGAACTGTAGTCCAAGAGAATTCAAATTAAGAAGATAGGCTCTAAAGGAAGATAAGGTAATTAAATTTCAAATGAGGAAATATGGATAAATGGATATAAATCGCGGGCGACCTTCACTGGGTCAACCGAGACTTCAAGAATAAGATCGATGCAGAATAAGTTTGATCACAATAGAATTAACCTGGTCGTCTACTAGAGAAACATTCGGGCATAGCAAGAGATAGTAGCATCTAAACCGAGGATGCAGAAATCTCCGGTGAATCAATGCCTATTGTAAAGGAGTTTCACCCCTTTACAAATCATTCTAAGATTGCCGGAACCGCCGATTCATTATAGAGATCAACCGAAGTGGAGTTATGGGATACTCCAGAACCAAAAAGAACACGGACAGGAAGACAAGGATGGATTTCAGAACGAAGGGGAAAAGTTCCAAAATTCAAAGGAAACCGAATCAAGGAGGAAGAGATTTAAGCTCGAACGAAGGTGATTCGGTAATTAAATTTGCTCTATATGCTAAGTTTTGCCTAAACCAGAGCTTTGATACCAACTGTAATGACCCGGTATTTCGAACCATTCGCATCCACACATGTCAAACTTGATTTGCTCAAAATATCATATTTTTAATTTATATTTGGCAAAACTCAACATATACAGTATATAAATTAATCACATAATCACAAACATAGAGTAATATAACAATAAGCAGCGGAAAGGATAAATAGTAGTTCATGAAGCTACTATATAAACAACAGAGTTTGAAACAAAATACAACAGAGTTTGAAACAAAATACAACAGAATATCTCAAATACAATGTAGTCTCGAATACAAACAGATGACAAGTCTGAACAAAACCACGGGATAGCTAAAAGCTGAGTAGATACAGATGGATCTCCAAGTGAAGCTCCAACTCCAAAGGTGAGTCTCAAATACTGTGACACTCAGTATCACCCGAGCATAAAGTAAAACACAAAACACTCGAGTCAGGATTAACATTTTATATTAATAAATTCAACTCAAGTGAAATGTCAACTGAAATACAAGTAACTTAAAGGATGTTTGGAATTTCCTTCCTCTAAGGATCTGTGGAACTATGTACTATGTAGTAATATACGCTATTATAATATGTCTATAGTAAAGTAAACTATTAAAATAGCGTTAAGGCTTTACCCATATCCCCCTTAACACATTTTTATATATTCCCATAGTCTATACAGTACCGTAACTCCCCTCGTAAACTGGAGGGCTTTTAGAGGGCACTCCATAGGTATTGGTACAAAACAAACTCGTAGAAGGCACGCTAGGGCATGTGAACACGGCACTCGAAGCAATGCTAGAGTAGATATACCAATTGAAGAACCGGGCTGGTGGTAATGCATAGCAGCTACTACCACCCACCTCGGAACACACTCCCAAATCAAAATCAAGGGTGGCCACCAAATCATCACAAATGTCATAATAAGGTATCGAAGAAGCGTGCCCGATAGGAGGAATGACCTCACTTGGCCCAGGTGTAGCTCATGTTTTAGTCACATCTATGCTGACTCACGGGAGACATGGTCACGTCATACCTTATACAGAAATCGTTCGCCAAACCATCCTACTTCATTTCTGGAATCACCACCACGTACATAGTTGTTAATGTGATTTTCGGTATTGGCAAAGAGTATGACAATATCTGATCCCGGTCTCTTTAACAACCAAACATTATTATAACACCATGGTCATTTCATTTCAAACTGTTCATAATTCATATCAAAATATCATATCATTTCCAACCATATCAATTTGGTATCATTATACACTTTAAAATATTCATTTCCAGAATCGTAACACTTTTCAAAATTATAACACTTTCGAAACCATAGCACTTTTGAAATCACAACGCTTTTGAAATCATAACACTTTTGAAATCATAACACTTTCGACTTACACAGTTAGATATTGAAAATAATTTATAAAATAAATAGTTATAAATTAAAATAGTTTATATAATAAAATAATTTATGTATTAAAATAGTTTATATATAATAAAATACTTTATATAATAAAATTAGTTTCCTCCAATTTCACAAATCGATTCAAATCATCTTAAATTTCAAAATTTAAACTTAAATCAATTCCAGTTCAACCATTTCAATTTAAAGTTCCAAAAATTCAAGTTTAAATATTCAAACATTAGAATATAAATTTCATTTATATTTCGACATTTAACATTAAATTTATTCAAATTAAAATTATTCCTTTAACCATTTGTATAACAACCAATTATATATTTAATCAATATTAAATATTCAATCTCAATTTTATTCAAAATTGAGAATATTCGTTTAATCACTTTTTATCAAATCAAGTTGTAAACCAAGTTATAATCGTATCTTTTCAAAATCTCAAAACCAATAAGTTTAAATCAATTCTTTCTTAAATTCAAATTTTTACAAATTTAAAATCCATGTCAACATTAATTTATCTTTCCAACCTTTATTATTAAAGTTATAAATCTATTTTAAAATATTAATAAAAAATTTAAATAAATATTTTAAAACATATTATATACTAAATAAATTAAATTTTATTAAATTAAATCTTATTATATATATAGTTGAGAAAATAAAATTATAAGAAAAATCTTAAAATTTATAATTTCAAAACTAACTTATAAATTTAAAATTCCAAAACATATAATTTTTAAAATCTACAATTTTAACATATATAAAAATAACATTTATATATATTATATTTTAAAAATCAATATTTATTTAAAACCATATATCTCCTTTCAAAACTTTGGAAATCATTTTCAAAATATAGACCAACGGTGTCCGTATATAATTTTCTATCCTATGGTCAAGTGATATGGATATTTATAATTTCAATCCACAATTTAAATATCTATGGGTATATATCATTTCAACCCGCAATCCCAAAAATTTAAAATCAATGAAAATCGCTTGGGTTTATCATTTCAACCCATAACGATTTTCTCTTATTCTACAAAGTTGTTCGGGTATGTATCATTTCAACCTATAGGGAATTCTAAACTAATAGGGAACTAGCAGAGTGAGAACAGATATGATAATAATAATAATATCAAAAACAGGCATGTATCATCAGTAACAAATTTAAATATATACAACAGGATATGGTGTCATATCACAGGTGAACAGTTACAGATAATGGCATATCATATATAGCAATTATAAAATTAACAGTTCAATTTAGCAGCATATTTCAATTGTCGTTTCAAATGAAATCAAATTTAATAAATATAAGGATGTTAATCGTGAGTGATTGCTCACCTTTCCAGGCTAGATATGAACGAGAATGAGATGAGTTACAAATCCAAGCACGAATTTCCAAAGCAAAGCAAGATTGGGCACGAATTCAATGATCAAAGCTGATAATAAGGAATCGATGAAACAATTAGAATCGGCTTGATATGAATTGAACTAAATATATGTATATATATATATTCTAAAATCAATTTTAAAACATATATAAAAGTAAAATCTATATATATATTTTCAAATCACTATTTTTCTTAACGCTTATGAGATAAATTTCTATATATATATTTGGAAACCAAACTAATGTATACTTATATATATACATGTGTGTTAATATGAACTTATACATTATATAACTTTATATATATATATACACACAACATAAAATCAATATTACTTCTTTTATTATGCTATATATAAATTCAAACAAATCACATATAACTTATGTAACTCATAAGTTGTAATATCCCGGAAATTTTGGACAATATCAATTTAATAATCTGTTTAAATAATTAAATTGATTTGTTAATCTTTGATAATAAATATTTGAATTGATTTAATAATCTAATTAAATGAATATTTAATTAGTAAATTTATCCTTTAAAAATTTATAAGATGATTTCTATTTATAATGTATATACAATTGTATATATTGTAAATGGATAAGCTTGTGTTTGAAATTTAATTAATAAATAAAATCTTGTTTTAAAATTTCTAATATATAATATTGATAGTTTGGATATTTGGATTTATTTAATATTAGCTTTTCAAAGTTATTTAAAATTTATAACTATATGGTTTTAAACTAGATTAATAATAAGGATTATTTTATTTTCTTATTAAATATGATTTAAAAGTGAATATATATATAGGTTTAAAATACAATTTACATATGATATGTTAATTCAATTGATAATAGTAGTAAATTTATAAATAGAGAAGTATTTAAGGAAATAAAGAAAAAGGTTTTTATCTACATTTAAAATAAATATAAAACTAATTAATTAAAAGGACATGTGTTAGCTCCTAAGGCTTTAATATAATATGTGTTATAAGAATAAGGCATGTGAAAGACAAGTGTCATTTTGTTTTTAATTTTTCTTTTATTTTTAAAATAAACCATTTATATTTATAAAAAGATGTTTTCCTCCTTCTCATTTTCTTTTGCAAATCTTCATTTTCTAAAACAAAGAGACTTCAGCCTGCAAACAAAATTTCTCCAAAAACAAATTCTGATAATCAATATACTCATCGAACCAGAAATGTAAACAAATCTGAGATAAAATCTTCAGCTATTTTCAAAACCAAACTCAATAAACATCTTTCTCAAATGCCCTGTTCTTCTTTTCAAAAATCTGGGAAACAACTCAAGCTGTCTACCTTCATTTCTTCAAATCTGAAATTCTTCAAACCGTAATTCATATTCAAAAATCAAAGCAAAGGCCTGTTTTCTCTTCAAATCTGAAAACAAGAAATCCTAGAATCTAAGCAACATATAAGTTCTATAAGCAAGCAAATTCAAGTAACATGCAAATTTACAAAGCCAGCATTCAAGTTTAAAAAGTTTTAAAGGTGTCAAAAGCTTTTCAAAATCTGGAAGCAAACAAAATCTGGAAATCAAGAGTATAGCCTGCATGCAAATTTAAACAGCTAGCAAATCAAGTATTCAAGTTTTAAATCAAAAGCCATGGCCAGATCAAAATTTAAAGCCTGAGTAATTTCTCTGTTTTAAGAAATTGGTGAGTAACTTACATTTTTAAAACTTAAGTATATGATATCTGTTGCATGCTATAATTCTTGAATCTATAATATGCCTGCATGTTGTTTAATATGTTTGGAATGTATGTATATTTTTGTATATATGGATGTAAATTGGTGTGCATGTTTGTTATATCTGTTTCCAGTTTTTAAACTTAAGTTTTGATTGAAAATTCTGTATCTCTTAACTTAGTTAATATCATGATTTAAGTTATAAACAAATATTGTTTGTTTTATCATAGATTAGAATTTAGGATTTAATTTAAGTTAAAACAAAACCTGAATGGCCAGGGAAAATCAAAAGAACAGAACAAGTTTTATATAAGTGGAAATTCAAAGATGTTAATTTAACAATTCAGGATTATAAACTGAAGCTCTAGACTGAATTATGATTTTTAGAAGAGAAATCACAATTTTAAAGTTTATAAATAGTGAGATATTCTAGTATGAACGAAAATTGGGTTTTTGCTGATTTCTGGCGATCAAATGGATTGTGGATCTCGGGATTGAAGTTAGAGCACGTTGATAAGTCAGTGATCATGGGAAAAATGGTTAGGAGATTTTTAATTCACCGTGGTGATCGAGGAACGAAGATGTAGGGTTTAGTCAACAGTTTTTGTCGATGGTTATCTCGAGGCTAATTCATCGCCGTGGAGAAGCTAGAGACGATCGCATGAGGGGGAATCGTATCGTGGTGATGCAAAGCTACTATGGACATGGCGGCATGATTTCTGGCAATCGGTGGCGTCGAGGCGAGTTGAAACAGATGATCGAAGTTCTGTTCCAGGTTTGGTCGAAATGCTCGTTTTCGATTATTGAAGTTGTTCGTGGTTCTGGTGTTTTGGATCGCGAGTGGGTGTCGTAGATGATGTGCTGGCGATGGTGTCAGTGGTCGGAGGCGATCGTCACGCTTGTGTACGTGCACATGTACTTTTCGTACATCTGGAAGAAGTTGGGTTAGAGGAAGAAGAAGATGAAGTCTTTGTGACTCGAAGTCATGCCGTGATTGTTGGAATCTGGCTCGAGTTGTTTCCAGGGGAAACTCGTATGGGTTATAACAGTTTTTAGAAAATAAAATGGAAGGGAAACTCGAAGGGAACTCGGGAGTTTCCAGTTTTTACTCGAAGCATTTAGTGGTAGGCTCGGGTAATTTGAGTTGGTACAGGCCTTAAGCCTGTTTGTTTTTAACTTTTAAATTTGGTTTAAAATTTTGGAAACTGAAATTTTAAACAAAGTTTTAAAGCAAATTTGGAAGTATGGATTCAAATTTAAAATTGTATCCTTGTTTGAAATAAATAGGTTGATAAAATTTATGATGTTTTAAAATTTAAATTGTTAAAAGTATATTTTAAAAAGGATTTTGAATTCAAATAAATTGGTTTAAAATCTTATAAATGTTAAGTGTTCTTAACATTTGATTTAAAAAGATTTTGTATATTTGATTTAAATATTGGTTAAAGTTAAATTGTAATCTATTTAAATCTTTTAATTTAAAATGAATTAAAAGAAAGATTTTAAAGTAAAATGTTTTAAAGACTTTTGTTAATAATAACTAAAGTAGTTAAAGGTTAATACTTTAGTCAGAAAGTAATTAAGATTTAATTATATAGGAGTAATTAAATTAATAAGGTAATTAAAGAATAATTGATAATTTAATTAATTAATTGATAAATAAGAGTTTATCAAGTTGTTTTAATAAATAATTGATTAAAGATTAATTGCCTAAAGAAGTAATTAAAGAATTGTTAAATAATTAATGAGGGATCATTAATTAGGGATAAATAAATAATTAATTAATGAGATTAATTTTGGTAATCAATTTGATTAATAAATTAATAATAATCATTTATGGAAATTGGTTAAGTATAATTACTTAATGGAAGTAATTAAGGTAATTAATTACTTAAGGTAATTAATTAAATAATTTGATAAGTTAAATTAATTAATTTAATTAATTTAAGATAATCACTTGGTTATGTGATAAGTATAATTATTAAATGTAATTAGTGAAAGTGTAATTACTTAGGAAAGTAATTAAAGTTAATTAGTGGATGTAATTAACTAAGGATGATATAATGAAAGTAATTTGAGTTAATTACTTTAAATAATTAATCAAGGGATTAATTAAAAGATAATTAATTAATGAGTAATTAATTTATGGAAGAGTAATTAAGGGTAGTTAATTACTAGATGAGATTAATCAAAGGTGATTAATAAATGTGACTAATTAATTATTAGATGTAATTAATTTAAATAAGATAATTAATTAAGAGTAATTAAGGATCATTAATTAATATAATTAATGATGTAATTAAGAATTGATTTATTAAGATTAATTAATAAATAATAAGTGATTAAAGTAATTAATTAATTATAATTAATTGAGGATTAATGAAATTAAGTATAGTTAATTAATAGATGAAGTAATTAAGGATTAATTACTGAAATGGTTTAAGATAATTAATTTGTGAGATTAATTAAGTATTAATTACTTAAAGTAATTAAATGGTAATTAATCAGGAATGATTAATTAAGATAGATACTTAGAGTAATGATTAATTAATTGGTTTAATTAATGATTAAGTAAGAAGGATTTATAAAATGAGGTAATTAATTTAATTCACTTTAAATTAATTAGAAATGATATAAATCATTACTTAGGGATGGATGAATAATATAGAATGCTTTGCATTGTTGTTATCTCTGATAAGAGATGTGCTGATCTATGATATGGATGCTTTGGTTAAATTGAAATGATAATATGAATTGTCTGTTTGTGATAATGTAGATTATCTGTTGTGAATTATCTATCCCTGTAGTATAGATAACTGAAATGAATTGTTTTAACTTTAAAACAACTTGGCCTTAAAAGATACGTTTTGGATTTCGATGAGACCGGGATCGGGTTTCCGTATACCGGGATGCCAGGTCTGGAGACCCGAATACCACATCGATCCAAATTAACAATAGGTCGTGAATCTCAAGTGAAGATGAAGATTCAAAGTGCAAGGGTTATTGTCGTTAACTCTGAGGGTGATTCCAACACGAGTGTAACGAGATAATGCCTTCGGTTTCGTTCGAACCCGGAACGAACTTGTAAGGATCGAATGCTTTCAGAACATCGTCAGGTGGACGATGAGCATTCTAAGTGATGTGTTCTTTTCTAAGGTAATCGTGACCTCAAGCCTCACAAACCGGGAATGGCTAAAACAGGGGAGGTGCAGCAAAGCTTCGTGGGTAGCACCCACTGAGAGTAAGGTCATCCCTGTCTAGAGAAGTTCCTTCTTTTATTTCGGCTTAGTGGTGCAGTTGGCGACGGTCATCTGTGCGGTGATTTTATTCGGGATTATCCAGTAAGGGATGGTTCCGGCTTTGTGTTGCAGGGGATTGGGAGTGATCCTCGGTACGGTGATCTAGGCCCCGTACTGTGATGAGCGGTACCCCGGTAGCTCTGCCATTGTATGGAAATCCAAATTCCAATAAGTGATAACGGACTTGATTGTATACTTATGTATGCTGGAATTTAATAATGTAACAATTTCGGCTATTTCATATTTATTTGAAAACCCTAGACCCTATTATAATACAATCGAATTTCCTATCAAATGTTTTGGTTAGCGTAAGGTAAAAACTTACCCATGTTTATTTGTGGGGAGTCTTACGTGATACCTTTTCTTTCAAAAGGTTTTGAAGTTAAACAAGTTTAACCTGTTACTCACACCAGACCCATGTCTGACCCAAGTTGTTTATTTCTGTTTTATAAACTCTTGGGTACTCAAATTTTTACGAGTAGCCAAGGGATTCAGGTTTAGCTTTGACGAATTGTGGAGGAGCAATGGAGCAGGAGGCTTCGGCGTTCGTAGATATAGTATTCCGCTGTGTTGATATCTGTGTTAGAGTCTTGTATTGTATTTGAGTTGTAATATCTAGACAGATGTTTATAACTGTCTAGTATGTGTTGTATAGTTGTGTAAACTCTGATAAGTGTTTTATACTATGTAATAGTTTCTTTATGTTATTAATATAATTTATTCATTCCGCTGTGAGATCGTTGTTGTTGTTTCTTCTTTCTTCTCTTCTTTTCTATTTTCTACCCCTTTCTTTCTTATTAATGATGCGTCATTCTGTGGAATGAGTGGCGGGTCGTTACAGTGGTATCAGAGCATAGGTTGAGCGAATACCTAAGCTATTGGTTAAGTGGATATCAGAACACTAGGTTGAGTGAATACCTAGGTTCGGAAGGATTGTTCAATTAGGATCTGTAGCAACCTGTTTGAGTCTGAGTGTATATATGTACGAGAGTGCGTATTTGTTAGTTATATAAAATGGTTTTATATTGTGTTAATTGATCGGTTAAGTGGTATATGGATTCTGGTCAATACGAGTAGCTACCGTTATTGATAGGGGTCTCTAAACACTTGGACCAGGCCAACGGACACAATATTGTTTTAAAAAGGGAAGGTGAAATAATTTTACCCAGATATATTTTCTATATATAAAAAGTATCATTTTAAATGTATATGGTATTTGTAATGATTGGTTGAGATGATAATAATTTATCATCTAAGATTAGGAGTCTGAGTGTTGAGGTTGGAAGTATATTTGTCGAGACTGTAAACCTAATACCGTCTCGAGTAAACTTTACTGTGGTAAAGAATTTCATCGATCTCCGAAGGAAACTGTTATGGTTCGGAGTTTATCTTTGTAGTTTGGATGAGTAGAGTTAGATCTGTCAGTTAGACAGAAGCGAGTGATGGTATCTTAGGTAATAGTAGCCATGTGATGAGATGCAGTGAATATGAATGTTCCCGAAGATGTTTTCTTTGAACAAGTTGAGGAAGTGTGTCTGTTTCGGTGTTGTGGCTGAGTTCAGCAAGATGTTTTTGTTCTGTTTGAAGTCCGAGTTTCTCGAAGAGCTTTGGATTGAGAAGTCTTTGGCATCAGTGGCAGCAGTGCAGCTCGGAGTGTTCTGTTTTCTGGCTGAGCAGTTTTTCTGAAGTGGAGTTCAGAAGCAGTAGAGTATATCTATTTCTTCGATGAATTGGATAGTTAAGTGTAAGCTGTTCTGATTGGTAAAGAGAGAACAGTTTTCTTTGGAATTTGGCTGGGTTGATCGCAAAAGTGACTTGCGATAGTTTGAGTATTCTTTTGAGTTATCCGATATTTTCTGGAATGTGTTGTCCAGTCTATGCTTGTGTTCATCATCAGCATTTTCATTTCTACTCCAGATCAGAGTGGTGCAGCGGGAGCAGTTTGGCAAGTGCTCCTGTTTATCTTTTCCAGATAGGAGAAGTTAGTTCAGTCTACTGATATGGTGAAGTAGAGTTGTGTTTTGGATTATTGGTAGATCTTGAGAGGATCATTGTTGATTGGGTTATTTCTGGTCCAGTTATTGCTAGAAGCATCAGCGAAGGTTGAGTTGATCAGGAAAGATCTGTAGACAGCTCAGGATCGTCTGAAGGATTTTGTGGATAAGAGACGATAGAATTTGAAATTCGAAATTGGAGACTTCGTGGTTGTGAAGTTTTTTTTCTGGTTAAAGGGAGCTATAAGATTGGGTAAGTCTGGGAAGTTAGCTCCGAGTTATTTTGGATCTTTTCTGTGATCTAATTTGGATAAGTACTTTGATCTACAAGGTTGAATTGTCAGTTTGGATAACTGGAATTCAATGTATTTTACGTATCTCTGAGAGAGTACGTGTTTGATCTATCTCTGGTTGTGGAACCAGCAGTTTTGGAGGATTTGGTTGTTGAGTCAGACTCGTCTGTAGTCTGATATCTTGTTTAGTTCTGTAGATCTAGATGAGTAGAAGCTCTATAGCTTAGTAGTATTGATTTCTGTAGAACGAGTATTCCGGTTTATATATATACTTGGGGAAACTCGAGGAAATTATATCCAGAATTTTGTCTGGATAATTAGAATTGTTTGATTGGATAAATTGGTTGCTATGGTTGTTAGCATATAAATGATAATATATGCTTGTGATTTAAATAGATTATTAAATTACCTTTGTTTTAAATTTCGGGGACGAAATTATTTTAAGGGGGAAGGAATGTAATATCCCGGAAATTTTGGACAATATCAATTTAATAATCTGTTTAAATAATTAAATTGATTTGTTAATCTTTGATAATAAATATTTGAATTGATTTAATAATCTAATTAAATGAATATTTAATTAGTAAATTTATCCTTTAAAAATTTATAAGATGATTTCTATTTATAATGTATATACAATTGTATATATTGTAAATGGATAAGCTTGTGTTTGAAATTTAATTAATAAATAAAATCTTGTTTTAAAATTTCTAATATATAATATTGATAGTTTGGATATTTGGATTTATTTAATATTAGCTTTTCAAAGTTATTTAAAATTTATAACTATATGGTTTTAAACTAGATTAATAATAAGGATTATTTTATTTTCTTATTAAATATGATTTAAAAGTGAATATATATATAGGTTTAAAATACAATTTACATATGATATGTTAATTCAATTGATAATAGTAGTAAATTTATAAATAGAGAAGTATTTAAGGAAATAAAGAAAAAGGCTTTTATCTACATTTAAAATAAATATAAAACTAATTAATTAAAAGGACATGTGTTAGCTCCTAAGGCTTTAATATAATATGTGTTATAAGAATAAGGCATGTGAAAGACAAGTGTCATTTTGTTTTTAATTTTTCTTTTATTTTTAAAATAAACCATTTATATTTATAAAAAGATGTTTTCCTCCTTCTCATTTTCTTTTGCAAATCTTCATTTTCTAAAACAAAGAGACTTCAGCCTGCAAACAAAATTTCTCCAAAAACAAATTCTGATAATCAATATACTCATCGAACCAGAAATGTAAACAAATCTGAGATAAAATCTTCAGCTATTTTCAAAACCAAACTCAATAAACATCTTTCTCAAATGCCCTGTTCTTCTTTTCAAAAATCTGGGAAACAACTCAAGCTGTCTACCTTCATTTCTTCAAATCTGAAATTCTTCAAACCGTAATTCATATTCAAAAATCAAAGCAAAGGCCTGTTTTCTCTTCAAATCTGAAAACAAGAAATCCTAGAATCTAAGCAACATATAAGTTCTATAAGCAAGCAAATTCAAGTAACATGCAAATTTACAAAGCCAGCATTCAAGTTTAAAAAGTTTTAAAGGTGTCAAAAGCTTTTCAAAATCTGGAAGCAAACAAAATCTGGAAATCAAGAGTATAGCCTGCATGCAAATTTAAACAGCTAGCAAATCAAGTATTCAAGTTTTAAATCAAAAGCCATGGCCAGATCAAAATTTAAAGCCTGAGTAATTTCTCTGTTTTAAGAAATTGGTGAGTAACTTACATTTTTAAAACTTAAGTATATGATATATGTTGCATGCTATAATTCTTGAATCTATAATATGCCTGCATGTTGTTTAATATGTTTGGAATGTATGTATATTTTTGTATATATGGATGTAAATTGGTGTGCATGTTTGTTATATCTGTTTCCAGTTTTTAAACTTAAGTTTTGATTGAAAATTCTGTATCTCTTAACTTAGTTAATATCATGATTTAAGTTATAAACAAATATTGTTTGTTTTATCATAGATTAGAATTTAGGATTTAATTTAAGTTAAAACAAAACCTGAATGGCCAGGGAAAATCAAAAGAACAGAACAAGTTTTATATAAGTGGAAATTCAAAGATGTTAATTTAACAATTCAGGATTATAAACTGAAGCTCTAGACTGAATTATGATTTTTAGAAGAGAAATCACAATTTTAAAGTTTATAAATAGTGAGATATTCTAGTATGAACGAAAATTGGGTTTTTGCTGATTTCTGGCGATCAAATGGATTGTGGATCTCGGGATTGAAGTTAGAGCACGTTGATAAGTCAGTGATCATGGGAAAAATGGTTAGGAGATTTTTAATTCACCGTGGTGATCGAGGAACGAAGATGTAGGGTTTAGTCAACAGTTTTTGTCGATGGTTATCTCGAGGCTAATTCATCGCCGTGGAGAAGCTAGAGACGATCGCATGAGGGGGAATCGTATCGTGGTGATGCAAAGCTACTATGGACATGGCGGCATGATTTCTGGCAATCGGTGGCGTCGAGGCGAGTTGAAACAGATGATCGAAGTTCTGTTCCAGGTTTGGTCGAAATGCTCGTTTTCGATTATTGAAGTTGTTCGTGGTTCTGGTGTTTTGGATCGCGAGTGGGTGTCGTAGATGATGTGCTGGCGATGGTGTCAGTGGTCGGAGGCGATCGTCACGCTTGTGTACGTGCACATGTACTTTTCGTACATCTGGAAGAAGTTGGGTTAGAGGAAGAAGAAGATGAAGTCTTTGTGACTCGAAGTCATGCCGTGATTGTTGGAATCTGGCTCGAGTTGTTTCCAGGGGAAACTCGTATGGGTTATAACAGTTTTTAGAAAATAAAATGGAAGGGAAACTCGAAGGGAACTCGGGAGTTTCCAGTTTTTACTCGAAGCATTTAGTGGTAGGCTCGGGTAATTTGAGTTGGTACAGGCCTTAAGCCTGTTTGTTTTTAACTTTTAAATTTGGTTTAAAATTTTGGAAACTGAAATTTTAAACAAAGTTTTAAAGCAAATTTGGAAGTATGGATTCAAATTTAAAATTGTATCCTTGTTTGAAATAAATAGGTTGATAAAATTTATGATGTTTTAAAATTTAAATTGTTAAAAGTATATTTTAAAAAGGATTTTGAATTCAAATAAATTGGTTTAAAATCTTATAAATGTTAAGTGTTCTTAACATTTGATTTAAAAAGATTTTGTATATTTGATTTAAATATTGGTTAAAGTTAAATTGTAATCTATTTAAATCTTTTAATTTAAAATGAATTAAAAGAAAGATTTTAAAGTAAAATGTTTTAAAGACTTTTGTTAATAATAACTAAAGTAGTTAAAGGTTAATACTTTAGTCAGAAAGTAATTAAGATTTAATTATATAGGAGTAATTAAATTAATAAGGTAATTAAAGAATAATTGATAATTTAATTAATTAATTGATAAATAAGAGTTTATCAAGTTGTTTTAATAAATAATTGATTAAAGATTAATTGCCTAAAGAAGTAATTAAAGAATTGTTAAATAATTAATGAGGGATCATTAATTAGGGATAAATAAATAATTAATTAATGAGATTAATTTTGGTAATCAATTTGATTAATAAATTAATAATAATCATTTATGGAAATTGGTTAAGTATAATTACTTAATGGAAGTAATTAAGGTAATTAATTACTTAAGGTAATTAATTAAATAATTTGATAAGTTAAATTAATTAATTTAATTAATTTAAGATAATCACTTGGTTATGTGATAAGTATAATTATTAAATGTAATTAGTGAAAGTGTAATTACTTAGGAAAGTAATTAAAGTTAATTAGTGGATGTAATTAACTAAGGATGATATAATGAAAGTAATTTGAGTTAATTACTTTAAATAATTAATCAAGGGATTAATTAAAAGATAATTAATTAATGAGTAATTAATTTATGGAAGAGTAATTAAGGGTAGTTAATTACTAGATGAGATTAATCAAAGGTGATTAATAAATGTGACTAATTAATTATTAGATGTAATTAATTTAAATAAGATAATTAATTAAGAGTAATTAAGGATCATTAATTAATATAATTAATGATGTAATTAAGAATTGATTTATTAAGATTAATTAATAAATAATAAGTGATTAAAGTAATTAATTAATTATAATTAATTGAGGATTAATGAAATTAAGTATAGTTAATTAATAGATGAAGTAATTAAGGATTAATTACTGAAATGGTTTAAGATAATTAATTTGTGAGATTAATTAAGTATTAATTACTTAAAGTAATTAAATGGTAATTAATCAGGAATGATTAATTAAGATAGATACTTAGAGTAATGATTAATTAATTGGTTTAATTAATGATTAAGTAAGAAGGATTTATAAAATGAGGTAATTAATTTAATTCACTTTAAATTAATTAGAAATGATATAAATCATTACGTAGGGATGGATGAATAATATAGAATGCTTTGCATTGTTGTTATCTCTGATAAGAGATGTGCAGATCTATGATATGGATGCTTTGGTTAAATTGAAATGATAATATGAATTGTCTGTTTGTGATAATGTAGATTATCTGTTGTGAATTATCTATCCCTGTAGTATAGATAACTGAAATGAATTGTTTTAACTTTAAAACAACTTGGCCTTAAAAGATACGTTTTGGATTTCGATGAGACCGGGATCGGGTTTCCGTATACCGGGATGCCAGGTCTGGAGACCCGAATACCACATCGATCCAAATTAACGATAGGTCGTGAATCTCAAGTGAAGATGAAGATTCAAAGTGCAAGGGTTATTGTCGTTAACTCTGAGGGTGATTCCAACACGAGTGTAACGAGATAATGCCTTCGGTTTCGTTCGAACCCGGAACGAACTTGTAAGGATCGAATGCTTTCAGAACATCGTCAGGTGGACGATGAGCATTCTAAGTGATGTGTTCTTTTCTAAGGTAATCGTGACCTCAAGCCTCACAAACCGGGAATGGCTAAAACAGGGGAGGTGCAGCAAAGCTTCGTGGGTAGCACCCACTGAGAGTAAGGTCATCCCTGTCTAGAGAAGTTCCTTCTTTTATTTCGGCTTAGTGGTGCAGTTGGCGACGGCATCTGTGGGGTGATTTTATTCGGGATTATCCAGTAAGGGATGGTTCCGGCTTTGTGTTGCAGGGGATTGGGAGTGATCCTCGGTACGGTGATCTAGGCCCCGTACTGTGATGAGCGGTACCCCGGTAGCTCTGCCATTGTATGGAAATCCAAATTCCAATAAGTGATAACGGACTTGATTGTATACTTATGTATGCTGGAATTTAATAATGTAACAATTTCGGCTATTTCATATTTATTTGAAAACCCTAGACCCTATTATAATACAATCGAATTTCCTATCAAATGTTTTGGTTAGCGTAAGGTAAAAACTTACCCATGTTTATTTGTGGGGAGTCTTACGTGATACCTTTTCTTTCAAAAGGTTTTGAAGTTAAACAAGTTTAACCTGTTACTCACACCAGACCCATGTCTGACCCAAGTTGTTTATTTCTGTTTTATAAACTCTTGGGTACTCAAATTTTTACGAGTAGCCAAGGGATTCAGGTTTAGCTTTGACGAATTGTGGAGGAGCAATGGAGCAGGAGGCTTCGGCGTTCGTAGATATAGTATTCCGCTGTGTTGATATCTGTGTTAGAGTCTTGTATTGTATTTGAGTTGTAATATCTAGACAGATGTTTATAACTGTCTAGTATGTGTTGTATAGTTGTGTAAACTCTGATAAGTGTTTTATACTATGTAATAGTTTCTTTATGTTATTAATATAATTTATTCATTCCGCTGTGAGATCGTTGTTGTTGTTTCTTCTTTCTTCTCTTCTTTTCTATTTTCTACCCCTTTCTTTCTTATTAATGATGCGTCATTCTGTGGAATGAGTGGCGGGTCGTTACATAAGTACTAACGAACCATTTACAAATAGCTCATATAAATTTTTATGTATATAAACAGCAGGTTGTATATCCTTATATAAAACTATATATAACAACAAACAACTTCCATACTTATATATAAACTGTCCCATTGTAAACTTACATAACCAACATATTAAACTATCATATTATAAACTATCATCTATACTGACAGATTATAAAATTGATGTATATAAGTACCGCAGATAACCATATATCTATTGATATACATATATTCAATATATTATATATAAAATTTAAACCAACCCATATTTCCAAGTTCAGTAACATACTTCAAAACAGTTTCCTTAGAACATAGATTTGATACTAAAAATATATAACCCTTTAAATATTATACACATATCTCTATATATACATACAGTATATATAAATATAGCTACTCACTAAATAATACTGTCATAAACAATATTCATACAAACACCTACATGAACATATATATATATACACACAATCTAACATAATATGTAATATATATATAATACCTTTATAATATAATACAATGTACTTTATACTAACAGCACCTCTGACTCTTATAACTTATATATATTTATATATATACTAAATATAATATCGTTTGAAAACTTTTATATGCGTAACAGCTAACATAGCTTATAAATCCCATATATACAATAACATATATATGCGTGTTAAACAATTTTATGCAGACCTTGTATATATGTAACAATACATATATAGAACACGCATACTAGCTGGCCGAACAAAGAGAAGGGGCGAAGGAAAGGGAACACGTGGAGGCTTGATGCAGCTCTGCTTGGTGATGGGAGGTAGGAGAGAGGAGGGGCGGATCTGGGGTACTTGGCTGCCGAGGTGGAGTCGGGAAGCAAGTGGCGCAGCCGGCGGTGAGGAGGTGGGAGGTGGAGAGGCCGAGGTTAGTGGAATTGTGGGTGGGAGCGGGCGGTTTCATGGGCTTGTGGAGTTGGTTGGTGGGAGAACTCGGTTGCATAGGAGGTGGTGAAAAATAATGGCGGAGCAACGTATTGGTGATGATGCTTTGCAAATAAAAAAAAGATTTCATTAGATAGGAGAAGTGGTCAAAGGCCAAAGGGGGACAAGCAACTAGGCATGCTTCAGCTAACAGTGAAAACAAAATATATATATATATAACTAAGCCTCACAATAATATAAACTAATATATAACTATATATATATAAAATTTCTTTTATTCTGACATGACAGAACGAAGGCTATAGAAGAAGAGGAGAAGAAGAAAAACGTACCTCTTTTTATTCCAATGAAAAGAAAGAAAAGGGAAGATAAACAAATATATATTAAGGAGGAAAGAATGGCAACGGTTACAAGCTACAATCTAGCTGAAAATTTAAAGCTATTTACTGTGGCCTCATTTCTCGGTTTCAAATTTGAAAAGCAAGGAAATCCCAAAAGTCATAAATTTTCGGTACCAATATGACGCACAGTATTATAATTTCTGTCGCATACCGGACCTCGAAATACAGAAATGAATATACTGCGAAGGTTAGCACGACGAGACGAACAGAATGGTACACAGATATCTATGATACGATCATCCTATCAGAAGTCGATATTTGCTGCCCAAAAGTGCTGCTAATACCTTGAAAATAAGATAAATGGGGCTAGAGAAGTCCAAATTTGACGAAACGAAGTATAAAGTCTCACTCAGAAAATGATAAACATTTTTATTATGTAAAAATATTCAGGTTTCGAAAATATTTAATTTTAACTGATTTAAATTTAAGTAAAATTACACAAAAAAATAAACTTCCATATTTTTTGATGAAAATTTACCGGTTGCTATGTTTATATAGACGTATTTCAAATATCAAGCTTTTATTTCCAAATTTAATCATTTAAAATTTCACAAAAATTTAGTTAATTACATTAATAAAACCGTTAAAATTTACGGGTCGTTACATATAGTGTTTTCGTATCATTGCGCATCACTGGTTATCGGTGTACTACTGGCTGTGCTAAATGTAAACTGTCGACAATGCTTAAAAACGCATTAAGGGAGATTAATGTAAAGGCTTAACGCTAAGAAAAATATTTATTTTACTGATTAGACATTATATATATAGCGTATTCTACTACATATAAAAAATTTGACGGATCCTTAAGAGATGGAAAATCCCGTTACATCTCTTAAGTTATTGCACGCACGTTATACACTGGATAGGAGATGTGAAACCCCATAAACATCTCTGACGCCATTACACTCATGTTATATGTGATATCGATTTGACTCACATAAGGATATTTTAGTCCTGCCTCGAGTGTTTTGTCTTTTCATTATGCTCGGGTTAGCCCTGGGTATTTCGGCACATTGACGGTCATTTTCTGGATGACGAAGACGAAGATTTGGTATATTATTACTATTATTATTCCCTGCATCATGTTGTTCTGGTGCATTTTATTTTGTTTTTGTTGTATATATAACTCTGATGAATGTTGTATAAATGATAATCAAATGTATAGTAAACAGCTTCATGAACTATTTATTTGGTTATTATATTTTGTCATTCCGCTGCGAGATTCTACATTTGTTTACTTCTTCTTTCTTATTTTTCTTAATTAACACCATTGATTATCTATGTTATGGATTGTTTGAGTTGGACATGTGTGGATTATTGTCAATTTAAACCTTCCGAAATGTGGGTCATCACAGTTGGTATCAGAGCTTTGGTTTAGCAATAACCTTAGCTTTGTAAGGTTTGACTCATTAGAGATTGGGTAGTGATACTGTAGAATGAGTCTGTTTGAGTGTATATATAAGAGAGCATACTTGTTAGTGTTATAAAATATTTTATATTGTATTTACTTATCCGTTGAGTTATTTATGAATTCTAGTTGGTGCGTGGGATGCCATGATATCGATAGGAGTTTCTAAACACTTAAACGAGACAAGTCAACATAATATTGTTTTAAAATAGGGTAAATGAAATAATTTTACCTAAATTATATTATATATATAATGATTATTAATGAAGTTTTTGTTAGGAGATGATAATATTTAGTTATCATTGATTATTGGTTGAATTAAAATAAAAAAAATATTTTGTGAATTTTATTTTATGCAGCGTTTGATAATTTAACTGAATTGAAATCTAATTACAATAAAAATTATTTGAAATAACAAAGATGTAAATTAACGAAATATTTTCATAATAAGGTAATGAAATTGAATAAGTATATTTATAATATAACTTATAAATAGAAAGGATTTAAAAGCTAAGAATTTTTGAATTTAAAACCTGTTGCTTTCAAAATTGTTTTCAAAGCCTTCGAAATTAGTAATAATATTATTTAGAAGTGTTTTGACTAGAAATATATTTGAAAAGACTTTTGAAAGAAATAGAAGAATTAAACTCGCTTTAGTCACTGGGAAATAATTCTGGAGATGATTGCAGCATCGTCAGTATTCATTTTCAAGTTTCTAAGTGAGAATTGCTACCAAAAGAAATTTATTTTCGGTTAAAACAAGTTTTGATTGTGAAAAATATTTCAAGTATGATTTGATAAATACATGGAAATAGTTTTGAACTTATAAAATAAAATAGTATAGAAAGAAAAAAAATAAGTTTACAACTTATAAATTTGAACAGGAAAATAAACCAAATTTTAAAAACGGTTAAACATTTTAATTAAGCAAATGAGAGAAAATTTGAAATTGAGATATGAAATAAAAGAACTAACCTGAGAAATGTTAAGTAAATTGAGTTAGTGAAATAAAGTAAATAAAATGAAGGTTAACTAAAGAAAGCTTAAATAAAAATGAATTTGATAAAATAATGTAATGAAATTTTAAGTGAATCAAGTTGTATAACTTATAGACTTGAGTAATATTAAGCTAAAAACAAATATTAAATTTGTTGAATGTGAACGATAAGAAAAAAATTAACTTGAATAAAGTTAAATAAAAGAAGTAATGGATTAAATGAAATAGAATTCCACTTAATAAGGATTAAATGAGTTGAGTTGGATTTAAATTGAACTGGATGAATTAGTAAAGTGAAATAATTCCACTTAGGCTATAAAATAAATTAATATAATGAATACAACTTGAATTATAAAATGAAATGCAATTTGAATTGTGAAAGAAATTGAATAAAAATAAATGAGTGTAAGTAAAATTTATATGATTAATTTAATTTGATTTAAATTGGATTTAAATAAATTAAATACAAATGGAATGAGTTTTAATAAATCGAATGTTAACTAATTGAATATGAAATAAGTTAACGAAATAAATTATAAAATGGAAGTTAACTTAAGAAAAGTTGAAAAATATTGGTTGTGATAAAAAGGAAAATTTATTAATATGAATTTGATTTATAAAATAAAATTTTACTTAAGTAAAGTTAATAATAAACTAATGAATTGAATCATTTTATAAAATAGAATTTACTTAAGTTAATAATATGAATAAATGAAGCAAACTAATGAAGTGGATCAAAGAAATAATATTGAACTTAAGTTATGAAGAGAAAGTTAAATAATCATGAATTGCATTTTATAAGATGTTTATAATAAACTTAAACGGTTTCTAAATGATATTAGTATTAAAAGAGAATATACTAAGTGATAATAAAATATAATTCAATTTAAACAAGGTTAAATGAAATGATTTATAAAATGAACCATAAATAAATTTATATGAGATGTGTTAAATTAAAAGGTGAAATAATTGAAATTTGAATAAATTGAATGTAAATGAAATAGATTTGAATAAATTTGAAGCAAAACAATTAAATGTTAAAAAATAATGAATGTTAATGAGAAATGAAGTGTATAATTAAATATTGAGATTGGAAATGTAAATTTTGATAATTTGGATTAGCTAGATGAATATTAATAATTGTTGAATGGTTTCTTTTGTTACAAGCATTGTTGTAACTGTTTAATTGCGTATGATTGTTGTATGTTGTGTATTTGTGCTTGTTCTTATGATTTGGATTCAACATTCATTCTATATGGTTCTATTTAACTCATACATATTCTATATCTCATTACAAGTGACTAATATTCAAAATTGAGATGAGATAGGTACATACGAAGACCGTTTGGACGTATATGTCGGTTTTTATATGCTTTTGCTTGCTTAATACGAGCGAACTCGCTCGTATTAAAAATAATAAGGGAGATATCTCCGATTACATACCGCACTTTTGCCTCATCATTGAGATGAGATGTATATTTGATATATTTGATATATGTTTGGGTTATATATTGTATTGTAAAAAAATTTCGATTGAGCCACGCAAAGGAGACTCTGTCGAAATTTTCCGTAAATTCGAGTGTTAGAAAAATTTTGAGATTTTAAAATTTTATAACTTGTTTTATATATAAGTTGTAATTTCCGTAAAACCGATATCAGAGTGGCTAGTGAAAACGTAGTATAGGTTTTATAATAAGATTTTAAAGTTTATAAGTTGATAATTTTGAATAAAATATATCGAACGTTAAATTTCTTACTTAACCCCTTTTCGATGATGAAAAGTTTTGAGTGGGGGAGAATATAACGACCCGTATTTTTAACTATTTTAAATTATTAAATTTAATATAATTATTGAACAAAAAGGGTTAGAAATAAAATTTTAATGATTTATTAATGTAGTAATTTAATATGCACTCGAAAAAAAATTTAAAATAACTAATTTCGAAGATTTTGGTGATAACGAGTATTGAAATAAAATTCTATGTATTTAATGTGTTTATAATCAACAACAATAATTGAATAATACATATTGAATTACTATAAAATAAAAGTAGTTGTTTATTATTTGAATTTGTTTTAAAGGAAAATTTTATAAGTTAAATAACTTATATATGAAATAATTTAATTTATTATATAATTAAATTGTTTAAATTTAATATTGCAATTATTTAAATAATTGAATCTTGAATTAATGTGAATGAAAACTAGTATCGGAAATTGATTTAAA
This sequence comes from Allium fistulosum, assembly GCA_030737815.1. NCBI lineage: Eukaryota > Viridiplantae > Streptophyta > Magnoliopsida > Asparagales > Amaryllidaceae > Allium > Allium fistulosum. The sequence continues at coordinate 91,203,945 of CM060905.1, forward strand.
TTTTATTTAAAAAAGAATGAAGATCGTTTACTTTTAAAATTGAATTTAAAGGTGAATAAATAGAAATTGGAAATTTTATATTTTAATTGACGAGTTAAAAAGCCATTATGGCCACTGTCTCGGATTTCGACGAAACTAGTTTCATCGAATCCGTAATAGTGAGTTATTGTAGGATTTCAAGTTCCGTAGCGATCGGACCTGTCGTTTGATCGTGCGAGCTTGAAACGCATAGAATTTAATTTTAGAATTTAATTAAAATAAATTAATTTTGAAAAGCTATTATCTGCACACGATCGAATATGGCCTCGAGATTGTTCCATTGTGTTCGAAATGGAGGTAAAACATATAGAACGCCAGGCGGTACGCTTCGTTTGGAGCTCGAAAATTTTAGCATTTATAGACGAGATATTTTCAAATTATAATAATATAGATATTTCTTCCTTCCTCCAACATATCGTACGGACGGCCTCCTATTTGTCTTCCCCTGTACTTCATCTCCTTTCCCATATCTTTTCAAAACTGCAACGGTCGAAGAAGAAGCGGCCGAAATTGTGGCCTGGAGGAGCGAACGCGCATGAGGCGTGGCGAACTAAAGGGGGGACGGCGAGATGGCATTGCACTTGTTAGGGTTTGGGTCGCGGCCATGCATGCGTAGTTTGGAGGTCGCGGTCGCAGGCGATGGTAAAGGAGGCTATGAGGTGGGTGGTCTTGCGTGTGGTGATCGTTGAGGTGAAGTCCGATCGAGCTCCGGTCGCCTAGATTGGCGTGCGCACATTAGGGTTTTGCCTGTGGGTTGGGTTTCTCGAGTGTGAATGTCGACCTAGAAATCGCGCCTGGAACGAGAGCAATTAGGTAACGAATTGTTTTTTATTTGTTAATTAATTTTTTAATTAAGTTTAATTATATTCAAATGATAATTAATCGATATCTTTTACGTACGAGGTCGGATTCGAGCGAAACAAGTCGCATTGCAATCATAATATCAACGTCGTCTACGATATGGGATCGAGTTGGAATTTATTTGAAGCTAGAAATATTTTCAGTTTCAAATAAAAATGTGACTATTTTATACGCTCATGAAGTACTAAAATAATTTTATGTTAGTTAAATTTATATCGTGAAATGATTTAAATTGATTGACTGTTGTTCGGTAAATTTAACTGACATTTAAATTGATATGAATTAAAATGATAGGAATTTGAATTAGCGGTTCAAATTTGAAATGGGAAAATTGATAGTTAAATTCCTGATTATTGATAACTAGTAAATTGTTATGATATTTGACTGGTTTGGATGTTTATTGTGACGGATGCCACTGATTTATATTTTTGATGATTTGGATGTTTATTTATTTTGATATATCTTGTTATCACCTTGTATATTATTTGACAGTATAAAAAACTGTTAATAAAATTATTTCGAATAAATTAAGAAATAGGTTGAAATGATATATACCTATGACATTTATTTTGGATTGAAATGATATATATCCACCCCTGAATTAAATTGAAATAATTGATTCACTTGGCCATAGGATAAAAAATTATATACAGACACCAAATTTGGTTAAATTAAATGATTTAAAATTTTTTGATTTTAAATTATTTAAATGATTTTGATTTAAAGAAATAAAAATAGAATTTATGGAAATCGAATTATTTTTGAACTTGAGCTCAAAATGTGGAATTAAAATGTGTTAAATGAAATTGTTTAAAAATGAAATTTGAGATTTTGAAGTTATAATTAAAATAAGATTTGAGTTTTGGAAATTGATTTGTTTTAAAAGATTTGGGTTTTATTCAAACTTTGAAATATTGCTAAGTAAACGTAATTTAAAACGATATTTCAAAATTGAGCTTGGAATTGAATTATTTTGAAGATTTCTTAAATTGAATATTGAAGTTAAATTTGATTTAAATGATTTAAATTGATATTCTAAAATCGACTTGAATTCATATAAATTGAAATGGTTAAAAACTGAGAATTGAATTAAAATTAATTCAAATTGGAATCGAAATTTAAATTAACTAGAATTGAATTAATTTGAAATCGAAATTGATTTGAATTGAAATTGGAATCGAAGTTAATTAGAATTGAAATCGGAATTGAATCGATTTAAACTGAAATGGAAATTGGAATTGATTTGAATTGGAAGGTTTGGAATTGAATCGGTTTGACTTTGAAACTATTTTTAAATAAATTATTTTAACATAAAATATTTAAAATCTATCTTTTTAAATATTCAAATTATTTTGATTTTCCAAACTATTTCCTTTATAAACCATTTTTAATATATAAACCATTTTATTAAACCATTTTATATCAAACTATTTTAACTTTTAAACTATTTAAAACTATTCAAACTATTTTCTAAAAATTCAAACTGGTCAAAGCTGGAATATTTATATTTAAATCATTGATTTAAATATGAATTGGGTTAAAATGAAGTTATAACCTAAATTGAAATCCTAACAATTTTGGAAGCGGAATCGAGATATTGAGGCGAAAATGTAACCAAACATTTTGAAGTGAATATGATATTTTGATATCAAATATGAATCGTTTCGAAATGTAAAAGAACCAACCGGTGTGTAAAACGATGTTTGGTTGTTAAAGAGACCGGGGCATCTTATTGGCATACTCTTTGTCAATATTGGAACCACTTCAACTGTGTACATAGAGGAGACTGCAGAATGAAGTGGTTGGATTTGGCATCATTTACTGGATTTGAAGAAAGAGAACGATGATAGATAGATCCCGGCACTTGTGCCAATTTGAAATGACTAAAACAGGACGGCTTGACAGGGCCAAGCGGGCCAGCTACCCCTAGTGGACATCCATTCTTCGATTTTATTAGACTTGGTCCATATTATTACTCTTGTTGTTGGTTTTGATTGGTGCACCTTGATTTTGGGATAGCCTCCCTTGACTCGATATGGGATGGATGGATGCGGTGGGGGTCGTGGCTACGATGCGTTACCACCAGCCCTGCGACTCGAACTGGTAGTATCATACCTTGGGCATTGTCTCACGTGCCTTGTCATACTTTTATCCCTATACGAGACCCCTACGATTTTGATTTAGTGTTGTCGTATCATGGCGCATCACTGGCTACCGACGTACTACTGGTTGTGCTAAATGCAAACTGTATGATAATGCTTAAAAACGCATTAAGGGGGATTAATGTAAAGCCTTAACGCTAAGAAAAATATTTATTTTACTGATTAGACATTATATATGTAGCTTATTCTACTGTATATAAATATTTTGACAGATCCTTAAGAGATGGAAAATCCTGTAACATATCTTGAGTTATTGCACGCACGTTATACACTGGATAGGAGATGTGAAACCCCATAAACATCTCTGACACCATTAAACCCATGTTATATGTGATATCGATTTGACTCACATAAGGATATTTTAGTCGTGACTCGAGTATTTTGTCTTTTCATTACGCTCGGGTCAGCCCTGGGTATTTCAGCGCATTGAAGATCATTTTTTGGAGGACGAAGACGAAGAGTTGGTATATTATTACTATTATTATTCCCTCCATCATGTTGTTCTGCTGCATTTTATTTTGTTTCTGTTGTATATATAAGTCTGATAAATGTTGTATAAATGATAATCAAATGTATAGTAAACAGCTTCATGAACTATTTATTTTATTATTGTATTTTGTCATTCCGTTGCGAGATTCTGCATTTGTTTTCTTCTTCTTTCTTGTTTTTCTTAATTAACCCCATTGATTATCTATGTTCCAGATTGTTTGAGTTGGACATGTGTGGATTATTATCAATTTAAACCTTCTGAAACGTGGGTCGTCATAAATATACTTCCCAAGTACTGAAAATGTAGGACTCGAGGTTTTTATTTACTGGACATTTGTTGTTCTAACCCCCTCCTCATTACAACCACTGGATAGAATTAAGAGGAATAGGTCACTGGAGTTGGATGTTTGAGAAGTCTTATTTCTCTCATGCTCGATGTTGATGTGACAATCTGCTATCCAAGGAATACCATCAATTCCAAGGTAGTGGTCATAGTCGGTATTCTTATCATATTTTTGTTTCCACTATGAGTTTAAATTTTTATCAATCTCTGATAATGCTAATCTTATTTGAAGGTACTAAATTCAACGATCTGTGCATTGATAGACTTGGGTTTGGATTTTTGTCGAAATTTAGGCCCACTGAAGTATGGGTTGTTACATTTGTATCAGAACCGAGGTTACCCGATCAACGGGGAAAGTATATTATGTGTATGAGTGGCGTACATGTATTTTTGAAAAAGGTTTTCCAAAATATTTTTTGAAAACTCATAATATATATGTATATATACTTATTTTGAATTTACGCTTAACTCTATAAATTCTGACTATAGAAGTCGCTGCTACCATATTCTGAAAGGGTGAACGAAGCAACTATGAGTTGGAAAATAAATAGAGTTAAATTTTTACTTTTTTGTAGGACCTGGACTTCCTTTTCATTGTAGTCCCTATATGTATTAAGATAAGAGGGATATGAATCGTAGACGGAAAAGTTGGTAGAAAATAAATGACCTTAAGGAAACGTCCGTTAGGCTAATAATTAATACGAAAAAATTAACATTTATGGAGGTGACAAATGAGGGCGTTGTGTATTACTAAAATACGAAAGTAAGGAAAGGAGCAAACTTCCTTAAGAAGGAATACATTTATCACCACAAGGAGGAAACTAGATTTTTAAAGGGTAAAGTACAAAGGTTTAAAAGAAAAAACAAATTTTAATCTACCTTTTGGGACATAATTTGATAAAAAGCTTTCTTTGACAACTCCTTGAAAATTTTGAATGTTCCTTTCAAAAGATTTTGAAATGAAAATCTTATAACTTAGAAATTTTTGATAAAAATGATTTTAGATGACTTTTAAATTCTACCACCGTTTGCTGTGTAAAAAGTTTGAAAAGGGGTTATAAATAAAAAAGGGTGGTGAAACATTTTTGGTAGTGATTTTAATTAAAAATTTTGGAGACCTGAGAAGTTGAAAAAAATCCATTTATTAACTTCTCAATTTAAAATTTGATTGGATTAAAAAAGCTCTCTAATTTTTTATTTTTGTATTCTTTTATTTTTCTATGTCATATTTCCTATGTAATATATTTGAAAGTTCCTCCCTCTACAACTTCTTAGAGGCTGTATAAGTTGGAAATTTTTGTAAATATAAATATGGTTGCAGATAGCTTTGGGAATGTACCACCATTATTTTTAGAAAAGTTTGGAAATGTAATGCAATTTTTAAAAGTGGTGAATTTCTTTAGACAAAATAATGGATGGTTTTAATTGTAAATTAATGGCCTGAAAAGTTTTCATTTGTTAACCTTTTTAAGTTGATTAAAAAGATTTTATTTTTTGGTTCTTTGATCCTTCTATTTTTCTTTGTTTATAAACCTAAAAGTTCTTTCTTTAGAACACACTTGAGGAGTTTATAGATAGAAATAACATCTATTTTAGGATAGAGAATTATAAAATAGGAAGAAAGGAACGTCTGATAGTATAGGAAGGAGAGCATTCCCTATAAGGTGATGTAGATAATAATGGTTGGAATTTAGGTAATAATAGAATTAGGAATTCTGGTAGATGAAATATTGAAAGGAGTAATAGAATAAGATAGAAGTTACCTTTGTCTACTCTATTTTTCTATCATGTAAAGTTATAAAAGGTATCTTTGACCATTGATTGGATTTAAATAATGATTGATAAATAAGTTAGATGTTTTTGTATAAGGAGAAGCATTTATGTAAAAATGAGAATTTTATATGTTTTTCCTAGTTTGAATACAAAATTTATTTGAATAATAGTAATATTGGATTTGATAAAGAAAAGTGTTGCAAGAGATTTTAAGAGTTTTTCAGCAAAGTAAAGAGATATATTTTATCAAATAAAAGCATTTTGAGTAATAAGTGCAACAAATATTATTGTATGCTTTAGAGGGGAAATAACTGTTATTTTGAAATGATGATTATGAAAAAATTACTATTTTATAAACGATAATTCTTATAGCTAGAAAACTCTTTGAAACAAAAATGGTCTAACATATTATTTTGAAAAGATAATTAAGTTTTGAATCTTTTGTGTTAAAAATCCTATTTTCAACAAGGAGTAAATCCTTATTTTAGTAAGCTAATGAAGGGAAAGTTTTTCATAAGTTCCTTTTTGAATAACCAAGAAAATTTTGAATGCCATAAATTAGAAAGTCTAACTTTAAAGAAAAAAAGTTTTGATAAGGAAAGTTTTAAAAAAGGAGATTATTTTATTTTTATTTGGGAACAAAAGAATTTTGAATCTTTGATAGAGGTTTTTATTTAAGTTGAAATTTTCAAAGATGGTGATATTGAATTTGATACTTCAAGTTTTAAGTATTGCAAGAAATGAAGTAATAAATGCTTATTTTTAAAAAAGTTTATATTTGTATAAAAATATTTTATTTTGTGTGCAAAAATTATGATTTTATAAAAATTTATGAAGTAGATACGGCTCATGACCTCTATAGGATAGACTAAGGTTTTTTAGGATACGAGTAAAATAGAAATAGAATGTACAACCTGATCTGGAAATTTGAAGTCGGTCTGAAACCTCTATTTATAGAAGTAGTTTAAATGTAAAGATATTCTAGATCTATAGTTGTGTTGTGAAGTAGATTGCCCATATAATATGAATTTCTATATTTTAATTTTGAAGCAATTTCCGTTTAATTTCCATAAATTATCTGTAACGTCTAGGATTTTTCGCGTTCGAAAATCGACATCCATACTTTACATCGTACTCGAATGCCGCAGATTCGACCGTTCAAATCCGAGTCGCCGAAGCTTATAACACAATTAAGTAAACAGCACAGCGGAAGAAAAAGAATAATACATTGATATACAATATCTGATACAATATCTGACACAACAGAGTGATACAGTGAATATCAATATACATCAGAGATATGATACAAGAAATAGCAGCGGAAAAGAAAATGATAACATCAGTAGCGGATAATCTCCATCTTCAAAGCATCAATCCAGAAATAGCTCGAACTCCCAATAACGAGGCACAAAGATAAGAAAGTGCAGTCTGATCCAAAGACTGAACTAGCTTCAGAAAATCTACTAATCCTGACTATCTGAAAAACCCAACTCTAGACTGCCCGTGTAGAAAAATTTTAAGCACCCAGAGTTTAGGAAAGAAACAATAAACTCCGGATCAGTCATGGGACTGGTGTGAGCAACAAAAACAGTTTATCTTTAAAAACAAATAACAAGAGAATTTTAAAGTCAATTCGCAATGCTTTTAGAAAATGAAACTACCGTAAGGCCCCGCACGCACACACAATGCAAACGCAGAATCGGAGGAGATTTCTCCTTATGATAGTCAAAGATGCTTACTACGCAAAAATCAAATCATTGGATATTATTATTAGTGCATACTGGAAAACATTTCGAAAGTATAATATTAATCTTAGCCAACATAGGCATTTCACACTATGCCTACTATAGCTACCATCTAAACAGTGGGGCGCCACCATAAGTAAATGGCAGGTTCTATAACTAAAACCGTACAAGGCTCGTATTGTTTCTTTGGATTTCCAACAAATGGTCAGGCTAAGGAACATCCTATGCCACGAAAGAATGCCTCTGGATGGACGCTCCGAGAGACAACCTGCTCTCTTCCAACACAAAGCCGGCTACCCCCCTTCCCGGGGAATAAAACCTCAGATATGCCACCCCCGGTCCTTTGGGACCTTTAAACGAGCGCTCATCACCAACATCACACAGTAATAAATATAGTGTGTCCACATGAGTAAGTATCTGGGCTCCATACCATGATACTACCCTTTTCCATAAGGAATGGCCATACCCTAGGGAAGCTACCCCTAAAACCTTGCTGCATCTTTCCTGTTTCGACCATTTCCGGTTGTGAGGTCTGACGAAGTCTCGTCTACAAAGCTACGCTTTGATCACAAATAATCAATAAATGATCATCACACAGCAACACTCAGCATGCCACATTACCAAATTGGGAGTATATCACTGATAACCTTCAACTACATAACCTCTGAGCTCGTACGTCCCAGAGAAGGGTGTTAAGCTAAGAGAATAAATTCTCCGCCACCAACAGAAATGTATTTCAAAGAAATCTGCTTTATATCTCAAAATGTAATGTCAAACATGTAACCATACAAGTCTGTTCCGGGTTCGAACAGAACCGAAGGCACTTCCGAAGAAGCCCTTGCAAATTCGGATAATTTTCTAATCACGTCCGGACTTCCCATCACAAAGGGTGCTAAAATCTCTATATCGGGGACCAGTCGATGCAGAGACATTCGACGAGTTGTCCTTTCGTTTTTGAAAATATCCGGTCTTCACCACCGGTCTTCAAATGCTATCCATAACGTCAAATCACATATTCGAAATGGGATATATGACACAAAGGTCCTCTCCCGGCTAAACCGAATAGTGAGCGCAATATTTACAAGAAACATATGGATATGGGATTTCAATTAAGTCACAACTTAATAATTCAAAACTTTCTTTCAAATGGTTTAAACAAATTACCATTTCAAATCTTTTAAACAAAAAGATTCATTTCACAAGTTCACCCAGTTTCACAAAGATTCATTCATAGATTTCAAAACAATTCCATCTCAATTGGATTAATTCATTTAAAATCTTTAAATTAAAGATTTAACTTATAGCTTTCAAACTCGTTCCCAAAGATTCATTCATAGCCTTTCAAAAAAATTCAATTTCATTTTAAATTTTAAACCTTTCAACACAAATTGGAAGTTCACTTCTTATATGAAAGCTGTTATTATTTGAAAACAAATAGTTTTCGTTTCGGAAAATCTGATTTATTTTGCACGAGGTAAAGCCCTTGAATTATATTCACATTCCCAAATCAATATTTTTAAAATAGTTTAACCCATATATAAACATCTTTAATCCCTAGTTTCAAATCGTAGAATTCAATTTCAAATCTTGAATTTAAGTTTAAATCAAATTATTTAAACTTCAAAACTTTATCAAGTTATTCAAAATAAATTTCATCTTTGAAATTCCATTTCAAAAGCTTTTCACATTTAAACCCAATCCATTTCCAAAACATTTGAATTTAAATATTCAACTTTTAAACTATTTCAAAAATCTATGACTTAATCGATTTCCCCGTGAAATCCATATTTGTGTGTGTAAAAGTGTGGTCTAGGGTTTTTACTCAATAGTGCAACATCATTCAATCATAACAGATTAAAACACAGAAATATAGTTGATAAGCGATATAACTATAACGCTTATCTTTTATTCACAGATCACAGATATATAAATGTCACAGATAAATAAACTACACACAGCTCAATTCAAAACAATTCACATCACAGGATATTACCGATCAGGGATAACAATCAATCCAAGCATTCACAAGCAATCCAAGCATTCAATAATCATTTATAAGTAGGGTTAATTAATTGTTCAATCCCTAATTAAACCAATTAAATTTCTAATTAATTACTTATGAATTCATTACCCAATCCTGATTAATCACAAATCATTTGATTTGATTAATAAAATTAATTAATTAATTCTTAATTATCCATCTTAATTAATTACCCTTAATTAATTAATTAATTGTCCTTTAATTAATCACATAATTAAATTAACCTTAAGTTAATTTCATAATTAACTAACTCTTAATTTCATTAAGTAATTATAATTTCATCATAGATATTCCCTTAATTAAAAAAAAGAATCCAATTATCAAAAATTAATTACATTAATTTAATTACTTAATAATCCCTAGTTAATTATTTCAAAAATGAAATTTGAATTTAAAATTCCAAATGCTTATATATTTAAATATTAACCAATTTAAATATCAACTTATACACTTATATAAGAAAGTTCTAACTAATTTACTTAAATTTTTATTTAAAATTTAAGTTTTCAAATTACATTACATTTTTAACTGACAATTTTAAGTTAAAATGTATTATTTAACTTTCATTTACAAACTTTTTTTACAAAGGAAGTTTATCAGAAAAACAAGTTTAAGTATTAAAACTGATTTAAGCTTTGTTTCAAAATTTTAACTTTTTTTAAAAAAACTTAGAAAACAGAACAGGTTATGTTTATAAAGTTTGGACAACACGGACCCGAGCCCCACAATACTTGCTTCGAGTCCAATCCTCAACTACTTCGACTGAATACCCGAGTTGCTCGAGACAAATCTCGAGCCTTTTCCCTGCTTCATCCTAATTACCCCAGACTTCCCAAAACTTACTGATACGAACGCGACACTGTGCACGTGTCCAACCCCGTTGATCGCTTCCAGCCACCCCCACATCGTTGAGCAAGTCGACATTCATCCTCGCATCCATTTCCAACCTCCAAAATCTCCATCAACTTCTCGAAATCGAAAACGAGTATAAACTCAAATCTGGAACATGAACCCCTACCCATCACCAAACCTGGCAACGCCTCTTTCCCACTTCTCTGACCACCGGAGATGCTCCAACTCCGGCTATGAACACGTCACACTTCCAGCCACCATTTCCCCAAAGCCCACGCGACTCGGTCGATCGTCGGTGATGAACTCACCTCGTTTCCAGACCTTGTCAAAACCACGTACTAAACCCTACATCCCCCTTGTCCCCTCAAATCTTGCAATAGAAAATTTATTTAACATTTTTCCTGGGATCCATGAGGATCAAGCAAGCTTCACACAAAATTTTGACATCTAAAAATTCTTTGGTCACCAGAAATCGATAAAAATGTATTTCCAGTTCATTTATAAACTGCTCACAAATTACATCACTAAAAATCACCATTTAAGTTTTAAAAATCTTATCTTTTACTGTTGATTCAAGTTACACAATCGAATTAATATTTTAAAATGTTCGAATTTATCACACATGTAAGATTTCGACTATATTTTCTTGTTTCCAGTAATTTTCTAGACTTAAAATACTAGAACTTGTTTTTAAAAACTAGATGATGTTAAAAATTAAACTAGCTTGATTGAACATCATAGTTTCACAGTGATTAAATTGAGAGTTTGAATTGTTTTGTTTATTTTAAAATCTTTGAAGTCAGAAGAAAGAAAACAGAGGGGTACAAACGAATCAGACAGGCATATTCAAAATACTTCATGTTATCATCATAGCAATTTGTCAAGCAACAGATAACTAATGTTTACTCACTAGAATCAATCAGGCAACCATATAGAAATACACTTAAGCATTTTAAAAATGAAGTTACTCACATTGAAAAATGGCAGAGAAGAACAGAGATCTGAAACTTGAATTATTTGAAGTCATTTGATCTTCTGCCTGAACGTGATGCTTACATACTTCAGTTTTAAGTTTGAACTTTTATGCTTGATCAGGTTGCAGGTTTTGAAACTGTTATTGGAAACTTTTGATCTCTGGTTTTGTATTTGATTTGTTTTAATGTTTAAATTGAAGTTTTGTTTAAGTTTTAGAGGATATTACTTACTATAGGTCTTAGCTTGAAGGAATGAACTAAAATGGATAGTTTGATATATAAAATAGAAGTGTACAGAGAGGATGTTACTTGTACAGGTGATAAAATATTGTTTATACAAGGTGATGTTTATTTTGTACCACAAGTCATGGCTGAGATGATCTTGCATTAAATGCTTTGTCTTGCATTCTACTACACATACATACCTACTTGTTGACTATTCAGTTTATTTGGGTGGCTGTAGATCACTTGTTGGTGGCTGAGAATCTTATTTCAGTGGTTGATGAGATATGTTTTGTGTGCTAAGATTTATTGACTTTGACTTGTTCATACTTATATATATTTTTGTTTTTCAAGTTTATATACTTATAGTTGAATATACTTTCATCTTTTATTTTGTCTTAGTCTTATTATAATATAATTGAATTTCTATTGTAATATGTTGTTTAAATTTAGAAAATTTGTTTATATTTATTTCTTGCCTTCTTTATTTTGTACAAACATATTTTATTTTACTTTACATTTTTTTTCTATTTCTAACTTAATACTCATCGTCTTGTATTTACATTGTATTTATTTTGTTTGTATTCACACATATTATTTAAAAGACAATGTTTTGAAATTAAACACGTATTTTATCTGCATTTTGGAAAACTCAAGTCAATTTATCAATTAATTTCACAATTTTAAGTCAAAAATAAATTTAATTATCATTTTAAACTCAATTAAAATCCGGGATCGTTACATTATCCTATTCCTAAAAATTCGTATAAAAGTGCGTTGTTTTAAGTAACAAGGACTACAAAGGAAAGAGATGGATATGCTTTTCCATAGTTTACACTGCCTATTTCAACAAAAAGAAAACGAAATAATTCCTTGTAATTTCAAACAAAGCAAACCTTTACTTGCGGTTAATTTATGAGAAATTATCATGGTAATCTTTCTGGATGGATAGCTTCGATAAATTAAAATATGGAAATGAGTATTCTAGTTGTAGAATTAGTAGTTAGATATAGATATCGTACAGCTTGCCAAACTACTAGAATATATATAAGTAGCATAGATTACGACTATATGCATATTAGTTAGTAATTGACGGATTGGGATTTATGGACGTTAATTATGAATTTAGCAGGTAATAAATTTGTAGTTAATGAGAGGAAAAATAATCTAATGTGGACTGATTAAGGAAAGTTGATGTTGCATTTGAGGAAGAAAGAAATTTGAGTAATGAATGGATTTTGGAAATAAGAAGAAGGTTAAAAGATTGAAGAAGGATTAATTGGGAATGGTCCAATTCTGACAGTAATGATCAGCTGCTATGGATATTAATTGAAGTAACAAACGGACCACGTTTATTAAAGACCGAAAAAGGGGAATTAATAAAATGGGTAGCAATGGAATGAAATATTAAAGATAGGCCATCTTAATTTATAAAGGAGTGGTATGACCTCAACACCATTTATATTAACTGATAAATGACAACTCCCAGTAAAATTTTCGTTTTGGAGTTCTTGGATTATAGTCGCTAATTGTCTTCCATAGTTATTGAAAAAGTGGATGATGTGGTATAAGATATTTTTCCATTTTATTCCTGTGTAGACTTTATAAATGAGATTATTTTTAATGTATGTTGGAAAGCAAAGCAAATAAGGAAATTTTATGAGAACACCTAACTAGCGATAGACTATAGGTAAAACTGGAAGTTAATGAGAAAATTAGGTTAGCAGCCTAAAGTGAGTAAATGTTTTAATCTCAAAACTTTAGATTTTGAAAAACATAAGGGATTTAGCTCACAAAATGCCACCATGCAAGGAAAAGATAAAATGTATAGGAATGAGAACGGAATTTCTTATTTATCAAGGATTAAAAAGAAGGTGACAGAAATTTTCCTGTAGAAGCAGTGGAACCGTAGCATTCCAACACAGCTTTATGGAGTTACGCTCTGCATCGTTAGTGATAGAGACCCTTAGCTTACTATCAAATTTGGAGGGGTTTTCTAGTAGCTTTAGGAACTTCATTGAATCAGAGCATCGCTTACCGACTGAAAACGACGGACAAACTGAAGGAATTGATGGGAATTTTGAGGATTTGTTGAGAACTTGCATCATGGGCTTTGGAGAACCTTACGAGTAGTGCTTATCCTTAGTAGAATTCACGTAGGATTGTAGTCATCAATAGCCGATTGGTATGGCACCCTTGAGGCATTTTTTGGAGGCTATGCAAAGCGTCAAATTGTGGGTAAGAAACCACCAACAAATTCTACTCGGACCATATTTGTATTACGAGACTTTGGAAAGTCAGAATTGATTAGGCAGCGTATGATTTAGGTAGTTGGAAAGTAGGCATCAAATTTATTGGGCATTTTCCCAATATGGGAAAAAACAAGAAAAACTTTTATGTTAGCTGGAGTCAATGACGTTTTTGCATTTGAGGAAATAGCTTCAATACATAACAATTGTTGTAGAGCCTAATCAATTATGAGATTTTAAGACGGAGCCATTGGCATCCCGTGCCACTACGTGCATCGTAGAGCATGGAACTCGGAGGCTCTGCAACAAAGAATTAGATTTGTTCAAGTACAATAGTGAGAAATCTGATGTGAGGCATGAGGACTCTTCGTCCTAAACCTTTCTCTGAAAATAAATTTCTCCAAAAATAGGATTTTGGTTGCTTCGTAGTTGCTAGATTGGATGGTAGGAGATGGTTGCAACATTTTTCACAACCACTTTACACTCATGTAGAAATTTTTATGCATGTTTAGGGTATTTTCATACATACTTTCATGACACGATTACACACTCGCCCTAGGATTTCCTAGGATTAAGCTCATTTTAGTATGTCTACATTACTAATCACATTGCATTATTGGTTGAGTATATGGTTGTGTAGATAACTTGGTCATATAATATAGATGTTATTGCAAGTTACACTGTTTTCCTCTTGAAAGATTTCAGGATGAAATCCTTTTAAGGGGGGAAGAATGTAACACTCCGTAAAATGAACCATAAATAAACGAAGTAAATTAAATTAAATGTGATAAGGTAGAAAATGGAAATTTTATAAAAGTTAGAAATTGACTACGAAAGTTATACTGTTGCGTTCGTGGTGAAATTCTGATCAATATCCATATATAATGTGCTAAAAATGGAGCTTGAACGAAGAAGTTATAAGTGTTTGAAGGTTTTGGATATAAAATAATTTGAATAGGGTTCAAATAATTAATTAATTCCCTAATTTGAAATTAATTATGATTAGACTTGGGGGTTAAGTAACATTAAAAATTAGCAATTAGTGTTAAAGGTTAATTAGGGTATGAAATCAATAAATAATTAAGCAATGGTAAAATAAAATAAATACCTTCCCAAAATAAGGGAAGAATGGACCCGGCACCTCAAGGGGTCGACCGTAGGGGTCGATCACTTGGAGCATGAGGGTCGATAGGGCTGTCAACGAATACTTTCGGATACAGATAGTGCCATATCCGTATCCGTATCTAAAATCATTTTCGGATATCGAATATCTGTATCCGCTTAATTTTCGGATATCGGATAACCGTATCCGCTTAATTTTCGGATACGGACGGATATCGGATATTTATCCGCTCCGCCCATAATCAATAAATTTAAAAGTATAAATGAAAAGGTTTGAATCAACATAAAACAGTTTTTGTACTAATGTTCATAAAAAACCAAGGAATAAAAAATGTGATGATAAAACATTGTTTTATACTAATATCCGTATGTGTATCCAAAAATATTTGAAAATTAAAAACTAAAACGGTCTGTTTTCACTAAAAATGAGCAAAAAACCATATCGTAGTAACATCCAATAGTTATGAAAATAGTTGAAAAATCATATATTAAATAAATATAATTTTAATTAAATATATATATGCACTAGTTAATCAGAAGGATATTTTTTGGATACGGATACCATAATAACCATATCCATATCCAGAAAGCTTTTCGGATATCGGATATCCGTATCCGCTTTTCAAATAACGAATATTTATCATATTTTTGGATACGGGTACGGACGAATATCGGATTTTTCGGGTACCCATTGACAGCCTTAAGGGTCGACCATTTTCATGTTGTGGGGCCTATTTTGATGAGTTTTACGTTCCAGATTTATCTGTTTTTAATCTATTCTCATTCAACGTTCTGGTGAAGTTTCCAACCACTATAAATTAGACCCTGGACCTTTCACTTTTATCCACAAATATTTTGGAAACAATAATGAAACTCTGCCATTATTATCTCTTCAAATTAGATTCAGAAACTCCATAGAAAATTCAGGTAAGAATCCAATCTATTTTCTTTTTATTTCTTCTTCCTCCAACATATTCTTATTCTATTCTCCTCCAACTATTCTGAATCTAATAAATATATACACATCTTTCCTAATATGTGTGTGTATATCAAAAGAGAGAGATTCCGGAAGACATCGTGAGGCATGCAAATCCAAGGAAGGCAAAGCTAGGGCTATCCTATGAGTGAAAACCTTAGTATTTCTTTTCAGCAATTGTTTAGTGTATTTTTTTGGATTTGAATATGCCTTAGGGATTTTGGGATTTCGTAAATATGATAGACAAAATCCCCTAATATTCATTTTTATTTCGATATGTCAAATCTAAGCTGAGATTGCTAATTATTTACATTAATTTGAAGGAATTTGTTTCGTTTATGTAATTTTTGATAATTTCATAGTCTATTCCACTTCTCCTTCTTCGTTGGGTCAAATTGTGATTCTTCAATAAAATAAGGGGTTTAGACTACAAATTATGTTCATAGTTTACACCACTTATTCTTACTTATTTATTTGTAAAAGAGAGGAGTTGAATATAATATAAGGTTTAGATTGCAATTCTTATTGTTTAAGATATTCTATTCAATTGATGTAATAAATTGAGTTTCTATTTTATTTGCAAGTCTGCTATTGCAGTTTTGGTTATGAATATTTATTCCTTACTTTGGATATTAGAATCCCATGAAATCTCGGGAATTTGAAGAAAAAGGACTTATAATAATAATTGATTAGAGAATTGACATTTAACGCTAGTTTAGAGCGTAAAAATCCATGCGTTTAGAACTTATTAAGCACAAATATTTATTTATCTCTATTTGCGTAATTAACGTATAAATATTGCGCATATAGCGTAGTTAATTAGGCATTTATTTTCACTTCCCCCTTCCCCATTAGGAAGGTAATTGATTGTTAGGTGAAAATAAGAGGAAACTCTTATATAGACTAATTATTATTTTAAGGCGTAATAAGGAAGATTCCTTATAAGGCCTTATTTATGAAACGGAGAGATAAGTGTGTGTGTGTGTGTGTGTGTGTGTGTGTGTGTATAGGGAGTAATTTATGTATGGCTATATCATAAGGATGTGAGGTCAATAGAGTTATATGATGGAAGTCTGCCCTTCATTTTGAGGCTATCAGCAGTTGTGTACACTTTGATTAATGTGAGAAATCCTTATGATAAATATTTGTAATGATGTGAAGTTGGTCCTAAATTCTGCAGGGGAAATCTACCTAGCTAATTTGGCTACCAATTCCTACAGATAGTCAGATTAATATGAGACGTCATTATGAGTATGGGCCATAAGACGAAGGGCCTGCATCGGGGTCATCAGTTATTAAGTGGTTGGACCTGCCTCTTTTCCCCAATTGAAGTATTAAATGGCCAAGGGGACACGTTAGGTGGTATCGTTACAGGGGTCCGCTTCTAAATATAGGCCTTAAATGATGGGGTCTGCCTTAATTAAGGTATTAAATGATCAGGGTCTGCCTATTTTCCACTTGGAAGTATTAAGTGGCCTATAAGATTCCATATGATGTCAGCTAGATAGTACCACTGAGGAGCACACCTTGGAAATAGGTCTTAAATAATGGGGTTTGCCTTATTTAAGGTATCAAATGACCAAAGTACGCCTATTCTCTAATAAAGAGAATTAAGTGGCTTGGGTACCGTTCTCAAATTATTAGCTATTTATGACGTATATGGGATATGAGATTTTAGATACCTGCTTATGGAATGGAAGGTGTTAAGTGGTTGGACCCGCCTCCTTTCCTTATAAAGAGGTATTAAACGATTTTAATGGTTTTATGTTCATAGACATATTCTTATTTTGAAACATACTGCCCAAGTACTGAAAAGGTAATACTCAAAGTTTTTATTCACTAGACACTTGTTGTTCTGACCCCCTCCTCATTACAACCCACGGGATAGAATTTAGAAGAACGGGTCACTAGACCTGGATGTGCTTTGTTGTTGGAGAAGTCTTCTTTCTTTCATGCTCGATGCTGATGGGACAATCTGCTATCCAAGGAATACCATCAATTCCAAGGTAGTGGTCATAGTCAGTATTTCTATCCTATCATTGTTTCCACTATGAGTTTAGATTCTATCAATATCTGATAATGCTCAGGCTTATTTGTAGGTACCAAATCCAATGATTTGTGCTTTGATGGACTTGGGTATGACGCCCCACCTCTATGCTCACAATAACAAAGGTTATTATACGGAATAACGTCTGCTATCGCTAAGAATAAGGCTTGTTAGAAGTGACCATCCGTATGTTATGCCCTAGACGAGTATTGATTACATCGATAGGAGTTGTGTAAATTACTTGTCACGTTCCAAATTTCAGCGTTCGAAAATCGACATACGTACTCCAATTGTACCTGAATGCCGCATATTCAACCGTTAAAATTCGAATCGTGCCGGAGCTTATAACACAATTAAGTAAAAAACACAGCGGAATAAAGTAAACAATGATATCATATACAACTCCAATGAATACAATATCCAGAATGATATACAAAGGATATACAACAATGATATCAATATGATACAACAATATCAGAGATATGATATAATGCTACAGCGGAAAGATAATGTCTTCAATGCCAAACTCCAAATAATCTATCTCTAATCCAGAACTAGCTCGAACAACCATCAAGTTGCTATAAGCAAACAAGATAACTCCAAAATGAAGCGAATGTGATCGCCAAGATCCAAAGGCTTCAAAGATATCGAATCTACTCCTACTATCTGACTATCTGAAAAACCCAACTCTGAACTGCCCGTGTGGAAAATTGTGGGCACCCAGAGTTTAGGAAAGGAACAATAAACTCCAGGTCAGTCGTGGGACTGGTGTGAGTAACAAAAACAGTTCATCTTTAAACAAACACAAAGGAATTTTAAACATTGAAATCCGCAATGCTTTTGGAAAATGAAACTACAATAAGGCCTCCCGCCACACACACAATGCAAACGCAGAATTGGAGGAGATTTCTCCTTATGATAGTCAAATATGCTTACTACACAATAAAACTCTTTTGTTATTATTATTAGTGCATAGTGTGCAAAATCATTTCGAAAATACAATATTAATCTTAGCCAGCATAGACTATCCGAACTATGCCTACTATAGCTACCATCTAAACAGTGGTGACCACCATAAGTAAATGGCAGGTTCTACAACTAAAACCGTACAGGGTTCGTATTGGAAATTGGATTTCCAACAAATGGTCGGGCTAAGGAACTTCCCACTGTCAATGGGATCGCCTTTGGCGGGACGTCCCGAGAATCTAACCGGATCTCTGCCAACACAAGGTCGGGTTACCTCTGTAACTAGGTAACTACTTCTCGAGTATGCCACCCCTGGCAGGTTCTACAACTAAAACCGTACAGGGTTCGTATTGGAAATTGGATTTCCAACAAATGGTCGGGCTAAGGAACTTCCTACTGTCAATGGGATCGCCTCTGGCGGGACGTCCCGAGAACCTAACCGGATCTCTGCCAACACAAGGTCGGGTTACCTCTGTAACTAGGTAACTACTTCTCGAGTATGCCGTACAGGGTTCGTATTGGAAATTGGATTTCTTGTCAACCGCTTTCAAACTATCATTAACTCTAGTACTAGTATCATGCTCCTCATCCAGTTCATAGAGTATATCAAATTTGTTGGATAACAAACAACTATCAACTAATTCAACATCTTCACTATATACTGCTCTCAGTTTGGTTAGCTCCTCATTCATTTTGTTATTAATTCCTGGAGGATTGTCTGACTTAGCTTCTCTCTCTTCCTCCTTTCCCAGTTCATCAGACTCGACATTGAATGTTTCAGTCTCTTTACCCATTCGCTCTCTCTCCCTAGTATTCACAATATCATGTATGTCATTATCACCTTTTGCCGAAACTTTTCCATCGCTCCCCTCTTCTATTTGTTCCACTTGATCCACATTTACAGTTTTAACTATTTTGTTTCTCGTAACACGTTGCCATTTTCTCATGTTCTGCTTCCTGGTTGGTCTGATATCTTTATGGCCTTGAACATTCTCTATTATTTCCTTGTTACCTACCTGTCTATCAGTTCTACTATTTTCTTTATCACACTTTTTCTTACTTCTATCATTATTTTCACAATCCATAGTTTTGTGTCCAAACCTCTTGCACGTAACACATACATCTGGCCTCCATAAGTACTCAACATAAATTTTCGGTTGTCCTCCCTCAACTAGTTTAACCAAAAATTCATCATCTAATTCTTTTTCCGGCCTAACTTCAATCAAGCACTTCGCGAAGTTCAACCTATCTTGCTTCTCTGTCATCTCATCCATACATAATAGTTTACCTAAATGACTACCGAGCCGGTTTATTCCTAGTGGAGACCATGCAAATAAAGGAAGATTATACAGGTGCACCCATACTGAAACAGCGGTGACTGTACCAGTAACATTACTCACAGTTGCATCATACGGTTTTATTATGAATAGTTTCTTATTCATAATAATAGGATCACTCAGCAAAATTGTTTTCCTATCTTCACTACAAGTAAATTTGAATAAGAAGATGGTACCATCCGATTTAACTGAAACAGCGCCTTTAAGTTTCCATATGGACTTTAACTTCTAGACAACAGCTGTATACGACAGTGGCTTGTCAAGGAAGAAGCCAACTATTGTATCATTCCAGATAGCAGCACCAGCTTCTATAACTTCGATAGGAGGCAGTAAAGCTTCTTCTTCATACACTGGTGTCATGTCAACGGGTATGTACTTACCTGCATTCCTCGGTTTGCTTTTAAACAGAGAAGTCCATTTCCGTTCACTCGTACTAGCGTTGATGGAGTTGCCGGCCTGAGCTGGGAGAGAAGGGGTAGAAGATTGTAAAGGAAGAGGGTCAGGAGGGTCGGGATGGGGGATGGTTGGTGGAGGCGAAGTGACTAGGACAGGTGTGTTCAAAGGCACATTAGCTATGAGGGGTGAGGGGACTGAGGTGGAGACAGGTGGAACTGACAAGATGGGAGGTGGGGGTGCAGGAACCGAAGGATGTAATGCTTTGACTACGGAGGTAAGGGGTGATACGGCTGAGAAGATAGGTATGGGAGGAACAGTTGAGTTGATGGGAGGAGAGAGGAGTGGGTCTATAGGAGCGGACATGAGAGAAGATTAATTAATTACATTAATTAACTTACCCTTACTAAATTATCCTTAAACATTTCACCAAATAATTATACCTTAATTACATTAAGTAATAATCCTTCATTAAGTAATTATACTTAATTAATATTTAATTAAGTAATCGAGTTTCAAATTAAAATAACTCATTAACTACTTAATTATATTCAAGTTTATTTTAAACCTTTACAATCAATTACTTTCATTTATCTAATTAACCTTTAATTAATTTCCTTAATAAATCTCCTTGGTTAATTATCCATTAACTTAAATTCATTAAGTTAACTATCCTCTAAAACATATTTTTACTTCTTAATTTTCCACTTAATTAAAATATTAAGTTTACTTAAACTTTTAAAACAAAGGTTATATAAGTTTTAAAACACTTTAGGTTAGAAAACAATTTAAATTAAAACTTTATTCACAACTAAGTTTTCAGACTAACTTGAAGTTATATTCAAACTATAATTTAAAGTCTATTTTAAACCTTGCTTAAAACCTTAAAATTCAGTTTAAGTTTACAAAAACAGGGACAGGTTTTGTGTAAACCTGTATAATCATTTATACCCGAGCTAGATCTCAAATTCCCCGAGACAAACCCGAAGCCCTATCCACAATTCCAACTACTTCGAGTCTGCTCCTTGCTCTCGCGCATTCAAACCCGAGGCGTTCGCCTTCTTCCCCAAAACTTCGAACAGCATCCGATGCACACATACACGGTGTACGTGCACGATCATCGGAACGTTCTTCGACCAACATCGCGACCACCCACCAGTCACTCTCGACCTCATCGACGAGCTCAACCACCCAGTTCGACGAATCTCACCAGAAAATCGAATTTGATAATTCGAGCAACACTCCAATCACAGCCTGGTCGACAAACAAACAAACTTCACGTGCCGTCACCAGAGTTCGCCTGAACTCACGCCACCATGTCCAAATCTTCACCATATCGTGACGCATCGGCCCATCATCATGCGAACAATTCCGATGCTCAGATGAAGTTGCGGCAATCAATTTTTCTTCAGCTACGCCAACCATGAGTCGAAACCCTACTACACTCGATCCCGATCACCTCGGCCATTAGAAAAATACCAAAGCATTTTTCCCGTGATCCCCATGCCTCAGGCCATCCTCAGCCCAATCATCGACCAACTCCATCACATCGATCATTGGCAATCACCCTAAACCCTCAATTCGATCATCTCGAAAATTCTCAAGAATCATCAAACTAAAAATCATGAAATGTATATTTAAAATCATGATTTTCGACCACTAATTCGCTCATGCAATCTAAAATAAAAATTAAGGTTGTTGAATTTTAACTTGTATAAGTATTTTACTATTACTACAATTATAAAAACAAACCCTGAAAACTATTTTTAAAATGATCATCATACCTTAACACATAAATTCCATTCAAGTATCAAAGTCTAATATGGTTTAGATTGGGAGATTTTGAATTTTAGAAGGAAATCAGGAACTGTAAACAGAGAACAGGTATGATTAATAGCCTGCATATCCTCACTCATCAATCCATATACACAGAGAATTCATGTTTATATCCAAGCATACTTATCACAATATACTTGCAACAAATCCATATTGGTCAAATTTAAAACTAGTGTTACTCACCTAGATTTCCAGAAGTGAACAGAGTTGATGAAGAACCAGGCTTTGAAAATCAAGTTGGAATCTTCTTCTTTATTATCTGGTTTGTATAGAGCTAGATTGTTGAATTGCTGTTTTAAACTGAAGCTTTGTTTAAGTTTTTGAGATGCTATTTTAGAGGTTACTCAGTTTTTTTTTCTTGATGGACGAAGATGAAATGAGGAAAGGTTGATGTATAGAGGAAGTATACAGGGTGATGTACAACTAGTACAAATACAGGCAGTGATTTTTTCCTTTTCTTGTGGCTGATATGTTGTTTTGGCAACTGAAGTGATATGTATTTGTATGCTAAAGATATTGCATTAATTACTTTGTACCATACTTATATTTCTTTCCTTTACTTTATCTCGGCTGAAATGATATAGGATGGTGTACTAGAGATAATGGCATGTACAAATCTACATTTATTTTCTTATTTGTTTGTTCATACTTATCCACTTTAGTTTGTACATAGATAAATATTTACTAGTATCTTCTTTGATAAGCTAATACATGTGTATATTTTATTTTCTTTTACAATACTTTCATATATATTAGTGTTTGTATTTTCTTCTTTTGCCTTATAGCTTTGTGATGTAAATAAAGTTCTATATATTATTTTGTATATTTTGTTATAATTTTAACTAATTTGTTTAATGTGTTTTTTTTTCTTTTGTTTTTTTTGTATCTATTTTACTCGTATTACTTTGTATTGATTTATTAATATGATATTAAGATTCATATTTTACTTTGCATTGTATAAACTATATAATTTATTTTTATTTGTATTTGAATGTATATTACTTCATAATATAATTAAATTTCTAATTTAATTTGTTGTTAAATTTTATTAAATGAATTACTCTATATTTTTATAACTTATCTTTTATTTATTTCTTATTATTTTGTAATATAAATGTTTTTTATTTTTAATTAGTTGTTAAAATTTAACAATTGTATTTATTTGATATTTTTTTATAGTTTATCTACATTTTTATATTTTATTTCTAACTTAAAGATTTATTATTAATTTATTTTTATTTTTAACATAACCCATCAATTTCAAATTTAAAGTTATACTTTTAAACTTGTATCAATTATCTATATTTTTATATTTATCTTTAAACCATTTATATTAAGATTTAAATTCACTTATCAATATATATATATATATATCATTTCAAATCTATTTATATAAGCACAACTATATAGATTCACATATATATACAGTTTCTAAATTTAAAATGATTTAATATATTTTTACTTGGATTCAGGGAAACTCGCTTCCATTTACCGATTAATTTTACAATTTTATTCAAAAATTAATTTAATTATCAATTTAAATATATATAAAATTCGGGGTCGTTACAACCTTTCCCCCTTAAAAGAATTTCGTCCTCGAAATTGTCAAAGAGACACAAAAATAGATGAAGAATATTTCATCAAATCAAACTGAATATCTATTCTGCATTTGGCTCACCAAATCAGAATATCAATAATAGATACAAGAACGAATATGTTTGACACTTCACAGGATACTCGGGTTATCCAGTTCTACGAAATATGCAGTGGCATTGGTTAGTTCGAAAGGATAACTAAACATTCGTAGAACATATCTGGACCTAAAGAATAGATAGATATATGGATACAATTCCAAAACTTTTAGTTTAGAAACTAAAGTATACCTATTAACCATAGCAACCAAAGCAACTAATTCATCCAAACAAACAATTCTGGTCTAATTGGAGTTTATGTCCCAGATTAATATATCGAATTTTCTTCTTGGATCTACTAGAAACTATCGAAGAATTGAGAAATGATGCTGAACAAAAGAGATTGATAGAGAAAAGATCGTTTCCCTGCTGTTACAGGGCATTGACCATTCGTAGTGGTATTCCCTTGTCCCCTATCTCATCCTCTTCTTGCACTCATACTTACTATCAGTGGATAACAAGAGAATTTACTGAGGCATTCGAACGAATATCTGAGGAATACTCATTCTAGGGTATACTTCACCCTATCTCTAATGAGCTACTTAATGTGTTATACTCCTAAGCTAAAGTTCAACCTTAGCTCTGATACCACGTTATCACGTTCCAAATTTCAGCGTTCGAAAATCGACATCCGTACTCCAATTGTACCTGAATGCCGCAGATTCAACCATTGAAATTCGAATCGTGTCGGAGCTTATAACACAATTAAGTAAACAACACAGCGGAATAAAGTAAACAATGATATCATATACAACTCCAATGAATACAATATCCAGAATGATATATAAAGGATATACAACAATGATATCAATATGATACACCAACATCAGAGATATGATACAATGCTACAGCGGAAAGATAATGTCTTCAATGCCAAACTCCAAATAATCTATCTCTAATCCAGAACTAGCTCGAACAACCATCAAGTTGCTATAAGCAAACAAGATAACTCCAGAATGAAGCGAATGTGATCGCCAAGATCGAAAGGCTTCAAAGATATCGAATCTACTCCTAATATCTGACTATCTGAAAAACCCAACTCTGAACTGCCCGTGTGGAAAATTGTGGGCACCCAGAGTTTAGGAAAGGAATAATAAACTCCAGGTCAGTCGTGGGACTGGTGTGAGTAACAAAAACAGTTCATCTTTAAACAAACACAAAGGAATTTTAAACATTGAAATCCGCAATGCTTTTGGAAAATGAAACTACCATAAGGCCTCCCGCCACACACACAATGCAAACGCAGAATTGGAGGAGATTTCTCCTTATGATAGTCAAATATGCTTACTACGCAATTAAACTCTTTTGATAATATTATTAATGCATAGTGTACAAAATCATTTCGAAAATACAATATTAATCTTAGCCAGCATAGACTATCTGAACTATGCCTACTATAGCTACCGTCTAAACAGTGGTGACCACCATAAGTAAATGGCAGGTTCTACAACTAAAACCGTACAGGGTTCGTATTGGAAATTCGATTTCCAACAAATGGTCGGGCTAAGGAACTTCACACTGTCAATGGGATCGCCTCTGGCGGGACGTCTCGAGAACCTAACCGGATCTCTGCCAACACAAGGCCGGGTTACCTCTGTAACTAGGTAACTACTTCTCGAGTATGCCACCCCCCAATCCTTTGGGACCTTTATCCGAGGTACCTCGATAACCAACATCACACGGTAATAAATATAGTGTGTCTACATGAGTAAGCATCTTGGCTCCATACCATGATACCACCATTTTCCAGAAGGAAATGACATACCCTAAAAGGCGCGACCCTCATAACCTTGCCGCATCATTCATGTTTCGACCATTTCCGGTCTGTGAGGTTCGATGAGGTCTCGTCCACAAAGCTAAGCTTTTTCACAAAGCCATGCTTTGATCACAAATGATCAATAAATGATCAACACACAGCAACACTCAGCATGCCACATTACCAAATTGGAAGTATATCGCTGATAATCTTCAACTACATAACCTCTGAGCTCGTACATCTCAGAGAAAGGTGTTAAGCTAAGAGAATAAATTCTCCGCCACCAACAGAAATGTATTTGAAAGAAATCAGCTTTATATCTCAAAGTGTAATGTCAGACATGTAACCATACAAGTCTGTTCCGGGTTCGAACAGAACCGAAGGCACTTCCGAAGAAGCCCTTGCAATCCAGGTATTCACAATCCCGATCGGATTTCCCATCACTTAGGGAATCTCTATACTGTAGCTACTCAGTGCAGAGACAATCGATAGGTTATTCTATCGTTCTCGCAAATACCCGGTCTTCAACACCGGTCTTCAATGCTTTCCATATACGACGTATCATTATTCGGAATGGGTTATGTGACACAAAGGTCCTTTCCCGGCTAAACCGAATAATGACCGCAATATTTAAAAACATATGGATATTGGGATTTCAGTTAAGTCACAACTTATTACCCAAAACTTTTCTTCAAATGGTTTAAACAAATTACCATTTTAATCCTTTTAAACAAAAAGATTCAATTCACAAAGTTCACCCAGTTTCACAAAGATTCATTCACAGATTTTTCAAATTAATTTCCATTTCAATTGGATTAACTCATTAAATCTTTAAAACAAAGATTTAGCTTATAGCTTTCAAAATAATTCTATTTCAACCTTTAATACAAAAGTTCAACAATATTTCACAAAGATTTATTCATAACTTGGAAAACCATTTTCCAATTCAAACTTGAAATTCCTTTAATTAATTTGGAATTCCATTTCTTATATGAAAGCTTTTATCATTTGAAAACAAATAGTTTTCATTTTGGAAAATCTGATTCATTTATACGAGTTAAAGTCTTTGGGTTATATTCAAATTCTCAAACAATATTTTCAAAATGGTTTAAACACATTTTTAACATCTTAACCAAAATTTCCAATCCTTGAATTCAATTCCAAATTTTGAATTCAAAATTCAAATTAAATTATTTAAATTAGAAAACTTACCAAGTTATTCAAAATAACTTTCATCTTAAAAACTCCATTTCAAAAGCTTTAACATTTAACCCAAATCCATTTCAAAAATCAATTGAAATTGAAATTTCAATTTCAAAAATATTAAATTTAAATCATCTGTGACTTAACCGATTTCCACGTGAAATCCATATTTGTGTGTGTATGGTGTAGTCCAGGGGTTTCACACAGTAGTGCAACATCATTCAATCATCACAGATTCAAGATACAGAAATATAGTTGATAAGCGGTATAACTATAACGCTTATCTTTTATTCACAGATCATAGATATATAAATTACAGATAATATATTGCATTCATCCTAGATAAATAAACTACAGTACAGATCACACACAAATCAGAATATATCACACAGCATCATAGATCAGGGAATATCAAACAATTCAACCATCCAATATAATCCAAACATTCATAAGTAAGATTAGTTAATTGTCTGATTAATTCAAATCAGATTAATTTCTGATGAATTACTAATCCTGGTTAATCAACATCAATAAATTACAAATCATTTTGATTAATTATTCTTTAATCATTTATTAATCAACCATAAATAATAAATTAATTAACCTTTAATTATAATTCATCAACTTTTAATTATTAATAATTAACCTTTAATTATTTAATTCACCATTTAATTAATTTTCTTTAATTAATTACTTTAATTAATTATTCCTTAATTAATTATCATTGATAATTAATTAATGAAATTAATCAATCAGCCTTAATTATCCATCTTAAGTAATTATCCTCAATTACTTATATTAGCTAATTTTCCCTTAATTAACCACATAAATTAATTAACCTTTAATTAATTACATTAATTAACTTACCCTTACTTAATTATCCTTAAAAAATTCACCAAATAATTATACCTTAATTACATTAAGTAATAATCCTTCATTAAGTAATTATACTTAATTAATCTTTAATTAAGTAATCGAGTTTCAAATTAAAATAACTCATTAACTACTTAATTATATTCAAGTTTATTTTAAACCTTTACAATCAATTATTATTTAACACATGGATTATCCTTAATTACTTTCATTTATCTAATTAACCTTTAATTAATTTCCTTAATAAATCTCCTTGGTTAATTATCCATTAACTTAAATTCATTAAGTTAACTATCCTCTAAAACACATTTTTACTTCTTAATTTTCCACTTAATTAAAATATTAAATTTACTTAAACTTTTAAAACAAAGGTTATATAAGTTTTAAAACACTTTAGGTTAGAAAACAATTTAAATTAAAACTTTATTCACAACTAAGTTTTCAGACTAACTTGAAGTTATATTCAAACTATAATTTAAAGTCTAGTTCAAACCTTGCTTAAAACCTTAAAATTCAGTTTAAGTTTACAAAAAGAGGGACAGGTTTTTTGTAAACCTGTATAATCATTTATACCCGAGCCAGATCTCAAATTCCCCGAGACAAACCCGAAGCCCTATCCACAATTCCAACTAATTCGAGTCTGCTCCTTGCTCTCGCGCATTCAAACCCGAGGCGTTCGCCTTCTTCCCCAAAACTTCGAACAGCATCTGATGCACACATACACGATGTACGTGCACGATCATCGGAACGTTCTTCGACCAACATCGCGACCACCCACCAGTCACTCTCGACCTCATCGACGAGCTCAACCACCCAGTTCGATGAATCTCACCTGAAAATCGAATTTGATAATTCGAGCAAACCTCCAATCACAGCCTGGTCGACAAACAAACTTCTTGTGTCGCCACCAGAGTTCGCCTGAACTCACGCTACCATGTCCAAATCTTCACTATATCGTGACGCATCGGCCCATCATCATGCGAACAATTCCGATGCTCAGATGAAGTTGCGGCAATCAATTTTTCTTTAGCTACGCCAACCATGAGTCGAAACCCTACTACACTCGATCCCGATCACCTCGGCCATTAGAAAAATACCAAAGCATTTTTCCCGTGATCCCCATGCCTCAGGCCATCCTCAGCCCAATCATCGACCAACTCCATCACACCGATCATTGGCAATCACCCAAAACCCTCAATTCGATCATCTCGAAAATTCTCAAGAATCATCAAACTAAAAATCATGAAATGTATATTTAAAATCATGATTTTCGACCACTAATTCGCTTATGCAATCTAAATAAAAATTAAGGTTGTTGAATTTTAACTTGTATATGTATTTTACTGTTATTACAATTATAAAAACAATTTGTTGAATCTTAAACCCTGAAAACTATTTTTAAAATGATCATTATACCTTAACACACAAATTCCATTCAAGTATCAAAGTCTAATATGGTTTAGATTGGGAGATTTTGAATTTTAGAAGGAAATCAGGAACTGTAAACAGAGAACAGGTATGAATAATAGCCTGCATATCCTCACTCATCAATCCATATACACAGAGAATTCATGTTTATATCCAAGCATACTTATCACAATATACTTGCAACAAATCCATATTGGTCAAATTTAAAACAAGTGTTACTCACCTAGATTTCCAGAAGTGAACAGAGATGATGAAGAACCAGGCTTTGAAAATCAAGTTGGAATCTTCTTCTTTATTATCTGGTTTGTATAGAGCTAGATTATTGGATTGTTGTTTTAAACGGAAGCTTTGTTTAAGTTTTTGAGATGCTATTTTAGAGGTTACTCGTTTTTTTTTTCTTGATGGACGAAGTTGAAATGAGGAAAGGTTGATGTATAGAGGAAGTATACAGGGTGATGTACAACTAGTACAAATACAGGCAGTGATTTTTTTCCTTTTCTTGTGGCTGATATGTTGTTTTGGCAGCTGAAGTGATATGTATTTGTATGCTAAAGATATTGCATTAATTACTTTGTACCATACTTATATTTCTTTCCTTTACTTTATCTCGGCTGAAATGATATAGGATGGTGTACTAGAGATAATGGCATGTACAAATCTACATTTTCTTTCTTATTTGTTTGTTCATACTTATCCACTTTAGTTTGTACATAGATAAATATATACTAGTATCTTCTGTGATAAGCTAATACATGTGTATATTTTATTTTATTTTACAATACTTTCATATATATTAGTGTTTGTATTTTCTTCTTTTGCCTTATGGCTTTGTGATGTAAATAAAGTTCTATATATTATTTTGTATATTTTGTTATAATTTTGACTAATTTGTTTAATGTGTTTATTTTATTTTATTTTCATTTATTATTTTTGTATCTATTTTACTCGTATTACTTTGTATTGATTTATTAATATGATATTAAGATTTATATTTTACTTTCCATTGTATAAACAATATAATTTATTTTTATTTGTATTTGAATGTATATTACTTCATAATATAATTAAATTTCTTATTTAATTTGTTGTTAAATTTTATTAAATGAATTACTCTATATTTTTATAACTTATCTTTTATTTATTTCTTATTATTTTGTAATATAAATTATTTTTATTTTTAATTAGTTGTTAAAATTTAGCAATTGTATTTATTTGATATTTTTTCATAGTTTATCTTACATATTTATATTTTATTTCTAACTTAAAGATTTATTATTAATTTATTTTTATTTTTAACATAACCCATCAATTTAAAATTTAAAGTTATTTACATTTAAACTTGTACCAATTATCTATATTTTTATATTTATCTTTAAACCATTTATATTAAGATTTAAATTCACTTATCAATATATAGATATATATATATCATTTCAAATCTATTTATATAAGCACAACTATATAGATTCACATATATATACAATTTCTAAATTTAAAATGATTTAATATATTTTTACTTGGATTCGGAGAAACTCGCTTCCATTTATCGATTAATTTTACAATTTTATTTAAAAATTAATTTAATTATCAATTTAAATATATATAAAATTCGGGGTCGTTACATTACTCTCAACGGTATATATTCAATCCAAATCTAAAATTAAACTACGGTGGCTAATGAAAAATTTAGAACAACTCATAATAACAATAACATAGATAAGTATAATCACATCAGAACAGAAATATCAGATATATAGCGGAAGACAAGTCTGGATACATGCTACAACAATCGATAGTTCACATGAACCAAATGTACAAATACATATACATCATAACATACATCGGATGAGAGTCAACACCAAAAGTAACACCACGAAGTCTAGACAAAAGATGGAGTGAAATCCCAAAAGCTGAAGCTGCAACTGAATCAGAGATAGCGATTATCCTGAAATAACTCGGTCTGACCCGTGTATTATTTAACAGAAAATAATAAACGGATCAGTCTAATTTAAACTCAGAAATAAGTGTATGATAAACAACACTTAAGCAAATAATTATAGTCTCGAATGAGACTATTCAACATAAATAATCAACATAGTTTAAATGAAGAAATCTCAATTTAAACTCCATCAAAATCAACTTTCAAATTCACAATTGAATTCAAAACATCAATTCAC
The DNA here is from genome assembly GCA_030737815.1 of Allium fistulosum. Lineage (NCBI taxonomy): Eukaryota > Viridiplantae > Streptophyta > Magnoliopsida > Asparagales > Amaryllidaceae > Allium > Allium fistulosum. The sequence goes on from CM060905.1 coordinate 91,235,500, forward strand.
AAAATCTAGAAATCAAAAAAAATAACTAGAAAAATCAGCATAAAAATGGATCGATCCCAGCAGATGGCGAGTTTTAGCTACGCCGCACGTGCATCTCATATGGCCGAAGCCTACCAAGTACTATAATTTTTGGCGCCCATCAGATGACCCGAAGGTCCGTAGAGTAACCCGAAGGTCTAGTACTAGCAATTGACCCGAAGGTCCATCAGATGACCCAAAGGTCCAGCAGAGTGGCTCGAAAGCCCAACAAAATCATCAAACAGCAAATCCTTAGTAATTATTTCAATTAACGAGTCCGGAGTTAACCGAAATAGTAAAAGTGTGGTTCCATACTCCGCACTTTTGCTAAATCGTTTAAATCTCTTCATCGTTTCCTTGAAAGTGCAAAATTGTGTATTCTAAATAAATAACATTTTACGTTCTCAAACGGACAAGTCTGGAATTAAGAGAATCAGTAAAAGTAAGGGTTCATAGTCCTTAATTTTGCTAAAGCGTTTAAATCGATTCCTCATTCTTTTGAAAGCATAAACTATAAAAAAAATTGAAACCATTTTTATTGTAAAACGATTTAAAAAAACACGTGATTAAAACAGCAACATCTGTAGCAATTTCGACAAGGAAATTGCGCTTCTCAAAACACCATAAAAATGGATTACGAAATCAGTGTTGCGGGATAGCCGCTTGAAAATTCACTTTAAAATTGACGGTTACTGAAGTCAAAACAACAGTAATTTTTATTCGTCAAAAATGTCATCAAAACAACACGCTTCAAAAAAGAAAATTTAACACCGGAGTAAAATCCCATTATAAAAATAACGGCAATAAAATTCGTTTCAAAACGAAACTCCGGTTCAAAACAAATTTTTCATCAGACCGCACTATTGCTATAAATTATTTGAAATACTGGATAGCTTGGCAGTAACATTCCAAATGATGCTATCATGACATATATGCACTAAATCAATGCAACTTTAAGTGGTTCGTACGCATTTTATTGAATGCAATCATAAACTTTTGAACAAAAATTAAATTAAACTGGACATACATTTAACATCTTTCAAGATCACTAAATGCATGCCTACTCCAAAGTGAAATACAACAGAGGAAAGGACTTAACAACTACACGTGTATGCTTAGAAAAACAATTGAACAGATCAATATGGCCAATAACTTATATAAAAACGTGCATGCAAAAATGATTCAACTACATGTATAATAAACACGTACTAAGGCAAAATGTCCACCACCTAACTTTTTTTGAGCATAGTAACAAAAAAACAAACTCATACTCAAACTATAAAAACTGGTACGCACGCAATTAACGAGGACCTGGGCATGAACTCATGCAAAGTTTGCATGTGCTAGAAATACATATGTGAAAAATAAATGCCTGGACACGTTCATACTTCAAATTTTAAAGCCTGGCCATATTTGTTTCATATATATGCACGAAATGTACACTGATACACACGCATGAAGATTAAAATGAAGTCACGTTGAAGATTAAAATGAAGTCATGCATGAAGATTACAACTTGAACACTTGCATTCCTTTGCATGCCTACCCACGTACTGATACACACGCACGCATACAATATTTTGGACACTGATGCGTGTACATACCCCATAGTATGCAGACATCCCAAGGTTTTGAAATAATTAGTGCACGCAAGAACGAAGGAGAATAAATTAGAGAAGTGAGTGTGAACTCACCAAATATTGGCTTCAAAACTTGTTAACAACTAGAAACCTAAATTCCTTGAACCGCCATTAATGCCTCCTTTGCTTCAGAAAAATGAGCAGTTGCAGAGATTTGTTTGAACAAGTCAAGAATTGAGGAGTGCTGAAAATCATTTTGTACAATTGCATTTAATGAAGACGTGCTTAAGATAAGAGAAAGGACACAGCTAGCCTAAAAATGATGACAGCCGCATAGTTTAAATATTTTCTTTTACACAATTTGTCACAAAAATGTGTTCAAATTTTGATTTAGAAAAATGTGACAGCACACGAAAGTATGCTCCACTTGATTTTAAAAAACTTTGTTCACAGCAATGTTGTAATGTGCACCACTTTGTTTTGAAATGGGCCATATTTGTTTGCATGTGAAGGCAACAAAGTTTATAACACAATTTTGTTATTTTTCAAAAGACTTTGCCACTGACCTTGTTACATTTTTACATTGCCAATTTTTTTTCAAATTTTAATTTAAAATTTTCTACTTAAAATATTTATTTCGACAGTGATTCAAAAATCACGGTCGTTACAGACTCCTCCCTTATAAAAATTGTGTACCCGCAATTTTCATACTAGAAGCAGTCAATACACAAATAATTCATTTCAACAAAGAATAAAATAGAAAAGATGGATAAGAATGCTCACCCCCATCCGAAGAGGAGAGAAAGCCCGAATAAGAACGCTCGATGAATTCTCTGGTTTTCTAAGTGCAATCATTGGGGTTTGCGGACCATTGAATTTTCTCAAGCGGAACTTCTTTATTCCGAAGGTGTTTAATCTCCGAAGCTAGCACACGAATAGGATTTTGCACAATAGACAAGTCGGGTGAGATCTCAAGATCTTGCAACATAGGAGGATCAATAATAGAATCCGAATCTCGAAGGCATCTACGAAGCTGGGATACATGAAATACATCATGAATTCTCGAAAACTGAATAGCTAGCGATACACGATAAGCAACAGGGCCAATGCGTTCCGTAATAGGAAATGGTCCAACATATCGAGGAGCCAATTTCCCGGAGCGACTAAAACGGACCACACCCTTCATCGGAGAAACACGAATAAAAACACGATCGCCAACAGAAAATTCCAAAGGCTTCCAAGTTGATCGACATAAGATTTCTGCCTATTCTTAGCCTCTTTCATTCTCTATCTGATAATATCAATCTTCTCAGAAGATTCACGAATATAATCGGGGCCGAGAACTAACTTTTCCCCTAATTCCAACCAACAAGATGGTGATCGACACGATCTTCCGTAAAGAGCTTCGAAAGGAGCCATACCGATACTGGATTGAAAACTGTTGTTATAAGAGAACTCAACAAGAGATAAATGGTCTTTCCAACTACCACCAAAATCAAGAATGCAAGCACGAAGGAGATCTTCCAAAACTTGATTCACCCTTTCAGTCTGACCATCAGACTATGGATGATAAGCTGTACTGAGATTGAGCTTAGTGCCCAAATCTTTCTGAAGACTCTGCCAGAAACCACTAGTAAAAAGCGGATCTCTGTCACTAACAATGGAACTAGGAACACCATGAAGTCGAACGATTTCTTTAATAAACAGCTTAGCCAATAAAGGAGCAGTCCGATTGGACTTGATAGGAAAATGGGCTGATTTAGTCAACCTGTCAACAATCACCCAAATACTAGTATGGCCCGACCTCGAACGAGGTAGACCATCAATGAAGTCCATGGAAATTTGATCCCATTTCCATAATGGAATCTCAAGAGGCTGCAAAAGACCACTGGGATGTTGGTGTTCTGCTTTAACAAGTTGACAAGTCACGCAACGACTTACATAACTTGCAACATCACGCTTCATACCTTCCCAAAAGTATAAGCGTTTCATATCAGCATACATCTTACTACTACCCAGATGAATAGTATACTTAGAACGATGACAGTCCTCAAGAATGTCATTTCTATGATTAGAAACATTAGGCACAATCAACCTTCCCTTCTTCCGAATACAACCATGAACATCAATATCGAAATCCTTTAGATCATCACTTCGAGATTCCGATTTACAACTCTGAATAAGATAAGCAATATCTGGATCTTATTTCTGGGCATCGGCAACATGATCCAACAAACTAGGACGAGCTTCCATGCTAATTAAAAGCACGGGAGAATCAGAAACTGAAGGACGGTCTTTAATATCACAAAGAGATAAAGCTTCCAAAATATTCCACTCTGCTAGCATCATGGAAACAACAACTTGCTGCTTGCGACTAAGCGCATCAGCAACTCGATTACCCTTACCAGGGGTATACTGAATATCAAAATCATATGAAGCAAGAAATTCGAGGCAATGTTGTTGCTTCATATTAAGTTCTTTCTGAGTGAATAGATACTTCAGAGATTTGTGATCAGTGAAGAGAATAAAACGCTCGCCCAATAAATAATGTCGCCAAATCTTTAGAGCAAAGACTATAGCGGCTAACTCCAAATCATGGGTAGCATAACGAATCTCGTTAGGCTTTAGTTGTCTAGAATCATAGGCAACTACTCTATCTTTTTGCATAAGAACAGCACCGAGTCCATAACCACTGGCATCGGTAAAAACAACAAGATCATGATTCCCTTCGGGAACCACTAAGATAGGAGCATGAGTAAGGAGATCTTTTAACTTCAAGAAAGAATTCTCACACTTATCCGACCAAATAAAAGGAACAGCTTTTCTTGTGAGAGTGGTAAGCGGTAAAGCAATACGAGAAAAGTCCTTAACGAACCGGCGATAATAACCCGCCAATCCAAGGAAACTACGGATCTCAGTAACGGTCTCGGGCCTCTTCCAATTCTGAATAGATTCGATCTTGGAAGGATCGACAGAGATACCATCGGAAGAAACAATATGACCGAGAAACTTCACCTTATTCTCCCAGAAGTGACACTTGGATAATTTGGCATAAAGCTAATGCTGACGAAGAGTGCTCAAAACAATCTCCAAATGCTGAATATGATCGGCTTCAGATTTGGAATAAATAAGAATATCATCAATGAAAACCAAGACGAACTTATCGAGATATTGCCGGAATATCTGACTCATAAGATCTACAAAATATGCTGGAGCGTTCGTCAAACCGAACGGCATAACAAGCCATTCGTAAGAACCATAACGAGTACGGAATGCGATGAGAGGAATTCTATCTTCCGCAACTCGTAACTGATGAAAACTGGTAGCAAGATCGAGTTGGGAGAAGAGCTTAGCGCCACTTAACTGATCGAACATGTCATCGATCCTAGGCAATGGATACCTATTTTTGATAGTGAGCTCGTTAAGCTTGTGATAGTCAATGCAAAGCCTAAGAGTACCATCTGGCTTCTTAACGAAGACAACGGCGGTGCCCCAAGGAGAAGAGCTAGAACGAATAAAATGTTTGGCTTCCAACTCAGATAATTGTTGCTTGAGTTCCTCATTTTCCTTAACAGACATCCTCGTGGGAGGACGACTGACAGGATGAGCACCAGAGATAAGATCAATACGGAACTCAATTGCCCTCTTCGGCGGCAATCTCGAAATAGGCTCGAAAACATCGGAATAATCACAAACAACTGGAAAATTAGCTATGACATCCTCCGATTCGAAGGAAGAAATGAGAGCATTCGAAGTATGATCCATGCTCTGAAATACAATAGATAACTGCTCGATAGCATCGGGATGCTTGAGATATAAAGTTCTTTCGGGACATAGGATTTGAACTTCATAACGGACGGGCCAATCCATACCCAAAATCATATCAAAACCCAGATGATCCATAACATGCAGATTCGCATGAAAGGAGAAACCACAAAGAATAATCTCAACATCAACACATAACAAACCAAGAGTAGCGGATCCACCAATAGGATTTACGATCCTCAAAGGGTCGCAAAGAGTAACAACATCCAAAGGAATAATATCAACAAGCTCCTTTGACACGAATGAATGCGATGCACCCGTATCGAAAAGAACTCTAATAGAACGGCCATGAAATAAAATAAAACCTTCCAAAACAGAAGGAGTAATACCTTTGGGCTGAGAAGTAACGCCAGAAGCTTTAGCAACATTAAGCTTCCCAGATTTGAGACCCCTAGAAGCAGTAGGACAATCAGAAATCCAATGACCCTCTTTCTTGCAATAGCGGCAAATACGAGGCTTAGGACAACTATGGTGCAGATGATCCAGAGAACCACAATTATAGCACGCCCTCTGATTAGAAGGTGCACTACTAGGCTGAGAATTGGAGGTAGCTTGCTTCTTCTTCTTATTGGAAGAATTAGGCTTATGAAATGGAAAATTTCTTGTTGGGGTTCTTAGAAACCTCAACCTCATCACAACTATCACGTTCCTTTTCAACAGCTTCAAGGCAAAGAGCCGAATCAACAAGTTCCTCAAAAAAGAGCTTAAGCTGAAGCAAAAGAACTTTTTTCAAATACTTCTTCAAACCATCAACAAAACGAAGATTCTTCTTACGCGGAGTGTTAATGAATTCAACTCCGTACTTGGATAAGGCCTCGAAAGATGAAACATAATCAGAAACAGAGGACTTTCCTTGCTTCAACTCAAGGAAACTACGAGCAAGATTAGCCTTTTCTGATTCAGGAACGAACTTAAGTTCGAAACATTCCTTAAATTGAATCCATGAGAGAGAGGACTCGTCAACTTCCACAATAAAAAGCTCATACCAATCAAGCGCGCGCTCTTGCAACATGCTAGATGCCACGAGAACGCGGTGATGATCAGAAAGATCCATTCGAGAAAATATGCGCTCACAAGCGCGCAACCAAGTCTGAACCTCCATTACACTTTCCGATCCCTTAAAAGGCTGACCTCCAAGGTGGGAATAATCACTACACATGCGGGCGAAGGCAGACTTGTGATTAGAGCTGCGGGAGTAGCAACAGAAGGCTGAGTACCCCGAAATAGCTCCATAAACTGATCAGCTGACATATAGACTCCGTCCGGATGAGAACCACTAGACGGGCCTGTAGAAGAACGCTTCCATCTACCTCTTCCAGCCATAGGCTGAGAGACAAGAGAAGGTAAAGATTAGTTAAAGGAATAAAAAATTGATAAGAAATTTAACAAATGGAATACTATGGAATATAAAATTTATTCCTAGACATACTCCATATGTTAAAGTGGAAGGAATAGATTAGAAAGGCACGAATAAAACCCCCGAATAGTCGTAACACATGTTCCATTCTGCTTCTGTTCTACGCTTATTATAATTTGTTCTGAATCTCTGCTCTGATACCAAGCTGTGACGCCCCACCTCTATGCTCACAATAACAAAGGTTATTATATGGAATAACGTCTGCTATCGCGAAGAATAATGTGACGCCCCACCTCTATGCTCATAATAACAAAGAGTATTAAAAGAAAAATTGTCTATTATTACGAAGAATAAGGCTGGATAGGAGCGACCATCCGTAATTGGCCTTACACTAATATTGGTTATCTCGGTAGGAGTGGTATATACTTTTTATTTTTCATCTATTATTTATTTACTCCCATCGACATATCCAATTATCAGTATAAAACAAACTACGATAGTTCATAATAGTTTAGGACATTAGATATAACAATAACACAGATAATATAAATGCGGAACACAGATTAACAAAAATCTCATATATATATAACCGATGTCAGTTACAATATAGTTAACTCGATACATATGATACAACTACAACTGCCGACTCTAGAAGTTATATATACAAGTACATTATCGACTAATATACATGAATACATATCGTTCTATACAATGACACGACTACTACAAAATGACACTGACAACTTCAGAAGATGTGAAAAGTCTTCATATCCTGAACAGCAACTCAAAGAAGAAAATCTACAACCTGAAATAACTCGGGTCTGACCCGAGTATTACATTCAAAAGAAAATAATACTCAGGTCAGTCTAATTCAAACCAGTTTATTAGTGCACAGTAGCAATAATAATCAATATCAAATAGACGACAGTCACAGAAATCTCGTATATCCAACTTCTCGATACGAGAATTGGATAACGGCAAATATGACACTAAATAGTGTTAATCAGCGAATCAGCAATCTCAAAAAGATCAGTCAAATCAAATTTCTGTGTGGCTGCAGTACACGCACGCGTGCACTGCCTCGCCACACAGTACGCGAAATCATCACGACGGTGAAAACTAACAGCAATTAAAACTGTAGAAGTCAACATAAATAAATAAAAAAAACAACATGCACTAACTCAAATTAAGAGGAATGAGTCACACACGAATGTACACCGAAAGTCTACATTCGTGTACAGGGTCAAACCCAGGTCTTTGAGACCGGATTCAACTCGCTGTAAAATTTCACAAATCAACTTGAAACAATCAAGAACCCACAAACCAAGCTCAACTAATTCGAGCAATTGGAATCAGTGAACAAGTTCACTATCAAAGAAACAGCCGAAATCAAGTGCTACAGGTTACTACACATCAAGTATGCAGCCCAAAGTTACAGTAAAGCAACAAAAGAAAATACTCAATTGTCTGCATATTAATTATGCAAAACCAAAGTCAGATCAGAGGTAGCAACTTTGAGCTACAGGATCAATCAAGTAAATATGGGCAGGTCAGTACAAATCAAACAGTATAGGCATACACAAAACGTATGTATGTACGCACATATATGGTAAGACTTGAGCATGCAAGTGCAGACAGCAAAGGCGTAGCCTCAGCATCAGATCAGAAGTGGAGCCATAGCCAAGTGAATGGCCAAAACAAGACAACTCGAATGAACTACAAGTATGCCATAATGCCAATGGAGAACAGGCAACGCAAATACACATTGACCAAACATTGAAACAAACAGTAATATGCAGTTCAATGGTTAGTTCAGGTCAGACCAACCAGAAAAGATGTAACCACTATATGCAGCGATACACAGTGGCCTGTATGAAGTACCCAAAACCCTATACAAAAACTGATACACATAAAAGGAGATGTATCAAGATACTAATGCAAGCAGACTCAAGCACAGATGTAAACTACTCAAAGTAAACACATGGATGTAACTCGACTAACAGATTGAACTACAAAGAGGCACATGAACAGCAAATCAGACTCAAGGCTACAGTGAACTACATGATGAACCAGTTTACAATGAAGACACATTTGAATGAATCATCCTCAGCATCAGATCAAAAGTGAGGCCATACTCAAGCGCACTGTATCAGGTACAAATGCAAACACGATAGAAGTGAACTGATCGAAACAACAACAGGGTAAAATGCAACAGAGTATACAAGGACCAAGTCTATATTTTTGGGAAGCCAAGGATCAATATATCAAAGACAAGTAGACACGGACAAAGCCGAGAAATCAAATTCAAAAACCAACCTGAATTCAATTATCAAATCCAGTTCGAAACCAACAGAAGAAAATGTCACGTAGCCATAGTCGAAAATCACGGAACATAGTCTATCGTCACAATTTTTAAAGCCGAGTACTTTAAACCGTGACAATCAAGCAATCTCGTATTTATGCAAATGAATTAGTCAAGAAAGATCACGAACATCCAAGTAAAATCGAGTGGCCGATCGAACAGAAGTGATAAATTCAAATATGTATCAGAGAATTCAAATGCCAAAGTCTGAAATCATTTCGAATGAACAAAGTCACAAAATGAAGTCACCAAACTACTGCACTGGACAAATGCGTACAAATGAACAATTTTTCTCAAGGCCACAATCCAAAAAGAAATCATCATCCCAGTCAGAGAACGAAACAAAGTTACAGCCGATGAAAATTCACCAAACCAGCTACTGACAAAAGCCAAGGTTAAATAAATTCCGCAAACAAAAGTCAAGCCCAAAGTCTAATCGAATAGCCAAGAAATCATAAACACTGAAGTATGAATCAGATGTGAGTAAACTCACCATTTTTTTCGAAGCGAAGACGAGCTCGATCGAGGGAAGGAGCTGCGAACGGTCGCAAGCAAACAACCAGAGAATCGATCAACAGCGAACGAGCGCAAGCCAGAGCCGAAACCCTAATTCGAGAAAGAAGAACGAAGCCGCCAAAGCCCTAATTTTCGATGCCGGGGAATGAACGAAAGACGAGTTGCCTCTATTTCTTTCTTTCTTTTCGAATGTTTGCTAAGGGCTTGGAACGATTGGAAAATGGAGGGGGAGGAACGAATGAAGATATCGTGGCCGCCATTATTTTGTTTTCTTCGATTTTGGCTTAGGGTTTACGAGTGGAGTCAAGGGAGGGGAATTGGGTGTTGAATACTATCACGGCTTCAAATTGGCTGAGATTAATATTTAAAACCCAAACAACACTTAACCTCTTTCCAAAAGAATTTCAACTTCAATTTTTTTTTAAAAACTTCAATTGCAATTGCTAAATGAATTTAAATTGTCATTTGACGATATTCAACTGCTATAAAACCCCTGGGTTGTTACAGACTCCCCTTCTTATAGAAATTGCGTCCCCGCAATTTTCATAATTAAGGTCGTCAACAATTATTATTCTTCTAACATAAACTGGTTACGTTAGAAAAATAAAGATCGAGAACCCAATACCAAAGAAATCTTTCAAATGCATACAAGAGATTCACAAATTCTCAACAAAATCTAACTATCAAGATAGATAATCAGAAAACAACAAAACTGAATAAATGCAATCATCAGCGATATTCATTTATCAACAAGATAATTAAAATACAGAGAATCACAAAGCAACAATGTCTAATCATCGATACGATAATTAGAAAAACAACAAAAGCTAATTATCAACAGAGATGATTAGAAAGCACAAATCACCATTCGCAAAACTGCAAATATCTAGTTATCTCAACGGTAATCAATTTCAAATCAACCAATATTCAATTATCAAAAGCGATAATCAAATTCAAATTCAACAAATATTTGATTATCACAAAACGATAATCAAATTTTCAAATCAACAAATATTCGATTATCAAAAACGATAATCCAATTTCCAAATCAACAATTATTTGATTATCACAAGCGATAATCAAATTTCAAATTCAACAAATATTCGATTATCAAAAGCGATAATCAAATTCAAATTCAACAAATATTTGATTATCACAAAACGATAATCAAATTTCCAAATCAATCAATATTTAATTATCTAAAACGATAATTAAATCTTAAAGCAACAAATATTTAATTATCTAAAGCGATAATTAAATTCGAAATCAGCAAATATTTAATTATCTAAAGCGATAATTAAATCTCAAATCAACAAATATTTAATTATCTAAAGCGATAATTAAATCTCAAAGCAACAAATATTTAATTATCTAAAGCGATAATTAAATCTCAAATCAACAAATATTTAATTATCTAAAGCGATAATTAAATCTCAAAGCAACAAATATTTAATTATCTAAAGCGATAATTAAATCTCAAATCAACAAATATTTAATTATCTAAAGCGATAATTAAATCTCAAAGCAACAAATATTTAATTATCTAAAGCGATAATTAAATCTCAAATCAACAAATATTTAATTATCTAAAGCGATAATTAAATCTCAAAGCAACAAATATTTAATTATCTAAAGCGATAATTAAATCTCAAATCAACAAATATTTAATTATCTAAAGCGATAATTAAATCTCAAAGCAACAAATATTTAATTATCTAAAGCGATAATTAAATCTCAAATCAACAAATATTTAATTATCTAAAGCGATAATTAAATCTCAAAGCAACAAATATTTAATTATCTAAAGCGATAATTAAATCTCAAATCAACAAATATTTAATTATCTAAAGAGATAATTAAATCTAAAATCAACAAATATTTAATTATCTGAAGCGATAATTAAATCTCAAATCAACAAATATTTAATTATCTAAAGCGATAATTAAATCTAAAATCAACAAATATTTAATTATCTAAAGCGATAATTAAATCTCGAATCAACAAATATTTAATTATCTAAAGCGATAATTAAATCTCGAATCAACAAATATTTAATTATCTAAAGCGATAATTAAATCTCGAATCAACAAATATTTAATTATCTAAAGCGATAATTAAATCTCGAATCAACAAATATTTAATTATCTAAAGCGACAATTAAAAACAACAAATATCTGATTATCAAAAACGATAATCAGAACTCATATCAACAAATATCTAATTATCACAAGCGATAATTAGAAACAACAAATATCCGATTATCAAAAACGATAATCAGAACTCATATCAACAAATACCTAATTATCACAAGCGATAATTAGAAACAACAAATATCTGATTATCAAAAACGATAATCAGAACTCATATCAACAAATATCTAATTATCACAAGCGATAATTAGAAACAACAAATATCCGATTATCAAAAACGATAATCAGAACTCATATCAACAAATATCTAATTATCACAAGCGATAATTAAAAACAACAAATATCCGATTATCAAAAACGATAATCAGAACTCATATCAACAAATATCTAATTATCACAAGCGATAATTAGAAACAACAAATATCCGATTATCAAAAACGATAATCAGAACTCATATCAACAAATATCCAATTACCTGCAGATAATTGGAAGCAACAAATATCTAGAAATCAATTAAGAAGACTAGAAAATCAACATAAAAGCTTGGATCGAGCCCATCAGATGGCGAGTTTTTAATTCGCCGCACGTGCAACAACATATGGCCGAAGCCTACCAAGTACTCAACATAATTTTTGGCGCCCAACAAATGACCCGAAGGTCCAACATATGACCCGAAGGTCTAGTACTGGTATTTGACCCGAAGGTCCAACATATGACCCGAAGGTCCAACATAGTGGCTCGAAAGCACACGAAAACATCAAATATTTCAATTAACGAGTCCGGAATTAACCAAAATAGTAAACGCACATGTCCCATAACCACGAGTTTTACTAAATTGTTTAATTCTCTTCATCGTTTCCTTGAAAGTGTAGAATCATCAAAACAACAGATATTCAATTAACGAGTCCGGAATTAACCGAAATAGTAAAAGTGTGGTTCCATACTCCGCACTTTTGCTAAATCGTTTAAATCACTTCATCGTTTCCTTGAAAGTGCAAAATTGTGTATTTTGTAAAAATACACATTACATTCTCAAACGGACAAGTCTGGAATTAAGCGAATCAGTAAAAGAAAGGGGTCATAGTCCTCGATTTTGCTGAAACGTTTAAATCGCTTCCTCATTCTTTTGAAAGCGCAAACTGTTAAAATTCCCGAAAGCAATTTTATTTATTTTGCAAAAATAACAATTCACATTCTCAACTGGACAAGTCCGGAGTTAAGCGAAACAGTAAAAGAAAGGGGTCATAATCCTCGATTTTGCTGAATCGTTTAAGTCGCTTTCTCATCCTTTTGAAAATGCAAACCGTTAAAAATTTATAAAACAATTTTCATTTTTAAAACGAGTTTCCAATCACGTGATTAAAACAGCAATATTAGTAACAATTTCGATAAGGAAATTGTACTTCTCAAAATACCGTAAAAACGGTCACAAATCAGTATTGCGGAATAACCGCTTGAAAATCCACTTTTAAAACTTGACGGTTACTGAAGCCAAGGTGACAGTAATTTTTAAACGTCAAAATCTCATCAAAATAATTTACATCAAAATGTAATATCAGTGAATTTTCATTCATCAAAATGCCATAAAACACCGTGCTTCAAGAATTTAGCATTGGTGTAAAAATCCCGTTACAAAAATAACGGCAACAAAATACGTTTCATAACCTAGCATCGGTTCAACGTAAAATAAATGCAGTAACGTGCAATTCAAATTGTGCACGTACTACAAAATGAACAAAGAAACTATTCGAAGGTATCTTCAATGAAGACAATTCAAAACAGCAAAAATCTGATCAATATATGATTAGTACAAAAGAAAGCCAGCGGAAATTTCAACAAAAATCACATATCTGCAATTTCTTCGAATCCTCAATTCGGATTCAAAATTCCCAAAGAAACAAAATAATTACAGCTATGTAAACAACAAATGAAATTTATTTCAATTTCTAAATCAAATAGATTATCAGTTGTACCCAGCGAAGACAGTTTCACTGTTTCCGCTGCGCACTCTGATAAACAGTACTCAAATCAATCAAATCATCAGAACACAAATTCACTATTATTTTTAAATAATGATATTTAAAAACTTGCATCAAAATTTCAAAACTTTAGTTTTGACTCCAATCACAATAAAACATCGACCAATAGTTGTAACATATGTTCCATCCAAGTTATGTTTTATATTATGTCCATAAACCCCAAGCTCTGATACCAACTGTGACGCCCCACCTCTATGCTCATAATAACAAAGAGTATTAAAAGAAAAACTGTCTATTATTACGAAGAATAAGGCTGGATAGGAGCGACCATCCGTAATTGGCCTTACACTAATATTGGTTATCTCGGTAGGAGTGGTATATACTTTTTATTTTTCATCTATTATTTATTTACTCCCATCGACATATCCAATTATCAGTATAAAACAAACTACGATAGTTCATAATAGTTTAGGACATTAGATATAACAATAACACAGATAATATAAATGTGGAACACAGATTAACAAAAATCTCATATATATATATAACCGATGTCAGTTACAATATAGTTGACTCGATACATAAGATACAACTACAACTGCCGACTCTAGAAGTTATATATACAAGTACATTATCGACTAATATACATGAATACATATCGTTCTATACAATGACACGACTACTACAAAATGACACTGACAACTTCAGAAGATGTGAAAAGTCTTCATATCCTGAACAGCAACTCAAAGAAGAAAATATACAACCTGAAATAACTCGGGTCTGACCCAAGTATTACATTCAAAAGAAAATAATACCCAGGTCAGTCTAATTCAAACCAGTTTATTAGTGCAAAGTAGCAATAATAATCAATATCAAATAGACGACAGTCACAGAAATCTCGTATATCCAACTTCTCGATACGAGAATTGGATAACGGCAAATATGACACTAAATAGTGTTAATCAACGAATCAGCAATCTCAAAAAGATCAGTCAAATCAAATTTCTGTGTGGCTGCAGTACACGCACGCGTGCACTGCCTCGCCACACAGTACGCGAAATCATCACGACGGTGAAAACTAACAGCAATTAAAACTGTAGAAGTCAACATAAATAAATAAAAAAACAACATGCACTAACTCAAATTAAGAGGAATGAGTCACACACGAATATACACCGAAAGTCTACATTCGTGTACAGGGTCAAACCCAGGTCTTTGAGACCGGATTCAACTCGCTGTAAAATTTCACAAATCAACTTGAAACAATCAAGAACCCACAAACCAAGCTCAACTAATTCGAGCAATTGGAATCAGTGAACAAGTTCACTATCAAAGAAACAGCCGAAATCAAGTGCTACAGGTTACTACACATCAAGTATGCAGCCTGTGACGACCGCCCATGACCCCTGCACCGAATCTAGAGATAGAGCGCTGTAAAGTGTGCCAGGCGACCATGGACGATTGTCAAGGTAAGATTTAAAACAAAAGAATCTATCGTATTACTCACAGCGCATGGGCAAAATACAATAGAACATATGTATAGTGAAGCTTTACAGAACAAAATGACATCATATAAAACTCCATAATAGTTGAATACAAACATCCACATAGTCAATACATCCAGCCTCACTACAAATCTCTCAGAGAATACAAAACAGCGGAATATCCAGTACATATAATAAGAAGATAATATGCAACCCTCCAGCTCGTCTTCGATATCAGCATCGTGAGAAGAGAACAGCACCTGTCACCTGCTACCTAGTCTGCCCGTCCCAAAATAGACGAACAGCCCAAGGCAATAAGAGTTAAAACATAAAGCCTTGAGTCAGACAACAGTCTTAGTGAGCAGTAAATTAACTAACAACATACCAAAAGAGCATAAAGGAAAAAGGAATAGGAATACAACCCTCCCACTCCAACCTCATTCTACAGTGATAGCCCCCAGACACACACTAAGCAGAAGCAAACATAGCAGAGCATACAATTTAAAGTAAATACTATCACTCGAGTCAAGGGCGATGTTTTCCAAGTACCAAGGCCTAAATCAGATAAGCACCCAGAAAATACCGCTCTTGAGTCCGAATGACGATACAACCAAACATCCATGACTCTGGCTATCACTGTTATCATTGCTTCGATATCACCGTTAATTGAATGACCGGCACATTCTTTCAGCCGTCCGTCAAGGGCTAATGGAAACCCCGGTTCTAGACATAACTCCCGCACGTCGTCGCAGCCCGTGCCTAGGACTATCGAATCTGCCCAGAGTACTCGACCATCAACAGTTGGCCGTTGGGACTATCGAATCTGCCCAAACGTACTCTTGCTTAGAGCATGCTAGAACCTTCAACAACGATGCTATCCAAGCCTCCTAGTCATCCTCCTCGACGACTATTCCCATATCCATTCATTATCCTCAACTCGAATCATATCACCGAGTTATCAACATGATTGGAATGATCCCATCTGGATTAGACCAAGTCTTCATCATATGATTGCCTCGCTTCATTACATCCTCGCAAAGCCTCATCTCATCATCACATCATCGAATCTATGCATAAGAGCTTCATCATCCCGCTTCATATGCCACGAGCAGCTTTTCCAATTCAAGAGCCTTTCCCTTAGCTTTTGAATCATCTTCGATCTAATCTAATCATCAATCATCTAGTTCATAACAATCAATCAAACCAAACATCAATCCAAGCAATCAAGCATTCAAATATGATCTAAGTAGACAATTATAACAATAATGGCATTTTCGTAATTAAAGAGTTGAAAGTCCAATAAGCATGAAAACATGGATTATATCTCTACAAACTTGATGAATGAACTTGCATAGGTTAACATATGATAAAATGGATGTAACATCATCATGAACAATGGATCTATATGGATCTACACATAGGATGAAGAAAATGCATGGAAATCACTATTTTAACACCAAATCGGGCCAACAATCCGATATACTCCTTTGGATCCGTGTGAGAGATAATCACCACTCACCAAATCACCTAAACAAACCCAAATCAACCCACTCCAGATCTGGACAGCGAAGGATGAAGCTTGATCTATCACGGATCCGCTTCAAACGAAGAAATCTCTCTTGAAAAGATGAAGATCTTCAATCTAAGCTCTTGAATCTTCAATCTTGATCTTCGATTTGGATGGATGGAAGCACTAGATTAGAGTGGAGAAAAGAAGTGAAGAAGTGTAGAAGTCGAGCTCTCAAAATGGCAGCACTTCGTCGCTTCAAAAATCCGGATCCCAAAAAGTGAGAACAACCCCTCCTATTTATAGCTGAAATTCCTTAAGTCGAAACCTGGCTATCTCCCTAAGTCGCTTCCGACCTAAGCCTCTCCGACCTAAGCCTCTCCGACCTAACAGGTGCACGACTTAACTCCTCAGCGACCTAACACTTAGGAAACCCAGCGACCTAACAACCTAACGACTTAACTACCTACGACTCAGTTGGGTTGCGACCTAACAACTTAGGCTTCTACGCGACCTAACACAGGCTACGACTCAACCCTTCAGCGACCTAACAACTTACTAAGCTACGACCTAAGACTTACAAAACCCTGCGACCTAACAACTTAGCACCCACGCGACCTAACAGTACTACGACCTTATACTTATGCGACCTATCCCCTTAGGTCGCTAACACGGCAACTCCTTAGGTCGCTAACACGCTAACCCCTTAGGTCGCTAACACGCTAACCCCTTAGGTCGCTAACCTATAGGTCGCTCCAAGATACTAAGTCGCTAACCCGGTAACCATTAGGTCGCTAACTCGCCCTGCCGACCTAACACTTAGCTCACCGAAACTCTTAGGTCGCTCACAACATTCCTTAGGTCGTTGCCGACCTAACTCTACCCCAGAATACTTAGGTCGCCTACCACTCTTCCTTAGGTCGCCTGAACCTCTTAAGTCGGTCACGACTTATCTCCCAGGTCGGTCACTACCTTAAGTTGGTCAACCACACTCCCTTAACTCGGTGAGTTCCTTGAGTCGGCAACTCGACCCAGACTTGTTGCTTAACTCGTCCAAACTCCTAAGTCGGCTACGACTTAGGACTTAAGCAAAATTCTGCCAAAACCAGAAATGACTTAACAACCATACAACCAAAGGTCAATCATTTTAGAATGTTTTGATCCGTAAAATACGGGTCGTTACATTCTCTCCCCCTTAGGAATTTCGCCCCCGAAATTCCAAACAAACAAGGCAATCAAAGCTATTCTGTACGCCTATCATCCATAACAATCAATAAACCATGCATCCAATTCTAGCTTAGCGTACAGAATTCTAAGACTTAGAACAAGTTACAATTTCGTTAGATGACACGACACCTTAGGGCCATACCTCGAAGAGTTCAGGATGAGCTGCTTTCATCCTCTCTTCCACTTCCCACGTACAGTCGTTATCATCATCACTCCATTGTATCTTGAGCAACTTAACTACCTTCCTCCTAAGCTGTTTCGTGTCGGTTTCAACAACACGAAGCGGCTTACGAGGTCTTCTATCAACTGGATCAACTTCGAAATCTTCACAACTATCAGCAGAAACTACTGTATTAGAGTCATGCACATACTTCCGTAGATATGATACATGAAAAACATTGTGCACACCCGACATCTTCTCCGGTAACTTCAATCTGTAGGCGAGCTTTCCAATTCGCTCGATGATCGGGAATGGTCCAACAAATCTCGGAGTCAATTTTCCTTTCTTCCCGAATCGAATAACATTCTTCAGTGGAGAAATCTTCACAAAAACCACATCACCAACGTCGAATTCCAAATCCTTTCGACGCTTATCAGCATAACTCTTCTGACGGTCTTGGGCTGCCTTCATTCGTTGCCGAATGATCTCTATGCAATCTGAAGTCTGACGAATCATCTCTGGCCCAAGCATCAGCTTTTCTCCAGTTTCCAACCAACATGACGGAGAGTTACACGGTCTTCCATACAATGCCTCATACGGTGCCATACCAATGCTTGACTGGTAACTGTTGTTGTACGCAAACTCCACCAAATGAAGGTGATCTTCCCATGATCCTCCGAAGTCCAAAACACATGCTCTGAGAAGATCTTCCAAAACTCGGTTGACTCTCTCGGTCTGACCATCTGTTTGGGGATGATAAGCTGTACTCAAACACAACTCGGTTCCCAAGACTTCCTGGAAGCTCTTCCAAAATCCACTAGTGAACAATGGGTCTCGGTCGCTCACTATACCCTTCGGAATGCCATGGAATCGAACTATCCACTTAACATACAACTCAGCCAACTTTGATGCAGTCCTAGTTGATCGAACAGGAATGAATCGTGCACTCTTAGTCAGACGATCCACAATGACCCAAATCCCTTCATTTCCCGTTCTGGTTCTAGGCAATCCATCAATAAAATCCATCGAAACTTGTTCCCACTTCCATGTAGGAACTTCTAATGGCTGTAGCAATCCACTTGGCTTCTTCTGTTCAGCCTTTACCAACTGACAGTTCATACACTTGGAAATGAAATCTCCAACATCCTTCTTCATACCTTCCCAGTAGTAGGTTCTCTTCATATCCCGATACATCTTGTTTCCACCTGGATGAATTGTCAGCTTCGAGTGATGACTTTCCTTCAGAACTTCACTCCTCAATTCATCTATATCGGGAACAACTAGTCGTCCTTGCTTCCGAAGCCAACCCTCTCGATCGACCTCGAATCCTTTATCCTTTTCTGGATCCAATCCAGATTCCAATTCACGGATAATCTTGACAAGCTTATCATCTCGCTTTTGGCCCTCGCCAATCCTTTCCACAAGAGTGGGTCTTATCGATAAGTTTGCCAACATCTCAGGTTCCAATTCACATCTAGGCCTGAAGTCAAATCCAGCTAAATACTCGAGATTTTTCCATTCTGAAAACATGGCTCCCAATCCCGCATGTCTTCGACTTAACGCATCTGCCACTGCGTTACCTTTTCCCGGAGTATAAGCTATACCAAAATCATATGATGCCAAAAACTCTAGCCAACGTTGCTGCCGAAGATTCAAATCCTTTTGGGAGAAAAGATACTTCAATGACTTGTGATCCGTAAACAACTCGAATCGAACTCCCAACAGATAATGTCTCCACATCTTCAGAGCAAATACAATTGCCGCTAATTCCAAATCATGAGTTGGGTAATTCCTTTCATGCGGCTTCAGTTGTCGACTGGCATACGCAACAACTTTATCCTTCTGCATCAGCACTGCTCCAAGTCCAGTACCACATGCATCGGTGTAAACCACCATCTCATCATTCCCACTTGGAATAGTCAAAACAGGAGCACTCGTCAATCTCTCTTTCAGGATTCCGAAAGCTTGCTCACACTTAGCATCCCAACTGAACACTTGGTTCTTCTTCGTCAATCCTGTTAACGGTGCAGCTACCTTGGAGAAGTCTTTGATAAATCGTCGATAATATCCTGCTAATCCAAGAAAACTTCTCACATCAGATGCATTCTTAGGTCTAACCCAATCCTGGATTGCTGCCACCTTAGCGGGATCAACCGCTATTCCATTTCCAGAAATCACATGGCCTAAGAACCTCACTTCACTCTTCCAGAAGTGACACTTCGAAAACTTAGCCTTCAGCTGATGTTTCCGCAAGATTTCCAAAACAATACGCAAGTGCGTCTTGTGCTCTTCTTCCGTTCTGGAATAAATCAGAATATCATCCACGAACACAAGTACGAACTTGTTCAACTGATCCCTGAACACTCTATTCATAAGATCCACAAAATATGCTGGCGCGTTAGTCAATCCAAACGGCATTACCAGCCACTCAAAGAAACCGGATGGTGTCCTAAAAGCAGTCTTCGGCACACTATCCTTAGCCACTCTCAACTGGTGAAATCCCATTGCCAAATCCATCTGAGAAAACACCTTAGCTTCGTGAAGCTGATCAAACAAGTCATCTATTCTCGGCAATGGATACTTGTTCTTCTTAGTCACCTTATTCAGCTCACGATAATCCACACACAATCTCAACGACCCATCTGCCTTGGTTGCAAACACAACTGGTGCACCCCACTCGGACACACTACGCCGAATGAATCCTTTCTATAAAAGATCATCAACTTGCACCCTCAACTCCTGCTGTTCCCTAGGCGCCATCCGCCTAAGAGGCATCACAACAGGTCTGGCTCCTTCAACTAGATCTATACGAAACTCGATCTCTCTATGCGGCGGCAACCCTTTGACTTCGTCAAAGACATCCTCGAATCCATTTGCGATTGGCACTAAAAACAGTCCATCCCGTGGAACAACTAGCGAATACATGAAGCTCATGAAGACGCCTTCCTCATGCTTACATCGTATCAAAATCTTTCGCCCTTCCACATTCTCGACTGTCACCTCCAGCCTCTCACAATCAACCCTAGCCGCATACTTCCTAAGCCAGTCCATACCCAAGATAATTCCGAACCCCGCAAAGTTCAGAACAAAACAATCACAAACAAAAGAGCAACCATGACTCGACACAACTAGACCACGGCATAACATACACAAACAAGACGAACCCCCAACTGGATTAGTCACAACCAATGGCCTATCCACAATATCCGGTGCCAAACCTAACCGGCCTACGAGTTCATTACAAACAAATGAATGCGACGCTCCAGTATCAAACAGAACTCTAACTGGAACACCACATAGAAAAAGAGTACCTTGAACCACCACACTCTTTCCCTTCTCTTCAGCAGTAGGAGCTTTCGAAGACGACGGAACAGCTCCTAAAGCATAGGCTTGCACAATCTGCCTGTCCTTCCTTGGTTCTGGACAATTCTTCCTGAAATGCCCCGGCTTGTCACAGTTGTGACACTTCATCGGTGCCTTCGGATTCTTACAATCCTTAGAGAAATGGCCCTTCTGCTGACAATTGTAGCAAGTCACCTCGCCTTTCGGCTTCTTCTGGCCATCCTTACCCTTCTGTTGCTGTTGCTTCCTCTTCTGGTTTCCACCCTGCTGTGGTTTAGATTCTCCCTTGGTAACAGCAACAACAGGTCCTTCCTTAGGAAACAGACTCTCATGTCTAAGAGCTTTCTCCACAAGCTTCTCAAATGAATCGTCCAAATGATCCACCAACTGTCTCCCAAGATAACTATCCAAGCCGGTCACAAACTTCTCATTCTTCTGATAAGCAGATTCAATATATGACCGGGCATACTTGGACAAAGCTTCAAACTCAGAAACATACTCAAGAACAGATCTTCCACCCTGCTTGAGCTCTACAAACTTCTTGAATAGAACAGACTTCTGAGCTGTAGAAATGAACTTAGCTTCAAACCTGACTTGGAATTGCTCCCAAGTAATCTCTTCTTCCGGAGTAGTGATGGTAATAGAGTTCCACCAATCAGAAGCTCTCCCTTGAAGCTGCCTTGATGCCAACTTCCTCTTAGTTGCATCATCAATTCCCAAATCACCAAAGATCCTTCTACAAGCATCTATCCATCTCTGGACTTCGATAGTTGATTCTGTTCCTAAGAAAACCTTCCCTCCAAGAGCAGTATAATCCTTGCACAACTTAGCAAAATCCACTGGTTTCGGAGTTTGGACTTGAACTCCAACATCAACTGCCGCCCCCGGAACTGGTATCCTCCTCATGATCGAAGTCATCATAGCTTCGAACATGGCTGCATAATCAGCAGTCTCTTCAGTAGCACGGCCTTCCCTAGCAGCTGGTCTCCCTCTTCGACTCATTCTCAATATCTATAAAAAGGAATGATTAGAACATCTAGAGAAGCAACTGCATAAAGGACTTAGCTCTACTAAGCTACTATATTATATATAGTATTCATCCATCAAAATACAATTACGTCTCTCATACGTAGTTACGACAGCGAGCGTTGGGTAAAATCGATTAACCAATGCTCTGATACCAAATGTGACGACCGCCCATGACCCCTGCACCGAATCTAGAGATAGAGCGCTGTAAAGTGTGCCAGGCGACCATGGACGATTGTCAAGGTAAGATTTAAAACAAAAGAATCTATCGTATTACTCACAGCGCATGGGCAAAATACAATAGAACATATGTATAGTGAAGCTTTACAGAACAAAATGACATCATATAAAACTCCATAATAGTTGAATACAAACATCCACATAGTCAATACATCCAGCCTCACTACAAATCTCTCAGAGAATACAAAACAGCGGAATATCCAATACATATAATAAGAAGATAATATGCAACCCTCCAGCTCGTCTTCGATATCAGCATCGTGAGAAGAGAACAGCACCTGTCACCTGCTACCTAGTCTGCCCGTCCCAAAATAGACGAACAGCCCAAGGCAATAAGAGTTAAAACATAAAGCCTTGAGTCAGACAACAGTCTTAGTGAGCAGTAAATTAACTAACAACATACCAAAAGAGCATAAAGGAAAAAGGAATAGGAATACAACCCTCCCACTCCAACCTCATTCTACAGTGATAGCCCCCAGACACACACTAAGCAGAAGCAAACATAGTAGAGCATACAATTTAAAGTAAATACTATCACTCGAGTCAAGGGCGATGTTTTCCAAGTACCAAGGCCTAAATCAGATAAGCACCCAGAAAATACCGCTCTTGAGTCCGAATGACGATACAACCAAACATCCATGACTCTGGCTATCACTGTTATCATTGCTTCGATATCACCGTTAATTGAATGACCGGCACATTCTTTCAGCCGTCCGTCAAGGGCTAATGGAAACCCCGGTTCTAGACATAACTCCCGCACGTCGTCGCAGCCCGTGCCTAGGACTATCGAATCTGCCCAGAGTACTCGACCATCAACAGTTGGCCGTTGGGACTATCGAATCTGCCCAAACGTACTCTTGCTTAGAGCATGCTAGAACCTTCAACAACGATGCTATCCAAGCCTCCTAGTCATCCTCCTCGACGACTATTCCCATATCCATTCATTATCCTCAACTCGAATCATATCACCGAGTTATCAACATGATTGGAATGATCCCATCTGGATTAGACCAAGTCTTCATCATATGATTGCCTCGCTTCATTACATCCTCGCAAAGCCTCATCTCATCATCACATCATCGAATCTATGCATAAGAGCTTCATCATCCCGCTTCATATGCCACGATCAGCTTTTCCAATTCAAGAGCCTTTCCCTTAGCTTTTGAATCATCTTCGATCTAATCTAATCATCAATCATCTAGTTCATAACAATCAATCAAACCAAACATCAATCCAAGCAATCAAGCATTCAAATATGATCTAAGTAGACAATTATAACAATAATGGCATTTTCGTAATTAAAGAGTTGAAAGTCCAATAAGCATGAAAACATGGATTATATCTCTACAAACTTGATGAATGAACTTGCATAGGTTAACATATGATAAAATGGATGTAACATCATCATGAACAATGGATCTATATGGATCTACACATAGGATGAAGAAAATGCATGGAAATCACTATTTTAACACCAAATCGGGCCAACAATCCGATATACTCCTTTGGATCCGTGTGAGAGATAATCACCACTCACCAAATCACCTAAACAAACCCAAATCAACCCACTCCAGATCTGGACAGCGAAGGATGAAGCTTGATCTATCACGGATCCGCTTCAAACGAAGAAATCTCTCTTGAAAAGATGAAGATCTTCAATCTAAGCTCTTGAATCTTCAATCTTGATCTTCGATTTGGATGGATGGAAGCACTAGATTAGAGTGGAGAAAAGAAGTGAAGAAGTGTAGAAGTCGAGCTCTCAAAATGGCAGCACTTCGTCGCTTCAAAAATCCGGATCCCAAAAAGTGAGAACAACCCCTCCTATTTATAGCTGAAATTCCTTAAGTCGAAACCTGGCTATCTCCCTAAGTCGCTTCCGACCTAAGCCTCTCCGACCTAAGCCTCTCCGACCTAACAGGTGCACGACTTAACTCCTCAGCGACCTAACACTTAGGAAACCCAGCGACCTAACAACCTAACGACTTAACTACCTACGACTCAGTTGGGTTGCGACCTAACAACTTAGGCTTCTACGCGACCTAACACAGGCTACGACTCAACCCTTCAGCGACCTAACAACTTACTAAGCTACGACCTAAGACTTACAAAACCCTGCGACCTAACAACTTAGCACCCACGCGACCTAACAGTACTACGACCTTATACTTATGCGACCTATCCCCTTAGGTCGCTAACACGGCAACTCCTTAGGTCGCTAACACGCTAACCCCTTAGGTCGCTAACACGCTAACCCCTTAGGTCGCTAACCTATAGGTCGCTCCAAGATACTAAGTCGCTAACCCGGTAACCATTAGGTCGCTAACTCGCCCTGCCGACCTAACACTTAGCTCACTGAAACTCTTAGGTCGCTCACAACATTCCTTAGGTCATTGCCGACCTAACTCTACCCCAGAATACTTAGGTCGCCTACCACTCTTCCTTAGGTCGCCTGAACCTCTTAAGTCGGTCACGACTTATCTCCCAGGTCGGTCACTACCTTAAGTCGGTCAACCACACTCCCTTAACTCGGTGAGTTCCTTGAGTCGGCAACTCGACCCAGACTTGTTGCTTAACTCGTCCAAACTCCTAAGTCGGCTACGACTTAGGACTTAAGCAAAATTCTGCCCAAACCAGAAATGACTTAACAACCATACAACCAAAGGTCAATCATTTTAGAATGTTTTGATCCGTAAAATACGGGTCGTTACACAGCCCAAAGTTACAGTAAAGCAACAAAAGAAAATACTCAATTGTCTGCATATTAATTATGCAAAACCAAAGTCAGATCAGAGGTAGCAACTTTGAGCTACAGGATCAATCAAGTAAATATGGGCAGGTCCAGTACAAATCAAACAGTATAGGCATACACAAAACGTATGTATGTACGCACATATATGGTAAGACTTGAGCATGCAAGTGCAGACAGCAAAGGCGTAGCCTCAGCATCAGATCAGAAGTGGAGCCATAGCCAAGTGAATGGCCAAAACAAGACAACTCGAATGAACTACAAGTATGCCATAATGCCAATGGAGAACAGGCAACGCAAATACACATTGACCAAACATTGAAACAAACAGTAATATGCAGTTCAATGGTTAGTTCAGGTCAGACCAACCCGAAAAGATGTAACCACTATATGCAGCGATACACAGTGGCCTGTATGAAGTACCCAAAACCCTATACAAAAACTGATACACATAAAAGGAGATGTATCAAGATACTAATGCAAGCAGACTCAAGCACAGATGTAAACTACTCAAAGTAAACACATGGATGTAACTCGACTAACAGATTGAACTACAAAGAGGCACATGAACAGCAAATCAGACTCAAGGCTACAGTGAACTACACGATGAACCAGTTTACAATGAAGACACATTTGAATGAATCATCCTCAGCATCAGATCAAAAGTGAGGCCATACTCAAGCGCACTGTATCAGGTACAAATGCAAACACGATAGAAGTGAACTGATCGAAACAACAACAGGGTAAAATGCAACAGAGTATACAAGGACCAAGTCTATATTTTTGGGAAGCCAAGGATCAATATATCAAAGACAAGTAGACACGGACAAATCCGAGAAATCAAATTCAAAAACCAACCTGAATTCAATTATCAAATCCAGTTCGAAACCAACAGAAGAAAATGCCACGTAGCCATAGTCGAAAATCACGGAACATAGTCTATCGTCACAATTTTTAAAGCCGAGTACTTTAAACCATGACAATCAAGCAATCTCGTATTTATGCAAATGAATTAGTCAAGAAAGATCACGAACATCCAAGTAAAATCGAGTGGCCGATCGAACAGAAGTGATAAATTCAAATATGTATCAGAGAATTCAAATGCCAAAGTCTGAAATCATTTCGAATGAACAAAGTCACAAAATGAAGTCACCAAACTACTGCACTGGACAAATGCGTACAAATGAACAATTTTTCTCAAGGCCACAATCCAAAAAGAAATCATCATCCCAGTCAGAGAACGAAACAAAGTTGCAGCCGATGAAAATTCACCAAACCAGCTACTGACAAAAGCCAAGGTTAAATAAATTCCGCAAACAAAAGTCAAGCCCAAAGTCTAATCGAATAGCCAAGAAATCATAAACACTGAAGTATGAATCAGATGTGAGTAAACTCACCATTTTTTTCGAAGCGAAGACGAGCTCGATCGAGGGAAGGAGCTGCGAACGGTCGCAAGCAAACAACCAGAGAATCGATCAACAGCGAACGAGCGCAAGCCAGAGCCGAAACCCTAATTCGAGAAAGAAGAACGAAGCCGCCAAAGCCCTAATTTTCGATGCCGGGGAATGAACGAAAGACGAGTTGCCTCTATTTCTTTCTTTCTTTTCGAATGTTTGCTAAGGGCTTGGAACGATTGGAAAATGGAGGGGGAGAAACGAATGAAGATATCGTGGCCGCCATTATTTTGTTTTCTTCGATTTTGGCTTAGGGTTTACGAGTGGAGTCAAGGGAGGGGAATTGGGTGTTGAATACTATCACGGCTTCAAATTGGCTGAGATTAATATTTAAAACCCAAGCAACACTTAACCTCTTTCCAAAAGAATTTCAACTTCAATTTTTTTAAAAAAAAAACTTCAATTGCAATTGCTAAATGAATTTAAATTGTCATTTGACGATATTCAACTGCTATAAAACCCCTGGGTTGTTGCAAATAAGGCTTGTTAGAAGCGACCATCCGTATGTTATGCCTTAGACGAGTATTGATTACATCGATAGGAGTTGTGTAAATTACTCCCAACGGTATATATTCAATCCAAATCTAAAACGAAACTACGGTGGCTAAGAAAAATTCAGAACAACTCATAATAACAATAACACAGATAAGTATAATCACATCAGAACAGAAATATCAGATATATAGCGGAAGACAAGTCTGGATACATGCTACAACAATCGATAGTTCACATGAACCAAATGTACATATACATCATAACATACATCGGATGAGAGTCAACACCAAGAGTAACACCACGAAGTCTAGACAAAAGATGGAGTGAAATCCCCAAAGCTGAAGCTGCAACTGAATCAGAGATAGCGATTATCCTGAAATAACTAGGTCTGACCCAAGTATTATTTAAAAGAAAATAATAAACGGATCAGTCTAATTTAAACTCAGAAATAAGTGTATGATAAACAATACTTAAGCAAATAATTATAGTCTCGAATGAGACTATTCAACATAAATAATCAACATAGTTTAAATGAAGAAATCTCAATTTAAACTCCATCAAAATCAACTTTCAAATTCACAATTGAATTCAAAACAGCAATTCACAAAATCTAGAAATCAAAATAGATAACTAGAAAAATCAGCATAAAAATGGATCGATCCCAGCAGATGGCGAGTTTTAGCTACGCCGCACGTGCATCTCATATGGCCGAAGCCTACCAAGTACTATAATTTTTGGCGCCCATCAGATGACCCGAAGGTCCGTAGAGTGACCCGAAGGTCTAGTACTGGTAATTGACCCGAAGGTCCATCAGATGACCCAAAGGTCCAGCAGAGTGGCTCGAAATCCTAACAAAATCATCAAATAGAAAATCCTCAGTAATTATTTCAATTAACAAGTCCGGAGTTAACCGAAATAGTAAAAGTGTGGTTCCATACTCCGCACTTTTGCTAAATCGTTTAAATCTCTTCATCGTTTCCTTGAAAGTGCAAAATTGTGTATTCTAAATAAATAACATTTTACGTTCTCAAACGGACAAGTCCGGAATTAAGCGAATCAGTAAAAGTAAGGGTTCATAGTCCTTAATTTTGCTGAAGTGTTTAAATCGATTCCTCATTCTTTTGAAAGCATAAACTATAAAAAAAATTGAAACCATTTTTATTGTAAAACGATTTAAAAAAACACGTGATTAAAATAGCAACATCTGTAGCAATTTCGACAAGGAAATTGTGCATCTCAAAACACCATAAAAATGGATTACGAAATCAGTGTTGCGGGATAGCCGCTTGAAAATTCACTTTAAAATTGACGGTTACTGAAGTCAAAACAACAGTAATTTTTATTCGTCAAAAATGTCATCAAAACAGCACGCTTCAAAAAAGAAAATTTAACACCGGAGTAAATCCCGTTATAAAAATAATGGCAATAAAATTCGTTTCAAAACGAAACTCCGGTTCAAAACAAATTTTTCATCAGACCGCACTATTGCTATAAATTATTTGAAATACTGGATAGCTTGGCAGTAACATTCCAAATGATGCTATCATGACATATATGCACTAAATCAATGCAACTTTAAGTGGCCCGTACGCATTTTATTGAATGCAATTATAAACTTTTGAACAAAAATTAAAGTAAACTGGCCATATATTTAACATCTTTCAAGATCACTAAATGCATGCCTACTCCAAAGTGAAATACAACAGAGGAAAGGACTTAACAACTACACGTGTATGCTTAGAAAAACAATTGAACAGATCAATATGGCCAATAACTTATATAAAAACGTGCATGCAAAAATGATTCAACTACATGTACAATAAACACGTACTGAGGCAAAATGTCAACCACCTAACATTTTTTTGAGCATAGTAACAAAAAAACAAACTCATACTCAAACTATAAAAACTGGTACGCACGCAATTAACAAGGACCTGGGCATGAATTCATGCAAAGTTTGCATGTGCTAGAAATACATAGATGAAAAATAAATGCCTGGACACGTTCATACTCCAAATTTTAAAGCCTGGCCATATTTGTTTCATATATATGCACGAAATTTACACTTATACACACGCATGAAGATTAAAATGAAGGCACGTTGAAGATTAAAATGAAGTCATGCATGAAGATTACAACTTGAACACTTGCATTCCTTTGCATGCCTACCCACGGACCGATACACACGCACGCATACAATATTTTGGACACTGATGCGTGTACATACCCCATAGTATGCAGACATCCCAGGGTTTCGAAATGATCAGTGCACGCAAGGACGAAGAGAATAAATTAGAGAAGTGAGTGTGAAATCACCAAATATTGGCTTCAAAACTTGTTAACAACTAGAAACCTAAATTCCTTGAACTGCCATTAATGCCTCCTTTGCTTCAGAAAAATGAGCAGTTGCAGAGATTTGTTTGAACAAGTCAAGAATTGAGGAGTGCTGAAAAGTGTTTTGTACAATTGCATGTAATGAAGACGTGCTTAAGGTAAGAGAAAGGACAAAGCTAGCCTAAAAATGATGACAGCTGCATAGTTTAAATATTTTCTTTTACACAATTTGTCACAAAAATGTGTTCAAACTTTGATTTAGAAAAATGTGACAGCACACGAAAGTATGCTCCACTTGCTTTTAAAAAAGTTTGTTCACAGCAATGTTGTAATATGCACCACTTTGTTTTGAAATGGGCCATATTTGTTTGCACGTGAAGGCAACAAAGTTTATAACACAACTTTGTTATTTTTCAAAAGACTTTGCCATTGACCTTGTTACATTTTTACATTGCCAATTTTTTTTCAAATTTTAATTTAAAATTTTCTATTTAAAATATTTATTTCGATAGTGATTCAAAAATCACGGTCGTTACATTGGGTTTTGATTTTTGTCAAAATTTAGGCCCGTTAAGGTATGGGTTGTTGCTAGGGTTCCTAAAATTCTCTTGGGACAATTCATACAAGATCCCTTACATACAATTATTACGTGCAGTTTTTCGATCCACACAACCTGCCAAATCCTTGGCGTAGGACATGTAGGTAATTCTTATAAACTCTTATCGTATAGGGTTTGTAAACTATTCTTTGAATGATATTAGTTTTAACCTTGTGTACTATTCTTAAGTACACACCTCATAGAAAGAATTTATCTCAACTTTACTCATCATTAATCGTGCTTTGTCCAATAAAGTTTGATTACTCCTTATCAATACATCATTATGTGTTATAGGGAGGAGTTACCTTTGATATTGAACCTTTATTCATTTTTAGGTACATTCGGAACTCTTTCCAATATACTCACCCAATCGATCGGATTGAATCATTTTATTTTATCACACGTTATTTTGTTTACTTTCGTTTTATATTCTGTGATTTATCATACACATACTACATGTGTATCAAATACACACGTCTATATTGGTGATAAATCATCAATGAATATATCCAAGTACATGGAACTGATTTGGTATTAATAGACTTAAGATTGTGTACATCTACATGTATCAATCGGAAGAGTTCATCAACTCTTATGATGCTCCCACTAATTGGGTGCATAGCTCTTCAATTGTTTAATTTATAATTAACCAGTGCCATATATTCATAATCATATAGTAAAAATTATTTCTCAAAACTACGACTTAGTCTTTAATTCCAAAATAACTGTAAATAATTTTAGATACTTTTTTATTTTCAATGCATCACTTTGTTGTAAAAACAAGTACCACGTCAAGTTTAATTTCATAACGAATATTCATATTGAAATACAACTATATATGTTTTTCAGTTGGCACGAAAAAATAATCACTATTTAATAAATAATGTTCGATATGTTTTACAAAAACAATTTTCTTAACTTGATGCAATCAATAAGTGTATATGGCATGCTCCCACTATTTCTGCCATTACTATAATAGGGTATCGAATATAGAGGTCCATCATCTACTTAATATAGACTATTTATTACATATACTGCAATAAGTTTACTGGAGTGTTGTTTGATCAAATATCTTGAAAGCATAGAAATAAATCCCATAGAAAACAATTTTTTATACAAATCACATTTCAGGATAGAAACCATGTTTCTTATTCCAATGTTAAGTGTCATATCATTATTATTACAATTCTCATTTTCGATGTTTCTTTATGAAGCAGAAGTGACCGTTCACTCTTTTCATCCCAACTGTACCTTAAATTACATTTATTCTTATACATTCCTTTTCCTTTCAAATGGTCAAACCATTCAAAAGAAATCCTTTATTACAACATTATAACGAACTCTTTACAAAAAAAATTCGATTATCTTTAACATCTAAGGACATCAAATATGTTGCACTTTACGTGAACTGATCAAACTAACATTTCGGTGATCAAGTTCTTGTAGTTTTAGTCTAGTGTTACATTTAGCACAATACGATCCTTTTGTAATCAATCAACTGAATATTCGATCTCGCATTATGGTTTATTTTCTTATTTCGGATGAACTAATTTCATCGAAATATTATACATTACAACTGTGACTGTTCTCCATATAACGTTTATATGCGATTATACATGGATCAAATATCCATAGTATTGTATTGCTTTTGAGTTTGGAACTCATAGAACGCAACACATGGTCTCAACTAACTAAACACGTACGTGGCCAAATTATGAATAAGTAACTGTAAAATTAAGCACTTACATAGGTATCATATGCAATAATCATTCATCACTAAGTATATGTCATACTTCTATTTGCCAATTTTCAATTCAGTTCATTTGTATATCTTAATTGATATACATTTTATCAATCATTTTAAATGCATAAATTTATCAATGTGGATTATTATAACATCGTATATCATATGTTCTTGCAATATTAGAAATGTTAAATGTTATTATTTCATTTTTCTAATAAAGCTCCTACTAGTCTTTTTTGTTTCTCCAAACCCTAAGATGAAACATAGAAGTCTTTTGACTTCACTAATGGGTGTTAGGACTCGTCTGTTTTGATATTCTGATCTTGAGTTTGCTCAACAAATCATAGCCACATAAATGATGAATAACTCCTTAACGTTGTATCACATATAACTCCTAACTCATGTTCCCTTGTCCTAATCTTATTTGGACCTTGAGTTTGCTCAACAAATCGAAAGAGATTATTCGCTCATACCTACCATATCGCGATGGCCAAAGTATAGTATATATACCTTGAGTTTGCTCGACAAATACAGATAATTATCTTACATTGTCTATTCAATGTATTAATTATATTACACATAACATCCCTAGCTTAAGTTTGCTCAACTAAGGAGTATACAGGTAACTTATTAATATATATGGTAGCAAATAACATTATATTGAAGATGCATAATATTCAATATATTGTATTGAGTGATATCGACTTATATTAAATAATGTATTTCTTATGAAATACCATCGTGATTTAAGTGTCCAACACATCAGAAATCATTGTTTATGTATATGATTCTCCATATATATTTAACCCTTAAGTTTATTTGGGTTTCTTTAATGTTCCACCTTTAGTTTATATATTCATATCAATTAAGTTTTATTATTATGTAACTTTTAGATTTCATATCACTTATATAATAGTCTTATGTATCATTTTATATTAGTTAAATTTCATTTAACTAATTCTAATTAATTAACTCTTTAATTAATTTTATATTGGTATTCCAATACAACTTTTATTGCACATATCTACTATAACCTTATAGTATATGCTATAACCATTATAGTATAGAACATATATCTTATATATGTGTGTTTTTTATTTAATTAATTAACCTTTAATTAATTTATTTAATTAGATAATTTTAACTAAATTATATCAATTTCAAAATTTATCTTACATACATACGTGTATACTTATGTTATCTTAAACTCTTTAAAATAACATAACATATATTGATATATATAATACATGCATATAAGTATTAATTTATTAACTCATTTAATTAATTTATTTTATTAATCTTATTAATAAATTTTAAATTTTGAAACTAATATTTAAATAGTTTCAAACATTTTGAAATTTTCATTACCTATTCAAGCATTTTGAAAAATATGTTATATCATAACCTTTTTATGATAAACATGTTTTTATTATAAATTTAAAATTTAAAATCTTGTCTTAATTTGCCTAAGGCCCAATTCAAATTGGGCCTTTTCTATTAGGGACAACCTTTGGGCTCACTTCACTTTTCAGACTATGTTGGTAACCAGGTAGGACGGGGTACTTGATTATCCAATTCCAATCCTAGACATTGTCTTTGTAGACACCGTACTAGGTGGACAAGCTAAATTAGTTAGCCCTAACATGACTAATTTAGACCGCATAGACTATTGCACTCTAATACCATTGTTGGAAGTGGGTCAGCCCGTAGCGGAATAAATGGGTGAATTTCAAAAAATTTACCATTTTGAATCTTTGGGTCTATGAAGTCTAAAGGTATATTAGATCCAATCTAATAAAGTTTTTAAATAAAATTATATTTTATTTAAAATTGATCAAAAGAAGTTTATAATTAATTTAAACTTAAAATATATAGCGTATCATATACACCCAACAATTACTAATAAGAGTAAATTTAGAGAAAGTAACCTTTCATTTATTTCTCCAAAGTTTATGTAATTTAGATAAGCAAACCTTTTGTTTTCTTCTATTAATTTATTCAATTAATGAGAGGATACTTTATTTACATGGAGAGAGAAAACTTTTATTTCTCTCTTCAATTAAATTGATTGATTATTTGAATGTCATTAATTAGCAACATGTACATGGCATAAATGTAAGTATAACCATATGTGTGTATGTGTGTGTGTATTAGTGCAAATTGTATAAGTGCAACATATGATAGGTGTTATCAATTAATGACAAGGTGTAGACATGTAAATAGAAATAAACGGATAGCTAATCATATAAGTAAAAGGAAAATAAATAAAAGGTAACAAGGATCATTGATTCTCTTTCCATTTGGTAAACTCAATTAATGCAGCATATAAATGACAATTAATAGGTGTTAGAAAATATAAACAGTCAACAATAACTTATATATATCTATATATATAATTGCCTCATTTTAAATTATTTTTTGGAAAGAAATCTAATTCATTCCCTTGGCAATATGTAATACATATAATAAATTTTATATATACAAACATATATATATAATTAATTGAGTGTATATAAGATTAAATCAAATTAATCTAATTGATACAAATTAGAGATTTATAGTAATCAATTTAAAAATTGATTTATTGTCAAAACATTAATTGTGTGTATGTAAGATTCAATCAGATCTCTCCGCTTAATATAAATTAGAGATCTATAGTAGTCAAGTTAAAATTTAGATTTATTGCCAAATCATCTTCCTATTTTCTATTTTCTAAAATAATAATAACACAAAATACATACATGTAAACTTTCAATTCTAAAATTACACTTTGTTTATATGATTTAAAACATGGATCTTCAATAAAACATTATATTATTCATACATAAATTTTTGCTTAATTTAGTAAAGTGAAATCCAATTAAAACAATATGAACATACAAAGTTTAGATCCAAAGGATTATACTTTGAATTGAATGTTTACAATTAGATCTGTAATAAAACATTATATTTAAACATACACAAATTTTAATTTAACAAAATAAGAATCCAATTGATAAATTGAACATATAAAATTTCATATCTAAAAATTAGACTTTAAAATGAGTGTTTAGAACATAGTCCAAAAACATTGTATTTAAACATATACAAATTATAGTTTTGGTTTAATAGACTAAACCCAATCAATTCATTCAATAAACAATTCAAACTACACAGACAATTTCCAAATTAAATTAGGCAATAATATGTACATACAAATTATAATAATCAAATTTATCTTTCACAAAAAATTACATCAAATATCATTATCTATAAAAGAAAAATATACCTTATTACCAAAGCCTTAAAGCACAACTTAAAAATAAATTCATCTTAGGATGTTGCCTAGAAATTACACCTTGAATGATGATATTGCCTCAGATCTTTAAGATCCTCATCATATCCTTGCAAGAGATGGATGAACCACTTTTGTTGTGTTTTTATTTGAAGTTGAAAGATTTTGGAGATTTATTTTTTGTTTTCTGCCATGAAAAGTTAGGAGGAGAGAAAGAAAAATGATAAATGACAAGAATGAGTTTATACATCCAGTATGAATTATAGAATATATTTTATTTGAAAGAATTAACTATTTTATATTCTTTAATTAAACTTCTTTAATTAGTTCCTTTGATTGTCTCTCTCCACTCCTTTCTTTTCACATGATACGGCTGAAATTACATACATCAAATGATATAAAATTTCAATAAATTATTCCATTATATGACATAAAATTTCCATAAATCATGCCATCAAATGACATAAAATTTCCAAAAATCATTTCATGTAGTTACCTTTTATTTAAATTACATCTGTATTGTATATCAATGCGCACTAATATAACTTTTATAAATGCATTCAAATAATTACAAACAACTTCCAAACATCAAATAGATTAAATAATAATTAATTATTTTCAGATATGAATTAATTTAATCAATTTACAACATTTTATAGATTAATTAAATCATGTGGTTTTTCAGAAAATTCATCATTACGGTTGTGCGACTGAAAGGTGTAAATTTAGTCAGCGATTAACATCGAATAATTCGAATATTAACATTCACATGTCATCTTAGCTAGTGGTGTAATATTTTGGCTGAATTTGTTGCTTACACATCTTTTTGTAAAATCCAATTTTACTTATTAATAAGCAGTACCCGATAGTAACAATTATTTATATCAATTCTCCTCGTCAAAACTATATCACATTAGGACTTATGGAATTTGGTAGTGGTCAAAATTCCAACATCGCTTATATTTAACTTTATAGTCTAAACACAAAGTCCTTGGTTCGATAATAACAATTATTATTAACCGAAATGCCCTATCTAGAGACTTTGACTTTGAGTTAACTTTAGTTGATCATGATAATAACCTCGTATAACCGAGGAGACGAATCCTCTCTTGAATAATATTTCGCTTCCAATACTTCCACTCAACCCAACTATACTCGTTTGATGGACATCGTGCCATGATTTAACTATAATCAAAGCGGAGCTTCTACATTGAAGATTAACTGTATTCTCAAGTCGAGAGAATTGTGTACATTAGTAATATCGATATTCTCTGCTTGAACTCAATTATATTAACCATCAGAAAACTACCGAGTGAGTCATTCCATGGTTATTCAGTAACTATTAGTACGTAACCTCTTGGTGCCTCCAACGGTCATGAGTAATACACTGTCCAACATTTGGAAAGCATTACGTACTCTAGTCTTAACGGAAGTATCGATATCTAGTCTCAATACATCTTGACTAGAAATATTTAAATTGGTATATTTATTTTCATTGTGATAAATTACTCATGGTTACAACACTTTATAACTACTATCACAGAACATACCATTTATGGATTTTTATTAAATATACTTTTAATTAAATTAATTAATTAATATAACACATTATATCAAGTGTATAATAGAAAGAAAACACCTTTTAGTTTGAACAAGATTGGTTATCAAGTTAGATATATGTAATAAATTACATAAGTTCCCCTAGGGCATACTCCTAACTTTATTACTCAGTTATATTAACCAACATAAACTATCGAATGGGTCGTTCCATGGTTATCCAATAACTATTATTACGTAAACCCTAAATGCCCCCAACAGCCATGAGTAATACATTGTCCAACATTTGGAGACGTTACACACTCTAGTCTCAACAAATACATCAATATCCAATCTCGATGCATCTTGACTAGAACATTTAAAATGGTATATTTATTTTCATTGTGATAAATTACTCATGGTTACAACACTTTGTAACTACTATCACAAAACATACCATTTATGGATTCTCTATTAAATATATTTCTAATTAAATTAATTAATTAATATAACCACATTATATATCTAGTATATAATAGAAAGAAAATACCTTTGATTTCGAACAAGGTTGGTTATTGAGTTAGATATATGTAACAAATTACATAATTGCTCCTAGTGCATACCCCCAACTCTATCGGAAAGTTCATCAAATTCCCATGAAAAGGATAGTTGAGAAGCATAAGGAATATCCGCCATATACCGAAAGGATCCAAGGTTTAAAGTATGGTGCCGAGGCCGAAGTGTTGAAGGCTTCGATATCGATAGAAAAGACTGGCTTTGGAAGAAAGGAAGGTTGTATATTATAGATGAGGGAGACCTTCAGAAGTTGGTTTTGGACTAATGTCATCGTTCGAAATTTTCTATTCACCCAGGGGTACAAAGATGTACCGAGACATGAAACAAAGCTTATACTTGGAAGAGATGAAGAGAGACATTGGGAAACATGCGAATAATTGTTTCACATGCCAATAGGTTAAGGTAGAATAATAGAGCCCAAATGTTATTTTGTAGCCTTTAGAGGTTCTGATATGGAAGTGAGATTCAGTTTTGATAGACTTGTAGATGGCTTGCTAGGGACGAAGGTAGGAAACAAGAGTATGTGGGTTACGATCGATATGTTGACAAAGAGTGCCATTTCATTCTTGTAAAGTCAATAAGGATGGCACCAAGCTTAGCTGAGATATATGTGAAGGCTATAGTAGGGCTTTATTTAATTCCAAGTACCGTAGTTAGTGATCGAGACCCGTTTTTTGCCAATGATTTTTGGCAGGGCCTACAGATTGCTCTGGGTTTGGAGTTGTGTATGAGTAATGCTTACCATCCAAAGTAGATGGCCATACTGAAAGGGTCAACCAGGTGCTTGAAGATTTGCTGATGGAATATGTGTTGAATTTTGATGGATCTTGGGAAGATTGTTCATGTGTTAATAGTTACCAATCCAGTATATGGATAACACCGTTTTAGACATAGAAGACCATGTAAATTGCTTGTGAGCCCGTATTTTCTTATTTAGGGTAATATGTTACTCATACTAGACTTTATGTTCGACCCGTGTTTTTATCCTTGTTTTTCCTATAAACTCATGGGAACTCATTCGAGTAGGTTGAATTTATGGGCTTAGATAGGTTTCCTTTGGGATGGATGAGCAATGCGGGTCGAAGATGAAGAAGAAGGGCTAGGTATTATTTATGTTGTATTAATTTCATTATATAAATGTTCGTGCCAACATCTTCATATGTGGTGCACAACACTAATAGTTGTGTTGTACTATACATCTGACTGATATTGGACATAGTTTTGAGATGTAAAAAAATTGTTAAACTAAATCTGTAATGATGTGCCTCATTTTACTTTTATTCGTTATGTGTACTTAAAACCGTATAATGCAGCTGCTCATCTCTGTTGTCGAAAGATAATTCCAAGGTGGTCGTAGCACGTTGGGGTTCTATCATTGGGTTTCAGAACGAGGGATGTTACACTTTGACTGGGGTGGGATTGAACCTTGGGTTGGTTAGTGGTGGTGTCCTTAACAATGGAAAGGTGAGGGTTGGCTTGTATTAAAGGTGGGTAGGAGTTAGAGTTGAACATGAGGAGATCAGGGATGGCTGGAGGATTGGGTTTGGAGCCGGGTGTGGCTGTGTGATGACCCTGAACTCTGCCTTCGAAAATCGGCACCTGTACTTCACTTGTACTCGAAATGCCGTAGATTCAAATGCCAAATCAGGCACTCCGGAGCTTATAACGCAGTAAGTATAACAACACAGCGGAATAAAGAAATAGATGATATCATATACAACTCCAATGAATACAATATCCATAATGATATACAACAATGATATCAATATGATACAACAAAATCAAAGACAAATAACAATGCTACAGCGGAAACAACAGAACTGATAACTCCAAATGATCCTCAAAAGAGAATGAATCCAACTACTCCAATATCAAGCTCGAATCACCATCAAGTTGCACCAAGATAAGCAACGTCAGCCATGAACTCCAAAAAACTGATCTAGCTCCAGATAATCTGCTAAACCTGACTATCTGAAAAACCCAACTCTAGACTACCTGTGTGGAAAATTGTGGGCAACCAGAGTTTAGGAAGGGAACAATAAACTCCGAGTCAGTCATGGGACTGGTGTGAGCAACAAAAACAGTTTATCTTTAAACAACAACAAAGTATTTTAAACATTGAAATCCGCAATGCTTTTGGAAATCCGAAATGGAAACGCCTCTGGAAAGACGCCCCGAGAACCTAACCAGATCTCTGCAAACACAAGGCCGACGCTACCTCACGCTGTACAGCTGTAACTAGGTAACTACCACACAAGAATGCCATTCCCGGTCGTTACCGACCTTTATCCGAGATGCCCCTCAACCAACAAAGCAACATCACACAGTAATAAATTTACAGTGTCCACACGAGTTAAGTATCTGGGCTCCATACCATGACACCACCCTTTATCCAGAAGAAAATGGACATACCCTAGGGGCGCGACCCCTAAAAACCTTGCCGCAACATGCATGTTTCGACCATTACCGGGTTGTGAGGCTCGACGAAGTCTCGTCCATAAAGCCACGCTTTTTCACAAAGCCACGCTTTTTCACAAAGCCACGCTTCGATCAACAAATGATCAACAGCACTTCGTATGCCACATTACCAAATTGGGAATGTATCATGAGTAACCATCAACTACATAACCTCTGAGCTCGTACGTCTCAGAGAAGGGTGTTAAGCTAGGAGAATAAATTCTCCGCCACCAATAGAAATGTATTTGATAGAAACCAGCTTTACATCTCAAAGTGTAATGTCAGACACACATCCATACAAGTCCGTTCCGGGATCGAACGGAACCGAAGGCACTTCCAAAGAAGCCCTTGCAATCCGGGTATTCACAATCCCGATCGGATTTCCCATCACTTAGGAAATCTATATACCGGCGTGACTCAGTGCAGAGACAATCGATAGGTCATCCTATCGTTCTCGCAAATACCCGGTCTTCACCACCGGTCTTCAAATGTTATCCATATCGTCGTATCATTATTCGGAATGGGTTATATGACACAAAGGTCCTCTCCCGGCTAAATCGAATAACAAGCGCAATTAAAAATCATATGGATACTGGGGTCTTAGTTAAATCACAGCATAAAGCCCAAAACTTTTCATTCGAATGGTTAAACCAAATTACCATTTCCAATCTTTTAAACAAAAAGATTCAATTCACAAAGTTCACCCCATTAACAAAGATCCATTCATGGATTTCAAAACAATTTCCATTTTAATTGAATAGGTTTACTCGTTAAATC
The DNA here is from genome assembly GCA_030737815.1 of Allium fistulosum. NCBI lineage: Eukaryota > Viridiplantae > Streptophyta > Magnoliopsida > Asparagales > Amaryllidaceae > Allium > Allium fistulosum. Next base: position 91,276,264 of record CM060905.1, read on the forward strand.
TTTAAATCAAGATTTAACTTATAGCTTTCAAAACTCGTTTCCAAATATTCATTCATAGTCTTTCAAAACAATTCCATTTCAAGTTGGATTAACTCGTCCGGTCTTTGAATTAAAGACTCATTTCATAGTTTTCAAAACATTTCAATTCCATTTCAAACTTGAAACCTTTCAACACAATTTGGAAATTCTTTCTTAAAATGAAAGCTATTATTATTTGAAAACTAGTAGTTTTCATTTCAGAAAAAATCCAGTTATATTTACACGAGTTAAAACCCTTGAATTAAATTCAAATTCCCAAATCAATACCTTTAAAATGGTTTAACCCATATAAAACTTGTACAGCATCTTTAATCCCTAGTTTCAAATTATAGAATTCAATTTCAAACTTGAATTCAAATTTAAATCAAATTATTTAAATTTCAAGATATCCAAAATATCTTTAAAACTCTTTTCAAAAGCTTTTCATATTAAACCCCAATTTCCAATTTCAAACAATTGAAATTAAAATTTTCAATTTCAAAAATATTAAATTTAAATCATTTGCGACTTAACCGATTTCCACGTGAAATCCATATTTGTGTGTGTAAAAGTGTGGTCCATGGGTTTTACACACAGTAGTGCAACATCATTCAATCATCACAGATCAAATACAGAAATACAATTGATAAGCAGTATTAACTATAACGCTTATCATTCATTCACAGATCACAGATATATATATATATATATATATATATATATATCATAGATAATCAATTACATTCATCCCAGATAAATAAATTACAGATCAAAACACAAATCAGGATGTATCACAAAGCATCATATATCAGGGATATCAAACAATTCACATCCAATAGGATCCAATCATCCATAAGTAAGATCAATTAATTATCTGATTGATTAAATCAGATTAGTCACTAATCCTGGTTAATTAACATTAACAAATTACAAATTATTTTAATTAATTAACCTTTAATAATAAATAAATTAGCCTCAATTAATAAATCATTAATTACCTTAATTAATTTATCACATTAATTAATTACCTTAAATTAATTAAAATAAGTGATTATCCTTAATTACTTTCCAGATGTTAATCAACCTTTGAAAAACAATTTCCATTTAAACCTTGTCAATGACTTTTGGGAAGAAATCATCATTAAGTAAATAAATAATCAAAACATTATTAAGATAACCATTATTATTTACTAAATTATCATTATTTTAAAAAATTATTATAAAATTCCCTTTTGAACAAAATAATTGCAAAACATTTATTTTGAAAACTTATTTCATTTGAATAAATTTTAAACTAAATCATTCTTTCAAAAGGAACCTGGTCATCAAACTTTAAACCCTGAACTATGTTTTCTACTCAGATTTAAAATCTGGCATCTCAATCTAAAACGACTCGAGCCAATGCAATGAAAACCCGAGTCTTTACTCGTAATACCCGTGCTAAACTTCGAGCTTCCCTCCTCTTCTCTCATCTTCGAGTCGATCCACCAACTACTTCGAGTTTGCTCCCGAGCACATCATCATCTTCCCCAATTCGAACGAACGAACCCAGAATAACATCGTGCATGTGCACGTGCACAGAACCTCCGGCCACCACTGATCGCCACCACGACCATCTACCAGTCATCGACAACCACTGCACATCTCTCGATAACCTAGATACAAAGATAGCAACGCAAAACGAAATCGAACACTCAACATCAAAAACTGGACCCAACCATCATCGGAAATCTACCATCGCCGACGATCCCAACCTTGATGAACCCCGCCGACCTAACCGAAGCTCCGCCTCAATCTCCAGCAACGATTTCCCCCATTGCGATCCACTCCGATGCGTCGCAGTTGCCGCAACAACCTCTACACTCCGATGATCCAAAACCTATCACTAAACCCTATATCGACGCTGGCCGACCACCACAGCCAAAAATAAAATCTCCTACTATTTTTCCAAAGATCATCAACACCCCGGCCATCTTCGACAACAACCCCGATCCTCATCTCAACGTCGGTCACCGGAAATCGACAAAAATGTCGTTTCTGATCAACCTAGAAATTCACGATATATACTAATCTAAAAATTATGATTTCTACACCTAAATTCAACATTTTATAATACAATTATGTTTATATAACCCAAACTTTAAATTAACATGATCGATCTTAACTCAAATTCGATTTTCACTGTCATTTTCAAAATTTTGAGATAAATACTTAATATAAATTCCTATCATCGTTTTTAAAATTAATATTATCTTGTTTCAGTACTTTTCTTTTTAAACATCAAGGCCTAACAACAAATCATTTGGAAGAAAGGAATTTGTTCGGTTGTTTGGAACAGAAATCATCACAGGGTCAGGCTGTATACTTACTGACATATACATTCATATTTAGAGTAATTCAACTAAAATAAAGTTAAAACATTCATGCAAACCTTAGTACATCATCACTACAAAGATCTATCTCATGCATTAGTACTAAAAGATCTTTAGCTTTAAAGAAAATGTTTACTCACAATTTTTTAGGAAAGAGAACAGAGCTTCATCAATTGACACTGGCTGGAAATTACAAGCTGAAGATCTTCACTTTTTGATCTTTGGTTATATGCAGTTGTATTGTTGTTCGTTGATGTTTAAATTGAATTTTGTTTAAGTATGAAATGGTGTTTACTCAGCTCGAACTGAAATGAGGAGAAGTTGATATAAATAAAAAGAAGTTTACAGGTTGATATAATTTGTTATGTACTGGAAATCCTTTGTTTATACTTTGGCCAGAGATTTTTATCTCAAATTGGAGGTTGATAAGAAGTGTTTGTGCGTGCGTTAATGGTTTGTACAACTTATATACTTGCTTTCCTTTCGGTTGATAATGTTGTATGTACTTAGAGATGCAAACATTCAATGCTAATGTCCTTTATGTTTTCAACCTTATCTATTTTGCAAGCTACACTTATATATTTCGGTGGCTAAAGATATGTTTTCATACTTATGTATGTTAACTGTCTTCTTTTTGCAGGTTCATTTACATAGATTTTTGTTTTATTTCTTATTTGTTTAAGTGTACATACTTATGCTTTGTTTACATGCTTTGTGATATAAAATGAATTCTAATTTTAACATGATGTTTAAATCTATTCTAATATATTTACTTTATATTGTATTTCTTTATTTTTCAAGTGTTCATGAATATAAATTTTTTACTTGTTTGTGCTTGAATGTATTTTATTTCTTGATTCATATTTGAATGTATTTCCATATTTAATATGTTGTTATAATTTAACTAATTTATTTACTATATAAAATTTTCTATAATTTATCTTATGTATTTATTTTATACTTGTGTCAATGTATATATACTTTTATATTTATTTTCCAAACCATTTATATAAGATTTGAATTCAAATTCAATGTGTGTGTGTGTATATACATATACAAATTTAAATTTACTCATATATGCCCATATACATATATATTCACATATATACATACATACAATATTTTAAATTTAAATGATTTAACACATTTTTTTATTTGATTTCGGGGAAACTCGCATCACTTTATCGATTTATTTCACAAATTTTATTCAAAAATTAAATTAGTTATCAATTTAAACTTAGAAAAATCCGGGATCGTTACAGACTTCCTCCCTTAAAAGAATTTCGTCCTCGAAATTGCCAGGGAGACACAAAGATAGATGAAGAATATTTCATCAATTCAACTGAACGTCTATTCTGCATTTGGCTTACCAAATCAGAATATCAATAACAGATACAAGAACGAATCTGTTTAACACTTCACAAAATACTCGGGTTATCCAGATCTATGAAATATGATGTGGCATCGGTTAGTTGGAAGGGATAACTAACCATTCGTAGAATATATTGGGACCCAAAGAATAGATAGATATATGGATACAATTTCAAAACTTTCAGTTTAGAAACTAAAGTATACCTATCAACCATAGCAAACAAAGCAACCAATTCATCCAAACACAATTTTGGCCCATCCGGAGTTTATGTCCCATATTAATATATCGAATCTTCTTCCTGGATCAACCAGGAATTATCAAAGAATTGAAAAGAGATGTAACGACTCGTAAATTTTAACTATTTTAATAACGTAATTAGTTGAAATTCTGTGAAATTTTAAACAATAAATTTTGAAATAAAAATTTGATATTTGGAATGCGTCTAATTAATCATAGCAACTGGTAAATTTTCATCAGATAATTTGGAAGTTTATTTTCTAGTGTAATTTTATTCCAATTTATATCAGTTAAAATTGATGATAATAAAATGTTTTCCAAACCAGAATATTTTTTCATAGAAAAATTCTAATTCATCTTCTGACTAAGACGTCATTTTTCGTTTTTCCAAATTCGGACTTCTTTAGCTCCGTCGATCTTATTTTTCTGCGTTTTTGCTGCATTTTCCGCTAGTAGAAAATTCGAATTTTTATAATTCAATCGTATCACTGATATCTGTATACCGTTTTGATCGTCTCGTCGTGCTGATCTCTATGGTATATTCGATTGTCAATTTTGATGTTCGTACACGACGAAAAACGCGAAACGGACAGTCGTATCGGTACCCGTTTTGCGGCCTTTTGACTTCGTGGTGTTTTTCCTTTACCCAATGTGCAAACCAAATAGCCGTTTGATATAAATATTTTCTGGCTCTACTTTTTCCTTTGTCATTCCCACTGTTGAAATTATTATCTTTTGGTACGTTCTTTGATGATTTCTTGTGACCATTCACTGCCTAACTGTTTTGAAAACAAACAGTAATTGAAATTAAATATTTGGTTTGTCACTCTTCCCACCTATTCAAATAATTGGTTTTGTCCATTTTTTTTCTATCATCCGTTAAGTTTTCAATAGCTTGGTGAATGTAATATGTAAATACAAAACAAATCATATTAACGGTCTGGGATAACATCTTTTGCTCTCATCCTTCCTCCTGTTCATCTTCTTTACCACAAAACTGCATGTCATTTTTCTCTCCAGCCTTCCTTTCTCTTGGCTTCTCTTCTTCCACCAAACACAAAACTTCCCTCCACCACCTCTCTTCTCGACCCTCCAACTCACCTAACCGAACCCAGATGCGCCAGCGTCCATCACCTCAACCAAACCCATCGGTCTCAGTCTACTCCCACCTACCCACGTGACCGTCTCCAACTCAACTCGCCATGGCCAAGACCAGCCTATGCCATGTGCAACATCTCCTTCACCCTATCACCTGAACAACACCGAGTCTTAACTCGCCTTGCCTCTCCCCTCTCAGCCAAAGCCTCTTTCGCTCCTCCTTGGCGCATTCCCGATCTTCCCTAGATGTGCCTCGTCTCTACTTCGGAGCAGCGGCAGCCTCCTTCCCTTGTTTTGCAGATTGATCCATGGTGATACTATGCCACATATATATAATCTTTATACAACCTTTTTCCTGTTGCCTATCGGCTCGTGCAATCGAGAGCAGGTCAGTAGATATACTGCAATGGGTATATAAATCGAGATATATATATATGACACGGAAATTTTATGGTGTATTATACGTTGTTTATATTATTTCTGTAAATTTTAAATTACTTGTATATATATATTTCATAGTTTATTTTGTATGATTAGCAAATGCATTTTTGTCCAAATCTGTTTTATAGTTTATACATATTAGTTTACTTTAGTATCATCTGTCAATACAATATGTTTATAATATGAGTTGTATACATATAAAGTTATATGAGTTACAGTTTAAAGTGTATATATTTAAGATAAGAATTAGTCTGCTATGTTTGACGCAAATTTTTTTATGGTTTATTGTATATTGGGGTATGGTATATATATAGTGTCATTAAATACTTATATAGTGTTTGGGTCTGTTCGTATATATATATTGTTATATATAATAAGTTTGTTCTCATTTTAAATCCAAAGGTATGTTTCGGTACTTTGTAGATGTTGTATATATTATATAAGCTATAGTATATACTTATTATAATATGGTAGAGGTATATATTATATTTTATGTTAGTGTGTGTTTTGGGTTTGAGATGTATATCCATATTTGTACATTTCTGTAACATATATACTGCAGCCCGCCTGGTTTGTTTTTTTGAGTAGTATGGTCTATTCATTTATATATGCATCATATTATATTTGTAAGTCTATCACACATTGGTTATGAAGTACATGATATAAAGGTGATACTTATTCGGTCAACTGTTTTATAAAGGAAGTTTGTATATAATGACGGTTTTAATATGTATATATAGATGTTATTTTATATTAAAGTTAAATTATTGATTTGAAAAGAAATATGTATGTTTTAATTTAATATGCGTTTAAATTTAGAGTATGGTTTTATAAATATAGTTATATACGAGTTCACTTATAACAATTATCTTCATTGATTCTGATTCTGATTTATTTCATCGATTCTATCTAACAGTTTGATCGTCAAATTCGTGCCAATTATGATTTGTTTCGGATTTCGTGCTTGGATCCGTAGCTCTGTTCATTTTCAAATTTCTCTAACCTCGAAAGGTGAGCAATCACTCACGATTAACGTTCTTTTATTTATTAAATTTGGTTCAATTGAAACGATAATTGAAATATGCTGCTGCTAGTTATTTACATTGCTTTATATATATATGCCATCATCTGTATCTGTTCACCTGTGACATCTGAAACCATTATCTGTAATTTATATATATATATATATATATGCCATCATCTATATCTATTCACCTGTGACATCTGACACCATTATCTGTTATTTATCACTGATGATATATGCCTGTTACTGTTGTTATATTTTTATCATATATGTTATCACTCTGCAAGTTCCCTATTAATATAGAATTCACTATGGGTTGAAATGATACATACCCGAACGATCTGTAGAATAGGAGAAAATCATTATGGGTTGAAATGATAAACCCAAGCGATTTTCATTTGAATTGAATTTAGGGTTACGGGTTGAAAAGATATATACCCGTATATATATATTTAAATTACGGATTGAAATGATAAATATCTGTATCACTTGACCATAGGGTAGAAAATTGTATACAGACACCGTTGGTCTATATATAAATATTTGAAAAATGATTTCTAAAGTTTTGAAGGAAATATATGGTTGTAATAAAATATTGATTTTTTAAGATCTAATAAAGTTGATTTAATAAAGTTGATTTAATAAAGTCGATTTAATCAATATAAAATAATGTTTAAGTATTTATGTAAATTTATATTTTCAAATATAGAGTTTATAATGATTCAGGTTGAAAAGATAAATTGAAATTGATTTGAAATTATATTTATTTAAGAATTTTACTTAAATAAGGTTGATTTGAAATTTATTAAATTTGAAAATTTAAAGATATGTTTTATAACTTGAATTTGATTAAAAGTGACTTAAATGAATATTTCAAACTTATATAAATTTAAATGGGATATTTTGTTTATTTAAATTTTAAATTGGTGTCGTATTTAGATGTATTGAAATGATTAAAGAAATATCTCAGAAACAAAATGTAATGAAATTAAATTGAGATATAAATGGAATTATCAGATTTAGTTTTGAAATGTGAATATTTAAAGCTTTGAAATATATTGAAATTGAAATGGCTTATTTTGTGGTTCAAATCTGTATTTGAAATCGTTATAATTCAAATGATTTATTGAGAAATTGAATTGAGTTGAAATTGTTGATTTGAAATTTGATTAAGTTTGAATTTGGAAGTTGTGTTAATTTGAATCGATTTGTGAATTTGTGGAAGCTATTTTATTTTATAAAGTATTTTTAAACTATATCTACAACTATTTATATTTTACTAATTTATAAATTATTTTAATATAAACTATTTTATATAAATCATTTTCAATATATATTATTTTATTTTAAATTATTTTAACTTATAACTATTGTATATAAACTATTTTATTGTATAAATTATTTTTCTATATATACAAATTTTAATATCTAAACTGTTTAAGAGAAAAGTGTTAGGATTCCAAAATGTTATGATTTCAAGCTATGATTTCAAAGTGTTATGAATTTCATGGTTTTGATTTCCAAAGTGTTTTGATTTAAAAAAAACTTATGATTTCGAAAGCGATATAACTTTGGAAAGTGATATTATTCTGGAAATGGATTTATTTGAAGTGAAAGTGATATCGTATTGATATGGTTTTGAAATGGCAAAGATCTGTCGGTTTTGAAATATAACTATTTTGAAATTTTATTTAATGACCATCGGTGTAATAATACGTAGTTATTAAAGAGACCGGGATCGGATATGGACATACTATCTGTCGATACCGAAAACCACTTTAATAACTAATATACGCGGAGTGTTGATCCAGAACGAAGTGGATGGTTTTGATGAACGCGTTGACTGAAGAAAGAGGACGATTTTGGATGACCCCTGATATGACTATAACAGGAGCCCTGCCGGACCATTGAGATTCGCCACCTCTAGCGGACACACTTCTTCGTTACCATATCTATTACTTTTGTGATTCGATTTGGGTGCACCCCTTGATTATGGGAGTGTTGTTTCGCGGTGTTGGGGTAGTAGCTGCTATGCCCAACATCAGTCCAGATGACGCAACTACTAGTATCCTAGTTGGTATCGCCTCATGTACCTTGTCATACTGTTTATCCTATCGCGACCACTACGACTTGTTTTGTGTTATACCTATGGGGTACCCTTTGATAACCACTAGTTTACGGTGGGGTTTACAGTGCTGTATAGACTATGGCATTATAAAATGTGTTAAGGGGGATTATGGTAACGCCATAACACTATTTTGATATCGTACTTTACTCATTAGACATTATCTACTTAGCGTACACTACTACATAGTAGATAGTTCAACGGATCCTTAGAGGATGGTTATCCCAAACATCCTTTGAGTTACTTGTATCTCAGTTGTTATTTCACTTGAGTTGGATTTATTGATATAAGAATGTTAATCCTGACTCGAGTGTTTTGTGTTTTCTTTACGCTCAGGTCAGACTGAGTGTACCAGTATTCGAGACTCACCTTTGGAGTTGGAGCTTCGCTTGGAGATCCAACTATCTATCCAGCTTTCAGATATTCAGTTGATTCTAATGATGTATTCTGATTCTTGTATTTGACTATTGTATTCGAGATCTGTTGTAACTTATTTAACTCTGTTATATATATAGTAGCTTCATGAACTACTATTCATTTGTTTCCGCTGCATTATTGTTATATTACTCTGTGTCTGTGATCTGTGATTATTTTATTTACTATATATGCTGAGTTTTGCCATTTAAATTAACAATATATTGTTTTGAATTATTCAAGTCCGACATGTGTGGATTTAATGTCGATTTGAATGGTCCAAAAATTGGGGGTCGTTACAGTTGGTATCAGAGCTCTGGTTTTAGGCAAAACTCAGCATATGTAGTAAGTTTAATTATGGAATCACTTTCATTCGAGCTTGAATCTCTTCCTCTTTGACTCGGTTTCCTTTGAATTTTTGGAACGTTTCCTTTGGTTCCAAAGTCCATTCATGTCTCCCCTCTTCGTGTCTTCCTGATTTTAGAGTATCCCATAACTCCACTTCGAATGATCTCTATAATAAATCGGCGGTCTCGCCAATCTTTGAAAAATTTGTATAGGGGTGAAACTCCTTTACAATCGGTATTGATTCACCAGAGATTTCTGTATCCTCGGTTTACGATGCTGTTATCTTTTGTTATACCCGAATTCTATCTCTAGCAATCGAATGTCAAATTTGTTCTAAAAATCTACCTCAATCTTATTTTGAAGTCACGGTTGACCCGGTTAAGGTTTCCCACGATTTATACAAGTCGATCCATTCTTGTCTCACATTGAAATCTATTTATCTTTCTATCGAGCCTATCTTCTAGTTGAATTATTTTAGTTGGAGTTTCTTTAATCCGAATCTCTATCTTTGTTTTGAAATCCATTCGAGGATATCCGAGTGAGGGAGTGTATTTGTAATTAATATAAAATATTTTATGTTTATAGTGTGTTGTTTGAGTTGTTGATGTTGGTTTGGATTTCCGATCGATTCGTCTGATCAACGCTATCGATAGGATTTCCAAAACACTTGAACAGAGCAAACTGACACAATATTGATTTCAAATTTGGTAAATGAAATAATTTTGTATGATTATATTATAAATATATAAGTAAAATTTTCTGAAAAAAGGTTAATTAATTGGTTGTTTGAAATGATAATATTTGATTATCATTTATTATTCTAAATGAATTTTTAAACATGGTATAAATTGATTTGAAATTTAAATAAATTTAAATCAGGTATTTGAGAATTTAATTTCCAATGATTCCAAACTCTGGTTTTAAAATTTTAAATGTATATTAAATAAAATATTTTTGAATATAAATGATTTTCAATGAATTTTAATGTTTAAATCAGTACTCTTCTCTTTTGTCGCTGGAAAATAATTTCGGTGATGGCGGCCGCATCATCGACATTCATTTTCGAGTTTCGAAGTGGGGAAACCATTCTGTAGCTTTGCTACGGTTTTGTTTGGAAAATATTTAATTTGAATTTCTTAAGTATGACTTGATTTATATATATATATATGAGTATATTATTTTAAATTTAATTTGATTTAATATATATAGTATATACATAATTATTTCTAAAGGGTTTGAAATTAAACAGAAATTTAATTCTTAAAATTATGTAAAAGGATGATTTCAATTATAAACTGAAGTCAAAAATTTTGGATAAATATTTAAACTTTAAATAATTGAATTGGAAAATTTTATTTGTATAGTACTAAATTGCATTTCAATATAACTTACCTAAATTATTCAGAAGTTAAAATGTAATTGGATAATATACAATATAAAATGATTTTATAAATAAATTTGAGTGTTTATAATAAATGTTATACACTTAGATTTTAATTTAAAAAAAATGCTAATAAAGATGATAGAATAATAAGTTAATTGAATGAGATGAATATAATAAATTTTGTTCTGAAAGAATTAACAAATTGAAATTAGGTCAACTTATGGAAATACTTTAAATTTAAACCAATTATTAAATATAAATTAATTTAAATTGAAATTTATATGGTTTAAATTAATTTATATGGTTTAAATATATGTAATAAGATATATTAAGTGGAATAAACTTAATAATAATTTGGAATAAAAGAATTAAATTTGTTGAATGAAAAATGAGTACAATAAATGATTATACAAATTGATGATTTAAAAATTGTTAATGGAGGATGACTAGATAATAAGATAATGAATTTAGAAATAGATAGATTGATTTAACTTAAGTGAACTCAAAGGGATTTAACCAAATTGTTCAATATTAATTAATTTAAATTGAAATTTATATGGTTTAAATTAATTGTTTTACTTGTATTCCAATCTATTTTCTTTCTGGTTGTTTCTATTCTACTGCCTCCTTCCTTTTCGGGGACGAAAAGTTTTGAGTGGGGGAGAGTGTAACGACTCGTAAATTTTAACTGTTTTAATAACGTAATTAGTTGAAATTTTGTGAAATTTTAAACGATAAATTTTGAAATAAAAATTTGATATTTGGAATGCGTCTAATTAATCATAGCAACTGGTAAATTTTCATCAGATAATTTGGAAGTTTATTTTCTAGTGTAATTTTATTCCAATTTATATCAGTTAAAATTGATGATAATAAAATGTTTTCCAAACCAGAATATTTTTACATAGAAAAATTCTAATTCTTCTTCTGACTAAGACGTCATTTTTCATTTTTCCAAATTTGGACTTCTTTAGCTCCGTCGATCTTATTTTTCTGCGTTTTTGCTGCATTTTCCGCTAGTAGAAAATTCGAATTTTTATAATTCAATCGTACCACTGATATCTGTATACCGTTTTGATCGTCTCATCGTGCTGATCTCTACGGTATATTCGATTGTCAATTTTGATGTTCGTACACGACGAAAAACGCGAAACGGACAGTCGTATCGATACCCGTTTTGCGGCCTTTTGACTTCGTGGTGTTTTTCCTTTACCCAATGTGCAAACCAAATAGCCGTTTGATATAAATATTTTCTGGCTCTACTTTTTCCTTTGTCATTCCCACTGTTGAAATTATTATCTTTTGGTACGTTCTTTGATGATTTCTTCTGACCATTCACTGCCTGACAGTTTTGAAAACAAACAGTCATTGAAATTAAATATTTGGTCTGTCATTCTTCCCACCTATTCAAATAATTGGTTTTGTCCATTTTTTTCTATCATCCGTTAAGTTTTCAATAGCTTGGTGAATGTAATATGTAAATACAAAACAAATCATATTAACAGTCTGAGATAGCATCTTTTGCTTTCATCCTTCCTCCTGTTCATCTTCTTTACCACAAAACTGCATGTCATTTTTCTCTCCAGCCTTCCTTTCTCTTGGTTTCTCTTCTTCCACCAAACACAAAACTTCCCTCCACTACCTCTCTTCTCGACCCTCCAACTCACCTAACCGAACCTAGATGCGCCAGCGTCCATCACCTCAACCAAACCCATCGGTCTCAGTCTACTCCCACCTACCCACGTGACCGTCTCCAACTCAACTCGCCGTGGCCAAGACCAGCCTACGCCGTGTGCAACATCTCCTTCACCCCATCACCTGAACAACACCGAGCCTTTCGCCTTGACTCTCCCCTCTCAGCCAAAGCCTCTTTTGCTCCTCCTTGGCGCATTCCCGATCTTCCCTAGCTGTGCCTCATCTCTACTTCGGAGCAGCGGCAGCCTCCTTCGCTTGTTTTGCAGATTGATCCATGGTGATACTATGCCACATATATATAATCTTTATACAACCTTTTTCCTGTTGCCTATCGGCTCGTGCAATCGAAAGCAGGTCAGTAGATATACTGCAGTGGGTATATAAATCGAGATATATATATATATATATATATATGACACAGAAATTTTATGGTGTATTATATGTTGTTTATATTATTTCTGTAAATTTTAAATTACTTGTATATATATATATTTCATAGTTTATTTTGTATGATTAGCAAATGCATTTTTGTCCAAATCTGTTTTATAGTTTATACATATTAGTTTACTTTAGTATCATCTGTCAATACAATATGTTTATAATATGAGTTGTATACATATAAAGTTATATGAGTTAAAGTTTAAAGTGTATATATTTAAGATAAGAATTAGTATGCTATGTTTGATGCAAAGATTTTTAATAGTTTATTGTATATTGGGGTACAGTATATATATAGTGTCAGTAAATACTTATATAGTGTTTGGGTCTGTTCGTATATATATATTGTTATATATAATAAGTTTGTTCTCATTTTAAATCCAAAGGTATGTTTCGGTACTTTGTAGATGTTGTATATATTATATAAGCTATAGTATATACTTATTATAATATGGTAGAGGTATATATTATATTTTATGTTAGTGTGTGTTTTGGGTTTGAGATGTATATCCATATTTGTACATTTCTGTAACATATATACTGTTGCCTGCCTGGTTTGTTTTTTTGAGAAGTATGGTCTATTCATTTATATATGCATCATATTATATTTGTAAGTCTATCACACATTGGTTATGAAGTACATGATATAAAGGTGATACTTATTCGGTCAACTGTTTTATAAAGGAAGTTTGTATATAATGACGGTTTTAATATGTATATATAGATGTTATTTTATATTAAAGTTAAATTATTGATTTGAAAAGAAATATGTATGTTTTAATTTAATATGCGTTTAAATTTAGAGTATGGTTTTATAAACATAGTTATATACGAGTTCACTTATAACAATTATCTTCATTGATTCTGATTCTGATTTATTTCATCGATTCTATCTAACTGTTTGATCGTCAAATTCGTGCCAATTCTGATTTGTTTCGAATTTCGTGCTTGGATCCGTAGCTCTGTTCATTTTCAAATTTCTCTAACCTCGAAAGGTGAGCAATCACTCACGATTAACGTTCTTTTATTTATTAAATTTGATTCAATTGAAACGACAATTGAAATATGCTGCTGCTAGTTATTTACATTGCTTTATATATATATATGCCATCATCTGTATCTGTTCACCTGTGACATCTGACACCATTATCTGTAATTCATATATATATATGCCATCATCTATATCTATTCACCTGTGACATCTGACACCATTATCTGTTATTTATCACTAATGATATATGCATGTTACTGTTGTTATATTTTTATCATATATGTTATCACTCTACAAGTTCCCTGTTAATATAGAATTCACTATGGGTTGAAATGATACATACCCGAACGATCTGTAGAATAGGAGAAAATCGTTATGGGTTGAAATGATAAACCCAAGCGATTTTCATTTGAATTGAATTTGGGGTTACGGGTTGAAAAGATATATACCCGTATATATATTTAAATTACGGATTGAAATGATAAATATCTGTATCACTTGACCATAGGGTAGAAAATTGTATACAGACACCGTTGGTCTATATATAAATATTTGAAAAATGATTTCTATGGTTTTGAAGGAAATATATGGTTGTAATAAAATATTGATTTTTTAAGATCTAATAAAGTTGATTTAATAAAGTCGATTTAATCAATATAAAATAATGTTTAAGTATTTATGTAAATTTATATTTTCAAATATAGAGTTTATAATGATTCAGGTTGAAAAGATAAATTGAAATTGATTTGAAATTATATTTATTTAATAATTTTACTTAAATAAGGTTGATTTGAAATTTATTAAATTTGAAAATTTAAAGATATGTTTTATAACTTGAATTTGATTAAAAGTGACTTAAATGAATATTTCAAACTTATATAAATTTAAATGGGATATTTTGTTTATTTAAATTTTAAATTGGAGTCGTATTTAGATGTATTGAAATGATTAAAGAAATATCTCAGAAACAAAATGTAATGAAATTAAATTGAGATATAAATGGAATTATCAAATTTAGTTTTGAAATGTGAATATTTAAAGCTTTGAAATATATTGAAATTGAATTGGCTTATTTTGTGGTTCAAATCTGTATTTGAAATCGTTATAATTCAAATGATTTATTGAGAAATTGAATAGAGTTGAAATTGTTGATTTGAAATTTGATTAAGTTTGAATTTGGAAGTCGTGTTAATTTGAATCGATTTGTGAATTTGTGGAAGCTATTTTATTTTATAAAGTATTTTTAAACTATATCTACAACTATTTATATTTTACTAATTTATAAATTATTTTAATATAAACTATTTTATATAAATCATTTTCAATATATATTATTTTATTTCAAACTATTTTAACTTATAACTATTGTATATAAACTATTTTATTGTATAAACTATTTTTCTATATATACAAATTTTAATATCTAAACTGTTTAAGAGAAAAGTGTTAGGATTCCAAAATGTTATGATTTCAAGCTATGATTTCAAAGTGTTATGAATTTCAAGGTTTTGATTTAAAAAAAACTTATGATTTCGAAAGCGATATAACTTTGGAAAGTGATATGATTCTGGAAATGGATGTATTTGAAGTGAAAGTGATATCGTATTGATATGGTTTTGAAATGGCAAAGATCAGTCGGTTTTGAAATATAACTATTTTGAAATTTTATTAAATGACCATCGGTTTAATAATACGTAGTTATTAAAGAGACCGGGATCGGATATGGACATACTCTCTGTCGATACCGAAAACCACTTTAATAACTAATATACGCGGAGTGTTGATCCAGAACGAAGTGGATGGTTTTGGTGAACACATTGACTAAAGAAAGAGAACGATTTTGGATGACCCCTGATATAACTAAAACAGGAGCCCTGCCGGGCCATTGAGGTTCGCCACCTCTAGCGGACACACTTCTTCGTTACCATATCTATTACTTTTGTGATTCGATTTGGGTGCACCCCTCGATTATGGGAGTGTTGTTTCGCGGTGTTGGGGTAGTAGCTGCTATGCCCAACATCAGTCCGGATGACGCAACTACTAGTATCCTAGTTGGTATCGCCTCATGTACCTTGTCATACTGTTTATCCTATCGCGACCACTACGATTTGTTTTGTTTTATACCTATGGGGTACCCTTTGATAACCACTAGTTTACGGTGGAGTTTACGGTGCTGTATAGACTATGGAATTATAAAATGTGTTAAGGGGGATTATGGTAACGCCTTAACACTATTTTGATATCGTACTTTACTGATTAAACATTATCTACTTAGCGTACACTACTAGATAGTAGATAGTTCAACGGATCCTTAGAGGAGGTTATCCCAAACATCCTTTGAGTTACTTGTATCTCAGTTGTTATTTCACTTGAGTTGGATTTATTGATATAAGAATGTTAATCCTGACTCGAGTGTTTTGTGTTTTCTTTACGCTCGGGTCAGACTGAGTGTACCAGTATTTAAGACTCACCTTTGGAGTTGGAGCTTCGCTTGGAGATCCAGCTATCTATCCAGCTTTCAGATATTCAGTTGATTATAATGATGTATTCTGATTCTTGTATTTGACTATTGTATTCGAGATCTGTTGTAACTTATTTAACTCTGTTATATATATAGTAGCTTCATGAACTACTATTCATTTGTTTCCGCTGCATTATTGTTATATTACTCTGTGTCTGTGATCTGTGATTATTTTATTTACTGTATATGCTGAGTTTTTCCATTTAAATTAACAATCTATTATTTTGAATTATTCAAGTCCGACATGTGTGTATTTATTGTCGATTTGAATGGTCCAAAAATTGTGGGTCGTTACAAGAGATGATGTTGAACAAAAGAGATTAATAGAGAAAAGACTGTTTCCTTGTTGTTACAGGGCATTGACCATCTATAGTCGTATTCCCCTGTCCCCAATCTCATCCTCTTCTTGCACTCATACTTACTATCAGTGGATATCAAGGGAATTTACTGAGGCATACAGACAAATATCTTAGGGATTACTCATTCTAGGGTATACTTCACCCTATCTCTAATGGGCTACTTAATGTGTTATACTCCTGAGCTAAAGTTCAACCTTAGCTCTGATACCAATTGTGATGACCCTGAACTCTGCCTTCGAAAATCGGCACCCGTACTTCACTTGTACTCGAAATGCCGCAGATTCAAATGCCAAATCAGGCTCACCGGAGCTTATAACACAGTAAGTATAACAACACAGCGGAATAAAGAAATAGATGATATCATATACAACTCCAATGAATACAATATCCAGAATGATATACAACAATGATATCAATATGATACAACAGAATCAGAGACAAATAACAATGCTACAGCGGAAACAACAGAACTGATAACTCCAAATGATCCTCAAAAGAGAATGAATCCAACTACTCCAATATCAAGCTCGAATCACCATCAAGTTGCACCAAGATAAGCAACGTCAGCCATGAACTCCAAAAAACTGATCTAGCTCCAGATAATCTACTAAACCTGACTATCTGGAAAACCCAACTCTAGACTGCCCGTGTGGAAAATTATGGGCACCCAGAGTTTAGGAAGGGAACAATAAACTCCGAGTCAGTCATGGGACTGGTGTGAGCAACAAAAACAGTTTATCTTTAAACAACAAAAAAGTATTTTAAACATTGAAATCCGCAATGCTTTTGGAAAATGAAACTACCATAAGACCTCCTGCCACACACACAATGCAATCGCAGAATTAGAGGAGATTTCTTCTTATGATAGTCAAACATGCTTACTACGCAAAGAAAACTCTTTTGATATTATTACTAGTGCATAGTGTGAAAATCCTTTTGAAAATACAATATTAATCTTATCCAACATACAACCATTATTGTATGCCTACTATAGCTACTATGTTCAATAGCAGGTTACCGCCACATTCCATAGCAGGTTATACAACTAAAACCGTACAAGGCTCGTATTGTTTCTTTGGATTTCCAACAAATGGTCAGGCAAAGGAACTTCCTTACACCGAAGTGGAAACGCCTCTGGAAAGATGCCCCGAGAACCTAACCGGATCTTTGCAAACACAAGGCCGACGCTACCTCACACTGTACAGCTGTAACTAGGTAACTACCACACGAGTATGCCATTCCCGGTCGTTACCGACCTTTATCCGAGGGGCCCCTCAACCAAAAAAGCAACATCACACAGTAATAAATTTACAGTGTCCACACGAGTTAAGTATCTAGGCTCAATACCATGATACCACCCTTTATCCAGAAGAAAATGGACATACCCTAGGGGCGCGACCCCTAAAAACCTTGCCGCAACATTCCTGTTTCGACCATTACCGGGTTGTGAGGCTCGACAAAGTCTCGTCCACAAAGCTACGTTTTTCCACAAAGCCACGCTTTTTCACAAAGCCACGCTTTGATCAACAAATGATCAACAGCACTTCGTATGCCACATTACCAAATTGGGAATGTATCACTAATAACCATCAACTACGTAATCTCTGAGCTCGTACGTCTCAGAGAAGGGTGTTAAGCTAAGAGAATAAATTCTCCGCCACCAACAGAAATGTATTTGATAGAAACCAGCTTTACATCTCAAAGTGTAATGTCAGACACACATCCATACAAGTCCGTTCTGGGATCGAACGGAACCGAAGGCACTTCCAAAGAAGCCCTTGCAATCTGGGTATTCACAATCCCGATCGGATTTCCCATCACTTAGGAAATCTCTATACCAGCACGACTCAGTGCAGAGACAATCGATAGGTCATCCTATAGTTCTTGAAAATACCCGGTCTTCACCACCGGTCTTCAAATGCTATCTATATCGTCGTATCACTATTCGGAATGGGTTATATGACACAAAGGTCCTCTCCCGGCTAAACCGAATAACGAGCGCAATTAAAAATCATATGGATACTGGGGTCTCAGTTAAATCACAGCTTAAACCCCAAAACTTTTCATTCGAATGGTTAAACCAAATTACCATTTCCAATCTTTTAAACAAAAAGATTCAATTCACAAAGTTCGCCCCATTAACAAAGATCCATTCATGGATTTCAAAACAATTTCCATTTTAATTGAATAGGTTTACTCGTTAAATCTTTAAATCAAGATTTAACTTATAGCTTTCAAAACTCGTTTCCAAAGATTCATTCATAGTCTTTCAAAACAATTCCATTTCAAGTTGGATTAACTCGTTCGGTCTTTGAATTAAAGACTCATTTCATAGTTTTCAAAACATTTCAATTCCATTTCAAACTTGAAACCTTTCAACACAATTTGGAAATTCTTTCTTAAAATGAAAGCTATTATTATTTGAAAACAAGTAGTTTTCGTTTCAGAAAAAATCCAGTTATATTTACACGAGTTAAAACCCTTGAATTAAATTCAAATTCCCAAATCAATACCTTTAAAATGGTTTAACCCATATATAACTTGTACAGCATCTTTAATCCCTAGTTTCAAATCATAGAATTCAATTTCAAACTTAAATTCAAATTTAAATCAAATTATTTAAATTTCAAGATATCCAAAATATCTTTAAAACTCCTTTCAAAAGCTTTTCATATTAAATCCCAATTTCCAATTTCAAAATCAATTGAAATTAAAATTTTCAATTTCAAAAATATTAAATTTAAATCATCTGCGACTTAACCGATTTCCACGTGAAATCCATATTTGTGTGTGTAAAAGTGTGGTCCAGGGGTTTTACACACAATAGTGCAACATCATTCAATCATCACATATCAAATACAGAAATACAATTGATAAGCGGTATTAACTATAACGCTTATCGTTCATTCACAGATCACAGATATATATATCATAGATAATCAATTACATTCATCCCAGATAAATAAATTACAGATCACAACACAAATCAAGATGTATCACAAAGCATCATATATCAGGGATATTAAACAATTCACATCCAATAGAATCCAATCATCCATAAGTAAGATCAATTAATTATCGATTAATTAAATCAGATTAGTCACTAATCCTGGTTAATTAACATTAACAAATTACAAATTATTTTAATTAATTAACCTTTAATAATAAATAAATTAGCCTTAATTAATAAATCATTAATTACCTTAATTAATTTATCACATTAATTAATTACCTTAAATTAATTTAAATAAGTGATTATCCTTAATTACTTTCCAGATGTTAATCAACCTTTGAAAAACAATTTCCATTTAAACCTTGTCAATGACTTTTGGGAAGAAATCATCATTAAGTAAATAAATAATCAAAACATTATTAAGATAACCATTATTATTTACTAAATTATCATTATTTTAAAAAATTATTATAAAATTCCCTTTTGAACAAAATAATTGCAAAACATTTATTTTGAAAACTTATTTCATTTGAATAAATTTTAAACTAAATCATTCTTTCAAAAGGAACCTGGTCATCAAACTTTAAATCCTGAACTATGTTCTCTACTCAGATTTAAAATCTGGCATCTCAATCTAAAACGACTCGAGCCAATGCAACGAAAACCCGAGTCTTTTCTCGTAATCCTCGTGCTAAACTTCGAGCTTCCGTCCTCTTCTCTCATCTTCGAGTCGATCCACCAACTCCTTCGAGTTTGCTCCCGAGCACATCATCGTCTTCCCCAATTCGAACGAACGAACCCAGAATAACATCGTGCATGTGCTCATGCACAGAACCTCCGGCCACCACCGATCGCCACCATGACCATCTACTAGTCATCGACAACAACTCCACATCTCTCGATAACCTAGATACAAAGATAGCAACGCAAAACGAAATCGAACACTGAACATCAAAAACTGGACCCAACCATCATCGGAAATCTACCATCGCCGACGATCCCAACCTTGATGAACCCCGCCGTCCTCACCGAAGCTCCGCCTCAATCTCCAGCAACGATTTCCCCCATTGCAATCCACTCTGATGCATCACAGTTGCCGCAACAACCTCTACACTCCGATGATCCAAAACCTATCACTAAACCCTATATCGACGCTGGCCGATCACCACAGCCAAAAATAAAATCTCCTACTATTTTTCCAAAGATCATCAACACCTCGGCCATCTTCGACAACAACCCCGATCCTCATCTCAACGCCGATCACCGGAAATCGACAAAAATGTCATTTCTGATCAACCCAGAAATTCACGATATATACTAATCTAAAAATTATGATTTCTACACCTAAATTCAACATTTTATAATACAATTCTGTTTATATAACCCAAACTTTAAATTAACATGATCGATCTTAACTCAAATTCGATTTTCACTGTCATTTTCAAAATTTTGAGATGAATACTTAATATAAATTCCTATCATCATTTTTAAAATTAATATTATCTTATTTCAGTACTTTTCTTTTTAAACATCAAGGCCTAACAACAAATCATTTGGAAGAAAGGAATTTGTTCTGTTGTTTGGAACAGAAATCATTACAGGGTCAGGCTGTATACTTACAGACATATACATTCATATTCAGAGTAATTCAACTAAAATCAAGTTAAAACATTCATGCAAACCTTAGTACATCATCACTACAAAGATCTATCTCATGCATTAGTACTAAAAGATCTTTAGCTTTAAAGAAAATGTTTACTCACAATTTTTTAGGAAAGAGAACAGAGCTTCATCAATTGACACTGGCTGGAAATTAAAAGCTGAAGATCTTCACTTTTTGATCTTTGGTTATATGCAGTTGTATTGTTGTTCGTTGATGTTTAAATTGAATTTTGTTTAAGTATGAAATGGTGTTTACTCAGCTCAAACTGAAATGAGGAGAAGTTGATATAAATAAAAAGAAGTTTACAGGTTGATATAATTTGTTATGTATTGGAAATCCTTTGTTTATACTTTGGCCAGAGATTTTTATCTCAAATTGGAGGCTGATAGGAAATGTTTGTGCGTGCATTAATGGTTTGTACAACTTATATATGTGCTTTCCTTTCGGCTGATAATGTTGTATGTACTTAGAGATGCAAACATTCAATGCTAATGTCCTTTATGTTTTCAACCTTATCTATTTTGCAAGCTACACTTATATATTTCGGTGGCTAAAGATATGTTTTCATACTTATGTATGTTATCTGTCTTCTTTTTGCAGGTTCATTTACATAGATTTTTGTTTTATTTCTTATTTGTTTAAGTGTACATACTTATGCTTTGTTCACATGCTTTGTGATATAAAATGAATTCTAATTTTAACATGATGTTTAAATCTATTCTAATATATTTACTTTTTATTGTATTTCTTTATTTTTCAAGTGTTCATGAATATAAATTTTTTACTTGTTTGTGCTTGAATGTATTTTATTTCTTGATTCATATTTGAATGTATTTCCATATTTAATATGTTGTTATAATTTGACTAATTTATTTACTATATAAAATTTTCTATAATTTATCTTATGTATTTATTTTATACTTATGTCAATGTATATATACTTTTATATTTATTTTCCAAACCATTTATATAAGATTTGAATTCAAATTCAATGTGTATATATATATATATATACATATACAAATTTAAATTTACTCATATATGCCCATATACATATATATTCACATATATACATATATACAATATTTTAAATTTAAATGATTTAACACATTTTTTTATTTGATTTCGGGGAAACTCGCATCACTTTATCGATTTATTTCACAAATTTTATTCAAAAATTAAATTAGTTATCAATTTAAACTTAGAAAAATCCGGGATCGTTACAGGCTGTGAAGGGAGGATGGGAGGTGGTAGCAAGGCTAGAGGGTAGAAGAAAGTCGTTACTAGGGCTTTTTTCTCTACCATACTTAAACTTAATTATTGATAATATATTTTTTGGTCATATCATCGACTATAATCTAGTTAACTTATGTATGTAAATATATTCCCAAATGGATTTTTTTAACATTAGTCTCTCATTACCTTTGTACTAGTGCCACAAAAACCGGGTCGTTACAACATTACTTCCTGGATAGGTTCTTGTAGAAGAAACAAAGATCGGAAGATCCAGTATGATGTGAACAAATAGTGCATGATCTTCAATTGATCATGGTCTTTGCACCCTTACCATAAATACAAGACTGTTGTCGCTTTTGATTGAATTCTAAAACTTCCACCCTTGCTTAGCTTCAATTCAATGCATGCTCTTGCCTGCCCTCATCTTCATCTGGCTACAACCCATATTATCTAATTCAACGAGCTGCGGTTCTCACCATTGTAATTCTTTACACATTAATACCCATAAGATTGTGCAACTCCATGCAATCGATGTAGCATTGCACATCAATACTCGCAAGCACAACACTGATCTTTAACACAACATGATGTAGCTCTTTAATGTACTCTTAGTTGTCTATGAAACTACTCATGTAACTATGGGTGATTATTCATTTTCGCTGTTGCATTTGCTACGCCAGCTTGTACTTGCACATGATGCAGCCTAAAACATTGGATTTCTAGTGGACTACTTGTTGAAGTTCAAGGATCCGTCCACACATCCCTCTATGGGGGTAATATAGAGTTTGGTCAATACCTTTTAACAAAAGAAATCCCTTGTTGTTACATGCAACCAAACTCATATATATACCACTCCACCTTCGATATTTTTCACGACGTGGGACTATACTTTTTTCCAATATGCATCCATTACCCACACACAATGCGAAACACCCCAACAAATCTCATCCTTGGCTCGCATCCATTTATGTGTCTTCCAGTACGCCAACACGATGTCTGCACCATATCGAGACTTTATTCCCTCGTTATTCTACCAGATCCAACGTACCATGATCCAACTCTACCTTAAGTCCGACTACTTAAGCCTACGCTGCTAGCCACCACGATTTACAAATCTCTTGTGCATTGTCCATTGTTCCAGGCATTACCGTTGGCTCTGATACCATGTTGAAATCAGGTCCATACATCCCTCCGTGGGAGCAACCTAGAGTTTGATTAACATTCTTTTAGAAAAAGGAATCTCTTGTTGTTACATGCAAGCAAACTCATATATATACCACTCCACCTCCATTATTTTTCATGGTGTGGGACTATTCCTTTTCCAATGTGCACCCATTATCTACACACAATGCGAGACACCCCAACAAATCTCCATCTTGGCTCACATCCATCCATGTGTCTTCCAATATGGCAACACTATGCTTGCACCGTATTGAGACTTTGTTCCTGTGCCATTCTACCAGATCTAATGAACCATGATTTAGATCCACCTTAAGTCTGACCACTTAAGCCCACGCTGCTAGCTACCATGATTTATATATCTCTTGCGTAGTGTCCATTGTCCCAAACATTACCATCAGCTCCGATACCATGTTTAAGTTCTAGGATCCATCAGCACATTCCTTCATAGGGGCAATATAGAGTCTGATCAACACTTTTTAATAAAAGGAATCAATTGTTGTTACTTGGAACCAAACTCATATATATACCACTTCATCTCCATTATTTTTCATGATGTGGGACTATTCTTTTTCCAATATGCGCCCATTACCCATACACAATGCGAGATACCCCAACAAATCTCCACCTTGGCTCGCATCCATCTACGCGTCTTCCAATACACCAACACGATGCCTGCACCATATTGAGACTTTGTTCCTATGTCATTCTACCAGATCCAACGTACCACAATATAGCTCCACCTTAAGTTTTACTACTTAAGCCTACACTGCTAGCCACCACGATTTACAAATCTCTTGCGCATTGTCCATTGTCTCAGGCATTACCATCGGTTCCAATACCATGTTTAAATCATGTTCAAACATCCCTTCGTGGGGCAACATAGAGTTTGGTCAACACTTTTTTAAAAATGAATTCCTTGTTGCTACATGCAAGCAAACTCATATATATACCACTCCACCTCTATTAATTTTTATGATCTGTAACTATTTTTTTCCAATGTGCATTCATTGTTCACGCACAATGCGAGACACCCCAACACTACTACCTTTTACTTCATGCTTTGTTTTGCTATCCAAATGTGCACACACGTACGCCTTGCATTGGCTTAATTACCATTAACTATTCAATACAAGAAATGCACTATGTTACTTTATACCGTACGTTAACAAATTATTGCATATTGACCTATTTTGTCTTAACTTAGTTTATGTAGTTTTATATGTATGGTATGTTTCTAAATTTTTAATTTTAATCTACTCTCTGCCGATTATTTTGATTCGCCACCAACCAGACATGTTGGTAGTATTTTGTCTATTTATTTTATAAGTTATTTTGAGTGTTCTCCTCATTCCTCAATTCGAAGATAAATCATTGCTTAAAATATAATCACAATAATCATGGAAAATTATGAGAGTGATGGAAGCAAGCGAGTGATTATTAAATGATAGTTACATCAGTTACTATTTTTGAGCAGATTTTAAAGTTGTATTGGTGGACAAGTAGGTCATTGAAAGGCTCGTGGTTCAATTTGATTATCGAAGTGGTTGTATATTATTGAAATAGAGGTGTTTTTTATTGAAAATACACAATGATCATGGTGTGCTGGTCAAACCTATTGCTTCGATCATTTTGTAAAGTTGTATGATCTTTATAATATGTTGATCTATTTCATTGAAGTGGGTGTTCGTTCTTGAGAAAGGAAATAATATTTTTACTATGATAGTATCAAAATCCGTTCTTACAAAAATGTATTCAAACTTGTGTTACCCGGTATCCTGACCCGGCTATATTGAGCTAACTGCGCAAGACAAATTCGACTGTTGTCAAGAAAGATGACCATGGAATCATGGCTATAGGACCCGGAAGTAGAGTTCAGATGGTTATGTAAAGCCCGGATTGAACGAAGTTGATAGATAAACGATGCAGGATGCTAAAAACATGGAAAACAGCTCGGGTTAGCAAGGGATTGGCATAGCTGGGTTGTACTCTAGGGGTCTGCATAGTCATTTAGATGGATAATCAACATAGATGAAATAATAGAGTGATTGGCATAGTTGATGGTGCTTGGCTCGGCATAGATGGTCGTTTGAGGGTTCGACAGAGTGTAATGGAGTAGAGGGTTTGGCATGTTAAGTTGTAATAGGGTTCGGCATGTTGAGTTGTAATAGCATTCGGCATAATAGGTCTTCAGAGGGATCGGCATAACATTATGAAGGATGATGGATCGACATAGTGTAATGGAGTAGAGGGTTCGGCATCATATATAGCAGAGTTCAAGAAGTATACATGAACGAGTATGCATGGCATGCGAAAGGGGTCCGCATGTTTCTTTTAGAAGGGGTCGACATCAATCAAACTGTGTAGATTCGAACCAAAGATTAACCAAAAGCACGGGCTTCACATATCCAATCAACATGAAATTTTGAGAGCCATCATATCTAAGCATGAAGAAGCTACTATAGGGGTCACTGCCCCAAAATCAACAAATGGAGGGATCAGTACTGATCCCTCTCCATTGGGATTTGGGCTTAGCGCCCTCTATAGTGGGCCCATGTGGATGGGGAGGTCCTGTTGCCGAAGTTCCAAACAGATTGGTGGTTGCCTTCACCCATAAATACAGGCCTAGGGGTCATTTTGAGGATCTTTACGCTGCTGTTACATAACACCTTTATTGTAATCAAATTCCTCCATTATTCTCTTACTTCTTACTATTTGCTATTGTAATCAAGATTACAGTGAATCAATAAAGAGAATATTCAAAGTGGAGTAGGCAATCCGATGTCGAACCACTATAAATCTTGTTGTTCTTGTTTTTGCTTTGATTTGCTTACTATTTTGCTATATTCCTCTATTTTAATTTAATTTTCTTTATTTACTTCTCTACACAAACCTATCCTTGAGTGTTTGTGACTAATTTGGTTGCAAACATTTTGGTGCTTTCATTGAGAGCCCGATTCTTAACGCATTAGGATCCCCTTTGTTGCTACTGGATTGAACAAATCCCCCGAAGGAGATCCATAGTCATCTTCAAAAGCCTGTCGATACTGCTCAGATACTAGAATCTAAGCAATGAAATCGATAATGGTGCGACAACTGAATGAGAAAATTCAGACTAATGCTACCCTAATGAACCAAATTGCTCAATAACAGTGTGAGAATGCCAGAAGGGATCCCACTTCTTACTCGGCGTCAGAGAGTTCCAGCTCATAAGATGAATACCATAGGCGTAGGCGTCGCAGGGTTGAAAGAAATCAAGCTGAAACATCGGGGCATCGCTTGGCAGACCATATTGGTCTGCCAAAACAGATCGGTGTCGATCCCTCCCAAGGGATCGCTACCGATCCCTCCTCCCGAGGAGGGATTCCCCCGCAACACTTGGGAAATCGAGCATGAGCTGTTTCCGGAAGCTTGGATGCTGGAGTTCGACTAAATGCTGACCAACTACCTCACCAGAATGACGATGAGTGGAATGCCCAAGGTGCACGTCAAGAGGATGCTGGAGTTCCGGGAAATTCCAAGTTAATGTTCAGAACAAACCGAATCAAAAAAGTGAAATGGGGACAGGAATCAAGACCAGAGGAGGGACCCTGGGAGAACAAGACCTAGGATTCCTATGTATGACAACTACACACCGCTAAACACATCTTTGGAGGATATTTATCTATCCACTTGTAATACTATTCAATATAAGAAGTCGTGTCCAAAGGAGTCGACAGAGACGCAGAAACGGACTGGAAAGCACTGCTGGTTTCACGAGTGTTACAGGCATAATACAAATAAGTGCAGGCATCTCCAGGACGCTATCAAGAGGTTGATTTGGAAAAAGAAATTACAGCAGTTTGTGAAAACTCCATAGGATGGTGGACAGGGGACATCTGACCCCAATCGAGGGCAAGCTCTGCGTGGAGTTGAGGAGTCTACGCAAACCGGTGGTAGACTAGTGATAAACACAATAGTTGGAGGATCACACCCTGCAGATAGAATTTGGCAAGAAATGGAGCGCTATGGTAGAGCGATAAGGTATGTGGACTTTGAGTATTGTTCAAATATGGAGGATAGAGCTTTGGCTAATCAGCAACGCACGATGACTAATGATATAGTGTTTAGAATCAGGGATGTAGATAAAGTGGAGGCTCCTACAATTGACTCAATGGTCATTTCTACCATGATTGGTCCTGCTTTGGTGAGAAGGATTTTAATTGATTGTGGAAGCTCGGTGAATATTATTTTCAAGAAGGCGTATGATCAAATGAGAATGGAGGCTAAAGGTTTGAAACCATCTAAAGCTCGCATATATGGTTTCATGGGTTTAGCGACTTAGGCTGTTGGTTATATGGAGTTACCCGTTGAATTGGGGAAAGGTGAACGTAGGAGAGTGCGGAACTTACCGTTCATTGTTTTGGATGTTGATTCGCCATACAATGCTTTGGATGTTGATTCGTCGTACAATGTTTTTCTAGGTCGACCTACCCTGGCTGAATTTCAGGCAGCTCTTGCCATGTGGTGTTTAACCTTAAAGTTTCCAACTGATAATGGTATAGGAGTGGTTCATGGTGATCAGGCGACTAGACGTGCCTGTTATGTGGCTGAGTTGAAGAAAGCTCAGCGTAAGGAGAAGGGCAAGGGTGTGGACAAATCTGTCTGCATCCAAGTTACTGAAGATTGACAATTGGTGCCTAAGCCTTGGCTCGGACGCCACAGTCGGTTCTATAGAGATATAGATCCGAGGGATGATGAAGAGGAGCCCAAGGAGACCAAGGCAGCACCGGCTGAGCTGACGATTGATATCATGGTCAGCCATGTCGACCCATCACGTGTCTTGAAGATTGGATCGCAGCTTAGCCCTTCAATATTGAGGGAACTCGTTGATTTTCTCCAAGCGAATCTGGACGTATTTGCTTGGAATTATTCTGACATGTGTGGGATCTCGCCTATCATTATGAGCCATGCACTAAACATTGATCCGAGGTATGTTCCGGTGAAACAAAAAAAGCGAGGCATGGATCCAGAGAGATCCATCGCCCTTAAAGAGGAGGTGGATAAACTGAAAGTCATTGGGTTTATTCGCGACACCCTCTATCCTGAATGGATATCTAATCCTGTGCTAATGAAGAAGGTGAACGGGAAATGAAGAACGTGCATCGACTATTCAGACTTGAACAAGGCATGTCCTAAAGATAGTTTTCTCCTTCCAAGGATTAATCAGCTAGTTGATTCAACTGTAGGACATGAATTGTTGTCTTTTATGGATGCGTACTCAAGGTATAACCAAATCCTAATGCATGTTCCCGATCAGGAACCCACTAACTTTATTATGGATGTTGGGTTGTATTGTTACGCGGTGATGCCGTTTGGATTGAAGAATGCCAAAGCAACCTATCAATGCTTGGTTAACCGGATGTTTAAAGATCAGATTGGGAGCACAATGGATGATATGCTCTTAAAGTCACGATAATCAAACGAACACATTCAAGACTTAGCAGAGATGTTCGACATCCTCTGATATTACAAGAGGAAAATCAATCCCTTGAAGTGTTCGTTCAGTGTTGCGTCAGGAAATTTCTTGGAATTTATTGTCAATGCTCGCGGAATAGACGCCAATCCTGAGAAGATCCATGCGATTTGAGATATCCAAGCACCAAGGACTATTAAGCAAGTGCAAAGCTTGAATGGGAAAGTCGCTGCCTTAGGTCGATTTATCTCCAAAGCAACTGACAAATGCATTCCTTTCTTTGATCTGATTAGGAAAGGAAAGAGAAATTTCGATGGACGCGGGATTGCAAAACACGCGTTTCGAGCTCTGGTGAATCATTTGGAGAGAACTCCTGTCTTATTAAGGCCGGTGGATCACGAGGAGTTGTACATTTATTTGGCTGTATCAACACATGCTATGAATGTTGCCTTGATTCACGAGGAGAGCCGAATTCAGAGGTTGGTGTATTATGTCAATAAGCGATTAACAGGAGCAGAAAGGAAATATCAGAAGATAGAGAAATTGGCGTACTACTTGCTAATCGCCTCACAAAAGCTTCGTTTGTATTTTCAGGCGCATCCGATCAACATTTATACCAACTAGTCGTTATGGCAGGTCCTACAGCGACCTGAGATATCTGGGAGGTTACATAAATGGAGCATCATGCTCAGCCAGTTCGACATCACCTATCTGCCTCGAAGAGCTATCTAGGGTCAAGCATTGGCGGAATTTATGGTAGAATTTACTATTCAAGAGGTTCTTCCGGAAGGTAGTGGAAGTTGTACGCCGATGGAGCATCCATTGATCATTGTTCCGAAGCTAGGATTGTGCTTGTAACCCCTGAAAACTTGTCGATTTGTTATGGTCTAAAGCTTGATTTTCCTGCCACAAACAACGAAGCCGAGTATGAAGCGTTGATTGCTGGACTTAAACTTGCTAGAGAACTTGGAGTTAAGTCTCTTGAAATCTTTTGTTCTTTACAATTAGTGGTGTATCAAGTCAGAGGATACCATCAGGCTAAGGGACAACGACTTGCCCCATACCTTACCCGAGTTCAGGAGTTGTTGGAAGAATTTGAATATTATGACATTTCACATACCCCACGCGAGCAAAACTGAGAGGCTGATCCATTAGCAAAGTTCGCCAGTATCGACGATGCGCAATAGATGGGCTTAGTTCTGGTCGATATATTACACACCCAAGTATAAATATGATGGAAGTCGATCAAGTACTGGAAGCAGAATCTAAGAGGGAATCATGGATGACTCCATTTAAAGACTATTTACTACATGGAATCTTGCCTAAAAGAAGAAATGAAAGGCGACAAGTTCTTCGCAAAGCTTCGCAGTATATTATGCAAGAAGGAACTATATATCGAAAAGGTTTTTCCGTTCCCCTACTCCGGTGTATCGCTCACGACGAGATAAAGCGTGTTCTGAAAGAAGTTCACATGGAGAATGTGGCGATCACACTAGGGGGCAAACTCTGGCAAAGAAGATACTCTGTTATGGATTGGAGTATAAACATGATTCAGGTGTGATCCGACTACCCAAGACACAACTCTAAGTCCCCGGAGCGCGGACTAGAGTATAAACATGATTTAGGTGTGATCCGACCGCCTACGAGATAACTCTAAATCCCCAGAGCATGGACTGGAGCATGAACATAAATCGACCGTGAACCGACAGCTCGCCAAACAACCCAAAGTCCTCAGAGTGCGGACTGGAGTACAAACACAACTGAATAGATGGGTGGATTTCGACCGTTCTCTATTCTGCAAACTCCAACCTAAAATTGACAGGAGGAATACATACTACTAAAAGCTAAATACGACAGCTCACTATAGCTTCGGCTTAAATTTCTTTACGACTTAAGGCAATGACCGCAAGGAGGCCTTGAGGTGAAGATAGTGAATTGTTAACAAACTTTGCAATCAACAAATTACAAGTACTTTGAAAGGGAAGTAATCATTCAACTATCAAAATAGTAATTCACACGATGTCCAATCGAAAACAAAAAACTTTTAATCACAAGTGTCAAATTTCCAGTACAAGTTATTTCAAAAAACTAGGATTCATACCCATACACCTACGACTAGGGAAAGAAATAATTATGCAAATTATATACAATGATTTGAAGTAATGGTTACTTCTTTGACTTTCTTTCCCTTTTAGATTTTTCAGGGGTGGAGCTGCTCAAGCTTCTCTTCATGATCCTTTTCCGCCTTTGGTCAGAGTGCTTGTGTAAGAAGGAGGGATTTCACCAGGGATTGTCCCGCCCGGTGGAATAACTTGCAATGGTACAAGGTCAAGATCTTCGACTTCCACCTCGGCGGGCTTACCTTTAACTTTTTGCTTCAACTTTTCCTCCTCTTCAATCCTCTCCTTTATGTTGATTTCAGCGGCATGCTCTGAAGCGCCAGTAATTATCACATCATCAGGGTCATCGGCTGAGAGCGGATCTTCAGTTTTGTCTTCATCAAGAGCACCGATGATTTGGGCATCGGGCCCCGGAACTTCAACAGCAGTCGGGTCCTCGGCCGCTTTCTCATGCTATTCCGCAACAGCACCACTTTTGGGAGTCAAATCGGGGCCCGAAAGACCTGCAAAGTTTATCAAAACAAGGATGTGGGTTAAAAGCCATTGCGCATGAAAAACAATAACTTTTCAAATACGGGGAAGTTTAGTATGATACCAGCATCCGGTTGACTTTCCGTAGTCGTAGGAGTGCCTCCTTCTAGGATGGGTGATAGCATTTGTGGTGCAAAGCCAGGCTTGTCTGGATCATAGCCAAGAATCTACCCCATGTCCTGAGAAGTTGATGGTCTGGCTACTTAGGTTGGAAAGGAACCCTTAAGATAAGTTCCGGAAGACTCGGCGATGTCCTCTCTATCTTTAGTAGGTGCTGGAGCCTTAAAAAATGAAGTTTAGTGGCGGCCAGATCCGACGGCTCGTTTCCTCGAAGAACTTCTCTCACTGGTTCTTCTTCATTGAATTTGGCTTCTCCTAGCTCTACTTTATTTATCTTAATGATATTTTCTCAAGCTTCGGCAAGCGATTCGAGGTAACCCTCGCTAAGAAAGCTTAAATCACAGTGGAGCAGGACCTTCACATTATATTTGACAATCAGTGGATCGAATAAGTCCTTAAGTTTGTTCCTTCCGGATTCAGTGGCGGCCTCCACCTGGGAGTTGGCCTGTTCAAACATCTCTTTTCTGCCCTCTTCTCGGGCTTTTTCCTTTAGAGCTTCAATTTTGGAAAACTGGTCGTCAAGTTTTGTTTTCAAGCTCCTTGCCTCAACAACTTCTTCGCATTATTTCTGCGACTCCTCTTAGACCTCAATCTTCTCCTCTCTCTCCTTTTCCAGCAATTCTTTGAGCTCCTTAACGCGGCAAGCTAAAGCATCTTTCCCCTTTTGCAAGAGTCCTTTTCTAATGCAAGTGTTCCGCTGCATTGAAGTGCCGCGTCGAGTTCTTTTTTGTGTGAAGTTTCCAAACGGCTCACCGCCTCTACCGTCTCCTTGGAATTCTTTTCAGACTCGGCGAGTTGGGTTTTGAAATCAAGCAACTCGGCATCCTAATGCTTGATTATATCTTTGTCATAAATAGCCTCCAACTTGAGACCATCAATTTCGCGTTGACGCTCTATGGAGATTTCAGAAACTTTCTCCACCAAATGGTTGAATGATTCATGTTGAACGAATACATCATTCACACATGCTAAAGATCTCTCATTGGCATGCCTAGGGATAACGTGAATAGAAGGGAGAAATTTGAGACCGTCGAAGCAAATCATCGAAAAAGTGGCTTTAAGTTCAGCCAATTTTTCTGTTGTAGAGGAGTTCAGAGCAGTAGCTGGCATGGGTGGTTCAGAAGTGGTGAGTGGGTGCTTGCCAGATCGGCACTTGCGAGACTATCTTGAACTTAAAGAGCTAGAGTGTTGCTCATGAGGGCCGCGATAGGAAGATTTTCCTCCACTCTGAACCGGAAGATTAGAATGTTCGCCCTGGTGAGACGCATGAGATTGAGACTTTTGTTTGGAAGAGGAGTAAGACTCCCTCAAATGATAATCTTTGTCTCGCCCTTCGTCCTTATCTCTACGTCGAGTGGACTTAGAATCCCGGCTTGGGCGATGATAAGTAGAAAAGCTTTGAAGGCGATCAAAGTCGCGTGATTGAGACATTGTACTTGTAAAACTAAGAGTGTATTAGAAGTTGTCATACGAGAAACCAATAACAAGTGTGTAGTGGAGTGCATTTGATTGTGAGTGTCATAGTGTTCTCGCCAATGGACCGGTAATGATAGCTTTACTCATGGGTGTGCTCTCCCCTCTATTAGAAGATTGGATGCCTTCACTGCTTCTCGTAGGAAAGTTAAGTCCTTCGAAGTTTATATTTGGAAAGTTATAGGACATAATGTCGTCCGAAATCTGAGATTGGAGAGTCCTTTTGACGAGCTTTCCAAACACTAAGAAGATGATTCCTCTTCGAGAGGAGTAATAACGAACTCTGGGTCTGATTTAGTTTTTCTTCTACGTAGTAGGTACACCAACTTCTTCTTCTCTTTGGAGGTGTTTGTGATTGCCCGACTTACGACGAACCAACCATCGGTGCTTTTCCAAGGCCCGCATCATCATCTCTTGGTTTCTCAATGTGAATTTCACCCTCCTTTGTATCTTCCCGAGTCCCATCAGAAGGGGGCACGATAGGGTTGATTATTTCCTCTCTTTGTTTTAGAACAATCTTTGGAACTGCCTTGCTTCCGGGAAGTCCGATTCTATGACCGTTTTCCAATAGCCCAAACAAAGATAGCAGTTCGTCACTTACGAGGAGTTTGATATCCCGGTCCTCTATGGGGGTACCGCGGATGGCGGCGACGGCTCTAGAGAACCCAGCGCCTTCAAGACATGGACGAACACCTGAAAAAACTCCGGACATTAGCAAGTTTAAAGGAAAAAGTTATGACTTGATTCAGTAAACTTGAGAGAGAAGCAGAAGTAACACTTACGTCCTTCTAACCATCTTCTTGCGAATCCGGGAGGACATCACATGTAGAACCATACATGTTTGAATAATGGAAGGTTGTTCCAGGTGCCCGTCAAGACTTGAAAATTTGGTGATGGTTCAAGGAAGACGTAAGAAGGGTTTTCTGATCGTGTTTTGAAGTTATAAATATATCTGATGTCTTCGGGAGTGGGCGGATGGAACAGAACATTCATGAATAGACAGAAAGTCCCGTGAATGAAAGTGTAACTGTTAGGGTGCAACTGAGTAGGGGCGATCCCAAGATACCTCAACATCTCTCGAATAAAGGAGTTAAAAGGTGGAACGCATCTAGCCCAGCACATAAATTTGTTGCACGCTGTATATCTGGCCGTGGGAAAGTAAGGTCTATCTTGCCTCATAGGAACTAAAACATCCTCAAATGGAATCCCGTGGATTAAGCACAACCGACGAAGAGTGGCTTCGCCATTTTGAGAAGCTTATGAATCAATAGGGTTATCAAGGACAATGGCACCCTCAACGGCATCAGGACTAGGGCTGATGGTTTCCATCGGAAAGACAAGAATATCGAAGAAGAGATCAATTTGTGGATTATAAGCTTTCGGCTGTTCTGCATGATGGCTTGGAGAAGGCCTTCCGAATAAAGTGGTAGAACTTGCCTTCGCTCCAGAATCGATGTGTCTCATCGTCGAATCGGAAGACATGTTGATTGAACGCTTTGTGCATTTGGAATCTATGTCAGCTTAGACAATCGAGATTAGAAATAATAACATGTTCCCCCCATGTCAAGTGAACTAGTGCAGTGCAGTGTGAAACAAGCATAAACAGTTTGAAATCAGAAAAGCAAAAATAAAAGGACGAGACTTGGAGTCTTGTCTAGAGAGACCGTCATCGCTGACCATCTCAATTGGCAAGAAAGTTGATCGGCAACTAAAGCTTTCGGTCGATTATCGACATATTGAATTAAGAAGACTGTTTACCTAAGTCCATTAGCAAGTTTATTACTTAGTCTATATTAAAAGTTCCGGGAGTTTAATCGTTCAATCTCAAGTTGAACAGTCCAAGTATGCATGTCACAGTGTCCATTGTCATCTTGTGTTCGAGTTTAGCAAGGCAAACTAATTGATTGTTTGAATAAGTTAACTTGGATTTGTTTATAAAATGTATGCTGATCCCTAGCATGTAGATACCAATCCCTTTTCCAAGAATCCCTATGTCGGTCCCTATGTCATAATCTTATACCGATCCTTTACACCAAACACAATGTCACTTCCTACCGATCCCTTTTCTAAACCTACCCACATCGATCCCTCTTCATAGCTAATTCCTACTGACCCCTCTCTAAGACCACTCTATACCGATCCCTACACGAGAGTATGCCTCACCGATCCCTCTTCGTATAACATCATAACCTAATGTCGATCCCTATCCCATACAGATTCCTCTCCAAATTTCTCCTTTCCAACTTCAGACTTCTACTTTCCTTCATCCCTTCAACTAAAATGCATCATCTCTACCAAACCCTACCTTTATTACTTTCTATTTCCTTCTCCATCAAGACCCTCTACCCAAACCCATCTCCTTCCTCTTCCTTCTCTCTCGTGTCTAGACACTTGAACTCACCATCTTACACTCACGTTAGAAGCTCGAGATTCACAATTTGATTGCATGATTAAAAGATATTTCTTACCTATGTATATCGAGTTAAAAATAAGGTGAGCTTTCAGGGGTCTTTGGATTGGAAACGAAAGAAGAGCGAATGTGGGGGTTTGGTTGATACTATGTTTGGATTTAAAATTTGGAGTTGAAGAGTTTTTCGTTCGTCAGGGTTTGGCAGGAAAGCTTTTATGCAAAGGCAAAGGAGAAAGTAATAGAAAGTGAATAAAGGGATGGAGGAAAGTGCATTTATATATGTGCGTATGTGGAGGAAGAATCGATCACTAAGGGTGAACCAGTCAAAGACGAAGATGGATCGGTATTGGGACCTGCCGACCCCTATTCGCGTGGCCATAGCAGGGGATCGACATGTCGAATGTCGATCTCTCCACAAGAAAAAAAAGAAAAAAAATGAATGAAAAATGGAAAATAATATATGATGGACGAGTTAAAAGTGAATGACGATCGTTATCGTGAAGGCTTGACTGCAAATGCGAACATATAGAATATTTTAAAAATTGGCAGCAACCTGTGAACATTCGAACACGTCTGGGAGCCAACAACAGAAACGTGTATATGAATATGCACGGGAATAGTTTAAAATTTCAGCTTTTTGAAATCAACAGAAACTGCAATCACACCTGAAACTTTCAAGTTTGAGACTAGATCAGATAATGGAAGGCTTATAAGTCCCTCATGACCAGATTTATATATGCTAACTGAATACGACTACAGACTTATATTATTGAAAGTCAATAAAGGAATATCAATTAATCAGGAAGCTAGATGGACTCCTTTCCGGCAATTTAGACTTTTTTTGATTCAAAGCACGTCATGTTACTCACAAGACATACTTTGGATGGCAAGTGTTACCCGGTATCCTGACCCGGCTATATTGAATGACCGCGCAAGGCAAATTTGACCGTTGTTAAGAAGGATGACCACGTAATCATGGCCATAGGACCCGGAAGTAGAGTTCAGATGGTTATGCAAAGCCTGGATTGAAAGGAGTTAATAGATAAACGATGCAGGATGCTAAAAACATGGAAAACAGCTCGGGTTAGCAAGGGATCGGCATAGGTAGGTTGTACTCTAGGGGTCGGCATAGTCATTTGGATGGATAGTCAACATAGATGAAATAATAGAGGGATCAACATAGTTGATGGCTCGGCATAGATGGTTGTTTGAGGGATATCGGTAGAGTGTAGTGGAGTAGAGGGTTCGACATGTTGAGTTGCAATAGGGTTCGGCATGTTGAGTTGTAATAGGGTTTGACACGATAGGTCTTTAAGGGGATCGGCATAACATTCTGAAGGATGATGGATCGATAGAGTGTAATGGAGTAGAGGGTTTGGCATTATATATAGCAGAGTTCAAGTATGCATGGCATGCAAAAGGGGTCGTCATGTTACTTTTAGAAGGAGTCGGCATCAATCAGACTATGTGGGTTCGAACCAAAGATTAACTAAAAGCACGAGCTCCGCGTATCCAATCAACATGAAATTTGGAGAGCCATCATATCTAAGCATGAAGAAGCTACCATCGGGGTCGCTGCCCCAAAATCAACCAATGAAGGGATCGCTATCGATCCCTCTCCATTGGGATTTGGGCCTAGCGCCCCCTATGGTGAGCCCATGTGGATGAGGAGGTCCAGTTGTCGAAGTTCCAGACAATTTGGTGGTCGCCTTCACCTATATATACAGGCCTAGGGGGTCATTCTAAGGATCTTTATGCTGAGCATTACATAACACCTTAATTGTAATCAACTTCCTCCATTATTCTCCTACTTCTTGTTGTTTTCTATTGTAATCAAGATTATAGTGAATCAATAAAGATAATATTCAAAGTGGACGTAGGCAATCCGACACCGAACCACTATAAACCTTGTTGTTCTTGTTTTTGGTTTGATTTTCTTACTATTTTGCTATATTACTCTATTTTAATTTAGTTTTCTTCATTTACTTCTCGACATAAACCTATTCTTGAGTGTTTGTGACCAATTTGGTTGCAAACAACTTACCTTCGGAAAAAAAGAATAAAAAGAAAATCTAAATTCAATAGTTTTGGTTTTCTTTTTTGAAAACATAGTATGTCTTCTATAATTTTTTTCCAATAAAGCTAGAAATCAATTAAAATTAAAATGCACGTATTCTCCAACACATTTTTGAAAATCCAATTTTAAGTTTGAGATAAAAGGAAGAAAAGTGCAACTTTTTAAATATAAAAACAAACTCATTCTTGTTATAAAATAAAGAGAATATAGTGTTATAAAATAAAGAGAATAGAGGACATTAGAGAGAAGACATTTTTATTCACATCAGATCTATCTATAATACAAATGAGTTCTCTATTTATAAACTCCAAATGCAACGGAGATTACAATAATGTCCTTTTCTATTTAGCATATTCACCCATATCACTGATATATATTACAACACTCCTCCTTGAATATGCGTCTAATAAGAATAATTGCCTCATTAAAAGCTTATATTATGAAAAACCAATGGGTAAGTCATAAGAAAAGAGTGCAATTTTATTTCATCTTTAGGTAACATATTTTACAATATTATTATGAGGGTTGATGCTTCTGGATCAAGATAATGCCTCATCAAAACCTTACTAACAAAAATCCAGTGGGAAAAATATTAGTGAAGAAAAAATAGTACATTATTGCATAT
Source organism: Allium fistulosum (assembly GCA_030737815.1). NCBI lineage: Eukaryota > Viridiplantae > Streptophyta > Magnoliopsida > Asparagales > Amaryllidaceae > Allium > Allium fistulosum. The sequence continues at coordinate 91,314,943 of CM060905.1, forward strand.
TTTTGAATGCTCCCCTTTATTTATAATGCATTATTCACTTAGTCGTCGATGCATCCGACGCATACTAATTTTATATACCATCTTCTGAAACGTTGATGTTGGGAGTGCCTTTGTGAATAAATCTGCCGGATTTTCTTGGGACTGGATTTGTTTCATCTCTATTTTGTTGTCCTTTTGTAGTCCGTGTGTGAAGAAAAACTTAGGAGAATCCTATCATCCTTGATGTGACCTGCCTGAATCCGAGCTACGCAAGCTGCATTGTCTTCATAAATAATAGTTTATCCTTCTGCAGCTAAGAGAAGCTGACATGTATTTCGAATATGCTCAAATAATGATCTTAACCAAATACATTCTCGACTTGCTTCATGTAGTGCCGGTATTTCAGAATGATTGGATGATGTTGCTACCAATGTTTGTTTTGTAGATCGCTATGAAATAGCTACATTACTATTACTAAACACATAGCTGGTTTATGATCTTGCTTTATGTGGATCAGAAAGATAACCTGCATGAGCATAGCCAACTAGATTTGGATAGGCCTATCAACGGATGCTTTCGGATGCGGATAGTGTCATATCCGCATCTACATCCGAAATCATTTTCGAATATCAGATATCTGCATCTGCGGATACGGAGGGATATCAAATAATTATCCTATTCACTAACGACTGATAAATCAAGATTTAACATAGATATTTTTCGATCTCATTTATTATAAAAGTGTTAAAAATTAATAGATATCATGATAATAAACTGTTTCGAGCAGTTAAAAAGCATTAAGTGCATGTAAATTACTAATTTAATAAAATAATAAACAAATATCTTTCACTGCACTAAAATACACAAAATTTGAACTATAATCTTGACAAAAACCGAATGGATAATTTTCCGATGAGGATGTCTGCATATCCGTATCTGCATCCGTTTTTCGAATATCAGATATTTATCCGCTTTTCGGATGCGGATGCAGATGGATTTCAGATTTTTCGGGTATCCATTGACAACCCTAGATTTGGATTATTATCTATGTTAGAATAAAACAAGCCTAAATTTGTCATTGAATGAAGATATCTCATGATATGTTTTATACCATTCCAATGTCTTTTCGTCAGCGCTGAGTTGTATCTTGTTAGAAGATTTACCGAGAATACAATATCTGGTCTCGTGCATTAGGCTAAGTTTAATAATGTACCAATGGCACCGAGGTATGGTACTTCTGGACCAAGAATATTTTCATCTTCTTCTTTTGGACGATATGGGTCCTTTTTAATATCCAAAGATCTGACAACCATAGGCATACTAAGTGGATATGCTTTATCCATTTGAAAACGCTTCATGATTTTCTCAATGTAGTTTGACTGATGGATCAATATGCCATTAGTATTATGCTCGATTTGTAGACCGAGACAATATTTAGTTTTACCAAGATCTTTCATTTCAAATTCTTTCTTTAAGCAATTTATTGTTTCATCAATCTCTTTTGGAGTTCCAATCAAATTTACATCATCAACATAAACTGCTAAAATAGCAAATTCCTTTACCGATTTCTTTATAAAGACGCATGGACAAATGAGATTGTTTTTATATCTGGCTTTTACCAAATATTTAGTAAGACGGTTATACCACATTCTTCCAGATTGTTTCAAACCATACAGTGATCATCTTAGTTTTAATGAGTACATAGACTTTGATTTTTCTTCAGGCAACCTATATCCATCTAGGATCTTCATGTAAATACTGGTATCTAATTCACCGTAAAGATAAGCTGTCACAACATCAGTTAATCTTATATCTAGTTTTTCAGAAACCACAAGGCTTATTAAGTATCAAAATGTTATGACATCCTGATGCAGCCCAGATTTATGAAGACTTAGGTCGCCAACGACCTAACCCCTCTAAGCAACGACCTAACGAGTTACGAGATAAGGAGTTCCGAACTAACAAGCTGAAAGTCAACTTCTTAGGTCGCCAACGACCTAACAAGTCACGTGAAGGGGAGTTACGACCTAACTCTATCTGCCAGTTACGACCTAAAATGCCACGACCTAAAGAACTCTGACCTAAAAAGCTTCGACCTAAAGCGCTTCGACCTAAAGTACTTCGACCTAAAGCGCTTCGACCTAAAGCGCTTCGACCTAAAGTGCTTCGACCTAAAGAACCACGACCTAGAGAGTTACGGCTTAACAAGATAAGTCGCTCCAATATTCCGCATGACTTAGGTCGCGAACGACCTTCCATCATTAGGTCGCGAAAAGTTTTAAGTCGCTTAGGACATATGAGCGAGCTACGACCTATGTTAGGTCGCTTGCAGATACCACTTCATGTTAGGTCGCTGAAGATGCTATTCCTTAGGTCGCAGGAAGTTATGTCGTTCCTGTTTATGATGCTATTTTTCTTAGGTCGCTGCCGTGTTACTTATGTCGCTCCTATCTTGAGTCGCTCGACCAGAAGCTATGTCAATGTTAGGTCGCTTAAGCCAAGGTCGCTCAAGTCCTTAAGTCGCTCGTCCTATAGGTCGCATAAGACCTTCCTGAAGCTGATTCTCCTCATGTCACTGAAGCTCATGCCGCGTGGAGTTGTGGTCTTAGGTCGTCATGTTGTATTTCCTTAGGTCATTTGTATGTTGTATTTGTTATGTTATCATGTTGTAATAAGTCTTGTGTTGTAAATATGATAAGTCGTGTGATGTTGTAATATTAGGTCGTCGACGACCTATGTTAGGTCGGTGAAGGCTTGTAATGTGTTGTAACTGTTTTGTTTTAGGTCGTCTACTTTAAGTCGTAAGTCATGATGTCATAGGTCGTTGCCGACCTAAGTGTTGTACAGTTTTGTGTTGTGAATTGTAAGCCTATAAATAGGCAGGTGGTCCCATTTGTAAGGAAGTTGATTTTGAATAAAACTTTTGTTTGTTAGCTTTGTGCTTTCATTAAATCGGTAGTTGAGTGTAATCTCCTATCTCCACCTTCGGTATTCAAGTGTGCTTGAATCAACGATCGCTGAAGCCGATTCACGGAATCTAGTGCGCTAGATCAACGTCGAAGAATCGTAGATCTTTAAACACGGTATCGTGCGCGATCAACGTGTTTGGGATAGCTAGAATTCGGTATCTTTGAATCAACGAATTTGGGCCATTCAGTATTCTTCATTCCATCGATTGCTACTTTCTCAAAATCATCATTTTGTTATTCCGCTGCTGCATCATTTGGTATCAGAGCAAGACTTAGCCAATCATAGCTAAGACGAGCCTGCTGGACCGAGAAGAAGTGTTTGTTCAATTTTAGCCGAGCCAAGGAGAAGAGTAGAATCAAGTCGTGAGCTAGAAGCGAACTTGTTCAAGTTTGTGAGAGATTTGTTCAAGTTCATTAAGCGTCAATTTTGAGATTTGAAGTTTTGGAGTTCAAATTAAGTTGTTTGTTTATTTGGGGTGTTCGTGAGATTTCAAACAAGTGGGAAAGTTTGATTCGAAATTTTTTGGATCAAAGTGAAGTTTGTGTTTAGATCTGTTGAAGATTTGATCATGTCTCCGAGATATGTTAACCGTCATCATAATGTTGCAGATTTGTATGAGAGTGAAGATCCTGAACAGATGGAACAACGTATCGATGAAAGATTCAATAAGGGTTTCGAAAGATTGGAGAGAATGAAGTTTGACATGAATCGAAATCAAAGGAGAGTGTTGCCACGTTATGATAGAGAAAGAAGAGAATCATCTTTGTCGATAAATCGAGATCGTGGAGTTCGAGACAATCGTGATTATCAGAATGAAGAAAGAAGAGTTTATCGTGGTTACGAGCATGAGCCATATTGTGATTATGAAAGAAGAAGTAGAGAGGACGTGTATGGGCATAGAAGAGTCGATGTTCAGAATCGACGTCGAAGCTCATCTAATTTTGAAGAAGAAAGTTTTGATGATAGTGTTCACTTTCGATATCCAGGTCAAGGGCAGAATCAATATAAAAATGTTGAAAAGCGTGGTCATACACGGGAATCAAGGAAGGATACGGAGATTCCAGAATTCCGAGGTGGTCTACAAGCAGAGGAATTCTTGGATTGGTTATCAAAGGTTGAAAATATTTTTGAATCAACAATGTGCCAGAAGATCGTCAAGTTAAGTTAGTTGCTACAAGATTGAGAGGAAGAGCTATGGATTGGTGGCAACAAACTAAATCAACCAGAGAGAGAATGAGGAAATCCAAAGTTGTCGCGTGGGATAAGATGAAAAGGATGATGAAGGCAAATTTCTTACCATACAATTATCAAACTCGTGTGAACCAACAATTGCAGAAGTTGAGTCAAGGATACCGAGGAAAGAGTGTGGTTACAAACTCTAGCAATCAGAATCATGGTGTTCATTACAGTAGAAATGTTTCTAAGAGAGTCAACGAACCAGTTGTACATGGAAGCACTAAGACAAATGTTGATGACCAGATTAAGCGCTATCATTATCAGGAGTCTGGCCCTAGAAGTATTAAATGTACAGAGGCCAAGATGAAAACTTTAGTTGTCGAAGACTATGAACGAAGATGTGGATGATTCTACCGAAAGCGAACCGGAAAAGGAAGAGGAACCGACTAGTCCGTTATCTTTCAGTGAGAGTGTTGAAGAAACAGAAAGTAGTGTTGAATCGTTGGTTAGGTATGAGGCAAGTGAAGAGCTTAAAACTCTCGAGGAGGTTAAACCAATGTTAGAAGAATTTGAAGAGGTCGGTCCTACCAAACCGTTCGAAGAATTACCACCTAAATTTGACAACGATGAAGGAGTTTTGTCGGAAGATGAAGAATGTAACTCGTTGTGGAGGACTGCTGAATTTGACTTTTATCAACCGCCGAAATTTGATGATGATGAAGAAATTGAGTCAAAATACGTGGATGTAGAAGTTAAATATTCTTCACCGCCGAAGTTTGATGTCGATAGTATGGAGGAAGAAATTGTGTTCGGAGTTGAAGGACATTACTTGATGATGGAGGATTCTTCTTTAACACCTGAGCTTATAGACGAGAGACCGCTAAATGTTAATTCCATAATCTCCGAGGAGCCCGAGCAAAATGAAAGTGAAACAGAAGAGAAGGTAGAATCATATAGTTTATTATCTTTGGAAGAGTTCGTCAATAAAATGAAAGCTTATGATGAATTGTCAATGTTGATTGAATCTGGGGAAAATTCTAATTTTAAGACACCTGAAGAGGTTGAAGTATGTGAAGAGTTTGAGGATGAGTTTTCTGAGGAACTGTCTGAAGAAACTAGTCTTGTATTTTTGGAAGAGCCTGTGGAAAAGGTGAAAAGTAATAATGAATTGTTTGTGTTGACCGAGCAAGGAACGAGTGAAGATCTCGATGTTTTTGAGGAAGTTGGTTCAGAATTCGATGAATCTGAGGACGAATATCCTGAGGAACTACCCGAAGAGTTACCACCACTACAGGACATCCAACCCCACACTGAACTAGTATCAAATACTATACTACTACAGGGATCGTATGACCTGCAGAATCTGAAAGAACATGAAGAGTTGAAAAGACAGGATGAAGAGAATAATTGTCCATTGGGATTGCTTGATCATGTCCGCATTGCTGACGTTATCAACATCAATTGTTTGGAATCGTTTCATGAAAATAAACATGTTGAAGGAGAAGCGAGTGGGAATTCATTTCAGTCAAGGGAAATTGAGGCCACACATCAAGGGAAGATTCTAAAAGAGGACACACCTGAACAAGATAAGGAAAGACGAGAATCAGAGCATGAGTCCTCACACTTTTTCGGATATAATTTCCTAAGTCGTTCTATGATTTTAAACTTCCTTATAACATCTCACATTTTCGACACGTTTTGGTTCTATATCACATCTGCTTATTGGCACAAGCAATATGGTATACGACACTATTCTCATGAAGTCCTGTGCTACATGAATTGGATATGGCATCTAGTGCTTCGATCATTCCACACTTTTTCATATGTCATCCCCCTCAGATCACTTCCTTATGCCGCCTGTCTAATGCCGCGTCTGTTCTACGCAATGCGTTCCTTATGTCAAGCACAATGCGCACTCAACCATACAATTCATCGTAACACTGGGTTCAACCAGACCAGGTTGTTTATTCAACAATTCCTAAAGGACCGTTAGAATTATCAATAGTGCCACCGCAGAGAGGGCTGATTAAATGGGCTAATGTTTTTGTGAATGAGTTGCAAGGATGCTACAAAGTTGTACAAGAACTATTTCTTAAGGCAACTGAGAAGTATAAACAGTCAACAAAGATTAAGCGACGAAGCGTTGAATGCGAGAAAGGAGATTTTATATATGCAGTGTTTACCATTGAGCGTTTTCTTTTTGAAACTTACAACAAGCTAGAAGCTAGAAGGAATGATCATTTAAAAGTCGTAAAGGGAATTAACGAGAATGTTTATAAATTGAGTTTGCTGGATCATCGTCCTATTGCCAATCATGACAATATCAAACACCTGGTTCCACTTCTCAAGGATAAGAATTTCGAAGACGAAAAGCTTTTAAATTCGAGGACGAATTTTTCCCAACCAGGGGAGGATGATGCAGCCCAGATTTATGAAGACTTAGGTCGCCAACGACCTAACCCCTCTAAGCAACGACCTAACGAGTTACGAGATAAGGAGTTCCGAACTAACAAGTTGAAAGTCAACTTCTTAGGTCGCCAACGACCTAACGAGTCATGTGAAGGGGAGTTGCAACCTAACTCTATCTGCCAGTTACGACCTAAAATGCCACGACCTAAAGAACTCCGACCTAAAAAGCTTCGACCTAAAGCGCTTCGACCTAAAGTACTTCGACCTAAAGCACTTCGACCTAAAGTGCTTCGACCTAAAGAACCACGACCTAGAGAGTTACGGCTTAACAAGATAAGTCGCTCCAATATTCCGCATGACTTATGTCGCGAACGACCTTCCATCATTAGGTCGCGAAAAGTTTTAAGTCGCTCAGGACATATGAGCGAGCTACGATCTATGTTAGGTCGCTTGCAGATACCACTTCATGTTAGGTCGCTGAAGATGCTATTCCTTAGGTCGTAGGAAGTTATGTCGTTCCTGTTTATGATGCTATTTTTCTTAGGTCGCTACCGTGTTACTTATGTCGCTCCTATCTTGAGTCGCTCGACCAGAAGCCATGTCAATGTTAGGTCGCTCAAGCCAAGGTCGCTCAAGTCCTTAAGTCGCTCGTCCTATAGGTCGCATAAGACCTTCCTGAAGCTGATTCTCCTCATGTCACTGAAGCTCATGCCGCGTGGAGTTGTGGTCTTAGGTCGTCATGTTGTATTTCCTTAGGTCGTTTGTATGTTGTATTTGTTATGTTGTCATGTTGTAATAAGTCTTGTGTTGTAAATATGATAAGTCGTGTGATGTTGTAATATTAGGTCGTCGACGACCTATGTTAGGTCGGTGAAGGCTTGTAATGTGTTGTAACTGTTTTGTTTTAGGTCGTCTACTTTAAGTTGTAAGTCGTGATGTCATAGGTCGTTGCCGACCTAAGTGTTGTACAGTTTTGTGTTGTAAATTGTAAGCCTATAAATAGGTAGGTGGTCTCATTTGTAAGGAAGTTGATTTTGAATAAAACTTTTGTTTGTTAGCTTTGTGCTTTCATTAAATCGGTAGTCGAGTGTAATCTCCTATCTCCATCTTCGGTATTCAAGTGCGCTTGAATCAACGATCGCTGAAGCCAATTCACGGAATCTAGTGCGCTAGATCAACGTCGAAGAATCGTAGATCTTTAAACACGGTATCGTGCGCGATCAACGTGTTTGGGATAGCTAGAATTCGGTATCTTCGGATCAACGAATTTGGGCCATTCAGTATTCTTCATTCCATCGATTGCTACTTTCTCAGAATCATCATTTTGTTATTCCGCTGCTGCATCACATCCATAATAGGAGAATATGTTTCTTTAAAATCAAAACCTGACATCTGTAAAAAACCTTGTGCGACAAGTCGTCCCTTGTATCTCATGACTTCATTTTTATCTTTTCGTTTTCTAACGAATATCCATTTATAACCTACTGGTTTAACATATTCTGGTGTTTTCTCAAATACACCATGTTTTTGAAGTGAACCTAGCTTAACTTGGATAGCATCTTTCCATTTTGACCAATCATGTCTTTTTCGACATTCATTTATACTAGTTGGTTCATTATCATTATTCTCGTTATAGTCATGACTTTCATTTATTTCAGTAGCTACTGTGAATGAAAATACATCATCAATTATTATTTTTACTTCGATCCCACATTTCTCCATAGTTTGCATAAAATATTAAGATCTCGTTATTATTAGGTACCATTTTATTTTTGGAAGCTTAAATTATTTCTTCTGGGATAATAGTTTCTTCGGTATTTTTAGGAGAATTATGATTTTCATTTAAGTTATCTTTTAGATCATTTATAATCACTTCGGGAGGTTTATCAATTGATGAATTTTTGTTAGGCTTTCTTTTTCTAGGCGCCAAGTCTTTTGAACCAATTGGCCTTCCACGCTTTTGTCTTGCTTTAGATTCATTTGCTGCTTTTGGTCCTTCTGGGATTTCAATTCTAGCTGGTGCATTTGCTATTGGAATGTGAGATTTAGTTATTTTTGCAGTATCACTAAATGCATAAGGCATTTGATTTGCGATATTCTGAAGATGCAAATTTTTTTGTATTTCGTATTGGCATTGTTTGGTATGTGGATCCAAATGAGGCATAGATGGATTATTCCATGATGTTTCACGTCGTTCTCCTGGAACGATCTTTCCTCCCCCTAATGGCGAGAAAATTGTCTCATCAAATTTACATTCTGAAAATCTTGCAGTGAAGACATCACCCGTGAGAGGTTCAAGATGATGAATTATCGAGGGTGAATCAAATCCCATATAAATTCCCAACCTACGTTGAGGACCCATGTTGGTACAAAGTGGGGGACTAATTGTCACATGCATAGCGCAATCAAATAAATGTGAAATATTTAGTTGGGATCCGGTTAAAAGCTATGATGGTGAAAATTGATGATAAGCCGTTGGTCTAATTTTAATCAATTTTGATGCATGCAAAATTGCATGTCCCCAAGATGAAACAGGTAGCTTTGATTGCATAAGAAATGATCTTGCAATAAGTTGCAAACGCTTAATTAATGATTCTGTCAGACCATTTTGAGGTTGAACATGAGCTACTAGATGTTCAACTTCAATTCCCAATGATAGACAATAATCATCAAATACTTGAGAAGTAAACTCTCATGCATTATCTAATTGAATTGATTTAATATGATGGTTAGGGAAGTGCACTCTTAATTTGATTATTTGAGCAAGTAATTTGGCAAATGCCCTGTTTCTTGTAGAAAGCAAACATACATGTGACCAACGAGTTGATGCATCAATTAATACTATATAATATTTAAATGGTCCACATTCTGGATGGATTGTGTCACATATATCACCTTGAATTCTTTGTAGAAACGTTGGAGATTTAGAAATGATTTTACTATATGAACGTCGTGTGAATAATTTTTCTTATGCACATGGAGCACATAAGTAATCACTTGGTAAATTCAATTTGTTTGATAAATCATGCCCATTTGAATTTTTAACGATTTTACGCATCATGGTTGACCCAAACGATCATGTCAAAGAATCAATGTCTTTGTATTTGTGAGCTTCTGTCTAATGTTTATAGAATGAGACTCAACTATGCCAATTTTCGTGGAATATAATCCAGTCGAAATTGTTTCAAATTTTTCTAAAATAAGATTCTGCCTTTCAATTCTATAAATAATACAAAGATATTTTTTATTGTTTTCATTTATAGTTTCAATATGATAACCATTCATTCTTATATCCTTAAAGCTTAGCAGATTTCTTTTAGAATTGTTTGAGTATAACGCATTTTGAATGAAGACATGTGTACCATTTGGTAATACTATATGGGCATTTCTAGACCCTTCAATTATAGTAGCAGATCCATCTATGGTGGAAACTTTAGCTGAAATATTTTCAGATAATTCAGAGAAAAACTTTTGGTTTTTCAAAATCGTATGAGTAGTTGCACTGTCTAATAGACATATATAATCATTCAAGTATTGATGGTCCATACCTTAAGAATTAAAGGCAATATAGTTAGTCAATTATTGAAAATAATTCTGAACATAAATAATTGCTAATGTTTTCTAAAATGGATTACGAAGCAAACTACTAATTCAAATCAATATCCATCAATACATATTATTTTAACTTGTTCTAGAAAAAGAAAACAAACAAACAAACATCAACTTCAAACTAACTAAAATAAAATGGAAAAACCACACAACAAGCTTCAGGCTGCTTCTAATTGATGAGATTAGTTATATCATCAAACATCGTATTGAGATTTTCATCATTTATGAAATTTCCATCATCATCTTCGAAGAAATCATCTAACTTCAAGTTAGTGTTATCAAAAAATCCTTCAGTGTTATTTATTTCAATATTCTTCGAACATTGGTATTCTTCAACTGTTTTCTTTGATGATCTACATGTACGCGACCAATGACCAGAGCGTCCACATCCATAACAAACTTCCTCATAGTGCCTTTTAATTTATGTAGTAAAATCATTAGTCTTTTCAGGCTCAATTTTCTTTTGTTACTTTTTAAAGTTGGTAGTTTTGTTGCCTTTGAAACCACCATAATCGCCTCTGCTGGAGTTATATCCACATCCACGCCTATGGCCACGTCCTCTACCTCGACCTCTACCTCTTTCAGAGTGAGCAAAATTAGCATTAACTTCTGGTAACGCAGCCGAACCAATTGGTCTTGAGGAGTGATTTTTAATAAGAATTCATTGTTTTGCTCAGCAATTAATAAACATTCTATGAGTTTATAATATTTTATAAAATGACGCTCTCGATATTGTTGTCGCAGTAGTATGATCGAGGCATGAAACGTTGAAAATGTATTTTCAAGCATTTATGCATCACCTACTATTTCTCCACATAATTTCAATTTAGAAGTAATTCTAAACATAGCAGAATTATATTCTTTTACAGATTTGAAGTCTTGAAACCTCAGGTTCAACCAGTCTTGCCTAGTATTTGGAAGTATGACCGTCTTCTGGTGGTCATAACGCTCTTTCAGAGAGTTCCATAAGTGGATAGAATTCTTTTCCATTAAATATTCTGTTTTTAGATCATCGTGGATGTGACGTCTTAAAAATATCAGTGTCTTTGCTTTGTCCTGCTGTGACATATTATTACCATTTTTAATGGTATTTTCTAAGCATTGAGATTGCAAGTGGATCTCAGCATCCAGTATCCATGACAGATAGTTGTTTTCAAATATGTCCAACGCTTTGAATTCAATCTTAACTATGTTTGCCATGTTATAAACTAGGTCTTCTACCAAAGATTAAAAAAAAAAGGTTGCAGTGTGTATATAATAAAATGGGAATTAAATGGGAATCGGTAGAAGTATACATTGAAGTAAAATAAAGCGTACTGTACTATTTCCTATAACCGTTTATTAAAATGTGACTTACGGAAGTTAAAATAGGCATGTTTTGAAAAATGCATAAGTTCTTTTATAAATTCAGATACGTGCAATCAAATACAGCAACATGTACAAAGCCTAGAGACCTAGGAATAAAGAGCCACACCTCTTTACGTTGACTAGGGGATATTGTATAGGACTGATGTCATACCAAATAAATAATGTGTGCACTGCTGAAAGCAACTCTAAGAAAAGAAAAACATTGATATGTACGTTTCCAACAAATAAGTTATATCCTAGAAAAAATTTATATAAAAAAAATGATAGCTACACTATTATAAAAATAACATACACGAAGGTCAGCAATTGCAAAAAGCAAAAAATATAATTATAAACAGAATGCGGATTCTAAAAAAAATAAAATCGATTTTCAATTGAATTGATTATATAATCTCATTTACTGACAACTTCTATGATCAACGGTCAAACATTATTATTGTAGACAATAGTTTACTGTTGCAGATAGAAAATGATTTATATAAATATTTAACCATATTTTTACATTGAAATCATTTTTTTAGTTTAAATTTTATTTCTAAGTTGCAACATCTATTTTTTTAAGTTTGAATTTTTATTTATATTATTAATTAATAATTTATCTGTTAGATCCTATTTTTTAATGATATTAAAATTTGATAGTATTTGTAGATGGATGTTTTAAATTTGTAGAAGAATTTATTTGTTAGATCCTATTTTTAAGTGATGTTAAAATTAAATAACATTTATATACGGACGTTTTGAATTTGTAAAAGAAATTTAATTGTCATATCCTATTTTCAAGTGATATTAAGATTTGGTGTTAGATGCATTTTTGGTAGTTCACGCGACACCAAAAAGATGTGACACCAAAGGTATTACAACTATTATTAAAGAAGATATAAACGTGAATAGTTACCAACAATTATAAGAATGAAACAAAAGGCAGGTAATATGCAGTACAGAAGCTTCATGATAGAATCAAAATAAAACGTATAACATTTACATCTTTTCATGAAAAATCTAATTAAGATGTCAAAAAAAATACTTTTTTTAAAAATATATTTAACCTATTTAGATTTGCATGCCAAAAATCTTAGCCATGAAAAAAAAATAAACGACACAGAGAAAATTATATAAAGAGTAGATCTATATTACATGGCAACATTGAACACAAAAGATGAAAGTACAAGGAATTGATTTCTATGTACTGTACGTAAGCATAGCTAGCTTGAAATAGAAGTACCTTTGCAATATAAATATATATGTAGCTTTAAATAGATTTCTGTATCTAGATACAAAAATGACGAGGAATATTGATTCTATTTATACGTATAAAGTATACTCTTCGTATGATGAAGAAATGCAAGAATTGGTAAAAGGTGAGAGACTTGGTACTGGCTACAAAGTAGGAAGACATATGAATAGGTAACAGAGAGATATTTATTAAATTTAAAAATAAACAAAAGCAAATAGGTACGCGACAATCAAAAGAGAAGCAAACAAAAATAAGTGAATATTAGGCTCAGGTCCCTAGTAAGTTTCAAAATACACAAAAACCCCAGTAAAAAAAGTGTGTAAATTAGGTCCCTAGAATTAAGTTACTAAGTAATTGCATATAGTTATGCAATTTTTTTGGTGAATAATTGCGGAATTTTCCGCAACTTTTTGAAAAAATTGCGTATATTTTCGCAATTTTTTGGGTGAATAATTGCGGAATTTTCCGCAATTTTTTGAAAAAATTGCGTAAATTTTCGCAATTTTTTGAATGAATAATTGCTGAATTTTCCGCAATTTTTTGATATAATTGCATAAATGTCTACAATTATTCACTGAATAATTGCATAAGTGTATGTCATTATTCAGTAACTTAATTCTAGGGACCTAATTTACAAACTTTATTATACTGGGGTTTTGTGTATTTTGAAACTTATTAGGGACCTGTGTCAAACTGTCCCTAAAAATAAACTATCGATCTAATATTACATTATTATAACATAGAGCATCAAAAAGAAGAGTGTTATAAAATAAAGAGAATAGATGATGTTAGAGAGAAGACATTTTTATTCATACCAAATACAACAGAGATTACAATGATGCCATTTTGCATTTAGTATATTCACACCCCCCGCTTGCTCGGAAAATAAATATAAAAACGGCAATAAATATTTTTTTTTCTTCCGTTACGCCACAGTAGCGCCAATTGTCTGCGTTGTACGTGTCTTGGTCCATCATCATCAACGTCGAATCCGTAAAATAAACTAGAACATTCTCGCTTCCGAAACCCTCAAATTCCTCGCCATAATCTCTTCTCCCGCCTATAGGGTTTATTTTCCCCATTGGCTCCGATATATGTAGGTAATTAAAAATAAAACAATTAACCAATCCATTCGTACCAATTTGTTGATTACCTTTTGGCCATGGGAGTCCCTGCTTTTTTTCGTTGGTTAGCGGAGAAGTACCCATTGGTAATAGCTGATACCATAGAGGAAGCATCAGCCGAGGTCGATGGCATCGCTATCCCGGTCGATTCGTCGAAACCGAACCCTAATGGGATTGAGTTCGACAATTTGTACCTTGATATGAATAATATTATCCATCCCTGCTTCCATCCTGAAGATCGAGTATGTTATTTACATTTTCATCTGTATTTATTGAATAAACTTTGAAGAATTTGGTGCCATTGTTGGTATTTTTTTCGTTTCCATTGGATAGTGCATTTTGAAAAAATGGAAACCCGATTTTATCGTATATTTAGCTATAAATTGTGTATGTAAAACATCAATGGATAAATTTTATGTACCTGTACATTTGCAAGTTCATTGTTGGTTGGGATCGATGTATTTTTTGTTGTGCAAAAATTGCACAAATGCGGAAAAAATAATAAACAAATCTAGATTTACCAATTTGAAAATCATTCAATCTAGCAACAATTATTCTATTACTCCAAATAAATAATAAATAACTATAAAGAAAAAAAAGAGACACGATATTTATACCGGTTCTACTATCATCAAGACAGTGTACGTCCAGTCCAAAAGAGAGAGATTTTATTAAACATGAGAGTTATAAGAGATTACAAGATATAGTTTACATACCAAAGCCCTAAATTGAGTTAACAAGAAGAGATGCTCTATTTGGGGATCATGCCAGGATGTGTTTTCAATGAAATATACCCTCAATATACAGCCAATGCAAATCCATAAGAGTCGTCGATTAAATTACCAAGATATGATAAGAAGATAATGAAGACAATTTACAATGGTAACAAATGGTTCAAACATAGCAAGTAATTCATCCATTCATTTAATTAGCAAAGATGAAGAAAATAGTCCCAAAGCAATGCGATTACTGAGAAAGAAATAATATGCACATCCTTTTGCATATATATTATTCCATAACATCTCGTGCATTTATTTCCTTACCATCTCATGGAAATGCGATCCAATAATTTATGCATTTCCATGAACACACATGATTACTTTTCCTTTTGCATATTTGTTTTCTTCTATTTGTGATATTGTATCACTAAAATTTAACATTTTTCTGTATATGTAAGTCTCAAATTTCAGGTTGGAGTTTGAACTTTAGTGATGGAAGTCACATAAACTTGTATTGGAATGATAATAAAATACATGAATGCATATCTTCAATGATAACAAAATACATGAATTGCTTACATTATTATACAAAATGTGTTTAGAATAGATGCATGATTCAACATACAAGTCACATTATCAATGGTTTGAATTTGGTTCGATGGTGATTGCTTTAGCACCATTGAAATATTTTAAAATAATATGACATATCTTTTATTTCTTATTGAACAAAAGTTTATTATTCTTTCTGTTGGGTTGGATCCTTTCTCTTTGAGATGATAAATTATTGTTTATCGGTTATCAACAGCCATCACCTACAACTTTTGCTGAAGTCTTTCAGTGCATGTTTGACTATATTGACCGGTTGTTCATCATGATACGCCCTCGGAAGCTTCTGTTTATGGCTATTGGTGAGCTATTTTTCTCATTGGGGGAACATTTGTTTTTTATGATTGTTTCATCAGAAATTTCCTTTTACAATAACACACTTTTATTCTTAGTTTTGAGGACGTGGATGAGCCATTTATGCATTGTAACTAATATTTGATTTTCTCAACCAAAAATATTTTATAAATAGTACAGATTACATCATAACACTTCCAAAGCACTTCTGTCTTATGGCATCTATATGCAAATTTATTGCTATCATGTCAATTATTTTGAAACAACAATAACTGTAGACGGGGTCGCACCACGGGCCAAAATGAATCAACAACGGGCTAGACGTTTCAGAGCAGCCAAAGATGCAGCAGATGCGGTGGGTAAAACTTTTTTACTTTATCCCTAATATCACATGCATATAAGCTTGTGTACTGAAAAATGTACCATGAAAACTTAGTAGATTATAAAGCTCCTAAAAGTGTCGCATTGAAACTTTTATGTAATATTCACACATGTGCAATATGACGATGGTAGAGATTTTTTGAGCAATCTTTTACACATTTAATCATAGCTTCATTAAACGTTAGTAATATTTTGCTTCTTATCAATTTAATGGAAAATGAATGGTTTTCTGATGGTAGGCTGGTCGTACCTTTTGAACTCTAAATAGATAACCTGTTTTGGTTTGATATCTACTGAATGTTAATGTTGCAGCTAAACATAGAAGATGATAGCATGATTCATAACTAAGTTGACGTCTATTTCGTTTAGAACATGCACAACCTTCTTATTTCACAGCATAGTGTTATTATTTTGTAGTTGGACACACTCTATTTGCAGTGCACATTCAGTCATTCAACGTGTTCCTTTTATTTTTTTTTGACCAGGCAGCAGAAGAGGAAAGGTTGCGGCAAGAGTTTGAGAGTGAAGGAAGAAAACTTCCTCCAAAGCAAGAATCTCAAGTTTTTGATTCTAATGTTATCACCCCTGGAACTGAATTTATGGCCATTTTATCTATTGCATTGCAATACTACATTCACCTGAGATTAAATAATGACCCTGGGTGGAAGCAGATTAAAGTAAGGATTATATGAAAATTTGCAGTATACTTGCACATGCATGCCTATGTAGGATTAACTTTAAAGTGCTTACCATAAAAAACAAAAGAGAAGTGTGTTTGGACCACTTAAATCAAATATCATTAAATTACAAGGACGATTTAAGAAAACATGTTTCCCGTGGACACATGTTAACGTTTTTTGCTTATATATACGCATGTATATATAGTATACCAAAATACATATCTATTTCGTACAGCACACACATGTGATACACTGATATGTATGCACCAAACTCTCATATACATGCGCACTTACACATATGCATAAACACATAGATTTGCGTATACATACATGCATGCAAAATTGCACATATAATGTGCACACACACCTGCATATAATATATTGTTATACATAAGCATATATCTCCATTTATGCACAAAAAAACACTGTTACACACTCTGGGAGCTAGTCATCTGGGGACAGTGCTCAAATAAACTTTACGAGTCCCTTTCCACGAACTTGAAATCCCATAGAAGTCCACTGCCTTATTTGATATATACATGTTGAAGCACATGTGCATAAAACTACATGATTTTAAACTTTCTAGTATGCTCATATGAAATTCTTATTTTTTCACATGGAAAATGGTTCCGATATCGGAAATTATGCTAAAGAGCTTGGATGCATGTTTTTTGATACGCACATGCTTCATAGTATGCTGATTGATTCGGACAATCAGAATTATGAAATTCACGGTACTTTGTAGATATTGGAAAGGGATCACATGGAATTATTTTGAGCCTCGGTCCGGATGTTCACCCCTTTAACCTTATATACATATATATAACTTTTACTTGCTTAACCGTATAAATTCAAAATAATCAAATTTAACTATTAATTTCAAATTTTATTATCTTTAAGGTCATTCTTTCAGATGCAAATGTTCCGGGTGAAGGCGAACATAAAGTTATGTCTTACATTAGGCTTCAAAGAAACCTTCCTGGTTATAACCCAAATACGCGCCACTGTTTGTATGGTTTGGTGAGTTTGTTTTTTATTTTGCACGTCGTTATACTTATAAGGAAACATATGTTTGTCCCTTTATTACTCACTTTGCACTGCATTCGTGAATCTCTGATATAGACATATTGTATTTCTTCATGTATCATAATTTTGACTCAGTTAACTTTAGCTCTAAGCATCCATGGTAGTAATCTTAGTAAGGATTACTTGTCTTTATCGTGACTTTGAGATTGCGAGGCCATGAGCAGTTAAACCGTGAATTGTTTAATTTCTCTCATTAAGTTTCATCTTGAACTCAAATTATTTACTACATCTCCATTATAATTATACGTAGTAAATAAATAAAGACCGTACGATCTTGTGATGTCTCAATCCCATTAGCATTGTGATTCTATCTGTAGGTTTTTTTTTTGAATAATAATAATTTGAAATAGTAAATCCCAAAATTACTTTATTTTGTATACATCGATCATTTCAGATCTAACAAAAAGGCTATTATTTGTATAATAGTAAATACAGATTTTGCACTAATTAAATTTGTTCAAAAAATTCCTGTAGAACTTAATTCAACATAATCCAGTGTTTGTGAAAAGCTATAACTAAGTTCTAACACAATTACTCTGATGTGACTAACTAGCTCTGTAAGTACTTGAATGTTTCCTAATTTTTATGGTGCATTTACTGTTACTACCATCAACATAGTGGCTAAATAATCGCACCGTCCTCTTACCCCTTTTAATTTGTAATGTAGTTTGGAAATCATTTTCTTCATCTGTAAATACCTTTCTATTTTGATTGATACTATCAAACATTTCTCTTATTTAATTAACTTTTTCCTTGCATCAACAGGATGCAGATTTGATTATGTTAGCTTTGGCCACTCATGAAGTACATTTTTCAATTCTAAGAGAGGTATATTTGCTTACAGTGACACAAATACTTTGTTCTTGCATGATTGTTTCTTGTAATTAGTTAATCACTTCCATTGCTGTGTATTTATATATTTGCCATTTGGTTGATCATTTACTGTTTCCTGCTTGTGCTTCTTATAGTTTGTTTAATTTTTATGATGGGTGAGTTGTACATAACTCAGAAGCTGAAAGCAGGAATGGTATATGAGTAGCACAATTACCCAGAAATTGTTAAGTTGGACACGACAATTTTTTTCGTTTCTATATCCTCTTCTGCATATGGTCTGTTAGTATGGTATGCCTTAACCTCTTTCTTACCAATTGCAACGAGGAATTGCACAGCTTTGGATTGTTTTGATAGATTTTTTATTGAAAAATTAGGGCAACGAATGTATATATGAAATGAGGACCGTGATGTAAACATTTAAATTAATAGCCTAATTAGCATAAGTAGTCATGTAAAAAAATTGATTGTTAATTAAAATCCTGGACATGAATTATAGAACTATTGATTACTGATACCTATATGTTAGAGTTAAAAGTAAATAATGTTCAAAATTCAATTCAAATACACTTCACATGCTATTATAATTTCAAATCGTCCGAAACGCCGACATTCCGATCGTTCCTTTGGGTTGCACAGGAGGGATCAAAATGAAACCAAGCCAAAACCGTGTTTCAGTAAGAAAAACTAACGAACTTCAAGTTTTATAGGAAAAAAAAACTAATTTGAGTTTCAAATATATGAATATTCAAAATCTGAAATTTTAACTTTAAAACATACAAAATCACAAATATACATGGATAGTGTAACTAATTTTTTTTGAAAAGGAAGCAATAAATAATTATTTATTAGTATCATGAATATTTATAATTAATCAGCGTTGTTCGTTTATATCTTATTTCCCGATTAAAGATAAATTATACATTTGATTTCAGTAAATTAAAAAAATTGTGCAATTCTATGAAAATAAATAACGAAATCCGAAATTTCCGAATTAGATCGAAATTCCTAAATTACAAAAAACTGAAATTGAGACTGCAACCAAAATCTCGAACAGTCGAACCTTGATAATCTCAGTAGCACAATGAATTAATAATCTATCGTATAAGAAAGCTTAGAACTCAACGACACACCCACTTGGAGGTTTGATCTTATGAATTTAGAAGAACGTACTTCCAACACTTTTGTCACTAGAAACGTTGACAATTTGAGGCAATTTTTTTAGTGCCCGAGTCTATAATCAGTCTATTTGGAACATAATTCTAACTTATGTATGACCACTTAGATGTTCAAGCTTCTAAGATAACAACCGTTCATCTTTGATTATTTATTCCTTTCAACTTCCTTCGCAACATGAATTTTGCTATTCACACCAGGAAAAAGATTTATCCAAAAAAATCCCATTCTTGATAAATCCTGCAAATTACCTTATTCTATTAGCTACATCTTACACAAAATGAAAATACAATCCTCATATTTCATTTAAACTCTGCATTTTAACAAAAATAACATGACTTCTCACTCCTTTGTTTTCCTACAAGTGACTGTTATGTCAAACCAATATAATTTCTGCCACATGTTTCAACGATGATTTATGAAACGATGCCCATCATCTAAATTTCGGCACAAAAAGTTTTTATACAAATATAAACGATGATTTAGGATATTGACATGAATCTTAAAATGTTAGCCATTTTGCATGGGTTACGGTGGGCGCTGTGATCTAAGAATTTAAATATGAACTTTTCAATTTAGTTTTGAAAGAAATCGATAAAAATGACTTGTGTGAGATGTATGAGCTATCACAAGATTAAAAGCATGCAAATCGAAAACGTTGGATTGATGTTGCCTTGATATTAATGTTGTAAGCTTTTAGAAACATTGAAAATTGATAAATATTGTATGACGGCATTATTTCTTTATAAATTCCAGAGAAACGACCAATTCAAATGTTATGAGATTTTAATGCTATTTTCATTATGAATTCCAGAGAAATTACCAGTTAAAGGTTAAAGTCAGTACAAAACATGAAAAAAATATCAGCAAGTATATATAACTTAAGGTTTAAATGATTATCGGGTTCAATATGAGTTAGTTGGGTATTACTTTCCAATACTACACTGAAGTTGTGTTAGATATGCGCTTAATCATGAGTTAGTTGGGTATCAGTTAGGTATTTGACTATGGTTAAATTATGTATTGAATTATCGATATGAGCTTACTCAAGAGTGCAAACATCAATTATTTGCGCATGAAATAACTGCATTTTTATGCATTGATATTTTACATATTTTATTTTTGTAAAATGATATTCATTTGTATTTTTTGTTGAAAACAATCATCAATAATAAAAGTTGTAATGACTTTGGGGTCACCATTTTTTTGGTGAAGCACACTTTTCAAAATGCTCTTATATTCTAAATTTAAAATATGGTATATGGATGAGGCCACATGTTCAAAACTCGAGCTTCACAAAAGCATCTTTTTAATCTTAATTAGAAACATTCACATATACATGAGGTCATAGGTTCCATCTCGGTTTTGAATTTTCATTTTTATTGTTTTTCTAGTTTATTTATGTTTCATATATTCTTAATATCATTATACGACTGTTCTAAAATAATTATTTTTCAGGACTTTGTTTTATATTAATACATTTGAGCATTTGAAATTCATGCTAATTTTTTTACAATTTACGCGTGAAGCGTATGTCGTTTGTATTATTTATTTTGCATTTCTCACATGGGGCGCGCACACGTACTGTTTATGCTAATTATTTAGTCTTCCTCATGCGGAGCGCATGACCTTTTAGTTAATTTTTTAACCTTTCATGCATGGACCTCATTTCTATTAATTATATTGCCTTTTACTACATGTGCTGTTTGTACTAATTATTTGGTCTTGCATGCAAAGTGCATATTGTCACAATGAAATTTGATTAAAAATGAGCAAAGTTGGTGTAATTTTCTAAAATCTTGAAGGTCTAGATGGAACTGTATTTTCAAATCATGTATGATACAGTCTTAATTCTGAGGTTTGGGTAGTCTGGACTGCTCTTTTCGCTCTGCTTTGGAAAATTATATCATCATCCAATCACTTTATAAAAACATAGCTGATTTTTCTTATTAGTACTACTAATATATATGTTCACACTATAAAATATTTGGGAACTTTACTTTTCAACAAACTTATTTAAACTCTAAACTGTCGCCAATACACTCCAAAATTACAGACATATTCAATTGCGCATAATGTTTCTCTTGTACAAGATTTTCAAAATAAGATTCAAATTGTAAATCGTAATGTTCAAATTTTAAATCGAAAATGCATCTAAATCGTAAATTTGAGGGGTTTATATTTTTATATGTAGAGATATTTGTATGCTAATTTTAATGCTCTATAAGTCCATATAAATCTTTAAATGACATTCGAGTATGTAAAGGCATTGAGTTTTTTTTTCATGATAATAATTTATCTATTTGAAACTGATTGTGATGCAAGAGTTTCTACATTAAAACCTAAACTTCAATTCTTTCCCTTGTTTCATCTTCTATTTTGAGAAACGATAAAATTTGAATTGTAGATTCAATAATTTTTTTTTGATATCTTTTAATTTCAACTTCGGTCAAATGATTTTTTCTTTTCGTTATTGCGGTTTTTATTTAATTCTGAATCAGTATTTGGAAATCGAATTGTAATGGGATTCGAATTTTAGGATTTTAATTTTTTGTATCAGGCCACTAAAGTGCGGCTACCAAGGCTCGAACCCTCTCACTCTACTGGGGAGCTAGGAACCTTTGCCAATCGCACTAGAGTTGCGGACATGTAATAATTCGATCATTAATAACTTTTGTTATGCACTCTTTCTCACTGTTAAATAACTTTTGTTATGCACTCTTTCTCATTTATTCAAAATTTCTTATAAAGATACACAATGGCGGAACCATCAACTTCTATTACTCACTAATACCATGTTAAAGAAATTATTAATTTCACGCCATAACTTCTGATGGCAATAACAATATTAAGAAGAATGGAACGTTTTTGCATGCCGGGATTTTTTTAAATCCTTCAGAAAATTTCAACTGTAACTAAAATGTCAGGGAAAAAATGACCACAAAAACATGTCAACTAAATAAAAAAATGTAGTAAATTCTGAGATACAAGATATCGTGAAGATTATTTATCAAATGCATGAGTAACTTGCACAAAGTATTGAATCTATAAACAATATTTGAGTCACAAGAATATCGATCATCAAGGTTTGGTCAGATTGACTTACAACCACAATGTGAAGACAGCGAATGATCCATCATATTCCACAGAGCTATAACAGTACCACTTTCATGCACAAAGCTTGGGTAACACTGAAAAATACAGATAATTTGTAAAATTTCTCTCTCACAATGGCACGGGCATGCGAGAGTATTGCAGTTATTATTCTATATGTGGCAAACCGTGCGAGTATAGGCAGCCATGTGCGTTTGGTATCGACTTAAACTCATTTACGTTCACATATGGCTGATACATGATGTGCTTCATCACTAATATGCTACGTTGTTGTTTTAGTTTCATGTTTTATCCATATTTTTTGTTCCAAGTTGTTTGGTGCTGTCCTGGTGCTTGAATCACACAATTAACAAGTTCAGCGGTTGAAATTGCCATTGACTTAAAAAAGTTCAGAATATAAAGAGCAATATCCATTATTTTTACTTGCATTAATCATTAATACTTTTGAGCTGCATGTTTTATTGGATGTTTAGGTTGTTTTCACCCCTGGACAGCAAGATAAGTGCTTTATATGTGGACAAATGGGCCATTTTGCAGCAGAATGCGATTCAAAAGGCAAACCTGATGATTTTATTGACAAATCTGAAGACAAGGCTTTTGCCATAAAGCCTTATCAGGTAACATTTTTCAAGCTAACTTATTTTGCTGCTTTTGAAGATCGTATTCACATCATCATTAACTTATTTATCTTTGCTACACAGTTCCTCCACATATGGATACTTCGAGAGTATCTCGACTTTGAGTTTAGGATACCTAATCCACCTTTCGAGATTGATTTAGACCGTATTGTTGATGATTTTGTATTCATGTGTTTCTTTGTTGGCAACGACTTCCTCCCACATATGCCAACTTTGGATATTCGTGAGGTTTGTATAGCTTTATCATTTTTTTTCCTCTTCTCGTTAATCTGTACAATAATGAATGGTTTAATAGTTTATATAGCTATTACTTATTCACCATGCATAGTGTAGTATCATACATCTAAAAAGAGACATAAAAGGATAAGCCTGAAGATTGTTGAAGAAAAGGCTTTTGAGCGAAGGACCTAGTACTACTACTCATTTTCATCCTATTAGATGTTTATGAAATGTATTTGTTTGGTTATTTAGATCTAAACTTGTTTCGTTCTCGGTTCAATATCAAGTTAAATTGATGTACTATTTTCTTGGCTTACACTTTACCTTGGAAAAATTCCACTGGCTGATGGTTTGTTTAATTTCACCATTGTAAATATTATTAGCACTCTAGTTCAAAAAATTTATGATTATATGGTCATCATTTAAAAATTGTTTGTAATAATGTATTGTTTCATTTATGCTTGGTGGACAGGGTGCAATAAATTTGTTGATGGCTGTTTATAAGAAGGAATTCAATGCAATGGGTGGATACTTGACTGATGGCCCTACGGTATCTTATCTTTTACATACTATTGTAAACTTACCATATAAACTAATTTACTGTTGAATATAATATCGTTATTAGTACAATATATCGTCATTTATTCTTGCAGCCATATATGAGCAGGGTTGAGCATTTCATTCAAGCCGTTGGGTCGTATGAGGACAGTATTTTCCAAAAGAGAGCTCACATGAATCAGGTTTTTATTCCAAACTTCTTTGCTTTTACTTTTGTCTTATCTGAGGAATTGGGCCTAAACTGTCTACACTCTTCAGTGATGCATGCATGGCAAGGTCTTAAGTATTGTCATATATGTTGTGAAAATGTGTTTGAGTGGCGTTTATGATTTATTTTTACTACATGACACTTATTTTGTTTAGATTTTGATTACAATAAGCTATTAGCGCATAAGCATGCTTAATCACTGTAATTAGCACCTTGCTCTGCTTATACGAGAGCTTAAGCGATGCCAGTTTTTTTTTTTTTTTAAAATTCTGATTGATAATGTTCCATGTTAGATGGATATACATCAAAATTAAAAAAGTCACTATGAATCAAAAGTATTATCGATAAAATACAATTCATGAAGGCTAACTCCTGTACCTTTTAACATAGCAGAAAAATAAATCCACAGAATTTGGCAGATTTTTGTTCAAATTATTATTGTTTTCAGAATTTTAAGCATGAATATTTGCTTCTCATTGTATTTTAGAAGTATTATAATAGTAGATAAGAACCCTAGTGCTAACATAGCATCCAATAAATTAAGCATCGGTTAAGTGTTGTTTAAGCGACTTTAAGTGCCATTAAGCAAGGCAACAACTTGGTCTTATCTCCTCATCTTGCATGTCGTTTGTTATAACTTAGTTTATTATATTATTTATATTGATAATGAAGTAAGAAAAGTGTCATAACATGCCATATGAGGGTTTCTTGAGGCTAAAGTTCTCAACCCAACACTGGCACTTCACCCTACATTAATGCTTACGCACCATTCTTATCATAATCATGTAGAGCTATATGGACCGTAAGTTTTCACTTCTAAATAACTGTTGTTTTTAGGATGAAGTTCATTAATGATTTAATAATACAGATGTATATAGGTCAAAAGCACTTGTTAATTTTCTGATATCAATTATGTAGTTGGTTTGGAACTTACATAGGCAATTATTGATGTCATCATGATCTTTAATTCAAAAATGTGCCACACCAATTCTGACTTAGAATTTATATATTGTCTCCTTTCAGTGAATGAATATATACTTTTCATAGCAACACCGACATCCTTGCATTAACCAATACCCTGCTACTAAATCCGTAAAACGCATGAAGTCAAAGTACCTATGTTTTCAAGCTTGTAATGAAAATCAAAGTGTATTTATAGAGTATGATGATCACCAATATGCTGGTCAATTTTTGGCACCATAACATATATTTATTTTCTTCAACATCATTGTTACATTTTTTTTAATTAATCCATAATTCAGATTATTAGTTGATCAAGTCTTATCCTAGTAGATGTGTGTGCGTGCGTGCGCGCGTTATATGCCCTGTGAATGTGGAGGCATGTCTATCTGATAAAGATTGTTTTATACAGCACTATTGCATTTTACGTCAACTATATTCCTATTACCACACTGTAAACCTTTTATGCTGTCCTGCATTGTATCCAATCCCTTTATTTCATTGTTTTCTCTGTCATAATTTTCACAACCATGATTTAGCACCAATATCGAGAGTGCTGACTCCAGGTTGATAATTGATCGCAAACCCTGCTGCACATTTCATGAAGCTGATTCAAAAACTCCCTTGTTGACATGAATGGCTTTTAAACAAGAATAGTTTATCTGTATATCTGGCTAATTCGTTGTTCCATTTCAGCGTCAAGCAGAGAAAAACAAACGGACTAAAACCCAAAGAAAGCGAGCTGATCATCTAGAACCTCAAATTAACTCCGAAAGTATAATTCCTATAACCAGTTATCAGGGTTCACGACTTGCTTCTGGTGTTTCTCCTTCACCATATAAACAAGACGAATCATCTACAAATGATAATTTGTCTACCAAAAAAGATAATCAGATAGGACTAGCTACTACCGCATTGTCTGTGCTGGACATTAAAGCTAATAAGCAAACTAGAAGATCAGATGACCTGGAAACAGAGTTTCGAGCACAGAAAGTTGCACGAACTTCTATTGGGGGGACATCAGTTGGTGCTGCTATAGTGAAGGCTGAAAATGATATTGAAGTGCAGGTATTATTATGACTTTAATAACATGGCAAATATATTTGCGCATGTAACTATTCTTATTATCTTACTCATTTCAGAACAGTGAAAACAAAGAGTTGCGGGAAATTAAAGAGGAATTTAAAGCAAGGCTGAAGGAAAAGCTTCGTGGAAATTCAGATCTATTCAATTCTGAAAATCCAGAAGAAGACAAAGTTGGTTCAATAATTTGTTAGATTCTCTTATTTGCCTTTCATTTTTGTAATCCCTTGAATCTCATCTGTTTTGATATTCCCTCCCCAATCACAATGTACATATAGTAACATTTTAGGAATCCTCCAAAAAGAAGTGGGAACACTTCCACTTCTTGCTTTATTTGAAGCAGCCAGTTGTAGGTCAGTCAACTAATGTGGATGGATTTAGATATGCTGTATCCACATCTTAGACCTGTATCCACATCTACGTCTAAGATCTTTTTGGGATGGCATACATTCGTAGTATAGGAAAAAAAGGGATAGATCCCTATTTTTTGATGTTGCAAGTGAAATCCCTGTAATAATATACAAGTAAAGTCCCTATTTTTGGAAAATAAAAAACTCAATCTATCTTGCATTTTTCGGAAGCCAATTTGTGCTTTCTGAATTTTTTTATAATAATTCTATAAAATTTGATAATGATTAATAAAATGAGGTTATTTGATAAAAATACACATTTAATTACTACAACAATAAGAACTAAGCTCAAGTTGGTTAGGGCTGCTTAGCGACTATGGAACAAAGTTCCTTGAGATCGTTGGTTCGAGTCTTGGTAAATTGAGCTGTGTTTCCCAAATGGCTTGGGGTGGTTATTCCCTTAATACCGAATAAAAAATGGTGGAGAATTGAAGCTCTAAAGTTGGGCTAGCTTAAAAAGGGGACCGGTGTGGCGGGCAGTTGAGTTCCCTAGCTCTACTCTCCGGAGTAGGTTTTTTTTAAACAAGTTGGAATCGGTTAGAGTTGGAACCCAAAACTAATTAACAAAGTCAATTAAAAAATAATAATAACAATAGTAATTTTTTTAAAAGGTGAAAATAGAAATAAAGATAAAATTAAAATAAAGTAAAATACTTAAAAAAATTAAAATAGATAAAGAAATTTAAAAAAACCTATGATGATAATAGTAATAATACTAATAGTAACAGAAACCGAAGATTAAACACTACGTCTTAGGCTCATTTTCACTAGTTTTATAATCTAAAACCTACACCACTGCCCCTAAACCAACCCTAAGTAAAAAAATCCTAGCTCATGGTTATGGTACGTGGATCGCTAACTTCCACGCGCTCTTGTTCGACGTCCGATCTTCGGATATATTCTAATCCCTCAAGTTCCTTTTAACTACTTTCTTCCATGTCAATCTTGATCGGCCTCTATCTCTCTTTGAGCATTCGATGCGGCCTATAATTCCAACGCGCACAGACGTCTGGGGAGGCCTCCGTTGGAGATGTCCAAACCATCTTAAGCGGTGTTGGACTAGCTTTTCTTCAGTTGGTGCTACTTCAAGTTTGTCCCGTATATCATCATTCCTCATTCGGTCTCGTCTTGTATGACCACAACACCATTGCAACATACGCATGTCTGCTACATTTATCTTCTGGACGTGTTGTCTTTTAGTAGGCCAACATTCTGCACCATACAACATCGTAGTTCTGATTGTCGTTCTGTAGAACTTTCCTTTAAACTTTTGTGAGGCTTTCTCGTCACAGAGAATGTCAGATCATTTCACCTATCCCGCTCGAATTCTAAAACTAACATTCTTATCAATCTCACTATAAATACTTATTGAAAATACTTACTGAAAGCACAAATCAACTTTTTAATTTTTGTAAAATTTACCAAAAAATGCAAGTCAGCTTGCGCTTTCTATTTTTTTAAATAGGGACGTAATTTATATACTTATTTGCACATATACTTTTCTTACAACCACATCATGAATAGAGACCATGGTACGAGATATCGGACGGTATTTCAAAATCTCTCAGTAGTACCTATTGGTATCGTCATCAAGCGAACCGAAACCGAACAAAAAAAATCGGTTTCGGTTAGGGTTTAAAAAAATAAATTGAAACATACAAATCACTCGAGCAAAATCGCAAATCGACCTCGATTCCTGTTGCCGTAGCTTCAATAAATTGGTTTCCTCCTTGCCGTAGCTTCAGCAAATCACAAATCGATCTCAATTTCAGTTGCCCTAGCATCAGTGAATTGGTAATCTCCTTGCCCTAGCTTCAACAAATTCCAAATTGACCTCGATTGAGTGGGAGAAATAATTTGTTTGGTTGCGTTGGGAAACAGCTGTCGCGTGAATTAAAAGAATCGAAGAATTTGTGCGGTTGGAAATAGCTGTTGCGTGAACTGTTTAATTTAGTTGGGTTGGAATAAGTTGGGCTGGAATAAGTATTGGGTTTAATTTGTTTAATTTAATTTATAAATTTGTAATGTTGTATTCTATTTCTTCATAGGCTACAATTTATATTTTATTTAGAAAGATCGTTATTACATTTTCATTAACAAACCATTGAAAACCGAGACCGAAACCAAAACCAAAACCAAAACTGAAATTTACAAAATTTTCAAAATCGTCCAAAACTAACAAAATTTCAAATGACCGAAACCGAGACCAAAACCGAGTTCTCGAACCTTGATAGAGACTTGATACTCGAAGCCCCTTTATAATATGGGTTTTGGATGGATATTGCATCTTTGGATATCGCTAAACGTTGAAAATATGGAAATGAAATCCAGTATCATACTATTTCACTATAATATTCAATATATTAGTACAATGTTCATCATATCAGTAGATGAAACTCAATACATGAATAGCAGAATAAAAAAAAAATGCAACAAAAATGCAATACAACATTAAATATTAAACTTTCATCGTAGAAAGTATCCGAAAAGTGAAAAAATACCCAAAATAGTACAAGGGCAATGGTATTGGACCTATTGGTAACTGCATCTGGAAAAAATATCCATCCAGTTTATATTGAAATAATGGTTTAGTTGTATGTTTTTACAATCAAATGGTTAAGATTTAATGTTCTGTTACAGTTTGGAACCAGCTAGTTTTTGTATTTTCTGCTGTTAAATTTTTGGTTATACAAGGCCCCTGTTGTATATTGCTGACATGAAAAGCTGAAACTGAATGCTGGTATTCTAGGATTGATAAACAATAATTTTTTTTGTTCTAGATGTATATTACAGACAATGTTTCCTCCAGTTCCTATCTAACAATACCACTTTTGCTCAGAAATTTTACTTCTTCTGATGTGACTTGTCTTTTTATACCACTACTAAAAGTGTCCGCACTTCAAATTAGTAATGCTTGATCCGTCAGGTTAAACTGGGGGAGACAGGATGGAAAGAGAGATACTATGGAGAGAAATTTTGTGCAAAAACTCCAGAAGAAATGGAAGATATTCAGAGAGATGTTGTAAGTTTTTGCATGGATTGTAAATTAGTATCTGTGGCTCGTTTTGAACTTATGTCAGAGTCTCACTAGTCATTCTCTTTACATAAAAAAAAACACAGATATAACATTTTATTCTTGCTAAAATTGAGTTGCATTGGTTGAAGTACTAGTTAGAAAATTATGTTGTTTTTGTTTTCAAGGTGTTGAGGTATACTGAAGGTCTGTGTTGGATTATGCACTATTACTATGAAGGTGTTTGTTCGTGGCAGTGGTAAGCTATGTCTTCCTTCCTCTACATGCTCACTTGTATTGGATAACATTTGGCAAATTTTGGCAAACATACTGGGCTATTGGGCAGAGTGGAGTGCTTCATAAAAGTTGTTTACGTATCGTGTCTGTTTATACTATAGTGCATAAATGTTTTCATTTTGCAACATTAGAGGTCTTCTTTTGTTGTTTTGCTAATATCTTGACTTTACAAAACCCTTTACTAGTTATAATTTTTCCAAGTGCATTTCCAATGCTTGTTGTCTTGTTAGGCTCCAAATATAATCCTACGGTGTCATATGATGTGGCGCAAATACAAACTATTTTTAAAACTACACCATTCAATGCAATTTTTGCAATAATTATACAAAAACTAGAAATCGTCAGGTGGAATTTTTGACAGTGTTTTCCTGTTTTGCAATCATGGCAAATTTGTTATTTAAAAGCGTGTTAAAAAAAATTTTGTTTTTGTGCCTTGCCATATCGTAAGACACAGGAATTATGAAGGTTAATAGATAGCACTGGAGATGCCCTGAGAATCAGATTAATATTTCACTGTATGTAGTAAATTATAATTATAATTCTTATTCCTATATACTCTCATTTACTTCCATTTATGTGGGTAATTGATAATCAAAGAGGTTTCCAAATATTGTACTTTTTCACACCACATGCTATTATTTTTCCGTTCAGGTGTAAATGGTTTCTTAATGTTTGGGTGATATTTGATTGTTGACAAAGTTTAATAAACTTTTATAGTATAACTTTCAACTCAGTCAGATATTACTAAAGTATAAGCCATAACATAAAACCCCTGTTTATGTTGACTTTTACTCTAAATGCACAAGTTTATTTGTAATCCAGTGTAAACAAGGAGCTTCCTTTCCACCGTGGAAGATATTATGCAACCTATGATATCTTACCAGTTGCATCCATTAAATATGGAATTGATTGCCTTCCATTTTGAAAGCATTATGCTTGACAGCTTGAGACATCGAGGGGTTAAATTAAAATCTCAACACCTCCATGTTAAATATTCCCAGAGTTAGTTATTTGGGGTTGGCAAACATTTCACATTTATTTGGTTAAACATTGATTACATTCTGCATAACATAAACCTATATAACTATAACCCATTAGTTGAACATTTTCAGAACCTACTTTTATGCAATAAGTAAATGTGATTTACTTTTACTGATTATGTTTTGTTTCACCCTTATTGTTTGTTTATTCAGGTTCTACCCTTATCATTATGCACCCTTTGCTTCTGACATGAAGGGTTTGGGGCAGCTGAACATTAGTTTCAATCTCGGTACCCCTTTTAAACCATTTGATCAGTTAATGGGGGTCTTTCCTGCTGCAAGGTTGGATTGTTTGGCATTTAAGTTGTATTGGATAAACAATTTTGTAAAACTGTATGTTGGGCACTAATAAGATTGTGCATTGTAGTTCACATGCACTTCCATTGCACTATCGGAAATTGATGTCTGATCCGGGGTCACCAATTATCGATTTCTATCCAACCGGTATGCTTTTGATGTTAGAAAATTGTTTTCTAGTTTCCTGTTTAAATTCTCTGACAAGAACCTCTGTCCTGCTTAATTGTCAGATTTTGAAGTGGACATGAATGGCAAGAGGTTTGCTTGGCAGGTAGAAATACATCTGATATCCTTTTTTTATATATCTAGATGCTTGATATACACCCTACCACTTGTACAACTTAATCTGGAACTCATTACTTACTACCTGTATAACTCCAGATTTCTATTCAGGTAACAAACTTAATAAATATATGCATGGTTGGATACAATTTTCACAAAATATGTTTCATCCATTGAGTTCTCACAATTGCAAAAGGATAATAGCAGAAACTGGTTAGATTGACGTTTAATACTAGAAAAGTTGACATCATTTCATTAATACAGGGTAGCAAGGATAATTGTTAAATTTCAGGGTCAATACATCATAATGTTTGTGGTCATTTCATTAACTTTTCTTGAATTGTCATATTTAAAGGGTGTTGTAAAACTGCCGTTTATTGATGAAGACCGCCTACTTGCTGAGATAAGAAAAGTAGAGCATACTTTGACGGTATGTGTAATTTTGTATGGATTAATATGTTTATCTGAAACATATGTTAAATTTTGTCACAATATGTCATATCTTTGACAACTCAATGTAGGAAGAAGAAAAGTGGAGGAACAGCGTGATGTTCAACTTGCTTTTTGTTAATTCAAGTCACCCTCTTTACATCTTTATATGTGATCTTTACAAAAAATACGGACAACTTCCAGAAAAAGAACGGATTGAAATCAGAGAGAAACTTGATCCCGCTATCAGGTAAATCGATTCGATATAATGGACCATAAGAATAAATTCTAATGCTATCGAGGACTTATTCTTGTGAGAATGAACATCTTTCAACTCTCTTTCTTTTCTTTGTCACTTTCAAATCCGCGCAATTGCATAAATAATTGATTATTTGTTTGGCATGTTAGTTCGTTAGCTGCAATTAGTAAAATAATCATATGGTACTTGATACTGAAGTAAAATAAATCAGTGATACTCACAAGCCTACTGAGAATATCTATGTTTTCAATGTTGATTTTAACTTTCACAGTTTGGTTAATATGACTCAGATGAATATTTGGCCTTGTTCATTCGGTTATGATAGTATGCTACTATGGTATACGATTCCAGGTTTTTTCATGGTGTGCAAAATTTGTTCTTAGTATTACCATAATTTTTGGATCTGTGTTTGTGCAGCATTGAGATGAATGGGTATTTATCAGTTTGTAATGGTGAACCATGCCCCTTAATATATCGATCTCCTGTTGCTGGAATGGATGATATAGTAGGGAATCGAGTCATGTAAGCTAGCTGTCTTATTTCTGACGAAAATTTTGAATTATGCACAGTATTTCTAATTAATTTGTATGTTTTGCAGATGTTCAATATACCAACTTCCAGATGCACATAAACACATCCCTAGGCCACCTGCAGGGGTTGAATTTCCTGAAAAGGTACACGCGCTGACCTAAAATTATTACTATTAGCAATTAAGTTAGAAATCATTTAATTAAATTTTCATTTGTGTTATAGTCTATATTTGTTTGGACCAAAAATGACACAAACACCCAATAAGCAGCAAATGAAAATTAAAAGAAAAGAGATTAAAAAAGAGAATAGAACACACAATTTTATAGTGGTTCGGCAAATACTTCGGTCCACGTCCACTTAATTGTTTTCTATTGATTGTACTTTGCTCCTACAAAATATATTTTACAACTCGGTTGCTTATAACTTGGGTATGAGTTATATAGTTTGTATTTCAGAATTGAATCACTCAACTCGTCATAATCAGAGTAGTCTGAAAAGAATCCTCTTTGAAGTGCAACTCCTCCTCTATTTATAGACAAACGCCGCCATCAAAATCGCCTGAAAACTTTTAGCCACGTTCTCCACGTCACGCACGAAGCTCATGTAAAAGATCGTGGCCCAACTCTTCATTTGGATCTCAACTCGGCACCGAGTTGTACATCACAACTCGGCATCGGCACCGAGTTGTACATCACAACTCAGCACCGAGTTGACCTCATGCCTTTTACCTTGTTTTGATTTTAACCTTGTCTTGCTCTTCACTCTTTAACCAAATTTGGTTGTGTCATAGTCTTCAACTCGGGCCCTAGTCAAGATGGTCGAGTTGTGATTCCAATTCCAATTTTGGCTATCTTTTTCCACTTCTCTGCTTTGTTATTTCGTGATGTTTCCAAAGTGTGTGTATCCGTTTCTTTATAGTTCTTTAGTCCATTCAATCAGTCGAGTTTGTTCGGGGACTATAGAAAATTTGCCGATAACAATTTTCATGTGTATTACTCTTAGATGTTTATCTCCTGCTAGAATTTCTCTTATATTTAAATCTCTGTCATGCATTAATGTTCTTTGATTTATCTGTTTTATGTTATTTAAGTGTTTTGATTGTTTGAATATATAGTCCCTGAATTTGACAGTCTTTTGTGTCAGCTCTTTGACCATGTAAGGTTAATCCATGTCATTGTTAGTAAATTCAGAACATGCTCAAGTTTGTAGTATTTGTGAGCCAATAGGAATTAAAAAAAAATGTAGTCTGTGCATATGTCTCCTTATGCCCAAGGTTCGAGACAGTCATTTCATTAAGCAACGTCCCCGAAAATAGATATTCAGAGTCTGTCCATAAAACTGAACCACAATTGTAGGAACCATTAATTTGTAACAACAATCCCAACCATGCATAAGGCTTTAGGCATAATGCTATTTAAGCCTTTCAATGGATACTCGAAAAAAATCTGAAATCCATCCGCATCCGTATTCGAGAAACCGATATGGATGCAGATACAAATACATCCGCATTCGAAAATTATGTGTATTTTAGCACAATGAAAGATATGTATTTATTGTTTTCTTATGTTGGCAGTTTATATTAACTGCTCAAAACTATTTATTGTTATCATATTTGCTTATTTTTCACCTTCTTATAATCAACGGGATTGAAAAGAAATTTACGTTAAATCAGAATTTTCTATTTATATTTCTTGATTTAGCAATTGCTAGCGGACAAGATATTTTCCGATTCTGCCCATATCCGCGGTTGCAGATCTCCGATATCCGAAAATGATTTGGGATGCGGATGCAGACATGATACTATCTGCATCCGAAAGTTTCCATTGATATGCCTAGTGCTATATAATCACATGATAATACATTGCGGACACCAGTTCTTAGTTGAAAAAATGTGGTTATATCTGATATGGGTTTGTTTGTTTCAATTTTAAAATATTTATACTTGTATGATTTTCGCTGTTGATGTTGACTAATATGATATCATACAAATGTAGATCTGTTTTTTGTGATTTCATTCTGCTTTTCATTCCTTTGGATGTAAGTATCGACAATGTCTATCATGACCAGTCATCTTAGTGTTACTGTTTTATTCTGTACAGATCGTTACTAGCAGTGATTTGAAGCCACCACCTGCGTTATGGCATGAAGACACCAAGCTGAAACTTGAAGACAATCGAAGGTAATCAACATTTGATTTGAGGGAAATTTGTATATTAAATTTGTCAATATGACTTATTTACGAACTTACAAACTTTAAAAGAAAACCCATAATAACGGTTGATTGATAATCATGTTAAAGTAAATACCTAGTCAGAATGGCCACTATGTACCATATCATTACTTGAAAAGTAATGAACTAATCATTATACCTTGAAACGTCATTCAATTAGTTCGAACATTATTACTGTTCAACACTATTTTAAGTTTAATTTTAAAATTTTGTTGTTAGCAACAGGATCCACAGTCTAATAAAACTACTTAAAATAAAGTGCAAAGATTTTGGACTGATTGTTAATACATATATGCATACATATATCATAAATATTGTAATATGTCAATATTGTAATGAAATATCATAAATATTTTAATATGTGCATATACCCATTGATAACCATGAAAATTATGATCATAATGTTACCAATGATTAATTTTTGTGGTTGAAGCTTATAAAAATAATATTACATTATGTTTATGCAGGCAAAACCCAGCAGGGGCAATAACAGGAATGCAGCTGGGTGAAGCTGCTCATAGACTAGTATTGAACAGCTTGCAATTGTATAAACCCAAACCTACCCAGATTCCCAATCGCATTTCAGTTAATAACAACCCACACATGCAGAGGCGAGCAAACCATTCTATTCGTACTGTTGCTGCTTCCACATCAAATAATACCAGCATCAGTAGAAATCAAAACAACAGCCCAAGAGTACAAAACTACCCTCAAAACAACGGGTACAACAACTATCGCCCACCCAATGCACACAGGCCGCAAAGAGATAATAACTGTGTGATGCAAGTGCATGTACAAAACTACCCTCGTGGCCATGGCTACAGCAACCATCCACATGTCACCCAGTCACTGGTTGCACAACCGCCACATTTGCCAATTACACAAATGCCACAGATACCAGTGGCCGGTCCATACGTGCCTCATGCACAGAAGGCACATGGTGGGACCCAGCAGCAGTGGCGGCCACGTGGTGATGTCAATCGGGGTGGGTACACCCACCAATCTCACGGTGGTGGTGGTGGTAGAACTTACCCTAATAACCATCAATATAGGAATAATAATAATAACAGTAATAATTACAGTAAGCAGTATCGAGCACCTCGTGGTCGTGGTCGTGGTGGGTATGGAGCGAACAGAGGGCCGCCTCCTCCACAAGGACAGTATTGATCGATATACCAACTTACACTTCTTTAATGCCATGTGCATTTATCATGCAGTGGTCTGTAATCTTATTTACTGATTTTATACTGATAAGTGCTATTTGTTAACTGTCCCTCCCTTTGGGGATATCCGATAAAATTGGAACGATAGGCAGAAGATTAGCATGGCGGCTGCTGCTGAAGTATTATTACATGTAACATTTATGCGGCAGTCATAAGTTTATTCGGACTTTACAGTTTATTATAAAATGGCATTTTCACAGAGCCATTATAAGTTTATAACATGGAATCCAGTAACTGTGGATGGTTTCTGTACGAATTTCAGCATTTGGTTCTGCAAAATGTAATTATATTTCTTTTCCTTTGTATCGTTGCATGATTTTGATCGATTATTCGCTCTTGATTTTTTTCTTCTCTATTTAGGATGCTTTGAAGCTTGGCTTCTTGAAAAATCATTCCTCGTACAATTTATTATTATTTATTGTTTAATTTTATACTTTTGGAATTAAAAAAAACACGATTAGTTGGTAATGAAATACTAATATCTCTAAAGAAACAATTTATATACCGCTGTCATGACAGGAGCATTTCAAAGTCTGTGTGAGTGACGATATCTGACCTGTTTAAGAGAACCGTGTATCCTTTTGGGTTTTTTTGTTTTTTTTTGGTTTTGTTTGAAATATTTGTTTTTACATGCAATTCAGAAATTCAAAATAAAAAGCGTTGAATTGTATTAAAAAATTTGAGTTGTGAAAATGTTGAAGTTCGTTATGTGTTATCCGTTCTTTTTTGCAAACGACATTTCAATGGTATTGGACTTTAAATTAATGAAGTAATGGATAATAGACTCTTAAACGATTGGAACGATATTGATTCATAAATGGATTGTCATCAAAACATTGAATTCTCGGCAAATATTTTGTGTCATTCTAACTTTGAAGCATGGAATAAGGTTGAAGCATGAAGTAGCAACAGATCAATGAACAAATTAAGAAAAAATACACAAGTCTATCAATCCGTATTGATTCATGCATGGATCGATATCGATCCATAGACTTGTTCATATATGATCTTGTTATTTCCATTGTTTAATCTGATCTGGATTGAACGTATTTTGCGATGATTCAACAAAATAAGATTTTGATCTTTAAGATTTTGACTCCAAAGATCAAATTCATCCCTCTACATCTATAAATACATGTGTGAATATATCAAGCAGGGGATCAAAATATTTTTCATTTAAGGAGGTGCTACCATTTTTAAGCTTTGATCTTGCTTTGATTTCAAGAACACTATTGTATTTACCTGCAATCTAGTGAAAAACATTTCAAACTGGATGTAGACACAGCTGAACAACTATAAATCATGTTGACTTGCTTTTCATTTCCTTTCCTCTTCATTTTGTATATAATTACTGTTTTCTCTAGATCTAGGTCTAAAATTCATTGTTAGAACTATTTAATTACCCAGACTGGTGGCTAAATCCTCATAAAAACTACAATCAACAACTACAACCCAAGTTGTTGGTTCTCCATAGCCTCTTCGGGATTGTTAAATGAATTTTATAGACGTTTTCTTAGAATTGAATTCTAATTAATAAATTCATCATAGATTTTACAAAAATATTTTTTTAGGATCAATGGACCTGTATTTATTAAGTTGAACTCTGCATTACAAGATCAATAATGCAAACATCACATGTCTCCGACTACGTCAGATGACTAATGGTATCTAGAGATAAGTACCGACGAACTCCTTCGAATCGAGGTCGATACCTTGGAGTATAATTTAACTGGTGGCAGACTAGATCATCCTTCCCCCTCCCTCACACACACACACACACACACACTCATTCCTTGATTGACGTCCGTAGATAGACGACATCAAAGATGAATTCGTAGAGAGATGAGCATCAACATGTAAAAAGTTCTCAGTGCAAGCACCGACGGGCACAGTTGCTCGAGATAATCATCAATGTATGAACAACAGTCGAAGTAGAACATACTTAACCAAGAATATAATGGTGCTTGTATGAATACGAGAGAAACTATTGAAAATGAAATAAATAACGTAACGTGATTTTATTTATGGTCAAACATGATAAGTTTAACCGAAGTAAGTAAATTAAATAACATGCACCGTGTAATAATGGTAGTATATTTATTCATACATGGTTAAAATAAATAAATGCATTGCATAGAATCACACACACACACACATAAATATGTATGTATGTATGTATGTATATAACGTAATACTAATATTAACAACATCATCGACATATATGTATGTGTATCTATATGCATGTGTATGTATGTATATATAACATAATACTAATATTAACAGCATTACTGGCATATGTGTATGTATGTAACATAATACTAATATTAACAACATTATTGGCATATATGTGAATATTTGGAGGTGCGTTAATGAAAAACAAAAACAGTAAACATGTAATGAAAAAACACATAATTGAAAAAGATTGTTATTATTAATCATTTATTTTTCCATAAACAAAATGGAAACCACGCCGATACAATATTGGATACAAAAATTGAAATTCAACGGGGAAGTGCAAAAGGTGTAAAGCTTACTTCTTTGGTAGCCTTGGCGTTAGCTTTGTAAACTTCTTACGAGAAGGAGGCTAAGATGTAGTTTGAGGATGCTTGCATTCCTTTTTCTTCCCTTTCTCTCCTGACTGCTTCGGGTGTTTGGCTGGAGGTGGAGTTGTAGATTTTTGTGCAAGGTTTTCATCCAAGTTCTCCTTCTTGACCTCGATGAGTGCCAACTCTCAGGCCGTAAAGGGTTTCGAAATAGAGGGCTCTTTCCCTGGAGTTTTTAGGACAACTTCGCCTTCTTTTTCCTCCAGATCAACAACATCATCATTCCCTTCAAGGAGACTCCTATCTTCTCAGCATTTAGTCTAGGTTCATACCTTTTTTCTCAATGACTAGTGCGACTGAAAGGAGAATCACCGACAGAGTATCGAAAGGTTCTGAAACTAGAGAAATAGTTTAGTAAAGATTGTGAGCATCAAGGGGTGATTATTTTAACTTCTAAAGTAAATGTGAGTAAGTAAGAATACCTTCCATGGAAGGCAGATTAGTACTCGCAAAGACTTATTGCACTGGAGTGGCAGTACTTAGATTAGGAATATGGTCCTCCAAGGTGATTGGCGATAGGCTCCGAGAGGAGGAGTGGGGAGAAAAGAAGGGGATGCGTGATGGGGGAGGGATCTGTTAGGGTCTCAAAAGATGAAGGAGATGATGTAGGAACTTCGACAACCGACAAGTTGGTTACTGGGATGGTTGACGACATAGTTGTATGATCAACATGGATCTCATCAATAAGAGCATCTACTGACCCTTAATTTGTAGCTCGATGTGATCCTCTTTACAAGTTTCTTATAACAACCTGCATATTTGAGTACCGAGATTTTAATTATAAATTTTATTTAATTAAATATTTAATTGGAAAGAGGGTGGAATATTTGACTTTTGCAGATGTTGGAATTACGATCCGCAGATAACGCCGTTGAGTCCGGATTGGCTCTGCGAATCAAAATGAGTATAATCATCAATATGTCTTGAGTTAGGGATTTTGAGTGACGAATAGTGTTTTTG
Organism: Allium fistulosum; assembly: GCA_030737815.1. Taxonomy (NCBI): domain Eukaryota; kingdom Viridiplantae; phylum Streptophyta; class Magnoliopsida; order Asparagales; family Amaryllidaceae; genus Allium; species Allium fistulosum. Next base: position 91,354,939 of record CM060905.1, read on the forward strand.
GAAAATGGGAAAATTTTACACTTCGTAAATTTTGAGCTTAATATAGGCTTTCCCTCTCCTCTCTTTTCATTCACTTTTTATTTACCATAACTTTCCCAAACCATATCAAAACTAAACCTCACCTAAGCCTAAGCCTAAAATCACTTCCATCTCACAAAATAAATTTCCCAATTTCAAACTAGAATCACCATAATTCTAGTTAGAGCGAGGAGCATAAACCCTATTGAACTTGCAGTTTGATTTGAATTGGAGAGTTCCATCCAATTTTTCAAGAGAAGTCAATGTAGAATTTTAGTTGATTTTCCTGTTTCCTCTTCTTAGCTAGGCGAGTGGGATTGCTTCTCCATTTGTTATAGAATTTATTTCAATTTATTTGAATTATGTGATTTGTTGAATGAAGTTGGATTTGATTAGTATGTTGCATGTAGCTTCATTGAGCTTGTAGGAGCATACTAAACTTAATTGTATACTGAAGGAATCAATTTGAGGATTTGTGATAGTGATTTAAGAAAGTTAGTAAGCTTTTAGTGTTGAAAATGATGATTAAACATGATTTAAATGATGAAGTAAATTAATGTGAAGTTATAAAACGATTAGTAAGTGATTATATGATTTTATAAAACTTATTAGGAATTTTTGTAACATAATATAAAGAAATTGTGGTTTTTGAAAGAAAAGGATTGAAATGAGAATTTGAATTTAAAAATAATTGGATGATAAATAAAATATTCTGGCTTGGTAGATTGATTGTTTAAGTAGTTTGTATTTTTTAAATTGGTTTGGTATTTTAATTTTTATGATTTGTGAATTGTTATTATGTAGGAAAAATAAGAAAATAAGAAAAAATTTGATTTAAAGTGAAATAAATTGTTAAAATAAGTAAATTGATGCAATTTTACACACATAAAATATTCATGATAACTTTGAAACAAAATATGAAGAATTGGTTAAGAAATCAAATTGTTTCTTGAAGAAGGTAGAACATGTGAAGTACAAGTGTAGATATGTGTGAAATGGTGTATATTGTGTGCGCTAGCACATAAATATACATCTATAACGAAGATAGGTTATGTGGTAGAATGTAGTTCAATTGTTGGGATGCACATCGCATTTTGGTAGCGAAAAGATCGAGAAAAGGATTCGTGATGACATGAACATCCCTCTTTAGCACTCGAAGGAATTGGCATGTAGACTCAACCAATAACACCAAACTTCAACCGCGTGGCAAAGACAACATAGTGGGATGGGCATGTGACTTGAAGGAGAGAGTGGCATGACGAAACATGTGGATACCGAGCATGGATTGTGCTTCGAACTAGGAATTATTGACCGATATAGGTATCTATGCATGATTTAATCAAGTACTTATGTGTTAACTGATCAAGGTACCTCTGTGTGATGTGATCAATGTCGAAAGCAAACTATACGGGACACGTCATCGTTCTCTTTTGTAAAGGCGCAATGTGAATTTGTTGAGAATCCATGATGAATAAGAAGGGGGAGATCACAATGATCATCTACGAGTAGATCACATATCACTTATACTGGATATGGGATACGGTAGGATCCACACAGGTTTTAAATATCTAGAGTAGGTCATATATCACTTATGTTTGGTATGGGGTACAGAGAGATCTACATGAGCTCCATCACACTTGATACAGCTTGGGGTCTATGGTGCAGTTGGTACTAACTCTATTATTTTGGACCTTGATGGGAATCATTGGATTAGATGGATGTCCACTACGGACTCCACTCATTAGCGATGATGAGTATCGATTTATACACTATTTGATGTATATCGTTATGTTGTTGATGATGTGTGGTATATCAGTTGGTTGATTTTATTATTGTATATTTTGGGATGGAACTATATTATGATATATATATTACCCCTATATTTGCATATTAGGTTACCTTTATCATATTATACTATTAGTATTAGCCACATTTTATTAGTTATGCTTACTCATTGATTGCAGAGGAGGAACATGTTAATGTATATCATTAGTAATATACCCTTATCTTTACCGTAGTCACTTATGTATATTTGGAATTCATATACAGTATTTTGAGATTGTTTTCCCTCACACTAGACTTTAAGTCTGACCCATATTTTGTCTATGTTTATTTATTTTACAACAAACTCTCACGTACTCGATTGAGTAGGCTGAGAGTCAGCAGCTTTTGGGGAATAGCTCATAGAATCGTATTATTTTGGATTAGAGCATGGTAAAGATATTTTGTTATACACTTAGATGTGTATTTTATTGTACACGACAGACCTGTATTTATATACGAGACATGTATTATCAGATGTTATGTTCAGTACTCCATATGTATGGAGTTGATGTATTATGACTATTGTTATTTGTATTAGTTGCTTCCGCAGTGCAATGTCTCATATATATATAATGCTTCGATTATGTATCTTTTGTATATTATATATTATCAGTTCATGTGAGGTATTATTGTTACACCATAGTTAATTAACTTATAATTAAATAATAAAACTTTAAATAATCATGTACAACCTGTCTTTGTGGCACTTACAGTCACTGTCATTCGACGGTGAAAATATTTAGGGTGCTACAAGGTAAGTTTTTACACCTAACCTCCTTATTGGCAGGCATTTTACTCCCCACTCAAGAGCTACCGGGTCTTCAATGTTGAAAATATAATCAAGAACATCAAAATCAACAAAGAGGGCATGGTCGTGTTTGTCATTATTTTGGCATGGATATCAGTGAGGACATGATCATAATCCTCCCTTAGCCAACGGAGATTTTTGGCGTGGAACACCATCCCATAAAACTCGAAAACAATATTGTCAAAATCTAACATGACCTTTTCTTTGTCTTTGAGGTCCGTGTGGGCTTGTTCTAGCTTGACTTGGGAGACAATAAAAGAAGACTTATGCTTTTCTATTTCAACTTTAAGTGCAGTGGTTCGATTGGCCTTTTATCATAAGGGATCAAACTTTTGGATGGTGCTCTTAGTCTTGGAAAGCTCAGCCTGTGTGTGGGATAGTTCTATAGATGACTTATTAGCGACGACCTATGCTTTCTCAAGCTTTGCAGTAAGAGACTCATTCTTAATATGGACCTATTGGAGCTGGTTTTTAATAATTTTGATTTTGACATTGATTTACAAATAAGCTTGGTTAGTAACATTATACTGCTCAACTCAATGCTTTTCTACATCAATGTATTTCTGCTTTAGAGTAGCGATTTCAGCATCTAGGGTGACAATTTGCTTCCAGTCCTCCTTGATTTAGTGTTCTTTTCATAAGGAGAGTTTAGTTAATATTGTCGATGTTAGCTATATGCCTTGCCACCTTAATAAGAGTCGCAACATTTTTCGACATCCTGGTTGTATCGATAGATGCTACCACGACTTCTTTTGGGACTAGTTCGGGATTGAAATGGAAATGGACTCACTTAAGATTAGGGTGTAGATATACTAGCGACCCAAAAGAGGTGATAGACACTAAAGAAGTGGAAGCAGTGGAAACACTAAGGTCCCATCTAGTCGGGTGCCTATCACAATCAGAGGATTGTCTGGTGACGGGAGCTATGGATGTTGAGATCCGTAGTGGAAGAGATGGAAGAGACACAAATCCATTACCCTTGTGAATTGGTCCATCTTAGAAGATTGAGCCGCAACAAAACCTATGTATAAGCCAGAAGGAGAAAAGTCAAAGCATGGAGCGCCTGATAGAAGAACGACTCCTTTTTGATTGGGAGTCGTATTGGTGTAGGGATGAAGATGGTTGTCTTGATTGGTAGGAACTCTAACCCCGGGGAGAATGACGAAGACGAGTGTATGTTCTTGAATAAGAGCTATGATATCTATCGCCTCTTTTATCATGACCGTATCGGTCATCCATGATATCCCGACGATGATTGTCTTAGAAATTTCTCCTGCAAACTTCGTTGCGAGGACGCGGAGGACCTTGGGGGTGTATATACGAATTCCTGATGCTTAAGGTATTTAGAGAGGATTCCAAAGTAGTTGTACCTACTTATATCACCTGTAAAAAAAGAATGAAATCAAAACGAATATTATAATGGTGAAAGTATATTGCACGCGTGGATGTAGATGTGTATGCAAGCCTAGGTGATATGCAATCAATGTAGCTTTACTTAAATTACAGACTAGGGGAAGCATATTTTCCTTGGTGGGATGGATTCACCTCCCGTGAGTGAGTGTTCAAAGGCATATCTTATTGTAAGAGTTCATCACACACAATCAGCTCAGTGAAAATGAATTCATGCCGACAAGGTCATCGAGTGTCATGTGAGTAGAAGGATCGATGACTTCGTCTGCCTCATGAACAATGCAAATGCTACTTTTGGTGCTACTCGATGAAGGGCCTAGCATGGCGTCGAAGGCAACTCGGCATAAACGCTTAAAATATGGGATTAGAATTTGAAGTTCCAGGTCATCAGCATCCTCCCCAGTTGAATCATCTTATGAGTCATCATCTACTTCTTCTTCTCCTTATTCTTCCTTCTCTTCCTTAGTTTCATTCTCTTATTCCACGTTGATTACTCTTCTTCTGGCTGGATCCTGATTGCGTTGGATAGTCGGTGCCAATCCTTGCCGAGTTTGTCGGCCTCCAATTCTTCTGTTTTCAAGTGTGGGATGCTCATTGAAGGTAAAACACACATTATGGAGAAGGTGATTAGCGTGAATCTTGAGATTGGTAAAGAGGAAAGAAGTACGGCGTTCAGGTTTCGAAATCGCTTAAAGGTTCGCAATTGTGCATTGCAAAGCATCAAATTTGACTATTAGAGGAGTGTCTAAAAAGGTTGAAACCGAGTTAGAAATCTAGGAAAGGAAGGAATCAGTGGTTCTATACTTAAAGCATAAGATGAAGGACTTATATCCCGAGAGTCATCGACGAGCAAAGACTTATAATTCAAGTACAAGTATATTCCTCCTAATGATGATCAACATAGGTATATAGTTTGTCTTACCAATTCTTTACACATCTAAAGCATTACTACATATACTATGTGGCTTAAGGATGATCGAAAATCACAAGTATGCTTAGTACTATAATTTTGAATGTAAATGATGGAGAGCAACTTAGATTTATAAATTCTTTAAAATAAAATATTTAATGACTAATATCGATAATAAGGGTTTATAACTGTTCTTGATATTCAGTGACACCAAATGCCACGACGTATATATAATATCTTTACATTACATGCACAAATCCTTTATATCTAATTAGGTTTTATTATCCTTAGTTTTAAGTATTAACTAATAAAATCATAATTTTATTATCATTATTATATATATAAGATTAACCATATTATAACTTTTTTAATTCACTTTTAATCTTATATCATATGTAACGACCTAGATTTTTAGCTATCGATTATTGGAATAATTAACTAATTTTAAATATTGGAATATTTATTTTTATAAGTTGAATAACAAAGATTTTCCGATATTGAGAATAATTGAATCAGTGAACTATGAAAGCTATGTAAAATTTATAAAACGTTAACTGCTGAATAAAAATAAAAATAAATACATATATATTTGTATCTATAAGCTTCACCATTTCAAACTTATGATAATATATATATATATAAGCTTCATGATGGAAAATTTCAAACTTATGATAAAAATATGTATATGTAAATGTGTGTATATATATATATGTATATATATATACATATGAGCTTCATCATGACAAATTTCAAATCAAGCATACAAAACATAAAATCAAGCACACAAAATATAAAATCAAGCGCACATGATAAATCAAATCAAGCATATAACAAATCAAATCAACCTATAAAATCAAATCAGCCCACATAAAAAAAATGAAGAAGCCTGTACATGCTTATCAGCCACCCTAGTGTGTACCTATAGCCTCCTTCTATGTTTCACTATTCCTTATTCTCTATCTCTCTCTCTCTATATATATATATAGCCATACCTGCTTATTCATAAAAGAAACAAAGTTCTGCCATTGAAATAAAAAAGGTTAAGTGTTCAAAAAGCTTGAAGAAGGTGATAAAACAAAGCAGCAATGTTCATTATTTTTAAAATAGTAAGTAAAACATCTCAAATTTTATTAGCTGGTTATATATATATATATACCTGTATATCTATGATTTTGAATGAATCCTCTATTCATGTCAAGTATACATGTGTTGATATGTATACATGCCTTTGTATATGTGTATTAGACTTGGTAGTTCACCCTGCAACTCAACACTGCACTTCTTTTACCTTCTTTGTTCAATTATTTTGGATAAACAGTTAACCTCTTTAACTTTAAAAATCATTAACTCATCATCTACTCGGTTTTAAAACATGATTTCAAAACCAAAGTTAATTGTTTGTGGGTATAGAACAATTTAAATTTTGTTCCATTTAATTTCATCAAGCATGGAGAGGGAAAACTCTATTTTACAGTGAGTACGTCAGTATGGCCAAAACTTCAAATATCATGATTTAACGAATGGGTTATATAGTTGAAATCGTTATTGAAAAACTTGATTTTTAAGGATGGTTTGGGAATTTTTCATGTGGTGTGGAGGTAGAAATTAAGGGATGAACGGAATTGGGTGAAATGCCAAATTCCGGTGACGTAGGCGATGTCGTGGCATGGTGTTTGGCATGGAGGAGCGTTGGACGATGGTGCATCCTAGAAAATTGTCATGGTGATTTTTAATGGTGTGTATGGGCTTAATGAATTCGAACTAGGGTTTAGAGTGTTTGTTTTTGTGGTCTCGGTTTCGTGGCGATGGCGAAGAGGAGAGAGAGAGAGGAGGAAACGTGCACATAGGGAGGGATAGGTAGAGGAGGTTGTAGTGGAGCTAGGGGCGAATTTTGGTGATGGACGGTGGTCTATACTGTCGCGGCGAGGTGATTAGGTGACAGACTTTTGTTCGAGTTTGGGTGAGCAGTTCGAATTTTCGAACTGGAGTTTTTGCCGTGTTTCCAGGTGGCTGTTGATATGCGGAGGTCATGGGTGATTTGAATGGATGGTCGGCGGTGAGTTTTATCAACCGGAGATAGTGTGCACGTTTCATGCACAGTTGCGTGCACATCTTCGTGCATACGAAAGAAAGAGAGGAGAAAGAACTGGGAAGTGGAAGAAGAAGAGATGGGCCGGTTTGAACTTGTATTGGGCCAAGAGTTTTAAAAGAAAATTCAAATTAATATATTTAATAACCTTTAAATTCAAAACAGTATTTCTCCTTCGTTTTAAATCCAATCGACGCGCGAATTTTTGCGTCGAGATCCTATTGTCATGTATTTTTATCTGAACTAATATCGTCAATATTTCTATAATGTGAAAATTTAATGATTTAAATGATTGTAAGTGAATAAATAAGTAATTTCTAATTTACTTAATTATATGTTAATTATTTAATTAATTTTAAAATGGATTGTTTAATTTTAAATTAACTAATAATAAATCATTTTATAAATTTCTTTGATTGATAAGTAATCTGGATTAAAAATATAACTCGACTCGGTTAATTGAAACCAGATCAGTTCTGGCTTGTAGATTGATTTAATATAAATTGTAAATCGTTGATTGAGTTAATAATCTATGCTTTGACTTTTATTTCTCTTGGATATTGATTTCAATTATCTTTTGTCTGTACCATTAAGTAGCCAAACAAATTAAAGTAGTTAGAATAAAACGTTGACACATTTTATTGGAAGTAAATCAACTTGTAGTGATCACTATTTCGAATTTCGGAAAATGTGATGATTACAAGCGAATTAATTTCGATGTACAGGTCATGATAAAATAAACATATAGAATGAATTTCCATATATGAATATTCACACTCTGGTTGTAGAATTGTTTATTTAAACAAAACTTGGCCTTTAAAAGTTATCGTTTTGGTTTAAGGAGACTGGGATCAGATAACAGTATTATCTGAAAACAACTTCGAACCAATTTAAGTGAGCGATTTGGAAGATTCTAAAGGCAAGATCTAGAATGCTAATTTTTGAAGTGCAAGGGCTATTTGTCACTAACCCTGAGGGTGATTCCAAAAACCGGTGTATTGAAAATGGTGCTTTCGATTTCATTCAGACCCAGAACGAACTTGTATGGACGAATGCTATCAGAACATCGTCATTGGAGGGCGATGAGCATTCTAAGTGAAATTGTTCTTGAAAGGTAAACATAGCCTCAAGCCTCATCAACCGGGAGTGACTAAAACATGGGAGATGCAGCAGGGCCATGTGGGTCACACCCATTACGGTATGTCATCACCAATCTAGAATCGATATTTGTCTCTTTTTCTATATGCTACGGTACGGTTATTGATCATAACCGTGGTGGTGATGTATTCGGTACTATCCAATAAGGGATAGGCCTGTCCTGTGTTGGCAGGGATTGATAGGTTCGATCTCGGTACATTTGTCTAGAGATGTACTATGACGGGCGGTACCCCAGTAGCCCAGTTCATTGTATGGAATCCATTTTCCAATAAGTGCCTTCAGTTTTAGTTGTATACCTATTATGCTAGAATTTAATTAATGTAAAATTTTTGACTATGTTAATTATTTACTTAAAACCCTAGACACTATGATAATATCAATGGATTTTTATAAAAAGTGTTTTGGTTATCGTAAGGTAAAAACTCGTCTGTGTTTATGTGCGGCGTGGTCTTACGAGATACCTTTGATTTCAAATGATTTTCAATTTAAAGTAATTTAACCGTTTTACTGACACCAGACCCATGTCCGACCCGGAGTTTATTTTTCCATTTTCCCTAAAATCTTGGGTACTCAATTTTTTATGAGTAGCCAAGTGATCCAGGTTCTCACGATTGCATTTTGGAGGAGCTGGAGCAGGTGGCTTACCATTAGCTAGTTACTATCTATTTCTGCTGTGTCTGTATATGTATTTTGGATTGTAATGTATGGACAGGTAGTTATGGCTATCCAAGTATGGTGTCTGTATTACTATTACTCTGATGTATTGTATTATAGGTGACTATGTAAGCTTATGTTATGTAATATATATTATTCCGTTCCACTGTGAGATTCTGTGTTTTGTTTAGTTTTCTTCTTTTCTATCTCTTTCTTTCTTTCTTAACGACTCATCTTTCAATGGAATAAAAGGCGCTTCGTCACATTTGGTATCAGAGCTTAGGTTGAGTGAACACCTAGGCTTTGGGTTAGTATCAATCTTGAGAGAGCGTATTTGTAATTTTATATTTATATATATATCCCTGATAGTTAGATCAGCTTTGATAGATTTGATTAGTGCCATCTTTGGAGTGTATTCCATCCAAGCTTTCTAAGTTTCATCTTACTATGTCCAAGTAGTAAGCAATGAGCACTAGAGGAAGACGTGCAAGGGGCGCTAGTAGTACTACAACAACAAATGGTCGGACCTCGAATCCCGGAAGAGTAGGAATTGCTGAGGAAGCAGAGCCGGTTCAGCCAAGGGTAAACTTTGCAACATTGTGCAAAGACTATACAACTTTGGGAGGGAAACCATTTAAGGGGACATAATCTATCATGGAAGTCCAAGCATGGTTGCGAACCTGTGAAAAGATTTTCGAGGGACTTAATTTGGCCGATGAACAAAAACACTTTTTAGCTTCTTGGCAATTACAAGAAGGAGCAGCTGCATGGTGGGATTCTCTAACCACAAATGTTCCCGAAGAAGAATTCTCCTGGAACAAATTTAAGGAAGAATTTGAAGCTCAGTTCCTGCTTGCTACGGGTAAGACAAGAATGCACTAAAATTTTATGGATTTAAAACAAGGGGATTTGTCCGTAGCGGAATATGAAACCAAGTTTAATGAACTTTCATGCTTTGGACCTGAACTGATTAGTAACCCGTTAAAGAAGAATGAGATGTTTGTGACTGGATTGAGGGAAAGTTTTCATGAAAAGATGATGGGCTATCTCAAGGGATCTTTCATTGACTTAGTAGATATGGCTCTTCGATACAAAGCATTGGATAAGAAGAAGCCAGTTCCAGCAGCACCCAGTGGGAATACGAGTGGCAACAACCCCAACAAGAGGAAGTTCAACCCCAATTGGAGGAATAAAGGGAAGGAAAAATCATGCAGTGGAACACAAGAGAATTCGGGAAGTGGTAAAGGGAACAAGTACCAGAATGTTAGTTCTTACCTTTGCAAGCAGAAGGGCCACATCGCAAGGTTTTGCAAGAATTTTGAAGTTTAGAAGAAGCAGCAGCAACAACCTCAACAACAAGCATGACCTATCACTTCGATGGTCCAGAAAACCCTTTGTTTTAATTGTCACCAACCAGACCATATGGTGAAGGACTGCCCACTTCTAAAAAAGGCTCCACAACCAAGGTTTATGCACTCAAGAATGAGCGGTCAACTTTGGAAGATGTCAAAGGGAAAGACGTCCTTGAAGGTACCTTACTTATTAATGGTATTTATATTAGAGTGTTATTTGATTCTGGTGCCTTTCATAGTTTTATTTCTTTGGAATCGGTAGGGAAATTTCATCTCATTCCTAGTATCATAGAAAACCCTATTTGTGTATCCAATCCCATAAGGGGAGTGACCCATTTGAATATGATCTGTGAAGGCGTGCCAATTTCTTATCTTTCTCATAACTTTTCTTGCGACCCTTATGTATTAGATTTTAAGGGATTTGATATTATACTTGGTATGATTGGTTAGCGAAGCATAGATCTATCCTCGACTGTGACAAGAGGACTGTATCTTTAGAAACCAAGTTGGGAAGATTGCAAAGATAGAATGTGATAACCCTGGAATTGATACGTGTAGTTTCTTGTATGCTCTTGAAGCAGCTCAAGAAAATTTAGGGACTACTGAAGTGGTTAGGAATTTTTTTGATGTTTTTGAAGAACCCCCTCAACGAGAAATAGAATTCCGAATTGATTTAATTCCTGGTGCAAGGCCTGTGATTCAACCCAAAAGAAGGATGGATCCGAGGGAGAGGGAGGAGTTAGTAAATCAAACCCAAGATTTATTGAATAGAGCGTTGATTAGACTAAGTTTTTCGAGTTGGGGCTCAGCAGTAGTTTTTGTGGCTAAGTCCGATGGTTCCCTAAGACTGTGTGTGGACTATTGAGAATTGAATTAGGTGACCATTAGGAATAAATATCCTTTACCCCACATTGACGACCTTTTTTGACCAACTCCATGGGGCAACCGTATTTTCCTAAATGGATCTAGCTATAGGATTTCATCAATTAAGAATTGCCGAAGATAATATACCCTTAACTGCATTTAGGGGTACAGACTTCTTTTTTGAGTGGTTAGTTATGCCTTTCGGGCTAACCAATGCACCTGCCTATTTCGTAGACTTGATGAATCGCGTTTTCAGACAAGTCCTAAAAAAGTTTGTGTTATTTTTCATCGATGACGTTCTCATCTATTCTAAGTCTGAAGAAGAGCATAGAACCATTTGGAAGTAGTGTTAGAAACTTTGCAGAGGCATGTTCTGAAGGAAAAGTTCCCCATGTGTCATTTTTGGCAGTCCGAGGTAAGATTCTTAGGCCATATTATGTTAGGAGAGGGTATTTCAGTAGACCAGATAAAAGTTGAAGCTATGCAACAATGGAAGCAACCACAGACTCCTACTGAAGTTTGTAGTTTCTTAGGATTAGCTGGATACTATAGAAGGTCATACAAGATTATTCCAAGATATCCTCTCACTTGACAAAGTTGACTAAAAAGAGTGAGAAGTTCGTATGGATTCCAAAGTGTGAGGAAGAATTTTTGGAATTGAAGAAGAGATTGACTAGTGCGCCAGTTCTAGCTGTTCCAGACGGAAGGAGTGGATTCACAGTTTATACCGATGCATGTGGAATAGGATTGGGTGCTGTTTTGATGCAAAATGGTAGGGTAATTGCGTATGCAAGCAAACAATTGAAGCCACATGAAAGGAATTATGCAACACATGATTTGGAGCTGTTAGCGGTTGTCTTTGCATTGAAAATATGGAGACACTATTTGATAGGTAAGGATCTCTATATTCTTCTAGTTTCTTTCTTATTTCTAAAGTTCTAGTAAGTTAGTCTTCTCTCTCTAACTAGATGAATAATTTGAACTCTTCACGGATCACAAGCCCATGAAGTACCTTTTCACTCAAAAGGATCTGAATCTGAGGCAACAAAGATGGTTGGAGTTTCTAGCATCGTACGACTTGGATATTCTCTATACGCCAGGGAAGGCGAGTGTTGTAGCAGATGCTCTAAGAAAGAATGCGGTTTTATCTCTTTTGGAGGTTACCCCGACTCTCCTAGAAAGAATAGCGAGCAAGCAAAGAGCGGACATAAGCTTAATGGCAATCATCAGAAAGGTTGAGGAGGAACAGTGTACAAGTTTTAAGATTGATAACCAAGGAGTTTTGAGGATGAATGGACGAATCTGTGTACCGAATGTCAACAGTCTTAGGCAGGAAGTTTTGTCAGAATGCCATCGTTTTAAGTTGAGTATCCACCCAGGTTTCTCGAAGATGCATAGGGACATGAAGTAGATGTTTTGGTGGAAGGGAATGAAGAGAGATATCTCTATCTTTGTAAGTAGGTGTGCGAGCTGTCAACAAATCAAAGGTGATCATCAGAAGACAACCAGATTGTTACAACCTTTGGAGATTCCAAAATGGAAATGGGAAATGATATCTATGGATTTTATCGATGGTTTACGTAGAACTAAGAAGGGAAATGAAGGAGTATGGGTTATTGTGGACCGACTGACCAAGAGTGCCCATTTTATACCGATGAAACCAACTAGAACCGCAACTTCTTTATCAAAGATTTTTATGAGGGAGATTGTTAGATTGCACGGAGTCCCAATAAGTATACTAAGTGATCGTGATCCTATCTTTACTAGTAAATTTTGGGAAGCATTGCAAGTAGACCTGGGAACAAAGTTAAGTTTGAGTACTGCTTACCGCCCTCAAACTGATGGGCAAACTGAGAGGATTAATCACATATTGGAGGATATGTTGAGAGCCTGCATATTGGATTTTGGAGGATCATGAGAGGATCATCTACTACAACAACCCGCATATTTTACGATTATATATTTAAATATTTTATTTAAATATAACATCGTTTGTTGAATTTAAAGTCTGAAATGTGACTTTTTGTAAACAATTGAATCCAGACTCAAGACCACTTCCATTGAGTTCAAAATGACATTTACAACTTTTTTGAGTATAAACATTGATATGTTTGGAGTTGATTAGGATTTTGGTATTTTGTTTGGGCTTTGGTTTGTGTTCTAGCCCACTAACCCAACAAGGTAACCCAAACTCTTCTACAAAACACCCCTAACTCCTCTCCTCATTCATTCCACTCACAATTTCCTAACACTCAAAGCAAAAGGAAAAATGGTGGAAAGGAGGGGAAATCAAAATTCCTAAGCCCTAGATTCTTAGGAAATTCAAATTCAAGTTCTAAAATCAAAGAGAAGCTTAGGTAAGCATCCTCTTCATCTTCTCCATCTCAATCCTCTCCAATTTTCATAATTTTCTATAACCTAACTTAGGAAATATTTGCATATGATCATAGATTGGAGCTTCTAGAGTTGTGATTGAAGTGGAGTTGATCTTTCTTTGTTTTAGAGCTTCTCATTTCTTGATTTTGAGTTTAAAGGTGAGTTCTTGAACTCACATCTATGTCTATAGCTTTCTTTGTTGTTAGGTATGAATTCCTAACAACTATTTCATGTTCAATTGCTTTTGAATTGAATTGGTTTGGTGAATTTTCCAATTTTTGGTATTTTGAAGTCAAAATCTATGAAAATCCTACTATGGATGTTTGGACATGTTGTTTGGAGTGTATTGAAGAGCCTATAGGGCTGGGTTGTCGCTTGGCATAAATCCCTAGCCACCATCGCTCATTAGATCGCTTTCGAGTTTAATTGGCCATCAATGGCCTAGGCAAATTTGCCCTGAGCTTCAACTCAGACGTCTAGTAAAACACTCAGACATCTAAGGCAAAGGAATAAATATTCCAGACCTACGGCTCAGACATTTGAGTGATCTGGAAAAATTCCAGACCTTCAGCTCAGATGTCTGGGAGAACCACCAGACGTCCAGCGGTGTTAAAATCAGCCAATTTGCCTGTTTTTATGCAAATTTCCAATTTTTATCGATTTTTGTTGATCCGGTTAGTTGTTGTCATTTATTATCGACTTTGATGACTTCTTTTCTGGATTTTTGGGAATATCCATTTGATGGATTTGATATCGATTTTCATGGTTTTAATTCACATCGTCGAATGTGAATTTTTGGTGATAGATTGTTTTTACAATCGTTTCTATGATTTATCACTTTAAAATATAAAGGTTTCTATACTAGTAGTAAATACTCAAACTCTTTCACAAAAATGACTTCAATATTTCTTTTAATACAAAGCTCAGTTTTAAAACCATTTTCCAATCTATTAGTATATACAAACCTTTACCTCATTCGTACGAGAAATCCAATTAAACGACTTAGCAAAACAAGTGATATGAAATGCTTGCGTTTACTTCATCCGTTAATTCTTAGACTTGTTCGATTGAAATCTTGTGACAATTTTCGAGTGGAAATCTACAATTTGTTCGTAAATATTTAAGTTAAGCCAGTGGTTATGGGACATGAAGCTAAATTCATTTATTTACTAGCTTAGTGTAATTTACACCTTTATTGATCTATGATGATCATTTTGTGGTTTAGACGAGCGATATGCGATGTCTTTTTGTCCGCGTAGGGGACTGTACCTCGTTTTGTGGAGTTTCATCTCTTTTTTTATGGGCTAGCGACCCATGGCTTTTTATGGAGTTCGATTCATCGGGCGTACGGTTGTACTATATCGTTATTCCGGCTTATTTTAGTTTCAGGTTCCTCGGGCGTACCGTTGTATTACGTCATTGCACCGACTCTATGGGCTGGCGACTTATGGGATAGCGTCCCTTTTGTGATACACGTGTTGGTGAGTTTTCATGCTCCCGTTTGTGATAGGCCTTCCCCTTTGTGTTTTTCTGGATTTCTAATTGTTGATTTCTAGAATTTGCGTTTCACCAAATTTTTTGTGATTTGTATTGATAAGCTTTATCAATAGTTGTCGTTTGGTGAACAAAAATAAAGAATATGACATTCTTTTTGGTGTATGCGAAAATTTGAGATATTGTATGATTTTTGTTGTTATCATATATATTTGTCACATCTTTTTTCCTATCTCATCTTATATGATATTTATAGCTAGACTGATCCGTTTATTATTTTTTCTTCTTAAATAATACTCGGGTCAGACCGAGGTGTTTCAGGTGCTTCCACTTGACTTCTTAGCAGGGAATAGTTTCTGACTTTTGGCAAACTACTTTAGCTTAGTAGTTTTTGTTTTTATACATTCGAGATAGAGACTCCTTGATGTATACATATTCTTTTGTCTAGCACTTGTACCTATTCTTTTGTGATGTAGTGGATCTTGTATGACCACCACTTTGATGTTCACTTCTATGTGTTATATTCATATCTGTTTTCACCTTAGTGATATGAATATCTGTGACTGATTTGTGTTATGCTTATTTTTTATTTGTTTTCAAAGGTCACATAGCCATTGTGTAGTAGCTTTGAATTTGTATTTGATATGTCAGATTTCCTCTTGAAATGAAATGCATGACCTTCTATCTGGCATATCGGTACTCGCACAAAGCAATTACATAGATGGTCGCTCCTCAACAGCCTTATTCTTCGTACTAATTGATGGCATTACCCAGTAGTGTCCTTGGTTAGTGTGAGTATAGAGATGGGGCGTCACAGCATGGTATCAGAGCCAAACTTCGGAACAATATAGGATATTATGACAAGGATCATTCTCCTAAGTCTCTCTTAGGAATCATGCCTTAGGATATAATTCGAGTCTTAGGACCCGTTCTATCCTATTTCCTTTTATGATGCCTTGTTTATCAATCTAGTTTATTTGAATTCATTCTGAGAATAACCCTTTTCCTCTTCTTTCTTTCTTTCTTTCTTTCTTAAAGAAGAGAAATGGTTAGACCTGGCCGTCCCAGCGCTGGTCAATCTAGTGCTACTCCTCAGGAAGGCGTATTTATGTCTACCCAATAGCTTTTGGATCTTGTAAAGAATGCCCAAGCCGCCGGATCCATTCCTGAGCCTACTCACCCTAAATCCGGGTTTGCATGCTTGTGCAGTGATTATACCAATTTGGGTGGAAGGCCATTCAAGGGTTCTGAAAGCGTTATAGAAGTCCAAGCTTGGCTTAGAACATGTGATCGCATCTTTTCTCGCATGAATCTTGTGGATTTACATCGAGTCCAAGTGGCTTCTAGCATGCTCCAGGAAAGAGCATTAGATTGGTATGAGCTTTTGATTTCGGAAATTATCGAAGCGAATCTTACTTGTGAGCAATTCCGGGAAAGGTTCGAGTTGAAATTTGTGCCGGAAGCTGAAAAAGTAACTTTAGCTCGATGCTTTATTGACCTTGTTCAAGGTGAATCTTCTGTGACAGATTATGTCGCATCTTTTGAATCCCTCTCTAAATATGGGGTCGTGTATATTAATATGCCATTGAAGAAAAATCAGAGGTTTATCTATGGGTTGAATAAGAACCTCAAAAAGCCTTTACTTCTGAAACTAGAAGTTTCTTTCGATCAGCTTGTAGACATCGCTCTTCGACTTGAAGAGGCCGATAAAGAAAGTGATGTTGAAGTTGTGGGTGCCAAACAGAACTTCAACATCAACAAGAAGAGGCAACTCAACAGTTAGTTCAAAGGCCCTAATCCCAACAAGAAAGGGAAGCAAGCAACTTCGGTAGCAAAGACTCCTACCTCTAGTCATGGACAATGCTACAATTGTGGTTCTAAGGACCATTATGCAAATAGGTGTCCGAAATCCCTTTACTGTCGCTATTGCAAAAGTTCGGGTCATCTTAAATCTTCATGTCCCAAACTTTAAAGCGAGAAAGAAGGAATGCTGAATGTTGTGCAAGCCCCTAGTAACAATTCTCTTGGTCAAGGTATTTCTCATTCTGTCCTTGGTGGCATTATTATGTTCTGTGATCATCCAATTCGAGTTCTTTTTGATACGGGTGCATCTCACTCTTTTGTATCAAAGGAACTTGTTGATACTTTGCCTTGAAATGTTATGGGCTTGATGACTTACACTTAGTTTGTTTTGTAAAGATGTCGAGATTATTTTATTTGATTATGCTTTCCATGCCGATTTGCATGTTATGTGTTACCTAGGTTTCAGAATGATTTTGGGAATGGATTGGCTTAATCGTTATGAGGCCCACATCCTATGTCCCGAGAGGACTATCCATCTTCGACATCCTCAGTCTATTAAGTAGATTTCTATTGTTCTTAAAGATTCAAATTCCAATTCGGTAGCGTCCTTATATTCTCTAAACCCGCATGATGACGATAATGATGATGAGGAAGATGTTATTTCCCTCATTCACGTTGTTCGTGAATTTCCCAATATATCTGAGCCTGTTTTAGGATTACCACCTAAGCGAGCAATTGAGTTCAGAATTAATCTAATCCCTGGAGCTCTACCTATCACTCATCCTCCTTATCGTATATCCAATAAGGAAAATGAGGATATGCGTAAACAATTATCCGAATTGGAAGCAAAACAGTTTATTCGATCTAGTTCCTCTCCTTGGGGAGCTTCAGCTATCTTTGTGAAGAAATTCGATGGTACACTTAGGCTTTGTGTTGACTACCGCAAGCTTAATGATCTCACCATCAAGAATAAATATCCCTTGCCTCGGATTGATGATCTATTCAACTTAGCGGTGCTAGAGTCTTTTCACAGTTAGACTTAGCAACCGGTTTTCATCAGCTTCGAATTGCAGAGGATAGCATTCCTTTGACATCGTTCTGTACTCGTTATGGATCTTATGAATGGATTGTTATGCCATTTGGTTTAACGAATGCTCTAACTTATTTCGTTGACCTTATGAATCGAGTTTTCAAAGACTTCCTCGATCGATTTGTTCTCATCTTTATTGATGATATTCTTGTTTATTCTAAAACCAAGGAAGAGCATGAGAAACATCTTCGAATTGTGTTGAAAACCCTTAGGAGCAATCAATTGAAAGCAAAATTTTCTAAGTGCCACTTTTGGCAATACCGTGTGAAATTCTTAGGACATATTATTTCTGAATCCGGAATTTCCGTGGATCCTTCAAAGATTGAAGCAATTCAAAATTGGAAGAGACCGGAGAGTGTGACGGAAATTCGTAGCTTTCTTGGATTGGCGGGCTATTACCGTCGGTTCATAAAAGGCTTTTCTAAAATTTCTGTACCTCTTACTAGTTTGACAAAGAAGGGAGTTAAGTACATTTGTCAGACAAATGTGAAGCTGCTTTTCAGAAATTAAAAGAACTCCTTTTCGATGCTCCTATTCTTGTGATTCCCGAAGGGAACCAAGACTTGATTGTTTATACCGATGCTAGTCGTGTTGGTTTGGGAGCCGTTCTCATGCAAAGGAAACATGTTATTGCTTATGCTTCTAGGTAATTAAAGCCCGCCGAGACTAGATATGCCACTTATGATTTAGAGCTCGCGGCTATTGTTTTCGCCCTTAGAATTTGGCGTCATTATCTTTTAGGAGAGAAATTTGTCCTCTACACCGATCATAAACCTTTGAAGTATTTATTTTCTCAAAAGGAACTTAATTTGCATCAACAACGTTGGCTCGAATTCCTTGCATCTTATGATCTTGATATTCTCTATACTCTCGGAAAGGGAAATCGTGTTGCCGATGCCCTTAGTTGTAAGCAACAAGCGGTTGTTTCCATGATGATATCCGAATGGAAGGATCTCGAGACTTTGTCCACTTGTGATATTCGAGATCGTGAATCCGATTCATGTTCATCTCTTGTTTTATGTAGCCTTGGGGCTCATCCATCTCTTTTAGACCGCATCCTTGAAGCTCGAAAGCAAGATCCTGAATTGGCTCATCTTAACCAAAGCTGTAAGGATAAAAATAATATTGATGGTCTAAAAGACTTTGAAATCGATGCTCGTGGAGGCATTCAAAAATTTGATAGACTTATCATGCCAAATACGAGTGATCTTCGTAAAGACATTTTAGAAGATTCTCATCGTTCTAAATTTACCATTCATCTTGGTAGTAGTAAAATGTACGTGGACATGAAACGACTTTATTATTGGGATGGAATGAAATCTGATATTGCTAACTTTATTAAGCGTTGCATGACTTGCCAACTCATAAAGGTCGAGCATCGAAGGCCCGGTGGGTTATTGCAACCTTTAGACATTCCCGTTTGGAACTGTGATCAAATTTCCATGGACTTTATTGACAGTCTTCCCCGTTCTCATTCGGGACATGACAGTCTATGGGTGATTGTGGATAGACTTACAAATTCCGCCCATTTTATTCCCGTTCGGTCCAATCGGACCGTACCTCTTTTGGCCAAACTTTATGTTAAAGAAATTGTTAAATTGCATGGAGTTCCTACTTCTATTGTTAGTGATCGAGATCCATTATTTACTAGTGGACTTTGGAAGGGTCTTCAAAAAGCTTTGGGAACGAAGCTTAATTTTAGCAGCGCTTATCATCCTTAGTCCGATGGACAAACAGAGCGTGTGAATCAAACTCTTGAAGATCTTCTTCGTGCATGTGTTCTTGATTTTGGTGGAAGTTGGGAAGATCATATTTCTCTTGTTGAGTTTTCTTACAATAATAACTTCCAATCTAGTATTGGTATAGCAACTTTCGAGGCACTCTATGGAAGGCCATGCCGATCTCCTTCGTGTTGGCTTAAAGCCGGTGAGAAGCCGGTATTAGGTCCAGATTTAATTTGTTATGCCACAGAAAAGATTGACCTTATTCGTCATAGAATGAAAGAAGCTCAAAGCAGACAAAAATCCTATGCCGATAACCGAAGAAGGAATTTGGAATTTTTTGTGGGAGATTTGGTATTCATTCGTGTTTCACCTATGAAAGGTGTTGTGCGATTTAGTCGATCGGCAAAGTTAGCACCTCGATATATTGGCCCATTTCCCATCACCGAACGCATTGGTTCCATGGATTACCGCCTACTATTACCGGCTCAATTTTCTGCTATTCATGACGTATTCCACGTTTCTCAACTACGGAAATGCCTTAGAGATTCCGATTCTATTCCTGAGTTCGGTGTTATTGAAGAAATTGAAGTTTCACCTAATTTGACTTATGAGCAACATCCAATTCGTATCATTGCTACGGAGGTTAAACGCTTTCGTAATAAAGATGTTTCGCTTGTGAAAGTTCAATGGTCTGCAAATCCTAAAGATTGTTCTTGGGAATCCAGAGAATTCATCGAGCGAACACATCCAGACTTACTCTCTCGTGCTCTTCAAGGTGAAATTCTCACTTAAAAATTTTCTTTTGTGTTGTTATGCCTTAGAGTGGTTGTTACTCTTTATTTTCATCTTAAGTATTGCGAGGACGCAATTTCTTTAAGGAGGGGAGTCTGTAACAATCCGCATATTTTACGATTATATATTTATATGTTATATTTAAATATAACATCGTTTGTTGAATTTAAAGTCCGAAATGCGACTTTGTAAACAGTCGAATCCGGACTAGAGACCACTTCCATTGAGTTCAAAATGACATTTACAACTTTTTTGAGTATAAACATTGATATGTTTGGAGTTGATTAGGATTTTGGTATTTTGTTTGGGCTTTGGTTTGTGTTCTAGCCCACTAACCCAACAAGGTAACCCAAACTCTTCTACAAAACACCGTTAACTCCTCTCCTCTTTATTCATTCCACTCACAATTTCCTAACACTCAAAGCAAAAGGGAAAATGGGGGAAAGGAGGGGAAATCAAAATTCCTAAGCCCTAGATTCTTAGGAAATTCAAATTCAAGTTCTAAAATCAAAGAGAAGCTTAGGTAAGCATCCTCTTCATCTTCTCCATCTCAATCCTCTCCAATTTTCATAATTTCCTATAACCTAACTTAGGAAATATTTGCATATGATCATAGATTGGAGCTTCTAGAGTTGTGATTGAAGTGGAGTTGATCTTTCTTTGTTTTAAAGCTTCTCATTTCTTGATTTTGAGTTTAAAGGTGAGTTCTTGAACTCACATCTATGTCTATAGCTTTCTTTGTTGTTAGGTATGAATTCCTAACATCTATTTCATGTTCAATTGCTTTTGAATTGAATTGGTTTGGTGAATTTTCCAATTTTTGGTATTTTGAAGTCAAAATCTATGAAAATCCTACTATGGATGTTTGGACATGTTGTTTGGAGTGTATTGAAGAGCCTATAGGGCTGGGTTATTGCTTGGCAGAAATCCCCAGCCACCATCGCTCATTCGATCGCTTCCGAGTTTAATTGGCCATCAATGGCCTAGGCAAATTTTGCCCTGAGCTTTAGCTCAGACGTCTGAGGCAAAGGAATAAACATTCCAGACCTACGGCTCAGACATCTGAGTGATCTGGAAAAATTCCAGACCTTCAGCTCAGATGTCTGGGAGAACCACCAGACGTCCAGCGGTGTTAAAATCAGCCAATTTGCCTGTTTTTATGCAAATTTCCAATTTTTATCGATTTTTGTTGATCCGGTTAGTTGTTGTCATTTATTATCGACTTTGATGACTTCTTTTCTGGATTTTTGGGAATATCCATTTGATGGATTTGATATCAATTTTCATGGTTTTAATTCACGTTGTCGAATGTGAATTTTTTGTGATAGATTGTTTTTACAATCGTTTCTATGATTTGTCACTTTAAAATATAAAGGTTTCTATACTAGTAATAAATACTCAAACTCTTTCAAAAAATGACTTCAACATTTCTTTTAATACAAAGCTCAGTTTTAAAACCGTTTTCCAATCTATTAGTATATACAAACCTTTACCTCATTCGTACGAGAAATCCAATTAAACGACTTAGCAAAACAAGTGGTATAAAACGCTTGCGTTTACTTCGTCGGTTAATTCTTAAACTTGTTCGATTGAAATCTTGTGACAATTTTCGAGTGGAAATCTACAATTTGTTCGTAAATATTTAAGTTAAGCCAGTGGTTATGGGACATGAAGCTAAACTCATTTATTTACTAGCTTAGTGTAATTTACACCTTTATTGATCTATGATGATCATTTTGTGGTTTAGACGAGTGATATGCGATGTCATTTTGTCCGCGTGGGGGACTGTACCCCGTTTAGTGGAGTTTCGTCTCATTTTTTTATGGGCTAGCGACCCATGGCTTTTTATGGAGTTCGATTCATTGGGCGTACCGTCGTACTACGTCGTTGTTTCGGCTTATTTGAGTTTCAGGTTCCTCGGGCGTACCGTTGTACTACGTCGTTGCACCGACTCTATGGGTTAGCGAACTATGGGATAGTGTCCCGTTTGTGATACACGTGTTGGTGAGTTTTCATGCTCCCATTTGTGATAGGCCTCCCCCTTTGTGTTTTTTTGGATTTCTAATTGTTGATTTCTAGAATTTGTGTTTCACCAATTTTTTTGTGATTTGTATTTATAAGCTTTATCGATAGTTGTCGTTTGGTGAACAAAAATAAAGAATATGACATTCTTTTTGGTGTATGAGAAAATTTGAGATATTGTATGATTTTTGTTGTTATCATATATATATTTGTCACATCTCTTATCCTATCTCATCTTATATGATATTTATAGCTAGACTGATCCGTTTATTATTTTTTCTTCTTAAATAATACTCGGGTCAGACCGAGGTGTTTCAGGTGCTTCCACTTGACTTCTTAGCAGGGACTAGCTTCTGACTTTTGGCTAACTACTTTAGCTTAATAGTTTTTGTTTTTATACATTCGAGATAGAGACTCCTTGATGTATACATATTCTTTTGTCTAGCACTTGTACCTATTCTTTTGTGATGTAGTGGATCTTGTATGACCACTACTTTGATGTTCACTTCTATGTGTTATATTCATATATGTTTCCGCCTTAGTGATATGAATATCTGTGACTGATTTGTGTTATGCTTATTTTATATTTGTTTCTGAAGGCCACATAGCCACCATGTAGTAGCTTTGAATTTGTATTTTATATGTCAGATTTCCTCTTGAAATGAAATGCATGACCTTCTATCTGGCATATCGGTACTCGCACAAAGCAATTACATAGATGGTCGCTCCTCAATAGCCTTATTCTTCGTACTAATTGATGGCATTACCCAGTAGTGTCCTTGGTTAGTATGAGTATAGAGGTGGGGCGTCACATCTACACTTAGTGGAATTCTCCTATAACAACAGTTATCAAGCTAGCATAGACATGGCACCTTATGAAGCTCTTTATGAAAGGTCGTGCATTTCACCAGCCTGTTGGGTGGAGTCTGGAGATCGTTTAATCCTTGGTCTAGATATGATTCGAGAAGTGTCTGAGAAGGTTGAGTTGATTAAGAGGAGGATGAAGGAAGCTCAAGATCGCCAGAAAAGCTATGCTGATAAAAGATGAAGGAATCTGTAATTTTCTGCTGGAGATCTTGTGTTCGTGAAAATTTCATCGATCAGAGGAGCGATTAGATTTGGAAAATCTGGGAAGTTAGCCCCAAGGTATATCGGACCTTTTCGTATTCTTGAAAGGATTAGGTCTCTTGCTTATAAGGTTGAATTGCCGGAAAGGATGGCGGGAGTTCATAATGTATTCCATGTATCTCATCTAAGGAAATATGTTCATGATCCATCGTTGATTGTGGAGACATCAGTTCAGGAGGATTTAGAGATAGAACCAAACTTGACAGTGGTCAGACATCTGATTCATATTGTAGATCAGTATGAGAAGAGACTTCGGAATAAGTGGTGAAGTTAGTCAAGATTCAATGGAGTGAGGATCCTAGAGACTGTAAATGGGAGACTGTGGATCGTATGAGAATAGCCTATCCAGAGATGATGTTAGGATAGCTAGCTGTTGATATATATAGTGTATGCCTTGTTTGCTATGGTTGTTTAGTGTATGACTTATGTATGTGCTTTCTGATATAAATATATGACGTTTTGTTATAGCTTGAATTATCTCTTTGCTTTCTAATTTCGGGGACGAAATTCTTTTAAGGGGAGAGGAATGTAACGACCAGGATTTTTAGCTATTGGTTATTGGAATAATTAACTAATTTTAAACATTGGAATATTTATTTTTATAAATCGAATGAAAAATATTTTCTGATATTGAGAATAATCGAATCAGAGAATTATGAAAGGTATGTAAAATTTTAAAACGTTAACTGCTGAATAAAAATAAAAATAAAAATAAATACATATATATCTATAAATATAAGCTTCACCATTTCAAACTTATGATTATATATATATAGAAGCTTCATGATGGCAAATTTCAAACTTATGATGATAATATGTATATGTAAATGTATATATCTATATATATGTATATACATATACATATACATATGAGCTTCATCATGAAAAATTTCAAAGCAAGCATACAAAAAAAATCAAGCACACAAAACATAAAATCAAGCACATATAATAAATCAAATCAACCCATAAAATCAAATCAGCCCACATAAAAAAATAATGAAGAAGCATGTACATGCTTATCAGCCACCCTAGTGTGTACCTATACCCTCCTTTTATGTTTCACTGTTCCTTTCCATTCTCTCTATATATATAGACCTGCTTTTTCATAAAAGAAACAAAGATCTACTATTAAAATAAAAAAGGTTAAGTGTTCAAAAAGCTTGAAGAAGGTGATAAAACAAAGCACCAGTGTTCATTATTTTTAAAATAGTGAGTAAAACATCTCAAATTTAATTAACTGGTTATACACACACACACCTGTATATCTGTGATTTTGAATGAATCCTCTATTTATGTCAAGTATACATGTGTTGATATGTATACATACCTTTGTATATGTGTATTAGACTTGGTAGTTCACCCTGCGACTCAGCACTGCACTTCTTTTACCTTCTCTATTCAATTGTTTTGGATAAAACAGTTAAGCCTCTTTAACTTTAATAATCATTAACTCATCATTTACTCAGTTTTAAAACATGATTCCAAAACAAGAGTTGATTGTTTGTGGGTATAGAACAATTTAAAATTTGTTCCATTTAATTTCATCAAGCATGGAGAGGGAAAACTCTATTTTACAGTGAGTAGGTCAGTATGGCCAAAAAATTCAAATATCATGATTTAACGAATGGGTTATATAGTTGAAATCATTATTGAAAAACTTGATTTTTAAGGATGGTTTGGGAATTTTTCGTGTGGTGTGGAGGTAGAAATTAAGGGATGAATGGAATTGGGTGAAATGCCAAATTCCTATGACGTAGGCGATGTCGTGGCATGGTGTTTGGCATGGAGGAGCGTTGGATGATGGCGCATCCTAGAAAATTGTCGTGGTGATTTTTAATGGTGTGTATGGGCTTAATGAATTTGAACTAGGGTTTAGAGTGTTTGTTTTTGTGGTCTCGGTTTTGTGGCGATGGCGAAGAGAAGAGAGAGGAGGAAACATGCGCACAGGGGG
The DNA here is from genome assembly GCA_030737815.1 of Allium fistulosum. Classification (NCBI taxonomy): domain Eukaryota; kingdom Viridiplantae; phylum Streptophyta; class Magnoliopsida; order Asparagales; family Amaryllidaceae; genus Allium; species Allium fistulosum. The sequence goes on from CM060905.1 coordinate 91,380,406, forward strand.
GGATAGGTAGAGGAGGTTGTGGCGGAGCTAGGGGCGAATTTTGGTGATGGATGGTGGTCTGTAGTGTCGCGGCAATGTGATTAGGTGACATGCTTTTGTTCGAGTTTGGGTGAGCAGTTCAAATTTTCAAACTAGAGTTTTTGCCGTGTTTCCCGGTGGCTGTCAATATACGGAGGTCGTGGGTGATCTGAATGGATGGTCGATGTCGAGTTTTATCAATTGGAGATAGTGTGCACGTTTCGTGCACAATTGCGTGCACGTCTTCGGGCATACGAAAGAAAGAGAAGAGAAAGAACTGGGAAGTGAAAAAAGAAGAGATGGGCCGGTTTGAACTTGTATTGGGCCGAGAGTTTTAAAAGAAAATTCAAATTAATTTATTTAATAACCTTTAAATTTAAAACAATATTTCTCCTTCATTTTAAATCCAATCGACGCGTGAATTTTTGCGTCGAGATTCTATCGTCATGTATTTTTATCTGAACTAATATTGTCAAGATTTCTATAATGTGAAAATTTAATGATTTAAATGATTGTAAGTGAATAAATAAGTAATTTCTAATTTACTTAATCATATGTTAATTAGTCAATTAATTTTAAAATGGAATGTTTAATTTTAAATTAACTAATAATAAATTGCTTTATATATTTCTTTGATTGATAAGTAATTTGGATTAAAAATATAACTCGACTCGGTTAATTGAAACCAGATCAGTTCTGGCTTGTAGATTGATTTAATATAAATTGTAGATCGTTGATTGAGTTAATAATCTATGCTTTGACTTTTATTTCTCTTGGATATTGATTTCAATTATCTTTTGTCTGTGCCATTAAGTAGCCAAACAAATTAAAGCAGTTAGAATAAAATGTTGACACGTTTTATTGGAAGTAAATCAACTTGTACTGATCACTATTTCGAATTTCGGAAAATGTGATGATTACAAGCGAATTAATTTTGATGGATAGGTCATGGTAAAGTAAACATATAGAATGAATTTCCATATGTGAGTATTCACACTTTGGTTGTACAATTGTTTATTTAAACAAAACTTGGCCTTTAAAAGTTATCGTTTTGGTTTGAGGAGACTGGGATCAGATAATAGTATTATCCAAAAACCACTTCGAACCAATTTAAGCGAGCGATTTGGAAGATTCTAAAGGCAAGATCCAAAATGCAGATTTTTGAAGTACAAGGACCATTTGTCACTAACCTTGAGGGTGACTCCAAAAATAGGTGTAGTGGAAATGGTGGTTTCGGTTTTGTTCAGACCTAGAACGAACTTGTATGGACGAATGCTATCAAAACATCATCATTGGAGGGCGATGAGCATTCTAAGTGAAATTGTTCTTGAAAGGTAAACGTAGCCTCAAGCGTCATCAACTGGGAGTGACTAATACATAGGAGATGCAGTAGGGCCATGTGGGTCGCACCCATTAGGGTGTGTCATCACCAATCTAGAATCGATACTTGTCCTTTTTTCTTAATGCTACGGTACAGTTACTGATCATAACCGTGGTGGTGATGTATTCGGTACTATCCAGTAAGGGATATGCCAGTCCTGTGTTGGCAGGGATCGATAGGTTCGATATCGGTACATTTGTCTAGAGATGTACTATGATGGGCGGTACCCCAGTAGCCTAGTTCATTGTATGGAATCCATTTTCCAATAAGTGCCTTCGGTTTTAGTTGTATACCTATTATGCTGGAATTTAATTAATGTATCAATTTCGGCTATGTTAATTATTTACTTGAAAAACCTAGACACTATGATAATATCACTGGATTTCTATCAAAAGTGTTTTGGTTATCATAAGGTAAAACCCGTTTGGGTTTATGTGCGGCGTGGTCTTACGAGATACCTTTGATTTCAAATGATTTTCAATTTAAAGTAATTTAACCGTTTTACTCACACCAGACCCATGTCTGACTCGGAGTTTATTTTTCTGTTTTTCCTAATCTTGGGTACTCAAATTTTTATGAGTAGCCAAGTGATCCAGGTTCTCACGATTGCATTTTGGAGGAGCTGGAGCAGGTGGCTTCACCGTTAACTAGTTACTATCTATTTCTGCTGTGTCTGTATATGTATTTTGGATTGTAATGTATGGATAGGTAGTTATGATTGTCCAAGTATGATGTCTATATTACTATTACTCTGATGTATTGTATTATCAGTGACTATGTAAGCTTATGTTATGTAATATATATTATTCCGTTCCACTGTGAGATCCCATGTTTTGTTTAGTTTTCTTCTTTTCTATCTCTTTCTTTCTTAATGACTCGTCTTTCAATGGAATGAAAGGTGGTTTGTCACATTATATAGATAAACATGTTAATAAAGTTGTTTTAATCAGTATTATAACATTCATAATTCTTATAAATTCATATAATTTTGACTTTCAACTTTATAGTTACGAACAATTTAAAAGTTCTTTTAAATTGTTTTACATCCTTTATAAAATATATGTATATAATATTCAAATATGCTAATATGAATAAACCTAAGACACACATGTTTTGGACCTCACACTAAGGTCACACTATAAATTTAGACCACTTAGGAGGATTACGGTAGTTTTCTATAGACATGATCCTTAATTAATAAATCAACCTCTTTAGACACATTTCCTTAGACATTAATCCAATGTGAATGCTAATAGTGTCCTGCTTGTTAGTTAATTTACTCACAATAACACATAATGACTCTAATACCACCTATCAAATCAGGTATCACATGCAATGACGTGAAAGGATGATTTTTTATGGAAGTAAGAGGATTATTTCTTTTAAAAAGAACCTTATATTAATGCTGCACAAGACATTTTTTGTTATTGTTAATATATATTTTATATCATATTTAATCATATTAAATAAGTATGGTTTACTTTGAAGATCTAAATTAATATTTCTATTATTTGCACTGGTATTGATTTTATTATATAATATTATAAGTATCAATATACTCAATAATACACGACAAATTTTATACATATATAACATTGATGGTTAGCGATATATATATATATATATATATATATATATATTCGTGTGCACGCACACATACACACATATATAATATCTCAAAATTTTAATCTCTTTTCATGGCCCCCTATCCCCTCGTGCCTTCCCCCATCACTTCAAACCTCCCGCCATTTCAAGCTCAACCATCCCCCATCGTCCTTCCTCCTTCTGTTCTTCCTGACCCAGTACCTCCTTCTTCATCCGTCCTTTCTTCCCCAACCATATCCACTCCCTCATCCCTTCCTTCTTCTTTCCAACTCTGGCCACTCCTCCTCCTCCTTGGAATGCCCTATTTAAGTCAAAGCCCCGCAACACTGGCGTTTACTGTCATATAGTGTTTCCTCTTGAGTATGAAGGTGACGTCATGGTTCCACCTGCAACTGTCATCAATCCAGGAAATGAAGTATGGGGAGACTACATAGTGAGCTTTTTTCTTGACAAACCACTCTCTTACCTAACCGTAATTCACCACTTGAAGAGGGTTTGGAAACTGAAAGTAGATATAAAGGTAAAATCTGATGGTTTTTTATTCCTTTTCAATCTGTCTTATGCTGAGGATAGAAGGAATATAGTTGAAGCTGATTCCATTTTCATAAGGAACAAAATTTTCAAAGTCAAACCATGGGATCCTGCAGTTGGAAATAGCTATAGTACGATCAAATCAGTTCCAGTTTGGGTAAAACTTTCTAACATACCATTGTATGCTTGGTCTCACCTTGGCATTAATTGGTTAGCTTCGAGATTAGGAAGATTACTATGCATGGATGAATCTACCGAGAAATTGGAGAGAACTGGATATGCAATATGTCTAATTGAAATAACTCCACAGTTTGAATTATTGCATGAATTTCCAGTTTAGTTATAGATGGATCAGTGAAAATGGTGTGTGTTAATTACCTTTGGAAGCCTGAAGTTTGCACCTATTGTACAGAGTTTGGTCACACTAACATTTCTTGCATAAAGCATAATACGAAAAACAGTCTGAAGAAAAAGCGGAAGGTGAGAAAATTAATGAAATTAATTACAAGAAGCCAGAAAATCTTGAGGTAGTCAAAGTAGTTAAGAAAAGGCAAGTGTGGAAAAAGGTTCAACACAAAGGAACCAAATCAAAACAGGTGGTGGGGCCGAGGAGATTGAAGCCACAACCAGGAATGAGGAAGTGGGGATGAGGCAGGATGATGATATTAATAACAGTCATAAAGTTACCACAAAGAGCAATAAGGAAATTGAAATGAATCAGGTTCATGATGTAAATATTGGTGAAGAATTTGTAGAAACTGTTGAGGGTGGTGTATCAGTTATTGAAGCAGTGGTTGATTTGGCAAATGATTTTCCTTGCACAAAGAACAGATTTCATCTTCTGCAAATTGATGATGAACCAGAGGAAAATTTTGAGATTAGTGATAATGAGGAAGATGTTGAGGAAGGTGAATTACTTTCAAAATCGCATGAAGAAATTCCAGAAGTTCAGGTTGCTATGGCATCACCAAATCCAAGAAATGACTCAGATTCAAGTGAATGGCATGCACATGTGCACAATCTATGTGCTATGCATGTTCCTGAAATAATCCAAATAACTACTTCTATAAGTCCAAGCTCCCCCGATGACAACCAACAAATGACTCGAAGCACATCCATAAACACATCAATTATTGAAAATATTGACTCTGATTTCAATGCTCATGTGCATAATCAATGTGCTGTGAATGTTCCTGAAATAATCCAAACAACTACTTCTATAACTCCAAGCTCCCCTGATGACAACCAACAAATGACTTGAAGCACAACCATAATCACATCAACTACTGACAATACTGACTCTGATTTCACTGATAAATTGCAGAACCAAATCATGCAAATTGTATGCTCCAAACATCAATCATTCCCCTCAACAAATCAAAACAACTCCTTGTCTCTCCAATCTAAAGCCCAACACTACAATTTTCCTGGAACAATTCCTGGCTGGAAGTCCCCTCCTCTTTCACCTAAACTTCCACCTACTCCCTCTTCAGTCAAGCAAAAGTCAAATGCTTCTAAGAAGAAGGTCACCGAATCTCCTCATCAAGAATCTCCTTCAACAAGGAGCAAGAAAAATGTGGTGCATCAATCCTTGAAATATTCCAAATGACACATCACTTTGGAATATGGAATATTAGGGGTGCCCACTGCCCATCAAAAATTGATCAAATTAAATACCTAATCCATCACCACTGTTTATCCCTCTTTGCTGTTCTAGAAACCAAACTTAGTTTGCCTCTTACCAATAAAGCTGCCAAACACATCAACCCTTCATGTCCCTTCATCACAACCATTCTGATGCTCCATATGGTAGAATTATGGTCCTTCATGACTCTACTACTCTCAAACTCAATCCAATTATATCAACATCACAACTTTTACACTTTCATGCCAATTTGATTCATTCCAATTGCTCCTTCTACCTTACAATTGTATATGCTCATAACACCCTGATCTCAAGACAAACATTTCTGAATCTTCTCCCTGCTTTCAGACAAGACGCCATCCTTGGATGGTATTTGGAGACTTCAATTGCTGCCTTAACCTTAATGACAAGGAAGGTAGCATTCCACTACTCCCCAAAGACATATATCCCCTCAATAAGTCTATATATGACTCTTTGCTCATACCCATTCCTTCTTCTTGTGCCAAGTTCTCTTGGAATAATAGAAGTAGAACTGGCACCAGGATTTTCACTACAATTGATCATTCATTTGCTAACTATCAAGCTATCTCTACCTGGCCTACTTTATCAACCTTCTTGCCTCACCCATTCTTATCCGATCACTCACCCCTAATCTTTTCCACTGGGGTTAAGCCATTAAAAGAGAAAAAAAAGTTTTAAATTTTATAATGCTTGGGTTCTAGAGCCTGAGTATAATAGTATAATCCTAAATGTTTGGACAAATATTTATCATGGAAACACTATGTATGTTTTTTGCAGGAAACTCAAGGCCATAAAAGCATCTTTAAGGGAATGGAAAAAAAGAAGTATGGTGACGGTTCATTAATTTCTACTAATCTTCGGGAACAGCTTAAGCAGGTTCAAGAACACATGATGTTGAATCCCAAAGATCCTGCAGCAGCTTGTGATGAGAGAAGGGTTTTTGCAGAACTTAATGCTGCCTTGATCATTGAAGGCAAAATGAAAAAGCAACAACTATGCCAAAAATGGGTGACTGAGGGTGATAGTAATACTGCTTACTTTCATGCTTCATTAAAGGTTAAACAAAACAAGGAACAAATTAGCACCATTACTGATGAGCAGGGGGTGCTCCACTCTAACCCAACCGATGTGGCTTCTGCACTTCTCAACTATTATACGAATCTATTTGGCAATCAATCACAATTTCAGCCTAGCCTTGATGAGCTATCTGACATCAAGCTTCCTTCAATTCTCCTTGAAGAAGATGCTTCTCTTGTAACCAAGGTAACTTGTAACAACCCACATATTTTACGATTTGTATATTTTAATATAGCATCGTTAATCAGATTAAAGTTCGAAAAGCTACTTTATGTAAACAGTCGAATTGGGACTCGAGACCACTTCCATTGAGTCCAAAATGGCATTTACAACTTTTTTGAGTATAAACATCGATATGTTTGGAGTTGGGTGAATTTTGCTATTTTTCTTTTGGGCTTTGGGTTTGGGTTTCAGCTCATTACTCATCCGATACCCTATGCTCCACTCAACTTCCTTCATTCATTTTCATTTCCTAACACTCTCAAGCTTAAGAGAAAAATGGGGGAAAGAAAGGAAATTAGAATTCCAAGCCCTAGATTGATTAGGAAATACAAATTCTAGCTCCAACATCAAAGAGAAGCTTAGGTAAGCTTCCTCTTCTTCTTCTCCATCTCAATCTCTCTCCAATTTCAGAAATTTCCTATAACCTAACTCAGGAAATATTGCTTATGATCTTAGATTGGAGCTTCTAGAGTTGATATTGAAGAGTAGTTGATCTTTTCTTTGCTTTAGAGCTTCCCGTTTGTTGTTTTTGGGTTTAAAGGTGAGTCACATCTACGTCTATAACTTTCTTTGTTGTTAGGTATGAATTCCTAACATTTGTGCATGATCATTTGCTTTTGATTTGAATTGATTTGGTGAATTCTCCAAATTTTGGTGTTTTGGTCCAATTTTATGAAAATCCTACTATGCATGTTTGGACATTGATATTTGGGGTGTATCGAAGAGCCTTTAAGGCTGTGTTGTCGCTTGGCATAAATCCATAGTCGTCGTTGCTCGTCCGATCGCTCCCGATACGTTTTGGCCACTTTGGTCTAGGCAAATTGTTGCCCAGACCAGGTGACCAGACGTCTAGTGACCAAGTCCAGACGGCTGGTTTGGACCTGGTGAGAAAAAATATAAGCACGCAGAATATAAAAAAAGGCAGAGACTAATTCAGACGTCTGAAATTTAGGATCAGACGTCTGGATGGGTCTCAGACGTCTGACTTGAAGTTTCAAACGTCTGGGGGTTCTCTGGATTATTTCCAGAGAACAAATCCAGACGTCTGGATTCTAAACCAGACGTCTGGTTAGTTTTCAGGCGCTTGGATTGAACCTCCAGACGTCTGGAATTGTTCATTTTGCCTATTTGCTTATGTTTTTGAGTGGATATCCAATTTTAATCGATTTTTGTTTATCCGGATAGTTGTTATCACTTATTATCGACTTTGATGACTTCTTTCTTTGGATTTTGGGAATATCCATTTGATGGATTTGATATCGATTTATATGGTTTTGATTCACGTCTTTGAATGTGAATCTTTGGTCATTGATTGTTTTTACAATCATTTTTGTGATTTGTCACTTTAAAATACAAAGGTTTCTATACTAGTAGTAAATATTCAAACTCTTTCACAAAGATGTTTCCAACTCTATTTTAATACAAATCTGGTTTATAAAACCGTTTCCCAATCTATTAGTATATACAAACCTTTACCTCATTCGTATGAGAAATATAATTAAACGGTTTAGCAAAACAAGTGGTATGAAACGCTTGCGTTTACTTCGTCGGTTAATTCTTGGACTTGTTCGATTGAACTCTTGTGACAATTTTCGAGTGGAAATCTACAATTTGTACGTATATATTTAAGTTAAGCCAGTGGTTATGGGACATGAAGCTAAACTCATTTATTTACTAGCTTAGTGTGATTCACACTTTTTACCGATCGATGATGATCATTTTGTGATTTAGACTAGCGATGTGCGATGTCTCTTTGATTGTGTGGGGCTTAAACCCCGTTTGTGGAGTTTCAACTCAAAATTTGGTGGGGTAGCGACCCATGGTCTTCGGGCCGTTTGTGGAGCTTCGGCTCAAAATTGATGGTTAGAGACCATGGAATAGCGTTCCGTTTGTGATGCACGTGTTGGTGAGTTTTCATGCTCCTGTTTGTGATAGGCCTTCCCCCCTTTTTGTGATTTCTGGATGTCTAGTTGATGATTTCCAGAATGTGTGTTTCACCGATTTTTGCGATTGGCATTAATATGTTTTGTCAATATTTGTGTTTTGGTGAATAATTTAAAGAATATGACATTCTTTTTGGTGTTTGAGAATATTTGAGATATTGTATGATTTTTGAAGTTATATGATGCATACCTGTCAGTGTATGGCATTTTTGTTATCATATGTTTTTGTCATATCTCTTATCTTCTCTCATTTTATATGATATTTATAGCTAGACTGATCCGTTTATTATTTTCTTCTTAAATAATACTCGGGTCAGACCGAGGTATTTCAGGTGCTTCGGCTTGACTTATTATCAGGGTCCGTCACCTGACTTTTGGCTAACTACTTTAGCTTAGTAGTTTTTGTTATTATACATTCGAGATAGAGACTCCTTGATGTATACATATTCTTTTGTCTAGCACTTGTATCTATTCTTTTGTGATGTAGTGGATCTAGTTTGACCACTATTTTGATGTACACTTTTATGTGTTATATTCATATCTGTTTCCGCCTATGTGATATGAATATCTGTGACTGATTCGTGTTATGTTTATTTCTATATTTGTTTCCGAAGGCCACTTAGCCACTGTGTAGTAGCTTTGAGTTTGTATTTGATATGTCGGATTTCCTCTTGAATTGAAATACATGTCATCTATCTGACATATCGGTACTCGCACAAAGTAATTACACAGATGGTCGCTCTTCAATAGCCTTATTCTTCATGCTAGTCGACGGCATTACCCCATAGTGTCCTTGGCTAGTGTGAGTATAGAGGTGGGGCGTCACAGCTTGGTATCGGAGCCAAACTTCGGAACAATGTAGAATAATCTAGCAAGGATCATTGTCCTAAGTCTTTCTTAGGAGTCGTGCCTTAGGATTTAATTCGAGTCATTGGACCCATTCTATCCTATTTTCTGTTATGATGCCTTGTTTTATCAATCAAGTTTGTTTGAAATTCATTCTGAGAACAACCTTTTTCCTCTTCTTTCTTTCTTTCTTTCTTAAAGAAGAGAAATGGTTAGACCTAGCCGTCCCAGCGTCGGTCAATCTAGTGCTACTCCTCAAGATGGAGTATTCATGACTGCCCAGCAGCTTTTAGATCTTGTGAATAATGCCCAAGCTGCCGAACCCGTTCTAGAGCCTACTCATCCTAAATCCGGGTTTGCATGCTTGTGCAGAGATTATACCGCTTTGGGTGGAAGACCATTCAAGGGTTCCGAAAACATTATAGAAATCCAAGCTTGGCTTAGATCATGCGATCACATCTTTTCTCGCATGAATCTTGTGGATCTACATCGAGTCCCAGTGGCTTCTAGCATGCTCCAAGAAAGAGCATTAGATTGGTATGAGCTTTTGGTTTCTGAGATTATTGAAGCGGATCTTACTTGGGAGCAATTTCGGGAAAGATTCGAATTGAAGTTTGTGCCGGAAGCTGAAAAAGTATCTTTAGCTCGACGCTTTATTGAGCTTGTTCAAGGTGAATCTTCTGTGATGGATTACGTCGCATCTTTTGAATCTCTTTCTAAATACGGGGTTGAGTATATTAATACCCCATTGAAGAAAAATCAGAGGTTTGTCTATGGGTTGAATAATAACCTCAAAAAGCCTTTACTTCTGAAACTAGAAGTTTCTTTCGATCAGCTTGTGGATATCGCTCTTCGACTTGAAGAGGCCGATAGAGAAAGTGATGTTGAAGTTGTGCGTGCCAAACAGAACTTCAACCATAACATGAAGAGGCCTATTAAGTTCAAAGGCCCCAATCCCAAGAAGAAAGGAAAGCAAGAAACATCGGTAGCAAAGTCTCCTACCTCTAGTCATGGACGATGTTACAATTGCGGTTTTACGGACCACTATGCAAATGAGTGTCTGAAACCCCTCTTTTGTCGTTATTGCAAAAGTTCGGGCCATCTTATATCTACATGTCCCATACTCCAAAGTAGGAGAGAGGGATAGTTGAATGTTGTGCAAGTTCCTAGTGACACTTCTCTTGGTCAAGGTATTTCTCATTCTATCCTTGATAGCATTAATTTGTTTTATGATTATCCTATGCGAGTTCTTTTTGATACGGGTTCATCTCATTATTTTATATCAAAAGAACTTGTTGATTTTTTTTCTTTAAATATTATGGGCTTGATGACTTCACTGAGAATTGCGAATCCGGTTGATGGATCTGCAACCCTCAGTTTACTTTGTGAAAATGTCGGGATTATTTTATGTGATTATTCTTTCAGAGCCAATTTGCATATTATGCGTTACTTAGGCTTCAGAATTGATTTTTTGGGAAAGGATCGGCTTAATCATTATGGAGCCCATATCCTATGTCATGAGCGGACTATCTATCTTTGACATCCTCAATCTATTAAGCATATTTCTATTTTTCTTAATGATTTTGATTCCAATTCGATGGCATCATTTTATTTTTTAAACCTACATGATGAGGAAAATGTTATTTCTCTCATTCAAGTAATTTGTGAATTTCCCGGTATTTTTGAGCTTGTCTTAGGATTACCACCTAAGCAATCTATTGAGTGGTGCTAAGGTCTTTTCAGTTCGACCTTGCCACCAGATTTCATCAGCTATGAGTTGCGGAGGGTAGCATTCCCCTTACCGCATTCCACACTCGTTATGATTCTTATGAGTGGTTCATTATGTCATTCGGTTTGACGAACCTTCCAGCTTATTTCATCCATCTTATGAATCGTGTATTCTGCGAATATCTCGAGGAGACCATCCTTGTATTTATTGGTTATGGATGAAAACAACAATTTAAAATTTACAAATCTTTTTATTTTTTCTAAAAAGATGATTACATAAAGTTAATTATAATTTTGAATGTCTTAGCTTTTCGGGAAAGAGAATCAATTAAAAGAACTCTTTTATGATGCTTTTATTCTTGCGATTCCTGAAGGGAACCAAGAATTGATTGTTTATACCGATACTAGTCGTATTGGTTTGAATGCCATTCTCTTGCAAAGGGAATGTGTTATCACATATACTTCTTGACAATTAAAGCTTGTCGAGACTGGTTATGCCATTCATGATATGGTGCTCGCGGACATTGTTTTCGCTCTTAGATTTTGGCGTCATTATCTTTTGGGAGAGAAATTTGTTCTCTACACCGATCATAAATCTTTGAAGTATTTATTTTCTCAAAAGGAGCTTAATTTGCGTCAACAACGTTGGGTCGAGTTCCTTGCATCTTATGATCTTGATATTCTTTATACTCCCGGAAAGGGAAATTGTGTTGCCGATGACCTTAGCCGAAAGCAACAAGCGGTTGTTTCTATGATGATATCCAAATGGAATGATCTCGGGACTTTGTCTACTTGTGAGATCCGAGATCGTGAATCCAATTCATGTTCATCTCTTTTTTTGTGTAGCCTTGAGGCTCATCCATCTCTTTTAGACTGCATCCTTGGAGCTCAAAGGTGTGATCCCGAATTGGTTCTTCTTAGCCAAAGTTGTAGGGATAAAATTGATATTAAAGGTTTGAAAGACTTTGATATTGATGCTCGTGGCGGTATTCGAAAATTTGGTAGACTTATTATGCCAAATATTTGTGAACTTCGTAAAGACATTTTGGAAGATTCTCATCGTTCTAAATTTACCATTCATCCCGGTAGTAGTAAAATGTACGCGGACATGAAGCGACTTTAATATTGGGATGGAATGAAATCTGATATTGCTAACTTTGTTAAGCGTTGCATGACTTGCCAAATCGTTAAGGCCGAGAATCAAAGGCCCGATGGGTTATTGCAACCTTTGGACATTCCCGTTTGGAAGTGGGATGAAGTCTCCATGGACTTTATTGACGGTCTTCCCTGCTCACGTTCGGGTCATGATAGCCTATGGGTGATAGCTGATAGACTTACAAAATCCGCCCATTTTATTCATGTTCGGTCCAATCGAACCGTACCTATTTTGGCTAAACTCTATGTCAAGGAGATTGTTAAATTGCATGGAGTTCCTACTTCTATTGTTAGCGATTGTGATCCATTATTTACCTGTGGATTTTGGAAAGGTCTTCAAAAAGCTTTGGGAATGAAGCTTAATTTTAGCACCGCTTATCATCCTCAGTCCGATGGACAAACCGAGCGTGTGAATCAAACTCTTGAAGATCTTCTTCGTGCATGTGTTCTTGATTTTGGTGGAAGTTGGGAAGATCATATTTCTCTTGTTGAGTTTTCGTATAATAATAGCTTCCAATCTAGTATTGGTATGGCACCTTTTGAGGCACTCTAAGGAAGGCCATGCCAATCTCCTTCGCGTTGGCTTGAAGCCGGTGAGAAGCTGGTTTTAGGTCCAGATTTTATTCGGGATGCCACAGAAAAGATTGACCTTATTCATCATAGGATGAAAGAAGCTCAAGGTAGACAAAAATCCTATGCCGATAATCGAAGAAGGAAATTAGAATTTTCTATGGGAGATTTTTTGTTTATTCGTGTTTCACCTATGAAGGGTGTTGTGCGTTTCAGTCGATCGAGAAAATTAGCACCTCGATATATTGGTCCATTTCCCATCACCGAACGCATTGGTTCCGTGGCTTATCGCCTTTTATTACCGGCTCGATTTTATGCTATTCATGACGTATTCCACGTCTCTCAACTACGAAAATGCCTTAGAGATTCCGATTCTATTTTTGAGCCCGGTGTTATTGAAGAAATTGAAGTTTCGCCTAATTTGACTTATGAGCAACATCCTATTCGTATCATTCTTCGGAGGTTAAACGCCTTCGAAATAAAGATGTTCCTCTTGTGAAAGTTTAATGGTCCTCAAATCCTAAGGATTGCTCTTGGGAATCCAGAGAATTCATCGAGCGAACACATCCGGACTTACTCTCTCGTGCTCTTTAAAGATGAACTTCTCATTTCAAAATTTCTTCTTTTGTGTTGTTATGCCTTTGTATGGTTGTTACTTTTTATTTCTTTTTCTTAAGTATTGCGAGGACGTAATTTCTTTAAGGAGGGGAGTCTGTAACAACCCGCATATTTTACGATTTGTATATTTAAATATTTTATTTAAATATAGCATTGTTAATCGGATTAAAGTCCGAAAAGCTACTTTTTGTAAACAATCGAATTGGGACTCGAGACCACTTCCATTGAGTCCAAAATGGCGTTTACAACTTTTTTGAGTATAAACATCAATATATTTGAAGTTGGGTAAAAAAATTTATTTTATATTGGGCTTTGGATTTGGGTTTCAGCTCATTACTCATCTAATACCCTATACTCCACTCAACTTCCTTCATTCATTTTCATTTCCTATCACTCTCAAGCTTAAGAGAAATATGGGGGAAAGAAAGGAAATTAGAATTCCAAGTCCTAGATTGATTAGGAAAGACAAATTCTAGCTCCAACATTAAAGAGAAGCTTAGGTAAGCATCCTCTTCTTCTTCTCCATCTCAATCTCTCCAATTTTAAAAATTTCCTATAACCTAACTTAGGAAATATTGGTTATGATCTTAGATTGGAGCTTCTAGAGTTGAAATTGAAGATTAGCTGATCTTTTCTTTGCTTTAGAGCTTCCCGTTTGTTGTTTTTGGGTTTAAAGGTGAGTCACATCTACGTCTATAACTTTCTTTGTTGTTAGGTATGAATTCCTAACATTTGTGCATGATCATTTGCTTTTGATTTGAATTGATTTGGTGAATTCTCAAAATTTTGGTGTTTTGGTCCAATTTTATGAAAATCCTACTATGGATGTTTGGACATTGATATTTGGGGTGTATCGAAGAGCCTTTAAGGCTGGGTTGTCGCTTGGCGTAAATCCTTAGTCATCGTTGCTCGTCCGATCGCTCCCGATACATTTTGGCCACTTTGGCTTAGGCAAATTGTTGCCCAGACCAGGTGACCAGACGTCTGGTGACCAAGTCCAGACGTCTGGTTTGGACCTGGAGAGAAAAACTATAAGCACGCATAATATAAAAAAAAGGCAGAGACTAATTCCAAACGTCTGAAATTTAGGATCAGACGTCTGGATGGGTCTCAGACGTCTGACTTGAAGTTTCAAACGTCTGGGGGTTCTCTGGATTATTTCCAGAGAACAAATCCAGACGTCTGGATTCTAAACCAGACGTCTGGTTAGTTTTCAAATGCCTGGATTGAACCTCCAAACGTCTGGAATTGTTCATTTTGCCTATTTGCTTATGTTTTTGAGTGGATATCCTATTTTAATCGATTTTTGTTGATCTAGATAGTTGTTATCACTTATTATCGACTTTGATGACTTCTTTCTTTGGATTTTTGGGAATATCCATTTGATGGATTTGATATCGATTTCTATGGTTTTGATTCACGTCTTCGAATGTGAATCTTTGGTGATTGATTGTTTTTACAATCATTTTTGTGATTTGTCACTTTAAAATACAAAGGTTTCTATACTAGTAGTAAATATTCAAAGTCTTTCACAAAGATGTTTCCAACTCTATTTTAATACAAATCTCGTTTATAAAACCATTTTCCAATCTATTAGTATATACAAACCTTTACCTCATTCGTATGAGAAATATAATTAAACGGCTTAGCAAAAAAAGTGGTATGAAACGCTTGCGTTTACTTCGTCGGTTAATTCTTGGACTTGTTCGATTGAACTCTTGTGACAATTTTCGAGTGGAAATCTACAATTTGTTCGTAAATATTTAAGTTAAGTCAGTGGTTATGGGACATGAAGCTAAACTCATTTATTTACTAGCTTAGTGTGATTCACACTTTTTATCGATCGATGATGATCATTTTGTGATTTAGACTAGCGATGTGCGACGTCTCTTTGTTTGTGTGGGGGTTAAACCCCGTTTATGGAGTTTCAACTCAAAATTTGGTGGGGTAGCGACCCATGGTCTTCGGGCCGTTTATGGAGCTTCGGTTCAAAATTGATGGTTAGCGACCATGGAATAGCATTCCGTTTGTGATGCACGTGTTGGTGAGTTTTCATGCTCCCGTTTGTGATAGGCCTTCCCCCCTTTTTGTGATTTCTGGATTTCTAGTTGATGATTTCTAGAATTTGTGTTTCACCGATTTTTGCGATTGGCATTGATATGTTTTGTTAATATTTGTGTTTTGGTGAATAATTTAATGAATATGACATTCTTTTTGGTGTTTGAGAATATTTGAGATATTGTATGATTTTTGATGTTATCTGATGCATACTTGTCACTGTATGGAATTTTTGTTATCATACGTTTTTGTCATATCTATTATCCTCTCTCATTTTATATGATATTTATAGCTAGACTGATCCATTTATTCTTTTCTTCTTAAATAATACTCGGGTCAGACCGAGGTATTTCAGGTGCTTCTGCTTGACTTCTTATCAGGGTCCGTCACCTGACTTTTGGCTAACTACTTTAGCTTAGTAGTTTTTGTTATTATACATTCAAGATAGAGACTCCTTGATGTATACATATTTTTTGTCTAGCACTTGTATCTATTCTTTTGTGATGTAGTGGATCTAGTTTGACCACTATTTCAATGTACACTTTTATGTGTTATATTCGTATCTGTTTCCGCCTATGTGATATGGATATCTGTGACTGATTTGTGTTATGTTTATTTCTATATTTGTTTCCGGAGGCCACTTAGCCACTATGTAGTAGCTTTGAGTTTGTATTTGATATGTCGGATTTCCTCTTGAAACGAAATGCATGTCATCTATCTGACATATCGGTACTCGCACAAAGCAATTACATAGATGGTCGCTCCTCAACAGCCTTATTCTTCGTGCTAGTCGACGGCATTACCCCGTAGTGTCCTTGGCTAGTGTGAGTATAGAGGTGGGGCGTCAAATCAAAAATACACTCTTCACCATGAACAAAAAATCAAGTGGAGGCCCTGATGGTTTCAACCTTCTATTTTTTATTCATAGCTGGGACACCATCAAATCTGACTTCCTAAGAGCAGTACACAATTTTTTTGACAAGTTCAAATTGCTTGGCGAGTTAAATGCTGCAAACCTGGTTCTCATTCCTAAAACCAACCCAGCAAGCACAGTATCCTCCTTCTGACCCATCTCATGCTGCAACGTGATGTATAAATGTATTTCAAAATTTTTGGCTACAAGGCTTGTTCATATTTTGACTAGAATCATATCAAAAAATCAAGCTGCTTTTCTTCCCAAAAGGAGTATTCTGGATAATGTGATGCTTGCTCATGAATTGCTAAAAGGGTATGGCCACTCTCAAGCAACCCCTAGTGCCATGCTAAAGCTTGACTTAAGAAAAGCATATGACAGTTTACACCGGACTTCAATTGTGAGAATTACGTCCCTTATGAGATTTCTAAAAGCCTTTGTTGCCTGGGTATATAGGTGCATCTCAACCCCATCCTTTTCTTTAAAATTCAATGGTAACACAAATGCTTATTTCAAAAGTGTTCAGGGAATTAGGCAGGGGGATCCCCTCTCTTCATACATTTTTATCCTTGTGATGGAAGTCTTTAACTCCATACTCTCTTCAAAATACATTAACAAAGAAATCCTATTTCACCCAAAATGCAAAACTCCTCACATTTCCTCTCTGTTGTTTGCAGATGACATCATGATTTTCACAAAGCCTGATAAAGACTCTATTGCTTGCATCATTAGTACTCTTGAAAAATTCCACAGAGTTATTGGGTTGCAACTGAACACCTCAAAGTCACATTTACTAACCTCTGGTATATCTGTTGAAGCTTCTGTAGAGCTAATTCACTTCTCTGGACTTCAATCCATGACTAATGATATGACATACCTTGGCCTTCCTCTCTATACTTCGAGAGTAACTACTGCTGACTGCTTACCATTATATGAAAGGATCACTGCCAAGATGAATTGCTGGTCCACAAACTTTTTATCACAAGCTGGCTTTGTTTTAATAAAATCTGTAATATTCTCAATGTCAGTTTATGGGGCCAGGACCTTCATTCTACCAACTAAGCTCCTCAAGATGATCAGAAATTTATCTGCGCTATGGCAGTTCCTCAGTATTGCAACTAGGCATGGAGGAAGCTCCTGGCATTGAGAAGCTTGTTTATTCCATTTTTGAAGTTTACTATCTCAAATGGCAGCCTTAAAAAATTCTAGGATGATCCATGGTTGGACAATGGTTTAATTTTGAGTAAACTTTTTGCTCCCCAACATATTCTGCAGTCTGGCATAAGTAGGGGTGCTTTAGCCTCTGACTATATTTATAATGGGTCTCTCACTCTACCATATACTAGCAATCGGGAATTGAGAGCTCTTTGGAATAGGATCAGTGGCTACTCCTATCCTTTCACTAACTCTGACACTCTACTATGGAATGGCAAGCCACACTCAATTTCTTTGGTATATGGTTTGCTCATGAACAACAACAGTTTGTCAAAGTGTGTATGGCACAGTGTGTTATGGAGCAGTAACTCCTCCAACAAAGGCAACCTAATGATGTGGAAGGTCATAAACAATGGTTTAATGACAAAGGATAAGATGATTACCTATGGTATGAATTTAGATCCCTTATGTGTATTCTATAAAATCCAAATTGAAAGTGTGCAACACCTATGTTTTGAGTGTACTCAGTTATTATTCCTCTAGAGAAACTTACTGGCTAAAGTTGGTCGTTTTCACTCTACGGGGGTTTCAATGATTGAGTGGGACATGATTAGCAAAACAAAAAATGGAAAAATGAAGAAAGCGCTGCTTTGTTTTTCATTATAAAGAAATATTTGTGCTTAGTGTGGGAAGAGAGAAATGCAAGGTGCTTTGATAACAAGGGGAGCAGTTTTGCAAGCTTGTGGACCAGACTGATGCAATCAATTCACCAGGGTATGAGATCAAGCAAACATGATTTCACATCTCTTCATGTTTGGTCGTAGGCCTATTTTGATTCTGTCATTTGTGTTTAGTTTTTTGTTTTCATATTTCCAGTAGTTTTCTTATGCTCTCTTCTGTTGCCTCTATATTTTCCTTTTTGTGTTTGTTTTTATTATTTTTTCCTGGGTTCGAGCATGTTCTTTCCTAGTTTTTTTCTGTGTTTTTGAATAAATCTGGTAGGGGCCCAGCCAACCCCGCTTGCCTTGCAAAAAAAATTCTCAAAATTAATTATCAAGGACCTTTGGCTCAAATGGTTAGGGGCATGGTGCTTCTGATAGAGGTTCTAAAGGTCATGGGTTCTAGCCCCCAAGACAATAAAAAGAGCGCTCTGCTTGAATAAAGTTTCACCCGTGTTATCAAAATAATATGTCTAAACTAATTAATAAAATTTTCTTATAAACTATGACTTTAAGCATTGGTATAATATAGTTATTTTAACTAACTAAAAATTGAATCCAAAATTTAAGGTTTATTTATATTTTAAAACAATGTTAAATTTATTTGGTCAACACATTTAAATTTAAATTCAAAATACAAACGATACATTTTGATATAAATAATATTATTTTTTTAACTACATAAACATATAACACTAATGGTTATTATTTGATTATTTTTAATTGTAATCTATTAGTTTCAATATATATATATATATATTCAATTTATAATACATGTAAACTTTAACATAATTATATTTATATATAAATAATTGTTTTATCCACTCGTTGAATCAAATGACATTTTGAATGATTTAGACTATGAAATGATGAAGTAATGGATCAAGAAGATTGAAAGATATCAGTAAAGAAGACTCGACAAATTTAGTTAAGTGTATAACACATACTATCGATCATAACTGATAAAGTTAGAGGCATGCTCTAAAGGAAATTATGTAATTTGTTATGTATATCTAACTCTGTGACTGATCTTTTTCATAATAAAAGTATTTTATTGTATACTTTGTTATATAGTGATCTAATTAATTAAGTAATTAATTTAAAGTATATAAATAAGAAAATCATTTAATGAAATCTTATGCAATTGTAATTGCAAATAGTTAGAATCGTGAGTAATAAAACACAATATAAAATAACATTTTATTTTAAACATTCCTGGTCAAGATGTTTTGAAAAATGATATTGATACATCTGTTGAGACCAGATTATATAACACTCTCCAAATGTTGGATAGTGTTTTTGTCATGGCTGCTTCGGGCACTAAGAGGTTACATATTGAGAGTTATTGGATAACCATAGTATGACTCACTCAAGAGTTTCTTGTTGGTTAATATTAACTAAGGTCAAACATGAAATCTCGAAGTGACGATACTACACAGTTCTCTTAACTTGAGAATGTTGTTGAACTTCAATGTGGATACTCCACTTTGATTATATTTAATTCATGGCATGATGTCCATCGAATGATTATGATTGTGTCTGAGTTGAAGCATTAGAAGTGAAACTTCATTCAATAGAGAATTCATCTTCTCAGTTATATGTGGTTAGTATCACAGTCAACTATATTCAACTCAAAGCTAAAGTCTCTGGCTGGAGCAACACGATTAATAATAGATGTTGTTATTGAACTAAGGACTTTGATTAAGGATAAGCAAGTTGAATGAGGATGATATTGAAATTTTGACCATAACTAAATTTCATAAATTCTAAAATGACATAGTATTGACGAAAAGACTGAATGTAATAATCATTACTTAAAGGTATTGCTGAAGAAAATATAAAATATGATTTTACTTAAAAGGTCTGTAAGCGATGAATTTAATCAAACTATCACGCCATTAGCCGCGATGACATGCGAACATTAATATTTGAATTGTTCAAAATTAATCGCTGACTGAATTCACACCTCTTAGTCACACAACCATATTTGTGAATTCTCTAAAAATCCACATAATTTAATTAGTTTATACAATTTAATAAATTAATTAATATTTGAGAAATATTGATATTATTTAATTTATTTGATATTTTGGTATCGTTATTAATTATCTGAATGCATATATAAAAGTTATATATGCACATAGAATTAGGGCTAAATGGGTAATTTGTACCTTGATGATGCTGGGGTTGATTTAGATAGATTGGATAATCCATTTACAGAAGAGGAGATTTTAATGGCAATAAAGGACATGCCTAGTGATAAATTGCCTGGTTCTGATGGGTCTCTTATTTTATTTTATGAATTTTTTTGGAATATTTTAAAATATGATATAATTAAAATGTTTAACGAATTTTATGATGGTTCATTACAATTAGGTAGGTTTAATTTTGCCAAAGTAATTTTACTATATAAGAAAGTGGAGAATGAGTTAAAAGACTTTAGACCTATTTCATTATTAAATTGTTCTTTAAATTATTTTTAAGGATTTAGCTAATATGTTAAATACTAAAATGAATAAATTAATTGATAATATTCAAACTGCTTTTATCAAGGGTGGAAATATTATAGACAGGGCAGCGGTAGTTCAAGAATTTGTTAATTACTAAAAATAATATTACTCATACTCTTTTAAAACTTGATTTTACAAAAGCATTTTATTCAATTGATTGTGATTTTTCTAAGGGTTTATTATTGGCTAGTGGTTTTAATGTTTGATGGGTTGGTTGCATCATATCTTTACTTAAAACTGTAAATTTAAGTAATATGGTTAACAGTATACTAGGAAATAAAATCCAATCGAAACAGAGACTTAGGCAAGATGACATATTGTCACCTCTTTTGTTTAATCTAGCCATTGACGTTATTGCTAGGATTACTAAGTTAGCCAATAGTATTAAGATTTTAGACAATGTAGGAAATGAGATTATGGGTGATGATCTCTTTATTCTTCAGTTTGCATATAATACCGCGCTCTTTACATCTCTATTGCCTAGGTACATTATAGCACTTAAGTTTATTTTATATAGTTTTGAGATAATTTCTCTACTAAAGATCAATTTTGATAAAAGTTCTGTGTTAGTACTGAATGACTTAGATAAGGTAGAGAATCAAGTTGCTAGTACATTAAAATGCAAAATTATGGAATTTCTTATATAACACTTAGAGTTTTTTGTAAGGCCAACAAAACTTAAACATGATGATTGGTTAATAATAATTGATAAAATTAATAAAAGATTATCCAAATGGAATGGTAAATATTTATCAAGGACGGGTAGGATAGTTCTTATTAATTCTATTTTATCAGCACTCCCCCTATACTAGATGTTGTTTTATCTCTTTCGATTAGGGACTTGATATAATTGATAAAATTAGAAGAGATTTTTTTTATGGAATGAGAACAACCCTAATAGTAGTTCAAAGTGTCTAGTTAAATGAGAAATGGTATGTAAACATAAAGAGAAGGGAGGGTTCAGAATTATAATTTTGCATCATTTATATACGTATTTATTAGAAAACGACTATGATATACAGATAATGATAAAAACTTAATATGGAAAGAAATAATGTCGAATCAATGGTATGATGACACATTTAATCTACACCATACCTCCACTAGTAATAAAAATAATATTTCTCACTTTTGGAAGCAGATAATAAAAAGTTTTGATATTTATAAATTAGGAATTAATAATGTAGTACATTCGGAGAGTAACACTTCATTCTGGCATGATTGCTAGATATCAGTTATTCTCCTTAAAGTGGAATCTAGTGAACTTCATGAAATTCGTGATTTTAATAATGTGTTGATTTCAGAAATATATAGATCAAATATGAATTTTTCATGGAAATTTAGTTTTAATTATACATTTGTTGGAACTATTTTATTATAATTTGTTTTACTGTGCGCTAAACTAAAATTGTACAACATTGATAATGAAAATGACATTAAAATATTGTGTTGGGATAAGAGTTAAAATTATACTTCTCATTCATTTTATAAATTCTAAATTTTTCAAGAACAATGTCGAACATATTTAAATACTTTTGGAAAAAGAATGCTCCACCCAAAGCAAAAGTACATATGTGGCTAATTTTGTTGGAACCGGGCCAGCACACATTGGGTTAAACATGTGCATTTCAATTTTTTTTAACCATTTTAGACCTTATTGGGGCTATGAAGTCTAAATTAATTTTGATCCAATCTAAATAAATTTTAAATAAAGTATTTATTTTATTTAATTAGTTAATACAAACTATTGATTGTTTATGTATGTGATATATAATGCATACATGTGTATCAAATACACATACACGTTTTCATGCACGTGCAACATATAATGTATACATGGTTAACATGCCCGTATATAAGTGCTAGGATTTACACTGCAATGGACACATTAGCCACCTTATATATGTATTTTTTGTTTAACATGATTTTAAAATTAATATAGTTTAATTTATACTTATATATACACATACAAATATATATATATACACACACACACACATGCACACCAAAATAATTATATATATATATATATATATTAAAATATATAAAACCAATTCAAAATACAATATTGTAAATAATAAAAATATTCAAAATTTAAAATCATATCTAAATTCAAAATAATATCTTATTTGGTATTTAAATATAAATATTTATATATTTAAAATATAAATATATATATGAATTAAAATACAAATTTTTATTTCAAAAATCAGTTATTGTTATTCATATATATATTAAATTTATAAAATATTAATTTGTAAATAAAATTTAGGGGCATTTCACCAGAAGGACAAACTTTGCAGTCCAATTAGTTTCTAGGACACACATTCAAAGAAATTACTTTCAAGGCCAAAGTCAGCAGAATAATTACTTTCAAGGACAAAGTTAGCAGTCCAATTACTTTCAAGGACATAATTTCATAGGTTTTTAGGCCCTAGAAACTAATTATTTTACGTTTTGTACTTGAAAGTAATTATTTCAGTTGTGTGTCCTAGAAACTAATTCCACTTACTAAAGAGGTCCTTGTGGCTAATTTCCACATTTATTTACATATTATATTTAATTTACATATTATTTTAATAATTCATATATAAATATTTATGTATTTTATTAAATACAAATGTTATTGAAATAAATCAAATAAAAATTTAATAAGAGAAATTTAATAAATATTAATTATTTAATTAACTTATAACAATTATAATTAATTAAATTGTATGGTATTTCGATGTTCAACATTATAGTTGTGCGACCCAATAGTGTAAATTCAACCAGCGATTAATATCGAACTCACCTTAGCTAGTGGTGTGATAGTTTGACCAAATTTATCGCTTATCCATTTTTTGGCAAAATCCAATTTCACTATTTTAAATGGTACTCGGTAGTAACGTTTATTTACATCAATTCCCTTCATCAAAACTATATCACTTTAGGATTTATGAATTTTTTTGTCAAAATTCTGATAACATTCACATTTAACTTGTTTAATCCAACCAAAAAGTCCTTGGTTCAATAATGACAATTATTATTAACCATACTACTCTGGCCAAAGACTTTGACTTTGAGTTGGCTACAGTTGACCATGATACTAACCTCATATAACCGAGGAGATGAATTTTCTATTGAATAGTGTTTCACTTCCAATGCTTCAACTTAGATCTAACTATAGTAGTTTGATGGACGTTATGCCATGATTTAACCATAATCAAAGTGGATTGTCCACATTGAAGTTCAATAATATTCTTAAGTCGAAAGAACTGTGTAATATCGTCCATTAATTATTAGTACGTAAGCCTTTGGCCCCCCAATAACCATGTGTAATATACTACCTAAAATTCGGAGAGCGTTACATATTCTAGTCTCAACGGATGTATCGATATCTTGTCTTGAAACATCTTGACTAGGAATATTTAAAACAATATGTTATTTTTTTATGTGATAAATTTCTCATGATTATAGCATATTGCAATTACTATCACACAACATATTATTTAAGGATTTCCAATTTAATATACTTATATTACATAATTAATCAACATAACACATATGACAAGTATACTAATTGAAAGAAAACACGTTTTATTTCGAACAAGATTTTATTACAGAGTTAATATTTTGTAAAAATTATAGAATTGCTCCTATGACATACCCCTAACTCTATCACATATAACACTCCTTCGTGGTTCAATTTTTTTCATAAATATTCCAATTATTGTTTATAAAATAATCATTGTTTCCAGTATTGACTAAAAATAGATATAGTTTTGGTATAAATATTCATATTAGTATAAATCTATAATAATGGTATTCATAACAAAAGGTGATGCATTAGAAAATACAAAAATATATAAATTTTTACAATTATTTTAGAATTATGGGCTAAGCCACCGTTTTGGGAAATAATTCTTTAATCATATGATTATGAATCATATAGTACTAATAAATTGTACCTTAAAGGATTAACAGCAAAACACTCATTCCGTGGGAGCGACATAAGAGTTGATGCACTCTTTAGATTGATACATACAGATGTATGCAATCATAATTCTAATGATACCAAAATGGTTATACATGTTTCATTAAATTCATTGATGAATTATCACAAACAGAACATGTGTATTTGATACTTATAATATGTCTATGATAAGTTATAGAATAAAATGAAAGTAAATAACATAACTTGTAAAAGGAAAGAAAATAATTCGATTTGATCGAATAGTTGAGTATACTAGAAAGGAGTTCAAAATGTACCTAAAATTAATTAGATTCTATCTCAAAAATCACTCCTCCCTATGATACATAGTGATGTATTGGAGTAATCGGATTTTGTTGGACAAAGAATAATTGATAATGTAACGGCCCGAATTTTTTTATTTATTTTATTAACGTATTTAACTGAATTTTTGTGAATTTTTAAATAATTTAATTTGGAAATAAAAATTTGATATTCGGAATACGTCTAATTAAACATAGCAATTGGTAAATTTTCATCAAAAAATATGAAAGTAAATTTTATTGTATAATTTTATTCAAATTCAAATCAGTTACTATTTGATGATAATAAAATGTTTTCAAAACCTAAATATTTTTATATAATAAATTTGTAAATCATCTTCTGAGTGAGACGTCATATTTCGTTTCGCCAAATTTGGACTGCTATTGTTCCGTTTATCTTAATTCTGGCGTTTTAGCAGCATTTTCGGTACCGATTATCGACTTTTGATAGGATGGTCGTACCCCTGATATATGTATACCGTTTTGATCGTCTCGTCGTAATGATCTTCGCAGTATATTCATTTGTGTATTTCGGAGACCGGTACACAGTGAAATCCGTGAAAATGGTTAATTGCGTCGGCACCCATTTTTGAGCTTTTGATATTCAGGGGCCATTCAAATTTCAAACGGCCACTGACATTTATTTATTTTCAGTTTTGCCTTTTGCTTTTCCACACTGGTTCTAACGTTTGCTGGTACGTTCCATCACCTCAATTTATTATTTGTCGGTTCGTTCATTTCCGGGGTCTCTTCGTTTCTTTCTCTGGCTGTGCATATACAACTATATTATATTATACAGATTATTTCTAATACCTTACTTTCTTTCCTCTTTGGCCTATAACTTTGAAATCTTATATCAAAGCTTTCCTCCACTTTCATGATAAACGCACAGCAACCACGTCGGAGCACGCAACCCCACCCCTTCCGACCGAGCATCCCTCCACCTGACTTCGGCTCCACCTCTCCGACAACCGCTCATCTTCTCCCCTTCGCCTCCCTGTTGCTCACCACCTCTAGTCCAGATCCGCACCTCCTATTTTCTCCACTTTAACTCTCGATCGGTAGCTCCCCTCTTCCCATGCCCTAGAACCCACTGCCTCGCCAGCTTCTCGTGAAGCCGTCCCATCACCAGTCTGCTCGGTCTTCTCGAGATGTATGCGTGTAGATGTATTCATGTGTTTACATAAAAGTTCTATAGTTAAATATAATTTTATATATTGATTTTTTCTGAATATATATAAATATATATATGTTGTTTCAGCTGTATAAAACTTTATAGATAAATATATACGGTAAGGACATATATATATATCTACAGTTACAATATTTGCATTTTTGGGTTTTGATGTAGTATTATATATTGGCTATGTTCAAAGAAGTTGTACTCAAGCTAGTTATATATATTATATTATAGTTTGATGTTTATTTTGTATGGATATGTCAACCTGCATATTTTTACAGAGAGATATATGTTTTGTTATTTATAAAGGTTTATAGGTTTATTTGGTTTAGTTTATATACTTAGTGTATGATGTATTATAGGGTTACAGTATTTATAATATTGTAGTGTGAGATATATATATATATATATATATGTTCTGTTGTATAAGTTTGCTTCTCATATTTTAGATATATCAGTATATGTATATAAGTTCATATTGATTTATATAATAGTGCAATTTCTATAACTCTATAAACTTATACAATGAAGATAGTTACAATAATTTTTATATTGATTTTTATAATGATATAATTTGTTCGGTTTTGAATATGTGTTTGTAAAATCTTATGGATCAGTTGTTATATATGTCCTTGTTTTTATGCATATTTTGTTAGATATATAAACTACATTACTGTATATAGGTTGTTATACATATTAGTCTATAAATTTTATTTGTTGGTTTATTGTATAGGTTATATGAATTTCTATATATTTTGTTCGAATATATATATATATAATGTTAGGTTAGTATATAATATAAGTTGTATATGTTATTTTATAAATAAGTATGCATTTGTTGGCTTTCAAATTTATAAATGGAGACTTTGTTTTATGTGTTCGAATTAAATATTAAATTGAGATATATGTCTAAATTGATTTTTCGTAAAATAATAATAATATCATACACATTTGTTTCTGTTATATCAAACTGATTTTGGTTCTTGATTCCCAATCTATCAGCTTTGTTCGTCGATTCGTGCCAACCTTACTTCGTTTTGGAATTCGTGCTTGGTTTGTAACTAATCTCATTGTCGAATCTCTCTAGCCTCGAAAGGTGAGCAATCACTCACGATTAACGTTCTTATATTTATTAAATTTGATTTTAATTGAAACGACAATTGAAAATGCTGCTGACTTGAACTGTTAATTATTTAATTGTTATATATGAGAGGCTATTATCTGTAGTTGTTCACCTCTGGGATATGACACCATATCCTGTTGTTTATATTATATTTTATTGTATAAATGTTATATGTATTTTGTTGATATATTAAATTATTATCATATCTGTTCTCACTCTGCAAGTTCCCTTTTAGTATAGAATTCCCTATGGGTTGAAATGATACATACCCGAACGATCATGTAGAATAGGAGAAAATTGTTATGGGTTGAAATGATAAACCCCAAGCGATTTTCATTGAATTGAATTTGGGATTACGAGTTGAAAAGATATATACTCGTATATATTTAAATTCCAGATTGAAATGATAAATATCTGTATCACTTGACCATAGGATAGAAAATTATATACAGGCACCGTTGGTCTATATATATATTTTGAAAATGATTTTCAAAGTTTTGAAAAGAAATATATGTGGTTTTAATAAATATTGATTTTAAGATATTATATCTTTAATATAGATTTCATAATAATAAATTAAGTTGGAAAGAGAAATATAAATTTATTTGAAATTTATTTGAATTTTTCTTAGATAAAACTGATTTGAAACTTATTAAATTTGAGATTTTAAAGATATGAGTTATAACTTGATTGTGATTTAAAGTGATAAAATGAATATTTCAAGTAAATAAATTGAAGGTAATATTTAGTTTATATAAATTGTAATTTAAGGTTTTATTTAAATGATATGAGATTGACTAAGTGAATTTTCACTATTAAATAATGGTAAAGTTGAATTTGAAATATAAATGAATTTATGCTTTGAAATCTATGGAAATTGAAATGGTTTAAATTATAGTTTATGTATGTATTTGAAATCGATATAAATTTTAATGGTTTTTGAAATGAATTGAGATTGGTGAATTGAGACTAAATTAAATTGAATTTTGAAATTCGAATTGATCTGAATCGATTTATGAAATTTGAGGAAACTATATTTTATTTTGTATAAGGTATTTTAATATATAAAAATATTTTACTTTATGAATTATTTTAATATAAACTACTTTTAATATAAAACTATTTTAATATACTAATTATTTTTAATATTAACTATTTTTAATTTATAACTATTTTAATATATAACTATTTTATTATATAAACTATTTTTATTTTATAATCTATTTTATTACATATACTATTTTCTATATCTAAACTGTTTGAGTGGAAAGTATTATGACTTCAAAGTGTTATGATTTCAAAGTGTTATAATTTCCAAATTGTTATGATTCTAAAGTGTTATGATTTCAAAAATGTTATGATTTCGAAACTGTTATAATTTTTGAAAGTGTTATGATTTTGGAAATAAATATTATTTGAGTGAATAATGATATCGTATTGATATGGTTTTGAAACAGATATGATATTTTGGTTTTGAAATATGTTTTGAAATGAAATGACCACGGTGTTATAATAACGTTTGGTTGTTAAAGAGACCGGGATCGGATATTGTCATACTCTCTGCCAATACCGAAAACCACTTTGACAATTGTGTACGTAGTGGAGATTCCAGAATGAAGTAGGATGGTTTGGTGACGATTCTATATGGTATTTACGTAGCCCTGACTCCCATGAGTCAGCTTGATGCGGCTAAAACAGGAGCTACGCCGGGCCAAATGAGGTCATTCCTCCTATCGGACACATTTCTTCGATACCATTCTATTGCTTTTGTGATTTGATTGGGTGCACCCTCGATTTGATTTGGGAGTGTGTCACGAGGTGGGCGGTAGTAGCTGCTATGCGTTACCACCAGTCCGGATCCGCAAACGATATATCTACACTGGCATTGCCTCAAGTGCCTTATCGCATGCCATATCGCGCCTTCTACGAGTTTGGTTTGTACCATACCTATGGAGTGCCCTCTGATAGACCTCCAGTTTACGAAGGAATTACGGTACTGTATAGACTATGGTAATATATAAAAATGTGTTTCCACTCAGAGGAAAGTCTTTGCGTAATGGATGACCCTCGAAACCATGATCTGTTGATATACGGCGTAAATCCGGATGATTGATGGAAGAAACACCAAACATATCCGGGGGCCAGAAATTGCAGAGGAGCAGGATCCGAAGCGGTGGCTGCTAAGGGGGATATGGGTAACGCCTTAACGCTATTTTGATACTTTTACTTTACTGTAGACATATTATAATAGCGTATATTACTACATAGTAGATAGTTCCACGGATCCTTAGAGGATGGTTATCCCAAACATTCTTTGAGTTACTTGTATTTCAGTTGATATTTCACTTGAGTTGGATTTATTGATATAAGAATGTTAATCCTGACTCGAGTGTTTTGTGTTTTGCTTTATGCTCGGGTCAGACTGAGTGTCACAACATTTGAGACTCACCTTTGGAGTTTGGAGCTTCGCTTGGAGATCCATCTACATCTATTCAGCTTCTAGTTGATTTGTTCAGAGAAGTCATCTGTTTGTATTCGAGACTTCATTGTATTTGATATTTCTGTTGTATTTTATTTCAAACTCTGATGTTTATATAGTAGCTTCATGAACTACTAATTATATGTTCCGCTGCTTATTGTTATATTACTCTATGTCTGTGATTCTGTGATTGATTTATTTACTATATATGCTGAGTTTTGCCAAATATAAATTAAAAATCTGATATTTTGAGCAATTCAAGTCCGACATGTGTGGATGCGAATGGCACGAAATAGCTGGTCGTTACAGTTGGTATCAGAGCGAGGTTTTAGGCAAAACTTAGCATATATAGTAAATTTATTTACAGAATCACTTTCGTTCGAGCTTGAATCTCTTCCTCTTTGACTCGGTTTCCTTTGAATTTTGGAACTTCCCCTTTCATTCTGAAATCCATTCTTGTCTATTCCTATTTGTGTTTCCTTGATTCTGGAGTATCCCATAGCTCCACTGTATGATTTGTAAAGGGGTGAAACTCCTTTACAACAACATTGATTCACCGGAGATTTCTGTATCCTCGGTTCAGATGCTGCTATCTCTTGCTATGCTCGAATGTTTCTCTAGTAGTCAACCAGGGTAATTCTCTTGTGATCAGATGTCGATTTGCCTAAGAATTCTGCATCGGTCTTATTCTTGATGTCATGGTTGATCCGGTTAAGGTCGCCCGCGATTTATATAAGTCTATCCATCTTTTCTCTTTGTTATTTAATTATCTTATCTCCCATTCGAGCTTATCTTCTTTGTTAAGATTCTCTTGATTAGGTTTCCTCTAAATTTGAATCTCTATCCTTGAATTATCGTGTGAGGGAGTGTATTTGTAATTAATATTAAAATGTTTTATATTGTGTTGTTTGAGTTGTTATGTTGATTTGGGGTTTCGATCGATTCGTCTGATCGACGTTATCGATAGGAATTCCAAAACACTTGAACATAGCAAACTGACACAATATTATTTTCAAATTTGGTAAATGAAATAAATTTTGTATGATTATATTATATATATATATATAAGTATAACTTTTTTGGAATTAAATAGTTAAATGAATGGGTTGTTAGAAATAATAATATTTGATCTTCATTTATTGTTTTGTAAACCATTGACTATTGCCACATAATATAAATAAATGAGATTATAAACTGATTTGGAATTGAAATGAATCTAAACTAAGAATTTGAGAGTTAAATTTCCAGTATACTTTTGAAAATTTTGTTTCTAAAATTTTAAGGATATATTGTTTAAAAGTATTTTCGAATAGGAATTTGTTTTCAAAGGATTTTAAAAGTTTTAAATCAGTACTCTCTTCTTTTGTTGCTGGAAAATAATTTCGGTGATGACTGCAGCATCATCGACATTCATTTTCGAGTTTCAAAGTGGAAAAATGAGTTAGTAGCTTTGCTACACTTTTGTTTTGGAAAATGGATTTGATTTGAAACTCTTGAATATGATTTTATTTATATTAATATATATGTACATAATTATTTAAAAATAGTTTGAAGTGAAACCGAAAATTTGAATCTTAAGTTTTATATTAAGAAATGGTTTCAATTATTGAAATAAAGTGAAATGTTTGAATAATTGGAATATCTGAACTGATAAATGGAATTAAACCAACCTGAAATAATGACTTTGAACAAACTTATTTGTATAACACCAAATTACATTCTAATATATATAACTTGCCTAAAATATTCAAAAAGTTAAAATGTTAGGATATAATAGGGTTGTACAAGAAAACTTAAGTAATAAATTGTTCAAACTGAAAACTGGCTCAATATAAATGTTGTAGATAGAAGGAAAATTTGTATAGTGTTTAATTACACTCATAAAAATTTATATAACTTACCTAGAAAAGTTTAAATGTAATTAGAATGTAATTGGATAACATACACTATGATATAAGTAATAGGATATCAAAAATGATATTTTGTTAAGGGAATTTACTAATAATAAATTGAAAAATAAATTAAAAATGAGAAAAATTTATTTTTTGAATAATATATGGTTATAAGATGTTTATGCACATAATATATGTTGTAAAATATATATTAAGTGAAATGAATTAATAAATAAAGGGGAATGCTAGTTGAGCAGATAAATATGAATTTAAGAATAGTAAACTTGAATTTTGTGGAGCCAACTCAGCTGACGATAAATGGATAAAATAAACGAGTCAATATAAAAATGAATTTGTTTGAAAGAAATGTGGATAAAATGAAAGAAAATCAATTTTAAATTGAATGACTATTTATTAATTGAATAAAATAGATTGAACCAAATTATTGAAAATTTATTTATTTAAAATTGAAATCTATATGGTTTTGGATAGTTGAATGTTGAGGTGGTATTAACTATGGTTGATCAAATAGATTTAATAGATGAGTAAAATAAAACAAATTTTATTGTGAAAATTTTGTAATAAATGTTAATAAATGGGAAACAAATCAATTGAATAAAAATATATGGAAATGAAACCAACCAAATGTGAACACAATAAACTTGATTGATTAAATAAAATGAATTAAAATCAATTAATTGAATAAAAACCAATTTTTAAATGAATGAAATTTTTATGGTTTGGAATTAATTTTTGTATCTAGTATTTTGTATTTCAATCTATTTTTCTTTCCGGTTGTTTCTATTTTCCCACCTCCTTCCTTTTCGGGGACGAAATGTTTTGAGTGGGGGAGAGTGTAACGACCCGAAATTATTTATTTATTTTATTAACGTATTTAACTGAATTTTTGTGAATTTTTAAATAATTTAATTTGGAAATAAAAATTTGATATTTGGAATACGTCTAATTAAACATAGTAATTGGTAAATTTTCTTCAGAAAATATGAAAGTAAATTTTATTGTATAATTTTATTCAAATTCAAATCAGTTACTATTTGATCATAATAAAATGTTTTCAAAACCTGAATATTTTTGTACAATAAATTTGTAAATACTTCTGAGTGAGACGTCATATTTCGTTTCGCCAAATTTGGACTGCTATTGTTCCGTTTAACTTAATTTTGACGTTTTAGCAGCATTTTCGGTACCGATTATCGACTTTTGATAGGATGGTCGTACCACTGATATCTATATACCGTTTTGATCGTCTCGTCGTACTGATCTTCGCAGTATATTCATTTGTGTATTTCGGAGTCCGGTAGACAGTGAAATCCATGAAAATGGTTAACTGTGTCGGCACCCATTTTTGAGCTTTTGATATTCAGGGGCCATTCAAATTTCAAACGGCCACTGACATTTATTTATTTGCAGTTTTGCCTTTTGCTTTTCCACACTGGTTCTAACGTTTGCTGGTACGTTCCATCACTTCAATTTATTATTTGTCGGTTCGTTCATTTCCGGGGTCTCTTCGTTTCTTTCTCTGGCTGTGCATATATGTGACGCCCCACCTCTATACCCACGCTAACCAAGAACACTACGATGTAGTGCTGTCAATTAGCACGGAGAATAAGGCTGTGGAGGAGCGACCATCCATGTAACTTCTTTGTGCGAGCACCGATACGTCAGATAGAATAGAATGCATATCTTTTAAGGAGGAAATCCGACGTACCGATACAAACACAAAGCTATCACACGGTGGCTATATATAATCTTCGGAAACAAACATAGAAATAATCATAACATAAATCAGTCACAGACATCCATATCACAAAGGCGGAAGAAGATATGAATAAATATATAACACATGAAAGTGTACATCAGAGTAGTGGTCAGAAAGATCCACGATAATACAAAAGAATAGCATCACGTGCTATACAAAAGAATAAGTACACAACGTAGAGTCTATATCTCAAAGGTGTACATCCAAAAACTACTAATCTATGTAGTTAGCCAAAAGTCAGAAATATCCTGAAGAGAAGTCAAGCAGAAGTACCTGTAACATCTCGGTCTGACCCGAGTATTATTTATAAGAAAATAATAAACGGATCAGTCTAGCTATAAATATCAGATGATATGGTATAAAGTAAAAGGCATGACATGAACATGAAATAACCATAACGACATACTACTATAAGTATGTAAATGATAATCAACAAAAGATTAATCAATATCACAAGAATCTTCTCAAAGATAAGGTAGGGTATCATACCCTAAACTTGTATTCATAACAAGTCAATAACACATGAATTCACCAATGCACAAAAACTGATATCATATCAATGAAAATCATGAAAATTGGTGAAGCACAAAATTCCAGAAATCATCATCAGAAATCCAGAAAACACATAAAAAGGGGGGAAGGCCTAACACATGAATGGGAGCATGAAAACTCACCTACGCGTAAACACATGACGAGAAGCTATCTCATGGAAGCTATCCATTAAATTTTCACACAGGAATGGCCCGAAGACCGTAGGGTGCTACCCTAGATATGTGATGGCGAAACATCACATAATCGGGGTATAGTCTCCCACGTAGACAAAGAGACATCGCTCAATCGCTAGTCTAAATCACAAAAATGATCGTCATGATCATAAGGAAGTGTCAATCACACCAAGCTAGTAAATATATGAGTTTAGCTTCATGTCCCATAACCACTTGCTTAACTTAAATATTTACGAACAAGCTGTAAATCTTCACTAGGAAATTGTCACAAAAAGGGTTCAATCGAACAAGTCCAAGAGCTAACCGACGAAGTGAACGCAAGCGTTTCATACCACCCGTTTTACTAAGTCGTTTAAGTCGATTTCTCATTCGAGTGAAGTAAAGGCTTGTATATACTAGTAGATTGAAAATCGGTTTGAGAAAACGAACTTTTGATATTTAAAATAGTGTTGAAATCGCTTTGATGAAAGAGTTTTGATATTTACTATTAGTATTGAAACCTTCATATATCTTTAAAGTGACAAGTCATAAAACGATTGTAGAAACAAATCAATTCACGTTCGAAGACGTGAGTAAAGTCCAAAGAAGTCAATCCCAAAACCATCAAAGTAGAAATTCTGATAAATGTTTTTCAGAAGGGATTGCCTACGTAGAGTAATACGGGGGTCCAGGGGGCAGCGCCCCGTCACGGTACGACTTAGTGAAGGCAAGCTGGTCCAGCGACCTGAGGAAAAGTAGGTCATACGACCTAAGGGAAGACTGCCATGCGACCTAGCTGAAGAACAGGTCGAACGACCTAGGAGAAAATAGGTTAAATGACCTAAGTGCTAACTCGCGAGCGACCTAACGAAGTGCGCGACCCAACAGTGAGGCGCGACCTAAGTGTTCACGACCTAAGAAAATACGCGACCTAACAGGGTTCGCGACCTAAGATAGGCGAACGACCTAACTGGGTTCGCGACCTAACAAGGTGCGACCTAAGGTCTTGCGACCTAATGGAAAAAGGTCTTCGACCTAACAGTTAAAAGGTTCTACGACCTAGAGGAGAACAAGACCATGCGACCTAAAGTGCCACGCGACTTAGAGGTGAACGACCTAACGAGGTCCAGGGGAAGCGACCTAAAATGCTTCGACTTAAAGGTGCACGACCTAAGGTCTTACGACCTAAGTGCTCACGACCTAACGACTTGACTAGGCACACGACCTAACGAGTTAGCAAGGCACGCGACCTAACGACTTAAGCTTTAAACGACTCAAGGAGTTAACTCGCGAACGACCTAAGGCGTTAACTCGCGAACGACCTAACACTTAACTCGTAACCGACCTAAGATTTGCCTGGAGATTATAGGTCGGAAACGACCTATGACTTAGCGCCGCGCGACCTAGTGATTCAGAGCGAATTCTTAAGGCTGGAACGACCTATCCCTAGGAGACTTTTCAACGTAGCGACCTAAGGTTTTAACTCGTATACGACCTAGTGAAGGCCAGACGACCTAGAGCCAGAAAATCATCAAAACACCAAAAATTGAAGTTTTTTCGCCAATCCAATCCAAACCAAATGCAGATATTCATACAAATGCAATAGGGGATCATTCCCAACAGCCCAATGACAATATAGGCAAGATGTGAGATTAAAAATCTCACCTTTTCACGGAATTTGATGAAGATGGAGATTTGAGAGCAAAGCAAGAACACCAACAAGCTTGAAGCAATGTTCTTCACGTGAATTTGATGTTGAATCTCGGATTTGCAATAGAATATGTGTTTGGAGTTTTAATTTCCACTTCCCACCACCATTCTTGACAAAGCTTGAAGTGTTTTGATAGAGTGAGGAAGATGGTTGGGCTGAACTAAAGGGGTGCAGTCCAAACCAAAGTCAAAGGCGGGAAAAAGTGTCGAAAATTTCACTATCTCCAAACATATCGAAGTTTACACTCAAAAAGATCGCAAACGTCATTTTGAACTCAATGGAAGTGGTCTCGAGTCCTAATTTGACCGTATGCAAAAAGTAGCTTTTCGGACTAACATCCGACTAACGATAAAATATTTAAATATAAAATCGATAGATATGCGGGTTGTTACAATATACAACTATATTATATTATGCAGATTATTTCTAATACCTTACTTTCTTTCCTCTTTCGCCTGTAACTTTGAAATCTTATATCAAATCTTTCCTCCACTTTCATGATAAACGCACAGCAACCACGTCGGAGCACGCAACCCCACCCCTTCCGGCCGAGCATCCCTCCACCTGACTTCGGCTCCACCTCTCCGACAACCGCTCATCTTCTCCCCTTCGCCTCCCTGTTGCTCGCCACCTCTAGTCCAGATCCGCGCCTCCTTTTCTCCACTTTCACTCTCGATCGGTAGCTCCCCTCTTCCCATGCCCTAGAACCCACTGCCTCGCCAGCTTCTCGTGAAGTCGTCCCATCACCAACCTGCTCGGTCTTCTCGAGATGTATGCGTGTAGATGTATTCATGTGTTTACATAAAAGTTCTGTAGTTAAATATTATTTTATATATTGATTTTTGCTGAATATATATAAAAATATATATGTTGTTTCGGCTGTATAAAATTCTATAGATAAATATATACGGTAAGGACATATATATATCTACAGTTACAATATTTGCATTTTTGGGTTTTGATGTAGTATTATATATAGGCTATATTCAAAGAAGTTGTACTTGTTAGAAATAATGAATAGTTCTTTGTTTGACCTGGTCATTAGCAATAATGTAGGAGAGATCCTATTTCTTAGGTAGTTCTTTAGGTTTTATTTATTAGCCTATAAATAGCTTTGTAATTTCTAGTTTATTTTCAAGCAATAACAATGTAGTTTCTTTTGTGCTTAAAGTTATATCTCTCTCCTTCTCTCAATATAAAATCCTAACATGGTATCGGAGCTAGGTGGAAGAGAGAGGGAGAGGGAGGATAGAGAGTCCTAGTCTAAAAAAAGAAAAAATAAATCAAAACGCAACAAAAAAAGGCGAACCAAAAAAAATCACGATTTACTCTTCGAATTCACTTGTTTGTTCGGATATTTGGGATCGCGTTAGGATGCTTAAGGAGTGCGGTGGCGGGTTTGTTTGCCATTGATGGTTGCAGGAGTATGCAATATTCAATTGGGGGAGGAACGGAGTTGCAGAGGTTGACGGCAAAGAAGCGAAGGAGGCAAAGCATATGTGATTGCAGTGGATGGAGTTGAAGGTTGCGGTTTGGTTTTTGAGGAGTAACGTGGGTGCAGGTTGCGATTTGGGTGAAGTGATGGTTGCAGGAGCAGTTGATGGTAATGGATGTGGTTGAAGTTGAAAGTATAGCGAAGCAGAGGTGTTGCTGTTTGGTGAAGGTGTTATGTGTAGGTGGAAGGTGTTGCTTAAGTGGTCGAAGAGGTGGCTTGGGGTTGATATGTGCAGTAAGGAGTTGTTAAAGTCTTTGATTGGCGGCGGTTAGATGCTGGAGGCAGTATTGAAGTGTTGAAGTGCTAATGGTTTGAAGGATGGAGGCAGGTTGTAGCAGGAGTGGTTTGTTTTGACTGTGGAATGTTTGTGCAGTGGCAGTAGATGGTGAAGTGGTGAGGTGAATGGAAGTGTTGTTCTAGGCAGTGAAGTTTCGTTTATGGTGATGCAGTGGGAAGGATTCAGTGGTAATGGTGTTGTTTAAGTTGAAGTGCACTGTTATATGAAGAAGGTGAAGTTTGGTGAAGGGGAGCGGTAGTTTAGGCAGTGAGCTGGTGACTGTTGTAGGTGATGGAAGTATATGGAAGTGAAGGTAAAGTATGTGGAAGTGGAGCAGAAATAAGAGGAGGAGCAGTCAGAGTATGTTATGATAGGTGATATAGGAGCATTGTAGAACTGTTGCAGGGAGATGTATATTGGGGTGAATGGTGGAGCAGTGAGTTATGGTTGCTGTGGAGGCAGCAGTTATTGGTTAGTAATGGTAGGACTGTGGCAGTGGATGGTTGTTGACAGAAGATGGTATGTTTGGTGAGGGGCAGCAGTTCTGAGATGGATGTGAAGTATGCAAGTTTGTACAAGTTGATGGTTTATGTTTGCAGTAACAAATGGTAACAAAAGGCAGTAGACTATTTGGATTGGTTGGTTATGGTTGCTGTAAGTGTGAAGGCAGTTTTAGTTTTGATGTTGCTGCTCTGGTGGCAGGGCAGTGAGATGGAAGAAGAAGTGAAGGTATGGTGTATGGTTGAAGGATGTATGAATGGTATAGCATATGAATTGTATGGCTATCATTATGAGGAGGAGTTGTTTCTGCTTGAAGTTGATTTTGTTTCTGTCTGATGTACAGATGGAAAGTTGTGACTGTCAATACATAATTATTTGCCTGAAGTTGATGATGTTGGAGGACGAGGAGGAGTCAATGAAGATGGTTGGAGAAAATGGGATGCATGTAGAGTGTGCATAGAGGATGTGCATAAGTGCAACTGCACAGTTAGAAATATGCAAATTGCAGTGGTGGCAGGGTAGTTTTGTAAAGGTATGTTGAGATTGTTGTTTGAAGATTGTTGGGATATGAAATGTTGAGATGTTGTGGTATGGTATGTTGAGATTGTTTTCAGGAGATAATGTAGTGTTGGAAGGACTGTATGGCTTGACAGTACGCAGTGGTCGAAGCAAGGCACTGCATGGGAGATTGATGTTGCAATGGCAGGGAAGTAAGTGTGCAGGGGTAAGTGCAGATGGGAGTAAATGTGATATGGCAGAATGGTGTGTATTGTTTTGTGGTTATTGGAACTGAAGGCATGTGATTGTTGCAATGAGTTGTAGTAGGATATGGTGGAAGTTAATGTTAGGATGACGAGGAAGACGTTCAACAGAACGTTGGTTGCAGATGTGATAGCGAAGAAGACGAAGTCAGTAGTGAGGTTGGACGTTTGTGAAGTGCTCGTGAACTGTTTGATAATATGCCTAAAAGAAGATAGACATGCCTACAAGTGAAGTAGGCAAGACTGCAAGTGAAGCAGTAGTGGTTTCGTGTCATCCAACAAGCAAAGGAAAAAGAGCCGTAGCTCTAGCTTGTTGGGGGGATGACAGATACAGTAGTATCAAGAGACGACCCGAGTGGATAGGTCGATAAGGAAACCAAGAGTAGTTGTTTGGTTAAAGTACCAATCAACACGAAACAGTTGAGCATATCCAACCAGGTAGGGGTGAAAGTTGTGATCGAGTTCGTCTATGCAAGACGAAAAAAATTAAGAACCGCAGTTCATTGCTTTGTAAACTGGATGTTAGCACATCTAGTTTAAGGGAGGGTGTTAGAAATAATGAATAGTTCTTTGTTTGACCTGGTCATTAGCAATAATGTAGGAGAGATCCTATTTCTTAGGTAGTTCTTTAGGTTTTATTTATTAGCCTATAAATAGCTTTGTAATTTCTAGTTTATTTTCAAGCAATAACAATGTAGTTTCTTTTGTGCTTAAAGTTATATCTCTCTCCTTCTCTCAATATAAAATCCTAACAGTACTCAAGCTAGTTATATATATTATATTATAGCTTGATGTTTGTTTTGTATGGATATGTCAACCTGCATATTTTTACAGAGAGATATATGATTTGTTATTTATAAAGGTTTATAGGTTTATTTGGTTTAGTTTATATACTTAGTGTATGATGTATTATAGTGTTACAATATTTATAATATTATAGTGTGAGATATATATATGTTCTGTTGTATAAGTTTGCTTCTCATATTTTAGATATATTAGTATATGTATATAAGTTCATATTGATTTATATAATAGTGCAATTTCTATAACTCTATAAACTTATACAATGAAGATAGTTACAATAATTTTTATATTGATTTTTATAATGATATAATTTGTTCGGTTTTGAATATGTGTTTGTAAAATCTTATGGATCAGTTGTTATATATGTCTTTGTTTTTATGCATATTTTGTTAGTTATATAAACTACATTACTGTATATAGGTTGTTATACATATTAGTCTATAAATTTTATTTGTTGGTTTATTGTATAGGTTATATGAATTTCTATATATTTTGTTCGAATATATATATAATGTTATGTTAGTATATAATATAAGTTGTATATGTTATTTTATAAATAAGTATGCATTTGTTGGCTTTCAAATTTATATATGAAGACTTTGTTTTATGTGTTTGAATTAAATATTAAATTGAGATATATGTTTAAATTGATTTTTCGTAAAATAATAATAATATCATACACATTTGATTCCGTTATATCAAACTGATTTTGGTTCTTGATTCCCAATCTATCAGCTTTGTTCATCGATTCGTGCCAATCTTGCTTCATTTTGGAATTCGTGCTTGGTTTGTAACTAATATCATTGTCGAATCTCTCTAGCCTCGAAAGGTGAGCAATCACTCACGATTAACGTTCTTATATTTATTAAATTTGATTTCAATTGAAACGACAATTGAAAAATGCTGCTGACTTGAACTGTTAATTATTTAATTGTTATATATGAGATGCTATTATCTGTAATTTTTCACCTATGGGATATGACACTATATCCTGTTGTTTATATTATATTTTATTGTATAAATGTTATATGCCTATTGTTGATATATTAAATTATTATCATATCTGTTCTCATTCTGCAAGTTCCCTTTTAGTATGAAATTCCCAATGGGTTGAAATAATACATACCCGAACGATCATGTAGAATAGGAGAAAATCGTTATGGGTTGAAATGATAAACCCAAGCGATTTTCATTGAATTGAATTTGGGATTGCGGGTTGAAAAGATATATACCCGTATATATTTAAATTGCGGATTGAAATGATAAATATCTGTATCACTTGACCATAGGATAGAAAATTATATACAGGCACCGCTGGTCTATATATATATTTTTTGAAAATGATTTCCAAGGTTTTGAAAAGAAATATATGCGGTTTTAATAAATATTGATTTTAAGATATTATCTTTAATATAGATTTCATAATAATAAATTAAGTTGGAAAGAGAAATAGAAATTTATTTGAAATTTTCTTAGATAAAACCGATTTTG
This sequence comes from Allium fistulosum, assembly GCA_030737815.1. Classification (NCBI taxonomy): domain Eukaryota; kingdom Viridiplantae; phylum Streptophyta; class Magnoliopsida; order Asparagales; family Amaryllidaceae; genus Allium; species Allium fistulosum. The sequence goes on from CM060905.1 coordinate 91,421,594, forward strand.
TGACGCCCCACCTCTATGCTCACAATAACAAAGGTTATTATAAGGAATGACGTCTGCTATTGCGAAGAATAAGGCTTGTTAGAAGCGACCATCCGTAAGTTATGATTTAGACGAGTATTGATTATATCGATAGGAGTTTTATAAATTAATCCCAAAGATATATATTCAATCCAAATCTAAAACGGAACTACGGTGGCTTAAGAAAAATTCTAAACAACTCATAATAACAACAACACTGATAGTATAATCATATCAGAACAGAAATATCAGATATATAGCGGAAGACTAGTCTGGAATACATGCTACAACAACCGATAGTTCACATGAACCAAATATACATATACATATCCATCAATACATACATGAGATGAGGACTAATAAACCAAAAGAACTCCTCAGAGGCTAGACAGAAGATGATGCGAAATCCCAAAAGCTGAAGCTGCAACTGAATCAGAGATAGAGATTACCCTAAAATAACTCGGTCTGACCCGAGTATTATTTAAAAGAAAATAATAAACGGATTATGTCTAATTTATTCTCAGAAATAAGTGAAAGATAACAACACTTAAACAAATAATTATAGTCTCGAATGAGACTATACAACATAAATAATCAGCGTAGTTTAAATGAAGAAATCTCAATTTAAACTCCATCAAATCAGTTTTCAAATTCACAATTGAATTTGAAACAGCAATACGCAAATTTATAATCTCAGATGAGATTATACTCAAACTCAACTTCCAAATTCATAATTGAGTTCAAAGCAGCAATTTACAAAATCTAGAGATCAAAATATATAACTAGAAAATCAACAGTCGCAAAATCCAGAAATAAAAAATAAGATAACTTGAAAAATCAGCATAAAAGTGGATCGATCCCAGCAGATGGCGAGTTTTAGCTACGCCGCACGTGCATCTCAAATGGCCGAAGCCTACCAAGTACTATAAATTTTGGCGCCCATCAGATGACCCGAAGGTCCACAGAGTGACCCGAAGGTCTAGTACTGGTAATTGACCCGAAGGTCCATCAGATGACCCAAAGGTCCAGTAGAGTGGCTCGAAAGCCCAACAAATCATCAGAATCATCAAACAACAAATGTTTTCAATTAACGAGTCCGGAATTAACCGAAATAGTAAAAGTGTGGTTCCATACTCCGCACTTTTGCTAAATCGTTTAGATCTCTTCATCGTTTCCTTGAAAGTGCAAAATTGTGTATTTTATAAAAATAACATTTTTCGTTCTCAAACGGACAAGTCCGAAATTAACCGAATCAGTAAAAGTAAGGGTTCATAGTCCTTAATTTTGCTGAAGCGTTTAAATCGCTTCCTCATTCTTTTGAAAGCGTAAACAGTAAAATTTTTGAAAACAATTTTATTTTGAAACAATTTTTTTAAAACACGTGATTAAAACAGCAACAACTATAGCAATTTCGACGAGGAAGTTACGCTTCACAAAACACCGTAAAAACGGATACCAAATCAGCGTTGCGGGATAACCGCTTAAAAATTCACTTTAAAATTGACGGTTACTGAAGTCAAAAACACAGTAATTTTTATTCGTCAAAAATCTCATCAAAACAACACGCTTCAAAAATATAATACCGGCGTAAAAATTCCACTATAAAAATAACGGCAACAAAATACGTTTCAACACGAAACACCGGTTCAAAATAAATTAATAACTAGACTGCACTGCTTATAAATAATTTTATTGCACTGATGTTACGTGCAACTCATACTTGCACTCACCAAAATATAATAAAAATGATGTAGATAAAAAGAATGAACGACCTGGCAACAAGATTTCACGCATGCACAAAATAAAAATGTATACACTTAAATGAATCTGGTTTTAATGCTACAACCATTGCACTCACGCGGAAATGGAATAGAAACTAACCTGGCCAAGTTTCATATAATATATATATGCACACGCGGAAATGAAATACATACATGCACGCACGCAGAGTGAAATACATACACGTGGAGTGAAAAAAGATAGCCTGGCCATACTTCGTTTTATTCATCTTGCACAAAAATAAGGTTGTAAAAATGGTGGCCAGGCAAAACTAAAAGTACACACACGTCAATATATATAGCCTGACTTGTTTTATCGCAACTGTGCAACACCACATCGCACACACTGAAATGGAACAAAGTGATATACTGGACTTGTTTTATTACATGCGCTCTGTTATACTTTTGTTCACGTGGTCACTGCTTGCACGAAAGTTGCCTAAACAAATACATGTACACACGAATGAAAAGTGTAGCCTGGACAATACTTTTTGCCCGCAAGAATGTAAATTGTAACAGTGTTTTGTGCAAACCAAAACAAACAATAAAAAGCATCAAAATAAAAATAGGCAGCATAGTCTTTAAATTAGAAATGTGAGTATAAAACTCACCTTTAACTCGTTTCAAAAACAACTAGCATCCCAGATTAGATTCAAAAGAAGCAATACTTGAACCGCCATTAACACCTCACTGAGCTACTGGAACCAAAAGTAAGCAAAAGAATGAAGCAGCTTTTACTTTTCGCATATTTGAACAAGTCATAAAAGATGTGTGCCGGCCTTTATTTTGTACAAATGCATTAAATGTGAGACGTGCTTCAGTGTATGGAAGGACAGGCTGCCTAATAATAATGATGGTAGCAACAGAGTTCAAAATTTTGTTTTTACAAAATTTCTGTGTGACAACAAAGACTGTTCCAACATGCTTTTAAAACTTAGAGGCTGCAAATAAAAGCATTAAGGAAATGATGGCAAATTTTTTTGTTATGCTAGCCTTTGGAATTAGAACATGCGTTCAAACTCGGTTTCAAAATTTTGCTTTACAACCGAAAGTGACAGCACTACAATTATGAGAAGGAATAATATATGTAGTGTTCACGTTTTTGGCTTTGAAATAGACCACCCCTCAAACGCACGTGAAGGCAAAGCTTTTATTTCAACATGCTACTATTATAAAGACTACTGACTTTACAACATTATATATATATTTTTTTCGAAATTCTAATTTAGAAATTTCTATTTAAATTATTTTTTTCCGACAGTAATTCAAAAATTACGGTCGTTATAGATTTTTAAAATATTTATTATGACGGTAATAAAATCACGGTCGTTACAAATTTGAAACTTATTAAAATTGCGTCCCCGTAATTTTCATACTAGAAGCAGTCAATAACGTAAATAATTCATCATAACTAAGATTCAAAATAGAAAAGATGGATATGAATGCTCACCCCCACCCGAAGAGGAGAGAAAACCCGGATAAGAACGCTCGATGAATTCTCTGGTTTCCCAAGTGCAATCTTTGGGGTTTGCGGACCATTTAATTTTCACAAGCGGGACTTCTTTATTCCGAAGGCGTTTAACCTCCGAAGCTAGCACACGAATAGGATTTCGCACAATAGACAAGTCGGGTGAGATCTCAAAATCTTGCAACATAGGGGGATCAATAATAGAATCTGAATCTCGAAGGCATCGACGAAGCTGGGATACATGAAATACGTCATGAATTCCCGAAAACTGAGCAGGTAGCGATACACGATAAGAAACTGGGCCAATGCGTTCCGTAATAGGAAACGGTCCAACGTATCGAGGAGCCAATTTCCCGGAGTGACTAAAACGCACCACACCCTTCATTGGGAAAACACGAATAAATACGAGATCGCCAACAGAAAATTCCAAAGGCTTCCTACGATGATCGACATAAGATTTCTGCCTATTTTGAGCCTCTTTCATTCTCTGTCTAATAATATCAATCCTCTTCGAAGAATCGCGAATATAATCGGGGCCGAGAACTAACCTTTCCCCCGATTCCAACCAACAAGATGGTGATCGACATGGCCTTCTGTAAAGAGCTTCGAAAGGAGCCATACCGATACTGGATTGAAAACTGTTGTTATAAGAAAATTCAACAAGAGGCAAGTGGTCTTCCCAACTACCATCAAAATCAAGAATACAAGCTCGAAGGAGATCTTCCAAAACTTGATTCACCCTTTTAGTCTGACCATTAGACTGTGGATGATAAGCTGTACTGAGATTGAGCTTAGTGCCCAAAGCTTTTTGAAGGCTTTGCCAGAAACCACTAGTAAAAAGCGGATCTCTGTCACTAACAATAGAACTAGGCACACCATGAAGTCGAACGACTTCCTTAATAAACAGCTTAGCCAACAAAGGAGCAATCCGATTGGACTTGATAGGAATAAAATGGGCTGATTTAGTCAATCGGTCAACAATCACCCAAATACTAGTATGGCCCGACCTCGAACGAGGTAGACCATCAATGAAGTCCATGGAAATCTGATCCCATTTCCATAATGGAATCTCAAGAGGCTGCAAAAGACCACTGAGACGTTAGTGTTCTGCTTTAACAAGTTGATAAGTCATGCAATGACTTACATAACTTGCAACATCATGCTTCATACCTTCCCAATAGTATAAACGTTTCATATCAGTATACATCTTGCTACTGCCTGGATGGATAGTATACTTAGAACGATGACAGTCCTCAAGAATGTCATTTCTAAGATTAGAAATATCAGGCACGATCAACCTACCCTTCTTCTGAATACAACCAAGAACATCAATATCGAAATCCTTTAGATCATCACTTCGGGATTCCGGTTTACAACTCTGAATAAGACAAGAGAGATCTGGATCTTGCTTCTGGGCATCGGCAATATGATCTAACAAATTAGGACGAGCTTCCGTGCTAAATAAAAGCATGGGAGAATCAGAAACTGAAGGACGGTCTCTAATATCACAAAGAGATAAAGCTTCCAAAATATTCCACTCTGCTAGCATCATGGAAACAACCACCTGCTGCTTGTGACTAAGCGCATCAGCAACTCGATTACCCTTACCAGGGGTATACTGAATATCGAAATCATATGAAGCAAGAAATTCGAGCCAATGCTGTTGCCTCATATTAAGCTCTTTCTGAGTAAATAAATACTGCAGAGATTTGTGATCAGTGAAGAGAATAAAACGCTCGCCCAATAAATAATGTCGCCAAATCTTTAAGGCAAAGACTATAGCGGCTAACTCCAAATCATGGGTAGCATAACGAATCTCGTTAGGCTTTAGTTGTCTAGAAGCATAGGAAACTACTCTATCTTTTTGCATGAGAACAACACCGAGCCCAAAACCACTGGCATCGGTATAAACAACAAGACCATGATTCCCTTCGGGAACCACTAAGATAGGAGCATGAGTAAGGAGACCTGTTAACTTCAAGAAAGAATTCTCACACTTATCCGACCAAATAAAAGGAACAGCTTTTCTCGTAAGAGTGGTAAGCGGTAAAGCAATACGAGAAAAGTCCTTAATAAACCGGCGATAATAACCCGCCAATCCAAGAAAACTATGGATCTCAGTAACGGTCTCGGGCCTCTTCCAATTTTGAATAGATTCGATCTTAGAAGGATCGACAGAAATACCATCGGAAGAAACAATATGACCGAGAAACTTCACCTTATTCTCCCAGAAGTGACACTTGGAGAATTTGGCATAAAGCTGATGCTGACAAAGAGTGCTCAAAACAATCTCCAAATGCTGAATATGATCGGCTTTAGATTCGGAATAAATAAGAATATCATCAATGAAAACCAAGACGAACTTATCGAGATATTCCCGGAATATCCGATTCATAAGATCTACAAAATACGCCGGAGCGTTCGTCAAATCGAACGGCATAACAAGCCATTCGTAAGAACCATAACGAGTACGACATGCGGTAAGAGGAATGCTATCTTCTGCAACTCGTAACTGATGAAAACCGGTGGCAAGATCGAGTTGGGAGAAGATCTTGGCGCCACTTAACAAATCGAACATGTCATCGATCCTAGGTAATGGATACCTATTTTTGATAGTAAGCTCGTTAAACTTGCGATAATCAATGCAAAGCCTAAGAGTACCATCTGGCTTCTTAATGAAGACAACGGCGGCACCCCAAGAAGACGAGCTAGAACGAATAAAATGCTTGGCTTCCAACTCAGATAATTATTGTTTGAGTTCCTCATTCTCCTTAGCAGACATCCTCGTGGGAGGACGACTGACAGGCTGTGCACCAGAAATAAGATCAATACGGAACTCAATTGCCCTCTTCGGCGACAAACATGAAATAGGCTCGAAAACATCAGAAAAATCACAAACAACAGGAATATTAGCAATGACATCCTCCGACTCGAGGGAAGAAATAAGATCATTCGAAGTATGCTCCATGCTTCGAAATATAATAGATAACTGCTTGCTAGCATCGGGATGCTTAAGATATAAAGTTCTTTCGGGACATAGGATTTGAACTTCATAACGGACGAGCCAATCCATACCCAATATCATATCAAAACCAAGATGATCCATAACATGCAGATTCGCATGAAAGGAGAAACCACAAAGAATAATCTCAACATCAACACACAACAAACCAAGAGTAACGGATCCACCAATAGGATTTACGATCCTCAAAGGGTCACAAAGAGTAATAACATCCAAATGAATAATATCAATAAGCTTCTTTGACACGAATGAGTGTGATGCACCCGTGTCAAAAAGAACTCTAATAAAACGGCCATGAAATAAAATAAAACCTTCCAAAACAGAAGGAGTAATACCTTTGGGTTGAGAAGAATTACCATAAGCTTTAGCAACATTAAGCTTCCCTGATTTGAGACCCCTAGAAGCAGTATGGCAATCAGAAATCCAATGATCCTCTTTCTTGCAATAGCGGAAAATGCGAAGCTTAGGACAATTACGGTGAAGATGATCCAGAGAACTACAATTATAGCACGCCCTCTGAACAGAAGGTGCATTACTAGGATGAGAACTAGAGGTAGCTTGCTTCTTCTTCTTCTTCTGATTAGAAGAATTAGGCTTATGAAAAGGAAACCTCTTCTTGTTGGGGTTCTTAGAAACCTCAACATCATCACAACTATCACGTTCCTTTTCAACAGCTTCAAGACAATGAGCCGAATCAACAAGCTCCTCAAAAGAGAGCTTAAGCTGAAGCAAAAGGACTTTCTTCAAATACTTCTTCGAACCATCAACAAAACGACGATTCTTCTTATGCGGAGTGTTAATGAACTCAACTCTGTATTTGGACAAGGCCTTGAAAGATGCAACATAATCAGAAACAGAGGACTTTCCTTGCTTCAACTCAAGGAAACTACGAGCAAGATTAGCCTTTTCCGATTCAGGAACGAACTTGAGTTCGAATCGTTCCTTAAACTGAATCCAAGAGAGAGAGGACTCATCAACTTCCGAAATAAAGAACTCATACCAATCAAGCGCACGCTCTTGCAACATGCTAGATGCCACGAGAACACGATGATGATCCGAAAGATCCATCCGAGAAAATATGCGCTCACAAGTGCGCAACCAAGTATGAACTTCCATAACACTTTCCGATCCCTTGAAAGGTTGGCCTCCAAGGTGGGAATAGTCACTACACATGCGAGCGAAGGCAGACTTGTGATTAGGAGCTGCGGGAGTAGCAACAGGAGGCTGAGTACCTCGAAATAGCTCCATAAACTGATTAGCTGACATATATACTCCGTCTGGATGAGAACCACTAGACGGACCGGCAGCAGAACGCTTCCCTCTAACTCTTCCAGCCATAGGCTTAGAGAACAAGAGAAGAAAAGGATTAGTTAAAACAATACATAATTGATAATAAATTTAACAAATGGAATACTACGGAATATGAAATTTATTCTTAGACATATTCCATATGTTAAAGTGGAAGAAATAGATTAGAAAGGCACGAATAATACCCTCGAATAGTTGTAACACATGTTCCATTCTACTTCTGTTCTGTGTTTATTATAATTTGTTCTGAATATCAGCTCTGATACCAACTGTGATGCCCCACCTCTATGCTCACAATAACAAAGGTTATTATAAGGAATGACGTCTGCTATTGCGAAGAATAAGGCTTGTTAGAAGTGACCATCCATAAGTTATGCCTTATACGAGTATTGATTATATCGATAGGAGTTTTATAAATTAATCCCAAAGATATATATTCAATCCAAATCTAAAACGGAACTACGGTGGCTTAAGAAAAATTCTAAACAACTCATAATAACAACAACACTGATAGTATAATCATATCAGAACAGAAATATCAGATATATAGCGGAAGACTAGTCTGGAATACATGCTACAACAACCGATAGTTCACATGAACCAAATATACATATACATATCCATCAATACATACATGAGATGAGGACTAATAAACCAAAAGAACTCCTCAGAGGCTAGACAGAAGATGATGCGAAATCCCAAAAGCTGAAGCTGCAACTGAATCAGAGATAGAGATTACCCTAAAATAACTCGGTCTGACCCGAGTATTATTTAAAAGAAAATAATAAACGGATTATGTCTAATTTATTCTCAGAAATAAGTGAAAGATAACAACACTTAAACAAATAATTATAGTCTCGAATGAGACTATACAACATAAATAATCAGCGTAGTTTAAATGAAGAAATCTCAATTTAAACTCCATCAAATCAGTTTTCAAATTCACAATTGAATTTGAAACAGCAATACGCAAATTTATAATCTCAGATGAGATTATACTCAAACTCAACTTCCAAATTCATAATTGAGTTCAAAGCAGCAATTTACAAAATCTAGAGATCAAAATATATAACTAGAAAATCAACAGTCGCAAAATCCAGAAATAAAAAATAAGATAACTTGAAAAATCAGCATAAAAGTGGATCGATCCCAGCAGATGGCGAGTTTTAGCTACGCCGCACGTGCATCTCAAATGGCCGAAGCCTACCAAGTACTATAAATTTTGGCGCCCATCAGATGACCCGAAGGTCCACAGAGTGACCCGAAGGTCTAGTACTGGTAATTGACCCGAAGGTCCATCAGATGACCCAAAGGTCCAGTAGAGTGGCTCGAAAGCCCAACAAATCATCAGAATCATCAAACAACAAATGTTTTCAATTAACGAGTCCGGAATTAACCGAAATAGTAAAAGTGTGGTTCCATACTCCGCACTTTTGCTAAATCGTTTAGATCTCTTCATCGTTTCCTTGAAAGTGCAAAATTGTGTATTTTATAAAAATAACATTTTTCGTTCTCAAACGGACAAGTCCGAAATTAACCGAATCAGTAAAAGTAAGGGTTCATAGTCCTTAATTTTGCTGAAGCGTTTAAATCGCTTCCTCATTCTTTTGAAAGCGTAAACAGTAAAATTTTTGAAAACAATTTTATTTTGAAACAATTTTTTTAAAACACGTGATTAAAACAGCAACAACTATAGCAATTTCGACGAGGAAGTTACGCTTCACAAAACACCGTAAAAACGGATACCAAATCAGCGTTGCGGGATAACCGCTTAAAAATTCACTTTAAAATTGACGGTTACTGAAGTCAAAAACACAGTAATTTTTATTCGTCAAAAATCTCATCAAAACAACACGCTTCAAAAATATAATACCGGCGTAAAAATTCCACTATAAAAATAACGGCAACAAAATACGTTTCAACACGAAACACCGGTTCAAAATAAATTAATAACTAGACTGCACTGCTTATAAATAATTTTATTGCACTGATGTTACGTGCAACTCATACTTGCACTCACCAAAATATAATAAAAATGATGTAGATAAAAAGAATGAACGACCTGGCAACAAGATTTCACGCATGCACAAAATAAAAATGTATACACTTAAATGAATCTGGTTTTAATGCTACAACCATTGCACTCACGCGGAAATGGAATAGAAACTAACCTGGCCAAGTTTCATATAATATATATATGCACACGCGGAAATGAAATACATACATGCACGCACGCAGAGTGAAATACATACACGTGGAGTGAAAAAAGATAGCCTGGCCATACTTCGTTTTATTCATCTTGCACAAAAATAAGGTTGTAAAAATGGTGGCCAGGCAAAACTAAAAGTACACACACGTCAATATATATAGCCTGACTTGTTTTATCGCAACTGTGCAACACCACATCGCACACACTGAAATGGAACAAAGTGATATACTGGACTTGTTTTATTACATGCGCTCTGTTATACTTTTGTTCACGTGGTCACTGCTTGCACGAAAGTTGCCTAAACAAATACATGTACACACGAATGAAAAGTGTAGCCTGGACAATACTTTTTGCCCGCAAGAATGTAAATTGTAACAGTGTTTTGTGCAAACCAAAACAAACAATAAAAAGCATCAAAATAAAAATAGGCAGCATAGTCTTTAAATTAGAAATGTGAGTATAAAACTCACCTTTAACTCGTTTCAAAAACAACTAGCATCCCAGATTAGATTCAAAAGAAGCAATACTTGAACCGCCATTAACACCTCACTGAGCTACTGGAACCAAAAGTAAGCAAAAGAATGAAGCAGCTTTTACTTTTCGCATATTTGAACAAGTCATAAAAGATGTGTGCCGGCCTTTATTTTGTACAAATGCATTAAATGTGAGACGTGCTTCAGTGTATGGAAGGACAGGCTGCCTAATAATAATGATGGTAGCAACAGAGTTCAAAATTTTGTTTTTACAAAATTTCTGTGTGACAACAAAGACTGTTCCAACATGCTTTTAAAACTTAGAGGCTGCAAATAAAAGCATTAAGGAAATGATGGCAAATTTTTTTGTTATGCTAGCCTTTGGAATTAGAACATGCGTTCAAACTCGGTTTCAAAATTTTGCTTTACAACCGAAAGTGACAGCACTACAATTATGAGAAGGAATAATATATGTAGTGTTCACGTTTTTGGCTTTGAAATAGACCACCCCTCAAACGCACGTGAAGGCAAAGCTTTTATTTCAACATGCTACTATTATAAAGACTACTGACTTTACAACATTATATATATATTTTTTTCGAAATTCTAATTTAGAAATTTCTATTTAAATTATTTTTTTCCGACAGTAATTCAAAAATTACGGTCGTTATAGATTTTTAAAATATTTATTATGACGGTAATAAAATCACGGTCGTTACAAATTTGAAACTTATTAAAATTGCGTCCCCGTAATTTTCATACTAGAAGCAGTCAATAACGTAAATAATTCATCATAACTAAGATTCAAAATAGAAAAGATGGATATGAATGCTCACCCCCACCCGAAGAGGAGAGAAAACCCGGATAAGAACGCTCGATGAATTCTCTGGTTTCCCAAGTGCAATCTTTGGGGTTTGCGGACCATTTAATTTTCACAAGCGGGACTTCTTTATTCCGAAGGCGTTTAACCTCCGAAGCTAGCACACGAATAGGATTTCGCACAATAGACAAGTCGGGTGAGATCTCAAAATCTTGCAACATAGGGGGATCAATAATAGAATCTGAATCTCGAAGGCATCGACGAAGCTGGGATACATGAAATACGTCATGAATTCCCGAAAACTGAGCAGGTAGCGATACACGATAAGAAACTGGGCCAATGCGTTCCGTAATAGGAAACGGTCCAACGTATCGAGGAGCCAATTTCCCGGAGTGACTAAAACGCACCACACCCTTCATTGGGAAAACACGAATAAATACGAGATCGCCAACAGAAAATTCCAAAGGCTTCCTACGATGATCGACATAAGATTTCTGCCTATTTTGAGCCTCTTTCATTCTCTGTCTAATAATATCAATCCTCTTCGAAGAATCGCGAATATAATCGGGGCCGAGAACTAACCTTTCCCCCGATTCCAACCAACAAGATGGTGATCGACATGGCCTTCTGTAAAGAGCTTCGAAAGGAGCCATACCGATACTGGATTGAAAACTGTTGTTATAAGAAAATTCAACAAGAGGCAAGTGGTCTTCCCAACTACCATCAAAATCAAGAATACAAGCTCGAAGGAGATCTTCCAAAACTTGATTCACCCTTTTAGTCTGACCATTAGACTGTGGATGATAAGCTGTACTGAGATTGAGCTTAGTGCCCAAAGCTTTTTGAAGGCTTTGCCAGAAACCACTAGTAAAAAGCGGATCTCTGTCACTAACAATAGAACTAGGCACACCATGAAGTCGAACGACTTCCTTAATAAACAGCTTAGCCAACAAAGGAGCAATCCGATTGGACTTGATAGGAATAAAATGGGCTGATTTAGTCAATCGGTCAACAATCACCCAAATACTAGTATGGCCCGACCTCGAACGAGGTAGACCATCAATGAAGTCCATGGAAATCTGATCCCATTTCCATAATGGAATCTCAAGAGGCTGCAAAAGACCACTGAGACGTTAGTGTTCTGCTTTAACAAGTTGATAAGTCATGCAATGACTTACATAACTTGCAACATCATGCTTCATACCTTCCCAATAGTATAAACGTTTCATATCAGTATACATCTTGCTACTGCCTGGATGGATAGTATACTTAGAACGATGACAGTCCTCAAGAATGTCATTTCTAAGATTAGAAATATCAGGCACGATCAACCTACCCTTCTTCTGAATACAACCAAGAACATCAATATCGAAATCCTTTAGATCATCACTTCGGGATTCCGGTTTACAACTCTGAATAAGACAAGAGAGATCTGGATCTTGCTTCTGGGCATCGGCAATATGATCTAACAAATTAGGACGAGCTTCCGTGCTAAATAAAAGCATGGGAGAATCAGAAACTGAAGGACGGTCTCTAATATCACAAAGAGATAAAGCTTCCAAAATATTCCACTCTGCTAGCATCATGGAAACAACCACCTGCTGCTTGTGACTAAGCGCATCAGCAACTCGATTACCCTTACCAGGGGTATACTGAATATCGAAATCATATGAAGCAAGAAATTCGAGCCAATGCTGTTGCCTCATATTAAGCTCTTTCTGAGTAAATAAATACTGCAGAGATTTGTGATCAGTGAAGAGAATAAAACGCTCGCCCAATAAATAATGTCGCCAAATCTTTAAGGCAAAGACTATAGCGGCTAACTCCAAATCATGGGTAGCATAACGAATCTCGTTAGGCTTTAGTTGTCTAGAAGCATAGGAAACTACTCTATCTTTTTGCATGAGAACAACACCGAGCCCAAAACCACTGGCATCGGTATAAACAACAAGACCATGATTCCCTTCGGGAACCACTAAGATAGGAGCATGAGTAAGGAGACCTGTTAACTTCAAGAAAGAATTCTCACACTTATCCGACCAAATAAAAGGAACAGCTTTTCTCGTAAGAGTGGTAAGCGGTAAAGCAATACGAGAAAAGTCCTTAATAAACCGGCGATAATAACCCGCCAATCCAAGAAAACTATGGATCTCAGTAACGGTCTCGGGCCTCTTCCAATTTTGAATAGATTCGATCTTAGAAGGATCGACAGAAATACCATCGGAAGAAACAATATGACCGAGAAACTTCACCTTATTCTCCCAGAAGTGACACTTGGAGAATTTGGCATAAAGCTGATGCTGACAAAGAGTGCTCAAAACAATCTCCAAATGCTGAATATGATCGGCTTTAGATTCGGAATAAATAAGAATATCATCAATGAAAACCAAGACGAACTTATCGAGATATTCCCGGAATATCCGATTCATAAGATCTACAAAATACGCCGGAGCGTTCGTCAAATCGAACGGCATAACAAGCCATTCGTAAGAACCATAACGAGTACGACATGCGGTAAGAGGAATGCTATCTTCTGCAACTCGTAACTGATGAAAACCGGTGGCAAGATCGAGTTGGGAGAAGATCTTGGCGCCACTTAACAAATCGAACATGTCATCGATCCTAGGTAATGGATACCTATTTTTGATAGTAAGCTCGTTAAACTTGCGATAATCAATGCAAAGCCTAAGAGTACCATCTGGCTTCTTAATGAAGACAACGGCGGCACCCCAAGAAGACGAGCTAGAACGAATAAAATGCTTGGCTTCCAACTCAGATAATTATTGTTTGAGTTCCTCATTCTCCTTAGCAGACATCCTCGTGGGAGGACGACTGACAGGCTGTGCACCAGAAATAAGATCAATACGGAACTCAATTGCCCTCTTCGGCGACAAACATGAAATAGGCTCGAAAACATCAGAAAAATCACAAACAACAGGAATATTAGCAATGACATCCTCCGACTCGAGGGAAGAAATAAGATCATTCGAAGTATGCTCCATGCTTCGAAATATAATAGATAACTGCTTGCTAGCATCGGGATGCTTAAGATATAAAGTTCTTTCGGGACATAGGATTTGAACTTCATAACGGACGAGCCAATCCATACCCAATATCATATCAAAACCAAGATGATCCATAACATGCAGATTCGCATGAAAGGAGAAACCACAAAGAATAATCTCAACATCAACACACAACAAACCAAGAGTAACGGATCCACCAATAGGATTTACGATCCTCAAAGGGTCACAAAGAGTAATAACATCCAAATGAATAATATCAATAAGCTTCTTTGACACGAATGAGTGTGATGCACCCGTGTCAAAAAGAACTCTAATAAAACGGCCATGAAATAAAATAAAACCTTCCAAAACAGAAGGAGTAATACCTTTGGGTTGAGAAGAATTACCATAAGCTTTAGCAACATTAAGCTTCCCTGATTTGAGACCCCTAGAAGCAGTATGGCAATCAGAAATCCAATGATCCTCTTTCTTGCAATAGCGGAAAATGCGAAGCTTAGGACAATTACGGTGAAGATGATCCAGAGAACTACAATTATAGCACGCCCTCTGAACAGAAGGTGCATTACTAGGATGAGAACTAGAGGTAGCTTGCTTCTTCTTCTTCTTCTGATTAGAAGAATTAGGCTTATGAAAAGGAAACCTCTTCTTGTTGGGGTTCTTAGAAACCTCAACATCATCACAACTATCACGTTCCTTTTCAACAGCTTCAAGACAATGAGCCGAATCAACAAGCTCCTCAAAAGAGAGCTTAAGCTGAAGCAAAAGGACTTTCTTCAAATACTTCTTCGAACCATCAACAAAACGACGATTCTTCTTATGCGGAGTGTTAATGAACTCAACTCTGTATTTGGACAAGGCCTTGAAAGATGCAACATAATCAGAAACAGAGGACTTTCCTTGCTTCAACTCAAGGAAACTACGAGCAAGATTAGCCTTTTCCGATTCAGGAACGAACTTGAGTTCGAATCGTTCCTTAAACTGAATCCAAGAGAGAGAGGACTCATCAACTTCCGAAATAAAGAACTCATACCAATCAAGCGCACGCTCTTGCAACATGCTAGATGCCACGAGAACACGATGATGATCCGAAAGATCCATCCGAGAAAATATGCGCTCACAAGTGCGCAACCAAGTCTGAACTTCCATAACACTTTCCGATCCCTTGAAAGGTTGGCCTCCAAGGTGGGAATAGTCACTACACATGCGAGCGAAGGCAGACTTGTGATTAGGAGCTGCGGGAGTAGCAACAGGAGGCTGAGTACCTCGAAATAGCTCCATAAACTGATTAGCTGACATATATACTCCGTCTGGATGAGAACCACTAGACGGACCGGCAGCAGAACGCTTCCCTCTAACTCTTCCAGCCATAGGCTTAGAGAACAAGAGAAGAAAAGGATTAGTTAAAACAATACATAATTGATAATAAATTTAACAAATGGAATACTACGGAATATGAAATTTATTCTTAGACATATTCCACATGTTAAAGTGGAAGAAATAGATTAGAAAGGCACGAATAATACCCTCGAATAGTTGTAACACATGTTCCATTCTACTTCTGTTCTGTGTTTATTATAATTTGTTCTGAATATCAGCTCTGATACCAACTGTGATGCCCCACCTCTATGCTCACAATAACAAAGGTTATTATAAGGAATGACGTCTGCTATTGCGAAGAATAAGACTTGTTAGAAGTGACCATCCATAAGTTATGCCTTATACGAGTATTGATTATATCGATAGGAGTTTTATAAATTAATCCCAAAGATATATATTCAATCCAAATCTAAAACGGAACTACGGTGGCTTAAGAAAAATTCTAAACAACTCATAATAACAACAACACTGATAGTATAATCATATCAGAACAGAAATATCAGATATATAGCGGAAGACTAGTCTGGAATACATGCTACAACAACCGATAGTTCACATGAACCAAATATACATATACATATCCATCAATACATACATGAGATGAGGACTAATAAACCAAAAGAACTCCTCAGAGGCTAGACAGAAGATGATGCGAAATCCCAAAAGCTGAAGCTGCAACTGAATCAGAGATAGAGATTACCCTAAAATAACTCGGTCTGACCCGAGTATTATTTAAAAGAAAATAATAAACGGATTATGTCTAATTTATTCTCAGAAATAAGTGAAAGATAACAACACTTAAACAAATAATTATAGTCTCGAATGAGACTATACAACATAAATAATCAGCGTAGTTTAAATGAAGAAATCTCAATTTAAACTCCATCAAATCAGTTTTCAAATTCACAATTGAATTTGAAACAGCAATACGCAAATTTATAATCTCAGATGAGATTATACTCAAACTCAACTTCCAAATTCATAATTGAGTTCAAAGCAGCAATTTACAAAATCTAGAGATCAAAATATATAACTAGAAAATCAACAGTCGCAAAATCCAGAAATAAAAAATAAGATAACTTGAAAAATCAGCATAAAAGTGGATCGATCCCAGCAGATGGCGAGTTTTAGCTACGCCGCACGTGCATCTCAAATGGCCGAAGCCTACCAAGTACTATAAATTTTGGCGCCCATCAGATGACCCGAAGGTCCACAGAGTGACCCGAAGGTCTAGTACTGGTAATTGACCCGAAGGTCCATCAGATGACCCAAAGGTCCAGTAGAGTGGCTCGAAAGCCCAACAAATCATCAGAATCATCAAACAACAAATGTTTTCAATTAACGAGTCCGGAATTAACCGAAATAGTAAAAGTGTGGTTCCATACTCCGCACTTTTGCTAAATCGTTTAGATCTCTTCATCGTTTCCTTGAAAGTGCAAAATTGTGTATTTTATAAAAATAACATTTTTCGTTCTCAAACGGACAAGTCCGAAATTAACCGAATCAGTAAAAGTAAGGGTTCATAGTCCTTAATTTTGCTGAAGCGTTTAAATCGCTTCCTCATTCTTTTGAAAGCGTAAACAGTAAAATTTTTGAAAACAATTTTATTTTGAAACAATTTTTTTAAAACACGTGATTAAAACAGCAACAACTATAGCAATTTCGACGAGGAAGTTACGCTTCACAAAACACCGTAAAAACGGATACCAAATCAGCGTTGCGGGATAACCGCTTAAAAATTCACTTTAAAATTGACGGTTACTGAAGTCAAAAACACAGTAATTTTTATTCGTCAAAAATCTCATCAAAACAACACGCTTCAAAAATATAATACCGGCGTAAAAATTCCACTATAAAAATAACGGCAACAAAATACGTTTCAACACGAAACACCGGTTCAAAATAAATTAATAACTAGACTGCACTGCTTATAAATAATTTTATTGCACTGATGTTACGTGCAACTCATACTTGCACTCACCAAAATATAATAAAAATGATGTAGATAAAAAGAATGAACGACCTGGCAACAAGATTTCACGCATGCACAAAATAAAAATGTATACACTTAAATGAATCTGGTTTTAATGCTACAACCA
Source organism: Allium fistulosum (assembly GCA_030737815.1). NCBI lineage: Eukaryota > Viridiplantae > Streptophyta > Magnoliopsida > Asparagales > Amaryllidaceae > Allium > Allium fistulosum. Next base: position 91,439,192 of record CM060905.1, read on the forward strand.
TTGCACTCACGCGGAAATGGAATAGAAACTAACCTGGCCAAGTTTCATATAATATATATATGCACACGCGGAAATGAAATACATACATGCACGCACGCAGAGTGAAATACATACACGTGGAGTGAAAAAAGATAGCCTGGCCATACTTCGTTTTATTCATCTTGCACAAAAATAAGGTTGTAAAAATGGTGGCCAGGCAAAACTAAAAGTACACACACGTCAATATATATAGCCTGACTTGTTTTATCGCAACTGTGCAACACCACATCGCACACACTGAAATGGAACAAAGTGATATACTGGACTTGTTTTATTACATGCGCTCTGTTATACTTTTGTTCACGTGGTCACTGCTTGCACGAAAGTTGCCTAAACAAATACATGTACACACGAATGAAAAGTGTAGCCTGGACAATACTTTTTGCCCGCAAGAATGTAAATTGTAACAGTGTTTTGTGCAAACCAAAACAAACAATAAAAAGCATCAAAATAAAAATAGGCAGCATAGTCTTTAAATTAGAAATGTGAGTATAAAACTCACCTTTAACTCGTTTCAAAAACAACTAGCATCCCAGATTAGATTCAAAAGAAGCAATACTTGAACCGCCATTAACACCTCACTGAGCTACTGGAACCAAAAGTAAGCAAAAGAATGAAGCAGCTTTTACTTTTCGCATATTTGAACAAGTCATAAAAGATGTGTGCCGGCCTTTATTTTGTACAAATGCATTAAATGTGAGACGTGCTTCAGTGTATGGAAGGACAGGCTGCCTAATAATAATGATGGTAGCAACAGAGTTCAAAATTTTGTTTTTACAAAATTTCTGTGTGACAACAAAGACTGTTCCAACATGCTTTTAAAACTTAGAGGCTGCAAATAAAAGCATTAAGGAAATGATGGCAAATTTTTTTGTTATGCTAGCCTTTGGAATTAGAACATGCGTTCAAACTCGGTTTCAAAATTTTGCTTTACAACCGAAAGTGACAGCACTACAATTATGAGAAGGAATAATATATGTAGTGTTCACGTTTTTGGCTTTGAAATAGACCACCCCTCAAACGCACGTGAAGGCAAAGCTTTTATTTCAACATGCTACTATTATAAAGACTACTGACTTTACAACATTATATATATATTTTTTTCGAAATTCTAATTTAGAAATTTCTATTTAAATTATTTTTTTCCGACAGTAATTCAAAAATTACGGTCGTTATAGATTTTTAAAATATTTATTATGACGGTAATAAAATCACGGTCGTTACAAATTTGAAACTTATTAAAATTGCGTCCCCGTAATTTTCATACTAGAAGCAGTCAATAACGTAAATAATTCATCATAACTAAGATTCAAAATAGAAAAGATGGATATGAATGCTCACCCCCACCCGAAGAGGAGAGAAAACCCGGATAAGAACGCTCGATGAATTCTCTGGTTTCCCAAGTGCAATCTTTGGGGTTTGCGGACCATTTAATTTTCACAAGCGGGACTTCTTTATTCCGAAGGCGTTTAACCTCCGAAGCTAGCACACGAATAGGATTTCGCACAATAGACAAATCGGGTGAGATCTCAAAATCTTGCAACATAGGGGGATCAATAATAGAATCTGAATCTCGAAGGCATCGACGAAGCTGGGATACATGAAATACGTCATGAATTCCCGAAAACTGAGCAGGTAGCGATACACGATAAGAAACTGGGCCAATGCGTTCCGTAATAGGAAACGGTCCAACGTATCGAGGAGCCAATTTCCCGGAGTGACTAAAACGCACCACACCCTTCATTGGGAAAACACGAATAAATACGAGATCGCCAACAGAAAATTCCAAAGGCTTCCTACGATGATCGACATAAGATTTCTGCCTATTTTGAGCCTCTTTCATTCTCTGTCTAATAATATCAATCCTCTTCGAAGAATCGCGAATATAATCGGGGCCGAGAACTAACCTTTCCCCCGATTCCAACCAACAAGATGGTGATCGACATGGCCTTCTGTAAAGAGCTTCGAAAGGAGCCATACCGATACTGGATTGAAAACTGTTGTTATAAGAAAATTCAACAAGAGGCAAGTGGTCTTCCCAACTACCACCAAAATCAAGAATACAAGCTCGAAGGAGATCTTCCAAAACTTGATTCACCCTTTTAGTCTGACCATTAGACTGTGGATGATAAGCTGTACTGAGATTGAGCTTAGTGCCCAAAGCTTTTTGAAGGCTTTGCCAGAAACCACTAGTAAAAAGCGGATCTCTGTCACTAACAATAGAACTAGGCACACCATGAAGTCGAACGACTTCCTTAATAAACAGCTTAGCCAACAAAGGAGCAATCCGATTGGACTTGATAGGAATAAAATGGGCTGATTTAGTCAATCGGTCAACAATCACCCAAATACTAGTATGGCCCGACCTCGAACGAGGTAGACCATCAATGAAGTCCATGGAAATCTGATCCCATTTCCATAATGGAATCTCAAGAGGCTGCAAAAGACCACTGAGACGTTAGTGTTCTGCTTTAACAAGTTGATAAGTCATGCAATGACTTACATAACTTGCAACATCATGCTTCATACCTTCCCAATAGTATAAACGTTTCATATCAGTATACATCTTGCTACTGCCTGGATGGATAGTATACTTAGAACGATGACAGTCCTCAAGAATGTCATTTCTAAGATTAGAAATATCAGGCACGATCAACCTACCCTTCTTCTGAATACAACCAAGAACATCAATATCGAAATCCTTTAGATCATCACTTCGGGATTCCGGTTTACAACTCTGAATAAGACAAGAGAGATCTGGATCTTGCTTCTGGGCATCGGCAATATGATCTAACAAATTAGGACGAGCTTCCGTGCTAAATAAAAGCATGGGAGAATCAGAAACTGAAGGACGGTCTCTAATATCACAAAGAGATAAAGCTTCCAAAATATTCCACTCTGCTAGCATCATGGAAACAACCACCTGCTGCTTGTGACTAAGCGCATCAGCAACTCGATTACCCTTACCAGGGGTATACTGAATATCGAAATCATATGAAGCAAGAAATTCGAGCCAATGTTGTTGCCTCATATTAAGCTCTTTCTGAGTAAATAAATACTGCAGAGATTTGTGATCAGTGAAGAGAATAAAACGCTCGCCCAATAAATAATGTCGCCAAATCTTTAAGGCAAAGACTATAGCGGCTAACTCCAAATCATGGGTAGCATAACGAATCTCGTTAGGCTTTAGTTGTCTAGAAGCATAGGAAACTACTCTATCTTTTTGCATGAGAACAACACCGAGCCCAAAACCACTGGCATCGGTATAAACAACAAGACCATGATTCCCTTCGGGAACCACTAAGATAGGAGCATGAGTAAGGAGACCTGTTAACTTCAAGAAAGAATTCTCACACTTATCCGACCAAATAAAAGGAACAGCTTTTCTCGTAAGAGTGGTAAGCGGTAAAGCAATACGAGAAAAGTCCTTAATAAACCGGCGATAATAACCCGCCAATCCAAGAAAACTATGGATCTCAGTAACGGTCTCGGGCCTCTTCCAATTTTGAATAGATTCGATCTTAGAAGGATCGACAGAAATACCATCGGAAGAAACAATATGACCGAGAAACTTCACCTTATTCTCCCAGAAGTGACACTTGGAGAATTTGGCATAAAGCTGATGCTGACAAAGAGTGCTCAAAACAATCTCCAAATGCTGAATATGATCGGCTTTAGATTCGGAATAAATAAGAATATCATCAATGAAAACCAAGACGAACTTATCGAGATATTCCCGGAATATCCGATTCATAAGATCTACAAAATACGCCGGAGCGTTCGTCAAATCGAACGGCATAACAAGCCATTCGTAAGAACCATAACGAGTACGACATGCGGTAAGAGGAATGCTATCTTCTGCAACTCGTAACTGATGAAAACCGGTGGCAAGATCGAGTTGGGAGAAGATCTTGGCGCCACTTAACAAATCGAACATGTCATCGATCCTAGGTAATGGATACCTATTTTTGATAGTAAGCTCGTTAAACTTGCGATAATCAATGCAAAGCCTAAGAGTACCATCTGGCTTCTTAATGAAGACAACGGCGGCACCCCAAGAAGACGAGCTAGAACGAATAAAATGCTTGGCTTCCAACTCAGATAATTATTGTTTGAGTTCCTCATTCTCCTTAGCAGACATCCTCGTGGGAGGACGACTGACAGGCTGTGCACCAGAAATAAGATCAATACGGAACTCAATTGCCCTCTTCGGCGACAAACATGAAATAGGCTCGAAAACATCAGAAAAATCACAAACAACAGGAATATTAGCAATGACATCCTCCGACTCGAGGGAAGAAATAAGATCATTCGAAGTATGCTCCATGCTTCGAAATATAATAGATAACTGCTTGCTAGCATCGGGATGCTTAAGATATAAAGTTCTTTCGGGACATAGGATTTGAACTTCATAACGGACGAGCCAATCCATACCCAATATCATATCAAAACCAAGATGATCCATAACATGCAGATTCGCATGAAAGGAGAAACCACAAAGAATAATCTCAACATCAACACACAACAAACTAAGAGTAACGGATCCACCAATAGGATTTACGATCCTCAAAGGGTCACAAAGAGTAATAACATCCAAATGAATAATATCAATAAGCTTCTTTGACACGAATGAGTGTGATGCACCCGTGTCAAAAAGAACTCTAATAAAACGGCCATGAAATAAAATAAAACCTTCCAAAACAGAAGGAGTAATACCTTTGGGTTGAGAAGAATTACCATAAGCTTTAGCAACATTAAGCTTCCCTGATTTGAGACCCCTAGAAGCAGTATGGCAATCAGAAATCCAATGATCCTCTTTCTTGCAATAGCGGAAAATGCGAAGCTTAGGACAATTACGGTGAAGATGATCCAGAGAACTACAATTATAGCACGCCCTCTGAACAGAAGGTGCATTACTAGGATGAGAACTAGAGGTAGCTTGCTTCTTCTTCTTCTTCTGATTAGAAGAATTAGGCTTATGAAAAGGAAACCTCTTCTTGTTGGGGTTCTTAGAAACCTCAACATCATCACAACTATCACGTTCCTTTTCAACAGCTTCAAGACAATGAGCCGAATCAACAAGCTCCTCAAAAGAGAGCTTAAGCTGAAGCAAAAGGACTTTCTTCAAATACTTCTTCGAACCATCAACAAAACGAAGATTCTTCTTATGCGGAGTGTTAATGAACTCAACTCTGTATTTGGACAAGGCCTTGAAAGATGCAACATAATCAGAAACAGAGGACTTTCCTTGCTTCAACTCAAGGAAACTACGAGCAAGATTAGCCTTTTCCGATTCAGGAACGAACTTGAGTTCGAATCGTTCCTTAAACTGAATCCAAGAGAGAGAGGACTCATCAACTTCCGAAATAAAGAACTCATACCAATCAAGCGCACGCTCTTGCAACATGCTAGATGCCACGAGAACACGATGATGATCCGAAAGATTCATCCGAGAAAATATGCGCTCACAAGTGCGCAACCAAGTCTGAACTTCCATAACACTTTCCGATCCCTTGAAAGGTTGGCCTCCAAGGTGGGAATAGTCACTACACATGCGAGCGAAGGCAGACTTGTGATTAGGAGCTGCGGGAGTAGCAACAGGAGGCTGAGTACCTCGAAATAGCTCCATAAACTGATTAGCTGACATATATACTCCGTCTGGATGAGAACCACTAGACGGACCGGCAGCAGAACGCTTCCCTCTAACTCTTCCAGCCATAGGCTTAGAGAACAAGAGAAGAAAAGGATTAGTTAAAACAATACATAATTGATAATAAATTTAACAAATGGAATACTACGGAATATGAAATTTATTCTTAGACATATTCCACATGTTAAAGTGGAAGAAATAGATTAGAAAGGCACGAATAATACCCTCGAATAGTTGTAACACATGTTCCATTCTACTTCTGTTCTGTGTTTATTATAATTTGTTCTGAATATCAGCTCTGATACCAACTGTGATGCCCCACCTCTATGCTCACAATAACAAAGGTTATTATAAGGAATGACGTCTGCTATTGCGAAGAATAAGGCTTGTTAGAAGTGACCATCCATAAGTTATGCCTTATACGAGTATTGATTATATCGATAGGAGTTTTATAAATTAATCCCAAAGATATATATTCAATCCAAATCTAAAACGGAACTACGGTGGCTTAAGAAAAATTCTAAACAACTCATAATAACAACAACACTGATAGTATAATCATATCAGAACAGAAATATCAGATATATAGCGGAAGACTAGTCTGGAATACATGCTACAACAACCGATAGTTCACATGAACCAAATATACATATACATATCCATCAATACATACATGAGATGAGGACTAATAAACCAAAAGAACTCCTCAGAGGCTAGACAGAAGATGATGCGAAATCCCAAAAGCTGAAGCTGCAACTGAATCAGAGATAGAGATTACCCTAAAATAACTCGGTCTGACCCGAGTATTATTTAAAAGAAAATAATAAACGGATTATGTCTAATTTATTCTCAGAAATAAGTGAAAGATAACAACACTTAAACAAATAATTATAGTCTCGAATGAGACTATACAACATAAATAATCAGCGTAGTTTAAATGAAGAAATCTCAATTTAAACTCCATCAAATCAGTTTTCAAATTCACAATTGAATTTGAAACAGCAATACGCAAATTTATAATCTCAGATGAGATTATACTCAAACTCAACTTCCAAATTCATAATTGAGTTCAAAGCAGCAATTTACAAAATCTAGAGATCAAAATATATAACTAGAAAATCAACAGTCGCAAAATCCAGAAATAAAAAATAAGATAACTTGAAAAATCAGCATAAAAGTGGATCGATCCCAGCAGATGGCGAGTTTTAGCTACGCCGCACGTGCATCTCAAATGGCCGAAGCCTACCAAGTACTATAAATTTTGGCGCCCATCAGATGACCCGAAGGTCCACAGAGTGACCCGAAGGTCTAGTACTGGTAATTGACCCGAAGGTCCATCAGATGACCCAAAGGTCCAGTAGAGTGGCTCGAAAGCCCAACAAATCATCAGAATCATCAAACAACAAATGTTTTCAATTAACGAGTCCGGAATTAACCGAAATAGTAAAAGTGTGGTTCCATACTCCGCACTTTTGCTAAATCGTTTAGATCTCTTCATCGTTTCCTTGAAAGTGCAAAATTGTGTATTTTATAAAAATAACATTTTTCGTTCTCAAACGGACAAGTCCGAAATTAACCGAATCAGTAAAAGTAAGGGTTCATAGTCCTTAATTTTGCTGAAGCGTTTAAATCGCTTCCTCATTCTTTTGAAAGCGTAAACAGTAAAATTTTTGAAAACAATTTTATTTTGAAACAATTTTTTTAAAACACGTGATTAAAACAGCAACAACTATAGCAATTTCGACGAGGAAGTTACGCTTCACAAAACACCGTAAAAACGGATACCAAATCAGCGTTGCGGGATAACCGCTTAAAAATTCACTTTAAAATTGACGGTTACTGAAGTCAAAAACACAGTAATTTTTATTCGTCAAAAATCTCATCAAAACAACACGCTTCAAAAATATAATACCGGCGTAAAAATTCCACTATAAAAATAACGGCAACAAAATACGTTTCAACACGAAACACCGGTTCAAAATAAATTAATAACTAGACTGCACTGCTTATAAATAATTTTATTGCACTGATGTTACGTGCAACTCATACTTGCACTCACCAAAATATAATAAAAATGATGTAGATAAAAAGAATGAACGACCTGGCAACAAGATTTCACGCATGCACAAAATAAAAATGTATACACTTAAATGAATCTGGTTTTAATGCTACAACCATTGCACTCACGCGGAAATGGAATAGAAACTAACCTGGCCAAGTTTCATATAATATATATATGCACACGCGGAAATGAAATACATACATGCACGCACGCAGAGTGAAATACATACACGTGGAGTGAAAAAAGATAGCCTGGCCATACTTCGTTTTATTCATCTTGCACAAAAATAAGGTTGTAAAAATGGTGGCCAGGCAAAACTAAAAGTACACACACGTCAATATATATAGCCTGACTTGTTTTATCGCAACTGTGCAACACCACATCGCACACACTGAAATGGAACAAAGTGATATACTGGACTTGTTTTATTACATGCGCTCTGTTATACTTTTGTTCACGTGGTCACTGCTTGCACGAAAGTTGCCTAAACAAATACATGTACACACGAATGAAAAGTGTAGCCTGGACAATACTTTTTGCCCGCAAGAATGTAAATTGTAACAGTGTTTTGTGCAAACCAAAACAAACAATAAAAAGCATCAAAATAAAAATAGGCAGCATAGTCTTTAAATTAGAAATGTGAGTATAAAACTCACCTTTAACTCGTTTCAAAAACAACTAGCATCCCAGATTAGATTCAAAAGAAGCAATACTTGAACCGCCATTAACACCTCACTGAGCTACTGGAACCAAAAGTAAGCAAAAGAATGAAGCAGCTTTTACTTTTCGCATATTTGAACAAGTCATAAAAGATGTGTGCCGGCCTTTATTTTGTACAAATGCATTAAATGTGAGACGTGCTTCAGTGTATGGAAGGACAGGCTGCCTAATAATAATGATGGTAGCAACAGAGTTCAAAATTTTGTTTTTACAAAATTTCTGTGTGACAACAAAGACTGTTCCAACATGCTTTTAAAACTTAGAGGCTGCAAATAAAAGCATTAAGGAAATGATGGCAAATTTTTTTGTTATGCTAGCCTTTGGAATTAGAACATGCGTTCAAACTCGGTTTCAAAATTTTGCTTTACAACCGAAAGTGACAGCACTACAATTATGAGAAGGAATAATATATGTAGTGTTCACGTTTTTGGCTTTGAAATAGACCACCCCTCAAACGCACGTGAAGGCAAAGCTTTTATTTCAACATGCTACTATTATAAAGACTACTGACTTTACAACATTATATATATATTTTTTTCGAAATTCTAATTTAGAAATTTCTATTTAAATTATTTTTTTCCGACAGTAATTCAAAAATTACGGTCGTTATAGATTTTTAAAATATTTATTATGACGGTAATAAAATCACGGTCGTTACAAATTTGAAACTTATTAAATTTGAGATTTTGAAGATATAAGTTATAACTTGATTGTGATTTAAAGTGATTAAATAAATATTTTAAGTAAATAAATTGAAGGTAATTTTTAGTTTATATAAATTGTAATTTAAGGTTTTATTTAAGTGATATGGGATTGACTAAGTGAATTTTCACTATTAAATAATGGTAAAGTTGAATTTGAAATATAAATGAATTTAAGCATTGAAATCTATTGAAATTGAAATGGATTAAATTATCGTTTATGTATGTATTTGAAATCGATAAAAAATTTAATGGTTTTTGAAATGAATTGAAATTGGTGAATTGAGACTAAATTAAATTGAATTTTGGAATTCGAATTGATCTGAATCGATTTGTGAAATTTGAGGAAACTATATTTTATTTTGTTTAAGGTATTTTAATATATAAAAATATTTTACTTTATGAATTATTTTAATATAAACTACTTTTAATATAAAACTATTTTAATATACTAATTATTTTTAATATAAACTATTTTTAATTTATAACTATTTTAATATAAAAATATTTTATTATATAAACTATTTTATTATATATTTTTATTTTATAATCTATTTTATTACATATACTATTTTCTATATCTAAACTATTTGAGCGGAAAGTATTATGATTTCAATGTGTAATGATTTCAAAGTGTTATAATTTCCAAAGTGTTATGATTCTAAAGTGCTATGATTTCAAAAATGTTATGATTTCGAAACGGTTATAATTTTTGAAAGTGTTATGATTTTGGAAATAAATATTATTTGAGTGAATAATGATATCGTATTGATATGGTTTTGAAACAGATATGATATTTTGGTTTTGAAATATGATTTGAAATGAAATGACCATGGTGTTATAATAACGTTTGGTTGTTAAAGAGACCAGGATCAGATATTGTCATACTCTCTGCCAATACCGAAGACCACTTTGATAACTGTGTACGTGGTGGAGATTCCAGAATGAAGTAGGATGGTTTGGTGATGATTCAGTATGGTATTTACATAGCCCTGATGTAACGATCTGTTATTTTCAACAATTCGCATCCATACATGTCGGATTTGAATTGCTCAAAATATCAGATTGTTAATTTAAAATTTGGCAAAAACTTAGCATATACAGTAAATAAAATAATCATAGATCACAGACACAGAGTAATATAAAATAATGCAGCGGAAACAAAAGAATAGTGGTTCATGAAGCTACTATATATATATATATTTATATATATAACAGAGTTAAGCAAGATACATCAGGAGTCTCGAATACATAGATGTCTCAATACAAGAGTCAAATACAAAATTTGAATACATCACTGGAATCAACTGAATAACTGAAAGCTGGATAGATAGCTGGCTCTCCAAGCGAAGCTCCAACTCCAAAGGTGAGTCTCAAATACTGTATCGCTCAGTCTAAACCGAGCGTAAAGAAAAACACAAAACACTCGAGTCAGGATTAACATTCTTATATCAATAAATCTAACTCAAGTGAAATATCAACTGAAATACAAGTAACTCAAAGGATGTTTGGGATAACCATCCTCTAAGGATCCGTTAAACTATCTACTATGTAGTAATATACGCTATTATAATAATGTCTAATATAAAATAAACTTACTTTTAAATAGCGTTATGGCTTTACATTTTCCACCTTAACACATAATAGTCCCAGTAGTCTATCCAGTATGAGCATACTCCTAGATCGGGGGCTACCCTTAATACTCCACAGGTTACAGCACAAATCCAAACTCGTAGTAAAGCTCGATATTGTAGGTGACACGGCACAACTAGGCAATGCCAGGGTAGATATACCAATTACGCATCCGGGCTGGTGGAAATGCATAATAGCCACTACCGCCCACCTCGGAACACACTCCCAATCAAAATCGAAGGGTGGCCACCAAATCAATCACAAAGTAATAGAATGGTATCGAAGAAATGCGTCCGATCTGAGGTGCTACCTCATTGGCCCGTCAATCGCTCCTGTTTTAGCCACCTTATGCCAACTCACGGGAGTCGGGTCTAAGTATATACCTGAATAGGAATCGTCGCCACCATTCTTCTTCATTCTGGAATCTCCACCGCGTACACAGTTGTTAAAGTGGTTTTCGGTATCGACAGAGAGTATGCCCATATCTGATCCCGGTCTCTTTAACAACCAAACGTTATTATAACACCGCGGTCATTTCAAAACAGTTTATACTTCAAAACCAAAATATCATTACCAATTCAAAAACCAAATCAATACGATATCATTTTCACTTCAAATATATCCATTTCCAAAAATCATATCACTTTCCAAAGTTATAACGTTTTCGAAATCATAGTCTTTAAAAATCAAAACAGTTTGGAAATCACAACTTTGAAATCATAGCAATTTGGAAATCATAACACTTTGAAATTATAACATTTTGGAAATCATAACACTTACCTCTTAAACAGTTTAGATATTAAAATTAGTATACATAATAAAATAGTTTATAAATAAAATAGTTTATATAAATAGTTATAAGTTAAGATAGTTTATAAATAAAAATAGTTTATATAAATAGTTAAAATGGTTTATAATAAAATAATTTATATTAAAAACGATTTATAATAAAATAATTTATAAAGTAAAATATCCATAGTTTTAAATATAACTTAAAATTACTTTATAAAATAAAATAGTTTCCTCAACTTTCACAAATCGATTCAAATCAATTCAAATTTCAAATTCAAATTTAATCAAATCTAAATCATCAATTTCAATTCCCATTTCAATTAAACATTTCAAGTTATATCGATTTCAAATACAAATTTGAACCACAATAAACCATTTCAATTTCAAAATATTTCAAAGCTTCAAATATTCAACATTTCAAAACTAAATTCGATAATTTCGTATATATATCAAATTCATTTTACTATTATTTAGTTTTGCAATATTCACAAAATAAATCCAGTATCATTTAAATAAAAGCCAAATTTCAATCTCTAAATATTTCCTTCAATTTATTTAACTTGAAATATTCAATTTAAATTCATCTTAAACCAAAATCAAGTTATAAAATCATATCCTTTAAAACCCCAAATTCCATAAGTTCAGATAGATTTAATTAAATATAATTCTTAATTAAATACAATTTCAAATCAATTTCAAATCTATCTTTTCAACCTTAATTTATTAAATCATTTCGAACTCCATATTAAAATATAATTTGAATAAATACTTAAACATATATATATATATATATTAACTTTATTAAATCTACTTTAATAAATCTTTAAAATCTATATTTATTTAAAACCATATCTTTTTACTTTTCAAAGCCATAGAAATCATTTCCGAGATATTTATATATAGACCAACGGTGTCTGTATATAATTTTCTATCCTATGGTCAAGTGATACAGATATTTATCATTTCAATCCGCAATTTAAATATATATATATATATATATATACATACATGTATATATCTTTTCAACCCGCAAATCCCAAATTCAATACAATGAAAATCGTTTGGGTTTATTGTAACGACCCAGTATTTTGCACCATTCGCATCCGCACATGTCGGACTTGAATAATTCAAAATACCGCGTTGTTAATTTAAATTTGGCAAAACTGAACATATACAGTAAATAAATAATCACAGATCACAGACACAGAGTAATAAATGCAGTGGAAATAAAAGAGATAGTAGTTCATGAAGCTACTATATAAATATATAAGTTACATCAGAGTTAAACCAGATACAATGGAAGAGTAATACGATACATCAGATACAAATCAGAATACATCACTGGAATCATCGAATACTGAAAGCAGAATAGATGGCTGGATCTTCAAGCAAAGCTCCAACTTCAAAGGTGAGTCTCGAATACTGGTACACTCAGTCTGACCCGAGCGTAAAGCAAAACACAAAACACTCGAGTCAGGATTAACATTCTTATATTAATAAATCCAACTCAAGTGAAATAGCAATTGAAATACAAGTAACTCAAAGGATGTTTGGAATAACCATCCTTTAAGGATCCGTTAAACTATCTACTATGTAATAGTGTACTATAAGTAGATAATGTCTATCAGTAATATAAGATATCAAAATAGTGTTAAGGCGTTACCATTATCCCCCTTAACACATTTTATATAAGCGTTATAGTCTATACAGCACTGTAAACTCCACCGTAAACTAGTGGGATATCAGGGAGTACTCCATAGGTATAACACAAAACAAATCGTAGTGGTCTCGTATAAAGGGATACAAGTATGACAAGGCACATGAGGCAATACCCAAGGTAGTGAAACTACCGTTTGCCTGATCCGGACTAGTGAGAACGCATCGCCGCAGCGACCGCAACACCGCGAAACAACACTCCCAAATCAAGGGTGCACCAATCGACAACAAGTAATGAGTAGTTTTCGAAGAAGTGTGTTCGCTCGAGGTAGCTAGCCCCCATTTGGCCCGGCACGGCTCTTGTTTTAGTCATTTCCAATTTGACACAAGTGTCAAGGCTATCCATTATCGTTCTCTTTCTTCAATCATCACGTACATCATTCCAACCACTTCATTCTGGATCACACTCCGCGTATAGTTATTAAAGTGGTTTTCGGTTTAGACAGTGAGTATGTCCCTAACCGACTCCGGTCTCTTTAATAACTTCCGAAATTATTACACCGATTGGTCATTTATTTATTTCAAAACCAAATCAATTTCAATTTCAAATAAAATTTGTAAACCAACATTTCATTTGACTTTCTAAATCAATTTCCATAATTTACGTTTCAACACTTTCAAATTACCATTTCAAAATCTTATAATTCAATTTCAATTTATATTTAAACCATTCAAATATTGATTCAAGTTCATATATAAGTTTCATTCCGAAATCATTTAAATTAATTTAATTTATCATTCAAATCAATTTAAATTCATTAATCGATTTCATTCAATATTCCTTAATTTAATTTATCTTTCAAAACAATTTTTATTTAATTTCCAATTCATTTCAATTACTTAAGTTCAACTCCATTATATTAAAACTTCAAATTTAATTAAATTAGCTTCGACAAATCAACCCTTTAAATTACAAGTCTTACATTAATTTCAAAAATCACATTTGCATTTCTTGATAAAGAAATTCAATTCCACATATTCATTTCCTTAGTTACAATTTCAAAGCTCAATTAATAAAGAACTAAATTTCACTAATTAAATAGTTCAATTTTAATTATCAAAGGATTCAATTTCATTTAATTATTAAATAATTCAATCTCGTTAAATTATTAAATAATTTCAAAACTTAATTCAATAATTTCTTAAATTAAACAACATTCTTTCACCAATTTCTTTATTAATATTTTGTTTCAGATTATTAAATATTCACATTTAAATTTCATCAAAATTCAATTTCCAACTTCCTTTCAAAACCATATTATTTATTCAAATAAAATCTTCATTTTATTTTTAAATCAAATTATTGACCAATCGGGTTTTTATTTAATTCTCTATCCTAGGTCAAAGTTCAATTTGGGTATTTATCATTTCAACCCGATTCCATTTCAATTCAAAAATCAGAGCATAACAAAAAGGGAACTTGCAGTGTGATAACTGGGATTGTGTCAAAGTAAATAAACAAGCAATAACAACAATCAATATCAATCCAATTATCAATTCAAATAATCCCGAAATAATCGTATTAATTCACATTGTTGTTTATGCAAATTAATATAATTATTTCTAGAATCTACACTATCATTTCATGTAGATTAAAGATTATTACACTGATATTAATACGGTTCTTCATTTGATATTTATTATCCAATTTCGAACTACATCAATTTACACAACATACATTCAATGGTTCAAGGTGTACATAACCAAATTTCTACGTATCAATGGATCTAACATTTAAATAAGGTCATATTATGCAAATGTCATCTAATCAAATTTAGCATATATCAAATCTAACTATCCTACGTCAATTTCAATTTCAAATTATTTATCACTTATACATTAACAATTTAACGTTCAATGTCAACATCAAACAATCAATCATTATCAACCAAACTGAATTAATATTGTATAAATAACAGATAGTGGTGTCAGATGTCACAGGTGAACTGATATAGGTAATAACAGTGTAAATAACTAACAACAACATATTTCAATTGTCGTTTCAATTGAAATCAAATTTAATAAATAAAAGAACATTAATCGTGAGTGATTAGTCACCTTTCGAGGCTAGAGGCGAAGGAGAATGAGAAGAGTTACGAACCCGAACACGAACTTCGAAACAAAGCAAAAAAATGGACACGATTCGACGGAGAAGACATGCACAACGGACAAAGCTGATAAATATAAATCCATGAGAATGAATCAATTTAACTGGATAATTTAAACAAGATGATATTACATTATTATTTCCTGTGACGACCGCCCATGACCCCTGCACTGAACCTAGAGATAGTGCGCTGTAAAGTGTGCCAGGCGACCATGGACGATTGTCAGGGTAGATTAAAACAACAGAATCTATCGTATTACTCACAGCGCATGGACAAAATACAATAGAACATATACATAGTGAAGCTTTACAGAATAGAATCTCATCAATAAAACTTCATAATTGTTGAATACAAACATCTGGATAGTCAATACATCAAGCCTCACTACATAACACTCAGAGAATATACAAGCAGCGGAACATCAAGTACATATAATAAGAAAATAATATGCAACCCTCCAGCTCGTCTTCGATATCAGCACCGTGGAAAGCAAGATCAGCACCTGTCACCTGCTACCTAGTCTGCCCGTCCCAAAATGGACGAACAGCCCAAGGCAATAAGAGTTAAAACATAAAGCCTTGAGTCAGACAACAGTCTTAGTGAGCAGTAAATTAACTAACAACATACCAAAAGAGCATAAAGGAAAAGGAATAGGAATACAACCCTCCCACTCCAACCTCTTTCTACAGTGATAGCCCCCAGACACACACTAAGTAGAAGCAAACATAGCAAAGCATACAATGTAAAGTAAAGCAATTATCACTAGAGTCAAGGGCGATGATTTCCAAGTACAAACCCCCAAGGCCTAAACCAAGATCAGATAAGCACCCAGAAAACACTACTCTTGAGACCGAATGACGATACAACCAAACATCCATGACTCTGGCTATCACTGTTATCATTGCTTCGATATCACCGTTAATTGAATGACCGGCACATTCTTTCAGCCGTCCGTCAAGGGCTAATGGAAACCCCGGTTCTAGACATAACTCCCGCACGTCATCGTGCCCCGTGCCTAGGACTATCGAATCTGCCCAGAGTACTTGACTATCAATCATTAGCCTTCAGGGACTATCGAATCTGCCCAACGTACTCTTGCTTTGAGCATGCTAGAACCTTCAACAACGATGAGATCTCAGCCTTCTAGTCATCCTCCTCGACGACTATTTCCATACTAGCTCAAGCGCCTCTCGAGCATCCATTATCCTCAAACTCGAACCATATCACCGAGTTATCAACATGCTTGGAATGATCCCATCTGGATTAGACCAAGACTATCTCATATCATGCCTCGCTTCATCACATCCTCGCAAAGCTTCATCTCAACATCATCATCATCAAATCTATGCATAAGAGCTTCACCATCCGCTATATATGCCACAAGCAGCCTTTCCAATTCAAGAGCCTTTCCCTTAGCTTTTGAATCATCTTCGGTCTAAATCAAATCATCAATCATCTAATTCATTGCAATCAATCAAATCAAACATTAATCCAAGTAAACAAGCATTCAAATATGATCTAAATAGACAATTATAACAATAATGGCAATTTCGTAATTAAAGAGTCAAAAGTCCAACAAGCATGAAAACATGAGCAATGTCTCTAAAATCTTGATGAATGATCTTACATAAGTTAACATGTAGTAAAATGGATATCAAATCATCATGGACAATGGATCTATATGGATCTACACATATGATTAGGAAAATGCATGGAAATCTCTACTTTAACACCAAATCAAGCCAACGATCCGATATACTCCTTTGGATCCGTGTGAGAGATAATCACCACTCACTAAATCACCTAAACAACTCAAAAGAAACCCACTTCAGATCTGGACAGCGAAGGATCTAACTTGATCTATCACCAATCCGCTTCAAATGATGAAATCTCACTTCAATGGATGTAGATCTTCAATCTAAGCTCTTGAATCTTCAATTTGAATCACTAGATTAGAGTGGAGAAAAGAAGTGAAGAAGTGTAGAAGTCAAGCTCTCAAAATGGCAGCACTTCGTCGCTTCGAAATCCGGATCCCAAAAAGTGAGGAAATGGACGTGTATTTATAGGCTGGAATTCCCTAAGTCGTCCGCCTCCTTAAGTCGTCCACGACTTACGACTCAAGAAAGCTTACGACCTAAAACCCCACGACTTAAGACCTCCCAGTCCTACGACTTAACACAACTCAAGCGCGCGACTTAACTTATTCACAACCTAACTTATACGCGACTTTAACAGATGCACGACTTACCTGGGGACACGACCTACGACTTAACTATGGCCAACTTAACACACATGCGACCTAGCGACTTACCATAAGTCGCGACCTAAAGATGCCATGACTTAGCAACTCACGCGACCTAACTACTCACGCGACCTAGTTGGGTTACGACCTAACACTTAAGTCGTTTGGACGACCTAACCATCTTAGGTTGCTTACGACCTAACTATCATATCACCCTATAGGTCGCTTACGACCTAACTACTACTCCTAGGTCGTTAACTCGGGAAGTTTCCTAACTCTCTTTGGTCGCCCCTTCCTTTAAGTCGCTAACCTGCTTATCTCCTAAGTCGCTACAATCCTTAAGTCGCTAAGTTCTATAGGTCGCTCCTATCTCTTAGGTCGTCTACGACCTATACCTTAACGACTTATCCCATTAGCCTTAAGTCTCTCCACGACCTATCTTTCTTTACGACCTAAGTCCCCGGGTTGCATCACTCTTAAGTCGCTCATGACCTAACTTCTACGCGACTTATGCTTTGAACGACTTAAACCCTAGACGACTTAACTATTATCTGACTTAACTTCCTTAAGTCGTTTCACTCCTTAGGTTTCCAACTTTCTATAAGTCGCCTATTCCCTTAACTCGGTCAGCCTTCTTAGGTCGCCACAAATGCTGCGACCTAACTCCTTAGGTCGCCTACGACCTAAGACTTAGTCAAAATTTTCGCCTGGACTTCGTGATGACTTATCTTCTACTCGATTCAAGCTACAACACTATCGTCCAAATAACAACGGTTTCAATTATTCGATCCGTAAAAATACGGGTCGTTACATTCTCTCCCCCTTAGGAATTTCGCCCCCGAAATTCCAAACAAACAAGAGTAATCAGAGACTATTCTACACGCCTATCATCCATAGCAATCAACAAACCATGCATCCAATTCTAGCTTAGCATGCAGAATTCTAAAACTAGAACAAGTTACAATATCGTGAGATGACACGACACCTTAGGGCCATACCTTAAAGAGTTCAGGATGAGCTGCCTTCATCCTCTCTTCCACCTCCCACGTACAGTCGTTATCATCATCACTCCATTGTATCTTGAGAAACTTAACTACCTTCCTCCTAAGCTGTTTTGTGTCGGTTTCAACAACACGAAGCGGCCTACGAGGTCTCTTATCGACTGGATCACCTTCAAAATCTTCATAGCTATCAGCAGAAACCACTGTATTCGAATCGTGCACATACTTCCGTAGATACGATACATGAAAAACATTGTGCACGCTCGACATCTTCTCTGGTAACTCCAATCTGTAGGCGAGCCTTCCAATTCGCTCGATGATCGGGAATGGTCCAACAAATCTCGGAGTCAACTTTCCTTTCTTCCCGAATCGAATAACATTCTTCAGTGGAGAAATCTTCACAAAAACCATATCACCTACGTCGAATTCCAAATCCTTACGACGCTTATCTGCATAACTCTTCTGTCGGTCTTGGGCTGCCTTCATTCGTTGCCGAATGATCTCGATGCAATCCGCAGTCTGTCGAATCATCTCTGGCCCAAGCATCAGCTTTTCTCCGGTCTCTAACCAACATGTCGGAGAATTACACGGCCTTCCATACAATGCCTCATATGGTGCCATACCAATGCTTGACTGGTAACTGTTATTGTATGCAAATTCCACCAAATGAAGGTGATCTTCCCATGATCCTCCGAAATCCAAAATACAAGCTCTAAGGAGATCTTCCAAAACTCGGTTGACTCTCTCGGTCTGACCATCTGTTTGAGGATGATAAGCTGTACTCAAACATAACTCGGTTCCCAAAACTTCCTGGAAACTCTTCCAAAATCCGCTAGTGAACAATGGGTCTCGATCGCTCACTATACTCTTCGGAATACCATGGAATTGAACTATCCACTTAACATACAACTCAGCCAACTTTTATGCAGTCCTAGTCGATCGAACAGGAATGAATCTTGCACTCTTAGTCAGACGATCTACGATGACCCAAATCCCTTCATTTCCCGTTCTTGTTCTAGGTAGACCATCAATAAAATCCATCGATACTTGCTCCCACTTCCATGTAGGAACTTCTAATGGCTGAAGCAATCCACTCGTCTTCTTCTGTTCAGCTTTTACCAACTGGCAGTTTATGCACTTGGAAATAAAATTTCCAACATCCTTCTTCATGCCTTCCCAGTAGTAGGTTCTCTTCATATCCTGATACATCTTATTTCCACCTGGATGAATTGTCAGCTTCGAGTGATGACTTTCCTTCATAACTTCACTCCTCAATTCATCTATATCGGGAACAACTAGTCGTCCTTGCTTCCGAAGCCAACCCTCTCGATCGACCTCGAATCCTTTATCCTTTTCTGGGTCCATTCCAGATTCCACATCACGGATAATCTTGACAATCTTATCGTCTCACTTTTGGCTCTCGCCAATCCTTTCCACAAGAGTCGGTCTTATCGATAAGTTTGCCAACATTTCAGGTTCCAATTCACATCTAGGCCTGAAGTCAAATCCAGCTAAATACTCGAGATTCTTCCATTCTGAAAACATGGCTCCCAATCCTGCATGTCTTCGAATTAACGCATCTGCCACTGCGTTACCTTTTCCCGGAGTATAAGCTATACCAAAATCATATGATGCCAAAAACTCTAGCCAACGTTGCTGCCGAAGATTCAAATCCTTTTGGGAGAAAAGATACTTCAACGACTTATGGTCCGTAAACAACTCGAATCGAACTCCCAATAGATAATGTCTCCACATCTTCAGAGCAAATACAATTGCCGCTAACTCCAAATCATGAGTCGGGTAATTCCTTTCGTGCGGCTTCAGTTGTCGACTTGCATACGCAACAACTTTATCCTTCTGCATCAGCACTGCTCCAAGTCCAGTACCACATGCGTCGGTGTAAACCACCATCTCTTCATTCCCACGTGGAATAGTCAAAACAGGAGCACTCGTCAATCGCTCTTTCAGGATTTCGAAAGCTTGCTCACACTTAGCATCCCATCTGAACACTTGGTTCTTCTTCGTCAATCCTGTTAATGGTGCAGCCGCCTTGGAGAAGTCTTTGATAAACCGTCGATAATATCCTGCTAATCCAAGAAAAATTCTCACATCAGATGCATTCTTAGGTCTAACCCAATCCTGGATTGCTGCCACCTTAGCGGGATCAACCACTATTCCGTTTCCAGAAATCACATGGCCTAAGAACCTCACTTCACTCTTCGAGAAGTGACACTTTGAAAACTTAGCCTTCAGCTGATGTTTCTGTAAGATCTCCAAAACAATGCGCAAGTGCGTCTTGTGCTCTTCTTCAGTTCTGGAATAAATCAGAATATCGTCCACGAACACAAGTACAAACTTGTTCAACTGATCTCTGAACACTTTATTCATAAGATACACAAAATATGCTGGCGCGTTAGTTAACCCAAACGGCATTACCAGCCACTCAAAGAAACCGGATGGTGTTCGAAAAGCAGTCTTCGGCACACTTGTAACGACCCTGAAATTTCAAAAATTCAAATTGAAAATATTTAATGAATTTTAAATATTTGAAAGATGAATTGACTCGAATTTTAAATTATCAGGATAAATTGGGCGATTAAATTTTAGAATTTAATCGATTGAAAATTGAATTTGAATTGAATCGGGATTCATAAATAATGTAAAGGAGTTTGTCAATCGATTAAAATTCTTTTATAAATTTTGTTAAGTGTTAAGAGTTAAACGGGCTTTAAATTTCAATGTTGGCCCACGTTTGATATTGGTGCCGTGATTAAGTATACCCGTTTCCCCTCATTTTTTCTCATTCAAAACCCTAGTTCTAAAAATAACGAAAATGGTGGCGGCTCGATCTTCCTCGTCTCCAAATTAGGGTTCGTTAAAAAAAAAATCGAAGAGGCTCCGACCTTCGAAGCTCGTTCCATCGACGTTTTCTTCGTTTCTTGCTCGCGACTATTTCCAAACAACAGGTGAGTAATTTCTATTACTCACATCTTCTTCGACTTAGTTGAATCTGTTGTTTACTTTGTTTCCGTGGTTTTCGACCTGTCTTGATTGTGCCGATGTTGATTAGGGATTTTGACTCGACTTGTTCGACTTTTCCATTTGTCTTGGCTTCAGCTTTGTGCTTGTTTCAGTTGTCTTTAAAATGAAAAAAAAAAGAATTTACATAAAATCGTTTTCATCTTGGCACTGACTTGGTTAATTTTGGCCTCGACACTTTTGTTGATATTATTTAAACGGTTATGCCGTTGTACCCCTGTCACTTATTGACTTCGGTCCTAGGTTGGCCACGGTATCTTTGTGGGACATCGTCTTGATTTTCTGCTTCGACTTCAGTACAGGCTTGTTTAAATATTTTGATTTTCGTTGTCTGATCAAGTGAGAACCTCGGCATTGAATTCCCAGTTGTTTTGAATACTTTGACACTTTAAAATTTTCTTCTTCTTGTGGCTCGAATTTATAGAGTTTGGCAGGCTTGCACTGTCACCTGTCCTGCATATGTGTGCATATACACAAATATGTTTGTGTGTATGCATATATGGGTGGATGGACTTGATATTTTTTTTTACTGATATTGCTTTCTCTGTAATCTTGTTTTTGCGACATCCTTGTCGTGTCTTGATCACTGTTAATCTGAACACTTCAGACTTGTATTTTGATATTGCCACTTCACTGCCTTCCTGTGTGTACTGCTATCATGTTGACCTGTTTGCATTTGTTTTGCATCCATGTTGATATTGTGCATTTAGTTCCAGTGCACTTTGATCATTGTAGTCTAAACCCTTTTGTTTCGTGCACTTTGTATAGTTACCACAGTTTCAAGCATTGTCTTCATGGCATTCATGTCTGCTGTCATTACTATATTGAGGTCTGGTTCCTTGTTTCATTTGGTAATTCATCTTGAACCATGTCTGCGGCACTGAACTTAGTCATTGCTGCAGTTTGATGTGGTTATATGTGCACGTTATATTTGCATTCTGTAGCTACTGTAGTACATTGTTGATCCATCATTGTTTTGTGACTGTAGTTCGAGCTACTGCACTTGATATTGACATTGTTGAAGTTGATCATTTTGTAACCTGATCTGGTTCACTGTGTACTTGCTAGTTCCTTCTGTTTGTCACTTGAACTTGTTCATGTTGGCCCTGGATTCACTTATGTACTTTGACTCTGGCCTGTCTGCATTTGTGATATTTGTTTATCTGATAACTATAGCCTGTGTAGTTGCAGTTTTACATTTGACTTCCTTATTTACTTTGTTGACATTGCAACTGTGTAGTCGAACATTTGGGTCCTTTATTCCAGTCTTCATGTTGCTCTCTGCATACTTGAACTGTTATTGTTTCATATGCCTGTACTCACTTGATCACTTCCAGTTATACTGCTATTTGTATTTCAGTGCTTCATGTTGTAGCTTGACCATTTCATAGTAGTTACTTGCAGTTTTACATTGTAGCCTTGATTCACTGTTGCATTTGTTGTTGTGGCCATGTTGAAATTGTGCATGTTCATATATACTCCTGGTTTCATTGTATGACATAAGTTGGTCTGCATTTAGTAGTTGAGCCAATGTTGTGGACCGAGAAATTCATTTTGATGTTCACCTGTCATCACTGGTTCAAGTGTAGTAGTACTTCTTGTACTCTGATTGCTCTATCCTTGATGTTTCTTTTGTTCTGATTCATTGATTCGTTTCATATTTCGTATGTCGTATTGGCGAGGCCGTACACATTAGCGTGTACGGCAGCCAATCAAAACTTGATGTTTTGTTGTTTTTAAAATTGTTTTAATGTTGAAAATCCAAAATATTTTGAATCGTATTTTGATTTGGTTTAAATTGATAATCTTTGTAGTTAATCGCCGTTTTCGGCAATCCCATTCTTTTCTAAATCATCTTCATTTAGAAATCTTTCCATCTATCTCTGTTGATGATTTAAATCTGTTGATTTATTGTTTAACACTGTTTAGTGTTAAAATTTTCGTTATCCGATTTCTTTGTTAAAAGGATTGGATAGACGGGAATTATTGTGACTGTCGTCTATTTAAATTATTATTGTCTCTATGCACTCATAAACTGGTTTGAATTAGACTGACCTGTGTATTATTTTCTTTTGAATATAATATTCGGGTCAGACCGAGTATTTTTACAGCTTGAAGATTTTCAGGCAGCGAAGTTAGAGAGAGAAAGTAAAGAATCACTTTAGTTCAAGAAAATTGTATTTTAAGATATTCCGCTGTATTAGTTAAATAAATTGTATAAACTCTGATGTATGTATTCAAAAAGATTTATAGAAATGAAATATCATTAATCTGTGTTTCTATGGCTGATTCTGTTTAAATTACATAAACTAAATAACAATCCGTCTTTTTGAACGTTTCGAGTTGGTTTAATTACCGACTGGAGGCGGTCAGAAAGGGGGAATGTTACAGAGTGGTATCAGAGCTTTGGTTTACACAAAGCTTAGTTTATGGCGTTTAATATGAATATTTACTAGAAACACTTTAAAAGTAAATGTTTTTCAAATCTAAAGAAGTATAAAATTGTTTTTGAAAATAAAGATTTTTAACTTAAGTAAAGTTAAATTGAATTGAATTAGTATTAATAAATATATTATTTGAAATTTAACTAAAGGAAGTTAAATAAATTGAACTCTATTTGATAAATTATTGAGATGGAAAGTTAAACTTGAAAGATAAGTGATTATATGATATGAATTGGTAAGGTTAAATTAATAAGTTGTATAACTTATAAAATGAATTTTTTTTAAGTAAAACCAGTTGTTAAAATGGTTAAACAGTTTTGTTAAGTAAAACAAAATCTAAATTTTGAATAGTGATATGAATTTGACTTTAGTAAAGTTAAATAAAATAGAATTTCAAATAAATTTGAGGCAAACTTAAGTTGTATAGTGAAAATTAATACAAATGAAGATAAAATGAAACATAGCTTAAGTAATGTTGAATGAGGTTGAATTTGATATCAAAATGAAATTAAATGTGTTAAACCAAATTGAATGTAAGCAAAGTAAATAAATTTGGTTTTGCTAGTTGATTGTATAGAAATTCACTAAGTGTTAATGAAATTGAATTAATGGAAATTGGAAGCTAAGTAATTAAATTCAAATTGAAAGATAAGTAAATTTAAATAGAATCAAATTTGATTTGAATTGAAAGCAAACTAACTTGGATATAAATTAGTGAATGTGAACTAATTGAATATGAATGAATGTTAGTAAAAATCCAATGTGAATGAATCAAATGTGATTAGAGTGAAAATCAAGTCGATGAATGATTTACTAAAGAACTAATAGATTGTTTTGGAGATAGAAAATTGACAAATTTATATAATAGTTTGAATTGGAAATTTTTGAATTATTATAAACGGTTTAAATAGAAGATTTGAAAAGGTTGATATTATGTTGGAATTATAAAACGAATTTTGTATAAGTGTTGAAAATGAAGTATAATTGGATTTCATAAGTTAATGAAATTTAAAAGTTTTATAATGTGAAGTTATAAAATGAATCGATGTTGCAAAATAAAAGAATTTATAAGTAATTTACTTATAAATTAAATTTTTGATATAAAACTGAGTTATAAAGGAAGGGTTAATAAAGTGATTTTTATAAATTGAAGTCTTTATGAATAGGAATAGAATTTATGAATATTGTTTATAAATTCGAAATTGACTTATTTTGATAAGTAAATTCTTATAGCTTGTTAAAAGATGTATATTCACAATTCTGGACCGTGAATATATTATTGAATAAAATGGACATGTTTTGGGAAAGTGATATTTTAAAACGAATATAATTGTTTTAAAGATGTTTTAAAAGGCATTGAATATCGAAACCATAGATTTCAACATTCATTGTTGAAATAGACGTTTTCGAATATAAGGAAATGGTAGACTATAACACTATTGTTATAGTAAATGATTTCCGAAAGGAAATGTTTTGTATAGTATTGGGGTTTATACATCTATCTAAATTTCGAATCCCTATACTAGTGATTTTGAGTTGTCGTAACGATGTTTTACGTAACATTCGTTTTGACTCAAATAAATATGTGAAAGAGAATGATTTCCTTAAAGATGAAATATATACTTAATTTTGATTAAAGTATATCGAATATTTTCAAATGTTGAAAATAGATTAGATTTGTGAATTACTTATTTTTTTAAATAAGTATGGAAATGTTTTTCCAAATATGAAATGTTGTGAATATATTCCGTAAGGGATAAATGATTTGAAATTCATTTTCGAAGTCGAAGTTGAAAAGTTAAATGAGAAATTTGAACAATTAGTTCAATTTGAATTTTTTCAAAAAGATTGAATCGTTAAGTTAAATTGAGTTTAACTTCGACATCAAAGACAATATAAGTTGAGCTTTGAATTTCAGATGATGATTTGGATTGTATGTCTAACATTGTGAATTGATGACATAGCAATTGATCTCTATTAAATATATATCTGTTGGTGGCGGAGAATTTATTCTCTTAGCTTAACACCCTTCTCTGAGACGTACGAGCTCAGAGGTTATATATCGGTAGACATCAATTCTGTGTTGAGAATTGACGATGTAGCGTGAAATCCAAATCGAATGTGAAAGTCGATAATAAAATGGAATTATGAATATGAATTAGGTTTGAGATAACCTTAAATTTCCAAATCGACTTAGAGGAAATTTTTGAAATCCTCTATTTGTTATGGATATAGGATATGTAGGTTTTCAGAACTTATATATATGAATGCGGTGAATTTGAAAACCGTCAGTTTAGAAAGTCATTGTTATGGAAATCTTATGTAAGCTTACATGGATATGATATGTACGAAATGTGAAATGAAGTACTACATATATATGATATTATGTTTTCTAAACCGAGGATATGAAAAAGTACCTTCCATTTATTATTGGAGAAGGTATTGGAACTCGTGAAGAGTGTCCATTTGAAATTCGTAGCTACGTAGAATTTTCCATAAGTTGGAATGTCCATTTGGACTAGAATCCCTCGTGATGGGATCATGTTGATTATGATGTATGTTAGCGTAATTTGAGGGGCGAGATGCCTACAGTTACAAGCGATTCCACTGGGATAGTGGCGCAACCGCCGAGTAAACTGCAATCTAAATGCCAAAGCGAAATTCGAGGGGCGAGATGCCTACGGTTACAAGCGATTCTACTGGGATAGTAGCGTAACCGCCGTGTGGACCGCGATCTATGGCAACAACCATGGCGAAATTCAAGAGAGATGTGAAATCTACGGTTACAAGCGATTCTACTGGGATAGTAGCGTAACCGCCGGGTAAACTGTGATCCATGGGGGAACGTGCTTTCCATATCCATTTTTGAAAAAGAATTTTTAAAGTATTTTCACTGGGAATTGAAGCAAGTATATTTAGTACTTGGAGATTTTTAGTCCTGCGCCTGGCCAGCGTATGCCTAATGTCTGTAAGAACGACAATAGACTTGTTAAGTTTCGAGTTAGCAAGTATTTTCAAACTTTAAATAGCAAATCAATAGCCTGAAATTAAAATTTAAAAATTCCTACCTAATAAACTAAGGAAGAAGATCTTTGAAATGTTTTGAAAGTTCACAGCTTTGGAAGAGATATATTATGCAAATCTCTAACGTGAAGAATTTGTAAATTTGAATCTGAGTTTTGTAAATCGAAATTTTGGTAAAAGACTTATGCGTTTTGATTTCAAAAATCAATGAACAAAAGGAAATAATAAACAAAACTAGTGAGATTAAACAAATGGAATGAATCCTATATTCATTTATTTGTATTAAGATTCAAGCTTAGTAAAAAAAATTGTGTTGGGTATAAATATTGGTGAAATTTTAACGACCTTTCCTTTTCGAGGACGAAAAGTTTTAAGGAGGGAAGATTGTAACGACCCTGAAATTTCAAAAATTCAAATTGAAAATATTTAATGAATTTTAAATATTTGAAAGATGAATTGACTCGAATTTCAAATTATCAGGATAAATTGGGCGATTAAATTTTAGAATTTAATCGATTGAAAATTGAATTTGAATTGAATCGGGATTCATAAATAATGTAAAGGAGTTTGTCAATCGATTAAAATTCTTTTATAAATTTTGTTAAGTGTTAAGAGTTAAACGGGCTTTAAATTTCAATGTTGGCCCACGTTTGATATTGGTGCCGTGATTAAGTATACCTGTTTCCCCTCATTTTTTCTCATTCAAAACCCTAGTTCTAAAAATAACGAAAATGGTGGCGGCTCGATCTTCCTCGTCTCCAAATTAGGGTTCGTTAAAAAAAAAATCGAAGAGGCTCCGACCTTCGAAGCTCGTTCCATCGACGTTTTCTTCGTTTCTTGCTCGCGACTATTTCCAAACAACAGGTGAGTAATTTCTATTACTCACATCTTCTTCGACTTAGTTGAATCTGTTGTTTACTTTGTTTCCATGGTTTTCGACCTGTCTTGATTGTGCCGATGTTGATTAGGGATTTTGACTCGACTTGTTCGACTTTTCCGTTTGTCTTGGCTTCAGCTTTGTGCTTGTTTCAGTTGTCTTTAAAAATAAAATAAAAGAATTTACTTAAAATCGTTTTCATCTTGGCACTGACTTGGTTAATTTTGGCCTCGACACTTTTTTTGATATTATTTAAACGGTTATGCCTTTGTACCCCTGTCACTTATTGACTTCGGTCCTAGGTTGGCCACGGTATCTTTGTGGGACATCGTCTTAATTTTCTGCTTCGACTTCAGTACAGGCTTGTTTAAATATTTTGATTTTCGTTGTCTGATCAAGTGAGAACCTCGGCATTGAATTCCCAGTTGTTTTGAATACTTTGACACTTTAAAATTTTCTTCTTCTTGTGGCTCGAATTTATAGAGTTTGGCAGGCTTGCACTGTCACCTGTCCTGCATATGTGTGCATATACACAAATATGTTTGTGTGTATGCATATATGGGTGGATGGACTTGATATTTTTTTTTACTGATATTGCTTTCTTTGTAATCTTGTTTTTGCGACATCCTTGCCGTGTCTTGATCACTGTTAATCTGAACACTTCAGACTTGTATTTTGATATTGCCACTTCACTGCCTTCCTGTGTGTACTGCTATCATGTTGACCTGTTTGCATTTGTTTTGCATCCATGTTGATATTGTGCATTTTGTTCCAGTGCAATTTGATCATTGTAGTCTAAACCCTTTTGTTTCGTGCACTTTGTATAGTTACCACAGTTTCAAGCATTGTCTTCATGGCATTCATGTCTGCTGTCATTACTATATTGAGGTCTGGTTCCTTGTTTCATTTGGTAATTCATCTTGAACCATGTCTGCGGCACTGAACTTAGTCATTGCTGCAGTTTGATGTGGTTATATGTGCACGTTATATTTGCATTCTGTAGCTACTGTAGTACGTTGTTGATCCATCATTGTTTTGTGACTGTAGTTCGAGCTACTGCACTTGATATTGACATTGTTGAAGTTGATCATTTTGTAACCTGATATGGTTCACTGTGTACTTGCTAGTTCCTTCTGTTTATCACTTGAACTTGTTCATGTTGGCCCTGGATTCACTTATGTACTTTGACTCTGGCCTGTCTGCATTTGTGATATTTGTTTATCTGATAACTATAGCCTGTGTAGTTGCAGTTTTACATTTGACTTCCTTATTTACTTTGTTGACATTGCAACTGTGTAGTCGAACATTTGGGTCCTTTATTCCAGTCTTCATGTTGCTCCCTGCATACTTGAACTGTTATTGTTTCATATGCATGTACTCACTTGATCACTTCCAGTTATACTGCTATTTGTATTTCAGTGCTTCATGTTGTAGCTTGACCATTTCATAGTAGTTACTTGCAGTTTTACATTGTAGCCTTGATTCACTGTTGCATTTGTTGTTGTGGCCATGTTGAAATTGTGCATGTTCATATATACTCCTGGTTTCATTGTATGACATAAGTTGGTCTGCATTTAGTAGTTGAGCCAATGTTGTGGACCGAGAAATTCATTTTGATGTTCACCTGTCATCACTGGTTCAAGTGTAGTAGTACTTCTTGTACTCTGATTGCTCTATCCTTGATGTTTCTTTTGTTCTGATTCATTGATTCGTTTCATATTTCGTATGTCGTATTGGCGAGGCCGTACACATTAGCGTGTACGGCAGCCAATCAAAACTTGATGTTTTGTTGTTTTTAAAATTGTTTTAATGTTGAAAATCCAAAATATTTTGAATCGTATTTTGATTTGGTTTAAATTGATAATCTTTGTAGTTAATCGCCGTTTTCGGCAATCCCATTCTTTTCTAAATCATCTTCATTTAGAAATCTTTCCATCTATCTCTGTTGATGATTTAAATCTGTTGATTTATTGTTTAACACTGTTTAGTGTTAAAATTTTCGTTATCCGATTTCTTTGTTAAAAGGATTGGATAGACGGGAATTATTGTGACTGTCGTCTATTTAAATTATTATTGTCTCTATGCACTCATAAACTGGTTTGAATTAGACTGACCTGTGTATTATTTTCTTTTGAATATAATATTCGGGTCAGACCGAGTATTTTTACAGCTTGAAGATTTTCAGGCAGCGAAGTTAGAGAGAGAAAGTAAAGAATCACTTTAGTTCAAGAAAATTGTATTTTAAGATATTCCGCTGTATCAGTTAAATAAATTGTATAAACTCTGATGTATGTATTCAAAAAGATTTATAGAAATGAAATATCATTATTCTGTGTTTCTGTGGCTGATTCTGTTTAAATTACATAAACTAAATAACAATCCGTCTTTTTGAACGTTTCGAGTTGGTTTAATTACCGACTAGAGGCGGTCAGAAAGGGGGAATGTTACAACACTATTCTTAGCCACTCTCAACTGGTGAAATCCCGTTGCCAAATCCATCTGAGAAAACACCTTAGCTTCGTGAAGCTGATCAAACAAGTCATCTATCCTCGGCAATGGATACTTGTTCTTCTTAGTCACTTTATTCAACTCACGATAATCCACACACAGTCTTAACGATCCATCTGCCTTGGTTGCAAACACAACTGGTGCACCCCATTCGGACACACTACGCCGAATGAATCCTTTCTGTAAAAGGTCATCAACCTGCACCCTCAACTCCTGCTGTTCCCTAGGCGCCATCCGCCTAAGAGGCATCACAACAGGTCTGGCTCCTTCAACTAGATCTATACGAAACTCGATCTCTCTATGCGGCGGTAACCCTTTGACTTCGTCAAAGACATCCTCGAATCCATTCGCGATTGGCACCGATGACAGTCCATCCCGTGGAACAACTAGCGAATACATGAAGCTCATGGAGACGCCTTCTTCATGCTTACATCGTATCACAATCTTTCGCCCCTCCACATTCTCAACTGTCACCTCCAACCTTTCGCAATCAACCTTTGCCGCATACTTCCTAAGCCAGTCCATACCCAAAATAATTCCGAACCCCGAAAAGTTTAGAACAAAACAATCACAAACAAAACAACAACCATGACTCGACACAATCAGACCATGGCATAACATACACAAACAAGACGAACCCCCAACTGGATTGGTCACAACCAATGGCCTATCAACAATATCCGGTTCTAAACCCAACCGGCCTACAAGTTCACTACAAACAAACGAATGCGACGCCCCAGTATCAAACAGAACTCTAACTGGAACACCACATAGGAAAAGAGTACCTTGAACCACCACACTCTTTCCTTTCTCTTCAGCGGTAGGAGCTTTTGAAGACGATGGAACAGCCCCCAAAGCATAAGCTTGCACAATCTTCTTGTCCCTCCTCGGTTCTGGACAATTCTTCCTGATATGCCCCGACTTGTCACAGTTGTGACACTTCATTGGCACCTTCGGATTCTTACAATCCTTAGAGAAATGGCCCTTCTGCTGACAATTGTAGCAAGTCACTTCGCCCTTCGGCCTCTTCTGGCCATCCTTACCCTTCTACTGCTGCTGCTTCCTCTTCTTGTTTCCACCCTGCTGTGGTTTAGACTCTCCCCTGGTCACAACAATAACAGATCCTTCCTTAGGAAACAGACTCTCATGCCTGAGAGCTTTCTCCACAAGCTTTTCAAATGAATCGTCCAAATGATCCACCAACTGCCTCCCAAGATAACTGTCCAAGCCTGTCACAAACTTCTCGTTCTTCTGATATGCAGATTCAATGTACGATCGGGCATATTTGGACAAAGCTTCAAACTCAGAAACATACTCAAGAACTGGTCTTCCTCCTTGCTTGAGCTCCTGTAATACCCCAAAATTTTGTGAAAAATCATTTTTGTAAAATGATTTAATTTTTGAAATATTTAGATTTAAATATGGTGAAATTTTTGGAATAAATAGTGTGCAAGTATATGTGTGCACGTGCACACTGAAATGGCACAAGGAAGAACTCCAGATTTCTTGGATTTAAAACAAGAATTAAAAAGCAATACAAACATGATTTTGCAACATGGATATTTGATTTCTGGAATTATATGGATCATCTTAGAAAATAAGAAAAGTAAGTTTTAATTTAAATCAGTAAACAGATTTTATTTAAAACCCAGAAAAGAAAATTATACATATATATGTTATAAGGATTTGTAAACCTGTATACATATAGGTGCATATGTTTCTGAAATTAAAGAGGAATTAAATAAGCCTAGATAAGATATGTATACAAATATACATTTTTAAGTACTGAAAAGTATATATATATATATATATATATATATAAGCAAGTGAAACTATAACATTAAAATGACATGAAATGTGATACAAGTCAATATGCTTGTGTAGGCAAAAATAGCAAAGGGGATTCTCAGGAATAATTAAAATATAAGATAGGATAGTCACACTTTTAACATGACTAGGTGAGTGGCCATTTTCTGAAAAGTAAAAGAAAGAAAATGCAGCCTTTAAATTGGTTAATATGGCCAGGGTATTAAGGAGGAAAAATGAATGAAAAATGCATGAAGATGGTTAGGTCAGAAATGGAATTTTGTTTTAACAAAACCCTAGTGGAAAAATGCATATAAATAGGCAGTTTCAGCCAGTAAAATTATCTTTACCCCGAGCTGCACAAAAATAAGAAAGGAAGAAAAATATTGGAAGGAAGGAGAAAACACTCATACAAGGATTTTCTGGATTAATAAGAAGAAATATTTAGGTGAGTAACCTCACTGAGTTCATGGCATTAAGACCTGAGATGAGGCAGCCACTTTTTATATTGCCATTTATATATTGCTGGTTTTGATATATATGATTTCATCAATGCTTTTTGGATGTCTTATTTTAAATCTGATATGATATAATATGGATGATTTTGGTGATCTTTGATTTGCTGAGACATTTGTCTTTGGATGTGTATCATACTGTTTTATTTTTACTCAAAAATGTTAAAGTCCAGAATCTTAAAATTATATAGAGAATACTCTCAACTGTTATAGATCTATGGCATGGAAACTTTACAAAAATGATTGGGAGCTGCATTATACTTGGTATAAGGGCTGAGGCTTGTAAAGAAAAATGTTAAGGGTGCAATAGAAATTTTCTAAGTGCTGAGCCCTTAATCAAATCAAAAAAAAAAGAAGAAACTCACAAGCTAAAATTATGATTGAACCAGATCCTGAATCTGAATCAATCATAAAGGCTTGCAGATCAATATAATAAGAACATGCCATGCCTCTTTTACAGTTGAAAATATTCTTATATCTTACTGAGATCAAGACATATTGACCCCATTTAGGAAATAACTGTCTGCTTATTTCTGAGGAGAATTATGCTAGGAAAGATTATGGATGTTTCCATGTTTGCAGTGACATGCTCACTTAGCATATTTGATGATAGGATTTAAGACAATACACTAGTAAATAAACTAGGGAAGGGAAGGCCAAGAAGGCTGCTGGAATGCTTGTCATATTTGAAGTATGCAAGTTGGCACATGGTTTGTTTAAGCCCTGAGATCTTTGTGCAATGATGTGAATTAGTTCATTGCAATGTGTCCCTGTGATTCCTTAATAGCAGATGAGGCAGGAATTTAAATTGAATTATACAACCTGTAAATGAAGAAATAGGAATATGGATATTTCTTAGGTTGAATGGTATGGAACCAAGATGGTTCCAGTGAATGCAAATGTTGCAAATAGATAATTATGTTTGCATGATTATGTATGCAAGTGTAAGAATGATAAATGAATATATCATACCTGAATCAACTTAATTATACTATGTTAAAGTAATTGATTGCAGGAATTTGCTTAAATAACTAGTTGGTGCTCTTATATTCTCTATTTCTTAATATCATGAATGTATTGATGTTACTCATACCAGATCTTAGATCTGACCCTTGTTTGCTCATGGCATATGGGGTGTCTCATTTTAAAATGAGGCAGCCACTCATGCTCTTTCAGGGAACGCAGGCACTAAGTAGAAAATGAAGTTATGGCTATTATGGAGGAGTGAATGAACATGCTAGCTAGTTTCAATAAGAACTTAAATTGATTATATCTGCATGTATTCAGGAAAAATTTTATGTTTCTAAGATTTCCAGTCATGTAATGAATTCTATTATGGTTAGATGGACTAGTTGTATCATGTTAAATATATTGTTATGCACTAAGGTTTAAAATCTAAAAGAAATATCTGAGTGGGGAACAAGGAAATGATCTTAAGTATTGATATGGATGCTTGGAAAAGAAATATGCATATGTAGGTGAGCTACTGTTTTGCATAATTTATATTATGTATTAGTTAATCTTGAGACATAACAGAGCACTGAGTTTTAGAATAAAATCTGGATTTAGCTAGAAGTAAACTTATAAGGATTTTAGTTTCCTTTTTACTGAAATGCTTTGTAAATAAGTTTGAATTCATTTCTGAATCGTATTGAGAAAAGTAAAATGTTTTTAAAAGCTTCAGACAGAATGCAATGAATGGTATCTCCATTGCTTTGAACTAGTGTGTAGCAGATACAGGATACATGAGTTAACCAGCTTCAAATAAATGATGTATTGGTTGATCATGATAGATTGTATTTTGAAAATAAAAATGCATTTCAAAAGCTTAGTACATTTAGCAATTGTTTCACCACAATCATCTTTAAAAGATTAAGACAGATAAGCAATGTAAACTGGTTTGAACAAACAAAACCTGGCAACACTCCATATACTCTGAAGTTTAGGTAGATTCTGGTTTGTAAAATGCAAATAAAAGAATGGCCAGATTAACCACATGGTTAGACCATAGGTCAGGCAAATTGTTCACTTCAAATCAATGAAGCAAGGAACCATTTGAACCCAGTTTTCTGGAAAATGAGCAAAGATATTGACATGTGCATGTATATCTGTGTACATGTTGATATTTGGGCAAAAATATAAACATAAATTCCTAGAACAGTTGTAGGAATGGGTTTCAAAAATAATAAAGCAAGAAATATTGTTTTGTATGTTAGATTATAGGCAAAAATTAAGTATATATGTGCAGATATAGGTAGATATCAGATTTCAAACCATACAGGAGAAAAATAAAAAGAAAAACAAAAATTGGGTTTGAACCGACCAGCATAGCACTCGAACTCGTGACCTCTCATGTGTAAGTTAGGCGCGTTTCCATTACGCCTAGATGTTGCTTGTGTTCACTTATGATCCACTTTCTTTTAGCCTGAGTTTGAGACTATACAGATTTTAACACAAACATCCATATTAAAAGCTTGCTTTCCACTGATTATTACTTGATCATTTCTTAATTAGAATAACAGACTAAAGTACATGTTTCCAGTGGATTCTATGGTCAAAAATCAGGATACAATAATTAATCTTTTATCAGGGAATTATCACATTTTAATAGATTTAAAAGGATTTCTACTTACATATTATCATGCTCTGATTCTAGTAGAATATAACATAGATATCTTCATATATGTATGTTAGGAATGATTTAGATTTAAAACAATATTTTTATATTGTGAAAGATCCTGGATATATTTTGATTATTGATAAAGAAAATGACCCTGGGAAATATATTTGTAATGAATGATATATCTATATATCATCTCTTAACAAAAAAAAAATCCTTATGAAATTAGGGTGAAAATGGGAGGGTCATTTCAGTTGGTATCAGAGCACTTGGTTGCATTGATTGTTAAGTATTATAGAAATGTATTATGTCTGTTTGTTTTGGATGAAATAATTTAGATAAGAAAACAGAAATTACAGAAGTACTCATAATATACTAATACCATTTGCCCAGAATTTAGTTAGCAGACCATGGTAGGAAGAGGATCTCATCACAATGCAGGACCCAGTGCACCTCAAATGCTTGATATGCAAGAATTTGTGAGGGTTTTAAGAGATGGAATTGGGCATAGGCCTGAGAACCCACATGAAGAGCTTTCAAAACTACTGAAGACTTATTCCAATTTGGGAGGCAGGAGTTTTGAAGGAACTGAGAGTGTGATGGAAATTCAAGCATGGTTGAGAACACTTGATAGGATTTTCAATGACATGCAGTTGGATGACCAAAGGAAGAGGCAAGTAGCTTCTAGACAACTGAAAGGGGTAGCTTTAAGCTGGTGGGAGGTGATCATAGCTGGAAGAAATGAAAATGAAATCACTTGGAATCAGTTCAAGGAGATGTTGGAGGCAAGATTTGTACCAGCATCAGCCAAGACCACTTTGCTTGAAGAATTTATCAAACTTAGGCAGGGAACTTTGAATGTCACTGAATACACTCAAAAGTTTGAGGGGCTATCCAATTATGGAGCAATGCTAGTGGCAGATGAAGCATCCAAAAATGATAGGTATATAAAAGGACTGAACCCAGGACTTAGCAGAGCTATGCTACCATATGCAGATAGAACATTTGATCAAGTAATTGATCTGGCCTTGAAACTGGAACAACATGACAAAGAAAGAGAGAAATATAGGAATTTTAAGAGCAACAACAAGAAGGATAAGGGAAGATATCACCCTTATGATAAAAAGAAGGAGGAGGCATACAACAGGAAGAGTAAAGATACAAAAGCCAATGATACTAAGAAGAAATTGGTTTGCCATCATTGTGGAAAAGAAGGACACATCAAACCAAGGTGCCCAGAGTTAAAAGGAGGAGCCTTCAAATGCTACCTATGTGGGAAAGAGGGGCATATGAAGAGGAACTGTCCTGAGAATAAACAGCAAGGGAAATTGGCAACTTTGGAAGGTAAAGGCAAATCTGCAGTGAAAATTGATGCTGAAAATCATGGCCAAGTGGAAGTACATTACTCATTTGTGCCATACCCATACCAGTAGTATATGATACTGGAGCAACACACTCTTTGATTTCCTATGAATTAGTTAAAGTGTTAAAATTAAACTGCATATTGGTTGAAACCCCATTGCTTGTACAAAGTCCCCTAGGGAGTTCTAGTGTTTTGAACATGAATTGTGTGGATGTGGAGTTAAACATAGGAGGAAATATTTTTATTTCCAATTTATATGTTTTAAATTACCCAAATATAGGAGTTATATTGGGGGTAGATTGGTTAAGGCAATTTAAAGCCATAATTAATTTAGACTCATCCACCATATCATTGCAAAATTCTAGAGGCCAGAGGATCACAGTTCTATGTGAAGTAGCTAAGGAAGGGAAATTGTATCATTTAGTTGACTTAGAAAAAGATCTGAGTGAACTAACCATTGAAGAAATTCCCATAGTTAATGAATACTTGGATGTGTTTGGGGAAGTTAAGGGTGTTCCACACCACAGACCAGTTGAGTTCCAAATTAATCTCATTCCAGGAGCAAGTCCAATAATCAAGAAACCTTATAGAATGGGGCCAAGTGAACTGAAAGAATTGAAAAATCAGTTGGAAGAATTAGAAGGCAAGGGATTTATAAGGCCAAGCAATTCCTGCTGGGGTTCTCCAGTAGTGTTTGTAAGAAAACATGATGGTACCTTGAGAATGTGCATAGATTACAGAGAACTAAATAAAGTAACCATCAAGAATAAATACCCATTGCCTAGAATAGATGATCTCTTTGACCAACTCAGTGAAGCTAAAATATTTTCTAGGCTAGACTTAGCATCAGGATTCCATCAAATGAAGGTTGAAGACTCAAGTGTTAAGTATACTGCATTTAACACAAGATATGGCTTATATGAATTTTTGGTTATGCCATTTGGTTTGACAAATGCTCCTTCATATTTTGTTGATTTAATGAATAGAATATTTAGAGATTATTTAGACAAGTTTGTACTGATTTTTATTGATGACATTTTGATTTATTCTAAGACAGTGGAAGAGCATGAAAATCATTTGCATTTAGTTTTGTCAAGACTAAGGGAAAATGATTTAAAGGCAAAATTTTCAAAATGTGCATTTTGGAAAGAAGAAGTGCATTTTCTTGGGCATGTTATATCTACCAAAGGAATATCAGTAAACCCTAATAAGGTAGTGGCAATCCAAGCATGGAAAAGGCCTAGTACCATCAGTGAGATTAGATCATTTATGGGGATGGCAGGATATTATAGGAGATTTATAAAAGATTTCTCAAAAATATCATCACCACTTACCAATTTAACTAGAAAGAACCAAGCCTTTGTATGGACAGAAAAATGTGAGCAAGCTTTTATCAAAATAAAAGAAGCCCTGATTAATGCACCAGTATTGAGAGTGCCAGAAGGAAATGAAAATTTGGTTGTGTACACTGATGCAAGTGGCTCTGGGTTAGGGGCTGTGTTGATGCAGCAAGACCAGGTGGTAGCCTATGCATCTAGGCAATTAAAGCCACATGAAACCAGATATGCAACCCATGATCTTGAACTAGCAGCAGTTGTGTATGCTTTGAAACTTTGGAGACATTATTTGTTAGGTGCCAAATTCATTTTGTACACTGATCATAAGGCACTGAAATATTTATTCTCACAAAAAGATTTGAATATGAGGCAACATAGATGGGTAGAGTTCCTAGCTGCCTATGATCTAGATATACTGTATACACCAGGCAAGGCAAATAAAGTTGCAGATGCCTTGAGTAGACAACATGCCAAGGTAGCCATGTTGATGATGGAAGAGTTTAGGGATTTGTCTATACTTACTGATTTGGAAATTGAGGAAAACAGTGAGGTACAAATGATGCCCATTGAAGAAGGTAAAGGTAAAGGGAAATTAAGTATGATATCTCTGCAATCAGATTTACTTCTTAAGATTGGGAAAATGCAGGAACAAGACCTAAACATGGTGGAAAAGAAAATGCTCATATCAAAAGGGGAGGAAGTAATAAATTACCAAGTTGATAAAAATGGTTATTTAAGGAATAAAAATAGGATATGTGTTCCAGAAAATATAGAATTGAAGGAGGAAATATTAAATGAGTACCATAGGAGTAAGTACTCCATACACCCAGGTAGCACCAAGATGTATCAAAATTTGAAAAGAAATCTTTGGTGGAAGGGGATGAAGTCAGATGTGGCCAGATATGTTGCGAGGTGCATGACTTGCCAACAAGTCAAGGCAGAGACACAAAGGCCATCAGGACTATTGCAACCCCTTAGTATACCACAGTGGAAGTGGGAGGACATATCTATGGATTTCATAGATGGTCTGCCTAGATCTAAGAAGGGAAACACAAGTATATGGGTAATAGTGGATAGGCTAACTAAGGTAGCACATTTTATCCCAGTTAGAACAGAAAGAAATGCTCCAAAATTGGCTCAAATATTCATGAAAGAGGTAGTAAGGTTGCATGGCATACCCAAAACCATTGTGAGTGATAGGGATACCATCTTCACCTCAAGGTTTTGGAAAAGTTTTCAAGAGGCCATGGGGAGTGAATTGTGCTTAAGCACTGCCTACCATCCACAATCAGATGGTCAAACTGAGGTGGTAAACAAAGTCTTAGAGGATTTGTTGAGAGCATGTACACTGGACTTTGGAGGCAACTGGGAAGACCACCTCCATCTAGCTGAATTCACATACAATAACAGTTACCAAAGCACCATAGGGATGGCACCATTTGAAGCCTTATATGGCAAGCCATGTTTATCACCTATATGCTGGGTAGAGACTGGAGAAAGGGCTGTTCTAGGACCTGAATATGTTAAAGAAACTACAGAGAAAATTGGGTTAATAAGAAAAAGAATAGCAGCAGCTCAAGATAGGCAAAAGAAATTTGTAGATAGGAAGAGAAAGCAAGTGGAATATGAAGTGGGAGACTTTGTTTTCATCAAGATTTCACCTATGAAGAAAGTCTTGAGATTTGGCAAGCAAGGTAAGCTCACACCAAGGTATGTTGGACCCTATAAAATTCTGGAAAGAATTGGTTCATTGGCTTACAAATTAGAACTACCAGAAGAAATGAAAGCAATGCATAATGTTTTTCATGTGTCCCAACTTAGAAGATGGGTACATGATAAAGAAGACATTTTGGAAGAGCCTACCAAAATTCAAATAAATCCTGACTTGGTTTATGAAAAAGAGCCAGTGGGGATTATAGCCAAGGAAGAAAAGAAATTAAGGAGCAAAACCTTGAAACTAGTTAAGATCCAGTGGAGTAGTGATCCTAATGACTGCACATGGGAGTTAGAGGATAAGATTAGAATGGATTATCCTAAGCTTTTTGCAAATTAAAAGGTAATTTTTTTTTTCTGGAATTTTTTTTTTGTTATGCATGGTTGATATGGTTGAATTTGTTTGCTTATGCATATGTTTGATAAGTTTTCAGAAAAGAAAATGATGCTTGTTATAAATGTTAGAAAAATTGTGAGGACACAATTCCTAAAAGGAGGGGTGAATGTAATACCCCAAAATTTTGTGAAAAATCATTTTTGTAAAATGATTTAATTTTTGAAATATTTAGATTTAAATATGGTGAAATTTTTGGAATAAATAGTGTGCAAGTATATGTGTGCACGTGCACACTGAAATGGCACAAGGAAGAACTCCAGATTTCTTGGATTTAAAACAAGAATTAAAAAGCAATACAAACATGATTTTGCAACATGGATATTTGATTTCTGGAATTATATGGATCATCTTAGAAAATAAGAAAAGTAAGTTTTACTTTAAATCAGTAAACAGATTTTATTTAAAACCCAGAAAAGAAAATTATACATATATATGTTATAAGGATTTGTAAACCTGTATACATATAGGTGCATATGTTTCTGAAATTAAAGAGGAATTAAATAAGCCTAGATAAGATATGTATACAAATATACATTTTTAAGTACTGAAAAGTATATATATATATAAGCAAGTGAAACTATAACATTAAAATGACATGAAATGTGATACAAGTCAATATGCTTGTGTAGGCAAAAATAGCAAAGGGGATTCTCAGGAATAATTAAAATATAAGATAGGATAGTCACACTTTTAACATGACTAGGTGAGTGGCCATTTTATGAAAAGTAAAAGAAAGAAAATGCAGCCTTTAAATTGGTTAATATGGCCGGGGTATTAAGGAGGAAAAATGAATGAAAAATGCATGAAGATGGTTAGGTCAGAAATGGAATTTTGTTTTAACAAAACCCTAGTGGAAAAATGCATATAAATAGGCAGTTTCAGCCAGTAAAATTATCTTTACCTCGAGCTGCACAAAAATAAGAAAGGAAGAAAAATATTGGAAGGAAGGAGAAAACACTCATACAAGGATTTTCTGGATTAATAAGAAGAAATATTTCGGTGAGTAACCTCACTGAGTTCATGGCATTAAGACCTGAGATGAGGCAGCCACTTTTTATATTGCCATTTATATATTGCTGGTTTTGATATATATGATTTCATCAATGCTTTTTGGATGTCTTATTTTAAATCTGATATGATTTAATATGGATGATTTTGGTGATCTTTGATTTGCTGAGACATTTGTCTTTGGATGTGTATCATACTGTTTTATTTTTACTCAAAAATGTTAAAGTCCAGAATCTTAAAATTATATAGAGAATACTCTCAACTGTTATAGATCTATGGCATGGAAACTTTACAAAAATGATTGGGAGCTGCATTATACTTGGTATAAGTGCTGAGGCTTGAAAAGAAAAATGTTAAGGGTGCAATAGAAATTTTCTAAGTGCCGAGCCCTTAATCAAATCAAAAAAAAAAAAAAACTCACAAGCTAAAATTATGATTGAACCAGATCCTGAATCTGAATCAATCATAAAGGCTTGCAGATCAATATAATAAGAACATTCCATGCCTCTTTTACAGTTGAAAATATTCTTATATCTTACTGAGATCAAGACATATTGACCCCATTTAGGAAATAACTGTCTGCTTATTTCTGAGGAGAATTATGCTAGGAAAGATTATGGATGTTTCCATGTTTGCAGTGACATGCTCACTTAGCATATTTGATGATAGGATTTAAGACAATACACTAGTAAATAAACTAGGGAAGGGAAGGCCAAGAAGGCTGCTGGAATGCTTGTCATATTTGAAGTATGCAAGTTGGCACATGGTTTGTTTAAGCCCTGAGATCTTTGTGCAATGATGTGAATTAGTTCATTGCAATGTGTCCCTGTGATTCCTTAATAGCAGATGAGGCAGGAATTTAAATTGAATTATACAACCTGTAAATGAAGAAATAGGAATATGGATATTTCTTAGGTTGAATGGTATGGAACCAAGATGGTTCCAGTGAATGCAAATGTTGCAAATAGATAATTATGTTTGCATGATTATGTATGCAAGTGTAAGAATGATAAATGAATATATCATACCTGAATCAACTTAATTATACTATGTTAAAGTAATTGATTGCAGGAATTTGCTTAAATAACTAGTTGGTGCTCTTATATTCTCTATTGCTTAATATCATGAATGTATTGATGTTACTCATACCAGATCTTAGATCTGACCCTTGTTTGCTCATGGCATATGGGGTGTCTCATTTTAAAATGAGGCAGCCACTCATGCTCTTTCAGGGAACGCAGGCACTAAGTAGAAAATGAAGTTATGGCTATTATGGAGGAGTGAATGAACATGCTAGCTAGTTTCAATAAGAACTTAAATTGATTATATCTGCATGTATTCAGGAAAAAATTTATGTTTCTAAGATTTCCAGTCATGTAATGAATTCTATTATGGTTAGATGGACTAGTTGTATCATGTTAAATATATTGTTATGCACTAAGGTTTAAAATCTAAAAGAAATATCTGAGTGGGGAACAAGGAAATGATCTTAAGTATTGATATGGATGCTTGGAAAAGAAATATGCATATGTAGGTGAGCTACTGTTTTGCATAATTTATATTATGTATTAGTTAATCTTGAGACATAACAGAGCACTGAGTTTTAGAATAAAATCTGGATTTAGCTAGAAGTAAACTTATAAGGATTTTAGTTTCCTTTTTACTGAAATGCTTTGTAAATAAGTTTGAATTCATTTCTGAATCGTATTGAGAAAAGTAAAATGTTTTTAAAAGCTTCAGACAGAATGCAATGAATGGTATCTCCATTGCTTTGAACTAGTGTGTAGCAGATACAGGATACATGAGTTAACCAGCTTCAAATAAATGATGTATTGGTTGATCATGATAGATTGTATTTTGAAAATAAAAATGCATTTCAAAAGCTTAGTACATTTAGCAATTGTTTCACCACAATCATCTTTAAAAGATTAAGACAGATAAGCAATGTAAACTGGTTTGAACAAACAAAACCTGGCAACACTCTATATACTCTGAAGTTTAGGTAGATTCTGGTTTGTAAAATGCAAATAAAAGAATGGCCAGATTAACCACATGGTTAGACCATAGGTCAGGCAAATTGTTCACTTCAAATCAATGAAGCAAGGAACCATTTGAACCCAGTTTTCTGGAAAATGAGCAAAGATATTGACATGTGCATGTATATCTGTGTACATGTTGATATTTGGGCAAAAATATAAACATAAATTCCTAGAACAGTTGTAGGAATGGGTTTCAAAAATAATAAAGCAAGAAATATTGTTTT
Source organism: Allium fistulosum (assembly GCA_030737815.1). Taxonomy (NCBI): domain Eukaryota; kingdom Viridiplantae; phylum Streptophyta; class Magnoliopsida; order Asparagales; family Amaryllidaceae; genus Allium; species Allium fistulosum. The sequence goes on from CM060905.1 coordinate 91,482,769, forward strand.
GTATGTTAGATTATAGGCAAAAATTAAGTATATATGTGCAGATATAGGTAGATATCAGATTTCAAACCATACAAGAGAAAAATAAAAAGAAAAACAAAAATTGGGTTTGAACCGACCAGCATAGCACTCGAACTCGTGACCTCTCATGTGTAAGTTAGGCGTGTTTCCATTACGCCTAGATGTTGCTTGTGTTCACTTATGATCCACTTTCTTTTAGCCTGAGTTTGAGACTATACAGACTTTAACACAAACATCCATATTAAAAGCTTGCTTTCCACTGATTATTACTTGATCATTTCTTAATTAGAATAACAGACTAAAGTACATGTTTCCAGTGGATTCTATGGTCAAAAATCAGGATACAATAATTAATCTTTTATCAGGGAATTATCACATTTTAATAGATTTAAAAGGATTTCTACTTACATATTATCATGCTCTGATTCTAGTAGAATATAACATAGATATCTTCATATATGTATGTTAGGAATGATTTAGATTTAAAACAATATTTTTATATTGTGAAAGATCCTGGATATATTTTGATTATTGATAAAGAAAATGACCCTGGGAAATATATTTGTAATGAATGATATATCTATATATCATCTCTTAACAAAAAAAAAATCCTTATGAAATTAGGGTGAAAATGGGAGGGTCATTTTAGCTCCACAAACTTCTTGAACAGAACAGACTTCTGAGCTGTAGAAATGAACTTGGCTTCAAATCTAGCTTGGAATTGCTCTCAAGTGATCTCTTCCTCCGGAGTATCAATAGTAATAGAGTTCCACCAATCAGAGGCTCTCCCTTGAAGCTGTCTTGATGCTAACTTCCTCTTAGTTGCATCCTCAATTCCCAAGTCACCAAAGATCCTCCTACAAGCATCTATCCACCTTTGGACCTCAATAGTTGATTCTGTTCCCAAGAAAACCTTTCCTCCAAGAGCAGTATAGTCCTTGCACAGCTTAGCAAAATCCACCGGTTTTGGAGTTTGGACTTGAACTCCAACATCAACTGCTGCCCCTGGAACTAGTATCCTTCTCATAATCGAAGTCATCATAGCTTCGAACATAGCTGCATAATCAGCAGTCCCCTCAGTAGCACGGCCTTCCCTAGCAGCTGGTCTCCCTCTTCGACTCATCCTTAATATCTATAAAAAGGAATGATTAGCGCACCTAGAGAAACAACTGCATATAGGACTCAAACTCTACTAAGCTACTATATTATATATAGCAATCATCCATCAAAATACAATTACGTCTCTCATACGTAGTTACGTCAGCGAGCGTTGGGTAAAATCGATTAACCAAAGCTCTGATACCAAATGTGACGACCGCCCATGACCCCTGCACTGAACCTAGAGATAGTGCGCTGTAAAGTGTGCTAGGCGACCATGGACGATTGTCAGGGTAGATTAAAACAACAGAATCTATCGTATTACTCACAGCGCATGGACAAAATACAATAGAACATATACATAGTGAAGCTTTACAGAATAGAATCTCATCAATAAAACTTCATAATTGTTGAATACAAACATCTGGATAGTCAATACATCAAGCCTCACTACATAACACGCAGAGAATATACAAGCAGCGGAACATCAAGTACATATAATAAGAAAATAATATGCAACCCTCCAGCTCGTCTTCGATATCAGCACCGTGGAAAGCAAGATCAGCACCTGTCACCTGCTACCTAGTCTTCCCGTCCCAAAATGGACGAACAGCCCAAGGCAATAAGAGTTAAAACATAAAGCCTTGAGTCAGACAACAGTCTTAGTGAGCAGTAAATTAACTAACAACATACCAAAAGAGCATAAAGGAAAAGGAATAGGAATACAACCCTCCTACTCCAACCTCTTTCTACAGTGATTGCCCCCAGACACACACTAAGTAGAAGCAAACATAGCAAAGCATACAATGTAAAGTAAAGCAATTATCACTCGAGTCAAGGGCGATGTTTTCCAAGTACAAACCCCCAAGGCCTAAACCAAGATCAGATAAGCACCCAGAAAACACTGCTCTTGAGACCGAATGATGATACAACCAAACATCCATGACTCTGGCTATCACTGTTATCATTGCTTCGATATCACCGTTAATTGAATGACCGGCACATTCTTTCAGCCGTCCGTCAAGGGCTAATGGAAACACCGGTTCTAGACATAACTCCCGCACGTCATCGTGCCCCGTGCCTAGGACTATCGAATCTGCCCAGAGTACTTGACTATCAATCATTAGCCTTCAGGGACTATCGAATCTGCCCAACGTACTCTTGCTTTGAGCATGCTAGAACCTTCAACAACGATGAGATCTCAGCCTTCTAGTCATCCTCCTCGACGACTATTTCCATACTAGCTCAAGCGCCTCTCGAGCATCCATTATCCTCAAACTCGAACCATATCACCGAGTTATCAACATGCTTGGAATGATCCCATCTGGATTAGACCAAGACTATCTCATATCATGCCTCGCTTCATCACATCCTCGCAAAGCTTCATCTCAACATCATCATCATCGAATCTATGCATAAGAGCTTCACCATCCGCTACATATGCCACAAGCAGCCTTTCCAATTCAAGAGCCTTTCCCTTAGCTTTTGAATCATCTTCGATCTAAATCAAATCATCAATCATCTAATTCATTGCAATCAATCAAATCAAACATTAATCCAAGTAAACAAGCATTCAAATATGATCTAAATAGACAATTATAATAATAATGGCAATTTCGTAATTAAAGAGTCAAAAGTCCAACAAGCATGAAAACATGAGCAATGTCTCTAAAATCTTGATGAATGATCTTACATAAGTTAACATGTAGTAAAATGGATATCAAATCATCATGGACAATGGATTTATATGGATCTACACATATGATTAGGAAAATGCATGGAAATCTCTACTTTAACACCAAATCAAGCCAACGATCCGATATACTCCTTTGGATCCGTGTGAGAGATAATCACCACTCACCAAATCACCTAAACAACTCAAAAGAAACCCACTTCAGATCTGGACAGCGAAGGATCTAACTTGATCTATCACCAATCCACTTCAAACGATCAAATCTCACTTCAATGGATGTAGATCTTCAATCTAAGCTCTTGAATCTTCAATTTGAATCACTAGATTAGAGTGGAGAAAAGAAGTGAAGAAGTGTAGAAGTCGAGCTCTCAAAATGGCAGCACTTCGTCGCTTCAAAATCCGGATCCCAAAAAGTGAGGAAATGGACGTGTATTTATAGGCTGGAATTCCCTAAGTCGTCCGCCTCCTTAAGTCGTCCACTACTTACGACTCAAGAAAGCTTACGACCTAAAACCCCACGACTTAAGACCTCCTAGTCCTACGACCTAACACAACTCAAGCGCGCGACTTTACTTATTCGCGACCTAACTTATACGCGACTTTAACAGATGCGCGACTTACCTGGGGACACGACCTACGACTTAACTATGGCCAACTTAACACACATGCGACCTAGCGACTTACCATAAGTCGCGACCTAAAGATGTCACGACTTAGCAACTCACGCGACCTAACTACTCACGCGACCTAGCTGGGTTACGACCTAACACTTAAGTCGTTTGGACGACCTAACCATCTTAGGTTGCTTACGACCTAACTATCATATCACCCTATAGGTCGCTTACGACCTAACTACTACTCCTAGGTCGTTAACTCGTGAAGTTTCCTAACTCTCTTAGGTCACCCCTTCCTTTAAGTCGCTAACCTGCTTATCTCCTAGGTCGCTACAATCCTTAAGTCGCTAAGTCCTATAGGTCGCTCCTATCTCTTAGGTCGTCTACGACCTATACCTTAACGACTTATCCCATTAGCCTTAAGTCGCTCCACGACCTATCTTTCTTTACGACCTAAGTCCTCGGGTTGCACCACTCTTAAGTCGCTCACGACCTAACTTCTACGCGACTTAGGCTTTGAACGACTTAAACCCTAGACGACTTAACTATTATACGACTTAACTTCCTTAAGTCGTTTCACTCCTTAGGTTGCCAACTTTCTATAAGTCGCCTATTCCCTTAACTCGGTCAGCCTTCTTAGGTCGCCACAAATGCTGCGACCTAACTCCTTAGGTCGCCTACGACCTAAGACTTAGTCAAAAGTTTCTCCTGGACTTCGTGATGACTTATCTTCTACTCGATTCAAGTACAACACTATCGTCCAAATAACAACGGTTTCAATTATTCGATCCGTAAAAATACGGGTCGTTACATTTTCCTTAAACCTGATATTAAATAATAATAAAATAAAATAAAAACACATATACATTTTGAGACAAATCTTAAATTTTAAACTTGTATATGTTGAAATCAAAATCTATGTATATATTTCAAAATCATATGTAAACTTATAAATTTAGAACTCAACAGAACATATATATGAACTAACTATATCTACATAAACAATAACATATAAACTGACATATATATAGACCTATACGTATATTAGTAGTTTACAAAATCAAATTTTAAAATATAAATATAGAATGGTAAGCAAATATTTAACATAGGCCAAAGTACACAATAGCAAATCAACTTTCGGTCAATCTACAGTCCACGCCATATATACTATTGTATAATGTACCGTACACTAGTATATATATCAAAACTGTTCAACGATACTAGTATACATATAAATATCTGTACATATAATTTTACACACGGTTGTTATAAACCGACATAAACCATTTATAATAATAATAAATATATATACAGTAGAAAGAGGACAGGAATCAGTTCATACATGCGTATATACCTGTTTAACCAAGATACATATAAACAAATATAAACCCTTCATATATATTACGCACCCATTTAACAAAACACTTTAAACATGTTGTATATACATTTACTTACTGCTATACATAAACAATCGACAACTACCATTTGCAAACTTACTATATAGAACATGACGTACAAATATTCAGTAAATTACTGTAACATATATGAACAAGACTCAAATATGTAAAATATATATTTACTTATTTATATAAACATCAAAATCAACAATTAACAACATATACCTTTTAAAGCCCACATGTATGTAAACAGCAATTGGAATAACTGTGAACAGCAATTGAAATATATAATATAAAGGAAACAACATAAGCTAGTAAATATAGAACCACTGCTAACAAAATTTCTTGAAATATACTTATAACCTTTGAAATATATACATATAGAAGGAAGAAGTTAGTGCATGCGTGTCCCATTTCAGGGCATTAAGAAAATACATGACTTATTTCAAGCTAGCATGGACGTATCAAAGTTAGAACAACAAAAGAAGCTATTATACATAAAGTAAAGATTTGCACATAGGTCCAAAATAATGTGTCCTTTTGCATAAGACATTATGCATGACCATTTCCAGCAAAAGCACAAAGAACGTACCATACCAAGTGGAACAACTTGGCTACTATAATATATGTACAATATATAATATATGTACAAATTTCAAATAAAATAGAAGAAGACGGCTTACGTTGGTTCTCAGCTACGTGAGTGGCCGCATGAGCGGGAAAAATGCGGAGGGGAAGAAAAGGCACGTATCTCGACGGTGAGGCTGGGAGGTGGGGAAGGCGGCAAGATTTGTGAGGCCGAGGCCGTGCGAGAAAAATACGAGCAAGAATAATGGAGGAGGAAAGATAATAGGTCAGAGGTGAAATAAAGGAGAAGGACACGTTACAGGCTAAAGCAATGAAATTTGATTTATTGCATTATATTTCCCAAATAAAGTTGTTTATCAAAAGTAACGTACCAACCGGTTGGAAATTTGGAAATAATAATGGTTATGAAAACACCAAAAGTCATGTGTGAAATGTTGAAAATAAATGCCAATGGCTATCTGTTTTCAATTGATAGGTAGATGAAAGGTCATAGAATATTAGAGGTTTCATAACCAATGGCTTATTTATCCTTAGCCGTTGACAATTGAATAGGCACAGAAACCGGTACCGATACGGTAAGCGTTACGCAAAGTGCAACGTACACCAGACCCCCGAATTTGACAATCGAATATAATGTAGAGATCAGCACGACGAGACGATCACAATGGTATACTGATATTGGCGGTACGATTTAATTATAAAAATTCGAATTTTCTAATAGCGGAAAATGCAAGAAAAACGCTGAAAAATAAGATCGACGGAGCCAAAGATGTCCGAATTTGGAAAAACGACAAATTGACATCTTGCTCAGAAGATGTTTTAGAATTTTTCTATGTAAAAATATTTAGGTTCCGAAAACATTTTATTTTCATTGCTTTTTAACTGATTAAATTGAAGTAAATTTACGCGCGAAATAAACTTTCATATTTTCGGACGAAAATTTACCAGTTGCTATGTTTAACTAGACGCATTCCAAATATCAAATTTATATTTCAAAATTTTATCGTTTAAAGTTTCACAAAATTTCAACTAATAACGTTATTAAAAACCGGTTAAATTTACGGGTTGTTACATTTATCATTTCAACCCATAACGATTTTCTCCTATTCTAAAGTCCGTTCGAGTATGTATCATTTCAACCCATAGTGAACTCTATACTAACAGGAAACTTGCAGAGTGACAACAGATATGATAATAATATAACATGCATATATCATCAATATAAATACATATAATAGTGTCAGATGTCACAGGTGAACTGATACAGATAATAACATATATGACAATGTAAATAACTAACAGCAGCATATTTCAATCGTCGTTTCAATTGAAATCAAATTTAATAAATATAAGAACGTTAATCGTGAGTGATTAGTCAGCTTTCGAAGCTAGAGAGGAGTTTGACAACAGAACAAGCTACGAATTTCAAAGCAAAGCAAGATGGGCACGACTTTCGACAACAGGGCTGATAACAAGATCAATAAAATGAAACAGAACTAGATTGATGAAGATAAGTGGTATAAATGACCTTATATGCATAACTATATAAAACTATTTATATAAAAATCATATTTAAATTTTCAATACATATTAAATTAAATATATATATATATATACATTTGTAAATCATATAAAGTAAACTAAAAAATATATATACAAGTAATTATATAAATAAATGAACAGTACACTATTATATGCAACAACATATACATATCATCACTTACTAACATACAATATGTTTAACCAAAGTATATAATAATAGTGTAGCCAAGGTACATTATAGCAATTAGGACAACAGCCCACCTAGTATAATATATATGTTTATATAGGTATGATACTTTAAAATATAAAGTACTGCAAACATAATACCTTATATCAATATATACTATAACCTACCCTATAGAGCAGCTAACTATCATATAACTGCAGCACACGACTATATATATATATATATATATATATATATATATTTTCTTTTTTTATAACCAACAACAGTTTTATATACTTACATATATACACGTAAAACAGTATATAAAATATGTGTTCAAACCCAAACAAACCTTTTATACATACCTTTACTAATACTATATATAAAATCTTCATCAACTTATATATAGCAAACCAATATATATATATATATAACATACAAGCTTGAATTATAAAATAGAACTCAAGTACATAAACAGAGATGAATAATATATATATATATATAACTTTCATAGCAAAATATATAAACATCTAGTAAATTGTAAAATTACATATTATAAGCTAACAGACCAACCAAAATAATATATATATAATAGATGATATCACCACATATAAACAGCAGCACATACAATATTATTACCTTCGAAAACTGCAGTGTAAACCAAACCCATTTATAGGATTAATATATAACACATATAACTTAAATACTCTTATATATTTATACGTTTAATAAAACACACAGTATATAAATATGCAAACACAGATATATTCAAACATATATGCACGCATCTCTGTTTAAAGCTAAACTATGTATATATATATTTGAAAATCAAAACCTATACATATACAAACTTATACAAAAGCCAGACTATATTCATAATATGACATATACTGTAACACGTATACCACATGTATATATAAACTACAGAAAAAAATAAAATAAATAAATATACAACAAGTATCATCACCTCTTCCTATTGGAAGCGCAACCGAATGGCTCAGGGAAAAGAATGGTGGTGGAGTGTGGGAGGGTCAGTGACATGGCAGTCAAGGTGGGTATGTTGGCGAGGGGCAAGGATGGTGCAGGCCGAGGAGGGGAGTTGGTGGTGCTGTGCGTGCTTGTGTGGGCGAGACTCGGTAGGAGTTTGTTGTGGTCAAGTGAGAGGGAGGGGAGGCGTATGGGTGGTGAGGGGATGAAGGCGGGTCTTGGTGTCGTTCAGCGAGGGTGAGCAGTTTCGGGTTGACGACTGGATGGCAGGGAAAGTGTCGTGTGGCTGTGCATTGAACGGCGTGGTTTGGGTTGCAGATCTAGTCGGTGGTGGGTTGCTAGACTGGCTGAGCTATTGGAAGAAGAAGATGGGAAGAGGAGGGGAGTTGCGTGTACTGGGGAAGCTTGGATTTGTGAAGGAGATGCAAAAATTGAAGACGTTCAGGCAACAAAATAGATTTAAGAAAGAGAAGGGAGAGAGTGGTTTCAAAAATGAAAAGACTTTGATAAAAAAGCAGTTTTCATAGAAGAGGAACGGATATATAGGAATGAATAGATGTGGTGGCTTTTCATTTTGTTATACTATATATTTTTAAGAACGAATAGAAACAAGGAAGATGCATAGACTGTACAACGGTAAAACAATTTGAGTAAATATATAAATAAAAGTAATGGTAACGGCCAGTCCCTTGATTTGGGGAAACTTCTTGAAGCAATCAATTTCTTGTTTAGCCTGCACGTTAGATTTTGAAAAATCAAGGGAAATGTAAAGTCCAAATTTGGTACCGCTATGGTGTAATGTTTCATCGTTACCGTTGCATACTAGACCTTAAAATACAGAAATGAATATACCGCAGAGATCAGCACGACGAGACGATCAAAACGGTATACAGATATCAATGGTATGATCATCCGATCAAAAGTCGATAATCGGTACCAGAAATGCTGCTAATTTGCCGAAAATAAGGTAAACGGAGCAATAGCAGTTCTAATTTGGGAAAACGAAAGATGACGTCTCACTCAGAAGATGATTTACAAATTTATTATATAAAAATATTCGGGTTTTGAAAACATTTTATTATCATGAAAAATTAACTGATTTAAATTTAAATAAAATTACACTAGAAAATAAACTTCAGTATTATCAGATGAAAATTTACCATTTGCTATGTTTGATTAGACGTATTCCAAATATCAAGTTTTCATTCCAAAATTTTATTGTTTAAAATTTCACAATGTTTCAATTAAATAAAAACAAATAAAATTATAAAAAATTTACAGGTCGTTGCACTCTCCCCCACTCAAAACTTTTCCTTCCCAAAAAGGAAGAAGGTAGGAGAATAAAACTACCAGAAAGAAAGAATAGATTTGAAATTCAAAATAAAAATAAATTTAAAACCATTTAAATTTCAAATTAAACTAATTAATATCCAACATTTTGGTTTAATCCACTTGTGTTCACTTAAGTTAAATCAATCCATCTATTTCTAAATTAATTATCTTATTGTCTAGTCATCCTCAATTAACAATTTCTAAATCATCAATTTGTATAATCATTTATTATACTCATATTTTATTCAACAAATTTAATTTTTTTCCTCAAATTATTTTTAAGTTTATTCCACTTAATATATCTTATCACATATATTTAAACCATACAAATTAATTTAAAACATATAAATTTCAAATTAATTTATATTCAATAATTGATTTTAAATTCAAGGTATTTCCATAAGTTGATCTAATTTCAATTTATTAATTCCTTCAATTTTTTTTTCTCATCTAATGTTCAATTAACTTATTATTTTATTTATCTCTATTAACATATTTAATTTAAGTGCATAAAATTTATTATAACACTCAAATCTTTCCTTATAAAGTCATTTTATATTGTATATTATCCTATTACATATTCAACTTCTGAATGATTTAGGTAAGTTGTATTAGAATGTAGTTGAATAATATACAAATAAAATTTTGCCAATTCAATTATTAAGTTTAAATATTTATTCCAAATTTTGGTTTCATCTTAAATCATAATTTTAAGAATTTTAAATTTTCGATTAACTGCAAATAATTTAGAGATAAATATATATATATATATATATATGCTATATATATCAAATCAGATTTACAACCATATACCTATATATTATAAATCAAGCCATACTTTAAATTTTTTGAATCAAATTCAATTTCCAAAACAAAAGTGTAGCAAAGCTACTAAATGGCCTCTCCACTTCGAAACTCGAAAATGAATGTCGATGATGCGGCCGCCATCACCGAAATTATTTTCCGGCGACAAAAGAGAATAGCACTGATTTAAACATTTAAAAATTCTTTAAAACGATTTCTATTTGAAAATACTTTAAATAATATACATTTAAAGCTTTAAAACCAAAGTTTGGAATCACCGGAAATTAAATTCTCAAATTCCTGATTTTAAATTCATTTAAATTTCAATTTATAAACAATGTTTATAAATTCATTATAGAAAACAATAAATGATAATCAATTATTATCATTTCAACTACCAGTTTAATTAACTTATTAAATTCCAGAAACTTTTACTTATACATATATATATATATAATATAATCATACAAATTTATTTCATTTACCAAATTTGAAAATATTTTTGTGTCAGTTTGCTCTGTTCAAGTGTTTTGGAAATCCTATCGATATCGCTGATCAAACGAATCGATCGAAGACCCAAATCAACATGAACAACTCAAACAACACAAAATATAAAACAACTTAATATTAATAACAAATACACTCCCTCACTCGATGATACAGAATAGATTTCAAAACAAGGATAAAGATTCAAATTGGAGGGATCCTAACCAAAAGAATTCAACTAATAGGCTCGATAGGGAGAAATAGATTTCAAAGAGAGAAAGGAATGGATATATAAATCGTGGGCAACCTTAACCGGGTCAACCAGAATTCTGATGCAAATCGACATCCGATCACCAGAAATAGAGTTTGGGTATAGCAAGAGGTAGCAGCATCTAAACCGAGGATACAGAAATCTCCGGTGAATCAATACCGATTGTAAAGGAGTTTCACTTATTTACAAATCATTCAGAGATTGGCGAGACCGTCGATTTATTACAGAGATCATTTGAAGTGGAGTTATAGGATACTCCAGAATCAAAAGACACGAATAAGGGAGACATGAATGGACTTTGGAACCGAAGGGGACGTTCCAAAATTCAAAGAAACTGAGTCAAAAGGAAGAAATTCAAGCTCGAACGAAAGTGATTCTATAATCAAATTTACTACATATGCTAAGTTTTTGCCTAAAACCAGGGCTCTGATACCACATGTAACGACCTGGTATTTTCAACCATTTGCATCAATACATGTCGGATTTGAATTGCTCAAAATATCAGATTGTTAATTTAAAATTTGGAAAAAAATCAGCATATACAGTAAATAAAATAATCACAGATCACAAACACAGAGTAATATAAAATAATGCAGTGGAAACAAAAGAATAGTTGTTCATGAAGCTACCATATATATAACAGAGTTAAGCAAGATACATCAGGAGTCTCGAATACATAGATGTCTCAATACAAGAGTCAAATACAAAATTTGAATACATCACTGGAATCAACTGAATAACTGAAAGCTGGATAGATAGCTGGCTCTCCAAGCGAAGCTCTAACTCCAAAGGTGAGTCTCAAATACTGTATCGCTCAGTCTGACCCGAGCGTAAAGAAAAACACAAAACACTCGAGTCAGGATTAACATTCTTATATCAATAAATCTAACTCAAGTGAAATATCAACTGAAATACAAGTAACTCAAAGGATGTTTGGGATAACCATCCTCTAAGGATCCGTTAAACTATCTACTATGTAGTAATATACGCTATTATAATAATGTCTAATATAAAATAAACTTACTTTTAAAAAGCGTTAAGGCTTTACATTTTCCAATTTAACACATAATAGTCCCAGTAGTCTATCCAGTATTAGCATACTCCCAGATCGGGGGCTACCCTCAATACTCCACAGGTTACAGCACAAATCCAAACTCGTAGTAAAGCTCAATATCGTAGGTGACACGGCACAACTAGGCAATGCTAGGGTAGATATACCAATTACGCATCCGGGCTGGTGGAAACGCATAACAGCCACTACTGCCCACCTCGGAACACACTCCCAATCAAAATCGAAGGGTGGCCACCAAATAAATCACAAAGTAATAGAATGGTATTGAAGAAATGTGTCTGATCAGAGGTGCTACCTCATTGGCCCGTCAATCGCTCCTGTTTTAGCCACCTTATGCCAACTCACGGGAGTCGGGTCCACGTATATACCTCAATAGGAATCGTCCCCACCATCCTACTTCATTCTGGAATCTCCACCACGTACACAGTTGTTAAAGTGGTTTTCGGTATCGACAGAGAGTATGCCCATATCCGATCCCGGTCTCTTTAACAACCAAACGTTATTGTAACACCGCGGTCATTTCAAAACAGTTTATACTTCAAAACCAAAATATCATTTCCAATTCAAAAACCAAATCAATACGATATCATTTTCACTTCAAATATATCCATTTCCAAAAATCATATCACTTTCCAAAGTTATAACGTTTTCGAAATCATAGTCTTTAAAATCAAAACACTTTGGAAATCACAGCTTTGAAATCATAGCATTTTGGAAATCGTAACACTTTGAAATTATAGCATTTTAGAAATCATAACACTTTCCTCTTAAACAGTTTAGATATTAAAATTAGTATATATAATAAAATAGTTTATAAATAAAATAGTTTATAAATAAAATAGTTTATAAATAAAATAGTTTATATAAATAGTTATAAGTTAAGATAGTTTATAAATAAAAATAGTTTATATAAATAGTTAAAATGGTTTATAATAAAATAATTTATATTAAAAATGATTTATAATAAATAATTAATAAAGTAAAATATCCATAGTTTTAAATATAACTGAAAATTACTTTATAAAATAAAATAGTTTCCTCGACTTTCACAAATTGATTCAAATCAATTCGAATTCCAAATTCAAATTTAATCAAATCTAAATCATCAATTTCAATTCCCATTTCAATTAAACATTTTCAATTTATATCGATTTCAAATACCGATTTGAACCACAATAAACCATTTCAGTTTCAAAATATTTCAAAGCTTCAAATATTCAACATTTCAAGACTAAATTCGATAATTTCATATATATATCAAATTCATTTTACTATTATTTAGTTTTGCAATATTCACTAAATAAATCCAATATCATTTGAATAAAAGCCAAATTTCAATCTCTAAATATTTCCTTCAATTTATTTTACTTGAAATATTCAATTTAAATTCATCTTAAACCAAAATCAAGTTTTAAAATCATATCCTTTAAAACCCCAAATCTTTAAAATCAATATTTATTAAAAACCATATCTTTTTCCTTTTCAAAGCCATAGAAATCATTTCCAAGATATTTATATATAGACCAACGGTGTCTGTATATAATTTTCTATCCTATGGTCAAGTGATACGGATATTTATCATTTCAATCCGCAATTTAAATATATATATATATATACACAGGTATATATCTTTTCAACCCGCAAATCCTAAATTCAATACAATGAAAATCGCTTGGGTTTATCATTTCAACCCATAACAATTTTCTCCTATTCTAAAGTCCGTTCGGGTATGTATCATTTCAACCCATAGTGAATTCTATACTAACAGGAAACTTGCAGAGTGACAACAGATATGATAATAATATAACATGCATATATCATCAATATAAATAACATATAATAATGTCAGATGTCACAGGTGAACTGATACAGATAATAACATATATAACAATGTAAATAACTAACAGCAGCATATTTCAATCGTCGTTTCAATTGAAATCAAATTTAATAAATATAAGAACATTAATCGTGAGTGATTAGCCACCTTTCGAAGCTAGAGAGGAGTTTGACAACAGAACAAGCTACGAATTCCAAAGCAAAGCAAGATGGGCACGACTTTCGACAACAGGGCTGATAACAAGATCAATAAAATGAAACAGAACTGGATTGATGAAGATAAGTGGTATAAATGACCTTATATGCATAACTATATAAAACTATTTATATAAAAATCATATTTAAATTTTCAATACATATTAAATTAAATATATATATATATATACACACACATTTGTAAATCATATAAAGTAAACTAAAAAATATATATACAAGTAATTATATAAATAAATGAACTGTACACTATTATATGCAACAACATATACATATCATCACTTACTAACATACAATATGTTTAACCAAAGTATATAATAATAGTGTAGCCAAGGTACATTACAACAATTAGGACAACAACCCATCTAGTATAATATATATGTTTATATAGGTATGATACTTTAAAATATAAAGTACTGCAAACATAATACCTTATATCAATATATACTATAACCTACCCTATAGAGCAGCTAACTATCATATAACTACAGGACACGACTATATATATATATTCTTTTTTTTATAACTAACAACAGTTTTATATACTTACATATATACACGTAAAACAATATATAAAATATGTGTTCAAACCCAAACAAACCTTTTATACATACCTTTACTAATACTATATATAAAATCTTCATCAACTTATATATAGCAAACCAATATATATATATATACATATATATATATATATAACATACAAGCCTGAATTATAAAATAGAACTCAAGTACATAAACAGAGATGAATAATATATATATATATAACTTTCATAGCAAAATATATAAACATCTAGTAAATTGTAAAATTACATATTGTAAGCTAACAGACCAACCAAAATAATATATATTTAATAGATGATATCACCACATATAAACAGCAGCACATACAATATTATTACCTTCGAAAACTGCAGTGTAAACCAAACCCATTTATAGGATTAATATATAACACATATAACTTAAATACTCTTATATATTTATACGTTTAATAAAACACACAGTATATAAATATGCAAACACAGATATATTCAAACATATATGCATGCATCTCTGTTTAAAGCTAAACTATATATATATATATTTCAAAATCAAAACCTGTACATATACAAACTTATACAAAAGCCAGACTATATTCATAATATGACATATACTATAACACGTATACCACATGTATATATAAACTACAGAAAAAAATAAAATAAATAAATATACAACAAGTATCATCACCTCTTCCTATTGGAAGCGCAACCGAATGGCTCAGGGAAAAGAATGGCGGTGGAGTGTGGGAGGGTCGGTGACGTGGCAGTCAAGGTGGGTATGCTGGCGAGGTGCAAGGATGGTGCAGGCCGAGGAGGGGAGTTGGTGGTGCTGTGCGTGCTTGTGTGGGCGAGACTCGGTAGGAGTTTGTCGTGGTCGAGTGAGAGGGAGGGGAGGCGTACGGGTGGTGAGGGGATGAAGGCGGGTCTGGGTGTGGTTCAGCGAGGGTGAGTAGTTTCGGATTGACGACTGGATGGCAGGGGAAAGTGTCGTGTGGCTGTGCATTGAACGGCGTGGTTTGGGTTGCAGATCTGGTCGGTGGTGGGTTGTTAGCCTGGCCGAGCTATTGGAGGAAGAAGATGGGAAGAGGAGGGGAGTTGCGTGTACTGGGGAAGCTTGGATTTGTGAAGGAGATGCAAAAATTGAAGACGTTCAGGCAACAAAATAGATTTAAGAAAGAGAAGGGAGAGAGTGGTTTCAAAAATGAAAAGACTTTGATAAAAAAGCAGTTTTCATAGAAGAGGAACGGATATATAGGAATGAATAGATGTGGTGGCTTTTCATTTTGTTATACTATATATTTTTAAGAACGAATAGAAACAAGGAAGATGCATAGACTGTACAACGGTAAAACAATATGAGTAAATATATAAATAAAAGTAATGGTAACGGCCAGTCCCTTGATTTGGGGAAACTTCTTGAAGCAATCAATTTCTTGTTTAGCCTGCACGTTAGATTTTGAAAAATCAAGGGAAATGTAAAGTCCAAATTTGGTACCGCTATGGTGTAATGTTTCATCGTTACCGTTGCATACTAGACCTTAAAATACAGAAATGAATATACTGCAGAGATCAGCACGACGAGACGATCAAAACAGTATACAGATATCAATGGTACGATCATCCGATCAAAAGTCGATAATCGGTACCAGAAATGCTGCTAATTTGCCGAAAATAAGGTAAACGGAGCAATAGCAGTTCTAATTTGGGAAAACGAAAGATGACGTCTCACTCAGAAGATGATTTACAAATTTATTATATAAAAATATTCGGGTTTTGAAAACATTTTATTATCATGAAAAATTAACTGATTTAAATTTAAATAAAATTACACTAGAAAATAAACTTCAGTATTATCAGATGAAAATTTACCATTTGCTATGTTTGATTAGACGTATTAAAAAATATCAAGTTTTCATTCCAAAATTTTATTGTTTAAAATTTCACAAGGTTTCAATTAAATAAAAACAAATAAAATTATTAAAAATTTACTGGTCGTTACACCTGACTCCCGTGAGTCAGCTTGATGTGGCTAAAACAGGAGCTACACCGGGCCAAGTGAGGTCATTCCTCCTATCGGACACATTTCTTCGATACCATTCTATTGCTTTTGTGATTTGATTGGGTGCACCCTCGATTTGATTTGGGAGTGTGTCACGAGGTTGGCGGTAGTAGCTGCTATGCGTTACCACCAGTCCGGATCCGCAAACGATATATCTACACTGGCATTGCCTCAAGTGCCTTGTCGCATGCCCTATCGCGCCTTCTACAAGTTTGGTTTGTACCATACCTATGGAGTGCCCTCTGATAGCCCTCCAGTTTATGGAGGAATTACGGTACTGTATAGACTATGGGAATATATAAAAATGTGTTAAGGGGGATATGGGTAACGCCTTAACGCTATTTTGATACTTTTACTTTACTGTAGGCATATTATAATAGCGTATATTACTACATAGTAGATAGTTCCACGGATCCTTAGAGGATGGTTATCCCAAACATTCTTTGAGTTACTTGTATTTCAGTTGATATTTCACTTGAGTTGGATTTATTGATATAAGAATGTTAATCCTGACTCGAGTGTTTTGTGTTTTGCTTTACGCTCGAGTCAGACTGAGTGTCACAACATTTGAGACTCACCTTTGGAGTTTGGAGCTTCGCTTGGAGATCCATTTACATCTATTCAGCTTTCATCTATCCAGTTGTTTTGTTCAGAGAAGTCATCTGTTTGTATTCAAGAATTCATTGTATTTGATATTTCTGTTGTATTTTATTTCAAACTCTGATATTTATATAGTAGCTTCATGAACTACTATTTATCTATTCCGCTGCTTATTGTTATATTACTCTGTGTCTGTGATTCTATGATTCTGTGATTCTGTGATTGATTTATTTACTGTATATGCTGAGTTTTGCCAAATATAAATTAACAATCTGATATTTTGAGCAATTCAAGTCCGACATGTGTGGATGTGAATGGTTGAAAATTTCAGGTCGTTACAGATAATGAGTTGAGTTAACATTTTTCTGTAAGGTTGTGTACTTAAGAGTAAATACATAAGGTTTGTTAGAATCGAGCTAGTACACAACATGTTAAAATGGGTGAATTTCAATTTTTTACCATTTTAGAACTTATTGGGCGTATGAAATCTAAATTGATTTAGATCCAATCTAAATATATTTTAAATAAAACCTTTATTTTATTTAATTGATTAATATAAAGATTTGATTTGTTTATATATATGATATATAATGTGGTGTATCAAATACACATATAATGTATATGTACGTGCAACATATAATGTGTACACGGCCTAATATATCCGTAAATAAGTATTGGGATTTACACCACAACAAAAACATTATCCTCTTTATATGCGTGTTTGTTGTCTAATATTATTTTAAAATAAATATAATATAAAGTATACATATACATACACATGCATTTATATATACATACAAATACACAACACACACACACACATACATACACACACACACACACACACTAAAACAATTGTGTAAAAATATAGTTTAAATGTAAAAACCAATTCAAAATTTAGTATTTATAATAGCTTAAGAAATATTATAATGTGAAATCAGATCTAAATTAAAAATAATATCTTATTTGAAATTCAAATTCAAATATTATATATTTAATATATATATATATAAGTATATGTATATATATGAATTAAAATAAATTATTTTAAAATATATAAAACATATATATATATATTAAAATTTATAAATATAATGTTATATAAAAAAATGCAATTTTTTAAGCCAAAAATAGTTTTTGACAAAATCAATTTTTTTGCCGTGTAGTTTAAAATAACATGTTTTTTCATTTAATTTCTTTACGAATTTCTCTTTGAAATTCTTAATTATTATAATTTTCGAATGTTTTTATACTATTATATATATACACATATATTAATATTTTATAACTTAAACTTAGAAATATATAAATACACACACACACATGTATAAATTTATATTATGTAAAATCACTTGATATTATTTTTAATGACATATCTTAAAAACATTTGCAAATAAACTTATTAATCTTAGCCGAAATTGTTACATTAATAAATTCCAGCATACCACCTTGTAATACAAGGCTTTCTACATCTAAAATCGTATAGTCTCTTATTGGAGAATGGGTTTCCATACAAATGACCATGTGAAGGGACTACCTTCCGACAGTACATCTCTAGAGGAATGTACTGAGGCCCAACTGATGGTCCTCTACGAACACAAGACCAACCTACCTCTTCATAGATAGTACTGAATATGTCATTACCCCGGTCGTTACTGACCTACCCGAGGGCGCTCACAGCATACATCCACAATAATTTAAGTCTCGAACGTCATAGCAGGAATAAATATATCTAGAAGGGGATGATCATATCCTAATGGTTGCAAACCACATAGCCTTGCTGCATCTACCCTGTTTCGGTCATTTTCGGGTGTGAGGCTTGAGGTAACGATTACCTTTTACTTTGCACATTTCGCTTTGAATGCCACATCGCCATTCCATTGATCACTATGGACTTCCACAAACATACAACCTCCGAGCTCATACGTCTCAGAGAAGGGTGTTAAGCTAAGAGAAGTTGCCTTCTCCATCACCAAGCAGATGTATGTTTATAAAAGTCAACGATGAGATCTCAAGAATGCGATGTCAGACATCCGTCCATACAAGTTCGTTTTAGGACCGAACGAAACCGAAGGCACCCTCGTACCATAACCTGTCGAGGACTAACCCTAGGATTTGTAGTGAGAAGTCCTTGTAACCCAAAGAGTTTCAGAAATGAAGGGACCACTGCTACTTGATTATTTGAGAGCTAACCAGAATTATCAATAAGCAGTCCTTTCACCCCGAAAATCTTTGGTCTTCATCCTTCATTTTCTTTATCAAGACTTCAATTTTCAAATGCATACATCGGTTCGAAGTGGTTTTTGGATAGGGATTACCCCAGATCCGACCCCGGTTCCTTCGAACCAATCATCGATAAAAAGAGGTTATGTAAATAGGAAATCATTCTTTTAATTGATTAAGTTCTTTTTATAAAAATCTCTTTTGGAGATATATATTTCTCAATCATTCTTTCCGGTATATACAGAATTATTAAACCTCTCTTATCACATTCTTTGATTATTTATAACCTTTTTTTAAACTTGGAATAATTCGAAACCATTTCATTTTTCACTTAGGAAAATATTTCCAATTCATCTCATTTAAATCTTAATAATGATTTCATAATTCAAAACTCATAATTTTGATTGAGTTAAAACCATGTTATCTAGGATGTTAATCCAAAACTAGTGAATATTTAATAAGCAGAATCTATAGAAATCATCTAATTCTACCCAATATCAATTCTCGTATTCAACAAATATTGTGGGTGGAATAACGGTGAAATCGCCTTTTAAATTCCACGAATAGTATGAGTTCCCTCTTCGGGCTTTAACATCGAGTATAAGAAGATCATCTCTATAAAATCAAGGTTGTGTTTAATTTAAATTTGGAAATTTTAATCTTTTTATACTTAACTCGTTTCCGACCTTATCCATCCCTCACCCAAGGAAGAGGCCAGGTGAGGCAGGGAACTGGTTGCTCCTAAACATCTCCTTAGTTTAAGCACCTCACATCCTGATCTCACGAATAGAAAAATCCAATCTACTCATCGGCTTTTAGAGCCAAGATTAAACCAGTTAATTTGTAATAGCTTTTCTTTAAATTGGTTATTTAAATTCTTTTTAAATAAACTATAAAACTTCAAATCATCATTAAAACACTTAATTATTCATTTGAAAATGTTTATAAAAGATTTGGAAAAGAATTGTTGAGTTTAAAGCTATATTTCAAAGGTTATAGAAAAGTGCTTCGGAAAGTGCTGCAAAAAGTGATTTTAAAGCTACATTGATTAAAACGACTTTTCTATCATTTGGAAATTCATTTTTATAACTCAAATCACTTTTAAAACATTTCAAAAGATTTATTCCACATTTTTAAACAATTTTAAAAATATCATTTTCAATGAAATCTAGTTTTGGATTTCGAACTACAAAACCGCGATTTTTTAAAAACTTGTGTTACTCATATCTCAAAATCTACTCATCAAAATCTTGATTTTCTTTCTTCGTTGGAAAACTATGGATATAATAGTTTGGAAAATTCTTATCTCGAAGAAATTCCGAGCTTTCCATTCTATATACTCGTTTGGTTATTTTTATGGCGCGAAATCGCGAACTGCCGTTACGCGATGCGCCTATTTTTGAATAAATTTTCAATTTATTTTCAAACTTCTCCAAAACACTTTTGAATGTTTATAAAACATTTCAAACTCATTTTAAATCATTTTTAAAGAGGTTTAACCTTCCATATACATCATTTCATTAAATCAAGGAAAGTGATTCCCTTTGTGCTTATCGCCGTGTATTTCCGTGACTTGCATATATTTTCAACATTTATACGAAACAACCAAACTTGATGATCAAAGCGTATTAAACATCCATTACAAACATCATATAGTCATCCAAAATATAATATAATAGTTTAGGAGTTCTTGCCTTCATTTTCCCTTCGAGCTAATATAAAATTGGCTATAGCTCCGCTAGATCGAACCAAAGCAAATGAAACCAAGCCCGCGACATATGGGAGAGCTCGGACAAACCTTGATGATGGAGGAGCTCATGGCCTAGGGTGGTGTGGGTTATGGTCGTGGGTTTTGGAAGAGTAGAGGAAGTATTTCATACTAGTTTTGAAGTGGATTTATATTATAAACCAGTGTATACATTTTCCTCTTCTATTTGATGTAATTTTTCTAAAATATTTTTCTATGAATAAGAAGCCATTAAAAAGGCTCTTAGAAAGCTTGAAAAGAAGAGGAAGAAGAAGTGGAATGGTATTAGAATTTTTTATGAGAAGAGGGTGTGAGAAATGCGGATTAAGGATCTTAAGGCTAGAATTAACACTAGAGCGGGGGTGAATAGTGTTTTAAGAAATTTGTTAATCTTTTTGATTTTATCTTAATTTGTTACAATGTATACACTAATCAAACATAGATAAGAACACAGAATCAAACACAGATGCAAATATAAAGTAAAAGCAGTAAAGGAAAGAACACACCGGATTTTATACTAGTTCGGAGTTACCCTACATCCAGTCCCGCAACACAAGTATGGATTTCCTTTCAAAAACAATTCTTACAAATACAACCCTCGGTTTCAAGGCTATGAGGTACACCCTCCAGAATCACAATCCTCTGGGTAGAGATACTTGATTTCCAGGGCAACAAGTTCACCCAATTGATTTCCAGGGCTACAATCACACCTTCTCTCGCTCAATTGATTACAAAAAGTCTGTAACTCAGATTAGCACTTGGATCTTGTAGAGATAGTGGAGAGAATCAAAACCAGAAATTATCTAGTTAGATTTGATATTGATTTCGGCAGAGTAATGGTGTAATTTGTAAATAAGAAAGTGGAGAAGAAGAAGAGAAGTTAAATCAGAGAAAAAAGTGATTAAAATTCGTTGAAAACACCCTTTATTTATAGTAGATCAATAGCCATGTCCATTGGTGAAGGGATGTGGCGAATAGACACTTCTTTTTAAAAAATAGTTTAACTGTCACCATGTCGACAGGGGTACATGTGACCATGTCGACAGGGGTACATGTGACCATGTCGACATGCCCTTGTAATTTTTGGTGATTTTGTTTTTCTTTGAAAATAATTTCTGTAACGACCCAGAATTTCTGACATTTGAAATTCGAATATTTAATTAATTTTAAATATTAACAAGTGGAATTAAATAAGTCGAATAATTTATTTTTCGAATAACTGGATTTAATTGGATAATTAAATCGATAATTTAATAGTTGAAATTCCAGGAATAATTGAAATCTGGATTAAATGTGATTAAAAATGATTTATAAAGTTATATTAAATCATATTGAAGTTATAGTGATGTTATAGAACTTTTAAAATTGAATTTGGAATTAATCTGTGAAAATTGAATATTTTAATATTTAATCGACTAGTGAAATTAGCCATTTTTGGGACAGTCTCAGAATTGGACGAAACTAGTTCCATTGGATCCATAATAGTTTGTTATTATCGTATTTCAATTTTCCTAGCAATCGGAGTTGTCGTTTGACTGTGGCAGCTCGAAACGCATCGAAATTGTTTTAATATTAAATTGGCGAGTTAAAATAGTCATTTTTCAAACAGTCTCGGATTTCGACGAAACTAGTTTCATCGGATCTGTAATGTTGAATTATTATAAGGTTTCAAATTTCAAGTCAATCGGATTTACCGTTTGTCCGGGGCAAGCGAAAACGCATCGAAATCGGTTTAAATCGGTTTAATTTAAATTTGACTGTTTATTTCCGTAACTCTCACATATGATCGAATTAGCTCCCGAAACACGTTCCATTGTGTTTGGAACGCGGGGTAAACCTTACAAACGCCAGGCGGCACGTGTGATTTGGAGATCGTTTGAAAACGTCGTTTTTAAGTGAATTTAATATTAATTTAATATGTATGTATGTATATATACGTTTACGCAAACCCTAGAGACAGTTTCATAGCCGCCACCTTCAGAAATCAATGGCCGAAAACGTAAATCCTTCTCCTCCAATTTTCTTCAAATCTACACATCAATTCAACAAACTTCCAACTAGAGAAATGTCAAGCGTATCGAGAGCTTCAGATCCAATGGTGGATCTTGGGTGATGTTGTCGTTTGGAGGCGTATTTTGCTTTCGTTCGTCGCACGTATAGCGCTCTTTTCGAGTGCTACAGGGAGCCGAGCTCGACCTGCTCGCAGATGGGGGTGTAGCGCGCGATGGCGTTCGTGATGCCATGGTTCGATCGACGCCTCGATCAAAGTGTGGGGGTGCGGCCACCAGAAAATCGAATGAGCATGGGTTCGTTTGAATTGGAGGTTACGTACGTGATACCGGGAAGAAGAAAACAATCACGTGGCCCAGATCTCATCAGAGGAAATGAACTGATGATAGGTTAAGGGTTTGGAAATAATAAAAGAAATTGTAAGATTATTATAATAAAATCGTACAATCTTTAAAATGCTGTAATTTGTTCATACGAGGTCGGAATTCGACGAAACTTTTTGCGTTGGAACCGTTTTGACGGACACTACACTATGGAACTGGATTGGAAGCAATTGGAGTCAGTGAAAATTTCGGGTAAAATTAAACGCACGTTTAATTTTATTCGAAATAAACGCTACAACTATTATCAGAAAAGCAAAGGTGAGAACTCCTCACTCAATCGAATGTTTTATTTCGATTTAAATTTTAAATAGTTAGATTTAAAATTGTTGATTGTGTGATTGGATGTTAAATTGATATCTGTTGTGTTGAAATAGACATTATACGCCGTTATTAAGCGGAGGTTATTTATTAAAAACATATACCGCGATAATTTCACATTGAAGTGGAATTGGTATTATATATGTATATAGC
Source organism: Allium fistulosum (assembly GCA_030737815.1). NCBI lineage: Eukaryota > Viridiplantae > Streptophyta > Magnoliopsida > Asparagales > Amaryllidaceae > Allium > Allium fistulosum. The sequence goes on from CM060905.1 coordinate 91,506,921, forward strand.
AATATATATATATATATATATATATATATTGGAATATGTATATATTGGAGTTGATTTCCCGCATTGTATAGCGGATGAGACCCTATTGCGCCGCATAATAGCGGATAATATTTATTAAACCCATATATCGCGATATTTCGTACTGGAACGGAATTGGTATTGTGCTAACATCTGTGGATGCAGGGAAACAGGTTGGAGGGATCCGACTGGATTCCTCACCGTACTGATTTATTTACAGATATTGTGATATATTCTGTTATCATATGATGATATGTGATGTTTTGTTGTCGTGATTGATGATTGGTGCTGTTGCATCATCAGATCCATTTTTGAAGTTTAAAAATAACGATTTTGATTTTAAATTGGGATTTTTGAATTATTATGAACGATTTATATAAAAGATGTACAAAATTGATATTTTATAAATTAAGAATACTGGAATTATAAAACGAGTTTTTATAAGTGTTAAAAATCGAAATAATGGAATTCTAAAAGGAGTTCTGTTAATGTTGAAAATAAGGTTATAAATAAAATCTTATAAGTAATAAGATTTATAATTTGTGAAGTTTTAAAAGAACGATTTTGTAAATAAATGGATTATAAGTTCTTAACTTATAATATGGACTTCCGGTATATAATTGAGTTATATAATTTGAATTGGATAATAAAGGAGATTTATAAATCGAAGTTTTATAAATAGAAATGGGATTTATAAACATTGTTTGTAAATTCGAAATCAATTGAATTTGATAAATCAAACATAAAAGTTATTAAAGGAGATATATTCGTGATTTTGTACAGCGAATTATCCTTTAAGTTAAATGTTGTAATAATAAGAGTTTGGTTGGGAATTTTATCCACGATTTTGGGCAGTGGATAATCCTTTAAATAAAAATGTGTAGAAATGTTGAAATTGGATAACGAAGTATATTCACGATTTTGGACAGTGCATATATTATTAGATAAAATGGATATGTTTTGGAGAAGCGATATTACGAAATGAAGTAATTGTTTTAAAAAGATGTTTTAAAACGTGTTAAGTATCGAAAACATAGATTTCAACATTTATTGTTGAAATAGACGTTTCGAGGAATAAGGAAATGGTGGACTATAACACTGTTGTTATAGTAAATGGTTTCCGAAAGGAAATGTTTTATATAGTATTGGGATTTATGTATATCCATCTAAATTTTGAATCCCTATACTGGTGATTTTGGTTCGTCGTAACGATGTTTTACGCAACATTCGTTTTGACTCAAATAAAGGTGTTTAAGAGAATGTTTCCTTAAAGAATGAAATATATACTTAATTTTGATTTAAGTATTGTAACGACCCGTAAATTTCAACTGTTTTAATAACGTAATTAGTTGAAATTTTGCGAAATTTTAAAACGATAAAATTTTGAAATAAAACTTTTATATTTGAAATGCGTCTAGTTAAATATAGCAACTAGTAAATTTTCGTCTGAAAATATGAAAGTTTAAATTCGCGCGTAAATTTACTTCAATTTAATCAGTTAAAAAGCGATGAAAATAAAATATTTTCGGAACCTAAATATTTTTACATAGAAAAATTCTAAACCATCTTCTGAGCAAGATGTCAGTTTGCCGTTTTTCCAAATTCGGACATCTTTGGCTCCGTCGATCTTATTTTTCAGCGTTTTCTTGCATTTTCCGCTGGTAAAAAAAATTCGAATTTTTATAATTCGATCGTACCACTGATATCTTTATACCGTTTTGATCATCTCGTCGTGCTGATCTCCATAATATATTCATACGTGTGTTTCGGGATCCGGTACGCAGCGGAATCTGCGAAACAGTTAATCGTATCGGTATCCGTTTTGAGTCCTTTCATCTCTGAGTCCTTTCGTTTCCCTTGTCTATTCATTTCCCAATGTGAAAAGCTGTTCAGCCACTAGAAATTAATTATTTCTTGAATTCAACTATGACTTTTGCTTTTCACCGTTCAAATTTCTATTTCCCGGATGGCTCATCATTTTCCTTTCCTTCTTTCTTCGTTCTGGATTATTGAAAAAGCAAGCATATCTTCAGACTCGCCTGTAGCCTATGTTTCACCTGCCTTGCCGAAGAGCTCCAACAAACGCGACCCTCACCACCGTCGACCAACCCAGCCTCCTTTTTCCCGTGCTCTGTTTTTCCTCTAACCGATGCCAGCCACCTCTCCTCCGAGTCTACACCCCATGTGACGACCGCCCATGACCCCTGCACGTAATCTAGAGATAGTGCGCTGTAAAGTGTGCCAGGTGACCATGGACGATTGTCAGGGTAGGTCAAAATAACAGAATCTATCGTATTACTCACAGCGCATGGACAAAATACAATAGAACATATGTATAGTGAAGCTTTACAGAACAAAATGCCATCATATAAAACTCCATAATAGTTGAATACAAACATCCAAATAGTCAATACATCAAGCCTCACTACATATCTCTTAGAGAATACAAAACAGCGGAACATCCAGTACATATAAGAAGATAATATGCAACCCTCTAGCTCGTCTTCGATATCAGCATCGTGAGAAGAGAACAGCACCTGTCACCTGCTACCTAGTCTGCCCGTCCCAAAATGGACGAACAGCCCAAGGCAATAAGAATTAAAACATAAAGTCTTGAGTCAGACAACAGTCTTAGTGAGCAGTAAATTAACTAACAACATACCAAAAGAGCATAAAGGAAAAGGAATAGGAATACAACCCTCCCATTCCAACCTCTTTCTACAGTGATAGCCCCCAGACACACACTAAGTAGAAGCAAACATAACAGAGCATACAATGTATAGTAAAGAAATTATCACTCGAGTCAAGGGCGATGTTTTCCAAGCACAAACCCCCAAGGCCTAAACCAAGATCAGATAAGCACCCAGAAAACACTGCTCTTGAGACCGAATGACGATACAACCAAACATCCATGACTCTGGCTATCACTGTTATCATTGCTTCGATATCACCGTTAATTGAATGACCGACACATTCTTTCAGCCGTCCGTCAAGGGCTAATGGAAACCCCGGTTCTAGACATAACTCCCGCACATCGTCGCAGCCCGTGCCTAGGACTATCGAATCTGCCCAGAGTACTCGACCATCAACAGTTGGTCGTTGGGACTATCGAATCTGCCCAAACGTACTCTTGCTTAGAGCATGCTAGAACCTTCAACAACGATGCTATCCAAGCCTCCTAGTCATCCTCCTCGACGACTATTTCTGTACTAGCTCAAGCGCCTCTCAAGCATCCATTACTCTTAACTCGAATCATATCACCGAGTTACCAACGTGCTTGGAATGATCCCGTCTGGATTAGACCAAGACTATCTCATATCATACTTCGCTTCATCACATCCTCGCAAAGTCTCATCTCAACATCATCATCTATGCATAAGAGCTTCATCATCCCGCTACATATGCCACGAGCAGCTTTCCCAATTCAAGAGCCTTTCCCTTAGCTTTTGAATCGTCTTCGATCTAAATCAAATCGTCAATCATCTAATTCATAGCAATCAACCAAGTCAAACATTAATCCAAACAATCAAGCATTCAAATAAGATCTAAATAGACAATTATCACAATAATGGCAATTTCGTAAATAAAGAGTTGAAAGTCTAACAAGCATGAAATCATGAGAATTATCTCTACAATCTTGATGAATGAACTTGCATAGGTTAACACTTAGTAAAAATGGTTGTCAAATCATCATGAACAATGGATCTACATGGATCTATACTTAGGATGAAGAAAATGCATGAAAATCACTATTTTAACACCAAATCGAGCCAACAATCCGATATACTCCTTTGGATCCGTGTGAGAGATAATCACCACTCACCAAATCACCTAAACAACCCCAAATCAACACGCTTCAGATCTGGACAGCGAAGGATCAAGCTTGATCTATCACGAATCCACTTCAAACGAAGAAATCTCTCTTGAAAAGATGAAGACCTTCAATCTAAGCTCTTGAATCTTAAATCTTGATCTTCGATTTAGATGAAAGGAAGCACTAGATTAGAGTGGAGAAAAGAAGTGAAGAAGTGTAGAAGTCGAGCTCTCAAAATGGCAGCACTTCGTCGCTTCGAAATCCGGATCTCAAAAAGTGAGAACAACCCCCTCTATTTATAGCAGAAATCTCTCTAAGTCGTAACTCGGCTATCTCCTAAGTCGTCTCCGACCTAAGCCTCTCCGACCTAACAGATATGCACGCGCGCCCCAACTCCTACGACCTAACACTTCTGCGCATACGACCTAACTATTAAGTCGACCTACGACTTAACCACTAACTCCTAAGTCGATCACAACATAACACACGCGCCTATACGACCTAACGACTTAGCAGCTTCGCCGACCTAGCAAAGTGGCGACCCAACCAAGATACGACTTAACAGAGGGTACGACTCATCATGATAGCCGACCTACGACTTAGCTAACTCATCTGTCTACGGCTTAACCATGACACGCCTTAACGACCTATCACTTAACTCAACCCAACGAGTTACGACCTAATCCCTTAAACATCTACGCGACCTAACATAAGTCGCGCACAAACTGGGATACGACCTAACTACTAAGTCGTCTAGACGACTTAACTATCCAATACCCACACTTAGGTCGCTCACAACAGTTTCCTTAGGTCGTTGCCGACCTAACTCTACCCCACGACCTAACCCCAGAATACTTAGGTCGCCTACTACTCTTCCTTAGGTCGCCTAAACCTCTTAAGTCGGTCATGACTTATCACTTAGGTCGGTCACTACCTTAAGTCGGTCAACCACACTTCCTTTACTCGGTTAATTCCTTAAGTCGGCAACTCGACCCAGACTTATCTCTTAACTCGTCCAAACCGACTTAGGACTTAGAAAAATTCTGAACGACTTACCAACAATGCAACCAATTGTCAACTGTTTTACGATGTTTCGATCCGTAAAATACGGGTCGTTACATTCTCTCCCCCTTAGGAATTTCGCCCCCGAAATTCCAAACAGCAAAGCAATCAAAGATTATTCTGTACGCCTACCAACCATAACAATCAACAAATCATGCATCCAATTCTAGCTTAGCGTACAGAATTCTTACACTAGAACAAGTTACAATATCGTGAGATGACACGACACCTTAGGGCCATACCTTGAAGAGTTCAGGATGAGCTGCCTTCATCCTCTCTTCCACCTCCCACGTACAGTCGTTATCATCATCACTCCATTGTATCTTGAGCAACTTAACTATCTTCCTCCTAAGCTGTTTCGTGTCGGTTTCAACAACACGAAGCGGCTTACGAGGTCTTCTACCAACTGGATCAACTTCGAAATCTTCACAGCTATCAGCAGAAACCACGGTATTTGAGTCGTGCACATACTTCCGTAGATATGATACGTGAAAAACATTGTGCACACCCGACATCTTCTCTAGTAACTCCAATCTATAGGCGAGCTTTCCAATTCGCTCGATGATCGGGAATGGTCCAACAAATCTCGGAGTCAATTTTCCTTTCTTCCCGAATCGAATAACATTCTTCAGTGGAGAAATCTTCACAAAAACCATATCACCAACGTCGAATTCCAAATCCTTTCGACGCTTATCGGCATAACTTTTTTGACGGTCTTGGGCTGCCTTCATTCGTTGCCGAATGATCTCTATACAATCTGAAGTCTGTCGAATCATCTCTGGCCCAAGCATCAGCTTTTCTCCAGTTTCCAACCAACATGTCGGAGAGTTACACGGTCTTCCATACAACGCCTCATACGGTGCCATACCAATGCTTGACTGGTAACTGTTGTTGTACGCAAACTCCACCAAATGAAGGTGATCTTCCCATGATCCTCCGAAGTCCAAAACACATGCTCTAAGAAGATCTTCCAAAACTCGGTTGACTCTCTCGGTCTGACCATCTGTTTGAGGGTGATAAGCTGTACTCAAACACAACTCGGTTCCCAAAACTTCCTGGAAGCTCTTCCAAAATCCACTAGTGAACAATGGGTCTCGATCGCTCACTATACTCTTCGGAATACCATGGAATCGAACTATCCACTTAACATACAACTCAGCCAACTTTGATGCAGTCCTAGTCGATCGAACAGGAATGAATCTTGCGCTCTTAGTCAGACGATCCACAATGACCCAAATTCCTTCATTTCCCGTTCTGGTTCTAGGCAATCCATCAATAAAATCCATCGACACTTGTTCCCACTTCCATGTAGGAACTTCTAATGGCTGAAGCAATCCACTTGGCTTCTTCTGTTCGGCTTTTACCAACTGGCAGTTCATACACTTGGAAATAAAATTTCCAACATCCTTCTTCATGCCTTCCCAGTAGTAGGTTCTCTTCATATCACGATACATCTTATTTTTGCCTGGATGAATTGTCAGCTTCGAGTGATGACTTTCCTTCAGAACTTCACTCCTCAATTCATCTATATCGGGAACAACTAGTCGTCCTTGCTTCCGAAGCCAACCCTCTCGATCGACCTCGAATCCTTTATCCTTTTCTGGTTCTAATCCAGATTCCAAATCACAGATAATCTTGACAAGCTTATCGTCTCGCTTTTGGCTCTCGCCAATCCTTTCCACAAGAGAAGGTCTTATCGATAAGTTTGCCAACATCTCAGGTTCCAATTCACATCTAGGCCTGAAGTCAAATCCAGCTAAATACTCGAGACTCTTCCATTCTGAAAACATGGCTCCCAATCCTGCATGTCTTCGACTTAACGCATCTGCCACTGCGTTACCTTTTCCCAGAGTATAAGCCATACTAAAATCATATGATGCTAAAAACTCTAGCCAACGTTGCTGCCGAAGATTCAAATCCTTTTGGGAGAAAAGATACTTCAACGACTTATGATCCGTAAACAACTCGAATCGAACTCCCAACAGATAATGTCTCCACATCTTCAGAGCAAATACAATCGCCGCTAACTCCAAATCATGAGTCGGGTAATTCCTTTCATGCGGCTTCAGTTGTCGACTTGCATACGCAACAACTTTATCCCCCTGCATCAGCACTGCTCCAAGTCCAGTACCATATGCATCGGTGTAAACCACCATCTCATCATTCCCACTTGGAATAGTCAAAACAGGAGCACTCGTCAATCTCTCTTTCAGGATTCCGAAAGCTTGCTCGCACTTAGCATCCCAACTGAACACTTGGTTCTTCTTTGTCAATCCTGTTAACGGTGCAGCTATCTTGGAGAAGTCTTTGATAAACCGTCGATAATATCCTGCTAATCCAAGAAAACTTCTCACATCAGATGCATTCTTAGGTCTTACCCAATCCTGGATTGCTGCCACCTTAGCGGGATCAACCGTTATCCCATTTCCAGAAATCACATGGCCTAAGAACCTCACTTCACTCTTCCAGAAGTGACACTTCGAAAACTTAGCCTTCAGCTGATGTTTCCGCAAGATTTCCAAAACAATATGCAAGTGCGTCTTGTGTTCTTCTTCCGTTCTGGAATAAATCAGAATATCATCCACGAACACAAGTACGAACTTGTTCAACTGATCTCTGAACACTCTATTCATAAGATCCACAAAATATGCTGGCGCGTTAGTCAATCCAAACGGCATTACCAGCCACTCAAAGAAACCGGATGGTGTCCTAAAAGCAGTCTTCGGCACACTATCCTTAGCCACTCTCAACTGGTGAAATCCCGTTGCCAAATCCATCTGAGAAAACACCTTAGCTTCGTGAAGCTGATCAAACAAGTCATCTATTCTCGGCAATGGATACTTGTTCTTCTTTGTCACCTTATTCAGCTCACGATAATCCACACACAATCTCAACGATCCATCTACCTTGGTTGCGAACACAACTGGTGCACCCCACTCGGACACACTACGCCGAATGAATCCTTTCTGAAAAAGGTCATCAACTTGCACCTTCAACTCATGCTGTTCCTTAGGCGCCATCCGCCTAAGAGGCATCACAACAGGTCTGGCTCCTTCAACTAGATCTATACGAAACTCGATCTCTCTATGCGGCGGCAACCCTTTGACTTCGTCAAAGACATCCTCGAATCCATTAGCGATTGGCACCGATGACAGTCCATCCCGTGGAACAACCAGCGAATACATGAAGCTCATGAAGACGCCTTCTTCATGCTTACATCGTATCACAACCTCTCGCCCCTCCACATTCTCGACTGTCACTTCCAACCTCTCGCAATCAACCTTTGCCGCATACTTCCTAAGCCAGTCCATACCCAAAATAATTCCGAACCCCGCAAAGTTCAGAACAAAGCAATCACAAACAAAAGAGCAACCATGACTCGATACAACTAGACTACGACATAACATACACAAACAAGACGAACCCCCAACTGGATTAGTCACAACCAATGGCCTATCAACAATATCCGGTTCCAAACCTAACCGGCCTACAAGTTCATTACAAACAAACGAATGCGACGCTCCAGTATCAAACAGAACTCTAACTGGAACACCACATAGGAAAAGAGTACCTTGAACCACCACACTCTTTCCCTTCTCTTCAGCGGTAGGAGCTTTTGAAGACGACGGAACAGCTCCCAAAGCATAAGCTTGCACAATCTGCTTGTCCCTCCTCGGTTCTGGACAGTTCTTCCTGAAATGCCCCGGCTTGTCACAGTTGTGACACTTCACCGGTGCCTTCGGATTCTTGCAATCCCTGGAGAGATGGCCTTTCTGCTGACAGTTGTAGCAGGTCACTTCGCCCTTCGGCTTCTTCTGGCCATCCTTACCCTTCTGCTGCTGCTGCTTCCTCTTCTTGTTACCACCCTGTTGGGGTTTAGACTCTTCCCTGGTCACAGCAACAACAGATCCTTCCTTAGGAAACAGACTCTCATGCCTGAGAGCTTTCTCCACAAGCTTCTCAAACGAATCGCCCAAATGATCCACCAACTGTCTCCCAAGATAACTGTCCAAGCCTGTCACGAACTTCTCATTCTTCTGATAAGCAGATTCAATATATGACCGGGCATACTTGGACAAAGCTTCAAACTCAGAAACATACTCAAGAACAAATCTTCCACCCTGCTTGAGCTCCACAAACTTCTTGAACAGAACAGACTTCTGAGCTGTAGAAATGAACTTAGCTTCAAATCTAACTTGGAATTGCTCCCAAGTAATCTCTTCCTCCGGAGTATTGATGGTAATAGAGTTCCACCAATCAGAAGCTCTCCCTTGAAGCTGTCTTGATGCTAACTCCTCTTAGTTGCATCATCAATTCCCAAATCACCAAAAATCCTTCTACAAGCATCTATCCATCTCTGGACTTCGATAGTTGATTCTGTTCCCAAGAAAACCTTCCCTCCAAGAGCAGTATAATCCTTGCACAACTTAGCGAAATCCACAGGTTTCGGAGTTTGGACTTGAACTCCAACATCAACTGCTGCCCCCGAAACGGGTATCCTTCTCATGATCGAAGTCATCATAGCTTCGAACATAGCTGCATAATCAGCAGCCCCCTCAGTAGCACGACCTTCCCTAGCAGCTGGTCTCCCTCTTCGACTCATTCTCAATATCTATAAAAAGGAATGATTAGAACATCTAGAGAAACAACTGCATAAAGGACTCAACTCTACTAAGCTACTATATTATATATAGTATTCATCCATCAAAATACAATTACGTCTCTCATACGTAGTTACGTCAGCGAGCGTTGGGTGAAATCGATTAACCAATGCTCTGATACCAAATGTGACGACCGCCCATGACCCCTGCACGTAATCTAGAGATAGTGCGCTGTAAAGTGTGCCAGGCGACCATGGACGATTGTCAGGGTAGGTCAAAATAACAAAATCTATCGTATTACTCACAGCGCATGGACAAAATACAATAGAACATATGTATAGTGAAGCTTTACAGAACAAAATGCCATCATATAAAACTCCATAATAGTTGAATACAAACATCCAAATAGTCAATACATCAAGCCTCACTACATATCTCTCAGAGAATACAAAACAGCGGAACATCCAGTACATATAAGAAGATAATATGCAACCCTCTAGCTCGTCTTCGATATCAGCATCGTGAGAAGAGAACAGCACCTGTCACCTGCTACCTAGTCTGCCCGTCCCAAAATGGACGAACAGCCCAAGGCAATAAGAATTAAAACATAAAGCCTTCAGTCAGACAACAGTCTTAGTGAGCAGTAAATTAACTAACAACATACCAAAAGAGCATAAAGGAAAAGGAATAGGAATACAACCCTCCCACTCCAACCTCTTTCTACAGTGATAGTCCCCAGACACACACTAAGCAGAAGCAAACATAACAGAGCATACAATGTACAGTAAAGAAATTATCACTCGAGTCAAGGGCGATGTTTTCCAAGCACAAACCCCCAAGGCCTAAACCAAGATCAGATAAGCACCCAGAAAACACTGCTCTTGAGACCGAATGACGATACAACCAAACATCCATGACTCTGGTTATCACTGTTATCATTGCTTCGATATCACCATTAATTGAATGACCGGCACATTCTTTCAGCCGTCCGTCAAGGGCTAATGGAAACCCCGGTTCTAGACATAACTCCCGCACGTCGTCGCAGCCCGTGCCTAGGACTATCGAATCTGCCCAGAGTACTCGACCATCAACAGTTGGTCGTTGGGACTATCGAATCTGCCCAAACGTACTCTTGCTTAGAGCATGCTAGAACCTTCAACAACGATGCTATCCAAGCCTCCTAGTCATCCTCCTCGACGACTATTTCCGTACTAGCTCAAGCGCCTCTCAAGCATCCATTACTCTTAACTCGAATCATATCACCGAGTTACCAACGTGCTTGGAATGATCCCGTCTGGTTTAGACCAAGACTATCTCATATCATACTTCTCTTCATCACATCCTCGCAAAGTCTCATCTCAACATCATCATCTATGCATAAGAGCTTCATCATCCCGCTACATATGCCACGAGCAGCTTTCCCAATTCAAGAGCCTTTCCCTTAGCTTTTGAATCGTCTTCGATCTAAATCAAATCGTCAATCATCTAATTCATAGCAATCAACCAAGTCAAACATTAATCCAAACAATCAAGCATTCAAATAAGATCTAAATAGACAATTATCACAATAATGGCAATTTCGTAAATAAAGAGTTGAAAGTCTAACAAGCATGAAATCATGAGAATTATCTCTACAATCTTGATGAATGAACTTGCATAGGTTAACACTTAGTAAAAATGGTTGTCAAATCATCATGAACAATGGATCTACATGGATCTATACTTAGGATGAAGAAAATGCATGAAAATCACTATTTTAACACCAAATCGAGCCAACAATCCGATATACTCCTTTGGATCCGTGTGAGAGATAATCACCACTCACCAAATCACCTAAACAACCCCAAATCAACACGCTTCAGATCTGGACAGCGAAGGATCAAGCTTGATCTATCACGAATCCGCTTCAAACGAAGAAATCTCTCTTGAAAAGATGAAGACCTTCAATCTAAGCTCTTGAATCTTCAATCTTGATCTTCGATTTAGATGAAAGGAAGCACTAGATTAGAGTGGAGAAAAGAAGTGAAGAAGTGTAGAAGTCGAGCTCTCAAAATGGCAGCACTTCGTCGCTTCAAAATCCGAATCTCAAAAAGTGAGAACAACCCCCTCTATTTATAGCAGAAATCTCTCTATGTCGTAACTCGGCTATCTCCTAAGTCGTCTCCGACCTAAGCCTCTCCGACCTAACAGATATGCATGCGCGCCCCAACTCCTACGACCTAACACTTCTGCGCATACGACCTAACTATTAAGTCGACCTACGACTTAACCACTAACTCCTAAGTCGATCACAACATAACACACGCGCCTATACGACCTAACGACTTAGCAGCTTCGCCGACCTAGCAAAGTGGCGACCCAACCAAGATACGACTTAACAGAGGGTACGACTCATCATGATAGCCGACCTACGACTTAGCTAACTCATCTGTCTACGGCTTAACCATGACACGCCTTAACGACCTATCACTTAACTCAACCCAACGAGTTACGACCTAATCCCTTAAACATCTACGCGACCTAACATAAGTCGCGCACAAACTGGGATACGACCTAACTACTAAGTCGTCTAGACGACTTAACTATCCAATACCCACACTTAGGTCGCTCACAACAGTTTCCTTAGGTCGTTGCCGACCTAACTCTACCCCACGACCTAACCCCAGAATACTTAGGTCGCCTACTACTCTTCCTTAGGTCGCCTAAACCTCTTAAGTCGGTCATGACTTATCACTTAGGTCGGTCACTACCTTAAGTCGGTCAACCACACTTCCTTTACTCGGTTAATTCCTTAAGTCGGCAACTCGACCCAGACTTATCTCTTAACTCGTCCAAACCGACTTAGGACTTAGAAAAATTCTAAACGACTTACCAACAATGCAACCAATTGTCAACTGTTTTCGAATCCATTATACTATTTACTCTCATCGATTCCGTTTTGACTTGATTTCATTAATGTTTATCTGTCAGATTTTCCGTCCGATTTCGTGCCCATCTCGCTTTGATTTGGTAATCGTACTTGCATTCGTAACTCAGTTTCATCGTCCAATCTATCTAGCCTCGAATGGTGAGCAATCACTCACGATTAACGTTCTTTTATTTATTAAATTTGATTTCAATTGAAACAACAATTGAAATATGCTGCTGTTTGATATTTACACTGTTATTACCTGTATCAGTTCACCTGTGACATCTGACACCATTATCTGTTATATATGCAATGATAATCCAGTTTGGTTGTTAAATGATTGATTGTTTGATGTTTATATTGGACGTTAAATTGTCAATGATGTAAGTGAATAATTTGAAATGGAAATTGACGTAGGATAGTTAGATTTGATATATGTGTTAAAATTGATTAAATGACATTTGTATAATATGACCCCTTTTAACTGTTAAATTTATTGACACGTAGGATTTGTTTAATTACACTTTGAACCACTGAATGTATGTTGTTAAATTGATGATGTATGAAATTGTAAATAGATGACAAGCGAAAAACCGTAATGTAATAATCTTTAATCTACATGAAATGATAGTGTAGATTCTAGAAATAATTATATTAATTCGCACAAACAACAATGTGAATTAATACGATTATTTCGGGATTGTTGAATTGATTATTGGATTGATATTAATTGTTGTTATTGCTTGTTTATTTACTTTGACACCATCCCAGTTATCACACTGCAAGTTCCCTTTGTTATGCTTTGATTTTTAATTGAATTGGAATCGGGTTGAAATGATAAATACCCAAATTAAACTTTGACCTAGGATAGAAAATTAAATAAAACCCGATTGGTCAATAATTTGATTTAAAAATAAAACGAAGATTTTATTTGAATAAAGAATATGGTTTTGAAATGAAGTTGAAATTTGAATTTTTGATGAAAGGAAAATGTTAATATTTAATAATCTGAAACAAAAGATTAACAATGTAATTGATGAAGAATGTTGTTTAATTTGAGAAATGATTGAATTAAGTTTGAAATTATAATTAAGTTGAAATTATTAAACCTTGAAATATTTAATAATTAAGTTTTGAATTATTTAATAATTAAATAAGATTGAATTATTTAATGATTAAATTGAATTGAATTCTTTAATAAGTAAAATCGAGCTTTTGAATAAGTGAATCTTTACTTCGTAAATAATTGAAATTGAGTTTCTTTAATTAAGTTTTGGAAAATTATTTAAGTAATTAAATAAGTGAAATTGAATTTCTTTAACGAGAAATAAAATGTGATTTATCGAAATTGATGTAAGACCTGAAATTTAAAGAAATTTGATTTGATGAATTTAATTTAATTCAATTTGTAAGTTTTGATATAATGAAGTTAAATTTAAATTGGATTTAATGAATTGGAAATTTAATAGAAATTGTTTTGAATGGCAAATTTACTTAATGAATATTGAATGAAATCGATAAATGAATTTAAATTGATTTGAATGTTAAATTAAATTAATTTAAATGTTTTTCGAAATGAAACTTATATTCGAACTTGAATCAATACTCGAATTGTTTTAAATAAAATTTGAAATTGAATTATAAGATTTTGAAATTGTAATTTGGAAGTTTTGAAACGGAAATTTATGGAAATTGATTTAGAAAGATAAATGAAATGTTGGTTTGCAAATTCTAATTGAATTGAAATTGATTTGGTTTTGAAATATATTAAATGACCAATCGGTGTAATAATTACGGAAGTTATTAAAGAGACCGGAATCGGTTATGGACATACTCTCTGTCTAAACCGAAACCACTTTAATAACTATACGCGGAGTGATGATCCAGAATGAAGTGGTTGGAATGATGTACGTGATGACTGAAGAAAGAGAACGATAATGGATAGCCTTGACACTTGTGTCAAATTGGAAATGACTAAAACAGGAGCCGTGCCGGGCCAATGGAGGATTAGCTACCTCAAGTGGACACACTTCTTCGAACTACTCATTACTTGTTGTCGATTGGTGCACCCTTGATTTTGGGAGTGTTGTTTCACGGTGTTGCGGGCGCTACGGCGTTGCGTTCTCACCAGTCCGGATCAGGCAAACGGTAGTGTCACTACCTTGGGTATTGCATCATGTGCCTTGTCATACTTGTATCCCTTTATTCGCGACCACTACGATTTTGGTTTGTACCTTTAGTATATGGATTGCCCTCTGGTGACTTCCGGTTTTGGGGAAACTACGATCTTGTATATGCTTTTGGGAATAAAAATGTGTTAAGGGTGGAATGGGCCATGACTTAACACTATTTTGATATCTTTATATTACTGATAGACATTATCTACTTATCGTACACTACTACATAGTAGATAGTTTAACGGATCCTTAAAGGTTGGTTATTCCAAACATCCTTTGAGTTACTTGTATTTCAATTGCTGTTTCACTTGAGTTGGATTTATAAATATAAGAATGTTAATCCTGACTCGAGTGTTTTGTATTTTGCTTTACGCTCGAGTCAGACTGAGTGTACCAGTATTCGAGACTCACCTTTGAAGTTGGAGCTTTGCTTGAAGATCCAGCCATCTATTCTGCTTTCAGTATTCGATGATTCCAGTGATGTATTCTGATTTGTATCTGATGTATCATATTACTCTTCCGTTGTATCTGGTTTAACTCTGATGTAACTTATACATTTATATAGTAGCTTCATGAACTACTATCTCTTTTACTTCCGCTGCACTTATTACTCTATGTCTGTGATCTGTGATTATTTATTTACTGTATATGTTCAGTTTTGCCAAATTTAAATTAACAACGCGGTATTTTGAGCAATTCAATTCCGGCATGAGTGTCTACCTATACACTTATAATGGATGTGAATGGTCCAAAATAGCGGGTCGTTACAAGTATATTGAATATTTTCAAATGTTGAAAATAAATGGATTTATGAATTACCTATTATTAAATAGGTATGGAAATGTTTTTCTAATATGAAGTAAAATGTTTTGAAATTTTATCTTCAAAGATAAATTGAAATGTGGAAATTGATTTGAAATTGTTTTCAAATAGTTGAAGTGTGAAAAATATATATCTTGTAAAGATATTTTTGGAAGATAAATAATTTGGAAAATTATTTGGAATCTGATGATGCTGTGCAAACCTATTGATAGTTAAATAACCGACTATCAATAATTACCTTGAATGGGTATTTGTTGTGATTTGCTTGAATTTTAATGCCACACTTATTTTTGAATAAGCGATCACTATTCGGGTTAGCCGGGAAAGGACCTTTGGGTCATATAACCCATTCCGAATTTGTGATATGACGATATGGATCGTATTGAAGACCGGTGGTGAAGACCGGGTGTTTGTGAAAACGATAGGATGACCTATCGATTGTCTCTGCACCGTTAGCTACGGTACAGAGATTTCCTTTGTGATGGGAAGTTTTATCGGGATTGTGAATATCCGGATTGCAAGGGCTTCTTTGGAAGTGCCTTCGGTTCTGTTCGAACCCGGAACAGACTTGTATGATTACATGTCTGACATTACATTTTGAGATGTAAAGCTGATTTCTTTCAAATACATTTCTGTTGGTGGCGAAGAATTTATTCTCTTAGCTTAACACCCTTCTCTGAGACGTACGAGCTCAGAGGTTATGTAGTTGAAATTTATCAGCGATATATTCCCAATTTGGTAATGTGACATGCTGAGTGTTGCTGTGAAATGATCATTGTTTGATCATTTGTTTGATCATTTATCTTTGTGATCATTACTTTGATAATTTGTTTGACCCAAAGCATAGCTTTTGTATAAAGCGTAGCTTTGTGGACGAGACTTCCTCAGGGCCTCAACAACCCGGAAATGGTCGAAACAGGAATGTTGCGGCAAGGTTATGAGGGTCGCGCCCTTTAGGGTATGTCATTTCCTTCTGGAAAGGGGTGGTATCATGGTATTGAGCTTAGATACTTACTCATGTGGACACACCTTATCTATTATGTGTGATGTTGGTTACCGAGCGCTCGGATAAAGGTCCCAAAGGACTAGGGGATGGCATATTCGTGAGTTACCTAGTTACAGGGGTAACCCGGCCTTGTTGGCAGAGAGCAGTTTGTCTCTCGGAGCATCCAGCCAGAGGCGTTTCTTTCGTGGCATAGGAAGTTCCTTAGCCTGACCATTTGTTGGCAAATCCATTTTCCAATACGAACCTTGTACGGTTTTAGTTGTAGAACCTGCCATTTACTTATGGTGGTCACCACTGTTTAGATGGTAGCTATAGTAGGCATACGATACTGGTCGTATGTTGGCTAAGATTAATATTATACTTTCGAAATGTTTTCTGCACTATGCACTAATAATAATAATCCAATGATTTGCGTAGTAAGCATATTTGACTATCATAAGAAGAAATCTCCTCCAATTCTGCGTTTGCATTGTGTGTGTGGCGGGAGGTCTTATGGTAGTTTCATTTTCCAAAAGCATTGCAGATTTCAATGTTAAAAAATTCTTTTGTTGTGTGTTTTAAAGATAAACTGTTTTAGTTCTCACACCAGTCACCATGACTGACCTGGAGTTTATTGTTTCCTTCCTAAACTCTGGGTGCCCATCATTTTCCACACGGGCAGTCTAGAGTTAGGTTATCAGGTCATTCTGGATTCGGGATGCTGTGGAGCTCAGCGGCGAGCTGGATGACGAGACGTACCACTTGTATATGATATTATTTATTCCGCTGTGTATTCTGTATATGGACAAGTTTATATAACTGTCCAGTTGTGTTGTATATTGCTGTTGTAAACTCTGATGATGATGATGTAATGTATAAAATGATATAGTTCTTTGATTTAAAGATTATTCATTTATCTATTATATGTTGTTCCACTGCGAATGTGAGATTCTGATATTGTTTCTGTTTCTGTGTTTTCTGTTGTTTCTTCTTTCTTTTCCTTCTGTCTTCTTCTACCTCTTCTTTTTCTCCATAACAATTCGGTTTTCTGTCATTCGATTACTCGGCAGTTGATACAGTGGTCGTATTAATGTCGATTTTCGAGTGTCGAAAAATCGCGTTCGTTACAATTTCTATATTATATTATACTTATATTTAAACTTTAAAATATACTTATATATAGTTATAATACATAAATAGCTATAGAGAACAAATATTAAAATATATATAATAATTTTCTATACTTTTATATTTAAATCTTAAGTATAAATATATAAAACAGCTAAATATATTAATATCAGAATTATAGTTTAAAAACTTAGGATAATAATCAAAGATATTTAAAATTAAGGATATTTAAAACAAAGGATATTTTTGAGGCTAAAATATATTGAAAAACCAGGACAGATGATTTTTGTTTTTAAACAGGAATATTTATAATCATTTTGAAAAACAAGCTATATATTTTGAAAATCATTTTGAAATAAAAGTAAGTGGATACAAAAGGATGTTCCACTAGATTTTTTGTAGGTTCCATCCTACTTAGGGTTCCATCCCTTTAACGAGCACGAAGTGGATTCCATTCCACGAATAAAATAGATTTTAAGATGTCAGTGCCTTTCTATGAGTTTTAACAATATTCCTAACTATATAACTTATCTTGGAAACTTGAACTCTTGAAATTCTTGATACTCATGAGTCTTGAATCTTGATATCTTCAATCTTTGATCTTGAATCTTTATACTGTACAGTTCTTCATTCTTTAGTACATGCAAACATATCTATATATATCTACACAATAATGTTAGTATTATATATTTTATAATCTAATTCTAAGTAAGGTTGTTGTCATCAAAACCAACTCCTCAGGGACTAACAATCTCCCCCTTTTTGATGATGACAACCTTTGTTTGAAATATCACTTCTATCCTAATACTTCTAATAACTCCCCCTTAATCTATGCCTAACTATCCTATTTTATACTTCTCCCCCTTTGTCACCAACAAAAACCATATAACTCCCTAATACTATATAACTCTACATAACTCTATATAACTCCCCCTGAAACTAAGACTACATTACTTGTGATTATAATGATAGTGTTATCATACATAATCAATACTTAACTTTAAACTAAACTCTTAATAACTACTAAACAATTTATTCAAAAGATAAGAGAATATACGAATAAGAGAACACAATTTATTTATTCATAATGGAGTTTTTTTAATAAAAATAGATAATTAGACTGGTAATCAGGATAACTTAAAAGATCATATATTATTAATACTAATCATATGTATGTTATATTTTACACACATAATATCAATCCATACTAAGTCAAATTCAAGCAAATCAAACCAAATCCTAATTAAGCAATCAAACAAATAAAAATTAAACAAAGTTAATCAAATATTACGAGGAACATCAACCCATCCTTCTTCTCCAAAGATAGGGTCTTGTTTGATGGCATCCCAATTCTCATTATCAACAGAGAGAGAAACGGGAGGATGTGCTTCATTATCATCCTTGTGCAGGGAGGAAATCATCCATCGAATTGCTTCGAAATGCCTTTCTTGCTCCTTGATCATCTGCATTTGACTCAATTCTAAGTGACGCTGATTACGGAGAATGATAGAGAGAATATTCTTGAAGGATTTAAGAGTTTCTTCAAGATTTTCAAATAAATTGTGAATAGGATCGGCCATTTTTGTGAAAAAGAGAAGAAATATAGATTAAGTAATGATTTTGAGTAAAGATTTCTGGAAGAGAACAAGTATTTATAGGTGTAAATTTCGTTTGAAATGAATAGATACAAGTTAGTTATTTAAAATTCAAAAATTAAAATGAAAAGACACTTCAGATTTTAAGCATGTCGACAGGGTGCCTTTGGGGGTTGTCGACAGGGTCATCTGTGTTTTGAAGACTTGTTTTTGATTTTGAATAAATGTATATATATATATTTATATATATCATATTAACAGTTATTCTAGAGATGAAATAACCTAGATAATAGAAAGAACTTCAACATTAATTCAAACTGGAATGATACATGGATTAAACAACATGAAATACAATAACATTCAAACTTAACACAAAATTAAACAACTACGACAAGGTATGAAAAGATAGATCTAATTGGAGGATGATGAGATTGATGAAAGATTAAACTTCTTGCTGACTTTTGAGAAGAACTTGTTCATCTTAGAAGACATTTTATCCAACTTTTTACTAACGGATCTCTTAAGTGTCCGTTGATTTTTCACAATTATCTTTTGGTTTTGGATAATCATCTTGTTGGTTGGTTTGGAGGTGTAATCAATACTTTCAAGAGATGTTTCACCTTCCTCTTCTTCTTCTTGAATATCCATTTCATCCCCTTCTTCTTCTTCTTCTTCTTCTTCCTCTCCTTCTTCCATTTCTTCGTGAGCTAAACGCTCTTCCTTTTCCACAAGGGATTCATAAGGTTGAAAGATGTATGGAATTTTCATAAGTGAGATATTGGAATGATTGAAAACTTTTCTAGAAATGAATTCCTCTCCTTTAAAATTCACTCCAAAATAGTTGAAAATTCTAGTAAGGTAAATTCCATGATATAAAATCTTTTCTCCCATTTCCAAGTTTTTAGGCCGAAATTCATCCGAAATAACTTGAGCCCAATTAATATCATAGTTTCCAAAAAGAGCGAAAAGAGCTTTACAAACTTTTGAAGTAGGATTATTAAAACTTCCCGATCTCGGGGTCAAAGTGTGTTGCAAAAGAAGGCTCACAATTTTTTCTTTTGGACGAAAATTGCAGTTTAAAACCAAAGTTTTCGTCACTTTCAAAAATATGATGGAAAGTCTCACGATCACTTTTATTAAAATTGAAATTTGAAAGATCCATACCCGTACACTTACAATTTAGAATCGCTCCCAAAACATCACAATTTAAAACAATTTGAGTGCCTTTTACACTACTCCAAATTTCATCATCGTTTCCTTGATAAAAGTCACAATTAAGATTTGTATAAAACATTTTCACAAGATTTGGGTAGCATACAAAATCATTTTGAGAATCGTCAACAAGACTTAAAATGTTGTTGCTAACACAAAGAGAATCGATTTCATAAGAAGTGAAATCGCGGAAAATTGCAAATTTCCGAGATGAACTTTTCCATAATTAGCATAGCCAATATAGGCTTTGATTGCTTTCGGATCATAAAAGAGGTGTTCTTTTAAGGTTTTGGAAAGTCTCATAGTTGATGGAGTACTTGAGGAGGCCATTGATGTAGAAAGAAGAGAGCTTGAGTTATGAAGAAAGAGTTTGAATTTGAAAAGTTAAGTGAAAAGATGAGATAAATGATAGTAGATAAATAGAAATTAAATGGACAGTTTCTCTGGTCAAAAAGTATCCTTTCAGAGTCTCGAATGGTGTGAAAGAGTGAAGGAAAATACAAGCATTTGAATTCAAAATTTGAATTTCAAATTTTCTATACCATGTCGATAGGTAGAGATGGACCCATGTCGACAGGTATCCGTAAATTTTGATGACTAGATACTTTTATATAATGTAATATATATATATATATATATATATCTATTATTTTAATGTTTTTATAATATCTGGAATATTACTAAGACTCATAAAATATTATAAAATTATTAAAAATAATAATAAAATAATTAAAAATAATAAATTTTTTAAAATTCAAACGACACATCAATTAAAAAAACAACCAATCAATCAATCAATTCAAGCAAGCAATTTCAGCCAATGTATTGTAAACGTGTACCTTTTTCAGAGTCCGTGTCTTTGGTATCGACTAAATCGAGAATTGCTGTGAAACACAGATTTGAATTATCTTTCTTTTGTTCATCGTCGCTGGAGGATGAGTCAGAGTCATCTAGAGTAGCAGTGAATGCACGTTTCTGTTTCTTTGTAGAATCATTGTTTGTAGGAGGGTTTTGCTTATCTGGATGCGGACAGTCTCTTTTGATATGACCTGGTTCGTCACAATTGAAGCATTTGATAAAGTTTGGTACTGTAGTCCGATTACCGGAATACTTAAAGTTGTTTCTCTTGGAACTATTCAATTTTCTGTACTTCAGGAATTTCCGAAAATTCCTGGTCATAAATGCTATCTCTTCATCATTATAACTGTTTGAGTCTGATCCGTCGATTAATGCATTGAATGCCATTGATTTCTTTTCAGATGCTTTGCTTTCTCTTCTCCCGATCATTTGAACTTCAAACGACATTAGATTTCCAATCAATTCTTCTATCTTTAAAGTACTGATGTCATTTGCCTTTTCAATTGCAAGTGTCTTTTGATCCCATTCTGGAGTGAGAGAATTTAATTTTTTTTTGACTTGATCTTCTTCCAAAAATTCCTTTTCCAAAGATATTAAAGAATGCACAATATCTTGAAATCGACTATACATATCTAAAATAGACTCATTAGTATTCATTTTAAATAACTGAAACTGATTTGTGAGCATGGAAATTTTGGTCTGTTTAACTTTGCTTGTTCCTTCGTGAATTACTTGCAAAGTTTTCCAGATTTCATATGCAGACTTACAAACTGACACTCTATTAAATTCATTTCTTTCAAGTGAACAAAACAGAATATTCATTGCTTTAGAATTATTTTGTGCAACAATCTTTTGCTCAGTGGTCCACTGTGCAAAATTAGTTGTGGGTTCAGAATATTCAGTTTGTGTGATATTCCAAGTATATAATCCTACAGATTGTAAATATATTTTCATCCTACATGCCCAATATGCATAGTTACTACCATTAAAAAGTGGTGGTCTGGCAGTAGACTGACCTTCTACAAATGAACTAGTGACAGGGATACTAGTGTTAATAACAGCACCAGTGTTGTTAGCCATTTTTAAAAATTTTCAAAAATCAGATTATGAAACTTTTGAAAACCTTGCTCTAATACCAAATGTGAGAAATGCGGATTAAGGATCTTAAGGCTAGAATTAACACTAGAGGGGGGGTGAATAGTGTTTTAAGAAATTTGTTAATCTTTTTGAGTTTATCTTAATTTGTTACAATGTATACACTAATCAGACACAGATAAGAACACAGAATCAAACACAAATGCAAATATAAAGTAAAAGCAGTAAAGGAAAGAACACACCGGATTTTATACTGGTTCAAAGTTACTCTACATCCAGTCCCGCAACACAAGTATGGATTTCCTTTCAAAAACAATTCTTACAAATACAACCCTCGGTTTCAAGGCTACGAGGTACACCCTCCAGAATCACAATCCTCTGGGTAGAGATACTTGATTTCCGGGGCAACAAGTTCACCCAATTGATTTCCAGGGCTACAATCACACCTTCTCTCGCTCAATTGATTACAAAAAGTCTATAACTCGGATTAGCACTTGGATCTTGTAGAGATAGTGGAGAGAATCAAAACCAGAAATTATCTAGTTAGATTCGATATTGATTTCGGTAGAGTAATGGTGTAATTTGTAAATAAGAAAGTGGAGAAGAAGAAGAGAAGTTAAATCAGAGAAAAAAGTGATTAAAATTCGTTGAAAACACCCTTTATT
This sequence comes from Allium fistulosum, assembly GCA_030737815.1. Classification (NCBI taxonomy): domain Eukaryota; kingdom Viridiplantae; phylum Streptophyta; class Magnoliopsida; order Asparagales; family Amaryllidaceae; genus Allium; species Allium fistulosum. Next base: position 91,529,861 of record CM060905.1, read on the forward strand.
TATAGTAGATCAATAGCCATGTTCATTGGTGAAGGGATGTGGCGAATAGACACTTCTTTTTAAAAAATAGTTTAACTGTCACCATGTCGACAGGGGTACATGTGACCATGTCGACATGCCCTTGTAATTTTTGGTGATTTTGTTTTTCTTTGAAAATAATTTCTATATTATATTATACTTATATTTAAACTTTAAAATATACTTATATATAGTTATAATACATAAATAGCTATAGAGAACAAATATTAAAATATATATAATAATTTTCTATACTTTTATATTTAAATCTTAAGTAGAAATATATAAGATAGTTAAATATATTAATATTAGAATTATAGTTTAAAAACTTAGGATAATAATCAAAGATATTTAAAATTAAGGATATTTAAAACTAAGGATATTTTTGAGGCTAAAATATATTGAAAAACCAGGACAGATGATTTTGGTTTTTAAACAGGAATATTTAAAATCATTTTGAAAAACAAGCTATATATTTTGAAAATCATTTTGAAATAAAAGTAAGTGGATACAAAAAGATGTTCCACTAGATTTTTCGTAGGTTCCATCCTACTTAGGGTTCCATCCCTTTAACGAGCACGAAGTGGATTCCATTCCACGAATAAAATAGATTTTAAGATATCAGTGCCTTTCTATGAGTTTTAACAATATTCCTAACTATATAACTTATCTTGGAAACTTGAACTCTTGAAATTCTTGATACTTATGAGTCTTGAATCTTGATATCTTCAATCTCTGATCTTGAATCTTTATATTGTACAGTTCTTCATTCTTTAGTACCTGCAAACATATCTATATATATCTACACAATAATGTTAGTATTATATATTTTATAATCTAATTCTAAGTAAGGTTGTTGTCATCAAAACCAACTCCTCAGGGACTAACAGAGGGGTGATATTTGTAGAAAAAACCTTGGAATAAAATTTTCAAATGCATAATTACCTAAATACCCCTAGCCCACACCCCCTAGCCTCTACACGCACGGCTACATCCAAAGCCGAGTGATGGTGATGTGAGGTGATGGTGTGGTACAATGAAGTGATGTTTGCATTATGGTTACTTAAAGGTTAAGCATTAGGAATTGTTAAATCTTTTCTGTAATGTGTGTGTGTATCATGTATGTATTTATGTATACATATACATGTTATCATATGCAAGTGACATATATATGTATGTACATGTAGATGCATAACACTTCGAACGTCTTTGAATAACTTTTGTTTGTTAAATCGTTGAAATCGAGGGAACCGATTGTCGGTCACATTTTCACTTATTTATCAACGTACATATATTTGTAAAAAAAATTCAAAAATAAATTTCTTATTATTTTAAACTAATTAAAATGATCCTATTTGAATTATAAAACCATATAAATTATTATTAACAATTATCTATAATAATTGCTATTATACTAATAAGGCATTATCGATTTTTCTGTATATTTTCAAATCAAATATATGTTTTTATAAAACTATTATAAATAATTTATTACCACTTTATAACTTTTCAAAATGAATTATCATCATTTAAAATAATTATTTGGATAATTAAAATAATTATTAAATCATTAAACCTTAATTTAAATTCATAAATCAATTATTATATTTATATATGATGCCATTTTATCGATATAAATTTCGAGAAAAATATTTTTGTAAATATTTATTCAAAACAAGATTATTATTATTTGTTATCACTTAAAACACTTTATCTGAATTATCAATCTTTTATTTGCGTAAATTAAAAATTAAACACAATTTTTCAAAGTGATAAATTGGCCGGTCGTTACATACATACAATAGTATAAGTGAATATATAAATGAACAAATATAATATAAGGTATTACCTAAACTATGGCTTTGATCAAGTACCTTGAATGTTGAATCAGACAAACACCTTGAATCAAATCTAATCCTTTCCAAAAAAGACACTAACCAAAGAGATCACCACACCTAGAATTTAATTTGATTTGATTTGGGTTTGAAATTGAAGAGGGGAGGAGGTAAGCATTTTCGACCAAGATAGGGTATTGGAGGCTATAAAGCCTAAAAATGAGAGAGTTGCGAGTTTATATAGAAAAAGAAAGAGAGAGAGAGAAAAGAAAGAGAGAGAGAGAAAGGTGGAGATCTAGATCTCATTTTTACATCTTCTTTTAAACAAATTCAAACCATAATTTTCAAATAAAATATCACACTACCCTCCTCCTATCATGGCCGACCATACTAGTAGGACAATGGACTTTAGCACATTTCCGAACCCGATCAATATTTGCACATTTTAAATCTAGTTTAAATGTACATCGATATCGTATATTGATACACACATTTATAACTTTTATATACGCACTATATTCAATATTGATTCAAATAAATCAAATAAAATTTTGTAATTAGTATTTGAAAAATATTAATTAATTTATAAAAAATATAATTAAATAAATTACATGATATTTGGAGTATTCAACAATTCAGATTTGCGAACCATAGGAGTATATTCAATCAGCGATTAATATCAAACAATTCGAAAATTAACGTTTACATGTCACCTTAGCTAGTTGTAACGACCCCGGATTTTTATTAAATTTAAATTGATAATTAATTTAGTTTTTAAATAAAATTTGTGAAATTAATTTGTAAATTCATGCGAGTTTCCCCGAGCCCAAATAAATTTTATATTAAATCGTTTAAAAATTTAAATATTGTATATATGCGATTATATATGTATATGGGCATATATGAGTAAATTTAAATTTGTATATGTATATATACATTGAATTTGAATTCAAATTTTATATAAATGGTTTGAAAAATAAATATAAAAGTATATACATTGACATAAGTATAAAATAAATAAATAGGTAATTTTAAATTTTAAATTGATGGTTAATAATAATTTGAATTTATAAAATAAATATATAAGATAAATTGTAAAAATAAAATAAAATGAATACATAAATAAATTTAAAACAACATGTTAATAAACTATGTAAAGATATAAAATAACACATTAGTTAAATTAAAACAACATATTAAAATAAATAAAAATTCACTTATGTCATAAAGCAATATGAACAAAAATTTATAAGTATCTATGAATAACATAATAACTATAGGATTTCATTTAGAATACAAAGCAATAAGACTTGAAGGAAAAAAAAATATATAGTATAAAAGCTTGCATAGAAGCCACCACTATCTCATCCATTTTGTACAGGAAAATAAATACACAGTCATGTACAAACTGAATTTCAAAACAAATAAAAGCAAGCTACAACCTGGAACAAAGCAAAGTAGTAAATATTAGCACACGATTTACATCATTTCAGCTGAGACAAAATATATGTGACTGCATATAGCTTGCAAATGAAGATACTATATATTCAAGTATGATTTAAAATTAGGATAAGTAAAGAATTGTACAAAGTAATAAATGTTAGCCTAAATTGTATTCTATCAGCCACCAAAATCTCGAACAGGTACAACTGAAAATGAGAAAAAAATATAAGTTGTACAACATCAATTTATGCAAGACATCTTAGTATACAATATAGAAAGCAAACCAGACAAAGTACAAGACATAAGAAAAGAAATAACATATATATATATATATATGAGCTAACTTATAAAGCAAGACAAAGCAATTAATGCTTGGATCCTTAGCCACCAAATTATAGAAACCATCAGCCACCATACAAAGAAAAGAAATATATATACTCAAGACAGTACAACATATTTATGAAGCTTGTAAACAAGACTTGAGAAACAAACCAAAGTTAATTAATACCAAATTTTTTAGTACACAAATATATATCTTAGCCACCAAAAACATATCATATCAGCCAAGAAGAAGGAAAATCTCTGATATAATTGTACAAAAGAAAATTAAAATATATAACATCACCCTGTATACTTATTTTATATATCAAGCTATTAATTTTTATTCGTTCATTCTTAGCCAAGAATCTGAAGCAATACCACCTCACTCTTAAACAAACTACAACTTAAACAACAAACGCAATCAATTCAAACCATAGAATCAAGTGAAGAACTTCAACTTGTATTTTCAGAAGTCTGTTTCAACAAAAAGTAAAGCTCTGTTCTTCCTGGAAATCAAAGTGAGTAACATTCAACCTTAACCTTAAATATTTGAATTAGTAGCAGATTTATATTTGGAAGATATGTGTGTTGAACTTGTTGCTGTTAATATATATGAATATGTAATATATGCATACCTGTATAAAATGAGTTACCTGCTTTTTCCAGATTTGCAAACTAAATTCATGTTCTTTGATTTGATAACCATTGAATCTTAAATTATAAACAAAAATTGTTGGTTACAGTACGTATTAAGTTTTAAAAATATATGTGAGTTAAAACAACTTCTAACTTTCTCTAGGAATCAAGAAAAAGGAAGACAACTTTCAATAAGTCGAAACTCAAACCTTTTAAAATACGATTTCAGATATGTAAATGGAATTCTCACTTAAAAATATGATTTTTGAGATTCGTATGGTGATTTTTAGCTGAGTATTGTTTGAGAATTTTTGAGTTGTTCAATTTGGGGTCTTTTGCCATTTGCCGTTGATCGGCGTCGAATGGGAGTTCGTGGTTTGGCGTGATGGTGGTTGGGGTGTCAAGAATCTCTGGAAAAATGGTGGTTGATTTTATTTTGGGCCATGGTGGTCAGGGAAGGAGGAAGTAGGGTTTAGCCGAGTTTTTGGGTCGAGGTTGGATTTTGGGTTGCTGCACTGTCGACATAGCATCGGAGGAGACCGGTCGTGGGGAAAAGAAGCGAGGGTTCGTGGTGAAGCTTTGGCCAGAGATTCATGACCTCTAGTGGTCGGAGTCGTCGGGTAGAGGTGGTTTTGTGGGTGTAAGTTTTGTTCCAGTGGGTTCATTCGAACTCGATATTGTTTTCGTGGTTGATCGAGGAATCTGGGTGGCCGGTTGGTTAGAGGAGGTCGTAGGTGATTTGTCGGGGGTGTCCTTGGAGGCCGGAGCTTCGTCGTTGGTCGGTGCATGTGTACCATGTATCCACCATATCAGTTTTGAAAGGAGGAAGGAGAAGAAGGCCTTGCATCGGGTTTTACTCGGGGATATGCTCGAGAAAACGAGGGTTGGTCTCGAAGTAAAGTGGAAACGCGAGTGACTCGGGACTAGGCTCGGGTTTTTGTTTATTTGGCTCGGGTTTTCTTAATTTCAGAAAATGAATTAACAGTTTTATGAAAAGCAAAAGAAAATGGACTTGTTTTTGTGAAGTATTGACCAGATTTTTAAAGTATAAGAAACTATACGATTTCCAGTCTTTTAAAGTAAGTGTATCAAGCTCTAATTAATAAAAGGGCCTCAAGTGATTTTGTTTGTTAATAACAAATTAATTTCAAGCATTTGAATTAAATAAGAATTTCTTTGATAATTAAGTAATTAATTAAGATAAATGGTTTATCTTTAAACTAATGAGGGTCTTAATTAATTAAAGATAATTACTTAATTAAAAGTAATTAATTAATGATTAAGGTTGATTTATCAACTGATTAAGCAATAATTGATTTAAGGATAATGTGATAAATTGATTAAGGTAATTAATTTGAGGAAAATTAATGTATTAAAGGTTAATAAATTAATCAAGTGATTGAGAAATAATTGGTGAATGTTTGGACTTGACTGAATGGTTGAATTGTTGATATTCCCTGATCTGTGATGCTGTGTGATATATTCTGATTTGTGTGTGATCTGTACTGTAGTTCATTTATCTGTAATTTATATATCTGTGATCTGTGAATAAAAGATAAGCGTTATAGTTATACCACTTATCAACTATATTTCTGCATTCTGATCTGTGATGATTGAATGATGTTGCACTACTGTGTAAAACCCTTGGACCACACTTTTACACACACAAATATGGATTTCACGAGGAAATCGGTTAAGTCACAGATGATTTAAATTTAATATTTTTGAAATTGAAATTTTAATTTCAATTGATTTTGGAAATGAATTTGGGTTAAATGTTAAAGCCTTCGAAACGGAGTTTTTAAGATAAAAGTTATTTTGAATAACTTGGTAAAGTTTCAAATTTAAATAATTTAATTTGAATTTGAATTCATAATTTTGGAATTGAATTCCATGTTTGGAAATTATGGTTAAGATGTTATAAATGTTTCTATATGAATTTAAACCATTTTAAAAGTATGGTTTTGAGAATTTGAATTTAACCCAAAGAATTTAACTTGTATAAATGAATCAGATTTTCCAAAATGAAAATTGTTTGTTTTCAAATAATAGAAGCTTTCATATGAAGAATGAAATTCCAATTTAATTAAAGGAATTTCAAGTTTGAATGGGAAAATGGTTTTCCAAGTTATGAATAAATCTTCGTAAAAGATTGTTGAACTTTGTTTTGAAATTGGAAAAGTATGTCTTTTGTATAAAAGGTTGAAATAAAATTGTTTTGAAAGCTATCATTTAAATCTTTAATTTAAAGATTTAACGAGTTAATCCAATTGAATGGAAATTGATTTGGAAATCTATGAATAGATCTTTGTGAAACTGGGTAAACTTTGTGAAGTAAATCTTTTTGTTTAAAGATTTAAAATGGTAATTTGTTTAAACCATTTAAAGGAAAGGATTTGGGTAATAAGTTGTGACTTAATTGAAATCCCTATATCCATATGTTTTAAATATTGTGCTCACTATTCGGGTTAGCCGGGAAAAGACCTTTGTGTCATATAACCCATTCCGAATTAGTGATACGACGATATGGATAGCATTTGAAGACCGGTGGTAAAGACCAGATATTTTCGAAAACGAAAGGACAACCCGTTGAATGTCTCTGCATCGACTGGTCCCCGGTATAGAGATTTTAGCACCCTTTGTGATGGGAAGTCCGGACATGATTAGAAAATTATCCGGATTGCAAGGGCTTCTTCGGAAGTGCCTTCAGTTCTGTTCGAACCCGGAACAGACTTGTATGGTTACATGTCTGACATTACACTTTGAGATATAAAGCAGATTTCTTTCAAATACATTTCTGTTGGTGGCGGAGAATTTATTCTCTTAGCTTAACACCCTTCTCTGAGACGTACGAGCTCAGAGATTATGTAGTTGAAGGTTATCAGCGATATACTCCCAATTTGGTAGTGTGACATGCTGAGTGCTGCTGTATGTTGCTGATCGTTTGTTGATGAAAGCATGGCTTTGTGAAAAAGCGTAGCTTTGTGGACGAGACCTCATCGAGCCTCACAGACCGGAAATGGTCGAAACAGGAAAGATGCGGCAAGGTTTCAGGGGTAGCTCCCCTAGGGTATGTCCATTCCTTCTGGAAAAGGGTGGTATTATGGTATGGAGCCCTGATACTTACTCATGTGGGCACTATAGTATATTTACTACTGTGTGATGTTGGTGTAGAGGATCCTCGTATAAAGGTCCCAAAGGACCGGAGGTGGCATATCTCAGGTTTACTACCCGGGAATGGGGAAACCGGCCTTGTGTTGGCAGAGAGCCAGGTGGTTCTCGGGGCATCCCGCCAGAGGCGTTCCCATGTGGCGTAGGAAGTTCCTTAGCCTGACCATTTGTTGGAAAATCCAAAGAAACAATACGAGCCTTGTACAGTTTTAGTTGTATAACCTGCTATGGAATGTGGCGGTAACCTGCTATTGAACATAGTAGCTATAGTAGGCATATAATAATGGTTGTATGTTGGCTAAGGTTAATATTCTACTTTCGAAATGGTTTTCTGCACTATGCACTAGTAATAATATCAAAGGAGTTTTGTTTGCGTAGTAAGCATGTTTGACTATCATAAGAAGAAATCTCCTCCAATTCTGCGTTTGCATTGTGTGTGTGGCGGGAGGTCTTATGGTAGTTTCATTTTCCAAAAGCATTGCGGGTTTCAATGTTTAAAATTCTTTTGTTGTTGTTTAAAGATAAACTGTTTTTGTTGCTCACACCAGTCCGATGACTGACTTGGAGTTTATTGTTCCCCTTCCTAAACTCTGGGTGCCCACAATTTTTCACACGGGCAGTCTAGAGTTGGGTTTCTTTTCAGATAGTCAGGTTTAGTAGACTAGTTGGAGCTAGTTCAGTTCATCGGAGATCAGGACCGACGTTGCTAATCTTGGTGCAACGTGATGGTGGTTTAAGCTGATATTGGAGTTGTTGGAGTCATTCTCTTTTGGAGTGATCTCTTCCATTATTGTTATTTCCGCTGTAGCACTGTATCATATCTCTGATATTGCTGTGTATTATTGATATCATTGTTGTATATCATTCTGGATATTGTATTTGTTGGAGTTGTATATGATATCATTCATTTCTTTCTTCCGCTGTGTTGTTATACTTACTGTGTTATAAGCTTCGGCGAGCCAGATTTGGCATTTGAATCTACGGCATTTCGAGTACAAGTGAAGTACGGGTGCCGATTTTCGAAGGCCGAGTCAGGATCGTTATACTAGTGGTGTGACAGTTTGATCGAATTTATCGCTTACAATTTTAGTAAAATCCAGTTTTACTATTATAAGTGATCCCTGGTTGTGAAAATTGTTTACACCAATTCTCTTCGTTAAAACTATATTAGGACTTATGGTATTTGGTATTGGTCAAAATTCCAATATCGTCCATATTCAACTTGTACAATCCAAACACAAAGTCTTAGGTTCAGTAATAATAATAATTATTAACTGAATATCTCTGGCTAGAGACTTTAACTTTGAACTGACAATAGTTGATCCCGATACTAACCTAATAAAAACCAAGGAGACAAATTCTCTATCGAATAGTGTTTCACTTCTAATGCTTCAACTCAGACCCAACTATAGTTGTTCGATGAATGACATGCCATGATTTAACTATAATCAATCTGAAGTGTCCATATTGAAGTTCAATAGTATTCTCAAGTTGAGTGAACTGTGTAATATTGTCACTTTGATATTCTTCATTTGACCTTAGTTATATTTACTTACAGAAAACTATCGAGTGAGTCAATCAATAGTTATCATATAACTATCAATATGTAACCCCTTAGTGCCCTCGAATAGCCATGAGTAGTACACTACAAACATTTGAAAAACGTTACGTACTATAGTCTCAATGGATGCATCGATATCCAATCTTGATACATCTTGACTATGAAATATTAAAACATTATATATATATATATATTTAATTGTGATAATTTTCTCATGATTACAACACATTGGAACAACTAGCACCAAACATACTATTTATGAATTTTCTATTAAATATACTTAAATTAAATAAATTACTAGTATGCGTGCCGGGCTTCACATATGTGTACATGGTACTTATATTGAATATAGTGATTTTATGATATCTTTATCATTTACAATGTCATCTTATGTGATGCTCAAGTATGATTAAGATGCTTTTGACTTATAGCTTAGGGCATTATTTAGTCTTGAATATTCCATGTTACTTTGTATGTACATTAGCATACTTTATATTATTACTTAGATGTTGAATGATGGTAAAATAAAAGAATAGGCTTAATGAGTTTAAAATGCATTTTTCGTTCATTTATTCTCTTTAATGAATTTTGCAGGAAAAATATAGTTAACAACATAATAGTTTAATGGAATAATCATTTTCACATAGGCTAACCCTATTTGGCACCAAAATCTATTTTACATACATTATACTTTTTGTAAAAGAAATTAAAGACAAAAATACCCTTATATACATGGGTAGTAAATAATATGTTTTAATTATTTTGCTCTTTATTGCTTAAACACTTAAATCCTAATTAACCCAATAAAATATTGTAAATCAAATTCTTATCATCTAACAATGAAAACTGGGAAAGGGAGATAGATTTAGGGATATAATCAAAAGAAATTATGATTTTGGATTAGAAACGGAGGAGGACTATGAGTTTGGGTAGAATTTGAATAAGAGGTAAAAGATTTACTTTTTTTCCTTTTTTACTACGGCAAGAGAGGAGTTATTTGAATCCGCAATGAACACAGCTTTAGTTGGTGGTACATGAAAGAATCGCATAAACAACCTTTTGGTATTTATCTTTTCTCATAGTTGCACCGCTAGGAATGTAATTTTTCCTGTAGTTGCCCCACTAGGAATGTATTTTCCCCTCTTGTTTCCCCCACTAGGAATGTATTTTTTCCTCGTAGTTGTCCCACTATGCAGCATGATTTATGTTAGGGGTTGTACGAAACTCTACAAGAGAAGAGAAATGAAATTATAAACTATTAAAAGTTAATAAAGGGTAGAATTGGAAATTTCAAGGTGTATGTAAAGTAAAAAAAGATGTACAATGTTTTGTGCCAAATTTGGATGTGTAAAGCAAAATATGTTGTATGAATAGAACCAGCCTTTCACATATTGCTTAAGTCATAAAAAGTTCAAAGCAACAACATAGCTGTAAAATTTAAAAGTAATGGTTAAGTAATAAATATTTATTAAATTGAATAGTTTATAATAATGGTGAGCATAAACCACACTGCTATATGGAAACCACCCCTACCAAACTGCAAAAACGATGTAGAAACCCGCACCGCATCTTCTAACCGGAGCAAATACATCAAACCGGACCGACCCACATCGATATAGTTCGGTTGCGGTTAGGATGATTGAACCAACCATATAAAACCGAACCGAACCGAATATTTACAATAATCTTATGATAAAAATATAAGCAACTCCTATTTCATTTTATATTCTAACGATGTATATTTTATTTTCAGCTTATATTAATAACAATCGTTGTTATAAAGGAAGAAGTACTAGTTTTAGTATAATATTTTTCATCTAATTTTTTGGATAAGTGCTAATTATAATCTTATTTTAGTCATTTTACTTAATGATTATGCATTAATTAACGCTGATGATTGGTTAATCTACTAAATTAATCTCACTTTTAGTTAAATATCAAATTGAAATATTCATACAATTAAGAACTAATCTTTCATTTCGGTATAACATTATGTGTTTTAACCTTTAAATGTAAAAGCTTCACACAGCTACCTTTGTAAATTGATCGCTGATGGAAGTAATTCTCTTATTTCATATTCAATATGGGTTCAAACCGGACCGGACCAAAACCGGACCGTATTACATTAAAGCGAACCAAAACCGAACCATTTAAAAGAATAGTATAATGGTTTGTATTTTTGATTAACCGTTTGATGCAATGCGGAAGCGGTTTGGGTTTCAAACCGCACCACACCAACTCGCACCCATCCCTAGTTTATAATTTCATGAAATGTACATCCACATATTTAGTTGTACCAAAAAACAACCGCATTCAATAGTTGGTTGAAGATTCCAAAAGTACAAGTAATAGAAAAGTTATACAAATAAAAGCAAACTTTGTTTGCTTACAACCAAAACAAAAGAAGTGCATGACTCAAATATAATGAAAAAAGGGGAAAAAATATTTCACTAAAAAATAATCAAAACAAATGGGAAGAAGAAAATGGCAGTTCGTCGAGCTTAGTTTCTCCACCATTTTTCTCGAATTTTAGTTGCACTTGAGGCATGGTTAAGAGTTTCATCAACATCCCATGATAAACAATAATTTTTTTAGTTAGTATAAGATTAGTAATTAAGTCGATATCTTTTAAGAAAAAACTTCTTGATATGCTGAAGATTTTAGTTTATTGAATACTAACTATCTTCTTGTTCAGTCTAGTGTAACGCACAAATTATTAAACATACAATATTAATAATAGAGTGGTTTGATAAAAATAAAAATGGGACAACTGAAACCATAGTTACTAACCTTTACTGAAAGAAATAAAATAACACCGAGACATTGAACTTATAATATAAATCGATCACTAGGTTAAGTGATAAGTGGTATGGCGTTGCAGGCTGAAGTCCTAGAGGTCATGGATTCGAAAGCCAGTACATAAAAAATGAGTGTTACTAGTTAAACATGCGATCAAAAATATAGTTTAGTGGAACATTGTGTAACAGTTTCAAGTGGAAAAGTGTCTTTATTGTTTGGTGCCTAGAAAACTAAACTGTGGCTACTGACAACGAGTGATTTGTTCTTAGTTACATCTACAATCTGATGACAATGTATAATTTCACCGTTTGACTAAGTCGGTAACAATAGGAAACATTCTTTGCTTCTGTCAATTCAGTTGATGTAAAAGTATAATAGTTTTGACTCATTCAAATACTCGATCATCTTGGACAACCTAACTACTGATTATGAATTGTGATGGAGTAAACAAATTATGAAACATAACAAAATGATTTGATGGTTTTTCTTTTCCAATAAAGGGTTTGAAATAAACTAACTTTATCATTTTCGGAACATGTTAATAAGTAGGTAGTGTAAATCAGTCTTTAAAATCTTTTACGAATCCAAACATGCATCATAGCTTGTAAATAAAAATTGTAACGAACCTGGCTTTTTGATCCTCGAAAATCGACACTAATACGTCCACTGTATTACATGCCGAGTATTCAAGTGCCATAAAAACACCGATCGTTAGGGGAAAGAAAGGAGAAGATAGAAGATAGAAGAACTAAGAACAAACATAGAATCTCACAACGAAACGGAATAACATATATTAATCACATAATACTTTACAAAGTCATTTACAAAATGATACATCAAAGTCATACTAATACAATTTCTTACTTATGACAGTTATAACAGCATGTGCTTATACATAGATATAGAGTACATAATATACAGCAGAACAAGATGATAACTATCTATCGATGAAGCCTCCTGCTCCAAGCTCCTCCAAAAAATGCATCCGTAGAAACCTAAACTACTTATTGCTCGTAAAAATTTGAGCACACAAGAGTTTTAAGGAAAGAAAATAAAACTCCAAATGAGGCTTAGCAGTCCCAATGGTACTGATTTAAGTTACCATTTTATTTCAATTTAATTCCAAGGAACTTATCAATTATTTACATAGGCCAACATATATCTAAATACAACCAATTATCAAATCAGGGAATTACATGTCAACACAACTCAACTAGCATATACATGTCTAAACAACATAATAGCAGGATGGTGATTTGTCCTGCTAAATAGATGTCCAAAACAATTTAATCAATTAATAGCAGAACGAGGATTTACTCTACTAAACACATGTCTAAACAATCCAAACAATTATCCTATAGAAGAACGGTATTTTATTCTGCCAATGAATGTCCATACAACACAAACAATCACATTCTATGTAACGACCCAATATTTTCAGCCATTCGCATCCATTGTAAGTGTATAGGTAGACACTCATGCCGGAATTGAATTGCTCAAAATACCGCGTTGTAAATAAAAATTTGGCAAATCTCAGAATTTACAGTAAATAAAATCACAGATCACAGACATAGAGTAATAATAATGCAGCGGAAGTAAAAGAGATAGTAGTTCATGAAGCTACTATATAAATATATCAGAGTTACATACGATACAACAGGAGAAAATAAAGTACAACAGAAGTCTCAGGATGACAACCAAGTACAAGCTGGATAGAACAACAGAACTGGAATTGGTAAGACTAGATAAGCAGATAATCTCCAGCGATTCCTATCTCCAGAAAGTGGAATCCAAATCTGTGAATAACTCAGGCTGACCCGAGCGTATATAAAAATACAAACACTCGAGTCAGGACGTACATACTTATACAATGTAAACCAACTCAAGTGAACTATAGTAAAAGTACAAGTAACTTAGAAGATGCTTGGGACCGCCCATCCTCTAAGGATCTGTTAAACTATTTACTATATAGTAATATACGCTATATATAGTAGTGTCTAATCAGTAAAGTATAATCATATAGAAAATAGCGTTAAGGGGATGGTGAACCTTAACGCGGTCGGATCTTTAAACCAAAATCGTAGTGGGCTCGATATGGTAGGTGACACGGCACACAAGGCAATGCCAGGGTAGATATACCAATTACGCACACGGACTGATGGAAACGCATAGCAGCCACTACCGTTCCACCTCGAACAACACTCCCAAATCAAGGGTGGCCACCAAAAATCACAAAGTAATAGAATGGTATCGAAGAAGTGTGTCCGATAAGAGGTGCTACCTCACTGGTCCGAGATCGCTCCTGTTTTAGCCACCTTATGCCAACTCACGGGAGTTGGGTCCACGTATATACCTTAGGATCATCGCCACCATCCTACTTCATTCTGGAAACTCCACCGCGTACACAGTTGTCAAAGTGGTTTTTGTTATCGACAGAGAGTATGTCCATATCCGATCCCGGTCTCTTTAACAACCAATCGTTATTATAACCCATGGTTAAAATTTAAAAACAGTTTATACTTCAAAATAGAATATCATTTCAAATCCAAATCTTTATCAAAATAAAGATCAAATCATTTCCAAACCATTTAATATATCAAAATATCATATCTTTCCAAAACTTCATTTCAAATCATTTCAATATATTAAAATATCATATCTTTTCAAAACTTCATTTCAAATCATTTTAATATATCAAAATATCTTATCTTTCCAAAGCGTTATTTCAAATCATTTTAATATATCAAATTTTCTTATCTTTCCAAAGCTTCATTTCAAATCATTTTAATATATCAAAATATAGATCAAATCATTTCCAAACCATTTAATATATCAAAATATCATATCTTTCCAAAGCTTCATTTCAAATCATTTTTATATATCAAAATATCTTATCTTTCCAAAGCTTCATTTCAAATCATTTTAATATATCAAAATATCTTATCTTTCCAAAGCTTCATTTCAAATCATTTTAATATATCAAAATAGAGATCAAATCATTTTCAAACCATTTAATATATCAAAATATCATATCTTTCCAAAGCTTCATTTCAAATCATTTTAATATATCAAAATATCTTATCTTTCCAAAGTTTCATTTCAAATCATTTTAATATATCAAAATATCTTATCTTTCCAAAGCTTCATTTCAAATCATTTTAATATATCAAAATATCTTATCTTAAACACCCCTCTAAATTCAAAGATAACATTCATTCATTTTCGATTCAAACCACCTTTTAATTGATTCATATTTCAATTAAATTGCTTCATTTAAACCCTTTAAAAGTATAATTATTATTCTCTCAATTCAAGTATTCAGTTTCCAAAGTTTCAAACCATTCTGAGTTCGTTTACTAAGTCAAAAACCATAATTATTAAAATTTCAGCCTTTCAGAGCAAAAAAAAAACTGTTATAAGTTATACTTGAAAACATTTTTATTCAGCAAAGACAACAATTTAAAACTGCTGTTAAAACTCAGTTTTTAGTTAAATTATAGTTCAAAACAGAAAAGACAGCATTTCAGAAGTGCTGCGGTAACTCAGATTTCAAAACAAAAGTTTTATTTGATTTCAGCAAAGACTGCAGACCACTATAGCTTTTCCAGAGAATGCTATAATAGACCTGAGTTCAATATCAGCCTATAAGTTCAACCACAACAACTACAGCATTTCAGAATGTAATAGCTCTTTTTACACAATTTTAGTTCAATTCAGAAACTATAGCATTTCTGAATGTTATTAAAAGTTAATTCCAGATTTTAGTGTATTTCCAGCAAATAATAAACTTTATTTTAAATCATTTAAACATTTCAAAATCATATTTTTAACATTATAAATGTTCATTAACATATCATTTAACATATATATTTTTTCACAATAAATTTCTTATAATTAAATCCAATTTTCAATAATTTACTTAATAAATTTAAGTGTAAAAGTTTCCAATTTTTCACATTTCAACAAATAAACTCAACACTTTAAATTTAAATTTCCATCTCACAAATTTAACTAAATTTCCAATTTTATTTAATTAACTTAAACCTTTAATTAAAACCAAATTTCACATTTCCAAGTCAAGTTATATTTTAAAAGATCACTTTTAAACATTCATTTATTTAACCACTTAAATTCATAGAAAAATCAATAATGCTTTAATAAATTGCTTAAATTCAAATTTAATCAAATTATCATATTTACCAATTTCCAATATAATTAAATTTCCATTTTATTCATATAACTTAAATATCATTTTAAATCAAAATTCCAAATTTCCAAACTTAAGTTATATTTCAAAAATCCAGTTAAGCCATTCATTAATTACATTTTTAACACAAAGAAAAATCATAATTTCTTTATTTTAAAACATTTCAAAATCTATTTAAATCAAATTTCATAAATTTATATTTTTAAAATACTTAAAAATATCCAAAACACTTTATAAAATAACCACGGGCCTGTATATAGTTTTCTAACCTAGGTCAAGTGATACAGATATGTATCATTTCAATCCGTAGTTTAAAAAGAAAAATCCGGGTTCTATCATTTCAAACCCGCAATCCCAAGTTAAATAAAATAAATACAAAAGGTCGCTCATGCTTATCATTTCAGCCCATAATGATCCTTCCCTATTCTAAAGTCCGTTCGGGTATGTATCATTTCAACCCATAGTGAACCTAATCTACAGGGAACTTGCAGTGTGATAAACTGATAAAAATGAACAGAATAACATAAATAATTAATAAAATGATATGACATGAATTTTAATATGTTAACATCATATATACTTATTCACAGGCAGTTTACAACATAATATAGATTTTTCTACACATTCAGTTGTTGTTGTTTCACAACTACATAAGTATGAACGTCGTGTGAGTTTTTGCTCACCTTTTATTGCTGAAGATTTCAAGACCAAAAGCACAAAAGAAAACCAAGCACGATGACACGACAATGATTTGAGTAGAGAGCGAATCCAAGCTACAACTCTTGTGTACAACCCAAACAAAAATCAAACAAAACAAATTTCAATACAACTTTAAAATGAAATAACTTTGGAATAAAAGCGAATACGAATCCCAAACTTTTTTCCTTTCTTCCTCAAACTTTGGTCATGGCCTAGGGTCTAGTTTGGTTCAGATTTGGTCAAGTTTTGGGTCAGGTTTTGGGCTAGCATGGCTCGGCCAAAGTGGTGCACAAAGGTGGAGTTATGAATAAGTGAAGGTGAAGGGGTTTTTGTAAGCAAATGGTGGAATTTGGTTGGCTAAAGGGCTCGGCCATGGGAAGTGTGCTCGGCCTGTGGGTGCACCATGACTGGAGAGAGGTTGGAGGGGTATGTGGTGGTCAGGTTGGAGGTGGTGGTGGCTGCTATGGTGGTGGTTGAAGGAGATAAAGCAATAGTGGTCATCTAGCATTGTTTTTAGGCAATAGGTTGCATTTTGGTGAAGTTTTGACCACCATAGGGGCTCGGCCATGGTCTAGCCTGAAGTGGTGGTTGGTGATGATGCCAAGGAGGAGTGGTAGGGGATGGTGGCCGTGGCTATGGTGAAGAGGCCATGCAAATTAGAAGAGAAACAAGGCAAAAAAATAGGAAAAATGGAAGAAAAAGTGTAAAAGAGGAGGCCATTACCAAGGAGATTTTGAAGAAGCTTTGAAAATGAGAAGTGCTGATGTATTTTCACGTGAAAGGGAAAGGTAATACATGGCTAAGACATAAGAATCGAACGGCCAAAAGCAAATAAATGAGGAGTTTAAGAAATGAAGAGTTTTGAAGGTGAAAGGACTTATGTTTTTGCACTTTTTAAAACCTTTGGTAATTCCTTTTCTCTTTGATTTTAAATAAACAAAATAAACTCAGAAATATTATTTACAAACCGAAACTAAGTAAAAATATAAGAAAATAAATAATTAATTTTAAGGAAAATATAAAAAGAATGAAAGAAATTACTTAAAAATACAAAACAGTGTTCGGAAATTACAAATAAATCACTACTAGCCTTGGAAAAATATCCACTTCATTTTAAAAATATTATGAAGTGAAAATTTGAAATAAAATAATTTATTTATCATTTCCAAAATAAAATAAATAATTAAATTGGAGAAAAATAGAAAAAGGAATAAAGAAATTGTTTAAAAATAGCAAACAGGACATAAAATTTACAAGAAAATTACCAATGGCTTTGGAAAATTATTTACTCCATTTTAAAAATATTATAACACAAAGTTTGAAATAAAAATGAATTTTAAAACATTTTCAAAGTGAATAAATAATTAAATTTTAATTATATAACTAAATTTAGAAAATAGCAAAGAAATGGAAACTAGGTTTTAAAATTAGAAAATAAATTCAATAAACTTTAGAAAAATTATACTATCACTTTAAAATTATTAAAAGATAAAAGTATACATAAAATAACATATTAACACATATTAAAATAAAATATGACCAAGAAAAATATAATTTAAAATAGACAATATTGCTAAATACATCAGTTTACACACAATATTGAAATACACATAACTTTTACAGTTTAACTCCGTTTTCAACGAAACAAAAAGTAGTGTTCAAGTTATTACATCTAATTTCAAAATAAAAGATAAATTTTAAGATTTTTTTATAATTTAAATTTGAAGTTCAAAAGCCAAAGATTGAACTGTTTGAACAGAAATTCACTTTTCAGTAAACTAACCAATTTATACTAGTTTGAACTATAAATCACTTAATAATCAACATTTATATTTTAAAATGAAATGTTTGAAATAGAACAAGTTTAAAATAATTTAAAATAAAAATAAAGTCAAAAGTAAAATATATGCAAAATCTAGGGTTGTTACACTCTCCCCCACTCAAAACTTTTCGTCCCCGAAAAGGAATGAGGTACGTGAAAGCACAAGAAAAAGATTGAGTGAAATAGGATTAAGACAAGATGATAAGAAGATTGAAACTATACCTGATAACTGTTGTTATAGGTAAGTTTAACAAGGTGGATGGCAAGCAATGCTCAGATTAAAATAAGTACCAAAGATTATTAAAGATTATAGAAAGATTTCTAAATAGAAAGATTATAGAAAGATACCTATACCAGTCTGTAGCACGATAAGGAAAATAAGGACAACTAACAAACAGTTTGAAAACAAAATAAGATAATAAGTTTGAAAAACAAAATAAGATAATAGGTTTGAAATTTCCATGGTTTCATCTTAAATTGATAATTAATTTTACACAAGTTAAATAAATCTTAACTATCTCTAATTTCATTACCTTATCATCCAATCTTTCTTAAACTAACAATTTCAAAAATCGTGGATTTGCAAATTCATTATTCATTACACTCATAATGTACTTAATAAATTTAATTCCTCTTTATTCCTAATTAAAATTAATTTTATCCCTCTCAATACATTTTATCACCTATGTTAAATAAAATTTGAGTGGTTATAATAAATGTTATACACTTCAATTTTATTTATAAAATCTTTTTATATTGTATATTATCCAGTTACATCGTTAACTTATAAAAATTAAGGTAAGTTATAATGGAATGCAATGGTGTATAAAACTTTCCAATTCAATTATCTCAAGTTTGAATCATTTATCCAAATTTTTGATTTTCTTTTTATAATTGAATTCAAGAATTAAATTTCCGATTTCTTCAAACCATTTAGAGATAAATAAATGTATGTACATAACTTATCAAATCAAATTTAAATCATATATCTATATATATTATAAATCAAGTCATATTTTTGAAATTCAAATCAATTAAATTCCCCAAAACAAAACTGTAGCAAGACTACAGAACAGTCTCTTAACTTCGATACTCGAAAATGAACGTCGATGATGTCGCGATCATCACCGAAGTTATTTTCCAGTGACAAAGAGAAGAGCACTTTAAAATTCTTTGGAATCAAATTCTATTTGAAAATACTTTAAATGATATATCCCTTTTTAAAACTTTAAACCAAAGTTCGAAATAATCGGAATTTAAATTCTCAAATTCTTGTTTTAAATTCATTTGAGTTCCCAAATCAATTTATAAACAACTATTTATAGATTCATTTGTAGAACAATAAATGATAAATCAAGTATTATCATTTCAAATTATCAATTTAAATCATTTTATTAAGTTCCATAAATATATATATCCAAATTTTATTTCATTAACCAAATTTTAAAATAATATTGTGTCAGTTTGTTCTGTCAAAGTGTTTTGGAAATCTTATCGATAGCGTTGATCAGACGAATCGATCGGAAACCCAAATCAACATCCACAACTCAAACAACACAATATATAAAACATTTTAATTTTAAATATTAGTTTACAAATACCCTATACATGAATAGATTTTCAAAGAAAGATAGAGATTCAAATATGATTAACTCAAATCAAAGGAAATTCTGATTTGGAAATAAGTTGGAAACAAGGATGACATGATTAAATAACATAATAGGAAGACGGATAAGCTTATATATATATCACGAGCAACCTTAACCGGGTCAACCGTGACTTAAAGAATAAGATCAATGTGGATTTTTCTGAGGTAAATCTACATTCGATCTCAAGAGTTAGAGTTTGGAATAACAAAAGATATTAGCATCTAAACCAAGGATAGATATAAATCTCTGGTGAACCGATGCTGATTGTAAAGGAGTTTTACCCTTTTACAATTCAAATTTTGAGATTGGCGGGACCGCCAATTCGCTATAAAGATCATTCGAAGCTGAGTTATGGGATACTCTAGAATCAAGAAGATGAATAATGAGGGACATGAATGGATTTTGGAACCGCAGGGAACGTTCCAAAATTCAAAGGAAACTGAATTAAAGAAGAAGGAATTCAAGCTCGAACGAAAGTGATTCTGAAATTAAATTTGCTTTATATACTGAGTTTTGCCTAAAACCAGAGCTCTGATACCAACTGTAACGACCCGATATTTTCAGCCATTCGCATCCATTGTAAGTGTATAGGTAGACACTCATGCCGGAATTTAATTGCTCAAAATACCACGTTGTAAATAAAAATTTGGCAAATCTCAGAATTTACAGTAAATAAAATCACAGATCACAGACACAGAGTAATAATAATGCAGCGGAAGTAAAAGAGATAGTAGTTCATAAATCTACTATATAAATATATCAGAGTTACATACGATACAACAGGAGAAAATAAAGTACAACAGAAGTCTCAGGATGACAACCAAGTACAAGCTGGATAGAACAACAGAACTGGAATTGGTAAGACTAGATAAGCAGATAATCTCCAGCGATTCCTATCTCCAGAAAGTGGAATCCAAATCTGTGAATAACTCAGGCTGACCCGAGCATAAATAAAAATACAAACACTCGAGTCAGGACGTACATACTTATACAATGTAAACCAACTCAAGTGAACTGTAGTAAAAGTACAAGTAACTTAGAAGATGCTTGGGACCGCCCATCCTTTAAGGATCCGTTAAACTATTTACTATATAGTAATATACGCTATATATAGTAGTGTCTAATCAGTAAAGTATAATCATATAGAAAATAGCGTTAAGGGGATGGTGAACCTTAACGCGGTCGGATCTTTAAACCAAAATCGTAGTGGGCTCGATATGGTAGGTGACACGGCACACAAGGCAATGCCAGGGTAGATATACCAATTACGCACACGGACTGATGGAAACGCATAGCAGCCACTACCGTTCCACCTCGAACAACACTCCCAAATCAAGGGTGGCCACCAAAAATCACAAAGTAATAGAATGGTATCGAAGAAGTGTGTCCGATAAGAGGTGCTACCTCACTGGTCCGAGATCGCTCCTGTTTTAGCCACCTTATGCCAACTCACGGGAGTTAGGTCCACGTATATACCTTAGGATCATCGCCACCATCCTACTTCATTCTGGAAACTCCACCGCGTACACAGTTGTCAAAGTGGTTTTTGTTATCGACAGAGAGTATGTCCATATCCGATCCCGGTCTCTTTAACAACCAATCGTTATTATAACCCATGGTTAAAATTTAAAAACAGTTTATACTTCAAAATAGAATATCATTTCAAATCCAAATCTTTATCAAAATAAAGATCAAATCATTTCCAAACCATTTAATATATCAAAATATCATATCTTTCCAAAACTTCATTTCAAATCATTTCAATATATCAAAATATCATATCTTTTCAAAAATTCATTTCAAATCATTTTAATATATCAAAATATCTTATCTTTCCAAAGCGTTATTTCAAATCATTTTAATATATCAAATTTTCTTATCTTTCCAAAGCTTCATTTCAAATCATTTTAATATATCAAAATATAGATCAAATCATTTCCAAACCATTTAATATATCAAAATATCATATCTTTCCAAAGCTTCATTTCAAATCGTTTTAATATATCAAAATATCTTATCTTTCCAAAGCTTCATTTCAAATCATTTTAATATATCAAAATATAGATCAAATCATTTTCAAACCATTTAATATATCAAAATATCATATATTTCCAAAGCTTCATTTCAAATCATTTTAATATATCAAAATATCTTATCTTTCCAAAGCTTCATTTCAAATCATTTTAATATATCAAAATATATTATTAAACACCCCTCTAAATTCAAAGATAACATTCATTCATTTTCGATTCAAACCACCTTTTAATTGATTCATATTTCAATTAAATTGCTTCATTTAAACCCTTTAAAAGTATAATTATTATTCTCTCAATTCAAGTATTCAGTTTCCAAAGTTTCAAACCATTCTGAGTTCGTTTACTAAGTCAAAAACCATAATTATTAAAATTTCAGCCTTTCACAGCAAAAAAAAACTGTTATAAGTTATACTTGAAAACATTTTTATTCAGCAAAGAGAGAAATTTAAAACTGCTGTTAAAACTCAGTTTTTAGTTAAATTATAGTTCAAAACAGAAAAGACAGCATTTCAGAAGTGCTGCGGTAACTCAGATTTCAAAACAAAGGTTTTATTTGATTTCAGCAAAGACTGCAGACCACTATAGCTTTTCCAGAGAATGCTATAATAGACCTGAGTTCAATATCAGCCTATAAGTTCAACCACAACAACTACAGCATTTCAGAATGTAATAGCTCTTTTTACACAATTTTAGTTCAATTCAGAAACTATAGCATTTCTGAATGTTATTAAAAGTTAATTCCAGATTTTAGTGTATTTCCAGCAAATAATAAACTTTATTTTAAATCATTTAAACATTTCAAAATCATATTTTTAACATTATAAATGTTCATTAACATATCATTTAACATATATATTTTTTCACAATAAATTTCTTATAATTAAATCCAATTTTCAATAATTTACTTAATAAATTTAAGTGTAAAAGTTTCCAATTTTTCACATTTCAACAAATAAACTCAACACTTTAAATTTAAATTTCCATCTCACAAATTTAACTAAATTTCCAATTTTATTTAATTAACTTAAACCTTTAATTAAAACCAAATTTCACATTTCCAAGTCAAGTTATATTTTAAAAGATCACTTTTAAACATTCATTTATTTAACCACTTAAATTCATAGAAAAATCAATAATGCTTTAATAAATTGCTTAAATTCAAATTTAATCAAATTATCATATTTACCAATTTCCAATATAATTAAATTTCCATTTTATTCATATAACTTAAATATCATTTTAAATCAAAATTCCAAATTTCCAAACTTAAGTTATATTTCAAAAATCCAGTTAAGCCATTCATTAATTACATTTTTAACACAAAGAAAAATCATAATTTCTTTATTTTAAAACATTTCAAAATCTATTTAAATCAAATTTCATAAATTTATATTTTTAAAATACTTAAAAATATCCAAAACACTTTATAAAATAACCACGGGCCTGTATATAGTTTTCTAACCTAGGTCAAGTGATACAGATATGTATCATTTCAATCCGTAGTTTAAAAAGAAAAATCCGGGTTCTATCATTTCAAACCCGCAATCCCAAGTTAAATAAAATAAATACAAAAGGTCGCTCATGCTTATCATTTCAGCCCATAATGATCCTTCCCTATTCTAAAGTCCGTTCGGGTATGTATCATTTCAACCCATAGTGAACCTAATCTACAGGGAACTTGCAGTGTGATAAGCTGATAAAAATGAACAGAATAACATAAATAATTAATAAAATGATATGACATGAATTTTAATAGGTTAACATCATATATACTTATTCACAGGCAGTTTACAACATAATATAGATTTTTCTACACATTCAGTTGTTGTTGTTTCACAACTACATAAGTATGAACGTCGTGTGAGTTTTTGCTCACCTTTTATTGCTGAAGATTTCAGGACCAAAAGCACAAAAGAAAACCAAGCACGATGACACGACAATGATTTGAGTAGAGAGCGAATCCAAGCTACAACTCTTGTGTACAACCCAAACAAAAATCAAACAAAACAAATTTCAATACAACTTTAAAATGAAATAACTTTGGAATAAAAGCGAATACGAATCCCAAACTTTTTTCCTTTCTTCCTCAAACTTTGGTCATGGCCTAGGGTCTGGTTTGGTTCTGATTTGGTCAAATTTTGGGTCAGGTTTTGGGCTAGCATGGCTCGGCCAAAGTGGTGCACAAAGGTGGAGTTATGAATAAGTGAAGGTGAAGGGGTTTTTGTAAGCAAATGGTGGAATTTGGTTGGCTAAAGGGCTCGGCCATGGGAAGTGTGCTCGGCCTGTGGGTGCACCATGACTGGACAGAGGTTGGAGGGGTATGTGGTGGTCAGGTCGGAGGTGGTGGTGGCTGCTATGGTGGTGGTTAGGGTGGTGGTTGAAGGAGATAAAGCAATAGTGGTCATCTAGCATTGTTTTTAGGCAATAGGTTGCATTTTGGTGAAGTTTTGACCACCATAAGGGCTCGGCCATGGTCTAACCTGAAGTGGTGGTTGGTGATGATGCCAAGGAGGAGTGGTAGGGGATGGTGGCCGTGGCTGTAACGACCCGTATTTTTACGGATCGACATGTTCGTCAAAATCTGGAATTTTAGCACTTTCATGTCATTTCAGATTTTTAGGCAGATTTGTCTAAGTCCTAGGTCGTACGCGACCTAAGGGTTGTTGGCAACTTAGAGAAGGTCTGCGACTTAAGAAAATGTTGTGAGCGACCTAAGTTTTGTTAAGTGTTAGGTCGGCTGGGAAAGTTAGCGACCTAGTAGTTGCCGAGTTAGCGACCTAGTAGTTGCTGAGTTAGCGACCTAGTGGTTCTGAGTTAGCGACCTAGTGGTTCTGAGTTAGCGACCTAGTGGTTCTGAGTTAGCGACCTAGTGGTTCTGAGTTAGCGACCTAGTGGTTCTGAGTTAGCGACCTAGTGGTTCCGTGTTGGCGACCTAAGGAGTTAACAAGTTGGCGACATAAGGAGTTAACAAGTTGGCGACCTTAGGAGTTAGGCTATGTGTTAGGTCGTAACACTGTTAGGTCGTATGTTGTGTTAGGTCGCGTAGGTTGCTAAGTTGTTAGGTCGCTAGGATAGTTCAAGTGTTAGGTCGCGTGTTGTTTTAGGTCGACTTGTGTTAGGTCGCAACCCAACTGAGTCTTAGGTAGTTAGGTCGTTAGGTTGTTAGGTCGCTGGGTTTCCTAAGTGTTAGGTCGCAAAGGAGTAAGTCGTACATCTGTTAGGTCGGAGAGTCTTAGGTCGGAGAGGCTTAGGTCGGAAACGACCTAGGGAGATAGCCGAGTTAAGCGACTTAAGGAAATTTCTGCTATAAATAGGAGGGGTTGTTCTCACTTTTTGGGATCCGGATTTTTGAAGCGACGAAGTGCTGCCATTTTGAGAGCTCGACTTCTACACTTCTTCACTTCTTTTCTCCACTCTAATCTAGTGCTTCCATCCATCCAAATCGAAGATCAAGATTGAAGATTCGAGAGCTTAGATTGAAGATCTTCATCTTTTCAAGAGAGATTTCTTCATTTGAAGCGGATTTGTGATAGATCTAGCTTTATCCTTCGCTGTCCAGATCTGAAGTGTGTTGATTTGAGGTTGTTTAGGTGATTTGGTGAGTGGTGATTATCTCTCACACGGATCCAAAGGAGTATATCGGATTGTTGGCTCGTTTTGGTGTTAAAATAGAGATTTCCATGCATTTTCTTCATCCTATGTGTAGATCCATATAGATCCATTGTTCATGATGATGTTACATCCATTTTATCATATGTTAACCTATGCAAGTTCATTCATCAAGTTTGTAGAGATATAATCCATGTTTTCATGCTTATTGGACTTTCAACTCTTTAATTACGAAAATGCCATTATTGTTATAATTGTCTACTTAGATCATATTTGAATGCTTGATTGCTTGGATTGATGTTTGATTTGATTGCTTGTTATGAACTAGATGATTGATGATTAGATTTAGATCGAAGATGATTCAAAAGCTAAGGGAAAGGCTCTTGAAATGGAAAAGCTGCTCGTGGCATATGTAGCGGGATGATGAAGCTCTTATGCATAGATTTGATGATGTAATGATGAGATGAGGCTTTGCGAGGATGTAATGAAGCGAGGCAATCATGTGGTGAAGACTTGGTCTAATCCAGACGGGATCATTCCAAGCATGTTGATAACTCGGTGATATGATTCGAGTTGAAGATAATGAACGGATATGAGAATAGTCGTCGAGGAGGATGACTAGGAGGCTTGGATAGCATCGTTGTTGAAGGTTCTAGCATGCTCTAAGCAAGAGTACGTTTGGGCAGATTCGATAGTCCCAACGGCCAACTGTTGATGGTCGAGTACTCTGGGCAGATTCGATAGTCCTAGGCACGGGCTGCGACGACGTGCGGGAGTTATGTCTAGAACCGGGGTTTCCATTAGCCCTTGACGGACGGCTGAAAGAATGTGCCGGTCATTCAATTAACGGTGATATCGAAGCAATGATAACAGTGATAGCCAGAGTCATGGATGTTTGGTTGTATCGTCATTCGGACTCAAGAGCGGTATTTTCTGGGTGCTTATCTGATTTAGGCCTTGGTACTTGGAAAACATCGCCCTTGACTCGAGTGATAGTAGTTTTATTTTAAATTGTATGCTCTGCTATGTTTGCTTCTGCTTAGTGTGTGTCTGGGGGCTATCACTGTAGAATGAGGTTGGAATGGGAGGGTTGTATTCCTATTCCTTTTCCTTTATGCTCTTTTGGTATGTTGTTAGTTAATTTACTGCTCACTAAGACTGTTGTCTGACTCAAGGCTTTATGTTTTAATTCTTATTGCCTTGGGCTGTTCGTCCATTTTGGGACGGGCAGACTAGGTAGCAGGTGACAGGTGCTGTTCTCTTCTCACGATACTGATATCGAAGACGAGCTGGAGGGTTGCATATTATCTTCTTATTATATGTACTGGATGTTCCGCTGTTTTGTTTTCTCTGAGAGATATGTAGTGAGGCTGGATGTATTGACTATATGAATGCTTGTATTCAACTATTATGGAGTTTTATAAGATGTCATTTTGTTCTGTAAAGCTTCACTATACATATGTTCTATTGTATTTTGTCCATGCGCTGTGAGTAATACGATAGATTCTGTTGTTTTAATCTTACCTTGACAATCGTCCATGGTCGCCTGGCACACTTTACAGCGCACTATCTCTAGATTCGGTGCAGGGGTCATGGGCGGTCGTCACATTTGGTATCAGAGCATTGGTTAATCGATTTTACCCAACGCTCGCTGGAGTAACTACGTATGAGAGACGTAATTGTATTTTGATGGATGATTACTATATATAATATAGTAGCTTAGTAGGGTTTGAGTCCTTTATGCAGTGGTTTCTCTAGATGTTCTAATCATTCCTTTTTATAGATATTGAGAATGAGTCGAAGAGGGAGACCAGCTGCTAGGGAAGGCCGTGCTACTGAAGAGACTGCTGATTATGCAGCCATGTTCGAAGCTATGATGACTTCGATCATGAGAAGGATACCAGTTCCGAGGGCAGCAGTAGATGTTGGAGTTCAAGTCCAAGCTCCGAAACCAGTGGATTTTGCTAAGTTGTGCAAGGATTATACTACTCTTGGAGGGAAGTTTTTCTTGGGAACAGAATCTACCATTGAGGTCCAGAGGTGGATAGATGCTTGTAGAAGGATCTTTGGTGATTTGGGAATTGATGATGCAACTAAGAGGAAGTTGGCATCAAGGCAGCTTCAAGGGAGAGCCTCTGATTGGTGGAACTCTATTACCATCACTACTCCGGAAGAAGAGATTACTTGGGAGCAATTCCAAGTCAGATTTGAAGCTAAGTTCATTTCTACAGCTCAGAAGTCTGTTCTGTTCAAGAGGTTTGTGGAGCTCAAGCAAGGTGGAAGATCAGTTCTTGAGTATGTTTCTGAGTTCGAAGCTTTGTCCAAGTATGCCCGGTCATATATTGAATCTGCTTATCAGAAGAATGAGAAGTTCGTGACCGGCTTGGATAGTTATCTTGGGAGACAGTTGGTGGATCATTTGGACGATTCATTTGAGAAGCTTGTGGAAAAAGCTCTTAGGCATGAGAGTCTGTTTCCTAAGGAAGGACCTGTTGTTGCTGTTACCAAGGGAGAATCTAAACCACAGCAGGGTGGAAACCAGAAGAGGAAGCAGCAGCAGCAGAAGGGTAAGGATGGCCAGAAGAAGCCGAAAGGCGAGGTGACTTGCTACAATTGTCAGCAGAAGGGCCATTTCTCGAAGGATTGTAAGAATCCGAAGGCACCGATGAAGTGTCACAACTGTGACAAGCCGGGGCATTTCAGGAAGAATTGTCCGGAACCAAGGAAGGACAGGCAGATTGTGCAAGCCTATGCTTTGGGGGCTGTTCCGTCGTCTTCGAAAGCTCCTACTGCTGAAGAGAAGGGAAAGAGTGTGGTTGTTCAAGGTACTCTTTTCCTATGTGGTGTTCCAGTTAGAGTTCTGTTTGATACTGGAGCGTCGCATTCGTTTATTTGTAATGAACTCGTTGGCCGGTTAGGTTTGACACCGGATATTGTTGATAGGCCATTGGTTGTGACTAATCCAGTTGGGGGTTCGTCTTGTTTGTGTATGTTATGCCGTGGTCTAGTTGTGTCGAGTCATGGTTGCTCTTTTGTTTGTGATTGCTTTGTTCTGAACTTTGCGGGGTTCGGAATCATTTTGGGTATGGACTGGCTTAGGAAGTATGCGGCTAAGGTTGATTGTGAGAGGCTAGAGGTGACAGTCGAGAATGTAGAAGGGCGAAAGATTGTGATACGATGTAAGCATGAGGAAGGCGTCTTCATGAGCTTCATGTATTCGCTAGTTGTTCCACGGGATGGACTGTCTTTAGTGCCAATCGCAAATGGATTCGAGGATGTCTTTGACGAAGTCAAAGGGTTGCCGCCGCATAGAGAGATCGAGTTTCGTATAGATCTAGTTGAAGGAGCCAGACCTGTTGTGATGCCTCTTAGGCGGATGGCGCCTAGGGAACAGCAAGAGTTGAGGGTGCAAGTTGATGATCTTTTGCAGAAAGGATTCATTCGGCGTAGTGTGTCCGAGTGGGGTGCACCAGTTGTGTTTGCAACCAAGGCAGATGGGTCGTTGAGATTGTGCGTCGATTATCGTGAGCTGAATAAGGTGACTAAGAAGAACAAGTATCCATTGCCGAGAATAGATGACTTGTTTGATCAGCTTCACGAAGCTAAGGTGTTTTCTCAGATGGATTTGGCAACGGGATTTCACCAGTTGAGAGTGGCTAAGGATAGTGTGCCGAAGACTGCTTTTAGGACACCATCCGGTTTCTTTGAGTGGCTGGTAATGCCGTTTGGATTGACTAACGCGCCAGCATATTTTGTGGATCTTATGAATAGAGTGTTCAGAGATCAGTTGAACAAGTTCGTACTTGTGTTCGTGGATGATATTCTGATTTATTCCAGAACGGAAGAAGAGCACAAGACGCACTTGCGTATTGTTTTGGAGATCTTACGGAAACATCAGCTGAAGGCTAAGTTTTCGAAGTGTCACTTCTGGAAGAGTGAAGTGAGGTTCTTAGGCCATGTGATTTCTGGAAATGGAATAGCGGTTGATCCCGCTAAGGTGGCGGCAATCCAGGATTGGGTTAGACCTAAGAATGCATCTGATGTGAGAAGTTTTCTTGGATTAGCAGGATATTATCGACGGTTTATCAAAGACTTCTCCAAGATAGCTGCACCGTTAACAGGATTGACGAAGAAGAACCAAGTGTTCAGTTGGGATGCTAAGTGTGAGCAAGCTTTCGGAATTCTGAAAGAGCGATTGACGAGTGCTCCTGTTTTGACTATTCCTAGTGGGAATGATGAGATGGTGGTTTACACCGACGCATGTGGTACTGGACTTGGAGCAGTGCTGATGCAGAAGGATAAAGTTGTTGCGTATGCGAGTCGACAACTGAAGCCGCATGAAAGGAATTACCCAACTCATGATTTGGAGTTAGCGGCGATTGTATTTGCTCTGAAGATGTGGAGACATTATCTATTGGGAGTTCGATTCGAGTTGTTTACGGATCATAAGTCGCTGAAGTATCTTTTCTCCCAAAAGGATTTGAATCTTCGGCAGCAACGTTGGCTAGAGTTTTTGGCATCATATGACTTTGGTATAGCTTATACTCCGGGAAAAGGTAACGCAGTGGCAGATGCGTTAAGTCGAAGACATGCAGGATTGGGAGCCATGTTTTCTGAATGGAAGAGTCTCGAGTATTTAGCTGGATTTGACTTCAGGCCTAGATGCGAATTGGAACCTGAGATGCTGGCAAACTTATCAATAAGACCCACTCTTGTGGAAAGGATTGGTGAGAGCCAAAAGCGAGATGATAAGCTTGTCAAGATTATCCGTGAGTTGGAATCTGGATTGGATCCAGAAAAGGATAAAGGATTCGAGGTCGATCGAGAGGGTTGGCTTCGGAAGCAAGGACGACTAGTTGTTCCCGATATAGATGAGTTGAGGAGTGAAGTTCTGAAGGAAAGTCATCACTCGAGGTTGACAATTCATCCAGGTGGAAATAAGATGTATCGGGATATGAAGAGAACCTACTATTGGGAAGGCATGAAGAAGGATGTTGGAGATTTCATTTCCAAGTGTGTGAATTGCCGGTTGGTAAAGGCTGAACAGAAGAAGCCAAGCGGATTGCTTCAGCCATTAGAAGTTCCTACATGGAAGTGGGAACAAGTTTCTATGGATTTTATTGATGGATTGCCTAGAACCAGAACGGGAAATGAAGGGATTTGGGTCATTGTAGATCGTCTGACTAAGAGTGCACGATTCATTCCTGTTCGATCGACTAGGACTGCATCAAAGTTGGCTGAGTTGTATGTTAAGTGGATAGTTCGTTTCCATGGTATTCCGAAGAGTATAGTGAGCGATCGAGATCCATTGTTCACTAGTGGATTTTGGAAGAGCTTCCAGGAAGTTTTGGGAACCGAGTTGTGTTTGAGTACAGCTTATCATCCCCAAACAGATGGTCAGACCGAGAGAGTCAACCGAGTTTTGGAAGATCTCCTCAGAGCTTGTGTTTTGGATTTCGGAGGATCATGGGAAGATCACCTTCATTTGGTGGAGTTTGCGTACAACAATAGTTACCAGTCAAGCATTGGTATGGCACCGTATGAGGCATTATATGGAAGACCGTGTAACTCTCCGACATGTTGGTTGGAAACTGGAGAAAAGCTGATGCTTGGGCCAGAGATGATTCGACAGACTTCGGATTGCATAGAGATCATTCGGCAACGAATGAAGGCAGCCCAAGACCGTCAGAAGAGTTATGCTGATAAGCGTCGAAAGGATTTGGAATTCGACGTAGGAGATATGGTTTTTGTGAAGATTTCTCCACTGAAGAATGTTATTCGATTCGGGAAGAAAGGAAAATTGACTCCGAGATTTGTCGGACCATTCCCGATTATCGAGCGAATTGGAAAGCTCGCTTACAGATTGGAGTTACCGAAGAAGATGTCGGGTGTGCACAATGTTTTTCATGTATCGTATCTACGGAAGTATGTGCACGACTCGAGAACAGTGGTTTCTGCTGATAGCTGTGAAGACTTAGAAGTTGATCCAGTTGATAGAAGACCTCGTAAGCCGCTTCGTGTTGTTGAAACCGACACGAAACAGCTTAGGAGGAAGGTAGTTAAGTTGCTCAAGATACAATGGAGTGAAGATGATAACGACTGTACGTGGGAGGTGGAAGAGAGGATGAAGGCAGCTCATCCTGAACTCTTCAAGGTATGGCCCTAAGGTGTCGTCTCATCTCGCGATATTGTAACTTGTTCTAAGTTTTAGAATTCTGTACGCTAAGTTAGAATTGGATGCATGGTTTGTTGATTGTTATGGATGGTAGGCGTACAGAATAGTTTTGATTGCTTGGAATTTCGGGGGCGAAATTTCTAAGGGGGAGAGAATGTAACGACCCGTATTTTTACGGATCGACATGTTCGTCAAAATCTGGAATTTTAGCACTTTCATGTCATTTCAGATTTTTAGGCAGATTTGTCTAAGTCCTAGGTCGTACGCGACCTAAGGGTTGTTGGCAACTTAGAGAAGGTCTGCGACTTAAGAAAATGTTGTGAGCGACCTAAGTTTTGTTAAGTGTTAGGTCGGCTGGGAAAGTTAGCGACCTAGTAGTTGCCGAGTTAGCGACCTAGTAGTTGCTGAGTTAGCGACCTAGTGGTTCTGAGTTAGCGACCTAGTGGTTCTGAGTTAGCGACCTAGTGGTTCTGAGTTAGCGACCTAGTGGTTCTGAGTTAGCGACCTAGTGGTTCTGAGTTAGCGACCTAGTGGTTCCGTGTTGGCGACCTAAGGAGTTAACAAGTTGGCGACATAAGGAGTTAACAAGTTGGCGACCTTAGGAGTTAGGCTATGTGTTAGGTCGTAACACTGTTAGGTCGTATGTTGTGTTAGGTCGCGTAGGTTGCTAAGTTGTTAGGTCGCTAGGATAGTTCAAGTGTTAGGTCGCGTGTTGTTTTAGGTCGACTTGTGTTAGGTCGCAACCCAACTGAGTCTTAGGTAGTTAGGTCGTTAGGTTGTTAGGTCGCTGGGTTTCCTAAGTGTTAGGTCGCAAAGGAGTAAGTCGTACATCTGTTAGGTCGGAGAGTCTTAGGTCGGAGAGTCTTAGGTCGGAGAGGCTTAGGTCGGAAACGACCTAGGGAGATAGCCGAGTTAAGCGACTTAAGGAAATTTCTGCTATAAATAGGAGGGGTTGTTCTCACTTTTTGGGATCCGGATTTTTGAAGCGACGAAGTGCTGCCATTTTGAGAGCTCGACTTCTACACTTCTTCACTTCTTTTCTCCACTCTAATCTAGTGCTTCCATCCATCCAAATCGAAGATCAAGATTGAAGATTCGAGAGCTTAGATTGAAGATCTTCATCTTTTCAAGAGAGATTTCTTCATTTGAAGCGGATTTGTGATAGATCTAGCTTCATCCTTCGCTGTCCAGATCTGAAGTGTGTTGATTTGAGGTTGTTTAGGTGATTTGGTGAGTGGTGATTATCTCTCATACGGATCCAAAGGAGTATATCGGATTGTTGGCTCGTTTTGGTGTTAAAATAGAGATTTCCATGCATTTTCTTCATCCTATGTGTAGATCCATATAGATCCATTGTTCATGATGATGTTACATCCATTTTATCATATGTTAACCTATGCAAGTTCATTCATCAAGTTTGTAGAGATATAATCCATGTTTTCATGCTTATTGGACTTTCAACTCTTTAATTACGAAAATGCCATTATTGTTATAATTGTCTACTTAGATCATATTTGAATGCTTGATTGCTTGGATTGATGTTTGATTTGATTGCTTGTTATGAACTAGATGATTGATGATTAGATTTAGATCGAAGATGATTCAAAAGCTAAGGGAAAGGCTCTTGAAATGGAAAAGCTGCTCGTGGCATATGTAGCGGGATGATGAAGCTCTTATGCATAGATTTGATGATGTAATGATGAGATGAGGCTTTGCGAGGATGTAATGAAGCGAGGCAATCATGTGGTGAAGACTTGGTCTAATCCAGACGGGATCATTCCAAGCATGTTGATAACTCGGTGATATGATTCGAGTTGAAGATAATGAACGGATATGAGAATAGTCGTCGAGGAGGATGACTAGGAGGCTTGGATAGCATCGTTGTTGAAGGTTCTAGCATGCTCTAAGCAAGAGTACGTTTGGGCAGATTCGATAGTCCCAACGGCCAACTGTTGATGGTCGAGTACTCTGGGCAGATTCGATAGTCCTAGGCACGGGCTGCGACGACGTGCGGGAGTTATGTCTAGAACCGGGGTTTCCATTAGCCCTTGACGGACGGCTGAAAGAATGTGCCGGTCATTCAATTAACGGTGATATCGAAGCAATGATAACAGTGATAGCCAGAGTCATGGATGTTTGGTTGTATCGTCATTCGGACTCAAGAGCGGTATTTTCTGGGTGCTTATCTGATTTAGGCCTTGGTACTTGGAAAACATCGCCCTTGACTCGAGTGATAGTAGTTTTATTTTAAATTGTATGCTCTGCTATGTTTGCTTCTGCTTAGTGTGTGTCTGGGGGCTATCACTGTAGAATGAGGTTGGAATGGGAGGGTTGTATTCCTATTCCTTTTCCTTTATGCTCTTTTGGTATGTTGTTAGTTAATTTACTGCTCACTAAGACTGTTGTCTGACTCAAGGCTTTATGTTTTAATTCTTATTGCCTTGGGCTGTTCGTCCATTTTGGGACGGGCAGACTAGGTAGCAGGTGACAGGTGCTGTTCTCTTCTCACGATACTGATATCGAAGACGAGCTGGAGGGTTGCATATTATCTTCTTATTATATGTACTGGATGTTCCGCTGTTTTGTTTTCTCTGAGAGATATGTAGTGAGGCTGGATGTATTGACTATATGAATGCTTGTATTCAACTATTATGGAGTTTTATAAGATGTCATTTTGTTCTGTAAAGCTTCACTATACATATGTTCTATTGTATTTTGTCCATGCGCTGTGAGTAATACGATAGATTCTGTTGTTTTAATCTTACCTTGACAATCGTCCATGGTCGCCTGGCACACTTTACAGCGCACTATCTCTAGATTCGGTGCAGGGGTCATGGGCGGTCGTCACAGTGGCTATGGTGAAGAGGCCATGCAAATTAGAAGAGAAACAAGGCAAAAAAATAGGAAAAATGGAAGAAAAAGTGTAAAAGAGGAGGCCATTACCAAGGAGATTTTGAAGAAGCTTTGAAAATGAGAAGTGCTGATGTATTTTCACGTGAAAGGGAAAGGTAATACACGGCTAAGACATAAGAATTGAACGGCCAAAAGCAAATAAATGAGGAGTTTAAGAAATGAAGAGTTTTGAAGGTGAAAGGACTTATGTTTTTGCACTTTTTAAAACCTTTGGTAATTCTTTTTCTCTTTGATTTTAAATAAACAAAATAAACTCAGAAATATTATTTACAAACCGAAACTAAGTAAAAATATAAGAAAATAAATAAATAATTTTAAGCAAAATATAAAAAGAATGAAAGAAATTACTTAAAAATACAAAACAGTGTCCAGAAATTACAAATAAATCACTACTAGCCTTGGAAAAATATCCACTTCATTTAAATAATATTATGAAGTGAAAATTTGAAATAAAATAATTTATTTATCATTTCCAAAATAAAATAAATAATTAAATTGGAGAAAAATAGAAAAAGGAATAAAGAAATTGTTTAATAATAGCAAACAGGACATAAAATTTACAAGTAAATTACCAATGGCTTTGGAAAATTATTTACTCCATTTTAAAAATATTATAAGACAAAGTTTGAAATAAAAATGACTTTTAAAACATTTTCAAAGTGAATAAATAATTAAATTTTAATTATATAACTAAATTTAGGAAATAGCAAATAAATGGAAACTAGGTTTTAAAATTAGAAAATAAATTCAATAAACTTTAGAAAAATTATACTATCACTTTAAAATTATTAAAAGATAAAAGTATACATAAAATAACATATTAACACATATTAAAATAAAATATGACCAAGAAAAATATAATTTAAAATAGACAATATTGCTAAATATATCAGTTTACACACAATATTGAAATACACATAACTTTTACAGTTTAACTCCGTTTTCAACGAAACAAAAAGCAGTGTTCAAGTTATTACATCTAATTTAAAAATAAAAGATAAATTTTAAGATTTTTTTTATAATTTAAATTTGAAGTTTAAAAGCCAAAGATTGAACTGTTTGAACAGAAATTCACTTTTCAGTAAACTAACCAATTTATTGAACTATAAATCACTTAATAATCAACATTTATATTTTAAAATGAAATGTTTGAAATAGAACAAGTTTAAAATAATTTAAAATAAAAATAAAGTCAAAATTAAAATATATGCAAAATCTAGGGTTGTTACATTCTAACTTATTCACAGTTGTTTGTCTATTTAATATCATGGACAAGAGATCCTTCGGTTAAAATCAAACCACTTAGAAAAGAACCCAACTTAAAACATAACCGATAAATTTTAAAATAACTTTTAATAATTAAATCATAATTTAATATAAATTAAAGCTTAATTAAATCTTAAATAATCAAAATCAAATCATAATTAAGTCTTAATAAATTAAAAGTAAATTAATAATTGAACTTTAAACAAATAATCATTTACTTAAAATTAATCCCTAATTAAGTAAATAATTAATCTTTAATTAAATAAAAATTAATTAAATAATTCAACTTTAATTAAATAATAATTAAAATAATTAAACTTGATTAAATAAAAATGAGTACCCTTTTTGACTTAACTAATCATTAATTAAAACTTCTTAATAACTTACTTAATTATCACTAATTAGTCACTAATTACTTAACCTAATTACTGATTAATTAATAAATAATTATCCTTGATTAATAAATAAATTAATTTTAAAAAATACTTAATCAAGTTTTAATTAACTTATGTGTTGCTAATTACGTTTGAAAATAGGTTTTCAAATCATTTTAAAAAAAAACTTTAAAGTTAGAAGCAAACTTTTCCGAACTGCATCCATAGCGACTATCGCTATGGACGCAATAACTTAGAATTTTCTTCTCTAAGTTATCATCTTAAACTTTAACCTTCCACTTTGGATTATCTTTTAATACATAAAAGAATGGATTTTAAAAACCTTAACTCGAGTTAGAATTTTAAAAAAAACATATACTAACTTAAAACTAGTGAATGATTAGATTTCCAAAAGGATCTCAAGTCCTTTCAACATTCCAAACTACTAATCTTTCCATAACAATTCGACCAAAATCCAAGATCTCACATGCACAAGCATGTCATTTGCATAACATATCAAGTTCAGAACTTTATATCCAAACATAACACTTAAACCGTTGTTTTCATATCTAATGCTAACCACATATTAGCACATATATGTCTATCAAAACCAAGTCATAATCCATACAACAAACATCATCCATTTAGCCATAATGACAAAAATATACACAGATAAAATCTTTCCCAAAAAGATTAGAATTTACTTACCATAAAGCTTTCGTAATCTTGAAATGTTTTAGAACTTGAAAAGCTTCACAACTCCAAAAAGTAACCCGAAAATAGGTCACCTTGCACTTGGCTTTTCAGCATTTTACTCTCCGTATTTCGAAAAGTAATCAATAGAAAAGTTTTAGAAAATTATTTTCTCTATCATTTCAAAAAAAGAATCACTTGATTTGGACCATTTTGAGAAAGTTATGGCTAAAAGAAGAGGTGGTATTTTTGACCTTCAAAAGATAGGTCAGAAAATGGATCTTAAAGACAAGCATTTCTGACATAGCTAGACTAAAACTTAAGTAAGTGGTCAACATGAAAGTTATAACCACTGGATTTATATACGGTTTGAATAAAAGAAAATCATGATTTGGAGCGGTAAGGTGGAAGTTATGACCGAAGGAAGGAAGATGAAAATTGAGAAGATTTTGAGTGAATTTTGAACAAGTTTTTAAGGATTTTTTTTCTTTTTCTTCTCTCAAGGCCTAAATAAGAAGCCATGAAAAACTTTAACAAGGAAGAAGAAGAAAGAAATGGAAGCAAGGAGAAAAGAAAAGGAATAGGTGGGTATATATGTAGGCAAAATGAATTAAATAATATAACTTGTCATAATTATATCTAGTCACATTACAAATCTTTTATAATATATATAATTATGTTTAATCAAATCACTCTTATATATATATATATAAAATTATGTTTAGTCACATCACTTTCTTTTATATATATATAATTATTATGTCTAGCCATATCACTTTCTTATATATATATATATATAATTATTATGTTTAGTCACATCACTTTCTTTATATATATATAAAACCTAAGATGTGACAATACTTATATATATTTTTATATATAAGTTTATTATTTTTAAAACTATGTCTTGTCACATCACTTACTAATCCAAATTAACATAAGATAATTTATTTCTAAGTGTATTATTATTTAGTTAATGAACTATTATATATATTTGTATATGGTGCACAAAGACGAACAACGTTCCCGACAACTTTCCGGTGTCGAAACGTCGAAATTTCGGAAAACGTTCTTCGGTCACATTTTCTATTTTTCTACGAACTATTTAATTTGGTAAAAATATTTTGAAAACAATTTTATCATCATTATTAGTTTATTAAAATGAGTTTGTTTTCATTATAAAACTTACATATTGAATTTTTAAAATTAAATAAATTCACTAATCAAAGTAGTGAAATTCTGGGTCGTTACATTCTTCCGCCTTAAAAGAATTTCATCCTAGAAGTTACACCTCGACCTATCTTAGAAAACACTTAACCCTATACATCAGCTTGTATGATGTATATAGATCATTCTTATGCAAAATCTGATTCGATCTCAACTCGAATACATAACTTTTCCTCCAAACTAGTGTCGCTCACCCGATCCTCTAGTGCGGACTCCTATCAGGCTCCTTGATTTGGAACCTCTATTCTCCTTACATAGTTGTAACTATGATAGAAAACCTTGGTCCCACACCAAGAACCCTCATCAAGTGCTCGCCGTCAAAGGTCGTGTAACGACCCAGAATTTCACTCCTTTGATTTGCGATATTTAATTAATTTTAAATATTCAATATATAGGTTTTATAATGAAAATAAAACTCTTTTATAATAATAAATAATGATGGTGAAATAGTTTTCAAATTTGCTTTACAAAAATATTTAGTTCGAAGACAAATCGAAAATGTGACCGGATTTCGTTTTCCAAATTTTTTACTTTTTGGCGGATAAAATTTGTCGAAAATATCTTGACACTTTGGTATACAGATCCACATGCATTTACAAATATTTTGATATATAAATGCGTATGTGTACATGTATGTACACGTAAGTAAGTAAGTATGTATGTATGTATATATAAGATATTTTTCATTTTTCCTTCTCATTTTTCTCATTTCCCATTTCACATTACAAAACTTATTTCATTTTTCCTAAGCTTTCAAAACTCTTTAATAGCCTCCCTTTAAAATTCTAAATAATTTAAATTTGAGTTTTTACTTCTTATTAAATGTTTTAAAATCTTAGTTTTAAACATTTTCTTTCTCCATTTTCATCCAAATTCATTCGGGTATAACTTCCTATAGGCTACACCAAACCAAGATTTTCTTTTATTCAAACCATGTAAAATTTAAGTGACTACAACTTCAATGTAGATCACTTTTTCAATTTTCTGGATTAGCTACGTCAAAATCTCATTTTTTTGCAAAGTGTTTTTGGACTCAGAGATCCAAGTCCGGAAATAGTCCTTCTTATTTCGACCATATCTTCTTCAAAAATATATGAAATTGAGTATTTTTTTTTCATATGGTAGAGAAAAGAATTTCCTAAAACTTCCCTTATGATCACTTTTCTAAATTCCGAGAATTACATGCCCAAAAATTGAGTGGAAGTTGACCTATTTTCGAGTGGATTTTGTGGTTTTCCAAGCTTTCCGAATTCCAAAATGTATCAAGTTTTCAAAGGATTTTTGGTGAGTGAATTCTTTAAAATTTGGAAATGTTTTACCTTTATATGTATTTAATATGAGTGGTAAATTAAGTTCGTTTTTTGGTTGGAATATTATATGGTTTGAATATATGTATATGTTGCTAGTTGTGGTTTAGGTATTGACTTGTGAATCGAAAGCTAAAGCGATGTGTTTCATTATAAAATGTGATTTTTGGGTTTTTGCTATGATGGTGATATGTTTATAAATGTTTAGGCATGTGTATGTGGTGTCATGCTAAGGAAGTGGACACTTTGATATGGTATTGACAATTGGATTTCTTTATGGAAAAACTAGTGTTTGGTTTAAAGGAAATTGAAAATCATTTTAAAGTTTTCAACTTTGTTTTCTTATGCAAACTCTTATGATAAGTTGGTAAGTATTCAAGTGTTGAGGTTTCAATGAGGAAAGTCAAAACATTTTCAAGTTATGGTGTCCATAGCGATAGTCGCCATGGATGCAGTTTCGCTTAAAAATCCGACTTTTGCAAAATTTGGTTTTATTAACTTCAAGTATTTTGAAAATGTTTTATAAACTTAATAATAATGTTTTATAAAGTTAATTAAGTTTTAATGATTAAATTTTTATTAATTAAGTATAAATAATTAATAATTAATTAAGATTAAACATGGTTTATTAATTATAATTAAGTAAAGATTAGTTATTAATTAATTATCTTTAAAAGATAAGATTAATTTTAATTAATTACTAACTAAATAATATTAATTTTTAATTAAATATAATTTAATTATATGATTTATTTTTAATTAATTATTAATCAACTATAAGGTTAATTATTTAAATAAATCAATTATTAATTATTTTTACTGATTAATTAATTTAGGTTTTAATTTATAAAAATTATTTATTAAAGGTTTAATTTATTATTTAAGTTCTAGACTAAAAGAATAATTAATTAATTAATTGAGATTAATTAATAGTTAATTATTAATAATAGTTTTAAATTTTTATTTAATAATTAATAAAGGATCAACTAAGGATTAATTTTCTAAATAAATTATTTATTAAAGGTTTAATTATTTATTTAAGTCATAATTAAATAAAGTTCAAATTTAATAAATATTAATTATGATTTAATAAGAGTTTAACATGTAATTAATCATTTTAAATGGAGTTTAAAGTTTTTAATCCTTGTTTTCAAAAAACCAAATTGTTTTAAAGGCACTTATTTTTCAAAGATGGTTTTGAACACAATGGATTTAATGTTGATACGCTATATTTTGATCAGTGACAATGTGCTTCAACAAAAAGGAAGAGATATGTGCAAAGCTAAAGGAAGAACTATATACCATAAGTATGATTTAAATATAGGTCTTAGTTTAGATTCATTGTTAAAATCTATCCTCAAGAGGCTTGCACAAAACACTAGAACACGTTTCATAACTTCATTTTTTTAGAAAAACATTCACTGTGCAAAAACTAATAGTTCAGTCGACTGAATAGGTATTCCTAGTCGACTGAACCTGTTATAGAATTACAACATGCACAGTTTCAGTCGACTGAAATTCCCTATTCAGTCAACTGAATTCGAACCTGCGAATTTTTAATGAAAAGACACCTTCTTCTTCCCAAGAGTTGCAACCATTCTCCAATGGTAATGGATGCATCTCTTGGCTGAATCTTTTGCAAATAGATACACCTCTTCTACACCTATAAGTACATGTTTCTATCATTTGCAAATCACGAATTCTAATTGCTTTAATCTCTCTATTATCTTGATCAAATTTTCAGATTTCTTAAGTTTTCAAAAGCAACCACAAACCACTTCAATTGCTTGAATCTCTGATTTATCTTAAATACTCTTTTGATTCATAGCAATTTATATTTCCTAAATCTTCATAAACACATTTCATATTCTTGAGGATAAGATTATAGGAAAGTTGTACTCAATTAGACTCATTAGTGTTATCAAGAACACAACAAGTCAGAAATACTCTTTGTATCTAGTTGAAGTCCTCTTCAGTAGTTGAGGCAAGAAATCCCGTTCGGTTGT
This sequence comes from Allium fistulosum, assembly GCA_030737815.1. NCBI lineage: Eukaryota > Viridiplantae > Streptophyta > Magnoliopsida > Asparagales > Amaryllidaceae > Allium > Allium fistulosum. Next base: position 91,571,628 of record CM060905.1, read on the forward strand.
TAGGGTAAGTTGTAAACCTATTCCTCCGGGTTAAGTGAGGGTTGTTAGTTAGTTGAATTCCTAAGAGGAGCTTAGGGACTAGACGTTGGACAAGAGGTCCGAACCAGTATAAAGTCTTGGTGTCTACTTTACTTACTGCTTATTGCTATCTACCTAGACCATTCCACTATTCCATATTATACGATCCTACCGCATAACTTCTTTCAATTGGTATCAAAGCAAGGCCGTCCTATAACAATAACACCGTTATTTGACATATTGATAATATGGAAAATAACACAAGCACAAGCACAACAACTGCCTATAGCTCTACATTTGCAGAAGGACAATCTACCCAAAGACCCCCTCTATTCAATGGACTAAACTATAATTATTGGGCTACAAGGATGAGGATTTATATGTAAGCAATAAGCTTTGAAGCCTGGAATGCAACTCAAGCAGAGTTCGTTGTACCCACAACTGATTACCCTACATGGACACAAACTCAAAAGAATGAAGCTAGTGCAAATGCCAAAGCTATGAATATGCTATTTTGCGCTTTGGATAGAAATGAGTTCAATCGTGTTAGCATTTGTACTACTGCACATCAGATATGGGATACACTTAGAACCATACATGAAGGCACAAACAAAGTCAAACAAACAAAGATCTCTATGCTAAAGAACCAGTTCCAAAACTTTAGAATGTGACAGAATGAATCCATCAATGACATGTACTCGAGATTTCAAGACATTCATCATGCCTTAATAGGACTAGGAGAAAAATACATGGATTTTGATATTGTATCTAAAGTTCTAAATTCACTCACTGATGAATGGGAGAGAAAAGTCTTAGCAATCGAAGAAGCAAATGATCTATCTACAATGAAACCAGAAGAATTAATTGGAAATCTTATGTCGTATGAAGTAAATATGAAAGCTAAGAAAGATCAAGCACAAGAAAGAAAGAATGTAGCATTTCATGCGGAAAAGGAAGAATCAGAGTCTAAAGATGAGGATTTAGCATTTATAGCCAAAAATTTCAAGGAATTCTTAAGATATAAAAAATGAAATAAAAACGGATTCGAAAAGAATTTCTTGAACAAACCTACATCCTCGAATATAGAATGTTTCAACTGTCACAAGAAAGGTCACATGCACAAAGATTGTCCAGAGCAAAAGAAGGAGAATCAGAGAACTCTCAATAACAAAAACAAGAACGAAAAATTCAAAAAGAAGGCATTCTCTGTAACATGGGACGATTCATGTGACGACCGCCCATAACCCCTGCACTGAACCTAGAGAAAGTGCGCTGTAAAGTGTGCCAGGCAGCCATGGACGATTGTTAGGGTAAATTAAAAACAACAGAATCTATCGTATTACTCACAGCGCATGGACAAAATACAATAGAACATATATATAGTGAAGCTTCACAGAATAGAATCTCATCCATAAAACTTCATAATAGTTGAATACAAACATCTGAACAGTCAATACAACAAGCCTCACTACATAACACTCAGAGAAAATACAAACAGCGGAACACCCAGTACATATAATAAGAAGATAATATGCAACCCTCCAGCTCGTCTTCGATATCAACACCGTGGAAAGCAAGAACAGCACCTGTCACCTGCTACCTAGTCTGCCCGTCCCAAAATGGACGAACAACCCAAGGCAATAAGAGTTAAAAACATAAAGCCTTGAGTCAGACACAGTCTTAGTGAGCGGTAAATTAACTAACAACATACCAAAAGAGCATAAAGGAAAAGAAATAGGAATACAACCCTCCCACTCCACCTCTTTCTACAGTGATAGCCCCCAGACACACACTAAGCAGAAGCAAACATAGCAGAGCATACAATTAAAATAAAGTAAGTATCACTCGAGTCAAGGGCGATGTTTTCCAAGCACAAACCCCCAAGGCCTAAACCAAGATCGGATAAGCACCCAGAAAACACTGCTCTTGAGACCGAATGACGATACAACCAAACATCCATGACTCTGGCTATCACTGTTATCATTGCTTCGATATCATCGTTAATTGAATGACCGGCACATTCTTTCAGCCGTCCGTCAAGGGCTAATGGAAACCCCGGTTCTAGACATAACTCTGCACGTCATCCTGACCCGTACCTAGGACTATCGAATCTGCCCAGAGTACTTGACTATCAATCATTAGCCTTCAGGGACTATCGAATCTGCCCAACGTACTCTTGCTTTGAGCATGCTAGAACCTTCAACAACGATAAGATCTCAGCCTTCTAGTCATCCTCCTCGACGACTATTTCCATACTAGCTCAAGCGCCTCTCGAGCATCCATTATCCTCAAACTCGAACCATATCACCGAGTTATCAACATGCTTGGAATGATCCTGTCTGGATTAGACCAAGACTATCTCATATCATGCCTCGCTTCATCACATCCTCGCAAAGCCTCATCTCAACATCATCATCAAATCTATGCATAAGAGCTTCACCATTCGCTACATATGCCACGAGCAGCTTTCCCAATCCAAGAGCCTTTCCCTTAGCTTTTGAATCATCTTCGGTCTAAATCAAATCATCAATCATCTAATTCATAGCAATCAATCAAATCAGACATTAATCCAAGTAAACAAGCATTCAAATATGATCTAAATAGACAGTTATAACAACAATGGCAATTTCGTAATTAAAGAGTCAAAAGTCCAACAAGCATGAAAACATGAGCAATGTCTCTATAATCTTGATGAATGATCTTGTATAAGTTAACATGTAGTAAAATGGATATCAAATCATTATGGACAATGGATCTATATGGATCTACACATATGATTAGGAAAATGCATGGAAATCTCTACTTTAACACCAAATCAAGCCAATGATCCGATATACTCCTTTGGATCCGTGTGAGAGATAATCACCACTCACCAAATCACCTAAACAACTCAAAAGAAACCCACTTCAGATCTGGACAGCGAAGGATCTAACTTGATCTATCACCAGTCCGCTTCAAATGATGAAATCTCACTTCAATGGATGTAGATCTTCAATCTAAGCTCTTGAATCTTCAATTTGATCTTCAACTTGGATGGATGGAATCACTAGATTAGAGTAGAGAAAAGAAGTGAAGAAGTGTAGAAGTCGAGCTCTCAAAATGGCAGCACTTCGTCGCTTCAAAATCCGGATCTCAAAAATGAAGAAATGGACGAGTATTTATAGTTGAAATCCTCCTTAAGTCGTCCACTTTTAGGTCGTCCACGACCTATAGAGCCCTGCGACCTACGACCTATCAAAACCCACCAGTCTACGACTTACAACTTAGCATATGCGCGCGCGAACCAGAACTCAACGAGTTACGACTTAACTACGCGCGACTCATGACCTAACTTAAATGTGCGACTCAACAGGGTCTCCGACCTAACGCAGGCGCACTCACGACCTACCAGACTCACCTATCTACAACTTACGACTTAGCAGCCTAACTCCTAAGTCGCTCGTGACTTAACACATAGCATATGGGCGCGACCTAACAACCCTTCGACCTACGACTTACCATAAGTCGCGACCTAAAAATGCCACGACTTAGCAACTCACGCGACCTAACTACTCACGCGACCTAGCTGGGTTACGACCTAACACTTAAGTCGTTTGGACTACCTAACCATCTTAGGTTGCTTACGACCTAACTATCATAGCACTCCATAGGTCGCTTACGACCTAACTACTACTCCTAGGTCGTCAACTCGCAAAGCTTCCTATGCCGCTAACTCTTAGGTCATCCCATTCCTTAGGTCGCCCACTACCTTAAGTCGCTCATTCGACCTATCCTATCCCACAACCTAAGCCACCCCACGACTTACTTCCTACACGACCTAAGCTCTTAAGTCGCTCCACTGCTACCCAGCTTCCATAGGTCGTCGCCGACCTACCCCTTAGGTCATTATCTCCCCTAAGTCGGTCAGTTCCTTAGGTCGTCTATCTCTTAGGTCGTTAACTCGCCCAGTCGACTTATCACTAACTCGCCGATTTCCTTAACTCGGTCACGACTTAGGACTTGAACAAAATTCTGCCCAAAATCTGAAGCGACTTAACAACGCTAAGAATTCTAGATTTTTACGAACTTTTCGATCCGTAAAATACGGGTCGTTACATTCTCTCCCCCTTAGGAATTTCGCCCTCGAAATTCCAAACAAACAAAGCAATCAAAGACTATCCTGCACGCCTACCATCCATAGCAATCAACAAACCATGCATCCAATTCTAGCTTAGCATGCAGAATTCTAAAACCAGAACAAGTTACAATATCGTGAGATGACACGACACCTTAGGGCCATACCTTGAAGAGTTCAGGATGAGCTGCTTTCATCCTCTCTTCCACCTCCCACGTACAGTCGTTATCATCATCACTCCATTGTATCTTGAGCAACTTAACTACCTTCCTCCTAAGCTGTTTCGTGTCAGTTCCCACAACACGAAGCAGCTTACGAGGTCTTCTATCGACTGGACCAACTTCGAAATCTTCACAGCTATCAGCAGAAACCACTGTATTCGAATCGTGCACAAACTTCCGTAGATACGATACATGAAAAACATTGTGCACACCCGACATCTTCTCTGGTAACTCCAATTTGTAGGCGAGCTTTCCAATTCGCTCTATGATCGGGAATGGTCCAACAAATCTCGGAGTCAATTTTCCTTTCTTCCCGAATCGAATAACATTCTTCAGTGGAGAAATCTTCACAAAAACCATACCACCTACGTCGAATTCCAAATCCTTTCGACGCTTATCTGCATAGCTTTTCTGACGGTCTTGGGCTGCCTTCATTCGTTGCTGAATGATCTCAATGAAATCCGAAGTCTGTCGAATCATCTCTGGCCCAAGCATCAGCTTTTCTCCTGTCTCTAACCAACATGTCGGAGAGTTACACGGTCTTCCATACAATGCCTCATACGGTGCCATACCAATGCTTGACTGGTAACTGTTGTTGTACGAAAATTGCACCAAATGAAGGTGATCTTCCCACGATCCTCCGAAATCTAAAACATAAGCTCTAAGAAGATCTTCCAAAACTCGATTGACTCTCTCAGTCTGACCATCTGTTTGAGGGTGATAAGCTGTACTCAAACACAACTCGGTTCCCAAAACTTCCTGGAAGCTCTTCCAAAATCCACTAGTGAACAATGGATCTCGATCGCTCACTATACTCTTCGGAATACCATGGAATCGAACTATCCACTTAAGATACAACTCAGCCAACTTTGATGCAGTCCTAGTCGATCGAACAGGAATGAATCTTGCACTCTTAGTCAAACGATCTACAATGACCCAAATCCCTTCATTTCCCGCTCTTGTTCTAGGTAGACCATCAATAAAATCCATCGATATTTGCTCCCACTTCCATGTAGGAACTTCTAACGGCTGAAGTAATCCACTTGGCTTCTTCTGTTTGGCTTTTACCAACTGGCAGTTCATGCACTTGGAAATAAAATTTCCAACATCCTTCTTCATGCCTTCCCAGTAGTAGGTTCTCTTCATATCCCGATACATCTTATTTCCACCCGGATGAATTGTCAACTTCGAGTGATGACTTTCCCTCAGAACTTCATTCCTCAATTCATCGATATCGGGAACAACTAGTCGTCCTTCCTTCCGAAGCCAACCCTCTCGATCGACCTCGAATCCTTTATCCTTTTCTGGGTCCAATCCAGATTCCAAATCACGGATAATCTTGACAAGCTTATCGTCTCGCTTTTGGCTCTCGCCAATCCTTTCCACAAGAGTAGGTCTTATCGATAAGTTTGCCAACATCTCAGGTTCCAATTCACATCTAGGCCCGAAGTCAAATCCAGCTAAATACTCGAGATTCTTCCATTCTGAAAACATGGCTCCCAATCCTGCATGTCTTCGACTTAACGCATCTGCCACTGCGTTACCTTTTCCCGGAGTATAAGCTATACCAAAATCATAAGATGCTAAAAACTCTAGCCAACGTTGCTGCTGAAGATTCAAATCCTTTTGGGAGAAAAGATACTTCAACGACTTATGATCTGTAAACAACTCGAATCGAACTCCCAATAGATAATGTCTCCACATCTTCAGAGCAAAAACAATCGCCGCTAACTCCAAATCATGAGTCGGGTAATTCCTTTCATGCGGCTTCAGTTGTCGACTAGCATACGCAACAACTTTATCCTTCTGCATTAGCACTGCTCCAAGTCCAGTACCACATGCGTCGGTGTAAACCACCATCTCATCATTCCCACTTGGAATAGTCAAAACAGGAGCACTTGTCAGTCGCTCTTTCAGGATTCCGAAAGCTTGCTCACACTTATCTTCCCATCTGAACACTTGGTTCTTTTTCGTCAATCCTGTCAATGGTGCAGCTACCTTGGAGAAGTCTTTGATAAACCGTCGATAATATCCTGCCAATCCAAGAAAACTTCTCACATCAGATGCATTCTTAGGTCTAACCCAATCCTGGATTGCTGCCACCTTAGCGGGATCAACCGCTATTCCATTTCCAGAGATAACATGGCCTAAGAACCTCACTTCATTCTTCCAGAAGTGACACTTCGAAAACTTAGCCTTCAGCTGATGTTTCCGCAAGATTTCCAAAACAATACGCAAGTGCGTCTTGTGCTCTTCTTCAGTTCTGGAATAAATCAGAATATCATCCACGAACACTAGCCCAAACTTGTTCAACTGATCTCTGAACACTCTATTCATAAGATCCACAAAGTATGCTGGCGCGTTAGTCAACCCAAACGGCATTACCAGCCACTCAAAGAAACCAGATGGTGTTCGAAAAGCAGTCTTCGGCACACTATCCTTAGCCACTCTCAACTGGTGAAATCCCGTTGCCAAATCCATCTGAGAAAACACCTTAGCTTCGTGAAGCTGATCAAACAAGTCATCTATTCTCGGCAATGGATACTTGTTCTTCTTAGTCACTTTATTCAGCTCACGATAATCCACACACAATCTCAACGACCCATCTGCCTTGGTTGCAAACACAACTGGTGCACCCCACTCGGACACACTACGCCGAATGAATCCTTTCTGTAAAAGGTCATCAACCTGCACCCTCAACTCCTGCTGTTCCCTAGGCCCCATCCGCCTAAGAGGCATCACAACAGGTCTGGCTCCTTCAACTAGATCTATACGAAACTCGATCTCTCTATGCGGCGGTAACCCTTTGACCTCGTCAAAGACATCCTCAAATCCATTAGCGATTGGCACAGATGACAGTCCATCCCGTGGAACAACCAGCGAATACATGAAGCTCATGAAGACACCTTCTTCATGCTTACATCGTATCACAATCTTTCGCCCCTCCACATTCTCAACTGTCATCTCCAACCTTTAGCAATCAACCTTTGCCGCATACTTCCTAAGCCAGTCCATACCCAAAATAATTCCGAACCCCGCAAAGTTCAGAACAAAACAATCACAAACAAAAGAGCAACCATGACTCGACACAATCAGACCACGACATAACATACACAAACAAGACGAACCCCCAACTGGATTAGTCACAACCAATGGCCTATCAACGATATCCGGTTCCAAACCTAACCGGCCTACAAGATCACTACAAACAAATGAATCCGACGCCCCAGTATCAAACAACACTCTAACTGGAACACCACATATGGAAAGAGTACCTTGAACAACCACACTCTTTCCTTTCTCTTCTGCGGTAGGAGCTTTCGAAGATGATGGAACAACCCCCAAAGCATAAGCTTGCACAATCTGCTTGTCCCTCCTCGGTTCTGGACAATTCTTCCTGATATGCCCCGGCTTGTCACAGTTGTGACACTTCATCGGCACCTTCGGATTCTTACAATCCTTAGAGAAATGGCCCTTCTGCTGACAATTGTAGCAGGTCACTTCGCCCTTCGGCTTCTTCTGGCCATCCTTACCTTTCTGCTGCTGCTGCTTCCTCTTCTTGTTTCCACCCTGCTGTGGTTTAGACTCTCCCTGGTCACAGCAACAATAGATCCTTCCTTAGGAAACAGACTCTCATGCCTGAGAGCTTTCTCCACAAGCTTCTCAAATGAACCGTCCAAATGATCCACCAACTGCCTCCCAAGATAACTATCCAAGCCTGTCACAAACTTCTCATTCTTCTGATATGCAGATTCAATATACGACCGGGCATACTTGGACAAAGCTTCAAACTCAGAAACATACTCAAGAACTGGTCTTCCATTTTGCTTGAGCTCCACAAACTTCTTGAACAGAACAGACTTCTGAGCTGTAGAAATGAACTTAGCTTCAAATCTAACTTGGAATTGCTCCCAAGTAATCTCTTCCTCCGGAGTATTGATGGTAATAGAGTTCCACCAATCGGAAGCTCTTCCTTGAAGCTGCCTCGATGCTAACTTCCTCTTAGTTGCATCCTCAATTCCCAAATCACCAAAAATCCTTCTACAAGCATCTATCCACCTCTGAACTTCAATGGTTAACTCAGTCCCCAAGAAAACCTTTCCTCCAAGAGCAGTATAGTCCTTACACAGCTTAACAAAATCCACCGGTCTTGGAGTTTGAACTTGAACTCCAACATCCACCGATGGCCCTGGAGCTGGCATCCTTCTCTTGATCGAAGTCATCATAGCTTCGAACATAGCAGCATAATCAGCAGCCCCTTCAGTAGCACGGCCTTCCCTAGCAGCTGGTCTCCCTCTTCGACTCATCCTTAATATCTATAAAAAGGAATGATCAGCACATCATGAGAAACAACTGCATAAAGGACTCAAACTCTACTAAGCTACTATATTATATATAGTAATCATCCATCAAAATACAATTACGTCTCTCATACGTAGTTGCGTCAGCGAGCGTTGGGTAAAATCGATTAACCAAAGCACTGATACCAAATGTGACGACCGCCCATAAACCCTGCACTGAACCTAGAGAAAGTGCGCTGTAAAGTGTGCCAGACAGCCATGGACGATTGTCAGGGTAAATTAAAAACAACAGAATCTATCGTATTACTCACAGCGCATGGACAAAATACAATAGAACATATATATAGTGAAGCTTCACAGAATAGAATCTCATCCATAAAACTTCATAATAGTTGAATACAAACATCTGAACAGTCAATACAACAAGCCTCACTACATAACACTCAGAGAAAATACAAACAGCGGAACACCCAGTACATATAATAAGAAGATAATATGCAACCCTCCAGCTCGTCTTCGATATCAACACCGTGGAAAGCAAGAACAGCACCTGTCACCTGCTACCTAGTCTGCCCGTCCCAAAATGGACGAACAGCCCAAGGCAATAAGAGTTAAAAACATAAAGCCTTGAGTCAGACACAGTCTTAGTGAGCGGTAAATTAACTAACAACATACCAAAAGAGCATAAAGGAAAAGGAATAGGAATACAACCCTCCCACTCCACCTCTTTCTACAGTGATAGCCCCCAGACACACAATAAGCAGAAGCAAACATAGCAGAGCATACAATTAAAATAAAGTAAGTATCACTCGAGTCAAGGGCGATGTTTTCCAAGCACAAACCCCCAAGGCCTAAACCAAGATCGGATAAGCACCCAGAAAACACTGCTCTTGAGACCGAATGACGATACAACCAAACATCCATGACTCTGGCTATCACTGTTATCATTGCTTCGATATCATCGTTAATTGAATGACCGGCACATTCTTTCAGCCGTCCGTCAAGGGCTAATGGAAACCCCGGTTCTAGACATAACTCTGCATGTCATCCTGACCCGTGCCTAGGACTATCGAATCTGCCCAGAGTACTTGACTATCAATCATTAGCCTTCAGGGACTATCGAATCTGCCCAACATACTCTTGCTTTGAGCATGCTAGAACCTTCAACAATGATAAGATCTCAGCCTTCTAGTCATCCTCCTCGACGACTATTTCCATACTAGCTCAAGCGCCTCTCGAGCATCCATTATCCTCAAACTCGAACCATATCACCGAGTTATCAACATGCTTGGAATGATCCCGTCTGGATTAGACCAAGACTATCTCATATCATGCCTCGCTTCATCACATCCTTGCAAAGCCTCATCTCAACATCATCATCAAATCTATGCATAAGAGCTTCACCATCTGCTACATATGCCACGAGCAGCTTTCCCAATTCAAGAGCCTTTCCCTTAGCTTTTGAATCATCTTCGGTCTAAATCAAATCATCAATCATCTAATTCATAGAAATCAATCAAATCAGACATTAATCCAAGTAAACAAGCATTCAAATATGATCTAAATAGACAATTATAACAAGAATGGCAATTTCGTAATTAAAGAGTCAAAAGTCCAACAAGCATGAAAACATGAGCAATGTCTCTATAATCTTGATGAATGATCTTGCATAAGTTAACATGTAGTAAAATGGATATCAAATCATTATGGACAATGGATCTATATGGATCTACACATATGATTAGGAAAATGCATGGAAATCTCTACTTTAACACCAAATCAAGCCAACGATCCGATATACTCCTTTGGATCCGTGTGAGAGATAATAACCACTCACCAAATCACCTAAACAACTCAAAAGAAACCCACTTCAGATCTGGACAGCGAAGGATCTAACTTGATCTATCACCAATCCGCTTCAAATGATGAAATCTCACTTCAATGGATGTAGATCTTCAATCTAAGCTCTTGAATCTTCAATTTGATCTTCAACTTGGATAGATGGAATCACTAGATTAGAGTGGAGAAAAGAAGTGAAGAAGTGTAGAAGTCGAGCTCTCAAAATGGCAGCACTTCGTCGCTTCAAAATCCGGATCCCAAAAATGAAGAAATGGACGAGTATTTATAGCTGAAATCCTCCTTAAGTCGTCCACTTTTAGGTCGTCCACGACCTATAGAGCCCTGCGACCTACGACCTATCAAAACCCACCAGTCTACGACTTACAACTTAGCATATGCGCGCGCGAACCAGAACTCAACGAGTTACGACTTAACTACGCACGACTCACGACCTAACTTAAATGTGCGACTCAACAGGGTCTCCGACCTAACGCAGGCGCACTCACGACCTACCAGACTCACCTATCTACAACTTACGACTTAGCAGCCTAACTCCTAAGTTTCTCGTGACTTAACACATAGCATATGGGCGCGACCTAACAACCCTTCGACCTACGACTTACCATAAGTCGCGACCTAAAAATGCCACGACTTAGCAACTCATGCGACCTAACTACTCACGCGACCTAGCTGGGTTACGACCTAACACTTAAGTCGTTTGGACGACCTAACCATCTTAGGTTGCTTACGACCTAACTATCATAGCACTCCATAGGTCGCTTACGACCTAACTACTACTCCTAGGTCATCAAATCGCAAAGCTTCCTAAGCCGCTAACTCTTAGGTCATCCCATTCCTTAGGTCGCCCACTACCTTAAGTCGCTCATTCGACCTATCCTATCTCACGACCTAAGCCACCCCACGACTTACTTCCTACACGACCTAAGCTCTTAAGTCACTCCACTGCTACCCAGCTTCCATAGGTCGTCGCCGACCTACCCCTTAGGTCATTATCTCCCCTAAGTCGGTCAGTTCCTTAGGTCGTCTATCTCTTAGGTCGTTAACTCGCCCAGTCGACTTATCACTAACTCGCCGATTTCCTTAACTCGGTCACGACTTAGGACTTGAACAAAATTCTGCCCAAAATTTGAAGCGACTTAACAACGCTAAGAATTCCAGATTTTTACGAACTTTTCGATCCGTAAAATACGGGTCGTTACAATTTAGATTCATCTTCATCTGAAAGTGAAAATGATAGCGACAATGAACAAGCGAATGTATGCTTTATGGCTCAAGAATCTAAGGTTAGTTTTAACTTTCAACGATTTAATTAATGTAAACACTGAACTTTTGAGCACAATAAAAACACTTAAAAGGAAACTCAAGGAAACTCGTGAAAATCAAAACAAAGCTGAATTTGAAAGAGATATGTTAAAAGATGAAAAGAAAATTCTAGAAGAAGAACTTGAAAAAGTTCAAGAGTCTCTTTCAAATTCGGAAACTCAATTATCACTTTTAATTCAAGAAATTGAAACTCAAAAGACAAAGAATGATATAATTGTTTCTGAAAATCATGAGTTAAAAACTAAGATTAGACAAGTTGAGTTAGAAAATAATAGTCTTCAAGCTAGATTAGATAACATCACTAAAAATGTCTCTAATTTTAACAAAGGAAGAGAAAATTTATCTAAGATTTTAGAAAATTCTCAATCCTCCTCAAATAAACATGGATTAGGATATAAAAAGGAGTCAAAAATTCCTAAAAAGAAAAATACAAATTTTAAGAGGAATATTGATTCAAAACAACAAATGTTATTAAGAGAACCTATTAGAACAAAAGAAGAAACTAAGATAGTTAAAATTTGGGTTCCAAGGACTAACAATATTTTAATTAGGAATAAATATATTCAAACATTTATGGATAGTGTTCATAATAATAAAAATTATATTTATAAAAAGTATACTGAACCAAATTGGGTTTGGTTTCCTAAGTTCTAACTTTTAGGACCCTATTGAAAGGTGGGTACCAATAATTTTGTATTTATTTTCAGGTCCCACTCAAAAAGAAGAAATGGATACTAGACAGTGGTTGCTCAAAACACATGACCGGCGACAAAGATATGCTTTCAAACATCACATACTTTGATGGTGGCTCGGTTACCTTTGGAGACAATTCAAAAGGCTATATCATTGGCAAAGGAGATTGAATATATTCAAGGGCAGGAAATAATTACACACATAAGTATTGTCATCAATCAAAAAGGGGGAGAATGTTGATACACTATATTTTGATCAATGACAATGTGCTTCAACAAAAAGGAAGAGATATGTGCAAAGCTAAAGGGAGAAATATATACCATAAGTATGATTTAAATATAGGTCTTAGTTTAGATTCATTGTTAAAATCTATCCTCAAGAGGCGTGCACAAAACACTAGAACACGTTTCATAACTTCATTTTTTAGAAAAAAATTCACTGTGCAAAAACTAATAGTTCAGTCGACTGATTAGGTATTCCCAGTCGACTGAACCTGTTACAGAATTACAACATGCACAGTTTCAGTCAACTGAAATTCTCTGTTCAGTCAACTGAATTCGAACCTGCGAATTTTTAATGAAAAGACACCTTCTTCTTCCCAAGAGTTGCAACCATTCTCCAATGGTAATGGATGCATCTCTTGGCTGAATCTTTTGCAAATAGATACACCTCTTCTACACCTATAAATACATGTTTCTATCATTTGTAAATCATGAATTCTAATTGCTTTAATCTCTCTATTATCTTGATCAAATTTTCAGATTTCTTAAGTTTTCAAAAGCAATCACAAACCACTTCAATTGCTTGAATCTCTGATTTATCTTAAATACTCTTTTGATTCATAGCAATTTATATTTCCTAAATCTTCATAAACACATTTCATATTCTTGAGGATAAGATTATAGGAAAGTTGTACTCAATTAGACTCATTAGTGTTATCAAGAACACAACAAGTCAGAAATACTCTTTGTATCTAGTTGAAGTCCTCTTCGGTAGTTGAGGCAAGAAATCCCGTTCGGTTGTTAGGGTAAATTGTAAACCTATTCCTCTGGGTTAAGTGAGGGTTGTTAGTTAGTTGAATTCCTAAGAGGAGCTTAGGGACTGGACGTAGGACAAGAGGTCCGAACCAGTATAAAGTCTTGGTGTCTACTTTACTTACTGCTTATTGCTATCTACCTAGACCATTCCACTATTCCATATTATATGATCCTACCACATACCCCTCTTTCATTTAAATGTCGATACCATTAAGTAAACTAACAATTGTGAATGAGTAATGTAAATGGTTTGATTTTTTGGACATGTGTTAGCAAAATAAATCCCCATTTTGATATAAGTTGATTGTTTGGACATCTGATAGTAGAATAAATCCACGTTCTGCTATAATGTAATTGTCTATTGTGTGGGCATATGTTTAGTAGAATAAATTCCCACTTTGCCATAAGCAGTGAATTGTTTGGACATCTATTAGCAGGACAAATCACCATCCTGCTATTATGTTATTTGGACATGTATATGCTAGTTTAGTTGTATTGACATGTTATTCTCTGATTTGGATATGAATCGCATTTACATATATGTTGACTTATGTAAATAAATGGTTAAGTGACTTGGAAGTTGATGTTAAATGGTAACTTAAGTTACTACCATTGGGATTTCTAAGCTCTTTTTGAAATTATAAAGTATGGTTTTGAATTGACTTTAATTCTTTAATCAATTTGGGGTTTAAGGTTTATAAATAATTTTCAAGTTATGTTATTATTTTATAAAGGTATTGATAAATAATAACTTGTTTATAAAATGGGTTTTACTAAGTAAAAAGGTTTATTTAAAGTGATTTAAAATGATGAGTTGCAAAAGATATTTTGTAAAGGATTTTTCTTAAAGAAGATTTATCAAAGGAGTTTTAAATAGGGAAATGTTTTATAAATAATTTTAGATGTTTGTAAAGAGGTTTTGTAAATTGACTTGTAGCTTATAAAAGTGTTTTATAAATTGATTTTGGAAATTTATAAGGTATTTAAGTGTAAAGTGAGCTTTTAAAAGGGAACTTTTTATAAAGGATAAGTGGATTGATTTATAATAAGTAATGTTTTCAAAAGGAATTTGTAAAGAGAGGATTTTCCAAATGTTTTGATAATATACTTATACCGCTAAGATAAGTATAATGTTTCCCAAGTATAAAGGGGAAGTAAGGGTTTTGGAAATAGTGTTGTGTAAAGATCATTTGATCAATTTTTATAAATTGATTTTATTATTTAAGGATTAATTAATAAAGGCTTAGTGGATTCCATACGAAATTAAATAAATGTTTGGATGATTGTTTATTTGATAGTTAAATAACCAACTATCAAAATCTGGACCTGAACGTAACTTTGGAAATATCTAGGAGAAACACGTGAGTTAATTTGCACAGTCATCTCTAATGATGCTGTACTGTGTGTATAAATCTCGTTTCGTTCTTCTAGGATAAATGGTAAGGAAATCCATCCACAAATGGTTAGGAGGTGAACTCCTCTCTTATCTTTGTTTGTTTATTTTCTAAAGAACTAGGGTTGAGTTTACCGGAAACTATCAAAAGTTGTTTCAAAGAGACCGGGATCGAATATGTTATCTGAAAACTACCTCGATCCAACTCAAGCGCTTCAAACTAAAGACATCTTGAAGATAATTGAAGACGAGGCTTTTGAAGTGCAATGTCTACTTGCTACTAATCCCGAGGGTGATTCCAAAATAGATGCAGTGGATGTAGATGTAGTGCCTTCGGTTTCGTTCAGACCCAGAACGAACTTGTATTGATGAATGCTGGCATTGCATTTCTCCTAGAGGGCAGTGTTAGCATTCCAAGATGGTTTTCTATATAAAAGGTAATCGTAGCCTCAAGCCTCATCAACCCAGGAATGACCAAAATTAGGGGATATGCTTCAAGGCTATGTGGTTCACTACCATTAGGGTATGGTCATCATCCAATCTCGATCGATATTATAGATCATGTATGCTCAGGGCCCATTAGGTTGTTAATCCCAACCAAGGTGATGACATATTCAGCGCTATCCAGTAAGGGGTAGGGCCGGTCTTGACTCGCAGGGAGTCCATGTGAGGCTCTCGGTGTGTATTATCTAGAGATGCACTGTGATAGGTGGTACCGCGGTGCCTTGTCATTGATGAAATCCATTTTCCAATACGTACCTTTACGGACTTAATTGTGCCTAACTACCGAAATGTGAGATGCAAGCATTTCGGCTATATTAATATGTATTTGTATCTTAGACATTATTATAATATCACTGAATTTTCTATAGGAATGTTTTGGTTATTGTAAGGTAAAAACCTGTCCGTGTTTATGTGTGATGTGGTCTTACGAGATACCCTTGATTTTAAAAGTGTTTGAAAAGAACAATCCAGTTATTTGAGTTTACTCACACCAGACCCATGTCTGACTCACAGTTTTATTTTCTTTCCCTAAAACTCTTGGGTGCTCAAATCTATACGGGCAGCCAAGTAGTCTAGGTTTTCCACGGATTCATTATGGAGGAGCTTGGAGCAGGAGGCTTCATCGATAGCTAGTATTATCTTATTTCCACTGTATTATATGTACTCTGTATCAGTTAGGTAGGGACGGGCTGTTATAACTGTCCTATGGTAGATTTGTATTAGTATGACTCTGATGTATCATTTTGGAAATGACTTTGCAAAGTATTATATTAATTAATATATGGTATTCCGTTGCATTGTGAGATTCTGTGGTTGTTTAGTTTCTTCTTCTATCTTCTTTCTTTCCCTTAACGATCGGTTTTTCGTCACTTGAATGCTCGGCATGCAATACAATGGACATATTAGTGTTGATTTTCGAGGGTCAAAAAGCCGGTTCGTTACAGGTCGAGTAATAGATCCTTATTCGGAACGGTGCAACACCTCAAAACCATGTACTCGAATTTTGGATCGCTCTATATGGAAAGAGAAATGATCTACGTCCAATTTACGCACTTACTTGATTGGTTCTCCCTAACACCAATTCTATTTCCACCAAATTATTTATGAAAACATTTAATAAACTATTCTTAGGTTCAACTTGTATGCTACTCCACTACATCCTAAGATCATATATCCCTATATGATTCCATTATTCCATTTTGCTTTTATTTTCCTAAAAAATTCAAGATCCAAATACCCGGATTTTATTTTCAAAACTTTTTGAAATGGAACTCTACACTTTAAATCATACAAATATATAGACATAGCCCAAGTAACTCCAAAATGATACTAAGGAACTAGGTATCACAAAACAATATCATACATTCCCTTACTAAGAAGGGTAATACTTAAGAGAAGTGTTTACAATCTGAACACATCTCTTTCCCAATTTTAAGTTATTTTTGATCCACTCGAACTAGTTAACTTAAAAATATTCCTTTTATTTCCAAATTCTCATTTTTGGAATAATACTTTACATTTTCCAACAACATATATCACCAACTCACTTTGGGTTTGTTCGGGTTGAACTTGTTTCGATCGTACAATGATAAAGAGAATAATTAACTAAGTATCCCACAACGTTCACCTAGGCAAACATTTGATCGTCACTTAGAAGATTATTCCGATCATTGCAAAACAATCAAGACTTGTTCCCCATACCAATCCAAATATAACACTTCTTACTTACACTTTTATTCCCAAAAATTTATACTTAAACCAAATTGGTTTCAAATATTATTATTATTATTTTCCTAAAACCTTGAAAATTATTTTTCAAAAGCACTAGGATTTAGGTTCTCAAGTTTTCAACCTAAATTTCTTCCAACTTAAATGATATATTTTTATAAAACCATTTTATAAATCACTTCCGTTAAACCATTTTTAAATATTTATCCCAAAATATTCTAACTTTGAAATCAAATTCTACCTCAACATTAACATCAAACGCCTTTTAGTCAAACTGTGAAACTTAATTCACAAGGTGTTCGTTTCCATATTTTTTCCATTCCTTATCTACCTAACCAATATCTTAAAAAGGAAACATATCAACAATAGTCAATGCTCAACTAGACGAGCATGATTAAACAAACCCTAATTGATAATAATAAAAAAATATTATTATCTCCTAACACCTCAACCAATTATATTACACTATTTGTGAAAATCATTATTTTATATATAAAATATACCCTGGGTAAAATTATTTCATTTACCCCATTCCAAAACAATACTGTGTCGATTTGCCCACTTTAAGTGTTTAGAAACCCCTATCGGTATAGTTGTACACCCCGTATCGACCAGAGTTCATAAGCCACTAAACCGATAAATCAACACAATATAAAACATTTGATAATCACTAACAAATACGCGCTCCTATATATACACTCAAACTCATTCTAGGGTGTCACTTACCCTATCTCTAATGAGTTAACCCCACCAAAGCCAAGGTTCTCGCTTAACCTTCAGCTCTGATACCAAATGTAATGAACCTGGCTTTTCGATCCTCGAAAATCGACATTAATGCGTCCACTGTATTACATGCCGAGTATTCAAGTGCTGAAAAAGCACCGATCGTTAGGGGAAAGAAAGAAGAAGATAGAAAATAGAAGAACTAAGAACAAACACAGAATCTCACAACGCAAAGGAATAACATATATTAATCACATAATACTTTACAAAGTCATTTACAAAATGATACATCAGAGTCATACTAACACAATTTCTTACTTAGGAAAGTTATAACAGCCTGTCCTTATACATAGATATAGAGTACATAATATACAACGGAACAAGATGATAACTATCTATCGATGAAGCCTCCTGCTCCAAGCTCCTCCAAAAAAATGCATCTGTAGAAACCTGAACTACTTCGCTGCTCGTAAAAATTTGAGCACCCAAGAGTTTTTGGGAAAGAAAATAAAACTCCGGGTCAGGCAAGGGTCTGGTATGAGTAAACTCAAAGCAACTGAATTATTACTTTTAAAACTCTTTTAAAATCAAAGTTATCTCGTAAGACCTCGCCGCACATATACACGAACGGGTTTTTACCTTACGATAACCAAAACACTTTTATAGAAATTCAGTGATATTATAATAAGGTCTAAGGGTTCAAAGTAAATTATTAAAATAGCTGGAATGCTTGCATCTCACGTTCCAACATATTTAGTATACAACTAAAACTGTAAAGCTCGTATTAGAGAATGGATTCCAACTAATGACTGAGCTACTGGGGTACCGCCCATCATAGTGCACGTCTATAAAATGTACCGAGATCGTACATAATGACCCATGCCAACACAAGACCGACCTACCCCTTACTGGATAGTACCGAATATGTCATCACCTGGTTGCTTTGCAACCCTTTTCATATCGAGCTCTCATGCATAACCAATCCATAAATATGTAGATGTATTGTATCTAGATGGGTGACAACATACCCTAATGGGTGCGACCCACATAGCCTTGCTGCATCTCTCATGTTTTAGTCATTCCCGGTTGATGAGGCTTGAGGCTACATTTTACCTTTCTGAATAGCAATCCTCTTGGAATGCTAACACTTCCCTTCAGGCAGTAATGTAGCGCTAGCATTCATCCATACACGTTGTCCAGGATAAGGACAAATCGAAGGCTCTACTTCTACTACATCCATTTTGGAACCACCCTCAGGATTAGTAGCAAGTAGCCCTCGCACTTCAATGGCTCCTTCTTTGACCCCATGCTTCAAGATTCTTTATTTCGAAATGCTTGAGTTGGATCAAAGTGGTTTTCAAATAGCATATCCGATCCCAGTCTCTTCGAAACAACTTTTCGGTATTTCCGGGAAACTCAACTCCGGCTCTTTAGGAAATAAACAGACAAATGACAAGAGCGGATTTCAACTCCTAACCGTTTATGGACGGATTTCCTTATTATTCGTCCTAGAAGAACGAAACGAGTTTATATGTACAGTATTGCACCTTCGACGGTAACTGTACCATATAATTCTCGTGTTTCTCCTAGATATTTCTAAAGTTACATTTTGTCCAAATTTGATAGTTGGTTATTTGACTATCAAATAAACAAACATCCAATCATGGTTTTATTTCCATATGGGATCCACTAAGCCTTTATTAATTCTCTTTAATTAATAAAACCAATTTATAAAACCTGATCACAAGATCTTTTCAAAACACTATTCCCAAACCCCTTGCATTTCCTTTTATACTTGGGAAACATTTATATACTTATCTCAATGTTATAAGTATATTACTAAAACATTTTACTTTCATGCCTTGAAACAAAATCATATACTTATCTTATCAATATAAGTATATTTACAAACTTTTCAAAGTTTTCTTCTTTCCAAATCCCATATTAAATAACCAAACATTTCTTCCAAATAAATCATTCTACTTATCCTTTATCAAAAATTCTCTTTTTAAAAGCTCATCTCATATTTCAATTAACTTATAACTTTCAAAATAAAGTTATAACCCACTGTTATAAACCTTTAAGTTAATTTATAAACCTCTTTCCAAATCTCTGGAATGATTTATAGAACTTTTTCCTATTTTTAAAACTTTTTATATAAACCTTTCTACACTCCTTTATAAATATCATTTACAAAACATCATTTGTAAAACCCTTAATAACCCTTTCTGATAGTAAAACCCCTTTCTATACACAAGTTATCATTTATAAATACCTTTATAGGAATTATATAACTTGAAAAACCATTTATAAACCCTTAGTCTCAAATTTATTAAAGAATTTAAGTAAATTCAAAACCATACTTTATAAATTCCAAATGAGGCTTAGCAGTCCCAATGGTACTGATTTAAGTTACCATTTTATTTCAATTTAATTCCAAGGCACTTATCAATTATTTACATAGGCCAATATATATGTAAATCAAACTAATTATCAAATCAGGGAATAACATGTCAATACAACTCAACTAGCATATACATGTCTAAACAACATAATAGCAGGATGGTGATTTGTCCTGCTAAATAGATGTCCAAAACGATTTAATCAAATAATAGCAGAATGAGGATTTACTCTGTTAAACACATGTCTAAACAATCCAAACAATTACCCTATAACAGAACGGTGTTTTATTCTGCTAATAAATGTCCATATAACACAAACAATCACATTCTAACTTATTTATGGTTGTTTGTCTATTTAATATCATGGACAAGAGATCCTTTGGTTAAAATCAAACCACTTAGAAAAGAACCCAATTTAAAACATAACCAATAAAGTTTAAAATAATTTTTTATAATTAAATCATAATTTAATATAAATTAAAGCTTAATTAAATCTTAAATAATCAAATTCAAATCATAATTAAGTCTTAATTAATTAAAAGTAAATTAATAATTAAACTTTAAACAAATAAACATTTACTTAAAATTAATCCCTAATTAAGTAATAATTAAGTAAATAATTAATCTTTAATTAAATAATTCAACTTTAATTAAATAATAATTAAAATAATTAAACTTGATTAAATAAAAATGATTACCCTTTTTAACTTAACTAATCATTAATTAAAACTTCTTAATAACTTACTTAATTATCACTTATTAATCACTAATTACTTAACCTAATTACAGATTAATTAATAAATAATAATCCTTAATTAATTAATAAATTAATTATTAAACACACTTAATCAAGTTTTAATTAACTTATATATTGCTAATTACGTTTGAAAATAGGTTTTCAAATCATTTTTAAAAGAAAACTTTAAAGTTAGAAATCAAACTTTTCCGAACTACATCCATATCGACTATCGCTATGGACGCAATAACATAGAATTTACTTCTCTAAGTTATCATCTAAAACTTTAACCTTCCACTTTGGATTATCTTTTAATACATAAAAGAAAGGGTTTTAAAAACCTTAACTCGAGTTAGAATTTAAACAAAAACATTTACTAACTCAAAACTAGTAAATGATTAGATTTCCAAATGGTTCTCAAGTCCTTTCAACATTCCAAACTACTAATATTTCCATAACCATTCGACCAAAATCCAAGATATCATATACACAAGCATATAATTTGCATAACATATCAAGTTCACAACTTTATATCCAAACATAGCACTTAAACCATTGTTTACATATCTAATGCTAACAACATATTAGCACATACATGTCTATCAAAACCAAGTCATAATCCATATAAAAAACATCATCCATTTAGCCATAATGACAAACATATACATAGATAAAATATTTCCCAAAAAGATTAGAATTTACTCACCATAAAGCTTTCCAAATCTTGAAATGTTTTAGAACTTGAAAAGCTTCACAACTCCAAAAAGTAACCCGAAAGTAACCCGAAAATAGGTCATCTTGCTCTCGGCTTTTCACCATTTTACTCTCGTAATTTCGAAAAGTAATCAACAGAAAAGTTTCAGGAAATTCTTTTATCTATCATTTGAAGAAAATAATCACTCGATTTGGTCATCTTTGAGAATGTTATGGTCAAAAGAAGAGGTGGTATTTTCGACCTTCAAAACATAGGTCCGAAAATGGGTCTTAAAGACAAGCGTTTCTGTCATAGCTAGAATAAAAATTTTAGGAAGTGGTCAACATAAAAGTTGTAGCCACTAAATTTATATACTGTTTGAAAAAAAGAAAATCATGATTTGGAGCAGAAAGGTGGAAGTTATGACCAAAGGAAGGAAGATGAAAATGGAGAAGATTTTGAGTGAATTTTGAATAAGTTTTCTAAAGATTTCTTTTTTTTTCTTTTTTCTTCTCTCAAGGCCAAAAGAAGAAGCCATGAAAAACTTTAACAAGGAAGCAGAAGAAGGAAATGGAAGCAAGGAGAAAAGAAAAAGAATAGGTGGGTATATATATAGGCAAAATGAGTTAAATAATATAACTTGTCATAATTATATCTAGTCACATCACAAATCTTTTATAATAGATATATATAATTATGTTTAATCACATCACTCTTATATATATTTATGTTTAGTCACATCACTTTTTTTTATATACACATAACTATCATGTTTAGTCACATCAATTTCTTTATATATATATATATATATAAGTTAAATTATTAATTAAAGCTAAGACGTGACAAGGGATAATGATGGTTAATGATTACAATCTAAGATGTGACAATACTTAATATATATATATATAACCTAAGATGTGACAATACTTATATATATATATAAGTTTATTATTTTTAAAACTATGTCTTGTCACCTCACTTACTAATCCAAATTAACATAAGATAATTTATTTCTAAGTATATTATTATTTAGTTAATGAACTCTTATATATATGTGTATATGATGTACAAAGACAAAAAACATTCCTGACAACTTTCCGATGTCGAAAAGTCGAAATTTCGAAAAACGTTTTTGGTCACATTTTCTATTTTTCCATGAACTATTTAGTTTGGTAAACAAACTTTGAAAATGATTTTATCATTATTATTAATTTATTAAAATGAGTTTATTTTCATTATAAAACCTACATATTGATTTTTTAAAATTAATTAAATATTCGCTAATCAAAGTAGTGAAATTCCGGGTCGTTACAAAAATCCAAATGGTAACATACACCATAATTATGAACTCTATTTAAACTTAAAAAGATATGTGCACTTTGTTCTTTTATTTAGTTACAGTTAACCATGCCTTTAGAATTGACTCAATGATTAGTTTTCATTTTTAGCATCCACCAGCTCCATTGTCTAATTTGCAGAGTATTAAACTTTGGCAAGTGAAAAAAACAATTGCTGATGCAAAAGCAATCTAAGTTTCTTCTATTTTTTAGCAAAGCTAGCCAACTTTATAGTGGTCCGTGCCACTGTATAAATAATGGGGAAAACAAGTGTTCTACACATGCACAGAACAGCTAAATGGACTCAAAGAGCCCAAAGCAAAGAGAATATAAAGTACAGGAGCTAGGCAAGAGGAGCCTAATGTACTAAACAACTAAGACTATGTGCCCTTCGGAGAAGAACAACCACTACCAACAACTGACGTCGGGCAAATAACATGAACATACCCAGAGAAAAGAGCAGCCAGATGCAGATCATAACCCTTAGAAGAAGGAGAGTAAATAAATTTCTTATCCTAAATGACGTCATAAAACTTACTTTTATTCTCCTCACAAATCTCACCATCCATAGTAAGGGACAGACCCTCACCGTCAATGTGATATATAAGAAATCGGCTTGGACCTTCAATATCACTGATAAAGGCGTAAAAAGTGTCATTCTCCGGCGAGTAATGCATCTCAGATGGAACATGTAGCTAGGACCGCTCCTCAGAGTTCCAAATAATAGACTCGGATAGAACAGAAGATGCACTCTCAATCTGGGCCCCACCAATAGGAGCAACAACAATCGGAGCAACTCCAGGAGAATCGGTAGCTGAAGGGACAAGATTAGCAGAAGGAGAAGCGATAGTAGAAGGGACAGGGTCAGCAGAAGGAGTAGTGATAACAGAAGGGAAAGGGTCAGCAGAAAGGGGGAAGAAGCAACCTTAGGGACCCACTTCCTTACAGAAGGACGAGGAAGTGGAATACGGTCAGATAAAGGAACAAGGACAGTAGAGGCCAAACAAGAACACGCATCCGACAGATGCCCAAAGGACTAACAGGACGTACAGATGTCTGGTTTCCAACTATAGCAAACCCCGACCTTAGCAAAGTGGCCCTCATTGAGTCTGACTTTCAATTCCGTAAGCAAAGGCTTGGCAAAAGTTATTTCAATCAAAGCTTTAGCACAAACAAGTCTCTTTCTGGCCACAGTGTTAGTGTCATAACAAATAACCTTACCTACCTGGCCGGCTAGCCAATCAATCCCAATATGAGGCTTAAGGACAGATGGGATATGCAAAAAGTGGACCCAAACAGGAATAGATAAAACCTGATCAACAGCCCTATCAACAGAAGGACTCTAGGTAGTAATAATGAATGGTTTCTTTTATTTTAACCAACCATTTCTTTTAACAATGGTATAAAAGGTTAAGTTACATTAAAGAAAAATACTTCTTTCGTTTAATTTCTACTGTCATACAGGAAGTTAGTATCAATGAACTATGCAGAAGATGATGGTATGCATAATATATTATTTCAAAAGATATGTTTTTTCTTTTTCATACGTTAACAATTTGTTATAACAGTACATATAAACCAAAAAAACTACGAGTAGCCATAAGAAAAACTAATGAGATATAACAGTATGTTAAATGTGCATCGATGGAACCTCACCTATCTAAGTCAAGCCTTGCTGCTATAATGATAAGGTTATCAAACTAAAAGAAATTAGGATTAGCCATAAGAAAAACTAATGAGCAGTATGTTAAATGTGCATCGAAGGAACCTCACCAATCTAACTCAGGCCTTACTATTACGATGATAAGATTATCATATAGTAGTGGCTTGTCATATACATCTTGTAATGACCCGCCCTTTTGGCTATCGAAAGTCAGAACCAAATACATCCACTTCTAATGCCAAATATCTAATCATTGGAAAGGCAGATTGTTAGGATAAAAACAAAAATTAAAAAAGAACAGGACTAACAGAATCTTACAGCGAAACGACAACATATAATATAACAAAGACAATAAAAGTTGTCACTCTAAAATACATAGTACGTCGAAGTTAAAAACAAACATCATCAGCCTAGACAGTTAATAACTTTCTGATCTTACAATTGCTTATGGGTATATACAGGGGTGTGCGCAGAAATTTTACATCATGGGGGCGGAAAAATTTTTGAGTTTTGAATTCATCATACTTTATATTAGCATTTGATATAATCATACAAAATATCACCACATAACATAATTTTTCCAAAATGTCACAACATAACATATTTCTTCTCAAAATATCACCACTTGACATGACTTTTTACAAAATTATAATTCAACACATTTATGTGCAAAAAACATTTATATTAGCATTTGATATAATCATACAAAATATCACCACATAACATAATTTTTCCAAAATGTCACAACAGAACATATTTCTTCTCAAAATATCACCACTTGCATGACTTTTTACAAGCAAACTCTTTGAGATTTCATATTTTGAAAGTGTTGGATGATTTTGTTAGTTTCAACGACATTTGTTATGTCTTTTTCTATATAAGGCACCAAACAATCATTCATAATCTCGTCTCCCAATCGATTACGTAGTGAAGTCCTGATAATTTTCATTGCAGAACAAACTCTTTCGACTGTAGCGGTTGCAACAGGTAGTAATGGTGCTAACTTCAAAAGCAAGTAAACTAATGGATACGGTCGATGCTTCTTCCTTTGAACCATCTTTTTAGCTAGAGAACCAATTCCTTCAATTTCAAAAAATTGATTGTTGGATTGCACATCCAAAATATAGTTATCAAGTTGATGATCAAGTTGCATTAAATCATTTGGAGAAAAATCTAATGGATAAAATTCAGCAAAATGAATCAATTTCCTCTTATCACATGCAGAAAAAGCATCGCTTGGGCTAAGGTAGCCATGCACAACAATGACTATGTATTCACCTCAGTAAATTGGTTATTCAACTCTTGAAGTTGCGTATCTATCACTTCATAAAATAGTTCTACATGATAATAATGAAGACGTGTCTTTCCTTCAACCTTACGACGTGATCTTCCTTGAATTAGAAACAAGCTATCCATATCGGGGATGACTATCTCATTTTTAGTGCAAAATTGAGTAACTTCTTCGAATAATTGTTCCCATCCATTGTCTCTCATATTTTGTAGTTTTACCTTGGTTATTCTCACAAGCGTCATTTCATTTACCATATTTCGATCTTTTTTTGTAAAACTTGTGACAAATCATTTGTAATTCTTAATATATTTTTCATCAAATGCAGTTGAAAAACAAATTCAAAATATTGTATAATTCGCAATAAGTTATCTGCTTGACCCCTATGCCTTTGATTCTTCACATCCTCTTCAACCACCATAATAACTTCAATCATAGAAGGGAACAAATTAAGTAACTCATAAGTATGCCATAGGGGGAGCCCCAACGCGTAGCTCTTGCACGTTGTAGTGTCATTTCTTGGTTCATAGTTCGTCCAGTTAAAATCTCACCATTACACATTCTTATAACAACATTCTCAAACTGTTTATCACGAAGAATGTCTTTACGCTTGCATGAGGCTCCTACAATATTAGATAATTGAGAAACAACATCAAAGAAAGTTGAAATAAGTCGATAGTTTTTTGCAACTGCTATAAGTGTTAGTTGAAGTTGATGAGCAAAACAATGAACATAATAAGCAGTTCTATTCTCCGCTAAAATCAAACTCTTTAAGCCATTAAATCCTCCTCTCATATTGCTAGCTCCATCGTATCCTTATCCACGCAAACTTGATATACTTAATCCATGTTGGCAAAATAGAGACTCAATAGCACTCTTCAATGATAATGCACTAGTATCTCTGACATGTACAATGTCAAGAAAACGTTTAACAATAGACCCCTTTTCATCAACATAGCATAAAACAACGCCATTTGTTCTTTCACAGATATGTCACGAGCTTCATCAACTAAGACAGAAAATAATTAATTACCAAGTTCTTCGATAATAGAGGTTGTAGTTAGACTTGCAATAGAACTAATAATATCATGTTGATTCTAGGTGAAGTCAATTTTAGATTTTCAGGAGCATTTGCTAATGAAACTCTATTAACATCCTCATTATGGTCTGCTAGAAATCGTAAAAACTCAATAAAGTTTCCTTTATTTGATGACTCCTTAGATTTATCATGACCACGAAAAGGAAAACCTTTATGCAGTAGAATTCTAATGCAATCAATAGAAGAAGTTAAACGAACACGATAACCAACTTTCATTTTTAAAGGGTAACCAGACAAGGATAATTCAATATGTTGTTTTTGCTTTATCAATTCACCACATGCTCTCACACAATTGTTATGAGTACTAGAATATGGCCTAACATGCACATTAAATTTTTCTTTTTTTTTCAATTTCTAAAGCCATCACCGACAAAAGAATCACATCCACTTTGGCTTCCATGTTTGGATTTGAAAAGATAACAGTATAAGCAAAAGGCTGCATCTTTTGCAATGCTATATTCTAACCAGGTAGGATGGTCATTGAACCATGAAGGAATGAACCTTTGCTTCTCACTTTGACCAATTAAATGCCATGGAAATGTGTCATTTTTTGGTTGACAAAGACCCTTTTGCAAATAAAAGCGACGGGATTTTTCTCTTTCATTAACATTGTAAAGATTGATATTTTTTCTTAAACCTGGATCCGTTGGATAATCATCCAAATTATCTTCTAAAATAAGCAAAGATGAGGTAGGAGGATGAATTGGTGATGGATGAGGAGGAGCACTTTTAGAACTTGAATTCTTTTCTTTTGATTTTGTGAAATAACTTAACAAACTTTTACTCATGCTTTGTGTAAAAATTATTTCCTGTACATCAAATTTTTTTAAACTTGTTAAAACTGTTTCATTCGCAACAAATTCTGTGATAGACTTTCACTCAATTTGTAGGAAAATATTTGCTTGCTTGAATTTGCTTGGAAAATATTTGCTAGGAAAATTCAAGCAAGACTGATTTATTTGCTAAACATTTGCTAAACAAAAGAGGGATGTAAGCCAAAATTCCCCTTCAACTAACATTTGCTAAACAAATCAATTCAACAAAGAGCATAAAATCAATTTACTTAAACAAATCAATTCAACAAGAAGCATAAATAAATTTACTGAAATAAAATCAATTTACCTGAGTGTAGAGCTTGCAAGAGGCTGAGAAGAACATCGAGCAATAATCTAGCAACAAAGTTTAGTTTTTGATGCAAAAGATTTGAAAAAATGATGAAATTCTGGTATTTATTTTTGAATTTAGGTTTTCTTTAGGTTTTTGATCTTCATCTTTTGTAATTGAAAAGGTAAGGTGCAGTTTCGTAAGTAGGAAAGCAGAAATATGAAGAAAGTCTCATTTTTTGTTTAAAAATTAATCACTGGGGTCGATGGCTCCCACTAGGCCTAGTGTAGGGACCCCCTGGGTATATATACTAATATACCGCAAATAAAATACTGGTGAACATCCAGCTCTATACCATGAGATCCATGTCCCACCAACGATAACCTGGAAAAATATTCACTCTGACCTAAGCATTATAATAAAATAATACCTAGATCGGTCTGGAAATACCAGCGTGAGAAAAATCAAGTAATATGATAAACATGTACTAATTTTGTGAGACCACGCCGCTAAACATGGATAGAGTTTTTTACCTCACAAGAACAATATACATGTGAAAGAACGGAAACACAATTAAACTAAACCCAAACTTGAAAGAATTAGTATAAACAAGATCAAAATTCAAACTTAAAGAATGGACATAATAATTTAACATCGAATAGAACTCCAGTCACTTCTTGATGCAATTAAGAAAACAGTTCAAAGATTTGAATCAACAACAAGAAAAAAGAAGTTTTCCAACAATGACTAGGAGGGTCCGCACCCCTTACCAAAAGTACACCTTTAGAAAGTATACTTGAGAGCGTCATTTTCTCTATGACCCTTTTGGAAATGTACTAGCTGGACCCTACCAACCTTACCGAGAATTCGAGTATTTCACATCTCCACGCGCATACCACCGAATCCAATCTAGAATATATGTGAATATATCCTAATGGGAGCAATCCCATATAGCTAGGCGTCCACTCACTCTTTGGTTTTAGTCATTTTTGATAAAAGATATCAATACTCAAATGAGCGACAAACCATCTTAAATTGACGATATTCAAAGAAGAAGCTAAATCGTAGTCAATAAATTAACTATCAGGAATAATCAAAATGATCGTATATAGAAATTAAATCTCATATTCTTGCCACTACTCGTCGATTTTAAATTGTACTATTTCTTGGTTAAAAATGAAGTCGGGAAAGTGAAGATAGTGTCACCTCTAGGCATTTCCTTGATGACATTTTTAACTTTCGAGATAGGGACTGTAACGACCCGTATTTTTACGGATCGAAAAGTTTGTCAAAATCTGGAATTTTAGTGTTGTTGAGCCATTTTAGATTTTTGGCAAAATATGGCTAAGTCCTAAGTCGTTCACGACTTAGTATAAGTCGTAAGTCGTATACGACTTAGAGGATAGGCGCGACTTAAGGATAGTGGCGAGTTAATTGTTACCGAGTTAAGAAGCAGCGAGTTAAGAGTTAAGTCGTGACCGACTTAAGTGGGTTAGGCGACCTAAGGAAGTATTGGAGCGACCTATAGCTGTTCGCGACCTAGGGATGAGCGACCTAGTGGTTCCGAGTTAGCATTGTTAGGTCGGCAACGACCTAAGGAGTT
This sequence comes from Allium fistulosum, assembly GCA_030737815.1. NCBI lineage: Eukaryota > Viridiplantae > Streptophyta > Magnoliopsida > Asparagales > Amaryllidaceae > Allium > Allium fistulosum. Next base: position 91,601,469 of record CM060905.1, read on the forward strand.
TGGAGATAGCGGTGTAGCGATCTAGTATCTTGGTATGACCTATAGGTTAGCGACTTAAGGAGTATACGACCTATGGGAGTTAAGTCGTACGAGTTAAGTCGTAAGGTTGTATTAGGTCGTATACAGTCTAAGTGTTAGGTCGCGTGGGTATGATAAGTCGTAAGTTTGTTAGGTCGCGAGGTAGTGTACCTGTTAAGTCGTTGGGTGACTGTAGCATGGTTTTGGATTAAGTCGTAGGTCGCAGGGCTACTAAGTCGTGAGGTTTTAGGTCGCGTGAAGACTTAAGGTGTTAAGTCGCTGAGTTTTAGCCTTTGTGTTAAGTCGTAGACGACTTAGGGAAGTTAAGTCTTAAGTCGTAGAGAATTGGTCTGTTAAGTCGTAAGTCGCTAAGTCGCGCATAGGCTAAGTTGTTAAGTCGAACTGTTATGTCGCGCGCTATGTTAAGTCGGAGACCCAGTTGAGTCGTAAGTCGTAGGACTGCTAAGCCGTTAGGTCGTGAGCGACCTAGGAGTTGGGGCGCGCGTGCATATCTGTTAGGTCGAAGAGCTGTTAGGTCGTATGGGTTTTAGGTCGGCAAGGTCTTAGGTCGTAGGTCGGAAACGACCTAACTCCGGGTTACGACTTAAGGGATTTTCGCCTATAAATAGAAGGGGGTTGGCTTTATTTTTGGAATCCGGATTTCGAAGCAACGAAGTGCTGCCATTTTGAGAGCTCGACTTCTACACTTCTTCACTCCTTTTCTCCACTCTAATCTAGTGCTTCCATCCATCCAAGTTGAAGATCAAATTGAAGATTCAAGAGCTTAGATTGAAGATCTACATCCATTAAAGTGAGATTTCATCATTTGAAGCGAATTCGTGATAGATCAAGCTTGATCCTTCGCTGTCCAGATCTGAAGCGTGTTGATTTGAGGTTGTTTAGGTGATTTGGTGAGTGGTGATTATCTCTCACACGGATCCAAAGGAGTAGATCGGATTGTTGGCTTGATTTGGAGTTAAAATAGTGATTTCTATGCATTTTTGTAAACCTAAGTGTAGATCCATGTAGATCCATTGTTCATGATGATTTGACAACCATTTTTGTACATGATTAACCTATGCAAGTTCATTCATCAAGTTGTAGAGATAATTATTATGTTTTCATGCTTGTTAGACTTTCAACTCCTTAATTACGAAATTTCCATTATTGCTATAATTGTCCATTTTGCTTATATTTGAATGCTTGGTTACTTGGATTGATGTTTGACATGATTGATTGCTGTGAATTAGATGATTGTTGATTGGTTTTAGACAAGGTGGTCGAAGATGATTCAAAAGCTAAGGGAAAGGCTCTTGAATTGAGAAAGCTGCTCGTGGCATATGTAGCGGGATGATGAAGCTCTTATGCATAGATGATAATGTTGAGATGAGACTTTGCGAGGATGTGATGAAGCGAAGTATGATATAAGGAAGTCTTGGTCTAATCCAGACGGGATCATTCCAAGCACGTTGGTAACTCGGTGATATGATTCGAGTTAAGAGTAATGGATGCTTGAGAGGCGCTTGAGCTAGTATGGAAATAGTCGTCAAGGAGGATGACTAGGAGGCTTGGATAGCATCGTTGTTGAAGGTTCTAGCATGCTCTAAGAAAGAGTACGTTTGGGCAGATTCGATAGTCCCAACGGCCAACTGTTGATGGTCGAGTACTCTGGGCAGATTCGATAGTCCTAGGCACGGGCTGCGACGACGTGCGGGAGTTATGTCTAGAACCGGGGTTTCCATTAGCCCTTGACGGATGGCTGAAAGAATGTGCCGGTCATTCAATTAACGGTGATATCGAAGCAATGATAACAGTGATAGCCAGAGTCATGGATGTTTGATTGTATCGTTATTCGGTCTCAAGAGCAGTGTTTTCTGGGTTCTTATCTGATCTTGGTTTAGGCCTTGGGGGTTTGTGCTTGGAAAACATCGCCCTTGACTCGAGTGATAATTTCTTTACTGTACATTGTATGCTCTGTTATGTTTGCTTCTGCTTAGTGTGTGTCTGGGGGCTATCACTGTAGAAAGAGGTTGGAGTGGGAGGGTTGTATTCCTATTCCTTTTCCTTTATGCTCTTTTGGTATGTTGTTAGTTAACTTACTGCTCACTAAGACTGTTGTCTGACTCAAGGCTTTATGTTTTAATTCTTATTGCCTTGGGCTGTTCGTCCATTTTGGGACGGGCAGACTAGGTAGCAGGTGACAGGTGCTGTTCTCTTCTCACGATTGCTGATATCGAAGACGAGCTGGAGGGTTGCATATTATCTTCTTATTATATGTACTGGATGTTCCGCTGTTTGTATTCTCTGAGTGTTATGTAGTGAGGCTTGATGTATTGACTATTTGGATGTTTGTATTCAACTATTATGGAGTTTTATATGATGGCATTTTGTTCTGTAAAGCTTCACTATACATATGTTCTATTGTATTTTGTCCATGCGCTGTGAGTAATACGATAGATTCTATTGTTTTAATTTACCTTGACAATCGTCCATGGTTGCCTGGCACACTTTACAGCGCACTTTCTCTAGATTCGGTGCAGGGGTCATGGGCGGTCGTCACATTTGGTATCAGAGCATTGGTTAATCGATTTTACCCAACGCTCGTTGACGTAACTACGTATGAGAGACGTAATTGTATTTTGATGGATGATAACTATATATAATATAGTAGCTTAGTAGAGTTTGAGTCCTTTATGCAGTTGTTTCTCTAGATGTTCTAATCATTCCTTTTTATAGATATTGAGAATGAGTCGAAGAGGGAGACCAGCTGCTAGGGAAGGCCGTGCTACTGAGGGAACTGCTGATTATGCAGCTATGTTCGAATATATGATGACTTCGATCATGAGAAGGATACCAGTTCCGGGGGCAGCAGTTGATGTTGGAGTTCAAGTCCAAACTCCAAAACCAGTGGATTTTGCTAAGTTGTGCAAGGACTATACTGCTCTTGGAGGGAAGGTTTTCTTGGGAACGGAATCAACTATTGAGGTCCAGAGGTGGATAGATGCTTGTAGAAGGATCTTTGGTGACTTGGGAATTGAGGATGCAACTAAGAGAAAGTTAGCATCAAGGCAGCTTCAAGGGAGAGCTTCTGATTGGTGGAACTCTATTACCATCAATACTCCGGAAGAAGAGATTACTTGGGAGCAATTCCAAGTCAGATTTGAAGCTAAGTTTATTTCTACAGCTTAGAAGTCTGTTCTGTTCAAGAAGTTTGTGGAGCTCAAGCAGGGTGGAAGATCTGTTCTTGAGTATGTTTCTGAGTTCGAAGCTTTGTCCAAGTATGCCCGGTCATATATAGAATCTGCTTATCAGAAGAATGAGAAGTTTGTGACAGGCTTGGACAGTTATCTTGGGAGGCAGTTGGTGGATCATTTGGACGATTCATTTGAGAAGCTTGTGGAGAAAGCTCTCAGGCATGAGAGTCTGTTTCCTAAGGAAGGATCTGTTGTTGCTGTGACCAGGGAAGAGTCTAAACCCCAGCAGGGTGGAAACAAGAAGAGGAAGCAGCAGCAGCAGAAGGGAAAGGATGGCCAGAAGAAGCCGAAAGGCGAGGTGACCTGCTACAATTGTCAGCAGAAGGGCCATTTCTCGAAGGATTGTAAGAATCCGAAGGCACCGATGAAGTGTCACAACTGTGACAAGCCAGGGCATTTCAGGAAGAATTGTCCAGAACCAAGGAGGGACAAGCAGATTGTGCAAGCTTATGCTTTGGGAGCTGTTCCGTCGTCTTCGAAAGCTCCTACTGCTGAAGAGAAAGGAAAGAGTGTGGTTGTTCAAGGTACTCTTTTCTTATGTGGTGTTCCAGTTAGAGTGTTGTTTGATACTGGAGCGTCGCATTCGTTTGTTTGTAGTGAACTTGTAGGCCGGTTGGGTTTGGAACCGGATATTGTTGATAGGCCATTGGTTGTGACTAATCCGGTTGGGGGTTCGTCTTGTTTGTGTATGTTATGCCGTGGTCTGGTTGTATCGGGTCATGGTTGCTCTTTTGCTTGTGATTGTTTTGTTCTGAACTTTGCGGGGTTCAGAATTATTTTGGGTATGGACTGGCTTAGGAAGTATGCAGCTAAGGTTGATTGCGAGAGGTTGGAAGTAACAGTCGAGAATGTGGAGGGGCGAAAGGTGGTGATACGATGTAAGCATGAGGAAGGCGTCTTCATGAGCTTCATGTATTCGCTGGTTGTTCCACGGGATGGACTGTCATCAGTGCCGATCGCTAATGGATTCGAGTATGTCTTTGACGAAGTCAAAGGGTTGCCGCCGCATAGAGAGATCGAGTTTCGTATAGATCTAGTTGAAGGAGCCAGACCTGTTGTGATGCCTCTTAGGCGGATGGCGCCTAGGGAACAACAGGAGTTGAGGGTGCAAGTTGATGATCTTTTGCGGAAAGGATTCATTCGGCGTAGTGTGTCCGAGTGGGGTGCACCAGTTGTGTTTGCAACCAAGGCAGATGGGTCATTGAGATTGTGTGTGGATTATCGTGAGTTGAATAAGGTGACTAAGAAGAACAAGTATCCATTGCCGAGGATAGATGACTTGTTTGATCAGCTTCACGAAGCTAAGGTGTTTTCTCAGATGGATTTAGCAACGGGATTTCACCAGTTGAGAATAGCTAAGGATAGTGTGCCGAAGACTGCTTTTCGGACACCATCAGGTTTCTTTGAGTGGCTGGTAATGCCGTTTGGGTTGACTAACGCACCAGCATATTTTGTGGATCTTATGAATAGAGTGTTCAGAGATCAGTTGAACAAGTTCGTACTTGTGTTCGTGGATGATATTCTGATTTATTCCAGAACTGAAGAAGAGCACAAGACGCACTTGCGTATTGTTTTGGAAATCTTGCAGAAACATCAGCTAAAGGCTAAGTTTTCGAAGTGTCACTTCTGGAAGAGTGAAGTGAGGTTCTTAGGCCATGTGATTTCTGGAAGTGGAATAGCGGTTGATCCCGCTAAGGTGGCAGCAATCCAGGATTGGGTTAGACCTAAGAATGCATCTGATGTGAGAAGTTTTCTTGGATTAGCAGGATATTATCGATGATTTATCAAAGACTTCTCCAAGATAGCTGCACCGTTAACAGGATTGACGAAGAAGAACCAAGTGTTCAGATGGGATGCTAAGTGTGAGCAAGCTTTTGGAATCCTGAAAGAGCAATTGACAAGTGCTCCTGTTTTGACTATTCCTAGTGGGAATGATGAGATGGTGGTTTACACCGATGCATGTGGTACTGGACTTGGAGCAGTGCTGATGCAGAGGGATAAAGTTGTTGCGTATGCCAGTCGACAACTGAAGCCGCATGAAAGGAATTACCCAACTCATGATTTGGAGTTAGCGGCGATTGTATTTGCTCTGAAGATGTGGAGACATTATCTATTGGGAGTTCGATTCGAGTTGTTTACGGATCACAAGTCATTGAAGTATCTTTTCTCCCAAAAGGATTTGAATCTTCGGCAGCAACGTTGGCTAGAGTTTTTGGCATCATATGATTTTGGTATAGCTTATACTCCGGGAAAAGGTAACGCAGTGGCAGATGCGTTAAGTCGAAGACATGCAGGATTAGGAGCCATGTTTTCAGAATGGAAGAGTCTCGAGTATTTAGCTGGATTTGACTTCAGGCCTAGATGTGAATTGGAACCTGAGATGTTGGCAAACTTATCGATAAGACCTTCTCTTATGGAAAGGATTGGCGAGAGCCAAAAGCGAGACGATAAGCTTGTCAGGGTTATCCGTGATTTGGAATCTGGATTGGATCCAGAAAAGGATAAAGGATTCGAGGTCGATCGAGAGGGTTGGCTTCGGAAGCAAGGACGACTAGTTGTTCCCGATATAGATGAATTGAGGAGTGAGGTTCTGAAGGAAAGTCATCACTCGAAGTTGACAATTCATCCAGGTGGAAATAAGATGCATCGGGATATGAAGAGAACCTACTACTGGGAAGGCATGAAGAAGGATGTTGGAAATTTTATTTCCAAGTGTATGAACTGCCAGTTGGTTAAAGCTGAACAGAAGAAGCCAAGTGGATTACTACAGCCATTAGAAGTTCCTACATGGAAGTGGGAGCAGGTATCGATGGATTTTATTGATGGATTGCCTAGAACCAGAACGGGAAATGAAGGGATTTGGGTCATTGTAGATCGTCTGACTAAGAGTGCAAGATTTATTCCTGTTCGAACGACTAGGACTGCATCAAAGTTGGCTGAGTTGTATGTTAAGTGGATAGTTCGATTCCATGGTATTCCGAAGAGTATAGTGAGCGATCGAGACCCATTGTTCACTAGTGGATTTTGGAAGAGCTTCCAGGAAGTTTTGGGAACCGAGTTGTGTTTGAGTACAGCTTATCACCCTCAAACAGATGGTCAGACCGAGAGAGTCAACCGAGTTTTGGAAGATCTTCTTAGAGCATGTGTTTTGGATTTCGGAGGATCATGGGAAGATTATCTTCATTTGGTGGAGTTTGCGTACAACAACAGTTACCAGTCAAGCATTGGTATGGCACCGTATGAGGCATTGTATGGAAGACCGTGTAACTCTCCGACATGTTGGTTGGAAACTGGAGAAAAGCTGATGCTTGGGCCAGAGATGATTCGACAGACTTCAGATTGTATAGAGATCATTCGGCAACGAATGAAGGCAACCCAAGATCGTCAGAAGAGTTATGCCGATAAGCGTCGAAAGGATTTAGAATTCGACGTTGGAGATTTGGTTTTTGTGAAGATTTCTCCACTGAAGAATGTTATTCGATTCGGGAAGAAAGGAAAATTGACTCCGAGATTTGTTGGACCATTCCCGATCATCGAGCGAATTGGAAAGCTCGCCTACAGATTGGAGTTACCAGAGAAGATGTCGAGTGTGCATAATATTTTTCACGTATCGTATCTACGGAAGTATGTGCACGACTCGAATACAGTAGTTTCTGCTGATAGCTGTGAAGACTTCAAAGTTGATCAAGTTGATAGAAGACCTCGTAAGCTGCTTCGTGTTGTTGAAACCGACACGAAACAGCTTAGGAGGAAGGTAGTTAAGTTGCTCAAGATACAATGGAGTGATGATGATAACGACTGTACGTGGGAGGTGGAGAGAGGATGAAGGCAGCTCATCCTGAACTCTTCAAGGTATGGCCCTAAGGTGTCGTGTCATCTCGCGATATTGTAACTTGTTCTAGTTTTAGAATTCTGTACGCTAAGCTAGAATTGGATGCATGGTTTGTTGATTGCTATGGATGGTAGGCGTACAGAATAGTTTTTGATTGCTATGATTGTTTGGAATTTCGGGGGCGAAATTCCTAAGGGGGAGAGAATGTAACGACTCGTATTTTTACGGATCGAAAAGTTTGTCAAAATCTGGAATTTTAGTGTTGTTGAGCCATTTCAGATTTTAGGCAAAATATGGCTAAGTCCTAAGTCGTTCACGACTTAGTATAAGTCGTAAGTCGTATACGACTTAGAGGATAGGCGCGACTTAAGGATAGTGGCGAGTTAATTGTTACCGAGTTAAGAAGCAGCGAGTTAAGAGTTAAGTCGTGACCGACTTAAGTGGGTTAGGCGACCTAAGGAAGTATTGGAGCGACCTATAGTTGTTCGCGACCTAGGGATGAGCGACCTAGTGGTTCCGAGTTAGCATTGTTAGGTCGGCAACGACCTAAGGAGTTTGGAGATAGCGGTGTAGCGATCTAGTATCTTGGTATGACCTATAGGTTAGCGACTTAAGGAGTATACGACCTATGGGAGTTAAGTCGTACGAGTTAAGTCGTAAGGTTGTATTAGGTCATATACAGTCTAAGTGTTAGGTCGCGTGGGTATGATAAGTCGTAAGTTTGTTAGGTTGCGAGGTAGTGTACCTGTTAAGTCGTTGGGTGATTGTAGCATGGTTTTGGATTAAGTCGTAGGTCGCAGGGCTACTAAGTCGTGAGGTTTTAGGTCGCGTGAAGACTTAAGGTGTTAAGTCGCTGAGTTTTAGCCTTTGTGTTAAGTCGTAGACGACTTAGGGAAGTTAAGTCTTAAGTCGTAGAGAATTGGTCTGTTAAGTCGTAAGTCGCTAAGTCGCGCATAGGCTAAGTTGTTAAGTCGAACTGTTATGTCGCGCGCTATGTTAAGTCGGAGACCCAGTTGAGTTGTAAGTCGTAGGACTGCTAAGCCGTTAGGTCGTGAGCGACCTAGGAGTTGGGGAGCGCGTGCATATATGTTAGGTCGAAGAGCTGTTAGGTCGTATGGGTTTTAGGTTGGCAAGGTCTTAGGTCGTAGGTCGGAAACGACCTAACTCCGGATTACGACTTAAGGGATTTTCGCCTATAAATAGAAGGGGGTTGGCTTCATTTTTGGAATCCGGATTTCGAAGCAACGAAGTGCTGCCATTTTGAGAGCTCGACTTCTACATTTCTTCACTCCTTTTCTCCACTCTAATCTAGTGCTTCCATCCATCCAAGTTGAAGATCAAATTGAAGATTCAAGAGCTTAGATTGAAGATCTACATCCATTAAAGTGAGATTTCATCATTTGAAGCGAATTCGTGATAGATCAAGCTTGATCCTTCGCTGTCCAGATCTGAAGCGTGTTGATTTGAGGTTGTTTAGGTGATTTGGTGAGTGGTGATTATCTCTCACACGGATCCAAAGGAGTAGATCGGATTGTTGGCTTGATTTGAAGTTAAAATAGTGATTTCTATGCATTTTTGTCAACCTAAGTGTAGATCCATGTAGATCCATTGTTCATGATGATTTGACAACCATTTTTGTACATGATTAACCTATGCAAGTTCATTCATCAAGTTGTAGAGATAATTATCATGTTTTCATGCTTGTTAGACTTTCAACTCCTTAATTACGAAATTGCCATTATTGCTATATTTGTCCATTTTGCTTATATTTGAATGCTTGGTTACTTGGATTGATGTTTGACATGATTGATTGCTGTGAATTAGATGATTGTTGATTGGTTTTAGACAAGGTGGTCGAAGATGATTCAAAAGCTAAGGGAAAGGCTCTTGAATTGAGAAAGCTGCTCGTGGCATATGTAGCGGGATGATGAAGCTCTTATGCATAGATGATAATGTTGAGATGAGACTTTGCGAGGATGTGATGAAGCGAAGTATGATATGAGGAAGTCTTGGTCTAATCTAGACGGGATCATTCCAAGCACGTTGGTAACTCGGTGATATGATTCGAGTTAAGAGTAATGGATGCTTGAGAGGCGCTTGAGCTAGTATGGAAATAGTCGTCAAGGAGGATGACTAGGAGGCTTGGATAGCATCGTTGTTGAAGGTTCTAGCATGCTCTAAGCAAGAGTACGTTTGGGCAGATTCGATAGTCCCAACGGCCAACTGTTGATGGTCGAGTACTCTGGGCAGATTCGATAGTCCTAGGCACGGGCTGCGACGACGTGCGGGAGTTATGTCTAGAACCGGGGTTTCCATTAGCCCTTGACGGACGACTGAAAGAATGTGTCGGTCATTCAATTAACGGTGATATCGAAGCAATGATAACAGTGATAGCCAGAGTCATGGATGTTTGATTGTATCGTTATTCGGTCTCAAGAGCAGTGTTTAATGGGTGCTTATCTGATCTTGGTTTAGGCCTTGGGGGTTTGTGCTTGGAAAACATCGCCCTTGACTCGAGTGATAATTTCTTTACTGTACATTGTATGCTCTGTTATGTTTGCTTCTGCTTAGTGTGTGTCTGGGGGCTATCACTGTAGAAAGAGGTTGGAGTGGGAGGGTTGTATTCCTATTCCTTTTCCTTTATGCTCTTTTGGTATGTTGTTTGTTAATTTACTGCTCACTAAGACTGTTGTCTGACTCAAGGCTTTATGTTTTAATTCTTATTGCCTTGGGCTGTTCGTCCATTTTGGGACGGGAAGACTAGGTAGCAGGTGACAGGTGCTGTTCTCTTCTCACGATTGCTGATATCGAAGACGAGCTGGAGGGTTGCATATTATCTTCTTATTATATGTACTGGATGTTCCGCTGTTTGTATTCTCTGAGTGTTATGTAGTGAGGCTTGATGTATTGACTATTTGGATGTTTGTATTCAACTATTATGGAGTTTTATATGATGGCATTTTGTTATGTAAAGCTTCACTATACATATGTTCTATTGTATTTTGTCCATGCGCTGTGAGTAATACGATAGATTCTATTGTTTTAATTTACCTTGACAATCGTCCATGGTTGCCTAGTACACTTTACAGCGCACTTTCTCTAGATTCGGTGCAGGGGTCATGGGCGGTCGTCACATTTGGTATCAGAGCATTGGTTAATCGATTTTACCCAACGCTCGTTGACGTAACTACGTATGAGAGACGTAATTGTATTTTGATGGATGATAACTATATATAATATAGTAGCTTAGTAGAGTTTGAATCCTTTATGCAGTTGTTTCTCTAGATGTTCTAATCATTCCTTTTTATAGATATTGAGAATGAGTCGAAGAGGGAGACTAGCTGCTAGGGAAGGCCGTGCTACTGAGGGAACTGCTGATTATGCAGCTATGTTCGAAGCTATGATGACTTCGATCATGAGAAGGATACCAGTTCCGGGGGCAGCAGTTGATGTTGGAGTTCAAGTCCAAACTCCAAAACCAGTGGATTTTGCTAAGTTGTGCAAGGACTATACTGCTCTTGGAGGGAAGGTTTTCTTGGGAACGGAATCAACTATTGAGGTCCAGAGGTGGATAGATGCTTGTAGAAGGATCTTTGGTGACTTGGGAATTGAGGATGCAACTAAGAGAAAGTTAGCATCAAGGCAGCTTCAAGGGAGAGCTTCTGATTGGTGGAACTCTATTACCATCAATACTCCGGAAGAAGAGATTACTTGGGAGCAATTCCAAGTCAGATTTGAAGCTAAGTTTATTTCTACAGCTCAGAAGTCTGTTCTGTTCAAGAAGTTTGTGGAGCTCAAGCAGGGTGGAAGATCTGTTCTTGAGTATGTTTCTGAGTTCGAAGCTTTGTCCAAGTATGCCCGGTCATATATAGAATCTGCTTATCAGAAGAATGAGAAGTTTGTGACAGGCTTGGACAGTTATCTTGGGAGGCAGTTGGTGGATCATTTGGACGATTCATTTGAGAAGCTTGTGGAGAAAGCTCTCAGGCATGAGAGTCTGTTTCCTAAGGAAGGATCTGTTGTTGCTGTGACCAGGGAAGAGTCTAAACCCCAGCAGGGTGGAAACAAGAAGAGGAAGCAACAACAGCAGAAGGGAAAGGATGGCCAGAAGAAGCCGAAAGGCGAGGTGACTTGCTACAATTGTCAGCAGAAGGGCCATTTCTCGAAGGATTGTAAGAATCCGAAGGCACCGATGAAGTGTCACAACTGTGACAAGCCAGGGCATTTCAGGAAGAATTGTCCAGAACCAAGGAGGGACAAGCAGATTGTGCAAGCTTATGCTTTGGGAGCTGTTCCGTCGTCTTCGAAAGCTCCTACTGCTGAAGAGAAAGGAAAGAGTGTGGTTGTTCAAGGTACTCTTTTCTTATGTGGTGTTCCAGTTAGAGTGTTGTTTGATACTGGAGCATCGCATTCATTTGTTTGTAGTGAACTTGTAGGCCGGTTGTGTTTGGAACTGGATATTGTTGATAGGCCATTGGTTGTGACTAATCCGGTTGGGGGTTCGTCTTGTTTGTGTATGTTATGCCGTGGTCTGGTTGTATCGAGTCATGGTTGCTCTTTTGCTTGTGATTGTTTTGTTCTGAACTTTGCGGGGTTCGGAATTATTTTGGGTATGGACTGGCTTAGGAAGTATGCGGCAAAGGTTGATTGCGAAAGGTTGGAGGTGACAGTTGAGAATGTGGAATGGCTTAGGAAGTAGGACGAGTGTTGTCTCGTGAGGGTTTTCAGTGGATACTACCCACAAAATCCAAATGCAGGATGAAAATATTTACACAATGCAAGTATATTTACAAAGAGATGAATGCAAGTTTTTGAAAATATATACAAATGAAGAGTTTACTTTTAAATCGACACAAATAAGTTAAATATAGGTTTTGGTCATTATCTTGAGATTTAAGTAATTTACTCGTCAAAATTTCCAACAAAAATCAAGTTATCATAACAAATAGACTATAGTTTAACTCGTTGTTTCGGTTGATAACAAAGTGTAATCATGAAATAAATCCTTAGTTGATTATCAAAGTTTATCAAAGTGGTATTTTCATTTCTTTTCAATAACAAGTCAAATCAAATAAGTTAAAATAGTGGTTGGATTTCAATTGCTTACTCTCTCCATTTTTTCTTTTGAAAATTTTGTTGATATTAACAATATTTACATATGCCTAACTCAGATAAACTGAGGCCAGATATATTACCCATGCACTGCCTTGCGGACTGATGTGAGGGGAATACAGAGCATGGCGAGTGAACACACGAGTGTGAACACATGACTCTAGGTGTTTATTAAAATATATATATATACAAGAAATATTTTTTTTTGTTTTTTGTATTTTTTTTCTTTTTATTTTGTTTTTTTTCGAAGAGAGAGTTATGCAAAATCATCTTAGCAACATTTAACTTAGAAGACAAAAAAATGTTATATCCTTTACTTTAAATTCACCACTTTTTAAAACAAAGATTTTCAATTAGGATATATTTCACAATTAACATGTATGAATCTTCCTATATACTAGTTAAACCATTGTTATTTGTAATCAAACTTCATTTTTATTTTTGTTAAGACGAATAAATTTTCAAAAATTTCAATTTAATAAACCAAAACCATATATTTAACTTATAGTGTTTCTTTAAAAATAAATTAAAATGCTTAAAAAAAATTGTTTGTTTTTTTTGTTTTTTGGAAAAATTGAAAATGATGGTGAGTCTCCCCCCACACTTGATTTTGACTGTGTCCCCACAGTCAACCTAAGTGGAAGGAGAAAAATAAAAATAAAAACATGTCCTTTATTTAAATGAAAATTAACGGTATTTACACGAGATCAGAAAGTATATCTTCAAAAAGTACATGAAACGGTCTTCCAAAAACCGATTCATTTGTCTTGTCAAGTATACGAGACACAGCTTAAGTTCGAAAAACCAAACCATAAATGATTTCAAAGTTGAATGTTGATTTGGGAAAACGAATGTCGTTTTATTAAAAATCTTACGAGTTGTTTTATTTTCGATGATTTTCGAGGTTGATAGAATAATTGATTGAAATTGAAATTTATTATCACCAAGTTGAAGTTCAAACTTATCATTGAAAACTTCTTCAAAATTATTGAATTCAAAATCAAAATGGTGATTTAAATCATCCCCTTCAGAATTCGACAACTTGTTTTCAAAAAGTCCAAAGAAATCGTGTTCGTTAATTTCGTCTTCCTTATTTGGATTATCAACAACTTCATTGCGTATCTCAAGTTCAAAATCCAAAGTTGTTGTATTCAAATTTTCAAAATCGAGAAATGGACGATCGAATTTTAAATTTGGTTCCACACCCTCAAATGAATTGAAATCCAATTCAATTACCGTGTTTTCAACAACTTCATTAAGATTATTATTTTCAATTTCAAAAGTTGTTATTTGAAAATCATCAATTTGGGTAAAAGATGGATTCTCGTTTGACTCGTCACACATTGGGATTTGATTTTGTTTCTCACGTTGTTTCATATATGTTTCAAACAACGAATTCGTGTGATCATCGTAAATTTCGTTCATTTTCTCAACAAAATCCAATTTATAATTATTAACATGAGGATTTTCACTTGGAAATTGTTGAGAACAAAGATTTTCAATCGTAACGTGGTAAAGACTATTCCCATTGCCAAATTCGTTTGAAAAGTTGTTTCCATTTTCATTTTGAGTTTGAAATTCATTTTGGAGTTCGAAATTGAATTGGCATGGGTTATAATCGAAATCGTTTGAATTTTGAATTGAATTCAAATTTTGAAATCCTTGACTCGAGTTATTACACAAATAAGAATTACACAAATCATTTATCTCTTGATTTTGTTGTGTAGAGAATTCAAGTAAAGATGAAATGCAATTTTCAAGAGTCGAGGGTTGGTCATCATTTTGAAAACTTTGTTGTTCAAAATTCGAATTGTTTAAAGAATAGTTGTCGTTAAAATATCCATACGAATTTGGAGTGAAATCATATGGATTATATTGATTTTCACAACTATTGTAAAATTCAAGTGAGTGGGGATACTCGGACATTTTCAAGAATGTTTTTGGTTTTTTTATAAAGGAAAAATATTTACAAATAATATTTATTTTTCAAAAGGGAAATTGATTTTTGTTTTGTTTTTTTACTTTTCAATTTTTTTTGTTTTTGAAAAGGTTTTATATTTTTTTTCTTTGAATTTTTGAAATTTCAAAGAAAAAGGATTTAAAAATTTAAAAGGAAAAGGAATATTTACGATTTTTTTTAGTTTTGGATTTTTGAATTTTTTTTAATATGCATGAACTAATGCAACTAAATGAATGCAGGGGTTAATTAAAAATGATTTATCCTAAGTTAACCCAAAATTGTATAATCACACTTTGTCTTAAATCAATAAGATAGTTCTCAGCCAGGTAACGGGCAGGAGTTATCGGTGCACCACGAATCACCGTAGGAATGCAGTCGAAGGTTTAAGTACCTTCAAAGGAACAACCACTATAATATTTACGAATCACCGTAATATTTATAAATGGTTATTACTCTGCCGTAGCCTAGACACCAATAAAGTAAATTGTTCAAAGAAGACAACTTGTCAATATACAATTAAGAGCTATCGTTGTCTAACCGTTATTATTAACAAATTCTAGGATGAAATGCAAAGCAGAAATTAAACGTGTATTAACAATGCTACTACGAATGTAAATTTTTGTGTTTTTTTTAATTTTTGATTTTTTTTAAATATATATATGCAAATGCAAGCAATCAACAATGCAACTAAAATAAAAACAAGAGATATATACAATGCAAGGCAAATAAAAACAATAGATATATCAAGCAAGTAGTTTTTTTTTATAAAGCAAAGCGAAGCAATTATTTTTGGGCAACAGTTGAGCGAAGCAAGCAACTTTTCCAATCTGCTTTGGCAACCTGAAATTTAAAACAAGATATATACAATTGTTTTTTTTTTGTTTTTTTTTTGAAAAGGAAACTTAAAAGTAAGGTTTTACTTAAAAATTTTTTTAAAAAGGATGAAACAAAAATAAAAACAACGTAAACACAACGGATTAAGCAAAGGCTTTTTTTTGATGGACTAAAAACAAATTAACAAAACAAAGTTAAAACAAAAAAAAAATTATCCACTAACTTATAACCCGGCCCAAATTTGAAACTCCACCCGAAAACAAAAATCGCAACCCTTTGGTTTTCACAGCTAAACAACTCGTAATAATCCTCAATCCAAATAATCTCCCAAATACTTCAATTTCACAAACAATCAAAAATCGCCTTTTTCAAGCAAATCGCAAATTGTTTTTTTTTTAATTTTGTTCGCGTTGATTTCGTGTGTTCGAGGTTGATGAATTGGAATCTAGCGATTTGGAAATAGGGGATGGGCGAGGTGATGCAATTGGGGATGAAAGTTGGATTGACTTCGTGGTTGCGTTCTACTGAGGATCGTATGAGGTCGCGATTGGATTTCAGTCGCTCGAGATTGTGGTTTGTGGCTGTTCGATTGGGTGGTTGTGATGTCTCGAGCGCTTGTCTGGTTTGACTGTGGAAATTCAGGTGAGTGGACTGAAATGTTGGCAGAGGAAGACGGTCTGATTGAATTTTTTTTGAGAGGGGTTTGTAAGTGGTACTGTGACGCCCCACCTCAATACCCACGCTAGCCAAGGACACTACGATGTAGTGCTGTCAACTAGCACGGAGAATAAGGCTGTTGAGGAGCGACCATCCATGTAATTGATTATCACACGGTGGCTATAAAATAATATTCGAAAACAAACATAGAAATAAACATAACACAAATCAGTCACAGACATCCATATCACAAAGGCGGAAGAAGATATGAATATATAACTAACACATGAAAGTGTACATCAGAGTAGTGGTCAAAAAGAACCACAATAATACAAAAGAATAGCAACACGTGCTATACCAAAAGAATACAACTATAAGTCCATATCTCAAGTGTATACAACAAAAACTGCTAAACTAAATAGTTAGCCAAAAGTCAGAGTAGCAAATCCCGAGAGGAAGTCAAGCAGAAGCACCTGTAACATCTCGGTCTGACCCGAGTATTATTTAAGAAAATAATAAACGGATCAGTCTAACTATAAATATCAGATGACATGATATAAAATAAAAGATATGGCATAAACATAAAATATCCATACTGACATACTACTATAAGTATGTAAATGATGATCAACAGGAGATCAACCGATGAGAAATGATCAATATCACAAGAATCTTCTCAAAGATCCAAAGAGGGCATCATACCCTAAACTTGTACTCATAACAAGTCAATGACATAAAAATCCAGAAATCAAAACAAGAAATCCAGAAATCATAAAAAGAGAAAGAGGCCTATCACATGATGGTCCGAAGACCATGGGGAGCTACCCCATATGTGTGAGTCGGAATCACACAGATTGAGGTCTAGGCTAACCAAAAAGAAAAAAGGTATGTGTGAGTGGAATCACACAAGTGGTGTCTAGCCTAACCTCGCAAACAAAAAGGTATGTGTGAATGGAATCACACAAATGGTGTCTAGACTAACCTTGTGGACAAAGAGATATGTGTGAGTCAGAATCACACAAATGCGGTCTAGTCTAACCTTGCAAACAAAGAGACATCGCACAATTGCTAGTCTAATTCATAAAATGATCGTCACGATCAACGAGAAGTGTCAATCACACCAAGCTAGTAAATATATGAGTTTAGCTTCATGTCCCATAACCACTTGCTTAACTTAAATATTTACGAACAAGCTATAAATCTTCACTAGGAAATTGTCACAAAAAGGGTTCAATCGAACAAGTCCAAGAGCTAACCGACGAAGTGAACGCAAGCGTTTCATACCACTCGTTTTACTAAGTCATTTAAGTCGATTTCTCATTCGAGTGAAGTAAAGGCTTGTATATACTAGTAGATTGGAAATTGGTTTGAGAAAACGAACTTTTGATATTTAAAATAGTGTTGAAATTGCTTTGATGAAAGAGTTTTGATATTTAGTACTAGTATTGAAACCTTCATATATCTTTAAAGTGACAAGTCATAAATCGATTGTAGAAACAAATTAAATCACATCAATTCACGTTCGAAGACGTAAGTAAAGTCCAAAGAAGTCAATCCCAAAACCATCAAAGTAGAAATTCTGATAAGTGTTTTTCAGATAAGATCCCCAACGCAGAGTAATACGGGGTTCGACCTGCCCGGTCAGGTCGCGGGGGTCCAGGGGGCAGCGCCCCGTCACGGTACGACCTAGTGAAGGCAAGCTGGTCCAGCGACCTAAGGAAAAACAGGTCATACGACCTAAGGAAATCGCGACCTAGCGAATGACAGGTCATTCGACCTAAGGGTAAGGTCGGAGGCGACCTACGACTTAGTGGTGGAAGACGGAGCGACCTAAGTGGAATGGCCTCGCGACCCAACGACCTAACGAAGGAAGCGACTTAACGGGTCAAAGGTCCAGCGACCTAACAGATGCAGGCCAAGCGACCTAAAGGGGTAATGGGTCGAACGACCTAAAGGGAATGCGCGACCTAACTGGGTTCGCGACCTAAGATAGGCGAACGACCTAAGGTACAAACGACCTAAAGTGGTGGACGAGCTAAGTTAAGACGCGACCTAACAAGGTGCGACCTAAGGGAAAAACGGTCTTACGACCTAACAGTTAAAAGGTCCTACGACCTAGCAGTTTAAAGGTCCTACGACCTAGAGGGGAACAAGGCCATGCGACCTAAAGTGCCACGCGACCTACGACTTAAGGCCTGGAACGACCTAGTGGAGTTAGGACGGGGATGACCTAAAACACTAACTCGTGGACGACCTATGACTTAACTCATGAACGACTTAGCGCAGGCGAACAGAAATACGAAGGCGGTGACTTTTCAACGCGCGCGACCTAAAGCCCTAACTCGCGTACGACCTAGCGAAGGCCAGAACGACCTAGTGCCGGAAAAATCACCAAAACACTGAAAATTGAAGTTTTTCGCCAATCCAATCCAAACCAAATGCAAATGTTGATGCTAGAGTGATAGGGAATCATTCCCAACAGTCCAATGACAATTATAGGCAAGATGTGAGATCAAAAATCTCACCTTTTCACGGAATTTGATGAAGATGGAGATTGAAAGCAAGGAGAAGCAATCCAAAGCTTGAATCCACTATCTTCTACTTGAATTTGGAGTTGAATCTCGGATTTGCAATAGAATTTGAGTTTGGAGTTTTAATTTCCACTTCCCACCACCATTTTTGATGAAGCTTGAATATTAAAACAAATGGTGAATGAAGTGAGGAAGAGTATTGGGCTGAACTAAGGAAGTGCAGTCCAAACCAAAGTCACAAGCGGGAAAAGTGACGAAAATTTCACTATCTCCAAACATATCGAAGTTTACACTCAAAAAGATCGCAAACGTTATTTTGAACTCAATGGGGGTGGTCTCGAGTCCTAATTTGACCGTATGCAAAAAGTAGCTTTTCGGACTAATATCCGACTAACGATAAAATATTTAAATATAAAATCGATAGATATGCGGGTTGTTACAGGTACTATGGCAGATTGATGGTAAGCAGGGGAGTTTTGTGATGTCTGGCCGAGGATGTGAAGGAGGTTACTACAGTGGAGAGGTCTTGTGTGGATTTGCTTTGGCTGTTCGAGGGGGAGTTGGTATTGGGAGAAGTAGTAGTAGTAGATGAACTGCAGAACTAGAGTTTGATGAAGTTGTCTGTGCAGAACTGTGTTTGGAAATGGTGATTCAACAGTGCAGTAACAGTGGCTTTGTATGATGGTAGGGTAGTTTCGGCAGTGCAGTGAATTGGAAGTTTTAGAAGTGGATGGTTAATGCGACAGTTGTGGTTGTAGGTGGTTCTGTGGCATGTTTGTTATATGAGAATAGAGAAGTAGATGTTTTTATGTATGATGGTAAGCAAAAGTGGTTTGACAGAGGTTTGCAGTAGGATGTTTTGGCATCAGTAGTTAGCAATGATGATGAGCAGTTTAAAAGTGCTGTGAAGTGGATATTGGAAGTCCGGTATGTTGTCTGGAGAAGTAGTGATTCTGCTGTCGTATGGGATGTGCAGTGGGGTGTCGGGGGAAGTCTGTGCTTGTAGGCAGTGGTTATGAAGTTGGAATGAGGACAGTAGAAAGGAGGGTAGGGGGCTGATGTGTGGCACTATCAGCTATGGAGTGATGGGCAGAGTTGTATAGCCGAAGTTATAAATGCACTGCAATGTGATGTATGTAGTAGCAATTGTAGATGAAGACAGAATTGGAGATGCACTGTTTGATGGATGATACGGAGCAAGGTTCATGAAGCTTGTATGTGACAATATTGTGATCAGGCGGGTTTATGTGGAAGGAATGTAGAGGCACAGTACACAAGCACAATTTGATGTTCACAGTGAAAGTTGATGGTGGATGAAAGGCAGAGGGTATGGGAATGCAAGGTGACAAAGGCTGGTTTTTGTGCAGGGTTAGATGTTGAACAGTGCTGAACAAGTGCACATTGCACAGTGCATTGTGTTGTTTTTTTAGGAAAAGCAATGTAAAAACAAAAATGGATGCTTGTAAAAAGAAATGAAATAAAATTTGTTTAGCTTTTGAAATGAAATTGTGATGTGATTTTTTTTTTGTAGAATTGCTAATGCAAATGGAAAACTAGATCAACATGCACAAGACAAATTAGAAACAAAAAATAAAAATAAAAAAATGACAAACACACACAATTTTTTTTTTGTATTGCAAACAACACACAAAACAAACACACAAAAATCAAACAAAAATAATTCGAAGAATAGAAAATTAAAATCAAAACAATTCCCCGGCAACGGCGCTAAAAACTTGTTCGTCGACGGAAATTCTATCGGATTAGAAAACCGTCGAACGAATTTAGAAATAAAATAACCGCAAGCGCACGGCGTACACTTGTAGTACGTGGCGAATACGGGTCGATCCGCAGGGAACCGATGATTTTAAAATTCTATTCAATCAAATTAACCAAAGTTGAAAGTGTGATTAGCTAAAAATGTAAGAAACTAACAAAAAGTAGCAAAAGAAAAATAGATAAAAATATAAGAGTTAAATGACAATTTAGAGATAAATCCACTCTCTAGATCATATAATTCAACAAGTAATGAAATTATGATCTCTTTTTTGGTCATAAGTGAGTTTAAATGATGTGTTTATCATAAGTATGGCTCATTTGTGCTATTAATTAGCTCAACATAAGCCATCAAACTATAACACAACTTTTAAAATACTTACTAACTCTCATGAAAATGACAACAAAGTTAAAAATGAAATCTATTTTAAGTATGGTCTACTAACTATTAATTAGAAATATAGACCATCAAATTTGAATTTCAAATCACTTTCTTATGCCATAATCATATTTTGATGAAGAGGCATTTGTGTTAGTGATTGTTTAAGCATAGCCTATTTGGTGTCAACAATATAGGCTATCAAATTCAAAACAAAAACAACAAATTAAACCACTTCAAGCATTGTCATTAAGCACAAAAAGAGAGCTATAATTATCAAAATGTTTAAGCTACATGATTAGAGGCTTCATTACCCCTAAATTGAAGGGATTAGCCTCTCATATTTGTTATCAAAACAACAAATGTAGCTAGCAACATGAAAGCAAAAGAAAAGGAAAGCTAATGGAAAAGAGAACTACTATTCTACTTGCATGAAAAATAAAAGAAATCTACACTACAACATGAAAGGAAATAAACAAGAAAAGAAGAAGAACATGTATTAAATTGCATAAAAGAATTACATAAGAGAAGAAATGGCTAAGTAGCCATGAAAAGAAAGAGAGCTTTGATTTATTTTCTAAGATAAAAACTAACTAAAGAGAGACTAAGGGAGAGGAAGTTACATGAAACATAAGGGGATTTTATACATGTGTTAAACCCTAATTCATATTTTTGGGGAATTCCCAAAATACCCTCTTAGGAAGTGTGGAGGCTAAGTAATCATTAGCTTCAAATAATCCTCATTTAAGTGTACATGAAGCCATTAATTCCATAAGCATGTGCATTAGCCTCTAATTTATACATTAAGGTAGGTGGGTAGGTGAGGTCCTCCATTATCTTCACTTTGAATTATTTCCATCTTCATTTGTTCTCTTCACTCTTGTGCATGCATATATCATCATGTAACCACTTGTAAAATTCACCAAATTTCCTACAAAACAACATAGAAAATTCCAAGTAAATTTTCACAATTTAATAAATGCATAAAAGACCATTTTGCCCCTATATGAAGATGAATATGTGACAATTTCAAATAATTTGAATTTTGGTTTAAACAAGTTAAAATACCCAATATGATCATTTATTTAATTTAAATAGATTAAATATGGTGGTAAAAATATGCACATTTACGTGCACATTAGTTTTCACATCACAAATATTGTAAAACACTTTGAAAATACTTTTTGAAAATATTCCTATTTAAAAAATTTCTCATTTATAAACTTTCATTTATAAATTTCAAATAACATTTATTAACCCGGAAGATAATAAATCAATTAAAATACTTGTTTAAATTAAAAACCACATTAATTATCCCGAAAGAGAATTAATCAACTTTATGGCTCCTTTAATAAATAAATCAATTATCTTTAAACACCTTTACCAAATAAAAAAATTAATTTTAGACACCTTTATTTAAACCAAATAGTTAACTTTAAACATCATTTATTAAAATGATTAATTAATCTTAAACTTCATTATTAAAACGATTAATTAACTTTAAACTCCTTTATTAAATTAGTTAATTAACTTTAACCACTTTTATTAAATCACTTATTTTGCCTATATCAGTGATGTTGTGGGTGAGAATCATTCTCTTATTTACCATATTGAGGGTGAGGGTCTCTCCCTTACTAGGGATGGTGAGATTGGTGAGGTGAATAAAATTAAGTTTTATGATGTCACTTGGGATAGGAAATTTATTTACTCGCCTATGTTTGAGGGGTATGTCCTAAATCTGGCTGCTCTTTTCTCTGGGTACGTGAAAGTTATTGGCCCGTCGTCTGTTGTTGTTAGTGGCTATCCTTCCTTGGAGGGCTCGTAGTAGTTTTTAGTTAGTAGCGTAGGTCTGTTTGTCTATCTCTTGTGCTTTATATTTT
Source organism: Allium fistulosum (assembly GCA_030737815.1). Taxonomy (NCBI): domain Eukaryota; kingdom Viridiplantae; phylum Streptophyta; class Magnoliopsida; order Asparagales; family Amaryllidaceae; genus Allium; species Allium fistulosum. The sequence goes on from CM060905.1 coordinate 91,623,702, forward strand.
AATCTTCTTGTTTGGGCTCTTCCCTTTTAGCTGTTCTGTGCATGTGCAGATCACCTGTTTTCTCATTTTATATACAATGGCACGACCCACTTTAAAGCCGGCTAGCTTTGCTAAAAAAATTAACCTTTTAAGCTCTTTTATTAAATCAGTTAATTAACTTTTTAACATCATTAATAACTTTATTAGTTAACTTTATTGTATTTAAATAATAATTAAAAATATATTCAAACCCTAAAATTCCTTTGAAAACTTATACCATCCTTACACACCCATTTGAAAAGAATTTGCAGAATATTGAAGGTAAATAAACTTTATATAAATTTAAAATAATATTAGTTATCTCAAAAGATAACTAAATCCAATTTATAATCTTTTATAAATTTGAATCGACATTAATTGTCTCGAAATTAGTTATCCTGAAAGATAATTAATTAAATTTATAACTCCTTTTATAAATTTCAAATCAACCTTTATTCTTTATTTTCAAAATTCTCAAGATATTTGAAAACAAAGTTTAAACACTTTCAAAGTGCAAAAACACGACCAAACATTTTGTAAAAATACAAGCTCAAAGTTCAACGGACAACAAAGGTTTAAGGGGATGATATTTCATAAGTGACGGTACATCGACAATGGCTGTAACAACACTTACACAATCAAATAGTATGTCATAAATATTTTCAATCAAACAACAATATAAGTGACATAAGAATATAAGTAAATAAATATTGGCGAGAAAACCCTTAGGGTCTCCCTACAAAAGTCCCCTTTAATCACATGTATGAATGCGTATTCTGAAGTGTTCCATAGCGACCTATTCGCTACGTACACTTGATTTCCCTTTTGTTTTTGTTCCTTGCAATACAATCGTTATTTATGTCATCCTCTTTTCAAGCAGGATTTTAAATCCAAACTAACAACCAAAAAACAATATAAACTATTATCCAAGCATTCAACAATAACTTGTAGCAACACAGATATCATATAGTTTATTTAAAGGTGAGTAAACTCACATAAATTTCAGCGGATGCTTTCACGTTCTAGTTTGGTTTAAGCGTAAAATTCATCTAGCTCCAAATTCGACCAAACCAATTCCAGTGCGTAGCTAACATTGATATGAGTTCAATGCAAAAAATCGTCTCCCAATCCGACCTCGTATGGAAAAGTTATCGGTTTAATAGGATTTGAGATTAATTAAATTAATCTACTAAATCTTAACTACTCAATTCAACACTAATACATCATCTCCCCCATAAACCTGTTAAAATATAGATATGCATAGAAACCACAAAACCTAACATCGTGATAAAAATCTCCCCCATACACAAGCCACACTTTATGAAGTCGAAATCCGTCGAAAGCCGAAAACTCCCCTTCTCGCTAGCTATCACCCAGTCTTGATGAATCCAAGCTTAGTCTAGCTCCTCAAATTTCGACCAGATGCATGTAATTCCCATGCCCAAATTGTCGGACCACCCTCACGTTCATCGCAACTCACCAAAACATCACTCCACTTGCTCCACGACATGTCGAACCCAAATCCAATCTCTGATTTACCAAACGGTGCAACATCACCCGAATACCAAAACCCTAATTCACGCAAACTTGCTCAAAACCGTTGAACACTCCCCTACTTGATCGCATACAACAAAGAGCATATAGATTGGTATCTCTAGCTCCAACGAGTTTATAGAACTTTATTTTGTAATTTTTGGTGGAGTATATAAATTGATTGAGAATTTTGAAGTGGGAAAACTAGTTTTTGTTTTACTGTAAAGAATAGAACGAACTTAAGCAAAGTGAGGGAACAGTGTTGACTAAGATTATTATATATAAAATAAAATATCCTTACTTGAAAATAAGTTAACCTAAATTTTCAAGTTAGCATATATTCTCAAGATAAACAAACATTTCAAGCAATAAATCAAATCATCATCAAATTTTTTATTTATTTTGATTTGATTATTTAAAAGGTTTTGAAAATAGAGTTGTGCGGTACTCCGCTACCCAATATCACATTCACATACAAGCCGCAAATGATTGAAGTAAAAATTCGATCGCGCACCAAAATGCGACACAATGATAAATCAATAATAAAATATACATGTTATTTTATTCTGTAAAATTCCAAAAAATTACCAACATTGGCGAAAAATCGTTAAACGACAATTTAAATATTTTTCAAATTAAAAATTATGGAAAATTACAACAAATTCAATCAAAAATACTATAATAGAAATCAGGTCGTTTTATTAATAATTAATTTTCTTATTATTTATTCAAACCATTTATTATTGCAAATAAATTTACAAAATGAATTTACCATTATTATATATTAATTAGAAGGAGTTAAATAAAGCTATAAAATCCATGTAATAAATATTTAATCCACAATTCAAATATTTAATTCTCAATTTAAATATTTAAATAATACCTATATTTGAATATAAATTATTTATATTTTTAAACATCGATTATTTAAATATTTAAAATTAATTAAATATTCAAAATCAAAAACGGTAAATTCTTGGATGTTACATTATCCCCTTTCCTTAAAAGAATTTTGTCCCTGAAATTCCCAAAGAAAGAAAATGTCTCCAAACTCTTAATTTTAAAACTATTAATTAAAATGAGTAAGTAAACTTATTAGTTAAACCCCAAATATTACGGGATCGGCAGCACCTCCTTTGCGCTGCTAGATCCGAAAAACTATAACTCGCCACAACGGACCCAAACCAATCAAAAGAGAATAAAATTCAAGTGGCTTCCCATATCTGGGGCATAAAACCATCAATCAATTTCCAATTTCTAAATCTACTATGTACCTCTTTTGCGTTTGATTTTTATTTTAGCAAGCAATTTATTAAATTTATTATCTTGATGCGAATACAGGTGCGCAAGAAATCAAATAGCAATCTCTTGCTTCCCTGTACTTACATAATTCAAAAGAGAATCATGCTAATAAAAGAGAAATACACTAGCAACGTAAACAATATAACAACCATATGCAACAAGTCAATATAATGCAACTTTTAATAGTGAGGTAACTCTAGTGTGATATAAAGTCTCATGCAACCAAAAGCAACAAAAGTGCAGAGAATACTCTGTAATAAAATATTAAGCATCCAATCTTTCACATGATAAATTTAGAATTTAATGCTCAATTTTTTTTTATTTTTTTATTTTCTGTGCTCAAATACATTTTCAAATTCCTCCAAAGAGAAATAAATCAAAACAAAATCAATTATGAGGAGGGGGCTCCTCCTACCGAAGCATGGTATAATTCTAGAATCAAAACAGCACGGAGCATCTAGTGGTATTCCGGTTCCTCCAAAACAACAAGTAGAGTAGATAATATACCCGATGAGTCTTCCTAATCGAAAAACTCCCAATCTCCCAACTTTAGTCATAACCAAAATATTTGAAAAATCAATTCAGCAAAACTCCTTTCAAATATTCCGAAAAAACAATACTCCACCAAAATTTTTCAAAATAATAATAATATTATTTCTTTCACAAATCCTTTCGGAATCACTTTTTCAAAAGCATCGGGATTTAAAGTCCTAATAAACAAAAACTTTATAAACCGTAGTCTATAAAATCACACTATCAATCAAATCAAATTTCATAAGGAATAAACTAACTTATTAAATTGTTAAATGACTAACAAACAATATTTAGAATTTTTTTCTTAGGTTCACAACTTTTTAAAGTCACACAACAAGTATACAAATATGCTTAAGCCCATATGATGTAGATAAGTCATCCGTACGCCATATTTGATCTGATTACTTGCTCGAATACATAGACTTTTTTTTCCGAACTAGTATTGCTCACTCGACCTCCCTAGTATGGACTCCGATTAGGTTCCTCAATTAGAAACCTCCATTCTCCTTGCATAGCCATATATTATGATAGAAAACCTCATTATCACATCAAGAATCCCAATCAAGCATTCACTGACAAAAATCAAGTGATAAATCCTTTTTTGGACTGGTGTGAATCACCTCGAAGTTAATTATTCGAACCATAGATCGAGAACCGTGCGAACAAAATGGTCTATGTACATCTTACGTACTTAATCCGATTGGTTTCCTAATTACACCAATCCTTTCTAAACTACTTTCATTTTTATTTCTAGTATTTCATTTAATTCTAAAGTTATTATGAATTATTTCACAAATTTTCAGTTTATTAACATTAATAAAGACACAACTTTATAAAACATTAAATTAAAAACTTACTCCACTTTTATTTACTTGTATAATACTCTTTGGATCCAAGAGTATATACAAAATATTAATTTAAATTTTATTTATTTATTATTTATTTTTGTTTTTTAAAATTTAAATAGAGGCCCAAACAAAATAGTGGTCTTTAAAATTGAGTCAACCCTTCAACTGCTTTACCTTAGAGTGTTCTAAGGAAAGAGCTTTACAGGTTGGGCCGATGTCATCAAATAGTTTACATAACTTATATGGTTAATAAAAAAATATGGTTTTAATAAAACAATGCTTACTAAAACGTTATTATCTAATTTAACCCATTTAAAACTGAAGTTAAATTATCTCGTTTCTATCCGAGAGTTTAAAATTTTCACTTATAAAATTATTTATCAAAATACCTTTTATTTTAATAAATTCCCTTTTAAGGAAACTTAGGAACTAAATACCCGGTTTTTATTTCAAAATCCTTTTGAAAATCATACTACATATATTTCCATATATACATAATAATTTTAACAATTTATTCACTAACACTAGCTTTGGGTGCGTTCGGATTTGACCTCATTTTGACATTACAATGATAAAGAGAATAATTTTTTAAGTACACTACAACGTTCACCTAAGCAAACATTCGGTCGTTGCTTAAAAGATTATTCCGATTACCACAAAACTAATCGAGATGTTTTCCCTGGACTATCCAAAGAAAATGTATCTTTCTTAAAAATTCTCTTTGAAACATATATACTTACGAATACTCCCAAGTAATACCATTGTTACTTTTCATCAATCTTTTTTAAATCTTTTCAAGCAATACTGGGATTTAAATTCTCAAAGACCCTTTATAAATTTTATATAAATCATTTTATATGCTATATTCATATAAAATGTTCCATTAAATCATTTTATAAACCAAATTTATTTAAAATTGTTTTATATAAAATCATCTTATATTATAATAATTCTCCTTTCTTATAATAAAATGTTCACAATTATTTATCCTTTAAATGTCTTATCTTCTCCTTTAGATTAAATTTAACAACTTTTATTAAAAGTTTACTTTTAATCAACATCATCAAAAGATGACTTTAACTTAAAATATTCTCCGAACACCTTATAGTTAAATTGTGAAGCTTAATTCACAAGGGGTTCGTTTTAATGTTCTTACAATTGCAAACAATAAATGCTTATAAACTGGTCGAGCGTAAATTAGCAGTCAACAAACAATAGTCAATGCTTCTAAACTATCCAAGCACGATAAATATAACAATAATGAAATAAATGAATATTATCATTTTCAAACAAACATACCATAAATAAACATATCAATTTGAAAATTATTCCTTTATATATGTAAAATATATTCCTAGGTAAAATATTTCATTTATCAAATTTTTCAAAAATCAATATCGTGTCCATTTTCCTTGTTCAAGTGTTCAGAAATCCCTATCGACACCGTGGGTCCCACGCCTCAACCAGAATTCATAAACAACTTAATAGAACAATTAACACAATACGTTTTATAGCAATAACATATACGCTCTCGTACATATATACACTCAAACTCATTCTACGGTGTCACTTACCCTGTCTCTAATGAGCCATACCCTGCCAAAGATAAGGTTCTCGCCCAACCTTTGGATCTGATACCTACTGTAACCAACCGCCTTTTCGACCATCAAAAGTCGACACCAAATACATCCACGGTATTCCAATGCAAAATATCCAATGGTCAAAAAGGCAAATTATTAGGGTAAAAAGAAAAAGAAAAGGAAAAAGAATAGGAGTAACAGAATCCAACAACGGAACGACAACATATAATATAACTAAGACAGTGAAAGTTGTCACTCTAAAATACATAGTATATCAGAGTTAAAAACAAACCTCATCAGCCTGGACATATATAACTTTATGACCTTACAATGGCTGATGGGTATATATACTAATACAATGGAAATAAAATACTGCGGCAGGTTAACATCCAGCTCTACTCCATGAGATCTATGTCCCACCAACGACAACTTGGAAAAATATTCGGTCTGCCCTGAGCATTATAATAAAATAACACTCGAATCATTCTGGAAACACCAGTATGAGAAAAATCAAGTAATATGATGAACATATAATAATTTTGTGAGACCACGCCGCTAAACATGGAATGTGGCTTTTACCTTAAACGAATAACATCCATGCACGAAAGAACAAATTTTTTTTAAAGAAAACCCAAACTTGAAATAATGGGTATAAACAAGGTCAAAATCCAAACTTAAAGAATGGACACAATAATTTAACATCGAGAAGAACTCCACTCACTTCGCGATGCAATAAAGAAAACAATTCAAGGATTTGAATCAACAACAAGAAAAAGGAAGTTTTCCAATAATGACTAGGAGGGTGCACCCCCCTTATCAAAAGTATATGTAACAACCCGCATATTTTACGATTGTATATTTAAATATAGCATCGTTAATCAGATTAAAGTCCGAAAAGCTACTTTTTGTAAACAGTCGAATCGGGACTAGAGACCACTTCCATTGAGTCCAAAATGGTATTTACAACTTTTTTGAGTATAAACATCGATATGTTTGGAGTTGAGAGTAGAATTTGCTATTTTTCTATTTGGGCTTTGGGTTTGGGTTTCAGCCCACTAACCACTCATAATGCCCTAACTTCACCCCCTCTCCTCTTCATTCATTCTCAGTTCCTAATACTTTCAAGCTCAAGAGAAAATGGGGGAAAGGAATGGGAAATAGAAATTACAAACCGTAGTTTTATTTGGAAACCCAAATTCAAGTCCAAAATCAAGGAGAAGCTTAGGTAAGCATCCTCTTCATCTTCTGCATCTCTATCTCTGTTCAATTTCAGAAATTCCTAAACTCTAACTTAGGAAATATTTGCTTATTAGCTTCGATTGGAGCTTCTTGAGTTGAGATTGAAGAGGAATTGGTCTCTCCTTTGTTTTAAAGCTTCTCACTTGTGTTTTGAGTTTAAAAGGTGAGTTTTTGAACTCACATCTATGTCTATATCTTTGATAGTTGTTAGGTAGTAATTCCTAACATCTATTCCTTGTTCATTTGCTTTTGAATTGAATTGGTTTGATGAATATTCCAAATTTTGGTGTTTTGAGGTCAAATCTTTAAAAATCCTATTTTTGATGTTTGAACACGTTTTTGGGGTGTTTCGAAGAGCTATACGAGGCTGGGTTGTCGTGTGGCGTAAATCCTTAGTCTCCGTTGCTCGTCCATTCGCCTCTGGATAGAATTTTTCCCCACTTGGGGGCTAGGCTAATAATGCTGTAGAAGCAGGTTCAGTCAACTGAACCAGGAGGTCAATCGACTAAACCAGGGGACAGAAAATGCTCCATGCCTGTATCAGTCGACTGACCACCTGGTTCAGTCGACTGACCTGGAAGCCGAAAGTTTCCAGGCATTGGGTTAGCCGACTGACCACCTGGTTTAGTCGACTGATCTACTTGTCTCAGCCCAATTTGCCTATTTTGCGTGGGTTTCCAATTTTAATCAATTCGTGTTGATCCAATTTGTTGTTATCATTTATATTGACTTTGATGAATTCTTTTTCAGGATTTTGGGAATATCCATTTAGATGGACTCGGTATCGATTTTTATGGATTTGATTCACATCTTCGTATGTGAATTTTTGATGATTGATTGTTTCTACAATCATTTCTATGGTTTGTCACTTTAAAATACAAAGGTTTCTATACTAGTAGTAAATACTAAAACTCTTTCATCAAAACGATTTCGACATTATTTTAAATATAAAGCTCGTTTCTAAATCCATTTTTCAATCTATTAGTATATACAAACCTTTACCTCATTCGTTCGACAAATCCAATTAAACGACTTAGCAAAACAAGTTGCATGAAATGCTTGCGTTTACTCTGGCTGTTAATTCTTAGAATTGTTCGATTGAAACTCTTGTGACAATTTTCGAGTGGAAATCTACAATCTGTTCTTAAATATTTAAGTTAAGCCAGTGGTTATGGGACATGAAGCTAAACTCATCTATTTACTAGCTTAGTGTAATTCACACTTTTTATTGATCGATGATGATCATTTTATGATTTAGACTAGCAATGTGCGATGTCTCTTTGTCCGCGTGGGGGACTATACCCCGTTATGTTGAGCTTTGTCTCATTTCTTTTATGGGCTAGCGACCCATGTTCCAGTTTATTGGAGTTTCGGTTCATCGGCCGTATCGTAATTGCACTGCGTCGTTGTTCCGAATTATTTGAGTTCGGTTCATCGGGCGTACCATTATTGCACTACGTTGTTGTTCCGAATTATTTGAGTTCGGTTCATCGGGCGTACCGTTATTGCACTACGTCGTTGTTCCGAATTATTTGGGTTTCGGGTTCATCGGGCGTACAGTTATTGTACTGCGTCGTTGTTCCGAATTATTTGAGTTTTGGTTCATCGGACGTACCGTTATTGTACTGCGTCGTTGTTCCGAATTATTCGAGTTTCGGTTCATCGGACGTACCATTATTGTACTACGTCGTTGCACCGGCTCATTTTATGGATTAGCGTTCCATTTGCATTTTTGTATTTCTAGTTGATGATTTCTAGAATTTATGTTTCACCGATTTTTTCGATTGGCATTGATATGTTTGTCAATATTTGTGTTTTGGTGAATAATTTAAAGAATGTGATTCTTTTTGGATGTTTGAGAATATTTGAGATATTGTATTATTTTTGTTGTTACCTTATGTATACTTGTCACAGTATGGCATTTTTGTTATCATACGTTTTTGGACATATCTCTTATCCTATCTCATTTTATATGATATTTATAGCTAGACTGATCTGTTTATTATTTTCTTCTTAAATAATACTCGGGTCAGACCGAGGTATTTCAAGTGCTTCTGCTTGACTTCTTATCAGGGTTCGTCACCTGACTTTTGGCTAACTACTCTAGCTTAGTAGTTTTTGTTGTTATACATTCGAGATAGAGACTCCTTGATGTATACTTATTCTTTTGTCTAGCACTTGTATCTATTCTTTTGTGATGAAGTGGATCATGTATGACCACTATTTTGATGTACAATTTTATGTGATATATTCATATCTGATTCTGCCTTTGTGATATGAATATCTGTGACTGGTTTGTGTTATGTTTATTTCTATATTTGTTTCCGAATGCCACCTAGCCACTGTGTGGTAGCTCTGAGTTTGTATTTGATATGTCGGATTTCCTCTTGAAATGAAATGTAAGTTATACTATCTGACATATCGGTACTCGCACAAAGCATCTACACAGATGGTCGTTCCTCAACAGCCTTATTCTTCATGCTAGTCGATGGCATTACCCCATATTGTCCTTGGCTAGTGTGAGTATAGAGGTGGGGCGTCACAGTATACCTCTAGAAAATATACTTAAGAGGGTCATCTTCTCCATGATGTTGGAAATGAGGATTACGGATCTTAAGGCTGGATTAACACTAGATGGGGGGTTGAATAGTGTTTAATGGATTTTATGGAATTTTTGAAATCTTTTGAAATTAAACACAGACATATGCAATTCACAAACACAGAATCAATCATAGAATCAGACACAGATGCAAATAGTAAATAAAAGCGGTAAAGTAAAGAACACACCAGAATTTTATACTGGTTCGGAGTTACACTACACCCAGTCCCACGTAATTTCTTGTGCAGATTTCTTTTCAAATATAATGTCGATATTACAACCTCGATTTCAAGGCCACGAGATACACCCTCCTGTCTTCAAGTCCCGGGCAAAATCTCTTGATTTAACTAGGCTACAAGATCACCTAATTGATTTACGGGCTACAATCACACCCAATTGATTTATAGGTCATAGTCACAATGTTTTCAATCACACTTTGATAGAGAGAGACTCGATACACTTCGATCTTTCGATCTTTGATTACAAATGATCCTATAACTCTGAATAACATGAGATCTTTATGAGAGAGTGGCAAAGAATCAAACTAGAGATGATCCACTTTGATTCACTTAGGATTTCGGTAGAGTTTTGTTAAAATATAAGAGGATATTTGAGTGGAGAAGGAGTGAAGAAATGAAGAAAAACTAACTTAAAATTCGTTGAAAACAACTGGTATTTATAGAAGAACAATAGTCATGTCCATTCGTGAAAGGTTATAATGAATAGACACTTCTTTTGAAAATCTGAATTTTAAATTCTGTGGTCACCATGTCAACATGAGGGGATGGGAGATGTCGACATGCCTATGTGTATTTTGAAAATTGATTTTGTTTTTAAAATGATTTCTATTCTGAAACTTGTCAAAACAATTTCTAAACTTTGTAAACCATTTTGAATATAGTTTAAACTTATAAAAGAGATTTAAAAAATAATCTTAAAAATATATAATCTATAATATAAAAGTAATATTAAAAACTAAGTATAGAATATGTTTTTGAGATTTAAAGGCTATAATATTAAAACCAGAAGATAGTTTAAAAACAAGAGATGATTTTGAAATTAAAATATAAAAGATAATAAAAATAGTTTAAGGCTAAAATATTTAAACCGAGAGAGATGATTTTAAAATAGTTTTTGGAAAAATATTTAAAATAAGTCATTTTGAAATTTTCATGGATTCCATTCCATTAGAGAAGATCGTGGGTTCCATCCAACTAAAGAGGTCGTGGGTTCCATCTCACTATTAAAGCGAGAAGGTGGATTCCATTCCACAATTAAAATCCGAATAAAGGTTTTAGTGCTATTATGAAGTTTTAACATAAATCTAGACACTTACTTATCTTGAACTCTTGAATTCTTGATACTCATGAGTCTTCAATCTTGGTTTCTTCAATCTTGTAATCATCGGTCTTGAATCTCTATGCTCAGTCTTGAATCTTTATACTGTATAGTCTTCATTCTTCAGTACCTGCATATATATCCTGCATATACATATATATCTAGACAAGAATATTAGTATTTATATTTTATAACAAGTCCTAAGGTTTTTGTCATCAAAACCATCATCTCAGGAACTAACACATGAATCTCTCGGAAATGTACTAGCCGAACCTCGCCAACCTTACCGAGAATCTAAGTATTTCACATCTCTGTGCGCATACCACCGTATCCAAACTAGTGTATATGTGAATATACCATAACGGGAGCAACCCCACATTTCTAGACGTCTACTTGCTCTTTGGTTTTAGTCGTTTTCGACAAAGGATATTGTTAACTCACCTTTTGGCAAGGTAGTACACATGCGGATTTTACCCAATGGACTTTATGATCATCAAGGCAGAAAGCCCGAAGAGATAGTTAGCAGGATTGGAGATCGATTATATTTGAAACTATGGACTACAGTTGAATGGATTTAGAAGGACAACACTCAAAAAATGGCTAAGTATGGAACTAGCACTTCCCCTAGGAGAGGGATCAGAGTAGAAAATTCACTCTGCAAAAAGGGATCGGAATAGAAGGATCGGAGTAGAGGGATCAGATTAAACAAGATGAACACAATACAACTCAACGATGATCGCTGCATAACTCAATAACCACAAGGTGGATTGGAGTAAAACTTTGGGAACAAGAATAGGGAACCCTAGAGAGTCCATCCTAGGGATCGTACCCCAAGAAGAGGAGTTTGGAGGGATCGGCCATCATCCCTACCCAAGGATCGGTTTAATTGAATTTGCAGTAATGATCAGTCAATAAATCAAAATCTACAGATGCTATCAACATGATACTTGGAGTACAAGAATATTACAACATGAGGAGCACCTCATAGGGATCGCATCCCTAACCCCATCAAAATAGGGATCGACCCCCATCTTTATTATGGGGAGCGAGAGGTCCAAATTTTCTTGGACCGGGTCATCTGGGCCTGGAGGTTCTTCTGGCAAAATTTCAGCCTGATCCATACACGTCTTACCTTATGAATAAAATAGACATGGCATCAACAAAGGGATCTTCTTTCTGCTTCATTCTATCTTCTATCTAGGCTATACTCTGCCATTTTTATTGTGGGATTTCATGGATTTGTAACTGTAACAGCAGCATAAACAAATAAAAGGAAAATCTTTGCAGTGGACGTAGACCGGAGTTAGCTGAACCACTATAAATCTGTGCACTATCCACTGGAATTCCATTCACTCCTAATATCAGGAATGCTAGGAATCCACCGGAGTTTAAACTACCAATGCTGGAAGTATATGATGGAAAGTTAGACCCAACTATGCATATGATGAGCTATATATGACACATGGAAGTACTGGGGGCATCAGAGGAAGTCATGGCACGATGCTTTCCCCAGTATCTAACGGATATAGTTTTACTGTGGTTCAGGCAGTTCGAGAGCGGTTCTATTAGCAAATGGACGGAATTGGTCGAAAGATTTATGAGGCAGTTTAGGGTTCACCTTTCAAGACCCAAAAATGTGACGAGTCTGACAACACTGAAACAGAAGATTGGAGAGTCTCTAAGGAGTTTTCTAACAAGATTTAATGCAGTGGAGGCATCGGTGGATCGACCAGATCCATCCATGGTTTTGATGGCAGTTGTATTAGGAATTGCCGATGGCATAGATTTTAAGGATTCATTGGCACGGGATCCACTTACGGATCATGAGGAGTTTTACATGAAGCACAAAGGTTCCTGTAGCAGGAAGATGCATGAGTCGACAAACCCGAGGTGAATGCTGTGCAAAGCGGAGGATCATCTGGAGATGCTAACAAGAATGATAAAGGCAAACAGAAAATAGATGATGGATATGATGGGATGAAAAGGCGATGGAAAGAGGGGGAGATGAAGTTCTCCTTCTACTTGGATTTGACGGAAAGCCTAGAACGGATTTATCTGGACACTAGGGGGAATCTCCCTTATCGAAAACCGGTAAGGATGGATCCCACGGAGCGGGAGCGTATGTCTGGAAAGTACTACCTATTCCATGAATTGAACAGGCACATCACGGATGAATGCAGGAATTTAAAGGATAAGATTGAGGAGCACGTCAGGAACGACAGATTGCTGCAGTACGTGAGGAATCAGACAACGGTGGTGGAACAGGAGCAGCCACCGTCCGCATCGAATGGAAATAGGAATGGCTCTGGATCGGGGTCACGGATCGTCATCGATTGATTGTGATGGTAAGGGCAGAGTTCGGGACTTGGACTCTGGCCATAATAATAATAATAATAAACTCTATAATAAGGTGGTTAAGTCACTTACACCTATACGAGATCGAGGATGGTTCCTAGGCATGCTCTGAGATGATGATGAACCATCGTGTCCGGAGAGGCACCCTTTGGGCTTTTTTAGTTTTTTGGATTTCTGGATGTACAAACTCTTATTTGTTAGGTTATTTATGATCCGCATTATTGTGATAAATAAAAAATGGCGTGATTATAGTCTCGATCGGAGTGACGAGGTGGTAACCGCAAGGTGTGAGTCCCTTCGTTGGAGAGCGACAGAATGAACTCGTACATGGATTAAGTCCTCGATCGGAGAGTTGAGGCTGGAGAATAAAACCCAACAAGATGTCAGGTATGAATTATGCAGGATCGGCCGACTCAGGTCGTCGAGTATGGATTATGCTCAGCAAGGATCCAGAGAGACTACTATCGGCCTAGGACTTAGGCCAAGACACCACTTAATGTTCAAGGACACTGAATTGGAGTACAAGAAATAATGCCACTTCGCCGGAGAGCGACATAATCGGCTTACTCGGACGTCAAGTATGGATTGTTTTCGGCAAGGACTCGGAGAGGTCACGTTTTGGATATCAGCTTCGAACGGCTATGGATTTGGGTATATGGACCTGGAGTGGTTATGGATTTGGATATGGACCCAGAGTGGTCTCGGATTTGGCTAACGACCCGGTGAGGTCGAGGATTTGGATAAAACGATCCGGAGAGATCGCGGATTTGCAATGGATATGGAATTGGATATCGACCAGAATGGTCATGGATTTCACTAACGATCCGGGGAGATCATGGATTTAGATTGGATAATATGGCTATCGATGGATTATGGACTTTGAATTTGGGATTTATGGCAATTCAAAACATATCTTCCTGTCGCAAGGCATGTTTTGGGGAGCAAAGTGTCAGGCCGCCTTTTGGCAAGGCAGTAAACTAGCGGATTTAACCCAACGGACTTCATGATCATCAAGGCAGAAAGCCCGGAGAGATGGTTACCAGGATTGGAGATCGATTATATTTGAAACTGTGGACTATAGTCGAATGGATTCGGATGGACAACACTTAAGAAATGGCTAAGTATGGAAGTAGCACATCCCATAGGAGAGAGATCGGATCAGAATATTCACTCTACAAAAAGGAATTGGAATAGAGTGATCAAAGTAGAGGGATCAGATTAAACAGGATGCACACAACACAACTCAATGATGATCGCTCCATAACTCAACAACCACAAGACGGAGTGTAGTGAAACTTTGGGAACAAGAAGAAGGGACCCTAGGGAGTCTACTATAGGGATTGCACCCTAAGAAGAGGTGTTTGGAGGGATCGGTCCTCATCCCTACTTAAGGATCAGTTTAGTTGAATTTGCAGCAATGATAAGTCAATAACTATAAATCTACAGACTCTATCAACATGAAACTTGGAGTACAAGCATACTACAACATGAGAAGCACCCCATAGGGATCGCAGCCCCTAACTCCATCAAAATAGGGATCGGCCCTATCCCTATTATGTGGAGCGATCGGTCCAAATTTTCTTTGGCCGGGTCATCTGGGCCTGGAGGTTCTTCTGGCAAAATTTCAGTCCGATTCGTACATGCCCTCCCCTATGAATACAACAGGCATGGCATCGGAAAAGGGATCTACTTTTTGCTTTATTCTGTCTTCTATCTAGCTATACTCTACCATTTTTATTCAGGGATTTCATAGATTTGTAGCTGTAACAGCAGCATAGACGAATAGAACGAAAATCTTTAGAGTGGATGTAGGCCGGAGTTAGCCGAACCACTATAAATCTATGTCTCTCTTTACTTGATTTCCGTTTTAAGTTTATTATTCTTTAATTTATATTTTCTACATTATATTATCTGATATTTGTCGCTGGATATTGGCGCTTTCACATAATAGGGTGATGGTGGCCATTTTTGACGCTAATAGATATCCACGCTCAAATGAGCAACAAATCGTCTTAAATTAAAGATATTCAAAGAAGAAGTTGAATCGATGGTCAATAAATCAACTATTGGGAATAATCAAAATGATTATATATGGAAATTAAATATCATATTCTTACCACTACTCATCGATTCCAAACTTGTAATATTTCTTGGTTAAAAATGGAGTCAGGCAAGTGAAGGCAGTGTTAACTCTAGAAATTACCTTGACGACGTTTTTAACTTTCGAGATAGGGACGCATTTCCATACCTCGACATTTAGTTTTAAGAGTATGACTAAATCCTTTTTATATAAGCGATATCGGATTACGGAAAATTAAATCACTTATCCTTTCTGTAAATGAATCAAACTTTTAAACTTTTAAAACCGATCTTGTGCTTGGTTTTCACATCACAAATATTTGTAAAACACTTTGAAAACACTTTTTCAAAATATTCTTATTTAGGGATTTTCTCATTTATAAATTATCATTTATAAATTTCAAACAACATTTATTATCCCAGAAGATAATAAATCAATTAAAATACTTCTATAAATAAAAAACCACATCAATTGTCCCAAAAAAGAATAATCAACTTTATAGCTCCTTTAATAAATAAATCAATTATCTTTAAATAGCTTTATTAAATCAGAAAATTAATTTTAAACACCTTATTTGAACCACTTAATTAGCTTTAACTACCAGTTATTAAAATGACTAATTAATCTTAAACATCATTATTAAAATGATTAATTAACTTTAAACTCCTTTATTAAATCAGTTAATTAACTTTAATCACTTTTATTAAATAAGTTAATTAACCTTTAAACACTTTTATTAAATCAATTAATCAACTTTTTAAGCACTTTAAACATCATGAATAAATTTATTAATTAACTTTATTATAATTATATAACAATTAAAAATATTTTCAAATCCTCATTTCCTTCCAAAGCTTATACCATTCCTACACACCCGTTTGAAAAGCATTTATAGAATATTAAAGGTAAATACTCTTTATACAAATTTAAACAACATTGGTTATCCTAAAAGATAACTAAATCTAATTTATAATCTTTTATAAATTTAAATCGACATTAGTTATCTCGAAAGATAATTAATCAAATTTATAACCGCTTTATAAATTAAAATAGTGTTAATTATCCCGAAAGATAATTAATTAACTTTATAACTCCTTTTATAAATTTTAAATCAACATTTATCCTTTATATGCAAAATTCTCAAAATTTTTGAAAATATAATTTAAACACTTTCAAAATGCAAAAACACAACCAAACATTTATTTTGTAAAAATAAAGCTCAAGTTCAATGCACAACAAGGGATTAACGAGATGATATTTCATTAGTGACAGTACAACGACAATTTCTATAACGCTACTTACACAATCAAACAGTATGTCATAAATATTTTAAACCAAATAACAATATAGGTGACATAAGAATATAAGTAAATAAATATTGACGAGAAACCCCTTAGGGTCTCATAACAAAAGTCCCCTATAAATCACATATATGAATGTATATTCCAAAGTGTTCTGTAGCGACCTATTTGCTACGTAAACTTCGATTTCCCTTTTGTTTTTGTTCCCTACAACATAATGGTTATTTATGCCATCCGCTTCTCAAGTGGGATTTCAAATCCAAACAACAATATAAACCATCATCCAAGAATTCAATAATAATTTATAGCAACACAGATATCATATAGTTTATTTAAGATATCATATAGTTTATTTAAAGGTGAGTAAACTTACAAAAATTCCAGCGGATGCTTTCACGTTCCAGTTTAGTCTATAGTCAACGACGTTCAATTAACCTCACATTCAGCTAGCTCCAAATTTGATCAAACCACTTTTATCATGTAGATAACATCGATACGAGTTCAGCAAAAGACCACGTCCTAATCCGACCTCGTATGGAAAAGTTATTGGTTTAATAAGATTTGGGATTAATTAAATTAATTAATTAATCTATTAAATCTTAACTACCCAGTTCAACACTAATACATCTTCTCCCCACATAAACCTGTTCAAAAATAGATATGCACAAAGGCCACAAAACACACTACCATGCAAACCCACTACAAAACACGAGCTGCACTTTATGAAATCGAAATCCGTCGAAAGCCACAAACTCCCCTTCGCGCAAGCTATTACCCCATCTCGATGAATCTAAGCTCGGTCGAGCTCCTCAAATTTTGACCTGATGCACACAATTCCCGTGCCCAAATGTCGGACCACCCTCACGTTCATCGCGACTCACCAAAACATCACTCCGCTTGCTCCACAACACCCCGAATCCAAATCCAATCTCTTATTTACCAAGTGGTGCTTACATCACCCGAATACCTAAACCCTAGTTCACACAAACTTTCTCAAAACTATCGAATTAACATATAACAAGGTGCATATAGAATTGTAGATCTAGCTCAAATGAGTTTAAATTTCTTTGTTTTGTGATTTTTGGTGGAGTATATAAATTGATTGAGAATTTTGAAGTGGGAAAACCTATTTTTGTTTTACTGTAAAAAATAGAACGAATTTAAGCAAAGTGAGGGAACAGTGTTGACTAAGATTTTTATATACAAAAAAAAATTTCCCTACTTGAAAAATAAGTTAACCTGAATTTTCAAGTTAACATATATTCTCAAGATAAACAAACATTTCAAGCAACAAATCAAATCACCATCAAATTTTGGTTTTGAATTTGATTTGATTATTTAAAAGGTTTTATAAATAGAGGTTTGCGGTACTCCACTACCTAATATATCATGTTCACGTACAAGCCGCAAATGACTGAAATAAAAATTCGATCGTTCACCAAAATGTGACACGATCATAAATCAATAATAAAATATACATGTTATTTTATTATGTGAAATTCCAAAAAAACACCATCGTTTTCGAAAAATCATCAAACGATAATTTTAATATTATCCAAATTAAAAATTATGGAAAAATCCAATAAATTCAATTAAAAATGTTATAATTAAAATCAAGTCATTTTATTGATAATTGATTTTCTTATTATTTATTCGAACCATTTATTATTGCAAATAAATTTACAAAATGAATTTACCAGTATTATTTATTAATTAGGAGTTAAAAAAAGCTATTAAATCCATTTAATTAATATTTGATTCACAATTCAAATATTTAATTCTCAATTCAAATATTTAAATAATACCTACGTTTGAATATAGGTTATTTATATTTTTAAAAAAATCGATTATTTAAATATTTAAAATTAGCTAAATATTCAAAATAAAAAACAATAATTTTCTGAGATGTTACACATCCAACCACTAAGGTGTTTACAGCAGATAATACATAAAGTCGGGAACTGAATCGGTGCCTTCTTCATACCATTCTTAAGGTAAACAAATAAGATATCGATGAAATAATATCTTCCAAGGTAATGTGAACAAAAATATGTCCATACATTATATATGAAGCGGAATGTTTAAATATTTCAAGCACATAGTTTAGTATGTTAGTTGCGTAGGAACTCAATACATTTAATCAACTATTTTTCAAATTTATGAAATTATGTTCAATCTTTTAACTCGATAAAGCAAAAAATAATGACTCTTTATGATCAATTAAAACGTTTTCAAGGGTATAATTATTGTAGGTAAGATAAGGAATACACAAATGCTCTACATGGTCCATGTTATTGTAATTTTATGGTTAGAATCATCGTTATAATTTGTTACCCATTAACTTAAAATTGAAAGCAGTTAAAGTAGCTGCTTTAACATGCTAAATATAAAGGTACAATCCTCCATTATCAGAATCATCGTTATATTTTATGGCTAGAATCATCGTTATATTTTGTGTCGGAACATTTCCATGTTTGGAATTCTCCATACCGAACCTTTTCAATATGGCATTTATGTACAAGGATTGGGACAATCCTAAAAACCTCTTAAACTTATCTCTATAGATCTTTATACCCAGTATATAGGTCGCTTCACCCAAATCCTTCATACAGAAGTTCTTAAAAAGCCACGCTTTCATTGATTGCAATAACGAAACGTCATTGTCAATCAATAATAAGCATCAACATATAATAGTAAGAACTCAATAACACTTCTTTGTTCCTTTTAGTATAAACATACTTCCTTTATTTTATGATAAAAACCAAACTATTTGATTACCATATCAAAACACTTATTCCAACTCTTTGAAGCTTATTTGATAACATAAATGAATCTAAACAACTTGCAAGCCTTGCCCTCACTCCTACTGACCTTGAAACCCTCAGGCTCCAACATATAAACGATCTCTTCTAAGTCATTATTTAGAAACATCATTTTCATGTCAGATTGCATATTTTGTAGTTGTAGAATGCAGCAATAGCTAGCATTATCAGAATGGACTTAAGCATTGCTATAAGAGAAAAAATGTTTCATTATAATCATCCCCTAAAATTTGATGAAATCTATTTGCAACTAGCTTTTCTATGTAAGTCTCCACTTATCCATCTATATTTGGCTTTTTAAAAAAATCCATTTGCAGTCGATGGGTTATATTCCTTTGGGTATGCTAGCCATGTCCATACATTGTTTTCACATATGAAATCCATTTTGGATTTCGTAGCACAAAGCCATAGTGTAGAGTCTTTATGCTATATTGCTTATTGGAATTGGAGGAATCGCCATCTAAGATGCGGTCCTCTTTCTGGTCATCCATGAGAAAATCATTGCATCTCTCTGGTGCACGAGATTCCGTAGTAGGCCTTCTAGTAGGTTATGTGTTCTTGTATATTGTGAATTTGAGTTTTCTATTGATTTGACTTCTGTGTTAATTTCTTGGATCTCATCCAAATCTACAACTTCACTGTTAATTTCTTTTGATAGAAATTTCTGTTCTAAAAAGGCAGCATGTTGAAACACAATGACCATTATTCCTTGATATTGTAGAAAATATAACTCATTGAGTTCTTGGGAATTCCTATAAATTTACACAATGTCAATATTTCCTCGAGTTTAATGGGACCAACGTTTTTAACGTAAGTTGACAACCCCGCACCTTCAAATATTTGAGTTGGGGTTTCTTTCCACACCACATCTCATATAGGTTCTTAGACACAGATTTAGTAGGCATCAAATTCAATGCATGCGAAGCGGTTTCTAGCACATATCCCCAATAAGAAGGAGGTAACTCTGCTCTACTCATCATGGAATGAACATGTCTAATAAGGTTCGATTCTTTCTCTCCAAAACACCATTGTGTTGTGACGTATAGGGTGGAGTAACTTGAGAGATAATTCCGTTATCTTTTAAGTATTATTGGTGCTTTTATCTAACATATTCACCTCCTCGACCATATCAAAGTATTTTAATCTTATAGTTTGTTTAATTTCAACCTTATTTTATTATTTAATGATTTTTTCACAAACATTGGTTTTGTTCTTTATACGATACACATATCCTAGTCTCGACAAATCATCGGTAAAACTAACAAAATAAGAAGAGTTACTTTTAGTAACTATAGACATCGGGTCACATACATTAGTAAGTACGAGACCTAAGAGTTCATTAACTCTTTTATTGCTCCCATTAAAGGGATGCTTGGTCATTTTTTTTAAGACACGACTCACACATATCAAATGATTCAGAATCAAATGATGGTAGAAAACCTTCGGTTTTCAATTTGTGTAGTCGTTTCTCACTTATATGATCTGGCCTACAATGTCATAGATAGTTATTATCAATGTCAACATTAGAAGAATTGTTCACAACATAGCCATAATGTTCTTAACATTATCCGAAACACCACTGCATATTTTATTTCCATTTAACATAATGCTCTTAACAATATCCACACAATAAAGAATATAAGCGGTCTCAAACAATCTAGACACAGAAATTATTCCATAATAATTTTTTTTACATAATAGCAATTATTCAATATTAAAATTAATCAATTTGGCAAAGCTAAATGATAATCTCTAACCGCAGCTGCATCTACCAAAGATCCATCAAAAACTTAAAGTGTCACATTAAATTTGTTCCTAAGTCCTTGTAATAAGTTATAGATGTAAGTTCCAGATCCAGTAACTAAAACCTAAGATAATTTATTGTTGCAAAACAATTTTGAATCATAGATATACCTGTATGAGCAACAAAACTATTATGTTTCTTCTCTTTGACAATCTTTAAGTACTCTAGACAGTTTCTTTTCTAATGACCCTTCTTGTGATAGTGATGACATTCACCTTTGTCAGCTAGAGAAGTCTTCTATTCTTCTTATTTATCCATTTTTGCTTCTTCGAACCATTCAAAGATACTGCTTTCCCCTTAACCACGAGCACCATGCCCTAATCCTTGGATGAAGACTCGGTTGACCTCAACATATTGAGCAGCTCCACGAGGCTTACATTCAAATGGTTCATAGTATAGGTTAATATAAATAGCTCAAACTGTAGAGTAAGAGACCTTAGAATCAAATCTACTTGCAACTTGTTGCTCACTATAACGTCTAACTGAGAAAGTCTATCAATACAGTCTTTTATCATTAAGATGTAATCGTCCACTTTCACGCCCTTCAATATCTTCGTATTGAATGGTTTCTTCATAGTTTGTACCTTGCAAAATGAGGAAATTCCCTAAACAAATCTTTGAGGCTATTGAAGATCTGATAGACATTCGTGTTTTTGTATGGTCTCTACAATGGTTTGTCTAACGTAGACAACTCATAAACTTGAGTATTTCTAGGTCCAAAACCCTTTTTTATAAGCCAATATTAGTTTTGGGGTCTGCATTATCAACGATTTTTTCCCTTGGAGGTTCAATTATCAACAACCATAGATGTTTGTATGTAAGTTCAATCTTAATTTCCCTTAATCAGTCCATGTAGTTAGTTCCGACGAATTTGTCGTTTTCAAAAAACAACTTTGGTATAGACATTTTATGAAAATTTAACTTAGTAGAATAAGACATTTAATTTGTAGTATATGTTCCTATAATATTAGCAAGGTCAAACATTACATTTTATTTTATCAATAAGCTCCCACTAGACTTTTATGTTTTCAAAACCCTAAGATGAAACATAGAAACCATTCGATATCTAGTGGGTGTTAGGACTCATTTGTCTTAAGTTCTGATCCTGAGTTTGCTCAACAAATCATAGGCCCACAAACGATGGATAACACTTTATCGTTTGTATTGTATACAACTACTAACTTATAGACTTTGTCTTAATCTCATTTCGACCTTGAGTTTTCTTAACAAATTGAAAGAGATTATTCACTCATACCTACCATTTTGCAATGGCCTATGTTCCTTGAGTTTGCTCGACAAATACATATGGCAATGTTAACTCGTTTAGTCTATATATTAATGTACTTAATTGAGTGATATCGACTTATGGAATAGTGTATTTTTTATGAAATACCCTCGTGATTCAAGTTTTGAATACATCTGAAATCATGGTATATGTACTATACGTATGTATTTATACCTTAAATCTAGTTTGGGTTTCTTACTATTCCACCTTTTATCATACATTCATATTATATAAGTTTTATTCTTGTATAACATTTTATAATTTAATTAACTTATATAATAATCTTATGTATCACATTATATTAATTTTATTAATTAAATCTTAATTTATTTATTAATTTATTTAATTAACATTTTTAATTAATTTTATTTTATACATTTAAACATTTTAAATTGAATATGTATGCTATAACACTTATATTTATACACACATACACACATACATACATACATATATATATCATAATATATATATATATGTTGTATTATTTATTAATTAAAATTTAATTAATTAATTTAATTAAACAATTTTATATAATTTATCTTGAAAATTATATACACACATGTTACCTTAAAAATTTTAAGATTATGCAACATATATCAATATGTGTGTAATTTAATCTAATTAATTAACTATTTAATTAATTATTAACTTATTAATCTAATTAATTACAAATAATCTTCGAACATAAATATTAAATTTCCAAAATAATTTTGAAAATATTCTATAAAATTTATAAAATATTACTTATTTTAAATTTAATCTTTTAAATTTTAAATTTTATTTTGGTTTGAAAGTAGATTTGCAAAATTAGCAAAAGGCCCAAATTCAAATTGGACATTTATATTAGAGATAACCTTTGGGCTTACTTCATCTTTCAGACCAGGCCAGTAGCTAGGTATAGCGTGGTACTAAATTACCAATAACCCAACCTAGACACTACTTTTATAAACACCGTACTAAATGGATATGCATTAATCAGTTGGCCGCATTATTTCAGATCTCGAAAATATCGCCCGATATCTCGCCTGATATCTCGTTTCAATCTTCCCCCGAAACGAAGCAGCAAATCTCGATGTAAATCTCATTTCAAATACATCGACCGAGATATAGCAATAACAGTCGATATATGGATCAAGATGAGATATTGAAATATCGGTCGAGATTTTGTTTTTTGGGATAAAATTTAAGCTTATACTCGACCCAACATAATAATTAAAAAAATTGAAGCCTGGCTGCTATAAGCTTCTGCTATTTCAATAGTTAACCCCTCCTCTTTTAATTGCTAAAATTAACCATAAAAAATTCCCTAAATCGAACAACCCCAAATGATACATTTGAATGACATTCCGAGTCACTTGAAGAATAGCCTTTCAAGATAAATTAACGACTCTTTTTGCTAGTTATCTTGTAATGGTAGAAGTGTGATTTTATTTTGGTTTACCATTATGCTCTTGTATATTTTGTATGTAAATAGAAGGCTTGAAAAGGATCATGTTTAATCTTTAATGTTTTATGTACATTTTGCATGTTATATGACTATATCGGATATTCATGTGCATTCTACAATCTTTTGCATTTTTATGTTCATTGTTTTGTTTACATGCATGTTAGTTACAAATGTATGTGTTTTATGTTCTACTTCTGTGTTATTGTTTAATGTTTTGGATATTTTTTATGTTTCATGTCTAACAATAATTCATGTTTATGGATCATAAGTTGTAAGATATAATCTATTTGTATTGTGTTATTCTGTTAGCATATTATGATTTATGAGTATGAATGTTCTTTCGTGGATTAATAACAATGGAGTGATTTTGCAAATCAAGTTTAAGTTATTATTTTTATGGTAGCATTCGTAAAAAAATTTGTGTAAGAATATCAATTTTTAACACATCATATATCCCAAGATGATTCCGAGATGAGCTTTAAGACCCAAGATGGAACTCCAAGACAAACATCCGAGATGGACTTATCTCGTGTGGGATCCCTCCGATATGAGATTAGGTGTCAAAAATCTCCGAGATGAAACATGACCGAAATCCAAGATTTAAAACCTTGGTTGGCCATAATATTGCTAATTTAAACCGCATAGGTTGTTGAGCTCTGACATCATTATTGGAACTGAGTCAGCACGTAGTGAGTTAAATGGATGAATTTCAAATAAGTTACCATTTTAGATCTTATTGGGCCAATGAAGTCTTAATTTATTTAGATCCAATCTAAATAATTTAGAATTAAATATTTCTTTTATATAATTGATTAATATAAAGATTTGATTTGTTTATATATGTGATACATAATGTGTAAATATGTAAAACCTTGGTTGGCCATAATATTGCTAATTTAAACCGCATAGGTTGTTGAGCTCTGACATCATTATTGGAACTGAGTCAGCACGTAGTGAGTTAAATGGATGAATTTCAAATAAGTTACCATTTTAGATCTTATTGGGCCAATGAAGTCTTAATTTATTTAGATCCAATCTAAATAATTTAGAATTAAATATTTCTTTTATATAATTGATTAATATAAAGATTTGATTTGTTTATATATGTGATACATAATGTGTAAATATGTATCAAATATTCATATACATGCATGTACACGTGCAACATATAATGTGTACATGGTTTAATATGCCCATTTATAAGTGCTGAAATATAGACAATAATGGACACATTAGCCCATTTATATATGTGTTTGCTGTCTAATATTATTTAAAAATTAATGTTACATAAAGTATACACACACATATAGATACACACATGTGTATACACACACACATACTAATACTATTATGTATAAACATATTTTAAATACAGAAACTTATTCAAAATTCAATATTTATAATAGCTCAAGAAATATGCAAGTTTGAAATCAGATCAAGATTTAAAATGACATCTTATTTGAAATTCAAATTCATATATTATATATTTAGTATATGTATGCATATATAAATATATGCATACATATAAATATTTTTTTATTTTGAAAATATATAAATATATTTTTATATATATACAAATACAAAAATTTATAAAATTCTAATTTGTAAATATAATATTATATATATTTAAATATAAAACAAAATGGAATTTTTTGACTAAAAATAGTTTTTGATAAAATCAATTATTTTTTAATTCTTGAGGTTTGAAACAAAATGTTTTTTAATTTAATTTCCGTACAGATTTCTCATTGAATTTTTTTATTATAATTTCTAATCGTAGTTTTTATTCTAAATTATATACACATATATATTTGTATATACATTAGTATATTATTACTAAAACTTATAAATATATAAACATGTTTATATTTATATAAATTTATATTATGATTTCAGTTTAATATATATGTGTGTGTATAATTTTGGTGCGAAAATATATGTACATAAAAATTTATTAAGTAAATTATATATATGTAGAATATAATATCAATTTAAAATGTCAACAACTCCAAATTTTTGCAAATGTCAACATTTCCAAATATATGTACCACCCTAAATGTCAACAACTCCAAATTTCCTCTCTGTTCTTTGCAGATGATATCATGATTTTCACAAAGCCATACGATCAGTCCATTGCTAGCATTCTTGAGACTCTGCATATTTTTTATCTTGCAACTGGTCTGAAGATCAATCCCTCCAAATCATAGATTCTATTCTATGGAATTGACTCGAGTGTCATGGCTAGGTTGGTTGCTTTATCTGGTCTTCAGCCAATGGAAAATAAGATGACATATCTTGGCCTTCCTCTTTGTACGTCCAGAGTTACCAAGGCCGATTGCCTTATACTTTATGATAAAATTACTTCTTCGATGAATACATGGACTACCAGAATGTTTTCTATGGCTGGTAGACTGGTGCTTATAAAGTCTGTATGCTTTTCAATGACTGTGTATTGGGCCAGAACATTCATTCTGCCCTCTAAACTTCTTACCATGATCAGAGCTGCTATGCTCAGATTTCTTTTGACTGGATCAATACACAATAGGAAATTGATTCCTCTTTCATTCTCTAGTCTGGAAAAGCCACTCAAGAAGGGAAGTCTTGGCATAATTAATATCACCTTATGGAATAAAGCAGCGGTAAGTTCCCACTTTGATGTTTTATTACATAAAAAGGACAGCCTCTGGGTGAAATGGGTTTGGAAATATCGTATAAAGAATGGGGATTTCTAGTCTATGAATGTCACTCAAGGCTCCAGTTGGATATGGCGGAAATTATTGGGAATGAGAAGCATCATCCTTCTTTTTGTTAAATATACTTTGACCCCTGACAGCACGGTGAGTTTTTGGAAAGAACCTTGGATTGGGGATCGCTTGGCGTTGGATACTTTGCTGACTAATCATGACAAGGTTCAATCTTTGATAGGTAATAATGCTAGAGCTGTGGACTTCATTGAGAATGATAAGCTGCAGGCTCCTTCTACCAGTAACCAGGTTGTCAACTCTATATGGAGGAGTTTGTGTGATCATGCAGTGCATATTAGTCATGAGGAAGCAGTTTGTTGGAGGGGTAGGCCTCATAGAATTGGTAAAGTGTATGATCTCCTCAATCATACTGATGCATTGAATAATTATCTATGGGTAAAAGTTTGTTGGGAAACTCATTCCACTACTAAGGATAATTTGATGTTCTGGAGAATCTTAAACACAGCTGTTCTAACAAGGGATAAACTAGTGTCTACTGGTATGGTTTTAGATCACCTTTGTGTTTTCTGCAACTTATGCCCTGAATCTGTCAACCACCTTTTCTTCGAATGTGGTTTCTTTTCCAACATGATATGCACCTTGATGAATAAGGTCGGAATTTCAGGTTTTTTGGGCAATTCTATTACTGACTGGAATCTATTGAGGAGGGCTACGAGATGGAGAGTTAAAAAATGGGATATTATCTTCTTTGTTCTAAAAATTTACTTTAGACCTGTTTGGTTGGAAAGGAATTATCGTTGCTTTAGAAACGAAGCCTCTACTGCACATGAATTATGGGTGAAAGTAATGAGAAATATAGTTAGAAGGATCATATATTCAAGGCATGGCTTCTCTCATAATCTTGAGGTTTGGAACTGATTTTTAGGGTATCAGCTTGCTGGGTTTTGTTGTGTCCATGGGCTTGTACGTGCATGTCAGGCTTTCATGTATTGGTTAGAGCTCACCTGCCTTTGTGGTTTTTCTTTCTTGTGGTAGTCTCTATGTGTGCTCCGTGTAATCTTTTAGTTTTGTTTTTTCTCTCTTATTTCCCGCGACATTAAGGTTGTTTTTTGTCGTGGATTTTATTTCCATCTATTTTCTTTTGAATAAACTGGTAGGGGACTAGACAACCCCGCTTGCCTTTCAAAAAAAATATCAATTTAAAATTCATTTTAAAATTATTATTATTTTCGGAATTTTTTTGTTTTGTATGGCCGAAAACAAAATGTATAGACATGCGATTTTTTTAAGAACATCAACACACACACACAAATATATATATATACATATATATATATATATATATATTTGACAGTAAACGAATACATAAATTCATGATATTATAAATTAAATTCTACATACATACAATGGTATAAGTGAATATATAAATGAACAAATATATATTAGATATTACCTAAACTATGGCCTTGATAAAGCACCTTGAATGTTGAATCAAATAGACTCCTTGATTATCCAATCCTTTCTAGAAAAGTACCTAATCGAAGAGATCACACACCTTGAATTTAATTCAATTTGATTTTGGTTTGAAAATGAAGAGGGGAGGAGGCAAGTATTTTCATACAAGATACGGTAATGGAGGCTATAGAGTGTAAACAGAAAATGAGGGAGGTGTTGAGTGTATATGGGAAAAGAAAGAGACAAAAAAGTGGGGATCTAGATCCCAATTTTATGTCATCTTTTAACCCAAATCAAGCCCATATTTCAAATAAAATATCACACTCCCATCCCCTCATATCATGGCTGGCCATACTAGTAGGCTAATAGGCCTTCATATAGTTCCAAACCTGATCATTATTGCACATTTTAAATCCAATTTATATGTACGTTGATATCATATATTAAACTTTTATATACACATTATATTCAATACTGATTCAAATAAATCAGATAAATTTTTATAAATAATATTTCAAAAATATTAATTAGTTTGATTAATTTATGACAATTATAATTTAATTAAATCATATGGTATCTAGAGTATTCAATATTTTGGCTGTGCGACTCATAGGTGTAAATTTAGTCAGTAATTAATATTGAATAATTAAAATATTAACGTTCACATGTTATCTTAGCTAATGGTGGGACAGTTTGGTTGAATTTATCACTTACACAGATAAAGTCTAATTTTATTATTTTAAGCGATCATTAGTAGTGACAATTATTTTCACCAATTCTCTTTGTCAAACTATATCACATTAGGACTTGAAATTTGGTATGGGTCAAAACTCCAATATCGTCCACATTCAACTTATATAGTCCAAGCACAAAGCCGTTGGTTCAATAATAAAAATTATTATTAACCGAACTACTTTTGCCAAAGACTTTGACTTTGAGTTGACTATAACACTAACTTCATTTAAATAAGGCGACAAATTCTCTATTGAATAGTGTTTCACTTCCAATGCTTCAACTCGGACCCGACTGTAGTCATTCGATAGAAGCCATGCCATAATTTAACTATAATCAAAGTGGAGTGTCCATATTAAAGTTCAACAGTATTATCTAATCGAGAGAACTATGTAATACTATCACTTTGATACTTTCTATTTGACCTTAGTTATATTAATTAATAGAAAACTATCGAGTGAGTCCTTCCATAGTTATCTAATAACTATCAATACATAACCCCTGATCCCCCCATCTACCATGAGTAATATATTGCCCAACATTTGGAGAGCATTACGTACTCTAGTCTTAATGAATGTATCAATATACAGTCTCGATACATCTTGACTAGGAATATTTGAAACTATATGTTTATTTCATTATGATAAATTTCTCATGGTTACAATACATTGTAATTATTATCGCAAAACATACCAGTTATTAAATATACTTAAAATAAATAAATAATTCATATAGCACATTATAACAAGTATATAATAGAAATAAAAACACCTTCTACTTCGAATGATATTTTATTACAAAGTAAATAATTTAAAGTAAGTTACAAAATTGCCTATAGGGCATACCTCTAACTCTATCAAGGTTAAAATAAATTTCTTCTAAGGCATAGTGTAATGTATCGGGTTTTGCCCGCTCGAAAATCAACATCTGTACTTCACATTGTACTAGAATGCCGCAGATTCGACCATTCAAATCCGATTCGCCGGAGCTATAACACAATTAAGTAAATAACACAGCGGAAGAAAAGAATGATACATTGATATATAATATCTGATACAACAGAGTGATACAATGAATATCAATATACATTAGAGATATGATACAAGAAATAGCAGCGGAAAAGAAAATGATAACAACAGCAGCGGAACAATATCAATAGAAGTGATAACTCCAAAATGATCTTCAGACAAGAATGAATCCACAACTCCAAGATAAGCAACTCCGATGAATGAACTAGCTCCAGATAATCTACTAAACCTGAATATCTGAAAAGAAACCCAACTCTAGACTGCTCGTGTGGAAAATTATGAGCACCCAGAGTTTAGGAAAGGAACAATAAACTCCGGATCAGTCATGGGACTGGTGTGAGCAACAAAAACAGTTTATCTTTAAACAACAGCAAAGAATTTTAAACATTGAAATCCGCAATGCTTTTGGAAAATGAAACTACCATAAGACCTCCCACCACACACACAATGCAAACGCATAATTAGAGGAGATTTCTTCTTATGATAGTCAAAAATGCTTACTACGCAAATCAAATCATTTTTGATATTATTATTAGTGCATAGTGCAGAAAACATTTCGAAAGTATAATATTAATCTTAGCCAACATACGACCAGTATCGTATGCCTACTATAGCTACCATCTAAACAGTGGTGACCACCGTACGTAAATGGCAGGTTCTACAACTAAAACCGTACAAGTTCCGTATTGGGAAATGGATTTCCAACAAATGGTCAGGCTAAGGAACTTCCTTCCGCCGCATGGGATCGCCTCTGGCGGGACGTCCCGAGAGACAAACTGCTCTCTGCAAAACAAGGCCGGGTTACCCCTGTAACAGGTAACTCACGAATATGCCACCCCCCGGTCCTTTGGGACCTTTATCCGAGGCGCCTCTAAACCAACATCACACATAATAAAGTGTATCCACATGAGTAAGTATCTGGGCTCCATACCATGATACCACCCCTTTCCAGAAGGAAATGACATACCCTAAAGGGCGCGACCCTCATAACCTTGCCGCAACGATCCTGTTTCGACCATTTCCGGGTTGTGAGGTCCTGACGAAGTCTCGTCCACAAAGCTACGCTTTGTCACAAAGCCATGCTTTGGGTCAAACAAATGATCAACCTATGATCACAAAGATATAAGATCAAACAAATGATCATATC
The DNA here is from genome assembly GCA_030737815.1 of Allium fistulosum. Lineage (NCBI taxonomy): Eukaryota > Viridiplantae > Streptophyta > Magnoliopsida > Asparagales > Amaryllidaceae > Allium > Allium fistulosum. Next base: position 91,654,857 of record CM060905.1, read on the forward strand.
GCAAATGATCAAACACTGATCATTTCACAGCAGCACTCAGCATGCCACATTACCAAATTGGGATATATCGCTGATAAATTTCAATTACATAACCTCTGAGCTCGTACGTCTCAGAGAAGGGTGTTAAGCTAAGAGAATAAATTCTCCGCCACCAACAGAAATGTATTTGAAAGAAATTGGCTTTATATCTCAAAGTGTAATGTCAGACATGTATCCATACAAGTCTGTTCCGGGTTCGAACAGAACCGAAGGCACTTCTCACGAAGCCCTTGCAAATCCGGATAATTTCCAATCACGTCCGGACTTCCCGTCACTAAGGGTGATAAAACCTCTATACCGGGGATCAGCCGATGTAGAGTAACTCGACGGTAATCCTTCCATTTTCAAAAATATCCGGTCTTCAACACCGGTCTTCAAATGCTATCCATATACGACGTATCACATATTCGGAATGGGTTATACGACCCAAAGGTCCTCTCCCGGCTAAACCGAATAGTGAGCGAAATATTTAAAAACATATGGATATGGGATTTCAATTAAGTCACAACTTAAAACCCAAAACTTCTCTTTTCAAATGGTTTAACAAATTACCATTTTAAATCTTTAAACAAAAAGATTCAATCTTTACGGTTTAAACAGTTTCCACACTTTAATCTTTTAAACAAAAGATTCATTCACAGATTTTCCAAATTAATTTCCATTTCAATTTGATTAACTCGTTAAATCTTTAAATCAAGATTTAACTTATAGCTTTCAAAACAATCCCATTTCAAATGATTTAAACCAATCATTATTTTAAATCTGTTAAAAATAAACAGATTCAATTCATAGCTTTTCAAAACAATTCATTCATAACTTGGAAAACCATTTTCACTTAAATATTGAAATTCCTTTAACTAAATTAGAATTTCATTGCTTATCTGAAAGCTTTTATTCTTTTAAAACAAACAGTTTTATTTTGGAAATCTGATTCATTCATACGAGTTAAAGTCTTTGGGTTAAATCCAAATTCTCAAAATTATACTTTTAAATGGTTTAAATTCAGATAAACACATTTATAACATTTTCAATCTCTAGTTTCAAATCATAGGATTCAATTTCAAACTTGAATTCAAATTTAAATCCAATTATTTAAATTTTCAAAACTCGATTAAGTTATTCAAAATAACTTTTATCTTTGAAATTCTATTTCAAAAGCTTTTCATTTTAAACCCAAATTTCTAATTTCAAAATCAATTGAAATTAAAATTTCAATTTCAAAAACCTCAATTTTAAATTATCTGTGACTTAACCGATTTCCACGTGAAATCCATATTTGTGTATGTAAAAGTGTAGTCCGGGGGTTTCACACGATAGTGCAACATCATACAATCATCACAGATCAGAATACAGAAATATAATTGATAAGCGATAAAAACTATAACGCTTATCGTACAAATCATAGATAAGTAAATTACAGATCACAACATAAATCAGGATGTATCACAAAGCATCATATATCAGGGATATCAAACAAATTCAATTATTTAGTCAAATCCAATCATCCATAAGTAAGGTCAATAAATTATCTGATAAATTTAAATCGGATTAAATTTCTATGAATAATTCTTTTCACATTTATTAACAAATAAATTTCAAGTAAATGATTCTCATTAACTATTCAAAATTATTTAATTTCTATTCTTAAGTAATTAAACTCAATTTAATTATGGTTAATTATCATTTAATTAACCTTTAAAATCATAGATTTAATCACTAATTATTTAATTAATTAAGTTCTAAACTGTAACTTAATAATTCTTAATTACTTTATTAAATAACCTTAATCATTTGTTTAAAAGACAACTCTTATTAAACTAATGAATCTTATTTACAAATTAATTTACCTTAATTAATTTAACTTAAATCTTAATTTCTTGATTTAATAAATTAATCAATTATTCACTTGAACTAATTTAATGAGTGCATATCATTTTATCTTCACTAATTTAAATTTAAAACATTTTCTAACTAATGTTTTAACTATCATCACAAAGCAAATTTAAACAATTTGTTTTCAAATTTATTTTTCATATTTCATTTTAAATTCAAAATAAATATCAATTGCACTTAAATGAAGTTTAAATGATTCTTTTGTTATAAAAGAAGTTTAAAAGAATTCAGCTTCAATTTCTCTTTGAATTCACATATCAAAGTATACTTAGACATTTTAAACTTATTTAAACATTTAAATTCATAAACTTATTTCAAAATCTTGATTTCAAATTTAAACTCAAGTCCAGGTTTAAAAATGTTGATTTCAACTTTTGATTCTAAAACCTAAATCACCCTTGCTTTAGGATTTAAAGTTTTCAGTTTAAATTTGTAAAGACAAAAACAGGTTCCTGTTTAAAACTGTTCACGTTCATATTTGAGCGAGTTTCCCAATAACTCGGGTTGGACTTCGAGTTCATCCCAATTTTTCTCGAGTTTCCCTCCTTCCTCATTTTGTTCGCAATCTCCTTCGAGTTCGACCCTCAAAAATCTCGAGTAAACACTCGAGTCAACACACGAGAGTTTACCCAGCTTCTTCCCCACTTCCAAATATTTTCCAGACCTCCAAACAATTTCACGGTGCACGTGCACATCCCATCAGGCCAACTCCGGTCATCGCCGATGCTATCAGCAAGTCGACTATCATCCCCCCATCTGACAACGACCATCCAACCCCTCCGATTCGACTCAAACTCGAATTCGAGTATAAATCGAAACCTGGAACACTCGACAGCGACCCCATCACAAAACCTGGCAACGCCACGTTCACGCAGCTCTGATCATCTGAACGTGCGAAACTTCGGCCACCACCTCGTCTACTTCCCTATGTCCATCTCCTCGAGTTTCATAACACTCGATCACTCGCCGACGAAGAACGAGTCAAATTCCTTAGCTACGCCAAAATTAGGTTTACACACTTCAAATGAATGCCGCCGCCGCCACGACCAACTACACCGCCATCCAATATTTTACCCAAGCCCTCTGATCATCCCTCCATCACCTCAGAGAACCCCGACCATTCTCATTGCATCGATAACCAGAATTTGGACCAAACACCATTTGCGTTCAACCCTTAATTAGTCGTACACCCCAGGCTTAAAAATCTTGAGAACTATATTAAAAATCATGATTTTTGATTATGAAACCGATTATATAATTGAATAAATAAATTATCTGAATTGAATTTGGTCATATTTTTTGAATCTTACTGTGTTTTATCTTTCCCAGTAAACCCATTCATCAATTTTTTTCTTGAGCTATTTTTAGGTTTGAATTTATATCTAAAATCACACCTTTGCTGTTGGAAACAAAGCCTAACGACAATCGAATATTTAGATATTTAGTTTTGATCTAAGGTGGGTGTTCTGAAACAAGAAGACAGAGGAGTATTTTATATTCACACAGACATTTTATAAATGCATATTTATATCAGACTCATATCCATACTCATACCATACTTCAAAGCAACTTCCATCACAACATTTTTAGTAACATCAGAGGTATAAACTGTTTTAAACTCTCATGTACACAGACATTTCAAACATTTCATTCTCATCAAAGTATTTATCACAGGCATATCAAGATTCGTATATATATAAGGTTAAGAGTTTGCTCACAGGAAAAGATAAACAAGGAAATCTGTTTTAAAAAGAAAGGTTACTCACTGATCTAAAGAAGAAAATACTGGGTCAAGTTGCTCACCTTGGTTCCAAAAGAAAATAACAGAGTTCTTTGACACTGGTTTTGAAATTGCAAATTGAAGTTCTTCCTTTTGATCTTTAGTTTGAATTGGTTCAAGTTGTTTGTTTGTTTGAGTTTTGAAATGGAGTTTATTTGGTTTTACTTAGTTCGAAAGGAAAATGAAAAGTGATAAGAGAAAGTTGTTTACAGAGCTGAAGAATGAAACAGGGTATTATATCTATTTGTACAATGCAAGATGATATTTGCATTTGTTTGTACAACAATACAGGGATATTTTCTTCCCATGGTGGCTGCATTACTTTGTTTCGGCTGAGAAGAAATATTGGGTGGCTTCATTAAATGCTTGTACAATTCCTGTTTATAATTGTTTACTATATACAATTGTTTGTACTATGCTTGTATATACGGTCTTGTTTAATGATACTATATATGCTACTGCTTTATTATGTGAAGCCATATGTTTACTTTAAACTTTAGTATATTTTTAATCTCTTTGATAACTTTCAGCCTGCACACTCTTTATTTTGCTTATGTTTTTCAAACTTAAGCTATCAATATATAATTTACTTTTGTTATTTTATTTTAAACTTAACTATATATATTTTATTAACCCAAATATTTATTAAACCATAAATTCAAAATTATTTATTATTATTAACCATTTATTTACAATTTAAACACAAATCAAATATATATTATATTATTTCAAATTTAATCAGATCTGTTCAAATACAGATATATATATTCTCATATATACAATAATTTAAATTTTTAAACAATTTATACAAATATACTTAGATATTGGGGAAACTCGCATCACCTTATCGATTTATTTCACAAATATTAATTCAAATATTCAATAAATTATCAATTTAAATTTAATTAAAATCCGGGGTCGTTACAGACTTCCCCCCTTAAAAGAATTTCGTCCTCGAAATTACCAGGGAGACACAAAGATAGATGAAGAATATTTCATCAACTCAAACTGAATATCTATTCTGCATTTGGCTTACCAAATCAGAATATCAATAACATATACACGAACGAATCTGTTTAAAACTTCACAAGATACTCGGGTTATCCAGATCTACGAAATATGCAGGGGCATCGGTCAGTTCGAAAGGATAACTAACCATTCGTAGAATATATCGAGACCCAAAGGATAGATAGATACATAGATACAATTTCAAAAATTTTTAGTTTAAAAATCAAAATATACCTATCAACTATAGCAATCAAAGCAACCAAGGCAACCAATACATCCAAACAAACAAGTCTGGCCTATCTGGAGTTTATGTCCCATTTTAATATATCGAATTTTCTTCCTGAATCTACCAGAAATAATCGAAGAATTGAGAAAAGATGTTTAACAAAAGAGATTGATAGAGAAAGGATAGACAAAAAGATTGCTTCCTTGTTGTTACAGGATATTGACCATTTCATAGTCTCTTCTCTGTCCCCTATCTCATCCTCTTCTTTCACTCATACTTACTATCAGTGGATAGCAAGAGAATTTACTGAGGCGTACGAACAGATATCTTAAGGATTACTCATTCTAGAGTTTACTTCACTCTATCTCTAATGAGTTACTTAACGTGTTATACTCCTGAGCTAAAGTTCAACCTTAGCTCTGATACCACATGTAACGTATCCGGCATTTCCGGCAGCAACGACCGGTAGGCTTTGCAACCATCCCGGCCCCACCGTGGCTTACACTGGCACCTCGCAGTTGCTTTTACGGCCAGCCTCTCGACTGTCACAACCAACCCATCCCACTCAGGGACATGTAGGGGTAAGAGTCCCCCGTTCGCCACCAAACCGCGAAGCGAGAACCCCCTATCATGCTGTAATATAGCAAATGCGATCCATATACGACGTATCACGTATTCGGAATGGGTTATACGACCCAAAGGTCCTCTCCCGGCTAAACCGAATAGTGAGCGAAATATTTAAAAACATATGGATATGGGATTTCAATTAAGTCACAACTTAAAACCCAAAACTTCTCTTTTCAAATGGTTTAACAAATTACCATTTTAAATCTTTAAACAAAAAGATTCAATCTTTACGGTTTAAACAGTTTCCACACTTTAATCTTTTAAACAAAAGATTCATTCACAGATTTTCCAAATTAATTTCCATTTCAATTTGATTAACTCGTTAAATCTTTAAATCAAGATTTAACTTATAGCTTTCAAAACAATCCCATTTCAAATGATTTAAACCAATCATTATTTTAAATCTGTTAAAAATAAACAGATTCAATTCATAGCTTTTCAAAACAATTCATTCATAACTTGGAAAACCATTTTCACTTCAATATTGAAATTCCTTTAACTAAATTAGAATTTCATTGCTTATCTGAAAGCTTTTATTCTTTTAAAACAAACAGTTTTATTTTGGAAATCTAATTCATTCATACGAGTTAAAGTCTTTGGGTTAAATCCAAATTCTCAAAATTATACTTTTAAATGGTTTAAATTCAGATAAACACATTTATAACATTTTCAATCTCTAGTTTCAAATCATAGGATTCAATTTCAAACTTGAATTCAAATTTAAATCCAATTATTTAAATTTTCAAAACTCGATTAAGTTATTCAAAATAACTTTTATCTTTGAAATTCTATTTCAAAAGCTTTTCATTTTAAACCCAAATTTCTAATTTCAAAATCAATTGAAATTAAAATTTCAATTTCAAAAACCTCAATTTTAAATTATCTGTGACTTAACCGATTTCCACGTGAAATCCATATTTGTGTGTGTAAAAGTGTAGTCCGGGGGTTTCACACAATAGTGCAACATCATACAATCATCACAGATCAGAATACAGAAATATAATTGATAAGCGATAAAAACTATAACGCTTATCGTACAAATCATAGATAAGTAAATTACAGATCACAACATAAATCAGGATGTATCACAAAGCATCATATATCAGGGATATCAAACAAATTCAATTATTTAGTCAAATCCAATCATCCATAAGTAAGGTCAATAAATTATCTGATAAATTTAAATCGGATTAAATTTCTATGAATAATTCTTTTCACATTTATTAACAAATAAATTTCAAGTAAATGATTCTCATTAACTATTCAAAATTATTTAATTTCTATTCTTAAGTAATTAAACTCAATTTAATTATGGTTAATTATCATTTAATTAACCTTTAAAATCATAGATTTAATCACTAATTATTTAATTAATTAAGTTCTAAACTGTAACTTAATAATTCTTAATTACTTGATTAAATAACCTTAATCATTTGTTTAAAAGACAACTCTTATTAAACTAATGAATCTTATTTACAAATTAATTTACCTTAATTAATTTAACTTAATTCTTAATTTCTTGATTTAATAAATTAATCAATTATTCACTTGAACTAATTTAATGAGTGCATATCATTTTATCTTCACTAATTTAAATTTAAAACATTTTCTAACTAATGTTTTAACTATCATCACAAAGCAAATTTAAACAATTTGTTTTCAAATTTATTTTTCATATTTCATTTTAAATTCAAAATAAATATCAATTGCACTTAAATGAAGTTTAAATGATTCTTTTGTTATAAAAGAAGTTTAAAAGAATTCAGCTTCAATTTCTCTTTGAATTCACATATCAAAGTATACTTAGACATTTTAAACTTATTTAAACATTTAAATTCATAAACTTATTTCAAAATCTTGATTTCAAATTTAAACTCAAGTCCAGGTTTAAAAATGTTGATTTCAACTTTTGATTCTAAAACCTAAATCACCCTTGCTTTAGGATTTAAAGTTTTCAGTTTAAATTTGTAAAGACAAAAACAGGTTCCTGTTTAAAACTGTTCACGTTCATATTTGAGCGAGTTTCCCAATAACTCGGGTTGGACTTCGAGTTCATCCCAATTTTTCTCGAGTTTCCCTCCTTCCTCATTTTGTTCGCAATCTCCTTCGAGTTCGACCCTCAAAAATCTCGAGTAAACACTCGAGTCAACACACGAGAGTTTACCCAGCTTCTTCCCCACTTCCAAATATTTTCCAGACCTCCAAACAATTTCACGGTGCACGTGCACATCCCATCAGGCCAACTCCGGTCATCGCCGATGCTATCAGCAAGTCGACTATCATCCCCCCATCTAACAACGACCATCCAACCCCTCCGATTCGACTCAAACTCGAATTCGAGTATAAATCGAAACCTGGAACACTCGACAGCGACCCCATCACAAAACCTGGCAACGCCACGTTCACGCAGCTCTGATCATCTGAACGTGCGAAACTTCGGCCACCACCTCGTCTACTTCCCTATGTCCATCTCCTCGAGTTTCATAACACTCGATCACTCGCCGACGAAGAACGAGTCAAATTCCTTAGCTACGCCAAAATTAGGTTTACACACTTCAAATGAATGCCGCCGCCACCACGACCAACTACACCGCCATCCAATATTTTACCCAAGCCCTCTGATCATCCCTCCATCACCTCAGAGAACCCCGACCATTCTCATTGCATCGATAACCAGAATTTGGACCAAACACCATTTGCGTTCAACCCTTAATTAGTCGTACACCCCAGGCTTAAAAATCTTGAGAACTATATTAAAAATCATGATTTTTGATTATGAAACCGATTATATAATTGAATAAATAAATTATCTGAATCGAATTTGGTCATATTTTTTGAATCTTACTGTGTTTTATCTTTCCCAGTAAACCCATTCATCAATTTTTTTCTTGAGCTATTTTTAGGTTTGAATTTATATCTAAAATCACACCTTTGCTGTTGGAAACAAAGCCTAACGACAATCGAATATTTAGATATTTAGTTTTGATCTAAGGTGGGTGTTCTGAAACAAGAAGACAGAGGAGTATTTTATATTCACACAGACATTTTATAAATGCATATTTATATCAGACTCATATCCATACTCATACCATACTTCAAAGCAACTTCCATCACAACATTTTTAGTAACATCAGAGGTATAAACTGTTTTAAACTCTCATGTACACAGACATTTCAAACATTTCATTCTCATCAAAGTATTTATCACAGGCATATCAAGATTCGTATATATATAAGGTTAAGAGTTTGCTCACAGGAAAAGATAAACAAGGAAATCTGTTTTAAAAAGAAAGGTTACTCACTGATCTAAAGAAGAAAATACTGGGTCAAGTTGCTCACCTTGGTTCCAAAAGAAAATAACAGAGTTCTTTGACACTGGTTTTGAAATTGCAAATTGAAGTTCTTCCTTTTGATCTTTAGTTTGAATTGGTTCAAGTTGTTTGTTTGTTTGAGTTTTGAAATGGAGTTTATTTGGTTTTACTTAGTTCGAAAGGAAAATGAAAAGTGATAAGAGAAAGTTGTTTACAGAGCTGAAGAATGAAACAGGGTATTATATCTATTTGTACAATGCAAGATGATATTTGCATTTGTTTGTACAACAATACAGGGATATTTTCTTCCCATGGTGGCTGCATTACTTTATTTCGGCTGAGAAGAAATATTGGGTGGCTTCATTAAATGCTTGTACAATTCCTGTTTATAATTGTTTACTATATACAATTGTTTGTACTATGCTTGTATATACGGTCTTGTTTAATGATACTATATATGCTACTGCTTTATTATGTGAAGCCATATGTTTACTTTAAACTTTAGTATATTTTTAATCTCTTTGATAACTTTCAGCCTGCACACTCTTTATTTTGCTTATGTTTTTCAAACTTAAGCTATCAATATATAATTTACTTTTGTTATTTTATTTTAAACTTAACTATATATATTTTATTAACCCAAATATTTATTAAACCATAAATTCAAAATTATTTATTATTATTAACCATTTATTTACAATTTAAACACAAATCAAATATATATTATATTATTTCAAATTTAATCAGATCTGTTCAAATACAGATATATATATTCTCATATATACAATAATTTAAATTTTTAAACAATTTATACAAATATACTTAGATATTGGGGAAACTCGCATCACCTTATCGATTTATTTCACAAATATTAATTCAAATATTCAATAAATTATCAATTTAAATTTAATTAAAATCCGGGGTCGTTACACATAGTTTATGAAATCATACAAGATAAGAGTTGATTGTAGTCCCATAAATATCCTAGGTCAAGGAGTTGACATGTTATGTTAGTCAAGTGTTTGCACATAATACTTGCTTAGTGTGGATCTTGTGTGGACCACCCCAGAGGAGTTTGGAATCGACCAATGTTGAATGATCAACTTATGTTATGAACATAAGTTTCATAAACCAAAAACTAAACTAGTTTTGCACATGTATGATGGAAATTCATAAAATATTAATGAACACATATTTCGTTGCCCGAAGAAACTTCATGGCAAAGGAATTTATTTTAGAAATTATTGTTAATAAAACAGTATTGGATACGATCCAAAAAAAATTGATTATGAAGGATGAAATGAAATTAACCAAGCCAAACAGACATAACGCATTAGAATGTCTAATAAGGATTCTCGCACGTTAAAGAGAAACTACGAGTTTTGTATCAATGTTGAGAAAAGAATTTCCTCAATTTTCCACTAACCATTAAGAGTATTGATTTTGCCATATGGCCCAATGTCAAATCTGAAATGAATTCGAAATACATTATCAAAATCTGATTTCAATAATTATACCCGAAGGGATATGATTCATCATTGGTCACAAAAGAGTTTTTGAGAAGAAGACTAATACAGTTGGAATATGATAAGCTACAATAATAGAATAACATCGTAAATATCAATTATTAAAATTAACGTAATAGATTCATCATTCAATTAGCTAAAGTTGATTAAGATTTTACTCACAAATTATAGCTCGATATGATTTTGAGTTTTTGGTACAAGTACGTTGAAATGGAAATTCTAAATAATGATTTTGAATATACTGTTTGATTATAATAATCAAAGTGTTTCGAAGTCAGTGGGAGCAGTGTTGAGTTTGTTGGTTTCAAATAGGATCCAAAAACTAATATGGAAGTATTGTTCATCAAGCATCAGAGTTAAGCAAATATTTTGATAGAAAAAGCAAATAGTTTGAATTTAAAAATGCGTAGGAAGCACGTGCCAGTAAGAAAGAACTATAAAGGTATGAAAATATTTCTATAACTAGAAGTAAACAACAAACGTATGATTGTTAATGGTGTACTTGTGTTAAAATCATTTTAGTTTGGTTATTTAATTCTCAATATGGGATTTGAAAAGATGCCTTTTATAATTAGTATAAAAGGATGTTGGGACTGTCCCAAACGATATACATAGACACCATATTAAAATATTTGATATGGCACATGTGAGGTGGCTTCCTTATGCATTGGCAATAGGAATTGTCACATATACTATTTAATCTAATATATCACACTTTGATGATGTACATGACAAATTGAGCAAATATAAAATCGGAATTAAAACCACTAAGAGGTCGGTTAGAGCATTCTCGAGTATTTACAAAATACTAGAGAATTGTTTATAGAAACAAAGAATTCCATACGAAGGAGTGTTCAAGCTCGAACTTCATAGGTGATAGCGAGTATAGTATGTAAATACTAAATTCATGTTCAAACCATAGTTAAGGAGCTTTAAGTTGGATTTATCCAAATGAAAGGTGATGGCTGATTCAACCAAAAGGCTAAATACATCGTCGTGAATAGTGCCACAACGAATGACATATATATATATATATATATAATATACAATTTATAACCGAGCTAGGGGTGAATCCAAATGTTGTGAATCACATAACAATATTATGCATAAAAATGCAACAATACTAATCACATAAGAACTTAGATCTCACTAGAAGTCGAGAAACATACTCCAAAAAGTTCCACATAATAAAGACAATTTATTAGCGTTGGAGAGAGTTGATTGACAAAGTAAATCATTAGACAATATAACATACCCATTCACTAAGGGATTAGTTTGATCAGTTTTGAGAAAACTGTTTGGAGGATTGAGAATGAGATTACATAATTGGCCCCAAGTGCAAGTGGGAGATTGATAGAGTTAAGGGTATCACTGTTTTAAATCTTGCCTATCTCGACCGATATCTCGACTGAGATCTCGGTTGAAGGCTTGGGCGAAATGAAACATGATATATCGATTGATATCTCGTTTTGATTATATCGACCGAAATTTACATATATCGGCCGATATTTGGAGCGAAACGATATTCCGAGATATCCCCGATATATTGTTTTTTTCAAAAAAAAAAAATAGGCCCATCTCAGTCTATCATAAAAAAATATGAACAAAGCCCTTTTCTTTCTGATTCAACTTCTCGAAAGATCACGTTCCTCGTCAAAATATCGAACTCCCTCTTCTCCAGAGAAAAAAAAATCAAACTCCCTCTTTTAAAAAAAATCGAACTCCCTCTTCCAACATCCGACAACTCGCGATTGATTCCAATTTTCGACTACTCGATCTTGCTTTTGATAGTCTGCAGCTTCATCTTCGACCAATCTCTCTACTCTCTACATGTACGTAAATTAGGGTTGTTTCTATTTTAGTGAAATTCAATTTTTCAGAAATTGAATATACAGTATAATTTAGAGTAGATTTAGTTTGTTATTCTTACTGTATAACCTTCTGCAAGTAGATTTGCATTGCCTGAAACCCTTCGATTCCTGATATCTCTTATATGCATTTGCTTTTATTTGCATCAGTTCCTGATACTGTTATTATTTTATTCTTACTGCATATATGTAATTTTATAGTGTCGGATCTAGATTAACATTAGCGGGGGGGGGGTGAATAGGGTTATAGCAAATTTTCTCGAATTTATAAATTAAACAAACTGCAGAGATGTAAATATGCTGAAAAGTAAATCACACACAAAATTTACCCAGCTTCGGCAACCCCTGCCTACTGCTGCATTCCCAGATTTCTATTAGAATTAAACAGTCTCCCGCTTAAAAACACTCTAACAGACTCGCACACCCTGCTACCTCCAATAGAGTTTTGCAAACTCGCAAACCCTGCTCATTGAACTAATCCTAACTAGACAATCTAACACTACCTAAATCCTAGGTGGTGATTTACCAAGGTTTGATTCGAAAAGTACAGAATTTAAAAAATAAAAACGAATTAAAAACAACTTAACACCCTAATTTAAAAAATAACAAAGCCTTATTAAGTTAATTAAATAAGACCGTTCCACAAACTATTATCACTAAAAAAACGGCCCTGTTTTATCAATGTCGACCCGTTCCTTTTTGTTGAGAATTGCGGCTACGTTCTTTTTTCCGAGATTAGGGCTTCGGCTCTCTGCTTCCAAAATTAGGGCTTGATTGAAATTAAGGATGCCGACTTTATTAGGATTGAATGATGATTTCGAACTTCGTTGCTTTTGTCGATCGATTGTTTCTTCGTCTTGCGCACGGTTGATCCTTGATTGTTGATCGAATTCGATTCCTGACTTCGGTATGTATTTTACCCCTTTTGTTCTCTGGATTGAATATTTGAACTCGATACCATTTTTTGCCGATGATGATTTGTATTTATAGGGTTCGAAACCCTTTATTCTCGTTCGTATAAATTCGTTTGAATTTGTCACTTTATTTTCCTTGGCCGATCGATGATGCTTGGATGCTTGAGATATTTTCTGACCTTTTCTTATGCGTATATTTTGCTTTTCTATTACGTGATAATCACGGCTTGGGTTTTGAAGCGTTCGATCTTTCCTTGATCGATACGGCAGAAACTTTCCTCTTTTATTTTTGACTTTTTCAAATTGTACACACACTTGATTTCATTTGACGATGTTGATTCTTTAGTCTGCATTTACATTTCTTCTAGCTTCAAGTTCCTCACGGCTTCGACCACTTGGTCATCACGGTGTTGACTTCGATTTGAAACTGCAGTTGACTTTGTAAATATTTGATTTTGTGATTTCCTGGCTTCCTAGTGCTCACCGCTTCGACTCTCTGGCACTTGATTGCTTGCATGTATATATATGAATTTATGTATGTATATATTTGCTATTATCTTGTACCTCTTCGTCCGGAGTAGTTTCTGATCATTGCTTCATGTATGCTTTGGTTTATATTATACTCGACTTTGCATTTGCTTTGAGACTTTTTGCATATAGTTGCATTTGTGAACACTGATTCATTGCAGTTTGAATTATGAACTTGGTTAGTCTTCAGTTACAAGTTGCCACCTCTGTTTTGCTTTTGTTCAAACTGTACACTGATTTTGTACTGGTGCACTTTGTTTATTCTGGACATGTGGTTCTGTATTTCTCAGCATTGAGTTGCTTTTTGTAGTGTGGTCTTGATACATGCCCTTATACATATGTATATTGCACCACTGTTGTCACATTGGTAGTTTGAAACTGTTACATGCAGTGTGCACTACTTCCATGTTGTCTCGAGTACATGTACAGCTCTGTTTTGATCGAGTTCATTGCTGTATACTTGCTTGGCCATTTTGTACTTCTGGTCTTTGTTTGTTCATCTTGTAGTCTGGTTTGCATTGATGCTATTCTCTGTTGCGCTTGCTCATTTGAGTTTGCACTGCTTCTGTTGGTTTGTTGCTGTGCACTTGAGTCATATGTGCACTGTGATGCATTGAGATAGTTGCCTCTGTGTACATGATATCTTGTTCACTGGTCGAGTTCATTTGAGGCTGTTGTTCCATGATTTGTAGATTGCCATTTTCGCCATGTGATTTATTTCCATATGGTCTGGTTTACTTGCTCGATGGTTCTATGCACTTGAATATGGTCTTCATGTATACTTAAGTGTTGTACATTTTAGTCTTGTGTCTTGTCTCCTGTGCATAGCATATTGAACTGTTCAGGTTGTTTTGTTGCATTCATACTTCACTTGTGTATTGTTCGTCATGTAGTCTTGATATGTGCATGTCGTATCTGGTTGTTCACTGGTCTTCGAGACATGATTGTATTTGTTGCCATTCACTGCTGCACTCAGATCTGTGACATTTTGAAATTCTCGTTTGAGTCACTTTTGAAGTTTGATTCTCTGGTCTATGACTTCGACCTGTCTGCATTGCATACATGTAGCTGGTACACATTTGTAGTTGTGCATGTTGATTCCGTCTGGATTTGATTTCTTGAGTTTTGACAGTTTGCACCTGTGTTGAATCCAGTTTCACAACTCGGGTTTGACCTTGTGCTGAAAATTGTGACATTGTTTTATTGCACCAGAGTTGAATCCGATAATTTGGGTTTGACCTGTGCTCACCTGACCGTGTAAATTTATCAAGTGTATATATATCGGTGTGCACGGCCTTGTGGCATGTACAGTGATGCACTGTGCATGTCACATTGTTCGTGTGTGATGAATTCAAATATGATGACGAACAACCCAAATAACCGAGGCAAATATTATTTTCAAAATTCATATTTTGTTTTATACTGCAAAAATATTTTATTTTCAATTTTACTGCGTCAGTGTATATTTCTGCAGATTGCTCAGATGCTGGATTCACATTGGAATGAAGTTGAAGATAAATACGAGTGTGAGTGATATGTAGTGAGGAATTGATGTAACTATGAAATTGTAATGTAATTGTATTGTGACTGAAATTGTATAGTTATAGTGAGAGTTTGAAATTGTACCATCAAAATTGTAATAAATATTTGTTTGAATAAAATATTCGTTTGAATTCCAATTCTGTGTTATTTATTTTATTCAGCAAATATTTATTTTATCTGTGAAAAATAAAATAGTACAATATCAAATACATTCAAATGAATGTATATATGTTTATTATCATCAAACAAAAATCATATACACGCATATTTAACAATCTCCCCCTTTTGATGATAACAAACATATATTTAAGATTTTGAATATATTAAATGTATTTGATCATTCAATTTGCTCCCCCTATTTGAATGCTCTCTTTCTACACAATACTCCCTCTAAATATATGCATGAGAATAAAATATGCAATATGAATCTATATGCAAATAGAAAATATGTGAATTTTATTTTCCAAAATCTTAACCTTTCTCTCACCCTTTTGTTATCAGCAAAAGAATAATAGTGTTAGAAAAATAGGGATATAGTGATAGACATTAATACAATATTAAAACTCAATCGAGTATAAATATTAATTTCAATAAAAAAATCAAACAAAAAATCATAAATACTTTAATTGATGCATATTCCACTTTAGAATGGTAGGATGATATCATCAAATAAAACCATATAGTTGTGTCTATTTGTGGTATATTTATTTCAGGAAATTTGAATATCTACTAACCATGCATAACCATTATGACTTTTAAATGAGATTAGTAGTATTCTAAATTTTTATTTTTATTTTAAAAATGAATTCAAGTATCTTCTAACCACGCATAACCGTGAGGACTTTTAAATGGGATTAGAATCAACTTGTCTATTTAATCAATTAATTTTGATATGCGTTCCATACATGCATAATCGTGAGGACTTTTAAATGAGCATAGAAACACATAATCAAAAATCCATGTAATTCACCCATGCATAACCGTGAGGACTTTTAAATGAGAGTGAATATTTTGGATATTATTATTTATTTAGAAATATAATAAAATTGAAGCACAAATGATTTCCCGTTTAAACTACCACATATTGACATACTATATTGACTTTTGATGAGTGATGGTCGATAGAAAAATGATAGAAATAGAAATGATCATGGAATATTTATCAACAAAAAGTTTTTATAACTCTTGTTTAAATTTCTAAAGAAATTTTCTAATTATACTTTCTCAAGTCATAATATATGATTAATATCAACACTCATCTTATTTTCAACCACTATCTATCTTTTTAGATAATTATTAGGGGGTCAGATCAGTTAACATAGTTATTTAAAATCAATTTCAAAAATAGTTATAAAATCAAATTTTCTTAAATAACTAATCTGATACAAGGTCAACAGAAATTATTTTCTAGAAGGGGTTTTTTAAGAAAAATTTCTGCTAAAATAGAAATTATTTCAAGTGAAAAATATGCAGATATTTTCTTTGAAAAATGATGCAGCAAATGAATGTCTCGAGATATAATCACGTTCCACTAGTAATTTTTCTATCAACTATATTACCAGTGTGATCTGCATCTGACTTTAAATTTCACTCAATATTCACTCGTTGGATGTCATAGACCAGATTGTGAAGTTTCAACAAACTATCTCAAAATTATTTTCAACAATTTTTAAACAAAATTTTCTTGACTTTGAATTGAAGTCGTGTTAACCATCAAACAAATATCATAGTGTCAGATTTAGAAACCGTAGGATCAACAGTCATTAAAACATCATCATTATTTCAAAACAATTTCTTGAAGTTTCACCAATTTCATAAAGTTTCAACAATTTCAACAATTTCTTAAAAACCTTTTTATAGCATGAGTAATCAGTAATCAATCAACATCATAATTTGACCAAACAGATTAAGTTCAATGATGAAAAAAAATGGTTGGACAACTTTTAAGCACAAATCAAAGTCATAGATAAGTCATGTAAGATCATATCAAGTTAGTTAGAATCTGTCAACCATCATAATTACTTCAAGTAATTCTATTCAAAGATGCTTGGTTAAAAATCAGAATTAACATCATCAATCATTTCACATAACTGGCTGATTTAATTTAGATTATGGTGCAGATTTTCACATTTTATAAATCGTTTGAAAATAAATACAATTACCTGTTTTACCTGTACGATAATCTTTCGTTGTTTGCCCATTGTGAATCTGTCACCTTTATACTAGGCTAAGGAACGTTGATTTGTTGCCCGTTGTGTGTCTGGAACAGCCAGAATCCAGATAACACTAATGTTGTTCCTTAGCATGCCACCACACCTACACGATGAAAGTTTTTTGTGACCTATTTGTTTTTATAGGTCCATGGTTGTTAGTGGCAGAATAATTTGATGAATATGTTCGAGTAGACCCAAAACTATTAATATATGTTCCTTTTGGCACCCAAACTTGTTTTGTCCTTTCATTCTTGTTCCAATAGACATGAAATTTGTTTGTAGAATTCTTAGGAGCCCAAACTTGTATAAATTTTGTGTTCTTGTTCCTATGACTACAATTTTCAACACGATGACCAATTATTTCACATCTAGCAAAGACACTCTTACCTTTTGCATTATCATCAACTTGTGTTTTCCCAAAACCTAGTCCTTTTCTGTTGTTAGCAAAAAGTTGGTTTCCCAATAACATGTTGAATGATTTTTCTCCCCTTGAAAAGTTATTCAGAGTTTTCTCAAGATTTTGGACTTTGGTTTTTAGTGTTGTGTTTTCAGTCACAAGTGAGGTGCATCTATTTATAAAATCCTTTTTCCTAGTGTCAATGGTTTCCTTAAGACTCAAGTTTTCTTTTTCAAGATTCTCAAAGGTATTCTTAAGTTTTGATAATTCTGAATCTAAAATTTTACATTTTTTTACAGTCTAGGTTTTGAATATTTTCAAGTTCAGTTTCTAACCTAAAATTTTCATGGACAAGTTCTCTCCTATCAGATTTCAGTTTTTCAATTTTAGATTCAAGAGTATCAATTGTTTTAGCAAAATCACAACATATCAAAACAAGTTCTTTATAAGAATAGTTACTTACCTCACAAGATTCCTCTGAACTTGCTTCTGAATCTGATTTTGTCATAAGACACAAATTAGCCTCCTCTGAGCTATTATTCGAAACTTCCTCTCCTTCTTCATCATCCCAAGTCGCTGCAAATGCCTTCTTCTTTTTCTTTCCTTTGTTGTTTTTGAGAAGTGGGCATTCTTGTTTGAAGTGGCCATGCTTCTTGCAGTTATAACAAGTCAATTCATTATCGGAATTGTCAGATTCTTTTGACCTATTACCACTTGTTTTCTTCTTGCGTGGCCCGAATCTTGACCATTTTCTAAGATTATTGACAGCCATTGCAAGCTCTTCAATTGGATCTTCTTCTTCTTCATCGCTCTCTTCTTTGCTCTTTAAGACAATCGTCTTTTTCTTTGATTCGGAATTGTTGCGTTCCTCCTTTGTTTTTAGTTCAAGCTTATATGTCATCAGGTTGCCGATCAACTCCTCCATGCTTAGTTTACACGGATCTTTCGATTCTTGTATTGCAGTGACTTTTTCCTCAAAGTTCATCGGTAAGACTCGTAGCACCTTCCTCACAAGCTCTACCTCAGTGAATACCTTCCCAAGCACTCTAGCATTGTACACCAAAGTTGAAAAGCGTCCAAACATGTCCTTTATGCTCTCGCCTTTGTCCATCACAAAGTTCTCGTATTCATTGCTGAATAGGGCTAGACGAGACTCCTTGACTTGAGAAGTTCTTTCATGTGTCACCTCCAAGGTATGCCAAATTTCCTGCGCAGTTTTACAATGAGAAATTCTATTAAATTCATTCTTATCAAGAGCACAGATCAAAGCATTCATGGCTTTAGCATTTGTAGTTTTTAATTTCTTATCGTTAGCGTCCCACTTATCCTTAGGTTTAGGAATCTCAGTATCACCAACAGTTATAGTGGGAGATGTATAGCCAGTTTCAATAATGTCCCAAACATCATAATCAACAGAACTAAGATAAATACCCATCATAACTTTCCAATAAGCATAATCATTCCCATTAAACATGGGTGGCCTAGCAATAGATTGCCCCTCAGAAAAAGCATTATTTGGTGGATTCATGACTCTAGAGTTAAAGAAAAAAAATACCGGGCTCTGATACCACTTGTAGGATCTAGATTAACATTAGAGGGGGGGTGAATAGGGTTATAGCAAATTTTCTCGAATTTATAAATTAAACAAACTGCAGAGATGTAAATATGCTGAAAAGTAAATCACACACAAAATTTACCCAGCTTCGGCGACCCCTGCCTACTGCTGCATTCCCAGATTTCTATTAGAATTAAACAGTCTCCCGCTTAAAAACACTCTAACAGACTCGCACACCCTGCTACCTCCTATAGAGTTTTGCAAACTCGCAAACCCTGCTCACTGAACTAATCCTAACTAGACAATCTGACACTACCTAAATCCTAGGTGGTGATTTACCAAGGTTTGATTCGAAAAGTACAGAATTTAAAAAACAAAAACGAATTAAAAAAAACTTAACACCCTAATTTAAAAAATAACAAAGCCTTATTAAGTTAATTAAATAAGACCGTTCCACAAACTATTATCACTAAAAAAACGGCCCTGTTTTATCAATGTCGACCCGTTCCTTTCTGTTGAGAATTGCGGCTACGTTCTTTTTTCCGAGATTAGGGCTTCGGCTCTCTGCTTCCAAAATTAGGGCTTGATTGAAATTGAGGATGCCGACTTTATTACGATCGAATGATGATTTCGAACTTCGTTGCTTTTGTCGATCGATTATTTCTTCGCCTTGCACACGGATGATCCTCGATTGTTGATCGAATTCGATTCCTGACTTCGGTATGTATTTTATCCCTTTTGTTCTCTGGATTGAATATTTGAACTCGATACCATTTTTTGCCGATGATGATTTGTATTTATAGGGTTCGAAACCCTTTATTCTCGTTCGTATAAATTCGTTTGAATTCGTCACTTTATTTTCCTTGGCCGATCGATGATGCTTGGATGCTTGAGATATTTTCTGACCTTTTCTTATGCGTATATTTTGCTTTTCTATTACGTGATAATCATGGCTTGGGTTTTGAAGCGTTCGATCTTTCCTTGATCGATACGGCAGAAACTTTCCTCTTTTATTTTTGACTTTTTCAAATTGTACACACACTTGATTTCATTTGACGATGTTGATTCTTTGGTCTGCATTTACATTTCTTCTGGCTTCAAGTTCCTCACGGCTTCGACCACTTGGTCATCACGGTGTTGACTTTGTAAATATTTGATTTTGTGATTTCCTGGCTTCCTAGTGCTCACCGCTTCGACTCTCTGGCACTTGATTGCTTGTATGTATATATATGAATTTATGTATGTATATATGTGCTATTATCTTGTACCTCTTCGTCCGGAGTAGTTTTTGATCATTGCTTCATGTATGCTTTGGTTTATATTATACTCGACTTTGCATTTGCTTTGAGACTTTTTGCATACAGTTGCATTTGTGAACACTGATTCATTGCAGTTTGAATTATGAACTTGGTTAGTCTTCAGTTACATGTTGCCACCTCTGTTTTGCTTTTGTTCAAACTATACACTGATTTTGTACTGGTGCACTTTGTTTAGTCTGGACATGTGGTTCTGGGTTTCTCTGCATTGAGTTGCTTTTTGTAGTGTGGTCTTGATACATGCCCTTATACATATGTATATTGCACCACTGTTGTCACGCTGGTAGTTTGAAACTGTTACATGCAGTGTGCACTACTTCCATGTTGTCTCGAGTACATGTACAGCTCTGTTTTGATCGAGTTCATTGTTGTATACTTGCTTGGCCATTTTGTACTTCTGGTCTTTGTTTGTTCATCTTGTAGTCTGGTTTGCATTGATGCTATTCTCTGTTGCACTTGCTCATTTGAGTTTGCACTGCTTCTGTTGGTTTGTTGGTGTGCACTTGAGTCATATGTGCACTGTGATGCATTGAGATAGTTGCCTCTGTGTACATGATATCTTGTTCACTGGTCGAGTTCATTTGAGGCTGCTGTTCCATGATTTGTAGATTGCCATTTTCGCCATGTGATTTATTTCCATATGGTCTGGTTTACTTGATCGATGGTTCTATGCACTTGAATATGGTCTTCATGTATACTTGAGTGTTGCACATTTTAGTCTTGTGTCTTGTCTCCTGTGCATAGCATATTGAACTGTTCAGGTTGTTTTGTTGCATTCATACTTCACTTGTGTATTGTTCATCATGTAGTCTTGATACGTGCATGTCGTATCTGGTTGTTCACTGGTCTTCGAGACATGATTGTATTTGTTGCCATTCACTGCTGCACTCAGATCTGTGACATTTTGAAATTCTGGTTTGAGTCACTTTTGAAGTTCGATTCTCTGGTCTATGACTTCGACCTGTCTGCATTGCATACATGTAGCTGGTACACATTTGTAGTTGTGCATGTTGTTTCTGTCTGGATTTGATTTCTTGAGTTTTGACAGTTTGCACCTGTGTTGAATCCAGTTTCACAACTCGGGTTTGACCTTGTGCTGAAAATTGTGACATTGTTTTATTGCACCAGAGTTGAATCCGATAATTTGGGTTTGACCTATGCTCACCTGTCCCTGTAAATTTATCAAGTGTATATATATCGGTGTGCACGGCCTTGTGGCATGTACAGTGATACACTGTGCATGTCACATTGTTCGTGTGTGATGAATTTAAATATGATGATGAACAACCCAAATAACTAAGGCAAATATTATTTTCAAAATTCATATTTTGTTTTATACTGCAAAAATATTTTATTTTCAATTTTACTGCGTCAATGTATATTTCTGCAGATTGCTCAGATGTTGGATTCACATTGGAATGAAGTTGAAGATAAATACGAGTGTGAGTGATATGTAGTGAGGAACTGATGTAACTATGAAATTGTGATGTAATTGTATTGTGACTGAAATTGTATAGTTATAGTGAGAGCTTGAAATTGTACTATCAAAAATGTAATAAATATTTGTTTGAATAAAATATTTGTTTGAATTCCAATTCTGTGTTATTTATTTTATTCAGCAAATATTTATTTTATTTCCGAAAAATAAAATAGTACAATATCAAATACATTCAAATGAATGTATATATGTTTATTATCATCAAACAAAAATCATATACACGCATATTTAACATATAGAACCCACTTTTTTTCAGCTAAATTGTCGCCTTTCATCTAGTTATATGTAATTGCTAAAACTGATGATGTTTTGTAACTTTTGTTGAACAATTTCATATAGTTGAAGTATAATTGCATTATTTTTTTCAGTTAGAAAAGTGGAGATTAGTTGCAGTAATTTAGTAAATGTTAAATAAACAAATACCATGCATTTTTTGCTATAAATTATGTGATGTGTTATACTTTGATATGGTCCCGAGATGAACTTTAGGTCCGAGATGTAAATCCAATATTGGCGTCCGAGATGCACTCATCTCGTCCGGGATCCCCCCCGATACGATATCGAGTCACTAAAATCGCCGAGACGAACTGTGCCCGATATCCGAGATTTAAAACCTTGAAGGGTATGCCTTAGGGGTAATTGCATAATTTGTAGCATATATCTTACTTTGCGATCAATCTTGTTTATAATAAAGGCATTTGATTTGTATTGTATACTTTGTTATATAGTAATATAATTAATTAAGTAATTTATATGTATATAAATAAAAAATTCCTTAAATGAAATGTATGTGATTATAGTTACAAACATTTTTCAATCGTAAGCAATTAACCATAATATGTAATAGCCTTTTATTTAAATGTACTTGGTCAAAAAAAAATTCAAGAAAGGATATCAATACATCTGTTGAGACCAGAGTACATAACGCTCTTCAAATGTTTGGTAGTGTATTACTTATGGTTGCTGACGGCAATAAGGGATTACGTACTAAGGGTCATCATATAACTATGGAATGACTCGCTGGAGAATTTACTATTGGTTAATAATAACTAAGATCAAGCATGAAATCTGAAAGTGACAATATTACATAGTTCTCTCGACTTGAGAATGCTATTGAACTTTAATGTGGATACTCCACTTGATTATAGTTAAATTATGGCATGACATCCATCGAACGATTATAGCCGGGTTTGAGTTGAAGTATTATAATTGAAACACCATTCAATAGAGAACCCATCTCCTCTGTTATACGAGGTTAGTATCACAATCAATTATAGTCAATCAAAGTCTAATTCTTTGGTTAGAGCAGTACTGTTAATAATAATTGTTATTACTAAATCAAGGACTTTGTTTAAGGACTAACCAAGTTGAATGAGGATGATATTGAAATTTTAACCAAATCTAAATTCCATAAATCCTAAAGTGATATAATGTCGATGAACAGAATATATGTAACTAATCGTTACTGAAAGGTATTGTTCAAGAAAATATGAAATATGATTTTACTAAAATGGTATGTAAGTGATGAATTTAGCCAAACTTTCATACCACTAGCTAACGTGACATGTTAACATTAATTTTTGAATTGTTCGAAATTAATCACTGACTGAATTTACACCTCTAAGTCACACAACGTATTTGTGAATTCTCTGGAAAACCACACGATTTAAGCAGTTTATAAAAGATTACATATTAATTCAATTAATTAATATTTGAGAAATATTGATTATTGTTTAATTTATTTGATGTTTTAGTATTATTAGTAATTATCTGAATGTATATATTAAATTTATATATGCATGAATCATTATACGATATCGATATATGTTTAAATGACTTTTAAATGTAGTTAACTGCTCAACGAGCTTTTGAAAATAATTATCGATGCGATGGAATGATGTGGTCTTCCATACTAGAGGGAGAGAGGAAGGGATGTGGATGAGATTTGATTAAAAATTAATTAAGAATTAATAGCGGAAGTTTTAAAGAGAGAATAGGAAAGGTATTTATTCTCTCATTAAAATAAATCCTCTAATTCGTTTTCTTACCCCGAATATATTTTTCTTCCTCTTTTCTCTCCTGTCATAGCCTAAATTACCTCCTTCATCTTTTAAAATTCAGAACTTCATATCAAATAAAAACATCAAATAAAATAAAAGCTATACGGTTCATCTTTTTCTTGCAAAGCTGGGCGTGGATCTACTTGAGGTCCGAGGACAAATCAAGATGTTACAAAGGGCAAGACTTTTCAGGTTAAATTTTTCTATTTTATTTATATTTTTATATGTTCATTATCACCTTCTACACATCTAGTTAATTGCTTTGTTATAATGTTGTGCGAATAATATGATTTAACGATTGATTTTATATGGCATTGCACTATGTTTTACATATTTGATATCTATATAGTTAAAGCCCCACAAAATCCCTGCTATATCTCGTAGCGCTCTTCAACCACTATACTTTTTTTAATTTAGTGCTATTAAATGGTAGATCCGCTTTAAGCCCCGCTTCCGCTACACCTGCTAAATCAAGGCTTTTTAGCTCCCGCTTTAGCAACAGTAAGAAAAAAGGATTGATTTGACTAATTCATTTTAAAACCAAATCAAAAAATTAGGGTAAAGACCTAATTTTAAGGCACAAATGCTCAGTGTAAGTTAGAAATATGTTATAGTCACCAAATCTAGACGGCATAAATCATCATATTCTTTGGGTTTACTATATATGGTTGAACAATATTTCTTTTCCTACACAAATGATGTGAGAATAAGAATAAATTAACTTTAAATATTTGGTTTTATATATACTTAAGCTTTTTGCACCTTCACTATTTTCCGCTATATCCTTGCTTTATCTCCACCGTAACTTTTGCACCTCCACCGCTATTTAACCGTTAAGCGCTTTAACTGCATAGCTTGATATTGATTCAAAAATTTTAAAACTACCGCAAATATTTATTTAGATATCTACATATTTCAAATTAGATGATATAGAGTAAATTTATATTAATGTGTGTGTAAATTTTTATGTTACTACATTTTGTATAAATCAGCAGTATAAGTACGAGGCACATTAAATTTAAATGTGTTTTAATACATACATGTGTACATATGGGAACTTTAAAAGGATACAATAAGCAAAAGATACGTTGCTTTTAAATGAGATTAAGGCATATATATGGAAGTTTTAAACTATTATGAAAACTTTAAATGATAATTTATATATGAAAGATCTTATTTGTAATATTTTTGTATTGAAAATTTAAATGCCAAATTAATTATGCAAGGTTTTAAACATGCTTGGAAACTTTAAATCATGGGTTACATATGGAAAATTAATGTTGATAATTATAAACTTATAAAGCCAAAATTTCAATACTTGATCAAATTTTAAAATTATTATATATTATATTTAAATTAAATAATTTTACAAGACAGTTAATATATTCGTTAATGCTTGGTATATGCATAGTAGATATACATCAATATCTACTCATGTATATATTACACCAAGTTATATTTAGTTGAATCATTATGTTGTGCTTACATGTCTTCTCTTGTAACGAACCACCTTTTCAACCCTCAAAAGTCGATACTAATATATCAACGGTATTCAGGTGTCGAGCATCCGAGTACCGGAAAGACAGATTGTTGGAAGAAAAAAAGACAGAATATAATCTCACATTGTGATGAGTAATATGTAATATACAAACTTTTCTTTACAAAGAAAAACTGTAGTATACATATATCAATCAGAGTGACTATCCATCATCAGCCTGGACAGTTATAACAACATGTCCTCACAATTGCCGATAAATATAAACAACCAATATAGCGGAAAATAAAATATACATGAATATGTCTTAGAGGCATCCAACTCATCTCATGAAGCTCCAAACATCCAAAATAAATCTCGAAAACACGCTCTGGCTGACCTGAGAATTTTAAGAAAATAACATTCGAATTAGTTTGGTCAACCAGCGTGAGAAACACACATCATATGGATTTTAATGTTATAAAACCTTTCAAAATAAAAGTATCTCGTAAGACCATGCCGTATATAAACACTTCCAGGTTTTTACCTTACGATAACCAAACCAATTATAGGAAATCTTATGATATTGTAATAATGTCTAGGGTTCAAAATATACATGGAATCATAGACAAAATTGTTACATTAATTAAATTTGAGTATAATAGGTAGAAAACTAAGTCCGGAAGATACTTATTAGAGAATAATTTCCTTACAATGACAAAGTACCAGGGTACCATGTAACGACCCAGGGTTTGGTTGCTTTAACTAGGCAAATTTATATATAATTTATATAGTCAATAAATGGATTTTTGTTAATAAATGAACTCATTTTAATTAATTAATAATGATGGAAAATCGTTTTCAAAATTTATGTACCAAATTAAATAGTTCGTAGAAAAATGGAAAATGTGACCGAAAAACGTTTTCCGAAATTTTGACCTTTCGACACCGAAAAGTTGTCTGTCTTTGTGCACTATACACACACATATATAAGAGTTAATTAACCAAACAATAATAGTATAGTAATAGTATATTACCTTATGTTAATTGTGTTTAGCAAGTGATGTGAGAAGACATGGTTTTAAAATAATAACTTATATATACTAAGTAAATATCATTATCATTTGTCAATTCTTTAAGTACCATCATTATTATCCATCATGGCCTAGGGATGTGACTAGAGAGGGGGGTGTGACATATGAGGGGGATGGAGGTGGTGATGTGACTTGCAAAATAATGACATATTAGGATATTTTAAACTAAGGATAAATGGTAATTTCCCCACTTCCTTACATCTATAAATACACACCCCCACACACATTTTTATTTACATTCTCTCCTTTATTTTTCTAAAAACTTCCTCTCTAAAATTTCCATTGCTTCCAAAACCTTTCTAAGTATTTAAAAATCATAACTTTTCACTTTAAACCTCTTCTGAATCTAGTTTAAACTTTCTGATATTCATTTCTTCACTTTATTCTTCAAGAAACCAAGCCCACACCCACCGCACGCCACCAGGCCGAGCCCCCACACCATACGGCCAAGCCTATTTGAAGTTCAAAACCTTGGAAAAATCATCACTCTTCGAAGCTCGTGTGTTGTTTCCAAAGTCTAGTCGAAGTTGTCAATGTATTTGCGAAGTTTCAGTGAGTAAACTACTTTATTTTGGAAAGGTTTTTTTGACTTTACTATGATGTATTATTGTGATGATAACATGATGTGTAAATGGAATGGTTATTATGTTGGTTGATGTTGATTTGATGGATGTTTGTGTTTGGTGTTGAATTTGAGATTTGAATGCGGTATTGTCAAGTTAGTAAGCATGTAAACATATAATTTTATATGTGTTCATTGTGGTGTTAAGAGTACGGTAATGTGGCTGTATGGATTGTGATTTAAAAACCAAAGTATGTTGTGTTGAGTCAAAGTTAATAACTTTGTGTGTTGCGACGGACGTGAGATTCTATTCGAAATCAAAAACTATGATTTCTTGTTTAAAAGTTTGGAAATTGTTTCAAAGTTTCTATCTTTGTTTCAAAGTTTCAAAAATTTTAAAAAGTTATATTTCCAAACATGAAATAGAAAAGAATCTAGCAAGTGTTTCGCTTAAAGTATGTTTAAGCAAACTGCGCTCATAGCAATAGTCGCAATGGACGCAGTTCGCTAAAATTTCCGATTTTCGTATTAAAACATTTTCTTTTGGAAATGGTTTTGCAAAGGTTTTTTTTTCAAACTTAATTAGTAATATAAAAAGAGATTAAGTTTAGTTAAATTAATATTTTATTTTTTTAATAAATTAATTAGTACTTAATTGATAATTTGGTAAGTGATTAAGGGTTAAGTAACACTTTAAGAAGGTTAATGACTAATTAGAGATTAATAAAGTTTTAATTAGTGATTAATGAAGTTAAGAAGTAATTTAATGATTAATTATTATTTAATTAGTTAATTAATTATTACCTAATTAAGTGATTATTTAATCTACTTTTAATTAATTAGGTTTAACTAATAATGAATTATTTTAACCTTGTCTGAGATGCTTTAAGAAGTTAATTAGGACTTAACTAAGTTCATTAAGTTAATTAAAGTTTAATTACGAATTAATCTTGATTTAATTAAGATATAATTAGGGTTTAAGCTAATTAAATATACTTTAATCTTTTCAAAACTATTTTTAAACTTAATTGGTTATGTTTTAAATCAATCTTCTTATCAAATAAAGTGATTTTAAATCAAAGAATCTCATCGTATGGACCATTAAGTAGCCAAATGAATTAAAGTAGTAATTGTAAAACATAGACACATTTTATGGAAAGTAAGTTGACTTGTGTTAGCACAAATGCTGAATATCAATAACATGATAAACACAAAGAGGTTAATTTCTATAAGCGGCTCATGATAACTTAAGTATATGGAGTGTATGTCCATATGTAAATCTTGCACCGGATAGTGGAGTTGTTCACTATCAAATAACTTGACCATTTTAAATTATTGAAAGTTGGTTTGAAGAGACCGAGATCAGATGATGAATAATTATCCGAAAACCACTTCGAACCAATGTAAAGTGTTCTAATTGGAACTATCGAAGTCATGATCAAGATTCAAGACTTTAAGTGCAAGGGCTATCTTTCCATTAACCCTGAGGGTGATTCTAAAACAGGTGTAGTGGAAGCAGTGTCTTCGGTTCATTCATCTCCTGAATGACTTGTATGGATGAATGCTGACATTGTGTCAACATCTGTAAGGCAATGTTAGCATTCCAATAGAGAAGTGCTATGTGTGAAAGGTAATGACGTAGCCTCCGGCCTCATCAACCGAGAATGACTAAAACAGGGGATATGCAGCATGGACATATGGGTCGCACCCATTAGGGTATGATCATTTCCATCTAGAACAAGTCCCTACTTAGATATACTATAGTCCCAAATGGTTGCTGATCCCAACCAAGGGGTGATCATATTCAGTACTATCCAGCAAGGGATAGGCCAGTCTTGTGTTGGCAGGGATCATTCGGTACGATCTTGGTACGCTAATCTAGAGGAGTACTATGGCAGGCGGCACCACGTAGCCTTGTCATTGTATAGAATCCAATCTCCTATACATGCCTTTACGTTTTTAGTTGTATACCAAAATATGTTGCAATATGAGATGCATGCATTTTAGCTATGTTCTATATTTCTTTTAAAACCTTAGGCATTATCATAATATCACTAGTTTTAAATAGAAAGTGTTTTGGTTACCATTAGGTAAAAAACCCATCCATGTTTATATGCGGCGTGGTCTTATGAGATACCCTTTATTTTTCAAAGGAGTTTTCAAATAAAAATAATGTTGTTTGAGTTTACTCACACCAGACCGATGTCTGACCCAGAGTTTATTTTTCTTTTCCCTAAACTCTTGGGTACTCAATTTTTATGAGTAGTCAAGTGATCCAGGTTTCTCTCGAAAGCATATTGGAGGAGCTAGAGTAGGTGGCTTCATGGATAGCTATTATTAGTATAAATTATTCTGTTGTGTATGTATGTATGATCTATGTATTTTATGGACAAGCAGTTGTGATTGTCCTAGTTTGGAACTTGTATTATTGAACTCTGATGTAATATTTTGGCTATGACTATGTAATATACTACATTATCTATTATATGTTGTTCCCTGCGTTATAAATTCTGTGTTTGATTAGTCTTCTTCTTATCATTCTCATTTCTTCCACCCATAATGACTTGTCTTTCGAACGCAAGAAAGGCGGTTCGTTACATTTGGTATCAGAGCGTTAGGTTAAGCGAACCCCTAGTTATCTTTAGGTTATGGTCAACTTCGAGAGAGCATATTTGTAATTTTACTCATATATATATATATATATATATATATCCATGATAGGTAGATCAGCTTTGAGATTTTGATTAGTGCTCTCCTTTTTGGAATTTATCTCGTCCAAAGTATTCTAAGAATTATCTTGCAATGCCTAGGTAGTAAGAACTGAGCATTAGAGGCAGACGAGGTAGAAGTATTAGCATCACTATGACCACCAAAGGTCAGACTCAGACTGGAAGGGTTGGAGCTGTCGAAGAGCCAACACCAGGGCAACCAAGGGTGAATTTTGCAACTTTATGTAAGGATTACACAAATTTGGGAGGAAAACTGTTTAAGGGAACTGAGCCTATCGTAGAAGTTGAAGCTTGGTTGAGCACTTGTGAAAAGATTTTCAAAGGTCTGGATCTATCAGACGAGTGCAAGATATTTTTAGCATCATGGCAATTGTAAGAAGGAGCCGCAGCTTGGTGGGACTCGCTCATAGCCAATGTTCCAGAAGAGGAGTTTATTTGGGCTCATTTTGAGGAAGCATTTGAAGATCAGTTCCTGCCTGCAGCCGATAAGACTCAGATTTATAGAAATTTCTTGGACTTGAAGTAGGGAGATTCATCTGTGGTAGAATATTAGATGAAGTTCAACGAGCTATCTTGTTTTGGACTATAATTGATCAATACTCCACTAAAGAAAAATGAGATGTTTGTTTTGGGAATGAGGGAGAATTTCCATGAGAGGATGACTGCCCATGTTAAGGGTTCATGGATTTGGTAGACATGACACTAAGGTATGAACTCTTGGACAACAAGAGCCTACTCCAGCTGTAACAAATGATAATGCCGGCAGCAAAAATTCAATCAAAAGTAAGTTTAAGCCGAACTGGAGTAAGCAAGGTAAAGGAAATCCAGGTGGGAATAAGGTAACAAGTTTAAGGATACCACTTGTTATATCTGTAAGCAGAAGGGTCATATTGCCAAATTCTGTAAAGACTCTAAAACTTCGAAGCAGCTAGCAAGACCTATCTCTCTAATGGTCTAGAAGACGTTATGCTTCAACTGTCACCAACCTGGACATATGATAAAGGATTGGCCACTCATGAAGCAGGTATAGTAGGCTAAAGTGTATGCGATTAAGGACGAGCCATCAACCTCGAGAGATGTGAAGGGAAAGGGCATTCTTGAAGGTACCATATTAATCAATGGTATTTTTGTTCGAGTTTGGTTTGATACTGGTGCCTCCCACAGTTTTGTCTCTTTAGAAGTCGTAAAGAAATTTCATTTTATCCCAAATATTGTAGAAAACCCTATTTGTGTATCTAATCCTATAGGAGGTGTAACCCATTTGAACCTAGTGTGTGAAGACGTGCCAATTTCTTATCTTTCCCATCATTTACTTATGATCCATATATCATAAATTTTAAGGAATTTGACCTCATTCTCGGTATGGACTGGTTATCAATATAAGGGGCTATCTTAGACTATAGAGAAAGAATGGTAACATTAGTAACCAAATTGGGAAATATTGCTAAAGTACCTTGTGAGGACCCTGGTATTCATATGTGTAGTTTCCTATATGCCTTGGAAGCATCTCAAGAAGGGTTAGGATCCACAGAGATTGTTAAGAACTTTCCTGATGTGTTTGAAAAAGTTAGGAATTTAACCTCACATAGGGAGATAGAACTCCACGTTGATCTAGCTTCTGGTGCAAGACCCGTAGTTCAACCAAAGAGAAGAATGGCTCAAAGGGAAAGAGAGGAGTTAGTAAAGCAAACCCAAGACTTGTTGGAGAGGGGATTGATTAGACCTAGTCAGTCGAGCTGGTGATCAGCAGTAGTCTTTGCTCGGATGGATCTTTAAGATATTAGAAATAAATATCCTCTGCCCTGTATCGATGACTTATTTGACCAACATCATGGAGCTACGGTATTTTCCCAAATGGATCTAACTACCGGATTTCACCAATTAAGGGTTGCTGAGGATAGTATACCCTTAACTGCCTTTAGGGGCCGAGACTTTTTCTTTGAGTGGTTGGTTATGCCTTTTGGGCTAACCAATGCACCCGCATATTTCGTGTATCTTATGAATCGAGTTTTCTGAGAGGTTCTAAATAAGTTCGTGCTTGTTTTTATCGATGACATTTTAATTTACTCCAAACTGGAAGAGGAAAATAGATATCACTTGGAAGTAGTTTTAAAAACCCGGAGGAGACATGTTTTGAAAGCAAAGTTTTCTATGCCAATTTTGGCAATTGGAAGTATGATTTTTAGGGCATATTGTATCGGGAGATGGTATCTTAGTAGACCCGATAAAGGTGGAAGCAGTATAGGAATGGAAGCGACCTCGGACTCCTACTGAAGTTCGCAGTTTCTTAGGATTGGCCGGTTACTATAGAAGATTCATTCAGGATTATTCTAAAATCTCCTCACATTTGACTAAGTTGACTAAGAAAGGTGATGTTATCCGGCCTTTTAGCGTGGCTATAATCAGACTGACTAGACAAGTTAGACTAGACGATCATCAAGGAAGACAGCCCGGAGAGATGATTATTAGGCTCAAAGATTAAGCACATGCAATGATATGAAGCGATGATTAATCGAGGCCAAGAGATAGACTCTCCAGAATATTCTAAGTATGGAATAATACCTCCCCTATGCGGGGGATCAGTGTGTTGAGTTTCGGCATTCCCGTGTTCCGAACGTGTTCGATTCACTGTGTTTAGGCGCATCAACGGTCGAAGTCTCCCATGCCGGCGTCCCGATTGAACATCCTTCCATCGCCTCCCATCGGGCATATAATTTGGTCTTGGCAACACATTGTAACAAAAGGAATCCCCAATGTTACATGCCACCAATCCCATATATATACCACGATTATTCCAAATATCCTACGATGTGGGACTTTTAACCCGTTCAATCCATGCACTCACTCCATTTACAATGCGAGCCACACCTAACAATCTCCACCTTGGCGAGCATTACTCAAGTCACCTTGGAGTTATACCGAGTCCTCTTCGCAGTTGTGTCAGGCTGCTACTCCGAGTTCTCATAAGCATAGGGAAGCGGGCTGCTTAACCATATCTCCACCTTAACGAGCATCCCATGCTCAAGCCCCATTGGAGCCATGCTTCGGTCATGCTGCATCATACCGGTCCCTCGAACCAAGGAGCTCCGATACCATGTTGAGTTTTGGCATTCCCACGTTCCGAACGCGTTTGCTTCACAGTTTTTAGGCGCATCAACAGTTGAAGTCTCCCATGCCGAAGTCCCGATTGAACATCCCTCCATCCCCTCCCATCGGGCATATAATTTGCTTTTGGCAACACATTGTAACAGAAGGAATCCCCAATGTTACGTGCCACCAATCTCATATATATACCACAATTATTCCAAATATCCTGCGATGTGGGACATTTAACCCGTTCAATCCATGCACCCACTCCATTTATAATGCGAGCCACACCTAACACAGTGCCTATCCCTTTCCCTAGGGGATCAGTACATATCCTCAATTTTTGTCCAAAACTTGGTAAGATCGATATAAAGTGACAAGGAAGACCCCATGAGGCTATATTTCAAGTTTCAAGTCATTTGGACTTCGTATGCTCAAGTTATGGGCAAATCACTTCACCTATTAAAAGGTCAGTATAAAAGGGATCGGTATAAAAGGGATCGTCCATATTCAGCTTTCACTACATATTGCACCAATGATCGGCCAATAACTCAGAATCTACAGGTGCTATCAACTTGAAACTTGGAGTATAAGCTAATTAGGATGTGTGGAACACCCCAGAGGAATCACATGACATTTGGAGTTGGGGAGATTGGTACCTATCCCTCTAGAGGGATCGACAGAAATCAGAATTCAAGCAACACTACTTCACGGAAAATGTGATCTCTCACAAACCGTACGTCAGAATTGCACGAAATTTGGGGAGCAAGTAGCTAACATCATGGGGCATCCCTCAAAGGGATCGCACTTAATTTGGATGCACTAATAGGGATCGATACTGATCCCTATTGTGGGCCTGATGGGCCTGCAAATTTTTGGGTAGCCTTGTCTTGGTCTTCCGAACCTTTTGTCAAAATTTTAGTCTGATCCATGCACGTCTTCCCCTATAAATACAGCAGGCATAGCGTCAGAAAAGGGATCCTACTTTCCCTGCTGAGGCTCTACCATTTTTACTCTTCACTTTTGTACTATTGGATCCCAGCTGATCTAAACAATCTTATAATCATAATCAAGTGGAAGATCAATAAAAATATGAAGTGAACATAGGTCAAGATTGCCGAACCACTATAAAAATCTATGTGTTTATTTACTTTTTCTGCTCTATTTTTAATTTCATTCTTCATTTAATCTCTACTAGATTCTATTGGGTGTTGATGCCCATTTTTGGCGTCAACAGGTGAAAAGTTTGAATGGACTCCAAAATGTGAGGAAGCATTTGGAGAACCGAAGAAGAGACCAGTGCCCCAGTTCCGGCTGTCGCTGATGGAACTAGTGGGTTTATGGTGTTTACCGATGCATGTGAAGTTGGATTGGGAGCTGTTCTGATGCAGAATGGAAGACTGATTGTGTATGCTAGCATGCAGTTGAATTTAAATGGAAAGAACTATGCTACGCATGACTTAGAGTTATTAGCTGTGGTCTTCGCATTGAAATATGGATGCATTATTGGTTGGGTAAAATTCTTCCTTTATTCTTGCTTTCTTTCTTTCTCTTTCTTTAGATATTCTAGTAAGTAGGATTTTCTTCTTCTTCAATTAGGTGAAAAGTTCGAGCTCTACACTGATCATAAATCCCGAAGTATCTTTTCACCCAAAAAGACCTGAATCTCAGACAATAAAGATGGTTAGAGTTCTTGGCAGCATACGACTTGGACATTCTTTATATGCCGGGAAAAGATAATGTAGTGGTGGACGCCTTAAGAAGGGTTGCAGTTTTGTCTCTTTTGGAAGTTACCTCGACTCTTCAGCTAAGGATAATGGACAACCAAAGGAAGGATAGTGCTACGGAGAAGTTAATTCGAGGAGTCAAGGAAGGTCAATGTACATATTTTGAGATGGATCACCAGGGTGTTTTAAGGATCAAGGGAAGATTGTGCGTTCCAGATATATATGGACTGAGATAGGAAGTGTTGTCGGAATGTCACAAATCTAGATTGAGTATTTACCTTGGAGTTCACAAGATGTATAAGGACATGGGGAGAGTCTTTTGGTGGCCAGGAATGAAGAAGGATATCTCCACCTTCGTGAGCAGACGTGCGAGTTGCCAACAAATTATGGGAGATCATCAAAAAATGGTCGGATTACTTCAACCTTTGGAAAGCCCTAAGTGGAAATGGAAGATGATATCAATGGATTTCATAGATGGGTTACCTAGAACCAGGAAAGGAAACGAAGGAGTGTGGGTCATTGTGGACCGGTTAACAAAAAGTGCACATTTTACTCCGGTCAAGCCAACTAGAACGACAACTTCATTGGCAGAAATTTATATGAGGGAAGTAGTTCATCTACATGGAGTTCCAATAAGCATAGTAAGTAATCGAGATCATATCTTCACAAGACAATTCTGGGGAGCTCTGCAAATAGCTTCGGGAACAGAGTTAAGTCTAAGTACTGCCTACTATCCTCAAACCGATGGCCAGACTAAAAGAGTAAATCGCATTTTGGAAGATACGCTGAGAGCCTATATTCTTGATTTCGGAGGATCATGAGAGGATCATATTCACTTGGTTGAGTTCTCTTATAACAACAACAATTAAGCTAGCATTGGAGTTGCGCCTTATGAAGCTCTGTATGGGAGACCATGCAAATCACCTGTATGTTGGGTAGAATCTGTAGATTGTTTGGTGGTTGGTCCAGATATGATTCGAGAGGCGATGAAGAAAGTTGAAATGGTTAGAAGAAGGATGAAAGAAGCTAAGGATCACCAAAAGAGTTATGCTGACAAGAGAAAGAAAGATATGGAATTCGAAGTCGGTGATGCTGTGTATGTGTAGATAACTCCCATCAAAGGAGTCGCTCGATTTGAAAAAGCTGGAAAGCTGGCACCAAGATACATTGGACCATTCAAAATCATGGAAAGGATTAGACCACTCGCTTACATAGTTGAGCTGCCCGAAAAGTTATCAGGAGTTCACATTGTGTTCCATGTGTCCCATTTAAGGAAAAGTGTGCATGATCCATCTTCAGTGGTGGAAACGTCAGTTCAGGATGACTTGAAAATAGAACCGAACCTGATGGTAGTTAGACATCCAGTCAGTATTGTGGATCAAGATGAGAAGAAATTGCGCAACAAAGTGGTGCGACTGGTTAAGATCCAGTGGAGCGATGATCCCAGAGACTGCATTTGGAAAACTGCAGATCACGTAAAGAAAGCTTTTCCTAGATGGATGTTAGGATAGTTGTTGTGTACGTGTCATGGATGTATTTTCATTTTGGATGCTTGTATACCTTTTGTATGAATTTTATGGAATGAATATATGATTCCTTTTGTGTTAACTCTTGTTAGTAATTTCAGAGAATGTAATGACCCAGGGTTTGGTTGCTTTAACTTGGCAAATTTATATAGTCCATAAATGGATTTTTATTAATAAATGAACTCATTTTAATTAATTAATAATGATAGAAAAATCGTTTTCAAAATTTTTTTACCAAATTAAATAGTTCGTAGAAAAATGGAAAATGTGACCGAAGAACGTTTTCCGAAATTTCAACCTTTTGACACCGGAAAGTTGTCGAGAACGTTATTCGTTTTTGTGCACTATCTATACACATATTTAAGAGTTAATTAACCAAACAATAATATTACACTAATAGTATATTATCTTATGTAAATTATGTTTAGCAAGTGATGTGACAAGACATGGTTTCAAAATAGTAACTTATATATACTAAGTACATATCATATCTCTTGTCATTTCATTAAGTACCATCATCATTATCCATCATGGCCTAGGGGATGTGACTAGAGAGGGGGGATGTGACATATGAGGGGGAGGAAGGTGGTGATGTGACTTGTCAAAATAATGACAGTTTAGGATATTTAAAATAAGAACAAAATAGTAATTTCCCCACTTCTTTTCATCTATAAATACACACCCACACACACACACATTTTTATTTACATTCTCTCCTTCATTTTTCTAAAAACTTCCTCTTTAAAGTTTCCATGGCTTCCAAAACCTTTCTAAGTATTTAAAAATCTTAACTTTTCACTTTAAATCTCTTCCGAATCTAGTTTAAACTTTCCAATATTCATTTCTTCACTTTATTCTCCAATAAACCAAGCACACACCCACCCCGCACCACCAGGTCGAGCCCCTGCACCATCAAGCTGAGCCCATTTGAAGCACAAAACCCCGAAAAAATCTTCACTCTTCGAAGTCGTGTGTTGTTTCCAAAGTCTAGTCGAAGTTCGCTTTGTATTTGTGAAGTTTCGGTGAGTAAACTACTTTATTTTGGAAAAGTTTTCTGGACTTAACTATGATGTGTAATTGTGATGATAATATGATGTGTAAATGGAATGGTTATTATGTTGGTCAATGTTGATTTTGATGGATGTTGGTGTTTGGTATTGAATATTAGATTTGAATGTGATATTGTCAAATTAGTAAGCATGTAAACATATATTTTTATATGTGTTCATTGTGGTGTTAAGAGTACGGTAATGTGATTGTATGGATTGTGATCTAAGAACCAAAGTATGTTGTGTTGAGTCAAAGTTAACAACTTTGTGTGTTACGACGGACGTGAGATCCGATTTGAAATCAAAAACTATGTTTTCTTGTTTAAAAGTTTGGAATTTGTTTCAAAGTTTTATCTTTGTTTCTAAGTTCCAAAAACTTTTAAAAGTTATGTTTCCAAACATGAAATAGAAAAGAATCAAGCAAGTGTTTCGCTTAAAGTATGTTTAAACAAACTGCGCTCATAGCGGTAGTCGCTATGGATGTAATTCGATAAAATTTTCGATTTTCGTTTTAAAACATTTTCTTTTGGAAATGGTTTTGCAAAAGTTTTTTTTTCAAACTTAATTAGTAATATAAATAGAGATTAGTTTTAGTTAAATTAATATTTTATTTTTTAATAAATTAATTAAAAATAATTAGTACTTAATTGACAATTATGTAAGTGATTAAGGGTTAAGTAACACTTAAAGAAGGTTAATGACAAATTAGTGATTAATAAAGTTTTAATTAGTGATTAATGAAGTTAAGAAGTAATTTAATGATGAATTATTATTTAATTAAGTGATTATTTAATTGACTTTTAATTAATTTGGGTTTAACTAATAATGAATTGTTTTAACCTTAACTAAGATGCATTAAGAAGTTAATTAGGACTTAACTAAGTTCATTAAGTTAATTAAAGTTTAATTATGAATTAATCTTGATTTAATTAAGTTATAACTTGGGTTTAAGCTAATTAAATATACTTTAATCTTTTCAAAACAATTTTTAAACTTAATTGGTTATGTTTTAAATCAACCTTCTTTTCAAGTAAGTGATTTTAAATCAAAGGATCTCATCCTCTGGACCATTAAGTAGCCAAATGAATCAAAGTAGTGATTATAAAACGTTGACACATTTTATGGAAAGAAAGTTGACTTGTGTTAGCATAAATGTTGAACATTAGTAACGTGATAAACACAAGGAGGTTAATTTAGATAAGCGGGTCGTGATAACTTTAGTATATGGAGTGTATGTCCATATGTAAATCTTGCACCGGATAATGGAGTTGTTCACTATCAAATAACTTGACCATTTCAATTTATCGAATGCTGGTTTGAAGAGACCGGGATCAGATGACGAATAGTTGTCCGAAAACCACTTCGAACCAACGTAAAGCATTCGAATTGGAACTATCGAAGCATGATCAAGATTCAAGACTTTAAGTGCAAGGGCTATCTTGCCATTAACCCTGAGGGTGACTCCAAAATGGGTGTAGTGGAAGAGTGCCTTCGGTTCGTTCATCTCCTGAACGACTTGTATGGATGAATGCTGATATTATGTCAACATTGGGAAGGCAATGTTAGCATTCCAAAAGAGAAGTCCTATTTTTGAAAGGTAATGATTTATCCTCAGGCCTCATCAACTGGGAATGACTAAAACACGTGATATGAAACACAACCAAGTGGGTAGCACCCATTAGGGTATGATCATTTCCATCTAGAACTAGTCCCTACTGAGATATACTATAGTTCCAAATGGTTGCTGATCCCAACCAAGGGGGTGATCATATTCGGTACTATCTAGCAAGGAATAGGCCAGTCCTGTGTTGGCAGGGATCGTTCGGTACGATCTCGGTACGCTAATTTGGAGGTGTACCATGGCAGGAGGTACCCCAGTAACCTTGTCATTGTATGGAATCCAATCTCCAATACATGCCTTTATGTTTTTAGTTGTATACCTAAATATGTTGGAATGTGAGATGCAAGCATTTCAGCTGTGTTCTATATGTATTTTAAACCCTTAGGCATTATCATAATATCACTAGTTCTAAATAGAAAGTGTTTTGGTTACCGTTAGGTAAAAAACCGTCCGTGTTTATGTGCGGCGTGGTCTTACAAGATACCTTTTATTTTTCAAAGGATTTTTCAAATAAAAATTTTGTTGTTTGAGTTTACGCACACCAGACCGATATTTGACCTAGAGTTTGTTTTTCTTTTCCCTAAACTCTTGGGTACTCAATTTTTATGAGTAGTCAAGTGATTGAGGTTTCTCTCGAGATCATGTTGGAGGAGCTAGTGTGGATAGCTATTATTAGTATAAATTATTCCACTGTGTATGTATGTGTGGTCTATGTATTTTATGGACAAGAAGTTGTAATTTTCTTAGTTTCGAACTTGTATTATTGAAATCTGATGTAATATTTTGGTTGTGACTATATAGTATACTATATTATCTATTATATGTTGTTCTCTGCATGGTAAGGTTCTGTGTTTGATTAGTCTTCTTCTTATCTTTCTCATTTCTTCAACCCATAATGACAAGTCTTTCGAATGGAAGAAAGGCTGTTTTATACATACCATCTACCACAATACACCTCTAGAAAATGTATAGAGTGCCTCGCCTAGACACCCTGCCAACACAAGGCCGGCCTATCCCTTACTGGATAGTACTGAGTATGTTATCAACTCAGTTGCTTTGCAACCTTTTCCTCGAGAGCTCCCATGCACAACCAAATCCAAAAAAATATATGTATGTATGTATGTATATCTAGAAGGGTGATAACTGTAACAACCCAATATTTTTGCAAATATTTTTAAATTATTTTAAATTAAATTTTATTTCAATATTTTATTTTTAAAACATTTTAGAAGTATAGTTATAATTTTTCAAAGTTAATTGTATTTTTGTTTGAAATTTTTAATCCTAGTTTCAATATAATAAATTATTTTCTTTATTTACTATTTCTTCTTCCTAAGAATATTTGTTTATTTTCATTTTCACTTTATTTTTGTTTGTCTTTTATTCATTTTACTTGATATTTTATTTGTTTATTTTGAATTAAAAAGAATTGGAAATTCAAAGAGGCAAAGTCTTTTCATTTGCTTGTGACTTTTCATTTGCTTGACTTTTCATTGCCTGGTCCTTTCAATTTCTTTGGCCTTTCATTTTCTCTAGTTTTAGCCGTGCATTACTTTTGTTTTTCACGTGAGAAAGCTTCTCATTCACTTCATTCTCACGACATATCATTTCTGAAATTATTTTGGTGAGCAATGGCTTCCATTCTCCTCTTTTCTCTCTTTTCTTCATTTTTTTCCATTGTTTGCTCGGCCTAACCCTCCACCATCTCCACCGACCATCACCACCATCATCTCACCCTCACCATCCATGGCACACCCTCCATCTCCTCTGACCAGTAGTGGCCGTGAGCACTAGGTTGAAGAAAACACCACAAAAACTTTGCCTAAACCCAAACTATGCATAGCCGAGCATGTTTTCCACCATCCCCTTCACATGTTCACCTCGGCCACCACCATAAACCACCACCACCTGTTCAAATGACCCCTGACCATCATCACCTGACCTGTAGCAGCCCCTGGCCGAGCCACTTGACCCATAGGCCGAGCCTAGATGCAACCAAAACTCCACCTTTTAGCCTTGCCTTTTGACCTCCCTTGTTTTGCAACTCCTTCCTCTTCATATTCTCCTTTGTAGCCGTGCCTATATGAGTCCAAACCAGATCCATTTCAACCTGAAAACATGTCATGACCGAGCCAAATAACATGTATGGCCGAGCAAACATAGTGTAGTGGTCAAGCAAAAATCGATTAAAAACTTGGTGATGTCTTTTGTTTATTTTGATTCCATTTTTGTTTCAATTTATCTTTGTGTTAAAAATATATTTATAATTGCTTTATTTTTTTATTGTTGTATACAAGATTAACATCTTAGCTATCCCTCCACTTGAATCCAAAGTCATGCTATATCGTGCCTTCTGCATTTATCTATGTGTTTTGATTTGCGAACTCCAACTTAAAGAGGTGAGTTATTCACGCTTGACATTCATACTTATAAAATTGTGAAGTGACAACAAGTGAACGTGTAGAAAATATTATATCATGTTATACTTGCCTGTGATATGTAAATTATATGATGTTAAACCCTGTTATAAACTTATCACATCATCTGCTATGTTATATTCTGTTATATTGTTTATTGTATTCTGTTTCTCACACTGCAAGTTCCCTGTAGAATAGAATCACTATGGGTTGAAATGATACATACCTGAACAGACTTTAGAGGTAACGACCCTGAATTTTTGACATTGGAAATCAGAATATTTAATTGATTTTAAATATCTGGAAGTTAGTTTAATTTGAAATTCAAATATCAGAATGAATTTGGCAATTTAATTATTGAATTTAATTTACTGAAGTTGGGTAAAATATTTAAATCTTAAGTTTTGAGCTTGTTAAAAATAATTTGAAGTCTTGAAAAATCTATATTGATAATACTGAAGATAATAAAAGCTT
The DNA here is from genome assembly GCA_030737815.1 of Allium fistulosum. Taxonomy (NCBI): domain Eukaryota; kingdom Viridiplantae; phylum Streptophyta; class Magnoliopsida; order Asparagales; family Amaryllidaceae; genus Allium; species Allium fistulosum. Next base: position 91,696,917 of record CM060905.1, read on the forward strand.
CAGAATTGAATTTGAAACTGTTTTGTTCAGTTTTGAATTTTTATTGTTTAAATCGATATTTGAAAATAGCCTTCTGATGAACAGTCTCGGAATTCGACGGAACCAGTTTCATTGGATCCGCAATATTGTATTATTATCGGATTTCAAATTTCGGAGCATTTGGAGTTGTCGTGTGATCGTACGGATTGTAAACGCGCTGAAATTTATATCGAATTTAATATTATAACTGCTCCAAAAAGCTATCTTCTCCATACGATCGAATTTGGACTCAAAACCTTTTCCATTACGTTTAGAATAGGCGTATAACATTATAAACGCCTAGCGGCACGCCTCGGTAGGAGATCGAGATTTTAAGTTACGAATTTGAGATAATTTTTAATTTAAATAAATATATTCATTGATTGACATATGCTCATATCAGCCGCTTTCTTTCATTTCGAATCACTGTACACACCCTCTCCTTCATGCAACCCTTCACTCAATTCAGAAATCACGTCTTTATTTCATTTCAATTTCAAAAGGAAATATCTCGTCCCCATTCTCTTGTTCAAATGAAAAGGGAAATCAAAAATGGCCGCGTTCCTCTATTTTTTTCGAAATCGAAATCAAAACGGAAAGGAAAAAATAAAATAAACAACACAATATCGTTCCCCTCTTTCATTCTCGTTCAAAAGAAAATCATGGCCGCTCTTCCCTCTTCCATTTTCGAAATCAAATCAGAGAAAAGGAGGGCATCGCGATGAGCTTCGCAAGTGGGAGCAGGCGTTCGAGCATCTCAGTTCACTCGAATGGGGTCGCGACATATTTTTCCACCGCTAGTTCGAGCTCGAGACGTGGAAGTGGAGGCGCGCAAGCTCGAGGTCGCACCCTGTTCGTTAAGCAAGGAATCACGTAAGGCGATTCGTAGGGTCGCGATTTCAAGGGTGGGTAGTCGGAATCGATTTCGTTCGATTCAAGAAGAGAGAAGGGGTGGCGATTGAATCCAACAAACGAGGTGGAAATGCAGGCGACGTGTGGTTCGACAATGGTGCTCACGAGTGGGTTCTAGGCTTCACGAGGCTGCGTGCGTGGGTACGAGGGGCCAATTCTGGAAGGTCAGTTAGGTATATCGTTTTACTATTAATTTAATTAAATAGATAAATTTTTATACATATGCAAAAGAAAGAAAGAATTTATTTACAGTGATTTAAGGATTTATGTGTATATGTATATATACAGTAAAATACACTGCTGTTGTTATTATAATATATATATATATAGTTGAAATTTAAAATATTGAAGAGTTTTTAAATCTATATAGATTTTTGTTTTGGTGTATATATATAGTTTTAAAAAGATAAATTTACTTATATATACAAATTAAACCTGCTAATTGATTTTTAGAAAAATGAATTATGGTGATTTACTCGATTTATTAACTTATTAAATTTATTTTAGTTACCAAAGATTATTTAAAAAGGGAAATTAGTTTAAATTACATTAATAAAGAGTAATTGATGTGTTCGATTAATTCAAATAGTAATAAATTGTGAATTGTTTATACAAGGTCTAAAATCGAGAAAACAAGCGGGAATGGAAAATGGATTGCAATTTAAAAAGCAAAGGTGAGATCTTCTCACTCACTCGACCGTTTGTTGAATTTAAATAGTTGAATTGAAATTCTGGATGTGTTTGGATGAATTGGATAATTTATCTGTTGATGATATTAGATATAGTAGGATATATATATATATATATATGGAGATTGATTTCCCGCATTATATAGCAGATGAGACCCTATGCGCCGCATAATAGCAGATGATATTTTATAAATCCCATATACCGCGATATTCCAGCTCGAAGTGGAATTGGTATTTAATTGTTGTGCTAACATCTGTGGATGCAGGGAAACAGGTTGGAGGTATCCAACTGGATTCCTCAAATTGTATGAATTTGTTTCATATGTTGTATGAATTTGTTTCATATGTTGTGTGATGAATTTTTGATAATCTGTGAATGATTATATTGACGGTTGAATTTGTTGAAGGCTATAATTTAGCCGAATGTATTTTTGGTATCGTTGGATACCAGAAATAAATAAAATTGGATTTTTGAAATTAAAGTAGGAAATTTTAAGTGAATTCCTTTTGAAAGAATTGGGTGAATTTAAAAGAAGGAATTTAAAAGCATAAAGTTGATTTTCGAAATCTTATCGAACTATTTCCAAAATATGGGAAAAGATATTATTAAATGAGTATTGAATAATATTGTTGAAAAGTTGAAGAATTTATTGAAAATGGAATTTTGAATAATTTGGAAAGAATAAAGGGATTTATTTAAAAGGCGACAAAATTCTAGAAATCAATTTGATAATTGATTTGGTATTTGAAAATGAATCTTTAGGAAATCGATATGAAAATCTATTTGGTGTTGAATGAAAATGGATTTTTTGTTGGAATAAATTTGGAAATTGATTTGTAAAATGATTTGGTATTTGGAAATAAGTTCAGAAATAAATTTGCAAATGGTTTTTTATTTGGAAATAAACTTAGAAATCAATTTGCAAATGTTCTGTTCTACTGAAAATAGACTTGGGAATCAATTTGAAATTTGATTTGGTGTTGAAATAAATTTAGAAATCAATTTGAAATTTGATTTGGGGGTTGAAAGTGAATATTTGAAAAGTCGTATATAAGTGAATATTTGGAAATTTAAATTCCGGTGGAAATAAATAACATCGGGAATTTTATTCCACGAGTGAAAAGTGATTTGAAATTTGTTTTCAAAGTGATGAAGTATGGAAAATATATATCTTGCAAAGATATTTTGAAATTTAATAATTTGGAAAAATTATTTAAACTGGTTGATTGTTGTGAATGTTGTTTGATAGTTAAATAACCGACTATCAATATTGGCCTTTGAAATGGCACTTGAATTTGTTTTTAAAACAAGCGCTCGTTATTCGGTTTAGCCGGGGGAGGACTTTGTGTCATATAACCCATTCCGAATAATGATACGACATTGTGGATTGCAATTGAAGATCGAATTTGCAAAGGCTTCTTCCTTTATTTGGACGAAGTGCTTTCGGTTCTGTTCGAACCCAAAACAGACTTGTATGGTCGTATGTTTGACACTACACTTTGAGATATAAAGCAGATTTCTTTCAAATACATATCTGTTGGTGGCGGAGAATTTATTCTCTTAGCTTAACACCCTTCTCTGAGACGTACGAGCTCAGAGGTTATGTAGTTGAAGGTTATCAGTGATATACTCCCAATTTGGTAGTGTGGCATGCTAAGTGTTGCTGTGTGTTGCTGATCATTTGTTGATTAAAGCATGGCTTACGTGTAAAGCGTAGCTTTGTGGACGAGACCTCATCGGACCTCACACCCCGGAAATGGTCGAAACAGGAAGATGCAGCAAGGTTATGAGGATCGCTCCCTTTAGGGTATGTCATTTCCTTCTGGAAAAAAGTGGTAGCATGGTATGGAGCCCAAATATTTTACCTGTGTGGTTGCTCCAATCTCATTTACTGTGTGATTGTTGCTTTGTGATCGAGGGCCCTCAGATAAAGGTCGCAAATGACCGGGGGTGGCATACTCGTGTAGTAGTTACCTAGTAAGAGGTAACCCGGCCTTGTGTTGGCAGAGAGCTAGTTAGTTCTCGGGGCGTCCCTCCAAAGACGTTCCCATGTGGCATAGGAAATTCCTTAGCCTGACCATTTGTTGGAAAATCCAAAGAAACAATACGAGTCCTTTACGATTGCAATTTGTATAACCTGTCACCTCAGGTGGCAGCTATAGTAGGCATAATATAATGGTACCTATGCTGGCTAAGATTAATATTATATTTTCAAAGGATTTTCACACTATGCACTAGTAATAATATCAAAAGAGTTTTCTCGTATTAGGCATATTTGACTATCATAAGAAGAAATCTCCTCCAAGTCTGCGATTGCATTGTGTGTGTGGTGGGAGGTCTTATGGTAGTTTCATTTTCCAAAAGCATTGCGAAATTCTTTTATTTTCTTTGTGAAAATAACTGTTTTTAAGATCTCACATCAGTCCCATGACTGACCTGGAGTTTATTGTTCCCTTTCTAAACTCTGGGTGCCCATAATTTTCCACACGAGCAGCCTAGAGTCAGGTTATCAGGTCATTCTGGAATTCAGAAGTTGCTGTGAAGATCTGGAGGCGAGATGGATGACGAGACGTATCACTTATACTAGTATTATTCTACTATGTATTATGTTATGTGGACAAGTTTATATAACTGTCCAGTGTTGTTGTTGTTGTAAACTCTGATGATGTATTGTATAAACTGGTATAGTTCTTTGTTATAAAGATTATTCATTCATCTATTATATATTGTTCCGCTGCGAATGTGAGATTCTGATATTGTTTCTGTTTCTTTTTCTTCTGTCTTCTTCTTAACCTAAAGACTCGTACTTTTGTTCGACTTTGAGCTGAATTGTTGTGGAATTTTGTCGGCTCAAAGGGGTACGGATTTGCGGGTCATCACATTAGAATAGGGAAAAATCGTTATGGGCTGAAATGATAGGCCTGAGCGATTTTTATTTATTTTTATTTACTTGGGATTTCGGGTTTGAAATGATAGAACCTGGATTTTTCTTTGTAAATTTCGGATTGAAATGATATATTATCTGTATCACTTGACTTAGGCTAGAAAATATTATACAGACCCATGGTTATTTTATAAAATTTTCTGGAAAATTGTAAGTATTTTTAAAATGTAAAAATATGATAATTTGATATAAATTGAATTTTAAATGATTTAATAAAGTGATAATGATTTTTCTATGTATTTAAAATGTTAAATAAATGAATGGAAAAATTGTGATTTGAAACATAACTAAAATTGGAAATTTGTGATTTGACTTTTAAATGGAAGTTTGAGTTAATTAAAAAAATGGAAATTAAGTTTATTTATGAAATGGAAATTTAAATTTAAGTGTTAAAGATAAATTGTTAAAAATAAAAAGAATAAGAAAATGGTACACTTGAATTTAATTATTGGAAAATTGGATTTTATTGTAAAAATTTACTTTATAAAAATTATAAGTTAAAAGGCATTTAAATGACTATTTTTGAAGTGGAAAAATGTGATTTTTTATAAGTAAAAATGATTTAAAATTGAAGTCTATTTGTGGCTGGAATTCTATTGAAAATCTGGAAATTCTTTTAGTAGCACTTCATAATTGCAATCGTTTCTGAAAACGAACTAAAAAACTGAACTAATATAATCTACAGCACTTTGTAAGTGCTGTGGTTGATGCAAGTGAACTAAAGGCTAAAATTAACTAAGGTCTATTGCAGCACTTGGTAAGTGCTTTGGTTGCTGAATTAAAACTAAAACCTGAAACTAATAAAAGAGCTACAGTAGCACTTGATAAGTGTTGTAGTTTGCTGAAATGAGATTTTCAAATGTAATTGAACCCTGAACTACTACAGCAGTTTATAAATGCTGTCTTTGCTAAATTTAACTTGTTTTCAAATGAAACTAAACTACTGCAGCAGTTTATAAATGCTGTCTTTGCGAAATTTAACTTGTTTTCAAATGAAACTAAACTACTACAGCAGTTTATAAATGTTGTCTTTGCGAAATGAATTGTTTTCAAATATAACTTACCACAGCATTTTCTAAGTGCGCAAAAGCTGAATTTTAAATGTTTTAAATTATTTAACTGAATAAATGAACTCAGAAAAGGCTAAATTATTGGGAATTGAATATTTGATTTGTAAGTATAATGACTTTACTTTTAAATGTTTTAAATGATGTATTTTGATTTGAAATATAAACCAATTTGAAGTATAACCATGGGTTATAATAACGATTGGTTGTTAAAGAGACCGGGATCGAATATGGGCATACTCTCTGTCGATACCGAAAACCACTTTAACGACTGTGTACGCGGTGGAGTTTCCAGAATGAAGTAGGATGGTGGCGACGATCCTATTGTGGTATGAATGTGGAACCGACTCCCATGAGTTGGCATAAGGTGGCTAAAACAGGAGCGATCTCGGGCCAAGTGAGGTCATTCCTCCGATCGGGCACATTCCCTCGATATTATACTCTTACCTTGTGATTGATTTGATGGCCATCTTCGATTTTGATTTGGGAGTGCGTTTCGAGGTGGGCGGTAGTGGCTGCTACGCGTTTCCACCAACCCGTGTGCGTAATTGGTATATCTACCCTGGCATTGCCTTGTGTGCCGTGTCACCTACCATAGCGAGCTTTACTACGAGTTTGGTTTTCTCCCGTAGCCCATGGAGTATTTAGGGTAGCCTCCCGATCTGGAGGTATGCTGACACTGGATGGACTACTGGGACTATTACGTGTTAAGGGCTATATGGGTAACCCCTTAATGCTATTAAAAAGTATGTTTATTTTACTGTTAGACATTATTATAATAGCGAATATTACTACATAGTAAATAGTTTAACGGATCCTTAGAGGATGGGTGGTCCTAAGCATCCTTTAAGTTACTTGTGCTTTTATTACAGTTCACTTGAGTTGGTTTACATTGTATAAGTATGTATGTCCTGACTCGAGTGTTTGTGTTTTTATTTACGCTCAGGTCAGCTTGAGTATTCACAGCTTTGGACTTCACTTTCTGGAGCTAGGAATCGCTGGAGATTCTGCTTATCTAGTTATTTATCTATTTCAGTTTCAGTTGTTCTATCTCAGCTTTTCTATTAGTGGACTTCTATGTATTTGGGATTTCTATTGTTTTTGTTTTCAGACTGATATTATGTATTTTTTTAGACTTTGTTATAGTACCTTCATGACCTACTATGGTATTTTATCTTCCGCTGCGAGTTATTATGATATTTCTATGTCTGTGATTCTGTGAATGATTTTATTTGCTCCAAATTTTATTTATTACAATCTGTTATTTTTAATTATTCAAGTCTGACATGTGTGGATTATTGTCGATTTGAATGGTCTAAAATAGTGGGTCGTTACAGTCGGTATCAGAGCTTTGGTTTTAGGCAAACCTTATCCTATGGAGCAAAAACTCATTAGAGGTAGGGTAGAAATACCCTAGAATGAGTGAAATCAACCTCAAAATCATTTCTTTGTGAGAGAACGTATTTCAAAAAATGATTTTAAAATGATTTTTCAAAGGATTTTTCAAAGATTATTTTGATATAAACTTTTCTTGTTTTAAAGGGATTTTTCTAAACTTCCTTCCTTTTGTATCTACCTTGGTAGTATTTTCTTTCATTAGGATATTCATCCAAGTGATTTTATCGTGTCCTATCGTATTTTATCTTATTTTCGTCTTCTCTGTACCTTTGTCCTAAAATTCATTCTTGATTTTTGAGGATGAATCGTGGAAATGCCAGAGGTAGGGGTCGTGGTATCGCCCCAGCTCCCTAACCTGCTGCACCTGTTAGGTTTACTGTTCTCTGTAAGGAATTCTCTCAACTTGGTGGAACCAAGTTTACCGTTTCAGAGAGCATTATTGAAGTCCAGCAATGGTTACGGAGTTTAGAGAGAATCTTTTCCGGTCTTGAGATTACTGATGCCCAGAAGCATCACTTAGCAGCTTGGCAGCTGCAAGAGTCAGCCTTGGATTGGTGGGAGTCTGTTACAGCTCACACTGACGAGGGTGATATTTCCTGGTAGCAGTTTAGGTATCCTTTGTGTTACCTTGAATTTTGTTCCCATTTTTCCTTTCTTTTGAATCTATCTTAAGTTTTGTTCTGTATCTTCTTTCCAGGGAGGCTTTTGTGGCAAAATGGATGCCAGAAGCCGGTAAATCTCAGATTTATCGTGAATTCATGGATCTCAAGCAGGGTACCATGTCCTTTCTGAGTATGAGCGGAAGTTCAATGAACTTTCCAAGTTTGGTCCTGGCCTTATTGACACCCAGCTTAAGAAGAATGAGAAGTTCATAGCTGGAGCTCGCCCAGAGTTCTATGATCGTCTCATTTCTCATGTTCATGGCACTTTCACCGAGCTTATGGATTTGGCTATTCGTTACAAGAACCCTACTTTAAGGGTCCTGCTGGTGTTGGTGCTCCTTCATCTCAGTCTTCCTCTGTTAACTCTAAGAAGAGAAAGTCTACTTTCCGTCAGCAGAAGAAGAATTGGCTCAAACATCCAGGTTTGGGATCTTCATCATCTTCTCCTTCTCAGAGGCAGCCTATTGACCTTTCTACCATTACCTGTTTCAAGTGTGACCAGAAGGGACACTATGCAAATAGTTGCCCACTTCAGTTGGTGCTGCTGTTCCTCCTCTTGCTCAGTTGAATAGGTGTGATCTATGCCATATTTGTCTTCAGCCTGGCCATCTCAGGAAGGATTGCCCTGCCTAGCAGAAGGGTAAGCCTTCTGGTATATTTGCTATCACCTTTGCATCTTCACCTGCACCTGCTCCTACTCCTAGTGATGACCAGGGTACTCTTCAGGGCATCTTTTCTTTATTTCAGCATCATGTTCGTGTTTTATTTGATACTGGAGCTTCCCATAGTTTTATTGCTGTTGATTTGTGTGATAAGTTTGAGCATATCCTTTCTCCTGAGTATGCTTCTATTCCTTTATGTGTTTCAAATCATATTGGTGGCCCCGCAAACCTTAATAGGATTTGTATGCAAGTGAAACTTCTCTATTTGGATCATCGCTTTAGTGGTGATTTCTATGTTCTGGGCTTCGATGCTTTTGAGTTATTGCTTGGAAGTGATTGGCTGAATAGGCATGATGCCCATATCTCTTGTAAAGCCCGGTCTGTTTATCTTGTTGACGATCGGGGTAATTCTTTGATTAGTCGGTGCCGCATGCCTCAGGATTTTACTGGCAGTTTTATTTATTCTCTGGATTCTTCTCCTAGTAATCTTCATTCGACTCCTGTAGTTAGACTCTATCCTGATGTATTTGGTGAAGTCACTGCTTTACTTCCTAAGCGGGAAATTGATTTCCGTATTGATCTTATTCCTGGAGCTCGACCTGTAGTTCTTCCTCCTAGAAGAATGGCACATCGCGAGAAGGTTGAGTTGGGAAAGCAAATTAAGGACTTGTTCTCCAAGGGTCTGATCAAACCTAGCCATTCCGAATAGGGAGCAGTGGTGGTTTTCGTCACTAAGTCTGATGGTTCTCTCCGGATGTGTGTTGATTATAGGGAGCTGAACAAGCTCACTATGAAAAACAGATATCCAATGCCTCGCATCAATGATATGTTTGATCAGCTTTATGGTGCCACTATTTTCTCTCAGCTTGATCTTGCCACATGTTTTCACCAGCTTAGAGTTGCTGAGGAAAGTATTCCCAAGACTGCTTTCCGTACTGAGAATGGGTTCTTTGAATGGTTAGTCATGCCTTTTGGTTTGACTAATGCTCCTGCTTTCTTTGTTGATTTGATGAATCTTGTTTTTCGTGATGTGCTTAATAAATTTGTTCTAGTCTTTGTTGATGATATCCTTGTCTTCTCTAAGACCAAGAAAGAGCATGAGTCGCATTTGAAATCTATTATGGAGACTCATAGAAATCATCAGTTGAAGGCTAAATGTTCTAAATGCCATTTCTGGAAAGATGAAGTCTGATTCCTTGGACATATTGTTTCTCGTAATGGAGTTTCTGTTGATCCAGTCAAGATCGCTGCGATCAATGTAAGTCTTTCTTTCCTTCTCTTTTTCCTTTATCATTTATTTATTCTATCTTTTCTGCTGTTCTTATTTTTTCCCTATTATATTACAGGATTGGGAAACTCCTAAGACTCCAACTGATATTCGTAGTTTGCTGGGCCTTGCCGGTTACTACCGGAGATTCATTGAGAATTTTGCTCGGATCGCTGCACCTCTAACTGCTTTGACTCATAAGAATGCAAAGTTTATCTGGAGTGATGAGTGTAAAGCTGCATTCAATGAGTCAAAGAGCAAGCTTACTTCTGCACTAGTTCTTACCGTTCCGAATGGAAGTGAGGGATTGACGGTATACACTGATGCTAGTCGTGAGGGATTGGGTGCTGTTCTCATGCATGATGGTAGGGTCATTGCCTATTCCAGCCGTCGGTTGAAAACCCATGAGGCTAATTATGCTTCTCATGATTTAGAGTTGCTTGTTGTTGTCTTTGCTTTGAAGCTCTGGAGGCATCATCTTCTAGGAACTAAGTTTGAGCTTTTCACCGATCATTAGTCTTTGAGATATATCTTCACCCCCAGAAGGATTTGAATCAAAGGCAAGTTTGTTGGCTTGAGTTTCTGGCTTCTTACGGCCTCGATATTAGCAATACTCCTAGTAAAGCTAATGTTGTGGCCGATGCTCTGAGTCGGAAGAAGGCTTTGTTGTGTCAGCTTGTTGTTTCTTCTTATCCTCTTTTGGATTGGATCGTGGCTAAGCAAGATGAGGATGCGATGCTTAGATTGATGAAGGAGGATGTTCGTAGAAGAGTTGGTGGTAGTAGTCGTGATAGTAGTGGAGCTCAGATCGATGATAGAAGAATTTTGAGGATTAATGGTAGGATTTGTGTCCCGAATGTTGATGGATTGAGGCAAGAGTTACTTCGGGAGAATCATCGATCCAGACTTTCTATTCATCCTGGTGTGACGAAGATGTATCAGGATATGAAGAGGCTTTATTGGTGGAAGGGTATGAAGCGGGATATCTCTATCTTTGTTAGTAGGTGTGCGACTTGTTAGCAAGTCAAGGCAGATCATCAGAAGACCCCTGGTTTGTTGCAGCCCCTTGAGATTCCAATTGGAAGTGGGAATAGGTTTCTATGGATTTCATTGATGGATTACCGAGGACTAGGAGGGGTAATGAGAGTATCTGGGTTATTGTGGATAGACTGACCAAGTCCGCTCATTTCATTCTGGTCAAGTCTACCCGTTCCGCTTCTAGCTTGTCTGAGATCAACATGAGAGAGATTGTTCGTCTCCATGGTGTTCCTCTCAGTATCGTTTGTGATCGTGATCCTATCTTTACTAGTTAGTTTTGGAAAGCTTTTCAGGAATCTTTGGGTACTCATCTGAATTTGAGCACTGCTTACCATCCATAGAACGACGGTCAAACAGAAAGAGTGAATCGGATTCTTGAAGATCTTCTTCGTGCTTGTGTGCTTGATTATGGAGGATCTTGGGAAGATCATCTCCATCTTGTCGAATTCACCTATAATAATAGTTATCAGGTATAATCTAATCTTCTGTTTTAAGCTTATCTTAATCCTTTATCTATCTCATTTTATCTTTGAATTCAGGCCAGTATTAAAACGTCTCTGTTTGTTGCTCTTTACGGACGACCTTGTAGATCTCCATCTTGCTGGATTGAATCCGGTAATCGGTTGGTTCTTGGTCCTGATATGGTTTTGGAGGCTTCTGAGAAAGTTGAGGAGATTAAGAAGAAGTTGAGGGTTGCGCAGGATAGGCAGAATAAGTACGCTGATAGGCGTAGGCAGAGTTTAGAGTTTGCTGTTGGTGATCAGGTTTTCCTTAAGGTCTCTCCCTTAAGGAATGTCATTCGCTTTGGTCGTAGAGGGAAGCTTTCTCCTAGGTTCATTGGTCCTTTCCACATTGTGGAAAGAGTTGGTTCTTTGGCTTATCGTCTGGATTTGCCCGAGAAACTTTCTGGAGTGCATGATGTATTCCACGTTTCGCATCTTCGTCGGGTATCTTCATGACCCATCTCTTATTGTTCAGCCTTCTGCTCTTGATAGTTTGGATATTGAGCCTAATCTGACTATCGAGAGGAAGCCACTTCGTATTGTCGACAGAGGTACGAAGCAGCTAAGAAGGAAATCTGTTGGTCTGGTCAAAGTACAGTGGAGTACTGATGATCGAGATTGTACCTGGGAGACGGAGGAGAGCATTCATGCTTTGAATCCGGAATTGTTTGTTTCAGGTACTATTTGCTTTTCTATCTTGTTTTCCTTATTTCCTTGTTTCGTTCTTTTCGAGGACGAAAAGGTTTGAGTGGGGGAGAGTGTAACAACCCAATATTTTTGCAAATATTTTTAAATTATTTTAAATTAAATTTTATTTCAATATTTTATTTTTAAAACATTTTAGAAGTATAGTTATAATTTTTCAAAGTTAATTGTATTTTTGTTTGAAATTTTTAATCCTAGTTTCAATATAATAAATTATTTTCTTTATTTACTTTTTATTCTTCCTAAGAATATTTTTTTATTTTCATTTTCACTTTATTTTTGTTTGTCTTTTATTCATTTTACTTGATATTTTATTTGTTTATTTTGAATTAAAAAGAATTGGAAATTCAAAGAGGCAAAGTCTTTTCATTTGCTTGTGACTTTTCATTTTGCTTGACTTTTCATTGCCTGGTCCTTTCAATTTCTTTGGCTTTTCATTTTCTCTAGTTTTAGCCGTGCATTACTTCTTTTTTTCATGTGAGAAAGCTTCTCATTCACTTCATTCTCACGGCATATCATTTCTGAAATTATTTTGGTGAGCAATGGCTTCCATTCTCCTCTTTTCTCTCTTTTCTTCATTTTTTTCCATTGTTTTGCTTAATCCCTTTCATTGTTTTGCTCGGCCTAACCCTCCACCATCTCCACCGACCATCACCACCATCATCTCCCCCTCACCATCCATGGCACACCCTCCATCTCCTTTGACCAGTAGTGGCCGTGAGCACTAGGTTGAAGAAAACACCATAAAAACTTTGCCTAAACCCAAACTATGCATAGCCGAGCATGTTTTCCACCATCCCCTTCACATTTTCACCTCGGCCACCACCATAAACCACCACCACCTGTTGACATGACCCCTGACCATCATCACCTGACCTGTAGCAGCCCCTGGCCGAGCCACTTGACCCATAGGCCGAGCCTAGATGCAACCAAAACTCCACCTTTTAGCCTTGCCTTTTGACCTCCCTTGTTTTGCAACTCCTTCCTCTTCATATTCTCCTTTGTAGCCGTGCCTATATGAGTCCAAACCAGATCCATTTCAACCTGAAAACATGTCATGGTCGAGCCAAATAACATGTATGGCCGAGCAAACATAGTGTAGTGGTCAAGCAAAAATCGATTAAAAGCTTGGTGATGTCTTTTGTTTATTTTGATTCCATTTTTGTTTCAATTTATCTTTGTGTTAAAAATATATTTATAATTGCTTTATTTTTTTATTGTTGTATACAAGATTAACATCTTAGCTATCCCTCCACTTGAACCCAAAGTCGTGTTATATCGCGCCGTTTGCATTTATCTGTGTGTTTTGATTTGCGAACTCCAACTTAAAGAGGTGAGTTATTCACGCTTGACATTCATACTTATAAAATTGTGAAGTGACAACAAGTGAACGTATAGAAAATATTATATCAGGTTATACCTGCTTGTGATATGTAAATTATATGATGTTAAACCCTGTTATAAACTTGTCACATCATCTGTTATGTTATAATCTGTTATATTGTTTATTTTATTCTGTTTCTCACACTGCAAGTTCCCTATAGAATAAAATCACTATGGGTTGAAATGATACATACCCGAACGGACTTTAGAATAGGGAAAAATCGTTATGGGCTGAAATGATAGGCCTGAGCGATTTTTATTTATTTTTATTTACTTGGGATTGCGGGTTTGAAATGATGGAACCCGGATTTTTCTTTGTAAATTACGGATTGAAATGATATATTATCCGTATCACTTGACTTAGGCTAGAAAATATTATACAGACCCGTGGTTATTTTATAAATTTTCTGGAAAATTGTAAGTATTTTTAAAATGTAAAAATATGATAATTTGATTTAAATTGAATTTAAAATGATTTAATAAAGTGATAATGATTTTTCTATGTATTTAAAATGTTAAATAAATGAATGGAAAAATTGTGATTTGAAACATAACTAAAATTGGAAATTTGTGATTTGACTTTTAAATGGAAGTTTGAGTTAATTTAAAAAAATGGAAATTAAGTTTATTTATGAAATGGAAATTTAAATTTAAGTGTTAAAGATAAATTGTTAAAAATAAAAAGAATAAGAAAATGGTACACTTGAATTTAATTATTAGAAAATTGGATTTTATTGTAAAAATTTACTTTAAAAAATCATAAGTTAAATCGGCATTTAAATGACTATTTTTGAAGTGGAAAAATGTGATTTTTTATAAGTAAAAATGATTTAAATTGAAGTCTATTTGTGGCTGGAATTCTATTGAAAATCTGGAAATTCTTTTAGTAGCACTTCAGAAATGCTATCGTTTCTGAAAATGAACTAAAAAACCAAACTAATAGAATCTGCAGCACTTTTAAAGTGCTATGGTTGATGCAAGTGAACTAAAGGGTAAAATTAACTAAGGGCTATTGCAGCACTTGGTAAGTGATGTGGTTGTTGAATTAAAACTAAAACATGAAACTAATAAAAAAGCTACAGTAGCACTTGATAAGTGCTGCAGTTTGCTGAAATGAGATTTTCAATTGTAATTGAACCTTGAACTACTACAACAGTTTATAAATGCTGTCTGTGCTGAATTTAACTTGTTTTCAAATGAAACTGAACTACTACAGCAGTTTCTAAATGCTGTCTTTGCTGAAATGAATTGTTTTCAAATATTACTTACCGCAGCATTTTCTAAGTGCTACGAAAGCTGAATTTTAAATGTTTTAAATTATTTAACTGAATAAATGAACTCAGAAAAGGCTAAATTATTGGGAATTGAATATTTGATTTGTAAGTATAATGACTTTACTTTTAAATGTTTTAAATGATGTATTTTGATTTGAAATATAAACCAATTTGAAGTATAACCACGGGTTATAATAACGCTTGGTTGTTAAAGAGACCGGGATCGAATATGGGCATACTCTCTATCGATACCGAAAACCACTCTGACAACTGTGTACGCGGTGGAGTTTCCAAAATGAAGTAGGATGGTGGCGACGATCCTATTGTGGTATGAACGTGGACCCGACTCCCGTGAGTTGGCATAAGGTGGCTAAAACAAGAGCGATCTCGGGCCAAGTGAGGTCATTCCTCCGATCGAGCACATTCCTTCGATATTATACTCTTACCTTGTGATTGATTTGATGGCCATCTTCGATTTTGATTTGGGAGTGTGTTCCGAGGTGGACGGTAGTGGCTGCTACGCGTTTCCACCAGCCTGTGTGCGTAATTGGTATATCTACCCTGGCATTGCATTGTGTGTCGTGTCACCTACCATAGCGAGCTTTACTACGAGTTTGGTTTTCTCCCATAGCCCATGGAGTATTTAGGGTAGCCTCCCGATCTGGAGGTATGCTGATACTGGATGGACTACTGGAACTATTATGTGTTAAGGGCTATATGGGTAACCCCTTAATGCTATTAAAAAGTATGTTTATTTTACTGTTAGACATTATTATAATAGCGAATATTACTACATAGTAAATAGTTTAACGGATCCTTAGAGGATGTGCGGTCCCAAGCATCCTTTAAGTTACTTGTGCTTTTATTACAGTTCACTTGAGTTGGTTTACATTGTATAAGTATGTATGTCCTGACTCGAGTGTTTGTGTTTTTATTTACGCTCGGGTCAGCCTGAGTATTCACAGCTTTGGACGTCACTTTCTGGAGCTAGGAATCGCTGGATATTCTGCTTATCTAGTTATTTATCTATTTCAGTTTCAGTTGTTCTATTTCAGATTTTGTATTAGTGCACTTCTATGTATTTGGGATTTCTATTGTTTTTGTTTTCAGACTGATATTATGTATTTGTTTTGAGACTTTGTTATAGTAGCTTCATGAACTACTATGGTATTTTATCTTCCACAGCGAGTTATTCTGATATTTTTATGCCTGTGATTCTGTGAATGATTTTATTTGCTCCAAATTTTATTACAATCTGTTATTTTGAATTATTCAAGTCTGACATGTGTGGATTATTGTCGATTTGAATGGTCCAAAATAGTGGGTCGTTATAATAACATACCCTAATGGGTGCGATCCACCTAGCCATGCTGCATCTTCCTTGATTTAGTCATTTCCATGCGTGAGATTGAGGCTACGCTTTATCTTTATATAGTAATCCCACTTGGAATGCCAACACTACCCTCCGGGCAAAATGCTGTGCCAACATTCGTCCATACAAGTTATTCAAGACGAAGGCACTACTTCTACTACATCCATTTTGGAATCACCCTCAGGATTAGTAGTAAGCAGCCCTTGCACTTCATGGAACTCCGTATTAGATCATCTTCAAGATATCTCCCATTCGAACGCTTATCTGGGTCTGAAGTGATTTTCGGATAATATATCCAATCCTGATCTCTCTGAACCGACAATGATAATTTAAAAACTGATCAAGATTTGATAGTCGGTTATTTAACTATCAAATAACAAACAGTTCAACCAAACATGGTTAAGCACAATGCAACCACTAAGCCTCTTTATTTAATCATTTCGTTAATTAAAACCACTTTGTAAATACTTGTATCAAAATACATTTACAAAGCTAAATCCACATATCCTCTTTACTCTTTTCAATACTTGAAAAATATCGATATACTTGTCTACACTGTACACGTATACTCACAAAAGCATTTCACTTTCAACTTAGAAAACTTTTGTATATACTTATATTAACAATATAGGTATATTCACAAAACGCTACATTTCCAATACTTAGAACATATACCCATATACTTATCTCACCAGTATAAGTATATTTAACGTATCTTAAGAAAGATTCCATTTTCAAACCCTACTTATTAGGTTAAAAACAAATGTCATTTAAAACGCCGATAACAACAAACCCAAACACTTCCTTTTGGTGTAAGTAAAACAACTTGTATGGAAATTAAACCATATATACTTACCACCACTTTCGAATTTCAAACAGTACTATCCCTTGATTAATAATGAAATCGGACAAGTTAGAAAACTAACCTTGTTTCAATCTTAATTTTCAAGATAGAGACGAGTTTCCATACCTCGGAATTTGGTGTTAACTATGAAAAGAACATTTTCCGTACTACCGTAAGTTGAAACGATCATGTATGGAAATAAGGTTTCATTCTTCTTATAAATCCCTTCTTATAAATCCCTTTTATAAAATTCCTTTATAAAACTCCATAAATTTACAACTCCTTTCATAATATATTGTTTATAAAATTCCTTTATAAATATCTAAACATAATTATAACCTCCTTTTGTAAATCTCCAAATTTTATTTGATAAACTCCTTTATAAACATCCCTTACTTTTATAAAATCCTTTATAAAACTTCTTTAATAAAATAGTCATTTATAAAACTCATTTTATAATTTTCTAAATTTATACAACCCATTTTATAATAACTCCAAATTTACTTATAAAAACTCCTTTTATAAATTTCTCAATATAATTGCAAAACTCTTTATAAAACAAACTATAAATATAACCAAACTCTAGATATAAACCAAACCTCCAGATATAATTATAAATCTCATATACTTCCCATAACACGATCATTTCATATATTACAATAAACTCACAACTGTGACTTATTCCTTCAATTTATCAAATGATAATATTCTCTCTTTATAAAAGACCATTTATAAACCTATTCTTTTGCTAATAAAATACCACTAATAAATCTATCTTTAATTTATAGATATTATTTATAAATATGTTCTTTTATTACAATTATATAAAGTGTTTCACATGTCTATATCCCCAAAATATTTCTATCTTCTTTTAAACACAAAATCTCCTTAAAAGAAAAGATAAAGCCTTTTATTTTCTTTAAAATAAACATTAATTTTTAAAATAAATTTCCATGAAATAAGTACTTTCCAAATAATCTTAAAGCATTACAAATATACATATATTAGAAAAGAATAATAAAATAAATTAAAGTAAAATAGAGAAGTACAAAAATTATTTTTGAATTAAATATCACAGAAAATCTAAAAGGTCAGATTAAAAATCATTTTGGAAATCGAAAATCACTTCTAAATCAAAACAACGATAAATAGTATTTTCAAAATACTATAACGAGGCCAGTAATTACTATAACACTTAACCAATGCTATTACTTCCTATTCCACTAGAAGGGTTCAACTTTTAACATATGTTAGTATCACATCTAATATGGCTAAAGAATTAAATTTTAACATTTAACAATCTATGTAATAGGTATATGACTAAAATAAAATCAACAGATATATAACTGGAATTAAAAATTCACAACGGCGAGAAATCCAGATTTCTCAACAAAATTCCATGTATTTCAATTTAAATGTCATTCGCTTTTCAAAAGCAGATATTTAACCAAATCAATCAATAATTCATCCAAACACAAACGGTAAATTTTATCTACTATATATCATACTGATTATCCAAAAAGGTGAGTTTAACTAATCGAAATTCTAGCGGACGCTTAGGCATTCCAGTTTGAACTAAAATCGGACGACGTTCGATTTTAATCCAAAATTTCGCTCCAAATTTGACCAAACCAATCTAGTGCATAGTCAACGTTGTTATGAACGCAACGGAAAAACCCAAGCCTCTATTGGACATCATACGAGAGAGATATTTTTTGGGAAAGCCAGCGGGGTTGAATGGCCCATACCATATATTATTGCAAAAAAGAAATTACAAGCAAAGACGGCATACCATCTTCAAAAAACAAGTATGACAATCACAAACCATAAATACAAAAACTAAAGCTAAATATGCTTGGACAAGGAAAGGACCAAAGAGTGCTTAGAAGAATAAATTCCATTAAACACTTGATTGTTCCTCTCTGTCCAAACAACATACATAAACTTCTTTAAAATCTTAAGTAACTTAGATGAAGCAAGTGATTTCCATCTAGTTGTTTGGAAAATATAGAAACATTCAACAGTAGAGTTCAAACTAGGACTGTACATCTTCAAGAGCCACAATATACTACTCCATATAAAGCAAGTGTACTGGCATGAGAAAAACAGATGGGGGATACTCTCTTCATCATTACCACACAACAAGCAAGTGGACATAGGAACAAGCCCAATAGCCTTAAGCTTATCAAGGGTTAGAAGACCATTAGATAACACCTTCCACATCAATATATTTTCCTTTGTAGCAGCAGTAGATGACCAAACACGAGAGTGCCAAGGGAAAAAATTCAGATCTGCAGATTTTGGTAAAAATTTATAAACAGTGGTAATAGAGTGAGGTTTACCATTCCATGTTGAGTAAGAAATGTCACAGTTGTATGCTTTATTTTGAATAACATTCCATAACTGTCTAACAGTGGTAGAACTAGAATAGGATATGCTGATGAAACCATCATTCCAAAACCTAATGACTTTTGCATTGTCTGAAATACCAGTTAATACTCTAAGATCGTGATTAAGCATATTTTGAAGAATAATACCTTGAGATGACTAAGGATCATGCCAGAATGATAAAGCATCCATGTACCTCATGCAACTTTGAAATATAAGAAGAATAACATCTCTGAATCGAAGCAAATTCCTCCACATCCAACTACAATCAGTTGGAGTATGCATAGTCCAAAAGTTTTGCCTCCTGATCAGATTCTTCCTAGTCCAGCTAGCCCATAAATTTTTATCATTTCTAGGGAGTTTGTCAATCCTTGAAGACAAAGTAGCTTGGTTCCATCTCTTTATATTCATAATTCCTAACCCACCATACTTATATGGGCAGCAGACTCTACTGAAAGAAACTGGAATGAGTTTTTTTGAAAAAGGATTTCCACGCCAAAGAAAATGATTTAGAGCCGAGTTAATCATGTTTATTCGTTTAGAAGGAAGGATGAAAATCCTTGCATAATATAGGCACATAAAAGTGGCTATAGATTTGACTATAATAAGTCTACCTGCCATTGAGCAATGATGACCATGCTAAGAAGAAATTTTTGTAGTAATTCTTTCAAACAATTGCAGACACTGAATGGTTCTGATTCTGGAGGAGCAAACTAGGGCACCAAGGTATAGTTCATTATGATTAAATGGAGAGAGACCAGATAAATTATCCATTGCTTCCATCTCATGTTCTGAAAGACCAGCAATCAACATTTTGGACTTGGAATAATCGATAGAAAGACTTGTTTTGGTTTTAAAAGCATTCAAAGTATTCAGAACACAAGAAATTGATTTTTCATTAGGTCTAGTAAAAAACATGAGGTCATCTGCAAAAAGAAGAGCAGAAATATTCATATTTTTACAAAGAGGATGATAATCCACAAGGTGAAGCGACATTGCATTCTTAGATATGACAGTAAAAAGCTCCATAACACATATAAATAAGTAAGAAGAGATTGGATCACCTTGACGAATTCCCTGGGTTGCTTCAAAGTAACCAAATGTGTTACCATTAATTCTCAAAGAACAATTAACTGTAGATATACAGGTGAAAATCCAAGCAAGGAAAGGAATAGGGAAATTCATTCTATGCAGAATATATATAATTACTTTCCATTGTATTGTGTCATAGACCTTCTAAATATCCAATTTTAACACACATCTAGGGGATAAATGCTGTCTGTTGTAGCCTCTGAGTAACTCATTGGACATAATCACATTATCAGTGATGTCTCTTGAAGGCAAAAAGGCTCCTTGATTAGTAGAAATTACAGTAACCATAACATCCTTCATCCTAGCAGCCAATATCTTAGTTATACATTTGTATATGACATTACAACAAGCAATAGGCCTGAATTGACTAACCAAGGTAGGATGATCAATCTTAGGGATGAGAGCAAGTCTAGTGGCATTGATACCAGTTAACAGCTTGTTATGCTTGAAGAACCCGAGGATGGCTCTAATGACATCACCACCAATAATGTTCCATGAAGTTTTGTAAAAGTTTGCATTAAACCCATCCGGTCCAGGAGAGCTAGTAGACTTCATATTGAATATTGCCTCTTTGATTTCAGTTACAGTTATGGGCCTTATAAATTCAGCCTTGTGTTCTTTAGAGATAGTAGGAATTCGGGAGTGGGAGAATACATGATTAGATATCATTGGAATGGACCGATTAGCCAAATTGTCTTGAAAATATTCCAAAAACCCTTGGTGAACAGATTCAAGAGTAGTACAATTCATCGCACTTTTGTCAGTAATATTAGTTATATTTTCAGATGCATGTTTGATCATGAGGGACTCATGGAAAATTTTGGTATTCCTATCACCATAGAGATTCCATTTTTCCTTTGCTTTTTATTTATTCATTTTGTACTCCTCCACCAGGGCCTTAGCTAAATTATGCTTTAAGGAAATCTCTTGATCAGTCAAGTTCTTATTGAATGGATTGTGGAGAATATCTCTTTGAAGTTGCTCAAGATTCCCTCCAATAGTTGATGAAATGCAATTACCAGTTCCAAAAATAGCTTTGGCCTGAGATCTGAGTTTAAATTTAAGATGCCTTAAATTTGCCTGCAAAACAAACACATGGTTACTAAATACATGTATTTTCCAAGAATCTGCAACAATATTTGAATATTAAGGGTGGTCAACCCAGTTATTAAAAAATGAAAATGAGGCATGTCTTCTTAAAGTCTTTTTTCCCCGGTCAAGAATTATAGGAGAGTGATCTGACAAAGAAGGAGGAAGGATGATAGAAGAAAGTGAAGGCCATTTCAGAAGAGAAGGAAGATTTTGGAAGGCTCTATCCAGTTTGCATAAAGTCAATTTACTAGTTCTACTTAAATTACTCCAAGTGAATTTACAACCAGAGGTAGGAATATAGAATGCAACCTAGAGTCAAAAATGGCATTGTTAAGAGGCCTAGTTTGAGTGAATGTTATTGGAGAGCCACCACACTTGTCAGAAGAATGCTGCATGCAATTCCAATCCCCCATGCAAATCCATGAATTATTATGAGGGTGAAGAGTAGGAAGGATATCAAGGAGAATCTGCCTATGACTAGCACAGTTTTTAGCATATACAGCGGTCATAAAGAATGAACATGATAAGGGAATATGAGTTATTGCAGAGTGAATAAACTGCCTATGGACAGTGATAGGAGAAAGAGAGAAGATTGCAGGATTACATAAGAGGATAAGTCTACCAAATGGAGCTTGAGATAAATTATGAATAAAATTCCATTGTGGCATAATACAAGTCGCAGCTGTGGAGGTGGTAGAGTGATTTAGTTTTGTTTCAGCTACAGCCAAAAGATGAATATTTTGAGAAGAGATAAGATTTTTTATTTCTAATTGTTTTGCAAGAGAGTTTGCACCCCTTATATTCCAATATCCTAGTTTGTCAATCATCATAACTTATTGGAGGATGCTCTGGTACACACTCTAGAGAAAGTGGATTTTGGGTGAGTAGCATGAAGGGTATGAATAGTTGTTTGATTTAGAGAAAATTGATTACCATTATCTCGGTCGGCATCATGGGCATGGGGAGAGAGAATTTTCTTGGGTCTACCTCTTGTGTTTGATTTTGAAGAGGAAGCATGAGTATTGATTTTGAGAGAAGGAGAATGATCATATATATGATGGGAAGAGGATTCAATATCAGGGAACAAATGATTTGGAAGTGTCAATGAGTTATAAGGGGAGGCAACTAAAGATGATAAAGGAAGATTGATGAGAGGGGGAGTGTGCACGTCAGCGTGCATGTCTGTATCAGTGGGCTTTTGAATTTCTTGATGAGGATTATCAGTTGCTGAAGTGTCAATTGATTTATGAAATTCATTATGTTGAGAGAGGAACACTTCAGTAATATTATTGTCGTTGTTTATTTCTTGAAGTAAAGCAAATGATTTGTTTGTTTCAACAGAAGTATACAAAACATTAGCTTCAGGCAATTGCATAGTAC
Organism: Allium fistulosum; assembly: GCA_030737815.1. Lineage (NCBI taxonomy): Eukaryota > Viridiplantae > Streptophyta > Magnoliopsida > Asparagales > Amaryllidaceae > Allium > Allium fistulosum. Next base: position 91,719,608 of record CM060905.1, read on the forward strand.
AATCATTGTTGATGCATTTATAAAGCTCCTTTGCAGTAGCATGAGAATTTCTATTTTCATACAAAACTAGCTTTGGTTGCAAGTCTTCAATAACTTCATTTATTTTTTCTTTCTCTTTTGCTATGTCTTCAGTTACCTCAACATTTTCAATTACAACAACTTCCTTTTCTATATTATCTTTTTTTAACCTAACCCTCCTCCATTCCTTATTTATTTGTTTATTCCTTCTCCTTCCTTTAACAAAAAATACTATGTTAATTTTTTCCTTTGAAACATTTTCCTTTCCAACAATCTCCTTCTCAATATTTTTTCCATTTTCCACCTCACTTTTGTTGTCCAGATCTTTTCCAATCATATTGTTAAGATCATAGTGGATAGTTGCATGCCTAAACACTTTAGAATGCGTACATATAAGGGGTTTCCAAGAATATTTAACTAAAACATTCAGGCACAAGTCATTCCCAACTGCAATTTGATCAGTCAGTTCCTAATCCGGGGATACTTCAATCAAGCACTTCACGTATTCAAATCTCTTTATCTTTTCAGTGTTCTCATCAAAACACACAAGTTTACCCAAATGGCATGCTAGCCAATTGGTACCCAAAAGTGACCATGTTAATATAGGAATTTTGTATAGGTGAACCCATTTAGGAACCGACCTGACTGTAGAGTGAGCTAAAGTGAAGGAGGGATTCCAATTTGATATTATATACATCCGTCCTCTTATAAAGATCGGATCTTCCATCAATACAGACTGTTTATCATCTTCATTACTGAACTTGAGATAGTAGTTTTGTTTGTCAAAGAAAATATCATAAGAACCTTTGAGCTTCCATACTTTATCCAAATGAGACCTAACAGCCATGTAATTGACAGTACTCGCCAAGAAAAAGCCCACAAGGCAGTCTGACTATGCCTTTATGCCTTCATTAACAACCTCCACGGGTGGTTCTAAAGGGGAGCCATTGTACTGAATGTCAAACTGCACTGGAGAATAAGTTCCTGCATTCCTTGGTTTGTTAGAAAATAGTGAAGACCAGTTTAAAGCAGAGATGGATTTGAAGAAGGAGGAGGAAAGATAGGGATAGGAGGAGAGGACATGGAAGAAGAAGAAGGTAAAGGAGGAAAAGAAGAAGAAGGGGGAGCATCGAGAAGGACAAGAGGAGGTGGATCAGGGGCCGGTGGAGGAGGGGCTAAAGGTACAGAAGAGGTTGGAAGAACTGACAAGGATGGAATAGGAGAAGGGACGGGAGGAGTGGGTGAAGGAATGGGAGAAGGAATGGAGAGAAGGATATGAGAGGACATGAGATGAAACTTGAAATTTGAATATTAGTTATTGAAATTTGAATTTGAATATTAGTTAATTACACTTTGTTGAAATTTAATAAGTTATTGAATTTTGAATTTTGAATATTAGTTTAATAAGTTATTGAGAAGGACATGAGAGAGATATTCATTTAATAAGTTATTGAAATTTGAATATTAGTTAAGTACACTTTATTTACAAAATTAGCTTAATCATCCTACCTAAACCTTTCTTCCCCAAATTTCAAAACTCCCTTCATCCAAATCTTGTACATGTCCAAATACCCAAAAATGTGCACAACTTCACCTCGACCTGGAGATCCACACTACTATTCGACGAACAGTCTTCGCCAACATGTTCCTCTTTACGCAAGCTTCCCTCAATCCACCACCACATCACGCACACACCCCTCCACCAAAAATCGACGTACAATAGCCCACAATGTCCCCAAAAAGTCGTGGTCCTCTATCTTTAGCCACACCACCTAGAAATTTCACTGGATCTGCTCCTCGAAACGACAACAACTCATGTACCCTCTGATTTGCCAAACGTCAACTATACACGCAAAAAAATATCAAACCCTAGTCTAGCCAAGCACACGACCTAAATGTTGAATCTTCGAAACCACTATCGAACACAACCAAACTTATACCAAAACATAGATCGCCTTGATACGAATGCAAAGATCCTAACTTTATAGTTTTTAGTTGGGTGGATTTTGAGTTTTGAGTTTTGATTTTTGAAGTGGATGTTTTATTTTTGTTAGATTGAAAAATGAAAGAGAAAGAGTGAAAGCAGTGTTGAATTGTCTAAGTATAGAAGTTAGTTTTATTTTACAGTTTTCCAGCATCTTGCTATACAGAGTTTCGTTCGCGTATGATCCACGAACGGCAAAACAAAAATATGGCTGCGCTAAAAAATGCGACACGATCTCAAAACAATAACAATATGCATAGGTTATTCGACTCTCTAAAATCATAAAATACCGTCGTTTGCCGAAAAATCTTCAAATGATAAAAAAAATTCCAAATTAAAAATTATGGAAAAATCAAATAAATTTAAATAAAAATACGTCACTAAACATTGAGCTGTTATATTAATAATAAAATTTCTTATTATTTATTAAATTTGAATCAAAACTGAATATTTAAATAAATTAAATATTCTCATTCGAAATGTTAAAAGTTTCAGGTCACTACATCTCTAATCATGTCATTCATTTAAAATTTACACAATATATATTCATGCATCATTTCCCATACTCAAAAACGATAAATGTAACTCCTAATGATTGCACAGTTGTCACATTTATGATATGTTAAGTTGTTTCCTTATTTAACAATTTTTTGACTTCACTTACCTAATTAATAGAACATACACACCTATGACCTAACTAAACAAACACTTATATATATTTGTGTGTTTGTGTGTATATTATATATATGTATGTACGTATATATGTGTGAAATATGTCATTGAATGTATATATGATACATCTAATTAAACATTTAATTGAATTAATTAATTTTACTAATCAATAAATGTAATATAAGTTTAAATAAAATATGATTTTGTTTTATTCTAGATTGGATCTAGTGAAACTGATTAGACTTCATAGGCCAGTTGTGATACCAAATAGGGAATTTTCTTTGAACTCTACCTATTTCACCCACTGTAGATTGACACAGTTCCTACAGGTACCGACCTATATGGATCAGTACCTAATGATCTAGTTATTATAGTGGGATCCACTTAACTTCTATATGGCTATACATGCAAGATAAAAGAAAAGACCAGTACAAGTGACGTGACTTCGGTTGGCACAGATCGATCATCTTTGACTATTTTGTCCTTGAAGTTCCAAAGTTTTAAGACATAAGCTATTTTGAAGAAGGAATGAAGATATGGTCAACTATATCAATCGATATTGATCTATACGGATCAGCACAAAATGATCCAACTGTTGGTAAACGTGCAGTTTTGACTTTTTCTTTGTGCTGGAAACTTGGATCTATACGTTTAAGCGATTCAATTAATGATTCGACAATTCTAAAGTGATATTCATCTATGAATATGCATCCTACAAAATTTAAAAGGGACTCTTTCCTCTTTAGTAATTTTTACATGAACCTGCTACCAAATTCGAAATCAGCCAACTTAAAACTCGAAATCGTGTTGTAATTCGGTTGTAGTTATAAATACAATCAGTAATAATAGATAAAGTGGACATAAACATCCAGTTTAGATCGAACCACTCTAAAAATTTGCATTTTTTCTCTTTCACTTTCTATTTCTTAACTTTTTATTTTTTTCTTGATCGATTGGGAGTGTTTGCCCATTTCACGTGTAAACATTTTTTGTGCTTTCAGTAAGAGTTGAACTTAGGGTTAGATCTGCTTGTTACTGGGATTTCATAAATTCCCACTCAAATCTAAAGGAAATGACCCTTAAAAAAGTTACTAGATCCAGAGTGATCTTCGAAGAGCATGAAGGTTCAGATAATAGAGCTAACAAAGTAGATTAGCATAATTTAGGAGAGATTTCTCAGCCACAAGAAGTTGTTACTAAGTGCGAACAAGACCACATGATGGTGGATATGAATAAGAAGATGACAGATGTCCATCATGATGGAGATGAAAAAGCAGTTTTCTAATTTGGTGCAACCCCTATAGCATAAAGGATTTCGCAAACATCACAAGGAAAGAAAGGATCCTTTTTCTTCTCCTCCTAATTCGAATAAAGGAAGTTCATCATATCAGAGTCACATAGATGGGAAGTAGAAGATGCGAAAAGTGGGTGTTGAGACATCAAGCAAGCATATTAGAAAAAACTGGAGCAATTGCCCCAACTCAAGCATCGGCCTATCCATCCGACCTAAAGGGGTTGATACTGATTGATCTAAAAGACTGGATCATAGTGATTCAGAAGGCGGCTTGAAAGATGTTCATTATGGTGATGATGAACTAGAAGTTTTCCTCAAGATGGTACCGTAGAACAAAATGTAGGAAGGAATACTAGAAGAGGACGTAGTCTATGCCTTGCTCATCAAACAACTGGGAGAATGGACTTCCCAAAGACAAGGAGTACTAAATCTCATTGTACTAACTATGAATGTTCGAACATGTGGCGATACACATGATGATCACCAGTTAGGAAAAACATAGGAAACTATGAGTTAATTACGGAGTTTATAGGGAGGTTACTGCAGTAGAACCAGCAACAACATGATGATGGATGAGGATCCACTGCTAGTCTAAGCCCATTCATGTAGGATATTAAAGATACTTTATACTCAAAGAAGTTAATCATGCTTATGATGTAGAGTTATATATTGAAGCGTCCGGACGACGTAAAAATATGGGTCGTTACAAGTTTGGTGGAGCTTACAGTATCTGTCATTACAAGCTCCGGATTTTGAAGCGAGGCAAGGACGTAAAAATATGGGTCGTTACAAGCTCCACCAAACTTAGGTTGTTAGTGTTGTTAAGTCGTCCGGAGTTAAGTCGTTCAGAGCTTAAGTCGTGTAGTAGTTAGGTCGTGGAACGACTTAAGAGATTGGAGTGACCTAAGGAGTTTGGTCGTGTTGGGATTTAGGTCGTGAAGAAGGTTAGGTCGTGGAGTGACTTAAGGAGTTGGCGACTTAAGAGAGTCGGCGACTTAAGGGTTAGCGACATAGGAGACTGGGCGAGCTAACGACTTAAGGAGGATAGGTCGGCAACGACCTATGGAAGTTAGTAGTAGAAGTGGACGACTTAGGAGTTAACGACATAGTAGTAAGCGGCTTAAGGATTAGAGCTTAGGGGAGTTAACGACCTAGGGGGTTAAGCGGGTTAACGACTTAAGGAATATGGGATAAGTCGTTGAAGTTTAGGTCGTAAGTCCATGTGTGTGTAGTTAGGTCGTGTAAGGGCTTAAGCAGTTAAGTCGTTAGGTCGTATCTGTGATAGGTCGTAGACGACTTATGTTAGGTCGCGTGGATGCTTAAGTCGTCAGGTAGTGTCTGTGTTAGGCCGTGTATGCTTTAGGTCGCGCATAGGCCTGAGTCGTTGAGTCATAAGTCGTTGGGACTTGGCTTAGTGTTAGGTCGTAGGTCGCGCATTAGCGTTGAGGCTTAGGTCGTTGGGTCATTAAGTCGTGCACGTGAGTATAGTTAGGTCGGAAGGTATGTTAAGTCGTAGGATGTGTTGAGTCGTTAAGTCGTAGGTCGTGGGATTTCTTAAGTCGTGGACGACTTAAGGGGGAGCGGACGACCTAAGGATTCAGCCTATAAATACACGTCCTTGCCTCACTTTTTGGGATCCGTATTTTGAAGCGACGAAGTGCTGTCATTTTGAGAGCTCGAGTTCTACACTTCTTCACTTCTTTTTTCCACTTTAATTTTGTGCTTCCTTCCATCCAAATTGAAGATCAAATCGAAGATCCAAGAGCTTAGATTGAAGATCTACATCCATCGAAGAGAGATTTCATCGTTTGAAGCGGAATTTTGGAGAATCAAGCTAGATCCTTCACTATCCAGATCTGAAGTGTGTTGCTTTTGAAGTGTTTAGGTGATTCGGTGAGTGGTGATTATCTCTCACACGGATCCAAAGGAGTATATCAGATTGGTGGCTTGATTTTGTGTTAAAATAGTGATTTCCATGCATTTTCTTAAACTTAAGTATAGATCTATTGTTCATGATGATTTGACATCCATTTTGCTACATGTTAACCTATACAAGTTCATTCATCAAGTTATAGAGATATTGCTCATGGTTCATGCTTGTTAGATTTAGACTCTTTATTTACAAGATTGCCATTATTGTTATAATTGTTTATTAGATCGTGTTTGAATGTTTGATTACTTGGATTAATGATTGACTTGATTGATTGTTATAAATTAGTTGATTGATGATTTGATTTAGACAAGATGGTCGAAGATGATTCAAAAGCTAAGGGAAAGGCTCTTGAATTGGAAAAGCTGCTCGTGGCATATGTGGCGGATGATGAAGCTCATATGGATAGATTTTATGATGATGATGTTAAGATGAGGCTTTGCTATGATGAGATGAAGCGAGGCATGATGTGAGATAGCCTTGGTTTAATCCAGACGGGATCATTCCAAGCATGTTGATAACTCGGTGAAATGGTTCGAGATTGAGGATAATGGTTGGCTCGAGAGGCGCTTGAGCTAGTATGAAAATAGTCATCGAGGAGGATGACTAGAAGGCTGAGGTTTCATCGTTGTTGAAGGTTCTAGCAGACTCAAAGCAAGAGTACGCTGGGCAGATTCGATAGTCCCTAAAGACTACGATTGGTAGTCGAGTACTCTGGGCAGATTCGATAGTCCTAGGCACGGGCTGCGACGACGTGCAGAGTTATGTCTAGAACCGGGGTTACCATTAGCCCTTGACGGACGGCTGAAAGAATGTGCCGGTCATTCAATTAACGGTGGTATCGAAGCAATGATAACAGTGATAGCCAGAGTCATGGATGTTTGGTTGTATCGTCATTCGGTCTCAAGAGCGGTATTTTCTGGGTGCTTATCTGATCTTGGTTTAGGCCTTGGGGGTTTGTACTTGGAAAACATCGCCCTTGACTCGAGTGATAATTGCTTTACTTTAAATGTTTGCTTTGCTATGTTTACTTCTGCTTAGTGTGTCTGGGGGCTATCACTGTAGAAAGAGGTGGAGTGGGAGGGTTGGATTCCTATTCCTTTTTCCTTTATGCTCTTTTGGTATGTTGTTAGTTAATTTACCGCTCACTAAGACTGTTGTCTGACTCAAGGCTTTATGTTTAACTCTTATTGCCTTGGGCTGTTCATCCATTTTGGGGTGGGCAGACTAGGTAGCAGGTGACATGTGCCGTTCTTAGTTTCCAACGATGCTGATGATGAAGACGAGCTGGAGGCTTGCATATTATTTTCTTACTATATGTACTGGATGTTCCGCTGCTTGTATAGTTCTCTGAGTGATATGTAGTGAGGCTGATGTATTGACTATTTAGATGATTGTATTCAACTATTATGAAGTTTAATTGATGAGATTCTATTTTGTGAAGCTTCACTATATATATTCTCTATTGTATTTTATCCATGCGCTGTGAGTAATACGATAGATTCTGCTGTTTCAATTTACCTTTGGTGATCATCCATGGCTGCCTGACACACTTTACAGCGCACTATTTCTAGGTTTAGTGCAGGGGTCATGGGCGGTCGTCACAAAACTAGTGGGATACTCAGTGAGCACTCCATAGGTACGATACAAACCAAAGTTGTAATGGGCTCGATAAGGCATATGACAAGGCACGCGAGGCAATGCCAGGGTAGGATTCTACCGTTTGCAAAACCGGGATGGTGGTAACGCATAGCAGCTACTACCGCCTACCTTGGAACACACTCCCATAATCAAATCGAGGGTGGTCGCCAAATCAATCACAAAATAATAGATATGTTATCGAAGAAGCATGTCCGATCGGAGGAGCAACCTCACTTGTTCCATGTATAGCTCCTGTTTTAGTCATATCAAGCTAACCCGAGGGGGTCAGGGCTGCGTTCATACCTCATACAGTAGCGTTCGCCAAACCATCCTACTTCATTCTAGATTCTCCACCACGTGCATAGTTGTTAAAGTGGTTTTCGGTACTGGCAGAGAGTATGACAATATCCGATCCCGGTCTCTTTAACAACCAAACGCTTATTTCACACCGGTTGGTTATTTTACATTTCCAAAACCAATTCATATTGATATCAAAATATCATATTCAATTCAAAATCAAATCACTTTCGAAATCATTATTTACCTCAGAATCATATTCACTTCCAAATCATGATCATTTCAAAATCATATTCACTTTCGAAATCATTTGTCACTTTAAATCATATTCGTTTTCAAAATCATAACAACAAGAATAGGTTAAACCATCATATCAAAATATTCACATTTAAATCAAGTGAATCTAAATCGTAACAGTTCCAACTTTAAAAAGTTTGAATATTGAAATTAGTTTATATATTGGAATATTTTTGCATTAAAAATAGTTTATACATTAATATATATATATATACATATATTAAAAGTTGATTATAAATTTAAAATAATATATATATTAAAATAGTTTATATATTAAAATAGGTTATAAGTTAAAATAGTTTATATATTAAACATAGTTTATAAGTTAAAATAGTTTATATATTAAAAATAGTTTATAAGTTAAAATAGTTTATATATTAAAAATAGGTTATATATTAAAAATAGTTTATGTATTAAAATAGGTTATATATTAAAAATAGTTATTATATTAAAATTATTAATATATATTAAAATGTTCTATATGAGAAAAATAGTTTATATGTTAAAAGAGTTTATATCGAAAATAGTTTCAAATTAGAATTGTTTCTTTCAATTTCACAAATCAATTCAAATCAACTTTAGTTCCAAAATTCAATTTAAATCAATCTCAGTTCAACGATTTCAATTCAAAAGGCTAAAGGTTTCAATTCAAATTCTCATTAAAAACCATTTCAATTTATCGATTTCAAATCTATGTTTGAACTACAAATTTAAAGCATTTCAAATTCAATAAGTTTCAAAATTAAATATTAAAATATTTAGAATAACTCAATTTTGATAAATTTCATTTATATTTCAAAATTCAACCTTAAGATTTCAATTTAAATCCTTTAAACAATTCATTTAAACCAATTTCAATTTAAACAATTTAAAAGCTTCAATTTTGAAAATAATTCAATTCATATAAATCAAATTTTATTTCATAATATCATTTAACTGAATTCAAAAATTTAGGATTTAAAATCATTTAATTTAACCAATCCGGTGTCCATCTATAATTTTATATCCTATGGTCAAGTGATACAGATATATATCATCTCAACCCGCAATAAATTTAAATTTACGGGTATATATCATTTGAACTTGCAATCTCGAATAAAATTCAAAAACCATAAAATCACTCGAGTTTATCATTTCAACCCATAACGATTTTTCCCTAATCTACAAGACCATTCGGGTATTTATATTTCAACCCATAGTGATTTTGCTAATAATAACTAAGAGAACTTGCAGTGTGATAACAACATATAAAATAAACATTACATCAAATCATCCAAACGTCAACAATTACACATCCATCACAATCATCATTCAAATCAACCAATAATTACAACAAATAAACTGGTTATCATTATCAGGTATTTAACAGGAAATTAAATTTCAATATTAATTTAAATGGCAATTAAATTCAATATAAATTCAAATTAAATTCAAATGATAATTGAAATATACCAAACAACAATCAATAAATTTCTAATCACATCATAAATTAAATTTAACCAACAGAAGATGGTTTAGTAGTTGTGAGTGGGTTAAAACACTCACCTTTGATTTATCAACGATTTAAAATCCAAATAAGGCCCGAAAATTTAACTGTTTCAAAATGCAGCCAAACAAGTTCCATAATGTACGGAATTTCGATACGATCGCAACGGAGAAAATCGCGTGTGAATCCGAGCTCGTATGCAAAAGTTAAATAAGTTAGGACGTTTAAAAATTAAAATTAAATTAAAATAATATAGAGGGCATTATCGTAATTATACCAGAACCAAACCCTAGCCATGAGACATACGCACGCGAGCGAACCCTCTTCGTCGTTCAGCCGTCGCCATCTCAACCATGAACGCACGCGCCTAGGAACGCCTGACCCACGATCGAAGATCACCACCAACCTCCTCTTTCCAGGCCGCACCTGGCCATGGTGGTGCGACCCTCCATATCGCCTCCAGGCACACGCGCTGCAGTGACAAAGATCACCAATTCTGGTGATTCTGGCCATCCCCAAGATGAATTAAGACCATGGATGCATTCTGCTCGATGACCTCTACTAGCCTATACCTTCCAATCGTCGTAAAATCGATGATCCACCGTTGAAATCGAAACCCTAGCAACGGACGGCTGAGAAAGATCGCCAATTTATGGACAAATGATGATTCGATTGCAAAAACAAGCTGAAGCAGTAGATTGCGCTCTTTAAGAGTTTTCCAACGATATATAATATGACATAGTTTGAGAAGTTTAAAATTTTTGATTTGATTTCGATTTGAAATTGAATTTGGGAATTAGGGTTTCTGCCATTGGAAAGGAAGGAAGGAGCAGATGGAGATAAGTAGTACGTACAAAAATCAGAAATGAAAAACAACTAGGGTTTATAATAGCATATATATAGGCAAAGATAGATAAGAAAGAATGGACAAATCGAATTGGTTCGAAACGATAGCACGACCCGAAAAGCCCATTCAATTTTCGAAACAAAAGTAGGTCATCCGATATATCAAAATAGATATTTTCGATATTTTTAAACTCAATGGAACTAGTTCCAAAATCTAATTCTGTAACAACCCGTATTTTTAAACATTTAAAGTACTAAATTAAATAAGATTTTTGAATAAAATTGTTAGGAATATTTTTTTTAAAGATTTTACCGATACAAATTAAATTATAATACAAGTTATGAGCTTAAGCAAAAAAAATATTAATGAAACATGTTTGAATTAATGTAAGGATGATAACAAATTCTAGTGTGTATTTTAATAACATTGGTTTGAGTGAAATTAACAATTTTCTGAATGTAAATTTCCAATTGATTGGAATAATAAATGTTAATAAAGACTAATAAATGTTTCTTTAGTAAAGAAGAAATCATATGTTTATTTACTTGAAATGTTTGGTAGCTTAAAAATTGGTTGCAGAGATGAAAACTATTATTTGGTAAGAAATGTATAATTCCTATTTGTATCCAATAGTGTATAAATATGTTTAAATTACTATTAGATATGAAATAAATGTTCTATTTTTCATTACATTTATTTTGTCCATTTTGAAATTCACCTTTGTAAACAATTGAAATTAATGTAATTGAATAATTTCAATTAATGGTAGAGAGTACACCAAATTGTTAATTAATAGGTGTAAATAAACGTAGTTTATGTTTTGTGAAAATATAAGGAAAGTTGATTTAATGAAAAGAACATTTATATCAAATAAAATGAATGTTTCATTTGTGAATGTAGGGTTAATTTCATTAAAATAAAGAATAGAATAATTGATTTAAAGGAAGAAACATATGCATAATTGAATTGTGTTTTAGCATACAGATGGATTACAAGAGTAGGAAAATAATTTATATAAGTAAGTTATTTATTACTCTGCTGTATAAACAACAAATTTATAAAGGTGTTTAAATGACTAAAGGAAACAATTATTCTTTTTTTAATCCATTTGAGTTGTCTATTTTGAAATTTAAATTTGTAAGTAATTGTAATTAATGTTATTGAAATATTTCAATTAGAAGGGAAGAAAATGTTGATTGCAATAAATAGGTTTAATAAAAGAAATGCACCTTTTGTGTTAAATAGAAAGGACGTTTTAATGGAAATAAAAGATCATTTTGGGTAAACTAAATTGAATGTTTTCATTTTTAAGGTAAGTAATTTTATTTATTATGCATAGATAAAAAAAACTAAATGCGTTTAAATTTGAATATTATTTGAGTTAATGAAGTTAATTTGGTTATGTTTCACAAATTGAATTTAAAAAAGGTTGTGCGATGTACATGGTCTCTTCATTTCTTTTGTTATTAATTGTTGCATGTACATTTTAAAATAGTTATCTCATTATTAATACTTGATTCATTCATTTCTCCAAAGAATTTGCAACAACTTTCTAGTAAGTCACTTTTACAGATTCAGTAATATTCAAGTTCGAATATTTTCTTAAAGTTGACATAGTTTTAGGTTTGTCTGTAGTTTGGATCTTGGGTTGTTTGGAAGTTGGAAGTAGTTGAAACTTGTTTATTGATTCGTATTCGTGTCTAAGCTTTGTTGCATTTACTTTGCATTTGGATCTTTGGTAGGAATCTTCATATTTCTCCATTTTTATCATCACCTTCGTAGCCATGAAAGGTGAGCAAACACTCACAACTACTAGATTTTCTTATGTTAGTTAAATTGAATTTATGATGTGATTAGAAATTAATTGGTTGCTGTTTAGTACATTTTAAATTGTCATTCAAGTTAAATATGACTTTTATTGAATTTAATTGCCATTTAATTTAATATTAAAATTTAATTTGCCAATTAAATATATGCTAATGATTACCAGTAAATTGTCGATTGTTATTGGTTGATTTCAATGATGATTGTGTTGTATGTTCAATTGTTGATATTTGGGTGATTGGATTGATGTTATTAGTTGACATTTTGGATGATTGGATGTTATTTATTTCTATATCTCTGTTATCCCTATGGGTTGAAATGATACATACCCGAACGATTTTATAGATTAAGGGAAAATCGTTATGGGTTAAAATGATAAACCCGAGCGGTTTTCATTGATTTGGAAATATTGATTTTGATACTGGTTGAAATGACATGTACCTATATAATTTCTTGAATTTGGAATTTTATTTGGAATTGAATTATTTGAAGGATTTAAGTTAATTCAAACTTCGGATATGTTTTAGTTAGATGATTAAGATTGATATTTCAAATTATTTGAAACCCTTTAAGATTATATTCACGTTGTACACTTGATAGGAGATGAAATCTCGTAACATCTATGAAACCATGGCACTAATATTTCTATTTTACTTGTTTTGATTTGACTTACATAAGATCTTTTAGTTCTGACTCGAGTGTTTTGCCTTTTCATTACGCTCGGGTCAGTCTGAGCTTTTCAGTGTATTGAAGAATATTTTCTAGAGTACGAAGATGAAGATTCAGTATATTATTGCTATTTATTATTCCACTGCATTTTGTGTTCCGCTGCATTATTTGTTTATTTCTGGTGTATGTATAACTCTGATTTGAATTGTAAAAGTGTAATCAATTGTTATTTATAAAACAGCTTCATGAACTGTTTATTTGATTATTATATTTTTTCATTCCGCTGCGAGATTCTGTGTTTTGTTTTTTTTTCTTATTTACCCCATTAACAATCCTCCCTTTTGAATGGTTTGAGTCTGACATGTGTGGTTTATTGTCGATTTGAACCGTCCAAAATGGTGGGTCGTTACAGTTAGTATCAAAGCTTTGGTTTAGACATTCCAAAGCCTGTTGGGGTTAACTCATTAAAGATAAGGTAGTAATACCCTATAATGAGGTGTCTGAGTGTATATACGAGAGCGCGTATTTGTTAGTGTTATAAAAATGTTTTATATAAGTTTTGAAATGAAATTATTTTTCCTAATATTATATGATATATATAAAGGAATAAAATTTTATAACTGATATAGTTATTTGTAATGTGTTTGATTTATGAAATGGTAATATTTAGTTAATATCATTTATTGTTGATTAGTTGAGTTTTTGTCAGTTTATAAGCATTAGCTAATTATTGTTGATTTAATTAATGGATTAAACACTAGTTTAATAATGGTGTATTAAAGAGAATAAAATGAATAATTAGGATATTTGTTTATGAATTTGAAATGTTTGGTTGTGAATATTGTTGTTTGTTGATTGGTAGTTTCAACTATTGAAATAAAATGGAATATCTGAATATTTTGGATAGTCGAAACTTCTGAATTAGTATATGAGTTGAAATGTAGAAATTTTGTTGAATTATGTAGTTAAATTTGGTAACCTTAAATTGAAAGCAAGTGAAACAAGGTTTAATTTGTTATATCTATGTCTAGTAAATGAATAGAATTGTTGTATACATTCTTGACATGTAATGTAATAATATACAAGTGTGAACTTTAAGCCTAGGGATGTTTAAATTAAATTGTGATTAAGGAAATGTTGTAAATGAGATTAAATTGGAAAAAGGAAAAAATATGCTTATAAACTTAATTAACATTTATGAAATGTGTCATAAATAAATTGAAAGGTAAAGATGAAACTAAATGGGATAATCAAATATGAATTAAAAGTGAAATAATTATAAATAAAGCCATAGATTGTAAATTGTTATGAAATAAATCGATGTTGCAATAAATGGTTATAAATAAAGTTGTGATAACTTTAAACTCGAACAATGTCTTAAAAAAAGGAATTAAGCTTTTATAAATTGGTTATGAACTTAAGAAAATTCCTTATGAAATGATTTGAAAATAAATGTAGTATTAAATGAGAAATTTTACATGTGAAATGAATGTAATTTAAATTGAAGAGAAATATAAGCAATATTATGAGAATGAATATATTAATGTTTTATATTAAATGGAGAAATTCTGTGAAACAAATATTAAAGTATGAAGTGATATTTGTGTTAGTCAATGAGATTAAAAATCAATTTAATTGAAATGTAATTGTGATGAAACAAATTGGAATAATTACATAAGTTGTATGTATATTATTTTATTCGCAAAATTAATTTGATCTGGATTTGAGTATACAAGTTCTATGTGAATTACACCACTTCGTGTTAGGATTTTTCATTCGATTCTTGATGGCGAATATTTGATATGGATTTTTGGTTTGATTCTAGCATTCTCTATCATAGTATATGGCTATGCAAGGGGAATGATTGTTTTTAGTCAAGAAACCTTATCGAAGTCTGCATTAGGTAAGTCGAATGAAAAATACTACTTCGAAAGCGAACTTGTGTAATCGAGCGAGCGATCGAATGTGATTTTGCGAAATGATGACATATGTACATCTTATGTTCTAATATTATTGATATGCTTTGACGCTGAAATTGAAAGTTGTTGGGTAGGATATCTTTGTAATTTAAATTGGAATTTTTCTTGTATGCAAAACTACTATTAATTTAAAACCATTTTACAAAACTATTTTCTTTTATTTTTCTATAGAAAATATCTTATTCTATTTTATTTACAAAACTATTTTACAAACTATTTTACTTACAAAACTATTTTACAAACTATTTTATTTACAAAACTATTTTACAAACTATTTTATTTACAACTATTTCACAAAACAATTTTATATACAAAACTATTCTAAATTCAAAACCTTTTATAAAGCAAAGATGTTCAATCCCATATGGCTTTTCATACAGCGAAATTGATTTTGGAAAATTTTGATTCTTGTATAAGACGGACTTTATATAAGTATAAGATGATTTTGGAAACTGTTGATTTTGGAAGGTATTCGATCTAAAGAGATAAATCTTATATATAACGGAATTTATATAAGAATGATTTGATATATTCGAGATTATTGATTTTGGAAAGTACTTTATATGAAAATGAAATCGTATATATAATGGAATTTATATAAGTGCGTTATTTGAAGCTATAATTTTGAAAGGGTACTATATATGGTATGTTATATTTTGAAGTAAGAGGTATGGGGAAGTACCCTCCGCGAAGAAGTATAGTATGATATGCTTCGACCCAAATGGACTTAGGGAATCCAGGAATGAATTCGACCGATAAACCCTAATATACTTGGGTGAATTCAGAAATGGATTCGAACCGATATGGTTGTCCGAACTTAAACTCATGAGTTCCTCGATTTTTTTCAGGGTAGATGGTTCTTTAGTTTACCCAATGGAGGCGCTTTCGATCCTGGGATCTATTGTTTATGGATCTTCAGGGAAGGAAGTGCATCCATTGCGTAAATCATTGAATCAGCAGTTACCCTTGCAGCAGGGGTCGATGGTCCCTTGTTTACGAAATGGCTACGATATTTTTCTAGAATCCGGAAGGTGGAAGGATATTCTGGAAAGTTTTGTGTCCATTGCGTAAATACTGGATCAGCAGTGGGCCACTGCTATCGTAACATCATCATCATTTGACATCAGATTTTGAGCGGTACTTTTCATACCCATTTTTAAGTATTTTTCACTAGGTGTTGAAACAGGTCTACTAAGTACTTGGAGATTCCTAGTCTTACGCTTGATCAACGTACGACCAGAGTCTGCAAGAACAAGGATAAACCTATTAAAACATCAAGTTATAAAATATTTTGATAAAGTATTATATAAAAGATATTTTGATCATTTTTCCTTCCTAAATACTTTAAAATGTTTAAAATATTGTTTATTTATGTACAACATGGTTTAGTAGTAAATTATTAGTGTTGTAAATATTGTGAGAAGTTATTAATTAAATAAAACATATTTAAAGTTAATGATTATTGATTTATTAATTATGTTTAAAAGTATTTTGAGATTTAAAACTAATAAAATTTATAAATAATGTAAGGTTTTCAATAACTTCTTTTTAAATATAAGTAATGATGTAAATGATTGTTTTCAAATAGTTAACATTTATTTGTAAACATGTTATTTAATTTTTTTAAATGGTATTTATAAATGAAACAAGAAATTTTACAAATGAATTTTTTCGAAAAGTATTAAAGTATTAAAGATGATTGATTTGCAAATGAAGTTTTCAAATGAATATTTCAAGTAAAATTTATATAAGTTTCTTTGAATGTATAATTTAAAGATATTATATAAATGAAAAAAATGATTTGCGAAGTTTATTTATAGTAATATACTTGACAAATAAATTTGAATCTCTATTTTGGAAGTATGGTTTGAAACATTTACTTGATTTCGAAGTACTAACAGTAAATTTATAGGTTTATTTACTATTTGAATTTTGTATTAAACTATAATAAATGTTTTTCCATGATTTGAATATTCATTTTAAAACAAGTGTGTAAAATTAATTATGAAGATATGAAATTTTATACTTTGATTTGGATATTTAATGTAAAATTTGAGTATACTATTAGTTTCAGTTTAATAACTAGAGTTTATACTTATTTTAAAGTAATGAGTCTAATAAATTAATGAATTTAAGGAACTTTTTTTTAAAGCTTATCATAATGTTTTGATATAAACTTCTAACGTTGTTTAAACTTTTTGGAAAATCCTTGCAAAATGCTATGTGGATGTTTTAAATATATCTTATATTCTTACTAAGTGAATGAGGTTAAATGTTTTAATTAAATTTTTAGATATATTGAAATATTTCTTTTCTCTTCCAGAGCGAATACCAAAAACTTAAATTTTTATTCTATAAAAGAATTAAGTTACAAACTTAGGTAAGGCAGTAGGAGCTTAAGTAATATTTTATGAAATGATTCACCAATGACTTAAATCTTTATGGGAAAACAAATTATGTAAGTGATTGATCTTTATATAAATAAATGAATGAAAAGGTAAATATGAAAAAAAAACTAGTAGAATAAACTTAAGTAAATTTAAAATTCTTGTTGTTTGGCTGATGGGAAGTTTGGGAAAGAATACTTCTAATTGTTTGAGGTTGTATGAATAATCTATTAAGTAATTATCTAAGGCTGTTGTGCATAAGGTACACTTATTAGTTTATTTATCACCCTTGTATGATTAAATGTTCTGAACCTGAACAAACCATTAGTTTTGGTTGCTATGGATGTGTGTTGGAGTCTTTGTTGCCTATGATGGTTGTATAGTTTTGTTTGCATATGATTGTGATATATTGTATGTAGTTTGTGCTATTGATTTGAAACAATTGAAATATTATTCTTTCACATAATTTTAACTCTTTGGATTATATAAGTGAAATACAGGTTATGGAAGCAATAACTACTACTTTTGGCTTCATAAATAAAGTTTGTTTGCCCGACAAATAGGTACGTTTTCGGATTACGGTTTTATAGCGATATTACATTGTTTTCCCATGGTTTGGGATTTTTTATTTTGTAATATGATATATATATATATATTGAAATTATTGATAATATTATTTTTCGGACATATCCGTGCAAAGGAGACTCTGTCGAAATTTTTCGAAAATTTAAGACTTAGAATTTTTTTGTAGAATATGAGTTATTTTCAAATTTTATTAAACTTAAATATGTAGGTTTAATTGTTTATAAATTGACTGGTTTAAATAAAATATAACAAATTTTTGGATTCCTTTTTTTTTATTTTCGGGGACGAAAAGCTTTGAGTGGGGGAGATTGTAACGACCCGTATTTTTAAACATTTAAAAGTACTAAATTAAATAAGATTTTTGAATAAAATTGTTTGGAATAATTTTTTTTAAGATTTTACCGATACAAATTAAATTATAATAAAAGTTATGAGCTTAAGCAAAAAAAATATTAATGACATATGTTTTCAATAATGTAAGGATGATAACAAATGCTAGTGTGTATTTTAATAACATTGGTTTGAGTGAAATTAACAATTTTCTGAATGTAAATTTCCAATTAATTGGAATAATAAATGTTAATAAAGACTAATAAATGTTTCTTTAGTAAAGAAGAAATAATATGTTTATTTACTTGAAATGTTTGGTAGCTTAAAAATTGATTGCAAAGACGCAAAACTATTATTTGGTAAGAAATGTATAATTCCTATTTGTATCCAATAGTGTATAAATATGTTTAAATTACTATTAGATATGAAATAATTGTTCTATTTTTCATTATATTTATTTTTTCCATTTTGAAATTCACCTTTGTAAACAATTGAAATTAATGTAATTGAATAATTTCAATTAATGGTAGAGAGTACACCAAATTGTTAATTAATAGGTGTAAATAAATGTAGCTTATGTTTTGTGAAAATATAAGGAAAGTTGATTTAATGAAAAGAACATTTATATCAAATAAAATGAATGTTTCATTTGTGAATGTATGGTTAATTTCATTAAAATAAAGAATAGAATGATTGATGTAAAGGAAGAAACATATGCATATTTGAATTGTGTTTTAGCATACAGATGGATTACAAGAGTAGGAAAATAAATTATATAAGTAAGTTATTTATTACTCTGCTGTATAAACAACAAATTTATAAAGGTGTTTAAATGACTAAAGGAAACAATTATTCTTTTTTTTAATCCATTTGAGTTGTCTGTTTTGAAGTTTAACTTTGTAAGTAATTGTAATTAATGTTATTGAAATATTTCAATTAGAAGGGAAGAAAATGTTGATTGCAATTAATAGGTTTAATAAAAGAAATGCACCTTTTGTGTTAAATAGAAAGAACGTTTTAATGGAAATAAAAGATCATTTTGGGTAAACTAAATTGAATGTTTTCATTTTTAAGGTAAGTAATTTTATTTATTATGCATAGATAAAAAAACTAAATGCGTTTAAATTTGAATATTATTTGAGTTAATGAAGTTAATTTGGTTATGTTTCACAAATTGAATTTCAAAAAGGTTGTGCGATGTACATGATCCCTTCATTTCTTTTGTTATTAATTGTTGCATGTACGTTTTAAAATAGTTATCTCATTATTAATACTTGATTCATTCATTTCTCCTTCTGTTTAATACCTGAGCCTAGACTTTTAAGTTGTATTTAATTCTTGCCACCTCATTTTCGTGTATACAAAATTTCACTTTGCTTTATTTTGCAAACTTTTCCATTCCTACGTATATTTCTTTATGCATTATTAATATCTGAAGCTTTCAAATTAAAACGTGACATTTATTTTTGTCACTCCACCTTTATTTTCTAATTATTAAATAACCTACAGCTTATTTCTTTCATTTGTAGTGTATATTTGTGTTGTTTTTTTGGCTAAGTTTTATTGGGTTTGTTTTAGACTAATGGGCTCCTTAGTAAACCAAGAGACTCTAGGAACCCTATGAGACTTTGGTCCTTTTCTTTTCCCACTCATTGACCTTCTATTTCCTATCTGACTAAAATCAAGTACGTACAGAAATTCCTCATTTGAGAACCTTTCTGCGTACTCTTCTTCTTCTTGCACAAATCTACAGAAAACTCCAAACCCCAAACCCCAAAACTCCTAAATATGCAAATCAAATTCCCTCCTTCCTCCTTCAAAATCCTAGCCTACCTCTCTCCTCTTGCTGCCACCTACCTTCATCACCACCAACAACCCATGGCAGTAACCATGGCCAAAGTCCCACCTTCCCTCTCCTCTTCTTTCTCCTTTTTCCCTTCCTTTTCCTTTCCCTTTTTCCCTCTTTCTTCCCCATATTTCCATGGCTTCTCTATTCTACTAAACTACTCCAAATCAAATAATTTTTTTTAAACCGTGTATAATTTCAATGGGAAATTTTTTGTTGCTGAACCCTTCTTCCCTTCCGAATATTTCTATATCAAAAACTCTATTTTCCAAGTCCTTTCTCGGGTCCAGTTTTGGCTGAAAATACCCCATATTGTATCAATCATATCTCCTTCAGGATTGAATAAAATTATATGATTCTTTTTTCAAATAATTTTTTTTCCAGTGGCTTCAACTTTCTTTTAAGTCAGTTCTTCAAATTCCTTAATTTGCTATGCCAAAATCTCAAATATTTTCGAAGTATTTTTGAACTCAGATTTCAACTCAGAAAACACCTCTGTTTGTTTTGACCATAACTTCCTCAAGATAGAAGCATTTTAAGTGATTATTTCTTTGAAAGTGGAGAAAAAAGAATTTGCAACAACTTTCTAGTAAGTCACTTTTACAGATTCAGTAATATTCAAGTTCGAATATTTTTTTAAAGTTGACCTAGTTTCAGGTTTGTCTGTAGTTTGGATCTTAGGTTGTTGGAAGTTGGAAGTAGTTGAAACTTGTTTATTGATTCGTGTTCGTGTCTAAGCTTTTTTGGATTTACTTTGCATTTGGATCTTTGGTAAGAATGTTCATATTTCTCCATTTTTATCATCACCTTCGTAGCCATGAAGAGCAAACACTCACAACTACTAGATTTTCTTATGTTAGTTAAATTTAATTTATGATGTGATAGAAATTAATTGGTTGCTGTTTAGTACATTTTAAATTATCATTCAAGTTAAATATGACTTTTATTGAATTTAATTGCCATTTAATTCAATATTAAAATTTAATTTGCTAGTTAAATATATGTTAATGATTACCAGTAAATTGTCGATTGTTATTGGTTGATTTCAATGATGATTGTGTTGTATGTTCAATTGTTGATATTTGGGTGATTGGATTGATGTTATTAGTTGACATTTTGGATGATTGGATGTTATTTATGTCTATATCTCTGTTATCCCTATGGGTTGAAATGATACATACCCGAACGATTTTATAGATTAAGGGAAAACTGTTATGGGTTGAATGATAAACCCGAGCGGTTTTCATTGATTTGGAATTGTTGATTTTGATACTGGTTGAAATGACATGTACCTATATAATTTCTTGAATTTGGAATTTTATTTGGAATTGAATTATTTGAAGGATTTAAGTTAATTCAAACTTCGTATTTGTTTTAGTTAAAATGATTAAGATTGATATTTCAAATTATTTGAAACCCTTTAAGATTATATTCACGTTGTACACTTGATAGGAGATGAAATCTCGTAACATCTACGAAACCATGGCACTAATATTTCTATTTTACTTGTTCTGATTTGACTTACATAAGATCTTTTAGCTCTGACTTGAGTGTTTTGTCTTTTCATTACTGTAACATCCCACCTTTTTGTACGCTTAAGCAGACACATGTGCCAACTTAAACTATACAGAAGGGCGGATTGTTATGGAGTAAATAAGAAAAAGTGGAGAAATAAAAGAAATAAAATAGAATCTTGCAGCGGAATGATAAAATATAATAATCAAATAATAGTTCATGAAGCTGTTTTACAAAACATTTGATTATACTTATACAATACATATCAGAGTTACACATTCCAGAGAATGATAATTAATGCAGTGGAATACAATGGTGTAGTGGAATATATAACAAATAGTAATAATAATTCTTCGTCCTCGTCCTCCAGAATTAAGGCCTTCAAATCCTGAAATGCTCAGGCTGACCCGAGCGAATTGAAAAGACAAAACACTCGAGTCAGAACTAAAAGATCTTATGTAAGTTAAACCAATGATAAATATATGAGTGGAACGACGTCAGAGATGTTTACGGGATTTGACATCTCCTATTCAGTGTCTAACGTGAGTGCAGTAACTTAAGAGATGCTGGGGATTCACATCCCCTAAGGATCCGTTAAACTATTTACTATGTAGTAATATTCGCTATTATCATAATGTCTAATATAACATAAACATACTTTTTAATAGCGTAAGGGGTTACCCATATAGCCCTTAACACGTAATAGTACAATAGTCTATCCAGTATTAGCATACTCCCAAAATGGGGGCTACCCTCGATACTCCACAGGCTACGGGAGAAATCACAAATCGTAGTAAAGCTCGATATGGTAGGTGACACGGCACACAAGGCAATGCTAGGGTAGATATACCAATTACGCATCTGGACTGGTGGTGACGCATAGCAGCCACTACCGCCCACCTCGAAAAACACTCCCAAATCAAGGGTGGCTACCAAATCAATCACAAGTAATAGAATGGTATCGAAGAAGTGTGTCCGATCAGAGGTGCTACCTCCTTGGCCCGTCGATCGCTCCTGTTTTAGCCACCTTATGCCAACTCACGGGAGTTGGGTCCACGTATATACCTTAGGATCATCGCCACCATCCTACTTCATTCTGGAAACTCCACCGCGTACACAGTTGTCAAAGTGGTTTTCGGTATCGATAGAGAGTATGTCCATATCCGATCCCGGTGTCTTTAACAACCAAACGTTATTATAACACTGTGGTCATTTAAAAATATATATACTTTTAAAAACACAATCATTGCTCTTTCAAAACATATTATTTATTTCAAAATAGTATATACATCAAAAACCAAAATATTATTGTCGTTTCAAAACCATATTCTTTACTTCAAAATAGTATATACTTCAAAAACCAAAATTATTATTGCCATTTCAAAACCATATCCTTTACTTCAAAATAGTATATACTTTAAAACCAAAATATTTTTGCCATTACAAAACAAATCATTTACTTCAAAATAGTATATACTTTAAAACCAAAATATTATTACTATTTCAAACCCAAATTATCAATGTATTATTTCCATTTCAAAACCCAATTCAATAATATATCATTTCCATTTCCAAAACAATTCAATAATGTGACTCCCCACCTCTATACCCACGCTAGCCAAGAACATTATAATGTAATGCTGTCGACTAGCACGGAGAATAAGGCTGTGGAGGAGCGACCATCCGTGTAATTGCTTTGTGTGAGCATCGATATGTCAGATAGTATGACATGCATTTGATTTCAGGAGGAAATCCGACATACCGACACAAACTCAAAGCTACTACGCGGTGGCTATAATATCTTCGGAAACAAATATAGAAATAACCATAACACAAACCAATCACAGACATCCATATCACAAAGGCGGAAAAAGATATGAATATATATATAACACATGAAAGTGTACATCAGAGTAGTGGTCTGAAAGATCCACGATAATACAAAAGAATGGCTACAAGCTACACAAAAGAATAAGTATACATCACGGAGTCTATATCTCAAATGTATACAACAAAAACTACTAATCTAAGTAGTTAGCCAGAAGTCAGAGTAATCCTAGAGGAGAAGTCAAGCAGAAGCACCTGTAACATCTCGGTCTGACCCGAGTATTATTTCATAAAAAAATAATAAACGGATCAGTCTAGTTATAAATATCAGATGATATGACATAGAATATGAGATATGGCATAAACGTATAATAACCATAATGACATACTATGAAAAGTATGTAAATGAACATCAACAAGAGATTAATCAATATCACAAGAATCTTCTCAAAGATAAAAAGGGGTATCATACCCTAAACTTTTATTCACAAAAAGTCAATGACACACAAATTCACCAATGCACAAAAATTGATAAAACTTATCAATGGAAATCACTAAAATTGGTGAAGCACAAAATTCTAGAAATCATCAAAAGGATTCCAGAAATCACAAAATGGGGGAGGCCTATCACAAGAACGGGAGTATGAAAACTCACCAACACGTGTATCACAAAACGGAACGCTATTCCATGGTAGCTAACCATTAATTTTGAGCCGAGGCTCCACAAGAACGGCCCGAAGACCATGGGTCGCTACCCCACATATGTGAGTCGAAACATCACACAAACAGGGTTTAGTCTCCCTCGCAGACAAAGAGACATCGCACAATTGCTAGTCTAAATCACAAAAATGATCGTCATTGATCATCAAGAAGTGTCAATTACACTAAGCTAGTAAATATATGAGTTTAGCTTCATGTCCCATAACCACTTGCTTAACTTAAATATTTACGAACAAACTGTAGATCTTCACTAGAAAATTTTCACAAGAGGTTCAGTCGAACAAGTCCAAGAATTAACCGACGAAGCAAACGCAAGCGTTTCATACTACTTGTTTTACTAAGCCGTTTAATTAGATTTCTCATCCGAGTGAGGTAAAGGTTTGTATATACAAATAGATTGGAAAACAGTTTTATAAACGAGTTTGGTATTGAAAATAGATTTGAAATCGTTTTGATGAAAGAGTTTTGATATTTACTACTAGTATTGAAACCTTTATATTTTTAAAGTGACAAATCACAAAAATGATTGTAGAACAATCAATCACCAAAATTCACATTCAAAGACGTGAATAAAATCCAAAGAAATCGATACTGAATCCATCAAAATGGATATTCCCAAAAATCACGAAGAAAATGTCATCAAAGCCGATAATAAATGATAACAACAGAAAGGGAATCAACACGAATCAATTAAAGTTGGAAATTCAAGCTCAATAGGCAAATAGGCAAAAGACTGCAGATTCAGACGTCTGAAATCAAGGATTCAGACGTCTGAATCTGGAAAATAAAATATTTTCCAGAAAAGAATTCAGACGTCTGAAACCTTGATTTCAGACGTCTGAAATAGGCACTTTTTAGCCTATTTCCTTTCTGGTTCAAAATGAACCAATTCAGACGTCTGAAACGATAGATTCAGACGTCTGAATTTGGGAATAAAAATCTTCCCAGTATAATATTCAGACGTCTGAATCTATCGTTTCAGACGTCTGAAACTGGGGTTCAGGGCATTCCCTAAACCTAGACCAAAAATGGCCAAATGAATACTGGAAGCGATCGATCGAGCAACAACGACTAAGGATTTACGCCAAGCGATAACCCAACCTTAACGGCTCTTCGACACGCCTCAAATATCAATGTCCAAATATCCATAAAAGGATTTTCATAGATTTTGATTTCAAAACACCAAAAATTGGAATGTACACCAAATCAATCCAAACCAAAATCAATTGCACAAGACTAAGTGTTAGGAATTGATACCTAACAATCGAAGATAATTATAGACTTAAGATGTGAGATAAAAATCTCACCTTTATGCACAAAAACAAGGATGAAGAAGCTATAGCACAATGGAAATGACAATCACTCTTCAATTCCAACTCAACAAGCTTGAATCTAAGCTAAAAAGAGAAACATTTCCTAAATTAGGTTTAGGAATTTCTGAAATTGATAAGAGAATGAGTTGGAGAAGAAGAAGAGGAGACTTACCAAAGCTTCTTCTACTAGTTTTGGATCTAGAACTTGATTTGCAAAAGAAAACTAGGGCTTGGAGTTTTAATTTCCCATTCCTCTCTCCATTGTTCCAAAAGCTTGAGTATTAGGAAATAGAAGTAAGGTAATGAAGAGAGGAGGGGTCAAGCTTGGGTCTAATGAGCTGAAACAAGACCAAAGCCCTAAGTGGAAAAAGTTGCAAAATTCTACTATCTCCAAACATATCAAAGTTTATACTTAAAAAGATTGCAAAACGGCGTTTTGAACTCAATGGAAGTGGACCCGAGTCCTAATTCGACCGTATGCAAAAAGTAGCTTTTCGGAGTATATTCCGACCAACGATGAAATATTTAAATAAAGTATTTTAATACTCGATCGTAAAATATGCGGGTTGTTACAGACTCCCCTCCTTAAAGAAATTGCGTCCTCGCAATATTTAAGAAGAAAAAATAAAGTAACAACCGTGAAAGCATATTCATTACAAAAGAAATATGAAATAAGAAGTTCACCTCAAAGAGCACGAGAAAGTAAGTCCGGGTGTGTTCGCTCGATGAATTCTCTAGATTCCCAAGAGCAATCCTTAGGATTTGAGGACCATTGAACTTTCACAAGAGGGACATCATTATTTCGAAGGCGTTTGACCTCCGAAGCAATAATACGAATAGGATGTTGCTCTAAAGTTAAATTCGACGAAACTTCAATTTCTTCCATAACACCGGGCTCAAGAACAGAATCGGAATCTCGAAGGCATTTCCGTAATTGAGATACGTGAAACATGTCATGAATAGCAGAAAATTGAGTCGGTAATAAGAGGCGATAAGCCATGGAACCAATACGTTCGGTGATGGGAAACGGGCCAATATATCGAGGTGCTAATTTTCCCGATCGACTGAAACGCACAACACCCTTCATAGGTGAAACACGGATAAATACGAAATCTCCCAAAGAAAATTCTAATTTTCTTCTTAGATTATCGGCATATGATTTTTGTCTACTTTGAGCTTCTTTCATCCTATGACTAATAAGGTCAATCTTTTCTGTGGCATCACGAATAAAATCTGGACCTAAAACCAGCTTCTCACTGGCTTCAAGCCAACACGAAGGAGATCGGCATGGCCTTCCATATAGTGCCTCGAAAGGAGCCATACCAATACTAGATTGGAAGCTTTTATTATAGGAAAATTCAACAAGAGAGATGTGATCTTCCCAGCTTCCACCAAAATCTAGAACACAAGCACGAAGAAGATCTTCAAGAGTTTGATTCACACGCTCGGTTTGTCCATCGGACTGCGGATGATAAGCGGTGCTAAAATTAAGCTTTGTTCCCAAAGCTTTTTGAAGACTCTTCCAAAACCCACTAGTAAACAATTGATCAGGATCACTAACAATAGAAGTAGGGACCCCATGCAATTTAACAATTTCTTTAATAAAGAGTTTCGCCAAAAGAGGAACGGTCCGATTAGACCGAACGGGAATAAAATGGGCGGATTTAGTTAGTCTATCAACAATCACCCATAAGATATCATGACCCGAACGAGAACGGGGAAGGCCATTAATAAAATCCATGGAAATATGATCCCACTTCCACATTGGGATGTCTAAAGGTTGCAATAACCCACCGAGCCTTTGATGCTCGGCCTTGACGAGTTGGCAAGTCATGCAGCGCTTAACAAAGTTAGCGATATCAAATTTCATTCCCTCCCAATAATAAAGTCGCTTCATATCCGCGTACATTTTACTACTACCGGGATGAATGGTGAATTTAGAACGATGGGAATCTTCTAATATGTCTTTGCGAAGATCACTAATATTCGGTACGACAAGTCTACCAAATTTTCGAATACCGCCACGAGAATCAATATCGAAGTCCTTCATACCTTCGATATCAATTTTATCCCTTTTTGGCCAAGAAGAGCCAATTCGGGATCTAGCTTTTGAGCTTCAAGGATGCGGTCTAGAAGAGATGGATGAGCCTCAAGGCTACATAAAACAAGAGATGAACATATGTCGGATACACGATCTCAAATCTCACAAGTAGACAAAGTCTCAAGATCGTTCCATTTGGATATCATCATAGAAACAATTGCTTGTTGCTTACGACTAAGTGCTTCGGCAACACGATTTCCCTTTCCGGGAGTATAAAGAATATCAAGATCATATGATGCAAGGAATTCAAGCCAACGTTGTTGACGCAAATTAAGTTCCTTTTGAGAAAATAAATACTTCAAAGATTTATGATCGGTATAAAGAATAAATTTTTCTCCTAAAAGATAATGATGCCAAATTCGAAGAGCAAAAACAATAGCCGCGAGCTCTAATCATGAGTGGCATATCTAGTCTCGGCTGGCTTCAATTGCCTAGAAGCATAAGCAATAACACGTTCTCTTTGCATAAGCACGGCACCCAAACCAACGCGACTAGCATCGGTATACACAACAAAATCTTGGTTTCCTTCGGGAATTACAAGAATAGGAGCATCGGAAAGGAGTTCTTTTAATTTCTGAAAAGAAGCTTCACATTTGTCCGACCAAATGTATTTAACGCCATTCTTTGTTAAGCTAGTTAGAGGCACGGCAATTTTAGAAAAGTCTTTGATGAAACGACGGTAATAACCCGCCAATCCAAGAACGCTACGGATTTCCGTCACACTCTCTGGTCTCTTCCAATCTTGAATCGCTTCAATCTTTGAAGGATCCACGGAAATTCCGGATTCGGAAATAATATGACCGAGAAACTTCACACGAGATTGCCAAAAGTGGCATTTAGAAAACTTTGCCTTTAATTGATTACTCCTAAGAGTTTCCAACACAATCCGAAGATGCTCTTCATGTTCTTCCTCGGTTTTAGAATAAATAAGAATATCATCTATAAAGATGAGAACAAATCGATTGAGGAAGTCTTTGAAAACTCGATTCATAAGGTCAACGAAATAAGCTGGAGCATTCGTTAAACCAAATGGCATAACAAGCCATTTATAAGATCCATAGCGAGTCCGGAACGATGTCAAAGGAACGCTATCCTCTGCAATACGAAGCTGATGAAAACCGGTTGCCAAGTCCAATTGTGAGAAGACTCTAGCACCACTAAGTTGATCGAATAGATCATCAATCCGAGGTAAAGGATATTTATTTTTGATAGTAAGATCATTAAGCTTGCGGTAGTCAACGCAAAGCCTAAGTGTACCATCGAATTTCATCACAAAAATAGCCAAATCTCCCCAAGGCAAGGAACTAGAGCGAATAAATTGCTTCGTCTCCAATTCGGATAATTGTTTGTGCATCTCCTCATTTTCCTTATTGGACATGCGATAAGGAGGACGAGTGATAGGTTGAGCTCCAGGGACAAGATTAATTCTGAACTCAATTGCTCGCTTAGGTGGCAATCCTAGAACAGGCTCGAATATGTCGGAAAATTCACGAACAATGTGAATAAGAGAAATGACATCTTCCTCATCATTATTATCGTCATCACGAGGATTTAAAGAATATAAAGATGTTGTTAAGTTGGAATCCGAATCTTTGAGAACGAGAGAAATCTGCTTAACAGATTGCGGATGCCGAAGATATATAGTTCGCTCAGGACATAGGATATGGGCTTCATAACGGTTAAGCCAATCCATTCCCAAAATCATTCCAAAGCCTAAATAGCACATGGCATGCAAATCGGCTAGTAAAGAAAAATCACATAAAATAATCTCGACATCTTTACAAAACAAACTAATTATTTCGGATCCACCAACCGGATTCGCAATTCTCAAAGAAGTCATTAAACACAAAACATCCAAAGAAAATGTATCAACAAGTTCTTTTGATATAAAAGAATGGGACGCACCTGTATCAAAAAGAACTCGAATAGGTTGATCACGAAATATAATGATGCCATCAAGAATAGAATGAGACATACCTTGACCACGAGATGTGTTGTCAGGGGCTTGTGCCACATTTAACTTTCCCTCCTTCTTGCCTTGAAGTCTGGGGCATAAATGTATATAATGATCCGGGCTCTTACAATAGCGCCAAGAACGAGGCTTCGAACACTTGTTCACAAAATGGTCCTTAGAACCACAGTTGTAGCATTGCCCACTACTAGAGGAAGAAGTTTTTTGCTGCAGGAGGTGCTTGTTTCCCCTTTTTATTGGGATAAGGGCCTTTGGACTTATTAGGCCTTTTCTTGTTGTTGAAGTTTGGTTTGGCACCCGCAACTTCAACATCACTTTACCTATCCGCCTCTTCAAGACGAAGAGCGATATCAATGAGTTGGTCAAAAGATACTTCTAATTTTAGAAGTAATGGCTTCTTGAGATTTTTGTTTAAGCCATAGACAAATCTTTGGTTCTTCTTCAATGGGGTGTTGATGTATTCAACCCCATATTTAGAAAGTGACTCGAAGGATGCGACATAATCAGTCACGGAGGTTTCACCTTGAACAAGGTCAATGAAACGACGAGCCAAAGTCACCTTCTCAGCTTCTGGCACAAATTTTAATTCGAAGCGTTCCCGGAATTGCCCCCAGGTGAGATCCGCCTCATTAATTTCAAAAATTAGAAGCTCGTACCAGTCTAATGCCCTTTCTTGGAGCATACTAGAGGCCACCTGAACTCGGTGAAGATCAATAAGATTCATGCGAGAAAAGATTCGATCGCACGTTCTTAGCCAAGCCTGGACTTCAATAATAGTTTTAGAACCTTTGAATGGCTTCCCACCCAAGTTGGTATAATCGTTGCACAAGCATGAAAATCCAGACTTTGGGTGAGTAGGTTCCGGATTAGGTCCGGCTGCTTGAGCGTTCTTCACTAGATCAAGAAGCTGCTGAGCAGACATAAAAACTCCATCCTGGGGAGTAGCACTAGATTGACCGACGCTGGGACGGCTAGGCCTAACCATTTCTTTTCTTGAAGAAAGAAAGAAAGGAGAAAAAGGTTAATCTCAGAATGAATATCAAACAAACTTGATTGATAAAACAAGGGATCATAAAAAGTAATAGGAAAGAACGGTACGAAGACCCGAATTAAATCCTATGGCACGACTCCTTAGAAGGACTTAGGACAATGATCCTTGTTAGATTATTCTACATTGTTCCGAAGTCTGGCTTTGATACCAAGCTGTGACGCCCCACCTCTATACCCACGCTAGCTAAGAACATTACAATGTAATGCTGTTGACTAGCACGGAGAA
Organism: Allium fistulosum; assembly: GCA_030737815.1. Lineage (NCBI taxonomy): Eukaryota > Viridiplantae > Streptophyta > Magnoliopsida > Asparagales > Amaryllidaceae > Allium > Allium fistulosum. The sequence continues at coordinate 91,750,418 of CM060905.1, forward strand.
TAAGGCTATGGAGGAGCGACCATCCGTGTAATTGCTTTGTGCGAGCATCGATCTGTCAGATAGTATGACATGCATTTGATTTCAGGAGGAAATCCGACATACCGACACAAACTCAAAGCTACTACGCGGTGGCTATAATATCTTCGGAAACAAATATAGAAATAAACATAACATAAATCAGTCACAGACATCCATATCACAAAGGCGGAAAAAGATATGACTATATATATATATATATAACACATGAAAGTGTACATCAGAGTAGTGGTCTGAAAGATCCACGATAATACAAAAGAATGGCTACAAGCTACACAAAAGAATAAGTATACATCACGGAGTATGTATCTCAAATGTATACAACAAAAACTACTAATCTAAGTAGTTAGCCAAAATTCAGAGTAATCCCAGAGGAGAAGTCAAGCAGAAGCACCTGTAACATCTCGGTCTGACCCAAGTATTATTTCATAAGAAAATAATAAACGGATCAGTCTAGTTATAAATATCAGATGATATGATATAGAATATGAGATATGGCATAAACGTATAATAACCATAATGACATACTATGAAAAGTAAGTAAATGAACATCAACAAGAGATTAATCAATATCACAAGAATCTTCTCAAAGATAAAAAGGGGTATCATACCCTAAACTTTTATTCACAAAAAGTCAATGACACACAAATTCACCAATGCACAAAAATTGATAAAACTTATCAATGGAAATCACTAAAATTGGTGAAGCACAAAATTCTAGAAATCATCACAAGGATTCCAGAAATCATCACAAGGATTCCAGAAATCACAAAATAGGGGAGGCCTATCACAAGAATGGGAGTATGAAAACTCACCAACACGTGTATCACAAAACGAAACGCTATTCCATGGTAGCTAACCATTAATTTTGAGCCGAGGCTCCACAAGAACGGCCCGAAGACCATGGGTCGCTACCCCACATATGTGAGTCGAAACATCACACAAACAGGGTTTAGTCTCCCTCGCAGACAAAGAGACATCGCACAATTGCTAGTCTAAATCACAAAAATGATCGTCATTGATCATCAAGAAGTGTCAATTACACTAAGCTAGTAATTATATGAGTTTAGCTTCATGTCCCATAACCACTTGCTTAACTTAAATATTTACGAACAAACTGTAGATCTTCACTAGAAAATTGTCACAAGAGGTTCAGTCGAACAAGTCAAAGAATTAACCGACGAAGCAAACGCAAGCGTTTCATACCACTTGTTTTACTAAGCCGTTTAATAAGATTTCTCATCCGAGTGAGGTAAAGGTTTGTATATACTAATAGATTGGAAAACAGTTTTATAAACGAGTTTGGTATTGAAAATAGAGTTGAAATTGTTTTGATGAAAGAGTTTTGATATTTACTACTAGTATTGAAACCTTTATATTTTTAAAGTGACAAATCACAAAAATGATTGTAGAACAATCAATCACCAAAATTCACATTCAAAGATGTGAATAAAATCCAAAGAAATCGATACTGAATCCATCAAAATGGAAATTCCCAAAAATCACGAAGAAAATGTCATCAAAGCCGATAATAAATGATAACAACAAAAAGGGAATCAACACGAATCGATTAAAGTTGGAAATTCAAGCTCAATAGGCAAATAGGCAAAAGACTGCAGATTCAGACGTCTGAAATCAAGGATTCAGACGTCTGAATCTGGAAAATAAAATATTTTCCAGAAAAGAATTCAGACGTCTGAAACCTTGATTTTAGACGTCTGAAATAGGCACTTTTTAGCCTATTTCCTTTCTGGTTCAAAACAAACCAATTCAGACGTCTGAAACGATAGATTCAGACGTCTGAATCTGGGAATAAAAATCTTCCCAGTATAATATTCAGACGTCTGAATCTATCGTTTCAGACGTCTGAAACTGGGATTCAGGGCATTCCCTGAACCTAGACCAAAAATGGCCAAATAAATACCGAAAGCGATCGATCAAGCGACAACGACTAAGGATTTACGCCAAGCGACAACCCAGCCTTAACGGCTCTTCGACATGCCTCAAATATCAATGTCCAAATATCCATAAAAGGATTTTCATAGATTTTGATTTCAAAACACCAAAAATTGGAATGTATACCAAATCAATCCAAACTAAAATCAATTGCACAAAACTAAGTGTTAGGAATTCATACCTAACAATCGAAGATAATTATAGACTTAAGATGTGAGATAAAAATCTCACCTTTATGCACAAAAACAAGGATGAAGAAGCTATAGAACAATGGCAATGACAATCACTCTTCAATTCCAACTCAACAAGCTTGAATCTAAGCTAAAAAGAGAAACATTTCCTAAATTAGGTTTAGGAATTTCTGAAATTGATAAGAGAATGAGTTGGAGAAGAAGAAGAGGAGACTTACCAAAGCTTCTTCTACTAGTTTTGAAGCTAGAACTTGATTTTCAAAAGAAAACTAGGGCTTGGAGTTTTAATTTCCCATTCCTCTCTCCATTGTTACAAAAGCTTGAGTATTATGAAATAGAAGTAAGGTAATGAAGAGAGGAGGGGTCAAGCTTGGGTCTAATGAGCTGAAACAAGACCAAAGCCCTAAGTGAAAAAAGTAGCAAAATTCTACTGTAACAACCCGAGCTTTTGTGAGAATTTAATATCGTCATTTAACGATTAGAATGCTAGTTAATTGCTCGATTGAGTTTTTCATCGATTGGAATCCTTTGATAAAATGGTTATTAAAAAAAAATTGCAATTGGAATTTATAGAGTTAAAGCTCTTTTATAAATTGTTAAATGGGTAATTGGGCTTTGCAAATTGAAATAGCGTGGCCCCTATCTGTTGGCATCGTGATGGTATCAGAGGGAACCCGACCCTTTCTCCCATTTTTTTATTCGTAACCCTAAATCCAAAAATCGAAGCGAGAAATAAAAATGGTGGCTGGTTTCCTCCTTATTCAATTCAAACCTGTCCCTTCTTCATCGTTCGAAATCAGGGCATCGAGAAATCAAAGGCGCCAACCCCCATAGCTCGATCAAATGACATTTTAGCCTTGCCTTGTCGATCGCAAAACCGCTTGGAGTCACTCGAGGCTGCTAGGGTTTTGATTTCACTGCCTCGTCGAAAATGGTGAGTTACTCACATCTATTTCATACTTCAGACGTTGGGTTTTCTTGGTTATTCAATTTCGTGTGAATATCGGGGTTGATTTCTGGTTTGTTCACTCATTTCGATGTTGTGTGGGTTTCGTTCTTTGTCTATTACTACTGCCTTGAGCTAATAATATCTTCGACATTCTAAAGTCTTCGACATTCTAAAAGTAGCTTCGGCATTTCTGACTGAGGCTATGGTGACTTTGATTTTTGATAGTGCTGTGCACTGATTTCTTATCACTTGATTTCTGACCTTCGTGGTTGAGCTTGAACTCACCGTGTGGTTTCGACCAGTTCACTTCTGTTGAGTTGCATTTTGTACCACTAGTGTTCATATAGCTCATTTTGCATTCATTGATCTTGCATTCTGGTCAGTGTACTTATTGTTGTCAGTGTGTTATATTGTTCATGTTTTGATCATGGCGTCATTTTAGCTCCAGTTGAGAATTATGTAGTTGCCTTATCTCGTGCTCGAGCTCTTTGCACCCTGATGCCTTCTGGAGTAAATTTTGGTTTGCATTGTTTAGTAGCCACTGTGTTGCATTGAGCTCTGTTGTCTTCACCTGTGTACTTTGTTGGTCATTATGGTTGTTGTTTTAGTGTTGCTTTTGCCTCGAGTATTTGTATACTCCTGCAGCTTTGATCATTGTTCGGGGATGATATTCTGACTTCCTGTTGCTTACATACATGAACCGTTGACTTGTTTATGTATTGAGTCTTCAACATGCTTCTGGCCTATAAGTTGTAGTATGCATTCATGTTATAATTCTCTGGCCATCTGACTTTGGCTTCACTATATAGTTGCACTGATTTACCTTGATTCCTCTTGATCCTTAGTGTAGTTGTAGTCGCATCTGTACATTTGCCTAAGTCACGTGTAATTGCTGCTACGTGTTGTTAGTTCTCATTTACTTTGACTTAGTATGATTGCTGCATATAGACTAGATTGTGCAGTGTCATGTGTATACTTCGTGTTCAGTCTGTAGTCGAGCTTGCAATTGATCTGGTCATTCATTGTTGCCCTTTTGGCCTCACTGTATCTTCATGTACTTACATAATGAGACAGGTTGCATTCTGGTTTCAGTTGTTCAGTATATCTCTGATGTTGTTTTACTTCACTGCTCACCATCTTGTCTCTGTGATCATAGCTGACTTTCGTATTGATGGTTTTCACGTATGTTTGTCCTGTTCATTTGGACTTGAGTCAGTTGCCATTGTGCTTCATCACTTGCTTGTAGTCTGGTATCTGATCTTTTGTATCAGTGTTGTTTTTATGGATATGGCATTTCCTTGCTGAATTGCCCTTGGTATTTGGTGTACATATGAAATCGATTCATATGTATGCTGAACGTCGCTTGTTTCAACTGCAGTTTTATTGCGCAGTTGTTTCTTGCTTTCCTTTGTGCAGTTTTGCCTTTGTGATCTTGTTGGTAATTGCAGTTTCAGTGTGACAGAGGCTGTAGTTTCATTTGGTTGCAGTTTGTCTTTGTTGGTTTGCATGGCATTAATACATTCGGATTTGTTTTTGAACTTCCTTGAGTTGAACCCGATTTCGGGGTTTGACCTTGTGATCATTTGTGATTTCTCTGAGCTTTTGTGTATCTCTTGTGATAGTGGCGAGGTAGTACACGCGTGCGTGTACTGCAGCCCTATCAGATTTGACAGTTTTAAATTGATGTTTCGATTTGTTGAATTGTTTCGTTGGTTAATTTCAATGGTTTGGAGTTGTATTCTGATTTGGATTGTTAATTTGTCATTTAACACTGTTTAGTGTTATATCTGCCGTTATCCAATTCTCGTATCGAGAGTTGGATATACGAGATTTCTGTGATTGTCGTCTATTTGACTATCTGATTATTATTGCTGCTATGTACTAATAACTGAGTTTGAATTAGACTGACCCGTGTATTATTTTCTTTTGAATTTAATACTCGGGTCAGACCCGAGTTATTTCAGGTTGTAGATTTTCTTCTTTGAGTTGCTGTTCAGGATATGAAGACTTTTCACATCTTCTGAAGTTGTCAGTGTCATTTTGTAGTAGTTGTGTCATTATATAGAATGATATGTATTCATGTATATTAGTCGATAATGTACTTGTATATATAACTTCTAGAGTCGACAGTTGTAGTTGTATCATATGTATCGTGTCAACTATATTGTAACTGACATCGGTTATATATATATGAGATTTTTGTTAATCTGTGTTCCGCAATTATATTATCTGTGTTATTGTTATATCTAATGTCCTAAACTATTATGAACTATCGTAGTTTGTTTTATACTGATAATTGGATATGTCGATGGGAGTAAATAAATAATAGATGAAAAATAAAAAGCATATACCACTCCTATCGAGATAACCAATATTAGTGTAAGGCCAACTACGGATGGTCGCTCCTATCCAGCCTTATTCTTCGTAATAATAGACAGTATTTCTTTTAATACTCTTTGTTATTATGAGCATAGAGGTGGGGCGTCACAGTTGGTATCAGAGCTTGGGGTTTATGGACATAATATAAAACTTAACTCGGAAGGAACATATGTTACAACTATTGGTCGATGTTTTATTTGTGCTTGAGTCAAAACTAAAGTTTTGAAATTTGGATGAAATTTTTAAATAACCTTATTTAAAAGTAATAGTGAAATTGTGTTCTGATGATTTGATTGATTTGTGTTCTGTTTATCAGAGTGCGCAGCGAAAACAGTGAAACTGTCTTCGCTGAGTACAACTGATAATCTTTTTGATTTAAAAATCAAAATACGAAATTGATATGAATTTCATTTGTTGTTTACATAGCTGTAATTATATTGTTTCCTTGAGAACTTCGAATCCGAATTAAGGATTCGAAGAAATTGCAGATATGTGATTTTTGTTGAAATTTCCACTGGCTTTCTTTTGTACTAATCATCTATTGATTAGATTTTTGCTGTTTTAAATTATCTTCATTGAAGATACATTTGAATGATTCTTTGTTCATTTTGTAGTACGTGCAAAAATTTAAATTGCACGTTATTGCATTTATTTTACGTTGAACCGATGCTTGGTTATGAAACGTATTTTGTTGCCGTTATTTTTACAACGGAATTTTACACCAATGCTATATTTTGAAGTACGGTGTTTTGCGGCATTTTGATGAATGAGAATTCACTGACATTACATTTTGATGTAGATTGTTTTGATGTGATTTTGACGTTTTAAAACTACTGTCGCTTTGCTTCCGTAACCGTCAAATTTTAAAAAGTGGATTTTCAAGCAGTTATTCCGCAATGCTGATTTGTAACCGTTTTTACGGTATTTTGAGAAGTACAATTTCCTTATCGAAATTGTTACTGATTTGCTGCTTTAATCACGTGATTGGAAAATCGTTTTAAAATGAAAATTGTTTTATAAAATTTTAGCAGTTTGCGTTTTCAAAAGAATGAGAAAGCGACTTAAACGATTCAGCAAAATCGAGGATTATGACCCCTTTCTTTTACTGTTTCGCTTAACTCCGGACTTGTTCAGTTGAGAATGCGAATTGTTATTTTTACAAAATAAATAAAATTGTTTTCAAAAATTTTACAGTTTGCGATTTCAAAAGAATGAGGAAGCGATTTAAACATTTCAGCAAAATCGAGGACTATGACCCCTTTCTTTTACTGATTCGCTTAATTCCGGACTTGTCCGTTTGAGAATGTAAAGTGTATTTTTACAAAATACATAATTTTGCACTTTCAAGGAAACGATGAAGTGATTTAAACGATTTAGCAAAAGTGCGGAGTATGGAACCACACTTTTACTATTTCGGTTAATTCCGGACTCGTTAATTGAAATATCTGTCGTTTTGATGATTTTGATGATTTTACACTTTCAAGGAAACGATGAAGAGAATTAAACAATTTAGTAAAACTCGTGGTTATGGGACATGTGCGTTTGCTATTTTGGTTAATTCCGGACTCGTTAATTGAAACATTTTGATGCTTTCGTGTGCTTTCGAGCCACTATGAGGACCTTCGGGTCATTTGTTGGACCTTCGGGTCATTTGTTGGGCTTTCGGGCCACTCTGCGGACCTTCGGGTCAAATACCAGTACTAGACCTTCGGGTCACTCTGCGGACCTTCGGGTCAATCTGATGGGCGCCAAAAATTATGTTGAGTACTTGGTAGGCTTCGGCCACTCTGAGATGCACGTGCGGCGAATTAAAAACTCGCCATCTGATGGGATCGATCCAAGCTTTTATGTTGATTTTCTAGTCTTCTTAATTGATTTCTAGATATTTGTTGCTTCCAATTATCTGCAGGTAATTGGATATTTGTTGATATGAGTTCTGATTATCGTTTTTGATAATCAGATATTTGTTGTTTCTAATTATCGCTTGTGATAATTAGATATTTGTTGATATGAGTTCTGATTATCGTTTTTGATAATCAGATATTTGTTGTTTCTAATTATCGCTTGTGATAATTAGATATTTGTTGATATGAGTTCTGATTATCGTTTTTGATAATCAGATATTTGTTGTTTCTAATTATCGCTTGTGATAATTAGATATTTGTTGATATGAGTTCTGATTATCGTTTTTGATAATCAGATATTTGTTGTTTCTAATTATCGCTTGTGATAATTAGATATTTGTTGATATGAGTTCTGATTATCGTTTTTGATAATCAGATATTTGTTGTTTCTAATTATCGCTTTAGATAATTAAATATTTTCTGATTTGAGATTTAATTACCGCTTTAGATAATTAAATATTTGTTGATTTCGAATTTAATTATCGCTTTAGATAATTAAATATTTGTTGATTTGAGATTTGATTATCGTTTGTGATAATCGAATATTTGTTGAATTTGAGATTTGATTATCGTTTTTGATAATCGAATAATTGTTGAATTTGAAATTTGATTATCGTTTGTGATAATCGAATATTTGTTGAATTTGAGATTTGATTATCGTTTGTGATAATCAAATATTTGTTGAATTTGAGATTTGATTATCGTTTGTGATAATCGAATATTTGTTGAATTTGAAATTTGATTATCGTTTGTGATAATCGAATAATTGTTGAATTTCAAATTTGATTATCGTTTTTGATAATCGAGTATTTGTTGAAATTGAAATTTGAGCATCGTTTTTGATAATTGAATAATTGTTGATTTGTTTTCTGACTGTCGTTTGGATAACTAGATTTTATTGAATCGCCGTTTCTATCTATTTCTGTGAATAATTAGAGTTTGTTGATTATGAGATTTGTGGTTTCTAGTTAATTATTGAATAACTAGATATTTGCAGTTGCGATTTGTGATTTGTGTTTCATAATTATCCTTGTCGATAATTATATTTTGTTCTCTAATTAACGTATCGCTAATTAGATATTGCTGTTTTGTGATTTTTCTGAATTTCAATTATCTGGTTGATAATTAAATATTGCTGATGTTTGCATTTATTCAGGTTGCTGTCTTCTGATTATCTTTTGATAATTGGACTTTGTTGAGAATTTGTAAAATTGCTTTTATGGAATTGAAAGATTTCTTTGGCGTTTGTATTCCCGTCTTTTATTTTCTAGCTTAACCAGTTTAGGTTAGAAAATTTATTGTTATTGACAACCTTAATTATGAAAATTACGGGGACGCAATTTTTATAAGGAGGGGAGTCTGTAACAACCCGAGCTTTTGTGAGAATTTAATATCGTCATTTAACGATTAGAATGCTAGTTAATTGCTCGATTGAGTTTTTCATCGATTGGAATCCTTTGATAAAATGGTTATTAAAAAAAATTGCAATTGGAATTTATAGAGTTAAAGCTCTTTTATAAATTGTTAAATGGGTAATTGGGCTTTGCAAATTGAAATAGCGTGGCCCCTATCTGTTGGCATCGTGATGGTATCAGAGGGAACCCGACCCTTTCTCCCATTTTTTTATTCGTTACCCTAAATCCAAAAATCGAAGCGAGAAATAAAAATGGTGGCTGGTTTCCTCCTTATTCAATTCAAACCTGTCCCTTCTTCATCGTTCGAAATCAGGGCATCGAGAAATCAAAGGCGCCAACCCCCATAGCTCGTTCAAATGACGTTTCAGCCTTGCCTTGTCGATCGCAAAACCGCTTGGAGTCACTCGAGGCTGCTAGGGTTTTGATTTCACTGCCTCGTCGAAAATGGTGAGTTACTCACATCTATTTCATACTTCAGACGTTGGGTTTTCTTGGTTATTCAATTTCGTGTGAATATCGGGGTTGATTTCTGGTTTGTTCACTCATTTCGATGTTGTGTGGGTTTCGTTCTTTGTCTATTACTACTGCCTTGAGCTAATAATATCTTCGACATTCTAAAGTCTTCGATATTCTAAAAGTAGCTTCGGCATTTCTGACTGAGGCTATGGTGACTTTGATTTTTGATAGTGCTGTGCACTGATTTCTTATCACTTGATTTCTGACCTTCGTGGTTGAGCTTGAACTCACCGTGTGGTTTCGACCAGTTCACTTCTGTTGAGTTGCATTTTGTACCACTAGTGTTCATATAGCTCATTTTGCATTCATTGATCTTGCATTCTGGTCAGTGTACTTATTGTTGTCAGTGTGTTATATTGTTCATGTTTTGATCATGGCGACATTTTAGCTCCAGTTGAGAATTATGTAGTTGCCTTATCTCGTGCTCGAGCTCTTTGCACCCTGATGCCTTCTGGAGTAAATTTTGGTTTGCATTGTTTAGTGGCCACTGTGTTGCATTGAGCTCTGTTGTCTTCACCTGTGTACTTTGTTGGTCATTATGGTTGTTGTTTTAGTGTTGCTTTTTCCTCGAGTATTTGTATACTCCTGCAGCTTTGATCATTGTTCGGGGATGATATTCTGACTTCCTGTTGCTTACATACATGAACCGTTGACTTGTTTATGTATTGAGTCTTCAACATGCTTCTGGCCTATAAGTTGTAGTCTGCATTCATGTTATAATTCTCTGGCCATCTGACTTTGGCTTCACTGATATAGTTGCACTGATTTACCTTGATTCCTCTTGATCCTTAGTGTAGTTGTAGTCGCATCTGTACATTTGCCTAAGTCACGTGTAATTGCTGCTACGTGTTGTTAGTTCTCATTTACTTTGACTTAGTATGATTGCTGCATATAGACTAGATTGTGCAGTGTCATGTGTATACTTCGTGTTCAGTCTGTAGTCGAGCTTGCAATTGATCTGGTCATTCATTGTTGCCCTTTTGGCCTCACTGTATCTTCATGTACTTACATAATGAGACAGGTTGCATTCTGGTTTCAGTTGTTCAGTATATCTCTGATGTTGTTTTACTTCACTGCTCACCATCTTGTCTCTGTGATCATAGCTGACTTTCGTATTGATGGTTTTCACGTATGTTTGTCCTGTTCATTTGGACTTGAGTCAGTTGCCATTGTGCTTCATCACTTGCTTGTAGTCTGGTATCTGATCTTTTGTATCAGTGTTGTTTTTATGGATATGGCATTTCCTTGCTGAATTGCCCTTGGTATTTGGTGTACATATGAAATCGATTCATATGTATGCTGAACGTCGCTTGTTTCAACTGCAGTTTTATTGCGCAGTTGTTTCTAGCTTTCCTTTGTGCAGTTTTGCCTTTGTGATCTTGTTGGTAATTGCAGTTTCAGTGTGACAGAGGCTGTAGTTTCATTTGGTTGCAGTTTGTCTTTGTTGGTTTGCATGGCATTAATACATTCGGATTTGTTTTCGAACTTCCTTGAGTTGAACCCGATTTCGGGGTTTGACCTTGTGATCATTTGTGATTTCTCTGAGCTTTTGTGTATCTCCTGTGATAGTGGCGAGGCAGTACACGCATGCGTGTACTACAGCCCTATCAGATTTGACAGTTTTAAATTGATGTTTCGATTTGTTGAATTGTTTCGTTGGTTAATTTTAATGGTTTGGAGTTGTATTCTGATTTGGATTGTTAATTTGTCATTTAACACTGTTTAGTGTTATATCTGCCGTTATCCAATTCTCGTATCGAGAGTTGGATATACGAGATTTCTGTGATTGTCGTCTATTTGACTATCTGATTATTATTGCTGCTATGTACTAATAACTGAGTTTGAATTAGACTGACCCGTGTATTATTTTCTTTTGAATTTAATACTCGGGTCAGACCCGAGTTATTTCAGGTTGTAGATTTTCTTCTTTGAGTTGCTGTTCAGGATATGAAGACTTTTCACATCTTCTGAAGTTGTCAGTGTCATTTTGTAGTAGTTGTGTCATTATATAGAATGATATGTATTCATGTATATTAGTCGATAATGTACTTGTATATATAACTTCTAGAGTCGACAGTTGTAGTTGTATCATATGTATCGTGTCAACTATATTGTAACTGACATCGGTTATATATATATGAGATTTTTGTTAATCTGTGTTCCGCAATTATATTATCTGTGTTATTGTTATATCTAATGTCCTAAACTATTATGAACTATCGTAGTTTGTTTTATACTGATAATTGGATATGTCGATGGGAGTAAATAAATAATAGATGAAAAATAAAAAGCATATACCACTCCTATCGAGATAACCAATATTAGTGTAAGGCCAACTACGGATGGTCGCTCCTATCCAGCCTTATTCTTCGTAATAATAGACAGTATTTCTTTTAATACTCTTTGTTATTATGAGCATAGAGGTGGGGCGTCACATCTACTATCTCCAAACATATCAAAGTTTATACTTTAAAAGATCGCAAACGGCGTTTTGAACGCAATGGAAGTGGTCCCGAGTCCTAATTCGACCATATGCAAAAAGTAGCTTTTCGGAGTATATTCCGACCAACGATGAAATATTTAAATAAAATATTTTAATACTCGATCGTAAAATACGCGGGTTGTTACAAATAATATCTTATTTAAATAAAACCAAATTTCCAATCACTAATCTTTCTTAAATTTAGATAACTTGAAATATTCTTTTAAATCATCTTAAACCCAAACCACATTTTGAAGTCATATTCTAAATTTCCAATTTCAATAGGTTTCCAATCCATATATTCACAGATAATTCTTAAATAAATTATATTTCAAATAAATTCATTTTACAAACCATATTACTTTCAAAGTTATAATAATTTCGAAAATCAATACTTTGAAAACAATAATACCTTAATTTAAATAAAACATTTCAATTTTGATATATTTCAAGTCTTTAAATATTACAAAATTTCCAAACCAAACTTGATAATCTCATATGTTTATTAATTCAATTTACTATTATTTAGTTTAAAATTATTTATCAAATAAATTCAATAGCATTTACATAAAGCTCAAACTTGAAATATTCGTAAATCAACTTAAAACATCATCAAGTTATATATAGCTTAAATTTTAAGAATTTAATAATATTTATTTAATATCAAAATCAATATTTATATAAACCCTTATTTTTCCAAAAGCCATAGAAATCATTTCAAAATAGATATATATACACCAACTGTGTCTGTATATAATTTTTTTATCCTATGGTCAAGTGATACGGATATTTATCATTTCAATCCGCAATTTAAAATAAAATTACGGTTATATATCATTTCAAACCGCAATCCCGAAAGAAAAAAATCCATAATGAACTTTCAGATTATAATGATATCAAATAAAACATCCATTCATCCAATATCAATCATCAAGTATTTATCACAATCATCATCCAATTAAATCAATAACATCAATATAGAATAGATAATAAATAACAGGTAATTACTAGCAATATATATATATATATGCAATAATAAATTAATTTAACTAGCAGGAAATAATAATAAATTAATTAAATTCAATTTAACTGGAAAGATGACTGAAAATATGCCAAACAGTTATAAATAAATTTCTAAACGCATCAAAAATTTATTTAACAAACATAAGAAAATTTAGAAATTGTGAGTGGGTTAAAACACTCACCTTTGGATTTAAATTGAATTTAAATCCAATTTAAACCCAAAAATTTGATCGTCTCAGAATTCATCCAAACCAGCGTCATCAAGTCCGGAATTCCAATACGATCCTAACAAAAGAAACCGCGCGTAAAACGGACCTCGTATGAGAAAGTTACGAAAACTTGAAGATTGGAAAATTCTAGTGCTGGGTCGACTTCGGGTTCAACTCTGGTCCGCGCCTCAAAATCCCGGTGTCTGCTCTGAGTTTTTGCCAAAACGACCCGAAAACCCGAGTCGTTTTCTTCCTGACCCGAAGTTGGTACAGCGATTTTCCCTCTGAAACCCGAAGCACGACTCGAAGTCGATGCAGATTCGAAATTTTTTTCCCTTTTTTTTAGAATTGAAATTAGGCTTTGGAATTTGGGAATTAGGTTTTGTCTGCCATTGGAATGAAGAGTTGAGAAGGAGATGTATGCACAGACCAATGAAAATAAGGAGTAGCTAAGGTTTATAACGGGTTATTTATAGGAAAAGCTAAAAATAGAATGAACGGACAAAATAAATAATGAGATAACTATTTTAAAACGTACATGCGAAAAAAAGAAATGAAGGGACCACATACACATTTTGAAATTCCATTTTATTCAGTTACTATTTACTACTATTAATTCATTGATAAATTAAATATTTACGTTTGTCTTTCTTATATTAAATTTATTACCAAGTGTACAATTTCCTTATTTCAACAAATTGGAATTCCATTTAATCACTATAAATTATATACAAATTCCTTTAATTATACCACCCTTACACTTATCTACTTATTAAATTTATTTCCAAATGCAACAAATTACCTCCATTTCATTTATTGCAATTTCGTTCAATTTATACAAATTCAGCTTTAATTAAGTTCTTTGTTACACTTCACCCTAATTATTATTTCATTATTCATTTACAAATTTTGTTTGTTTCAATATTATTCCATATATACTGCTAATTATTTCATTACACTAATATACGCCTAATCACCTCTTCATTTGAATAAATATTACATATTATTATTGCATCAATTTATACTTTGAATCCATTCCCAATTTACACATTTCAACCAATTATAACTTCAAAATGTTTAATGGTTGTCTTCGTTTCCTTACATTAATAAGCTTTTATTACCTACAATTACTATTGTCAATTACTCTCATCCTATTAATTTCATTCACTTATGTTCAAATTATAACCAAACATAACATTTAGATTTATTGCAATAGATTCCAAATTCAATTTCTATTTCTTAATGTATTCTAATCCAACCTTTCCAAACATTGTATTCATGTAACTTTTGTTTATATTTAATAACATTTGATTTCTCATTTCAATTAATAGACTTAATAAACGGGCAACACATATCGTCACCATTTACTTTTAACTACATTTAAGAGTTTATTGTTTATAGACCCAAGTTACAACAATTTCCTAATTTCGATCAATTTAAATCTCACATTAGTTTTAATTAATTAGTGTTGCATTATATCCTCAAATTTACTCTTAATTTTCATTAACGTAATATTTAAATATTAAATTCCACTTAATTGCAATTGATCTACTTATTGAATTTCAAATTTCAAATAAATAAATAAATAAATCTTGGCTTTCACTTCTTAAATCAACCAGTCGTCAGATTATAAATAAATAAAATTAACATTGGTTGCATCTTATAGAATTTACAAACTTTAATGACAAATCAAAACTACCCTATCTGCACAAATTAAGCCAATTAGTTATAATTGACTTCACATTAAATGTTATTAATTATAAATTGAAATCTCAATATATTCGGTTACTGATTTAAAATCTTGCTATTCAATAAATTGACCTTATATGGGTATAATTAACATTGAATTATCAAATTACAGTTTATCCCCTATTATTCCATCAATTAATTATAACTTTGAATTCATTTCCATTTTACAGATTTCAATCAATTACACTTTACAAATTTTTTTCCAAGTAACAGGTATTGCATAAATTAAGTTACTTATCACTTGTATCAACCTTAGTACATAAAATTACATTCAATCCCTATTCAAATATATAAATTCATTAAATAAATTCAATCTTTACAGTTTGTTTCCTTACATTTGATTTATGGCCTAGTCTTAACATCTATACAAATCTTATTTCATTCAATCCACAAAATTTTAACTTTAAATTAGCATTGGTTATATCTTGATGCATTCTTTTATTCCATCGTTTATTCCTTTACACAATAAAATAACATTTAAACTCATAAATGTAATACCACATTTCATTTTAAATCCACTTGATTTTCAAATCAAAGTTTATACTATACTCCCTTTAAAACTAAGTCATAACATTTGAATCATTATATTAAATTGGAAATGTTCATTCACGCTCATTACTTATTAACTTGCAATAACGTATTTCCTTAATTTACATCCAATTACTGTTAACCATGTTTTTTTATGGCATAATCAATTCAATACTTACCTCTAATTTCTCATATTCAATTTATATCCAGGTATAAACCTTTCACTACTCCATTTATTAGAATTTAATTCAAATTACAAATAAATAGGTTTTAATTACCATTTATATATTTTATTTTAGCGTTCATTTCAATATGAATTTATAAGTTTTTTTTTATTTCTACTAAATTTAATTACAAAAAACTCAATTAATTAACAAATTTAATTGTCGAAATTTACGGGTCGTTACACTCTCCCCCACTCAAAACTTTTCGTCCCCGAAAAGGAAAAGGAAGGGAAAGAAGGATTTAGGAATCAATATATCTTACTTAAAATATTAAATTTATAACCAATAAATCTTTTATACTTAAATTGTTAAAGTTTGGAAACATTTTCAAAATTTTCTAAGTCCAAAATTTTTGGAAAATTTCGGCAGAGTCTCCTTTGTACGTAGTGACTCTGGAGAAAATATAATATCAAATATAACAATATATATAATATACTTTCCAAAATAATATAGCCCAACACGGGAAAATAATAAAATAACGCTATAAAACCGTAATCCGAGAACGTACCTATTTGTCGAGCACTCAACACTTAATTATGAAACCAAAAGCAGTAGCAATTGCTTCCATAACCTGTATTTCACTTATATAATCTAAAAAGGGTTAATAATTATATAAAATGAAATATTTAAAGTTGTTTCAACCACTAACCAACTAATCAATATAAACAACCATCATTTGCAACAAACAACATACACATCATATACAAATCGACCATTCAAGCAAGACAAACAATTGGTTTGTTTGGGTTAAGACACTTTATATCACATAAAATGACAAATAACTATGAAGTATTCCATTTACTCAACAGTCTTAGATAAATTCCATAGATTATTCATACATCTAAGCAATTAAAGTATCTTTTACCCAAACAACTCATAAACCAAGACAAACTACTATTTCAAACAATAAATTAAGTTTATTATTATAACTTCATCTCATAACATTTATTGTTTTATTTCTTTTTCATTTATATAATGATTTGTCTTTTTAATTTACATTTACTTCTTACAAACATTTACTTTTATTCATTGATTCAGCGTTTATTTCATTTATTTTCATTTATTACTTACAAATATTCGTTTTCATTTATTAGTGTCATGTCAGTTTCTTCTTTTTTATTGCATTATATTTATTCATTCATTCATTATTACTTAATTTCATTTATTTACATCTATTTAATTATGATATTTATGTTCACTTCAAATTTCTTAGCATATCAATTTATTTACTTAAGTTTATAATCATTTTCCTATAATACTTCCATTTCTATTATATTTAATTAATAACATTTTCAATTATACTTAAGTTCATAACAACTCTAACAAATAAATCCTTATCTATTAAAGAATGCATTGAATACTTTCATTACTTTTAGGTTTACTTGTATAATTTTCCATTACACTTCCTTATTAACATTTCAACTTTTATAATTGGTAAGTTATATTTATGCCTTTAAGAATGAAATTGAAAGTTACACGAGTTTATTTTATCTCTTTTAAATTAACTTAATGTTCAATCATAATATCCCTTGGTTGGCAGGTTACAAATTCCAAATTTCTTTTAATTCCAATTAAAACTCAGTATTAACTCTCTTATTTTATTAAAGGTTCCAATTATTAATTAGTTACATTACATTTCACCATAATATTTGAAACTATTAATGAACGAAAATTTAAGAACTAAATACCGGGTTAAATTTCAAATCATTTTAAAATAATAGAAAAATGTATATAATTGCAACATATATATCTAAATATATTAAAACAATTAAAAATTTATATTTGTTTATCAAAATAAATCTGTAGTAAAACTACTACAGTGGTCTTCCCACTTCAAAACTCGAAAATGAACGTCGATGATGCGTGCACTCATCACCGAAATTATTTTCCAGCGACAGAGGGGAGTACAGAACTTATTTATTTCCAAAATTTTCTTTAAAAATCATTCTTTCAAATCTTATTGAAATATTTATATCAGAAAATACTTTTAAATAATATCTTTTTTATATTCCAAAATCATTCAAAAGAAAATTTTCAAAAGTCCCGGAACTTAAGTTCTAAGTTTCCAATCTTTCCTTTATTTTATTTTCAAATCTTATTGTCAACTAATATCTAAAATTTTAATACCTAACAAACAAATACATTACAACCAAAAATATCATTTAGAAAATATATTATTTTATATATAAAATATACAATAGGAAAAATTATTTCATTCACCTATATTTTAAAACAAATATTGTGTCGGTCTGTCCTATTAAGTGTTTAGAAATCCCTATTGATGTCATAGCGTCCCATGCATCAACCAGAATTTATAAATACAAAGCGGAACAAATTAACACAATACAAAAACATTTTTATAACACTAACAAATACGCTCTCTCATATATATACACTCAGCGACTCGTCATAGGGTATTGCTACCCTATTAATAAAGAGTCTGACCCCACAAAGCTAAGGTTTATCGCTAAACCAAAGCTCTAATACCAGATGTAACATCCTACCTTTTTGTACGCTTAAGCAGACACACGTGCCAACTAAAACTATACAGAAGGGCGGATTGTTATGGAGTAAATAAGAAAAGTGGAGAAATAAAAGAAACAAAATAGAATCTTGCAGCGGAACGATAAAATATAATAATCAAATAACAGTTCATGAAGCTGTTTTACAAAACATTTGATTATACTTATACAATACATATCAGAGTTAGACATACCAGAGAATGATAATTAATGCAGCGGAATATAATAGTGTAGTGGAATATATAACAAATAGTAAAAATAATTCTTCGTCTTCGTCCTCCAGAATTAAGGCCTTCAAATCCTGAAATGCTCAGGCTGACCCGAGTGAATTGAAAAGAGAAAACACTCGAGTCAGAACTAAAAGATCTTATGTAAGTTAAACCAATGATAAATATATGAGTGCAACGGCGTCAGAGATGTTTACGGGATTTGACATCTCCTATCCAGTGTCTAACGTGAGTGCAGTAACTTAAGAGATGCTCGGGATTCACATCCCCTAAGGATCCGTTAAACTATTTACTATGTAGTAATATTCGCTATTATAATAATGTCTAATATAACATAAACATACTTTTTAATAGCGTCAAGTGGTTACCCATATAGCCCTTAACACGTAATAGTCCCACTAGTCTATCCAGTATTAGCATACTCCCAAAATAGGGGTTACCCTCGATACTCCACAGGCTACGGGAGAAATCACAAATCGTAGTAAAGCTCGATATGGTAGGTGACACGGCACACAAGGCAATGCCAGGGTAGATATACCAATTACGCATCCGGACTGGTGGTGACGCATAGCAGCCACTACCGCCCACCTCGAACAACACTCCCAAATCAAGGGTGGCCACCAAATCAATCACAAGTAATAGAATGGTATCGAAGAAGTGTGTCCGATCAGAGGTGCTACCTCCTTGGCCCGTCGATCGCTCCTGTTTTAGCCACCTTATGCCAACTCAAGGGAGTTAGGTCCACGTATATACCTTAGGATCGTCGCCACCATCCTACTTCATTCTGGAAACTCCACCGCGTACACAGTTGTCAAAGTGGTTTTTGGTATCGACAACGAGTATGTCCATATCCGATCCCAGTCTCTTTAACAACCGAACGTTATTATAACACCGTGGTCATTTAAAAATATATATACTTTTAAAAACACAATCATTGCTCTTTCAAAACATATTCTTTATTTCAAAATAGTATATACTTCAAAAACCAAAATATTATTGTCGTTTCAAAAACATATTCTTTACTTCAAAATAGTATATACTTCAAAAACTAAAATTATTATTGCCATTTCAAAACCATATCCTTTACTTCAAAATAGTATATACTTTAAAACCAAAATATTTTTGCCATTTCAAAACATATCTTTTACTTCAAAATAGAATATACTTTAAAACTAAAATATTATTGCTATTTCAAACCCAAATTATCAATGTATTATTTCCATTTCAAAACCCAATTCAATAATATATCATTTCCATTTCCAAAACAATTCAATAATATCTTATTTAAATAAAACCAAATTTCCAATCACTAATCTTTCTTAAATTTAGATAACTTGAAATATTCTTTTAACTCATCTTAAACCCAAACCACATTTTGAAATCATATTCTAAATTTTCAATTTCAATAGGTTTTCAATCCATATATTCACAGATAATTCTTAAATAAATTCTATTTCAAATAAATTCATTTTACAAACCATATTACTTTCAAAGTTATAACAATTTCGAAAATCAATACTTTGAAAACAATAATACCTTAATTTAAATAAAACATTTCAATTTTGATATATTTCAAGTCTTTAAATATTCCAAAATTTCCAAACCAAACCTGATAATCTCATATGTTTCTTAATTCAATTTACTATTATTTAGTTTAAAATTATTTATCAAATAAATTCAATAGCATTTACATAAAGCTCAAACTTGAAATATTCGTAAATCAACTTAAAACATCATCAAGTTATATATAGCTTAAATTTTAGGAATTTAATAATATTTATTTAATATCAAAATCAGTTATTTTTCCAAAAGCCATAGAAATCATTTCAAAATAGATATATATAGACCAACTGTGTCTGTATATAATTTTTTTATTCTATGGTCAAGTGATACAGATATTTATCATTTCAATCCACAATTTAAAATAAAATTACGGTTATATATCATTTCAAACCGCAATCCCGAAAAAAAAATCCATAACGAACTTGCAGATTATAATGATATCAAATAAAAATCCATTCATCCAATATCAATCATCAAGTATTTATCACAGTCATCATCCAATTAAATCAAGAACATCAAAATAGAACAGATAATAAATAACAGGTAATTACTAGCAGTATATATATGCAATAATAAATTAATTTAACTAGCAGATTTATATGAAATAATAATAAATTAATTAAATTCAATTTAACTGGAAAGATGACTGAAAATATGCCAAACAGTTATAAATAAATTTCTAAACACATCAAAAATTTATTTAACAAACATAAGAAAATTTAGAAATTGTGAGTGGGTTAAAACACTTACCTTTGGATTTAAATTGAATTTAAATCCAATTTAAACCCAAAAATTTGACCATCTCAGAATTCGTCCAAAACAACGTCATCAAGTCCGGAATTCCAATACAATCCTAACAAAAGAAACCGCGCGTAAAACGGACCTCGTATGAGAAAGTTACGAAAACTTGAAGATTGGAAAATTCTGGTACTGGGTCGACTTCGGGTTCAACTCTGGTTCGGCGCCTCAAAATCCCGGTGTCTGCTCTGAGTTTTTGCCAAAACGACCCGAAGACCCGAGTCGTTTTCTTCCTGACCCGAAGTGGCTACAGTGATTTTCCCTCTGAAACCCGAAGCACGACTCAAAGTCGATGCAGATTCGAAATTTTTTTCCCTTTTTTTTAGAATTGAAATTAGGTTTTGGAATTTGGGAATTAGGTTTTGTCTGCCATTGGAATGAAGAGTTGAGAAGGAGATGTATGCACAGACAAATGAAAACAAGGAGTAGCTAGGGTTTATAATGGGTTATTTATAGGCAAAGCTAAAAATAGAATGAACGGACAAGAGATAAATAATGAGATAACTATTTTAAAACGTACATGCGAAAAAAAGAAATGAAGGGACCACATACAAATTTTGAAATTCCATTTTATTCAGTTACTATTTACTACTATTAATTCATTGATAAATTAAATATTTACGTTTGTCTTTTTTATATTAAATTTATTACCAAGTGTACAATTTCCTTATTTCAACAAATTGGAATTCCATTTAATAATCACTATAAATTATATACAAATTCCTTTAATTATACCACCCTTACACTTATCTACTTATTAAATTTATTTCCAAATGCAACAAATTACCTCCATTTCATTTATTGCAATTTCGTTCAATTTATACAAATTCAGCTTTAATTAACTTCTTTGTTACACTTCACCCTAATTATTATTTCATTATTCATTTACAAATTTTGTTTGTTTCAATATTATTCCATATATACTGCTAATTATTTCATTACATTAATATACGCCTAATCACCTCTTTATTTGAATAAATATTACATATTATTATTGCATCAATTTATACTTTGAATCCATTCCCAATTTACATATTTCAACCAATTATAACTTCAAAATGTTTAATGGTTGTCTTCGTTTCCTTACATTAATAAGCTTTTATTACCTACAATTACTGTTGTCAATTATTCTCATCCTATTAATTTCATTCACTTATGTTCAAATTATAACCAAATATAACATTTAGATTTATTGCAATAGATTCCAAATTCAATTTCTATTTCTTAATGTATTCTAATCCAAACCTTCCAAACATTGTATTCATGTAACTTTTGTTTATATTTAATAACATTTGATTTCTCATTTCAATTAATAGACTTAATAAACGGGCAACACATATCGTCACCGTTTACTTTTAACTACATTTAAGAGTTTATTGTTTACAAACCCAAGTTACAACAATTTCCTAATTTCGATCAATTTAAATCTCACATTAGTTTCAATTAATTAGTGTTGCATTATATCCTCAAATTTACTCTTAATTTCCATTAACGTAATATTTAAATATTAAATTCCACTTATTTGCAATTAATCTCCTTATTGAATTTCAAATTTCAAATAAATAAATAAATAAATCTTGGCTTTCACTTCTTAAATCAACCAGTCGTCAGATTATAAATAAATAAAATTAACATTGGTTGCATTTATAAAATTTACAAACTTTAATGACAAATCAAAACTACCCTATATGCACAAATTAAGCCAATTAATTATAATTGACTTCACATTAAATGTTATTAATTATAAATTGAAATCTCAATATATTCGGTTACTGATTTAAAATCTTGCTATTCAATAAATTGACCTTATATGGTATAATTAACATTGAATTATCAAATTATAGTTTATCCCCTATTATTCCATCAATTAATTGTAACTTTGAATTCATTTCCATTTTACAGATATCAATCAATTACACTTTACAAATTTGTTTCCAAGTAACAGGTATTGCATAAATTAAGTTACTTATCACTTGTATCAACCTTAGTACATAAAATTACATTCAATCCCTATTCAAATATATAAATTCATTAAATAAATTCAATCTTTACAGTTTGTTTCCTTACATTTGATTTATGTCCTATTCTTAACATCTATACAAATCCTATTTCATTCAATCCACAAAATTTTAACTTTAAATTAGCATTGGTTATATCTTGACGCATTCTTTTATTCCATCGTTTATTCCTTTACACAATAAAATAACATTTAAACTCATAAATGTAATACCAAATTTCATTTTAAATCCACTTGATTTTCAAATCAAAGTTTATACTATACTCCATTTATAACTAAGTCATAACATGTGATATCCTGGGTTTTTGGACAATTTAAATTTAATAATCGGTATTGATAATTTAATTGGATTGATAATTTTCTTTCTAATTTTAATTTAATTTGGTAATTTAATCCTTTATAGGCTAATAAATATTTAATTTGGTAATATTAGATCTTTTCTAATAATTTAAAATGGATAAAATTTATCTTTCAAAGCTAATAAAAATAGATTCTATTTATAATGTATATATTGATATATATATATTGTGAATAGAGAATCTTTTGTTTAAATAAAAGATGAATTTTCAAATTGTAATATATATGTATGTATATGTTATAATTTGGATTGTTTTGAATTTAATTTAATCTATTGATAATTTATATATGTATGAATTGTGATTTAAAGCTTTGTTTTAAAATTAATATTTTTCAAAGGTTAGTTTAGATTAATTCAATTGTTTTCAAAATATAAGATAATTGTTTATTTTAAAAATGATAGTTTAAATAAAGTTTTATTTTGTATTCTTTAAAGTGTTTAAATTTAAAAGGTTATAAAAATACATGTATAAGATATATTTGAATTATAATTAGTTTTAGAATAATTTCTTTTAAAAGTAATTTATTTATACATATGTAAATTTTATTTATTAAGAGAATTAAAGTATGTAAGTTTATCTTTACATTTAAATTAAATAAAAATTTATTAAAAATACTTAAGTAACATGTGTAACCATATTAGCCATCTTAACAACATTTGTAAGATAATGAAACATGCATTAACATTTGTATATGCATGCAATAAAACAAGTGGCAACATTATCTTCATTTAAAATTTTATTTTATAAATATTGTAGTTGTTAGAGAAACCTGGTCATTTTCTTTCCCGTTCAAAAATTTTTCCAGTTCAAATCTTTTTCCTCTCTAAAACATTTTCTTCTTCCTAAACTAAAAGCTGAAAACAAGAAACTCCAACCTGAAATTCAAATTAAGCAAAGTTCTTCACAACTTTTTCAAACTTCAACCTGAGATACTTCAAAACAAGAAATCAATGCTAACAGCAACTTCAACCTGGAAACTAAATTCAAATCAAAGAAAATCAAAAGCTGTTTCAACTTTAAACAACATCAAATTGAAGGCATGCAAGTATTCAAATTCAACAGCAAGGCAATTTAAAACAACCTAGCTTTCAAAGCCTGGGAAAATGCATCTGCTCTGTTCTCTGCTCTGTTTTAAGGTGAGTAAATTCTTTTAAAAACAGCTTTTTAAATTTGTGATTTGGCCTAAATGACTGTGATGAATCTTTGTAAAATATGATTGCATGTGTTTATATGTGTAGGTGCATGTATATATATGTATATGAATTGCCCTGTTCTCTGTTTATAACCTGTGAGTAAACATAGTTTTTAAAAACAGTTTTAAGTTTGATTTCACTTTGATTGATGTATGAAAATCAAGATGTTTGCCTGAAATACTTGGATTTAATGAATGCATGTAAATAATAAGCATTGAATGCCTGTGAAAATGAAATTATAGGCTCTGTTGTTTTAATAGATTATGATTTTTTTTTCTCTCTAAATTCAAATTCTCATCATCTAGTCTGCATTAGTTATTGGTTTGTGAATGGAAAATGTCCGAAAACATGTAGCATAACTCCTAAAAATAAGATCTGAAATTTATATTAAGTATTCATCTCGAATTTTATAAGTAACAGTAAAATTATAATTTGGGTCAAAATTTTATCAATCAAATTTTAGGTATTGATTGCATAGCTGAATTTGTAATAAGAAATGATGAATTTTGATATTAAAATCTGGATTTTTAAGTTTGTATTCGTCGAGAGATTTTGAGTTGATCGATTTTGGGTTTATCGTCGATTGTCGATGATCGATGACGAGTTGGAGCTCCTGTTTGTTGTCGAAGGAAGCTTGAAGGTTAACGATCATAGGGAAAATGGTGGAGGAATTTTAAGATGACCACGGTGGTCAGGCGGTGGCGATTTAGGGTTCGATATTGTTTTTCGATTGAAATGATTCTCGAAGTAACTGCAGCGTCGTCAGGGCGATTCAGGCGATCGGTCTAGGGGGAAAGTGTTCGTGGGTTGTCGGAGCAACTTCGGCCTGAACTACGTGGTCTCTGATGGCCTGAGGCGGCGAGGCGAAGGAAATTGGTCGATCGAGTTTTAATGTCGATCTGGGTTGAGAGCTCGATCACGAGTTTGTCAACACTTTGGAATGCTGGGTGCTCTGGTGGCTGGAAGAAGCTATCGACGACTTGTCGAAGGTCGGAGGGATGATCGGAGGTCGATCAGTTGGTCGTGCACGTGCACGTGTGCACGTTTGGGCATCTGGTTTTGTTTGCGTTGGAGAAGAAGGAGATGTATCGGGACGGTCTCGTGATATTTGCAGTTTTTCCCGAAGCAGATGCGTAGGGAAAGGACTCGAGAGTGACTCGGGGTTTTAGAGGGGTTTACTCGGGTTGATCTGGGTTTTAAACTGATAGCTTGATTTTAAAAATGTTTTCAAGTTAAAGTGATGTTCAAAGTAATTACAAAGGAATGTTAAATTAGATTTAAATTATATTTAAATAAATAAATTTAAAGATATGAAATTTGGAATTTCCAAAGTTAAATTATTGTTTTATTTAAGCATGTTTGAATGGATATTCAAGATTTTTAGTGTATATAAAATTATGGGTTAAATTGTTTTGTTTAAAGGTAAAATTTTATTCAAATATAAAATTATTTTTAAATGTTTAAATGGAGTTTAATGGTAGAATTTAATATGTGTTTTAAATGAAAAGTTTATTTTTAAAGATGGAAAATTTATTAAGGAAATTAATAAATAAATTGAATTAAAGGTTAATTACTATTTGAAATTAAGAATAATTACTTAATTGAAGTAATTAGTGGAAATGAATGTAATTAATAAATAAATGAATTAGAGATTGAGGGATTAATTTAAGATAATCAATTTATAATTAAGTGAGTAAATTTCTTAATGAAGAAATTAATAAATAATTACTTAAAGTAATTAGGAGGAGTAAATTACTCATGGAAGTAATTGAAGTGATTAATAGGTAATCACTTGTTGTAATTAATTAAGGAATTAATTAAGTTAATTGTTTGAAGTTAATTAATTATGGAATAATTAATTAATTAAAGTATTAAGAATTATTTAATGATGGAATTAATTATTGGTTAAGTAATTAATTAAGAAAGTAATCAAGATTTTTAATAATTAGAAGATAATTACTTATGAAAGTAATTAAGAATTAATTACTTAATTATAGTTTAGTTAATTAATAAATGTGATTAATTTAATGTGTTTAATTTAAGATTAATTACTAAGAGTAATTAATTAATAAAGTAATTAATTAAGGATTATTTGTTAATTTAAATTGATTAATAATTACTTAATGAAGTAATTAAAGATTAATTAATTAGATTAATTAATCAAGGTTAATATAATTAATTAAGAAGTAATTAATTAAGATAAGTAATTACAAATTGTTAATTACTGTTTATGATTAATAAAGACTAATTAATGAAGTGGTTGATTAAAATTTGTTATTTAATTAATTAAAAATTAATTAGTAAGGATTATTTAATTAATGAATTAATCAAGGTTGATTAATAAAAGTAATTAATTTAAGTATGGTTAATTAATTGTAATTAATTAAGGATTAATATAATTAATTATAGTTAATTAATTAATAAGGGTTCATTGATTATTATAATTAATGATAGTAATTAAAGGTTAATTACTGTATATGGTTTAAGGATAATTACTTGAATGTAATTAAAATAATTAATCAAGGAGATTAATTAAAAGAAGATCATCAGGAGATGATTAATTAATTAATTTATAATTAATTAATGCTAGTAAGCAGGATTAAGGTAATCCAAGTAATTAAAGGATAGTAATTAATTTAATTAAAGGTTAATTAAATTGATTTGGAATTAATCAATTCTGCTTTTGAATGATTGGTTAATATTGGATGATTGATATTGGGTGATTGGTTGATATTGGATGATTTGGATATCTCTGATATATGTGATAGGCTGCTTTGTGAAATGAATGTTGATATGAATTATCTATTGTGATAATGTGATTCATTTATCTGTTTTTATATCATTATGTATATAAGTTTAAATGTTTAAACCTTTAAACAACTTGGCCTTAAAAGATACGTTTTGGATTTCGATGAGACCGGGATCGGGTTTCCGTATACCGGAATTCCAGGTCTGGAGACCCGAATACCACATCGATCCAAATTAACGATAGGTCGTGAATCTCAAGTGAAGATGAAGATTCAGAGTGCAAGGGTTATTGTCGTTAACTCTGAGGGTGATTCCAATACGAGTGTAACGAGATAATGCCTTCGGTTTCGTTCGAACCCGGAACGAACTTGTATGGATTGAATGCTTTCAGAACATCGTCAGGTGGACGATGAGCATTCTAAGTAATGTGATCTGATTAAAGGTAATCGTGACCTCAAGCCTCATCAACCGGGAATGGCTAAAACAGGGGAGGTGCAGCAAGGCTTCGTGGGTAGCACCCACTGAGAGTAAGGTCATCCCTGTCTAGAGAAGTTCCTTCTTTTATTTCGGCTTAGTGGTGCAGTTGGCGACGGCCATCTGTGGGGTGATTTTATTCGGGATTATCCAGTAAGGGATGGTTCCGGCTTTGTGTTGCAGGGGATTGGGAGTGATCCTCAGTACGGTGATCTAGGCCCCGTACTGTGATGAGCGGTACCCCGGTAGCTCTGCCATTGTATGGAAATCCAGATTCCAATAAGTGATAACGGACTTGATTGTATACTTATGTATGCTGGAATTTAATAATGTAACAATTTCGGCTATTTCATATTTATTTGAAAACCCTAGACCCTATTATAATACAATCGAATTTCCTATCAAGTGTTTTGGTTAGCGTAAGATAAAAACTTACCCATGTTTATTTGTGGGGAGTCTTACGTGATACCTTTTCTTTCAAAAGGGTTTGAAGTTAAACAAGTTTAACCTGTTACTCACACCAGACCCATGTCTGACCCAAGTTGTTTATTTCTGTTTTATAAACTCTTGGGTACTCAAATTTTTACGAGTAGCCAAGGGATTCAGGTTTAGCTTTGACGAATTGTGGAGGAGCAATGGAGCAGGAGGCTTCGGCGTTTGTAGATATAGTATTCCGCTGTGTTGATATCTGTGTTAGAGTCTTGTATTGAAATTGAGTTGTAATATCTAGACAGATGTTTATAACTGTCTAGTATGTGTTGTATAGATGTGTAAACTCTGATAAGTGTTGTATAATATAGTTTATTTATGTTATTAATATAATTTATTCGTTCCGCTGTGAGATCGTTGTTGTTGTTTCTTTCTTTCTTCTCTTCTTTTCTATTTTCTACCTCTTTCTTTCTTATTGTCGATGCGTTCTTCTGTGGATAGAAGGGCGGGTCGTCACAGTTGGTATCAGAGCAGTAGGTTGAGTGAATACCTAGGCTCTGAAGTGGTGTCTATCTTGAGAGCGCGTAATTGTTAGTTATATAAAAATGATTTTATATTGTGTTAATTGATCGGTTGAGTGGTATATGGATTCTGGTCAATACGAGTAGCTAACGTTATTGATAGGGATCTCTAAACACTTGAACCAGGCCAACGGACACAATATTGTTTTAAAGAGGTAGATGAAATAATTCTACCCAAAAATAATTTCTATATAAAAAAATATATATCATTTTAAATATATATATATTTCTACCTATTTATTGGGTTACCTGTTCGGGTTTTCCAATATAAGTTATAAAGGTAGATAAGGTGGTAGTGTGTGTAACACAATTACCAATAGTTGGAGTTTGAATGTTTGAGGTTGGAAGTATATATCGAGACTGTAAACCCAATATCGTCTCGAGTAAATTTGCAGTATGGAGTAAGGATGTCTCAGATCTCTGAAGAAAATCCTTTTCAAGATTCGGAGTCCATTATTGGAATGTAAGATTGGTTGAGCTCGGGTGAGCAGATTTTCTAGAGTTGAATCTATCAGTTGTGCAGAAGTAAGTGATGGTAGCTTGGCGACTTCAGGAAGGAGTAGCTGTGTGATAAGACACAGTATCTATGGATGTTCCCAAAGGAGGTGTTCTTTTTGGAGCAAGATTAAGAAGGTATTGGAGGAACAGTTGATGTCTACCATAGGAAAGACTCGGCTGTATAGGAATTCTTTGATATCGAGTAAGAGAGTTTTATCTGTTTGGAAGTATGGGACTAAGGTCGATTAGTTGTTCTTCGGACATGGTCTCATTGTTCCCTTAAGAAGAGTAAGATATTGGCGTTTGGTTGGGAGCCCGAGTTTCTTTTGGGATGTCTGCCATCTCAAAGGTTCGTTGTGAAGTTTGTTGATGGTTTTAGTTTTGAGGAGCCTTTGGATTAGAAGCTTTTGGTTAACTGTGGTAGCAGTGCAATTCGAAGTGTTTGGTGTGTTGACGAGGAGGTCTTTGGCTTAGCAGTGTCCCAGAGATAGAATTTGGAAGCAGCAGTGTGGTTCGTTTCTTCGATGATTCTGGAATCTTTGTGGTTCTTCTATCAACAGTCCGGGAAGATGGTGAAGGCTTTCTTGAAGGGTTAACCTTGTTTGAAAAAGTTTAAGGCTATTTTAATTGGTAAAGAGAGAATAGTTTCTTTGGAATCCGAACTAGGTAGGATCGCAAAAGTGACTTGCGATTAGTTTGGGAATTTATCTTGGGCAATCTTTTGTTTGAGATTGAGGTTTATCATATAGAAGTAGGAGCTACTGAAGTAGTCAGAGATTTTTTCTGGATGTCTTCGAGGAAGTAGAAGTTTGTCTGCATCTAGAGTTTGAGTTCTGTATCGACTTGATTCCAGAAGCGATACCGGTGGTTATTCTGGTAGTAGGATGGTTCCTAGAAAGAAGAGTTGGTGTAGCAGCTCAGAAATTTTTAAAATGGATTGGTCATATCTATTTTTCAAGTTTGGATTTCAGCAAATTTTGGAAGGATCATCTTGTTGATAGGATCTAGAGATCATTTTGTTCTTGGTACAGAATTGTTTCAAGAAGCATCAGCGAAGGTTAAGCTAATCAGGAAGAGATGAGGTAGCCCAGGAATCGTCTAGTGAGTTATGCAGATATGAGACAAGGAGTTTGGAATTCGGAGTGGGAGATTGGAAATTGTTAGTTTTTCTCCAATTAAAGAGCTATAAGATTTGGTAAGTCTGGAAGTTAGCACTGAAGTATTTTGGATTTTCCTGTGTTCTCGAGAGAAGTAGTTCTTTGATCTACAGGATTGAATGGCCAGTTTGGATAGCTGGAATTCATTGTATTTCACGTATCTCTGAGGGAGTACGTGTATGATTCATCGCTGGTTATAGGATCTGCAGTTCAGATGGATTTGGAAGTTTGAGCTGGACTTGGGTGTGATCTGATATTCTGTTCAGATTAGTGGATCTAGAGATAAGGAAAGCTCTGGATTATGGGGTGTAGTTTGTTTAGATTCTGTAGAGCGTGTCTCCCGGTGATTTATATCCGGGGAAACTCTAGATAGTGTTAGTAAGATCTATCCTGATTTGTATTAGGATAGTTAGTTAGGTTTGTTTGATTGTTTGATTGGTTGCTTTGGTTGTTAGGAATTGGATGATAGGTATGCTTTGCTGTTTTAAAATCTTGGCTGGATTATTAAATTAATTTTGCTTTTAATTTCGAGGACGAAATTATTTTAAGGGGGGAGGAATGTGATATCCTGGGTTTTTGGACAATTTAAATTTAATAATCGGTATTGATAATTTAATTGGATTGATAATTTTCTTTCTAATTTTAATTTAATTTGGTAATTTAATCCTTTATAGGCTAATAAATATTTAATTTGGTAATATTAGATCTTTTCTAATAATTTAAAATGGATAAAATTTATCTTTCAAAGCTAATAAAAATAGATTCTATTTATAATGTATATATTGATATATATATATTGTGAATAGAGAATCTTTTGTTTAAATAAAAGATGAATTTTCAAATTGTAATATATATGTATGTATATGTTATAATTTGGATTGTTTTGAATTTAATTTAATCTATTGATAATTTATATATGTATGAATTGTGATTTAAAGCTTTGTTTTAAAATTAATATTTTTCAAAGGTTAGTTTAGATTAATTCAATTGTTTTCAAAATATAAGATAATTGTTTATTTTAAAAATGATAGTTTAAATAAAGTTTTATTTTGTATTCTTTAAAGTGTTTAAATTTAAAAGGTTATAAAAATACATGTATAAGATATATTTGAATTATAATTAGTTTTAGAATAATTTCTTTTAAAAGTAATTTATTTATACATATGTAAATTTTATTTATTAAGAGAATTAAAGTATGTAAGTTTATCTTTACATTTAAATTAAATAAAAATTTATTAAAAATACTTAAGTAACATGTGTAACCATATTAGCCATCTTAACAACATTTGTAAGATAATGAAACATGCATTAACATTTGTATATGCATGCAATAAAACAAGTGGCAACATTATCTTCATTTAAAATTTTATTTTATAAATATTGTAGTTGTTAGAGAAACCTGGTCATTTTCTTTCCCGTTCAAAAATTTTTCCAGTTCAAATCTTTTTCCTCTCTAAAACATTTTCTTCTTCCTAAACTAAAAGCTGAAAACAAGAAACTCCAACCTGAAATTCAAATTAAGCAAAGTTCTTCACAACTTTTTCAAACTTCAACCTGAGATACTTCAAAACAAGAAATCAATGCTAACAGCAACTTCAACCTGGAAACTAAATTCAAATCAAAGAAAATCAAAAGCTGTTTCAACTTTAAACAACATCAAATTGAAGGCATGCAAGTATTCAAATTCAACAGCAAGGCAATTTAAAACAACCTAGCTTTCAAAGCCTGGGAAAATGCATCTGCTCTGTTCTCTGCTCTGTTTTAAGGTGAGTAAATTCTTTTAAAAACAGCTTTTTAAATTTGTGATTTGGCCTAAATGACTGTGATGAATCTTTGTAAAATATGATTGCATGTGTTTATATGTGTAGGTGCATGTATATATATGTATATGAATTGCCCTGTTCTCTGTTTATAACCTGTGAGTAAACATAGTTTTTAAAAACAGTTTTAAGTTTGATTTCACTTTGATTGATGTATGAAAATCAAGATGTTTGCCTGAAATACTTGGATTTAATGAATGCATGTAAATAATAAGCATTGAATGCCTGTGAAAATGAAATTATAGGCTCTGTTGTTTTAACAGATTATGATTTTTTTTTTCTCTCTAAATTCAAATTCTCATCATCTAGTCTGCATTAGTTATTGGTTTGTGAATGGAAAATGTCCGAAAACATGTAGCATAACTCCTAAAAATAAGATCTGAAATTTATATTAAGTATTCATCTCGAATTTTATAAGTAACAGTAAAATTATAATTTGGGTCAAAATTTTATCAATCAAATTTTAGGTATTGATTGCATAGCTGAATTTGTAATAAGAAATGATGAATTTTGATATTAAAATCTGGATTTTTAAGTTTGTATTCGTCGAGAGATTTTGAGTTGATCGATTTTGGGTTTATCGTCGATTGTCGATGATCGATGACGAGTTGGAGCTCCTGTTTGTTGTCGAAGGAAGCTTGAAGGTTAACGATCATAGGGAAAATGGTGGAGGAATTTTAAGATGACCACGGTGGTCAAGCGGTGGCGATTTAGGGTTCGATATTGTTTTTCGATTGAAATGATTCTCGAAGTAACTGCAGCGTCGTCAGGGCGATTCAGGCGATCGGTCTAGGGGGAAAGTGTTCGTGGGTTGTCGGAGCAACTTCGGCCTGAACTACGTGGTCTCTGATGGCCTGAGGCGGCGAGGCGAAGGAAATTGGTCGATCGAGTTTTAATGTCGATCTGGGTTGAGAGCTCGATCACGAGTTTGTCAACACTTTGGAATGCTGGGTGCTCTGGTGGCTGGAAGAAGCTATCGACGACTTGTCGAAGGTCGGAGGGATGATCGGAGGTCGATCAGTTGGTCGTGCACGTGCACGTGTGCACGTTTGGGCATCTGGTTTTGTTTGCGTTGGAGAAGAAGGAGATGTATCGGGACGGTCTCGTGATATTAGCAGTTTTTCCCGAAGCAGATGCGTAGGGAAAGGACTCGAGAGTGACTCGGGGTTTTAGAGGGGTTTACTCGGGTTGATCTGGGTTTTAAACTGATAGCTTGATTTTAAAAATGTTTTCAAGTTAAAGTGATGTTCAAAGTAATTACAAAGGAATGTTAAATTAGATTTAAATTATATTTAAATAAATAAATTTAAAGATATGAAATTTGGAATTTCCAAAGTTAAATTATTGTTTTATTTAATTTATTTAAGCATGTTTGAATGGATATTCAAGATTTTTAGTGTATATAAAATTATGGGTTAAATTGTTTTGTTTAAAGGTAAAATTTTATTCAAATATAAAATTATTTTTAAATGTTTAAATGGAGTTTAATGGTAGAATTTAATATGTGTTTTAAATGAAAAGTTTATTTTTAAAGATGGAAAATTTATTAAGGAAATTAATAAATAAATTGAATTAAAGGTTAATTACTATTTGAAATTAAGAATAATTACTTAATTGAAGTAATTAGTGGAAATGAATGTAATTAATAAATAAATGAATTAGAGATTGAGGGATTAATTTAAGATAATCAATTTATAATTAAGTGAGTAAATTTCTTAATGAAGAAATTAATAAATAATTACTTAAAGTAATTAGGAGGAGTAAATTACTCATGGAAGTAATTGAAGTGATTAATAGGTAATCACTTGTTGTAATTAATTAAGGAATTAATTAAGTTAATTGTTTGAAGTTAATTAATTATGGAATAATTAATTAATTAAAGTATTAAGAATTATTTAATGATGGAATTAATTATTGGTTAAGTAATTAATTAAGAAAGTAATCAAGATTTTTAATAATTAGAAGATAATTACTTATGAAAGTAATTAAGAATTAATTACTTAATTATAGTTTAGTTAATTAATAAATGTGATTAATTTAATGTGTTTAATTTAAGATTAATTACTAAGAGTAATTAATTAATAAAGTAATTAATTAAGGATTATTTGTTAATTTAAATTGATTAATAATTACTTAATGAAGTAATTAAAGATTAATTAATTAGATTAATTAATCAAGGTTAATATAATTAATTAAGAAGTAATTAATTAAGATAAGTAATTACAAATTGTTAATTACTGTTTATGATTAATAAAGACTAATTAATGAAGTGGTTGATTAAAATTTGTTATTTAATTAATTAAAAATTAATTAGTAAGGATTATTTAATTAATGAATTAATCAAGGTTGATTAATAAAAGTAATTAATTTAAGTATGGTTAATTAATTGTAATTAATTAAGGATTAATATAATTAATTATAGTTAATTAATTAATAAGGGTTCATTGATTATTATAATTAATGATAGTAATTAAAGGTTAATTACTGTATATGGTTTAAGGATAATTACTTGAATGTAATTAAAATAATTAATCAAGGAGATTAATTAAAAGAAGATCATCAGGAGATGATTAATTAATTAATTTATAATTAATTAATGCTAGTAAGCAGGATTAAGGTAATCCAAGTAATTAAAGGATAGTAATTAATTTAATTAAAGGTTAATTAAATTGATTTGGAATTAATCAATTCTGCTTTTGAATGATTGGTTAATATTGGATGATTGATATTGGGTGATTGGTTGATATTGGATGATTTGGATATCTCTGATATATGTGATAGGCTGCTTTGTGAAATGAATGTTGATATGAATTATCTATTGTGATAATGTGATTCATTTATCTGTTTTTATATCATTATGTATATAAGTTTAAATGTTTAAACCTTTAAACAACTTGGCCTTAAAAGATACGTTTTGGATTTCGATGAGACCGGGATCGGGTTTCCGTATACCGGAATTCCAGGTCTGGAGACCCGAATACCACATCGATCCAAATTAACGATAGGTCGTGAATCTCAAGTGAAGATGAAGATTCAGAGTGCAAGGGTTATTGTCGTTAACTCTGAGGGTGATTCCAATACGAGTGTAACGAGATAATGCCTTCGGTTTCGTTCGAACCCGGAACGAACTTGTATGGATTGAATGCTTTCAGAACATCGTCAGGTGGACGATGAGCATTCTAAGTAATGTGATCTGATTAAAGGTAATCGTGACCTCAAGCCTCATCAACCGGGAATGGCTAAAACAGGGGAGGTGCAGCAAGGCTTCGTGGGTAGCACCCACTGAGAGTAAGGTCATCCCTGTCTAGAGAAGTTCCTTCTTTTATTTCGGCTTAGTGGTGCAGTTGGCGACGGCCATCTGTGGGGTGATTTTATTCGGGATTATCCAGTAAGGGATGGTTCCGGCTTTGTGTTGCAGGGGATTGGGAGTGATCCTCAGTACGGTGATCTAGGCCCCGTACTGTGATGAGCGGTACCCCGGTAGCTCTGCCATTGTATGGAAATCCAGATTCCAATAAGTGATAACGGACTTGATTGTATACTTATGTATGCTGGAATTTAATAATGTAACAATTTCGGCTATTTCATATTTATTTGAAAACCCTAGACCCTATTATAATACAATCGAATTTCCTATCAAGTGTTTTGGTTAGCGTAAGATAAAAACTTACCCATGTTTATTTGTGGGGAGTCTTACGTGATACCTTTTCTTTCAAAAGGGTTTGAAGTTAAACAAGTTTAACCTGTTACTCACACCAGACCCATGTCTGACCCAAGTTGTTTATTTCTGTTTTATAAACTCTTGGGTACTCAAATTTTTACGAGTAGCCAAGGGATTCAGGTTTAGCTTTGACGAATTGTGGAGGAGCAATGGAGCAGGAGGCTTCGGCGTTTGTAGATATAGTATTCCGCTGTGTTGATATCTGTGTTAGAGTCTTGTATTGAAATTGAGTTGTAATATCTAGACAGATGTTTATAACTGTCTAGTATGTGTTGTATAGATGCGTAAACTCTGATAAGTGTTGTATAATATAGTTTATTTATATTATTAATATAATTTATTCGTTCCGCTGTGAGATCGTTGTTGTTGTTTCTTTCTTTCTTCTCTTCTTTTCTATTTTCTACCTCTTTCTTTCTTATTGTCGATGCGTTCTTCTGTGGATAGAAGGGCGGGTCGTCACATAACATTTGAATCATTATATTAAATTGGAAATGTTCATTCACGCTCATTACTTATTAACTTGCAATAACGTATTTCCTTAATTTATATCCAATTACTGTTAACAATGTTTTTTTATGGCATAATCAATTCGATACTTACCTCTAATTTCTCATATTCAATTTATATCCAGGTATAAACCTTTCACTACTCCATTTATTAGAATTTAATTCAAATTACAAATAAATAGGTTTTAATTACCATTTATCTATTTTATTTTAGCGCTCATTTCAATATGAATTTATAAGTTTTTTTTATTTCTACTAAATTTAATTACAAAAATCTCAATTAATTAACAAATTTAATTGTCGAAATTTACGGGTCGTTACAATTACGCTCGGGTCAGTCTGAGCTTTTCAGTGTATTGAAGATTATTTTCTAGAGGACGAAGACGAAGATTCAGTATATTATTGCTATTTATTATTCCACTGTATTTTGTGTTCCGCTGCATTATTTGTTTATTTCTGATGTATGTATAACTCTAATTTGAATTGTAAAAGTGTAATCAATTGTTATTTATAAAACAGCTTCATGAACTGTTTATTTGATTATTATATTTTGTTGTTCCGCTGCGAGATTCTGTGTTTTTTTTCTTATTTACCCCATTAACAATCCTCCCTTTTGAATGGTTTGAGTCTGACATGTGTGGTTTATTGTCGATTTGAACCGTCTAAAATGGCGGGTCGTTATAAATTCCATTGTATACAGAAGTTAGCATTCAAAATCAAATTATATTCATTTAATTCTTTTTAATTGATTTCTACGCGTTTCGAGCCCGCATGATCAAACGACAAGTCCGATCGCTACGAAACTTGAAATCTTACAATAATTCACTGTTATGGATCCGATGAAACTGGGTTCGTCGAAGTCTGAGATAGTGGCCAAAATGGTTATTTTCACGTTAATTAAATAAATAAATTATTATTAAATTAATTTAATCACTTTTAAATTCAGAATTAAAAGTTAACCATTTTTGTCATTCTTGATTACATAGAAATTAATAACCCATTAAAATAATTTTCCAAGTTAAATCCACTATTTAAATATTACATTAATTTCATAGTTCAATTGCAATTGTAATAAAATTCCAGTTAATTATATTTTAAATTCAATCAAATTATTTTATTTCGATTAACACTCATATTATTGAATCAATTATTACCTTATGCATATAATTAACATTACTTTACATTTTATTACATTCATATTTTATAGTTAGCATCTTAACCATATTAATTATAATATTTCAATTTAATTAATTTCATCAATTTTCAATTTAATCCCTTATTTACAATTATAACCAAATTAACTTTACAATTAAGAAATTGATTGAAATTACAATAAAATAGTTGTCAATAACATTCAAACAACCTTATTAAATCATATTCTAATTATTTTTCTCATTAATAAATCATAAAATTTTGATTTCTCACAATATTAAATTTCAAACTCTTATTTAATTTAATATTTTTAATTATCGAAAAATACGGGTCGTTACACTCTCCCCTACTCAAAACTTTTCGTCCTCAAAAAGGAAAGAGAAGGAATTAAGAAAGTAATGTATTTTTATTCAAATAATCAATTTATAACTCTTTAAACTTACACAATTAAGTATTTTAGATAAAATATATCAATTTATAAACAATTAAATCTTCCATATCCAAGTTTAATAAAAGTTTGAAAATGTTTTATCTTTCACAAAATTTTACTAGGTCTTAAATTCATGAAAATTTCGACAGAGTCTCCTTTATACGGATAGGTCCAGAAAAATAATAATATCAATAATTTCAATATATATATATATATCATATATTTCAATAATAAAATATCCCAAACCTGGCAAAAACAATAAAATATCTTTGCAAAACCGTAATCCGAAAACATACCTATTTATCGGGCAAACAACTTTACTTATGAAACCAAAAGCAG
Source organism: Allium fistulosum (assembly GCA_030737815.1). Lineage (NCBI taxonomy): Eukaryota > Viridiplantae > Streptophyta > Magnoliopsida > Asparagales > Amaryllidaceae > Allium > Allium fistulosum. Next base: position 91,788,513 of record CM060905.1, read on the forward strand.
TAGCTATTACTTCCATAAACCTGTATTTCACTTATATAATCCAAAATAGTGAGAATTATGTACAAGAGAAATATTTAGTTGTTTCAATTAGTAACAAAAGCAAATCAACACAAAACATATGCAACAAAGTAACACGATCATCATATTCAACAAAGGAATCAATCATATATCCATAGAAATCAAACAAGTTGTTTGTTCAGTTTCAGAAACTTCTCATCGTTCAAGGGTGATAAATAAACTACCAAGTGTACCTTACGCTCAACAGCTTTAGATAATTACTTAATAGATTATTCATACAACCTCAAACAAATCGAAGTATCATTTCCCAAACATCCCATAAGCCAAACACCATATTGTTTAAATATTATTTAAGTTTATTCAATCAGTTTCCCCTTTTTTACTCTTTTATTTATTATCATTCATTCAATGTCATTTTCCATTAATTTACATTTACTTACATATGTTATTTCAATTCAATTTATTTAGATCATCAATAAATCAATTCTTAAAATATTATATAAGTTTCTTTGCATTTTAATTCTCATTCATTTACTTATATAACTTGATTTCCATTTAATATGAATATTCATGAATAAACATTTCATACTTAAGTATTTCTACTTTTAATTCACATTTATCCTTTCTTTCATAGTGCCGATTAATAATAAACTTATTCATGAGTCATTTGAGTCATATCTTAAGTTTATAAACATTTCTTAGACAATATTCACTTTTTACTATTCAATCTAATTATTAGCATTTCAAAACTTTGATTTATGTTTATAACATTTCTTGTACATCAAAATTCTTATTTATAGAAATAATTCCATTTGAACACTTCCATTGCTTAAGTTTTACTTGTATAATATTCTATTACATATTCCTATTTAACATTTCAACTTTTATACATTTCTGGTAAGTTATATCCATGTTTTTAAGAATGCATATTGAATATTACACAAATTTTCTTATTCATTTTAGTTAGCAAAAGTATTCAATACTTTACATCTTCCAATTTCATTACCCTTATATTTACAAGTGACAAATTTCCAATTTCTTTACAGTTTTATAAATCACATAGCTTCTAGTCTCTTATTTCTCATTTTAGAAGTTCCAATTATTTAAATAGTTAATATTTCATTTCATTACAATAATTGAAGTCCCTAATTTATAGAAACTTAAGAACTAAATGCTGGGTTCATTTCAAATCATTTTGAAATAATATATATTCATATCCTTTATATATCAAATCATATATAGAAATTTAAAATAAAGATTTGTTTATCAAAAGAAATGTGTAGTAAAGCTACTACAATGGTCTTCCCACTTTGAAACTCGAAAATGAATGTCGATGATGTGGCCGTCATCACCGAAATTATTTTCCAACGACAAGAGAGGGGAGTACAGAACTTATTTCCTTTCAAAATTCCTTTAAAACATTTCTTTCAAAACACATTGAAAATATTTATATCCGAAAATACTTCCAAATAATACTAATATATATTCTAAAAATCCTTTGAAAAAATTTCAAACCCTCGGAACTTAAGTTCTCAAATTTCCAATTTATATTTACTTTATTTGTAAATCCTATTTTATAAACCACATTTAAAAGATTTCACTTCCTAACAACAAACATATCATTTACAACTATAACCACTTATAAAAATTATTCTTTTATATCCAAAATATAATACTAGGTAAAATTATTTCATTTACCTATATTTCGAAAACAATATTGTGTCGGTCTGCCCTATTAAGTGTTTAGAAATCCTTATCGATGCCATAACGTCCTATGTACCGACCAGAATTCATAAATACTCAACATAACAAATTAACACAATATAAAAACATTTTCATAACACTAACAAATACTCTCTCTCATATATATATATATATATATATATATATATATACGCTTAAACAACTCATTCTAGGGTATTACCACCCTATCTCTAATGAATCAAACCCCACAAAGCTAAGGTTATTGATAAACCAAAGCTCTGTGTAACGACCCAGAATTTTTGATAATTAAAATTCGAAAATTTAATTGATTTTAAAATATTAATAAATGGAATTTATATGTCGAATGATTTATTTTTCGAATATTGGATTTATTTGGTCAATTAAATCGATAAATTAAATAGTGAAATTCCAGAGATAATTAAAAATCGAGTTTAAAATGATTTAAATTGATTAGGAAAATTTTATTTAATCATACTGGAGTTATAGAGATGTTATAGAACTTTTAAATTTGAATTTGGAGTAAATCTGTGAAAATTGAATATTTTAATATTTAATTATCGACTGTAAAAATAGCCAATTTTCGGACAGTCTCAGAATTGAACGAGACCAGTTCCATTGGATCCGTAATAGTTAGTTATTATCGGATTTCAATTTTCGTAGAAATCGAAGTTATAGTTTGACCGTGGCAACTCGAAACGCATCGATATCGTTTTAATTTTAAATCGTCGAGTTAAAAATAGTCATTTTTCAAACGGTCTCGGATTTCGACGAAACCAGTTTCATCGGATCCGTAATGTGATATTATTGTAAGATTTCAAATTTCGTGATTTTTGGATTTACCATTTGTCCGGGGCAAGTCAAAACGCCTCGAAATCGATTTAAATCGGTTTAATTTAAATTGATCGTTTTATTTCATATCTCGCACAGATGTCCGAATTAGCTTCCGAAACACGTTCCATTGTGTTCGGAACGCGGGGTAAACCTTACGAACGTCAGCCGGCACGCTCGAATCGGAGTTCGAAAAAATTCGATGAATAGTAAATCGTGAAATTTTCTATAAAAGCACCCCCTCACTTTCATTTTGCAAACGAGAAAATCTAGGGTTTCAGCTTAAACCCTGGCCGCCTCTAATTCGTTCAATGGCCAGAAACGTGCCATCTTCTCCCTCAATTTTCTTACGATCCATCAACAATTACAAGTAAGTGTCAACTACGAAGTTGAAGAGGGGAGTGAGGTCTATAATTTCAACGGCTATGATCGCGAACAACGTTGTAGATCAACGACAATCCTTGATTGAACACATCACGTTCGAGCTCGTTTTCATGATGGAGGAGACGACCGAGTGTGCCACGTTTTTGGCCGAAAGTAGAGGGGAGGCGGAGCTTCGTAAGGGTACTAGTTGATCGAAGTGGAAGTCGTCGATGGAGGTTGCGAGCGTTAGGGTTTCACGGCGGCAGTGGGTTTAATTCACGCGAACGATAACCTGGGAGTGGAAGAAGATAGCAAGCACGGTCCAGATTGATCAAGGCAAAAATCGTGTGGCCTGGTATAGATTTAGGTTAAGGAATTAAAATTAAATTTGTAAATATTTATATTAAATCGTGTAATGTTTAAAATGTTGTATCTTGGTCATACGTTATCAGATTTCAATGAAACAAAATGCGTTGGAATCGTATCGTCGAACACTACGCGATGCAATTGGTTTGGAATCGTTTGGAGCTAGTTTGAATTTCGGGTAAAATTAAACGTCGTTTAATTTTATTCGAAAATAAACGCTGGAATCGGAATTTAAAATCACGGTGAGATCTTCTCACTCAAATTTGAATGTGGAATTTTTGCAGTTATTGATTGTGTTGATTGCTATTGAATGTGCTATTAGATATAGTAGGATATATCTATATATATAGCAATATATACATATTGGCATATGTATATATTGGATTGATTGATTTCCCGCCTCGTATAGCGGATGAGACCCTATTGCGCCGTTAGTAAGCGGATTTTTATAAAACCCATATACCGCGATAATTCCGTACTGGAGCGGAATTGGTATTGTGCTAACATCTGTGGATGCAGGGAAACAGGTTGGAGGGATCCAACTGGATTCCTCACCGTATTGATTATTTACAGATATTTTGATATATTCTGTTATCATATGATGATATATGATATTTGACTGTTGTGATGGACTGATTGGTGTTGTTGCATCATCGGATTCAGTTTTGAAATGTAAAAATAACGACTTTTACTTTAAAAAGGGTTTTTAAAGTGATTTTTGAAAATATACGTTTTATGGAATTTTTGAATCGATTTATAAACGTAAAATTTTAAAGTTATAAAAGTCATAATTTCTAGTGAAATATAACCGAAGTGTCGTTTTTGAAATAAAAGTCGATTTATTTATAAAATGGTTTAAGTTGGGATTTTTGAATAACTATAAACGATTTGTATAGAAAGATTTATAAAAATTGATATTTTTGTAAATCAAAATATTGGACTTATAAAACGAATTTTTATAAGTGTTAGAAAGAAGTATAAATGGATTTCATAAGTGAATGAAATTAATAGATTTATAACGTGAAGTTATAAAGTAAATAGATATTGTAGAATAAAAGATTTATAAGAAATTTACTTATAAATTTGACTTTTGCACTTAGATGGGATATAAATAGAAATTGCAAAATGAAATGATTTTATAAGTTGAAATCGTTATAAAGTACAAATGTGATTTATAAACGTTGTTTTATAAATCCGAAATCACTTATTCTTATAAGTGAATTTTTGAAGTTAATAAAATGAGATTTATAAACCGGAGTTGTTATAGAAAATAGAAAATGGAATTTATAAACGTTGTTTTATAAATTCGGAAACCAATCGATGGGATTTGATAAATTAAATATATAAGATTTTTAAAGAAGATATATTCGCGATTTTGGATAGCGAATTTTTATTTAAATAAAATGTGTAGAAAATAGTGAAATGTAATTAGTGAAGTATATTCACGATTTTGGACAGTGAATATATTGTTAAGTAAAATGGATTTATTTTTGAAGAAATGATATATGAAATGAAGTAATTGTTTTAAAAGATGTTTTAAAACGTGTGAAATATCGAAATCATAGATTTCAACATTTATTGTTGAAATAGACGTTTTCGAGAAATAAGGAAATGGTGGACTATAACACTATTGTTATAGTAAATGATTTCCGAAAGGAAATGTTTTTAATGTAGTATTGGGATTTATATATCTATCTAAATTTCGAATCCCTATACTAGTGATTTTGAGTCGTCGTAACGATGTTTTACGCAACATTCGTTTTGACTCAAATAAATGTTGTTATAGTAAATGGTTTCCTTAAAGAATGAATATATACTTAAAATTTGATTTAAATATATCGAATATTTTCAAATGTTGAAAATAAATAGATTTGTGAATTACTTATTTTTAAATAAGTATGGAAATGCTTTTCCAATATGAAATGAACCGTTTTGAGATTTTATCTTCAAAGACAAAATGAAAGGTGGAAATTGATTTGAAATTGTTTTCAAACGGTTAAGTGTGGAAATTATATATCTAGTAAAGATATTTTTGGAAGATGAAATAATTTGGAAAATTATTTGGAATCTGATGATGTTGCGCATCTTTATTGATAGTTAAATAACCGACTATCAATAATTACCTTTAGATAGGTATTTGTTGTGAATTGGATGAATTTGAATGCCACACTTATTTTTGAATAAGCGCTCACTATTCGGGTTAACCGGGAAAGGACCATGGGGTCGTATAACCCATTCCGAATATGTGATACGTCGTTATGAATTGCATTTGAAGACCGGTGTTGAAGACCGGATATTTTTGAAAACGGAAGGATTACCGTCGAGTTACTCTACATCGGCTGATCTCCGATTTAGAGGTTTTATCACCCTTAGTGACGGGAAGTCCGGACGTGATTTTAAATTTATCCGGAAATGCAAGGGCTTCGTGAGAAGTGCCTTCGGTTCTGTTCGATCCCGGAACAGACTTGTATGGATTGTGTGTCTGACGTTACAATTTGAGATATAAAGCTGATTTCTTTCAAATACATATCTGTTGGTGGCGGAGAATTTATTCTCTTAGCTTAACACCCTTCTCTGAGACGTACGAGCTCAGAGGTTATGTAGTTGAAATTTATCAGCGATATATCTCAATTTGGTAACGTGGCATACTGAGTGTTGCTGTGAAATGATCAGTGTTTGATCATTTGCGATATGATCATTTGTTTGATCTTATATCTTTGTGATCATAGGTTGATCATTTTGTTTGACCCGAAGCAGGGCTTTTTGAGAAAGCGTAGCTTTGTGGACGAGACTTCATCGAGCCTCACACCCCGGAAATGGTCGAAACAGGAAGGATGCAGCAAGGTTCTAGGGAGTAGCGCCCCTTAGTGTATGTCATTCCTTCTGGATAAAGGTGGTATCATGGTATGGAGCCCAGATACTTAACCTCTGTGGTTACTGCATTATTATTATCTATGTGGTTTTTTGGAAATCGGGGATCCTCGGGAAGATCGGTTACGATCGGGGGATGGCATACGCGTGTCAGTAGTTACCTATTTTTGCAGAGGTAACCCGGCCTTGTGTTGGCAGAGATCTAACCGTAACGTTAGTTTCTCGGGTCGTCTATTCCAGGGACGTACCCATCGTGGAAAAGGAAGTTCCTTAGCCTGACCATTTGTTGGAAATCCAAAGAAACAATACGTGACTTGTACGGTTTTAGTTGTAGAACCTATCATTCACTTATGGTGGCGCCCCACTGTTTGGATGGTAGCTATAGTAGGCATAGTTCGAAATGTCTATGCTGGCTAAGATTTATATTGTACTTTTGAAATGTTTTCTACACTATGCACTAATAATAATATCAAAAATGATTTGATTTTGCGTAGTAAGCATCTTTGACTATCATAAGAAGAAATCTCCTCCAAGTCTGCGTTTGCATTGTGTGTGTGGCGGGAGGTCTTATGGTAGTTTCATTTTCCAAAAGCATTGCGAATTTGACATTAAAATTCTCTGCTATTTATTTTAAAGAATAACTGTTTTACGATCTCACACCAGTCACCATGACTGACTCGGAGTTTATTGTTTCCCTTCTAAACTCTGGGTGCCCACAAATTTCCACACGGGCAGTCTAGAGTTAGATTATCTGGATATTCTGGAGCTCTGGAGATAAGCTGGAGGACGAGACGTAGTATTTGTATCTGATAGTATTTATTCCACTGTGTATTCTGTATGAGGACAAGTTTATATAACTGTCCATTGTTGTATATGACTCTGATGATTGATGTATGTATAAACTGATATAGCTCTTTGTTTTAAAAGACTAGTGTTTATTTATTATATATTGTTCCGCTGCGATATGTGAGATTCTGATATTTTTCTGTTTCTGTTCTTGTTCTGTTGTTGTTCTTCTTTCTTTTTCTTCTATCTTCTTCTTCTACCTTTTTCTTCTTTCTTAAACCATAACTTTTCGGGTTTCCGGCATTCGATGGCTCAGCAGTCGATAAAGTGAGTATCGATGTTGAATTTTCGAAAGTCGAAAATTTTCGGGATGTTACATTTGGTATCAGAGCATATGGTTAAGCGACAACCCTGCTCTGTTGGGTGTTACTCATTAGAGATAGAGTCAGTAGTACTCTAGAATGAGTTGAGTTTAATAATAGATACGAGTGCGTATTTGTTAGTGAATATAAAATTGTTTTATATTGTGATGATTGGTTTGTTGAGTGGTATATGGATTCTGGTCGGTATTGTCCGTACAACTCTATCGATAGGGATCTCTAAACACTTATATAGAACAATTCGGCACAGTATTGTTTTAAATAGGGTAAATGAAATAATTTTGCCCAAAACTATTTTCGTATAGAAAATAAATGTTTTTCTATAAAGTACTATAGTATATGGTTGCATGGATGTTAGGAAGTAATAATAGTAAATTATTATCACTGAAATTGAATAAGAAATTGAAATCGAAACTCCAAAGTTAAGAAATAAATTCACATGCAAATGAATTTAAGAATGCAAATTATAAATGTGATTTGTAATTTGAAACGGAATTCCAGAGAAGTTTTGGAAATGCTCTGAAAAGAATTTGAAAATTTTGGAGATTTGAAAAGTTTAAATCTTTTTGATTTGAAAATGAATTTCAAAGGTTTTGAAAAGTATTTTGGAGAGATGAAAGCTCTAAACTCTTTTCGGTCGCTGGAAAATAATTCCGATGATGATCGCGACATCACCGGTGTTCATTTTCGAGTTTCCAAAAGAGGAATTGCTGCCGATTATTTTAAAATGGAAGTTGTTTTGAAAATTGGGTTTTGTTTTGAAATTCAAAGGATAATTTGAATTGTTTTCAAAATGGTTTTTGAAATGTTGGTAAACTCGGGAATACTATGTAAAAATACTTATGAAATAAGAAATAAGTTGATAACTTATACAATTTGAATTTTGATAGAATAAATTTAACTTAAAGAATGGAGTTAAATTAAAGAAAGTATAAGTGAATAAATTTGAATAAATGAAAGTTAATCGATGAAATTCAATATTTCAGAATTGAAGATGAATGGAATTCAAATTGAATTGAAATTGTGAATTGAATTCAAATGAATTTGAAAATGCAAAATTGAACGAAATTGAATATATAACTTCAATAGTGAATTAGAGATGATATAAGCAGTTATATTGAAAATTTTGTAATTGAATGTACGAAATGGTTTGAATATATGTAACTAGATATTATGGCTAGTAAGATACAGGTGTTATTAAAGGAATTGGAATTTAATTTCGAAGATAAATTTGAATGGCTCGACAAAAGGTAAGTATTTGAATTCGAATATGAGATTTGATGACTTATTTCTCTAGCCGCTTGGCTTTTTCTTTTTCTTTTTGAAATCTGAGAGTCCGTAGGGACGTTTTGTAGTAGTGCCGTATTATCCGTGCAAAGGAGACGCTGGCGAAATTTTTCGGAAATTTAGGGCGTTAGAAAATTTTTGAGAAATTTTGAAAGTTTAAAATTTGAATTTAAACTCGAATTTGAATTTTGAAGTAAACAATGCTATTTGAAACTTATAATTGAAGTTAGAAAGCTAGTTGAATGATAACGAATCTTTAATAGAAAGATTTGTTTTGATGAATTGAAAATTGATAAAACTATTGAATTGTGAAAAATAGTAGACGAGTTAAGGACCTTTTTCCTAACTTGTAATTTCGAGGACGAAATTCTTTTAAGGGGGGAAGTCTGTAACGACCCAGAATTTTTGATAATTAAAATTCGAATATTTAATTGATTTTAAAATATTAATAAATGGAATTTAGAAGTCGAATGATTTATTTTTCGAATATTGGATTTATTTGGTCAATTAAATCGATAAATTAAATAGTGAAATTCCAGAGATAATTAAAAATCGAGTTTAAAATGATTTAAATTGATTAGGAAAATTTTATTTAATCATACTGGAGTTATAGAGATGTTATAGAACTTTTAAATTTGAATTTGGAGTAAATCTGTGAAAATTGAATATTTTAATATTTAATTATCGACTGTAAAAATAGCCAATTTTCGGACAGTCTCAGAATTGAACGAGACCAGTTCCATTGGATCCGTAATAGTTAGTTATTATCGGATTTCAATTTTCGTAGAAATTGAAGTTATAGTTTGACCGTGGCAACTCGAAACGCATCGATATCGTTTTAATTTTAAATCGTCGAGTTAAAAATAGTCATTTTTCAAACGGTCTCGGATTTCGACGAAACCAGTTTCATCGGATCCGTAATGTGATATTATTGTAAGATTTCAAATTTCGTGATTTTTGGATTTACCATTTGTCCGGGGCAAGTCAAAACGCCTCGAAATCGATTTAAATCGGTTTAATTTAAATTGATCGTTTTATTTCATATCTTGCACAGATGTCCGAATTAGCTTCCGAAACACGTTCCATTGTGTTCGGAACGCGGGGTAAACCTTACGAACGTCAGCCGGCACGCTCGAATCGGAGTTCGAAAAAATTCGATGAATAGTAAATCGTGAAATTTTCTATAAAAGCACCCCCTCACTTTCATTTTGCAAACGAGAAAAACTAGGGTTTCAGCTTAAACCCTGGCCGCCTCTAATTCGTTCAATGGCCAGAAACGTGCCATCTTCTCCCTCAATTTTCTTACGATCCATCAACAATTACAAGTAAGTGTCAACTACGAAGTTGAAGAGGGGAGTGAGGTCTATAATTTCAACGGCTATGATCGCGAACAACGTTGTAGATCAACGGCAATCCTTGATTGAACACATCACGTTCGAGCTCGTTTTCATGATGGAGGAGACGACCGAGTGTGCCACGTTTTTGGCCGAAAGTAGAGGGGAGGCGGAGCTTCGTAAGGGTACTAGTTGATCGAAGTGGAAGTCGTCGATGGAGGTTGCGAGCGTTAGGGTTTCACGGCGGCAGTGGGTTTAATTCACGCGAACGATAACCTGGGAGTGGAAGAAGATAGCAAGCACGGTCCAGATTGATCAAGGCAAAAATCGTGTGGCCTGGTATAGATTTAGGTTAAGGAATTAAAATTAAATTTGTAAATATTTATATTAAATCGTGTAATGTTTAAAATGTTGTATCTTGGTCATACGTTATCAGATTTCGATGAAACAAAATGCGTTGGAATCGTATCGTCGAACACTACGCGATGCAATTGGTTTGGAATCGTTTGGAGCTAGTTTGAATTTCGGGTAAAATTAAACGCCGTTTAATTTTATTCGAAAATAAACGCTGGAATCAGAATTTAAAATCACGGTGAGATCTTCTCACTCAAATTTGAATGTGGAATTTTTGCAGTTATTGATTGTGTTGATTGCTATTGAATGTGCTATTAGATATAGTAGGATATATCTATATATATAGCAATATATACATATTGGCATATGTATATATTGGATTGATTGATTTCCCGCCTCGTATAGCGGATGAGACCCTATTGCGCCGTTAGTAAGCGGATTTTTATAAAACCCATATACCGCGATAATTCCGTACTGGAGCGGAATTGGTATTGTGCTAACATCTGTGGATGCAGGGAAACAGGTTGGAGGGATCCAACTGGATTCCTCACCGTATTGATTATTTACAGATATTTTGATATATTCTGTTATCATATGATGACATATGATATTTGACTGTTGTGATGGACTGATTGGTGTTGTTGCATCATCGGATTCAGTTTTGAAATGTAAAAATAACGACTTTTACTTTAAAAAGGGTTTTTAAAGTGATTTTTGAAAATATACGTTTTATGGAATTTTTGAATCGATTTATAAACGTAAAATTTTAAAGTTATAAAAGTCATAATTTCTAGTGAAATATAACCGAAGTGTCGTTTTTGAAATAAAAGTCGATTTATTTATAAAATGGTTTAAGTTGGGATTTTTGAATAACTATAAACGATTTGTATAGAAAGATTTATAAAAATTGATATTTTTGTAAATCAAAATATTGGACTTATAAAACGAATTTTTATAAGTGTTAGAAAGAAGTATAAATGGATTTCATAAGTGAATGAAATTAATAGATTTATAACGTGAAGTTATAAAGTAAATAGATATTGTAGAATAAAAGATTTATAAGAAATTTACTTATAAATTTGACTTTTGCACTTAGATGGGATATAAATAGAAATTGCAAAATGAAATGATTTTATAAGTTGAAATCGTTATAAAGTACAAATGTGATTTATAAACGTTGTTTTATAAATCCGAAATCACTTATTCTTATAAGTGAATTTTTGAAGTTAATAAAATGAGATTTATAAACCGGAGTTGTTATAGAAAATAGAAAATGGAATTTATAAACGTTGTTTTATAAATTCGGAAACCAATCGATGGGATTTGATAAATTAAATATATAAGATTTTTAAAGAAGATATATTCGCGATTTTGGATAGCGAATTTTTATTTAAATAAAATGTGTAGAAAATAGTGAAATGTAATTAGTGAAGTATATTCACGATTTTGGACAGTGAATATATTGTTAAGTAAAATGGATTTATTTTTGAAGAAATGATATATGAAATGAAGTAATTGTTTTAAAAGATGTTTTAAAACGTGTGAAATATCGAAATCATAGATTTCAACATTTATTGTTGAAATAGACGTTTTCGAGAAATAAGGAAATGGTGGACTATAACACTGTTGTTATAGTAAATGATTTCCGAAAGGAAATGTTTTTAATGTAGTATTGGGATTTATATATCTATCTAAATTTCGAATCCCTATACTAGTGATTTTGAGTCGTCGTAACGATGTTTTACGCAACATTCATTTTGACTCAAATAAATGTTGTTATAGTAAATGGTTTCCTTAAAGAATGAATATATACTTAAAATTTGATTTAAGTATATCGAATATTTTCAAATGTTGAAAATAAATAGATTTGTGAATTACTTATTTTTAAATAAGTATGGAAATGCTTTTCCAATATGAAATGAACCGTTTTGAGATTTTATCTTCAAAGACAAAATGAAAGGTGGAAATTGATTTGAAATTGTTTTCAAACGGTTAAGTGTGGAAATTATATATCTAGTAAAGATATTTTTGGAAGATGAAATAATTTGGAAAATTATTTGGAATCTGATGATGTTGCGCATCTTTATTGATAGTTAAATAACCGACTATCAATAATTACCTTTAGATAGGTATTTGTTGTGAATTGGATGAATTTGAATGCCACACTTATTTTTGAATAAGCGCTCACTATTCGGGTTAACCGGGAAAGGACCATGGGGTCATATAACCCATTCCGAATATGTGATACGTCGTTATGAATTGCATTTGAAGACCGGTGTTGAAGACCGGATATTTTTGAAAACGGAAGGATTACCGTCGAGTTACTCTACATCGGCTGATCTCCGATTTAGAGGTTTTATCACCCTTAGTGACGGGAAGTCCGGACGTGATTTGAAATTTATCCGGAAATGCAAGGGCTTCGTAAGAAGTGCCTTCGGTTCTGTTCGATCCCGGAACAGACTTGTATGGATTGTGTGTCTAACGTTACAATTTGAGATATAAAGCTGATTTCTTTCAAATACATATCTGTTGGTGGCGGAGAATTTATTCTCTTAGCTTAACACCCTTCTCTGAGACGTACGAGCTTAGAGGTTATGTAGTTGAAATTTATCAGCGATATATCCCAATTTGGTAACGTGGCATACTGAGTGTTGCTGTGAAATGATCAGTGTTTGATCATTTGCGATATGATCATTTGTTTGATCTTATATCTTTGTGATCATAGGTTGATCATTTTGTTTGACCCGAAGCAGGGCTTTTTGAGAAAGCGTAGCTTTGTGGACGAGACTTCATCGAGCCTCACACCCCGGAAATGGTCGAAACAGGAAGGATGCAGCAAGGTTCTAGGGAGTAGCGCCCCTTAGTGTATGTCATTCCTTCTGGATAAAGGTGGTATCATGGTATGGAGCCCAGATACTTAACCTCTGTGGTTACTGCATTATTATTATCTATGTGGTTTGTTGGAAATCGGGGATCCTCGGGAAGATCGGTTACGATCGGGGGATGGCATACGCGTGTCAGTAGTTACCTATTTTTGTAGAGGTAACCCGGCCTTGTGTTGGCAGAGATCTAACCGTAACGTTAGTTTCTCGGGTCGTCTATTCTAGGGACGTACCCATCGTGGAAAAGGAAGTTCCTTAGCCTGACCATTTGTTGGAAATCCAAAGAAACAATACGTGACTTGTACGGTTTTAGTTGTAGAACCTATCATTCACTTATGGTGGCGCCCCACTGTTTGGATGGTAGCTATAGTAGGCATAGTTCGAAATGTCTATGCTGGCTAAGATTTATATTGTACTTTTGAAATGTTTTCTATACTATGCACTAATAATAATATCAAAAATGATTTGATTTTGCGTAGTAAGCATCTTTGACTATCATAAGAAGAAATCTCCTCCAAGTCTGCGTTTGCATTGTGTGTGTGGCGGGAGGTCTTATGGTAGTTTCATTTTCCAAAAGCATTGCGAATTTGACATTAAAATTCTCTGCTATTTATTTTAAAGAATAACTGTTTTACGATCTCACACCAGTCACCATGACTGACTCGGAGTTTATTGTTTCCCTTCTAAACTCTGGGTGCCCACAAATTTCCACACGGGCAGTCTAGAGTTAGATTATCTGGATATTCTGGAGCTCTGGAGATAAGCTGGAGGACGAGACGTAGTATTTGTATCTGATAGTATTTATTCCACTGTGTATTCTGTATGAGGACAAGTTTATATAACTGTCCATTGTTGTATATGACTCTGATGATTGATGTATGTATAAACTGATATAGCTCTTTGTTTTAAAAGACTAGTGTTTATTTATTATATATTGTTCCGCTGCGATATGTGAGATTCTGATATTTTTCTGTTTCTGTTCTTGTTCTGTTGTTGTTCTTCTTTCTTTTTCTTCTATCTTCTTCTTCTACCTTTTTCTTCTTTCTTAAAACCATAACTTTTCGGGTTTCCGGCATTCGATGGCTCAGCAGTCGATAAAGTGAGTATCGATGTTGAATTTTCGAAAGTCGAAAATTTTCGGGATGTTACACTCTGATACCAACTGCAATGACCCACCTTTTTGGACGGTTTAAATCGATAATAAACCACACATGTCAACTCAAACAATTCAAAAGGGAGGATTGTTAATGGGGTAAATAAGAAAGTAAGAGAAAAGAAAGGAAAAACAAAATACAGAATCTCACAGCGGAATGACAAAATATAATAATCAAATAAACAGTTCATGAAGTTATTTTACAAATAACATTTGATTACGCTTTTAAAATACAGATCAGAGTTATACATACAGCAGGAATGAATAAATAATGCAGTGGAACAACATGATGCGGTAGAATAAATATAATAGATAGTAATAATATACTAAATCTTCGTCTTCGTCCTCCAGAAATAAGGTCTTTAACGCTGAAATGCTCAGGCTGACCCGAGCGTAATGAAAGGACAAAACACTCGAGTTAGAACTAAAAGATCTTATGTAAGTTAAATCAACAATAAATAAATATGAGTGTAACGGCTTCAGAGATGTTTACGGGATTTTACACTCCTATCTAGTGTCTAACATGCGTGCAATAACTTAAGAGATGTTCGGGGTTTCATCTCCTAAGGATCCGTTAAACTTTCTACATGCATAATACAATACGCTATTATAATATGTCTACAGTAAATTAAACTATTAAAACAGCGTTAAGGCGTTACCAATATCCCCCTTAACACATTTTTATATAAATACCGTAGTCTATACAGATACTGTAAGCTCCACCAAACCAGTGGGATACTCAGTGAGCACTCCATATGTACGATATAAATCAAAGTCGTAATGGGCTCAATAAGGCATATGAAAAGGCACGCGAGGCAATGCCAAGGTAGGATTCTACCATTTGCAAAACCGAGCTGGTGGTAACACATAGCAGCTACTATCGCCCACCTCGGAACACACTCCTATAATCAAATCGAGGGTTGCCCCCAAATCAATCACAAAGTAACAGATATGGTATCGAAGAAGCATGTCTGATCGGAGGAGCGACCTCACTTGGTCCAGGTATAGCTCCTATTTTAGTAATATCAAGCTGACCCGAGGGGGTTAGGGCTGTGTTCATACCTCATACAGCAGCGTTCGCCAAACCATCCTACTTCATTCTGGATTCTCCACCACGTGCACAGTTGTTAAAGAGGTTTTCGATATTGGCAGAGAGTATGACAATATCTGATCCCGGTCTCTTTAACAACCAAACACTTATTTCACACCGGTAGGTTCTTTTACATTTCCGAAACCAATTCATATTGATATCAAAATATCATATTCAATTCAAAATCATATCACTTTTGAAATCATTATTTACTTTAGAATCATATTCACTTCCAAATCATGATCATTTCAAAATCATATTCACTTTTGAAATCATTATTCACTTTAAATCATATTCGTTTTCAAAATCATAACCACAAGAATAGGTTAAACCATCATATTAAAATATTCGCATTTAAATCAAGTGAATCTAAATCGTAACAGTTCCAACTTTAAACAGTTTGAATATTGAAATTAGTTTATATATTGGAATATTTATGCATTAAAAATAGTTTATACATTAAAATATATATATTAAAAGTTGTTTATAAATTTAAAATAATATATATATATATATATATGAAAATACTTTATATATTAAAATAGGTTATAAGTTAAAATAGTTTATATATTAAAAATAGGTGATAAGTTAAAATAGTTTATGTATTAAAAATAGTTTATAAGTTAATATAGTCTATATATTAAAAATAGTTTATATATTAAAAACAGTTTATATATTAAAATAGGATATATATTAAAAATAGTTAATGTGTTAAAATTATTAATATGTTAAAATGGTTTATATGAGAATAATAATTTATATGTTAAAAGAGTTTATATCGAAAATAGTTTCAAATTAGAATTGTTTCTTCTAATTTCACAGATCAATTCAAATCAACTTTAGTTCTAAAATTCAGTTTAAATCAATCTCAGTTCAACGTTTTCAATTCAAAAGGCTAAAGGTTTCAATTCAAATTCTCATTAAAAACCATTTCAATTTATCGATTTCAAATCCATGTTAGAACTACAAATTTAAACCACTTCAAATTCAATAGGTTTCAAAGTTAAATCAAACGTTTAGAATAACAATTTTGATAATTTCATTTATATTTCAAAATTCAACTTTAAGATTTCAATTTAAATCCTTTAAACAATTCATTTAAACCAATTTCAATTTCAACATTTTAAAAGCTTGATTTTGAAAATAATTCAATTCATATAAATCAAATTTTATTTCATAATATCATTTAACTGGATTCAAAAATTTAGGATTTAAAATTATTTAATTTAACCAATCCGGTGTCCGTATATAATTTTCTACCCTATGGTCAAGTGATACGAATATATATCATTTCAACCCGCAATAAATTTAAATTTACGCGTATATATCATTTCAACCCAATATCCCGAATAAAATTCAAAATCCATAAAATCGCTCGAGTTTATCATTTCAACCCATAATGATTTTTCCCTAATCTATAAGACCATTCGGGTATGTATCATTTCAACCCATAGGGATTTTCCTAATAATAACTAAGGGAACTTGCAGTGTGATAACAACATATAAAATAAACCTAACATCAATTCATCCAAATGTCAACAATTAAACATCCATCACAATTATCATTTAAATCAACCAATAATCACAACAAATAAACTAGTTATCATTATCAGGTATTTAACTGGCAATTAAATTTCAATATTAATTTAAATGGAAATTAAATTCAAATTAAATTCGAATGACAATTTAAATATACCCAACAACAATCAATAAATTTCTAATCACATCATAAATTAAATTTAACCAACATAA
Organism: Allium fistulosum; assembly: GCA_030737815.1. Taxonomy (NCBI): domain Eukaryota; kingdom Viridiplantae; phylum Streptophyta; class Magnoliopsida; order Asparagales; family Amaryllidaceae; genus Allium; species Allium fistulosum. The sequence goes on from CM060905.1 coordinate 91,805,702, forward strand.
GATGGTTTAGTAGTTGTAAGTGGGTTAAAACACTCACCTTTGATTTATCGATAATTTAAAATCCAAATAAGACCCGAAAATTTAACAGTCTCAGAATGCAGCTAAACCAATTTCATAATGTCCGGAATTTTGATACGATCGCAACGGCGAAAATCGCACGTGAATCCGAGCTCGTATGCAAAAGTTATATAACTTAGAACGTTTGAAAATTAAAATTAAATTAAAATAATATAGAGGGAATTATCGTAATTATACCAGAACCAAACCCTAGCCGTGAAACATACGCACGTGAGCAAACCCTCTTCATTGTTCAACCGCTACCATCTCAACCATGAATGCACGCGCCTAGGAACGCCTGACCCATGATCGAAGACCACTGCCTACCTCCTCTTTCTAGGCCGCGCCTTACCATGGTGGCGCGACCCTCCACGTCGCCTCTAGGAACACGCGCCGCCGCGATAAAGATCACCAGTTTTTGGTGATTTTGGCCATCTTCAAGACGAACGAAGACCATGGATGCATTCTGCTCGACGACCTCTACGAGCCTATACCTTCTGATCGTCGTAAAATTGACGATCCACCATTGAAATCGAAACCCTAGCAACGAACGGTTGAGAAAGATCGCCAATTTCTGGACAAACAGTGATTCAATTGCAAAAACGAGCTGAAGTAGTAGACTGCGCTCTTCATGAGCTTTCTAACGATATATAATATAACATAGTTTAAGAAGTTTAAAATTTTCGATTTGATTTTGATTTGAAATTGAATTTGAGAATTAGGGTTTCTGCCATTGGAAAGGAAGGAAGGAGCAGATAGAGATAAGCAGTACGTAAAAATAAGAAATGAAAAACAGCTAGGGTTTACAACAGTCTATATATAGGCAAAGGTAGATAAGAAAGAATGGACATATCGAATTGGTTCAGAATGATAGCACGACCCGAAAAGCCCGTTCCTTTTCCAAAACGAAAGTAGATCATCCAATATATCGAAATAGATGTTTTCGATATTTTTAAACTCAATAGAATTAGTTTCAAAATCTAATTCCATTGTATACAGAAGTTAGCTTTCAAAATCAAATTATATTCATTTAATTCCTTTTAATTGATTTCTATGCGTTTCGAGCCCGCACGATCGAAGGACAAGTCCGATTGCTATGAAACTTGAAATCTTACAATAATTCACTGTTACGGATCCGATGAAACTGGTTTCATCGAAATCCGAGACAGTGGCCAAAATGGTTATTTTCACGTTAATTAAATAAATAAATTATTATTAAATTAATTTAATCACTTTTAAATTCAAAATTAAAAGTTAACCATTTTTTCATTATTGATTACATAGAAATTAATAACCTATTAAAATAAATTTCCATGTTAAATCCACTATTTAAATATTACATTAATTTCAGAGTTTAATTGCAATTGTAATAAATTCCAATTAATTATATTTTAAATTCAATCAAATTCTTTTATTTCGATTAACACTCATATTATTGAATCAATTATTACCTTATGAATATAATTAACTTTAGTTTACATTTTATTACATTCATATTTTATAGTTATCATCTTAACCATATTAATTATAACATTTCAATTTAATTAACTCCATAAATTTTCAATTTAATCCCTTATTTACAAGTATAACCAAATTAACTTTACAATTAAGAAATTGATTGAAATTACAATAAAATAGTTGTCAATAACATTCAGACAACCTTATTATATCATATTCTAATTATTTTTCTCATTAATAAATCATAAATTTTTAATTTCTCGCAATTTTAAATTTCGAAATCTTATTTAATTTAATATTTTAATTATCGAAAAATATGGGTCATTACAAGTAAGATCCATAATTAGGTTGACTTTGTTAAACGGATGAGGATGAAAAAGCCATCTACCTCAATAGGTTTTTTAACATAAAGCAAATCAATTTCTGCACTTGGAAAAGGAAGAACTAGAAGAAGAATTAGGTGCTGGCGGTTAGGCTAGACCAAGTAGCATAGTTCAAAGTAACGTGGTTGTCAAGCAAGATGATGGCAGTGGAAAAGCTAGCAATGGAAACATGTGGAAGAATGCTAACAACATTGGTACAAAGAAGCAAGACTCAAAAAAGCATTTTACGTTCAAGCGCAATGGGAAGTATACGGAGTTGACTAGCTTAATGTAGAATATTTACCTTGCTACACAAGGTACCGAATGATATAAGAAGTCTCCCCCGTGTTAGGCAACTGAAGAGAGAAGTGCTCTGAAAAATATTGTTGCTTCCATAAGACACATGGGCACAATACCAATGAGTGTCGCTATCTCTGTGATGTAACTGGGGAACTGATCTAAAAAAGAAGTTGTAGCAATATGTCAGAAACTCATAGGAGGGTGGGCAAGGAAACAACCAACCTCAGAGGTAGCTGCTTCATGGCAATATAGCTAGGCCCAATGGAGAGGGGCCAAGGTCATCAAACAAGGGTTTGATGATTGACAATATTTCTAGAGGTCTACATCCCGCGGAGAAGAGTTGGAACGAGATAGAGCGACGGGAGCTCTTTGAGGCATTCGACACAAGAAATGTGTTACGCTATTAAGGAAGGATCTCCATCTGATCAACACCAAGGATAATGATATTGTCTTATACAACATGATGTTGATATGGCCAAGACACCATCACTTGACCCGATGGTAATTACGGCTATGATTGAGCTGGCGACTGTGCACCAAGTTCTTGTTGATAGTGGAAGCTCGATAAATATCCCTTTCGAGCAGACTTTCGATAAGAAATGACTTAACGAAAAGCATCCGCAACCTTGTAAACATGCATTCAAGGGTTTATCAGAGAGGCTAAGGATACAATTGGTTGCATCAAATTGTTTGTGCAGCTAGGAGATGGTGATGCAAGGTGGTATGGTTGTAGAACTTTTTTGCGATGGATAGATTCTCCACTTACAACATATTCTTAGATAGACTGGCCCTAACTGATTTTAGGGTTGCACTTGCTCTATGGTGCTTGATGATGAAATTTTCCATGTAAAATAGAATGAGGGGATCCAAGGGGACCAAAGCAGAGGATGCGTGCGCTATGTGTAGAAAATGCGGATTACGGATCTTAAGGCAAAACTAACACTAGAGGGGGGTGAATAGTGTTTAATTAAATTTATGAATCTTTTTGAAATCTTTTCAAATTAAACCCAAACAGATGCAATTCACAAACACAGAGACAATCATAGAACCAGACACAGATGCACATAGTAAATAAAAGAAGTAAAGTAAAGAACACATCGGAATTTTATAATGGTTCGGAGTTACCCTACATCCAGTCCCACATAATTTCTTGTGCAGATTTCTTTTCAAATATAATGTCGATATTACAACCTCGATTTCAAGGCCACGAGATACACCCTTCTGTCTCCGAGTCCAGGGCAAACTCTCTTGATTTAACTAGGCTACAAGATCGCCTAATTGATTTACGGGCAACAATCACACCCAATTGATTTACGGGCCACAATCACACCGTTTCTAATCACACTTTGGTAGAGAGAGACTCGATACACTTCGATCTTTCGATCTTTGATTATAAATGATCCTATAACTCTGAATAGCACTGAGATCTTTTAGAGAGAGTGGAAGAGAATCAAACTAGAGACGATCCAGTTTGATTCACTTAGGATTTTGGTAGAGTTTTGTTAAGAATGTTTGAAAACAAGAATGGAAGAGAAAGAGGAGAGAAAACAAAGAAATCTTAAGTCAAAATTCATTGAAAACTACTGGTATATATAGGAGAATAACGGTCATGTCCATTCATGAAAGGTTATGACAAATAGACACTGCTTCTAAAATTTTGAATTTTAAAATATACGGCTACCCTGTCGACATGGAGGGTATAAGCATGTCGATATCCCCTAGTAATTTTTGAAAATTGATTTTTGTTTTGAAAGAGATTTTCTTTCTAAAGTTTGTCGAAACAATCATAGAACTTTGTAAACTATTTTGAATATATTTTATGAATATAAAAACCTTTGGAAAGTGATCTTACAAAGTATAAAAGTAATAAAAACTAAATATATAAATATTTTGAGATTAAAGCAAAAACATTAAAACCACGAAATAGTTTTAAAACAAGAAATGATTTTGAAATTAATATGATTAAAAATAGTTTATGAATTAAGGCTAAAATATTTAAACCGAGAGAGAGATGTCATTTTTAAAAAGATAGTTTTGAAAAAAATCTAAAAATAGGTCATTTTGAAAATTTCGTGATTCCATTCCACTAGAGAAGGTCGTGAGTTTCATCTCACTAAAGAGGTCGTGGGTTCCATCTCACTATTAAAGCGAGAAGGTTGATTTCATTCCACAATTAAAATCCGAATAAAGATTTTAGTGCTATTATGAAGTTTTAACATAAATCTAGACTCTATTACTTATCTTGATATCTTAAACTCTTGATAATCTTGATACTCATGAGTCTTCAGTCTTGATTTCTACAATCTTGAATTCGTCAGTCTTGAATCTCAATACTGTACAGTCTTCATTCTCAGTACCTGCATATATATATATATCCAACATATACATATATATCTAGACAAAGATATTAGTATTTATATTTTATAACAAGTCCTAAGTTTGTTTTCATCAAAACCATCATCTCAGGAACTAACAATCTCCCCCATTTTGATGATGAAAACATATGTTTATAAAATATACTCCACCAAACTCTGATTCTACTCTGACTCCCCCTTATTCCAACAACTCCCCCTTAATCTACTAACTCCCCCTTAATCTAAGCTTAACTAATAGGCTAACTATCCTATTTTATAATTCTCCTCCTTTGTCATCAACAAAAACCAAGCCTAAACTACATAACTCCCTCTTAAAATAATACTCTGGAAGTATAATAAGCGAAACATAAATCTAATTTTATTATATATGATGTTACATTACACATATATATGAAACATATACACAAATATATACAAGTACAAAAAAATATAAAAACATTAATATAATAACAATATAACGAGAGTTCTTGACAATTGGTGACTTGTGAATCGAACAATTAGGGTAATGGAGACACTACAAGAAAAACAGACTTTTATAGTGGCATATAGTCGCTATTAAACACAACTATAGCGGTTTGATAAACGCTGTATATTGACATGTTATTAAAAAGAATTGCACGTTTATAACAAAAAAAACCGTTATAAAAGAGCATGATTTCATAGCATAAAGTAGCAGCTATGTTACATAAAGACATCTCACTATTACCGCTATAAAATGTGTAGATACAATAACGCCTATTTGCTGCTATCCTTTGACAGTAACCTCATACATTGCATTATCTTTTTATAGCACTTATGTCATACAGTTATAACGCTTTTAAGGAGCTATGCTTCATTTTACTATATATTTGATGCACCCCACTATTACATTTTAATAATAATAATCAATATGAATCTCCTTTAAAACAGATAACAATTTGAACAATGTATGAACGAAAAAAAAATCAACAAATGTAACGCATATTCATGATAACAAATAAAGTATCAACTAACAAAAAATAAGTTCAATACATGAGTTACCAAATTCAATACATATTCATGATAACAAAAGACAACATAGTTCAAAGTTAACGTCTACAAGTACCAAATGCATCACTAAGAACTAGAACTGCTCAAAGCCTTTCTTCATGCATGTCTTCGGTCATTGGTAGTACTTCCTGAAAATTTAGAACAATTTGAAAATAATTATATAAAACTATGATGAAAATTACAGGTTATTAGTAGTGCCTTCTGTTATTAGATGGATGAAGATTTACATAACTTTTTTAAACATCAAAATTTTCTTAGATGGATAAAGATAATGTCTTGTTGCATGTTGCACTACAACAGCCCGCGTTTGCTTTTTCTTAATAATACAAGTGCACATACACACATGCACCAAACTGCACACACCCCCAAATAAAAAGTTCTCATTTCTGGATATTCTAAATTAAAATCTAACCAGATAAAAAGTTCAGTAAACTAGCAATTACCTCTAGTCTTGAATTAAGAACACCACTAGACATGCCCACATCAATACACCACAGTATGTTTACTGCACTAAATTGTTAAAATTCATGGACTTAAAAGCAAAAGTCTTCATATTTTAATTTAGACAATCAAAAATAGGACATTGATAATACCAATTCGCGCTATTGAGTTGTGGAGTACGCCCTACTGTCATCCCTTTAGCACCAACTGATTGCAATGTCTTTTTTTCTATAGAAGAAACCTATTAAAAGTTTGTTTATCAAAAACAATGGAGAGCGTATATATTAAGTGATGGTTTGTAGTACATATATCAGGGCAAGTTCAATCTGTAAATACGCTCTGGGCAATAAACTATAAGCCTTGATTTCCACTAGAACAATAAACAAAATAGTGCACACAATTGAAGTTAATTTTTATGTCTTTGGACCTTATTATTACAGGAGTACGAACTATTTATGATTAACAATTTAACACCAACCTACATAGACAAATATTACATTTGTAATACATCATGTTAAGGAAGTTCAGGGATATGCTATAAATCTGTGTAGTTGGCAGTTATTGGGAATGAGTACAATTTAAGTTGCAAACAAACACACTTGGAGTTGGAAAGGAAAAATAATAGTATGAAAGCACCTGAAAATGGAAGATGGCCAGTAAACAAAGTGAATACGAATCAAGTGTTCCACTTTGGGATAACTGAATTAATATCTTATTCTTTGATCCATTCTTTATTCTGCATTCAAAAAGTATATGCACATGACAAAGGTTACCAGATCAACATAGTATACACAAACACAAAATTAACATCAGATAGATGCTGACTAGTAATACTGCATCACGAAATCATTCATCTACCCATGTGTTCTCGCATATTTTGTTCCTTATATTATATACGGTTCAACCATCACGTTCACTTCATATATGGTTTAACCAAGGATGAAATAACTCATTTTGGAGCTTTATAACATGTATAATGTGGATTTGAGCATTAATATACCAACTTAAAAATCTTGAGACACATGTAGAACTTATATGTGTTTGGCTAATGACACAATATACGTAAAAATGCATTCATAAAGAAAATAAAATTGCAAAATATTTGTAGTTTTACCATAAGTATGTTGAAGAATTTAAATGAGACCAAGAGACTGAAGCTGGAGTAGATGCCAAAACTTTCCAAGTTGAATCCAGGTTTGTCCGGTATGAGGCTGATAATCAACAATTCAAAATGTTTGTAGTTATAAAATTGATGAAACTATGATTTTCTATATGGAAAATGACATATAAACTTGAATAATAGAACCTATTTGAGTAAAATCCATTTAAGAAAACTCTCGACCCGACAAAAACATTAGTAACAGCAGTATTTCATGTAAATTCCATTCAAAATCAACTAAGCATTAAACATTTATCCAAATTATTTTCATAGATAAAATTTTAGATACCCATGCAATTGTTTTCATAGTATTATGTTTCAGTTTGATGACACATTCACGATTAGTCTTAATGCAAATTGCATAAATTAATTTGAGATCCTTAATTTCTATGCTTAAAAAAATTAGAATACCGTAACTGAAGATTTCTAAGTATGTTTGGTTGAGAATAAATGTATTTTTGCATGAACAAATGATCTCAGTATACAACTATGGTATTATCTATGACTGTATATGCATATGCGCTTCAACGTAACACTTTAGACTCACACTCATCATACACTTTCATCTAAAATATATCTGTCAACTACTGTCTTTTTTTCAAGTTTCATCTCAAGGAAATAACATCTAATAAGCTATCCATTATCGTAGAAGCTACACAGTACGCATATAATTCATTTGTGTTAGCCAATGCTCCATAATCACAGAAGCTGCACACTATGCATCTACTTCGTCTGAGTAGGTCATTATCGAACTTTTTATTACCTACCATCACACATATCTCCAACTTTAGGTTTAATATTCAAACTTAATCAAATATTAAATATATGGCGGTTCCAATTTTTTTTTAAATTTTTGGATAATTAGTTAAAGTCTTTTTTTAGGACATATGCAGTATAACAGTAGTAATTTAAAGATTGAAAATTATCACAAAAAAATGATAAATTGAAAATTTCAATTTATATTTAAATTTTGAAATCTTCATGAAACTTTTAAAACAAAAGCACGAAATATATAACATGGGCATAATTTAGAAGCATTACAATTAAAACCAAGAAAATGAAAATATTCAACCAATAGAAAACTCATAAATTCATAAAGTTGAAGTAATGCCAGAAGATTTATAAATAACAAATTTTTTTAATCAAGTTTATAAACAACAACAGAAGGTATTATTCCTATATCTGCACTGCATACTAAAATTTGGATTTATTTTATCAAATTCGAGAAGAACGCTATTGTTCTAAACTTAGCACATTTTGTTAATATTTTATAATCTATTATTATTATTATTATTTTGAAAAGAAGGTACTTTTATAAATAAATAACGAACATATACGTCCATAATATGCCTCATTAAAACCTTGCAATCCCCCTAACCTAAATGGGTACCTTGCAAGGAAAAATAGTACATATCATGTCCATATATTAACGGTACTATATCGGTTTAGCCCAAAAAACTAAGTTGTCAAATAGATAGAGGAGTAAAAACTGAAGAAACACACTCAAAACTATCCATATGAAACAACTTGGGGGCAGAAAAAAAACCAAAAATTACAACAAAAACAAATTAAAAAAGTTGCCATGTTGAGAAGCAAACAGACTCAAAACAGGCAACGGCCTCGAACTAAACTATGACATTAAACAATCTCCAAGAGAGAGAAAGCCGTTCATTCAATTCCTTTAAAAAATCTTAGATCTAAAAATTCTCGAGCTTTCCAAATTAACGGTGGCCCAAAAAAACTTCACGAGCTCAAGAACGAAACTCTGCAAGAAGAAGAGGCGGAGAGGTGCTAATAACCACTAGCTCTAGACGGAAGAAACAAGCAAGTAAGAGTTCAAGGCGGACAAAAATCTTGGCTAGAGGCAGTCGTAATGTCAAACTGCGATAAGATAAGACTCATATCCCTGCTTATTTTCTTTGGGTCTAGTTTGATTTGAATTAAATTCTTGCAATCTTGAGATATTAAGGAATTTCTGATTTGGAATGGCATTTCAATTCCTTTAAATATCCTTGAATTACGTTCATACCATATGTGCCAAATCGCTGTAGTAAATGCGGTATTCATTATGTGTTTGAGAGGGTAATTGCTTTGCTGATTTTGTAACAGAAAGTCTAGAATAGAATTGATGTCAGTATAATTTCCCATATTAAGTTTAAGTTTATGCATCGTTCCTTCTAAGATTTGTCTAGAATAATCACAATTAAAACAGCTCATTGCAACAGCTCATTGCCTGCCTCTGTATTCCAAAATCTGCAACTTAATGACCTCTTGGGCTAATAGATTTCTATCTCAAGCTGGAAGACTAGTGCTCATCAAGTCTGTTATTTCCTCAATGTTGGTGTACTAGTCTAGAGTGTTTATTCTACCCATAAAGCTGGTTAAAATGGTAAGAAATGCCATGTTGAGATTTTTCTGGACAGGCTCGATTCATTCTAAGAAAACCATACCATGCTCTTTTGCCAAAATGGAAATGCCAAAAAAGAAAGGTGGACTAGGTATATTTAACTTGCAAACTTGGAATAAAGCTGCCATAAGTGCTCACTTAAATTCATTGCTATGTGGTGTTGAATCCTTATGGGTTGAATGGACCAGAAAATTTAACTTAGGTAGCAGGAACTTCTGGACAATGCCTGTTCCCCAGAATTGTAGCTGGACATGGAGGATTATTCTGGGTTTGAGATCCATTTTCTCTCCATTTATAAAGTTTGTGCTCTCTCATTCCAGTGTTATCAAATTCTGGAATGACCCGTGGATGGATGAAGGCCTAGTGCTTGGCAATTTGTTTAATCCCCATCAGATTGAACAGGCTGGCATTAGTAGGGATGCACAAGCTATTGATTACTTGATTGAAGGCAAGTTGATTCTGCCTTACACCAGTAATCAAGATATAAGGGCTGTTTGGAACAAATATCAGACTCAAAACTACCATATAGCTCCTAGAGATGAATTACTGTGGAATGGAAAGCAACACTCTATCTCAGTTGCATATGATTTACTTTCGAATGTGACAGGAAGCTCTAATACTGTATGGCATAAGAGTATATGGTCCACATCCTCTCCTGCTAGGGACAACCTAATGATGTGGAAGGTTATTATGAATGCTTTGTTGACTAAGAGCAAAATGTTGAGCTATGGAATGAATGTTGATCCTCTGTGTGTCTTTTGCAAGTTGCAAGTTGAGTCTGTTCACTTGTATTTTGATTGTAATGAATTAAAGGGTCTCTGGGGAAGATTGGTGACAAGAATAACTGATGATCATATACATGGTTTGTCTGATTTTGAGTGGGACCTTATAAGTAAATCAACTAAGTGGAGGAAAGATGATAGAATTGTCTACTTCTTCTTTCTTAAGAAGTACTTGATTTTGGTATGGGAGGAAAGAAACTTAAGATGTTTTGAAGATAAAAGTAGGATTATGCAGCAACTATGGGTAGTTCTAATGAATGCTATAGTTAATGGAATGAAGGAAAGCAAATATGCTTTCAGTTCTCAGTTGGCTGAAGACTGGACATAGCTCTTTTGTGTGTTATTTTTTTGATTTTCTTTCTCTGCCTTTCAGTCTTGTTTTCCATGTGTGTGTTTTTTTGTTTTTTTCCTCTTTGTCTTTTGCCTTTGTTTTGTTTTTTTTTCTGGTGTCTATGAGCATGTTCATAGCCATTTTCTTTTTCTTAATAAACTGGTAGGGGACCAGTTAACCCCGCTTGCCTTGCAAAAAAAATAAAAATAAAAATAAATGGTCTCTATCTTCGTCGTGATTAGAGCATAAGACACATGATCTGTCGATGCCACTATTCCATCTACCGATCCTTTCTTTAGTGTTTAATCTGTTGATAATGGCCAGAAGATAACAAATGGACATTTTAGGAGCACGGTAGCTATCCCAGATAATATTAGACCACTTAAATTCAGTGTGTTTGTTTCAAATATGATTCCATGCCGAGTTTAGAGAAAACTAAACATCTTTATTTGGTATCCAGAACCAGAAATCTTGCTGCCTGTTGTTGTGTATTTTAATATTATGCATAGAATTTTTACACTGAGTAGGAATATAATTTAATTGGTTTTTTCTAGTTATTGTCTGTTATAAGAGTGGAAACTGTTCTATTATTACCACCGTATACAGACATGGAATTAACCCCAAATTTCTCCACCAAGGAGGACCCATTATTCCAAGGGTCTAACCAGATATTAGTAGTCTCACCATTCACAATTTTCCTATCAAGAAGGCCGGTGCACCATTTTCTGGATTTAAGCAAGAATTTCCAAGTATTTGATGCATTATTATTTAAGGCAGCCATCCAAAAATTTGTATTTTTGCAATACTTGTTATACATCCATTTGGCCCATGTTGATTCTCCTTGTAAAAAATTCCATGTCAATTTAACAGCTACTGCTTTAACCATATCTTCAATTTTTTTGATACCCAAACCACCTTCATTTTTGGTTTTACAAACATCATCCCAATTCATCTTATGTCCTTTAGATTTCCAAATAAAATTAGCATAAATATAATTTATTCTCTACATCACATTCATTGGAAATTGTGCAAATTGTAACCAGAATTGGATCATTGGATGGATTACAGTTTTCACTAGCTCAATTCTGCTACTAATATTGAGTAGTTTACTGTTCCAATGATTGAAATTTTTGTTGATTTTTTCTATGAGACATCCAAAGTCCCTAGCTTTAAGCTTGTTGTTAGATAAAGGGATGCCTAGTTTATTTAATCTATTATTGTTATTATTATCATTGTTATTGTTGTTAATAATAACAATAATCTATTATTATTGTTGTTAGTATTCTAAACTTAGTTAATTAATATAAAATTTAATTAATTTTTATAAACTTAGTTTATTTTATGTTACTATTGCTATTATGATTGTTTTTGCTATTATTATTAGTATTATTATTACAAACTTAGTTAATTTTTATAATCTAAGTTAATTTATTTTGATTTTGATTATTATTATGTTAATTTAGTTAATTTTTACCAATATTAGCTAACTTGGTTAATATTTTATAATTTATTATTATTATTATTATTATTATAAACTTATTAATTTTTTGTAAAACTAATAATTAATTTATTATTATTATAGTAATTATAAACTTAGTAAATTTTTATAAAACGAATAATTAGTTTACAGTTATTATTATTATACGAATATTGTTAATTTTTATAAAACCTAGTTAAATTGATTAATATTTTATAATTTATTATTATTATTATAAACAGTTAATTTTCATTAACTTAGTTGATATTTTATTACTATTATAAACTGGTTTAATTTTTATAAAACTTAATTAATGAACAAGGATAACAATAGCTTCCTGAATCAAATTCATTTTGATATAGTGTAGTAGTTGATTAAACTAGGCAGCTTGTAATAATAATAAACTTTAGCTAAAGGTAAATAAGTATATAATAGATGCCTTAGTACTATTACGAGTAAAATAAGAAAAACTTATTGCCTGTTTTGTACTTGACACGGTGCAACCAAGATTTCATTTGATAAACATGCGCTACACTATGCAGATTTCTTTGGATAGAAAGTTCTCATATTTTATATCATATATTTTTACTTTATTTATGAATTCATGGTTGCTGCATCATTATTCTTCACCGTTTTTACTTGACATACGTTATATGACAACATAGTTTACTTGTCACTTGCAGCTTTACTATAAATATTCTAACTTATATTGTTTCTTAACTTGCAAATTGTGTTAAACCTGATTAATTTTTATTTTTTGCAACGAGAACAGAAATGGACTATGTTCAAGGCTTGCCCTTATGGTGTGATAGTATATCGGAGATAAACAATGAATCATACAAGAGTTATCGTAAAGGAAATTCAGAGGAAAATATTAATGAATTTGTCGCAGGTCATTAAAAATTAACTGAGGCCATTATCATTTAATGTAAAGCTAAAATTTACTAATTTTGCAGCTTATGACTTCATAAACACAAGGGAGAATGCATTCAGTATGGTGCATCCCATGAAATATTAAGTAATCTACAACCCTCTCTCTATTAACCATGAATGTGTGTTCATGCATCTCAACGTTTGGTGATCCCTTATTTAGTTAATTTAATTTACAATAACTATCAAATAATATCTATACATTTGTCAAATCAACAATGCAGTACATATTGGCAAAAGAGTTACTTGTCTCACCAAAGTTCATCCAATGTACTACCATCTTTGACAACATGCTCGTCTCTTGTGGAACAGCCAGTCTCAGGCCTGAAAGAGTTACCAAGGCACCGCATGTGGTAATATAAGATCCATGTTCGTACTTAATGGCTTGTTGCAAGTTGCAGGCAACTTGTAGTTGCAAAGTCTGCAAGCTTGCAACTTGTAATTGCAAGCTTGCTTGCTACTGTAAGATTGTAACTTGCAATAATAAATGGGAAAATGATACTATTTGCATTAGCTCATTTATGTCCCTGCCCACGTTTTCATATTCTACATTATGATTAGGTACATTAGTATCATTGCTAAAATAGCAGACTTGCAAAGATAAATGAGCAAGTGTAAAATTTTCAACTTTTAGTGTCTTATATCCTTAGTAAATCTTGTTCATTGTTTATTATTCAATCCAAACAAATACTAGAAAAAAAAATTGGACATCTAACTAATATCCAACCTAGTAAATTAACATTATTATCAATGTTAACCATTTATCATCGCTTGTATTATGCTTCAACCAATATTTTAGAGAAGATAATGTGATATACGAATAATACTAATGAAATAATATCAAACTAATGTTACGTACCTGGTTAACTATAAACCTATAGGTAAAACTCTCTCCTAGATAGATTGCACATTAAGAGATCGAGGCTGGCTCATCGGACCATAAAGTCCCAAACTACAGCCAGTAATTTAAAATGCAACACATTAGTTATTAGTGTATATCTTAGTATTGTATATGTTTCTTATCCTAACATTTTAGCGAACAATCAGTGTTAGAAAGCAAGTCAATCAAACCATAATATGAATTTAACATACATTATCTTCTTTTATAAGTTTATGTGTTGCAATTTTAATGCTAGGGTAAAAAAATACCAAATCCTTTAATGTTTCTTTCTTCAGCAGTTCCCAAACAAGATGAAATCTTTGAGCATAGATTCTATAATTAACAAATTTATCAATACCATAAACTAGGAATTCATAAATTATAACATAAGTTGAAAACAAACTAAGAACAAACCTTAAGGCCACTTCCACTATATCCTTCAATCAAGATTGCAAGCTCATTGCCAGCTCGTTATAATTAAATTAAAGCACGCAAGTAATTTTTAACACCCAAAAAGATTCCAAACCATATCGATCACCATCTATATCTATATATAATTAAGCACTAATATTATATAACTAGAAAAATTTGATAAAATCAAGAGATTTCACTCACAATTATTTCTTAGAAGATGCATGATACAATGAATTGCCACTACAACACATCAGGTCGCTCTCACTGTCATCTAGATCATCACATCACTACCTTCCCACGCTCAGATCTACACCAGCAGGTCACACATGATATCGTGATTGCATCTCCTCCTTCTAAATTGTCTGACATTACAACCTCTGAATCGCATGTTGCCTATTCCAACCCACGCTACAGCTACCGCCAAGCTTGCCTCTAAGTCGTTGTGAGCGTATCTCCGCACCAGGCACCGAACTCCCCTTCCTCTCCCATTGATGCATAGGATTTAACTGGATCCGATTAGGGTTTATGAAGGAGGAATCGATCTGAAGGAGTGATTTGGGGATTCGATTCCACTAGTATGGGAGACTAAAAAATATTACAAAGCTATAAACCCTTAGAAAGAGTCATAAGAGTTAAGAGAGGAACTAGTGGAACTGATGATTGAGGTTCAAGTGGGCGAAGATGACTCATTAAAAACCATCAAGATTGGATTTTAACTCAGCTTGAAAATGAGGAAAGAACTGGTAGGGTTTCTCCGAGGAAACAAGGACGTTTCACTTGGACACATTCTGATATGTACTTGATTTTTCTTGAACTCATGTGTCACACATTGAATGTGAACTCAAGCTAACCATTGTGAAGCTGAAACAATGCATGATCTGTTGCGTTAAAAGAAGAAGTGTATAAGCTAAAGGAAAACGGTTTTAGCCTTGATGCATTATAACCCGAAATGATATCGAATCCACTGATGGTCAAGAAGGCAAATGAGAAACGGAGGACATGTTTTGACTGCTTAGGCTTGGATAAAGCATGCTTGAAGGACTGTTTTCCATTGCTATGGATCAACCAATTGGTGGAACACAAACACATACACACGAATTACTATCCTTTCTGGATGCGTACTCTAGCTATAATCAGATTGTGATGTATGCCTACAATCAGGAGAACATGATCTTTACTATATATTTGAGACTGTATTGCTACCGAGTGATGGTTTTTGATCAAAAAAAGTTAGAGCTACTTACTAGCATCTGATCAATAAGATGTTTAAGGTGTTGAAACCAGACCAGTCAGAAGATATAGATAACACTAAGTGAAATTATTAATTTAATTTAACTAAGTTGTAAGTAATGATTTATACAAGTAATTGAAGTAAAATTGCTATTTTCCAATAGAAATATAAATAAAGGCATAACATGTGAATGAAAACTACCACGATATAACAGTTAGAATATAATTGTACAGAGGAAAACTAAAACAGGGAATTTTCTTCAAATCTATAAAAACAAAATAACATGAGGGCTTTTCTTTCATTGTGGGAGCTTTGAAATTTGGTGTTTTATATTGAATAACCTATTAAGGAGAATGTTGGTCGTTTAGCCTCAAAGTAGTATTCTTTCATTGAAATAGATTTGGACAAAACATTTGACTAGATGATATGAAGAGTTTAGCCATTTAAAGTCATCCATGTTTTCAACATGAATTGTTGCTTTGCTGGGCAAGTTAAGTAGTAACCACATATATGGTGCATTCATCCATCCCATTGTTATTTAGATGTACTTTAATAGATGTGTGTATGTATTGCATATACAACATGTTGGTGAAAAAAGTATAATGTTTTGTTAAAATAATCATACCTTATCGAACAGACATAAGTAAAATTCATGTATCAAACAATTGATTATTGAATAAGTCATGTGTAAAAAAAAGAGTAATGCAAGTATTTTCTATTCTTTTACTAGCTGGGTTAATTCTCTGTAAACAATCATTGATGGTTACTATCGTCAAATAATCAACGCAAGTGAGTTGTGCTGAAATGACGGTAAATGCAATCCACCTTTTTCTTAATGATAAGACAAAGTTTACATAAAGTCCCCTTTCAATTCTTCAGCGAGTTTATACGGTATTAATGTATTAAATAGTGTTTGGTTAGTAAAATACTATGTGTTCCATTATAAATAGGACTGATCATCCATTATCTAGAGTCTCCAAAGATATCTTACATATTTTTGACTTGTTCAAAATTAAAAGACGGTACCTTCCTTAAAATTAAACATCGTATCATCATGGTCCTGTTATTACTCATCTTATTTGTAATGAAAATTGTTATCTGGTCTAGTCTACAGGCTGGGTAAGTTCAGAAAGAAGCTCATCCCGATAATTTACCTTATTTGAAAATGGCAAGTTTTTTTTGTATATTATATCCATTTTTTATGAACTTGGGTTGGGATCTAAGTATAGTTGGTCGTGAGCCTAAGTATATTTTCATTTGAATATTTTTGAACATATTTCATCTTGTTCCCTAGTTAGTTATTTTATACTCTTGTTAAAAATGAACAAGAATAATTAGTGGACATTACCAAATGTTCATTACTGTACATATGTTAGGACTATAATGTTCACAGACTAGTCAATGGTCATGTTTTGCTTTATGGTGGGCATTTGGGATGTTTGAATGGCCTCTAATTTTAGTTTATATCAGAAAAGATTTGTTGTGTGAGAAATTAGAATTGATAATTTTCAAATGACAATTTTTCTCTGAAGATATTATATATATTATTTTACCA
Organism: Allium fistulosum; assembly: GCA_030737815.1. Lineage (NCBI taxonomy): Eukaryota > Viridiplantae > Streptophyta > Magnoliopsida > Asparagales > Amaryllidaceae > Allium > Allium fistulosum. The sequence continues at coordinate 91,822,890 of CM060905.1, forward strand.
AAGACTAAATTCAACCGCAAACACAGCTATACTATCAATAACGACCTCAACTATACTATCAGTTTATTAGCTGCAACATTACATTGCTATTCAAAATTAGCTCTAAACAACATTGTTATTGCTAGCAGTTATTTCCATTAAATCCATCTCCCTATCGATACGATTACTTTCATACAGGGAACTTGACATAGTTTCTAAAGGCATTTTTGCATTAAAGTTATATATGCTTTGATCATAGTGATACATTGTTTGTCGATTTGGACAAGAAACTTCTATGTCACAGCATGAATCTTTCTTCTTGTTTACATTAGCTGTCAGCACTGCTATAGTGGTAGTTGATGAATCTAAGCTGAGAGTATTTATGTAATTCTGCAATAAAGACCCATTTAATGTCGGATGTTTTCGCCTATCTTTTTTATTACCACAAATTGAATGCATAATCTTCCCCTTTGTTGCATTCCAATGGTTTTTTATGGAGTTTTCACTTCTTCCTGGAAGTCGTTAGATATTTCTACCCATTTATTACCTATTTCACAATGAGCTTCGACCAGAATCTTCTCCTCATCCATGCTCCAGCTACCCTTCTGTATGGATCAACAAAATATATTATATAGTTCATTTAAATAATCTTTTACAGTCATTAAATTTTACATTAAATTATTATATTTGCAGTCACAGAGTGTTACCTGGACGCTTGGCCCAGATACAAGATACTGGTTATAGAAGTCAATTTGGATGGTTCGGCCAGCGCACATGGGTTGGCCTGTAAACATGGCTCGGCATTGGGGAGTTCGGCATGAATGCCTCAGTCACATGCCGTTCGGCCATAAAGGGAAGACTGCGTGGATCTGTGGGGTGGCATAAGCATCGCTCGGTGACTCCTCGATCGGTCTTGAAGGGAAGGCTATGTGGCTCGGTGACTCCTCGAACGGCCTTGAAGGGAAGGCTATGTGGCTCGGTGACTCTTCGATCGGCCTTGAAGGGAAGATTTAATGGCTCGGTTGTGGGACGTTCGGCATGGCGCCTTGTTCATTCCGGCTCGGCAAGCATCCATCGACAAGAATCACATGGCAAGCACCGCTCGGCATGGCCTCGCTCAGCAAGAGTCGCTCGGCAGCTGCGGTTTGGTGTGCCTGGTTCGGCATACAGAAGTTGTCTATTGTGGGCCGAGTCATTTTCGTTCCTAGGCCTGAGTGGGAAGTCCAGCCTATCTTCGCCTATAAATAGAGAGGCAGGGGTGCAGTGAAGGGGGACCTTTTTTCGAGAACTCCGGGGAGACTCTGCCATTTTGATGACTCATCTATTTTCGATCCAAACTTGTAATCAAGTTGTTATTGTACGGATTGTATCTATATTCAATAATTTGAAGAAGCAATAAATATTACATTCAAAGTGGACGTAGGCAATTACGCTGAACCACTATAATTCTGGTGTTCTCGCTTCCGTAGTTAATTTTGCATACATTCCTTTGTTTTAATTTTCTATCTTCATTAATCTCTCTACACAAATCTTTCCTTGGGTGTTAGTGACCAATTTTGGTGCTAACGTTTTGGTGCTTTCACTAAGAACGCACTCTCAGGCTGTTAGGATCTTCTTTGTTGCTATTGGATTGAGGAAATCCCCCGAAGAAGATCCGATTTTATCCACAAGAAGTCCATTGATTCTATTCAGAGTTCCAATCGATAGCTCTACAATGGGAAGACCACGTACTAGATCAGCCTCCCATAATGCAGATGTCAACGAGACCGCTAGCGTCCAACAAGTAGGACCCAACAATCAACAAGCTAATCCGGGTGCAGGGACCATCACCATCCAAAACCAAACGGAAGCTGTCACCAGGACAGAGTTCAACGAGTTGATGAGAGAACTCATGGAAAGTAGGAGACAACTTAACAAGCATATTCAAGCTAACACCAACCTCATGACTCAGCTTACTCAACAACAACATCAGAATGCTGGAGGAAGTCCCGCTTCCTACTCCTCATCCGACAGCTTTGCTTCATCTGATGAACCTCCCAGGCATAGATGCCGTAGAACTGAAACAACGCAAACAAGCTTCAGAGATCATACGACGAGAATACTATATGAAAGCGACAAAAAGAGAATAAGTGCATACCGTGCACTACAAAGGAGATAATCTTACAATCCAGAGATTAGTATGGATATTTTATTTTATTTGAGTCTTAGAACAATGTTAAAATCATTCCTCAAATAGTCACACACGCACACAAAACATTTTATAGCAAAAACTATGTTCACTGTGCATATAACACCAGGTCGGCCGACCGACCAGGATCCTCGGTCGACCGACCCTGTATCATGTGCACAGTGACTTTCTGTTTTGTATACGTTTTAAACTCAGCTGACCGGCCAGGTTTTCCGATCGACCGACCAGAGAAAAACGGCTAGTTTTCTGAAGAGACGCGATCATTTCATGAAGAGAAATGTCCTCTATTTCAACAGGTATGGACACAACTGTTAACTAAAACTCTTCATGAAAGATTACAACTCTTCTACAACTATATAAACATATTCAATTCACTTCTACAATCACCGATTCTTGTTTATATTTCTGAAATCTAATCTCTATTCATTTCTGCAAATAAAAGCATTTATTCTTATTTAATATCACTAGAATCCTTGAATTTATTCATATACTTCGATTCTACGTGATTATCTTCCTTCTAAATCTTCACACACATATATACTCTTGAGGATTTGATTATAGGAAAGTTGTACTATCAAAAGACAATCAGTGTTATTCAGAACACATTCGTCAACAAACTATTTGTATTAAGTTGAAGTCCTCTTCGGCTGTTGAGGCGGAAAAATTCCTGTTCGGCTGCTCAGGTGTCGTATACCTATTCCTCCGGGTTAAGTGAGGGGTTTAGTTTAAATCCAGAGGTTATTCTGGGACTGGACGTAGAATGGGAAGTTCGAACCAGTATAAAAATTCCTGGTGTGCTTACTTTAATTTGTACTTTACTGTTATTACCAGTTTCCGCATTAACATACCATATTACACGATCCTTAGTACTACACGTGTACTTTCATTTGGTATCAGAGCAAGGTCATCCTATAACCATCACAAAGTTATTTGATATTTACTTTTAGTAATATGGCAACCACACAAATTAACGATGTTAACACTCACACTAATTCTAGTTTCACAGAAGGTCAATCAACTTCACGACCTCCACTTTTCAATGGTATAAATTACAATTATTGGTCAACTAGAATGAGAATCTATATGCAATCAAGTGGATTTGATATCTGGAATATTATACAAAGAGAGTATACAACTCCTACTGGAGAATACTCAACTTGGAGTAACACACAAAAACTAGATGCTACTTCAAATGCAAAAGCAATGAATATTTTATTTTGTGCATTAGATAGAAATGAATTCAATAGAGTTAGTATGTGCACTTCCGGTTATGAAATTTGGAGAACTCTTAAAGTTTCACATGAAGGAACGAACAAAGTTAAATTGAGCAAAATTTCTATGTTGAAACATCAATTTGAAAATTTTAAAATGAGGCCAAATGAATCTATAAATGACATGTACTCTAGATTTTTGGATATTTATCATGCTTTATTATCACTAGAACAAAAGTTTACTGATTTTGATGTTGTCACAAAAATCTTGAATTCTTTAACGGATGAATGGGAACGAAAAGTCCTAGCTATTGAAGAAGCAACTGATTTGTCAACATTAAAACCAGAAGAGTTGATAGGTAATTTAATGTCCTACGAAGTAAATTTGCAGGCAAAACGAAATGGAGCACAAGAAAAGAAAAATGTAGCATTCCAAGCAGAAAAAGATGATTCCGACTCAGATAATGAAGATATGGCCATGATCGCTAAAAATTTCAAAAAGTTTTTGAAATTCAACAAAAACAAATTCAAGGGAAACAAAAATAATTCCAACAACAATTCAAATAGCAGCAAACCATCATCTTCAACAATGGAATGTTATGAATGTCATAAGAAAGGACACATGAAGAAAGATTGTCCAGATCGTAAAAAGAATAATTTCAAGAAGGACAAAACCAAACGAAAAGCTTTTTCAGTCACTTGGGACGACACTGACTCATCATCCTCATCAAAGAGTGAAAGTGATAATGAACAAGCAAATGTATGCTTCATGGCTTCGTCAGACGATGTAAGTGATTTTACTTTTGAAGATTTAATTGAAATAAATTCTGAATTAGTAAATTTAACAAAACAACTTAAAAAGAAAAATAAGGAGTTGCAAAGAAAGTTAGATAGAACAGTTTTAGAAGTAGATATGTTAAAAGATGAGAAGGTAATATTGGAAGAAGAACTTGAAATCTCTCAACAATCGAATTCTAACTTATCTTCTCAAATTACGTCAATATCTGAGGAACTAGAAATTCAGAAAAATAAAAATGATGTTTTACTTTTTGATAATAATAGTTTAATATCTAAGATTAAGGATTTAGAGTTAGAAAAATCTAGTCTTAAAATAAAATTTGATGATATTTCTAAAAATGTTTCTAATTTCAATAAAGGAAGAGAAAATCTTTCTAGTATACTAGAAAACTCTCAAACTTCTAACAATAAATCTGGACTAGGATTTAAGAAACAACATAATTTTGCTAAAAGTAAAATTAATAATAAAATTAAGAAAGATATTAGGAAAACAGTTTATTCAAATACTAAAACTATTAAGATATGGATTCCAAAAACAAATAATACATTGATAAGGAATAAACATATCAAAAGTTTTATGGAAACTGTTCATAATAACAAAAATTATGTCTATAAAGGGAATTCTGAACCCGTATGGGTTTGGCTTCCTAAGATCTAACTCTTAGGACCCTAAAAAGATTGGGTACCAACTTTTTATAAATTTTTTGCAGGTACCACATAAGAAGAGAGGAAAATGGATTTTAGATAGCGGTTGCTCAAAACACATGACTGGAAACAAAGAAATGTTATCAAACATTATATACTCAAATAGAGGAGCAGTCACCTTTGAAGATAACTCAAAAGGATATATCATCGGCAAAGGCAATGTTAATAGCAACGGTACATCTAATTTACCTCTCATTACTGATGTTTTATTAGTTAAAAATTTAAAACATAATTTATTAAGTATTAGTCAACTATGCGATAAAGGTTTTAATATAACTTTTTCAAAAAATAAATGTAACATTTTTGATAAAAATCACAACATCATTTTCAAAGGAAATAGAGATAAAAATATTTATATCCTAAATATGAATGTTAATAATGATTCAAATTTGTGTCTAGTAACTAAAGAAAACGATTCTTGTCTTTGGCACAAAAGATTTTGTCACATAAATTTTAATACCATCAATAAACTTGCGAAAAATAAATTAGTTGAAGGATTACCCAATATAAAATTCGAAACTAACATATTTTGTGATGCATGTAAATTAGGAAAATTAACAAAATCTTCTTTTAAATCAAAGAAAGTAATATCTACAGAACAACCACTTGAACTTTTACACATGGATCTTTTTGGTCCAACTCAAGTAAAATCTATTAACCATAATAGATATGTTTTTGTTATTGTAGATGATTTCTCTAGATATACTTGGATTTTCTTTTTGAAAAATAAAAGTGATACTTTTGATAATTTTAAAGTTTTTGTTAAAAGAATTCAAAATATTAAAACATTGAAAATTAAAAATATTAGAAGTGATCATGGAGGCGAATTTGAAAATGAAGTTTTTGAACAATTTTGTAACAAGAAAGGTATTAACCATAATTTCTCTTTTCCTAGAACACCACAACAAAATGGAGTTGTAGAAAGGAAAAATAGAACGTTACAAGAATGTGCAAGAACTTTACTAAATGGAACAACTTTATCGAAACATTTTTTGGCAGAAGCTGTAGCCACTGCTTGTTACGTACTAAATCGCGTTTCTATTCGACCATTAACTAAAAATACACCATATGAACTTCTAAATGGAAGAAAACCAAATATTTCATATCTAAAAGTTTTTGGTTCCAAATGTTTTATTTTAAATACTAAAGATCAACTAGGTAAATTCGATCCAAAATCCGATGAAGGTATATTCGTTGGATATTCGGAACGAAGCAAGGCTTATCGAATTTATAATAAACGAACTCAAATTATTGAAGAAAGTTTACATGTTTCTTTCAACGAAAATTTTAAAAATATAAATCCAAGTGTTATTATTGATTCTGATGATGAATCTACTCAGAATGAAAATAATAATGCAAATGAAAATTTTGATATTTATGAAACCAATACAAACGTGACGTCTAATATAATAAAATCTCCACCTAGAATTTTAAGAGATCATCCTGTGCAAAATATAATTGGAGAAGTTAATACGAATGTTAAAACCAGACATCAATTAAATCAAGTTGGTCATGTAGCTTTTCTTTCTAACATAGAACCTAAGAATATAAAAGAAGCTTTAACTGATGACTACTGGATACTTGCCATGCAAGAAGAATTAAATCAATTCGAACGAAACGAAGTTTGGGAACTCGTTCCTAGACCCAGTGACCAATCAGTTATCAGTACTAAATGGGTTTTCAAAAATAAAGCAGATGAACTAGGAAATATAACAAGGAATAAAGCTAGATTAGTTGCACAAGGATATAATCGAGAAGAAGGTATTGATTACGAAGAGACATTTGCTCCAGTCGCCCGACTTGAAGCAATACGAATATTATTAGCTTATGCGTGTTTTCATAATTTTAAACTATATCAAATGGATGTTAAAAGTGCATTTTTAAATGGATTCATAAAAGAAAATGTTTTTGTTGAACAACCACCTTTGTTCAACCATGAAAAATTTCCAGATCATGTATATAAACTTAAAAAGGCGTTATACGGTTTAAAACAAGCACCACGTGCTTGGTATGATCGTCTTAAAGGTTATTTATTAGAATCTGGTTTTGAAATCGGTAATGTAGATCAAACACTTTTTATTAAGAAAACTAATAAAGATATTTTAATAATTCAAATATATGTTGACGATATTATTTTCGGCTCGACAAAAGAAAAATTATGTCAAGAATTTTCAACTATAATGACAAATGAATTTGAAATGTCTCATATGGGAGAATTGTCATATTTTCTTGGATTACAAATTAAACAAATTGAAAATGGAATTTTTATTAATCAAGAGAAATATTGCTATAATTTAATTAAACGTTTTGGTCTTGAAAACACTGCTGCCAAACCAACTCCCATGAGTACAACGGTTCATCTCGATAGAGATGAAGATGGCAAAAGTGTTGATCAAAAGTTATATCGTAGTATGATAGGTTCTTTACTTTATTTAACAGCGAGTCGCCCCGATATTATGATGAGTGTCTGTTTGTGTGCTCGATTTCAAGCAAATCCCAAAGAATCACATATGAGAGCAGTTAAACGCATTATTCGCTATCTAACTAAAACCAAAGATTTCGGACTATTTTATCCGAAAGAATGTCCTTTCGAATTAGTTTCCTATAGTGATGCTGATTTTGGAGGAAGTCGAACGGATCGAAAAAGTACGAGCGGAACGTGTCACTTCATTGGACGTTCCTTAGTTTCTTGGTTTAGTAAGAAACAAAATTGTGTTTCTTTATCAACATGTGAAGCAGAATATATATCTGCTGCTTTGGCATGTGCACAAGTCGTATATATGCAACAGACATTACAAGATTTTAATTTTCATCTTGAAAAATCAATAATTTATTGTGATAATACCAGTGCAATAAATCTTTCTAAAAATCCGGTCAATCACTCACGAACAAAACACATTGATATTCGACATCATTTTCTTCGTGATTGTTTGGAAAAAGGATTAATAAATCTAGAATTTATCAACACTGAAAATCAAATAGCTGACATTTTTACTAAACCACTAAATGAGAATACTTTTATGAAACTAAGACGTGATTTAGGTATAATGTCGTTTAAAGACTTATGAATAAAAATATGCAAAAATATGGAAAAACAAAAATTGTTTTATTTCTGACCAAAGCGGCACTCGAACTCATGACTTCTGACTTATATGTTAGATGTTGTAGTATAGCCACTTGAGCTATGGGTGTTTCTTGTTCCAGCTCTGTTTCTAATTTGTACCATTAAAACTTAATTTCAAAATATACTATTTTTGACTCTAAAGCATTGTATGTCATTCATTTACAAACAGTTTTTGTTTAAAAAGTTCTGTGATTAAAACTAAAATTTGATTTTAAACCACTATTTTTTTTAGAAATAAATGGTTATATATACATACATATGTTTATTGAATAGAACATAAGATACAAAAAAAAATCTACTTACAAAACAAAACTTGAAACAAAAATGTCTTCTAACAATGACGTCTACAATTCTGAAAATTCTCATCTTTCTTATACATCCCCGGACGATGACTATTCTGATCGCATCACTGAAAATGGTCCCCAACCTACTTTTCCAATGCCTAATCGTGTTTTAGAATTCTCCTCTCCAGATAATGACCCCCGACACAGGTGGAAACCATGGGAAGACTCCCATACAGGTTATACACCTGATAAAAAGAAAGGGAAAAAGGAAATGGTAGTATCTCCATCAACCAAACAAAAGATTGATGAAATTCATCACTACCAACAACAATAGATGAATATGCAAAGGGAACTTTATTACGAACAGAAAGTCACGGCAAGACGTTTAAGCTTCCTTGAAAAGATTGCCATGAAATTTTGTTCATCTAAGAAGGATGATGTTGCTGAACCTTCTTACAGAACTCCATCTCCTTCTAACCATGTTCAACCTCCAATAGCTCCAATATGGTCACCGGTAGAAAACGTTCCTTCTCCAAATTCATGGGAACGTCGATGCTGATGCACCATGGCTATAATTTACTATATACATGTTATTATTTTGAATAAGATGTATAGATATATATAATGTAATAATATAATTATACTTCTATAATTCTTGTTTGAAAGACAGCATAAACTAGTCTGTTCACATGCCTCGGTCGACCGAAAAATCTGAATCGGTCAACCGAAGCTGTCCCGAGAAGTTTTTAAAAAACAGATTTCTTACAAGTCGGTCGATCGAACAACTTGTCTCGGTCAGCCGAACTTGTTTCCAGAATGACAGTAGAACATTTTTTTTAACTCGGTCAACCGAATACCCTGCACCAGTCGACCGAAGTTCTTCCCGAAAGTTTCAGCACTATTCCGAACCTCAACTCGGTCGACCGACCCAGGGATTTCAGCCGACCGAACGAACTTTTACTGCTGAAATTGCCTACATATTTTAACCCAACCATTCACCTTTTTATCTCACCTCTTCACTTTACTCTCCCACAACAGATTTTAACCCTAGCCCCCATTACAACCTTCTTAAATTTCTTCAAATTCTTCAAAGAAAAAATGGCACCCAAGAAGAAATCTAAGACTACTGCTGGCCAATCTTCCTCAACTCCTATAGACTCTCAGATTGCTTCTTGGCTAGTAAGTGAAAAAGCTTTAGAAAGATGGATAAGGCTTCAAGATGCAAAAATCTTTGAGGAATCTTTTGTAAGTTATCCTGATTTTACCGCCTACGGTGTTGAAAATGCCGCTCTTGAAAGTGGTCTTGATGCTTTTCTTGACCATAGGAAAAACAACTTGAAAATTAATCATATAATGGTAAAGTTATTCCTAGCAAATCTCAATCTTGTAAATCCACTGAGAAACACTGAAAATTGTGTTTGGACATCGGTTTGTGGCACTTCGATTTTTCTCTCCATTGATCGAATAAATCATATTTTAAATGCTCGACCGGGTGGAATATCATTACATGATGTAGACTGTAATACATCAACTCGTGATCGCCTAAGTCATCTATTCTTTGAAGATGATGCTACCGATTTAAGGCAAACTTCATCTCTCCGACCTAAAGCACGACTTTTTCATCGATTCATGATGAAGTCTATTGTTCCAAGAGGAGGGTCATACCACTTAGTATATCCCGAAAACTTCAAGGCGTTATATGCTATGTGTGGAAATATTCGGGTAAATTGGACACAACTTCTCATGGATGAATTCCTTACGTCACCAAGGGAAAATGCTCCATATTTATTATGGAGAATACATAATGCGGTTGATTAATAACTTTGTCACCCATGCTCCGGAATCTGAAACATCCAAAGTTCGTACCTTTGACTCACGAACAATAAAATTAATGAAGTTACCCGATGCACCATCCCAAATCACCACCTTTCAGCAATGGCGTACCATTCCACGAGAACAACTACGTCGCAGCTATTCTACACCTCAACCATCCACTCATTCTACAGAACGTATAACTCGTCAGACCTCTATCCAAAGACCACCTCCTGGTACTTGCACAGCGACTGCCATTGATATTTTGGCCCAAAATCAACTAGCTTTGGATTCTCGCCTTCGAAAAATTGATGGACGTTTCAAGAAGATCAAAGGCTTCTTCGTAAATTTATGGGATGCCTTATCATGCTCTTCTGAAGCCGGTGCTTCATTTGTTGCTCCTGGAAAAAGACCAGCACCAAATTTCTCTTGGTCTACATCCGAGAACACAAGTTCCAGCACATCGGCAACTCCCACACCTACCACTCAAAGACGGGGTAAGGAACCGGCTCCTCTCGATGAAAATCTTCATCCAGAACAGTGGGATACCGACGATGATGAGGAGTAATTGTAGTATTTTTAAATTTATTTACTTTCAAGAATTTCTTGTACTTTATTTGTTTCTTAATTAATTGTTATGATATGTTCTAAGCAAACATCTTTAAATTATTTCTAATTAAGCTCAAGAATGTACCATGTAAATTTAAATGTTTTGCATTACTTTAATTTGTTATAAGTATTCCTTTTTGTCGATGACAAAGGGGGAGAAATGTATGCAAACTAACGAATTTTTGTAGAAAAGTCGCCATATACTCGGGGGAGAACTATAATATATATGTCAATATTACTTCGTCACATAAGTATTGTCATCAATCAAAAAGGGGGAGAATGTTGATTCATGAGTTTTGATTCATGACACAAGCTTCAGAGATCATACGACGAGAATACTATATGAAAGCGACAAAAAGAGAATAAGTGCATACCGTGCACTACAAAGGAGATAATCTTACAATCCAGAGATTAGTATGGATATTTTATTTTATTTGAGTCTTAGAACAATGTTAAAATCATTCCTCAAATAGTCACACACGCACACAAAACATTTTATAGCAAAAACTATGTTCACTGTGCATATAACACCAGGTCGGCCGACCGACCAGGATCCTCGGTCGACCGACCCTGTATCATGTGCACAGTGACTTTCTGTTTTGTATACGTTTTAAACTCAACTGACCGGCCAGGTTTTCCGGTCGACCGACCAGAGAAAAACGGCTAGTTTTCTGAAGAGACGCGATCATTTCATGAAGAGGAATGTCCTCTATTTCAACAGGTATGGACACAACTGTTAACTAAAACTCTTCATGAAAGATTACAACTCTTCTACAACTATATAAACATATTCAATTCACTTCTACAATCACCGATTCTTGTTTATATTTCTGAAATCTAATCTCTATTCATTTCTGCAAATAAAAGCATTTATTCTTATTTAATATCACTAGAATCCTTGAATTTATTCATATACTTCGATTCTACGTGATTATCTTCCTTCTAAATCTTCACACACATATATACTCTTGAGGATTTGATTATAGGAAAGTTGTACTATCAAAAGACAATCAGTGTTATTCAGAACACATTCGTCAACAAACTATTTGTATTAAGTTGAAGTCCTCTTCGGCTGTTGAGGCGGAAAAATTCCTGTTCGGCTGCTCAGGTGTCGTATACCTATTCCTCCGGGTTAAGTGAGGGGTTTAGTTTGAATCCAGAGGGTATTCTGGGACTGGACGTAGAACGGGAAGTTCGAACCAGTATAAAAATTCCTGGTGTGCTTACTTTAATTTGTACTTTACTGTTATTACCAGTTTCCGCATTAACATACCATATTACACGATCCTTAGTACTACACGTGTACTTTCACAGCGCACCAGGAAAATCGTGCTCAAGCTGAAACAGTAAACTTAGGATCTTGAGCATGGGTGGAAGCTGGACGATTGGCTCACCAAGGTCATGATGAAGCAGGTCCCCAGGATACACGTTTGGTAGATCGCCAACAGAGGAGGCACTAACCAGAATGGTCCCGCATAACGGATTCCAACTTGCCATCTTCCATACGAACCCCAGACCTATCAGCCATGGTCAGACAGCTAATGAGGGAAAATCAAGGTTTAACTAATGATGATTGAGGGTATCTAGGAGTCATACTCCGTTCACAGATGCTATCCTACAAGCTGAGTACCTCAAGAAGTTTAACATGCCGACTATCCCGGCCTACGAGGGGAAGACTGACCCCAGACAGCATGTAATGAGGTATGGGTGGATGATTGATTCAGCTAGGGCAAATGGTGCAACTAAATGCAGATGTTTCCCAATAACTTTATCTGGAATTGCTACCATGTGGTTTACCCGACTTCCTCCATGGTCTATCTCCAATTTTGATGAGTTAGCGACAAAATTTGTGGAGCAGTTCATGATTCATGCCACTCGTCCCAAGGATGTTATGTCCTTGTCTAGTGTAATTCAGGCCCCAGGGGAATTGTTAAAGGAGTACTTACAAAGGTTCCACATTGCTACTACTGAAGTTAGCAACCCGAATGACCATGCCATTTTAATGGCCGTAATGCGTGGAGTAGATCCGGATTCGGAGTTTGGTGACTGGATGGCAGGAAAGCCTTCGGCGACGCTGGAACGTTTCTACTCATAGGCGCATCAATTTATAAGAAGGGAGGAAGCCAAGTGGACGAGACAAGATAATGCACCAGGACCCGGCAAGGAGAATGTGCAAAGCAACATTGCTGTTAAACAATCTGGTGACAACTCTGGAAAAGTCCAGGTCAATGTTCAAAACAAGCCCGAGCAGTCAAAAGGATCCGAAGGAGGAAATTCCGGAAAGAAAAGGGAAGCCGGAAAGTGGAAACCAAGGATCCCAACTTACAATGAATACACTCCTCTGAATGCATCTCTGGAAAATATTTACCTATCGACTTGTAATACTTTCCAATATCGAAAGCCACGCTCAAAAGAGTCCACCGAAGAACAAAAGCGGACTGGGAAGTATTGCCGCTTCCATGAGACTTACGGGCACAATACTGAGGAGTGTAGGCACCTCCATGATGCGATTGAAAAGCTAATTTGACAGAAAAAGTTACAGGAGTTTGTGAAGAACCCTCAGGAAGGTGGACAAAGGACATCTGACCCCAATCGTGGACAGGCCCTACGACAGTTTGAGGAACCCGTTCGGACTGGAGGTAGATTAGTCATAAACATGATAGTCGATGGGCCTCACCCTGCAGACAAGAATTGGCAAGAAATGGAGCGCTATGCTAGTTCCTTAAAGCATGCAGATTTTGAATGTTGTTCAAACATGGAAGATGGAACTCCGGCTAAGCAACAACGAATGATGATGGATGATATAGTGTTCAGAAGTAGAGATGCCGATCAGGTGGAGGCACCTACCATTGACCCGATGATTATCTTGGCAACTATTGGGCCAGCGTTTGTGAGAAGGATACTGATTGACTGCGGAAGTTCTGTTAACTTCATCTTCAAAAAGGCATACGGCCAGATGAAGATGGAGATAAAGGATTTAAAACCATCTAAAGCCCGCATTCATGGCTTTAATGGTGTGGCTACTGATGTAGTGGGTTTTGTTGAATTACCATTTGAACTTGGAGAAGGTGAACGTAGAAGGGTGCGGATCCTGTCGTTCATCGTTTTGGATATCGATTCCCCGTATAATGTGTTTCTCGGCCGATCGGCCCTGGCAGAGTTTAGGGCAGCTTTGGCCCCGTGGTGTTTAACTTTGAAATTTCCAACGGATAAAGGAGTTGGTGTTGTTCACGGTGATCAGTCGACTGGTTGTGCGTGTTATGTGGCTAAGTTGAGAGAGGCCCGGCGAAGAGAGAAAGGAAAGGTTGTGGACAACTCCGTCCGAATCCGAGTCACTGAAGATTAACAAGTAATGCCCAAGCCTTGGCTCGGGCAACATGATAGGATCTATAGAGACATAGATCCGAGGGACGATGATGAGGAACCCAAGGAGGCAAAAGCAACACCGGCTAAACTAACGATTTACATTCCAGTCAGCCACAATGACCCATCACGGGTACTTAAAATTGGATCACAACTCAACCCCTCGATGATCAAGGATCTTACTGATTTCCTCCGAGCGAATCTGTATGACTTCGCTTGGACGAATTCTGATATGTGCAGGATTTCCCCCGCCATTACGAGTCATATGTTGAACATAGACCCAAAACACGTGCCGGTAAAGCAAAAAAGGAGAGGTATGGAACCGGAGAGGTCCGTTGCTCTTAAAGAGGAGGTGGACAAACTCAAAGCCAATGGGTTCGTCCGCGACGCCCTCTACCCAGAATGGGTCTCTAACCCTGTATTAGTGAGGAAAGCAAATGGGAAATGGAGGACCTACGTGGATTACTCAGATCTGAACAAATCATGCCCTAAGGATAGTTTCCCTTTACCCAGAATTGATCAGCTGGTCGACTCAACCGCAGGACACGAGTTATTGTCGTTCATGGATGCGTACTCAGGATATAATCAAATCTCGATGCACATTCTAGATCAGGAACACACTAGTTTCGTCACAGACGTCGGACTGTACTGTTATGTAGTGATGCCTTTTGGATTGAAAAATGCAGGGGCAACTTATCAATGTTTGGTGAATCGGATGTTTAAAGACCAAATCGGTATGACGATGGAAGTCTATGTGGATGACATGCTCGTGAAGTCACGACAGTCAAACGACCACATTCGAGACATGGCGGAAATGTTTGATATACTCAGGTATTACGGAATGAAAATTAATCCTTTGAAGTGTTCCTTTGGCGTTGCGTCAGGAAAGTTCTTGGGTTTCATTGTTAATGCACGAGGAATTAAAGCTAACCCAGAAAAGATTCAGGCTATTCGAGACATACAAATGCCCAGAACCATAAAGCAAGTACAAAGCCTGAACGGAAAAGTGGCCGCGCTAAGTCGATTCATATCCAGAGCAACGAACAAGTGCATTCCCTTCTTTGAAATAATAAAGAAAGGGAAAAGAAATTTTGAATGGACTCCCAACTGCAAGGACGCATTCCGAGCTTTGGTAAGACATTTGGAAAGTCCCCCGGTGCTGTCGAAGCCTATAGACCATGAAGTGTTGTATGTATACTTGGCCGTGTCTCAACATGCCATCAGTACAACTTTGGTTCGCTAGGAGTACCGAGTTCAAAACCCGGTGTACTATGTCAGTAAACGTTTAACGGGGGCAGAAAGGAATTATCCTAAAATTGAGAAGCAAGCCTACTGCTTAGTGATTGCATCACGCAAGCTTCGTCTTTATTTTCAGGCACATCCAATTAGTGTTTACACCGATCAACCTTTGCAACAGGTACTCCAACGTCCAGAGACCTCAGGGAGGTTACTGAAATGGAATATTGAGTTGAGTCAATTCGATATCACCTACCTGCCATGGAGGGCTATCCAAGGGCAGGCGCTAGCAGATTTCATCGCAGAATTCACCATATCAGACGAACCAAACAGTGATGATGTTATTCCCTCCATTCGATGGAAACTATACATCGATGGGGCATCCAATGACCATTGCTCTCGGGCTGGAGTCATTCTAGTAACCCCTGAAAACTGATCTATTTGTTATGCTTTGAAGCTTAATTTCTCAACTACGAATAACAAAGCAGAGTATGAAGCACTGCTCGCTGGCTTAAAACTTGTCAGGGAGCTCGAAATAAAATCGGTTGAAATCTTTTGTGACTCTCAATTGGTGGTGTACCAAGTGCGGGGAGATTATCAAGAAAAGGGGCAGAGGCTTGCTTCATACCTTACTCGGGTTCAAGAACTATTGGCAGACCTTGAATATTACGATATTTCGCACGTCCCGTGTGAACAAAACAGGGAAGCCGATTCATTGGCAAAATTCGCAAGTACTGGCGATACACAACAGATGGGCCTGATTCCCATCGGAGTTTTACAATTCCCAAGTATAAACGAGATGGAAGTAGATTTGTGCTAGAAACAAAAATTAAAAGGGAGTCATGGATAACCCCATTCAAATAATACTTACTGTATGGGACTTTACCCGATAAAAAGAACGAAAGTCGACAAGTCATTCGCAAAGCTTCACGATATATAATGCAGGGCGGAATAATGTATCGGAGGGGATTCTCGGTTCCCTTGCTTCGGTGCATCGCCCACGATGAGATAAAACGAGTCTTGAGGAAAGTTCACGAAGGAGAATGTAGTGAACATACTGGGGGGCAGACACTAGCAAAAAAGATCCTCCGCTATGGATACTATTAGCCAACTGTAAATGGGATGCTACAGACTACGTAAGAAAATGCGACAAATGTCAAAAGTTTGCGAAAATCCCGAGAGCTCCGCCAACGGAACTCACACAAATTGTTAGTCCCTGGCCATTCGCGATTTGGGGGATCGATATAATCGGTTCCTTACTAATCTCTAGAGGTGGTGCAAAATATGCAATTGTTGCGGTTGATTACTTTACCAAGTGGGCAGAAGCAGAGCCTTTAGCTACAATCACCACCAAAAAAGTAATTAATTTCGTTGTACGAAACATCATATGCCGTTTTGGCCTCCTACAAACTATTATTACGTACAATGGAACTCAATTTGAAAGTAGAGAGTTCAAAGAATTTTGCCAAATATACCACAATGAGAAAAGGTTTTCGGCGGTCGCTCACCCTAAAGCGAATGGACAAGTGGAAGCTGTAAATAAAATAATCAAGTCAATATTAAAGAAACGATTGGAGAAGGCTAGAGGCAAGTGGGTGGATGAGCTTCCGACAGCACTCTGGGCTTACAGAACCACCCACAAGTCTGCGACTGACCATACTCCATTCACCTTGGCATACGGCACTGAAGCTGTGATACCCGTGGAACTTGAAGTTCCTTCTCATCGGGTAACTTATTATGACCCCAAGATGAATCAGAATCTCCTATTGGAATCGCTGGACTTTGTTGACGAAAAACGTGAAGAAGGTGATTTAAGAGCTGCTGCACATAGGCACCGAGTTGCTCAATATTATAATGAAAAAGTTCGACCGAGAATTTTCAATGTGGGTGATCTCATTTTGAAGCGAGTTTTTCCGACCCCATCACATCTGAATCCCACATGGGAAGGTCCGTATGTCATCGAACGGAGGCTTGGAGAAGGAACTTTCAACCTAGCGACCGTAGATGGCGTGACACTTCCTCGTGCATGGAATAGCGAGCATTTGCGTCATTATTACACCTAGTCAATTTCTTTTGCATTTTAGTTGCGATTATTTCCAGTGTATGTTCATTTTGTTGTTTTTAGTTTTTGGCATGTGATAAGACATTCCAGTTTGTTCCTATTTATTATAATCAATAAAGGCTTGAAGCTGTCTTTTTCATTAACTATTGATGTTTCCGTATGTTACAATTCCGTAACAAAAATTAAGTTACATTAATCTGTCTGGCGTATGAACACACACACCGACTTGAAAAATTTCTAAGTCCCCAAGGTGCGGACTAGAGTACTCTGAGTCCCCAGAGTACGGACTAGAGTATAAACGACTTGAAAAAAATCTCTAAGTCCCTAGAGTGCGGACTAGAGTACTCTGAGTCCCTAGAGTGCGGACTAGAGTATAAACGATGTGAAAAATCTACAAGTCCCCAGAGTGCGAACTAGAGTACTCTGAGTCCCTGGAGTGCGGACAGAGTATAAATGATTTGAAAAAATCTCTAAGTCCCCAAAGTGCGGACTAGAGTATAAACGATTTAAAAAATCTCTAAGTCCCCAGAGTGCGGACTAGAGTATAAACGATTTAAAAAAACCTCTAAGTCCCCAGAGCACGGACTAGAGTACTTTGAGTCTCCAGAGCGTGGACTAGAGTATAAATGATTTGAAAAATCTCTAAGTCCCCAAAGTGTGAACTAGAGTACTCTGAGTCCCCAGAGTGCGGAATAGAGTATAAATGACTTGAAAAAATTCTCTAAGTCCCCAGAGTGCGGACTAGAGTACTCTGAGTCCCCAGAGTGCGGACTAGAGTATAAACGATGTGAAAAATCTACAAGTCCCCAGAGTGCGAACTAGAGTACTCTGAGTCCCCAGAGTGCGGACTAGAGTATAAACGATTTGAAAAAATCTCTAAGTCCCCAGAGTGCAGACTAGAGTACTCTGAGTCCCCAGAGTGCGGACTAGAGTTTAAACGATTTAAAAAATCTCTAAGTCTCCAGAGTGCGGAGTAGAGTATAAATGATTTAAAAAAACCTCTAAGTCCCCAGAGTGCGGACTAGAGTACTCTGAGTCCCCATAGTGCGGACTAGAGTATAAACGATTTGAAAAATCTCTAAGTCCCTAGAGTGCGGACTAGAGTACTCTGAGTCCCTAGAGTGCGGACTAGAGTACTTTGAGTCCCCAAAGTGCGGACTAGAGTATAAACGATATGAAAAATCTCTAAGTCCCCAGAGTGCGGACTAGAGTACTCTGAGTCCCCAGAGTGCGAACTAGAGTATAAACGATTTGAAAAAATCTCTAAGTCCCCAGAGTGCGGACTAGAGTACTCTGAGTCCCCAGAGTGCGGACTAGAGTATAAACGATTTGAAAAAATCTCTAAGTCCCTAGAGTGCGGACTAGAGTACTCTGAGTCCCCAAAGTGCGGACTAGAGTATAAATGATTTAAAAAATCTCTAAGTCCCCAGAGTGCGGACTAGAGTACCCTGAGTCCCCAGAGTGCGGACTAGAGTACCCTGAGTCCCCAAAGTGCGGACTAGAGTATAAACAATTTAAAAAAATCGATAAGTCCCCAGAGTGCGGACTAGAGTACTCTGAGTCCCCAGAGTGCGGACTAGAGAATAAACGATTTAAAAATATCTAGGTCCCCAGAGCGCAAACTAAAATTGAAGCGATTCAGAAATCTTCAGGTCACGTGGAAGTGAACAAGTACTTATGTGACCCACATAACTTTGTAATTAAATTACAAGATGGATGGTGAAACTAAGCATCGAAAATCATCAGAAAAACAAAATTTTATTTACTAATCAAGGATTCGGTTTCACTACAACTTCTCCTAAACTCGGAGCAAAAAATCTATTCACAATGACTACGAAATAAATAGAAATAATTACACAATCCAGACTTATTCGCGTTGAACGAAGCATGATAGCTACTTCTTCGGCTTCTTCTCCTTCTTCGGTTTCTCTAAAGATTCCTCCCCCCGAGCGTGTTTTCCTAGACGCCTTGCTTGCAAGGGAAATGGTGCCTGGGGAAGGAAGAGGGACTTCTTGTGGCGAGGTTCCACCAGGGAGTATAACCTTCAAGGGCCTGTTCAGTGGATCACCAAGCTCCACCACCTGAGGCTCAATCTTAATCTTAGCTTTCTTTTTCTTCTCTTCTATGATTTGCTCCACCATGCTCGATTTTGAAGTGTGTTCAGAGGCGCCCGTAATCTCAACTTCATCATGTTCCTCCACGGGCGATAAATTTTCAGATTCATCTTCATCGAGCGCCCCGATCGCTTAAGCATCGGGTCCGGGAGTCTCTCTAGTCTGAGTTGCCTCTCCCATTTTCCCCTCCTTTTCCGCAGTAGCATCGCTCCTTGGAGTTGGCTCGGGGTCAGAATGGCCTGCACGAAATTGTAAGAGACAAATGTTAGGATACATTTATTATTCGCCAAAGACGATGGCCCGTTTGAACTCTAGGAGAAAAAGCTATGTATCGGTTTTTGGCTGACTCTCAACGGTTCGGGGAGTTTCGCCTTTCGGAATAGGAGATAGAGCGTGAATATCAAGTTCGGGCTTCTCTGGGTCATAGCCAATATGTTGCTCGAAGGGATCGAGTGGTGAGCGACCAGTCAGCTGAATAGGAGGAGGAACTGAGGACTCGGTTCTGGAAGGACCGGCAGTGTCATTTTTTCCTTTTGATGAGGAAGAGTCCCTTCCGTAAAGGGCCTTTGCCACAGATAGGTCAGTGCGCTCATTCTCGCGAAGTATTTAATTCATAAGAGACTCCTCATCCACCTCTTCAGTTCCCAATTCGACCTTTTTAATCTTTATTAAAGTGTCCCATGCTTCGGCCAAAGATTCGAGGTAACCCTCGCCAAGAAAAGTTAGGTCACGATGCATGAGAACTCGAGCGTTATAATCGGCTATGAGTGGATCAAACATGCACTTAATTTCCTCCATACCAGCCTTGGTAGCCGCCTCGAGGCAAGAATCGACTTCCGAGAGCGCCATTCTTTTGCCTTCTTCATGGGCCGCATCCTTCAGCGCTTCAACTTTGGAGAGCTCCTCATCAAGCTTTGCCTTTAAGAGTCGTGTGGAGACAATCTCGTCACAATATCGTTGTGACTCCTCCTGAGCTGCAGTTTTTTCTTCTTTTTCTTTAAGGAGTAGCTCCTCCAATTCTTTAACTCGCTGAGCATGGATGGAATCTTTCTCTAAGGCTAAAGTGCCACAACGTTGAACCGCCTTATCAATTTCCTTTTTGTGTGCGGCTTCCAGATGATCAATAGCTTCGGCCGTGTCTTTAGCGGTTTTTTGAGCAGCTTCAAGCTGAGATTTATATGAGGAAAGCTCTTCATCTTGTGCTTTGATAATGTCTTTGTCGTGGATAGCTTTGAGTTTCAAGCGACCGATTTCATGCTGGCGTTCCACCAAAACTTCCGAAACTTTTTCCACCAAATGAACGAATGCGTCGTGCTGGACATAGACATCATTAGTACAAGCAATGACACTTTGTTTAACGTGCCCCGAAATAGGATGGATCGCCGGAAGAAACTTTAGTCCATCAAAGCATATTTTTGGAAATGTGGTTTTAAGCTCAGCTAGCTTTTCTGCTATCGATGGATCATGCACAGGACTGGAGGAAGTTTGTTTCATCGAAACAACAGATTACTTGTGAAGCTCACAGGATTGCCTAGTGCTTGATGAACCGGAATATTGATCGTGAGGAGCTTCAGGTTGAGACCCCCTTTGAGCAGATTTATCCCTGCTATGCTCTGGTTGAGGAGGAGGATCATTGGGGTAGGAAGAGTGGCTATAAGTTTTCCTTCGAGATGATGAATCTCGAAGACGATAGTCTTTATCGCTGTTGTCATCCCTATCTCGGCGTTTTCCAGGCCCTGAGTATCGGTTTCGGCTAGAGTGATGAAAGATAGAGGAACCGCGAAGGCGCTCGAAGCCGTGTGAGCGTCCCATGTCGCCTGCACAAAAATCGAGTAAAAACAAGTTACAAATGATCATATGATGGCTAAAACTTAAGTGTGGGGTGGAAAGTGAGTGTTAGTGTGTGCTAGTGTTTCCCCCCAATGGACCATTTTCTTTAACTTTACTAATCGGAGTTTTTTCTCCTTGATGATGGGCATGGACGCTTTCATCGCCTCTCGCAGGCGAATGAAGTTTTAGGGCTTTTGGATCGTCAAAGCCGTAGTTGAGCAAGTCATCGGGAATAGTAAGGTCAGATAAGCCTTTCAATGAACCCACTAAGTGTTGTGGAGACGTCTCTTTCTCCATTGGAGTAATTGTCACTTTCTAAGTTTCGCCCACTGTCTTCTTCCTCAGCTTGTAAGCTAGTTTCTTTTTTCCCTTTGAAGGGGGAGGTGGTTCATCAGTGCCATGCGCTTCAACCATCGGTTCCGGAGCGGGACTTAGATTCTCACCCGGTGCTTCAAACACCCCAGTTTCTCTGATCTCACCCTCGTCGGATGTGTCAGGGGCACTACTCGTAGGAGGCACTAAAGGTCCGGCCTGTCCTTTACCCTTCTTCGACGAGGGTCCGGTTATAGTGACACCGGGTGGAAGAGTTGTTCGACGACCTTTCGCCAACAACCCGAACTTTAAGAGCGACTCATTGGAAATGACAAGTTTGATTTCCCGGTCTTCTATGGGAGTAGCGCGAATGGCCTCGACGGCCTCATAGTACCCAGTGCCTTCGGGACGTGGGCTGATACCTGTAAAATCGGAAGAAGTTTAGAAACAATCCACCTCATGCTTTAGACAAGTATTGATCCGAAAATGGAACTTACTCCCTTCCAGCCATCTTCTCGCAAAGCCTGGGGGACAGCGTACATAGAACCATTCCTGCTTGTATTTGGTGAATTTACTCCATGCCCCTGTTAGAATCTGACACTGAGAATGTGGCTCAAAGAATATGAAAGATGGACTGTCCGATCGTCGCTTGAAGCGATAGATGTAACGGATGTCACCAGGAGTGGGGAGCCTGGATAGGATACTCATAAAGAGGATACAAGTGCCATAGATGAACACATGATTGTTGGGATGTAGCTGTGACGGGGCGATCTCGATATACTGCAACATTTCACGGAGAAAGGAACTGAATGGTGGCACGCTGCCAACCCAGCACATGAATTTGTTACAGGCAGTATATCCAGCTGGGGGCAGGTGAGGACAATCTCGTCCTGATGGAACTAATACGCCGTCGAAGAGGATTCCGTGAATTAGGCATAATCGGCGAAGAGCGGTTTCATTGATTTTTAAAGCTTGGGAGTCAATCAGATTATCCAGGATAATGGCTCCATCTATAGCATCAGGTGCCGGATCAATAACTACAGTGGATGGACCTGGAATGCCCTGTGGAGAAATTGTCGATGGGTCCGAGGTCCTTACTACTTATTGTCGAGAACTTGGCTCAGGTTTATCTGAAATCGTAGCGGAGCTCGACTTCTTAAACATCCTCAACGAGCGTCGAATTTGGATAGATACATGTTTGAACTAAACTTGAAAGGCAATTGATATTAGATATAACAACAAAAATGTTCCCCCGTGTGGTGTGTGGATTAGTGCAATCGTTCAAACATGAGTATAAAAGAATTAAAGCTTTAAAAACCGAATGAGTGTGGTTGAGCGCAAAGTTATTGTCTTCGAAGACCGTCATCGCTGACCGTCCTCGAGGGCTTGTCCTATGATCGGTAGTAGGGATCTTGGAATTGGGCATTAACGTCATATGTTGAAGGCTGTTATGTACTTTGACTAAGTTGAATACATGTTTACATTTTGTTAAGGCCGTGAAGTTGTTAGTCCAAATCGACTATATATGCTCATGTGTTTAAGTTCTCGTCATTGTTCATTGTTCTACGGTTAGGTGTGAGGGTATGCAATCTTGGCATATGATGTGTTCAAGTGGAGTTGGTCTTGAATTATCAATGTCGAACCCAAGGCCTAAGGTCGATCATATATCTAAGCCTATAAACCGAACAGCAGTCTACAAGCTACTGAGCGGCCTCCCTAACGAACCTCTATCCTTAATAACCGAACGACACTCTAGACCAGGGACACTGGCCCACTTGCTCACCTCTGTCTCACTTCCTCGAGTCACCTAAACATTCTCCTAGGCGCCCACCGAACGACACTGTCATTCGTACACTACCCACCACTTTAGACCTAACGCCCAGTAGGTTTCAACCCAACCTATCGACTCGTTACTGGCACTCAACTTACACTTTCTAAACTCACTAACTCCTGCCGACCAACTTCTACTTCCTTCTCCCTCGTTCCCTATTAGCCAAGTTACATCGTACCAGATCACCTAACCAACTATACTTCAATAAACTAACAACCATACTCCCGCATTCGATGACCCAATAGGAGACTACGTCCTAGATACCTCCGGTATCCTTTTCCTTTCTCCTCTCCATCTAACCCTAAGGCATGTTTAAACCTCAGATTCGTCTTCCTCATCTACACGACTTCCACCGTCCATAATCTGAAGGAAAGTCGTGAATTCAAATCTCGTACAAAACCCCTAATTTGGGAGTGTCGATCAAGTGAGAAGTTCATACCTAAGAGAATGGATCGAAGCTTAGGGAACTGCTTGATTTGGAATTGAAATCCGCTCAGGCTCATTATCGGGAGAAGTTGTGGAGCAAACGTACTGGATTCAGGAAGAAAGAGGAAGATTGAGGAGGTAGCAGGAGTTCGGGGGAAGGCAAGTTAGAAAGTCCTATAGAGTGGAAGTAACAGTAAAGGGAAGAAGAGGAGAAGTATTGGCTTATATATAAAGGAGGGGAGGTGAACAGGCATCAACCAGTGGACCCGGTCAAGGTATCGCAGTGGGCCGGTGAGCCATTGTGCCGAGCGGCAGTGAACTTGCCGAACAGGTGGCTCGGCGAACGAACATCAACCGACCCGCATCAAAGGCGAATAGGCATTAGCCGGTAGAGCCGATCGACACATCTGAATGTGTCAAACGAATGCATGGTTCAGTAGTGACAAGCCGAACCACTTTGTCCTGAAGTAATGATGAACCAATGGAGAAAAATTAAAGAACAAGACTTAGATGTATGTCGTATCGGATGATAATCGTTCCGGGCGAGCTAACGCTTGAGAGCAAGGACTGACTGCAAATTCTAAGAGCATCATGTTAGTTCTCACAATGCGCTTTGGGAGGCAAATGTTACCTGGACGCTTGGCCCAGTTACAAGATACTGGTTATAGAAGTCAATTTGGATGGTTAGGCCAGCGCACACGGATTGGCTTGTAAGCATGGCTCGGTATTGGGGCGTTCGGCATGAATGCCTCAGTCACATGCCGTTCGGCCATAAAGGGAAGACTACGTGGATCAATGGGGTGGCATAAGCATCGCTCGGTGACTCCTCGATCGACCTTGAAGGGAGGCTATGTGGCTCGGTGACTCCTCGATCGGCCTTGAAGGGAAGGCTATGTGGCTCAGTGACTCCTCGATCGGCCTTGAAGGGAAGATTTAATGGCTCGGTTGTGGGGCATTCGGCATGGCGCCTTGTTCATTCCGGCTCGGCAAGCATCCATCGACAAGAATCACATGGCAAGCACCGCTCGGCATGGCCTCGCTCGACAAGAGTTGCTCGGCAACTGCCGTTCGGCGTGCCTGGTTCGGCATACAGAAGTTATCTATTATTGGCCGAGTCATTTTCATTCCTAGGCCTGAGTGGGAAGTCCAGTCTATCTTCGCCTATAAATAGAGAGGTAGGGGTGTAGTGAAGGGGGACCTTTTTTCGAGAACTCCGGGGAGACTCTGCCATTTTGAAGACTCATCTATTTTCGATCCAAACTTGTAATCAAGTCGTTATTGTACGGATTGTATCTGTATTCAATAATTTGAAGAAGCAATAAAGATTACATTCAAAGTGGACGTAGGCAATTACGCCGAACCACTATAATTCTTGTGTTCTCGCTTCTGTAGTTAATTTTGCATACATTCCTCTGTTTTAATTTTCTATCTTCATTAATCTCTCTACCCATATCTTTCCTTGAGTGTTAGTGGCCAATTTTGATGTTAACACATAGTTTATTTCCCTGGCAAAAAGCCTACTTTTCAATCTAATGTTAGTATATATAGACTTTATCAAGTGATATAAATCAGGACTTAAGATTTATTGAAGACTATTTATTCCTGAAACAATATGTAATTAATCATTTGGTAACTGCCACTAATGCATCTATATTTATTATTTATGTTTCTTTATTTAATTTTGTTTCTCTCATCTCAATTCTTTCTGACATATGAATTCTCCAACTGCCATTTTTTTAACATTATGACATTTTGATCTATTATATGGGCTTTATGCTTAGTTACATGATTTTAGCTACTTATCCTATCATCTTAACATTATACGGTTAATTATTGCTTTTATCAATTAGCAATAAAACTTTATCCATTTCCAAAAAGGAAAAAAGTAATGATTTAAAGTTGGCTTTAATTGTGTTACTTATTTTACCTTATTTAAAGTTGGATTTATGATGATTTAAAGTTGGATTTTAGCATATGCTGGGGTAACTTGTGTTACTTATTTTACCTTACTATATTATTTGGACATATGTTGACAATGGACTGCTATGTTCTAATATGGATTGTTTTTTGAAAATAGACTTATCTGCAGCAAAGTTATGCCCAAAAGCAGCTGCAGCAGCTACATATACTCAACAGCCAACTGTTGCTTCTGTTCCCAATCCTACCACTTATTATTGATTCCTCAAGCCATCTTACATCAGAATATATTAATTTTAGTTCTCTATACTTGATAAAATTCTATTTCATTACTTGAACTTGAATCTAATTAATTATATATAACTAGTTTTATGATACACATAATGTGCGCAGGCATGCAAGTGGTGTAGAGATTCGATATACCAAGAAATTGAAAGGTATTTATTTGACTATGGTCGAAACGTAGAGCACCTGAGAATTATATTCAATCAATTCCCTTTATTTAGACACCAAAGCGAATCTATGTTCAATCAGCATGTATAAGTTATTATGTATTAATAACCAGTTAACTAAATAAGGTAATATTAATAAATACTGACACAACCATTAATATTTTAGCTCTGTCCTTGATGTTGCATCTAACTTTCTCCATTTTATGTTTATACTAGACAGTATTTAGAAAAATGAGCTTCCATTAATCTATTTCGAGTTTATAGTGTTAATCTTAACAGTAATAAGTTGGTGAGAACCATTGTTGTTATTTGTTACTATTAGAAGTAGTAATTACTTCTTCAAGTTATTTGGATACTTTACTAATTTTATATAGGGTACTTTTGTCACAGGTCCTTATTAAGTTTCAAAATTCACGAAAAGTCCTTCACTAAATTTCAGTGTAAATTAAGTCCCTGTTTTTTATTCACGATTATTGTAGAGCATGATGCAATATTTCATAAAAGTTGCTGACATTTCCGCAACATTTCTGTACACTGTGAACATAGTGTAAGAAAGTTGCTGAAATATCAACACTTATTTATAAAAGTTGCTGATATTTCAGCAACATTTATGTACACTGTGAACACAATTTATGAAAGTTACTGAAATATCGGCACTTATTTATAAAAGTTGCTGATATTTCAGCAATAATTTTTCTTTGTTTTTACAATAAAACTTTGACACAGATAGTTGCTGAAATATCAACACTTATTTATAAAAGTTACTGACATTTCAGCAATAATTTTTCTTCGTTTTCAGAAAACAGGGATCCACTTTACAATGAAACTTTGACAGGGACCCGCTTTACAATATGAAAGTATGATAGGGATTCCTCCCTAATTTCCACTTTTTTTTATATATTGAACCCAAATTCAGTCACTTCTTTACCTCCAAAACAAAAATCCCTCATTAGTTAGCCTAGGCTTATTTATAATAAGCATATCATTGTTCTTGAGTATCAATAAACTGAAAATAGATGCAAATATTTCATATTACTACTGAACTTTTCTACGATATTCACTTATTTTCTAACAAATGATTAGAAAGTAACAGATGTGGTGTTCACTGACTTACAATACCGAATTTTCTTGGATATTAGCCTCACATAAAAGACACTGATATATTACAATATGTTCACTGAATAGTTGGTGGATAGCATGTCAAAGGAAAGTTGTTTATTTTAAAAA
Source organism: Allium fistulosum (assembly GCA_030737815.1). Classification (NCBI taxonomy): domain Eukaryota; kingdom Viridiplantae; phylum Streptophyta; class Magnoliopsida; order Asparagales; family Amaryllidaceae; genus Allium; species Allium fistulosum. The sequence continues at coordinate 91,850,370 of CM060905.1, forward strand.
TAATTAAATTAGTAATACTAATTTTTTGCAAAGGATGGTTGCCCACAAAATGTTAAAAAAGAACACGCGGTTTGCACTTGCTCCTAGAAAATTCTTCTGGCCTAGGAAAAATAGAACAAACAAAGTGATGATGAAGTATAATCTTTGCTTACCATCATTTTCTTAACCCTTAGCGTTATGCATCTTCATATTCTTTCGTAGTTTAGTGTATGATCTTCAAGTTAATTTTCCAATCATGTTTTGCTGTTATTTTTTTTCTTAGGGTTTCTTTAAGGGTAGTATTATAAGTTTTAGAGTATAGGACTAGTGAATAAGAGCCTAAGACGTAGTGTTTATTACTATTAGTACCATTATTATTATTATTATCATGGTTTTTTTAATTTCTCTATATTTTTTATTTTATTTTTATCTTTATTTTATTTATTTATTATTATTATTATTTGTTTAATTAGTTTGCTTTATTTTATTATTATTATCATGATTTTTAAATTGTCTTTGTCATTTAGTTTTGGGTTCCATCTCTAGCAGATCCTAACTTGATTGTGAATAATGACTTAGTTGTTTTTGATCTATTTTGATGTTGTTTCCACATCCAAAATTTAAGGTTTTGACTTTTTGGGATAAGTTATATGTTATAAATCATTAATTCCAAGTATTTTATTTTGTAATTTTGATGCTATATAATTATATTTTCAGCGGAAAAAAGAGACTCATTCATCTTATCTAGAAGAAAATGACTTGCATGTTAAACAGTAAACCACATGATCCACCTGTAAGTTCTACTCAAGATATGTTTTTCTAGCGATATAGAAAGTTTATATTTATGTTTATGTCATTAGAACTGCACGGTTTTCACTCAGCTATATATACAATTTTCCTTATTTTCGTACCAATAGTTTAATTAATGAGTCACCACACATAGCACAACCAATATACTAACTTTTTTACTTGGGGTATCAATTGAGTATGTATTTAATATATTTATGTTAGAAAGTACATCAAGTTTGCATATCAATTATCTAATTATGTATGTTCTGTATTGGTAGTAGTTTCTATTGTTTCCAAGAACTTGGACAGTGCATATTCTATGAAGTTACTTTAAACGGCTATGAAAGTAAGTGAAAGTCTTTGCTTGGTTCATTTAATTATCATATATATTATGTAATGTAGTTTAAACTAGTTATGTACCATATTTCTTAGAAATTTTTTATACAAGTTCTCATTATTGACTAATATACTTGTCTACAGGTACATAAGCTTTTCCGAAAAAATGATCAGTTGTAGCAATGAATTGGTACTTGCCTTTAATCATTAACTTGGTTGTGTAAACTTCTCTATGTACAGTTATGGATTTTACATTATAACTTGGTTGTGTAAACTTCTCTATGTACAGTTATAGATTTTTACGTTAACTTAGTTATCTTGAAACTACTGTATCTACATGGCTATGGATTTCATGTGAACATGTTATTTTGTTAAAATATTTTATATCGAATTGTTTGTATATCATATATTATTATATGATTAATGTGTTTTTTTAGTTGTTTGAATGTGATAATTATATGAGTGATTGTTGGTTTAATACTAAGTATGTTAATTATTACTATATAATATATGTTGTGAACAAAAAGAAGTAGAAACTGAACGAGCTACCACAGCTAGAGAAATCTGCACGAAAAATCAATAATTTTTAGCAGCGTTTAATAAAGGCTACCAAAATATATATGGCGGTAGACAAAAAATGTTAATACATCATTTTGTAATAGCATCAATAATAATTTTTAGTGGCGTTTATACAATGCCAGTAAAAAAATTGTTGTGTTTGTAGAACACTACAATATGTTGCTTTTAAGTAGCGTTTATGAAAACGCAACACAAAATCCTAGTCTTTTAGTTGCATGTCTTATAGCGGTGTTTTCTAAAATGCTACTATAAGTTATGGTGCATTTTTTGTGCGCTACTAAATCCATTTTTTTGTGTAATGATTGTTGGATCGTATCCAAACCCATTTCACTACCAATAATTTCCAAAGAAATTTCTTTACTGTGAAGTTGATATTTCTTGAACAACAATTGTTTCTCAATGCAATGAAATAGATATTCATAAACATTTTATGAATTGCCTTGTATTAATTTTAGTTTATAAAACTTATGTTTAAAATATAAATTGGTCATCAAATGATAATCGTTCCTAAACTCCTTTTGGGGTGATTCATATAAGATCCCTCACGTATAATTATTACGTGCAGTCTTTCTACTTGCATAGACTGCAAACTCCTTGGCCTAGGATATGTTAAGGTTTCTTATAAATCCTTATCTTATATGATTTTGTAAACCATTTGTTAGATGAAATTAGTTTTAACTTGTTGTACTACTCTTAGGTACACGACCTTACAAAAAGAAGTTAACTCAACTTCACTCATAATTAATTGTACTTTGTTCAACAAAGTTCGATTATTTCTTATCGATGCATCATTACTTATAATAGGAAGGAGTGACTTTTGGGACTGAATCTTTATTCAAATTTTGGTATGTTCGAAACTCTTTCCAATATACTCACCTATTCTGTGATGCCCCACCTCTATACTCACACTAGCCAAGGACTACGGGGTAATGCCATCGACTAGCACGAAAAATAAGGCTGTTGAGGAGCGACCATCTGTGTAATTGCTTTGTGCGAGTACCGATACGTCAGATAGTATGACATGCATTTCATTTCAAGAGGAAATCTGACATATCTAATACAAACTCAAAGCTACTACACAGTGGCTATGAGGCCTTCGGTAAAAAATATAAAATAAGCATAACACAAATCATTCATAAATATTCATATCAGTAAGGTGAAAACAGATATGAATATAACACATAGAAGTGAACATCAAAGTAGTGGTCATACAAGATCCACTACATCACACAAGAATAGGTACAAGTGCTAGACAAAAGAATATGTATACATCAAGGAGTCTCTATCTCGAATATATAAAAACAAAAACTACTAAGCTAAAGTAGTTAACCAAAAGTCAGAAGCTGGTCCCTACTAAGAAGTCAAGTGGAAGCACCTGAAACACCTCGATCTGACCCGAGTATTATTTAAGAAGAAAAATAATAAACGGATCAGTCTAGCTATAATTATCATGCAAGATGAGATAGAATAAGAGATATAACAAATATATACGATAACAGTAAAAATCATATAATATCTCAAGTTTTCTCAAATACCCAAAAAGAATGTCATGTTCTTTATTTTATTCACCAAGTCACAAATTTTGATAAAGCTTATCAATGCAAATCACAAATATTGGTGAAACATAAATTCTAGAAATCATAAATCTAGAAATCCAGAAATCACAAAAAAGGGGGAGAGGCCTCTCACAAACGGGAGCATGAAAACTCACCAACACGTGTATCACAAAAGGGATGCTATTCCATGAGTCGCTAACCCATAGAGCCGGTGCAACGACGTAGTACAAAGGTACGTCCGATGAACCTGAAACTCAAATAAGCCGGAACAACGACGTAGTATAAGGTACGCCCGATGAATAGAACTCCATAAAACAGTTTAAAAGACAATGGGTCGCTAGCCCATAAAAATGAGATGAAGCTCAACAGAATGGGGTACAGTCCCCCATGCGGACAAAGAGACATCGCATATCGCTAGTCTAAACCTCAAAATGATCGTCATAGATCGATAAGTGTAAACATGAAAATAGGCACAAGGAAGAAGTTGCAAAAAAATTTAGTCTCACGGACAACAAGTTTGCTTTTTAGTCTGAAGGACACATTTTAATGTAAACAGAAAATGATAGTTACAACTATCATTCTGTGATTTACACTAGAAAGTGTCCTTCAGCCTAAAAAGGAAACTTCTTGTCCCTAAAACTAAATTTTTCTTTAACTTTTTCCTTGAGCCTAAAAACCCCAAGTGTACATTACATCAAGCTAGTAAATAAATGAGTTTAGCTTCATGTCCCATAACTATTGGTTTAACTTAAATATTTATGAACAAACTGTAGATTTCTACTCGAAAATTGTCACAAGATTTCAATCGAACAAGTCTAAGAATTAACCGACGAAGTAAACACAAGCATTTCATACCACTTGTTTTGCTAAGTCGTTTAATTGGATTTCTCATACGAATGAGGTAAATGTTTGTATATACTAATGATTAGAAAACGGTTTTAAAACCAAGCTTTGTATTAAAAGTAATGTTGAAATCATTTTTGTGAAAGAGTTTGAATAATTACTACTAGTATAAAAACCTTTGTATTTTAAAGTGACAGATCACAGAAATGATTGTAAAAACAATCTATCACCAAAGATCCACATTCGACGACGTGAATTAAAGCCATAAAAATCAATATCAAATCCATCAAATGGATATTCCCAAAAATCCAGAAAAGAAGTCATCAAAGTCGATAATAAATGACAACTAACCGGATCAACAAAAAATCGATAAAAATTGGAAATCCACTCAAAAATAGGCAAATAGGCAAAAAGAGACAAGTCCAGACGTCTGGTTGGTCTAGCCAGACGTCTGACCCGAGGTTTTGGAAGTTCATTTTTTTTCTCCTTTTTCCTTTTTATTTTCTGAAGCCACCCAGGCGTCTGGTAGGGTTAACCAAACATCTAGTTCTATGCTCTGGAATTTTGTTTCTCTGCTGTTTCCTTTTTTTTCTTCTAGTGCCCTAACCAGAAGTCGGGATTTTACAACCAGACGTTTGGTTGCCAGTACTAGGCAATAATTTGCCTAGGCCATTGATGGCCAAATCAATTCGGAAGCGATTGGACGGGCGATGAAGGCTAGGGATTTATGCCAAGTGACAACCAAGCCCTATAGGCTCTTCGATGCACCCCAAATAACATGTCCAAACATCCAAGATAGGATCTTTAAAGATTTTGACTTTAAAATACCAAAATTGAAAAATTCACCAAAGCAATTCAAATCAAAAGCAATTGAACATGAAATAGATGTTAGGAATTCATACCTAACAACAATGAAAGCTATAGACATAGATGTGAGTTCAAGAACTCACTTTTAAACTCAAAACAAGGAACGAGAAGCTCTAAAATAAGGAAAGATCAACTCCACTTCAATCTCAACTCTAGAAGCTACAATCTATGATCATATACAAATATTTCCTAAGTTAGGTTATAGGAAATTATGAAAATTGGAGAGGGATTGAGATGAAGAAGATGAAGATGATGCTTACCAAAGCTTCTCCTTGATTTTGGAACTAGAACTTGAATTCCTAAGAGAAACTAGGGCTTAGGAATTTTAATTTCCTCTTCCCACCATTCTTCCTATGGCTTGAGTGTTAGGAAATTATGAGTGGAATGAATGAATGAATGAATGAAGAGGAGTGGAGTGGGAGTTATTAGGTAGAAGAGTTTAGGTTCTCTTGTTGGGTTAGTGGGCTAGAACACAACCCAAAGCCCAAACAAAATACCAAAATCCTAATCAACTCCAAACTTATCAATGTTTATACTCAAACAAGTTGTAAACATCGTTTTAAAATCAATGGAAGTGGTCTCGAGTTCAAATTCGACTGTTTACAAAAAGTCACATTTCGGACTTTAAATTCAACTAGCGATGTTATATTTAAATAAAACATTTAAATACATAATCGTAAAATATGGGGGTTGTTACATATTCGGTCAAATCAAATCATTTTATTTTCTATCATACATTATTTTATTTACTTTTGTTATATATTTTATGAACCCATCGTTAACATATCCATGTGTATCATATACACATGTTCATGTTCGTGACAATTCATCGATGAATACAACAAAGTACGTGGAACCGTTGTGGCATTTTTGATTTTAAACATATATTTGTATTATTCTGTAGATTTCATCAACTCTTATAATACTCCCACTAAATGGATGCTTTACCCTTAAATGTGCAATTATAATTTACTAGTACCATATGATTCATAATTGTATAGTCATAAATTATTTCTTAAACTGTGGCTTAGTCCAAAATTCCAAAATAATTACAAATAAATTTAGACACTTCTATATTTTCCAATGCATCACAAATACCACTACTATAGTTTTATTTTATAACGAATATTCATAATATTCATATTGAAATAAAACTGTCTATTTTTATTTCATAAATAATATTTAGTATGGTTTACGAATACAATTTTCGTAACTTGATGCAACCAATAAGTGTTGTATGGCTTGCCCTCACTCTTTCCACCATTATTATAATAGCATATAAAATATGAAGCTCCATTCAACCACTTAATATAGGCTATTTATTTTATTTATTGTATCTGGTTTATAGTCGAGAATTTTCAGATCGAGTATCTTAAATTCATATAGACAAATTTCATACAGAATAATTTTCTATGTGAAAATACATTTGGAATAAATATCATATTTCTTATTCCTTGTTAATTATCTATTATTATTTTACAATTCTCATTTTCGATGTTTCCTTATAAAGTAGAAGTAACCATTCACTCTCTTCATCCCAAATGTGCCTTAAATTACTTATGCCCCTCATACATTCATTTTCTTTCTAAATGGTTGAACCATTAAAAAGGAGTCTTTTACTACATGATTATAACAAACTATTTACAAAAATGCATTCGTTGATCCTTAACATTTAAGGATATCTAATAAGTTTCATTTTGCGTAAAATGATCAAACAGAATTTTCAGTGATCGAATTCCTATATCAATCTTGTAGATCTTGGTCTAGTGTTATATTTAACATGACAAGATCATCGTTGTAATCAATAATATTGGATACATGATCTAACATTACAGTTTACTTTCTTATTTCAATTGAACTGATTTAATCGAAGTTTCGTACATTACGACCTGCGATCATTCACCATATAACATTTATATGTGAACGAATTCGAATCGGACATCCATATTCATGTATTGTTTCTAAAGTTCAAAACTCATAAAATCCAATTCACAGTCTTGGACAAATAAACATGTAAATGACCAATTATGAATGTATTTAGTAGTTGTAAATTTGGCACTTGCGTGGGCATTGAAATAATAAAATGCAAATAATATTTAATAGCAAGTATATTTTACGTTTCTATTTGTCAATCATCAATTCATTTTATTTATATATCTTAATTGATAAAAAATTTATCAATTATATTTACTACACAAATTTATCAATGTAGATTATTATAACTTCATGTAGTAGATGTTCTTATATAGTATTAGAAAGATTAAATATTACTATTCCAATTTTCTAATAAGGCTCCCACTAGTCTTTTATGTTTCTCAAAACCTTAAGATGAAAAATAGAAGTCTTTCGACTTCACTAATCCATGTTAGGACTGGTCTATCTTGGTATTATGACCTTGAGTTGGCTCAATAAGTCATGGCCCTACAAATGACGGATGACTCCTTAAAGGTTGTATCATATACAACTTTTAACTCGTGGTTCCTTGCCCTAATCTCATTTCGACCTTGAGTTTGCTTAACAAATCGAGAGAGATTATTTACTCGTTCCTACCATTTCATGATGGCATAAGTATAGTATTTGTACCTTGAGTTTGCTCAATAAATACATATAGCTATCTTGCCTCGTCTACTCTATATATTAATAATAATACGCATAACATCCATATCTTAAGTTTTCTGAACAACTAGAGAGTATGCAAGTAATTTATTAATATATAAATGGTAGAGGACAACATTATATTCAAAATTCATAATCTTTAACATATTTAACTTAGTGATATCAACTTATGGAATAATGTATTTCTTATGAAATACCTTCGTGATTCAAGTGTCGGATACAGCAGAAATCATGATATAATATGTATTTATTCCTTAAGTCTATTTTAGGTTTCTTACTATTTCACTTTTGTTTTATACATTCATATTATGTAAGTTAATTATTATATAACTTTTCAATTTTAATTAACTTATATAATAGTCTTATGCACATTACATTAAAAATATTATTTAATTAATTAACATTTTAATTAAAAAAAATTCAATTAAACATTTTAATTGAATATGTATACCATAACATTTATGGTTATACACATACATCTATATATATGTATGTGTATGTATGTATTTTATTATTTGTTAATTAACTTATTTAATTAGACACTTTAATTAAATATTAACTTCAAAAATTTCTTATGTATATACATATATACTTACACAATCTTAAGCAATTCAAGATAATGTAACATATATCTATACATATACATTGTATATGTGTATACTTTAATTAATTAAGAGTTAATTAATTTAATTTATTAATCTTATTAATAAATGTTGAAATTTTCAAAATTTGTTTATTACACTTTCAAAGCAGTTTTGAAAAATATATTATACCATTTATAATATAAATTGTTTTCGAAGCCAAATTTGAAAATCATATTATAACATTTATAACGTAATTCTTATTTTAAATTTAACTTTTAAATTTAAAATCTTGTTTTAATTTCAAAACAATTTTGAAATCACATTATAACATTTATAATGTATTTCCTTTTACTAATTTAACTTTTAAATTTAAAATTTCATTTTTGCTTTTCAAAACAATTTTGAAAATTAGCCCAAGGCCTAATTTGAATTGGGCATTATCTATTATGGGCAACATTTGTGCTTACTTTACTTTTCAGGCCAGGCTGGTAGGTGGGAAGGGCAGGGTACTTGATTATCCAAATTCAAGCCTAGACACTAATTTTCTAGATACCCTGCTAAATTAGTAAGCTTAATTGGTTAACCCTAACATGAATAATTTTGACTTCATCGACTATTTGGTTTCCCGATACTATTAATGGAACCAGATCAGTCGAAAGTGGGTGAAATATGTAGATTTTTTGAAAAAATCAATTTGGTCTGTTGGGCCTATAAAGTCTTAGATCCAATCTAAAAAGTGTTTTAAATAAATTCCTTTATTTATTTAATTAGTGTGAAAGAGTTCGAATTTGATATAAACTTAAATGTATGGGTGTATCAAATACACCAATGTGTGTAATAATTACTCGTTAAATTTAATTTGAAAATCAAACCATTCGTTTCCTTCTCTAAAACCTATGTAATCGATTAAGGGAAGAAATAATTTTAACTGGAGAAAGAAACCTTTCGTTTATCTCTCTGATGAGATTAATGATTCATTAAATGAAACTGAAAGATCAATTTAAACATAACATGAAACGTGAGCATATCCAAATATACTCATAGGGTATAGTATGCAAGTGCAACATATAAGAAGTGTGCATATTTAATGATTCCCTTTATATATGTCATTGTTGTCCTTAAATATATTTTTTATAAAGAAAGCTTTCAGTCCCTGATGACTTAGACGATGGAATAAAGTATGGGTTAGCTGATCTTTTTCCATCATAGTCTGAATTTTATTTATGTTACTGTTTATGTAACAAGCTCTTATGTAAATTTTTATCTCTTATGTGAGTATGTAAGGTGTAGTGTGAGTTTGTAGTTGTTGGGGTATGTGGCCTCACACCTGTTCTTATTCTACATAAAAGTAGATGGGCGACTTTAAAAATTGGCTTACCTTGCCAAAAAAAACATTTACTACACATATATAAACACACATATAATACATACATACATATATTCTTGTTTACGCTAAAGTTGATTTTACCTGTTTGACATGTTTTAAAGTAAAGCAAACAATTCAACAGTAGTTTTGATTAACTGATAGTTTAAATTAAAAATTGCAATTTTCATAAAAATCCGTTTTGTAAACCTTGAATTAAGAACATATACATATATGTATATTTATACAAACATACATACATACATATATATTCACATATATGTATATAATAATTGAATCAATCTTTTAAATCCAAAAGAAAGTATAACATAACATATGTATTCAATTAATTTGTAGTTTAAAATATATATACATTCAATTAAAGTAACAATCTTAGATCTATTTGATAACTTAAAATAAATTTTTTAAGATTTAACAGAAAAGTCCATATGTAAATCTTACAATGAATTGACTTTTATCTTTATGTAAATAATGACCAAAGTTGTTTCAAAATAACTTGTAACACATGTATTCAATTCTCAAACTTGTAACATAAAATTTGAATCAATTAATAAAAATAATTTTTAATACAAAATATTGTTCAAATAGTAATTTCTAAAATAGATCAGATTTAGACAACCAAGACACATATAAATTCATGGTAATATGATTCAAATCTAAACTAAACATACAATGAAAGAACAAAAGGGATGATGGATCTAATAAGATTATCATAAATGAATACACACAATAAAGGAATGAAGAACATATGCAGATCGGAGTTGAATCGATATTATAGACATGCTTTTATTTGAGATAAGGGAATTTGATTCACATGTGTAAAAATAATCAATTAAAGACACAATGAATCATTCAAATCCAAATCTATAAGTGTAAAATATATAAAAAATATATTAGAGAATTACCTTAGGATGTTGCTTATAAATCATACCTTGAACGATAAATCAAGAGCTCCTAGATCAAGAAATCAACCTTCAGATTTTGCAAAGATCAAGAGGCAAAACCACTTTTTTTATTTATTTTGGAATTATTTACCCTAAAAGCCATTAAAATTTGACTGAAAGAATGAAATTTTGTGAAATTTTAAACGATAAAATTCTGAAATATAAATTTGATATTTGGAATGCGTCTAGTTAAACATAGTAACTGGTAAATTTTCATCCGAAAATATGAAGTTTATTTTCGTGCGTAAATTTATTCAATTTAATCAGTTAGTAATTGATGAAAATAAAATGTTTTCGAAATCTGAATATTTTTACATAGAAAAATTCTAAATCATCTTCTGAGCAAGACGTCATTTTTTGATTTTCCAAATTCGGACTTCTTTAGCTCCGTCGATCTTATTTTTCTATGTTTTTGCTGCATTTTTCCGCTAGTAGAAAATTCGAAATTCTTATAATTCAATCGTACCATTGATATCATTATACCATTTTAATCGTCTTGTCGTACTGATCTTAATAGTATATTCAGTTGAATATTACGGTGTTCGGTGCACGGCCAAATGTACGAAACAATAACCGTACCGATACCGTTTTAAAAACCGTTTCGGTTTCCTTGTCTTTCTATCATCCACTGTATAATTAATTCAAATAGCCACTATGCATTTATATCTCCTGAATTCAGGGGATGGCTGTCACTATTCCCACTATTAGTTATTATTCTAGTTCGTGTGCCGTGTCCCCTTCATTTGTTCGTGTTCATGCTTTTGGTAGAGAAAAGAAAACGTATAACGTATCTATGCAAAGCCTGCTCACAATTTTTGGGAACCTGTTACATTTTCTCAAAATTTATATTATATATCTAACTTTATGAATTTATCTTGGCAACTGTGAAGCGTGGCCTCCTACATTCCATGCAAACATTTATTCTCTTCGACCTTTCATTTCTTCTTTGTCCTTCTTCAGAGAAATAAAAATAAAATAAAGCTTCACAAATTTTTCCTCTGCTCTGCTAGCAACCGCTCGTCTTCTTCCATTCCCTTCGCCGCGCGTCGACCTTCCTTCACCAAAACCCCGGCATGCAACAGGCCGAACCCACCTGAACTTCACCAGCACGTAGACCCCACTTCCCTCTTCCTGTGAACCGCCGTACCACCTTCCTTCAAGCGATGCACCCAGATCCGCACCTCCTCGACTCATTTTTCTCTCAACATCTCCAAGCCGAAACTTCCTCCACCCATACATCACCTACCCTTCTTACCTTGCTCTCCTACAACCTGACATATCTCCTACCGCCCACGTCCCTGCCCTAACCCACCCCGTCTCCACCAGTCGATGCAGCCACTCAAGCCTCCACCATTTCTCCACTCCTCCGAGCGCCGAACCGAGACCACTCATCTCAGCCTTCTTTCCACCCGAGTTCGCCAAGCCTCTGCTCCATGCTCCTTCTCACCGTGGCAGCAACTCACGCGAGCCTTTGTGCCACGCCACACCCGATGCCGCAAGCCTAGATCGGCTCTTTCCGCCTGTGCATCTTATAAGAGGTAGGAGCTTTGTAAGGCTTTGTTTTTTTCCCTTATACTATTATGTATATAGTTATATAGGTATGTATAGTTTGAGAGAAGTATTTGTTTATAGTGTATATATTTGATTTGCTGAAGCTATATAGATCTTTACAAGTCCTTGTTTAATTCAACTGTTTGTATTTCGATCTGTATGTAGGTTTATATATATATGCTGTTTTAGGTTGTATATATATTAGTATATTTTATACATAAGACTTGTTGGGTTTTAACGTTAAAGCTATAATAGCTATGAAGGTATATACAGGCTGTTGTGTATATGTAGTTTTACATAACCTGTCATTTTATTTCTAAGCTTTTGAAAACCGTATAAATCTATTTGTTGTATATATTTACCAGCATATATTTTTCGTGTTACATAAAAAGGTCTTTTGTACTATATTATCTGCTATTACTTTTCAAGGTATAAATGAGGTTATAATATATAAGTATATGAAGTCATAAAAATATAGAGTTTATATATATATAGTTTTATAAGCTTATTTTATATTAGTTTGCTGATTATAATAGGTTTGGTTTTACTTTATACATATGTAAGTTATATTATATATGATTTAAAATCGAATATGTATTATATCATGTATAAAATATTTGGGACAAACAGTGATAGAACAGTTTTGTTTCTTTGCTTCATATATTATTAATACATATACATTTTAGTACTCGAGTTATATGTTCTGCTTTGAGACAAATTATTTATTTTAACAATGTAAGTATATATTAATTTATTAGGAACTTTGATTCTTGAATTTTCTGTATATTGGTTTAATATATGTATTATGTTAAAATTATACTATGTATAGATATATTTTGTTAAGTGTTTTGTTTAAACCAATGATTTTGGAAATACATATATATATATATATATATAATCTAGAATATCATTTTATCTATATATAGTTACATTTAGCTGCATATTAAGCCCACTTATCCTATTTATCTTTCTTGATCCAACTTTGATTTGACTTCGTAAATTCCTCTTTACATATCAGCTTTGTCGTCGAAATTGTGCCAATCCTGCTTTTGCTTTGCTTGGATTCGAGATTCAATTTCAGTGTGCGTATCCGTGTCTCCTTTTGTAATATCTAGCCTCGAAAGGTGAGCAATCACTCACGATTAATGTTCTTTATTTATTAAATTTGATTTCAATTGAAACGACAATTGAAATATGCTGCTGTTAGTTATTTACACTGTTGTATATATGTTTTTACCTGTATCAGTTCACCTGTGACATCTGACACCATTGTCTGTTATTTATACAATGATAATCCAGTTTGGTTGTTAAATGATTGATTGTTTGATGTTGACATTGGACGTTAAATTGTTAATGTTGTAAGTGATAAATAATTTGAAATTGAAATTCACGTAGGATAGTTAGATTTGATATATGTTAAATTTGATGAGATGACATTTGCATAATATGACCCCTTTTAATGTTTAATTACTTGACACGTAGTAATATGGTTAATTACACCTTGAACCATTTGAATGTATGTGGTATAAATTGATGTAGTTTGAAATTGAACAATAAATATCAAGTGATAAACATTAATGTAATAATCTTTAATCTACATGAAATGATAGTGTGGATTCTAGAAATAATTATATTAATTTACACAAATAACAATGTGAATTAATACGATTATTTCGGGATTATTTGAATTGATTATCGGATTGTTATTGATTGTTGTTATTACTTGTTTATTTACTTTGACACCATCCCACAGTTATCACACTGCAAGTTCCCTTTGCTATGCTTTGATTCTTGAATTGAAATGGAATCGGGTTGAAATGATAAATATCCAAATAAACTTTGACCTAGGATAGAGAATTAAATAAAACCGATTGGTCAATAATTTGATTTTAAAATAAAATAAAGATTTTATTTGGATTAATAATAAGGTTTTGAAATGAAGTTGGAATTTGAACTTTTATGGAAGGAAATGTTAATATTTAATAATCTGAATCAAAATATTAACATAGTAGTTGATGAAAGAATGTTGTTTTTAAGTTGAAATTATTTAATAATTAAGTTTTGAAATTATTTAATAATTAAATAAGATTGAATTATTTAATAATTAAATAAAATTGAATGCTTTAATAAGTGAAATTGAACTTCTTGAATAAGTGAAATTAAGTTTCTTTATTAATTGAGTTTTGATATTTGTAACTAAGTAAATGAATAAGTGGAATTGAATTTCTTTAACAAGAAATAAAATGGGATTTATTAAATCAATGTAAGACTTGTAATTTAAAGAACTTGATTTGACGAATTTAATTTAATTCAATTTGAAGTTTTGATATAATAAAGTTGAACTTAAGTAATTGATTTAATGAATTGGAAATTAAATAGAAATTGTGTTGAATGAAAAATTTACTTAACGAATGTTGAATGAAATCAATCAATGAATTTAAATTGATTTGAATGTTAAAAATTAAATTAATTTAAATAATTTCGGAATAAAACTTATATACGAACTTGAATCAATATTTGAATTGTTTTAAATAGAAATTGAAATTGAATTATAAGATTTTGAAATTATGAATGTGGAAGTTTTGAAACGTAAATTATGGAAATTGATTTAGAAAGAGAAATGAAATGTTGGTTTACAAATTCTATTTGAAATTGAATTTGATTTGCTTTGAAATATATTAAACGACCAATCGGTGATATAATTTCGAAGGTTATTAAAGAGACCGGAATCGGTTAAGGACATACTCTCTGTCTAAACCGAAAACCACTTTAATAACTATACGCGGAGTGTGATCCAGAATGAAGTGGTTGGAATGATGTACGTGATAACTGAAGAAAGAGAACGATAATGGATAGCCTTGACACTTTTGTCAAATTGGAAATGACTAAAACAGGAGCCGTGCCGGGCCAAATGGGGTTAGCTTCCTCGAGCGAACACACTTCTTCGAAAACTACTCATTACTTGTTATCGATTGGTGCACCCTTGATTTTGGAGTGTTGTTTCGCGGTGTTGCGATCGCTGCGGCGATGCGTTCTCACCAGTCCGGATCAGGCAAACGGTAGTTTCACTACCTTGGGTATTGACTCATGTGCCTTGTCATACTTGTATCCCTATATACGTGACCACTATGATTTGTTTTGTGTTATACCTATGGAGTACTCCCTGATATCCCACTAGTTTACGGTGGAGTTTACAGTGCTGTATAGACTATAACGCTTATATAAAATGTGTTAAGGGGAATAATGGTAATGCCTTAACACTATTTTGATACTTTATATTACTGATAGGCATTATCTATTTATCGTACACTACAACATAGTAGATAGTTTAACGGATCCTTAAAGGATGATTATTCTAAACACCCTTTGAGTTACTTGTATTTCAGTTGCTATTTCACTTGAGTTGGATTTATTGATATAAGAATGTTAATCCTGACTCGAGTGTTTTGTGTTTTGCTTTACGCTCGGGTCAGACTGAGTGATACAGTATTCGAGACTCACCTTTGGAGTTGGAGCTTCGCTTGGAGATCCAGCTATCTATCCAGCTTTCAGATATCCAGTTGATTCCAGTGATTGTATTCTGATTCTTGTATTTGACTATTGTATTAGAGACTTCTATTGTACCTTATTTTACTCTGATATGTATATAGTAGCTTCATGAACTACTATCTTTTGTTTCCGCTGCATTTATTACTCTGTGTCTGTGATCTGTGTTCTATTTATTTACCGTATATGCTCAGTTTTGCCAAATTTAAATTAACAATTCGGTATTTTGAATTATTCAAGTCCGACATGTGCGGATGCGAATAGTCTAAAATAATGGGTCGTTACAGTTGGTATCAGAGCTTTGGTAGCTCTAGGCAAAACTTAGCATATAGGGTAAATGTATTTACAGAATCACTTTCATTCGAGTTGAATCCCTTCCTTTTGACTCAATTCCTTTGTATTTTGGAATGTTCCATGCGGTTCCAAAATCCATTCGTGTCCCTCACTATTCATCTTCTAATTCCGGAGTATCCCATAACTCCACTTTGAATGACCTTTATAATGAATCGGCGGTCTTGCCAAACTTTGAAATTTTGTAAATGGGTGAAACTCCTTTACAATATACATCGATTTACCGGAGATTTCTGTATCCTCGGTTTACGATGCTATCTATCTCCTGCTATACCTGAATTCTATTTCTTGAGATCGAATGTAGATTTGCCTTGAAATTCTGCATCGATCTTATTCTTGAAGTCACGATCGACCTGGTTAAGATTGCCCACGATTTATATAAACTTATCCATCTTCTTATTTCGTTATTTAATCATCCTTTCTTCTGTTTCGAACTTATCTTCGAATCAAAATTCTCTTTGGTTTGAGTCCATTAAATTTGAAACCCTATCCTTATTTTGAAATTTCATTCCTGTATCGTCGAGCAAAGAAATGTATTTGTAAACTAATATATAAATGTTTTAATATATGCTGTGTTGTTTGAGTTGTTGATGTTGATTTGGGTTTCCGATCGATTCGTCTGATCAACGCTATCGATAGGATTTCCAAAACACTTGAACAGAGCAAACTGACACAATATTATTTTCAAATTTGGTAAATGAAATAAATTTGTATGAATATATTATAAATATATATAAGTAAAATTTTCTGAAATTTAATAAGTTCATTAAATTGGTTGTTGAAATGATAATAATTAATTATCACTTATTGTTCTATAAATGAATTTGTAAACATGGGTTATAAACTGATTTGAAATTTAAATGAATTTAAAATTTAGAATTTGAGAATTTAATTTCCAGTGATTTCAAGCTTTGGTTTTTAAATTTTAAAAGGTATATTATTGAAAGTATTTTCAAATAGAAACCATTTTCAAAGAATTTTAAAATGTTGAAATCGGTGCTCTTCTCTTTGTCGCTGGAAAATAATTTCGGTAATGGCGGCTGCATCATCGACATTCATTTTCGAGTTTCGAAGTGAAGAGACCATTCAGTAGCTTTGCTACACTTTGTTTGGAAATTTAATTTGATTTGAATTTCTGTGGTATGACTTGATTTATTATATATATAAAGATTTAATTTGATCTGATATATACCATATATATTTATCTCAAAATTGTTTGAAGAAAACCGGAGATTTAAATTCTTAAGTTTATGATTTAAAGATGATTTCAAGTATAAACTGAAGTAAAAAATTTCGGATAAATATTTAAACTTGAAATAATTGAATTTGAAAATTTTATTTATAAAACTAAAGTGCATTTCAATATAACTTACCTAAATTATTCAGAAGTTAAAATGTAATTGGATAATATACAATATAAAATGATTTTATAAATTTGAGTGCTTATAATAAATGTTATACATTTAAATTTTAACTATATATAAAAAAAATGCTAATAAAGATGATAGAATAATAAGTTAATTGAATGAGATGAATATAATAAATTTGTTTGAAAGAATTAATAAATTGAAATTAGACCAACTTATGGAAATACCTTAAATTTAAACCAATTATTGAATATAAATTAATTGAAATTGAAATTTATATGGTTAAATTAATTTATATGGTTTAAATATATGTAATAATATATATTAAGTGGAATAAACTTAATAATAATTTGGAATAAAAGAATTAAATTTGCTGAATAAAATATGAGCATAATAAATGATTATACAAATTGATGATTTAGAAATTGTTAATTGAAGATAATTGGATAATAAGATAATGAATTTAGAAATAGATAGATTGATTTAACTTAAGTGAACTCAAAAGGATTTAACCAAATGTTGAATATTAATTAGTTTAATTTGAAATTTATATGGTTTTAAATCAGTTGTTAAAATTAACTGTTTTATTTGTATCAAAGCCATTTTTCTTTCTGGTTGGTTCTATTTTCCTACCTCCTTCCTTTTCGGGGACGAAAAGTTTTGAGTGGGGGAGAGTGTAACGACCCGGAAATTTTAACTGTTTTAATAACGTAATTAGTTGAAATTTTATGAAATTTTAAACGATAAAATTTTGAAATATAAATTTGATATTTGGAATGCGTCTAGTTAAACATAGTAACTGGTAAATTTTCATCCGAAAATATGAAGTTTATTTTTGTGCGTAAATTTATTCAATTTAATCAGTTAGTAATTGATGAAAATAAAATGTTTTCGAAATCTGAATATTTTTACATAGACAAATTCTAAATCATCTTCTGAGCAAGTCGTCATTTTTCGTTTTTCCAAATTCGGACTTCTTTAGCTCCGTCGATCTTATTTTTCTGTGTTTTTGCTGCATTTTTCTACTAGTAGAAAATTCGAAATTCTTATAATTCAATCGTACCATTGATATCATTATACCATTTTAATCGTCTTGTCGTACTGATCTTAACAGTATATTCGGTTGTATATTATGGTGTTCGGTGCACGGCCAAATGTATGCATTTCATCAAATACTAATGGTATTTAAAATTCACATAAAATTGAATAATTAATATTTCATAAATATTAATTAATTTAATCAATTTATTAATTAAATCGTGTTTTTTATTTGGAGTATTCATCATTATGATTTTGTGACTCAAAGGTGTAAATTCAGTCAGCGATTAATATCGAACAATTCGAATATTAACATTCACCCACACCTTAGCTAGGGGTTCGTCGTTGAATTTTAGAGGCATTGAAGCTAACTCGAATTAGATAAAAGCTTTGAAGAAGGTTACAGCCCTATAGAAAAGGTGGGAAATGCAGAGTTTGAATGGTAAAGTTTCCCCTTTGAGTTGGTTAATTACGAAGGAACGGTAAATGCATACCATTCTTTGACACCCTCGAGAAAGAAAAAGAAAAGTTCCATCGAACAAGCAAATGTGAAGCTGCTTTTTAAATTTTATTGGAACATTTAAGAAAACCACTAATATTGAGCCTTTGAAAGGAGAATATTTTTATATTTACCTAGAAGTGTTGACTCATGTATATAGTGAAGTTTTGGTGCGCGAGGAGTGTAAGATCCAAAGGCCAGTTTATTATATTAGCAAGCGATTCACTGGAGTGGATGGACGATATCCGAAGCTAGAAAAGCTTGTGTATTGCTGGTTGATAGCATTGAGAAACTTGAGACCATACTTTTAGGCTCATCCAATAAGGGTGTTGATGGGTTAACCCCTAAGTAAAGTGTTGCATTGTCCCGAGACTTTAGGATGGATAGTGAAGTGGAATATCAAGGTGCCTTATGTAGTTGTAAAGTTATAAGTGTAATCTAATTTTTCATGTTCTACATTTTTTCCACAGAAATGAATCAAACAAAATGAATAAAGTTATAATGATAAATAAGCATGATTAAAGGTTCAATTCTTGCCCACCGAATAAGATTGATTTCATTACTTTGTTATATAGTAAATATATGCATTGGTTGTTTATATAGTATTGATTGTTACATTATTAATAATGTATTACTAATATTTACGCTTCGAATCATTTCTAAGCATTTACAAGCTGCAGTAATAAAATCATTTTATCATCAAAATTCTAATTTGGTATTAGAGCTATAATTGCTTAACAGCAAGAAACGCCTTGCCATTAATCACATCAGATCCAGTGCTATCACTTGGAGATTAGGCTGCGCTTTGGAATCACTTTAGAATTCAAGAATTCTCATCATCTATTTGCTGCTTTAAGCAGTTTTACCTGACTCAAGATCAAGAAGTGCAACTATTGTATCAGTTCTGCCTTGCTTTTCTTGTTGTGCCTTGCCAAGAGAGCCTCTGTCAGAGAAATTTCATCATTCAAAGAGCTTCTAGCTACATAGCAATCATTTCCCACAATCGAAATCCCACTGATCGTTCTCTTTTCCTGAAATCATCACTTCTACATAATGGCAGAAGGAAATCAAGATAATTCAAATAACACATCAGCAAATTCAACTCTGAGCAACTCTGTAGTAGTCCAAAATATCACTAAAGATTTCATCAAATCCTTCATCAAACCCCAAAGCCAGTTGATCAACATACAATTAGATGATTCAAACTATCTTCTTTGGAAATCTCATATCAAAACTGTAATCAGGGGATATGGACTTGAAGACCATGTTCTTGGAACCCTAGTCACACCCCTAAATACATCACAAATCAAGAAGGAAGGCTTGTGAGCAATCAAGAATATATAATTCATCAAAGACAAGACAGTTTAATTAGTTCTTGGCTACTACCATCAATCAGTGCAAAATATGTTGCCACAACTGGTTGGATGCAAAAGTGCTCATGAGATATGGTCAACAATTGAACAATTATTCAATACATAATCTGCAGCTAAAATAATATACTACAAGAGAACTACAGAACCGTAGGGAGGAAAACTTATCTATGAGAGAGTACTTGACCAAGATTAAGACACTTTGTGATCGGTTAACCTCCGTTGCTCATATGATCACTGACAAAGAGCAAGTTTTGTGTATATTAGGAGGCCTTGATGATGAATACGAGTCCGTTGTGGTAGTGATATCATCAAAAGAGATAGAACCATATATCCAATATGTTCATTCCACCCTTCTTGCCCATGAAGGTAGAATTGAACAAAAGAAAGCTGCAATTCCAAAAATTTCTGCCAATTTTGTTAGCAACAGCAAACGCAAGAACAAAGAAAGAAACATCTATGGCAAAAATCAAACAAATAACTATCAAAGAGGAGGTATGCAATACAGAGGCGGAGGAATAGGAAGGTGGAACAATAATAACAACAACAATAGACTTAGATGTCAAATTTGTGAGAAGTTTGGACATGGTGCAAACAAGTGCTATTTTAGGTTCGATGCGAGTTATATACCATCACAGCAAAGCAATAATAACTTATGAAATTACAATCCAAACGTCAATATGGTCAACACACAACAAGATGGTAAAAGTCACTCAGAAAGCTTAAATGTAGAATGAGCGAAAATGGTGGATATTCAAGATGAAAATTAGTATATAGATACAGGGGCTACCAATCATGTGACTAACAATCTTAGCAACTTAAATCTTGGAGACAAGGAGTGTAAAGGTACACATTCTTTACATATTGGAAAAGCCTATTACAATTACCGGATATGCATATATTAAGGGTAAAAGACAATTCTATCTCAATAATTTATTAAGGGTCCCTCTAATTAGAATTTTTTTAATAAGTGTATCATAATTTGCAAAAGATGATGATGTTTACTTTGAATTTTACCCAAAACACTGTTTAGTTAGAGACATTCTAAATGTTGAAATTCTTTTGTAGGGTAGAGAAGTTAGGGGACTTTTCAAATTCAATGTTGCTAATCCAAGAAATTCTAGAAATAAAGAGTGTAATGTTTCTGAATTCAAACAGAGAGAAAACAGTAAGAAATTTGATATTTGGCATTGTAAGTTGGGGCATCTAAGTGTAAAGATTGTAAAACAAGTTTTGAATGATAATAATATTCCTGTTGATAATTTTCTTGTACATTATATTTGCACTTATTGCCAAATGGGTAAAAGTCGTAAACTTCCATTTCCAAATTCTGATGCCAAGTATAACAGACCACTTGAATTAGTTGCAATAGACTTATAGGGACCGGTCCCAATTACCTCTAATTATGGATATAAATACTACATTTCATTTGTTGATGCTTATAGTAGATATGTGTGGATATATTTGTTAAAAACAAAATCTGAAACTCATAATGCAGTCTTATAGTTTATAATCAAAA
Source organism: Allium fistulosum (assembly GCA_030737815.1). Lineage (NCBI taxonomy): Eukaryota > Viridiplantae > Streptophyta > Magnoliopsida > Asparagales > Amaryllidaceae > Allium > Allium fistulosum. The sequence goes on from CM060905.1 coordinate 91,872,088, forward strand.
ATGAAAAACAAACAAATTGTCAACTAAAGGTTATTCAAACTAATGGTGGGTCAGAATTTATGCCACTAAAGGAGTACTTACAAAAGAAAGGAATAATTCAAAGAATGACATGCCTATATACATCAGAACAAAATAGGCCTGTAGAAAGAAAACACTGACACATTGTTGAGATAGGTTTCACTTTATTAGCACATGTATCAATGCCACTAAAATTCTGGCCATATGCATTTGCAACCTCGGTGTACTTGATAAACAGGATACCCACAAAAGTGCTCAAGTTTAAGAGCCCCTTAGAAGTACTGTATAGAATTAAGCTTGATGATCAAGGTCTAAAGGTATTTGGGTGTTTGTGTTTCCCTTATTTAAGACCTTATAATACTAACAAGTTGAGTTTCAAGTCATCACCATGCACCTTTCTGGGCTATGCAACAAATATGAAAGGCTACAAGTGCTTAGACAGTAATGGCAGAATTTATATATCAGGACATGTGGTATTTAATGAGCAAGTATTTCCTTTTAATAAGTCAGAAACTATGACTACACAAAAAATATATAATCCAAAGTATTCCTTACCACCAATACCTGCTCAACTGGATGGGATTATACCAGATCAAAGTGAAACAAGACATACAAGCACTACAACAAAAAAGACTTTTCACAGCGTTTGAAAAACGCTGTTAAAAGTTTCATAGCGTTTTTAAAAACGCTGTATAACGACATGCGGTCGTTGACCCTAAATTTTTAACTGCAAAATATAAACGCTGTCAAAAACCCACTTTCTACAGCGTTTTTTAAACGCTGTTAATAATTTTTCTACTGCAAGGTATAAACGCTGTTAATAGTTTTCTACTGCAAGGTATAAACGCTGTCGTAGGGATATGCATTTTTTTTCCCAATGAATTGACAGCAATGTATAAACGCTGTCGTAGGGATATGCATTTTTTTCCAATGAATTGACAGCAATGTATAAACGCTGTCGTAGGGATATGCATTTTTTTTCCAAAGAATTGACAGCAATGTTGTGCCATTGCAATATTCACACATATCATTAATATAAACTACATTTAATTATATTTTAATCAGTTAATGTACATAACATAAACAAATTAAACTAAAAATTGTAAAATAAAAGCATAACTATTAATCACTTCCATAAAATAAGTTGAACACAATATCCATGAACAAAGTTTACATAAACCCATAAAGAGAGATAAAATTTATAAACCAACTGCATACAAAATTAGACAAATGCACAATATCTAGAAAGCAAGTTTGCATCTAATATTATCGACAAAATGTGCATAAAAGTAGTTCAAATACAGGCTGAAAATGAAAAATGGCAGTACGAAGATAGTTAGACATTGGTTTACTGAATTGTTGCCAACAGGGCAGTCTGAACTCGGCAAGATTCCTCCTTCCGTCTTTTTTTCTTGACTTTTTGTTGTTGAGCTATCACTAACCATGGCTTTGTCAACATCCTGTGAGTAGTAATTACAGTAAGCTTTAGACGTATAACTGTTAGTTAAATATAAAGAGTACAATTTCCAGTTGAAAAAAAATGTGTTTTTCAATAAACATGTAACTGGAAGTTCTATGCAATATTTGCACAGTGATATATTTAATGCATAATATTTTCTGTAGTTAGTTTGTTTCTATGATAAACTGTTTTGGTTGCTTCTTTGCATGTTATTATCTTTCAATTCCGGTAACGAAATGCTGTTGGAATTTTTCCTGATGATAGTTTATATGTTGTAGTTTATGCATGCAATTTTTCTTAGCCTGAATCCATCTATTGCTGCCTAAAACATTTTCTTGAAATTGTGAGTTAATAAACTCACAATCGTTAGATAATTGCACAAAGGCAATACAAACTCAAGAAATGAATATTTATATTTCCAATTTTACTAAACAAATATTTTTTAGGTTATCAAAATCCTTTTACTACATAATCAAATTCTAAAATTTCAACATTTGATTTTGTAAATTTATATATTTTATACGTATTATATAAATATTATAAATTTTCATCGGCTACGAGTTGCGAGGGATGAATTGAAAGTTATTGACATGCAAAGGAGCAACCCAAAAATAGATTTTCACAGAGAACTACAACTACAGGAAGTATTTCTATGAAGACAATATTTGCACGGATTTTGGTTCTACTAAGTCTAAGCTTTCCAGCAATATAAAAATCATCAAAATCGGATTTACGATTTGAAAGTTATGCTAAATTTACTTTCAGCTTAAATTTTAGAATTTTATAAAATTAATTAATTTCTATAGACTTAGTTAATTTTAAAAAACTAAGCTAAAAACTAACAAATTTTAGTTAATTTTTATAAAACTTAGTTAACATAATTAGTTTGGTAGGTATATATGCATATGCTACAACTAAATTCTAACATTATCGTATTTTGGAAAAATCCAACCAGTGAATTATGAATAAAGTAATAAATGCTTACCCAACAAGTGAATATTAATAAATAATGAAAAAGTAACAAATTTTGTATAACTGTAGATGTACCTTTATCATTGTACAATGCTACAACTTGATGGATATCTTCATTTTCTCAAGCATATTGAATTGCTCTTAAACCAGAAGCAGCTAAAGCCTGAAAAATAACAGCTGGCATTTTAACTAAGAAATTTAGATAAAAAATCAAATGCAGTGAAGTCAATTATAAAAATACATGGAAAATTGAAGAAGCAACAAAAAAAATGATCAATAAAAAATGACAACTAAAGTATTATAACTAAAAACTCCTATAATACTATCAAAAAACAATAAAAAATCATAAGTAAAATCATTCAACATGGTTTTATGGTTGATAACATTAAGTTTTCTTCTTGAATCGTCAAATGAATATATAAATAAACTACATCTCATTTATATGTATACAAACATATGCTTACAGGAAATAAAATTAGCACTCAAGTGCTTTCGGTGCTCTCCGTTCCCTCTTATCTTTCCAAGAAGCATGATAAATTTGTTGTTTTGAGTTGTTGCCTTGTTCCCTAGTAGACTCATGTGAATTGATTTTATTCTCTTTATTTCCCACATCATCCTGAGTAAAGCTTCCTTAGAAACCTCAAAAAGTAAACCTTGCTTACAAGAGTAAATAAATAATTTCAACACCCACATACCTAGAACTGCATCTCAAAATTATGCACAACAAGCTAAGCATAATTACTAAATCATCAATATATATGGTTTTTTACCAAAAATTAGAACATTTATCGACTAAGTTTCAATAAATAACTTAGATTAGTTCAAAAAGTTAGAGCATCTCAAAACTTATTAACATTTATCTTAATTCCAATATATATTACAATAGTGCAGACAATGAATTAGTTAAAATTCTAATAAAAGATGATTATATGCTATCCAGATACATCCATTGGAAAATATTAGTGTACTTTAATTCAAAATGCACAACAAAATCAGTATAGCAATGGGTATAAACAAGAAAACTAAAACGCGGCAACAACCAAAACCAACTAATAGTAAAGGAAAAAAAGTATAAGAAAATGCAGAAAATCCTGGCACAAATATACATGGAGGATGAAAGGTGTTGCAACACCTTTCATCCCTTAAATTGGTAAAACACAATATATTCTTGTCTCTGATGTTATATTGTTTTTCTGATCCAAATTTAACATCAAATTTCAGATTATATGATTTTTCCCTATAATGGACTAGTAATAATAAAAGCAAAAGGTTGATTTGATCACCACAAATACATCTGATGTTATATTGCATTATCTAATGTAAAATAATTAATATGCTAAAAGCTAATTTTGGATCATTGTAATTTGGTAATTCTATCAATTAGTTATAACAACAATTCATAATTCAATTTTTTGTACATGTAAAAGAAGCATAAAAAGCAATCAAACTCTTGAAATACTTGTTTGATACTAAGTTGTTTTTTAAAGGAAAAAGGCATACACTTTGCATATGTATTTGATCAACATAAAAAACAATATTATTTAGTTGGATTCACTTGATTTGAAAACAAGCATTTCAGGAATGACCAGTAACCGACTGATATTTATATATTATCATTCCTCTTGCCATTGTCATCTATATTTTATTGATAAATCTTCCAAAAAATACAAATAAATTACTATCGTTAAATGCATAATATTCATCCAGTGATATATTATCACAGTTCATGCACCCAAAGCTACCAAAATTAGAAAATTAGATATACTTGATCCCACCATCATCTAATCTTGGGTGCATATTTTTGTTTTAGGAAGTTGATTAAATATCAAGTCCATACCATTTTCATGAGTAGTGATATAACAATATGAGATACAACATAAATTAATTTTTAGGTCCATATAATACTGGTAGTTAAATTTTGCTATTAATATTGTGCTAAATCATGTATTGTTGTCTGAAGGAATTTTTACGCAACTATGCTCTTGATTATTTCTAATCTTTCAAAATACAGTAGAATAATGCCTACTGTTAGAGCATCTCCATTAGAATGCCTATTTGAAGTGTGGGAAACCCTTAAATAAATACGAATTCCTCCTACTTCTGCTTAAACAAATACATGAAATTTTAGTGTACACCTTCCAAGCTTTTTTATATAATTTATGCTTTAAAAGTATACGTTTTATGACCATCTGAGACTATATAGAAGAAACTTTTTATACTTTGTTTAGAAAGCTCAATTTTGAGTGTTTCACAGCTATGACTATAATTGCACTCATTTAAGCAAACTTTATTCTCTATAAAATTTTGATTATGCCAATAGCAAGGCGCAATACCCAAAAAGAGATTTTGCATTTGACAATGATGGTCCAATATTTTGTCTTATAATAAGAGAGTCAACGGATACAAATCATAAATTTTAAATCAGTTATTTAGTACCTTTTCTTAAATATGCATGGTAGAACCAACACATGAGACTTTGCTAAATATATATTATTGGCATCTTCAGTTACCTACTCAGTTTGATCCTTCATAATCTCTAAAATAAAATTTCCTATCTATGCATAGCATTTCATATAACCAAAAGTACCGACCGGTATGGGAAAGAATAAAAAAGTGAAATTGAGCAAGAAAGTACCTCAGGAATAACGCTAGGAAAATTAGATACAAAAAGCATATCATTGCTTGTTAGCCTTGATAACCCGAGAATAATGTCCCAATGTTGCAGGTGCTTTCTCAGAATGAACAACTTCTTTCTTACCTAATATATAGACAGACAATTTAAAAGCTACAAACGCCTAGGCATATGCTTATAATACACAGACATACGCATGCAGGTGGGCAAATATATACAAAAACGGTTAGTTGAAGATGATGAAGGATATGAATTCACTATTGTATTGCATATGATATAAGAATATGTTATATTTTAGGCGTGGAGTAATTCAATGTGGGCATTGTAAAACAAAAAGTAACAGTGAAAGGCATACTCACACCTAATGTTTTTAGGCCTTCTCAAAAAAAGAAAATTGCCTCTTGTCTATTGTAGGAAAACCACCATTTGTAGAAATTTCCAAACATAATACTCACCTCATATCATAAAAAATGAGTATAGTTCGTTAATGCTTAGCATTAAATTATTCTCTAGAATGAGTGTCAAAGAATTAAGATGTTTGTATAGATTAAACTTATGTTACAAGCACGTAAAGGAAAATTCACAAGCTGACTAAAGAATGATCTTTGATGGTCCATTATTAATCTTATTATTAGTCTGCACATTAAAAAGAATTTTGATCTTGTTATTAATATTCTCTTGGGAAAAAGATATACTAAACCTATTATTTAATTCTTACCCATACATCCATTGCAAAAAGAAAATATTCATAGAAAAAATAAGAAATAATATTGGTAAATATGTTTATCAACTACTAAATTCCACCTCCATTGATTCAAGACTGCCCTATATATTATTGTGTAACTAATAATATTGGATTCGACGATGGAGCTCTGACTGAATCGGAAATTCAGGTTAGAGAAGAAGAAAAGAAATTTTAGGGTTCTTTAATTTTGGTGGAAGAGCTGACTGTGAAGTGAAAATAAGAGGCAGCTTATAGAGTTAACCCGCCTTTCTAAATTTTTAGCGGCAATGATAAAATAGCGTTCGTATAATGAATGTTTTCTTTCGAGGTATTTCATACAGCACTCACCTCAAAAACGCCGATAATAATTGTTGTTACTGAGTTGTTTTCTTGTAATGTTTGGCTTAAAAAGTAAGCTCTTAATTACGATTTAAATGGAAAGTCGATATGTTTACCTGATAAATTTGGTTCTTTCCTCGTTACTTGAATCTGGTTTAGGTTTTGAAACTCCCTTAGGAATATAAGCCTCATAAATCTTGTTTGCACATAAACTCCCCCTAACTTCGATCATGGATTCAACTTCCTCATCGGACTATTCGTCTAGTGTTACCGATAAAACCTGATATTTTCCAGCCAAGTTCAGAATCAAACTAGTAATTGGAGATATCTTTAGCAATGCAATGAATCAAGTAAGTAGCATCAGGTGTGATAAAATGTTGTAAAAGTCAAGGTATTGCATTTTATGAGAGGGTAAAAATATTGCAAATGAGAATTGAGAAGGTTCAAAACATATAAAATGTGAATTGCATTGTTGTTATATTATGATGATACCTTTGATACATGGGCACCAAGACTGGTGTGGACACCACAACAATTAAGGCATATGAACACTCCAATATTTGCCGACCTGTAAAATTAAGGTAACAAGCATTTACTCCTAAATACTATTCCAGTGCCAGGGTTTCTCTTATGTATTGGTGGTACATATGAATGAATTTTCTGACTATGAAAACAAAGGAAAAGTCTCTAAATACCGAAAATATACGTAAAATTCTAGGACTTGCGCCCATTTTGGATCCGATGCACCACAATCTGCACAAGTGTGATTTTCTCTTTTGGCTAGCAGCTCCTTTAATTTCCTAACATTACCTACAGCAAATCAAAAGAAACTGAAAATATTTTTAGACTGAAAACCAAATAATAGAAGGAATATTTTGGAAATATAATCTATATTTGTTAGCTTTATTTGATTATATACATCTGGACGTAATTACTCTGTCATATGAATCTATGATTGGGGAATATTTTGTTCTTTTCACCTACCCAAAATAAGAAGCAACTTTTCAAAAGACGAAAACAGAAGAAGAAAAATCTGCCCTGTTTAAAACGGTTGAGAACAAAGCACCCCTTATTCAATTGTTTTAATATATATTCTTATTAGACTTTTCGAAGATTTGAACTCCAACAATTAATATGATCAATGACATCTACACCACCTATTTGACCTAAATTACTATAGTACCAGTTTAAACTTAAAATTAATGTTGCATCTGAAGTCATTACACTATAGATTACAAAACAATACCTTGAGTAAGCTTTCTATATTCAAAGTAACGGTTACTCATTTGTATTCCGAATTTTTGAAATAGAACAATTTCTACTTTTACCTGCATCAAGGTTTTAATCTTGGTTAAGAAACTTTCAAATCAGTGTTACTAATATAAAAAACATGATGGTTTGAAACTTCTACAAAGCCGTTACCAATAGAGCATGCATAGACTCCTAATAGTAGTTATGTGGACCTCATATAGGTCCATAAAAGAATCATGGGGTACGGATGTGATCTTGATCATCAAGAATCTTAATTGATTTATGGTGCTGAAATCATGCAACATGGCTCTTAATTAAAGGCATTTTTGTTTTCTATATTATTTTATAAAGAACAAAAAAAAACAATAAAAGCAGATAACTAGCACCTAATCGATCAAAATATTCATTACTAATGTAAAATTAAGGGTATTATTCTGTTCATTATTCAGAATTTTGAATTTAATGTGCATGCTTAATCAACAAGCTTGAATAAGTCTCCTCGGACAACACAGCATTGCACATCTTATCAAAATCCAAACTCAAAAGACTGGATAGTCTATAGTCAGAACTGCTGCTACTTGGAAGCTTCAACAATAGTCCAGGATCCTCAGTACAATTAGCATAACTGACTGATACTTGTGTGATCAGACTAACTAATACCTAAAAACTATTTGTTTGTTTTTATATAAACATGAGAAATGAGACTTGTTTGTAAGAACAAGAATTACTTTCCACATCTAAATACAGGTCAACATGTTGGTTAAAAAGCATATTACTTTAAAACATATCAGAAGAAAATTCAACTAATACCGACCTAGTTGCGAAGCCAAACTACAATGAAGCTGAACTACAACCAAGCAATTCAGTACTCCTTTGCTTTACCATCGATGATAATAATAGGTATACCACACTCCTGCGTATCGTTTCATACCTAAATGTGAAGCCAAACTACAACTTTAGTTCACCATCGATAATGATAAGGGAATTATATATAATTTTTTATGCAATTTATAAATGTGAATCGGGCTTTGTCATTGAAAGAAGTTCATATCATTTCATACCCTTCATCAAGTATGTAAAAAGGGCACCTCGATCCTACATAATATGCAGCAAAAAATTTCTTAACTTTTTGTATAAATGTGTCTAACATAAGATACTAAACTGTGAAAATGGACTTTGATTATTTTTGGGCTTTTGAATGATGCAATATACTAATCATCAGGAATATAATTATATAAATAATAAGTAAATACATTTGAGTATCCAAGAGAGTATCCGACAAACATGTTTGAAGTAAGTTGCAACAGTAGATATAAGAATAAGATTGAATAAATCATACTTGTATCGCTTGTTAAATGATTGTATTACAGATAATTTAGATGGTCCAGGATTGTATTTTTCTATGGTTTTTCTAAACATGTAGTAAGCATGATTGCATTTTATGGTTCAAGCTTCCACGTCCTATAAAGCAGGTTCTTGTTTGATGATCCAGGATGTCTTCTTAATTTTACTTCCATAACTTCTTGTTTCATTGTTTACACCGTCAAAGAATCCAACGTCGCTTCAAATTTTAAACAACTTTGACACAAAAAACTTATACAAGTTTGCTACTTAATCTCAAACTAAACTATACTTGGTGATATATTAGTTTTTCATGTCAAGAAATGAGCCCTTATGAAATAAAGATAGTTTATGGCTCGTATATATGGTTCAATGGTTTAAATTATCCCGTGAGCATTATAGAACTAGATGAAAAGTAATCCATCATATTGAATGAAAGCTATTCCATGTTGCATAAGATGGGCTTTCCAGCTAATCCGTAGAGTTGATACATGAATGTATTGTTACCTCTAGAATTTATATTTTGATTCAGAAAATTCTTAGAGCACCTAAAATGATTTATGCATGTCATATTATGAAGTCAAAGTAAAAATATAATACCTGATGAAAGGGGATGCCATTACCTTCGTCTATGCCTAAGAGTTCATCCCAATATCTTAGAAATCTCTTTTTGTTAGTACTGCACAGTTCATGAGAGTTGGGTTTTATTATATAGGATAACATGATTTTAAACTTTAGTCCAAAATATCTCAAATAAAATGAAATAAAAGACCGCCACTATAATAACAAGTAAATACGGCAAAGATTAACCTTCACTATAATAACAAGTACAAATGATAATCATAGGCATTATTCATATGTCTGGCAATTGAAAGAAATTCAAGGATAGCCTCATCAAGTGAATTACTATAAAAAGAAGGATTTTTACCTTTTAATATTAAACCATTTTATCACAATATCCAATGACTGAAAGTAAAAGTTGTCGGTACAATATAACTAAAATATTACATAAAATCGTTTCTGTCTAAATTCATAATAAATATTATGGTAGGATTTCAAATTAAGTACAAGATCATGCCATGGAAAATTTATTATAATAAAAAAATTGTGTATAGTATCATCAACAAACTATTTAGCCTTATCCTCAGATGCTAAACAATGATTCAAAAGCTTATGCAAGTGCACCTTAGAGTAACTCTATGAGATAATAATGATCTCGCTAAATTAGCTTAGTATAACTTATGCAAGTGCACCTTAGCTTACAAGATGTTAGTATAAACCATCATACAAACTAGCTTACTTTGGTTGAAATATAAAAATAAGCAATAAGGAATACCTTTTTGACATTCAATAATCTACAACGATACATGGATATGTTCTAGTAGTAACTGTTATCAAAAAAAAATTATTGAACAATCTACAAACATAGTATGATTAGATGTTCAAAATCATCAACAACTTCATTCCTAGTCGGTTAGTCGTACAAAGTTATGTCTTTTCTAAAACCATTATCGAGTATAGAATCATCACATACTATTTTGACTCCTAAGCCATACATGGAAATATTACAGTATCACATGTATAAACCTAATACTTGCATATTATGTCCTCCGAAACAACATTCGTAAGAGATTTGTCTTAGGAATTAATTAATTAAAAATTATACTACAAGAGAATGGAACAAACTTTGACAGTCACAAGTGTACTCCAATGGGATAAAAATCCATTGAAGATTATTTTCTAAACAAGCAATGCACTGAATGCACTTACACACTCAATATGTCTAAGAACTCATTGAATATTCATGGCATGTGAAAAAAATCAGTACAATGGAGCAAAATAATTGAAAACAAACCATATTCAAAGGAAAAAACTAAAACGAAATCAGTACAAGGAGTCTCACTAAAAAACAAACTATTAACAAGCTTTTGAACTAGTAATGAGATGAGTCGATAAGCATTGTTTTGTAAAAATAAACATGCCTAGTAATAAATCAAATAAAAGTGTTTTATTCATCTACTGAAGAACCAAAAGTTACCTATAGCAATTGAACTTTATTAGCAGCTCGACTTCATCGAGTTTTTAGAAAGTCGTTATGACAATTGATGATCGAACAAAGTTCGACTTAGGGCAATCCATAAATCAGAGTATTTGGAATATGTAAATCGAAATCAAAAAACATAATAAACCTAAAAATTGATGAATTGAATAAAGATAAAAAAAAGGTAATTAGGCTACCTGAAGTATGAACATATAAGTAGGATGACAGTGACTATCAACTCCACTAGAGGAAAATCGAAGGACAGGCGAAATTTGAAGGAAACTGTTGGTGGAGAATAAATGAAGGAGAGATGAGGGAGCGGTAGTTTTGATAGAAGAGGGAAACTGAAATTTTTGGTAAAAGTATAATGAGAGAGGCAGAAGATGATAGACACTGAAACATAAAAGTATTCTCAGCGTTTGAACGCAAATTATTCTCTGAATGAAATAAGTTTTACTGCGTTTAATGTTAAAACGCTGAGAGCAAATGCAATTGAAGTAAGTTTTTGTTGTAGTGAAGTCAAGGTGGTCAACTTTCACCAATGACAATTCAAGGTGATTTCAACCCACAACTCACTTTGTCCAATTCAGAACCAGGTCATGAGTCAAATAGATCACCTGAAAGCTCAAATTATGTCTCATAATAAGACAATAATGCTCAATCAGATCCTTATCAAGTATTGGATGATGCATTATCACCCAATACTCAACAAGAAATTACGACAAGTGATAGAAATCAACAGTCTGCAAGAACCGAGCACCATATGATAACAAGAGCAAAGAGTGGGATATTTAAGCCAAAAATATATAGTGCAAGCTTGGAAACTAAAGAACCAAGCACATATTATCAAGCTATGCAAGATGAAAAATGGATAATTGCTATGAAAGAAGAATATGGTGCACTTATGAGAAACAAGACATAGGATCTTGTTCCTCTACCAAATAAAAAAAGTGTTATAGGATGCAAGTGGACATATAGATTACAGAAAAATGTTGATGGTTCAATCTTTAAACACAAGGAAAGACTAGTAGCCAAAGGGTATTAACAATAACATAGCATTGATTTTAATGAAATTTTATCACCAGTTGTGAAACCCACTTCTATTAGAATTATTTTGACTATTGCCTTGCAAAAAAATATGGACCATCAAGCAACTAGATGTAACAATGCATTCTTAAACGGTGTATTGGAGGAAGAGGTTTACATGGATCAACCCCAAGGATTCAGACAAAAAGGGAGTGAAAACTTGTTTGCAAATTAAATAAGGCAATTTATGGGCTTAAGTAATCTCCAAGAGTGAGGTTTGACAAATTAAGGTCAACTTTAGCTAAACTTGGTTATAATTCAACAAAATCAGATAACTCACTATTCACCAAGTTTACTAATGATACTTTCACTTACGTTCTAATATATGTCGATGATTTTATAATTACAGGAAGTAGTGCAGCAGAAATAAGTAAGCTCACACTACATCTAAACAAAGAATTTTCTGTCAAAGATCTGGAAGATCTAAACTACTTTCTTGGTATTAAAGCAAAGAAAGTATCATCTACTGAAATGCACCTAAGTCAAAGCAAGTATATCTCTAAAAACTGGCTAAGGCTAAGATGGATTAGGCAAACTCTTTATCTGCTCCAATGACAAGCAACTTACACTTATCAAGAAATAAAGGTGATCCAATAACAAATGATAAGCAATACAGAAGTATAATTGGAGCACTTCAATATTCCACAATAATTAGACCAGAGAGTACATTTAGTGTAAACAAAGTCAGCCAGTTCATGCAAAAGCCACTTGATGAGCATCAGAAAGCAATAAAAAGAGTTCTTAGATATCTTAAAGGAACTATAAATCAGGGATTAGTTCTAGAATCATGCAAAACATTAAACATTAATGGTTATGCTGATGCAAACTGGGCCACTGACCATGATGACCGAAGATCAACTACTGGATATTGTGTATTTTTAGGTAAAAATCCGATCTCATGGTGTTCTAAAAAACAACCTACCATGTCAAGATCAAGTATTGAAGCAGAGTATAGAAGTGATGCAAGTGCTATAGCAGAAATAATGTGCATTGAGTCACTATTAAGTGAACAAAAATTGAATCTAACAGTAAAGCTACAATATGTGTGACAACCTCAGTACAAAATTACTTGCAACAAACCCAGTTTTACATTCGAGAACCAAACACATAGAGTTGGATCTATATTTTGTAAGAGAACAAGTTATGAAAGGGAAATTAGCTGTAAACCATATACCTGCAGCTTACCAGAAGGCAGACATCTTAATGAAGCCATTATCGAAGCAAAGTTTTCTCGGGTTAAAGCACGAACTACAAGTTGAAGATGTCAAGCTCAATTGTAAAACACATATCTGACATCGATTAGAGATGCAAACTCTTCTATAAAACAATTGCAAAAAAAGGATGTTGCAGAGGCACATCTTGCAGAAAAGCAACCATCTCAATCTTACTTAAGACAACTCGTAAATCCCAAATTGAAGCTCAATATCTCTTCAGAGAGCAAGCAGATCTTAAAAAATCACTAAAAGCTTAGAACTTTGCAAGATTGAAGCATTAATTTTAGAAGATTGACAAAAGTCAGCTAAGATTTGGGAAAATTGCAAATCCTAACTTCGTTAGGTTTGAAGGGGGGAATAAGAGTAACGACGAAAATTCTATCGAGTTAGAAAATCGCGGATAAATTTCAAATTAAAATTTACCGCAAGCGCACCACGTACTATCGTAGTACGTAGTGAGTACGGGTCGATCCGCAGGGAATTGTTGATTTTAAATCTCTATTCAATCAAATTATATCGAAGTTGAGAGTGAACTAGAATGGAAGAAAACTAACAAAAACTAGCAAAATAAAAATAGATAAAAATATGAAAGTTAAATGACAATTTAGAGATAATTTCACTCTCTAGATCATATAGTTCAACAAATTATGAAATTATTATCTCTCTTTTTTTGGTCATAAGTGAATTTAAATGATGTGTTTATCTTAAGTATGGCCTATTTGTGCTATTAATTAGCTCAACATAAGCCATCAAACTATAACACAACCTTTAAATCACTTTTAATTCTGATGAAAAATAACAAGAAGTTGAAAATGAAATCTATTTTAAGCATGGCCTATTAACTATTGATTAAAAATATAGACCATCAAATTTTGATTTAATTTCACTTCATTGCTATAATCATATGTAGACGAAGAGGCAATTTGTGATTCATATGACTAAGCATAGCCTATTTGTTTTGAACAACATAGGCTATCAAATTCAACATGAAACAATAAATCACATCAACACTCATTTAAGCACAAAGGAGATCATAATTAACAAGTTATGTTGAAGCTACATAATTAGAGAGCTTCATTGCCCCTAAATTTAAGGGGTTTAGCCTCTCATATTTGTTATCAAATCAACAAATATAGCTTGCAACATGAAACAAAAAGAAGAGAAAAAGAGCTAAATGAACAAGAAATAAAGCTAATCTACTTGCATTAAAATCAAACTACACTACTATCATGAAAGGAAGTAAACAAGAAAAGAAAAGAGCAATGTATTAAAGTTGCATAAAAAAATAAATTACATGAAAAAATGGCTAAGTAGCCATGAAAAGAAAAGATAAGCTTTCTTTTATTTCTAAGCTAAAAACTAAACTAAAGAGAAGAAGAGTTACATGAAGCATAAAGGGGTATTTATACAAGTTTAAAACCCTAATTCACTTTTTTGGTGAATGCCCAAACTACCCCTCTAGGAAGTGTGGTGGCCAAGTAACCATTAGCATCCAATAATCATACATTAAGTGTGCATGAAGATTTAATGGCTTTTTAACATGTGGATTAGCTCTAATTTGTACATTAAGGTAAGTGGGTAGGTGGGGTCCTCCACGATCATCACTTTGAATTATTTCCATCTTCGTTTGTTCTCTTCACTCTTGTGCATGCATATATCTTAATGAAACCACTTGTAAAATCACTAAAATCCTACAAAACAACATAGAAAATTCCAAGTAAATTTTCACAATTTAATAAATGCACAAAATGACCATTTTGCCCCTATATAAAGATGAATTATGTGACAAATTGAAAATAATTTGAATTTTGGTTTAAACAAGTTTAAATACGTGATATGATCATTTATTTAATTTAAATAGATTAAATATGGTGGTAAAAATATGCACATTTACGTGCACATCAAAGAGATAATAAAAGTCTCGTGACTTGGTATTACAAGTATATGTGACCGAGTCATAGTGCCGAACCAATCAAACATCTCTTCATCAAACAGATACAAGTCACTAGGTCACAATACAACCCGCTACAATATTACTTTGTATTATATAGATAATGGTCAAATGTGTACTGCATTAAAAAAAGACTTCGTGTAATTCCTCAGCATTTACAAGATGCAGTAATAAAATCATTTTATCATCAAAATTCTATTTTTTTACAATGTTTTTAAATACACGACAGTCCCATCTGCCCCTTTTTTGACATCGGTACTCTCTAATTTATTTCTCTACTTCTATCACTCATGTATTTTTTTTCTTATGATTTATCCAAGAGAGTTTAATTATTTACTTCTATCTAGAGGTAATAATTTTCTTATAATATTATTTCCTACATCTACTTATGTCATCATTTTGTCATTTTGTAATATCAGTGAGTTTATAATTAGCGTTATCCATAAAGTTCATTTTTCTTATAATTTTCATACCTTTTGTTTTTCACTTCTTAACTTTGGGAGTTTCCATATTCAATGCATGGTAATAATGAGTACCTTGAATAACATCTTTCTTTCATTAGAGAATCTTACTCCAACTTTTAGAAACTGGCTCACTGGTCACAACATTGCAAGTCACGACAACCACATAATGCGCCTTGATGAAGAGTATATTTATTACTTATTTAAAACAGCCATTAAAAATTTTATAATTGACATAACCACTAAATATGTACTACTTTGATTATTTTGTGTTATTAGTTTCAATGTCTATTAACATATATGATATAAAGCATGTTTTGACGCTGAAAAAAGATCTCCAAAATGTCGTCACTATATGGAGATGTTGCATTTTGCGTAATTTTTCTTGTTGAAAAAATGTTACAATCTTAATATCCTCGTATATTTTATAAAAGTTAAGATTGAGGTATTTTTGCAAATATAATGGCTGAAAATGACAATACATAGTTATCCACTACCAAATTATTATCTGATCGCACAATTTGTGTAAGGAGTAATATTTGAAGTTCAGACAAATCAGATTCATAAACTAATTACCCCTCATCTTTGGATTAATAGGTATCAAAGACAGACTGATTGCAACTCATCATTGCATTATTAGATGAGTTCATGTCTTTGAGGGTACAAGAAAAATGTTTAAAAAAAAAATTAAACTAGACACATCTTAGCTAATTAGATGATAAAACAAAGACGACGTAGCTAATTTATGTTGTATTGCCCTATTAGCCTAGTCCTGTAGTTTGAAACTTTGAACTAAAAAGTACACGCTTCGGTAACAGTTTCAGTAGCTTTAATCGATCATAGAAAACATAAAGCTAATTGATTATTTCTCATTACTTTAAAGATGGGAATACTAGAAAATTTACAGTTTCGCATTTTTGAAATACTGTTAGATGTTATGTTCTCCTATCATTGTGGCTGTACAGTTTGAGAACAACACAGAACACTAAGTTTCCACTTCATAATTTGTTTTGAACAACATAGGCTATCAAATTCAACATGAAACAATAAATCACATCAACACTCATTTAAGCACAAAGGAGACCATAATTAACAAGTTATGTTGAAGCTACATAATTAGAGAGCTTCATTGCCCCTAAATTGAAGGGGTTTAGCCTCTCATATTTGTTATCAAATCAACAAATATAGCTTGCAACATGAAACAAAAAGAAGAGGAAAAAGAGCTAAATGAACAAGAAATAAAACTAATCTACTTGCATTAAAATCAAACTACACTACTAGCATGAAAGGAAGTAAAAAAGAAAAGAGCAATGTATTAAAGTTGCATAAAAATAAATTACATGAGAAATGGCTAAGTAGCCATGAACAGAAAAGAGAATCTTTCTTTTATTTCTATGCTAAAAACTAAACTAAAGAGAAGAAGAGTTACATGAAGCATAAGGGGTATTTATACAAGTTTAAAACCCTAATTCACTTTTTTGGGGAATGCCCAAACTACTCATCTAGGAAGTGTGGTGGCCAAGTAACCATTAGCATCCAATAATCATTCATTAAGTATGCATGAAGATTTAATGGCCTTTTAACATGTGGATTAGCTCTAATTTGTACATTAATTTAAGTGGGTAGGTGGGGTCCTCCATGATCATCACTTTGAATTATTTCCATCTTCGTTTGTTCTCTTTACTCTTGTGCATGCATATATCTTCATGAAACAACTTGTAAAATTCCCTAAAATCCTACAAAAAAATATAGAAAATTCCAAGTAAATTTTCACAATTTAATAAATGCAAAAAACGACCATTTTGCCCCTATATAAAGATGAATATGTGACAAATTGAAAATAATTTGAATTTTGGTTTAAACAAGTTAAAATACCCGATATGATCATTTATTTGATTTAAATAGATTAAATATGGTGGTAAAAATATGCACATTTACGTGCACATCAAATACCTTGTAACGACCCGTAATTTTCGATAATTAAAATAGTTAGTTTAATAAGATTTTTGTAATTTAACCTGGAAAGAAATAAAATTTTGTGGTATATTAATGGAATAATAACAAAATTAAAATGAAACAATGTTAATTCAAGTTGATTGTTAACAATCTTAATGAAATTCGAATTCATTGTAATTTAGGATGCTAGGCTTGGTTATATATTGAATTAACCAATGAAATAATATATTGATTAATAGTAATTGAATGAAATTAGTGTTATGAAAACTACTGGTAGCATTTGTTGTAAGTAATAAACTTATAAATGAAATAAAAAGTTAATGGTAACAACTGTTATAAGTTACCTATTTATTTAGTTCATAAAATTTAATTTGGAATCAATTGCAATTAACTCACTTGAGTAGTGCAGTTAATGTAGGTTTAATTGATAATTGAAGAATGTTAAATTCAATAAGATGTAACCAATGTAAATTCTATTCGTAATATGATAATTGATTGAATAAAAATAATTGAAATTCAAGTTTAAATAATTTATTGGAATTCAATTTATAATAAATGGATTTATTGTAAGTAAATGAAATTAAATACTACGTTAATTGAAATTAAGATGAAATTGGAAATTATTAATGCACTAAGATATAAACCAATGGTAATTATATCCATAAGATGATAATTGATTTAATAACAGGATTAAAAATCAAATAAATGAAATTTTGGAATTCTTATTTTTAATTACTGAATTTTTGAAATTGAAATTTAACAAGGTAAATTGTGAAATATTCCACAGTAAATTGATATAGAAATTTGTTTTAAAGGACTATAAATCACTAAGTAATCCAGAGTGATAGAAATTGTAAATTATTAAATTTGAATGAAATAGTGATTTAATTATTTATTTATTTGTTTAATTTAATTAATTAAAATATAGCCATTTTGGCAACTGACTCGGATTTCAATGAAACTAGTTTCATCGGATCCGTAACAGTGAATTATTGTAGGATTTCAAGTTTCGTAACGATCGGACTTGCCGTTTGATCGTACGGACTCGAAACTCCTTGAAATCTATTTAATTGAAATCAATATGAAATAAGATGGTTTTAGCATAACTTCTTCATACGATGGAATTTGAACTTGAAACCTGTTCCATTGAGTTTAAAAATATTGAAAACATCTATTTTGATATATGGGATGACCCATTTTCCTTCCGAAGACAGAACGGGCTTTTCGGGTCGTTTATTGTTCCAATCCAATCAATCTTATCCATTCTTTTTCTATTTTCAGCTATGCTTATAAATAGCTCGTTATAAACCCTAGCCACTTCTTATTTTCATTTGTACGTACATCTCCTTCTCAACTCCTCATTCCAATGGCAGACAAAACCTAATTCCCAAATTTCAAATTCAATTTCAAATTCAATTTCAAATTTGATTCCAAAATTTAAACTCCATAATACATATCAAATTTTATATCAATTTGAAGCTCTCGATGAGCGCATCTCAGATCTGCAATTCATTTTAGCAATTGTAGCATGGTTTGGTCGGAAATTGATGAATTATCCACGACTGTTCATCACGTTTCGATCAACATCGATTGATCATTGAATCGAGGGTAGGGTAGCGTAGAGGTGGTCGAGGGGAGTGCATCGGAGTGGGTCACTTGGATAGAAGACGGTCAGATCGGCGGCAAAATCCCAGTTAGGGTTTCAAAAACCCTTGGCGGCGCGTTGTATGGGGGGGCGGCGGACGACGTGGGGTGCTGGCCGCGAGTAGCGCCAGAGGAGGCGAGTTCGTGGGGGGCTGCGGCATGGTCGACGGTGGTCTAGGCGAGGCGCAAGGGCTGGTCAACGCTGCTGTGGATGGGTTTTCGTGCATGATTGGTGTTGTATTTTTGGGCTTTGGGTAGGAGATTCAGCGAGGGTGAAGTGTCGTTCTTTGATTGGCTAATACCCTTTTTTTTATTAAAAATTTTCAACTCGTTGTAATCATCATAACATTTACATCCAAGGTCCGTTTTACGCGTGGTTTGATCCGCTGGGATCGTATCGAAGTTCCGGACATTTTGACGCTGGTTTGGAAGAATTCTGAGACTGTTCAAATTTTGGGTTTAAATTTGATTTCAAATCAATTTAAATTCAAAAGGTGAGTGTTTTAACCCACTCTCAACTTCTAAAATTTCTTATGTTTGTTAAATTAATTTATGATGTGATTAGAAATTTATTTGTGGCTGTGTGGTATATTTAAATTGATATTCCAGTTAATTTGAATTTATTTGAATTAATTTGTCATTTAATTGATTGTTGAATTTAAATTGCCAGTTAATTACCTGTAAATGATAACCTGTTATCTATTGATGTTTATTGGTTGATTTGGATGATGATTGTGATGAATGTTTGATTGTTGTATTTATATTGTTATAATATTGCAAGTTCCCTATGGGTTGAAATGATACATACCCGAACAATCTATAGAATAGGAAAAATCGTTATGGGTTGAAATGATAGACTCGAGCGATTTTATGGATGTTATTTATTTCGGGATTGCGGTTTGAAATGATATATAATCGTAAAATATTAAATTGCGGATTGAAATGATAAATATCTGTATCACTTGACCATAGGGTAGAGAATTATATACGGACACTGGATTGGTTAAATTAAATGATCTTTGAATCCTTAAATTTTGAAGTTAATTACATGATATTTTGAAATAAATTTGATTTGATATAAATTGAATTATTATTGAAATTGGTTTAAAGGAATTGTTTAAAGGAATTTAACTGAAATTTTAAAGTTGATTTTTGAAGTATAAATGAAAATTTACCGGAATTGAGTCATTAAAATTGTTTGAAATATAACTTTGAAATATATTGAAATTGGGTTTGGTGATTTGGAAATGTGAAATTGTTCAGATATGTTGAAATAAAATAAATAGTTAAATTTATATGAATTCCAAATTTCATATTTAAATATAAACTGTTTTAAAATTTTATATTTAACTATTTTAGCCTCCATTAACTATATAAATTATTTTAACCTATTTTTTGAACCAAGTTAATTTATTTTAAACTAATTTAACCATTTAATTTAATTTAAATCTAATTAATCTATTTTTAAAGCTATTTAATCTATATTCGATACTATATTCTGACTTTGTGATTGATTTGGTGGCCACTCTTGATTTTTGATATGGGAGTGTGTTCCGAGGTGGGCGGTAGTAGCTGTTATGCGTTACCACTAGTCCGGATAGGAAAACGGTATATCTACCCTGGCATTTCCTCATGTGCCGTGTTCACATACCCTAGCGTGCATTCTACGAGTTTGTTTTGTACCATACCTATGGAGTGCCCTCCGATAGCCCTCAAGTTTACGGAGGAATTACGATATTGTATAGACTATGGGATTATATAAAAATATGTTAGGGGGGATATGGGTAACGCCTTAACGCTATTTTAATACTTTACTTTATTGT
The DNA here is from genome assembly GCA_030737815.1 of Allium fistulosum. Classification (NCBI taxonomy): domain Eukaryota; kingdom Viridiplantae; phylum Streptophyta; class Magnoliopsida; order Asparagales; family Amaryllidaceae; genus Allium; species Allium fistulosum. Next base: position 91,893,000 of record CM060905.1, read on the forward strand.
GGACATTATTATAATAGTGTATTGTACTACATTGTAGATAGTTTAACGGATCCTTAGGAGATGTGAATCCCGAACATCTCTTGATTTATTGCACTCACGTTAGACATTGGATAGGAGATGTCAAACCCCGTAAACCCCTCCGATGCAGTTTACACTCATATTTATTTACCGTTGATTTAACTTACATAAGATCTTTTAGTTCTGACTCGAGTGTTTTTTCTTTTCAATTCGCTCGGGTCAGCCTGAGCATTTCAGGATTTGAAGACTTGTTTCTGGAGGACGAAGACGAATTATTATTATTTACTATATTATTCCACTGCATCATACTGTTCCGCTGCATTGTTGTTTATTTATTTGTCTCTGATATGTGTAATTCTGAATTCTGTGTTGTATAAGTATAATCAAATTTATTAGTAAACAGCTTCATGAACTGTTATTTGATTATTATATTTTGTCATTCCGCTGCGAGATTCTGTATTTGTTTTTATTTCTTTCTCTTTTCTTATTTACTCCATAACCATCTGCCCTTTTGAATGGTTTGAGTCTGGTATGTGTGTCTGCTTAAAACGTACAAAAAGGCAGGTCGTTACAGTTGGTATCAGAGGTTTGGTTTAGTGATAACCTTAGCTTTGTGGGGTCTGACTCATATTAACTAGGGTACTTATACCCTAGAATGAGTCGCTGAGTGTATATATATGAGAGGGCGTATTTGTTAGTGTTATAAAAGGTTTTTATATTATGTTAATTTGTTCCATTTTGAATTTATAAATTCTGGTTGGTGCATAGGACGCTATGACATTGATAGGGATTTCTAAATGCTTAATAGAGCAGACCGACACAATATTTGTTTTGAAATATAGGTAAATGAACTCATTTTGCCTATTATATATTTTGTATATAAAATGATAATTTTATAAATGATATATTTGGTTGTAATATATATATATATCTATTTGTTAGGTAGTAAAAATTTATAAATACTGGTTGTAAAATGAAATTTACAAATAAAATGAGAATAAACTGAAATTTGAGAACTTAATTTCCGGGGTTTCGAAATTTCTTTCGAATGACTTTAGAATATAATATTAATGTTATTTAGAAGTATTTTCTGATATAAATATTTCAATATGATTTGAAAGAATTATTTTAAAGAAATTTTGGAAAGAAATAAGTTCAGTACTCCCTTCTCTATCGTTGGAAAATAATTTCGGTGATGAGTGCACGCATCATCGACATTCATTTTCGAGTTTCAAAGTGGGAAGTCTGTTGTAGTAGTATACTACACATTTGTTTTGATAAATAAATATTAAAATTTATTACTAAATATGGTTTGGTATATATATAAAGATATGGTTATATATTATTTTAAATGATTTGAAATAGAACCCGACATTTAGTTCTTAAGTTTCTATAAATTAAAGATTTCAATTATTGTAATGGAATAAAATGTTAACTATTTAATAATAGAAACATCTAAATGAAAATAAGATATTAAATGTTAAATTATAACTGAAGTATATAAGAAATTTGAAATTTGTAACCTGTAAATAAAAAGGGTATAAAAATAAGAAATGATAACTCTTGAACATGTATTTACTAAAATGAAATAAGATAAACTTGTGTAACTTTCAATTACATTCTTAAAAACACACACACACACACACACACACACACACATATATATATATATATATATATATATATAACTTACCAAAAGATTAAAAGTTGAGATGTTTAATAAGAAAATGTAATGGAATATTATACAAGTAAAACTTAAAGTAATGAAGGTGTTCAATGAAATTCTTTTATAAATAAGAACTGTGATATTATAGTTGTTATAAACTTAAGTATAATTGAAATGCTACTAATTAAATATAATAGAAAAGTGAGTATTATAAAAAAATTATAATAAACTTACATAAATGTTTGAAGTTATTTATAATAGAAATAAGTAGAAAGATGAATACTGTAAGTGAAAGATTTTCGACTTAAGTTTATGTTTGAAACTATGGATAATTAAAGAAAATGATAAAATGAATACTATACTAAATTAAATGCTTATTACTTCAGGAAGGCTGAAATGATTTAGAAAATGGATTTGATATTCAATGACATTAAATAAGAGAATGAATGTAAATTAAAAAGGGAAGAAACTTGAGAATGAATTTATGCACTAATGAATATGATTATTTAATGGAAATCAAGTATATAAATTTATAAAGGTAAACCAAACTATAATAAAATGTATGTAATAATTGAATAATAAAATCATTGATTATTATAAATAATTGAATGGAAATAACTTATGTAGGAAATGAATTTAAAGTAATGAAACGGAATTTTCATTAAATGAATAAATGAAATGTGAATTAATTTACAAAGAAACCTATATGGTATTTTAAGAATTGATTTACATATGTTTAAATAATTATATATGAGTAACATATGTAAGAAAATCTAAATAACATATGTGAATAAATTAGTGTAAATAAATGGAATTAAGTGCTGAATGAATAAATAGGAATAAAATTTTGTAAGAAGTAAATGCAAAATTAAAGGAAGTAATCATTAAATGAAGAAAAAATGAACAACAAATCGTGTGAAAAGAAACTAATAAGAATAAAACCTGAATAATGTTGGAATTTGGTGTTTGTTTGGCTTATGGGTTATTTGGGTAAAGGTACTTTTAATTGTTTGGATGTATGGATAATCTATTGAGTTTTATCTAAGACTGTTGAGTGTATGATATACTTAGTAGTTATTTATCATTATGTACGATTGAAGTGTCTATACTCGAACAAACCATTTGTTTTACTTGCTATGGGTGAATGGTTGATTACTTTGATTCCTTGTGATGATTGTATGCTTGTTTGTAAGTGATTGTTGTTATGTTATATTGTTTGTTTGTTAGTAATTGAAACAACATAAATATTTCATTTTATATAATTATTAACCTTTGTCGGATTATATAAGTGAAATACAGGTTATGGAAGCAATTGCTACTGCTTTTGGTTTCATAAATTAAGCGTTGTTTGCCCGACAAATAGGTATGGTCTCGGATTATGGTTTTCAAGCGATAATTATATTGTTTTGATTGCTGTTGGGATATATTATTTTGAAAATTTTGGTATATTATTATTATTGATGTTATTATTTCTCCTGAGCGTCTCCGTACAGAGGAGACTTTGCCGAATTTTTTCATAAATTTTGGACTTAGAAAATTTTATGAAATGTTTTCAAAGCTTTTGTTAACTTGAATATAAAAGGATTTAATTGTTTATAAATTGGTATATTTTATTTAAACTATTTTATTTTGTAAATTAATTGATTATAAATTTAATATTTTGGAAAAGATATATTGATTACTTGATTTCTTCTTTTCTCTTCTTTTTCCTTTTCAGGGACGAAAAGTTTTAAGTGGGGAAGAGTGTAACGACCCGTAATTTTCGATAATTAAAGTAGTTAGTTTAATAAGATTTTTGTAATTTAACATGGAAAGAAATAAAATTTTGTGGTATATTAACGGAATAATAACTAAATTAAAATGAAACAATGTTAATTCAAGTTGATTGTTAACAGTCTTAATGAAATTCCAATTTATTGTAATTTAGGATGCTAGGCTTGGTTATATATTGAATTAACTAATGAAATAATATATTGATTAATAGTAATTGAATGAAATTAGTGTTATGAAAACTAATGGTAGGATTTGTTGTAAGTAATAAACTTATAAATGAAATAAAAAGTTAATGGTAACAACTGTTATAAGTTACCTATTTATTTAGTTTATAAAATTTAATTTGGAATCAATTGCAATTAACTCACTTGAGTAGTGCAGTTAATATAGGTTTAATTGATAATTGAAGAATGTTAAATTCAATAAGATGTAACCAATGTAAATTCTATTCATAATATGATAATTGATTGAATAAAAATAATTGAAATTCAAGTTTAAATAATTTATTGGAATTCAATTTATAATAAATGGATTTATTGTAAGTAAATGAAATTAAATACTACGTTAATTGAAATTAAGATGAAATTGGAAATTATTAATGCACTAAGATATAAACCAATGGTAATTATATCCATAAGATGATAATTGATTTAATAACAGGATTAAAAATCAAATAAATGAAATTTTGGAATTCTTATTTTTAATTACTGAATTTTTGAAATTGAAATTTAACAAGGTAAATTGTGAAATATTCCACAGTAAATTGATATAGAAATTTGTTTTAAAGGACTATAAATCACTAAGTAATCCAGAGTGATAGAAATTGTAAATTATTAAATTTGAATGAAATAGTGATTTAATTATTTATTTATTTGTTTAATTTAATTAATTGAAATATAGCCATTTTGGCAACTGACTCGGATTTCAACGAAACTAGTTTCATCGGATCCGTAACAGTGAATTATTGTAGGATTTCAAGTTTCGTAACGATCGGACTTGCCGTTTGATCGTACGGACTCGAAACTCCTTGAAATCTATTTAATTGAAATCAATATGAAATAAGATGGTTTTAGCATAACTTCTTCATACGATGGAATTTGAACTTGAAACCTGTTCCATTGAGTTTAAAAATATTGAAAACATCTATTTTGATATATGGGATGACCCATTTTCGTTTCGGAGGCAGAACGGGCTTTTCGGGTCGTTTATCGTTCCAATCTAATCAATCTTATCCGTTCTTTTTCTATTTTCAGCTATGCTTATAAATAGCTCGTTATAAACCCTAGCCACTTCTTATTTTCATTTGTACGTACATCTCCTTCTCAACTCCTCATTCCAATGGCAGACAAAACATAATTCCCAAATTTCAAATTCAATTTCAAATTCAATTCCAAAATTTAAAATCCTCAATACATATCAAATTTTATATCAATTTGAAGCTCTCGACGAGCGCATCCCAGATCTGCAATTCATTTTAGCAATTGAAGCATGGTTTGGTCGGAAATTGATGAATTATCCACGGCCGTTCATCACGTTTCGATCAACATCGACTGATCGTTGAATCGAGGGTAGGGTAGCATAGAGGTGGTCGAGGGGAGTGCATCGGAGTGGGTCGCTTGGATGGAAGACGGTCAGATCGGCGGCAAAATCCCAGTTAGGGTTTCAAAAACCCTTGGCGGTGCATTGTATGGGGAGGCGGCGGACGACGTGTGTAACGATAGGATCTTTCGACGCTCGAAAGTCGACATTAATACGTCCACGGTATCAAATGCCTCACAATCGAATGCCGGAAAACCGAATTATTAGGGTTAAACAGAAGAGGTAGAAGTAGAAGAAGAAAGAACAGAAAAACAGAAACAGAAACAATATCAGAATCTCACATTCGCAGCAGAACAATATATAATAGATAATCACTAGTCTTTTAAACAAAGAACTATATCAGTTTATACAATACAACAATGGACAGTTATATAAACTTGTTCCTATACAGAATACACAGCGGAATAAATAAATAAGTATGAGTGTATGTCTTGCCATCCAGCTTGTCTCCAAAGCTCCAGAATATCCAAAATATCCTGATAACATAACTCTAGGCTGCCCGTGTGGAAAATTATGGGCACCCAGAGTTTAGAAGGGAACAATAAACTATGAGTCAGTCATGGTGACTGCTGTGAGATCGTAAAACAGTTATTTTCAAAAAGAAAATAAAGAAATTCGCGATGCTTTTAGAAAATGAAACTACCATAAGGCCTCCCGCCACACACACAATGCAAACGCAGAATTGGAGAAGATTTCTCCTTATGATAGTCAAAGATGCTTACTACGAAAGATCAGTTGATATTATTATTAATGTCTAGTGTGGAAAACATTTCGAAAGTATAATATTAATCTTGGCCAGCATAGACATTCCGAACTATGCCTACTATAGCTACCATTTAAACAGTGGTGACCACCATAAGTAAATGGCAGGTTCTACAACTAAAACCGTACAGGGTTTGTATTAGGAATTGGATTTCGAACAAATGGTCAGGCTAAGGAACTTCCTACTGCCACATGGATACGCCTCTGGAGGGACGTCCCGAGAACCTACCCGGATCTCTGCCAACACAAGCCGGGTTACCTCTGTAACTAGGTAACTACTACTCGAGTATGCCACCCCCCGGTCCTTTGGGACCTTTATCCGAGGCGCCTCAATCACAAAGCAACAATCAAACAGTAAATAAGATTAATGCCACTACATAGGTAAAGCATCTGGGCTCCATACCATGATACCACCTTTTTCCAGAAGGAAATGACATACCCTAAAGGGAGCGACCCTCATAACCTTGCTGCATTTTCCCGTTTTGACCATTTCCGGTTTGTGAGGCTCGATGAGGTCTCGTCCATAAAGCTACGCTTTACACGAAAGCCATGCTTTGATCACAAATGATCAACGAATGATCATCAACACACAGCAACACTTAGCATGCCACACTACCAAATTGGGAGTATATCACTGATAACCTTCAATTACATAACCTTTGAGCTCGTACGTCTCAGAGAAGGGTGTTAAGCTAAGAGAATAAATTCTACGCCACCAAACAGAAATGTATTTGAAAGAAATCAGCTTTATATCTCAAAGTGTAATGTTAGACATACAACCATACAAGTCTGTTCCGGGTTCGAACAGAACTGAAGATATTTCCAAAGAAATCTTTGCAATCCATAACATCGTATCATTATTCGGAATGGGTTATATGACACAAAGTCTTCTCCCGGCTAAACCGAATAATGAGCGTTTGTTTTAAAAACAAATTCAAGTGCCATTCCAAAGGCAAATATTGATAGTCGGTGATTTAACTATCAAACAACATTCACAAAAATCAACCAATCTAAATAATTTTCCCAAATTATTTATTTTCAAAGTATCTTCACAAGATATATAATTTTCCACATTTCAACATTTTGAAAATCAATTTCAAATCATTTGGAAATTTGAGTGAGAAGATCTCACCTTTGATTTGCATGCAATCAATTTTCATTCCAGATTGTTTTCTTCACAGTTATAGACCGCCAACCCAGAAAACGCGCAGCCATCAATACGACCTAGTCAAACCCTAGCTTCAACTTGCCTTCGCGGACCCATCTACGTCGTTACCGATCTCGAACTAGTTGTCAACCCAGTCACGACTCCGGCCGCACCGCCGCCTCATCGCGGCTGCGCATTACACCCTTAACCGCTAATCTCGAACTCGAACTCCTCGATTCGAACGCAACCCCTCTTCCTTTGCCTTCGCCCATGCCCGCACCTGAAAACCTGAGGCGAGCTCGCGGCCATACCAACTTGCGCGCGCCACCATCCCCTTCGGGATCTAAACATCGCGACACAAGCTTGCGTGAAGGCGACCCGATCGCCTCCAGATTTCAAACGAAATCGAAGTTGTTTTTAGTCGCTTGATTTTTTTTCATTTATTTGTGAAGAACGAAAAAGAAATTGATTTGTTTGCCGACTATAGTTTTTTCAGATTTGAACAAAGAATAGGATTTTCTCTGTGTGGATTTAGAGGGGTAAAGGGAAAGATATTTTGTGTGATGGCGTATGGAAGAAGGAATAAAATAGTTGACCAAAATAGAAAGATATATACTTACTTGACTTTGAATTTTCGATATCAGCTATAACGTGTTTATATATCGTACGCTCACACAACAACTCCAATCACTCCGAAATTTGAAATCCGATAATAGTACAATATTACGGATCCAATGGAACTAGTTTCATTGAATTCCGAGACTGTGCCTCGGAAGGCTATTTTTAAATATCGATTTAAACGATGAAATTTCAAAACTGAACAAAACAGTTTCAAATTCATTTCTGAAGCTTCCATTATCTTCAGTATCATAAATATCAATTTTCTAAGCCTTAAAAATATTTTTAATCAGCTTAAAACTGAAGATTCAAATTTTTACCCAACTTCAAGACGTTAATTCAAAAATTAAATTGCCAAATTATTTCTGATATTTGAATTTCAAATTAAACCAACTTCCAGATATTTAAAATCAATTAAATATTCTGATTTCCAATGTCAAAAATTCATGGTCGGTACAACGTGGGATGCTGGTCGCGAGTAGCGCCGGAGGAGGCGAGTTCGTGGGGGGCTGCGGCATGGTCGACGGTGGTCTAGGCGAGGCGTAAGGGCCGGTCAACGCTGCTGTGGATGGGTTTTCATGCGTGACTGGTGCTGCAGTTTTGGGCTTCGGGTAGGAGATTCAGTGAGGGTGAGGTTTTGTTCTTTGATTGGCTAATACCCTTTTTTTATTAAAAATTTTCAACTCGTTATAATCATCATAACTTTTACATACGAGATCCGTTTTACGCGCGGTTTGATCCGCTAGGATCGTATCGAAGTTCCAGACATTTTGACGCTGGTTTGGACAAATTCTGAGACTGTTCAAATTTTGGGTTTAAATTTGATTTCAAATCAATTTAAATTCAAAAGGTGAGTGTTTTAACCCACTCGCAACTTCTAAAATTTCTTGTGTTTGTTAAGTTAATTTATGATGTGATTAGAAATTTATTTGTGGCTGTGTGGTATATTTAAATTGCTATTCCAGTTAATTTGAATTTATTTGAATTAATTTGTCATTTAATTGATTGTTGAATTTAAATTGCCAGTTAATTACCTATAAATGATAACCTGTTATCTATTGATGTTTATTGATTGATTTGGATGATGATTGTGATGAATGTTTGATTGTTTGTATTAGATGAATGGATGTTGTATTTATATTGTTATAATATTGCAAGTTCCCTATGGGTTGAAATGATACATACCCGAACAATCTATAGAATATGAAAAATCGTTATGGGTTGAAATGATAGACTCGGGCGATTTTATGGATGTTATTTATTTCGGGATTGCGGTTTGAAACAATATATAATCGTAAAATATTATATTGCGGATTGAAATGATAAATATCCGTATCACTTGACCCTAGGGTAGAGATTTATATACGGATACTGGATTGGTTAAATTAATGATCTTTGAATCCTTAAATTTTGAAGTTAATTACATGATATTTTGAAATAAATTTGATTCTATATAAATTGAATTATTATTGAAATTGGTTTAAAGGAATTGTTTAAAGGAATTTAACTGAAATTTTAAAGTTGATTTTTGAAGTATAAATGAAAATTTACCGGAATTGAGTCATTAAAATTGGTTGAAATATAACTTTGAAATATATTGAAATTGGGTTTGTTGATTTGGAAATGTGAAATTGTTCAGATATGTTGAAATAAAATAAATAGTTAAATTTATATGGATTCCAAATTTCATATTTAAATATAAACTGTTTTAAAATTTTATATTTAACTATTTTAGCCTCTATTAACTATATAAATTATTTTAACCTATTTTTTGAACCAAGTTAATTTATTTTAAATTAATTTAACCATTTAATTTAATTTAAATCTAATTAATCTATTTTTAAAGCTATTTAATCTATTTTAATTATAATTAAATCTAATTTAAATCTATCAACTATCTTAAATCAAGTTAACTAATTTCGATCTATTATTAAATTATTTTAGAATACTTTTACTATTTATAACTAATTTCAACTATCTAAGACTATCTTTCTAAATTTCAAACTAAATAAGGTAGAGGTGTTATATTTGAAATCCTCGATTTTAAGTGAATATGGTTAAATGATATTATAACCTCAGTTGGGATTTAAATGTTGTATTTAATTGAATATGATGATTTTGAAGTAAGGATTTAACCTATTTTGGAAAATAATGATTTTGGAAACGATATGACCTCCCGAGGTGAATATGATTTCTAAGTGAATATGATTTGAAAGTATTATGTTTTTGAGAATATGATATTTGGATATAAATTGTGAATCGACTTTTGAAATGTAAAAGAACCATCCAATGGATAATAAGCGATTGGTTGTTAAAGAGGCCGGGATTGGATATTGTCATACTCTCTGCCAATACCGAAAACCACTTTAACAACTGTATACGTGGTGGAGATTCCAGAAATGAAGTAGGATGGTTTGGTGAACGATTTTTGGAAGGAACGACGTGACCCTGACTCCCGTGAGTCAGCTTAGATGTGACTAAAACCAGGAGCCACGCCGGGCCAAGTGAGGTCATTCCTCCGATCGGGCACACTTCTTCGATACTATATTCTGACTTTGTGATTGATTTGGTGGCCACCCTTGATTTTTGATATGGGAGTGTGTTCCGAGGTGGGCGATAGTAGTTGCTATGCGTTACCACCAGTTCGGATACGCAAACGGTATATCTACCCTCGCATTTCCTCTTGTGTCGTGTTCACATGCCCTTGCGCGCTTCTACGAGTTTGTTTTGTACCATACCTATGGAGTGCCCTCTGATAGCCCTCCAGTTTATGGAGGAATTACGGTACTGTATAGACTATGGGAATATATAAAAATGTGTTAATGGGGATATGGGTAACGCCTTAACGCTATTTTAATACTTTACTTTATTGTAGACATTATTATAATAGCGTATTGTACTACATAGTAGATAGTTTAACGGATCTTTAGGAGATGTGAATACCGAACATCTCTTGAGTTATTGCACTCACATTAGACACTAGATAGGAGATGTCAAACCCCGTAAACCTCTCCGACGACGTTTACACTCATATTTATTTACCGTTGATTTAACTTACATAAGATCTTTTAGTTCTGACTCGAGTGTTTTGTCTTTTCAATTCGCTCGGGTCAGCCTGAGCATTTCAGGATTTGAAGACTTGTTTCTGGAGGACGAAGATGAATTATTATTATTTACTATATTATTCCACTGCATCATACTGTTCCGCTGCATTGTTGTTTATTTATTTGTCTCTGATATGTGTAACTCTGAATTCTGTGTTGTATAAGTATAATCAAATTTATTAGTAAACAGCTTCATGAACTGTTATTTGATTATTATATTTTGTCATTCCGCTGCGAGATTCTGTATTTGTTTTTATTTCTTTCTCTTTTCTTATTTACCCCATAACAATCTGCCCTTTTGAATGGTTTGAGTCCGGCATGCGTGTCTGCTTAAAACGTCCAAAAAGGCAGGTCGTTACATACCTCCACACTTATCCTTTTATTCGTCCTCGAATAATGAAAACTAAGATAAATCTATTTTCGTAGGGAGCACAATTGCATTGTGTGTATGCAACAAGCCGTTAAACCTATGGGTGTCCCCAGTAGGACGAGTGTTGTCTCGTGAGGGTTTTCAGCGGATACTACCCACAAAATTCAAATGCAGGATGAAAATATTTACCAAATGCAAGATTTATTTACAAGGAGATGAATGCGAGTTTTTGGAAATATTTACAAATGAAAGATTTACTTTTAAATAGACACAAATAAGTTAAATATAAGTTTTGGTCATTATCTTGAAAATTTAAGTCATTTACTCATCAAAATTTCCAAAAAAATCAAGTTATCATAACAAATAGACAATAGTTTGACTCGTTGTTTCAATTGATAACAAAGTGTAACCATGAAATAGATCCTTAGTTGATTATCAAAGTTTATCAACGTAGTATTTTCATTTCTTTTCAATAACAAGTCAAATCAAATAAGTAAAAATAGTGCTTGGATTTCAATTGCTTACTCTCTCTTATTTGAATATTTTATTGATATTAACAATATTTACATGTGCCTTACTCAGATAAACTGAGGCCGGATATATTACCCATGCACTGCCTTGCGGACTTATGTGAGGGGAATACAAAGCATGGCGAGTGAACACACAAGTGTGAACACTTATCGACTGTAGGCGTTATTAATAAAAGAATTTTTTTATATACACACGCCTAACTCAGATAAACTGAGGCCAGATATACCGATCGTGCACTGCCTTTCGGGCTTATGTGAGAAGGGTATAGAGCATGGCGAGTGAACACACGAGTGTGAACACATGACTCTAGGTGTTTATTAAAAACTACACATATATACAAGAAATTAATTTTTTTTGAAAAGAGAGAGTTTCGCACTATCATCTTAGCACCATTTAACTTAGAAGACAAAAAAATGTTATATCTTTACTTTAAATCAACCGCTTTTTAAAACAAAGATTTTCAATTAGGATGTATTTCATAATTAACACGTATGAATCTTCCTATATGCTAGTTAAACCATTGTTATTTGTAATCAAACTTCATTTTTATTTTTGTTAAGACAAATAAACTTTCAAAATTTTCAATTTCATAAGCCAAAACTGTAACGACCCGACTTTCCAGACCCGGAAAATCGAACCATTTTAGTTAAGAAGAAGAGGTAGAAGAAGAAAAATAGAAAACAACATCAGAATCTAACCATCGCAGCGGAATAAAATATAATATATATCAACAGATCTTTACACAAATCAAAAACTATATCTGTTTATACAATACATCATCAGAGTACATCATCATCCATAACATACAACTGAATACACAGCGGAAAAATAATAGCAAGTACGGGAGTACGTATCGTCATCCAGCTCATCTCCTGAGCTCCACAGCATCATATCCTGAACCTGTTTATCTCGGTCTGACTCGAGCATCATATAAAACAATACCCGAGTCAGTCTGGAAAACCAGCGTGAGAAAATCACACTCAATTTATTATTAAAGTTTCAAAAATCCTTTGAAATCAAAAGCATCTCGTAAGACCACGCCACAAATAAATATGTCGGGTTTTTACCTTACGATAGCTAAAACACTTTTTATCAAAATCCTCTGATATTATAATAGTGTCTATATACAAATACTTATTAAAATAGCTGAAATTGTTACATGATTAAATTCCAGCATACTAGCCACAAAAGTGGGTAATACAAACAAATACCGTACAAGGCACGTAGGAAGAATGGATTTCCAACGAATGACTAGGCACTGGGGTACCACCTGTCACAGTACGTGGCCTAGATCACAGTACCGAGGATTACTCCCAATCCCCTGCAACACAAGGCCGGAACCATCCCTTACTGGAAAATTCCGAATAAAATCACCCCACGGTTGGGATCAGCAACCGCACCACTAAGCCGAAATAAAAGGGACATCTAGACAGGGATGACCTTACTCTCAAGTGGGGGCTACCCACGAAGCCTTGCTGCATAACCCCTGATTTTCAGTCATTCCCGGTTGATGAGGCTTGAGGCTAAACGATACCCTTTTTAGAACATATCCCTTAGAATGCCCACCGTCCACCTGACGATGTTTCGCAAGCATTCGTCCATACAAGTCCGTCCCGGGTCCGAACGGAACCGAAGGCACTATTCCTACTACATCCATTTTGGAAATATCCTCAGGATTAGTAGCGACTAGCCCTTGCACTTCACTGCTCCATCTTCGACTCCGAATCGTTTCCACGAAACGTACAAACCGGATCGAAGTGGTTTTCGAGAAATAAATCTCGATCCCGGTCTCTTCGAAACGATCAACGCATTTGGCCAATATTCATAGTCGGTTATTTAACTATCAATTAACATCCACAAGCAACCATCACACAATAAATAATTTCCCACATTATTTATTTGCCCAAATATCTTTCCAAGATATATTTCCGAATTTTCCAAAACTCATTTGAAACAATTTCAAAACAATTCCCGCTTGCGGAATACATTCCCAAATATTTATTTCCTCTGAAACACCAAGTACAAAATATTTTAGATTTTAAAATAATTTAAAAACACTTTATTATAAATATACTTTATAACATCGAAGTTTAAAACTACTTTTAATACTTTACCAAAATATATACTTAAGGAATATTTAAAATGAAACCACTTTATAAATATAAACTAACTTTCTCTTTTTAAAACATAATACCAAATCACTTTTATATAATTACTACAATAATAGATTTTTGAAAATACTTACTTTAAAATTTTAACGTTTAGAGATAATAAATTTCCTAAACGTGCTTTTTTAAAACATATTAAAACTTTAAACCAATATTTAAAATTTCTTTGAAAATGTACTTGGCTATCCAAGGAAATACACTTCTCTTCACATCTTTTAAAAATAAATCAACATTTATTTTTAAACCAATTCATATTCCTTTATAAATTCCCACCTTGAATTTATATTTCAAATATCCTCTGATATTCCATTTCACTTTATAAACCCAGTTTATATCTCCAAAATTTCATTTCTCTTAAATTTCATATCCCAAAATATTTAAATCAATTTACAATTGATTTTCCAATTTACTTTTAAATAAATTTCCTTACTTAATCCATTTATTTCCAAATTCATTAACTTCCAGATTTTATTTCTCATTATGATTTAAAATCTTTAAACTAAAACACAAGTTTCAGATTTCCCAAATTCCTTCTTTCTTTTTAATTACATTTAAACATTGAATTAAAATAAATTATTTATTCTTTTAAATAATATCATATAAGTTTTCTTTAAATTCAATATTTCTCTGTTTATTCAAAATTCCTCTTTTCCATATTTATTAAAATTTTGGAAATCACTTTTATTCTTAATCAGATTTATTCTCAAATTTATTCCAAACTCTTTATAATTATTTTACTTAAAAATTTACTCTTTTATTTCTTTTCAAAAATTCCATTCTAGAGATTTTGATAACTCAGCATATCCAAATCGGTCCAACCAAACCATAACATCCAATTATCCATATAATTCATCACAGGATATCAAAAATCATATCACCGAATATTTAAACTAAATTAAATATTTTGAGGAATCCAGTTGGGTCCCTCCAACCTGTTTCCCTGCATCCACAGATGTTAGCACAATACCAATTCCACTTCAAGGTGGAATATCGCGGTATATGGGATTTATATAAAATCATCCGCTATTATGCGGCACATAGGGTCTCATCCGCTATAAAATGCGGAAATATCAACTCCAATATATACATATGTCAATATATATATATATTGGTATATACTACTATATATGATATAGCACATCCAAATCAATTCAACCATTCAATCAATTACTTAAATTTAACCATTTAAATTTAAAATAAAATGCAGCTGAGTGAGATTAACTCACCTTCGATTTTTGTTTGCATTCCATTTCCTTCTCGACTATTTTTCCCCATGATTTAGACCTTGCATAACATCATACGGTTGATTAATATTCGAATCAACTAGACAATTAAATCTCCATCTACTTATTTAATTAACTAAGAGTTTGAGTTTTAAGCTAATAATTTGATTCTTAACCCAAATTCCCTTTAAAAATTTAAATAAGTTTAATATCAAGTTAATCACCTCAATAAATCGAAAAATTCAACTATCCTCTATTAACTTTGATTTAAACCAATGTTCCCCTTTAATACTTTATCATTAGTAACTAAAATAATTTATATAGTTAGTTTGAACAGCTTAATCACCAATTTAAAATTATCTGTTTACTGTCAATCTATTAAAAATCAAAATCTTAACCCTTACTGTTTTAAATATTCTACTGTAAAGGATTTTTTTAAAAAAAAAAAAATTAAATTGAGAATACCTTTACCACACTACCTCCATTCGCCAACCCACACCGAACTCCGGCTTCGCAACCCTACTCCACGGCCTCCACTCTGAGACGCTACGATCCTAACGAACGATATGGAAATCGAACAGTGAACTGGAGGTAAAAATCTCGACTTTGCCTTCCAACCGGATGCGCTCGACTCCATTATCGAGCCTTCGCCATCAATCGAGCATCCACCTCCTCCGTACGACAACGTCGCCCCAAAAATGCTCCTCTATCTTCGCGAATCCCAAAACCAAGCGGCGACATCAATGAGCTTAAGCCCTAATCGAGACGTCGACAGCGTCATCCACTTCCTCACGATCGAATCCCTAGCTGAAACCCTAAGTTGCTCACGCCGCCTTCCATTACACGACGCACTTCTCAACTTCAATCTCACGCGAGCGACGTTACTCGATCGCGACTACACTCGGCTCGAATCGAATTTGAAAAGGAGAAAGAGGTGGATTGTTTTTTTTATTTAGTTACGAACTGATTTTTGATTTCCTGAAGGAAGATAAGGTATGCAGTTTTAAAACGAAAGGGTGAGGCTTCTCGTGTTTAAAGGAAGCAAGATAAGATCATGTTCAAGAAGGTAAAAGAAGCGTCTTAGAGAAGCTGAAAGGAAAGGTACAGCTGTGATTTGATGTAGGATATTTAGATTTAAAATGATAAATTATTTTCTCAGCGCTTTAACTCGTACGATCACAAGATAGCTTCAAAAATTACGAAATTTGAAATCCGGTAATAATTCAATATTACGGATCCAATGGTACTGGTTTCGTCGAATTCCGAGACTGTGCCTCGGAAGGCTATTTTTAAATTCAATTTAAACGATATATTTTTAAAACTGAACAAAACACTTCCAAATTCAATTTTAAAAGTTTCATCACTTTCAATATTAACAATATAAATTTTCTGAACCTTTAAACTATTTTTAACAGGCTCAAAACTCAAGATTCTCTAATTTACCCTATTTTCGATTGTTTAATTCAATAATCTATCAACCAATACATACTGTATATTTGAAAATAAAGTTAAAATTTAACCTTCGAATATTTAAAATAAATTAAATATTCCCATTTCAAATATACAAAAATTCCGGGTCGTCACAAAAACCATATATTTATCCTATAGTGTTTCATTAAAAATAAATCAAAAATGCTTAAATAAAATGGTTTTTTTGTTTTTTTTGTTTTTGAGATTTTTTTTAAAATTGTGGAAAGAAAAAGTATAAATAAATAAAGAAAAATAAAAAATGATGACGAGTCTCCCTCCACACTTGATTTTGACTGTGTCCCCACAGTTAACCCAAGTGGAAGGAGAAAAATAATAGAAAAATAAAAAGATGACCTATATTTACATGAAAATGAATGCTATTTACACGAGATTAGAAAGTATATCGTCAAAAAGTAAACGAAACGGTCTTCCAAAGACCGATTCATTTGTCTCGTCAAGTATACGAGACACAGCTTAAGCTCGAAAAACCAAACCGTAAAAGATTTCAGAATTGAAAGTTGATTTGGAAAAACGAATGTCGTTCAATTGAAAATCGTACAAGTTGTTTCCTTTTCGATGATTTTCGGGGTTGATAAAACGATCGATTTAAGTTCAAGTTTATTTTCACCAAATTGAAATCCAAATTTATCATTGAAAATATTTTCAGAATTATCGACTTCAAAATCAAAATGGTGATTTAAATCTTCTCCTTCAGAATTCGACAACTCGTTTTCGAAAATTCCAAAAAATTCATGTTCATTAAATTCGTCTTCCTTTATTGAATTTTCAACAACTTCATTGCATGTGTCAAGTTCAAAATCCAAAGTTGTTATGTTCAAATTTTCGTGATCGAATAAAGGAAGATCGAGTTTCACACCCTCAAAAGAATTGAAATCCAACTCAATTACCGTGTTTTCAATAACTTCATTAAGATTGTTATTTTCAATTTCAAAAGTTGTTATTTGAAAATAGTAGATTTGGGTGAAAGATGGATTATTGTTTGACTCGTCACACGTTGGAATTTGGTTTTGTTGTTCATGTAATTTTTTGTATGTTTCAATCAACAAATTCATGTGATCATCGTAAATTTCGTTCATTTGTTCAACAAAATCAAATTTGTAATTATTAACTTGAAAATTTTCACTTTGAAGTTGTTGAGGACAAAAGTTTTCAATTGTATCATGGTCGAGATTATTCCCATTGCCAAAATCATTTGAAAATTTGTTTCCATTTTCTTATCGGTTTTGAAATTCATTTTGAAGTTCGAAATTGAATTGGCATGGGTTATACTCGAAATCATTTGAATTTTGAATTGAATTCAAATTTTGACTATTTTGAAAACTTTGACTCGAGTTATCGCACAAATACGAATTACACAAATCATTTATCATTTGATTTTGTTGTGTAGAGATTTCAAGTAAAGAAGAAATGCTATTTTCAAGATTTGAGGGTTGCTCGTTATTTTGAAAACTTTATGGTGCAAAATCCGAATCGTTTGAACAATAGTTGTTGTTAAAATATCCATACGAATTGGACTGAAATCATATGGATTATATTGATTTTCACAACTAAACTCAAGTGAGTAAGGAAAAGGAAACTCGGACATTTTCAAGAAAATTTTCTTTTTTTGGTTTTTTTTATAAAGGAAAAATATTTACAAATAGTATTTATTTTTTTTCAAAATGGAAAATTGATTTTTGTTTTGTTTTTGAAAAGGTTTTATAATAATTTTTTGCTTGGATTTTGTTTTTCTAAAATTTTTTTGGATTTTTTACTTTGAAAAAAAGTATTTAAAAACAAAATTAAGGAATATTTACACTTTTTTAGTTTTGGATTTTGAAATTTTTTTGTTTTGTTTTTTTTTTTAAAAAAATATGCATGAACTAATGCAACTAAATGAATGCAAGGGTTTAATTACAAAATAGCTCTTAACCCAAAATTGTATAATTACACTTTGTCTTAGATCAACAAGATAGTTCTCAACCATGTAACGGACATGATTTATCGGTGCACCACGAATCACCGTAGCAATGCAGCCGTAGGTTTAAGTACCTTCAGAGGAACAACCGCTATAATATTTACGAATCACCGTAATATTTATAAATGGTTATTACTCTACCGTAGCCTGGACACCAAGAAATTAAATTGTTCAAATAAGACAACTTGTCAATATGCAATTAAGTGTTATCGATGTCTAACCGTTATTATTAACAAAAATCTAAGATGAGATGCAAAACAGAAATTAAACGTGTATTAACAATGCAACTACGAATGAATTTGTTTTTGGTTTTTTTGAATTTTATTTTTATTTTTTTTAAATGCAAGCAAATAACAATGCAAGACAAATAAAAATAAGAGATAGAGCAAGCAAGCAGTTTATTTTTTTTGGCAAGCAAACCGAAGCAATTATTTTTGGCAAGCCAAGCGAAGCAGACGACTCTTCCAATCTGCTTTGGCAACCTGAAAATAAAACAAGATATATACAACAATTTTTTTAAAATTAATTAAGATGGAAACTTAAATCAAATTCAAACAAAACAAAACAAATTTAAAATTATTTTTTTTTCTTTTTCTTTTAAATAAAACACAACTAAACTAAAAGGAAAAAAAAATTTAGACAAAACAAAGGCAAACAAAACAAAACATTTTTTTTAAATTAAGTTTGAGCTAAAAACAAACTAAACAAAATAAATTAAAAGTAAACCAAATTAATTCACAAATGAAATTTCAAAATGAAATTCACTAAACCAAACAAACCCGGTCCAAAACCACAAACTACTCTCCCTTTTTATCAGTTTATTTACGTGAATATGCTTCTTCCTTTTATCAAATTAAATTTCAATTCTTTCTTTCAAACACTTCTCCTCTTTGTTTTTTAAATTACTTCGATTCTTTCTTCAAAATCAAATATGAATTTCAAATTCCCTACCGTTCGAGGGTGTTAGATTGTCGCGTTCGAATTGGGGGTGGTGGTCGCTTTGGGGATGACGCGATGCAGTGTGGTGATGTCGATTAGGAATCACAGTGACTTGATTAAAGTGGGTGAAGTCGAGTTGCGTGATGGAGTTGCAGTGATATTCAATTGCAGGCGAAGTGGTTTGTATCGGTCCCTGATGGTATGTTAGTAGCTTGGGTAGCAGGAGGCAAGTCAAGGCACAGTTCAATGATTGGGTTGTTCGACTTTAGTGGTATTGAAGAGTAGTGCAAATGTATGTAGTTTTTTTTGGTTGTGCTTGGTCTGTTTGGGTGTTGGTTCAGGCGAGGTGAGTGAGGTAGTTGTGATGAAGGTGACATGGTAGTGTTGGTGTACGAATAGGAAGGGTACTGGTGGGTAGCAGTTGATCAACAGTTATGTGTGGTTGTATGGCAGGGAATGACTGTTGATGATGGTCTGAAGGAGTACTGTGTTCGGTGGATGACTGAAGTAGATGGTCGAGGCAAGTAGATGGTCGAAATATGGCTTGGTGATATGTTGAATGGTGCAACTGAGATAGTTATGAAGCAGAGTTGTGATGTGCAGGAGTTTTGTTTCAGGTGAAGGCAGAAGTTGTTTTGAAGGTAAGGAGGAGTAGGCAGCGGGAAGTAAATGGTGGATGGTCGCCTTGGATATGCTTTCTTGTGGTTCAATGAATAGAGCTGTTTTGCTGCACAGTTGGGCAGTGGAGTGACTGTTATGTCGTGACAGATTGATGTTGTGAATGGCTTTGTAGAATGTTGTTTGTGGAGGAATGTGAAGTGGTCAGTTTGTAAATATGCTGCAGTTTGATGTGGCAATTGGTTGAGCAGGGGAGAAAGGTAGGGATGTTTGGTGAAGTTTTTGATATAGTAGGTAGGTGGAGTTGTGAAGATGAAGTGGTGATGAGGTATGTCAGCAGTTCTGTGAAGTAATGTATGGAGAAGAGCAAAGGGTGCTGCTATTGGGTCTGATGGTTGTAACGTTATAGGGCGATGGCAGCAGGAGGATGATGAGGGTTAGAGATGAATGGTTGCAGTGGCTCGGCCGTTGACAGAAATGGTGAATTTTTTTAAAGTGTTTTGGTGAAGTGTTTTGAAGTATATGATTATTGACAGTGTTTTGGTGAAGTGTTAAGCAGCAGTGGGATGGGTCAGTTGATGTTGATCGCAGCAGAAATGAAGGTGGTTATGTGATAAAAGAATTGCAGTGTGTAGGTTGAAGGAGGATGTGGTTTGTATGAAGCTGTGAAATGGTGGTCGTGACTGTAGAGAAGTGGTGGCGATTATAGTGATGAGGGTATGTGACTGTAGAGCAATGGTGGTCGCGACTGGGTATTGTTGAGTTGAAGTGATATGGGATGGCAATGAGAGCAGTAAGGGATGGTATTTATGGGATGTGTATGGATGTGCACAATGTGCACTATTGCTTCTTAAGTGTTGTGGTGTGGAGGTATGGTTCAGTTGTATTGTTAGGCAAGCATGAACGGTAGCAGTGGCAGCTAGCAGTTGTGGTGATGAAGCTCAGCATAGTGGTAAAGTATGGTTTGTTTTGTGGGTTCAGAGAGGTTTAGGGGGAAGTGCAACTTGTGATGAGGTGTGGTTGTCAGTGGTGAAAGAAGTTTGTGTGTTTGAGAATTGAGTTGACAGTGGAGGAATTGGCAAGATGGCAAGGAATTGGCAAGGTTGTCAGTGAAAGGGGTGTGTTATTTGAATGGCAAGACCGAGGAGATGAATTGTAGATGGTTAAGGTGGTTAAGAGAATGCAAAGAACAGAGAGTGGGAAATGCGAACAGAGAATGCAAAGATCAAAGAAGTTATGTATGCAGAGAGGTCATTAGTGCACAGATGCACGGTAATAGTAAAGAGCAATCTTGTAAATGGAGAAATCTTTTTTTTTGTCTATGTAAATGTAAAATTATAAAGGAAAAGAAAACTTGTAAATGAGCAAAAGCAAATGAATAAAAAGAAAATTTATTTTTGGAATGAAATTGTGGATGCTTTTTTTTTATTTTTAAATAGAAAATGCAATGCAAAAGGAAAACTAGAACATGCACACAACAAATTGAAAACAAAAATAAAACAACAAACACACACACAATTTTTTTTTTTTTATAAAAAAAAGGCAAACAAACCCACAAATAAAATCAAAAGAAAATAATTCGAAGAATAGAAAATTAAAATCAAAACTATGCCCGGGCAACGGCGCCAAAAACTTGTTTAACGACGAAAATTCTATCGATTTAGAAAATCACCGATAAATTTCAAATTAATATTTACCGCAAGCGCACAAGGACGTACTATCGTAGTACGTAGTGAGTACGGGTCGATCCGTAGGGAATTGTTGATTTTAAATCTCTATTCAATCAAATTATGCCGAAGTCGAGAGTGAATTAAACTAGAAATGCAAGAAAACTAACAAAAACTAGCAAAAGAAAAATAGATAAAAATATGAAAGTTAAATGACAATTTAGAGATAATTTCACTCTCTAGATCATATAGTTCAACAAATTATGAAATTATGATCTTTTTTTTTGTCATAAGTGAATTTAAATGATGTGTTTATCATAAGTATGGCATATTAGTGCTATTAATTAGCTCAACATAAGCCATCAAACTATAACACAACCTTTAAACCACTTTTAATTCTGATGAAAAATAACAAGAAGTTGAAAATGAAATCTATTTTAAGCATGGCCTATTAACTATTGATTAGAAATATAGACCATCAAATTTTGATTTAATTTTACTTCATTGCCATAATCATATGTAGATGAAGAGGCAATTTGTGATTCATATGTCTAAGCATAACTTATTTGTTTTGAACAACATAGGCTATCAAATTCAATATGAAACAATAAATCACATAAACACTCATTTAAGCACAAAGGAGACCATAATTAACAAGTTATGTTGAAGCTACATAATTAGAGAGCTTCATTGGCCCTAAATTGAAGGGGTTTAGCCTCTCATATTTGTTATCAAATTAACAAATATAGCTTGCAACATGAAACAAAAAGAAGAGGAAAAAGAGCTAAATGAACAAGAAATAAAACTAATCTATTTGCATTAAAATCAAACTACACTACTAGCATGAAAGGAAGTAAACAAGAAAAGAAAAGAGCAATGTATTAAAGTTGCATAAAAAATAAATTATATGAAAAAAATGGCTAAGTAGCCATGAAAAGAAAAGAGAAGCTTTCTTTTATTTCTAAGCTAAAAACTAAACTAAAGAGAAGAAGAGTTACATGAAGCATAAATGGTATTTATACAAGTTTAAAACCCTAATTCATTTTTTTGGGGAATGGCCAAACTACCCCTCTAGGAAGTATGATGGCCAAGTAACCATTAGCATCCAATAATCATCTATTAAGTGTGCATGAAGATTTAATGGCTTTTTAACATGTGGATTAGCACTAATTTGTACATTAAGATAAGTGGGTAGGTGAGGTCCTCCATGATCATCACTTTGAATTATTTCCATCTTCATTTGTTCTCTTCACTCTTGTGCATGCATATATCTTCATGAAACCACTTGTAAAATCACTAAAATCCTACAAAACAACATAGAAAATTCCAAGTAAATTTTCACAATTTAATAAATGCACAAAATGACCATTTTGCCCCTATATAAAGATGAATATGTGACAAATTGAAAATAATTTGAATTTTGGTTTAAACAAGTTAAAATACCTGATATGATCATTTATTTAATTTAAATAGATTAAATATGGAGGTAAAATTTTTGTAGAACAATGGCAACCTGATTTTGAATTACATTATTTAACTAGTGAAATATTTGATGAATCCAGATTTATTTGATAAACTAGCAATCAAACCACCATATATATGGTGTTCTTATGGAGGGTCCACCTGGCTGCGAGAAGGTCAGTGAACTATGATATCATAAGTTTGCTATAAACACACAATTATCTTTGTATTCGTTTGTGTAAAAGGCATCTAATTATCTCTCAAAATGTTTATAGATGGTAATAGTAAAAGCAATTGCTGGTCAGGTTGGCGCTCCCTTTTACAAAATGGAAGAATCTAAATTTGTTAAAGTTTTGGTTAGTGTTGGTTCTGCTCGTATTCAACCTTTTCAAAAGAGCTTAGGGAAAAAAACCAAAAACTAGTTCCATTCCTCAATAGGAAGAGAGAAAGTAAAACTATTCAGTTGTTATACCAGTGATAATGATATGACTAGTACAAACTAAAGACTTTACTATTAATACCTGCGTTGCTGATTTTCTTTCTGTGGCATCCGATTTTGATACATAATATCTTGTTATAAGCTTAAACAATACTCACACAACAAATGCACGTAAATCCTCGTCCGCTACAATACTATTTACATGTCTTACATCAGACGGGTGGTATACTTTATAAAAGTAAATTAAATTTTACGTAAATTGAACTAAGTTGACAAAATTTTATTAAACCTGGCTAAGTTTATAAAAATCAACAACTTTTTACAAAAATAAGTAACTAAGTTTATTTATCTTTATAAAAATTAATCAAGTTTGTAAAAATTAACTAATTTTTATAAATTTTTAATTAGGTCAACTAAGTTAATGAAAATATCATTAAGTTTAATAAAATTTTAACTAAGTTGACTAAGTTTATATAAATAAACCATTTTTATAAAATTTATGTACGTTTACTAAGGTTTATACAAAATTAACCAAATTTATAAAAAGTGCGTAAGTTTCTAAAAATTAACTAAGTTTTAAAATTACCTAAGTATATACAAATTAAGCAAGTTAACTAAGCTTTGTAAAAATTAACTAAGTTGACTAAGCTTTTTAGAAATTGAATAAACTTATAAAAATTTACTAAATTTTATAAATATTCAACTAAGTTGACTAAGTTTTATAAAAATTAATTAATTTTTAGTAAAGTTTTATAAAAAATTAAATAAGTTCAAATTTTTTTTATAAAAATTAATTAAATTTAAAAATGATCAATTAAGTTTATAAAAACAAATAAATTTATAAAGGTTAATTAAGTTTTATAAACATTTAACTAAGTAAACTAAGTTTGTAAAATTTAATTTAAGTTTTGCAAAATTTAACTAAGTTAACCAAGTTCTTTAAAAATTAAATAAATTCATAAAAGTTAACTATGTTATATAAATATACAACTTAGTTAATTAAGTTTCTAAATTATGAAAATTAATAGGTTTTACAAAACTTAAATAAATTTGTGAAAAATAATAGTATAATAATAATAATAATAATAATAATATGCAAACATGGTTGGCTTAGTGGTTGGCAATACAGACTCCGAGATCAAATTAAGTCACGATTTCGATCCCTAAAATCGAAACTTGTTGAAATTAATGAACCATGTTCCCAAAAAATAAAATAAAAATAGTATATAAATAATAATATTAGTAGTGATACTAGTACTACTACTAATAACAATGATTTGATTTTTAAATTAGGCTTGCTAGCTTCTACTTATGTTGCCCATTTGTTTTTTTCTTATAGGACATGGACTTTTGAAGAGGGCAAGCTTTATTATCATGAAATTTCGCTACTTTAGTAAGTCTTTTTGTAGAATCTTTATGGTGCTATCATGTACACTCAATGCTAGTCCTATAAAATATTATATATCACTATTATGTTTGTTGTATGAACTTGGTGTAACTTTGATTAATTATTTTTAATATATAATGTGCATTGATTGTCAAATATTTTTTATCGGTGTTGTTTGAATTAAGTGATCCACATATGAATTGAGATTAAATGTTTTATGCTGGATATTATAATGTTCGGAAATGCTATGTAAAATCCAGCATGGAAATTGTCAAAATGTTGTATCTAAAACGTTGTTAATTATTTTAGACAACGTTTCAGAAATTGCTATTATAGAATTTGGACCTATTATAACATATCATTACACAACACTTTTTAGATGTTGTGAGAAGTTTCAATACTATTTTTAAAGCGCTAGATAAATTCTAACATGCCATAAGTTAAAACGCTGTAAAAATGCTAACATAACATAGGTAAAAATGTTGCGTTAGGAATACTTTTTGCATAGTTTCGGATAATTTTTTGTAACGTTGCGAAAAGATTTAACAACGTTTCTAATAAACTACAAAAGGTCTATTTTGTTGCAGTGACGAGATAACATATCATCCTAAGAAGGCGATTCGAGGGTAGACATTGGCAGATTTCATTGCTGAATTCATCATTTGGGATGACGAAACAGAAGAAGAATGAGTCACAATTTCTCGATGGAATTTGTATGCTGACAGAACATACAATGATCATGATTCCTAGGCTGGAGTGGTTCTAATAACCTCGAAAGGTCGGAGGATTTGTTATGCATTGAAGCTTGAGTTCCATGTGACGAATAATGTAATATAAAGCACTGGTATCGAGACTCATGATAGCAAAAGAATTGGGACTGTGGATATTGCATATATAAAGTGACCCCCAACTAGTGGTTTTCCAACTGAAGAAAGAGTTTCAGGTGAAGGAAGTATGACTTACCTCTTACCAGTTGTAGGTGTTAAAGATGATATTGAGCATTACATAATAACGCACATATCCCTATGGGGGAGAATACGAATGTTGATTAATTAGCTAAATTAGCAAGCTATGGAGATGCATAGCTATTGGGAATTGTGTCGGTAGAGGTTTTGAAATCTCCCAGAATAAATGAAATGAATATTGATTACAATATGGAGATTGAGTAAAAGGAGTCATGGGTGACTTCGATTAAAGATTATTTATTAAAGGGAACTCTCTCGAAAAGTTAGAATGAAAGGAGGAAGCACTTGCGTAAGGTGCCTTAGTTCATTATGCAAGAAGGACTGTTGAATAGGACATGATTCTCTACTCCCTTGCTAAGGTGTGTCGACAATGATGAAACTAAGAAGATCCCAGCGGATGTTCACGAAGGAAGCTGTGATGATCATATTAGGGTGGTAGAATTTAGCGAAGAAGATTTTTTGCTATGGATACATTTGACCAACTGTCAACCATAATTCAGCTGAATATTCAAGGAAATGTGATAAGTGCTAGAGATTTGCAAAGATTCCAAGAGGCCCATACAATGAACTTACGAAGATGGTTTACCGTGGCCATTTCTGATTTGGGAAATTGACATTATTGGAGTGCTTCCGATGTCTTATGGAGGAGCAAAATATGCAACCGCTGTAGTGGACTACTTCACAAATGGGTTGAAGTGGAGCCCCTCATCATAATCACCTCAGCGAAAGTGATCAACTTTGTTGTAAAGAATATTTATGCAAGTTCAGGGTATCACTAAAAATCATAATGGATAATGGAACTCAATTCAAAAGTATAGAATTCTATGATTTCTGTGCTCGAATTGAATGGGAAAGAGCTTTCTGATGGTAGCACATTTGTGGGCAAATGGATAGGTGGTGACGGTGAGCAAAATATTCAAATCCATCATAAAAAAGTGACTAAAGTGAGCTGAGGAAAACTGGATGGATGAGTTACCAGTGGCGTTATGGGCTTATCGGAGAACCCAGAACTCCACAATTGGACATACTCCATTTGTATTGGCCTACGAAACTGGGGCCATGATTCCAATTGAAGTGGAAGTCCCTTCTCTTTGATGAATGCATTTTGACCCCAAGGTGAATAAGGAATTGTTGTATTATGTTGGGAATTGTGTCGGTAGAGGTTTTGAAATCTCTCGATATTGATTGAATGAATATTAATTACATTATGGAGATTGAGTAAAAGGAGTCATGGATGATTCCGATCAAAGACTATTTGCTAAAGAGAACTCTCTCAAAAAGTTAGAATGAAAGGAGGAAGCTCTTGCATAAGGCACGTCGGTTCATTATACAAGAAGGAATGTTGTATAAGAGTGGATTCTCTACCCCCTTGCTAAGGTGTGTTGACAAGAATGAAGCTAAGAAGGTCCTAGCGGATGTTTAGGAAGAAAGCTGTGGCGATCACACTAGGGTGACAGAATTTTGCAAAGAAGATTTTTCACTATGGATAAATTTGACCAACTATCAACCAGAATTCAATTGAAGGAAATGTGACAAGTGCCAGAGATTTGCAAAGATTCCAAGAGTCCTATACAAAGAACATACATAGATGGTTGACCATGGCCATTTCTGATTTGGGAAATTGACATCATTGGAGTGCTTTCGACGTTTCATGGAGGAGCAAACATGTAACCGCTGTAGTGGACTACTTCACAAAATGGGTTAAGGTGGAGCCCTTTACCATAATTACCTTGAGTGATCAACTTTGCTGTAAAGAACATTTTTTGCAGGTTCAGAGTACCACTGAAAATCATAGCGGATAATGGAAATCAATTCAAAAGTGCAAAATTCTCTGATTTATATGCTCAATATCGAATGGAAAAGAGCTTTTTAATGGTAGCACATCTGTTGGAAAACATATAGGTGGAGATGGAGAGCAAAGTATTCAAATCCGTCATAAAGAAGCGACTAAAGTGAGCTAAGGGAAACTAGATGGATGAGGTATCATTGGCGTTATGGTCTAATCGGACAACCCAGAAGTCCGCAATCAAACATACTCCATTTTCAACGAAACCGAGGCCATGATTCCAATTGAAGCGGAAGTCCCTTCTCATAGACGAATGCATTTTGACCCCAAGGTGAACAAGGAATCATTGTTATCATCCCTTGACTTGGTGGAAGAAAACAAGAAGAGGCTAATCTAAGTGTGGTTGCTCACTAACAAAGAATAGCAACACAACTCAATGCCATGGTCCGAAACTATACCATTAAGATAGGTGACCTAAATGGGTCTTTTCGGGTATGCAAGAACCATGTCCTAATTAAGAAGGACCCTATGTAATAGGATATAAGCTTGGAGACAATATTTCCAAGCTATCAATGGTCAATGGGATCCCAATTTCGCAGGTATGGAATAGTGAGCATTTTCCCAGCTATTTCACATGATTTCATTATTAGCTAGGCATTTCTTTTCATTCGAATTGGATGTAATAAGGTGACATTTTCCACAGATTTATTAAAATAAAGTTAGTTTCTGAATCAATGGAACAATATTCATTAAGTCTGACTTTTTGCTACACGATCAGTATCTATGTTTTAAAACCTGGATGTCTAGTTACCCGAAGATAGGTACCGAAGGATGCCCTTGAACCATGGTTGGATCATTGGAGCGTATTTGGACTAGGGAAGATCAGATAATTCACTCATATACATCTTATCTTTGATCAATGCCCGGAGACAGGTGACGTCATTGATAGATGACCGGAGATAGGCATCACGGACACCAATGACCAGAGATAGGCGTCAATTTATAATTGATTTGTGGAGGTGAATACTAGGTTATATTGGTGCATATGTAAACATACGAGAAAAGCCATATAATTTTAGTTGTAATAATGTATACAGTTTTATTTATAGTTATACAAGAAATGTTTTACTAATAATTAATAAATAAAACCGAGTAATGGAATAATATTGGGCAATTGCATAAATTTATTTATATGTATAGAGATATGGTAAATAAAAATAGTGAACTGATCATAGACACATGTAGATAAGATATATAAGTAATTTCATTATAGATAATTATATATTTATACATGCATGCAAGTACATGGAAAAGGAAATATAGATGTGATAAAGTAAACGAGACATGGTTGAACAGGAAACAACTTTTATTTACTACATTTTTGAATTAGAAAATAGCGGGGGCTATACCTGCACAAAAACGGTCATAAACAAGAATCCAAAAGGATGAAAAATGCAAAAGGCCAAAAGATCATGTCTTTGAAAAGGTGATAGGGACGGTAACTTATTCTTCCCCCTCATGTGCTTCTTCCTTGCCATTTTTAGAGTTCAAACCTTACGCTTTCTCTTTTTAGGGGCCATCAACGACATTGTTTTCTCTTCGTTAGTGTCCCAATCATACTCACCATTGAAGGAAGCATGAGTTTTCTCGGATCCGAAAGCAGCACCAGAGGTAGGGGTAGAAGGAGGTTTGGTAGAAACTAAGGAAACGGGCAGAGGCTTAGAAGGATTTTCCAAGCTAGGCTCGACCTTAACACACTTTAGTTTGATGACATCAACAGTTCTTTTGGTCTCCACAGAAGGCTTAGGCCCTTTTACATCAACAATAAGGACATATTCATCATCAATGGTTGCATCCAGCTCATCTAAAACTCCTCTGCCAGGGCATCTATTTTCTTAGGATCGGGACTAGGACGGACCTGGCAGAGGAGGTTGGAATGCAAAAGTAGGATGGTACGATGACAAAAGTGGTGGTGGAAGTTCAAGCCTTGGGGAAAGGAAAATCTTTGGTATAGGCATCAAGGAGGCTGACCAGTAAGTTGGCAAAGAGAGAAATAGAGGTTAGAAGCTGGTTCAGAAGACATTTAAAGCCTTTAGAGGACCGAGAATTAGCAATATATCTTCTGAAGCTTGAGTAAGTTCTTTAGGAGCCTCCATAATCTGCCTATCTTCATGGATATGTGTAAGGATTAGAAGATAGGGCCAGTCGGTGGTGGCACAAAGCCTAGATCTTTAGGGTTATACCCCTCAAAAGTTGAGGTAGCAGCAGTAGTCATAGGTGTAAGGGACACATGTGTAGGAATCTTGATGGCCTCATAGTTTGTCATTGGAGTGATGATCTCCTCTTGGGACTCCTTCTGAATAGGAGCAGGGCTTTCTACCAAGTCTTCTAAGCTAGACTCGGCGGGAGCCTCAGTAAGCACCTGTGTGGAAGTTGTAGCTTCGGCAGCCTATTGTGTACGACCTGTGGCTAAGGTCTCCAAGTCATCTTCATTTAGGAGGGAACTTTGTGTTCTTCTACATTGACTTCTCTGAACTATTGGAAGCGACCCAGACTGCAATGTGTAAATCAAGTAAATTTCAAAAAAATCTCTAATTGGATCTTATTGGGCCTATTGAGTCTAATGGGTTTTACTAGATCCAATATAATTAATTTAAATAAAATCAAACTTTATTGAATTTTTTTATTTGTTTAATAAACTTATGTTAATTAATTAATGTGTATATAAATTGGATTATACAAATATCAATATATACACTTGTGTATATGATGTGCATATGCAATATAGCATTAGTCTGTACATAGTTGATGTATACATATATAGATATTGGGATTTGCATATACAATGTATACATTCGCCATTTATATGCGCATTGGTTGTCTCAGACCATTATTTAAATATACATATAAAATATTTATAATTTCAAATTTTATTTGTATATTAAATAAATAAACTTTTAAAACATTTGATTAAATTATGCAAAGTCAATTAAATTTAAAATCAAAGTTAATATCTAAAACACTTGATTTTGACTCAGTAAAATATTTCAAAATTCAAATCCAGATCTACAAAAATTTATTAAAATATCTTTTAATTATTTAATATATATATATATATTATGACATCTCTTTACTATCGAAAACAATAATTTTTTAAATACATAAACTATTTAAAAATTGCATAAAAGAATTTATCTATGTATCTTGTAATAAAAAATATTAGAATAAAATATATAATTATTTTATTTCTAGACATGTTTATTTTTTATATTAAAATCCAAAACTAATTTTATTATTATTATTTTGATAATTATAAATACATACATACACACACACCACACACATATATCATGAATATAAACATTATCTAAATAACTTTTGAAATATAAATATATTATATTAAAAATGGGTTTCGCTGATTTTTTATTTTCAAATCGAAATATATATATATATATATAATTTTATAAACATTTTAAATAAATGTTATAGATACATATGATTTAAAAATAATAAATAATATTTTTAAATGATCAAAAATTAATTTTAATTTTCTCAGAATTAATAAATAAATGACACCATACATGGCTGAATTAATTTTTTTAAATTAATTTTATAGGTAGATCAAATCAACACCATTAAACAATATATATGTAACTTATAATAATTCAAACGCAGACCATTTTGGAAGACAACAAATGCACACACAAAATTGTTCTATAAGGATTGTATGTATCAAATATAAATTACAAAATGAAGATATACACCTTAGAAGAAACGGCTTTTAAGTGCACCTTGCTTGAAGAATACTCCTAGATTCAGAAAGAACCAATCCAGTAGACCTTGCAACAACCTAAAGTACCACCTATTTTAATTTGTTTTGGTTCTATATTGTGCTATATAATTTTGGCTATGGGATGGAATGGGGAAGTTGCTCATGACCATAGATGGATGGAGGAAGAAGCTTTTAGAAAGTAAAGCTTAGGTTGGTTTATATAGAGAGAGAGATAGGGAAACAAATTCTCCACCTTTTACTCTCTCTTCTTTTACCAACTTATCAAATCCAGATATGAAATTCAAAACTACTCTCCCCTTTGTTGTGGCTGGCCACATGATGTTATTCATAGGCCATTAGTAATTCCTAACTTTTTTAGTAATTAGTATCATTTAAATCATTTATAAATGTGTATCGATACCATATATTTTAGATACACACCCAACCAATTACTATGACACCTAGAAAATACTAATAGCACCCTATACATCCAAAAAATAGATAATTAATATTTCATAAATATTGATTAATTTAACTAATTTATAAATATTGTAAATTTACAAATCATATGGTATTTCGTGGAAATTATCAATGTGGTTTGTGACTCATAGGTGTAAATTCAGTTATCGATTGATATCGAACAACTCAAATATCAATGTTCATACTGTTAGTCCATGAGTTGATGGTTTTGATGACAACAACCTTAGAATAAGATTATAAAATATAAATACTAACATTATAGTTTAGATATATATGTATATGCAGGATTTAACCATGCACGTACCAAGAATGAAGACTGTACAGTATAGAGATTCAAGATATCAAGATTGAAGACTCATGAGTATCAATATTATCAAGAGTTCAAGATAACTATTGAGTCTAGAATTATGTTAAAACTTCACAATAGCACTGAAATCTTCACTCCATTTTTCTTTTGGCATGGAACCCATTTCTACCTTTTTAGTGGCTTACAAACCCACGACAAGTAGCTTACAAACCTACGACAAGTGGCTTACAAACCCACAAACATCCTGGTTTTGTACAAGTTCTCGAGTCCTGATATGATGAGATATTCTGCAGGAAGAAGCTTGCAAAACTACTTCAAAATGATTTTCAAACTACTTCAGAATGATTTTCAAAACTGCTTTTCAAAATGTTTTAGCCTTAAAAATTATCTTTTCAAATGATTTTCAAAAAGATGTTTTAGCCTTAAAATATTCTTTGTTTTTGTTTTTAATAAACTCGTGTTTTTAAACTTCGTTTGTTTTAAACTATCTTTATACTTAGATTTAACTATAAAATTATAGTAAAATTTTATATCTATTATTCTCTATATTTATCTATGTATTTTATCTATAGTCAGGTTTATTTATAAAGTTTAAATTAGTTTTAATATAAGATAAAGGTTATTTTCAAAGAAAAACAAAACATCAAAATTTCCTTTGGGATGTCGACATGTCCTAGTACCCCATGTCGACATAGTGACAGTTAGATTCAAAAATTTGAATTTCAAAAGAAGTGTCTATTCGTCATAACCATTCACGAATGGACACGACTGTTGTTCTTCTATAAATAGGGGTTAGTTTCAACGAATTTTATATCAGATTTTCTGGTTTTTCACTTCTCTTCTTCTTCCACATTTTCTTATTCAAAATCCTATCATCACTCTGCCAAAATCAACATTGAATCTAACTAGATTATCTCTGGTTTGATTCTCTATCACTATCTCAACAAGATCCAAGTGCTATTCAGAGTTATAGGCTTCTTTGTAATCTATCTAGCGAGAAAAGGTGTGATTGTAGCCTTGGAAATCAATCAAGCGAGAAAAGGTGTGATTGTAGCCTTGGAAATCAATTGGGTGAACTTGTTGCCCTGGAAATCAAGTATCTCTACCCAGAGGATTGTGATTCTGGAGTGTGTACCTCGTAGCCTTGAAACCGAGGGTTGTAATTGTTGAATTGCTTTTGAAAGGAAATCCGTACTTAGTTGTGCGGGACTGGATGTAGGGTAACTCTGAACCAGTATAAAATCCGGTGTGTTCTTTCCTTTACTGCATTTACTTTATTTCTGCATCTGTGTTTGTTTCTGTGATTATATCTGTGTCTGAATATTACATACATTTGTGTTCAAATTAACATAAACTCAAAAAGATTTAGTAATTTCTTATAAACACCATTCACCCCCCTCTAGTGTTATTCCTAGCCTTAAGATCCATATTCCGCATTCCTCACACATACATCAACTTAGCTAGTGGTGTGAAAGTTTGATCGAATTTATCGCTTATTAGCTTCAATGGTGAAATCCAATTTTGCAATTTAAGCGTTACATTTTAGTAATGATTATTTACACTAATTCTCTTCTTCGACGCTATATCTCTTTAGGATTTATAGAATTTGGTTTTGGTCAAAATCCTAAAAGCTACCACATTCAACTCCGTTGGTCCATAATCAAAGTCTTTGATTTGGTAAAAACATTTATTATTGACAAGGCGGCCCCGGCTAAATATTTTAATTTTGAGTTGACTATAGTTGACAGTAATACCAACCTCATACAAATGAGGAGATGAATTCACTATTACATAGTGTTTCACTTCCAATGCTTCAACGCAGACCCAAATATAGTCGCTCGATGGTCGCCATGCCGTGATTCAACTATAAACAACATATAGTATTCTCAAATTGAGAGAACCGTGTAACATTATCATACGATATTTCTCATTTGACCTAGTTGTTATTATCCAACATGAAACTCTTAGGTGAGTCATTCCAAATTTATCCAATAACTTTGAGTACGTAACCCCTTGGTGACCCTAGTATCCATGAGTAATACACCGCCCAGCACTTAGAGAGCGTCACATATTTTGGTCTCAACGGATGAATCGATATCCTTTCTTGAACAACTTGACCAGGAATGTTTATAATACGTTATTTTGTATTGTTATAATTTTATCATGATTATAACTCCTTGTAATTATTATCACATAATATATTATTTATGGATTTTCTATTTAATACACTTAACTTAATTACTTAATTAATATATTCGAATAAAATAATTATATACACTACACCAAAATATTAAACCAAATATTTTTCATAGATTAAACACAAAAACCAAACATAACAAATGTTTGAATTATAATGTTCAACATCAACACATACCACTATATAGTTCAACAAGTATACATAACATACATAGTACAACAATGGCATCATTACATAATACTACATGCATAGTACAATACATACGGTACATAACGTCTTCCTATATCAAGTATCACCATGGTATATCTAGCAGCAGTATATCCTGCAAACACAAAATCAAATAATGTATTAGAATATCAACTAGCATATAGAAATTTGGATAAGAAAATTTATAGAATAAAAATTTTGATATAGAATATCAACTAGCATATCCACAGCATATAGAATAAAAAGTACACAACTTATAGCATAAGCACTTCTTAAAATTTGACGATCCAATATGCTGTGTAATAACAAAAATACATATTCAATTCCATACTTCTCTTGAACCTACGATATCAGTAACTTATATGTGCCTTATGTGTTGCACATTTTTACCAAGTCAACTCTACAAACATCTAACCACCTGCCTTTCAACCTGGACACCTCCTCTTCACTCGTCCATCGCTGACCGCTTCAAAACCAACTGTACTCATTCCACTCATGTTCACAAACTTCCACTACTACATCACTTCACTGCTGCATATACCAACTTCATCCACCTTAACATACCACTCACATCAACCTTAACACTCAAACCACTACCAATAATAATCACTGCCACAAACAGTTACAGTACCATTAAAACAACCTCATCAACATCTCGAATTCCACCCACCACATCATTAACCATCATACAACTACACCTTGTAGCATTTCAATACTCCACTGCATTTACAACTCTGTCAACATATACCACTACTAACATTCACCACTGTCTTGCCTACACCAGCAGACCACCTATCACATGACTTCGGTCATACAACAATCAACCACAATTGTGCTCTGTTGCACACTGCACATATCTCCTCTCCACTATCACATATCATCACCACTTGCAAACTGCTACTTCATTTCCACAACAACCATACATAACTGCCTTACTTCTCCAACCCTGCACAGTACCCCAACTTCTACAATACATCAACAACCACGACAATCTCTACCTCCAGACTCCCCTATTGCCAACACACAACTGCCTGCACAACCAAGACCATCACAACACTACTACTGTGCCATTTCACTGTTGCACTATCACTGCATACTGTCATCACCACTCATACCATCCCCTCTGCTTGTCAACACCGCTCCTCTGCTCCACTTCCTTCTATCTATAGTCACAGTGAAACCACCAAAACTTCTCCTCCTTCACACTTTACCTCCACTACCACTCCATTCTAACAGCACTGACAATCTGCCTCTCCACCATCCTCTTCATCCCGTACTTCTGCAGTTCAAACAGTCCACATAATCACCTCTGCTAAAACCACCCAAATACCCCCAACAAATTCATCAGCGGTACTTCCTTCCTATACCACTGCGTCCCCCATTGCCTTCCTTATCACATTGCCTTTCCTCCAACTACTTGCTACTACAACACTACTTCTCAAACATACCATCAACCCACATCAATTACCCACAGCATATACAAACCATCTAGCAAATTGTTCACTCAAGTCAACTACAAACTACACAACCTCTACAATCCACAAACATTCATCAAACAAACTTCCTTCACATTCAACCCCAGACCCCTGTAGTGACCATTTTCAAAAGCAACAACCACAGCCTCTGACTGCAGTTCCTCCCTTTGCCTTCAAGACATCCTCAGCATACATCAAAGGAAAAAAAGGAATAACATTTTTGCTTACTTACTGACATACAGTGTGCTGCCCTAAAAACAAACGCTCCCCCAACAATCACCATCACAGCCTTCGCGCCTTCCTTATCACCATTACTACAACATGGGTCAAATATATGCTATTGCCCTACCATATCACATATCTACAACTATTGCCAACTGCTGTTACCCTACCAGTCACAACCAACCTCACTTCCTTGATCACATTTCAAATATACCTCTGTATGTCTAATCTCTCTTCTTGTAGGAATCTGACATAATCAAGAACTCATAGATCACTTCAGCTTTAAAACCAAATTGAAGTAGGCCTCCGAAACGTATAAGTGTTATTTTTTTTCAAGTTTTCTACTGTATACATACATCTACAAGTATGCATAGATTTTCAGTATATATGTGAGTAGATGTGTGTATGTGTATAAATTCACATGCTTGTACAGTAGGTACCAATCCAGAAGAGACCGATAACACATATAAATCAATCAACGCTGGTTAAAGGTAAGTAGTACCAAAACGTATTTGGTTGTACACGAAGAACATGAATCTACTTACCGGATAACTCAATATGATCCCTATTCGCCTAGACTTGAGTCTGTGCACCTGTGATTGGCATAGTATTAGGTTAGTTTTTCAATCAGCTGTAATGATGCATACTAATATAGCAAAATGAACATCTGTAATGTAAACAGTAATATCTGTAATGAAACAACTGCAACTCCCCTATTACTTTTGCTATGTTTTCATGTTAATAATGGATTGAAGCAGTGAGTTACGGTTAAATTTTGAAAAAATAAACTTATTACCAGAAAAAAAATAAGCTGCAATTGAAAATTTTATTTTAACACAAATCGAAAAAAAAATCTTGATTTTTACCTTTTATACAAAGACAGAAAGATATCATAATTGATACTTTATTGTATCAAACTTTATGTTTTATTTTGCAGTTGTATATACAAAACATTCCGAAACCCTTCCAATCCGGTGCACATAACAAACCAGACAACATGTAAATTAGTAATGGATGACATATAAGTAACACAGTAATGAACAAATTCAAATGTATTTTAAAAGAGTTGTATTATTCTACAGCACTTACTTTGCTATAAGTAACACATATATGATGCACGGCCAAGAATTGAAAATTAATGAGTTACAACTTCCACTAAGTTAACAAAACTCATCACCAAATAATTTAATCTTGTAGCCAATTTCAACTAGATTAACAAAACACACATATATAAAAAACTGTAATTACTCATCCTACTAAATAAACCATATACAGAGTACTGCAACTTATATAATGAAACGGTGAAGCTAATATGGTGACATTCACACGCAAGCACACTCACCATGATATAACATTAACACTCTATATTATTTGATCAAATATAGTGCTTACACTATCCTATTTACCCAGCAGTAATAAACATAAACGAACAGGGTTAAAATAGAAATACTAGTAGTGCATTGAACATCTCAACTGAAAATAAATAATAACCGAATCATGCACACACTGATATGTCACAGGGAAAAAGGCATGCACGCATGAAAACATAGCAGCAATAGCCAGAAACCTGGGGAGTGCATATTATATTCTAATCTAAAAATTAAAGTCAGAGGACAAGCGATGATTAAAAGAATATATACTAAACAGAGAATAATAAAGAGCATAAAAATATTCAAATTATAAAAATCCTAATAAAATGGGCTAATACGGTTTAAAAAAAATCACATTTATCCACATTAAATCTTAGATAAAAATATTTAAATAATTCAGATATTTAAATACGAAGTGTTCGAAATTCCGGACCATTACATATTAATAAAAAGAACTATATGAACTTATCCAATTGTATCATATAAACTACTCATGACAACAATATTACACGAGGATTTAAACAAAGTTATCAAAGTAGATTTAGTATTAAGTATTGTTCATGAGGAATAAGTTGGCGTAGGAAAATAAATGCGAAGCAGATCATTGTTTACATATATAGCATGGAGCCTCGTATTGAATAAATTGTTATATGTTAACAAAATAAGAAAATTTTAACCATTGTTAATTAACGGTGGTGCCCACATTTTAATTTACATAGGCGTCTATTAATTATACAACGCAATGCAATCCAAAAAATTGTTTAGAACACTGTTTTGAACTTAACTCAAATGAACTTTTAATTAACTAAAATATGAAGCGAACACACAAATTTGCAAATATTTCGAAATGTTAAAGTCAGCCCTAAATAGAGCAATAAAAATCAATATACACAGCTTAAGCTATCGTTCGTTTAGAAATCAGACCTAAAAAGAGATCGTTCAGAGAAGCCAAAAGCTACAATCACTATCGTACCATTTACAATATGAAATGGTTAGGTTGAATCTCATTATCATTGGCTTTTTCAAAACCTGTGCAACAAAAAAGAATATTAGAACATATCAATTTTTTTTAAATATTAGAACATATCATAAAATTAGTTAATGATAGTAGTTACGCATCGTTAAGTGCCTAGAAATAAAGAGATCAAAATATAGAAGTATATCCAATGTAAGATAGGCTGAATATTAAAATTGACAGCAAAAAAATATTCAGCCTTCAACATATGAAGGTTCATATTCTGTTAATTAATCAACATAATATGAAGAAATATTTAAAGGCTGAACAATGTTTATAGTTTATCATAAACATGAAGATTACTATATTATACGTTTTTAAACTCATGAAGCATAATAATGGTTGTTACATGCCCTAATAGGAAATGTAGCTAAACTATAGATTAAAAGCAAAAACCAATATAAATTCATAAAAAAATGACATCTAATCTGGAACATATAGAGCCTCAGGGAAAAGTGTTGCAACGATACTTTATTCCAACAAACAGAGCTATTGCATGGAAATTCTAAATTGTTTCATAAATAACTAAAGTACACTAAATTTTGAAGTAATGTATGCTAATAATTATATGTTTGGAAAACTCAAATGCATCATCGATGGTTATAAGAGATGGAATAATCAGTCATGAAGTACCACTGTGATGCTATACGTAGTTGCACACATCACACAAATAGTTCCATGGTTGGCCAGCGTAACAGAGGGTTGCTGTATTGTTTATGAAATAACAGAGCATAAAGATAATTAACATTCTTGCATTTTTTGAAATTTTTTATGCACTTTCTACTAAATAACTCTATCCAATTGAAAGCCGATGAATCCTATGTACAAGCATTAATCCTATGTACAAGCATTAATGTTTCAGAATGAATCCATTCTTGGTTTAAGAGTACCAAGCTTTGAAAAAGTTTTTATATAAATAAATGTTAATATAAAAAACAACTAGCTAAATATTACAATGATATTGAATTAATAAAAACAAACTAGTCAAAAACCAACCGAGCCAACCTTGATCATAAGGGTTATCTAGGTAAATAAGAATGAAAAGTTAAGATATTTACATCCAACCCTTAAACTAGTTACCTTTGAGCATGAATCAAAAATGTTACAAGGCTAGAAAATTATGAAAAATATCAGGCTACTCATAAGTAATCAAAGAAATGACAGTAACTAATCATTCCTAATAAATGATGATTCAATAAAAAAAGCAAACTGAATCATTCAATTGGCGAAAAATTCCTAAATAGCATATGTAAACTCTAAAACGCCTCGAATACATCAAATGCTTCAAAATAGACTAAAAAATAATTGCGATAACAATGAAAATACCAAAAACACAAAACGAAAATTTACTCTTACAGTCTTACACGATTATTGTATTTATAATGACAAAAATCAAAAGAGAACGAACCTTATTGCTCAATTTCGAACATCCGAGGGTTCCAATGCTAAAGTTTGTGCTAAATTCACAAGGCAACAAGTGCGACTTTGATTCCAGCACTAGGTTTTAGTATTGGGGAGGAGGAAGGTAGCGATGAAGAGAAGTGGAAAGAACATGGAGCTATGGTTTAGTGGGATTTGGGGAAATCGCCCTGTTGCTAGAAGAAATTAGGAAGGAGCGCGGGAGCAAAAAAAATTAAAGGGTACGTGCGTGTTGTTTTGAGGGTGTGCTATTATTGTATAGAAGACCACGTAAGGTTTGCAGGCCCTAACCCGTTCTAATATAGCAACGGCTCAAAGCCTTTGCCAAAGTGTTCGCAACAGATCAAAGCCGTTGGAATATTGCAACAGCCTAAGTCCGTTGTGAATTTGCCGCACTATGGTGTTGCGAAATTGCTTATATGGTGTAGTGATAATAGAAATCAAACACCTTTATTGTGCACAAGATTGATTGTAGAGTTTGATATATGTAACAAATTATATAATTGCCCCCAGGACATATGCCTAACTCTCTCAATCTCCCACATGCACTTAGGGTCAACTATGGAATTTGATTCCTTTGATTAGTTTTTTGAAAATGATTGATCTAGTTCCTTAGTGAACAAATATGCTATATTGTCTTAATTATCTACTATGTTAATCAACTCTCCAATGCTGATAACTGCCTTTATCATTTAGAACTTTACGCGGTACATTTATTGACTTCTTTTAAGCTCTAATTTCTTTCAATTTATATCATGACGTTTTATCATATAACAATGTCATAGGATTCTCAATATTTGGATTCACCCTAGATTAGTCATATATTTCTGCATTTATATACACATACAGACACACACATTGCTTTTATTGTTGTGCTAGTTCAAAGGTGATACATAGCCTACTGGTTAAATTAGTCACAACTCTTGTTTGGAATCAACTTAAAGTTTCTAGTTAAAGTTTAATGCGAATTCAGGATTGACATACTATACTCGATAACTCTTATGATGTTCAAGTCTGAATACTCCTTAATAAAGAATTCATTGTTTCCACAAATAATTCTATAGTATTTCACAAATACTCAAGAATACTCCTAACTATCATTTGGTGATCTCAACTCAAATTCCATATTCGCTCGATGTGCAAATTACATCAGCGAATTATGATATAGTAGAATGCATGGAATATATGGTATTTCCTATTGCTGATGTATACAGAATCCATCTTATTAACTCCATACTAAACAATTTTGGTGCTCAAAATTCTCGCAAGTATAATAAGCCAACTAGCACAACAAAGCTTGGCCCAACACAAGTTGGCCAATCATTCTTAGGTCCGACCCAATTCATGCCGACCAGCGGTCATCCTGGTCTTATGCCAGCCAACCCACTGAGCAACACTCCAGGACTATAGCTAGTTGGCTTAACTCAAGATGACTTTAACACCCAACTTATATGCACTGGCCCTGCTCAAGCATGACCCCTCTTTGGCCCGGCTCCATCTTGGCCCTCCATTGACTAGTCCTAAGCAACCCATCTTGTCATCATAAGCTCAACCTGGCCCATCATCTCTAGCCTTAGCAATATTCAGCTTAACTTAGCTACCTTCAGCAACAAATAATCGAACGTTACTATACACATTAAGCTTCTCATTCGCTTTGTCCCTTGGAAAAGAAAAGTAATGAAAAGTAGTACAACCAGGCTTGTTAGGTACTACAGCATCTCCATCGAAAGCATGCCTACTTTTGTTGCAAGCCACTGTTCTCAACTTAAAACACGTGCCTGGTATGGCATTACAACTGGCATTCTTCTCAGCCGCATATCCACATCGCCTTTACTATTGTTATCCATTAACCTATAGGAGCGTATCAATGGCCAGTTGTGGTTTCTGCCTATTTTACTGCGCAATCTCAACCATCCGCTATCCATATCAGCTGTTGTAAATATCTCATGTCATACAACATTAAAGGGGATGAATTCTTGTTATTTCTCAGCACAAAATTACTCTCTCTAGCAAATTAAAATCAAAAGCTTTTAAGTTTAGTATTGTTAAAAGCTTAAGTTCTGATTTCTCATTATTCTCTTGTAATTTCTTATAATCGTAAGAGACCAACATAGTAAGAGATCTTCACAGTGGACGTAGAAAAGCTTAGTTGAACCACTCTACATTTCGTGTCATTTACTTTATTTTCTTGTTTTATTCCTTGTTTTACATTTTTAAGCCTAGTGTTAGCAAGCAACCTTTGTTAACATAAACCCATTAGTATAATTCCAAGGTTTGTTAAATTTTTAGTCAATTTTTTGGTGCTAGAAGGAGGGACTCTCCTTAAAACTCTCATCTTTCTTCATTTTTTCTTTTCTACAAAAATTAGTTCTAGGTTATTTCCATTAATCAAGACGGTTATAACGAAGGTGATAACTCTAATGACCGTGAGATTAATGGTAACATTGTCGCCAGCGTTGTTTGCCACATCCTTGGGCTTAGCAAAGCCATATGGAAAAGTGTGTTGCAAGGCTTAGCTAATGTGGGAACTCTAGCCCATGAGACGAATGATCCGAGGACAAGGTTGGAAACTCTGACAACTGTGAACTTTGTTCCAACAGACCCTTCAATGGATGAACAGACTCCTCTCCAACCTGCTCTCCCTGGTGCTTATGACCTCATGAACACCGCCGAGGCCCAGGAGTGTGTAGTACTTGAAACATTGGTCGGGGAATTTCATGCTTATCATAGAAGGCATGATGTGCATGGACCAAGTCACGCTACTGGCAATGATTCGGTGGTGGTCGTGCATAGAGAGCTAAGAAAACATCGTTCCCCTTAGGTGGAATAGACATCCTCTTTTGAGCGCCTTCGGGTGGTAGATGGAGATTGAGACTTAAGGTTCAGTTGTATTTATGGTAGAGCATATGCTGTCGGTAGGGAGTATGGGGCCCTCTCAGCACATTCCCAATCCTATAAGGATGTGGTCGAGCCCAGATCGACAGAAGAGCGAGCCAGGTGTTCATGGTTGTCGTCCCAGCATAGTAAGAGGAGGTCTCCCACCCAAACTCACCATCATTACTGTCACTCCCCAGCACCTGATCGTCGCTAGTTAACCACTCCACGAAGACACCGATTGATCCCACAACTATCGTAGGCCAAACACTCTTGCGATAGGCCACTATCAGCTTATAGGAGGAAATGAATTGTCTTTGCCAATAGCTCAATATAATGCAAGCCGAGGAATGTTGGGGGAGAGGCTTATTTTGATGACAAGAATGGAATTCCATTTCCAAGAAAACCTTGAACACTTACATGCACATGTGGTATGCTTTACCACCTATTGACAGGTATGATGGGAGTGTTGACCCATCAGATTACAACATAACTTTTACTCCATCACCCATGCAGGCTGCCATTTTGGTCTAGCAAAGTGTATACTCTTTCCCTCCGCTCCCATGTAACAGACCTCCTACTGGTTCCTGCATCTATAACAGCGAAACATACATTCTTAGGCCTAGCTATGCGCAGACTTCAAGACAAGGTTCTTCGCCTCAAAAACCCATGTTATGATGGTTAGTGAGCTAGGTAACATCAAACATGGGCCGACCAAGAATCTTTGATCGTATGTGAACCGCTTTAATAAAGAATCCACCTGGGCTAGAGGTTTTGATACATAGCCTTGTTGTGGCCCTCTGCTCGGGGGTTATGTTCAAGTCTAGAATGTGGAAGGAACTCCAAATCAGCCGACTGCATCCCTAACTGATTTCTATAAACAGGCGAAAACATCACGAGGATTTAGGATGCTAACCTCTCTAACAGCGATGATGAAGCCCGATGGTCTAGTAAAGCTAGCCCCCATGAAAACATCGATTGACGAAGTAATGGTCAGTAGAAAAACAATAAGGGGCATGTAGAAAATGATACTCAATACAAGCCCAATTATGCTAACTATGCCACTTTGACTCGAGATATGGAGTCTATATTTCTTACTACTAGGGACAGGGTACTATTCCAAAGACTATCCACCCTAGAGACAGTGGATGGGAGGAACCTCACAACAATAGAAAATACTGCGAGTTCCACCAAATCAACGGCCACTCCACCAATAAGTTCCATTTGCAAAAGGATGAGATTGAACGATTGATGTGGAAGGGGTGCTTGTAGAATTTGTTTGGCACTAGGCCGATCAACAACCAACCAACTCCATCCTAGCAACCCAATAATGCCGTTGACATAACTGACATCTTGATCATATATGGGGGCCTACATGTGCTCGAAAGTAGCCGAGAAGCACGGTCCAAAAGTCATAAAGAAGTTGGTTCAACCAGCCAAGTCTATTCATAGATCACCGAGCATTCAAAGCACCCAAGCTAGAAATAAATCAGAACCAAAGACAGAGAGTTTGTCTCTTACCCACCATGACCCTATAGTC
Source organism: Allium fistulosum (assembly GCA_030737815.1). NCBI lineage: Eukaryota > Viridiplantae > Streptophyta > Magnoliopsida > Asparagales > Amaryllidaceae > Allium > Allium fistulosum. Next base: position 91,937,567 of record CM060905.1, read on the forward strand.
ATCACTCTTGCAATGGCCAATTCTAATGTGCATCGAGCCTTCGAGGATGGGGGCAGCTCGTCAATGTCATGTTCAAGCATGTCTTCGAGGCTTTCAAGATCCCTGCCTCCGGCCTCACCCCCTATTTAGTTTCCATATATGGCTTTGGGGGTATGGGTACTACCTTCCTCATTACCACGTTTGATAAAAAAGCCCTTTGCTGCAAAGATAAATGTAAACTTTATAGTAGTTGATTGCCCATCAACTTACAATCTCTTAATAAGACGACCGCCGCTTGTAGTGCTAGACGCAATCATCACCTACAGTGGGCTCGTCACGAAGTTCCCTATCCAAGGTAAGGGGTTGATAAAATCTAGAGTAATTAGCAAAAATCTAGGGAGTGTTATGGGACCTCCCTCGACAAGCAAAGAAGGGTGTCCTCACACGTCAGTAGGAACTTGCAACAGTCAGCGGCGAGTCACTAAGGAGAACCTTCGAGATGGTCAACACTCGGGTTTGTGTGGAGATCACCCCAACTCTAAAGCTGAGGCAAAAACATCACCAGCACCCCCAGTGAACATAGACCTATCTGACCAAGCCACGGAAATAAACGACGTGTCACCTAGGAGAGTGCTCGAGCTGGACATCGCTTGCACTCATGTCGAAACCATCCTTACCCTTGAAGATACAACTGACGAAGGTGTGTCACCCAGAAGTAACCCAAACCTATCAGTGCTTGGTTCGTACCGGGACCACCCAAAGCAATAAAGCTACATCAATGGGTCTCGTGTCACCCACGAGTACCCTCAAGCCTAGTAGCACTCCAGGCCATGCCCGGGCTGCCACCACTATAAAGACTGGGATGGCAAGGATCCCATTTCCTTGGATACTCCCCAAAAAAGCTAAAGATCTCATCATAGCATTGAAGGAGCAAGTCGTACCCAATGGTAAGTGAGGACATCCAACATAACAACTTCTACCCTCTCAATGCCAGCAGACTCTTCTATGAGATCTGGGCAACTTCAACCTCTCGACTCGAGCATGTACGTCTGTCTCGATCAAGGATGTTATATAGAACATGATTTATGCACTTGACAAGTGCGGCTTGGAGACCAACTTAGATCTTGATGATAACCTGCTCGACCTTCGCATTAGAGATTCAAACAGTAAAGGCGGGATGTCCACTCCTGTAGAGTTTAAATCTATAGACTGTGCCGACCCCAGCAAAGTTATTCAAATCAGCACGGAACTTAGCTCGGAGGTTAGAGATGAGCTGGTCAAATTCTTGCATCAGAGTAATCGTCTTGGGGAACGCTGACATGATCGGCATTTGTAACAACCTGCTATTTCAGATCTCTAGTTTCCGACACCAAACAATAAATTTGACCGGAGAAGTCTGAAAAAAGGACCGTTAGGTGATTGATATAAGAAAACGAAACATAAATTATCTATTTTATCTTTCATAACTAACAGCTGAAGGAACATAAAATATAATAATCAAATAATACTATGTCATTTCCAAACAAATCCATACATAGTTTCACATGTTACTAATATATATAATACAAATCCAAATCCATAAAATACACCAAGTATTTTACTTATATACATATCACACACAAAATCTAAATCCAACGTCATCATAATCCAACCTATTTCCATCAACCTATCACATATCATAAACAAAGCAAAGATGGTGGAGAGGGGGTCAGACACAACGTCTGGTGAGTGAATATAACTGAATTTAACATTACTATAATTGTTATATAATAAAACATGATCAAAAATGATAAGTCGCTATATCATTATACATTTAAGTTCATATTCAATTCATACATAATCCGACATACAATTTGTATACACAAAATTTCATATAGACATGTTACTATATTTATTTTAAAGTGAGGTGACTAAATTCAGATTCGTCCTTACAGTAAGTTATATAGTCGTATCATGGATAAACCAGACAAACTGTTAACCCCACTATATCCAATAACAATTGTGTTGCATCCAACCCACAACATCCAGTGTCTTGACTCCCTCTCATTCCGACTCTATTCCTAATCAATAATTAAACTAAGTCGTATAACTTATAAACATCGCCCAACTAAGGCATGTGAAATACATGTACTAAAACACATTACACGTAGGCTAAGGTACATCATCTACCCCTTCACTCAGGTCAAACATACTTAGGAAATATGATACGAGCCTCTAAATCCATATATTACGGCCTATATTAGGCCCAGGATCAGTTTACCAAGTTTACATGGTGACCGATGCATGGGTGTGGGACCACTAGTTAACCAGTGTCCACATCCGAGCGAGGTTCAAAAATTTATATATATTTATTTTCAATTCTTGTTCTTGTGATTTCTTAGGATTTTATTACATACTTATGCAACATACATTCTTAACCTATACTATTTTTCCTACACATTTTTATCATCATCTACTATTTTTAAATTATAATTTCTTTAACCTACACATATTAAAATATATTGTATAATTTCATGTATATAGTTTAAACTCAAAATGAAGATATATTTCATACTGAAGTATATGTACTAAATTTTAAGAAACCAAATCTACTATATTATATATAAATATTAATCATGTATATATTCACGTACACACATTATCACCATTGAGTAAATTTTCACTAAATAAATCACATCTATATAAGATACACCTCTATAATTCTGAGATAAATCTTATAAATTTATATAAACATATACTTTAACTTCAGAAATCATTTTCATGCCATTTTGATATGATTATATACACCAAACATTAATATACAATTTTTAGAATGGTTTTCACATATTATGAAATATATACATGTAAATTCATATAAGTTGAATTAAATTAAATAAAAATACTTTTTAGACTTGAAATTATTATATATAATCTCAAAAAATAATTTCATATCAATTGATATGTTTGAATGTTCCAAATCATTAAATTTATAGTTTTGAACTACATTTGCACATACATGAAGTATCATCATATTAATTCATATAAATTATATAAAAATGCATAAAAATTATATCTAGGTATTTTAATATCATGTTTCTTCTCAGGAATTTATGTATATAAATTTCCCATTAATTTACTATGAATTTTCCCAAATTTATATCTCAAATATGCTTATTTTTTGTCTATAAAGTTTATATATGCATTATACAACTTCATCAACCGATTTAACTACCCAAAAACCATTCATTAATCAAGTTAAGCTAAATTCTCAGAAATCATAGAGACGAATTTTGAATTTCATTATTTTATTATCAATTTTAGTCACATTAAATCATGAAATCAAGGAAATAAACATAAAATTTAGGTAAACCCACTCACCTTAGTCGATTCCTTCTAATTTCAAAATCTCTAGCCTCACTTTCCTCCATTATCCAGAAACAGAATTCCCTTCAATTCTCTGTTCTAATACCTCTAGTAGCTCCTATATGCTTGTCCTTGTTTCTCCCTTCAATTTGGGGTTTCAATTTATTAATTTGATCTTTGATTTTTGAAGTTAGGGTTAGTCGGAGCATTTGAAGAAGAAGAAAGAAGAACGGGAATAGTTTCTGAAATAAGAAAGTGATGTATGCATTTCTGTTTTAAGTCAAAACAATTAGACAGCCACCTACCCACCTACTTTTAAATTTGAATTCAAATCGCGCAGCGTCCGTTCGACTCGATGACGTTTTCAACCATATCTCCTTCATACGAACTCCAAACGACACAAATAAATATACTACGAGAATAAGAAAAATTAGACGGTCGCAATGGCTCTAGTTTTGTCACCAAATTCCAATATTTGTAAAAAATGACCATTTTGCCCTTTTTAAATGACAAAATATCCTTACATGAATTTTTTAAAAATTCAAGGGCATTACATTCTCCCTCCTTTAAAAGGATTTCACTCCCGAAATGCACAAAGAATAGAAAGAATGAAATAGTTGTTCCTCCTTATTTTTCATATTAACTTGTGTCACTTGTGTCATGCGTGCATGTGCAGATTCTCATATAATCAAGTAATCAACAGTCAATAACATATTTATGAAACAGACTATTCAAACATGCATGAATATGATATACATAAATCGAAATGAAATGATGCAATACTAACTTTGGCCACCTATATTAATGCATTTTATATGACATATCAGGCATGATTCACAACACCCTAATAAACATATAAGTTCTATATGAATGCAGAAATGATAAGTAACAACATCGGGTAATATATTCTAACCTATTCCACCTAAGTTCAGCCAATCAATCAAAACCCAATCATTACAACTATGCATCCAAAGTTATTCTAAAATCAAATATGAGTAAGGAACGTATCTGTAAAGAGTAATGGATGGGAAACTCGCACCTTTTCCTCTAGCTCCCATTTACTCTCTATTAGATTATTTCCCCATTAGACTCTAACTAACTTCACAATCTTTTTCCATAGTCGATTCACCCTATGCTCAACAATACGCATAGGACAACTGGACGAACTTGCCTCGGGTTTTAGCTCCATTTCCTCTAATTGACTAAGTTCGATCATAGTGGATGGATCATGTACATATTTTCATAAATGTGAAACATGAAATATGCCATGAACAACGGCCATCTTTTTGGGTTGTAGTACTCTATAGGCCGAACTTCCATTCTGTTCTATTACGGGGAAAGGTCCAACAAATCAAGATGCCAGTTTTCTAGAATTTCCAAACCTAACCACTCTCTTCAATAGTGACATATTGACAAATACTAAATTACCTACAGTGAATTCCGGGTCTACCCTTCTCTTGTCTGCATAAGAATTCTTCCTATCCTGTGTTGCCATCATCCATTTCTGTATCAACTCCACTTTTTATGAAGTGTTTCTAATCATCTTCGGTCCAAGAATGATCTTATCCATTGACTCCCACCAACATGTCGATGATTTACAAGGTCATCCATACAAAGCTTCAAACGGTTCCATTCGAATACTTGCTTGATAACTACTATTATAAGCAAACTCCACAGGTGGTAAATAATCTTCCTATGCTCTTCCAAAATAAAAAATACATTCCCTTAACAAATTCTCCAACACCCGATTTACTCTCTCCATCCGTCTATCTATTTGTGGGTGATATGTTGTACTCAAATTCAACTTCGTTTCCACAACACTTTGTAGACTCCTCTAGAATTCACTCATAAAAATCGGGTCCTGGTCACTTACTATACTAACTGGTATTCCATGTAATCGAACTATTTCCTTGATGTACAAAGTTGCTAAGGTTGCTGCAGTTCTTGTACTCTTTATAGAAATGAAATGTGCACATTTCGTAAGGCGATCCACTATTATCCAAATACTTTCATTACACTTCCTACTCCTGGGTAATCAGTAGATGAAATCAATAAAGATGTTCTCCTATTTCCACAGAGGTACTTTCATAGGTAATAATAGTCCTTCTAGTTTCTTATTCTCTGATTTAACCCTCTGACATGTCATATATTTAGCTACGAACTCTGCTACGTGTCTCTTTGTACCTTTGCCAGTAGAAAACTCTTTTCATGCCTCGATAAATTTTATCTCCTTTTGGATGAATGGTTATCTTCGAGTGGTGACACTCATCCAATACATCGTCTATCTGCTCCATCACTCGTGGTATACACAAGCTACCATCTCATCTCAAGTAGCTTTTATTATCCTTAGAATAGCGGTCCAAATGACTTGATCTCTCGCCTCTCCAACTTATCCATAATCTCTATCGAAGCAGCATCATGCCTTTGATTCATGCCTATGCATTCTACCTATGCCAGTTTGACTTCCAAAGCCACTAATAATCATTGTGCATACTCCGCTGGAGGTTGAAAAGTTATGAACTCCAACTGTCTTATCTCTAACATCATCGAGTTTAACACTGCATGCTTCCTACTCAAAGCATCCACCACAACATTAACCTTTCCTGGTGTATATGCGACCTCAAAATCATATGATGCCAAGAATTTTATCCACCTTTGTTGCCTCTAATTCATGTATTTTTGAGAGAACAAATACTTCAAAGACTTATGGTCCGTAAATAACTCAAATCTTTTGTAACGACATATTATACGCATCGAATGATCTAAAATATTAATTTTAAATTTATATTTGGTCAGGTGACTCTATAACTGTGGAAAATGTCTACTAGTGATATTCCTTATCTTTAGAATTTTATTGAACGGTTTTACCCTTAAAAACTTGTAACGGCTATAAATTTTGATTGAATCCTAATTATAATTCGAGACTACTTCCATTGGAAAGATATAATGGCTTCCTTTTCCCTAAAGTAGTCATAATAGCAATTTGGACTTTCTGGCTAAGAGATATGGCTGTTTGAAGTTTGATAGTTTTTGGAGCAAATTAGTGGGTAATTAGTGAGATTGGGGATAGGTCCAATTACCCATTTTGGGTTTAGAGGTTATATTGGCTAAAACAAACATCCCCAAAACATTTCTACCATCTTCCAAATATATCTAAGCCTCCATTAATTCATTCTTTGCTCAAAACCCTCTCTTTTATCATCTAATAAAGTCTAAATCATATATTAACCATAGATTAGAAAGAGAATTAGTTAGAATCCTTAAATCTACATTTTTAGGAAAGAAAAATTAGGCATTTGCTGTCCAATTTTGGATTTTCCTCAATTTGCATGCAACCCGATTTTTGGTGGGTTTGATGAGCGTTTTTTCATCTCTCACCTTATTATATATGTATTTATAGGTTTTAACATGTTATGGATCCATTTAATATCAAAATCAAGTTTTATTGTTATTTTTAAACCTTACCTAGTAAAAACGTGAATAAATGGATTTTTGGTGTTCTAATCATGTTATTTGGATGTGTGGTTACCTTGATATAGGTTAGGTTATGTTGTAGATACATTATTTGATGGTCGTAGTGATTTTTTGTATGTTTTGCATGCTTGAATGATGTGTGGTGTGCATGTGTGGTGCCTGTGTGTATATTTGAATGGTTGAAAATGCTCATCGAAGCAAATCGGAGGTAGAAGCATAGAACTGGACTTCGATGAATTGACTCAATAGGTTTAGGGTCTTGTCTATGTATTGGGGTTGCGTACAAGCAAAGTGCTAAGGTTAGTGATGTAATTGACACAAAATTAATGGCTGGAATGGTTATATGAATTCTATTTAGTGGACATTGGTTCGGCATGATTTGGTCTAGTGGTGGCTGTTCGGTGGAAGAAGGACAGGACAAGAATTCATGTCCAAAGGTTGCTTGTGTTTGATGGTGGACTAGTCCAGTGATGGATGTACCATACAAAAAGTGGTGTTCGGTGGTGGATTATTTCGCTGGGAACTGATTCGATGGAAGGATGTATAGGACAAAATTTTTTGTCCAGTGGTATGCCTTAGTCCGAGGGTTTGTAGTGCTGAACAAGGTATGGGTTCGAGATTATTGCTTTAGTATTTGGCAGCATGGCTTTCGTTGGTCTCGAGAAATGTTGGGTAGAGCTTGGAGTTTTTGGGATTACTTCAGAGATTTTTGGGAGTCGGCTTAGAGCAAGGGTGAATGGCTCTAGGATGACTTGAAATGACTTCAGAGCTTTATTTGATAATGCAAGGTGCTTGATTGAGTACTTCAAGTAGGAAGTGGAGGATGGGACTAAAGTAGCCTATGGATGCACGTTCGATAAGGTGAAGCAATATAGTGGATCATGAGATGTTCCAGATCAAGTCGGATGCTAAAGGGGTCACTGATAACTCTAGATAGAATGGTTGTTCCTATCGGCAGGGGTATGTGAGGATGCTCACCTTTGTACCCTAGACCGTGAGACATTCTAGCTTGTCCTGAGAGGACATTACCTATGAGATAGGTAATCGAAAGAGCACCAAATCTAATTGTGGCATGAGATGTCGGCGGCTCGAGAGGACGTAGAGTGACTTATCATATATCCAAGAGTCCTTAAGAAGGTCATAATGAAGGTGGAATTTGAGAAAGTCAAAACGGAGTAAGACTCTGGAAATGTCATGATGGGGTGAGACTCCAGAAATGACCATAGCGAAGTGAGACTTTGGGGATACTTGAGAAGGTCAAGATAAAGAGAGATTTTGAGAAAGTCATAGTGGATCGAGGTTACGAGGATGATCGAGTGAAGGGAGACTTCGGGAATGATCATAGTGAAGTGAGACTTTGGGGTTACCTTGAGAAGGCCAAAATGGGGTGTACGGCCACCGGTCCACCAATATACATGTCTGAGCCAGTTTCAAGAATATTTTCAGTTCTTGTTCTTATGATTTCTTAGCATTTTATTACATATCATGCAACATACATTATTAACATATTATACTATTTTTCCTACAAATTTTTATCCTCATATACTATTTTTAAATTATAATTTCTTTAACTTGCACATATCAAAATATATTTTTAATTCTAAATAAAGATATATACACAATACATGTATATATTCACATAAACACATTATCACCCATTTAGTGCATTTTTACTAAATAAATCACCTTTATATAAAATAGACCTCTACAAATCTAAGATAAATCTTCTAAATTTATATAAACGTATACTTTAACTTCAAAAATCATTTTCATTTCTTTTTTTGATATGATTATATAAAAAATCATTAATATACAATTTTAATGCTACCTTCATATATTATAAAATATACGTATAAATTCATCTAAATTGAATTGATTTACATAAAATACCTTTTAGACCTAAAATCACTATATCTATTCTCATAAAATAATTCCATATAAATTTGATATATTTAAATATTCCAAATTGTTAAATTTATAATTTTGGACTGATTTTGCATATACATGAAATATCACTATATTAATTCATATAAATTTTATAAAAATGCATAAAAAATTTCTATCAATTTATGATGAATTTGCCCAAATTTATATCTCAAATGTACCTAATTTCTATCTATAAAGTTTACATAGGCATTATACAACTTCATTGACCCATTTAATTACCCAAAAACCATTTATTAATCAAATTAGGCTAAATTTCTAGAAATAATAGAGGAAAATTTCATTTTATTATTTAATTATCAATTTTAATCACATTATACCATGAAATCAAGGAAATAAACATAGAATTTAGGTAAACCCACTCACCCTAGTCGATTCCTTCCAATTTCAAGTCTCTAGCCTCACTTTCCTCCACTGTCTAGAGATAGAATCCCTTCAATTTGATGTTCCTATACAGCTAGTGACTCCTATGTGCTTGTCCTTACTTCTCTCTTCAATTTGGGGTTTCAATTTTTTAATTTGATCTTTAATTTTTGAAGTTAGGGTTAGGTAGAGCATTTGGGAAGAAGAAAGAAGAATGAGAATAGTTTTTGAAATAAGAAAGTGATGTATGCATTTCTATTTTAAGTCAAAATAGTTAGACAACCATCTGCCCACCTAATTTTAAATTTGAATTCAAATCGCGTAGCGTCCGTTCGACTCGATGATGTTTGCGGCCATATCTGCTTCATATGAGCTCTAAACGACATAAATAAATATATCATGAGAATCAAAAAAATGAGTCAGTCACAATGGTGATGGTTTCATCATCAAATTCCATTGTTTTTAAAAATGACCATTTCACCCTTTTTTTGAAAACCGACAAAAATATCCTTGGATTAATTTTAAAAAATTCCGGAGTATTACAGCATTGATCTGAGGATCATTTGTCATGCACTAAACATTGATCCTAAAGCCACCCTCGTCCGTCAAAAGTATATACCTCCCAACCTAGAAAGGTACCAAGTTCTCAAAGAAGAGGTATGCTTCATTTGGGAGGTAGAATATCTGGTCTGGGTAACTTACCTAATGCTGGTGAGAAATGGGTCTTGAAGAGCTTGCATTGACTTCTCTGACCTCAACAAAATCTACCCCGAAGACAGCTTTTCATTATCTCACATTAATCGGCTAGTAGACACGACTAGCATACGTGAACTCCTCACCTTCATATGCGCCTATTCTGGGTACAATCAGATTGCCATGTATGGCCTAGACCAAGAGCATACTTCATCACAAATGCCGACCTATTATGCTATCATGCGATGTCGTTTGGGCTACGAAATGTGGGTGCCACCTATCAACGGCTCATCAACTACATGTTCTTAAAATGATCGGTTGGTCTATGAAGGTATATGTGGAAAACATGGTAGTGAAATCAGAAAAGATCACGGGGCATATACAGAACTTGGTCGAGACTTTCAACATATTGCGCTAGTATAACATGAAGATGAACCCAAAGAAATGCTCTTTCGCCATCCGATATGGTAAATTAATTGGCTATACAGTGAGCACCAAGGGTATTAAGGCTAAGCCCAACAAAATCCAAGCCATCCAAGATATGAAAGTCCTTAGGACCATAAAGCAAGTGTAGAACTTAAACGAGATAGATGCAGCATTAAGTTGGATCGTGTCCAAGGCGACCTACTGGTGTCTCTCCTCTTCTAACCCATCAAGAAGGGAAAATCATTTATTTGGAACGATGAATGCACTATGGCATTTGCAGAACTAAAGCAGCACTTGGCTACTCCTTCGGTACTGTCCCAACTCGTCAACGGGGAGGATTTGTACCCATATCGGGATATGACTGACCACGCGATTAGTACTACCTTGATCAAAGAAGACATGAAGATCCAACGGCCAATCCACTACGTCAACAAGAGGTTGCCAGTCCCAGAAACGAGATATGATAGATTGGAAGAGCTTGCTTTTTGCCTACTCATGTATCCCAGAAACTTCGTCCATAATTCCAAGCTCACCCCATCAAAAAGTCTTGACCAACAAGACGTTAAAGCAATTTCATAGCCGACCCGACATAGCAGGCCGACTACTAAAGTAGTATGTCAAGCTTGGGCAACATCACATCTCATTCTAGCCTTGCACTTCTACCAAGGGCTAGGCTATTATAGATTTCTCTATTAAGTGCTCAATCTCGTAAAATGACGAAGAAGAGATGGTCATCGGTCAACATGTTTGGTGCCTATATGTGAATGGCCATCAAATGTGGAAGGGGCAGGGGCCAGCATGGTCCTTATCACTCCTAAGGTGGAGAACTCTGTTTTGCAGTCAGCCTTACTTTCAAGGCAACCTAGAATGAAGCCAAGTAAGAAGATGACCTTGCCGGCCTCAGGATAGCAATGGAGCTACATGTGGATTCCATCCATGTACTCAGTAACTCATTACTGGTCGTCAACCAAATCGGTGAGCGCTTCTAAGTCAAATGTAAGACACCGGCCGTATACATTGTAGAGGCCAAGAAAATAATCAGCACATTCATTGAGTTCAAGCTGGAGTAGATACCCAAGGAGCAAAATTCCAAGGCCAATTTGTTGGCTAAAGTAGCAAGCAACCCAGAAGAAGCCACTCCTAAGATCGCATTAGAGATTCAAGACACCCCTTGCTATCAATCGGGGGCAACAATAATGAAGATTGACATCTGTCCACAAGCAACTGGATGGCGCCCCTGATTAAGTGCTTGAAAAGTAAAGAAATTCCTACCAACCACAAAAAAGCCAATAAGATACTCTACCGGACTCCCCATTACAAAATCATAGATAGGATGCTCTGCAAATGGGGGTACTGCACACCATTTTAGCAGTGCATGTTTGTAGGAAAAGCTAACCAGTTCCTAGAAAAGCTGGATGAAGGGTTTTGTAGAGGATCGTGCATGACGCAAAGCTTAGCAAAGAATGTTGTCTGGTAAGGCTACTACTAGCCTACTTTGATCAAAGATTCAATGGACTACGTCAAGAAATGCGATTGGTGTCAGCGGTTCGCCCAGTTCCCCAGAGCCTCTCCTACCCTTCATACTCATGTGACTTCTCCATGGCTATTCGGTACTTGGGAAATTAACTTAATAGGAAAGTTGTCAAATGTAATGGGAGGGTAAAATCACACTATAGTCGCCATCGACTATTTCATCAAATGGGTCAAGGCCGAGCCCCTAACTGGGTTCACCACCTCTAAGATACTAAACTTCATTATCAAAAAGATCATCTCCCATTTTGACCTGCCAAAGAAGAATATCACCGACAATAGAGCTCAGTTCAAGAGCGACCTCTTTCAAGACTTCTACTTAAGAATGGGGTCAAAGAATGATTTTCTTTCATTTTCCATCCTCGAGCAAATAAGCAGGTAGAGGCCTAACCAAGACCATCAAATCAACACTCAAGAAGAACATCAAAAAGGCCAAGGGAAGCTGGGCCTTGGAACTATCGCTCGTCCTTTGGTCCTACACATCTAGCTGCACTTTAACCAACCATACTCCCTTCTTGCTTTCCTATGGGTATGAAGCCATGCTACTTATTTAAGTAGACTTTAACTCACCCCGATGTCTTACCTACGAGCCTGAGCAAAACAACTGGCTACTCAAGCTCGGGTTTGACACCATGGAAGAATGAAGATCTGAAGCTGAAATCCGCACTAAAGCCTACAAAAGGAAGATAACCAAGAACTTGAACTCTAGGGTGAAACTCTGGAAATTAATTATTAACAATCTAATTCTATGTCGGATGTTTGCAAACATAAAGAACCCATCAGAGGGAATGCTTGGCCTGAACTGGGAGGGGCTATATATCCAGCGATGCATTATCAAATAAAGCTTATCGTCTCTCTCACCTGAATGGAACACACGTATGTCATACTTGGAACACAGAGCACCTCTGGTCCTATCATATATGAAATCTAGCCACGATTATAAGGCTATGTAATGCATGTTTTGTGTAGAATACAATGAACACTTCATAGCCAATTTTTTTTCAACATAATCACCAAGGCTATCCGGTGAGGGTGAGTTATTATGTACTCACTTCCTTGCTTAGGGACTGCCAATCTCTTCCGCTAAGGATCACGCGAGCCATGCTCCCCTCTTTGATGGTCGGCTATCTAATGAGGAAGAATTACCGTGCATTCATTTCTTTGTTTGGGGACTACCACAACTACATGTCATCTAGTGAGGGATAGGTTATTATGTGCTCACTTCCTTGCTTGGGACCACGCAAGCCATGCTACAATCTCGGTATCCAATAAGGGTGAATTACTGTGTGTTCGGTTCCTTATTTAAGGATTGCTAAACCACCTTGTGAGTTTGGGTGAGACATCTATTCCCTTTGTGTTAGGGTGCATCGACAACTGGATGGCATGGCTGCAATGGTCCTGATTCCCTTGCATGTGATGCCGCCAGTCCCTCGTATGCGATGGGGACACTACTGTCAAGACTGGTGCTGTTACCTTAAGCATCCAATCAATTGGTCGTGTGTCATCTAGGAGTGCCCTTGAGACACTCAACGCTTTGCTATGTGTTGGGACCGCATACCACTAAATCTTGCCATGTGTCACCCTTAAGAACCCTCGAGCCACTCAACGCTCTAGTTTGTGCCGGGACTGCTCGCCATTCAATCTTATAACATGTCACCTTGGAGAACCCTCAAGCCATTCAACGCTTGGGTTCATGCCAAGACCGGCCAATAACAAAACAACATAGAGAGGATTGGCTATCATATACCTACCTTGGAGTTTGACATTGATTGGGATGAACAGAAAATGCTCATGTTCGAATCCATTGGTCGGCCCGACTTATCAACTAAGATGAGTATTGCTTGGATAATTCAATACGTGCTTTGTAGAGCAGGAGAAAATTACCTCCCATCCATTACTATTTTATCTTGTAAAAATGTTTTAAGCGCAGATACACTGGGACTATGCCAACTACTCAAAGTATGCCACCCTATAAGCAATGCACATCTACAAATAGAGAGTAGTTAACGGTTCACATAACAAAGAATGTTTTCATTCATTCAATCCGAAAATGTGATGCATAAAGCTTGCCCTAATGGACTTACAAAAAGAAGATGGAAGTATATACAAAGAGGGCTCACTGGCCGACCGGGCCAAGGAGTCGATCTGCCCTCATTTCAAAATGGCCGACATAACCATCTCGACTGCCTCCATCTCACCACCTCAATCTAGGTCACTGCGAGGGCCTTGGTGTCGAAGTTGCACATGGAGATCGACAGGTGATAGTTTTCCATGAATAAGGCCTTGACCATATTCCTCAGTCAGTTCTTCCATCTCTCCCCCTCTGGCACCCTAGCAGCCTCCACATATGTGGATGTCTGGCATTCAATTGTATGCTAGATCAAGTCATTCCATAATGTTTCAACCTCTTTCTCGGTCTTTCAGGGTTCCTCCAGAGATTCTCGGCCATCTTCTACACCCAGTCCCCCACCTCGGCTACCTACTTTGCCACTTTCCAACCACCGCTACTGTCTCCCTAGTCGTCGCCAAGGCATCCTCAATCACCTTCTAGGCCATCTCCTATTTCTCGAGCTCATCTTCAAGTTGTAAGAAGTTGTCCCAAATGCGAATGCAGTAGTGGGCGACCTAAAAAATCAGTGTAAAAGTAAATTCCATGAATCAAAAAAGAAAATTCAAGTTTGGAAGCCTAAAAGAAGGGCGTCCTATGGTCTGCATTAATCATAGACTCGATGGAGTGCCGTCTCCATCTGGATCTGGACCAATGGGTGGATGACATGATCTTTATAGACATGAGTTAGAATGACCTCAACAGTTGATCCAGGTCTTCATTGTTTTAAAATCCTGGTGCATCTCTAAAGATACATGCCCCACCAGTACCGCATCTTCCACTTAGGCAAGCCTCTCTCATCATAAATAAGCAATTGCCCGACAAAATGAGTGTGGGCCTAAAGGGGCGACTCCCCTTTGGCCCCCTTTCTTCTCTTATTGTCAGTGGAGTATAGGGTCTCCAGCACAAGGCTAGGATAGCTCAATGATCTCCTTATCTACCATGGGTGCCTTGAGTATAAGAATAGACAACCTAGGCAATAGAGTCGGGGGTGTCAAGGACATCGAAGCCGAGCTTTTCGGCCACACCAATAATGAAAGAAAAAAGTTAGACAAAATGCAAGGAAAAAGAGTACAAGTGTAAGTAAACTACCATTTATACCAACCCAAACTTGTATTTTGATATGGGGCTTACATAACGAGAGCGAGCTACCCACACTTGATCGATCAGTCCCAACATGGGACTTGCCTGGAGGCATACCATCGTTCCGAGATGCAAAGGATCATAAGCAGGAATTGCCTCGAAGGAGGGACCTACGTCCCAGCTGACGCCCGGTTCTTGTGACCCTCCCTTACATTACTTTATTCAAAATATTCCACTAGATGTCGGTGCCCCACGCTATGGAACTAGGACATCAATCAGCGATTATGGATCGTAAGCTTCATACCGAGGCATCGGGCCTACATCAATTAGCTTATCATAATCAACTTGTTGCCACTTCCCAAGGTCCTAACCCTTGATGACATCATCACATCCCCAGTTCTCATCTGTACCAACCGACAATAGGGTCCAAAAATGTGACCTTGGAGTAATCACATTTTGCCCTTGCTAATTTCTATATGGTGCAGCCTACTTTGAGACCATGGTTTGGGTTCGCACTCATCATCCCGACCCGATGAAAGTTTCCATTGGTCGTTGAGATATTTAAGTTCTAGACATTATCAGTGGTCACCTTCAACCACTAGACGTATTCAAGCTGAAGCCAACATAGTCAATGGAAGCTCTAATCAAAGGGCAAGTTAAGAAAATGAAAGAATGGAAAGAAATAGAAGAAAAAGATCAGCAAGAAAGACTTAATAGGAGTTTGGAACTCAGTGTTCCTTAGTTTGAAGTTGACCCAATGAGGGATGAAGAAATACTTCCCTATCCAGCCCGGGTCACCTTGCTAAGAACACCCATGAAAACAATGGGCTTAATGTGTGCTTGAAAGTGGAAATAGGTCTCGGTCGGGTATCCGACTTCCATCTACAACCGAAAGAGTCATTGACTAATAAAGTGGTTGTGTCAGAAAGATTAAGGTCCGTGTATGCAATGTAGATCCAACATAGAAATGGCAACTATTGGGAGTTAGCTGATTGGGGGCAAGCTCGTAGGCATTCAAAACAGAAACAAAGAAAGAGTGAAGTGGCGGCATGATTCCGATCTTGAAGTAACCCAAAGACTATGTGAAGTAGCCCAGGGGAGGGTGGTTTAGTCGTTCAGTAGCCATAGGGTATCTCACCATCCCAACATTGTATCCATGCTTAGCCGGGCTCTCGTCCTGGTTTACCTTCCCCACTATTATCTCAAAAGCTTTGAGGCCAGAGACACCAATCGAGGAAGATCTAGAGGTTGCATATGAAATGCCCTAGTTAAACTACAACAGTCCCACGACAAAGTCTAGCAAAATCCGAGGGCAACCCGCGGCAAAAGACATGACAAGAGCCCACATGGTGTTCCCCTATTGAGCACCCTATTAAAACCGGCTCAAGACTCAAACAACTCTCCTAAAGCTAAGTTATGGGCCTTATGGCCCATACCTATTATCCTCTTTTTATTTAAAGCCCAAGGCAATCAATTTGGGCTAAATCTACATGCCACCATTACATTTTATAAAATATCATAGGCCATTAGAAAGTTCACCATCGTCGATCAATAATCACTGACATAGCAAGGATGATCGATTGACATTAAAGGATGACCAAAAAGCATGGATTTTGACCAAGTAATGACTTAGAAGATGAAAGATTTAAAAATATAAGAGGTTTCGAAGGTTTTAATTGCATAAATATTATTTCGATAAAGAATGGAGAGGAAGGCATTAATGGTACTTATATACCTACCTCCTCAAACACAGCCGTTTGATTCAAATGGTAAACAAATCTCAACTATCTAGATATAATCAATGTTATTGTCATATCACACATGTTGGAGACAGAAACCACCTCTACCACGTCTTGAAATGTGAGTTGTCTCGGCTAATGACATAATGCCACATGTAGCTTACATTAAATGTAAAGCAGAAGAACTGATCCGTATGATCTTTATGATTTGACAAGCCCGAACAAACTTAAGGGGAAAAATGATGCTCAAAATTCTCGTAAGTATAATAAGCCAACCAGCACAACAAAGTCCGGCCCAACACAAGCGAGCCAAGTTGCAATAACCTGAATTTTTATGTAATAATTAATTTAAGTTAATAATTGTAATTTAATTAAATAAACGAAATTTGGAAATTTATTTGATATATTGGTTTTGTAATTATCTATAAAAGAGTTTAATTCGTGAAAACAAGATATTTAATTTTAAATAAGTTGAAATGTGAAAATAATATTTCATTAAAATGGAGTAATTGAAATATAATATTAGTTTGGGAAATAAGTGATTTTAAATAGGAATTTGAACTTATTTTAAATTGAATTGAATTTTGTTTTAAAGAAAAAGAAAATAAAAATATAAACTTACTTATTATATATATAAGGCCCAAGCCAGTATTTATAAGCCAAGCCTAAATTTACAAAATTAAAGACTTCTAAATTCTGGATTTTTTCTTTCCTCTTTATTTTGGATTCAGATACACACACCTCACAATACCATCTTCCATCTTCTTCCTAAAGCCATCAAAACCAACTTTCTTTACTTCTAAAATGAAGCAAAAACCATATAAATTAGGATAAATTACAATAATCATATATGAAGTTCTATACATCATTTTGCACATATGCTATGAATTTTGTTAGGTGCGGTACTGATATTGTTGGATGTGTGCATGTAAACATAAAGAGGAACAAGGGGATAGAGCGCATACAGGTAAGATCATTCTGACAAAATCTATGCTTAATCAAGATGATATATATCTATATGTTTGTGAGTTTGAATTTCCTTGTATCTGTGTTTCATATGTGTACCGAGCTAACTTTAAAATAGACGAAATATGGGATGAAATCGTATGTTCCAGGATATCGATTTTTTATAATGGTCACCAACTAGTGGACTTGTTAGTGATGATCAGTGCACCGGTAGTGCCTTATTCTTTTATAGCCGAGATAGAGAGAGAGAGAGAGAATGTGTGTGTGTGTGTGTGTGTGTGATTGTGTATGCAACTGTGTTTATAAGGTGTGCTTATATTTGTGTTTGTGTGGTTGTGTATTCCTATGCGTGAATTTATGTGTTTATGTGTGTATCAGTGCAGGTGAGTGTGTAGATTTGTGAGTGGTTTGTGTGTGTGTTTGCCTATACTTGTGTGGTTGAGTTCATGTGTAGTTTTGTGTGTGTGTTTCCTGTATATGTGAGTGTGTTGTGTGGCTATGTATGCTCATGTGTGTGTGTTGGTGTGTTTGGTGTGCTGTGCGTGTGTTGCATGGCTTGTGGGTGTTTATGTGTGCAGTTATATGTGTGAGGCAGTGTGTTGAGTTTAGTTTCGTGTGTATGTGGGTGAGTATTGGTGTGTGCATGTCTTTGGGTGTTAGCTTATGTGTGTATGTGTGTGTATATATATGAAATTTTGTTTATATACCTTTATATAATCCTATATGTATGCCAAATATAATCCTACATGAATGTGTATGTCTAATTCACCACTTATAACTAATATATATATTTTCAGTTATTATAATTTAAAGTAAAACAAAATAAATATACTTAAATACTAATATACACACACATATATATCTATATATACTTTAATATTATATATATGAATGCAATTATGGTTAAAGTTTAATAAATTAATAAAGTGAATTTAGTTAGTATGTTATAGTTTCAAAGTATGAATTTTTAGTATATAGTTCATCTTTTGAAAATATACTTAATGATTATGAATGCATATCAGTTGACTTGAATATTTTATAAAATTGTTTTAAAATAGTATTTAGTTATAGAAAATTATGAACTGATTCTTATGTGTAATATTTAGTTTCCAAATCATCTTGGATTACCAAATGAAAGAAAAGGGATTTTCTAATGCTATTTGTGAATATTAAATTATTATTTAATTTTATAAAAGATTGAGAATCTAGTTATTTATTGTATAGAATATTTTATATTTGAGATTAGTTAATTATCTATTTAATTCTAAATTATGTATTTATTATTTATTATCTAATGTTAAGTATTACTTTTGTATATAAAATTATACGTTGTGAATGTTTCATTATTATGTATTTATTTGTTTATTTAAATTTATTTGAATTATCTTTTTTTTATATTAGTTCTAAGTTACTGATTCCTCATCTTCTCTATTCTGATACCGATGACATAAGGGATTAGCTGTTGATATACATTTGATTGGTGATTTGTGATGATATGGTGATGACACCCTTCTGTGTGATTTTACGCTGTATAATTCTGTGTGATGAGAAATCTGAATAAACGGAGTTATAATACCGTATGGTATGAGACTTTTGGTAATATTTCTCTGGTTATTCTTTGGACTCATTATATAGTATACTGGATAGTTTGAATGTAATCTATAAGAAGTGAATAAATGTTTGAGCATCACACAATGGTATAGTATGAGACGTTGTTGTGATATTCATTCGGTTATTCACTGAAAGTAGATTACACTCACATGACGAGAAGAAGGTGGATAGTGTGAGGCGATACATAGTGATATATGGCTTTGTGCCTATATTTAGTGAGTATGGCTTTGTGCCTAACAATTACCATGACTTCATGTCTATATGTATTGGTTCTATCTGCCACTATTATGATGTACTCCTATTATGTTTGTTGGAGAGGACCAAGTGGCCAGTATCCACTCTAACGGTCTAATTATGGGATCGCACCCAAGATATGTGACACCTTATATGTATATATTGCTTAGTAATTTTAGCTTAGTGCTTCAGATTTCTGCTACCCTTTTGTGTGCATTAGCCCTTTGTGTCACTTAAGCCAACAATCTGTTACCTATAAGGGAATTTGTAGTGTCGTGACTTAAGAGTCCTCGCGTTGACGAGCACATTGGTGGATACGTGTCACGATGACTGTGGGGGTTACTAAAGACTATAGAGATTTAGTGATATCAGTCTCCCTTTTGGTACTAACGGAGTAGTAGATTGGCATATATGATTGATACACCTCACTATAGCTTTGATATGGGTTGGGTGCCATATATTATTATATAGATGGCTCTACTTGGGACTTCATGTCTATCGTACAACCATTTCCTATCATGATATTTACAGATAGATATTTTATGAGGAGATGGTATTATACCTGTGATATCCATCCAGTGTATAGTGGATTCTCGGTATATTGATAGGCAGCCTATCCTATTCTATTTTACATGTATTAATGATGATGTTTATTGGGATTAAGGGATATATTTGGGCAACGCTTTGTGCTAGCCTGATGTACTTGGTAATATCTCATTTATTGATTTTCTGGATTTGATGTTGACTTTGGATATGTATGATTCACCTCTTTATGTTTTCTCCTTTCTTCTCTCTTTAAGGCCAAAAGCTCCTCCCCTCTATCCTACTCTTTTTCTTATTTCTATCCATACCAATCTAATAATACAACCTAGATCTGGTGTTAGCGCATCGTCTGTTTGCAGTAGAGAGTGAATTTAGATAGCAAGGAGGCCGTCTAGATCAAAGTGTGTACTATAAGCTACATCTCTACAGGTAATCTCTTATTTATAATTGATATGTGTGTGTGTGTGTATGTATCTGTATGTGTGTATGTTTGTGTATAATACACATGGAATCGTAAGAAACCCACTGAGATTTTGGGTACAGGCGTATTGTACACATACCGTGATTTCAGATGTGTCTGACACTTGAATAATGAGGGTATTTCATAAGGAATACATTGTCACCTAAATCGATATCATTCAATGCATACTCTTTGGTTATTGAGTTTCCTCGATGATGTTATGTGTAGTACTATTACTATATTAACTAGACGAGGTATGACACATGCATGTATTTGTTGAGTATCCTCAAGTTACATGCATTATACTTAGGCCATCATGAAACAATAGGTACAACTGAATAATCTCTTTCGATTTGTTGAGTATCCTCAAGGTATAAATAAGACTAGGACAAAGACCATAGGTTAGGAGTTGTATATGATAAAAATGATAAGGTATTATCCATCGCATTCAGGCTTATTATTTGTTTAGCTTCCTCGAGGTTAGAATCCAAGGTTAGTGAGTCCAAACACCCGCTAAAGAAATTGGAATATTTTTATTTTTTCACTTAGGTTTTTGAGAAAAATAAAAGTCTAGTGAGAATTTATTGGATAAATGAAATGTACGTTTAATATATCTAATAATATAAGAACATATGAAATGTTTAAGTTGTCATAATCTTCTTAAAATTAAATTTACAACAAAAGGACAAACCTAAAACTAATTTTAGAAAATGATAGGCTCATCAGACTAAACTATACTAACTGGCTAAGAGCAAATAAGATAGCACTCATATATAGACATTTTTGGTTGTCTATAACCGAACCTTTTAAAGGAGAAACCCGCTAAAGGCGCTGACCCCAAGGCAGTAAAAGCTTATAACACTTAGGTAGCTTATTGCGAAATTGCTCAGTTTTTTATGTTATCTATATTAGACAAGTTGTTGCAAAGGAAACACAAAAATATGTCTATCCATAAAATATTTCAAAGCCTCAAAGCTATGTTTCAGAAGTAATCTTGTACCGCAATGTATGAGATTGCTAAGAAATTGTTGAACAGAAGATGACTAAAGGCAGTCGTG
Organism: Allium fistulosum; assembly: GCA_030737815.1. Classification (NCBI taxonomy): domain Eukaryota; kingdom Viridiplantae; phylum Streptophyta; class Magnoliopsida; order Asparagales; family Amaryllidaceae; genus Allium; species Allium fistulosum. The sequence goes on from CM060905.1 coordinate 91,959,119, forward strand.
TTGAGGATTTTGTCTTGAACATGAAAGCCTATATTGATTGACTTTTAAAACTATATGTTAAAAATACGCAATGAACTACAAGTGGATTTGATCCTAGGCTCACTGACTCCATAGTTTCAACCATTCATATTGAACTACGATATGAACCAATTGAGCATAAACCTCATTGAGCTACACAATATGTTAAGGTTAGCTAAGGGATCGTTCAAGGTTCAAAACACGGTGTTGGCTATACAGGGTAAGGCCACATCTTCGAAAAGTTAGAAGAAACAAAAGCAGGGCTTAAAGAAAGGTATGAAGGATGCTCCAACTGACAAAGGTGAATATCACCATTATTATAGAAAGGGGCATTATAAACCTAATTTTTCAGACTATTCGATGATGGTCAAAGAATTGAAGGAAATTGTTTTTCCGCTCCTCAAGGTATGTTTACGATTCAAAACTATTTTGCAATCAATAAATTATCTTAGGTTTTAGATACTTGATTTGGAACTCATATATGTAATTCATTACAGGGACTTAGGAGTGGATGACATGTGGTAAAGGGTGAAATGATGCTTCAAGTTGTTGATGGGCCTCTAGTAGGTTCAACTGCGGTTAGAGACCACCTCTTGACTTTGCCAAAGGGATTTGATTTGATTTTGAATAATTTTTATCGAAGGCGTTAAGGGAATGCCTATCTAACTCTATAGCCAATCTTGTTCATAATAAAGGTATTTTTTATGTTATATACTTTGTTATATAGCGATAAAACAAAATAAATCAATTAATTTAAAGCAAGGTTGTAAAAATCGCTGGGCAAGTGCTAGGCGGTAAGGACTAGAGACTAATCACCTAAGCGGGGACTAATCGAGGATTAATCAGAGCTAGGCATTTTTGATAAACTCATGTATTTTGGATATTTTAGTATTTTTTTAGTATTAATTGATCCAAAAGGGATATCATGGATTTTGATGGGTTTGGGAGAAACCATGAAGACAAAATCACTTGAAACAAACATTTTGATGCTTATAAGAGGCATTAAGCTTATACTGGTGCATAGATGGTGCCTATAAACCTATTTATATGCTTAGATAATGAAATAAGTCTCATCTAGGCAGACTAGGCAAATATCTAGGCGGTAAGGCTAGCCTAGCGTCTAGGCGGGGCCAGGCAGGAGCCTAGAAGGATTTTTACAACAAAGATTTAAAGTATATAATTAGAAAATCCTTAAATGGATATTAGATGATAATTGTTACAAAGAATTGTAACCATGAGAAAATTATCACAAAATAAAATAACATATTATTTTAAATATTCTTGGTAAGGTGTTTTGAGAAAGGATATCGATATGTCCGTTGAGATCAAAGTACATAACACTCTTAAAATTTAGGCAGTTTATTACTTATGGCTGCTTGGGGTATTTAGGGGTTACATACTGATAGTTATTGTATAACTATGGATTGACTCATTTCAGATTTTTCTATTGGTTAATAATAACTTAGGTCAAACAAGAAATCTTAAAGTGATGATATTATACAGTTCTCCCGACTTTCGTTGAACTTTAACGTGGATAATCCACTTTGATTACATTTAAATCATGGCATCCACCAAGAAATTATAATTGGGGCTAAGCGAAAGCAATGGAATTGAAACACTATCCAATAGAGAAATCATCTCGTTGGTTAGATGAGGTTAGTATTGCAATCAACTGTAGTCAATTCAAAGTCAAAGTCTTTGGGTAGAGTTGTTAAACTAATAATGATTATTATTATTGAACTTTGGACTTTGTATTTGGACTAATCGAGTTGAATGTGGACGATATTGGAATTTTGACAAAAACCAATTTCATAAGTCCTAAAATGATGTAGTTTTAAAGAAGAGAACTAGTGTAAATAATCGTTACTAGCAAGTATCACATAAAATAGTAAAACTAGATTTTATCGAAAAGATGTAAGCGATAAACTCGGCCAAACTGTTACATCACTAGCTAAGGTGATATGTGAACTTTAATATTCGAATTGTTCGATATTAGTCACTGACTGAATTTACACCTATGAGCACAATTATTTTGGTGATTTCTCCCAATACCACATGGTTTAATAGATTTATAATTTTCATAAATTAATTGGTGTTTATAATAGTTATTTGATGCATTGGATGTGTATATAAAAGTTGTATATATTGGTATTGCTATAGATTTTCGATAGAAATTTAAATTTGATTTTTTTTACTTTACCAGATCGAAAAAAATTTATGTTCAAAACTGGAATTAACGACCTAATTTCACATTCAGTAAAAATTTATGATACATGTATAGGGTGCACTCAATGTGTACGAGCCTACCTCATAGATGTATTGGAAATGATACCTTGGGACGGATGTAAAGCTAAGCAAATTGCTTATACGCCAAGAACGGAAGACTGTGTAGGTTGTAAAAGATGTGAATCTGCCTGTCCAACATATTTTTACAATTATTCATCAAACGGGTTAGGGACTTTTGAAGGCCTATCTAGACCTATATCATGATCGGCTAGAAGGTGAATGGAGTGAGGGTTTGAAGAGTTCAAATTTAATTTGAAATGGCAAGAAAAGAATGAGTAAGAAGATCGAGAAAATGTATCCACTTTTACCTCTTCTTAATACTATTTAAACCACTCACTACCTTTATTGTTTTTGCTCCATCCCTTTCCATTTACAGCCGTGACTTATAAGAGGCTATGGCCAAAATTATTTTAGAGAAATATTAAAAAAAATCAAATAAAGGAAAGGTTGTGTTTGTCTCTAGATCTTAGCAAAATTTGGAGGTCGATTCAATCCAATCTTGAAGTTATTCATTCGTTCAAGGAGCAAACCATTGGTCAGTTTATCACTCATATATACCATTTTGATCATGTAGATTAGAACCCATTTATTTTATAATGAATTTATATGTACCTATGTTATTCGATTTAACATATGTATTCAAATTGATTTAGAAATAAAAATAACAAAACATAACCACATCATTATAACAAATAATTTTCGCCCATAATATTTTCAATAAAATAATAATAATTTTTGGTTATTATAACTATTTTTATTTAGTTAGAATAATTTTATAACAAGTTAAATTCATATATATATATATATATACATATACATATACATATATATATTATGTGCATTTTAAACTAAAATACTTTTTTATAAATATATGTTTTCAGTTTTATACAGTTTTTTTTACTATTTCCACATACGAAATATTTTAAAATCATTCTGAATATATAAATGTGTATATAGATTTTAAGAAACAAATCTATGCGGATTTGAAAATTAAAATAAAGCTCAATTTTTAAAAAACCTTTTGGCCGAATCAAAAACAATTTTTAGTTAATTTTTTAATAATAATAAATTATAAATAAATATAATTTTATGAAACCAAATATAAGTGTGCATGTACATCGAATATAAAATAGCTTTCAATACGTGTGTGTGTGTGTATAACGTTAACTCAAAATTCAAAGTAGATATTTTGTTTATAAAACTAGATCTGATTTTGAATTTTAAATCGATACAAGGTAATAATTTAAAATAATTTTAACTAGTCAAAACCAATTTTCAATTAAATATATACAATTATATATATAGGTATATATATAGTTTTCAGTTAAAAAAATATATCTATATGTATGTATGTGTATGTATATGTATATGTATGTATGTATTGTTGACTAGAGATTTAGCCATCCTCGGAAGCCTGGTTAGACTGTGAAACCAAAGGTTACTTGCTAATCACTGGGCTTAAAAATGAAAAACAAGGAAGAATGCAAACATAACAAAGTAAAGTGACACTGAATATAGAGTGGTTCCGCAAGATATTATATGTCCATTGCGAAGATCTCTTACTATAGCTCTCTGTTATAATTACACAGAATTACAAAAGAATAATAAGAAATATAACACCTAATACAAGAAAACTTAACCAACCTCAAGTACTTAGTGCTTTAACTTGCTATGAGGAGTGCTCTAGAAATGGATACTGACCAAAATTCCAATATTTTCTGATCCTTTTAAAGTGGCAATTCATGAGTATTTATAGTGGCTGAGATGGATAACGTATGACTAGGATTGCACTGTATGAAAGGCAGGAAACATGTTTGGTCATTGATCTAGTCGCATAGGCTAATGGGAGATAGCTTTAAAGGTAGAACGGAATGAGTAGTTGAAAAGCATACCAATTGTCCTACTGTACCAACGCACGTATTGCTTTTAATGCGCATTAAATGTTGATGGCAAGCTACAGGAGTAGTGTATTTCTAGCCGCTTCACTACAGTATCCTATACAATCGGATGTACGAATTATCGTTTTACTTTTGCATGCCTATCTAGTAAGGTAGATGGATGACTCTATGTGGACTTCAATGATATTGGAGCTGAATGTTTCTAAGGACCAAGGTGCATGTTTGGGTCGGCCTTATCAGATAGGTGTTGTCTGAAGCTGTCCGAGTGTGCTGGCCGACTATGAAGTCGGTCTAGAGGTGTTGGCCTGGAACCTGTCTAGATGTAGATAACTATGAGTAGTCTGGTTGTTCTATTCCTAAATTTGCTAGGATTTGATTGGTGCTAAGGACCACGCTATGGAGTTGATGCCACGTTGGACGTGAGTTGATAAGATGGGCTGCTTGGGACCGGTCTAAGGCAGCTGCACTGAAGTCGGGCCAAAAATGCATCACGCTCGAGCCGGTATTGAAAAATATGCTAGTTGTTGAGGCAATCTTGAATTGGGTCGGCTGGCAACTAAAGTGATTATGAGTGGATGGATTGGCCTAGAGTCAGGTTGAAATTGTGTCGGCATGAGGGAACCGGTCATCTTCAAGTCGGACTATAATGGATTGGGCAGTGCTATACTAGGCTTTATCTTCACCTAATGAATTGACTGTGAGTGCTACCTAGGGATAAGACGATCGGTCTTCAACTTGATGTCCTGTTAAGTAGATGGGCTGGCTAGGAACCATCTTGAGCCTCAGCTGGCACATGTGGGTCGGTCTCTAGGTCGTCTTTGATTAGGCCAGGTCGTGCCTTAATTATATTGTTAATTACTTATGAGAAAATTGAGTAACATATATATTTCAAAATAAAACAATAGACAATATAAGGCATATACAAGGGATGAATGTGTTCGTTGTGGTGTAAATCTCAACACCTATAAATGTACACATTAATTATGTACACCAATTACTTGTTACACGTGCACTATACACATGAGTATATTTGAATATACTCGAATTTAAATTCCAGATTAAATTCAAATTAAATTCATTATTTAATAAAATAAATAAATTAAAATAAAATTAGTTTTTATTTGAATTATATTAATGGATCTAAAATCAGTTAGACTTTATAGGCCCAACAAAAGCCCAAAAAGGTAAAACAAATGGAAATTCACACATTTAACCTGTTACGAGCCCAATAGTATATATTGTCAAATTTTGCAAATATGGCTAACTTATTAAAGCCTACTCATTCGTAGTGTATCTATAAAAGGTAATGTCTAAGGTTGAGATTGGATGATCAAGTACTTTGCACTACCTGGCTACTGGCATGGCCCAAAAGATGAAGTAAGCCCAAATATTATCCTAAATATAAAGGCCTGAATTGATTTTGGGCCTTGGGCTAATTTTGTTATAATTTTTTCTAAAATTTTAAATTATATTTTAAATTTAAAAATCAAGTTTAAAATATAAAAGAAAATTTTATAAATGTTACAAAATATTTTTCGATTTTTTTCCGAGAATTAAAAGATTATTTTTGAAATTTTATTTTAATTAATTAGATTAATAAAATAATTAATTAATTAAAAGTTAATATATTAATGAAAACAAAACATGTATAATAATATATATGTATTTATCTCAAAATGTTTAAGGTAAATAATTATAGAATCATGCCTTTTTAGAGTTCTGATGATACAATTATATATATATATATATATATAGATAGATATATAGAGCACAACGTTATTTATTTTCTACAAGATATTTCCGACAAGGAGACAACCTACTGTTAAAATCAAGGATTGAAGATCAAATCATCAATGTAACTTTATCGTTGTAAGTCTAGAACAATGTACAATATCCTTTGATGATTACACACACTCAAGTATGATAGAAAAATATTTTCTAAAAAGAAAAACATCCTTTCAAAAAGGTAATATTATGTTTTGCAAATTTATCAGAACTCAGACGTTTGGTAAAACTTATCAAACATTTGAGTATGAAAATAACTTAAATTTTTTATTGAAACAAACGTCTGATATTAAAAATCTAAACGTTTGAGAAAATCAAATTTAGCCTTAAATATCTCAAGATGATACCCTGTATAGATTCAGCCATTTGAATCAATTATTCGAACATTTGAAGTGTTCGATATTTTTATTTTTGTGAACTAAGTTAGACGTCTTATGAGGGTATCGGACGTCTGGTTAAACCTTTAAGACGCCTGACCCTTTATAATCTTGTTTTTAAAGAACATAACTCAGATGTCTTATCTTCTTATCTAGACGTCTAAATCATGTTCAAACTAATCGTGTTCCTTTCTAGAATACAGTTAGACATCTGACCTGAAAAATTCAAACGTTTGACTCATTTCAAAGAATTTTTTAATATAACTAAGTAGACGTCTGACATTTCAAACTCAAACGTCTGAGAAATAAAAAAACGACTATATTTTGAATGGACACTTATTTCTTAAAGGATTGTCTATTTGTAAAAAGTTATGAACTCTTAAAAGATCATCGCCTTTCGACAAACCTCTTCATATCTATAAATATAGACAAACTTCGTTGATTTTTAATCTAATTCTTGCTCTCAAATCTCTATTCTATCTATTGCTCTCTGATTTCAAAATCAATAAAACTTTCAACTTTTATATCCTATAACATTGCACATTCAATTCACAATCATCGAAGGATATTATAGCAAGGGTGTACTGAAATGCATCTTATTTGTGTTATTAAGAACACATCAAAGTTGGTGAATGAAGCGTTTTGCTTTGTAATTGGTGGAAGTCCCGATCGTGTGCTTAGGCGGTGTTTGTAAATCTGTTCCTCCTGGTGAAGTGAGGTTTGTTGTTAGTGAAATTCCTAAGTGGAGATTAGGGACTGGATGTAGGACGGGAGGTCCGAACCAGCATAAAATCCTGGTGTGATTTTATCGTTTTGTTTTCTATGATTATTTACTTAAGCTATTTACCAATAATTTATATAAGTACTAAGATCCATATTAGTATAGATCCCACTCACTTTCATTTGGTATTTGAGCAAGGTTATCACTAAACCATAAAAAAGCATGTATTTTTTTTATTAATAATGTTATTGCAACATTTGCTGAAGGACAATCCACTACACGACTACCATTGCTCACTGGTTCAAACTATGTATATTGGTTAACTAGAATGAGAATTTATATGCAAGAAAATGGATATGTAATATGGAATGCAACACAAGTAGAATATTTAATATTGACCACTAAATATAACACCTGGTCAAATACAAAGAAAATCAATGCCACAAATAATGCAAAAGCTATGAATATCTTTTTTTTCACTAATAAAAATGAATTTAATAGAGTAAGTGTATTCAAAATAGCACAAAATATATGGCACACCCTTTAGGTAAATCATGAAGGCACAAGTAAAGTAAAATAAACAAAATATCCATGCTTAAAAATCAATTTCAAAATTTTCAAATGAAACCAAACGAAACAATAGTTGATATGTATTCAAGATTTCAGGATATTACTTATGTTATAATGGCTCTAGGAGAGAATTTTTCAGATTTTGATATCGTATCGAAAATCCTCAACTCTTTGATGGATGGGTGGGAAAGAAAAATATTAGCAATTGAAGAAGCCAATGATCTTTCAACATTCAAACCAGAAGAGTTGATAGGCAATCTAATGTCATATGAATTAAATTTATAGGCAAAAGGGACACAAGCTTAAGAAAGGGAAACTATAGCCTTTTAAGGAAAAGATGACTCTAATACCGAGGAGGATGATTTTGTTTTTCTTGCCGAAATTTCAAGAAATTTATGAGATATGACAAAAACAAATATTTTGGCAGAAATAACAACTCATCTTCCTTAAACCAAAAATTAAAAGCAAAATTACAAAAAAAGTGATAAGTAATTTAGAAGAAAGAAACAAGATTTTCAAGTGACATAGGATGATTCAGAGTCCACTTCATCTTCGTCAGAAAGCGAGAGCGATGTTGGGCAAGCCAATGTATGTTTTATGGCAACAATAAAACATACATGTCCCGATACCTCTTATGGTGATTTTTTTGAGAAAAATGAGTGGTTTCCAATAAGAAGAGAAAAGCGCTCATGTATATTATTCTACACTAAAAAATGGAGCTGTCAACATGCCTGATGGGTAGCAATAACTATCCCATAAAATGCGATAAAAAGATAAAAAGAAACCCCATTCCCAGGGAACTTAGGTCCATAATAAAATAGTACAGCACTATAATCCACTAAATAGGACGAGTGCTCATATTCTCAAAATCAGCTGAAACCATCAAGTCCAATGAGCATATTTAAAGCTGAAAAATAGACTTTACCAAAAGTGTAAGGCCAATAAATATATATGTATATAAATATGTATATAAATATATATGTATATAAATATGTATATATGTGTGTGTACATATATATATACATATATTTATATACATATATATGTGAAATGAAATAAACTAATCTAATAGAAAATAAAACAAGCAATATTATAATTAAAATTGAATAAGAAACAATATAGGGTATAATACAATCCAACTGCTTAAAAAACAAATTAACGAGGATTCTAGTTCAAGGCTAATATCCTAATAATAGTGAAGTGTCAAATGTGCCAGTAGTAAAAATGTCCAAAGAGGTTAAAATTGGTTCATTATTAATTTTTCTATTAGTGAGAATGATTTTGTGTTTTTAAAAAATCAATACAAGATTTTATTTTTTAAGAAACTTTTTAAAACTCAAAGTTTTATTTAATTTATAGCTGGTATTTGAAATATGTTTAAAACTAAACAGAGAAATTACATAAATCAGATTTTACAAACCAATACTAATATTATTAAGCACTCGTTGATTTGTTTCAAACCAAATATACCAACATATTATTGTGTAAATAATGTCAAGTAAAAACCTGTTGTGACCCTTATAATAAAAGCTAAGCCTATGCCAATATAACTCATAATTAATATCTCTAATAAATATATTAAAATCAAACATATTGAGAATTTTTAAAATAATAAATCTATGTATATTACATTCAAATATAAATGTATAACATTTTCCACTTTGTTATTATAGAAATAGCAATTTTATCACTAATAAATATATTTTTCTTTTTTAAGAGTTTTATGGTATAATATAAAATAAAAAATAAAAACTTTACAATTCATGGCAGTTCCCTCCATCCCTTCCCCGTCTCTTTCTTCTGTCTCCATCCCTTCCCCGTCAACTCAACTATTCATCTCTTGTCCAAATGCCATACCTCATGTACCTTCTCCTTGCCCCATCGAGGTATGTCCCATACCTCTTCCTCCTCCTCCTCCCCCTCCCTCTATCCCACCTAATCGTCCACCTTCCTCTCATTTCTCTATCCCTTTACCCCTCCTCCTTCGGCCTCTGTTCCTCCTTCTTTCCAGCCTGAACAAGCTTGGACTTCTCTTTTTAAGCGTATGCCTCGCAACGCTGGGAAGTACACACATGTTCATGTCCCTTCTTCCTTTATTGGAGAATCTTTGGTTCCCCCTCCTAAAGTCATCTCTACGGCCTCTCTGGTATGGGGTGATTACTTAGTGGGTTTCTTCCTAGACAAACCACTATCATACACTACTGTTGTGGAGCATTTAAAGATAATTTGGAGGCTCAAAGGTAACATTCAAGTAAAGTCTGATGGCTTGATTTTTCCGTTTCTATTATCCGATGGAGAGGACAGACAGTGAATGATTCAAAGTGATCCCATCATTATCAAAAACAGATTGTTCATAATAAAGCAATGGGATCCTAATGTGAATAATGTATGTGGTTTAGTCAGAGTTGTACCAGTCTGGGTTCAATTTTCAAATATTCCTATGTTTGCTTGGTCTCTGCTAGGTATAAACTGGTTGGCAAACAGACTTGGAAAATTAGTTTGCCTGGACGAAAACACCGAAAAAATGTTGAGACTCCAATATGCAAAGTGCTTAATTGAAATACAACCTAATGATGAACTGATGGAATCTTTTTTGGTGCTATCTCCTGATGGTAACTGCCAAAGGATTTATGTGAACTATCTTGTGCATCTAACTAGTTCATGTCAGAAAAGAGAAGTAGAAGAGAAAGGAGGAAAACAAAATGGGAGGACACTTGATAACGAAATAGACAGAGAAAAAGGAAAAGACCAACAAAAAATATTGACAATGATAGAGGTGGTGGACAAGAAAGAATACATAAGAAACAAGTTTGGAGAAAGGTTACAAACAAGAGAAGCTTTGTGACAGCCAATAACAATCATAGTGCGGATAAGGATCCAGAGCTTGTTAGTCATAATCAGGTGATTTATGAAGAAAGGCAGATGAAAAGAGATAATATCCAAATTTCTCATAAAGGAAATGTCAGCTGTGTAATAAAAGAAAAGGAAATAGAAGGGAATGATAAAATAATAACAAGAAATACTTTTGATGCTCTTAATGAGATAAAAGAGGGTGAAATGATATCATATGATGAAGAAGGAACAAAAATAAATGAAACTAAAAGTGAAGAGAATGATAATAATAATCTTGATGATATGCACAAGGTGGAAACAAATGCAAAAGAAGATAATGTATCTTTAGATAATGAAGGCTGTGAAAAAGAAAAAGAAATGCAGAAGCATGCAGGAATACTGAATGAACTCAATGTGATTCGGGTGCACCAGAATCAAGTGGTTATGTTAAGTGAGGCACTGATTGCCAATATAGACAATGATATAAATCCCACTTTTGTTTGTTACTGTGCGGATAAAAGACTGTGCATTTTCATGCACACTGATACACCAGGTCATGTTGAATCCACACATGTATCCCCTTCCTCTTCCTCTTTAAAATTGAATATAGGAAGCATATCCATTTTTCAATCTCCTGACATGATGAAATCTCCATATAAATTATCTCCTCCTCTCCTTCCAATTGTTTCAAACAAAAAAAACCAAGCACCCAAAAAATAAAATAAAAATAAAAAACAGCAAGACTAAATCAAAATCCCTTTTATCCCTTAAATTGGTAGCAAAATCAAATTTTCTCAGTTCAAAAGCAACTCCCAACCCTCATAAATCTTGTGTGCTCACCCCAATTTGCTCTGAGGATGAACAATTTGAATCTCTCAGTTCATACCCTGAAAATACTCGTTCCTCTTCTCAGAGAAGAACCAGAAACTTATATAAATGCCCCCCACTGTTTAATATATGATGACAAAAATAGCGGCATGGAACGTTAGAGGAGCCCACAAAGAATGCAAATTGATTCAAATTAAAAATCTGATAAAATAATTCTCCCTATCCTTGATAGGTCTATCAGAAACTAAGCTTCATCATGATCTGTCTGCAAAGGCAGCTTCTTATATAAACCCTTCTTGGTCTTATATCACAAATCTTTCTCATGCCCCCTATGGTAGACTCCTCATAATCTATAATCCTATGATATTCAAGCTTGAAACCATTTTGGTAGATAAACAGTTCATTCATTGCTATGCTCAACTTCTCTCTTCATCCATTTCCATGTTCTTCACCTTCATTTATGCAGAAAACTCCTCTGCTATTAGGCAAAATCTCCATAATTACCTTCCTCACCTTAGAAGAAATTCACATCCTTGGATTATTATAGGAGATTTCAACTGCTCCTTCTTATCTTCTCTGAAATCATCTGGTATCCCTCTCTCCCTTTCTGATCTTAACCCTCTTCTTGATACTATGAAGAATGCTTCTATTATTGAAATTCCATATAATGGCTCTCCATTTACTTGGAATAACAAGAGTAGTAGTGGTATCAGGACTCTAACCAAAATAGATCATGGATTTTCCAACTTCAAATCTTTCATTCAATGGCCATCCATCAATATACACATTCCCATGCCCATTCTTTCTGATCATTGCCCCCTCATTCTAAATCTTGGAGATGCTGTCATGGAAAGAAAGGTTAATTTTAATTTTTTTGATATATGGATAAAAAATAGTTCATTCATGCAGGTAGTAAAGGATGCTTGGTCTATGCAATCCTATGGTAATCCAATGCTCAAACTTCAACAAAAACTGAAGAACACAAAGACACAACTTAGACTATGGGCAAAATCCAAATATGGTTCTGGCAATAAAAGATCTCTCTCAATTCAAATGGAGCTTGAAAAGATACAGCAGCAAATCATGAACTCTTCAATGGATCCTTCTCTATCTCTCATAGAATCTAACCTAGTAAAGAATTTGGAGGAAGCAATATCTGATGAAACACATATGATAAGACAGAAGAATAGGGAAAACTTGGAACTATATAGGGACAAAAACTCCAAATTTTATCATGCCTCCCTAAAGGTAAGGAATTCTAAAGCTAACATTAATTCCATCAAAGACAAGTATGGCATTCTTCAGAACTCCCCTACAGAAGTAAATAAAGCCTTTCTTGACTACTACACTACTCTGTTGGGACAAGATGAAATGTCCGATTTGGATAATTCTTTCACTTCGCTTCTTCCTCTTGAAACTCTGAATGAAGAACAACAAGCAGCTCTCATCTCTCCTATAACTGAAATTGAAATTAAAGAGTCAATATTCATAATGAAAAATCTGCATGTGGGGTCCTGATGGTTTCAATGCAGTCTTCTTTATACACTGCTGGGAAATAATATCATATGATGTTATTAAAGCTATTAATAACTTCTTCACTACTGGAAAAATCCTTTCATCCATAAACTTAACTAACCTTGCCCTAATCCCCAAGGTAGCTTGTCCTACTGATGTGACTCAATTCATGCCTGTAGAATGCTGCAACATAATATATAAAAGCATAACAAGAATTCTAGCTTCAAGGATAAAGAAGGTGATAGACCATTTAGTCTCTAAAAATCAAGCTTCTTTTATTCCTGGAAGAAGCATTTTAGACAATGTCTTACTATCTAATGAACTATTGAATGGATACTCAAATAAAAATATCTCTCCTAGAGCTATGATGAAGATTGACATAAAAAAGGCATTTGATACTGTAAAATGGTCTGCTGTTAATCACATAATGGAAAATATGAGATTCCCACACAAATTTTGCAACTGGATATATCAATGCATATCAACTGTTGGGTACTCCATTTTTTATAATGCTTAATCTGTAGGATATTTCAAAGGGAAAAAAGGATTGAGACAAGGTGATCCCATATCCCTATATTTATTCATCTTGGTTATGGAGATTTTGACCCTTGCCTTTCAGAAACAAGTTGCTGCAAAGAAATATGAACTACACCCCCCAAATGTAAACAACCTTTAATAACTGCTCTTGCATTCGCCAATGACCTAGTTATATTTACAAAGCCATCTGCGGATTCTTTATCCTCTATCATTAACACTTTGGAGGAATTTCATAAATTCTCCGGTCTTAGCATTAATTACGAGAAGTCGCATATTCTTCTGGCAGGTATCTCTGATAGCTTGGCTACACAATGCTTTGAGATCACTAAAATGAAACCTCTTGAGAACAACAACATGAAATATCTGGGAGTACCCCTAGCAACTAAAAGAATCTCTCTTCTCCAGTGCATTCCTATGTATGAGAAAATAACAGAGCTTATGAATAGATGGCAGAATAGATTTTTGTCTCAGCCTGGCAGATTGGTGATAATAAACTCTCTGATAATATCTATGACTGTTTACTGGTGTAGAACCTTCATACTTCCTATAAAACTTTTGAATATGATTTGAACAGCCATTACTAGATTCTTATGGTCGGGATCTATAACTGAAAAAAAACTCTCTCCTATTGCTTTCCACAAAACTGAGATGCCAAAAAGGAATGGTGGTTTGGGTATAATAAACATAAGAGCATGGAATTATGCTGCTTTTTCTAAACATTTTTATTGCATCCTCAACAAATCTGACATCATTTGGGTTAAATGGTCCCTGACTCACAATTTGAAGAATGAAGACATATGGATTTCTGAAGCTAAACAAGCCCATAGTTGGGTGTGGAAATTTATCATGAAGAGCAGAGACATCTGTCTTCCATATATGCAAATAGAAATGAATAGAACATGCAGAGAAAAATTCTGGACTGTTCCATGGATTGATAGGGGAGTTATACTGATGAAAGCATTTAGGCATGAGAAAATTCTATTGTCTGGAATCCCTCAAAATGCAAGAGCTACTTCCTACATAAGAAGTGGAGTTATATCCATACCTCTATCAGGGAATGTTCAGATTGATGATATATGAAGTAAATACAACAACTGCTCATATATTTTTTCTAAAGTGCAAAAATATAGATGGATTGGAAATAAGAAGGAGCATTCTATATCTCTAGCATACAAGGCAATAACTAATGCTGAAAATATACCTAAATTCCCCTGGTACAGCAGAGTTTGGAACAGGATCACAAATGAAAAACTGAATTTCATGTTGTGGAAAGTACTATAGACTGCTTTACACAATTTATCTAATCTGTCTAGCAAAGGGATTGATATAAATAATTCATGTGTTTTCGGCAGATGTAGGCAAGAAGATAATCACCACTTATTCTTTACTTGTTCGTTTTCTTTTTTCCTCTGGAAGAAAATAAAGCAGAGGATTGTGTGAAGCTCCTGTTAGAGACAGCAAGAGAAAATGGTCAAATATATTTAAAGCAAATAGGCTGAAAGATTCAAATTCTAGTCAATTGCTTATCATGCTGAAAATATTTGTTTCTAAATTGTGGAAGGCAAGGAATGAGAGGATTTTTAATAACAAGTATAAAGGAAGAATGGTTCTGTTCAAGGACATGGTCATGGGTATATGCAGTGCTATGAAATATGCTAATGTCAAATTCAAATCCTATGAAATTGAGAGATGGTATATGTGAGGAGGGTTCCTTACTTCTGTAGTGTTTTGTCTATTTTTGGTCTTTCTTTTCCCTAATTTCTATGTGTTTTGTTGTTCATGGATGTAAGTCATTTGTTACATTTTATGAATAAATGGTAGGGGCCATTTCTCCCAGCTGGCTTTGCCAAAAAAAAAAGAGTTCTATGGTATTCAATATCCAAGTAAGATTAATCACATATGTACTTTTGCTTTATGTGGAACACTAACTTTCCAAAGGTACTTAAATATGTTTGGTTATAGTGGTTCGTCCACTTTTATTACTAATAAACAGTAATTACATGAAAAGCAGGAGCAAGGTAGAGTGCCCAGCGACTGAAATACAGATGCAACAAAACAGAAACCAAAAGCAGAAACCAAACTAATTCAAACTAAATCAATTAGCTTTCAAATTTGGCTCCAAAATGCCCTAACTAAATTCTCCAAAGCCTCCAAGCTCTTCTTCCTCACAAAAACCAAGTATTTATCTCAGACCAAACAACATACAAGTCTTTTTAAGGACCCTAAGGAGTATATTCCCTTCATTATTTCTCCATCTTGTAGCTTTACAGATGGTGAACCATTCAATCTTAGAGTCTGTCGAGGAAGTATGAAAATGCAGCTTACTTAGAAGACTCTTCCAAACATTATAGGAGTAAGGGCAGGAAAAAAGGAGATGGTAGGGGTTTTCGGGGTTACTTTGCAAAGAAGACACATGGAAGTTTGCAGCATTCCAATATGGACCATATTATCTTGAGTAGGATGTCATTATTGATAATTTTCCATAGCAGCATATTTTCTTTGGACTTGAGTCCGAAGTCCAAATTCTAGAGTACCAGAGGAAAGTCTCCATAGTTGAGAATCCAAAAATGGCTTTATAAACATTAGAAATTGAGTGAGACTTTACTACTCCATAAATTGAGTGTATGATTGTAGAGAGAGCCTTAAATAGATGACCAAATGGATCTGACAAAGGCATAGCTTAAATGAGGAAGGATCATACTATTCGCATTAAAGAACTCCGACATTTTTTCTAAGTCTGGTATTCTAGAAAGCTGTCTAAGATTGTAATCGATAAGATTTGAAAGTATGATCCCTTTGGCTAACCAAGGATCATGCCAGAAGGAGATACTCTATGGATCAGCCATGGAACATTGGAAGAAGGGGAGTAAGGTTAATCTCAGTATTAACACATTCCTCCGGGTCTAACTGCAGTCCATAGGGGTTTACATAGTCCAAAAATAGTTTATTTTAATAAAATTATCCTTAGTCCAAGAAACCCAGAGGTTAGAATTTTCATAAAGAAATTTATTAATAAGAGCAAAGATGGTAGCTTTATTCCAAGTTTTGATGTTCATAATACCTAGGCCACCATATTCAAAAGGAAGGACAATTTATTTGAATAACATTAGGATCACTTTGTTTTGAATGAGGGTTTCCATGCTAGAGAAAATAGTTAATAGCTGCATTGATCATGTTGATAAGTTTGAAAGGCAAGATATAGATACGAGCATAAAGGCACATAGAAATTGCTATAGATTTTGTAACGACCCACCTTTTTGTACGGTTTAACTCGACAATAAACCACACATGTCTAACTCAAACCATTCAAAAGGGAGATTTGTTATGGAGTGAATAAAAAAAGAAGAGAAAGAAATAAAACAAACACAGAATCTCACAGCGGAATGACAAAATATAATAATCAAATAACAGTTCATGAAGCTGTCTTACAAATAACATTTGATTACACTTTTACAATACAGATCAGAGTTACCTACAATAGGAATAAATAAATAATGCAGCGGAACAACATAATGCATGGGATAAATATAATAAATAATAATAGTATACAAATCTCCGTCTTCGTCCTCCAGAAAAGCAGTCTTCGACACACTAAAAAGCTCAGACTGACCCGAGCGTAATGAAAAGACAAACACTCGAGTCAGAACTAAAAGATCTTATGTAAGTTAAATCAACGGTAAATAAATATGAGTGTAACGGCCTCAGAGATGTTTACGGGATTTTACATCTCCTATCCAGTATCTAATGTGAGTGCAATAACTTAAGAGCTGTTCGGGATTCTCATCTCCTAAGGATCCGTTAAACTTTCTACATACATAGTACAATACACTATTATAATAGTGTCTACAGTAAAGTAAAGTATTAAAATAGCATTGAAGCGTTACCCATATCCCCCTTAACACATTTTATATAAATGCCATAGTCTATACAGTACTGTAAACTCCACCAAACTGGTGGGCTATCAGGGAGCACTCCATAGGTACAACACAAACCAAACTCGTAGAAGGAGCGATAAGGACTGTGACATGGCACGCGAGGCAATGTCAAGGTAGGATTCTACCGTTTTCCCTCCCGGACTTGTGGTAACGCATAGCAGCTACTACCGCCCACCTCGGAACACACTCCCATAATCAAAATCGAGGGGTGGCCACCAAATCAATCACAAAGTCATAACATGGTATTGAAGAAATGTGTCTGATCAGAGGAGCGACCTCACTTGGCCCGGTATAGCTCCTTTTTTAGCCACATCAAGCTGACTCAAGGGAGTCAGGGTTACGATAATACCTCATACAGAATCGTTCGCCAAACCATCATACTTCATTCTGGAATCTCCACCATGTACACAGTTGTTAAAGTGGTTTTCGGTATTGGTAGAGAGTATGACAATATCTGATCCCGGTCTCTTTAACAACCAAATGCTTATTACACACCGGATGGTTCTTTTACATTTCCAAAACCATTTCACATTGATATCAAAATATCATATTTAAAAAAAATCATATCACTTTCGAAATCATATTCACTCAAAATATTTCATTTCACTATAAAATATCATTTTAAATCCCAACTTAGGTTATAACATCATTTAACCATATTCTCTTTTAAATCCAGGATTTTAATATGAACAATTCAGCATTGCACAGTTTGAATTTATGAAAGTAGTTTAGATAGTCATAAATAGTTTCAAAATAATTTAAAAATAGTTTTAAAATAGTTTAAAATATTTAAATAGTTTAAAATACTTCAAAATAGTTTAAAATACTTTAAAATAATTTAAATGGTTTAAATAGTTTAAAATTGATTAAAATAGATAAAATTGTTTAAAATAGATTAATATAGTTAAAATAAATTAAATAGATTACAATAGCTTAAAATAGTTTAAAGTAGATTAAATAGCTTAAAATAGATTAAAATAGGTTTAATATAGCTTAATGGTTTGATATAAAATGGTTTGAAAATCTAAATAAATCTGTATTTAAAATAATATATTTTTAAACAGTTTATATTAAAATAATTAATTTGAAAGTAATATCAAATTAAACTATTTCCATTTCAACAATCTGGACCATATCCAGCTTTCAAATTAACAAACTCAATTTTTATCTTTCAATTCAGATTCCCAATAAAACCATATAAATCTATGTCGATTTCAAATCCATGTTTAAACTATAAATTTAAACTACTTCAAATTTAGTTGATTTCAAAGTTTAAATATTCAAACATTTCAATAATTCAATTTCGATAAACTTCATTTATACTTCAAATTCAACTTTAAAATTTCAATTTAAATCCTTTAAAACAATTCATTTAAACCAATTCCAATTTCAACATTTAAAGCTTGGATTTTCGAAAATGATTCAGTTTATATAAATCAAATTTTATTTCAAAATATCATTTAACTAAATTCAAAAATTTATGGATTTAAAAATTATTAATTTAACCAATCCGGTGTCCGTATATAATTTTCTACCCTATGGTCAAGTGATACAGATATCTATCACTTCAACCCGCAATAATTTAAATTTTACGGGTATATATCATTTCAACCCGCTGTTAGGAACTGAGATGTTGGTTTTGATGACAACAACCTTTTTAACTTATCTTATTAAAAAATATATACCAACACTATTGTCTAGATAGATATTTATATGCAGGAACTATGCAGGATATATATATATGCAGGTATTGATTGCTGAAGACTGATCAGTATAAAGACTCAAGACTCAAGATTCAGAATGGAGATATCAAGATTGAAGACTCTAGAGTATCAAGATCAAGATTTCAAGATAAGTGTCTAGTTTTTATTAAAACTTCATAATAGCACGGAAATCTTCATTCTAAATTTCATTTGGGATGGAACCCATTTCTATCTTCTTAGTGTCTTACAAACCCACGACAAGTAGCTTACAAACCTACGACGAGTGGCTTACAAATCCACGAACATCCTGGTTTTGTACAAGTTCTCGAGTCCTAATGTGATGAGATATTCTGTAGGAAGAAGCTTGCAAAACTACTTCAAAATAGTTTTTCAAAATGATTTTCAAAACTGCTTTTCAAAAAGTTTTAGCCTTAAAAATTATCTTTTCAAATGATTTTCAAAGGGGATTTTCACTTTAAGGGCTTATTTGTGCAGGTAATAAGTTTTAAGGACACTATTTCTAAAAAATTAGTTTTAAGGACATTTTACAGGAAAAAGATAAAAGAATTTATCATTTTCAGTTATACAAAAATAATGATAACAAGATTTATCATTTTCCTGTATAACTTAAAAAGATAAATGAATTTATCATTATCCTGTAAATTGTCCTTAAAAATAATTATTTAGAAGTGTTGTCCTTAAAACTTATTACCCTGAGAATAGAAGCCCTTCAACATAATTTCCACATTTTCAAAAATATGTTTTAGCCTTAAAATATTCTTTGTTTTTGTTTTTAAATAAACTCTTGTTTTAAACTTTGTTTGTTTTTAAAACTATCTTCTGATTTTTAAATATTCTTTTATAATATATATATATACACATATATATATACTTGAGATTTAAAATCAAATTTATATATACATTCTAAAAATATATTTTTCTACTCTTCTTTATTTTAAAACATAGGAAAATTAGTTTATTTTACTCCAGAATCATTTCATCTTGTTTTCCTTTCAATACCATTTTCAAAACAAATTTTACATTGTTTTTAACTCAGGGATGTCGACATCATGGGATACCCCATGTCGACATGGTGGCCGTTAAATTCAAAAGTATCAATTTTCAAAAGAAGTGTCTATTCGTTTAAATCTCTTCACGAATGGTTATGACCGTTACTGGTCTATAAATAGCCTTCACAAACGAATTTTTTAACTAATATTTTCTTATTTTCTTCACTCCTTCTTCTCCACAAATCCATATTCTAAAATTTTCATATTTTTAAGATCGTGCCGAAATTCTGCCGAATTCTCAAGTGAATCAAATTAGAATCTCATTCTTGTTTGATTCTCTACCCTCTCTCGAAGATCAAAGTACTATTTTGAGAAAGATCAATTTGTAATCAAAAGTTTATTGAGTCTCTCTATAAGGTGTGGTTGTGCTTGGAAATCAATTGGGTAATCTTGTGTCCCGTAAATCAAGAGAGTTTGCCCCGGACTCGAAGACAGGAGGGTACCTCAAGGCCTTTAGAAATCGAGGATTGTAATCTTGACATTGGTATAATAAAAATCTGTACGAGGTGTTTGCCTTGGTGTAGGACTAGACGTAGGGTAACTCCGAACCAGTATAAAATCTGGTGTGTTCTTTCCTTTTACTGCTTTTTATTTACTTTCTGCATCCGTGTTTGATTCTGTGATTGTTCTGTGATTAAGTTCTGCATTTGTTTGTGTCATAATTTTAATTTAGTCCATATAAGTCTTAGAATCCATTAAACACTATTCACCTTCCCTCTAGTGTTAAATTAGCCTTAAGATCCTTAATCCGCACTTCCTTTCACCCGCAACCCCGAGTTAAAAATTCAAAACTCATAAAATCGCTCGAGTCTATCATTTCAACCCATAACGATTTTTCCTTAATCTATAAGATCGTTCGGGTATGTATCATTTCAACCCACAGTGATTTTCCTAACAATAACTAAGGGAACTTGCAGTGTGATAACAATATATAAAATAAACTTCCATCAAATCATCCAAATATCAACAATTAAACACACAGCATAATCATCATTCAAATCAACCAATAACTAACAACAATTTACTGGTTATCATTAACACGTAATTTAATTGGCAATTTAAAATTCAATATTAAATTAAATGGCGATTAAATTAAATAAAAATCAAATTTAACTGAAATGACAATTTAAATACACCAAATAGCAATCAATCAATTTCTAATGACATCATAAATTTAATTTAACCGACATAAAAAAATGAAGTGGTCGTGAGTGGGTTAAAACACCCAGTTTTGAATTTTCGATGATTCAATATCCAAAAATAGCCTAAAATTTAAACAGTCTCAGAATTCGTCCAAACCAGTTTCATAATGTCCGAAATTTCGATATGACCGCAGCGGAAAAAACCGCGCGTAAATCCGATCTCGTGCGTAAAAGTGATTAACATTAGAAGTTTGAAATTCAAAATTAAATAAAATAATAAGATAGCAAATCAGATCTGACCATGTCATCACGTCACAGCAGATAAAACCTAGCGCCTGATCTCAAAAATCGCGACATAGACACAGTCGCCACCCCTTCACATCGTCGCCACGCCACCTACTCACAGATCCACATCCATCTGACCACGCCTCCGACATCATCAGCCTTGGCCACCCCTCCGGTATAGTCGCGGCCACGAACGGTGCCCCCAAAGGCTGCCGCCGCCGACCCTATTCAAAGTCGATTTCTGGCAAAATCACGACCCCCTGGCACGAACGAATATATGATCAACAACCTGCTCAACACCACCTTTCGAACGCCACCTCCCGATCGTCGATCGGATGAAGATCCACTATTGGATCGCGAAAACCTAATTTCGACGGCCGACGTTCAACCTCGATTTTTGGTCAAACGATGCACCCAATTAAAAAACGAATTGATGCAGTGGATTATGCTCGTCGAGAGTTTTCCAACGATATATGATATGATATAGTTTGAGGAGTTTTAATGGTTCGATTTGATTTGCAACTGAATCTAGGAATTAGGGTTTCTGCCATTTAAGAAGGAGGAACAGACAGATGGAAGTTGATGTATGTATAGAATAAACTGAAAGACTACTAGGGTTGAGAAACAAAGTCTATTTATATAGGCAAGGCCCGATAAGAAAGAATGATCATATCGAATCGGTTTGAAATGACAATAACGACCCAAAAAGCCTGTTTCGCTTCTGAAACGAAAGTGGGTCATCCAATATATCAAAATATATGTTTTCAATATTTTTAAACTCAATGAAATAAGTTTCAAGTCCTATTTCCATTGTATGAAGAAGTTAGCTTTTAAAATCAGCTTATTTCAAATTGAATTCGTTAAATTGATAACTATGCGTTTCGAGCCCTCACGATCAAATGACAAGTCCGATCGCTACGAAACTTGAAATCCTAAAATAATTCATCGTTACGGATCCGATGAAACTGGTTTTGTCGAAATCCGAGACAGTGGCCAAAATGGCTATTTTCATGCTAATTAAATAAATTATTATTAAATTGATTAAATCACTTTTTAAATTCAAATTTAATAACTAACAAAAAATTTATCATTTTTGATTACCTAGTAATTGATAATCTTTTAAAGTAAATTTCCAAGTCAAAACCAATGTTAAATATTGCACAACTACGGTGTTCAATTTCAATAGAAATAAATTCACTAATTATAATTTAAATCCCAATAAATTCATTTATTTCGATTTTCATCTTATTATTCAATCAACTATCACCTTATGGATAAAATTAACATTGGTTAACATCTTATTACATTAATATTCTATAATTATCATCTTTTACCATATTAATTACAATATTTCAATTATACTAAATTTTATCAATTTCCAAATTAATTTCAACAGACTAAATAAATAGGTGATAAATAACCACTACAATAAAATATGATATTAATAACGCTATTTAATAACGCGTTATTCTGAAGTGTTATTATTGACCCTTAATTATCTAGTTACCAGTTGATTTTTGTTCTCCCTACAGGTGTAACACGCGCATCTCCCTTCCCCTTCACGTGTAACGCTGCCCCAAAACATCTCCCTCCAACTTCCTAAATTATTTTCCCTCTCCCTCCAAAACCATTCCGCCTCCCTCCAAAACGCGCGCATCTCCCTCCTCCAAATTACGTTAGCGATTCGAAGACTCCAAAACGCGCGCAGCTCCCTCCTCCAAATTACGTTAGCGATTCGAAGAAAGCAGAAACCCTCTCAAGTTTTGTCGAAGAAAGCAAACTCCTTTGATTTCGAAGCTTGGGCTTTGCGTGTAGCTCCGATCTGTCGAAGCTAGGGCTTCGCATTTTGGATATCCATTATTATCGCCAATCCATTATCAACCCTAATTTCACCCAAATTGACGCTACCTAAATCCAGGCCATGACTTAATAATCGCATTCTCGGCCTCTTCAATCGACAATATTACCTTCGCTCGATCATCCATCAAAGCTCTACTTACACCATAAGTCCCGATCTACAGTCAATGAGTTCTAAGGCCGAAGAGTTTTGCCTCCAAGGGGTAACCAATCGCTTGAAATCTACCTGATACTGTGGTGAGTCAATCGCAATTTTACATCTCTTTAATTTTAAGTATCATACTTCTAACCCTATCCGTTGATTCTAATCTATTAATATTACAATACAATTTTGCATTCTACAGAATTTGTTCAAGTTAATATCTGTTATGAATTATGAACAAGCCTGTCCTCCACTGAGTCTGATGTATAAACTTTTGTAAACTTTGAGATTTGAGTCTGTGGATTATTGTATATGTTTGCCATGGTGCCTCAATCTTAATGAGGAAAGTATGTTTGAAGAGTGTAAGATGTTTAAACCTGACTATGTTCTTGATTTTGTCTTTTTTAGCTGCATTGTATACTCAATCTATAATAAGAAAAAAAAAACTGCATATATATATTCTATATCATAGAAATTATATTATGTAATATATTATGATATACTCTAAATTGGAATAAATTATTATATATATGATGTAAGATATATGATAAGTTAATATAATTGGACTAAAATTTGATCCTAAATTTGACTAACTAAATTTTCTTACATTCAATTTGATAGATTACATCTATAATGATGAGAATATATCAAAAATTAGTCCAATAACATCTAAAATGATGCAATGATGTAAATATATGATTTGTTACTTTTATTATACATATTATTATGATGTAAGCTTTTGATTAAAAAAATAGAATAGATTTAATATTATGATGTATTCTTAGGATAGATGAAAACCAAAAGTTTGTCTTATTAAAGTTTAATTAGCCTTTACAAAGAAGTTGTAAATTCAATCTGTTCTGTGCAATTTAAATTTTTAGCTATTAGTTTATTTTGTATACTAAATTTATCTATTAATTGAAAAAATCTTAAAACTTTGCATAATTTGAGTTTATAATATTTGATATGTTAGATGAAGATTATATCCCCTACTTGATTGTCTTAACTGGCATAACTAGAGTTAAATTTATATAATATTTTCCTATGTTCTCATTAGCTAATTTGGAAATTGCTTCATAAATGAATTGAATACAAATATTACCTACCCATACTTTAATTCTTTTAGCATAGTGCATTGGTTGTTCAAACTATGGAGCTCTCACTGGAAATAAATAGAACATGTCTTGCCTGTCACCACAATAGAACCCAAACATACATTTAATTTAACATTTGAATGATGTTTATAGTTAAGAACAATTATCGATAATCAATTCTGAATTTTTGCAGTTAAGTGCATGAAGCATGGGAGCATGAGCAAAAGGTTGCTTAATTATGTACTTATTGCCAGTTTTTAGTAGACTTGGCTAATTGTGTTGGTTTCTCATCAAACGTTCAGACATATAGTAGTTTTGTTTCAAAATAAGATGAACACCGAACGAGTTAATTCTAAAACTTAATTGTTTCTGTCCTGATTGAACTTACTCTGAGGTTATCTAAAAAAAATTATTTGATATATATATATATATATATATATAATGTTCCTTTTACCACATCATTGTTGCTTCATTGTTTCTACCGTGCATTTAATGTAAGGTACACAATTATATGTTTTAAGACTTGAATTAATGTAAGGCGCACAATTATATGTTTACGCCATAGCCTCAGCCAAATGTCTTCAAAAGATGCACTGATATACCAGCTGAGCCATAGCCCTGGCCAAATATACCACCTACAGCACCTATTAATTTCCCCATTCTACCCTTGCCAAATCTACCATTTGTATGCCTATGACATCACCATTCCCATTCACTTCAATTTAGTGTTTTGACAAAATTCAGATTACAAATCCTTTAGTGATTATTATGGAGTGAACATCAAAATAGGTATTTATATTTGTTTTTGTTGTAGATTAGTTAATATTGTAATAGAAAACTAAAAAATGATCAACGGTGCTCTAATTTCTTTGTTGTTGATATTCAATAAGCAAAAATAAGTTGAATATTCAATAAACATATTATAAACTGAATATTTACCAATAGGTCTTATGTTCTTAAGGGTTGCTATAATTGTAATAATCAAAACTGCATGATACCTTTTGTATTCAATAAACATAATGTAATTGGTTTTTTCTTCTTGTAGAAGTGCTTGGCTGCTGTTGTCTAGGTCAGTTGAAGGACAATTGAAGGACACTTATCAATTTTTCAGCTTAAATTTTCATTGTACAATTTTCCAGTATGGTTTTAGTACATCTTTTACAAAATCTGCTACTATTGATTTTAACATCAAAATCCCTTCGTCTTCTTTCTTACCTTTAACGATTATTGTACCACATGCTTCGGTACTTCTATTGTTGTTACTAGCTCCTGCAATACTTGATGACTGGACCCCGACATATAATGCCTCCCCTCCACCTTTATTTGGGTTTAATTTGGCTTTTTCTTACCAATGAACACATTTTGTTAGATAAAGTCCCGTTGATTATTTAAACATGTTTTGATAAAGCTTTAAGCCAATAATTATGCAACTAGGCTCCCAATTGATTTTGAGTTAGTTACTAAGAAATTCAAAATTTCAGTATTATAACTCAATTGTTTTCAAAATTTTATTTCATTGCAGTCTGGGCTACCTTAGTACATTATGTAAAATGCATTATGTAATCGTACATTATAAAATCATTTGTTTGCAAACTGTAAAAATCTGGGCATTTTATTGATTTACTTTTGATCCTCAACTTAGTTGATCTGAACTAATTTGATTTATTTTATAATCTGACCTTTAGTTGCTTTAAATTTTTATTATTATTACTATTTTAGTATGTTCATGGGTCTGTCCAAGCATTGCATGAGGTATAAACTATGGATTTAGTTTGTAGTATGTTTTATATATCAATGTATAGTATGTTCATGATTATACTCATCTAAAACTCAATTTATTCATGTTGCGGACATCAAATTAAATGGTTTATATAATTTTATTTCCATATTACATCCACGTACTCTTTACTGATGATTTGATAGTGATAAAATAGTTTGAAATTATAGTAAAATAGTTTGATATTTGGCTGTGAAAAAATAGTTTGATATTACAGAAAAATAGTTTGAGAATTTGTCAACTATTAATTACCAAATATCAAATGGTTTTTTTGATGATGATTTTTAACAAATTATATAATGCTTTGATTCTCTCACACATATTTCCATATGTTTTTGCCACATTAGTCATTGCAAAAAGAATGAAAATTTTAAATTATATAATGGTTTAGATTCTCCCACACATATTTAAAATTCTTGGGCTACCTTAGTACATTACGTAGTCTACTTTAGTACATTATTAAATCTACATTACAATATCATTTGTTTGCAAACTGTCAAAATCTGGGCTACCTTTTATTGATTTATTTTGGACCTGGTCCTCAAATTAGTAAACAGTTTCAGAACTTAAGCATGATGTAACCTGAACTTTTTAATATGAGCTTTGGTTGCTTTAGATTTTTTTAAATTAATATTTTAGTATATTCATGGGTTTGTCCATGCATTGCATGGGGTATAAATTATGGACTTAGTGTGTTTCAGAAATTAATGAACATGTACAGATTGATAATATAATTTTTATGTAATAATCAATTAAACTCTTTTGCAATGCATGGATGAGTACTTCATACCAAAGATAATCCTTTGAAAGTGTGTCCTAGGCATATAGTTGAAAAGGGGGCATAGGTAATTCCTATTATGATTGTAAACAAACCCTAAGAAACAAAAAACATGAACTGAAAAGGAAAAATATAATGGGAAGTAAAAAAACAAAGCATTACTGAAAAACTTAAACCAAAAATTGTGTGGGAATATGGAATTTGACTTAGCATCAACTCAAGATTTAAATAATGTGATTTTTCTTTCTGAATTTTGAATTTTGGGTCCTAGAAAGATCATGAGAAGTAGGATTTAAAGAAAGCATGCAGAGTCTACTTTTGTTTGTCATGGAAAAAACAAGGGTAATTTATTTCTTATGTACAATAGTGAACATGGATGATCCCCCCTCTCTTAATTAGTAACTTTCAGACTATGTTAGCAACTTTTAGTTTATGAACATGGATGATGTTCTGAAAGTTTCAACAACAATGAACATGCGGACTATATTAGCAACAGTGAACATGGATGATGTTCTGAAAGATGCTAATATAGTCTGTATGTTCAGATTTAAAGAAAGCATGCGGAGTCTAAAAGTTGCTAATTATGTCATGGACTTACGTGCAAACTGAAAAATCAATCTGTTTATATGGTGGTTGTCAAATTAAATGGTTTATATAATTTTTGTTCCATTTAATTGGCAAATATTTTATATATCATTACGTGCAATCTGCTGTGGTAGCATATTTCTTATTTTCTTTCAAGCTTTCGGTCGTTTGCTTCTTCATTTGTCTATTTGTATTAGTCAAATGTAATTTGCAAAGGTGTGAAGCTCACTATGTCATCATATACATTACTTTTATGAAATGATAAAAGGATCAAGATTTGTATTTTATCTCAGCTTCTAAATTTCATGGACTGGCCTTGAATTCTGCGAGGGTTGGTGAACTATAGTTTATGCATATGACAATACAAATATTAAGTATTGTTTATGTCTGTAAATCAGTTTATAGTATAACAAAAAAATAACAACCCAAATATATTTTCATTTGAAGGAGCTCCAGAAAAGAGACAACGTGTTCCTTCACCTTACAATGATTTATCAAGTAAGCATTTAATTATTCTAGCTGTTTATTGACTAAATAAAGTTTATGCTTGGTGATAACTACAGACTTTTTGTTTACATACATCAGCTCAATTTAATTTGTGGGATATACTTTGCCATAGAAAATTTGAGCATATCGAGTTTTTCTTCTTAATAACGGACATGGGTATGACAATTGTTAATTTTTCTATTTATTTTGTCCAATAGTGGCCAGAAATCTCTTGCTTTAGTTTACTAGTGAATAGAGGAACACCCAGATACAGTGTTCTTTCATGTTGAATAATTTTGATCGGTAATTACATGCTTATTTAGGGTTATCTGCCTCGCCAACTGCCAAAATCAAGCCGATCGACAACAACCAAGGTGGACATGGATCCGTTGCTATAGAAGCTGTGGAATCAACAATTGCAAATCTGTCGAATGACCTCCAAAATACAAACTGCAGGGTATGTCAAATGCTAACCAACCATAGATTTAGATTACGTAACATCAAATGATAACGTTCATTTATAAGTATGAACTTAGGACCTAAATTTTAAAAAGTTCGAAAACTACTAGCACATGTTACTGTTATTATAACAGTCATATTTTTTTCTTGCATTCATATACACCGCTCTGTGGGAATCTCAGAAAGAAAACTGGTAAGACAGGTGCGCATATACATACTGATACACAAAGGGCCCGTCCATTTGGAATGTTCAAATTATATTTGCCCAAAGTGTCATACGGTGGTTTAACGTCCGCTTAACATGTTTACAACTACAATTAGTAAAACCAATTTTTATTACCTCTTCCATCTTCAGCTTCTACCTTTATACAGTGTCATCTGTTTGAACTTCAGCTATCCAACCATCTTTGCTATGGAGATTATCAAATTTTTGTAACTTGTACTAATATTAAGTTGGTGTTTGCTACCAATGTTTTATTTCTTTATTATTTATGCACTAAGTGTTGAATTGTTCTCTTACGTATAGACTGTTTTGTCCAGTTAGTACTTAAATCTTTTAATTTTATTTCTGTCCAAAGTATCTTAAGTTCAATCATTCTTACCACTCTTATATTCCACTCCAGTCGATGTTACAATATGAAATAAGGCATTTATGTGGTTGGAAAAAGAATACATGTTCCAAGTTTCTATTTCTGTTTTTATGTTAGCTAATATTTTAGAAATATTAGTTATGATAAAGTTTACTGCATTAGAAGTTATTGAGTTTGAAGCTCCTCCCTAATCTTATTTGAAAGAAGATTGCCTTTGCCGAATTTACCTTGAGACCAGTCTCTTAATTTCCTCCTAAAAGACCGGATTTGTTAATATTCCACAAGACAGTGTAGGGGTATGGTGGTGGTATACAGTGTAGGGGTTTGTGGAATAGGGAATAGTTGAATGAGTTGTGGCAGTTGAATGAGTTGTAGTCACTGGTGGCTGTTGGAGCGGTTGCTGCAGCAGATGGTTGGAGAAATGTATGGCAAAATGTTGGAGTGTTAGAAATGCTTCAAAAGATGGTTGCTGCAACTGAGAAAAGTGAGGTTAACATTGCTTTAATCTATTTTCCATATTGAGAAAATAGATCAGTAGAAATAATCAATTGTAGTTTCTAGTTCATGCAGTTCATGCACTTGCTTTAATGTTTGTACAGTGTAATGAAAAATATATATCACATTTCTATCTGAGCATGCACTTGTTTTAACATTTTCTGTTTCTTTGTGTTAACTTCGCAGGCTTATTTGGAAGGAAGCAAGGTCCTTATTACGCAACTAGATCAGATCTTGCATGTTGGAACTCTGTAATGTTTGTACTATGTAATATTTGGAAGGATTGCTTTAATGTTTCCACTCTGTAATGTTTGTACACTTATTAAATTGACATTATTTTCTATTTCTCTGTGTTAACTTGGCTGCAGGCTTATGTTTTATTCAATGGTTATGCACTTGCTTTAATGTTTGTACACTATAATGAAAAATATATCACATTTCTTTCTGAGCATTCTCTTGTGTTATATTTGTTGATTATAATCTATATTCGTTTATGAAGATTTAGTTTGATTGCTATTATTAAAATGTAATATATAGGCATAGCTCTTGAAAAGTGTATCTACGATTTTTATAGCGGCATATATGAGCTGTAAAAGAATTTATCAATACTATAACATGTTGATTTAATAGCGTGAAATGACCGCTATTGAATAAATATTTTATAGCAGCAAAATGGTGTTATAAAGATTTCTAGTTCCGTTGAGATTTAGCTGTATTATAGCGGCTATAATGAGCTATTGAATTAACGTACCATAGCGGCGTATTTGCATTATAAAACTAAGCTCAACCATAGCGGCATATTTTGGTTATAAATATTCAACAGTTTTTTATAACATGTCGATATACAGCGCTTATCAAACCGCTATGGTTGTGATTAATAGCGGCTATATGCCGCTATAAAAGACACTTTTTGTTGTAGTGAACAATTGTTACCTTTTACTAAATTTAATCATATTTATAAGTTATTATCTACAAACAAATTTTATAACTACTTACACATAACTGATCTCAATTCAATATTGGCCAATTCCAATTGATTACATTTAATTTCAACATTAGATTTAACATTAAAATTTATTTTCTTATTTACAATTTATAATCAATCTTAACTTTACAATCATTTCAATTAATTGAAATTACATTAAAATAGTTATCCATTACCTTACATTGACATTATTACATTTCATTCTAGTTATTTTTCTCATTAATAAATCTTAGATTTTTAACTTTTCACAACATTACATTCCAAAACTTATTTAATTAATAAATTTAATTATCGAAAATTACTAATCGTTACAGATTTCACCACCATCAATCTACCAGTAAGAGACAACTTTGAGGCAGGCCATGAAGAAAGTTTGATATCTTATATACATAGGGAGGCGGTGGTTGGTCGTGATTTAAGAAGAAATAAGAGGGGCACCAAGAGAGTATTCTTTAGGATAGGGGGCAGATAGGGAAGATAAATTGAGGAGGAGGGTTTTATTTGCTTTAGGGATACCAGCAATTAATAAAGTTGATTTTGCCTTATTTATAGTCAGCCCAAAGATGGAAAAGAATTGATCCAAGATTAGAAAGCAATTCAGAATAGATTTGGCATTAGGCTTAGTAAAAAGCAACAAATCATCTGCAAACATTAGAGATGTGATCATGGGAGACTTATATAATGGATGAAGGTCAATGCATTTATCAATCACTGCCTTAATGATTATATAGGTGAGAAGCTCCATTGCTGCTATAAAAAGATACAGGGATATGGGATCCTCTTGCCTAATTCTCTAATAACCCTTAAAATAGCCAAAGGAGCTGCCATCCAAAAGAAAGAGAGTAGGTAAGGGTAGATATGCAAGTATATATTCAGGCCAAAAAGAGTAGAGGAAAATTCATTTCAAAGAGAATTTTAATAATAGAATTCTACTGGACTGAGTCAAATGTGTTTTGGAGATCTAATTTAAGCATGCATCTTGGAGAAATATTTTTCCTATTATAACCCCTCATCAATTCTTTAGTGAGCAAAATATTACTAGTGATGTTCTTAGAGGGAAGAAAGGTTTTGGTTTGGAGAAATGATATGAGTAAGAGCCTACATCATTCTGCTGGCAAGGAGCTTTGAAATACATGTATATATCACATTACAATAAGCAATTGGATAGAACTGTGATACATTAGAGGCATGGTCAGGTTTTGGAATCATAGCTAATTTAGTAGAATTGATTCCAGAAAGATTCAATTGTTTTTAAAAAAATTGATAGCTTTAATAACATCCTCACCAACAACCTCCCAAAATGATTTAAAAAAGAATGCATTAAAGCTAACAGAGCCTGGGGAGCCAGAGGAGTTCATGGAAAAAATGTTTTGTTTGATCTCAAGATAAGTGACTTCAGTAATAAGGAAATGTTTAGAGGCTTCAGAAATAGTAGGCATATTGAAATTGGAGAGAGGTAACATAGTAGTATTGATAGGGTTAGGATTGGCAATAATACCTTTAAAATAATCAAATAATCCATCTTAGATTGAATCAGGATCATCACAAAGCTTATTATTACTATCAATGATGGCCTATATATTTTTCTTTGCATGAGAAATTTTAAGTGCATTATGGAAGCATTTAGAATTCCTAGCACCTTGTTTGTCCCATTGTTCTTTAAGCTTTTGTTTTTCCATTTTCACTTCTTCAATTACAGCTTTTTAGAGAGATTCCTTTAGTTTAAACTCATCAATGGAGAGATCAATGTCATTGGGATTTATCATCAAATAGGATTGGACTATAAAGAGCATGTTTCTTATGCTGGTAGAGACCTTATTCCCATCACTAAATTGGTTGCGAGCCCACTCTTTTGGTGTAGCCTTCAAGAGTCTAAGTTTTGCCTGCAAAATGAACATAGGATTACCATAAAAATTATTTTTCCAAGAGTCAGAAACCATTTTCATAAAATCAGGGTGTTCAACCTAATAGTTAAAAAATGAAAAGGAGGAATGACGGTTCAATTTAGCTTTTCCCCAGTCCAAAATTATTGGAGAGTAATATGATAGAGAAGGGTTAGTTTAATGGGCAACAAGGTTAGACCATAAGGAAAGAGAACCAATATTTAGGTAAACTTTGTCAACTTGTAGTAGGTTTTAGAGCCACTCCTACTACGGTTGTTCCAGGTATAGAAGCAACCAGTAGAAGAAATAAAAGATAGCTCAGAGCTATTGATATAGTTATTGAGTGGTTTTGTTACTTCACTACACCAAAACAGGTGATTCCCAACGAGTATAACTGTCGCAAACAGTTTCAGCAACGCTTATTAGCGTCGCTGTAGGGGCGTCGCAATTTATTTCAGATTAACTATTTTTCATTTCAAAATCGACATTCCTAGGTTGATGTTTTTCTCATTACTGCTGTTGCACTATTTTGATGCGATGGTGTATTGTTAAATTGTAAGAAAAATTATTTCAAAAAATAATATAATTTGAGGGTAGCCAATGGTAGAATTTGAGGGTAGCCAATGGCGACGGAGAATAATAGTAAGGTATCGCTTTATAGCTAGAGAGATACAGGGGTATCACAACTTCTAGCGATTTTTTGGATATATATTCTCTGAAATTCAATGTCAGACAAGGTTTTGATATCTTATGTTCTTTATAAATCTGGAGAACTTTTCCTTTTCAGTAAAGAAAACCGAGGTCTAATTGCTTAGTGTGGTATTTTCATTCTCAAAACATGTGCGAACTCTAAAATCCATTTGACCGAAAATTGTTTGATCATTTTTTATTCATGTCCACAAGAGCTTGTATTTTTTGTGCTATTATTTTTGAGAGCTAATCGTCCACTTTGAAATTTACTTTTCCATAGCAAATCCACCAAATTGGCTGAAACCATGGCTAATTATTTATTTTTTTACAATTTCGTAGTGTCACCCAAAATTGGAAATTGGTTGTATTTGAATTTCAACAAATTGGCTAACGAATGCATATTTCATGCCCATTTCCTATGCAGTTTCTTGGGATCCATAACCGAACAAAGCAAATGACCTCATTATTTAACCTGCAAGAGTACCTATATGTAGCACTTGTTTCTTCAATTTTTTGAACTGGGTTTCACTTAAATAGTCGAAAACTAGTATTGTTACTATTGAGAATCTCAACTTGAGATGTCTATGTTTAAGCAAATAATCCATCTAGAGATAATAATAACTAACTAGTAAAGATACAAGACAGCCAAATGAGCAAATTTCTACATATACGATATTAAAGCTTTTGCTCATGCATGACGCTTTAGCTCAGGAGTTCTTATTGCTAACTAGTAAAGATAACAACTCTCAATATGAAAACGACAAATTTCCCTGTTATCAAATCAATTCGGAACCCTCTTTTTTTTTTACAGAAGAAAAATGATTTCCCTCTAAAGACAATAAGAGGAGCACATCCACTATAATTTACACATGAGCATCATCAATTAGACAAAGAAACATAAATGCCAGCTGCTGCAATGATAGCAGAGCCATAAACTATACAACTTGTTATTTAAGTAGCTTTCTCAAACATGAGATGCAGGTAGTATGCTACAATAACAGGACTCTTGAATTGGTAGAAAATAAATGGGATTAAGAAGGTAGATTTCAATATAAAATAATCACATATTAGGATAATCCCCACAAAACTTATACCCCAAATTACAAAATTGACAGCACGAAACCCTAAAGCAACTTCTACTAAAACCAAATATAACTAGTTTTCCAGCAAAAATCAAATTGATGGAATTTAAAATTCAGAAAAACACGCATACACATTATTTTAAGGCAGCTAGCCAGCTCTGTCAAAGAAAGTGGGAAACAAAATAAAATCGAAATAGATCAAACATAATAGCATAAACCCTAGAATCAGAGCTTTATACAAGTGAAATCAACCTGAACAAAATATCAAAGGGAAAAGCAACGTTCATCCATTCAGGAATATAAACTAAAAAGGATGATAAAAAATGAAAGAGCGAATACGTTAAAATCTAACCTTTAAATCAATCGAGATAGCCTAGTCTTATGGTTTTCTTTACAGCCAGAAAGTGATTGCTTCAAGATAATTGCTTAGCTTCGTCAATAAACATCCGCGAGTATGGAGTTAGCGATGGTGATTGCGAAATATAAGTTTGGATGTGTTAAAAGAAAGAGAGGGCAGAGGAAGCGCCTGAAGTCAAAGTCTGCTTGAAGTCGAAGTCGAGAGCGAGTGCTTGCCTGCCTGAAGTTGAAGTCGAAAATATGGAGGGGAGATCGAAATTTCGGAGGAGAGGGAAGAGCGAAAAATCGGAAATGACTGAATTTGGGAAGCGTGGTTAGGGCATGCGTAAGTTAGTTACTCATTTACTGTTTTGCCCTAGCACATGCTAATTAATTTCAACTCAACCTGGGCTTCTAACGCCAACAAGCATTGGGGTATTTAAAATTGTAAATGTTTACTTTTAGTCACACATTTGCTGAATTGTGACGCTTTCTAGTGAGACTAAAATGCAACACATATAAGCGTTAGCAAATGAAAAAAGAAAGTGTTGCCAAATGACTGTTTTGGTGTAGTGCTTGATAGGACAGATGGGCGCCACCAATTTTATCATGGGCATGTTGCATACAGTTCCAATCAACATAGCAGATATATGGAGCATTTATAGGTTTAAGAGAGGGGATGATGCTAAGCATGACGTGCCTATGGTCCTTGTTGTTTTCAGCATATATAGATGTTAGGTAGAAAGTGGAGTTTGAAGGAATGTGGGTGATTATGGAGTGTATCAATTGTCTGTATACTAATATGGGGGAGATGGAGAATGTAATAGGGTTCCATATAATAAGTAATCTTTCATATAGGGCTTGAGCAAGGTTATGCAAGATTGACCAGGAGGGATTGATGAAATATGTTTGATTTTTATTCGAAAAAATTTATAAAATTATAAAATGAATGTGATGTATATTTTTTACTCTTATCCCAACACCATATTTTGTTATCTTTTTCATTATTAATGTTGCATAGTTCTTGTTTAACGCATATTAATGCAAATTGTGATAAAGTATTTCCTACTAGCATGTGATTAAAACTAAATTCCCATGGAAATTTTAAATTTAGCATATATTTCTGAAACCAGTACATTTTTAAAATTACATATTTCATATTGTTTTGGAAATTCCACTTTAAGTGGAATAATTGATATACAACTACATTCCAAAATAAAGTATTATTCCCTGAATGTACTACGTTATTAATTCCTAATTATAAGTATCAAAATTTATTATTATCGATTTCCAAAAGTGGGATATATTATTCATATTATTAAAATAGTGTGGTATAAATTAAATGCACCGCTGTATCATTGATTCGATATTATTCCTTTCCATAGCGAATTTTCATTAAATTTCCATAGCCATTTTCATAGTAAAGATATATTTAAATTATGTAAGTTTATAATTCCCAACCCTCCCACATTTTTAGATTTACCAACCATTTCCCACTTAACAAGACACATAGAACTGATAATTGGATTATTCCCACTCCATAAAAAAATCTCTCCTAATTTTATCTATTTTATCAATTACCCGCCTTGGAAAACGGTAAATGATATCCAATATATAGGTATTGCAAATAAATCTGAATTGTTGAGAATTATCCTACCTCCCTTCGATATTTATCATTCCATTTGGATAATCTTTTATTAGTTTTATCTATTATAGTTATCCAATCATCGTGTTTAAGTTTTAGTGGTCTTATTAAAAATCCTAAATATTGTACGGAGATTTCATCATTTTACAGTTCAATGTGCACACAATTTAGTTTCCATGTTAGCAATATCATTCAATACTAATACAAAATTTTTATCAAAATTAATCTTTAATCCAGATAGTAGTTCAAAACTATATAAAATGAATTTAGGCGCAATAATTTGTTTAGGAAAATGAGATGTAAAAATCATAATCTCATCCACAAATTAAAGAATAGAAAGACCATTACTTGTTATATCATTTCCTACATTATCTAATATCCACTAGTGGCCAACCTAATAATCCTAGCAAAGACATTGACTGCTAAGTTAAACAAAAGAGGTGGCAATGGATCACCTTGCCTAAGTCCATGTTTCGATAGAATTTTACTTCCTATCATACCATTATGCATAATACTTGAATTACCAGTTTTAAGTAAAGACATAATCCATCCCATCTATCTAATACTGAAACCCCTAGCCATCAATAAATTCTTCGAAAATTCAATCAATTGAATCAAAAGCTTTAGCAAAGTCAAGTTTTAAAAGCACACAAAATTGAATCAATTGAAACCAGAGATATGTACATTGTGCAAGGAATTTGGGCATCTTTTGAGTAACTGCAAAAAGGTGGAAAATGAAAACAGTGTAGAACAAATTGTTAATAATGAGCAGCAGAGAAATGATGAAGTTGGTAGGAATATTATGAAAAAGGGGTTAACAGATATGGCAGAAAGTCAACAAGTATAAAGGTAAAAAAATGAATAATTGTGAAGAAAAGGAAGAAACAGACATGAGGACACTAGGTGTAAATGAAAAAATTCTCCATGATAGTACTGCTGTAAACAACAAGGTTATTGGTAAGGTGAATAGACCACAAGGTGATGTTCAGGTTGGTACTATAAGCACTAGTAACATGTACAACATGCTCCAAACTGGTGAGAATGAACAAGGTAAAATGGACATGCTATATCAAGAAGAAGGTGAAATATCTGATGAGTTAAATTGTAGAGAGCAACGCATAGAGACCACCAAGAATTCTACAACAACTGAAGATCAAACTAAATCTGATTCTCTAGTGCAGTCTTTAAAACATGGTGTGCAGGAAACAATAATGTATGAAGCTACCCCAAGTAGGAGTAACAAGGAATATGGAAATGAAACAGAAGAAGTATTTGCTTCTACTGGTACTATTGCTACTGATTTTGAAATAACATGGTGCAACTCTTTTGAAACCCAAATCACTCAATTAATTTCCACCATGCATGCAGAACTCTCTCAACCACCTGACCTACCCCATTACAATTTTTCCATTCAGCTTCCTGGATGGCCAACTTCCAATCCTTCCAAACAATATCAATCTGACCCTTTTGATCCTTCCATCTCCCAACCTAGCTCTCATCCACCCTCCCCCCCAGCTTGCCAAGAAGGAAGATTGAAACCAGATCTCTGTCTGCCCAGAGAAGGAACATCACCTCCCAATCTCAATAGTCATTTATGTATACAAAAATAGCAACATGGAATATTAGAGGAGCACATAGCAATTTGAAACTTGATCAAGTTAAGAGCTATATCACACAGTATAATATCTGTCTTATTGGTCTGCTAGAAACTAAGATTAACCATACCTTGTCCCAAAAAGCAGCATCCTACATTAACCCAAATTGGAAAATACATCATAATCTTGATTATGCAGCCTATGGTAGAATTCTTGTCATCTTTGACCCTTCTGTTCTAACTCTTTCTCCCATTCTGTCTTCTAGACAGTTCATGCATTTTCATGTTCATCATACCCAAAATCGGACCTCATTCTACTTAACTTTTGTTTATGCTGACAACTCTGTCAACTCAAGAAATGCCTTTCTCAAAACATTGCCACCCTTAAGACAATCTTCTCACCCTTGGCTAGTCTTGGGAGATTTCAACTCCTGTTATAGTTTTAATGACAAATTTGGTGGCGCTCCTCTTTCTCCCAGAGATCTTGATCCCCTTAATCTTGCTGTTTTTGACTCTGAGTTAATTTTAGTGAATAAATCAGGAGCCAAGTACTCTTGGAATAACAGAAGTAGAAGTGGTGTACGAATTTTTACTACTATTGACCATGCATTTTGCAATTTACAATCTCTTATTCAATGGCCAACTCTCTCTGTCTTCCTTCCTCAACCGATTCTGTCTGATCACTCCCCCTTATATTGACTCTTGGGAACCATTTAAGAAGGGAAATTAAAAGAGAAGTTTTAAATTTTTTAATGCTTGGGTTAAACATGACCACTTTCTGGTTTTAGTTTCCCACGTTAACTTTGAATTTTCATGCTTTGGTAACCCAATGTTTAAGTTTTGCAGGAAACTAAAGTGTATCAAGCAAGCAATCAAACAGTGGGCTTCATCAACCTTTGGCAATGGTGGACTACTGTCTACTACCCTAAAACAACAATTGAAGATAAAGCAAGAGTATATGATGGAACATCCACTTGATATACAAGCAGCTGATGAAGAAAGGAAATTATTTATGGAGGTTAATAAAGCTCTAAACATTGAAGCAAACATGAAGAGGCAACAATTGCATAAAAGATGGATTGATGAAGGTGACAAAAACACTAAGTTTTATCATGATTCTCTTAAGGTAAAGCAAGCAAGAGAAAATATTTATAATATTACTGATGAGAAAGGAACCCTGTTTACTACTCCTGACACAGTTGATCAAGCATTTATTCAATATTTCTCTAAACAATTTGGAAATCCTGATGGTTTTCTTCCTGATCTGGACTTAATATCAAATTTAACTCTCCCTTGCATTTCAACCCAGGAAGCTTCATCTCTTTTAAACCCTGTCATTGATGAGGAAATCAAGACTATCCTATTCTCCATGAACAAGCAATCATCGGGAGGCCCTGATGGGTTAAATGTTGTATTTTTCATCTCCACATGGAGTATCCTTGGTAATGAATTTTGTCAAGCTATACACAATTTTTTTAACAAATGCAAGCTTCTTGGAGAAATCAACTGCACCAATATTGCTCTTACCCCAAGGTCTCTCCTGCTACAAGTGTTACTTCTTATAGGCCCATTTCTTGCTGTAATGTTGTCTACAAGTGTATCTCAAAAATACTTGCAACTAGGTTGGTTACTGTGCTTCCAACTGTTGTTTCAAACAACCAGTCTGCTTTTTTACCAAATAGAGACATTATTGATAATGTTCTCCTAGCTCAGGAACTTCTCAAAGGTTATGGTAGAAGCAATGTCCCCCCTGCAGCAGCACTTAAATTAGATATTTCAAAGGCATATGATTCAATACATTGGGACTCTATTGTCAGGATTATGGCTGTGATGGGATTCCCAAAAACTTTTGTGTCCTGGATTTATGTCTGTATATCCACTCCATCATACTCTGTAGTTATTAATGGTAGACCTGTTGGCCGTTTTAGGGGTAGTAAAGGTATACGTCATGGGGACCCGTTATCTTCTTACATATTTCTGATGGTTATGGAAGTGTTAACTGTTATTCTCAGAACTAGTTACAACAATAAGATCATTAGGTATCACCCAAAGTGCTCACATCCACATATTACATCTATCATGTTTGCTGATGATGTAATGTTGTTCACTAAACCTGAGTTGCCTTCCTTGATTGGTATTAAGGATGCTCTGCAGGCATTCATCAGTATGACAGGCCAAACAATTAATCAGGACAAATCATCTATGCTTGTTGCTGGAGTTAGTCATAGTCTTGCTGATGATCTTCATCAACAGTCTGGATTCTCTTGCATGGCTAATGATATGAAGTACCTTGGCCTACCATTAATTTCTAAGAGAATAACCAAGGCTGATTGTTTACCTCTTTACCATAAAATAACATCAGTTATGACTGCTTGGGATAATAGGATCTTGACACAAAGTGGTAGGCTTATGCTCATAAAATCTGTTGTCTTTTCTTCTATTATTTACTAGGCACGTACTCTCATCCTACCAGTTAAATTATTGCATCTTGTTAGGTCTGCAATGAACAGATTCTTTTGGATAGGTAGTATTCACAACAGAAAATTAGTGCCTTGTTCATTTTCAAAATTTGAGGCTCCTTTGAGATTGGGTGGGCTAGGAGTTTTTGATGTTAGGAAGTGGAACATTGCAGCTATTAGTAAACAGTTTGATGCCCTCATTAATAAAAGAGGTAGTTTATGGGTTGACTGGACGTGGCATTACAACATAAAGAACAGACATTTCTGGATTTTGGATACCCCACAGCACTGTAGTTGGATTTGGAGAAACTTACTGAAGTATAGAGAAGTCTTCCTCCCAATGATACAATATCCTGTCAATGTCAGAGCAGATGTTAGTTTTTGGCATGATCCATGGGTAAGTAATGGCCAAATCTTATCTAAAATGTGTTCTTACTATCAGATTATTCAAACTGGAATCCATAATGAAGCTGTTGTTAATGACTATTTACATGATCGCAAAATCCAGTTACCTTACTGCAGCAATCAAGTTATTAAGCAAATTTGGTGTGATATACAACAAAATCCTTCAGTGAATTTCAAAACGACGCAGTGTTATGGCACATGAAGGCACATTCTGTCAAAGAAGTGTACAAATTTCTTACTGATAGTGTTCCCCTGCCTGCTTCAAAATGGTTTGAAGTAATATGGTCAAATGATTATGTGCCAAAGGATAATTTAATGATGTGGAAAGTGTTAAACAGTGCTTTGCTTACCAGAAGTTTATTACATAAGTATGGGTTGGCATATACAACTCAGTGTTTGTTTTGTGAGCTACATGAAGAAACTACTGAGCATATATATTTCGATTGTCCAGCCTTCCTTCACTTGTTGGATAAGATTGGCAGTCTAACTGGTATTAATCTATCTGGTACTACATCTACCATATTATGGAGTATTATATATAAAGCTACTAGGTGGAGAACTGAGCATGGCAGAGTGTTGGTTGTCTGCTTAAAAGTATACATGGCAGTTATATGGAGTGAGAGAAATGCCATAGTATTTGAAAATGTAAGAAGGAATGATGATGTGCTCTGGAATGAAGTCAAGGCCCGAACTTATAAACATTTGAAGAACAGTGATTGTATCTTCCCACAAGCTTTGGTTAATGCTTGGGCTTGATATTGTTGTTTATCCTTGCATGTTTTCTTGTTTTTCTCTTTTCTGTTTATCCCTGTTGTTCCTTATTTATTGTTTGCAATAAATCTGGTAGGGGTCCAGTTAACCCCGCTGGCTTTGCCAAAAAAAAGTTTTAAAAGCACACAAGTGATATTATTCTTACAACAATAATTAATAAATTTGTGAACTACAGTTATTCCATCTATGATATTTCTACTCTTAATAAATGATGTTTTGGTAGTATTAGTTAAATCATTCATTTTTTTATTTTAATGTATTAGTTAAAACCTTAGAAATGATTTTAAAAGAGCAGCTTAATAATGAAATAGTTTTGAAAATTTTCAATTGATTAGCATCTACTCTCTTATGTAGTAAGGTTACATTTGTGAAATTAAACTTGCCTAACTGTAATGATCCATCATAAAATTCATTGAACATTTTCATTATGTCTTCTTTTAAAACATTCCAAAAAGTTTCATTGAATAAAATTGGAAATCCATTTGGACCTGATGATTTATCATTAGGCATATCTTTTATAGTTCTCAAAATCTCTTCTTCCATAAATGGAACATCCAACCCTACTAAATCAACCTTACTGTTTTCGATGTATAACACATCTCATGCAGCCCTAATTCTATGTCCTTTCTTAGTTCCAAAATTTTCCTTATAATAATTAGTAAACCATTGTTCAGTTCTTTTTGGTCAAAAATCTCAATATTGTTTATTAGAACGGAATTAATGGCGCTACTACATTTTCCACCATTAGCTACTTTATGAATTTTTTTTATCATTCGTATCACCCTCATCCAACCATTGCACCATAGATCTTTGTTTTCACATTACTTCTTCTTATAAAATAATTCTATTTAATTCTTCTTTAAATTTGAAAGCACGTTTTTTTACTGAAGTATTCAAGTTCCTTGATTTTTCAATTTTATTCAATTTTAAGATCTCATTTATTAAATTTTCCTTTTTAATATTAATATTGCCAAAAACATCTTCACTCCATTTCTTAAGAAATAATCTTAGGTCTCTAAGCTTACTAACCAATATTTTGGCAATGCTTCCTAGAAATCTATAATTATAATTATTCATAGAAAGCCATTTTTTCAATTAGGCCTTTAAAATTATTTTCTAACAACCACATCTTTTTAAATCTAAATTTTTTATTTCCAATGTTTAAGTTAGTACGGG
This sequence comes from Allium fistulosum, assembly GCA_030737815.1. Lineage (NCBI taxonomy): Eukaryota > Viridiplantae > Streptophyta > Magnoliopsida > Asparagales > Amaryllidaceae > Allium > Allium fistulosum. Next base: position 92,001,910 of record CM060905.1, read on the forward strand.
ATAAGATAATCGGGCATTGATCCTAATAAATATTCGGAAGACCAACAATCTTTCAAGGAGGAAATTTGTCCCCTACTTCATTACTAATAAAAATTCTATCTAAAAGTTCCATCAATGGGCCTTCTCTACCATTCAACCAAGTAAATTGTCTATTACTTAGTTTTATCTCTATTAATTTATAATCAATAATAAACTAACCAAACTCATCAATAGCAACAGAATCCTCTTCCCTAGGAGATATTTCTCCTAAAAATCTAATGACATTGAAGCATCCACCCATCATCCATGGACCTGGAGCGGGTGATCTAAACTCAAGACACTCATGCCAAAGAACCCTGCGATCAATCTTAGAGTTTGACCCATAAACATTTGTAATATTTATTAATAAACCAAGCTGTTTGCATCACTATCAACACTCTTACTATGAGGCAACTTACCCCTAAACTCCTCATTATGCAAGTATATCATCATATCAGATAGATTAATGAATCTCCATCCATAAATCATTGAGTTCACAAACGTATCATATTCTAAAGGTAATGAACACAACAAGATGACTGTTGGTGCCTCATCACTAACATCAACATTTATTGCCTTATACTACAACATATATACCTTATTACAACATCTAAAAAATATTGTAATATGTGCTTCGTGGTATTTTTGCAAACATTGTTTTAGGCAAAGCTGTAATAGGGTCGACGTCTTTCACAACATTTTCTAAATGTTGCAGAAAACATTATAATAGAATCGACTGCAGCTATTTTAGATGTTGTAATAGAATCAACTACAACTATTTTTAGATATTGTGAAACACATAAAATACATTTTTTTATTATATTCACTTTCTTTAATACATTTAATTCATTTCTAAATTAAAGAATACAATTTATAGAATACATTTACTTATCCCCAATACTACTATTACAAGTACATTTTTTATATTCACTTTCTTTAATACATTCAATTCATTTCTAAATTACATATTTTTTCTTTACTTTCCTGATTTTTTTTTCAATACCTTCTTCTTCCCTCTACTACTTCAGCCTCGATAAAGCCAAACCACCGCAACATAAATCTCATGAAATGGACCTCTCCACTGCATCAACAACCTTCAACACTTTCTCCTCCTCAACTCGCGTCACCAACATACCCAGACCATACAAGCTCACTTCACACCAAGATTCCAAACCCAGCTGCATCACTAGATAAAACCCGCACCCCAGTTACCACCCTACACTGCAACCATCCTAAAACCAATTGCACTTCCTCAAAACCAAATAACCGTGTTTTATTTAAATTTAACTTATAAATTTAAAATCTTTAATTTAGTTTCAAAATAATTTTCAAATTAGTCGAACGCCCAATTCAAATTGGGTCTTTTCTATTAGGGGGAACCTTTGGGCTCACACAAATGTTCAAGCCAGGCCGGTAAGTAGGTAGGACAGGGTATTACCCAAACCCAACCTTAGACCATACTTTTCTCGACACCATACTGACTGGGTTGTAAGCTTAATTAATTAGCCCTAATATAACTAATCTTAACCGCATAGGCTATTAAGCTCTGATACCATTATTGGAGCTGGGTCAACCCGTAGAAGAAGAAATGGGTAAATTTCAAAAAAATTCCATTATTGGATATTTAATGGGCCTACGTAGCCAAAATCCATTTATGACTTTTCTAAATTTTCTATTAAATAAAATAAATATTTAATTTAAATTGATAAATAAAGTTTTAATTCACATAATCATATATCATATATGTGTGCATCATATACACATATGTTTGTGCATGCACGTGCAACATGGTAGTGTGTACATGTTTTGACATCCTCATATGTAGATGTTGGGTTTACAATACAACGGACATGTTAGCTCCCGTGTATACAAATGGATTGCCTAAATGTATGTATATATGTGCATAATATATATATATATATGAAAATATAATTATATAATTATTATTAAATATTAGTTGTAAAATATTTACATAAAACATTAATTAAAATATATATATATATATAAATAAATATAATTAAATTTTAAAATTATTTTAAACATTAATCTGTAAAATTATTTAGAATATATATTTATAATATAATATTCTAATTGAAATTTATATTATATTTTAATATGTATATATATATATATATAATTAAAATTAAACTAAATACATATGACATATAAACATATAACTAGTTATAATTTTATATATATATATATATATATAAATAAATAAAATTTATGATTAAAAATATATTTTCCTAGTGCTTTCGGCCTGATAATAAAAAGTATTTTATTTTAAATTTAATTTTTTGATTTTTAAATAGTTTATTAGTAAAAACTTATAACTAATTAATAAACCATACGAAAATAATAAAAATTACTTAAAAATTATTTTTGAAACTATCATATGTATCTTATACTATATAATTTTTTTCCAATATTTAATATTATTTATAAATATATATACACATACATTTTTTTGTATGATCAATTTTGAATTAAATGATAGTGTATGTGTGTGTGTGTGTATTAATATCCAAAAAAATTAATTTTTTATTATTGTCGAAGACCATACTAAGAAAACTAAATTTTGTTAAGTTTTAAATATATATATATATATATATATATATTATGTAGTATTATAGTTTTAAAATTAGATTTGGTATTTAAATCCACATAATGTATTATTATTTAATATTCTAAAAATAAATTTATTATTTCAGGCCAAGAGCATGTATAAAAAAATATGTTTAAATTTTTTATATTATTTTATTTTAATATATATACACCTATATACACACACAACTATTAGCATGTGACAATCTATCGATATACCAATTCGTAATATTTTTAGCAAAATAATATATAAAACAATAATCATATAAACATTATTTTATAATAGTAAACAAGAAGAATACCTTTCACCAAAGCCTTAAATTCGCACATTGAAACGCAAAAGTGAACTCCTTGAATCGAATTCTAATTCGAAAGTTGTTATCTTCCGTATTTTCCATCCCACCAAGGATTGTTCGATTCTAATTTGTATTTAGATTGCTTGAATATTTTAGGAAAAAGAAGGGATGTGTTCAGCCAGGAAAGAAGAGGATAGAGGCAGCAAAAAGATCTGATCTAAAGTGAGGGTTAAAATATTTATGTAATTGAGAGGCTAAGGAGCAAAAATAAGATCAAGATCCTTAAATTTCTCTTACCCATTCCCTTTTTTTTAATTCAAAATCCCTTCACCCTAACCATCGTATGGCCAGCCTATATGTCTATATCATAGCCGAAATTAGCATGCTCCATATGGCCTCAAATCCATTTCAATCTTGAACAATATTTATTGTATTTAAATCTAATTTTAATGCATATCGATATAGTATATCAATTAGTGTTTATGTAACTATTATATGCACACTATTTAATATTGTTCAGTGCACATCAAATAAAATTTTATAATTTATATTTCATAAATATTAATTAATTTAATTAATTTATAATAATTATAAATTAATTAAACCAGGTGGTAAAAGGAGTATTCAACGTTTCAGTTGTGTGACTCTTAAGTGTACACATGGTCAGCGATTAATATCAAAAATTCCAATATTAACGTTCATACGTTGCTTAGCAGGTGGTGTGACGTTTTGGCCAAATTTACGCTTACTAGGTTTCAATAAAATCCAATTTTACATTATTAAGTGTTACCCGATCGTGACAATTATTTACACCAATTCTCTTCATCAAAATTATATCACTTTGGACTTATGGAATTTGGTGATGGTCAAAATTCCAATATCATCCACATTCAACCCTATAGTCCAAACACAATGTCTTTGGTTCAATAATAACAATTATTATTAACTGAACTACTCTGACCACCACCACGTTGCTTAGCAGGTGGTGTGACGTTTTGGCCAAATTTATGCTTACTAGGTTTCAATAAAATCCAATTTTACTTTATTAAGTGTTACCCGATAGTGACAATTATTTACACCAATTCTCTTCATCAAATTATATCACTTTGGACTTATGGAATTTGGTGATGGTCAAAATTCCAATATCATCCACATTCAACCCTATAGTCCAAACACAATGTCTTTGGTTCAATAATAACAATTATTATTAACTGAACTACTCTGACCAAAGACTTTGACTTTAGTTAACTGTGATACTAACCTCATATAACTAAGGAGACAAATCCTATTTTGAATAGTGTTTTACTTATTATGCTTCCACTCGACCCAACTATTATCATTTGGTGGATGCCATGCCATGATTTAACCTTGGTTAAAGCAAGGGCACCATATTGAAGATCAACAGTATTCTTAAGTCACGAGAACTATGTAATATTGTCACATCGATATTTTCAGTTTGACCTTAGTTATATTAGCCAACAGAAAACTATCGACTGAGTCATTCCATAGTTATCCAATAAATATCAGTACGTAACCACATGGTGCCCCTTGTAATCATGAGTAATACACTGCCCAAGACATAGAGAGTGTTACATACTCTAGTCTCAATGGATGTATCGATATCCAGTCTAAATACATCTTGACTAGAAATATTTAAAATGATAGGTTTAAATTCATTGTGATAAATCAAAATAATTTATATGTCCTCTCATGGTGACTATCCCTCCTTAACGTCTCCCATCCTTCCCTTATCTCTCCCTGACAACCACCTTACCTATCCTTTTTCTGACCAGCCTCTCCCACCCTTCCCACCGCCTACTCCGCCTAATCCACCTATCCCGCCTTCATCTTCTACTACTCCTTGTGTTGATCCTTTTCCTCCTCTTTTAGCTTCTTCTCCTAGCTCTTCTTCTCTTCAACCTCCTTCTGTCCCTATCTCTAATGCCATCCCTCCTAGCTCCTCTTGGTCCTCCTTGTTCAGTTCCAAGCCTAGAAACGCTGGTGCCTATATCCTTGTACATTTTGATGTTGCTAGCACTGGCTCTCCTATATTGAACCACCTCAGGAAGTTGTTGATGAAGGCATTAAATCTTGGTCTGGTTGCCTGGTGGGATTATTCTTAGCCGGAAATGTGAACTTCATGCCAGTTAAATCTCACTTGGATAAAGTTTGGAAGTTCAAAGGTTTTTATGAAATATTCTTTGACAAACAAAATTATTATTTTAGGTTCTCTAATGAGGATGATAAGATGCAAATACTTATGAAAGATCCTATATTTATTAGAGGCCAGATGTTTATTATATCAACGTGGAACCCTTCATTTTCGTCTGTCCATGCTTCTATTCATTCTGTCCCTATTTGGGTTCATTTCTACAGAATTCCTATCCTATCATAGTCTCTTTTAGGCATTAACTGGCTGGCATGCCATCTTGGAATGTTGGTTTACTTTGATGAAAATATGAAAAAATTGAAGAGATTTGAATATGCGAAGTGCTTAATTGAAATATCACCAAATCGTGAACTACCGGAGTTTTTAGCTATTGGCGATGACTCATGTCCAAATATTTTACTTGAGTATTCATGGAAACCCCTACTTTGCACTCACTGTAAGATATTTGGACATGCTTCTGTACAATGTGAAAGGATGAATGAGTCTAAGAAAGATGTGGTAGCTAATAAGATGGTTGACAGTAAAAAGGATGAAGTGAATGAGTTTATAGAACCTGTTATTGCTGTTAAAGCTTCAGAAATAAAAGTGGGCCAGGTTGGGAAAAGGAAAAAATTTCACTTTGTTAAAGAGAGAAGGAAAATGAATTCTATTCGAAAAATTTGGAGGAAAATTATAAAGGATGATCAGGCCAAAATGGATGTTACTAATGCTGTTGTTGATGCTCTCTTAGTTACTGAAGAAAATGAACATGTGAATATTGAAATGAGTAATGAAACAGAGACAACTGATGTAAATAATGTGGATAAAATTCCTGATGTGGTTACTGCAGATATAGACACAAATGCAAACATTCAGGCAAATGAACCCGAACCTGTGGCAACTCACAACTCCTTTTCTATTCTCCAACAATTAAATGATGAATTTAAAGGCACTGAATTTGATGGTCCAGATCAGAATGTGTCATTATCCCCAAACAACTTGAACTGCTCCTTAGCTGAAACTGCCCCTTTCTCTCTCAATGACAAATGCATGGACATGCACACTGACATGCACAGTGATATGCACCATACTAGTAATAATCAAACTCCCTCTAATCCTATTACTTCTTCCCCACAACTAAACTTGCAAACATCATTTACCCTTATTCATCTATATCACTTCCCAATCAAATATTTAGTGATCTGCAAGCTTCTAATCCATCCATTCCTACTCATGATGAATTTAGCCTTAATCTATCTTCAGACAAACCTGCCATTCCTGTAACATCATCCAAGAAAAAAAAGGAAGACCCAAAAAAGTGATTAATATGCAACCTTCTTCACTTGATTTAGACAAAGGGGTTCAATACTCTTTGGAGCAAATATTAATGGTTCCCACTGCAACTGTTTCTTCTACAACCTCCTCTGGGGTTAAAACCAGGGCATATACATCAATTAATCATGATGATTGACAACATAGGTTTTTGGAATATCAAGGGAGAAAATTCCTTATCCAAGCAACTTGAAATCAAAAATCTCATCTCCTAATATGAAATTCATCTCATGGCTATTGTAGAAACTAAGCAAAATCATGTAAACACTATCAAAGCTGCCTCAACTATTAACCACCTATGGAATTTCATTCATAACCTTGCTCAAGCTCCTTTTGGTAGGATTCTCATTTTGTGGAACCCTACTGTATTTACTATTACCCCTATATATGTACATAGACAATTCATCCATTTTGAAATCCTCCATATTTCTACTTCCACCTCTTTCTTCTTGACAATTGTTTATGCTGAAAATAGCTCTGTCCATAGACAACCTTTCCTTGATAAACTCTCATCTTTACAAACCTCCAACTCTCCATGGTTATGCATTGGGGATTGGAACTGTATGCAATGTTCTACTGACAAAAATGGTGGTGTTCCCTTGACTTTTCAACAAGTAAGACCCCTCAATAATGTAATATATGACTCTAATCTCCTTCCAATATCCGCTAATGGTTGCTTTTATACTTGGAATAACTCCAACAGAGCTGGTAAAGGACTTATTGCAAACTTGATAGATCATACCAAAACTTTTCCTCTGTTTTGAATTGGCCCTCCCTTAAAACAATTATCCCCCTCCATCCCTATCTGACCACTCTCCTTTGGTATTGGACTGGGACAAGGTCACTGTGAGAAGACAATCTTCATTTTCATTTTTTAATATATGGTCCGATCACCCTGATTTCTTTAAAATTGTTAACGACTGTTGGAAAACTCATGTTTTTGGAAACCCTATGTTTATTTTGCAGGCTAAGCTTAGACTTCTTAAAGGAACCCTTAGGAAGTGGGCTCTTACTATATTTGGGAATGGTAACAGTTTATCTTCTACTGTTAGAGAAAAATTATTTCAGGTGCAAAGGGACATACAAATGTGCACTGATAATAATACTCTTGCTAGTCTTGCTGAACAAGAAAACTTCCTTAGTCAGAACCTTGCTAAATCTCTACTGGATGAAAACAAGATGGCCAAATATAAGACAAAGCTTAAATGGCGTGTTCATGGGGACAAAAATACTGCTACTTTCCATGCTTCCCTCAAAATTCAACAGGCTAGTGCTAATATTTTAAATATTCAAGATAAAGATGACAACTTATGTTCTACTCCTGATACCATTCAAGCTACCTTTTTGGCTTACTTTCAAGACCTGCTAGCTAATCAAGTTATTCCAGATATACACATGCAATAATTTACTCAGCCTACTCTCCCTACTATTTCTGATGTTAACAAGGAAATCCTGCTGAAGGAGGTAACTGTGGATGAAATCAAGAGCTCTATTTTTGGTATAAACTCTACTAGCTCTCCAGGTCCAGATGGATTTAATGCCCACTTCTATAAGATTACATGGCATATTATTGGTGATGATGTGGTCAAAGCTATCAAAAATTTCTTCAAACATAATAGAATGATATCTGGCATTAATGCCACAAGGATTGCTCTAATTCGTAAATCACAACAGACTTTTTTGTTAAGCAATTCAGGCACATAGCATGTTGAAATGTTATATGCAAATGTATTTCAAGGATCTTGGCTGAAAGAATGAAAACTGTGCTTATTGAGGCGATCTCTCCTAATCAGAGTGCTTTCATTTCTTCTAGAGACATCAATAATAATATAATGCTTTCTAATGAACTTTTGAGAGGTTACAATAGGAAAAATATTTCGCAAAGGTGTGTTTTGAAGCTAGATATCCAGAATGCATATGACACTGTTCAATGTAAGTCTATAATATACATCCTTCATAAAATGAATTTTCCCATTCCTTTTTTGGCTTGGATCTATACATGTATATCAACTGTTAATTATTCTCTCAGCTTAAATGGTAATTCTTTTGGTTATTTCCATGCCTCCCAGGGTATAAGACAAGGTGATCCTATGTCACATTATCATTTTGTATGTGTTATGGAATTATTCACTTGCTTAACTAAAAATGCAGTGACTGATAAACTATTGGAATACCATCCTTACTGCAAGAACAATAGTATTACTACCTTATTATTTGCTGATGACCTCATGTTATTCACTAAGCCCACTGTTAAATCAATCAATGGTGTTCTGGATGTCTTGACTGACTTTAAACAGAAGACTGGTTTGTCTATCAATAAAAACAAATCCAAAATTAGGATAGTTGGTTTATCTGACATTGATATGGCTGCCATATATTCTCTCTTTGGTCTAACTCCTTTTGATGATAATGAAGACTATTTAGGTGCTCCCTTATGCTCTTCCAGAATTAGAACAAGTCACTGTCTCCAACTTTTTAAATAGGTTACTGCAATGATTTCCTCATGGCCTAGTTCTAAACTGTCCATGGAAGGTAGGCTTGTCATTGTCAAGTCCATAGCCACCTCCATGTGTCTTTACTTTGCTAGAATCTTCATCCTGTCCTGCAAGCTTATTTCTATGATCAACTCTGCACTAAACCACTTTATGTGGCATGGTAACTCTTATTCCAGAAAACTAGTGCTTGTTGCCTTTAAAACTTTGTGTTGTCCTTATCAAAATGGTGGACTTGGTATTATGAACATCAAGAAGTGGAACTAGGCTGCTCTCTCCTCTCGCATTGACAAACTCTTTTGGTATAACACAAATCTATGGGCTGCATGGACTAGGAAACATTTAATCAAAAATAACAACTTCTGGACTATGAGCTCTCCAGATGATTGCAGCTGGTCATGGAGAAGTATTCTTCATAGCAGATCTGCTTTTATTCCAATATTTCAAAGTTGCATGAAGAATAAGGATATCTCCTTTTGGTTTGACCCTTGGCCCAAACAAGGAGTAATACTTGCTGACTTGATTAACTTCATCCTGATAACTATGATAGGTATAATAGAGAAGGCTTCAGTTGATAATTTTTGGACCGATGGTGTGATTAATCAGCCCTATTCCAGCTCCTACCTTGTTCGGGCAGCTTGGAACATTATTCAGGATAACACTTATAATACTGCAAATTACCATGCATTATGGAGTGGTAAGGAACATGTAGTTAAGACTGTGTACAACTTTCTGCTTCATAATACCCCTCTATGGAATTTTCCTTGGCACACCAAAGTATGGTCATCTTCATCCCCTCTAAAGGAAAATATTTTCCTGTAGAAGGTGCTTAGGAATGGATTACATACTATTGACAAGCTTAAGGCTAAGGGTTTAATTCATTCGTCTCTTTGCTTGCTATGTGGTAAAGAGGAAGAAAATGTCTCACATTTGTTCTTTGAATGTGAGTATTCCTATTTTGTTTGGGAAAAATCTTTAAATCTACTTCACTTACATAACCCAAATAGAACTGCTTCACTAGAATGGTATTGTATATTTAAAGCTAGATGATGGAATAACTCTAGAGCAAAACTATTGCTGCATGTGCTTAAAAGAGTCATTTACGATATTTGGAAGGAGAGAAACGATAGGGTGTTTAGTAGTAAGATGCTTGCTAAACATGTACTGGTTCTCTCCATCTCCAAACAGTTTAGCTTTTAGATTTTATACTTGCACGATGTGTTCTTGTATCCTATCTTTATATTATTGGATGGTATGCCATCTGATTTTTGTAATTTGTTATATTTAATAAAATGGTAGGGGCCCATTCAACCCCGCTGGCTTTGCCAAAAAAAATCATTGTGATAAATTACTCATGGTTACAATACTTTGAACAACTATCACAAAACATACAATTTATGGATTTTCTAATAAAAATACTTTTAGATAAATTAACTAATTAATATAACAAATTATATCAAGTATATAATAGAAAGAAAACGTATTTAATTTCGAACAGGATTGGTTGACGAGTTAGATATATGTAACAATTACATAATCGCCTTTAGTGCATGTTGAATCCTGCCTTTAGAGTTTTGATGATACAACTATATATATATATATATCGCAAATTTATTTTCTACAGGATATTTTCGACGAGAAGATGATTTGATGCTAAAATTATAGATTAAAGATCAAATCATCAAAGTAATATCGTCGTTGTAAGTCTAGAATATATATGCAATATCCTTTGATGATTACACACACTTAAGCATGATTGAAAAATATTTTCTAAAATTAAAAGTCATTTTCTCAAAAAGGCAAAATCTTGTTTTCACAATTAACAGAACTCGGACGTTTGAACTAGCATAACAGACGTCTCAATATGTAAATATAATAAAAAATTTACTACACTGGACGTCTAACCTATAAATCTAGCTGTCTGAGAAAAACAATTTTAGCCTAGAAAGTTTCGGGATGCTACCTCTATAGATTCAAACATCTGAATCAATTATTTAGACATCTGATAGGTTATAAAAATTATACCTCCTAAACTAAGCCAAATGTCTGATCGGTTCAACTAGACATTTGATGAGGGTATCAGACATCTAGTTGATCCTCTCTGTTTAATGGCAAATTTTCTATCGGATTAGAAAATCACCGATAAATTTTGTAATAGAATTTATACCGCAAGCGCATGGCGTACAATTCTAGTACGTGGCGAATACGGGTCGATCTTCAGGAAATTATTGATTTTAAATCTCTATTCAATCAAATTAACCAAGGATTTGATGATTAGCTAGAAAATGTAAGAAAAATGACAAAAAGAAAGTGATAAAAATATGAGAGTAGAAAAAAACAATTTAGAAATAAATTCACTCTCTAGATCACATAGTTCAACAAAAATGAAAAATAACAAGTATTTATGCTATTAATTAGCTCAACTTAAGCCATCAAACTATAACACAACCTTTAAACCACTTTTAATTCTCATGAAAAATAACAAGAAGTTGAAAATGAAATCTATTTTAAGCATGAGCTATTAACTATTGTTTAGAAATATAGGCCATCAAATTTTGATTTAAACATTCACTTCTTTGCCATAATCATATATAGATGAAGATGCAATTTTTGATTCATATGACTAAGCATAGCCTATTTCTTTTGAACAACATAAGCTATCAAACTCATACTAAACACACCATTACTTAAACATTATTTTTCCATGAAGCACAATAAGAGAGCATAACATCAAAATGTTGTATCTACATACTAGAGAGCTTCATTACCCCTAAATTGAAGGGGTTTAGCCTCTCATATTTGTTATAATATCAACAAATGTAGAAAGCAACATGAAACAAGAAGAAAATAAAAGCTAAGTAAAAAGAAGTAAACACTAATCTACTTGCATGAATAAATGAAACTACACTACTAGCATGAAAGGAAATAAACAAGAAAAGAGAAGAACATGTATTGAAATTGCATAAAAAATTACATAAAAGAAGAAATGGCTAAGTAGCCATGAAAAGAAAGAAGAGAGCTTGTGTTTTATTTTGAGCCTAAAACTAACTAAGAGGAAGAGGAGGGTTACATGAAGATATGGAGTATTTATACAAGTTAGAAACCCTAATTCAGTTTTTTGGTGAATGCCCAAAATACTCTTGAGGTAGTGTGGCCACCAAGTAATCATTAGCATGTCTTAATCCCCCACTTAAATGTACATGAAGCTTTAATGGCCTTTTAGCATGTGCATTAGCTCCTAATTGAAAATCAAGGTAAGTGGGTAGGTGGGGTCCTCCATGTTCATGAGTTTGAATTATTTTCATCTTCATTTGCTTTGTTTCCTTTTTGTGCATGCATATCTTCATGAAACCACTTGTAATTTCCATACCATTTCCCTACAAAATAATATAGAAATTCCCAATTAAATTTTCTCAAATTAATATATGCACAAAAATGACTATTTTTCCCCTATATGAAGATGAATATATGACGTTTTGAAAATAATTTGAATTTTGGTTTAAACTTGTTAAAATACCCGATATGATCATTTATTTAATTTAAATAGATTAAATATGGTGATAAAAAATATGCACATTTACGTGCACATCAAATACCCCCACACTTATCATTTTATTCATCCTCGAATAAAAGAAAACAAAAAACTAAAATAAATCCATTTTCGTAGGGAGCACGATTACATTGAGCGTATGCAACAAGCCGTTAAACCTCTAGGTGTCCCCAGTAGGACGAGTGTTGTCTCGTGAGGGTTTTCAGCAGATACTACCCACAAAATCCAAATGCGATATGAAAATATTTACAAAATGAAAGATTTATTTACAATGGGATGAATGCAAGTTTTTGAAAATATTTACAAATAAAGGATTTACTTTTAAATTAACACAAATAAGTTAGATATAAGTTTTGGTCATTATCAAGAAATTTAAGACCTTTTACTTGTCAAAATTTCCAACAAAAATCAAGTTATTATAGCAAATAGAAAATAGTTTAACTCATTGTTTCGGTTGATAACAAAGTGTAACTATGAAATAAATCCTTATTTGATTATCAAAATTTATCAAAGTGGTATTTTCATTTCTTTTCAATAACAAATCAAACAAGTTAAATAGTGCTTGGATTTCATTTGCTTACTCTCTCTATTTTTTCTTTTGAAAATTTTATGGATATTAATATTTACATATGCCTAACTCAGATAAACTAAGGCCAGATATATTACCCATGCACTGCCTTGCGAACTTACGTGGGGGGAATACAGAGCGTGGCGAGTGAACACACGAGTGTGAACACCTATCGACTGTAGGCATTATTAAAAAGAATTTTCATATACATACACCTAACACAGATAAACTGAGGCCAGATATACCGATCGTGCACTGCCTTTCAGGCTTACGTGAGAAGGGTACAGAGCATGGGGAGTGAACACACGAGTGTGAACACACGACTCTAGGTGTTTATTAAGAAAAATACATACATACAGGAAAAAAAATTGTTTTTTCTATAGAGTGAGTTTCGAAAAATCATCTTAGCACCCTTTAACTTAGAAGACAAAAAACATGTTATATCCTTTACTTTAAATTCACCACTTTTTAAAACAAAGATTTTCAATTAGGATGTATTTCATAATTAACACGTATGGATCTTCCTATATACTAGTTAAACCATTGTTATTTGTAATTAAACTCTATTTTTATTTTTGTTGAGACAAATAAATCTTTCAAAAATTTCAATTTAATTAACCAAAAAAATATATTTATCCTATAATGTTTCTTTAAAAATAGATCAAAATGCTTTAAAAAAATTGTTTTTTTTTAGATTTTTTTTAAAATTTTTGGAAAGAAAAGGTAAAAATAAACATGAAAAATCAAAAATGATGATGAGTCTCCCCCCACACTTGATTTTGACTGCGTTCCCATAGTCAACCCAATTGGAAGGAGAAAAATAAAAACATAGCCTTTATTTAAATGAAAATGAAAAGATGATTATTTACATGACATCAGAAAGTATGTCGTTAAAGAATAAATGAAACGGTCTTCCAAAGACCGATTCATTTGTCTCGTTAAGTATGCGAGATACAGCTCAAGCGCAGAAAACCAAACCGTAAAAGATTTCGAAGTTGAACGTTGATTTGGAAAAACGAATGTCATTTTATTGAAAATCGTATGAGTTGTTTTATTTTCGATAATTTTCGGGGTTGATAGAATAATTGATTGAAATTCAAGTTTATTATCAACAAGTTGAAATTCAGATTTATCATTGAAAACTTCTTCAAAATTATTGATTTCAAAATCAAAATGGTGATGTAAATCTTCCCCTTTGGAATTCAACAACTCATCTTCAAAAAGTCCAAAGAAATCGTGTTCGTTAAATTCGTCTTCCTTTGTTGGATTATCAACAACTTCATTACACATCTCAAGTTCAAAATCCAAAGTTTTTGTATTCAAATTTTCGAAATCGAGAAAAGGAAGATCGAATTTTAAATTTGGTTCCACACCCTCAAAAGAATTGAAATCCAACTCAATTACCGTATTTTCAACAACTTCATTAAGATTGTCATTTTCATTTTCAAAAGTTGTTATTTGAAAATCGTCAATTGTGGTAAAAGATGAATTATTATTTGACTCGTCACACGTTGGGATTTGATTTTTTTTTTCACGTTGTTTCATGTATCTTTCAAACAACGAATCCGCGTGATCATCGTAAATTTTGTTCATTTGCTCAACATAATTGAATTTATAGTTATTAACTTGAGAAATTTTTATTTGGATTTGTTGAGAACAAAAATCTTCACTTGCATCATAGTTGAGATTATTCCCATTGCCAAAATTATTTGAAAAGCGGATCACATTTTCGTTTTGATTTTGAAATTCATTTTGGAGTTCAAAATTGAATTGGCATGAGTTATACTCGAAATCGTTTGAATTTTGAAGTTAGAAACCCTAATTCATTTTTTAGGGGAATGCCCAAAATACCATTTAGGTAGTGTGGCCACCAAGTAATCATTAGCATGTCTTAATCCCCCACTTAAATGTACATGAAGCTTTAATGGCCTTTTAGCATGTGCATTAGCTCCTAATTGAAAATCAAGGTAAGTGGGTAGGTGAGGTCCTCCATGTTCATGAGTTTGAATTATTTTCATCTTCATTTTCTTTGTTTCCTTTTTGTGCTTGCATATCTTCATGAAACCACTTGTAATTTCCATCCCATTTTCCTACAAAATAATATAGAAATTCCCAATTAAATTTTCTCAAATTAATATATGCACAAAAATGACCATTTTGCCTCTATATGAAGATGAATATGTGACATTTTGAAAATAATTTGAATTTTGGTTTAAACAGGCTAAAATACCCGATATGATCATTTATTTAATTTAAATAGATTAAATATGGTGGTAAAAATATGGATATTTACATGCACATTACTCTCAAACGTCTGACCCTTTATGATTGTGTTTTTAAAAGCAGAACTCAAACATCTTAAATACTTAGCCAGACGTCTAAAACAGGTCTAAGATGAATGTATTTCTTTCCAGAATATATTCAGACGGCTGACCTTGAAAATTCACATATCTGACTCTATTCTAAATAGTTTTTATAAATTGACAAGACGTCTGGTTTTTAAGCTCAATGTCTGAGAAATAAAAATGACTATATTTCTGAATGGACACTTATTTTTGAAAAGGAGTGTCTACCTATGTAAAGTTGTGATCTCTTGAATGATCATTACTTTTCGACAGCTCTCTTCATCTCTATAAATGTAGACCTACTCTATTATTTACAATCACCAAATTCTTGCTATCAAATCTCTATTCTATTTATTGCTCTCTGGTTTCAAAAGCAATCAAATTTTCAATATTTGCTTCCTATAACACTACACGTTGATTCACACTTATCGAAGGATATTATAGGAAGGGTGCACGGAAGTATGGCTTATTCATGTTACTAATAACACATCAAAGTCTGTGAATAAAGCCTTTTTCTTTGTAGTTAGTGGAAGTCCTGATCATGTGCTCAAGCAGTGTTTGTAAACTTGTTCCTTCGGGTGAAGTGAGAATTTTTTATAGTTAAAATCGTAAGTGGAGCATAGGAACTAAACGTAGGACGGGAGGTCCAAACCAGTATAAAATCTCAGTGTGATTTTATCTTTTCATTTACTATGATTATTTACTTAACTATTTATCTATATATAAGTATTAAGATGCATATTAGTATAGATCCCAACCACTCTCATTTGGTATTAAGGCAAGGTCATCACTAAACTGTAACAATTTTTGAATTTGTTTTTAAATATGGATAACACTATTGCAACATTTGCTGAAGGACAATCCACCGCATGACCACCATTGTTCACTGGTTCAAACTATACATATTGGTCTACTAGGATGAGAATATATGTATGTATGTATGTATATGCAAGCCAATGGTTATGAAATATGGAATATCACATAGGCTGAATATACTGCACCTATTGTTGAATATAGTACTTGGACTATTCCATAAAACACCGATGCTACTAACAATGAAAAATCCATGAATATATTTGTTCATTAGATGAAAAAGAGTTTAATGGAATTAGTGTGTGCAAAACTGCATATGAGATATGGCGTACCTTACAAATTACTTATGATGGAACAAATAAGGTTAAACAAAGCAAAATTTACATGCTTAAGAACTAGTTCTTAAATTTTAGTATGAAACCAAATGAAACAATCACTAATATGTATTCAAGGTTTGAAGACATACTTATGCTCTAATAGTATTTGGTGAAAATTACTCGGATTTTGATATAGTATCGAAAATACTCAACTCTTTAATGAATGAGTGAGAAAGAAAAGTATTGGCTATCGAAGAAGCCAATGATCTTTCAATACTCAAACCAGAAGAGTTAATTGGAATTCTAATGTCCTATGAAGTAAAGGCAAAACAAACACAAGCTCAGGAAAGGAAAACTATAGCCTTTCAAGCTTTTCCGGCCACATGCCGCCGCCTGCCACTAATGCGACCACACCCCACAGCCACCGAGCACCATCAACGCCCAAAACCGCAAGCACAGTTCCCCACGAACAAAGGCCATTTCCGACCACCTCCAACCACCGTTGACCCCCAAACTTTGGTCGTGCCTAGCTCTCATCCCCACGCTCCATTCACCTTTACAACCCATTGCCCGAAAACCCACGAATTCGCCAAAATTGTCCAATAAAGAAAACATCGTTCATCGACGTACTGCAGCCACTACGTGACGTTATAGCCTAATCCAACCATTGATCTTCCTCGCCTTGATGCCACGAATGTTTCCCCAGTTGAGAGACTCGCCTAAAAATGCTTGCAATGGTCCAAAGCAACACGAGCCATTGGATTTGGTTGTATTTGATTTTGAAAAAAAATGCTAAAACATTCTCTGGTTTGGGTTGCGATTTTTATAGAGGGGGAGGAATGGAATGCACAGTAGAAGACGTGGCTAGGGCATGGGATAGAAGATAGGTAGATATGGTTATAATATATATATATATATTCAATTTAATATATCGAATTACAAAGCGTTCCAAAATCTCGAACCCAAAACGAGATGTGATGCCTGACGTTCTATATGTTATACCCCTATTCCGAACACAATGGAACTTATTTTGAGACCTAATTCAATCATATGCAGAAGATAGCTTTTCAAATCCGATTATATTATATAATTTCTAAAATAAATTTCTACGCGTTTCGATCTCGCACGACCAAACGATACATCCGATCGCCGTGAAATTCGATGGCATATAATAATTCATTATTATGGATCCAATGAAACTAGTTTCATCGAAATCCAAGACAATGCCCCGAAAGGCTATTTTTACACGTTAATTAAAACGAATTATTATTAAAACCAAATTAATCACTTTAAGTCTAAATTAAAAGTTTACTATCTTTATTCTTATTAATGGAATTTTAAATAATCTTTGAAATCATTTTTATCTAAATTAAAACCCAAGATTCAATCATTTAAATAATTTCAATTATTAAATTCAACAATTAAATTATCCAATAAATCGCTATATTTGAAATTCGAGTTATTTAATCTATAAAATTAAATTTTAAATATTTAAAATCAATTAAATATTCCAAATTCAAATAACTAAAATTCTGGGTCGTTATAGATAAATTGGGATAGGAAATCCGGGGCATATTGCATTTTTGAATATCATCATGTTATGTTATGTTTTAACCATCGTGGATGCAGGTGCATAATATATGGTTATTGTATTATTGTTAAGGTATTAGTGTGGGGAAAATCCGTTCCACTTAGTGGCATGGTCTCACTAGATATCTATTTGGTTCGAGATGGTAGGTTATTATTCACACCAGACATTTTGTCTGACCCGAAGTTTTTGTCTTTCCCATTAAACTCTCGGGTGCTCATTTGAATAGGTCAAGAGTAAGGGTTTTTCAGGTTCTCTTTAGACGAATAAGCTTCCAAAGACGTGCATGAGGCAATTTAGCTAGTAGGAGCTACATATATCTATTTTCCACTATGTTTTGATTCTGCTTTTGTTTTGTAATGGCAGGTTGTATTAAATGCCAGATATGTGATCATCTAAAGGGACATCTTCATATGTCGCTCTTGGAATATTTGTAATAATTATATGTTCTCTGAACGTGGTTTAAGTGTGAGATTATGTAATGAATTTGAGATGGTATCATGAAGTGAATTGTGAAATTTGTTTTTAAACCGTGTTTGAAATTTTACATATTCATGTGCTTCTGGTATTATCAATGCATCTAACACAACCACATTTTCTCACCAGAAATTAATAACTATGAATGACTGCAGCATCAATAGCACTTACTTTCAGGCTTTAAAATGGGGGATGTTACAATTTGGTATCAGAGCATAGGTTTATGTAAACTTAAAAATAATTTAAACCTAAAAGATTTTGAAAACATAATCCAATGAATCTGAGAATATGATTGGAGGTCTGGGTTAACACAATAATAACATACTTGCACTTTGTTATGTATAGGTATGTATTCCCCTCTCTCTTAGACCATTCTTCTGTATCTTACTAAGGCTCGTATGCAGATTTATGAGAAATAAAGGTATGGAAGCAAGAAATGGAAGAGTGAATCTAGGTAGAGGAAGCATCACAACTAACGGAAATGCTCGATCCAATACCAAGAGAAACTAGGGTAGATCAACAAATGCTAATCAAAACGCAAATGGCAATGTAGTTGCTGGAACCCCACTAGTATATATGGGAACGATGTATTAGTTCTTCGTCAATCTAATGCAAGCTGGAGCAGCTGCAAGAGTAGCTTGGCGGAATGCTACGAATGCAGGAGGAGCAAATCCTGTGGCGCCAGTTGGCAATAACTATACCAAGTCAAGTCGAGATTATACTAGTTTCAGTGGGAAGCCTTTTCTTGGAATAGAAGATGCCGTGGAAGTGGAAAATTGGTTTTTGCATTATGAGAGAATTTTTGCTGATCCTGGTTTGGATGATGGGTAGAAAAAGAGCCTAGCTTCGAGGTAGTTACAGGGAGCAGCACTGTTCTGGTGGAATGGAGTCACCGTAGGTATGCCTGAGGAGGAGTTGACTTGGGCAGAATTTCGAAGGAGGTTCGAAGAGAGATTTTTATCTGAGGTTGCTAAGTCAGCATTGTTAAGAAAGTTTATGGACTTGCAAGGAGCAATGTCGGTGATTGAGTACGCCACTAAGGTTGGTGAGCTATCTAGATATGGATATGCTATCATTAACACCGCCATTAAGAGAAATGAAAAGTTTATTCTGGGGATTGAAGCCAGAGATTGCTAGGGTGACCATGCCACATCTTCGAGACCCGAGTTGTGGTAGAGATGGTAATCCAAAATGAAGAGATGTCTTCTACTTTTGGAAATGAGAAGCATGGTGAAACTCAGGATTCTTAGGGTAAGAAAAGAAAGTTCTTTAAGAAGAAAGGAGCTCAGAAAGGAGAAGCTACCAACAAAGGGAAGGTTGATCTGGTTTGCTACAAGTGTGATAAAAAGGAACATTTTGCTCATAAGTGTCGGTCTGGCAAAAGGAAGAAAGTTGCTAATAAGAAAGGAGGGAAATGCTTCGACTGTGACCAGATGGGGCATTACAAGAATCAGTGTCTAGAACCTGTCAGAGTGGACAAGGGAATTTTTTTGCTTTTAAACCTCCATCCTTTAGACTAACAGCAGCTAAGAAGGGAAAATTGGTGATGGAAGTATGCATTTGATCCATAGTATACCAGTTAGGATACTATTTGCTACGGTGTATCGCATTCATTTATATCTCGGTGTTTGGTAGATAGATTATGCTTAGAACCATCATACCTTGTTACTTCCTTAAGGGTTGCGAATTCAATATAAGGGTATGTAACTCTGGGGATGAGATGTGACCGGTTAGAATTTGATTTGTTAGGTCATAAGTTTCCATGCAATTTGTATATCTTTGATTTTGTAGGCTTGGGGTTCATATTAGGTATGGATTGGTTAGACAAGTATGATGCAAAGACATTTTTCCAGGATAGAGAAATATCATTGAAACATCCTAATAGTCAGAACTGAATCATACACTCAATCGAGAATTCGAGTATAGGAATTTGTGCTTTGTTAAATGCTATGAAAGCAGAAGAGGAGTTGAATCGATTTTTGGTAGCAAGAGAATTTTCAGATGTTTTTGAGCTGGTCACAGGACTACCACTGAAACGAGCAATCGAGTTTCGAATAGATTTTCTGCCATAAGCAGAACCCGAAAGTAGACACCTAGCAGGATGACACCTATCGAGATAAAGGAGTTAAAGGTGCATCTAGTGGACTTAGAAGGAAAGAACTATATTAGACCAAGCAGTTCACCTTAGGGAGCAGTCGCGGTGTTTGTGAAGAAGCCAGATGGGTCGTTAAGAATGTGTATTGACTACCGTAAATTGAATGAGAAGACGATCAAGAATGGGTATCCTTTGTCGAGAATCGACAATTTATTCGATCAGTTGAGCGGAGCCAAAGTATTTTCCCAGTTGGATTTGGCCGCATGGTTCCATCACCTAAGTGTGGCGAAGGATAGTATTCCTTTGACGGCGTTTTGAATGAGATATGGTTCGTACGAGTGGTTAGTAATGCCATTTGGGCTAACGAATGCGTTAGCTTTCTTCATGGACTTGATGAACCGCGTTTTTTGAGAGCACATGGATAGGTTCATATTGGTGTTCATAGATGACATTTTGATTTATTTTAAGGATGAAAGATAGCATGAGGTTCATCTTATAATAGTGTTAGAGACACTGTGACAGCATCAACTTAAAGCGAAGTTTTCAAAGTGTCGTTTTTCGAAGAAAGAAGCAAAGTTTCTTGGCTATGTAGTCTTCGGAGAAGGGTTATCAGTTGATCCAGCTAAGATTGAAGCGGTTAATAGTTGGAGATGACCGTAGACAATGACCGAGATAAAAAGTTTTCTTGGATTGGCTAGATAGTATGGAGATTTATCAGGGATTTTTCATGGATAGCAGCACCCCTGACTAAGCTAACCAGAAAGAACGTTAAGCTTGTTTGGTCCGACAGATGCGAGGAAGCATTCCTTAAGTTAAAGCATTTATTGATTAATGCACCCATGTTAGTTGTGCCAGACGATAATCAAGGGTTAGTAGTGTATACAGATGCATGTGGGACTTGATTAGGAGCTATGTTGATGAAGAACAATAAGGTGATTGCCTACACTTCTCAATAGCTCAGACCGCATGAAGAAAGATATCCGACCCATGATTTAGAGTTGGTAGGGGTGATCTTCGCGTTGGAAGTGTGGAGACTGTTTGTACCAAAATTGGGCGCAACACTCTTCGGATGTGTTTGAAGAGATAAAATGAAGAATGTAAATGGAAAATGAGGAAAATCTAACAAACACACCAATCGATAAACAAAAAGAAACACATAGAAATACACAGATTTAGAGTGGTTTGGCGTAATGCCTACGTCCACTACGAAATGGCTGACTTTTATTGATTTTTGCTTTTTGGTTACAAAGAGTTACAACAGTAGAATTCAAGTACAATAATAATTACGGTAAAGTCTGGACGTAGAAGAGCCAAAAGTCCTTTTCTAGTAGGTTCTAGGCTGCTATTTATAGGCGTAGACATCAAATATCTCTCCCAGATCTCGGAAGACCCTTCTCTCACGTGGGTGGGCCCACGCGATCGATCCTCGGTCGTTTGGACTCGATCCATGATCGATACGAATGAAGTTCGTATCAGTCAAGATTTAGTCCAATTGAGTCGAGATCGATCATGAACATTCCTGAGTTTGCATGCACGCTCCTATAAAAATTTGGTAGCATTTGGAATTGTAGATCTCGAGTTAGGATGATGCAAGTTTGAGTTTGTTGAAGGCTGCTAAGTTCGCATCGCTTCTGTTCGTATCACTTCTGGGCACGTGCTTGCTAGTTGACATGGTGCTAGCTTTTAGGATCGATCCACCTTTCATGCCGAGCGACCGAGTCTTTCACTTATATATGCTTTGCTTGTATCGACCCAGAATATCCCTTTCGTATCGCTTTACTATACCTAACTTCGTATCGATCCCTCGCACCCTACTTCGTATCGATCCTTTATAATTGCTTCGTATCGATAACTCAGAGGCCATTCCGTATCACTTATTGGTTAGGTTCGTATCGATGGGAGGTGTTGATTTCGTATCGATCTGGCCGATCGATACGAAGCATGTTTGGTAGTGGATCGATACGAACTGAACTCATGTGTCACTGCCGATGGATACGAAGAGAGTTAATCTGGATGGACACGAAGCAGGCTTGTCTGGATGGATACGAAGAGAGTTAATCTGAATGGATACGAAGCGGGCTTGCTTGGATGGATGTGAAGAGAGTTAACTCGAAAGGATACGAACGAAGTTGATTCCCTTAATCTTGATCAACCCATATCTCGAGCAAACGGACTCCGATCGACTTGAAATCTGAAACATTGGCTACCATAGCTTTGCTTGTCATGTCATATCAATCGTAGCTTGATCCAGAATCGGGCAAAATTTACCAGCATCCATAGCAAACCTTTGTATAACCTTTTTTCGGGATGAACCGTCTTTGATTTCCAGTCAATTCCTTGGTATCGCGGCCTTGCCAAAAGGTGGGATAACATTTGCCCCCCAAAGTACGTCTTATGAGGACATGACGTGCTTTGAAAAGCTGCAATCTTCATTCTAAAAAGTCTATCTGACTTGTTGAACGGTTGTTGTGTTCTTGTCGAAAGATGTAACCTTCGATTGTTCTTCAGTAATACAAATAACGAACTGTTGACTGCCAATTGTTGTACTGCGCACTGTTGTAACTGAGTATTGAATGATAGCAAACTGTTGTTCGTTCTTGTAATTGTCACCAGGTGAGCATTTAACTCCTTGTGAGTTTTGAAAATTGGATGTTAGTCCGTCATACATGTACGTATGTTAACCTAACTCCTGTTAACGTTCGCACGTTTACGAGTCGCTGTCAGTTTTCTCGTATCAAATTCCATATCGATCCTATCCTGAATCGATGTGAAATTCGAGTTGTAACAACGTTGGATGGTTATTTTAGTGTATCTATTCGTATCAATCATCTCCTAGATCGATTCGAAGAATTGAAAATTGGTTTTGTATCGACGGTGATCGATACGAATTAGTTGGCCCTTTAAAATACCTCGCATCAATGGACACAAATTTGTTTGGAGTCTCAATGCAGTTCGTATCGATGGATACGAATCTCAAGGTCTTTGAACAGAGGGATACGAAACTGGAACTTCGTATCGGTGGGTTATCGATGGGTACGAACAGTCTCGTCCTGGACTGATAGCGGATGGATATGAAGACGCCTCTTCGCATCGATAACAAGAGAAACTATTTCCCCCGGTCATTTAGCACTGGGAGATGAAGCGTTTTTGCCTGGTTACAAATCCATATAAAAGGATTTGTATTTAGCTAAATTTCTTACTTGCTCTTTGCTTTCACCCTTGTCTACGTATCGATAGAGAACTTTGAGAATGAAAAGCTGTCTTCGTCCCCAAATCAAAATAACTCCTTAATCTCTAAAACCGATCCTTCAAACTAGGTAATTGACTAATTAAATCAACTCTAAAACAATAAGACTTGAGCTTTAACGCTAATTCGTCCAAAGTCATGGCCGGTTTCGGCGTGGTTGATGCCGGAGGTGGACCGGGGTGAGGTCGAGGAAGGAGAGAATGGCGTTCAGGCTGTTCGGGGAAGAAGGAGTGATGATGGATATTAAAGAATCACTGGAAGGACCCTTAGCCTCGATCTTGTATCGATGAAGGAAGGAAAGAAATCAGATCTTACATCAATTCTAGAATGGGACGTTTGCATCGATCCGGAACCGATAGGTGAAAGGAGGAGTCACGTGTCGATCTGGTGTGGTGAAACTTCATATCGATCCGAAGCGATCGATACGAAGTCGAGGAGTCAATGATCAATACGAACTCCCATTGTATGCGACCGAAATGAAATCCTATGTTCCAGATCGATGCGAAATCCTCAGTCGATGGTCGATTCAAACTTGCATATTTTTATGGATACGAGTTGCCTCCTTGATCGATACGAATTGGAATCTTGGTGATCGATCCGAGTTGAATCTTGGCGAGTTCGAAGCACTTTGTACACTTGAACATATGATTCTGACGAGCTTCCGCCTTGCATAATTGGACTTTACCATTTCATTGCATATTTGACTGCCTATCAAAGCTTGTCGATGGAACTGTAATTTTGAAAAAATTTAACGAAATTTAACTTGGGTCGGTCTCCTAAGCCTGAATGGTACGGTTGTGATGGTCAGCGATGACAGTCACTCCGGTCGAATCTCAAAATCTTATCGTTTGAGCATTTTCTCAAATTCCATGAAATTTCTTAAATATTATGTAGTATTGCACTGCACAACACATTCATGCACTTCACACTGGGGTACACACGGGATTATTGTCGTCTAATGATGGTTTTTACTGAGTTGATTAGCTATGGAACCCAGGAGTTCACAATAGCAGGGGGCTCAAAGTTCACCTCCTTTGGTAATAGAGATCCCGTCCATCATGGCCGAAGTCATAATTCCAGCTCCAGACGAGCTACCAGGAGCAATCATTATAGGGAACCCATAAGATTCTGTACTGTCTAATGTCTCTGAGGATATGTTGGGAAGAATCTGCCTGAGGCATGGGCTATCGTTGGATGATGTCCTGCTACCGGGGCCGAATGACAGGCCACATACTCCCCTGGAAGGGTACACTACTCTCAACAGACATTCGTGTATAGCTGGAACGCTTCCTCCATTTAAATAATATATTCGAGAAGTGTTAGCTTTCTTCAGGATCGCTCCGTCACTGTTGCATCTGAATGGACACGCATTGTTGAATAGCTTATTCATCATTTTTATGGAGCATCTCTTTCAGCCCCCGACTCCAGAAGAAGTAAGATTCTTGTTCAACGTCAAGAGTCAGGGAGATAATCCCACATTCACATTCCTAGAGGCAATCAGGAATTGCCAAGTGGTGATTGGATCCTGGACTAGGCTTAGCTACTTCAAGACAGAGTGGTTCTATGTTCGGTGCCCTCCATAGTTTGCCAGACGGTGGTTAGTTAGACGTAAGTGCCGCAATTTCTCTAATGACTAACGAGATAATTGTAATCGACATTGAACCTAATATTTTCTTTCCTTTGCAGCCGCAATTCCGCGACCCGAAGGTGCCCACTTTGAAGAAATAGTACGGATTCTTCAGGAGGTGCCTGGTGAGATGAGATAAATTGTCTCGATGCTAATAAATGAAAATTTGAGGGTCCTTGGGCTAATTGACCAAGACCAGAGCATAAGACTTGAGGGACCACTCAGGATAGCCCCGGTGAGGTGGGTGAGCATAAAGCGCCCGGGGTTGTAATAGCTGAGGAGGGCGATGGAGAAGATATGCCCACTGAAGACGAGCCTGTAGCCAGGCCCCCAAACAGTTCTCAGGATTTAGAGGGAAGGAGGAAAGGCAAGGCAGTTGCTCATAAGCGTCATATGTCTTCAAGATGGAAATCTGTGGTCGTGTCCCTGCCAGCCACCGGTGTTATTATCTCGGAGGCTCCTCCCCCACAAATGGAGAATCCCTTCGAAGGACTCGCTGATATTCCAATTCCAGACTATGTGTCACCCCAACAAGACACCGAATTGGAAGGGCTCCATAGCGCTTTAGATTTAGGCGAGTCACTTCCTATGAGTATAGACGACACAACCGGTTGGTCGAGGGGTTTTCACATGCATACATACACTTCCATGGCACCGCACGATTTCCAATCATAAGTTTTTCATTTCTAGAGATTATTAACTCTGCTTCTCTTTCTATTTTACAGATACGATGACTAGGCAAGAATCTATGTTAGGAAGCCTTCGCTCGGCACGCCAGTCATCCAGTTCATATTATGAGTCCCACAGAAGGGAAGCTGATAGAGACCGAGATCGTGGTTATTTTAGCCAGGAGCGTTATGAAAGGGAGAGGGACAAAGATAGAGAATATAGACATCGATCCTAATCACGCTCTCCGCCTCCTCGAGCTCCAACACAACCTTCCGGCTATGGCAAACAACCCTTGGAACCTTCACGTCAAAGGCCGCCTTCTCAAGTACAAAGGTCTGATTCACAGCGTCAAAGGACCGAAGTCGAAACTCTTCCTATTACTGAGCAAGCTGTCATCGAACCCACTGGGGAGGGAGCGATCAGAATCACCCAGCTGAAAAAGGATTTCCCAAACATCTTCTTTGACGGCTTCATATTTCCTCCGCATCTAAAGAGAATTACAGTTGAAGCGGAACAAACTATGCATGATTACATCCATGACGTTTATAGCCAATATTGGGAATGGACGAAGACCGCGGACAAAGCATCAGCGGTGGCCTTTGAGCGGGCAAAAACAATTGAAAAATTAGAAGCTGATCTTGCTCAAAAGGACCGCATAATACAAGTGCTTAACAATGTGGCTGAATCTTCCATGAAATCAGAAATAGAGGCCAATAAGAAAGCCAACGAGGCAAATCAGTCTATGGAAAGGATGCGACAGACACATTTTGCCTTGGTTGAGGAGATGGGCCATCGAAATACCACTATTATGGTCGAAAGGGACGCTGCGCTGAAGGAGCTTGAGGAGCTTAAGGCCAAATTTGCTGAAATCGTCAAAGAAAAAGATGATGCAAACAAAGCTGCCCAGGAAGCGTGTGAACAGGCTGTGGTGCTTAGGGATGAATGGGGCGCGGCAGCGCTTAAAATTGAGGAAGCCGAGGCCAGGGTTGAGAATGAAGTGAAAGCGGTGGAGACCAGGTTAGTGACTGACATCGAAGATCTTCTTATCACATACAATGCTAAAGTGTTGAAGCACCGAAACCTAACCTGGCTTGATAACTATCCATCGCACTTGTATAATGCTTGGGGCCGCTTGGTGGAAGACAAGAAAGCCGAGCATCAAGCTGAATCTATTGATGAATTTGAATTAGAGAACCGGGTGCTGAGTGAAGACAAGAGAAGAGTTCTCCACGACATCACTATTACATATGAAATGGAGAAACTCAGTACCCAGCACTTGGAGACTAGAGAGGGTTCCGGCGTTGAGCGCCATGATGCGGGTTCCGAAACTCTTGTGCCAACCTTGCCTGAGTCTATTCCTACGGTTAATCCTCAGTCTGTTCTTGCATATAATCCCGATCAACCGCAGTTGTCTCCAGCTCGCGAGCATGTTTCTAAAGCTGCTCCACCACCCACGAGCCAATCTGAGGAAGGTACTCTTAAGATTTTTTGTGTTCATTCGAAGCTGGAAACGTTGATTGAAGTAATCGCTAACACTTTTTCTTTGTCTCTATTCAGTGATAGGAGCTACATCTGCCACGCCTCCTGCAACTTAAGAGCCACATCACGAGCAGGAGGCCATCATATCAGAAGCGACCACTACAACGACTATTGCACCAACCGACGGAACATAGGGGAGCACGCTTACTTTTGATGAGCAGATGATGGAGGAACTTCTCGGTCATCATAGTGACCCTTTTGCCGATATGCCATTCATCATGGGTGGAGACACACCTATGACCAGCTCCTCAGGCCCAAATGCCAGCATCCCCACAGACGCCCAAACACTTTATGAAGAAGAAATAATAGCTGAGATTAACGCTGAGATGGAAGCAGCCGCGTGGGCTAGCGGTATTGGAGGTGGGATGGTAGGCCCTGGTCCAGCCCATATATGGATGATTTCTCTCGGTGGTACCATTGTCGACACCTGTGCGCCTCCTGCTCCTTCCAACATCGATCCTATCCCTCCAACTCCGCCTTCAGGAAGAATTCCAATCCATGTGAGTTCGGAGGAGGAGGTTACCATAATGCCCCCAGCTAGAGATCAACCGCCAAAAGGCAAGGACTCAAAGAGGCATCCAAGCGGTAGCTCCAGCGGGTCAACGTCGAGGGAGAAGAAGAAGAAAGTGAAAGAATAGGCATGTATTTTCGCCTCGTTTTAGGTAGCCAGATAGGAATTTCTTTTTGTTTTTTGTAGGTCGTGTATAGATGCGGGTTCGGCCCCTGGTAGTAGGATTTTTTGAAATAATTTTTTAATTACCTTTTTCTTCCAAAGTATAGTTGAAATAAAATTTCATTTTGTTTTCAGCACAGTTTGCATTTATTTCGCTTAAGTATTCCATCGTTCAAACTTCCATTCAATGTACTTGTGGAATCTTAATCTTTGAATTGGACCTGAGTTTAGTTGTTAAGTTCTGAAGCTACAGCTTCGGGTCATGACCGAAAGTTAAGTCGAATTCTAACATTGCATTGTCTCGATCAGTAACTGGTATTCAAGTTTTGCCCCCAGTTCCGGGGATAAATTGAAAAGATCAGTTGGCAGTTGCATTTCACCTTCAATACATTGAGCTTAACTTTGTTGAATCGAGGCTGAAACAAGACGAGTTTCGGTGGTCGAATCACACCTGCTCATCCATTGGTGATTGCATCCATGCTTTGGGGATTGCACTTATTCGTCGGCGGTTGGTTAAGCCCGCTCAAGATTTATAGATATGTCCGTGCTCCGGGGACTTAAGTTATTTTATGGAGGGCCAGTCACACCCGTTTGATATTTAGAGTTTCGCCTGCATTCCGAGGACTTAGATTGATTCGTGGGTGGTCAGCCACGTTCGATTTGCATCTATACTCTGGTCCGCACTCCGGGGACTCAAAGTTGTCCTATGGGTGGTCGATTCACACCCGGTTTGTGCTTAAACTCCAATCCACACTCTGGGGATTTTGAGTTAGTCGATGTTTATACCTCATTCCACACTCTAGGGACTTAAGGTTAGTTGATGTTTATACTCCAGTCCACACTCCGGGGACTTAGAGTTAGTTGATGTTTATACTCTAGTCCACACTCTGCGGACTTAGAGCTAGTTAACAGACGGTTAATCACATCTGTTGTGAGTTTCATAATTTCGTTCGCACTCCGGGAACGAAAAATGTACTAGGATCGTGGATGGTCGGATCACATCCACCTTGAGTTAACAAGCGAGGTCGCTAGATGGACGGGTCCATCCTCCTCGAACTTGGTTTAAACACGAGCAACGTCATTAGGTGGACGGATCCACTCTCTTCGAGCTCACATTTGCAAGTTTATACTCCAGTTCACACTCTGGGAATCTGGAGTTAGTTAGAGGATTGTTGTGTGTCAATCCTTTTTGGCTTTAGTATGATGACTTGCCCTCGAGCTCGGGTTTCACTTAGCGAGTGACCGGTCATATCACAGTCACTCCTTATTTGAATAAGTCCCATCGTAGGATGGAAATTAGCTCTCTGTGCATTGTGATGGTCGTATGAAGCATTGAGAAATCACTGCTCTGGCTCGAAGAGATTGCATTTTATTGCTGAAATAAGAAAATACGGCAAAGTCAGTTGCCTTATTACAAATTCAGATTTTGAAATGAATAAACAAATTGAAAATGAAAAGTAGACTGAATAAATAAATAGAGCCTGCTATGTGTAGTAGCGACGAAGACTCTCGCTGTTCCAGGCTCTCGGCAAAGTAAGACCATCAATGTCGATAGTTTAAATGTGCCATCTCCGAGCCTTCGTTCAATGACATACGGCCCTTCCCATGTTGGCTTCATATGTAAAGGAACCGGGTAAATTCTCTTGAGGACAAGATCGCTGAGTTCAAAGGTTCGAGGATGGACCTTGGCATTGTACAATCGGGCGACTCGACTTTGGTATGCGGTTGCCCACAAATCGGCCTCTTCTCGCTTCTCATCCAATAAATCCAGAGATTCGGCAAGTAATATAGCATTCGTCTTCGGATCATAATATGTCACATGATGAGAAGATACTTCCATCTCGACTGAAATAACAGCTTTTGAACCGTAGGAAAGAGAAAATGGAGTGTGGCCGGTCGTGGACTCGTGGGTTGTTCGATAAGCCCATAAAGCCATAGGAAGTTCATTGACCCATTTGCCTCCGGCCTTTTCCAACCGTTTCTTCAGAATAGACTTTATAACTTTATTAACAGCTTCAAACTGTCCATTCGCTTGAGGGTGCGCAACTACAGAGAACTTCTTCTGAATGTGGAATCGTTGACAGAAATTCTTAAATTCAACACTATCAAATTGTACTCCATTGTTAGTGATGATGGTATGTGGGAGGCCAAATCAACAGATAAGGTTGCGTACAACAAAGTTGATCACTTTCTTCATTGTTATAGTAGCAAGGGGCTCAGCTTCCGCCCATTTGGTAAAGTAATCAACTGCAACGATGGCGTACTTCGCACCACCTTTGGCCAGAGGTAAAGAACCAATAATGTCAATGCCCCATACTACAAACGGCCATGGACTGACCATCTGAGTTATGTCAGTAGGTGGGGCTCTTGGAATCCGAGCGTGTTTTTGACATCTGTCACATTTTCTGGCGTAATCCGATGCATCACGATTTATAGTCAGCCAATAGTATCCATATCGGAGCACTTTCTTGGCAAGAGCTTGCCCCCGGTGTGATCGCCACATTCTCCTTCATGTACATCATGCAATACTCGTCTGATTTCATCGTGGGCGATACACCAGAGTAAAGGAACAGAGTAACCTCTTCTATGCATGACTCCATTCTAAATAGTGAACCGCGAAGCCTTTCGAAGAACTTGTCTCTTTTCGCTCCTACGCTCCGGCGGGATCCCATGCTCGAGATAGTTTCTGAACGGAGTCATCCATGACTCCTTATTGGGAATAACTTCCAACACCCAGTCGGTCTCCATCTGATCGATGCTTAGGGAAGATAATGTTTCCACGGGAACGAGTCCCATCTGCTGTGCCTCACCGATACTGGCTATCTTTGCTAAGGAATCGACCTTCTGATTGCGTTCTTAGGGTATGCAATAAATGGCATAATTATCGAACTGATCCAATATTTCCTAAACCCGAGCAAGATAAGCAGCCAGTCTTCGGTCTTTTGCCTGATACTCCTCCCGAACTTGACACACGACCAGTTGTGAATCACAGTAAATATCCACAGCAATAATTCTTAAATCTCTGGCAAGTCTCAATCCGGCAAGCAGGGCTTCATATTCGGCCTCGTTGTTAGTTGCACGGAAATCGAACCTTAAGGCATAGCATATAGATCGGTCGTCAGGAGTTTCAAGTACAACTCCGGCGCCCGAGCAGCTGTCATTTGATGCACCATCAGTATCTAGCTTCTAGACATATTTAGGAGATTCACTGGTTTCGGGCAAGTCCTCCGGGATAGTGAATTCAACGATGAAATCTTCTAGGACTTGTCCTTGAATGGCTCGCCTTGGTGTGTAAATGATGTCGAACTGACTCGGTTCAATAATCCACTTGAGTAACCTACCAGACGTCTCAGGCCGCGTAAGGACCTGTCGTAACGGCTGGTCGGTGTAGACGGTGATAGGATGAGCCTGGAAATATGGGCGAAGCTTCCTTGAGGCAATGACAAGACAATAAGCCAGCTTTTCCAGCTTCGGATAATTTCTCTCTGCTCTGGTCAGTCGTTTGCTGATGTAATATACTGGCAGTTGTATCTGGTCTTCCTCTCGAATTAGAGCAGCACTGATTGCATTTTCTGACACCGCCAAGTAGATGTACAATCTCTCATGATCAATAGGCTTTGATAGAATGGGTGGTGTGGAGAGGTGTTGAACCAGTGCTCGGAATGCGCCCTCGCATTCTGTAGTCCATTCAAAATTTCGTTTCCCTTTCCTGATCTGATCGAAGAAGGGAACTCATTTGTCGGTGGATTTTGAAATGAACCTATTCAGTGCTGCTACTTTCCCATTGAGGCTCTGAACCTGCTTTATAGTCCTTAGAGTCTCAATATTTCTGATTGCCCAGATCTTCTCGGGATTGGCTTCAATTCCTCGGGCATTGACGATAAATCCAAGGAATTTTCCAGACGCGACCCCAAACGGGTTGAGTTTCATTCTGTACTCTCAGAGGATGTTGAACATCGATTCCAGGTCTTTGATACGATCAATGGAGAATCGCGACTTCACCAGCATGTTGTCCACATATACTTCCATTGTTTTTCCGATCTGGTTAGCGAACATTCGATTAACTAGCCGTTGGTAGGTTGCTCCAGCATTCTTGAGTCCAAATGGCATGACTTTGTAGCAGTAAAGTCCCAGATCGGTGACGAAGCTGGTATGCTCTTGATCGGGCAAGTGCATGGGTATCTGATTGTAGCCAGAATATGCATCCATGAAGGATAAGGGTTCATGTACAACTGTTGAGTCTATGAACTGATCGATATGAGGAAGTGGAAAACTGTCTTTGGGGCAAGCTTTATTCAAGTCTAAGTAGTCAATGCACATTGTCCATTTCCCGTTAGGCTTTCTGACAAGTACAGGATTGGACACCCATTCTGGATATAATGCATCTTGGATAAACCCATTCGACTTGAGTTTATCTACCTCTTCCTTAAGGGCGGCAGATCTCTCTAGATCCATACCACGCCTTTTCTGCTTTACCGGGACATGCCGCGGGTCAATATTCAATGTGTGGCTCGCGATGTCCGAGGAGATTCAACACATGTCGGAATGTGTTCAGGCAAACACGTCGAGGTTTACCCAGGGAAATTCAACCAATTCCTCTTGCATCTATTGGCTTAGCTGAGATCTAATCTTTATCATTTTAGAATCGTCATTATCATCGATCTGAACATCGATCGTCAGCTTGGCCGGGGAAGCTTGACTGTCTTTACTTTCATCTTCACTTTCGGTATTTCTTGGGTCAAGAACCCTTGGGAATTGGTTGGGGTGCCCAGGCATCAATTATCAATTCTCAGCAAAGCGGACGCAGAGAGATTCCTCAACGCCCTTTCCTTTTTCTTTTCGCTGCGCCTCCTGCAGCTCAGCAACATAACAAGCTCGTCCAGCAGCCTGGTCTCCCTGAACGACTCCAACTCCATTGTCGGTAGGGAATTTTAAAGTCAAACACCAAGCGGCAATGGCAACGCTGAACTCGACTAGGGCTGGTCGGCCCAAGAAAGCATTGTACGGCGAGTCTATATTCAGCACAACAAACTGTAATATCTGGACTCTCCAGCATTCTCCAATTCCCAATTCCACTAGTAGCTCTACCATCCCAATGGGTATAGTCGCACTTCCATTGAAACCATGAATGCGAGATTGACAAGGCTTCAAATCCTTTGCTTCCATCTTCATCTGATCATAAGCTCGCTTAAACAATATGTTCACTGAATTTCCACTGTCCACTAAGATCCTCTTATCCAAGTAGGACCTATCTGAGCTGAAATGACAAGTGGATCAATGGTTGTGGCTTCGACTTTGTCAGCATCCCTGTCTCGAAATACGACGTCGTCTGTCATCGTTTTCTGTTGCTTGGCCGGAGCCCCGTCTTCCAAATTACTACATCATTCGAAGCTCACATGCCTAATTTAAATGGCATATGACTCTATTTCTTTCTAGCTTCGATCCGTTGGATAAGGACCACCACTAACAGTATTAATCACTAGCCTTCCGTCGGTACGAGCGGGTTCCTCCGGTCTCGCCTGACTTAGTATTTGATTTTGATTCGATGGGCCCGCACCTCCTGACTGCGGCGCCCGCACAAACTGCTCCAACTTTCTCTCTCGTATCAACTTCTCAATAATATCCTGTAAATGACGGCACTCGTTCGTATTATGGCCATAGCTATCGTGAAATCTACAAAACTTCCCCGTTTGAATCTGTTTTTCTGATGATTGCTTTAGAGCAGGTTTCCTATATTGAATAGTATTGCATGTCTGCAAGTACACATTTTCTAGCGACGTATTCAAAGGAATACAATTGTCAAACATAGGAGCCCTACGTCGTGGCCCATGATTCTGATCCCATTTCCTGTTTTGATTTCCATTGCCTTTCTATTAATTCTGTTTATTCTGTATATTCAATTGCACCTTTCTGAAACTCTCCCCGGTTTGCTTAACAGCGACATTGCTTTGAATTCCTTCCACACTGGGCCCTGCGTCATCCTTTTTCCTAGACTGTTTCACATCCTCCCTTCTCAAGAACTGGGCTGCCTTGGAATAGAAACGGTCCAATAACGCAGGAGGTTTTTCGACCAACCAGTTGCCATATTCAGAATCGAGATCGATCCCCTTAGTTAGTGCCATCAGAATTGAGTTGTCATTGGGATTACTAATCTCAACGCATGCAGCATGGAACTTCTCCAAATAACGTCTGAATGTCTCTCCGGGAGCTTGAGTGACACTAGATAAGGTAATGACATCTTTCGGCCTTGTGACATGCATGCAGAACTGTTCAACAAACTTCGTTGCCAACTGGTCAAAACACGAGATAGATTGGGGTGGTAAACGGGTAAACCACATAGTTGCTATGCCCCCTAGGAGATCGGGAAACTTCAGCACTTTACCGCATCATTGGCTCGTGTAGCATTAATTAACCATTCGTACTTTAAGATATGTTGGTTAGGGTCCGAGCTCCCTTCATAAACGGGTAGAGTCGGCATCCTGAATCGCCGAGGCGGTTCAGCGTAGAGGATATCATCAATGAAAGGGTTATGACTCCAGGAGATTCCCCAGTCGTCATTAGTGAGGCCCTGACTTTCGCGGATCATCTGACGGATCATTGTCAGGATATCCAACATCTGGACGTTCTGGGCATGCTGAGCCAAGGTGTGGTCGGGTTCCACAATGTGAGGATGGGCCGGTCGCGGTCGACGGTCCATATCTTGCCACCTTGGTTCTATGTCTTCAGAAACATAAGGCTCAGGAGTATAATCGTGCTGGCGACGGTTCAGATCTGTCCTATTCCGGGCATCAACTCAGTAGCGGTGGTAGCAGTGCGGTTGTCAGTGGTGTGATAGGGAGCAGTACCTCCTCGGGAGGAGGGGTCCGGTCTTATGTCTACTTGACGGGCCAACTCTCGGTTGCCCAAGACTCAAGGTGCGCTGATGTCCAGTGGCCCGTGTATAGCTTCCGTCCAGCCGTGGGTTCAGATGTGTTTGAAGAGATAAACTGAAGAATGTAAATGGAAAATGAGGAAAATCTAATAAACACACCAATCGATAAACAAAAAGAAACACACAGAAACACACAGATTTAGAGTGGTTCGGCGTATGGCCTACGTCCACTATGAAATGGCTGACTAATATTGATTTTTGCTTGCTTGATACAAAGAGTTACAACAGTAGAATTCAAGTACAATAATAATTTTGGCAGAGTCTGGACGTAGAAGAGACAAAAGTCCTTTTTCAGTAGGTTCTAGGCAGCTATTTATAGGCGTAGACAACAAATATCTCTCCCAGATCTCGGAAGACCCCTTCTCTCACGTGGGTGGGCCCACACGATCGATCCCTGGTCGTTTGGACTCGATTCATGATCGATACGAATGAAGCTCGTATCGATTAAGATTTAGTCCAATTGAGTCAAGATCGATCATGAACATTCCTGAGGTTGCACGCAAGCTCCTATGAAAATTTGGTAGCATTTGGACTTGTAGATCTTGAGTTATGATCGATGCAAGTTTGAGTTTGTTGAAGGCTGCTAAGTTCGCATCGCTTCTGTTCGTATCGCTTCTGGGCACGTGCTTGCTAGTTGACATGGCGCTAACTTTTAGGATCGATCCACCTTTCATGCCGAGCGACCGAGTTTTCCACTTATATATGCTTTGCTCGTATCGACCCAGAATATCCCTTTCGTATCGCTTAACTGTACCTAACTTCGTATCGATCCCTCACACCCTAATTTGTATCGATCCTTTATAATTGCTTCGTATCGATACGAACTTATGTTCTTCGTATCGATAACTCAGAGGCCATTCTGTATCACTTATTGGTTAGGTTCGTATCGATGGGAGGTGTTGATTTCGTATCGATCTGTGGCCGATCGATACAAAGCATGTTTGGTAGTGGATCGATATGAACTAAACTCATGTGTCACTATCGATGGATACGAAGAGAGTTAATCTGGATGGACATGAAGCGGGCTTGTCTTGATGGATATGAAGAGAGTTAATCTGAATGGATACGAAGCGGGCTTGCCTGGATGGATGCGAAGAGAGTTAACTCGGATGGATACGAACGAAGTTGATTCCTTTAATCCTGATCAACCCATATCTCGAGCATACGGACTCCGGTCGACTTGAAATATGAAACGTTGGCTGCCATAGCTTTGCTAATCATATCATATCAATCGTAGCTTGATCCGGACTCGGGAAAAATTTACCAGCATCCATAGCGAACCTTTGTATAACCTTTTTTCGGGATGAACTGTCTTTTATTTCCAGTCAATTCTTTGGTATCGCGGCCTTGCCAAAAGGCGGGATAATAGAGACATTATCTTATGGGAGAAAGATTTGAGTTGTACACAGATCATAAGTCTTTAAGGTATTTATTCTCTCAGAAGGAGTTGAATATGAGACAGCAGAGGTGGTGGGAGTTTTTAGCAGCTTATGATTTCCGTATAGAGTATACACTGGGAAAGGTATTAAAGTAGTCGATGCTCTTAGCAAAAAACATCATAATGTGTTGTTAGCTATGTTGGCAGAATGAAAGGATCTTGAGGCATTGACTACGTGTAGTATGCAGTAAAGATCGACTGCTAGTTCTAGTCAAAGTACCGCCATGTTATCCTATTTGAAAGTTTGATTAGTTTTGATCGAAAGATTACTTCCAAGAAAAAAGATAATCCATTTTTTCCTGAGAAGATTAGAAGGTTAGAGGTTGGAACTGAGATTGATGATCTAAAAGATTTTAATCTTGACCAGAAGGGATGGTTGACGAAAAAGGGACGATTGTGTGTTCCGAATGTTGAAGACCTAAGGAAAGAAGTTCTTAAGGAATGCCATCAATTGAAGTTTACGATTCATCCTATAGGAACCAAGATGTATCAGGATATGAAGAGAAGTCTCTTTTGGGAAGGTGTGTAGAGGGATGTTGGCTTATGGGTAAAACAATGTTCGAATTGCTAGCAAGTAAAAGCCAAAGAACAAAAGCCAAGTGGGTTGCTTCAGCCTTTAGATATACCAGTTTTGAAATGGGATTCGATATCCATGAACTTTATTGACGGGTTGCCAAGGTTGAATCGAAGAAATGAGAATATATGGGTCATAATGGATAGATTGACCAAGAGAGCCCATTTCATTCCTGTTAAGTTAACCTGGATGGCACCTATTTTGGCTACATTATTTATAAAGAACATAGTTAGACTGCATGAGATTCCTAGTAGTATAGTCAGTGACAGAGATACATTGTTTGCCAGTGAGTTCTAAAAGATTCTACAGGAACTGTTAGTTACCAAGCTTAAGGTGAGTACCGCTTATAACCCTCAGAAAGATGGGCAGACAGAGAGAGTCAATAAGGTACTTGAGGATTTGTTGAGAGCTTGCGTACTAGATTTTGGTGGATCATGGGAAGACCACCTAAACTTGGATGAGTTTTCCTATAATAATAGTTATCATACTAGTATAGAAACGACGCCTTTTGAAGCTTTATATGGAAGGCCGTGCAAGTCACCAGCATGTTGGTTGGAAACCGGAAATAGGTTAGTCTTAGATCCAGATCCGGTGAGAGAAGCAATAGCGAAAATTGAGTTAATCCGAGGTAGGATGGGAGAAGCTCGGTCTAGACAGAAAAGTTACGTAGACAGAAGGCGTAAGGATTTAGAGTTGTCATTGGAGATAAGGTTTTCATTAAAGTATCATGGATGAAGGGTGTGGTGCGTTTTGGAAAGTCTGGGAAACTAGCATCAAGATATGTTGGATCATTCGTAGCTATAGAGAGGATCAGAAAGTTCGCAAATCAAGTAGAGTTACCGAGCAATTTGGTTGGTGTCCATAATGTATTTCATGTTTCTCATCTTCATAAGTATGTCCACGATCCAGAGACTACTATCACTCCGACCGCATTGGAAGATTTATTGGTAGAACCGAATCTGACTTTTTTTGGCAACCAGTTTGAGTTGTAGCAAGAAATGAGAAGAGATTAAGGAACAAGACAGTCAAGTTGGTGAAAATTGAGTGGAGCGACAAGGAGAAAGACTGTACTTAGGAGAGAAAGGACAAGATTAGAGATAATTATCCTGATCTGTTATGAGGGTATGTTCTATATTTGATATATATAGATTGTTTGCTAGTTAAATAGGCTAGTATTATTATTAGGTAATGTTACAGAAGGTTGCATGATTGATATGCTTATTTTGTAGTCCTTACTAAATTTCGAGGACGAAATGTTTTAAGGAGGGGAGCCTGTAACACCCCTAATTTTAATTATAATTATTCCAGAGATTTAATTAGATAAATTAAATAGAATAATGTGATGATTAAGGTGATAAGGGAGTT
Source organism: Allium fistulosum (assembly GCA_030737815.1). Lineage (NCBI taxonomy): Eukaryota > Viridiplantae > Streptophyta > Magnoliopsida > Asparagales > Amaryllidaceae > Allium > Allium fistulosum. The sequence continues at coordinate 92,040,617 of CM060905.1, forward strand.
GAGATTTGAAAATAAGTAAGGTCGTGTCTTAACCAAATAAATTTATAAGCTTCTTTTATAACTTAAACACATATTTGAATAGGGAAAGGGTAAAATAAGATAGATAGATCTTATAACCACTAAACCCTTAATCCTTCTCATCCATGTTTTCATAGATCAAAAATCTAAAGGGCAAGGCGGCCATTAACCTTAAGGAGAAAAGAGCATGAAATCAAGTAGGGTTTCAAGACTTAACTAAGAAGATTTGAAAGCAAGATTCAAATCTTAATCCATTGTCAAACCAAGGTGAATAATGATCTATACCATCTCATATTGTTTTATTTTGATTGATTTAAATTCGAGTTTGAGATTAAAACCGAATGTATGAATGATGATGATATTCCATGATGAGTTTGCCATGTTTTGAATAAGTGATAATTTATAAAGATTTTATGATGTTAGATAATTCGGTTTTAAGGCAAAAACCATAGTTTTCAATCTTCAAATGCTATGAATTTTTGATATGATGTGTAAAAGATTAATCTGGAGATGGGTTTTTAATTTCATAATTTTCTAAGTTAAGATCAATACTTTATGAATTTCTTAAGTGGGAAAATGGATTTAATTCGGGTTTAATTTAATTAATAAAATTATGATTTTTGACCGAAAGTTTTATATGGTGAAGAAAAATAGTATTTAGAATTTCTCAAAATTTTGGGAATTTTCCTATGTGATTTCATATTATTATGAATTAATTATGTTGGAGAAGCATGTAAATGGATAATTAATTAAGAAAATTAATTAGTTGGTTTAACACATGTTTTGGACTAGAGAAATTTGGTGCGGCAGCAAAATTTGAAAAGAAATGGTAAAGCTTTGTTGAAACCAATCATATTTTGACAAATAAAGGAGGTTTGGTAAATAATGTACACTTTATTTAGCAAAAATGCAGTTTTAAGGTTAATTACAAATCTACCATGCTGAGGTTCATCACTTCGACCCTTAGCAATAGCGCTACAGTCATGATGTTCGACATCGATGAGGAAGGAAGCACATATCAACTATTTAAGTAGTTGCGGAGTGATTCCAGCCACATCGAAGTCATCAACTATGTGGCAATACATCAATGAGGACGTGAACATTGACGCCGCATCTCTTTAAATGGTACCGCTATTCGTAAAGGTCGATGAGGTACATTAGCATGGTTGGGTAATGATGCAATGTGGCAAAGGTCGCCGAGACTGTTGTTGTTGCATGTTATCTTTGTCGCACCTAATCACTTCGATTGTTTTCCCAACCAAGGCAATGACCCCGCCTATTATGTCTTCGACTTTATACAAAAAGCGGCATAATAGTCAAAGTATTTTAAGTATGAAAGGTTATATAACGTCGTCGAGGGTCTTGGGAGTCGATGAGCATTAAGGTCGATGACCTTATCCTTTAGCTTCAATGCCATTTGATCACGTCGTTGTGCCTTATCTTTTGAATGCCGAAGGGACTTGTTTTCAATAAAGGGCGATGAGGCCTAGATTTTTAAGGGTCGATGCCCCTATATCTTTGGCAATGAGCAATGTAGCTTATAAAAGGTTTCAAGTTTTTGTCGTTGACCCAGACGAAGGTCGATATGGGTTGGTGCCGCGTGAGTTGAACTCTGTTATATTAAGGGCGGAGAGCCTTAAGCTTTTATGTCGAAATCGTCAATGTAGTCGAAGTTGATCAAACTAAGATGTTCTGAAAGCAATAAACCTTATACCATTTTCAATCATGTATATAGCAATATAAAAAGGGTTTTAAAAAATGGGAATAAACTTTGAGAATATAAAAGGATGATTTCCGTGTTAATTTTGGGTTTAAGGGTATTAACCATATTTACAAGGAATTAAACTATGGATGTTTATATTATTGTGTGCATTTGATCAGTCATTATTAATGTTATTGTTATCATATTCACTTCATTGTTGACCTATAACTGTATTTTTGGGATATTAAGGGCATGATAACCAGTTAAGTTGATCCAATAGTGAATATAAAAATTTACTTAACTCTTGAGTGAGTAGAATTGCATCCAGGAGGTCAGGTAGACCAAAATATCGGATGCCCAAAACTGATCAAAAGACTATTGAGTTAGACAGGTTCTTAGTTGGCCCATGAAAACTATGTTATGAGAAATGTTGTTGGCATGGGCCAATAGGTCCTTAGTGATCCCATGAAAACTATGTCTGGAATGTGTTATTGACATGGATTAATAAGTTCATAGTCAGCCCATGAAAACCATGATTTGAAAGATGTTATTGGAGAATCCAATAAGTTCATAGTCAGCCCATGAAAACTATGATTTAAGAGTTGTTATTGGAGAATCCAATAGGTTCATAGTGATCCCATTAAAACTATAACTGAATAAAGTTATTGGGGAACTCAATAGGTTCATAGTGATCCAATGAAAACTATGATTGGATGAAGTTATTGGTAGAAACCGATAGGTTCTTAGTGATCTCATGAAAACTATGAAATCAGACAGATGGTCCGTAAGATTGGAACAGGTTATTAATTAGCCTATAAAAACCAATAGGTTAATTGTAACCCTAAAAACTATAAATTGAGACAGATAGTCAGATAAATTGGGATGGGAATTCCAGGGTATATTGTAGTTTTAAATATCATCATATTATGTTATGTTTTAACCATTGTGGATGCAGGTGCACAGTATATGGTTATTGTATTATGGTTAAGATACAAATAAGGGAAAAACCCGTTTTGCACAGTGGCATGGTCTCACTAGATATCTATTTGGTTCGAGATGGTAGGTTATTTTTCACACCAGACTTTTTGTCTGACCTGAAGTTTTTGTCTTCCCCCTTAAACTCTCGGGTACTCATTTGAGTAGGTTGAGAGTATGGGTTTTTCAGTTTCTCTTTAGACGAATAAGCTTCCGTGGACGTGTAGGAGGGAATCTAGCTAGTTGGAGCTATGTTATCTATTTTCCGATGTGTTTTGATTCTGCTTTTGTGTTCTAATGGCAGGTTGTATTAAATGCCAGATATTTGACTCTGATCATCTAAGGGGGCATCTTCATATGTCGCTATTGGCATATGTTGTAATAATTATATTTTCTCTGCACGTAGTTTACATGTGGGATTATGTAATGAATTTGAAATGCTATCATGAAATGAAATGTGAAATTTATTTTTAAACTGTCTTTGAAATTTTTCATATTCATGCGCTTCTGGTATTATTAATGTATCTAACATAGCCACATTTTGTCACTGGAAATTAATAACTATGGATGACTGCAGCATCTGTAACACTTAGTTTCGGGCCTCAAAATAGAGGATGTTACAAAACCAATGGCAACACTCACGTCGGTGCTTCTCAGCCCAATCTTGGCTCCAGCGAAGAAATATGGCACGTTGTACTACTACAGCTGTCAAACATGGGTCAGTTTGCCAGAGAAGTGAATGGCTTGAGGACATGGATGGATGTTCAAGCCACCATGAACTTTGTCCCACCAACTCCTCTGACCTTCGACTTGGTCAGCCTGCCTACTCACAGACTAATGCCTCCGGGCAATCATGACCTCCTATACACTCCAAGGCCCAAAAGCGGGTGGTGCTAGAAACTCGGTTGATCGACATCTCCATCCATCCTTAAAGGTATGCCACGTGCGTGCCTAGTTGAATTTCTCGCCCTGGACATGGCTTCACCTATGAGGCTAACCCGCCATCATTTCCCTAAGTGGAATGACCATCAGCTCTTGATGATCTATAAACTTCTGCATTTGACCATCTCAATGGAGGTCCCCCTACCATCGATTGGGCACGCATGGCTCCCTCGATCTCGATCCCAGAGGGATGTGGCGGAAAAGTAGGCAACAAAGAGAGCAGGTCATGCATTCCAAGTCCACCTCAGTGCATAGGGGAGATCTCCAGCTCGTCCTCTTCATTCTCCATCTTGTCACCGATCTCCTACTCTGCCCTTATGCAGGCAGAGCCCTTAGCTTGTAGTTAGCCAGAACATCCCGCAACAGGCCGATGCTGGCCTCAGGGAGGAAATGCACATTCTCCTCCAACAGCTCAACAGAATGCAACCTGCAATATTGGAGGCAAGGCATTCTAAGAGATTGAGAATGGTGAACCGTTCTCCAATGAAATCTTGGACACTTACATCCATCAGTGGTATGGCTTACCGCCAATTAACAAGTATCATGGGATTGCAGACCCATCCGACTACATCATGACATTCAACTCCATCACCCATGCTATACAGCTCTCCAGCTCAGCAAAATGCTTGCTCTTCCACTCCATCCTTGTAGGACCAGCCTCCCGGTAGTTCTTGCAACTCAATCGGGCAGTATCTGCTCCTGGGCTCATTATGCATAAACTTCAAGACTCATTTCTTCACGTCTCGTACCATATTATGTTAGCCAATGAGCTAGGAAATGTCAAGTAGGTCCTTCTAAAAGCTAGCAGTTATACATTATCTACATTAAAAAAGAGTTCATTCGGGCTAGGGGTGCGGACTTAGCCAGTTTGGTCATAGCCAAATGTTCAGGGATTAGGTGAAAGTCTAGAATGTGGAGAGAGCTCCAAAAATAGCCCACTTCACCCTTAACCAACTTCTATCAATGGTAAAAGACATAATGTGAATGGAAGATGAATATCTTTCAAACAACAATGATGAGACAAAGTGCCCCCTCCCCCAAACCGGCCCTCGCAAGAACAACAATTGCCGCAATAGTGGTCGCCAAGCCGACGTTGAAGGTGTCCAGAGCCGAGCCCTCCCTATAAGCCTATGTATCAAATTACTCACACTTAAACAGGGACATCGTCACCATCTACCTCGCCATAAGGAACCAAGTCCAATATCCAGGCCTGCCACCATCAAAGACGGAAAATAAAAGGAACCTTGTCACAACGGTAAGTACAGTAAGTTCCATTGAATCAACAACCATGCCATAATAGACTAACTTTTGTTCAAGGATGAGATCGAATGGCTCATCCAAAAAGAAGTACTCTTGGAATTTTCTTGACCTCGGGTCGAGAAAAGAGAAAACCGTGAAGAACGACAGAATCAGCCACCTCAGCCTAATAACATCGGTGTTTAAGCCATCACCAAGATCTTGACCATATGCGTGGGACCACATGTGGCCAGCAACAACTAGGAGGCCAGTCCTGGTATTAAAGAGAAGTAAGCACTGCCAGGCAGGTTTACTTATTAGAGTTCTGGGCATCCCAGGCTCCATGACTGGAATAAGAGTAGTTGATCAGCTTCAGGGCCCAGGATAAGGAAGCAGTATCATATGCCCATCACGATCCCATGGTCGTTGCTCTTACCTTGGCCAAATCTAATGTGCATCGAGCCTTCGTGGATGAGGGCAACTTAGCCGATGTCATGTTCAATCTTTGAAGCTCTTAGGCTTCATGTCTCCAGCCTCATCCCATGCGTCTAGCCCATTAATGGCTTTGGGGGTATGGGCATTGTTTTGATGGGCACTACCTCGCTCGTAACAACATTCAGCCAAGAGCCCCTCATTGAAAGAATTAGTTAACTTTATAGACGTTGATTGTCCATCTACTAATAACCTATTAGTAGGATGACTGGTGCTTATCGAGCTGGATGCCATCGTCTCCTACAACCGTCTCATCATGAAGTTCGGTATGGTCGACAAATCAGGGGCAATCGGCAAAAAACAAGGGAATGTGACGGACTTGCTTTAGGCAGAAGGATGTTCTCATACTGTAGTAAGAACATTCGACCATCAACTGTGAGTTTCTCAACAGATGCATTGGGTCGGTTGTAACAACCCATAATTTTATGAAATTAAATAATTAAATTAAAAGCTTAAAACCATAATTTTACATAAAGGATAAATAGTAATTTTTTATAAGAGTCGGAATTAGGCTTTGGAACCTATTTAATTACGTCCAGTATGCCATTTACAGTTAGAAAACATATAAAATTTATTAAATTTGGTTAACGAGCTAGAAATTAGAAGAGGCAAACCCAATAGCATTTTTGTAATATATTAGTTTCAAGATTTTAGCTTAAATTTGAATTATTTCAGCCTCTATATAAAAATTAAAACCCATCCTCTAATCACACTTTAGCCAAAAAATCTTACTTATAATCTACATCTTCTCCTTCATCTATCTCTAAACAAAATCAATTCCAAACTACCAAATCAAATCTAAATTAAACAAATAAATATATGGAATCGATCACCACGAGGAGAGCTACGTGAATAAATTAAAGCTATTGAGAAATTTAGCACTTTCAAGGCAAGAAATTTCTTGACAGCAAAGGTGGAGGAGAATTCACCTTAGATGGGAGAAGATGCACGGTTAATTGGTAAGTAGGATTTATCATATTTATGTATATCTTAGTAAGATATAGTAATTCATCCCTTTTAGTTATAAATCACGTTATAAATGATGTAACTGAAATTTGAAAACTGGTTTCTCTATAATTTTAATCGAAGCTATCGAGAAATTTGGCACTTTCAAGGCGAGGAATTTCTTCACAATGAAGGAGGAGGAGGATTCACCTCGGATTGGAGAAGATGCACGACTAATTGGTGAGTGGGATTTATCATATTTATGTATATATTAGTAAGATATAGTAATTCATCCCTTATGATCGTAAATCATGTTACATGTATCAAACTTATAGTTCTCATTGATACGAATTCACTAGTGGTGTTCGTTACTCGATTGGGTGTACAGATTGAGTAGAAAACATGTCAAAAGTCCAACAAACATGGACTGTTCATTTTGATCCAACGGTGAATGACGATGATATGATGATCAAGAAGTGTAGATGTGTAGAGGAGTTTGACCAGGTTCTCACGTTGGTCTTCGATCATCCTAGATCAAAGTGTGTTGCCCAGAAATCATTGTAGATGTGGGTTCACTAGAGATGATCGCAGCTGAGGCAGAGCATGGTGTTAGGACTGACATGATGTGGTGAAGGTGGTTGTGCAATCTGATTTGGCAACGACAACCAGAGCGAGGCATGATGGCGATAGGAATTGGTGGCAGGTAGGTAATTTGACGATGTCAAGGAAGCAAAGTTCATATAGCAGATGTGGTAGAAGGAAAAAATAAAATTATAAATAAATAAATAAATATAATAATAATAATTAAATTATTATGATAAGAACCCTAATCTTTAAATGCTCACAACTCTCGCATATGAACTCCATTTCACGCGTGGTTTATTACATCAGGATTGTGGTGGCACGAGGAATGTTTTGATATGTTGTTTGTTGTGTTTTGAACTACTTTAGAATGGTGTCTTATTTTAGTAGATTTCATTATATGGGGGTTCTACTAGGACATTTTGGGTACACGTATGGGGAAGTAGTCCTCGGTTGTACTAGTGATGTTTGGTAATGAAGAGTTAGTGCTTAATCCAGCTTTGTAAATAGTGGGGCAATGATGAGTTTTCGGCTTGGTTCCAATTGTGTTGTTAACCGTTAGGCTAATGTCTAGCATGAGTTGGCCTCAATATTCGTGTACATTCCCATAATTCGAGCTGGCAGTTTAGGTTCGGTCGTTTGCATATGTTTTTGGCATTCAAGCTGGAACTTCGGGCTCGGTTGCATACCTTTTCAACATTTGAGCCGAGACTTTGGGTTTGATCGTTTGCATACCTTTTCAGCATTTGAGCTAGGACTTTGGGCTCAGTCATTTGCATATATTTTTAGCATTCGAGCCGGCTTCGGGCTTGGTCATTTGCATACGTTTTCAGCATTCAAGCTGGGACTTAGGGCTCGGTCAATTGCATACATTTTCAGCATACGAGCTATTACTTTGGACTCGGTCGTATGCATACATTTGCAGCATATGAGCTGGGACTTTGGGCTTGGTCGTGTGCATATGTTTATGGCAGTGGTGAGTTGGGACTTTGGGCTCAATTATGACACAGTGTTTTGGTATACGATTAGACCTAGTAGACACTTTAGTGAGACCTTAGCTTATGATGTCATTATAGTATATTATTGTGTTTAGCTGACATTTTGGATGTAAATGACATAGATTAAGGTATGGTTTTCGAACATTAGTGTTGTTTTACTAGTTTATTAATATTATATAGTTATATGATGCGTTTCACTTACCAAACGTATGTTTGGCCCCTCTATTATTCTCCTTTTTTAAATACCCTCTAATAGTAGAGAGGACTGGAGGTGACTTGGAGTCATGATGATGCGATAGAGAGAATTTTTATTTATTAGTTATCTACTATTTTATCTTAGTTATTCCCATACATTAGACTGTTTTTGTTACTAGTGTAGGAAAATAATGTAAGTAAAGTATATTTGATGCTGCATTATTTTTTCGTCTGGGGTTACTGTATTATTGATTATATTTTATTTTATTCCTTCCATTGTAAGTTTCAAAAAGTGTAGAATAATGTAGATATCTCTATTACATATTTTATATTTTATCTTAAAAATGATATGTCGTTTGCGGGATCCATGATGTAGATGGCGGGTTGTTACATTCACTGAAGCTATTCAATATGCAGAATATCCCAAGAGATTCAATATGCCAACTATGTCGGCATATTCTGGAAACACAAACCCCTAAGAGCATCTCATGAAAAATGAAGGGCACATGAATTCCTCAGAGCGACGAATGCAATTAAATGCTGATTCTTTCCCATATTCCTTGAGGGAGTAGCGATCGATCATGTGATTTATGTGATCTTCGTCTAGGTCCATCTCCTTGTTTAATCAGCTGGCTAAGGAGTTTCCCTAACTCATCCCAAGCATCAGGCGAACCGCTCAAAGATTTTTTGCAGAGATTTAACACCGCTGTCATTAAAGTGAGCAATCCCAATGAGAATATCATACTGATGGCGTTGATAAGGGGGAATCGATCCCGAGACACACTAGGGTGATTGGTTACCTAGAGAGTCTCATATGACCTTGAATCATTTATGTTGCAAAGTGAACCAGAACCTAAGCATGGAGGAGGTATAGCAGACTAGGAGAAAGAACGATGTAGGCTCATTGGTTGAAGGAAGTTAAAGCAAGGGCAGTATTGAGGTCTTAGATGAGGACTCAGTTTCTAGATGATCAAAAATCCCAAAATCTGACTCATATACTCCTTTGAATGATTCAATCAAAAACCTCTACTTGGAGACTCATGGATTGAAGCAGTACTGGAAACCAGCCTCGAGAGAGTCTATCGAAACCCAAAAAAATCTGGGAAATGTTCTATATTTCAAGATACACATGGTCATAACACCAGCGATTGCAGACACCTCCGAGATGTGATCGGAAAGCAGATCCGGAGAGGAAAGCTTCAACAATATGTGTAATCCCCATAGAATGGCGAGCAAGGAACATCTAACACTTACTGATAATGACCTTTGATTATCAATTGGACCACCTACGGTCGACTTCAGCTGAGGAGGGCTGGGGCAAAGTGGAATAGCTAGCATTCGACTCTGCTTCGCTTATCAATAAGATTTATTTCATTTTCAATTATGTTGCGAACTATGACTAACTTGAACTAAACTACTTCCAAACGATGCAGGTGACCACGTAATTAGATTTGGGTGCTAACCAACCTCTACGGACCATGATTGGACCTTTGGAGGTTCATCAAGACGAGCGTGATTCAACCGCTCATTAGCTACCATGTGCCCCTGACTTGGGGGCAAGGACTCGTAATGGAAAATGGGTGTGACTCGACCATCCATTTCCTACTCCGTGCTTCAATTCTGACAAAACACCTATGCCTTACTCAGAGTCCGACAAGGTCAGAATATAATACAAAATGGACATGACTAACCATCCACTCATCAACATCCACACTTGACTTGGAGACCAAAGAAAGACTTGGAATGGATGCAACCCAACCATCCACTCCCCAGCTCATACTTAAAGTTCGCCAAAATACTTATGCCTCTCTCGAAGCTCAGCATGACCGAGGTCCAACCAAAGTGGACGCGATTTGACCATCCACACATTAACTCCTGCCCTAGATACAGGAGGCAGTTCGAAAGCTCAACTTAAAGTAGGCGTGACTGACTGCCTACTCATCAACCACCACCCTCAACACGTGGACATGACTACAGCTTGAGGTGGATGTGACTTGATCGTCCACTCGAAAACTCTCTCCCTCGACTTGCCGGGAAGAGTACGAAGCAAAAAAGTTGGACGCGGTTCGACCGTCCATTGACCAACTCTGGTCCCCAGCGCACGGACCGGAGTATAAACATCAAATGAGTGTGACTGACCACCCATCATAAAACTCTGGTTCCAAAGTGTGGATCGAAGTATAAACACAAAAAGATGGGCGTGGTTCGACCGTCCATCAATCAAATCTAGTTCCCAGAGTGTGGATCGGAGTATAAACACAAAATATGGACGTGGTTCGACCGTCCATCGATCAAATCTAGTTCCCAAAGCACGAACCAGAGTATAATCATCAAACGGGTGTGACTGACAACCCATCATAAAACTTTGGTCCCCATAGTGCGGGTCGGAGTATAAACACAAAAGTATGGACGCGATTCGACCGTCCATCAATTAACTCTGGTTCCCAGAGCGCGGATCGAAGTATAAACATCAAATGGGTGTGGCTGACCACCCATCATAAAACTCTACTCCCCGGAGTGCGGACTGGAGTGTAAACACAAAAAGATGGACACTGTTCGACCGTACGTCGATCAACTCGGTTCCCAGAGCATGGACCAGAGTATAAACATCAAACGGGTGTGACCGACCACCTATCATAAAACTCTGATCCCCAGAGCATGGATCAGAGTATAAACAGAAAAGGAGGATGTGGTTCCACCATCCACTCCTTAACTCTTTCCCTTTACTTGGGGGCAAACATATGACTCAAAGTGGAAGCGATCTGACCATCTCCTCCTATGCTTGAGCTCGAAGTTCTTCAGAACACTCATCTCACTCCCAAGGCTCGGCAGAAACTGGATCCAAATGGAAGTGGACATGGTATGACCGTCCACGCATCGACTCGTGCCCTAGATGCAGGGGGCAGTTTAAGAGCCCAAGCCTAAATTGGACGTGGTTTGACCGTCCAATCCAAAGAGGATGTGATACATCCATCCATGACCTGGTTTGCGCCTGAAGTACGACAAACTATCCAAGCCTTACCCGGACATCGGCAAGCCCAAAATCCAAACCAAGACATGGACGCGGTTCGGTTCGACCACCCGCCAACAAACCCTTATCCCTAGAGTGCGGATATGAGTATAAACAAATAGATGAGTGTAGTTCGACCACTCAATATTCCATAAACTCCGACCTGAACTCAACAGGAGGAGTATAAACTCACTGCGGATGGAATTCGACCGTCCACGAACTAATTCTGCTAACCCAAGAATGGGAACGAAAGTACAAACTACTACAAGCCGAATACGACATCTTAGTATAGCTCTGGCTGGGTGATCTTTACAACTTAAGGCAACGACCGTAAGAAGGCCTCAATACATAACCAATCAAAACGACATCCGAAGTTACGGGTGACTGACTATATCGTACCACCGGGTCGACAAGCAATATCAATCCAAGCTTTCCATATTGCCCCCATTGGGTTGTTCGTCGATGGAATTTCTATCGGTTTAGAAAACCGTCGAACGAATTAGAAATAAAAATTACCGCAAGCGCACGACGTACACTTGTAGTACGTGGCGAATACGGGTCGATCCGCAGGGAATTGATGATTTTAAAAATTCAATTCAATCAAATTATACCAAAGTCGAGTGAAAGTTAAGCTAGAGAATTAGAAAATTAGCTAACTAACTAAAAGAAAAGAGAAGCAAATATAAGAGTTAAGTGACAATTTAGAGAATAAATCCACTCTCTAGATAATGTAGTTCAACACATATGAAATCATGATCTCTCTTTTATGGTCATTAGTGCTTTAATTGATGTGTCTATCATAAGTATGGCATATTTGTGCTATTAGTTAACCAACATAAGCCATCAAACTTTGACACACCCCTTAAACCACTTACTAACTTTCATGAAATTTGACAATGAAATAAAAATGAAATCTATTTTAAGTATGGTCTATTAACTATTGATTAGAAATATAGACCATCAAATTTTAATTTCAAATCACTTTCTTTTGCCATAATCATATTTTGATGAAGAGGCAATTAGTGTTAGTGATTATTTAAGCATAGCCTATTTGATGTCAACAATATTGGCTATCAAATTCAAAGCAAAAACAACTAGTAAACCATTTCTATCATCATCATTAAGCACAAAAAGAGAGCATGAATTAACAAATAGTTGAAGCTACATAACTAGAGGGCTTCATTACCCCTAAATTGAAAGGTTTAGCCTCTCATATTTGTCATTTGATTAACAAATGTAGCTTGCAACATGAAAGCAAAAAAGAAAGCAAAATGAAAGAAAACTATTCTAATTGCATAAAAGAAAATCTACACTACTAGCATAAAAGGAAATGAACATGTAATTAAAAGGAAACAATAATTACATTGCATAAAAAAGAAAAATTACATGAAGATAAAAACGACTAAGTAGCCATGAAAAGAAAGAGAGCTTTGATTTATTTTCTAAGCTAAAAACTTCCTAAAAGAGACTAAGGGAGGAAGCTACATGAAGATATGGGGTATTTATACAAGTGTTAAACCCTAATTCATATTTTTAGGGAATGCCCAAATTGCCCTTGAGGTAGTGTGGTGGCTAAGTAATCATTAGCCTCCCATAATCATCCATTTAAGTGTGCATGAAGATTTGATGACCATTAGCATGTGGATTAGCTTCTAATTTGTACATGAAGGAAGGTGGGTAGGTGGGGTCCTCCATGATCTTCACTTTGAATTATTTCCATCTTCATTTATTCTCTTCACTCGTGTGCATGCATATATCATCATGAAACCACTTGTATATGAATTTAAATTCCTACAAAATAATATAGAAATTTTCAATTAAATTTTAGAAAATTAATATATGCACAAAAATGACCATTTTGCCCCTATATGAAGATGAATATGTGACAATTTCAAATAATTTGAATTTTGGTTTAAACAAGTTAAAATACCCAGTATGATCATTTATTTAATTTAAATAGATTAAATATGGTGGTAAAAATATGCACATTTACGTGCACATCAAATACCCCCACACTTATCTTTTTATTCGTCCTCGAATAAAGTAAAAACTAAGATAAATCCATTTTCGTAGGGAGCACGATTGCATTGAGCGTATGCAACAAGCCGTTAAACCTCTGGGTGTCCCCAGTAGGACGAGTGTTGTCTCGTGAGGGTTTTTAGCGGATACTACCCAAAAAATCCAAATGTAGGATGAAAATATTTACAAAATGCAAGATTTATTTACAAAGATGTGAATGCAAGTTTTTGAAAATATTTACGAATGAAGGATTTACTTTTAAATTAACACAAATAAGTTAAATATAGGTTTGGTCATTATCTTGAAATTTAAGTCATTTACTCGTCAAAATTTCCAACAAAAATTAAGTTATCATAACAAATAGACAATAGTTTAACTCGTTTTTTCAGTTGATAACAAAGTGTAACCATGAAATAGGTCTTAGTTGATTATCAAAGTTCATTAAAGTGGTATTTCATTTCATTTCAATAAAAAATCAAATCAAATAAGTTAAATAGTGCTTGGATTTCATTTGCTTACTCTCTCCATTTTTTGAAAATTTTATTGATATTTACAATATTTACATATGCCTAACTCAGATAAACCGAGGCCAGATATATTACCCATGCACTGCATTGCGGACTGATGTGAGGGGAATACAGAGCGTGGCGAGTGAACACACGAGTGTGAACACCTATTGACTGTAGGCATTATTAAAAAGAATTTTCATATATATACACCTAGCTCAGATAAACTGAGGCCAGATATACCGATCATGCACTGCCTTTCGGGCTTATGTGAGAAAGGTACAGAGCATGGCGAATGTACACACAAGTGTGCACACCTGTCGACTGTAGGTTTTAATAGAAAATATTTACATATATACAAAAAAAAATTTGTATTTTGTATTTTTTTTCTTTTTGTTTTTTTAGAAGAGAGAGTTTCGCACTATCATCTTAGCACCATTTAACTTAGAAGACCAAAAAAATGTTATATCCTTTACTTTAAATTCACCACGTTTTAAAACAAAGATTTTCAATTAGGATGTATTTCATAATTACCACGTATGAATCTTCCTATATACTAGTTAAACCATCGTTATTTGTAATCAAACTAAATTTTGTTTTTGTTAAGACAAATAAATTTTCAAAAATTTCAATTTAATTAACCAAAACCATATATTTATCCTATAGTGTTTCTTTAAAAATAACTCAAAATGCTTAAAAAAAATTGTTTGTTTTTTCTTTTTGTTTTTGAGATTTTTTTTAATTTGGAAAGAAAATAAAAATAAAAATAAATAAACCATGAAAAAATAAAAATGATGACGAGTCTCCCCCCACACTTGATTTTGACTATGTCCCCACAGTCAACCCAAGTAGAAGGAGAAAAATAAAAATGAAAACATGACCTTTATTTAAATGAAAATTAACGGTATTTACACGAGATCAGAAAGTATATCGTCAAAAAGTAAATGAAACGGTCTTCCAAAAACCGATTCATTTGCCTCGTCAAGTATACGAGACACAGCTTAAGTTCAGAAAACCAAACCATACAAGATTTTGAAGTTGAATTTGGATTTGGAAAAATGAATGCCGTTTTATTAAAAATTGTACGAGTCGTTTTATTTTTAAAGATTTTTGGGGTTGATAGAATAATTGATTGAAATTCAAATTTCTTATCACCAAATTGAAATTCAAATTTATCACTGAAAACTTCTTCAAAATTATTGAATTCGAAATCAAAATGGTGATTTAAATCTTCCCCGGTGGAATTTAACAACTCGTCATCCAAAAGTCCAAAAAATTCATGTTCATTAAATTCGTCTTCCTTTGTTGGATTATCAACAACTTTATTGCATAAATCAAGTTCAAAATTCAAAGTTGTTGTATTCAAATTTTCAGAAAAAGGAAGATCGAAATTTAAATCGAGTTTCTCACCCTCAAAAGAATTGAAATCCAACTCAATTACCAAATTTTCAACAACTTCATTAAGATCGTTATTTTCAATTTCAAAAGTTGTTATTTGAAAATCTTCGATTTGGGTAAAAGATGGATTATTGTTTGACTCGTCACACGTTGGAATTTGATTTTGTTTTTCACGTTGTTTCATATATGTTTCAAATAACGAATCTGTGTGATCATTGTAGATTTCGTCCATTTGTTCAACAAAATCCAACTTATAGTTATTGACTTGAGAATTTTCGATTTCGATTTGTTGAGAACAAAAAATTTCACTCGTATCGTAATCAAGATTATTCCCATTGCCAAAATTATTTGAAAAGTGGATCACATTTTCGTTTTGATTTTGAAATTCATTTTGGAGTTCAAAATTTAATTGGCATGGGTTGTCTCGAAGTCATTTGAATTTTGAAGTGAATTCAAATTTTGATTATTTTGAAAATTTTGACTTGAGTTATCACACAAATAAGAATTACACAAATCATTTATCATTTGATTTTGTTGTGTAGAGATTTCAAGTAGAGATGAAATGATATTTTCGAGATTCGAGGGTGGTTCGTCATTTTGAAAATTTTGTGGTTCAAAACTCAAATCGTTTAAAGAATAGTTGTTGTTGAAATATCCATACGAATTTGGAGTGAAATCATATGGATTATATATTGATTTTCACAACTATTGTAAAATGATTGAAGTGGTTTCATTGTTGTTTTCGACAGTCAATATCGATCCACATCAAACACAAACGGATGTGACCCAGATGTCCTTCGAAAAATTTCGATCACTAGAGTGCGGTTAGGAGATTAAACCATGAATGAGTGTGACTGGATCATTAAATCTCCACCACCCTCCTTCGATCTGTCAGGAGGAGTATGAAACCAGATGAGCATGACCCGACTGCACCTGAGCCAACTCTATCCCTAGATCTGGCGAGAGAATATGAATCAAAATGGACGCGGCTGACCATCCTGCTCCGAATGAATGTGACGCGACCATTCATTTGTTGACTCTTACTATG
This sequence comes from Allium fistulosum, assembly GCA_030737815.1. Taxonomy (NCBI): domain Eukaryota; kingdom Viridiplantae; phylum Streptophyta; class Magnoliopsida; order Asparagales; family Amaryllidaceae; genus Allium; species Allium fistulosum. Next base: position 92,056,683 of record CM060905.1, read on the forward strand.
ATTCGACTAGAAGAGTAATACGAAACAGACGTGACTCGACCGTCCGCACACTGATCCTTGCCCTTGGTTCAGCAGGGAGAGCATCAATCACTGATGGGACATGACTTGCCTTCCTACTTATCGACGTATGCCCTAGACTTGGGGGCACGAGCGAGAAACAAGATGAATGTGAATCGACCATTCGTTGATCAACTCTAAGTCCATAGAGCTTAGATGGGAGTATAAACATGACTAGGACAAGACTCTACCGTCCAGGCAGTACATTTATCAACTTGAGACCGGGGGTAGAAGTGTGATCATCCAAAGACTAACTACGATAGCTCAATACTATGACTCATACCTGGTGTCTACGATGACTCGAGGCTACGACCGAAAGGATGCCTAGAGATAGAATTGTCAAATTGATGCCCAAGCTCATTGGTAACTGACCATTACTCCAACCCGTACAACGAGTAACAGATCGTGAGTACATTGAATGGAAAGCGCATTACTCGAATATACAGGACTAAACTTTATTTGGTGTTTGATTCAACACTCCTTTAAGCATGATCTTTAACCATCGTAGATAATCGCTAAAAGCATCTCAAACTAGTCACTATCAGGCTCAATAGTTCATGACAAGACTCTGGGATTTGACCGGAGTGGCCATCATCATTGACCTTCCCAACTGGATTTCACATTGATTATTACGCGAAACAATTACGTTTGAACTCAAGGATCGGCTATCGGCATATAGGAATCTGACATTCATATTCAAGTTCACTCAGGGCACATGTTACAACCCGTATAGGTACAAATATGCTAATTTATTCAAGCCTAAAGTGGTAAACATTTGGTTCAAGGCCATATGCTAGTTCAAGTATGAAAGTCATATATGGCGTGTCCCATTTTTTGATTTCAAGTTCACATGGTCTAATATGTTCACGTCAAATCAAAAACTGCTAAGTTCCACTAAAACAAGGGATCGAAACCGATCCCGTTGCTTGGGCAAATCCATTTAGGCTTTTTTCAGCTCACAAAATAACACCCGTATCAAGCAACAACAGCACAGTCAGTCCTTTAAAGATATGGACCATAAAGATAAAGAAGAGGAGCCCAAAAAATCCATGGTTGCACCCATTGAGCTAACGATCGACATACGGTCAGCCATGATGACCCATCACGGATCTAGAAGATCAGATCATAGCTCAGTGCAACGATGATGAAGGAATTAGTTGGTTTTCTTTGAGTGAACCTTGATGTATTCGTTTGGACCCATTCTGACATGTGTGGGATCTCACCAACTATCATGAGCCATGCATTGAATATCGACCGGAGGCATGTCCCGGCGAAATAAAAGCAACGTGTCATGGATCCGGAGAGATCTGCTGCACTTAAAGTGGAAGTGGATAAACTCAAAAACAATAGGTTTACCCACGACACCCTCTACCCGAAATGGGTATCCAATCCAGTCCCTATGAGAAATGCTAATGGAAAGTGGCAGACATACATTGACTACTCTTACCTGAACAAGGCATGCCCGAAAGGCAGCTTTCCACTTTCGAGGATCGACCAGCTGGTAGACTCAACCGCTGGATATGAACTACTTTCATTTATGGATATGTATTTCAGATACAACCAAATCCTGAGCAAGTCCTCGACCAGGGGCACACCAACTTCATTATCGATCTAGAGTTATATCATTATGTTGTGATGTCGTTTGAACTAAATAATGTTGAAGCTACTTACCAGGACTGGTCAACAGGATGTTCAAAGACCAGATCAGGCGATCGACGGAAGTATATGTGGATGATATGCTTGTGAAGTCACGACGATCGAAAAACCACATCGATGACTTAGTGAGATGTTCGGTGTTCTACGAAATATGGAATGGAACTAAATCTCTTGAAATGCTCTTTCGGTGTTGCGTCAGGGAAATTTCAGGGTTTCATCGTCAACTCTTGCGAAATCAAAGCCGATCCCAAGAAGATTCAAGCAATTCTAAACATCCAAGTGTCGAAAACAATTAAGCAAGTATAGAGCTTAAATGAGAAGGTAGCCGCCTTAAGCCGCTTCATCTCCAGGGCCACCAACATGTGTATTCCTTTCTTTGACTTGATCGGAAGAGGGAAGAGGAACTTTGAATGGACGTAGGATTGCATAGATGCATTTCATGCTTTGGTAGATCACTTAAAGAGACCTCACATCCTATCCAAGCTACTAGATTGTGAGGACATATACATCTGTTTAGCGGTGTCGGTACATGCCATAAGTGCCACACTGTTACGTGAAGAGAATTAGATCCAGAGGCCAGTATATCATGTTAGCAAGTGATTGATAGGTGCTGAGAGAAACTACCCAAAGCTAGAAAATCTCGCATACTGCCTATTGATTGCGTCACGAAAGCTTCGCCCTTGCTTCCAGGCTCACCCCGTCAACGTCTACACCGACCAGCCGTTATGACAGGTCCTACAGCAACTCTAGACGTCTAGAAGGTTGCTCAAATGGACTATCGATCTAAGCCAATTGGATATCACTTATCTCCCTCGGAGAGCTATCCAGAGACAAACATTAGTAAACTTCATATCTGAATTCACTGCATCAGACAACTATCCGAAGAGCAGTGGAGAACCGACCAACTGATGGAAAATGTACATGGATGGAACTTCCAATGGACGGTGTTCTGGCATCAGAGTTGTGTTAATGACTCCCGAGGAACAATCGATCTGCTACGCCCTGAAGCTCGACTTCCCTGCAATAAATAACGAAGCTAAGTATGAAGCCTTGATCGCCACGCTCAAACTTGCTAGTGAACTGGAACTGAAGTGGAAACTTTACATATCTTTTGTGATTCCTGGTTAGTAGCATGCCAAGTCAGGGAAGATTATCTTGCTAGGGGACAGCGTCTTACTCCTTATCTCGGCCAGGTCCAAAAGCTACTAGCCGAATTCGACTATTACACCATTACACACATCCTCAGAGAACAAAATGAAAAGGTCGAGTCATTGTCCATGCTGGCCAGTTCTTGGGATGCACAACAAATAGACTTTGTCCCGGTTAAAGTACTTAACATTCCAAGCATTGACAGATGAAGATCGACTGGATCTTGGAGACAGAGCCAGAAAAGGAGTCATGGATGACTCCTATCAAAGACTATCTATAATAGGGGATCCGTTCTAGATGGAAGAATGAAAAATGACATATCCTCCCCAAAACTTCATGTTGCATCATCCAAGAAGGAGTCATGTATAGAAAGGGTTTCTTCATTCCCTACTTCGGTGTATCGCCCATGATGAAATCAAACGAGTCAGGAGAGAAGTCCATGAAGAAGAATGTGGCGATCACACCCGGGAGCAAATCCTGACAAAGAAAATACTCCACTACAGGTATTACTGGCCAATTGTCAATCGAGATGCAGCCGATCGCGCTAGACAATGCGACGAGTGCCAGATGTTTGCAAAAATTCCGAGGTCCCCCATCGAAGGAAATTATTTGAATGGTCACTACATAACCGTTTGCCACTTGGGGTTTTAACGTCATCAGCTTCTTATCGATTCTAAAAGTAGTGCGAACTACGCCATCATAACAGTTGATTACTTCACAAATGGGCTTAAGCAGAACTTTTAACCACGATCATGTTGAAGAAAATAATCAACTTCATTATCCAGAACATCATCTATTGTTTTGGCCTTCCACGAACCATTATAACTGATAATGGAACCCAATTCGATAACGCTAAATTTAAAGTCTTCTGCCGTCGGCATCATATTGAAAAGAGATATGCAGCGGTTGTTCGCCCTCAAGCAAATAGACAGGTTGAAGTAGTGAACAAAATCATAAAGTCCATTTTAATGAAATGTTTGGAAAAGGCTAGAGGAAAGTGGGTGAACGAACTCCCAACAGCATTATGGGCTTACGGAACCACCCACAAGTCTGTGACTAGCCATACTCCATTCGCCCTTACTTACGGCTCCGAGGCCGTCATCCCTGTAGAATTTGAAGCCCCCTCATCATATGACTTATTACAACTCCATGTCATTATAAAATTACATATAAACAAGGAATTGCAATCCAATTGCAATTAAACTAGAAGGAATTGGTGATGACTCATGAGTATACAAATGCATCTAGGAGCCGGTGACGAGAACGTGCACGTGTATATATAAAAATTCGATTTCTTGAAATCAACAGATACTAAATTTTCACCTGGAGTTATTAAAGAAAAGACTGGATCAAATAGCCAAAGCTTACTAGCCTTATGGAACCGAACACAGATAACAACTAATGGAATACAATCCTGAATTTATACTATTGGAAATAGACCAAGCGTCATGACAATCAAAGAGGAATACAACAGTTGTGGAAGATAATTCAACGAAGGATAGCGACTATTCACGAAACTGGATGGATTTATTTCCGGTGGCTCTAACTTGCTTCAATTCAAAGCACATCATGTATGCAACAAGACATACGTTGGGGGGAAAATGTTATCCAGCATTTTGACTCGGCTATATCTGACCTGAATGGATAAGTTAGACTCGACTATCATCAAGGATAGTAGCTCAAAGTGATGATTGTGGGGTCCAAAAATCAAGCATAGATGATAATATGAAGCAGAAGCATGAAAGTTCACTACTCCCCGAAGATGGATCAGGTACGATCCATATTCAACACTATGCATCGTATCGTTTCGATTCTACAACTCAATTTTGTAGCGATGAACAGTCAATAACTCAAAATCTACATATGTTATCAATATGAAACTTGGAGTACAAGCTTACCACAACATGTGAACACGTCCTAGGGATCTCATTCTAATTGGAGGAAGTTGGTTCCCTTTGGAGGAATCGATAGTTTAATTGGAATTCAAGCAACACTACTTCACGAAAAATGCGATATCTCACAAGCCGTACGTCAGAATTGCATGAAATTTGGGGAGCAAGTAGCTAACATCATGAGACACCCCTCATAGGGATCGTAGCCCATTTGGACATATAGTAGAGATCGGTATCGATCCCTATTTTGGGCCCCGATGGGCCTGGAAATTTTTAAGTGGCCTCGTCTTGGTCTCCCGAACCTTCTACCGAAATTTCAGTCTGTTCTGTGCACGTCTTCCCTTATAAATACAGCAAGCATGGCGTCAGAAAGGGGATCTTCTTTCTACTGAAAAGACTCTTCCATTTTTATTCTTCATTCTTTACTAATGGATCCTAGCTGATCCAAACATTCTTGTAATCATAATCAAGTGCAAGATCAATAAAAGTATGAAGTGGACATAGGCCAAGATTGCGGAACCACTATAAAAATCTGTGTGTTCATTTATGATATCTGCTCTGTTTTAATTTCATTCTTCATTTAATATCTACTAGATTCTATTGGGTGTTGATGCCCATTTTTGGTGTCAACATTTTGATGCTTTCATTGAGAGCCATCTCAATACCGATCCCTTAAGCTATACCATTTTATTTAAAAATCCATTTTATTTAAAAATTCAAATGTCAGAACATACATCACAATCATATATAACATTGCCAAATATTCGTTTTGCATTATTTCAAATTACATAACAATTTCAATGGGTACATAGATGGTTAAAAAACCGCCACAAGTCTGCGTCTCTACCATCATCTCCAGAAATCTGCATCATCTCTTACTTGTGTTGTAATGAGGAGGTAGTCAGAACAACAATGTCTGGTGAACAAAAATCTCGAGCCTTTCTATAATAGTACTTGGGCAGTATAATTAAAATAAGAATGTCTTACGTATCCTACCTATATTGTAAGTCTTCCAACTATAAGCCCTGAGGCTTTCCCAGTCCAATTCCATAACATTACTCTTTCAACCCAATAACCATATTCATCATCAATAATGTTCTAACAATGTAAGAGATAACACCCAAGCCACTTAATACCTTTTTAATGAATACTAGACACACTATGACCATTTAATACATCATTTTAGGCAGGTCCCTGGCATTTACTACCTATCCTAAGGCGGACTCCTCTCTGGTACTATCTAATTGACACTGCTTGGAATCTCTTCAGGCCACTTAACACTTCAAACCTGAAGTGGACCCTTCCCGATATATCCTCTACCGTGCCTAATCACTAACCCTGACCATTAAATACTTCCTACATAGGGAAGAGGTGAGCCCTCACATAGCCTCTTAATACTTCAATCCTTGAAGCAAGTCCTTTGTCTTATGACCCATACTCCACAGTGATGTCTCATATTAGTCCAACTATTCATAGGTACTAGTAGCTAGATTAGCTAGGCAGGTTTACCCAACATAATTTGGGACTAAACTCAAGTCCTCTGTGGTTACTTATATAGGTGATGTCTAACATCAGCCCCAAATTCACACTGTTGGTAGCCAGATTAGCTGGGTAGACTTCTGTATGCTCCTCGCATCCCTACAACTTAGTCATAATTTACACTCCCTTAACATACTATCACACATCTCACCGCATACATTATTAAGGCTATATAAGAAACTTCTTTTTTCGCTTCTACAATTAATTGCTTTCCTAAGAGGGATTTAATAATAATTAATAAATATTAACTATGCAATTAATATGTTATAATTATATGTTATTTACGCTAATATATATGTATATAACTATGCGCCTAATACATTTCTAAGCATGCGAAGATTGCACCCTAAACCAACATTCAAATGTCCAAACTTTAAAATTATTACAAATCCAATTCTATAACAACAAATATACCATAAATGCAATATCCATAATTCAATCAACAGACTTGTATAAAATAGAATACATAGCTAATTTATTTTATACTAAAATAGTAGAATCAATCAATGATAGAAACTTGCAATTCAAATACTTTTATGCTCTATTCAACTTCTTTTTGCATGATATCAGAAAAAGGGAATTTCTATTTAAATTGCAGAAATTGATAGTGCAAACTATGAATAAAAGAATATGTGCCTTACGCACCATTTCCTAACTATTCTTTTCAAAACCCTTAATTAGATCCAAAGAAAAAGACAAGAAGTGGAATAGAATGTAAAACATTAAAACAGCAACCTTTACACAAATTCCATTATTTTAATATAAATATTTGAGATTCGAATATAAGAATTGACATTCGGCTTTGGGGAATTTTGAAGGTTTTAATGTGAATTTTTCGTAAACCAAAATTCCCCAAGGTATATCAAATCCAAATTATACTATACAATTTTTAAAATAAGAAAGACTAAGATTTCTACTTACAACAGGTCCTTAGCTCTTCCTCTTTTTGGATTTGTCACGCCTTCTATTATCTTATTCAGATCTTCCGTTTCAAAAATATACAACAAAGGATTTTTATATGGATTAGATTAAGAATTTTAGGGGTTGGAGGAGAATAGAATTAGAAACTAAATATTAAATAAATAAAATTTCTTACCAGAAATCCTTAGGAAAATTTCTAAATCTTTGAGGAGAGAGACCGAAAGAGCTTCGCTTGGTACCCAAAGTAATTTATGAATAAAAGTGAAGGGATTAGGCTCTTATTTATAATGTTAGAAAGTACAAAAACCTTCGGATTTAATTCGGATAAAAATAATAAAATCCAAACCATTTAAATGCTGAAAACCCTAGCCGCCATCAATAGGGACCGGTCGATCGCTCCTACCCCACCGATCGGCCGCTAGTAGTCGACCGACCTAAGGTAAGCAGTCGACCAGTAGTATTATTTTGGGAAGGTTTTTATGTGATGTTGATTTATTTATTTAACACCTTAATTACGTTAGCATTTAACATTTACTTAACCCATAAGTCTAATTGCTATTACTTTTTGAATTTCAAATTTAAGAATTAGTTATTTATTTCAATTTGAATTCTATTTAAATTAATTTGAATCCGAAAACTTCTAATGTTAATAAATTTTTTGGTTGAACTCCGTTTCCAATACATTATATATGGAAATTGATCAGAAAATCGCCAAGAATGCAATGGCATATCTTTAGTAGTCAAATTCCATCTTTTACAAAAAAATTCATTTTTAGCCATATCTTATTTAATTTATTTATTAATATTTTCTTATTAGTTATTTCTTATTAATTTTACGGGGTGCTACGTTCTCCCCCCTTAAAAGGATTTCATCCCCGAAATCCCTAAGGGACGGACATCGTAAGGTGTAGTAAGCAGCCATGTTATACAACCATGTTATCTGCATAACTATCCAGTCAACCAAAAAGTGCAATGTGATTATGTATGTACACGTACATCGGTGGGCTATAGGCATGCATGCAAACATCCTAAACGTGCAAAAGTGATAGTAAAAGTGTAGCAACCATATCCTACCATCCAATCTAGCAATCACGATGCAACTAAAATCCAATTTTAAAGAGAAACATTTACCAGTGAAAAGCTTAGGATGAGAAATCCTCATGCTTTCCACTGGATTTTCCCTCCATTTTACTCGAACTAGCCTACTTTTTTTTACTACGGAGCTTCCAAATTCTGCGCTCCCCACTACGTGTGGTGGCACAAGATGCTACTGACTCCATCTCAATGTCCCCCAATTGATCAAGCTCTACCACAATGGTTATGCTATGAAGGCATTTCCACAAGCGTGAAACGTGAAAAACATTATCGATTCCTGTCAATATATTTGATAGCTCCTCATGTTAAGCAAGTCTTCCTATTCTTTCTAAAATCGGGAAAGACCCAACAAATCTTGGTGCCAACTTTCTCGATTTCCAAAATATCATGACTTTTCTAAGAGGGAAACTTTGACAACACCATGTCTCCAACCTCGAACTCCAAATCCTTTCTTCTCTTATTTGCATAGGATTTCTGGCGGTCTTGCACGACCTTCATACGCTGCCTGATTAATTCTACTTTTTTTGAAGTCTCAAGCAAATTAAATCTGGTTCTAGTAGGATTTTGTCGGTGGTTTCCCCCAAAAATTTAGCGATTTGCACGACCTCCCATAAATCGCTTCATAGGAAGCCATACCAATTGTCGTTTAGTGACAATTGTTATACGCAAATTCTAATAAAGGTAAGTTCTTCTTCCATTGTCCTTCAAAATCCATGATGCAAGCTCTTAACATATCTTTTAAGATTCTATTCACCCTTCTAGTTTGACCGTCGATCTGTAGGTGGTAAGCGGTGCTAAGATTTAATGAAGTTCCTAAAGCTAACTAGAACTCCTCCAAAATGTGCTAGTAAATAAGGGGCCCTTATACTAACAATGCTAACCGAAATTCCATGAAATCGAACTACCTTCTTAATATAAATTTCGCGCTAAAGATGTAGCGGTCCTGTTACTTCTAACAGTAATAAAATTAGCACTTTTTAGTGAGCCTATTTACTATAACCTAAATAACATCATTGCCCTTTTGAACTCCTAGGCAACCCATCTATAAAGTCTATTAATATATGCTCACATTTCCAAGTCAGAATCTCTAATGGTAATAACAATCCTCTAGGCTTTCCTTGCTCAGCTTTTATCCTTTGGCACGTAAAACATTTGGAAGCAAATTCGGCAACCCTCTTCTTCGTCCTTGTCTATTAAAAAATTATCTTTATATCCCTACACATCTTATCTCCTCTAGGGTGAATGATCATCCTTGACTATTGACACTCCACATGCTAAAATTTATTTTTCCCAAAATCCTAAGATTTTGGAATTGAAGCATTCTTTATTCCTAGTTACTAACCTAATTTCCTCATTAACTTCCAATCATTCCTAAAGTTTATCGCTAGTTAAATGTGTTTATGAAATTTCCTTATTTACGCTATTCCTCGGTATGTATATATTTATCTAGCGGTCTAATCACATCTATAAAATCAACACATTGATAAAATAGGAACATACCTTATACCATATCGTACGCTTTTCCTATAACCTAAGGGAGACAACTAGCAATAACATTCCCAAGTACTCTAAAAGAAAATTTTGTTGGAAGCTTCCATTTATTATCAACTAGTGTTAATGATGTTGGGGTTCTAATACTCCTTACAAAATTAAAATGGACACTCCTAGAATGTAATTCCATCATCACCCACCTTCCTTAATTCTCCTTCTTAGTTTCTAATAAATGTCTATCACCCGTAATAATTGATCACTAATGTCAAAATTGGACAATCACTAATCAATCCTCATATAACCCTTTAATCTATTTACCAGCTTCAAAATCCATATATTACCGCTATTCAATTCCTGCACATATACCATATTAAATTCCATAATCAGTCCCCACTTAATTCCTTTTAATTCTCTATTAATTATAATTTAATGTCCATTAAATCTATAATTAATGTTCATAAATCCTAGTCCTATAATTACTAAGATGTTAACGGCTAATATGAATACCATTGTAAATTACGCTATTTATATATTTTTATTTTTGTACATAAGCGCGGTTATACGTGTGTGTATCTTCTTTCTAATTACTAATTTCTAAATGAAAAAATTCCTTTCCACATTTTAATTTATCAGAGCTATCATTCCAAAAAGGATTATCATTATAATTTTCCATGAATATACTTTCATTGTACAAATTATGGAAAAGAATATCTATTTCTTACACGTTTGTTTCCCTTTTTGGTATATCCCTTGTTAATTCAAACGACACGCTTTTATACATTTTTTTTGGAATTGGATAAATTATGGAAATTACACAGAACCTGCTTCAAATAAATCAAAATATAGAAGTTCATATTCCAAGTCAACTAAGGCAACTTAGTTTACAATGAAATTATAGATTTCGAATATCTTTACAACATTTACCATCATTCTACAAATAAATATTTGGGACTGATTTAAAATTTATAGATCAGGTTGTACATATTATTCCTATTTTATTAATATCCCAAAACATTTACTCTGTCTTACCTAGGTATTGATCCTTATCTACTCTGTATATAAAAACAAATTGGTTTAGTCCTCGCCATTCTTAAAACTAAAATTTCACAATCATGAAGTACCTAATCTGAAACCTTTATCTTAGTAGCCACATTATGCTAGTATATAGCAATTGAAATTAAGAAATCTTCTCATTTCAAAAGAAAACTTTTAAACATATTTTCCAAAAGAATCTCCAACTTATAAAATAGTTTGAAGGATCGAATTCCCAAAAGCATTTACACATCATATTTTATTTTATTCTATATATTTATTCTATTTTTATTTTCAGTTATATTTATATTACAAAATCTTTCAAAAATATTTGAACTCAACTTCTTAAGAGAATTAAAAATTACTTTCAAAAGCATTCGAACACAATTTTCAAAACATTTGCCGCTTTATTTTTAACCCAAATTCAAAAATTGCTTAGCAAAATAATTTCCCATCTCAAAGACTTTTGCCACAAAGATTTCCTTTCTTTAAAAGTAGGATTTTTAACCGAAAACATTCAAAAACTCAATTATCATACCACTTAATCATTTTTTTCAAAAACATCTTTTATAACTTTAAACAATGAAAAGTGGAGTAGACAAGGATAATTTCTATCCTATCATTTTCTTATCCTATTCTTATTACTTCTCTCTTTTATTATCTCTAACTAGATTACTAATCCTACTTTATATAATTTCCTAATGCTATTTCTATCAAAATCTCCCAACGTTGCCTCTATTTATATTTCTCCTACCAAAATGGCTTCTACATTATTTTAATCAAGTTCCATTTCCATTTATCTCCTTTTAATAAGAACTTTTAAAAAAAGAACTTTCAAATTTATGAAATAGGAAAAATCATAAAGTCCAACCTATGCTCTATTTTACATTTATTTTAAAACGAAGAATCTCTTTATCCAAAAATCGATAACTTATTTAACTCAACCAATTTTTAAACTAGAATTTCAAAAATGAAAAATCTTTTTTACCAAAAACCTTTTAATCGGAAACTTTTGATGCTTAGTAATTTTTTTTTAAAATTATGAATTTCTAGACACTTCCCAATAAATCCTTCGAAAAATCCATTCAAAACATTTCAAGGAATTTTTCAAAAACCTTTTATCAAATTATTTCCCATGGGGTTGGATTTAGAAATTGACTTTAATTGTCCTTTCTTTTGTACTTTCTTCTTCTCTACTCAATCTTTATAAAAATCCGATTATCTCCTTGTGGTGATTAATGTACACCTTCTTACGGGAACTTGCTCCACTCCTTCATTTCTTAATTTACTCGTATCATTCCTTACTCTCGGGTGTTTACAACACATAGGTTCTCATCTCCCATCTATTTTTATGTATTGGGCTAGGCCCACTAATCTTTGTCCATATAATTAAGGCTATATAATTTATCATAATGAAAATTATACTGCCTTATAATATTTAATTGCTACCTAACATGTTTATTTTCTATTTTTATAAATATCAATTGTCTGTAATAAATGATTATTATTCTACTTGACAATTTTTAAAGACATTTATTTATTCATTCTAATTTTACCTATTATGCCTTCCTTATCTCTCTATAATTACTCTAATAATCTATTTAGTAAGCCTCATTAATCCATTTATATCATTTTTAAATCTTTGTAACTCTCTATTTATTGCATATTTATTGCCCTATTAATTTTTGAGTTACAATCTTTTCTATCTATATTTCCTAAGATAATATTATATTTGAAGTAAAGATTTTCCTAGTGTGTTTGCGTATGTTTAAAATAAGTGTGGGTGTGTGTGTCTATATATATATATAGTAGGATTTTTGAAAAATACTTTCAAAAATAACAAGTATGCCACTCATATGTATACCTATCCACATCGATCGGGTAACCTAAACTCCGATACCAAATGTAACAACCAACCTTCAAATGAACCTAATTTTCGACCCATAAAAGGCCCGTCGAACCATATACTCACTCCAAAGCTTGCTGTTGGTTGGAAAAATTAATACAAAGAACAATACACAGAACTATTTATAGACACATCAGAATATCACAAGGGAATGATATAATATAATATCAAAACAGTACCTATTTTACATAAAAATTCAAATGTCAGAACCATACAACATAATCCCATATAACATCGCCAAATATCTATGGTGCGGTATTTCAAATTACATAGCAATTTCAGTGGATACATAAAATAACATAGATAGTTAAATAACTGCCACAAATCTACGTCTCTGCCACTATCTTCGAAAATCTGCATCGTCATCTCTAACTTGTGTTGTAATGAGGAGGGAGTCAAAACAATGTCTGGTTAACAAAAATCTTGTGCCTTTTTACAATAGTACTTGGATAGTACAATTTAAAGAAGAATATGTTTTCTATATCTAACTATATTGTAAGTCTTTCAACCATAAGCCCTAAGGCTGTGAGAAATGCAGATTACGGATCTTAAGGCTAGAATTAACACTAGAGGGGGGGTGAATAGTGTTTTAAGGAATTACTAACTCTTTTTGAGTTCATATTAATTTGAACACAAATGTATGCAATATTCAGACACAGATATGATCACAGAATCAAACACAGATGTAGATATAAAGTAAAAGCAATAAAGGAAAGAACACACTGGATTTTATACTGGTTCGGAGTTACCCTACATCCAGTCCCACAACACAAGTACGGATTTCCTTTCAAAATCAATTCTTACAATTACACCCTCGATTTCAAGGCCACGAGGTACACCGCTCTAGATTCACAATCCTCTGGGTAGAGATACTCGATTTTACGGGCAACAAGTTCACCCGATTGATTTTCCAGGCTACAATCACACCTTTTCTCGCTCGATTGAATATAAAGAAGTCTATAACTCTGAATAGCACTGGGATCTTGTTAAGATAGTGATAGAGAATCAAACCAGAGATGATCTAGTTAGATTCAATGGTGATTTCGGCAGAGTAATGGTAAAAATGTATATAAAGAAATGTGGAAGAAGAAGAAGAGGAGTGAAATCAGAGAAAAAGTGATTATAAATTCATTTAAAACAGCCCCTATTTATAGTAGAACAACAGCCATGTCCATTCGTGAAAGGATATGACGAATAGACACTTCCTTTGAAATTCAAACTTTTGAAATAAACTGTCACCTTGTCGACAAAGGGTCCTTGGGGTTGTCGACAAGCCTAAGTTATTTTTGGTAATTTGTTTTTCTTTGAAAATAACTTCTATCGTGTATTAAAACTATTTTAAACTTTATAAATATACTTAACTATAGTTAAAATACATAAATAAGTATAGAGAATGATATTTTGGTATATATAAAATTTTACTATAATTTTATATTTAAATCTAAGTATAAATATTAAAAGTTAAATATATTATAATTAAAAGATAGTTTAAAACCAAGGATAATTTGATATTGAAAATAAAGATTATTTTGAGGCTAAAAGTATTTTAAAACCAGGATAGATGTTTTTGATTTAAAAAGGAAGATTTTGAAATCATTTTGAAAACAAAATATAATTTTGTAAAACATTTAAATAAAAGTTAGTGGATACAAAACAATGTTCCACTAGATTTTTCGTAGGTTCCATCCTACTTAGGGTTCCATCCCTTTAACAAGCTCGAAGTGGATTCCATTCCATGAATAAAATGGATTTTAAGATGTCAGTGCTTTTCTAGGAGTTTTAACAAAATTCCTAACTAATTTACTTATCTTGAAATCTTGAACTCTTGATAATCTTGATACTCATGAGTCTTGAATCTTGATATCTTCGATCTTGAGTTCATCAGTTCTTGAATCTCTATACTGTACAGTCTTCATTCTTTGGTACATGTATATATATCTTGCATATACATATATATCTAAACAATAATGTTAGTATTTATATTTTATAATCTTATTCTAAGGTTGTTGTCATCAAAACCAACTTCTCAGCGACTAACAATCTCCCCCTTTTTAATGATGACAACATTTGTTTATAAAATATTACGTCTATCCTAATAACTCCCCCATAATCTATGCCTAACTAATCTATTTTATACTTCTCCCCCTTTGTCATCAACAAAAACTAACTCCAAACTATATAACTCCCCCTTATTCTTGTACTAAAGTACCTGCATTAATAAAATATATAATGGAGTATATAATAGATAGATTAATAGATAATTATACCGATGGACATGATAATTAATCACAGATCGTATAAATATCAATGTGTATTTATACATATTATGTTTTGCACACCAATTATCAATCCACACCAAACCAAATCAAATCAAATCAATCCAAGCAATCAATTCAAATCAAATAAAGCAATCAAATAAAATCAAACATTACGAGGAACTTCCACCCATCCTTCTTCTCCAAATATAGGGTCTTCTTTAATGACATCCCAATTTTCATTTTCATTGGTGAGAGAGACTGGAGGATGTGCTTTATTATCATCTTTGTGCAGGGAGGAAATCATCCATCTAATCGCATCGAAATGTTTTTCTTGCTCCTTGATCATCTTCATTTGACTCAACTCTAAGTGTCGCTAATTACGGAGAATGAAAGAAAGAATATTCTTGAAAGAAATAAGGGTTTCTTCAAGATTCTCGGTCAAACTATGAATTGGATCAGCCATATTTGAGTTTGTCAGAAGAAATATTGATAGAGTAGATAAGAAATGATTTTGAGTGTTGAATTCTGGAAGAAATATGTATTTATAGGTGTAGAAATTTGTTTGAAATGAATAGACACAAGGTAGTTATTCAAATTTCAAATTTAAAATGAAAAGTCATTTCTGACCGGTACTTGTCGACAAGGTCTCTAGGGGGTTGTCGATAGGGGTCAGTTAATTTTGATGACTCATTTTGTCTTTGTGAATAATTGTGTGTGTATATATATATATTTATATAATATACTAACATTTATTCTGGAGATAAGATAAGCTAGATAACAGAAAAGTAATTCAATTTCATTTCATAATAGAACGATACAATGATTAAACATTAAGAACTACACGAACATTCAAATCAAAACAAACTAAAACCAATACAACATGACATGAAAAGGTAGAACTAGTTAGAGGATGATGAAGATGAAGATAATCCAAGCTTCTTGCTGACTTTGGAGAAAAACTTGTTCATCTTGGATGACATTTTATCCAATTTCTTACTAACGGACTGTTTAAGAGTCCGTTGATTCTCAACAATGGTCTTTTGATTTTTGAGTAAGGTTTTGTTGGTTGGATTAGAGGGATAGTCAATACTTTCCAAGGATGTTTCACCTTCTTCTTCTTCTATTTCCATTTCATCCCCTTCTTCTTCTTCTTCTTCTTCTTCTTCTTCCTCCTCTTCCATCTCCTCATGAGCCAAACGCTCTTCCTTTTCGGCAAGAGTCTCATATGGTTGAAAAACATATGGAATTTTCATAAGAGAAATTTTTGAGTGATTAAAAACTTTTCTTGAAACAAATTCTTCTCCTTTGAAATCCACTCCAAAATAATTAAAAATCCGAGTGAGATAGATTCCATGATACAAAGTGTTTTCACCCACTTCAAAATTTTTGGGACGAAATTCATCCAAAATAACTTGCGCCCAATTAATATCATAATTTCCAAAAATAGCAAAAAGTGCTTTGCAAACTTTTGAAGCTGGATTGTTAAAACTCCCCGATCTTGGGGTCAAAGAATGTTGTAAAAGAAGATTAACAATTCTTGCTTTTGGTCGAAAGTTTCGATTTATGAATTCAAAGTTATAGTCTCCTTCGAAAATGTGATGAAATGTCTCATGATCATTTTCATCGATATTAAAACTAGAAAGATCCATTCCTGTGCTCTTGCAATTCAGAATGGTACCCAAAACATCACAATTTAAAATGATTCTAGTGCCTTTGACACTACTCCAAATTTCATCATCATTTCCATTATAAAATCCACGGTTGAGATTTGCATAGAAAATTTTAACAAGATTTGGATAACAAACAAAGTCATTTTGTGAAGCATCAACAAGACTAAGAACTTGGTTGTTTGCAAAAAGAGAATCGATTTAATAAGTAGAGAAATCTTGAAGTAAAGCAAACTTTTCGGGATGGACTTTTCCATAGTTAGCATAGTTGATATATGCTTTTATAGCCTCCGGATTATTGAGAAGTTGCTCTTTTATATTTCTGGAAAGTCTCATTGTGGAAGGGTTGCTTGAAGAAGCCATTAGAGTAGAGTGTAGAGAGCTTGATATTTTGAAATAAGAGTTTGAATTTGAAAATGAAAGTGAAAAGTTGTGATAAGAGATAGTAAATAAATAGATTCTCAAGGGACAGGTTCTCTGGTCAAAAGGTGACTTTTCAGAGACTTGAATGAAGTGAAAAGATGGAGGGAAATTCAAACATTTGAATTCAAATTTGAATTTCAAATTTTTGTACCCTTGTCGACAATGTGGGGGGCCCTTGTCGACAGGTGTCTCTGAATTTTCATGATTTATTTCTCTTAAGTATTCTAATATATATATATATATATATTTATTATTTTTAATGTCTATATAATATCTGGAATATTACTAGAATTATAGTATATTCCATAAAATATTATGATACTATTTAAAAATAAAAAAATAAAAAAATAATAAAAAATTTAAAATTCAAACGACGCACCAATTCAAAATCAACCAATCAAACATCCAACCCTAAGTATGCAATTTCAATCAATGTATTGTAAACGTGTACCTTTTTCTGAGTCCGTTTCTCTGAATTCGTCGGAATCGTGAACTGCCGTGAAACACATATTTGAATTATCTATCTTCTGATCATCATCGCTTGAGGACGAATCTGAGTCATCTAGAGTAGCGGTAAATGCACATTTTCGTTTCTTTACGGAATCATTGTTTATAGGAAGATTTTGCTTATCTGGATGAGGACAGTCTCTTTTGATATGGCCTGCTTCTGTTAGGAAATCAAATCTACGGTTTCGATGACAACAACTATACAATGGAAATCGAATATGCATATATATTTCTACTTATAGGTAATTACTAAAGTAACATCACTAGAGAGACAAGAACAAGGCTCAATGAACGTATCAAGAGGCTACAATTCGATAGAATCAGAAGAACGACAAAACAGATACAAGAAAAGCAACATGCACAAGATCAGACGACTGGGTGCACTAGCCAGACGTCTAAATAAATCCTTTGGATTACAAACCAGATAGAATCAGACGTCTGGTAATGTACTCAGACGTTTGAAAGTCTACAATATACAAAAATATAATGAGCCATACGTCTGAGACATATTCCAGACGTCTGAAACTGATCTCGACTGTTGACATTCAAATTACAACTGCCGTAATTGAAAAGACACCTTCGCTTCTCTTCGCTGCAACTCTTCATCACCATCGGAAGCGACCATAGAACACCTGTTAATGGATGCAACTACTCAAGGAATCTCTCTACCGCTATAAATAGCATCAAGAATCCAAGAGAAGATCTCACCTTACTTACTTGTGCTCTTTACTCTTATACTCTGATATATTCTTGATTACTAGCAATCTATACTTGTATTCTACTCTTCCAAATATACAGTTCCTCATAGACAATACTCTCTAGATATATATTGGAAGCATTTGTATTATATAGTCAAAATCCGTGTAATAGAGAACACACAGTTGACAAAGAAACTCTGCTATTGTAAACCTATTCCTCCGGGTGAAGTGAGGGTTATTCGGTGAAAGGAAATTCCGAAGAGGAGCTTCGGGACTGGACGTAGGACGGGAGGTCCGAACCCGTATAAAATCCCTTGTGTGATTATTCTTATTTACATACTTTACTATTGTTACACTATAGTTTAAATTAGTCATATACTTTTCATTTGTATAATCGATCCACCATATTATAGACCTTCAATTGGTATCAGAGCAAGGTTTGATCAAAGTACAGTAACACGATTTTGAATCATTTAATATGGCAAGTATTTTTCAAGAAGGACAATCCACAGCACGACCCCCACTTTTTAATGGCTCTAACTATGCATATTGGTCAACGCGTATGAGAATTTTTATGGAAGCTAATGGTCTAGAAATTTGGTCAGCCACTCAAGATAAATATGAAGCACCTACTACTGCTATGAACACATGGACCTATGCACAAAAGACCTTAGCATCAAACAATGCTAAAGCTATGAACGTTTTATTTTGCTCTCTAGACAAAAATGAATTTTCACGTGTCATGTTATCCACAACTGCATTTGACATTTGGCGTACCTTACAAATTACACACGAAGGTACAACAAAGGTCAAACAAACTAAGATTTCAATTTTGCAAAACCAATTCTCGTCATTTAAAATGAAGCAAAATGAAACTATTGTTGACATGTATTCTAGATTTCAAACTATCCAACATGATCTTATGGCATTAGGAGTTAAGTTTACTGATTTTGATTTAGTTTCTCGAATACTCAACTCCTCAACATCGGATTGGGAAAGGAAGGTATTACCTATTGAAGAAGCTAGTGATCTCTCTACTCTCAAAATTGAAGAGTTGATAGGAAATTTAATGTCCTATGAAGCTAATTTGCAGGCACGAAAAGAACTAAATTCGAAGAAGAAGAACATAACATTCCCAGCAACAAAAAACGATGACTCTGATTTAGATGAAGAAGAGATAGTCTTCATTGCCAAGAATTATAACAGATTTAAGAAATTTAGGAAGATGACCAAATTCCAAAAAGAAGGGAAGTCCAACACAACAAACCTATCTCAAATCAAGTGCTATGAATGTGATCAATACGGACATATGAAGAAGGATTGCCCTAAATTCAATAATGATAAAAAAGAAGAACAAATTTGAAAAACTCAAAAAGAAGAAGGCTTTCAAAGTAACATGGGATGACTTGGATTCTTCATCATCTGAAAGTGATAGTGATAGTGATGGAGAACAAGCTAATGTATGTTTTATGGCACAAACTGATGAGGTATGTCTGGAACTTAGCTATGACGAATTATTGGAACTTAGCATGGAATTAGATGATAAATTTAGACAAACTAAAAAATTGAACAAAGAATATATAGTCAAAATAAATAGATTAGAACTTGAAGTAGGAATGTTAAAAGATGAAAAAATTAAACTAGAATTATCTCAAGAAAAAATTAAAAATAATTTGATAGAAAGTAGGCTATTGCTATTGATTTTGAAAACACTAAAATAGTGAAGGATAATTTGCTAAAAGAAAATGTCAACTTGAAAAGCAATATTGAAATATTGAAAATTGAAAATTTAGAATTAAAAGAAAAATTAGATAAAATCACAAATAATGTGTCAAAATTTAATAAAGGAAAATAAGATTTGGAAAATCTTATCAAAACTTCAAAACCTTCAAGCAATAGAAATGGAATAGGATTTAAAAATACTTCTAATCAAAAAGGAAATGATGCTAAAAATTTTAGTTATAAAAAAACTAAAAGTTTACCTACGTCAAATATGAATACCAAAACTATGAAAATTTGGATTCCTAAGACAAATAATAATTTGATTAAACAAAAACATATTAATAATTTCTTAGAGAATGTAGTCTATAATAAAAATTATATTTATAAAGGTACCAAACCATCTTGGGTATGGCTACCTTCTCCTAACAATTAGGACTCTAACAAAGTATATGGGTACCAATTAAAACATCTTTTATTTTGCAGGTACCCAAAATAAAACATAAGGAGAAATGGATACTAGATAGCGGATGCTCCAAGCATATGACCGGAAATTCAAAAATGTTATCAAAACATACATCGATGGTGGAACGGTAACCTTTGGAGATAATTCAAAAGGATATGTCGTGGGAATTAGAGAAGTCATCAACTCTGGTATTTCTAATTCTCCTATTATTACAAATGTTTTATTAGTAGAAAATCTAAAACACAACCTAATGAGTATTAGTCAATTATGCGACAAAGGTTTCTTTCGAAAAAGATAGATGTAATATTTTAGATAATAACAAACAACTTGTATTTGAAGGTTTTAGAAACAAAAATATCTATGTATTAAACATGAATATAAATAAAAATTCAAGTTTATGTTTAACCGCCAAACTAATGATCCATGGTTATGGCATAAACTATTTTGTCATATCACCTTCAAAAATATTAATAAATTGGCAAAATATGAGTTAGTTAGAGGTTTACCTAAAATAAATTACAAAGTAGAAAATTTATGTGACGATTGTCAAATTGGAAAACTAAAGAAAAGTTCTTTTAAATCTAAAAATAATATTTCTACAAAACAACCATTAGAATTATTACATTTAGATTTATTTGGTCCAACACAAATACGATCTATAAATCACAACAAATATGTTTTCGTAATAGTTGATGACTTTTTGAGATATACATGGACCTTGTTTTTAAAACATAAAAGCGATACTTTTGGTATGTTTAAAATATTTGCTAAAAGAATTAAAACACAAATGGACTTGAAAATTAAAAATATTCGAAGTGATCACGGAGGAGAATTCGAAAACGATCTTTTTACTAATTTTTACAATAAGAAAGGAATAAGTCATAATTTTTCTTTTCCTTGCACACCTCAACAAAATGGTATAGTAGAAAGAAAAAATTGTACGTTACAAGAATGTGCACGAACACTACTAAATAGTAGTGGTTTACCAAAACACTTTTGGGCAGAAACTATGGCCACAGCTTGTTATGTGTTGAATCGAGTAACCATACGTCCTATGACTAAACAAACTTGTTTTGAAATATTTTTTGGAAGAAAACCTAAAGTATCATACTTTAAAACTTTCGGTTCAAAATGTTTTATATTAAATACAAAAGATAACTTAGGAAAATTTGACCCGAAGGCCGATGAAGGTATCTTTGTTGGATATTCGGATCGTAGCAAAGCATATAGAATTTTTAATAAATGAAATAATACTATTGAAGAAAGTTTACATGTTTCGTTCGACGAAAATCTATTTAACCATCATACTAATGATGAAGAAGAAATTATTCCACTAAAAAATTCAACAAATTCTATCAATAATGAAACAAATGTGCAAAATAACACTTTAATATCATCCCCTAGAATCCTTAAGAATCATCCAAAAGATAATATCATTGGAGATATCAATTCTAGAGTAACTAGAAATCAAATTAATCAAATAAGCCATGTAGCATTTGTGTCTATTATTGAACCAAAAAATTATATAGAAGCTTCAAACGATAACTTTTGGATAATGGCTATGCAAGAAGAATTGAATCAATTTGAACGTAATAATGTTTGGGAACTAGTACCAAGACCTGAAGACCAATTGGTTATAGGAACAAAATGGGTATTTAAAAACAAAGCAGACGAGAATGGAAATATTGTTAGAAATAAAGCACGTTTAGTTGCTCAAGGCTATAATCAAGAAGAAGGTATCGATTATGACGAAACCTTTGCTCCAGTAGCTAGATTAGAAGCCATTCGTACATTACTCGCCTTTGCAACTCATCACAATTTTAAACTATTTCAAATGGATGTCAAAAGTGCTTTTTTAAATGGTTTTATTAAGGAAAATGTATATGTGGAACAACCCCCATTATTTGCTCACGAATAATATCCCGATCATGTTTTTAAATTACAAAAAGCTTTATATGGTTTAAAACAAGCTCCCCGAGCTTGGTACGAACGACTTAAAAATCACTTAATTACATCTGGTTTTCAAATAGGTAAAATCGATACAACTTTATTTATTAAAAGAGAAAATAACGATATTTTAGTTGTGCAAATTTACGTAGACGATATTATTTTTGGTTCAACTAATGAAAATCTTTGTAATCAATTTTCAAATATTATGAAAAATGAATTTGAAATGTCTCACATGGGAGAATTAAATTACTTCTTGGGTTTACAAATAAAACAACTTGAAAATGGTATTTTTATTCATCAAGAAAAATATTGTAACAACCTATTATGATGCTTTGGAATGGAAAAAATTTCAAGCAAACCAACACCGATGAGTACTACTATTCACTTAGAAAAAAGGATGATAACGGAAAAGATTTTGATGAAAAATTATATCGTAGCATTATTGGTTCTTTACTCTATTTGATGTCTAGTCGACCCGATATTATGATGAGTGTATGTCTTTGTGCTCGATTTCAAGCAAAACCAAAAGAACCTCATCTAAGAGCTGTTAAGCGTATTATACATTATCTATCTACTACTAGAGATTATGGTTTGTTTTACCCTAAAGGATCATCGTTTGAACTAGTTTCATATAGCGATGCGGATTTCGGTGGATGTAGAACAGTCGTAAGAGTACTAGTGGAACATGTCACTTTATCGGACAATCATTAGTTTCATGGTTTAGCAAAAAGCAAAATTGTGTTTCTTTATCTACTTGCGAAGCCGAATATATCTCAGCAGCTCTAGCATGTGCACAAGTAATATACATGCAACAAACACTTACGGACTTCGGCAAAATTATCAATAAATCTCCAATATATTGTGATAACACGAGTGCAATAAATTTATCAAAAAAACCCTGTCAATCACTCACAAACTAAGCATATAGATATACGACATCATTTTCTACGAGACAATGTTCAAAAAGGAAATATTTCATTAGAATACGTAAATACCGAAAATCAAATAGCAGACATCTTTACAAAACCACTAAATGAACAAACTTTTATTAAACTCCGACCTGATTTAGGGATTTGCTCTCTTCATGATCTGCTTACTTAATAATCACTGCTTCATCTAGGCTATGTTTAGTCATTTGTTTTTCTATCCACAAATTATAATTACTAATTTGGGCACCTTTTTTTAGATAGTTAGTTTTTCTATAAATAATTTTTTAACTTATATATAAATAGTTATACAACAAGAAAAATTATACACACACAATTCATATCTTCTTCAAGAAATAAAATATAGCCATGTCTTCTGAGAACTCTTATATATCCATCTCGTTATCTACGCCGAAAAGCTCGGCTGATACACCACAACAGCTTCCTACACCCACACCAAATCAGGAACCGACTAATAGGTGGTCCTCATATCACACGGGATTTACTCCCGATAGCAAGAAGACTAAAAGATCTCTATTTGTCTCTCCTAACACAAAGGAGAAAATTGATGAAATTCATCACTATCAGAAACAACAAATAGATCTTCAACGAGAACTATATTTTGAACAAAAAGTTACAGCACGTCGGCTAAGTTTTTTGGAGCAAGTAGCGATGAAGTTTTGTACGTCACGGAAGAAAGATGTCCATGAACCGCTTCCAAAGCCTTGCAGTTCTTTAGATCCCTCGTCTTCATATCGTACCCCTTCGGATCCTTCACCGAGACGATTTTCTGGCTCTCCAAGAACCCACGAACGTGGAAATATATGGTCTCCACTTAAACCATGGAAGGATAACAAGTCAGGAGATCGTAGAACTCCGTCGCCTTCTAAATAAAGTATTTTTGTTATTGTATGTATCTATCTTTGTTTGTTATTTTACACAAATAAAACTACATTTTGTTTTTTAATAAAATAGAGAATCAAGAAATAAGAAAAACCATCAAATTTTAGGCTATTTTTAGAAAAATTGCCTAAATCAGACGTCTGGATATGGACCTCAGACGTCTGACAATATGATATACGTCTATTTTTTTCCTCTGTGCATATATCAGATGTCTGTTACACCTCCCAGACATCTGAAAATTTGCTCTGTCTACTCGAATTTAAAAATTAGAAGCTTTCAGACGTCTGAAATTGGTTCCTAAACCTCTGGTAAAACTCTCTGAATATCAAATTTTACGCATTCGATCAAACCAGACGTTTAACTCATAAACCAGACGTCTGAACTTATCTACTGTGTTCAATTTAGGGCAAACCAAACGTCTGATTTAGCGTCCAGACGTCTGAAATTCAATCGACTCTTTAAATTAACCCAGATAACGTCATTTTTTTACTTTCATCTCAATTTTTTTCATTTGCGATTTCACCATTGACGATTTTTCTCTCAAAAACTTCCTTTTTACGCGAGCTCAAATCATAATGCCTCCTAGAACTAAAAATCTCAAGATATCAAAAACAAGACCAACCAACATCATCTTCAAATCCCCAAGTCTGCTCGGATGATCAAATTGAAAAATGGATGAATATAGCACCACATTCAATCAAGAGGTATGAAGATATACAAAAGAAAAAGCTTCACACAGGTCCTTTCTATAATCTACTTAAATTTCCAATGTACGATTTGGATGAAATGTGTGAGAATGCCGGACTAGAAACATTAATTTCGTTCACTCCAAATGACGTCCAAATCGATCAATTGGCAATATTTCTTTTCTATGCAAACTTGGATAGCACTTCAGTATGGAACGCTGAAGATGAAGATAACTGGCTATGGTCTAGCGTGTATGGCAACACGATTAGACTAACTCCTGACATAATAGGTAGAACCCTAGGATGTTCTGACACGGGCGAAGATTTATACAACATTCCCGATATGCGCTTCAAGCCAAGAAATAGTATAACACATCAAATTTGGGAAGATGAAATGCCAAAGTTTGCCTCTAAATATCTACGTCCAAAAGCACGACTCCTAACTCGAATGGTAATCAATACCATCGTTCCACGTTTGGGAAGCTATGAGCAAATAACCGAGTTAGAGCACAAAGCCTTATATGCTCTATTTAGTGGAACAAGAGTGAATTGGGCCAAATTCATCTTTGACGAGCTCAAACAATTTTGGAATCGATCACGGCCATCAATTATTTACCCGACATATATTATACGACTTCTTCGTGCACATAACATCCCATCCTACCTATCGACTTTCGAAGAAATCTCACCAAAATATGCTACCACCAAATTTTTCTCACTTATGCACTTACCCGAGATTCCCCCCTTCGAAGATTGGACGCACAATCGTCAAACTAGACAAGTTGAGCCTCCACCTCAACCACACAATGCACCATCTCAAGAGGAGGAACACCATCGAGAAGCAACCCCACCTCCTCCTGCACCATTTGATTATCCAGGACAGGATGAGATTATGGAGACTCGAACGGATACAAATCCAAATGAAAGTGTTTGAGATCTTACCCTTAGAAATCAACATATATTATCTCAAAATCAAAAACTTTTGGCTAAGCGGATTGACAAACTCGAAACATCATTTGCTACACGTCTAGCAACTGTTGAAGAATCTCTTTTGACTGTCTTATCGGTTCTCAAAGAAGTACTCCAACGGGTCCACGGTCCAACACCACCATCTGAAGATTGGCCAACCCCAGTACCTTCTCCTCCCACAAAACATTCAAATCTTTATGAGGACGAACCTCTCAAACAAGCTTTGACATCTCCTACAAAGCCTAGCACTTCTGAAAAAGAAGAAACAGGGGATGATCAAGACAAAGCTTCTCCAAAGAAATCATAGATTTTAGAATTTCAGGATTTCAACTTTTGTAAATTTGACAAAATCTATGAATGTAATCAATGTCAAATTATTAATGAAATTTTCCTTTTGGGTTTTATCTTTGATGATTGGCTTACATTTTATAATTCTTTTTGATAATGCCAGAGGGGGAGAAATATAAGTATAATTTAAGCACATATTCAGGGGGAGATTTATAAAATTATATATAAGTACATTGTATAGTTGTCATCATCAAAAAGGGGGAGATTGTTAGGAAATCAAATCTACGGTTTTAATGACAACGACTATACAATGGAAATCGAATATGCATATATATTTATATTTATAGGTAATTGCTAAAGTAACATCACTAGAGAGACAAGAACAAGGCTCAAAGAACGTATCAAGAGGCTATAATTCAGAAGAACGACAACACAGATACAAGAAAAGCAACATGCACAAGATCAGACGACTGGGTGCACTAGCCAGACGTCTGAATAAATCCTTTGGATTACAAACCAGACAGAATCAGACGTCTGGTAATGTACTCAGACGTTTGAAAGTCTAAAATATACAAAAATA
Source organism: Allium fistulosum (assembly GCA_030737815.1). NCBI lineage: Eukaryota > Viridiplantae > Streptophyta > Magnoliopsida > Asparagales > Amaryllidaceae > Allium > Allium fistulosum. Next base: position 92,083,461 of record CM060905.1, read on the forward strand.
TAAAGAGCCAGACGTCTGAGACATATTCCAGACGTCTGAAACTGATCTCGACTGTTGACATTCAAATTACAACTGCCGCAATTGAAAAGACACCTTCGCTTCTCTTCGCTGCAACTCTTCATCACCATCGGAAGTGACCATAGAACACCTGTTAATGGATGCAACTACTCAAGGAATCTCTCTACCGCTATAAATAGCATCAAGAATCCAAGAGAAGATCTCACCTTACTTACTTGTGCTCTTTACTCTTATACTCTGATATATTCTTGATTACTAGCAATCTATACTTGTATTCTACTCTTCCAAATATACAGTTCCTCATAGACAATACTCTCTAGATATATATTGGAAGCACTTGTATTATATAGTCAAAATCCGTGCAATAGAGAACACATAGTTGACAAAGAAACTCTACTATTGTAAACCTATTCCTCCGGGTGAAGTGAGGGTTATTCGGTGAAAGGAAATTCCGAAGAGGAGCTTCGGGACTAGACGTAGGACGGGAGGTCCGAACCCGTATAAAATCCCTTGTGTGATTATTCTTATTTACATACTTTACTATTGTTACACTATAGTTTAAATTAGTCATATACTTGTCATTTGTATAATCGATCCACCATATTATAGACCTTCAATTGGTATCAGAGCAAGGTTTGATCAAAGTACAGTAACACGATTTTGAATCATTTAATATGGCAAGTATTTTTCAAGAAGGACAATCCACATCACGACCCCCACTTTTTAATGGCTCTAACTATGCATATTGGTCAACGCGTATGAGAATTTTTATGGAAGCTAATGGTCTAGAAATTTGGTCAGCCACTCAAGATAAATATGAAGCACCTATTACTACTATAAACACATGGACCGATGCACAAAAGACCTTAGCATCAAACAATGCTAAAGCTATGAACGTTTTATTTTGCTCTCTAGACAAAAATGAATTTTCACGTGTCATGTTATCCCAACTGCATTTGACATTTGGCGTACCTTACAAATTACACACGAAGGTACAACAAAGGTCAAACAAACTAAGATTTCAATTTTGCAAAACCAATTCTCGTCATTTAAAATGAAGCAAAATGAAACTATTGTTGACATGTATTCTAGATTTCAAACTATCCAACATGATCTTATGGCATTAGGAGTTAAGTTTACTGAGTTTGATTTAGTTTCTCGAATACTCAACTCCTCAACATCAGATTGGGAAAGGAAGGTATTAGCTATTGAAGAAGCTAATGATCTCTCTACTCTCAAAATTGAAGAGTTGATAGGAAATTTAATGTCATATGAAGCTAATTTACAGGCACGAAAAGAACTAAATTCGAAGAAGAAGAAGAACATAGCATTCCCAGCAACAAAAAATGATGACTCTGATTTAGATGAAGAAGAGATAGTTTTCATTGCCAAGAATTATAACAGATTTAAGAAATTTAGGAAGATGACCAAATTCCAAAAGGAAGGAAAGTCCAACACAACAAACCTATCTCAAATCAAGTGCTATGAATGTGATCAATACAGACATATGAAGAAGGATTGCCCTAAATTCAATAATGATAAAAAGAAGAACAAATTTGAAAAACTCAAAAAGAAGAAGGCTTTCAAAGTAACAAGAGATGACTCGAATTCTTCATCATCTGAAACTGATAGTGATGGAGAACAAGCTAATGTATGTTTTATGGCACAAACTGATGAGGTATGTCTGGAACTTAGCTATGACGAATTATTGGAACTTAGCATGGAATTAGATGATAAATTTAGACAAACTAAAAAATTGAACAAAGAATATATAGTCAAAATAAATAGATTAAAACTTGAAGTAGGAATGTTAAAAGATGAAAAAATTATCTTAGAAGAAGAACTAGAATCATAGTGGACTGCTGAGCAAATTTTCCTTTTGGGTTTTATCTTTGACGATTGGCTTACATTTTATAATTCTTTTTGATAATGCCAGAGGGGGAGAAATATAAGTATAATTTAAGCACATTCAGGGGGAGATTTATAAAATTATATATAAGTACATTGTATAGTTGTCATCATCAAAAAGGGGGAGATTGTTAGGAAATCAAATCTATGGTTTCGATGACAACAACTATACAATGGAAATCGAATATGCATATATATTTATATTTATAGGTAATTGCTAAAGTAACATCACTAGAGAGACAAGAACAAGGCTCAAAGAACGTATCAAGAGGCTACAAGTCGATAGAATCAGAAGAACGACAACACAGATACAAGAAAAGCAACATGCACAAGATCAGACGTCTGGGTGCACTAGCCAGATGTCTGAATAAATCCTTTGGATTACAAACCAGACAGAATCAGACGGCTGGTAATGTACTCAGACGTTTAAAAGTCTACAATACACAAAAATATAAAGAGCCAGACGTCTGAGACATATTCCAGACGTCTGAAACTGATCTCGACTGTTGACATTCAAATTACAACTGCCGCAATTGAAAAGACACCTTCGCTTCTCTTCGCTGCAACTCTTCATCACCATCGGAAGTGACCATAGAACACCTGTTAATGGATGCAACAACTCAAGGAATCTCTCTACCACTATAAATAGCATCAAGAATCCAAGAGAAGATCTCACCTTACTTACTTGTGCTCTTTACTCTTATACTCTGATATATTCTTGATTACTAGCAATCTATACTTGTATTCTACTCTTCCAAATATACAGTTCCTCATAGACAATACTCTCTAGATATATATTGGAAGCATTTCTATTATATAGTCAAAATCCATGTAATAGAGAACACACAGTTGACAAAGAAACTCTGTTATTGTAAACACGTTCCTCCGGGTGAAGTGAGGGTTATTCGGTGAAAGGAAATTCCGAAGAGGAGCTTCGGGACTGGACGTAGGACGGGAGGTCCGAATCAGTATAAAATCCCTGGTGTGTTTATTCTTATTTACATACTTTACTATTGTTACACTATAGTTTAACTTAGTCATATACTTGTCATTTGTATAATCGATCCACCATATTATAGATCTTCAGGTTCGTCACAGTTGAAACATTTGATATAGTTGGCACTACATTCTGATTACCAGAGTTCTTATAGTTGTTTCTCTTGAGATTATTCATCTTTCTGTATTTCAGGAATTTCCGAAAGTTCTTGGTCATAAAGGCTATCTCTTCATCATTATCGTTGTTTGAGTCTCATCCATCGGTCAATGCATTGAATGCAATTGATTTCTTTTCAGATGCTTTGCTTTCTCTTCTCCCAAGCATTTGGACTTCAAACGACATAGATTTCCAATTAATTCTTCTATCTTTAAGGTACTGATGTCATTTGCCTCTTCGATCGCAAGTGTCATTTGCCTCTTCGATCGCAAGTGTCTTTTAATCCCATTCAAGATTTTTCTGACTTGATCTTCTTCCGAAAATACCTTTTCCAAGGATATTAGAGAATGCACAATATCCTGAAATCTACTATACATATCTGGAATAGACTTATTAGGATTCATTTTAAATAATTGAAACTGATTTGTGAGCATGGAAATTTTGGTCTGTTTAACTTTGCTTGTTCCTTCGTGAGTAACTTGCAAAGTTTTCCAGATTTCATATGTAGATTGTTCGTCGACGGAAATTCTATCGGTTTAGAAAATCGTCGAACGAATTTAAATTAAAAATAACCGCAAGCGCACGGTCTACGAATGTAGCACGTGGCGAATACGGGTCGATCCGCAGGGAATTGCTGATTTTAAAATTCTAATCAATCAAATTAAACCAAAGTCGAGTGATTGTTAACTAACTAAAAGAAAGTAAAAAAACTAAAACTAAGGAGAATAAAAGATGATTAAAGAGCAATTTAGAGGCAAATCCCCTCTCATGATCATATAAATCAACATAATGACATTATGATCTCTTTTTGGTCATGTGTGAGTTTAGTTGATGCATTTATCATAAGCATGACCTAATTGTGTTATTAGTTAACACACTTAAACCATCAAACTTTAATGCACCCTCTAACCCACTTACTAACTTCAATGAAAATGATATGAAATCAAAAGTAGAATCTATTTTAAGCATGGTTTATTAACTATTGAATTAGAAACATAAACCATCAAATTTTGATTCTAAATCCACTTCCATTACCATGATCATATGTAGATGAAGAGGTAATTAATGATTCATATGACTAAGCATAGCCTATTTGTTTTGAACAATATAAGCTATCAAACTCAATATTAAACACAAAACCATACAAACATCTACTTTCCATTAAGCACAAAAGAGACATAAAAGAAATTATGTTGTATCTACATGATTCAAGAGAGCTTCATTACCCCTAAATTGAAGGGATTAGCCTCTCATTTTTGTTATCAAATCAACAAATGTAGAAAGCAACATTAAACAAACAAGAGGAAAAAGAGAGAAAAAAGAAAGGAAAAACTAATCTACTTGCATGAAATAAGAGAGATCTACACTACAAACATGAAAGTAAATAAAGAAAAGAAGCATGTAAAAGAAGAAAGCACTAATTAACATTGCATAAAAAAATGGAAATTACATGAAAATAAAAATGGCTAAGTAGCCATGGAAAAGAGAAGAGAGCTTTCTTTTATTTGATCTAAAACTAACTAAGAGAGACTAAGGGAGAGAGGAGAGGTTACATGAAGATATGGGTTATTTATACAAGCATGAAACCCTAATCCATAATTTGGGGAATGCCCAAACTACCCCTTAGGAAGTGTGGTGGCCAAGTAACCATTAGCATCCATTAATCATCATTTAAGTGTACATAAAGCCATTAATTCCATAAGCATGTGCATTAGCCTCTAATGTGTACATTAAGGTAGGTGGGTAGGTGGGGTCCTCCATGATCTTCACTTTGAATTATTTCCATCTTCATTCCTTTGTGTTCTATTTGTGCATGCATATCTTCTTCATCAAACCACTTGTAATTGAAATCAAATTCCTACAAAATAGTATGGAAATTTATAATTAAATTTTCTCAAGTTAATTTATGCACAAAAATGTCTATTTTGCCCTTGGATGAAGATGAATATGTGACAATTTGGAATTATTTGAATTTTGGTTTAAACAAGTTAAAATACCCGATATGATCATTTATTTAATTTAAATAGATTAAATATGGTGGTAAAAATATGCACATTTACGTGCACATCACAGACTTACAAACTGACACTCTATTAAATTCATTCCTATCAAGTGAACAAAATAGAATATTCATATCTTTAGAGTTATTTTGTGCAATGGTCTTTTGCTCAGCAGTCCACTATGAAAAACCAGTTGTGGGTTCAAAATATTCAGTCTGTGTGACATTCCAAGTGTCTAGTCCTACAGATTGTAAATATATTTTCATCCTACATGCCGAATATGCATAGTTACTGCCATTAAAAAGTGGTGGTCTGACAGTAGACTGACCTTCTACAAATGAACAAGTGACAGAGGTAATAGAACCAGTGTTGGTAGTAGTAATAGTACCAGTGTTAGTAGCCATTTTGAAATTTTTCAAAATTCAGATTATGAAACTTTGAAAACCTTGCTCTGATACCAAATGTGAGAAATGCAGATTACGGATCTTAAGGCTAGAATTAACACTAGAGGGAGGGTGAATAGTGTTTTAAGGAATTACTAATTCCTTTTGAGTTTATATTAATTTGAACACAAATGTATGCAATATTCAAACACAGATATAATCATAGAATCAAACACAGATGCAGATATAAAGTAAAAGCAATAAAGGAAAGAACACACCGGATTTTATACTGGTTTGGAGTTACCCTACATCCAGTCCCGCAACACAAGTACGGATTTCCTTTCAAAATCAATTCTTACAATTACACCCTCGATTTCAAGGCCACGAGGTACACCGCTCCAGATTCACAATCCTCTGGGTAGAGATACTTGATTTTACGGGCAACAAGTTCACCCGATTGATTTTCCAGGCTACAATCACACCTTTTCTCGCTCGATTGAATACAAATAAGTCTATAACTCTGAATAGCACTGGGATCTTGTTGGAATAGTGATAAAGAATCAAACCAGAGATGATCTAGTTAGATTCAATGGTGATTTCGGCAGAGTAATGGTAAAAATGTATATAAAGAAATGTGGAAGAAGAAGAGGAGTGAAATCAGAGAAAAAAATGATTATAAATTCGTTTAAAACAGCCCCTATTTATAGTAGAACAACAGCCATGTCCATTCGTGAAAGGATATGACGAATAGACACTTCCTTTGAAATTCAAACTTTTGAAATAAATTGTCACCTTGTCGACAAGGGGTCCTTGGGGTTGTCGACAAGCCTAAGTTATTTTTGGTAATTTGTTTTTCTTTGAAAATAACTTCTATCTTGTATTAAAACTATTTTAAACTTTATAAATATACTTAACTATAGTTAAAATACATAAATAAGTATAGAGCATGATATTTTGGTATATATAAAAATTTACTATAATTTTATATTTAAATCTAAGTATAAATATTAAAAGTTAAATATATTATAATTAAAAGATAGTTTAAACCAAGGATAATTTGATATTGAAAATAAAGATTATTTTGAGGCTAAAAGTATTTTAAAACCAGGATATATGTTTTTGATTTAAAAAGGAAGATTTTGAAATCATTTTGAAAACAAGATATATTTTTGTAAAACATTTGAATAAAAGTTAGTGGATACAAAACAATGTTCCACTAGATTTTTCGTAGGTTCCATCCTACTTAGGGTTCCATCCCTTTAACAGGCTCGAAGTGGATTCCATTCCACGAATAAAATGGATTTTAAGATGTCAGTGCTTTTCTAGGTGTTTTAAAAAAATTCCTAACTAATTTACTTATCTTGAAATCTTGAACTCTTGATAATCTTGATACTCATGAGTCTTGAATCTTGATATCTTCGATCTTGAGTTCATCAGTTCTTGAATCTCTATATTGTACAGTCTTCAACCTTTGGTACCTGTATATATATCCTGCATATACATATATATCTAAACAATAATGTTAGTATTTATATTTTATAATCTTATTCTAAGGTTGTTTTCATCAAAACCAACTTCTCAGGGACTAACAAAGACTTCCCCAGTCCAATTCCAAAATCATCACTCTTTCAACCCAGTAATTTGTATATATCATCAATAATTTCCAAACAATGTAAGAGATAACACCTACGCCACTCAATACTAGGCCTGTCAATGGTACGGGTTTCGGCCCGAGCCCGGCCCAAACCCACCCTATTAATGCAGGTACGGGTTTTTCCTTTTACTACCCAAACCCAACCCAGGCCTGACCCGGTACTATTAGGTTAGGGTATGGTTTTATCAAATCTCATACCGGTTAGGGCCCGACCCGACTATTAGTTTCCCGTCGTACCAAAACATGAGTGTGTATGCTATTTGTTTACCATTTTACTTGTTTCTATGTAGATGTTTTTACATACTTTTTTTGTGAACTTGACTACTTCACTGTCCAATTAATATGTTAACATTGTTTATGTATAAATTTTATGAAAGTTGCAATTTTAAAATATGGTTTTAACATAAATATTCTGAGTTAGCTATACGGGTATTACCCAAGCGAACTTAAAAAGCCCGATGCGCTGGGCTCGGGTATTGGTTTGAAAAACCCTACAGTTTTGGGCTGGGCTCGAGTTTTAATTATTGTAATCAGACTCGGTATGGGTTTTATGATACCCAGACCAAGCCCGGCCCTTTGACAGGCCTACTCAATACCTTTTTACTAGGAATTATGCAGACTCTAACCATTTAATACCCTATTTTAGGCAAGTCCCTACCACTTACTACCTATCCTAAGACGGACTCGTCTCTGGTACTATCAAGTTGACATTGCATGAAATCTCTTCATGCCAGTTAATACTTCAAATCTGAAGCAGACCCTTCCCGAGATATCCTCTATGTGCCTAACCGCTAACCCTGACCATTTAATGCTTCCTATATAAGAAAGACTAAGATTTCTACTCACAACATGTCCTTAGCTCTTCCTCCTTTTGGATTTGTTACGCCTTCTATAACCTCTTACAGAATTTCCCTTTTAGATATATATAACAAGGGATTTGTATATGGATTAGATTTTGAATTTTAGGGGTTGATGGAGAATAGAATTAGAAATTAAATATTAAACACATAGAATTTCCCACCTAAAACCCTAAGGATTTTTTTCGAATCTTTGAGGAGAGAGAGTGATTGAGCTTCACTTGGTTGCCAAAATAATTTATGAATAAAAGTGAGGGAGCTAGGCTCTTATTTATAGTGGTTAGAATGCGCCAGAATCGTCAGATTTAAGTCGGTTAAAAATAATAAAATTCAAACCATTCAAATGCCGAAACCCTAGCCGCCATTCACAGGGACCAGTCGACCGCTCCAACCCCACCGGTCGACCGCTAGTGGTCGACCGACCTAAGGTAGGCGGTCGACCGATAGTATTATTTTGGGAAGGTTTTTATGTGCCATTGATAGATTTATTTAATACCTTACTTAATTTTAAATTTAGCGTTTAATGTTTACTTAACCCCCAAGTCTGATTGTTGTTATGGTTTAAATTTCAACTTTAAGAATTAATTAATTATTTGAAGTTGAATTATATTTAAAATAATTTGAATCCGAAAACTTCAAACTTCAATAAACTTTTCATTTAAGCTCCGTTTTCAAAACATTATATATGAAAATTGATCATAAAATCACCACGAATGCAATATCATAACTTCCACGGTCAAATTCTGACATTTACAAAATTTACATTTTGAGTCTTATCTTATTTAATTTATTAATTAATTCTTTTCTTATTAGTTAATTTCTTATTAATTTTACGGGGTGTTACACAAGGTTTGAAATTTTTTCATGAAGAGCGATTTTATGGGCTCAGGGAAAAAGGAGAAGGGGTATTTATATACCCTTGCCTTCAATTGCATGCGTTGAATTCAAAATGCCAAAAGAATCCCAATCTTTTAACAAAGTCCAATATTAAGTCAAGTCATGCACGTGGGAAGACATGGCATATCTCTGCCACGTATGGAAAAGCAGACTATCGTAGCCAATTGCATAAAGACAAGTGGAAAGCGCATTAAATGTGTTGCAGAGTCATCAATCGGCAAGATTTTTATGATTTTTCAAGCCTGCATTTGTTAGAAAATACAGACTAGGGGGTAAAATGTTACTTATTTTTCCCGCAAGTAGCTAGCAGGTCAATCAAAGCTAGCCCAATTGATCTGCCAACGGCCCGCAAAGGCCGCCCAAGCCAAGGTTGGTCTCAAACCAACCTTTTTACTCAGCAAGATGCCAAGTTGAGGCCCAGTCGTCTCACCCTAAAGCAACCTTCACACTTAGGCAAGATATGGACCCAGTCCCTCCCGATCCAACATAGTCGGCTCGGCCTTGACCAGCTCTCCTATATCGAACTTCCAATTGCAACTAAAAGATAACACAATTTTCCCAACATCACATTAGTTGATGATCATCCTCTATCCAAGCCCTCCCCTATTGATAGCACATCAAATAAGAGTGGCCCAAACATGGCCTACCTTTAGCATGGCTTCGGTGTAGCCAGCTCCAACCGGCATCAGGCCTCCCTCTCGGCCACCTCACACCTGGTCATTAATCGTCTTCCTCCCATGGTCTTTAACAAGATTCCAAGTCTCTTTCGTGTTTTGTCGATAATCAGTCGGTTAACTCAGCTATATGGACACTTGAGTGAATGACAAAGTTGTACATCCATCCATTTAGAGCAACATAGTTGGGCAGTTAAACTGATGTGGCTTACCATCGGCATGAAATGCGCATTTAATCCAAGCCCACACATGGTACGAAGAGGCAATAAGAACATTCTTATCCACCGCATATCTTCTGGCACATTTTACAACTATTGACCATCCACTTCTATAGTCAAAACAACAATCAAGCATTTTTATCGCTAGCTCTACAGCATGATTTCAACTATCCACCATCCACTTTAGCTACTATAACAACCCCTTTGCATTGCAAGTTCAAAGGGATTGAAATCTGGTTGGCACATTTAAGAATTCTAAATACTATGCATAATTCAGCACTCTTGATACTGCATAAGTCCTTAAAATTACATAGCTTTATTAGTCTTAAGTGCCTCCTTTTTCTTTATTATTCCCTTGTAATTCCTTATAGTTGTAAGAGAAATATATAATAGAGAACTTCATAGTAGATGTAGGCAACTTTGCTGAACCACTTTATATCTTGTGTTATTTACCTTTCAGCTACGTATTTAGCTCCTCGTTTTTTCTATTTCTAAGCCCTGTGATTAGCACGTAACATTTGCTTTTCATAATGCAATCGAATCATTCTAAGGTTGGTTAAAAAACTAGTCAAAAATACCAAATATTATTACAAAATAATAGTTGCTTTTAGTATTGACTAAAAATAGGCATAGTCTAGTACAATATGAATGTTCTGAGTAGTCATTATAAGATAAGACTACAACAACGATATTTTTTTTCGTAATAAAAGTGATGCATTAGAAAATATAAAAATATCTAAAAAAAATTATAACTATTTTTGAATTATGGAATAAGACATGATTTTAAGAAATAATTCTTTAATCATATGATTATGAGTCATATGATAATGATGAATTGTATCTCAGATGATTAAGGGTAAACCGCCCATTCAATAGGGGCGACAAAAAAGTTGATGAACTCTTTGGTTTTATGCATATATATATACTTGTATGAAATTCAAAGCCCATTAATACCAAAACGATCCATAGATGAATTATTATATAAGTAGAACATGTGTATTTGATACACAAGTAGTATACTTATGATAAGTTTGTGAATAAAAAATGAAAGAAGAAAACATGACATGCAAAGAAAATAAAAGAATTTGATTTGATCGAATGATTGAGTAAATTGGAACAGGTCCTAAATGTACCTAAAATCGAATAAGATTCAATTCCAAAAAACACTCCTCCCTATGATACATAACGATGTTTCATTAAGGACTAATTGAACTTTGTTGAACAAAATATGATAAACAGAGAGCGAAGTTGAGTTAACTCCTTTATATAAGGTTTTGTACTTAAGAGTAAGTATAAAAGGTTAAAATTAATTTCATCTGAAGCATAGTTTATGGGATCGTCCCCACGTATCCAAGGTGAAGGAGTTGACAAGTTATGTGAGTCGAGAGACTGCACATAATATTTGTTTATTAGGGATCTTGTGTGGCCGCCAAAAAGAAGTTTGGGACCATTCATTATTGATTAATCAACTTATGTTAAGAACATAAGTTTTATAAAATAAAACCAAATCGATTGTGTATATATATAAATTGCTTTTAGTAGGCTGCAAGTCCTTAGGTAGAATGGTGGGCTTGTAATGGGCTTGGTATATTAAATCTTAAGATTTGGAACACGATAGCCATCTCAAAATACTTCTATTTATCATATACCTAGAACCACTCTTTATGGTCTGCTTGGGTATGGAAAAACTTAATAAAAGACAAGAACTTCTAGTCTCTACCAATTTCCTCTTCTACTAGCTATTTTTGGAGATATATATTAGAGCTAAGGTTAACCTTCCTCCCCATGATTCAGTGTAATCCCCTAAAATTGCAGAATATTAAATTTTAGGATGATCCTTCGGCCTCCCTAGGGTTAATTCTAAGAGATGCTAAATCTAACCTCCAATTCATGACTGGTGTTTCCCAAAGTGCTAAAGCAATTGATTACCTTACTGCCGGCTATTTGAATTTACCTTATTCTAGTTCTGTGCTTATTGGGGATCTTTGGTCGCTAATGTCAATCAAACCATTTACTTCTACAATGAATTCTATTATTTAGGCTACAAAAGATGGAAAATACAGCACCTCAAATGTCTATGGCATACTTCTAAGTAATTGTGAGACATTTCCTTGGTATAATCGCATCTGGAATAGTGGAGGAGTAATAAGGAACTACATCCTATTGTGGAAATTTGTGTCCAATGCTATTCAAACTAAGGATAAACTCTAAAGGATTAGGCTTATTGACAATGCTTTGTGTGTATTATGCGAAGCTGATATGAAATCAATTATTCATAGTTTCTTTACTTGCTCTTTTATAAGCAGTAAATGGTTTTCTCTCTTAGCTGATGGCGGATTTCATAAACCATCCACATGCTTTAGGATAGAGTGGACGAATGTTTTTAAAGGAATAAAATGGAAGTCTCCCAAATCACTTACTCTTTTAATCCAATTTAAGCGCTTTGTAGCAAGTATATGGTATGAGCGCAATGCAAGGATATTCACTCATTCCATCTCTACACAAGATACCATCCTTCATATTATCCAAAAGCAAGTTATGAGAGACCTAAGATCAATGCAAGGCCACTTTCACCCTATTAGCCGTTCTGGAATTGGATAGGCGCGTGTATCAATCCAAACCATGCAAGTCCCTACTTTACTTTTATATTCCACTTTTTAGGCTTGGCCTTTTTTTTGGTCTATTTTGATTGCCTTTTTATTGCTTCTTTTATGTTATGTTGTTGGGTTATTGCTCTTCCTATGTTACTTGTATATATAGCTTGTTATATCAATAAATAGTCTTTTTGATAAGTGTTTATGAATACTTATTTGTTGCACAAGAATTGTCTTAAGAAACACAAACTTCAAGAAGAAGAATTTCTTTTATAAATTACTAGTTGTAAAATGGATTTATTTACGATCTATAACACCCCTAATTTTTTATAACATTATTCAGAAGATTTAATTAGATAAATTAAATAGAATAATGTAAATAATTAGAGTGATAAGGGGAATGAGATTTGAAAATAAATTAAGGGCTGTACTTAATTATTTAAATGGGCTTAAGAATGGCTTATAGGCTAATTAATTTACATAAGGGCTTATAAGGAAATAGCCGCACCTTATTACCATAACCCATATATATATTCACGGCTTTACCATCCATTCACGTTCATTTTCATTTCACAAAAAAAACATAAACAAAGAAAAGAGGAGCCGACCATTGCTAAGGAAGAAAAGAGGAGAAAATTAAATCAATGCTATGGAATTAAAGGAAGGGATTAATCTCAAAGTCCTTATTATAACCATGGTGAATAATAATCTAAATCATCTCTATTTTGTTTTATGATCATTTGTTTCGGGTTTAAGATTAAATCCATTTTAATGATGATTTGGATGATGATATGCTTGGATTATAACATGTTTGATTTAAACAAAATTGTTTAAATATGATTTTATACCATTTTAAGGGTAAAACTGATTAAAATTAATTTCAAATGTAATGAGAAGATTTTATGTCATGTAAAATATGATTTTGGAGTTTGGTTTTAATTTTTGTAATTTTCCAAGCTATGGAAGATTTAATATGAATTTTCGAAGGAAAATATGTATAATTGGGTTTAGAAATTGATTTTGATTATTTCATGAAGAATTTGGATCTGGAATATTATATGTTAGATAACATATTGAAGGTGAATTTCTGTAATTTTTGAGGATTTTTCCTAAGTAATTTACTATGGAAAATAAATTATTTTAGAAGAAGGATTTAATTGTTTTAATTGTTTTACTTAATGGAAGGGCTTAATTGTGAAAATTAATCTTTGTTTAGATCTGAAATTATGCGGTAGTTTTTTTTTGGTAAAGAATTTGAAAAGTTATGGCAACCAATTAAATATTTACAAATATGCAAGTTTATATAAAGTAATTACTTTAAATGGCATTAACTCGGCCTTTACTTCGAAAAGTAGGTTCCGCCTCTTTCAGAAGTACCTTTCGACCTTATGCTTCTGCCTTCAATCAAGTCAAAACCTACCGGGTCGAAACCAATTAAGCCGAAACCAATACACAAGGTATCACAATGTTGGTACGTAGTGGATTGGAGAAGGGCGGAAGGCATGGTATCGAAACATAGCTTTCGATGGGGCCGAAACCTTTGTGTTATTTTCTAAAGAAATGTGCTCGCTTGTTTTACTAAATGCTTTCGAAGTAGTCAAAACATATGCTTTCGAAAGCATCTTCTAAGTAGCTTTCGAAGAGGGTTGCCATCATTTAGTTTAAATGTATAAGATTTCGAATGAGTTCCTTTATTTATAGAATAATGCTTTCTAAAAGGGTGGTTTGGACCAAATCGATACCCTGCTATCATTCCTTTGCCTTTCGAATGTATTGAAGTCGTTAATGCTTTCGAATGGTAGCCTTTGTTTTAAACTTATACTAAGTCACTTCCTAAACGCTTTTGAAAGGGTTCAAGGGTTTCAAAGGCAATGGCTTTGAAAGGGGGTTTCGATGCTGTCCTTCAATATTTTACTTAATATTTTGAATCTTTCAAAAGGATGGTTTCGAAGCCGTCCACTTTTTCCCCAATCATTTTTAGTTAAAGGTAAATGGTTTCGAAAGGAGTACTTTCATATATATTCACTTTGACCCAAAAGTTATTTTCAAAGATAAACCCAATGGTTTCGAAAGGGGTACTTTCATTGGTTTCGAAGCTATGCTTTTAAGAGTTAATAAGTAATGCTCTAATACTTTCGAAAGGTTTGAACTGAGGGTTTCAAAAGAGATGTTATAAAGTGTTTCGAAAGGTATATGTTAGTGTTTTGAAAAGAAGATTTAAATCTTTCGAAGGAGGTTATCCAAGGATTTTGAAAGTAAAGTTTTAAGGTTTCGAAAGCCTTAGGTTTCAAAACAAATAACCCAATCTCATTTTAAAGGAAAACCATGACATAACAAAGGAGTTTTGAAATGATTTTAAGTATGGAGTTTTTGAAGAAGTTTTCCTTGATTAATAGGTTAAAGGGATTAACCAAGTTTTATATAAATTGATTTCGTGGATATTAAACCATGGATGTTGGTGTTATGATGTTATTATGTTTACTTCTTCATATATATATATATATATATATATTCACATTGTAATGGAGCCATAATTGTATTTTGGGGAAGGGCAGAATAACCAGCTAGGTTGACCCATTAGTGAATATAAATTAAATTAACTCCTGAATGAGTAGAATTACATCCAGGAGGTCAGATAGACCAGAATGTAGGATGCCTAAATAGTGAAGTTGTCGGATAGACAGATTCATAGTAATCCCATGAAAACTATGCTTAGGAAAAGTTATTGTCGGGGCCAATAGGTTCATAGTAAACCCATGAAACCTATGATTAGATTGAGTTATTGGTAGAGGCCAATAGGTTTGTAGTGAACTATATTCGGATTAAGTTATTGACAGAAGTCAATAGGTTCCTAGTCAACCCATAAAAACTAGGATAAGAGGGAAGTTATTAGAGATATTAATAGGTTCAGGGAGAACCCATGAAACAATGAAGTTATTGGCAGGGGCCAATAGGTTCTTAGTGAGCCTATGAAAACTATGAAACTGGAAGAGTCAATAAGTATTAAACAAGTTATTAGTCTGCCCATGAAAACTAATAGGTTAATAGTGACCCTAGAAACTATAACTGAGACATATAGTCAAAATGAATGGGGATGGGTAATCCAGAATCGATTTACTTGTTTTGCATATCATCATAATATTTTGAATGTCTTTGTCTTAACCATTGTGGATGCAGGAGCACAGTATATGGTTTTATAAAGTTTTAGGATACTAGTGAGGGGAAAACTCGTTCAGCTAAGCGGCGTGGTCTCACTAGATATCTAAATGGTTTGAGATGGTAGATTACTATTCATACCAGGCTTTATGTCTAACTCGAAGTTTATGTTTTCCCCTTAAACTCTAGGGTGCTCAATTGATTTTGAGTAGTTTGAGAGTTGAGGATTTTAGGTACCTCTTTAGACGAATAAGCTTCGGGAGACATGCAGGAGGCATGATAGCTCTTTAGAGTTCTTTTATATTTTGATTCCGCTATGTTGTTGTTGTAAAGGCAAATTTGTTTAATTGCATATATATACTCTGATCATCCAAGAAGGCATCTTTATATGTCGCTTTTGGCGTATGTTGTAATAAATATTTTTTCTCTGAACGTAGTTCTCGTATTGGGATTATGTAATGAATTTGAAATGCTTTGAAATGAAATGAGAAAGTTGTTTATTGATTTTTAAAATTTTCCGTATCCATGTGTTTCTATTATATCAATGAATCTAACATTACGGTATGTGATCGCCGAGGATTAATAACTATGGATGACTATAGCATCCGTCGTCGTTAGTTTTGGGCTTCCAAGTAGGGGATGTTACAAGTTGGTATCAGAGCATAGGTTTATGAAACTTAAAAGGAATTTATACCTAAAATATTTTTTCAAAATATAATCCAATAAAACAGAAAATTAGATCGGGTTTTGGGATAACGATAGGATAACGTAGTTGTATTTGATATTGATATATATATATAAGCACATATTCCCCTCTCTCTTAGACTGTTCTTCTGTATCTTACTAAGGCTCGTATGTAGATTTACGAGAAAGAAGATATGGAGGCAGGAAATGGAAGAGGAAATCTCAATGGAGGAAGCACCGCAACCAATGGAAATGCTCGACCCACTAGGAGGAACGTGGGTCGACAGGCTAATGCTAACCAAAATGTAGATGCCAATATGGGTGCTGGAAATCCACCAGTGGATATAGGGGCGATGTATCAGTTTTTCGTTAATATGATGCAAGCAGGAGCTGCTGCTGGTGTTGTTGGAAATGTTGGAGGAGCTAATCATGTGGCTCCAGTTGGGAATAATTATGCTAAGCTGAGCAGAGACTACACCAGTCTTGGTGGGAAACCTTTTATGGGAATGGAGGATGTTATATAAGTTGAGAATTGGCCGTTGCATTGCAAGAGGGTCTTTGCTGATTTGGGATTGGATGATGAGTAGAAGAGGAGGCTGGCCTCGAGGCAGTAGCAAGGGGCAGCACTTCATTGGTGCAATAATGTTACTGTCGGAGTTCCGGAGGAGTAGTTGACTTGGATAGATTTTAGAATGAGATTTGAACAAAGGTTTTTGTTTGAAGTTGCTAAGTTAGCATTGATGAGAAAGTTTACGGATTTGGTGCAGGGAGAGATGTCGGTAATTGAGTATGCTACTAAGTTTGATGAGTTGTTCTGATATGGGTATGCTACTATAGACACCATCATTAGAAGGAATGAGAGGTTCATTCGAGGATTGAGGCCTGTGATTGCCAGGGCGACCCTAACACATATCCGTGATCCTTGTAATGTAGTTGTGGAGATGGCAATCCGCCATGAAGAGATGCTAACTATTTGTGCTAGAGAAAAGCCGGTTGAAACCAATGGCCCTCAGGGAAAGAAGAGGAAGTTCTTTAAGAAGAAGGGAGCTCAGAAGGGAGATGCTTCCAAGAAGGCAAAGGCTGATTTAGTTTGTTTGAAGTGTGACAAGAAAGGTTATTATGATCATGAGTGCCGGTCGGGCAAGGGGAAGAAGGCTGCAGATAAGAAGGTGTGAAGTGCTTCAATTGTGACTAGGTTGGGCATTATAAGAAGGGGCATTTCACCAGAAGGACAAACTTTGCAGTCCAATTAATTTCTAGGACACACATTCAAAGAAATTACTTTCAAGGCCAAAGTCAGCAGAATAATTACCTTCAAGGACAAAGTCAGCAGTCCAATTACTTTCAAGGACATAATTTCATAGGTTTTTAGGCCTTAGAAACCAATTATTTTACGTTTTGTCCTTGAAAGTAATTATTTCAGTTGTGTGTCCTAAAAACTAATTCCACTTGCTAAAGAGGCCCTTGTGGCTAATTTCCACTTATAAGAACCAGTGTCCACAGCTAGTCAGGGCAGACAAAGGGAAGGTTTTTGCTATTGGACCATCATCTGCTAGGCCAACTGCAGCTGAAAAAGGGAAGACTATGATGGAAGGTATGCTTTTGATTTAGAGTATACTAGTTAGGATACTATTTTATACCGGTGCATCACATTCATTTATATCTCAGAATTCGGTTGATAGGTTATGCTCAGAACACACATACCTTGTTACTTCCTTAAGGGTTACGAATCCAATAGGAGGGTATGCAACTCTAGGGATGAGATGTGACCAGTTAGAACTAGACTTGTTAGGTCATAAGTCTGCATGCAGTCTGTATGTTTTCGATTTCGTAGATTTCGAAATCATTTTGGGTATGGATTGGTTGAGTAAGTATGAGGCTAGGATATTTTGCCAGGATGGGGAAATATCAATAAGAGACACTGATAGTCATAATCGAATCATATTCTCAGTGGAGAATTCTGATTGGAGTAGTTGTGATTTGTTTAAGTGCTATGGAAGTGGGAGAAGAGTTAAATCGGGTTCGAGTAGCAAGAGAATTGGCAGATGTCTTTGAGCCGGTCATAGGACAACCACCGAAACGAGCTGTTAAGTTTCAGATAGATCTTGTGCCAGGAGCAGAACCTGTGAGTAAACCATCTAGCAGGATGACACCGACCAAGTTGAAGGAATTGAAGGTGCAGCTAGTGGATCTAGAAGAAAGAAATTTTATTAAACCAAGCAGTTCGCCTTGGGGAGCAGCCGCGATGTTCTTGAAGAAACCAGATGGGTCGTTGAGGATGTCTATCGACTATCGTAAGTTGAATGAAAGGACGATTAAGAATAATTATCCTTTGTCGAGAATAGATGATCTATTTGATCAGTTGTGTGGAGCCAGAGTGTTTTCCCAATTGGATTTGGTGACAGGTTCCATCAGTTAAGAGTGGCAGAGAATAGTATTCCATTGACAACATTTCGGACTAGATATGGTTCGTATGAGTGGTTAGTAATGCCATTCGTGTTAAGAATGCACTTGCTTTCTTCGTTGATTTGATGAACCAAGTTTTCCAAGAGTATTTGGATAGGTTCATGTTGGTGTTTATAGATGATATTTTAGTATACTCTAAGGATGAGAAAGAGCATGAGAATCATCTTAGAGTAGTGCTTGTGACGCTGAGGCAGCATCAGTTGAAGGCGAAGTTTTCCAAGTGTCATTTTTGCAAGAAAGAGGTTAAGTTTCTTGGTCACGTGGTTTTAGAGAAAGGGTTGTCAGTCGATCCAGATAAGATCGAAGCTATTAATAATTAGAAGAGGACAAAGACGGTGACTGAGATTAGAAGTTTTCTTGGACTTGCTGGCTATTACCGGAAATTCATCAAATATTTCTTGCAGATAGCAGCGCCTTTGACTAAGTTAACCAGGAAGTAGGTAAAGTTTGTCCGGTTCGACAAATGTGAGGAAGAATTCCTTAAGTTAAAGCATTTGTTGACCAATGCACCTGTATTAGTATTTCCAGACGGAAACCAAGGGTTGGTGTTGTATACTGATGCATCCAGAACTGGATTAGGAGCGGTGTTGATGCAGAAGGGTAAAGTTATTGCCTACGCTTCGCGACAACTTAGACCGCATGAAGTGAGATATCCTACTTATGATTTGGAGTTGACTGCGGTGATCTTCACGCTGAAGATTTGGATACATTATCTCTTAGGGGAGAGATTTGAGCTATACACAGATCATAAGTCTTTAAGGTACTTATTCTTTCAGAAGGAGTTGAATATAAGACAGTAGAGGTGGCTGGAGTTTTTAGCAGCTTATGATTTTGGTATAGACTATACACCTGGGAAAGGAAATAAGGTGGTGGATGCTCTTAGCAGAAGACATCAGAATGTGGTGTTAGCTATGTTGGCAGAGTGGAAAGATTTAGAAGCTTTGACTACTTGTAGTGTGCAGTTAAGGTCGACTGCTAGTTCTAGTAAGAGTACCGCCATGTTGACCTGTTTAGAAGTTCGACCAGTGTTGATCGAAAGCATTTCTTCTAAGCAGAAAGAGGATCCAGTGTTAGCCGAGAAGATTAGAAGGCTAGAGATTGGAACCGAGATTGTTGCTCTAAAGGATTTTAGTCTTGACCAGAGAGGGTGGTTGAGAAAGAAGGGATGATTATGTGTTCCGAATGTTGAGGAATTAAGGAGAGAAGTTCTTGGAGAATGTCATCGATCCAAGTTTACGATTCGTCTTGGAGGGACCAAGATGTATCAAGATATGAAGAGAAGCTTCTATTGGGAAGGTATGAAGAGGGATGTTAGCTTATGAGTTAGGCAGTGTGCAAACTGTCAACAGGTTAAGACCGAACATCAGAAGCGAGTGGTTTGCTTCAACCATTAGAGATTCCAGTTTGGAAATGGGATTCTATATCCGTGGACTTTATAGACAGGTTGCCAAGGTCGAATAGAGGAAATGAAAGTATATGGGTTCTGGTAGACAGGTTGACCATGAGGACCCATTTTGTTCCAGTTAAGTCCAGGACGTCACCTGTTTTAGCTAAGTTATTCATAAAGAACATAGTTAGACTACATGGGATTCCTAGTAGTATAGTCAGTGACAGAGATGCTTTGTTTACTAGTGAATTCTGGAAGAGTCTACAGGATGTATTAGGCACTAAGCTCAAGATGAGTACTGTGTATCACCCTTAGACGGATGGGTAGACAGAGAGAGTCAATAAGGTACTCGAGGATTTACTGAGAGCTTGTGTATTGGACTTTGGTGGATCTTGGGAAGATCACCTACATTTTGTTGAGTTTTCCTATGATAACAGTTATCAGACTAGTATAGGAATGGCGCCTTTTGAATATTTGTATGGAAGGCCATGCAAATCACCAGCATGTTGGTTGGAGACGGGAGACAGATAAGTCTTAGGTCCAGATCTGGTTAGAGAGGCGACAAAGAAGATTGAGTTGATCAGAGAAAGGATGAAGGAAGCTCAGTCCAGACAGAAGAGTTACGCAGATAAGATGCGTAAAGACCTAGAATTCTCAGTTTGAGATAAGGTTTTCATTAAAGTATCACTGATGAAGGGTGTAGTATGATTTGGAAAGTCAGGGAAGCTGGCACCGAGATATGTTGGTACGTTCTAGATTATAGAGAGGATTAGAAAGCTCGCATATATAGTAGAGTTTTCGAGCAGTATGGTAGGTGTCCATAATGTATTTCATGTGTCACATCTTCCCAAGTATGTGTGATCCAGAGACTACTATTCCTCCGATAGGGTTGGAAGATTTGATAGTAGAGCCTAATTTGACTTTTGTTAGACAATCAGTTCGGGTTGTAGCGAGAAATGAGAAAAGATTGTGGAACAAGACAGTCAAGTTGGTGAAAGTTCAGTGGAGCGACAATGAGAAGGACTATACTTGGGAGACAGAAGACAGGATAAGAGATACTTATCCTGATCTGCTTTGAGGGTATGTTTATATTAGCTTTATATAGATAGTTGCTAGTCAGGTAGACTAGTATGGTTGTTAAGAGCTGTTACAGATGATTGCTATGTTTAGTATTTAGTCCTTACTGAATTTCGAGGATGAAATTCTTTAAGGAGGGGAGCCTGTAACACCCCTAATTTTTGATAATATTATTCAGGAGATTTAATTAGATAAATTAAATAGAATAACGTTAATAATTAGAGTGATAAGGGATTGAGATTTGAAAATAAATTAAGAGTCGTTCTTAATTATTTAAATGGGCTTGAGAAGGCTTATAGGCTAATTAATTTACACAAGGGCTTATTAGGAGATAGCTGCACCTTATTACCATAACCCTTATATATTCATGGCTTTACCATCCATTCACATTCATTTTCATTTCATAGAAAATGTAAACAAAGAAAAGAGGAGTCGGCCATTGCTAAGGAAGAAAAGAGGAGAAAATTAGATCAAAGCTAAGGAATTAAAGCAAGGGGATTAATCTCAATCAAGTCTCAAAGTCCTTATTATATCCAAGGTGAATAATAATCTAAATCATCTCTATTTTGTTTTATGATCATTTGTTTTCGGGTTTAAGATTAAAACCATTTTAGTGATGATTTGGATGATGATATAATTGGATTATAACATGTTTGATTTAAACAAAATTGTTTAAATATGATTTTACATGGTTTTAAGGGTAAAACCGATCAAAATTAATTTCGAATGTCGTGAGAAGATTTTATGTCATGTAGAATATGATTTAGGAGTTGGGTTTTAATTTGTGTAATTTTCCAAGCTATGGAAGATTTAATATGAATTTTCAAAGGAAAATATGTATAATTGGGTTTAGAAATTAATTTCGATTATTTCATGAAGAATTTGGGTCTGGAATTTTTATATGTTAGATAACATATTGAAGGCAAATTTCTTTAATTTTTGGGGATTTTTCCTAAGTCATTTACCATGGAAAAAAAATTATTTTAGAAGAAGGATTTAATTGATTTGCTTAGTGGAAGGGCTTAATAGTGAAAATTAATCTTTGCTTGATCTGAAATTATGCGGCAGTTATTATGGTAAAGAATTTGAAAAGTTATGGCAACCAATTAAATATTTACAAATATGCAAGTTTGTTATAAAGTAATTACTTTAAATGGCATTAACTCAGCCTTTACTCAGAAATGTAGGTTCCACCTCTTTCAGAAGTACCTTTCAACCTTATGATTCCTCCTTCAATCAAGTCAAAACCTACTAGGTCGAAATCAATTAAGCCAAAACAAATACACAAGGTATCACAATGTTGGTACGTAGTGGATTGGAGAAGGGCGGAAGGCATGGTGTCGAAACATAACTTTCGATGGGATCGAAACCTTTGTGTTATTTTCTAAAGAAATGCACTCGCCTGTTTTACTAAATGCTTTCGAAGGAGTCGAAACATATGCTTTCGAAAGCGTCTTCTAAGTAGCTTTCGAAGAGGGTTGCCATGATTTAGTTTAAAAGTATAAGCTTTCGAATGAGTTTCTTTATTTGTAGAACATTTCTTTCGAAAAGGGTGGTTTAGACCAGTCGAAACCCTACCGTCGTTCCTTTGCCTTTCGAATGTATTGAAGTCATTGATGCTATCGAAAGGTAGCCTTTGTTTTAAACTTATACTAAGTCACTTCCTAAAAGCTTTCGAAAGGGTTCAAGGGTTTCGAAGGCAATGGCTTCGAAAGGGGGTTCAATGTTTTACTTAATGTTATAAATCTTTCAAAAGGATGGTACTGAAGCCGTCTAGTTTTTCCCGATCATTTTTAGTTAAAGGTAAATGGTTTCGAAAAGAATACTTTTGTATATATTCACTTTGACCCAAAAGTTATTTTCAAAGATAAACCCAATGGTTTCGAAAGGGGTACTTTCATTGGTTCCGTAGCTATGCTTCTAAGAGTTAATAAGTAATGCTTTAATACTTTCGAAAGGTTTGAATTAAGGGTTTCAAAAGAGATGTTTTAAAGTGTTTCGAAAGGTATATGTTAGTGTTTTGAAAAGAAGATTTAAATGCTTTCGAAGGAGGTTATCCAAGGGTTTCGAAAGTAAAGTTTTAAGGTTTCAAAAGCCTTAGTTTTCAAAATAAATAACCCAATCTCATTTTAAAGGAAAACCATGACATAATAAAGGAGTTTTGAAATGATTTTAAGTACGGAGTTTTTGATGAAATTTTCTTTGATTAATAGGATAAAGGGATTAACCAAGTTCTATATAAAATGATTTCAAGGATATTAAACCACAGGTGTTGGTATTATTATGTTATTATGTTTACTTCTTCATATATATATATATATATAAATATATATATAGTCACATTGTAATGGACCCATAACTATATTTTGGGGAAGGGCAGAATAACCAGCTAGGTTCACCCATTAGTGAATATAAACTAAGTTAACTCCTGAATGAGTAGAATTCCATCTAGGAGGTCAGATAGACCAGAATGTAAGGTAACTAAACAGTGTAGTTGTCATATAAACAGGTTCATAGTAAACCCATGAAAACTATGCTTAGGAAAAGTTATTGGCAGGGGCCAATAGGTTCATAGTAAACCCGTGAAAACTATGATTAGGCTGAGTTATTGGCAGAGGCCAATAGGTTTGTAGTGAACCCATGAAAACTATATCAGGATTAAGTTATTGACAGAAGTCAATAGGTTCTTAGTCAACCCATGAAAACTAGGATAAGAGAGAAGTTATTGAAGATACCAATAAGTTCAGGGAGAACCCATGAAACAATGAAGTTATTGGCAGGGGCCAATAGGCTCTTAGTGAGCTCATAAAAACTATGAAACAGAACAGGGAGTCCATAAGTATTAAACGGGTTATTAGTCAGCCCATGAAAACTAATAGGTTAATAGTGATCCTAGAAACTATAATTGAGACAGATAGTCAAAATGAATGGGGATGGGTAATCCAGAATTGATTTACTTGTTTTGGATATCATCATAATATTTTGAATTGTTATGTTTTAACCATTGTGGATGCAGGAGCACAATACATGGTTTTATAAAGTTTTAGGATACTAGTGAAGGGAAAACCCATTCCGCTAAGCGGCGTGGTCTCACTAGATATCTATATGGTTTGAGATGGTAGATTATTATTCATACTAGGCTTTATGTCTGACTTGAAGTTTATGTTTTCCCCTTAAACTCTCGGGTGCTCAATTGATTTTGAGTAGTTTGGGAGTTGAGGTTTTCAGGTACCTCTTTAGACGAATAAGCATCTGGAGACGTGCAGGAGGCATGATAGGTATTTAATGTTCTTTTCTATTTTGATTCCACTTTGTTGTGGTTGTAAAGGCAAAGTTGTTTAATTGCCTATATATACTATGATCATCCAAGAGGGCATCTTCATATGTTGCTCTTGGCGTATGTTGTAATAAATATATTTTCTCTGAACGTGGTTCTCGTATTGGGATTATGTAATGAATTTGAAATGCTTTGAAATGAATGAGAAAGTTGTTTGTAGATTTTTAAAATTTACCATCTCCATGTGTTTCTGTTATGTCAATGAATCTAACATTACCGTATTTGATCGCCGAGGATTAATAACTGTGGATGACTGCAGCATCCGTAGCCATTATTTTTGGGCCTACAAGTAGGGGATGTTACACGATCCAAAGATAAAACTTATTACGAAGGATGAAATAAAATTAACTAAGCCTAAATTGACACAACTAATTTGAACATATAATAAGAACTCTCGCACATTGAAGACAAACTGTGAGTTTCTTATCGATGTTGAGAAAATAATTTCCTCGGTTGTCAATAAACTATGAAGAGTATTAACTATACCATGTGGTACAATGTTCAAATTTGGAATGGATTCTAAGTACATTATCAAAATATATTTTTGATGCTTGTACCCAAAGGGATATGATCCATCGGCCAAAATTTGTCTTTAGGAAGAAGACTAATACAGTTGGAATATAGTAAGCAACATTGATAAGAATATCATTATAAATTTCAATTTTTGAATTAATAGATTCGTTATTCAACTTCCTTAAATTAATTCGTATTTTTCTTGCAAATTCATCACACGATATGATTTTGAGGTTTGGTACATATATGTTGAAATAGAAATTCTAAATAATGATTTAGAAATGACTGTTTGCACACAACCAAAGTGCCTCTAATTTAGTGGGAGTAATACTAAGTTTATGGTTTTAGGAGAAGGTCCAGGAACTAGTACAAAAGTACTGTTTAATAAGCATCAGAATTAAGCAAATATTTTAACAGAGAAACCAAACAGTTTGATTTTTAGTCGAAATACAGTAGAAGCGTGTGTCTAGAAGAAAGAACATTAGGTACTAATATATTTCTAAAACTATAAGTAAATGAAAATCTTATAATTATTAATGATGTACCCATGTTAAAAGAAATTTAATTTGGTTGTTTAACACTTGAAATTCAATTTTCAAATGACATCTTTTATATTTAGTATAAAAGAATGTTAGGAATGTCCCTAAAATATACACGGGCACCATATCAAAACATTTAATATGGAGCATACAAGATGGATTTCTTATGCATCAGCAGTAAGAGTTATCATATACGCTTTGTTGTCTACTATATCGCAATTTGATTATGTAACTAAGTACAGTAAGCAGGTATCATGTGATGACCCTGAACTCGGCCTTCGAAAATCGGCACCCGTACTTCACTTGTACTCAAAATGCCGCAGATTCAAACATCGAATTTGGTTCACCAGAGCTTATAACACTATTAAGTATAACAACACAACGGAATAAAGAAATAGATGATATCATATACAAATCCAATGAATACAATATCCAGTATGATATACAACAATGATATCAATATGATACAACAATATCAAAGATAAATAATGATACAGCGGAAATAACAGAAGTGATAACTCCAAATGATCAGTTAGAGAAGTTGAGTCCAACCACTCCAATATCAAGCTCGAACCATCATCACGTAAGACAAAGGTGAACAATGTCAGTCGTGATCTCCAAAACTGAACTAGCCCACTGTCAACTGAACCTGATTATCTGAAAAACCCAACTATAGACTGCCCGTGTGGAAAATTATGGGCACCCAGAGTTTAGGAAGGGAACAATAAACTCCGAGTCAGTCGTGGGACTAGTGTGAATAACAAAAACAGTTTATCTTTAAAACAAACACAAAAGAATTTTAAACATTGAAATCCGCAATTCTTTTAGAAAATGAAACTACCATAAGACCTCCCGCCACACACACAATGCAAACGCAGAATTGGAGGAGATTTCTTCTTATGATAGTCAAACATGCTTACTACGCAAAAGAAACTCTTTTGATATTATTACTAGTGCATAGTGCAGAACACATTTCGAAAGTATAATATTAATCTTAGCCAGCATACAACCATTATTGTATGCATACTATAGCTACTATGTTCAATAGCAGGTTACCGCCACATTCCATAGCAGGTTATACAACTAAAACCTTACAAGGCTCGTATTGGTTATACAACTAAAACCTTACATCACACAGTAATAAATAAAGTGTGTCCACACGAGTAAGTATCTGGGCTCCATACTATGATACCACCCTTTTCCAGAAGGAAATGACATACCCTAAAGGGTGCGACCCTTATAACCTTGCCGCATCATTCCTGTTTCGACCATTTCCGGTCTGTGAGGCTCGATGAAGTCTTGTCCACAAAGCTACGCACCGCCGTGACAAGCTACCGGAGACAACGAGACTTCGACCAGACCTTCGTCGTACGCCTACGCTTCTAAATCCCCACCCGCGATCAACTCCAGTTCTCCAATAACCTCGCAATTCCCTTGATTTCAACGTCGAACAAACATGCAAATTTAGCCCTAGTTCACCGTCGTCCAATCACCATGGTATTCTAGAATCCCTCCGAATATTTTTCCCGAGTGATACTTCCCCCAAGCTTACTTCAGCCAAAAAGGTCGGCCCTCCTCCCATCGCTGATCGCCAGCAATCGAGCCATTTCTCGATTCTGTTCAACTCAAAAGCTCACTCGATTCCCAAACTTAAAATTTTTTATTTTAATTTTAAAAATCCTAGTTTTTCAATACGAATCGGATGACATAGGCAAGAATCCAGATCTAAACAACTAATTTCCTGACTTAATATGATAATTACTGTAAAATTCTTCTTCCTGAAACAACCTTTTGCTAACTATACTTTTTAAACATTTTTAAAATTTGTATTACACCATTACAACCAAATTTCGTTTAAACATAATATGCTAAAAGTAATCAGGGAATGATATTAATTTTATTCTTTGACATATTTTAGTTTGTTGTGATTAACAGAGATATATATATGTGCACCCAGGCATGTAATAAAAAATTCTATCTATATACCCAGACAACATTATCTCATCCATGCTCATCATATTTAAGTTATTGTTATCATCAATTTAGGCATGCATCAACTATACAGATGATTTAACTTAAAAAGAATTAAAGTTTACTCACATTGGTTTGTAGAAGAAAAACAGAGCTTTATGATGACACAGGCTTTGAAAATACAAGTTGAAGCTCTTCACTTGATCTTTGGCTTTCATGAATTAGTATTGTTGTTTTATTTGAGTTATTGTTTGAGTTTTAAGATGTTGTTTACTCAGATCTTTTCTCAGCTGGAATGGAACGAAACTGAAGTGGACATTGATATATGAAAAGTGAAGTTACAGGGTTATTATTTTGTACAAGTTGATGTTTATTTGTACAACATAAATCAGAGATATTTTCTTTTGTTTGTACAATAGGCAGATGCTTTTTTCTTTGCTTTGGTTTTGCTGGGAGGCTGCATTAATTGATGTTGTACAAATATATTTATTTGCTCTTCTTCATTTCGGCTGATGGATACTTATCCATTGTTTGTTCATACTTATCCTTTATTTGCTTGCTTATAGATATATATTTTTTTCCTTTTCGTTTCATATTTGAATGTATGTGGTTTTGTTTCTTCATTTTTTTGCAAGTGTACATGACTATATATTTTGTTTGCTTCTTTTCTTTTTGTTTGTTTCATTACTTTGTAGTATAATGTAAATAAATCTCTATTCCAATATGTTGGTAAATTTTATCTATGTGTTACTTTATATATATATATATATATATATTTTTCATAATTTATTTTCTATCGTTGTATTAACTTATTAACATGTCATTAAGATTTAGTTTAATATATTTACTTTATATTTTTCATAGATGATTTTATAACCATTTACTTAAAATTAAAATTCAAATCCAATATATATATAAATTCAAATCCACTCATATATGCACATATACATATATATTCACATATATACATATATATACAATATTTAACTTTAAATGATTTAACACATTTTTTATTTGATTTCGGGGAAATTCGAATCGATTTATCAATAATTTCACAAATTTTATTCAAAAACTCAATAAATTATCAATTTAAATTTATATAAAATTCGGGGTCGTTACAACCTTCCCCCCTTAAAAGAATTTCGTCCTCGAAATTGCCAAAGAGACACAAAGATAGATGAAGAATATTTCATCAAATCAACTGAGCATCTATTCTACATTTGGCTTACCAAATCAGAATCAGAATATCAATAACAGATACAAGAACGAATCTGTTTAACACTTCACAAAATACTCGGGTTATCCAGATCTATGAAATATGCAGGGGCATCGGTTAGTCTGAAGGGATAACTAACCATTCATAGAACATATCCGGACCCAAAAATAGATAGATATATGAATACAATTCCAAACTTTTTAGTTTAGAAACTAAAGCATATCTATCAACCATAGCAATCAAAACAACAATTCATCCAAACAAACAATTCTGACCCATTTGAAGTTTATGTCCCATACAAACATACCGAATTTCTTCTTGGATCTACCAGAAATCATCGAAAAATTAAGAAGAGATGTTGAACAAAAGAGATTGATAGAGAAAATTTGTTTCCACTGTTGTAGGGTATTGACCATTTATAGTCGTATTCCCCTGTCCCCTATCTCATCCTCTTCTTGCCTCATACTCACTATCAGTGGATAGTAAGAGAATTTACTGATGATACGGACGGATATCTTAGGAATTACTCATTCTAGGGTATACTTCACCCTATCTCTAATGAGCGACTTAATGTGTTATACTCCTGAGCTAAAGTTCAACCTTAGCTCTGATACCAAATGTGATGACCCTGAACTCGGCCTTCGAAAATCGGCACCCGTACTTCACTTGTACTCAAAATGCCGCAGATTCAAACGTCGAATTTGGTTCACTGGAGCTTATAACACCATTAAGTATAACAACACAGTGGAATAAAGAAATAGATGATATCATATACAAATCCAATGAATACAATATCCAGTATGATATACAACAATGATATCAATATGATACAACAATATCAGAGATAAATAATGATACAGCGGAAATAACAGAAGTGATAACTCCAAATGATCAGTCAGAGAGGCTGAATCCAACCACTCCAATATCAAGCTCGAACCATCATCACGTAAGACAAAGGTAAACAATGTCAGTCGTGATCTCCAAAACTGAACTAGCCCAATGTCAACTGAACCTGATTATCTGAAAAACCCAACTCTAGACTGCCTGTGTGGAAAATTGTAGGCACCCAGAGTTTAGGAAGGGAACAATAAACTCCGAGTCAGTCGTGGGACTGGTGTGAGTAACAAAAACAGTTTATCTTTAAAATAAACACAAAAGAATTTTAAATATTGAAATCCGCAATGCTTTTGGAAAATGAAACTACCATAAGACCTCCCGCCACACACACAATGCAAACGCAGAATTGGAGGAGATTTCTTCTTATGATAGTCAAACATGCTTATTACGCAAAAGAAACTCTTTTGATATTATTACCAGTGCATAGTGCAGAACACATTTCGAAAGTATAATATTAATCTTAGCCAGCATACAACCATTATTGTATGCCTACTATAGCTACTATGTTCAATAGCAGGTTACCGCCACATTCCATAGCAGGTTATACAACTAAAACCGTACAAGGCTCGTATTGTTTCTTTGGATTTCCAACAAATGGTCAGGCTAAGGAACTTCCTATGCCACATGGGTACGCCTCTGGCGGGACGTCCCGAGAACTAACTAGCTCTCTGCCAACACAAGGCCGGGTTACCTCTTACACTAGGTAACTACTACACGAATATGCCACCCCCCGGTCCTTTAGGACCTTTATCCGAGCGCTCGATAACCAACAACATCACACAGTAATAAATAAAGTGTGGCCACATGAGTAAGTATCTGGGCTCCATACCATGCTACCACCCTTTTCCAGAAGGAAATGACATACCCTAAAGGGTGCGACCCTCATAACCTTGCCGCATCATTCCTGTTTCGACCATTTTCGATCTGTGAGGCTCGATGAGGTCTCGTCCACAAAGCTATACTTTACACAAAAGCCATGCTTTGATCACAAATGATCAATAAATGATCAACACACAGCAACACTCAGCATGCCACATTACCAAATTGGGAGTATATCGCTGATAACCTTCAACTACATAACCTCTGAGCTCGTACGTCTCAGAGAAGGGTGTTAAGCTAAGAGAATAAATCTCCGCCACCAAACAGAAATGTATTTGAAAGAAATCAGCTTTATATCTCAAAGTGTAATGTCAGACATACAACCATACAAGTTTGTTACGGGTTCGAATAGAACCAAAGGCACTTCCGAAGAAGCCCTTGCAATCCAGGTATTCACAATCCCGATCGGATTTCCCATCACTTAGGAAATCTCTATACCGGCGCGACTCAGTGCAGAGACAATCGATAGGTTATCCTCTCGTTCCCGCAAATATCCGGTCTTCACCACCGGTCTTCAAATGCAATCCATTTACGACGTATCATTATTCGGAATGGGTTATATGACACAAAGGTCCTCTCCCGGCTAAACCGAATAATGAGCGCGATATTTAAAAACATATGGATTTGGAATTTCAGTTAAGTCACCACTTATTATCTAAAACTTTCTTTCAAATGGTTTAAACACATTACCATTTTAATCTTTTTAAAGAAAAAGATTCCATTCATAAAATTCACCCAGTTTCACAAAGATTCATTCACAGATTTTCCAAATCAATTTCCATTTCAATTGGATTAACTCATTAAATCTTTAAAACAAAGATTTTACTTGATAGCTTTCAAAACAATTCCAAAGATTTATTCGTAACTTGGAAAACCATTTTCAATTCAACTTGAAATTCCTTTAATTCAAACTAGAAATTCATTTCTTATATGAGAGCTTTTATCAGTTGGAAACAATTAGTTTCCCAAATCACTGAATTCAATTTCAAGTATTGAATTCAAATTTAAATCAAATTATTAAGATATCAAGGTTTATTAAGTTATTTAAAATAACTTTTACATTTGAAACTCGTTTGCAAAGCTCTTAAATTCCAATTTCCAAAACTATGTGGATTCAAGAATTCGATCTTTAAAATTTGTCAAAAATCTGCTACTTAACTGATTTCCACGTGAAATCCATATTTGTGTGTGTATGGTGTAGTCCAGGGGTTTAACACAATAGTGCAACAACATTCAATCATCACAGATTCAAAATACAAAAATATAGTTGATAAGCGGTATAACTATAACGCTTATCTTTTATTTACAGATCACATATATATAAATTACAGATAATATATTACATTCATCCCAGATAAATAAACTATAGTACAGATCACACACAAATCAGAATATATCACAAAGCATCACAGAATAGAATATCAAACAATTCAATCATCCAGTCAGGTCCAAACATTCACAAGTAAACTTATTAATCAACTGATTAATTTAAAGCGATGCATCAATTATTAATCCGGGTTAATTATCATAAGTTAATTACAAATTATTTGAAGTAAATCTTCCTTTCAAATTTATTAGTTAACCCTTAATTATTAACTAATCAATTTTAAATCAATGAATCAATTAATCTTTAATTATTGAATTAATCTTAATTAATCACCATTATTAGTTAACCCTTTAATTTAAATTTAATAAATAATTTACTCAAATTTCAAATCATCATTCAATTAATTACATTCAGTAATTATCTATTAATTACTTCTCTAAGTAATTATATTTTCCAAATTATCAACTGATTATTCTGAATTAACTTAAGAAATTTTAACTTGAACTAATTCGATTAACTCAATTAATTACATTGAATAATTAATTTTATAATTACTGTCATTAAGTAATTATACTTAATAATTCCACAATTGATTTTTATTAAATTAATCAATCTAAATTTATTGTTAAAATTTATCACATTAATTAATTAATTATTCAAATAATTTTAGTTAATGATTTCATTAATGATTAAATTTCTTTAATCGCCTTTTTAAAGAAAATTTCTTATATTAATCATTTTTTATTATAATTTTAATTAACCATTAAAACTCATTCGTTAATGAATTTTAAATCATAAATCTTCATTTATTTTTCTTTTTAAAGTAACACATTCATATTTATGATTTAATGATTATTTACTATATATTGAAACATCGTTTCAAATTTTCCTTTTTAAATTTCAATTAAATTCAAAATTGAAATAGATTCTTGTTTATCTTCAAATAGGTTTAAAACAAAATTAAGTTATAAAACTTAATTAAGTCTCAAAATTTTAAAATCTGATTTAAAATTAGTTCCAGGTTCTAGTTTTAACTTGTTTAAATTTTTCCCATTTACAAATTTCAGATTTATTTTAAATTCAAATTACTTCGCTACATTTAATTGCTTTTAAATTATTAAAACAATTTGAATTTGAAAACTTTATTTATGTCCAAACTAAATTCCAATTCTAACTTGAATTATATTTACATTTTGATTTAAAATTCAGTTAAAACCTTGATTTATAATTTAAATTTAAATTTTAAATTCAGAAAACAGAATCAGGTTGAAAACCTAGAACAAAACTTTGACCCGAGCCTAATGTTTGAATACCCGAGTCTGTCTTCGAGTTCTCCACAACATTCCTTTCCCCGAGTATTTTCACAAGTTTCTTCGAGACGAACCCGAGTACTCCTCTTCATCCCAAATCTACATCATTTCTAGATGCACGAAACTTCACGCGTGCACGTGCACGAGAGGCCAGGCCACCTCCGACCAACATCGTTGTTGCCCTCAGGTCATCGACGACCATCCAAACCCAACCGACCACCCAGATCATCAAAACTCACCATAAATCCAAATCGAACTATCCAGCCTCAACCGGGAACCCACCCATCACCAGAAAATCATCACGCACCGCCGCGACAAGCTACCGGAGACCACGAGACTCCGACCAGACCTTCGCCGTACGCCTACGCTTCTAAATCCCCACCCACGATCAACTCCAGTTCTCCAATAACCTCGCAATTCCCTTGATTTCAACGTCGAACAAACAGGCAAACTTAGCCCTAGTTCACCGTTGTCCAATCACCACGGTATTCTAGAATCCCTCTGAGTATTTTTCCCGAGTGATACTTCCCCCAAGCTTACTTCAGCCAAAAAGGTCGGCCATCCTCCCATCGCCGATTGCCAGCAATCGAGCCATTTCTCGATTCTGTTCAACTCAAAAGCTCACTCGATTCCCAAACTTAAAATTTTTGATTTTAACTTTAAAAATCCTAGTTTTTCAATACAAATCGGATGACATAGGCAAGAATCCAGATCTAAACAACTAATTTCCTGACTTAATATGATAATTACTGTAAAATTCTTCTTCCTGAAACAACCTTTTGCTAACTATACTTTTTAAACATTTTTAAAATTTGTATTACACCATTACAACCAAATTTCTTTTAAACATAATATGCTAAAAGTAATCAGGGAATGATATTTAAATTTTTTCTTTGACATATTTTAGTCTGTTGTGATTAACAGAGATATATATATGTGCACTCAAGCATGCAATCAGAAATTCCATCTATATACCCAGACAACATTCTCTCATCCATGCTCATCATATTTAAGTTATTGTTATCATCAATTTAGGCATGCATCAACTATATAGATGATGTAACTTAAAAAGGAATAAAAGTTTACTCACATTGGTTTGCAGAAGAAAAACAGAGCTTTATGATGACACAAGCTTTGAAAATACAAGTTGAAGCTCTTCACTGGATCTTTGGTTTCCATGAATTTGTATTGTTGTTTTATTTAATTTATTGTTTGAGTTTTAAGATGTTGTTTACTCAGATCTTTTCTCAGCTGGAATGGAACGAAACTGAAGTGGAGATTGATATATGAAAAGTGAACTTATAGGGTTATTATTTTGTACAGTTGATGTTTATTTGTACAACATAAATCAGAGATATTTTCTTTTGTTTGTACAATAGGCAGATGCTTTTTTTCTTTGCTTTGGTTTTGCTGGGAGGCTGCATTAATTGACGTTGTACAAATATATTTATTTGCTTTTCTTCATTTCAGTTGATGGATACTTATCCATTGTTTGTTCATACTTATCCTTTATTTGCTTGCTTATAGATATATATTTTTTTCCTTTTCGTTTCATATTTGCATGTATGTGGTTTTGTTTCTTCATTTTTTTGCAAGTGTACATGACTATATATTTTGCTTGCTTCTTTTCTTTTTGTTTGTTTGATTACTTTGTTGTATAATGAAAGTAAATCTCTATTCCAATATGTTGGTAAATTTTATATATGTGTTACTTTATATATATATTTTTCATAATTTATTTTATATGGTTGTATTAACTTATTAACATTTCATTAAGATTTAGTTTAATATATTTACTTTATATTTTTCATAGATGATTTTATAACCATTTACTTAAAATTAAAATTCAAATCCAATATATATATATAAATTCAAATCCACTCATATATGCACATATACATATATATTCACATATATACATATATATACAATATTTAACTTTAAATGATTTAACACATTTTTTATTTGATTTCGGGGAAACTCGAATCGATTTATCAATAATTTCACAAATTTTATTCAAAAACTCAATAAATTATCAATTTAAATTTATATAAAATTCGGGGTTGTTACATATCAAATCCGAATTAAGATCACTAATTGGTAGGTTAGGGTATACTCGAGTGTTTATGAAATACTAGAGATTTTTTGTAGAAACAATGAACTCCTTGTGAAAGAGTGTTTAGACTTGAATTTCATAAGTACAATCGAGCATAGAATGTCGATCCTAAATTCATGATCTATCTTAGTTAATAAGCATTAAGTAGGAAATGTCCTAAACAAGAGATTGTGGATGATTCAACCAAAATGTTAAGTACATTACCTTGAATAACTCTACAATAAATGCAATGTATATACACATAAAAGCATGAAATTATAACTGAGCTAAAGTTGTTTCCAAATGTTGAAAATCCCATGATATTGTTATATGACAACAACATCGTGATATAGATCACGAAAGAACCAAGAGCTTATTAGAAGCCAAGAAACATACTTGGAAAAGTTCTACATGATAAAGGAAGTTTATCAGCATTTGAGAGAGTTGATTGATGGAGTTGACAATTAAAACAGTATAGCATATCCATTCACTCGGAGACTAGCATAAGGTTTGAGAAAACAGATCGAAGGAATGGGAATAAGATTCTGTTATTGTCCCAAGTGCAAGTGGAAGATAGAAAGAGTTAGGGGTATGCCATATGGCAATTATGTAATGTATTACATATATCTAACTTTAAAACCAGTCCTATTCATAATAAAGGTATTTATTTTCTATTATATATACTTTGTTGTACATTGATATAATAAAATAAATAAACAAATTTAAAGTATATAATTAGAAAATCATTAAATGATATTGTTAAACCGAAATTTGGTTCAATGTTCAAGATGTGTGTACAAGGAGGCATGTTTGAAAAAATTCTAATAATACCCATTGGTTTTATAATAATTCACAAGATTGTTTAAAGCATCATTCCTGAGTTCAAAAACAAAATAGGCAAGTCAAAATAACAATAGACGATATGCTCAAGCCATGTTCTTTTATTCAATTGTGAACATGTTACAACAAGTGTCAATATGCACTTTTCAAATTATTTAAGCCCTTATTTGCAAATATTGAATATCATCTTCTCCTTCATTAGCCTTTATGTCATTAGTTTGTCCTCGAGCTCTTAATGAAGAGAACTTGGAGAAGATCCTAATTGGAAAAAGTGATAAGAGTGAGAAAGAGGTTAAGGGCTCATTTCCATGAAGGGGTGCATCTTTATTTATAGTGGTTGGATGGAGGAAGGCTTGCTTTCATTGGCGATGTGTGACTTTGGTTGTTATCTTGGTGATGTCTTCAACATGAATGCCTTTGAAGATTTATGAAGGGAAATACACTAAATCCTCTTGAATTTGCTCTTGTGAATGTTTTTAATCCTCCTTTTTTGCATGGCCTTTGATATTCCCACGGCATTGATGTTGTGCGACATTGATGATACGTGATATGGAAGTAATGCGGCATCAATGGAGTGTAGCATCAATGAAGGGCGACATTGACGGAGTGCGGCATCGATATGATGTGTTATGCCACATTGATAACATGTGGCTTTAATGACATGTGGCATTGGCAGAGGCCAATAGGTTTGTAGTGAACCCCATAAAACTATATCCGGATTAAGTTATTGACAGAAGTCAATAGGTTCCTAGTCAACCCATGAAAATTAGGATAAGAGAGAAGTTATTGGAGATACCAATAACTTCAGGGAGAACCCATGAAACAATGAAGTTATTGGCAGGGGCCAATAGGTTCTTAGTGAGCTCATAAAAACTATGAAACAGAACAGGGAGTCCATAAGTATTAAACAGGTTATTAGTCAGCCCATGAAAACTAATAGGTTAATAGTGATCCTAGAAACTATAATTGAGACAGATAGTCAAAATGAATGGGGATGGGTAATCCAGAATTGATTTACATGTTTTGCATATCATCATAATATTTTGAATTGTTATGTTTTAACCATTGTGGATGCAGGAGCACAATACATGGTTTTATAAAGTTTTAGGATACTAGTGAAGGGAAAACCCATTCCGCTAAGCGGCATGGTCTCACTAGATATCTAAATGGTTTGAGATGGTAGATTATTATTCATACTAGGCTTTATGTCTGACTCGAAGTTTATGTTTTCCCCTTAAACTCTTGGGTGCTCAATTGATTTTGAGTAGTTTGAGAGTTGAGGTTTTCAGGTACCTCTTTAGACGAATAAGCTTCTAGAGACGTGCAGGAGGCATGATAGGTATTTAATGTTCTTTTCTATTTTGATTCCACTTTGTTGTTGTTGTAAAGGCAAAGTTGTTTAATTGCCTATATATACTCTGATCATCCAAGAGGGAATCTTCATGTGTTGCTCTTGGCGTATGTTGTAATAAATATATTTTCTCTCAACGTGGTTCTCGTATTGGGATTATGTAAAGAATTTGAAATTCTTTGAAATGAAATGAGAAAGTTGTTTGTTGATTTTTAAAATTTTCCATCTCCATGTGTTTCTGTTATATCAATGAATCTAACATTACCGTATTTGATCGCTGAGGATTAATAACTGTGGATAACTGCAGCATCCGTAGCCATTAGTTTTGGGCCTACAAGTAGGGGATGTTACACGATCCAAAGATAAAACTTATTACGAAGGATGAAATAAAATTAACTAAGCCTAAATTGACATAACTAATTTGAACATATAATAAGAACTCTCGCACATTGAAGACAAACTGTGAGTTTCTTATCGATGTTGAGAAAATAATTTCCTCGGTTGTCAATAAACTATGAAGAGTATTAACTATACCATGTGGTACAATGTGCAAATTTGGAATGGATTCTAAGTACATTATCAAAATATATTTTTGATGCTTGTACCCAAAGGGATATGATCCATCGGCCAAAACTTGTCTTTAGGAAGAAGACTAATACAGTTGGAATATAGTAAGCAACATTGATAAGAATATCATTATAAATTTCAATTGTTGAAGTAATAGATTCGTTATTCAACTTCCTTAAATTAATTCGGATTTTTCTTGCAAATTCATCACTCGATATGATTTTGAGTTTTGGTACATATATGTTGAAATAGAAATTCTAAATAATGATTTAGAAATGACTGTTTGCACACAACCAAAGTGCCTCGAATTTAGTGGGAGTAATACTAAGTTTATGGTTTTAGGAGAAGGTCTAGGAACTAGTACAAAAGTATTGTTTAATAAGCATCAGAATTAAGCAAATATTTTAACAGAGAAACCAAATAGTTTGATTTTTAGTCGAAATACAGTAGAAGCGTGTGTCTAGAAGAAAGAACATTAGGTACTAATATATTTCTAAAACTATAAGTAAATGACAATCTTATAATTATTAATGATGTACCCATGTTAAAAGAAATTTAATTTGGTTGTTTAACACTCGAAATTCAATTTTCAATTGACATCTTTTATATTTAGTATAAAAGAATGTTAGGAATGTCCCTAAAATATACATGGGCACTATATCAAAACATTTAATATGGAGCAGACAAGATGGATTTCTTATGCATCAGCAGTAAGAGTTATCATATACGCTTTGTTGTCTACTATATCGCAATTTGATTATGTAACTAAGTACAGTAAGCAGGTATCAAATCCGAATTAAGATCACTAATTGGTAGGTTAGGGTATACTCGAGTGTTTATGAAATACTAGAGAATTTTTTATAGAAACAATGAACTCCTTGTGAAAGAGTGTTCGGACTTGAATTTCATAAGTACAATCGAGCATAGAATGTCGATCCTAAATTCATGATCTATCTTAGTTAATAAGCATTAAGTTGGAAATGTTCTAAATAAGAGATTTTGGCTGATTCAACCAAAATGTTAAGTACATTACCTTGAATAACTCTACAATAAATGCAATGTATGTACACATAAATGCATGAAATTATAACTGAGCTAAAGTTGTTTCCAAATGTTGAAAATCCCATGATATTGTTATATGACAACAACATCGTGATATGGATCACGAAAGAACCAAGAGCTTATTAGAAGCCAAGAAACATACTTGGAAAAGTTCTACATGATAAAGGCAGTTTATCAGCATCTGAGAGAGTTGATTGACGGAGTTGACAATTAAAATAGTATAGCATATCCATTTGCTCAGCGACTAGCATAAGGTTTGAGAAAACATATCGAAGGAATTGGAATAAGATTCCGTTATTGTCCCAAGTGCAAGTGGAAGATAGAAAGAGTTAAGGGTATGCCATATTGCAATTATGTAATGTATTACATATATCTAACTTTAAAACCAGTCCTATTCATAATAAAGGTATTTATTTTCTATTATATATACTTTGTTGTACATTGATATAATAAAATAAACAAACAAATTTAAAGTATATAATTAGAAAATCCTTAAATGATATTGTTAAACCGAAATTTTGTTCAATGTTCAAGATGTTTGTACAAGGAGGCATGTTTGAAAAAATTCCAATAATACCCATTGGTTTTATAATAATTCACAAGATTGTTTAAAGCATCATTCCTGAGTTCAAAAACAAAATAGGCAAGTCAAAATAACAATAGACGATATGCTCAAGCCATGTTCTTTTATTCAATTGTGAACATGTTACAACAAGTGTCAATATGCAATTTTCAAATTATTTAAGCCCTTATTTGCAAATATTGAATATCCTATTCTCCTTCATTATCCTTTATGTCATTTGTTTGTCCTCGAGCTCATAATGAAGAGAACTTGGAGAAGATCCTAATTGGAAAAAGTGATAAGAGTGAGAAAGAGGTTAAGGGCTCATTTCCATGAAGGGGTGCATCTTTATTTATAGTGGTTGGATGGAGGAAGGCTTGCTTTCATTGGCGATGTGTGACTTTGGTTGCTATCTTGGTGATGTCTTCAACATGAATGCCTTTGAAGCTTTATGAAGGGAAATACACTAAATCCTCTTGAATTTTCTCTTGTAAATGTTTTTAATCCTCCTTTTTTGCATGGCCTTTGATATTCCCACGGCATTGATGTTGTGCGACATTGATAATACGTGATATGGAAGTAATGCGGCATCAATGGAGTGTAGCATCAATGAAAGGCGACATTGACGGAGTGCGGCATCGATATGATGCGTTATGCCACATTGATAACATGTGGCTTTAATGACATGTGGCATGGAATCTATGCGGCATTGATTATGTGCGGCATGGATGTTATACAGCATGGAAGAAGCGCAGTGTCATTATCGGTTGTAGGCTTTCGATATCAACCATTCCCTTATCTTAGCATCCGAAGCCTTGAATTTTGACATAAATATTTAGTTTCGACATTGATTTCCTTGCTTACCTCCCTTAGGAAATATGTGGACAACATTTTCCCTGCTCCTTGTATAAAAAAAAAGCATTTTACACTTTAGTGTAAAACCAAGAATTTCTCCATCTTTTCTCATTCTTTGCAAGGTTTTCTTTCTAACCCAATTTTCCTAAAAATACACAAAGCAAGCCATGATTTTCACTGTTAACTTCTTAAATTTGATTTTGGGCAATTCTTTTAGGATTTTGACAAGATCATAAAGTATCTCTCATTTGTAATCCAATATTACTTTAAGAATCTATAGATTTACTTGCAAAGGCTAAAAATCTATTTAGCAGCAATTTACTTGAATAAAATCCCATAGAATCAGGATTAGAAAACTATCGGAAAATAATGATTTTATGAATACAAAACTAGAAAGTTGTTTATTAATTATAATTTCTTGAATTGAAAACCAGAAAACCATTTGAAAATATCATAAAAGGGAGGACCGAAGACTCTTCAAGCAATATCGTGAATAGAAGATCGGGAATCCGCCCAGAAAATCATTTGGCAACAATAATATTCTGAACAAGAGACCGTAGAAAGCATCTGGTACCAATAATAATAGAAGACCATAAAATCCATTAGAAGACCAGAAAATCCTTATGGCGATAATAATGGAAGACTAGAAAATCCATCTGGTGATAATAATAAAAGACCAGAAAATCCATCTGGTGATGATAATAGAAGACTAGAAAATCCATCTGTAACCCATCCGTTGATGATAATAGAAGACCAAAAAATCCATCTGATAATGATAATTGAAGACCAGAAAATCCATCTGGTAATTATAATAGAAGACCAGAAAATCCATTTGGCAATAATGCTTTATTTCGTAGAGCAATCCCGCTTTCTCTACTTTGAAGCACAACAGCTCATATTTTATAGATCTTCCTCTAGAAGATTACTTGATTCTTGTTATGGAGCACAAATGGCTCATTTTTGATCGAGTTCTTTTGCCTCTTTTCAGGTTTTGGACACCTTAGTCCCTTTCCTTTTCGCCTCTCTTTGGGCCTTGGACGTCTTAGTCCTTTTTCTTTGCGCCTCTCTTTGGGCTTTGAATGTCTTAGTCCCTTTCCATTGCACCTCCCTTTGGAATTTGGACGCCTTAATCCCTTTTCTTTGTGCTTCTCTCTAGGCTTTGGATGTCTTAGTCCCTTTTCTTTCACCATCTTAGGTGATGATCTCAACTTGGATCGAACCCCTTATCACTATCTTAGGTGATGATTTAGGTCTGTTGTCTGGTGCGTTTGGTTACCTATCTTAAGCAGAATCAAAGACTTACTTGACCTTCCTCTAAGAGGCGCTTTGGTAAGACCTTAAAGATGGTACTAAAGGCTATTTTGGTGCTTTGGTCAGGCCATCTTAGATGGGACCTGTATCGATCCGCCTTTCTTACTACCAAAGACGACACTTAATACATCCTCGGTATTCATGTGCCGATCATTTAGTCATCTAAAAGACAGGTCATTAGGGGTGAAAGAAAGAAAGAAGAACAGAAGAAACTAAACAACACATAATCTCATAACGCAATGGAACAACATATATTACTCAACATAATATTTTATAAACTCATTTCAAAATGTTACATCAGAGTCATACTAATACAAATTCTACCTAGGATAGTTATAACAGCTTGTCCTTACCTAACTAATACTGTATACATATCATACAGCGAAAAACAAGAAGAATAACTAGCTATTGATGAAGCCACCTGCTCCAAGCTCCTCTAAGGTAAATCTATGGGGAAAAACTTGAACTAGTTGGCTGCCCATTTAAATTTGAGCACCTAAGAGTTTAGGAGGAGGGAAAATAAAATCCGGGTCAGACTTGAGTCTGGTGTGAGTAAAGCATAAGTCTTTAACTTTATAAAAACCTTTAAATCAAAGGCATATCGTTAGACCATGCCATACATAACCACGGATGGG
Organism: Allium fistulosum; assembly: GCA_030737815.1. Classification (NCBI taxonomy): domain Eukaryota; kingdom Viridiplantae; phylum Streptophyta; class Magnoliopsida; order Asparagales; family Amaryllidaceae; genus Allium; species Allium fistulosum. The sequence continues at coordinate 92,125,854 of CM060905.1, forward strand.
TTTTTACCTTACGATAACCAAAAATGTTTCTATAGAAAATCCGTTGATATTATAATAATGTCTAGGGGTCAAAGTAAAATATGAATATAGCTAAAATGCTTGCATCTCACATTTCAACATAGTTGGGCACAACTAAATCCGTAGAGGCACGTATTGGAAAATGCATTCCATACTATGGCAAGGTAAGGTACTATCTTTCGATGGTACATCTCTAGATAAAATGCACCAGGTTTGACAAGAACATCTTGTACCCATGCCACACAGGACTGGCCTACCACTTGACTAGTAGTACCAAATATGATTACCCAACTACGTGAGTGGATAATAATCTATCAAGATTTGGGATGACCATACCCTGATGGGAGAGACCCACATGGCACTGATGCATGCCCGATTTTTGTCATTTTCTGACTTATGAGGCTTGAAGATATGTTTTACCTTTTTATATAGCACTTCCTGCTTTGAATGCTAACACTGCCCATCAGACAAGAATGCAATGCCAACATTCATCCATACTAGTTGTTCGGGATATGAACAAACCGAAGGCACTACCTCTACTACATCCATTTTGGAATCACCCTCGGGATTAGTAACAAGCAGCCCTTGCACTTTAAAGAGCTTTGTCTTCAATTCCACCATCTTCAAGATTTCTTTACTTCTAAATGCTTGAGTTGGATCGAAATGGTTTTTGTATAACATATCCAATACCGGTCTCTTCGAAAAAATATTCGATAGTTTCATGTAAACTCAACCCCCGTTCATTAGGAAATAAATAGTCAAAGATAAGAGCGGAGATCACCTTCTAACTGTTAGTGGATGGATTTCCTTATCATTTATCCTAGGAGAATGAAACAAGATTTATGCACACAGTACAACATCATCAAATATGACTTTGCCATATAACCCGCGTGTTTCTCCTAGATATTTCCAAAGTTACATTATGGGTCCATATTTGATAGTCGGTTATTTATCTATCAAATAAGCAAACAACAACCAATTCCATTTTAGAATACTTTCCAAACTTCCAAATTCATTTATAAAACCCTTTTATAAATATTCAATACCATTTATATAAATTGCTTTTATAAATATCCAGCTTTTTATATAAATTTCTTATAAATATCCAAACTTTTTTATAAACTCCCTTTATGAATATCCAAATTATTTTCTAAAAATTCTTTTATAAATACCCTAAAATCATTTACTAAACTTCTTTATAAACGTTTCTTGTTTAAACAACTTCCTAAATAACCTTAATCAAATTAGCTTTCTTTAATAAGCAATCCATTTTATAAATCTTCTTTGCTTAAAAACTCAAATCCATTTACCTAAAAACACCTTTTAAATTTCCAAATTCCTTTATAAAACTCTTTATATAAACTTCTTTTTATAACATGGAAAGCCATTCCCATTAGTTAAAAACATTTTTAGTAAAACCATTTGTCAAATCATTCTTAAATATCTTGTTCAAAATGCAATAACTTTGAAACCATTTCAAAAAGAAAATGAAATATTTATCCTTACAAAATCAAATGGAAGCTTAATGACCACAATGGTGCTTTTAATTTGGTTTTACTTATCCATTCTAAAATGGCATCACATAACAATAGGTATATAAGGGATTGACACATAACAATCAATCAACTTAAGTAAATGTCCAAGTTAATTGTAATAGCAGAATGGTGTTTTGTTCTACTAATAGATGTCATTTGGTTTTCCTAATCATATGGGGTTACTTAAGATTAACTGACATAGAAAGCCCTTGATTTAAAACAAATTTGAAAAGAAAACAGTTTAAAACAAAACTGATTACTTAAACTCAAAGCGATTTTAAAATAAATTAAAACCCTTGTAAATGAGAATCAAATCCTTGTTAAATAGTAATTAAACTCTAATTAAAGGTAACTAAACCTTAATTAAAACATAATTAACTTTAATCAAAGATTAATTAAATAAAACCCCTTTTTAAAATAATAATTTATTAATAATTATCTTAAATAATTAATTAATTAATCCTTAATTTATAATTAAATAATAATTAACTTTAATTAAATAACAAATCATGATTACCTTAATTGATTAACATTAAGTTTAAAAACCATTATTTACAAATGATTAAGTACTAATTGCCTTTATTAATTAATTAATCAATTAAATAATCATTAAATAATTAAATAATTGTTTTCTAATTACTAAATTAAAGTTAGAAAACATTTTCTAAAAATATATTAAATTAAAACAGGTTTAGATTAGATAAATAGTTAAATTTTCCGAAATGCACGTATTGCGACTATCGCTATACGGACCCGTAATTTTCAAAACTTGAAATTTTGATTTTCTAACTTTTAAAACTTCAACTTTGAACTCTTGTCTTCTTTAAAACATGAAAATAAATTTTTGAAACTAAAATCAAAGATTTAAAATTAAAAACATTTCGCTTTGAAACAAAAACAATTTTTCGAAAAAAGAGTGATTTCTAAGTCGCTTTTGGTTAGCAAATCGCTATCTTCATGTCATGAACCCACATACAACACATACAACATTCAATCACACTACCACATCATAACATTATAGCACAATCGTACGCAAACATACTACTTCACAAATACTAACTAACTTTTCTGATATTCAAGGTGTAATCTTTATCGCCTACTCAAACTTCGGCACAAGCAATCAACTCCAAATCAACATATATGCATGCATACACAACTTATAACATTACTACATACTTAAGCAATATTTTAACTCATAAATTTTATAACTTTAAAATGTCAGCAACTTAAGTTTTAAAAACATGAACTTTACTCACCAAACGTGTTTTAAATCGAACCAAACTTCACTATGACCTAGCTAGAATGCCTTAGCTTCAAAATTGGTGCTTTGGGTGGGTTTAGTGAGCAAAATAGACTCGATCCAGGTGATGTTTGGCTCGGCCATGCATGTCTTGGGTGGTTGTGTGCTTGCTTTGTGAAGAGAAGAGGTTTGGAAGTGAATAGAAGGTGTTTAGTTATGTTTTTACACTACTTTCTCTATCTTTTCTCTTATGAATTTTAATTTGGTAGCCATTAAAGTGGACATGAACAAGAAGCAAGGAAGTGCGGAAATGAAGTAGGATTTGTAAAATGAAAATTATGAAAGGGAGGTAGTATATATAGGCTTAGGAAATTTATTAAAATACATGAAGTAGTTAGATTTAAATATACACACATGCGTGTACTCTATACCTCTCCTCTCCCTCACTTGTACATGTTACCCCCCTCCTCCCTTTCCATTCCTTGAATCATGCTAGAGCTTCCATCTGTGTGTACTAAAGATATGGAGATGATTTGTATATATAGAAGTGTGTTTAGATGTATATATATGCCTTTTATAACATAATTTGTCACATCCATGCTTAGGAATATATATATATATATATATATAAGTTAATATACATAAGTATTCTTAATTAATACTAATCCTAACATATATAATGTGTGCATGTTGCACCAAGCGTACACAACGTTCCTGACGACTTTCGGGTGTCGAAATTTCGGAAAACATTCTCCGGTCACATTTTCTATTTTTATTTGAACTATCTATATTGGTAAATAAAACTATTTTATCATCATTATTAAATAATTAAAATAGGTTTATTTTCTAATAAAAATCCATTTATTGATTATAAAAAATATATATTTAAATAGGCTATTTCAAAGTGGCAAAATTCTGGATCGTTGCAAATCTATTTTACCATCATTTGTTATTATTTAAAAGAGTTATATTTTTATTATGAAACCTATTATTTGAATATATATTAAATATTTGAAAATCAAGGTGGTAAAATTTTGGGTTGTTACAATCTTCCTCCCTTAAAAGAATTTCATCCCCAAAATTGTACCACGACCCAAATTCCCAGAAACACTTAAACTATTCATCAGTTCGTATTATGTACATAGAACATTCCTATGTAAAAACTGATTTGATCTTTCACTCGAACAGATAACTTCATTTCCAAACTAGTATTTCTCACCCGACTTCCTAGTGCGGACTTTGATCAGGCCTCTTAATTAGAAATATCTGTTCTCCTTGCATGACCATAAACTATGATAGATAACTTTTGGTTCCAGGTAAGAACCCTCACTAACGCTCGCCATCAAAAATCGAGCGATAGATTCTTATTCGGAATAGTGTAAAACACCTCCAATCATATACTTGAATCTAGGATCGAAAACTATGTGAAAAGGACAAATGATCTTCATACAACCTACGTACTGATCTAACGATTCTTACTATCTAACCACTTTCTACCCTCCCACCATGCTTCATAAGAATCAATTTTATTTATTTATTAACTTATATAATACTCTTCTACCTCCTAAGAGTATATATAAACATCTGATTTTTAATTCTATTTAATTTTAACTAGGCCAAAAATAACTTGGGGTCTTGAAACTAAGTCGACCAAATCAACCTCTTTACCTTAATTGGTCTGGTAAGTACCTAAGAAGAGTAGGATCCTGGTATCCAAACTCCATCCTAGATTCTCCTTTTTCTTAAACACTATCAAGGTAAATTGTCTATTAGCTGGCCTAATAACATCAAATATTTCTTCACATCCTAGATGTTAAAATCAAAAGACACAGTTTAAATAAACAAAGTTTATTAAACCACCTTATTAAATTTAACCTAATTAAAACTACATTTATTAATCCACCTTCAAAATATCCTTTTATTTTGAAAACTCTTCCTTTTAAGGGATCCAAGAACACAATACCTGGATTATTTCAAAAAACTTTTGAAACATACATATAACCCGAGTAACTCCAAAATGATATCAAGGAACTAGGTACTACCAAATTACCATATACCCCTTTACTAAGAAGGGCAATACCCAAGAGAAGTGTTTGTCATTCGAACAAATCTCTTACCCATTTTTAGTCATTTCCGAGATACTTGAACTTGTTAATAAAAATATTTCTTTTTTTTCCAAATTTGTTCTCGAAACAATACTATTTATAGACAAATAGTTTTTAACAAAATCATCCACTTGCTTTGGATTCATTCAGATTTGAACTCGTCTCGATTGTACAATGAAAAAGAGGATAATTTACTAAGTGCCCATCATATCTGCCTAAACAAACATTCGATTGTCACTTAGAAGATTATTCTGATCATCACAAAATAGATCAAGACTTATTCCTGAACCGTTCGAAGAAAACTTTACTCTCAAACTTTATTTTAAAATATCTATATCTTAAAATGTCCTTAAGAAAGATTACTGCTATTATCCAAAATAATTTGGAATTTATCAAAGCCACTAGGATTTAACATTCTTAAAACCCTTTTCATTTTTAAAACACATTTAATAGTTCTAATTTGTAAAATCATCTCCCTTAATTCATCTTATAAAACTATAAGAAGATTTTCTTTTAATAAACACCTTCATTAAAATTCAATTTTTAACCCTACATATCGCTGAATGCCTTATAGTCAAATTGTGAAACTTAATTCACAAGGTGTTCGATTCAATGTTCCTACAAATTCTATCTACCCAACCCATGATGGAAAAAGGAAATCTACTATTAAATTGGATAATAGCCAATGCTCAAAACTGGATGAGCATGACTAATTAAACCCTAAATGCTAATAATTTAAATATTGTTAACTTCTAACCCACTCTCCACATAGATAACTACAAAGATTTTGAAAATCATCCCTTTTTATATATAGAAAGTATATTCCCAGGTAAAATTATTTTACCAAATTTAAAACAATATTATGTCAATTTAACTTGTTTAAGTGTTTAGGAAATCCCTATCGATAACATTGATCAGGCGCATCGACCAGAATTCTTAAGCCACTCAACAGGTCAAACAACACAATATAAAACATTTTTATTCACTGAAAAATACGCACTTATATATATATTACACTCAGACCCATTCTAGGACACTACTGACCCTATCTATAATGAGTTTACCCCACCAGGGTCTAGGTATTCACTCAACCTAAGCTATGATACCAAATGTAACGACCTACGCTTTCTGTAACGACCCCAGAATTTAAATTTATTTAAATTAATAATTAAATGAATTTTTGAGTTAAATTGAGTAATTAAATAAATTTTTGGATAAAAATTGTAAAATTAAATTGATAAAATGGAGCGAGTTTCCCCGACTTCAAGTATATTCTGTATGAATCATTTCAATTTAAAATATTGTAAATATATAGATATATATATATTTTGACTTGAATTTAAAGTGTAAGTAAATGGTTTTTAAAATAAATATAGAGTTAAATAATAATAGAATGTCCTTACAAATGAATTGATATTTTTAAATAGAAATTGTCATTCCAAGTTACTTATAAATATATATACAAATATAATAGTATGGTTAAAACATAAGTATAATCACATAAGTCGAAAATTCATAACATAACTAAAACAACCTTTATAATATGTTTATAAAGACCAGAAACAAAAATATAAAAGGAATACAAAAGATAAAATTATATTCAAGTATGTAACTATATAAAGCAAAAGAAACAGCAAGGAAAAATAGAGATTTATTTACATTATAAAGTAATAAACAAACAAGAAATAATAAAAGAAACATATGACACATTCAAGCAATATGAAACAAGTAAACAAAGCAAACTTACAAATAAAATAAGGTATGTTGTACATGATAATTAATGCAAATGCCTCTAGTACACTACCTTATATCCATCAGCCGAGATAAGTAAGATTGTACATGCAAAAAAAAAAATATAAAGCAATGGTATATGTAAACTTGAAAAGAGACCAAGGCATTTAATGCCAACATCTCTAGTACAAGCAATGAAATCTTCAGCCCCCATTCGTTTGAAATATCCCTGTATTGTTGTACAAAACCAATACAAATATCACTTATATTGTACCAATATTATCATCACCCTGTAACCCAATTTTTTACACCAAGCCTCTCCATCTCAGTCTTGTTCCTTCGAAGCTAAGAAAGGAAAAAAAAAATGTCTGAAGCAAACCAGTAGCAAGCTTTTAACTTTTAAAACTTAAGTATAATTTACAACTTCAACTCAACAAGACAGAGAAGTTCAGTTAGCAAATTCAAAACAAGTTTCAAATAGCAGGTTGTTCAACATAAGATGATGCTCTGTTCTTTCCCATAGAGCTGGTGAGTAACACTATTTTTTTTAAATATATGATTCTGTTGCAAGTATATCTGTGATAAGTATGTTATATATGTTTTTTTGAGTATATGTGAGTGATGGATGTATGTTTGTGCACAGTTATCTCCTGTGATATCCTGCTCTTTGTTTAAGCAGTAGTTTTGAGTTTTAAAAATCAATCCCTCTTGATCTACTGACTTTGTGGACTTAAGATTAAAATAAAGTTTGTTTGTTATGGTATATATTAAAGTTTAAAAAACAATTCAAGTTTAAACAACCTGCTAATGACTTTGGAAACCAAAATACCTGAGCAAAGCTTTAAATAAGCTAAAATTTAAACTTTTTAATTTTCGAATTCAGGTATGTAGGTTGAATTCATATACTTTAATGTGATTTTTAAAACAAAAATTTTAATTTTTAGAGTAAGATTGAAAGAGTAGTTTGGGTTTGTATAAATTTCATTCTTTTAGTGATCTATGGAGATTCACTGACTTGTGGTGGTCGAGATCTTGCTTGGTGATGGAGGGATGAACGGCGGTTCAGGGAAAAATACAGTGGTGGTGGTCTGATGATCATGGTGGAGGTGGCGAACATCTTAAATTCGTAAACCTAATTTTGTATGCGTTCGAAAACTTGATCGGCGTGATCTCTCTCGTGCATCGAGCTGCACGAGAATGTGGGAGGTGATAAAGGGGGTATTGACGAGAAGTTGGCCGGAGTCACTGGCCTTCTGGTAGTCGAGGTGGCGGGGACGAGTTGTTTCCCAGTTTTGGTGGCAGGTCCGAATTTCCAGATTTTTGATCGAATGTCCATTTTTTGATTCGCTTTGAATTTTGAGTTACTGGGTGTTTGCTTTACGTGGGGTGGTCGGCGACGATATGCTGGAGGTCTCACTGGTGATCAGATCGGCGGTGAGCAACTGTGCAAGTGCACGCGTGCACTTTTGTGCCTGGTCGATCGAGATGTTGGGAGGAAGGGGTCGACTCGGGTTTACTCTCGAGTAAACGATGATGCGGCTCGAGTACGTTCACGCGTGGGATATCAGGTTGAAGAAGTTTTACGTTTTAAACTAAAAAGAACAAACAATCAATAAACAGGGAAGAAAGGGAACTCGAGTTGTTTGTTTTACAACATTTAACAGCGCCCAGTTTAAACTCGAGTACATGCTCGGGAAAATAGAGGGGAATCTCGGGTCTAGTCTCGGGAGAATGACGGGTTGGCTCGGGTTGTTTTGAGTATTTGACGTTACAGTTTTAAAACTTTAAATAAATATTTTGAAATTTAGGGGATTTGATTTAAACTCTTTCCATAACTAAGATTTGCTTTTAATTTGTAACTTAAGATTTTTTTAAGTTAGTTATAAAGTGATTTAAAGTTAAACTAATGATCGTTTGAACTTGGAGTTTAAAATGAAAGTTCAAAGAAAATTTGAAATAAATGTTTCAAAACATATTTAAGTGAAACTTAAATAAATAAATGGAAAATGGGTTTTCTTTTAAGTAATGAAGGTTAAGATTTAAATTCATTAACTATTTAAGATAATTAGGATGATAATTGATAATTTGTAAATTATAAGTTAAATGTATTAACTAAAGTTTAAATTAATAATCATTTGACGATTTGGAAAATAAAAAAATTACTTAGAGAAGTAATTAAAAGAAATTAATTTTTGATTGAAGATTGATAGATCATGTGATTGAACAAAAATTAATTTAAGGATAATTGATTAATACGATAAATTAATTAAGGTAATAAATTTGAGAATAATTAATTAAAGGTTAGTCAGTTAAGTAAAATAGTCAAAAGGATAATTATTAAATGATTAAAAGTTGATTAATTTATAATTAAAGGTTAATAAATTCATTATTGAAGGATAATTAATTATATTGGTTTGTAATTAATTAATGATTAATTAACCCGGATTAGAAATTCATAAGTAATTAATCAAATTTGAATAAATCAGATAATTAACTGACCTTACTTATGAATATTTGGATTTGATTGGATGATTGAATTGTTTGATATTCCCTGATATATGATGCTTTGTGATACGTCCTGATTTATGTTGTGATTTGAAATTTCTATTCTGTGATATATTACTATGTGAATATGAAACCCTTGGGCCGTAAAACGGCACTTGAATTTCGATGCGACAGGGAGTCGGATTCCAGTTGGTTATCCGAAACCCACATCGAATTGTAATATAAATCTTTGTGACCGATAAATTTATTTTATCTATAAATCTGTGAATGAAGATAAGCGTTATCCATTATACCGCTTATCGATATATCTGTGATGATTGATGTTGCACTATTGTGTGTAAAATCCCTGGACTACACCATACACACACAAATATGGATTTCACGTGAAAATCGGTTAAGTCACAGATAATCTAAATTTGATATTTTTGAAATTGAAATTTTAATTTCAATTGATTTTGAAATTAGAAATTTGGGTTTAAAGTGAAAAAGCTTTTGAAATAGAATTTCAAAGATAAAAGTTATTTTGAATAACTTAATCGAGTTATGAAAATTTAAATAATTTGATTTAAATTTGAATTCAAGTTTAAAGTTAAATCCTATGATTTGAAACTAGGGATCGGAAATGTTATAAATGTGTTTATATAAATTTAAACCATTTAAAAGTATAAGTTTGGGAATTTGAATTTAACCTAAGGATTTCAACTCGTATGAATGAATCAGATTTTCTGAAATGAAACTGTTGTTTTAAAGGAATAAAAGCTTTCAGATAAGAAATGAAATTCCAGTTTAATTAAAGGAATTTCAATATTGAAGTGAAAATGGTTTTCCAAGTTATGAATGAATTGTTTTGAAAAGCTATGATTTGAATCTGTTATCTTTAACAGATTTAAAATAATGATTGGTTTAAATCATTTGAAATGGGATTGTTTTGAAAGCTATAAGTTAAATCTTTGTTTTAAAGATTTAACGAGTTAATCAAATTGAAAGGGAAATTAATTTGGAAAATCTATGAATGAATCTTTTGCTTAAAAGATTAAAGTGTGGAAACTGTTTAAACCGTAAAGATTGAATCTTTTTGTTTAAAGATTTGAAATGGTAATCTGTTAAACCATTTAAAGAAAGATTTTGGGTTTTAAGTTGTGACTTAATTGAAATCCCATATCCATATGTTTTTTAAATATTACGCTCACTATTCGGTTTAGCCGGGAGAGGACCTTTGGGTCGTATAACCCATTCCGAATATGTGATACGTCGTATATGGATAGCATTTGAAGACCGGTGTTGAAGACCGGATATTTTTGAAAACGAAAGGATTACCGTCGAGTTACTCTGCATCGGCTGATCCCTGATATAGAGGTTTTATCACCCTTAGTGACGGGAAGTCCGGACGTGATTGGAAATTATCCGGATTTGCAAGGGCTTCGTGAGAAGTGCCTTCGGTTCTGTTCGATCCCGGAACAGACTTGTATGGATTGTATGTCTGACATTACACTTTGAGATATAAAGCCGATTTCTTTCAAATACATTTCTGTTGGTGGCGGAGAATTTATTCTCTTAGCTTAACACCCTTCTCTGAGACGTACGAGCTCAGAGGTTATGTAGTTGAAGGTTATCAGCGATATATCCCAATTTGGTAATGTGGCATGCTAAGTGTTGCTGTGTGATGATCAGTGTTTGATCATTTGTGATATGATCATTTATTTGATCATTTATCCTTGTGATCATAGGTTGATCATCTGTTGACCCAAAGCATGGCTTTGTGACAAAGCGTAGCTTTGTGGACGAGACTTCGTCAGGACCTCACTACCCGGAAATGGTCGAAACAGGATCGTTGCGGCAAGGTTATGAGGGTCGCGCCCTTTAGGGTATGTCATTTCCTTCTGGAAAGGGGTGGTATCATGGTATGGAGCCCAGATACTTACTCATGTGGATACACTTTCTTTATGATGTGTGATGTTGGATACCGAGCTCGGATAAAGGTCCCAAAGGACCGGGGGATGGCATATTCGTGAGTTACCTGTTACAGGGGTAACCCGGCCTTGTTTGGCAGAGAGCAGTTTGTCTCTCGGGACGTCCCGCCAGAGGCGATCCCATGCGGCGGAAGGAAGTTCCTTAGCCTGACCATTTGTTGGAAATCCATTTCTCCAATACGGAACTTGTACGGTTTTAGTTGTAGAACCTGCCATTTACGTACGGTGGTCACCACTGTTTAGATGGTAGCTATAGTAGGCATACGATACTGGTCGTATGTTGGCTAAGATTAATATTATACTTTCGAAATGTTTTCTACACTATGCACTAATAATAATATCAAATGATTTGATTTTACGTAGTAAGCATCTTTGACTATCATAAGAAGAAATCTCCTCCAATTCTGCGTTTGCATTGTGTGTGTGGTGGGAGGTCTTATGGTAGTTTCATTTTCTAAAAGCATTGCGGTTTTCAATGTTTAAAATTCTTTTGTGTTTGTTTAAAGATAAACTGTTTTTGTTGCTCACACCAGTCCCATGACTGATCCGGAGTTTATTGTTCCTTCCTAAACTTTGGGTGCTCATAATTTTCCACACGAGCAGTCTAGAGTTGGGTTTCTTTTCAGATATTCAGGTTTAGTAGATTATCTGGAGCTAGTTCATTCATCGGAGTTGCTTATCTTGGAGTTGTGGATTCATTCTTGTCTGAAGATCATTTTGGAGTTATCATTTCTATTGATATTCTATCCGCTGCTGTTGTTATCATTTACTTTTCCGCTGCTATTTCTTGTATCTCTGATATTGTTGTATCATATTGATATCATTGTTGTATATCATTCTGGATATTGTATTCATTGGAGTTGTATATGATATCATTGATTTCTTTTCTTCCGCTGTGTTATTTACTTAATTGTGTTATAGCTCCGGCGAATCGGATTTGAACGGTCGAATCTGCGGCATTCTAGTACAATGTGAAGTACGGATGTTGATTTTCGAGCGGGCAAAACCCGATACGTTACATGTGGTATCAGAGCTAAGGTTGAACTTTAGCTCAGGAGTATAACACATTAAGTAGCTCATTAGAGATAGGGTGAAGTATACCCTAGAATGAGTATCCTCAGATATCCGTTCGAATGTCTCAGTAAATTCTCTTGCTGTCCACTGATAGTGAGTATGAGTGCAAGAAGAGGATGCGATAGGGGACAGGGGAATACGACTAGAAATGGTCAATACTCTGTAACAACAAGGAAGCAATCTTTTCTTTATCGATCTCTTTTGTTCGTCATCTTTTCTCAATTCTTTGATTATTTCTGGTAGATCCAGGAAGAAATTCGATGTATTAAAATGGGACATAAACTCCAACTGAGCCAAAATTGTTTGTTTGGATGTATTGTTTGCTTTGATTGCTATGGTTGATAGATATGTTTTAGTTTCTAAACTGAGAGTTTTGAAATTGTATCCATATATCCGTCTATTCTTTGGGTCCGGATATATTCTACGGATGGTTAGTTATTCCTTCGAACTGACCGATGCCACTCCATATTTCGTAGATCTGGATAACCCGAGTATCTTCTGAAGTGTTAAGACAGATTCGTTCTTGTATCTATTATGGATATTCTGATTTGGTAAGCCAAATGCAGAATAAATGTTCAGTTTGAATTGATGAAATATCCTTCATCTATCTTTGTTTTCGTGCCTGTGAATTTCGAGGACGAAATTCTTTTAAGGGGGGAAGTCTGTAACGACCCCAGAATTTAAATTTATTTAAATTAATAATTAAATGAATTTTTGAGTTAAATTGAGTAATTAAATAAATTTTTGGATAAAAATTGTAAAATTAAATTGATAAAATGGAGCGAGTTTCCCCGACTTCAAGTATATTCTGTATGAATCATTTCAATTTAAAATATTGTAAATATATAGATATATATATATATTTTGACTTGAATTTAAAGTGTAAGTAAATGGTTTTTAAAATAAATATAGAGTTAAATAATAATAGAATGTCCTTACAAATGAATTGATATTTTTAAATAGAAATTGTCATTCCAAGTTACTTATAAATATATATACAAATATAATAGTATGGTTAAAACATAAGTATAATCACATAAGTCGAAAATTCATAACATAACTAAAACAACCTTTATAATATGTTTATAAAGACCAGAAACAAAAATATAAAAGGAATACAAAAGATAAAATTATATTCAAGTATGTAACTATATAAAGCAAAAGAAACAGCAAGGAAAAATAGAGATTTATTTACATTATAAAGTAATAAACAAACAAGAAATAATAAAAGAAACATATGACACATTCAAGCAATATGAAACAAGTAAACAAAGCAAACTTACAAATAAAATAAGGTATGTTGTACATGATAATTAATGCAAATGCCTCTAGTACACTACCTTATATCCATCAGCCGAGATAAGTAAGATTGTACATGCAAAAAAAAAAATATAAAGCAATGGTATATGTAAACTTGAAAAGAGACCAAGGCATTTAATGCCAACATCTCTAGTACAAGCAATGAAATCTTCAGCCCCCATTCGTTTGAAATATCCCTGTATTGTTGTACAAAACCAATACAAATATCACTTATATTGTACCAATATTATCATCACCCTGTAACCCAATTTTTTACACCAAGCCTCTCCATCTCAGTCTTGTTCCTTCGAAGCTAAGAAAGGAAAAAAAAAATGTCTGAAGCAAACCAGTAGCAAGCTTTTAACTTTTAAAACTTAAGTATAATTTACAACTTCAACTCAACAAGACAGAGAAGTTCAGTTAGCAAATTCAAAACAAGTTTCAAATAGCAGGTTGTTCAACATAAGATGATGCTCTGTTCTTTCCCATAGAGCTGGTGAGTAACACTATTTTTTTTAAATATATGATTCTGTTGCAAGTATATCTGTGATAAGTATGTTATATATGTTTTTTTGAGTATATGTGAGTGATGGATGTATGTTTGTGCACAGTTATCTCCTGTGATATCCTGCTCTTTGTTTAAGCAGTAGTTTTGAGTTTTAAAAATCAATCCCTCTTGATCTACTGACTTTGTGGACTTAAGATTAAAATAAAGTTTGTTTGTTATGGTATATATTAAAGTTTAAAAAACAATTCAAGTTTAAACAACCTGCTAATGACTTTGGAAACCAAAATACCTGAGCAAAGCTTTAAATAAGCTAAAATTTAAACTTTTTAATTTTCGAATTCAGGTATGTAGGTTGAATTCATATACTTTAATGTGATTTTTAAAACAAAAATTTTAATTTTTAGAGTAAGATTGAAAGAGTAGTTTGGGTTTGTATAAATTTCATTCTTTTAGTGATCTATGGAGATTCACTGACTTGTGGTGGTCGAGATCTTGCTTGGTGATGGAGGGATGAACGGCGGTTCAGGGAAAAATACAGTGGTGGTGGTCTGATGATCATGGTGGAGGTGGCGAACATCTTAAATTCGTAAACCTAATTTTGTATGCGTTCGAAAACTTGATCGGCGTGATCTCTCTCGTGCATCGAGCTGCACGAGAATGTGGGAGGTGATAAAGGGGGTATTGACGAGAAGTTGGCCGGAGTCACTGGCCTTCTGGTAGTCGAGGTGGCGGGGACGAGTTGTTTCCCAGTTTTGGTGGCAGGTCTGAATTTCCAGATTTTTGATCGAATGTCCATTTTTTGATTCGCTTTGAATTTTGAGTTACTGGGTGTTTGCTTTACGTGGGGTGGTCGGCGACGATATGCTGGAGGTCTCACTGGTGATCAGATCGGCGGCGAGCAACTGTGCAAGTGCACGCGTGCACTTTTGTGCCTGGTCGATCGAGATGTTGGGAGGAAGGGGTCGACTCGGGTTTACTCTCGAGTAAACGATGATGCGGCTCGAGTACGTTCACGCGTGGGATATCAGGTTGAAGAAGTTTTACGTTTTAAACTAAAAAGAACAAACAATCAATAAACAGGGAAGAAAGGGAACTCGAGTTGTTTGTTTTACAACATTTAACAGCGCCCAGTTTAAACTCGAGTACATGCTCGGGAAAATAGAGGGGAATCTCGGGTCTAGTCTCGGGAGAATGACGGGTTGGCTCGGGTTGTTTTGAGTATTTGACGTTACAGTTTTAAAACTTTAAATAAATATTTTGAAATTTAGGGGATTTGATTTAAACTCTTTCCATAACTAAGATTTGCTTTTAATTTGTAACTTAAGATTTTTTTAAGTTAGTTATAAAGTGATTTAAAGTTAAACTAATGATCGTTTGAACTTGGAGTTTAAAATGAAAGTTCAAAGAAAATTTGAAATAAATGTTTCAAAACATATTTAAGTGAAACTTAAATAAATAAATGGAAAATGGGTTTTCTTTTAAGTAATGAAGGTTAAGATTTAAATTCATTAACTATTTAAGATAATTAGGATGATAATTGATAATTTGTAAATTATAAGTTAAATGTATTAACTAAAGTTTAAATTAATAATCATTTGACGATTTGGAAAATAAAAAAATTACTTAGAGAAGTAATTAAAAGAAATTAATTTTTGATTGAAGATTGATAGATCATGTGATTGAACAAAAATTAATTTAAGGATAATTGATTAATACGATAAATTAATTAAGGTAATAAATTTGAGAATAATTAATTAAAGGTTAGTCAGTTAAGTAAAATAGTCAAAAGGATAATTATTAAATGATTAAAAGTTGATTAATTTATAATTAAAGGTTAATAAATTCATTATTGAAGGATAATTAATTATATTGGTTTGTAATTAATTAATGATTAATTAACCCGGATTAGAAATTCATAAGTAATTAATCAAATTTGAATAAATCAGATAATTAACTGACCTTACTTATGAATATTTGGATTTGATTGGATGATTGAATTGTTTGATATTCCCTGATATATGATGCTTTGTGATACGTCCTGATTTATGTTGTGATTTGAAATTTCTATTCTGTGATATATTACTATGTGAATATGAAACCCTTGGGCCGTAAAACGGCACTTGAATTTCGATGCGACAGGGAGTCGGATTCCAGTTGGTTATCCGAAACCCACATCGAATTGTAATATAAATCTTTGTGACCGATAAATTTATTTTATCTATAAATCTGTGAATGAAGATAAGCGTTATCCATTATACCGCTTATCGATATATCTGTGATGATTGATGTTGCACTATTGTGTGTAAAATCCCTGGACTACACCATACACACACAAATATGGATTTCACGTGAAAATCGGTTAAGTCACAGATAATCTAAATTTGATATTTTTGAAATTGAAATTTTAATTTCAATTGATTTTGAAATTAGAAATTTGGGTTTAAAGTGAAAAAGCTTTTGAAATAGAATTTCAAAGATAAAAGTTATTTTGAATAACTTAATCGAGTTATGAAAATTTAAATAATTTGATTTAAATTTGAATTCAAGTTTAAAGTTAAATCCTATGATTTGAAACTAGGGATCGGAAATGTTATAAATGTGTTTATATAAATTTAAACCATTTAAAAGTATAAGTTTGGGAATTTGAATTTAACCTAAGGATTTCAACTCGTATGAATGAATCAGATTTTCTGAAATGAAACTGTTGTTTTAAAGGAATAAAAGCTTTCAGATAAGAAATGAAATTCCAGTTTAATTAAAGGAATTTCAATATTGAAGTGAAAATGGTTTTCCAAGTTATGAATGAATTGTTTTGAAAAGCTATGATTTGAATCTGTTATCTTTAACAGATTTAAAATAATGATTGGTTTAAATCATTTGAAATGGGATTGTTTTGAAAGCTATAAGTTAAATCTTTGTTTTAAAGATTTAACGAGTTAATCAAATTGAAAGGGAAATTAATTTGGAAAATCTATGAATGAATCTTTTGCTTAAAAGATTAAAGTGTGGAAACTGTTTAAACCGTAAAGATTGAATCTTTTTGTTTAAAGATTTGAAATGGTAATCTGTTAAACCATTTAAAGAAAGATTTTGGGTTTTAAGTTGTGACTTAATTGAAATCCCATATCCATATGTTTTTTAAATATTACGCTCACTATTCGGTTTAGCCGGGAGAGGACCTTTGGGTCGTATAACCCATTCCGAATATGTGATACGTCGTATATGGATAGCATTTGAAGACCGGTGTTGAAGACCGGATATTTTTGAAAACGAAAGGATTACCGTCGAGTTACTCTGCATCGGCTGATCCCTGATATAGAGGTTTTATCACCCTTAGTGACGGGAAGTCCGGACGTGATTGGAAATTATCCGGATTTGCAAGGGCTTCGTGAGAAGTGCCTTCGGTTCTGTTCGATCCCGGAACAGACTTGTATGGATTGTATGTCTGACATTACACTTTGAGATATAAAGCCGATTTCTTTCAAATACATTTCTGTTGGTGGCGGAGAATTTATTCTCTTAGCTTAACACCCTTCTCTGAGACGTACGAGCTCAGAGGTTATGTAGTTGAAGGTTATCAGCGATATATCCCAATTTGGTAATGTGGCATGCTAAGTGTTGCTGTGTGATGATCAGTGTTTGATCATTTGTGATATGATCATTTATTTGATCATTTATCCTTGTGATCATAGGTTGATCATCTGTTGACCCAAAGCATGGCTTTGTGACAAAGCGTAGCTTTGTGGACGAGACTTCGTCAGGACCTCACTACCCGGAAATGGTCGAAACAGGATCGTTGCGGCAAGGTTATGAGGGTCGCGCCCTTTAGGGTATGTCATTTCCTTCTGGAAAGGGGTGGTATCATGGTATGGAGCCCAGATACTTACTCATGTGGATACACTTTCTTTATGATGTGTGATGTTGGATACCGAGCTCGGATAAAGGTCCCAAAGGACCGGGGGATGGCATATTCGTGAGTTACCTGTTACAGGGGTAACCCGGCCTTGTTTGGCAGAGAGCAGTTTGTCTCTCGGGACGTCCCGCCAGAGGCGATCCCATGCGGCGGAAGGAAGTTCCTTAGCCTGACCATTTGTTGGAAATCCATTTCTCCAATACGGAACTTGTACGGTTTTAGTTGTAGAACCTGCCATTTACGTACGGTGGTCACCACTGTTTAGATGGTAGCTATAGTAGGCATACGATACTGGTCGTATGTTGGCTAAGATTAATATTATACTTTCGAAATGTTTTCTACACTATGCACTAATAATAATATCAAATGATTTGATTTTACGTAGTAAGCATCTTTGACTATCATAAGAAGAAATCTCCTCCAATTCTGCGTTTGCATTGTGTGTGTGGTGGGAGGTCTTATGGTAGTTTCATTTTCTAAAAGCATTGCGGTTTTCAATGTTTAAAATTCTTTTGTGTTTGTTTAAAGATAAACTGTTTTTGTTGCTCACACCAGTCCCATGACTGATCCGGAGTTTATTGTTCCTTCCTAAACTTTGGGTGCTCATAATTTTCCACACGAGCAGTCTAGAGTTGGGTTTCTTTTCAGATATTCAGGTTTAGTAGATTATCTGGAGCTAGTTCATTCATCGGAGTTGCTTATCTTGGAGTTGTGGATTCATTCTTGTCTGAAGATCATTTTGGAGTTATCATTTCTATTGATATTCTATCCGCTGCTGTTGTTATCATTTACTTTTCCGCTGCTATTTCTTGTATCTCTGATATTGTTGTATCATATTGATATCATTGTTGTATATCATTCTGGATATTGTATTCATTGGAGTTGTATATGATATCATTGATTTCTTTTCTTCCGCTGTGTTATTTACTTAATTGTGTTATAGCTCCGGCGAATCGGATTTGAACGGTCGAATCTGCGGCATTCTAGTACAATGTGAAGTACGGATGTTGATTTTCGAGCGGGCAAAACCCGATACGTTACACTTTCCAACCATCAGCAGTGGGTACAACCCACAATGGCATACACTGGTACCTCGAATCCGATTTTACGGTCAGCCTCTCGCCTGTGACCAATCCTTCAAGGCCTTATACTACATCTTCAGGACATGTAAGGGTAAGAGTCTCTTGCTCGCCACCAAACACAAAGCGAGAACCCCCTATCAAGCGTGAACCTCACCAACCAGATCTGGTCTCGATCTCTTCAAAGCAACATTCGATGGTTTCCAATAAACTCAATCCCGATTATTTAGGAAATAAACAGTCAAATATAAGAGCAGAGATCACCTCCTAACCGTTAGTAGAAAAATTTCCTTATCATTTGTCCTAGGAGAACGAAATAAGATTTATGCGCACAGTACAACATCATCGAAGATGACTGTGCCATATAACCACGTGCTTCTACTAGATATTTCCAAAGTTACATTTTGGGTCCATATTTGATAGTCAGTTATTTATCTATCAAATAAACAAACAACAACCAATTCCATTTTGGAATACTTTCCAAACTTCCAAATTCATTTATAAAACCCTTTTACAAATATTCAAAATCATTTATATCAATTGCTTTTATAGATATCCAACTTTTCATATATAAAATTTATAAATATCCAAACCTTTTTATAAACTCCCTTTATGAATATCCAAATCATTTTCTAAAAATTCTTTTATGAGTAGCCCAAAATCATTTAGAAAACTTCTTTATAAACCTTTCCAGTTTTAAACAACTTCCTTAATAACGTAAATCAAATTAGCTTTCTTTAATAAGCAATCCATTTTATAAATCTTCTTTGCTTAAAAATACAAATCCATTTACCCAAAAACACCTTATAAATTTCTAAATTCCTTTATAAAACTCTTTATAAAAACTTCTTTTTATGACATGGAAAACCATTCCCATTGGTTAAAAACATCTTTAGTAAAACCATTTGCCAAATCATTTTTAAATATCCTGTTCAAAATGCAATAACTTCGAAACAATTTCAAAAAGAAAATGAAATATTTATCCTTACAAAATCAAATGGAATATTAATAACCACAATGGTGCATTTGGTTTTACTTATCCAGTCTAACATGGCATCACATAACAATAAGTATATAAGGGATCAACACATAACAATCAATCAACTTAAGTAAATGTCCAAGTTAATTGTAATAGTAGAATGATGTTTTGTTCTGCTAATAGATGTCATTTAGTTTTCCTAATCATATGGGGTTACTTAAGAGTAAGTGTCACAGAAAACCCTTAATTTAAAAAAATTGAAAAGAAAATGGTTTAAAACAAAACTGATTACTTAAACTCAAAGCGATTTTAAAATAAATTAAAACCCTTATAAATGAGAATCAAATCCTTGTTAAATGGTAACTAAACTCTAATCAAAAGTAATTAAACATTAGTTCAAACATAATTAACCTTAATCAAAGGTTAATTAAATAAAACCCTTTTAAAATAATAATTAATTAATAATTATCATATATAAATAATTATATAATAATTAATTAATCCTTAATTTATAATTAAATAATAATTAACTCTAATTAAGTAACAAATCATGATTTACTTAATTGATTAACATTTAAGTTTAAAACCTTTATTAACAAATGATTAAGTACTAATTACCTTTATTAATTAATTAATCAATTAAATAATCATTAAATAATTAATTAATTAAATAACTGTTCTCTAATTACTAAATTAAAGTTAGAAAGTATTTTCTAAAAAGATTTTAAGTTAAAATAATTTTAGATTAGAAAAATAGTTATTTTTACTGCATGTATAGCGACTATTGCTATACGGACCCGTAATTTTCAAAACTTGAAACTTTGATTTTCTAACTTTTAAAACTTCAAATTTGAACTCCTGTCTTCTTTAAAACATGAAAATAAACTTTTAAAACCAAAATCAAAGATTTAAACTTATAAACATTTCACTTTGAAACAAAAACATTTTTTCGATAAAAAGAGGGATTTCTTAGTCGCTTTTGGTTAGCGAATCGCTATCTTCATGTCATGAACCCACATACAGCACATACAATACCACATCATAATGTTATAGCATAATCATAAGCATGAATATTACTTGACAAATACTAACTTATTTTCCAATATTCAAGGTATAATCTTTATCGCCTACTCAAACTTTGGCATAAGCAATCAACTCCAAATCAACATATATGCATGCATACATAGCATATAACATTACTACATATTTAAGCAACATTTTAACTCATAAATTTTACAACTTTAAAAGTTAGTAACTTGAGTTTTAAAAACACAAACTTTACTCATCAAACGTGTTTTAAATCGAACCAAACTTCACTATGACCTAGCTAGAATGCCTTAGCTTCGAAATGTGGTGCTTTGGGTGTGTTTAGTAAGCAAAATACGCTCAGACCAGGTTATGTTTAGCTCAGCCATGCATGTCTTGGGTGGTTGTGTGCATGCTTTATAAAGAGAAGAGGTTTGGAAGTGAATGGAAGGTGTTTAGTTATGTTTTTACACTACTTTCTTTATCTTTTCTCTTCGGAATTTTAATTTGGTAGCCATTGAAGTGGACATGAATAAGAAGCAAGGAAGTGAAGAAATGAAGTAGGATTTGTAAAATGAAAATTATGAATGGAGGTGGTATATATAGGCTTAGGAATTTTATTAATATACATGAGTGATTAGATTTAAATATACACACATGCATGCACTCCATACCTCCCCTCTCCCTCACTTGTACATGTTACCCCCACTCCATGCCTTGAATCATGCTAGAGTTTCCATATTTTTGTACTAAAGATATGGAGATTATTTGAATATATATAAGTGTGTTTATTTGTATATATATATGCCTTTTATAACATAATTTATCACATTCATGCTTAGTTATATATATATAAGTTACTATGCATAAGTATGCTTAATTAATACTAATCCTACCATATATAAATGTGTGCATGTTGTACCAAGCGTACACAACGTTCCCAATGACTTTCGGGTATCGAAAAGTCAAAATTTCGGAAAACGTTCTTCGGTCGCATTTTCTATTTTTATTTGAACTATCTATATTGGTAAACAAATTTTGAAAACTATTTTATCATCATTATTAAATAATTTAAATAGGTTTATTTGCTAATAACAATCCATTTATAAAAATATATTTAAATAGCCTATTTCAAAGTTGCAAAATCCTAGGTCGTTACAAATCCATTTTACCATCATTTGTTATTATTTAAATGAGTTTTATTTTAATTATAAAACCTATTATTTGAATATTTAAGATTTATTAAATAGTCGTAAATCAAGGTGGTAAAATTCTTGGTCGTTACAAGACAAAAGGATTACTTCGTCCTCCCTCTAAGAGGTGCTCAGGCCATGCTACGTAGGCGGGGGCAGAAGGCTTGTAGATGCTTTAGTCTGGCCTTTTAAGATGAGACAAAAGGCTTACTCTGACCTCCCTTTAGGAGGTGCTTTAACCAAGCCACCTTGGTAGGAACAAAGGCTTTTTCGCCCCTTACTACCATCTTAAGTAGTGGTTTAGGCTTTTACATTAGGAGAGTCTTACTCCTCAACCATGTAGATATACTTATTTCAATTTATTTATTCATCAATTGTTGGGAAATATGGCCATAAACGTTCAGCATTCCATGTTCCTGCTATTACGTTGCCATCAGGTCAGCATAGTCTATAGTTCCCTAGTTGGATTACTTTGTTTATGATTAGATGTCCTTTCCAATTTTGCCCCAACGGTCCATCCGCTAGATTCTTAGTATTTTCCATAATCTTTCGGAGTACTAAATCTCCTTTTTGAAATAATCTTTCTCTCGCTTTGGAGTTATAGTATTTCAATATCCTTTGTCGATATTCAGGTGCTTGTTTAGCAGTCTCAGTCCTTGGTTTACTGATTAAATTCAGGAATTTTTCTTTTATTTCTTAACCTTCCGTTGGGATTCAACCTCAACTTCGATTGGAAGCAATATTTCTCATGCATATGAAATTCATCCTGTCGTGGCATGATATGTCTAAAATGTGAACGGTAGTTATTCCATTCAATTTGTTTTTCATAAAGTATGTAGTAAAAGCTAGGGAGCACTTCCTTGTATATGTAACTCTTTGGCGAATTAACGCTTGTAGGGGCAATTTTACTTTTCGATCCACTTCATGTTCAAATACACTTTGTGGTTTCATTAATAATCAAAGACCAGCTTCCTATAATTAATATTCTCGATCTTGTAGATGAAAATCCCATAATTATTCAGGATACTTTGCATCGATCTCATATTGAATCTGTTATCTGAATGAACAAACGAAAATAATGATGGAGGGAAAAAAGCTCTCATTCTATTCCAAACCACAAACATATATATACAAGTACACAGGCCGAAAGATAAGCCTAAAGCCCAAACGCAAAATGAAATGAAATATGTACATACAACACTACTAATAAACATATACAAACAAACTAAATATGAAAGAAATACACACAACACACAACACTCCCCCTCAAGTTGGATCATACAAATTACATATGCCCAACTTGTTGCATGGAAATTTAATCCTATTGCCATGCAAAGATTTCGTAAGCAAATCAGCTATCTGCTCCTCTGACTTCACATAGCTTGTACAAATTACTCCTTGCTGAATCTTCTCCCTAACAAAGTGGCAATCCACTTCTATGTGCTTTGTTCTCTCATGGAAAACCGGATTCGAAGCAATATGAAGGGCTGCTTGATTATCACACCACAATCTCATAGGCAACTCACACTTCAATCCTATTTCATCCATCAAATGCTTAATCCACATCAACTCACAAACTGTGTTGGCCATTGACCTATACTCTGACTCAGCACTTGACCGAGATACCACACTCTGTTTCTTGCTCTTCCAAGAAATCAAATTACCACCCATCAGTACACAAAATCCCGTAGTAGATCTCCTATCCATTTTCGAACCAGCCCAATCAGCATCAGCAAATGCTTCAATTCTGTTATGCCCCTGGTTTGTGTATTCTATACTTTGCCTAGTAGTACTTTTCAGATAGCATAATATTTGTTTCAGAGAATTCCAGTGATCAACAGTGGGTGAAGCCATAAACTGACTAACCATGCTCACCGAGTATGCAATATCAGGCCTTGTCACAACCAAGTAATTCAGTTTCCCAACCAACCTTCTATATTTCTCAGGATCCTCAAACAATTCTCCTTCTTTTGTCAACAATGTATTAACTAACATAGGTGTATTACAAGGCTTAGCACCTAATTTCCCTATTTCTTTCAATAGATCAAGAGTATATTTTCTCTGTGACAAGCGTATTTTGCCATTCTCTCTAATCA
Organism: Allium fistulosum; assembly: GCA_030737815.1. Taxonomy (NCBI): domain Eukaryota; kingdom Viridiplantae; phylum Streptophyta; class Magnoliopsida; order Asparagales; family Amaryllidaceae; genus Allium; species Allium fistulosum. The sequence continues at coordinate 92,150,125 of CM060905.1, forward strand.
CCTCAATGCCTAAAAAGTATTTTAAACCTCCCAATTCTTTTGTGTGAAACTGTGAGTGAATAAATGTTTTGAGTGCAGAAATTCCACTTCCATCATTCCCAGTTATGATAATATCATCTACATACACAATTAATAAAATCAACATACCTTTCTCATTCCTGTAGAAGACTGAATGATCAGTTTTGCTTTGCTTCATTCCAAACTTCTCTATTGCCTGACTGAATTTGCCAAACCATGCCCTGGGACTTTGCTTCAGACCATATAAACTCTTTTTCAATTTGCACACCTTCCCATACTCCCCCTGAGCAACAAATCCAGGAGGTTGCTCCATATACACCTCTTCAGCCAGCTCACCATGGAGAAAGGCATTCTTGATGTCCAATTGATGTAATACCCAGTCATTCTTTGCAGCCAAGGATATGAATATCCTTATTGAAGTCATTTTAGCTACTGGTGAAAATGTTTCAGAGTAGTCAATCCCATATGTTTGAGCGTATCCTTTTGCAACTAAACGTGCTTTCAATCTTTCAAGAGAGCCATCTAACTTTAATTTTACTGAGTACACCCATTTGCAACCTATTGCTTTTTTGTAATCTGGTAAATGCACTAACTCCCATGTTTTATTTTGATCCAAAGCATGTATTTCTTCTAGCATAGCATCATGCCATCCTTTATTTGATACAGCTTCTTTAATTGTCTTTGGAGTAGAAATTGAATCCAGTGTAGATATGAATGCATGGGATTCAGAGGATATGTTATTATATGTCACACATGAGGAAATAGGGTAAGTACATTTTCTCTTCCCTTTACATAAAGCAATAGGTAACTCAGTATCCTGTATTGGTAATTGAGTATTCTCTGGTGCAGATACAGATGAGGATGGAGTATTTGAATTAGAATCCTCATTTTCACTATGTTCATAATTATGGGTAGGCATAACAGGGTATATCAGAAACTCATCATCTTCTTCTATAACTGATTCATCATTAATTTCTTGGATTGGAGAAATAACTGGTGATGAATAGAAAGACTCATTTTCAACAAAGTGGACATCAATAGTTACAATGTATTTGTTAAGTTTTGGAAAAAAACATTTGTATCCCTTTTGAAGCCTTGAATATCCAAGGAAAATACATTTCAGTGATTTGGGATCTAGTTTTGTTAACTGTGGATTGACATCTCTAACAAAACAAGTACAACCAAATATTCTCAGTTTCACTGGATAAGTTTGTTTGCTTGGACATAAAACTTGATAAGGTATTTGATACCCTAAAATAGTAGAAGGCATTCTATTAATCAAAAAACATGCAGTACTTACTGCCTCTACCCAGAAACTCTTTGGAACATTCATTTGAAAGAGAAGTGCCCTAGCAGTTTCTAGCAAGTGCCTATTCTTCCTCTCTACTACTCCATTTTGTGCTGCTGTATCTACACATGAAGTTTCATGAAGAATGCCATGTTGTGCCATATATGAATGAAACTGATTACTTGTATACTCCTTAGCATTATCACTTCTAAATATTTTAATAGATGTATTGAATTGATTCTGTATTTCAGCACAAAAGACACAGAATATAGAAAACAATTCTGATCTACTTTTCATTAGAAACAACCAAGTTACACGTGTGTAATCATCAACAAATGTAACAAAATATCTATATCCTTGCTTTGACACAACTGTAGATGGACCCCAAATATCAGAGTGTACAACTTCAAAAAATGAACTAGACCTTTTATTAACACTAGGATATAGACTAACCCGATGATGCTTTGCACAAGACTCACAGTGTAATGTAGATAGAGAGCTAAACTGTGGACATAATTTCTTGAGCAAAGGTAATGATGGATGTCCTAGCTGACAATGCATCTGAATTGCAGAAGAGGTTATACTTGAACAAATTATAGATTTTGATGGTATATTGTCAAACACATACAATCCTCCACATACTTCACCTTTACCAATAATCTTCCTCGTGGTTAGATCCTGAAATTCACAATGATCAGGAAAAAATGATATGCTACATTTTAGATCTTTAGTAATTTGACTCACAAATATCAAATTGAATGATAGCTTTGGCAGATATAATACTGAATCTAATGATAAATGTGAATTTAACCTCAACTTTCCAGTTCCCTGAACAAATGCTTGTGATCCATCAGCTAATGTAACCGCATGAGTAGATTGTTTATATTGTATATCTGTAATCAAATTACTATTACCTGTCATATGATCAGTAGCTCCAAAATCTATGATCCATTTAGTTTGACTTATAGATTTAGCAATAGCTGAAACAGACGATCCTGATTCCTTCACTGTTGATTCTTTCTTCAACAAACCTTGAATCTTCATATATTGATCATAATCTTCCGCTGACATGAGAACGGACTTCATATCCTTATTCAACTGTGAATTCTTGTACTGGAGCTTCCTACATTCAAATTTCATATGCCCTGGCTTCTTGCAATATGCGCAGAATTTTCCTTGATTTCGATTTCTGAAATATGGAGCATTCGGCCTTGGTGAATTGAAATTTGGTCTCACTGAATTATTTTGGCCTTGACTTCCTTGTACATAACTTCTGTTACTACTAATCAAAGCACTCTCCACTTTATTTGATATTTGAGTAACATCAGATCGAAGTATTCTACTAAATACTTCTTGCAAAGAGAGACTATCAGAACCAGACAAGATCTGAGACTTAGCAGATTCAAATTCTGATGGTAAGCCAGCTAAGAAACTCATACATGCCATTTGCTCACGTCGTTGTTGCTGAATCTTAATATCTGAACTAATTGGAAGAAGCATATTGAATTCTTCATATACCTTTTTGAAATTCATAAAATAACTCATAAGAGTTTGTTCTTGTTTCTCTGCTCGATAAAAAGACTTACATGCATCATACATTCGAGTTAAGTTCCCTTTTCCAGAATATAAGAATTCTAGGTATTCCATCAACTCCTTAACAAATTCGCAATGATTTATAGACCAATTACCTCGCTGTCAATTGAATTCCTAATTTGTAAGAATAGCCGAGCATCAGATCTAAACCACATCAAATCCTTCTCATCTTTTGAATCTAGAAAAGGTGGATCTTCAATTAGATGATTATCTTTATCTATACTGCGAAGATATAGCCTAATCGTCTTACTCCAATTCAAGAAGTTCATATTATTCAATTTTTGATCTGTAATTCTAGGCATCAGCTGCATCGCATCCATCGTAACCTTATTCTTGCTTTCTTCAGTGGATTCTCCCATCTTTACAGATTTGAGCTAATTTCCTCAATAGATTTGAATTTTGAATTTTCGTTGCTCTGATACCATGTTATCTGAATGAACAAACGAAAATAATGATGGAGGGAAAAAAGCTCTCATTCTATTCCAAACCACAAACATATATATACAAGTACACAGGCCGAAAGATAAGCCTAAAGCCCAAACGCAAAATGAAATGAAATATGTACATACAACACTACTAACAAACATATACAAACAAACTAAATATGAAAGAAATACACACAACACACAACAGAATCCATACTACTGTCAGAATCATAAATGCTTTTAGAATACGATATAAGGAAAAAGGAACTTGGATAAAGAAGGATTTTAGTGAACCTTGTTAATCTAAACGAAAGTAAGCCAAAGCGAAATTTGGTTGAGTAAAGGCTTAAGTGATTTGGCTAAGTAGGTTCAAGTCCATAAAGAAGTTATTGGCATAGTCATGTTAAAGCCGTGTGATCCCAAAGTCAATCTATGCAGGACAATTTTATCCAAGTAGAAATCGAGATTACAAATGTTTTGCAATTCGAAGCAAGTTATGATTAAAAACACAAGTGCTTTGGAACTTGAAACAAGCCATAATTCAAGATAACTTTTACTGCTTCATAAACTTATTATCTTATTTTCAGATGATCTTTGTAGATCTAGTCTGAATTTTGTAGTTTGAAAATTACAACAATGGATAATGGCTTTAATCCTGAGTTGTAGATTTAAATTTCTTCCTTATTTAGTCTTGATGTAGTGATCATCTTGCTAATGGTTCCTTATATTTTTCTTTGCTCTACCTAGCTAAGGTAATCCATATAAAAATCCTTTCTTGAATCTTTCCTTGTTTGAAATAAGGGTAACTTCTTTAATAATCTTCTCCTTTAATAATGAAGTGATTGTGAAGTAATCCATTAACGGCCTTGGATCTTTCCTTGTTCAATAAGTACCATCTTGACCAATTTGTCCCTTTTAACTACTCATGATTCTTGATGAATGCATTTCCATCTTTTCGAAAGCTACTTGGGGTACTCGGATGGCCAGACTTTAGAGATTTTATTTCAATTTCTTAAAGTTCCAAGCTTGGATCTTGCACCCCATTAGGCTATCTTGGTATGCAGTCATTCCTTTTTTTGTTAATATTAGTACTTTGCAAATCTTAGAATGATTTTATCAAAATATACTTTAGGTTAAAATTATGGCAAAAAACTATATATTATTTGATGAGTTGCTTTTGGCATGTAATTTTTTTGAGATAATGGGTTGTTTGATAGTATAAAATTTTACGAAAATAAGATGGAATATTCTTACCTGTATTATCGGGTTGGATAGTAGGTTACGAAAATTGTGAAATTTTTAGAAAGCGCCTTTTAAATAAATTAGATAACTATAAAAAAAATTTGGAGATTGATCTAATATGAGGAGCTAGTGACACCTTCGATCGAAGGACTTAAATCAGTTACTACATTGGAAGTGATGAGCATGGTTGCAAGAGTTAACTTTTTGACTTAAATAATCCATAGACAATTCATTGTCCTATACGAGAAAACTTGAATTCTCATTTCGGTATTTAAATCATGGCCATAAAGAAAGGATCTCTCTAAACTCCATTCTCTTAGTGTAGAAAATCTGAAATTTATCTGACAACGGAAATTCCTGAAAATTCAGAGCTTCTTAGATATCTATTCATGGTAAATTAGTCTTCATTTCATCCTAATATAATATAGTTACAAGGTTTGATGACGCATAAATTTTCGAAATCATTAACTGCGTCATCCTTTATCTTCAAAATATGTAAGTTTTCGAATTCATTATTTGAAACAATTGTTCTTTTTGAGAGCCCAACATGTTTGAAATCTGTTCATACAAGAAGCTTTATATATATATAACTTTATTTATTCAAAATTATGTATCCATGAAATTGATTACATTCAAGATTAATATACACAAAATTATATATTTACGAAAATAATTATTCATGAAACCAATATGTTCAGAGCTAATGCTTCTTGAAATCAACGTGTACAAAGTTAAGGCTTTTTGAAATCAATATGCAAAGCAATATATTTTTGAAACTGGTGACATTTATTTCCATAATCTCGATGGCATCATAAATCTTACACATTTGTTTGAAACTAATATATTTTGAAACGCGCGCGTGTGTGTATGGAAAGCGAAATATGTAAATTATATAGACTTGAATCTTTATGATACCTATATTCCAAAGCATATGTAACTAAACCATTACACGCCAAAAATCTGATGAATAAAACCGCGTATACATATTTGACAATTTGAAATATTCGAGATGTTATTCAAAATCATATACATACATTTGAGACGTTATTCATTCAAAACTAAGGCTGCGTTTGTTTTTAATAAAAAGTTCTGAATCAAAATTCTAATTTAAAAATTAGAACTTTCTACGTTGTTTGTTTTTTATCAGTGTTCTGAATAAAGTCATCTATTTAGACAAAATAATTCAGAACTTTTTTAGTGCTTAATTTTCTTTCTGAATGTTGTTTTTTGTTCTACATGTTGAATGCAAACAAACAAGTAAGTGATTATTCAGAATTCAGCATTTTAAACAAACAGAGCCCAAGTATATTTTCGATACACTTGAAACTGCACAAACAAAACTTACATATCAAAGCTCATATTCATTCAGGATTCACATGTTCAAGAACTTGGCATCCAAAAAATTTTGTTTGTCATATACTAAAACTGGTATGTTCAAAAGCATATTCATTTAAAAACTCTTGTGTATTCAAACACTTTAGCACTTCTGAAATCTGTCACATTCTTCATAATTTATCATATATATTCAAACCTAGATATTGATGGAACCTCATATACTTGAGAATTAGATACATTCAAAATCTTTACTTACTAAAGATCTTAAGTATATTAAACTGTTGTGGATGAACCTATGCATGTTCAAGGTTTGTTCATTCAAAACCTTCGTATATATACTGAATTATGTACATTTGAAAATCCATATATATGAAAAATTTGACATACTCGAGAATGCTTTGCTCATGAAGCCCATACATATGTACCTGAAGCCCATATATTCAAAACCTTGCATATATACAAAACCTTATGTTTTTTAGAAACCTGATATACTCAAAATTGTATGTACATTCAAAGCTATGTATCTATTTGAAGCTAATATGTAATATCTCCAAGCCAATTTATGTCTAGCCACATGTGTTCATAATCAAAAATCATGCACTCAAATCTTATACATAATAAAGTTACATGGGCAAAACTGTAAACACTTGGAATCTCAATGAATTCAAAATCTCTGCACACCTTATTAAAGACTATACATATTAGAAGCTTCATGCCCTACTATCATGTACATATATGACACTTATATGTTTGCATTTATATTTCTAAAAGACTGTCATATCCAAAACTTGTATGTATTTGATATATGCAAAACTGTTGTACTTAAACCCAACATATATTAAAAACTGTTACATGTAGAACTATATAAAGCTTATTGTCACTCAGGACTTGTATTATGCCTATTTGGAATCTCATATATACGTACACATACACAAACACACACACACACACACACACACATATATATATATATATTCCAAACCGTATATATCAAAATCTAATATATATCCGAAGTCTTCATGCGTATATTAAAATATCACTATTCGAAACTACATATATTTCTGAGACTTAAATATTTAGAAACAAATATGTATGAAGCCTCACGTGTCCAAAATCATACATACATACATACATATATATATTTGAGATATCAAATATACTTATAGTTCATACATATGTTTAAAGTCAAAATCTTTTGAAATCTATACATGAATCTGTGTACACTTGGAACTTCACCTCTTTTTGAGCCTTGTCATGTACACTTCAAAACATATATATGTACAGATTTGAAACTTATTAAAATGGACCTGATGAGTATTTTAAAATTATATATACTCAAAAACCTTATTTACTCATATGTAATTTTTTTTAAAACCTTATATTTATATGTATTTAAAGTCATACTTGCTCAAAATTGTAATAACATGCAAAACCTTATATATATATAAACTTTATATAAAAATTGGTACACTTAACAACTCATATGCATATTCAAAATTGATGTATATAGAAAACTCTTATATTTGGGAACATAGATGTATATGCATATATAAAGCTCCATATATTTGAAATCGGAAAACTTAATCTATAAATAATTTTTGAAAACTTATTCATTATCCTCAAACTGAAATCCATGAATTTGATATGAAACCTAGTGATTTACGATATCAAATTTCTTTGAAATTATTCATTTCTAAAATCCCTTTCTTTCGAAGTCAATAAACTTGAAATCTCTTATTTTCAAAATCTATGAATGAACTGTTAATTTTCAAAATCAAATACTTTTGAAATTAGCTTCATATGTTTTTTCGAAATCTAAAATATTTTTTAAAAAACTTCAGGTATATGAAATTTTATACCTCAAAAGCATTTGCTTTCAGAGTTAACCACTTCTTAAAATCAATTGTATAATAAATGCATATAAATGAAACCAAATGTGTATATAATATGGACATAATTAAAATCTAGATGCGCATGCAAGGTTTGCGAGTAAATTCAAAATCAAATATAAATGAAATTCTTCTGATAAATAAGAGACCCCATACTTGGAATCGTATCCGGCCACGTAAGAAATTGATCTTTATTACTTTTTAGGACAAATATATATTCAAAACTGATATACCTAGAATCTACTGATATGGGTATAATATGAATGTTCAAACTTGGTATATCTAATACTAAACCACATATATGAAAAGCTGTTATACTCAAAACTGTGTATATTTGAACATTATGGGTATAAGAAACTTTTCATTCAAGAACCAACATATACTTGAAAACTCATTTATATACAAAGCTTGGTATTACTAAAAATAAAACCGCATATAATTTGAAATTTAATATAAACAGCTTTTATGTTGGCAGATTCATGTATATGTATTAATTGAAATCTTATATATATATAACTTTATAGATTCAAAACCAGGTATGCATCTGAAATGTTCGCTTTCAAAATCTGAATGTTTTCAAAATTTTCAATTTTGAAATTCTTATATCTGTAAACTTTTAAAGATTTTAATTTTGAAATTGCTAACTTTTAAATTTTGGTAACCTCTAAAATGAAACCATTAACCTTGGCAAGAAACTCTTGACTTGGAGCTCTCTATTTTGGCATGGATCCTAGTAATCTACGATATAAATTGAAACCCAGATCTTAAAAGACCGTTAACCTTCGATGTGAGTCCTATAATTCCAGATTCATTAATTTTCATCCTTAGTCCCTAAATTTAGATTGGGAGTTTGAATCGTTTGAAGTCATCATTTTGAAAGCGAACCCATATTTTCTTAGATCGGGAGACTCTCTATATAAATTCGGGCTTCGATATGGATCTGAAATTCAACATGGACCTGAGCTTTGATATCACCTACTTGTTACATCAGATTCTTATGACATCAAATATAGTCACGTCGCTACTTACGGCATCAGATACTTGCTACATCACCACTTACGGTGTCAAACACTTACGACATGAGATGTGGCCGGTATTGACCACTTACAACATTGAATTCTTATGCTATCACCCACTCACGGCATTGAGATGTGGTTGTTATTGATCACTTACATCATTGATACTTGTGATATCACTCACTTATGGCGTCAAACACTTATGGCATGTATTGATCACTTACGACATTGAATTCTTATGATATTGCCCACTTATGGCATTGAGATAAGGCCGATATTGATCACTTAGGTCATTGAATAATTGTGATATCGCCCACTTACGGCATTACATACCTTTGATATTCCTTACTTACAACATCCTCTATCTACGGCATAATTTATTTGCAGCATCGTTCACTTAGGGCATAAGTTTTTCTTCCTTTCGACATGAACTCAGATCTAAACTCAATATTAATTTCTCTATTTCAATATGGATCTAAGTTTTGATATAGATTTTTGGCATCGTTCACTTGCGGTGTAAATTTTTCTTCCTTTCGACATGAACTCAGATCTGAACTTCGGTATTAATTTCTCCATTTCAATATTGATCTGAGTTTTGTTATGGATTTGTGGCATCGCCTACTTATAGCATCAGCAACTTACAGCATCACTAACTTGTGTCATTGTTTATCCTACGGCATTTGATGCCTTCTATAAATACAAGGCCATCCGGATCCATAATTTTGAAATCATTTGGATCCATAAATTCGATTTTCATCTAGATCTGGATGTTGGTCCAAACTCATCATCAAATTTTAACGTTGAATTGATGTTGAACATTTTATGAGCAGGAGGTGACTTAGTGAATGAGCAAGATGGTGGAACCACATGATGTCATGATGTTATAAAGGTGTGAAGCCGATGCGGTAAGTAAGCGGAATTAACAATTTTTGTTTGATCCATGTTGTTTGCTGATCATACCTGCGAATGTTTAAAATATCAAAAAAGCTAGAAGGCCTAGAAACCTTAGCACAAATTTTGTCCGAAATAATTTGTGTGGCCCCCCTAAAATCAAGGATAACAATCCAACGCTGCTGCCCATTCCCGCACCGACCCGCACTCAATTCCTTCGGGCCTTCTAACAAAGCTCTTAAAATATTGATAATGTTAATTTCTAGATTTTGAATTCAATAAAGATTATATTTGAAATTATTCCAAAATATGAAATTCAAATCTATTTAGGGTATTTCGGTCATCTTTCAAACATGCGGAGGTTCAAGCCCTCCTTCTAGTGCTAAAATGTTAAACCGAAATTTGGTTCAATGTTCAAGGTGTGTGTACAAGGAGGCATGTTTGAAGAAATTTTAATAATACCCCTTGGTTTTAGAATAATTCACAAGATTATTTAGAAAACCATTCCTGAGTTCAAAAATAAAATAAACAAGTCAAATTAACAATAGGCAATATGCTCAGACCATGTTCCTTTATTCAATTGTGAACATGTTACAACATGTGCCAATATGCAATTTTCAAATTAGTCAAGCCCTTATTTACAAATATTTCATATCCTCTTCTCCTTCATTAGCCTTTATGCCATTTGTTTTTCCTCGAGCTCTCAATGAAGAAAACTTAGAGAAGATCCTAATTGGGAAAAGTGATAAGAGTGAGAAAGAGATTAAGTGCCCCTTTCCATGAAGGGGTGCATCTTTATTTATAGTGATTGGAAGGAGGTACGCATGCTCCCGTTGGTAATGTGGGACTTTGGTTGCTATCTTGGTGATGGCTTCAACATGAATGCCTTTGAAACTTTATGAAGGGAAATACACTAAATCCTCGTGAATTTGCTCTTGTGAATGATTTTAATCCCCTTTCTTTGCATAGCCTTTGATATTCCCATGGCATTGATGTTGTGTGACATTGATAATACATGATATGGAAGAAATGCGGCATCAGTGGAGTGTAGCATCAATGAAGGATGTCATTGACAGAGTGCGGCATTGATATGATGCGTTATGCCACATTGATAACATGTGGCTTTAATGACATGCGATCTATGCGGCATTTATTAAGTGTGGCATAGATGTTATACATCATGGAAGAAGCGTAGTATCATTATTGGTTGTAGGCCTTCAATATCAACCATTCGCCTTAGCATCTAAAGCCTTGAACTTTGACATAAATCTTTAGTTTTGACATTGATTCCTTTGCTTGCCACTCTTAGAAAATATATAGATAACATATATTTTATGTGATAATTATTACAAATAGTTGTAACCATTAGAAAATTATTATAATATAAATTAAAATATTGTTTTAAATATTCTTGCTCAATATGTTTTGAGAAGGGATATCGATACATCTGTTGAGACCAGAGTACATAACGCTCTTCAAATGTTAGATAGCATATTACTCATGGCTGGTGGAGGTACCAAGAAGTTACATACTGATAGTTATTGGATATGACATGGCTCATCCGAGAGATTCCTATTTGTTAATAACAACTAGGCCAAATAGAAAATCTCAAAGTGACGATGTTATATAGTTCTCTCGGCTTGAGGATATTATTGAACTTCAACACGGAAACTCCACTTTAATTATAATTAAAATCATGGTACATCGTTTATCGAATGACTATAGTTAGTGTTATTCCGCCTTTTGGCAAGGCTGTGATACCATGGAGTTGGCTAAATGGATTTGTGATCATCAAGGCAGGAAGCTCGGAGAGATGATTATCAGGTTCAGACATTAGATATAAGTAAGATTATGGATGATAGTCAATAGGATTCAAGCGAATGGCATCCCAAAATTAGCTAAGTATGGATTAGCACTTCCCCTAAGTACAGGATCAGATCAGGTAACTTCTCTTAGGTAGGGGATTAGATCGGATCACTATGGATATGGATATTCAACTTAGCATATCAACTCAATGGAACTCGGTTAATATCTATACAAACATCGGGGGAACTACGCAAATGACTACGGAAACATGAAGAGGAAATAGAGAGGGACCTACCATGGGATCGCCGACCCCATCTCCATGATCTTCACCGACTGATGTTGATCATCCCTATAAGGATTAGTGCCGATAGGTCAAAAAGTCCCATATGGGCCCTATTTTTTGGATCGATTCGTTTGGTCCCTGGTCTTCTGCATGTGGATTTTCTATTGGATATTTCGCTATCTTCTCCTATAAATACTGGATCATTGGCTCAAGGAAAGGGATTTTCTTTCTAGCTCTCTTTTTTGTCTCTCTTGGTTGAACTCTACCATTTTTTATTCTTGAATTTCATGGAATGTTACTATAATCAGTAGTATAAATAAATAGAAAACTTTTGGAGTGGACGTAGGCTGGAGTCAGTCGAACCACTATAAATTCTCTTGTGTTCATTTTCATTTTCTTACTGTTTGAATTTTCTTTCTTTATATTTTATTCTCTACTTCATTCTGTTTGGATTTGGATATTGAATCTATGGTGTTATCATATTAATTGAGTGTTTGTGACCAATTTTGGTGCAAACTTTCTGGTATCAGAGCCAGGTTACTTGCACTCGTGGATTTGGAAATGGTTTGGAGGTTGGATTTGGATCAATGGTCAGGCAGTCAATGAGGAGAGCGTTGGCAAATAGGAGTCACCATGAAGGAAGTCAGTACAGAATTGATCACTTTATGTCCCTGACCGAAGAGTTAGGGACCGAAGTGCAAGAAGTGAGTCGCTTTGTCGAAGAGCAATAGGATCGACTTACTTATCATTGTTGCCCCTTTCGTCGGAGAGCAACTGGATGGGGTCTAGCAAGGGTCCGGAGAGACCATGATCGGCCTAGTTATGCCAGGACATCGCTTTATATTCAGGGACACTGAACAGGAGTGCAAGAAGTAACGTCGCTTCGCCGGAGAGCGACAGGATCGCATACTTGTCGTTGTCCCCCCTTCACCGAAGAGTGATAGGATGGGGTCCAGCAAGAGCTTGGAGAGGCTATGATCGATCTAAAAGGATCAAGACATCGCTATATGCCCCAAATAGGCCAGAGTGCAAGGGGTAGGTCGCTTCGCCGAAGAGTGACAGGATCAGCCTACTCATCATTAAGTTTAGATTGGACTTAGCAATGGTCTGGAAAGACCATCGATCGGTCCAGAGAGACCATGAACTTGGATAATGATCTGAAGAGATCACGGATTGGCTTACTAACTTCCAGGATTTTAAATGGTTATGGATTTGGATACCGACTCAGAGAGGTCACGGACTTGGATATTGACCCAGAGAGGTTACGAATTTGGATAATGATTCGGTGAGATCGAGTCTTTGGATTTGGCAAACGATCCGGTGAGATCATGGATTTGGTTAACAAAATTTGATAGATAAGGATTCGGCTAAGGATTTGGAATGGCTTTGGAAATGGCTATCGACTTGGAAAAGTCGCAAACTATAGCAATTTGGTTTGGCAAAGGATTGGATTTTGGATTAGAAATTTGGCTATCGATGGTTGTGAACTTCGGATTTATGGCAATTCAAAACACACCTTCCTATTGCAAGGCATATTTTGGGGGAGGGATGTTATCTTGCCTTTTGGCAAGGCCATGATACTATGGAGTTGGCTAGATGGACTTGTGATCATAAAGGTAAGAAGCCCGGAGAGATGATTATTACGTTCGGACATCAGATATAAGCAAGGCTATGGATGATAGTCAAGCAGATTCAAGCAAATGACATCCCAGACTTGGCTAAGTATGGATTGGCACTTCCCCTAGGAAGGGGGTCAGATTGGACAACTTCCCCTATGTAGGGGATCAGATAGGATCACTATTGATATGGATATTCAACTCAGCAGATCAACCCAACGAAACTCGGTCAATATCTCGATAGACACCGTGGGAACTAGGCAAAGGACTACGAAAACACGAAGAGGAAGCAAAGGGGAGCCTACCATTGGGATCGCCGACCTCATCTCTATGATCTTCATCGATCAGTGTCGATCCCCCTATAGGGATCGGTGTCAATCGATCAAAATGGCCCAAATGGGCTCCATTTTTTCTGGATCGATTTGTCTGGTCCCTGGTCTTCTGCATGCGGATTTTCGGCTGGATATTTCTTCGTCTTCTCCTATAAATACCGGATCATTGGCTCAGGGAAAGGGATCTTCTTTCTGGCTCTTTTCTTCTTCTCTCTTGGCTGAACCCTTCCATTGTTATTCTTGAATTTCATGGATTGTAATTGTAATCAGCAGTATAAATGAAAGGAAAACTTTTGGAGTGGACGTAGGCCGGAGTCAGCTGAACCACTATAAATTCTCTTGTGTTCATTTTCTACTGTTTGAATTTTCTTTCTTCATATTTTATTCTCTACTTCATTCTATTTGGATTTGGACATAGAATATGCGGTGTTATCATATTAGTTGAGTGTTTGCTACCAATTTTGATGCAAACAAATAGGTTTAAGTTGAAGTACTGGAAGTGAGACGCTATTCAATAATGAATTTTCCACCTCGGTTTAGAACCACGATCATTTGAGTCTAAATCTCTAGCCAAAGAAGTACATACTTGCGAGTCACACAACCGAATCATTTGGACTTTGAAACACCGCTTGATTTAATTGATTTATAATAGTTATAAATTAATTATATTTGTGAAACATTAATTGTTATTGTATTTATTATATGGGGAATATTTAGTAAAATAGAGTTGCTTCTAGAATTGTTCGTGATACTATTAGTAATTTATTGGGTGTGTATATAAAATTTATATATGTGTGTATCAAAATACGATGTTGATAACAATTTAAATTAGATTTAAATTGAATAAATTGTTAATGGGTTAGATGGGTATTTTGGTTCATTATAGATCTTGATCCATGCGGCTAGAGATGAGGGTAAGAGGAAGTCTTTGTGTTTGAATTATTAGGAGAGAATTATGCAAGATATTTCTCTCTAGGCCACATTATATATTCGAACTTTAGCCTCCATTTTCTATATTAATATTGGCTCCTCTCTTCTCCCTCTAAATCCTTAAGCTCTTCCCCTCCATCCCACTTTTTTTCTCAACTCTATTCATCCCAATCAAGCAATACAAGTTAGATCTGGCATTAGCACATCATTTGTTTGCTACGAAAAGTGTGGATATAAGAGATCAAGGTGGTCATCTAGATCAAAGTGTAAATTATATGTTACATCTTAATAGGTACATCTCTTATTTATGACTGAATATATGTATACACATACATAGATATACACACACGCACGCACACACAAACATACACACACACATACACGTACATATACATATATATATAATATTTATGTATGATCTTGTTAATATGTTTGTATTTAATTATTGCCATTTGTATTCTTATGCATTTTCCATATAAAATCATAAGTTGTTTATCTATTAATTATTAACTGAACATGGTCATTGGATCTATTTTAATGTCTTATTTTGTAATTACACACACACACACACACACATATATATATATATATATCTGTGTGTGTGTCCATGTGTATAAAATATATTCAACCATTATATTAAATTATATTTACATATAAATGAATTTTATATTACAAAATACATTTGAAATCAATATTTCATAATTAACTCTTTTATATATACATATTTAATTTTTGATTAATTAGTACTAATATAATTTATAGGTTTTTCGGTGTTGACATAAAAAATAATTTTTTAACTACATTATATAATTAATTCTAGTATTATTATAATATTATAAATTTTGAATTGTATTTAAATGTAATTATAATATATATATATATCAATAAAATGCTTTTGGATTAAAATAAATTCAACCGAAATGCTTTATATAGATATATATTCTACTATTAAATAATATTTAAAAAATTTAAATAATGCGTATATTAAATATATATTTTATCTCAGTAATTTTCAGCATAAACTAATATATTTATATTTTATCATTATTAAAAAAAATTCAAACTTAAGATATTTTAAACTATAAAATTAGATCATAGATTTAGTTTTAAATTTAAATTATGTTTACTAATTCAATTGACATACTTATTTGAAAATTCAAATTTGAAATATAAACTAATTCAAAATTTATACGATATTTATTAAATGGTATTTTATGCATTATAAATTATATTTTTAAACTATATACATACACACATAATACAGATATATATATATGGGCAAGGATCGGCTAAACCTCATTTTTGTTACATCTCAATACCATCTTGATTTCAACCACATGTTCTGATTTAAATAATTATACTTTCTCTCTATTGTCACTTTGTTTTATTATTTTACTCGGAACATGTGGTTGAAATCAAGGGGATTTGAGGTGTTACCGATCCTTGCTCTATAAACACACATATATATTGACAAACTATTTGTTTTGGCAAATGACACATGAACACACGTGCGCACGCGTGTGTGTATGTGTGTATGTACATGTATATGTCTGTGTATGTGTAGTACCAAGTGTATGTATAGTAGATATAAATCCCAATATTTACAACATATAAACATAACTATGTACACCCTATGTTATGATGCAAGCGCACATTGTGTATATATGAATATATGATGATATACTCATTAACTATATAAATGTTTTAATTGAATTTTTTAATTTATTAAATAAGAAAAATAAAATAAAATATGATTTATTCAAATTAATTATATTGTGTGTATAGTACCAAATATATATAGTGGATATAAATCCCAATACCTACAATATATAAACATAACTATGTACACCATATGCTATGATGCACGTGCACATTGTATACATATGAATATATGATTATATACTCATTAAATGTATAAATATTTTTATTGAATTTTTAAATTTGTTAAATCAGAAAAATAAAATGAAATATGATTTTGTTCAAATTAATTATATTGGATCTGATTTTAAATTTTGACTTTATATGGCCAATAAGATCCGAAATAGGGAATTTTATCAAAATCTACCTATTTCACTCGCTTTCGACTAACCTAGTTCCACCAAATTCAAGGATCTAAGGAGCGATTTCCAAATTAAAGGGTAACCTATTAGCTATATCTGAAAGGTATATTCTAATTTTAATTGTTTCTTGGATATAATATGTCTACCATCCTTTTATATCTACATATTATTTCCTCACCATGATTTAGAATATGTGACGCGATCTAAACAATTTGTCGAATGAATTGATTTATTTTTAAAAAGATAAATTAAAAACAAAATTTATATATGAATAAAATAATGTTTTGTTTATGGGACTATATTTTAAAATTACTTATATTGATATTATAAACATGTTATACAATTTAATGATTTAAATGTCTCTATTTGAATTTTTATGAGATTGTTGATGTCCTGTTTGATTTATTGTGTGCAGTTTTGTTTTATAATATCTTGACTGATAAAGTTATTTTGGCTTAAACTATAAATATATATATGTGTGTGTGTGTGCGTGTAATTAAATAATTTAAGTATATATTGTTTGTAAATACATTAGAAAATTTAACATAATGTGGATGTTTATTTTTGAAACAATTGGAAAGTTTTTGGATTAATCATTATATATATATAATATACATATATATATATATATATATTTGTGTGTACACACATATAAGCATTTATATTTATATTATATGTTGTAAAGGCATGTTATAGAAACATTTTTTAATTTTATTTTCATTGAACAGTTTAAAATTGAGGCAATAAATATGCATATAGATAGCAAACATATACATGATAGATATAAATCCTAATTTCGACATATATGTTGAACATGTTATTGTTTGTTGTTTTTGCCAATTTAACCATATTGTTAATCATATCATTCCTTATATATTAATTGGATGTTGTATCGATTAAATTTTGAGATGAAAGGTGGAATCAATCAAAGATGCCTCTTTTATCCCTTTCCTTTTAGATGTTGATGTGATTACATTTAGATCTAATTTCATGTTTGATTCCATCCTTTAACACCAAACAATTACACTCATTATATGTGTCATATATTTGTCACACCTATTAAAATATGAATATATTTGATGTATCCATACCTTTTGAAATTTCATTCATAATTAACATAAGTTAACGAATCAAGAATAAGATAATATTAATAAAATATGATTTTATTAATAACAACTAGATTGGACCTTGTGGAACCCATTAGACTTCATAGGCCCACTGTGATCCAAATAGGTGATTTTTTTTTTGAAATATACACACCGCAAAACGGACCAAGTTCCTACAACTACATGCCAAAAGATTTATTGGTAAGTATTTTATATTTCTATGTTAATATTAATTCGGTTCGTTTGTATATTTTAGTTGTTTAACGCTTTATCAATTATATTAGTTGCACAAATTTACTAAAGTATATTATTTTAACTTGTATACATATATTCTCAAAATATTAGAATGGTGAAATGCGTTCATTTCATTTATCTAGTAGGACTCCTACTAGATTCTTATATTCTTCAAAAAGCTATGAGAAATATAGAAATCTTTCAATTCCTCTAGTAAGTGTTAGGTTTCACTTGCCATGGATTCTAACCTTGAGCATGTTCAACAAATCATAGGCCTATAAGCGATGGATAATACTTTATCAGTTATATCACATACAACTCATAACCATAATCTTTGCCCTAACCTCTACCTCGACTTTGAGTTTTGTAACGACCCGCAAATTTATCACTTTGATAAATTATATTTATTTTTAAATTTATTCAAATAAAAGGTTGATGATACAAATAATATTGTTTTGTGTGATAATAAGTAACAGTAATCTTATTTTGAATAGATATTTACAAAAATATTTTCCTCAAAATTTAAATCGATAAAATGGCCGAAAAATGTTTTATCAATAACCAGCTCTATAATAAAAAAACGTCATGCACGGAGTTGGATACACACACTTATTTTTATAATTAAACAAGAATATGAAATAAAATTAATGATTTTATTTTTGGAAATTAAATGTATTTATGTCATCACCGATAATGGCATCATATTTAAATATAGATTTATGAATCTAAATTGAGATTTAATGATTTAATAATTATTTTAAATGATGATAATTCATTTGGTTATAAAGTGATAATAAATCATTTATAATAGTTTTATAAAGATTGACAAATTTCGTCGCACTTTGACAAATCAACGTCGTATTTTTACAATTAGATTTTAATATTATTTAATATGGTTTTATAACTTAAATAAACTTTTTTTAATTAATTAAAATGATAATAAACTTATTTTTAAGCTTTTTTTACATAAATAGTTTGATTTAAAAATTGAAAATGTGATCGACGATCGTTTTTCGGATTTTCGACCGTTCGTCGAATGGAAGTTGTTTCAAATCGTTGCAATGTTGTTAACATAATTTTAACACATACTAATACACATTTTGAAAACATTTACAATTAGCACAAAATGACAAAGAGAGTATACTTTTGAAAACATATAAAGTAAGTAAAATCTTTTGATTTGATTTCTACTTTTTAATAAAAATACTTAAGTGTTAAGTAATAAAAAGCAAACTTACCATCACCTTTTACCTCCTTACACATACTTTCCATCTTATTAAATGCTAGTAGTTAAAGGTCTAACCTTGCATTGGAATGGAGGAATAAATATGTGGTTAGAAATGAGTTTTGGGTTAAGGATATTAAGATCTTTTGTGTGTAAACTTCATGTATAAATACCTACCTCCATCTCCACTTTCATTCACACTTTCTCTTCTCTCCTTTTCTAAGCTTCTTCACCTTCTTCCTCTCCTCTATAATAGCTTTTAAGCCATAGGAAAAATTAGAAAGAAATAATGTCGGAATATATACAAAATATACAAAATAAAATCGATATCAATTCGCGTCAAAACCAAACTCGCTATTTTTCATATTTTACCTCTTTTTCTCACAGCCATAACTTCCTCAAAAATAATCCAAATTGAGAAATTATTTTTTTTAATTCAAGAGAATTGAGTTGGCTACAATTTTCATTCACACCATTTCTTCAAAATCTAAGAGTTACTATGTCAAAATTTCAATTCTTTCAAAGTCGTTTTCAGGCCGAAAATACCTCATTTTCATTCTCCAATACATACCCAAATAAAGTAATTATTTTTCTTCGACCATATAGAGTTCCAATGGCTATGACTTTTATGTTTAGAATTTCTTCCAGTTTTGTGTCTAACTATGTCAAAATTCTACTTTTTTACAGTGCATTTTCGGGCTTCATTTTTACGAATCCGAGAATACCCACTCTTCTTTTGATCATAATTTCCTCAAAATAAATCGAAATCGAGTTAATATTTTTCTCAACCCGCAGAGAAAAGAATTTCCTATAGCTTTCATGTTGACCACATTTCCAAATTCAAAGAGTAGAATATTCAAAAACCGGATAGAAGATGACCTATTTTTCGGATCTAGTTTTGAGAATTCAAGGTCAAAACTCCACCACTTCTTCTCTATACTTTCGGCCAACCTCCATCTCAAGCCTTGGACAAGCACTTGGAAGAAAGAAGAAGTTGTTTGGTAATGTGTAAATGGAGTATGAAGTAGTTAGTGAAGCATTGATTAGTATGAATGTTGGTAGGAAGTGAAACGGTTTGGATATTGGTGAGAAATCTTACTTTAAACCATTATAAGTAGTTATAAATGTTTAACATAACTATTTTGATGCTAATAATTTTGGATGTTTGGTTGATGAATGTTTGAAAAAGTAATTAGCAACATAAACTATAAGTGAGAAACTCTTACCTATATTATATTCTTGGATGATGATATGATGTTTGCAATGGATGTTTAATACGCTTTGATCATCAAGTTTGGTTGTTTAATATAAATGTTGAATATATATGCAAGTCATGGAAATACACATCGATAAACACAAAGGAAATCACTTTCCTATATTAAATGAATTGGCGTATATGGAATGTTAAACCTATTTTAAGTGGTTTAAAAATGAGTTTGAAATCTTTTATAAACATATGTAAGTGTTTTGGTGAAGTTTGAAAGGTAATGAAAAATTTAGTAAAAAATACTAGTGTCGCGTAACGGTAGTACATGATTTCGTGCAATAAAAGTTAAACGAGTATATAGAATGGAATTTAGCTCGGTATTCTTCGAGATAAGAATTTTCTTAACTATTATATCCATAGTTTTCAAAAAAAGAAAGAAAATCGAGATTTCGATAAGTAGATTTTGAAATATGAGTAAAACAAGTTTTTGGAAAAATCGCGATTACAGTTCGGAATCCATAAAAGAATTTCTTTAAAAATGATATTTTAAATTTGTTCAAAAATATGAAAGAAATTCTACCAATCTTTTAAAATTTTTTAAAGTGATCCAAATGATAAAAAGTCATTTTGATCAATATAGCTTAAAAAGCACTTTTTGCAGCACTTACCGCAGCACTTCTATAACTTTTGAAATATAGCTTTAAACATAACAATTCTTTTCCAAGTCTTTTATAATATTTTTAAATGAATAATTAAGTGTGTTAATGAGGATTTGGAAGTTTTATAGTTTATTTAAAAAGAATTTAAATAAACGATTTAAAGAAAAGTTATTACAAATTAAGTGGTTTAATCTTCGCTTTAAAAGCCGACGAGTAGACTAGACTTTTTTATTTGTGAGATCCGGATGTGAGGTGCTTAAACTAAGGAGATGTTCAAGAGCAACCAGTGCCCTAGCTCACCTGGCCTCTTCCCTGGGCGAGGGATATATAAGGTCGAAATGTCGGAATTAAGTATAAAGAGATTTAAATTTTCTGAATTTAAATTAAATACAACTTTGGTTGAATAGAGATGATCTTTTATACTTAGTATCAAAGCCCAAAGAGGTAACTCGTACTATTCGTGGAATTTAAAAGGTGATTTCACCGTTATTCTGCCCATGGTATTTGTTGAATACGGGAATTGATATTGAGTAGAATTAGATGATTTCTATAGATTCTGCTCATTTAATATTTACTGACTTTGGATTAACATCCTAGATAGCACGGTTTTAACTAAATAAAATTTCGAGTTTTGAATTTAGAAATCTTTGTTAAGATTTAAATGAAATGATTTTGGAAATGTTTTCCTAAGTGAAAAATGCAATGATTTAGAATTATTCCAAGATTTAAAAAGGTTTTAAGTAATCAAAGAATTTGAAAAGAGAGGTTTAATATTTCCATATATACTAGAAAGAAGTGTTTTAAAGTTATATATCTCTAAAAGATGTTTTTTGATAAAAGAAATGTAATAATCAAATATTATTCATCTATTTACTTGACCTCTTTTATCGATGGTTGGTTTGAAGCTAGGGTCGGATTTGTGTAATTCCTATCCGAAAACCACTTCGAACCAATTACGTTTTGAAGTAAAACATGTTGAAGATAAGATTATTGAAGACGAGATATTCATGATGTAGAGGGCTATTTGCCACTAGTCCCTCAGGGTGAAATTTACCATATCATATATTTATGGTGGCAAGTAGTGCTCTGTTATAAAAATCTTTGAATAACAAGGACTAATCGCTATTGATCCCGGGGGTGATTCCCAAAACAGGATGCAGTAGGAGGAGTGCCTTCGGTTTCGTTTAGTCCCAGAACGAACTTGTATGGACGAACGTCTGACATTGCATTTTAAAATCATATTAATTGATCTCTATACAAATATTTTTGCTTGGTGGTGGAGAAGGCAACTTCACTTAGCTTAACACCCTTTCCTGAGACGTACGAGCTCAGGAATTATATGTTTGTAGAAATCAGTTGGGTGATTATGGAAAGACAATGTGGCATTCAAAAGAGGAAAGATGATGTGCTATGTGAAAGGTAATCGTTACCTCCAGCCTCACACCCGGAAATGACCGAAACAGAGTAGATGCAGCAAGGCTACGTGGTTCGCAACCATTAGGGTATGATCATCCACTTTTAGATATATTTCTACCCGCTATGACATTCAAGTTTAAATTAATATGGTGTATGGTAAACGAGCGCTCGGATAGGTCGGTAACGACCGGGGTGATGACATATTCGGTACTATCTAGGAAGAGGTAGGCCGTCTTGTGTTGGTAAAGGACCATCAGTTGGGCCTCGCTACATTCCTCTAGAGATATAATGCTGGAAGGTAGTCCCTTCACCTGGTCATTTGTATGGAAATCCATTCTCCAATAAGTGCGTACCATTTTGTTTGTAGAACCCACTTTGTAGCTAATATGCTGGAATTTAATCAATGTAACAATTTTGGCTAAGATTAATAAGTTTACTGTTACCCGTTTGTTTGGCCCGATTATGAGAAGCTAACTATCGAGTACCTTGGTTGGCTTTAAGTGAAACATGATCCAGTGAGAGATTGGCTTGAATTGAGAGGCTCGACATACAAGTGCCATTCGACCTGGATACATCGCTTGGCATGCAAGTGTGGTTCGGCCAACACTGCTTGGCAATTACCGTTCGGCCAACCTCATTCGGCAACATCGTTCGGCAATCACCGATCGGCCATTGAAGATGAAGGTGGGACGGTTCGGTCTGGATGCTCGGGGAAAGACGGCTTAGCATTGGTGGTTCGGTTGAGAAAGAACGAACACATGTCGCTCGGCTTAGATGGTCGGTGCATGTCGCTCGGTCTGGAAGGTTCGGCATATATCGCTCGGTGTATACCATGAGAGTTGGTAATGGCCAGTTCCATCCTAAAGCGAGCTGACTGCCATATCATCACTTTGAGTCACACCACTGTACGCTTCGAGCTCCTTGCGGGTTTGCTTCGAGTCCTTTACCAAGACACCCCGGTTCGGCACTTGCCGTTCGGTATGTATCGTTCGGCATGCCTGGCTCAGTGCACAGAAGTCACCTACTACGGGCCGAAGTACCTTGTTCTTGGGCCCACAGAGGAAGTCCGGCCTATCTTCGTCTATAAATAAAGGGGCAGGGGCGCAGTGAAAAGGGGATTTTTTTCGAGAACAACGGGGAGACTCTGCCATTTCGAGGACTCATCTATTTTCGATCAAAACTTGTAATCAAGTCGTGAGTGTACGGATTGTATCTGTATTCAATAATTTGATGGAGTAATAAAGATTAAACTCAAATTGGACGTACATAGTTACACTGAACCACTATAATTCTGGTGTTCTTGTTTCTGTAGTTAATTCTGCATACATTCCTCTATTTTAATTTTCCATCTTCATTAATCTCTCTACACAAATCCTTTCTTGGGTGTTAGTGACCAATTTTGGTGCTAACATTTTTGTGCTTTCACTGAGAGCGCATTCTCGGGCTGTTAAGACCTCCTTTGTTGCTACTGGATTGAGGAAATCCCCCAAAGAAGATTCGAGTTCATTTATAAGAAGTCCATTGATTCTACTCAGAGTTCCAACCAATAACTCTACAATGGGAAGACCATGTACTAGATCAGCCTCCCACAATGCAGATGTCAACGAAACCGCTAGCGTCCAACAAGTAGGACCCATCAATCAACAAGCTAATCCGGGCGTAGGGACCATCACCACCCAAAACCAAACGGAAGCTGTCACCAGGACAAAGTTCAACGAGCTGATGAGAGAACTCATGGAAAGTAGGAGACGGCTTAACGAGCAGATTCAAGCTAACGCCAACCTCATGACTCAGCTTACTCAACAACAACATCAGAATGCTGGAGGAAGTCCCACTTCCTACTCCTCGTCCGATAGCTCTGCTTTATCTGATGAACCTCCCAGGCGTAGACGTCGTAGAACTGAAACAACGTAAACAGGTGTAATGCACCAGGAAAATCATGCTCAAGCTGAAACAGTAAACTTAGGATCTGGAGCACTGGTGGAAGCTGGACGATTAGCTCACCAAGGTCAGGATAAAGCAGGTCACCGGGATACACGTTTGGTAGATCGCCAGCAGAGGAGGCACCAACCGGAACGGTCCCACTGGACGGATTCCAACTTGCCATCTTCCATACAAACCCCAGACCTATCAGCCATGGTCAAACAGCTGATGAGGGAAAATCAAGGTTTAACTAATGATGATTGGGGCGTATCCAGGAGTCATACTCCGTTCACAGATGCTATCCTACAAGCTGAGTACCCCAGGAAGTTTAATATGCCGACTATCCTGGCCTACGAGGGGAAGACTGATCCCCGACAGCATGTAATGAGGTATGGGTGGATGATGGATTCAGCTAGGACGAACGATGCAGCTAAATGTATATGCTTCCCAATAACTTTATCTGGAATCGCTACCATGTGGTTCACTCGACTTCCTCCGCGATCTATCTCCAACTTTAATGAGTTAGCGACAAAATTTGTGGAGCAATTTAGGATTCATGCCACTCGTCCCAAGGACGTAATGTCCTTGTCCAGTGTAATTCAGGCTCCAGGGGAGTCGTTAAAGGAGTACTTACAAAGATTTCACGTTGCTGCTACTGAAGTTAGCAACCCGAATGACCATGCCATTCTAATGGTCGTGACACGAGGAGTAAATCCAGATTCGGAGTTTGGTGATTGGCTGGCAGGAAAGCCTCCGACTACATTGGAACGTTTTTATTCGAAGGCACATCAATTTATAAGAAGGGAGGAAGCCATGTGGACGAGGTGAGACAATACACCAGGACCCGGCAAGGAGACAGTGCAAGGCAACATTGCTGTAAAACAATCTGGTGAAAACTCTGGAAAAGTCCAAGTCCATGTTCAAAACAAGTCCGAGCAGTCTAAAGGATCCGGAGGAGGGAATTCCGGAAAGAAAAGGGAAGCCGGAAAGTGGAAACCAAGGATCCCAACTTACAATGAATACACTCCTCTGAATGCATCTCTGGAAAATATTTACCTATCGACCTGTAATACTTTCCAATATCGAAAACCACGCCCAAAATAGTCCACCAAAGAACAAAAGCGGACTGGGAAGTATTGCCGCTTCCATGAGACTTACGGGAACAATACCGAGGAGTGTAGGAACCCCCATGATGCGATTGACAAGCTGATTCGACAGAAAAAGTTACAGGAGTTTGTGAAGAACCATCAGGAAGGCGGACAAGGGACATCCGACCCAAATCACGGACAGGCCCCACGACGATCTGAGGAACCTGTTCGGACTGGAAGGAGATTAGTCATAAACACAATAGTAGGTGGACCTCACCCTGCAGATAAGAACTGGCAAGAGATGGAGCGTTATGCTAATTCCTTGAAGCATGCAGCTTTCGAATGTTGTTCGAACACGGAAGATGGGACCCCAGCTAAACAACAGCGAACGATGACGGATGATATAGTGTTCAGGAGCAGAGATGCTGATCAGGTAGAGGCACCTTCCATTGATCCGATGGTCATCTCGGCCACAATTGGGCCAGTGCTTGTAAGAAGAATATTGATTGACTGTGGAAGTTCTACTAAAATCATCTTCAAAAAAGCATATGACTATATGAAGATGGAGACAAAGGATCTAAAACCATCTAAAGACCGTATTCTTGGCTTTAATGGTGCGGCTACTGATGCAGTAGGTTTTGTTGAGTTGCCGGTTGAACTTGGAGAAGGTGAATGTAGGAGGGTGCAGATCCTACCGTTCATCGTTTTGGATGTCGATTCTCCGTATAATGTGTTTCTGGGTCGACCGGCACTGGCAGTGTTTAGGGCAGCTTTGGCCCCATGGTGTTTAACCTTGAAATTTTCGATAGATAAAGGAGTTGGTATTGTGCATGGCAATCAGGCAACAGGTCGTGCGTGTTATGTGGCTGAGCTGAGAGAGGCCCAACGAAGAGAGAAAGGAAAGGTTGTGGACAACTCCGTCCGCATCTGAGTTACTGAAGATTGACAAGTAATGCCCGAGCCTTGGCTCGGGCAACATGATCGGATCTATAAAGATATAGATCCGAGGGACGATGATGAGAAACCTAAGGAGGCAAAAGAAGCACCGGCTGAACTAACGATTGATATTCCAGTCAGCCACGATGACCCATCGCGGGTACTTAAGATTGATCACAACTCAACCCCTCGATGATCGAGGATCTTACTGATTTCCTCCGAACGAATCTGGACGTTTTCGCTTGGACACATTCTGATATGTGCGGGATTTCTCCCACTATTGCGAGTCATATATTGAACATAGACCCGAAATACGTGCCGGTAAAGCAAAAAAGGAGAGGCATGGACCCGAAGAGGTCTGTAACTCTCAGAGAGGAGGTGGACAAATTCAAAGCCAATGGGTTCGTCTGCGACACCCTCTACCCAGAATGGGTCTCTAACCCTGTACTAGTGAGAAAAGTAAATGGGAAATGGAGGACCTATGTTGATTACTCAGATTTGAACAAAGCATGCCCTAAGGATAGTTTCCCTTTACCCAGAATTGATCAGCTGGTCGACTCAACCGCAAGACACGAATTATTGTCATTTATGGATGCGTACTCGGGATATAATCAAATCTCGATGCACATTCCAGATCAGGAACACACTAGTTTTGTCACAGACGTTGGACTGTACTGTTATGTAGTGATGCCTTTCGGATTGAAAAATGCAGGAGCAACTTATCAACGTCTGGTGAATCGGATGTTTGAAGACCAAATCGGTAGGACGATGGAAGTCTATGTAGATGACATGCTCGTGAAGTCATAACAGTCAAACGACCACATTTGAGACTTGGCGAAAATGTTTGATATACTCAGGAATTACGGAATGAAAATCAATCCTTTGAATTATTCCTTTGGCGTTGCGTCAGAAAGTTCTTGGGTTTCATTATTAACGCACGAGGAATTGATGCTAACCCAGAAAAGATTCAAGCTATTCGAGACATTCAAGTGCCCAGAACTATAAAGCAAGTACAAAGCCTGAACAGAAAAGTGGCCACGCTGAGTCGATTCATATCCAGAGCGACAGACAAGTGTATTCCTTTCTTCGATGTAATAAAGAAAGGAAAGAGAAATTTTGAATGGACACCCAATTGTGAGGATGCATTTCGAGCTCTGGTAAGACATTTGGAAAGCCACCCGGTGCTGTCGAAGCCCATAGACCATGAAGTGTTGTATGTATACTTGGCCGTATCTCAACATGCCATCAGTACGACTTTGGTTCGCGAGGAAGACCGAGTTCAAAAGCTGGTGTACTATGTTAGTAAACGTTTAACGAGGGCAGAAAGAAATTATCCTAAACTAGAGAAGCTAGCCTACTGTTTGGTGATTGCATCGTGCAAGCTTCGTCCATACTTTCAGGCACACCGAATCAGTGTCTATACCGATCAACCCTTGCGACAGGTACTCCAGCGACCAGAAACATCAGGGAGATTGTTAAAATGAAATATTGAGTTGAGTCATTTCGATATCACCTACCTGCCACGAAGGGCCATACAAGGGCAAGCACTAGCAGACTTCATCGTGGAATTTACCGTGTCGACGAACCAGACAGAGATGATGTTATACCCACTATTCGATGGAAACTATACACCAATGGGGCATCCAACGACCGTTACTCTGGGGCTGGAGTCATTCTTGTAACCCCTGAAAATCGATCAATCTGTTATGCCTTGAAACTTAATTTCCCAGCAACAAATAACGAAGCCGAGTATGAAGCATTGCTTACTGGCTTAAAACTTATCAGGGGACTCGGAGTAAGATCGGTTGAGATCTTTTATGACTCGCAATTGGTGGTATACCAAGTACGAGGAGATTATCAAGCAAAGGGGCAGAGGCTTGCTCCATACCTCACTCGGGTTCAAGAACTATTGGAAGACCTTGAATATTACGATATTTCGCACGTCCCGTGTGAACAAAACAAGGAAGCCGATTCATTGGCAAAATTCACAAGTACTGGCGATGCACAGCAGATAGGCTTGGTTCCCATTGGAGTTTTACAATTTCCAAGTATAAACGAGATGGAAGTAGATTTTTTGCTAGAAACAGAAATTGAAAGGGAGTCATGGATAACCCCATTCAAACAATAATTACTATATGGGACCTTACCTGATAAAAAGAACGAAAGACGACAAGTCATTCGCAATGCTTCACGATATATAATGCAAGGCGGAATAATGTATCGGAGGGGATTCTCGGTTCCCTTGCTTCGGTGCATCACCCACGATGAGATAAAACGAGTCTTGAGGGAAGTTCACGAAGGAAATGTAGTGACCATACTGGGAGGCAGACCCTAGCAAAAAAGATCCTCTGCTCTGGATACTATTGGCCGACTGTAAATCGGGATGCTGCGGATTACATAAGAAGATGTGACAAATGTCCAAAGTATGCGAAAATCCCGAGAGCTCCACCAACAGAACTCACACAAATGGTTAGTCCCTGGCTATTTGCAATTTGGGGGATCGATATAATCGGTTCCTTACCAATTTCCAAAGGTGGTGCAAAATATGCAATTGTTGCGGTCGATTACTTTACCAAGTGGGCAGAAGCAGAGCCTTTAGCTACGATCACCACCAAAAAAGTAATTAATTTCATTGTACGAAACATCATATGTCGTTTTAGCCTCCCACGAACTATCATTATGGACAATGGAACTCAATTTGAAAGTAGGGAGTTCAAAGAATTTTGCCAAAAATATCACATTGAAAAAAGGCTTTTGGCGGTCGCTCACCCTAAAGCGAATGGACAAGTGGAAGCCGTAAATAAAATAATCAAGTCAATATTAAAGAAAAGTTTGAAGAAGGCTAGAGGCAAGTGGGTGGATGAGCTTCCGACAGCGCTCTGGGCTTACAGAACCACCCACAAGTCCGCGACTGGCCATACTCCATTCACCTTGGCATATGGCACTGAAGCTGTGATACCCGTGGAACTTGAAGTTCCTTCTCATCGGTTAACTTATTATGACCCCAAGACGAATCAGAATCTCCTATTGGAATCACTGGACTTTGTTGACGAAAAACGTGAAGAAGCTAATTTAAGAGCGGCTGCACATAGGCACTGAGTTGCTCGATATTATAATGAAAAAGTTCGATCGAGATTTTTCAATGTGGGTAACCTCATTTTGAAGCGAGTTTTTTCGACCCCATCACATCTGAATCCCACATGAGAAGGTCCGTTTGTCATCAAACGGAGGCTTGGAGAAGGAACTTTCAAGCTAGCGACCGTAGACGGCGTGGCACTTCCTCGCGCATGGAATAGCGAGCATTTGCGTCGTTATTACACCTAGCCTATTTCTTTTGCATTTTAGTTGCAATTATTTCGAGTGTATGTTCATTTTGTTGTTTTTAGTTTTTTGCATGTAATAAGACATTCTAGCTAGTTCCCATTTATTATAATCAATAAAGGCTTGAAGCCGTCTTTTTCGTTAACTATTGATGTTTCTGTATGTTACAATTCCGTAACAAAAATTAAGTTACATTAATCTGTCTGGCGTATGAACACACGCGCGGACTTGTTTGAAAAATCTCTAAGTCCCTAGAGTGTGGACTAGAGTACTCTGAGTCCCTAGAGTGCGGACTAGAGTATAAACGATTTGAAAAATCTCTAAGTCCCTAGAGTGTGGACTAGAGTACTCTGAGTCCCCAGAGTGCGACTAGAGTATAAACGATTTGAAAAATCTCTAAGTCCCCAGAGTGCGGACTAGAGTACTCTGAGTCCCCAGAGTGCGTACTAGAGTATAAACGATTTGAAAAATCTCTAAGTCCCCAGAGTGCAGACTAGAGTACTCTGAGTCCCCAGAGTGCGGACTAGAGTATAAATGATTTGAAAAATCTCTAAGTCCCCAGAGTGCGGACTAGAGTACTCTGAGTCCCCAGAGTGCGGACTAGAGTATAAACAATTTGAAAAATCTCTAAGTCTCCAGAGTGAGGACTAGAGTACTCTGAGTCCCTAGAGAGCGGACTAGAGTATAAACGATTTGAAAAATCTCTAAGTCCTCGGAGTGTGGACTAGAGTACTCTGAGTCCCCAGAGTGCGGACTAGAGTATAAACGATTTGAAAAATCTCTAAGACCCTAGAGTGCGGACTAGGGTACTTTAAGTCATCAGAGTGCGGACTAGAGTATAAACGACTTGAAAAAATCTCTAAGTCCCCAGAGTGCGGACTAGAGTACTCTGAGTCCCCGGAGTGCAGGCTAGAGTATAAATGATTTGAAAAATCTCTAAGTCCCCAAAGTGCGGACTAGAGTACTCTGAGTCCCTAGAGTGCGGACTAGAGTATAAACGATTTGAAAAATCTCTAAGTCCCCAGAGTGCGGACTAGAGTACTCTGAGTCCCCAGAGTGCAGTCTAGAGTATAAACGATTTGAAAAATCTCTAAGTCCCCAGAGTGCGGACTAGAGTACTCTGAGTCCCTAGAGTGCCGACTAGAGTATAAACGATTTGAAAAATCTCTAAGTCCCCAAAGTGCGGACTAGAGTACTCAAAGTCCCAAAAGTGCGGACTAGAGTATAAACGATTTGAAAAAATCTCTAAGTCCCCAAAGTGCGGACTAGAGCACTCTGAGTCCACAGAGTGCGGACTAGAGTATAAACGATTTGAAAAATCTCTAAGTCCCCAGAGTGCGGACTAGAGCACTCTGAGTCCCCCCAAAGTGCGAACTAGAGTATAAACGATTTGAAAAAATCTCTAAGTCCCCAGAGTGCGGACTAGAGCACTCTGAGTCCCCCCAGAGTGCGGACTAGAGTATAAACGATTTGAAAAAATCTCTAAGTCCCTAGACTGCGGACTAGAGCACTCTGAGTCCCCAGAGTGCGGACTAGAGTATAAACGATTTGAAAAATCTCTAAGTCCCCAGAGTGCGGACTAGAGTACTCTGAGTCCCCTAAATGTGGACTAGAATATAAATGATTCAAGCTAATAACTCAGCCTCTGAAGCACGGGCTAAAATATAAGCAATTTAGAAATCTCCGAGTCATGTAGAAATAAACGGAAGTTTAAGTGACCCACACAACCTTGGATTTCAAATACGAGATGGGTGGTGAAGCTGAGTAGCAAAGATAATCAAAGAAACAAAATTTTATTTACTAATCGATAATTTAGTTTCACTACAACTTCTCCTGAACCCAGAGCAAAAAATCTATTTAAAACGACTACGAGAATAAATAGAGATAATTACATAATCCAGGCTTATTCGCGTTGAGCGGGGCATGATGGCTACTTTTTTGACTTCTTCTCCTTCCGCGGTTTCTCTGACGACTCCTCCCACAAGCGTTTTTTCCTAGACGCCTTGCTTGCTAGGGAAATGGTGTCTGGGGAAGAAAGAGGGACTTCCTGTGGCGAGGTTCCACCGGGGAGTATAACCTTCAGGGGCCTATTTAATGGATCATCAAGCTCCACCACCTGAGGCTCAACCATAATCTCAGCTTTCTTCTTCTTCTCTTCTGTGATTTGCTCCGCCATGCTCCATTTTGAAGTGTGTTCAGAGGCGCCCGTAATCTCAACTTCATCATGTTCCTCCACGGGCGATAAATTTTTAGATTTGTCTTCATCGAGCGCCCCAATCACTTGTGCGTCGGGTCCGGGGGTCTCTCTAGTCTGAGTTGCCTCTCCCATTTTCCCCTCCTTTTCTGTGGCAGCATCGCTCCTTGGAGTTGGCTCGGGGTTAGAATGGCCTGCACGAAATCATAAGAGACAAATGTTAGGATACATTTATTATTTGTCAAAAGCAATAGCCCTTTGAACTCTAAAAAAAGCTATGTAGCAGTTTCTGGCAGGCTCTTAACGGTTCAGGGAGTTTCACCTTCCAAAATAGGAGATAGAGCGTGAATATCAAGCCTTGGCTTCTCTGGGTCATAGCCAATATGCTGCTTGAAGGGATCGAGTGGTGAGCGACCAATCGGCTGAATAGGAGGACGAACTGAGGACTCGGTTCCGGATGGACCGGCAGTATCATTTTTTCCTTTAGATGAGGAAGAGTCCCTTCCGTAAAGGGCCTTTACCGTAGATAGGTCAGTGTGCTCATTCTCGCGAAGTATTTCCTTCACAAGAGAGTCCTCATCTACCTCTTTAGTTCCCAATTCGACCTTTTTAATTTTTATCAAAGTGTCCCATGCTACGGCCAAAGATTCGAGGTAACCCTCGCCAAGAAAAGTTAGGTCACGATGCATGAGAACTCGAGCGTTATACTCGGCTATGAGTGGATCAAACATACACTTAATTTCCTCCCTACTAGCTTCAGTGGCCGCCTCGAGGCGAGAGTCGATTTCCGAGAGCGCCATTCTTTTGCCCTCTTCACGGGCCGCATCCTTAAGCGCTTCAACTTTGGAGAGCTCCTCATCGAACTTTGCTTTTAAGAGTCGTGTGGAGACGATCTCGTCACAATATCATTGTGACTCTTCTTGGGCTGCAGTTTTTTCTTCTTTTTCTTAAAGGAGTAGCTCCTCCAATTCTTTAACTCGCTGAGCAAGAGCATTCTTTTCTTTTTGGATGGAATCTTTCTCTAAGGCTAAAGTGCCACAACGTTGAACCGCCTCATCAATTTCCTTTTTGTGTGCGGCTTCAAGATGATCAACTGCTTCGGCCATGTCTTTAGCGGTTTTTTGAGCAGCTTCAAGCGGAGATTTATATGAGGAAAACTCTTTATCTTGTGCTTTGATAATGTCTTTGTCGTGGATAGCTTCGAGTTTCAAGTGATCGATTTCATGCTGGCGTTCCACCGAAACTTCTGAAACTTTTTCCACCAAATGAACGAATGTGTCATGCTGGACGTAGACATCATTAGTACAAGCAATGGCACTTTGTTTAACGTGCCCCGGAATAGGATGGATCGCCGAAAGAAACTTTAGTCCATCAAAGCATATTTTTGGAAATGTGGTTTTAAGCTCAGCTAGCTTTTCTGCTATCGATGGATCATGCGCAGGACTGGAGGAAGTTTGTTTAGTCGAAACAACAGATTTCTTGTGAAGCTTATGGGACTGCCTAGTGCTTGATGTACCGGAAAATTGATCACGAGGAGCTTCAGATTGAGACCCCCTTTGAGCAAATTTGTCCCTGCTATGCTCTGGTTGAGGAAGAGGATCGTTTGGGTAGGAAGAGTGGCTATAAGTTTTCCTTCGAGACGATGAATCTCAAAGACGATAGTCTCTATCGCTGTTGTCATCTCTATCTCGGCATTTTCCAGGCCCTGAGTCTCGGCTAGAGTGATGAAAGATAGAGGAACCGCGAAGGCGGTCGAAGCCGTGTGAGCGTCCCATGTCGACTGCACAAAAATCGAGTGAAAACAAGTTAGAGATTATCATATAATGGTTAAAACTTAAGTGTGGGTTGGAGAGTGAGTGTTAGTGTGTGTCCTAATGTTTCCCCCCAACGGACCGGTTTCTTTAACTTTACTAATCGGAGTTTTTTCTCCTTGATGATGGGCATGAACGCTTTCATCGCCTCTCGCAGGCGAATGAAGTTTTAGGCTTTTGGATCGTCGAAGCCGTAGTTGAGCAAGTCATCGGGAATAGTAAGGTCAGACAAGTCTTTCAATGAACCCTCTAAGTGTTGTGGAGACGGCTCTTTCTCCATTGGAGTAATTGTCACTTTCGAAGTTCCGCCCACTATCTTCTTCCTTAGCTTGTAAGCTAGTTTCTTTTTTCCCTTTGAAGGGGGAGGTGGTTCATCAGTGCCATGTGCTTCAACCACCGGTTCCGGAGAAAGACTTACATTCTCACCCGGTGCTTCTGACACCCCAGTTTCTCTAATCTCACCGTCCTTGGATGTGTCGGGGGCACCACTTATAGAAGGCACTGAAGGTCCGGCCTGTCCTTTACTCTTCTTCGATGAGCGTCCGGTTATAGTGACACCGGATGGAAGAGTTATTCGGCGACCTTCCGCCAACAACCCGAACTTTAAGAGCGACTCATTGGAAATGACAAGTTTGATCTCCCGGTCTTCTACGGGAGTAGCGCGAATAGCCTCGACGGCCTCAAAGTACCCGGTGCCTTCGGGACGTGGACTGATACCTGTAAAATCGGAAGAAGTTTAGAAACAATCCACTTCATGCTTTAGACAATTATTGATCCGGAAATTGAACTTACTCCCTTCCAGCCATCTTCTCGCAAAGCCTGGGGGACATCGTACATAGAACCATTCCTGCTTGTATTGGGTGAATTTACTCCATGCCCCTGTCAGAATCTGACACTGAGAATGCGGCTCAAGGAATATGAAAGATGGACTGTCAGATCGTCACTTGAAGCGATAGATATAACGGATGTCACCAAGAGTGGGGAGCCTAGATAGGATAATCATAAAGAGGATACAAGTGCCATAGATGAACGCATGACTGTTGGGATGTAGCTGTGACGGGGCGATCTCGATATACTGCAACATTTCGCGGAGAAAGGAGCTGAATGGTGGCACGCTGCCAACCCAGCACAAGAATTTGTTGCAGGTAGTATATCCAGCTAGGGGCAGGTAAGGACGATCTCGTCCCGATGGAACTAATACGTCATCAAAGGGGATTCTGTGAATCAGGCATAGTCGGCCAAGAGCGGTTTCATTGATTTTTGAAGCTTGGGAGTTAATCGGATTATCCAGGATAATGGCTCCATCTATAGCATCAGGTGCTAGATCAATAACTACAGTGGATGGATCTGGAATGCCCTGCGGAGAAATTGTCGGTGGGTCCATAGTCCCTACTACTTCTTGTTGAGAACTTGGCTCAAGTTTATCTGAAATCATAGCGGAGTTCAACTTTTTAGACATCCTCAACAAGCATCGAATTTGGATAGAAACCTGTTTGAACTAAACTTGAAAGGCAATCGATATTAGATATAACAACAAAAATGTTCCCCCCGTGTGGTGTGTGGATTAGTGCAATCGTTTAGACATGAGTATAAAAGAATTAAAGCTTTAAAAACCGATGGAGTGTGGTTGAGCGCTATGTTATTGTCTTCGAAGACTGTCATCGCTGACCGTCCCCGAGGGCTTGTCCTATGATCGGTAGCAGGGATCCTGGAATTGGGCATTGACATCAGACGTTGAAGGCTGTTATGCACTTTGGCTAAGTTGAATACATGTTTACATTTTGTTAATACCGTGAAGTTGTTAGTCCAAATCGGCTATATATGCTCATGTGCTTAAGTTTCCGTCATTGTTCGTTGTTCTACGGTTAGGTGTGAGAGTATGCAATCTTGGCATATGTTGTGTTCAAGTGGAGATGGTCTTAAATTATCAATGCCGAACCCAAGGCCTAAGGCTGACCATATCTCTAAGCCTATATACCGAACGGCATATCTACAAGTTACTGAGCGGCCTCCCTAACGAACCTTTATCCTTAATAACCGAACGGCCTCGCTCTAACCTTGACCGACCCACTTTCCTAATTCCTTACCGTTTTGTGCTCTCCCTCAGGGCCAAACGACACTTTGGACCAGAGACATCGACCCACTCGCTCATCTTCGTCTCACTTCCTCAAATCACCTAAACATTCTCCTAGGCGCCCACCGAACGACACTCTCATTCGTACACTACCCCCCACTAGAGACCTAGCGGCTAGTAGGTTTCAACCCAACCTATTGACTCGTTATTGGCACTCAACTTACACTCTCTAAACTCACTAACTCCTACCGACCAACTTCTACTTCCATCTCCCTCATTCCCTATTAACCAAGTTACATCGTACCAGATCACCAAACCAACTCTACTTCAATAAACTAACAACCACACTCCCTCACTCGGTGCCCAACAGGATCCTACGTCCTAGAGACCACCGGCATCCTTTTCCTTTCTCCTCTCCATCTAACCCTAAGGCATGTTTAAACCTCCGATTCGTCTTCCTCATTTACACGACTCCCACCGTCCGTAATCTGAAGAAAAGTCGTGAATTCGAATCTCGTACAAAACCCCTAATTTGGGGAAGTCGATCGAGTGAGAAGTTCATACCTAAGAGAATGGATCGAAGCTTAGGGAACTGCTTGATTTGGAATTGAAATCCATGCAGGCTCGTTATCGAGGGAAGTTGTGGAGCAAACGTACTGGATTCAGGAAGAGAGAGGAAGATTGAGGAGGTAGCAGGAGTTCGGGGGAAGGAGAATAGGCATTAGCCGGCAGAGCCGGTCGACACATCTGAATGGGTCAAACGAACGCGTGGTTCAGTAGTGACATGCCGAACCACTTTGTCCTGAAGTAATGATGAACCAATGGAGAAAAATTAAAGAACAAGACTTAGATGTATGTCGTATCAGATGATAACCATTCCGGGTGAGCTAACGCTTGAGAGCAAGGACTGACTGCAAACTCAAAGCGCATCATGTTAGTTCTCACAATGCGCTTTGGGGGGCAAGTGTTACCCATTTGTTTGGCCTGGTTACGAGAGGCTAACTATCGAGTTTCTTGGTTGGCTCTAAGTGAAACATGATCCAGTGAGAGATTGGCTTGAATTAAGAGGCTCGGCATAAAAGTGCCATTCGACCTCGATACATCGCTCGGCATGCAAGTGTGGTTCGACCAACACTGCTTGGCAACTACTATTCGGCCAACCTCATTCGGCAACATCATTCGGCAATCACCGATCGACCACTGAAGATGAAGGTGGGACGGTTTGGTCTGGATGCTTGGGGAAAGACGGCTTAGCATTGGTGGTTCGGTCGAGAAAGCACGAACACATGTTGCTCGGCTTAGATGGTCGGCGCATGTCGCTCGGTCTGGAAGGTTCGGCATATATCGCTCGGTGCATACCAAGAGAGTTGGTAATGGCCAGTTCCATCCTAAAGCGAGCCGATTGCCATATCATCATTTCGAGTCACACCACTGTACGCTTCGAGCTCCATGCGGGTTTGCTTCGAGTCCTTTACTAAGACACCCCGGTTCGGCATTTGCCGTTTGGTATGTATTGTTCGGCATGCCTGGCTCGGTGCACAGAAGTCACCTACTACGGGCCGAAGTACCTTGTTCTTGGGCCTATAGAGGAAGTCCGGCCTATCTTCGTCTATAAATAAAGGGGCAGGAGCGTAGTGAAAAGGGACCTTTTTTCGAGAACAACGGGGAGACTCTGCCATTTCGAAGACTCATCTATTTTCGATCAAAACTTGTAATCAAGTCGTGAGTGTACGAATTGTATCTGTATTTAATAATTTGACGGAGCAATAAAGATTAAACTCAAAGTGGACGTAGGTAGTTACGCTGAACCACTATAATTCTAGTGTTCTTGTTCTGTAGTTAATTCTTCATACATTCCTCTATTTTAATTTTCTATCTTCATTAATCTCTCTACACAAATCCTTTCTTGGGTGTTAGTGACCAATTTTGGTGCTAACATTTACTTGCAAATGTTTTCAAAGGAAAGTCATTAAAAATAATATCAATGCTATTTTTGCGTAGCAAATGTTTGGTTATCATAAGGTAAAAATATTTCCATGTTTATATGCGGTGTGGTCTTATGAGATACCTTTTTGTTTTCAAAATGCATAGTTTTGAGTTCTCGCACCAGTCCCATGACTGACCTGGAGTTTATTTTTCTTTCCCTTAAACTCTGGGTGCCCTAATTTTCCGTGGCAGCCTAGTAGTCAGGTTTAGTTTAGAAGAAATCTGGATGGAGCTCGAAGCATGGAACTAGAAGATTTTTCTGAAGATTGTTATCTATTTCCACCACACTGTTATGCTATAGTATTCCGCATTTGTAAGGATAGAAATTTACAACTGTCCATGTTTAACTCTGATAAATGTAATTTCTACTGTAAAGTTTATGTTGAAATAATATATGTGAGATTCTATTCTATCTTTATTTTATTTCTTACCCTTGAGAATCCGCTTCTCCGGCACTTGGATTTGCGGCAAGTACATACCAAGGATGTATTAGTGTCGATTTTTGAGAGTCGAAGAAACGGGTCCTCACAAGTTTACTCAATAAATCAAAAGATATTATTTACTCTTACTTACCACTTCGTGAGGGCCTAAGTATAGTGCATGTACCTTGAGTTTGCTTAACAAGTACATGCATGTATCTACCTTGTCTACGCAATATATTAATAGTACTACACATAACAGTCCTAGCTTGAGTTTGTAAGTAATCTATCAATATAGATATGGTAAACAACTCTATATATTAAAGACTCATAATATTTAATATATAAATAGAGTTATATCAATTTAAGGAATATTGGTTTTTCTATGGAAACACCCTCGTGATTCAAGTGTCGAATACATTTGAAATCGCGATGTACGTATCATACATATGTAATTATTCCAACATTTTGTTTTGTGTTTTTTTATTTCCACTTACATTATTTGTTACATATTTAGTTCTTTAAATTTAATTTGCTAATAACTGTTATAATTTAATTATCCTGTATAATGTATACATATATCTTATCAATTAAATATATTAAATTAATTTAGTCCTTATTAATTAAATGATATTTAATTAATTTAAATTTCAATTCTGTTACTTAAATCATATTTAATTAACTAAATTTGTACAAAATTTCTTAAATTTTATACTATTCATCTTAAGTTATTTAAGATTAATAATCGACCAGAACATTTATAGCTTACTTATATATACATATCAATATATGTATACAATTTAATTACTTAACTTTTAATTAATTTTATTTAAAAAATTAATTTATTTAATTAAATAATTTAATTAAATATATAAATCAGTTCGAAAATTTGATGTAATTCATCTTAGACGAATTTAAGATAAATATATAACTATAACAACTACAATTAGACACATATATCAATATATATGTGTGTGTGTGCGCGCGCGCACGCGTATGTGTGTTTAATTAATTAAGCTTTTAATTTAATTTAATTAATCATATTAAATAAACATGTAATATGAACTCAAAATTAAATATTTTATTTCTTAAAACATTTTTGAAAAATTAAATGTATTTTATAGCCTTTATAAAACTTCATTTTATATTTCAAATTTA
The DNA here is from genome assembly GCA_030737815.1 of Allium fistulosum. Classification (NCBI taxonomy): domain Eukaryota; kingdom Viridiplantae; phylum Streptophyta; class Magnoliopsida; order Asparagales; family Amaryllidaceae; genus Allium; species Allium fistulosum. The sequence continues at coordinate 92,189,606 of CM060905.1, forward strand.
ATGTTTAAATTTAAAATATATTTTTAAAATTTTAAATATGATTCGAAAATTATTCTAAGGCCTAAATAAATTTGGGACTTACATTCGGATCAACCTTTTGGACTTACCCCACTCACTGGGCTGGGCCAGTAACCAAGAATGGGAGAATACTTGATTACTCAACCCCAAACCTATACACAACTTTTTTAGACACCCATCAAATAAGTAAGGTTAGTAAGTTGTCCCTAAATATCGACTAATTAGACTGCATAGACCATTTGGGCTCTGATTGTATTATTGGAATTGGCCCGATCTATAGTAAATTGGATGAATTTCAATTTTTCTCATAATTGGATCTTAAAGGGCCTATGAAGTCTAATGTTTTATTAGATCCAATCTAGTTAATTATAATAAAATCAAATTTTATTTAATTCTTGTTAGCATTTGAACCAAGCGACATCTCAATGGATCTAGACTTCAAGATGATGAAGAAATGGATTAAGAGATCAAGGAGGTGTCGTAAATGATGGACAAATGGAGCACAAGAAATTTGGCTAAGATTTGCACAAGTCAAATCATGTCGATACCAATATGATTTATCATGTTGGTTTCGAGTAGTTTGAAGATAGGACACACTTTGAATTGTAAATGAAGCTGCCTTGTACTTTGAAGAAAAAGACAAAGATTCGAATAGGACAAATCACGTTGCTACTGACAAGATTTGGAGGAGAAATTTTGTCAATCGAGAGCCAAAGTTTGAAAGCTTAAGCAAATACGAAGAAGAGTCAAAGAAACAAGATTACAAAAACATGTTGCCAAGAGGTTTTTAACTAATGAATTCTGCACATTCTTCATACGTGAATGTTCAAATCTAATTATTACATGTTCCAACATGCGTTAGCGACTATGGCGGAAGGATTCAACTATAAATATCCATCCTTTGGCAACATAAGGACTTTTGGATCCTGAAATCGAATTGCTACCCTTTTTATCATCAACTAGTCTATTGAACTATACTTGTTGTAATAGTGGTTATATTGCAAGAATCATCTGAAATAAAATAGACAATGGACATAGGCAATCGAATTGAGGCCAAACCACTTTAAAAATATCATCTTTCCTTTTTCCATTTTTTTTGATTGATTTATCCCGTTTTTGTTTGATTTTTGGTGTTGTGTCAATTTTTGGTGCAACATTTATGGTGCATTCACTAAGAGCGAAGAATCTTTAGATTTGGAGAAGTTTAAAAGCAAGATCTAGAGAAGATGGGTACAAGATACATAGATCCAATGCAATTACTGAAGGAGATCACCATATTGAAGATGAAATGACATAACCTTTGACTACTTTACCAGTATCATCATCTCAGCTAACTAAAGTTGTGACGAGAGCTAAAATGGAGAAGATGATGCTGGATGTGAACTTAAAGATGCTAGAACAGCAAAATATTCTAGTGGAATTGATGAGAAGTGTGCAGGAATAGTTGATGGCATCATCCCATCATCGATGAAGGATTGAATCTCAAAGGTGAAGGAAAAGTAGAAGGGAATCATCACCTTTTGATTTCTATAAAGAAAGCTTGTTTGCCATAGAACGAAATAGGAGACTAGGCAAACAGCCAATGCAGAGAGGGGTTGGGGAAACATAGAAGAAGGCTACGAAATATGGAGTAACTTTTTTAGCATCGAAACAACTCTGTATCGACAGGTCCAATCAAATCGACATCGAGAGGTTTTCTGACATTCTTAATCTATCAGATAGTGAGTCGGACTTAAAGGATGGTGGTGATAGAGATGGAAAAGTTGCTGGCACATAGGATGATGGGCCAATATTGTTGAACCAACCAAAAGATAACAACAGGGAATGGGACGAATGGTTCCTCTTGAGACAGGGGAACCTAAATGTCATGCAACTAACTGAGAACGTTTGCCAAATCAAACACTCAAGGGTGTTCTTGATGATTGTTATCCTAATGCCCAAAGTCGTGAAGAGTATATTGCTGATATGGTTAAAAGATTATTGAGCGAAAGTCGGCATAAATGGGATGAGGAATGGGGCTCATCGCTAAGTCGGACCTTATTCACTGAAAACATCCTTGAAGAGTGGTATCTAAAGACATTCGTGCCTACAATGGAATGATGATCCAAGGCAACATCTTTTGAAATACGGATGGCACATGGTCAACGCTCATGCAACAGATGTTATCATATTTAGGTGTTTTCCTATATTCTTGGATGGAATAGCAACGATGTTGTAACATCCCCCATTTCAAGACTCGAAAATAGATGCCGATGATGTTGTAGTCATCACTAAAATCATTTTCTATTGACAAAGTGAGTTCAGCGTTATTTTGCATAACATAAGTAAATAGTTTCTTCAAATCAGTTAGAATTGCATAATTCATTATATTATTTTAACCCAAATCGTTGACGTGAGGGTAAATATAAATAAAACATAGATAGAGTAGTATTGTATCAGACATATGAAGATGCTAACAAGGCACATAACCTGTCATAAATCCTGGTTTTAGAGAGAAGAAAAAATACTTTTTATCATAAACAAGCCTCTTGTTTCGTCTTTGGAATCTTTATTCGCCCTTCAAAAGGTACATGTCTGGTTCATAAACTCAGCCTACTCGAATGAGTACCCGTGAGTTTATGAAAAATAATAAAAACACGGGTTAGACATAAAGCCTAGTATGGGTAAAATCTTTACCCTAGTCATCCATAGTGAAACCACGTCGTTGACGTGGAATGGGTTTTCCCTCACTTCATTATCGCTAAGATACATTATATATGTAAAAAACATTACATGAAAAGCAACCATGTGCATATGCAATCGAGAAGTGTACCATTGTGACGACCGCCCTACACCATCGGCACCCAATATACCTTTATGGAGTGTTGTAGCAATACCTGGTCGATGCATGACGACCGTTAAGGGTTGTAAAGTAAATAAAACAATATAGAACCTATCTTATATCTCACAGTGCATTAAATAAAATATAATTGTAAACATCTCAGATATAAAACAAGCGAGATAGTAAATAACTGAATGAACCACAAAAGAGTAATAGATCCATACAGTATGGAGCATATGAAATAGACTTATACATTATATAATAACTCATAAATAACCGTCTTTAAACAATAAATACACTAGCAAGCTCCATAGTGTTGTGTAGTGGAATAGAAAATGAGTAGATATAATAATATGAGAGAATAGCCTCCTACTCATCACCTGTCCAACTCCACGTGCTCACCAGACCTGATATCCCTAATCTACTTATTTAAGAGTACCCAGAGTAATAGGAAGCAAAGCATAAAATCCCGGGTCAAACAACAGCCTATTGTAAGCAGTAGTAAATCTATAAATACTAGTATACCACTAAAATATGACAAATGGTACGAAGGATCATACATGACCTATCCCTGCATCCACAGAGCTAGCACATATACGAAATACACGCTACTCTACATCATAGTCATCATGGGTGTACCATACATCACAGTACTAAGGGGTGTCCAAATATATACGTCAACAATATCGGCATCAAGCGACATCCCTAGAGTGATAAGCAATCAAACAAACATAGCTTCCATATTCTATCCTCACATTCACTTACTTAGTGCATTAGATATAAAATCACTCGTCGACCCATCACGGTTAAAAACTAGTCTATCCGGCAGGATAGCCCGCATCCTGGTTCCTTGATACTTAAATTCATGCCACTCAGTCGACTAGAAACTTGACTCACCATCATGTCAGTCCGGGGTAAACAAACGTCATATCTAGAATCAGAAGCCATCACGCTCAAGGAATCATCATGTTCCCAGTATACCCCTACCTCACAAGTACCCTACGAACCCTCGAGTTTCTACGATCCCTTTGCACACGTCATTTATACCAGAGCTCATCCTAGAACTGATCTCACGACTCCCATCACGAAGCCACCACGATAGGGATGATTCTTTATAGTTGCAATAAATCGTAGGATGCCACCATATGTCCCATTACCATCATCCAACAGTTCCCTCAATACAACACATAGTCCTCAACTCTGCACCTTAAAGTACATCTATCCATTATCAAAGTCATCTCTTCCAATCACAGAATCATCGTCGCATCGTTATCGAAAATCGCCACTGAACCTAGGGTTCAGTATTGATCCCTATACTTAACCATATTTGACTAAGTATTTGGCTTATATCGAGCTTGAGCTATCACATACCCAAAACTTGAGTCAAACACCATCTTGTCTCAAAGCATACGTATGGAAACTTGAACCAAGCACTTGAAGGCTCGAAGTCCACTTCCCTATGCTAACCACCACTAATCCATGCTCACCTCGATCCCACACTTCACACACACACTAGACCATGCTTCCTCATACCCCCACATCGATCAAATGTCAAATGGGTCAATACCCATGGATCGGTACCAAAGTTAGCCAAAAACTCTACTTCCTTGGCTCCATTTCCTTCACTCCATTTCCTTGCTCTAAGCCATCATTCGCAACTTAGGCCCGTGCTCCAAACTACTCCACCAATCAACGCCTTAGCATTTCCTTCATCTCTTCACATGATCCATACACGTACCCAAGCGATCCATCCACCTTTCGTTCACGAACCCAAGCATTGTCCTCAAAGCATATAGCGAATCATCCTTACCGTTCGCAAATCAAAACAAGTGCCCACCGATCCATAGGCTTTGAAACCACCACTTATCCATCTTCAAACGGCCATAACTTGAGAATATGAACTCCAAATGACTTGAAACTTGAGATGTACTCTTATAGGGCCTTCCTTGTTACCCATATCGACCATGCCTTATTTGGACCAAGTCCCATGGATCATCACCAATCCTAAGCATCGATCCCTAACATCTCCTGAAAACTAAGTTGCCATTCGATTGGCATTTTCAACCAATCAAGCATAAGCAATCATCACAAATAACATATACTAACAAGCACACAATCAAACACATCAATGTGAATACTAAATCTAAGCATGGTATCCATAAGAACACATAGTATCCATAAGAACACGAATTTATGAAACTTATCCAAATTACTTGAAATTTACATATGTTGTTTAAAAGGGTTTAAAATGTATTTTAGAGTCTGAAAATCTTTTTAAAACATCTTTAAATGTCTAATAGAAGCTAATTAGCGAGTAGAGGCTTAAAACCACTCATCTAAGCCCTAAGCAATCCAATCCAAGCTCAAAGATGCATGAATCAAAGAGTGAACAGCAGCTCTAAGATGATCTCCGGTAGTAAATCTCCAATCCAAGGTGCTAATCTCGCTAATATCCTTCTAATGACATGTTTAAGCTAATTAAAGTAAGGATTAGAGTGGCTTTTTAGGTAAGAGATTGTTAATGGGGGTTTCTCTCTATTTTTAGGAAGTGCGAAATGATGGAAGAGAGTCCCTTTATTCCTAACCCTATGCTAATCCCGAAATGGGCTTTAGGCCTACCCATTAACTTACTAATTACCCATTAAGCTGTCTAAAATCGAGTGGAACTTCAAATGGCCATATCTCCCTAACGGTAAGTCTGTTTTCCTATTATGATCAGTCTATGGAAAGGAAAACCATCATCTCAATCTAATGGAAGTGGTTTCAGATCCCAATTTGGTTCTTATCGAAAGTTATAGGCCATATAAGATCTTTGGGGTCAAAATGATCATATAGAAATTCAACAAAAATCATAGATGTGGGAGATGTCCCTAAGAGTTATTTCCTAAAATCTTAGAATCATATGACCTCAGATAAAAATAATAATATTCTATGATCCTTCGATATGTAGAATACGGTCGTTACAACCCAAACCTTACCATCCAGTTATGAACCATGTCATATATCAATTATAATCAAGTATACCATATACTTATCATTCTGTTATGAACCTTGTCATACAACCATTCATCCAATCAAACATCACCTAATATCTTGTCTTAGGCTTTCGTTCACATTGACAATTTATTTATTTTAGTTATAACACCACCTCGATGTTTTGGAATCCCACCATGGCTTCCTGCCTTAACTCCCCTTCAGAGTTTATAAATCTTTTAGGATTGAACCCTATCATGTCACCCTGCTATATATTGTTGGACTCTAGACTAATAGTCAAGGCACCTGCCATCCAATAACTCCATGAGCCGGTATAGCTTTACAGTCATAGTTCCACCCCTATATTTTATTTATTTATAGTTTACCCTACACTCTTTAGATAAACCATATTTATCTTTCATTTGAATGATACCCTATCATTTACTAGCTTCCCTAAGCTTTTTTGCATTCCAAAAATAAGTTAATATAATTTTACAATAATAATAACAACAACTAAGCCATTATTCCCAAAATAAGTTAGGGTCGACTGGAGATGGAACCCAAAACTAAATGCCAGTCAATTTAAAAGTAATAATAACAATAATAGATTTAATAATAATAGAAATAAAAATAAAATAAAGTAAAATAATTAAAAAAGACTAATAATAATAAAAAAATAGATAAAGAAATTAAAAAGGAAAAAAACCATGATAATAATTATACTAATAGTAATAATGATACTCATAGTAATAGGCACCGAAGACCAAACATACGTTTTAGGCTCCTATTCACTAGTCCTATAATCTAAAACTTATAACACTACCCATAAACCAATCCTAAGTACAATACTCCTAGTTCATGCTTCTAGTACATGGATTGCCAACTTCCACGCGCTTCTATCAAACACCAGCTCTTCGGATATATTACAATCCCACAAGTCCCTTTTTACTACTTCCTCTAATGTTGACCTTGGTCGACCTCAACCACTCTTTGAGCATTCGATATGACCTACAATTCGAATGAGCATAGGTGCCTCGGAAGGCCTCTGTTGAAGATGTCCAATTCATCTTAATTGGTGTTAGGCTAGCTTCTCTTTAATTGGTGCTACTCCAAGTTTGTCACATATATCAATATTCCTAATGCAGTCTCGTCTTGAATGACCAAAGCTCCATCGCAGCATACGCATCTCTGCTACACTTATTTTCTAGACGTGTTGTCTTTTAGTAGGCCAACATTCTGCATCATACAACATCACGGGGCTGATTGTCGTTCTATAGAACTTTCCTTTAAACTTTTATGGGACTTTCAAGTCACAGAGAATGCCAAACCCAAGTCACTATTTCATCCATCCCACTCGTATTCTAAAACTGACATCTTCATCAATCTCGTCATCATATTGCTACATTGACCCTAAATATCGAAAGGATTCCTTCTTAGGCACTACTTGTCTAGCCAAATAACATCTCCATCCTCTAATCTGACACCGTTGAACTCGTTCTTTGTATACTATATTTTAGTTCTATTAAGCCTAAAACCCTTTGATTCTGATGTCTCCTCTACAACTCCAGTTGTTTATCAACCCCTATCCTACTTTCGTCAATCAACACAACAACATCAGAAAAGAGCATACATCAAGGAATCTCACCTTATATACCCTTCGTAACACCGTCCATCACTATGGCAAAAATTTAGGGACTCAAAGTTGGCCCTTGATGTAATCCTATGTTAATGGAAAAGTCACTAGTTTCACCATCGCATGCTCTGACACTAGTCACAACATCATCGTACATATCCTTGATAAGGGTAATGTACTTTGTTGGGACTCTCTTCTTCTCCAGAGCCCACCACATAACTTTTCTCAGTACTTTGTCATAACCTTTCTCCAAATCGATAAATACCATATGTAGATTCTTCTTTTGCTCCCTAAATCTCTCATAAGTTGTCTTATCAAGAAAATCGCCTTTATGGTCGACCTCCCAGGCATGAAACCACATTTGGTTTTTTGAAATGCTTGTCATCCTTCTTAATCGATGTTCAATGACTCTCTCTCAAATCTTCATTGTATGACTCATAAGCTTAATTTCTCTATAATTTGTGCAACTTCGAATATCTCCTTTATTCTTGAAGATTGGAACTAATATGCTTCTCCTCCACTCATCTGGCATCTTATTTGATTTGAAAATATTAGTGAATAGCTTAGTTAGCCAAGTTATCCCTACGTCTCCAAGGCACCTCCACACAATAGGGATTTCATTAGGCCCCAATGCCTTGCCTGCTTTCATCCATTTTAGCACCTCCTTTACCTCGAACTCTTGAATTCTACAAACAAAATGTATGCTAGTGTCATCAAAAGAGTCGTCCAACTCGATCGTAGTGTTATCACCTTCTTCATTGAATAACTTGTCAAAGTATTCTCTCCATCTATTTTTTATCTCACTGTCCTTTACCAAAAGTCTATTATTCTCATCCTTGATGCATTTAACTTGTTTGAAGACTCCCATCTTCCTCTCTTGGAGCTTAGCTATCATATAGACGTTTTTTTCACCATCCTTCATACTTAGCTTTTGATATAGATCTTCATACGTCTGACTCCTCACTTCACTCATCGCTCTCTTTGTGTTCTTCTTTGCCGTGTACTTTTGCATGTTGTCCTTGCTATTGTGATGATGCAAGCATTTGTAGCATTCCTTCTTCTCTTTGATAGCCTTTTGCACATCATTGTTCTACCACCACGAACCTTTAAGTTCGCGTTTATTTCCTTTTGTTATCCCAGACCCCTCCGTAGCCACTTTCAGTATGCGTGTTGTCATCTCATCCCACGTGTCATTTGCTTCTCCTTCCATATTCCATGCCCGTTCTCCCATCACTCTATTTTTAAATACCCATGAGGCATCTCCTTTGAGCTTCCACCATTTCATCCTACTAATCATGGCCCCTTTGACTCGTTGAACACGTATCCGAAGACGGAACTCAGATATCAAAAGCTGATGTTGTGAGACGACACATTCTTCAGGTATGACTTTGCAATCTACACAATCTCATTTGTCTTCTCTTTAAGTAAGGAGAAAGTCAATCTAGCTAGAGTGTTGGCCATTAGTGAAAGTAACTAAATGTGATTGTCTCTTTCTAAAGAAGGTATTAACTATTAAGAGATCATAAGCAATAGCGAAATTCAATATTCTTCTCCTTCTTGTTTCATACCGCCATATTCAAAACCACCATGCACTCTCTCAAACCCCCCACTAGTTATACTAACATGGCCGTTGAAATCTCCTCCTATGAAAAGTTTCTCGCTACTAGGCACATTTCTAACCATGACAGCTAGATCTTCCTAGAATTTTCTCTTGGCAGTTTCACTTAGGCCTACTTATGGGGCATAGGAACTAATGATGTTCATAATCATATCACCAACTACCAACTTGAATAAGATGATCCTATCCCCTTGTCTCCTAACATCGACCACTTCGTTTTTAAGATTCTTGTCAATTAAGACGCCTACCCCGTTCTTGTTACATTCTTTTCCCGTGTACCACAACTTGAAGCCTTTGTTCTCCACTTTATTCGCCTTCTGGCCCATCCATTTGATCTCCTAAATGCATAAGATATTTACACGTCTCCTAGTCATAGTATCAACTATCTCTCTTAACTTTCCTATTAAGGACCCTACATTCCAACTACTTAACCGAATCCTACTTTCATCGACTAGCTTCCTCGCCTCTCACACCCGCCGAGTAAAGTGTGAAGACTCTTACTCATTTATCACTACATTGGGGCATCGATGTAGCGCGTTACTAAGAAGGTGATGACCCGGCCCTTGCATATTCATCACCATACCCGAGCCTTGATATGGCGCACCACTAAGGGAGTGACGACCAAGCTTGGGAAAACCCCAAAACACAAAAAATCAAGTTTATCATATTTTGCCTTTTCACAAAATTTCATGTAAAAATAATTATTTTTATTATTTTTAGTCATTAATTTATCCAAAATTAACTATTTTCCCAATATAGAAAATTCACAAAAAATCAAATTAAATTCCAAAGATTCTAAAATTTGAACCCATCTTTAGTTCATTATTATAAATGTCATATTAAATTTTTGTGGTATTTAAACATGATTTAATCATATTTTACCCTAAAACATGAATAAATTTTCTTCATTTAAATTTCATTTAACTAAACAAATAAGCATTCAAACATGGTTTATCATCATCAAAACATTCCATATAAAATGAAATCTGATCCCAATAAGTTAGGATAGGCTTTAGAGAAAGATTTTACCCACTTTTTGCTTAAGAAACATTGTTTAATCTTCCTTGTTCATTAAAGTTGAAAGCCTTAATCCTCTGTCTTTAAAATCTTCTTCTTCTTTCTTGCAAAATAATGGTCGGCCTTGACTAGAGCATTTAGGAATTTTTTTAGTAAAATGGAAGTGAAGTTGGGATGGGAGAATATAGTTAAGGAAAATGGAATGGTGATTTTAGCTTGGGCTAACATCCCATGTGGCCTAGTCTCACTAATTCATTCCCCTAACAAAATCCTTCCCATTCAAAAATCAAATTTGTTTATTTTCATTAACAATGCCAACCTTAATTGTTTTAATTACCCTTAGTCCATTTAATTATCCTTTTAAAGTGTCCCACACTCAATTAATTAAATCTCCCTTAGGAAATTCTTGCAATTAAATCATTTTATTAATCTCTTTAATAATATCTTCTTGTTATTAATTTTAATTTTATTTTCCACATGATGGACCCTCCAAAATATGGGGTGTTACAAATATGCTTCACTCGACTTGCGCTAAGGTCCATATCATCATTTGATCAATTGGCTAAGAAATTTATAGAGCGGTTTCAGGTCCACACCATGCGACCAAAAGATGTTACGTCATTATCAAACATGCATCAGAGTTTTGGAGAGACTTCAAAGAACTTTTTTAAAAGGTTTAATTCTATTGTAATGGAGGTAAGCAACCCGAAGGAGGAGGTTGTATTAATGACACTGATAAAAGAGTTTCACCTGAGGATAGATTCTGGTAGGTGGCTCAAAAAAAATAAACCATCTACCATGGAAGAGTTTTACCATAAGCATCCCAATTTCTACGCTTGAAAGAGGCAAATTTGGTTGTTGAACTGGCTGCTGACGGTCAGAAGGGATCGAGTAGGTGATACAGAGCAATGCTGCTGTCAAACAGAGTAGTGACATCGTAGGAAACGTTGTGGTGAATGTTGGAAACAACAATAACAGTAAGAGGAAGAACAAAGACGCTAGTGGTAGGAAATAAGATAGCAATAAGCATACTAGGAATACCAAACCTAGAGATAATATAGAGTTGAATGATTCCATCGAAAATATCTACTTTCTATGCAAGGTACCAAGCGTTATAAAGAACCTCCTCCGAGGGAGGCAATTGAAGAAGAAAGACATTTGAGGAAATATATTCTCTTCCATGAGAAGTGAGGAAAATGCGAATGAGTGTAGGCATCTGAGAGATTTCATTGAAGATTTGATTTATAAGAAGAAGCTAGAGCAATATGTTAGGAAACTACAGACTAGCGAGAAAATGAACAACATACCCTATCTTGCCCAAGGAAATCAAGATGGATCTGGTGAAGAGGGATCAAGATAGTTTGCTAAAGGAATTGTGATAAATACCATCTTCAGAGGTCCTCTTTTTACGGGGAAAAACTGGAATGAGATGGAGTGTTATGGTAGCTCTTTGAGGCATGTGCCTCAAGAAACATGTTTTGCCATAAAGGATGGAACTCCAACAAAGCAATATAGAATAATTACTGATGATATTGTATTTTGAACTCGAGATGTTGATTGGGTTGAAGCACCGACACTTGACCCTATGGTGATTACGATCGCAACTAGCCAGCTATAGTGCATCGGTCCTTGTTGACTGTGGGAGCTCGATGAATATCTTGTTCAAACAAACCTTTGGCATGATGCACCTTGTTGAAAAGGATCTGAAGCTTTAATCCATCATTTAAAGATTTGCCAGAGTTAGGACAAGGTGGCTGTAAGGTTGTGTAGGTGCAACTCTTTGTTATTGTAGTGGTTTTCGATGTACAACACCTTTCAAAGTTGATTGACCCATGCTAGTTTTTTGTTTGTGCTTGCTCCATGCTGTTTGATGATGAAATTTACGACTATGAATGGAGTAGGGGTGATCTAAGGTGACTAGAGCATGGTTTAAGTGTGTTATATTGTCAAGCTCAAAGAGGTGAAGCGACATGAGAAAGGGAAGAATGCAAAGAAGACTCACTATATCAAATCTTCCAATGCATAGCAACTACTACCCAAGCCCTGGCTTAGGTCCAACAGCAAGTTCCACAAGACTATGGATCCACGAAAAGTGTCAGATGATACGAGGGCTACACTAGTAGTGTTGATGATCAACATTTCGGTCGATGATGACAATCCGATGCGGGTTCTCAAGATTAGATCTCAACTCGACCTGAAGATAAGGAAGAAGTTGGCAGGATTTCTCCAGGCAAACATGGGCATTCTTTCTTGGATGCATTCTAATATGTGTAGAATTTCACTGGAGATTGTGTACCATGCATTGAATGTAGATCCAAGATACCCTCCTATGAAGCAAGTGAGGCACATATGCAACCGAGGCGATCCGCTACGATCTGCTGAATTGGAAAAGGAAGCGGATAAGCTGAAGGAAAATGGCTTTATTCATGATGTATTATACACATAATGGGTATAAAATCATGTGTTGGTAAAGAACGCAAACGAGAAATGGCTAACATGCATTGATTACTCTGACTTGAATAAAGTGTGCCCGGAAGATTTCTTCCCCTTACCGAGGATCGACCAACTCGAAGATGGAACAACTATACATGAAATGCTACCCTTTATGGATGCGTATTCAGGCTATAATTAGATAGCGATACATGTTCCAGATCAAGAGCATATGAGTTTCATCATAGATTTGGGGATGTATTATTACCGAGTCATGTCGTTCAGTCTGAAGAATGCTAGAGCTACTTACTAGTGGTTAATGATGTTTAAAGATCGGATTAGAAGAACCATGGTGGTCTATGTGGAGAATATGCTTGTGAAGGCATAGCAATTGATGGATCACATAGGTAATCTTTCAGAGATGTTCGATGTACTTTGAAAGTTTGGAATGAAGATTAACTCACTGAAGTGTCCTTTCATAATTGCATCGGGAAAGTTTATGCGTTTCATTGCAAACTCAAGAGGCATTGAAGCTAACTCGATATAGATAAAGCGTTAATAGAGGTTACTACCCCAATGATGAGGAGGGAGATGCATAGCTTGAATAGGAAAGTCGCTGCACTTAGTCGATTCATAAAAGCGATGGACAAATGCATACAGTTCTTTGATGCCCTCAAGAAAGAAAAAGGAAAGTTTTTTTGGAAAAAGAATGTCGGATGCTTTCCAAAGTTTGTTAGATCACATGGAGAGACCACGAATTTTGTCATAGCCTTTGGAAGGAGAAGATCTATTCATTTACTTTGCAATGTCTGCTCACGCACTAAGTGCAACCTTGGTACGTGGCAAGTGCAGAATCCAAAGCCACAATGTATTACATCAGCAAGTAGTTTACTGAAGCATAAATGACTCAACCGAAGCTAGTGAAACTATTTGCTATTTTTATTGCTATGAAAAAGTATAGGCCAAACTTCCAAGCTCACCCGATAAAGTTGTTAACTGATCAGCATTGAGGCAGGTGCTACATCGACCGAAAACTTTGAGAAGATTGATTAAGTGGAATATTGAAATGAGCTAGTATGACATATCTTACCATCCAAGGAAGGCGATTCAAGGATAGGCATTGGTAGGTTTCATTGCTAAGTTTATGGTCTAGGATGGGGAAGTAGAAGAAAATTTGGTCCAACTATCTCAGTGGAAGTTGTATAGATGGATCGTCTAACGAACATGATTCTCGGTAGGAATGATTCTTGTGACCATGGAAGTATGTAGGATATGCTATTCTTTGAGGCTGGAGTTTTGAGCAACAATTGATAAGGCTGAATATGAAGCGTTGATTGTGGGACTTAAGGAAGAAAAGGAACTGGGAGTCATGACATTGTATATATTAAACAACTCTTGGTAAAGAAGGAATTTCAGTCAAAGGGGGAAAGACTTGCCCCTTACTTGAACAAATTTTGGAACTACCAAACAATATTGAGCATTACACAATAATGAACATTCGTAAGGAAGGAAATGTGAAAGCCGATTCACTAGCCAAACCGACCTACTCTAGGGATGCGCAACTTTTACAAATGATTCCAGCAGAGGTTTTGTCGGCTCTAAGCATTGACGAGATGGATTTTGATTAGATTTTAGAGGCTAAAGAAGAAATAGAGTCATGGATGACTCCGATCAAATAAATTTGCTAAAAGGGACTCTCCTAGATAGGAGGATGAACGATGAAAACTCATGCGTAAAGTATTTCGATTCATTATTCAAGAAATAGTGTGATGTAGGAAAGGATTCTCAACGCCGTTGTTAAGGTGTGTCACTAAAGATGAAGATAAAAAGGTTCTTGTTGATGTGTATGAAGGGAGATGTGGTGATCACACTAGGGATAGACTTTAACAAAGAAGCTTCTTTCTACGAATACTTTTGGCCGACGGTTACTGAGATGCAGTTGACTATTCTAGAAGGTGTGACAAGTTCAAGAGGTTTGCGAAGATACCAAGAACTCCATCCACTGAGCATAAGCAAATGGATAGTCCATGGTCGTTTATGGTATGAGGGATAAATATCATTGGTGTTCTACTGATGTGGAGAGGTAGAGCAAAATATGCAATAATGGTCGTGGATTACTTTAGAAAATAGGCTGAAAGGGAACTGCTTACAACGATCACTTTAAAGAAAGTGATCAACTTTGTGGTGAATAACATTTTGTGTAAATTTGGAGTTCCATAAAAGATAATCACTAATAATGGAACTTAGTTTAGGAATCCCAAGTTCAAATAGTTTTATGATCGGTACCGAACTGAGAAGAGTTTCTCGGTAGTAGCATACCCACAAGCAAATGGACAAGTGGAGGCGAAAAACAAGATTATCAAATCCATCATTAAGAAGAGATTGACAAGAGCTAATGGCAACTGAGTGAATGAGTTACCACTGGCATTATGGGCTTATCAAACAACCCACAATCCACAAGTCCACGACTGGTCATACTCCATTTGCTTTGGCATATGGAACTAAGGTCATGACTCTAATTGAGGCCAAAGTCCCTTCTCATAGAAGATTGCACTATGATTCCAAGATGAACGAAGAATTCTTGCTTCAGTCCCTCGATTTGGTTGAAGAAAATAAAAGGAGGTTGATGTGAGGGTAGCTGTTCACCAGAAAAGAGTAGGAAAGCAATTCAATGCCAAGGTCAGAAACCATATCTTTGAGATAAGTGACCTCATTTTGAAATGGGTCTTTCTAGGTACAAGGGCACTTGGTCCGAATTGGGAAGGTCCCTAAGTGATTGCACAGAAGCTTAGAGACAAAACTTTCAAGCTATCGATTGTTCATGGGATCTCAATTCCTTGGGCATGGAATAATGAGCACTTACGACACTTTTTCACTCAAAATCATTTTTGCAAATAAAATGTCATATTCAATGATTTAATGTAATAAGGCAGTGGTTTCCATCTTTCTATTCATAAATAAAGTTGGCTCTTTAAATCAACAGAACCTGTATTCTTAAAGTCTTACTTCATGCTGCATGATCAGTGGCACAATCATATATTCTATGTTTTGAAAAATGAGGTTTCTAAGCGCCCAAAGATGGGTACCGATGAACTCCTTCGATCCATGATCGGATCGTTGGAGTATAAATATATTAGGGTTAATCGAACGAATTTCCCTTACACATTTATTCTTTGACTAATGCTTGGAGATAGGCGAAGTTAAGAATTAATGCCTAAAGATAGGCATCTAAGACATCGATTCATGGAGATAGGAATCGGTGTGGAATTAAATATTTTACAAGTACTCTATAGAAATATAATGGTGTTCATGTTGACATGAAAAAATGAGTTTTATAGTTGTAGCTACATCAATAAAATGACCTTGTTTATAACTGAACTGATAAACTTGACCGATGATAAACGAGGTCGATCCACGTAAAGTAGTTCTGTTTAGCCAATAAATATATATTTGGCTGATGATAAACAAAGCTAAGTAACTAGAATACCAACGAGCAGTTGCAAAAATTTATTTATATGTATAGAGTTACAATAAATAATGGCACTGAATAGATCGTAGACATATGCCGTTATAATATTAAGTAGCTGAATTACATATGATTTAATTTATATACAAAAACACATACATGTATAGGCAAGTACATAGACAAAGAAAGCAGAGCATGATAAAGTAAATGATGTGAAGTTGAACATAAAACAACTTTCATTACTAGAACTTCTTTACACATGAAAAGGCGGGGGCCGCATTCGCAATACAATGGCCAATGTACATAAAAATCAAAAGAACAAAAAGGATATATCCTTACTTACGTTTCCCCCTCTTTGTTTTCTTCTTGTCCTTCTTTAAATACGAAGCTTTTCTCTTTAGAGTGTTGACATCTTTAGATGGTGCAAGACGACCTTCGAGGTCCTCGTCCAAGTTGTAATTGCTATCTGAGTCAGTTTGGGATCGAGGAATCCGTAGATAGCCCTACAGCGAGGGGAGAGGAAGTCTAAAACAAGGAAGGAGGAATTGGTAAGGATATGGAAAGGGGAACAAGAAATTTTTCTAAACTGGGTTCCTCCTTAATGTGCTTAAGCTTTGAGAGGTCTACGGCTTTCTTCCTTGCCATAGAGATAACATCTACGGGCCTCTTGACATCAATAATGACCATGTCCTTGAAGCCCAAAGAGAGTTCTGGATCGTCCATGCCTTCCTCATTCAAAGCGACAATCTTTTCTGCATTGGGCACAAGAGCGGACCTAGTCAAGGAGGCTAGAACAAGGATTGGTGTGGAGACAATGACGGATTCGATGATGGAGGCCACAAAGACTAGAGTAGTAGACACATCAGGCGAAGGAAATAGATGGTTGACCTAAAAGTTGGTAGATAGAAAAGAAAAGGTCAGTGACATCTTCATAATATATTTAAAGTTTCTCGAATACAGTAGAGGTCAGTGGTATACCTCTGTGAGACGATGTAGGAACTTGGGAAGAAGTCCCAGACTATCCTTCCAAGAATAGTTGATAGAGTGGTGAGATTTGGAGGGACGACTGGTGGTGTAAAGCTAGGATCCTTGCAGTTCTACGCCCTAAAAATAGTGATCAGAGCGATGGTTGCTAAAGTTGTTGTTGTAGTTGTCGAGCCAAGGGTGGAAGAGACGAGCATGAATGACCCAAGTGTTGGATCTATGGTAGCCTTTGAGCTGGCCATCGTCACTGCTTGGGATCCTTGTTAAATAGGAACTGTTCTTACCTCCAAATGCTTAGAAGCATATTCAGGAGAACCTTAGCATGCACCTGGGTAGAAGTTGAGGCCTCAAGAGCCATCTCAGCCTGACCTTACGAAGAGACTCTAAGTCTTCTTCATCGAGAAGGTCAGCTTTGATTTTCTCTCCATTGAAGTTACCTACACGCTCCCTCTCTTGTCTTAGAATATTGTCCCAAGCCAAAGCAAGCATTTTGGGGTATTTGTCAGCAAGTCACTTAAGGTTCTTGGATTTGACGACGTTCACATAAAAGCATATCAAAGTGGCTTCGATCTGTTCTTAAAGTTCTTCTTCTCTTTTCCGGGCGTCAGTAGCTTGAGTCTCCAAAAGTTTCTTTTCCTCATCGACACCGAGAAATTTGATCATATGTTTTTCAACTAGATTTAGGGTATCACCTTTCTCTTTCGTTTCTTTCTTCACTCGTTCTTGAGATTTGTAATTGTGAGGGCTTGGGTGTCGATGGTGGCCTGAAGCGCTGCCATGTGACAATCTGCACCTCCGGACACATTGATTCAAAACATAAAATGACTTTCAAACTTGCATCATGCCAAGAAGAACGATCCATTAGCTTAATATTACATGATACTGAGACTAAGATAAAATTTAAAGTATTCTGCACATTTAGATCTCACGATGGAAGGAAATAAAATATAAGTACTAAAAATAGCATCTCAGGTAATGTCTCAATAATACAAAGTTCCCAAAATAACTACATAAGGTCCAACTGTAATAAAATATGATAAATAGTATATGGAGAGTAATTAAAAAGAATAATATATCTTCAGCGCCTAGCTCCTTCCTCTACGTACTATGTTTGACTAATTCATCAGTTGGCATGTGCTCCTGTAGTGGGGAAAAGGGAAGAAAAGGAGTAGGTCAGACAAAAGTCTAGTGAATGAATTGTGTTACTAATTTATGGTGATCACATGCAATCGACTTCATTTATAATCTATGTGACATAGGGTGTCCTACTTATATTTGTGAATTACTTACTAGGGTCGGTTACATTAACCTAAGGAATATGGTTTAATGTACACCTATATCCAAACCTCTTGTGGTGGTTTATACTAAGGGTCGAACAACTGATCAATAACGAATTAGACAACTGATCAACAACGGATCAAACTAATAATCTATGGGACTGCTCCTAACATAAGATTACATAAAATATCACTCTTGGATTGCATTACCCAAATAACGACTACATATACCGTAATTACACAATGAAAGGATCCCGTAATGTCGACCCAACGTCAAAATCGACTTAGGGTTTACCTAAGCATCTGTTTCCAAAAGCTCAATGGTAACGTCACTTATTGCATCGCACCGGGTATCCACCAACAGTGTCACACCCTAATTGTTGTATGCACTGAGGAACCCCCTTTCGTGTTGACCAGGCACCGCACCAAGCATCCACCAATAGAGTCACGCACACCGAGGAACCTCCTGTTAGTGCCGCATGCTTAGCACACCCTCGCGATCAAACCGCCTTGTATTGAAAATCAAATTCGCGGAATAAATAGTGTCTAAGCTTAATAGACCACATATACGCTTATCGCAGTCCCATAATATTCAAAAGTCAAGGATTAGGGAACTAACTTCCCGACTTATATAATATACATACTAATTTATATACTAAACCTGTTCCATAAACCGAGGTCCAATCTGTGCCTGTAATATGTTAACCGATCGACCACCTGCTACCATAGCGGTCAATTGCCTATTACCGTAGCGGTCGACCACTTGCTGTTGATCAGCTATGGTAAGCTGTCAACCGATCGAGTTTCGTTTCGATAGTAAAAATATTTCTTCAGTTAATTAAATTATAACGCTAATTGTTTTTAAGTTTTCGATCAGATTTGTTTCAGTCCATGAATAATTCTCGTGTGAAATTTATAAACTTGTTTGTACGAATTCAACTTATCAATTCCATAATTATATATGTGTGTCTACATCTCAAAATCAGTCCAAAATCAAAAGGTGTATACATATTAAAATCTCAGAATCAACAAAATGATGTAAAAAGGTGTATACATATTAAATCTCAGTTTCAATTCAAATTGAAATCAAATTCTTCATTTTTAATCAAGTTAAATCAAATAGGGGTTGTTTCCATAAGATCTAAACTTTTCAACCATACCTCCATATAATTGCAATTTACTGAATAAATAATCTTTAAATTAGAAACTTTTATCTTAAATTTAAATCATATAATTTCCAAATCAAATAGAGATATAAATAAATCCAATTACTTGTAAATCAACATATTTTAATAATAAATCCACTTACCTTTTTAGCTTTCCTTTTCCTTCTCTTGAAATTTCTCTTCTAATTTGATTTGAATTCACATTCCTCTTCTCCTTCCTAGCTTGGTGTTTTTTTTATTTCTCTTTTCTTTATTTTCAATTTGGATTCTCTATCTTTTTTTGTTCTTTTATTTTTCTTTGTTTTGTTTTACTTTTGATTTAGAAATTAGAAGAGAATAGATGTTTAGATCTATAAGAAGAAGAAGAACTTGAAGGCTAGGGGTTTTAGTGAAGAGTGGAGGCTTATGCCTATATTTATAGTAGAAAACTAGGTATAGAAAAATTACATGTTTATTCACAAATTTCTTACCTTTGCATATATGAAAAATTGATTTCCTTTATTTTTTCTTTAAAGAAGGCAACATCTTTATCATCCCCATTACCATTTACTATAATCCAAATTAATTATAATTTAAACCAATGTCATTAATTATAATTACAATCAATATCATTAATTTATATCCTACATATATGTACATGGTATTAACCATCATGGGGAATCATGGTTTTATATTTAAACATATATGTATATGTATGTATGCATATACATACATACATACATATATGTGTGTGTATTTATTTGCATTAGAAACCTTATTCTTTACCAATTAATTGCACAATCAATTTATAATTGATTGGTATTAATGTTTCCAAATTCAAAAATTATATTTATCCTTATTCTTTAAAATTAACGGTTCCTTCCATGAATATACCATTATCTCTCTTCAAAATATGCAACGTCCCTTTTATTTTATTTTGATGAAAGTAACATTCCTTTTATTAAATGCAAATATATTATTGAATTCTCCTTCCAATATACATGTCATATCTTTTCGTTAGTTATGGCAATAATTTCATCATTAATGCTTTTCCCTTGAAGCAGTTTCAAATTTGTGCATGTAAATCCTTTCTGTTCGATATACATATCAAGGTTCTCATCAGTTTTGTTTCACTCCATTGTTAGCACCAAAATTGGTCACTAACCTCGTTGAGAGAGATTGTGAAGAGATATAAGTGATGAAGATAAATTAAACAAAGAAAAATATGCTAATTCAAATGCAGAAAGTAAGAACACCGGATTTATAGTGGTTCAGCGTAATTGCCTACGTCCACTTTGAGGTTAAACTTTATTGATCCTCTTAATGATTGATTACAAATACAATTCGTAGATCAAATGCTTGAATGGAATTGATAAGTAAAGAAGATGAGTCTGAAAAATGGCAGAGTCTCCCCAGTGTTCCCGAAAAAAGGTCCCTTTTCACTGTGCCCATGCCCCTCTATTTATAGACAAAGATGGGTTGGACTTCCCAAGTGGGCTCGACAGCCGAACACCTTGGCCCAAATATAGTGGTCGCCATACGCCGAACCAAATAGGCCGATCACAACGATGCCGAACCACCCTCTCTATGCCGAACGATACGCTTGCTGCGTGGGAAGAGTAGAACGAATATCAGTCGAAGCCGAACGTGCCTCTGGCCGAACGAAGCGCTTGACCGAATGTTGTCTCTGGCCGAACGTTGGTGCTGGCCGAACGATAGCTTTAGCCGAACAATGCTTCTGACTGAACGATGTTTCTTGGCCGAACGAGAGTTATGGCCGGACGTTGCCTTTAGCCGAGTAGTGCTTTTGGCCGAACGATGGTTCTGGCCGAATAATACAGCCATGCCGAGCAGTCGTACATGCCGAATGTCTTCCGATGCCGAGCGCTTACAGACGCCGAGTGCTACTGAATGCCAAGTACACTTGGATGCCGAGTGCTACTGAATGCCGAGTGCTACTGAATGCCGAGTACTCCTAGATGCCAAGTACTACTGGATGCCGAGTTCTTGCCAATGTCGAGTACTCAGTTGCCTGGTCAAATCTCCAGGAAACACTTGTCCCCCAAAGTGTATTACGTGACTGAACGTGATGCACTTTGAATGACGTATCCTCCATGTTTTGTTTCAAATCCTTGATTAAGTCCAGATGCCTTCTTGAGATTGTGGTGTGTGCCTAATATGGTATAAATGCCGAACAATACGCTCGAAGCCGAACCTTCCTTACACGCCGACCAATTCTACGTTTTGAAGCCGAACGATACAGCTTTGACCGGTTCTACCAGATATAGACCCTTCGACTTCCACTTTTTCCCCTATAAAACCAGGTTCTTCCCCTCTTCTCTCCTTTACTCTTTTACTTCTGTCACTCCACAAAGATTTGCAATTCTCGCCAGTCGACAAGACTTAAAACCTAACTACTCCTTCCTAAGCTCCAATCTGCAAACTAGGTATTATTCCTTGTACGATTCAAATAGGTTTCAAACGAGACGGTCGAGTGTGCCATGTAGAAAACTTTCGAGTAGGTCGTCTTTATTGCGTCTTTATGGCTGAACGATGATGCAAGGCGAGGAGGGATGGTTAGGAGTGTTCGCACATAAGACCATTGGACTTAGCTTCTTCGTGTCGAACCGAAGTTAAAGGAGAAGAAAGAAGAATGAAAGTGTTGGAGGTGGTAAGGGTGTTGAACGGCATAGCTATGGTTCGGCGTATGTTGTCATGCGCCGGACGGTGAAATGGAGGGCCGCCGAACAGTATTTTAGCCGAACAAACCAAGACCGAACACTTATTCAAATGCCGAACAACAACTTAGCCGAACAAAACCAAGGCCGAACACTACTAAAATGCCGAACAGTATTTTAACCGAACAAAACCAAGGCCGAACACTATTCAAATGTCGAACAGTATATATATCGAACAACAGACATGCCGAACAAACATGAAGGCCGAACAATACTTAACTGCCGAACAATCATAACGCCGAACAACACTTAGGCCAAACTCCACTTAAATGCCGAACAGTATTTTAGCCGAACAGAACAAATGTTGAACCAGACTTAAGCTGAGCAGACATAAATGACGAACTACACTTAGGCCGAACAATTCAAATGCCGAACCAAACCTAGGTCGAACAATACAAATGCCGACCAATTGTAAATGCCGAACAGCATAAATGCCGAACCATTCTAAGGCCGACCAATACAAATCCTGAACTACACTTAACAAAACAGGGACAAGGACCCGGGCGTGCTAGCATATGAGACTGACCTGGATCATTAACTCCCTGGTTTTTATAGACATAAATCTGAACTTAGATTAACACACGTTTCCTGAATCTGGAACTATAATCACCACAAGGCGAGCTTTTTGAGACGGTCAGCGATGACGGTCTTCGAAGGCAACGATTCGAAACTCGTTTTCGTATCTTTATAATCTCTAGATTCTCATTGCTTAGACACGATTGCTTGCACTAGTTTACACACCACGTGGGGGGAATATTCGTTATTGTTAATTCTAACATTCAACGTTTTTCAAGTATAGTTTTCACAGGCACTTAGACAGATTCATTATTTATTGGGGATGTCTAAAAAGTCTAGCTCCGCCACTATATCTGATAGGCCTGGGCCGTCATCAAGGCAAGAGGTCGCTGATACTCCAGATCCGTCAACTTCTCCTGCCCATAACTTAGCTCCTGATGCCCTGGAGGCGACAATTCTCTTAGACAATCCGATCGACTCACAGGCTTCGAAGATTAATGAAGTCCCACTTCGGCGAATATGCTCCATCCATGGGATTCCTTTCGCCGATGTGTTAGTCCCGTCGCAACACGATCGTCCTCACCTGCCCCTAGTCGGATATACCACCTGCAACAAGTTCATGTGCTGGATGGGCAGCGTGCCTCCATTCAATTTATTTCTTCGGGACGTGCTGCAGTACATCGACATTACCCCGTCGCAGCTGCATCCAAACGGTCACGCGTTTCTATATGGGACCTACCTACTCTTCATGGTCGTCTTCTCTAGACCTCCAACTTTTGGCGACATCAGATACATTTATATGATCAAGAAACGGAAAGATAGCCCTTCCTTCATGTTCCTCGAGCCGTACCACAAATGCCTAATCTTGACAGGAGCATGTAGCAAATTCGCCCTGTACAAACAGGAATGGTTCTATGTGCGTTGCCCTCCTGGTTTTACGAGGAGATGGGTCGAAGGCAGTAAGTCTCTTTGCTGAGTCACCATTCGTGTTTAATTGGAGTTATGCTTTTCCTAACTCCTCGTTTCATCTTTTCAGGTATTAACCCGCGTCCGGAGGGCCGAGGATATTCTGAAGCTATTGAAGCCATTAGAGCTCTTCCTGCCGAGGATCGGGACATCCGAACCATCATTTCAAATGAATCATTGTCATGGTTCGGCTTGCTAGCCCCAGGTCGCCGGATTAGCCTTCCGGAGGGCGTTTCCATTCCCAAGCCAACATCCGGTAAAGGGAAAAAACAAGCTGGATCGTCGTCACGCCACACTCCCGATGCGCACGAAGAGGGTGAGCATAAGGAGGATGAAGCTCCTGAGACTCAAGGCGAGAATGTGGGTCCTGCTTGGAATCCGGCGGTCGAAGTACACGACATTGAAACGTCATCCTCCCCTTCGAAGGGAAGAAGAAGTTAAAATACAAGATACGGAAGGAGAAAGTTGGCGGAACTTCAAAAGTTACGCTCATCCCGCCAGAGAAAGAGGCTTCCTCACAGCATATGGAAAGTTCTCTAAGGGGTCTGTCGAATCTTTCCATCCCCGACGATATACTTAATTATGGCTTTGACGATCCTGAAGCCTTCAAGTTTTCTTCGCCCGCTGGAGGCAACGTGAGAGTTCAACCCCCAGTCCAGGGAGACAACACTCCGATCAGTAAAGACAAAGGAACCGGTCCGTCGGGGGGAACACTAGGACACACACGCACTCACGCACTCCATCATACACTTCAAGTTTTTCCAGTACCACGATTTTTCTTAACTCGTCGTTATTTTATCCTTTGCAGGTGACATGGGGCGCTCCCACGGACTAGACCGTCTCCACAGCTCTTCTATATTTCACCATCCCGGACGGGATTCAGGTTCGGGTAGACGCAGAGATAGAGATGATTACGAGGATCGAGACAACCGTCCTCGCGAATCGTCCTACCGAAAGAAAACATACTCTCAATCTTCACATTCTCGTGATCCTCCTCCTCAAACTGAGACTGATAGAGAGAAGCTTTCACAGAAGGGGTCACAACTCGATGTCTCCCGAGAGCAACACTCCGGTTCGTCGAGCACAAGGCAAACTCGGGAGCCTTAAAAAAGAGTAGAGCTTCCAAAGCCTCCACCCCCTACTCCCGCGGTTGACCCGACTATAGCAGAGAAGATGGTCGATCTTAAGGCCAAATTCCCAAAAATCTGCTTTGATGGTTTAAAATTCCTCCCGGCTATTCACCATATCCCAGGGCACGTGAAGTAGAGTGCCATTGCCTGTAACAACAATGTCTATGTTCAACATGATGTGTTTGTGCACTTGGTTGAAAAGATCTCGGAGGTGTCTGTTGAGCGACAATATGAAATTGATCATTTGAAACTGGAGGCTGGCTGTGACAAGAACATCATCAAGCATCAAGACGAAGAGCTCGCTTCGTATAAGTCGAAGCTTGAAGCCGCTGAGCAAAGTGCAAAAGATACCACTGAGGCAGTCACTCGTTTAGAGATGGCCCACAAGAAGGAACTCGATGAAGCAGTTCAGCGCAGCGGTGCCCTTGCCTTAGAAAAAGATTCCATCCAAAAAGAAAGGGACACGCTTGCCATACAAGTCAAAGAGTTGAAAGAATTACTCTCCAAGGAGAAAGAGGATAAAGTAGCTGCTCAAGAAGAGTCATAACGATATTGTGATGAAATCGTTGCTACTCGGCTCTTGAAAATGAAGCTCGATGACGAACTTGTTGGGGTTGAAAAATGAAAGACGAAGCCCGTGAGGAGGGCAAAAGAAAAGCTGCGGAGGAGATTGACTCTCGCCTCGAGGCAGCCGCAGAGGTCGGTAGGGAAGAGGTCAAGTGCATGTTTGACCCGTTGATTGCTGAGTATGGAACCCGCGTCCTTATGCATCGCGACTTGACATTCTTGGGCGAGGGCTATCTCGAATCCCTAGCTGAGGCCTGGGAAACTTTAGTGCAGATTAGGAAAATCGAGTCGGGCTCTAAAGAAGTCGACGAGGATGCCCTGGTGAAGGAGTTTATTAGAGGGAACGAGCCAGTGGATTTATCCGCAGCTTTGGCGCTTTATAGCAAAGGCTCTCCCCTTCCAAAAGAGAAAAGTGATGAAGCTGGCCTATCTGGGGCTAAGACTACGGTTCCTCCTATTGCTGCTCAATCGGCCGGTCGGCCGACACTTGACCCATTCGAGCAGCATGCCGGCTATGATCCTGAAGATCCCGGGCTCGGCGTTCATGTGCTATCTCCTATTCTGGAGGGTGAAACTCCACGCGCAACTGATAGCTAGCCAGAACCCGGTAGGAAACTCTTCTTTTTTAGAAGTTAAAAGATCTGTCATTTTCCAGCAGTGGTTATTCATTCTAATGTTCATTCTCTATGTTTTCATGCAGGCTGCTCTGACCCCGAGCCAACTCCGAGGAGCGATGACGCCAAGGAGGAGGCAGAGAAAACAAGCGATGTTGCTCATGCGGGAGTAACTCCTGGCCCTGACGCTCAAGTGATCGGGGCGTTAGATGATGATAAGCTTGACACCTCATCTCCCACCGAAGGGAGTGATGAAATCGAAATCACTGGCGCCTCTGAACATACCTCGAAGATGAGCATGAAAGAACGTCTCGCCGAAGAGGAGAAGAAAAAAGTTGAGGTCAAAGTTGAGCCTGAAATATTGGAACTTACCGACCCACGGAACAGACCTTTGAAGATCATTCTCCTAGGCAGGTCCAAACCACTGGATGTTCCTTCTCCTACTCCTGACTTCGCTTCTTTAGCAAGCAAGAAATCCAAGAAGAAGCGTGAGTGAGAGGAGTCATCGGAAAAAACAAAAGAAGACAAGAAGAAGAAACCGAAGAAATAATCGCTATACTCGTTCAACGAGTTTCTTGCTTAAGTCTTGTAACTACTTTTATCTTTTGTCTCTGTAGTTTGCATAGATAGGTTCTTGACTCCAAGTTTTGGAGGGATTACTGTGTAACCTCATTTTGGACTATTAAATAAAGTTTAGTTCCTTAGTCGTTTGAACGATTCTTTTACTTTTTTAGCTTTCTGAATAACTATGGTCAAAACTCAAGCACTTATGAGTTGTATATTTCCCAGTCCATTCTCGCGTTGTTCGAACATTCTTCGGAGTGGCATACTTCTTGTTCTACATTTCTTGAGTACTTAGAATTTTTTCTAAACTCGCGCTCCAGGGACTTATAGTAAGTTGACCCGTATTCAGGGGATTCGGAGATTGAGATTATTAATACTCAAATCCGCGCTCTGGGGACTTAGAGTACTCCGGTCCGCACTCTGGGGACTCGGAGATTGAAATCGTTTATACTCTAGTCCGCGCTCCGGGGACTTAGAGTAGTCCGGTCCGCGCTTTGGGGACTCGGAGATTGAAATCGTTTATACTTTAGCCCGCGCTCCGGGGACTTAGAGTATTCCGGTCCGCGCTCTGGGGACTCGGAGATTGAAATCGTTTATACTCTAGCCCGCACTCCGGGGACTTAGAGTACTCCGGTCCGCGCTCTGGGGACTCGGAGATTGAAATCGTTTATACTCTAGCCCGCGCTCCGGGGACTTAGAGTACTCTGGTCCACGCTCTAGGGACTCGGAGATTGAAATCGTTTATACTCTGGTCCGCGCTTCGGGGACTTAGAGTACTCCGGTCCGCGCTCTAGGGACTCGGATATTGAAATCGTTTATACTCTGGTCCGCGCTTCGGGGACTTAGAGTACTCCGGTCCGCGCTCTGGGGACTCGGAGATTGAAATCGTTTATACTCTAGCCCGCGCTCCGGGAACTTAGAGTATTCCGGTCCGCGCTCTGGGGACTCGGAGATTGAAATCGTTTATACTCTAGCCCGCGCTTCGGGGACTTAGAGTACTCCGGTCCACGCTCTGGGGACTCGGAGATTGAAATCGTTTATACTCTGGTCCGCGCTCCGGGGACTTAGAGTACTCCGGCCCGCGCTCTGGGGACTCGGAGATTAGAATCGTTTATACTCTAGTCCACGCTCCAGGGACTTATAGTACTCCGGTCCGCGCTCAGGGGACTCGGAGATTGAAATTGTTTATACGAGTTTGCACATCATACAGAACAATGTAGCTCTAGTAGTTCATCACCCGATTATGAGATATAGAAACGTTAGTAATTCATGAAAAATACGGCTTCAAGCCTTTATTGATGAAAAACAACTAAACCGCCTGATTACATGGCTGAAAGGAAACTAAGTTACGACTGAATGGAAACATACAGGAAATAACTGTGCCTAAAACAAGAAAGAAACATACTAAATGTAATAATGTCACAAATGTTCACTGTTCCATGCTCGAGGGAGTGTCACGCCATCAACGGTCGCTAGCTTGAATGTTCCTTCTCCAAGCTTCCGTTCAATGACGTATGGACCTTCCCAGTTGGGATTCATACGCGATGGTATCGGGAAAACTCGTTTCAAAACGAGATCACCCACATCAAAAATCCTTGGGCGGACTCTGCCGTCGTAGTAACGTTTGACTCGGTGCCTATGCGCTGCCGCCCTTAGTTCGGCCTCTTCACGTTTTTCATCGATGCAGTCCAGCGATTCCAACAAGAGGTCCTGATTCGTCTTGGGATCATAGTATGTCACTCGGTGCGATGGAACTTCAAGTTCCACGGGTATAACGGCTTCCGAGCCGTATGCCAAGGCGAATGGAGTGTGGCCAGTCGCGGACTTGTGAGTAGTTCTATAAGCCCATAATGCTGTTGGGAGTTCATCTACCCACTTGCCTCCGACCTTCTCCAAACGCTTCTTCAGTATGGACTTGATTATTTTGTTAACGGCCTCGACTTGTCCATTAGCTTTTAGGTGTGCAACGGCGGCGAACTTCTTCCCGATGCCATACTTTAAACAGAACTCTTTGAACTCTCTGCTTTCAAATTGCGTCCCGTTGTCCGTAATGATGGTGCGAGGGAGGCCAAAGCGGCATATAATGTTTCGTACAACGAAGTTAATGACCTTCTTAGAGGTGATTGTGGCTAAAGGTTCTGCCTCAGCCCATTTTGTGAAATAGTCGACTGCAACTATCGCGTATTTCGCACCACCTTTGGATATAGGAAAAGAACCGATTATGTCGATTCCCCAGATTGCAAAAGGCCAGGGACTAACCATTTGTGTGAGTTCTGTTGATGGAGTCCTCGGGATTTTCGCATATCTTTGACACTTGTCGCATTTCCTTGCGTAGTCTGCAGCGTCCCGATTTACGGTCGGCCAGTAATATCCATAGCGGAGGATCTTTTTTGCTAGCGTTTGCCCCCCAACATGGTCACTGCATTCTCCTTCGTGTACCTCCTTCAAGACCCGTTTCATCTCATCATGTGCGATGCATCGTAATAAGGGGACCGAGAACCCCTTTCGATACATTAGTCCATCCTGCATCACATATCGCGCGGCCTTTCGAATTACCTGCCGTCTTTCGCTCCTTTTTTCTGGTAAAACCCCGGTTGTTAGGTATAGTTTGAATGGGGTTATCCACGATTCCCTCTCGATTCCTGTTTCCAACACAGAATCAACTTTCATTACGTCTATGCTTGGAGCACGCAAGGCCTCAATGGGAAACAATCTCATTTGTTGAGCATCGCCAGTGCTTGCGAATTTCGCCAATGAGTCAGCTTCTTTGTTCTGTTCACGCGGGACATGCGAAATATCATAGCGCTCAAGGTTTGACAACAGTTCTTGAACCAGAACAAGGTACGGAGCAAGCTTCTGTCCCTTTGCTTGATAATCTCCTCGCACTTGGTAGACTACCAACTGTGAGTCATAGAAGATTTCAACTGATTTTACCCCGAGTTCTCCAATGAGTTTTAAGCCCGCAATCAGTGCTTCATATTATGCTTCGTTATTTGTAGCCGGGAAATCGAGCTTCAGAGCGTAACAAACCGATCGATTTTCCGGAGTTACAAGAACTATGCCAGCGTCGGAGCAACGGTCGTTTGATGCCCCCATCGGTGTACAATTTCCATCGAACAGGGGGAATGACATCGTGATTATCTGGTTCGTCGGGCATGGTAAACTCAGCGATGAAATCTGCTAATGCTTGCCCTTGTATGGCTCTTCGTGGCAAGTAGGCGATATCGAACTGGCTCAACTCGATGTTCCATTTTAACAATCTTCCAGAAGTTTCTGGTCGTTGGAGTACCTGCCGTAGGGGTTGATCGGTATAAACACTGATTGAGTGTGCTTGAAAATATGGGCGCAGCTTACGTGATGCAATCACCAAGCAATAGGTCAATTTCTCGATTTTAGGGTAATTTATTTCTGCCCCCGTTAAACGCTTGCTAACGTAATACACCGGCTTTTGGATTCGTTCCTCCTCGCGAACCAATGCCACACTTATAACATGTGGGGATACGGCCAGGTACACGTACAGCATCTCATGGTCTACTGGTTTTGACAGCACCTGTGGACTCTCCAGATGCCTCACCACATCCCGGAATGCTTCCTCACAATCGGATGTCCACTCGAAATTCCTCTTCCCTTTCTTTATTATATAAAAGAAGGGGATGCACTTGTCCGTGGCCCTGGATATGAATCGACTCAGCGCAGCTACTTTTCCATTCAGGCTCTGTACCTGTTTTATAGTCCTGGGCACTTGCACATCTTGAATAGCTTGAATCTTTTCTGGGTTAGCTTCAATTCCCCTAGCATTGACGATGAATCCCAAAAACTTCCCCGACGCAACGCCAAAGGAACACTTTAGAGGGTTGATCTTCATCCCATAATATCTGAGTATGTCGAACATCTCAGCCAAGTTTCGAATGTGGTCATTTGACTGTCGTGACTTCACGAGCATGTCATCCACATAGACTTCCATCGTTCTACCAAGCTGGTCTTTGAACATTCGATTTACCAAACGCTGATAAGTCGCTCTTGCATTTTTCAGTCCGAAGGGCATTACTACATAGCAATATAGCCTGACATCTGTGACGAAGCTGGTGTGTTCTTGGTCCGAAATATGCATCGGGATTTGATTGTGACCCGAGAATGCATCCATGAATGATAACAGTTCGTGTCCTGCAGTGGAGTCGACCAACTGATCAATCCTAGGCAACGGGAAACTGTCCTTGGGGCACGCTTTGTTCAAGTCGGAATAATCTACGCAAGTTCTCCATTTCTCATTCGCCTTTTTCACCAGCACGGGATTCGATACCCATTCAGGGTAGAGGGCGTCGCAGACGAACCCATTGGCTTTGAGTTTGTCCACTTCCTCTCTAAGAGCAGCGGACCTCTCTGGGTCCATTCCTCTCCGCTTTTGTTAACTGGGACGTATTTCGGGTCTACGTTCAACATATGACTCGTAATGGCGGGAGAAATCCCGCACATATCAGAATGCGCCCAGGCAAAAACATCAAGATTTGCCCGAAGGAAATCACTAAGGTCTTCAGTCATTGCGGGGCCGAGTTGTGATCCGATCTTCAACACACGCGATGGGTCGTCTCGGCTGACTGAAATGTCAATTGTTAATTCAGCCGGTGCTGCCTTTTCTTCCCTGGGTTTCTCATCGTCATCTCTCGGATTTATGTTTCTGAAGATCCGAGAATTATGCCCGAGCCAGGGCTCGGGCACTACTTGTCAATTATCATTATTAAGGATGCGGACAGGAATGTCCGCAACCTTTCCTTTCTCCCTCCGATGGGCCTCTCTGAGCTCTGCCACATAACATGCACGACGGGTCGCCTGGTCGCCATGAACAACTCCTACTCCTTTGTCAGTTCGGAATTTCAAAGTCAAGCACCACGAGGCTAATGCTGCCCTAAACTCAGCCAGGGCCGGTCGGCCCAGGAATACATTATACGGAGAATCCACATCCAAAACTATGAAGGGCAGGATTCGCACCCTCCGACGTTCGCCTTGTCCCAGTTCAACTGGTAACTCAACATACCCTACCGCATCGGTCACTACACCATTAAAGCCATGTATGCGAGCTTTGGACGGTTTCAAGTCCTTTGTTTCCATTTTCATTTGGTCATAAGCCTTCTTGAAGATGATGTTGACAGATATTCCACAATCAATCAAAATTCTTTTCGCATACGCTGGACCGATCGTTGCAGATATGACCATCGGATCGATGGTTGGAGCCTCCACTTGGTCAGCATCTCTGTTCCTAAACACTATATCGTCTGTCATTACGCGCTGCTGCTTAGCAGGGGTCCCATCCTTCGTGTTCGAACAACATTCAAAATCTGCATGCTTCAGGGCACTAGCATACCGCTCCATCTCCTGCCAATTCTTATCCGCGGGGTGAGGCCCGCCGATGATCGTGTTTATGACTAGCCTACCCACAGTCCGGGTAGGTTCATCGGGATGACTCGGAGCTGGAGCACGACCTGGGTTGGATGTTCCCTGTCCTCCTTCCTGAGGATCCTTCACAAATTCCTGCAACTTTTTCTGCCTGATCAACTTCTCTATAGCATCGTGTAGGTGTCTGCACTCTTCCGTATTGTGCCTATAAGTCTCATGGAAGCGGTAATATTTCCCGGTCCGCTTCTGTTCCTCGGTTGATTCTTTTGGACGTGGCTTTCTGTACTGAAAAGTATTGCAGGTTGATAGGTAAATGTTCTCAAGAGACGCATTCAGCGGGGTATACTCGTTGTAGCTTGGAATTCTTGGTTTCCACTTCCTCGCTTCTCTCTTCTTCCCTTGATTTCTTCCTCCGGACTCCTTAGGCTGCCCAGGCTTATTCTGGACATTGACTTGGACCTTTCCCGAGTTGTCTCCGGACTGCTTCACAGCAATGTTGCTTTTCATGGACTCTTGGACAGGTCCTGGTGCCTTATCTCGCCTTACCCACCTAGCTTCCTCTCTTCTTATGAAATGGTGTGCCTTTGAGTAGAAACGCTCTAGCGTAGTCGGAGGTTTTCCTGCCAACCAGTCTCCAAATTCAGAATCCGGATCCACACCTCTCATTACAGCCATTAGAATTGCATGATCATTGGGATTACTGACTTCAGTTGCCGCAACATGGAATCTTTATAAATATTCCTTCAATGACTCCCCAGGATTTTGGATTACACTTGACAGAGACATTACGTCCTTTGAACGAGTAGTGTGTATCCTGAACTGCTCAATAAACTTCTTTGCCAACTCCTCGAAATTGGATACGGACCGCGGAGGAAGTCGGGTGAACCACATAGTAGCGATCCCAGATAGAGTAATTGGAAAGCATCTACACTTGGTTGCATCATTTGCTCTAGCTGAATCCATCATCCACTCGTACCTCATGACATGTTGTCTGGGGTCAGTCTTTCCCTCATACGCAGGGATAGTTGGCATACTAAACTTTCTGGGGTACGCCGCCTGCAGCACAATATCTGTGAACGGAGTATGACTTCTTGATACTCCCCAATCGTCATTCGATAAGCCCTGATTTTCTTTCATCAATTGCCTGACCATGGCTGTTAGATCTGGTGTTTGTATGGAAGGTGGAAGGTTAGAGTCTGTTCTACGTGACTGTCCATGCTGATGCCTCCTCTCCTGGCGATCTGCCAAACGTGCCTCTTGAGGTTCGACATCGTTAGCGTTTTGATGGTCTAGGTCTCCAGCCTCCACCCGCACTCCGGTTCCGAAGTTTCCAGCTCCTGCTTGGTCACGGTCTCCAGCTGTTTGAACAGCAGCACCTGCCCGCGCAGCTTCAGTCTTACGGCGTCTACGCCTGGGAGGTCCATTAGAGGAAGTCGAGCAGTCGGATGAGGAATAAGGAGCGGGATTGCCCCCAGCATTCTGTTGCTGCTGTTGAGTGAGTTGTGCCATTAGGTTGGCGTTAGCTTGCATCGGCTCTCCTAGTTGTCTCCTGCTTTCCCTGAGTTCTCTCATCAAGTAGTTGAACTCTATTCTGGTGACAACTGGAGTCTGATCCTGGGCAGCAATTCCTACACCCGGAATCGCTGGCTGATTGCTAGGTCCTGCTTGTTGCACGCTGCAGTCTCGTGGGCATCCGCATTATGAGAAGCTGACCTGGTACGTGGTCTTGCCATTGTAGAGTTGTCGGTATGAACTCTGAGCAGAATCAACGGATGTCCTATCAATGAGTCGAATCTTCTTTGGGGGATTTGTTCAATCCAGTAGCTTCAAAGCAGATCCTTGAGGTCTGAGAATTCAATTCTCAGTGAAAGCACCAAAGTGTTAGCACCAAAATTGGTCACTAACCTCGTTGAGAAAGATTGTGAAGAGATATAAGTGATGAAGATAAATTAAACAAAGAAAAATATGCTAATTCAAATGCAGAAAGTAAGAACACCGGATTTATAGTGGTTTAGCGTAATTGCCTACGTCCACTTTGAGGTTAAACTTTATTGATCCTCTTAATGATTGATTACAAATACAATTTGTAGATCAAATGCTTGAATGGAATTGATAAGTAAAGAAGATGAGTCTAAAAAATGGCAGAGTCTCCCCAATGTTCCCGAAAAAAGGTCCCTTTTCACTGTGCCCCTACCCCTCTATTTATAGACAAAGATGGGTTGGACTTCCCAAGTGGGCTCGGCAGCCGAACACCTTGGCCCAAATATAGTGGTCGCCATACGCCGAACCAAATAGGCCGATCACAACGATGCCGAACCACCCTCTCTATGCCGAACGATACGCTTGCTGCGTGGGAAGAGTAGAACGAATATCAGTCGAAGCCGAACGTGCCTCTGGCCAAACGAAGCGCTTGACCGAACGTTGTCTCTGGTCGAACGTTGGTGCTGGCCGAACGATAGCTTTAGCCGAACAATGCTTCTAACCGAACGATGTTTCTTGGCCGAACGAGAGTTATGGCCGGACGTTGCCTTTAGCCGAGTAGTGCTTTTGGCCGAACGATGGTTCTGGCCGAATAATACAGCCATGCCGAGCAGTCGTACATGCCGAATGTCTTCCGATGCCAAGCGCTTACAGACGCCGAGTGCTACTGAATGCCGAGTATACTTGGATGCCGAGTGCTACTGAATGCCGAGTACACTTGGATGCCGAGTGCTACTGAATGCCGAGTGCTACTGAATGACGAGTACTCCTGGATGCCTAGTACTACTGGATGCCGAGTTCTTGCCAATGCCGAGTACTCAGTTGCCTTGTCAAATCTCCAGGAAACATCCATAATTCTACATATAATTCTAATAATTTTCATGTGAAATTTATAATCTTGTTTACATGAATTCAACTTACCAATTCCATAATTATATATGTGTGTTAACATCTCAAAATCAGTCCAAAACGAAATCAAAGGGTATATACATTCGCTCGGAATCAATTCAAAGTGAAGTAAAAGTTATATACATATTAAATCTCAGATTCAATTCAAATCTAAATCAAATTCTTCATTTGTAATCAAGTTAAATCAAATAGGGGTTATTTCCA
Organism: Allium fistulosum; assembly: GCA_030737815.1. Classification (NCBI taxonomy): domain Eukaryota; kingdom Viridiplantae; phylum Streptophyta; class Magnoliopsida; order Asparagales; family Amaryllidaceae; genus Allium; species Allium fistulosum. The sequence continues at coordinate 92,224,567 of CM060905.1, forward strand.
TATGATCTAAACTTTTCAACTATACCTCCATATGATTGCAATTCATTGAATAAATAATCTACAAATTAGAAACTTTTATCTCAAATTTAAACCATATAATTTCATTAATTTATAATTCAAATTAACTATAATTCAAATTACTATAATTCAAATTAATTATAACATCTTTGGAGGGTCTTGACAGGTTGGCATATCATATTGGTGAGTTAATTTGTTTTGATGAGAATACAGAGGGTCGTGAAAGGCTTGGTTTTGCAAGGGCTATGATTGAGATTACCCCCATGCGGCTTCTTCCTTCTCACTTATCTGTTGCCCTTTTTGGAAATAGAGTGGGTTGAGTTGATATTGATTACCAGTGGTCTCCTCCGATCTGTACATTCTGCCACTCTTCTGGTCATATCTCTCCAGATTGTAGACACCGTCCTGTTGTAGGTGAGTCCTCCTCCTTGCCTCCCAAGGCTCCCATTCAGAAACCAACTCCTCGCATATGGAAAGCCAAGATTGTTGAACCTGATGTTGTCCCATCTCCTAATCCTATAGCTGCTCCCCCTGATCCCTTAGCTCTTTCTAAGCTGAAGACTTTTCTTGCCACTGCTCCTGCTCAGATTGCTGATCCTCTTCCTGTAGCTGCAGATATTGTAGTTTCCTCTCTTTTTTGCCAGATTCTACATCCATTCAGTTGGTTCCTAATGACACTTGGATAATGGCATGGATTTTGGGTTAGCGGATCTTTTTCCTGCTTAACCTTTTTGGTGGTTATCTTTCTTTTGTTATTTCTGAGTAACTTTGTTTTGGGATGTAAGTTGTTCTGTATTGATATTTTGTTGCCTAACCCGTGTGTGGGTTGTAGGTTGGTATGTGATGTTATAGCTGAAGAGGCACCTTTGCCTCTCACCTGTCCCTAAATTTTCATAATATAAGTGGACGGTCCACTATAAAAACCGGCTAGCCTTGCTAAAAAAATTAATTTATATCCTACATATACGTATATGTTATTAACCATTATGGAAAATCATGGATTTATATTCAAGCGTACATGTATATATATATATATATGTGTGTGTGTGTGTGTGTGTGTGTTTATTTGCATTATAAACCTTATTATTTACCAATTAACTTGTAATTGATTGGTATTAGCTTTTCCAAGTTCAAAAATTGGATTTGTCCTTATTCTTTAAAATTAACGCTTCCTTCCATGAATGTACCATTATCTTTTCTTTTCAAAATATGTAACATTCCTTTTATTAAATGCAAATATATTGTTAAGTTTTTATTTTAATATACATATCATATCCTTTCATTAGTTATGATAATAATTTTATCATTAATGCTTTCCCCTTGGAGCAGTTCCAAATTCGTGTATGTAAATACATTTCCTTTAAAATAACCTTTTACTTACATACATATTCACCTTTCAAACATATAACATTAGATATATTCCTTTATTTTTAAAATATATTGTTATATTCTCTTTCTAATACATGCAATTTATATTTTCATTAATTATAACAATAAATTCCATAACATGGTAATTAATGCTTTCTCTTTTTGTATGTAAATATCTTCTTTCTTTTCTTTTAATGTTCATTAGCAAAATTGTACTATATTTAAAGCAATTCATACATATTTAATTTATTAATTAATAGCTAGGTTTTGATTTATTATCATGATTGATTCTTATAGTTAATTTCAAAATAGGTGTAAATCCTCGTACGCGCCCTATGGTAAACATTTCATATTTTTTTCATATGGTATCCGTTTTTGACAATTTATATATGAATTTAGGATAGAAAAATCTACTTGACATAATGGAGAAGTCAGATTTTCCAAATTCCTTCATTTGTAAAATTTTACTTTTTTATCCTTTATGTAAAATTACATTTTTACCCTTTTTAATATTTTAATTTGTTATTAAAAGTTCCTGTGTTATGTGCCATCTCCATGAATAGCTTGATACTTTATGATATGCATTCTAGAGTTGCTCTTCATACAGCTTGAGTTTATCCTCGAAGGCGGTTTACTTGTCCTAGCATTTTTTCACCGAGTGTTCTAACGTCGTTTTCAATGATCCACCTCTTTTGTGTAAAACACGCAAATTCTGTAGTGGTTATTTTTTCTTAATTTTGTATTATTGGATTATCGGATGATTGGACTTGTTTGTTTTAGACATAGCATGGGCAAGCCTTTTTCAAATGTAATACTGCTCAATGATGTCATGAATAACTGCCTCTATGTGAGTGGCTACCTCACATGGAACATTCTTTAGAATAGCCAAACTTGACCCCATAATGCACAAGTTTGGGAAATTTTTTTGCATTTTTGTAAGATTAGGACTTGTTAATGGAGCGAAAGTAGTTGTGGCATGAGTAAAGGGTGTTGTAAGACCATGTTCTTTATCAGATGGTTTCGGAGGTCGAGGAAACTATAGGTTTAGGAACGTGTTTGGGCTTATGAGTTGGCACTAGAGCCTAATGTGAAGGTGGTGCCGACAAGGGGGCGGTAGGAACTCTAGAGGCATGAGGACAACTATCTGACCTTGAATAAAATTAGTCTTGAGATCAAGGGAGTGGGGAACGACTGTGGTGTAGAGAGTGTGATCTCATGGTTGACCCAGAGCGGTCACGTGAATCCTTATCACACCCTACACAATATCGCCTCCTCCTTATCTTGCCTCTCTTTCCCCTTCCTTCGAGGCTGGTCATAATCAAATTCTTGAGGCAAGTCGTGCCTATGGTGTGAGGAGCCAGAAGGTTTACAACCGTGGTATCGCTTTGATTTGCTATGAAGACCAACAAAGAGGCTAGAATGTCCCATTGTACCTGAAAAGAAATGGAATCAAGTAAGTGATTGAGAAGTGGATTAAGAACAAGTTCAGAGTGATTGTGCTTGTGATCCTTGTAATGCATGAAGTGTTAACGTGTCCTAAGTAGCCTATGGACCATGCTCGTGGGTTTTAAGGATGGAGTTTCATCCCTATTCGTGGGTCAAGGCAAGTTAGTTGATGGGAAGTTAAAATCGAGAGGTTTAGAAGCTAGGATACCTTCAAAGTTTAGGCCTCATGAAGTGAAGTTTAGGAAGCTCTCGATGTCACCTGGAGAGCCTAAGACACCGTCATGTGCACTTGAAGGAGTTAACTCCCCTGTAGGGTCTTGGTGTTGCTCGGGTGCAAGTTGGTAGGTCTTGATTAGTTGCTTTAGCTTGGGGGGTTAAGTGGCTAGGGTACCTTCAGGGGATGTTTCCTCGAATGATTCATCATTGTTGGCACCCTCATCTTCATCTTATTTTCCCTTCTCTCCTCCTTCTTCTCATTCATCTCTTTCATCTCCTATGTTCTCTCCTTCTCCCTCATCTGTATTCTCTTCCCCTTTATCATCCTCATCTTTGATGAGGTCCTCGTAGACTTATTGGTTTTCTTCTTCTCCATATTTGTCATCATCGTTGAAGCTAGGAATTTCTTCAGTTTCCATGAGGAATCCTTAAGGAACTTAAGGATCACGTGCAGTTTGGGCCCCATACGAGGAAGTGAATTCGGTAGGACACACCTGCCATTGTAAAGAAGGTGAAACAGAAGCGTGTAGGTGTTGGTTAGAAGATAGGAGGTTTGCCTCAGGTTCTAGTTGATCCCTTTCAAAAACTGAAAAGTCTCCGCTAGTGAAGTAGTTAGAGTGCAATGAGGGATATCCATAAAAGATATAAAATAAGAGTTAGATGCTTGGACGGAAGAAGCTTATAAGCGATGGAACAGTTGGATAAGAGAACGTATGCCCAGAGAGCCATCATATAGTAAAGCCTTCAGGGAACTAGATGAAGAAATACTAATCTTTGAAGTAGCTTTTTTTGTTGTGAAGCCTCTTGACAACCTTGCATTAGTTGAAGGAACTTCAAAGAATTGTTGAATAAGGACACGACCCTAAAAAGTTATATGTGTATTGATTACATGTTGTATAGCTTACTAGAGGGAGATGATCCCTTTGGTGGAGCTCGACAAGTTGAACCTCGTCTTTGGAAATATCATGTCAGTAACAGATTCTCCTTAGTTCTACCATAGTGAGTTTTGAAGGTATGGCATTTGGAGGGTTATCGAGAATCATAAGTATGGGTTGGTTACCCTTCGGAATGAAAGTGTCGTAAGATCCTGTCAGAGGGGAGAGTGGAAGCCGATGCTATTGAGTAATTGAATGCCTTGGTCTAGATAGCGTAGATTTTAATGCCAGAGTAGAAGATGACCATGCCTCCGGAGATGTGGAAGTGTTGGTGCTAGAATGAAAATGAGATGATCGTCCAAGGTTGGCCATTCTATACTAAAACTTGATAATGAATGGGGTCAGGTATGATATATTTTGACCCTATGCTTTGATTAAACCCGTGTTGCCGATGTATAGAGTACAACAGATGTCGACGTGTGTTGACTAATCGGATTCTGTACATTGACCGAGGAAGTGCAATGTGATAATCTATGTAGTGTGTGTCATGTGTCCATAGCATGGTGTATGTGAACGCTCTATGTAGAAAGCCCGCTGGAACTGTGTGTTAGATTTTACCAATCATCATAGAGTGCAAGATAATGGAACTATTGTCCAGAGCAATACATAGCTTTTCTTTGTAGGATCAGTGGAATGTATTATTCAACTCAGTATGTTGGCAATTAGTTTTATTGATGGCCGGAGTGCGTTCAATGTGACAATTTCGAGGAATCGTCTCATCGAAACTAATTTAGAAAGCCATATTCGACCAGAAGGTTAATTGCATCACCTCCCATTCATCATTCTCGCTCTATAAATCATCAAACCCAAAGTTTACTTTAAAGAACATGGAGTAAGATTCAAAACCATAAAGATGGGGAGAAAGGACATGAAGTAGTTCTTAGGTTTGCTGAAACGAGTCGACAATGGCAAAGAGGAGGTGAATGAGTTGGGTCTGAAGGTGGGTTGGTGGCACCGAATGAAAGTCATCATTGATGAAGCAAGCACCTACGACGGTCAAACCATAGTGGTCATGCTAAGATTAGGGATGAAAACCCACCTAGGATAAAGATTTGAAATGAGACTGGTCGAGATTGGAAGGAGCTCTTATGAGGATGATGGTGTCGTAGCTGTTCAAATGATAGTAATGGCGCTGAAATTATGGCAGGCATTGAGAAAGTCTAGGCAGTTATGGGATCTAAGTTCACAAGGAAGAAAACAAATAGGCTAAGTGAATGAAGGCAAAAATTAGAAAAATCTAAATATTTCATTCATACTCGGGCATAAAATCACGTCGATACCGACATCAACACGTCAATACCAGAAGGTTTTGAACCTCATGTAAAACTACTTAACCAAAAGACAATGTAGCTTCTAGAGAATTGAAGACACCAACTTTACTATATGTTAACTGGGTTTATAACCAAGCAGAAATCACTAGGAGCGAGAACGTCGAGACGAAGACGAAATGACTTGAAATCTTGCATGCATGCTTAGATTAAGTATAGAAACAACTCAAAGAAATTTCAACATGAATGGAGCAATAGCATGAAGTCGATACCAACTTGGAAAGGTCGATGGAGACACCGCATACTCCCATATTTCTCGCTCAAACTTTGCAAAAGTTCTTCTTTATCTATTTTATGTGTGCCTAAGCAATATCAAAGGATTCTGAACAACCTATTACCAAGATTGAAGAGCTAGTAGTCAGAACGGCGGAATAAACTGAGTGATGGATGAACCATCACCAAAATCAACCAAATATCCAAACAAATTACATAGGATATCTCAAAACCAAGTAGCATGGAGGGAGCAAGAAGATTCAACCCACATGAGTAACCATAGATGTCAGTACTGACTTGAGAAGTCTGCATCGACTTTTGGGGTTAAGCCAGATGGGTTCGCAATTTTACACACCTGCCCAGGCTGACCTCTAGATTATTCTCCAATTCTCTGCCTGGCCCAATACGACTGCTACCACTATAAATACAATCCATAGAGCAACTGAGAAAGGATCTGGATTCTGCCAACACTATACAGGATCCCCATCTATTCTTCAATTCTCTCCTCTACATCACAGTCACCAAGGCAGCAACTATAGGCATTTCTAGGACTTTGAACTTGTCTAACCCCTGTACTTTTGATCAATTCTCTTTCAATCACCTTGTAATCATACTCTATCAAGATCAAATTAATAAGCATAGTTACAAAGTGGACATAAGCTTAGTTAACAGCCGAACCACTATAAAATTCTTTATGTTTATTTACTTTTCCACGACTTTTCTACTATATTTGCTCTATTCTAACAGGGCTTGTGTTTTCACATCACATTCCAGGGTGTTGATCCATTTTTTTGGTTAACATTTTGATACTTTCACTGAGAATTGAACTCGGGCTTAGATCTAGCTCTCCAGTTTGGATCGGATAGGTCCAGAACTTAAATCCATAAATCCTACTTTGAAAAGAGTTTAAAGACTTGTCGTTGAAGATCAATGGCGGGAAGAAAGATAACAACTTCTGGGAGATCTACCAGTGCAACAATTAGTAGTGATGGACCAAAATACCAGCAGGTTGAAGTCAACAATACCACTAACTAACCAACATGAGTTAATACTGGAAATCAAGCATTGGAATCCTCTGCTCATCTTGAAGTTATGATTAAAGTAGAATTTAACTAGATGGTTGATCAGCTTAACTAAAAAATGGCTGATAGCTAAAAATCTCTTATAGACAAGATAAACACTTTGCTAGTGCTACAACCACCAACTACCCCAAGAAATAGGCCGGAAGCTGTAGAGGTAATGGAACAGGAAAATTCTTCCATTCAGGCTTAAATAGGAGGGATGGCAAGCAAAAGTAAAAGGAGATAGCTGGTGGAATGACTGGAATTGTTATTGAAAGTAATGGAAGTACCCCACCTTCCAGAGGACAACCTACAACAAACCCTAACCTTAGAGCGAAGGCTCTAGAAGGGAATATTGCGATGCTTCTCTCCGATTCAGAAGATGACATGCAATTCGATGCTAAAGGACTGGAATTAAATGTTGATATAAACACTAGAATGCCTAAAAAGAAGTCCAAACCGGCACCACCAGGCCAACCGTGTACCAATGGAATTCTACAGGAGTGGTTCTCCTAGAGAATGGAGAGCCTACGCTTTAGCTGGCAAACCAAGATCGTTTGCAAAGCCAAATGCTTGGTGTAGTCCCTGACAGTCGACCTGCGGACTACCGGACTAGTGAGGTAAATAGAGCAGACATGGTCAAACGCTTGATAAAAGAATGTAAGGGTAGAAAAGACGACGACTGGGGTTCTATACCAAGCCGGACTCCATTCACTGAAAATATCCTAAGGGAGGAATATCCCGAGAAGTTCACTATACCCACTATACCAGCCTATAATGGGACGACAGACACTAAACCACACTTGTACAAGTATAGTCGGCACATGGACGGAGCAAGGGCAATAGATGCAGTCTATTATAGATGTTTCCTTATCTTCCTAGAAGGAGTTGCTTCGATGTGGTTTACCAAACTCCCACTGAGATCCATTTCTACGTTTGACGAATTAGCAAGGAAATTCATGGAACATTTTAGACTTCACATAGCATAGCCAAAAGATATGATGCCTCTATCTGGCCTTTTCCAAGGACCAAATGAGTCGTTAAAAGCCTTTATGAACCAGTTTAATACTATAGTTACTGAAGTGAGCAATCCTAATGAAGATATGATATTCATGGCTTTAGTCCGAGCTATCCATACAGACATAGACTTTGGAAGATGGATTAAGATAAAACAACCAACCACCATAAAGGAGTTCAGATGGAAGGCGAGCTAATATTTGAGATTGAAAGAGGCAGATGCATTGGAAGGCAAGACCGCCAATATGCAACCAAAGGAGGTAATTCAAAGCAATATAGAGATCAACCAGGTTGGAAATAATTCTAGAGCCATGCCAGGAAATGTAGGGAAAGATGGAAATTAGAAAAGTAAAAACCAAAATGCTAGTAGGCTTGAGGGGAATGGAAAGCAGATCAAGAACCTAAGACTCGAGGAGTATATGTCATTGAACGACGGCCTAGAGAACATTTACCTTGTAACCTAGGGATCTGATAGATACAACAAGCCTCCCAAGAAGGAAGAATTCGAACGATAGAAGCAATCAGGGAAGTTTTGCCGCTTCCACGGGAATCACGCGCATAACACGAATGAGTGCTAACATCTAAAAGATCCGATTGAGAAATTAATTAGGAACAATAGGCTCCAGCAGTATGTGAAGAAATCGAAAAACTCTGACCAGCTACCTGGACCTCAAGTTCCAAGTACTCAAGGGAACCAACCTGGACCTAGCGGAGAAGGATCCAAATGGACAGAACAGAGACTAGTTATCGGCACTATTTCCGGAGGACCTCACCCAGCATAGAAAAGTTTGGGGAAGATGGAGTGATACGCACATTCACTAAAGCACGCTCTAAAAGAAACTTGTTTTACGATTGAGAATAATGCCCCAACCAAGCAACAAATGTAACACCCCATATTTTTAGTAACATTATTTAGGATATTTAATTAGTTAAATAAAATAAAATTATGTAAGTTGATTAGTGGATTGAAATTTGTGATTAAATAAGGGGTAGCAGTGCCATGTTAAATAAGTAAACTAAAGAATAAAAAGAGAATAAAAAGGGTTAGGAAATATGCAAGGGAAAAATAGGAACAAGGCATAACCTTATACCCTAAACCCTTAACTCCTCAACACTCACGTTTACTTCATTTTTCACAATTCAAAAATATAAGCTAAGGCTGGCCACCATTAGGAAGAACAAAGAAGAAGAATTCAAGGGGAAGAATCAAATCACTTAATCAAGAACAAATCTCACATCCTTAATCAGAAAGCTAAGGTGAATAATGACTACATCTCATATTTTTTATTAATTTCGGTTTTAGATAAATTCCGAAAGAATTTGTAATTGTTTTGCAATGTTTTGAATGATAAATGGATACACACACACACACACACTTGTTGATGGTTTAGGCTATTTTATATGCATTTTATGATGAGAATTGATTTAGAAAACCTATTATATGACATCCAATTGCCTTGCGAATTTAGATTTAGATCAAAAATGATAATTTAGAAATGAATTTTAATTTTCATAATTTTCTAAATTAATGTGGATTTTATATAAATTTTCTAGTGAAGAAAATGTTATTTTGGGTTATAAATTTATTTCGGCCAAATTATATTGGCTTAGCATCTGAAATTTATATATGTTATAAAACATATTAAATATGATTTTCTGGAATTTTTGTAGAATTTTCTTAAGTGTTTTAATGGATATATAAAATTATTTAAGGCATGGAACTTAAATGTTTTATATATTTATAAAAAGGAGAAGGGGTATTTTGTAAATAATTCAAATCTTTATTTTTGAAAATAGGCAGTACTTTTAGAAAAGAAAAGGTTGCAACCAATCATAATTTGACAAACAAGGCAGGTAGGTACAAAGAAATAGTTTAAAAAGTCAAATCTACATGCTTTTTCCTATTTCAATGCTTTCGGCACCAGACTTCCGACTCCTTAACACTGCCCCCGACTCCATCAAAACCAATGCACATGGTATCAAACACCTGGTATATAGTGAATTGGATAAAGTTGGAAGTCACTGGGTCAAAACAGGGGTTCCGGAGGGGTCGAAGCACTACTTTGCTTTTGACTGAATAGCTTTCGACTTGGTCAGATTTCGACTAGGTCAATGACTTTAAAAAGAATGGTTTTAAGAGGTTGCGCCTTTGTTTTTAAATAACTCCTTTCGACTAGGTCGAAGCCCCTGACTGTCGCGTTTTACCATTCGACCCAGATTGGTCTCGAAAGGGTTATCTTGTTTTTAAAACCAAGTTGCTTCTCCAATGCTTTCAAAGGGATGGTTTCGACACCATCACTTCTTTACTTAGGAAATGCTTTCGAAAGAGATGCTTTCAACTTAAATGTTTTAATGACCCTTTTGCTCTATAAAAAGTAGAACCCAAATGGTTTCGAAAGAGATAGTTTTAATGGTTTTGAAAGGTGTTTCCACATATTTTAAATTGAACCCAGACGCTTTCGAAAGGTTTGTTGTTTACAAAGGTTTTGATGATTTCAAAAGGTTTAAAGAAAGGTTTCTAAGGGGTGGTTTCCCAATGGTTTCGAAAGGTCTAAGAGGAAAGGTTTCCAACTATTTCAAAAGGTTTAAAAGGAAAGGTTTTCCAATGGTTTCGAAAGGCAATGTTTAAAAGTTTTAAAGAAGGATGTCTAAGGTTTTAAAGCTTTCGAAGGAGATGTTTTCCAATGCTTTCGAAAGGATAAATATGAATGGTTTTGGAAGGTATGATTTCGAAAGGTATGTTTTGGCCTTCGGCCTAAGGTTTTGCTAGTATTAAAAGGGATACTTTCAAAGGTTTTGAAAGGGGTACTTTCGATGGTTTCGAAAGGGTTGTTTAAAGGTTTTAAACAAAGGTTTCGACTGAATTGTTTTTGGCAATATAGCCTAAGTGTTTTAAGTTAAAAAGGGTTTTAACTTATTTTGGAGGGATGGGAAATCCTTAATGATTTCATCAACATTATTTTGGGTAAAGAATATAAATAACATGGCAAATAACTAAGAGTAAAGCAAAGAATATATTTTCCTTATATATGTATGATTTAAAGGTTTAAATCATTTTGAAAAGGTTTTCAAAAAAAATTAAAGGGTAGTTAACCCTAAGTAAAATGACTAAGATATTAGAATACCAAATAAGACTGGTATGGGGTCGCACCCTATACTTTAGCTAGAAGCCCCTAGCTAAGAAGAGGTCTAAAATTCCAGTGTGTAGGGCTTTGTTAGAAGTGAGACTAAAATTATGTTACACAAAGAAAGGAATCTAAAAAGCAAAGACAAGTTATTGGTAAGCCCGCAAAACCATTAGGATCGGTTAGATCTAAAGAAGTAAGTCAGGACAGACCATCCAGAAGAGGAGTATCTAACAGATGTTAGAACTTTTATGTTTTATGGTAGGCCCGAGTCAGCCAAGGGTTAGTAGTAAGCCAAACAAAACTACACTGTATGGACAGATAGTCTATATGATAATTAAAATGCGCTTATACTTGATATTGCTTTACATATTTAACCAGTTTTGGTTGCAGAATTATAATTTGCCAATGATATGTTTTAAAAAGGATATTAGTGAGGGGAAACCCATTCTGCTAAGTGGCATGGTCTCACTTAATATCAGACAACCGAGATGTATAGTATTATTCACACCTGGCTTTATGTCTGACTCGAAGTTTATTTTCCTTAAACTCTCGGGTGCTCAAAAATTGATTTGAGTATGCTGAGGTTTGAGGTTTATTGGTTTTAGTAGGTTTATGAATAAAGATTTCGGTGACAAGTAGGTGGTTGACGAATAGCTAATTAGCAGTTGCTCTTATATTTTGGATTGATTTCGCTATATTGTATATATAGAACTCTGGTTAACCAAGGGGGCATCGTCATATGTCACTCTTGGAATAATATTGTAATAACTATATTTTATCTGAACCTGGGAAATCGATGGGATTATGTGATTTGAATGTGAAACATGTGTCTCGAAATGTAATCAGAAAAATATTGTTTTTTTGAATATGTGATTTTGTTTCATATAGATTTGCTTTTGATATTATGAATACCATTAACATAGCCGTATTTAGTCGCCAGAAGTTAATACTATGGATGACTGCAGCATCTGTAGCACTTAGCTTTGGGCCTCTAGATAGGGGATGTTACAACAAAGGACACTCAATGATGATATAGTGTTTTGAAACCGAGACACTGAAGGAGTAGAAGCGCTAACTCTCAACCCGATGGTGGTAAACTTCGGAATCGAATCAAGAGTTGTACGCCGAGTCTTAGTGGATAGTGGAAGTTCTATCAACATCTTGTTTCGACATACGTTCGATCAGATGAAGATTAGCATGAAGGATGTGTCTAGTTGCCGAACTAAAATCTAGGGCTTTACAGGAGAACCAAGATGGCTAGTCAGGATGATTGACTTGCCTGTCGAGCTCAGGAAGGCAGAACGAAGGGTAATCCTTATCCAAACCTTCGCGATCAAGGATGAAATGTCAACATACAATGCTTTCTTGGGTCGACCGGCCCTTGTTGATTTTAGGATCGCTCTGGCTCCATGGTGTCTTACCATGAAATTCCCGATTGAGAATGGAGTTGGAGTTATAAAGGGAGATCAAAGAATCACTAGAGAATGCTATATTGCTGAATTGCTTGAATAAAGGAACGAAAAAGGGAAGAATATAGGGAAGTCTCTCCACATTCGCGAACCGTCAACATAGCAATTACAGAACCGCCCCTGGCTCGGGGAATATAACTGATTCGACAAGGCTTTGGACCCTAGGAAGAAGAGTTCAAGGGAGGAATGTGCAATACCGACGGAGATTACGGTGTCTATCCCCATCGGCATGGATGACCCAACTTGAGTCCTGAAGATAGGGTCACATCTTATAATTAAGACGCAACAAGAACTGATCAAATTTCCTTGCTCCAACCTGGACGTGTTCACTTAGACGCATTCTGATATATGTGGGGTATCGCTGGAGGTAGCGTGTCATGCACTCAATATCGATCCCAAGTACACTCCAGTAAGGGAGAAGAGACGTAGTCTGGGTCCGAAGCGATCAGCTGCGCTGAAGGAAGAGGCGGATAGCTGTTGGAGAACGGTTTCATCCGCGATGCAACCAATCCTAAATGGGTGTCGAATCCAGTTCTGGTTAAGAAGTCCAATGGGAAGTGGCGAACTTGTGTTGATTACCCGGACCTAAACAAAGTCTGACCAAAGGACAGTTTCCCATTACCCAGGATTGACCAGCTTATAGACGAAACTGCGGGCCATGAACTACTCTCAATCATAGATGCCTACTCAGGATACAATTAGAGTATGATGCATGAACCCGACCAGGAGAACACTAGCTTCATCACTGACCTTAGATTATATTGCCACCGAGTAATGCCAATCGGCTTAAATAACACCAAGGTAACTTATCAATGGTTGGTGAACACAATGTTTAAGGATCAAATCGGACGAATAATGGAAGTCTACGTGGAGGACGTGCTAGCCAAATCACGTGTATCAGGACATCACTTGGACAACCTCTCGGAAATGTTTGAGATTCTTTGAAAGTATGGAATGAAGCTTAACCCTCTGAAGTGTACTTTTGATGTAGCTTCTGGAAAATTTCTAGGTTTCATCATAAATGCCTTGAACGCATTTATCTAGCTATTCATGTGTATGCCAATTTATAGGTGTATGCCAATTTATAGGTGTATGCCTATTTCTAGGTTTCATCATAAACCGGTGGACGGGGAAGACTATTATTCATTTATCTAGCTATGTCAACTCATGCCCTGAGCGCAGCACTGGTACGTGAAAAAGCTAGGATCCAACGACCCATTTACTACATCAGTAAGCGATTCAATGGAGCCAAGAAGAACTATCCAAAGTTGGAAAAACTAGCCTATTGCCGGTTGGCCGCATCAAGGAAGTTATGCCATACTTCTAGGCTCATCCAATCAGAGTGTTGACGGATCAACATTTGAAGCAGGTATTATACCTCCCAAAGACATCGGGACAACTGCTTAAATGGAACATTGAGTAGAGTTAGCATGACATCACTTATCACCCCAGAAGGGAAATAAATGGACATGCATTGGCCGATTTCATCGCTGAGTTCACAATACGAGATGGCAAAGAAGAAAACACTCCAAAAGTAATGTCACGGTGGAAACTATCCGTCGATGGTGCATTAAATGATTTCTGCTCAGGAGCGGGTGTTGTTCTCGAAACTCTCGGAGGACGGTTTGTTTGCTATGCTCTAAGGTTGGAGTTCCCTGCAACTAACAATGAGGTGGAATACGAGATAATAGCAGGACTGAAAATTGTGAAGGAATTAGGAATAAGGGTCGTGCACATCTACTGCGACACTCGGCTAGTTTTCTGTCAAATGAAAGGTGAATATCAAGCTAAGGGGCAAACCTTGCCCCTTATCTTTCAAAGGCATGGGAATTACTGAACGGCGTTGAACACTATACCATAAGTCATATCTCGAGAGCACAGAATATGAAAGCAAATTACTTAGCTAAACTATCCAGTTCCAGAGAAGAGCAGTCAATGGGGCTGATCCAGTTGAGATGCTGATGGCTCCCAGCATAGATCAGATGGACATCGATTGGAAACTAGATACCACGGAGGAAAAAAATGGATGACACCGATCAAAGACTATCTGCTCAGAGGGACACTCCCCAGGGATCAAAATGAGCAGAAGAAGCTTCTTCGAAAGGCGTCACGATTCATACTACAAGACAAAATGCTCTATAGGAGGGGATTCTCCACCCCTTACTCAGATGTGTAACCAACAACGAAGCTAAGAGGATCCTCTGAGAAGTTCATGAAGGCAGCTGCAGAAACCACATAGGGGGGCAGACACTAGCAAAGATGGTCCTTTGTTATGGATATTTGTAAACCCTCTAATGTTTAACAACATTATTCAGGAAATTTAATTAGATAAATTAAATAGAATAATTAAATATTAGAGTGACAAGGGGATTGAGATTCGAAAATCTAATTAGGGCCGTGCTTAATTAAATAAAAAGAATGAGTTATGGAAATGTTTCATAAATTAACTAATAAGGAAACTAGGCAAGGGCATTATGGGGAATAGCCGCACCATAACCCCTTAACACCTAAATCCTTGTTCCCATTCTCTACACGTTCATAATTCAAAATTCTAAAACGTAAACTAAAGCTCAAGCCGGCCATAACCTAGGGGAAAAAGAGGAGAAAAATCAATTAAAGGTAAGCAATCAAGCAAGGAGAATGAATTAGAATGAATTAGCTGGATTAGAATGAATTACCTATACGGTAAGCAATTCTAGAATATGACTCCTACTGCCACTTCTAGCTGGTTCTGGAGGAACATTCTAAGCATCAGAAATATCATTCTGCCTCTTGTAAAATACAATATATTCTCTGATAATCCCATCTCTTTTTGGCATTCCCCTTGGTCATCCTCTGGTATCATTCTTAATGATGTTCTCAATATATGTAAAAGCTATCCACGGGCATTCCAGACAATGCAAATATTAATCATTTTATCAACCATGGAAAGATTATTATGCCTACGGATGCATCTGCGGTGGTTCATGGTCTCTGGAAGAAAATCATGCATGAAAAACACAACACTTTACATACTATCCAATGGACTGGTAAATACACTACACACACCATTGCAACTGTATACAAAGCTCTCCTTCCTGATATAATAGTTTTACAAATCCATGGTATCGACGTATATGGAATAGACTTGGTACTGAAAAGAAAATTTTATCTTCTGGAAAACTATACACAATTCTCTTCTCACTAGAGATAAATGATTGGAGATGGGATTCATAGATACAAATAACTGTGTTTTCTGCACTAATAAACCAGAGAGCAAAGACTATACTTTTTCCAGTGCACGGTGACATATCGATTATGGAAAGATGTTATTCAAGCTGCTGGTATATATTACAGCAACACTCAACGTGGGCAACAATAGTTCGAGATCTTCAAACGATCGAGATGGCGCGATGAAAGTGGTAGTCGAATGCTTGTGGTTCTTATATGCTTTATTTCAGCTGTGTGGCGAGAGAGAAACTATCGTATTTTTGAGCAAAAGAACAAAAATAGATGGGAGTTATTAACAGAGATGAAAGGGGTTATAAATAAATGAATGAGGTGGTTGCATTCTATTGGGCTGGTTACATACGTTTTGCATTAATTAGAATGGTATTTGGGCTTTGATAGGCCTGAATCCTATTTTAATTATTGGCATCTATGTTCTATACGTTTGCTCATTCTTGTATGTGTAACACTTGTTGCATTTTTTTGTATTTTCGAATATTTAATTCAGATCTGGTAGAGGCCAATATAAAATCCTCGTTTACCTTTAAAAAAAATCAAGCAAGGGGAATCAACCAAAGATCAAATCTTAAGTTCCTTATCCTAAGAAAGGTGAACAATAATCAAAACCATCTCTATTTTCGTTTTTAAAGAGCATTAGATTTCAGGTTTAAGTTTAAATCCATTATGATGATTTTGATGATGATATGCTTGGATTACATGACATGTTATAATCAAACAAGTTTGTTTGATAAATGTTTTATTCGATTTTAAGGCTAAAATCATTTATATTGGGTTTCGAATGCCAAAAGGATTTAATATGTTATGTAAAACATTATTTTGGAGATGGGTTCAATTTTTCAAAATTATCCAAGCTATGGGTAATTTATTATGAATTTTCAAAAGAAAATATGAATGATTTGGGTTTAGAAATTAATTTCAGTAATTATATAAAGGAATTTGGGTTCGAAATTTTTATATGCTAGATAACATATTAAAAGTGAATTTTGAGCATTTTTGGCGATTTTTCCTAAGTAATTTACTATGGAAATTAAATTAATTTAGTTGGAGGACTTATATGTCAAAATTGTTTTGCTTAAGGGAAGGGTTTCTTTGCTAATTATTTTTAATTAAATCTGCGATGAATTCGGCAGTCTTTTAGGAAAAGATTTTAGTAAAGTTTATGGCAACCGGTTAGACTTTTACAAATAGGCAAGTTAGTTGAAAAAGTATTACTCAAAAAGGTAAAGAAAACAGTTTTGCATAAGTTTATTATTGCCACTTCCAGTAGCTACCTTTTGACCCTATACTTCTGCCCCAACCAAGTCAAAACCAATACACAAGGTATCAAAGCTTTGGTACGTAGTGGATTGGAGAAAGGTGGTAGATATAGGGTCGAAACCAAGCTTTCGAAGGGGTTAAAGCCTTTGTTTTGCTTTATAAAGAAATGTCGTTTGCCTTTTTTAAAAGAATGCCTTTGAAAGGGTTTAATATAGCTTTCGACAAGGTTGTCGCCTTCTTGTTTCGAATAGGTAGCTTTTGAACGAGTTGCCTTGTTTTTAAAATCAAAGCTTTCGAAAAGGTAGTTTGAACCCAGTCGAAACCGCCGTTATACCTTTCGAATGAATTGAAGTTGTCAACGAGTTCGAAAGATAGCTTTTGTTTTATAAAAGCAATAAGCCACTTCCCAATGTTTTCGAAAGAGCTCCAGTAGCCACTTATACCAAAGGTTTCGAAGGCAATGACTTTGAAAGGGGTTTCAAAGATATCCTTCCAAATGTTTTACTTAAATGATTAATGCTTTCGAATGGATGGTTTCGAAGCCATCAGTTTTCCCCAATAATTTTATTTTAAAGTTAATGGTTTCGGAAGGGGTACTTTCGTTTATATTCACTTCGACCCAAAAGTTATTTTTAAAAGATAAAACCCAATAGTTTCGAAAGAGATACTTTCAAATGGTTTCGAAGCTATGCTTCTATGAATTACTTTAATGCTTTCGAAAAGTATGTTTTGATAGTTCCGAAAGGAAGGATTTGATGCTTTCAATAGGTTTCGAAAGTCATAGGTTTAAGTATTTTGAAAAGAAGATTTGAAAGCTTTCGAAAGATAGAATTTATTAGTTTCGAAAGTAAAGGTCTAAGGTTTCTAAAACCTTAATTTTCAAAACAAAAAACCCAATCTTTGAAAACCCATGGCAAAATAAAGGAGTTTTGAAATGGTTTTTAAGTATGGAGTTTTTGAAGAAGCTTTCCTTGATAAAAATAATTGGTTAAAGGGGTTAACCATGTTATATGTGAAAATTCTTTCAAGGGTAATAAACCATAGATATTGGTATTGTTATGTTATTGTAATTGCTTCTTCTACAAACATACTCACTGTATAATGAACCCATAACCGTATTTTTAGGGAGAAAAGGAGCAGAATAACTAGCTAGGTTGACCCGGTAGTGAATATAAAAATTGAGTTAACTCCTGAATGAGTAGAGTTACATCCAGTAGGTCAGGTAGACAAGAAAATAGGATGCCCAAAGATTGATTAAAGAAGTTGTCAGTTAAGACAGGTTCGTAGTGATCCCATGAAAATTATATTCGGATAAAGTTATTGACATAAGTCAATAGGTTCTGAGTCAACCCATGAAAACTATGATGTGAAAGAAGTTATTGGAGATACCAATAGGTTCAGGGAGAACCTATGGAATAATTAAATGAAGTTATTGGTAGGGGCCAAAAGGTTCTTAGTGATCCCATGAAAACTATGAAATAGGATAGGAAGTCCATAAACTTTAAACAGGTTATTAGTCAGCCCGTGAAAACTAATAGGTTAATAGTGACCCTAGAAACTATAACTGAGTCAGATAGTCAAATGAATAGGGATGGGAAATCCAGAATAATTTACTTGTTTGCATATCTTCATAATATTTTAGATTGCTATGTTCTAACCATTATGGATGCAGGAGCACAGTATATGGTTCTTATAATTTTTGAATAAAATACTAGTAAAGGTAAAACCCGTTCCGCTAAGCGGCGAGGTCTCACTTGATATCTAAATGGTTTGAGATGGTAGATTATTATTCATACCAGGCTTTATGTCTGACTCGAAGTTTATGTTTTCCCCTTAAACTCTCGGGTGCTCAATTAATCTTGAGTAGTTTGAGAGTTGAGGTTTTCAGGTTCTCCTTAGACGAATAAGCTTCCGGAGATGTGCAGGAGGCAAGCTAGCTAGTAGGAGTTCTTTTCTATTTTAATTCCGCTGTGTTTTAATGTAAAGGCAAAGTTGTTTAAATGCCTATAAATACACACACACACACTCTCTGATCATCCAATGAGGCATCTTCACATGTCGCTCTTGGCGTAGGTTGTAATAATTATAATTTCTCTGAATGTGGTTCTCGAATGTGGTTCTTGAATGTGGGATTATGTAATGAATTTGAAATTATTTGAAATGGAATGTGAAAGTTGTTTAATGATTTTAAAATGTTTCCATATCCATGTGTTTCTGTTATATCAATGTATCTAACATTACCGTATTTGGTCGTCGAGGATTAATAACTATGGATGACTGCAGCATCCCTAGCCGTTAGTTTTGGGCCTCCAAGTGGGGGATGTTACAATATTTTTGGCCATCAATCAACTGAGATGCAGCAGACTACGCTAGAAACTGCAATCAGCATTGGAGATTTGCCAAAATTACGAGAACCCCATCCACAGAGCTAACGCAAATGGTCGGCTCGTGGCTGTTCGCAATCTGGGGAACTGACCTAATTGGCGTATTACCAATAGCTAAAGGGGGAGTCAAATATGCTATCGTTGCAGTTGATTACTTCACTAAATGGGCCGAAGCGGAATCGCTGGCCACCATCACTACTAAGAAAGTAATTAACTTTGTTACTAAAACATTATTTGCAGGTTCAGAGTACCATAGAAAATCATCATAGACAATGGAACTCTGTTCGAGAGTGTCGAATTCAAGAACTCTTACGAGCATTTCCAGATCGAGAAGAGCTTCTCCATGGTGGCACAACCGCAAGAAAACGGGCAAGTGAAGGCAGTGGACAAAGCCATCAAATCCACCATTAAGAAATGGTTGACAAAAGCTATAAGAAATTGGGTTGATGAACTTCCGCTTGCACTATGGGCTTACAGAACAACTCATAAATCGGCGACTGGGCACTCACCTTTCGCCTTGGCATACGGTTTGGAAACAACGATTCTGATGGAACTGGAAGTCCCCTCTTATCGGAGATAACGCTTCAATCAAAGTGAGAATGAGTAGCTCATGCTCGAATCACTTGATCAAATCGACGAGAAGCGGGAGGAAGCTGAACTAAAGACTGCTACTCACCAGAAAAGGCTAACGCAACACTTCAACTTCAAGGTTGTACCTTCGAAGTAGGGGATCTTGTCCTAAAAAGGATTCATCCCATTACGAGAGCGCTTGGACCAAATTGGGGGGCACCCTATGTGATCGACCAGAAACTTGGAGATGGAACTTTCAAGCTAACCACGGTCAACAGAATTCAAATCCCACATGCTTAGAGAAGCAATTCGTTGCGGCACTAATTTGTTTGAATTTCTATCTATTTGTTCCCTATTTTCACAAATAAGCCATCCAGGGATTCTGGGGGCATTGTAAATAGGCAGGATTTTCCTTTCTCTTTGTTTTATCAATAAAGTTATTTTCGCTTCTTGAACCAATGAAACCGCGTCCGGGTAAGCTTTCATTCCTTAGCCACTTGAATCGATGGAACTACATCTAAGTATGCCCAACCCCTTCTCTTCTTAGACTGATGGAACCGCGTCCAAGTAAGCATCTACTTTCTTATCGCTTGAACCAACGGAACCACATTCAAGCAGAATCATCGCTATTACCCTATAATATCATCAGTTTGTCAAAACCTCAAAAGTACCAACGTTGCTCTGGCAATATCGGGGAATTTATCAATTGCATGATTGGTAAAAATCAATCCACACAGCATAGAACTTAACATCGCCCAGATATCGGTAACGTTGAATGAAAATCCAAGGAATTGAGATGTCCACAGATTTCAAGAAACAGAGGCTAACATACGGCTAGAACCTCAATGCCTAACACGGAGAAAATCAGCTATTACCAAAGTACACGGTGCTCGGAATCGAGCATTCAGACTACAAGTTCTCGAAAATAGGAGCTGTAGTACATCCTTGATTGGGGGCCACCAAAGAGTAGCTCGGAGCGCCCGGTCTCACATCAAGTGTTTGAGTAACCATCCCCATGGACTGGGGGCACACAACATACTAAAACTTGGTCAGAGTGAAAGTCACTCCACGGTTCTATTACGCCGAAAAAAAATTCTAACAGCTATAACAGGGCCAAGTAAAACAGTAAAACTAAATAACTGCAAGTTACACTATTTACAGCATTTACATGCATAGAATTATGGTAAATGAACACATAGTATATCACACAGTACAATAGTTTATAATATGGAAGTTGAAAGATAAGCAATCGTATTATGCATACATATAGTGGTATATAAACATGCAGAGCACGTAGAATGCAGAGAAGTATACAAAAGAGATTATAGTAGAAATACTAATCTTTTCATTGCTTAAATCATTTTATGTACAGTACCAAACAGTGGGGGTCGTTCCCGCACAATTTCGGCCTATTTGGACGCCAAAAGGCACAAGTACAAACTCTACTAACGCAACAGCAAAAGAAAAGATGCTAAGTACAGACTCTACACATGTATAAAAATACTCAAAAAATCAAAAGACACAGACTAAAAGAACCACCAAAATCTGGCTCCACTGATGCTCAAGCTCATCACTTCTTCTTGCTGTGCCACCCTTACCTAGTTGGGTTGCGAACTTAATTCTTCACCACCACCTTACTTGAGTCAGTTTCCTCGGACCCGTCGATAGACTCACCTATAGATTTCGGTTTGCTAGTCTTGGTGGTGAATGGGAGGATCCAGATCTTTGCAACATCTGGCTTCTCTTTAAGCTTCCCCTTCTCTCTCTCCTCCTCTTGAATCCACTATGTCATCATCTTTTCCCCGGTTAGATTAGTAGCACTAACCATCTAAACATCCTCACAGTGTCCTCTAACCCTTCTAATGCTGCGATCTGTTGGTCCCCGGATCTGGGTCTACTAGTACACAATCTGTCTATTGCATTGTCAGCAATTGGTCTATAAAAAGCATTAGAAAAAAAATAAATAAAATTTGCAATGGTTTTCATCTACCATGGTAGCAAATACATAGTTATTTGCGACCGCTGTCTGTATGACCATCGCAAATATTAACCCACTGCCTAAAACATTTCCCTTTTACCAAATTCATTTCCCTCCCCCTACTCCTTCGTTACTTAACAAAAAAAATCGATGTTGCCCCAATCAAATCAAATCGTTGTGCCCTAACCTTCGCTACTGCCCCATCTTCCAACTCCGACTCCAACTAACCGATGTTGCCCTGTCAAATCACTATCATGTCCTGCTTCGACTTCGCTGATGCTTCTACCATGCTAGATCCATGTTGGAAAACACCTCCGTTGCTATCAAAATCCTCGACAAACCCGAAATCATTAGCACCGGCGTCGCCGCTTAATCCTACGCGAGGTCTCCGCATGGCAAAGAAACCGTGGTGCCCCAAGCACTTTCTGGTAAAGAAACTATGGTGCTCTGAGTAGTTTTGAGGCAAAGAGAAAGGGGCGTTTTTGGTGGTTTGAGGCAAAGAAACAGGGGGTTTTCTGTGGCCAAAAGATCGAATTCTGCGATTACTTGGCGGAGTTTAAGGAGAATCAAAAGCTTGAGTTACTGAATGAATAATATTTTGAATGCCTCGACTTGTATCAGGTTCTGGGGATGTATATGTTTCGAAATCGCAAAGCAGAGCGTTTCTTAACAATGTTGTCTTCTGTGATGGTGAATCTTCCTACTCCCCTGGTAGGCATTTTGTTTTTGATATAAGATAATAGTTTGAGTTTGAATAATGAAAATTGATTAAGCAACTTTGGTTATATACAGTTTCAGTTTTTTCTAGTCCGCAATTTTGTTCAGTTTCTTGGGTTTGTTAGTTTTCTTTGGAATTCTAAGATACCAAAGATTTTAGACTACTCATAAAACGTTGGAAAATGCATCAAACCTTGAAAAGAATCTGTTTAAATAAAGAAAACCAGAAAAGGATGGATTTATATTTATACTGAAAAAGGATGCAGGAAAAGATTAATCCATTTTAGACATAGATACTGAACCAACAATTCGATTGATATTGAATGTTATTGAACAACATTTCGGGCTATAACAATAACAATTCAATTGATATTACATGTATTTGAGGCACGCCCTTGACATGGAGAGCATCTATTTGGCTCCACAAATGTCTCTAAATGGGCTTTCTGCTTTTCTATTTATTTATTGCGGCCATTTGTGATCACAGTCTATTTTTGCGCACAACTGCATAATAGTGTTCATACAGTGTACTCAAAGCTTCTCAGCAAATACACCATTAGAGAGAAACCTGGAGTAATTTTGACTTGTTTTGTGCATCTAGGAATAAATGCAGTTAAAGTTTGGATTGACATTGCAAATGCTCCAAATGCACGTCCACCCTAGGGATTACACCCCAAGATGAAGAAGTAAGAGGGACCGGTCCTCTTCCCTCTAGAAGGTTCGGCCTAATCAGACAACATTACATGTTGCAACAAAGATTGATCAATAACTCAAGTTCTACTAATCCAATTGGCATTAAACTTGGAGGCTAAGCATAATACAAAGGAGAAACCCTTATAAGGATCGCAGCCCCTAAATCCATCAAAATAGGGATCGGCCCGGATCTCGATTCCTTAGGATTTGGGCTATGCGATCCCTCCTATGGACCCCTATGTATCTGGAGAGCCTTTTGCCAAATTTTCAGGGAGATATTTCGCAGTCTTCCCCTATAAATACAGACTTGATTATTCATTTTTGGGACCTTTTACGCTGCTTGTTGCTTTGTATCTTTTGTAACTAAGGATTTTCATCTGATCCCTATTGTACTCAGTTTACAAAGTGATTAAGAAAAGCCATCTCTTCAAAGTGGACATGGGCAAACAACATCGAACCACTATAAACTATTGTGTCTCTGTTATTTGTTTATTTCATATTGCTTTACTGTTATACTCTCTCTGTTTACATTTAATATTCTTTATTTATTACTCTATAAAATCTCTATTGGGTGTTTGTGCTAATTTTTGGTGCAAACATTTGGTGCTTTCACTGAGAATTGAATTCTCAGCTTGATTGGATCTCATCATCTACTTGTGGATTCCCATATTTGTGAGATAGATCTAGCTTTCTACTGACAAGTTTTCTATTCTACTCAAATTTGAAAGAGATCTATAAGGAGACTATCGGCCATGGTTGGAGAAACTAGGTCTACTTCCCATGTTGTTGAAGGAAATGATGATGCTAGTGTTCTTGTTCGGAGTTGTTCATGTGTTCGTGTTCATTTGGTAGGGATTGGGTTCACTTATATATGCAAGTCCATAGGATTGGTTGCTGAAGTTCACAGTCAAGTTAGGAGAGCCAAAAATGACTGATCCCTATGTCATGTATGAAAAATGACCGACCCCTATGTCATGACTGATACCTATCCCTATGTGATGGCCGATTCCTATCTCATGACCGATCCCTATGTCATGATCGATCCCTATCTCATTACCGATCCCTCTTTCATGACCGATCCCTATCTCATGACTGATCCCTATGTCATGACTGATCCCTATCCCTATGTCATGACCGATTCCTATGTCATGACTGATCCTTATGTAACGACTGATCCCTATTTCATGAATGAAAAATGACCGACCCCTATGTCATGACCGACCCCTATGTCTTGACCGATCCCTATGTCATGACTGATCCCTATGTCATGAGTGAAAAATGACCGATCTCTATGTCCTGACTGCTCCCTATGTCACGACCGATCCCTCCATGCTCCACAAATGACCGATCTGTTCGCGCCTCAACTCCAACGTTTTCTCAGATCCCTACACCTATTCAACAGCTAATCCCTTCATGCCCACAAAACCGATCCTATATCCAGGAAAGTGATAGTAAGAGGGGATCAATGATAAACAAGCACAAATAGAAGGGATCAGTGAAAGAAGAAAGAGGAATGGATCGACAAGGTAAAGGAAGGAAGGGATTGTTTCATTTTAAAAAAAGGCTCTAAAAAAATTGTTGCAAAGCACCCGAACCCATACCACAACATAGTGCCCCTGCATTCTGGATTTGAAACTCAACTTAAAGTCTGTGCATTCTATCCACTTCCTTTATGTTCTATGATTGACAGGGGCATAGAGGATCAAGTGGCAGCTGCTAAATTGCAGCCAAGGAATGGACAAAGAACTGCTACTCAAATGGTACTCCAAAAGGCTATAGAACCAAGGTGATATGACACGAACTAAGGTCGGTTATCGGATCAGGCTTCTAGGGTAGATTACGACTGCTCTCAGCTGACCAACTTCCAAATGCCTTATTTGGCAGCTATGGTACGATGACTTGTGTGACGACCATCCTACGCCGCTTATTATGCCATCTAGAAGTATAGCTATCCTTCATCAAAGTCATCAATTGCCATTATGGAAATCATGCAATTTAGAAGAAGCATGAAAAAGATATGATGTCTCAAAGTTGGACCCAGGCAATGTTTTCATTGTAAAAATCTGGACAAAAACATGCTCCGAGTCAAAGTTCGGCAGCATATAAGGCAGTAGACTGATTGGGTAATCACGGGCGCAATAAACCTAGGCCACAACGAGCCAGATTTAATATTTTAAATCAAATGATTGAGGTTGATTCTTATGCTTATAAATTCAGGCCTAACCCTCCCTTCTCTTCTCATATTTTCCTGGAGGCAATAGCGAAGCTCTACCATTTCTTCTTCTCCAATTTCTTTCTAAGTTATAAAAATAAGATGTTTATATCTATATTCATACAAATCGGAGAAGAATAGAAATCTAATAAAAATGAGAAGAGAAGAGAATCGACTATACACGTATTTGAGGTAATTTGTATAATTGTATCTATTTTCTCTCCCAATCCTAAATTTCTTCTCAGATCTGTAATTCTAATGTATGTATATACCATTTTTATACATATTTCTTGAATTATAAAAGATTTGGGGATGAATCAAAGGTTCTACTTCAGATCTGGAGATCTGGATCACTTTTAAAAGGTGAGTGAGAAATTTTATAGCTTGTTATAATATGAAAATTATCCCGTTGGTGTTTATTTGATTTTTATGCTTAACTAGATAATTGTATATGAGTTGTAGGCAACAAATTGAATATAATAAATATCGCCTACGTATTCATATTTATGGATTGATTTAGAATTATTTACAACCCGATCTAGAAATCAGTCCTAAAAGTATGAATTTAGAATATTGATTTGAATGAAATTTATTCTAGATCTGAAATAGGTTGTATAATAATATTATGAATTTGGATTAATACCCTAATTTTGTTGGAATGTAAACTTCTCTATGTTTGGAATTTTTGGAATTTAGATCCATTTAATATTTGTAAATTAGTTTGATTTCTTTCCCTTTTAGAAAAAATACAGCGTTTGGTCTAGCAAGGAATAGATGCAAATAAAAAGAGAAAGAGAGGTGCAAAGTATGAATTCATTTAGTTTACA
This sequence comes from Allium fistulosum, assembly GCA_030737815.1. Lineage (NCBI taxonomy): Eukaryota > Viridiplantae > Streptophyta > Magnoliopsida > Asparagales > Amaryllidaceae > Allium > Allium fistulosum. Next base: position 92,250,632 of record CM060905.1, read on the forward strand.
CTGTCTATTTCAGTAATAAAAAGAAATAATTATTCCTCGTAATTTCAAATGATATAATTTTTTTATATTTTAAAGTTAAATCTTTTTTTTTGGATTAATTTATGGAAATTATAGCGGGTAATCTTTTTAGATATGATTCCAATAATTAAACATGGAAAAGAATATTCTAGTGAAGATATATAACTAGAATATATTCATAAAAGTAGATATTTGTACGCAATTTAATGCACTTGTAATAATTAAATAAAAACTAATAACAATGCTTACATGTAATACTTTCATTTAGGATAATTAATTAATGGGAAAGGAATTTAAAAGTTTGTAACTCCAATAAATGGGAAATAAATGGTAATAAATATGGGAGTTGCAATATCTTGATGGAGTAAGTGGATTAATGAGACTAATAAATAAAGAAGTTGAATTAATAGCTATGGAATAGTTAAAAAGGTTACTGATTTGAAATTAGTAATCATACATAAATGTCTTAGAAAACGACCGTTAGGATTTTATGGACAAATTGACATTTATGAGCATAAAAAAGGATTTATGGGTAGGTAAGTATTTAAGGTAAACCTTATTGCCTTAAATAAAAAGATAACTACTAAGCTAAGTCCAATGTCTACCTAAGATAATATAAGTCAAGACTTTGGATTGTTAATTGGACTTAGTAGGTTAGTGATGCGAGGTCAGTAGGGTCACTCGACGGAAGATTGCCCTTCACTTTGAGGCTACCAGCAGTCGGGTGCACTTACTACTGATGTGAGATATCACTAATTTTAGGAACCGTGATGACATGAGAGATTGGACCTGCTTTCTTAATTGAAAAGTATTAAATGGTCCAAATTTGGAATTATGAACGGCGAGTGGGTTCGCATCTGGTTTGAGGTATTAAGTGGTGGTAGGGTCCGCCTCTCTCCTAAAAGGAAGTAAGTAATATAGTGAGATTCCAAATAAATAAGGATGTCTTCAAAAGGGTTTCATTCAGTGTTGAGGTATTAAGTGCCTGTAGGGCCCGCCTCCCTACCGAAAGGAGTAACCTAATGAGATTCCATATTTACAATTAAGAGTGATAGTGGATATCTCGAGAAAGGTTCGCTTTAGGTTTTGGGGTATTAAGTGACTGTAGGGTCTGCCTCTTTTCTATATAAGAAGTATTAAGTCGCTCAATGAGATTTCCAAGCAATGTCAGCTAGATAATACTAGCGAGGAGTCCATCTTGGGGTTAGGTATTAAATGACAATGGCCTACCTATAAATAGAAGTTAAATGGTCAGGGGTATGCCTAGTCCTTATTAATGAGGTATTAATTGGTTTGGGTATAGTCTCTTACTTAGCTAAGACCGTAATAACAATAGCACCAGCGAGGAGTCCGCTTGGGGATAGGTATTATGTGACGTAGGACCTGCCTAGAATATAGGCAATAAATGGTTAGAAGTCCACCTAGTCCTTTTAAAGGTATTAAGTGGCTTGGGTACTGTCTATTAACATGGCTACGATTTTATCGGTGATAGATGCGATAATAGTTGGACATTTAATGTCGGAGGCCTTAAATAGTGGTTAGAGGTTATTGTATCTAGGACCCACCGACCATTTACAACACTGTTAGAAAACCACCTTGGGAATAGGTCTTAAATGATGTGGTCTACCTTGATTGAGGTCTTAAATCGCAGAGTCTGCCTATTTCTCTTTTAAAAGTATTTTGTGATGACTATAGAAGCCCGCTTCATATTTATAAGTATTAAGTGGCCAATGGGTTTGGAAGTATCAGATGGTTGATAAGGCTTCATCAATATTTTGTACCTTGAGAAGGGGTAAGTAAGTAATCATGTGTGCAATGCAAGGTTAGATTAGAATTGCTAACCTTAATGGACATAACAATTAAATGGAAACCAATCAATATAAATTTATGTTATGGACATTTTATAGATTTCCAAGCACCAGAATGTTGTTCTGACTCCCTCCTCATTACAACCCATAGGATAGATTTAGAGGAACATGTCACTAAAGCTGGATGTGCTTTGATGTTGGTGAAGTCTTCTTTTCTCTCATGCTCGATGCTGATGTGACAATCTGTTATCCAAGGAATATCATAAATTCCAAGGTAGTGGTCATAGTCAGTATTCTTATCCTATTATTGTTTCCGCTGTGAGTTTAAATTTCTATCAATCTCTGATAATGCTCATGCTTATTTGCAGGTACCAAATCCAACGGTCTATGCTTTGATGGACTTGAGTTTCGATTTTCGTCGAAATTTAGGCACATTAAGGTGCGGGATGTTACAAATACCAAATCCATAAATAGTGAATTGGAAGGGTGATAGCCATACCCTAATGGGTGCGACCCACATAACCCTGAAGTACATCCCATGTTTTAGTCATTACCGGGTGCGAGGCTTAAGGCCGCATTTTACCTTTTTAGCAATTTTCACTTGGAATGCACTTGGAATGCTAACACTGCCCTCCAAACAATAATGAAATGCCAGCATTCATCCATATAAGTTGTTCAGGATATGAATAAACCGAAGGCACTGCTTCTACTATATCCTTGGGATTAGTAGCAAGTATCCATTGCACTTCAAAAAACTCCATCTTCAATTTCTATCATCTTCAAGATGTCTCCAATTCTAACACTTATGCTAGTTCGAAGTGGTTTTCGGACAATTCATGCTTATCCAATCCCAGTCTCTCCAAACCAACGATCGATAGTTTTAAAAACTGGCCAAGATTTGATAGTAGGTTATTTAACTATTAAATAAACACACAAACCAATTAGAGATTTAATTTCACGTAGAAACCCCGCATGATTAAGCACATAAACAACCACTAAGCCTCTATAATTAATACTTTCATTAATTAAACCACTTTCTTTTAGGTGTAAGTAAAAAGATTGTATGGAAATTAGACCGAATATACTTACCACCACTTTCTGATTTCAAACAGTACTATCCATCTATTAATAATGAAATCAGACAAGTTAGAAAACTATCCTTGCCTCGATATGCATTTTTAATTCTCAAGATAGAGACGAGTTCCATACCTCTAAATTTGATGTTAAGTATGTAAAGAATATTTTCCATACCATCATAAGTTAAAAAGAAAAGTTATGGAAACCAAATTCGAATACAGAAATAATACTTCATATACTCAACATCAATATTCAATTTCAAACTTAAACTATCATTTGGTTAACAATGAAGCCATTCAAGTTAGGGTACTATTACCTCTCAAATCTTGACTCGACAACATTCTTAACTCTCAGGATAGATAGAATTCTACCTACCTCGAAGTTTAATATCGAGTGTAAGATTCATAAATTCTGTATATTATTTATAATAAACAAATTATTATAAAACAAGATTTCATTTCATCCTTCACAAAATCATTTACCATAACAAATGTTATAGTAAATGATTTTGTGAAGGATGAAAGGAAGTCTTGTTTTATAATAATTTTTCTATTATAAATAATATACAAAATTTATATGTTATAGTCCATAATCTCTCCCTTTTTCTCGAAACCATTTACTACAACAAGAGTGTTGTAATCCATGACTACTTCCTCTTTGAAAAATACTTTTTAAAATCTCCTTTAAACAAATTTTAATTTCTTCATATAAATCTTACTTGAAATCTTGTTTAAACAAAAGTTGATTTGGAAATTATTAACTGGGTTTTTAACCCAGAAGAATTCAATAGGAGTTAGAACATCTAGGCCAAGTCAAAACAACTAAAGAATTAACCAAAAGGACCAGAAGGATAGGCCAAGAAGGACTCAAGAGGAAATACACAAAAACTGAGGATGGATCGCTAGCGATCCATCACCTATGGATCGATAGGGATCCATAAGGACTGCTCATGGATCTTTCAAACCTCTTGCATCACGAACCATAATCTTTTCTAGAGATGTTTGCCAAGTTTCATGACATTCCAAGCAACTTAGTTAGAGAAGTGGGCATTCATCTGATTCCAGTCATAGTTCAATCCAACCTGTACATGAATCATCACCAAAACAAGGCAACTAGCTATGAAATTACATGGAGAGAACCTAAATAAGACATGGAGTATAACCCAATGAAATCGGTTCAAAATTTCCTTAAGTACATGGATTGCTAGCGATCCATCAAATAACGTTGGATCGGTGCGAAATTTTCAGTGCACTCTCGTATCATCAAGTGTAGGCTTCTGGCAAAGTGGCCTAGCCCAATAGCTCTCCAACCCCTATAAATACAGTCCAACTTGCAACATAAACGGGATCTTCTGGACTGCCTGTTGGAACTCTGCAGAGATCATTCTTCATTCTTCTTCTTCCACACAATAGTCATCTAGAGGTTCGTTGAGATTCTCCAGTGAACTCTTGTGATTTGATCTAACTTAGAAGATTCAATCATATTGTAACCAGATTCAACTTGTAATAGCAGTCAGTTAATAGAAAGTTATAAAGTGGACGTAGGATTCATTAATAGCCGAACCACTATAAAAATCTTCTCGTCTTTTTACTATTTCTGCTCTATTTTACATTTATTTTCTATAGTATTGCTCTGTAAGAATAGGGATGGTGCTTTCACACTTAATTCAGGGTGCTGATCCATTTTTTGGGTTCACATTTTGGTGCTTTCACTAAGAATCCAACTCAAGCTTAGATCTAGCTATCTACTTTGGATCAGATAGGTTCAGAAGTTAGATCCTCAATCTTTGCTTAGAAGATTTGCTATTGAGAATCAATGGCACCAGGAAGAAAGAGAACTACCTCCGAAAGATCCATAGGAGCTACCATTGCTGGAGAAGAAACAAATCCTCAGAAAATTGAAGTCAACAACCCCAACAACCTGCTGTTAGACGATAACTCTAGAGATCAGGTTCCAGGATCCTCCATGCAACATGAAGTTGTGACTAAGGGAGAATTGAACAAGATGGTTGATGAAATTAACCAAAAAAGGGAAAACAGTCGAAAAGCTCTTATGAATAAGATAGATGCTCTCTTAGCGCTCCAATCACTAACTACTCCCAGAACGGTGTCTGAAGCCATGGCTGCTACAGAGCAAGAGCATTCTTCTAAATCCGGCTTGAACGGAGGAAACATAACATAAAAGCAAAAGGAAGTAGTAGGCAGAGTTCCAAGAATCATGACGGAATAAAACGTTAACACTCCACCCACTGCAAAAGCACCCGCTGCAAATCTGAACTTAGAAGTGAAAACTCTATGGGAGGACGTACTAGTGGCAGATAATGACTTTGAGGAAGACGAGCAAATTAAGGAAGGTGAATTGAAATCAAACGATAAAACAGGACTCACAAGACCAACTGCCTATCGACGGACCTCTGTAGGAGTGGCTCACCCAAAGACTGGAGAACCTAGGCTTCAACCAGCCAACCAAGACCATTTGCAAAGACAAACACTTAGCACAGCTACTGAAAGCTGGCCTGCAGATGAACGGACAAGTGAGGCATACATTGCGGACATTGTCGGATGCTTGATGGAAGAAAGAAAGGGTAAAAAGGACGATGATTGGGGTTCTGCTCTGAGCCGAACTCCCTTCACCGATAGTATCCTGAGGGCAGAATACCTTAAGAAATTCATCATGCCACTAGTTATGCCCTCCTACAATGGAACTACTGACCCTCAACAGCACAAGTACATTTGGAATATGGATGGTGCAAGGGCAATAGATGTTGTTCATTGTAGATGTTTCCCCATCTATCTAGAAGGAGTCGCCTCCATGTTTTTTACCAGGCTCCCTCCACGATCTATCTCAACCTTTGACGAGCTAGCTAGGAAATTCTTGGAACAATTTAGACTGCACACGGCTCAGCCAAAGGATGTTATGTCCCTGTTTGGTTACTTCCAAGGACCCAACGAATCATTATAATCATTCATGAACCGCTTTAACACAGCCATCACCGAAGTGAGCAACCCAAATGAGGATATGATTTTCTTGGCTTTAGTCCGCTCGATCCATCCAGAGACAGATTTTAGGAGATGGATTAAAATGAAGCAACCGACCACCATGAAAGAATTCAATCAAAAGACTAGTCGGTACTTAATATTGGAAGAGGCAAATACGTTATAAGGTAAAAATACCAATATGCGACCAAATGAATCGATTTAGAGTAATGTGGCGATCAATCAAAACGGTAAGAACTTTGAAGTAACTGCTGGGAAAGATGGGGACCACAAAAGGAAGAACCAGCATTAGAACATCGGCAAAGGCAACGGAGGAGGAAAGAAAATCAAAGGTTTGAAACGTAGATAATACACTCCGTTGAACGACGGCTTGGAGAATATTTACCTAGCAACTCGAGGAACAGAAGAGTACCTGAAGCCGCCTCGGAAAGAAGAGTCTGAGCAACAAAGGGAATCGGGGAAGTACTGTCACTTCCACGAAACCCACGGCCATAACACAAACGAGTGTCACCATTTGCAGAACGTGATCGAAGAACTAATTAGAGAAAACAAGCTCTAACAGTATGTGAAGAAGCCTCGAAATTCCGATTAGCCAACCAGACCTCATGCCCCTAACACCCAAGGAAAGCAATCTGGATCTAGCGGAGAGGGTTCCAAGCGAGCTGAACAAAGGCTTGTCATCAATACCATTTCGGGAGGTCCTCATCTGGCATAAAAAAGTTGGGGCGGGATGGAAAGATATGCTAGTTCACTCAAACATGCTCCAAAGGAAACTTGCTTTGCAATCAAAGATGGGACCCCTACTAAGCAGTAGAGGATTCTCAATGATGACATCGTGTTTCGAAATCGGGATAGTGAAGGGATAGAAGCTCCAACTTTAGATCCCATGGTGGTGACAATAGGAATCGTGCCCGCTATTGTGCGATGGGTGTTAGTCGATACCGGAGGATCAGTAAACATTCTATTTTGACATACGTTCGACCAAATGAAGCTTAACATAAAGGATGTCTCTGCATGTCAAACAAAAATCCAAGGATTCACCAGTCATCCACTACAACCAGTTGGCGTAATTGATCTGCCTATTGAACTCGGAACAGGAGATCGGAGCGTGGTTCTCACCCAAACCTTTGTGATAATGACGAGATGTCGGCTTATAATGCATTCTTGGGATGGCCGGCCCTCGTCGATTTTCGAATTGTCCTGGCACAATGGTGTCTCACTATGAAATTCCCTATAGAAAATGGAGTTGGAATGATAAAGGAAGATAGAGTGTCGCAAGGGAATGCTACATCGCTGAATTGCGTGAAACAAGAAAGAAAGAAAAGGGGAAGAATGTGGAGAAAACTTTATACATTCGTGAACCGTCAGCATAGCAACTACAGAACCTCCTCTGCCTTGGGGACCACTGCCGATTCAATAAGGCTATGGACCCTAGAAAGAAGAGTTCAGGGGAGGAACGGGCACCCTGTAGACATGGATGATCTGACACGGGTACTAAAAATAGGATCACATCTTGGAACCCAGACACGATAAGAATTAGTCAAGTTTCTTCACGCCAATTTGGGCGTGTTCGCTTGGATGCATTCTGATAGGTGTGGGATATCGTCGAAGATATCATGTCATGCACTTAATATCGATTCTAAGTACACTTTAGTGAAGCGGAAGAGGTGCACCTTGGGACTGGAACGATCTACTGCACTAAGAGAGGAAGTGGATAAGCTGTTGGAAAACATCTTCATCAACGATGCAACCTACCCCATATGGGTATCAAATCCGGTTTTAGTAAAGAAGTCTAATGGGAAGTGGCAGACTTGCATTGATTACTCAGACCTGAACAAAGCCTGCCCAAAGGATAGTTTTCCATTGCCCAAGATTGATCAGCTTGTTGATGCCACGGCAGGCCACGACCTACTATCGTTTATGGATGCCTACTCAGGATACAACCAAATCATGATTCATGAACCTGATCAAGAGAATACTAGTTTCAATACCGACCTTGGATTATATCGTTATCGAGTTATGCCTTTCGTACTAAAGAACATAGGGGAAACCTACCGGTTCAAGGATCAAATCGAGAAGACGATGGAAGTATACGTGGACGACATGCTTGTCAAATCACGTGTATCAGAGAATCACTTAAACAACTTAGCAGAGATGTTCGAAATATTGTAGAAATACAGAATGAAGCTTAACCCATTAAAATGCTCCTTCGGCATCATTTCTGGCAAATTCCTTGGTTTCATCGTGAATGCAAGGGGCATTGAAGCTAATTCGAAATAGATTATCGCTCTAAGGAATGTCAAATCCCCCATGACCAAAAGGGAATTGCAAAGTCTAAATGGAAAGATCGCAGTGCTGAGCCGATTCAAGTCCCGAGCGACTGACAAATGCATACCATTATTCGATACGTTAAAGAAGGGAAAGAAGAATTTCGAATGGAATGAAGCCTGCTAGACAGCCCTTGAAGAATTACGCCATCATATGGAAACCCTGCCGATCTTATATAAGCCGATAAATGGGGAAGATTTGTTCGTTTCCCTCGCTATATCGACTCATGCTCTAAGTACAGCGTTGGTATGCGAAGAGGCTAGGGTACAACGACTCGTCTACTATATCAGTAAGCGGTTCATCGGAGCTGAAAAGAATTACTCGAAATTGGAAAAACTTGCCTATTGCCTGCTGATTGCGTCAAGGAAGCTACGATTGTACTTCCAGGCTCATCACATCAAGATGTTGACGAATCAACCTCTGAAACAGGTATTGTATTGCCCAGAGACATCAGGTCGACTTCTGAAATGGAATATCGACTTAAGCCAATATGAAATCACTTATCATCCTTGAAAAGCAATCAACGGACAGGTCTGGCAGGTTCATCATCGAATTAACCGAGCGGGATGGTGAAAAAGAGAGCACTTCAGACATGGTGCCAAAGTGGAAGTTATTTGTCGATGGTGCATCAAATGAATTCTGTTCGGGAGCAGGGGTAGTACTCCGAACCCCCGAAGGACGATCTGTTTGTTGCACTCTGAGACTGGAATTTCCTACCACCAACAATGAAGCAGAATACGAGGCTTTGATGGCAGAATTAAAAATCATCAAAGAACTAGGAATAAAAGTTGTGCATATCTATAGCAATTCTTAGTTAGTCATCTTTCAAGTGAAAGGGGAATACCAGGTAAGGGGCAACCCGCCCTCTACTTGTCAAAAGCGTAGGAATTGCTGCAGGACATTGAGGACTACACTTTAAGTCACATTTCGAGGGAACATAATATGCAAGTGGATCACCTAGCCAAACTAACCATTTTCGGAGATGCTCAGTTAATGGGAATGGCCTCGGTCAAAACGCTTACATCATCTAGCATAGATGATATGGATATCGATTGGATAATAGAAACTATAGAGGAAGACCAATCATGGATGACGCCGATCAAAGATTACCTTATCGAAGGTACACTCCCCGAGGATCGGAACGAACGAAAGAAGCTACTCCGGAAGGCACCATGGTTCGTCTTGCAGGATGGAATTCTTTACATGAGGGGATTCTCTATTCCCCTACTCAGATGTGTAACCAATAGCAAAGCCAAAAGGATCCTCAGGGAAGTCCATGAAGGCAATTGTGGAAACCACATTGCAGGGTAGACTATAGCAAAGAAGATCCTCCAATACGGTTACTTCTGGCCATCCATCAACCGTGACGTAGCAGACTATGCTAGGCGATGTGTGCAATGCCAAAAGTTCATCAAAATACAAAGAAATCCATCCATAGAACTTACGCCAATGGTTGGCCCATGGCCGTTTGCGGTTTGGGGAATTGACCTAATCAGCGTACTCCCAATCGCTAAAGGAATGGCCAAATATGCAATCGTTGCTGTGGATTACTTCACAAAATGGGCCGAAGCGGAACCGCTGGCTACTATTACCACTAAGAAAGTAATTAACTTTGTCACTAAAAATATTATTTGCAGGTTTGGAGTGTCACAAAAAATCATCAATTCGAAAGCACTGAATTCAAGGACTTTTGCAAGCATTTCTACATCGAAAAGAGTTTCTCCCCAGTCGCACATCCTCAAGCCAATAGGTAAGTGGAGGCGGTAAACCAAATCATCAAGTCCACCATCAAAAAATGGTCGACGAAAGCTAAAGGAAACTCGGTTAATGAGCTCCCACTTGCACTATGGGCTTACCGAATGACGCATAAGTCAACAACTAGACACTCGCCGTTCGTCCTAGCATACAGATCCGAAGCAATGATCTCGGTTGAATTAGAAGTCCCCTCTCACCGGAAACAACACTTCAATCAAAAAGAGAACGAGTAGCTCCTGCTCGAGTCACTAGATCTGATTGATGAGAAACGGGAGGAAGTCGAGCTAAGGACCACGGCTCGACAGAAAAGGGTAACATGGCACTTCAACTCCAAGGTCCACAACTGTACCTTTGAAGTAGGAGATCATTCGGCTCCAGTAACATTCGGACCAAACTGGGAAGGGCCTTACTCAATCAGGTAAAAGCTCAGAGATGACACTTTCAAGCTGACCACGGTCGATGGAATTTAGATTCCCCGTGCTTGGAATAGCGACTCGCTTCAGCATTACTTTATTTAGTTTTTTTCTGTGTATTTCCTATTTTCGTAAATAAGCCGCCCGACTACACTGTGGGCATTGTAAATAGGCAAAATTTGCTATACTATCCATTTTATCAATAAAATCTCTTTAGCTTCTTGAACCAATAAAACCATGTTCATATAAATTACTCGTCGAGTCGGTGAAAGTAAACCGACTCAAAAATCATTCATTAGCTGCTTAGAGAAGTAAAACCACAGCCAAGTACGCTTCGCTTACTCGCTAAGTCGACAAAAGTAAATTGACTCAAAATAAAAAGCCGTTCATTTCATAAACCATGCATTTCGTAAGCCACGCATTTCATAAGCCACGCACCCTTAAAAGCCATGCATTTTGTAAGCCACACACTCTTAAAAGCCACGCATTTCATAAGCCGCGCACCATCGAAAAGTCGCGCATTTCGTAAGCTACACACTCTTAAAAGTTGTGCATTCCACGCAAGCACTACTTGATGTTGCTTCGACATCATCAGCAAACGATTAAGATCCTGTAAGTACCGATGTTGTCCTGACAACACTGGGAAACTCGCCTATTGCAGGACTAACAAGGATCCACTCCCACTATCAAAAGTAATTAACGTGAGTCCAGCAATGTCGCACAACTAGAGATTGGCAAAGAATTCCAATCGTTGACCGAAAAAATCTCTAGAGTCAAAATGCTTGAGTTACAAGTTCCTAAAGATAGGAATTGCAAAGTACACTCGGACTACAACATCCAAGGAATTGCTCGGATCAACCGGTCATTTATCAAGTGTTTGGAGAAAACAACCATGTAAAGTAGCGGTAACACACATACCAACATTTAGTTGAAAGGAAAACTACTCCACGGTCATGTTTCACCTAACAAAGAATTTTGGCAAACACAACGGATCTAGTTGTAAAACTAGAAAAAAATGCATAAGCAATGCATGAAATCATGGAAATAAAGGCATCGTAGACCACAAAACACGACACGGCAATGTGAGGTATAGAAACCGCAAAATAAACAATCGTGTCATATACACACATAAGTGGTATAAAAGCAATCTAAGTACGTGATAAATAGGAAAGAACACATAAGAGATAATAGTAGAAACATTAATCTTTTCGTTTCTTATAACATTTTCTATACAAAGTCAAAATGTGGGGGCCGTACCCATACAATATCGGCCAACAAAATGAAAAGTGCAGATGCTACAACAACAAAAGTAATAAGTGCAGACTCTACACTTGTACAAAATACATGTCGAAAAAATCAAAATGTTACAAAGCTCGAATCCACTGTTACTCGAGCCCGTTAGTGCTTCTTGCCACCACTTCCTTTCCCGCCTTTGGTCGAAAGTTTCTTCTTCCCCTCAGCATCCCCACCGGGAGTTGTATCGCTGCTAGAGATATCAATTATAGGCTCTATGCCCATGTCTCCTCCTTGTTCTTTGACCCCCTTGGAAGACTCCCCCTTGGTCTTGCGCTTGCAGGACTTGCGGGAGCTCCTCGAAGACTTTCTCTCCTCAATCTTTTCCTTCTTGACTGCCACTATTTGTTGTTCAGTTTTACTTGGCTGGCTAACTTGGTCTGCTTGCTTTCGAGTGTCAGCTGCTGCTAAATTGCCATCCAGAGATATGAAAGGGTCGTCCAGGCCATGCAATGCGGCGATCTTCTCAGATTCTGGACCTGGTTGTGATCCAGACATGGGCATGGTGATCAAAGAAGCTACAGAAACAAGCATTGACATAGTCGAAATGGCAGTAGGCCCTGGGACTGGAGAAATTGGCAGTTCAACAAGTAAAGAAGACAGACCTATAAGATCAAAAAGGAAAGCATTCAATTCATCTTGTTCTTGCGATGTGAGCTGAAAATCCTCAAACGCGGGAGAAACAAGAAAGTTACCTGCATCAAAGGTGTGACCATGAATCTCAACCTCATACTCCCCACCGTTTCCTTCTTTTGGTTGCACAATCTTGGATGAAGTTTCAGGACCACCCAACGCTTTGGAGATAACTGCTGAAGGGCCAGACAATAAAGCAGCATCGGCCGAAACCGAAATGAATCATGTCTGATCATGAGGCTGCTTGGACGATTTGCCAGGCCTAGAACTGAAAGGCTCTGATAGTGCTTTAGCAGCAGTAGTTGTAGTAGCATCGACGGCTTCTCGCTACCTCTCAACCAGAATGATCTCTCAGCCCTCTACCAAAGCCTTCCTTGATTCTTTGTTAAGATATGCATCCTCCAACTCTTGTTCAGTGTATACATCCTCATCTTCTTGAAAACGGACCAGGACTTCTTCCAAAACCAATGCAAATGTACGCGGGAATTTAGGACCCAGATAACAGAGGCTGCCCTGATGCAACAGGGAGTTGACATAGAAGTTTAAGATGGTGTCATCCATCTTCGTCATCTTCCTTTTGAAGGCATCTTTTTGCTCCAAGTACTCCGCCGCCACAGCGGCCTTATCGAATTCGACTTTGGTCTTTTCAACGTTAAGTTGCTCAACTTTGTTTCGAAGCAAATCAATCACTTTAGCCTGGTTAGAGATGGTCTTATCTCGAGATTCCACCATTCCCACATAATCGGCAATTGTCTTCTTACGAGCTTCGACAGTTTCATCATGACCAACAATAGTTCTTTTTTGAGTTTTGATGATCTCGTCTCGAGTTTCAAGCCCTTTTTCAACTTGATTTCATCAACGTGGGCTTTCTTGATTTCATCTCCGAACACGATCTCAATTTTCGCATGAGCGTTTTTCAATTCCTTTAGAAAACTAGCATTGCTTTAACTCCCTCGAATGGAAGCATCTCTCTCTTTTGTCAATTAATCAATTCTGGCATCACGTTCCGTCAACATCCTTTCATAATCATTCTTTTCCGACTCAAAAGAAAGGATCTCTTAACAGTTGTTACGGTTTGTGTCCGCCAGCTGCTTACATAATTTCTCCCATCCATCAGCTTGATCCAAGTCGCTCTAAATCTCCTAGAGATGGGGTATATAAGGATCCTTGCGAATCAGACGCAGGTCACGATCGAATTTAACTCCCTTCAGGAACCATCCAAGAGAGTGGCTTCAACCTTAGATGGACCTGATGGGAGAATATAAGCAGGCCTCCTACGAGGGCGCGAAAACTAGAAGCATGAAAAACATGAGTTGACGGAGTCTGGGTTAATGAAGCGACCTGAAAAGTAGAAGTTGGAACCTTAATTCCAATAGAAATTGGAACCGGAGCAGATGTATGGTGCTCGAAAGTATGTGGGTCATGATCTACTTTCGACATTTTGGATGGCTCTTCCCGATCATTGGGAGTATTCCTCTTCTCATAGTCACCTTTATAAACTTTGCCTCGATCCATATCATCCCGACAACGAGCTTCAGCTTCCCAATCTTTTCTCCTCCTCCATTCTTCCTCGGTTTCTCGAGGCTGGTGGCGGTTCAAAGTTCGTCTCGACCCACGTTGTGCATTTGTAAATTGTTCAAGATCTTCATAAATCCCACGACCTCCCATAGTACATAATATATATATATAAAATGAAGTAACTTTAGTGATAGAAAATGAGCTCAAATAATGCATAGATGAGTGTACGTGACACTAGTGGAGTGTGTAATGTGTCGTAGGCGGCCTAAAAGGACTTCACAAACCGGGTCGGGAAGCGACTATAGTGGGAGTCAGACTAACTCTAAAAACAGCTTGACCGGAGTGAGAAGAAAATCCCTCGAACTCAAAATCATCTCCTATGAGTTTTGCAATGTCCACGTAAATGTTGGTCAAATCCCCAAAGTTGATATCGGTTTCCTTAGGCGAAGAACCATGGAGTCGTTTGGCCGCTAGGGGAGCAACTTTAGCAATAATCTCTTGGGGAGGCAAATTCGAAAAAATGGGACTCATTCCTTAAGTTTCATCACATGATTCGAAATTTCCTTCACTGGAACTTGCATCAAATTCCTCATCGCTAGAGGAGGAATCATATCTACTTCGGCTCTCAATTTCACCTTCCTCCTTTCCTGCGATCATCGCAACCTTGCCTTCTTGCTGCTTGAACTTTTCTTTCCCCTCCTTTGGGATCAAGGGCATCCTAATCGGGTCACTGGTTCCAGTCGTAATGCCTTTTCCTTCACGGATTTCCTCAGTTGATCCACCAGATGGACCTTCTGTGAGAAATGCGGATTAAGGATCTTAAGGCTAGAATTAACACTAGAGGAGGGTGAATAGTGTTTTAAGAAATTTGTTAATCTTTTTGAGTTTTATCTTAATTTGTTAACAGTGTATACACTAATCAAACACAGATATGAACATAGAATCAAACACAGATGCAAATATAAAGTAAAAGCAGTAAAGGAAAGAACACACCGGATTTTATACTGGTTCGGAGTTACCCTACATCCAGTCCCGCAACACAAGTAGGAATTTCCTTTCAACAACAATTCAACAATTACAACCCTCGGTTTCAAGGCTACGAGGTACACCCTCCAGAATGACAATCCTCTGGGTAGAGATACTTGATTTCCGGGGCAACAAGTTCACCCAATTAATTTCCAGGGCTACAATCACACCTTCTCTCTTTTGATTGATTTCCAAGGCTACAATCACACCTTTTCTCCCTCGATTGATTACAAAAAGTCTATAACTCAGATTAGCACTTGGATCTTGTAGAGATAGTGGAGAGAATCAAAACCAGAAATTGTCTAGTTAGATTCGATATTGATTTCGGCAGAGTAATGATGTAATTTGTGAATAAGAAAGTGGAGAAGAAGAAGAGAAGTTAAATCAGAGAAAAGTGATTAAAAATTCGTTGAAACTGACCCTTATTTATAGAAGATCAACAGCCATGACCATTCATGAAGAGTTATGGCGAATAGACACTTCTTTTGAAATTTGAATTTTGAACTTCAACTGTCACTATGTCGACATAGTGCCTAGGGGCATGTCGACATCCCTCAGCCAAAGTTGATATTTTGAATTTCTATAAAAGTAATATTTATCTTATATAAGAACTATTTAAAACTTTATAAATATACTTGAATATAGTTGAAATTCATAAGTAAATATAAAGAACAATATATACATAATTTAACTATAATTTTATATTTAAATCTAAGTATAAATATTAAAAGTTAAATATATTATTTGAAAAGACATTTAAAATCAGGAGTAATTTGACTTTGAAATTAAAGATGTTTTGAGGCTAAAATTATTTAAAATCGGGATAGAGAGTTTTGAATCTTTTAAAAGGAAAGTTTTGAAATCATTTTGAAAACAAGATAATTTTGTAAAATCATTTGAATTAAAATTAGTGGATACAAAACAATGTCCCACTAGATTTTCATAGGTTCCATCCTACTTAGGGTTACATCCCTTTAATGGGCTCGAAGTGGATTCCATTCCACGAATAAATTGGATATTAAGATACCAGTGCTTTTCTACGAGTTTTAACAAATATTCCTAATAAAACAAACTTAACCTTGAACTCTTGAACTCTTGATAATCTTGATACTCATGAGTCTTCTATCTCTATATCTTGAATCTCTATACTGTACAGTCTTCATTCTTGATACCTGCATGGTTAGATCCTGCATATACATATATATCTAAACTTGTAATGTTAGTATTTATATTTTATAATCTATTCTAAGGTTGTTGTCATCAAAACCATCATCTCATGGACTAACAATCTCCCCCTTTTTTATGATGACAACCTTTGTTTATAAAATATTCCTTCTATCCTAATACTTCTAATAACTCCCCCTTAATCTATGCCTAACTATCCTATTCTATATTTCTCCCCCTTTGTCATCAACAAAAACCATCCTAAAACCATAAAACTCCCCCTTAAACTAATACTATATAACATGTGATTATAATGATAGTGTTATCATAAATAATCAACACTTAACTCTAAAAACTAGAACTTAATCCTAAATTACTAACTATCCTAACTAAGAATCTATGATAATGCTTATAATAGTTAGAAATCAAATATAAGAACATAAATTATTTATTAAGTATATTTCAACACACTCATCAAAACCAATCATGTCAGACAAGTCAAACAAATCAATCAAGTCAATCAAGTCAAACAAGTCAATCAAGTCAATCAAAACATCAAAAACTAATAATCCTATATTATAAAATACTACAAACTCCTCCTAAATAAAATACACTTGTTATGTATACATGTATGCAATATGTAGTTTGTAATGCAGTATGAAATGTATAACATATGAAATGTAGCATGAGATAATATGCAAAATGAAGTGCAACTTGTGATGCAAATGATTATGATATGCATTGTAATTTATGATGTAATATGCAATGAAATGTGATATTAAATAGGATGCATAATGATATGTGATATGAAACAAAATGATAATGAAGTAAAAAAATGCAGAATGATATGATGATATATATACTAAGGTAAGTGACATTCAGATTATAAGATAAACATGAGTGGGAAGTAATATCTAATTGACATTTGAAATAATTTGAAATTATTATGATTTGCGAAAGCAAGTAGAATCCTAATGGCTTCTAATCTTGCTACAGGAGCAAAGGTTTCGTCACAATCTATACCTTCTTCTTGACACTAACCTTGGGCGACTAAACGTGCTTAATTTCTAACGACCTCACCTTGTTCATTCATTTTATTTTTATAGACCCATTTAGTTCCAATTATAGTTTTATCTTCAGGTCTAGGAACAAGTTCCCAAACTTCATTTCTAGTGAATTGATTTAATTCTTCTTGCATAGCCAAAATCCATGAATCATCAGTTGATGCTTCTTTAGGATTTTTGGGTTCAATGGATGATATATAAATGCTATATTACTCATTTTACTTAGTTGATTTCTAGTTGTAACAATAAATTGCATATCTCCTATTATATTTTCAATAGGATGATCTTTTAAGAGTTTAATCCTTTTATTAGGATGATTAATTTCATTATTAATTTTGGTTGATTCCTGATTTTGAGTAATTAAATCTTCTTCATCGTTTGTAATTTCAAAATCTTTTAAATTTTCATCAAACGAAACATGCATTGTTTCTTCGATAGTGTTAGATCTTAAATTAAAAACTCTATAAGCTTTACTTCTATTAGAATATCCGATAAAGATTCCTTTGTCGGATTTAGGATCAAATTTATCCAAATTATCTTTTGTATTTAAAATAAAGCATTTACTTCCAAAAATTCTGAAGTATGATACCTTAGGTTTCTTTCCATGAAGAAGTTCATGAGGTGTCTTATCAGTTAAAGGTCTAATTGAAATTCTATTCAAAATATAACAGGCGGTAGCAACAGCTTCTGCCCAAAAGTGTTTTGGTAAATTACTATCTGAAAGCATAATTCTCGCACACTCTTGTATTGTTCTATTTTTACGTTCAACTACTCCGTTTTGTTGTGGAGTTCTTGGAAATGAGAAATTGTGAGTTATTCCCTTCTTATTGCAGAATTCCTCAAACTTTTCATTTTCAAATTCACCACCGTGATCACTACGAATAGTTATAATTTTTAAAGATAATTGATTTTTAATCCTTTTTGTAAAGTTCTTAAAACATTCAAAAGTATCACTTTTATGTTTCAAAAATATTAAAGATTGAAAAACTAAAATAAACATGTGTTACATTAAGGCTTCTTACATTAAAAAATTTAATTAATTAAAAATATATTTAACATGAAATTACTTTTTAAATATTCTTATATAAGTTAGAAAATAACTCTGAAAAGAATAGAGAAAAATACTTAGTTTAAATATCATTTTTTTATAATTTAAAATTTCAAACAGAAAAGACAGCATTTACAGAATGCTATAAAATGTTTTTGCAATAAAATATATTCAAAACATTATAAAATAGAAACTGTAGCTTTTACCAAATGCTGTGTAAAGTTTCTAAAACTCTACAGCGTTTCAAAGCCCAGAAATGCTATAAAAACGAATTTGCAATACTTACAAAACATTACAGAAGAAAAGAAGCATTTTAGAAATGCTATCTAAAATTCTAGTCATGTGATGTGGTGCAATCTTATTCATTGAAGAAATATATAAATAGAGCCTTATTCTAACATTCTAAATTCATTCTACTAATTTCTTAAAGATATAAAATTAGTATCTTAAAAGAAATAGAGTATGAGAAGTAAAAATAAAATTAGAAAAGTTGAAATCATGAATGAATGTATGCTTTTCTACTTAGTATAGTTGTAATAAATTAGTTGTAGATTTTATTTGAAAGAAAACACATTTTAAAAGACTTTTAAAAAATTTAGACTTGTATAACGATAATTATACTATGGTGTGTCGATATATGGACCAAAATATCAAAATTTATAAAAGAGATAAATTTCTGTACCTAACTACATGCATAGATATATATTTCTAAATGCAACAATAAAGATGAAATAATAGTAAAGCGTACCAATTTTTGCATTCCATCTTTCTAACTTTGTTGTTCCTCCATTGTTGTGAACCACACATTTATATCTTTCTGAATTTGACGATGAGATATGTTCTATTGCGACAGACTCGTTTTTCTGATCAGCGTAGTATATTCATTTGCTGAATTTGAAGACCATATGAGAAAGATACAGATGATTTAGTAGATTGATCAACTTGGCGCCAAAACTTTGAATTCGAATTTTGAATGAATGGACACTTCAACCACTATAAATAGGTCCAATGGTCACCACTTTTCATAAAAATTCCTCCTCTTCATCTTCTTCCCGTTTTTCTATATACTATCAAACTTCTAGAAGGCATATCTCCTTCGTTTCTTAACGGAATTAGATGAAACCAGCGGCAAGTCGAAGAGAAAGGCAAGGGCTACGATCTAGTAATAGTTTGGTGTCGAATTTGGATGGTATTGTGATGGAACAGGCCGAACAGTAGAAGAAATGTAGAAGATCTCGTACACAGTTTTTCAGTTTTGGATAGCCAACTTCAAACTGTCATATCTCACTCAATTTTGATCGGAATTTGATGATCCACCCATCAAAACGACCGCGAAAACAAGAACTACAATATGGAAAGGAGTGGGAACAAAATACTCAAATCCCTGAATGTAATTTGAAGAATACCTTTGACCGTTTTGCCTTCTTTTTCTCTTTGTTCACCAAAACTTCATTTGACCATAACATGGTCATTTCTTGACGGATTCACATGAAACCAGTGACATTGCGAAGCAGATGGAGAGAAGTACAGTATCAAATCAAGTTGTAGATGAGAACCCAAAGTTTTGAATTGATCTGGTACCCATTTCTTTGTCGATTTCCATTGTATATCCATTTGTTCTTCTTGATCGATGAATGATTATCTGGTATCTTTTAACCAATAGCCATTAGACATAATTCTTCTCCTGCAAAACAACATAACTTTTTAAAGAATCAAGTGACTTTTCAAAATAACTAAATATAATTTTAAACAACAATATCATGATGATTCTGTGACATATTCATATGAAAACAGTGTTAATAATTTTATATAAAAAAATTGCCATTTTCAAAATTTTCAAAATTCAGATTATGAATGTTCGAAAACCTTGCTCTGATACCAAATGTGAGAAACGCGGATTAAGGATCTTAAGGCTAGAATTAACACTAGAGGGGGGATGAATAGTGTTTTAAGAAATTTGTTAATCTTTTTGAGTTTTATCTTAATTTGTTAACAATGTATACACTAATCAGACACAGATATGAACATAGAATCAAACACAGATGCAAATATAAAGTAAAAGTAGTAAAGGAAAGAACACACCGGATTTTATACTGGTTCGGAGTTACCCTACATCCAGTCCCGCAACACAAGTACGGATTTCCTTTCAACAACAATTCAACAATTACAACCCTCGGTTTAAAGGCTACGAGGTACACCCTCAGAATGACAATCCTCTGGGTAGAGATACTTGATTTCCGGGGCAACAAGTTCACCCAATTGATTTCCAGGGCTACAATCACACCTTCTCTCTTTTGATTGATTTCCAAGGCTACAATCACACCTTTTCTCGCTCGATTGGTTACAAAAAGTCTATAACTCAGATTAGCACTTGGATCTTGTAGAGATAGTGGAGAGAATCAAAACCAGAAATTGTCTAGTTAGATTCGATATTGATTTCGGCAGAGTAATGGTGTAATTTGTGAATAAGAAAGTGGAGAAGAAGAAGAGAAGTTAAATCAGAGAAAAGTGATTAAAAATTCGTTGAAACTGACCCCTATTTATAGAAGATCAACAGCCATGACCATTCATGAAGAGTTATGGCGAATAGACACTTCTTTTGAAATTTGAATTTTGAACTTCAACTGTCACTATGTCGACATAGTGCCTAGGGGCATGTCGACATCCCTCGACCAAAGTTGATATTTTGAATTTCTATAAAAGTAATATTTATCTTATATAAAAACTATTTAAAACTTTATAAATATACTTGAATATAGTTGAAATTCATAAGTAAATATAAAGAACAATATATACATAATTTAACTATAATTTTATATTTAAATCTAAGTATAAATATTAAAAGTTAAATATATTATTTGAAAAGACATTTAAAATCAGGAGTAATTTGACTTTGAAATTAAAGATGTTTTGAGGCTAAAATTATTTAAAATCAGGATAGAGAGTTTTGAATCTTTTAAAAGGAAAGTTTTGAAATCATTTTGAAAACAAGATAATTTTGTAAAATCATTTGAACTAAAATTAGTGGATACAAAACAATGTCCCACTAGATTTTCGTAGGTTCCATCCTACTTAGGGTTCAATCCCTTTAATGGGCTTGAAGTGGATTCCATTCCACGAATAAATTGGATATTAAGATACCAGTTCTTTTCTACGAGTTTTAAAAAATATTCCTAATAAAACAAACTTAACCTTGAACTCTTGAACTGTTGATAATCTTGATACTTATGAGTCTTCTATCTCTATATCTTGAATCTCTATACTGTACAGTCTTCATTCTTGATACCTGCATGGTTAGATCCTGCATATACATATATATCTAAACTTGTAATGTTAGTATTTATATTTTATAATCTATTCTAAGGTTGTTGTCATCAAAACCATCATCTCATGGACTAACACCTTCTCCTCCTGGTAGACCACCCTCTTCGGAATCATGCAATGAAGAAGTGGAGCGTGTTTGAATCCTAGAATGGGTAGGGGACAAAACTTCAACAGAGATGGCAGATCTCCCAAGATGCAACAATCCATACCGATGCAAATTCTCATCCGTTAGCAAAGATTTGACTAATCTATCTCTAGCATCTATGGCCTTTGGAGTATGGAAGATTGAATCAAGTGATGGATCTTTATTTGGCCTCAGAATAACTGCAAGGAGTATTTAGTCTATTAAAACCCCACACCATCATAATAAATCTTAGCGAGTAAAGAGAAAACTTACGCCATGTCGTCCAAAGGCGATTAAATCCTTCAGGACATCTAAAGAAGAAACATCGGGTCTTGAACTAGGACAAGGTACTTTGGACTTGTAGCATGATTTTACGATTTCTTTGAACCTCAATAATCACAAGAGATAGACATTCATCTCTCTTCTTAAATGAGCGGAAAATATCTTAGCTCATCGAAGCTTGGGGCACGATTGAATGTCCGCATAGACAAAACGTGAAGACAAGTTAAAATTGCATATCCATTGGGATGAATCTGAAACGGAGCTATTCCCAAACTCAGAAGAGTCTCTCTTAAGAAATGATTGAATGGGGGCACTGCACCGTTCAAGCACATGTACCGATGGCAAGCGGTGTACCGCGAAGGTGGCATGTGTGAAAACTCATTTTTCAGTGGAAGGCGCACATCATCATCCGGAATGTCATGCTGTAAACAAATATTGTGCAGAACTTTAGCAGAAATTACAGTGGAAGCTCTCTCTAGAGGGTTGAGTAAAACTTTAAAGTTCGGAGGGGTTCGATCAACAACCGGACCAACCGGCACCAATTGAATATATTCGGTCGGTGGTGCCGAAGAAGTAGGCGCCATAGGAACCGTTTGCGAAGGCATAAGTGATGTCGATTCTGCTCCCGAGAGTGTCAGGCTTCCTCCACTGGATTTACATCGGGATGACGGATGCTTCATTCTATATAACAGAACTTGTATCCAATGTGGTCAGGTAATTCTATTTATAACTAGAAATCCCCCTATGTTTAACGCTTGAATTCTAAAAAGGCGTTGACTTGTGCCAACTCATCGGATTTCAAGCATTGATTGGGACAAGTGCATTGTGTTATCTATGTGGGATGGGCCCGATTTCCTGAACACTACGACCGCTCTATCCTGTGTAGATAGTTCACCCACAACGGAGAAAGGAAAAAGCTTTTCATATCATTCATTGAAGTTATTCCTCCTACACTTACTTGTTATCAGTCAATGATCTATAACGGATCCGTTATCCAAAGCAACATGGAAAGCTCATTCTATTTTTTCAGGTACACTGAGCGTGCGATAGTAAAATTAATCCAGGATGATCAAGTCCATAGTAAACTGCCTCGACGGAGCCATCGAAGCTATGCGTTAATCAGATTTTGATTTACTAAACGAAGATGGTAGAATATGTCAAGTGCAGGGCACAAATCCACTATCTACCTCCAATAGATCGCAATCAACCTGCTTCGTTCACCATTCTCATCGATTGCCCCAAACTCATTGGCAATCACCACCAACATGGTAACCAGGTCATCAACAACCTCAAATCAAAAAGCAAATGCGCTCGACTTCAAGTTGTTCGCAATCCAAGTTGTGAAAGGTCCACAACGATTCAAGCAAGCGACGATTTAGGCACTAGGGCTTGGTTGGGGTGATGGCAGAGTTAATTGAGGTTAGCAGAAGAAAGCTTCGACGATGGAGATCAACGGCAGTAACAGCAAAAAAAAACTTAGGGTTTGGACGCGGTTAGCTCGGGTCGCAAGAAGAATTGCTTGGGTCGCAAGAAGAGTACGTGATGATGAGAAGGGTCGGTTCAAACGAAGTTAAATAGGAGATCGATTGAAGAAAATTTGCTAAGTCTATGGATCGCTAGCGATCCATCGAGTTGCAACCGATCTTCTTCAAAAATGCCTAGCATGATCTATATGTTGTTTACAAGCATCTTGAAAGTTGTGGGATCGAAATTGATTTATTGTTATGAGCAACGATGATTCACATCGAAAACTCAACAGACGGCTGAATAACCAAAGCCAAATTCGCATGATAACCTCAACATTATCAATTAAATTTCACAAATGGAAACTCAAAAGTAGTTACTTCCAGAGCACAACTTGTTTCCAACGAAGGTGTACTATATGGGGCAAATGTTAATCGGGTTTTTAACCCAGAAGAATTCAATAGGATTTAAAACATCTAGGCTAAGTCAAAACAACCGAAGAATCACCAAAAGGACCAGAAGGATAGGCCAAGAAGGACTCAAGAGGAAATACACAAAAATTGGCTATGGGGATAGATCGTTAGCGATCCATCACCTATGGATCACCAGCGATCCATAAGGACCACTCGTGGATCTTTCAAACCTCTTGCATCATGAACCAGCATCTTTTCTAGAGATCTTTGCCAAGTTTCATGACATTCCAAGCAACCTAGTTCGAGAATTGAGCATTCATTTGATTCCAGTCATAGTTCAATCCAACCTGTACATAAATCATCACCAAAACAAGGCAACTAGCTACGAAATTACATAGAGAGCACCTACATAAGGCATAGAGTACAACCCAAAGGAAACGGTACAAAATTTCCTTAAGTAGATGGATCGCTAGCGATCCATGCCCTATAGATCGCTAGCGATCCATCAAATAACGTTGGATCTGTGCTAAATTTTCAGTGCACTCTCGTATCATCAAGTGTATGCTTCTGGCAAAGCAGCCTAGCCCAATAGCTCTCCAGCCCCTATAAATACAGTCCAACTTGCAACATAAACAGGATCTTCTGGACTGCCTGCTAGAACTCTATAGAGATCGTCTTGTCTTTTTACTATTTCTGCTCTTTTTACATTTATTTTCTATATTATTACTCTATAGGAACAAGGTTGGTGCTTTCACATTCAATCCAGAGTACTGATCCATTTTTTGGGTTAATAGAAACCAAGATTCCTTTTATAAAAATGCTACTTGTTTGTCATATCAAATACTCCGTTAAAATACTTACATAAATTTCAAGTCCCCCTTTTAAAACACTTTAAACAAAGTTTAAACTTCCATTAGAAACATAACTTAAAAGCCATCACTATAAAAGAGAATTCAATTTTGGAAAACAAATAGATTTCCTCTAAATAAACCCTTTTTTTAAATAAATCTCACATTCAATCCCTTTGAAACTTAAATCCTTTTTAAATGTTCTCCCTTACAATTTAAATTACTCAAATCATAATTCAAAACTGTTATCCAAAACATCACTTGAAGATCATTGTTCAACCAAAGTTGATTTAGAAAGATTTTCCTTTATGTAAGAGTGAGCCACTTAATTAGATACTTCAAATATAAATCCTAAAAAAATCATTTATATAAATTCCAAACCTCTTTTAAACGCTTTTAAATAAAGTACAAACCTCCATACAAATAATAATTAAAAATCATCACTTTTAAAAAGAATCCAACTTTGAAAAGGTAAAGGAATTTCTTTAAAATAAATCACTTGTTTAAAATACTCAAAATATGTTTAAAACTTCAACTCCTTTTAGAATATTTATATAACTTTTATAAAACGCTTTCGAAAAGAATTTATGAAATGTTTAAAATAGATAACCTCCTTTTACTTTACTAAAATCTTGGATTTCCAAAGTGCATCTATAACGACTATCGCTATATGGACGGTAACTTTTCAAACTTTGATTTGTAAATTAAATAACATTTTAACCACTTTACTTCTTATATTTTAAACCATTATAAATATAGAAAACATTTGAGGTGGAGCCATGGCGCAATGGTTAGATCTAGGCGCCCAGGTTCGAGTCCGGAAACAGCCTCTTCGCAATGCAAGAGAAATGTTGCGTACATTATCGACCTCCCCAGAGACCGCTATCATGCTGGAGCCTCATACACTGGGTTCCACCTTTATAAATATAGAAAACATTTCACTTTAAAATTTTGTAAAGTTGAAGTCAATTTAAAATCCATAACTTTTTTCAAATTCAGAAAGAGGCTTTGGACCGCTATGGTACTTAAACAAGCTACCATTTGTTTTTATTCTAAAAAGAATTCAACTTTCCAAGTTATATTCAACATTACCATGCCATAGCATATTATCATTTCATATACACATATATAAATGAAATGTAAAACAACGGATGAGGAATTCTTTTGGATCCCTCTACACATTTCTATACTTCGAATTACTTCAGTAGCGACCTATTTGCTACGAAGACACTTCGACTTCATTTCTTTGCTTTAGTCCCCTACAACACAATGATTATTTATGTAATCTGCTTTCAAGTGGGAATCAACAATAATAATATATACACATCACAAATACATACATACAACACTACAAGCAAGCACTATATTATTACAATATTTTGTCAATTTTAAAACCACTTTAAATTCAGAAATCTCACTTTAATCACTACCACTTCATCCTACAATCCAACAACCAACATCACTTCACACTAATACCTTGCAACCCAGCCAAAGCCCTCCCCTAACCCCCAAATGCTAATGAAGACCCCCTTTTTCTCCTTGTAGCTCACGACCTAAGGCCAAAAATGGGTTTTGGGTGTTAAAGTTTGGATTTTAAGGAGGTAGTGATGGTTGCTATATTATTAAAAGGAAAGGAGGTGTTTTCTTTTACGAAATTTTAGTGAAAGAAGAGGAAGGAGAAATGAAGAAAGAGAGCAAAAGTTAGAAATGAATTAAAGGTGGAAATGAAGTAAAGGTGGTCTTATTTATAGAATTTGTAAAAATGACAAATTACTTCATTTACCTTTTAGCCAAATTACCATTTTACCCTCCAAACCTTTACAAGCTATGTGAACAAGTGTATTTGCCATCAAATCACCAAAAAGAAGCACTTAAATCCATGTACTTTAGCACTTTACATTAAAATAAGAAAGAGGTATATTTTCCTTACTTTATTATGTCAATTAATTTCTTTTTAAACACTTTAATTACACTTACTTTAATTAACCCTTTTTACTTTATTAAACCACTTATCATATGTATAAGTGTATGTTACAAAAGTTTACATGTGTGTGCAACAATGTTGCGACACTTTCGTTTGATAAAATTGGAAAATACAAAAATGATTTTCGGTCACATTTTCAATTTTTCATTGAACTATTTATTTATGTAAATAAATTTTCAAAATGAGTTTACCATCATTACTTATTAATTAAAAAAAGGTTATCTGAACATTAAAAACCATTAATTAAATATAAAAAATTAATTAAATATTCACAAATCATAATGATAAAATTCCTGGTCATTGCATGCAAATACAAAGTTAAGGTCATAATACATGTTGTTTAGGGTAATATAAGTGATGATATACAATATGGAGTTGTCATTTGTTTTCAAAAGCAAGTATGGTCCATAAGTTATAACTTTCTGTAGTTAACTTTACTTGAACTTTATATTCAAGCAACAAACATACATGCATAAATATATACACATTCAATGGTGAGTAAACTCACCTATATCCTTACTAAAACCAAGCATAGGCATACAAAAACACTTCCTACCATCATCAAACATCCAAAGCTTCCACCCTTAGCTCTCTCTTGCACTTGGCCACCTCCACCTCCTCTTCATTGCTCACGGCCATGCTAGGGTATAAACATTTTTCCAACTTCTTCCATCTTTGAGTTGCTTTTCCATGCCCCTAGGATGTTCTAAGACCATTGCCAAAGTTTGGAAGAGATTGAAGATCATTTGCTATTGCTTAGAGAAAGTTAGAGAAGAGAAAGAGCATGACGACTAAGGCTTTTTGTTCATAAATTTGCAAAATGACTATGTGAAACAAGAGAGGTGATTAAATAGACATTGGAAAGAGGTAACAAATCACCTCCTACCTTCTAATTTTTGGTCAAAAGAAGTTCCCCCTCCATGTGCAAAACTTTCCACCTTACCCCTCCTTTACTTAAACCTTAAACTTTCCTAAAACACCCCTCTTCATAAATATCTTCCTTATCTTATTCCATCACATCATTCTAGTTAACATAAACTAGCAAAATATTTTTGATTGCTAATCAATTACACATTAATATATTAGGAAAGCATAATAAGCTCAAACAACTTTTACCGAGTAAAAAGTTGTTTATCGATAAAACAATTTTCGTCACATTATCGATATTTCTTTGAGCTATTTATTTTTGTAAACATTTTTCAAAAAAAAAAGTGTATCATCATTAGTTATTAATTAAAAGGGAGTAAACAATGTTATAAAATCACTTTAATCGCATTAAATCATGATTTGCTAATTTCTAAACTAAATGCAAAGATGATAATAATTGAATGACCCTTTATCTCCAGAATCAATGATGATATTTTTTAATTTCTGAACTAAAACTTTGAAAGTAAAATTGTGAAAAAGGATTAAATGTGTAAAATTATTTGTGAATCCAATTTGGCTAAAGAAAATTATGCATAGAACATTTAAATTTGAAGACATGAGAAGTATCATAGAAATAATCAAAATTTTCAAACATTTATCAAACCAAGTAATTGCAAAAAGATACCACAATCAAAGTTAATAAAAGAGAAAGAAAAATGATGAATGATGAATAAAAGATACCATACATAATGTAAATTCATTTTGTTCCAAATAGTTACGAACCTAAATAATCACAACAATATTATAATAATCAAATGCATTAAATTCATCATGTAAACAAATACAATTAAAATCAACTAAAAGAGTATTATGAAGGAAATGCATTAAATTTAGAGATTCCCTTAAATATATGAGATATAATAATCAAAACACTGAAATGAATAAAAAAAACATGATCTTTTGAAAGCATTTAAGTTGAAAAGAGATAATCATGGTTTGACCTTTTGAATAGTAATTAAATGATCCCATTTTGAAAAGCAATCCAGATTAAACATGTAGAACCTTCAATGGTTGTCCATTTATTAAAAGGCACAAAAAGAAACCTACAAAATATTATTTTTTTTGCAAAAAAATTAACAATTACCGAAGCACAAAAATTTTAATTTTCAGAAATAAAAAGCAAATTGAAACTACGACGGGTGAAAGAAGAGAAGAAACATCAACCAATATCATCACATGACTCGTTTGCTAAGAAACCAATTTGAGACAACTTAAAAGAATAATAAGGGATCAATTGAGATGAAATTTGCTAATTTCCAAACTAAATGCAAAATTGATAATAAATGAATGACCTTTCATATCCAACAACCATTAATGATATTCTTCAATTTCTGAACTAAAATTTTGAAGTAAAATTGTGAACATGGGTTTAATATAAAATTATTTATGAATATAGATCAACTAAAGAAATTATGTAGAGAATATGTTAAATTCAAACACATGAGAAGCATCTGAGAACGATGAATGAAAGATTCCATACATCATGTATAAATTCATATTGTTCCAAACAACTACCAACCAAATAATTGCAACATAGTATAACAATTAAAATGGACTAAAAGAGAATTATTCAAGGAATGCATTATATTCAAAGACATGAGAGACGTTATAAGATAAAGAACATACCATAAAACATAAACCAAATGGAGTGATATTAAAAAATGTAAAATAACAAATTATAAGGCGAAAATAAAAATTAAACTCATTTGTGTATTTTTTTTGAACTTATAGGCAATTTAAACCGTAGTAGAATAAATTTGTTTTAATTGTTGTTTGGTAAAAAAATGATTTCTACTAGTATTTGGAAAGAGGAAGAAGAGTTAGTTGATTTCTACTAGTGCTTGGAAAGTGGAATAAGAGAAAATGTGCTATTAGAATTTGTAATCGTGGAACATTTATTAGTTAGCATAGCTATTACATTCTTTTAATGTTGAGAAGTATAAGCATTAATGTTATGGTTAATATCTGAGATGTATGAAAATAAAATTATAAGATCGTAAATACTAATAGTCCCTTAAATTGTTCAGAAATCAGTACACGGGATGAGAAGAATTGTGAAAAATAGATATAAAGAGTCAGGTATTCTCTTTTATATATAATATATAATAGACATACGAGGGTATTAATTACATGTGCTGGAATGGGTGCAATGCATTAATAAGTGTTTGGAAGGAGAACCAAATATTAATTGTCATTAGATACTCTGGTGTCCGACAAATCGAACCCCAATATATCAATTTGTTCGATTCACCCCAACGGACTAAAATGGTGGGTCCCGTCTTTGATGGGTCACGTGACAACCATAAGAGCCGAACTACCGTCTTAGAAAACAACACCGCATGATAAAAACATGTGCGAAAAGATCTTTATGTTAACTTTTCAAAATGGATGTTTTAGACTATTCCCTTTATGAGCCCAATATCTTCGTTGGCTCATCATCGCATATCATACAAGCGTTGTGGTTGTAACCGCATCAGTACCACACCAACTGACATTTGCAGCATTACAACACGCAATTCCCGCTGGGTGTTGGCCCTAGTACCAAATGTGACAATCGTGAGATTCAAACCTCTACTGTAGTAACACCACACACCAACCACTATACTAAAAGACTTTGTGTTAAATTTTCGAAAGGGATGCTACATCTCTAACTCGTCAGACGTGACGCCAACACAATAGAGTCATAATTTTTATTGAAACATTACTTATGTGAATTGGCCCAAAAGCATTAGCGACATGTTTATAGATCAATCTCTTACTAATTCTTGTATAACGCGAAGGCATTTCGATGTTTTTATACATGAGAAAAAATAGTTAATGACAAGGTGGGAAGGAAGGAATCCATGATATAAATAGACGCCTAAAAGCATACAACTATTTTCTAGTCGCTTGCTTGTTAGACGGTGAAAAAATAGATGCTTGCTTGCTGAATTCTATATTATTCCATCCACGAGGTAACAACCACAGAATAATAATTGCACGTCTGTTGAAGAATTATCTCCTTTCTGAAGTTACGAGCTAAAATTGTCGAGTTCTTAAACTGTTTGGATGACCCATAGAAAGAGATATTTCTATTTCCAATCTACATTTAACTAAATCAAGGTTTGTACACCATAATCATAACTTTAATTGTGTAAATCTTACTTCTTGATTTGATGCTCAACTACTTTGGCTTTTCTTGGAGCTAGAGCATGACTCTAATAACATGTATCAGTTAAAATCTTCTATTTTTATATTTTCGGGCACATAATCATAATCCCACTATTGATTCATACGTCGTCGACATTTCACATGAGAGCATATCCAACACCATTTTATTTAAGAACAAGATTTAGGGGGCTTCTTTACCTGGGTGGTTCTCAAATTTTATGTTTTTTAGTTTAGAAAATTGGATTGAAACTGAATGCCCTTTTGATGGACGCTCATGTTTAAATGTTCATTTAGTGAGTTTTTTAAACGCAGATCATTAAATTAAACGAACACCTATGTTTAGCTGTAAATTTTATGCATCTCTAAACCATACAAGTCTATTTAATGGGCATTCAGGTCTAGTCGGCCGTTAAATCAACGTCTATTTTTTGGCTTTCCACTCAGCTCAATCCTGAATGTTCAGGGCTGAATCCGTTGAGATCCCTACGGTGAGTTCCACTATATAATTATGTCATTGTAATGGATAAATGAGATTTAAGTAGGAACACACAGATTTACATCCTAAGAGCATCTTCAATAAATGATTACATTTTACAAAATGTAATATGTAACGGTTAAACTTCTTCTAATTAGGGTTACATTTTGTAATTTGGTTACATTTTCAACATGGAATGGTTCAAGATCCGTAACCGTGCTCGACGCAGCAGATACTTATTCAACATGCACCCGATACTGGGCAGTTGTTGAACAAGGCAACATTTGCTGAGCACCACACGTTTTATACCTGGGTTCAATAGGGGCCTGATCACAAGCGTCTGACAACTGTGCGTCTCACGCTTAAACAAAGATGAATCAGATTACATTTTGTAACGTGCAAAAATGTAATATCTAACTAGCAGATGCTATGAAAATAACTAAATAAACACGCAATAAAACTGATGTCGGGCTTAAGCCCAAAACATTCAATACGGGTTGCACCGAAAACCAAACCCAATCGTTCCTCCCTCTTCAGTATAAATACAACTAAACGAAAATGGAATGAACCCTAGGCTAGAAGCGGCGGCGGTTAAATTTCCAGATCATCTTCAGTCCTAATTTCCAACAGAACCAGCAAAAACAGCAGCCATGGGGCGTATGCATTCAAAAGGGTACGCGGTTTTTATATTATTATTTCATTTTGAGTCCCGTATCTTTCTTACTTGCAAGTCTGGTCGTTATCCTCTTCTTCAATTCATGCTTTTCATTATCGTTGCAGAAAGGGTATTTCATCCTCCGCCCTTCCGTACAAGAGAACTCCTCCCAGCTGGGTCAAAACCAAGCCCGAAGAGGTCTGCATTTCATGTTTTTGCTGTTTTGTTTTTCTAGATTTTTGTAGATTTATGAATTCAATTAGATTGGTTGCAGCTTGTGATGTACTACCAATTTAACAAATTGGAACACTTTATAGCACGGCAGTTACAGTTTATCTGACAATCTACGACCTTGTCAAGCTACAGTTATTTATATAGTTTGCAATCAGATTTCAAGTTGAATGTAGGGTCAGAAAGTGGTTAGCTGACAATCCTAGTAGTTGCTCTACGTGGTAATATAGGTTACATTGCGTTTGGTTGGCTTTAAAATTTAGGTTACCCCGCATTCAGTACGCCTATTAGATGGTGAACCCCAAACCTCCATTTGTGTGGGATTTGAATTATTTGTTGTGCTTTAGAGGAAAAAAAAGCAATTAGCTATTCTAGTTAATTTTCCAATCCTTACCCTTCATCAAATTTCTGTAACTTGAATCATATTTGAGAATTGATGTTGGAGTTTGATATTTTAACCTAGATTTGGAAGAAGCTGAAGAACTCAGTAAAAAAAAGAATGGAGAAAAAAAATGTAGAAAGGCAACTTTGTCATCTTTAAGGTTAAACTCAGCAAATTTGGCGATTGAAATATAATTTACTATGTGTATTTTATCATTTATAAACTAGATATGCCAATATATGTGCTGAAATTCTTGGGTAAAGATTGTATATAGACGATCAATATAATTTATGTGTCATTTTGTAATTATTCTTTTCATAGAATCTGGTTGGTTTAAATTTACTTTTGAATACGTGTCAGGTTCAAGAGCAAATTTGCAAATTTGCCAAGAAAGGACTGACTCCATCTCAAATTGGTGTCATTCTTCGTGATTCTTCTGGTATCCCTCAAGTTAAGAGTGTCACTGGAAGCAAGATTCTGCGTATTCTCAAGGCTCATGGTATTTTGTAGTTTAATGTCACATTGGCTTGTACACTGTCTTGTTATCTATTTGATATGATTATGCTGAAAAATGCATTGGCTCAATCGACAAATCTAACTCTTTGGATATGTGCACTACCTTAGTTACTTTGCCACCTATCTTCTATTAATTTCCTAAGATGAAATTTGTTAAGGTTAGTGTTTATTTGGCTTATTAGTTATGGTTGAATTTAGAAAATGAAATAAATATCAGTTCTGAAAATTGATGGTCAGTTAATTGATTATAAAACTGGCATGTTTGGTTTATTCTTATGCTTGTTGTGCTTTCAGAACAACTTTTGGTAATGATTCATAGATGCTGAAAGAAGAATCAATGAGAAACTTGGAATATATGTGAGAAATTCTATTGGGATACAAATTGGTGATACAATTTGACATAACATATCTGAATTATCAAATCTTTCCTTAAATTCAAACCCTTAGTGTAAACACAATAAAATCCAATGGTTAAAATATATTTTTGTTTGATTGTGTTTCTTTTGTGTCTCAGTAGCTGCTTTCTATGTGTGCGACGTGTGTATATTTGTATCTATATGTATGTGTGTATATATGTGTTCATAATGTATAGTAAGACTCAACTGCTTGCTAACGTATGATGCTTCGCAGGACTTGCCCCTGAGATTCCTGAGGATCTGTACCATTTGATTAAAAAAGCAGTTGCTATCAGAAAGCATTTGGACAAGAACAGGAAGGACAAGGATTCTAAGTTCAGACTCATCCTTGTTGAGAGCAGGATTCACCGCCTTGCACGATACTACAAGAGGACCAAGAAGCTTCCACCTGTCTGGAAATAGTAAGTGTTTTTCAACTTTTTTTGCTAATGAATCAAGAACTATATGACACCGTCTTTACTTGTTTTGGCTACTAAATTGGTTTGATTTGTCTGCATCATTTTTTAGCTTGTTTAAAACTCATGTCCTCTAGTTAATTGAGTTTGCTATCATTTGATTGCTAAAGCCCCCTTGCCTTTGTTTTTAATATGTTTTAGCTTTAGGCTGTTACCACTTTAAAATAGGGGTTACCCTTTTTGGCAGTAAGCTAACATAACATATCATACTATTAACATTAGCGTTACCATATCACTATGCTAAGGTTAGTATAGTGAAAAGTTGTTAACTGTTATTCAGTAATGACTGGTAACTTTTTTGTTAAAAAAATCAAAAAATTTGATATATTTTTGGCATTGTAGTAGCAGTTTAGGCTTTATTCTCTTGACTGGTTTTGGATGATTATGTATCGGGTGTTGTCATAACCCATATTTGAATTTTTTTCAGTCACCTATTCTTATATGTTAGAAAACTGGTGTTGTAAAACTGGTGAAAACTAGTACAATGTATTTTTAATGATAATTGAGGTGTTTTAAGGGTTTTCATTTTTTTTCCAGTTATATCCTTAGTTATCATATCAGAATATTAATTTTCATGTTCATAAATAAAACAGAAAAATAAACAAGGGTATATGTTTAATAGTACTTTGTGGAAAATTCTTAAAATCGATGTATGTTAAAATCTCAATCAAGTGTTGATCGGTTATAACAACATTTCGAATAAACCAATCATAACCTCTACGATCATTAACGATTAAAACTCTCAACCAAGACCGCTTTAATGTAAATTTAGTTGTGTTCTTTATAAAATACAGTCTTCTTAATAAAATATATTGATGTGTTTTTTTATAAAATGTATTAATGAGAGAGAAGAAATTCTGTTAACATTCTTCCAATCAAATTCCTAAACTAATTATGCTAATTGTATGAATATCCATGCGTTATAACTGGATTGCTAAATCATGCCATATTCAGTTTTGAAAAATTAGTGACCTATAGTCAAGTGTATTTGCATGAAATGGTAACGACTTGTTCTCTGTTTCTAACCACTTGGTTTGTTTCGTATGCAGCGAGTCGACTACAGCCAGTACTCTCGTGGCTTGAGGTCTCTGCTTCACAACGTTTAAGCTTTTGAAGTTTTTGATTTGATCGATGTACTAGTTAAATTTAATGATGTTATTCGTCTACTAGTAGAACTTATGCACAGGTTTTTGAATTTATTCAAATTTGTGGTTGCCTTAATCCTTCCGCTGTTGATTTGACTCTGAGAATTGAATTTGAATCGTTTTAAGTTCTGATTAGAAGAAAAATATTATTTTCGCCTGTTCGATTTAGTTAATTATATTACAGTAACAAATATTGATAGGTATAAAGAAAAGAGATTCA
Organism: Allium fistulosum; assembly: GCA_030737815.1. NCBI lineage: Eukaryota > Viridiplantae > Streptophyta > Magnoliopsida > Asparagales > Amaryllidaceae > Allium > Allium fistulosum. The sequence goes on from CM060905.1 coordinate 92,285,784, forward strand.
TCATTATTTGGTTCTTTTCCTTGTTGATTTATACATGAAGTATCCTAATTTAGGTCCTATTCAAGGACGCAAAATGGTATGGGAAAAGCGGGGAATGCGCTGGATGATGCATCGGATTGAACAAAATGCCGAAAACGGTTTTGTTTATGTTTGACGCGGTGTTTACTTGAAGGCTGTTGTAAACTTTCCGTTGGATGTAAACTCATGTAAGCTCTACATCGGACGTAAATTTGATATGTCCGATGTAATTTTTGTTTTCATGCCTCTTCAAATTGAGCCTTCAGTCTCTTCCTTCAAAGTTTTCCTATGGAATCCAGTGTAGCCAGTCCCAACTAGAAATGAACCTTCCACAGGACTGTTGGACTATCTTCAATATTTGGAAAATTTTGTTCTGATGAATTTACAACTCAAAAGAAGACTAAAACCTGCGTTTATTAGAAATTTATTGGTAAATTAAACTCGTGCAAAAAGAATTCTTAATTGGATGCAGCGTCCGCAAAAAATAAATACGATCGTAACTAAATTTTTTTATCAAGTAGATAAGTTAATAAGCAAAATTGAAGCAGACTGTGATGATAAAAGGTATACTGTTGCTGTTGACGACGATTGACGAATCTAGCCAAGGCACTCCACTTTTTTTTTTTCCTTCTTTTTCTTTTAGTTTCATAACTTATTATAATTTTTTCCTATTGTTTGCTTAATAATTTTTTAATTTTTTTTTCCAAACATCGGTAATATGGTGTACTAAAATAGAGATATAAACCCATACGCGATCTTGAATATTTGGAGGGAACAATCAGAAATATGACTATTGGAAAGCATGTCTACTACTGAAACCGAGGATGATTTACAAACTAAGTTTCAAACCTGTACATCAAATCCCACTTCGGATGAAGTTTGGGAAGAGGAGCCACTATCTCAAGAATGGAATGATCATTCCATCCATTCAATCCGATCTTAACATTGATGTTGTTGTCGATGTGAATAGTCCTTCAGTTCGTCGTTTTGCACTGCTCATTCCAGCTGAAGATGCATGTAGCGTATGTTTAATAAACATGTTCACAAAATGGTGGAAATTTTGGAAAGAATAACACACTTTTGGTCGTCAGTTCTTCTAAAGGTAGTGAAATTGCTCAACGAGGGAATCGTAAATTAAATGATGTTCTGGTACGCGCGAACGATGTATGAAGTTTGGTCAGTATAACCTTACTGAGGCTACATAATTATCTACGGTAAGAATTTTCAAATAGATTTGAAAACGATGGACTCTAATGACGTAACACGCGAATGGATCGAAACAGAACTGACGGTATTGCGAGAGCATCATTGAAGTTGAGTTACCGGGCTTTATATAGGACTGTTACGGTAATGATAACCGTTATCGATATGATAAAACCGTTACTTTACCAATACAATTGATAAATCAAAAATGACTACCAATACTTTACCGTTACCGTGGATAAAATGATCGTCGGTATACCGATAAATGATAAACTAGTCACCGCAAATGATAAATTTACCATGAAACATTAGAATTCATTATATTATAATTTTGATAACGATGATAAAAATAAGTGAATATTTTATTCCTGTTTCTAACTCCATTAATATTTATATCAACATGTCAACTTATTTGAGTTGACGTAAATATTTTCTTAATTCATCACAAATTATTTACAACAATATGAAATAATAACTTTTTTAATCTTAGACTTTGAACCTAATAAAACTAAAAAATATAGTATCATAAGTAATGTAGAAACATCTTCTTAAAAACTAATATAACTTCAAAAGTGTCTGCAGCTAGGGTTAAATTTAACAGTGCAAAAATAGAATTAATATTATTGGTAAATATTCTGTTACCACTTGTTTTGACATTTTTACCGCTACATTTACCATTAACAATTGTAAATTTACTATTATCATACTAATGACGTTAATATCGATGTAACTTGATATCGATTACTGATTGCTTGGCATTGATATGGTAATGATAAATTTACCACCTTTATATGTATTATATATTTGAATTTATGTTGGAGTTAGTTATAAGTGTTTGAAGTTGTAGTTGAAATTGAATTACATTATTAACTTGGAAATGTCTTTTGTCCTTTTTTGAAATGGTGCTTTATATACAACATGTCAGTGGGACAATATATCACATGTCAATAAACGTTCGAATCACGCTACGCAAGTTTCGAACTTGTGACCTCTCGCACCAAAACCGAATCACTTAACCACTTGAACAATGGTGCTTGTCTAACTTGGAAATGTTAACTATATTATTAATATTAATTATTAAATGAAGATATTAAATACTAATTGCTGAATATTTAATATTAATTGTATAAAATTAATTATCAATTATCAATTATTATTTATTAAAAAAATAAAAACTAAACTACATTTTTTCTGAAATACGGTACTTAGATGATAGTATATATTAGTATTACAAGTCGTGTGTAGTATACAACATACTACATGTCATTATATGTACAACGATTCAAATCACATTAGCAAGTTTCGAACCGTGATCTCTCGCACTAAAGTAAAAGGGTGGACCACCGGGATAGTAGCGCTAGTCAAATTAAACTACATTTACATTACTCTGTACCTAACCTCTAACCAACATCTAATTAAATTTGTCCACAAAAGCCACAATCTCTAACCTCTAACCTCAAATACAATTTGTTCTCGACGAACCCTTAGAATCACGTTATTAATATGTCTACATCACGATGCCAACAAAATTTTGTCGTCAAGATGGCTCGATTTCTATACAAGCCTAATAATCTAAGAAAACCAATGAATCTTGAACTCAATTTAAGTTGTTGAATATTGAAAAGATTATTTAACGTTATATCAAATGCCACCTTACAATTCTAGTAGAATCCAAGAGGTCCAACGTACTTAATTGAATAATAATAACATATGAAAAAATAAGGCTCAATTAACGTTATTGCTCGATTCAAAATGCATTCAGACAAGCTGGCTCAAATATAACTTTGAGGGATGTTAGGTCCAGATTTTGAAAATTCCTTCTTTGCAATACTGTATATACTAAAAAATTCGAAAGCCGTTGAAATCGATAAATATCGGATAATCGAAAAAACGGATATATAAATATACATTTTTGAAAATTATCCGTTAATAGTTTATATTATAGCATTTTAGTATAATCGAGGATAGATATTTTTCATTTGTTAAAATAATATATTACATGTAAATATATATATATATATATATATATATATATATATATATATATATATTCATTACTATTGTTTATCATCATATTTTATTTTTTAATTTACTTTTTCTTTTATTTATATTAAATTAAAAAAATCTCTTATATCTTTATATTCATTAATCGGTGGTGGATAGGATAATATTCTACATTCACTATCCGAAGATGTGAATATTCGATGTTCGAAAATTATTGAAAATATGATGAGAAAAATTATACAGAACTTCTGCTCAAATTATCAAGATTTTCACGAGAAAAGAAATAAAACTATCTTATCCAATGAATCAGAAAATAATTTTTCTCAAAACCAATATGGATACAAAAATCATTTTGGAAATTGTTTCAAGTGTTAACGATATTTTCAAAATAATCCAAATCAAAATTTCGAAAATAACCAAAATTATAATTTTTCTTTCAACGTCAACAATTTTGGTTACAAACCTAATTTTTAATATCAAAATAATTTTAGTTATCAAACTGATTTCCATTGCCAAAATAATTCCATACACCAATATAATTTTCATGAAAACGAAAGCAAAAATCAATTTGGAAATAATAATGATGATGAAAATGACTTGGATTATAATTTTGAAAATAGCTCTTATTAAGGAAATTATACAGAGAAATTCCAAATTGGACGTGAATGTGATTTTTACGAGGAACAAAGAAAATTGAACAAATAGTTTGATGAATGCATGAAATTACTTGAAAATTTCTTGAAATAAGTGAAGGAAAAAATATAAAATCATGCAATGAATAAAAAAGCAATCCAACTTTTACTGACAAAGACAATTTTCAAATAACAGCTTTAGAAATTGAAAATGACAACCTTGATGAAGTTGTTCAGAGTTCAGTAATTGATCTGGATTTTAATCCTTTTAAAAGAAATGATTTAAGTTTGAATTTCGATCTTACTTTTTCTAATTGCGAAAAACTACGAAGATAATGAAGGCATCCATGATTACAAAGATAATTAAGGCATCAATGTTAGCGGTAGAAGAATAGTTTAATGAACATGAATTTTTCGAACTGTAAGAGGATGATTGTCACATATGGATGAAAGAAGTTTAAATCATCAATATGATTAGGAGAAATTTAATTTTGAAGAAATCGCTATTGAAGAAAAACATGAAACTTTTGTTGGTGAAAATGAAATGTCAATTAAAGAAACTTGTGAATGTGAACCCAAGCTTAATCTAAAAATTAATGAAAATGTTGAAATGTTAACTAATGAGATCATTGATATTGAACAAAAGCTTGAATTACGTCTTGTGAAGGATGAACCTAAGCCAAATATATTGTCTGATGACATTAAATGGATTTAACTAATCGTTTCAACTGTATTTGTGCATGATCACCTATTTTTGATGGATTACAATGATAAATTTATCGAGCACATGAATTACATTGTGCACATAAATTGGATAGAAAAACTTCTGCTTACTAAATACCAGAGATCAACTTAATTGACTGTAAATCTTTAATAATAGTTGCAATGCCTTTGGTGTCATACTTTTTTGGTGTCAATGTGAACTACCGAAAACGTTCCTTTATAAATATGATCAAATCTTAATATCACTTGAAAATAGGAATTAGCAATTAAACTTCTTTTACAAATTCAAAATGCAATGCAAATGTTATCAAATCTTAATATCACTAAAAAATAGGATCTACCAAATAAACTTTCTATAAAAATTCATTCTTTATTATTTAGCAGTACAAATAAAAATTCAAACTAAAAAAATTAGATTATAATTTAGAAATAAAAATTAAATCTAACTACACATGGTTTCAATGCAAAATATCTTTAATAATAGTTGTAATGGCTTTGATGTCACACTTTTTTAGTGTCAGCGTGAACTACCAAAATAGCTCCTTTACATATATGATCAAATTTTAATATCGATTGAAAATGGGTTCTATTAATTTTCCTTTACAAATTCAAAATTCAGTGCAAATATTATCAAATCTTAATATCATTCATATATGATCTAATAAATAAACTTTCTTTTATAATTCATTCTTTATTATCTAGTAGCATAAATAAAAATTCAAACTAATTTTTTTTAGATATTTCAATTTAGAAATAAAAATTCAAACTAGCTATACATGATTTCAATGCAAAAATATAGATAAATATTTATGCAGATAATTTTCTTTTGAATCTGTTAGGCATATATAATTTGTAGAAAAATAATTCACACGCGAAGCGTATGCCATAACGCTTGTATATGTATAAAAATGAAATGTTGGTGAAATTTTTTTGCTTATTAGAAACCATACCCAAGTATGTTATGGGGGAAAAACATAAAATTATTAAAACAAAGCATGGAAGAAAAAGATGGTGGCATTCTCTACATCGCTTTCATTGTAAACACACACACATACTGTAGCGACCCAAGATCTAATCATTTTAAAATTTTGATACTTAAAATATATTTTTAATAATTAATTAATGGATTTTATAACTCAAATAGATCATTTGAAATAATAACTAATGATGGTAAAATATTTTTTAAAATTTGTTTTCAAAAATAATTAGTTCAAAACAAAATATAAATTGTGACCGAAAATCGTTTTTCGAATTTTCGACTTTTCGATGTCTAAAAGTTGTCGGAAAACGTTGTGCACATTTGTGGAACATATATACCCATTTATATATAAGTTAGAATAAATTTTAATATATATACATACATATGTTTATTTAAGTTATTTAAATATGATATGACATCTTATGAAAGTTAAATAAGTTTAAAAAGATATATATGTAAAAAGAAGTCATAAAATGTCATCCTTTCACAAACACAAAATATAATGGTAATTTAAACATGTTGGCTTCGAAATGAAAGGGGGAGGGGAGACATGTCTTTCACGTGATTTGGAGGGAGGGGGACAAGAGAAATGAAGTGGCAAAAATCTAGCGGAGGTTAATTATTTTAGGGTAATATGGTAATTTGATTTATACACTTAATATATAAGACATTTTTCTAACATTTCCACTACTTTGCATTAATTTCTATTTCATAAATTTCTTCCTAAAGCTTTGATGTAAACTTCCATGGCCCCCAAATTAGATTCTCAAGTTTACAAATCTAGTTTTCATTCACTTTTACAAATCTAAAACATTTTTTTAAGTTTCTTTCTTCCAATTTATCACTTCTCCTTATAAGACAAGTCCACATCCACCTTATTCAATCAAGGTCGAGCATAATACCTCCTAGAACGAACCACTTTTCCACCCTTAAGCCTACAGGACTTCATTTTTCCAAAGCAAACCCAAAGATATAAGTCGTGAACAAATTCCAAAGGAAGTTGCTTTAGTTTAGTCCACTTTCGGTGAGTAAAGCTCGCTCTTTTATTAAAAGTTAGTAACTTCATAAATAATGTATATTTTTTTGTTAAATATGATGCTTGTTTGAGTAGTTATGATGTTGAATTGGTTATGCATAAGTATACATGGAAATGGTGTTGATTTGGTTGTATATAAGTATGCTTATACGTGGTGATGTATAAACTTGAAATAGGAAGTTAAGTGTAGTAAATTAGTTAGGTATGATCTTGCTTATGTTTGGAAATTATGTTGTTGTGATGAGATTGTGATATTGGTTATGATCTTGGTATATGTTGTTCATGCTAATAAAGTTAGCACTTTGCTAACTTAAGCGACTTATGAAATCCCTTTTTGAAAGGTTTGAACTTTGGTCTTAAATTTAAAATATATTTAAGTTTAAAACTTGTTTAGTTTTCAGAAACCACTTCTTTATGTTTACAAAGTAGTAATGTTTCCAAAAGCTAAAGTTTTAAAGAAACTTAGAACACAAATTTTAAGTTTGAAAATTTCGGGTCGTATAGCGATAGTCGCTATAAGTGCAGTTCGTGAAAACGAACTTTTTTTGAAATCTAAAAATGCATTCACTTAGAAATATTTTTGGAAAATGTTCTAAAACTTATATTAAGTAATTAAAAAGGTAATTATTATTTAATTAATTATTTATTTAACAAATGCTTAATTAATCAAGTAATTAGTACTTAATCATTAGTTAATAAAAGTAATTAATACTTAAGTGTTAACTAATAAAATTAATTTTAATTAGTTAATAAATTTGATTTAATTATAAACTAAATTTAATTAATAATTAATGGTTACTTATTTTAATTATTTATTAAAGTTTAATTATTAATTAAATTATTTATAAAAAGAGGATTTAATTAATTATTAATTAATTACTGATTAATTGAATTTAATTAATATTGTAATTAAGACTTAACTCAGATTTAATTATTATTTAATAAAGGTGTGCTTTAATTAATAAATAAGGATTTAAAATCGTTTTGTTTATAAAATATCGATTTTGTTTAAACTGTTTTTCTTTTTCAAAAATATTTTAAATCACGCTATTTCTGTGTCGATTACCCTTAAGTAAACTCAAACAAATATGAAACCAATGCTAATGTGATGACACATTTATGGGAAGTAATTCATCCCATAGTTAGCACTAAAAGCCGATGAGTAGGCTGATCATCTATCCTTGAGATCTAGAAGTTACATCTAGACGAGGAATAGAGTAAAGTCGAAATATCGGAAACGTGATAGATATAGGGGGCTTAATTTCTACCAATGGGTCATGTTTAACTTAAGCATATGGTTATCCATATGCAAACTCTGTATAATTACCTTAAGTAGCGGATTGTCCGCTATTTATAACTTGACCTATTTTAACTCAAGAAGTATGTGGTGTATATTCGAGTTCCCTAGTGAGGAATCAAACACTGGTGGTATACTTCCAAAAGAACATGAGCCGAGTTAGCTGAAAATTACCGCTTAGTTTGGAGACACCGGTTTCGAGTAAGTATGATTTATTCGAACCGCTCCAACTTAATATTGTTCATGAGGGATCGTTATGAAGTATGCTATGGAGCTGTACTATTCTTCCTGATGGTGATTCCAAAAATTGAAGATAGTAAATATTGAATGTTTGTTCGATCCCGGAACAACTTGTATGGATGAATGCTATCATTGCATTGGATGCTTGGAGGGCAATATTAGCATTCCAAGATGGTCTGCTAGGAGGAAGGTAAATGCGTAGCCTCAAGCCTCACAATCCAGAGGTGGCTAAAACACGGTAGATGCAATAGGGCTATGTGGGTCGGGCTCATTAGGGTATGGTCATCACCAAATCTAGAGCGATATCTATGATTTATGTATGCTTCGGGATCCCTTTATGGTTGTTGACCGCAATTAAGTGGTGATCATATTCAGTACTATCCAAGTTCAGGGGTAGGCCGGTTTTGTGTTAGCAGGGGTAGGCTAAGTTCAAGGTTTGACCCTAGATACATTTTATCTAGAGGTGTACTATACGAAAGGTAGTCCCTTTCCTTGTCACTATTGGAATCCATTTTCCAATACGAGCCTTCAGACTTGATTGTATACCTATTATGCTAGATTTTACTAATGCAACAATTTCGGCTCTGATTCCATATTTATTTTAAACCTAAACATTATGATAATCTCTGAAGATTTTATATAAAAATGTTTTGGTTATTGTAAGATAAAAACCCATCCGTGATTAGCACAACGGTGTGGTCTTACGAGATACCTTTGATTTGAAGGTTTTCATAAAGTTAAACTTATGCTTTACTCATACCAGACTCATGTCTGACCCGGAGTTTTATTTCTTTCCCTTAAACTCTTGGGTACTCAAATTTTTATGAGTAGCCAAGTAGTTAAGTTTCTTTGGAGCATTTTGGAAAGCAATATGGAGCAGAAGCTTTCATTGTATCTAGTAGTTATGTTTATTTCCGCTGTGACTGTACATTATGTATAAGTAATTTAGGTAGGCTGATATAGCTGTCCCGATTGGGAATAGTACTTGTTGTAACTTTGATGTAACATTTTGGAGTAACTGTATATATTATTCTGTTATGATGTATATGTAACTCTGTCGTTTATAAGAAAAATCTATATTTATTTTCTTGTCTTTTATTTTCTTTACCTCGCATCCTGTCTTTCAGACTCTTAGATGATCGGCACATGAATACCGAGGATGTATTCAATGTTGTCTTTGGGTGTAAGAAAGGAAAATCATCACACATATATTATTTCATATATAATCCTTTTCAACATATATTAAACTACATTTTATATTACAAATCATTTTGCAATGCAACCATTTGTGGGTTCTTTCCTTTACATTTTGGAAATATATTTAGCAGTGAGGATGCCATCAATTTAAATATGGGGAAGACTCATGTTGCATTTATTTATTTCTATCATTTTCTTAAGTTTTTACATATTTTTAAAATATGCATTTTTTTCAAATTCATTTTGCTCGTAATTTCAGATTTCTTTGAGGGGACATAGCATTTTATCTATGTATTTAAATTTTTTTATGTGAAATCGATTTATTTTAAATTAGCACAACAAGGTAAGATACTATTTTAGTTATTTGAGAGGAATTTTTGTAATCCGCCAGATTTAAATGAAAAATAAAATGAAAATCTTAAATTACAAGCGATAATAATGAACATAGTATATAGGTTGACTCATAGGTAATGACTATGAAGCTTGTCGAAATTTGTTTGCACAATTTAAAAGCGCTAAGATGATTTTGCATCACTCACTCTCTCTCTCCCCCTAAAAAATACTACCGATAATAATAATAAAACCAAGAGTATCCTAAATACCTTTATAATTATAAATAATAATAGCATCCTAAATACCCTTATAATTAATATGTGTGCTAATGGTTTTTTGGATCTTTTGTTGTCAATTGGAAGTTAGTTAGACTACAAAATGTTGTTATTCAGAAATTATATTTCATTTAATAATTATATATGCATGTTCTACACCGTTGTTGGAATAGGGTCCATCCATAGTGGAAGTTTTGAGCGAATTTCAAAAAAATATTCTTTAATAGATCTATATTGGGCTTATGAAGTCTAATTCATTTACAATATTTCTAAATATTATTTAAATAAAATATTTTATTTTATTTAAATTTATAAATTATATATAATTTTATTTAGTTTATACATATATATATATATATATATTTGTATGTATCATACACACACACATATATATGTGTGCATGTGTAACATGTCAATTTGTGCTCATCCGATATACAAATATATGTTGTCCAAATATATATATATGTATATATACTATTACTTATATATAAATATTATATATATGTACATATTAAGTTTGTTTAAATAATTTTTTTGTAAATGTACATAATATTTAAATAAATAAATATATATATATATACACACACACACATTATAAATAAATTATTAATAATACATATATATATATATGCATGTTATTACAATATATCTATTTAAATGTAAATGAGTTATTTAAATACTAAAAAATAATATTTTTTTAATAAAACTATGAATAAAATATGTACTAGTATATACATAATAATAAAAAATATTATAATTGTTTTATTATATTTTGTTGAAAATTTGTACACTTTATTGCAAAACCAGTCATATACTTCCCTTATATGCCTCATCAAAACCTTACAACCCCCTAACCTAAGTGGGTGCCTTGCAACGAAAAAAGGTACATATAAGGTCCATATGTTAACTTACAAAAGTATGCCAAATAAAAGGAAATACATAGTAAAGTAAAAAAAGTCTAGCCTAGTTGCTCTTTTATGTTGTTGGCATAGGATACTGCTTTCTTATCTATTTATACTTTCTCACCCAGCTCGAATAGATCTCTATGTCCATCTTCATCCTGAATCTTTCAATTCAATACCCCATCATCGAAGCAAAGCTGCGTTTCTGGTCGTATTCTCCATCCTTCGACCGTTATCGTTCACCGGGTAGTGTACTTCCCTTTCTGTTTGTTTCAACTTGTGATATCTATCTATTGTCTTATGATGAAAGATATGATTACTGCGCTCTTGCTAGGAAAAATATACAGTGGCTATCAGTGTAGCAAAAGTAAGGTTGTAGATATGAACTATCTTCTGTCAAGTAGCTAATAGAATTTTCACCTCCTCTTCCAGAGTAGATGCAATATCAGGTAACATACTTGACTTAAGGTTCATAGAACTCCATATGAATGAAGTATAGGAACACTCGAAAAATAGATGAGTTATGCTCTCTGTATCACTGTCACATAAAGCACAAGCAGCATCTGTATTATTTTCAAAGTGTTGTAACCCGTCTTTTGTATTCAATTGATTCAAAATTGCCGAGTAAGTGGTAAATGACATTCTCTTATTGTTTTTACTGTGCCACACGACTCTAGCTTAGTTTCTATTTGCACCACTGTCTCCGATTTTATCCCAACCTTTGTGGAAAGTGAAATCACCCCCCTCACGTCATTCATAATGATCACCAATATCATCTTATCAGAGTTTAACTTCACAATAACTGCTATAGTCTCTTTGGTTGCAGAATGTAGTTGGGGTTTTAAAACTCTGTCTTGTATTATTGTATCAATAGTAGTTTGATAGTCACATAGCAACTGAAATCTGTGCATACCTAAAATATCAACTAAGCATTTGCAATTTACCCATGCTTCGAACCATATAAATGTAGATGCACCATCTGACAATACTTTGTTAAAAAACCGTTTTCCACATGTTCGTTGTCTAAGATTATATTCCATGTACATGATGCATTGTTATCAATGGGCATTGTCCAGAAATATTTGTTTCTACAATATTTTCTCTTCATCCATGTACTCCATAGATTTTTTTAATAAGTAGATTCCACATTAATTTTAAACAAGCAACTCTTTTCAGATCAGAAAATAGTTTAAGGCCGATGCTTCCCTCTGCTTTAGGCTTACATAAAATAGCCCAAGCTAAATTATGTTTCCTGCCACTCCAAAAGAAGTCTGTGCATAAAGCATTGATTTTGTCCATTGAATGTTTGGGTAGTTGGTAGACAAAAATCCAATAAAGTACAGTAGTAGTGATAACCAATATTTATTTTAATATTTATATATCTATATAAATATATTTATAACATATGAATATATATATATATATATATCTTGGGCTCTGTATTGGGTTGAAACTTGGGCTGTAATGCCTTTAATAAAATCTTACCCATTTACCAAAAAAAAAACATATGAATATATATATTAATAAAACTAAAACAAATATTTTTTTATTTTCTATTCCAGATCGTGTGTACAGTACATAAATTTTTTATTATTTAATTTACTACTTTAAGATATATTTTAATTGAATATTCATTCGAATTTACATAAAATATTTATAAAAAATTATTTTCGAAACCATTTTTCAAATTTTAAAGTTCCAATAAATCACAAATGATATTTTGAATTTTGAAGAAAATTTCCCAATTTTTTCGACTAAAATTTATTTTTATTTAATTTATTAATTTTCGAACGATTTGAATAATAATTTTTAAAAATAACAAAAAAAATTATTTAATTATTTTCTGGACGAGAGCTTATCTGGTGTTAACATAATTTTATAAAATTTAAAAAATATATTTCATAACATATTTGATTTTATATAATTTATTTATGAAGAATATTAATTTAAATAATAATAAATAATTATAAAATTATTTTTTCAAAATTTCTGTTACCAAAAATTTATACATACAAAATTATATAATCAATTTTAATTATAGTATAATGTTGTAACTAAATATAAACCATATGTACGTAATAATATATGTGTATGTGTGTGTATATATATAATTTAATAAAATATTAATTAGTATATATATTATGTTGCTGTACCGATCTAATAAAAAATGATTTATTATTTATTTTGTAAGTATATACATATAACCAAACCAATTTGTAACAATAGTAATTCATCAGATTTGCCACCTAACTAACAATATAATACACGCACACAATGAAACGTTATTTAAATAATTATAAACTATAATTTTATAAAACATACCTAAGAATTAAAGCCTTGGAGCACACCTTGAAAGGATGAACTCTTCCTTTTGAAACCTTTTCCAATTCGACAGATTGCTAGTCCTTGAACCGTTGACCTTTGACTATCATATAGTGATCGGCGTTGAGTTGATTTGAACTTGATTTGATGGAGCACTAATTAATTTTGACCAGCAAGATGTGATGGAGATGGTAGCTAAAAGTCCTAGTCAAAGTTTGGGTTTGCTTGTATAGTGGGTAGAAAGGAGGAAAAAATGGATCTCATCCCATACTAGTTCCCCTTTTATTCGAGCCATCAAAAATCTAGCATCTAAACCCTATTTGAGCCTCTTCTCCTGCCATGTTGCAATCAAAAATTTCTCCTGCCATGTTTGCTTGTATAACTATTATAAATGTATTTAATAATATTTATTCCTCGAATCATAATCAAATTTTTATAATTAATATTTCATAATTATTAATTAATTTATTATAATTATGAATGATGTGCACGTAAATGTGCATATATTTACATCCATATTTTATCTCTTTTTATTTAAATAAACATCATATTTGGGCATTTGTACATGTTAAAACCAAAATTCAATTATTTTTCAAACCATCATATTTTCATCTTCATTCAGGGGCAAAATGGTCATTTTTGTGCGTGTGTAAATTTGAGAACTTTTACTTGGATATTTTTGATGATTTCTATAGGAATTTGGATGCATATGGAAGAGGCTTATATGAAGATACATGCATGCACAAATTAATACAAAGGAAAGAAGAGGGAAATAATTCAAAGTGAAGATCATGGAGGACCCCACCTACCCACCTACCTTAATGAACAAATTAGAGGCTAATGAACATGCTTATGGAATTAATGGCTTCATGTACACTTAAATGATGATTAGTAGAAGCTAATGATTACTTGACCTCCACACTTCCTAAGGGGTATTTCAGGAAGCCCCCTAAAAATAGAATTAGGGTTTTAAGCATGTATAAATAGCCCTCTTATGTACATGTAAATCATCTTCTACTCTTTCATTTTACTTAGGAATTAAGAGATCAAATTGTAAGCTCAATGTTTTATTTCATAGAACATTGAGCTCACAATTTGATCTCTTAATTTCCTAAGTAAAATGAAAGAGTAGAAGATGATTTACATGTACATAAGAGGGCTATTTATACATGTGTAAAACCCTAATTCTATTTTGAGGGGGCTTCCCAAAATACCCCTTAGGAAGTGTGGAGGCCAAGTAATCATTAGCTTCAACTAATCATCATTTAAGTGTACATGAAGCCATTAATTACATAAGCATGTTCATTAGCCTCTAATTTGTACATTAAGGTAGGTGGGGTCCTCCATGATCTTCACTTTGAATTATTTCCCTCTTCTTTCCTTTGTATTCATTTGTGCATGCATGTATCTTCATATAAGCCTCTTCCATATGCATCCAAATTCCTATAAAAATCATCAAAAATATCCAAGTAAAAATTCTCAAATTTACACATGCACAAAAATGACCATTTTGCCCCCGAATGAAGATGAAAACATGATGGTTTGAAAAATAATTGAATTTTGGTTTTAACATGTACAAATGCCCAAATATGATGTTTATTTAAATAAAAAGAGGTAAAATATGGATGTAAATATATGCACATTTACGTGCACATCAAATACCCCCACACTTATCTTTTTATTCGTCCTCGAATAAAGGAAAAAGATAAATCCGTTTTCGTAGGGAGTACGATTGCATTGAGCGTATGCAACAAGCCGTTAAACCTCTGGGTGTCCCCAGTAGGACGAGTGTTGTCTCGTGAGGGTTTTTAGCGGATACTACCCACAAAATCCAGATGCAAAGTGAAAATATTTACAAAATGCAAGATTTATTTACAATGGGATGAATGCAAGTTCTTGAAAATATTTACAAATGACGGATTTACTCTTAAATCGACACAAAGAAGTTAAATATAAGTCTTGGTCATTATCTTGAAAATTTGAGTCATTTACTCGTCAAAATTTCCAACAAAAATCAAGTCATCATAACAAATAGACAATAGTTTAACTCGTTGTTTCGGTTGACAACAAGTGTAACTATGAATAAATCCTTAGTTGATTATCAAAGTTTGTCAAAGTGGTATTCTCGTTTCTTTTCAATAACAAGTTAAATCAAACAAGTTAAAATGGTGCTTGGATTTCAATTGCTTACTCTCTCTTACTTGAAAATTTCATTGATATTGACAATATTTACATATGTCTAACTCAGGTAAACTGAAACCAGATATATTACCCGTGCACTGCCTTGGGGACTGATGTGAGGGGAATACAGAGCGTGACGAGTGAACACACAAGTGTGAATACTTATCGACTATAGGCGTTATTAAAAAGAATTTTTATATACATACACCTAACTCAGATAAACTGAGGCCAGATATACCGATCATGCACTGCCTTTCGGGCTTACGTGAGAAGAGTATAGAGCATGGCAAGTGAACACACGAGTGTGAACACATGACTCTAGGTGTTAAATATATATATATATATATACATATATACAAATGTTTTTTTTGAAGAAAAAGAGAGTTTTGCAAAATCATCTTAGCACCATTTAACTTAGAAGATAAAAATGTTATATCCTTTACTTTAAATTTACCATTTTTTTAAACAAAGATTTTCAATTAGAACATATTTCATAATTAACACATATGAACCTTCCTATATACTAGTTAAACCATTGTTATTTGTAATCAAACTTCATTTTTATTTTTGTTAAGACAAATAAATTTTCAAAAATTTCAATTTGTTAACCAAAACTTATACTTATCCCATAATGTTTCCTAAAAAATAAATCAAAATGCTAAAAAGAAATTATTTTTGAGATTTTGAAATTTTGAGATTTTTTTTAAGTTAGAAGAAAAATGAAAGCTCAAAAATGCCATGAAACTAAAAAAAATGAAAATGAGACTCCCCCCACACTTAATTTTGACTGTGTCCCCATAGTCAATGCATGATATAATGAGTGTAACGGGGAAAACTATGTACATATTTACAAAAGAGGGTTAACATTCTTACTAGACGTAGCTTGGCTCATGAAGGATCATGAGCTCCTCCTCTTGGTTATTTGGCAATTCCAAGAAAGGTTTCAGACGATGACCATTGACTTTGAAAACCGATCCATCCCTGGGGTTTTCTATTTCTACGGCACCATGTGGAAAAACAGTTCGTACCACAAATGGTCCGGTCCATCTCGATTTAAGTTTTCTAGGGAATAAATGAAGTCTTGAGTCATATAAAAGAACTTTTTGGTTAGGCGAAAACGTTTTCCTTAGGATTGACTTGTCATGAAAAACATTGATTTTTTCTTTGTAAATTTTATCGTTTTCATACGTGTCGTTCCTAAGTTCTTCTAGTTTGTTGAGTTGTAGTTTTCGGTTTTCGCTAGCTTTCTCAAGATCAAAGTTTAAGTTCTTAATTGCCCACGGCGCTTTGTGTTTGATTTCAACGGGTAAATGGCAAGCTTTACCGTAAACTAAATGAAATGGGGACATCCCAAGGTTAGTTTTAAAAGTAGTACGGTAAGCCCGAAGCGCGTCGGTCAATTTCTGAGACCAATCTTTTCAATTTTTATTGACAGTTTTCTCCAAGATTTGTTTTATTTGTCGATTTGAAACTTCAACTTGGCCACAAGTTTGAGGATGATACGGAGTGGATAACTTGTGGGTTATCGAGTATTTTTCATTAAAGTTTCAAAAGAACGGTTGCAAAAATGGGTCCCGTTATCACTGATTATTATGCGAGGTGTGCCGAACCTCAAAAAGATGTTTTCTTTGAGAAATTTCACAACAATTTTATGATCGTTGGTTTTGCAAGGAATGGCTTCGACCCATTTTGAAACATAATCGATAGCGAGAAAGATATACAAGTATCCAAAAGAATTGGGAAAAGGTCCCATAAAGTCTATACCCCATACATCAAAGATTTCGATCGTAAGAATGGGGTTTAGAGGCATAATATCTCGTCAAGAAATTCATCCAAGCATTTGACATCGATCGCAAGTTTTACAAAATTCAAACGAGTCTTTGAAAAGAGAAGGCCAATAGAAACCACACTGAAGCACTTTTTCCGCAGTTTTTCGAGGACCGAAATGTCCACCACACGCTTGATCGTGGCAAAATGAAAGAACACTCCTAATCTCATTATCCGGAATGCAACGTTGGATGATTTGGTCGGGACAATATTTGAACAAGTATGGATCGTCCCAATAGATGAGGGAGTTTCTTTAGTGACTAAGTAGTTCACTATATCAGCGTACCATGGGTCGATGGAAACTGAAAGGAGTTGTTCATCGGGGAAGTTTTCATTGATTGGAAAAGAAGATGGTGCGTTCGGAAGACGAGACAAGTGATCGGCTATGACGTTATCAGATCCTTTTTTGTCTTTAATTGTAAGGTCAAATTCTTGAAGTAAAAGGATCCAACGAATCAAGCGGGATTTGGCATCCTTTTTAGCGAAGAGATATCGAAGCGCAGAGTGGTCCGTGTCAGTAATGTGTGACCCTATCAAGTATTGTCGGAATTTTTCGAGAGTAAAAACGACAGCTAGAAGCTCTTTTTCGATTGTTGTGTAGTTAAGTTGAGCGTCGTTCAAAGTCATACTCGCGTAGTAAATGATGTGAAGGATCTTGTTGATGCGTTGTCCTAAGACAGCACCAATGGCAAAGTTCGAAGCATCACACATTATTTCGAAAGGAAGATCCCAATTGGGCACACAAATGATTGGAGCAGAAATGAGTTCGTTCTTAAGACGTTCAAAAGAAGAGATACAATCAGAGTTAAAACCGAAAGGAACATCTTTTCCAAGAAGAGTCGTCAAAGGACGAGCAATTTTGCTAAAATATTTCACAAAGCGTCGGTAAAAGCCCGCGTGTCCTAGAAATGATCGAATGTCCTTAACAGATTTGGGAATGGGTAGATTTGCAATTACGTCGATTTTCGCTTTGTCTACCTCAATGCCTTTATTTGAGATGATATGTCCAAGGACTATGCCTTGTCTGACCATAAAGTGGCATTTTTCAAAATTCAAAGTCAAATGTTTTTCTTTACATCGATTTAGAACTAATTCGAGACGATGTAAACATTGGGAAAAAGAATCGCCAAGGATTGAGAAATCGTCCATAAAAACTTCTAAAAAGCGTTCAATCATGTCGGAAAAGATTCCAACCATGCATCGTTGGAAAGTTGCAGGAGCGTTACAAAGTCCGAATGGCATACGTCGATAAGCAAAGGTACCGAATGGACATGTGAAAGTCGTTTTCTCTTGATCTTCGGGAGCGATGGGAATTTGGTTATAGCCGGAATAACCATCGAGGAAGCAATTGAATTCGTGGCCGGCTAAACGTTCGAGCATTTGGTCGATGAAGGGAAGAGGGAAGTGATCTTTTCGTGTTGCGGCATTTAGTTTTCGGTAGTCAATGAAAACATGCCAACCTGTTTGAGTACGAGTTGGAATAAGTTCGTTTGAATCGTTCTTGACAACGGTTAGCCCAGACTTTTTCGGTACAACGTGAATTGGGCTAACCCATGAACTATCGGAGATTGGGTAAATGATTCCGTTGTCGAGAAGTTTAAGAATTTCATCATGCATAGCATCTTTCATTTTTGGGTTAAGCCTTCGTTGCGTGTCACGAACAGGCTTGGCATCGTCGATTAAATGAATGCGATGTTGGACAAGAGCGGGACTAATTCCCTTTATATCGGAGATCGACCATCCAATCGCTTCCTTGTTTTTCGAAAGAATAGAAAGTAAGGAGGTGTTAACCCTCTCTTATTTACGACTTAGCGACCTATACGACTCAACGACTTAAGGGAATAGGCGACCTAACTATCCAAGGCACAAACGACTTAACGATCTATAACAAGGCAACGACCTAACGACCTAAAGCATAGAGCGGCTCAATATGGCACGCCTCAACGACCTAAGAAGCTCCAACGACCTAGCGACCTAAAGACTCCTGCGACTCAACGGGTTAACAACCTAGCAACTCAATGAAGACAACGACCTAACGAGTTAAGGAAAGAGCGACCTGACGACCTAGCGAGCTTCAAAGTTAAGCCGCATGCACACTACCTCTTCCATTAGGTCGCTTATGACCTAAACAAGCCGAGATAACTTCTGAACTACACATGCTAAGTCGCTCACAACATATATCTCATCCATGATGGCCCCATTAAGTCGCTAACGACTTACGCAACCTTGGGATGGCTCTTAGGTCGCTCACTACCTATGACATGGCCGACCTAAGCCCAACTTCTCCTATAAATACCCCGGCAACTCCGCACTAGAAAGGGGATGATTTTTCTGGAGCGCCAAGACTTTGCTGTTTTCACGGCTCGCTCCAACACTTCAAATGCAAAAGACACTCAAAAGAACCTTCGGAAAAGATCAAGTTCATTCAACATGAATCCAAAGAGCCTTTCTGCATCAAAGTTCTAACAATCTGTCCTAATTGTGTTGTAATTGAAGGATCATTTTAAAATCTGTAATCAAATCAGCGATAGAAGAGATTAAGTGGACGTAGGCTTGATTTTGAGCCAAATCACTATAAAAATTGTTGTCTCTTTTACTGTTTTTTGCTTGCTTTTAGTTCCCGTACCAACGGGTGGTGCTTTCGCTATGTCACAAATCACACCGGGGTGTTAGCGTATATTTTTAGTGTTAACATTTTTGGTGCTTTCACTGAGAACCGAACTCAGGGGTGCTCTCATCATTGCTTCACAAAGATTTGTGGAAAGGCTCTCCTTAAGAACCAGAAGTCTGTCCGAAATTATGGCTCTTGGAAGGAAAAGTAAATCTACTAGATCTAGAAATGCTTATGACAACACCGCCACTTCTCCCACGTCAAATGAAGCGGCTCCTAGTGTTGGAGTCACGAGGGCGGAATTGGATGATGTAGTGTCTGGATTGTATCAACAAATGGAAAACCAGAACACTTTGATGTTGGACAAGTCGAATGCTTTGCTTGGAGTTAACCAGCAACCAGAAAATAATGAAGAAACCTTTCCTGAGGATCTTCATGATTCCCAAGGGAAAAGTATTCCTCAGAGAGCAGCTGGCACCGCCGAAGGGGCACCTCCCTAAGCTGGAGGTTTAAGGCCGCAGCCAACTCTTCGTGAGCGTTTGTCCAGGCAAACTTCCAAAAAAGTAGCTGACGTCTGTCCCGCGGGGCCTCTAAACGATGAGGAGTACCTCTCGGGAATGATTCGACAAATTATGAAAGAGAGCATGCAAAGGAAGGAAGATGAAAGTGACTGGGTGTTTGCTCTAAGTAAAACTCCTTTTACTGAAAGAATTTTGAAGGCTGGATTTCCAAAGAAGTTTGTTCCCCCCACTATTCCAGCTTATCGGGGGACAAGCGATCCTAACCAGTTCTTATACAAGTATGATTGGCATATGACAGGGGCCAGAGCAACAGATGAGATCAAGTGCAGATACTTTCCTGTGTACTTGGAAGGGGTGGCCCTGCTTTGGTTCACAAAGGTGCCAGTTCGATTCGTGGATCAGTTCTCCGACCTAACTCGGAAATTCAAAGACCAGTTCAGGTTATATGCTTCGAAGGCCAAGGACATAATGTCACTATCCAGCCTCGAACAAAGCCCCAGAGAGTCAATCAAATATTTCTTAAACCGCTTCAATATAGCCTTGACCGAAGTTGATAATGCAGAGCCTCGGATGATTCTGACTTACTTGATGCGAGCTATTGAAAAATCAAGTGAATTCGTAAAATGGCTAAAGATGAAAGAGCCAAATTCACTTGAGAAGTTCTACAAGAAGGCCGATGAATTCATGCGCTTATAAAGCCGTCCTGTGCCAGCAAAAGTAGACGTGGCTGAAGTTAAGAATAACAATGTTGCTTCTAACAAAAAAGAATCTGGTGGCCATAAGAGGGAGAATGACGGTGGGAAAAAGCAGAAAGATGTGAAGAAGACTCGCCACTTTAGACCTTCAGATTTTACTCCCTTAACTGATACTCCAGAAAATATCTTTTTCGCAACCAAGGATGCTATCGAATACCCCAAACCACCTGAGATGAAGCCTGGGAAAAATGCTGTGCATAATGGGAGATTCTATCGATTCCACAATCAACCTGACCACGACACTAATGAATGTCGCCATTTAAAGAACTTGATTTAAGAGCTGTTGAGACAGAATAAACTACAACAATATGTGAAGAGAAACAGAAGTGACCCGACCTCATCTACTCAGGAGCAGCAAGTTCCTGCTCATCAATCCAACTCAGGTGAGAGGACTGTAGCGCAGGAATCTGAGAGGCCTGTCATTAATGTTATCACAGGGGGTCCTCACCCAGCGGGCAGAAGTTGGGGTGAGATGGAGAGATATGCTCATGCTTTGAGATATGCCCCGGCGGAAGAAAATGTTTTTGTCTTGGAAGATGTTGCACCTTTAAAACAGCAAAGAACTTTTAACGATGACATCATATTCCGGGCTAGAGACTCTATTGGAGTTGAGGCTCCCACCATGGATCCTTTGGTAATATCTGCAGTCATCGGATCAGTCATTGTAAGAAGGGTGCTTGTTGACTGCGGCGCCTCTTGCAATATCCTCTTCAGAAAGACATTTGATCAGATGAAAATTCCCATGGCTGATGTCCAAGCTTCCTCACAGAAGATTGTTGGGTTCACTGGAGAACCAAAATAGCCTATTGGGACCATTGACTTATTTGTAGAGCTCGGAGAAGGGGAAAAGAAGGTGGTCCGAAAACAAACCTTTGTGATTGTTGATGAATTCTCCGCTTACAATGCCTTCTTGGGACGACCGACTCTTGCCGTATTCAAGGCCATTCTCGCCCCATGGTGCCTGATTATGAAGTTCCCCACTGATAATGGCGTCGGTGTTGTAAAGGGGGACCAAAATGCCGGGCGAGAATGCTATTTCATAGAGTTACGGGAAAGAAAGAAAAGAGAAATGGGTAAGGGTGCGGTAGCTCCGCTCCGCATCAAAGAGCCCACCTTGTAGCAATTACAGGGTGGATCCTGCACTGGTGAGCATAGTGGTGCACGTAAAGAGATTGATCCCAGAAAAACCAGTGTAGGGGAGAGTAGAGTGGTGTCGGTGGAAGTAACGGTGCCAATACCTGTTGACCTAAATGATCCAAACAAGGTGCTGAATGTGGGTTCACAACTCGGTATGACGGTTCAGAATATGCTGATATCATTCTTGAAAGCAAGCCTGGATGTATTTGCTTGGAGTCATGCCGATATGTGTGGAATATCTCCAGAAATCGCAGTGCATGCTTTGAATATTGATCCAAAATTCACACCCGTAAAGCAGAAAAGAAGAACCCAGGGTCCTGAAAGATCGACAACATTAAAAGAAGAAGTAGATCGGCTCATGGAAAATGGTTTCATCAGAGAATCCACTTATCCAAATTGGGTTTCTAATCCGGTGTGGGTTAAAAAAGCAAATGGGAAGTGGAGAGTATGCATCGACTTTTCAGACTTGAACAAAGCATGCCCCAAAGACCATTTCCCGTTGCCCAGAATTGATCAGTTGGTGGATGGAACAGCCGGACATGAATTATTGTCTTTTATGGATGCTTACTCAGGATATAATCAAATCATGATGCATGAGCCATATCAGGAGGACACGAGCTTCATCACTAATGTTGGTCTTTACTGCTATAAAGTCATGCCATTCGGACTAAAGAACACGGGGGCAACTTATCAAAGACTTGTTAATGCCAGGTTCAAACCCAGATTGGCAAGACTATGGAAGTGTATGTCGATGATATGTTGGTGAAATCGAAGAAGGCAGTAGACCACATGGATCATTGGGTAGAAATGTTCGCGGTTCTCCGAAAGTATGGGATGAAGCTAAATCCTCTGAAATGTTCATTCGGGGTAGAGTCCGGAAAATTCTTGGGTTTCATTGTGAGTGCTAGGGGCATCGAAGCTAATCCTACTCAGATTACTGCTTTAAGTGAAGTCAAAGCCCCTAGAACAAAGAAGGAATTGCAAAGCCTCAACGGGAAAGTCGCTGCTTTGAGTCGGTTTATTTCCAGGGTCACTGATAAATGCATTCCCTTCTTTGATGCTCTGAAGAAAGGAAAGAAAAACTTTGAGTGGACTCCTGAATGTCAGAACGCTTTTGATGAACTGATTCGTCACATGGAAAAGCCTCCAATACTTTCTCAGCCCAGCAATGGTGAAGATCTTTTCATATACTTAGCGGTTTCATCTCATGCTCTCAGTGCAGCATTGGTACGGGAAGACGCAAAAGTTCAGCGCCCGATTTATTACATCAGCAAAAGGTTCGCTGGGGCAGAGATGAATTATTCGAAGCTGGAAAAGCACGCCTATTGTCTATTGATTGCGTCCAGAAAGTTGAGGCCATATTTCCAGGATCATCCTATTAAAGTCCTCACTGATCAACCTCTAAAGCAAGTCCTATTTCGCCCTGAAACTTCGGGTCGTCTTCTGAAGTGGAATATTGAACTCAGTCAATATGATATCACCTACCATCCTCGAAGAGCAATCAATGGACAAGCTTTAGCAGATTTCATTGCAGAATACACAGATAAAAGTGGCAGTGAGGAAGAGGTGACTGATGACATCCCGATCCGATGGAAATTATATGTTGATGGTGCAAGAAATGACTATTGTTCCGGAGCTGGGGTTGTGCTTGAAACCCCCGAAGGGCGGTCATTGTGTTATGCATTGAGATTAGAATTTCCTTCGACAAATAATGAAGCTGAATATGAAGCTCTTATTGCCGGCTTGAAGATTGCTAAAGAACTGAACATCAAAGTATTGCAGATCTTTAGTGATTCCTAGCTTATTGTATGCCAAGTCAAGAAAGAGTTTCAAACTAAAGGAGGAAATCTGCCTGCTTACTTGTCAAAGGCCTGGGAGCTTCTCGATGATTTTGATCATTATACAATAAGCCATATACCCCGAGAAGAGAACAAGAAGGCAGATTCTCTCGCAAAATATTCAAGCTCTGGCGTAGCTCAATTATTAGGATTGGTCCCTGTGGAAGTCTTGTCAGCTCCGAGTACTGATGAGATGGATATTAACTGGATCATGGCTGTATCTTAAGAGCAGGAGTCGTGGATGACCCCGATCAAGGAATATCTACTCAACGGCTCCCTACCAGAAAACTCAAAAGAGTGCCAGAAGCTGTTAAGAAAAGCCTCAAGCTATGTAATTCAAGACGACCATTTGTACAGACGAGGATTCTCGATGCCATTACTCCGATGTGTAACCAAAGAAGAGGCTAAGACAATTTTAGCTGAGGTGCACGGAGGAGAGTGTGGGGATCATTCAGGTGGCCAAACTCTTGCAAAGAAAATTCTCCGCTATGGGTATTTTTGGCCAAATATTAATCAAGATGCTGCTAGCTACTCCCGAAAGTGTGACAGATGCCAGAGATTTGCAAAAATCCCAAGAGCACCTTCCACTGAGCTAACACAAATAGTCAGTCCATGGCCATTCGCCATTTGTGGGATAGATCTCATTGGGCCTTTGCCGATTGCCAAGTCCGGAATCAAATATGCTATTGTTGCTGTCGATTATTTCACTAAATGGGCTGAAGCTAAACCATTGGCTACTATTACCTCTAAAAAGATGATAAACTTTGTGACTAAAAATATCATTTGCAGGTATGGTGTGCCTCAGAAGATAATCACAGACAATGGTACCCAATTCGAAAGCGAAGAGTTCCAGGACTTTTGCAGGCGATTCAAGATCCAAAAAAGCTTCTCAGTAGTGGCTCATCCGCAGGCAAACGGGCAAGTGGAAGCAGTAAACAAAATTATCAAATTAGCCATCAAAAAATAGCTGGAAAAAGCAAAAGGTGGTTGGGTCGATAAGCTGCCACTAGCACTATGGGCATATAGAACTACCCACAAAACTGCGACTGGGCACACTCCATTCTCATTAGCATATGGATCAGAAGCAATGATTCCAGTGGAAATAGAGGTCCCCTCACACAGGAGAATTCATTTCAACCAAGCTGAAAATGAAAAGCTGCAACTTGAAGCACTTGACTTGCTTGATGAAAGAAGGAAAGAAGCTGAGCTCAGAGTTGCAGCTCATCAGCAAAGGATAGCCAGGCACTTCAATTCTAAAGTTCGCCAACGCAGCTTTGAAATTGGGGATCTAGTCTTGAAAAGGGTCATGACAACAACGGGAGTGTTTGGGCCAAACTGGGAAGGGCCATATGTCATAGGCAAAAAACTTTTTGATGGCACTTTCAAGCTCACAACTGTCGAAAGAGACCCAATTCTGAAAGCCTGGAACAGCAATCACTTGTGTCCATATTTTACTTAGAAGCTATGCTTAAATTTGTAAACTGATTGTGGATATATCATTCTTGCATTATAAACCATTGTAAGATCAGTGTGAATCAATAAGAAGAACTATAAAGTGGATGTAGGCCCAATTCTTGACCGAACCACTATAAATCTTGTGTTCTCTACTACTATAAAATGCCTGTCTCATTTCGATGTGCGAATATCTTAAATATGTTGCTAAAATGTCGATTTAATATTGCAGGCTATTAAAGCAAAGCTTACCTATTCAACACATCGCAAGGCCAAGCGATTCCTACAAATCACTCAACAAACAAATGTCAAGCCTCAAAAATTCCATATTCAATTCCTACATAAGAAGTGCTTCTCACAAACAGTTGGTGATTCCACCGAAGGGGCACCTTCCCAAAGTGAAGGTTCCAGGCCCTTGCTAACTGATTGCGATCGTTTGTGCAAACAGACATCCGGTTAAGTAGCTTGCGCCTGCCCCGTGGATTCACTTAACAATGAAGTACACTTCTCTGGAAGAATCAAACAACCTGTAAAATAGAGGAACATGTACTTAGAGGTGATAACGAGGAATCGCTGAGGAACAGATGGTGAAAAGACATGGGCGAGCAGTCAAAAACAGCCAAAATGTAATCTTGTCTCTCAACAAAAAGGTTGGCGGAACCACCGAAGGGGCACCTTCCCAAAGTGAAGGCACTGGGCCCTTGCTAGTTAATTCTGATCGTTTGTGCAAACAAACATCCAATTAGGTGGCTTGCGTCCGCCCCGTGGATCCATTTAACTGTGATAAATAACTTTCAGACAAAACAAAGAAAGCCCTCTTCGGAGGCACACTTCCACAAGTTGAAGTGCCAAAGAAAGCCCTCCTCCGAGGCACACTTCCACAAGTTGAAGTGCCAAAGAAAGCCCTCCTCGGAGGCACACTTCCACAAGTTGAAGTGCCAAATAAAGCCCTCTTCGGAGGCACACTTCTACAAGTTGAAGTGCCAAAGAAAGCCCTCTTCGGAGGCACACTTCTACTCTCATGGTAAGATCAATTTCTCCATAATGAGAACATTCTTCCCCCAAGAGTTGAAGTGCCAAATAAAGCCCTCTAACGAGGCACGCCCAAAAAAATAAATGTTATCTCTTGAAAAAAGTCGTTGATGGAACCACCGAAGGGGCACCTTCTCAAAAAGAAGGTTCCAGGCCGCAACTAACTGCTCGCGATCGTTTGTGCAAACCAAATATCCGATAAAGCAGCGGACGCCTGTCCTGTGCGCCCACTTAGCGATGAGATATAACTTTCTGGCAAACAAATCAAAGCCCTCTTCGGAGGCCCGCTTCACCGCGTAGGGGAATCCACTTTTCAAAAATAAAAGTGACCATCTCCGAAAGTTGAATTGTAAAAAAAAACTTTTCTAAAAAAAAAGGAAAGAAAACTTCTCCGATACAAGGCACACTCTACTAGAGCAGAATATATTTCCTCAAAATGGAAGAATTGTTCTCCAGAATAAGAGTACAAGTCTTTTCAAAAAAGGAGAAGATTGCAATAAGCCGTGGTATGGGGGCAATATAGCTACATTAATAAAAGCAACACTCAAGCAACATACCACGAGCTCACTGCAGTATCATGCAAAGAAAATAAAGAAACTTGTGCTAAAATAGGGAATAAATGCATTCATAAATACAGACAAAAGATTGTACAAGTAAAAAGAGTCATTTTATTCCATACTATAAATTTTTTTTTATACATGTGCAGGTTTCAAAAAGCGGGGGCCGGTACCCGCACAATCTCCGGTCAATACAAGTCTTTAGATACAAGAAAAAAGCAAAAGAGCAGAAAAAGAAGGATAAAACCAGACTCATTTCTTCTTCTTCCCGCCGCCTTTGGAGCCCTCATCTGGCCTAATGGTTAACTTCTTGAGTCGGCTTGAACTCTTCGGGGAAGAAGGAGAAAGAGGTGCAGTTGGGTCCTCTTCCGCTTTCTCATCGCTAGCAGAAGCGTCCTTAGCAGAAGCATCCTTCTTTTTCTTTGAAATTCCATGCTTTCCCCTCTTCCTTGAAGAAGATTCGCTACCCGGAGTGATCAAATCAATCAGCTTTGTATCATCAGCAGTAAATTTCTCCGGGGTCCACTCACCCTCCTCAAGTTCTTCGGCTTTCTGCTCTTGTGAAGCGGCTGGGTCATCTAAGCCTTGAAGAGCTCCTATTTGTTCTTCTTGCGACCCCGGTTGAGAAGCAGAAGGAGGAGTAACTTGAAGAGGTGGAGGGGCAACAGCTGGATAATTAAACATCAGTATTCCTCACAAAGAGAGGAGATAGTGGCACGTCGAGGCTTAAGTAAAAAGCAAGAAGTTCATCGAGCTCATGTGAAGCAAACGAGTAGTCCACTTGAGCTGGATCAGTGTCGAAGTTACCTGGAGAGCTTAGATTTATCACGTCAATTTCAAAATCTTGGGCTTCGGTGCTTTCTTGGGCCTCGTCTTCGGCATGAGCAGCTGTAGTTTCGGTTTCGGCTTTAGCAGGAGGCGGAGAGTGGGAACTGGAGCCAATAATATCGATGCCGACCGGAGCCGAAGTACTAGTTGGGTCGGCTAAAGGTGCCTTCCCTAGATGCTCTCCTTCCGCCGCTTCGGCTCTTTCCCTTGCAAGTTGTTCTTTCCCTCTGGCAAGGGCGGCACACCCCTCATCATCCAAATAATGAGCCTCAAAATCCTCCTCAGTGTAGCCAGCATCTCTAAGCACTTCAACTGCTTCCTCACACACTTCAGCCAGGGTAACCTCATACTTTGGGCCCAAAAATGAAAGACTGCCATGCCCCAAGACGCTGAGAACATAAAACTCGAATTGAGTGGAGCTAATGTTGGCCTTAGTCACCTCATGCGAGTGTTCAGATGCTGCTTTTCCAGCAATGGCCTCGTCACGCTCTTTTTCAGCCATAGAAAGCTGGGCCTTTAACATTGTAATCTCCAAATCTTGGGAGCTAGTTTTTTCCCGCAGCTGAGCAGCATCTTTGCGGTAAATTTCTACGATTTTCCGCTCCGCCTCAAGTTTAGCCTCAGCATCTCGTTGAGTAGCATGGGCGTCTCTTACTTGCTTTTGGAGAACCTCTTCCTTTTGAGTATAAGAAGTTGAAGAGGTGGCAAGATCATCTTTAAGCTTCTTGATTTCAGCCTCAAGTTCCTCGTTGTGGGCGGTGATGCTTTTCATCTCCGTATCATGCTGATCAAGAACTTTTTGCCACTCAGACTTATCGCTCTCCATGGTCAGCATAGCCTCGAGATTTAAGCGATTTAATCTCTGAAGCTCATCAACTAGTTTTTGCCAACCGGACATTCTTTCAATATCAAGCTTGACAACGTCAAGATTTCTCAGCATGGCCTGTTTATCAATTGGAACCAGGTCCAGATCGAAATGTACTCCTTTCAAACACCAATGCGAAAATCAGCTTTGGAGTGCAGTCGGAGGCTTCTCAACTTGATAAGGAGGCCTATTAATGATTGATTGAATTTCAGCTCTTTTAAGGGCATGAGAACTAGAAGGGATGTCTAAAGAGATAGAAGCAGCAGGCACTTGAGAAATTTCAGATGTAGATTTTTCGCTAAGCTTGGCTCGCTTGCTTGAATCTTCAGCTATATGACTCTTCCCCCTATCATCATGAGACTTTATTTTATGGGAGTCATCATCCCTTTGGTAAGAGTCATGACGGTCGTCTCTTCTTCCATACCGCTCCTCATAAGCCTGCCTTTCACGTGCTTTCCTAGCTGCTCTTTCATCATCAGTCTCCCTAGGGGCAGGAAGACAGCGCATGGGATCATAAGAATCACGCCTCGCATAGCGTTGAAAGTCATCATAATATGAGCCGCCGCGTCCCATGGGAGAACCTGAAATTGAAGAAGAGACAAAAATTTAGAGATCTTCGAAATAAAGAAGCTAAGTGCAAATAATTGCCAAAAATCCTAAGTGTGTGTGTGGCGTGCGAACTACGCGCATCAAGCTACAAACCACTCTTTAGCTTAGGAGTGATGTTGGCTTTTGTAGCAGGAGTCAACTCTTGAGTTGATGGGATTGGTCGCAGGACGGATGTCGCTTCAATTGATGGAGAAACAAGCTTAGAAGTGATGGTATCATCTTTAAAGAGCTCATGGGAAGTCACCATAAAGTCGTTCAGTCCTCCAAAGATATCATCACCATCGTGCCCAACGGAACGGGTCGTATCAGCAGTGCCCTCTTTAGCACGTTCTACACTCTTCGAAACAGAACTTTCTTTCTCAGCTTCCTCATCAGCCTCTTTAGTAGCCTTCCCAGAATGTTGAGGAAATTCCTCTTCTTCAATAACTGGGGGAAGTTTAGATTTGCCAGATAACTCCACACCGTCAGCGGAACTGGAGCATTTCACTAATGAAGTCTCCACAATAGGTTCCTTCAGTGCAAATTCTTCTGCGGAGGCTGGGGCATCTGACGCTTCTGCTTGAGAACTGGGGGCATCACGGGACTGAATGGATCGAGAAGAGTGCAAGAGTCCGAATTGGTGCAAGAATTCGTTCTTCTATAAAAACTTAATACTTCTCTCGCTGGCAGCTATGGCACTCAGTCTTTCGAAAGTTGATTTGTGAGCAGAATCTTTAGAGGGAGGAGGAAGTGCTGCAAAAGTAAAGAATGAAGTTAGCACTTGACGACTCGAATTTTGAAAGGCTTAGAAATGAAGCAAACAGAGATAGGTAGTCTTACTTCCTATTCTCCAGATACCATAGAATCCTGGGGGGCAACGGACAAAGAAGAACTGGTTTAAAAACCCGTGAGCGCTCTCAGGCAGATCCGTAATTAGCTTGCGGTTTCTTGCGCTCCTTACGAGAGTAATAGAAGGGTGATCTTTGTTCCTCCCAAATGAACACAAATAGCAGATCTCCTTGAAGCTTAGGAGGCGGATAAGCGTCCTCCTGAATAGTACGCACAATCCCATCAAAATGGCATAGCCATTAGGGTGCAACTGGAATGGAGAAATAGTTAATCGAAGGAGAAGTGTTCTAAGAAAATCGTTGAAGGGGGGAATAGCTCCATTCAGACACATTTGGCGATTGACTGCAATGAAACCAGGTGGCGGCCTATCGGCAGTGCCATTTACTCCCGGAAGAAGAGCATCCACTTCAGCAATGCTGAATTGAATACATAGCTGGTTGAAGGTCCGTTGGTTCAATGTAGTTGGGACTCTTTCCGGAGGATTATCCAAAGGGTCAGCGATTGGGAAAACCTCATCGGCATGCCCTACTATCTCTTCTTGTACTTGTTGAGAAGCCATTCTACACAAGGAACTGGATATTCAAATATGAAGGTGCACGTTTCTTAAAAGCGTGTGAAGTGTTGTGCAAAGCTACTGAAATAACAAGTAAATAAAGAAAAACTTGTATTAATACTGGTTGGCGCACGTCAATTCAGGAAGATTCAAGGCTTGTTATTGGATCAAAATTAAGTGTAGTATCAATGCAGATAATATTTAGTGATAAGCAGTTATAACTGGATGAATTTTGCGTTGATGCTTCATTTAAGTCAGTTGATTCACAGCATTTCACTTTTAATTAGATTCATATTATTTTACTTAAGTAACATATTATCTCTTTGACCTAATCCATCACTCGATGTGGGCAGTCGATGATGATTATATTCGTCCTAGTTTTCTATAGATGTTGTATTTAACAGGTTGTTAGCTTAAAAGTTAATACAATCTGTGAAAGAGTGCAACAAGTTCAAGCAGTTCATTTTGGCAGTTCAAGTTGGAAATTCAATCAAGTTCTGTCAAATTCTACAAGTATTCAAGTCCTGTTCATTCCTTGAGTCATAGGAACGACTTAAGTTAGCTCGAGACTCTTTAGGTCGTCCAGATCATGTCCAAACGACTTAACATAGGACGGGCTTCCCTAAGTCGCTCTGCTCGAGTTATAGAGTTCATCAGTCATGTTCCTATGAGTTAAAGCTATGCTGCGGGTTAAATTAGGTCGTGCTAATTCTTTAAGTCGTTCTGCTTTAAGTCATGTGCCATTCTAGCAAGTTAAGTCGCAGTCCCTTATGTCGTTCAGAGTTCAAATGTTAAGTTGTTAAGTCGTTCACTAAGCTAAGTCGCGCGATTCATGTCCAAACTGATAAGCCCTAGGTCGTTCGAAGCTCCTAAGTCGAGCACTTCCTAACTCTCCTTAACTCGCTAACTCCTCTTCATTCAACAACTCGCCTAACTCACTAACCCGTTAACTCGTAACGCGATAACCCGTTAGCATCTCCACAATAAAACCCACCATCTCTCCACACCACCAGATCATCCAAGACCGATTCAAATCGCCTCGGATCCATCATAAATCCGATGCACTGCTATGCTCTCATGAATTACAACGACAACATGTCCAACAACGATCAAAAATCGATCGTAACATGACTCGTGGTGAAATGCGGCACGTGATATCGGGTTAGGGTCGGAAAATGGGGGATTCACGATTCGGTGATGGTCGTGGTTGGATAATGATCGGATTCACTTACGTAGTGTGATAGTGAAGATGATCGACGACTGGTTAGTTTGAATTCTTCTTCGAGAGCTCGGAAATTCTTCAATGGCGAGTTAGAGTGTTAGAGCAGGTGAAGAGGAGAAGGAGTGACCTAAGCGACTTATATACAGGGGCAGTGGAACTCGAATCGGCATGAACGACCTAGCTCTCTCATAACTCGCTCACGACTTAACGACTTAGGATGGCACGTGTTAAGAAACATCGAAGCACACGACCTAGCTCCTAGGCGTATACTTTGAGGGGCAAGTGTTAACCCTCTCTTATTTACGACTTAGCAACCTATACGACTCAACGAATTAAGGGAATAGGCGACCTAACTATCCAAGGCACAAACGACTTAACGATCTATAACAAGGCAACGACCTAACGACCTAAAGCACAGAGCGGCTCAATATGGCACGCCTTAACGACCTAGCAACCTAAAGACTCCCGCGACTCAACGGGTTAACGACCTAGCAACTCAATGAAGACAATGACCTAACGAGTTAAGGAAAGAGCGACCTAACGACCTAGCGAGCTTCAAAGTTAAGCCGCATGCACACTACCTCTTCCATTAGGTCGCTTACGACCTAAACAAGCCGAGATAACTTCTGAACTACACATGCTAAGTCGCTCACAGCATATATCTCATGCATGATGGCCCCATTAACTCGCTAACGACTTACGCTACCTTGGGATGGCTCTTAGGTCGCAACTCCTAGGTCGCTCACGACCTATGACATGGCCGACCTAAGCCCAGCTTCTCCTATAAATACCCCGGCTACTCCGCACTAGAAAGGGGATGATTTTTCTGATGCGCCAAGACTTTGTTGTTTTCACTACTCGCTCCAACACTTCAAATGCAAAAGACACTCAAAAGAACCTTCGGAAAAGATCAAGTTCATTCAACATGAATCCAAAGAGCTGTTTTGCATCAAAGTTCTAACAATCTGTCCTAATTGTGTTGTAATTGAAGGATCATTGTAAAATCTGTAATCAAATCAGCGATAGAAGAGATTAAGTGGACGTAGGCTTGATTTTGAGCCGAACCACTATAAAAATTGTTGTCTCTTTTACTGTTTTCTGCTATTTTCTGCTTGCTTTTAGTTCCCGTACCAACGGGTAGTGCTTTCGCTATATCACAAATCACACCGGGGTGTTAGCGTACATTTTTAGCGTTAACAGGAGGTTTCTTGGTCAAGAGAGAGAGTTGCAGAAATTATGACGGGTATTGTTTCATTATCACCTAAGTATGCGTACTTAAGGTGATCGGGAAGTGGTTTGAGGTCCAACTTCGGGAGTTTTTCGATCAAAGAATTGGGTTGAGATTCGGACTCAACTGGAAGCGATTCAAAGGGAAGGGTGTATTCAATTTCGTTGGGAATTTCATGAAACAATTTTTCGTACTCGGCCTTGCATTCATCATCAAGATCAAGCGTCTTGTTTTCAAAGTTTTCATGAATGGCACTAACTTCGAATGTTTGGCCACGAGGGTCATTCGATTTTCTTTCAAGATTGAAAATATTAAGGTCCAAATTCATGTTTCCAAAAGAAATTTTCATCGATCCGTTACGACAATTGATTAAGGCATTTGAGGTGGGTAAGAATGGTCGTCCTAAAATCAATGGAATTTGACTTGCGGGATTTGACACGGGTTGTGTTTCAAGAACGATAAAATCAACGGGGAATATGAATTGCCCTACTTGAATGAGCACGTCTTCGATTTCTCCCACAGGCTTCTTAATGGATCGATCGACGAATTGAAGCGTTACTTTTGTAGGTTTAAGCTCGCCTAAGCCTAATTGTTCGTACACGAAGTATGGAATCAAGTTGACACTCGCACCTAAGTCTATCAAACATTTGTTAATCGTTTTGTCTCCAATTGTACACGAAATCGTAGGGCAGCCAGGATCTTTATATTTGACGGGCGTGGATTGGGACAAGACTTCACTCAAACTGGCGGCTAAGAAGACTTTTTTGGGCACTTGAGTGTGTCGTTTTTGGGTGCACAAGTCCTTAAGAAATTTCGCGTAAGTGGGAACTTATTGAACAATGTCAAGAAGAGGAATGTTAACTTTGACTTGTTTAAAAATTTCCAACATCTTTTCCATTTGGTCCAAGTGTTTCTTTGGTCGAAGACGATGTGGAAATGGGACACGATACTTGGTAGGCGGGTCTACTCGAGTAGAAGAAGAGTTTTGATTAGCATTCGATTCAAGGTTTGGCTCCATGTTTTGTTCAGATTCGTTCGTTGTTTTAGAAGCGTCGAGAGAAGTTTTCGGTAAATCGTTTGGGTTAACGACTTGATTATCGATTTGTTTACCGAAACATAAAGTTGTGATAGCATTCAATTGGGTGACGTTGCTATCTTGAACAACATGTGCTTGATTTGAATTTGCATTTTGATTTCTAGGATTTGAAATGGGTTGGCTTGGGAATGTTCCTCGTTCACGTTCGCTCACAAACATGGCTAATTGACTCATTTGCATTTCGAGTTTTGCAATTGATTGGTTCGTGTTTTGCATATATGAAGTCAATAAATTTTGCAAATTGCTGTTTGATTGAAGGCTTTGAGTAGTTGCTTTAGCCAATGTTTCAAGAGATTTCTCAGCGAAGTTAAACATTTATCGTCTTGGGGAGGATGAGTAGAATTTGGTTGAAAATTTGATTGTTGCGGTTGATTATGGGACGGGCCCGCAAAGTTTGGTTGAAAATTGTTGGGTTGAAAGGAAGGATTCGAAGCATTATTCGGAAATGCTTGAAAATTGGGACGAATCGTATTCATGTTGGGATTGTTTTGGTTCCATGCAAAATTCAGATGATTTCTCCAACTAGGGTTGTACGTTGGAGAAAACGGGTAGTTTTTGGCTTTATTGAAAGCATTGATTTGTTCGACAGAATTGGGACACTGATCGGCTATATGATTAGGATCGTTGCATTTATAACACATCGGTTGGGAAGCTTGGTTCATTTGATTTGATGAGAAAACATTATCGAATTTTTTAATCATTGCGTCGATCTTAGCTTCCAACGCAACAAAAGATCCTATCGAACGTGCACTTGATCGTGAGTAGATTGATTTTTCGTTCGAACGTTCCTATTGGGATGATTTTTCGGCTAGGTTTTCAAGAAATTGCCAAGCATCGTCGTGATGTTGGCAAGAAAGTTGTCTTGGCACATTGATTCGAGCATGGTACGTGAGCTATTTTCGAGTCCATCATATAAGATTTGGCAAATCGTCCATTTTTCAAAGTTATGGCGTGGACATTTTATCAAAAGCTCTTTGAATCTTTCAAAATATTTTCCGAATGGTTCTCCCTTGAATTGATTAAAATTTAAAATTTCATTTTGGATTCTACTCGTTTTTTCCAAGGGGTAGAATTTTTTCAAGAAAGCTTTTACGAATTCTTCCCACGTTTTAATCGAGTTCGATGGTAAGCTGTACAACCATTTTTCAGCGTAATCCGTAAGAGCGAATGGGATTAATCGAAGTTTGATTCCGTCATTGAAAAGTTGTTGGAGTTTTATGGTTGCACAAACTTGTTCGAATTTAGTCAAAAAGTTGTATGGATCATCATGCTCGAAATTGCCAAATTTCGGAAGCGTGGCAATATGGTTCGAATGGATTTCGAAATGGTTACCCGTAGGGGCGGGTAACGTGATGCAAGATGGAATAGAAACTCTATCGGGAAAGATTCTATCCATAAGAGTTCGAGGGGCGTTCTCGTTCGCCATTTCGGGAGGATCCTTTGTTCGAGTTAAACGGTTAGTTGTCGAGTCGCAAGTCCAACGGTTTGTTGTTGTGTCACGAGTCCAATTACTCATGCACAAGTGAAAGTTGAGAAGAGAAAGAAGTTAGAATTGAGTTTAGAGAATGAAAGAGATTTGAAAAATGGGGTGAAAATTTGTTTTTGTTTTTCTTTTTAAAGGAAGAAAAATATTTACCAAATGAAATTTATTTTCAAAAGAGAAGTTTGATTTTTGTTTTGTTTTTGGTTTTTCAAATATTTTTATATGTTTGTTTTTTGCATTCAAATATTTACCAGAATTTTTTTTTTGAATTTTTAAAGTTTGTTTCTTTTTGAAAAGATTATATATTTTTTTTTGGATTTTTGTTTTTGATTGAAAGGATTTTTTTTGGATTAAAAACTAAGTTAAAATTCACAATTTTTTTTGGATTTTGGATTTTTTTTAAATATGCATAAACTAATGCAACTAATTGAATGCAAAGAACTTAATTACAGTTTTCTGTCCTTAGTAGCTCCTGTAGGATCTAGATTAACCCTAGAGAGGGGTGAATAGGGTTATCGCAAATTTTCACGAAATAAACGCAAAATCAAACTGCAGATAAATAAATATGCTAAAAAGTAAATCACACACAAAATTTACCCAGCTTCGGCAACCCCTGCCTACTGTTGCATTCCCAGATTTCTATTAGAATTAAACAGTATCCCGCTTACAAACACTCTAACAGACTCGCACACCCTACTACCGCCTATAGAGTTTTGCAAACTCGCACACCCTGCTCACTGAACTAATCCTAACTAGACAATCTGACACTACCTAAACCTTAGGTGGTGATTTACCATGATTTAATTTGAAAAGTACAAATTTAAAAACGAAAAC
The DNA here is from genome assembly GCA_030737815.1 of Allium fistulosum. Classification (NCBI taxonomy): domain Eukaryota; kingdom Viridiplantae; phylum Streptophyta; class Magnoliopsida; order Asparagales; family Amaryllidaceae; genus Allium; species Allium fistulosum. Next base: position 92,322,402 of record CM060905.1, read on the forward strand.
CCAAAGAAAAACAAGGAGCAAAAATTAAATTGAAAATTTAAAAACATTCTTGCTCCCAAAATTAACCCGGCCCAAAATAAAACTAGAGAATTAATAACTAAAGCTCTATAACTATCTTAATAAGACCGGCCCCCTTAAAATATTATCGGCCGCCTTTTCTTTTAATTGTTTCGATCTTTTTATTTGCTCCAGCCCAAAATTAAAACGTCGGCCCCCTGCTTCCTTTTTGCTTGAGATAAAATATGGCTGCTTTGTTCTTCTGTGAAATTGAATTAGGGCTTCGACTTTTCTCTGGCGATTCTGGATTGGGGCTTCGGCTCGATCTCTGGAATTAGGCTCCGTCTTTCTTTTGAGATTAGAGCTGGCGAATCTGGAATTGGAGCTTCGGCTTGATCTCGTTCCTCTGTTGCTCTGATTTAGGGCTTCTGCTCGATTCTGGAATTTGGGCTTTTGTTACAGTCGAATTTGTTGCTTTAAGATGCTTTGTCGATCGATGACTCTTTGTAGCTTGGCTTCGACTGCTCCTTGTTTGTTGATCGAATTCGATTTTTGACTTCGGTATGTGGTTTCTGCCTTTTTTTCTCTGGAATAGATACTTGAATTCGATACCTTTATTGCCAGTGATGATTGGGTATTTATAGAAGTCTAATTCCTGTAATTTTGTTTGTGTAAAATATATTTGAATTTGTCAAAACTTTTTCTCTACCGCTTGATATTGTTTTGATGCTCGAGATGGTTTCTGACTTTGTCTTGCTCGTATATTCGGGAATTACTTGATTACCACGATTTTGATTTATTTCGTGGTCATCACGGTGTTTAATCCTTTTTGACTTGGTTGCGTTCTTTTGCTACCTTGATTACCACGGCTTTGATTTTAAATCGTTCAATTGTTTCTTTGATTGACATCCCAGAAACTTTCCTAAATTAGTTTTGACTTTGACAAATTGTAAACTTGATTTCCAGAATATTTTCTGGTTGACTTTGATTTTCTGGCTCTTGTGAACTTCGTCTCTGGCCATCTTCTCTTTTGACTTCGGCATTACTGAATTTGTGATTTCCTGTTGCTTAATTTTGTGCACTTGCTTCTCTGACTCTTTATTGACTTGCAGTCTTTGTGTAGTTTGTGACTTCGACATTTGTACAGTTGAACTTGCTACTGTTTATTCTGACTTGTTTAATTGATGTTTTGAGTACTGGGTTTGAGTCATGCTTCTTTGTTTCGACCAGTTCACTATCTTGATTCATTTGTTCTTCATTCTGGTTGGTCTGGTCATTGCTTGATGTGCATTGAGTCTGCCCATGTATATAGTTGTGTAGCTTGAGTTGAATTCAATTGGCCTGACATTTGGTCTGTAGTTTGCATTGTTTCATGTGTGCTCAATATCACTTAATGTCATTTGAAGTTTGTTGTGCACTACTGGTCTCTGTTCATGTTGGCACTGGATTTTGCTATGCACTTGTTTGACTTTCACTTTCTGGTCATGTCACTGTGTCACCTACTTGGTGCATTTGTTTGCACTGTGCACTGTGCATTCATGTGCATACATGCCTGTAGTGTTCATTTCAGTTGTTGTAGTTCCTTGTTCTTTGGTCATGTTGCCTTCAGTGTTGTTGCCTTCAGTGTACATGCAGCTTTGACCTTGTCTGTACATGTTTCCTTTAGTGTTGACATTGTGTACATTGTGTGTCTGCACTCTTTCATTTGATTGTTGGTCTTTGCTGTATTGAGTTGCACCAGTCTTCGTTCATGTATGATCTTGTAAACTGTTTTGAACTTGTTTGCATTGTTTTGTACATTTTCCTCGAGTCTGATTTGGTGCTTTGTTCATTTGAGTCATGTACCTATGGATCTGGTTTGCCTTTGATTCATGTTGTACATATTGAGTCTCGCTTGAGTTGAATCCAGTTTTAAACTCGGGTTTGACCTTGTACTGATTGTTGTGACATTATTTATATTGCACCTGAGTTGAACCCGTCTTTTATTTGGGTTTGACCTTGTGCTTACCTGTCCCTGTAGCATTATCAAGTGTATATCGGTGTGCACGCCCTTGTGGCATGTACAGTGATACACTGTGCATGTCACATTGTTCGTGTGTGATGAATTCAAATATAAATGATGACGAACAACCCAAATAACTGAGGCAAATATTATTTTCAAAAATCACACTTTATTTTTTACTGCAAAAACATTTCCTTTTCAATTTAACTACGTCAATGTATATTTCTTGTGACGCCCCACCTTTATACTCATAATAACAAAGAGTATTAAAAGAAATACTGTCTATTATTACGAAGAATAAGGCTGGATAGGAGCGACCATCCGTAATTGGCCTTACACTAATATTGGTTATCTCGGTAGGAGTGGTATATACTTTTTAATTTTCATCTATTATTTATTTACTCCCATCGACATATCCAATTATCAGTATAAAACAAACTACGATAGTTCATACTAGTTTAGGACATTAGATATAACAATAACACAGATAATATAAATGCGGAACACAGATGAACAAAAATCCAATATATATATAACCGATGTCAGTTAATACATAGTTGACACAATACATATGATACAACTACAACTGTCGACTCTAGAAGTTATATATACAAGTACATTATCGACTAATATACATGAATACATATCATTCTATACAATGACACGACTACTACAAAATGACTGACAACTTCAGAAGATGTGAAAAGTCTTCAATCCCGAACAGCAACTCAAAGAAAGAAATCTACAACCTGAAATACTCGGGTCTGACCCGAGTATTACATTCAAAAGAAAATAATACCCAGGTCAGTCTAATTCAAACCAGTTTATTAGTGCATAGCAGTAATAATAATCAGATAGTCAATAGACGACAGTCACAGAAATCACCTATACCCAACTCTCGATACGAGAATTGGATAACGGCGTATATAACACTAAACAGTGTAAATCATCAAATCAAAAATCTCAAAATGATCAAACACACCAAATGTCTATGTGGCTGCAGCACACGCACGCGTGCACTGCCTCGCCACACAGTACGTGAAATCATTACGATGGTGAAAACTAACAGCAATCAGAACGGTAGAAGTCAACATAAATAAACTTACAGGGTCGAACCCGGGTCTTTGAGACCGGATTCAACTCGCTGTAAAATCTCAACAATCAATTTGAAACAATCACGAACCAACAAAGGCAATGACACAAGCAGGCCCAGAACCGAACAACCCAGGTCGAGACAGATCAGTCAAAAGTAATACAAGAGAGGGGAGTGCTGCACTGATAAATGATGCGCAGCCAAAACCGTATATGGTCAACAACAACTCAAAGCAATGCCAATTCGAACATACATATATACATACCAAAGGATGTATATATGTACATGACCGCATGCTTATATATGAAGACTAAAATGCAACTATATGCAGACAACCTCACAAATATGAATGCTACAAATCAAACTAGTTCAGGTATCTCAAAGAAGGTCAGCTACAAGCAGCTGGTCGAAGACCAGTTCACCATAATATGCAAATAGACTACATGGGACAGAGAATGCAGGTTTGAAATGCAACTAAACTTCAAAATGCACAAGTACCAGACTTCGGGTACAAAAGACTCAAAGCATAAAGTATGATTCAAGCATGAATACTGGGAGGCACCAGAGAGTATGTAACTCTGAAATCGAAGCGAAATACAAAGCAGAATGACATGAACATCGTAGGCCGATATTTTTATGCAGAAGGAACTCAAGTCCGGCTGACACGAAGTATGAAACAATAAACCAGTCAAACGTGAACTAGCTTGAACGAGTCAGATGTAGACCACATATATAAAAATGACAACAACCACGGCGGGTCTGCAAATGTAAAAAGCTCAAAGTCATGATATTCATGGAATCAGAGACTCAACTATATACAAGTGACAACAAACAATGAACCAGAGTACCATTACAATGGGATCAACAAAAACCAAAGACCAGTGATACAACTGAATTCATATACCATGAGTATCGACCAGGTCCCAACAATGAACTTCAAGTGTACAATGAAGACCGTGGCAGTTACTCAACTGAAGATGCAGATACAAAACGACCAAGTGCAACTGGAAACAATAAAAGTGCAAGCTACAACTTCAAGTGAACAAATGCTCAGTGATGTATAGCATCAAGACCAATTTCAAATGACTAATATAATGTATCAGTTTCAACTATATCCCCAAGTGCACATACAATATAGACCGGACAGTATGCAGTGCAACTGTCTCGAAGACCAGTGAGCAACAGGGGAAAACAAAGTTCGACAGATCACGCGTGTGAACACGTACATATATGAATGCAGTGAAACTCGAGGCAAGTCAAAACAACGAGCTTCAAACATGTATGCAACAGGAACCCCACCAACAAGGTCAAATTGAATGCAAGTATTTTAAAAATGTACATATGGTCAGTCCGGTTCTAAACATGAAACCGAAGTGACTTTAAAATGAAGACTGCTTCAATTTAAACTTCAAATAATGCAAAGGCAACATGGCAGCAGTTCAGATGCCAGACAACAAATGCTAAAACTCAGTGAAACTTGCTACCAATATCATGAATGCGAAGACAAGCATACATGAAGTAGTGCAATGCAGACAAGTGTAAGTGAAGTCATGAAGAACTACACGGCAGTAGACAAAAATGCCAGCAGTGGATCTAAATATAAAATTGCTCGCATACAATAGAGTCAGCAAATTGAAGCTGAGAAAGTTCATATATACTAGAGGGGCTAGACCGTATCAATATCAAGTAGAGATGATGCAAGAATACAAACGGCAGACAACATCGAGTACGGTGTCCCTCGAAGATGAATTCGAGCTATAGTCCAAGAAACATTGCAACCAACTAAAGTGCATTAACTATAAGACTAACAGAGAAGGTGGCTAGTGACGAAGCTCACAAGGGCCGGTAAACAAAAGCAATAAATCCCAGTAAAGTCCACAAGGGAAATTCACAAAAACCCAAATTCCAGAGATAAAACATCGATACTAAACCCACGAATTTGAACAGTTCAAAATCATCAAAGCCAAATAAATCAAGGTATCCCAAAATCCAGTAAAGACCCAAGTCACGAAAATCAACAGCATATTCGAAGTCAAAATAGCCACAAAATAGAAATAACGAAAATCACAGAACTTCGAACTCGGAATAACCCAAAGCATGAATTAGATGTGAGCAGTTATCCACTCACCTTGTACTGACGAGCACGAGATTGACGAGTTGAACGAAGCCTGGATGAACTCAATGCCGAGTTACCATCGATTTCTCCCTAGTTGACGCCGTGGCCAAACGAGAAACCGAGCAATTGTTGAAATCGAAGCCCTACTTGGAAGAAAGACGAGAGCCCTAATTTCAGATCGAAGAGAATAATCGCCGCCATTTTCTTTTTCGTTTACTTTGTTCTGGGTTGTCGAATGAGTAAGGGTGGTAGGGTTTTCTTGGGTAGATATCAACACACGATTGAAGATGCGGGTCAAATGAATAAAATTTAGAGCCCGATAACATTTTACCCATTTTACTTAATCAATTATATAGTCGGGAATTTTGCCAATACTAAAAGAATTTCAAATTTGATTCGAATTCCAATAACAATTATCAACTGAATTAAATCGTTATTTTGACGATAATTGAAATTACAAAAATCCCGGTTGTTACAGACTCCCCTCCTTATAGAAATTGCGTCCACGCAATCATAGGGAATAAATGGATAAAAGGTAACAACCAAAAGAGCATGGCAATGACGAGTGCATAAGCAAAGCAAATGTCAGCAGGGGAAGTATTAGAAATGAAATCAAAAGGTCCGACTGATTCAAATCAAAAGAATCAACATCGTGGGGATTAAGGAATCAAAATCAGACGACTGTCTAAAGCAAGAATCAATCGAGTTCCAGCAACCAAAAGAGAAGGAAAAACAGAGCAGAAATCCCATACAGGGCACGAATTGAATGTGAGTAATCAAAATTACTCACTTGAATCGCCAGAGAAAAAGATGAAGCTCAAATCTTAAAAATCGCAAATATTCAATCATCAAAAACGATAATTGAATTTTCAAATCGCAAATATTTACTTATCTCAAACGATAATCAGAAGACAAATCAAATATCTGATTATCTCAAACGATAGTCATAAAACAAATATTCAATTATCAAAAACGATAATCAAATTTCTCAAATCACCAAATATTCGATTATCACAAGCGATAATCAAATTTCAAATTCAACAAATATTCGATTATCAAAAACGATAATCAAATTTCTAATCAATCAATATTTAATTATCTAAAGCGATAATTAAATTTCAAATCAACAAATATTTAATCATCTCAAGTGATAATTAAATCTCAAAGCAACAATTATTTAATTATCTAAAGCGATAATTAAAACAACAAATCAACAATTATTTAATTATCTCAGGCGATAATTAAATCTAAAATCAACAAATATTTAATTATCTAAAGCGATAATTAAATCTCAAAGCAACAATTATTTAATTATCTAAAGCGATAATTAAATCTCAAAGCAACAAATAGTTAATTATCTAAAGCGATAATTAAAACAACAAATCAACAATTATTTAATTATCCCAGGCGATAATTAAACCTAAAATCAACAAATATTTAATCATCTAAACGATAATTAAATCTCAAAGCAACAATTATTTAATTATCTAAAGCGATAATTAAAACAACAAATCAACAATTATTTAATTATCCCAGGCGATAATTAAATCTAAAATCAACAAATATTTAATTATCTAAAGCGATAATTAAATGCAACAATTATCCGATTATCAAAAACGATAATCAGAACTCATATCAACAAATATCTAATTATCACAAGCGATAATTAGAAACAACAAATATCTCATTATCAAAAACGATAATCAGAACTCATATCAACAAATATCCAATTACCTGCAGATAATTGGAAGCAACAAATATCTAGAAATCAATTAAGAAGACTAGAAAATCAACATAAAAGCTTGGATCGATCCCATCAGATGGCGAGTTTTTAATTCGCCGCACGTGCATCAACAAATGGCCGAAGCCTACCAAGTACTCAACATAATTTTGGCGCCCAACAAATGACCCGAAGGTCCAACAAATGACCCGAAGGTCTAGTACTGGTATTTGACCCGAAGGTCCAACAAATGACCCGAAGGTCCAACAAAGTGGCTCGAAAGCACACGAAATCATCAAATATTTCAATTAACGAGTCCGGAATTAACCGAAATAGCAAACGCACATGTCCCATACCACGTGTTTTACTAAATCGTTTGATTCTCTTCATCGTTTCCTTGAAAGTGTGAAATCATCAAATTCATCAAAACAACAGATATTCAATTAACGAGTCCGGAATTAACCGAAATAGTAAAAGTGTGGTTCCATACTCCGCACTTTTGCTAAATCGTTTAAATCGCTTCATCGTTTCCTTGAAAGTGTAAAATTGTGTATTTTGTAAAAATACACTTTGCATTCTCAAACGGATAAGTCCGGAATTAAGCGAATCAGTAAAAGAAAGGGGTCATAATCCTCGATTTTGCTGAAACGTTTAAATCGCTTTCTCATTCTTTTGAAATCGCAAACTGTAAAATTTCTGAAAACAATTTTATTTATTTTGTAAAAATAACAATTCACATCCTCAACTGAACAAGTCCGGAGTTAAGCGGAACAGTAAAAGAAAGGGGTCATAATCCTCGATTTTGCTGAATCGTTTAAGTCGCTTTCTCATTCTTTTGAAAACGCAAACTGCTAAAATTTTATAAAACAATTTTCATTTTAAAACGATTTTCCACACACGTGATTAAAACAGCAAATCAATAACAATTTCGATAAGGAAATTGTACTTCTCAAAATACCGTAAAAACGGTTACACATCAGTATTGCGGAATAACCGCTTGAAAATCCACTTTTAAAAATTTGTCTGTTACTGAAGTCAAAGCGACAGAAATTTTTAAAACGTCAAATATCTCATCAAAAGAATTCACATCAAAATGTGACATCCGTGAATTTTCATTCATTAAAATTGTCAACAAAACACCGTGCCTCAAAAATTCAGCATTGGTGTAAAAAGTCCGTTATAAAAATAACGGCAACAAAATACGTATCATAACCAAGCATCGGTTCAACGTAAAATAAATGCAATAACGTGCAATTCAAATTTTTGCACGTACTACAAAATGAATAAAGAAATCATTCAAATGTATCTTCAATGAAGATAATTCAAAACAGCAAAAATCTAATCACTAGATGATTAGTACAAAAGAAAGCCAGCGGAAATTTCAACAAAAATCACATATCTGCAATTTCTTCGAATCCTCAATTCGGATTCGAAGTTCTCAAAGAAATAAAATAATTACAGCTATGTAAACAACAAATGAAATTCATATTAATTTCGTATTTTGATTTTTAAATCAAAAAGATTATCAGTTGTACTCAGCGAAGACAGTTTCACTGTTTTCGCTGCGCACTCTGATAAACAGAACACAAATCAATCAAATCATCAGAACACAATTTCACTATTATTTTTAAATAATGATATTTAAAAACTTGCACCAAAATTTCAAAACTTTAGTTTTGACTCCAATCACAATAAAACATCGACCAATAGTTGTAACATATGTTCCATCCAAGTTATGTTTTATATTATGTCCATAAACCCCAAGCTCTGATACCAACTGTGACGCCCCACCTTTATACTCATAATAACAAAGAGTATTAAAAGAAATACTGTCTATTATTACGAAGAATAAGGCTGGATAGGAGCGACCATCCGTAATTGGCCTTACACTAATATTGGTTATCTCGGTAGGAGTGGTATATACTTTTTAATTTTCATCTATTATTTATTTACTCCCATCGACATATCCAATTATCAGTATAAAACAAACTACGATAGTTCATACTAGTTTAGGACATTAGATATAACAATAACACAGATAATATAAATGCGGAACACAGATGAACAAAAATCCAATATATATATAACCGATGTCAGTTAATACATAGTTGACACAATACATATGATACAACTACAACTGTCGACTCTAGAAGTTATATATACAAGTACATTATCGACTAATATACATGAATACATATCATTCTATACAATGACACGACTACTACAAAATGACTGACAACTTCAGAAGATGTGAAAAGTCTTCAATCCCGAACAGCAACTCAAAGAAAGAAATCTACAACCTGAAATACTCGGGTCTGACCCGAGTATTACATTCAAAAGAAAATAATACCCAGGTCAGTCTAATTCAAACCAGTTTATTAGTGCATAGCAGTAATAATAATCAGATAGTCAATAGACGACAGTCACAGAAATCACCTATACCCAACTCTCGATACGAGAATTGGATAACGGCGTATATAACACTAAACAGTGTAAATCATCAAATCAAAAATCTCAAAATGATCAAACACACCAAATGCTTCATTTTAAACTTCAAATAATGCAAAGGCAACATGGCAGCAGTTCAGATGCCAGACAACAAATGCTAAAACTCAGTGAAACTTGCTACCAATATCATGAATGCGAAGACAAGCATACATGAAGTAGTGCAATGCAGACAAGTGTAAGTGAAGTCATGAAGAACTACACGGCAGTAGACAAAAATGCCAGCAGTGGATCTAAATATAAAATTGCTCGCATACAATAGAGTCAGCAAATTGAAGCTGAGAAAGTTCATATATACTAGAGGGGCTAGACCGTATCAATATCAAGTAGAGATGATGCAAGAATACAAACGGCAGACAACATCGAGTACGGTGTCCCTCGAAGATGAATTCGAGCTATAGTCCAAGAAACATTGCAACCAACTAAAGTGCATTAACTATAAGACTAACAGAGAAGGTGGCTAGTGACGAAGCTCACAAGGGCCGGTAAACAAAAGCAATAAATCCCAGTAAAGTCCACAAGGGAAATTCACAAAAACCCAAATTCCAGAGATAAAACATCGATACTAAACCCACGAATTTGAACAGTTCAAAATCATCAAAGCCAAATAAATCAAGGTATCCCAAAATCCAGTAAAGACCCAAGTCACGAAAATCAACAGCATATTCGAAGTCAAAATAGCCACAAAATAGAAATAACGAAAATCACAGAACTTCGAACTCGGAATAACCCAAAGCATGAATTAGATGTGAGCAGTTATCCACTCACCTTGTACTGACGAGCACGAGATTGACGAGTTGAACGAAGCCTGGATGAACTCAATGCCGAGTTACCATCGATTTCTCCCTAGTTGACGCCGTGGCCAAACGAGAAACCGAGCAATTGTTGAAATCGAAGCCCTACTTGGAAGAAAGACGAGAGCCCTAATTTCAGATCGAAGAGAATAATCGCCGCCATTTTCTTTTTCGTTTACTTTGTTCTGGGTTGTCGAATGAGTAAGGGTGGTAGGGTTTTCTTGGGTAGATATCAACACACGATTGAAGATGCGGGTCAAATGAATAAAATTTAGAGCCCGATAACATTTTACCCATTTTACTTAATCAATTATATAGTCGGGAATTTTGCCAATACTAAAAGAATTTCAAATTTGATTCGAATTCCAATAACAATTATCAACTGAATTAAATCGTTATTTTGACGATAATTGAAATTACAAAAATCCCGGTTGTTACATTTCTGCAGATTGCTCAGATGCTGGATTCACATTGGAATGAAGTTGAAGATAAATACGAGTGTGAGTGATATGTAGTGAGGAACTGATGTAACTATGAAATTGTGATGTAATTGTATTGTGACTGAAATTGTATAGTTATAGTGAGAGCTTGAAATTGTACTATCAAAATTGTAATAAATATTTGTTTGAATAAAATATTCGTTTGAATTCCAATTCTGTGTTATTTATTTTATTCAGCAAATATTTATTTTATCTGTGAAAAATAAATAGTACAATATCAAATACATTTAAATGAATGTATATATGTTTATTATCATCAAACAAAAAACATATACATGCATATTCCACAGCTCCTAACCCAAAATTTTATAATCACACTTTGTCTTAAATCAACAAAAATATTTCTCAGCCAGGTAACGGGCAGGAGTTATCGGTGCACCACGAATCACCGTAGCAATGCAACCGAAGGTTTAAGTACCTTCAGAGGAACAACCAGTATAATATTTACGTATCACCATAATTTTTATAACTGGTTATTACTCTGCCATAGCCTAGACACCAAGAAATAAAATTGTTCAAAGAAAACAATTGTGAAGATACAATTAATCCCTAGATGAGCTCGTGACACCCTTAAGTCAAATGTCTAACCTTTATTATTAGTCAAATTCTACAATGAAATGCGTTTGTGGGCTAAGGAAAGGGTGATGAAATCCCTCACCTTTTGTGAATTGGGGTATTGCCCTTAGAAAATAAAACAAGATGAGATGAATGCAAAACAAAAATTAAACGTGAATTTACAATGCAACTAAAATGAAGTTTGTTTTTGTTTTTGGATTTTGAAATTATATATATATATATATATATAAATGCAAATGCAAGCAACCAACAATGCAATAAAAAAAAGGGAAAAGCGCATGATACCAGAGCGTGCAGATTATTTAGCAAATATTTTTTTTAGCGGCAATTTTTTTTAGCACAGCAAAGAAGTTTATTTGGGCAAGCACTTCTTTCTTTTGAATTTCTACTTTGGCAACCTGAAATGAAAAACAAGATATATTCAACAATTTTTATTAGTATTATTTTTTAGTATGTTTATCAAAGATGAAAAAAAATAAGCGAAAAACAAAACAATTGAAAATAAAAAAATTAAAACTAAAACAAATGAAAATTAAACAAAGTTGAACTTGTTTTTTTTTCTCGGATTTTTTTAAATAAAAATGGCTTCCAAGCCTCTTTCTTCTCCTTATTCTACATGCTTTTCTTTGTTTTTATGTTAATGCTTTTATTTACGTTCTTTTCTTTTCTTTGTTTGTAGAATAGTTTTACATTCATGCAAGTAGTGTAGCTTAATTTCTTCTGTTGTAAGTAGTTTAATTACATTCTCTTCTTTGCTTATTCTCTATTTTCTTCTCTTTTTAATGTTGAAAGTTACTTGTGTTGCTTCAATTCCACAAATGAGTAGCTAAACCCCTTTAATTTAGGGGTAATGAAGCTCTCAAATCTTATGTAATTTCAACATTTTATGATTTATGATCTCATTTGGTTTATGCTTCATGAAGTGAGTTTTAATGCAAGTTTATACAAGTGGGTTTGATAGCTTATATTGCTTATGCAAATGAGCTATTCTTATTCAACATAAACGCAATTTGCATCATAATTTGCTAATCCATTTTTTATTGTGAAATTAAAGTAAAAATGAAATTTGATGATCTATATTACTAGTTACAATAGTAAATAGATCATACTTAAAATAGCTTTTGCTTTGGCTTCATTTTCATGAGAATTATAAGTGGTTTGGTTGTTGTATTATAGTTTGATGGTTTGAGTTATGATAATTAATAACATAAAAAAACCATACTTATGATAAATACAACAATATTTCACTTAATATCGAAAGCTAGAGATCACAAATTGTTTGTTTGTTGATTTACAAAAATATGAGAGTGGATTTGCCCCTAAATTGTTCTCTAGTTCAATAGTTTTTAAATCACATTTTAATTCTAGCTTTAGCTTCCTTTTGTAGTTAACAACTTTCATCTCACTTTGGTCTAATTTGATTGAATAGATTTTTAATCTCTCACAATTCCCTACGGATCGACCCGTATTCACCACGTACTACAAAGTGTACGCCGTGCGCTTGCGGTTTATTTTATTTCAAAATTTGTTTGGCTATTTTCTAACTCGATAGACATTTAGCCGACCGAACAATGAACTATTTAAATTGTTTGGTCGAAGGAGAATTCATCATTTCGGTTCTATGACTCGTCAAGCATCAATTTGGTCAGCGATTAATACAGAACAATTCGAATATTAATGTTCACACATCATTTAGCAGGTGGTTTCACATTTTGGCCAAATTTATTGCTTACTTGGTTTTGGTTAAATCCAATTTCGCTTTGTTAAGCATTACTCGGTTGTGATTTTTATTTACATCAATTCTCTTCGTCAAAATTAAATCACTTTAGACTTATGGAATTTAATAATGGTCAAAATTCCCATATCGTTGATATTCAACTCTACTAGTCCAAACACAAAATCATTGTTTCAATAATAACAATTACTATTAACTAAACTGCTTTGGCCATAGATTTTTAGTTTGAGTTGAATTGAGTTGGCTGTGATACTAACCCCATATAACTGAGAAGGCGAACCCTCTATTAAATAGTGCCTCACTTCCAATACTTCCACTCGACCCAACTATAGTCACTCGATGGACGTTGTGCCATGATTTGACTATAATCAAAATAGAGCTTTCATATTTGACTTTATTCTCAAGTCGAGATAACTGTGTAAATCAGTCGCATCGATATTTTTTGTTTGATCTTAGTTATATTGACCAACAGAAAACTATCGAGTGGATCATTAGATATGTAACAACCCGGATTTTCAGTCATTGATTTTGAACATTTAATTTATTTTAAATGTTGAATTTGAAATGTAAATGGAATTTTAATATGAAGTTTATCGATCAAATTAGTGGAATAAAACTTAAGTTTCAAATATAGCGATTTATTGATAAATTTAAGTGTTGAAATAATAAATGAAAATCGTTTAAATAACTGAAATTTGAGTTGAAAATGAATCAAAATGATTTCTAAAATTGGCATAAATTCTATTTGAATTAGAATTGAGTTAATAAGTTTTTAAAACAGAAATTTCAAGTGATTTCGTAAATTTTTGGAATCGTCGATTTAATCGACGCGTTAAAATAGCGATCCGGGGCACAATCTTGAAATTCGACGAAACTAGTTCCATTGGATCCGTAATAGTGTATTATTATCAGATTTTAAAATTAACGTAAATGTGTGAATATCCTATTATGGATTGTGATATGTTTGGTTGTTGGATGCTATTGTAGCACTGGCCTAAATTTTGGTATTATAAATACCACAAATAGTACTTTTAAATTTGAAAGAAAATAAAAAAAAGGGAATTTGGAGATTAAAATATTTATACTAAATCTTGGATTATTAAATAAGAGATGAGTTTGAATTAAATACAAGATTTGATTTTTGAGATTTATTTAACCATCCTGTAAAGTGTTTTTGATATAGATATATTTTAAATAATCCATACAAGGGATTTTCAAACAATAAGTTTAAATGAGATTTCTTGAACCGGGTAATGGAAGTCCGAATCAAGATTTTTAAAAAAAGAAAAAAAAGAGGGAAAAAAGAGAAAAAAGAAGAAGTTGGAATATAGTTTTGGATTAATTAAGGAATAGGTTTCTAAATAAAATAGGAATCGATTTATAAATGGAGTGTGTTTAATATAAATTTGTATTAACAAAGACAAATCGGAAATGAGTTTATAAATTTATAAACGACGTTTATAAATAAAGTGAAGTGATTATCATTGGATAAATTGGGAATGTAAATTTCACAGTGTGAATTTATATCGAGATATGAAAATTGATTTTGGGGAAAATAGTGGATTCTATTTTGAAATGTGAGATGGATAGGGAGTCGAAATGAATTCGATGTGTTATGGATCGAGAAGGATTTATAAATTTACATTGGTTATTGAAATTTAAAAAAAATTAAGCGATAAGTTAAGTATTGTTTAAAAGGGAAATTTTATTTATTAAACTATGTAATTTAAAACTAGTTAGTATTGAAATACTTCGAAAGTGAATTTTTAAATATTTAATATTAATTGAAATTAAATTCTAATTTGTGTAAATCGATAGGTTTTATTTAAATATGAATTGGAAATGAGTCATCGATGTTTATTTAAAGTTCTGAAGATTTTAAATAACCACTTAAACGGGTTTTAAAAATAAAATATTATTATTTAAAAAATACTTATTATATATATAGAGTTTTGGAAGTAATTGGAATTTAATTATAAATTCTCTCGAGATTGTAAATGGAGTTTATTAACGGGTATGATCTCTATTAGAAAAATCTAGTAATGGAATTCTGGAAACTTAAGTAAACTATTGAATTGTTTAAATACGAGAACTTCGAAAATGAATTTGAATTCATAAAAGAAGTTAGAAATGGGTAGTTGAGATTATAGACAAGTATAACCGATTTTGGAAATTTTAAAGAAACTTAATTTATGAATTTTCGGGAACTCCAGTGATAAATGAGTTAGGGAATTTACGAATAAATTGTAAAGGTTTTGAGAAATAGGAAATAAATGGAATAATTCTTGAGTATTGGAATTAAAATGAATTAAGGAAATACTTGTAAATATTTCTAAAGTATTGGATCGGAAGAATTTGAAATATTTCAACCACGAGATTATTATTATAGAATATTTTGAAAGTGTTGAATTATAAATGGAATTGGAAAAAAAATATATTTCTAAGTATTGATATTATTTGAAGATATCCTGTTATGGATATAGAGACTCGAAATTGCATCCAATTATTGAATATACTGAAAGAGATTTGAATATATATCTTGGTAAAGATATTTTGAAATAAATGTTTTAGAATTTTTTTATAAAATAAGGCCTTGTGATTACTTATGGATATTATATTAATAGTTAAATAACCGACTATCAAATTTGGCCAAATTCGTTGATCGTTTCGAGGAGACCAGGATCAGATTTAATTATCCGAAAACCACTTCGATCTGATTTGTGCGTTACGAATTGGGATATCGGAAGATAATGAAGACGGTGATTTGAAGATTCAGTTTGTTCAGACCCAGAACAACTTGTATGGATGAATGCTATCATTGCATCGTTGCATGGAAGGCAGTGTTAGCATTCCAAGTATGAATGCTATTCTAAAGGTAAAACGTAGCCTCAAGCCTCATCAACCGGAAATGAATAAAATAGGGAAGATGCAGCAGGGCTAAGTGGTTCGCACTCAAGTAGGGTATGTTATCACTTTTCTAGATACCATTAGATATATTATATTAAAATTATGGATATGGTTATGCATGGAAAAGAGAGCGCTCGATTAGGGTGGGAACACCCGAGGTGATAACATATTCGGTACTATCCAAGTCAGGGGTAGGTCGGTCTTGTGTTGGCAGGGGATCCAGGTGAGGTCCTCGTTATATTTTTCTAGAGGTGTACTGTGACGGCGGTACCCCAGTAGCCTGGTCATTGTATGGAATCCAATATCCATTATGAGCCTGTACAGTTTTGATTGTACCCAATCATGCTGAAATGTGAGATGCAAGCATTTCAGCTATTTTCTAATATACTTTCTATTGACACTATTATAATATCAGATGATTTTGATATAAAATGTTTTGGTTATCGTAAGGTAAAAACCCATCGTATTTATGTGTAATGAGGTCTTACGAGATACTTTTGTTTTTCAAAGGATTTTGATAACTGTAATAATTCAAATTGAGTGTGATTTCTCACGCTGGTTTTCCAGACTTATTCGGGTGTTATTTTATTATAATGCTCGGGTCAGACCGAGTATTACAGATTCGGGTTAGATGCTATGGAACTCAGGAGATGAGCTGAGGCATTTCAGACATATATCACGTACTTGATTATATTCCGCTGTGTGTGTATGCTATATATTCAGCACTTATGAGGACAAGTTATTATAACTATCCAATTTATTTGTTGATTGTTGTACTATGATGATTGTATGTATAAAAACAGATTATAGTTCTTTTTTTGTATAAAGATCTGTATTTATATATTGTTCCGCTGCGATTGAGAGATTCTGTATTGTTGTTTCTGTTTCTTCATCTATCATTTTCTTTTACACCCCTAATGATCTGGTATTTCCAGCACTTGAATATTCGACATGCAAAACAGTGAATGTGTTGATGTCGATTTTTAAAGGTCGAAAATCCCAGGCCGTTACAGTTGGTATCAGAGCTGAAGGTTAAGCGAGAACTTTGGCTTTGGTGGGGGATTACTCATTAGAGATAGGGTCAGTAGTACCCTAGAATGAATCTGAGTGTATTAATAGATATAAGCACGTATATGTTGGTGAATATAAAATATTTTATATTGTGTTGACTTATCTGTTGAGTGGCTTATAAATTATGGTCGAGTAGTAGGACGCCACTAAATCGATAGGAGTTTCTAAACACTTGAACGCGGTAAACCGACACAGTATGGTTTTGAAGCGGGTAAATGAAATAATTTTACCCAAACTATATTTTGATATAAAAGAAATATTTTCTGAAATTATTATAGTATATTGGTGTGTTTAGTTGACATTATTATAATCAAGACAAGATTATAAAATTGAAATGGTTATATATAACCAAATGAAAATTGTATAAGTATGAATTATACAAATGGATTATAATTAAAATGGATTCTAACCAGAATCCGGAAATTTAAAATACCGAAAGCTTTGAGAAATGTTTTAAATGGGTTTAAACTAAATATTTGGAAATTTTGAAATCTCAGAAGTTTCGAAAATGTTTTCCAAAGTGGTTGGAAAGGATATTGGAGTGTTATTTTGGAGATATTTTTGAATAGAAAATGTTTTAAAAAATGGATTTTGGAAGTGATATTGCACTGAAGTCACTACAATCGCTGGAAAATAACTCTGGTGATGACGACCGTATCATCAGTTTTCATTTTCGAGTTTTTAAGCGACGGATTGCTACCGGGGGCATTATTTCAAGATTGTTTTGGAAAAATAAATGAGTTTGACATACAAAAGTGAATATTTGTATATATATTTGATTTTATAAATGATTTGAAATAAACCGGGTGTTTAAATTCTAGAATTTCCTGAAGTGTGAAATTGAATTTTGGAATTAGAATATCACTTGAGTTAATTAAAATGGATTAAATGAATTTAAAATTTAACTTAAGCCAAGTTAAATAAAATTGCATTGAATTAGAGATGATTCGAATGGAATTGAATTTAGAGTTCGAATTATAAAGTGACTATATAACTATGAGTTATAAATTTTTGAATTAAATAAAATTTAAGTGAAAAATTATGGAACCGTGAAAAAATAAGTTGAATAGCTTACAAAATTTGTAGTTAATGGAATAAATATATATTTAAACTGTAAAGTGATGTATAATCTTGAGTAAAAAATTTAAATGTGAATATACTCGAGTAAGCATCGATGAAATGGGATTTAATTGAAAATTTAACCTTGCAAAGAAGATTTAATTTAAAATGAGTCAAATGGAATCAATTCAAGTATAGGATTTATATAATTGAGAAATATAAGTTGTATAACTTGTAAATTGGAAAAGTGGAATAGAAAAACCAAAATAAAAATGGTTTGACATTTTGGTGATTGAATAAAAATCCAAACTTGAATTATAAAATGAATTTGAAACTCAAGAAAATTAAATGGAGTGATTTTTGATATAAAAATCTAATTGTGAAATATAAAATGAAAGCAAACTAATTAGATTAATTAATTAGTGTACTGGATATTAGAATGAGATTTGAGTTAAATGAAATTGAATGAATTGAATAACAATCAATTTAAAACGAAATGGAATTTGATTGCAATGAAAATGGAACTTAAGTTCTAAATGGAGCTCGACTTATATATATATATATATATATATATCGAAATCTTGTCGAATAAAATAGAAATGGAAAAGAAAACCAGATTGAATGGTTAATTGGTTGTTTAAAAGAAAAGAAAATCCAAATTTGGATTTAATTGGAAATGAACTTAAGTTTGATGTGAAATAATATGAATGTTGAAAAAATGTTATAATTAACCTTAGTGTTTATTTTATGAAACGATTCTTTGATAAATTTACATGAAATGAACTAATAAACCAAATTTGTGAATGGAATTGGATTTGCTTGGAAATGAATTAAAGAAGTGGATATGAACTCGAACATAAAAAGAAAATTCACCTTAAGCGTAAAATGAGTGGAAATGAGTTTAAAATATTGATTGATAAGCATTGAAATATGAGTTTAAAATGGAAATGTATATAATGGATGTAAATATAAATTGAATGCAATTGTATTACCATGAATAAATTTAAAATCGAATAAGTGGTATTCAAATCAATTTGGAAGTGAATAATTAAATGTTGGAACCTTGTGATTATTGATAAATTCATGATATAACATATTGTTTATGAAAATAACGTGTTTAGCTAGTTAAATGCATGTAATGCTATTAAACTTCATATTTTTGGTACTTATGGGGTTTATTTAAGTAAGTGCAGGTACAAGGAGGCTATTGGGTTATATTTGGGTTGCGAAATCTGCATATAAGTAAGCTCGCTCACTTAAAAATACTAAATAAAAGGTACGCTTTCGGATTAAATACAACAATGAAATAAATATTGATATATATATTTTGTTACCGACTGTGTGGGTCGATGATATCATTTTTATTACATTTTTGATATTGCAAAAGGCTCTCTGTATAAAGGAGACTGCCAAAAAAATTCGAAAATTTAGGGTGTTATAAAAAATTTCGAAAATTTTTTGTTAACTAAAAAGTTGATTTTTGGAATTGAAATTGAAATAAAGGGTTTTGGTTTAGAAATGGAAAACTAATTGTTTTGGTTGGAACAAAAAGATTTGGGAAAATGGAATATCGAATTTTAACTAAGTGGGTTTTTGATAAGTTAATGGGCTTGGAGCATTTTTCCTGCCTTAGCAATTTCGAGGACGAAATTCTTTTAAGGAGAGAGGAATGTAACGGCCCGGATTTTCAGTCGTTGATTTTGAACATTTAATTTATTTTAAATGTTGAATTTGAAATGTAAATGGAATTTTAATACGAAGTTTATCGATCAAATAAGTGGAATAAAACTTAAGTTTCAAATATAGCGATTTATTGATAAATTTAATTGTTGAATTAATAATTGAAAATCGTTTAAATTACTGAAATTTGAGATGAAAATGAATCGAAACAATTTATAATGTTGATATAAATTCTATTTGAATTAGAATTGAGTTTATAAGTTTTTAAAACTAAAATTTCAAGTGATTTCGTAAAATTTTGGAATCGTCTATATAATCAACGCGTTGAAATAGCAATCCGGGGCACAATCTCGAAATTTGACGAAACCAGTTCCATTGAATCCATAATAGTGTATTATTATCGAATTTCATATTTCGTAGCATTTGGAGTTATTGTTTGGTCGTGCGATCTGGACACGTCTAGGAATAATTTAATTGAATTTAATTTAAATAGTCAATTTAAAAAGCTATCTTCCACATACGATCGAATTAGGCTTCGAGGCTTATTTCATTGCGTTCGAAATATGGGTATAACATTTGAAATGCCAGGCAGCACGCCTCGATAGGAGCTCGGGATTTTAAGTTACTATAAGCATAATATTTTGGAATTTAATTATATATATTATTGATTGGACTTTTACCAGCCCTAACTTTTCATATCAGCAGACCTATCCTGTGCAAGCCACCCTAAAACGTACGTGGGCCACCTACATCTTTATGAGCCGCACTCACATCTTATAAAAATCATGATTATCCCTTCTTCTTTCATAAGCGAACTAGATCGATTACAAACAGAAAAAAAAAGAAAATCATCGAAATCAATTAGGAGAAATCGATCGTGTAAGGGACGAGATTCGAGGGCTTCGGCGACTTTGACCACAACCGTTCAAGGCACGCGAGGGCAACCGATTCTGGTGGCGATGGATTTGAGTGCTTGAGTGGGTTTTTGGAGGTCGCGACTTAAAGTCAGGAAGAGGCAAGCGAGTGGCTACGATCGCGACTGTCACTGTTCGAGTTTGGCGATCGCGACTATCGCGTATTTGGGGAAGGTTCCTGGGTGTCGATGGTATTTGGGGACTCGGATAACGTGTAATGGCGACGAGCTTATCAAGGAAGGGGAGAGGAAGTCGAGGTGTTCGTCGATGGTGATGTGCTCAGGCATAGTTCTGGAAGTCGAGCTCTGTTTCTTTTGGTCGCCTGGAAGCATGTTTTGGGAGTATCGATGAACTTGGAGAAAGTAAAGGGTTTGGGTATAGTTTGAATGTACCTTTGCCGAATAGAATTGGAGATGGAGCGTATGTTTATGCAATGAATGAATTGGTTGTTTCTTCTATGACCGTTTTTGAGCCTGAGTTGGTTGTTTTGGTTGCTGGGCAAGATTCTAGTGTAGTCGCGATGGGCTGAACGTAGCAGTGTGAGGGAGGGGAGAACAATAAGATTAAATAATTTAATAAGTTTATATTTAAGTTACTTGAAATTTTTAATTATTCGAATGCTTTTAATACAACTACTTGTCATACGAGGTCCAAAAATCACGAAACAGGTGGCATTGCATTTGAAATGGCGTAGGCTACGGAACAAAATTTGTTTCGAGGTTTTTTGAGGTAAGTAGAATTTTAAATTAAATTGAACGATGTTCAATTTAATTTAAAATTGGAACGGATCGCAAATAAAAATCAAGGTGAGTACATCTCACTCATCTTGGATTACCGTTTTATTTTAAATTATTGGAAATTAATTATTAAATGATTGGATGAATTTATAAAATTATTATCAGTTGGATGATATATTATATACAGTAGTATATATATTAGTTGTTGGATATATTTCCCGTCTATTGGAGCGGATGAGACCCTATGCGCCCCGCATAATAGCAGACGATCTTATATTACCGCGATATCCCACCTCGAAGCGGGATTGGTATTTTATGCTATAAAACCGTTGATTTTAAATTTCATATATATTGATATATGATGTGTGTGAATATCCTGTTATGGATTGTGATATGTTTGATTGTTGAATGCTATTTTATTACTGGCCCAAATTTTGGTATAATAAATACCACAAATAGTACTTTTAAATTTGAAAGAAAATAAAAAAGGGAATTTGGAGATTAAAATATTTATACTAAATCTTGGATTATTAAATAAGAGATGAGTTCGAATTAAATGCAAGATTTGATTTTTGAGATTTATTTAACAATCTTGTAAAGTGTTTTCAATATAGATATATTTTAAATAATCCATGCAAGGGATTTTCAAACAATAAGTTTAAATGAGATTTCTTGAACCGGGTAATGGAAGTCGGAATCAAGATTTTAAAAAAAAAGAAAAAAAAGAGAAAACAAAGAAGTTGGAATATAGTTTTTGATTAATTAAGGAATATATTTCTAAATAAAATAGGAATCGATTTATAAATGGAGTTTGTTTAATATAAATTTGTATGAACAGAGACAAACCGGAAATGAGTTTATAAATTTATAAACAACGTTTATAAATAAAGTGAAGCAATTATCATTGGATAAATTGGGAATGTAAATTTCATAGTGCAAATTCATATCGACATATGAAAATAGATTTCGGGAAAATAGTGGATTCTATTTTGAAATGTAAGAATGGATAGGGAGTCGAAATGAATTCAATGTGTTGTGAATCGAGAAGGATTTATAAATTCAAATTGGTTATTGGAATTTTTTTTTAAAATATTTTAAGCGATAAGTTTTGTTTAAAAGGGAAATTTATTTATTAAACTATGTAATTTAAAACTAGTTAGTATTGAAATACTTTGGAAGTGAATTTTTCAAATATCTAATATTAATTGAAATTAAATTCTAATTTTATAATAAGCTGTGTAAATCGATTGGTTTTATTTAAAAATGATTTGGAAATGAGTTATTGATATTTATTTAAAGTTTTGGAGATTTTAAATAACTACTTAAATGGGTTTTAAAAATAAAATATTATTATTTAAAAAATACTTAATATATATAAAGAGCTTTGGAAGTAATTGGAATTTAATTATGAATTCTCTCGAGATGGTAAACGGAGTTTATTAACGGATATGATTTCTATTAGAAAAATATGGTAATGGAATTTTGGAAACTTAAGTAAACTACTAAAGTGTTTAAATACGAGAACTTCGAAAATGAATTTGAATTCATAAAAGAAGTTAGAAATGGGTAGTTGAGATTATATACAAGTATAATCGATTTAGGAAATTTTAAAGGAAACTAATTTATGAATTTCCGGGAACTCATAGAACCAGTGATAATTGAGTTAGGGAATTTACATATAAATTGTAATGGTTTTGAGAAATAGGAAATAAATGGAATAATTCCTGAGTATTGGAATAAAAATGAATTGAGGAAATACTTGTAAATATTTCTAAGGTAGTGGACCGGAAGAATTTGAAATATTTCAACCACGAGATTATTATTATAAAATATTTTCAAAGTATTGAATTATAAATGGAATTGGAGAAATTTTTTTCTTTTAAGTATCGAAGATATCCTGTTATGGATATAGAGACTCGAAATTGTATCCAATTATTGAATATACTGAAAGAGATTTGAATATATATCTTGGTAAAGATATTTTGAAATAAATGTTTTGGGAAAAATTTATAAAATAAGGCCCGGTGACTGCTTATGGATATTATATTGATAGTTAAATAACCGACTATCAAATTTGACCAAATTCGTTGTTCGTTTCAAGGAGACCGAGATCGGATTTCATTATCCGAAAACCACTTCGATATGATTTGTGCGTTACGAATTGGGATATTTGAAGATAATGAAGGCGGTGATTTGAATATTCAGTTTGTTCAGACCCAGAACAACTTGTATGGATGAATGGTATCATTGCATCGTTGCTTGGAAGGCAGTGTTAGCATTCCAAGTATGAATGCTATTCTAAAGGTAAAATGTAGCCTCAAGCCTCATCAACCGGGAATGACTAAAACATGGGAGATGCAGCAGGGCTAAGTGGGTCGCACCCAAGTAGGGTATGTTATCACTTTCTAGATACCCTCAGATATATTATATTGAAATTATGGATATGGTTGTGCATGGAAAAGAGAGCACTCGACTAGGGTGGGAACACCCGGGGTGATAACATATTCGGTACTATCCAGGTCAGGGGGTAGGCTGGTCCTGTGTTGGTAGGGGATCCAGGCGATGTCGTCGATACATTTTTCTAGAGGTGTACTATGATGGGCGGTACCGCAGTAGCCCAGTCATTGTATGAAATCCAATATCTACTACGAGCATGTATGGTTTTGATTGTACCGAACTTTGCTGAAACATGAGATGCAAGCATTTCAGCTATTTTCTAATTTACTTTCTATAAACACTATTATAATATCAGATGATTTTGATATAAAATGTTTTGGTTATCGTAAGGTAAAAACCCGTCGTATTTATGTGTGACGTGGTCTTACGAGATACCTTTGCTTTTCAAAGGATTTTGATAACTGTAATAATTCAAATCGAGTGTGATTTCTCACGCTGGTTTTCCAGACTGATTTGGGTGTTATTTTATTATAATGCTCGTGTCAGACCGAGTATTACAGATTCAGGTTGGATGCTATGGAACTCAGGAGATGAGCTGGGGGATTTCAAATGCATATCACGTACTTGATTATATTCCGCTCTGTGTGTATGCTGTATATTTAGCACTTGTGAGGACAAGTTATTATATTTGTTGATTGTTGTACTCTGATTATTTTATGTATAAATACAGATTATAGTTCTTTTTTATAAAGTTCTGTATTTATATATTATATATTGTTCCGCTGCGATTGTGAGATTCTGTATTGTTGATTATGTTTCTTCTTCTATCGTTTTCTTCTTCACCCCTAATGATTTGGTATTTTTGGCACTTGAATATTCAACATGCGAAATAGTGAACGTATTGATGTCGATTTTCGAAGGTCGAAAATTCCGGGCCGTTACATGATAGTTATCCAATAACTATCAGTATGTAACCCCTAGGTGCTCCAAACAGTCATGAATAATACAATGCTCAACATTTGGAAAACATTACGTACTCTAGTCTCAACGGATACAATGATATCCAGTCTCGATGCATCTTATCTAGGAACATTCAAAATGGTATATTTGTTTTCATTGTGATAAATTACCCATGGTTACAACACTTTGAACAACTATCATAAAACCTGTTATTTATGGATTTTCTATTAAAATTACTTTTAATCAAATTAATTAATTAATATAACACATTATATCAAGTATATAATAGAAAGAAAACCCCTATTTTTGAATAAGATTGATTATCGAGTTGGATATATGTAACAAATTATATAATTTCCCCTAGGGCATACCCCTAACTCTATCAATCTCCCACGTGCACTTAGGGTCAATTATGGAATCTTATTCCAACTTCTCCAATCGGTTTCCTAAAAACCAATTGGGTCGGTCCTTCAGTGGACGGGTATGCTATTATGTTTCAATTGTTTATCCTATCAATCAACTCTCTCTGATGCACATAAACTTCCTTTATTATGTTGAACTGTTCGGAGTATGTCCCTTGACTTCCAGTGAGCTCCAAGTTTTGTTATAAATTATATCATGAAATTGTTATCATATAACAATGTTATGAGATTCTCAACATTTGGAATTACCATCGACTTAGTTATAAATTTATGCATTTATACGTTGTTTTTATTGCGTCGCTATTCAAGGTGATGTACTTAGCCTTTTTCATTGAACCAGTTGCAACCTTTTATTTGAAACAATTCCAACTTAAAGATTCTTAACTTGAATTTATTATTAACATATTATATTCAATATCACTTATGAAGTTTGAGTCTGAACACTCCATCATAAGAGTTCATTGTTTATGTAAACAATTCTCTAGTATTACATAAATACACGATAACACTCCAAACTATCGTTTAGTGATATCAATTTGTATTTGATATTTGTTTCATGTATCAAATACATAAACAAATCACGATATCGTAGACACATAACATGTATGATAATTCCTACTACCAATGCATAAGAAATTCATCTAACATGTTCCGTATTAAAAATTTTAATAAGGTGTCCTTGCATATCGTTTTGGGACATTCTCAATATCTTTTATACTAACTATAAAAGACACCACTTATGAATACAACATTGAGTATCAAACAACCAAAGCTGATTATAACACAATTACATTGTTAACAATCAGTTGTGTGTTGTTCACTCATGATTTTGAAATATTTATGTACCTTTTAACATTGTTTCTTATGAATACACGCCTCCTCTTCATTTTGATTGATAATCATGCTATTTGATATCTCTATCAAATTATTTACTTAATTCCAATGCTTATAAAATGATACTTTTTATCATTTCTTTAATCATATCCAATTACCCACAAACTCAATATCGCTCCTACTGATTTCGAGGCACTTCGGTTGTTATGTGCAAATAGTCTAGTCTAAATCTATATTTGGAGCTTTCTGTTTCAACACATATATACCAAAATATAAAGTCATACTAGGCGATAATTTTCACTACAACCGTTTATGGGTTTCATAGCGTTTGAAAAACGCTATAACAGGATACCATAGCGTTTCAGAGAACGCCGTGGAACCACAAGCTATGGTAGGCCGGCATCATTACATACCAGGAAGGAAAACACTATAATAACTAATAGCGTTTACAAAAGGGCATAGCGTTTGCAACCTACCATAGCGTTTTTTCTCTGTTATTAAACTTAAACGCTATAGGGAATATAATCCTTCATTTAACTTCTATAGCGTTTTCGAGCACATTTTATAGCGTTTCATCAAACCATGTTATAGCGTTACAATGTTTTTCGATAGCATTTCTTGTCATGCTTGTATAGCGTTTTTATTTTCTACTATAGCGTTTTTGATTCTATTATAGCGTTTTTGATGCATAAATCTTACATCTCATATAGAGTTGCGATAGCGTTTGATGAATCAATAGCGTTTTTCAAACGCTATTCTATATAATATTAATTTTCAGCATTTGTTTCAATTTTCTTTTTATTATATTATATATATATATATGCACACAGATAGATATATGTATACACATTACACACACACACACACATATATATATTAAAATGTGGATCCCAAAAATAACAAATCGAGAAGATGACAACAACTATATGCAACAATGATAACGTTGCAGTGAATTCTAATTTGGAAACACACAATCAAACCAGTGGAAAAGTTTCAAATAATTATGCTAATATTTCAAATACTACAAGACATGGTCGCATGATAATAGTTCAAAATAGTCTAACAAATGAACACAAATACTACAAGACATGGTCACATGATAATCAAACCAGTGGAAAAGAGCGCTCTAGACATTTACTCCATTCATCTACAATAATCAAATAAGCAATCTAGATGTTAGTAATTGTTATGTCAGACATTCACAAAGTAGATGTTAGTAATTGTGAACTAAATCACTTAAAGAAGCATGCTAGTATAGTTTTACATGCCAAACTTCCAAAAGAACCCATATTTTATTTTGAAATTATAATGAATGAAGATTAAAATCTGCAATTCTTTTTCATAGTAAGAAAGAATAATAGATCTATATGTGTTCATAAGCATCGACAACCAGTATTGGAAGTCACCTTTTTATACAAATCATATATCAAACTCTGATTTTTCCCATTACTATATTAAAATATGGTTTTTAGTGAAACTCTTCGAATTAGCAAAAGAATACTTCACTATTTGACAGAAGCATTGTTCAGTAACTTGTAAATACACCAGTCTGACCTGATAGAGGATATCAATTTTTTAGCTTCTTTCACAGCTTCTTGCATGGAATATACAGACATTTTCTTTACCTGCATACAAAATATGGAACAGCTGTCAGGTCAGTTTCTACATCATGTGAAGCTAACTAATCTGGGCATAGAGTTATAAACCAAGAAAAATAATAAGATCTTTAGTTCATAAGTATACATGATCACAGAGAGAAATGCAGATGAAGTTGCTAACTTAAGCGAGAAATGATTTTCTTTTCTTTTTTTTCTAAATACATTAACTGAAAACAATATGTACCTCTAATTTGTCTTCCTTTGACCTATGAGTTTTGGAAGCAGTCGAAACTTTTCAGTTAAACTGACACATAGAACGCTCACTGTCTTCAGGTCCAAAAGTCCACAAACAAACGAAAAAGAGGCAAGGACTGCATCTATGCATACTATTTGTATTAAATTGTACCGTTGTAGGGATTCATACGTATCATCATATAATTAAATAGCCAACCATTTGAAGAATGAGGAAAAAACACAACAAAAAGACAGGTCACACAGTAGGCCATAACAACAACAAATGCATTCATTGATGATCAATAACTGCAAATTGCCAACTTGGTATTGTTTGCATTCTCAAATATATTTGCATTCAGTCAGTCAATCCCCCCTTTCTCTTTCCTTCTTCTCCTCCCTCTCTTATATCCTCTCTGTCCTTCGCTGGCACCAACCCTGTAAGCCCCCCATATATATCTCTCTCAGCTTCCATTCCTCTCTCGCTCTCTTAAATTTCCACCAAAAATGTCTATTCTGTTATTCTTAATCCCGTTTCTCCTCTTATCCTCCTCATTCCCAACAACTGCATTCTCCTCCGCCGCCGCCACAACTGTTTAGAAATCTACAAATCTTTTTAAATATGAACGTTTAACTTTTTTATATGTTTTTGAATTTCAAATATATTTATCTTTGAGTACTATAAATTAATTTAAGTAACTTTTAGTTTTATTAAATCGGAATTTTTTAATTACAGTTTCTGAAAGCGGAAACTACAGAGTGCTAATTTTCTTTATTTTCCTATTTTTCTTACTATAAACAAATAAATATGCTAAGCTATCCTCCTTACTATTTTCCTAATTTCCTTTCCATCTGTCTTTTAGACTCTACTACGAAGAACTAATGACCAAATAACCGTAAATATGATTGCCAACGAACAATATCCACCAAAAGAAACAGCCGATTTCGAGAAACTGTCATTATCTATATTTTTTTTAACTTCCATAACTATTTATGATAAACAAATATAACATTTTTATTAAACACCAAATGCATAAATGGGTAACATTATAATTATACAACAATGATTATTCACAATCAATTACTACCAAAAGGGTAGTACCATAATTATTTGTACTGTAATTATTATTTTATTTTAGTTTAGCAAAAATATAGGTAATATACCTGCATTCCTCTCGATACGTTAAGATGATTGGGATTACTGGAATTACATGCATTGCCACAGGTAAAAATTGCATTACTGGCCAGCTTTCGTTCATTATTCATGCCATCTGATCAAGCTTTACCTACGTTGTCACTGGTAAAATTTGCATTACTGACACTTACTCCCAAACAATGGAATGTATTTTCCTATGTGGCACAAAATTACACACAATGATATTCAATGATACCCCAAATTATGGTAGTATAACAAATACAGACCCATGAAATATAAACTCTAATTAGTGCATTGACTTATCTGATGTTTTGCACATTGTATATGTGAATGCTCTAGAGTAGTTGGTTCAGGAGTTAGTTTTCTACAGTCGATTAGGTTGCATAATATTTTATTTTCTGCTTTTGATAGATCTGGGTGCTCCCGATTCATATAAAATAATTTCTTAATAAATTGTAAAACAGTTGTTTCTTATAACTATATTTTGTTAGAATTACATGTTATCAAATGTTTAAGATTGCTTTCAGATTTATAGAATTAAGGATGTCTGGAACTAGACTTACATATTGTAGAAATTATTTTGTACTTCATAATTATATTTGTAGTTTTTCCTGATTAACCATGGTTTTTCTTAGAAAAAAGTTGTAAGCATACAAGAAATAGTCAAAATCACTCTCACAAACAAGTATATCATGATGTGGTGTTTTAATTAGTTGTCAAATGTCATGAGTTCGACCTCAAGTATATCATATTACAGACAAGTTCAGAAAAATCAGACAATTAAAACGAACATGTGCACACATTTGGCCGAATCATGCCCTTGTTACAATACAATATGTTTATGGTACTTGACTATCATAGCATTTGCTCTTATCTTGTCCTTTTATGCACATGCTTTGCTACAATCATGTTCTTATTGTATATACAATATGTTTATGATGCTTGATTTCCATAGCGTTTTATTCAAGCATCTTTTGATCATTTAGTTTCTGTAAGTCACATATGTAAATCATAAACAAATGATAATACATAACATAGACCTGGATTCAAACAATAGGAAAAATGAGATGTACCCATTAGGTGAAGCCAGCAATATACAATAGCTTATACTGACAAATGTGCATAACATACTTGAATCACATACAAGCACATTCATGCTCTAAGGAAAAAGAAAAGGAAAATTCCAAGTCAGTAGAGTGATCAAACAATACTCAAGTATTTAACTAGGATCGCGGTTTACATGTCAAATAAGCACCACGTCATTTCAATAAAATTCTAAAGAGGAAAAAAACTTGACCATTAAGATACATATGTTTTCTATAGTTGGAATTTGTCAAGAGCGTAATGGCAATATGAAACACAATTTCAAATATGAATTCTCGAGCTAAAAGAAAGTGCCTTCAGGGGGTTGAATACAAAATAAATAAATGCCCAAACCAAGAACACTTACCCCAGATTTCCTTATTAACGGCTGTCATAAAAACACATTGAAACTACTAAAACGCTGTTCTAAAACAAAGATCATGCTGAATTGCCAGGTTGATGTGCATATACTAGATAGTTGCTAGACTTAATATTTTGAAGCAAAGCATCACTTTAGCAGTAAATGCTCTAGCTACTAATAAAACATTAACGTTTTTAAGATGCTGCTTGGCCGAAGGGTAAGGTGTAGATGCTATGAGGAAAAAAATAGTACGAAGAGCGCTGCAGATTGGCTGAAACTGTACACTGGCATACTACATACTAGTTCAGATTGATTGAGGGTACTGCTTCAGGAAATGAATAGAATGTAAACCATCATATTTTTGAGTGAGGCTGTGTGTGCATTGGAGGATAGGTACTGGCATATGAGTGGAGGCTGTGAATATGAGTACTGAGCTAATACTGGTGGGCAAGATCTGACAGAAGCAGTTAAATTCCATTGTGTACTTCGAGACAGTGTACGTGCTTGAGTAGAGAGCATGAACCAGCCTTGTAGAGATGAATGTTGGTGCACAGAAGATTGCTAGACTTGAAGAGGAACTAAAACATGAACGTAGAGATAAAAACAGAAGTGCGGGTGGTTTCCATTTATGAAGCACTGTAAAACTAATTCCTATTTCGATGTACAAAATAGTGTGCAAACCTTTGATGTATGTTTAGTATGGAATGATAAAGGAACGTGGTTTTATGAAAACCATTTATTTAATCATACCTGTCAAAGTTAAGGTGAATACAAAACAATAAATGCCCAAACCAAGAACACTTATCCTAGATTCATAAAAGATTACCTTACTAAGCAAAAATAGCTTCTCCAAAGTACACTTATCCCTCTTACAAACACTCCTCACCTTCAGCTCACATCATCCGAATCAATATAAAACTCCAACATATTGACCTGCACTGGCAACTGATGCCCCTAATCCCTCAAGCTCATATCTAACCTATCCATCCTCCCAAATAATCCTGCTGTATATAAGGACATTATAGAGTTAGTTTGACAGTTTTCCCTATAAAGTTGCATAATGAAATAATCTAAAGCTTATGTTTATGTGGATTACGAATAAACCAAACTAAATTGGCTTTCCAAAAAATAATTGGGTGTTATAAGTATTATCCAAACTTGGTAAAGTTACCAGCATATTTAACATCAAACTAAATGTAAAGACCATTCAAATAAATCCCACAAAACACCAAAATGATCAGAAAAACGATCTGGAAAATCATTAAAAAATCAATATTTTCCAAATCCCAGATGTGCAACATACCTCAAAATAAAGTAACTCGTTAATAAAGTTATACAAGAGTGTTATCTTAATCAAATAAAAAGTGTAGAGTAATAAGAATAAACTATATAATGTCCTCAATATGAATATAAATAGAGTGAAGAAAATATAATTGATTAATTTTACCAGAAACAAAATCAAGGCATGTATAAATATATACATTCTGCCAAAAGGAAAAACACAATACCTAAAAAATGTTTATAAAAACAATAATTTTGAACAAACAATTGAAAACTAAAATCTATACATACAAATCTACTGATGCACTGTTAGCAAAAGCTGCTAAATTAAACTTATTATGGATCATCACCTAATCATCTATAACTTAGTACAGCAGAGATAATAACCAAAACATTTTATCAAATCAACAGTAACATGAATCAATAGGTAAACATGAATCGGCAAGTAAAATGGACATGAATCAGAAAAGGCAATGAATCGAAAAGTAATTTAAAATTGAGATAAAAACACAACTTACAAACGGCGATTCACTTCAAGTGACATGATTTGAGTCAACTCAAAAATCTTTCTAGTGATAGGCTAACTAGTTAAAGCGGGGGTGAAGAAATAATGATGAGGGAAGGCAACGAACTAATTTTAGTTATAGGAAATGAAAATTTTATAATTAGGTTTTTATGGGATGAAAATTAGTGAACAGTTTTTATTGTGATGGAAATTTTTAGATGCCGGGAAAGAAAATTTTAGGGATTTTTGTTTAGAGGGAACATGAAATTTTACCGTCTTGGTTACAGACATATAGCGGTTATCATTTAGGTCCATTTCAAATAGCGTTTTCTAATGGTCTTTTTATAGTAAAATATTTTGTAATAGCACTTCTAGTTGAAACGCTATGCTACCGTGCTATCAAATATAGATTTTACTCACTGAGATTATATACAAGTATAATCGATTTTGGAAATTTTAAAGGAAACTAATTTATGAATTTCCGGGAACTCATAGAACCAGTGATAATTGAGTTAGGGAATTTACGTATAAATTGTAATGGTTTTGAGAAATAGGAAATAAATGGAATAATTCCTGAGTATTGGAATAAAAATGAATTGAGGAAATACTTGTAAATATTTCTAAAGTAGTGGACCAAAAGAATTTGAAATATTTCAACCACGAGATTATTATTATAAAATATTTTCAAAGTATTGAATTATAAATGGAATTGGAGAAATTTTTTTCTTTTAAGTATCGAAGATATCCTGTTATGGATATAGAGACTCGAAATTATATCCAATTATTGAATATACTGAAAGAGATTTGAATATATATCTTGGTAAAGATATTTTGAAATAAATGTTTTGGGAAAAATTTATAAAATAAGGCCCGGTGACTGCTTATGGATATTATATTGATAGTTAAATAACCGACTATCAAATTTGACCAAATTCGTTGATCGTTTTGAGGAGACCGGGATCGTATTTCATTATCTGAAAACCACTTCGATCTGATTTGTGCGTTACGAATTGGGATATTGGAAGATGATGAAGGCGGTGATTTGAATATTCAGTTTGTTCAGACCCAGAACAACTTGTATGGATGAATGGTATCATTGCATCGTTGCTTGGAAGGCAGTGTTAGCATTCCAAGTATGAATGCTATTCTAAAGGTAAAATGTAGCCTCAAGCCTCATCAATCGGGAATGACTAAAACAGGGGAGATGCAGCAGGGCTAAGTGGGTCGCACCCAAGTAGGGTATGTTATCACTTTCTAGATACCCTCAGATATAGTATATTGAAATTATGGATATGGTTGTGCATGGAAAAGAGAGCACTCGATTAGGGTGGGAACACCCGGGGTGATAACATATTCGGTACTATCCAGGTCAGGGGGTAGGCTGGTCCTGTGTTGGCAGGGGATCCAGGCGAGGTCGTCGATACATTTTTCTAGAGGTGTACTATGATGGGCGGTACCGCAGTAGCCCAGTCATTGTATGAAATCCAATATCTACTACGAGCATGTATGGTTTTGATTGTACTGAACTTTGCTGAAACATGAGATGCAAGCATTTCAGCTATTTTCTAATTTACTTTCTATAAACACTATTATAATATCAGATGATTTTGATATAAAATGTTTTGGTTATCGTAAGGTAAAAACCCGTCGTATTTATGTGTGACGTGGTCTTACAAGATACCTTTGTTTTTCAAAGGATTTTGATAACTGTAATAATTCAAATCGAGTGTGATTTCTCATGCTGGTTTTCCAGACTGATTTGGGTGTTATTTTATTATAATGCTCGGGTCAGACCGAGTATTACAGATTTAGGTTGGATGCTATGGAACTCAGGAGATGAGCTGGGGGATTTCAAATGCATATCACGTACTTGATTATATTCCGCTCTGTGTGTATGCTGTATATTCAGCACTTGTGAGGACAAGTTATTATATTTGTTGATTGTTGTACTCTGATGATTTTATGTATAAATACAGATTATAGTTCTTTTTTATAAAGATCTGTATTTATATATTATATATTGTTCCACTACGATTGTGAGATTCTGTATTGTTGATTATGTTTCTTCTTCTATCGTTTTCTTCTTCACCCCTAATGATTTGGTATTTTTGGCACTTGAATATTCGACATGCGAAATAGTGAACGTGTTGATGTCGATTTTCGAAGGTCGAAAATTCCGGGCCGTTACATGATAGTTATCCAATAACTATCAGTATGTAACCCCTAGGTGCTCCAAACAGTCATGAATAATACAATGCTCAACATTTGGAAAACATTACGTACTCTAGTCTCAACGGATACAATGATATCCAGTCTCGATGCATCTTATCTAGGAACATTCAAAATGGTATATTTGTTTTCATTGTGATAAATTACCCACGGTTACAACACTTTGAACAACTATCATAAAACCTGTTATTTATGGATTTTCTATTAAAATTACTTTTAATCAAATTAATTAATTAATATAACACATTATATCAAGTATATAATAGAAAGAAAACCCCTATTTTTGAATAAGATTGATTATCGAGTTGGATATATGTAACAAATTATATAATTTCCCCTAGGGCATACCCCTAACTCTATCAATCTCCCACGTGCACTTAGGGTCAATCATGGAATCTTATTCCAACTTCTCCAATCGGTTTCCTAAAAACCAATTGGGTCGGTCCTTCAGTGGACGGGTATGCTATTATGTTTCAATTGTTTATCCTATCAATCAACTCTCTCCGATGCACATAAACTTCCTTTATTATGTTGAACTGTTCGGAGTATGTCCCTTGACTTCCAGTGAGCTCCAAGTTCTGTTATAAATTATATCATGAAATTGTTATCATATAATAATGTTATGAGATTCTCAACATTTGGAATTACCATCGACTTAGTTATAAATTTATGCATTTATACGTTGTTTTTATTGCGTCGCTATTCAAGGTGATGTACTTAGCCTTTTTCATTGAACCAGTTGCAACCTTTTATTTGAAACAATTCCAACTTAAAGATTCTTAACTTGAATTTATTATTAACATATTATATTCAATATCACTTATGAAGTTTGAGTCTGAACACTCCATCATAAGAGTTCATTGTTTATGTAAACAATTCTCTAGTATTACATAAATACACGATAACACTCCAAACTATCGTTTAGTGATATCAATTTGTATTTGATATTTGTTTCATGTATCAAATACATAAACAAATCACGATATCGTAGACACATAACATGTATGATAATTCCTACTGCCAATGCATAAGAAATTCATCTAACATGTTCCGTATTAAAATTTTGAATAAGGTGTCCTTGCATATCGTTTTGGGACATTCTCAATATCTTTTATACTAACTATAAAAGACACCACTTATGAATACAACATTGAGTATCAAAACAACCAAAGCTGATTATAACACAATTACATTGTTAACAATCAGTTGTGTGTTGTTCACTCATGATTTTGAAATATTTATGTACCTTTTAACATTGTTTCTTATGAATACACGCCTCCTCTTCATTTTGATTGATAATCATGCTATTTGATATCTCTATCAAATTATTTACTTAATTCCAATGCTTATAAAATGATACTTTTTATCATTTCTTTAATCATATCCAGTTACCCACAAACTCAATATCGCTCCTACTGATTTCGAGGCACTTCGGTTGTTATGTGCAAATAGTCTAGTCTAAATCTATATTTGGAGCTTTCTGTTTCAACACATATATACCAAAATATAAAGTCATACTAGGCGATAATTTTGTGAGTAAAATCTGAAACAACTTGAGCATATCGAATGGAAAATCTGATACGTTAATTTCAACAATTGAAATTTATGGTATTATTCTTATCAATGTGGCTCACTATATTTAAATTGCATTTGTCTTTCTCATAAAGACACTTTTGAGGCTAATGGATCATATCCCTTCGGATACCACTATCAAAATCATAATTTGATAATGTACTTGGAATCTATTTCAGATTAGCGCATCGTACCATATTATAGATTCAATCCTCTTAATAGGTTAATTAAACAACCAAGGATTATTTATTTTTGACATTGATAAGAAATTTATAGTTTCTCTTTAATATACGATAATGTTCATAGGATGTTCTAATGTATTTATGTTCATTTAGATTCGATCAATTTCATTCAATCCCTTGTAATCGGTTTTATCTTTGCATCGTATCCAATTCCATTTTATTACCAATAATTTCTCAAAGAATTCCTTCATTACGATGTTGGTATTTCTTGAAACAACAGTCGTTTCTTAGTGCAGTGGAATAGGTATTCATAAACACTTTATGAATTGCCTTATATGTAAAACTGATTTGGTTTTTAATTTACAAAACTTATGTTCAAAACATAAAATGGTCATCCAATGACAGTCATTTCCAAACTTCTTTTGGGTGACTTATACAAGATTCCTTACATATAATTATTACATGCAATCTTTCGACTCGCCCAACCTATAACCTCTTGGCCTAGGATATGTTGGGTTTCTTATAAGCCCTTATCTTATATGATTTTGTAAACTATTATTTAGGTAAAATTAATTTTAACCTTGTGTACCACTCTTAAGTGCACACCTTATAGAAAGGATTTTAATTCAACTTCACTCATCATTAATCGTGCTTTGTCCAACAAAGTTTAATTACTCCTTATCAATACATCATTATGTATTATAGGAATGAGTGACTTTTGGTACCGAATCTTTATTCATATTAGTTACATAAGGAATTCTTTCTAATATACTTACCCATTTGAACAAATCAAACAATTTCTATCGCATATTGTATTATTTACTTATGTTTTATATTCTATAAGCTTATCATAGACTTATCCACGCGTATGAAATATCCTTGTTCATGTCTGTGATAACTCATCAGTGAATATGATAGGGTATATGGAACCAATTTGATATTAATAGACTTATTATCGCATAAATCTATATGTATCAATCTGAAGAGTTCATCAACTCTTATGAGCTCCCAATAAATGGGCGCATAACCTTTAGTTGTTTGAGATATAATTAACCAGTATCATATGATTCATAGTCATATAACAAAAATTATTACTTAAAACTACGACTTAGTCCATAATCCCAAAATAATTGTAAATAATTTTATATACTTCAGCATTTTCCAATGCATCACTTTTGTTGTGAAAACAAATACCACATTATAGTTTTATTTCATAATAAATATTCATAATATTCACATTGAAATATAACTACGTCTATTTTTCATTCGACGTCGTTAAATAGTCATTATTTCATGAATAACGTTCGATATGTTTGATGAAAA
This sequence comes from Allium fistulosum, assembly GCA_030737815.1. Lineage (NCBI taxonomy): Eukaryota > Viridiplantae > Streptophyta > Magnoliopsida > Asparagales > Amaryllidaceae > Allium > Allium fistulosum. Next base: position 92,359,942 of record CM060905.1, read on the forward strand.
CAATTTTTGTAACTTGATGCAATCAATAAGTAATATATGGCATCCTCCTACTATTTCCATCATTACTATAGTAGCATACTGAATTCGAAGATCCATCGGTCACTTAATATAGATTATTTATTCATATAGTGCAACTAGTTTACGGCGGAGAATTCTTTGATCAAATATCTTGAATTCAAATAAATAAATCTCATAGAAAACAATTTTCTATATGAAAACACATTTCGGAATAGAAATCATATGTCTCATTCCAATGTTAAGCATTGATTATTATTATTACAATTCTCGTTTTCGATTTTTCTCTATAAAGCAGAAGTGACCATTCACTCTCTTCGTGTCAACTGTACCTTAAATCACATCTATTCTTGTATATTCATTATTCTTTCTAAATGATCGATCCATTTAAAAAATCTCATACTGCAATATCATAACGAACTCTTTACAAGAAAGCATTTGATTATCTTTAACATTTAAGGACATCAAATATGATGTACCTTACGTAAACAGATCAAACTGACATTTCAACGATCGAGTTCTTAGGTCTATATTGTAGTTTTGGTCTTGTGTTACATTTAACACAATATGATCTTTTATTGTAATCAATCAAATTGAATACTTGATCTCGCACTATGGTTTACTTGCTTATTTCGGATGAACTAATTTCATCAAAATGTTGCACATTACAAAGCATGACCTTCACCATATAATATTTATATGTGTTCGTATATGGATCAAATATCCATAGTATTTTATTTCTTTTGAGTTCAAAGCTCATCAAATGCAATGCACGGTCATGACCAAATAACCACGTAAGCGACTAAATTACTAGCGTATTTAGTAGTTGTAAAATCAGATGCTTGCACGGGTGTAGAAACATTAACATGCAATAAGAAATTTTAGTAAGTATATGCTATATTTCTATTTGTAAATCTTTAACTCAGTTTAATTATATATCTTAACTGATAAACATTTTATCAATCATATTAAATGCATAAATTTATCAATATAGATTATTATAACATTATATAGTATATGCTCTTACAATATTAAAAATGCTAAATGTTATCATTTCATTTTTCTAATATGGCTTCCACTAGTCTTTTATATTTCACTAAACCCTAAGTGAAACATAGAAGTCTTTTGACCTCAGTAGTGGGTGTTAGGACTCATATACCTTGGGATTATGACCAAAGGAAAGCTCAACAAATCATAGGTCTGTATATGATGGATAATTCTTATCGGTTGTATCTCATACAACTCCTAACCATGGTACCTTTTCCTAATCCCACCTTTACCTTGAAGAGAGATCAACAAGTAAAGTAAGACTATTCACTTGGACTTATCATTTCACGATAGCCTAAGTTTATTGCACATGCCTTGAGGAAAACTCAACAAATACATGCAGTTATCTTGCCTCATCTCTACTCAATATATTAATAGTACTACACATAACATTTCTAACTTAAGGAAAGCTCAACAACTAAAGAGTATGCAAGTAATATATTGATATATAAATGATAGAGAACAACTTTATATTAAAGATTCATAATCTTCAATATATTATATTGAGTGATAGCGACTTATGGAATAATGTGTTTCTTATGAAATACCCTCGTGATTCAAGTGTTGGACACATCTGAAATCACGGTATACGTATATTTATGTATGTAATTATTTCTTAAGTCTATTTAGGGTTTCTTAATGTTTCACCTTTAGTCTATACATTCATATTATATCAGTTTTATTATTATATAACTTTTATATTTCATATTAATTATATAATTATCTTATGTGTATATTATATTTATTAAATCTTATTTATTTAATCTTAATCAATTAACATTTTAATTAATTTTATATTAATTCAATACAATATTTATATTTAATAATTATTATATACTATAACCTTTATAGTATAACACATATATCTCATACATGTGTATTTTTTATTTAATTAATTAACCTTTAACTAGTTTGTTCAATTAAATAATTTTATTAAATATTAGTAATTTTGAAAAATCATATTATATACATACATGTATACTGATGATATCTTAAACATTTTAAAATATCATAACATATACCAAAATATATAATATATATATATATATATATATATATATATTTCATTATCAACTCATTTAATTAATATATTTATTTTATTAATCTTATTAATAAAATTTAAATTCCAAAAATAATTTATATTATTTTTCAAACATTTTGAATATTTTTGTTATATTATAACTTTCATAATACATGTATATATTATTTTAAATTTAACTTTTAAATTTAAAGTCTTATATTTTAATTTTCAAATAATTTTGAAAACTAGCCCAAGGCCCAATTCAAATTTGTGCATTTTCTAGAGACAACCTTTGGGCTGTGATAGTTAACCCAAACATGACTAATTTAGACCGCATAGGCTATTGAGCTTTGATACCATTGTAGAAACCGGGTCAGCGCGCAACAGAAGTATTGGGTGAATTTCAAAAAATTCCCTTATTGGATCTATATTGGGCCTACAAAGTCTAGTTCATTTAAAATGTTTTAAAATATTATTTAAATAAAATCCTTTATTTTATTTAAATTATAAGTTATATATAATTTTATTTAACATATATATATATGTGTATGTATCATACACACACACACATACATACATACATACATACATACATATATCTGTTTGTGCATGAGTAACATGTCAAAGCGTGCAAAGTATAATATGTCCATGTATGGACGTTGGGACTTACATCGTAACAGACACATTAGCTCATCTGATATGCAAATAATATTGTCTAAATATATGTATGTATATAAACTATTACTTATATATAAATATTATATATATATATAAATCTACATATTAAGTTTGTTCCAATAATTTTTTTATAAGTGTATAATATATCTAAGTATACATATATATATATATATATATAATTTTATAAATAAAATATTAATAATACATACATATAAATGCATATTTTTATAATATATCTATTTAAATATGCATAAGTTATTTAATATTAAATAGATACTATTTTTTATAAAACCATGAATAAAATATGTACTAGTATATACATAATAATAAAATAATATTTTATATTTATTTTACTATATATATACACATAAATATATTTATAATATATGAAAATATATTAACTAATGAAATATATTTTTTATTTTTTATTCCAAATCATTTATACAGCACGAAATTTTTTTTATTATTAGTTTGATTATTTTGAAATATATTTTAATTGGGTATTCATTTGAAATTGCATCAAATGTTAATAAAAAATTATTTTCCAAACCTTTTTTCAAATTTTAAATTTTTTCAGTAAATCACAAATGATATTTTGAAGTTTGAGAAATAATTTCATATTTTTTTGGTTATATTTTAGGGACAGTTTGGCTAAAATCCCTATTAAATTTCAATACACCAAGCATTCTTGCCAAAAAAATTATGTAAATTCAGTCCCTCGAATTAAGTTACTGAATAATTGCGTACATTTATGCAATTATTTAGTAAATAATGGCAGACATTTATGCAATTATATCCAAAAATTGCAGATATTTCCGCAATTATTCACCAAAAAAATTGCAGAAATTTCCGCAATCATTCACTGAATAATTGCGGAAATTTATGCAATTTTTGGATATAATTGCATAAATGTCTGTAATTATTCACTGAATAATTGCATAAATGTATGCAATTATTCAGTAACTTAATTCTAGAGACCTAATTTACAATCTTTTTTTGGAAAGAAGTTTTTGTGTATTAAGTTCGATTTTAAGGACCTAAGCCTAATATTCACTAAATTTTATTTTTAATTGATTTATTGATTTTCGACTAATTTGAATAATAATTTTTAAAAATAAAAAAAATGTATTTAATTTTTATTTTTTGGCCGAGACCTTATCTGATATTAAAACAATTTAAAAATATTTTTCAAAACATATTTCATTTTATATGATTTATTTATGAAGTATACTGATATTAAATAACAATAAATAATTATAAAATTATTTTTTCAAAAAATAATTTTACCATAAATTTATATATATAAAATCATATGTTCAACTATAACTATAGTATAATGTTGTAATTAATATAAACCATATATATGTAATTAAATTATATATATATATATAATTTAATAAAATATTAATTAGTATATATATTATACTGCTATACCAATCTAAGAAAAATTGTTTTTTATTTTATTTTATAAGTATAAACATACATACAACCAAACCAGTTTATGACAACATTAATTCATATCAGAATCGTCACCTGATAAACAATATAATAATACACGCACACATAATAAAAAATTGTTAAGATAATTATAAACTATAATTTTATAAAACATACCTAAGAACTAAAGCCTTAAAGCACACCATGAAAGGATGTACCCTTCCCTTCGAATATTTTCTGATTCGGCAGATCGCTAGTCCTTGAATCGTTGACTTTTAACTATCAGATAGTAATCGACTTGGAGTTGATTTGAATTTGGTATGGTGGAGCACTAATGGAGTAATCTTGGCCAGCAAGATGTGATGGAAATGGCCGCAAAAAGTCCTAATCAAATTAGTTTAGATTTGCTTATATAATGGATAGAAAGGAGGATAAAGTGGATCTCATCCCATACTAATTCTCCCTTGATCCGAGCCATCAAAATCTAACATCTAAACCCAATTTTGAGCCGCCCCACATTGCATGTTGCTATCGAAAATTTCACCCACCATGATGGGCCAAAAATCTATTTAAGCCTAAAGAAAATATTATTTAATTAAATCCAATTTAATCGCTTATTGATATCGTATATCGATTAATATATTTATAACTATTATAAATCTATTCAATAGTATTTATTCCTTAAATCATAATTAAAATTTTATAACTAATATTTCATAAATACTAATAATTTAATTAATTTATAACAATTATAAACTAATTAAATCGTTTGGTCAAAAGAGAATTCATCGTTTCGGTTTTATGATTCATCAGGTGTAAATTTGGTCAGCGATTAATATCGAACTATTCAATATTAATGTTCACACATCATTTATCAGGTGGTGTGACATTTTAGCCAAATTTATCACTGGCTTGGTTTTGGTAAAATCCTATTTCACTATGTTAAGCTTTACCCGATTGTGACTTTTATTTACACTAATTTTCTTCGTCAAAACTATATATCACTTTGGACTTATGGAATTTAGTAATGGTCAAAATTCCAAAAACATTCATATTCAACTCTATGGTCCAAACATAAAGTCCTTGGTTCAACAATAACAATTATTATTAATCGAAATGCTCTAGCCAGAGACTTCGACTTTGAGTTGACTTGAGTTGACCATGATACTAACCCATATAACTGAGGAGATGAATCCCCTTTTGAGTAGTGCCTCAATTCCAATTTTTCTACTTGACCTGTAACGACCCGTAAATTTCAACTGTTTAATAACGTATTTAGTTAAAATTTTGTGAAATTTTAAACGATAAAATTTTGAAAAAAATTTAATATTTGGAATGCGTCCAGTTAAACATAGCAACTGATAAATTTTCGTCCGAAAATACGAAAATTTATTTCGCGCGCAAATTCACTTCAATTTAATCAGTTAAAAAGCGTTGAAAATAAAACGTTTTCAAAACCAAATATTTTTACATAGAAAAATTCTAAACCATCTTCTGAGCAAGATTTCAGTTTGTCGTTTTTCCAAATTCGGACATCTTTGGCTCCGTCGATCTTATTTTTCAGCGTTTTTCTTGCATTTTCCATCAGTAGAAAAAATTCGAATTTATATAAATCCAATCGTACCACTGATACATGTATACCGTTTTGATCGTCCCGTCATGCTGATCACCATGGTATATTTATTTCTGTGTTTCAATGCCCGGTACGCGGCGAAACCGGGAAACGGTTAGCCGGATCGGTACACGTTTTTGACCCTTTTAGTTTTCAATGACTATTCAATTTTCAACGTTTAAAACCCCATTTGCGACCGGCTATTAAAATTGCTAGAATCCAACTTTAGACCTTCCCTATTCCTAGCTATTAAATTTTTTTGAAATCAACGTCTTTTCTTTTATTATTCTCTGGTTTCGAAATAAACTCTCTGATGCATCCTTCTTGTGGCTCTGCCTCTCATACCCTCTCTGATATTTCCAAGCCATTTTTCTTTTCTTTTTCATACTGCTTCCACTTCAGCCATCCTTGCCTCGAAGCTACGACACCATGCACGCAACAACCATCCACGGCGGCACTCAACAGCACCACCTCCTACCCACAACCCCGCCTCAGCCTCACGCAACAGCCACCGCCGCATAGACGAACCACCAGATCCTGCCTGTCCATCGCCTACTCATCAACTTCCTGCCGTTCCCACTTTTCCACCGCCACCGTTTCTTCCATCAACCCGTGCCTTCCCACCACGCTAGCTTAGCAGCGCCTCAGATCCACAGCCATGGCCACCGCTTCCAAGCCCGCAAACCCCGCCATCCACGTCCATCGCCTTAGCATCCTCTTCCCATCCCTCTGCCGCATGATAAACCCGAGACGGAAATCATCACCCAAACCCAGATCGGCCGAGACAACCAAACAGCCCGGCTCTTGACCAAGTGCATCAGCTTCCCTCCTTCCAAGGCACCACCTTGCTTCCTCCTCCCATCGAGTCAGCTAGTGCTGCCTCTTCTTTTTCTTCCACATCAGCTGTAGGTTTGTACATAGGTTAGTTTCTTAAGTTCCATATATATATTGAGTTATGATTTTTCACTATGCTGTTGAATTAAACATGATGGTTTACATATTAGTAACGTATGACATATCTTATAGGTTGTACATATACTACACGTTATATTCATATATACATTTGTTTTATTTTGGGTTTTCCGTTGTGTATTTAAAGGTTTAAAATATATGCTATTGTATGTTTATATAAAATAAAATAAAAACGTGTGTGTGTTTCGGTTTTACGTACTGTAGTAAATTGGGTTTCAAAATTTGTATGGGATATAGTATTTATTAAAGCGTAAGCATGTTATCATCTCTCTGTTGTGAATACTCTGCTTCTACAAATTTCATTTTTGTAATCTGGGTCTTGTTTTTCCGTTAGTTTATATTTTTGCTATATTAGTCTATATACTTTTGCATCTGTATATACTGGGGTGTCTATTGCCGCATATAGATATATATTTTAAGTAAAGGATAACAAAGTGTTTTAACGGTATAGGTCATAATATTATAAGTCGGTAAGTTTTAATGTTTAAATTTATAAAGTTCAGATATATCTATGTATGTATAATTTATATAAAATATTTGAGACTGTTTAAATTTTAACATAAGAAGGAAATTGTTTATATATCTGTTTGGACGTGTTATATTTTGTATGCTCAGGATAGTTTATATATGGGTTATAGATTTATACTGTACAAGTTTATATAAATCTCAAAAGATTTTTAGTTACATAAAATAGAATATAATAGATGCAGATGTTTAAATTTGCGTGTATACAGTTGTTTCGCGTCATGTATGTGTTTGGATATAGGTCTTTCTATATTAGGTAAGTGTGCATAAGTTTCATATTAGTTTTGAATATGTAGAAATGGTTGTTTAAATACACGTTTACATTACATATAGTATACATTAATATATTTAGTTATATGCGTGAGTGTGTGTGTATATATATATATATATTGTTTGTATTGGTTGTGTTTTTTTTTATTAAAAGAATTTTTTTTAATGTAAACAAGGGTTTTTGAATTTCAATATGTGTATGAAATTTAAGAATATGATCCTATATAAATAGTTACATATAGTTATGCACATAGGTTCATTTATATCATTTATCTTCATCGATACCGTTCTGATTTGTTTCCGTCAAATTCTATTTATCAGCCGTGTCCGTTCTCATCCGTACCAATTCAGCTTTGTTCGGAATTTCGTGCTTGGATCCATAATTCATTTCAGCGTAAAATCTCGCTAGCCTCGAAAGGTGAGCACTCAATCACGATTAACGTTCTTTTATTTATTAGATTTGATTTCAATTGAAACGACAATTGAAATATACTGCTGTTAGTTAATTACACTGTTATATATACTATTACCTGTATCAGTTCACCTTTGACATCTGACACCATTATCGGTTAATTATTTATGCGATGATAATACAGTTTGGCTGATAATTGATTGATTGTTGATGTTTATATTGGACGTTAAAATTGTTAATGTTAAATTGATAAATAGTATGAAATTGAACTTGATATAGGATAATTAAATGTTAAATTTGATTAACGAACATTTGTATAATATGACCCCTTTAACTGTTAAATTTATTGACACGTAGGATTGTTAACTACACCTTGAACCATCAATTGTATGTTGCTTAAACTGATGATGTATGAAATTGTAAATAGATGACAAGTGAAAACCGTAATGTAATAATCTTTAATCTACATGAAATGATAGTGTGGATTCTAGAAATAATTATATTAATTCGTACAAATAACAATGCGAATTAATATGGTTATTTCGGGATTATTTGAATTGATTATTGGATTGATATTGATTGTTGTTATTGCTTGTTTATTTACTTTGACACCATCCCAGTTATCACACTGCAAGTTCCCTCTGTTATGCTTTGATTTTTAATTGAATTGGAATCGGGTTGAAATGATAAATACCCAAAATTGAACTTTGACCTAGGATAGAAAATTAAATAAACCCGATTGGTCAATAACTTGATTTTGAAATAAGATAAGGATTTTATTTGAATAAATAATATGGTTTTGAAATGAAGTTGAAATTTGAATTTAAGTGAAAGGAAATGTTAATGTTTAATAATCTAAAACAAATTATTAAAAATGTAATTGATGAAAGAATGTTGTTTAAGTTGAGAAACTATTGAGTTAAGTTGGAAATTATAATTAAGTTTGAAATTATTAAACTTTGAAATTATTTAATAATTAAGTTTTGAATTATTTAATAATTAAATAAGATTGAATTATTTAATGATTAAATTAAATTGAATTTTGAATAAGTGAATTTTACTTCGTAATACTTGAAATTGAGTTTCTTTATTAATAAAGTTTGGAAAATCATTTAAGTAAGTAAATAGGTGAAATTGAATTTCTTTAACAAGAAATAAAATGTGATATTTTTGGAATTAATGTAAGACTTGAAATTTAAAGAATTTGATTTGATGAATTTAATTTAATTCAAAATTGTAAGTTTTGATTTAATGAAGTTGAACTTAAGAATGGATTTAATGAATTGGAAATTTAATGGAAATTGTTTTGAATAACAAATTTACTTAACGAATATTGAATGGAATCGATAAATGAATGTAAATTGATTTGAATGTTAAATTAAATTAATTTAAATGATTTTGAAATGAAACTGATATACGAATTTGGATCAATATTTGATTTGTTTTAAATAGAAATTGAAATTGAATTATAAGATTTTGAAAGTGTAATTTGGAAGTTTTGAAATGTAAATTTATGGAAATGGTTTGAAAGACAAATGAAATGCTGGTTTACGAATTGAAATTGAAATTGATTTGGTTTTTGAAATATATAAACGACCAATCGGTGTAATAATTACGAAAGTTATTAAAGGGACCGGGATCGGTAATGGATATACTCTCTATCTGAACCGAAACCACTTTAATAATTATACGCGGAGTGTTGATCCAGAACGAAGTGGATGGTTTTGGTGAACGCGTTGATTGAAGAAAGAGAACGATTTTGGATGACCCCTGACATGACTAAAACAGGAGCCGCGCCGGACCATTGAGGATCGCCATCTCTAGCGGACACACTTCTTCGATACCATATCTATTACTTTGTGATTCGATTTGGGTGCACCCCTCGATTTGGGAGTGTTGTTCGCGGTGTTGGGATAGTAGCTGCTATGCCCAACATCAGTCCGGATCACGCAACTACTAGTATCCTAGTTGGTATCGCCTCATGTACCTTGTCATACTGATTATCCTATTCGCGACCACTACGATTTTGATTTGTACCTTTAGTATATGTATTGCCCTCTGGTGACTTCCGGTTTTGGGGAAACTACGGTCTTGTATATGCTTTTGGGAATTAAACAGGTTAAGAGGTGTATGGGCCCTGCTTAACCCTATTTTGATATCTTATATTACTGATAGACATTATCTACTTAGCGTACATTACTACCTAGTAGATAGTTTAACGGATCCTTAAAGGATGGTTATTCCAAACATCCTTTGAGTTACTTGTATTTCAATTGCTATTTCACTTGAGTTGGATTTATTAATATAAGAATGTTAATCCTGACTCGAGTGTCTTGTGTTTTTGCTTTACGCTCGGGTCAGACTGAGTGTACCAGTATTCGAGACTCATCTTTGGAGTTGGAGCTTTGCTTGAAGATCCAGCCATCTATTCTGCTTTCAGTATTCGATGATTCCAGTGATGTATTCTGATTTGTATCTGATGTATCGTATTACTCTTCTGTTGTAAACTCTGATGTATTGTATATATTCATATAGTAGCTTCATGAACTACTATCTCTTTTATTTCCGCTGCATTTATTACTCTGTGTCTGTGATCTGTGATTATATCTATTTACTGTATATGTTCAGTTTTGCCAAATTTAAATTAACAACGCGGTATTTTGAGCAATTCAACTCCGGCATGAGTGTCTACCTATACACTTATAATGGACGCGAATGGTCCAAAATGGCGGGTCGTTACAGTTGGTATCAGAGCTTTGGTAGCTCTAGGCAAAACTCAACATATAGGGTAAATGTATTTACAGAATCACTCTCATTCGAGTTTCAATCTCTTCCTTTTGACTCGATTCTTTTGAATTTTGGAACGTTCACTGCGGTTCCAAAAATTCATTCGTGTCCCTCACTATTTCGTCTTCTTTCAATTCTGGAGCACCCCATAACTCCATTTTTGAATGATATTTATAATAGTTTGGCGGTCTCGCCAATCTTCGAATGATTTGTAAAGGGGTGAAACTCCTTTACAATAGGCATCGATTTACCGAAGATTTCTATATCCTCGGTTTACGATGCTATCTATCTCCTACTATACCTGAATTCTATTTCTTGAGATCAAATGTCGATTTGCCTCGGAATTCTACATTGATCTTATTCTTGAAGTCACGGTCGACCCGGTTAAGGTTGCCCGCGATTTATATAAACTTATTCATCTTCCTATCCTGTTATTTAATTGTCTTATCCTATTTTCAAACCTATCTTCGAATCAAAATTCTCTTTAATTTAATTTCCATCAAATTTGAATCTACATCCTTGATTTGAAATCTATTATTGTATCGTCGAGCGAGGAAGTGTATTTTTAAATTAATATTTAAAATGTTTTAAAATATATATTGTGTTGTTTGAGTTGTTGATGTTGATTTGGGTTTTCGATCGATTCGTCTGATCAACGCTATCGATAGGATTTCCAAAACACTTGAACAGAGCAAACTGACACCATATTATTTTCAAATTTGGGAAATGAAATAATTTGTATGATTATATTATAATTATTTATAAGTAAAATTTTCTGGAATTTAATAGGTTAATTAAATTGTTTGTTTGAAATGATAATATTTGATTATCATTTATTGTTCTAAATAAATTTATAAATACAGTTTATAAATTGATTTGGAATTTGAAATGAATTTAATTCAAAAATTTGAGAATTTAGTTTCCGGTGATTTCGAACTTTGGTTTTAAAATTTTAAAAGTATATATTATTGGAAGTATTTTCGAATAGAAACCGTTTCCAAAGAATTTTAAAATGTTGAAATCAGTGCTCTCCTCTTTGTCGCTGGAAAATAATTTCGGTGATGGCGGCCGCATCATCGACGTTCATTTCGAGTTTCGAAGTGGAGATATTATTCTGTAGCTTTGCTACGGTTTCCTTTGAAAAATATTTTGATTTTAATTTCTTTAGTATAATTTGATTTATATATATATATATAGGTATCATATTTAAAAAAAAAATTAATTTGATTTGATATAAATATATTATATATATCTCTCAATTGTTTAAAGTTAATCGGAAATCTAATTCTTAAATTTTGTAAAGGATGATTTTAATTATAAATAAAACCAAAATTTGGAATAAATATTTAAACTTGAAATAATTGAATTTGAAAATTTTATTTGTATATTACTAAATTGCATTTCAATATAACTTACCCAAATTATTCAGAAGTTAAAATGTAATTGGATAACATATAAGATAAATTGAATTTATAAATAAAATTTGAGTGCTTATAATAAATACTATACACTAAATTTTGATTATAACGATGTTAATAGAGGTAGATAGGATAATAAGTAAACTCAGTTAATAATGAAATAAATTGTTTTAAAAGAATTAATAAATTTGTTTTGAAAAAAAATTAATAAATTGAAATTTGATCAACATATGAAAATACCTTGAATTTAAAAGAAATTAATAGATGTAAATTAATTTGAATCGAAACTTTTATGTTTAAATCAATTTATATGGTTTAAATATATGTAATAAGAGATATTAAGTAAAATAGACTTAATAATAATTTGGAATAAAGAAGAATTAAATTTGATGAATAAATATGATTTTATTAAATGACTATTCTAATTTGTGGTTTTAGAAATTTGTTAATTAAACATAATTGGATAAAAAGATAATGAATTTAGAAATAATTAAGATTGATTTCACTTAAGTGAAATCAAATGGATTAAATCAAACTATTGAATATTAATTAATTTAAATTTAAATTTATATGGTTTAAATTAATTGTTATTCTGTATTTCAATCTGTTTTCTTTCTAGTTGTTTCTATTCTCCTACCTCGTTCCTTTTCGGGGACGAAAAGTTTTGAGTGGGGGAGAATGTAACGACCCGTAAATTTCAACTGTTTAATAACGTATTTAGTTAAAATTTTGTGAAATTTTAAACGATAAAATTTTGAAAAAAATTTAATATTTGGAATGCGTCCAGTTAAACATAGCAACTGATAAATTTTCGTCCGAAAATACGAAAATTTATTTCGCGCGCAAATTCACTTCAATTTAATCAGTTAAAAAGCGTTGAAAATAAAACGTTTTCAAAACCAAATATTTTTACATAGAAAAATTCTAAACCATCTTCTGAGCAAGATTTCAGTTTGTCGTTTTTCCAAATTCGGACATCTTTGGCTCCGTCGATCTTATTTTTCAGCGTTTTTCTTGCATTTTCCATCAGTAGAAAAAATTCGAATTTATATAAATCCAATCGTACCACTGATACATGTATACCGTTTTGATCGTCCCGTCATGCTGATCACCATGGTATATTTATTTCTATGTTTCAATGCCCGGTACGCGGCGAAACCGGGAAACGGTTAGCCGGATCGGTACACGTTTTTGACCCTTTTAGTTTTCAATGACTATTCAATTTTCAACGTTTAAAACCCCATTTGCGACCGGCTATTAAAATTGCTAGAATCCAACTTTAGACCTTCCCTATTCCTAGCTATTAAATTTTTTTGAAATCAACGTCTTTTCTTTTATTATTCTCTGGTTTCGAAATAAACTCTCTGATGCATCCTTCTTGTGGCTCTGCCTCTCATACCCTCTCTGCTATTTCCAAGCCATTTTTCTTTTCTTTTTCATACTGCTTCCACTTCAGCCATCCTTGCCTCGAAGCTACGACACCATGCACGCAACAACCATCCACGGCGGCACTCAACAGCACCACCTCCTACCCACAACCCCGCCTCAGCCTCACGCAACAGCCACCGCCGCATAGACGAACCACCAGATCCTGCCTGTCCATCGCCTACTCATCAACTTCCTGCCGTTCCCACTTTTCCACCGCCACCGTTTTCTTCCATCAACCCGTGCCTTCCCACCACGCTAGCTTAGCAGCGCCTCAGATCCACAGCCATGGCCACCGCTTCCAAGCCCGCAAACCCCGCCATCCACGTCCATCGCCTTAGCATCCTCTTCCCATCCCTCTGCCGCATGATAAACCCGAGACGGAAATCATCACCCAAACCCAGATCGGCCGAGACAACCAAACAGCCCGGCTCTTGACCAAGTGCATCAGCTTCCCTCCTTCCAAGGCACCACCTTGCTTCCTCCTCCCATCGAGTCAGCTAGTGCTGCCTCTTCTTTTTCTTCCACATCAGCTGTAGGTTTGTACATAGGTTAGTTTCTTAAGTTCCATATATATATTGAGTTATGATTTTTCACTATGCTGTTGAATTAAACATGATGGTTTACATATTAGTAACGTATGACATATCTTATAGGTTGTACATATACTACACGTTATATTCATATATACATTTGTTTTATTTTGGGTTTTCCGTTGTGTATTTAAAGGTTTAAAATATATGCTATTGTATGTTTATATAAAATAAAATAAAAACGTGTGTGTGTTTCGGTTTTACGTACTGTAGTAAATTGGGTTTCAAAATTTGTATGGGATATAGTATTTATTAAAGCGTAAGCATGTTATCATCTCTCTGTTGTGAATACTCTGCTTCTACAAATTTCATTTTTGTAATCTGGGTCTTGTTTTTCCGTTAGTTTATATTTTTGCTATATTAGTCTATATACTTTTGCATCTGTATATACTGGGGTGTCTATTGCCGCATATAGATATATATTTTAAGTAAAGGATAACAAAGTGTTTTAACGGTATAGGTCATAATATTATAAGTCGGTAAGTTTTAATGTTTAAATTTATAAAGTTCAGATATATCTATGTATGTATAATTTATATAAAATATTTGAGACTGTTTAAATTTTAACATAAGAAGGAAATTGTTTATATATCTGTTTGGACGTGTTATATTTTGTATGCTCAGGATAGTTTATATATGGGTTATAGATTTATACTGTACAAGTTTATATAAATCTCAAAAGATTTTTAGTTACATAAAATAGAATATAATAGATGCAGATGTTTAAATTTGCGTGTATACAGTTGTTTCGCGTCATGTATGTGTTTGGATATAGGTCTTTCTATATTAGGTAAGTGTGCATAAGTTTCATATTAGTTTTGAATATGTAGAAATGGTTGTTTAAATACACGTTTACATTACATATAGTATACATTAATATATTTAGTTATATGCGTGAGTGTGTGTGTATATATATATATATTGTTTGTATTGGTTGTGTTTTTTTTTATTAAAAGAATTTTTTTTAATGTAAACAAGGGTTTTTGAATTTCAATATGTGTATGAAATTTAAGAATATGATCCTATATAAATAGTTACATATAGTTATGCACATAGGTTCATTTATATCATTTATCTTCATCGATACCGTTCTGATTTGTTTCCGTCAAATTCTATTTATCAGCCGTGTCCGTTCTCATCCGTACCAATTCAGCTTTGTTTGGAATTTCGTGCTTGGATCCATAATTCATTTCAGCGTAAAATCTCGCTAGCCTCGAAAGGTGAGCACTCAATCACGATTAACGTTCTTTTATTTATTAGATTTGATTTCAATTGAAACGACAATTGAAATATACTGCTGTTAGTTAATTACACTGTTATATATACTATTACCTATATCAATTCACCTTTGACATCTGACACCATTATCGGTTAATTATTTATGCGATGATAATACAGTTTGGCTGATAATTGATTGATTGTTGATGTTTATATTGGACGTTAAAATTGTTAATGTTAAATTGATAAATAGTATGAAATTGAACTTGATATAGGATAATTAAATGTTAAATTTGATTAACGAACATTTGTATAATATGACCCCTTTAACTGTTAAATTTATTGACACGTAGGATTGTTAACTACACCTTGAACCATCAATTGTATGTTGCTTAAACTGATGATGTATGAAATTGTAAATAGATGACAAGTGAAAACCGTAATGTAATAATCTTTAATCTACATGAAATGATAGTGTGGATTCTAGAAATAATTATATTAATTCGTACAAATAACAATGCGAATTAATATGGTTATTTCGGGATTATTTGAATTGATTATTGGATTGATATTGATTGTTGTTATTGCTTGTTTATTTACTTTGACACCATCCCAGTTATCACACTGCAAGTTCCCTCTGTTATGCTTTGATTTTTAATTGAATTGGAATCGGGTTGAAATGATAAATACCCAAAATTGAACTTTGACCTAGGATAGAAAATTAAATAAACCCGATTGGTCAATAACTTGATTTTGAAATAAGATAAGGATTTTATTTGAATAAATAATATGGTTTTGAAATGAAGTTGAAATTTGAATTTAAGTGAAAGGAAATGTTAATGTTTAATAATCTAAAACAAATTATTAAAAATGTAATTGATGAAAGAATGTTGTTTAAGTTGAGAAACTATTGAGTTAAGTTGGAAATTATAATTAAGTTTGAAATTATTAAACTTTGAAATTATTTAATAATTAAGTTTTGAATTATTTAATAATTAAATAAGATTGAATTATTTAATGATTAAATTAAATTGAATTTTGAATAAGTGAATTTTACTTCGTAATACTTGAAATTGAGTTTCTTTATTAATAAAGTTTGGAAAATCATTTAAGTAAGTAAATAGGTGAAATTGAATTTCTTTAACAAGAAATAAAATGTGATATTTTTGGAATTAATGTAAGACTTGAAATTTAAAGAATTTGATTTGATGAATTTAATTTAATTCAAAATTGTAAGTTTTGATTTAATGAAGTTGAACTTAAGAATGGATTTAATGAATTGGAAATTTAATGGAAATTGTTTTGAATAACAAATTTACTTAACGAATATTGAATGGAATCGATAAATGAATGTAAATTGATTTGAATGTTAAATTAAATTAATTTAAATGATTTTGAAATGAAACTGATATACGAATTTGGATCAATATTTGAATTGTTTTAAATAGAAATTGAAATTGAATTATAAGATTTTGAAAGTGTAATTTGGAAGTTTTGAAATGTAAATTTATGGAAATGGTTTGAAAGACAAATGAAATGCTGGTTTACGAATTGAAATTGAAATTGATTTGGTTTTTGAAATATATAAACGACCAATCGGTGTAATAATTACGAAAGTTATTAAAGGGACCGGGATCGGTAATGGATATACTCTCTATCTGAACCGAAACCACTTTAATAATTATACGCGGAGTGTTGATCCAGAACGAAGTGGATGGTTTTGGTGAACGCGTTGATTGAAGAAAGAGAACGATTTTGGATGACCCCTGACATGACTAAAACAGGAGCCGCGCCGGACCATTGAGGATCGCCATCTCTAGCGGACACACTTCTTCGATACCATATCTATTACTTTGTGATTCGATTTGGGTGCACCCCTCGATTTGGGAGTGTTGTTCGCGGTGTTGGGATAGTAGCTGCTATGCCCAACATCAGTCCGGATCACGCAACTACTAGTATCCTAGTTGGTATCGCCTCATGTACCTTGTCATACTGATTATCCTATTCGCGACCACTACGATTTTGATTTGTACCTTTAGTATATGTATTGCCCTCTGGTGACTTCCGGTTTTGGGGAAACTACGGTCTTGTATATGCTTTTGGGAATTAAACAGGTTAAGAGGTGTATGGGCCCTGCTTAACCCTATTTTGATATCTTATATTACTGATAGACATTATCTACTTAGCGTACATTACTACCTAGTAGATAGTTTAACGGATCCTTAAAGGATGGTTATTCCAAACATCCTTTGAGTTACTTGTATTTCAATTGCTATTTCACTTGAGTTGGATTTATTAATATAAGAATGTTAATCCTGACTCGAGTGTCTTGTGTTTTTGCTTTACGCTCGGGTCAGACTGAGTGTACCAGTATTCGAGACTCATCTTTGGAGTTGGAGCTTTGCTTGAAGATCCAGCCATCTATTCTGCTTTCAGTATTCGATGATTCCAGTGATGTATTCTGATTTGTATCTGATGTATCGTATTACTCTTCTGTTGTAAACTCTGATGTATTGTATATATTCATATAGTAGCTTCATGAACTACTATCTCTTTTATTTCCGCTGCATTTATTACTCTGTGTCTGTGATCTGTGATTATATCTATTTACTGTATATGTTCAGTTTTGCCAAATTTAAATTAACAACGCGGTATTTTGAGCAATTCAACTCCGGCATGAGTGTCTACCTATACACTTATAATGGACGCGAATGGTCCAAAATGGTGGGTCGTTACATGACCCAACTATAGCCATTCGATGGACGGCATGCCATGATCTGACTATAATCAAAGCGGAGCTTTCATATTGAAGATCGACAGTATTCTCAAGTTGAGAGAACTATGTAAATCAGTCACATCGATATTTTCTATTTGACCTTAGTTATATTAACCAATAGAAAACTATCGAGTGAGTCATTTCATAGTTATCCAATAACTACCAGTACGTAACCCCTAGGTGCCCCCAGCAATCATGAGTAACACACTGTCCAACATTTGAAGAGTGTTACGTAATCTAGTCTTAAAGGATACAACGATATCCAGTCTCGATGCATCTTGACTAGAAACATTTAAAATGGTATATCTGTTTTCATTGTGATAAATTACTCACATTTACACCACTTTTTAACTACTATCAAAAAATATACCATTTATGAATTTTCTATCAAATATACTTTTAATTAAATTAATTAACTAATATAACACATTATATCAAGTATACAATAAAAATAAAACACATTTTATTTCAAACAAGATTGGTTATCGAGTTAGATATATGTAACAAATTACATAATTGCTCCTAGGGCATACCCCTAACTCTATCTACCATAGCATAACGATCTTCATCTACTCTATTTTCTCTTATCTTGTTCATAATTAATATGCTTATCTTTATTATTATGGCATATATATGTATATAAAATTCATTTATATACATATATATGTGTGTCGATCTAAACTTTGTTTGAGTTTTTATTTTCAGCCTTTGATATAGAAGTGCATGGATGGATTTAGTGGATTTCACTATCATTGATTGTTAGTATTAGAACATATCTAGGTTTCATTTTAGCATTTTGTTTTGTTTCATTGTCATTATACTTACATTATGGACTTTAGTCATTAGGATTAGGGAGTTTTGATTTTTATGTTGCATGTGGGGTTTTGTGCCATTTGCCAAGTTTGTTGGCAACATTATTTTTAAGTGTAGAATAAAATACATGAGTGCTCTCTTCTTCGAATAGAGGATCATTCATTTTTCTCAAAAAAACCGAGGGTGTCCAACATTGCTAGTATATTTAACATTGGTGCGCATACCCATCAAGCTCTGCCTCATTCTCACGTAAGCGCAAAAGGAAGTGCATGAGTGATATACCTTAGTCTCATTATATGAGTTGAGCATCTAAGGATCACCAACCAAACCTTTACTGACATAGTCTTACTGACATAGTTGGAGTTGGTTTGTACAATCCGCCAAGCTCTATACCATTCTCACATAAGTCCCAAAGGCAGTGCATGGGTGTCTATGTTAGAACTGGGCATCCCGCAGTGGAAGTTATGGGTGAATTTCAAAAAAATTCCCTTATTGGATCTTTATTGGGCCTATGAAGTCTATTTTATTTAGAACATTTCTAAATATTATTTAAATAAAATCTTTTATTTTATTTAATATTATAAATTATATAGTTATATTTAATTTATGTCTTAATATATACACATGCACACACACATGTGTGTCATATACACATATATATATGTATGTGCATGTGTAACATATCAACCCATGCAATGTATAACACGCTCGTGTATAAATGCTGTAATTCACATCACAACTGGCACGTTAGCTTATCCAATATGCAAGTATATGTCATCCATGTATATTGTTTATATAATTTTATATAAGTATATAAGTGTATTTATTTATACAAGAATATAGGCACAACGACAAACTTAGAAAAACAATTTAGGCTGAAGGACAACAAGTTTTTTCTTAAGCTGAAAGACAAAGCTAGTAATAACTAGCATTTTTTATAGTGTAAAACTGAATATAATGCTATTTATAACTAGCATTTTGTCTAGTGTAAAAGTTGAATATAATGCTAATTATAACTAGCATTTGTCCATCAGCTTAAAAATAAAACTTGTTGTCCTTTAGCCTAATTTGTTTTCAAAGTCTGTCTTTTTCCCTAATTCCCCCTTATATATATGTATATATATATATATTATATACAATCAGATGAATAAAATATTAATATCATATATATATATATATATTATGTAATAGATTTATATAAATAAATTATTTGTAAATATTAGAAATTTTTTAAATGTGAGAAATACATGTATGTATAGGGAATTTTTTTAATATATACATATTTTTAATTTAAATATACACACAGACACACAAATATTCATAACAAAATATTCATATATATATATATATATAATAAAATACAAAAAAAATATTTTTTTGGATAAATATGAAATACCAGGTCTTATGCCAGCAAAAGAAATAATTTATTACTTTTTAACTTTACAATACATTTTGATTAAATATTTATTTGAAAATTGATAAAATATTAATTTTGAGACTTTATTTCAATTTCAAATTTTTAGTAACTCCTAAATATCAGTTCGTAACCACTTGCTACCCCAACAACCATGAGTAATACACTGCCCAACATTTGAAGAGCATTACGTACTCTAATCTCAAAGAATGTATCGATATCCAGTCCCGATACATCTTGACTAAGAATATTGAAAATGGTATATTTATTTTCATTGTGATAAATTACTCAAATACAACACTTTTAACTACTATCACAAAACATACCATTTATGGATTTTCTATCAAATATACTTTTAATTAAATTAATTAGTATAATACATTATATCAAGTATATAATAGAAAGAAAACTCCTTTTATTTGAATAAAATTGATTATCGAGTTAGAGATATGTAATGAATTACATAATTGCCCATAGGTCATACCCCTAACTCTATCAATCTCTTACATGCACTTAGGATCAATTATGGAATCTTATTCCAACTTCCCCGATCAATTTCCTCAAAACTAATGGGGTTAGTCCCTTAATGAACGGGTATGCTATTATGTTTCAATTATCTACTCTGTCAATCAACTCTCTCTAATGTTGATAAACTGTCTTTATCATGTGGAACAATTCAAAGTAGGTCTCTTTACTTCCATTGAGCTCTAAGTTTTGTTGTGAACTATATCGTGACATTGTAATCGTATAATGATATTATGGGATTCTCTACATTTAGAATCACCCTCGGCTCAGTTATAAATTTGTGCATTTATATTTATATACATTGCTTTTATTGTGACACTATTTAAGGCGATGTACTTTGTCTTTTTCATTGAATCAGCCATAGTCTTTTATTAAGAACATTTCCAACTTAAAGATTCGTGACATGAGTTTATTTTTGACATATGATACTTAATATGACTTATGAAAGTTTGAGTCCGAAAACTCCTTTATTATGAGTTTGTTGTTTCGGTAAACAATTCTTTAGTGTTTCATAAATACATGAGAATGTGTATTTGATATTTGCTTCATGTATCAAATACATAAACAAGTCGTGTTATCATGGATAATATAACATGTATGATAACTCCTATTGCCAGTGCATTAGGAATCCATCTTACATATTCCATATAAAACATTTTAATGAGGTGTCCTTGCATATCTTTGGGACATTCCCAACATCTTTTATACTTACCATAAAAGATATCATTTATAAATCTAAAGTCAAAAATTAAAACAACTAAAACTTATTTTAACACAAGTCATCGTCAATCAGTAGTGTTGTAACAATCTTGGTTTGGAGATTACCTATTAATATTAAATTATAACAGTAGTTATAAGTTAATATTGTAATTAAAAATAAAATTGGAAATTTTAAATTGTTTATTTGGAATAAATAATGAATTTTGGAGATAAAATGAGAAAAGTAAAGTTTGGAACTTTATTTTATTTATTTGGGATAATAATGATTGGTAAATGGGTTTTATTGGGAGAAAATGCAATAATTGTATTAATTATTGCCAATTACTTCTTTTAATAATTTTTAAAAGAAATATGTGATTATTAAAGGGTGTTTATTTAAATAAAATAAAATGGAGGAGACAAATTGGGTAAAAATTTGTTTATTTTAAATAAACAACGTGTTTGAGAATAAATATTGGGCTTGAAATTTGATTGTTAGGAGATTTGGTTAAATAAGATGAAAATATTGGAATTTTGTTAATTTGAGTTAATAAATTAATCAAGAGATGCATTTCAACATTAAATTGTTGAAATAAATATAAATTAATGGAAATAAAGTTTTAAAAACTTTATTTTGAGAATTTGGAGTGAAAATAATCAATTTGTAATTTTATTTGGGTAAATGCAATAGTATTGGAAATTAATGTCAATATTAACCATTTATTATTTTAAAAAGGGGAAAAATGAAGTAAATTTGTATTTATTTAATATAAAAGATGAAATATGGTTTAAAAATAGTATTTTGATGATAAAATAAAATTGGAATGATTTATTGTAATTTATTTGACAAGAAAATAATTTTTTACAAGTTATTGCATTAAAAATGGTGGTTTACACTAAAATAGTGTAAATTGTGTAATATACTCAAAAATAAGGTTTTATTGTTAAAAATGACTTTTTATAGTTAAAATAAAATTTACTTTTGTTACAATAACAATTTTATTTCATAACAATTGGTTGTATACATTTTTGTTTAGTTTTAAAATGAAGAAAAGTGTGCATGTAGTGATAAAATAAGTTAAAATATAAACATAGCCTTTATTTTTCTCTAAGTATTTTGTCCTTGGGCTCATTGGGTAAAGTTTGAATCCATTAGCCCATTGTCTAGAGGCTTCTGTTGAGAAACTAGTGTCTGTACGTAGTTTGTTTCTCTCCTCCTTCTCAAACAAAAAGTTTATAGTAAAGAAAACAAGAAAAAAATAGAAAAGTAATGGCCATCTTCAACTAAAATCAATTCCCACTCAATTTTGCTGCTAACTCAAGAAGAAAATCACCAAATAAAGAGAATAGAAGGTAATCTCCACCAATACTACAGAATTATTTCATTAAAATCTTAGAATTAGGTATGAATTGTATGTAACCAGTTTGTTTTGTACTACATGTTCTTCTTTCAACAAATACAGGTGCCTAGTTCCATTTCTCCGCCAAAGATCATTGCTTACACCTAAATTCTTTGCTAAATCATCAAGTGGATATCAATCTCACAAAAGCTAGCTCATGCAATACCAAAAATCGCAAGTTGAAATCAAAAATTTGCTAAAAAAATCCGTTTTTGAACTATTTTGATTTTGTGTAAACCGTCTTGAGTTGCAACTTTGTGCAGTCATATCTCTCTATTCCGGCAACGAAATGCTACCGGATTTTTATTTTGTTTTGTAGAACGTGTTTTGTAGATTAAGCATATCAAATTTAAGGTCATTTCGACCTATATAGCTTATAGAAATATGCCGCCGAACTTTGATTCGGAGCATGTTTTTGTCAAGATTTTTACAGTGAAAACACTGCCTGGGTTCAACTTTGAGACATCATACCTTTCTCATACCTTGTCTAAATTGCGTGATCCTTTATGTCGTTTAAATTATAGTTGTTGAGCTTTATGCATGTTAAATTTCAAGTCATTTAGACCTATATAGATCATAGGAATATGCTGCCGAACATTGATTTGGAGAATGTTTTTCCCTAGATTTTTACAGTGAAAACACTGCCTGGGTTCAACTTTGAGACATCATAACTTTCTCATACCTTGTCTAAATTGCATGATTCTTTTTGCAGTTTAAATTATAGCTGTTGAGCTTTATGCATGTTAAGTTTCAGGTCACTCCGACCTCTGTAGCCTATAGAAACGTGCTGTCAAACTTTGAATTGGAGCATGTTTTGCTCCGGCTATTGACAGTGAAATCTAGCTGCAAGTCCAACTTTGAGAGATCATATCTCTCTCGTTTCTTGTCCGATTATATCCATTCTTTTTTAATTTAAAGTATAATCGTTGAACTCTATTCCTGCAAAATTTCAAAGCTTTTAAACCATTATAACTAATTGAAAATTTGCTTGGAACTTTGAATCGAAGCATGTTTTGCTCCAGCTGAACTTTGAATTGTTTTACATGGATTTTTTTCCGATGATGTTTTTGATCGGCTTGATTCTAAGATGGAAGGGCCAATATTACCACTTATTCGTATTTTGGATTGGTGAGTTTTTAGGAGATTTTCGTATGGCGATTTATGAATAATTTCATTGAATTTTTGTTGATTTTTGTTGTTTCTTTGCACGTGCTTTCTAAACCGTTTTCGGAAGATTTTTTTTAGCTTTTGAAATAATTATTTTACAATTTTATAATTAATTTAAAGCTATTAAAATTATACATTATCTATAATAAGAGAATTTCAAAAGTTATTTTCCAAACGATTTCGAAAATAGTTAAAAGCTTGTTTTCCATGATAAATTATTTTCTATATAATAATACATGTTTTTGCACTTTTCGGACGTATGAAAAAAGAATCAAACGATTTAGTTAAACACATGGTATGGGACACATGTGTTTACATTTTCGGTTAATTCCGGACTTGTACGATCGAAACTCTTGAGTATATTGTTTTGAGTTGATAATTGAAATTTATAATTCCTATTATAGGAATTATCTGAGTTAGCCAATATTTGGCGAATTGAGAGGTTTGAGATCTCCTATTATAGGGGTAATAAACGATGAGAACCACTTATATATGTTGTTTTACTCACGATAAGACGAGGCGAGTCTTGAAATGAGATTTCCCTTTTCGGGAATTATATGTTATGAGAAACCACTATGAGATTTATTTGCACTTGCCGATGATACGAAGCAAGATATATGATTATTCTGAGATTTCTAAGGTTTGACATTTTATTTTTATGATGTGGGGTTAACTAGCGGTTAGTAAACCATTTAGTGCGAACGTGTGGTATGGGACGCACGTTAACACTTTTCGGGTTCCTTTCTGAGAGTTTGTGACACATCCACGAGTATACCGATGCTATAGACCTTCAGGTCATTTGAGTTATGTGACTTCGGTCACCACGAGTTATGTGACTTTGGTCACCACGAGTATGACCTTCGGGTCCACGAGATAGGTACCTAATTTATAAATAGCACTGGATAAGAGTTTGGCACGTGCAGCATTGCTTCGGCATTGCAATCGGAGATCTGGCCAATCCAGGTTTTCTGAGTTTTCTGAGTTAATTACGATTTCACCATTTTTGAGATATCTTTGTTACATCGATAGCCTAGAGCTAAATGGGATGTTATGTATATATGGTGATTTCATTTTTACAAGATTTGAACTCTTTTTAGAGTTCCATGAGATTCTAGTTTGGAGATTTTGATGATTTTCTCATATGGCTTTTGTATGGTTACTTACATTTATATTGAATGTCCTTGAGTATGAATTTCTTACGATGAACTAAATTTATTCATGTGACAACCCTCTGTGAATCTATACCATGGCATTGTAATTGAACCATACTTGTACCATTCCTTTATAATTAAAGGGAGATTTCCCTTATGCACTTATATCCCTCTTATCTCTAGCTAATTTCATTTTCTAGTTAGCCTGACCCGTGTATTTATTACTCGGGTCAGACCGAGTTGCAGGTTAGGGATATTTGGACCTTTGCTAGCTTTACTTTTGGATTTATCCTTCGACCCTAGATAGATGGCATAGTTTTTGTGTAGTAATTTTTTTGTTGGGAACCTTGTGATGTATATATTCTTTTGTGGGGATGTATGTATATATTGTGGTCATAATACCACTTGTGACATGTTGTATCACATTTGATGTAGATGTGTATGTATATCATCTGTGTTTGTTGTTCTATGATTCGTGATTGATATTGTTATTATGTTTTATTTCTGAATCGATCCTATAGCCACCATAGTAGTGTATTAGATAGGAATTAAGTATGTCGAATACTTGAGATGAAATGAAAAAAAATTGAGTACTAAATCGACATACTTAGCTCTTATCTAATGCAAGACTATGATGGTCGCCCTTAACCAGCCTTATTCTCCACATTAGTAGACATAATTACTCAGTAATTCTCTTTATTAATGTGGGTCTCGGGGTGGGGCGTCATAAGTGTGTTGTTTACTTATGATTTATAAATATCTATGTACATTTTAATATTCTTTCTTATAAACACACTGTTACTTTGCATTTTGATTGATAATCAAACTATTTGACACATCTATCAAAACAAAAACACTTGTTCAATTTTAATTCTCTTTAGAATGATACTTTC
Source organism: Allium fistulosum (assembly GCA_030737815.1). Classification (NCBI taxonomy): domain Eukaryota; kingdom Viridiplantae; phylum Streptophyta; class Magnoliopsida; order Asparagales; family Amaryllidaceae; genus Allium; species Allium fistulosum. The sequence goes on from CM060905.1 coordinate 92,386,210, forward strand.
GTATCCGTTCTCGGATCGTATTCGAAAAACCCACAAACGTAATATCGCTCCCACTGATTTTGAGACACTTTGGTAGTTATATGTAAACAGTCTAGTCTAATCTTTATTTAGAACTTTCTACTTCAACACATATATAAACATAAAGTCATACTAGGCGATCACATTGTGTGTAAGATCTAATCTGACTTGAGCAAATTGGATGGTGAATCTGTTACATTAATTTCATGAAATTCATCGTATTATTCTTATCAACGTGACTCATTATTTCCAATTGCATTTGTCTTTCTTTTAAAGGAACATTTGTGACCAATGGATCATATCCCTTCGGATAACTATCAAAATCATATTTTAATAATGTACCTGGAATCTATTTCGAATTTGCAGATCGCCCTATATCATAGAGTCAATACTCTTAATGGTGTAATTAAACAATCTAGGATTATTTATTCTTGATATTAACAAAAAACTCACGATTTCTCTTTATTGTACAAGAATACTCATTAGATGTTTTAATGTATTTATGTTCATTTAGGTTCGGTTAATTTCATTTCATCCCTTATAATCAGTTTTATCATTGGATCGTATCCAAATTCATTTTATATCAATAATTTCTAAAAGAAATTCCTTCGCTGCAAAGTTTGTATTTCTTGAAACAACAATTGCTTCTTAATGTCCTCAAATGTGCATTCACAAAATATTTATGAATTGCCTTATATAAAACTGACTATGCATTAATTCATAATTTATTTATGTTCACCACATAAATTAGTTATCTATTGACTATCGTTCCCAAGACTTTATTGGGATGATTCATACAAGATCCTTTACGTACAATTATTACATGCAGTATTTCGACTCGCACAACCTACCAACTCCTTGACCTAGGATATGAAGGGGCTTCTTAAAAACTTTTATCTTACGTGGCTTTGTAAACTATTCTTTCGATGATATTAATTTTGACATTGTGCACTACTCTTAAATACACACCTTATCGAAAGAGTTTAACTCAACTTCACCCAATCTCAATCGTGCTTTGTCCAATAAAGTTCAATTTCTCCTTATTAATACATTATTATGTATTATAGGGAGGAGTGACCTTTGAGACTGAATCTTTATTCATATTAGGTACATACAAAACTCTTTAAAATATACTCACGCATTCGATCAAATTAAATCATTTCTATCGCACGTTATTTTATTTACTTCCGTTTTATATTCTATAAGCTTACCATATACCTATACAGGTGTATCAAATACACATGTCCACATTTGTGATAAATCATCAGTGAATATGATGAAGTATATGGAACTGATTTGATAGTAATAGGCTTGTGATTGCATACATTTATATGTATCAATCCAAAGAGTTCATCAATTCTTGCGACGCTCCCACTAAATGGGTGCATAGCCCTTAATTGTTTGAGATATAATTAGCCAGTACCATATGATTCATATTCATATAATAAAAATTATTTCTAAAAACTACGACCTAGCCTATAATTCCAAATAATTATAAATAATTTTGATACTTCAGTATTTTCAATGCTTCATTCTTGTATGAAAACAAATACCATATTATAATTTTATTTCATAATGAATATTCATAATATTCACATTGAAATATAACTATGTTAATTTTTCAGTCATCACCGAAAAATAGTCATTATTTCGTAATTAATGTTCGGTATATTTTACAAAAATAATTTTCGTAACTTGATGTAATCAATAAGTGCTATGTGACATGCTCCCATTATTTTCGCCATTACTATAATAACATACTAAATTCGGAGGTCCATCATTCATTTAATATAGATTATTTATCTCATATACTACAACTAGTTTATAACGGAGAGTTCTTTAATCAAATATCTTAAACTCGAAGAAAAAAATCTCATAAAAAACAATTTTCTATATTGAAATACATTTTGGAATAGAAATTGTATTTCGTATTTTAATGTAAAGTATCAATATTATTTCAATTCTCGTTTTCGATGTTTCTTTATGAAGCATAGGTGACTATTCACTCTCTTTATCCCAACTGTGCCTTAAATCATATCTAATCTTTTACATTCATTTTTCTTTCAAATGTTCGAACCATTCCCCTACTACAACATCATAACGAACACAAAGCGCACTTGATCATGCTTAAATTTAAGGATATCAAATAAATTGCATTTTGTGTAAATGGAATAAACTAACATTTCAGTGATCGAGTTCTTAGATCTACCTCGTAGTTTTGGTCTAGTGTTACATTTAACATAATACAATCCTTTTTGTATCAATCAAATTGATTATTCGATCTCACAATACTATTCGTTAGCTTATTTCAAATGAGTTAATTTCATCGAAGTATTATACATTATGAATAGTGATCGTTCCCCTTATAACACTTATATGCGATAGTATATGAATCAAATATCCATAGTTTTTTTTGTTTTTTTTAGAGTTTGAAACTCATAGAATGCAATACATGGTCTCGACCAAACAAATGCGTAAGTGACCAAATTACAAATGTATTTAGTAGTTGTAAAATCAGGTGCTTGTATAGGTATTGAAACATTAACAAGTAAGAAGCACTTATTAGCAAGTATATGTTATATTTCTATTTGTCAATCTTCAATTCAGTTCATTTGTATATCTTGATTGATAAACATTTTATCAATCATATTAGATGCATAAATTTTTCCATGTAGATTATTATAGCATTATATATAATATGTTCTTACAATATTAGAAAGATTAAATGTTATCATTTCATTTTTCTAATAAGGCTCTCACTAGTCTTTTATATTTCACCAAACCCTAAGTTGAAATATAGAAGTCTTTCGAATTTACTAGTATGTGTTAGGACTCGTCTGTCTTGGAATTCTGACCTTAAGTTTGCTCAAATTCATTGCTCCATGAATGATAGATAACTCATTATCGGTTATATCATATACAACTCATAACCCTTGGTACTTTGTTCTAATTTCACTTTGACCTTGAGTTTGCTCAAAAATCGAAATGAAATTACTCACTCATACCCATCATATCACGACAGCCTAAGTATAGTATATGTACCTTGAGTTTTCTAAACAAATACATATAGTTATCTTACCTCATCTATTTAATATATTGATAATACTACATATAACATCCTTAGCTTGAGTTTTCTCAACAACTAAAGAGTATGCAAGTAATATATTAATATATAAAGTAGAGGACAACATTTTACGAAGATTTATAATCTTCAATATATTATACTGAGTGATATCAGCTTATGGAATAACGGATGTCTTATGAAATACCCTCATAATTCAATTGTCGAACATATCTGAAATCATGGTGTACGTACAATACATATGTATTTATTCCTTAAGTCTATTTGGGTTTCACTAATGTTCCACCTTTAACTTATACATTCATATGATATAAGTTTTATTATTATATAACTTTTATATTTCATATTAATTATATAATAGTCTTATGTATAATATTATATTAATTAAATCTTATTTAATTAATTTTAATTAGTTAACTTTTTAATTAATTTTATATGATCTTAATATAACATTTATATTAGATATTTATTATATACCATATACTTTATAGTATAACACACATATATCGTATATGTGTATTCTTATTTAATTAATAGACCTATAATTTATTTATTTAATCAACTAATTTTTAATTAACTAACCTTTAATTAATTTATTTAATTAAACAATTTTAGTTCAATTATATTAATTTCAAAAAGTCATATTATATACATACATGTATATTTATGATATCTTAAACATTTTAAAATATCATAAAGTATATCAAAATATATAGTACATGTACATATTTTCCAATAATTACTTATTTTATTTATTTATTAATCTTACCGATATATTTAAAATTTCAAAATTAATTTAAACTATTTTTCAAACATTATGAAAAAAATTATTATATTATAAATTTTATAATATATGTATATCTTATTTTAAATTTAACTTTTAAATTTAAAATCTTATATTTTAATTTTCAAAAACTTTTGAAAATCGATATTATAACATTTATAATATTTTTCTTATTTTAGATTTAACTTTTAAATTTAAAACTTTTATTTTAATTTCAATTTTTTCTTGAAATTAGCCCAAGGCCTAATTGATATTGGGCCATTCTATTAGGGATAACCTTTTGGGTTTACCATCATTTCGGGTCAGACCAATAGCCAGGTAGGATAGGAGACTTTATTACCTAAATCTAATCTTTAATACTACTTTTCTGGAAAGCCTAATATAGATGGGCCTATGATGCCTAATTTAGACCGCAGTACAGGTTATGAGTGGACTTAAAAAAATTCCTTTATTGGATCTTTATTGGGCCTATGATTTCTACTTTATTTAGAACATTTATTGATATTTTTCAAATAAAATATTTTATTTTACTTAAAATTATATATATATATATATAGGCATGTACGTGTATCATATACATGTGTGTGTGCATGTATAACATATCAACTCGTGCAAGGTATAACATGTCCGTGTATAGATGTTGGGATTTACATCGCAACAAATATATTAGCTCATCTAATATGCATGTTTATGCTATCCAAATATATGTATGTACATATATACATATACATATATATATATTATTTATAAATAAATATTATTCATATATATGTATTAAGTTTTGTTCAAATAATTTTATATAAGTGTGTATGTATGCGTGTTATGTAATAGATTTATATAAATAGTATAAATAATCCTATGAATAGACTATTAATATTATGTATACATATTATGCAATAGATTTATATAAATAAATTATTTATAAATATTAGAATAAAACATGTGTAATATATATATATAAATACAGAATTTTTTGAATAAATTTATATATTTAATTTAAATAAATAAATATATATACACACACAAATATATTCATAACAAAATATAAATATATATTAATAAAATACAAAAAAATATTTTTGATAAATATGAAATACCAGGTCTCACACACAGCTTAGCAAATAATTTTTTTAAAATTTTAAAATACATTTTAATCAAATATTCATTCAAAAATTAATAAAATATTAATAAAAAATCTAATCGAAAATTTTAATACATTTTAGTTTTAAACTCAATTTCAAATTTTAAATTTCCAGTAAATCCTAAATGATATTTTGTGGTTTGAAATTTTTTTCCATATTTTTTTAGTTTAAATTCGTTTTAGAATGATTAATTTATTTTCAGCCAAATTAAACAATTAATTCTTTTTAATTTTTTTTGGTCGAGAGCTTATCTGATGTTGACATAATTTTATAGAAATTAAAAAATAATTTTCATAACATATTTGAATTAATATGATTTACTTATGTAGTAAATTGATTTAATAATATTAAATAATAATGAATATTTATAATAAAATACTTTTTTCTGCAAAAAAAATAGTATTACTATAATAATTTATATATATAATTATATGACTAATTTTAACCATAGTATGATGTTGTAATTAATTATAACATATATATGTAATTAAATAATACATATTAATTCAATAAAATATAAAATTATATTATTTTATATATGGTTGCACTGACCTGATATGTATATGACAAAAAAACTAATTTTTTCAATAAATATATACATGCATATGCCAAACTACTTTATGACAACATTACTTGCATATCTGAATCGTCACCTAACTAACAACACACACGCACACACAGAGATTTATATATATAACAAAATATTATACTGAAAATTATTGACAATAATCTGATAAAATCATACCTTAATTCCAAAGCCTTGAAGTACGCCTTGAAAAAACAATTTCTCCTATTTGAACCTCTTTTTGATTCAGCGGATTGCTAGTTCTTGAACCGTTGACCTTCAGCTATCAAATAGTGATTGGATTTGACTTGATTTGAGCATGTAGTGATGAAGGGAGAAGAGTATGTTTTCGTCCAGCAAGCAAATGAAGTAGGAGACAGCAAAAAAAGATCAGATCTCATTAGGTTGGAGATGCTTATAGTGGATGGAAAAGAGAGAAAAATGGATTTAATGTCATACTCATTCTCTTTTAATCCGAGCCATCCAAAACCAAGCCTTTCTAACCCTAATATGAGCCGCCCATACTATCTAATTTTAACCGAAATTTCTATCCTATAATGGGCCTTAGACCCATTTAAGCCCAAAATAAAATATTATACAATTAAATCAAATTTAATCACTTATCGATATCGTATATCGATTAATATATCTATAACTACTATAAATATATCTAATAATATTTATTCATCAAATCATACTAAAATTTTATAATTAACATTTCATAAATATTAATTAATTTATAATAATTATAAATTAATTAAATGTTTGGTCAAAGGAGAATTTATCGTTTTGAATGTGTGACTCGTCAGGTGTAAATTTGGTCAGCGACTAATATTGAACTATTCAAATATTGATGTTCACACGTCACTTAGCATGTGGTGTGACATTTTAGCTAAACTTATCACTTACTTTATTTCAGTAATATCCAATTTTACTTTGTAAAGTGTTACCCAGTCGTGACTTGTATTTATACTAATTCTCCTCATCAAAACTATATCACTTTGGACTGATGGAATTTGGTAATAGTCAAAATTCCAATATCGTTTATATTGAACTATATAATACAAACACAAATGGTTTAATAATTATTATTATTATTAGCCGAACTGCTTTGACCAGAAACTTTGACTTTGAATTGACTTGGGTTGACCGTCATACTAACCCCACATAACCGAGGAGACGAATCCTTTCTTGAATAGTGCCTTACTTCCAATACTTCCACTCGACCCAACTATAGTTACTCGATGGACGTCGTACCACGATTTGATTATATTCAAAGGAGAGTTTTCATATTGAAGATCGATAGCATTCTCAAGTCGAGAGAACTATGTAAATCAATTGCATCGATATGTTCTGTTTGACCTTAGTCGTATTAACCAACGAAAAACCATCGAGTGAATCGTTCCATAGTTATCCAATAACTTTCAGTACATAACCCCTATGTGCCCACAGCGTTCATGAGTAATCCACTACCCAATATTTGAAGAGCATTACGTACTTTAGTCTCGCTACAATAAAGTACTCATTTTACAACGAGCAATACCCATTGTAATAGGGGTTTCGCAATGGACCAGCGTCCGTCTTATTATGTGATGTTGTAATAGACCTAAAAGGTTTTACAACGGTTTAAAACTGTCGAAAAAACCCGTTGTAGTAAACATTTTTACAATGGTCTAAACCGTTGCAATAAAGTCTTTTATAATGGACATAAACCATTGCAATATGCCCTACCTACAACAGACATTAACCGTTGTAATATATGTCTTGTACAACTATTTTTGTTCGTTGTTTAAAAAATACAAAATTTTAAAAAATAAAATATTAAAACATTGGTGTAGCACGTATGCAGATCTAGGGCTGTTATGGTAACGGTAAATTTACCATTACCATACCATTACCAGCCAATCGGTTACCATTTTCGAGTGAAATCGGTATACCGGTTTAATCGGTATGGTAACGGTAAATTTACCATTTTCTACGGTAAATCATCGGTAACATTTCTTAATAACAGCGGTAACGGTAAATTTACCAGTCAAATTATAATACATGTATATTCATGTAACATGCTTTATTATAGGCATCTAAAACCAAACAAATGATTAAATTTAGTTTATTAACCAGGTGAAATAATGTTAAATACTCTTCACTTCTTTCTCATTTATGTCTTTTATTAAGTAACACTATAAATTGTATAATGAAGCACCGTTATGGTGTGAATACGTGTTATGTTACTAACCTTTTTTAGACAAACGGTAATTTACCATTACCAGTGTAACGGTTACCAGATTATCGGTATACCAGTCTTCGGTATACCAGTCTATCGGTAACGGTAACGGTAAGCAATTTTTGCTTACCAGTAAAAATGGTACGGTAACGGTATTTGTGAAATGGTAACGGTAACCATTACCATAACAGCCCTATGCAGATCTTACTCACAATTGCTAAAAAGCCAAAACGAATTATACATTCACTTCATTTATAAAGTCTTAGTAAATTACAAATCATTGTCGTTCAAGGCAAAACTAATATAAAAGAAGCTGAATACAAATAATACAAATGATAATTACAATGGAAGCATGGTCATCTTCAGTACTAGAGTAATCAATTTTAAAAACTAATGACTCAAACTGAATAATGGATACCACATCGATGGCAGATCTCATATCTTGTTTCAGCAGTTTGCTCGTTACACATTTCTTAATATAATGCATCAAATGCACACCTAGGAAGGAGTATTTTGTTGAGCACCTGAAAAAAAGAAGGAAAGTGAGAGTGGTTTGGGACACAGCTTGTAAGTAGGAAAAATAGTATTTAAGTAATTTCTGTTAGCTTAAAATGTCGATAGCAACTAATCCTTCTGACTTGGAATTTCAAGTAAGCTAGTAAGTTGGTTACATGTAAAGAAAACATGGTTATGTCTTATTTTTTATCTTACAGCTATATTTTATCAACTATTTAGTTAAAACTATGAAAAAGTTACAAATCGGAACCATTTCTAAGGTTCACATATTGTACCAACAAAACAATAATCAGCAGAAACTAAGAAAAAGACTTCTTTTTTTCTTCTTTAATGATACTAACCAGGATTTTGAGCCTAAGCAGGCACATTGCTAATCCTGTTTGTTGCGCTGGATGTTCCCTGAAAGTGGAGAAGAAAGTTCAACAATAATAAAAACTGCATTTTTCTGTGCATACATATTCCAAGGATGAAATAAAAGACAGTATTAAGGTAACTTCATGATCATATACCTATATGACACAGTCAGTAGTGAACTGGTAGCAACAAACATGGTTTTATTAATGTTGATTTGAATTCCACAAAATGGAGGGTTAGGTATATGCACGTTTAGCTCGTCAGACAATAATCATTTAAGTCAAACAAGCATGATGATTTTATCACTCTTCACTGGCATGTCTAACTGTTACAGACACCCTAAAATCTACATAGCGAGAGTTAAATAGTTTGGACTTTATTCTTGGGAGTTTAATGGTTTACACTTTACAGTTTATTCTTAGGTATAAAACACTCTGTGTGTGTTTTTCTAATTCTGGGCTTATAGCTTGTTTTCTCATAATGTCAGTCAATATGATTATGTTGTACTTATGAAACTCGGTCCACCCATACTACATACCCACATCAATTAGTTTTCTCATAATATTAGTCAATACGATCGAGTTAAAATCAATTTTAAACTCGATTCTTTGAGAGATAGCTTATAGACTTGCCGAAACTCTCTGGGGCATAATACATAGCTTGTAAGTTAAATTATCACTAAACAAACAACATTTCACTTATGCATGACTACTCTAATCTGGATAAAACCATCTTATTTTATAATATATTAACAAATGAAATCGATGTAGGAGAAAAGTAGGCAATAACCTGGACTGCTTGATGTGAAATTCTATCGGGTCATGATGCTGGTAAACAGATGAGGTTAGAAGATCCTAATGGAGAGGTGCAGTCTCTAACCAATCACCGCTTCAAACTCATAGACATTTGTTTACGAAGCCAAAACTAGCTGATCCTGGAAACAACAACAATGAAACTTAAATATCTGCTAACACAATAAATTGAAACCAATACCACATATGAAGAACTGCACAACGATGTTTTAATCATAAATAAATGATAGCGAACTTTAGTTTGAAAAGATATTATGTTCGCACTCTTTACAAGTTTGAGACAACACTCTCCAGTAGAAACAATGCAAGTAGAAAATCCATTTCTATTTGTAAACTTAATTTATTAAATTAGAATAACCTGAGATTCAGTTATATGTAAATATAGTTCTTAATGACTGGCAAAATCCTTGAGCACAAGCATGGAAGGTGAACAATTTTAATTTCATTCTATATGCTGAACGTTAAGTAAATGTCTTAATTTTTCAATGGTTTTGTGCTTTTCTACTTATTTTAAGATTGTATAATTTGCATATTTTCTAAACCAAAGTTCTTTCTCTCCTGTATGTTCCAGAAAAGACATAATATTTGGAAGAACGTTTCGATTTGTATAGCTTTCTTTTTCACATGGAGGTGGTAATCAATATATTTTTTAATTTTCACATAATATTTAAAATCAACAATTTTTTTCCTATCACATACTGGAATAGTTGCATAATCTCAAGAGAACCTACGCTGAAAATCCTATGCACCTCAACTAAAAGGTGTCTCCTAGAGTGAGTTTGCTGGAGTTGATTATGGCTCATAACTGACTTTAGAATATTCACTTAAATTGAACATTAAAAATAGCATGCAACTAGTATGCCAACTGCATAAACGTAAAATCAAATGCATCATGCAATACCCAGTATCTACAGGATCAGTCAAATGCTTCTCATATTCTTCATCTGTATACTTAAAAAAAATCCACTTTCTGCATTTATAGGATAGCAAATGAATATATTTTCTTGAATTTCTTTAGAAGAACTACTCTTTTTAGTCAAACATGAATATCTTATCTTTGAATTACTTACCTTGTTGTACTTGGCAAATGAATAATCCTCAGTGAGTAACGCCATTGACAATCCTCACTCAATGACAAAGCTGCAAATTATCCTTCCTGGCCGATGAAGTAAAAGGAAGCAACTTCCAAGTAATCTGCAACAACATAAACTCATCAACTAACAATTTCAGAAACCAAAATCATTCATTCATTAATATCTTTCATAATTAAATTGATAATAATCAACTCACCTTGAATTTTGATTCAGGAATTAACGCAGAAATGGAATGTGAAAGCCATGCCAACCTCGAATTATTACAAGTAAAATTGGTGATAATGGTGTAGAATTTTTTTTAATATGCTAGGAAATAACCTCGTTTAAGATATTGCTAAAAATAAGCAAATCTTATTTGTTTTCATATGTCCAATAGAAAATAACAGAGAACATAACAAACATAGAAATACTTACCGCCATTAAAATTATAGCAAGTATATATATAAGCAGTAGGTTTAGAGCAAGCAACTCGAAGTCTATTTCAACAAAAAGATTTACGCATATATGGGCGGTTGAGGCTCCGATGGTGGCTGAGGTGGGGCGCGATCTACGGTGGAGGAGTTTTCGGCTTCCATTTTGCGATGCATTTGGATCCGTATGCACTCTTCTTCATCATCGGTGTTTGTGGGTGGAGCGGCGGTACATGTTTCGGCCGCCATTGATGCTAGGGTTAGAGTTTGGGAACTATTCAAATTAGCAAAAAGTTCGGTTGAGGAGCTGCTGCGCTTAATCAGATTCGAACTCGACTCACTCTTCAAATGCGTATCGTCCATCGCCATCAATGTAGCAAGTACATGCTGCTGTTGGAACATCATCTCGTCAGACGTCGGCACCACTTGTGGCAGAGCCGGTGGAGGTGGCGTCGGAGGTTGGTATCCAGATCCGCCGCTGACACGTGTAGGTATCTTACTTGTTGCATTGGAACTCAGAAATCTTGTGAACATAGATTAAGTTTCGAGGTTGGATAGGTGAATCGGAACTGGTGTTGAATGGTGGTTGATGCCTTTTAACCGGAATAGGAACTAAAGATGCCAGAACACGGCCATGGAAGCTCGGGTGAGGTAACTTCCTGGGTGATGAAGCCGGAGGAATTGAGAAAGAAGATAGGAAGTGGGACTGAGGACAGAGACTATGGATCTTGGTTTAGGAAATTTGACGCTGAGGAGTGAAAAAGAAAATGGCAAGGAAGAGGCACTAATGGTTAATTTTGGGGATGGAGCCAAAAAAAAATGCATGGAGGGAAAATTTCGAGAGAGTCGAATTTTGGTAATTTAAAGGCTAAAGTACCTGTATTTTCTACATGTTAAAGACAATAATTTCAAAAGTGAACATTCAAAACCATATGATATTAAGAATAATTTGCAAGGTTATGTTAATATTTTCCGAATTTCTAGTTGCCGTCAATTTTTCTTGAGTCGTAGTAAAAATTTTACCAAAATTTTTAAAAATAAATATTCTAAGTTAGAATTAACAAATGAAAATTTATATTACATATGATATGAATTTCATGACAATTAAATTTTATTAAAATATTAAATATTACTTCTAAATTATTATTAATTATTTCTTATTGCTTCTTAATTATAGTTAAATGTTTATTATTAAAAGTTAATTATTATTTATATGTTACCAATAATTAATTATAAAATATTTAATATTAATTATTAAAATCTAATTACATGTATTAATCATTAATTATTAAGTATTAATTATTTAAGAGTAATGAAAAATACTATAATAAATTTTACTTTTGATTTTAAAGTTTCAAAATTTTGTTTCTAAATTTTATAAAATTTTTTAGATTTATTATAAATAATGTAAGCTAACTGGCATGAAGACTAGCTTTATCTTGTCATAAAAACTTAAAAATAAATCACTGCACTTGTAATTGATTATCATAATAATTGCTAAAACTCGTTAAATATGAACAATGCCAATATACAATGTATGAACATATTATGCATCTTTTGAGACCAATCATGAAAAGCATGAGCTGGAAAAACTCGCTAAATTTAGCATTGGGTCTCTTCATCACCAACATGTTTATATGCAAATCAAATATGAACGTACAAGAATAAACCAAATAATCACCAACAGGTAACGTACAGAAAACGGTAGTAAACAAAATATGTTTTGAATGAATGTACTAGACATTTTTTTAAAACCAACATTGCTTCTACTGTAAAAAAATACCAATTAGGGGTTTCTAAATAGTCAAATCATAGTGAATTTGACAAAAATGAACAAAGTCAGGAAACTGAAGTAAAATTAAGACTTTAAGAATAATATGAACCTTACCAATTAATCATTAGGTTCTATCAATCCACTTACAACCGTGGAAGCCCAAAAAATACAAAACTGTTTCAAATAAACCCAATGAATCGGCAAAGTGGGAGATAGTTGAGAACGGAGGCAAGCAACTGATGTTGCTTGATCCTCATCCTTGCAGACCTCACTGAAGCTAGGTTCAGCTACAAGAAATAAGGTATGTACTTGGACATCATGTGCAGTACTCTGACCAAGTATCATTGAAACTTAGTAGCTTGAATTTTAATTATACTGGTGCAATTTCTGATTTAAATCAAAACAAATGTTTATGCAGACAAATTTATACAATATATAGTATTGCACCTCATAAACGTCAACTTTTTCCAAAATAAAAGAAAACTTATTAGGAATGTTGGATAAATCGACTAGAATGACTCTTTACTCAAGGTATGCATTTATGTATTGTTTACCAGAAAATCAGTGAAGGTCATACCTATACAAGCCTATCTACTACTGAATGCTTTAGAATTGAAATTTATTACATTAAAATTATTTGAATAATTAAACCCAACTACTACCGAATAGCCCTAAATGCACCCTAGAATATTGATTTCTCAACTTTCCCTAATCCTGAATTCCAAAACCAATAATAATTTATCTGGTATCTAAGAACCGTTTCAAATTCAATCAGTAGATTGGTCAATTAACCCAAATTCAATTGCAAAAATTATCAATTATAATAAATAATTAAACACGCAATATCAATAAATGTTAGAAGAAATCAAAATTATGTTGAGTAGCGGACTTTGAAGCTGGCGGAGCAATCAAACAGAAATTTAATACGGTAAAATTAAGTTAAAGAAAAATTACCTTTTTTCATGCCAGTAGGAGGGAGGATGAAGATTAGATAAAGTTCAAACAGATGAAATGAATACGTAGAACGGGAAAAAGAATGAGACTCTGCTCTCTGATGGAAATTACATTTTAGGCTGTCCTTGGGTTAGGGTTTTGAAGAGGCGCAACTTGGCAATGGGGTTTCGGTTGTCGGCAAGCAGCAGAGTCGTTCAAGGAAAAGGCCATATCGGAGTCAACGAGAAACAATAAGATCGTCAGGGAGACAGCGGTGAAATCGAAGGACGGGGGAAAATTTTCTTTTTGGAGAAAAAGAAATTAAGTTCAGGGAGGGACTTCAAATTTTCGATGAAATAACGAATGAAGTGGCGGGCTGCAACTATTTGGGAAGTGTTTAGTGGCTGTTCTGTAAAGAAATTTATATTTGTTAAAGGCTGAAATGCATAAGAACAGCGTAATATACTGAAACGTTGAGATTAGACGTTTTTCAAAGCCATTTTCCTTATAGTCGCATCTACTACAACGTCCAAATGAAAAAAATATCTGGAAATTATATTCTGACAGTTTGTAATATTCCGAGGATTTGTAGGCAATTTTTATTTTATTTTGAAAAACTTCGAATAAAGTTACATACTAATAACTAGAAAGTAAAATTAAGTCTATTGGAATAGTGATTAAATCCTACTACCACGTCTAAAATAATCGAAGGCAACGACGATCAGCAGTTAAGAGTTGTTGAAAATTGGCATCTACTACAACATGCAGAAGAAAATAGTTGTAATTGACATATATTACAACGGGAAGACAGAGCTGAAAGCTGATATCTAGCACAATGGGCCGAAAAATGTTGTAATAGGAACTCTAATAGATCTATATTACAACGGGCCAAAAACTGTTGTAATAGATCAATATTACAACGGGCTATAACCGTTGTAATATAACCGAGGATTGAAATCTATTACAACGGGCCTAAACCATTGTAATATGACTATATTACAACGAGCTAGCTGACAAAGTTGTAATAGGTATACTCGAAGATGAAAAATTGGACCTATTACAACGAGCATAAAATACCATTGTAAAAGTTGTCTATTACAATGGTTTTTTGTGCCATGTTGTAAAACATGCATTGTAAAAGGGTAGTTTTATTGTAGTGTCTTAACAGATATATCCCAGTCTTGATGCATATTGACTATGAACATTTAAAATGGTATACTTATTTTCATTGTGATAAATTACTCACGGTTACAATACTTTGTAACTATTATCATAAAATATACTTTGTGGATTTTCTATTGAGTATACTTTTAATTTGATTAATTAATTAATATAACACATCATATCAAGTATATAATAGAAAGAAAACACCTTTTATTTTGAACGAGATTGGTTATTGAGTTTGATATATGTAATAAATTGCATAATTATCCCTAGAACATACCCCGAAATTTACCAATCCATGGGTTAATTAGACGTGTGCATGTAATAAAAAAATAAAAATAAAATAAATGAATAAAAAATAATAAATGAAGGAGAGGGTAAGCAATTGAAATTCAAAGCATTCTTCTTCGTTTTTTTATTTGAATTTGTTATACAAGTGGAAATATAAATATCACTTTGCAAACTTTGATAATCAAATAAAAACCTAATTTCATAGTTGCACTATGTTTTAAATTGAAACAACTAGCAAGCTAGAGTTGAGTGCAATAAGAACTTGATTTTTAAGTTTGTAACTAGGTGATGGACATTGATTTATAAATTTTGAGTGGAATATGTGTAATTATTTTAAGGGGCATTTCACCAAAAGGACAAACTTTGCAGTCCAATTAGTTTCTAGGACACTCATTCAAAGAAATTACTTTCATGGCCAAAGTCAGCAGAATAATTACTTTTAAGGACAAAGTCAGCAGTCCAATTACTTTCAAGGACATAATTTCATAGGCTTTTAGGCCCTAAAAACTAATTATTTTGCGTTTTGTCCTTGAAAGTAATTATTTCAGTTGTGTGTTCTAGAAACTAATTACACTTGCTAAAGAAGCCCTTGTGCCTAATTTCCACTTATTTTAAAATAAACTGGTTCATCAATATTTATAACGTTTAACATTCATATAATTGCATTAGTATTATGACATACTATATTTAAATTTTGTGGATAGTATTCGTTGAACATGCTCACGAGACATAGCTCGTCCAACTTGGAACACCCAGGAGTTTAGAGGCTTATTAAGCATATGCTAAATGCAACCTTGTTTTCATATGAAATTGTGTACAATAAATTCAGTTAGATTTTATTGAAGGACAAATAAAATTTCTAAAGTGGAGGTATTTGATGAACTTCAAATTGTGTATGTTTTAACCATTTATTTACACATTTTAATGTTCATAAGAGAATATTACTTACTTGGTTTTTCCATTATATTTATTGCAGATTCTTGATCTTTAGAAAATGAAGAAATTATTGAAGAATTGGCTCAAAAACTATTAATTCCACATATGTACACAATGGATGTTGTAGCTCAACTTGTTCTGTAGATGTGCTTTCACTAGAAAGTTATTGGTTTGAATCTCGCTTGGCACATATTTTTAAAACCAAGTACACTCTCTATTGCAATGTCAAGAACCTTCTGAAATATACCAAATTAAGAATCTTCTGGAAGATCAAGAAGCTCCTAAAATGTATTGTAGCATATGCAAGAAACTTTCAAAGTAAGACCAAGTCCGATAATCGTAAAATAGTCCCATTTTTTATCAAGTCTAAATCAATTGCAAAGAGATCTATAAATACTTCCACTTAGCCACATTTGAAGACATCTTGATATTTAGACATTTATTTTAGATTTCCTTTTAGGATGCCATCAAGGCATCAGCTTAGGTTTTTCTTATGTTCTGTTTATGTTATGTAATCAAATCCTTATTTCGGTAATAAAATCTTTTATTTTATTTTTGTTTAGTTGTCAGTTATATTTCATTTCATTTTTGATTGTTTGGGATCTATGGGTTGCGAAAAGGCTAACTGATCCCCTGGATATTTAATTACTCTTTTATCAATCAATCACCGTCATTGCTCAAATTTTGTTTTTCTAAACGCATTATATTGTTCAATCATTTCTCTGCAATTTCGTTTTTTTTGCAATTTAGTAATTTCATAGTTTAATCAGATCTCAATCTCAGTTTCATTTCATCTAATTTTAATAATTAATAAAATAATCGTGGATTTTGCCCGAACTTGTAAAATTATTAGAACTGACATCACGTGCTTGAAATAAAATAAATCGTGCTTTTTTTTTTTCACAAAAAAAATCGTCGATCAAGCATCAATAAGGTCCGTAATTCTGCACTAATACTAATAGCAAGGGATAACGAGATGAAATTTTGAAATAAGCTTTTCAGTTCAAAATTTGGAGCAAAATTACATGAACTGCTAAATATACAACGATCGGCGGTTAACCGTCAATCAAGGCCCTGTTTGGTTGGTGGTTGTGTGCTAACTGCAGTTAAAAAAATTTCTTATGTTCGACCGTTAATGGTCAAATATGGTAGCTCTTAGCAGAAATCATGATGCCTTTAGCACTAAACTAAATTTAAAATATATACTATAAAATAATTAATACTCCTTCAAATATTTTTTTCTTTTTTGAATGAAAACGGTTTTTTTAGGAGTTGAACCTTTAAGTTATTTGAACCTTTTAATAAAAGTTGTATTTATTTGAAATATTTTATTTTCTTAAAGACATTTGAACCGTATAGAATTATGCAGCTACTATCATTTACAATATTCATAGACTATTATCATATGCATAAACTCTGACAGCAGGGTATAAACCTTACAAAAGACAAGCACTTTTGTAATAGTTGAATAATAATATTTTTATAAATAAATTACGAACCTAAATAATTTTTTAAACTTAACAGTAGATTTAAATACTTTAATAACATGTAAAAATTATATTCAGTTAAACTTGATTCTTCATAACTATTTTGAAAAACTTTGTAGAAACAAAAAAAATTCTAATTTTGTATAAAAAAATGACAACAAAAGTTATTTTTATAACATTTTTAAAACAAACTTATTGTCCTTGAGACTGAATTTTTTTACAATTTCTTCCCTATGCCTATTTTCCTGTTGTTAAAAATCCTCTTATCTTGCAAAATTTTAACATCTATTGTAAATGTTACGTTGTAATAAGTTTTATAATTTTTAAATTTGTAATTAATGTTGTAATTATTTAAAAAAAATTAGTTTGAAATTGATATAATCATCGTTTTATGTTATAATATGGCGTTATATTTATTTTGCTATGAGTGAGAAAATGGAATAGAATGGTTGGAATTGGCTGGCTTGCATGATGGGAGCATTAAAAGATAAGTTATCCAAACAAAGCAACATAAATATGTCAACTTTTTCGGATTCTGTCCAAAAAGAAAAAAGAAAACGAATAAAATAGAATAAAGCATGAGGGGAGGAGACCATAATACTATGTATCCACATGAATTACTGCAGCTAGTCATTCCTAGCAACCACGTGGCCTTGCTCACATTTCAATCTTTCTACTGTCCTTCACTTTTCCTACAATTGCATGCTCTCTTTCTCTCATTTCCTGACCTTAAACTTTATAATCATTAATTATTTCTTTACAGTTTGTTTGCTCTTATGATAAGTTGCATGATAAGACTCTGAAGTGTTGTTTTAAAAGTTTTGTATTAGAAACCTTCAAACAATCTCTAAAATTATTTTTGATACCTAAAATGTAACCAGATGTTGAGTGTGTGTATATAATGTACGCATGCAGATATGTCAATGGTAATACAGGTTTAGTTCTAACCATCACGTTTGATCTGATTAATATTATGGTAGGGTAGGTTTGATTGCAACCCCATCCAGTTTGGATTGGATTCAACTAATAATTTTTAAAAATTGCAAAAATTAAGATCCCGTCTGGTTTATCATTTTTAGCTTGCACATGACGTACGTATTTTTCAAAAATAACCAATTTGAAAAACAAATCTAACAGGTAAAATAGAAAATAAATTTATTTTGTTTTTCGTGTACGAGAGAGAAATATAGCAAAAGAATGAAAAACAATCTATTTTTCCACCATCCCTCCATCCCCTCCAACGTTACTTCATGATCGTCGTAATGTTTTAAAATTTTAATTTTTTCTTCCCTTATCGTCACATTTTTTTATTAATGTTGAAAATGAAAAACGAAAAACACAAAATAAACCAAACGGATCCTAAAAGTTTAAAAGTATGATTTTAGAATTAATATTATGAACTATTTACACTTATCCAATGGGTTTGAAAAGCTCCAACGATGGGACTTAGATACTTAATTTGAAGTACTCAACAGTTCAGATCAGGCTCAAGTTTTGATTATTGTAATCAGGTCCGAGTCCGAGTCCGAGTCCAAGTTTTAGTTTATCCGGACCCTACCTGACCGTTTAGAGTCCTCCATGCATGCATGTGCATGGTAATAACTAATAACCATATCACGACAAAGACTGCCAAATTATCATTAAGTTTGTATTTATCGTGCCATCCATATTCTTCTCTAAAATAATACAGAAAATAACTAGTGTTCTGCAAAAACGGCCTGTTTGTATATTGCCTGGACTCGGAAAATAGAAAACCAGAGTGACGGGAGTAAAGTATTCGTGGTACATATAATGAACATTACAAAGAGCCAAACAAGTATGATAATAGAATAAATTAAAAAGAGAATCTTTGCATTTTTAATAAAACGAAGGCCAAGAATGAGATTCAGATGAGGATCTAGTAGTTTACTTTGACCATAGAAGAAGACAGTCCGTCAACATTTGTCCATTTATCATTTTAATCCATAATTTTCTTTTCTTTGATAACATTACCAACAAACTTCTTCAATTACGTACCCCCTCTTCCTTACTTTTATATTTGAACAAACGGTTTTTGCATTCAAATAACGTATAAAATAGCCAACAGACAAGTTCAAAAATAAAAAGGACAAATTAAAATGACGAAATCTCTTTATTTTAATTAAAATGTCAAAAACTTCGTCGTTTTAAGTTAAAACGGCGAATTCTTCACTGTTTTAATTTTTGTCCAAACGAACGTCTCATTTTTATTTAAAATTGAAAAGTCTTCACCGTCCGCAGGTGCGGCGCAGTGAAAAGGAGGCTTGAGTTCTGGTAAAAAGACACAGGTTCGATTCCTACCATGCGCTTCCCTATCCTATATAAATTTACCCGGGGGTATGGGGGCTTGGATCAGCGGACGGTTTTACTGTACCCTCCTCAGGAGTTTACCGGTCCGCCGGGTTCTCCTGGGTTTTCAAAAAAAAAAAGTCTTCACCGCTTTTAATTTTAAAAACAGCAGAGTTTTTGTAGTTTTAATGACTAGAATTTTGTCTACAGTCACCAAAACAAGTAAACCAGCTAAAATTCACCAAACAAACCTACTGCCATTGCATTATGAATTTTTTTTTCATGTATTAAATACCAATCGTACAAGTGATCGACAGTTCGGTTGCGTAATTTCAAAAAATAAATATTTATTACAACTTTTTATTAATTTCCGTTAAACACAAAACAATAATACATCAAGCAAAATTAGAATTTTTACTTGAATTTGAAAGTAAAAAATTTGACAGTTGAACTTTAATTTTTAACATTGAAGTTCAAATTCGAAATTTTAATCAAAGAATTCAAAATTAAAGGTTTGAATTTGAAATTGTTAGATTTGAAAGATAAATTTTGAATTTGAAACTTGAGTTGGAAATTTGAAATTACAAGAATTAAATTTTGAAATGACATCTTGAACCTTTTTATGGCAAAATTTGAATTTGAGATTCATTTCCAAATCTTGACTTTTTAATAGAAAATATTCAAATGGCAAACATTCTTCAAAAAAAGGAAAAAAAACACATGGAAATTTTGAGAGTTTTAGTTTCTAAATTTTGAAAATTTGAAATTTGAATGAAAATTCGGATTTGAAACGAAAAATTGAACTTTCGAAAAATCCGTATCTCCAAAATTTTGTATTTTGAATATGAATTTTAAAAGTGGGAATTTTGAACATGGAAACCTGAATCTTGAATTTCAAACTATTAAATACAAAATTTTAAAAATCTAAACTTTTTTCTTCGAGTTAGAAAAATTATAATTTAATTATGCATTTGAAAATATGAATTCTTGAATTCAAAAATTTACGAATTTAGAATTGAAAATTTTAGTTTAAGTGTTCGACTGAATTTGAATTCTGGACTTGAAACATGTAAGTACAAAAATTTGGAAGCTTATGAAAAAAGTGGGAACCTTTAGTAAAAAGGATGTTATCATTTAATTATCTAACTATATAGGAGAAAATTAGTTTAGGATATTGTAGAGAAAATAAGTAAAAACATTAAAGATATTTAAGGAGTTATGTTGAAGATAATATCTTAATTATTCCATATTTGATAAGCTTTACGCTATTCGAATTTTGGACTTGAACCATGTAATTATGAAAATTTGAGGATCGCTAACCCAACTTCGAGAATTACTTTCTCTCTGACTAAGCTGCTTCGCTTGGAAGCTTCTGAAAAAAATGAAAACCTTTAGTAAAAAACCATGTTGTCATTTAAATAACTAACCTGGTATTAGAAAATTGATTTAAGATATTTCTATAGAATATAAACTAAAAATATTAAAGATATTTTAGGAAACATATTGAAGACATCATCTTTAATATTCCTTATTTTTTGCCTTCAGACTATTTGATTTTGCAAGTCTACAGTGGAAAAACTTCAATAATGGTCGGTTTGATTACCTGACCAAATATGAGAATGTTGATTTAAGATTAGAAAATAAAGTAAAAGCATTAGAGATATTTAAGAAGACATACTAAAGACAATATATTTAACATTTCTTTTTTTTTGCTTCACGCTATTTGATTTTGCAAGCCTATAGTAAACAAACCTCTATTTCGGTCGATTTAAAAAGAGGTATGTGTTTTTACTATTATTGCAACATGATCACCGCTGCCTTCTTGGGACTACCTTTTCTTTTGCTTATAGTTCCTTTTGTTTACAGGTAAAACATCCAATCTAGAGATGATACAACACAAAAGAAGAGCATCATCAATGGGTATGATTTTGAGTATTAATAGTCCTACTGGTATTCAGCTACTCAGTAGTTTAGATTTACCTAAGTTTCAGAAATTTAGATAAGTATATCCAAGTCAAAGGAAACTCGATCGATAAGCTACCACTTGCTTTGCGGGCTAATCTCACTATACACAAAACGATGACCGATAACCCCCACGTCACGTTGGCTTATAGATCCCAAACAATGATTACTATCGAAGTTAAGATCCATTCTCACTAATGTATTCATTATAATTCCAAAGACAAATGAAGATCTTGTTAAGTTAGGTCCACTTGGCTGTGGATGAAATTGCGTAATTTTTTTTAGAAAAAAAACCTTAATTTGGTCTTAATGCGCCTGCTTGAATAACTAGTTAGCATTCAAATCTAGTCTACAATTTTTTACTGAGGTTTTATTTCAATTTAAATGTGTTTATGTTATAGGTACATAAATTTAAACCTTTAACATTTCACATGTGAAACTTCTCCAATTACTAGTCATAATGAGTTGTTCATCTAATTTAATGTGTTTATATTTCTCAAATAAAAGGTACATATTGCAAAATGTGATATGTATATAACATGGTAATATAAAACAGTAATAACATGACTTGTGAACAATAATGACATGACATGTGAGTAATAACATGAGGAGTATGGTGTTGGATGCTCTCCACACACTTTTGGCTTGTGTCCCCTAAATAATTGATATATCTTGGTGTCATATTGCACTTTCACGCATTGCAGTGTACTGATTTTGGCTTGGTAGTCTTAGTTAGTTTGTGTAGGTGGCTATTGATATGTTCATGGTAATGTAATTACATGTATCTTTGCCATGTTATTGTCTTGTGTAACAGTCCGGTTCATGTAATTGTGAGAGGTTTCGCGATTTTTGTATTATGAGTTAAATTGAGTGATTGTATGAGTGAATACCTTGGGCAACTTTGTATAATTTTTGTGTTTGTGAATGCCTTATGCAGCTTAGTTATGAATGTATCCACCCTGCTTGGTGCTGACGTATGTTGTTTAAGTGGTCGGGACACTAATAAAAGCGGCATAGTTGTTGAGGACTTTCTCATGCACACCTATAGCAATTTTGTAAAAGTTGTACGGCCACTATAAATCTAGTTTGTTTGTGTAAAATAATAATATTCTATTTTGCCTGCAAAAAAATAATACACACACATATTTAAACCCTTCACACTCCACATGTGAAACTTCTGTAATTATTAGTCATAATGAGATGTGTGTCCAAAATACACATTAAATTCAAAAACTTTTCACCCTCCATATGCAAAACAACTAAAATTACTAGTTAAAAGGAATTATCCATAAAATTTTAACGTGTTTAGGTTTTCACAAATATGTGTACACTGCAAATGATACACACACACACACATACATATACATATACATACATACATATACATACATATATACATATATATGTATATATATATAAGTAACATGACAATGTAAAACATAATAACAAAACAAATGAATAATATATGCATGTACACATATGGATATTGGGATTTACATCCCTGGTATGTATATACTTATGTATGTAATGCATTGCCATATTTAAAAATAAAATTTAACATCATATACGTGTAATGTATAACTTTGAAAACATTATATAAATATATATTTAAAACAAATTAATTATAAAGCATCTAGTTACCTTGACTAAATAAGAGGATGTTTATTTAGATTTGAAACTCAGTATTTTAAAATGAATTTATTTAAATTTAGTTTAAAAAAATATATATTTTATGTTTGAATTTAAAACCAATATGACAAATCAAAATACCATATGGATTTAAATACAAAATCATAAACATGAATATCTAATGTTTTGAATTAATCAAATAAATTAAAATTATCAAATGTAACTATCTTTTTTCTTCGAAAAATTTTGATGACTAAAATATGCATATATTTTATTTAGTTCAAACATATGCGTATACATAAATTTAAACCAAAGTTATGTTTGGCACTTTGAATGGTAAATGTGTGTAAATAATGAAAATGAGTAACATTTCATGTAAAATAGTTTTACTACAATAATTTTATCATCGGATGAAAATTAATTCCATATATATTTAAATGATGTAAAACATTTGATCTGTATATATGATTCATATTAAATAATTATTAATTTTACAATTATCAAGCAAAATATGTGTATGGAAATATCATCACATACAAGGTTTGGGTGTAACATACATTTGGATTTATGAAAATATAAAGTTACCTTGATGATCTTGCCGCTCGTCACATGTTTATCTATATTTGTCTCCAAGGATTCTGAATCTGTTGCCCAAGCTTGCAAGATATCGAGTTCTACCGCCAATCGAGTGTAAGGAGGGAGATGAAGGGGCCGTCGTGGATAAAGAAAACTCAAATGAAGGAGTTTGAGATGCTTTTTATAAAGGAGTTTGAGGGGAGTATTTACCACTAATTACTCACTCTTAAAAGCAAAAAACAACAGCATTTCCCAAAAGCATGGCTGCCCCCTTCCTTTATTTACGCTTTTATTTACATATTTAAACTAATTTAAACATGCAATAACATTGTATATTAATATGTACATGTATAAATACATAACAAAATAATTACTAAAAGCATCCAGAAATTTCCTAAGAGCTGCCAAAATTACTAGTGGTACTCCAAATATTAAATACACTCATAACTAATATTTCTCAAATATTAATTAATTCTATTAACTTATAATACATTATAAAATAATTAAATCGGGTGATATTTCAAACATTGCACAAATACGAATGTGTGATTCACAGGTGTGAATTCAATCAGTGGTTAATTTTGAACAATTCAAATATTAACGTCCACACGTGTGACTACCCACTATTTTAACATCAAAAACCAGTTATAAACTCCATCAAAATACGTTACAACTAAATACATATATTGAAGATAATGGACTATGAGTATATAAAATTAAACAGTCTAAAACAATGAACATAAAAAAGAAAACCTCATAGCAGAATTTAACATTAATATAAATGTACATTATCTCAATATTAGAATTGTTATATAAGATCATCACTTCAAAAATTAAGATGTTACATAGTTTTACCACATCAAATAATAGCAACATTCTCAATATATTATAAAATTAAGGAAAATATATCGAACTAACATCTTTCAAATACGACTTTTTGTTTGGATCTTTGCTCTATCTTTGCATATACCTACAAATTCTACAAATACCTATGCATATATATAATAAAAGGAAAAGTTGATTAATTATGTTTGGACCACACCTTATCCTATACACCACGGCTATTGGCTGGCTATAACATAGAGGAAAAACTACCTGTGTACCCCTTTTGGGGATCAAGCCCACGTAGTTCTAATTTCTGTTCTTCTCCTACATTCAAATATTTGTTAGCACATAACAACCATACCATCCATACAACCAATGCAACTATTGCAAACAGTACAAGCATGAAATAATATTTCTACTCATCCACCACAATAAATCATCATATGAGGCAACAATAATAATAATATACAACCACCAACATCAATAATACTCAATGCCAACTCCAATCATTAAATAATAAAAAAACTCAAATATACTTACGTATATACTAATCATCAACTATAGTGAAGTAATTATGCCAATTGGTGAAACATGTAGATTTAAATTTTTCTCTCCTATTTTGGATCTATTGGGCCTTTGAAGTCTATAAGATCCAATCTAATATAGTTTTAGATACAATCTTATTTAATTTAATTTTTTTGAAATAAGATTTAATTAATTTATATTTTAATCAATTTTTGATTTATATAAAGTAGAATATATCAATTATACCCTTATGTGTAAATGTTAGTAACAACTAATTGTTTTATATTATTACTTTAGTAAGTGAAGAGTCAAGATGTTATTTATTACAAGAAGATTAATATAACATAAATGTTAAAAGGCTGCAATTAAGTAGGA
The DNA here is from genome assembly GCA_030737815.1 of Allium fistulosum. Taxonomy (NCBI): domain Eukaryota; kingdom Viridiplantae; phylum Streptophyta; class Magnoliopsida; order Asparagales; family Amaryllidaceae; genus Allium; species Allium fistulosum. The sequence goes on from CM060905.1 coordinate 92,411,995, forward strand.
GTTACACTTACTGCTTTTATAAACAGTCTACCATATTTTAATTAATTTGTTTAATTTTTTTAAATTTTAAACTAGATTAGGATGTTACAAGTGTTTTAAATACACTCATGTGTGTATAGTGCATATTCAACGTATGGATAGTGTACATAGTTAATTTGAATGTTTATAGATGTTGGGATTTACACCGCAACGAACACATTTCTCCTTTATATGTGCCTTTGTTATCCTTATCATTCAAAATTATAAAAATATACTCACATACAATTATAAAATAATTTCCAATTGCAATGACAATAAAAATAATAAATATATCTTAAAACCAATTTTTACTAATTACATATATTTTGAATTAAAGAAGTATCTTAAGAATCTAAGTTTGATTTTGAAAATCAAACTTAGATTTATAATTTCAAATAACATGGCTATTTTAAGTATGAATTATATGATATAAAACACATGTATAATTCAAATCGGATTGAATTTTTAATGTATATACACACATATGTATATTATTTATAAACTAGACAACATTATTGTAAAATAAAACACACATTAACATATATTAAATGTATGTACCAGTTAGGCCAAAATAAAATTCAATATTTTTTAAAAGTCCAAAAATTAGGTATAAATACAAAACAATTTTAAGCTATTTGATAACTTGATTCCACATTCAATCGGCGTGCAAACGGGGTTAGAGTCGTCCATCTTGAACTTCCTCAATACTTCCTTAGCATAACCTTCTTGAGTGATTAGGATGCCTTTATCTTCTTGTTTTACTTTAATGCCAATGTAATAAGACATGAGCCAAATATCAGTCATCTCAAACTCCTTCATCATCTCTTTCTTAAACTCTTTAAACATGCTTGGATTACTACCTGTGAAGATCAGGTCATCTACATATAGCATACAATTAATGTATCACCATTTTGGATTTTAATATAGAGTGCATGCTCACATGGACATTTGATGAAGTTTCTTTCTTGGAGGTACTTATCAATTCGAGCATTCCAAGCCATGGTTTTAAATCTCCTATATATCGCCCGAGATCTCCTCCGAGATCTCCTTTTCACACTTAAACGAGACGAGACATCAAATCTCCTCCATATCTCCCTCGACACTCATCTCGTCCGAGATATTCAAATCTCACCCGAAATATGGATCAAAATCTCAATCCGAGATCTCATCCGAAATTATACATTTTTCTTATTTTGCATAATATTTATTATTTTCATATTGATTCAAAAGAAATTTCTCAATCCAATTATAATTTACCAACTTCTTGAACATATTCTTTACTTTTTATCTTAATGAGTCATACCGAAAGGTTTCATTTCTTTATTATGTTCAATTAAAAGGATATTATTCAATCATTACCAAATCAATTAAGCTAATCAAGCTACTACTCTTCTAAAAATATTCCTTTTGCCATGTAAATCAAGTACATTACCATTTTTATTTTTACCGAGAAAGTTATAACCGTTAAATATATTTTTGACACATCAATTTTAGACACATAAGTACATCCGAAATATTCCCAAGATGCATTATAAGACCCGAGATGTCAATCCGAGATGTACACCCGATATGTACTCATCTCGTCCGAGATCTCCCCCGATACGAGATAACTTGTGTAAAAATTCCGAAACGAAATGTGACCGAAATCCGATATTTAAAACCTTGTTCCAAGCTCTTGGAGCTTGTTTCAACCCATAAAGTGCCTTCTTTAGCTTCAAGACCTTATCTTCTTTTTCCTTGACTTCGTAGCCTTATGGTTGCTCGATATAAATTTCTTCTTCAAGAACTCCATTTAGGAAGGCAGATTTCACATCCATTTGATGTGTCTTCCAATTGTTTTGATTTGATAAAGAAATTATTAGTATATCAGTTTCTAGTCGAGTGACTGGAGCGAATACCTCATCATAGTCAATGCCAGTTCTTTGACTATAGCCTTTTACCACCAATCTCGCCTTATATCTTTCGACTTCTCCTTTGGCGTTTTTCTTTGCTTTGTACACCCACTTCACACCAATTGCCTTGTGTTCTTTTGGAAGTGAAGCTAACTCCCATCCGCCATTCTTCTTGATGGCCTTGATTTCTTTGTCCTTAGAATTTTTTTAATTCTTCTTTTGCAAAGCTTCTTGGAAGTTTATAGGCTCACAATCCGAAAATAGACAAAAGAGAGTAAAATTGTCTTGATTTTCTATTACCACGTAAATTTCTTGAAGGCTTTTAAAGCGTGGAGACCTTTCACTTGAGCTCTCATCTTCTTGACAACTTGTGGTTGGTGAAGCTAGTGGGGAAGTAGGCTCCTCGCTTGATTGTTTGATCCTTGGTTGTTGCATTTCATCTCCTTCAAGGTATGGAAAGAAGTTGTAATTGTCATTATGTGATCTCCATTCCCATTCTCCTTCTTCATCAAACACAATATCTCGACTAATTATTATCTTCCTCGTATTAGGATTGTAAAGCTTATAGACTTTGGAGTTGATGTCGTAACCAATGAAAATATACTTCTCACTTTTGTCATCCAATTTGCTTCGCTTCTCGTCCGGTATATGTACATGAGCTATGCTTCCAAAGACTCTTAGATGAATACCAGGCTTCCTTCCACTCAATGATTCTTGTGGTGTCTTTCCCCACACACTTCTTGTTGGAGATCGGTTTGATAGATAAACCGCACATGCCACAGCTTTCGTCCAAAAATCCTTTGGCAGCCTTTTACTTTTAAGCATGCTCCTTGCCATCTCAAGAATTGTCCTATTCTTCCTCTCTGCTACTCCATTTTGATGGGGGAATCTAGGCACTGTCAGCTGTTGTTTGATTCCATTATTTTCACAATACTTTTGGAATTATTTTGATGTGAACTCTCCTCCACGGTCAGATCTCATGGCTTTAATCCCAAGGCCACTTTTCTTCTCAACTTGGGCCTTGAAGTTCTCAAAAACCTCTGATTTCTCCTTCAAAAAATACACCCATGTTTTTCTTGAAAAATCATCGATGAGAATAAGGAAATAGTTACTCTTACCAAGTGAACTTGGCTTGATCGGACCACACACATCCGTATGTATGAGTTCCAATGGCTTTTTAGCTCTTGAGTACGACTCCTTTGGAAAACCCATTTTGAATTGCTTTCCAAGTAAACATCCTTTGAACACTTGATTAGGATGATTTATGCATGGTAATCCTCTTACCATTTACTTTTTGGAGAGAAATTATAGTCCTCTGAAGTTAAGATGTCCAAAATGAAGATGGCAAAGCCAAGAGGCACCTTTGTAGCATACCTTAAGGCATTGTGCGACATCATTTTGAATGTTGAGCACAAACTTTCTATTTCTTGACATTGGTATCTTAGCAATGAATTTACTTGCACCATCTCTTATAGAAAGGTTATTATCTTTTAATCGAATATCATAACCTTTCTCTAAGAGTTGTCCTAGGATCAAGATGTTGCTCTTCATGCTTGGCACATAATAAACATTAGAAATGAATTGGTGCTCTCCATTCTTCAATCAGATAAGAACCTTTCCTTTACCTTTCACTGCTATCTTTGATTCATCTCCAAATGCGACGTTGTCCTTCACCGATTCATCAAGCTTCACAAACATGTTTTTTATTCCACACATATGGTTGCTTGCACCGCTATCTAGGTACCATTGATTTTCCTCACCTTTTTCATTTTCTTTGTGAGCCAGTAGTAATGTACTATCCTCTTGATTTTTTTTCAACGTAATTGGTTTTCTCTTCAACTTTATTGTTTCTTGGAGCTCTACATTCGGAAGTATAATGTCCAAATTTCTCACAATTGTAGCATTTAACGCGTGACTTGTCCTACCTTGAATTTCCTCTCTCACGACCTCTTATTGAGCTTTCTCCTCTTTCTTGGCCACAACCCCATCTTTGTTGGCTTCGATTATTTTCTTCCTTTTTGAATCAATCTGTATCTTAAGAACTTGCTCCACGGTCTCTTCCTTCTTCGTTTTCTTTTCTTCATAAGCTTTCAATGAGCCTAGAAGTTCCTCTATTGCCATGGTCTCCAAGTTTTTTTGTTTCTTCAATGAAGGCGACAATGTATTCGAAGTTCGGATCTAATGATCTAATAATCTTCTCCATAATTCATACATCCTCTAACTTCTCACCATTTCTTTTTAGATTATTACTAACCACTAAAACTCTTGAGAAGTAATCAGAAACAAGCTCACCTTATTTCATATGCAAAGTTTCAAACTCTCCTCTTAAAGTTTGAAGACGTTCCTTTTTGACTTGATCGGCTCCCTTGTAAGATGTTCAAAGCTTCTCCCATGCTTCTTTTGCTGACTTCGATCCCGAAACCTTCTCAAAAGTATCATCATCCAATGCTTGATAGATTAGACAGAGAGCCTTCTTGTATCTCGTCCTTGAGTTTCTCAAACCATCCCTTTGAGTTTGAGATAAGCTACCTTCATTTTCTTGTTCAGTATAGCCTTTCTCCACTATTTCCCATACGTCATGTGCTCCAAGGAGAGTCATCATCCTTAAGCTCTAATTGTAATAATTGTTCTTGGTGAGCATTGGAACTTGTAAGGGAACGCTATTATTCGCCATCTCTATCTTTTTTTTAAAGAATCTTAAAGCTCTAATACCACTTTATTGAATATTTTTTATGAGAAAGAGGGAGAGAATATAAGAAATAAGCTTTTTCGTTGTTGAAAACTTTTCTTTTATTGATGGTAGATTTCTTGCTTGATTGCTTGATACAAAATGATGAGAGAGCTCTTTTATTTATAAGACTTCATAGAATATTCTAGAAACATGACTCTCTAAACAATTCTAAAAACACGACTCCATACATAATTCTTATTTCTAATAGAAAATTTAAAAGCTCTCAACAAACTGCAGTAAATGCAAGAAGACTCTAGAAACTATAATAGCAAGAAGCTTCTAGAAATTAACCATAAAAAATCAAGTTTAATATTTCAACATAACTTACATATACATATTATAATAACATTGTAATGTTTTTTTCCAAATCAATTTGAACATGAATACATATATACGTATTAGATCTGACAACATAGGCACATATAAATTCGTTATAAAGTATATGAGATTTAATCTACATTAACATAATGATGTATGTAAAAAATTTGAGATTGAAAACTTAATAAAAGAAATTTCCTATGATTTGTAAAGAAACCATACCAATCGAAAATGGGTGAAATATATAGATTTCAAAATTTTCTTATTTTGGATCTTTTGGGCCTATAAAGTTTAAAGGTATATTAGATCCAATCTAATAAAGTTTTTAAATAAAATCTTATTTTATTTAGGTTGTTTAAAATAGAGTTTGAATTTAATTTAAATTTAAATGTATAAGTGTATCACATACACCCTTGTATGTGACAATTACTTGTTAACATTAGTTTATAAAAGGTAACCTTCCGTTCCTTTTGCTAAAACCTATATAATTAATTAATGGAAGATATTTTCTATTTAAAAAGAGTATCCTTTCATTTCTCTCTCTTTAATTAAATTGATTGATTTATTAAATGTCATTAATGAGAAATTTATACACAACATAAATTGTGAGTATATCCTAATATATTATAATGAATATTGTGTAAATACATCAAATAAGTAGTGTGCATGGATAATGTGACCGTGTATAGGTGCTGGAATTAACACCACAACTGACTCATTTTTCCCTTTGTATATGTCTTTATTGTTCAAGTTATAGCTTTAACACACACACACACACACATATATGTATAATAATAGATAAGCTTACGTACATACGTGTTAAAAATAAGTTTCCATATATTATATGATTTTGAATCAAAAATTAACAATTATAACACTGGTTTTAATTAAGAAAGAGTTTGAAAATAAATTTTATAATTTTACACAAAAGTCCATTTTAATTTAAGTTAAAATAACCTAAAAATATGTATATCCACACACACACACATATACACATACACATACACATTTACATACATATACATAGTTCCAAGTTATGTTTAAAGTTTAGAATAACATATGTGTATAATCAAGTGACATATATGTTTAAATTTAATGTTAACAAATTTAATTCAAACTTAGGTAGGAATTATAAAAGTTTATAACTTTACACAAAATACCACTTATGAATTCCAAAACAAAAGGAAACTTTTACTTTGATGAATATAATAATGAAAAAAATTATTTTTTAGAAAATAACTATATAAAATAAAAAACCAATTTTCAAGGTAAGTTTAAACAATAAACAAATATAGTTTATTGGTGTTCATGTATACAAATATTACAAAATTTTATATGACATAACAAAATTGTAATAACCCTGGTTTTGATGATTACCTGTAATATTCAATTATAACGGTGGTAATAATTTAATATTGAGAATTAAAAAAATAAATTGGAGATTTAAAATTGTTTATTTTGAATAAACAATGGATTTTAAATGTAAAATGTTGAAATAAAATTTTAGAAACTTTATTTTTTTTGTTTGTGATAAAAATAAGTAAAATATGGTTTTAATTTAGTGAAAATGCAATAATTTTAACAATTGTTGCCAAATGTTTCTTTTAGTAATTTTTAAATGAAGTGCTTATTTTAATATGTGGTATATATTAAATAAATAGGAGAAATTTTGTTTAAAAATAATTTTTGGATGAAGAAAGGATGAAAATATGATTTGTTATATTTTATTACACAAGAAAATAATTGTTATGTAATTTTTGGAGTTAAAAATATAGTTTTATGTAATAATTGTGTAATTTGTGCATTTAAATTAAAATAAAAGTTTTTAATAATGAAAATAACTTTTAGAGCAAAATTATATTTTGTTTCGATGTAAAATAATTTTAAAACATAAAAATATGTTGTGTGATTTTTATAGAGTTGAATTATGTGTATATATGTTATAATTTGTATGTATGTTAGCGTATTAGTGTTTTAGAGTGTTAATTTGATTTTTTGGGCTAATCATTTAGTTATTGGGTCTTAGACCATTTATTCCTTTATCTAGACAAGAGAAGCAGCTTCTCCTTCTCTCTTGTACATACTGTGTTTTTCCTCTTGCCTGTAAACAAACAAAAGAAAGAAAACCCACCTTCCTCTTTCACAACAAAAAGCAAATTCTCCAATTAAATTCAATCTTTTGCTGTAATAATAAAATAGTAAAGACAATTATTCAGGTAATCTATCCCAAAAACAAAATTCCTTTCATTTATTTTTGTTTTGGTAAAGCTTGATGTCCGTAATTGTAATTTGTTCTTGCATGTCTGTATAAACTCCCTTTTTAGGTTCTAGAAGCTAAAATCAAGTGCAAGCTCCCATCTTTCATCGAATTTCCAAGGGTTTGCTCTACTATTTTGTAAGGTGAGTTGAAATCTCACAAATACTACCTTAAAAAAAGAAAAATCGCAAGCTGAAATGGCAAAAATAGTTTACTGTAAATGAATTTTTTGTTTTGAATTTACAGTAAAAACAGTTTTGAGTTGCTTCTTTGTATGACCATATCTTCTTATTCCTATGTCGAAATTCGTTGATTCTTTTTTTTATTTCAAAGATAAAGTTTTGTACCATGTGCATACCAATTTTCAGTCCAATCTGAGGTTGTTTGGTCATCTGTTTCATTCCTGTAATTTGAACCCGAGATGTTTTCAGGCCTGTGCACATTCCCGTTTTCTGAGCTGTTGCAAACATGGTCTGAGCCCATGTTTGAGACAGCGTATCTCTTCTATTTACTGTCGGAATTCATCGATTCTTTTTATTATTTGAAAGTTAAAGTGTTCTACTATGTGTATATCAATTTTTAGTTCAATCTGAGGTCATTTGGTCATCTGTTTCATGCCTGTAAGTTGAACCTGAGAGGGTTTTCAGACCTGGGCAGAATTCAACATGGCCTGAGTCCATGTTTGAAATTTCATATCTTTACCATTTCATGTCGGAATTCAGTGAATCTTTTTCCAGTTTAGAGATAAATTGTTCTACTTTGTGGGTATCAAATTTGAGACCATTCCTAGGTCATTAAGTCATTCAAATTATTTCTGAAAGTTAAACCCGGAGAAGATTTCAGACTTAGTAGTTGTTTTGGCCGGTGCAATTGTTTTGTTATGTCTTTATTTCCAGCTTGCTTTCCGACTTCTGCATCTTGTATCTGTGATAATTTTGAACTGTTTTGAAGACCATGAAGCCTATCAATAGGCGAGCCTAAATTTTGGTGAATTTGTGATTCGAAATTGAATCGTTTTTGAACGATTTCGAACATCGGGTTTTGGTGTTTTTCAATTATTTTCTTTGATTTCGAGCACGGGTTTTTTCTATAATTTTGAAATAATTTTTAAAATAAAATGCCTTTTGAAAATATATTATATAATATTTATAAATTAATTTAAAGCTATAAAAACAATATATTCCCTATAATAAGGGAATTTCAAAGATTGTTTTCCAAAAACGATTTCGTAAATTGTTTTAAAAGCTTGTTTTCTGAAACAAATTATTTTCTATATAAAATACACGTTTTTGCACTATTCGAGCGAATGAGCAGGAGAATTAAACGATTTGATAAAACACGTGGTATGGGACACGTGCGTTTAACTTTTCGGTTAATCCTAACTTGTTCGTTTGAATGTTCTGACCTTGAGGTCGCATTTGCCGATGAGATGAGGCAAATATTTTTTATTATTGATTTTTCTTCTAGTGTGGCATTGACTAGTAGTTAGTAAACCGATAAGTGAGAACGTGAGGTATGGGACGCACTGTTACCACTTTTTTGGTTCTTATCTGAGAGTTAGTGACACACTGACACATTCACGAGTTATTGCCAGTACTTAGGCTGTTGGGCGCTTATTGGACTGTTGGGTCCTATGTGTATATATAGCTGTTGGGCTAATCATGGACTGTTGGGTCTTATTGAGACTGTTGGGTCTCTTATACACGGTACTTGGCAGGCTGTTGGGCCACTTGTTGGACTGTTGGGTCTTATTTTCATATAGCTGTTGGGCTTTTATTGGACTGTTGGGTCCTATATTCATATTGCTTTTGGGCTTTTATTGGGCTGTTGGGTACTATTTCTTATATTGATGTTTTCTAGATTTCTTTGTGACGATTTCTAGAATTTTGATGATTTATTTAGGTTTTCACCATAGTTGCCTTTGTTGAGTTATTTATTTAGCCTGAGTGCTATAATGTTGACTATATGGTGATTACATTTGGTGTTTTGAACTCTTAGTCAAGTTCTATTTATATTGTGATTCATATTGCCATTCTTTGGCCTTTTTGAGATTTGTATATGCCGATGAGATGAGGCATATATTTGTGGATAATAGATGTTGTTGTTGTTTAACTTAGCTATTATATAGCTATTGGATAAAGCCGATGAAATGAGGCACATTTGTGGATATTTGAGTTTGAGTTGAATTTATCTCTGCTTAAAAACCCTATTAACTTAGACATAGTGTTGCTTCTTCTCTTCGAGAAGAATTGTTATCATTTATCCATATGCTTTACTCCTATCTTATACTAATTAGTTGTTTAAGCTAGACTGACCCATGTATTTTTATTTACTCGGGTCAGACCGAGTTGTTTCAGGTTAGATACCTGTTATTTGACTTTGCTTTGCTGCTTCCGCCTTGGATATCTGCTTATCTATTTTTGTGTAGTTTTATAGTCTTTTTGATTAACTCTGATATGTATCGATATTTTTGACTTGTTGTATATAGTGTGGTCTTAGTACCACTTATGATGTATCATTTTGTATTGTACTGGAATGTATCAGTGTATATGTATATATGTATATTTTTTTGCTGTTTTGTGATGTGATGTACATTTTGTTGTTGTATTTTGTTCTGATAGATCCGTTAGCTACTGTAGTTTTGTATTAAGCATTTATTGAATATGTCGATCCACTTGAGATAGAAAATATATATATATATATATAACACTAAATCGACGTATTCAATAGATGTTTAAGACAAAGTTATAGATGGTATCTCCTAACCAGCCCTATTCTCCGCATTAGCAGACAGTATTACCCAGTAATACTCTTTGTTAATATGGGTCTCGGGATGGGGCGTCGCAACTTGGTATCAGAGCTGAGTTCAGAACAAAATATAATAAACATAGAACAAAACATATATCACGGTACATTGAGTACAATATAAGTGTTACAAATTCCTTAATCATTGTGTTCTTAGCCTTTTCGTGTCCTTTGGGGTAGATATAAGTTTGGAATATGTCTAGGAATATATTTTATTTCGTAGTATTCCATAATTGAATTAATGATATCTTATCCTATGAATAATCTTTATCATGATTATTTTATTCTAGTTCTCTTCGATGCGGGTGCTTGGGACACATTCGTATCGAAGGAGCTTGTTGATACCGATGAATGTTTCTTATCTTGTTAATTTTTTGAGGATTGCGAATCCTATTAAGGGGATCCGCAATACTAGGCATGTTGTGTGCCAATATTGAGGTTGTTATTTGTAGTTTTTTCTTCTATGCAAATTTGCACATTAGTCATCACCTTGGGTTTAATATGATTTGGGGATGGATTGGTTTGCTTGTTATCAAACCCCAATCCTATGTTTTAAAAGGATCCTATATTCTAGGCATCCTAATTCGGCTGATTAGTTGTCTCCTATTCTTCAGAATGTTGATGATAATTCCGAAGTATCTTTATTTGTTCTTTTGTTTCGAGATGATGATGATGTATCTCGAATTCCAGTTGTTGTGATTTTGTTGATTTATATGAGTCCGTTTCGGGTTTATCACCCAATCGGGCAATTGAGTTTTGTATTGACCTCATTCCTAGTTCTTAGCTTGTCGGTTATCCCTTCACGAGGATGTCCACTAAGGAATGAGGCGATTAATTGAATTTAATTGATATTGTTGTTCTTGCCTCTTTCGAGATATCCTCTTAGGATACTCAGTTGTTGATATACTTTGTGATATTACTTCAGTCGAAGTAATGATATGTTCTTAGTGTTACTTCTTCTCATTTGAGAAGATACCTTACCCTTACCCTTATATCTCATTGATCTCTTATTCGATCTATTGAGTGGTGCTAGGGTCTTTCCTTAGCTTGACCTTACACCGATTTTCATCAGCTACGAGTTGCGAAGGATAACGTTCCTCTTACCGCATTCCGCACTCGTATGGTTCTTGTGAGTGGCTCGTTATACCGTTCAGTTTGACGAACACTCCAGTTTATTTCGTTAATCTTGTGAATCGAGTATTCTGGGAATAACTCGATGAGTTCTCCTTGTGCTCTTTGATTTTGAGTATAAGCAACAATTTGATATTGCAAATCTTTCAAATAGAAGATATGTTTTGCGTATAATTGGATTTTGTTTATTGAGACAAGCAAAGAATATTTTGTAAAATTTTATAAGAGGCATTTTTCTTATAGAAAGTGATTTTGTGTTAAATTACCCATCGAGTGCTTTAAGAATTCTGGTCAATGCGCCTGATCAACGTCATCGATAGGAATTTCCTAAACTCTTTGATGAGACAATCAGACACGGTAAATTGAGTTTTAATAAGTAAAGTTTGGGAATAAATTAATATGGTTTGAGTATTAAATTTTACTTGAATGTGTAACGCAGCCATTGAACCATAGTGAGGGTTGGACGAGTGGCGAGGCAGTTTTGATCATTTGGTCAACTCTGCAGCCAATCTTTGGGGTTATTCACTATAAATCAATGGCGAGGCAATACCATTATATTATTTGAAATTTTTGAAATTGAATATGGTAATTTTTAATTTTTAGCATGAATTTGTGAGCAAGTTTTGTTTTAAATTTTTGGTTGTATTAAAAATTTGTTGGTGTGAATTTGTAAAATTCTTTTGGAAAACAAGTTTGAATTAATTATCAACTTTAATTAGTTTTATATTGATAATTAGTTGGAAATTTAATTTTTGTGACAAAGTGGAAATGTGAATTTGAATTGTTTTGATAAATGAACCATTTATGTAGTATAATCATTTTAACTGTGAGAATAATTTTAACTTATATATATATATATCCCAAAAATTTATCTTATGGATAATCAACAATCATTTCTTAATAATGGAAGAGATTAGTTATCTCTTTCAAAATGAGTTTTCATAGTTAATTGTTTTAAAGTTAGATTTGGGAAAGTAATGAAAATGTTTCAACTTAATGAGTTGTTTTTGGTATGTCTTAGCTTTCCAGGGAAAAGAAGATCATTTAATAAATGATTTATCAAAAAGCTTGTTTGGAAATGTAGTTTAAAATTAAAATGGTTTGGGAAAATTTCAAATTTCAAATTGATTTGAAAGCTAAGATTTGGTTTGGAAAAGTGATGTGCTAAACCAATAATAACTTGAGATTTATAACTCTGAATGAGTTCAAACTTTTTGTAAATGGAAGAGCTTTCAGAAAGCTATAAATTTTCATTTTACCACTTTGGAAGATTTTGCTTTTTATTCTGTCTAAAATAGGTTTGGAAGTGAATAAATATTTCTGTCTTATTATAAAATTTTTAAAATTTAGGCTAAAAGTGAATTTTGCATAACTTTAACTGTGAATTCGATTTTGATGATCTTTATATTGCTGGAAAGCTTAGACTTAGTAGAACAACTTTAATTTTATAAAAGTTCTCTAATGTTATAATTTGCTATGTCAAAACTTGTTTTCTTTACAGCAGTTTTGAAATTGATAATGGCTTGTTTTCTTAATGGTCAAGTGCATTCTACCTATTTTGTGAATGTTATTGAGTTGACGATTAGTATGAAAAATATATGTTTCGAACTGAAATATATTGTTGTAGAATTTAAGAGTGAAACATTTTATTCACTTTAAACGAAGAGTTTGGAGATTAAATTGGATTCTGTAAAAGATTTTGAAATTTTCAAAATATTGAAATTTGAGAATTTGATTATTAAAAAATTGGGTTTTGAAAACCTTAAAAATATTTGTTTAGTAAAATAGGAGTATAAAAATCCATTCCTTGAGTTTCTCTTGCCTTTGTGCAATTATCCAACGACTTGCATTTACACGGTCGTTTGTGTTGGTGGCATTGAAGAAACCACCTACCTCTTGTTGAGTTTTTTTACCTCAATTATTGTCAATCTAATGTCGGTGTGGCTCTCTCCATAGTGACACACGGAAGGTCATGTCGATAATTATCTAGTTGGTTGGAATCTGGGATAAAATTATGTTAAATCCCGACTTTATTCGAGAAGCTTCTGAGGAATCAATCTCACTCGATTGATCTTTTGTGTAGCATCCTGTCTGTGTTCTTGTTTCAAAGGTGAGGCGCCTTTGAAATCATGATGTATTGCTCATAAAAATCCAATGGTCCGTTAATCCCAGTAATTATACTCAGGAAACCATAGAATTTATCGAGCAATCTTATCTTGGTTTTCTATCATCCTGTGTTGAGAGTGAGAAATTTTAAACTTGAGCTTATCTATCTTCCTTTGCTTGATGAAATAAATAATGTTGAATATAGCTCTTCTCTAGAAATTGCGAGGATGCAATTTTTATAAGGGGGGAGTCTGTAACAACTCTGGTTTTGATGATTACCTGTAATATTAAATTATAACGGTGGTTATAATTTAATATTGAGAAATAAAAAAATGAATTAGAGATTTAAAATTGTTTATTTTGAATAAACAATGGATTTTAAATGTAAAATGTTAAAATAAAGTTTTAGAAACTTTATTTTGTTTGCTTGTGATAAAAATAAGTAAAATATGGTTTTAATTTAGTGAAAATGCAATAATTTTAATAATTGTTGCCAAATGTTTCTTTTAGTAATTTTTAAAAGAAGTATTTGGTTTAATATGTGGTATATATTAAATAAAAAGGAAAATTTTTGTTTAAAAATAATTTTTGGATGAAGAAAGGATGAAAATATGAATTTTTATATTTTATTACACAAGAAAATAATTTTTATGTAATTTTTGGAGTTAAAAATAAAGTTTTATGTAATTGTGTAATTTGTGCATTTAAATTAAAATAAAAGTTTTTAATAATGAAAATAATTTTAGAGCAAAATTATCTTTTATTTTGACGTAAAATAATTTTTAGAACATAAAAATATGTTGTGTGATTTTTATAGAGTTGAATTATGTGTATATATGTTATAACTTGTATGTATGTTAGCGTATTAGTGTTTTAGAGTGTTAATTTGATTTTTAGGGTTAATTATTTAGTTATTGGGTCTTAGCCCATTTATTCCTTTGTCCAAACAAGAGAAGAAGCTTCTCCTTCTCTCTTGTATGTCCTGTGTTTTTCCCCTTGCCTGTAAACAAACAAAAGAAAGAAAACCCACCTTCCACTTTCACAACAAAAAGCAAATTCTCCAATTATATTCAATCTTTTGCTGTAATAATCAAAAATTAAAGACAATTATTCAAGTATCTATCCCAAAACCAAAATTCCTTTCATTTATTTCTGATTTGGTGAAGCTTGTTGTCTGTAATTGAAATTTGTTCTTGCATGTCTATATAAACTCCCTTTTCAGGTTCTAAAGCTAAAATCAAGTGCAAGCTCCCATCTTTCATCGAATTTCCAAGGGTTTGCTCTACTATTTTGTAAGGTGAGTTGAAATCTCACAAATGCTAGCTTAAACAAAGCAAAATCGCAAGATGAAATGGCAAAAATAGTTTACTGTAAATGAATTTTGTTGTTTTGAATTTACAGTAAAAACAGTTTTGAGTTGCTTCTTTGTATGACCATATCTTCTTATTCCTATGTCGAAATTCGTTGATTCTTTTTTTGTTTGAAAGATAAAATTTTCTATTATGTGCATACCAATTTTCAGTTCAATCTAAGGTCGTTTGGTCATCTATTTCATGCCTATAAGTTGAACCCGAGATGGTTTTCAGGCCTGTGCACCTTTCCGTTTTTTGAGCCGCTGCAAACATGGCCCGAGTCCATGTTTGAGATAGCGTATCTCTTTCATTTACTATCGGAATTCATCGATTCTTTTTTTTATTTGAAAGTTAAAGTGTTCTACTATGTGCATATCAATTTTCAGTTCAATCTGAGGTCGTTTGGTCATCTATTTCATGCCTGTAAGTTGAACCCAAGAGGGTTTTCAGACCTAGGCAGAATTCAACATGGCCTGAGTCCATGTTTGAAATTTCATATCTTTAACATTTCATGCTAGAATTTAATGAATCATTTTCCAGTTCATAGATAAATTGTTCTACTTTGTGCGTATCAAATTTCAGACCATTCCGAGGTCATTCCGTCATTCAAATTATGTCTGAAAGTTGAACCCGGAGAAGATTCCAGACCTAGGAGTTGTTTTTTTTGGCCTGTGCAATTGTTTTGTTCTGTCTTCATTTCCAGCTTGCTTTCCGACTTCCGCATATTGTATTTGTGATAATTTTGAACTTTTTTGAAGGCCATGAAGCATATCAATAGGCGAGCCTAAATTTTGGTGAATTTGTGATTCGAAATTGAATCGTTTTTGAATGATTTCGAATGTCGGTTTTTGGTGTTTTTTAATTATTTTCTTTGATTTCGAGCGCGGGTTTTTTCTAAATAATTTTGAAATATTTTTTAAAATAAAATGGCTTTCGAAAATATATTACATAATATTTATAAATTATTTTAAAGCTATAAAAACTATATATTCCCTATAATAAGTCCATTTCAAAGATTGTTTTCCAAAAACGATTTCGAAAATTGTTTTAAAAGTTTTTTTTCTCAAACAAATTATTTTCTATATAAAATACACGTTTTTGCACTATTCGAGCGAATGAGAAGGAGAATTAAACAATTTGGTAAAACACGTGGTATGAGACACGTGCGTTTACCTTTTCGGTTAATTCCTGACTTGTCCGTTTGAATGTTCTGACCTTCAGGTCGCATTTGCCAATAAGATGAGGCAAATATTTTTTACTACTGATTTTGTTTTCTAGTGTGGCATTGACTAGCGGTTAGTAAACCGATAAGTGAGAACGTGTGGTATGGGACGCAGTGTTACCACTTTTCGGGTTCCTTTCTGAGAGTTTGTGACACATTCACGAGTTATTGCCAGTACTTAGGCTGTAGGGCCGCTTATTGGACTGTTGGGTCCTATGTATATATATAGCTGTTGGGATAATCATGGACTGTTGGGTCCTATTGAGATTGTTGCGTCTCTTATACACGGTACTTGGCAGGCTGTTGGGCCACTTGTTGGACTGTTGGGTCCTATTTTCATATAGCTGTTGGGCTTTTATTGGACTGTTTGGTCCTATATTCATATAGCTGTTGGACTTTTATTGGGCTGTTGGGTCCTATTTCTTAAATTTACGTTTTCTAGATTTCTTTGTGATGATTCCTATAATTTTGATGATTTATATATGTTTTCACCATAGTCGCCTTGGTTGAGTTATTTATTTAGCCTGAGTGCTATAATGTTGACTATATGGTGATTACATTTGGACTTTCGAACTCTTAGTCGAGTTCTATTTATATTGTGATTCATATTGCCATTCTTTGGCCTTTTTGAGATTTGTATATGCCGATGAGATGAGGCGTATATTTGTGGATAATAGATGTTGTTGTTGTTTAACTTAGCTATTATATAACTATTGGATAAAGTCGATGAAATGAGGCACATTGGGGATATTTGAGTTTGATTGAATTTATCTTTACTTAGAAACCCTATTAACTTAGACATAGTGTTGTTTCTTCTCTTCGAGAAGAATTGTTATCTTTTATCCATATGCTTTACTCCTATCTTATACTAATCAGTTGTTTAAGCTAGACCGACCCGTGTATTTTTATATACTCGGGTCAGACCGAATTGTTTCAGGTTAGATACCTGTTATTGGACTTTGCTTTGCTGCTTCCGCCTTGGATATCTGCTTATCTATTTTTGTGTAGTTTTGTAGTCTTTTTGATTAAGTCTGATATGTATCGATATTTTTGACTTGTTGTATATAGTGTGGTCTTAGTACCACTTATGATGTATCATTTTGTATTGTACTGGGATGTATCAATGTATATGTATATATGTATATTTGCTTGCTATTCTGTGATGTGATGTACATTTTGGTGTTGTATTGTGTTCTGATAGATCCGTTAGCCAATGTAGTTTTGTATTAAGCACTTATTGAATATGTCGATCCACTTGAGATAGAAAAAAAATATAGAACACTAAATCGACGTTTTCAGTAGATGTTTAAGACAAAGCTATAGATGGTCGCTCCTAACCAGCTATATTCTCTACATTAGCGGACAGTATTACCCAGTAATACTCTTTGTTAATGTGGGTCTCCGGGTGGGGCGTCATAGAAATAGTTTTATTTTTATCAACAATAATTCAAAAACAACGACAAAAGTTGTCGGACAACTTAGGTACATACAAATTCGTTATAAGATAATTCAGATTTAACTATACAAAAAATATGGACAAACAATTAAATGAGATAAAGGATTTGAAACATGTCAATCAAAATAAATACATTGTCAACATAGATGTAGAACAAAGGGAGTCTAAATTAAATCAACATGATAATTATACAATCAATTGAGGTGGATTAAAAGGGGATCATAGTTATGTTATAAGATGAACATACAAAATAAAAGAGATGTAACATGAATAAAATCTAAACCCTATAAATATGATGAATATACAATTAAATAAAATAAAATTATCTAATAATGAAGCCAATGATTTACATCTTGAATGAAGATATCTCTTCAGATCTCCAAAATCCACACCCAATCCTTGCAACTGATGGATGAATCACTTATATTTTATTATTTTTGATGTTTGCATTTGATTTAGAGTTGATAAAATTTTGGAATCTTTATTTAGTTTTTCATCCATGGAAGATTAGGAGGAGGGAAGAGAAAAGTAAATGGAAAAAATGAATGTACGTAGGAAATGGATTAATGGATTTGTTTTTAATTGAAAAAATGCTATGGTTCCCATTCTTTAGTTAAAGCTTCCCTAATCAATTCCCTTAGTTATCACTCTCTCCACTCCTCTCTCTTCACATGGTATGGCTGAAATAACATGCCATTAAATGACATAAAATTTTCATAAATTACTTCATGCAATTATGTTTTATTTAAAACCGTCTAAAATTACATTGATAGTATATCGATGCACGTAAATATAACTTTTACAAATGCATTCAAGTATACAAATTACTCCCAAACATCAACTAAATTAAACGATAATTAATATTTCTTAAATATTAATTAATTTACAATATTTTATAAACTAATTAAATCATGTGGTTTTCGAAGATTTCATCATTATGGTTATACGACTCAAATGTGTAAATTCAGTCAGTGATTAATATTGAACAATTCGAATGTTGACGTTCACACATCACCTTAGCTAGTGGTGTGACATTTTGACTGAATTTATCGCTTACACATCTTTTGGTAAAATCCAATTTTACTTATTTGAAATGGTACCTAATAGTAATGGTTATTTACACCAATTCTCTTCGTTAAAACTATATCATATCAAGACTTATGAAATTTGGTTTTGGTCAAAACTTCAACATTATCTACATTCAACTTTGTAATTTCTAACACAAAATCCTTTGATCAATAATAAAAATTATTATAAGTGCACTGCTCAAGCCAAATACTTTGATTCTGAATTGACTACAGTTGACCATGACATTAACCCCAAACACAAAAATTCTATTTAAGGGGGAAGAATGTAACATCCCATAATTTGGCGTTAGTTATTTAATTAGTTAGTTAGTTAACTAATTTAGCTTCAAAAATAGAATTTGTTTAAATGATGGAATTTGATCATGAAACTTGGACCATTGCGTTCGTGGCAAAATTCTGAGCAACTTTCATATTTGGAGTTTTATGATCGGAGTCAAAAGGAAGAAGTTACGGATGAAAAACAAATTCGAAATTAAAATAATTAAAATAAAAAAATTAACTAAAATTGTCTGGGCCCACAGGTCGACCGCCATGTATAAGCGGTCAACAAAGGGCGGTAGACCCCGAGGTAAGGGGTGGTCGACCCACCTCTATGTGGCGCCTCCAGTCTCTCTAGGCCATATACGGTTCGGATTTTAAATCGTGCAGTTCTGGCTGATTCTAGTGTCTATAAATTCAGGCCTAACACTCCCTTCTTTTCTCATATTTTTCTGTGTAGAGCAATGAAGCTCTGCCATTTCTTCTTCTCAGATTTCTTTCTAAATTATAAAAATAAGATGTTTGTATTTATATTCATACAAATTGGAGAAGAATATAAATCAAATGAAAAGGAGAAGAGAAGAGAATCAACTATACATGTATTTGAGGTAATTTATATATTTGTATCTATTTATGCTTCCAATCCCAAATCTCTTCTCAGATATGTAATTCTAATATATATATATATATATCCTTTTTATACATGTTTCTCGGATTAAAAAGGATCTGGAGATGAATTTAAGATTCTACTTCAGATCTGGAGATTTGGATTGTTTTTAAAAGGTGAGTAGGATATTTTATATATTGTTTATGATTTTAAATTTATTCTATTGGCATACGTTTGATTTTTATGCCTAAATCAATTTTAATTGTGAATCGTAGGCTTAAATTAGTGTAGAAAACTATTGCCTATATAGTATTGTTTTATATCCAATTTGAAATATGTTTACACCTAGATCTGGAAATCAGTCCAAACAATTTTAGAATTTGAATATTGTATATTTTTATTCCAGATTGTACTTGGGTGTAAAATAGGATTTCTGGATTATTGCCTAATTTGGGATATGCTGTAGATTATCCATAGTTTAAGTTGTGGGAAGAACATCCATTTAATTTTTATAAATTTGTTTACTTTTTCCACTTTTCATTCAAAAAGGGAAGATATGTGTATAGTAAAGATTCTTTGTAGTTTACACTGTCTATTCCAATAAAAAAGAAATCCATTCCTTGTAGTTTCAAACGGAATCAATTTATGGAAATCATAGCAGAAAATCTTCCTAAGGAATTTAATTCTAGCAAATTAATCATGGAAAACATATTCTAGTTACATATTTATGACTAGAATATATTTGGTTACGAGTAGGTGGTTTTATTAGGCAGTTTATACGTATTTATTGCATTAATAAAGAAGAACAACGTTTATTCATGCATTATTTATGCGTAACGTTCGTTAGTTATTATTATATTTAGGGAAGTGAATAGTTAGAATTAGAAAAGGTAGTAATTCATATTAATGGGAAATAAATTAGAAATTCCTATTAATTATTTAATAGGAAATGAAAGATTGTAACCTAAATTAATAGGCAATTAGTGAGAAATAATTGATAGTATTAAATTAAGGGTTACAGTTAATAAAGAAAAATTGATTAATGGGATTGATAAAAATGGAATATATATAAAAAGGTTACTAATTTGAAATTAGTAATCATACATAAATGTCTTAGGAAATGTCCTTCAAGATTTTATGGACAAATTGGCATTTATGAGCATTAAAAGAGGATTTATGGTAGATAAGTATTTAAGGTAAATCTTATAGCCTTAAATAAAAGGGGAATTAGTAAGTTAAGTCCAATGTCAACCTAGGATAGTATAAGTAAAGACCTAGGATGGTTAATTGGACTAAGTAGGTTAGTTATGCGTGGTCAATAGAGTCATCCGACGGAAGACTGCTCTTCACTTTGAGGCTACCAGCAGTCAGGTGCACTTACTACTGATGTGAGATATCATTAATCCTTGGACCCATGATGACATGAGATATTGGACTTGCTTTCTTAATTGGAAAGTATTAAATGGTCCAAATTTGGAATTAGAAGCGACGAGGGATATCTCTAAAAAGGTTTACTTCAGTGCTAAGGTATTAAATGGCTATCTTAGGGCCCGTCTCCCTACCGAAAGAAGTAATCTAGTGAGATTCCATATTTATAAGAGTGATACTGGATATCTTGGGAGAGGTTCGCTATAGGTGTGAGGTATTGAGCGGTTGTAAGGTCCGTCTCTTTCCTATAAAAAAAGTATTAAGTAGCCCAATGAGATTTCCAAGCAATGTCAGCTAGATAGTACCAGTGAGAAGTCCACCTTGGGTTTAGGTATTAAATGGCAAAGGCCTACCTATAAATAAGTGTTAGATGGTCAAAGGCCCATCTAGTCCTTATTAATAGGTATTAAGTTGCTTTCTCTCATATTGCTAGGACTTTAATAATAATAGATGCGCTAGTGGTATTCTATTATAAATTATAAGGCCATATATAGTGGTCAAAGTCTCTATAGTTAGGACCAATATACCAATAATGACGACGCTAAGTCCACATTGGGAACATTTCTTAAATGGCAAAGTCTGCCTATTTCTCTTTTAAAAGTATTATGTGGTGATAGTAGAAGCCCACCTCATTTTTAAAAGTATCAAGTGGCTAATGGACTTGGAAATATTGGATAGTTGATAAGGCTTCGTTGGTATTTCGTACCTTGGAAATGGGTAGGTAAGTAATTGTGTGTGCAATGCAAGGTTAGATTAGAATTGCTAACCTTAATAGACATAACAATTGAATGGAAACTAATCAGTAGAAATATATGTTATGGATAGTCTATAGATTTTTCAGTCAATAGAACGTTGTTCTGACCCCTCCTCATTACAACCCACGTGATAGATTTAGAGGAATAGGTCACTAGCTGGACATGTTTAGTTGTTGGAGAAGCCTTCTTTTCTCTCATGCTCGATGTGGATGTGACAATCTGCTATCCAAGGAGTATCATTAATCCCAAGGTAGTAGTCATAGTCAATATTCTTATCTTATTATTGTTTCTGCTGTGAGTTTATATTTCTATCAATCTCTGATAATGCTCATGCTTATTTGCAGGTACTAAATTCAACGATCTGTGCTTTGATGGACTTGGGTTTCAATTTTTTTCGAAATTTAGGCTCATTAAGGTACGGGCAGTTGCATTCGGTATCAAGGCCTAGGTTAGTAGATCAGAGGAATTAGGATAAATTGAGAGAACAAATTTGTACTTTCCTATCTAATATTATTATATATTTTTATAAGCATCCCGACTATAGAAGTAGTTGTAGTTCCACTCCAAATGAATAGCCAATGTAACTATGGGTTGGAAATATCTTAGAGTTAAGGTTTTCACACTGACTCCGAAGTACCCTACAGAGTGCTGGTGATTCGTAAGGCATTGTTGATAAAGAGCATGAGTACGACATATGGCTGAATCCCAACGACTGAAGGCGTTCGACTTGATAGATGAGATCTAGCTACCTTGTAATTTTGGATTTTAATGATGAGTTCCTATTGGAGACACACATTTATTCCAGATGGGCAGGAAATTGGATTCTGTATGTTGCAAACATCCGAGAACCAGTTATGGCAAGAGATTGTCCATCGATCACCTCTTTGATGGAAAACCGGATTTTTATTTGGAGAATTAATGTCAATTCCTTAGTTTTAAACTTGTGAAAGAGTTTTTATAAAGTGTATTTTGGAAATGCCTTAGATTTTTGAAAAGGGTTTTTCAAAGGATTTCTTTTCCCAAGGATTTGTTTTGGTAATTTTATTATGGTAGTTTTGAAATTTTGCTTTTCAAGAAACAACAAGTTGGTCATGTTAAGAAATTTTGGTCTTTTAAGGATTAAGTTTGGAAACCCTTATATATATTTACCAATAAAGGTTGATTTTATTTTGGTAAGAAAATAGTTTTCTGATTTGGAAAACGAGCAGGGGTGAATATTTAGACCAATAATTTTCCTATTTTGAAGTTTTAAAAAATTTCTCTCTTTAGGGTACGGACAAAATTGGAATAACATTCAATTTTATTAAGGTATGTAGTTTGAGGTCTTGTTGTATCCACCGGCTATTGAAAGAAATATTTATATGTGAAGTAGGTAGGAAATAGCAGTTGGAATGTTTTCGGGATTTTGAAAATGTTGTTGGCCGTAGTAGTTTTGTTAAGGCTATTGCAATCTTGCCGAGGAGGGGTCTGCACGGTAAAGTAAATACTATCGTGTGGAATGTAGAAATTTTCTGGATGAGTCAAGCTGAAGATGGTATGGAAACGGTTGTTAGAATATTAATTAATTAATTTAACCTGGCCCTATTGGGTCCGGGTTCAGGCCGCGCCCAAATCTGGGCTAGCATGCGGTCGACCATAGCGGTCGATCGGTTGACCTAATGGCGGTCGATTGCTAGGCTGATTCAAACTGAACACGAACCTGGAACGCGACTATAAGTCGCATCCAAAACAGCAGCCACCGCAACCTCCCTCATTCTCTTCCTCCTCTCCATTTTCAACTGAACCTCATCTCCACCTCCCGTTTCCTCCACCAAATCAAAGCCTTCCTCCTCCATTCCTCCATCAACGACGCCAAAATTCTTGCGCGTCAGTTCTCGCTTTACCACCGCTTCTGATCTAAACTCTTTTTTCCTTTTTCAACCACCTCTCGGCCCATGGCACCACCTTGCACTAGCAACACTTCCTCTCGTCATGCCTGACTCACCCCGCAAGAAACTGCTTGGCTTGACCGAAGCATGCGGAAGATTGCCACTTATCTCGAAACGCCAGACTTTGCTTTTTTCCACTGACGACTGGTGAACTTCAGATATTTCACTGCTCTTGGGCTTGAAGAGCTTTTCATTGTGGTAGGACTTGCACCGACCCTCCGCTTCGAGACCTATGAGCAGGAATATTAACCGCGTAGCGTCCGTCTTTTCGATGCATAGATGGTGCAGAATTTTGATGATGGCAACAGCTATATTGAGTCCAAGGTGAAGGGAGCTCGGATCGAGATGACAAATGATAATCTCGCTGGGAATTTTAAGATATTTGCAGTAGGCGCAGGTTTAGGTGACATAAAGATGATTGATCCTGAGATTCTAAAGCGGATATTTTCTGGAAATGTCGATGATTGGAGGACCAACAATTTGTGACTGGTTGCCCGTCTCGTCGTGCGCATCATTCAGCAAAACATCATTCCAAAGAAGGGAAGCCTCAACTAGATCTATACCTCTGTGCGGAGAGCTGCCTATGCTGTAATTGGCAACGTATCCATCAATTGGGCTCGGGTTTGATGCTTCATATGTTCGATCAAGGAGTTGGTACCCCGAGGACTCACTATCCATTTTACCACTTGCTCACTCGAGTGTTTAGGCATTACGAGGTAAATTTGAGCGGAGAGCCAGTAGTGAGGAAGATCCCTCCCGCGATCGACTGAACCATTATTAAGAGGATGAATATTCCTTTACCGCTAGCCGTACCACCTATACGAACACTAGAGCACCAGCCGTAGCAGCAGCACCAATAGCAAGGTGTAGCGCAGGGCGCCTAGGGATACTTGAGTCCCGAGCTTGTTGCTATCTGTCAGGTTCAGCCAGAGCTCCAAGAGGTTAGGGCGGAGCAGCAGCGCCATAAGCATGAGATTAGGTGCATAGCCGCCATGCTACGACCATTCCGCAATCATGGCAATGGCTCAAGCTCCAACCGTAGAGTGAGACCTACTCACAGTTCGTAGTCAGTTTTATTTAGGATTGTTGTATCTTTTTATTTCCAGCATTTGTCCTTTTTCTTTAGGTTTGTTTGGGTTGTAAAACTATTGGTTGTCTTTTGAAAATGTAAACACAACGTTATGAGAATGTTCCTATTTATTTACTGTGTTATTGTTTCTAGTTATGAAAACCGCACTTATTTATGCATACGAAAAAACAGTGTAAATATGGGAATCTTATAAAAGACACTTAGCCAACAGTAAATGCAATAGAAGACTGGAAATTTTAGCGAAGGACAGGTTTAAGCTGTTTAGTATCCCGGGTCATTATTCCTGTTCCATATAAGCTAAATTCTTTGGATAATTGGGCATGATGACATTTTTAAATAAAATGTCAAGTTTTTGGGTAAAGGTTCGTTGTAGAATTTTAGAATTTGGTTTATACGTTTAGTGCATAATCGAGTTCCAACTATGCTGAATTGTGGCTTGATTTACTAAAATTTTTGAGCAGGAAATATTTTGAAAAGTTTAACTTTTGAAATAAAGTACTGTGTTTTAGTTATTTTTGTCCAAAAAATTTGATTTCAATAGAAAATGTGCATCTAAATATTTTGAGAATTTATTTTTCTAACGATATACAAATTTGAAAAGTAAGAAAGATTTTATGAAATCTTTGATCGTGAAGGCAATATATTAGGCATAGGGAAGACAAATAGAGTTGGAATTTGAGAATTTAACAGTGCATTAGTGTCAGCGATATGATGGAATGTAAGTGACAACGAGGGAAAAGCTGTTTTAGCCTTTGAATTTCTATTTCTATATCTTGTCGATGATGCGTGTGAGTCTATTTTTAGACTCAATTCCATTTTAGAGCTTGAAAATAAGCCTTCTTATGCGTTTTGTACATAGAAATTTGGAATTAGATAACAAATACATAATAGAAAGAAAAACACCTTTTATTTTGAACAAGATTGGTTTTAGAGTTAGATGTATGTAATAAATTACAAAATTTTGCCCTATGGAATACCCCCAACTCTATCCGTTTGCACCTTGAACGTATGAAAACTCATAGTTCTGATTGAATCACCTTCATAAATTGCAATGAAGCACCACTTTTGTATTTATTTTATTTTTTATTTTTATTTTTAGCAAAGTTTTTTTTTGCATAAAGCCATGGAATTTTCGGCCATAGGAGAGGGATAAAAGAGCTTGAGAAAAATGAATTACCACGAGAATGGTATGAATGAATGGAAGGAAATTTGTTTTACAAAAGCAAATGAAACCTTCCCAATTCCTTCCTTAAAACATTCTCTCTTTAATTCTTCATTAGATCTTAACCAAACCCCTTCTCCCTTCTTTTACTATGCATAGCCGACCAAGAAAGGGCCTTTAAAGGCTTTTATAATTTCCAAAACTATTTAGTAATTAGTTGCTTTAATTAAATTTGAATATTTTATCGATATCATATACCGATATATGCATACATAGCTTTTATATGTACGCTTTTCATTAAATACTAATGACATTCAAACATCAAATAAAATAAAATACAATACTTAATATTTCATAAATATTAATTAATTTACAATGATTATAAATTAATTAAATCGTGTTGTTATTCGAAGTATTCATTATTACGGTTGTGTGACAAAAAAGTGTAAATTCAGTCAGTTATGAATATCGAATAATTCAAATATTAATTTCATACGTCACTTTAGCTGGTAGTGTAACATTTTTGCTAAATTTATTACTTACACATCTTTTAGGTAAAAATCCAATTTTATTATTATAAGTGACACCTGGTAGTAATGATTATTTACATCAATTTTCTACATCAAAACTATATCACTTTAGGACTTATGGAATTTGGTTCTTATCAAAATTCCAATATCACACACATTCAACTTTATTAATCCAAACACAAAATCCTTGGCTCAATAATAATACTAATAATAACCATACTGCTATGACCAGAGACTTTGATTTTTAGTTGACTACAGTTGATCGTGATACCAACTCCTTATAACCAAGGAGACGAACTCTCTATTGAATAGTGTTTCACTTTCAATACTTCAACTTAGACCCAACTATAGTCACATGATGGATCATCATGCTATGATTTAACTATAATTAAAGTGGAGTGTCCACATTGAAGTTCCATAGTATTCTCAAGTCCAGGGAACTATGTAACATCATTACCTCGAGATTCTCTGTTGATCTTAGTTATATTAACCAATAGATACTCCTAAGTGAGTCATTTTATAGTTATTCAATAACTATCAGTACATGACCCCTTGTTGTCCCTAATAGCCATGAGTAATACACCACGTAACTTTTTGTGAGCGTTACATACTCTTGTCTCGACAGATGAATCAATATCCTTTCTCAAAACAACTTGACGAGGAATATTTAAAATAATTTGTTACTTAAATGTGATAAATTTCTCATGATTACAACACGTTGAAATTACTATCACACAACACATCAATTAAGGAATTCCTATTTAATATACATTAAATTAATTATATCAAAATAAAAAAGTATATTATAGAAATTAAAAGCCTTTTTTATGAACATGGTTGGTTATCGTGTTAGATCTATGTAACAAATTACATAATTGTCCATATGGCATACCCTGGTAACACATCATCAATATAAGTGTTATGGGCAGTTTCGCCCACGAGACCAAGACTGGGAAAGTAGTTGAGTGGAAGAAAAAGAAAGGTGGATGGTAAGACATGAGGAGTAGTGAGAAACAAAGGGGTTGAGAAGAGGGAACCCCCCAATTCGGTAGTCTAAGTACTGAATAGGAAATCCTGTTTAGCACCTAAGGTACCGAACAGGAAATCCTGTTCGGTAGGTTAGGTGTCGGACGACTATTCTAGGAATGGCGAGGTGCAAAGGCCGAACCAGCATTATGTGAAGGCCAAACCAGGGGATGCCAAACCAAGGGAGAGTGTATGGGAACCTGGTCAACATGGCATCCACATCCATTCACCGAACCAACACACTCAAACAGAGTCTTTCTCATGAACTGAATGAGTTATATATGGAATAAAATCCGGATATATTTGGAAATTTATGATCATATCTCTTATATATGGAAATATCCAAACCAAGTAAGATATACATGGAAATTACCAGATTTACCGAAATAACCAAACCATCTCCATACTCCTATAAATATCCAAGCATTCAGCAGAAATGTGTTCAATTTTTGAGCATCAAGACTATGCTACAGGAATAATCGAATCGAGTTTTCAAATTCCTACATTCAATCATAAATTATTGTATTTTATATCAAAACTCTTGTAAAAAGCTGAGATATAAGAAAAGGAATAAACATAAACAATGGGCGTAGGCCCGTTATGGTTGAACCGCTCTAAATCCATGTGTACTTTACTCTTTCTGAACTATATTTTATATTGAATCCGTTACTGTAATTCGATGGAAGGTGTTTTCCTAATTTTTATGCAAATATTTTTTGTGCCTTCATTGAGAGCTTCTTAAGATGCCTCCTAAATCTAAAAGAAAGACTGGTGGAAATAGCGGGAATGCTAACCGAGCTGTTACAGAACATGACAACCATTCATCTAGTATCCCAGCACCATACACCATCACTAGTGGTGACTTTGACAGAGTTGTGATGGACCTTGATTTGCATTTCGCTGCCCAACAACAAGCTATTGTGGACCAGATCCTGACATGCTTAGGGCAGACGCAACCAGCCGCACACTACATTGTGACAAGGGAAATGACCAGATCCCAGGGGTTCGAAAGAAGTAGGAGGTCATACTCCAGCGGAAAATCAAATCAAGAAAATCGAGGATTGGGAAAAGAAAAACACTGAGGAAGCAGGTCGAGCAATGGCTCAACAGTACACCAAGCTCGAGGACCAGTTCGGTGCCGAACCGAACAAGGGAGGTGACAAACCAGGTGTGACTATGGTTAAACCTCCCCAACCTAGGCAACGTTCTCCAGTCTTGGAAGAGGTAGCAACTGATAAAAGGTGAGCTTATCGTCGGGACGATCCTGAAACAGGGAACTAAGCCGATATTGCATGGTAAGTCATCGTATAAGGTATGGTAGAAGAATCCTGCCTCGACGAGAGAGGTCGACCCATCTCTGCTCATCTCTCGAGTCGAAAGACCATATGGCGCGAATTATAGGAGAGCGTGTCCACTGCAAGAAGATAATGCGTGGAATCAGAGCAAGAGTCTGTAGCTAGTTTTCTATTGAGACAAAGATCATTTGAAATCCTTGGAGCTTCCAGATGCCCACTATGGACCCTTACCAAGGCTTGACTGATCTTGTAATGCATCTGTAATGCTATACATAGCATATGTTAATGAGTGGGGCGACATAAGAAGTTTTATGTAAATGCTTAACCTTCTTCCTATCGGATTTGGCAAATATGTCGTTCTACCGTCTTTCCCCCGGCTCGATCCACTCGTGGGAGATGTTGAAAGAAAAATTTATCAACCATTTTTGGGTTCATATAGAGCAACCCAAGGACCCATACTCTTTATCGAATGTGAAACAATAGGAAGACGAGCCTCTATGACAATACTTCAATCGTTTTAATGGTGCGGCCGCCAATATTTAGAATGCTGGTAAACAGTTGACTCTCATGGCACTGTGCGGTGGTGTTCTTCCTGACACGAAGATGGCTCGAAGGTTGACTAAGGAAAAGTCGACCGCTTTGTAGGATTTATTTCATGAAGCATCAAAATATATGCAGTTGGAGGATGCCGTAATGGGGCGGCAGGCAGGAGCTACCGTTAGGCCATCAGAAGCGTATAATAGTGTGAACGCTATGGTTAAAGACAATGAAGGTGGCGGTGCAGAGAAGAAGAAAAACCAACCCAAATAACTCTAGCGGGAGGAACACAGAGTGATGGAGGTTCAAGCCTTGCACGAAGTTTGATACTTATATAGATTTGAATGATACTATAGAAGATATCTACCTCGCTACATGTATAATTCAAATATAACAGGCCTGAACCGAAGAAAGAAACCGAAGCCGAGATGAACAT
The DNA here is from genome assembly GCA_030737815.1 of Allium fistulosum. NCBI lineage: Eukaryota > Viridiplantae > Streptophyta > Magnoliopsida > Asparagales > Amaryllidaceae > Allium > Allium fistulosum. The sequence continues at coordinate 92,441,423 of CM060905.1, forward strand.
AAGGAAATACCATAGGTTTCATGAATCCCATGGGCATAACACTACTACATGTCATCATTTATGGGACATAACTGAAGAACACATAAGACAGAGAAAGCTGGAGCGGTATGTCCAGAATCCAAATGCTCCCCCGGCTTCTGAGAAGTAGGCCCCAAGATAGCTCCTACTAGGAAATGTGGGCGAAGGATCTAGAGCTAATCGTGGAAAAGATGGGAGGTCAGTGATTAGTACCATAACAGGAGGACTGCATGTGGCCGATAAAAGTTGGGCGGTGATGGAGAGGTATGCAAAGTCATCAAAGAATGGAGAGGCTTACGTGTATGCTATAGGCGAGGAGCAAAAAATCAAATCCCTATGTCAAGAACAGGATGAGATAACCTTCAACGATAATGAATTGCTTGGAAAGCAGTACCCGCATATGGACCCATTATTAATTTCAGCAATACTTGGCCCGACTACGGTGCATCAGAATTTGGTAAAAAATGGGGTTTCAGTAAACATTCTGTTCAAGGATGCATTTGATAAGATGGGGCTGTCCATAGAAGATGTCACACCCTGCCACCAGCGGTTACATGGTTTCACAGAAGAGGGTATGATGCCCTAGGGAAGGCTGAATCTGTTAATTGAGATAGGAACCCATCCCAGATCACCCATACGAAAACACTTTCAACTTGGCGGATGGATTCTCGACATACAATGCCTTTCTAAGGCGTCCGACCTTCTGACTGTCGCGTCGTGGTGCTTAACCATGTAGTTCCCAACAACGAATGGAGTAGAAGTGGTGAAAGGAAATCAAGATGTTGCTAGGGAGTGCTATATAGCGGAACTCAGAGAAAAAACGATGGGAGAAAGAGAAGGGTGCAAAGGTCACACTCTACACCCAGAATTCTATTGCATAGTAATTAAAGAAAGGGCCCCCACTTGGGTTTACAAGAAATCCTGACAATGAGCTTAACCCGAGAGATGGAGGAGAGGGAACTGCAGCCGAGCCTGGAGAGGCGACAAAATTTGTAGAGATAGATGGTAGCAATCCGACGAAACTTATGATGATTGGGTCCAAACTAGAGTAGAACCTCAAGGTGCTATTAATAGGATTGTTGCGAAATGACCAGAACATATTTACTTGGTCTCACGCAGATATGTGTGGAATTCCCTCTCGATAACATGTCATGCAATTGACCCTAGAAAACCTCCAGTAAAGTAAAAGAAAAGAACCATGGGACTGGAGCGGTCGGTGGCTCTTAACGAGGATTGGAGACCTTATTAGCCAACGACTTCATTCGGGAGTCTCGGTACTCGGAACAGATTGCAAACCCAGTTTTACTTAAGAAGTCTAATGGAAAATAATGTACATGCACTGACTTCTCCAATCTAAATGACGATTGTTCCAAAGGCTGTTTTTCGCTCCCAAGGATCGACCAGTTAGTAGACGGAATGGCGGGACACAAGCACTTATCTTTCATGGACGTGTACTCAGGATACAACCAGATTGCGATGTATGTCTCGCATCAGGAACAAACTAGTTTTATTACTCACCTAGGACTCTATTGCTACAAGGTCATGTTGTTTGGACTTAAAAATGCAGGTGCAACTTACTAACGTTTAGTCAACAAGGTGTTCACTTACAAGATTGGAAGGACTATGGAAGTTTAAGTCGACGATATGCTGGTGAAGTCAAGAAAGGCTAAGGACCACATCTTACATCTGGATGAGATGAGATGATTCTACGAAAATTAGGAATGAAGTTAAATCCATTGAAAATTTTCTTCAGGGTATCTTCTGGAAAGTTCTTGAGATTTATCATGCATGCTAGGGGAATCAAGGCTTACCCGGAGCAAATCTAGGCTTTGAAGGATATAACCCTGAAACTCGAAAGGAAATCCAAAATCTAAATAGGAAAGTAGCAACATGAAGTAGGTTCATATCAAAGACTACGTATAAGCGTGTTCCGTTCTTTGAAGCACTTAAGAAGGAAAAAAGCAATTTTACATAGATGGATGAATGTCTAGCCGCATTCCTTAACTTGTTGGAACATTTGTAAAAGCCTTTCGATTCTCACTACACCAGTGGAAGGGGAGGACCTCTATCTATACTTGGCAGTGTCTTCCCATGCCCTGAGTTCAACGTTGGTCCGAGAAGGAGACCGGGTGCAACGTCCTTTATATTACGTGAGCAAATGCTTCACTAGGCTAGAATCCAGGTATCTTAAGCTAGAAAATTGGCCTATTTCCTACTGATTGCATCTTGAAACTTGAGAAATTATTTCCAGTCACATCCCATTCGAGTGTTAACCGATCAACCCCTAGGACAGGTACAACACCAACTAGATTCTTCAAGAAGGCTCAACAAGTGGAGTATCGATTGAGTCAGTATGAGATTACCTATCATCCACGAAAGGTAATCAAAGGGAAGGCCCTGGCAGGCTTTATTGCAGAGTTCATTATTAGATACGACGAAGTGGAATCCTAGGAGGGAGAAGCTCTTAAATGGCAAATATATGTGGACAGAGTGTCCAATGAGCATGATTCCAGTGCAAGAGTGATATTCACTATGCCATAAAATGAATCAGACAACAGTGATCATACAACATAAGGTAGATTTTCTGTTATCCCGCTATTTAACACTTTCACCCAACATATGGATAAAATAATCTGTTGTTTGAATAGCCCCTGAAATCTCTATGTTCATGCATGTCCTTCAAACAACATTTTATCTGTTGTCTAATTGAAGTTATCAAAAAATTTAGTTTTGGCTCCATATTTTCCCTCTCAATATTTTCATGGCCATGTTCCTTAATTATTCCCGCTTCACTTTCTTTCCATTTTGTCTTCTCAAAATATATTTCCCCCTTCTCAAAATTTCCCCCCTTCTCAAAATTTATTTCCCTCTTCTCAAAATCAAATCGGCAGAACCCTAAACTTAAACTCGTGTTCGACCAATCTTCAACCCGTCTTCTGGAATTAGGGTTTCAAATTGGCCTAATAATGAAGTCACTCTGCCGATACTCTCTCACTCTCAAACAACGATTGATAAAGAAATTAGTTTCCATTTTATGGCCGCGTTCGTTCAAGCTTGCTTCAATTTGTCGAGTATTCTTCGTTTGATATATAGTATGATTTCCGCCCCTTTCGATTTTGTATTGATCTCAACTTCGATTTTGAGAGCCAATGATGAGATGGGTTTATATAGGAATTTATTTCCCGTATTTTCAATTTAGACTTGACTTTGGATTTTAAATATTAGATGTCGATTTCGCATTACTGCATATATTTTCTACCGCTTTGTTTTTTGATTTTCTGCTTTATGGCCTTGACTCGTTCAATTGTTGAGTTCTCTGATATACTCGAATATATTTTTACTTGGTTAAATATATTGATTTCGAGCTTTCTTCCTTGTTCATCTGAATTTGTATATCTGACTTGAATTTGTTGAATTGGCTGGTGATATGAGAGTTGTGTAAGGCACTAACACTTATTTGGTTGTTGAATTGGTTGTTCAAGGTAGTGCACACTGGACTTATTTATGCACTTATTTGTGGCCTATGAACTTGAACTTAAACCATTATTCACTTCATTGTTTGATTTTGAGTTGCTTTCCTTGTTCACTTCATTGTTCGACTTTGTTAAGTTTATTGTTTTGCTGGTTGCCCCCTGCTTGTTTTGTTGCCTCTTGCACTTGTAATTTTTTCACTTCATTATTTGATTTTGGGAACTTCCATGTATATATACATACATACATATGTATATATGTATGTGTAAATGTTTGTGGCACTGCCTTATTTTAATTTATGGCACTACCTTGTTTTAATTTGTGGCACTTGCTATTTGTAGCACCGCCTTGTTTTAATTTATGGCACTGCCTTGTTGCATTGTTGGCCTTGTCCATGTACTTGCACACATATGTATATACATATCTACATGTATATACCTATCTACATGTATATAAATATCCATATGTATATATGTATGTTAGTGTGCTTGAACTCTGAATAGTTTTAATTTTCTGTTGGACTTATGAGTGTGCCTTGCCTTGCCTAAACCTTGAATGGCTTGAACTCTGCCTTGTTCTGTTCAACTGCCTTTTGAATATGCTTGTCTTCATTTATCATGTGCACATGTTGTACCATTTCATGAACTGGTTTGTGAAATCCCTGCACTGGTTTCACTTGTATCATGCATGTGTACCATTACTGACATGTTTTTGGCCTTTGAGTCTGGTTTGTGAAATATCTTCCATGTATATACATACATACATATGTATGTATATATGTATGAAATATTACCATGTTTTTTCTTTGAACTTCCATATGTGTGTCTCTTGTGTGTTGCAATCTTGTTTTTGCTTTGCCTTAGTCCATGTTGTTGGCCTTGTTCACATGTTGCATTGTTGCATTGTGGCCTTGTCCATGTACTTGCACACTGCCTTGAATAAGGCAGTGCACTACCTTGACATTGGTTGAATCCCTTTCATGTGCTTTGGTTTCTTGTCGATAGCTTGATTACCTTCCAGATTCTTGAATTTCTTGTTTTGAACAAGGCAGTGTGCACTGCTTTGAACTCCATGTACTCCTTGGCTCATTTGATTCCTATGTGAATGCTCTTTTGATTCATGTTCATTTGTTTGTACTTCTTGCCTTGAATCATGTACTTCCTAGCTGCATTTGTTTATGGCACTACCTATTGTTCATTTGTTTATGGAACTTCCTGGTTGCATTCGACATGTGTTGCAAATATACATGTATACATGTATATATACATATGTGTATATGTGTGTTGCTCACTATAAGAGATGCAAGTGGCAGTATTTTTGTAAATTCGAAGCTACTGTTCTTTGTTTGTGTTATTTGTGTACTTAATTCCACATCATTATGTACCATGCTTGATACTGCTATGAATTTGGTTTGCTAGTGCTCGACTTTGTGCATCTCCATGTGCACTGAACTTGTTTGTGCACTTTGGCTTTGCTGAGTTGCTTGATCTGTTTTGAGCTGAATTAAACTACTTGTGTTGAGCCTGAGCTTGCTTGGGCTTGAACTTGTGTATTTGCACTAAGTTGAGCCTTCGGGCTTGACCTTTGCAATTGTCTGTGTGATTGAATCAAGGATCGGCCTTGTGATATTCACAATGATACACTGTGCATATCATAAGCTGTCCGTGCATATATATATATATATTTATCCCTGTCTAAAAATGAAAAGAAAAAAAACCCATAAACCGAGGCAATATTTAATATTCAAATTCAATTTTTTTTACTATTTAGGTTTGTTTCTTTTTCAATTTTACTGCGTTGTTGTTTATTTAATAGGTATAGGAGATGGCTGGAAACAAGCTGGAGCAAGCAAATCAAGATCAACATCAAAAACAAACTCGAGTGAGTGTGAGTAAATTTAAGTTGCATTGTATTTGAAAATGTAAGTAGAGTGATAGTGAAAGTTGTATCGTATTTGAATTTGATTTGAAATATAGTATTAGTTTAAATAAAATTGCAATGCATTTATTTCATTCCGTGAAGATTTATTCATATCAGTCAATATTTATGTGTTGTCTAATAGAAAATTCTAGAAATGATACCATAACATTAGACAACATATGGTTTTTTTGTTCTGTTAGCACATATCAGACAACGGGGCATATCTTTAGTCTGATGTGCAATGAGATGGCATGGGATTTAATGACAGACAGGTATGCAATCGGAAAACGAAGCATACCTGTCGTCTAATGCATTTTTTCTCATAGTGATTGTTGACACTTGAAGGAAAGAAATTGAGCTACGCAATACGGTGGAGTTCAAAATAACCAACATTGACGTGAAATACAAAGCTTCAATAATAGGGTTGGAAATAGCAAAGGAGTTAGGAATTAGGCCAATGTGCATCCACAGTGACTCACAGTTGTTCATAAACCAGGTGCTAGGAAATTCCAAGCTAAGGGAGAGCGCTTGAAGTCCTATTTAGAAAAGGTAAAGATCTTACTTAATGAAATAGAGAACTATGCGATCAAACACATTCTCTGGGAAGCGAATCAAGATGCGGATGAGCTGGCAAAGTTAGCAAGTTCAGGAGTTGGGCTTCTGTTGTGATCGGTACCCATTGCAACCCTTCATAGCCCCAACTTCAAGGAGGTGAATGTGATTGCACCTATTAATGACAAGGAGACCTGGATGACACCGTTAATAAGATACCGAGTAAAGGAGTATTACCAGGTAATAGGAACAGAGCTAGAAAAGTCCCACGAAAGTCGCCTCGCTTCATCATTTAGGATAGAGTGCTATACCAGAGAGGATTTTCTAACCCACTACTAAGGTGCATCACTGGAAAGGAAGCCGAGGAGGTGTTGGAAAACATACACCAAGGGAGCTGCAGAGACTATACTGGAGACAGACCTTAACAAAGAAAGTGTTGTGACATGGATATCTATGCCAACGTTAAACCATGATGCAATGGAGTATACAAAGAGGTCTGACAAGTGCTAGTGGTTCCCAAGATTCCAAGGTTGCCTCCGACCGAACTAACCCAAATGGTTAGCCCCTGGCCTTTTGCGGGATAGATCTAATCAGAGAACTTCCTATGGCATGGGGTGGAGCTAAGTTTGCTATAGTGGTGGTTGATTACTTTACTAAGTGGGTGGAAGCCAAACCCTTTACTAGGTATCAATGGCCAAGGTCATAAATTTTTTGATCAGAAATGTGACATGCAGGTACGGAGTTCCCCTTTAGATCATCTTGGATAATGGATTGCAGTTTGATTGGGAGGAATTCGCTGATTTTTGCTAGTAGCATGGAATAAAGAAAAGGTTCTCCATGGTAGCATATCCACCGGCTAACGGACATGTGGAGGCAGTGAAAAAAGTTCTGAAGGCACTCATACAGAAGCGGTTGAAAAAGGTGAAAGGAGCACGGGTGGAAGAACTTCTTCTGGTGTTATGGGCCTATCGCACTTGCTTCAAGACAACAATAGCACATACTCCTTTCTCATTGGCTTACGAATCAAAGGCAATGTTTTTAGTAGAGACAACAATACGATCACACAGGAGGATTCATTTTGACCCCAATGGGAAAGAAGAGCCATTGAACATGTCATTGGACTTGATTGACGAAAGGCGTGAGGAACCCCCTTGAATGCCGAAGCACACAAGCAAAGAATAGCTGCATAATCCAATTCTAAGGTCAAACACCGCCTGCTCAAGGAAAGGGACTTGATGCTGAGACAAATATTTCCTGGACCACGGGCACTTAACCAGTTTGAGAAGGACCGTATGTTATCTGCAAGGACTTGGGCAATGGAGATTTCATCCTCAGCACAGTAGATGGAGCTATATTTAGAAAGGCTTGGAATTTTAACCATCTCCGTCATTATTTTACTTAAGTTCATACTGTTTGGCTAAATGTATTTTATTTTTGTAATTAAAACAAATGGATTCTAATAAAGTGTGCTTTCCTTAAAATCTTGTCATGACAGGTAATGATTAGGAAATGTAACTTTGTATTACAGCTTGAATGCTTTAGAGTAATGTTAACACTATGAGGAAATATTACCTAGGTCCAAACAGTAGACTTCTCGATTCGAGGGAAAAACTGCATCGTCATGATATCTCCTCTAAAAATTCTGGCCAGCGATGATGGATCAGAGTGATCCCTAACCGGTTGTCCATTATTGACAATCGACACAAACTTCTCTCCAAAAGTGACGGACCAGAGTGATCCCTAACCGAGTGTCCATCATTGACAATCGGCTCAAACTTCTCGCCGATAGTGATGGACCAGAGTGATCCCTAATTGGGTGTTCATCATTGACGATCGACGCAAGCTTCTCACGGGTAGTGTTGGACTTTGGTGATACCTAACTGGGTGTCCATCATTGACGATTGACTCAAACTTCTCATCGACAGTGATGGACCAGAGGGATATCTAGCCGGGTATCCATCATTGACGATCGGCTCAAACTTCTCGTCAACGGTGATGGACCAGAATGATTCCTAACTGGGTGTTCATCATTGACGATTTGCTCAAACTTCTTATCGGCAGTAATGGACTAGAGTGATCCCTAAATGGGTATCCATCATTGGCGATCGGCTCAAACTTCTCACCGGTAGCGATGGACCAGAGTAATCCTTAACCGGGTGTCCATCATTGACAATCGGCTCAAATTTCTCGTCGGAGGTAATGGAATAGGGTGATCCCTAACCGGGTGTCCATCATTGACGATCGACTCAAAATTCTCGCCTGTAGTGATGGACCAGAGTGATCCCTAAATAGATGTCCATCATTGACGATCATCTCGAACATCTCACCAGTAATGGTCGACCAAAGTGAACCCTAACTGGGTGGCTATCATTGACGATCGACTCAAACTTCTTGACGGGAGTGATGGATCAGAACGACACTAGTCAAGCATTCACTATTTTTGATAGCTTCAAACCCATGGATGGCCATGGAGAACCAGACTTACCGACGGTCAAGGCATGACCACTGCCTAGTTGGTTCACCCTTGGCGGTCACATCAGAACTTTGCCAATGGCCAACATCAATGTTCGACGATGGTAGATGACTATTAGTTCAAACTTACTTAGGGCATGCAAGAATTACATAATAATCAATGAACATAAGGGAAAAAACAAAAAGTACACCACAATGATAGACCGCGAATCATATTGTCAGACATCTGGTTATTTACAATTCAAAGTCCTAAGTATCAAGGGATAACATGCGCTCGACGTCACCAATACATCAAAATTAGTCGACCACAAACAATAATGTTTAATGTAGAAAAAAAGGAAATATATACAGTAGTTTAACCCAAACATGAAAAACGGACAAGAATGTGGATGTTGCTATCATTTGGAGTAGGACTTGGAGATTGTCTGTTTGCCATGAGACTTATGGCGCCACCGCTCAACTTCTTTCCCCTCTTCCTTCTGCTTAGCTGCGGGCGCCTCGTCAAATTCTACCTGTTTCTTCTTGATAAGTTTTAGCACCACTAAGGCTTCAATCTCAACTCTTGCCATCTCCTTGAGGAATCTCCCCAAGACATGTTGTTTCAAAGGTTCATCCTTGTCAATGTCCTCAGTAGGCTCTGTGACACCTAATATCTTAATGTCGGTGTCATCCATGAGGGCAGCAATTATCTCGACTTGATCTGCATCAACTAGAGGATCAGAGGGGCCTGGGGGCATGATCACTAGGGGTAGAGCTTTGGAAGTAATAACCACTTCAAATGGGCCCATTACTAAAGAACCACCTATAGGAACATGAGAAGGGCTATCAGGTATGGTTTTTCCCAGGTAAGCTTGAGTATACTGAGTAGTGGCTCGTAGACTGTTTGCAATCAAATTGGTCACAAACACCCAAAGGTAGATTTATGTAGAGAAGTAAATAAAGAAAATAAAATTAAAACTGAGGAATAGAATGAGCTAACAGACTAATAAAAGCAATAATCAAGAACATAGAAATTTGTAGTGGTTCGACGTTGTATGCCTACGTCTACTTTGAAGATTATCTTTATTGATCCACTAATAGTCTAATTACAACAACAAGGAATAGGAAAAACTTGATTACAATAAGGACTAAAGTAACCAGCAACATAAAGATCCCCATAATGACCCCTTAGGCCAGTATTTATAGGTGAAGGCGACTACCAATCTCTTTGAAACTTCGGCTATAGGACCTTCTAACCCATATGGGCTCACCAAAGGGGTCCCCAGGCCCAAATCCTAATGAAGAGGGATCAGTACCGATCCCTTCATTGGTCGGATTTTGGGAAGCGATCCCTATTATGGCTTTTGCATGCTTAAATATATTAGCTCTTCAATTTTCAAGTCATTTTTATTAACAGAGCTCAAGTTATTGCATGACCTTCGATTTAAGACTATTTAAGTCATTATTTCCTACCGTCCCCTCTAATAGGTTAGATGCCGATCCGTCTCCTTTCATAAGCTATACCGATCCCTTCTTCATTCAGCCATGCCGATCCCTTGCTTATCCAATCATGCCAATCCCTTGCTTATCCAATCATGCCGATCCCTATGAGGTTTCCTAGACATGCCGATCCCTCCACTTGTCTAAGCTATATCCCATACTTCAAGCATCCTGAATTATTTATCTACCAATTCCATCCAATTCTGGCTTTATATAACCATTTATACTTTACTTTTGGGTCCTACAACCATTAATCCTTAGTCATCGTGCTTGATAAGAGTCAAATCTATCTTGTGCAATCAGTTCAATATAGCCGGGTAAGGATACCGGGTAACACTTGCCCCCCAAAGTACGTCTTGTGAGTAACATAACGTGCTTTGAATGGAAACAAGTTTGAATTGTCGAAAAGAGGATCATCTAGCTTCCTGAATGATTTCTATTCTTTTGTCAAATCACTTTTTTCAAGGCATTGAATTCTTCATTGATATCCACGACGCTTGGTCGATTTCCAATAATATAAATCCAGTGCCATATTCCATCAATATATATATATATATATATATTAGTCTGGTTTTGCGAGACATATTAATTTTTGTTGTCTGTTTCGGCCCCGAACTCGAAGGTTTCGGGTTTGATTTCAATTTATGTTGATTTCAGAAAGTTGAAACTTTAAGTCACTCTCGTGTGCATTCATATACACGTTTCTGTTGTCGGCTCCTAGACATGTTCGAACATCTACGGGTCATTGCCAATTTCTTTAATATCCTATGTATTCATGTTCAAAGCCAAATTCCTACAACTATTTTTGTTTTGCTTTTTTTTTTAAAATCTATAGGGATCGGCATTCATTATGCCGACCCATCTTTTCAACCACGCTAATAGGGGTCGGCAAGCTTCTATGTCGATCCCTCTTTCCTCATCACACGCTCCATGTCCTGGGCCGAACCCTCTCCCATATATATATATATATCAGCCTTCCTTCCCTTCCTTCTTCACTTTTCCTATTCACTTAGTTTTTGACCAAAGCCCCGAACGTTCGCTCTAATTTACCAACCCAAATAGATCCATCTTCCACTCATACTCAAACCCTCTTATTTTCCACTCCTCCCATAAACTCACTTCGCCTTGCCTTCGACTTCACGTACAACCAAGTATTCACCTCTACTCTAATTCGAACATTCACATAGGTAATTCTTTAAATATGCCTTTTAATCATATTGGCTTCTTGGATCTCTAAGTGGTTGGTGAGGGTTCGAGGTTGTGATGGCGAGCGTTTTTTAAGGGATTAATGATTATTAGGTAGATGGTTTGATGGGTTGAGTTAGGAGATGAGAGAGGAGAAGGAGAGGAATGGTGAGGGTTCGGTGAGGGATCTTGATAGAAGAAAGGTCAGGAGTAGAGGAATGTAGGGATCAGTATATGACGATATGGTAGTGGCAGGGATCGGCTAGGTAGGGATCAGTATAGGGTGGTGAAATATGGATCGGTGTTGGTGACTCTGGCTGAGGGACCGGTAGGGAAGGTTTTGATGGAGGGGTCGGTAGTTTAAGGTATGAAGGTTCTGTTGTGCGACCGTAGGAAATGGGTCGGCCTGTTAATAGGGTTCTGCAGGTTGTGGTCAAGGAGAGGGATCAATATAGGAGCTTGTGGGAAAGGGATCGGCATATACCCTGGGGGTCGGCATATACCTTGTAAACTAATTCAACCTAATCTGTTCGAACGATCATCATTTGTTTACCTTACTGACCTTGAACATATGATGACAATGAACAAAATAACGTACATATCCACTGTCGAACTTGAGACCGAATAATCAGATCCCTGGAACTTTCAATATGGACTAAAAACTTACAAATGGACTTAAACGACAAACTTCACACTTTGATATGCCGACTGTCGACCCCAAAGCTTTCATAACCAATCAATCTTCTTGTCAGTTGAGACGTTCAACGATGACGGTCTATCTGAAAAAACTCCCAAATCTCGTTATTTTATTTTGCATTTCTGATTTCAAACTGTTTATATCTGTTATATACTACACTGCACTTCACTAGTTCACAATTAGCACGGGGGAAACATGTTACTTTTTCTAATCTCAATTATCTACTGAGTATAGCTAATATATATTCCAGACGCTTGAAGCGTTCAGCTGATATGTCTTTTAATTCGGCGACGCGGCATTGGTTCTGAAGCAACGTCAACTTCTGCTACTATATCCAGCAGGCTTTCTCCCAACCATTATGTGGAACAAACTGAAGTTTCTAACTCGCGAGCTGATCTTTTTTCGGATATTCCAGTCGTCTCAGCAGAGAACATAAGCCCTGCTCCTGATGTTGTAGAGGGCGCTACTCTTCTAGATAACCCAGTGGACTCACAAGCTTCCCAATTTGGCGAGGCTTCTCTCCGCCGACTATGCTCTACTCATGGAATCCCGTTTGAGGACATCTTAGTTCCTTCAAGAAATGACAGGCCTCACTTGCCCCCGATAGGGTACAGGCGTGCAATAAGTTTATGTGTTGGGCTGGATGTGTACCGCCCTTCAACTCGTTTATCTAAGAAATGCTGAGATACCTCGGGATAGTCCCCACTCAACTTCATCCAAATTGCTATGCTTTTATACATGGAACCTTCTTGCTATTCATGAGTGTTTTATTTCGTCCACCTACTCCCGAAGATATAAGATTTATCTACAACTTCAAACGGCAGTCGGGAAGCCCTTCTTATGTTTTTCTTGAATCCTCGCCAAATTGCCAAGTTCTAACAGGCGCTTGGAACAAACTTTCATTGTTCAAGCATGAATGGTTTTACATGCGATGCCCTCCCGGCTTTGTGAGACAATGGTTAGAAGCAAGGTTTTAAATCTCAGATTTCGGTCATGTTTTGTCTCGAAGATTTTAGAGATCCAATCTCGTATCGGGCGAGATCTCGGACGAGATAAATGTATATCGGGCATCCATCTCGGATTTACATCTCGGGTCCTAAAGTTTATCTCGGAGCTATCTCGGAATATTTGGTATTTTAATATTAAATTGCATACAACTAAATGTATAAATACTAATTAAAATAATAATTTAATTGATTTGATTTGTAGTAATAAAACTTTTGTTATGAGTAGCTTGAAAAAACATCCACACTATATGATGTAAATAAATAATGAGGATTTATGAATTGAACATATAATATCACAACAAGATGAAGCAAACATGAAACATAAAGTCACATAGGCACCCCACTTTCATTTGTTCAAATAGTTACTTGACTTCTCTACACTATAAACAAATAATTGTCAATAACATTACTAATGGTTTTATTACATTGTATATATTTCATAGTAAAAACAAAATATAGAACCATCCTACATTTACAAATAAACATACGATTAAAACTCCAAGCTCCAAACATGTAAAAGATCTTGGTAGTCATTAGTCAACAAAATTAAATCAAACATTCAACTAGTCATATTTTAATTACAAAAGTGACTAATTTAATCATATAAAATTTAGCTTAAACTAAAAAAAGGATGGAAACACCATTAATTTGTGCATATGAAATGAACTATATTAAGTAGCTTAACTGGATACTATGAATTAAATTGCAATGAAATGTATTCACGACCGAAATGAATGTAGAGGATAGAAGAATGTATTATATTAAGTAAAGGAAATAATTTTATGGAATTTGGGCCAAGCCCACAAAAAAAACATCATTTCGGCCGAGATCTCGCAAATAGATCTCGACCGAGATTTCAGCCGAGATTTGAATATCTCGACTGAGATTCAGGTCAACCGAGATTAATTCGAATTTTGCTGTTTCGAATCGCTTAAGGTTGAAAACGAGATCTGGGCCGAGATTACCGAGATTTAAAACCTTGGTTAGAAGGACGTAAGTATTACTTTTCTTCTCTCTCAAGTTCACTAACCCAAGTCATAACTTTCCCTTTGAATCTACTTACATCTGAAGTTCTCTCAGGTGTTCGCCCATGTCCCGAAGGCGCCGATTTTTCAAGAATTGTCAAAGCCATTCGCGCTATCCCCATCGAGGATAGGGACATCAAACTCCTTGTATCTGATGAGTTACTATCCTTGTTCGGGCTGTTGGAGGATGGCCATTGTATCGGGCTCCCCGGAAGTTCAGCATTGCCGAGGAATGTTGTGGAACAAAGAAAGGATACCGCCAATACCGTCATGCCCCTTACCGAGGGGGCTCGGGACGATACCGAAGAGGGCGAGATTAAGGATTCTCAGGCCGATAAGCCAGGCGACATTGATGCAGGTCCGGAGAAGGCTCCAATGGTCGAACCATCGCAAGGCGTATAATCCTAAACACTCAAAAAAGAAAGAAAAGGCTAACGTACAAGCTTCATAGAAGAAAAACCACCACGGATCCAGAGTTCGTTATTACACCTGTTGAAGAGGAATCGTCTTCTCAACACTTGAAAAGTTCGCTAAAGGAATTTTCAAATCTTCAAATTCCGGACGATATCATGACCTACGAATTTTCAAATATCAACATTGAAGGGCTCAACTCTCCCACTAGAAGTGGTGAAGGCATCCGACCTTCTTATAAAGGAGAGAAAACGTCGATGAGCAAGGCTACAACCATCGGTATGTTGGGGGGAAACACTAGGACACTCACAACTACATGCACTTTACTATACACTCTTTGTTAATCTTTCATGCAACAGTTACTAATATGCTCTCATTTGGTCCTTGCAGGTGCAATGTTTCAATCTAGAGCCTTCGATCCCTTCAGAAGTTCTTCATCATACCACCGATCTAGTCGAGATTCAAAGTCTACCCGGCACAAGGAGAAAGATGGGGGATGGGATAAGAGTTATCACTCAAGGGAATCTTCTTCCTCTTCTAAACGCAAATCCCAGTCCCAAACATCACGCCGATGTGAACAGTCTAACTTTCCTGCCCAGAGTAGAGATCAGCCTTCCTACCATGGCCCTCATATCGCTGCATCTCATGAGCAACATTCCGGCTCCTTGAGCTCTAAACAATCTCGTGAACGTCGATCAGGAAAACATCCAATTGCTACCTCTGATCCGCCTTTGCCAGCTACTGCTCCCGATGTTTCTATGGCCGAGAAGTTGGCCGAGCTCAAGGCCACTTTTCCAAAAATTTGCTTTGATGGGCTCAAATTCCTTCCTTCCATTCATATAATTCTAGGGCATGCCAAGGAGAGTCACGTGTGTCAATGACGTATTCATGCAGCACAAATCATTTATACACTTAGCAGAAAAAGTCTTTGAAGTATCCATTGAGCGACAACATGAGATAGACCGCCTCAAGTTGGAAGCTATACACGATAAGGACATAATGAAGCATCAGGATGCTGAATTGTTAGAATTAAAAACTCAACTTGCTGAAGCGGAGAAAAACGCTAAGGACAGCAGAGGCAGTAAGCCGTTTGGAAGTTTCTTATAAAAAGGAACTCGACGCAGCACTTCATCGTAGTCGGCACTTGCTTTAGAAAAAGACTCCTTGTAGAAGGAAAAAGATGCTCTGGCTCGCCGCATTGAGGAACTTGAAGAACTTTTCAAGAAGGAAATGGAGGAGAAATTCAAAGACCAAGAAGAATCGCAGAAGTACTACGAGGAAGTTTTTTAGGCCAGGAGCTTAAAGGCTAAACTCGATGAGAATTTCGCTAAAATCGAAGCTCTTACAGAAGAAGCTCGAGAAGAGGGTCGAAAAGAGATGATTGAACAAGTTAACACCCAAGTGGAAGCTGCTATAGAGTCCGGTAGAAATGAGATTAAGGACTTATTCGACCCGTTGATCATTGAATATAATGCCAAAGTCCTTATCCATCGCAACTTAAGCTTTCTTGGTGAGGGTTATCTCGAATCACTCGCTAAAGCTTGGGAGCATATTATCGAGATGAAGAAAAATGAACTGGGCGAAGCCGAGCTCAATGAAGAAGAGTTAGTGAGGGAAATTCTTTGTGCAAACGAACCCTTGGATTTAGCTGCCCCAAAGCTTCGGTACTTCATTGCTTCTGCACCTACCTAGGGGGAGAACATATTGTTGGATCTTCAGTGACTGATCCTAAGGGTTCCTCTCCATTCCAAGCAACCGGGACATCAATCTCTCTCGATACGGAGCAGGACCTTGTCTATGATCTGGACAAGCCCAACTACCAATCCAAGATGTTATCCCCTATCTTAAAAGGAGGTACACCAGCAACCACGGAGAGCCAACTGGATGCAGGTATCGCACTTTACTCCTTAGTATATGAAAAGTTTTGTTCCTCACGCACATTGGTCTTAAGCTAATCTCTCTATTTTAACAAATTTTTCATGTCTTCCGGGCCCTAGTCAGACTCCTAAAAGTGGTGCTGCTGCAAAACAACATGAGAAACCAGCTGAGGATCTGACATCTGTTGATGTACCGGGGCCCGATGCTCAAGTCATCGGGGCTCTTTATGACGATAACGCCGAGGAGCTACTTCCAACAGACGAGTATGACGAAGTAATGATTATTGGCACCTCCGAACACACCACGAAGGTTAGCTTGAAAGAACATATTGAAAAGGAGGAGATGTTGAAAAGAAAAGTTAAAACTGAACCCGCCGAGGTGGACATTGATGATCCTCATCTTGTGTCACTGCAAATTATTCCACCTGGCAGGTCGATTCCTGGTGAACTTCCTTTTAGCTCTACAAGCTCTCCTGCTAAAGGCGGTAAAGGGTCCAGAAAGAGAAGCACAAGTGGCTCTACTCCTGAGAAATCCAAAAAAGAGAGGAAGTTGAAAAAATAACTGCCGCTTCGGCTCAATGTATATAATTTGCATAGTCATTTCTTTCACTAGTTGTGGTTGTACGGGAATGAATCCCGATTTTATTTGGAATAACTTGTACTGAGATCTCAAAATCTATTATGTGAATAATTTTTTTTGCTTTCTGCTGAGCTTTCGTGTGAATTGTTATTTAAGTAGTTGAACTATTACTTTCCATTCAATGTACTTGTAATTCGTTGTTCGTAAATGCTGGTAACAATTCACCAACTCCATCCTAAGGTCTCTAAGTGGTCGTGGCCTCGAGTCGTATCAAACAATAGGCTCGGGCCTTAGTGTTACGCCATCGAAATCAATGGTTTTTCGAGCAATTGTACTCCTGCCCCCGGTTTTGATTTACCAAGACTAGAAGTCGGATGGTCGAATTCCCTGCTTAGCGAGTTTATACTCCTTCTGTCGGTTTCAGATCAGAGTTTATGTACTAGAGAACGATCGAACTCCACTCATGTATTCATTCATGTTTGTATCCATACTCTGGGGATAAGATTTTGTTGATGAGTGGTCGGATCGCGCCCAGTCTATGTTTATACTCTAGTCCGCACTCCGGGGACTCAGAGTTATCTTGCGAGCGGTCGGTTCACGGTCGATTTACGTTTATACTCCAGTCCACACTTTGGGGACTTAGAGTTATTTTGCGGATGGTCGGTTCACACTCGATTTATGTTTATACTCCAGTCCGCACTCTAGGAACTTAGAGTTATTTTATGGGTGGTCGGTTCACACCCGATTTATGTTTATACTCCAGTTCGCACTTTGTGGACTCAGAGTTATTTCAAGGAGTGGTCAGATTATACTCTTTTTGAATGATTGATTTGCCCCCAGGGTTTGGGGTTTGATTTAGCGAGCGATCGGCCATGTCTTGGTCGCTTTAATTTTGCTTTAGTTCCACAATTCGAGCAGGAGTTATTCAATCATCAGATTGTCAGCCACATTCATGCCTTGTTGTGTATCCCATCCTTTTGATTGCGAATGAGAGTTGTTAAATGAACAAGTTGATTGAGCTCATCTTGCTTGATCCCATCGGGAGTTAGCATAATTGATTGATTTTAAACACTGGGAGCCTGTTCACACACATTGATATCAATCAATTTTGCCATGTAATTAGCATACAATGCGATAGCAAATGTAAATACAAAGGAAGCCTGAAACTTCATTCATTAAATGGAAGGAAGTCATTAAATGGAAGGAAGTAACATAAACTGTCTTATTACATATTCGGAAAATCAAATGCTAAAGCAAACTCTGAAAGTAAATACAACTGAAATGTAAAGGAAATAAACTAGGTGAAATAGTGTCGTAAATGTTAGCTATTCCACGCTCTTGGAATTGTAATGTCATCGACCGTCGCTAGCTTGAAAGTTCCTTCTCCAAGCCTCTGTTCAATGACATATGGTCCTTCCCAAATTGGATTCATGTGTGACGGGGTAAGAAAAACCCGTTTCAGGATGAGATCGCTAATTTCGAAGGTTCTCGGTCGAACTTTAGTGTTGTAATATCGGACGACTCGATGCCAATGTGCAGCCACCCTCAGATCGGCTTCTTTGCACTTCTCGTCTATAAAGTCTAGAGATTCCAAGTGGAGATCCTTATTTTTTTAGGATCATAGTAAGTCACTGATGAGAAGGGACTTTGAGTTCAACAGGAATAATGGCTTCAGAACTGTAGGCATGGGTGAATGGAGTATGGCCAGTCGTAGACTTGTGAGTGGTCCTATAAGCCCAAAGTGTCGTAAGGAGTTCATCCACCCACTTGCCTCTAATCTTCTCCAAATGCTTCCTCAGAATAGACGATGATTTTATTTACAGCTTCAACCTGTCCATTCGTCTGAGGGTGAGCGACCGTTGCAAATCTCTTTTTAATACAATATCTTCGACAAAAGTCTTTAAATTCAGCACTATCGAATTGAGTCCCATTATCAGTTACAATAGTCCGTGAAAGACCGAAGCGACATATGATGTTTCAGACAATAAAGTTGATTACTTTCTTGGTTATAATCGTGGCTAAAGGTTCTGCCTCAGCTCATTTGGTGAAGTAATCAACTACTACGATAGCGTACTTCATGCCACCTTTAGAGATCAGTAAAGAATCGATAATGTCTATACCCCACATAGGAACGACCATGGGCTGAGCATTTGCGTGATTTCTGTCGGTGAAACTCTTTGGACTTTTGCATATATCTGGCATTGTTCACATCTTCTTACATAATCAGTGGCATCTCGATTTAAGGGTGGCCAATAATACCCATAACGGAGTATTTTCTTTGCCAGAGTTTGCCCCCCAGTGTGATCACCGCATTCTCCTTCATAAACTTCTCTTAGAACACGCTTTATCTCATCATGAGCGATACACCGAAGTAGAGGGACTGAGAAACCTTTCATGTACATAACTCCTTCTTGCATAATATACCCAGAGGCTTTGCGAAGGACTTGTTGCTTTTCATTTCTTTTATCAGGCAGGACTCCATGCAGTAAATAGTCTTTAATTGAAGTCATCCATGATTCCCTTTCAGATTTCGCTCCAGTGTCTAGTCAATCTCCATCATGTTTATACTTGGGGTATTTAGTACTTCGACTAGGACCAAGCCCATCTGCTGTGCATCGCTGGTACTAGCAAACTTTGCCAATGAATCGGCCTCTCTGTTTTGAACGCATGGAATATGCGAAATGTCATTGTATTCAAATTCTGTCAACAACTCCTGAACTCGGGTGAGGTGTTAGGCAAGCTGTTGTCTCTTAGCTTGATAGTCCCCCCTAACTTGATACACCACCAACTGCGAATCGCAAAATATTCCAAGAAATTTAACTCCAACTTCACTAGCGAGTTTAAGTCCAGTAATCAAAGCTTCGTACTCAGCTTCGTTGTTTGTTGCTAGGAAATCAAGTTTCAAAGCATAATAAATTGACCAATTTTCAGGGGTTACAAGCGCAATCCTAGCTCTAGAACACTGATCATTAGATGCTCCTTTAGTATACAATTCCCATCGTACAGTAGGGATTTCGCTACCTTTTGGAAAATTATCTTGCACAGTAAACTCTACTATAAAGTCCACCAATGCTTGACCCCGGATAGCTCTTCGAGGGAGATAAGTAATGTCAAATTGGTTGAGCTCAATGTTCCATTTGAGTAACCTTCCAGACGTCTCAGGTCGCTGTAGGACCTGTCGTAACGGTTGGTCGGAGTAAACATTAATCGGATGTGCTTGGAAGTATGGACAGAGCTTCCGTGATGCAATTAGTAAGCAATACGCCATTTTTTCTATTTTCAGATAGTTCCTTTCTGCTCCTATTAATCGTTTGGTAACGTAATAAACCGACCTCTGAACTCGATTCTCCTCACAAATCAAAGCGGCACTTATAGCATGTGCTGATATAGCCAAATAAATGTACAACTCCTCATGATCTATCGGCTTTGACAAGATAGGGGGTCTCTCCAAATGACTCACCAGAGCTTGGAAAGTGTCTTTACAATCCTGTGTCCATTCAAAGTTTCCTTTTCCTTTCCTTATCAAATCGAAGAAAGAAATAAATTTGTCGGTAGCTCTGGAGATAAATCAGCTTAAGGCAGCAACCTTCCCATTCGGACTCTGCACTTGTTTAATGGTTCTTGGCGCTTGGATATCATAGATAGCCTGAATCTTCTCGGGATTAGCTTCTATTCCACGTGCATTAACAATAAAGCCTAAGAATTATCCTGATGCAATACCAAACTAACATTTCAAAAGATTGATTTTCATCATGTAATATCGGAGGATGTCAAACATTTCTGCCAAGTCTCTAATGTGGTCGCTTGATCGCTATGACTTCATGAGCATATCATCCACATACACTTCCATTGTTTTTCAAATCTGATCTTTGAACATCCTGTTAACTAAGCACTGATAGGTTGCTCCGGCGTTCTTCAATCCGAACGGCATTACTACATAACAACTGCCTAACATCTGTAACAAAACTGGTGTGCTCCTGATCCGGGATAATCATCGGGATTTGGTTATATCCGAGTACGCATTCATAAAAAATAGCGATTCATGTCCTGCGGTTGAATCAACTAGCCGGTCAATCCTTGAAAGGGGAAAACAGTCTTTTGGACACGCTTTGTTCAAAACTGAATAATCAATGCACGTTCTCCATTTTCCATTCATCGTCTTCACAAGTATAGGATTAGATATCCATTCAGGGTAGAGGGCGTCGTGGATAAGCTCGTTGACTTTTAGTTTATCCACCTCCTCTTTGAGAGCGGCAGATCTCTCTGGATCCATGCTGCGTCTTTTTTGCTTCACCGGAACATACTTCGGGTCAATATTCAATGCATGGCTCGCAATGGAGGGGGAGATTTCAGACATGTTAGAGTGAATCCAAGCGAATACATCTATATTCGCTCGAAGAAAACCAAAGAGTTCTTTCATCATCGGGGGGCTGAGCTGTGACCCAATCTTCAGACTCATGATGGGTCGTCGTGGCTGACCGTGATATTAAACGTCAACTCAGCTGGTGCAACCTTAGTCTCTTTGGGCTCCTCTTTGTCATCTCTCAGATCTATATCTCTATAGAACTGACTATGGTGCCCGAGCCAAGGCTCAGGCGCTGGTTGTCAATCTTCAGTAGCTTGGATGCAGACAATCTTATCCACACCCTTTCCTTTTTCTTTGCACCGAGCTTCCCTCAGCTCAGCTACATAACAGGCGCGTCCAGTCGCTTGATCGCCATGAACAACTCCTACACCATTATCCGTCAGAAACTTCAAAGTTAAACACCATGGGGTAAGAGCTTCCATAATATAGATGTTGGGATTTACATCACAACGGACATGTTAGCTCATCAAATATGCAAGTATATGTTATCCAAATATATGTATGTATATGAGCTATTATTTTATATAACTATTATAAATTTTATAAATATAAAACTATATTCTTTTCTTGTATACATACATACATTTGAAAAAATAAAATTATATTACTTTGAACATATGGAATTTGGTAATGGTCAAAATTCTAGTATCGTCCATATTCAAGTCTATAATCCAAACACAAAGCCCTTGGTTCATAGTAATAATTATTATTAACTGAAATGCTCTGGCCAGAGTCTTTGACTTTGAATTGACTAGGGCTGACCATGATACTAACCCCATATAACTGAGGAGACGAATCCTCTCTTGAATAGTGCTTTATGTCCAATACTTCAACTCAACCCAACCATAGTCACTCGATGGACATCGTTCCATGACTTGACTATAATCAAAGCGGAGCTTTCATATTGAAGATCATTGGTATTCTCAAGTCAAGAGAACTATGCAAAATTAGTCACATCGATATTTTTTATTTGACCTTAGTTATATTAACCAATAGAAAACTATCGAGTGAGTCATTCCATAATTATCCAATAATTATCAGTACATAACACCTTGGTGCCCCAAGCAGCCACAAGTAATACACCGTCCAACATTTGAAGAGAGTTAAGTATTCTAGTCTCAACGGATGTATCAATATCCAATCTCGATACATCTTGACTAGAAATACTTAAAATGGTATATTTATTTTTATTGTGATAAATTACTCATGGTTACAACACTTTTAATTGCTATCAAAAAACATACCATTTAGGGATTTTCTATTAAATATACTTTAAATTAAATAAATCAATATAACACATTATATGAAGTATATAATAGAAAGAAAACACCTTTTATTTCGAACAAGATCGGTTATCAAGTTAAATATAGGTAACAAATTATATAGTTTTCCCCAGGGCATACCCCTAATTTTATCAGCATATGCATGTCCAACCAGTCAAATAATCTGTTCGCACCCATAAAACCATCGCCTTATTACTGCTTCACGCCACCAAACAGTGTCGGACCATGATCATAGCCCACCACCTTTACCGTCACGGCCTCCTCTACCATCTCCGACTACCACGACACCCCATGAGTTAGCTACCACTACGAATTACTACTGCTACCGAACATGGATTTGGCTAGAAAATCACGAATTCCACCGACCATGATACCCAACAACTCGATCCAACTGTATGGATCGACTCCTCTTGGCCTTCACTACAAACTGGTATGCTCCAACCGTCCAATTGTCATCGTTTCACCCTTGATCGAAATACTCTTAAATGAACCGTTGAAACTTCTTTGCTAATTTCTGATTAACTAAAGCATCAGATGGAAAAATGAATCTAGACACCTCTTTGCCTCGTCGAGAGCTTTGAATCCATCTATGATATGTTAGGGTTCGAGCATTTTGAATTTTGAATGACTTTAATTAGTTTGTTATTCTGCCATTAGAGTGCAATTAGGTGGATTTTAGGATTAGAAGAATGGAACTGAGGTGATGGCTAGTCTATAAGGTTTATAAGCATTATATATATTCAATGAGGCGGGTTTTGTTATATGTAACTGTATGGCCAAAAAGTGACTGCATGCCTTATTTAAACACCGTAATGCCTCTATTTATAATCCATAACTCCAAACCCATCAAAATTATATGCTAAACTGATTAGCTTAGAGAGACCTACGCTGTGGTTATAAGTACAACACCCAATTTACCTTTTAAATAAAAATTCATTTTAAATTAATTTAATATTAACAGTATCAAATTTGTGGGTTGTTACATTCCTCCTCCAAATAAGAATTGCACCCTTTTAGCACCCTAAATACAACCCCCAAGCAAGTCAATAAACCATCATCATGGGTTTAATCACAAAATATGGGAAATTATATAAAACATGAATTAACTACTAACAAAGTAGTGTATAACTGTCATATAACATTAACCATGATAGGATAAAATACATCCACTAAAATGAATTTAAATTTCTACACACACATACTACAGTAACATGTACACTTCTTCAATCATGCAATCTAAACTATAACATGTAATATAACAGTCCATCAACAAGGGTGAAACAATATTAATCATAGATTAACCCATATCACGCATCTCAACAATCCAACCATAATTGACCATAATAAAAGTCAACAACAAAACATAGGTTGATCCAAATATGCATGTAGAAATAAATGAATATAAATCAACAATCAGCATAGCTCTTTATAATAAATCACACACTCTCAAAACTGGTAACATCGCACTATCATACCAACCAATAACATAGGTGTGCTAAACCTTATACTAACTGTGTATCCATCATAATATGTGTATCTTCCAAATTATCGATGAACTTCCCCATTGTATCATCCTCAAGATAACTGGTATACCATCTCCTACCCATACCATCCAAAATATCGTGTGCACCAACTCATGGTCACTTGCTCAAAAATAGTACGTGCCTAGTCATGGTTACGATTTTCAATATAATATAGTTTCCACTCATGCTATAGCTGCATCAATCCTTGATCGTCAGACCCACATCATAAGGTCTCTTCCAAATAACCACCATGATAAGGTCAATGAATACTCACCATCATAAGAGTATTATACTTTAGGATATATGATAAATTGTATGACCACGTCCTAGGGTAGAGAGTATGACCAAACATCAAGATGTGCGCAGTCCCTTCATCATATCCCAACCATCTCTTTGGAAGGTGATAATTAGACATTCCTATAACTCCTTAGTGAAGTAACTGGACCAGCCAGAAGCGAACGAAATAGGTTGATTTCAAAAAAAGTTTCCAATTTGGATCTATTAGGCCTTTGAAGTCTAAAGTTGGTTTTTAGATCCAATCTAAAATATTTTAGATAAAATAGTTAATTTATTAATCTGTTAATTTTTTTTCATCTATAATTTATAATTTTGTAAGTGTATCAAATACACTTATATGTGTATAGTACACGTGCTGCAAATATGAAATGTACATGACTAATATGTCTGTATATAGGTGCTACAATTTACACCGCAACAGACTCATTTGTCTATTTATATTATGCTTTTGTCATGCATAGTTTAATTTTAGATTATATAAAATAATGATACATGTCTATATGTAGTTCACTTTTATTTACACACACACACACACACATATATATATATATATTTGTAATATGTTGTAAAATTATTTTAACAAATCAAAAGGTTTACATATATTAAAAATGACAATCAGTCGTGTTTAAGTAAGAAATTAATAAGGCGAGGAAAGGATGGAAGTGTTATCTCCTTTCGTTTCTCATTATTTATTACCATTTCAAAACAATTTTAAACACACAAACACATTCTAATTTTTACTAATATGTTTTGAAATTTAAAACTAACAAGTTTGGATCTAATTTAACTTAGGAGGGATATAAAAGTAAATTTGTGATTTTACACAAAAGTCTATTTCATAAACTTTAAGTTGAAACATAACGCACTTCAACATGACTCAGTGACTTATCATCTATGTATATTGGAAATATAACATATCATTAGCCATATGGACTACATTTTTCAATGACTAATGTAGATCCATATGCATGATAATCCATATTAGTAGCCATATGGACAACATTGTTCAATGACTAATGTAGATCATGATAATCCATATCATTAGCCATATGGACAACATTGTTCAATGACTAATTTAGATCCATATGCATGATAATCCATATCATTAGCCATATGGACAACGTTGTTCAATGACTAATGTAGATCCACATGACAATCCTAATGGCCCATGGGGACTTCAAACATAATGACTCAAGGAGATAAAATGAACTTCCATATACCCTTCCTTAAGGGCCAATTATCTTCCATCAATTAATGATTCTACCTCAAGATTAATCCCAAGTGATGAACTAGACCTTAAATCATTGTCGAGAGCCTTGATCATGTCATCGTATATATCAAGACAAAGTCGACATGATCAACCCATGCTTGATCATGCCTTTGCATGTACTTGAATCAAGAACTAACTTATTACAAGAAGCATTTGAAGTGTTATATCATTTTTTATTTTAACGTTTTTGGCGCTATTAGGAAGGCTCAAACCTCCGACTTGTTTAATTCCCTCATCATCTAGATTAACTAAGTGAATTTTATTTTAGGAAAATGAGATCACGAAGACTCAATACTCAGACCGAAGATGTCATACAAATAACCACACTAAAAGAGAATATGACTCCCAATTTCAATGTGGAAAACACAGAACCTGAGCAACTATCACAACCGGTCCAACCAATTAGCAGTGAGGCAAAATTCCAAAACTTGGAGCAACAACTACTGATGATGAAAGAACTCTTGGAGAGAGTGCTTGCTTAGAAATCTTCAAAGACTGCCAAGCTTACAAGAGGACACGAAGCACAATCTCCAAAGAAAAACTTGAATGCTTCCCAACTTAGGAATAAGGGCAAAGGCAAGCTTGCAGTAACTCGACAGAAAAATAAAAGTAACCAACAGACTAAGGTAGATTATCAAGGAAGAATGGTGTAAAAATCCAATGAACAGTCTGGAAGCTCTACTTCAAAGGGATATATACCTGAAAGAAGCAATTATCATAACGATAAAGACTACTTAACGGATATGGCAATAAAAAGGGCAAAGGATATGCTCAATGCCAAAGGAAAGAGGGCTCAAGATAAGAGAGCCAATGATAAATAGCGAGAAGCTCCATTCACTGATGAAATTATGTTTGCAAGGATTCCATCTCACATTAAGATTCCATCAATCAGATACAACAGAACAACAGATCCAGACGACCATTTATTGGCCTTTGAGAGTCAGATGTACTTGTATAATGCATCTGGGGCAGTGCGGTGTAGACTTTTCCCGACCACTATCCAAGGTGCAGTAGCTAAATGGTATCGGCAATATCACGAAAGGACTATGTACTCTTGGAATCAGTTCTCTTATGAGTTTTCAACTCAATTTTGTATCTGCAAAGATCCTACCATTGATTATACTATAGTAGAAAACATCAAACAAAGACTAAGAGAGCTATTAGGAAATTATCTTAAAAGGTTTAATGTAGAAGCTTTGAAAGCTAAAAACCTGACCGATGAAGGTAAGCTAGTGGCAGTACACTCGGGGCTAATCGAGCAAACCCCATTTTGGCATGAACTATGCATTCATAAGTGCACGGATTTACAGGACTTTCACTTTCAAGTAGAAAAGTTCATTCGAATGGATAAAGTATACCATGCCAAAAAGAAAGCTCAGCTCAAACATGAAACAGGAAAGATTAATCACAATCGTAACCATAAAAAGCCGAGGTGGGAAGGAGACTCAAATGCAAGCCATGTTGCTTTAAACAAACCAATATCTTACATATACGCTACAATAAAAGAGAATGGTGACTTCTTGATCTCTTATAAGGCAAAGATTAACCTAGAACCAAGGAATGGGGAAGAATATTGCTCTTATCACAAATCCAATGGACATAAGATGGATGAATGCCGGGTGTTAGTAGGTATAATCCAATGGATGATTCGTAACCGAAGGTTAAAGGAGTTCATCAAGGATAACCAAAAAGGTGCCCATCTAGAGAAGAGTAATCCGAAACTCTCGAATAACACTGCTAACATGATAGAAGAGGATGTCCAACTTAATTTCATCCCACCCCTTAATAGAATTGACGTGATACATGTGGGTCCACATATAGCCGGAAATAGCAAAGGTGTCAGAAATTGTTACATCGTGGAAGCGAAGGAAGGAAGTTTCTCAATCCAGGAAGAACTGCCGCACAGAAACCCTAGGTTTCAGATTTAGATGCATAACCTATCCATCACTCCGCAAGAGCTGAAAGGAGTCCGTTATCCGCACAAGGACCCACTCATGATAACTGCTCAAATCGGACATTCAGTTGTGACAAAAATCCTTGTTGACACCGGAAGCGCAATCAATGTAATCTTTAAGCATGACTTTAATCAGATGGGAATCCCTGAGTAGAAGCTGGAGCTGAGCGTAGAGCCAATATTTGGATTCAACAATAAGGGTCAACCCCCATGGAGCAAATAAAGCCGTTGGTATAAATGGGGGTTCCGCCACACTGCAGGACTTTCGAAACTCTGTTTGTTAAAATTGATCAGCCGTCTTATTACATTGCGTTCTTCGAAAGGCCAGCACTGGATGAGGTTGATGCTTTCGTGTCACCAAAGTGCCTGATATTGAAGTTTCTAACTACGAGTGGTTGAGGAAAGTAAGGGGAGAGCAGTTTAGTTCCCGTGACATATATTTTGCTATGCTTGATCAGTATAAGTGAATCTACATTCCTTGTTATGACACAGTGCAAGGTAAGTCAATCCAAACTGAAATAACTCAGCCTTTAATGAAGGTTTGTGCAACCAATCTTTTAAAGCGAAGGGAAAAGCATGTAGTGAAGACCAACGTATGTTTAGGAAATTCAGCTTTTCGCAAAAGAAAAGAAAGAGAAAAGACGCAAATCTAGTGGATGAAGAAGTAAAAGGAGAAGAGAATATCACTGAACTCGATTATAGGGGTGACCAACAGAGGATGAAACCCATCGAGGAACTTGAAGAAAAATGCATAGCCCAACGGACATGATGAAAATAGTAAAGGTTGGAAAAGAACTAGATAGTAAATTGAAAGGGCAGTTAGTTCATTTTTTTCAGTCCAGCAAAGACGTGTTCGCTTGGACTCATTCAGATATGGCGGGGATAGACCTAACTGTTATGTGCCAAGCTCTAAACATAGATCCAAAATTCACGCCAATCCGACAAAAGAAAAGGTAATTCGATAAAGTTCAATCTGACACATTGAGGAACGAAGTCAAAAAGTTGCTTGAAAATGGATTCACTCGAGAGGTACTCTATCCGAAGTGGTTAGCCAACCCAGTTCTAGTCAAGAAATCCAGTGGAAAATGGAGAAATTGCATCGATTATACCGATATAAATAAGCCATGCTCAGAAGATTATTATCCACACCCAAGGATAGATCGGTTAGTTGATGCATCAAGCAGAGACCGGCTTTTATCTTTCATGGATGCTTATTCGAGATATAACCATATTCCAATGTTCAAGCCCGATGAAGAACAAACTAGCTTTATAACAGATTGGAGAACTTACTGCTACAAAGTAATGCCCTTTGGACTGAAAAATGTAGGGGCAACATATCAGAGACTGGTAGATAGAATGTTCAGAGAGCAAATTGGTTGGAACATGGAAGTATATATAGACGACATGCTAATCAAGTCTCAAGAAAGACGCATTCACCTGAGAGACCTAGAAGAAATGTTCGACGTGTTACGAAAATATCAAATTAAACTTAATTCGCAAAAGTGTTCTTTCAGGATCCAGCCTGGCAAGTTCTTAGGGTATATAGTTAGTGCAAGAGGAATTGAAGTTAACCCTGACCAGATCCAAGCTATTAGAGACATGGCAGAACCCAAAACAAGCAAGGATGAAGAGCCTAAATGGGAGAGTGGCGGCATTTAATAGGTTCATCTCCAAGGCTACTGATAAATGTACCTCATTTTTCAATGTGATCAAGAAAAGAAAAACTTTGAATGGAGTGAAGATTGTTGGAAAGCATTCCAAGAGCTAAAAGATCACTTGAAAAAACCGCCAATTCTTTCCAGTCTTGTGGATGGAGAAAATCTTTATATCTATATGGTAGTCTATGGAAATGCAGTCAGCTCGGTGCTGATAAAGGAGGTAAAAGGGGTTCAACTTCTGGTATATTATACTGGCAAAAGACTCAAGGATGCAGAAACCAGATATCCGGTTGTAGAAAAACTAGCATACTGCTTAATGCTTACCATGCGCAAATTATGGGCTTACTTTCAAGCACATCCAATTAAAGTCTTAACTAATTTTCCACTTAAGCAAGTCTTTAGAAAGCCAGAAACTTTAGGAAGGTTAGTTAAGTAGGGAACTGAGCTTAGCCAATATGATATCAAATTCTTACCACGAGTATTAATCAATGGACAGGCTCTAGCTGACTTTGTCAATGAGTGCACAGGATTTATTAAGGAACAATCAGAAAAAAGAAAGATTTGAAACCTAATTGGCAATTGTTCGTAGATGGAGCATCAAATAAACATGAGTTGGATATGTGGTCATAACTCCTGACAGGCATCGTTTGCACTATGCAATGAAGTTAGGGTTCCTGGCTACTAATAATGTAGCAGAATATGAATCGATGATAGCGGGACTTTACTTGGCCCTTCAGTTAAAAATCCCTAGAATTGAGATCTTTAGCGACTCACAATTAATGGTAATTCAGTTAAATTAGAGATATCAGATGAAGCTAATCTACCATAATATGTAAAAAAGATAATGAAGATGTTAACTCAATTCAAAGATTTTTCGATACATAGAGTGCCATGAGGCAAAAACTGTTAGGCTGACTCTTTAGTTAAATTGGCAAGTTCATGAGGGGCACCAGAAGCTTGAATTGTACCGGTAGGTTATCAAGAGAAATCAAGCATAGAAGTGGAAAGTTCTAATCCATGAAACGAAACCATGGTGATGACCAGATCTCAAACCCTAGCACATAAAGAGAAAGAAAACGAAACTGAAATCCTTCAAGAAGAACTCTGCGAGACGAGAACCGATGATCAATACAAGAACAATTGGATGACTCTTATCATGGAGTATCTAGTAGATGAAATACTGCCAGCAGACAAAAAGGAAGCAAGGATAATAAGGCACCAAGCCCCAACTTTTATCATGTCAGACGAGATACTCTATAAAAAGGGATACTCGCTTCCTTACTTAAGATGCGTCAGTTCAGAAATAGGGTCAAAACTACTAAAGGAAACCCATGAAGGATTTTGTGGGGATCACTCTAACGGAATAAAGCTAGCTAAGAAAGTTATGAGGCAAGGCTTCTATTGGCCTCAAATGACAAGTCATGCTATCGAACATGTGAGAAGATGTGACAAATGTCAAAGATTCTTTAAAACTCCTTATTTTCTACAAAGTGAGTAGACTTCTATATCAAGTTCATAGCCCTTCGATGTGTGGGGAATCGACTTAATAGGACCACTTCCTGTATCCAGAGGAGGAGCTAAATACACAGTGGCAGTGATCGACTATTTTACAAAGTAAATCAAAGCTGAACTACTCCAAAATATTACATCAGGAAGAGTGCCTAAACTTGTAATAAAAAACATCGTCACTTGATTTGGAATCCCGTACAAGATAATATCCGATAATGGAACTCAATTTGAAAGTGAGGAATTCACTTGATTCTACAATAAAAATGGAATTATCAAAAGCTTTTCATCTATAGCCCATCCTAAAGCGAACGAAGCCGTTGAAGCAGCTAACAAAACCGTAAATACTATTTTGAAGAAACGGTTAGACAAGGCAAAAGGTAATTAGGTAGAATAACTTCCCCTTGTTCCATAGGCATATAAAACTTTTATTAAAACTGCAACAGGGCATACCCCATATTCCCTTACATATGGATGTTAAGCCATGCTTCCAATCGAAGTCAAGGTTCCTTCTCATAGAAGGATAGGATATGCATTTTACCCAAATCAAGAGCTAAAGAAGGAATCCTTAGATTTAATCAATAAACTAAAGGATGAACCAGCCGTTCGAATGGCTGAGTACTGGTGAAGAATAACCAAGTATTATAACTCAAGAGTAAGGGAACAGTCATTCAAAAAGGGAGATTTAGTGCTTCAAAGAGTCATGGTAAATACCAAGGATCCTACGGACGGATCGTTAGGACCAAATTGGGAAGGCCCCTTGGTTGTGCACAAAGTAATCCCACTTGGGGATTATAAACTCTACCGGGCAAATGGCAATGTCATAACAAGAATATGGAATGCCAAACATTTACGACCATACATTCCAATAATGAATGAAAAGAGAAAGAATTTGTTAGTTTAGTCACATAAAGAAATGAGAGTCTCTTAGGGCAAAGAAAGGCCATACCCATCAAAGGCTTGACCATAAGAGGTCTTGGCCATCAAAGGCTCCACTACTAAAGTAAGCCCCAGTCATCAAAGCCTCTTATTACCAGAAAGAGTTTCTTATTTTTACACTCATAACTTGATCAGATAATTTCTCAAGCTTATGCTTGAAAGTTTATTTTTATTAACTCTTATGATAAGTTGTAAGCTTAAATTCGCACAAACAATTTGGATAGTAGATGTTAATTCAAAAGTCCAATTGAATCTAGAAGGACAATTACTAATGAAAAATTTCATTTGCTTCGTGTTTTATAGGAAAATGAAGTCGGCTAGGGGGGCTTGTTGAAGATTGAAGAATATTGAGGAATTCTCGATTTTACCCTAAAGAGTAAAAAGCTTCTCTTATACTAAGGGGCTAATGTTATCCATATAATTCCAACATAGGAAATGACGTGATGAATGGTGACATGATAAAAGTACTGAAGTTACTGAGTTCTATATTGAAGAATAAAACCACTCCTCCTCAACAACATGTCTCTTCAAGGATATCTTGTCGCACTTCATCACTTCGTCAACAACTTATCTCTTCGAAGCTGGAAACGAGCATCTTCGATGATGTGCTTCACCACTTTAACATGGCCCTTCTTCGGTAATATATCACACCACTATTGAAATGACTTCGAAGGTGTTGAATATTAAAGATAAATTAGCATCGAAAAGCATCTCGTTAGCAATCACCAGGACTGCTAAAACCATGGCGGCATCCCATCCTATAAGCTCTTCGAAAATATTAAAGTCAAACAAAGTCACATCACTCTTCATCGATAACCACATCGCGTTTATGAAGCTCATCAAAGGCATGCTACTATTAACAATCGCCTCTATTTGCTCACCAAAAACCAAAGAAGGCTCATCGACACACTGCTCTTCGACCATAGACTCACTTCGACATTCATAGGGCATTGCATGTTAAAGCAAAACAATGTCGATGGCCTTACATTGCATAAAGGTGGGGACACAATCTACATTGCCTCGATGAGACCATCTTACATTAGCGGAGATAGTCAACAATGTCGAAGACATGGAAATAAGGCAATGTCGCCTCTATAAAGAATAAAAGCTGGGGTGATTCCGTCGAAGTCAAATGCCATCAAAATCCACCTTACCGAAGACATGAGATGCGAAGTGAGGGGGGCTGCCTGCCTCTATAAATACGAACCTAGGGGCGCCATTTGAGTGGGACAAATTTTGATCTCTCTCTCTCTCTCTTCTCAAATCAAAGCCTTGTAGTCCTAAATCAAATTAGGGATAAATCTATTTGACTGTAATCATATTCGAATTGAATGAACATCGACTTAACATTGTGTATTGAATTCGATCATGACCTTATTGAACATTATTGACTTGGATTTGCATAATATGAACTTACCATAACCAATTCGACATGAATTCAGTCGAGATGCCTTGGACTATGTGAACTCCTATATGCATATTTATATGGACTATGGACCTTGAACATAAGGGCTAAATGCATAACTCGTTGTTATACATAACACACTTCAACATGACCCCATGACTTATCATATATGTCTACTGGAAATATGACATATCATTAGCCATATGATCAACATTGTTCAATGACTAATGTAGATCCATATGCATGACAATCCTAATGGCCTACGAGGACTTTGAACATAACGACTCAAGGAGATAAAATGAGCTTTCATATACCCTTCCTCAAGGACCAATTGTCATCCACCAATTAATGATTCTACCTCAAGATTAATCCTAAGCGATGGCTGGACCTTGAATCATTGTCGAGAGCCATGATTATGTCATCACACATATTAAGATTAAGTCGACATGATCAACCCATGCTTGAGTACGTCTTCGCATGTACCAGAATCAAGAACTAACTTATCATAAGAAGCATCTGAAGTGATATACCATTTTTTGGTCTAACACATTACTTTATAATTTATATAATTGTCCATCTTTATACAATAATTTCACGCATAAGACTTGTAAAAAAATTCTTACAGAATATGCCAGAAACATGATGGATAGGCCTTTTGAAATGGAGGAGGTAAAAGAAGCCATGTTCCCAATTGATGACAACAACTCCCTAGGCCCAGATGGTTTTAACTCATAATTTTATAAAATACACTCGGAATTGATCAAAAACAACGTTCTCCAAGCAAAATGGGCATTCATCAATCATGTAAGATTATCAAAAAAATCAATCATGCCTTTATTTTCCTAATCCCTAAATACGTGGACCCACGGACTCTACCAGACTATAGGCCATTTTCTCTGTGCAATGTAATCTACAAAATATTGGCTAATTTTCTTTGCAATGAGATGAAGCACCATCTCAATAATTTAACTTCTATAAACCAGAACGCTTTTATCCGAGATAGACTTATTACTGAAAACTCACTTTTAGCATATGGAATTGTGAGTAGGTTTAATAGAATATCGGCTAACAACATGTGTATGAAAGTAGACCTCCACAAAGCTTGTGACAAAATCAAAGAGAATTCATATACGATATGTTGCTAAACATGGCTTCTCCAACTAGTTTGTTAATCTAAAATATGAATGTATATCCACTACCACTTTTCTATACTCTTGGATGGAAGCCTTCTAGGCTTCTTTAGTAGTAATAGAGGCCTAAGGCAAGGAGATCCTCTGTCTTCTATCCTCTTTGCCACTACATTAGATTATTTTACAATTCTGATAGACATGGAATAGTACAAGGGTAACATCACTCCAATTTTTTCTATTGAACCAATTCTCACTCACCTTTTATATGCTGATGGCATTCATATATTCACAAAATCCACCATTGACAATGCAAATAGTATTGCAAAAATAATGGAAATCATTATAGAGTTTGTAGGTCTATATATGTATGAGCCAAAAACCATACTTTATTTTAGCAAAGGGGCGAAGTTCAAGAACCAAATCATTGGCAAATTAAACATCCACATTGGGAATTTACCAACTACATACTGGGGAATTCCTTTATCTTACATCAAACTAAAATCAAGAGATTTCGGTGTGTTGTTAGATAAAATTCACAAAAAAACTAACAACTGGAAAAATAGGATGCGGAATGTAGCTGGTAGAATTGAGTTAATTAAAACTATGATATATCCACTGATCACATTTTGGACTCAATTCTTTCAACTAGCAGCATCAATTATAAAAAAAATTAACTCAATCTGCTCAAACTTTGTTTGGAAAAATAAAAGTCAAAATATGTACTGGGAAGAATTATGCTGACCCAAACTTGAAGGAGGGGTTCTCTTACGAAAGCTACAAGATATCATAAATGCAACTGCCTTAAAACTCATATAGAGATTCATGCAAGGTGATAGTGTTTGGCCTAAATGGATGAAAAACAATATTGTAAAAACAAGAACGTCTGGACAATCAATGTTGACAACAACACATTATATACTTGGAAAGTATTGCTCAACACAAGTTCTTAGGCCAAAATTATAATGGAAAGAAAAATAACCAATGGGGACAACACAAATCTTTGGTTTGATCCCTGGATTAATGGGCAGTTAGTTATTGAGATGTTGGGGAGGGAATATTCATTGATTATTGGAGGTCACAACAGGAAAGTTTCTTCACTTATTTCCAATGGAAGATGGAGATAAGATGACCCCTATTTTCCTCCTCACATGGCATAACAAATTCTCAAAATCCCGTTGGAACATAACCAAAAAGAAGATTACCGAATGTGGAAACTACAAAGCAATGCAATATTTTTCATTAAATTAGCACCGAATCACGTCCGGGGAAAACACTGAACTTGCATGGTGTAGTCACATATGGAACACATAGATTGCTTACCGAAAATGTCACTCTGTACTATATTAGCTAAATTGGACAAACTTCACACCAAAGAGAAGACTTCAAGATGGAACACCAACATAGATGCAACCTATGTACTGTGCAAACAAGAAATCAAAACACATAGCCCCCTAGTCTTCCAATGCAACTACTTAAGCATTCTTTGGCAACAAATCAGGAACAAGCTACAGATCTCAACCACAAGTAGTAATGACATAGAAATTATTTTCAACATAGTTTTCAATAACTACAACATAATTGAATCATATAATAAGTTAATAGACACAATTATTACTCCACTAATCTGGCATATCTGGATGAAGAGTAGTCAATTGGCTTCGATTTATTGGAACCGGAGAAGCTTTAAATCATAATTTGGTAAGCTCTTTGGGAAGGGACTATTGAAGGAGATTGTTTTAAATTATTTAGTGTGCTGTGTATGTAGGGTCCATATCTTTGGAGTCCCTATTCTGTTTGTTTTTCTTTGCTTCATGGTTTTTGAGTAGTTCCAGATTAGTATAACTCCTGCTATATTTTTTTATTGGTAACACCTCTGTAACCATTTTATGAGTAAATAAAGTATGTGTTCCAAAAAAGATTCTAAAACAATGACAATGACAAAATTAGATTGTACAACTTAGGCACATATAAATTCGTTGTAAAGGAATTGGATCTAAACTATATAAATAACATGAACATATGATCAAAGGAGATGTAGCAAGTGTTTGGATGTAATTATATTAACATAATGAATAGACAATCAATTAAAGTGTAACATGTATTAGACCTTAAATATGTGTTAACATAATGAAAAAAAAATGAGATTGGATGTAGCATGTATATGATCTAAAATTTATTAACATGGTGAATATATAATCAAAAAATTGGAATTATCTAAAAGTTAAGGTCAATGATTTACGCCTTGAGTGAAGAATTAAAACCCTGATTCGATTGAATCAACCTTCGGATTTTGCAATGCTCCAGTGGCAAACTCCACCTTGAATGAAGTGATTTTATTTTAATTTGTTTTTTGGAATATTTTTTCATAAGAGCTTGAAATTTTCGACCATGATAAGAGAGGGAGAGTATAGCAGAAGAAAATTGAATTATTTATAGAATAATAGAATGAATAAAAAAGAATTTAATTTTAAGGGATATATTGAAGCCTTTTGATTCCTTCCTTTAAAACCTTCCCTATTTAATTCCTCTTTAATCTCATCAAATCCTCCACCCCCTCATCATGCTTAGCCAGCCATAAATGAGGCGACATGGCCTAAAACTTTTCCCAAACCACTTATCAATTAATCTATTTAAATCCAATTTTAATATTATATCGTTATCGTATGTCGATACGTGAGTATATAACTTCTATAAATGCACTTTATTAAATATTAATGGTATTCAAACAAATCAAATCAAATTGAATAACTAATATTTTACAATTGTTAAATAATTTAATTAATTTACAATGATTATAAATTAATTAAGTTATGTGGTCTTCTTGGAGTATTCATCATTAGGTTGTGTACCTCAAAGGTGTAAATACAATCCACGATTAATATCGAACAATTTGAAAATTAATGTTCACACATCACCTTAGCTCGTGGTGTTGATATTTTAGCTTAGTTTACTACTTACAAATCTTACCAGTAAAATCCAATTTTACTATTATAAGTGGTACCCGGTAGTAACAATAATTTACACCAATTCTATTCGTCCACGCTATATCATATTAGGACATTCTAGAATTTAGTTTCGGTCAAAATTCCAACATCATCCACATTTAACTCGATTAGTTCAAACGCAAAATCCTTGGTTCAATAATAACAATCATTAGTAATTGTACTGCTTTGCTCTATGGCTTTGATTTTTAGTCGACTACAGTTGACTATGATACTAACCCCATAACTGGAGGGATGAATTCTTTGTTGAATATGTTTCACTTATAATGCTTTAACTCAAACCCAACTATAGTTGTTCGATGGAAGCCATGCCACGATTTAACCATAATTAAAGTTAAGTGCTCACATTGAAGTTCCACTATTATCAAGTGAGGGAACCATGTAACATCGTCACCTCGAGATTCTTTGTTTGAGCTTAGTTATTAAACAATCGAGAACTATTGAGTGAGTGATTCTATAGTTATTCAATAACTATCAATATACAACCCCTTGGTTCCCCCAGTAGACATGAGTAATACATTGCCCAACATTTGAAGAGCATTACATACTCTAGTCTCAATGGATGAATCGATATCCTTTCACAAAGCATCTTGACTTAGAATATTTAAAACAATGTGTTATTTTTCAATGTGATAATTCTCTCATGATTACAACACGTTTTAATTACTATCACATACCATATCACTTAAGAATTTTCTAAAAAATATATTTTGAATTAATTAATTGATTAATTATATCACAATAAATAAAGTATATAAGAAATCAAACACCTTTATTATAAAGAAGATTGGATCGAGTCTGATATATATAACAAATTACATAACTTCCCCTATCACACACAACTAACTCTATCAATCTCCGAGTTGCACTTAGGGTCAATTATGGAATCTTATCCCAACTCCATCAATCAGTTTTCCCAAAACTAATCAGGTCAGCCCCTTAGTAAACAGGTATGCTATTTTGTCTTTAACATCTTCTTTTTCAATTAACTTTCTCCAGTGCTCATAAACTACCGTTATCATGTGGAATCTTTTGGAGTATGTCTTTTAACTTCTAGTGAGCTTTAGGTTCTTTTACAAACTATATCATGACACTGTTATCATATAGCAATGTCATAGGATTCTCAACATTTGAAATCACCCCAGCTCAGTTATAAATTTGTGCATTTATTTATACTTGCTTTATTGTAATGATATTCAAGGCAATATACTTAGCCTTGGGTTGAATCAGCACTACTTATTATTTGGAATATTTTCAACTTAAAGTTCTTAACTTAAGCTTAAACATGAACTTGGGATTGACATGCTATACTCAGTATCACTTATGAAATTCGAATCCGTGCATGCCTTCATAAGGAGTTTGTTATTTCTATAAATAAACAAAACTAATTACAGTAAATGTGGAAGAAAAATTGGTAATAGGTTCAGGTGATATGATGTATTTTAATATTATGACTGAAGTGGGACATAAGGTATATGATTTCTATTCTAAAGAAATCTGCAGCAGCATAAATGGAAGTGAGACATGTGTGCTTCATACTAAAGTGGGCATGAATGGTAAATGTGGCAGAGAGCATGGTTCGGAGGTGATAGACCGAGAAGTGCATGTTTGCTCGAATTCGTTAATATCAGCGAGGAGGAGTGCTCATCTTCGTAGAGCGGCCATTAGAGCATCCAGCTATAGCTCAGGTTTGACTATTCTTTTAGGTAGTACTTTTAGTCTATGTGCTTTGAGTAGTTTATTTACTTGTGATATGCATTATTTAGCTAAGATTTTAGGTTTTTTTTTATGATGTTTAGTTAGACATTGAGTACATTATAAGTGGAGAATTAGGGCGGGTTAAATTGCTTAGAACATGAGATACGTTAGTTAGAACATTGTGTTATTCTTTAAAGATAATAACATTGATATTTCTTTATTACAAAAAATATTAAAACATCTTGATTATCGATTTTATAGGAGTCTAGGGGGTCTTCACTTTAGTCATTAAATTCATCTCCCATCTAAGGGTAGCTCCTGGGAGGGGGTTGGACATGAAGAGAAGTTTCTTCTAGGAAGGAATGAAGAGGGATGTTGGCATATCGGTAAAACAGTGTTTGAACTGTCAACAGGTGAAAGCCGAGCATCAGAAGCCAAGTGGGTTGCTTCAGTCATTAGATATTCCAGTGTGGAAGTGGGATTCTATTTCTATGGATTTCATAGACGGGTTGCCGAGATCTAATAGAGGAAATGAAAGTATATAGATCATAGTGGAAAGATTGACCAAGAGTGCCCATTTCATTCCATTTAAGTCAAATAGGACAGCACCTCTATTGGCCAAGTTATTTATGAAGAATGTGGTTAGACTGCACAGAAGTTCTAGTAGTATTGTTAGTGATAGAGACTCCTTATTCACTAGCGAGTTCTGGAAAAGTCTACAGGAAAGTTTAGGAACCAAGCTCAAGATGAGTAATGCTTACCATCCACAGACAGATGGAAAAACGGAAAGAGTTAACAAGATCTTGGAAGACTTGTTAAGAGCTTGTGTATTAGACTTCGACGGATCGTGGGAAGACCATCTACACCTAGTCAAGTTTTCATATAACAATATCTATCAGACTAGTATAGGGATGACATCGTTTGAAGCTTTGTATGGAAGACCATGCAGATCTCCCACATGTTGGTTAGAGACTACAGATAGATTAGTCTGTGGTCTCGATTTGGTAAGAGAAGCTGTAGAGAAGATTGAGCTGATAAGGGCGAGAATGAAGGAAGCTCAGTCTAGGCAGAAGTGCTATGCAGGTAGAAGATAGAAAGATTTAGAGTTCTCTATTGGAGATCATGTTTTCGTCAAAGTATCGCCGATGAAAGGTGTTATCAGGTTCGGGAAGACAGTGAAGTTAGCACCGAGATTCGTAGGACCGTTTCCTATTTTAGAGAGGACCGGGAAACTCGCGTATAGAGTAGAGTTACCGAGTAGTTTGGCAGGAGTCCACGATGTTTTCCATGTATATCATCCGAGGAAGTGTGTTAGGGATCCAAACAATACTATAGCACCTACCGTGTTAGAGGATTTAGTAGTGGAACCAGACTTGACTATAGTTAGGAAGCTTGTCCGGATAGTCGCGAGAGATGAGAAGAAGTTGAGGAAAAAGACAGTCAGATTAGTGAAAGTCCAGTGGAGTTACGATGATAGAGACTGTACTTGGAAGACTGAGAGCAGGATTAGAGATGCTTATCCTGATTTGTTGATGGTATGTTTTACCTTTGATTGTTTTGATGTGTACCTTATCGTAATTTCGAAGACGAAATTCTTTAAGGAGGGGAGATTGTAACACCCCATATTTTTGGTAACATTATTTAGGATGTTTAATTAGCTAAATTAAATTAAATAATGTAGGATGATTAATGGATTGAGATTTGTGGTTAATAGGGGTAGTCGTGCCATGTTAATGTGTAAATCAAAACGAGATAACATGAAATAAAATAGACAAAGGATATAAGTAAGGGCAAAATAGGAAAAAGGGGCTTCCTAATGCCCAAAGCCCTTAGCCATGTATCATCACTTTCATTTCATTTACAAAAATCAAAACTAAGTAGAGGCCGGCCACAATTTTCAAGAGCAAGAGAAAGAAAGATAAAGGGGAAGCTTAATCAACATCAAATTCATTTCAAATCTCAAACTCTTTAATCTCAAGCTAAGGTGAATAATGACTACGTCTTATTTGAAAGGAAGTGCGGATTAAGGATCTTAAGGCTAATTTAACACTAGAGGGGGGTGAATAGTGTTTAATGGATTTTAAGACTTATATGGACTAATTTAAAAATTATGATATAAACAAATGCAGAACTTAATTACAGAACAATCACAAAATCAAACACGGATGCAGAAAGTAAATAAAAAGCGGTAAAAGGAAAGAACACACCGGATCTTATACTGGTTCGGAGTTACCCTACGTCCAGTCCTGTACCAAGGCAAAACACCTCATACAGATTTTTATTAAATCAATGTCGAGATTACAATCCTCAATTTCTAAAGGCCTTGAGGTACCCTCCCGTCTCTCGAGTCCGGGGCAAACTCTCTTGATTTACGGGCCACAAGATTACCCAATTGATTTCCAGGCACAACCACACCTTATAGAGAGACTCGATAAACGTTTGATTACAAATTGATCCTATAACTCTGAATAGCACTTTGATCTTCGAGAGAGGTCAGAGAATCAAACAAGAATGAGATTCTAATTTGATTCACTTGAGAATTCGGCAGAATTTCGGCACGATCTTAAAAATATGAAAATTTTAGAATATGAATTTGTGGAGAAGAAGGAGTGAAGAAAATAGTTAGTTAAAAAATTCGTTTATGAAGGCTATTTATAGACCAGTAACGGTCATAACCATTCGTGAAGAGATTTAAACGAATAGACACTTCTTTTGAAAATTGAAACTTTTGAATTTAACGGCCACCATGTCGACATGGGGTATCCCATGATGTCGACATCCCTTAGTTAAAAACAATGTAAAATTTGTTTTGAAAATGGTATTGAAAGGAAAACAAGATGAAATGATTCTGGAGTAAAATAAACTAATTTTCCTATGTTTTAAAATAATGAAGAGTAGAAAAATATATTTTTAGAATGTATATATAAATTTGATTTTAAATCTCAAGTATATATATATTATAATAGAATATTTAAAAATCAGAAGATAGTTTTAAAAACAAACGAAGTTTAAAACAAGAGTTTATTTAAAACCAAAAACAAAGAATATTTTAAGGCTAAAACATCTTTTTGAAAATCATTTGAAAAGATAATTTTTAAGGCTAAAACATTTTGAAGAGCAGTTTTGAAAATCATTTTAAAAAGATAATTTTTAAGGCTAAAACATTTTGAAAAGAAGTTTTGAAAATCATTTTGAAAAACCATTTTGAAGTAGTTTTGCAAGCTTCTTCCTGTAGAATATCTCATCACATCAGGACTCGAGAACTTGTACAAAACCAGGATGTTCGTGGGTTTGTATGCCATTTGTCGTAGGTTTGTAAGCTACTTGTCGTGGGTTTGTAAGCCACTAAGAAGGTTGAAATGGGTTCCATCCCAAATGGAATATGGAATGAAGATTTCCGTGCTATTATGAAGTTTTAACAATAAACTAGACACATATCTTGAAATCTTGATCTTGATAATCTAGAGTCTTCAATCTTGATATCTCCATTCTGAATCTTGAGTCTTGAGTCTTTATACTGATCAGTCTTCAGTAATCAATATATATATATATATATATATCCTGCATATACATATCTATCTAGACAATAGTGTTAGTATATATTTTATAATAAGATAAGTTAAAAAGGTTGTTGTCATCAAAACCAACATCTCAGTTCCTAACATCATTTTCTTAAATGTTTTTGGTTTTAAGTTGAATCCGAAGTGTTTTGCATGATTATGCCATGTTTTTGATGGATTAAATGTTTATGTATAATTGTTGATGATTTATGGTTGTTCATATAGATTTTATGACATGTTTTGATATGAAAACCCTATTAAATGACATCCAAATGCCTTGCGATTTTAGATTTAGATCAGAAATGATATTTAGAGATGATTTTCAATTGTCATAATTTTTTGAATTAATGGGGATTTTATATTAATTTTATAGTGAAGAAAATGATTTATTGGGTTATAAATAATTTATGGTTAAATTATAAATAATTTGGGTCTGAAATTTATATATGTTAAAGAACATATTAAAAGGGATTTTTTTTGGAATTTTGGTAGAATTTTTCCAAAGTGTTTTGATGAATATATAAAATTATTTAAGGTATGGGACTTAAATGTTTATTATATTTATAAAAGAAGAAGGGGTATCTTGTAAAATAAAATTATTGTTTATTTCTGATATCTTGGATGCACTTTTGAAATAGACATTTAGCAACCAATGAAAATTTGATAAACAGAGCAGGTTAGTTGAAAAGTGTTTCTCTTTTAAGTTAAAAACAAAATTGACTTGTTTTTAGCATGTTCCGCCATTTTCGATACTAGGGGTTCCGACCTAGATGTTTCTCCACTATTGCTTTCGAAACCAATGAGCATGGTATCAATAAATTTGGTACGTAGCGAATTGGATATAGGCGGAAGGTATAGGTTCGAAACGTAGGGTTCCGAAGGGGTCAAAACATGCCTTTGTTTTAAAATGAAGTAGCGCCTGCTTTGCTTTCAACTATATTGCTATCAACTTGGTTGGCTTCCAACCAAGTCAAATGGTTTAAAGAAATGGTTTTAAGGAGGTTCCGCCTTTGCTTTTAAATATATGCTTTCGACTAGGTCGATGCCCTTAGCTGCCGCTTTTCCTACCTTTCGAAGTCAATGGTTTCGGAAGGTATACTTTGTTTTTAAAACTTGGTCACTTCTCCAATGCTTTCGGAAGGGTGGTTTCGACACCATCACTTCTTTGCTTAGGAATGCTTTTGAAAGATAGGCTTTCGACTTAAATGGTTTTAGTGACCTTTTTGCTCTGTTGAAGTATAACCCAAATGGTTTCGAAGGAGTTTTTTTCCACATGTTTTAAATTGAACCCAAGTGCTTTCGAAAGGTTGTTGTTTATGAAGGTTTTTGATGCTTTCGAAAGGTTTTAGAGAAGGGTTTCTAAGGGGTGGTTCTCCAATGGTTTCGAAAGGCTCAAAAGGATATTTTCCTAACTGTTTCGAAAGGGCTAAAAGGAAGGTTTTTCCAATGATTTCGAAAGGCAGTTTTAAAGTGTTTTGAGATAAGATGTTTAAGGTTTTATAGCTTTCGAAGGAAAGGTTTTTCAAGGGTTTCGAAAGGTTTTGAAAGGAGGGTTTTGGCCTTTCGACCTAGGTGAAATAAAGGGTTTTACTTGGTTTTGAAAGAGGTGCTTTCAATGGTTTAGAAAGGAGTACTTTCATGGATTCGAAAGGGGCACTTTCAAAGGTTTAAATGTTTTCATCAACAAAGATTTGAGTAAAGTTAAGGTGATTTTGAGTAAAGCATGGAGTATATGTATTTTCCTTGTGTGAGTTAGATTTAATGGTTTTAAATCGGTTTGAATAGGTTTTCAAGAAAAATTTATGGGAAGGTTTCCCTAAGAAAAATGACTCAGATATTAGAATACCAGATGGGACTGGTATAGGGTCGCTGTGACGACCCACATTTCGGAAGGTTTAAATCAGCAATAATCCACACATGTCCAACTTAAACAATTCGGAACATAGATAATCAATGGGGATAATTAAGAAAAATAAGAAAATAAGAAGGAAACAAACACAGAATCTCGCATCGGAACGATAAAATATAATAATCAAATAAACAGTTCATGAAGCTGTTTACTATACATTTGATTCTAATTTATACAACATTTATCAGAGTTATATATACAACAGGGATAAATAAAATAATGCAGCAGACAACATGATGCTGGAAAAACAATAGTAATAATATACCAATCATCGTCTTCGTCCTCCAGGAAATAATCTTCAATGCGCTGAAAAACCCTAGGCTGACCCGAGCGTAATGAAAAGACAAACACTCGAGTCAGGACTAAATATTCTTACGTAAGTCAAATCGATATCGCATATAACATGAGTGCCGAGGCGTTAGAGATGTTTACGGGGTTTCACATCTCCTATCCAGTGTATAACGTGCGTGCAATAACTCAAGAGATGTTACAGATTTTCCATTTCTTAAGGATCTATCAAATTATTTATATGTAGTAGAATACGCTAAATATATTATGCCTAATCAGTAAAATAAGTATCAAAATAGCATTATGGCTTTACATTGATCCACCTTAACACATTTTT
Organism: Allium fistulosum; assembly: GCA_030737815.1. Lineage (NCBI taxonomy): Eukaryota > Viridiplantae > Streptophyta > Magnoliopsida > Asparagales > Amaryllidaceae > Allium > Allium fistulosum. The sequence goes on from CM060905.1 coordinate 92,486,242, forward strand.
ATAGCATGTAGTCTATGCAGATCCTGTAACACAACAAGTAACGTCAGTAGCCAGTGAGTCCCCTATAGGTACAATACTAAACCAAAGTCGTAATGGGCTCGTATAAGGATAAGTATGACAAGGCACGTGAGGCAATGCCCAAGGTAGGATTCTACCAGTTTACCCTTTCTGGCTGGTCGTAACCCATACGTGGCCGACCGCAACCATCAATCCAAACAAAAGGGTGCACCTATCGAGTACAAAATCATGATAGTAATACGAGGGATCAACGTCGCTAGAGGTAGCCAACCTCATTGACCAGACATAGGCTCCTGTTTTAGTCATTTTAATTATGACACAAGTGTCAAGGCTATTCATCATCATTCTCTTACTTCATTCCAGTAAACGTTCGCCAATTCAACAACTACATTCTGGATATCATCCACCGCGTAGACGGTTGTCAAAGTGGTTCCAATATTGACAGGGAGTATGCTAATAAGAGGCCCCGGTCTCTTTAACAACCGAATGTCATTTTACACACCGGTTGGGACTTTTATATTTCGAAAACAATTCATACTTGATATCAAAATATCATATTCGCTTCAAAATCAATTTCATTTCGAAATATATTATTTACTTCAAAAATCATATTTAGTTCGAAACATCATTTTCACTTGAAAATATCATTTCATTCCAATATCTCGATTTCGCTTCCAAAATTGTTTTGAACTTCAATTTAGGTTATAAATTCATTTTAACCCATTTCGTATTTAAATCCAAGATTTAATTATATAGACGTTCCACCTTTTGACCAGTTTGAATTTTTAGAAAATAGTTTGAATAGTTTTAAAATAGCTTAAATAGTTAAAGTAATTTAACAGAAAATAGTTTGAATATTGAAATAGTTTATATAGTAAATAGCTTGGAAAATCAAAATAATTCGAATATTAAGAAGATAGATTTTAAACAGTTTATATTAAAATAATTTATTTGAATATAGTTTCCAAGCCAAACTGATTAAATTCCAAATTTTCCAATTCAAATCAATTTCCATTTCCAATTCTATTTAATTGATTCAATTCCGATTTCAAATCGAATTTTAACGTGATTCTAATTTTAATTCAAATCGATTTCAGTTTCAAATTAATTCATTTTGGCTTTCAATTCCAATTGATTTTAATTTCAATCCCAACTTGAATAAATTTCAATTCAATCCCTATTTAATTTCAATTTCAATTCCAAATTAATTTCTATTTCAGTTCCAAATTAATTTCAATTTCAACTATCCAATTCAATGGTAAACTTTCAACTCAATTTTCAATTTAAACCATTTCGATTTATATCAATTTCGAGCTCGATTATTGATTTAAATCATTTAAATCAAATTTAACTTCGATGTTCAATTCAATGTTCAAATCCTTTAAAAAAAAATGATTTCGAGCCAAAGTTTGAAATATCAATTTAAATTACTTTTACTTAACAATATTCTAATTTCGAATAAAATTCCAATCTTTAAAACAAATCAATTTCCGAAATTCAAATTATATTTCGATGATAACTTTAAAATCTCAACTTCGATTATTTAAACAATTCCTGTTTCCAAATTTAAATTTCAACATTTCGAGCTCAAGTTCGAAAATGATTCTATTTCCATAAATTCGATTTTTTTAAATCAAAATCAATATTAAATAATTTCAAATCTAAATCTTAAAATCATTTAATTTAACCAATCTGGTGTCCGTATATAATTTTCTATTCAATAGACAAGTGAATCGGTTATTCCAATTTAATTCAGGTATGGATATATATCATTTCAATCCAAAATAAATGTCAGAGGTATATATCATTTCGACCTATTTCTTTGTTTGCGCCAAAATTGGTCATAAACCCCAAATGTCGTGAAAGCACCAGTGTATGAACACAAATTAGCAATATATAATCACAGATCTCAGATCTAAGTAATGTAGAGGATAAAAAGTGAAGAATAATAAACTTAAAACGGAAAGAAGTAGACAGAGACGCAAGATTTTATAGTGGTTCAGCGATCTTGCCTACATCCACTCTGAAGTTGATGATTTTATTGATGTTCACTCGATGATTTCAATTGATTACAGCAGGTTTCAGTCGATAATAATGATTTACAGCAGTGAAATTCGTTAGTAGCAGCAGCAATGGAGTTTAGAACTGGATTCGGCAGAGTCTGGGCGTTGGAGAATTCAAAGAAGAAGAAGATCCCCTTTTTGTATGCCTTGGGGCTCTATTTATAGGTGTAGGAGGTTGATATTTCGCTCAGATCTCGGGAAACCCCCTCTGGCACGTGACTAGGCCCGCGTGCCCGAGCCCGCGAAGTTTCGGCCCGATCCGTGATCGATACAAACAGATTTCGTATCGATCAAGATTGTGTCCGATGGAGTCGAAATTTGGCGTGGACATTCTCCAGCACATGCGTAAGCTCCTGTGAAAATTTGGTGGCATTTGGACTTGTGGATCGCGAGATATGATCGATACGAATTGGGATTTTCGGTTGATTGCTTCGTTCGACTCGATCATTTCGACTCGATGGCTGCGCGTGCCCAGGTGATGACATAGCGAGCATTCCTTGTATCGATCCACTTTCTTCTCCGAGTTGGCCAATTCGTCCCTATATTTTCGCCTAGTTCGTATCGATGCTGCTGCCTTGTTCGTATCGATCGCCTGAGCATTGACTCGCATCCACGCATGTGACGCTGTTCGTATAAATAATTGAGAAGCGTTTCGTATCGATCATGTTAAGGAGGATCGATTCGAAACACGAGCTATCTATGGATATGAAGAAGTGCACTACATGGATACGAATCAACACATTTTATAGATATGCGAAGGCTTGTTTTAGGATGGGCTCGAACAGGACGACGCCAAGTGGATCGATACGAAATGGTGATGGTCAGATGGATGCAAAGATGAGCTTCGATCGATACGAAGTGAGCGAACTCGATAGATACGAACGGTGTATGTTCGATGGATATGAAGCAACGACTCTCTGATGGACACGAACAGTGTGAGTGCATCGATTCGAACAAGGCTCTCCTGATGGATACGAACAATGGTTCGCCGATGGAGGCGAATCTGATCAATTCGAATTGTGGCCTATTGATGGATTCGAAATAGGGTCGCTTCCTTCAATTTGCATCGATCATAACTTGAACATACGAACTCGGATTGACTTGAAATTTGGAACGCTGACTTTTATGGCTTTGCTCGTCGTGTCATATCAATTGTAGCTTAATCCAGACTCGGACAAAATTCATCGATATCCATAGTGAACCTGCGATGCATAATCGATATTCGGGAAGGCTAATCATTGTTTTTCAGCCAATTTCTTGATATCTCAACTTTGTTAAAAAGTGGGATAACACTTTGCCCCCCAAAATACGCCTTGCGGTAGGAAGGTGTGTTTTGTAATGCCATAAGTTGGATGTTCATATCCTGTTGATGACCTGCAAAGAAATTGATAGTTTTATCTGACCGCGAATGACGATCGTTCGGGACCGTATGTCATTCGAGGTAGTACGTGACCGTTCGGGGTTGGATGCCATTCGCAGCGAATGATGACCGTTCGCGGTCGGGGTGCCGTTCAAGGCGATTTGTGATCGTTTGCGATCGGTTGCCGTTCGAGGCGAATTGTGACCGTTCACGGTCGGGTGCCGTTCGAGGCGGTTTGTGACCGTTCGAGGCGAATTGTGACCGTTCGCGGTCGGGTGTCGTTCGAGGCAGTTTGTGACCGTTCGCGGTCGGGTGCCGTTCGAGGCGAATTGTGACCGTTCGCGGTCGGGTGCCATTCGAGGCGGTTTGTGTGTGCCCGGGGGGACTTAGTATCATTAGTGCCAGATTTCACGTTCGAGTGAGTTTCTGAACTTGTTTGTTATGACGGTTTATCGCCATCTCAGAGCATGCCTAAGGACCGTTCGCGACCCTGTGCATGTGTAAGTGGCTTAGCCGTTATGGAATCACAAATGGCATGCTTTTATCCAAAATAAGTCTTCCAACAGAAATCTTAAACAAAATCGAGTCTAAACATGAGAAACAGAAAATAAAAGCAAAACAGGGACGTCAAAGTGCAAACACCAACAACGATGCGGTTTATAGTCATATCAGAGCATGCCTGAGGATCGTTCGCGGTCTTGTACATGTGTAAAAAGACTAAGTCACGTTGGTGTGGAGTTTGCTACTTATTCGTCATTATCCCAATCAATTGATGACAAGCTGACGCCTCGATCCTGAGCCGTCCCCAGTAGGTGCAGGTGGTGGTCGCTCCCGCTCCACCGTTGCTGTTCCCCTTCTTACATACTGCGATAGCAGACCATTCCGGATATGTCCCTCAACCTCATCTTACAAGTGTCAGCAATCGTTCGTGCTGTGGCCATTCAGCTCGTGGAATAAGCAGTACTTGTCCGACCTTCTTTCATTGTTGGTCGGATCCCTTCTCATTGGCTTTCGATAAGGAATCTGCCCCCTGGTGTCCTGGTAGATTTTCTCTAAAGTCTCATTCAATTCCGTATAAGAGGTGAATCTCAGTTCCTTTTGTGGTCGCGTTGGTCCATCATCGTTATCCTTGGCCTTCCGTTTCCCTCAGTCAGTTCCTGAATCTACTTTAGGAAGATTTTCAATCTTGACGGCATAAACATCAACTCCTTCTTCTCTTTCAGCATTTGCATCCTCTAATCATAAAAATCCTTCAGCCTCATGATAAAATTCTCCTAGATCCATAGGAGGATCCCTTGTTAACGAATTCTCGAACTCTGTGCCATCGGCTATGCCAGATGCAGCTGCCATCAAAACCATGGATGGATCGGGTCGATCCACCGATGCTACCGCTGCATTGAATCGCGTCAGAAAGTTACTCAAAGACTCCCCGGTTCTATGTTTTAATGACGCCAAACTCATCACATTCTTGGGTCTTGAAATGTGAACCCTGAACTGCCTCATGAAACTTTCAGTAAAATCGGTCCATGTTCCAATGGAACCGCTCTCCAGTTGTCTGAACCATAATGCTGCTATGTCTGCCAGGTACAGTGGGAAGCACCGGGCCATGAACTCCTCTGATGCCCCCTAGCACTTCCATGTGCCTCATGTACTTCGTTAGATGAACCGTAGGATCCGTCCTCCCATTATACATGTCCAATGTTGGTAACTTGAATTCTGGTGGATTCCTGGCTTGCCTGATTGTAGGAGCAAAGGGACTCCTATTCACATCCTCTAGATCTCTGTTCACTAGTCCGCCTCTCATGGCTCGTCTGACCATCTCCGCCAATTTGTCACTATCTCCAAGTTGTAGTCCTTGTCTATTGCTTCTGATTTGCCCCCCAAGTTCACGAGGGATTCCTGGAATCTGCTCTCCCGGTGGAGTATTCATTTCTCTGTCAATGTCGCGTTGCGCGGTTCCACCTGGTACTCCGCCCGGGATTGGGCCAACATGCTCTGGATTATTGCCCCCTAGTTCTGGTGCTGCGCCAGATGGTCCTACTCCGTTCTGAACTCTGGTTGCTCCTTGATCTTGCGCTCCAAGCTGCCCAATTTGAAGAAACAAACTCTGGATCATTTTCTCTTGTCTTTTCATCATTGTCTCCATCTCATCCCTGGTGATGAAGATCGATGTCTGATTTGCACCTGAAGAGGCCTCTTGACTCCCTTCATGCTGACTTCTCTCTGGCCTCAGTCTTCTACTTGATTGTCTTGTCATAACTTTTCAGATCTGAATCTCTAAGCCTTCAAACTCAACTTCCAAACGATAGGATTCCTGAATTAACCTTCTCAGTGAAAGCACCAAAGTGTTTGCACCAAAATTGGTCACAAACCCCAAATGTCATGAAAGCACCAATGTATGAACACAAATTAGCAATATATAATCACAGATCTCAGATCTAAGTAATGTAGAGGATAAAAAGTGAAGAATAATAAACTTAAAACAGAAAGAAGTAGACAGAGACGTAAGATTTTATAGTGGTTCGGCGATCTTGCCTACACCCACTCTGAAGTTGATGATTTTATTGATGTTCACTCGATGATTTCAATTGATTATAGCAGGTTTCAGTCGATAATAATGATTTATAGCAGTGAAATTCGTTAGTAGCAGCAGCAATGGAGTTTAGAACTGGATTCAGAAGAGTCTGGGCGTTGGAGAATTCAAAGAAGAAGAAGATCCCCTTTCTGTATGCCTTGGGGCTCTATTTATAGGTGTAGGAGGCTGATATTTTGCGCAGATCTCGTGAGACCCCCTCTGGCACGTGACTAGGCCCGTGCGCCCGAGCCCGCGAAATTTCGGCCCGATCCGTGATCGATACGAACAGATATCGTATCGATCAAGATTGTGTCCGATGGAGCTGAAATTTGGCGTGGACATTCTCCAGCACATGCGTAAGCTCCTGTGAAAATTTGGTGGCATTTGGACTTGTGGATCGCAAGATATGATCGATACGAATTAGGATTTTCGGTTGACTGCTTCGTTCGACTCGATCATTTCGACTCGATGGCTGCGCGTGCCCAAGTGATGACGTGGCGAGCATTCCTTGTATCGATCCACTTTCTTCTCCGAGTTGGCCAATTCGTCCCCATATTTTCGCCTAGTTCGTATCGATGCTGCTGCCTTGTTCGTATCGATTGCCTGAGCATTGACTCGCATCCACGCATATGACGCTGTTCGTATAAATAATTCAGAAGCGTTTCGTATCGATCATGTTGAGGAGGATCGATTCGAAACACGAGCTATCTATGGATACGAAGAAGTGCACTACATGGATACGAATCAACACATTTTACGGATACGACGAAGGCTTGTTTTAGGATGGGCTCGAACAGGACGGCGCCAAGTGGATCGATACGAAATGGTGATGGTCAGATGGATGCGAAGATGAGCTTCGATCGATACCAAGTGAGCAAACTCGATGGATACGAACGGTGTATGTTCTATGGATACGAAGCAACGACTCTCTGATGGATACGAACAGTGTGAGCGGATCGATTCGAATAAGGCTCTCCTGATGGATACGAACAATGGTTCGCCGATGGAGGCGAATCTGATCGATTCGAAATGTAGCCTGCTGATGGATTCGAAATGGGGTCGCTTCCTTCAATTTGCATCGATCATAACTTGAACATACGAACTCGGATTGACTTGAAATTTGGAACGCTGACTTTTATGGCTTTGCTCGTCGTGTCATATCAATTGTAGCTTAATCCGGACTCGGACAAAATTCATCGATATCCATAGTGAACCTGCGATGCATAATCGATATTCGGGAAGGCTAATCATTGTTTTTCAGCCAATTTCTTGATATCTCAACTTTGTTAAAAAGTGGGATAACATTCTTAATTTATTCAAAATAATTCAATTTATAGTTTTATATACTGTAAATAATATACAGGATGATACAGGATATATCAAATTAAATAAACATCCAAATCATCCAAAATATCAACCAATAGCATCCATCACAATCAATAATCCAAACGGCCAATATAATTCACAACAATTTCATAGTTATCAATATTGGGTATTTTACTGGTCATTAAGTTCCGATCTCAAATTTACTGTCAATTTTGATTTTTAATAGTCAATTCAAATGACAATTTAGATGACTAATAAATTTATATCACATCATAGTTTCAAATTTAACTAGCATAAAAATATTTAGTCAATCATGAGCGTACAAAACACTCACCTTTATTTGAAACTGAAAATTCAAACTAACCAAACCACGATGAATCTAACTCCACAACGTAGATGACGTGGATACTAATCCAACGCAAAAACCCATACACAAATCCGACCTCGTACGAAGGAATTACGAATTGTAAACATTCAAAGATTAACTAGATTTAAGTAACTTAACTAATTAGTACTTAAATTTTAATTGCCGTATAATCACGTCATTAAATCGCGTTAATCCTTCTCCTTCCAGATCGTGCTTCATTTGGCCTCAATGTTTCGCTTTTCCTCACGCTGCACCATCCTCTGCCCATCGAACCGCCTCCGTCCACGTCCATTGACAGCCCTGACCGCCAGCTTCCAAACACCGCTCGCCTTGTGGACAACCGACCCCTGAAGCTCGCGCACATACACGCCATTGCCACTCGAAAACCCTAACTCGACTCGCCTCAACCATCGACCCCCCTGCCACGACGCCCTAGCTCTCCTTGTCGAAGTCGCGATCGATTCGAGATCGCTTCATTTTTTTTGATCTGTTGAATTGTTTTTTTTCTCTGCTATGATGGCTGCGAATCAATTTTGAATGAGAGAAGAGGGGAGGTACGAGGTAATAGGCAGAATGTATGCGGAGTGGTGTACGTTTTGACTGAGTATATAATAATATATTTGAAAATATCTAACCAAATGCCCATGAAAATTCCGAACTTCAAATGACGCGTGCCGCTTGGCGTTTATAATGTTTTACCCCCATTCCGAGCACAATGGAACTAGTCTCGAAGCCTAATTCGATCGTATGAAAAAGATACCTTTTCAAAATAAATTAATTTTAATCGAATTCCTTAAATAAATTTCTACGAGTTTCAAGCTCACACGGCCAAACGATAAGTCTGGTCGCTACAAAAACTTGAAATCCTACAATAATTCACTATTACGGATCCGATGAAACTAGTTTCATCGAAATCCGAGACAGTGGCCAAAATGACTATTTTTACATGTTAATTATTATATAAAATTTTAAATTTCTAATTATTCACTTTTAAATCCAATTTTAAATGTTAACAATCTTCATTCATATATATATATAAGATTTAAATCAATTTTCGATATTATTTTCAATCACATTAATTCAAGATTCAATTATTTAAATAATTATAGTATTAAAGTTTAAATAATTTAATTATCCAATAAATCAACATACTTCAATATAAGTTATTTAACTTATAAAATTTAGTTTTAAAATGAATTGAAATAATAAAACAACTACTTCCATTTACAGTAATTCAATATTCATTATTCAATCCCAACTATTGATTATAAACAAGTTCAATATATAGAATTTCATTTCAATATATGTTATCGCCAAAATCTTCGGAATTGTTTATTTCAAAATTTTATTCAATAAACTACAATAATAAATCATTAAATTTTAATTTCTACCTATTTTATCAAATAACCACATTAAATTTAATAATTTAAAAATAATTAAAATTACGGGTCGTTGCAGTCGCGCCCTGTACATTAGCTATTAGCCCCCGCAAATTTAGTCCAAAATTCCAGTGTGTAGGACTTTGTCACAGGTAAGACTAAATTATGATTACACATTGAAGGGAATATATGTTTGTATACAGATAGGTTATTGGTGAGCTCGCAAACCATTAGGATCAGGCGACCCTGGGAGATGTTAAGTTAGGGACAAACCGTCCAAAATAGGAGTATTTAACAGGTAGTTAAGGACAGACCGTCCAGAAGAGGTGTGTCTAACATATGTTAGATTATTGTGTTATATTGTCTGGTAGGCCCGAGTCTCCCAAAGGTTAGTAGTTAGCCAAACAAAACTGTAGTGTTCAGACAGATAGTCCATTTGTTACCTGATATGTATGTTTACGTAATAATGCTTTATAGTTTTAGCCAGTTTTGGTTGCAGGATTATGATTTGCAAAAGATATGTTTTAAAAAGATATCAGTAAGGGCAACCCGTTCCGCTAAGCGGCGTGGTCTCCCTTAATATCAAATAACCGAGATGTATAATATTATTCACACCAGGCTTTATGTCTGACTCGAAGTTTATGTTTTTCCTCTTAAACTCTCGGGTGCTCAAAATTAATTTGAGTAGGCTGAAGGTTGAGGATTTATAGGTTTTAATAGGTTGACGAATAAAGCTTCTGAAGACAAGCAGGTGGCTGACGGATAGCTATTTAGGAGTTGCTGTTTTGTTTTGCTTTATTCCGCTGTATTGTATCTAAGACAGTAATGTCTATATAGTACTCTAGTCAACCAAGGGGGCATCATCATATGTCACTCTTGGCGTATTTATGTAATAATAATCTTTTATCTGAACCTGGGAAGTGATTATGGGATTATGTAATTTGAATGTGAAACATATGTTTCTAAATGTAATCAGTAAAAATGTCATTTTTGAAATATGTGATTTTGTTTCATATTCAAATGTTTCTGATATTATGGATACCATTAACATAGCCGTATTTAGTCGCCGGAAGTTAATACTATGGATGACTATAGCATCTATAGTGCTTAGATTTGGGCCTCTAGATAGGGGATGTTACACAAAATATAATAATCAATTAGATGTAAAATAGGCGAGACAATAATATAATCAAATGAAACATAAAGAAGGACATTAGAGTACAATAGGTTCATAGATTATACAAAACAAAAGTAAAAGAGTTTATACATCTCATCATCAAAATAAACTCTAGAACCGTCTCTTAAAAATACAAGTACAGGTATAGCTCCATAGTACTACATAGTGGAATATAAGCGCTAGTAAGCTCCAAAGTATAGATATATGTAACCATAGCCTCTTGCTATAGCTCCATGCGCTGTCCAGAGCTGTTATCCCTAATCTTCTCATCTAAGAGTACCCGAGATTATAAAAGGCAAAGAATAAAACCTTAGAGCAGACATCGGTCTGGCATGAGCGATACATTATCTCAAAATACTAAAAAAAATCGTATATAGTAATAAGGATATTGGGAATGTAAGAATGTACCTGACATATCCCTACATCCAAAGAGTTAGCATATAACAAATAATATATGATAATATTCAATCACTATCATCATATGAGTGTACTGCAGTCAAAGTACAATATATGGTATTTTGGTATACGGTTGAAAATACCTACATCGTGTGACACCCTATAGTGATAAACAACAATGGCTTATATAGAATCCATCAAACAATCTTCACCATCACTCATGTGCATTGATTATATGATAACTCATATAGCATGGTCACAAGCTAGAGACTAAATCAAATCTCGGTTTCATAATGCTTGAATAAATACCACTTCTAAGGCATGGAACAAGACTCACGATCGCAAGAGTCTAGGGTAATCCCCTCTGTACGAGCACACTAGAAGCCTCCAATTTATCAACGATCCTTATGCACACATCCCCGTAATGGAACTCCATCGTTATTCTATTTCAGCTATCTCCATAGTAGAAAATGGTCGTAAATTCTATTTAGATGTCCTCATCATTGAACTTGTCCTTATGGATTAGCATCACAAATGCTATCATTGATTCGTTATCATCAAAACACCTCTAGAAACCTATCGTAAGACGTAGAGCCATCGTACTAAAGAACCAAAGTCATTGTGTCAAAGCACCACGCCATCACTACATTAGTCGCCAACCAAGTCCTAAAGTCGCATTGTGTCATCCCAGAGTCGTACACCCTTGCCCTAAGAATAAACCGAAAGTGGCCGTAAAAGAGACCCGAAGCACACCCGAAGCAAATCCGTAGTTTCCACCAAGCTGACCAGAAGTTTCCCCAAAAGCTCCCTTGCCTCATTCCCTATTTGGGTAAAACACATAATTTAACCGAAGTAACCTCACCAATAACCCAAAGCAACCACGAAGCACCCTCGGACCAATTCCTGTGTCCAACCCCAAACAATAGCTCAATCGGACTGCGTTTACTATTCGGTCTTTCATAACACAGCATGACAATGCCATCGAACGACATTTGCTATCCAAGTCTTCAAACCACCAAACATGAATCCTACTCGAAGCGGACCGCCCTATGTCCCAAAGTCACACCTAAAGCAACCCATCATGGGACTAAAACCCTCTGGACAAAAATGCTGCAGTATCTCCAAACGCCATTTTCGCATAAATTTCTTCGCTACGCTCCATACTTCAACCCGCATGCATTCCCTATGCATTGATACGATTCCAAACATCCTAGAGCCTATCCATCGAAGTTCGATATACGTTTTACTACCTCTAGTTTGCTTCGATGAGCAATTTCAACCGTTCAAGCATACAAACAAACACCATACATGCATAAATCAACATCCAAACATACATCAAATCATGGAAAATCATCATATAATGTATATAACATAGTCTAACACCTATAGTGGCAATCATACATCTAAATAGTAATTTTATAACACTTTAAATCATTTTATTCTTGTTTTTACTTTAGTTTAGGATTTAAAATTGTATAAAAACATGATTTTGACCCTAAAAATGGATTCAAAATATGTTAAAACATGTAGATGCATATACAATAAGATGGGAGAAGATAAACTACTTACCTAACACCTAAAAAGTAGCGATTTACATGCAAAATGAGGTAAATCCAAAAACAGCTAGCACAAATCTGAAATTTCCTCCCTAAAAATGTAGATTTGAAAGAATCTTATTAAGCACATTACTAATGTACCCTTAATCAATGATTTAGACTTGATTTGGAAGAGAGAGTAGAAGTCATTGGCTAAAAGAAGTTTAATGGAGGCTTAGATCTATATGGAAAGATGGAATAAGGAATTAGAGATGACTATTTTAGCCATATTAACTATAAAACTCGAAATGGGATGATGAGCTTGCCCCTAAAGCTTTCTAATTACCCACTAAGCCATCCTAAAATCTATTTAACTTCAAACAACCATATCTCCCAAGCAGTAAGTCCAAATCGCTTTCATGGCCACTCTACAGAAAAGGTAACCTTCGTATCTTTCCAATAGAAGTAGCTTGAGGACCTAATTCGGCTCTTACCAAACGTTATAGCTATTACCAGATTTTAAGAGTAAAATCGTTCAAAAAATTTCTCGAGGACAAAATTGTTATTACTCAACTTTCCTTAAAATTATATTGTCATATGACCCAATGTGAATTTAAAAAGAATATTTTACGAACCTCCGATATGTGCTCCACCATCTTCCTTCTAAGCTGCTTCGTATCGCGCCCTATGATATGAATAAGCCTACAAGGTTTCGAAGCTTCTGGTTCAATTTCAATGTCATGCAGCTAACTCAGTTCAACTATCACGCCTGAACCGTGCACTAACTGCCATAAATAAGAGACGTGAAACACATTGTGTGCACCCATCATCATCTGAGGTAAGTCAACTTTGTAAGCTAGGTTTCCAGTCCTCTGAAGTATCGAAAAAGGACCAATGAATCTCGGCACCAACTTCCCTTTAACATCGAATCGAACAACATTCTTCAACAGAGAGATCTTGATAAACACTATATCACCGACAAAGAACTCTATATCTCGCCTTTTCTATCAGTTTAGATCTTCTGTCTATCCTGAGCAGCTTTCATTCATTTTCGAATGATGTCGATCTTCTCCTATGTCTCTTTGATCATATTTGGTCCAAGTATCAGTTTTTCTCTCGCTTTAAACAAACATGAAGGACCATTGCATTGTCGGCCATATAATGCCTCAGATGGTGCTATATTGATGCTGGATTAATAACTATTATTGCATGCAAATTCTACCAAATGCAAGTGATCGTCCTAGGATCCACCGAAGTCGAGAATGCAAGCTCAGCAGAGATCTTCTAAGATACAATTCATCGTTTTGGTCCATCCATCAGTTTGTGGGTAATAAGCAGTACTTAGATGTAGCTATGTCCCCAATGCTTCTTGTAAGCTCTTCCAAGACCTACTAGTGGACAAAGGGTCTCGGTCGCTCATAATGCACTTCGGCAAATCGTGAAATCACACAATCCATTTCATATATAACTCGGCCAATATGGATGTCGTTCTACTAGACTTTACGAGTACAAATCTAGGACGTTTTGTCAATCCATCAACTATGGCCTAGATGGTACTATACCCTCCTCTCGTTCGGGGAAATCCATCGATAACTATTTCCACTTCCATTCGGGAATCTCAAGTGATTGCAGCAAATCACTCGGCTTCTTCTGCTCTACCTTTACCAACTAACATTTCATGCACTTTAAAATGAATTGTAACGACCCATATTTTACATATCGGATGATCAAAAATATTTATATTATTTTTGTATAGGGTCGTATGATTCCATTACTTTCGAAAATGACTGCTAGAGACATTTTCTATCCTTCGAATTTTTCTCAAACGGTTTGGACCCTAAAAATCTTGTTTGTCCTATAACTTTTGATAGGATTCAAATTAGGGTCTAAAACCACTTCCATTAGATCGGGATGATGGTTTCTCTTTCCATAGAGTGGTCACTATAGGAAAATGAACTTACCATTTAGGAGTTATGTCATTTTGAAGTTCATTTGTAAACAGCTTAATCAGTAATTAGTGATTTAATGGTTTGACCTAAAAAACTATTTCGGGATTAGCATCATGTTGGGGCCGATGGGGCTTCTCTCCATCATTGCACACTTCCCAAAAATAGAGAGAAAACCACATTAACCACTTCTAAGCCAAAAAGTTACCCTAAACCCTATTTTAATTAGCCAAATTTAATTATTAGAAGGAGATTAGCGCAATTAGCACTTGGATTTGAAGATTTGCTATTGGAGATACTTGGAACAACCGTTCATCTTGGATTTTGTGACTACTTTAGATTGCTTAGGATCTGTGCAGTTAATGCCCCGCTATATCCCCGCAATAACTCTGATATATCTTATAGCGGATTCCTACCGCTACGATTTTTCCATATCCCCAACATATAGCCTTTCCGCTTTAATCCCCGCTATTTCCGCTATATCCCGTTATTTCCGCTATATTCCGCTATTTCCGCTATATCTTCTATAAAAAATTGGATTGAAAATTGATATTTATACGCTATAAAAATTATGAAATTAATTAATTTCATTGAATTTTTTATATATGTTTAGAAATGATAATACTCTAATATTCTACTAAATTAAATTAAGTTATATAACAGTTTTACGTTCATTTACAATACATTTGCACATATTTTTATTTAAAATTATTTTTGTATTAAGTACAATTCAATTGAATGTTAATTTTTCACATAATTACTATCTATATATTTGTAAAAACAACAAGTATGGGATTTATATGCTATTTTAGAGTAATCCGATATATCCCGCTATATCTTCGCTACATCCCCGCTATGACTTTTTGCACCTCTACCGCATTGAATCCACCGAGCGCTTTAACTGCACAGCTTAGGATTTAGTTGAGTGGTTGTGACCTCTCACTTACTATTTAGTCATTATACATTTTAAAATGATTTTTGGATCCTAAAATGTGTTTTAAACTTTAACTAATCACATAAGTAAATTTCACAAGATATGTAAAAAAATTATGAAATTTGTGTTCTTATGGATCTCCCTTATTCTTATAGTTAAACCTTTAGTTTTAGGCATCATTTTGGGGTGTATGGATGCATGATTGTTAGGGTATATTATATGTAATGATTTCTTGAATGGTTGAAAGCACCGATCGAATGTTGAATTAGTTTTAGGAACAAGTCATGGATCAGTGATGACCCATGAAGGTCAGATCGTCTAAATGACTTGCGGTCCATAGGGTAGGTCAAGGAGGACACACTAAAGGTATGTTTAAAATTTTATGACTTTTAGAGTTCGTTTGCTCAAGATATGGGCAAAATAAGATGGTTCGGTGTTGATGGATCAGTGGGAAGTTGCTTTGAGTTTTGGATGTGTTGGTTCGAATCCTAGGGATGTTTGCTTCGGGTCCCAAGTGAAGGTGTATGGGTTGCATGATGGAGGTGATAAAATTTCAAACAAGGGATTAGTTGTGAGTGGTGCTCCGAGCTAGGAGTTGGATTGCTTTAGGATTTTCTTTGAGTTATGCGTCTGAGCTTACTTGGAGTTGTATGAAGTGGAAGGAAATTTGGCCAAGGGTTGAATCGATGATCATAGATCGGTATCGATCCATGGGGCTCAGATCAGCGTGATGGTTCGTCGGAGGTTTCACATGGTGAAGTATGGCTTAGTGGCGTCAAAGTGTGGGGTCGATGATGGGATGGATCGGTGATGATGGGTTGGGATTCACGGTTCGGTGGCAATGGATCGGTGAGGGAAATTTGCAAGGTGGCTTCGAGTCATTCATGTGTTCACTTCAGGCCGCTAAGGCATTTGCTTCAAGTCAGGGAGATAGTTGCTTTGGATCATTTTATCTTCACTTGCTTTAAGCCACACCATTAGATTTTTCGAGCTATGGCTCGGGTCGGCATCGAACCATGGTATTCGGTGATGATTTTCGACGATGACTATGTGTGATTCGACAATGATGATTCCATGATGGGAAGCGATAGCTTCGACGATGGATAACTATACTTTGAGACGCAGAGTAGGTGACTACGAGTCGGGCTGAAGGAACTATTAGAGGAAGGTTATGGGATGAACAATGATATTATATGACTAACGATTACTATCTAGGATAGTTCCCGACTACGACGACTTCAGATGGGAGTTGTAAGGACAGTTCCAGGATGTGCTCTGCTATGGATGATGTGTGTAGAGGGATTGTTGATATCTGTAGGTTTCGAAGTGTCCAGATAAAGTTGGGGCAACTAAGGATGCCCACTTGGGGGTATGATATGCCCTAGATCGCACGATGTTTCGATCTATTTTACCCTGGACTGGGTGCAATGGTAGTCTAGTTCCTGACCTTCCAAGTGGCATGGATTTGAGTACCAAGAAACTGGGACGTTGAGTAGTTCTTGACTATGCGATGGGTTCATACAAGTATCATCCAACGCAATAAGTGAGTGAATGTGAGGATAGATGATGGACACTATGTTTGTCTGATTGTTTATCACCCTAGGGATGTGACACAACGTAAATATATCGATATAGATAACTAGACACCTATTAGTACTTTGATGTACAATACTCAATGACGATTATGATGTAGAGTATCATATATATGTTATGCGCTAACTCCATGGATGCAGGGACATGTCAGGTATGATTTTCCATACCATTTGCTATAGTATATTGACTTTATTATTAAAGATTTTCTACCGTCCACACCATACTTTTATCCGACTTAGGACTTTATGCTTTACTTCCTATTATTCCAAGTACTCTTAAATGAGTAGATTAGGGATACCAGGTCTGGTGAGCGCGTGGAGCTGGACAGAGGATGGGCAGGAGGTCATACTCTCGTATTACTACATTTATGTATTATGATTTTCTATTCTACTGCACAACACTATGGAGCTTTCTAGTGCCTTTATTATCTAGACATAGTTTATTTATGGGTTATTATTTGATGTATAACTCTATCACTTATGCTGTATACTGTATGGATCTGTATATTCTAATTTCTATAGCTCATCCCGTTATTATTGTCTTGCCTATTTTATATCTGAAATGTTTCCATTTATATTTTATTCAATGCGCTATAAGATATACGACTAGTTTTGTGATTGTTTTACTTTACTTTACAACCTTTTGATAATCGTCCTATATCAATCGAGCATCGATTATGGGGCACTCTACTGGTTATTATCATTATTGGGTGTCGATGGTGTAGGGCGGTCGTGACAGTTAGAGTTACCACTTAGGTTGATAGTTTAACCTAAGGGATACCATGGTCCAGTAGAGATAGAGTAGAAGTTCTCGGCTTATACTAATCGAGTGTGTGTATATATGAGAGCACGTAATTGTTGTATATTTTGGTTTTCAAAATCATATGGCAGTGTATATATAGTATGAAGTCGCACTGCACACACAGTACTACTTAAGCAGAATTCCGTATAGAGAGACTGATCGTCCTTATTACAAATTTAAGGATGAGTCATCAATCAAGGAATGCTACTAGGAACTCCATCTCTGGAGTCAAAGAGGGAGCTGGCTTGAGAGGTGCTAATCCCAACTTGCAGACCATTTTCAATACCATGATGTAGAACATGTTGCAGAATGCTCAAGTAGCTGCTCTGAATGTTGCTATTGAAGGTGGTGCTTCAGTGCAGGCACCTAGAGTTGATTTCGCTAAGCTGAACAAGGACTTTGATAGTCTAGCAGGTAATCCGTTCTAAGGAACGGATTCAGCGGTGGAAGTGCAGGCATGGCTTGATACCTGTGAAAGGATTTTCAATGACATAGAGCCGAATGATGCTATAAAAAGATGATTGGATTCCTGATAGCTTCAAGGGCAATCCATGAACTAGTGGAATGCAGTGAGGGTTACTACTTCCGAGAATAAGTTTACTTGGGACCGGTTCAAAGCCAGATTTGAGTAGTAGTTTATACCGGCAGCTTAAAAGTCAGTCTTTTTCCGTAAGTTTAGGGATATGAAGCAAGGAGATATGACTGTTTCCAAGTACATTGCTGAGTTCAATACCTTGTCAAAATATGTGATGTCCTTTACCGACATTCCATTAAAGAAGAATGAAAAGTTCGTCATTGGCTTAGACGATTACTTAAGGGTGAAACTCGTGAGTCGTATTGATGAGACTTTCAAGATGAAAGTTGAGAAGGCCCTGAGGCATGAGAGTCTATATCCGAAACTGAAAGCTATTATTTCTAAAGAAGGTAAAAGCCGCAATCGGGTAGGGAAGGCAAGAAGAAATGGAATAATAACACGATAAAGCAGTTTCAGAACAAAGAAGTCCAAAAGAAGAAGATAAAAAGTGGGCCGATTTGCTATAACTGCTTGGAAAAATGCCACTTTAGTAGAGACTGCAAAGCCTAAGAAGAAGCGGGTGGTGAAATCATGTGCTCTCAATGTTGCCCCAATTTCGACAAGTGCTCCATCGGTGAAAGTGAAGGGGAAGAGCGTTGTTATTTAAGGTATGCTTTCGATTTATGATTTTTCCATACGTGTTTTCTTTGATACCAGCGCTTCATATTCCTTTATATCTAGTAACCTAGTAGATAGATTAGGGTTGAAACCCAAAATTGTTGACCGATCTTTGATTGTGATGAACCATGTAGGAGGCTCGACTAGCTTGTGTTTGGTTTATTACGGTTTGGTCTTATCGAGTCATGGATGTTCTTTTGATTGTGATTGTTTTGGGTTTCGTTGGGTTTGGAATTATTCTAGGTATGGACTGGCTTCATAGATACCGAGTGATGGTGGATTGTGAGAAGTTATTGGTGATGATTGGGTAGACGAAAGGCGGACGGTAGTGTTAGGCTGCCTACCAGATAATGAATTGATGGTAAGCTTTTTATATTCGCACGATATCCCACTCGGTGAGTTGTTATCAGTACAAATGTCTAGGGAGTATCCATACATCTTTGAGGTGGTGACCGGACTTCCACCACATAGAGAAATTGAGTTCCGTATTGATTTAGTTAAAGATGTCGGACCGATAGTGATGCCTTTGAGGAGGATAGCGCCTAGAGACCAGTAGGAGCTTGAGGTGCAAGTGAATGACCTATTAATAGGAGGGTTCTTTCACAGAACTATTTCTAAGTGGGAAGTGCCCGTAGTATTTGCCAAGAAGGCGAATGGTTCCATTAGATTGTGTGTTGATTACTGTGAGCTGAATAAAGTAACGAAAAAGAAAAAGTATCCACTCCTACTTATTGATGACTTGTTCAATTAGCTTTATGGTGTTAGAGTACATTTTCAGTTGGATCTTGCAATAGGATTTCAACAATTGGGTGTAGCAATGGAGAATGTGCCGATTACAGCGTTTCATTGCCATAAGGTTTCTATGAGCGGTTGATTATGCCGTTTAGGCTAACTAACGTGTCGGCATACTTAGTTAATCTCATAAACCTTTTTTCAGAGGTTAGGTAAATAAACTTGTTCTTGTTTTCGTCGATGATATTCTTGTTTACTAATGGACATAGGGGGAACACAAGACACGTTTGAGGATTGTGCTGGAGGTGCTAAGAAGCATCGACCGAAAGCAAAATTTTCGAAGTGTTACTTCTAGAGGAAGGAAGTGAGATTTTTCGGTCATGTTGTCTCTGAACAGGGCATTACCATAGATCATGCAAAAGTTGCAGCAGTCCAAGATTGGACCAGACCCAAAATACGGCGTAAGAAGTTTCATGGGGTTAGTTGGATATTATAAACGATTCATCCAAGACTTCTCTGAAGTAGTCGCACCGTTGACTCAGTTGACGAAAAAGAATCAGACTTTTACTTAGGAAGCAAGATGTGACCATGCATTCGTGAGTCTAATTGAAATGTTGATGAGTGCACCAGTATTTACCTTTCCAATTGGAAATAAAGAGATGATGGTATACACTGATGCTTGTTGTACCGGATTGGACGTGGTATTGAAGTAGAGAGGCAAAGCTGTTGCATATGCTAGTCAACAACTGAAGCCACATGAGAAAAAATACCCGACCCATGATTTGTAGTTAGCAGCAATTGTATTTGAGCTAAAGATCTGGAGGCACTACCTTTTAGGATAGAAGTTTGAGCTGTTCATCGACCATAAATCATCGAAGTACCTCTTTTCATAGAAGGATCTTAACCTTCGTCGACCTCGATGGTTAGAGTTCCCATCATCTTATGTCTTTGATTTTGCATATACAGTGGAAAAAAGAAATGCAGTTGTTGATGCATTAAGTAAGAGACATGCCAGCATTGGGGCTATGTTCCTAGAGTGGACGTCGTTAAAGTATATTGCTGGTTATGATTTCTGATCGAGATGCAAGCTAGAGCTAGAGATATTGGTGAGCTTGACTATCAGACCTACTTTGGTTGAGCTGATAAGTACTAGTTAGTAGCATGATGCTAGATTAGCTGAGATCATCGCTAAGATCGAAGATGGAGTAGAGTCTGAAGAGAAGAGATAGTATGGACTCGAGCAAGATGGTTGGCTTCGTAAAGATGGAAGATTATTTATTCCTGATGTCGATGGGTTGAGGATGAGGTGCTACGAGAGTGCCATCATTCAAGATTGACTATCCATCCTGGCGGCAATAAAATGTATCATTATATGAAGCAGACTTATTATTGGGAGGGGATGAAGAAAGACATTGGAACATTCATCTTGAAGTGCATGACCTACTAGTTGGTTAAGGCAGAGAAGAAGAAGCCTAGTGGTTTAAATCAACCGATGGTAGTTCTTAAGTAGAAATGGGAGCAAGTATCGATGGATTTCATCAATGGGCTGCCAAGAACAAGAGAAGAGTACGATAGCATTTGAGTCATAGTCGATCGATTGAGCAAAAGCGTTGGATTTATACCTATCAAGTCAAGTAGAACGACAACCAAACTGGTTGAATTGCATATGAAATGGATAGTACAATTCCACGGTATGCCAAAGAGCATTATAAGTGAATGAGACTCATTGTTTACTAGTGGGTTTTGGAAGAGTTTATAAGGGGTGTTGAGGACAGAGCTACATCTGAGTATGGCTCATCACCCTCAAACTGACGGCCAAACCGAAAGTATGAATAGTATCTCAGAGGATCTCTTGTGGGCTTGTATATTGACTTTGGAGGCTCTTGGGATGATCACTTACATCCCATTGAATTCACATACAACAAAAGTAATCAGTCCAACATAATATGGCACCATTCGAAGCTTTGTATGGCCTGTTATGCAATGCTTCCTCGCGTTGGTGAGAAGCGGACAAAAAACTGATACTTAGGCTAGATATGGTTAGAGAAACATTAGAGAAGATTGAGATCATTTGACAACGGATGAACAGACCGAAGAGCTACGATGATAGGATAATTAGAGATCTAGAGTTATCTATCAGCGACATGGTATTTGTCAAGATCACTCTATTGAAGAATGTAATCCAGTTCGGTAGTAAAGGAAAGTTAGCATCAAGATTCATAGGTCCTTTTTCGATATTAGAGAGGATTGGGAGCCTTGCCTTACATAATCAACTTGCCTCAAAGAATGGTAGGAGTGCACAATGTGTTCCACATTTGTTATTTGAAAAAATTTATGCACGACTCACACGTAACTATCACACAAGGTCAACTAGATGATATCAAGATTTAACCAAAGGCTTCAAGACCTTGTAGACCTATTCGTATTATTGAACGTGATATGAAGTAGCTTAGGAAGAAGACGGTGAAGTTGGTGAAGGTTCAGTGGAGTGAAAGCAAAGGCGATTGCACTAGGGAGATTGAGGAGAGCGTGACAACAAATTGTCCGGAGCTCTTTACTTGGTGATAATTTCTATTTATCGCTTTTACTTTCACTTATGATAAAGTATACCTTAGTATAATATCCTACATGCTAGGATAGACTTAGATATTATCTTTTACATCCATTGTTGTTGTGTTTGCACATTTGATGTGTGATGGTTGCCTATGCTTGTATATGGTTGTTAAGCATGGAAGATAACCCTATTAATGTTATTAAGAATTTAGGGGGCAAAATAAATTCCTAGGGAGGAGAAAATGTAACGACCCATATTTTACGTATCAGAGGATTGTAAAATATTTATATTATTTTTGTATAGGATTGTATGATTATATAACTTTGGTAAATGACTACTATAGACATTTTCCATCCTTATAATTATTATCGGATGATATTGATTCTAAAAATCTTGTATGGCCTATAAATTTTGATAAGAGCTGAATTGGAGTCTAAAACCACATCTATTAGATCGAGATGATGGTTTCTTTTTTCGTAGAGTTTGGTCATAAAAGGAAAACATACTTACTTTTTAAGAGTTATGGCTGTTTGAAGTTTCATTTGATTTTGAATAGCTTAATGAGTAATTAGTGAGTTAATGGCTAGGCCTAAAGCCCATTTACATCATGTAAGGGTTGATGGGACTTCTCTCCATCATTACACACTTTCCAAAATGGAGAGAAAACCACGATTAACCACTTTTAGGACAAAAAGTTATCCTAAACCCTAATTTATTAGCCAAATCTTGTCATTAGAAGGAGATTAGCGTAGTTAGCACTTGGATTTGAAGATATGCTATTAGAGATCACTTGGAGCTACTGTTCATCTTGGATTTCGCTACTTTGGATTGCTTTGGATTTAGGTGAGTGTTGAGGACCTCTCATTTACTAATTAGTCATTATATACTTTAAAATGATGTTTAAAATGATTTTTTAAATCTTAAAACATGTTTTACACTTTAACTAATCACATATGTAAATTTAAAATGATTTGAAAAAGATTTGTGAAATTTGTGTTCTTATGGATCTCTCTTGTTCTTATAGTTATACCTTTAGATTTAGTCTTCATTTTGATGTGTATTGATGTATGCTTGTTAGGATATATTAAATGTAATGATTGCTTAAATGTACAATGTTTGAATGGTTGAAAAACCCGTTCGAATGGCGATTTAGTTTTAGGAACAAGTCATGGATCGATGATGACCCATAAAAGTCAAGTCATCCAAATGACTTGCAATCCATAGCATAGGTTAAGGAGGACACACTAAAGCTATGTTTCAAATTTCAAGTCTTTTGGAGTTTGTTTACTCGAGTTATGGGCAAAAGAAGATGGTTCGGTGTTGATGGATCCGTGGGAAGTTGCTTTGAGTTTTGGATGTATTGCTTCGAATCCTAGGGGAGTTTGCTTCTAGTCGCAAGTGAAAGTGTATGGGTCGCGTGATGGAGGTGAGAAAATCCCAATTGAGGGATTGGTCGCGTGTGGTTCTCTGTGTGAGGAATGCGGATTACGGATCTTAAGGCTAGAATTAACACTAGAGGGGGGTGAATAGTGTTTTAAGAAATTTGTTAATCTTTTTGAGTTTATCTTAATTTGTTAACAATGTATACACTAATCAGACACAGATATGAACACAGAATCAAACACAGATGCAAATATAAAGTAAAAGCAGTAAAGGAAAGAACACACCGGATTTTATACTGGTTCAGAGTTACCCTACATCTAGTCCCGCACAACTAAGTACGGATTTCCTTTCAAAAGCAATTCAACAATTACAACCCTTGGTTTCAAGGCTACGAGGTACACCCTCCAGAATCACAATCCTCTGGGTAGAGATACTTGATTTCCGGGGCAACAAGTTCACCCAATTGATTTCCAGGGCTACAATCACACCTTCTCTCGCTCAATTGATTACAAAAAGTCTATAACTCAGATTAGCACTTGGATCTTGTAGAGATAGTGGAGAGAATCAAAACCAGAAACTATCTAGTTAGATTCGATATTGATTTCGGCAGAGTAATGGTGTAATTTGTGAATAAGAAAGTGGAGAAGAAGAAGAGAAGTTAAATCAGAGAAAAGTAATTAAAATTCGTTGAAAACACCCTTTATTTATAGTAGATCAATAGCCATGTCCATTGGTGAAGGGATGTGGCGAATAGACACTTCTTTTAAAAAACAATTTAACTGTCACCATGTCGACAAGGGTACATGTGACCATGTCGACATGCCCTTGTAATTTTTGGTGATTTGTTTTTCTTTGAAAATAATTTATATATTATATTATACTTATATTTAAACTTTAAAATATACTTATATATAGTTATAATACATAAATAGCTACAGAGAACAATAATAAAATATATATAATAATTTTCTATACTTTTATATTTAAATCTTAAGTATAAATATATAAAACAGCTAAATATATTAATATCAGAATTATAGTTTAAAAACTTAGGATGATAATTTAAAATCAAAGATATTTAAAATTAAGGATATTTAAAACTAAGAATAATTTTGAGGCTAAAATATATTGAAAAACCAGGACAGATGATTTTGGTTTTTAAACAGGAATATTTAAAATCATTTTGAAAAACAAGCTATATATATTTTGAAAATCATTTTGAAATAAAAGTAAGTGGATACAAAAAGATGTTCCACTAGATTTTTCGTAGGTTCCATCCCTTTAACGAGCACGAAGTGGATTCCATTCCACGAATAAAATAGATTTTAAGATGTTAGTGCCTTTCTATGAGTTTTAACAATATTCCTAACTATATAACTTATCTTGGAAACTTGAACTCTTGAAATTCTTGATACTCATGAGTCTTGAATCTTGATATCTTCAATCTTTGATCTTGAATCTTTATACTGTACAGTTCTTCATTCTTTAGTACCTGCAAACATATCTATATATATCTACACAATAATGTTAGTATTAAATATTTTATAATCTAATTCTAAGTAAGGTTGTTGTCATCAAAACCATCTCCTCAGGGACTAACACACTGGGCTAGGTCGGGGATTGCTTCGGGACTTGCTTCAAGCTATGCGTATGAGTTTACTTGGAGATGAAGAAGTGGAAGGAAATTTGGCCAAGGGTTGGATCCATGACCATGGATCGGTATTGATCCATGGGGCTCATATCGGTGGTGATAGTTCGGTGAAGGAGGGTTTCACATGGTGAAGTATGGCTTAGTGGCGTTGAAGTATGGGGTTGATAATGGGATGGATCAGGGTTCACGGTTCGTTGATGATGAACATATGAGGGAAATTTGCAAGGTGGCTTCGAGTTATTCATGTGTTAACTTTGGGCTGCCAAGACATTTGATTCGAGTCACAGTGATAGTTGCTTTGGGTCTTCATGTTTTCACTTACTTCGAGCCAAACCTTTAGATTTTTTGAGCTAACGCTCTAGTCGCCACCTAATCATAGTGTTCGGTGACGATTTTCGACGACGACGACGCATGATTCGACGATGATGATTCCACGATGAAAGTTACAGCTTCGACGATGGATAGCTGTACTTCGAGACATAGAATAGGTGACTTGACTCGGAGTGAAGGAACTATTGGAGGAAGGTTATGGGACAAACAATGATATTATATGACTAACGATGGGCGTCTAGAATAGTACTTGACTTTGACGACTTCAAATGAGAGTTAAGTACAATTCCAGAAAGTGCTCCGGTGCGGATGATGTGTGAAAATGGATCATTGATATTCATAGGTTTTGAAATGTACTCGTAAAGTTGGGGTATGAGAGGACACTCACTTGGGAGTGCGATGTGCCCTAGATCGCCTGATATTTTGATCTATTTTACCCTAGACTGAGTGCGATCGCAATCTAGTTCCTAACCTACCGAGTGGCATGGATTCGAGCACCAGGAAACCGGGACGTTGAGCAGTCCTTGACTATGCGATGGTATCATACTAGTATATCCAACGCACTAAGTGAGTGTGTGAGAATAGATGATGGATGTTATGTTCGTTTGATTGTTTATCACCCTTGGGATGCCATATGACGTAGATACCATCGATGTAAATATCTAGACACCCATTAGTACTTTGATGTGTAGTAAACCGTGATGATTACTGTTAGCAAATAAATTTGCAAACCCTGAAAGTGCTTGGGAAATTGAGTTTAATTAAGAAGAAGCCTTTTAGAGGCTTGTCGAAGCTATTAATGCATTAAGAGTTTCCATGACAATGCTTGGAGTTTTCGTCATAGTAGAAGTTGTATATGCAAGGCAAGTACAAGTTTGAAGTTAAATAATTGTTCAAATCACAAATCAAAAGTCGCAATCAAGTATGCTATGCTATGTCCTTTTTTAATATTCGAATTCCGATGTGTACCATGTTCCTAAATTACAATATGCTTTAAAATCCCCAAATTGATTTAGGGTCTACAATATAAGAAATGAGAGAAGAGAAAATTTTGTCCCTAAAATGACACCCCTAGGTTTGTATTTATAGAGGTGAGCGGCCATCTCTTCGCATCTTGGGTTTTTCATCTAGCTTCAACTCCGTCAGCACTTAGTATTGGTCTCTCCACTAGTATGTCTTTGGGGGGATTAACTTTAATGAAGCCTGTCCTCGACTATGTTAATTTAACTTCTATCTTCATAACTGGACATCATATGCAAGAGGCAACATTGTCTCATCCTTGATGTCTTCGACGCTAGCATCAATTGGTGTTGGTATAGAAGGATACCTTCGAATCACTGTAACATATGATGTTGCCTCTCTGTAATACGAGGATCTTTATGGATGTTGATAGTGCTCCCTATCAACACCGGTTACATAACATCTTTGGAGAACTTGCAAAGTGCAATGCTGCTTGTATATGGACGGAGCACAAAGTGGTTATTAGTGGAGTGGGGCATTGCTATGCGTATAACGCCGTCGAGGAGCTTGTGTGGTGTGATGCAGATAGGGCTTTGCATCAAAGAAACTTGTTATGACCACTCTGACATTATCAAACAACTGGCAAAGTGGGTTGTGCTTGACCTCTTCGACATTGATCTGTAGGTGCTTCGCCAGTTATATGCCTTTGATGCACGGTGTGATTACTGACGAAGTGGGATATAACCCTTATGTCCATTTGACCTCATCGTAGGGCTATCCTTGGTGTCACTGTGTTTTAGCATCTTCGAAGCACTTGTGAGGTACATGATGGTCATGGCTTCGCTTCAATGGAACATGCTGTGACCACTTCGACACCTTATAATATCTTGTGAGGTGATTTGCATTTGACCTCTTCGCTTGTTTGGTTATATGCAACATTATGTATACTCTATTGCAGTTATGGAGTGACATTCTACCTCTTCGAAACTATCCCACAAGTACTCTGATGGTTCTATATCTTCGATAGTGGTCATAGCATGCGGAGTGATCAAGGAACAATTACAAACATTGACGTTGTCTCTTAAACACTTCTTATTGGTGGCACATTGAACTCCTTCGATGAGATTTATTGTTGTAACACTTGCCCCCTAGTATAGAGGAGCCTTTGACTTTTCAAGTCATTATTATGGGAGATGTTCATTTCTCGCCTTTTGGTCTTCTCGCGTTCATCCCGTTCATTAATTTAAAACTAATCCAATGGTTTTAAACAAGAATTCTTGAACATGCGGGTTTCTTCCCTCTTTCTCTTTTACCTGCAATTTGAAAAGAAACACTTGAACATGAATCAAGCTTTTAAATTCAACTGCAAATCTGAGTTCTTTGATAGTAGCTTTCACAACTAAAGTATGATCTCGTTTAATTAGATTACAAATCGATTTTCATGATTTTCTTAATATAACTTTGATTAGGTTTTTAATTTGCATCTTGCTGCTATTGAATCGGCGATCGAATTTATTCATCTGATTTTAATTCTTAATTTGATTATCAAGTTTCTATTATTGATTTTATTAACATCAAACATATGGCATAGTTTTTTATTGATCCATTCTAATAAGTTCCTTAAGAATGATAATTTTAAAATTTGGGGATTTTGCTATTTTCAAAGGTTCGATTATTTTTCATGGATTCAATCTGAACCTTATTGACCTCAGATTAAAGTTTAGATTAGGTCTTAAGGTTTTAATGGTCATTAATCTTAGTGATGGTGAACTTAAGTTAGATTAACAATAGGTTTTTCATTATTAATTAGTGTAAACATTTCATCAAACACATTATAGGTCAGTTATTGGAAATGATAATTTATTTGACCTGCAACCCGCTATCAAACAACCTTGACGACACTTATAGCTTTTCCAAGATGGTCGAAGTCGAAATCCCCTACCATCTTATTAGTTCATTAATGAATGTTTTCAGCACGAAGCTTTCGTATTATAGATGATGTGTTGATGACAAAGGCAATCTTAGCACAAGTTTTCATTACAACAACATTGACCATTCTTGATGACATTATACTTATTGTATTTCATAAAACTTTATGTCATTGTTGTAACACCCCTAATTTTTGATAACACTATTCAGGAGATTTGATTAGATAAATTAAATAGAATAATGTAAATGTTAAGTGATAAGAGGATTGAGATTTGAATGAATACTAAAGGGGTCGTGCTCAATTTATTTAATTAAATAGGCTTAAGAATGGGTTATAAGTTAATTAATTTACATAAGGGTATATTAGGAAATGCCGTACATAACCCTTACCCTTATATATATTCACATTCCTTACACCATTCACGGTTATTTCTCATTTCACGAAAACAAAACAAAAACGTAAAGAGGAGCCGACTGTTTGCACCAAAATTGGTCACAAACACCCGATAGTCGTTGAGAGCACAAGTACACAATCACAATTCACAGATAACAGATATGTAGAGAAATGAAAATGAAGAACACTCAGAAAATTGAAAAGAATAGCAGTAAACAACACAGATTTTATAGTGGTTCGGCGATCTTGCCTACGTCCACTCTGAAGCTTATGATTTTATTGATTCACTTGATAACTTCAATCTGTTACAGCATATTACAATTGATGATAGCTCTGAAATTCGAATACAACAGTGATCATAAGATGTAGAATTGAATCCGGCAGAGTCTGGACGTTGAATCGCCAAAAGCCCCCTTTTCTGTAGGCTTCAGGGGGCTATTTATAGGCGTAGGAGGCTGAGATCGCACTCAAACTTCGGGAGACTTCTTATGGCATGTGAGTAGGCCCACGCGACTGGTCCCACCAAGTTTCGGCTCGATCTGTGATCGATACGAATTGATTTCGTATCCATCAAGAATTAGTCCAATCGAGCTGAAACTTGGCAGGAACATTCTTTACCTTGTGCGCAAGCTTCTGTGAAAATTTCGTAGCATTTGGACCTGTAGAACGTGAGATATGATCGATACGAGTTGAAGTTTCTCGGTTGGCTGTTTGCTTCGAGTCCATCACTTCGAATCCATGCCTTCGAACCGATGGTTGCACGTGATAACGCGGTGACGTGGTGCACACTCCTCGCATCGATCCGCCTTTTGCTCCGAGTTGACCGTGTCGCATCCATGAATATCGCCTCGTTCGTATCAAAGACTGTTGGCTCGTTTGAGTCAATAGCCGTTGCATAGCTCGAATCCATAAATAACGTGTACTTCGTACCAGTTTGCAGCGTGCCCACTTCGTATCGATGGAGGTGGCATTGTTCGCATCGATGGAAGTTGTCTCCATTTGATCAATACAAACAAGCGTATTTGTGATGGATACGAAGTGAGGACAGCCGATGGATATGAACCAAGGTTCTCTGGTGGATTCGACCAAGTGCCTCGTCGATGGATACGAGTTTGGCATTGAATGACCGATACGAAGCGTACTACCTGTTGATGGATACGAAACCGATTGATACGAACAAAAGCTTGTGGATGGATACGAAATAGATCGATGCGAATCGTGACGCGACGATGGATACGAAAAATGATGGATTCGAAGTATGGCGCACTGATGGATACGAAAACGAGGTTGTTTCCTTCAACTTGCATTGATCATAACTTGAGCATATGGACTCATATTGACTTGAAATTTGGAATGATCGTTCCCATGCCTCTGTTTGTCGTATCTTGTCAATTGTGGCCTGATCCGGACTTGGTCAAAATTCATCGATATCCATGGTGAAACAGTGTATAACGAACTTTTACGACGAACTGTCTTTAGTTTTCCAGTCAACTTTTTGGTGTCACGGCCTTGCCAAAAGGCGGGATAACACCGACCATTAAGAAGAAACAAAGAAGAGAAATCAAAGCAAAGCTAAGGATTAAAGCTAGGGGAATAAGTTTCAATCTCAATCCAATCTCCTTATCTTAATCAAGGTTAATAATAATTTATACCATCTCTATTTTGTTTTATGATCATATGTTTTTGGATTTAAGATTAAATTCGTTTTTATGATGATTTGGATGATGATATGCTTGAATTATAATTTGTTTGATTTAAACAAGATTGTTTAAATGAGGATTTATGCGGGTTTAGGTCAAAACCGATTGTAAATGATCTTTGAATGCCATGGAAAATTTTTATGTTAAGTAAAATATGATTTTGGAGTTGGGTTTTAATTTTGATAATTTTCCAAGCTATGGAAAGATTACTACGAATTTTCAAAGGAAAATATGGTTAATTGGGTTTATAAATTTATTTCAAAAATTATATTGAGAATTTGGGTCTGAAATTTGGATATGTTGGATATCATGATGAAAGTGAATTTATGTAATTTTTGGGGATTTTCCTAAGTGATTGCTACGAAAATTAAATTATTTTAGAAGAAGGACTTATTTGCAATATTGGAAGGACTTATTTGCAATATTGGTTTTGCTTAATGGAAGGGCTTATTTGCTAAATTAACCTTGATTTAGATCTGAAATTAAGCGGTAGTTATTTTGGAAAAGAATTTGAAAAGTTGAGGCAACCAATCACATGTTTAAACGTGGGCAGGTTAGTTAGATAGAGTTTGCTTTAGTTGGTAATAATCAGCTTTTACTCAGAAAAGCAGGTTCCGCCTCTATTAGAAGTGTCTTTCGACTCCAATGCTTCTGCTCCATCTCAAATGAAACCAACCCAAGCCGAAACCAATACACGATGCATCACTTAGATGGTACGTAGTGGATTAGAGAAAGGCGGAAGGCATGGTGACGAAAGCATTGCTTCCGATGGGGTCGTTGCCTTTGTTTGTTTTCAAAAGTTAAGCACCTGCC
The DNA here is from genome assembly GCA_030737815.1 of Allium fistulosum. Taxonomy (NCBI): domain Eukaryota; kingdom Viridiplantae; phylum Streptophyta; class Magnoliopsida; order Asparagales; family Amaryllidaceae; genus Allium; species Allium fistulosum. Next base: position 92,517,350 of record CM060905.1, read on the forward strand.
TTTGTTTAACTAAAGCTTTCAACGTAGTCGAAACATATGTTTTCGAAAGTAGTTTCTAAATAGCTTTTGAAAGGGGTTGCCAACCTATGTTTTAAAGTATGAGCTTTCGAATGTGTTTCTTTGTTTTAAAATAAGGCTTTCGAAAATGATGGTTTCGATCTGGACGAAACCATGCTGTCGTATGTGTATCATTCGAAGGTATTGAAGTCGTCAATGCTTTCGAACGGTGCCTTTGTTTTAAACTTATGCTAAGCCACTTCCTAAATGCTTTCGGAAAGGTCCAAGGGTTTCGAAGGCAATGGCTTCGAAAGGGGGTTTCGATGCCATCCTTTAGTATTTTGCTTAAATGATTTGAAGCTTTCGAAAGGGATGGCGCCGATGTCATCAAGTTTTCTCTAGTATTTTTTTATGATAAAGAATGGTTTCGAAAGAGATACTTTTGTTTATATTCACTTTGACCCAAATGATATTTTTTAATATAAACCCAATGGTTTCGAAAGAAGGAGTTTCAATGGTTTCAGAAGGGATACTTCCAAAGGTTTCGAAAGGGGTACTTTCAATGGTTTCGAAGCTATGCTTCTAAGAGTTAATAAGTAATACTTTATTACATTCAAAAGCTTTTGAAAGAGAGGTTTTAAAGTGTTTCAAAAGGCAGGTGCCTAATGTTTTGAAAAGAGATTTATATGCTTTCGAAGAAGGTTATCCAATGAGGTCGAAAGCAAGGTTTTGAAGGTTTCGAAAGCCTTAGCTTTCAAAACAAATAACCCAATCTCATTTTAAAGGAAAACCATGGCATAAATAAATAAAGTGTTTTGAAAAGGAGTTTTTGAAGAAGTTTTCTTTGATTAAAAGGTTAAAGGGATTAATCAAGTTATTGTGTTTGCTTCTTCATATATGTATATATTCACATTGTAATGGACCCATAACTGTATTTTAGGGAAGGGCAGAATAACCAGCTAGGTTGACCCAATAGTGTATAAATTAAGTTAACTCCTGAATGAGTAGAATTGCATCTAGGAGGTCAGGAAGACCAGAATATAGGATGCTAAAATATTAAAGGTAGATATTGGCAGGGGCCGATAGGTTCACAGTAAGCCCATGAAAACTGTGTATAAGGAAAGATATTGGCAGGGGCTTATAGGTTCATAGTAAGCCCATGAAAACTATGTGTAAATGAAGATGTCTGAAAGACAAGTTCATAGTTAGCCCATGAAAACAATGAATTGATATTGGCAGGGGCCAACAGGTTTGTAGTTAGCCCATGAAAACTATATTTGAATTAAGGTATTGACAGATGTTAATAGGTTCCTAGTCAACCCATGAAAAACTAGGATAAGAGAAAAGATATTGGAGTTACCAATAGGTTCAGGGAGAACCCATGAAACAATAAAGATATTGGCAGGGGCCAATAGGTTCTTAGTGATCCCATGAAAATTATGTAACTGGACAGGGAGTCCTTAAACATTTAACCGGTTATTAGTCAGGCCATGAAAACAATTTGGTTAATAGTAACCCTAGAAACTGTAAATGTGACAGCTAGTCAAAAAGGAATGGGGATGGGTAATCCTAAATTGATTTACTTCTTTTGCATATCATCATATCATATTGTTTTGAATTGTTTTAACCATTGTTGATGTAGGAGCACAGTATATGGTTTTATAAAGATTTTAAGATACTAGTGAGGGGAAACCCGTTCCGCTAAGCGGTGTGGTCTCACTAGTAATTTAAATGGTTTGAGACGGTAGATTATTATTCATACCAGGCTTTATGTCTGACTCGGAGTTTATGTTTTCCCCTTAAACTCTCGGGTACTCAATTGATTTTGAGTAGTTTGAGAGTTGAGGTTTTCAGGTACCTCTTTAGACAAATAAGCTTCCAGAGACGTGCATGAGGCATGATAACTATCTAGAGTTCTCTTTTATTTTGATTTCGATGTGTTGATGTAAAGGGATAGTTATTAAATTGCCTATATATACTCTGATCATCCAAGGGGGCATCTTCATATGTCGCTCTTGGCGTATGTTGTAATAAATATATTTTCTCTAAACGTGGTTGACGATTGTAGGATTATGTAATGAATTAGAAATGTTTTGAAATGGAATGTGGATCTTGTTCGATGTTTTAAATTTTTTCCATATTCATGTGTTTTTGTGTATCAATGTATTTAACATTGCCGTATTTAGTCGCCGAGGATTAATAACTATGGATGACTGCAACATCCGTAGTCGTTAGTTTTGGGTCTTCAAGTAGGGGGATGTTACAATTGTGCTGCCTTACTAGTTAAAAATTTTCATATTATAAGCAACAGGAACGAAGTGACTCGTTCGAGGTCATGCACATTGCCGATTTTAGTGATGTTATTTGTGGGTCGATCAAAGCTAACAGCACCGAAGTCCTTTTGCACATTATCAACTACGTCGAAGTGCAGTGACCCCTAATTTGGAGTTTAGAGGTCGTCGATGATTGTTGCTTTGATTAGATGCGAAGTGAACGACTTCGACGTTCGGTTATAAACACAATTTGATGACAATAGCCTTATCGTTCTATTACTTTTTCACAATTGTGTTTAACATTGTGAGTAGGTCCTATATGACTTCAACACGTTCGTCACCATTACTTTTAGAGTGTTATTAACTGTTTAATCAACTACCATATTTCTAATTCACATTATCGCTACTCGTCAATGTTGATGCCCTTATTACTTTGAAATTAAATATGGTTTTAGGGGTCATCTGCTATCAATTTCTATATGGACCGTGTTCTTTATTATATCACTATTCTCGATATTCATATTATAATGGTTACAAACTATTTAACTCATATTTACAAGAAAATCTCATGCTAATTCCCATCTTAGCTTTTTCATGAAGTTCTTTATCAAGAGTGAAGTTCATGCCCTTTTAAATATTTTTATCAAATGTTACTTGAGTGTCATTGTTTCATACTAATATACTTATAGTCATTTTGGAGAATGGTAGAATATCTAAATAACAACTTCTGGATCTATTATTAGCATGCATGAAAAATTTGTAAATCATGATATTTTCTTAAGTTTGGAGTAATATCACTTGGTAGGAAGATGGAAAGCCACCGATCTGAAAAGAAGTCTTCTAAAAGGGCCATTAAAGAGATCAAACCTTCACCCTTAGGTAACAAGAAAGAAGACATTGTCTCCAAGCCATCATATGTCACTTCCCAGGCTAAGGTGAATTCCATCCTTAGCCAATTCGGAATAATTGGGGTTGAAGCTATCCCATTAGGATCCTCAAACAGCATCTATAATCCTCCAGAGGTTTATTTCGCCTTTTCTACTATCTACATACAAGATATCTTCCTTTTCCTGAATTTCTTCTGAAGTATTTGAAACATCTGGACATTGTACCAATCTAGTTTTTACCAAATTGTTACATATATTTAACTTGCTTAGAAGTCTTCGTTCATAAAGCCTGTTTCTCATCCCTTAATCCCAACATTATTCATCATATAGCTGGCTCTGCTAAAGTTGGTTATCAACCAGACCGTCAATTATATCGGATACACCCTCATTTAAAAGGCCTAATTTTTTAGACTCTCAACAAGGCAAAAGCATAGGAGACTCAATTTTTCTTTGTAAAATGCTTCTTCGGTCTTAGAGGAACTTTTTCTACTGTTGATGATCCACTCCTTTTCTTTTTCTCATCCATATTGGTTTACCATTCTTCATTGACTGGAATTCCTTTTCAAACTCCGCCCCCAAAAAGCTGAAATTAGAAGATCAAAAACTTGTACATATGCTGACCAAAGCAGCGGATGCAATAGGGATCAGGTTCAGACTGCCAATCCCAACCAAGCTTCACCAAAACTCTATCATTTCAGATGGACATAGGATCCTGGGGAACCTCCAATGGTAAAACATAACTCCAAGGGCAAGGGTTTGTTGGTAATGGGAAAGCTCAAACTTTTTTTATCTGATTCCCCTGTTCAGCCCGAAATTCCTAGTAAGATATCATTGCAATCATTCAAAATTTATTGTAATGTCATCTCACAAATTTATTCCTTTAGTTTAGGTTTATCCGCTTTTATTGTTTCTCCCACATGGAAGGAAATCACCATTGACACGTCCATTGATAAATCAAAGAGGGATGATGCCTCTATTTTGGTTCAAGCTCCCAACTCTCGATCTCTTAAAGAAGCTACTTCTAGTTCGTTTACTTTTGTCAAAAGAAAGATGGCTAATAGTTCTGTTGTTGCGTTAACTCCTAGCAAGAAGCCTAAGACCGAGGACATGCAAGTCCCAACCTTTATAGGAGATGAAGGGTTGGTTGGTGCTGACTCAAACTCTAAAATTCCAAACCTTGATGCAGTCAGAGACAAAATGAATCTTAATGTTGTCATAGATGAGATCCAACAAGTGATTGAAGCAAAATGTTCTCAGGACTTGCTCCAACATATAACAGTCCCAAGCTCCTTAGAATCCTTGAATCATATTTGCGAAGAGCTTGGGTTTTATTTTACTCCAAAGAGCTCTCTTCCTTCTAAGCCTCACTCGTCAGCTTCTATCAACAAATTTAATGACCTTCTTTAATCGATAATTTAATCTCCTTCTTTTGCTGCTTCCCAACCATTGCAACCTACTTCCTATACCCAAGACCCTCGGTTTGCTCTCCTTAGACAACACTTGTTGGTACATACTCTTTTTTTCTAATTGCTTTAAACTCTTAATATCTCATATATTATATTCTAGCTCTAGTCTCGTTATTTGTTTCAGGTTACCAAGCATCTGTTTTCAATTCAAGATGAGGCTTCAAGGTCGTCAAGTGAATATGTAAGCTTAAGAAGGAAAACTCCTCACTTAATAACCATATTATCAACTTAACTACCGAAAGAGACAAACCTATGAAGGAGAAAGACAAGCTGGCTGCCTTTCTTAAAGAAACAAAATCCCTACTCTAAGCTTCAAATGATAAGGTGATGACTTTAGAACTTGCACTTAAGGTAGCTGAAGTGAAAGAATTTAAGCTTGCTCAAAGAATGCATCTCTTAACAAAAAGCTAAAGAAGAAAGAAGATATCCTAAGCAAGTCGGCGGAAGTGATTAAAGATGCAAAGCAAAAAGTGTCTTATTTTCTTGACACGCCTCTCGATACCATTATCGAGAGATCCTATGAGAAGGAAATCTTCATTACTTACTTTGACAATGCTTATAAGTGTCCAAACTTTGGTTTCCCCTCACTTCCTTTAGCATGGAATGACAAGTTCATGAGAAAATTTAAAGAGATGTCACAGGGATCTCATGTTCTCGAGGAAGAGAAGGAAGTTGATGATACAAAGCTGCTAACTTTTGATGACCCTCCGACTGATGAGGAGAATGAATCAGACGAAGAGGAGAAGGATGATGATGAGTAGAAGGGGGGTAACAATGACAATGATGGACTTGATCACAATGATGATGATAATAATGATAACAATGGTGAAGGTAGTGGAAACGACATTTCTGGACCATCAGTTTGCAAGGATGGTTCGGGAGGTGCTAATCCAGATCCAACTTCCCAAGGTACGGGGGCTACCAAAATTCCTGATCCTTCCTAGACAAGTTCTCCCAAGAAGGACAATGCTTCCTACGACCCAAAGCCCAAAAACAAAGAGAAAATCTCATCGTCTACTGTTTCGCTCTCTCAGGTATTGATCCTATTACGTAAATGTTTTCGACTATCAGATAACCTTTAGTTAATACATTAAATACTTTAGTTAGGGAGAAATTTAAAATATCTTTATGACATCATGCTCGAGAAGTAACAATCGGATATAGATTTCCTGAATAGGGAACTGGACAAACAAACAAAGGATTATAATAAGTTATCTGAAGAATACCAGAAGCTTGCTATGAGCAATCATGGTTGAGGTATTTCAAAGAAAAAGAAATTGCTCCCCGGGTGAGGAAAACTCGTCATCACCGAGAAAGACTTATGAAAGAAAATGCTGAACCGATGACCCTATTTTGGATGATAATTAATGACAGAAACGCCCTGGTGGAATTTCTATACAAAGTTTATTGCAGGGGTAAATTTGTTGATTTCACATAATTAGGTGACAACTGCGGAGGTTTTCTTAGATGCTTTCATCGTAGATATTTGGACGAGTATGAGTCTGATCCCCATCCCGGAGCATGTTGGAATCTTCCTAGATTTACTCCTATTCCTCTTTCTTCTCGTCCTCTTCCCACCGAAAAACTTAAGTATAATAGGAAGAGATTTATGTCTGAAATGTATAAGAAATCGGTTATGTATAAACTTGAATGATTGTACAATAATGATATGTTACTTGATTTGCTTATGGATTTCATTTTTTTAATTTTCTATGTTGCACAGATCAAAGACTTCTCGTGCAATCCGATCCCTAAGGATCTCTTGAGTAAATTTGTTAAGTTGAGGAGGGATTTTAAGGAGAAATCTTCGATTCGTAAGACATTTCAATTGGAAAGATACTTTTTCCTCAGAGATTTACAAGAAATTTACATGTGGTTTCCCCGTTTTCGCTTTGACTTTCTAGGCGATGAGAAATAAAAATTACTTTGCGAAATTTTATCTTACCACACAAAATTTATATGTGGTCATAATAGCCCTCTAGTCGGGGAATGGAATTATAATCGTTTTCCTCCAATTTATTCTCTGGATGGAATCAAGGCTTCTTTTGATTCTACACTTACTTTGTCTGCTAGGTCATTCGAAAAGGCTAAGGCCACGGTTTTAAAACTTTGAACATTAATTGAATGTTAATGAAATATAATTGCAATGTAACCTTGACTCTTATTGTCATTTGTAAACTCCGTTTAGTATTAATGGATGATTTTGTCCTTCATGTATTAATTTTTGTTTTCTTTTTTTTAATAGGATGCTCAGTTAGCATGTAAATCTAATTCCTTAGACACCTCGCAAATTATTGAAGTTGGGCTATTTGTATATATGGAGGAGAAACGATCATCTAGAGATGACTCGGTTTTAGGATTCCCAAATAACACTAAGGCACAAGAGTGGCATAGGAACTATTTCCTATTAAAATCAGCTTTTGGTGCTTACAAAGAATGACCGCTCTCATGGAGGCAGAACTTAAAGAAACAAAGAACGAGCTTCGATTATTGAAAAAGAGAAAGGTCACAGCTCAGGGATTTAACTTCTCTATCAAAGCTGACATTGATATAGCTAAGCTTCATCAGAAAATAAGCGATCTAGAGTTAGAGCTAACAAAAAGTCAAGTATCATGCTAATCTTTTGAACTTATTGTAAGTTGGGGTGATTTTAGCCTTACCTCTCCTTCTTCGAGACAAAAAACAATATCCACATCCTCGACTACTCATAAGTTTACTTCCTTACTAAATCCTCCTCTAAGTTTTTGTAATGCACCAATCTCTAAGTGGGTTAGTCAAGTCAAATTCGAAATGATGCAGTATTTCAACAAGAAGTGGGAGGAAATGATGTCCCAACGCATCAATAAATATGAAAATAAGGTTCAAAAAGTCTAATGCGAGAAGTATGATCTTAATCAAAAAATCAAAACGCCGATGAGTATGATTCGAACTTTGCGAGGAGCTAATAAGACTCTTCGTTATACCCTGAAAGAGTAGATCAACTCGAATGATGATGCAGACACCATTCATAAAAGGGAAAAGAAACTCAAGGAATCGTGGACGTGTCTATCCGTCACATCACTGATCCCTTAATTGCCAAGGGTTTGGATAAATCAGCACAAAATCTTAGGATTTAATAGGGACCGGCCTTGATTAGATTTTCTTTCTTTTATCTGTCTTTTGTGCCTGCAACTGTGTAAATAGTGTATCAAATTGTAAACAATTTATAATTAATTGAATATTACTTTGGATACGTAACCAAGAACTGAATTTTGATTCTGACTTCAAACTGCGTGATGCTTAGTATTTCACTTTTCCATACTTTGAGTTTTTGAGTTCACTTTCTGTTTGTTTGTAAAATTGAGACTGCTGCAGATTGAGCCTTTTATAACTCAACACGGATGTTTAATAACGGAGATTCTAGTTTAATAGTATTGATCCAGTAACAATATAGAATATCAGAAATCCCTACCTGGAAGTTCAAAAATCCACGTCTGGAATAATATAAGGCCGGAAATCCATATATAGGATAATAGAAAATCGAGAATCTATATCCAGTAATAACAGAAAATCAAAAACTTACATCTGTTAATGGAATATTTGAAGATCTTTTCTTCTTGGGGGTTAGATAGATTTGAAGCACTATTTGGCTTGGATTTTGTTAGATCTTCCTCTGGAAGACTATTTGATTGAGAGTACTACTTGGCTCAAACTTTGTTAGACTTGAAAGCACTACTTGGCTATGATTTTGATTGATTCGGGAGCACTTCTTTGGTTCGAACTTTATTAGATTTGAGAGCACTACTTGGCTCTGATTTCGACTGATTCAGGAGAACTTCTTTGGCTCGAATTTTGATAGATTTGAGAGCACTACTTGGCTCTGATTTCAATTGATTCGGGTGCACTTCTTTGGCTCAAATTTTGATAGATTTGAGAGAATCACTTGGCTCTGATTTTGATTGATTCGGGAGCATTTCTTTGGCTTGAATTTTGATAGATTTGAGAGCACTACTTGTCTTTGATTTCGATTGATTCGGGAGCACTTCTTTGGCTCGGACCCCTTATCACCATCTTAGATGATGGTTTAGGTTTGTTGTCTGGTGCATTTGGTTATCTATCTAAATTAGGACCAAAGACTTACCCGATCTCCCTTTAGGAGGCACTTGAGTAACGCCTTTGATGGCAGGCACTGAAGGCTGGTTCGGTGCTTTAGCGAGGCCTTTGATGACGACGCTAAAGGATTACTCCATCCTCCCTCTAGGAAGTGCTTCAACCAGGACATGTAGGCATGGGTTAAAGGCTTATAGAAACTTTGGATATGCCCATTCGGACAGGACCAAAGGATTACTCTAGCCTCCCTCTAGGAGACGCCTTAACCAGGCGTTTGATGATGGGGTTAAGGGTTTATGCTCTGCCCAGGCCATGTAGGGGGAATCGAAGGCTTAGTCGGTGCTTTGGCTAGCCCTTTTCGGATGGGACCAAAGGCTTACTCCATCCTCCCTCTAGGAGGTGCTTTGTCTAGGTTCGTGATAGCTGGAGACAAAGGTTTTACCCTTACTACCATCTTAGGTAGTGATTTAGGCTTTCCATTATACTAGGAGAATTTTACTCCTCAGCCATGTAAAATTACTTATTCAAAGAACTTCTTTTATTATCGAACTGGTCTAATTTCTTTTTACAAAGTTGTTGAGCTTGCCATGTATTAGAAAATTAATGACCATTCCTTGTTGGCTTCTGCACTGATTGGTATCATACCCATTTGTAAGATGGTAGTGGCAATATGAACTTCCAAGATTCCTTTCAAACTTGGGCTTTCTCTTTTGCGAAGGCCAATAATCAAGCTTATCCTTAGTCAAGAAGCAAATGTTTTCAAGAGAAGTGGTGAAAGTGCAATCTTTTGGAAGTCGAGATTTGAATGCTAGCCTTCTTGATTATTGCTTGGTTCTTTTGCTGCTTACCATTGGTATCTCATTCTTCATAGCTAGCTTTCTTTACAATATCCTTTGAACTTTATTAGAGGCCAATGAATAATTCATGACTCTATGCCATTTCTGAGCGAAAATATCGAAATCATTTGTAATCTCTTTCTCGAATATAGTCCCTTTGGCTTGAGATTGGATAGCTTTCCTTATCTTTAGGAACAAATTATCCTTCCTTGGGGTATCTCTTCCCAAGGTGAAAATTGGAGTAGGGCCCACCTGAAAAGGATTTATGCTCCAATCATACAATAAATGGCCTCCTATTTCTTTTCATTTAAGATCTGCAAGGCCTTCAATCTCAATAATTTTTCTTTACAAAATCATGGATCATCATTGACTTGATAAGTGGGCCAAATTATTCGAGGCTCAGAAGACCCCTGCTTAGACTTCTTAACACGATTAAGCAGCATGGTGTCATGGATTAAGGTTGGTTATCTTCAAATTGGTATATGTATGCCTTAATATGTAGGCTAGGAGAGTTCAATGCAGGTTGAAGTGGTTCCACTTAGGGTTTCAACGAAGTCGGAGGTTCAGGCCCTCCTTCTAGCGCCAAAATGTTAGAAAATAAATTTGCTAACCTCGAAAGTGCTTGGGAAATTGAGTTTAATCAAGAAGAAGCCTTGTAGAGGCTTGTCGAAGCTATTAGTGCATTAAGAATTTCCATAACAATGCTTGAAGTTGTCGTCATAGTAGAAGTCGTATATGCAAGGAACATACAAGTTCAAAGTCAAATAATTGTTCAAACCACAAGTCACAAGTAATAATCAAGTATGCTATGCTATGTCCTTGTTTAATATTCGAAATCCTATGTGTACAATGTTCCTAAATTACAATATGCTCTAAAATCCCCAAATTGATTTAGGGTTTACAATATAAGAAATGAGAGGAGAGAAAATTCGGTCCCCAAAATGGAATCCCTTGGGTTGTATTTATAGAGGTGAGCAGCCTTCTCTTCACATCTTGAGTCTTCTTTAGGCTTCGACTCTGTTAGCGCTTAGTATTGGTCTCTCCGCTGGTATGTCTTTGGCGGGATTAACGTTAATGAGGCCTATCCTTGAATATGTTAATTTAACTTCTGTCGTCGTAGCTGGATGTCATATGCGAGAGGTGGCATTGTCTCATCCTTGATATGTTCGATGTTGGCATAGATTGGTGTTGTTATAGAAGGATACCTTCAAAGCACTTTCATATTCATCTCTATAATATGAGGGTCTTCGTGGATGTTGATAGTGCTCCCAATCAACACTGCTTACACAACGTCATCAGAGAGCTTGAAAAGGGCAGTGTTGCTTTTACATGGATGGAGCACGAAGTGGTTATTAGCAGAGTGGGTCATTGCTATGTGTATAACACCTTTGAGGAGCTTGTGTGGTGTGATGCGGATAGGGCTTTGCATCGAGGAAACTCGTTATGACCACTCTGACATTCTCTAACAGAAGTGGGTTGTGCTCGACCTCTTCGACATTGATCTGTAGGTGCTTCGCCGGTTATATGCCATCGATGTGCGGTGTGACTACCGACGAAGTGGGATATAACCTTATGTCCCTTTGACCTCATCACAGGGCTATCCTTGGTGACATTGTGTTTTAGAATCTTAAAAGAGATTGCAAGGTACATGATGGTCATGGCTTCGATTCAATGGAATATGCTGTGACCACTTCAGCACCTTCTAATATCTTGTAAGGTGAGTTGCATTTGACCTCTTTGCTTGTTTGGTCATATGCATCACTATGGATACTCTATTACAGTTTCAGAGCGACATTCTACCTCTTAAAAACTATCCTACAAGTACTCTGATGGTGGTATTTCTTCGACAATGGTCATAACATGCAGTGTGATTAAGGAACAATTAGAAACATTGACGTTCTCGCCTTAACACTACTTATTAGTGGCACGTCGAACTCCTTCGATGAGATTTATTGTGGTAACAATTACGATGTAGAGTAGCATATATTTTATGTTATGCGCTAACTCTATGATGTAGGGACATGTTAGGTATGATTTTCCATACCATTCGTCCCAGTATATTGGATTTATAGAATTTGAGATTTTATACTGCTTACACCAAACTTTGTCCGACTCAGGATTTTATTTTTTGCTTCCTATTATTTCGGGTACTCTTAAATGAGTAGATTAGGGTTATCAGGTCTGGTGAGCACGTGGAGCTGGATAGAGAATGGGCAGGAGTTCAAACTCTTGTATTATTACATTTACTTATTATGATTCGCTATTCCACTGCACAACACTATGGAGCTTTCTAGTCCCTTTATTATCTAGAGATAGTTTATTTATGAGTGACTATTTGATGTACAACTCTATTTCTTATGCTTTATATTGTATGGATCTGTATACTCTGATTTCTCTAGTTCATTCAGCTATTACTGTCTCACCTTATAAATGAGATATTTACTATTATATTTTATTCGATAAACTATGAGATATATGACATGTTTTGTGATTGTTTTACTTTACTTCAAAACTTTTGATGATCTTCCTACATCGACCAGACACCGATTGCAGTGCACTCTACAGTTTATTATCATTATTGGTTGTCGGTGGTGTAAGGCGATCGTTACATGAATTCCCCAACGTCTTACTTCATCCTTTCCCAATAAAATGTATTCTTCGTATCTTTTTATATTTTGTTGCCTTATGGATGTATAGTCAATCTCATACGATGACACTCTCATAGCACCTCATTTCTCAACCCATCGACATCGGGCACAAATAATCTCCCATCCTTACGGACCTAACCATTATGGTCTAGCAGATATAGCTTCGTCTCCTTAGACTCTGTTCCTTATTCTATCTTCGCCATTATCTCTGCAGTTTTGCTCTCACCTCTAACTAGTACCGATCCACTCAATCAAAGTAGGTCTGATCGTCAAACTAACTAACACATCCGGCTCTAGTCCATAACTAGATCTAAAGTCATAACCATCAATAAGCTCATGCTACTTCCACTATAGGAACATCACTTCTAAGCCGACATGTCTTCTACTCAAAGCATCAACAACTGCATTTCCTTTACTAGGCGTATAGGTAATGTCAAAGTCGTAGAAGTCCAGGAACTCTAACCATTGCTATTTGCGAAGGTTAGGGTCTTTCTGGGATAAGAGGTGCTTCAATGATTTATGGTCCATGAATTACTCAAACCTCTCTCCAAGCAGATAATGCCTCCATGTCTTCAAAGCGAATATTATCACTGCCAACTTTAAATTATGAGATGGAAACTTCCTCCCTTGCGGTCTTAGCTGCCGATTAGCATATGAGACAACCTTTCCCCTCTGCATCGACACCACATCTAATCTAGTACCATAGGTGTGTGTGTAAACTATCAACTCTTCATTCCCACTCAGAATGACTAACACCGGTGTACTTGTCAACATCTCCTTTAAAGTCATGTATGCATGCTCGTACCTCACATCCCAAGATAAAGTCTGATTCTTCTTTGTTTAGTTGGTTAATAGTGCTGTTATCTTAGAAAATTCCTTGATAAATAGTCTAGTGTTTCCCGCCAGTCCAAGGAAACTCCTCCCGTCTTTAGCATTCTTGGGTCGATAATAATTTTGGACTGGTGCCAACTTCGTAAGATCTATAGCGATGCCCTACTTAAAAACAACATGATCCAAGAATCACACTTCCCTCTTCTAGAAGTGACACTTTGAAAACTTCACTTTTAATTAGTGATTCCTCAATAGCTCGACCACTACCCTCAAGCGCTTCGTGTGTTCTTACTCAATCCTTGAAAAAAGAAGGATATCATCCACGAACACAAGTACTAACTTATTTAGTTAATCCCTGAAGGCATGGTTCATAAGATTAACAAAGTATGCCAGGGAGTTGTTTATCCCGAATGGCATGACCAACCACTCTCCTTCGCTACCCTCAGTTGATGAAACCCTATCACTAGGTTTAACTGAGAGAACACCCTAATATCGTAGAGCCAATTGAACAAATCATTAATATGTGAGAGTGGATACTTGGTTTTCTTCATCACCTTGTTCAACTTATGGTAATCAACCCACAATTTCAAAGAGCAATCCACTATTTTGGCGAATACAACAGGTAATCGCTGCCCTAATATACTCCATCGAATGAACCCTAGTCGTAATAGGTCATTTACTTGCACCTCTAGTTCCTTCTACTCTTTGGGCACCATACGCCTCATTAGCATAACAATTGGTATGGTATCCTTCACCAAATCTATGTAGAATTCTATCCCCTATGTTGTAGTAATCTAGTGACATCCTCGAATTTGCCCGGATACTCCAAGCTATAGGAACAAATGAAAACTCATCATGTGAAATCTTGAGAAAATACAAAAGGCTAACCATCAACTCATCTTCAGGTAGGCAACCTATCTTCAATCTCTGCCCATCATCTGCCCTTATCGTCACCAACATCCTCTCACAGTACACCACTACTTTGTACCTTCTTAGCCAGTCCGTCCCAAAATAATACTGAATCCCACAAAATCCAAAACAAAGCAATCATAAACAAAAGAACATCCACGACTCGATAATTCTATGTAATGACAACCCATTTCCAAGTTGGTTAACCACTAGGTTCAATATAATCAAGGGTCGATCAACTAAGTTAGGCCTCAACCCTAGCATGTCTACTAGGTCACTAGATATAAGGACCCAACATATCGGTATCAAGGAAAACACTAATAGGTATATCATAAATAAAACATACCTCTAATTGCAATGTCCCTTTGCCTTCTCCCTAATTGATGGAGCAATCAGCGAAGTCGGGACAGCATCCAATGCAGAAACTTCAATAGCCTGCTCATCCTTCAATAGTTTTGGACAATCCTTATGAATGTGTCCAAACCTTGACAAAAGTAGTATTTCATGCCTTCTCTCTTACATTCCTTAATCATATGGCCTTTGCCTCCATAGTTATAGCAAACAGGCTTCCACTTACTCTTCCTCGGACCATTCATCATTTAGGATTGTCCCTCCTTAACCGACTCTGGACAGTTTATCTTAACCTGCCCGGTCCTACCACAGTTGAAGAACTTCTTCTAGCCACCCTTTAGGTCCTTACAGTCCATACTAATATGACCCCTCTCATTATAATTAAAGCACTATATGTAACTACCCTCACTCCAGTGGACCTAGATTTTCGCTAACCCGAAAACCCAAGTGAGAATAATGGTAATAATTCACGGCGAGAATAAATAAATATAATAGATCATAATAATTACTGACCTAGAATTGACACCTTAAACATCAAATACCTTAGCCAAACCACTGCACCAAAATAATACCGGTCCCTACCCTTCTAAATGCTATGGGTTGTAATGAGGAGGGGGTCAGAACAACGTTCTGGTAATTAGTAAATTATACATCTTATACATAATACTAGCTTATGCCGATTGTTTACCATTTCTTGTTATGTTAGATATATCATTAGTCGCTACGACTACATCGCTATGTACGAACAGTTCCCATCTACACCAGTTATAATACTAGTAGGGATAGTATCTAGGTTCATTAGTGGACGATGGGATATATATATATACACATATCCCATTGTCCACTAATGAACCTAGATATTATACCTACTAGTATTATAGCTCATCACCTCATAAGGATTTATCACCTCTCTACATAATGATCATCGTTTCACTTAAGGAAATCTTATATTGCGTACCGACAACCTCCAGTCCATAAGTTCCTGTATTCTTCGGGGATTTTCACCTTTTCCTACTTCATCTATCATGGATTTCTGGCCCCATCCACCTCCACCCAGTCCGTGTTTTGAAGGAATCTCTGTATGGGTTAACTAGCATTACCTTATCAAACAGACAAACAAACAACTGTGGCAGTGCAAAACCCAACTGAATCAATCCTGGTAGGCGGAAGAGATCAGTTTGACGTAACCCTATCATTCCTATTGACCACAAGGAACGATGTCGAGCTCGCTAAATATGCAACTCCTACCCCTTGTTTTTGTACCTACACATGCCAGCTGTTGCGCTCCATCTTGCATAAGTCTGATCCCACTCATCGTCCATTTAGATTGCCTAATGCAATCAAAGCACCTCCTCTAACAAATTTGAAGCAGACAACCAGTGCTGGTACAGTCTCGCCATCCATAAAAGGTCCGCCCATTGCCTGCAATTACGAAGATTCATATCCAAGCACCCACACTCTTAAGGGTATCTCTTCATCTATACGCAAGCGTATACTCTCCACGGGTCCTATTGGTTGGATATGTTTTTAGCATCCCAACCCAGTCTAATGACCATAAGTAATCTATTCTCTACAATTATAAGAGACAATTTATAATTATTCACACTCATCATAAACGCATATTCGAGACTACATATATTCATATTTCATATTCATATGTATTTATTCTTCTTATATTTTCTTTACTGCCTCTACATCTTTTATGTTTGACCCTAGGTCTTCATTTTACTATGCGTTTAACTTTTTACTTATCAAATTCATTTACCACTTCTCATTTTCTATCACCAATATCATTGCTACTACATTTATTAGTTCAACTTTGATCTCTATTCCATTTCATTTAATTGTTAGACTTAATCTATTTCATTCAATTATCAAACTTAATTCATTGCATTCAATTATCAAACTTAATCCATTTCATCTCCTACTTCATTTTCTTGCCTATTACTCGAACTTCCTTTAACCTTGGTTTTTACTTTATTAACTTTTTAGTTTCATTCTTATTTAAATATTACACCTTTGGGATTATTACATTTTAATAAATTGGAATTTAAACTTTAACAATTAACTATTACACAGTTCATTTCCATATTTGGTCATAAAGAGGTGGTTTGCGCGATGTTTGTAATTATAAGGATTTCTCTTTTTATTTATTAAAATAAATAGTACAAAATAAAGTAACTACCTTTATTTTGTATATCTCTTTCTTTTATAAACATATATTTGTTCCTTGTCATTTCAAACATCACACTTTTGCTAAATTTAAACTTGACGATATATGGAAATCCACTTACAATGATATACATTCAAATGAACTAAAATATCACTAAAATCCCAAAATTTCAATTAAATTTATTTTCAGTCTCAGTCACTAATATCAAACAAAATGATAACTAGTCCGACGTAAAATTGATAACTAAAATCATTTCACAATTATAGAATTAAATCTAATCAGTACACTTCTGTAATTATCAATAAAAACTTATAGGCAAGTTTACAGTCTTCAACATTTCATATATATGAATTCATTTAAAATTATATTATTAGACTCAGGCGTATAGGAATAGATCTGCAACGATGTAATCTAATATTATATAAAAATATATAATAGTCCCACTCATCTTTAATTAGCGCTTCCAAATCTCTAGATCTAATCCAGATCTAACCATGCTATCTGTATTCTCCACTTTTTGACTCCCTATTCGGATTAACAGACTATATTTATACAGATCTAACCCTACTATCTATTAATTCCAAAATAATGTATTTTTTAGCGTTGGTTGATTTAGTTGATTTGTTACCATTTATTCTCCAATTAACATTAACCAGCGTTATCTTATGCCTTAATTAATTTTCTTGAATGTTAAGCTACCATTAACTTTGACAATGTTAATCCATCATTAATTAATTTCAAATTATTTTCTTAATTGCATATATGATTATTTCCAACTACGAAAATTCACATGTTGATAACTTTTTAGTTTGAACTCCGATTGGAAAAGTTTATATATGAAAATTAATCAGAAAATTGTCACGAATCCAATAGTATTAGTTTTGTGGCCAAATTCCAACATTTGTAATTTCACTATTTGTTATTTATTAGTTAATTTCTATTTTAATTGATTACCGTAAAACGTGGGGTGTTACACTCTAGCTCCCACTTGCCTTTCTTTTGGTCACTTTTCTTATAGGACTATTTTCCACCTTTGTTGTCCCTCTTTCTCTTGCTACTTCCACCTACTTCCAGTTTAATTTTCTTATGAGGAACAACAACTTGTTGCGCTTGCATTTGAGCACCACCATCCACTACTCCCACGGCTCTTCTTTGGGATGTTTTTATTATGCTCACCATCGTACGAATTTATGCTTCATGCACTTTTAAATCATTTGCTAATCCGGTGACCTTCCCATCTTTAGCTACCAGTGCATAATTCCCAGTATGCATGTCCACTCTTATGAACTATAATAAGCATGATCAGTCTCTAATAGCGGAAAATTGCATTAGTGGTACGCATGTGTGTAGTACGACTTACTACCATATACAACTAGATAGCTATGAAAAACAAAATATAACAAGTGTGCTCTCTTACACATCGCTTGATTCATTCTAAGGTGATAGCTCCTACCTTATCTTTAATGGATCCAAGTATCAACTTAGGCTTTAGCGAGTTGATTAAGTCGGAATCGCTTAACTACAACTCTAATACCAAATGTGATGATTGCTCGACACTTCCAATACCCAATATACCTATACAGTGTGTTGTGGAGGTAGCTGACTGATGTAGGGTGATAGCTAAAGGTGTGAACTAACAAAAATCCAAACATGGAACCTGTAGAATATCTCACAACACATAGACAAAATATAATGATCTGGTAGGTGTATAACAGGTGAGATAATAATATAATCAAATGAACCATAAATAAGAATATCAGAGTGCAACAATATCACATATTATACAGAACAGAAGTAAAAGAGTTTATACATCCCAAATCTCCAAAATAAACTCAGGAACTATCTCTCAAAAATACAAGTGCTGGTTTAGCTCCATAGACTACACAGTGGAATATAAGTGATAGTTAGCTCCAAAGATTAGCTATATGAAAGCATGTCCTCCTGCTCGTACTCCATACATCTCCATGCATTATTCAGACCTATTATCCATAATTTGGTCATTTAAGACTACCTGAAATATTAATAAGAAAATAATAAAACCTCGGGTCTGACAAGGGGCTAGTGTGAGCGATACATCACCTCAAAATACTTAAATAATCATATACAGTAATAAGGATATAGAGTATGTAGGACCATACCTTATCTACCCCTGCATCCAAAGAGTTAACACATAATGAAGGTATATGCTAATCTATTATCATCGTCATATGCGTGTACTAAATTATAGTACAATATCTGGTATATAGGTGTTGGTGCCAAAATTGGCCACCAACACCCAATTATGTAAAAGTACCAATATCCAATCCAATCACAAAAATATGAAGAGAAATAGATAAAGAGCAAAATTAAAACAATCAGAAAGCAAGTAAAAAGAGACAAGATTTATAGTGGTTCAGCTAACTATGGCCTACGTCCACTCCCAAACAATTATTTTTATTATATTGAAGTTTGTTTTACAGTTACAATTTGAAATCCAAGAATAAAATTGGCAGAGTGTAGCCTAGGTTGACGATAAAGAGAAGCAGAAAGAAGATCCTTTTCCTGATGCCATGCCTGCTGTATTTATAAGGAAAGACGTGCATGAATCGGGCTGAAATTTTGACAGAAGGTTCAGGAGACCAAGACGAGGCCACCTAAAAATTTCCAGGCTAATTGGGGCCCATAATAGGGATCGGTACCGATCCCTATTAGTGTATCCAAATGGGATGCAATCACTGTGAGGGGTGCCACATGATGTTAGATACTTGCTCCTTTAATTTTGTGCAATCTCGACGTACGGTTGTGAGATATCGCATTTTCCATAAAGTAGTGTTGCTTGAATTCTTATTTCTGCCGATTCCTATAGAGGGATGGGTACCGATCCCTCTAATGTCTTCCAAATACCATGTGATCCCTAGGGGAGCTTCTCCATGTTGTATTATGCTTAGCCTCCAAGTTTCATGCCAATTGGATTAGTATAACTCGAGATATTGATCAATCTTTGTTGCAATATGTTGTGAAGGCTAATTATAGTCGATCCCTTTGGAGGGATAGGTACCGATCCCTCCAACTTGCTCTAAATGATATGCGATCCCTAGGTATTCCACATGTTGTAACTAGCTTGTCCTCTAATTTTCATGTCAATTGGATGTGTAAATGTTGAGATATTGATCGATCTTTGCTATAAAGTTGGGTTTAGCTGATCCCTAAGAGGGAAGAGGGTCGATCCTTCTTTCTTCATCCTTTTGATGTGCGAGACCTAAGGTAGGCTCCCTAAGGTCCCTACATCTTGCTCACAAAATTTCATATGCATTGGATTTATGAATTTTGAGATATTGATTGTTTTCCATTGAGTTGTACTTGCTTGGCTGAAATATGCCGATCCCTTTTGTACCGATCCCTTTTTCTACGATACCTTTTTTAGGTGAAGTAATTTGCCCATAACTTACGCATACAAACTCTAAAAGACTTGAGATTTAAAATGTAGCCTTGCGGGGCCTTCCTTGTCACTTTATACTGGTGTCACCCAGTTTGGGACAAAAATTGAGGACATGTACCGATCTCCTAGGGGAAGGGATAGGCATCGATCCCCTGCCTGGGCGAGGCACTAATCCGTACATAGAATATTCTGGAAATTCTATCTTTTGGTATCGGTTGATTGTTGCTTCATATCATTGCCTGCACTTGATTTTTGGACCTCATAATCATCACTCTTAACTAATGGCCTTGATAGTCGTGAAGTCTGTTAGGTTAAAAACGCCTATCTACTGCCTTGGCAAAATATGGGTTAACACTTTGCCCCCCAAAAAATGCCTTGCGATAGGAAGGTGTGTTTTGAATTGCCATAAATCCAAAATCTGAAATCCATAACCTATTGATAGCCATATTTTCCAATCAAGAATCCAATCCAAATCCACGGTCTCTCCGGATCGTTTTATCCGAATCTACATCCATCCAAAGCCAAATCTATTGCTGCTCGAAACTGATATCCAAATCCATGACCTCTCGGGGTTGTTATCCTAATCCAAATCCCCAATCTCACCGGATCCTTGCGAGCACAATCCGTACTCGACAAACTGAGTAGGTCGATCCATCGCGTTCGAGCGAAGCGACCTACCTCTTGCCAAGCATAGTCCATACCTGACGACCTTGATCTCTCCGGATCCTTGCTGAGCACAATCCATACTCGACAACCTGAGTAGGTCGATCCATCACATTCGAGCGAAGTGACCTACCCCTTTCCAGGCATAGTCCATACTTGATGTCCTTGTTAGATTTTATTCTTCGGCCTCAACTCCCAGTTGAGGACTTAATCCATGATGCACGAGTCTATTTCATCGTGTTCGCCCGATGAAAAGACCTGTTCCTTGTGATTGTTATCCCGTCTCTATGACAGGACCACAATCGTGACCTATGTTATCTATTACATCGATCCAAATCTAAGCATTCCTAAGTCCATTTGCCAAAATATAAAATAATATTCCATACAACCAATAAACCGGAGTTCAAATAGAAACTAGAAAAATAAGAGTTCGAAGCAAACAAGAAGAAAAGAAACAAATATCACAAACTCGAGCACAACGGTTTATCATCATCTCAGAGCATGCCTAGGGACCATCCTTGATCCCGCACATGTGTAAGTGACTTAGCCGTCCTACTATGGAGTTTTTTACTTATTCCATGCCATCCCGATCAATTGTTGACAAGTTGATGATGATGCCTTGATCCAATACCATTTTCATTCGAGGTGGACGGTGGCTGCTCCTGTTCTACCGCCGCAGCCTAGTTCCTCACATATTGTTGTAACTGACCATTCCTTACATGTTCCTCAATGATATCCTTCAAATGCCTGCATTCATTTGTATTGTGCCTATCAGCTCATGGAATGGGTAGCACTTTCATGATGTCCATTCGCGTTTGGAGGGTTCCCTCCTTGCCGACCTTCGATACAGAAGGAGTCCACGAGTATCCAGATATATCCGTTCTAGGGTTTTATTCAATTCTGAGTAAGAAGATAATTTAGGTTCCCCCCTCTGTCGCTTCGATCCGTCGAAGATATTATCTATGTTCCGTTTACCCTTGTCCTTTCTTGAGCTTTCACCAAGCTGTTCTCCACCCCATACCGTATTAACTTCCATTGCCTCTTTATCAGCTTTTACATCTTCTTGTCATAGAGACCTTTCTGCTTGATGGTAGAATTTCTTGAGATCCATCGGTGGATCCCGTATCAGTGCTATCTTAAAATCTGAATTATCTGCAACTCTTGACACTACCGCCGTCAAAACCATCGATGGATCTGGTCGATCCACTGAAACAACTGCCACATTGAACCTGGTTAAGAAATTCTTGAGTGATTCTCTTGCCCACTGCTTTACTGTTGTCAATTTTATCACATTCATGAGTCTTGTAATGTGAACCCGAAACTGCTTCATAAATCTTTCAACCAATTTTGTCCATGTGATAATAGAACCGCTCTCCAACAGTCTGAACCATATCTTAGCTACATCTGTTAAGTACAAGGGGAAGCATCGTGCCAAGACTTCTTCCGAAGTCCCCTGTACTTCTGTGTGCTGTATATACCTCATCATATGCATAGTTGGATCCGACTTTCCATCATAAGCTTCCAGTGTTGGTAGTTTGAATTCTGGTGGATTCCTAGCATTCCTGATATTAGGAGCGAGTGGACTTCGATTTACATCCTCTAGATCCCTGTTCACTAATCCTCCACGCATAGCTCGCCTGATCATCTCTGCAAACCTATCATTATCTTCTAGCGGTAGTCTCCTGTCATCATGTCCAAGCTGCCCACCGAGTCTATGAAGGAATTCTGGAATGTATTCCTCTAGACGAGCATCCAAATTCCAATTCGCACCAAGCTCCATGGGATTGACCATAGATCCTCCAGCATCACGATCAACCAGACCCGGGGGCATGCCCTCATGTCCTTAGGGATTAGTTCCACTCCTTTGTCCAATAGTTCCGTCTCCATGCTCCCGGTTCTGATTTTGAGCGAATCTTGTCGCCTCAACTCCTTGATCCATAGCTCTAGTAGTCCTATCATTCCAACTTCTTGGTTTTGCATTCCAGCAGCTCCAATGGCTCCAGCCTGTCCGATCTGTCGGACTAGATTCTGCATCATCACCTCTTGTCTTTTCAGCATCTGTTCCTGCATAGCGTCAATCATTATTCCCATTTCATCTCTGATGATGTAGATAGATGTTTGATTAGCTCCAACTCTTGAGGAAGCCTCATGACTCCCTTCATGATGGCTTCTATCCAATACTTGTCTCCTTATTGATTGTCTTCCCATTGCTCTAAATCCAAGCTCTCTAATTGATTCCAAAACTAAACTCCAAATCTGCGGTGGCTAGCTTTCTCAGTGAAATCACCAAAAATGTTGGCATCAAAATTGGCCACCAACACCTAATTATGTAAAAGTACCAATATCCAATCCAATCACAGAAACATGAAGAGAAATAAATCAAGAGCAAAATTAAAACAATCAGAAAGCAAGTAAAAAGAGACAATATTTATAGTGGTTTGGCTAACTCTGGCCTACGTCCACTCCCAAATAATCCTTTTTATTATACTGAAGTTTGTTTATAGTTACAATCTGAAATCCAAGAATAAAATTGGCAGAGTGTAGCCTAGGTTGAAGATAAAGAGAAGCGAAAAAAAGATCTTTTTCTGACGTTGTGCCTGCTATATTTATAAGGGAACTTGTGCACGGATCGGGCTGAAATTTAGATAGAAGGTTCAGGAGACCAAGACAAGACCACCCAAAAATTTCCAGGCTCATTGGGTCCCACTATAGGGATCGATGCCGATCCTTATTAGTGTGTCCAAATGGGCTGTGATTCCTATGAGGGGTGTCCCATGATGTTAGCTACGTGCTCCCCAAAGTTCGTGCAATTTTGACGTACGGTTTGTGAGATATCACATTTTCCGTGAAGTAGTGTTGCTTGAATTCTGCTTTCGGCCGATCCCTATAGAGGGATAGGTACCGATCCCTATAGAGGGTTCCAAATACCATGCGAAACCTATGAGAACTTCTCCATGTTGTATTATGCATAGCCTCCAAGTTTCACACAAATTGGATTAGTAAAACTCGAGTTATTGATCAATCTTGCAATATGTTGTGAAGGCTGATTATAGCCGATCCCTATGGAGGGATAGGTACCGACCCCTCCAACTTGCTCCAATGATATGCAATCCCTATGGGGTATTCAACATTTTTTAATTAGCTTGTCCTCCAAGTTTCATGTCAATTGGATATGTATATGTTGAGATATTGATCGATCTTTGCTATAAAGTTGGGTTTAGCCAATCCCTTAGAGGGAAGAGGGTCGATCCCTCTTTCTTCATCCTTTTGATGTGCGATCCCTAGGGTAGGCTTCCTAAGGTTCCCACATCTTGCTCACAAAATTTCATATGCGTTAGACTTATTGATTTTGAGATATTGATTGTTTTCCATTGAGTTGTACTTGCTTGGTTGAAGTATGTCGATCCCTTTTATACCGATCCCTTTTTATACGATACCTTTGGTGAAGTAATTTGCCCATAACTTGCGCATACAAACTCCAATGGACTTGAGATTTGAAATGTAGCCTTGTGGGGCCTTCCTTGTCACTTTATACCGGTCTCACCTATTTTGGGACAAAAATTGAGGACATGTACCGGTCCCCTAGTGGAAGGGATAGGCACTGATCCCCTGCCTGGGCGAGGCACTAATCCGTACATAGAATATTTTGGATATTCTATCTTTTGGTATCGGTTGATCGTTGCTTCATATCATCGTCTGCACTTGATTTCTTAACCTCACAATCATTGCTCTTGACTAATGGCGTTGATAATCGTGAAGTCTCTTGGGTTAAATCTGCCCGTCTACTGCCTTGGCAAAAGGAGGGTTAACAATAGGTATGTGGTCGAAAATGCCTATGTTGTGTGACACTCTAGAGTGATAAACAACATGGAAAACATAACATCCTTCAAACAATTCTCACCATCACTCATGTGCATTGGACATATAATAACTCATATGAAATGGTTACAAGCCTGAAACTCAATCAAATCATAGTTTCTTGGTGCTCAAATAAGGAACCAAACTCACGATCACAAGGGTCTAAGGTAATCCACAGTCATAAGGATTTGAATAAAGCCACAGATCCAGGTAAGTGTCCCCACATACCCTTTCTATACGAGCACAGTAGAAACCTCCGAGTTATTAACAATCCCTTTCCAAACATCCCCATAATGGAACTCAATCGTTATTCAATTCCATCTATCGCTATAGTAGAACATGGTAACAAATTTTACTCGTACGTCCTCATCATTGAACCTGTCCTTATGAATCACCATAATAACTTTCATCATTGAGTCATCGTCATCGAAACAACTCTAGACATCTATCGTAAGTTGTAGAGCCATCGTACTATGGTTCTGAAGTCATCATGTCGAAGTGCCATTCCATAACTTCATTGTCACCAACTAGGCCCTAACGTCATCTTGCATCATCCTAGAGTCATACACCCTTCCCCCAAGAACAAACCCAAAGTGATCTAAGAAGAGACCCGAAGCACACCTGAAGCAAACCCAAAATTTCAACCAAACTTACCCGAAGTTGCCATAGTAGCTCCCTTACCTCATTTCCTATACGAGTAAATCACACAACCGGACCGAAGTAACCACCCTAATATCCTAAAGTAGCCACGAAGCACCTCCGAACTAATTCCTTTGTTTGGCCCTCAAACAATAGCACCACCAGATAACGTTTGTTTTTCAATCTACCAAGCACCTTATGATGATAACAACGGACAGTATTTGCTGTCCGGGTCTTCAAACCATCGAACATAAAGCCAACCCAAAGTGGACTGCCCCTTCTCCCGGAGAAACCGATCATCGAACAAAAAAACACAAATATAAATAGCGTAGTATCTCCAAACTCCAATTTTGCACCAATTCCTATGCTATGCTCCGTACTTCAACCCACGTGCATTAAATATGCATCGATATGACTCCAAACATCCTAGAGCATATCCGTCGAAGTCCAGTTCTATGTTTTACCACATGTAATTCACTCCGATAAGCATTTTTAACCATTAGCATACAAACAAACACCATACATGCATGAATCAACATGCAAACCTACATCAAATCATGGAAAATCATCATATAATGTACTTATTACATAACCTAACACTTAAAGAGGCAATCATCAATCAAAAAACAAGATTTGAACATTTTAAATCATTTTATTTCCACTCCGGGTTGGGTTTTAAAGCAGCATAAAACCATGCCTTTGACTTTAAATGTGAATTCAAAACATGTTAAAACTATGAATACATGTATAATAAGATGTGAGATGATAAACAAATCACCGAACACCTAAAAAGTAGTGATTGACACACAAAATGAGGCAAATTTGAAAATAGCCAGCAAAATACCTAAAACTTTCCTAAAAATAGTAGATTTGAAAGTCTCTTACTAATTCCCTTTCTGATATACCCTCAATCTATCATTAGACTTGATTTGGAAAAGAAAGGAGAAGGTTTTGGCTAAAAGAAGTTTATGAAGGCTTAGATCTATCTGGGAAGATGGAATAATGAATTGGGATGACTATTTCAGCCATATTAACCCTAAAACCCGAAATGGGCTAATAAGCTTCCACCCAAACCTCTCTAATTACCCATTAATCTATCGCAAAATCTATCCAACTTCAAACAACCATATCTCCTAAACGGTATGTTCAAATCGCTATTATAACCAATCTATAGAAAGGGAAACCATTATATTTTTTGAATGGAAGTGGTTTGAGGATCTAATTTGGCTCCTATCAAAAATTATAGACGCTACAAGTTTTAAGGGGTAAAATTATCTGATAAAATTTCAAGGGATTAAACATGTCACTACTCAACATTCCTCAAAGTTACATTGTCATACAACCCAATATGAATTTAAAAATAATATTATACGACCCTTCGATATGTAAAATATGGATCTTATACACTCCTTCACAGTTAGCTTTACTTTATGCAAAATTAGAATTATATAATATAGACAACGATAAAGATATTAACGTTCAGTGCTGGGACAAGAGTAAAATTTTCTCATCTAATTCATTTATAAATTTCTAAAGTTTTCAAAAACTAAATCAAATTTATTTAAATTTATACGGAAAGCGAATGTTCCATCTAAGTCTAAGCTTCATATGTGGTTAATTTTGCACAAGAAACTAAATACTATTGAAGTACTAAAAAACAAAAATTGTTATTATTGATAAAAATTGTATTTTTGCAACTTGTTACTTAAAACTATTATGCACTTGTATAGTGACCGCCATATTATCAATTTCATTCTTTTAGATCTTTTTAATATTTCAGATTTTAATGTAACTAATAATGATTTAAATTGTGATTCGGGGTTATTTTAGATTTTATTTGGCTAGTGATATTAGTTTTTTACTAGACATTATTTTCACTATCACATGTTGTTATATTTGGTTTGAAGGAAACCAACGAGTTTATAATAATATCAGTATTTCTTTGGAAAATTTAATATGTAATTGCTTCATTTAGTTTTTAACTGGATTTTGAACCCTGGTTATAAATTAATAAAATGTTAATTTTAAAGAACTTCCTAAAAATGTAAAAATCAAATATTGATTTTTTAAAAGGAAAAAAATTATTTTTGAAAATAGAAAAAATAATAGTGCTCAAAGTGTAATTTTTCTTGATGTTTTTCACACATCTGATATTATACTTTTATTAGGAACCAGCTTTGAATTAGAGTGCTTTAGTTCTTGACAAGCCTTTTAGCATTATGCTTAATTTACATAATTCTATTTAGATTGGTCTATGTTGTAGAATTGATTCATTCTTTATTTCATTCCTTGTCCTTTTGTAGGACTTACTCTATATTGCCTCTCACCTAGTTTAGCCATAGTATTACTTGTTTTTTTATTACAAGATTACTACATTTTTTATATATACGTAAATAAATATATATTTATATACATATATATGAATTGGTCTTAAGTTTGTTATTGGGTTCTTTTTACAGCTTTAGATATTACGGAGATCTAGATGGAAATAAAATATTCATAGATTAGATCACTTGCATTTTCTTTGGACTATAGTACTTTTTTATTTTTATAATGGACCTTATATTTTAGGGTTGGGGGTATTTTTATCTTTATTTTACATTTTCCAGGGGGGGGGGGGTGGGGTGTCACAACCTACTAGGCATGTTGGTAGTTTCATTTTTTAGTGTAGAATAAAATACATGAGTGCTATACTCCTCGAATAAAGGACCGCTCATTTTTCTCAAAAAATTCTTTAGTGCTTCAGAAATACTATATACTCTAAATTATCATTTAGTGATCTTAATTCGGATTAGATACTTGCTCTATGTATAAAATACATAAGTACAGTGTGATATTGTAGGCAATATAACATGTATGATCATTCCTATTACTAATGCATAAGGAGCTCGTCTTACATGCTACATATTAAATAATTTAATATAGTGGTTTGTATATCATTTTAGGATATTCCCAACATCCTTTTATACTGACTATAAAGGACGTCCTTTCAAATCCTATATCGAGTATTAAACAACCAAACTTAAATGATTTTAGTACAAATACATCATTAACAACCCTTGACTTTGTTGTTTACTTATAGTTTAAGAAATAGTTTAGCACTTGTTAATATTCTCTGTTACATACGTGTACCTCCTTTATATTTTGATTGAAAATCAAACTATTTGATTACTCTTTCAAAATACTTGCTCGACTCTGATGCTTATCGAATAATACTTTTGTATCCTTTCTTGGATCATATCCATAACCCAAAAAATCAGAATCGCTCCCGCTGACTTCAAGACACTTTGATTATTAAGCGCAAACAACATATTCTAAATCATTATTTGAGATTTCTATCCCAACATACATATGCCAAAACTCAAAATCATATCGAACGATAATTTTGCGAGTAATATTCGAATTAACTCAAGCAAGTTATATGATGATTCTATTATGTTAATTTCAATAATTGAAATATACGATGTTATTCTATCAACATAGCTTGTATTCCAATTTGCTTTGGTCCTCTTCTCGAAGATATATTTGCGACCGACGGATCATAATGTACATGTAATCCATTACGGATTTATGAACCATGCCAATTGTAGAGTCAATACTCTTAATGGCTTATTAACAATTGAGGAAATTCTTTTCTCAATATCGATAAGGGAATCATAGTTTCTCTTTAAAGTACGAGATTTCTTATTAGACATTATAGTTAGTTACATTCATTTCGATTTGATCAATTTTATTTCATCCTTTGAGATTAGATTTATCTTTGGATCATATCTAAATCCCTTTTACTACCAAAGTTTCTAACAGAAATTCCTTCATCATAAAGTTGGCGTTTCTTGAAATAACCATTATTTCTCATTGCAATGGAATAAGTAGTCATAAACATTTTAATGAATTAACTTTATGTAAGTATAAAATAGATTTAGTCTTTGGTTTACGAAACTTATGTTCGTCACATAATTTGGTCAATCATTATTGATCGGTCCCAAACTCCTTTCGCATGGTCCATACAAGATCCCTCACAAATAAGTATTATGTGCAGTCTACCAACTCACACAACCTGTCAACTCCATAATGTAGGATATGTAGGGGTTTCTTATAAACTCTTATGTTGTAAGATCTTGTGAACTATGCTTTAAATGAAATTAATTTTAACCTTACGTACTTACTTTTAAGCATAACACCTAATAGATAGAAGTAAACTCAACTTCATTCAGCATCAATCATTCTTTGTCTGATAAAGTCTGATTACTCCTCATCAAACATCATTATATATCGTTGGGAGGAGACACTCTTGAGGTAGACTCCTATCATTTTAGATACATTGGGAACTCCTTTCAATATATAACTTATTTGATCAAAAGTATTTTATTTCCTTTGCATGTTATGTTAATATAGTTATATTCATATATCAATATATATGTTTTAATCAATTAACTTTTATATTTTATTTAATTAATCATATTAATTAAACTTCAAATTTTATAATTTTAAATTTATTTATTTATTTTCTCAAAACAATTTTGAAAATTTTGAATGTATTTTATACTTTTGTAAAAAAGTATTACATTTTAAACTTAACTTTAAAATGTAAAATATGTAACAAATTTTCAAAAAAAATTCGAAAATTAGCCCAAGGCCTAAAACAATATAGGCCTTTATGTTAGGGATAATCTTTGGGCTTACTTAATCCTTCAGGTTAGGCCAGTAGCTAGGTAGGGTAGAGTACATGTTACCTTAAACCAACCTTAGACACTGCCTTTCTAGACACTCTACTAAATAGGTATGTTTTAATCAGTTAGCCATAACTTGCTCATTTAGGTCGTATAGACCATTTAGGGTCTAGTATAATTGTTGGTCCGACCAAACTCCTTCGATGTGACACAGCTAGATACCTCACGAGCGAGTTTGACATGCAGCCTTTTGACTAACACAACCATCACAAGACGTGTAGGGGAAAGAGGAAATGCTTTGTCATAATCAAAATGTGAGAACCCCCTGCCCTAATTGCAAGAATCAAACCTAGGACATTCAATGTACTAGGCAAATGCCTCAACCGATGTTGTTGAAGAAACTAGAATAGTCAGAATCGACTAAAATAGGTAGATTTCAGAAATATTTCTTATTTTGGATTTATTAGGCCTAGAAGTCTTATGTTGATTTTCAAATCTAATAAAGTGTATTATTGCACATTCTACAAAGATGAAGTGCACATG
Organism: Allium fistulosum; assembly: GCA_030737815.1. NCBI lineage: Eukaryota > Viridiplantae > Streptophyta > Magnoliopsida > Asparagales > Amaryllidaceae > Allium > Allium fistulosum. The sequence continues at coordinate 92,547,601 of CM060905.1, forward strand.
GCTATGTGACCATATGTAGGTGTTGGAATTTATACCTTCTGGCGACCCACCTCCTCGACCCTTAGAAATCGACACTAATACATCTTTGGTATTCACGTGCCGCAAATCCAGGTGCCGGAGAGGCAGATTATCAAGGGGTAAAAGAAAATAAAGATAGAAGATATAACAATAACAGAATCTCACATCCTATTTAACAAGTGGAAGTCATAAAGGTAGTACATATAATCACTCTCAAAGTAAGATATCATAGTCATGATAAGTACTAACCCAGCTGGGATAGCTATAACGACCTATCCCTACAAGTACTGTAGAAACATATACGTAATACAAACATAGCGGAAAGTGGTGGTAATAGCAAAAAGATCCAAATTGCATCATGCTTCAGGCTTCATGCTCCATATGCTCCAAATACTCCAAAATGCTCCTAATCAACTAACTACTAGGCTACCCGGGGAAAATTAGGGCACCCAGAGTTTAAGGGAAAAGGAAATAAACTCCGAGTCAGTAATGGGACTGGTGTGAGAGACTCAAAATACGCATTTTGAAAACAAAGGTATCTCATAAGACCACACCGCACATAAACACGGAACGAGTTTTTACCTTATGATAACCAAAACATTTGCTACGTAAAATAATTGGGTATTACTTTTAATGACATCCTTTGAAAAACACTTTTCAAGAAATATATTAAAACAGCCGAAATTATTACATTGGTTAAATTTAACGGCCTAATAGGTTTACAATCAAGTTCGAAGGTACTTATTGGAGAATGGATTTCCATACTATGGCAGGTAAGGGACCACCTTCCGTACTGTACATCTCTAGAGGAATGTACCGAGGATACACAAACAATCCTCTGCATTTGGCAAGACCGGCCTATCCCTATTTGGCACTCATACATGGCCTAAATAAAATCGAGTATGACATCACCCCGGTCGTAATCGACCTATCCGGGATCCCATAGCATACACCACATACTCGACATATAGAGAGTAATCTAGAAAGGTGATGACCATACCCTAATGATTGTGAACCACATCGCCTTGCGACGTACCCTGTTTAAGTCATTACCGGGTGATGAGGTCTGAGGTAGGGATTACCTTTCACATAGCACATTCCACTTTGAATGCCACATTGCCATCCCAAAGTCACACAACTGATTTCTACAAAAGTATAACTCTTGAGCTCGTACGTCTCAGGAAAGGGTGTTAAGCTAAGAGAAGTTGCCTTCTCCGCCACCAAACAGATGATACGTTTATAGAGATCAATTTATGTAACTAGAAATGCAACGTTAGACATTCGTCCATACAATTTGCCCAGGAACAAGACAAACCGAAGGCACTCTCCTACCACATCCTGTTGGGAGTTACCCCTAGGATTAGTAGCGAGAAGTCCTTGCATCGAAGATCTTAAATGAAGAACTACTACCACATAAAATGATATGGGAAAATTCCCCCGAGGGTCAGTGACAAGCAGCCCTACATTCCATCTTCCAAATCATATCCATGTCTTCACTTCAAATAAGTAAATTGGTTTAAAGTGGTTTTCGGATAGGAATCATCCAATTCCAACCCCGGTTCCTTCGAACCAATTGTCGATAAAAGAGGTCAAGTAAATAGGTGAATAGTATTTGATTAATTCATTCTTTTTATTAAAATTATCTTTTAGAGATATCAAATTTTAAAACATTTCTTTCCAGTATATATGGAATCATTAAACCTCTCTTATCATATCCTTTGGTTACTTAAAACCTTTTTAAACTTGGAACAATTCAAATTATTTCCTTTTTCACTTAAAGAAATATTTCTCCCTTATTTTATTTAAATCTTAACATAGATTTCTTAATTCAAAACTCAAATTTTGATTGAGTTAAAACCATGTTATCTAGGATGTTAATCCAAAACCAGTAAATATTAAGTGAGCAGAACCTATAGAAATCATATAATTCTACTCAATATCAATTCCTGTATTCAACAAATACTATGGGTGGAATAACAGTGAAATCACCTTTTAAATTCCACGAATAGTACGAGTTCCCTCTTCAGGCTTTGACATCGAGTACAAGAAGATATCTCCATAAAATCCAAGTTATTTATATTTAGGAAAATCATATCTTTTCTATTTTGGAAAATTTTGATCCGAATAAACCAAATTCACTATCCCATCTGTCGGGTCAGTCCGGATAGCCAGGGAGAGCAGGAAACTGGTTTCCCAAACTCAAGCCTACATACTATCTCTCTGACACTCATAAGGCGGTCAAGTTATTTGATCGACTCTAAATCATTTAACATTTACGCATTCCATAAATCCTTGAAATCATCTTTAAAATACTTTATAAATCATTTGGAAACATTTATAAAAGATTTGGAAAAGAACGGTTGCGTTTAAAACTATATTTCAAAAGTTATGGAAAAGTGCTATGGAAAAGTGCTACGGAAAAAGCTTTTTAAGCTATATTGATCAAAACAAATTTTATCATTTGGAAATTTATTTTTATAACTCTAATCACTTTTAAAACATTATATAAGATTTTAGAATTTATTTTATATTTTAAAACAATTTTAATATATCATTTTTAAAGAAATCCTGTTATGGATTCCGAACCGCAAAACCGTGATTTTTCTAAAAACTTATTTTACTCATATTTCAAAATATACTTCACAAAATCTCAATTTTCTTTCTTTGTTGGAAAACTATGGATATAATAGTTCGGAAAATTCTTATCTCGAGGAATTACGAGCTATATTCCATTCTCTATACTCATTTGACTTTTATGGCGCGAAACCGCGAACTACCGTTACGCGACCCGCCTAATTTTGACTAAATTTTCAATTACCATTCAAACTTCACCAAAACACTTTTATATGTTTATAAAACATTTCATGCTCATTTTAAAACCTTTTAAAGAGGTTTAACATTCCGTGTACACAAATTCATTCAATAAAGGAAAGTGATTTCCTTTGTGCTTATCGACGTGTATTTCCGTGACTTGCATATATATTCAACATTCATATTAAACCACCATCATCAATAATCATAATCAAACATATATCACATCCAATAGCATATAATATTATAGTTTAGGAGTTTCTCACCTTCGGTTTAAACGATTAACTAAAAATTTGCTATAGCTCTGTTATTTGGATTTTAAAGCTCACGATCACTTGAGTTCTTGACTTTGGAGGGCTCGGCCTTGACTAGGAGGCTCACAGCCTAGGGTCAGAGAAAAGGAGGGCTCGACCTTTTGACGGAAGAAGAGAAGCCGTGGATGGTAGAGAGGAAGAGTGGAATTTTGGAATAGTTTTGAGATGCTTAAGTATATATATGTATATATTATAATTAAATTTCTTTTGAAAAATATTTGGGCATTATTTTGTGAAAATGAGAAGCCGTGAAAGAGGAGAGAAAAGAGCTTAAAAATGAAGAAGAAGTGTTGTGAAATGGAAGAAAAGAGGTGTGGTATTTATAGTTTAAGAAGAGGTAGAAAATATCTACATATACATCATCATCTACATCACCTTCACATGCAACACCATTATTACCATCTACATCACCTTACACATGTTTATCCTTCCCCCCATGTGCTCCATTACTTCATTTCACTTCCAAGCCACGTGCATTGACTTAAGGAAGCTTAAGGATAAAGTTTGTGAAGATATCTTAGAAGTTTTGTTATATATGTCCATATATAAAAGTATATATGTTATATGTGTGTATATATATGTTCATGAGTGCATGTGACATACATGTGAATGTATGCACACAAGAGAATAAACATACAACGTTTCAATGACTTTGAACAACTTTTGTTCGTCAAACCGTTGAAAATCGGGAAACCGATTCCTGGTCCCATTTTTACTTATAAACTAATATACATATAAATGTAAACAAAATTTGAAAATAAATTTCTCATCATTATTAATTAATTAAAATGATCATGTTTTATTAATAAAACCATATAAATTAATATTAATAATTATTTACAAAAGTTGTTATTATATCGATAAAGCGAAACAAATTCTAATTTTTTCCTTTTCTTTTCTTATGATTTCAAATCAAGTGTGTGTGTGTGTGTATATATATATATTTATAAAATTAATGATATATCATTACTTTATAACTATTTAAAATGAGTTATCAAAATTGTTAAAATAATTATTAAATCTTTTTAATCTCCAATAAATTTATTAAAGTGATATATTACGGGTCATTATAGACTTCCCACCTTAAAAGAATTTCGTCCTCGAAATTAAGGATAAGAAGAAGGTAACTCAGAAACAAATATATATAATGAAGTGATACATATATATAAGATATTGAAAGTGACATCGCCATAGACCGGTGAGTACACTATACAACATACAACTATATATCCATTCTAAACTCAGGATAGGCTTTACGCATTCTCTCTTTTGTCTCCCATGTGCAGTCTGCTACGTCACCACTCCATTGGACTTTAACTAGTCTTACAACTTTCCTCCTTAATCGCTTCTCATCGCGATCCACAATTCGCATAGGTTGCCTGATAACGGCCAAATTAGGCTCAGCTTCCAAATCTTCTTGGGCGGCTGTTTCTATAATTTGCTCTGGATCATGCACAAATTTTCGTAGTTGAGATATGTGAAAGACATTGTGCACACCCGACAATCTTTCGGGAAATTCCACCCGATAAGCCAATGGGCCAATCCGCTCGAGAATGGGAAAAGGTCCAATAAATAGACATGCCAATTTTCCAATTCTTCCAAATCACACCACTCCTCTCATTGGGGAAACCTTCAGGAATACATAATCTCCTACCGAGAATTCCAAATTTCTACGCCTCCTATCCGCATAACTCTTTTGCCTACTCTGGGCTTCTCTCATCTTTTTCCTGATCATGTCATCCTTTTTCAAAGCTTCTCTAATCATGTTAGGGCCAAGTACCAATCAATCTCCGGTCTCGATCCAACATACTGGGGATCTACACGGACGACCATATAAAGCTTCGTATGGGGCCATGCCAATACTAGCCCGATAACTGTTATTATAAGAGAATTCTATCAGATGAAGGTAGCTTTCCCATGGACCTCCAAAATCTAAGATACAAGCTCTTAGAAGATCCTCCAACACCCGATTTACCCTTTCATTTTGTCCATCGGTCCGGGGTGATATGCGGTACTAATGTTTAGCTTTTTTTCCCAAAGCTGACTGCAGTGCTTCCCAAAACTTACTGGTAAAGATTGGGTCTCTATCACTAACTATGATACTAGGGACACCATGCAATCGAACTATTTCCTTTATATATATTTTCGCAAGGCTTGCAGCAGTTCGTGTTGGCTTTATAGGGATGAAGTGCGTACTTTTGGTTAGCCGATCTATGATGACCCAAATGCCTTCATTCCCCTTTCTAGATCGAGGCAAACCGTCTATGAAATCCATTGATATTTGGTCCCATTACCAAGTGGGAATTTCAAGAGGTTGGAGTAGCCCAGCAGTCTTTTGTTGATCACTCTTGATCTATTGACAATTTGCACATTTACTCACGTGGATGGAAATGTCTCTCTTGATACCTCCCCACTAGAAAGTCTTTTTCATGTCCCTATACATCTTTGTCACTCTGGGATGTACTGCGAGTGTAGAGTTGTGACATTCAGTTAAAACTTCTTGTCTAATCCCATCGACATTGGGGACATGTATCCTTCCATTCATCCTTAATATTCCCTGCTCATCCACTTTGAAACCTTCCCATCTTCCGGGTATCATATTCTTTTCTACTTCCCTTGCTATTTTTTCCATGATTGGGTCTTTGAGCTGACTCTCCTTTATTCGACAAATCAATGCTGGACGCACCACTAAATGAGCTATAATAGCCTGCTTTCTACTTAGAGCATCAGCTACAACATTGGCCTTTCCGGGTGTATATAGAATATCCAAATCATATGAGGCGAGGAATACTAACCAACATTACTACCTCATATTTAAGACCTTTTGAGTGAAAAGATATTTCAAAGATTTGTGGTATGTGAAGAGCTCAAACTTTTCACCTTTTAAAGAAGGAATATTATTTACTAGGGTCAATCAAAGTCTATTTAAAATAAACTACAATGAATTCTTACCCAATTGATAACGTCTCCACATTTGTTATGCAAATACAACGACTAATTACTCTAAGTCGTGCGTTGCATAATTCTTTTCATGGATCTTCAGTTGTCTACTTACATAAGCAACGACCTTTCTGTGCTGCATTAGAACCGCACCAACTCCCTCCCTACAAGCATCTGTATATACAGTAAATCCTCCGTTTTCATCTGCTACTGATAATACAGGAGCAGTGGTTAATCTTTTCTTGAGCTCTTGAAAAGTTTCTTCACATTTTTGTGTCCACTCAAACTTCACATCTTTCATGGTCAGCTTTGTTAAGTGAGAGGAAATCTTCGAAAAGCCTTGAATGAATCTCTGATAGTATCCTGCTAATCCCAAGAAACTACGACTATCCCTCGTAGTTTTTGGTTGTTTCAAGTCTAGATAAGCCGTAATCTTTGCTGGATCAACTGCAATTCCTTCCCCTGACGCCACGTGTCCAAGGAACCTTACTTCTTTTTTCCAGAAGTGGCATTTTGAGAATTTAGCTTTCAGCACATTTCTCCTCAATATTTCTAATACAATTTCAAGATGCCATTCATGTTCTTCCTCATTGTTTGAATATATCAAAATGTCATCGACAAAGACTAATACGAATTTATTGAGTACTTTTATAAATACCCTATTCATAAGGTCAACGAAATAGGCGAGAGCATTTGTTAGCCCAAAGGGCAAAACCAGCCATTCGTAGAATTCATTTGAGCTTCTGAATGCGGTTAAAGGAATGCAATCTTCTGTTATCCTTAGCTGATGGAATCTGGTGGCTAAGTCCTTTTTTGAGAATACCCTAGCCTCATGTAATTGGTCAGACATATCATCTATGCGGGGTAGAGGGTACTTGTTTTTTATTATTCGTTTATTTAGATCTCTATAGTCCATACGCAACCTTAGCGAGCCATCAGACTTTGCAACAAAGACCACTGCTGCCCCCCAACTTGTGCGACTTGGTCTTATCAATCCCTTCTTCAACAACTCATCAGTTTGTTTTCTTAATTCTTCCTTCTCTTTAGGAGCCATCTTCTGAATTGGGTGAACAACTGGACTTATGTTGGGAAGCAAATCTATGCGGAATTCAATTTCTCGATGGGGTGGTAGGCTTTTTACTTCTTCAAAAACATCGAAAAACTCCCTTACTATAGGTATTTCTTCTAGATGTTTTTGGAATAAATTAAGCACGTATATATAATTCTCCTTTACTAGACTAGGGTTCTCGCATTTTATCACAAAAGGTCTACCTCTTCTATTTCGTAATAGTACCGTCCTTTTATTACAATCAAGAATAGCTTTATATTTGGACAACCAATCCATACCGAGTAAAATTTCAAATTCATCAAAGTTAAGGACTATTGGATTGCATGGAAAAATCTGGGATAGGTAGGTAACTTGGATTCCTTCACAAATCATAATGAGATTAGCCGTTTTACCTACTGGGTTAGACACACATATGGGAATATCTAATATTTGTGGTTTAAGTTTAAGTCTATCAACTAGTTTCTTCAAAATAAAGCTATGGGAAGCCTCGGTATCAAACAATACTCTAACAAATATGTCATTAATATTAATTTTACCTTCCAGTACTCCCTTTTCCTTTACATTTGTTGAGGTTGAAGGTTCGTCTTTAATAACAAACACTCTAGCTTTCTCTCCTTTCTTTATTAAGGGACATTCCATTATCCTGTGTCCTGGCCTTTGGTAGTTGTAGCAGGTTCCCCTTTGTCTCTTAGGATATTTGTAGGTTGTGGAAGGTGACCTTTTTGCTGGCAATTATAATAGGTTACATCTTTCAAATGATCTACCTCCAGCTTGGCTTGCTCTAGTTTCTTCCCTTGCTGGTTAAATTTTCTTTTCTTCCAATAGTTGTTGCCATTGCTTTGGGTTGCAGGTGGGTCTTTCTTGTCTAGGGCTTTGTATCGAAAACCCATATCCACCAAATCCATGAAAGTCCCCTTCACATGTGCCGTCATTCTGTCTTGATATTGTTTCTTCATTCCAGAAATAAACATTTCATTCTTTTTCAAAGAAGTGTCAATTAGACCAGGCCCAAATCGTGACAATTCATTGAATTTGTTAGTATATTCTTCTACTGACATTTCCCTCTGTTTCAAATCCATAAAGCTTCGGTAAAGGCGTGCTTTTCCAGATGTAGGCATATACTACTCTTCCAATACCTCCTTGAATCGCGCCCAAGAAAAATGGCCTTCTGATTTAGTCATAGTAATGGACTCCCACCAGGCGAGAGCTCCATCCTGCAATTGCCAAAAGGCCAAGAATCTTTTTTGCTCGTCTGTAATATTTAGCCCTTTGAAAATCCTTTTACATTAACGGATCCATGCTCGAACCTCTATGATGGATTCCATTTCCTTGAACGGTTTTCCTCCTACTTGGTATAGTTCTTGCATAAAGTGTCAAAGTTGATTTGGGGTTGTACCCGAATTGTTGCTTCCTCGATCATTGTGGCTCTGGGAGTTCGACCATTTGTATTTGTGGTACTGCTACCTCCCCTTCCCCTACCACGTCCTCTTCTTCCACTCGTTTCCTACTATCTGCATATAGTAATGAAATATGTTTTTAGAATATATAGACGAGATATCTTAGGAAATTATCATAAAGTTTGAGTATACTTTTTTAGATAATTTTTTTTAACTGTGCGCTCTTTCATACTAAACTCATTCTAGGGCATTACTAACCCTATCTCTAATGAGTTGACCCCATTAAGGCTTAGGTATTCACTCAACCATAAGCTCTGATACCAACTGTGGCGACCCACCTCCTCGACCCTTCGAAATCGACAATAATACATCCTCGGTATTCACCTGCCGCAAATCCAAGCGCTGGAGAGGAAGATTATCATGGGGTAAAAGAAAATAAAGATAGAAGATAGAACAATAACAGAATCTCACATCCTATTTAACAAGTGGAAATCATAAAGGTAGTACATATAATCACTTTCAAAGTGAGATATCGGAGTCATGATAAGAACTAACCCAGCTGGGATAGTTATAACGGCCTATCCCTACAGGTGCTGGTAGAAACATATACATAATACAAACATAGCGGAAAGTGGTGGCAATAGCAAAAAGATCCAAATTGCATCATGCTTCAGGCTTCATGCTCCATATCCTCTAAATACTCAAAAATGCTCCTAATCAGCTAACTACTACACTGCCAAGGGAAAATTAAGGCACCCAAAGTTTAAGGGAAAAGAAAATAAACTCCGGGTCAGTCATGGGACAGGTGTGAGACACTCAAAATACGCATTTTGAAAATAAAGGTACCTCATAAGACCACGTTGCACATAAAAACAGAATGGGTTTTTACCTTATGATAACCAAAACATTTGCTACGTAAAATAATTGGGTAATATTTTTAATGACATCCTTTGAAAAACACTTTTTAATAAACATATTCAAATAGCCGAAATTGTTACATTGGTTAAATTTAACGGCCTAATAGGTTTACAATCAAGTCCGAAGGTACTTATTGGAGAATGGATTTCCATACAATGGCAGATAAGGGACTACCTTCCGTACAATACATCTCTAGAGGAATGTACCGAGGATACACAAACAATCTTCTGCACCTGGCATGAACGACCTATCCCTATTTGGCACTCATATATGGCCTGGATAAAACCGAGTATGACATCACCCCGGTCGTAACCGACTTATTCGAGATCCCATAGCATACACCACATACTCAACATATAGAGAGTAATCTAGAAAGGTGATGACGATACCCTAATGGTTGTGAACCACATAGCCTTACGGAGTACCCTGTTTAAGCCATTACCGGGTGATGAGGTCTGAGGTAGCGATTACCTTTCACATAGCACATTCCACTTTGAATGCTACATTTCCATCCCGTAGTCACACAACTGATTTCTACAAACGTAACTCCTGAGCTCGTACGTCTCAGGAAAGGGTGTTAAGCTAAGAGAAGTTGCCATCTCTGCCACCAAACAAATGATATGTTCATAGAGATCAATTTATGTAACTAGAAATGCAACCTCATACATTCGTCCATAAAAGTTACCCAGGAATGGGACAAACTGAAGGCACTATCATACCACATCCTGTCGGGAGTTTCCCTTAGGATTAGTGGCAAGAAGTTCTTGCACCGAAGATCTTAAATGAAGAATTACTGCCACATAATATGATATGGGAAATTTCCCCCGAGGGTCAGTGACAAGCAGCCCTACATTCCATCTTCCAAATCATATCCATGTCTTCACTTCGAATAAGTAGATTGGTTTGAAGTGGTTTTCGGATAGGAATCATTCAAATCCTACCTCGGTTCCTTCGAACCAATCATCGATAAAAGAGGTCAAGTAAATAGGTGAATAGTATTTGATTAATTCATTCTTTTTATTAAAATTATCTTTTAGAGATATAAAATTCTAAAACGTTTCTTTCCAGTATATACGGAATCATTAAACCTCTCTTATCATATCCTTTGATTACTTAAAACCTTTTTAAACTTGGAACAATTCAAATCATTTCCTTTTTCACTTAAGGAAATATTTCTCAATTATTTCATTTAAATCTTAACATAGATTTCTTAATTCAAAACTCAAATTTTGATTGAGTTAAAACCATGTTATCTAGGATGTTAATCCAAAACCAGTAAATATTAAGAGATCAGAACCTCTAGAAATCATCTAATTCTACTCAATATCAATTCCCGTACTCAACAAATACTATAAGTCAAATAATGGTGAATTCACCTTTTAAATTCCACGAATAGTACGAGTTCTCTCTTTGGGCTTTAACATCGAGCATAAGAAGATATCTCCATAAAATCCAAGTTATTTATATTTGGGAAAATCGTATCTTTTCTATTTTGGAACATTTTGATCCGAATAAACCAAGTTCACTATCCCATCCATTGGGCCAGTCCAGATAGCCAGGGGAGTAGGAAATTGGTTTTCCAAACTCAAGCCAGACACAATCTCTCTGACACTCATAAGGCGGTCAAGTTATTTGATCGACTCTAAATCATTTAACATTTACCCATTCCATAAATCCTTCAAATCATCTTTAAAATACTTTAAAAATCATTTGGAAACATTACAAAAGATTTGGAAAAGAACGGTTGCGTTTAAAACTATATTTCAAAAGTTATGGAAAAGTGCTGCGGAAAAGTGCTACGGGAAGTGCTTTTTAAGCTATATTGATCAAAATGACTTTTTATCATTTGGAAATTTATTTTTATAAGTCAAATCACTTTTAAAACATTTTATAATATTTTTAGAATTTATTTTATATTTTTAAACAATTTTAATATATCATTTTTAAAGAAATCATGTTATGCATTCCGAACTGCAAAATCGCGATTTTTCTAAAATCTTGTATTACTCATATTTCAAAATCTACTTCACGAAATCTCAATTTTCTTTCTTTATTGGAAAACTATGGATATAATAGTTTGAAAAATTCTTTTCTCGAAGAATTCCGAGCTATATTCCATTCTCTATACTCATTTGACTTTTATGGCGCGAAATCGCGAACTGCCGTTACGTGACGCGCCTAATTTTGACTAAATTTTCAATTACCATTCAAACTTCACCAAAACACTTTTATACGTTTATAAAACATTTCAAACTCATTTTAAAACCTTTTAAAGAGGTTTAAAATTCCACATACACCAATTCATTCAATAAAGGAAAGTGATTTCCTTTGTGCTTATCGACTTGTATTTCCGTGACTTGCATATATATTCAACATTCATATTAAACAACCATCATCAATATCATAATCAAACATATATCCCATCCAATAGCATATAATATTATAGTTTAGGAGTTTCTTACCTTGGGTTTATACGATTAACTAAAAATTTGCTATAGCTCCGTTATTTGGATTTTAAAGCTCACGATCACTTGGGTTCTTGACTTTGGAGGGCTCAGACTTGACTAGGAGGCTCACGGCCTAGGTTTTGGAGAAGAGGAGGGCTCGACCTTTTGATGGAAGAAGAGAGGCCGTGGATGGTAGAGAGGAAGAGTGGAGTTTTGGAATAGTTTTGAGATACTTAAGTGTGTGTATATATATATATGTATGTATATATTATAATTAAATTTCTTTTGAGAAATATTTGGACATTATTTTGTTAACATGAGAAGCCATGAAAGAGGTGAGAAAAGAGCTTAGAAATGAAGAAGAAGTGTTGTGAAATTGAAGAAAAGAGGTGTGGTATTTATAGGCTAAAAAGAGGTAGAAAATGTCTACATATACATCATTATCTACATCACCTTCACATGCACTACCATTATTACCATCTACGTCATCTTACACACGTTTGTCCTTCCCCCTCATGTGCTCCATTACTTCATTTCACTTCCTAGCCATGTGCATTGACTAAAGGAAGCTTAAGGATGAAGTTTGTGAAAATAACTTAGATATTTTGTTATATATGTCCATATATAAAAGTATATATGTTATATGTGTGTATATATGTTCATGAGTGCATGTGACATGTATATACATGTGCATGTATGCACACAAGAGAATAAACAAACAACGTTTCAATGACTTTGAACAACTTTTGTTCGTCAAACCGTTGAAAATCGGGAAACCGATTCCTGGTCCCATTTTTACTTATAAACTAATCTACATATAAATGTAAACAAAATTTGAAAATAAATTTCTCATCATTATTAATTAATTAAAATGATCATATTTTATTAATAAAACCATATAAATTAATATTAATAATTATTTGCAAAAATTGTTATTATATCGAAAAAGCGAAACGAATTCTTTTTTCTTTCTTTCCTTATGATTTCAAATCAAGTGCGTGTGTATATATATATTTATAAAATTAATGATAAATTATTACTTTATAACTATTTAAAACGAGTAATCAAAATTATTAAAATAATTATTAAATCTTTTTAATCTCCAATAAATTTATTAAACTGATATATTTGCGGGTCGTTACATACCTCAACGGACCCATTTATCCCTTTATATATGTCTTTATCGTGCGTAGTTTATTTTTAAGGTATATAATATAATAATATATACGTATATGTAGTTCAATTATATATATATATGCATGTATGTATGCACATGTGTGTGTGTATAAGTGTGTGTGTTTTGTGTGTATATATGTGTGTGTATATGTACACACACATATGATATGTTGTAAAGTTATTTTAACAAACCAAAAGGTTTGATTATATTCAAAATGACAATCAGTTGTGTTTAAGTAAAAAACTAATAAGGAGAGGAAAATGTAGAGGAGTCATCTCATTTCTTTTAATCATCATTTAATGTCATTTCAAAATAACACATCCTAATTTTGACTAGTATGTTTTGAAATTTCAAACTAATAATTTTGAATCTAATTTTAATCTTGAAAGGATTTGAAATTAAATTTATGATTTCACACAAAATTCCATTTCATAAACTTTGAGTTGAAACAACATGTGTGTGTGTGTGTGTTTGTGTATACACACATGGATATATATATATATATATATATGAATAATTACAAATTATATTTTAAATTAAAATAAAAGATATATATATATATATATATCTATGTGTGTGTGTGTAAATATGAACACTTTATAATCTATTATATATTTCAAAAGTAAAGTATCAATTGAAATCCAACTTTAACTTAAGAGGGACTCAAAGGGTTTATGATGTTTTGCATGAAGTCCGCTTATGTTATTTTAAATTATTTTTTTAAAACAAATGTAAACAAGAACCAAAAGAATTATATTCAAAACAACAAATATGCGAAACATATATTCAATCTCCAAAGTAATTTCTAAAATAATTAACATATATAATTAATTTATGTTAGTGTATAAAATGAGTTACAAAATACATTAACTAATTAAAATTACTTTCCAATCTAATTTTTTTTCTTTTTTCGAGACAATAATTTCTAAAACAATGACACAATTAGATTAGACAACTTAGGCATATATAAATTTATTGTAGAAAGAATTGGATCTAAACTATATAAACAACATGAACATATGATCAAAAGAGATGTAGCAAGTGTAGCATGTAATTATATGAACATGATGAACAGAAAATCAATTAAACTTTAACATGTATCAGACCTAAATTTTGTGTTAACATAATGAACAAATAATGAGAATGATTGTAGCATGCATATGATCTGAAATTTATTAACATGGTGAAAATATAATCAGAAAATTAGAATTATCTAAAAATTGAGGCTAAAGATTTGCACCTTGCTTGAAGAATTAAAACCCTGATTCAATCGAATCAACCTTTGGATTTTGTAATGCTCTAGATGCAAACGACACCTTGAATGAAGTGATTTTATTTTAATTTGTTTTATGGAATTATTTTTCCATTAAAGCGTGCAATTTTCGACCGTGATAGGAAAGGGAGAGGAGAGCAGAAGAAAAATAATTTGTTTGTAGAATAATAGAATGAATGAAAGAGAATTAATTTTAAGGGAAACATCGAAACCTTTCCATTCCCTCCTTTAAAACTTTCTATTTAATTCCTTATTAAATCTCATCAAATCCTCCCATCCCCCTCATCATGCACGGTCAACCATAAATAAGGCAATATGGGTCTAAATCTTTTCCCAAAACTGCTTATCAATCAATCTATTTAAATCCAATTTAATGCCATGATTAACTATAATCAAAGTAGAGTGTCAACATTGAAGTTCTACGGTGTTCTCAAGTTGAGGGAATAGTATGACATCGTCACCTTGAAACTCTCTTTGATCTTAGTTGTATTAACCAACAGAAAAATCTAGAGTGAGCCATTTTATATTTATCCAATAACTATAAGTACATAACCCATGGTTCACCCGACAACCATGAGTAATGCATTGCCCAAAATTTGGAGAGCTGTACATACTCTAGTCTTAACGGATGAATTGATATACTTTCTCGAAACATCTTGACTAGGCATATTCAAAACAATATGTTATTTTTCAATGTGATAAAATTCTCATGATTACAACACATTATAATTAATATCACATAACATATCATTTAAGGATTTTCTGCCAAATATACTTCGAATAATTAAAAATTTAATTACATTATAATTTAACAAAGTTTTAAGTAGAATAAAACACTTTTATTATGAACAAGAGTGGTTATCGAGTTAGATATATGTAACAAATTAAATAATTACCCAAAGGATATACTCCTAAATCTATCACTTTGGGATAGTCACACATAACAGTCATAAAGGTAACATTACGATGACAACCCTACACCTCTAATACCCAATATACCTGAAAAATGCGCTGCTATGGTATACAACCAATGTAGAATGATCGTAAAGGGTAAAATAAATAAACTCTAATCATAACCTATCGTATATCTCACAGTGCATTGAATAAAATATAATATCAACATATATAAAACAGGAAAGATAGATAGGTATAACTAAGTGAGCCAAAACAAATAACAGAGTTGGTCATACAAAGCCAATGGAATAGAGTTTACAAATCATCAAAATAAACTCAAAGGAAATATGTCTCCAAATAAAGTAAAACACTATTTGTAACGACCCGTATTTTTTAGCTATTTTAAATTATTAAATTTAGTGTAATTAATGAATAATAATGGTTAAAATTAAACAAATTTAATGATTTGAATGTAAATAGTGGGTTTGAACTTGGATAAGATTTTGAAATAAACAAATTCCAGAGATTCAAGTAATAACGAGTTGAAAATAAATGCTATGTATTAAATGAGTTTATGGTCAATAGTTGGATTAGATAATAATGTTAAAATTATTAGACGTAAATAAAGTAATTGATTGATAATGAAGATTCATTTAAAATCCAATATTGAAATTTGTTGAATATTGAACAATTAAAATGTTTAAATTTAATATTGCAATCATTTGAATAATTGAATTCTGAAATTAATATGATTGAAAATAATGTTAAAAGTTGATGTAAACTTTATTCAAACATCAATGAAGATTGTTAACATTTAAAATTGGATTTAAAAGTGAATAATTAGAAATTGGAAATTTTATATTATAATCGAGACGTTAAAAATAGCCTTCCGGGGCATAGTCTCGGATTTCGATGAAACTAGTTCCATTGAATCCGTAATAGTGTATTATTATCGGATTTCAAATTTCGTAGCATTTGGAGTTATCGTTTGGTCGTACGGGATAGAAACACGTTGAAATTAATATCGAAAATTCAATATAATAATTGGGTCCAAAAAGCTATCTTCTCCATACGATTGAATTAAGCCCCGAAACATGTTTCATTGTGTTCAAAATAGGGGTAAAACATTATAAACATCTGGCGGCATGCGTCGTTTGGAGTTCGTTCGGAAAATATGTGATAAATTGAAATATATTAATAAAATAATGTTGTATATGTGTATATATATTGTTCAAACAGTAAGCCCTAACCCATTTTTAACCTAGCCGTCGTTCTTATTATTAATGGCCGAAAAGTTCTAATCTTCTACTCGATTTATCTCCCCATCCATCAACTATTAGGCAAAATCTCCAACTGCAAAGTTGAAGAGCACAAGGAGATCCACCCATCCAACGGTGGAGATCATCATCGGAGCTGCGTGGTGGCCACGATTTGGCCGTGACGACCGTGCGTTCATTCGCATTTTTACGTGCAAAGGAGGGGCCGAGTTCGACTAGGTTCAGGGTGGAGGGGTAGCTCGTGAGGGGCGTTCATTTGGCAATCATCGATCATCATCTCGATGATCAAAGAGGGGGCGATGATTGAGACTTTGAGGATGAAGATGGGTTCGTTTGCGTGCGGTATCTCCTGATAGTTGCATTATGGAAGAAGAACGAATCGCGGCCGAGATCTGCTACCCTTTGTAACGTACGGCCAGATGTAATTTAAAAAAAAATTGTTTACTTATATAATTGGTATCCAAACTTTAATAACGTATAACTTTCGCATAATTTATCAGATTTGGATGAAACAGGATGCATTGGAATCGTGGCGATGAGCACTACGTCATAGAGTCATTTTGGAGTCATTTGGAGCTAGTAAAATTTTAGGTTAAATCGAACGTCGTTTGATTTGATTTAAAATTGAAAATCAAGGTGAGTGTTATATAACGCTCACAACGTACTAGAATATTTTATGCTAGTTAAATTTGAAATTATGAAGTGATATAAATTTTATTGGTCATTGTTTGATGAATTTAATTGTCATCTAGATTGTCATTGAATTAAATGTAAAAAAAAATTAAAATTGACAGTTAAAATTGAAATTGTGGTTTAGTTGCCAGTAAATTACCTGATAATAATAACTAAGAAATTATCGTGAACCATATTGACCGTTTGAATGATTGATTGCAATGGATGCTATTGATTGATATCTTCGATGATTTGGATGTTTATTTATTCTGATATACCCTATTATCACCCTGTATATTATTTACAGTATACTAACTGTAAATTGAATTATTTCGAATGAATTAAGAAATAGATTGAAATGATATATACCTATAACATCATGATTTGGATTGAAGTGATAGATATCCATCCCTGAAATTAAATTGAAATAACTGATCACTTGGCATAGGATAGAAAATTATATACGAACACCGGATTGGTTAAATTAAATGATTTTAAAATCTTTGATTTGAAATTATTTAAATGGTTTTGATTTAAAAGAAATAAAAATCAATTTATAGAAATCGAATTAATCACGAATTCGAGTTTGAAATGTTGAAATAAAATTTTGGTTAAAAGAAATTGTTAAATAATTGAAGTTGAGATTTTGAAGTTAAAATGGGAATATGATTGAATTTCATAAATTGATTTAATTTAAAAGATTGACTTTTATTCGAACTTTGAATATTATTAAGTAAAAGTGATATGAAAATGATATTTCGAAATTGAGCTCGGAATTGAATTATATTTGAAAATTGGATTTTAAATTGAATATTGAAGGATTATTTGGTTAAGTATTTAAATCGATATTTGAAGATCGAGCTTGAAGTCGGTATAAATGGAGATTGAAATTGAATTAATTGGATTTGAAAGTGACATTGAATTAATTGAAATCGAAGTTGAAATCAATTTGAATTGAAATCAAAATTGAATCGATTGAATGGAAATTGGAATTGGGAAATTGGAATTGAATCGGTTTGACTTTGAAACTATTTTCAAATAAAATTATTTAAGTAAAAACTGTTTTAAAATCTATATTCTTTTAATATTCAAACTATTCTGATTTTCCAAATTATTTTACCATACAAACCATTTTAATACTTAAACTATTTTATATTTAACTATTTGAATCATTTTAACTATTTGAATCATTTTAACTATTTTAACTATTTTAACCATTTAAATTATTTTAACTATTTTAAGTATTTAAACTATTCAAACTTTCTTTCAAAAATTCAAACTGGTCAAGGGTGAAATGTTTATGTTAAATCATGGATTTAAATACGAATGGGGTTAAATAAAGTTATAACCCAAATGTAAATTTGAAACAATTCTGGAATCGAAATTGCAATTTTAAAACGAACATGATTTAGAATTGAAATGGTATATTTTGAGTAAATGCGATGATTTCGAGATGGATTTGATTTCAAAGCGAAGATGATATTTTGATATTAAGTATGAACTGTTTTCGAAATGTAAAAGTACCAGCCGGTGTGTAAAACAACGTTTGGTTGTTAAAGAGACCGGAGTCGGATATGGGCATACTCTCTGTCGATACCGGAACCACTTTAACAACTGTGTACGTGGAGTGATGATCCAGAACGAAGTGGTTGGATTTTGCGTCGTTTGCTGGATTTGAAGAAAGAGAACGATGATGGATTAGCCTGGCACTTGTGCCAATTTGAAATGACTAAAACAGGACGGCTTGACAGGGCCAAGTGGGCTAATTACCTCGAGCGGACATCTGTTCTTCAATTTCTTGGACTTGGTCCATATTATTACTCTTATTGTTGGTTTTGATTGGTGCACCTTGATTGGGATAGCCTCCCTTTGACTCGATATGAGATGGATGGACGCGGTGGGCGGTCATGGGTATGATGCATTACCACCAGCCCTGCGACCCGAACTGGTAGTATCCTACCTTGGGCATTGCCTCACGTGTCTTATCATACTTTTATCCCTATACGAGACCCATACGATTTTGGTTTAGTGATGTCATATCACGACGCATCCGTATCCACCGACCGTTTACTGGTGTTTTATATGCAAACTGTATGACAACGCTTAAAAACGCGTTAATGGGGATTAATGTAAAGCCTTAACGCTATTTTAATATTTATTTTACTGACTAGGAATTATATATATAGCGTATTCTACTACATATAAATAATTTGACGGTCCTTAAGAGATGAAAAATCCCTTAACATCTCTTGAGTTATTGCATGCACGTTATACACTGGATAGGAGATGTGAAAACCCGTAAACAACTCTGACGCCGTTACACTCATGTTTATGCGATATCAATTTGACTTACATAAGGATATTTTAGTTCTGACTCGAGTGTTTTGTCTTTTCATTACGCTCGGGTCAGTCCTGAGTTTTTCAGCTTATTGAAGACTTATTCTGGAGGATGAAGACAAAGATTTGGTATATTGTTACTATTATTATTCCTGCATCATGTTGTCTGCTGCATTTTGTATGTATCTATGATGTATATATATAACTCTGATAAGTGTTGTATTGGATATAATCAAATGTATTGTATAAACAGCTTCATGAACTGTTTATTTGATTATTATATTTTATCGTTCCGCTGCGAGATTCTGTGTTTGTTTTCTTCTTCCTTTCTCTTATTTTCTTATTTACCCCATTAACAATCCTCTCTTTTGAATGGTTTGAGTTGACATGTGTGGTTTATTGTCGATTTAAACTATCCAAAAAGGTGGATCGATACAGTTGGTATCAGAGCGAGGTTTAGCGATAACCTTAGCTTTGTGGGGTAACTCATTAGAGAAAGGGTCAGTAGCACCCTAAAATGAGTTTGAGTGTAATAATAGATATGAGCACGTATTTGTTAGTGAATATGAAATGTTTTATATTGTGTTGACTTATCGGTTGAGTGTTTATGAATTCTGGTCGGTGCGGTAAGTACAACCGTATCGATAGGGGTTTCTAAACTCTTAAACAGGGTAAACCGACACGGTATTGTTTTGAAATTGGGTAAATGAAATAATTTTACCCTGATTATATTTTATATATAAAGAAATAATTTTTCAGAAATTATTAGGGTATATATAGTGTGAATTGGTTGTTAGAAATGATAATATTGATCATTATCATTTGTTGTTTGATTATTCAGTATTCCTAAACTATTAGCTATTATATAATTATATAAACAAAATGAAATTGTATAAATGTGATTTATAAAATATAAATTGCAAGTTAAATGAATATAAAGTTGAGAATTTGAGAAAGTTAAATTACGATGTTTCTGGAAAATGTTTTCAAGGTTGGAAAATAATATTAGTGTTGTTTAAAAGTATATACAAATACAAATTGTTTTCAAATAAAATTTTAAAGGAATGAATTAAGTACTTCCCTCTTCTGTCACTGGAAAATAATTTCGTTGATGACTACGCAGCATTATCGGCGTTCATTTTCAAGTCTCAAAGTGGGGGAGACTTCTGAGAAGCTTTGCTTGGAAATTGTTTTGACAAACAGATTTTGGTTTAAACTCCAAAAGTATGATTTGATATATATATAAGAGATAAATATATATACTTATTTCAAATGATTTGAAATGAACCCGGTGTTTAAATTTTTATGTTCTGTTAATTAATAATCTTTGAAATAATTGAATGAAATGAAATATTTGAATAACCAGAACTAATAGAATAAGAGGATTAATAAATCTAAGCTAAATGCTTTGAGAAACTTTAGAGTTGAAATTTGCAACCCTTAAATCAACAGAAAAGAAAAGTTAAACAAGTTAAAATAGCGAACATTCTAATTAAGTAAAATGACTCAGATTAATTTGTATAATACCAAATTGCATTCTAATAACTTATAATAAGACTTACCAAATGTTAAAATGTTAAAATGATAATTTGGATATGTAATGGGATATTATACAAGCAAACAAAACCTAAAAGTACTTAAAATGTATATAAATGGAAATTTAGTTGTAATAATAAATGCTATATAGTTAATTGGTATATTATGAAATGATTAATGACTAAATGGAATAAGTAAGTGGAACTTAAGAAAGAAGACAAATGAATTAAATAATATCTTTGTCAATTGGCTATAGAATTTAACATAAATTGGCACAAAAATGGTGAAATTGAACTTGTAACTTTTGAGATAATTATAAACTTAGATAAAGTCAAACTTCTTATATATGACTTTTATAGAAAGATTATAAACTAAAGTGATGATTAAGAAAACGTTTCACAAATAAATCGGTTATTAAAGGAAATTATGAAAATGAATGTGAATGAAAAGGATTTGGTGTAACTAAGAATCAATTGGAAAAGGAAATTGAATTTAATTAAATTGTATGGAATGTTTAAAAATGAACTTAAGTAGACAAATTCTATGGAAGGATGTTTAAGAAATGATAGTATTAAAGAATATGCTATGTAAAAAAAATGGATATACTAAGTAAATAAGGGATATGAATAATGCATTATGAGTAATTGATTGTAAATGAAATATAGGTAAGTAAAAGATATTTAATATAGATGAACTGGATAGAAATCTATTGAAAGGTAATACGTAAGTTGTATGTATATTATTTTATTCGCATAACAATTTGATCCAGATTCGAGCATAGAATTTCATGATAATTTATATCGATACGAGTTAGGATTTTTCACTCGATTCTCGACGGCGAACCCTGGATATGGATTTTTGATTAATTCTGGAATTCTCTATTATAGTATATGGATATGCAAAGAAAAAACGGTTTCTGATCAAGGAACCAAATCTGAGTCCGCACTGGAGAGTCGTGTGAACGATACTAGTTTGGAAGTGAAATTGTGTGATCGAGTGAGCGATCATATTTGATATTGCGTACGAATGATATATGTACATCGTACGATCCTAAGTAAAGCTAATATTAGAAATTTATAATGCAAAATATAAAATGATTTTAAATTGTATGATTGGATATCATTAGTAAATAAGATGTAGGTATTTAAAATCAAGAAAAATTTGGATTGCCCGATAAAAAGGTACGTGTTTATTTTGTCATTTGATTTGATGGTTTTATGATGGAGCCACTTGGATTTTGTTTTCTTTTGTTGGTTTGGGGCCCGTAGAGGCTTTTTGTAGTTGTGCCGATCGAGCCACGCAAAGGAGACGCTGCCGAAATTTTCCGTAAATCCGGGTGTTTGAAATTTTTTGAAGTTTTAAAATTTTATAACCAGTTTTGATAACTAACATGTAAATTCCAAAAGCCGATCAGAGTGGCGTGGCAGAAGCGTAGTAAAAGTTTTCTAATCAATTCTCTGTTTTATAAGTTGAGTAAATTTAAGAAATATATCAAGCGTTAAATTCTTTACTTAGCCTCTTTTCGAGGACGAAAAGTTTTGAATGGGGGAGAATGTAACGACCCGTATTTTTTAACTATTTTAAATTATTAAATTTAGTGTAATTAATGAATAATAATGGTTAAAATTAAACAAATTTAATGATTTGAATGTAAATAGTGGGTTTGAACTTGGATAAGATTTTGAAATAAACAAATTCCGGAGATTCAAGTAATAACGAGTTGAAAATAAATGCTATGTATTAAATGAGTTTATGGTCAATAGTTGGATTAGATAATAATGTTAAAATTATTAGACGTAAATAAAGTAATTGATTGATAACGAAGATTCATTTAAAATCCAATATTGAAATTTGTTGAATATTGAACAATTAAATTATTTAAATTTAATATTGCAATTATTTGAATAATTGAATTCTGAAATTAATATGATTGAAAATAATGTTGGAAGTTGATGTAAACTTTATTCAAACATCAATGAAGATTTTTAACATTTAAAATTGGATTTAAAAGTGAATAAATAGAAATTGGAAACTTTATATTATAATAGAGACGTTAAAAATAGCCTTCCGGGGCATAGTCTCGGATTTCGATGAAACTCGTTCCATTGGATCCGTAATAGTGTATTATTATTGGATTTCAAATTTCGTAGAGTTTGGAGTTATCGTTTGGTCGTACGGGATAGAAACGCGTTGAAATTAATATCGAAAATTCAATATAATAATTGGGTCCAAAAAGCTATCTTCTCCATACGATCGAATTAGGCCCCGAAACATGTTCCATTGTGTTCGGAATAGGGGTAAAACATTATAAACACTTGGCGGCATGCGTCGTTCGGAAAATATGTGATAAATTGAAATATATTAATAAAATAATGTTGTATATGTGTATATATACTGTTCAAACAGTAAGCCCTGACCCATTTTTAACCTAGCCGCCGTTCTTATTATTAATGGCCGAAAAGTTCTAATCTTCTCCTCGATTTATCTCCCCATCCATCAACTATTAGGCAAAATATCCAACTGCAAAGTTGAAGAGCACAAGGAGATCTACCCATCCAACGGTGGAGATCATCATTGGAGCTGCGTGGTGGCCACGATTTGGCCGTGACGACCGTGCGTTCATTCGCGTTTTTACGAGCAAAGGAGGGGCCGAATTCGACTAGGTTCATGGTTGAGGTGTAGCTCATGAGGGACGTTCATTTGGCAGTCACCGATCATCATCTCGATGATCAAAGAGGGGGCGGCGATCGAGACTTTGAGGATGAAGATGGGTTCGTTTGCGTGTGGTATCTCCTAATAGTTGCGTTATGGATGAAGAACGAATCGCGGCCGAGATCTGCTACCCTTTGTAACGTACAGCCATATGTAATTTAAAAAAAGTTGTTTATTTATATAATTGGTATCCAAACTTTAATAACGTATAACTTTTGCATACTTTATTAGACTTGGACGAAACAGGATGCGTTGGAATCGTGGCGACGAGCACTATGTCATGGAGTCGTTTGGAGCTAGTAAAATTTTAGGTTAAATCTAACGTCATTTGATTTGATTTAAAATTAAAAATCAAGGTGAGTGTTTTATAACGCTCACAACGTACTAGAATATTTTATGCTAGTTAAATTTGATATTATGAAGTGATATAAATTTTATTGGTCGTTGTTTGATGAATTTAATTGTCATCTAGATTGTCATTGAATTAAATGTAAAAAAAATTAAAATTGACAGTTAAAATTGAAATTGTGGTTTAGTTGCCAGTAAATTACCTGATAATAATAACTAAGAAATTGTCGTGAACCATATTGACTGTTTGGATGATTGATTGCAATGGATGCTATTGATTGATATCTTGGATGATTTGGATGTTTATTTATTCTGATATACCCTATTATCACCATGTATATTATTTACAGTATACGAACTGTAAATTAAATTATTCGAATGAATTAAGAAATAGGTTGAAATGATATATACCAATAACATCATGATTTGGATTGAAGTGATAGATATCCTTCCCTGAAATTAAATTGAAATAACTGATCACTTGGCCATAGGATGGAAAATTATATACGGACACCGGATTGGTTAAATTAAATGATTTTAAAATCTTTGATTTGAAATTATTTAAATGGTTTTGATTTAAAAGAAATAAAAATCAATTTATAGAAATTGAATTAATCACGAATTCGAGTTTGAAATGTTGAAATAAAATTTTGGTTTAAAGAAATTGTTAAATAATTGAAGTTGAGATTTTGAAGTTAAAATGGGAATATGATTGAATTTCATAAATTGATTTGTTTTAAAAGATTGAATTTTATTCGAACTTTGAATATTATTAAGTAAAAGTGATATGAAAATGATATTTCGAAATTGAGCTCGGAATTGAATTATATTTGAAAATTGGATTTTAAATTGAATATTGAAGGATAATTTGGTTAAGTGTTTAAATTGATATTTGAAGATCGAGCTCGAAGTCGGTATAAATGGAGATTGAAATTGAATTAATTGGATTTGAAAGTGAAATTGAATTAATTGAAATTGAAGTTGAAATCGATTTGAATTGAAATCGAAACTAAATCGATTGAATGGAAATTGGAATTGGTTGAATTGGAAAATTGGAATTGAATCGGTTTGACTTTGAAACTATTTTCAAATAAAATTATTTTAGTAAAAACTGTTTTAAAATCTATATTCTTTTAATATTGAATTATTCTGATTTTCCAAATTATTTTACCATACAAACCATTTTAATACTTAAACTATTTTATATTTAACTATTTTAATCATTTTAACTATTTTAACTATTTTAACCATTTAAATTATTTTAACTATTTTAATTATTTTAACTATTTTAAACTATTCAAACTATCTTTCAAAAATTCAAACTGGTCAAGGGTGAAATGTTTATGTTAAATCATGGATTTAAATACGAATGGAGTTTAATAAAGTTATAACCCAAATGTAAATTTGAATTAATTTTGGAATCGAAATTGCAATTTTAAGACGAACATGATTTAGAATTGAAATGGTATATTTTGAGTAAATGGGATGATTTCGAGATGGATTTGATTTCAAAGTGAAGATGATATTTTGATATCAAGTATGAACTGTTTTTGAAATGTAAAAGTACCAACCGGTGTGTAAAACGACGTTTGGTTGTTAAAGAGACTGGAGCCAGATATGTGCATACTCTCTGTCGATACCCGAACCAGTTTAACAACTGTGTATGTGGAGTGATGATCCAGAATGAAGTGGTTGGATTTGGCGTTGTTTGTTCGATTTGAAGAAAGAGAACGATGATGGATTAGCCTGGCACTTGTGCCAATTTGAAATGACTAAAACAGGATGGCTTGACAGGGCCAATTGGGCTAATTACCCCGAGCGGACATCCGTTCTTCGATTTCTTGGACTTGGTCTATATTATTACTCTTATTGTTGGTTTCGATTGGTGCACCTTGATTGGGATAGCCTCCCTTTGACTCGATATGGGATGGATGGACGCGGTGTGCGGTCATGGCTATGATGCATTATCACCATCCCTGCGACCCGAACTGGTAGTATCCTACCTTGGGCATTGCCTCACGTGCCTTGGCATACTTTTATCCCTATACGAGACCCATACGATTTTGGTTTAGTGTTATCGTATCACGGCGCATCCCTATCCACCGTCCGTTTACTGGTGTTTTATATGCAAACTATACGACAACGCTTAAAAACGCGTTAAGAGGGATTAATGTAAAGCCTTAACGCTATTTTAATATTTATTTTACTAACTAGACATTATATATATAGCGTATTCTACTACATATAAATATTTTGACGGATCCTTAAGAGTTGGAAAATCCCGTAACATCTCTTGAGTTATTGCACGCACGTTATACACTGGATAGGAGATGTGAAAACCCGTAAACAACTCTGACGCCGTTACACTCATGTTTATGTGATATAGATTTGACTTACATAAGGATATTTTAGTCCTGACTCGAGTGATTTGTCTTTTCATTACGCCTAGGTCAGTCCTGAGTTTTTCAGCTTATTGAAGACTTATTCTGGAGGACGAAGATGAAGATTTGGTATATTGTTACTATTATTATTCCTGCATCATGTTGTCTGCTGCATTTTGTATGTATCTCTGATGTATATATATAACTCTGATAAATGTTGTATTGAATATAATCAAATGTATTGTATAAACAGCTTCATGAACTGTTTATTTGATTATTATATTTTATTGTTCCGCTGCGAGATTCTGTGTTTGTTTTCTTCTTCTTTTCTCTTATTTTCTTATTTACCCCATTAACAATCCTATCTTTTGAATGGTTTGAGTTGACATGTGTGGTTTATTGTCGATTTAAACTGTCCAAAAAGGTGGGTCGTTACACTATTAAAGCTCCACAGTGCTATATAGTGGAATAAGCAACAAACTCAAGTAATAAATATAATAGCACCAGCCTCCTGCTCATCCTCTAAACAGCTGCATGCGCTAATCTCACACCTGTAATCTTGTGTATTTATTTAAGAGTACCCGAGATAATAAGAAGCAAAAGATAGAACCTCGATTCAAACAACAATCTAGTTTGAGCGATAAACAATCTCAAAATACTATGAAAATTGATGTAGTAAAGGACATAGGTTATGGATAATCATACCAACATGTCCCTGTATCCAAAAGGGGTAGCAAATAACATAATATATGTTATACTATTATCATCATCATAGAGGTATACTACACTAAGTATACTATGTGTGTCAGGGTACCTATCTCAAGAATACCAATCATCAAGAGACATCCAACAATTACACCAATAATAACAATCATAACAAGCACAAAGTAAACACGTAACGATAGCCATCCTCGAGCTCGTATCATCATGTCAATCCTTCTGGTCTCACCTCGTCACGCATCATCATGACCACCTTTAAGGGATCCCATCACCATAATCATCGCCGAAGTATTACTTCACCACAATCATCCCTAAATTCTCACTTCACACCAACCATCCTATAAGTCACGCTTCTTTAAGATCACGACCGAAGCTTCACTTAGTCGCGATCGTCCCTGACGTCTCACTTTGCACGATCATTCCCAGAGTCTCACTCCATTATGACTTTCTTAAAGCCTCCCTTCACGATGACCTTGTCAAGGTCTCTTGGATACATGATGACTCACTCTATGATGTCTTTGGACGATGACATACTATACCATAATTTGATCCGATGTTCGTTCGAATTCCTGTCTCATAGGTACTGCTCTCAAGACAAGCTAGGCCATCTCATGGTCTAGGGTACATAGGTGAGCGTCCTCCCATACTTCTGCCCCTAGGAACATCCATCATATCCAGAGTAATCAGTGATCCCTTCAACACCCAAACCGGTCAGGTATATCACATACCCCTCTACATCGCTTCTCCTTGTCCAGCGTGCTTCTATGGACTACTCTAGTCCCGTCCATTCATATCCCACTTGAAGTACTCGATCAAATGCCTCGCATCATCGAGGTTTGGATTATCTCTACTTACCTATCTCATGTTGTAGATTCATCTCATCACAACTCCCAAGTCATCACGTTAAAGCGTCACGCCCTCGCCTCATCGTTTATCATCGATCTTCATCATGTTTTAACCATCGAAAACAAACATCGAACGAACATATATACACAAACACCAGAACAACATGTGCATGTTCCCCAAACCCTGACCCTATAGGCCTCCACCAAAAGTGGTCGGTACCAACCTAAAAAGAGGTCAGGCCTGATCACTTTTGGCCAAGCCAAAACTTCATCTAGTTGAAGTCTTTCCTATTCTCTTACTTTGCTCCACATTGGCCCAAAGTTATTCCCTTTAGAACCCCAAGCAACCACATTAAAAACTCAAAGCAAATAATTTTAGGCCGGAGTTCTTTACTGTTCCAGAGTTTTGGCTAAGTCCAAAGTTTCCATCTCATTGCACTCCTCGGTCCATCCCCAAGTAAACCATCCAAAACTCCAAAGATCTCGGCCATTGATTCGAAACTTTGCCTACTGCATCCCAAGTGGTTACCTTGACCTCTTTTTCACTTATACCACCCTGATTTGATGAGATGTTTTTGGACTACCAAATCAACTCTAAATCACTTGAAACTTGTTGTGTAGTCTCCCTAAGGCTTCGAGAACGTCATATCCAAATTTCATCACATTCCGAGCACTTTCCCCACTACCGACCTTTTTTGATGACATGATTTTGGACCAACAACGCTAAACCACTTGAAATTTTCTTAGTAGACTCTCCCCATCTCCCAAAAAAATTCAAATTTCACCGTGTTTCAACAACTTTGGTGTCATTTGCACCAAACGACCAACAAGTTTTCTAACCGTGGGAAACAACTAGCAAACACATCAAAACAATCTATACAACTACCAAACATCATCATACAACATCCAAGCAATGCATACAATTTATCCAAACATGGTTTACTAACTTAAATCGTCCTATATCGGATTTTGTATAAAATAGCAATTGTGGTTGGTAAACGGAAAAAATCATGTTAAAATACAAATTTATCTTTTTAAACTATGTTCGAGGGTGTTATTTATATCAGACCTAAATTTTCAAACATTCTTACTTTAATATTCATAATAAAAATCACATTTTTACAATATAAGTAAGCATAGTATAATGAGTGTGGTAAAATCACTCACCTTGAATCAAAGCATACTAATTCCTAAGTAAAAATATGTAGAACAACAACTACACATATTCCAAAGCTCCCCAAACAGCAGATGTAAAATTTCCCCTTGCTAACCCCTTTTAAATATCTTATTTACACTAATTAAATTGGAGAAATTTTGGTTTTTAGCTCCATTTTGGACTAATGGAGGTTAGGAGGTGATTCGAATTGAAGAGAAATGTGAAATGATGATTAGAAGGGGTTTAACCCTAACCTCAGATTGGGCTAATGATGCACTAATCACCCTCTAATTACCCACTAATATGCTCAAAACTAGTTAGAACTTCAAACAGTCATAATTTCTAAACGAGAAGTCAAAATCTTTATGACAACTATAAATAAAGAGAAACAACCATTCTAATCTAATGAAAATGGTTTCAGACCCTAATTCGTCTCCTATCAAAAGTTGTAGGCGTTACAAGATTTTCAGGCTTAAAACTACCTGATAAAATTCTAAAGATGGAAAATGTCACTAGTTGACATTTTCAAAATTATAGAGTCAAATGACCTCATATGAATTAAAAAGTAATATTTTTGTGATCCTTCGATATGTAAATATGGGACATTACACTCTCCGCCCTTTAGAAATTTCACCATGAAATACCAGTCAAATAAGGAAAAGTCAAACATAGCTACCTGCTTGCCTAACAATCATAAGCAATCATCTCAAACATCAAACAAACATTCATGCAATCATAAGCAATCAAATAATATATATGCCTATCTTAGCGTGTGAGATACTAACTTATCATATATGACATCGTAAGTGAAAGTGAGTGAAATACATAGAAAAACCTATGAAATAAAGCGCTCTGCAACATCGGTCCCTATGTTCTCTTTGGTCTCGTCCATACTATCACCTCCGCTTTCACTCTTGTTGAACTTTTACCGACTTCAACACCTTCCTCTTAAGCCACTTTTGGTTCAACCTCGATATTACCCAACCAATCTGATGCCATTTTCCATAATATTTTTTGCAAATGTTTCCATATATTGAAATCCTGACATCCTCTATCATCCCTTTCCTAATAAAATATCTATCCAACATTTCTTATTTCCATTTAAATATACCATTAATCTCGGATGACACCACTCTTGTAGTACCTCACTCCTAATTCCATTAATGTCAGGTATAAAAGATCTATCTTTTATATGGACCAACTGACTCGGTTGAGTCTGTATTGCCTCAACTTCATAGACGCTACTCCATCTCTATCGAAGTATGTCAATCATCTTGCTCGCCAACATCCTTGGCTCTAGCCTATAATTCAAACGGAAATCATAACCAGTAATACATCCGCCCTAGGAACTCCACTCCTAGCTGGCATGTTTTCTAGGTCCCTTTGGTATTGTCCTCAAGTTCATCTTATGCCCGCCTTCAATAGAAGACAAGAACATCACATACGAATCCTGGTATAATCTTCTTATGCTCTAGGTGCTCCACACATCTAAAGAATCATCTGTCGGCTATGTGAATACTAAAAGTACTCCACTTTTGGATATAGCACCATGACTTAACCCCCTCCACGGGCCGCTCTCCTACGATTCTCCTACTTCCTTGAGTACCGTCTTCCTTGAAGATATGACATTGTCACTAAGTTGATACAAAACTCCATCTCTTCTTGTAGCGGTTTTTCAACTACCTCCAGATGTTCCCTCCCAATGGAAAACGATGATGACTCCTCATATGGGATCCCAAGCGAATACACTAAGCTAACCATAACTGTACCCTCTTAGGTGTATAGTCATACTTTAGCCTCTGCTCTCCCCTACGCTGTTCATCATCAACTGCCCTCATTATTTTGCCATGGCTCCATATCCCTTTAGCTATCTCATGCCAAATGATATTGAACCCCAAGAGACCCAAACAAAGCAAACAAGCATCCATTGCCTGATAGACTAAGCCTTAACAAACGGCCACTAAGCTAGTCGAAGTGCTAGTAAGTTCGAAACAACTGAAAGTCTACCTAGTAGGTCAGGTCACTATTCTAACCTACTCATTAAGTCACTAGATATATGGAGGGTCTAATGTATCGATATCAAATATAAAAGCATGTATAGGTATAACACAAATAAAGCATACCTCGGATAAGAATGCCCTTCCCTTTCTCCTTCGCCGGGTCGGGAAGTAGGAATCGTATCTAATGCATAAGCAGTAGCACTCTGCTTATTCTTCTGCATTTCTAAGCAGCCCTTCATCAAGCGCCCAACCTTATTACAGATCAAACGCTTCCTCTCCTTGCTCCTTGGGACCTTACAATCCTTGTTAAATGCCCTGTCTTATTGCAATTAAAGCACTTCAACTCTCACTTCCTTTTCTTCTGGCTATCTTCTTCTTGAGGCTGCTTCTTCTCTTTGTTGTTCCATTTCCTCTTACCTCTACCATTCGCTTGCGGTTTTAATTCTTCCTTTGAACCAACAATTTTAACTTTTGGCTCTAAGTAGACTCTTGTGCCACAAAGACTTCTCAATCGGCTTCTTAAAGGACTCATCGATGTGTCCTACTAGCTTTTCTCATAACTAATTATCCAAATCTGTGATGAACTTCTCATTCTTTTTTCGAGGAGTACCAATAAAAGATATATTATATGTGGACAGCATGTCGAACTCAGCTACATACTCCGAGTCGATCTTCTTTGATTATACCTCGGATATTAATTTTGATGATAACAACCATATAAATATAGATACTAATGTTTTGTCAAGTTGTACAGTATATATTGCAGAATATTACATAAGTAACGAATGATTAAACTTGTAGACTGATCGGTATAAAGACCAAGAAGAAAGATTTAGAGATGATGATCAAGACTCTTGAGTTTAGAGACAAAAGACTTACAGAGCTTAAGACTCTAGTGTTTACTATAAGTCATTAGAACAAGTTCTTAAAGTCCCTGATAGAAAATTTAGATCTTTATCAAAAATTTCTGATCTTTGATATTTTAATCAAAATAAATTATTTGAAATTCAAAATATATTTTTACATATATTTTATAAAAGTTTTTATGCATTCAAAGTATTTAAAATTATGTTTAAAATTATTTTTTAAAATATAGAAGCTTGAAAACAATTTAGGAGAAAACTCACTTTTCAAAATTAACAAGGGTATGTCGATAGACATGTCAACATAATGACAGTTGGTTTGTTTTCAAATTTTGAGAAGAAGCATCTTTTGGATGCACCTCTTCATCAGTGGATACTTCCTTTCATTCACTATATAAAGAGGAGTGTAAATGAATTTTTAAATTAATTTTCTCACTTTCTTCTTACTCTCATGTTCTATTTCTTAAAAACTACTTTCTACATTCTTTAAAATCTACATAGAATCAATTCTCTATTAGATTGGTTCTTTACAAACTATCTACAATTTTTAAAGCATTCTCTCTACAAACTGAAAGATCAAACCGCAATCAAAAGGGGCATAGGATATCTTGTATCCCAAATATATTTGTTTGTATTTGGAAATCAACAACTCTACTCTTATTTGTGTGGGTGTGCTTGTTGCCCATTCAAATCAAGTGGGTCTATTTAGTAGCCCATCTAAATCTGGTGGGTGATCTTGTTTCCCGATATATCAGGAGAGTTTACCCCAGACTCATGAGACAGGAGGGTATATCTCGTAGTCCTGAAATTGAGACTGTATTCTGGTTTATTTGCTACATGGTTAAAGTAGGCAATTAAAAAGAAATCTGTACAAGAAATCGTATGGGACTGGATGTGAGATATCTGAACCAACATAAAACTCTGAGTGTAAACTCTTTAACTCATTTCTTTACTTTTACTGCATTTATTTATATCTGTAATTGCATGTTAGTATATATATCTATGATTGGTTGTCTGTGTTTGATTAAAATCTTGAAATAAATTAAAAAGTTCCATAAAAATTATAAAACAATATTCATCCTCCCTCTAGTGTTAAAGTAGCCTTCAGATCCATTCACATTAGTACTACATCGTTTCCCACATTTGGGGTAAGAGGTTTTCAAAAACTCGTAATTTGATTTTTGAAAAGTATAAATGACTAGTAATATTGTTAGTACACCTTTTAAAACTTTTGTAGAAATTTTTTTTATGAAATTTGTATGTTATCATCAAATAGATTAGAAATTAATTATTCTACAAAGTCACTTGATATTTGGAAAGGCATAATGTGAAATCGTAGGGACAAGTATGTTATATAACTGACGATGAACAGACACTTGATATTCATATATCATAAATCAAGAATGACAAATAGATACTAGACAGTGGATACTCTAGACACGTGATTGGATATCCGGAGATCTTGAAGGATGCAGTTTACAAAGATGAAGGATTAGTGAACTTCAAGACAACCCAAAAGGATCTGTGATTGACATCAACAATGTCGGTAACTCTAAACTACTATTATTTCTATTGTTTTGCTAGTTAGGAATTTGAAACATAACCTGCTTAGTATTAATCAATTATATGATAAGGGTTTTAAAACTAATTTTGAAAAAGACATTAGCCACATCGAGGATAATGAGTCTAAAATTTTCTTTGAGGGTATTAGAAAACATAATATTTACCTCTTAAGTATGAAAGTATCTAATGACAATCTTTGTCTTTTGGTTGAATCTAGTGACCCTTGGATTTGGCGCAAAAGATTTGGTCATTTAAAATTTAAACACTTATCTAAAGTTGCTATATATGAACTTATTAAGGGACTCCCTAAAATGAGTTTTAATGGTAACAACTTATGTGATGCTTGCCAGCTAGAAAAACTTCATAAAAGTTCTTTTAAAGTAAAATACATGATTTCAACTTCTTTACCTAGATCCTTTTGCACCGCTTGTTCAATCAATAAAACACAATTGATATTTTTTTGTAATAGTAGATGAATTTTCAAGATATACTTGGACAATATTCCTTAAACATAAAAGTTATGCGTTTAAAATATTTAAAGTTTTTGCTAAGAGAATTCAAAACCAAAATTTGATTAAATTTAAAAAACACAAAGTGATTATGGAGGAGAATTCAAAAATGAATATTTTGAAAAATTATGTAATAAGAAAGGAATTATACATAATTTTTCTTTCCCTAGAACACCCTAAAAAATAGAGTAGTAGAACATAAAAATAGAATTATACAAGAATGTGCTAGGACTATGCTAAATAATAGTGATTTACCTAAAAGTTTTTGGGCTGAAGCAGTTGCTACAGCATGCTATATTTTAAATAGAATTTTATTAAGACCTTTGACAAAGAAAACTCCTTAAGAATTATTTTATAATAAAAAGCTTAAAGTATCTTATTTTATAGTTTTTGATAGTAAATGTTATATTTTAAATACCAAAGATAATTTAGATAAATTTGAAGCTAAATCAGAGAAAGGAATTTTTATTGGATATTCTAATAGAAGTAAAGCTTATGGAGTTTTTAACACCAGAACTAGCACTATTGAAGAAACAGTACATGTTTCATTGTTGGAAAATTTTAAAGAAAATAATACTAGTATCGATGAAGAAGAAAATATTAATCAGAATGAAAATAATGGAATTACAAATAATGGAATAACTAATAATGAAAATAATGATAACTCTGAAAATTCATATCCAAATAAAAGAACAAAATATTTGAAAGATCATCCTGTAGAAAATATTCCAAGAATTATAAAGTCAGTTGTAAAAATTAGAAATAAATTAAATAAATTGAGTAATGTAGCATTTATCTCAACAAATGAACCTAAAAATCCATAGGAAACATCATTAGATGATTCATGGATTCTTGCTATGCAAGAAGAACTGCATCAGTTTACCAGAAATGATGTTTGGAAACTAGTACCAAGACCTGAGAATAGAACTATAATAGGAACTAAATGGGTCTATAGAAATAAACTGAATGAACAAGAAGAAGTCATTAGAAATAAAGCACGTTTGGTTGCTCATGGATATAGTCGGGAGGAAGGAGTGGATTTTGATGAAACCTTTGCCCCTTTAGCTGAATAGAGTCCATTTGAAATTTTACTTGCTTTTACAAATAATAATAATGTTAAATTATTTCAAATCGATGTCAAAAGTTCCTTTTTAAATGGTTTTACTTAAGATAGTGTTTATGTAGAACAACCCCCACTTTTCAATGAAAAACTTCCGAATCATGTTTATAAATTAAATAAAGCTTTATATGATTTTAAAATTAGCACCTAGAGCTTGATATGAAAGACGAAATCTTATTTAATCCAATCTAACTTTGAAATAGGAAAAGTAGACAGTACACTATTTATTAAAAGAAATAGCAATGATATTCAACTTATACAAATATATATAAATAATATTATTTTTGGATCAACAACTGAATAGTTAAATAAAGAATTTTTTGATATAATGACTAAAGAATTTGAAATGAGTTATACCGGATATTAACTTTCTTTTTAGGATTACAAATAAGATAATCAAATAATGGTATATTTATAAGTCAAGAAAAATATGCTAATGAACTAGGAAAGAAATTTAGTATGTCTAATGCTAGTGAAATGCCTACTCCAATGGCAACTAATGAAAAGCTAAGGAAGAAAATTCAAAAGATGAATATAAAAAACTATATAGAGATATGATGGGATCTTTGATTTATATAACTACCAGTAGACCTGATATAATGCATAGTGTAAAACGTATTTCAAGATATGTAAACAACACGCTGGACTATGGACTCTTCTACCAGAAAAAGACTCCTTTAACTTAATGTCATATAGTGATGCTGACTTTGCTTGATGTAAATCAGAGTGAAAAAGTACAAGTGGAACTTGTCACTTTTTGGGACACTCTTGTTTCCTAATTTAGAAAAAAGCAAAATTGTGTATCTCTATCCACAGCAGAGGTAGAATATATCTTAACTGCATTAGCATGTTCAAAAGTTATTTATATGCAACAAACCTTAAAAGATTTTGGTTTAAGTTTTAAACAATCACCAATATACTATGATAATACTAGTGTAATAAATCTGTCTAAGAACCCAACAAATCATGCTTGTACCAGGCATATAGACATAAGACATCATTTTCTAAGAGATAGCGTAAATAAAAGAGTAATTTCACTCGAATTTATAAATACTAAAAATCAAATAACCGATATCTTAAGGAAACCATTAGCACAAACTGCCTCCATTAAACTAAGAAGAGAGCTACAAATATGCTCTTTCACAGAAATCTAAGTATAATAGTTTTTATTAAGTAAAAAAGGAAAATGAATATCACAGTTTTAGCTGCATATGTTAACATATGCTTCCTATACATGTTGACATGCCTTCCATTTTTTTGAAAACTTCTTTTCCCTCTTTAATTCAAAATTCAAAATCTATTATATAACCTCCAAATTTCGAATTTACTCTTATTTTCCTGTCTTCTTCTTCCTAAAAAATCAAAATAAAAATAAAATCATGGATCCTTCAAACTCCAAAAGGGCAAGAAAGGAAGATGCCCTAAATTTCAATACCGCTAGTCTAGGACTAGTTCAAAACACTAACCTAGAGAAAGTCATCAAATTAAAGATGATCTGAAGCATGTCCTTAACATGCTTTTTGAAATCTAGGTTGTCCATATTCTTCTCATGAAAGAGCAAGAGAAATAAGGCTAAATTCTCCGAATCCTTCAAAAGTATCTATTGGATAACATGGCTAATCCAATAGTGATTGAAGAAGATACCCTCAATCTTGTCATTCATAATCCAATGGATGATGAGGAAGAGGAGGAAGACGATGAAAAAGAAGGTAACGAGGTTAACTATATAGGAGAAGTTATTTTTGACTTTAATGGAAATCTCGTGGAACAAAAAGGAATTTTTGCCTCCATTATCTTAATTGCTTTATCCAAAGTCTCCAATAATCAAAAAGAAACATTCAATTGTATGTAGTTTGATTGGTTTGGTTTGTTTATGTATATTGTTAAGTTTATTTTGATTTGGATTGTATAGTTTGAATTGTTTGATTGGGGATTGTTTGAATTGTGTCATAGTTTGAATTATTAATAAAACTTGTTTTTTCTTATTTAAATATCTCCAAGATTTAGTATTTAATATTGCTTTTGATTGCATAGTTCATAAGCATATCAAATTTAGGGGGAGTATTGTTTTTCACCAATTTTCGTTGATGACAAAGGGGAGGAAAAATATAAAATGCATATAGTAAAGGGGAGTTATTTAACTTAGGAGAGTTATATCATTTTTATATAAAGTAATATTTACATGGTTGTCATCATCAAAATGGGAGAATGTTAATACCTCAAATATTGATTTTGATGACAACAACCATATAAATATAGATACTAATGTTTTGTCAAGTTGTATAGTATATATTGCAGAATATTACATAGGTATGGAACGATTAAATTTGAAGACTAATCAGTATAAAGATCAAGAATAAAGATTTAGAGATGATGATCAAGACTATTGAGTTTAGAAACAAAAGACTTGAATAGCTCAAGGCTCTAGTGTTTAGTATTGGTCATTAGAACAAATTGTTAAAGTCCATGAGAGTAGATTCTGATCTTTATCACAAATTTCTAATCTTTGATATTTTAATCAAAATAAATTATTTTAAATTCAAAATATATTTTTACAACTATTTTATAAACTTTTTGTGTTCAAAGTATTTAACAATTATGTTTAAAATTATTTGACAAAAATATAGAAGTTTGAAAACAATTTAAAAGAAAATTCACTTTTCAAAATTAATAAGGGTATGTCGACATATCCCTCAAAGATATGTCGACATAGTGACAGTTGGTTTGTTGTTTAAATTTTGAAAAGTAGTATCTTTTGGATGC
Organism: Allium fistulosum; assembly: GCA_030737815.1. Taxonomy (NCBI): domain Eukaryota; kingdom Viridiplantae; phylum Streptophyta; class Magnoliopsida; order Asparagales; family Amaryllidaceae; genus Allium; species Allium fistulosum. The sequence continues at coordinate 92,585,661 of CM060905.1, forward strand.
ATCTCTTCACGAATGGGTACTTTTGTTCATTCACTATATAAAGAGGAATGCAAATGAATTTTTTAATTAATTTTCTCACTTTCTTCTTACTCCTTACTCTCTTGTTCTATTTCTTGAAATACTTTCTATATTCTTCAAAATCTATATAATCAATCCATACTCTACTAGATTGATTCTCTACAAAATATCTACTATTTTGGAAGCACTACAAACTCAAAGATTAAACCGCTATCGGATGGGCTATATGATCTTGAATTCCATGTACAACTATTTGTATTTGGAAATCAACAACTCTACTCTTATTTGTGTGCACGTGCTTGTTGCCCGTTCAAATCAAGTGGGTGTGCTTTGTAGCCCATCTAAATCTAGTAGGTGATCTTACTGCCCGGTAAATCAAGAGAGTTTACCCCGGACTCGTGAGACAGGAGAGTATATCTCGTAGCATTGAAATCGAGACTATATTCTGGTTTGCTTGCTACCTAGTTAAAGTAGGTGATTGAAAAGAATCTATATAAGAAATTGTACGGAACTGGATGTCGGAGAAATCCAAACTAGTATAATACTCCCGTTGTCATCTCTCTAACTCATTACTTTACTTTTAATGCATTTACTTATATCTATGTTTGCCCGTTAGTATATATATCTGTGATTAATTATCTGTATTTGATTCAAATCTTAAAATAAGTTAAAAAATTCCATAAAAACTATAAAACATTATTCGTCTCCCTCTAGTGCTAAAGTAGCCATAAGATCCATTCATATTAGTACTGCACCGTTTCCCACATTCTCACCTTGCTTCAACTCAGCAAACTTTCAAGCAATACCAACTTATGGGCAGCCGATATGAACTTCTCTTCAAATCTGGCCTTAAACTGCTCCCAAATGAACCGATCTTCTACAGTAGCAATCTTAATAGCATTCCACTATCCCATGGCGCGACCTTAAAGTTGCTATGAGGCTAACTTCCTCTTCATTGCGTCTTCCAGCTCCAAATCTTCAAAGATACACTCGTAGGTATCCAGTAAATCCTGAACTTCCATGCCCAATTCCATTCTAAGGAATGGTTTGCCTACAAGGCTAGAATAGTCCTTGTTCAACTAAATAAAATCGACATTGAGCACTTGCACTAGAGCACCACCACCAACACCAACTAGGGTTACACCTTGAGTATTTTACAACATGTTCCTCATCATCTCCATGAACATAGTCTGCATATCAAGGTTAGCTATCCACGAACACGATCCTTCTACTCCAAACATGGAATTCCAAGAAGCGTTCCTCATATGTCGGCTCGTTATTAAACTCTATAATAAGAATGGTCGATGTCTGAAAAAGGAAAACTATCTCATATATCGATCAATCCATTCTAAGGTGTTCCACTTACCTTATCTCTAATGAATCTAAGTACTAGCTTAAGTCGATCGCTAAACCTAAGCTCCGATGCTAAATGAGATGACTGCCCTACACCTCTGGTACCCAATATACATGAAGAATGTGTTGCTATGATATTCGGTCGATGTAGAACGATCGTCACAGGTAAAATAATTATACTCTAATTATAACATATCATATATATCACATCGCGTCGAATAAAATATAATATCAACATATAAAATAGGCAAGATAGGTAAGACAAATAAATAAACCAAAACAAATATCATAGTGAAAGGTTCATAATAGTCATACAAAGCAAATGGAATAGAGATTATACATCATCAAAATAAACTCAATGGGAATTTATCTCCAAATAAAGTAAATCATTGATAAAACCCCATGGTGCTGCACAGTGGAATAAACAACAAACTCTAGTAATAAATATAATAGCACCAGCCTCTTGCTCATCCTCTGAACAACTACATTCACTAATCTCAAACTTGTTATCTAATATACTCATTTAGGAGAACCCGAGATGATAAGAAGCAAAACATAAAACCTCGAGTCGAACAATAGTCTAGTGTGAGCGATAAACAATCTCAAAATACTATGAAATTTATATAGTAAAGGACATAGGGTATCGATAATCATACTTGACTAGTTCCTACATCCAAAAGGATTAGCACATAACACAATATACGCTATATTACTATTATAGTCATAGTGGTATACTACGCTAAGTGTATTATGGGTGTCAGGGTACCTATCTCAAGAATACCAATCATCACAAGACATCCGACAATCATACCAATAATAACAATCATAATAAGCATAAAGTAAACACATATAACAGTCATCCTCAAGGTCTCGTATCGTCGTGTCTATCCTTAAGGTCTCACCTCGTCACGCATCATCATGGCCCCCTCCAAGGTCTCATGTCACCATTATTATCACGGAAGACTCACTTCTCTACAATCATCAATGAAGTCTCACTTCACCACAAGCATCCTCAAAGTCTCACTTCTTCAAGATCATAACTGAAGTCTCACTTTGCCACGATCATCCTCGAAGTCTCACTTCGCCCTGATCATTCCTGGAATCTTACTTCATTATGACTTTCTCAAAGCCTCTCTTCATCATGACCTTCTTAAGGTCTCTTGGATACATGATAACTCACTCTACGACCTCTCAGGCCGGTGATATCTCATACCATAATTTCATCCAGTGTTCGTTCGGATGCTTATCTCATAGGTACTGCCCTCTCCGGCCAAACTCGACCGTCTCACAGTCCGGGGTACAGAGATGAGTATCCTTACATACCCCTGACCCTAGGAACATCCCTCATATATCTAGAGTTATCAGTGATTCCTTGAATACCTAACCCGATCTGGAATATCTCATACCCCTTTACATCACTTCCCCTTGTCGAATGTGCTTCCCCAAACTGCTCCATTCCAGTCCATTCACTTCCTACTGGAAGTACTTGATAAAAAGCCTCGCATCATCAAGGTTTAGAATATCTCTACTCACCCATCTCATTTGTAGTTTCATATCGCTAAAATTCTAAAGTCATCACGTCGAAGCGTGATGCCTTTACCTCGTCGTTTATCGTCGATCTTCATCGCATTGTAACCATCGAAAATGAATGTCCAACAATTGAAGGAACAAAAGCTCACGAACAATAGAACAACATGTGCACTTTCCCCAAACTCTGACCACATAGGCCACCACCAAAGTGGTTGGTACCAATCTGAAAAGAGGTCGGACCCGATCACTTTTGGCCAAGCCAAAACTTCACTAAGTTGAAGTCTTTCCTATTATCTTGCTTTGCTCCACACCGGATCAAAGTCATTCACCTTAGAACCCAACGCAACCACCTGAAAAACTCAATGCTAATGAAGTCGAGCCCGAGTTCTTTTCTATTCCAAAATTTTTGCTAAGTCCAAAGTTTCCATCTCATTGCACTCCTAAATCCATCCTGAAGTAAACCATCCAAAACCTCAAAGATGTCATCACTTTGACTCGAAGCTTTGGCAACTACATCCCCAAGTGGCCACCCGACCTCCTTTTCACCAATACTGACTTGATTTGACGACATGATTTTGCTCTAGATAATCAACTCCAAATCACTTGAAACTTGTTTTGTAGGCTCCCTAAGGCTTCAAGAACGTCATATCTAAATTTCATCACATTTTGAGAATTTTTCCCCACTACTGACCTCTTTTGACGACATGATTTGTGCCATCAAAACAACTCCAACCTACTTAAAATTTTCCGAGTGACTCTCCACATCTTCAAGCACAACGTATCCATATTTCATCACGTTTCAATAACTTTGGTGACATTTGCACCAAATGACGTACCAATTTTCTAACCATGCAAAATGAATAGAAAATACATCAAAGCAATCCATAAACTACCAAACATCATCATACAACATTCAAATAATGCATATAATTCATTTAAACATAATTCACCAGCCTAAATTGTCCTAGATCTGTTTTTTTGTAAAATAGCAATTGTGGCTAATAAACGGTAAAAGTCATGTTAAAATACAAATATATCTTTTTAAACCATGTTCTAGGTTGTTATTTATATCAAATCACGTTCTCCAACATATTTACTTTATTATTCATAATAAAAATCGCATTTTTACTATATAAGTAAGCATAGTACAGTGAAAGAGGCAAAATCGCTCATCTTGGATCAAATCGGATGAATTCCTAAGCAAAACTAATGTAAAACAGTAACTACATGTATTCCAAAGCTCCCAAATAATGGATTTACGATTTCCCCTTGCTAATTCCCATTAAATCTCTTAATTACATTAATTAAATTGGAGAAATGGTGGTTTTTAGCTCTATTTTGGATTAATAAAGGTAAGGAGGTAATTAGAAATGAAGCGAAATGACTAATGACTGCAAGGAAGAAATGTTAAACCCTTATCTTGGATTGGGCTAGTGGGATGCACTAATCACACTCTAATTACCCAATAATTTGGTCAAAAGTAGTCAGAAATTCAAGTAGTCATAACTTTTAATTGATAAGTCCAAATCCTTTGTATGACCACCCTATGGAAAGAGAAACAATCATCCAAATCTTATGAAAGCGGTTTTAGACCTTAATTCAACTCCTATCAAAATTCATAGACCTTACAAGATTTTTAAGGTCAAAATTGTTTGATAAAGTTTGAAAGAAGGATAATGTCACTAGTTAACATTTTCCAAAATTATAGAGTCAAATGATCTCATATGAATTTAAAAATAATATTTTACGATCCTCCGATATGTAAAACATAGGTCGTTATAAACATCATCATAATCGGTGTTAGGTAAACTCAAAGCTCATACAACCTCGTCTTCTTACACCCTTATTACAAAGTCTATTTTTACAGCCCTCAATTAAATTTTTTTAATGAAAAACATCTTTTGACAAAATATATATTTTAACAAATGCCTCCATAGTTTGTTATTCAATCATATATTTTACCATTTCAATCATTTACTTCCAAATCAAATCGTCCTCATCTTTATAAAATATTTTCTCAAAGTATTGTAAAATTAGATACTTTATAATATATACCTTTTCTCCATAATATATATCCAAATATATTCTTGATAAAACAATTTCTACTTAGTCCTCTTTCAACCAAAACTATTTATCAGAAAATGTTTTTCTTTCCAGAACATCATTTGTCAAAGAGCACCACTTTAAGTGCAAATTCTAACAAGTAAAATCAATTGTCAAATAAAAAGTTTTCCAAAGTCAAAAATACTCTTTGGATAAAATATTTCTCTAAAATAAATATTTTCTCACATTCTTTACTAAAAATGGGCACTTCTTAGATAAATATACTTCCGTTAAAATATTTTAAAATATTCCTTCATAGTAATATCTCAAATAAAAATATTTCCAGCATATTAGTTTCAAATACTCTTAACGAGAAAATAATACCTTTGGAATAAAATATCTAGTTTTGGAAATAACTTTTTTGTAAAGTATCTTTAATTAAATCTTCCCCAGATCATAGTATATTTATTATAAAGACTTCCCCAGATCATAGTATATTTATTATAAGTAATGCTCCATAAAAATATCCTTTTTGATAAATAACCCACTAATCTAATACCACTTATTTTAAATATTTTTCTACAAAAATATCTTCATTTAAAATAAGAATTTTCCATTTTTAACAAAGCATTTCTAAATCAAAATACCATTATAGAAATACATTCCAAAGGAAGTTTAAGAAACAATCAAATTTCTCACACAAAATGTTTCTCCGAAGACTGAATTCAACTTCAAATATCTATTAAAACATATTTTTACTAAAAGCACTTTCAAATAAAATAATTTTACATTATACACTTTTCCTTATGAAAATATCTTCATAAAAAATATTACTCTACAGAATTAAAACTTGTACGAATATTGATAGAATAAAAATACTGTAGAGTAAAATGCGCTAGATATTTTTATACAAGTTTGAATTTTCCGTTCTACGTCCAATCTCAGACTCTTTTAGGATTTAGCAGCACTCCCACTTAACCTGGATGAATAGGTATTACAAACTGCCTACGCTGCCGAACAGGACTTCGTGCTTGAAGATCTTCAACAGGACTTCGACTACAAAGAGTAGTAAATTGTTTTGACTTCTTGTGCTCTAAATAACACGGATGTGCCTTTATGGTACAACCTTCCTATAATCTTCTTCATAAGTGGTATAACGTGCATATTTGAAGAAATGGAAGTAAATGATCACTTAATAGATTTGACTTAAATGTGTAAGCGAACAAGAAATAGCAATTTATGGTTTTGAGTGCAAGTAGTGAATTCAATAAGAATTAGAGTTAGAAGGCAAGAAGAATTGTTATTGAAATACTCAAAGTGATTGCTATCAATAGAGAATGAGTAGTTGCATTCCTTCGTGAATAGTAGCATCTATTAGAAGTGCTACAACCATTCATGGAAGGAAGTGACTCTTTGTGAAGAAGAAGTTCACTTCAGAAAATTCAAATAGTTTAGTTGTTACTCGACAACCAGTCGACTAGTAGAAGAGTTTAGTCGAATGGTTACAATCGAATTTGTTAATTTTAAAACAGAAGAAAACAATATAAAAAAAGCTGTTCTAATCGACTAAAAAACCCATTCAGTCGTATGTTTTTCTTGTTTAGTCCACTAACTAAAGGTTTGGTCGACCAGTTTCCTTTAGAAGGTAATAAAAGTAGATGTACACTATATTAGTCAACCGACCTTGGTGAACCAGTCGACTGATTCTGTATGTTTTACTTTTTTAAAACAATGTTAATGTTTTTTTGTTTTTCGTGTATGTGTATATACCACTTTGAAGAGATTTTAACATCTGTAAACTCTAGACTCGGAACTCTATGACTAATATTAAATTGAATGTCATCTTTGTCTAGTCTTCGTCATGTAGATTACTTCAATAGTTAATATATTTTCCTGCAATAGTCGATTATATATAGAATATATTCTTGTGCAGTTGTTACTATAAAAACATCAAACTATGAAGTTCTAACATTCTCCCCCTTATTAATGATGATAACTATACAAGTAAAAATCAATATTAGAACATAGTTAGTTCTCCCTCTAAGTACTCCCATTATCGATATGGCCGTATAGTTTTCTCCTCCATTGTCATTGAAAAAAAGGAAAAATAAATCAATAGGAGTTATATAGGACTTGAATAGTAGTAGGGAAAAAGAAACTTGTATCTCACACAAAGCATATTACTTAAACGTAACCATACAACATCACAAATTTTCAAACTACATAAAACCATACGAAATCATAAAAACACAAAGTACCGAATATCTCACAACACATATGTCATAAGACCACATCCATAATCAAACATAAAAGGTAATTTTACAAAACACTTAACCTTATCTAACAATATATAGTTACTCAAAGAAATGAAACAAACTACTGAAAAACATGAAATAGAAACTTACCCAAGATAAAGTTACCAAACCTACTCCTCATCTCTACCATTATTTTTTGTTCTCACGTTCCTCTTCTTGATTTTCCCCTTGCGTCAAATCCCAATTGTATTCGTCATTTTTGGATGCTCCTTTTGGTGGTAAAGGGGATCCGAAGGTGAAGGTCGAGTGCAAGGCATCTTTTTCTAAATTTTATTCATGAAGCTCATCATTTTGTCCACCTTGCTCTCGACATGAGCAACCGTGGTTTCTACTCTAGCTAAGCGATGGTCAATCTTACTTTGGTTTTTAGAGATAGTGACAATGGAATGTCTATTTGAAGAGTCTATTAGAAGTTCAAGTATCGCATCATCATCCTCAGATTCCTCTTCTTGTTGTTAAGGTGGAGTTGTTACCCTAGGTTGAGTCAATGGAGCAATTAATAAAGAGGCTCTATGTGCTTGCCATTCTTCAAATGTCATATGTCGCTCTTCTTGAGGAGGAAGCTTCATTAACTTAAGAGTTTTTGCATTGAGGGTATTGACAATAATAAATTCCGAGTCAGGAAGATTGATTTCAAAAAGTTATAAAATGCACATTATATATGTGGCATAATGAATCGTCTTTGACTTATGTCGGTGGAAAGTGCAAATATTATCCATGATATATTTTCCCTAATTGATTTGAGTTCTTGCATACAACCTATACAATGCTTGATAGTTGTTTTTGTATATAACATCGTAGCTTCTAGTCCTTGGTCAGATAGTGTGAGTAAGGATTCAGTGGATAATTCTAGCTTTAGGGCGAAAAGATATGGCCTTTAGATTCCTAAAGTCATCAATAAGAAAATTGTGACTAGTCACATCTCTACCATAATCAATAAAAGCTATTTCTTCCAATTCCTCTCTTTATGTTGGGTAACGCAAAATCATTCCAAGCCTTGGTGGTGGTATGACAATTCTTACTCCGCAAATTAAACTCTACATGATATCTTCATTTGAGTGAAGTCTATGAAAATCTAAATTAAGATTTGCATATATACCAAAAGCAGAATAATCTTCAAGTTGTTTGCATTGTAGTCGATTAATGACTCTATTTCACAATATTTGGTGAATCTCGAATGGCATATCCAGCAATGTCATTGTAGTCGATCAAAGATCCATATATTTTTCATATTCTCAAAACGTCTAACTGCAATGTCGTTATGAAGCCAGTGTCGAAACTGAGCTTGAGTAGGAATTCAATAGATGTTTATGGATGTGAAGGAGTAGTTGCATAAAAAGGTAGGTCGTTTGACCATCTTGGCTTTTTTTATCTTCTAAAACAGCGATCAATCGACTTAAAAATTAGACCAATCGATTGTTTTGCCTGTAAATTACAGGGATTTCTACCCGCAAATTTTTAGTGTAAAAATGGGGTCTTTTAGTTAAGTAAATTTTTGCATTCAGTCCACTGAAGTGTGTTTCAGTCGATTGAATGTAAATATTAGTCGGTTGAATTTCATAGAACTGAAAAAAAAATTACCATTGATTTTAGTCGATTGGAAGTGTTAAAGTGGTCGAATGGTAGTGATAAATTTTGACTTTCCAGAATTTTTTTTTGAGAGAAATGTGTGATCCTCTAAAGTATAGGAGAGCACACATGTGAATATATATATATCACTAAAGACAAGGTGCTGCCAACATGCCTGGCAGGTAGCTAATAATAGTACAGATAACAAAGAAAAGAACTCAGATATCCCTAGAATGAGCTCCAGCAAGGCCACCACCCATTACACCCCATTATCGAGCTCCGGCAAGGCCACCGCCCAGTAGTGAGGTATTAGAACTAATCAGTCTATGAAGCAACACATCACCAATGATACTAGAAGACAGCTCCATCTGAGAAGGAAATGCCACGCTGCAAACTCGTAAAATCCAGAAAGAATGTCTCACTGCTGATGCGAATAGTCTAGAATGAAAAAACGCCACTCTGAAGACTCGAGAGATCTGAGAAGAAGAATATCCCACTTTAGACTCTGGAAAGAGCGCCTCGCTGTAGAAGTGAATCATCTAGTAAGTAGAATGCCTCACTGAAGATGCAGAAGAACTGAGAAGAACTCCTCACTGTAAACCGCAATATTGCTATCAACAATCCTTGAACCTGCAAAAAGAATCTAAAACCATACCCGGCCAAAACCTGTATCTATAAAAGGAACTAAGAAAAATTATAAGAATAATACACATATATGTATATAAATGAAATTTATATACATTTATATATATATATGTATTAACGAAATAAAAATAAAAATACAAAAGCTAAGATAATAGGACAGAGAAACAAAAAAACTTAGAAACAGACTGAAAAAGAATCCATGATCAAAAGAAGTTAAAAATCTATAAACTAAAACAAAGATGAACTAAAACTAAAACAAGATAAATCTTATCCCTATGCTCCTTCGATCAAAAGACTTTCCAGAATTATTATTTTTTGTTTTTTTTGAAGACTAGTTTATTGCATTAGTCTAGAGTAGGTAGATTGACTTTGTGGTCCGTCTATCTCCTTAAGCACGTTGTTTACAGTGTTTGTTTTTTAGGATCAAAAATAAGTTATCTTATCCATTTATTTCAAAGTTTATTACAATATATAGTTGTATTAATAGGATATAAGTATCAATATAAGATGTGATAGAATTATAACAAATTATTTGTTTTCGGAAGGTTTAAATTCTTCTTCGGGTAGCCCTGGTTCCCATGAGTTTCTTAGCTAGGAGTCGTATATTTATAATGGGATTTTCGTAAGTCTAGGAGTGTTTTTACGTATACTGCCCTTTTTGGTGATCGTCCACGGAATTCCATAAGAGATCTCTCAATAAAATTAAGATGCACTCCATATCTACATTGTTCCTAGTACATGTTTTCCTGAAGTCCAAGCATTTCTTATTGAAAGTGATTTAGCTCATCATTGCGATAATCATCGGTAATTGTTACTGCGCCATTAAAATTAATCGACTGCTTTACCTTCTTTCCTCTAGAGGAAAGCTGGTGTGGAAGGTTGGTGATGGAATAATATTTAGTTACGACGAACTATCAGAAATAGGAGTTGTGATTTTTGATAAGGATGAAGATGTGCTTTTTGGTGAAGGTGTGCTTTTAGGTACAACCATTGTTAAAATAATCTTTGATTGAAAATAATTTGTTTCTCGTGTTTTCAATTTAAAGGTTATAGGTTTATATATATGTTTAGATGACAAAATAGTATTGTAAATATATGGTTGAAAACCGTATAACTAGAGTTTTTGTTTTCTTTTTAAGGTTAAAGCTGAATTCTATCATAGAAAAAATAGATAAATATATTTGTGCCTTATATTTTTAAAATAGTAAAGATTGATTATTCCTAGCAAATATATAGATGCATAAATTATTTCCTGTAATGAACAAATTCCAAGTTCTCTACGTAGTTTAATAAAGGAATTCTCATTTAATGGTTTGGTAAAAATGTCGGCAATTTGATTTTCAAACGTTACAAATTCTAATAAAATTACATCTATTTTACGTTGTCCCGTAAGAAGTGATGATGTATATCTATATGTTTTGTATGAGAGTGGTTTATCGGACTTATTGATAAATTTATAGCGCTATTATTATCGCAAAATATCGTAGATTTTTGTAAGAAAATTTCAAAAACTTTGAGTGTTTGTTGGATATATATAACTTTAGTACATGCCAAAGCAGCAGAGATATATTCTGCTTCACATATCGTAAGTGAGACATAGTTTTGTTTCTTACTAAACCATGATACTATAGACTGTCCGATGAAGTGACAAGTACCACTCGTGCTCTTTCTATCCGTCAAACATCCTCCAAAGTCAGTACCGTTGTATGATACTAACTTGAAATGACATTCTTACAGGAAGAAAAGTCCATAGTGTCTAGTGGTGGTTAAGTAACGCAAAATCCGTTTCACCGCTCACAAACGTGACTCTTTGGGATTTGCTTAAAAACATGCACACAAGCAAACACTCATCATAATGTCTAGACGACTAGCGATAAGATATAACAGTGATCCGATCATACTTCTGTATAGTTTTTGATCCATGCTTTCATGATTTTTGTCTTTAGCTAAATGTACTGTAGTATCACGGGTGTCGGTTTACTTGATGTATTTTCCATACCAAAACGTTTAAGTAAATTATTATAGTATTTTTTTTATTAATGAAAGTAAAATTGTTTAATTTGCAAGCCAAGTGTTAATCGGGTTTTTAACCCAACAGAATTCAATGGAAATTTGAACATCCACGTCATGTCAAAATAACTCAAGAATCAACCAAAAGGACCAGAAGAAATAGCTAAGAAAGACCCCAGAGGAAAGATGCAAAAATAGGCTAAGCGGATGGATCGCTAGAGATCCATCATCTATGGATCACTAGCGATCCATAAGGATTGCTCATGGATCCTTCAAACTTCTTGCTTCATGAACTAATATCTTTTCTAAGGATGTCTGCCAAGTTTCATGATATTCCAAGCAAGCTAGTTCGAGAAGTGAGCATTCATCTGATTCTGGACATAGTTCAATGCAACCTGTATATGAGTCACCATCAAAACAAGGCAAATCGTTATGAAATTACATGGAGAGCATCTACATGAGGCAAGGAGCGCGATCCAAGTGAAAAGATCCAAAAATACTTTAGCTACATGGATCGTTAGCGATCCATGCCTTATGGATCCCTAGCAGTCCATAAGGATAAGTCGGTTCGCTGTGAAATTTTTTCAACATCTTCGTATCATCAAGTATAGGCTTCTGGTAAAGCGGCCTAGCCCAATAGCTCTCCAATCCCTATAAATACTCACCTATCTACAACATAAAGTGGATCTTCGAGACTTGCTGTTGGAACTCTGCATATATTATTCTTTACTCTTCTCCTCCCACACAATAGTCATTTGAGGGTTCACTGTGATTCTCCAGTGAACTCTTGCACTTGTGACTTGATCTAACTTAGGGGATTCAATCATATTGCGGTCTGATTCTACTTGTAACAGCAGTCGGTTAATAGAAAGTTATAAAGTGGATGTAGGCTTTCATTAATAGCTGAACCACTATAAAAATCATCTTGCTTCCTTAATTTTTCTATGATCTACAATTGCTTTTTCTATTTTATTTGCCTTGATAAACTGGGCTGGTGCTTTCACACTCAATCTAGAGTGTTGATCCCTTTTTTGGGTTAACATTTTGGTGCTTTCATTGAGAACCCAACTCAGGCTCAGGTCTAGCCATCTACTTTGGATTAGACAGGTTCAGAAGTTAGATCCCCTATCTTTATTTAAAAGATTTGCTGTTGAGAAACAATGGCACCGGAAGAAAGAGAATTGCTTCCAAAAGATCCATAGGAGCTGCAATAGCTGGAGAGGAAACCAATCCTCAACAAGTTGAATTCAACGGCACCATCAATCCATTAATCAGAGAAAATTCTGGCGCCAACATAGGAGAACAGTTGCCAGGATCTTCTATCCAGCATGAAATTGTCACTAGAGGCGAGTTAAACAAGATGGTCGATGAGATCAATCAAAAGATGGAGAACAATCAAAAAGCTCTTATGGGAAAATTAAATGCCCTCCTGACCTTGCAATCACTTGCTGCTCCGAGAACCATGCCAGAGCCCATGGCTATCATAGAGCAGGAAAACTCTTCCGTTTTTGGCCTAAATAGGAGAAACTTAAAGCGACGGCAAAAAAAGGAGTAGTAGGTGGAGCTGTAGGAATCATGATAGAAGGAAACGCAAGCACTACACCAACTGCAAAGAAGCTCATCATGAACTTGAATCTGGGGACGAAAACCCCATGGGAAGATACAGCAGTGGATCTCTCTGACTCTAAAGATGGTGAACAACTTGACGACGACGAGTTGGAAGAAAACACTAACACACTCAATACCGGCAGAGAGGTCCAAACTTCCCCTACCTGACTAACCGTAAGCCAATGGCACTGTGAGGAAGTGTCTCTCTTGAAGATAGGAGAGCCAAGGCTTCATCCCGCTTACCAAGATCGTCTGCAAGATCAAACACTTGGTGTAGTCATTGACAGCCAACCCATAGACTACCAGACATCAGAGGCATATATCGTGGACATGATCAAGTGCATGATGGACAAAAGTAAAAATAGGAGAGATGATGAATGGAGATCCGCTCCAAGCTGGACTCCTTTCACTGATGACATTCTGACGCAGCGGATTAAACAAAACAATCTTCAATCGATGAAAGTAGTAATCGGTGGATTGGAAGATACCGAAATGCCCAAATTCGTTGATCCGAAGATGCCGAATTCTAGCTATCCCGAACTCGTTGATCGTGCACGATACCGGGTTCAAAGATCTTCAATTCTTCAAGCGTTGATCAAGCGCACTTGATTCCGCGAATCGGCTTCTACAATCGTTGAATCGAGCGCACTCGATTAACCGAAAGAGGAGATAGGAGATTACACTCAACTACCAATTTAGATGAAAGCACACAGCAATCAAAGAGACTTTTATTCAAAAATCAACAACCTTTTACAAATGAGACTCACGCACTATTTATAGTAGTTACAACTCAACACACAAAACTTCAAAAATTACAAGTATTTAGGTCGAAAACGACCTATAGATGACGACTTACGACCTATCTAAGGTCGGCGACGACTTATGTACAACACAGCGACCTAAAAACAAATAGCTCAAGACTTAAGAAATTATACAACACATTACGACGACTTACATAGGTCGTATACGACCTAAAGTACACACGACTTAACATCAACGGTTCAGATTAACGCGGCATCAAGATCTTCGGCTCCAAGCTTCCGCGACTTAACAACTGGCGGTATCCCAGATCAATGAATTAAGGAAATCAATGGTTTAGATTAACTCGGCATAAGATTCAACGGCATCCAGAGCTTCGCGACCTAAAAGATAAGCGGTTCCAGAAACAACTTCGCGACCTAAGCCTTGCGACCTAAGTCTTTGCGACTTAACTTCCCAGATCACCCAGCGACTTATCTTAAGTCGTGAAGGTTTCCTGCGACCTAGTATAGGTCGTGATTTGTTAGGTCGTAGCACTTTGTTAGCTCGTTCCAGCGACCTATTTTCCAACTCGTTAAGTCGTACACGAGTTAACTTGTTAAGTCCTTCTTGCGATCTATCTTCTAACTCGCTAAGTCGTATACGAGTTAAAAACATGTTAGGTCGTTCTAGTATCTCGTTAGCTTGCAAATCTTCGGTAGGTCGTTGGAGCGACCTAAAGGTCTCATTAGGTCGTATGCGACCTAACACTTCACCAACTTGGACTGTGCCGCTCTTTAGCTCGTTTAGCGACTTATCATAGGTCGCTAAATCACTCTTCCCAGCATCACTCGCTCCCTCCTCTAACTCCTTGGGTCGTGAGCGACCTACAAACTCCTTAGGTCGTGAGCGAACTATGCCTTTAACATTCTGCGCTGCATCATCCTCCCCAGGTTGAGAAAAATTCGACCTCGAATTTGCACCCTCTTCTTCCACAACAGACTCATCCCCATGATATGGTATAAGATGCTTAACATTGAACACGTCAGAAGTATACACATCCTCCGGCAGCTTCAACTTATAGGCATTTTCATTAATTTGTTTCATGATTTCTACAGGACCAATTTTCCTGGCTTTCAACTTGTTATAAGCGCCTACTGGAAAACGATATTTTGTTAACACTGCATAAACCAAATCACCTTCCTGAAATTCAACACTCCTTCGTTTCAAATCTGTAGAACGTTTATATTTCTCATTCGCTTTCTCCAATCATTCCTGAACGATTTTATGACATTCCGTCAACCCATCAACAAAATCAGCAGCTTTCTTAACTGTCTTCTTTGATTGTGGCACTACAGTCAAATCCAACGGACCCTTCGGTAAGCTTGAATATACTATCTGAAATGGACTGAACCCCGTGCTACGATTCACTGCATGATTATGAGCAAATTCTGCCTGGCATAACTTCACATCCCAACTCTTCAGATTATCTTGTACAAGACACCTCAACAAATTTCCCAACGATCGATTAACCACCTCCGTTTGTCCATCAGTTTGCGGATGATAAGCACTACTAAATTTCAGCTTCGTTCCCACCATTTTCCACAAACTCAACCAAAAATGACTCAGAAATCGAGTATCTCTATCCGACACAATAGATTCTGGCAATCCATGAAGTCGATAGATCTCCTTGAAAAACAATTGAGCAACATGAACAGCATCCGCCGTCTTCTTACAAGCAATAAAATGTGCCATCTTCGAAAAATCGATCCACTACCACATAGATGGAATCGTTTCCTCGCTGTGTTCTTGGCAGCCCCAACACAAAGTCCATACTGATATCCACCCATGGTTTTACAGGCACGGGTAACGGCATATATAAACCAGCATTAGTCGCAGTTCCTTTCGAAACCTGACAAGTATGACAACGTTCCACAAACTTCTCTACCTCTTTCCTCATTGATGGCCAAAAGTAAGACTGTGAAATCAACTGTAAGTCACGGTCTCTCCCAACATGTCCCTCTTCGTGTAACTCCTTGATAATCTTCATTCTCAGACTACCCTCTGGTATGCACAATCGATTTCCTTTGAACAGAAAACCATCTATCATTATAAACTCATCCGTCTCCCCATCCTTGACTTTATCAACAAACTTTGCAAAGTAAGGATCATTGTCAAATAATTCTGGTAACATTTCAAACCCCGTCACTTCAACCTTTAGTGTAGTCAACAAATGACTCCTCCTACTCAAAGCATCAGCCACACGATTCTTCACCCCTGACTTGTGTTTAACGACAAAAGTAAATTGTTGCAGATATGCAATCCACGATGCATGTCTCGCTGAAATCTTGTCTTGCCCTTGTAAATGCTTCAACGCCTCATGATCAGTGTAAAGAACAAACTCCTTCTGAAATAGATAGTGTCTCCAGTGTTTAATAGATTGCACAACAGCATAAAATTCCACATCATATGTACTGTATCTCATCTTTGCTCCTGATAACTTCTCGCTAAGGTATGCAATAGGATGCCCCCTCTGACTCAACACTCCTCCAATTCCAACCTTGGATGCATCAGTATGTAGTTCAAACACTAACTGAAAATCTGGTAATATTAGAATTGGTGCAGACGTCAAGAGTTCTTTGATTCGCTCAAAAGCAACCCCGGCTTCCTCAGTCCATGCAAACTGTTTGCCCTTCATGCAATCCGTAACAGGTGCCATCACACTACTAAAGTGTGGAATAAACCTCCGATAAAATGAAGCCAACCCGTGAAAACTACGAACTTCCGTTATCGTTTTGGGCTGTGGCCAATCTCTAATTGCTTCGACTTTACTTTGGTCAACCTGTATTCCTTCTTTCGATACAACATATCCCAGAAATAAAACACTCCTCGCCATAAAGACACACTTCTTTGTAGCAGCATAGAATTGTTCTTCACGAAGAATAATTAACACTTTCTTCAAATGTTGAACATGCTCTTCTGTACTTGCACTATAGATCAGAATATCATCAAAGTAAACCACCACAAATTTTCCAATGTACGGTCTGAAAATTTGATTCATCACCCTCATAAATGTACTTGGTGCATTCGATAGACCAAACGGCATTACCAGCCATTCATACAAGCCTTCCCTCGTCTTGAATGCTGTCTTCCATTCGTCCCCCGGTCTAATGCGAATCTGATGATAACCGCTCTTCAAGTCAATCTTAGAAAAGATTACGGACCCACTGATCTGATCCAATAAATCATCAAGCCTCGGCATCAGAAATCTATATCTCACAGTAATCTTATTCAATGCTCGACTGTCAGTGCACATCCTCCACGTTCCATCCTTTTTGGGTACCAATAAAGCTGGTACAGCACAAGGACTTAAACTCTCCTGCACACGCCCCTGTTCAAGCAATTCCTCTACCTGCCTCCGCAACTCTTCATGTTCCTTCGGACTCATTCGATAATGTGGTCTGTGTGGCAACACAGCACCTGGAACAAGATCTATCTGATGTTGAATATCCCTCAACGGTGGCAACTCCGTTGGTAACTCCTCTGGAAATACATCGTCAAATTCTTTCAAAACTGGTTTAACTTCCTCTGGAATTTCAACTTCTTCACTGCTCTCACGCCCAATTAACAAGAATACTTCCGACTCTTCTTCAACCTCCTTAACAAACTCCTTCAAAGATAACAAAGTTTTGAGTTCTTCAATCTCCTCCAACTTGTTTTCCTCCTGTTGTCGCTTCTTTGGAACTAGAGTAATCTTAGTGCCTTCAAACATGAAACTGTAACTGTTGGTATGCCCATCATGTTGTACTGCTCTATCATACTGCCACGGTCTTCCCAACAACAAATGACAGACATCCATATCTACCACATCGCACCAGATTTCATCTTTATATTTCTTCCCAATTGAAAAATTCACACGAGCTCTTCGTCCAACTTTCACCTCCCCGCCTTTCCTCAACCAAGCTAGCTTGTATGGCTTTGAATGTTTTTCAGTCTTCAATGCCAACTTCCTCACAGCTTCAGAAGAAATTATATTATCACAGCTTCCAGCATCAATAACAAATTTGCAAACCTTCCCCAGAATAGTACATGTTGACTGAAAAATATTGCTCCTCAACCAACTACAATCCTCCTCTTGCTTTGGTGTTAAACAGGACCTTTTCATCATAAGATTGTAACCTTCGTCTCCCGACACTTCTTCTTCCTCCTCATCAGGTGGTGAATTGGAACATTCAGCTTCTTCATCCTCATCCTCAACCTCTGCTATCATAGCTCTCTTCTTCGGTTTTGGACATTCGCTACTTTTGTGACCAAATTCCTGACAATTGTAACATTTGAACCCGTTGTTAACCTTTGACTTCTCAACCTCCTTCACTATTGGTCTACTGATAGGTTTAGAAACATTAGAACTTCCACCAACATCCTTCACTTGATTGTTAGAATTAGTAAACACACCACTTCCTCGTCGTCCCTGTTTCTCCCAAGCCAACGCTTTCTGATGTGCTTCCGCTACAGATCTGGGATCAAACATGTT
Source organism: Allium fistulosum (assembly GCA_030737815.1). Lineage (NCBI taxonomy): Eukaryota > Viridiplantae > Streptophyta > Magnoliopsida > Asparagales > Amaryllidaceae > Allium > Allium fistulosum. Next base: position 92,604,024 of record CM060905.1, read on the forward strand.
GACCATATCCTGAATCTGCATTCGCAACCCTCCAACAAATCTGGCTGTTAACTGTTCTTCTGTCTCCATAATATCGTTCCTTGCAATGAGTTGATAAAATTCATCAGCATAGTCATTCACAGATTTCGTTCCTTGTCTCAAGTTTTGCAATCTCTAATACATAAGCGACTGATAGTTATAAGGTAAGAATGTTGCTTTCATCAATTTCTTCATCTTCTCCCAAGATTCAACCTTTGACTTCCCCATCCGTTCACGTGTAAGTTTAGTTTGCTGCCACCATGCCAAAGCTCTACCCCTCAACCTTGTAGCAACCAACTTCACCCTACGATGTTCTGGAACTTCCTTGAAGTCAAAAATCTCCTCTACATTAGCCATCCAATCTAGAAACTCCTCTGCTTGCATACCACCTTTGAATTCAGGAATTTCAGTCTTCATCCCCGTCTCCCACTTGTGATCATACTCAGAGTAATTTCTTCCTTGTCCTCGTCCTTGTCCTCGAACACTACCACCATCATACTCCTCTTCAAAATCAGATGTATATCGTTGTCTATCTCGTCCACCCACATCTCTACTACCATTACGTCTTCCACCATCATCCCTTCTATCTACATTCCTCCGTTCACGATCATTCACGTTCCTCCCACGCCCTTGATCATTTTCAACACTTCTGTCTCGATTGGAATGTGGCGAGACTCTACTACCCCCATGGTTAGATTCAGGTGAAACCCTTCTCCGATTTTGATTCATCTCCGTCATAAGCTTCTCTAACCGACCAATTCCTTCGTTAAGCTTTTCACTAAAGTTTTCATTGATTCTTTGTTCCATCTCATCAGCTTCTTCTCTACGATACAAAGCTTCTACGTTTTGATGACGATTAGCTCTTCTTGGCGGCATACTTGTAAATTGTACAAACTTCAACAAACTCAACTTCAAAAATTCAAATCTCTCCTTTGGCGCGCGCAAGCTTCACGGCCCAAATTCAAACAATTCTCGAACTTAGATCCAAAATAGAATGGATCAAAACTCCCACTCGTGTTACTACTTGACGATGAACTCGACGAACACAACTCTCGGCCTCTAACACAAATCCGATCCTCCAAGCTTCAAAAATGAATGCAAATTCCCTCAACTAGCTCGGCCGTCTCAAACTTCAATCGATCTAGCTATGATTGGCTCCAAGTCTCGATCTAGTCTCAAAACAATCTTCAATTGATTGGCTCCAAGTCTCGATCTAGCAATGATTGGCTAGAACTAGCTCTGATACCAAAACTGACGCAGCGGATTAAACAAAACAATCTTCAATCGATGAAAGTAGTAATCGGTGGATTGGAAGATACTGAAATGCCCAAATTCGTTGATCCGAAGATGCCGAATTCTAGCTATCCCGAACTCGTTGATCGCGCACGATACTGGGTTCAAAGATCTTCAATTCTTCAAGCGTTGATCAAGCGCACTTGATTCCGCGAATCGGCTTCTACAATCGTTGAATCGAGCGCACTCGATTAACCGAAAGAGGAGATAGGAGATTACACTCAACTACCAATTTAGATGAAAGCACACAGCAATCAAAGAGAATTTTATTCAAAAATCAACAACCTTTTACAAATGAGACTCACGCACTATTTATAGTAGTTACAACTCAACACACAAAACTTCAAAAATTACAAGTATTTAGGTCGGAAACGACCTATAGATGACGACTTACGACCTATCTAAGGTCGGCGATGACTTATGTACAACACAGCGACCTAAAAACAAATAGCTCAAGACTTAAGAAATTATACAACACATTACAACGACTTACATAGGTCGTATACGACCTAAAGTACACACGACTTAACATCAACGGTTCAGATTAACGCAGCATCAAGATCTTCGGCTCCAAGCTTCCGCGACTTAACAACTGGCGGTATCCCAGATCAATGAATTAAGGAAATCAATGGTTTAGATTAACTCGGCATAAGATTCAACGGCATCCAGAGCTTCGCGACCTAAAAGATAAGCGGTTCCAGAAACAACTTCGCGACCTAAGCCTTGCGACCTAAGTCTTTGCGACTTAACTTCCCAGATCACCCAGCGACTTATCTTAAGTCGTGAAGGTTTCCTGCGACCTAGTATAGGTCGTGATTTGTTAGGTCGTAGCACTTTGTTAGCTCGTTCCAGCGACCTATTTTCCAACTCGTTAAGTCGTACATGAATTAACTTGTTAAGTCCTTCTTGCGATCTATCTTCTAACTCGCTAAGTCGTATACGAGTTAAAAACATGTTAGGTCGTTCTAGTATCTCGTTAGCTTGCAAATCTTCGGTAGGTCGTTGGAGCGACCTAAAGGTCTCGTTAGGTCGTATGCGACCTAACACTTCACCAACTTGGACTGTGCCGCTCTTTAGCTCATTTAGCGACTTATCATAGGTCGCTAAATCACTCTTCCCAGCATCACTCGCTCCCTCCTCTAACTCCTTGGGTCGTGAGCGACCTACAAACTCCTTAGGTCGTGAGCGACCTATGCCTTTAACATTCTGCGCTGCATCACATTCTGAATGAACGATATCCAAAAAAGCTCACTATGCGACTATTTCGACGTATGATTGAAATAGAGACCCAAAACCTCGCTTTTACAAGTACAGTTTGTACATGGCAGAGCGAATGCTTCAAATGCTGTTTGAAGTAGATGTTTTTCAATCTTTCTAGAAGGAATTGCTTCCATGTTGTTTACCAGGCTCCCACCTAAATACATCTCCACTTTTGGTGAAATAGCAACAAGGTTCCCTGATTAGTTTAGGCTTCACACGACACAACCAAAATACGTGATGTCCTTATCAGGCCTATTCCAGGGATAAAATGAACCTTTGAAATCCTTTATAAGTCGTTTAACACCGCGGTCACTAAAGTTAGTAACCCAAATTAAGATATGGTCTTCATGGCCCTGGTCTGCACCATCCATCCCGACACTGAATTCGGAAAATGGATTAAAATGAAACAACCTATCACCAGGAAGGACTTTAATTGAAAGTAGAGCCAGTACCTGAGATTGGAAGAGGTAGAGGAGCTAAAAGGAAAATCTACTAACCTACAACCAACCAACGTTGGGAAAAATGGTATGGCGGTGAACCAAGATGCAAATACTTCCAGTACTGCTGCAGGAAACACGAGGAAGGATGGGAATCAGAAAAGGAAGAACCAGAATTCCAACAAGCGAAACGGAAGTAACAAGTGACTTAAAGGCTTGAGGCCCGAAGACTACACCCCCTTGATGCAGCAAAGAGTTGACGTAGAAATTCAAGATGGTGTCATCCATCTTCTCCATCTTCCTTTCGAAGGTATGCTGCAGCTCCAAGTTGTCCTCCATCACAGCGGCCTTCTCAACTTCAACTTGGGCCTTTTCAACGTTAAGCTGTATGACTCTTTCCCAAAGCGAAGCAATCATTTGAGCCTGGTCAGAAATAGCCCTATCACGGGACTCCACCATTCCTGCATAATCAACAATTGTCCTTTTATGAGCCTAGACGGCTTCGTCGTGACCAGCAATAGTTCTCTCCAGAGCTTCGATAACCTCATCTTGAATTTCAAGCTCCTTTTTCAGCTTAACCTCATAAGCATAGGATTTATTGATTTTGTCTCTGAACATGATCTCAATTTTTATGTGGGCCTCTATCAATTCCTTTAGCAAACTAACATTGCTCTTACTCTCTTAAATTGCAGCATCCCTCTCCTTTGTCAATTGGTCAATTCTGGCATCATGTTTCATTAACATCCTCTCATAATCATCCTTTTCCAACTCAAAGGAAAGAATCTCTTGGTAGTTGTTACAGTTTGTGTCCACCAGTTGCTTACATAATTTCTTCCATCCTTCAGCTTGATCCAAATCGCTTTGAATCGCCTAGAGATGGGGCATATAAGAATCCTTTCGGATCGGACGTAGGTCACGATCAAATTTAACTTTCTTCAGAAAAAAATTGAGGAGCGTGGCTTCAAGCTTAGGGGGACCAGACAAGAGAATATAAGCTAGCCTCCTGCGAGGGCGTGAAGAACTAGAAGTAGGCACTACGTGAGTTGATGGATTCTAGGTTGATGGAGAGACTTGAACAGTAGAAGTCAGAATTTCAATTCCAACAGAGACTGGAGCCGGGGCAAATGCTTGGTGCTCAGAAGGATGAGAACCACGATCTACCTTTGATTTCTTAGATGGCTCTTCCCGATCGTTAGGAGTTTTCCTCTTCTCATAACCAGTCCTATAAACTCTGCCTCGGTCCCTATCATGCCGACGACAAACTTTGACTTCCAAATCTTTCCTCTTCAATTCTTCCTCGATTTCTTGGGGCTGATTACGGCTTGAAGTCCGTCTTGACCCGCGCTGTGCGTCTGTAAATTGTTCAAGGTCCTCATCAAGCCACGACCTCCCATACTACCTGATGAAAAATGAATGAAGAACTTTAGCGACATAAAATGAACTCAAATAATGCATATGTAAGTGTATGTGACCCTAGTGAAATGTGTAACGTGTCTTAGGCAGCCAAAAAAGACTTCACAAACCGGATCAGAAAGCGACTATAGTGGAAGTCAGGCTAACTCTAGACACAACATGATCGAGTTGAGAAGACAAACCCTCGAACTCGAAATCTTCTCCCATAATTTCATTGATGTTTACATAAACGTTGCTCAAGTTCCCAAAGTTGGAACCATGAAGTTGTTTGGCTACCGAAGGGAATCTTGAGCAATAATCTCTTGGGGAGGCAAATCCAGGAGAATAGGACTCATTCCCGGAGTTTCGTCGCATGATTCGAAGTTTCCTTCATTGGAACCTGCATCAAATTCCACATCGATAGAGGAGGAATCGTAGCTACTACTGTTCTCAATTTCACACTCCTCCTTTTCCGTGCTCACTGTAGCTTGCCTTCATGCTGCTTGAACTTCTCTTCCCCCCTACTCTGGGATCGGGGGCATCCTAATCTGGCAACTGGTTCCAGTCGTAATGTCTTTTCCTTCATGAATTTCATCAGTTGATCCACCGGATGGACCTTCTCCTTCTAGTAGACCGCCCTCTTCGGAGTCGTCTTTCCTACACTAGATTTACGATAGGATGATGGGTGCTTCATTTTATGCAAAACAAAACTTATATCTAACATGGTCAGCTAATTCTATTTATAACTAGAAGTCCCGCTACGCTTAACACTTGAATTCCGAAAAAATGTTGATTTGTGCCAACTCATTAGATTTTAAGCGTTAACTGGGGCAAGTGTAGTGTGTTATCTATATGGGATGGGCTTAGTGTCCCGAACACTACGGATGCTCTATCCTATGTAAATAGTTCACTCGCAATGAAAAAAGGAAAAAGCTTTTCGTATCCTTCATTAAAGTTATACCTCCTACACTTACCTGTTACCGATCAACGATCGATGACTAATCCGCTGTCTGAAGTGACACGGAAAGCTCTTCCTATTCCAAATACACTGATTGTGCAATGAAATGACCAATCCAAAGTGAACAACTATAGATCGATAAGTCCGAATCGAATAGAAAATTTTCAACATAAGTCGACTTCAGTTATCTTGAAAGTGATAACAGCATGAGCTGCATATGGGATGCTGCCCTAAGCTATTATCACCTCCCAGAAATAAAAAATCAATCTGCAAGACACTGCGCCAGGATCAACAGGGTAACTTGGTGCAAGTTAATTCTGACTCTGTGGATGAAGATTGCAAAACATGTCATGCACCGGGGCAAAACCCTGTCTTCGTTTCATGAAGAATTCAAGACTCGATTTACTTGTTAGAACCTCCAGTTTATGTTTCAATGATAACAACTATACAATCATATATATATACCTTATCAAGATTGCAGGTATATGCTATAAGAAGACATCTTGCTCGAAGATATTGAGACTCAAAGAGATACGTAGATCTATCAACCATACTACTGTTAGTAAGGTTATCCTATTGTAAAAGAGTCTTAGATAAATTATTGTTAAGGTCTCCCTGAGTATATATGCATACACGATCACACACAACTTTATATGCATCAAAATTAAGTTAAAAAAACTGATTTCAAACCTCACAGACGTTTGAGATAAAACCACAGACATCTGTGACATTTTTGGGTTAAAATTTTCTAAAGTCACAAGTGTCTGAGGTTTTACCACAGACGTCTGTCATGTGCAAAAACTGTCAAATTTGAAAAGACACTTTTGTTTGAAACTAAAAGAAATCACCTTTCATCGAAAGGTTGCAGCTATTAAAGTGAATAGACTTTCTCAAATAGTAACAACTCTTCGTCTGCACCTTCTTGAATATATAGATACTACTTTGATTGAGAAATAGAGATCATCTAACTTGAATTAATCTATTCTTTAATCTCTTGATTTCAAAACTCTCTCTTGCATATACATTGTTCACATACTCTCAATCTTTTATAACCAAATATAATTTTGGTTAAATCACTTCCTATAACTCAAAGCTTTCATATTCATATACTCAAAGGAGATCATACGAAGATTTGTACTATAAGTCAAAAACTGTATTATTTGGAACACAAGATTATCGGAGATACTTTTGTATTAGCCTATTCCTCCGGGCGAAGCGAGGGTAATTTGTTTAAAGGAAATACCGAAGGGGAGCTTCAGGACTAGACGTAGGACGGGAGGTCCGAACCAGTATAAAAACTCTGGTTTGCACGCTTTTTATACCTTATTATTTATTGTCTACTATTGTTTTAACTTATACACTTGCATATTATACGCAAGTTAGATAATATACTATCCATAAGACTTTCAATTGGTATCGGAGCAAGGTTATTTCAATCTACAGTAAAACGTAATTGAAATCATTAAAATAGCAAGTACATTTCAAGAAGGTCAATCAACTGCTCGTCCTTCGCTATTTACTAGTTCTAATTATATTTATTGGTCAACACACATGTGAATTTTTATGGAAGCAAATGGATTAGAAACACGACTAGTAACTCAAAATAAATATGAAGCATCTGACACTGATATTAGCACATGGGCTGATGCACAAAAAGCAGAGGCATCTAACAATGCCAAATCTATGAATGTTTTATTTTGCTCACTCGATAAAAATGAATTTTCACGAGTCATGCTTTGCACTACTACTTATGATATATGGCATACATTACAAATTACCCATGAAGGCACAAACAAAGTTAAGAAAACAAAAATTTCTATTCTACAAAATCAATTTTCATCTTTTAAAATGAAATCAAATGAATCAATTATTGACATGTATGCTAGATTTCAAACTATACAACACGATCTTATGGCACTCGGAGTTAAATTCACCGATTTTGATTTAGTCACATGAATTTTGAACTCTTTGACAAACGAATGGGAAAGAAAAATTTTACCCATCGAAGAAGCTAACGATCTTTCCCAACTCAAAGTCGAAAAGTTAATAGGAAATCTAATGTCGTATGAAGCTAATTTACAGGCAAGAAAAGAACAAAATCCTGAAAGAAAAAACATCGCATTTCAGGCAAATAATGACAATTCCGACTTGGAAGAAGATGAGATTGTTTTCATAGCCAAAAATTACAACAAGTTCAAGAAATTCAAAAAGATGACGAAATTTCAAAACAACAGCAACACAAATTCCTTAAATCAAACATTAATGAAATGCTTCGGGTGTGATAAATTTGGCCATATGAAGAAAGACCGTCCACTACTCAACAATAATAAAATGAAAAACAAATTCGAAAATTTAAGAAAAAGAGAAGAGAGTTTCAAGTAACTTGGGATGACTCTGACTCTTCCTCTTCATCCGATAGCGACAGTGACTCAGAACAAGCAAATGTTTGCTCATGGCTAGCACAGATAATGTACGTTCTGAACTAACATATGATGAAATTTTTGAAATTAGTATAGAATTAGATGACAAGTATAGAGAATTAAAAAATTAAATAAAGAAAATGTAGGAAAATTAAATGGAGCTGAATTAGAAATTGGATTGTTAAAAGACGAGAAAACTATTTTAAAAGAAGAATTAGAATTAGCACAAAAAGAATTTCAGAAATAATCATCTCAAAATGCTACTTTAACACATGATATAGAGAATAACAAAATAGAGAATTATAAACTTGAAAAAGAAAAGTATGAATTGAAACAAAATTTAAAATTAGCTAATATAGAAATTTCTGGTCTCAAAAATAAATTAGATAAAATTACTAACAATGTTTCAAAATTTAATAACGGAAAGCAAAATCTAGATAATTTGATAAAGATTTGAAAACTATCAGGAAATAGTAAGGGATTAGGATTTAACGAAAAAATTCATACAAGTTCTAGAAATAATATGGTTTCAAATAATAACCAAAGATTTAAGAAGTATAGTATATTATATACGAACTTTAGAAACAAAAAATCTAAATATGAAAATGATGGAACAAAAATGATTTAAATATGGATTCCTAAAACAAATAACAAATTGATTAGACAAAAACACATAGATGTATATCTAAAAGATATAGTTTATAATAAAAATTACATCTCTAAAGGTTCAAAACCCTTATGTGTATAGCTACCTTCTCCTACTAACACATAGGACCCTAACGAAGGAAGTAGGTACCAATTAAAACTTTTTATTATTTTGCATGTGACGACCCGCTATTTTGGACCATTCAAATCGACAATAATCCACACATGTCGGACTTGAATACTTCAAAATATCAGATTGTTAATTTAAAATTTGACAAAACTCAGCATATACAGTAAATAAATCAATCACAGAATCACAGACACAGAGTAATACAATAATACGCAGCGGAATAGATAAAATAGTAGTTCATGAAGCTACTATATAAACATTAGAGTTAGAAATAAAGTACAACAGAATATCTCAAATGCAGTGAAGTCTCCAGTGCAAACATATGACTTCTCTGAACAAATCAACTAGAAGAGCTGAAAGCTGAGGCGATAGATGGATCTCCAAAGGAAGCTCCAAACTCCAAGGGTGAGTCTCAAATGCTGTTTCACTCGGTCTGACCCGAGCGTAAAGCAAACACAAAACACTCGAGTCAGGATTAACATTCTTATATTAATAAATCCAACTCAAGTGAAATATCAACTGGAATACAAGTAACTTAAAGGATGTTTGGGATAACCATCCTCTAAGGATCTTCAGAACTATCTACAAGGTGGAAATATACATTATAACACCGTGGTCATTTCAATTAAATTTATACTTCAAAACCCAAATATCATTTCATTTCAAATATATCTATTTTCCAAAATAGTATATATATATATTAAATGATTTAAAAAGTGAAGCATTTAATATTTCCTCAAGTCTCGCAAATCGATTCAAATCAACTTCAAATTCCAAATTCAAATTTATTCAAAGCTCAATTTTTCAATTTAATTCAGTTCTAAATATACCATTTAAATTTTTAATATATTTCAAAGCTTTAATATTCAACATTTCAAAGTTAAATTTTACAGTTTCATATAGCACTCGATTTAACTTTATTATTATTTAATCAGGGAATATTCACTTCAATATCATTTAACTAGCCTTAAATTTTGTTTTATTTTCTAAATATTTCCTTAAATTTATTTAAACAAGAAATATTCATTAAATTATTTAAATCAAACTCAAGTTATAAATCATATCTTAAGTCCCAATTTCAATAAGTTTTAAATTGGTTTAATTTAAATAAAATTCTTTACTAAATTCAAATTATCTTCCCAACCTTAACTTTTTCAAATTTTTACCAAAAATCTATTTGGAACATAAATTTAAATACTCAACCATATTATATGTATTTAATCGATCTTAATTAAATTAAATATCATTTTTAAATCTATATAAATCATTTCCATTTATATATAATAATTTAAGGCTCAACATTTAATAAAACCATATATTTCTTTCCAAAACCATAGAATTCAATTTCAAAATATTTATATATATATGAACCAACGGTGTTTGTATATATATTTATCATATGGTTAAGTGATACGGGTAGATATCATTTCGACCCGTAAATCCCAATTTCAATTCAAATGAAAATCACTTGGGTTTATCATTTCAACCCATAACGAAATTCTCCTATTCTAAAGTCCGTTCGGGTATGTATCATTTCAACCCATAGTGAATTCTATGCTAACAGGGAACTTGCAGAGTGATAACAGATAATATAAAATTTAACAACAGGCATATATCATCAATAAAATAACAGATACTGGTGTCAAATGTCATAGGTGAACATATACAGATAATAGTAATAACATGCATATAAATACTAGATACTGGTGTCAGATGTCACAGGTGAACATATACAGAAAATAGCATATATAACAATTTAAATAACTACAGCATCATATTTCAATTGTCGTTTCAGTTGAAATCAAATTTAATAAATACAAGAATGTTAATCGTGAGTGATTGCTCACCTTTCTAGGTTAGAGAGATAGACAATGAAGTGGTTATGAAATCCAGGCACGAAGTCTCAACACAAGGCAAGATTGGACTCGAATCGACGAACGAAGCTGATAAATAGGAATTTACGAAATCAATTCAAACTGGATTGATGATGATAATTGGTATAATCAAAATATATATACTATATATAACTACTTATATATAAAATAAATACATATATATATATACACTTATTGAAGTGCAAAATACTCATATACCTGCTATACCTTTTTAAAATTAATAGTTAAAAATGAAATTTATATAAACTTGTTTTATTTAATACATATAAACCAACATGTATATATTATATATTACAAACAACTCTATATATGACAAATGAATATAGGCATATATATCCTATTATAAACTGACCTTATATATACAGAACACATAAATTAAACCAGAAATTCATATGCACAGAGTATTATAATACATGTATTACGCTTAGTAATCTATCAGGTTAATCAGATAATAATATAAAGTAAACAGGCTACTATGCAACAATGCAACCCCATTTATATATCTACATACCCTTATCTATATATTATATCTTTAAAATCAATGGTTATAAAATATATATATATATATAATTATTACTTTACACCTTTTTATGGATTCGAATAGATCTTTATAAACCTCATAAAAATTTGCATGTAGATACAATACAAAATAACATAAATAACGAACAAATATTTCCCACAAACAACCATATACATATGTACGCAGTCATATATCTCTGTATAAACAAATATACTATATTAACATGTTAAAGTAGCCACTTTATATAAACTAACATATATAAAAGGTGTTACTAAAATAATTTTTTTTTATATAACAGAGACAACATCACAAGCAAGTACTGACATACCTATATGCAAACAGTATAGCTAACCTACTGTACATCTACAGAGACAAATACATGTGAACTGACGTATATATATATGTACACTCACGCCCACATAACAATTTAAATCAATCTTTAAATAAAACAACAATATTATCTTCCCAAAATATCCTATATATAAATATACAACTATGCAGAATTTATATTATAACTTTAGAAATATGAGATATAAATATCAATACCTACACGTCACTATAAATAACAGACCAATAAAACATTAGAACAAATAGTTTCACATAACAGACAGCTAAAACTATGTATACTAAATATACTTTAAGCAAATAGAGAATGCCAGACTATGCATATACCCATGCAAACTAAGATATAGAACACTTAAAAATATTAACAAAAGTATAAATAAGCAATCTGATATACATATATACAACTAACATATTTAGATATAAATACATACGTAGATATATAAACTATCTTTATAAAACCAATATATAACAACAGAGGTATATATATATGTTACCTAATCAAAAGCGGAGAAACATCTCGGCAAAAGGAAGAGGAGGAAGGGTGGAGATGGCAGCGACATGCACGGGTGAGGAGGTGTGCGGTTGGTGCTGGATGAAGGGAGAGATGCTAACAAGGCACAGGGTCGGGTCGGAGTTGTAGACGCATGAGCAGGATAGGCTGCGTTGTGGAGGGAGGAGGTGGATCCTTGGTGATGGGTTCTGTAATAAATCGGCCTAGTATAAGATGGTGGGAGGCGGTAGAACAGGCGGGGTGGCGGACGTGATGGTGACGGCATGGTCAGGCCGAACGGTGGGAGAGGAGAGGGGAAGCGGCGGGCATAGCTCGGGAAGATGAGGGGTAAAATTATTGGATCTGGAGGAAAAAGGTAAGTTGAGATGGGGAATAAAGTAGATGGTATACGAACAAGGTTGTAGGCAAAATAAATGGAATGCAATAAGAACGGGTGAAGTTACAAAGGCAAATAAGGCGTTCAAATTAAATGAATGCCAACGGTTGGCCAAAATTTTAGCTGAAGAGTAAGGACCATTTATAGCTTGAGTGGACAGCGCGTTTCAAATTTGAAACGTAAGGAAGGAATATAGTCAACATTTCGGAACCGGTACGACGTAGAGTTTTAAATTCTTCCATTGCGTACCAGAGCTCAAAATACAAAAATAAATATACCGTAGGAATCAGCACGACGAGACCATCAAAACGGTATACATATATCAGTGATACGATCATCCGATCAAAAGTCGATAATCGGTATCGAAAATGCTGCTATTTTGCCAGAATTAAGATAAACGGAGCAATAGAAGTCCAAATTTGGAAAAACGAATTTCGCAGTCTGATTCAGAATGATCTGAATAAATTTTCTCCTGTTGACATATTTTGGTTTCGGAAAACTTTTAAATTCACTGTTATTAACCGGTTTGATTTGAAATGAAATTTTACAGGAAAATAAACTTCAATATTATCAGATGAAAATTTACCAGTTGCTATATTAAAATAGACGTATTCCAAATAATAAATTTTTAATTTCAAATTTTATTGTTTAAAATTTCACAAAATTTCAATTAATTACGTCATAAAAATTATTAAAATTTTCGGGTCGTTACACTCTCCCCCACCCAAAACTTTTCGTCCCCGAAAAGAAAGGAGGTAGAAGAATAGAAACAACCAGAAAGAAAAATAGATTGAAGGTTAAGATTAAACAACTAATTTAAAACTATATAAATTTTACTTGAAATATTCATTTGAAAACTTCATTTGCAATCAATTATCTTTAATACTTTAATACTTTTCAAAAATCCATCCTCATTTATCAATACCTTTTATATGTTTAAATAATATCTTTGTAAATATATAAAACTATTTGAAAACAGTTATTTACATTATTACTTATATTTACAAAGAGGTTATTTGAAAACATTAAATCCATAATTCATAAATTTATTGATTTATCTCAAGATACTTTTCAAATATTATTAAGAAATCAATAATTATATGAAAAAAATATAGTCAACAAGGAAAAGGAGGAGGACTTGGAAAACAAAATATAGGTGAATAAATAAAGCTGAGCAGATAAGGTAGATTCAAAGGAATAATATCAGGCATGAATAATTAATTCAAACCATTAGAATTTCAATTTCGAATATTAATACAAAATTTCTCTGTTAGAAATACTTTTATAATAAAATATTTTTTTTTATAACGAAACCAATTTTATTTCGAAAATACTTTTATAACTCGATGTTTCAACAAGTTTATCCTTGTTCCTGTAGACTCTGGTAGTGCGTTGATCAGGCGCAAAACTAGAATTCTCCAGGTACTTAGTAGACCTGTTTCAACACCCAGTGAAAATACTGGAAAAACTTTTAAAAACAGATATGGAAAGTACAATCCAATCAAAATGAACAAAACCTTTGTCTAACCATGGTTCGCAGATACACAATGGTTACGCCTGGTTCCCCCAGGAAACAATCCATATCCGTAGGCTTTCTCAGCCCTGCGAGTTACGCCATGATGACTAGTAGAATGCAGGATACACAATGGTTACGCCTGGATCCCCCAGGAAACAATCCGTACCCCCAGGCAAGACTCAGCCAAGCATTTGCGCTACTATTCGCGACCTACACAGATTGCAGGATACACAATGGTTACGCCTGGATCCCCCAGGAAACAATCCGTACCCCTAGGCAAGACTCAGCCAGGCAGTTGCGCTATGCAGTCACGAGAGAACAATAAGACCATGGGTAACGCCATGGAATTCGAAGGACACTCGAGTATCATATCCGGAAAACCAAAAATCAGAGAGAATAATATCGATAGAATGAATCCAAGATGTGGCCACAAATCGGATATCAAGCAGAAGGCACTTTCCATATCTTTACTTCGAAAATATGTATCATATAGTACCTTTTCAAATCACTTTCAAATATCGTACTTATATAAAATCCATTATATATAAGATTTAATTTTCAAATCAAATACTTTTCCAAAATCAAAAGTATATCAAATCACATTTATGTAGACTTCAATTATATAAGATTTCACTTTCAAATTGAGTACCCTTTCAAATCTATAGTTTTCAAATCAATTTCATATTCATACAAATCAATTTTATATAAGTTCGACAACTCCCAAATCAAGTATTTAGTAACATAAGGTCCTCAAATTTCAATTTGTTTCAATATCAGTTCAATTTCAAAATCATATACAATTTCACCAAATTATTTCTTCTCAAATCAAATATCTTTAGTTCCAAAGTTTCCAAAATAATAGATTTTAGAAAAATAAATCCAAATTTCCAAATCAATATAATTAAGTCAAACAATTCATTTCCAAAATCAATGGTTTTCAAAATCATCTTATATTTACATAAGGTCCGTCTTTTATAAGGTTCAAATTTTACAAAATAAATTTCGCTGTATGAAGAGCCATATGGGGTTGAATATCTTTGCTTTTATGGGTTATATATCTTTGTAATTTAAATTGGAAATTTTCTTTTAGTAAGCAAAGATATTCTAACTCGACAGCTTCCAATTTCAGCGTCAAAATATATCAATGATATTATAATATAAGATGTACATACGTCATCATTTCGCAGAACCACATTTGATCGCTCACTCGATCACACAAGTTTGCTTTCGAACTAGTATTGTCCATTCGACTTCCCTAATGCGGACTTCGATATGGTTTCTCGACTAGAAGCCATCAGTCTCCTTGCATAGCCATATACTATGATAGAGAATTCTAGAATCGAGCCCAAAATCCATATCAAATATTCGCCACCAAGAATCGAATGAAAAATCCTAACACGAAATGGTGTAATCCACCTCGAACTTGTGTACTCAAACTTGGATCAAATTAATTATGCGAATAAAACAACATACATACAACTTATATATTCATTCCAACTTGTTAAATATATAGTTTCATAAAGATGTTACTAAGTTAAAACATTTAAACTAAATTTTATTCAAAATATATTGAAGACGAAATTCTTTTCAAAACATTTCAAATCTAAATTTCATATTAGAAAAATTTAAAATTTGCCTTATTCATATACTTAACAAAACAGTTTCAACTTATTTAAATCATATTACTTCATACTTAAACATTCAAAACAAATTTATATACTTTATCAAATAATTCATACTTTCAAAAAAATTTAGCTTTGAAAAGTTAACCTTGATTTGGAAGTGCTCGAACCTTCGAAATAGTTGAAGAAATCATTTTCAAATTCAAGAGTTGGAAATCAACCAATCAGTAAATCAATTTCAAAAGATAGGTTTCAAATCCGAAACTAAAGGACTGAACACCGGCTTACTTCAAATCATTTCAAATATATATACATATATCTTTCGAATATCAAATATTACTTCGGAATTTGAAATCAAAATTGGTTTTGCAAAATCACTCGCGTAGCAATGCTACTAAAGTGGCCTCTCCCCCACTATGAAACTCGAAAATCAATGTCGATGATGCGTGCACTCATCACCGAAATTATTTTCCAGCGACATAAGTGAGTTCTGGACTTCTATTTTCTCAAACTTCTTTTGGAATTTCTTCGAAACTCATTAAAATCATTTGAAACATTTCTTATTCGGAAAATAATTTTAAATCATATTATTATTATATATTTCAAAATCTTAAACCAATTCCAAAATACCGGAGTTCAATTCTCGAATTTCAAACTTAAAATCCTTCAGTTATAAATCAAATTTCTTATATGGGTTTTTTTTTTCAAAATCCTTTCGAAAACCTCCAATTTCTTATTTTAAAAGGGTATATAATCCTTATCGAAAACATTTCAATTTTATATATAGAATATAATCATACTTATCAAAATAATAATTTCGGTTTAGAAAATAATTTCTAAAATATAAACAAACCCGATTTTTAAAGGACGATTCACGGACGGATTTCAAAACAAAGATAGAGATTCAATTTAAAAGAACTCTAATCAATTAAAATTCTGATTCGAAGATAGGCTTGAACGAAGATGAGATAATTAACTTTACAAAATAGAAGATGGATATACTTATACAAGTCACGGGCGACCTTAACCGGGTCAACCATGACTTCAAGAATATGATCGATGTGGAATTCCAAGAAAAATCAACATTCGATCGCAAGAGATAGCGGCATCTAAACCAAAGATATAGAAATCTCCGGTGAATCAATGCCAATTGTGAAGGAGTTTCACCCCTTCACAAATCATTCAAAGATTGGTGGGATCCTATTCTTATAGAGATCATTCGAAGTGGAGTTATGGGATACTCCAGAATCAAAAGAATACCAATAGAGAGACAAGAATGAATTTTGGAACCGTAGGGAACGTTCCAAAGTTCAAAGGAAATCGAGTCAAAAGGAAGAGATTAAACTCGAACGAAAGTGATTCTGTAAATAAATTTACAATATATGCTAAGTTTCGCCTAGAGCCAAAGCTCTGATACCAACTGTGACGACCCGCTATTTTGGACCATTCAAATCGACAATAATCCACACATGTCGGACTTGAATACTTCAAAATATCAGATTGTTAATTTAAAATTTGACAAAACTCAGCATATACAGTAAATAAATCAATCACAGAATCACAGACACAGAGTAATACAATAATACGCAGCGGAATAGATAAAATAGTAGTTCATGAAGCTACTATATAAACATTAGAGTTAGAAATAAAGTACAACAGAATATCTCAAATGCAGTGAAGTCTCCAGTGCAAACATATGACTTCTCTGAACAAATCAACTAGAAGAGCTGAAAGCTGAGGCGATAGATGGATCTCCAAAGGAAGCTCCAAACTCCAAGGGTGAGTCTCAAATGCTGTTTCACTCGGTCTGACCCGAGCGTAAAGCAAACACAAAACACTCGAGTCAGGATTAACATTCTTATATTAATAAATCCAACTCAAGTGAAATATCAACTGGAATACAAGTAACTTAAAGGATGTTTGGGATAACCATCCTCTAAGGATCTTCAGAACTATCTACAAGGTGGAAATATACATTATAACACCGTGGTCATTTCAATTAAATTTATACTTCAAAACCCAAATATCATTTCATTTCAAATATATCTATTTTCCAAAATAGTATATATATATATATTAAATGATTTAAAAAGTGAAGCATTTAATATTTCCTCAAGTCTCGCAAATCGATTCAAATCAACTTCAAATTCCAAATTCAAATTTATTCAAAGCTCAATTTTTCAATTTAATTCAGTTCTAAATATACCATTTAAATTTTTAATATATTTCAAAGCTTTAATATTCAACATTTCAAAGTTAAATTTTACAGTTTCATATAGCACTCGATTTAACTTTATTATTATTTAATCAGGGAATATTCACTTCAATATCATTTAACTAGCCTTAAATTTTGTTTTATTTTCTAAATATTTCCTTAAATTTATTTAAACAAGAAATATTCATTAAATTATTTAAATCAAACTCAAGTTATAAATCATATCTTAAGTCCCAATTTCAATAAGTTTTAAATTGGTTTAATTTAAATAAAATTCTTTACTAAATTCAAATTATCTTCCCAACCTTAACTTTTTCAAATTTTTACCAAAAATCTATTTGGAACATAAATTTAAATACTCAACCATATTATATGTATTTAATCGATCTTAATTAAATTAAATATCATTTTTAAATCTATATAAATCATTTCCATTTATATATAATAATTTAAGGCTCAACATTTAATAAAACCATATATTTCTTTCCAAAACCATAGAATTCAATTTCAAAATATTTATATATATATGAACCAACGGTGTTTGTATATATATTTATCATATGGTTAAGTGATACGGGTAGATATCATTTTGACCCGTAAATCCCAATTTCAATTCAAATGAAAATCACTTGGGTTTATCATTTCAACCCATAACGAAATTCTCCTATTCTAAAGTCCGTTCGGGTATGTATCATTTCAACCCATAGTGAATTCTATGCTAACAGGGAACTTGCAGAGTGATAACAGATAATATAAAATTTAACAACAGGCATATATCATCAATAAAATAACAGATACTGGTGTCAAATGTCATAGGTGAACATATACAGATAATAGTAATAACAGGCATATAAATACTAGATACTGGTGTCAGATGTCACAGGTGAACATATACAGAAAATAGCATATATAACAATTTAAATAACTACAGCATCATATTTCAATTGTCGTTTCAGTTGAAATCAAATTTAATAAATACAAGAATGTTAATCGTGAGTGATTGCTCACCTTTCGAGGTTAGAGAGATAGACAATGAAGTGGTTATGAAATCCAGGCACGAAGTCTCAACACAAGGCAAGATTGGACTCGAATCGACGAACGAAGCTGATAAATAGGAATTTACGAAATCAATTCAAACTTGATTGATGATGATAATTGGTATAATCAAAATATATATACTATATATAACTACTTATATATAAAATAAATACATATATATATACACTTATTGAAGGGAAAAATACTCGTATACCTGCTATACCTTTTTAAAATTAATAGTTAAAAATGAAATTTATATAAACTTGTTTTATTTAATACATATAAACCAACATGTATATATTATATATTACAAACAACTCTATATATGACAAATGAATATAGGCATATATATCCTATTATAAACTGACCTTATATATACAGAACACATAAATTAAACCAGAAATTCATATGCACAGAGTATTATAATACATGTATTACGCTTAGTAATCTATCAGGTTAATCAGATAATAATATAAAGTAAACAGGCTACTATGCAACAATGCAACCCCATTTATATATCTACATACCCTTATCTATATATTATATCTTTAAAATCAATGGTTATAAAATATATATATATATAATTATTACTTTACACCTTTTTACGGATTCGAATAGATCTTTATAAACCTCATAAAAATTTGCATGTAGATACAATACAAAATAACATAAATAACGAACAAATATTTCCCACAAACAACCATATACATATGTACGCAGTCATATATCTCTGTATAAACAAATATACTATATTAACATGTTAAAGTAGCCACTTTATATAAACTAACATATATAAAAGGTGTTACTAAAATAATTTTTTTTTATATAACAGAGACAACATCACAAGCAAGTACTGACATACCTATATGCAAACAGTATAGCTAACCTACTGTACATCTACAGAGACAAATACATGTGAACTGACGTATATATATATGTACACTCACGCCCACATAACAATTTAAATCAATCTTTAAATAAAACAACAATATTATCTTCCCAAAATATCCTATATATAAATATACAACTATGCAGAATTTATATTATAACTTTAGAAATATGAGATATAAATATCAATACCTACACGTCACTATAAATAACAGACCAATAAAACATTAGAACAAATAGTTTCACATAACAGACAGCTAAAACTATGTATACTAAATATACTTTAAGCAAATAGAGAATGCCAGACTATGCATATACCCATGCAAACTAAGATATAGAACACTTAAAAATATTAACAAAAGTATAAATAAGCAATCTGATATACATATATACAACTAACATATTTAGATATAAATACATACGTAGATATATAAACTATCTTTATAAAACCAATATATAACAACAGAGGTATATATATATGTTACCTAATCAAAAGCGGAGAAACATCTCGGCAAAAGGAAGAGGAGGAAGGGTGGAGATGGCAGCGACATGCACGGGTGAGGAGGTGTGCGGTTGGTGCTGGATGAAGGGAGAGATGCTAACAAGGCACAGGGTCGGGTCGGAGTTGTAGACGCATGAGCAGGATAGGCTGCGTTGTGGAGGGAGGAGGTGGATCCTTGGTGATGGGTTCTGTAATAAATCGGCCTAGTATAAGATGGTGGGAGGCGGTAGAACAGGCGGGGTGGCGGACGTGATGGTGACGGCATGGTCAGGCCGAACGGTGGGAGAGGAGAGGGGAAGCGGCGGGCATAGCTCGGGAAGATGAGGGGTAAAATTATTGGATCTGGAGGAAAAAGGTAAGTTGAGATGGGGAATAAAGTAGATGGTATACGAACAAGGTTGTAGGCAAAATAAATGGAATGCAATAAGAACGGGTGAAGCTACAAAGGCAAATAAGGCGTTCAAATTAAATGAATGCCAACGGTTGGCCAAAATTTTAGCTGAAGAGTAAGGACCATTTATAGCTTGAGTGGACAGCGCGTTTCAAATTTGAAACGTAAGGAAGGAATATAGTCAACATTTCGGAACCGGTACGACGTAGAGTTTTAAATTCTTCCATTGCATACCAGAGCTCAAAATACAAAAATAAATATACCGTAGGAATCAGCACGACGAGACCATCAAAACGGTATACATATATCAGTGATACGATCATCCGATCAAAAGTCGATAATCGGTATCGAAAATGCTGCTATTTTGCCAGAATTAAGATAAACGGAGCAATAGAAGTCCAAATTTGGAAAAACGAATTTCGCAGTCTAATTCAGAATGATCTGAATAAATTTTCTCCTGTTGACATATTTTGGTTTCGGAAAACTTTTAAATTCACTGTTATTAACCGGTTTGATTTGAAATGAAATTTTACAGGAAAATAAACTTCAATATTATCAGATGAAAATTTACCAGTTGCTATATTAAAATAGACGTATTCCAAATAATAAATTTTTAATTTCAAATTTTATTGTTTAAAATTTCACAAAATTTCAATTAATTACGTCATAAAAATTATTAAAATTTTCGGGTCGTTACATTGCAGGTACCCAAAAACAAAATTAATAATAAGGGGAAATGGATACTAGATAGTGGATGCTCTAAACATATGACGGGAAATGCATATATGCTATCAAACATCACTTACATGGGCGGTGGTACGGTCACTTTTGTGGATAATTCCAAAGGATATGTTATCGGAATTGTAAACGTCATCAATGTTGGTATATCTAGTTCTCCTATTATTTCAAATGTATTATTAGTTAAAAATTTAAAACCTAATTTACTTAGTATAAGCCAATTATGCGATAAGGGATTTAGAATCGATTTTGAAAATGATAAATGCAATATCTTTGATCAAAATAAAACTTTAATTTTTGAAGGAACAAGAAATCGATATATTTATATTTTAAACATGAATATTTATCATAATAATGATTTATGCTTAACCGCAAATCATGATGATTCATGGATATGGCATAAAAGATTTTGTCACATATATTTCAAATATATAAACAAATTAGCTAAAAACAATTTGGTAAGAGGATTACCCAAAATAAATTTCAAAGTTAAAAATCCATGCGATGCATGTCAACTTAGAAAATTAAAGAAAAGCTTGTTTAAGTCTAAAAAGGAAATCTCTACTAAACAACCTTTTGAATTACTTCATTTGGACTTATTTGGTCTAACTCAAGTACGTTCGATAAATCACAATAAATATGTCTTTGTAATTGTAGATGATTTTTCAAGATATACTTGGACGCTATTTTTAAAGCATAAAAGTGATACATTCAAAATGTTTAAAATTTTTGCTAAACGAATTAAGACTCTAATGGATTTAAAAATAAAAAGTATAAGAAGAGATCACGGTGGAGAATTTAAAATGAATTATTTACAAATTTTTGTAATAAAAAGGGAATTAGTCATAATTTTTCATTTCCACGAACACCACAACAAAACGAAGTAGTTGAAAGAAAAAATCGCACCTTGCAAGAATGTACTCGAACTCTCCTAAATGGCAGTGGCTTACCAAAGAATTTTTGGGCTGAAGCGGTTGGTACTGCATGTTACGTATTAAATCGTGTAACTCTTAGACCTATGACTAAAAATACATGTTATGAAATGTTCTACAAGAAGGAACCAAAAGTACATATTTTCAAATATTTGGATCAAAATGCTTTATTCTAAATACGAAAGATAATCTTGGTAAATTCGATTCAAAAGCCGATGAAGGAATTTTTGTTGGATATTCCGATCAAAGTAAAGCATACAGAATTTTTAACAAATGAACAAATGTTATAAAAGAAAGTCTTCATGTATCTTTTGATGAAAACTTTAAAAATATAAATAAAGACGATGAAGAAATTTTTGACATTAATCAAAATAAAGCCACTGAAATTATGATTGAAAATAATAATGATAATCAAAATAACAGTGATTTGAAATCACCACCCTGTATTTTGAAAGATCATCCTATTGATAACATAATTGGAAATCTAGATAACAAAGTTTCGACGAGAAGACAAATAAATCTAATGAGTAATGTAGCATTTATATCTATTTTTGAACCAAAAAATTACAAGGAAGTATCAAATAATAATTTCTGGATTTTAGCAATGCAAGAAGAACTTAAACAATTTGAACGAAATAATGTTTGGGAACTAGTACCAAGGCCAAACGATCAATCAGCAATTGGAACAAAATGGGTTTTTAAAAACAAAGCAGACGAAAATGAAAATATATACGTAATAAAGCAAGATTAGTGGCACAGGGATACAATCAAGAATAAGGAATTGATTATAAAGAGACTTATGCACCTGTGGCACGTCTTGAAGCCATAAGAATATTACTTGCTTTTGCTTGTCATCATAACTTTAAGCTATTTCAAATGGATGTAAAAAGTGCTTTCTTGAACAGTTTTATAAAAGAAAATGTTTACGTTGAACAACCACCACTATTTGTTCATGAAAAATATCCAGATCATGTGTTTAAACTTAAAAAGGCATTATATGGTTTAAAACAAGCACCTCGAGCTTGGTGTGATCGATTAAAATCACATTTAATAAATTTCAGTTTTCAAATTGGTAAAATAGATACAACATTATTTATTAAAAATGAACAGAAGGATATATTAATTTTTCAAATTTATGCTGAAGATATTATATTTGGATCTACTAATGAAAATTTACGTAATGATTTTCTATAATAATGACAAACGAATTTGAAATGTCCCATATGGGTGAATGAATTTCTTTTTAGGATTACAAATAAAACAATCAAACAATGGAAATTTTATAAATCAAGAAAAATACTGTAAAAATTACTAAAACGTTTTGGAATGGATAATATATCAAGTAAACCCACTCCAATGAGTACTACTAATCATATAGACAATGATGAACATGGACAAGAGTTCGATCAAAAACTATATTGAAGTATGATAGGATCCTTACTATACTTAACAGCTAGTATACCAGATATTATGATGAGTGTTTGTTTATGTGGAAGATTTCAAGCACAACCTAAGGAATCACATCATCGGGCCGTTAAACGGATTTTACGATGTTTAACCAACACTAAAGATTATGGTCTATTTTATCCAAAAGGCAGTACGTTTGAACTTGTATCTTACAGTGATGCAGATTTTGGTGGATGTAAATCGGATAGAAAAAGTACAAGTGGCATATGTCACTTTATTGGTCAATCGTTAGTTTTGTGGTTTAGTAAAAAGCAAAATTGTGTTTCTCTTTCGACATGTGAAGCCTAATATATTTCTGCTGCCTTAGCTTGCGCTCAAGTAATATATATGCAACAAACACTTAAAGACTATGGAAAAATAATAAAAAAATCTCCAACATATTGAGATAATACTAGTGCTATAAATTTATCTAAAAATCCAATTAATCATTCACAAAAAAAACATATAGATATTCCCCACCATTTTCTGAGAGATAATGTTGAAAAAGAAATAATAACTCTTGAATTTGTTAATACCGAAAATCAAATAGCTGATATTTTTACAAAACCGTTAAGTGAACTAACTTTTATTAAGTTAAGATGGGATCTAGGAATTTGTTCGTATAATGAATTGGTTAACTAAATTTGTAGAAATAATATTTTTGTTCACTTAAATTTGTAGTAGCTTATATGAACTTTCAACTGCACAATTGATTTTATACACTTAGAATTAACAACAACCACATTAAAAAAATTAAATAACAACCATTTAAAAACTTACTAGTATCTGTTAAATTATTATGGCTTAACTCATTTTCCTCAACTTATTTTCTAAATATAGCAAAATCTTATCTTATAAATTCAGTTTATATTCTACTTAAAAATAAATAAACACAAATAAATTATCAAAACAAATAATACAATGTGTTCCGATCACGACTCCACCTAATCAACTATCGACTATAAATCCCCCTCGTCAGATAGCACTTACATATCACCAACTAAATCCACACCTACATCAACTCGTTCAGTTTCTCTAAACATTGTTGCATCACCAACATACCACACTGGCTTTTCTCCTAAAGAAAAGAAAGCTAAACGTTCGATTGATCTGAAATCAACATCTCACACCGACAAAGTCGATGAGATATATCACTATCAACAAGAAATGATCGACATTCAACGTGAAATGTATTACGAGCAATGACGTCAAGAATCTCATCTAAATTTTTTATCAAAAAGTGTATTCTAGCAATTTGTGGTCATTCACCAACAAAAAATTGCATACATCGATAGTCTCCTCGATTACAAGAAACTCCTACAAAAGCGCATAAGATTACTCCGAGAAATCTGTGCAAACCGGGACCATCAAACCAAGCTTGGATTGATACTCCAGCTCGTCCAAGTTGGTCTCCACTAAAGCCATTAATTGATGATACAAAAGTTAAACCAAATTCATGTGATATACAATAAATCAATAATTATGAATTCTCTGACAAAAAATAAACTTATGTTACACATCATATAAATTACGTTTATTTATTAAGTTTTGGTATGTACATTGTTTATTGTATTAAAATTTTAATCAAATTTTCATTGATGTTAAAAAAATTCTATATGTTAGAAAATACATATCACAGACATCTGTGAATATACCACAGACGTTTGTCACAAGTTACCGGTAAATTTTTTCTGTAGCCAGAGATGTCTGTGGAACAATCACAGACGTCTGTTGAATCTCACTGCTTCATTTTTACTAAAGCCACAAACGTCTGTGACTCCCTCTCTGACGTCTGTCACTGCTCTAGCCATAAATTTTCAGCAGCCATGTATAAACAACTTTACCCCTCTCTTCACTTTTACCTTAATTTCAATTCCCAATTTCTGAAACCCTAGCTTCAAAACATTCAAATTCATCAATCAATGGCTCCCAAGAAGGTTACCATCTCTTAAAAGAAAAAACAAGGCCAATCTTCCTCATCCTCTTAAGCCCCGGTTACGTAAGCTCACATAAACCAATGGCTCTGCAACAATCCTAATGCCATCAAACGATTTGAGGCGCTTTCCCAAAAGAAGATCCACTCTGGTCCTTTTTATCACCTTGGTAATGTGATGGAATATGAAATTCTAGGAATAATTACGGATGTCGGTTGCTGCAACCTAATTAGCTATGATGCAAATAAGGTAATCATCGACCCACTAACTATTTACCTCTTCTACTCTAATCTATGTAGTAGGGAGACTTGGAAACCGAAGAATGATGATTGGTTGTGGTCAAGTGTTTATAGAAAATAAATTAAAATTGATGTATACACGGTTGGCCGTATATTAGAATGTTCTTATGAAGGTATTGACTTAATGGATATACCGGATCACAGCCTTTTACCCATAAATAAAGTTACCCATCAAATATGGGAAGATAGGATGCCCCAATGGAAATCCATTTACCTTCACCCATGTGCTCGACTACTAAATTGAATGATAATTAACATAATCATTCCCTGTCTAGGTAGTCACGAGCAAATTTATCCCAATGACCATCGAGCTTTGTATGCAATATTTGGTCTCCTACTAGTAAATTAGGCAAAATTTATTCATGACCAAATTAAAGGTTTTTGGACTCAGCATCGTCGCTCAATTGTATATGCTCCGTACATAATGCGCATCTTGCAAGATCTTGGAATTCCTTCGTACTTATCACAATACGAAGAAATTCCAACAAAAGATAGTGGTCCACGATATATATTACTGATGCATCTTCCTAAAAGCCCACCTCGTATCATCCCCTTCGACCAATGGACTCTATAACAAGATCAACAAGAAAATCATGGTCCTCCTCCAACTAGTGCTCCTCAGCGGACTTACTCCCCTCATACTTTACAACAACCACCTTCCTCTAGTTATGCCATCAAATATTATTCCGACTTTGAAATACAAGAAGCTCGCATTGAACCAACGCAAAACGAATCTCTTCCTGACTAGGAAATTAAAAACTAAAAGATAACCACAGCTAATTAGCGAGCTTTAAACAGAAAGATGACTGGATTAGAACGTTCCTTCTCCACAAGGATGATAAAAATGGAGAAGACTTTGTACAAAGTGGTATCCACTTTAGGCAAAGTGATGCGCAAAGTACGTGGTCGATATTCTTCTCTCTCATCATCCTCACATTCTCCAACACCTCCACCTCGGGCTTAAACACCAGTTTATCACTCTCAAGCCTCGCCCGAAGGTACATCCCACGATAGAGTTGACCGAGGGAAGAATCCTATTCACGCACAACCTAAGGAAGAAGAAGAAGATAGTGATGACATGTATGTATCTAATACTCCGCATTTCAACAACAATCGTACATGGCATTTTAAGGCCTTTCAATTCACGAAGATGAGGAGTACAATAACCAAACGCAATGGCCGGGTACATACGAGCAGGATCCATCTTCTTATTGGGAATATTACAAGAACTATGAGGGCTTATCTTATTCACAAAATCAGTACAATTAGAGTTTTCTTTTATTTTACAATTCTTATGATTGTCTGTTTCCCTATTTACAACTAGTGCTACATTTGTCTCTAATTTTATTTTGAACTTCCATATTTGATTTTCCATTATCTTAATTGATAACATGCTATGACTATTCAATATCCACGAATCTTATACCGTTTCCCTCCATTTTGATAATGACAAAGGGGGGGTATCTAGGCACATACATAGGGGGAGACAAACATAATAATACTTTCATTTTTTATTGTATAGTTGATTTTTTTTGATTGTATAGTTGTCATCATCAAAAGGGGGGAGATTGTTAGAACCTCCCATTTATGTTTCAATGATAACAACTATACAATCATATAGATATATAGACCTTATCAAGATTGCAAGTATATGCTACAAGAAGACATCATGCTCGAAGATATTGAGACTCAAAGAGATACGAAGATCTATCAACCATACTACTGTTATTAAGATTATCCTATTGTAAAAGGGTCTTAGATAAAATATTGTTAAGGTCTCCATGAGTATATATGCATAGACGATCACACACAATTTTATATGCATCAAAATTAAGTTGAAAAAACTAATTTCACACCTCATAGACGTCTGAGATAAAACCATAGACGTCTGTGACAATTTTCGGGTTAAAATATACTGAAGTCACAGACATTTGAGGTTTTACCACAGACGTCTGTCATGTGCAAAAACTGTCAATTTTGAAAAGACACTTCTGTTTGAAACCAAAAGAAATCACCTTTCAACGAAAGGTTGCAACCATTAAAGTGAATAGACTTTCTCAAATAGTAACAACTCTTCGTCTGCACCTTTTTGAATCTATAAATACTACTTTGATTGAGAAATTGAGACATCTAACTTGAATTAATCTATTCTTTACTCTCTTGATTTCTAAACACACTTTTGCATATACATTGTTCACATACTCTCAATCTATTATAACAAAAATATAATTTTGGTTAAATCACTTCCTACAACTCAAAGCATTCATATTCATATACTCAAAGAAGATCATAGGAAGATTTGTACTATAAGTCAAAAACAATGTTATTTGGAACACAAGATTGTCAGAGATACTTTTGTATTAGCCTATTCCTCCAGGCGAAGCGAGGGTAATTTGTTTAAAGGAAATACCGAAGGGGAGCTTCTGGACTTGACTGGGGTCGGGAGGTCCGAACCAGTATAAAAACTCTGGTTTGCACGCTTTTTATACCTTACTATTTATTGTCTACTATTGCATTAACTTGTACACTTGCATATTATACACAAGTTAGATAATATACGATCCACAAGACTTTCATTACTATCTTCTTCCACAAAGTCATAATCAGCTCGAATTTTCCACTACATCTGTCACCAACAGAACTTCATTACTAATTGCTAATAATATGCCATAATTCACATCACCAACCTCAATTCAGAAGGAAAATGCGGTCAATTTCAATTCGCCGGTGATCCAAGCTTGGCAAGATCAGTCAAGATTCAGGCAAACAACGTTACAGGTGCCGGAAACTGGCTCGAAGTGGCGGTGAGGTTAGGCGAGGTCGGAGGTAGAGAGCTTCGGTAGTGAAGATCGCGACGGGGGTAGCATGAGCAAGATTAGGGTTTGGTCGCTTTAGCTCGGGTCGTAGAAAGGTTGGCTTAGTTCGCAAGGGCAGTGTGAAATGATGAAGGATCGGCTCAAACAAAGTTAAATAAGAGATTGGATAATGGAAAATTTCTAAGTCCTTGGATCGCTAGATTTATGGATTATGGATCGCTAGCGATCCATCATGTTGCAGTCAATTTTATCCAAACTCACCAAGTACGATCTAAGTGTTGTTTGCAAGCATTTGGAAAGTTGTGGGATTGAAATTGATTTATCGATTACGGGCAATGACGGTTCACATTGAAGACTCAATAGACGGCTAAATAGCCAAAGCCAAATTTGCATGATAGCCTCAACACAATCAATTAAACTTCATGAAATAGGAAATCAAAAGCAGTTACTTCCATAGGATAACTTGTTTCCAAGGAAGGCATACTTTGGGGGGCAAATGGTATCGGGTTTTCAACCCAGCAGAATTCAACGGGAACTAGAACATCCACGTCAAGTCAAAATAACTCAAGAATCAACCAAAAGAACCGGAAGAAGAAGCTAAGAAAGACCCAAGAGGAAAGATGCAAAAATAGGCTAAGGGGATGGACCGCTAGCGATCCATAAGGATTGCTCATGGGTCCTTCAAACTTCTTGCATCATGAACCAATATCTTTTCTAGGGATGTCTGCCAAGTTTCATGATATTCCAAGCAAGCTAGTTCGAGAAGTGAGCATTCATCTGATTCCGAACATAGTTCAATGCAACCTGTATATGAGTCACCATCAAAACAAGGCAACTCGTTATGAAATTACATAGAGAGCATCTGCATGAGGCAAGGAGCGCGATCCAAGTGAAAAGATCCAAAAATACTTTAACTACATGGATCGCTAGCGATCCATGCCTTATGGATCCCTAGCGATCCATCAGGATAAGTCGGTTCACTGTGAATTTTTTTAGCATCTTCGTATCATCAATTATAGGCTTCTGCTAAAGCAGCCTAGCCCAATAGCTCTCTAATCCCTATAAACACGCACATATCTACAATATAAAGAGGAATTTCGGGACTGGCTGCTGGAGCTCTGCATATATTATTCTCCACTCTTCTCCTCCCACACAATAGTCATCTAAGAGTTCATTGTGATTCTCCAGTGAACTCTTGCACTTATAACTTGATCTAACTTAGGGGATTCAATAATATTGTAATCTGATTCTACTTGTAACAGCAGTCAGTTAATAGAAAATTATATTATGTAGGCTTCATTAACAGCCGAACCACTATAAAAATCTTCTTGTTTCTTTCCTTTTCTGCGATCTACAATTTCATTTTCTATTTTATTTTCCTTGATAAATAGGGCTGGTGCTTTTACACTCAATCCAGGATGTTGATCTATTTTTTGGGTTAACACTAAGTAAATATGAGAGTTTTCCCATGTAGGACATCACAAATTCACTTTTCATTATATTTGAAAATTCGTTACATAAATTTTCATTTGTAGAACCAAAAATAATTCCATCAAGATATACTTACATAAATAAAATAACTTTATTTTCTCGTTTAATAAAAGGTGTTTGGTCCACTTTGCCTATCTCAAATCCAAAAGAAATAAGATAGTTTATTAGTCGTGCATACCAAGCACAGGGTGCTTGTTTTATACCATATAGAGCTTGCTTAAGTTTATAGACACGATCAAGGAATTTTTCATGCATAAATAGTGAGGGTTGTTCTGCAAACACATTTTCTTTGATAAAACAATTTAAGAATGCACTTTTAACATCCATTTGATATAATTTAAAGTTATGATAACAATAGAAAGCTAATATGATACGTATTGCTTCTAGTTTGACTACAGGGGAAAACGTTTCTTCATAGTCTATTCCTTCTTCTTGACTATAACCCTGTGTAATTAGCCAAGCTTTATTTCGGGTTATATTTCCATTTTCGTCGGCTTTGTTTTATAAATCCATTTCGTCCCAACTACTGTTTGATCATTTGATCTTGGAACCAATTCCCAAACATCATTCCATTCAAATTGGTTTAGTTCTTTTTACATAGCTAAAATCCAATAAACATCGACAGATGCTTCTTTAAAATTCTTAGGTTCAAAAATTATAAATAAACGCTAAGTGGCCTATTTGATTTAATTAATGTCTAGCTTAACATTAGTATTTACTTTACCAATTATATTTTCTATAATTGCTTGTTTAGTGATTAAAATGTCTTCTTCATCAATATCATTACTTTTGAAATTCTCATCAAAAGATATATGTAACGTTTCTTCTATTATCTTAGATCTTTTGTTAAAAATACTGTAAGATTTACTTCGTTCTGAATATAAAATAAATATGCCATCATCGAATTTTTGATCGAATTTTCTAACTAGTCTTTTGTGTTTAAAATAAAACATTTTGTACCAAAGATTTTAAGGTATTCTATATTTTGTTTTCAACCATGAAAATGTTCGTATGGAGTGTGCTTTGTTAAAGGTCTTATAGTGACATGATTTAGAATATAACAGCAGTAGACACAGCTTCTGCCCGAAAATATTTTAGTAGATGGCTACCACTTAGTAAAGTCCTAGTACATTCTTGTAACGTTCTATTTTTCCTTTCTACACCTCCATTTTGTTATGGAGTTCTAGGAAAGGTGAAATTATGGCTAGTTCCCTTTTTGTTACAAAAAGCATTGAATTGTTCGTTTTCAAATTCGGCACTAAGGTCACTTCGAATATTTTTAATTTTCGAACATTTTACATTTTGAATTCTTTTTGCAAATATTTTAAAAGCCCCAAAAGTATCATTTTTATTTTTCAAAAATAATATCCATGTATATCTCTAAAAATCTTCTACTATAACAAACGCTTACTTGTTATGAGTTATCGATTGTAATTGAGTTGGACCAAAGAGATCCAAGTGAAGTAATTCTAGTAGTTGTAACGTAGAGATTACTTTCTTAGATTTAAAAGAAGATTTTGTTAATTTTCTTAATTGACACGCATCACATAGATTGCTTACTTTGAAATTCATTTTTGGTAAACCTTTTACTAAATTATTTTTAGATAGTTTACTTATGGATTAAAAGTTTATGTGACAAAATCTTTTGTGCCAAAGTCAAGGATCAATCTCTTTAGCTATTAAACACATATCTATGTTGTGATTTATTTTCATGTTTAACACATAAATATTTCTTTTTCTAATACCTTCAAAAATTAGATTTTTATTTTGGACAAAAATATTACATTTATATTATCCAGATGAAATAACAAATCCTTTGTCACAAAGTTGACTTATACTGAGTATATTGTGTTTTAAATTCTTAATTAATAAGACATTTGTAACAAGAGGTAAATTAGATATATCGTCGTTGCTCATATCTCCTTTTCCAATGACATATCCTTTGGAGTTATCTCCAAATCTAATGGATCCTCCATCTGAGAAGATAATATTTGCTGGCATTTCCTTATTTCCCATCATATGGTTAGAGCGACCACTATCAAGTATCTGATTTCCTCTTTTCTTATATTGTACTTGCAAAAAATATTAATTTGAATTGGTACCCACTTCCTACGTTAAGGTCCTAAGAGTTAGGTCTTAGTTAGCCATACCCAAGAGAGTTTGGTGTTCCCATTGAAAATAAAATCGAAATTTTTATGTACATTACATTTAATGTCTCTATATACTTATTTCTTATGAGATAGTTGTTAGTCTCTAGAACCCATATCTTTATAGATTTAATCTTGTTTATCGATTTCTTTTTATAATCATCCTTTTTTTTG
Organism: Allium fistulosum; assembly: GCA_030737815.1. Classification (NCBI taxonomy): domain Eukaryota; kingdom Viridiplantae; phylum Streptophyta; class Magnoliopsida; order Asparagales; family Amaryllidaceae; genus Allium; species Allium fistulosum. The sequence goes on from CM060905.1 coordinate 92,636,373, forward strand.
AAATTTGTATATAATGAGCTATACTTTTCAAGACTAGATTTTACTTCCTTACAAATTTTATTATAACCCAAACCTTTCTTATTAAAAAATATTATGAATTATTAATAATTATAGATAAAATTTCTATACCTTTATTAAAGTTTGAAGCATTTTTAGTGATATTTTCTAACTTTGTTTTAAGTTCTTCAATTCTATAAAGGTATGCCAATATTAGAATTCATATCACAATTTTCTTTTGTTAATTTAACATTCTCATTTTTATGAACTTCAATTTCACTACTTAATATAGTGACTTGAGATGTTGTATTAGCACAAGATTCTTGGGATTTTTCTAATTCTTCTTCTAATATTTTCTTTTTGTCTTTTAACATAACAAATTTCTAATTCACTTCTATTCAATTTTCCTAGAGTGTCCTTATGTTCTCTTTCCAGATATTATTGTATGTCTATTCAGTATTTATTTCAACTAGATCATAAAAAATTCACTTACATCATCAGCCATGAAGCACAAGTTCGCTTGTTCTGAATCACTCTCACTATCTGACAATGAAGATGAATCTGAGTCATCCCACGTGACTGAAAATGCTTGCTTCCTTTTCTTGTAGAATTTCTCGTTTTTGAAGTTATTCTTCTCCTTCTTGAGATTCGGGAAATCTTTCTTTATGTTGCCTATCTTGTCACATTCATAACATTTAAGCGATGAAGATGATGGATTCTTATTGCTATTGTGTTGCCAAATTTTTTAGCCTTCTTAAACTTTAGAAATTTCCTAAAATTTTTGGCTAGAAATTCAACACTATCGTCGTCTATATCACATTCTTCCTTCTCTACTTGAAATATGATTGTCTTTCTCCCTTTAGCTTGTACTCGTTTTGCTTGCAAATTCACTTCATAGGACATGAGATTTCCTATTAACTCTTCTGGTTTTATGGTTGAAATGTCATTAGCTTCTTTGATGGCTAAGACCTTTCATTCCCAGTCATCAGTTAAAGAGGCAAGGATTTTTGACACAATATCAAAAACTATGTATTTTTCACCTAGTGCAAGAAGTGAATGATAAATATCTTGAAATTTAGATTACATATCATTAATATTCTCATCTTACTTCATTATAAAATTTGAAATTGATTTTTAAGCATAGAAATCTTACTTTGTTAACCTTATTTGTACCTTCATGAGTAATTTTTAAGGTGCACCAAATTTCATAAGCAGATACACACACACTAACTCTATTTAATTCATTCTGGTCTAGCGAGCAAAATAGCATATTCATAGCTTTAGCATTACTGGTAGCATCTAGTTTTTGGGTGTTTGACCATTGTGCATAATCAAAGGGTAGGAATAGTGTATTCCTATTGTGTAATATTCAAGGTGTCATACCCATTAGCCTACATATATATTCTCATTCTAGTTGACCAATAAGCATGTTTAATCTATTAAATAGAGGTGGTCGTGTAGTAGATTGTCCTTCAACAAAAGTAGAAGTAGTGTTATCCATATTACTTGAATAATATTCTATAAACTTTGTTATGGTTGTATGAATGTCTAGCTATGATATGAAATGAAAGTCGCTATTGATCGAGTGATATGAGCATTTCTACTAAATTAAAACTTATATGAATATTGATAGAATAAAAATATTGTAAAGTAAAGTGCACCAGATATTTTTATACTGCTTCAAACTTTCTGTTCTAGTCTAGTCCCAGACTCTTTTTGGATTTAAACAATACCCTCGCTTAACCTGAAGGAATAAGTATTACAAACTACTTGAGCTGCCAAACATGACTTCATGCCTAAAGACCTCCAATAGGACTTTGACTACAAAGAGTAGTAACGTGTTATGACTTCTTGTGCTCTTAATAACATAGATCAGTCGTTATAGTACAACCTTTCTATAATCTTCTTCGTAAGTGGTATAACTTGTATATTTGAAGAAATGAAAGTAAATGATCACTTAAAAGATTTGACTTGAATGTGTACGTGATCAAAAAAAAGTAATTTGTGGGTTTGAATGCAAGTAGTGAATTCAAAAACAAGTAGAGTTAGAAGGCAAGAAGAATTGTTATTGGAATACTAAAAGTGATTGCTATTTATAGAGAACGAGTAGTTGCAGTCCTTCGTGAAGAGTAGCATCTGTTAGAAGTGCTGCAACCATTCATGGAGGAAAGTGACTATTCGTGAAGAAGAAGACCACTTTAGAAAATTCAAATAATATAGGTGTTGCTCGACAATCAATCGACTTGTAGAAGAGTTTAGTCGACGGGTTACAGTCGAATTTGTTAATTTTAAAACAGTAGGAAAATAGTGTAAAAAGGACTAGTTTTAGTCGACTAAAAAACCTATTTAGTTGATTGATTTTCTTGTTTGGTCGATTGAGTTAAAGGTTTGGTCGGCTGGTTTTCTTTAGAAGATAATAAAATTAGATGTACACTATATCAGTCAACTGACCTTGGCGAATCGGTCGACTGATTCTGTATGTTTTCCTTTTATAAAACAATGGTAACGTTATTTTGATTTTTCGTGTATGTGTATATCACATTGAAGAGATTTTAACATCTGTAAACTCTAGACTTAGAACTCTATAACTAATATTAAATTGAATGTCATCTTCGTCTTGTCTTCGTCATGTAGATCTCTTTGATGGTTGATATAGTTTCCTGCAATAGTCGATTATATATAGAATATATTCTTTTGTAGTTATCACTATCAAAACATCAAACTGTGAGGCTGCAACATTAAATACTTTATAACTAACACTTAACCCTCTTATAAGTATTCATCATATTTCACTCCTACTTTATTTAATTTCCACACAAAGTTCACCATAAATAAACATCATTTAGGGTGAGGTGATAATGGTTAAACTAACAATCCATACACACAAAGCATACAATCATCAATCAAAGCGCTTTCATTCTATATTCTAACCAAACCTAAGTTGTAAATCATCATACCCTAAATGGTCAAACCTACCCAAGGCTCGGGGAATCGTTAAACCTAAGCTTTGACACCAAGGGTGCCGATCCACTATTTTTAACATATAAAATCAGTTATAAACACCGTTAAAATACGATTGCAACTAAATTCAGATGTTAAAGGTAGTGGACCGTGGGTACATAAAATTAAAAACTCTAAAACAATAAACATAAAAAGGGAAACCTACAATGGAATTTAACATCAATATAAATGTACATTAATTCAATAATACAATTGTTACACAAGATCATCACTTCAAAAATTAAAATGTTACACAGTTTTACCACATCATATAATAGCAGCATTCTTAATACGTTAATTATAATAAGTGAATAATAATATGATCGTAGTGTAAGGAAAATATAGCGAACTTGCATCTTGAACATACAACCTTTTGTTTCGGTCTTTGCTCCACCTTTTCCCATATTTGCAAATTCAACAAATACATATGCATACACACACAGATATATATATATATATATATATATATATAATAAAGTGGAAAACTCGTCAACTACATTTGGACAGTGTCTTATCATATACACTATGGCCATAAGCTCGATAACTATTGCATAAGAAAAAGATGCTTATGTACCCCTTTTACGGGATCAAGCCCATGTAGTTCTATTTCCTGCTCTTCTCCTACATTCGAATACTTGTTAGCACATAACAATTGTAACATCCATAAAACTAATGCAAATAGTACAAGCAGAAAACAATATTTATACTCATCCATAATAACAAATCATTGTATGGAGCAACAATAATAATAGTAAACTACCTTCAAATATCAATAACACTCAATGCCAATCTCAATCATCAAATAAGAAAATAACACAAATATACTTATGTACATACTAATCATCAAATATAGTAACACATCATCAAAGTAAGTATATGCCATCAAATGCGAACTAGTCACCCCCATAATAGTGACACAACATCAATAATCAAATGTGTTCTGATCCAACAAATATTAATTACACAAAAGAATCATCAAATAAGCATAATCAACTATCCATCATCTAGTAAAAATAATGGTATAATATCAAACACTCATTAAAATGTGATATCGTCATCAAACATCAAATATGTGATAATTACAATCAATAATTAATTGCACATTCTACAACCATCTAAATAATATTTATGACTATTCTTCTTTTAACTATAAAATCATTTTATTATTGATTACCATAAAATCTCCATTTATTTATTGCATCTCAAAGTAATAGTACTTCTTTAAGAGTGATAATATACTTATAAAATCTTTTATCGTACTTCTATTTCTTCAAATACCTCAAAACATCGTATCTAATATCGAAATTAGTAATTTACATCAAATTACTTTTCAAAACAATAATATTATTATTTCACATCAAACAAAAAATATAGTTTAAAATCATTGTAATAGTTTCAAAACAACTTATTACTATTTATCTCAAAAACAATAATATTTTTTTTGAATCCCCAAAACTCCTTTTTATTTCTATTCATCTCAAAATAATAATTATTTAATCGAAAGCACTTTTGGAAATATATTTATACTATTATTATTATTCAGAAAATACCTTCTTTTTTTTGGCAAAGCCAGCAGGGTTAAAAATGGGCCCCTACCATTTATTGATATACCAGGAACGGAGAACAACAAAGGAACTCAGAAAACAAAGAAAACAGGCATATCAAAGAAAAGAAATAAAAACACATAAAACAAAACACAACACAGAACAAGAAGACCACTAGGATCTGGATAGGGCAGACAGGAACCTAGGTTCAAACCGATGACTTGAAGCAGCAATACCAAACTTCAATCTCCCAATGATATTGTCTTGCATTTGAATATAAGGTTTCCTTTTAGCATAGAAAATTATAGCATTTCTCTCTTCCCATATCGACGTAATGCATATCTTAAGCGTGAACAGCAAAACGTAGGTTGATTCACCTCTCCATCTAGTTGCCTTGAATATGATATCCCACTCTTCCTCACTGTCATTTGCTACACACCTACTAGATATGAAGGAATTTGTTAAGCACCATAAACTATGAACATAAAAACAGTTGAAGAAAAGGTGATGCGTGTCCTCATCCGCAGCATGGCAAAAGATACATGTTGTATCAATGGTGAGTCCTCTCTGTCTCAGCTTAATTTTAGTTTTTAAAGCATTACCAAATATCTTCCATAACATTAGGTTCTGACTTTCAGTGTTGTGATTCAACCAAATACGTTTATGCCAACTGAGCAAAGCAGTATTAGGGCCGCAAACAAATTGCTTATACATAGCACCAATCATGAATCTGTCATTGCAACAAGACCAAGATATACCATCTTCAGGATAAAAATTAACATGACTACCTCTCAACTGATTCCATAGTTGTCTAACACTCAGATTGCTTGAAAAAAGGAGATCAACTTTACCATCATTAATACAGTCCAGAGCCAGGGCATTTGGACTAATACTAGATTGCAATTGTTGGTTGAACGTAAGACTGAGACATAATATTGTTCCATCCTTAACCCACGGGTCATGCCAGAAAGACATTCGACCATTATAACCAATTTTACTTCTAGCAAATGGGAGAATATCAGATCTAATTTTGAGTATACTACGCCATGTCTAGCTACATGACTGAGGAATATCCATGGTCCAGAAGTTTTTGTTGCCAATGATATATTTGTATGACCAATTCACCCATAAACAGTCTTTATGATTCAAAAGATTGTCAATGTGATAAACCATTGCCGCACGATTCCACTGAAGCATGTTTTTAATTCCTAGACCACCTCTGGATTTTGGCCTTTTAAGATTGGAGAAGGCACATGGGGAGAGCTTATTGGAATTAATTGATCCATGCCAGAAAAAGTTTGACATAGCAGTCCTTATCATTTTGATTAACTTGGTAGGAAGGATGAAGGAACGAGACCAATACACAGTCATGGCGAAGATAATGGAGTTTATTAGAGTGAGCCTACCTGCTTGACTAAGCAATCTATTAGTCCAAATAGAAAGTCTAGCAGTAATTCTGTTATATAGAGGAATACACTGAGCAAAAGAAATTCTCGAAGTTGCTAAAGGAATGCCAAGGTACATGGATGTCTCAGCTCTATGCGGGATGGCGGTGAAGGTAGTGATTTGAGAGATTAAGCCAGGGTTAACACCAGCTATCATTAAATCAGATTTAGTTAAATTAATGGCTAAGCCTGATAATTTGTAAAATTTATCGAGTCCAGCCATGATAGATTTAATAGTCATCATATTAGGCTTGAAAAAAATAACCAAGTCATCAGCAAACATTAAGGAAGTGACAAGGGGAATCTTACATTTCGGATGAGTCGAAAACCTACCTTCATTGACGAGTTGGATAAGAATTTGTGTGAGAATTTCCATCACGAGAATAAATAAGTAAGCAGACATCGGGTTGCCCTGTCTAATACCCTGTTTTCCTTGAAAAAATCCAACATTACAGTTATTGACCATTATCGAATACCTAGGGGTAGATATGCAGGAGTGAATCCATGCAACAAAATGTTTGGGGAAATTCATTAACCCCATGATTCTAACTATAGAGTCCCAATGCAGAGAGTCGAATGCTTTCGAAATATCAAGCTTGAACATAGCTCTGGGAGAAACATGAGAGTTGTTATATCCCTTCAACAATTCGTGAGACATCATAACGTTATCCAGAATGCTTCCACCTTTTAGAAATGCAGCTTGGTTGGAGGAAATGACCCTATCAAGTACCATTTTGAGCCTATTAGCTATAATTTTTGAAATGCACTTGTATATGGTGTTACAACATGATATCGGCCTGAATTCAGAAACTCTACATGCATTCTTCACCTTAGGGATTAGGGCAATGTTAGTGGCATTGACGGACCCTATCAGTTTCCACTTGTTAAAGAAATTATGAATAGCCTTCAAGAAAGTTTGGCCAACAATTTCCCAGGAGGTGGTAAAGAAATATGCATTGAAGCCATCAGGACCGCTAGAGGAATTAGCATTCAGGGAAAAAAGGGTAGATTTAATTTCACTGTCAGAAATAGCAGAGCAGTGGAAGGCATTGTCTTCAGAGGATATTCTGGGAATATTTATCAAATCCAGAAGCTCAAGCGATGGATAGAATTGATTACAGTTTCCAAGCATATTACTGAAATGATCAAGGAACATATTAGCAATATGGTTAGGGTCATTAATGTACTCACCATTTTCATCAATAAGGGTACTGATTAACTCTCTAGACTGCTTGGCTCTTAGAGAGGAATGGTAGAAAGCAGAGTTTCTATCACCATCCTTAAACCACTTAAACCTCGACTTCTGTTTAACCATATCAGCTTCAATCTTTAATGCCTCAAAAAGTTGGGAGGATAAGGTTGCCTCTTTTCCCGCCAGCTCACTATTTGACGTGTCACTCAACATAGACTCCTGAACATGTTGGAGTTCGCTTAAGAGAGAGGAGGATGCCAAATTGCCTAGACCAAACTTGCTCAATGCCCACGCTTTCAATTCAGTTTTAACAACTTTCAGCTTGCACTGCAAGATAAACATAGGATTACCAAAGAATTTAGTTGACCATGCCTTGTTAACAATTTGAAAAAAGTCAGGGTGGTTAACCCATGCATTAAAAAATTTAAAATTTGTATTTCTTTTTCTCATGGCAGCACCAAAGGATAATATCTGGGGAGAGTGATCCGATAAGCCAGGCATTGGGATGAGATTAAACAAATTAGGCCATTTGGATAGAGCAATGAGATTCGAAAAGGAGAAATCAATTTTGGAGAAAGTACGCGGGGAAAGTCTACGAGAATTATTCCATGTGAAGGGGGCACCGACAGAATTTATCTCAATAAGGTTAGATTGGGAGATAGTACTGCTAAGGGGTCTTATTTGACGGAGAGATAAGGGATTTCCACCTTGCTTATGAGATAATAGGAAGGAGCAGTTGAAGTCACCAATAACTATCCACGGGTGAGTTTCTTGTCTCAAAGAAGGGAGAAGAGAAAGATAAGATTGTCTATCTAATACAGAGTTATGTCCATAGATGACAGTAATGTAAAAGGAAGTTGAAGATGAAAGATGAATACAGTGAAGGTGGATGAGCTGAGAAGTTGTCAAGATAGGATTTAGCTGGAAAATAGAGGGGTTAAATAATATTAGAATTCTACCATAGGGAGCATCAGAAAGATTATTTATCATTTTCCAAGTTGATTAATGAAGGTAGCTGCCTTGGACGAGAAAGAAGCATTAAGCTTAGTTTCAAGAATCGCAAAAAGACTCAACGAATGCGCAGAAATAATTTGTTTGCATTGGTTTAATTTAACTTCCGAGTGGGCACCTCTAATATTCCATGCTCCACTGTTGTTCACCATTGAGCAAACAATTGTTTTTGTTGAAGTTTCTTCTTGCCACCCCTGGTTAGGGGGGATGATTGGACATTTGTTACCGGAAAGGAAGAGGTAGATGCTGATCCAACACAAGGGTTGAGATCCAGGTCATTAGGCAGATTAGATGTTGCCTTACAGTTTCGATCTGGCGAATTGCTTAATTTTAACATCACAAGTTGATTAGCATTACAGGAGGTAAGGCTAGAAGTGGAAAGGAGCAGTGAAGGAGGAGGGGGTTTCCATGCTTGCAGAGTAGAAATGTGATTATACGGTTGATTAGTTTCATGGAGGATTTCTGTAACTTTAGTAGGAGGAGATGAAGTAGAACCTGGATTACCATTGTCGACATTAGGATTGTGCATGTGCACAGTGGAAACATGCACAGGCTTGACTTGAGTTGTTGGAATTTGGCTTAAGGCACTAGAGTTTTCTTTGTTATAAGATGATGAAGAAGAAGTCAAAGTTGGATTTGATGAGGGGATGACTTTGTAAATGGCAGAATCAACATTGATGTTGCATGGAGGGATAAGGATGGAATTACTTTCTGATATATCGGAAACATCAGGGAACACTACTTCAAGTTCACCTTCAGCAGTTTGGATATGTGTAACATTCATTTTAACTTGATCTGTTGGATTTTGGTTTAAGTGATAAGAAGATTCTTTGATTAAGGGAGATGGAGCAGAAGACAAAACAGGATTTGAAGGGGGGATGGCATTGTTGCAGGTAACATCAAGATTGGTTTTACATGGAAGAAAAGGGATGGATTTGCTTTCTGAATTATCGTAGACAACTGGGTAAACATATTCAAGTTTACCATCTGCAGTTTGAAGATGTGAGTTACAAATTATTTTGGCATTTGAATGTTCATGTTCACCAGAACCATTACCATCATCACTTATATTCTTCTCGGTACCATAATTTTTGCATAAGTCCACTTCTGTATCATTCCCACTCATCCCAGTTAGAATATGAAAACCATTATTTTTCAGAATTTCGCAGTTTTCATAATCATTTAATTCTCCATGTCCAGTTGACTTAACAGGAATACCATTTCCTATCTCACCTTCCTCAATTTCCTTACCAACTGACATCTTAGTCAAATCAGTGATATTATCTTCATTAACATCCAACAACTGATTTTTCATAATAGATAAATTATTTTTCTGTTTTCTAGATTTGCTCACCAATTGCCATTTTTGTTTTCTTCGTCTAAACATTAAACCATTATCTTTTGTATTTTCTTTAATTTCTTTATCAGTGGCTGCTTCAGGAATAATTCTCTTTTCAATCTTCTCCACTGAAACAGAAGACAAAACCTTTTCACAGTTGGACTCCGAATGACCAAAAATGCAACAATTAGTACAAATGTCAGGCTTCCAATGATAATCAATATGTATATATTGGGATCCTCCATCAAGAAGTTGAACTGGAAAGGAATCAATGAGACCGCGGTCCGGTTTTATTTCAATTAAACACTTAGCAAAAGACAGTCTCTCCATTTTTTCAGTAGATTCGTCCATACAAACGAGCTTTCCCAATCTGCTTGCTAACCAATTAATGCCGCAATGAGACCACGCAAACATAGGAATATTAGATAATTTATCCACACTGGCACATACGAAATGGTTGCACAAGCATTACCAACATTAGGATCCCATTGTTTAACAATAAATAGCTTATTACGCATGACTATTGGGTCTCCCTGCAAGATTTTGGTCCTATCTTCATCACAAGAAAGGTGAAACAAGAATAAAAAACCATTGGATCGGACTTTGATCGCTCCCTTCAATTTCCAATATTTCTTTAGGAAATTAATGACCATGGAGTACGGCAGTGGCTTGTCAAGGAAAAACCCAACAAGGTAACTGCTCCACACTTCAGCTCCAGCTTCAATGACGCATGAAGGAGGAATCATTATCTCATTCACGAACTCGGGGGACATATCAACTGGAATGTACTTCCCCGCATTACTAGGTTTACGCTTGAAAAGGGAAGTCCATTGCAGTTGAGACGATTGTAAATGAAAAGGGGGGAGAGGAGGAGATGGAGGTTTAGGAAACTGGGATGAAGATGGGACGATGAGGGAAGACGAAGAAGGCAAAGGCGGAGGAGGGGGGTCAGGAGCAGGACGAAATGATGGAGCAGACGTTTGAATAGAGGAGGACAGGGGAGGTACGGGAGGGGATGGTGGAAGGACAGGAGGTACGGTGGGAACTGCCATGAATGAGAAAATACCTTCTTATTTTATTACTCAAATAACAACAATAATAATTTCCCTATAACAAGGCTGCATCAATTATATTGTTATTTTCCTAAAAAATATGTATTTCCTCTTTATTTTATAAATAAAATCTCTCAATCTAAATTTAAAAATAGACATTTCATTTATGAATTTCCTCAAAAATCATAAATTGTAACATTATTAAATTCTTTACTGTAATTTTAGTAAAAAATTTTAAATTATTGTTCTTTACAAATACCAGCCAAAACCTATAAATAAACTCATTTTCATTTTTTTCCATATTTTATAAAGTTACATGATTTCATCCAATTTCTATTAATTAATTATTTCCATTCAAATTCATTATTGACTATAATTAAACATCTAATAAAACAAATCAATAACAAACATCCAAACCAAGACACAACACATCTAAAACATCATACGAACTACCATCATCGCATATCAGTAAGTATTAATTTTCATCAATATATGTAGTTAATATTTTTAATATTTGGTTAATTAAAATAAATAAATTATACAATCATGCCTTTTCAAATAGCCTTAAAACTTAGCAAACCAAATGTTATGCCGTCTGAAATTTCACCACGAGTCCAATAGAAGAAACTGCGTATGAATCAAAATTCGTATCTAAGAGTCGTAGCTGTCTGAAGTGTAGGGGAACTATTGTAGTTTGATAATTAAAATAAAACAACGTATACCATATTTATCCCCCGTATGCATACGCATCTCCTACCAACCAAACAATCCATTCGAACCCAAAAAAGGTCACCGCCTACTTGCTGTCGCACACCACCAAACAGCATCGGACCATGATTAGACCCTACCACCTACACCGCTATGACTTCCTCCACCATCTCCAACCACTACGACGCCCCATGAGTTAGCCACCACCACGAATTTCTACCTCCGTCGAACATGGGCGAAAAATCAAAAATTCCGACCACTACAATAACCTATAGCTCGATCCAGTCATATGGATCAACTCCTCTTCGCCTCCTCTATAGTTTGGTGCCCTCCAATCATCTAGTTGTCATCATTTCACCATTGATTGGAAAACTCTAGAATGAATGACTGAAACTTCAATTTCTGATCTAGTGAAGCAACAAATAAAAAAAGAATCTTGAACGCCGTTTCTCCTTGTTGGGAGTTGCAAATCCATGTAAGATATGCTAGGTTCGAGCACTTTGAAATTTGAATGACTTTAGTTAGTTTTGAATGACTTTAAAACACCAAATAATTTATTTAACAATAAAATGGAAAGGCCTTCTACTTTCCTCTCTTGCAAATACTTAATTAAATCTAGATTCGAATCATAGATACATTTAATCATGGCCAAAATAAATGATTATTTATATTAAAATATTTAATAATATGTAACTTGACATTTATACAAAACGATAACAAATACATATACTATTGAAATAAATAGATCAAAATATTATATATATATATACATATATGTATGTATGTATGTATTTCATTTTTAATTTATTTATAAAATAACACTTATATATTTATGTAATATATATATATATATTACCATATAATTATAAATTAAGTTTATATAAATATATATGTATACAAATAATAACCCAAAAATAATTAATAAAATAAATTACAAACTAATCTCTTTGATTACGTAAACATGAAAATATCATGATTTAAAATCAAAACATCATTTTTAGGTACATAAAAACATACATGTATAATTACGGCCGAAAATAAATGATTATTTATATATATACATAAATTATTTAATATTACATAACATACATTTTATAAAAGGATTTGTTTATCTGCATACATACATACAAAAATATAAATTTTTTTGAAAAGAACCAAAATATATATATATATATATGACAAAAATAAACATATCAAACTTTATTGTTTTTTCCATTTGAATTATATTTATTAAAAACATATATATCATATTAAATTTTAATAACATATAATGAACATCATTTAAATATATATTACATACATCAGTTAGGGTTAGGTATAAACATATATGAATGTATAAAATAAAATAATATTTTACCTTTGTAGATCCAGCCCTTCTTGACATCTTGATTTGTGAATTAACTCATAGCCTCCTTGAATCACTACCCAATATCGCTAGAATCGAATGAACCAATTTAATTTAATGTTATTTGGGTGAAAACGGGTTCAATCACAGGGGAGCATGATGATGGAAGCCATGAATGAAGGGAGCTAAAGGAAGAAATTAAAGTTAATGAATGTGGAAGTTTTTTGCTGTATTTATGGAGAGAATAAAAACTTTCTACCTTCCTCTCTTTAAAACATTCCTTCTTTAATTATTAGTTAAATCCAGATCTAATATGCAGAACATTTCCACATATGTATTGTCGGTCGTGTATAGTCCGATTTGGACAAAAAATCACAATGCACATCCAAATAATTATTGATATTATCCTTATTGCATGGGACGAAGCCAAGTGGAAACTTATCCAAGTCATTAAACACCCTTCTGCTCTTCACGTGGCCCTAGAAGATTCCCCATCAAGCACTATTTATTTTTTTCTAATATTTATTGCCCTCATTCTAGTCGTGAAAGACTTTCCCTTCGAGCCAACTACATTGAAGTTTTCAGTTTCTCTCAGGGCCCATGAATCCCAGGCGGAGACTTTAATATTTCTCGACATCCTTTAGAAAGAAACTCGAATGTATCCTCTTATGCTGACATGGATTCCTTTAATGACTTCATTGACTCATACTCTCTTATTGATTCTCTATTAATAATCATCATTTTACCTAGAGCAATCGCCGCTTCTCTTCTTCTCTTGTCAAACTTGATTGATTCCTCTTCAATACCTCTTGGGAAGATTCCCATCCCATTATTCTTTGTGACTATTGCCCTATCCTTCTAGACACTGGTGACTCAGCGGCTCCCAGATCTGGTATTAGATTCGAGAGATATTGGCTTCTAGAACCCGGATTCGATGATCTAGTTGTGGCGCTTTGGTCGGGAGCCCCATCCAAGCCTTCTACTTTCTCCACTATGGTCTCCAAGCTCAGATCCTTCAGAAAATATCTTCGTCCCTGGTCTAGATCTATTTGGGGCTCTCTTAAATCCTGCATCTCTAATCTCCAGAATGCCATCCTTGATCTAATATCTACGAGGAATCTGGTCCCTTCTCCCAATCTGATTCTTCCTCTCTTCATGACCTCGAGGTTGAACTTGAAAGACCTCTGAAGCAATAAGAGGTTGGTTGGAAGCAACGCTCCAAAGCCAATTGGCTATAAGATGGGGATCGTAATACTGCTTTCTTTCACAGAATGGCTAATGGCAGAAGGTGAGCCAACTGTATCTTCGAGACTCTTCATGAAGGCTGCATCTACCGCGACTAGTTTGACCTCAACCGTATCTTCACTTCCTACTACAAGCACATCCTTAGCCGCCCTCAACCTTCTCCTCCTCCAATCACCTGTGCTGAGATCTATCCAAATCCTCCACCATCTGTATTGATTATCCCTTCACCAAATCTGATATTATTGTAGCTTTAAGAGATATGGAAGATGATAAATCCTCTGGCCCTGATGGTTTTCGCCCTCTTTAATTCAAACGGCTCTAGCCCATCATCAAATCTAGCTTCATCTCCATGTTTGAAAAATTCTACTCTGAACCCTCCCTCATTGCCAGAATCAACTATGTGAATGTGATCCTTATCCCCAAAAAGCAGGGTGTGACCTCTATCTCTGATTTCCACCTAATTAATCTCTTTAATACTACCTTCATGTTTATTACCAAAGTCCTTACCAACCGCCTCCAACATTATATACCCTCTCTGGTTAGGACTGAACAATTTGCTTCATCCTTGGATGCAATATTCTAGACTGTGCTGCGACTACTCGGGAAATCATCTCTCACTGCCACTCCTCTCAATCCCTATGTGCCCTCCTCAAATTAGACTTCTCAAAGGCTTTCGACTTCATCGGCTAGAATTTTATCCTAGAAACTCTCGATCACCATGGCTTTCCTCCTAGATGGACTAATTAGATCAAACATATCCTGCACTCTAGCATGTCTTCTATCTTTGTGAATGGAATTGGCGGCGGACTTATTAAATCTGCCCGTGGTCTGTGCAAAGGAGACCCACTCACCCCTCTTCTATTTGTATTTGTCGCTAATGTTTGTAATAGAATGAAAAAACTTACAATTTCTCAAAATCTTCTGGCTGGTGTTAGCCTCCCTAATTCTAACATCAACATCTCTAATATCCAATTCACTGACAATACCATCCTCTTCTCTTCTCCAACCCCAATCTATATTCATAACCTCAAACTTATTTTTTACGCCTTTGAGCTAGTCTCAGGTCTCACCATTAATTTTTCCAAAAGTTCGATCATCATGGTGGATGGTGTTTATCACCTCGGTAACTCGGTTGCTCATGCCCTGAACAACAAACATGAGCACTTCCTTTTATCTTATATAGGCATTACTACTCGCCCTACTAAGCTCCATCAGGCGGACTGGCAACCGATGATCTCTAGAATCTATAGCCACCTTTCCACTTGGAAAGCCTCCTCACCATTTAAAGCTGGTAGACTCATCCTTGTTAAGTTGCTTCTGTCTCTCATTTCCACTTATTGGCTCTCCTTCCACAAGGCTCCATGCTAGGTGATCAATAGAATCGACCTCCTTAGACACAATTTCCTTTGGTACGGCTCCTAGATGAACAACTTAGTTAATTCGACTACTGTTTGCAAATTAGTTTCTCAGGGAGGTTTAGGTATCCCTGACATCAAGATCTTTAACTCAGCCCTCATGGCTAAATGAATCTAGTGTTGTCTTAATGATGAATACTTGATTTGGAAATGTTGAATTCTATTCAAGCACTATAATTCGAACTCCTTCAAGGTCCTCCACTCCTCTCCTTTCGGTTCCACTTTGCCTTTCTGGTTTAGAGTTCTTGGTTCTTCCCTCTGGGTCAAGCCCTCTGTCTTTGTGAGAATTGGTAGGGGGTCCTCCTACAACCTATAATTGGATTCCTGGTTAAATGACTCCCTCCTCTGTTGCACCTTCCCTGACCTCTTTGTCATTGTTAACAACCACTCCTTTCACTGTTAGTGAGGCTATTAATACGGGAATCAACTTCTTCCACTTCAACCATGCTATCTCTGGTCTTGCTCTCTCCTAGCTTCTCTCCCTTCAATCATTGCTCCAAAGCCTTCCGTCTTCTTCTACCCCTGATTGATATGTTTAGGGCCTTCATTCCAATGGTATTTTCTCTGTCAACTCCCTCTACTCCCACCTCTCCAACTCCGGTAGACATTTCTCCTTCCCTAGACTTTGGAAGTGCAAGGTTTCCCTGAGAGTTAAATTACATATGTAGCTTCTTGTGCATGGTATTATTAACACCAAAGATCGTTTAATTCATAAAGGCCTTCGCATCAATCCATCCTGTCTGATGTGCAATTCCGCCGCCGAGAGCATCAACCACCGCTTTTTCGAATGTGATTTTGCATTCATCATCTAGTCCACCTCTGCAGTTCCCCTCTTCAACTCGATTCCTTCCATTCTGTCCTTTCATGATCACTAGTAGTATAGTCCCAATTCAAGGAGTATTAACACCTTTCTCTCCGCATTTAGCTGGGTTATCTGGACAGAGAGAAACTCTAGATGCTTTGATAATATCGCTCGCCCTCCTTTACACTTATATTATAAGATTGCTCACTATTTCTCTGTTTGGACATGAGGCCATTATCCTCCTCTATAGCTTAGGTTGGGTAGTGTAGAGCATGACCATAAATCAGTCAATAGTTGCGACGCTCCTCTCTTGCATATCACTAGCGACATTAGCCTATCTGATGTTGACTAGCTACTTTTGCTCCTTGTTCGTTTATGTCTTCTGCGTGCACTTGGTGCCGCTACTTGTTTTTGCTTGTTTTTGTTTCATCTGATTGTATATATTTTGCATGCATTTTGTTAGGTGAAGACTAGTGGGATGTGCTTCATGAATATTAGTGCTATATTATTTTAATGCTACCGATCAGGCTTGTTGATTGGAAGACTATTTTTAATTTTATTTAGTGCTTTTTGGTTGTGTAGTCTCTCACTACACATCTGTTTCCTTAAAAGTAATTATTGATATTTAAAGCATGTTCAAATATTTATCGATATCGTATATCAATATGTGTACATATAACATTAATATATACATCCAAAAAATTATTAATAACAGCTAGAAAATTTCAAGGAGCTATCTCCACTTACTACAAACACTCCAAACATCAAATATAACAATACATGATATTTATAAAATATTAATTAATTCAATTAATTTATCACACTTTATAACTAATTAAATCGTGTGGTATTTCAAAGAATTCATAAATATGGTTGTGTGACTTAGTGGTGTGAATTTAATCAGCGATTAATATTGAATTTCTCAAATATTAACATTCTCGTATCATATTAGCTAATGGTGTCATACGTTGGATGAATTAATTGCTTATAGATCTCTTTGGTAAAATCGTATTTTACATCAGATTAAGCGGTAACAATAGTGACAATAATTTACACATGTTCTCTTCATCAATACTATATCGCTTTATGGTATATGGAGTCTAGTATTAGTAAAAACTCCAATATTACCCATATTCAACTTGATCCGTCCATGAACAGGTTCCTTTGTTAAATAATAAAATTTATTGTTAACTGTTTTACTTTAGCCAGAGATTTTGACTTTGAGTTGACCACAGTTGACTATGATAATAACTATACAAGGAGGAGACGAATTCTCTATTAAATAGCACTTCAACCCAGACCTAACTATAGTCGCTCGATGGTCATCATGTTATGATTTAACTATAATCAAAGTAGAGTATCCATATTGAAGATTCACAGTATTCTAAAGTCGAGGGAATTGTGTAATATCGTCACATCGAGATTTCCTATTTGATCTAGTTGTTATCAACCAACAGGAACCCTTGGACAAGTCATTCTATTGTATCTAATAACTATAAGCACGTAACTTCTTGGTACCTTCAGCAGCCATGAGTAATACATTGCATAATATTTAGAGGGCGCTACGCACTCTGCTCTCAACGGAGGTATCGATATCCTTTCTTGAAACATCTTGATCGGGAATATTTAAAACAAAATGATACTTTATATCGTGTTATTTACTCATGATTATAACAATTTGCAACTACAAACATATAACATTTTATTTGAGGATTTTCTTATTTATATATTTTAAATTAATTGCTTAATTAATTATACCATAATATAACAAAGTATATAAAAGAAAACAAACACCTTTATTATGAATAAGATTGATTACCGGGTTATATATATGTACCAAAATTACATAATTGCCTCAGTGGCATACCTTATCTCTTTAACTTTCATGCTAGACAATATTGATGGACCTCAATCTCATGGGATAGAATAGCGAGCACGTTTGATGGTATTTTTCTCAGCTTTGGTTTCATTAGATTGATTTTTACCTTATAATGTTTAAAATTTGTTGCAATAACTCGGTTATACCATAACGTTTATAGAATAAATATTTCCTAAACCAATGGTTTTATGTTATTATGATTGTGCATTGAACATTAATTACATATATCTCTTAATGATGATTCCCATAGCCAAAGCCTTATGAGATGATTTGACGGGATAACTCAGTAAGATTATGAATTCATTCATTAATTTCTAAAGCAAGTATTCAAAAGGAAAGCATCCCACCAAACGTCATTAAAGAAGAAGTGGTACAGCTTAGGTTTCTACAATCAAGCGTGAAAACTTTATGGAGCAACCATACTTTAATTTCAAATTTCCTTCACTAGACTATGATATGATTAGGGCTGTCAGTTTCCAATACGACTCGAAGATTACACGAAAATTAGTAGGTTAACCAGACCCGTTTAAGTGGGTGGGTCATTTTCAGGTCAACCCGAATTTGACCCATTTATAAACGGGTGGATTTCGAGTTGATCCATGAAATCGAATTTAATCCGTTTATAACCCGTTTATACTTATATGGGTTGGCTCGACCCAATTATAACCCAACCCGACCTGTGAACCCGAATTTGATCCGTTTATAACCCGTTTACGGCCCGTTTATAACCCAGTTGACCTTATACGGGTTGACCTGACTTGTTTATGACCCATTTATAACCCAGTTTACCTTATACGGGTTGACCTGACCTGTTTACAACCCGACCCTACCCGTTTATAATCGGGTTACACGGGTCGGGTCGGGTTAACCCTTTTATAATCAGGTCGGGTTTGGGTTGAGCTATTTCTGACCAGTTTAATAAACGGGTTGACCCAACCCATTTAAAATCAACCCGAACCCACCTTGACCCGACCCGAACTCGAACCAGACCCAACCCGACCCATTGACAGCCCTAGATATGATGGATTTATAATGGATCTTGGGGTTTAACATAATTGTTCAACAGGATGACAGTGATCTCAAATGCAAGCCCTTTAAAGAGATTGTGAAAGGATGGACTTGCAAGGCGTCTAGTGATTATTTTTATAGTCCGATGAAACCTAATTTTATGCAATTAGTCCCATTATTGGAATATGAGAGGATAAACTTGTTCTTTTTGATTGACATTCCATTCGTGTTTGTACCTAATAATTTAGCAAGGTGACAAATATTTAATTTGAATATATCCACTTATATGTGAAAGGTTGGATTCACAACATGATAATGTATTATCAAATTTTAATTGTGTCGGTCATAAGGAATAATGTAGTAGATGTTGAAAGCATAAACAAAGACTAAACAAAGGCCTTTTGTTTCAACCAAAACAAAGTGTTTTACATTAGAATGGTAGGACAAGACTAAAATAATCTATAGGTGTAGCCCTTGCAAAAAACCTAAAAGGGTCAAAGTTAATGACCCTAGTTTACTAAACGCTCCTCTTAGATTTAGACTTTTCCTTTTTGATCAAAGTAGATAATTTCTTCGTCTCCTTTTCCTTAGTTTTTCTTCTCTTTTTAAGCAATATATTAATGTTTTCTATGGGTTTTTCCAATCTCAAGCTTAACTTTCCCAAGTAGTGGTCTTTTCTTGCTGAAAGTTAAGGAGTTAGTAAAGGAGGAAGTGGATGGCAAATAAAAAATATTAAACAAGGCTTAGGGAGCACTATCCTAGGCAATAAAATGTCTTTAGGTTGTAAAATCGGAGAGAGTCCCAATCACGACATTGCTTGTTGTTTCTCTAGGTCCATTAGAAAATATTACATCGATCTTGGCTTATAGGGCAAAAGATCAAATCGAGTCCCTAGAGATAAACAGCTTAGCGACAAGTCAATAAGAGAAGAGATTGGAAAGAAACTTAGGAGAACCATATTAGTTGGTTTTGAATCCTTGCCAAGAGGAGTTTCCTCTATAACGTGAAGAAGGATCAATGATATTGCTAAAGTTTCAAATTTCATGGTTTGTTGTTGCTTTTCTTACTCTTGAGAAGGTTTGGGTTCAACAAGATAAGAATTTAAGAAACTGCCTTGGTAACTAAAGGATCAAAGGCGAAGGATTGTGCATCTTTATTGGTATTAGCTATTATCATGGTGTCCTCCTTTGCTTTGTCACCTAGCCCTTCAATAATAAAAATAAGTTCTATAGGTTTCAAGTAACTAGCAACGTGTTCCTCCTTGTTTGATGGTTAGTTGAAACTTTCTACTTCATTTCTAGCCAACTTTACATTACTGCTTCTTTTTGAGAGCATCACATTGTTATAATTATCCCAGACAAACTGGAATAGTCTTAAGCATCGATACTAAACTATCACCAATAGTTTGGCCTTCTACCAATTTTTGGCTCAAAGTCAAATGCCTTAAGGCTAATGTGTTGTTCGTGTCTTAGTGGGATCTATACTTAG
Organism: Allium fistulosum; assembly: GCA_030737815.1. NCBI lineage: Eukaryota > Viridiplantae > Streptophyta > Magnoliopsida > Asparagales > Amaryllidaceae > Allium > Allium fistulosum. The sequence goes on from CM060905.1 coordinate 92,656,843, forward strand.
ATTGAAGAACTTGCAACAATGAAAAGAGTTTGTAAAAGCAAGCCAAGTTAAATTTATGTTTTTCAATCTTAGCATCTCATTATTAATAAGAAGTGGTTTCAACTTTAAGTGAAGTGACCTAGGCTTCAAGCTTTAAAACTTTTAAATTAATTGTTTTCTTTTCATTTTTAGGAACCACCTCGATGATATGTTTGTCTTTGAAATTATTCTAGAGAGACGCAATCTAAGCATTATATTCTATTACGGTGTAATTTAGAGCAAAGAGATCCTCACTTGCTTAGTCTCATTATCCATCTATAGAATGAGTTGATGAATAGTACATCCTTTCTCGGTCATTGTTTTAGTTTGATTAGGAGAAAACTCTTGCTATATTTTGTGATGGATTACGATAAGATAAATCCCTCTATAAACTATGAAATCATACTCACATCAAGTGGAGGTGTTGTTGTTCAGAGCAAGTTGTATGGCATAAACTCACTCGGTAAAGGATGACAAGAAGTTAAGGAATCCTCCAATGCCCTATGAGGAGAAGGAGTACTTAGGAAAGAAGGACCTTAGGCACTAGTGAATGTAATGATAAAGAATTCGTAACTAGGGTCCTTCTCAATAGAACTTGAGTCGATGTTATTTTGAAACTTTACTGGAAAGAAGAATATTTGCTAATCGAATAATTCTTGGAGCCTCCTCCAATGGTGGAGTGGTCATAAGAGGTTAAGTTCCACTATGTTTCTCTATATTACTGGGGAACATCAAATATCATTATCTTGGGAGCCTAAGTCAGGGTCGACGAAGTTAAGGATGGGCTTATCAATGGGCTGGGTTCGGTGTATCTTAAAACCCGTACCCAAGCCCGATTACAATAATAAAAATCCAAGCTTGGTCCAAAGCCACTGGGTATTTCAAAACTAATACCCGAGTCCGACTCGTTAGGCTTTTAAAGCCCGTTGGCTAAAACCCATATACCTAACTCATAGTATTTATATTAAACCCATGCCTTCAACTTGCAAGTTTTATAAAATTTACATGCAAATTGGGTGGTGATGTAGCCCAGATCATAATAATAGTATGCAAAAACATCTATATGCAAACAAACAAAATGGCAAAAAAGAACATACACACTCATGTTTAGAAACTCTGGAAAACTAATAACAGGTTGGGATAAAATCGAGTTGGGTTTTGATTAAACTGTACCCGACCCTAATAGTAACTGTGTCGGGCCTGGAGCTGGGCTGGGTTTGGCCTGGGCAGTTGGAGTCACAACCCAAACCCGCATTTATAGGGCAGGTTCGGGTTTCGACCAAAACACGTACCATTGACATGCCTAGTTAATGGCATGCCCTAGGGGTAATAATGTAATTTGCGTATGCAAACCTATTTGAAATAAAAGTATACATTTGGTTTTTTGTTATATGTAAATATGCATAATGTTAAGAGAACATTAAAACATTTAAGTTGAATTCCTTAGGTCAAAATGTTTAGTCAAAGTTACAATTTTTTTTATAACCTTTAGCATTAGATTACATAAATAAACGTAAACACTTTCCCTTAGATGTTCCTAATCATTTAATATTTCAAGAATAGATATTGATATACCAACATGACTAGTATGCATAACTATATCAGTAAGATGGATAGTGATTTATTTAGACTGTTGGGATTAGTTATAGGTTATGTACTTGTAGTCATTTTGGAAGATTATAGAATGACTCAATGAAAGTCTATTATAGGTTTTCATATCAAAGTCAAATAGAGGATCTTATGTGACGATGTGCAGTAGCCTTTTAACTTGAGAATGATAGAGTTAAGGTGTGCCTTAGGGAAAATTATGTAATTTGATTATATAACCTGACTCTTATAGTGAATCTTAATCGAAATAAAGTAAGCGTTTAGTTTTATTTTCTTTTGTATACATTGTTATATTAGGATATAAGTAATGTTATAACTATGGTTGATATACGCAGGTAGAAAAATCCTTAGGAACAAAATTTAATCTTGTAGTTTAGGAACGTGTTTGTAAACATGAGTGTTGAATAAAATAAAATAAATACTTGTCCTTAATTGTTCCTAGTCAACATGTATTAAAAATGGGAATATTGATATATCCTTTGAGAATAATGTACGTTATGCTCTTCATATGATGGACGGTGAATTACTGATGATTGTTAGAGGCACCTAGAAGTTACGTATGTGTAGTTGTTTAGAACAATTATAGAATGATACCTCACCCTCCTATTCTCGACGATGATGGAGTTTTCCCATGCTTATCATACCTACACGAGCCTCTACTTGCTACAAAGTCTAATGCATCCCCTTCAATATCGCTGTACAATTTTCCTATTCTCAATGAGCTCTTGAATATCTTCGCCACCTGCAAGCCTTCGGGCCGAGCTTCTCATGCACCCTTTCTTTAGTGTGATACCTTTTGCAAATGTAAGCGTGCTTAGAGAGATTCCTATTTTGCTTGGTCCGAGTGTTCCTATCCATGAATGTTTATTTGATGAGATTGCAAAAGTTCCAAAATCTATCTTTATTGATTTCACTGTAAATAGTTGTTCTACTTCTAAATCCTATGCTACTTTACCCGACGCTTCTTTGCCTATGACTAAAAATGCCACTGTTGCTAAAGCCAGTTCTTAGATTTCTTCTTGGAAATCCCTTTTCTCAACTAAGCCCAGCAATGCGAGGGGGTACATTTCTAAATGCTTTGATATTGTTAGGAATTGTGATGAATTGCTAGTACCCCCACAAGTAGTTATGGATGCAGGTGTTGCATTTTTGAATAGAAACTACTATAGGATATTTCCTAGATGAGGGTCATAATTATTCAACTGTTAAAAACTATTTAGGGAATAAATGGAAGATCCAAGGCTCTTTGAAATTTAGATTCGATAAAGATGTGTTCTTTTTTTATTTTTCAAACCAAGATGAGAGGAAAACAGTATTAGAGACTGATCCGTGTGTCATATGTGGAATGTTTTTATTATCACCAAGTGGAGTCCTTCAATCAATTCTGGAAGACAGAACATTTTTCCTATTCCTGTTTGGGCTAAGTTATCGAACATCCCTTCTTTTCTTCAATCTTTAGAGGGTCTTGATTGGTTAGCCTGTCACCTTGGAGAGCTTGTTTGTTTTGATGATAACACTAAATGCCATGATTTACTCGAGTATGCTAGGCACCTCATTGAGATTACCTTTATCTGACCTTTGCCTTCCTACCTTTCTGTTGCCCTCTCTGGGAATAGAGTTGGCCACATTAACATCGGTTATCAATGACCTACTTTAATATGTTCTTTTTCACTTTTTTGGTCATATAGACTCTCTTTGTAGTCAATGCCCGTTGGATGGTAAGGTTGCCTTTATTCCTGCTAAATCCACTATTTAAAAACATCACCCCCATCAATGGAAAGTTAAAAGCTTATAGCTATTCTCGATACTTCTTTGGCATCTCCCATCGTTGTATCTCACCCTCTTGTGCCTCTAAACCTTGAATCTCTATCGAGTCTATAACTTTTCTTAACACTGCCTCTTCTCATGAAATCTGTTTAGAAATCTCTTCTCGAAAACACAAAACCTTAGTGGTTACTGAAGACTCTGATGTGATTATAGGACCTCCTAACCTGTCAGCATCCTACGGCAAGTCAAAGGTCTACGAACCCGATGATTTGGATGATGGGATAAAGTATTCTCTTGTAGATCTTTTCCCATCATAGTTATTGTTCGAAACCTTAATGGAGACTGAGACATGTACGACAAACGGAATGGTTTTGTGCTAATAAAATTTTATAAAGCCAATGATTGTGCTAAAGTGATTAGATTTGGTCCTTACACTTTGAGTTCACGAAGTCTTATTATTAAAAAATGGAAGTCGGGCATGAATATGTCGAAAGAATATTTCTCAAGTATTCCAATTAGGGTTAGACTTAAAGATTTGAAACTTGAATATTGGAATAATGAAGGGATTAATTGAATTGCTAGTGTTATTGAAGTTCCTATAAAATTGGATTTAAATATGTGAAAGAGAAACATTTAAACATTTCTAGAGTCTTAATTGAAGTGGATGTTGATTTTAACTATCCAACAGAAATAGAAATGGAATTATACTGTGGTGAAGTAGAGAAATTCAAATTAAGTATGAACGTAAAGTGAAGCCATGTTCAGTATGTAAAGCATTTGGCCACAATGAAACTACATGAACTACAACTACTAGCATAAGTTGGCAATCAAAACCACACATCAATGAACACAATTCGTTTATTACAAAAGATGGGACAAATGCCCAATGAGAAGGCTGCATCTTCCCTTACATAAGCAGACTTTAGACATACAACTATTATGCAGTTTATGCTACTCGTATAAATATACAAATTAAGACAAGCAAGTGATAGAAAATGTTAATTTATCTACTGTACAGCAAAATATAGACCTTGGAGAACAACTATCCATTTAGTGTAAGTGCAAAATTCATTTTCTGTGCTTGATAATATTGAGACCATCAATGCTCCTTTGCACCAATAAACTGGAACAAATCCTGAAGCTAGCATAATCTCTATTGCACAAAAAGAAAAGGAATTTATGAAACTGACCCACACCAACATCTAAATGACCAGAATTATGTCATAGTAGAAGATGCAGACACAAAATTATAGTGTATTAGGATAGGAAGATTGGATATTGGTTAGCAAAAATTCATTCAAAATGTTGCAGAACACATTCAAGAAATTGAAAAACAAGATGAAAATTAAAAGAATGTTTCTCCTGTGTTAATATCAAACCCTAACTATAAACAGAAATACGAGACAACTATTAAATCCCAAAGGTCTACTGTAGCTTTTCCTAAAAGATCAACAAGGAGCACTACATCAAGTAAATGAATGTAATCTCATGGAACATCAGTGGTATGGACTTTAAAGACCAAATTATTCAAGCATTTACACTTCTGACATCTCACGAGCTTATTGTGCTAAGCTTGATTGAGAATAAATTAAGCACAGCAAGCATCAACAAGATAAAGCCTGGACTATACCCGAATTGAGCATTATTACCCAATAATGTGTTAAATTCTGGCGACACTATATGGAGAATTGTAGAGGTCGGAAGTAGCTTCATAACGAAGAAAATAGTTCGCAAATCGGAGTTCGGAGGTGGAAGTTATAAGGGAAAAGGCGAAGTGGGCTGAGTTGACTCAGCTCAGACATCTGACCAAATGGGTCAGACGTCTTTCTGGGCAGAAATGCTTCCAAAGCTTTCAGTCAGACGTCTGACCAAATGGTCAGACGTTTGAGCTGAAGCGAACTTTTTCCTAGAAGCTTAGGTCAGACGTTTGACCATTTTGGTCAGACGTCTGAGGCGACTACTGCCTGTTTTTTCAAGTGTGGACTTGGCATGAAGATTTGTGTTATCTGCAGGGGCAATTTCAAAACATAGCTTAGGGTTTCTATTCTCCTATATAAACTAGCTTCAGATTCCAGATCTAGATATGCATGCAAGCAACTGCAAGAGATTATCCTCCACAAATTAGGGCTTATCAAAACCTAATTTTCTTCAATTCTCTTCTCCATAAATCAATTTCTAATTAGAATTTTTATCATTGTATTCAATCTCTTGTACTCTTCTAATCAATATTAATAAAAGCTCTCTCTTAAAGTGGATGTACACTAACACAACGTTAGTGGAACCACTATAAATCGCTGTGTGATTTATTTTTCGTTATTGCTTTGATTTCTGAATTGCTTGTTTGGGATTGTGATTGCTTTTGGATTGGTTGATATTGGAATTGAGTTATTGATTGGTTGTTTTTACACTTCTTACCACGACCCCGTCTTTCGCTGTGCTTGTGGGGTTTTGATTTGAGTGGTCTCCAGTTGGAATCCCGTCCCAACGTTTGGTATCAGAGCATTGGTAGGTGGTTGTAGAAATGCTGGAATCAGATAATACCTTAAGTAGTTCCTCAATGGGTACTCCAAGTGGTGTAGCTCCTTATGTACGTGGTTCGTACGCAGCTTCAGGATCACAATTGGTTATAGACAAGTGGAATGGAGATAATGATTTTGAAAAATGGGAATGGAAGATGAAAGTGGTTCTAAGGAGGAATCTGGTGCATCGGGTAGTGTTTGACACACATTTGTTGCCAGCGGACATCTCGGATGTTGAGAGAGAGGAGATGGAAGAGTTGGCATTCAATACACTTCAACTTGCTATGGGAGAGAATGTTATCTCTGAAATTAGTGGTGAGACAACTGCTAAAGGTATTTTGGACAAGTTGGAGGAGTTATATATGAAGAAGTCACTGACAAATCGTTTGATCTTATTGCGAACGTTCTTCACCTATAAGATGAAGGAAGGTACTTCGCTAAAGGCGCACTTGAATACTTTTGATGATTTTCTAATGAAGATGAAGGCGGTAGATTTGAAGATTGAGGAAGAGCAAAAGGCGATGATATTGTTGTGTTCATTGCCAGATCGCTATACAGGTTTCTCACATAGTTTGATCTATAGCCGGGATACATTGACTCTTGATGATGTTAAGACGGGTCTTCTTAGCGGGAAGTTGCGGGATCAAATGAAGGAGTTAGGTGATGGAAGTAGTGGTGCTAGTAATGGTCATGGTTTGTTTGTGGAGAAGGAGAACTGGGGGCGTTCTAAATCAAGGAACCCCGGTTGGAGAGGAAAGTCGAAGGAAAGAAAAGCCAAGTGCTATATTTGCAAGAAGCCCGGTCATTGGAAGAATGAGTGTCCGGAAAAGGAGAAGGAAAAGAAGGAAGTAGCATCTTCATCAGTAGCGGTGGAGAGTAGAGTTGGTGAGGGAGATGTAGATGTTTTGTCGGTGGTAGCATCGGATGTTTTGGGTAGTGAATGGGTGCTCGATTCGGGGGTGTCTTATCATATGACGCCAAATAGGAATTGTTTTTCTTCTTACATCAACAATGAAGGAAATTCAATTGTTATGGGAAATGGTGCTATTTGTAAGTCGAATGGCATTGGTTCCATGCAAATTTGGATGTTTGACAGAGTGGTTCATACTCTCACTAATGTATGCTATGTTCCGGGACTTCGGAAGTCTCTTATCTCTTTGGGGCAGCTGGATTCTTTAGGTTGTAAGATCACTATTGAGAGTGATATCTTGCGGGTTTCGAAGGGGGCGCTTGTGGTGATGAAGGGTGCTAGGACTCATGGTATTTATTTGCTTCAAGGAATGACTGTGGAAGGCGAAACTTGTATAGGAGTTGATAGTTCTCGTGGCTTGGATGCGACTAGGTTGTGGTATTTGAGGTTAGGTCATGTCGCGGAGAGGAGTTTGGATGTTCTTCGGAAGAGGGAGATGATCGATGGAGAAAGTTTCAACAAGTTAGAGTTTTGCGAAGAATGCATCTTGGGGAAGCAAACTAAAGTTTCATTCGGTGAGGGAAAGCATGATTCGAGAAGGGTTCTTGAGTATGTTCACACGGATGTTTGGGGACCAGCACCTGTAGCTTCTTTAGGTAGAGCTCGCTATTATATTTCTTTTATAGATGACTTCTCTCGGAAAGTTTGGGTGTATGTAATGAAAGCCAAGTCGGAGGCATTTGCAAAGTTCAAAGCATGGAAGGCTCTTCTTGAGAATGAGAGTGGCAAGTCTTTGAAGGTTCTAAGGTCTGACAATGGCGGAGAGTATGTTTCCGGAGAATTTTTGGAGTTTTGCAAGCATCATGGTATTCGGAGGCATTTTACTACACCTGGAGATCCGCAGTCGAATGGTGTTGCGGAGAGGATGAATCGTACTCTACTTGAGAAAGCTCGATGCTTGAGATTGACATTGGGTTTAGCAAAGGGATTTTGGGCTGAAGCTTTGTCAACCGCAGTGCATATTATTAATCGAATTCCGTGCTCAGCTATTGGTAACAAAATTCCGGAGGAAGTGTGGAAGGGAAAGAGCATTGACTTGAGTTATCTTCGTGTGTTTGGTAGTCCGGTTTATGTGCATGATCCGGGAAATGATAAGCTTGAACCTAGAGCTTTCAAGGGGATTTTGCTTGGCTATACGGATGGAGTAAAAGGCTATCGGATTTGGAATCCGGAAACAAAGAAGGTAGTGAATTCCCGTCATGTTACTTTTGATGAGTCAACATTGTTCAAGGAGAATAGAAGCTCATTGGATGTTCCAGATTTGGTTCATGGTGAATCAAAGGAGAACGAAATCATTTCCACATTTTGTCCAAGGAGTAGAGAGAGTAGAGTAGTTGGAGATGCTTGCGAGGAGGTAGCGGTTGATGTTACATCACATAGTCCACATGGTGCCTCTAGTAGTGTTAGTGATGTACACGATTCTAGAGAAGATTCGGTTCAAGGTGGAGCTGAAGCGAGTTTGGGTGATGGTATTGCTACTCGGGTTGGTCGTCGTACTATAAAACCACCCGAAAGATATGGTGATTGGAACTATCTTAGCATTTGTGGTAATTTGGACTATGCTCTTCATGTAGTCCAAGATGAGCCGATGGACCTTGAAGACATCATGGAGTCGAGTGATAGCTCGAAATGGATTTGTGCCATGGAGGAAGAGATGCAATCATTGTTGAAGAATCAAACTTGGGATTTGGTTCCACTTCCTAAAGGAAACCATGTTATTGGGTGCAAATGGATATACAAGGTGAAGGACGATGGGAGATACAAAGCTAGACTAGTAGTTAAGGGGTTTGCACAAAGGAAGGGGAAAGAGTATGATGAGATATTCGCACTGGTTGTGTGCCATACTTCTATCTGGATATTATTTGCTATAGTTCCTATTCACGACTTGGAGTTGGAGCAACTTGATGTGAAAACCGCCTTCTTGCATGGTGACTTAGATGAAGACATCTACATGGAGCAACCGAAAGGTTTTGTTGTGGATGGTAAGTCAAATTTGGTTTGCAAGTTGAAGAAATCACTATATGGTTTATAGCAATCACCTAGACAATGGTACAAGAGGTTTGATCATTTTATGCTTGAAAATGGTTTTGATAGAAGCATCAAGGATGCTTGTGTTTATTTCAAGAAGTTGAGAAATGATTGTTGGGTGTATTTACTCTTGTATGTGGATGACATGCTCATTGCTTCTAAGGATAAAAATGAAATCAACAGGCTAAAACTGAGTTTGAAATCGGAGTTCGAAATGAAGGATCTTGGAGAAGCAAGAAGGATATTGGGCATGGAAATTGTAAGGGATCGAAAGCATTTTGAGTTGAAACTAACTCAAAAGGAGTATATTGAGAAAGTGATTTGCCGGTTTAGCATGGAGAATGCAAAGGCGTCAAATACACCTTTACCTTTTCATATGAAACTTTCGAGTAAAGGATCACCTATCTTGGAGGAAGACAAGGCTTATATGGTAAAGGTGCCACATGCTAGTGCGGTAGGAAGTCTAATGTACACTATGGTGTGTACAAGGCCCGATATTGCAAATGCCGTCGGGATAGTTAGTCGATACATGGCTAATTTAGGGAAATCGCATTGGGAAGCTGTGAAGCTTATATTGAGATACCTTAGAGGCACATCATCTCATGGTCTTGTTTTTGGCGGTAGTAAGGCGATGGATTGCAAGTTGGTTGGTTATTGTGATTCGGACTACGCCAGTGATAGGGATCGAAGAAAATCAACTTTCGGATATGTCTTCACACTTGGGGGTACAGCCATAAGTTGGAGACCTAGATTGCAGACCGTAGTTGCTTTATCCACTATGGAGGCGGAGTTGATAACCGCGGTGGAGGCGGCAAAAGAGGCACTCTATTTGAAGCGATTGTTGTGTGACTTGGGATTCGAGCATGATAGTATTGATGTTCGATGTGATAGCCAGAATGCTATTCACTTGGCAGAGAATTTGGCATTTAGCTCACGGACTAAGCATATTGAGGTGAGAGAGTCATTTCTAGTAGCCATGGAAGAGGATAAGCAAGTATATCTTTGGAAAGTGCACACAAAGGATAACGCAGCAGCCGGTTGGGAAGTTCAAGCATTGCTCGAACTTGATTCGCTTGGAGAAGTGCTCGGTGCCACGGGGTGGCACGGTTAAGGGAGAAGCTTGGTGGTAGATGAGGAAGAGTATCGGTGAGAGATTGAGGTTCTATCTTCTTAGTAAGTGCTAGTCTTTGGTGAGATAGCTTAGGATTTGGATTTTTTCAACATTTCATCAGCGCACGGGGGCTTTGCCTGAGCTCGTTGGTGGAGTGCAATAGGCAGTGGCTTTGCCGGAGCTCATTTGAAAAGCATTCATGTTTGGTTGAAGGTAGAAGAAGTGATAGTTGGTGCTATCGGTTGTCGTTGATGGTATGGTATCATTGGAGTTGGAGATGGATATAGTGTCGAGGTGGACTGTTAAATTCTGGCGACACTATATGGAGAATTGTAGAGGTCGGAAGTAGCTTCGTAACGGAGAAAACAGTTCGCAAATCGGAGTTCGGAGGTGGAAGTTATAAGAGAAAAGGCGAAGTGGGCTGAGTTGACTCAGCTCAGACGTCTGACCAAATGGGTCTGACGTCTGAGTCCGGGCAGAAATGTTTCCAGAGCTTTCAGTCAGACGTCTGACCAAATGGTCAGACATCTGAGCTAAAGCGAACTTTTTCCCAGAAGCTTAGGTCAGACGTCTGACCATTTTGGTCAGACGTCTGAGGCGACTACTGCCTGTTTTTTCACGTGTGGACTTGGCGTGAAGATTTGTGTTATCTGCAGGGGCAAGTTCAGAACATTGCCTAGGATTTCTATTCTCCTATATAAGCTAGCTTCAGATTCTAGATCTAGATATGCGTGCAAGCAACTGCAAGAGATTAGCCTCCACAAATTAGGGTTTATCAAAACCTAATTTTCTTTAATTCTCTTCTCCACAAATCAATTTCTAATTAGAATTTTGATCATTGTATTCAATCTCTTGTACTCTTCTCATCAGTATTAATAAAATCTCTCTCTTAAAGTGGATGTACACTAACACAACGTTAGTGGAACCACTATAAATCGCTGTGTGATTTATTTTTCGTTATTTCTTTGAATTCTGAATTGCTTGTTTGGGATTGTGATTGCTTTTGGATTGGTTGAGATTGGAATTGAGTTATTGATTGGTTGTTTTTACACTTCTTACCATGATCCCGTCTTCCGCTGTGCTTGTGGGGTTTCGATTTGAGTGGTCTCTAGTTGGAATCCCGTCCCAAAATAATGACATTGGAAGTAAGGGAAGAATACTGGCACTAATAGGCATAAGTATTTGGACATTCACTGCAACCAACATGACTAATCAACACATAAATTTGATAATGACCATGGCCTAAAATGTATGTTTACTTTTGTCTACGCTACCAATTCATTTACCAAAAGACAAAAATTATGGAAGCAAATGTGCCTCGATGCTTCTTCAACAAAGATTCCATGGATTGCAATGGTGGATTTAGTAACGCTCTGAATCCAAAAGACAAAAGGGGAGGTTTGTCTATCTCGTTTTCTTATATAAATACTTTTAATAATTGTCTTTTATAGTGTGGTTTGGTTGAATCTTTTATGCAGGGTCGTAAATACACATGGAGAAGAAGGGATATTGCAACAAACGTAGACAACTGTTAGTGATCATACACCCATACTTATAAGATTCAACAAACAAAACCACCCGAAAAAGGGATTACCTTTTAGATATGCAAATAATTGGTGTCATATGCAGGGATATAATCAGTGTGTCATTAAAGGAATAACTATTGAAACATGGGGGTTGTTTACTTATAAGTGTACGTATAAACTGAAGGCTATCAAGATAAAATTAAAGGCATTGAATATATTCAGAACTAATGATAATACAATTTCAAAATTACAATACAAATTCATCAATACTTTCATTCAAAGTGGTCAAGATCTTGAAAATACAAACTTATATGACTGCATGTATCATATAAGTCAAGAATTAAATGTTCAAACTAAAAGGCGACAAGAGCTTCTCAAGAAACAAAGTAAGATGATGTAGCTACAACATAGAGATATGAATTCTAAATTTTTTAATGCCAAAATGACAATGAGAAGACATAAAAAATATCCATGCTTTGCTTGATTTTGGAGGAAATTACGTATATGACAATGAGAAGACATAAAAAATATCCATGCTTTGCTTGATTTTGGAGGAAATTATGTATATGACAATGAAAAAATAACAGAAGCAGCTATCTCTTTCTATCAATGTCTATTTAATGGAAATCAACATCCAATGTTTCCCATCGTTCACATTAGAATCCAAGATGATGAAACTGGGAATATATACTTATCTTCACTAGTGTCATTGCATGAAATAAATGAGGCATTACTTTCAATTAATGATTCCAAAACCCCAGGGCCAGATGGTATTTTAGCCATGTTTTTCATGCTGCATTGGACCTGTTACAACATGAAATCAAAGATGTTGGAACCTGCCTTCTTCGATTTTAATGCGACAACTATATATTTCAACCTATATACTATAATGTCAAATATTCTTGCAGGAATCTACAAGAGAAGCTATTATCATATCATTAACAAGATTAAGTTCTCAAAATTTTATTATTTCTAAGTTAGATATTTTTTGTACAATCTCTGATATGATGATAAAACACACACACACAAATATTCTTTTGAAAATCATGCTTTAAAATAAATAAATATCTTTAATTATTTAAAGATATAAAAAAGTATTTTCAAAATTATATAATATCTCAAGTTCAAAAGTGCTAAAAACAAAGGAAGGAACAAAACAGTACAGATTTAGACGTCTGTATCTTAATTCAGACGTCTGACACCAATGTCAGATGTCTAAAGATAAAATAACAGACGTCTGAACCCTTTGTATATAGTGCTTCTATTTCTATATGAAATAGACGTCTGTCAATTAAATAACAGACGTCTGTCATCAAAGACAGACGTCTGAATTAAAAGACAGACGTTTGAAATGACTGTTGTTTTGCTTCTTCTATTTTTTGAATTTCAAACTTTATTCAGACATCTGTCACTTTTCTCTCAGACATCTGAACTTGACGAACTGAAGCATCTCTTCATGAAATATCAAATTCTGAAGAGTTGTCTTCTTCACCAAGAGTTGCACTTCTTCTAATAGTTGCAACTATTAAATTAAGACTATTCAATACTATAAATAGAGATGAAAATCCACTATTTTAAAAACCCCAATTCTTTCTATCTATACTTGCTTTGTATTATCATAATCACAAGTGATTTTCAATTCTCTACTTCCTATCTTTGCACATTCAAATCATCATATCAAGAAGATTATAGGAAGGGTGTACTACATTGACTATATTCGTGTTATTCAAAGAACACACAAGTCAAGAAACAATTTACCAAATTGTATTTGAAGTCCTATTCGGTTGCTTAGGCGGAAAAGTCCTGTTCGGTTGCTCAGGCGGTGTAATACCTGTTCCTCCGGGTTAAGTGAGGGTTGTTAGAGAAATTCCAGAAGGAGTCTGGGACTGGACGTAGAACGAGAAGTTCGAACCAGTATAAAAATCCCTGGTGTCATCTTTATTACTGCCATTTACTATTATTTATAATTCCGCACTTGCTAGTCATAGTTTAACTATATTATCGATCCATATACACTTTCAAAAGAGGTTATAATAGAAATATTTCAAACAAGGAAGATGGCAAGGGTTTTGAATCACAATTTCATAACTTTGATTCCAAAGAAGATATGCATCTATCAATTTCTGATTATAGGCATATTTTATGTGCTAATATACTATATGAAATTGTTGCTAAAGTCTGGTGGAACAGGATAAAAAAATTATTGCCTCATCTAATTGTTGAAAGTCAACCTATTTTCATCCAAAAAGAAGCATAGGAGAGAATATCCTTCTTGCGCATGAATAAGTGAAATTTTACTAATAGGGAAAAAGGTAAAATGTGTATAAATTAATCTACAAAAGGCATATGATATGGTGAATCCTGTATTTATATGTCATATGCTACACTCTATGGGGTTTTAAGTGTCAATTATTGGTATTATATACAAATTGTATTTCAACTCCAAACATTTTCTATAATGGTTGATGGGGCACTAATGGGTTTTATTGAATCCAGTAGAGGTCTAAGTCAAGGGGATCCTTTATCCCTTTATCTTTTGTGCATAATAATAGAATATTTTTCATTATTAATAAAAGAGGGTATGGTGTAAGGTAATTTACAACCTATATCAAATATACAACCTACCATTACACACTTAGCACACGTAGACAACGTTATGATATTCCTATTAGCCATAGTACAAAATTCAATGTGTATGAACATAAATTTTTAGAAAATTAGATGACATAGTGGGTTTGAAAATTAATTAAACAAATTTGAAGATATTCTTTAGCAAAGTGGCAATTCAAAATGGGGAAATATTAAATATTTTGCAAAGGATAGAGGAAGATTTACATGTTAAATACCTTGAAGTTCCATTATCATCATATTATTAGCTTAAATCGCACTGCTTACCACTGCTGAATAATATTAACCATAAATTTGATGGATAAGACAGCTGTTTACTATCAACAACTGGAAGAGCCGAACTTATTCAGAGTATGGCATCTATTGTTATGTATTAGCTCTTTTATCATATTCCAGTTTCAGTACCCAAGAAAATAGATAAATATGTTCATATTTTTTTTAGAGTGGCAAAATTCATAAAATATCATGAAACATTTTATGCAGGCCAAAATTAGAGGAGGGAGTTGGTTTAAAAAAATTACTAACTTGCAACTGCTAGAATAAAGTTGTTATGGAATTTAACTACTAGAAATTGCTTGTGGACAAGATAGATAACAACAAAATATTTATCAAATTTATTGACAATGGCAATCAACAGCTACTCTAGCACAATAAAACATATCTTAAGACAAAAGGAAATTGCATGCAGACTTATGAAAAGTGTAATTGCAAATGGTGAACAAACCTCTCCGTGGTTTGATCCATGGATCAAGCATAAATCATTGGTGGATTTATTGGGATGGAGCAGAGATCAAATTTGTACTAATGCTAGTATATATTAAGTCATATTATACTAAGTAATAGTATTCATCAAGAATTAATGCTAGTAATAAGGGAAGTATCTACTATAATAAATCAAGTCAAGTAATTAGCAGACAGTTCAAAAGATTGCTGGGAAATTTGAAATAGTAAAAATTTTAGCTTCTCCAAAGAACGGAATGGTTTTTTGACAGGATTTTTTTCATTTTAGCCAAATTTTTGAAACTAATTATGCAAAAAGCCTTGTTTAAATCCTAATATCAAACATAGCCCTGTTTTGGCCAGCTCAGCGTTAAGCTCGCCAAACGCATGGTGCCATTTCAAATGATGCCACTGTATTTCTTTTCTTATGTTGGTCACGTAGTGGGCGACTTTTCAAAAGTCAAGTCGCCCACTATGGTTGTAGCAAATTGTATGCAAGTGACTTTTGAAAAGTTGCCCACTACGCGACCAATGTAGAAAAAATACTCTGGCATCATTTGAAATGACACCAGTAAACAATTTGCTACAAACATAGTGGACGACTTTTGAAAAGTCACTACTATGTGACCAACATAAAAAAGAAGAAATATATTGGAAAATTTGAAATGGCGCCAGTGTGTTTTGACCAGCTCAACGCTGAGCTTTCCAAAATAGGGCTTTGTTTGATATTAGTTTGTAAACAAGGTTTTCTCCGTAATAAGTTTCAAAAATCGGGCTAATATGAAAAAAAAAAATCCTTTTTGACAATAGGTAGAAACCAAAAGTTTCTCTAAACTAGTTTGGCATAAATCAACACATAAGAGGATATCATTTTCAACATACAAAGCATGCTTAAAATGTTTGCTAATGATGGATCAACTTGCAAATTGGGGGTTATCATAGAGTAATGGTTATGAATTATGTAAACAACATTTGAAAATCATGAACATATTTTTTTCAACTATAAGCATAGTACTTATTTATGGATTCGATGAGAGCAAAGTTGGACCTTCAACTATCTAATGGACTAGATCTACTACATAGAATTAGAGAAATTACCAATCACTTTCCACTAAGGGGATTTCAACAAGATTTGACATTCACGGCTACTTCAATATTGATTCGCCACATTTGGATGGAGAGGAATTGAAGAAAGTTTGACATGGAGGCTTGTACAACTACCCAAAGACTGAAATGGCTAGAGATTGATGTTAGGCTTTAGGTGAAGGGAAGGGGAAGGCATGCTCATAGCTAGAATAGGAAATGTTACAAAAATGGGGAGTGGAGCTAAATGATAACGGGTAATTGCAGTGCGACTGAAAGTAAATATAAGGGTTCGTTGTATTTTTGGGTCGGGCGAGCTAGTTGTACTAAGCGAGGGTGTTAAATGTTTAAGTATTTTATTTCTTTTTTTATTTTGGAGATGTAAGCATTGTACTTAATGTTATACTTTATAGGGGATGTCGTGCATACGGTAAGGTTTTTCAAGAAAGCGAATTCCCTATAGGTAATTTGAGATGCCTGATTGGTTCCGAGACTATTGGAATACCGCAAGGGATGTTTCGCCATTCGCAAACATTCTAGAAGCCGTGGTAGCCCTTGGGGCATAGTAGTATAAGAGATTGACATGCAAGCCATGACTTGGATTGATTCAAGATATAGCTTTAAGTCTCAATTTATTTTTGAGATAGAATGCAGCTTAAGTGTTTCATCCATTTGCACCAAAGTTCCATTTGCACCAAAGTAGCTTGTCAATGAAAGGGTATGTTAGCCAATTTAACCTTTATGGTAAATGTAGAGTGGAGATGGTTATTACTCTATTGAAGCAGGCAAGGAAGTTTGCGTAGGTTCTTTATGCGTGGATTTAGGATTTATCGCTCAGTCATATCTCATGCTTGATCCCCGGTATTATAGGTAAATTCTGATTAAAATTGTGTGGGGAACCTTGGCTATTAAGTTAAGGTACAATAACCAAGAATGCTGCCATTTGAACTCGATGCACGAACTTTCGAGTAGATTGGAATTGTTAGGTGAAGTGTGACTTGAATTCTGTATCCAAGTATAATATGATGGTTGCCCAAAAACGAGCAAGGACTAAGCGGATGATTATATGTTTTGCATTGAGTCATTCATGTTAGAAGTATTTAACCTTGAGTTAGCACAACATAAGTGATGGGATCAATCCCATGAACTGCTTGTTGTTTTATAGAATTAGTTCATTCGTGCACCAGTTATTAATCCCTAGTTTGAGAGCAGGCTTTCTAGGTGATTTGCACCGGTTAGGCAAGGATTTTTTACCTCAATTCTTAAAGATGAGCACTTGATTCGGATTCTTAAAGTGACTTAGAGGTTTTTGAAGCACGATTCTAGTCGTTTGAGGTAATTTTGGTGGTTGAACGAAGGAACCAGATTGGAATTTGTGTAAGAGGAATCAAGTGATGGACCCTAGTTTAACAAAGAAATATTACAAGTGAATAAAAGATTGGATCGAGCATTGTACATTATTTTTGATGATTTCTATTCATTGTAAATTAAGTGTGTGTGTGTGTGTGTGTAATACAGTTATGATAGCTTGAGATAGTTCAGGGAAGGACTACTTGACTAGTTTTATGATAATTTGGATAATCTTCTAAGTGATGATGTAATACTTGCCTGGGCGAGCGTTGTAGTACCCTTAGTATGTTATCCTTAATATCATTGTGTAGTTGAGGTGAGTTTGAACCCGAGCGAGCCCAAGCACTACACCAAACATGCCATTTTGTCACATTTTTTTCGTTTCATTTTGTCACGGTTATTATTGTTGGAAATTTGTAACGGTTATTATTGTTACATTGTATTATCACGGTTATTTCTGTGACAAAATTTGGGCTTTTCGTAAATAACTATAAGACATTGGATACTGTCGTCATTTATGTTCCAATCCTTGCTTCAGTTGTTTGTCACGCTTCTGGCTTCTATTTTTCTTCGTTAAATCTAATTAGGTTAAAGCCGTCGCTCCAGCCTTCCTTCGTTTTCTTCCATTTCTTTTGCCAAATCCGTCCACCTCTTTCGCCAAATCGCCTATTTTAATTTCTTTCGCGATTCTCTCCTAATCTACAAGTCGACACCAGACAATTTCTCATAATCTACAAATCTACAAAGGCGATTCCTCTCCTAATCTTCGAATCTACAAAGGTAATTTCTCCTAATTCGATTTCAGTTTAAATTAGTTACAAATCTTTCTATCTGCTCTTCGGATTCAACATCGCAAAGGTTTCAGCTTGCTTACATATCAGAATTTTCAATTGAAAACCTCGTTTTCTAAGTGGGAGCATAGCTTTTGATTGTTCTATTGATGTATTTGTACCTGGATTTTTCTGTTATCAATAAAAATTTCTTTTGTATCAAAATAAAGAGAGTTTCTGTTACGTTTTCTAAGTGGTTTCTTATATAGTTTAATGAGTCATATTTTACTTGTTTATGTTTGAGTGTATGAGAGGTAGTCACTTTTAAATACCTGTTACTATTTTATGATGATTATCGTGGATTTTGAATGTCGTGTATCTATTATTGCTTTAAGATTCTAACTATGTAGAATGTTACGTGTCTATTGGTTTCAAGTCTGAAAATAATCATGGTTAATGGTACTTATAAATATTTTGCAGTTTCTGTTACTTAGGTTGATATGTTAAGTGCTTCTAAGTGCTTCTAATTCCCAAAGATTATTTTATTTTGTACTAATTTTTTTTATGTGACTGAAAAGTGAAATAAAACAGTGTTACTTGCATATCTCTACGTTTTTTTATTTAGTTTTATGTTCTTGAACATGTAAGAGTGAGCCGTTTTTGATGTTTTAGTGATATGGTTATTGTTTTCTGAAAAGTCCTTTACTTCTGTGAAGGTTAAATGTCTCGTTTATTTTACAAATAATTTTTTTTAATGTAATGGAGTAAAAGTTATGTTAGGTCATTGACTACTCAACTAAAATCTATATTCTTGTTGCAGGAAATCTTAAAAGTGTTTCTTAATTGTTGCATTCACAATTTTTTTTTCTTTTTCTTTCAACAACCAATGACTAATTGTAATGTATACTAGGAGCAGATAATCTAATACCAATGGAATTGGCATTAAAGATTCTCTGTATATATTGTGATACCTATGTGGCCTGAAGGAATCCCAAATGGAGCTGCAGTTCAAGAAATTCTCTTTTGGCAGGTTATTTATTTATTTTTTTGCAACCAAATGTACTTTTACTGAAGTGGTTTATTAATATGAAGGCTTATACATAATCTTGTGTTACAGAGAACTGTTAGAAGACAAAGGTTCTAAAATTAGGAAAAGCAACGCTAGTTTTGACCTATACACATGTACAAGATATCCGATAATCTCTTTGATTCTAGAAGACCTTAAGGTACACATTTTTTTTCATTGTACATGCTAACAAGATATATCAATACAACTTATTATTTCCGTATGAAAAGTTTAATGAAGTTGATATACGGGCATTATGCATTTTGAGGATAGATTAATGCTAAATGAAAATCAAGGCTGCAATTTATCAACTAAAAAACAATTATGCTTGTAACATGGAAAAGCGTCAACTTGTTGAGTAGTTAATTGGCTATTGTTGTTCTTCTTGATCAAATGTTGTAGTCTTTGTTTTGATCTATTATTTGAGAACTATATTTTTAGATGAATAAGTTCCAAATTTTAGAGAATTATTGGTTTTTTCTTGGGTATTGTGAATATGAAGAACAAGTTTTTTACTTGTGACTTATTTTAATTCCTTGCTGTAAATGAAGTTTTTTGAGTATATAATTTCAGAGAAGCTAAATTTTTATTGTCTACCTACTATACTGTTTATTTTGCTTACTCTAATTATACATGCACTTGAAAAACTATTCAAAGTTGTCATAAAGTTATGATTTAAACTGATGATTTGATTTGTAGCCAATTAAAGAAGCATAACACAATTTATTGAACAAGTCTATCCAGTGAGAACTTAGTAGACTAATTAAACCATATTCTCATCAAATGAATGGATTGGATTTTACTATCAACTATAAAATAAACTATAAGTTCTGTACTATTTTTTATATAAAAAATGTTTATTTATTAATGAAAATTTGATGTTCAATATAACTCGTAAAGTATTTGCTTTTGCTATGTGCTTTTGTATCCTTGTCTCTACAAGTTTAGTCAATATATTGTGTACAACTATCATTTTATAGCTTTGTACATATATATTGCTTTAATTTTTCATGTCGGTCTTATTGCAGTGTTATCATCATGTTGATGGCCTTATTAACCTGATTATTTCCCATTGCAACCTGTTGTTGTTTCATATTTTATATTGCCTGTTGTATTAATAAAGAAGTATAGTTTATAACTATTGTTGCATCAGCGAATTGTAGCCTTGAAGTGAAGTAAAAGAATAAAAGTGTAGTTTTCATTTGGCATCTCTGTGTTCTTTCATATTCTAATTTAATAACAATGAAATGATAGTTTTATGTTTGAAAATTTCTGGTTTTTTTTCCGTGTGCTATCAATGATAACTAAATTAATCGGTCGTCATCTATTATTATGTGTTATCTTGGAATGGCATTGTGTAACGTCCCGACTTTCCAGTCCCGGAAAATCGAACCATTTGTGTTGAAGAAGAAGAGGTAGAAGAAGAAGAAACAGAAAATCAACAACAGAATCTCACATCGCAGCGGAATAAAATATAATATATACAAAATAGATCTTTACTCAAACAGAAAAATATATCTGTTTATACAATATATTTACAGAATACATCATCAGAGTTCATCACATCAATGATATACATCCAAATACACAGCGGAACAATAAACAAATACGGAAGTACGTATCGCCATCCAACTCGTCTCCTGAGCTCCACAGCTACAATCTGAACCTGTTTATCTCGGTCTGACCCGAGCATCATATAAAACAATACCCGAGTCAGTCTGGAATACCAGCGTGAGAAAATCACACTCAAATTGATTATTAAAGTTTCAAAATCCTTTGAAAACAAAAGCATCTTGTAAGACCACGCCACAAATAAACATGTCGGGTTTTTACCTTACGATAGCTAAAACACTTTTATCAAAATCCTCTGATATTATAATAGTGTCTATTTACAAATACTTATTAAAATAGCCGAAATTGTTACATCTATTAAATTCCGGCATACTAGCCACAAAGTGGGTAATACAAACAAAACTCGTACAAGGCACGTAGGGAGAATGGATTTCCAACGAATGACTAGGCACTGGGGTACCACCTGTCACAGTACGTGGCCTAGATCACAGTACCGAGGAGTACGCCCGCTCCCCTGCAACACAAGGCCAGAATCATCCCTTACTGGATAATTCCAAATAAAATCACCCCACGGTTGGGATCAGCAACCGCAACACTAAGCCGAAATAAAAGGGACATCTAGACAGGGATGACCTTACTCTCAAGTGGGTGCTACCCACGAAGCCTTGCTGCATAACCCCTGATTTTCAGTCATTCCCGGTTGATGAGGCTTGAGGCTAAACGATACCTTTATAGCACATATCCCTTAGAATGCCCATCGTCCACCTGACGATGTTTCGCAAGCATTCGTCAATACAAGTCCGTCCTGGGTTCGAACGGAACCGAAGGCACTATTCCTACTACATCCATTTTGGAAATATCCTCAGGATTAGTAGCGACTAGCCCTTGCACTTCACTGCTCCATCTTCGACTCTGAACACGTTACACGAAACGTACAAACCGAATCGAAGTGGTATTCGAGTCTCCAGACCTAGAATCCCGGTATACGGAAACCCGATCCCGGTCTCTTCGAAACGATCAACGCATTTGGCCAATATTGATAGTCGGTTATTTAACTATCAATTAACATCCACAAGCAACCATCACACAATAAATAATTTCCCACATTATTTATTTGCCCAAATATCTTTCCAAGATATATTCCCAAATTTTCAAAGCTCATTTGAAAACAAATTTCAAAACAGTTTCCGCTTACGGAATACATTTCCCAAATAATTATTTCCACTGAATCACCAAGTACAAAATACTTTTAGATTTTAAAATAATTTTAAAACACTCTACTATAAATATCTTTTATAACATTGAAATTTTAAAACTACTTTAATACTTTATTAAAATATATATTTTAAGAATATTTAAAATAAAACCACTTTATAAATATAAACTAAATTTCTCCTTTTAAAACATAATAGCAAATCACTTTTATATACTTACTACAATAATAGATTTTTGAAAATACTTATTTTGGAAATTAACCTTTAGAAATAATCAATTTTCTAAAACATGCTTTTAAAAACACAATTAGAACTTTTAACTTATATTAAAAATTTCTTTGAAAACGTACTTGGCTATCCAGAGAAATACCCTTCTCACTCCCATCTTTTAAAAATAAATCAACACTTATTTTTAATCCAATCCATATTCTTTTATAAATTCCCACCTTGAATTTATATTTTCAAATATCCACTGATATTCCATTTCACTTTATAAACCCAGTTTATCTCTCCAAAATCTCATTTCTCTTTAAATTTCAAATCCCAAAGTATTTAAATCAATTAACAATTGATTCTCCAATTTAATTTACTTTGAAATAAATTTCTTTACTTAATCCATTTATTTCAAATTCATTAACTTCCAGATTTTATTTCTCATTATGATTTAAAATCTTTAAACTGAAACACAAGTTTCAGATTTTACCAAATTCCTTCTTTCTTTTTAATTACATTTAAACATTGAATTAAAATAAATTATTTATTCCTTTAAATAATATCACATAAGTTTTCTTTAAATTCAATATTCTCTGTTTATTTAAAATTCTTCTTTTCCATATTTAATTTATTCGAATTCACTAGAATTACTTAACTTAAATTTTATTCTTTTATTTCTTTCCAAAAATCCAATTCAATTGCTTTTGATAACTCATTATACTGGGAAATTCAATCCAACCAGATTATCCAATATAAATCATCACAGGATATCAACAATCATATCACAGAATATTTGAACAAAATTAAATGTTTTGAGGAATCCAGTTGGATCCCTCCAACCTGTTTCCCTACATCCACAGACGTTAGCACAATACCAATTCCACTTCGAGGTGGAATATCGCGGTATATAGATTCAAAATATAATCATCCGCTATTATGCGGCGCATAGGGTCTCATCCGCTATATAATGCGGGAATATCAACTCTAATATATACATATGCCAATATATATATATATTGGTATATACTACTATATATGATATAGCACATCCAAAACAATCCAACCATTCAATCAATTATTTAAATTTAACTGTTTAAATTTAAAATGCAACTGAGTGAGAATAACTCACCTTTGCTTTGTTTGCAGTCCATTTACATTCTGACTTATTTTCCTTACGTCCTTAATCCTTGAATAAACAATTTACGGTTTTATTAGCACTTGAAATAAATCAAACAATCAATTACCATTTTAATAAATTTACCTAACCAACTTTTTAACTAATAATTTCTATTTTCAAAATCTTTTCTGTATATATATATATTTACTGTTTATCAATATGTAGATCCATTTTTATTTTATTTTATTATTATTTGTTTTATTTTATTTTAAACTCCATATATACTTATATATAAAAAAGAAAATCCAAATAGATTAAAAAATCTAATTTTTTATTTAAATTCATGTATTTCCAAATCTATAATGACCTCTATTTACTTATATAAAATTAAAATAAAATATGCATGTATATATATATATCCTTCTCTAGACATAGTTATATCTATAAATTCATTTTATGTATATAACAAAATAGCATTCTCTTTACTGCAAAATGAATTTTTCTGTTTTCTGTTTACCTACATATATACAGATTTTAAATTGAGAAATGCAGCACGAATACCTCACTGAATTTTTATTTCCTTTTTCTGTAATTATATATCAGCAATTTATTTATCCAGTTAAAAATCGAAACAAAAGGAATGGAGATACCTCACTGGCCATCTGAACAAACCCTAGCCGATGATCGCAGCCTCCTTCACCTAATGTCGCAGTCGCCCAAACCCTAAGCACCATCGGCCTTACCCACGCAGCTCGAGTTGATGCTTAACCCTCCGCCATTGACCCAATCGCGACCATCGCGCTCGAGATTTGAATCTCCTCGTCACTCCAACACGTGCGCTACTGAAGCCACGCGACCACATCCGCCTCGCGAATCGTCCCCCTGCTTGCCTCCACGAGCACGGCTTCGCCAGCCTCCACGAAGTTGCCACTTTCGATCGATGAACGAACGAGCTCGGTCGCTGAAATAGTTTGAAATAAAAACTCGGCTTGAAAAGGAATTGGAGGGGAGATAGGCTCGAGAATCAAATGTTGAACAAGATTCCTGAACTTGGCCATTATTTATTTTAGAGATCGAACTGATTTTTTTTTTTCTCTGGCTTTGCTTCGTTCGATCTGCTATGAATAACTGAAGAGGGGACGAGAACAAGATAACATATCGGCTGGGAAGCTTCACGAGTACGCATTGGGAAAAATATCTCTGACTATTGTACTATAAATTTTAAATTATATTATAACACTTCAAACCGTCTCGTTGCATAATGCGAAATCCCGAACCCCAAACCAGACATTCCAACAGACGTTTACAGGGTTTTACCCGCATTCCGAACACGATGGAACGCGTTTCAGAGGCTAATTTGATCGTATACGCGAGTTACTGAAGAAAACGATCAATTTCGAATTAAATCGATTCAAACAATTCGAAGCGTTTTGAGCTGCCAGGGTCAAACGACAACTCCGATTGCTATGAGGATTGAAATCCGATAATAACTAACTATTACGGATCCAATAGAACTGGTTTCGTCGAATTCCGAGACTATGCCTCGGACGGCTATTTTTAAATTCAAATAAATTTTTAACATGCTTAAAATTCCAGATTCAACAATTTACCCAATTCCGATAATAAAATTCAATAATTAATTATCCAAATAAATATTGATATTTTGAAATTTAAGTTAAAATTAACTTCTGAATATTTAAAATTAATTAAATATTCCAATTTCAAATGCCCAGAAATTCCGGGTCGTCACAATCCTCCCCCCTTAAAAGAATTTTGTCCCCGAAATTACTAGTTAGGAAGAATGTCCCATATCCCGTTAGCTATTTCCCAAATTCAAACAGTTTTAACAATACCCAAACCATCTTTTATTAATGATACACTAATCATCCTTTAACTTCCCAAACTTATTCATAAGTTCAACCCATATCACCTACTTATCAATTCAAATCTAAATTTGAATTCAAATTTTAAATTATCAAAATTTTCTCAAAATTTTCTAACTCCCTAAATTTCCGAAAAATTTCGACAGCGTCTCCTTTGCGCGGCTAGCTCGGTACAACTACAAAATGGCTCTACGGCCTCCCAATCTCAAAAAGAAAACAAAAAGCCAAGTGGCTGGATCCAAAACCCAATCAAATTTCATATAGAAATTCAAATACATACCTTTTGTCGGGCCATTAAATTTTATCTTCTAAAATCAAAATCCTAATCTATCCATTGCTTTTATACACCTGTATATCCTACTAAGCAATAATATTCCATCACAATTCCAAAGTCATTTTATACTTTTCTTTACAAATTTACAATATTTGTTTTACTTAAGCCCGTACGATGCACATATATCATCCGTACGCAATATCACATTCGATCGCTCACTCGATCACACAATTTCACTTCCGAACTAGTATCGTCCACCCGACTTCCTAGTGCGGACTCAGATCTGGTTTCTTGATCAGAAACCGTCATTCTCCTTGCATAGCCACAAACTATGATAGAGGATATCCAGAATCAATCAACAATCCATATCCAGGTTCGCCGTTGAAAATCGAGTGAAAAATCCCAACTCGGATCGGTATAATTACCTCGAAATTCTATGCTCGAATCCGGATCAAATCACTATGCGAATAAATAATATACGTACATCCTACGTATAAATTCCAATTGATTATCAGTTATATCAATTTCCTTTTTATTCACATTCATTGATTGTTATTCACTTATCACACTTATCCCATTCACATCTTCAAATTTTAATCGTCATTCAATTATTCACCTAGAATAATTTTCCTCCATACCAAATTTACTTAAGAATTCACCATTCATTTCTTAAGTTTAAGATAAACATTTTACATACTGCTTATACATATTTTCACTTCACTATTGAAGTTGCTATCCATTTCTATCCACTTTTGCGTTTACATTTCCACTTGAATTCAATTTATCTTCCACTTTGAATATTGAATTAGTTGCACTTACTAATTAATTTAAATCTTAATTAAAAGTTTACTTGCAAGCTTACCTTCCTTAGTTCTTTCGATTTCACTTACTTTACATTCATATTTAAACTAGATTCAATTATTCGGTTCCAATTCCATTTGCTTAGCAAATTTAGATTATTTATTGTTAATGAAAATTTTCAAAAAAAATTCAAAAATTTTCCAACTCCCAAAATTTACGGAAAATTTTGGCAGAGTCTCCCTTGTACGGAGGGACTTCTGCGATATCGCAGGATGCACAAATATATATATACATCGGCCTCAGGCCGGAAATCACAATATATATCAATATATGCAGTTCATATCTCCTATTTTGAATTTTTTTGCGTAAGCGTACCTTATTTTAGCATTTTTAAAGCAAAGCGGTTATTTATTTTAGCATGTTGTGCCATCAGATTCAGCCAATCGGCTTCCCTGAACCTATACTAACTCAATTACAACATGTAAGTGCCAAATATACAAAGTTTATTTACATTTCACTAAAATTTAAATTGCTAAAACATGGATTCTACAAACAATGCATGTTATATACCTCCATAAGCACATATGAAATGTTTCGACCCTTATTCCCATTTTTTTCCAAACAATACTCAACCCAGTCCATTTAATTTATTCACATCCATTTATTTAGCTCGAAAACAATCCAGGCTATTTCATTCAATAATTAATTCTCAATTGATTTCAACAACCTCGAATTGAGTACAGTCTTCATCCAACATTTACTTAAGGTAACAACTTAAGTTCATTTTCATTGCAGTTTGCACCAATTCATTCAATTTGTCCCTTTTTAATTCTAAATTCAATATTCCGTTCATTGAATAATATCCAAGGCCATTTTCATTCATACCCACTTGAATTTTCGTTTGCAATACAAGCCATCACTATTTTAATTCAAATTTTCATTTTTGTTTAACACATTTCCACTTATATTTAATGTGTTGATACTCCAAGTCGAATTTTAATTAATAACTCAAATTCTGATTCTACTATTCATTTTTAATTCACTACCCGATTTTATTAATTCACAATTCAATTTCTATTTAACCAATTTAAATTTCATAACCCAAACTCATTTGGATAATATTTCAAGGTCATATTCCATTTATTTATACTTGAGTTCATTTACACTTAAGTTAATTTTGTTCCAATTTATTTCACTTAACAGCATCCAAAATATATGTGTCGAGCTTTATTTATATCATCCACATTCGATTTGTTAGTATTTTATCTCGGATTGCAATTAATAATTTCTACTTAATCTAAGTTCATTTCCCATTTCATATCCAAATTACAACATCAACTTTCTTTCAGCCAATTAAGGTTCTATTTCCATAATCCATTACTCCATTAAGTAATTTATTCCAATTTATACCTAATATTTGGTTTATTTCATCACTTCAATCCATTAAAGCAATCCCATTCACATTTTACTCTTTATTCCGGATTATATATTAAATTTAGTCAAGTATATTTATTTCTTTTTATTTGTTTTTCTATAAACAATTAAAATAAGATTCCAGAGTTTTTAACAATTTCCTAAAATTTCAAAATCACTTTTGAAATCAGTCACATCCAAACTCCTTTTGTATATTCAGCTATCTCTTTGAATTTCAAAATCAAATCCAGTTTTGCAAACAATCCCAATTTAACACGGTTTGGTAGCAATTTCTCTTTGGAAACTCGAAAATGAACATCGATGATGCTGCAGTCATCACCGAAATTATTTCCCAGCGACCGGAAGAGAATTAAATGCTTTTATCTCTTTAAACCATTTCAAATATTTTTAAATTTCAAATCTTTCCAGATTCCAAACTCAACTCAAAATATTCCTGAAATAATACCACTTATTATTTCCTCAAACTCTTTGAAAACTATTTCCAAATCTCAAGGAATTTCAAACCTTTCCCAAAATTCCAAACTTAAAATCCATTCCGATTTATTTTCCACATTTTTCTTGAATTCTATTTTAAAGTACAAATCTCATTTGTATATGAAGTTTATTTCAATTTTATAAATTACATTTGTAATCTATATCTCAAATTTTATTTTATTATAAAATTTTATTCTTTGCTTTGGTTATAAATTTCAATTTCTAGTTAAGTTTCCATATATTAATGATAATAATTCCATATTATCACTTCTAACATCCAAACAACCATATATATTAACTAGAATAGTTTACAAAACGTTTCTTTTTATACAAAAATAATTTGGGTAAAATTATTTCATTTACCCTACTTTAAAACAATACTGTGTCGAATTGTTCTATACAAGCGTTTAGAGATCCCTATCAATGTTGTGGCGTCCCACACATCGACCAGAATCCATAAACTACTCAATAAACCAATCAACACAATATAAAACAATTTTATATTCACTAACAAATACGCGCTCATATCTATTAATACTCTCAAAATTCCCACCAGAGCCAAGGTTGTCGCCAGCCTAAGCTCTGATACCAACTGTAACGTCCCGACTTTCCAGTCCCGGAAAATCGAACCATTTGTGTTGAAGAAGAAGAGGTAGAAGAAGAAGAAACAGAAAATCAACAACAGAATCTCACATCGCAGCGGAATAAAATATAATATATACAAAACAGATCTTTACTCAAACAGAAAAATATATCTGTTTATACAATATATTTACAGAATACATCATCAGAGTTCATCACATCAATGATATACATCCAAATACACAGCGGAACAATAAACAAATACGGAAGTACGTATCGCCATCCAACTCGTCTCCTGAGCTCCACAGCTACAATCTGAACCTGTTTATCTCGGTCTGACCCGAGCATCATATAAAACAATACCCGAGTCAGTCTGGAATACCAGCGTGAGAAAATCACACTCAAATTGATTATTAAAGTTTCAAAATCCTTTGAAAACAAAAGCATCTTGTAAGACCACGCCACAAATAAACATGTCGGGTTTTTACCTTACGATAGCTAAAACACTTTTATCAAAATCCTCTGATATTATAATAGTGTCTATTTACAAATACTTATTAAAATAGCCGAAATTGTTACATCTATTAAATTCCGACATACTAGCCACAAAGTGGGTAATACAAACAAAACTCGTACAAGGCACGTAGGGAGAATGGATTTCCAACGAATGACTAGGCACTGGGGTACCACCTGTCACAGTACGTGGCCTAGATCACAGTACCGAGGAGTACGCCCGCTCCCCTGCAACACAAGGCCGGAATCATCCCTTACTGGATAATTCCAAATAAAATCACCCCACGGTTGGGATCAGCAACCGCAACACTAAGCCGAAATAAAAGGGACATCTAGACAGGGATGACCTTACTCTCAAGTGGGTGCTACCCACGAAGCCTTGCTGCATAACCCCTGATTTTCAGTCATTCCCGGTTGATGAGGCTTGAGGCTAAACGATACCTTTATAGCACATATCCCTTAGAATGCCCATCGTCCACCTGACGATGTTTCGCAAGCATTCGTCAATACAAGTCCGTCTTGGGTTCGAACGGAACCGAAGGCACTATTCCTACTACATCCATTTTGGAAATATCCTCAGGATTAGTAGCGACTAGCCCTTGCACTTCACTGCTCCATCTTCGACTCTGAACACGTTACACGAAACGTACAAACCGAATCGAAGTGGTATTCGAGTCTCCAGACCTAGAATCCCGGTATACGGAAACCCGATCCCGGTCTCTTCGAAACGATCAACGCATTTGGCCAATATTGATAGTCGGTTATTTAACTATCAATTAACATCCACAAGCAACCATCACACAATAAATAATTTCCCACATTATTTATTTGCCCAAATATCTTTCCAAGATATATTCCCAAATTTTCAAAGCTCATTTGAAAACAAATTTCAAAACAGTTTCCGCTTACGGAATACATTTCCCAAATAATTATTTCCACTGAATCACCAAGTACAAAATACTTTTAGATTTTAAAATAATTTTAAAACACTCTACTATAAATATCTTTTATAACATTGAAATTTTAAAACTACTTTAATACTTTATTAAAATATATATTTTAAGAATATTTAAAATAAAACCACTTTATAAATATAAACTAAATTTCTCCTTTTAAAACATAATAGCAAATCACTTTTATATACTTACTACAATAATAGATTTTTGAAAATACTTATTTTGGAAATTAACCTTTAGAAATAATCAATTTTCTAAAACATGCTTTTAAAAACACAATTAGAACTTTTAACTTATATTAAAAATTTCTTTGAAAACGTACTTGGCTATCCAGAGAAATACCCTTCTCACTCCCATCTTTTAAAAATAAATCAACACTTATTTTTAATCCAATCCATATTCTTTTATAAATTCCCACCTTGAATTTATATTTTCAAATATCCACTGATATTCCATTTCACTTTATAAACCCAGTTTATCTCTCCAAAATCTCATTTCTCTTTAAATTTCAAATCCCAAAGTATTTAAATCAATTAACAATTGATTCTCCAATTTAATTTACTTTGAAATAAATTTCTTTACTTAATCCATTTATTTCAAATTCATTAACTTCCAGATTTTATTTCTCATTATGATTTAAAATCATTAAACTGAAACACAAGTTTCAGATTTTACCAAATTCCTTCTTTCTTTTTAATTACATTTAAACATTGAATTAAAATAAATTATTTATTCCTTTAAATAATATCACATAAGTTTTCTTTAAATTCAATATTCTCTGTTTATTTAAAATTCTTCTTTTCCATATTTAATTTATTCGAATTCACTAGAATTACTTAACTTAAATTTTATTCTTTTATTTCTTTCCAAAAATCCAATTCAATTGCTTTTGATAACTCATTATACTGGGAAATTCAATCCAACCAGATTATCCAATATAAATCATCACAGGATATCAACAATCATATCACAGAATATTTGAACAAAATTAAATGTTTTGAGGAATCCAGTTGGATCCCTCCAACCTGTTTCCCTGCATCCACAGACGTTAGCACAATACCAATTCCACTTCGAGGTGGAATATCGCGGTATATAGGTTCAAAATATAATCATCCGCTATTATGCGGCGCATAGGGTCTCATCCGCTATATAATGCGGGAATATCAACTCCAATATATACATATGCCAATATATATATATATATATATTGGTATATACTACTATATATGATATAGCACATCCAAAACAATCCAACCATTCAATCAATTATTTAAATTTAACTGTTTAAATTTAAAATGCAACTGAGTGAGAATAACTCACCTTTGCTTTGTTTGCAGTCCATTTACATTCTGACTTATTTTCCTTACGTCCTTAATCCTTGAATAAACAATTTACGGTTTTATTAGCACTTGAAATAAATCAAAAAATCAATTACCATTTTAATAAATTTACCTAACCAACTTTTTAACTAATAATTTCTATTTTCAAAATCTTTTCTGTATATATATATATTTACTGTTTATCAATATGTAGATCCATTTTTATTTTATTTTATTATTATTTGTTTTATTTTATTTTAAACTCCATATATACTTATATATAAAAAAGAAAATCCAAATAGATTTAAAAATCTAATTTTTTATTTAAATTCATGTATTTCCAAATCTATAATGACCTCTATTTACTTATATAAAATTAAAATAAAATATGCATGTATATATATATATCCTTCTCTAGACATAGTTATATCTATAAATTCATTTTATGTATATAACAAAATAGCATTCTCTTTACTGCAAAATGAATTTTTCTGTTTTCTGTTTACCTACATATATACAGATTTTAAATTGAGAAATGCAGCACGAATACCTCACTGAATTTTTATTTCCTTTTTCTGTAATTATATATCAGCAATTTATTTATCCAATTAAAAATCGAAACAAAAGGAATGGAGATACCTCACTGGCCATCTGAACAAACCCTAGCCGATGATCGCAGCCTCCTTCACCTAATGTCGCAGTCGCCCAAACCCTAAGCACCATCGGCCTTACCCACGCGGCTCGAGTTGATGCTTAACCCTCCGCCATTGACCCAATCGCGACCATCGCGCTCGAGATTTGAATCTCCTCGTCACTCCAACACGTGCGCTACTGAAGCCACACGACCACATCCGCCTCGCGAATCGTCCCCCTGCTTGCCTCCACGAGCACGGCTTCGCCAGCCTCCACGAAGTTGCCACTTTCGATCGATGAACGAACGAGCTCGGTCGCTGAAATAGTTTGAAATAAAAACTCGGCTTGAAAAGGAATTGGAGGGGAGATAGGCTCGAGAATCAAATGTTGAACAAGATTCCTGAACTTGGCCATTATTTATTTTAGAGATCGAACTGATTTTTTTTTTCTCTGGCTTTGCTTCGTTCGATCTGCTATGAATAACTGAAGAGGGGACGAGAACAAGATAACATATCGGCTGGGAAGCTTCACGAGTACGCGTTGGGAAAAATATCTCTGACTATTGTACTATAAATTTTAAATTATATTATAACACTTCAAACCGTCTCGTTGCATAATGCGAAATCCCGAACCCCAAACCAGACATTCCAACAGACGTTTACAGGGTTTTACCCGCATTCCGAACACGATGGAACGCGTTTCAGAGGCTAATTTGATCGTATACGCGAGTTACTGAAGAAAACGATCAATTTCGAATTAAATCGATTCAAACAATTCGAAGCGTTTTGAGCTGCCAGGGTCAAACGACAACTCCGATTGCTATGAGGATTGAAATCTGATAATAACTAACTATTACGGATCCAATAGAACTGGTTTCGTCGAATTCCGAGACTATGCCTCGGACGGCTATTTTTAAATTCAAATAAATTTTTAACATGCTTAAAATTCCAGATTCAACAATTTACCCAATTCCGATAATAAAATTCAATAATTAATTATCCAAATAAATATTGATATTTTGAAATTTAAGTTAAAATTAACTTCTGAATATTTAAAATTAATTAAATGTTCCAATTTCAAATGCCCAGAAATTCCGGGTCGTCACACATTGCATCAGTTGAAGGTGAACTTTTAATTTTTCAGAACTACTGAAATAATCAGTACTTAGTATTAGTGTTCTTTTAGATTTTGTTAAGACGTATTGTTGTATACTAGGAAAACTTGCCTAAGTTGTGCATAATTTTATCTAATTTGGTATTGGGTAAATGGGATATCCTGATTTGAACTCAATTATCCTTTATTTTTCCGGAACAAAAGATTTCGAATTGCCTTGGATTAATATGCCTAAGGCTTTATTTTTGTCTCCACTCTTTGGACTGGAAACAAAGACATGATATGACCATGCAGCGTTAGTTGGTACTAGATGAGCGACTCATTACCAAAGTTCAAGCTTTAGCTTTTATCTTTTGCTAATTATGTAATTTTGTATTTTAGGTGAGCAGTATCATCCGAAGTGAGTATGAAATGAAGTGTAAGCTTCTACGAGACCAGGATTCCAGAGATGAGCATGCTTACAGGGTTGAGAGAATCCATGCTTCTGTCAAGGATTTGCATCATAGAATTCGAATCACAATTCATAGAATTGATTCAATATCAAAGGGAATTAGTTCTTTTTAGCTGTTTTGTACGAGATTTATGTATTTACAAAAACTATCCATAGTAATTCACATGTCAATTGCTATATGAAGTTTATTTGTTTGCATGTGCAATATTGACGTCCATATTAATGCATGTGTTGGTAGGTATATATGCATATTATAAAACATAGTGTGCTGATACGTATTATCAACGATATGGATGGTAGGTAATGATTTGTGAATGTTTTGAATACTCACGCTTATAACCGTGGTGAAACCCCAGAAAACTCACGCTTATAACCGTTATACTTCAAATTACGATTAAATCCAGATTTAACACACTTATAAACGTGATAGATATGAAATTTCCCACGTTTATAACCGTGATTCATCATTCTCACGCTTATAACCGTGAGTAAACACCATAACTCTCACGCTTATAACCGTGAGCAATACCCAAAATTATCACGGTTATAAGCGTTATTTTTTCTGTGATAATATTTGCCCACGCCACTTGGGACAACGCTTATAACCGTGGGGAATTTAATTTATCACGGTTATAAGTGTGATAAAATGGCCTTTTTGGTGTTGTGAAGAATATGCCGATTGTCATTTAAAAATGATTTAGTTAGCAAAGTTTTCTCCTTTAGAGGATGACTTTTGTTCGGAAGGAAAGGAAAGTTGAGACTTAGATTGCTAGGTTTATTCGAGAGTTTTGAGAATCGATAATCCAGCGTATCATATGAGTTTTCCTTTCCAAAGCGGGAGGTGTGATTGTCTTTCACATATAGTATTCATGAAAGGAAGTTACACCACTTAAGTAGTTAGGTCATCTTGGATATTGAACGAACTCATGGGATTTTACTACTTGCCATGCACACTATGACTATTATTGGTTACCGTGTGTGTTGTTATAGACTCCTTTTGAATAATGGTTATTTGTATGGTTCATTTTGATTGTCGTTGGCTATTGTTGTTTGTTGTTGTTTATTATCATTTATTATTGCTTATTATTATTTATTGATTGCTTGAAATCACTTGATTGTTGATTGATTGTTTGTATTTGTTGATTGATTTTTGCTACTTCTTGATTGCTTGATTATTGATTGATTATTTATTTTTATTGATTGAATTTTGTTGGTTATTAATTATTCATTATCGATTGTCATTGCTATCATATTGTGTTAATTTTCCTTATCTGTGAAAGGAGTGCACGATATGTTTCATGGATTCTATTTATATATGAAGGAACTAAGTTAGCCTGCAGTGGAAGAAATGGATGAATTTCAATTTTTTCTACCAATTTGGATCTTTAATGGGCCTATGAAATATAAATTTCATATAGAACTTTCCTAAATTTTCTTTTAAATAAAATCAATATTTTATTTAATATGGTAAAAAGGAATTTTAAATTTAATTTCAACTTATAGGTATTACAATGAATGTATCAAATACATTCATTTGTATGAAGTGTAAGTGCAGTATATAAGTGGTGTATATAAATTAGTGTAAATCAAATATACTCTTATATACATATTTGTGTGTGATTTTTATTTATTAAATTGAGTTTAGAGAAGGAAACTTTTCATTTCCTTCTCTTAGCTTATTTAATTAATGAAGGGCATAAGATTTTAATTAGAGAGAGAAAAAATGTTCATTTCTTTTCACTTAGTTTAATTGATTGATTGATTGATTAAATGACATTAATGATCAATTTAACTATGGCACGAAATATAAGTATATCCAAATATATTTATAGTGAATATTGTGCAAGTACAACATATAGGAAGTGTGCATAGTAAGTAATTGCCTTTTAAATATGCCTTTGCTGTCTAACAATTTTTTTAAACAAAACAACATTTATATTTACTTATGCATATATGTTAGAAAGTTATTTTACCGTAATCAAAAGTTTATATATATATAAGACAATCAATTAAGTTAAAGAAAGCAATTAGTAAGGAGAGGAAAAGGTAGAGAAGTTATCTTATTTTATTAACTTATCTTTAATGCTATTTTAAAACAATTTGAACATTCAAACACATATATATACACGCATATATGAATAACTACAAACTATATTTTAAATTAACATAACATATCTATAAACATATATGTAATCTTTGTAATCTATTGTATGTTTTAAAATTAAAGTAAGAAATCAAAATCTTCTTTAACTTAAGGGGGATTAAGAGGATTTATAATGTTTTGCACAAAAGTCCACTTATGTCTTTCTCCTTTTTAATTGAAACAACTTTTAAACAAAATCAACAGTAACCAAAATTGTATTCAAAACAACAAATATGTGAAACAAGTATTCAACCTCCAAAGTTGTTCGAAAATAATTTGTAACGGCATATTTAATTTCAAAATATGAAACATAAAATTAAATCACTTAATCAAAACAAATTTCAAAATAAAATATTGTTCAAACAATAATTTCTAAAACAAAAAAGAATTAGACAACTAAGGCATATATAAATCTATGGTAATAAGATTCAAGTCTAACTAAACATACAATATGAACAAAAGAGCAAATGGGGTAATGGATCTAACAAATAAGGGATGAAATACATGTGCAGATCTAAGTAGAATCAAATAGTAGACATGCTTTTAATTGAGATA
This sequence comes from Allium fistulosum, assembly GCA_030737815.1. Taxonomy (NCBI): domain Eukaryota; kingdom Viridiplantae; phylum Streptophyta; class Magnoliopsida; order Asparagales; family Amaryllidaceae; genus Allium; species Allium fistulosum. The sequence goes on from CM060905.1 coordinate 92,693,254, forward strand.
AAAGGGTTTTGAATCACATGTTTTAAAATTAATCAATTAAGCACATGGTGGACCATTCATATACAAACATATGAAGTATAAAACATATAGATAAATAAATCAGAGAATCGCCTTAGGATGTTGCCTAGAAATCACACTTCGAATAATGATATCTTCTGAGGTCTTCAAGATTCTAATCATATCCTTACAAGAGATGGAAGAACCACTTTTTATTTATTTATTTGATGTTTTTATTTGGAATTGAAAGATTTTTGAAAATTTGAATTTTTTTGTTTTCAGCCATGAAAATTTTCATAAATTACATCAAATGACATAAAATTTTCATAAATCATTTCATGAAATTATCTTTAAATTACATCGATATCGTATATCAATGCACGCAAATATAACTTTCATAATGCATTAAAATAATTACAAACTACTTCCAAACATCAAATAAATAATAATTAATATTTCTCAAATATCAATTAATTTAATCAATTTACAACATTTATAAATTAATTAAATCATGTGGTTTTTCAGAGAATTCATCATTACGGTTGTGCGACTCAAAGGTGTAAATTTAGTCAGCGATTAATATTAAACTATTCAAATATTAATGTTCACATTTCACTTAGAAGGTGGTGTGACATTTTGGCTGAATTTATCGCTTACACATCTTTTGGTAAAATCCAATTTTACTTATTATAAGCGATATCCAATAGTGATAATTATTTACACCATCTCTTCATCAAAACTATATCACATTAGGACTTATGGAATTTAGTAATGGTCAAAATTCCAATATCGTCGTCCACATTCAACTTTATAGTCCAAACACAAAGTCCTTCGTTCAGTAATAACAATTATTATTGATCGAAATGCTCTAGCCAGAGATTTTGACTTTGATTGACTTAGTTGACCAAGATACTAACCTCATATAACTGAAAAGATGAATCCTCTGTTGAATAGTGTTTCACTTCCAATCCTTCCACTCGACCCAACTATAGTCGTTCGATAGACATTGTGCAACGATTTAACTATAATCAAAGTGGAGCTTCCACATTGAAGATCAATAGTATTCTCAAGTCAAGGGAACTATGTAAATTAGTCACATCGATATTCTCTGCTTGACATTAGTTATATTATCCCACAGAAAACTATTGAGTGAGTCATTCCATAGTTATCTAATAACTATCAGTACGTAACCCCTTAGTGTCCCCAGTAGTAATGAGTAATACACTGTCCAATATTTGGAGAGCATTACGTACTCTAGTCTTAACGGATACATCGATATCCAGTCTCGATGCATCTTGACTGGGAACATTTAAAATAGTATATTTTTTCATTGTAATAAATTACTCATGGGTACAACACTTTGTAACTACTATCACAAAGCATTCCATTTATGGATTTTCTAATATACTTTTAATTAAATTGATTAATTAATATAACCACATTATATCAAGTATATAATAGAAAGAAAATACCTTTATTTCGAACAAGATTAGTCAACGAGTTAAATATATAACAAATTACATAATTGCCCCTAGGGCATACCCCTAACTCTATCAATCTCCTACTTGCACTTGGGGTCAATTATGGAATCTTATTCCAACTTCTCCAATCGGTTTTCTCAAAACCAATTGGATCAGTCCTCTTGTGAACGGGTATGCTATTATGTTTTAATTATCTTTTCTATCAATCAACCCTCTTTGACAGTGATAAACTGCTTTATCATGTGGAACAATTCGAAGTATGTCTCTCGACTTCTAGTAAGCTATAAGTTCTGTCACGAACTATATCGCGACACTGTTATCATATAACAATGTTACGAGATTCTTAACAATTGGAATCGGCTTAGTTATAAATTTGAGCATTTATATTTTTATATACATCGTTTTTATTTCGGCGCTATTTAAGGTGATGTACTTAGCCTTTTTCATTGAATCAACCATGGTCTTTCATTTGGAAGATTTGCAACTTAAAGATTCTTAACTTGAATTTATTATTGACAAATTATACTCAATATCACTTATGAAGTTTGAGTCCGAACACTCCTTCATAAGGACTTTTTGGTTCTGTAAACAATTCTCTTGTATTTCATAAATACACGAGAACACTTTAAACAACCATTTAGTAATATCAATCTGGATTTCATATTTGCTACATGTATATTTGCTTCATGTATCAAAATACATAAACAAATCACGATATCGTAGACAACATAACATGATGATAATTCCTATTATTAATGCATAAGGAAGTCATCTCACATGTTCCGTATTAAACAATTTAATAAGGTGTCTTTGCATATGAATTTTAGACATTCCTAATATCTTTTATACTCTCTATAAAAGACATCATTTATATTCCAAAGTTGAGTACTAAAACAACTAAGGTTGATTTTAATACGAGTACATCGTTAAAATCAACAGCATGTTGTTTACATATAGTTTAGAAATATCAATGTATCTTTTCACGTTCTTTCTTATGAACACACGTTTCCTCTATATGTTGATTGATAATCAAACTATTTGATATATCTATCAAAATATTTTTTCAATTTTGATGCGTATAAAATGATACTTTCTATCATTTCTTGGATCATATCCATAGACTCACAAACTCAATATTGCTCCCACTGACTTCGAGACATTTTGGTTATTATGTATAAACAGTTTACTGTAAATCATTATTTAGAATTTTCTATTTCAATACATACATACCAAACATAAAGTCATACTAAGTGGTAATTTTGTGAATAAATCCAAATTAACTTGAGCACGTTGAACGCCAAATCTATTACGCTAATTTCAACAATTGAAATTTGCGATATTATTCTTATCAACATTGCTTATTTAATTCCAAATACATTAGTCTTGCTCATAAAGACACAATCGCGGCCGATGGATTACATCCCTTTAGTTATGACTACCAAAATCATATTTTGATAGTGTACTTGGAATTCTTTCGGATTTGCGCATCATACAATATCATGGAGTCAATGCTCATAATGATTTAATTAAACAATCGAGGTTTATATATTTTCAATAGTGATAAGAAACTCATAGTTTCTCTGCAATGTACGAGAATGCTCATTAAACACTCTAATGCGATGTGTTCGTTTAGGTTAGTTTCATCTCATCTAATCAGTTCTATCTATGGATCGTATCAAATTCATTTTACTACCAATAATTCCTCAAAGAAATTCATTTACAATGAAGTTGGTATTTCTTGAAACAACAATTGTTTCTCAGTGCAACATAATAGGTATTCATAAACATTTTATGAATTTCTTTATTTATAGAACTGATTTGGTTTTAGTTTGCAAAACTTATGTTCAAAACATAAATATGTCATCCAATGATAGTCTATCCCAAAATCATTTTTGGCAGATTCATACAGGATCCCTCATGAATAATTATTATGTGCAATCTTTCGACTCTCACAACCTGTCAACTCCTTGGCTAGGATATGTTGAAGTTTCTTATAAATCCTTATCTTATATGATTTTTTAAACTATTATTTAGATGAAATAATATTAACCTTGTGTACTACTGTTAAATACATTACCTTATAGAAAGAAACTAACTCAACTTCACTCATAATTAATCGTACATTGTCCAACAAAGTTCGATTACTCCAGATCGATGCATCATTATGTACCACATGGAGGAGTGACCTTTTGAGATTGAATCTTTATTCATTTTTAGGTACGTTTTATAACTTTTTTAATATACTCACTCATTCGATCAAATCAAATCATTTCTATGGCATGTTATTTTATTTACTTCTGTTTTATACTCAATGAGTTTACCATAGACATATTACATGAGTATCAAATACACATGTCCATGTCGATGATAACTCATCGGTGAATATGATGAAGTATGTGGAACCTATTTGGTATTAATAGACTTGTGATTGCATACATCAATATGTGTCAATCTGAAGAGTTCATTAACTCTTATGATGCTCCCACTGAATGGGTGCATAGCCATTAATTGTTTGAGATATAATTAACATGTATCATATGATTCATAATCATATAACAATACCATCACTCAAAACTACGGCTTAGTCTATATTTCCAAAATAATTGTAAATAATATTAAGTACTTCTATATTTACCAATGCATCACTTTTGTTATGATAACAAATACTGTATTATAGTTTTATTCCATAATATATCTATATATAATAGGAATACCCCAATTTGAAGCTTTTGAATTTACACAAAGACCCTTTTAAAAATGCACTCGACCTAAGGATATTTTTGTCCATCCTTAACCCACGTTCCCTGCATAATAAACTCCTTCTCTACTGTGACAGGCACAGATTTTTCATCGATTTCTATGGCATCTTTAGACTATTCATTTTGAGATAAAGTGTTGATACGAGATTGCGACGTGCTGAAACCGCTCGATCTTCAGGCCATGCCTACGTTTTTGTAGGTTATTAAGTAAAACGCTTGGATTATGTATTTTCATATGAGAGGTAATTTCAGTTTCAGAATCACTAATTCTTTTATATTTGTGTTAATGGAGTTTTATATTTCTTCATCGAAAGTTTTCTGCTAGCAATGGAAAAATATGAAGGGTATACAAACTCTCCCTTTCCTTTCCGACTGATTACCCTTTTAAACCCCCCAAAGTCAAATTCGACACTTCTTTATTTGACCCAAATGTGGATACTAATGGCAACATTTTCTAGACATTCTTCAGGATAAATGGTCTTCTGCTTATGATGTTTGAACTATTCTGCTCTCAATTCAAAGTCTCTTAGGAGGTACTATAAATTTCTATGTTATGGACAAATTTTCCTATTATTGTTCTTTAAAGGACGATGCACTGAATTGCTGTTTGTGCTATTGATTTGTACAGAGCCCAACAATGAATCCTCATTGAATACTCATGTTGCAGCACGTTAGGTGCATCAAGAAGGTTTGTGATTTCAAACTCAATTTTGTTTTTTCAGATTTGTTACTGAATTGTTTGTGAGTTGTATATGTGAGTGTTTTTTTTGGGATGTGTAGAGTTTAGGAAAATGGTGGAGAAGTTGTACAAATCGAGTTGATATTGCTTGAGTTGGAATTTGCAGCAATGTTGTTCTTTTAGAAGCTCTCAATAGTAAGGAAAATAAATGTAATTTTTTTAATTATGGAACTATGTAATGGCATATTCAATTGAAAATTTACATAAAAAGAGTAATGTGAGCATATGTCATAATGCATATAGTTTATACACAATGAAAGACTATTTACATGGAGACGATAATGCAGGCTTTTCACATAAAGGATGGGAGATGCATATTGTTGCTATAACTTCTAACTACCCATGGAAAGTGAAATTATAGAACATGCTCAGATAGCATGATTGGACATTCTTCTGGATAAATGGTCTTCTGCTTATGATGTTCGAACTAATCTGCTCTCAATTCAAAGTCTCTTAGGAGGTACTATAAATTTTTATGTTATGGACAAATTTTCCTATTATTGTTCTTTAAAGGACGATGCACTGAATTGCTGTTTGTGCTATTGATTTGTACAGAGCCCAACAATGAATCCCCGTTGAATACTCTCCATTCTTGCTCTGAGCAAACACAAATAATTTTAGCTTAAGCAAAGTAGAAGAAAAAAAAACTTAGTAATTATGAAAATGTATCTTACTTTAAAACCAACAAGATAGCCATTTTCTTACTTTAAATTACTGAAGGTATGATTAAAGTTTCTTATGGTCGAGTACTTATTGAAATAAATAGTGATTCTAATTTTCCTAATCAAATGGATATGATCAATGAAAATAACGAGATGACCTTTCAAGGCGTTGAGTATTAATAGGTACCCATGAAATGTCAGAGTTGCAGTAGCTTTGGACACAACGATAAATCTGTGCATATGAAAAAGCATAGGCCTCAAGACATAGATTCGATATATGAGTCTCCAAACCCAAATGAAAATAGAAAACATTCAACTGCAAATTGGAGAGTATGGTCATGTACCTAAAGATACCACAGTCCAGTTTATACAGTCCAGTTTTAATACAGATAAAGAAGTGTAAATGGAAAAATCATAATCTATATAGAATGAGGAAACTCTCATTTGAAAATTTTGAATTGTCCAAAATGCCCCAACATCTTTCATAGCTCTCAATTAAACAATAGAGGGCAGTTTTGTACTCCGTTGTCTAAAATATCCTTTGATCACTACTACTATCTAAAATATCCTTTACCACGTTCTCATGGAAGTAAATTTTCACACAACCTTATCTCCTATTTGTTTTACGAAACATAAAATTTAGCCTCTGTCGAACCTAACATAACCCTAGAAGACGCAGCCAACCAGTCTCCTTCACCATCATCTACACGTGTTAGTCTAATCATGGCGTGGATATCCAAGACACGGAAAGCCTTTTGCGCTAGAAACTATATAAAGTGGAGATAAAGCAAAAGGTAGTAGTGCAGTTTGTTGTGCAAGTTTAGCTATGAAAGAGGCGTAACATAAACGGAGAGTTGAGAGGTAACCGGGTTATTTTACAATTTTTTTTTTAGGTTTATCTATTGTTATTTGGACATTTAAGATAAGATGAATGATGTAAGTGTCCTTAAACTAAGTCAAGATGAACTGAAACAGTTTGATTCTTCATATTGCGCAAACCTTGCTTTGAACATGTCAGAAAATCTACTTTAATTTTATACGAAATTACATGTGAAATTACATGTCTTAAAGGTCCCATGTGCTAGCTGGACAGAAGTATGATTTTAGAGCTATAGGTGCAGTTGAGTAAATTATGTCAATCTAAAAGCATGTAGACTTATCATTACATGCTCGAATTTATGACAAGTACCGCATACTTGGATTTAACTTTTAGAAGGGCCCACAATGGAAAAAAATCTATGTTACTATTAATTTTCAGTTATTGAATAGAGCAACAATTAGTTATGAGCTGAACTTTCTACCACACAAGATAATTTAAACGCGATAGTAGAGAGGAGTAGTTTAAGAAATTTTCAAAAATGCAGTGAAGATGATGACAAACGCTATTGAATCTCTTAACATTTTGAAAATTTTGAGGTTTACAATTTATCTGCATGTGTACAAAAATGGCTTCTTTAGATATAGTTGTTGTGATGTATAAAGTTAGTGAACGTATAATTAATGTTAGATATTTTAATTAATGACATTTTTAGAATGATCTAATTGATTCTTACTATAAAATAGTGAATTAAATTTGCAGATGGCTTGCTTAAGCATGAGAATGGTGTAGGCGAAAGAAATTGGAGGCAAAGCCACTGATTTGATGCAAATTGTGAAAGCAAGGGCTATGCACCTTCTATAAGTAAGGCCTAAATTTGTTTTATAGGACACAAAACACCATTTACTCATGGCTGTTGTTTGTGCACTGAAATACCAAGATTATTGTAGAAATAAAATGTAGTAATAAGTTCTGGGTACATAACATGTTCAATAAGATTTGTCACCGATTGTCAAATAACAAATGTTTCAGAGCTTGGTCGGATAGGATCATGTATTGTTAACCTTACTAAACATTTTGATTTTTTTATTCTTTTAAGATTTGTCCTTCGTACAGAATGAAAATAAGGTTTCATGTTCTGTTTTTGCTTAATTATTGTAACTTATTATGTTGTTTATGTACGATTGGATTCATATCATATACCATGATGTGTAATTTATGTGTTTGATTTAGATTAAACGAGTCTTCGCTCCTTTATGAGAAAAATATTGAGGTGGGCTGTTGAAACTGAAATGCACTTCAGATAGTAATGCCTCTATTCTGTAAGTTGGACATCTTTGTGTGATGTTCTGATTTCCATTTTATATTCTTGACAGATATTTCTATGCCTGTTATTTGGATCATTGCCTCCTCAATTGATATTCAGATTTGCTTAATCCTACATGTATTCATAGCAAAATTTCATTATTGAGATCAAATGCATATATCAATTGATTTGCTTAATCTTTTATCTAGACAATATTAAAAAATAATGGGAAAACCAAATCTAAGTGAAGCTTTTGAAGTATCCTTAACGGATGATGTCGGTGTGAATTGGCTGTATATGAATTCTTATGTTTTTTGTATTCTTCGCTGCTATTACCTTAATATTATTCTCTTTGGTTCGCTACTTAGTGCTTTTGGTATCAAACCAAAATAAATTAAGTTTCTTTTGTTGAAAAAGGAATTTATAGATATCATAGTCTTTTCTTCTAATGGTTGGTAATAATTCTCAAAAGTCTGTATTTTCATAATTTTGATAGTTTACATTTTGTGTTTGATGAATTGTATATCAAGCTTCAGAATGAAAAATATGGAAATATTTGATGCTTTCTTTATTAAATCACTCCTATTTTTTATGGTGTTATATCTCCATTTTTTTTCAAAGTTGTATTTCGGATAATTTTCATTCTCTAAATTTATAACTTTTTAATTTCAGGGGAAACACATAAGTGGAATTGGAGCCTATGGTCAACTGCTACTTGGATACAAAATACATGTATTAGTGGTTTGTAGTTTGCCTTCATATAGAACCATAGGTGTGTGAGAAGTTTTGAAGTTTACTTCTTTAATACTCTTTTGCAGTCAACTATAGATTTAAGTTCATAAAGGTATTGATCTATATATTCTGTTTGAGGTTAATGGTAGGATGTGTTAAACTTCCTTCCATTTTGCATAGGGTGGGCTGGATTTTCAAAAATCTGACATTATCCAATCAGATTTATATATTAATAATTGGATAAATAAAAGTGCATGTATTTGTGTATGTGTTTACATGCGTACTGAGTCTTTGCATCTTATGTTTAAAACCTAATTACTACAGCTTAGAAGTCCATATATAATTTATGTTGTAGTAATTTATATATAGAAATGGAAAGTTATTTTATTAAATGTAATCCACTCCGTGAATCTGCACTGAATATTTGTGAACGAGATTGCTTTTCTGGAAAAATTTCATTAACCAATAAATTTTACATTAATAAGTAATTAAACTTACCAAAATTGATGCATGCATGTTGAGACAAACGATAGAAATAACGGGACTCCTCCATTCCAATTAAATTAGGTATGTGTACATTTGCATTAATTATTTCCATCCATTAATTTTCTCCTTTTCCATTCCGTTTTAACTTTGAACCCTACATCCCAAATTGACCTATATTTTGATTTTGAATTCAATTTAAAAATATGACATTGAAGAAGTGGACATTTTAAAGTAAAAAGGGAAAGTCCCTTCTCTTTTGCTTGCACTCCAAAGATAAGCCAAATCAGCAATTAATTTGTGGATTCAAAACTTTAGATCGACACTACAGATATAATTAGTGTTGTTTTATTTTATTTTTGTAACATCCCTAATTTTTTATAACACTATTCAGGAAATCACTAATATAGTCCTGTTTTGTAGGTTACATTAAAATGAATTTAACTCACGGTTGTCTTTGCACACGTCCAACGGACGTGCCATACATACTAGTATTCATAATATGAATATTGAAATATAGCTACGTCTACTTTACAGTCAATATTGAAAAATAGTAATTATTTCACAAATAATGTGTGGTACGTTTTACCAAAACAATTTTCGTACTTTGAGACAATTAATAAGTGATGTATGGCATGCTCCCACTATTTCCGCCATTACTATAATAACTACTTAATTTAGAGGCCCATCTTTCACTTAATATAAAGTATTTATTTCAGATACTATAACCAATTTAAAGTGGAGAGTTCTTTAATCAACTATTTTGAACCCATAGAAACAAATCTCATAGAAAACAATTTTCTATGCAAAAATAGATTTCGAAATAGAAATCATATTTCTTATTCCAATATTAAGTATCTTTTATTATTACTACAATTCTTGTCTCTGATATTTCTTTATGAAGCAAAAGTGACCATTCACTTTCTTAATCCCAAATATACCTTAAATCACATCTACTCTTGTACATTCATTAATGTTTCTAAATTGTCAAACCATTTAAAATAAAAACCCTTACTACAATATCACAATGAACTCTTTAGAAAAGTACATTTGATTATCCTTAACTTTTAAACACATCATAAATGATGCGCTTTGCGTAAACTGATCAAACTAACATTTCAGTGATCAAGTTCTTAGATTTATATTGTACTTTTGGTCTAGTGTTACATTTAACACAATGCGATCCTTTTGTAATCAATCAAATTGAATACTTGATCTCACACTAAGGTTAATCTAATTTTTAGATAAACTAATTTCATCAAAACATTGTACATTACAAATTTCGATCGTTAACCATATAGCATTTATATGTGATTGTATTTGGATCAAATATCCATAGTATTGTATTGCTTTTAAAGTTCGAAACTCATAGAATGCAATGCATGGTCTCAACCAAATAAACTCATATGCAACCAAACTATGAAAGTATTAAGCAGTTGTAAAATTAGGCACTTGCATGGGTATAGAAATGTTCACATGCAATAAACATTTATTAGTAAGCATATGTTATATTTCTATTTGTCAATTTTCAATTCAGTTCATTTGTATGTCTTGATTGATAAACGTTTTATCAATCATTTTAAATGCACAAATTTATCAACGTAGATTATTATAACATTATATAGCAAATGTTCTTCCAATATTAAAAAAGGTTAAATGTTATCATTTCATTTTTCTAATAAGGCTCCCACTTGTCGTTTATGTCTTGTTAAACCCTAATTCGAAACATAGAAGTCTTTGGACTTCACAAGTGGATGTTAGGACTTGTATGCCTTGGGATTCTGAGCTTGAGGAAAGCTCAACAAACCATAGGCCCGCATGCGATGGATAACCCTTTATCGGTTGTATCACATACAACTTCTAACCTTTGATACCTTGTCCTAATCCCACCTTTACCTTGAGGAAAGCTCAACAAGTAAAGTGAGACTATTTACTTGGACTGTCACTTCACGACGGCCTAAGTATAATGCACGTACCTTAAGGAAAGCTCAACAGCTACGTGCAGTTATCTTTCCTCGTCCATTCAATATATTAATAGTACTACACATAACATCCCTAGCTTGTGGAAAGCTCAAAAACTAAGGAGTATGCAAGCAATCTATTAGTATATAAATGATAGATGACAACTTTATATTAAAGATTCATAATTTTTAATATATTATATCAAGTGATATCAACTTATGGTATAACGTATTTCTTATGAAATACTCCCATGATTAAGTGTCGGACACATTGGAAATTACGGTATACATTCATTTGCATATGTTTTTATTCCTTAAGTCTGTTTAGGGTTTCTTTAATGTTCCACCTTTAGTTTATACATTTATATCATATAAGTTTTATTATTATATAACCTTTATATTTCATATTACTTATATAATAGTCTTATATATAATATCTTATTTAATTAATTTTATTTAATTAACTCTTTAATTAATTTTAAATTAGTGTTCTAATACAACTTTTATATTGGACATATCTACTATAACCTTTATAGTGTAACACATATATCTTATATATGCGTATGTTTATTTAGCTAATTAACCTTTAATTAATTTATTAAATGAAACAATTTTAATTAAATTGTATTAATTTCGAAATTTTATTTTATATACATACATGTATACTTATGTTATCTTAAACACTTGAAATAACATAACATATATCAACGTATATAATACATGCATATAAGTATTAATTAATTGACTCATTTAATTAATTAATTTTATCAATCTTATTAATAAATTTTAAAATTTGAAATTAATATTTAGATAGTTTCAAACATTTTAAACTTTTCATTACATTTTCAAACATTTTGAAGATTTATGTTATATTATAACCTTTTTTAATAAACATGTTTTTATTTTAAATTTAACTTTTAAATATAAAATCTTGTCTTAATTTTCAAAACGATTTTGAAAATTAGCCCAAGGCCCAATTCAAATTGGGCATTTTCTATTAGGGGCACCTTTGGGCTCACTTCACCTTGCAGGTAACCAAGTAGGATAAAGTACTTGATTATCCAATTCCAATCCTAGACACCACTTTCTCGACACCGTACTAAGTGAGAGAGCTTAATTAGTCAGTCCTAGCATGACTAATTTAGACCGCAGCTATTGGACTTTAATACCATTGAAGGAACTGGGGCAGCCCGTAGTGGAAGAAATTGATGAATTTCAAAAAAAAATTACCATTTTGGATCTTTAATGGGCATATGAAGTCTAAATTTCAGTTAGAACTTTTTTAAATTTTATTTTAAATAAAATCAATATTTTATTTAATATGGTAAAAAGGAATTTTAAATTTAGTTTTAACCTATAGGTATTATGATGAATGTATCAAATACAATCATTTAAGTGAAGTGTGAGTGCAGTATATAAGTGGTGTATATAAATTAGAGTATATCAAATATATTCTTATATACATATTTGTGTGTGACTGTTACTTATTAAATTGAGTTTAGAGAAGGAAAATTTTCATTTCCTTCTCTTAACTTATTTAATTAATGAGGGGGCATAATATTTTAATTAGAGAGAGGAAAACTGTTCATTTCTTTCCATTTAGTTTGATTGATTGATTAATTAAATAACATTAATGACCAATTTAACTATGGCATGAAATGTAAGTATATCCAAATATATTTACAGTGAATATTATGCAAATGCAATATATAGGAAGTGCGCATAATCAGTGCTTGCCTTTTAAATATGCCTTTGTTGTCTAACCCTTTTTTTAAAGAAACAAAACAACATTTATATTTACTTATGCATATATGTTAGAAAGTTTTTTACATAATCAAAAGTTTACACATATATAAAAAACAACCAGTTAAGTTAAAGAAAGCAATTAGTAAGGAGAGTAAAAGGTGGAGAAGTTACCTTATTTCATTAACTTATCTTTAATGCTATTTTAAAACAATTTGAACACTCAAACACATATATATATACGCATATATGAATAACTACAAAGTATATTTTAAATTAACATAACATATGTATATACATATATGTAATCTTTGTAATCTATTGCATATTTTAAAATTAAAGTAACAAATTGAAATCTTTTTTAACTTAAAAGGGATTCAGAAGATTTATAATGTTTTGCACAAAAGTCCACTTATGTCTTCCACCTTTTAATTGAAACAACTTTTAAAAAAAAATCAACAACAACCAAAATTGTATTCAAAACAACAAATATGTGAAACATGTATTCAATCTCCAAATTTATTTGAAAATAATTTATAACAGTATATTCAATTTCCAAATATGTAACATAAAATCAAATCAATTAATCAAAACAATTTTCAAAATAAAATATTGTTCAAACAGTAGTTTCTAAAACAGAAAAAAATTAGACAACTAAGGCATATATAAATTTATGGTAATAAGATTCAAGTCTAAACTAAACATACAATATGAACAAAAGGGAAAAAGGGGTAATGGATTTAACGATATCTACAATAATTAATATAAATAAATAAGGGATGAAATACATGTGCAGATCTAAGCAGTATCAAATAATAAACATGCTTTTAATTAAGATAAAAGGGTTTTGAATCACATGTTTTAATATTAACTAGTGTGAACCCGTTTTATGCACACGGATGTTGTTAAATTTAGAGTATGTAATATTGATCAATTTTTCTAATGATTGTCCCAATTGCATTGGCTTAGGCGTATTTATAGTAGTCTTATAGTTGTCAACGGCTAAGTTCTTATTGTCATAAATTTCCTTATAATTAATGGAAAATAGCATATCCTTGAATCACATTGATTTTAATGAGAATATCCGTAGAAGAGGCGGATGAAGCTTAGATTTGCATGCTTATAATTTGTGCATTATTGCATTCCATTAGACCAAATAGTTGTTTGTTTAATATCATGCATCAAAATAATCAAATGCATAAAACTGAAACAAATTTAAACTAAGATAACTTTTGTGAAATCAATAAGACATTAGTATCTAGATCACACTCTTGGTAAAGTAATATAATGTGTATAACATAAATAATTAGTGCTCATTTTTGTTAGGATATTCTTTATCGTATCATGCCTTTCACTAAGTTTAAGTGCTGAGATTTACCTAACGTTATATTCACACTTTTGCAGTTTAATTAGTAACTATATGTTTTAGAAGACATGATTATGAATAGAAGGAAAATAATTCAAATATGAATCACATATGCAACTGATAGGTACAAAGGATTGTTTGAGGTAGCTCTTTGTATTAATTGAAATTTAACACCAAGACGAAATTTCGTTAGCTACAATGGCAGCATATCAAGGCAAAATTTGACTGAAGCAGTGGATGTAGTTCATCCAAGCATATCAATCTGGTAAGGTCTTGAGGTCACTTCAGATGGAAGGTTAGTGCCACTTCAATCATCACTGTGCACATAGTTACAGAAACAGGTAAAAGTATAAGCAATAAGCATGCAAGTGGACAAAATCAGATATTGAACTCATAAGCAAATGTCGCAAATAAACTGCACAAATGATCAGCACATCTATTCAAAAGTATGATATAGTCTTACTCTCTTTAAGTACTCAAGCAATTGCAAATGAATAATAAGAAATAAAAATAACTGGAAACTTTGCCAAAATTGCTCTGTTTTGAAATTAGCAAGCTGGCTCTGTGTGAGGCTCTTCCTTTCAGCAACTATAGCTCCTACAAAAAAAATTCAAAAATAATTAGAAAATAAATTTACTAAGTAAATAAAAAATGTAGAATTCATTCTGGGGAAAAAAATATAATTGTAAATTGATATCAATAATTTGGTTAAGGAATAGTGAAATCCTCTCTTATTTTGATCTAATCCTATTTAAAAATTCCTACCCAATTAGTTGGTATATCGGAACTTCTGAAATCAGTTTCACATTGTAAATCATGTTTGGCAAGTATTGATGAATTTTTAATGATATAGTTTTTCTCTTGATGGAAATATCATATCTCTTGATGGAAATATCATACCTGTTTATAGTATATTTTCCATATCTCAATTTAGGGCGTAATAAATTTCGGTGGAGTGTGCAGCATACCTTTTGGGAGCCTGTTCTCTTCTTAAGTTGTTGAAGAAATCTCTTTCCGGTTTGAGATCGTCGTAATTCAACATTTAGCTTTCGGGGTCTATGTAATGCAGTCGACCTTTAAAATCTACTGTAAATAGTTGACACGTTATATGTTGGTGTGGTAATGCATTCACATTATCTATCTGTGATTCAATCCGGTCTCTAACTCATTTGTAGACGTTATTGTAAGGTTTAGAATCACTTGTAGAATCACCATCAGAGCCCAGAACGATCAATTGATCATCATACCTGTTTGCAGAGAGAAAAATAGCTCAAACCAAAAAAAACCTAAAAGCATTTATTATTAAAAATAAACCAATTGTTCATCAGACCAAGAAATAAAATTTTCAAATAGTCCATATGTACAGATCGAAACAACATAATAGTCCCGCAGCATAAAGTTCTGCTGGCAGTTGTTATTAAAGTTTATAAGATCGTTGATCAAGATTTTTTAATATAGGAAGTATTTCAATGGGCTTCAATGACCGATTGGACTGATGTACATGTGGTAATTTAGCAGCCTTGAATGATTCTACAATGGCTTGAATTTGCTTTTCCCTTTGAATACATTTATGCATATACATGTAACGTCAGTGTATAACAAAAAACATTGTTAAACGTGTAATTTTGCTGATAACAAAAAGGAAACAAAAATCTTAGCCTACCCTCTATTAAAATTTTGCATTAAAATGTTCTTTCCTACCTTGGCTTCCCATAATTCTTTCGCTTGTTTCTCTATCAATGACTGAAGAACAAAACAAACAAAAATGTGAAGAGTCATATGTCACGGTTACCAATAATTTAGCAAAGAAAGGTCACCATATAAAGTCATGCTGACATACATGTTTAGCTGAATCCATGGTAAGAGATGAGATATATTCTATCTTGATCAACAATGAAACACCTTTATCTTTAGGTCGTTCTTTCACTCTGATGCCGTCACGTTTTACTGAAGTGACTATCTCAATAGGACACAGTAGTTCTTCATCATCTAGATCAAGGGTTGGGAGGACATCAGCTAGACTGGATAAATTGTAAAGTTTATGGATGAGTAAAAAGTGGAAGATATAGTATGAAAAAGGTTGCAAAATAGCTTTCCCTATAGCTTACTTCTGGTCGAGAAGGTGAAAGGGTATTAAGATCAAGTTCAAGGTAATATTTAGGCATGTAATTTTTCTCAAAGGAAGTGATAATATACTTTGTATGTCTGACCCATGATAAAATATCGAAAATTCCATATGAAAATCCTTTTAAACAACGAAATAACATGTTGGTAATAAAATAAATGTGAAGAATGTAGTGTCAAAGCACTGAAAATAATGGTCAAAACTTTAATTTGGGAAAGCATACACCTGGAGCATGCCTGAAATAGAGGTTGGGAATTACAAATCTTGAATGTTACACACCAAACTCCTTCTAACAGGAGATTGCAAAATGTAATGTACCCCAAAATTCAGCTAAATGGCTACATAACTTGGTTGCATTTTAACAGACGTTTGATGTATAGTTGTCTGTTAGGTAGACATCCATTACAAAGCGTTTGTCAAACAGATGCATATATGTTGGGTGCCAGTTTAACAGCCAGCCAATAGTGGATGTGTAGCAGGTACCCATAACAGGGTGCTAGCGGAATTTAAGTTGAACTACCCAGTTGAAAAATGATCCAGATAAAAAGAGAACCAACTGTTAAATAAAACAAATCTATTTTTGTTCAACCAAATTTGCCCGACAGTGATCATGTAAAGAATTTTTATTGCAGTATATAGCCAGGTCAATGTGCTATTGTGTCTAACTTGTTCAGTTAGCACTGAAAAAGTATCTACAACAGAAGTAAAAATTAAAGTAGCAAAATAAAATATACATCAAAGTACATGATAGTTAATTTATATTTTAATCGAACTAAACAATATTTAAACCCTAGTACATAGATGTGGTGGTTTTATAATTTACCTTAAATTTAATTAAATATTATTATAAACATTTCATAAAATTAGTTTGTATTGTTCTCCCTCTAAATACAACAGAACTTTTCTCAAACACAAACTGCATTGCTTTATTTTCAGGCATGTTGTGATAAAGGAGACCAAAAAATTAATTAAGAAATAAAGGGGGGAAAAGCAATCAAATGTTACATCATAAGTATACCAATAGATTATCTAGATTAACGGCTGTGATTTTTCTTTTAAATGCAATAGTTTTTCATTGCGTAATAGTAGGGAATGTAGTCGGTGAAGCAAATCTGTAAACTGTCAAGATCATATTTTCATCGCTTGTCATTTTATATTAGATTTCCATTATTGTCAATGATAGGTAGTGAAATTCACTAACCTATGTATGCGTACGGATTTTAAATTTTTTTAGATATGCATCGATAGACCCATGTCTAAATGGGAAAAATTCGATGATGTAAAACCAAGTGAAAAGGATGTTTTATTTAGTCAGAAAAAATTAGTATTATAGTGGTATGAGTTTGCATATAATGCATCATGTTGAAGAATGCTAGCTAATATGCATACTATCTAAAATATCAGGAGTCATATATGGCTATATAGGGCAAGCAAGCATGAACAAATTATAACTTCCAATCAGTGTTCCATACTGTTGAACGAACATTGCACAACAAATTGAATTTTAGAGAAAGTTTTGTGACAGTAGACATTATATATGAAAAGGAAAAAAATAATTCTATTACTTTTGTAATGTTAGATAGCTGATGAAAGAAAAGAATATTGGGCGCACTTACGTTGCCATTTGCAGAACTGAACAACAGTGCACATTCCTATATAATCGTGTTCAGAGAGAGTTAAATAGATATCCAAGTAAGCTAGCTATATTGGTAAAGTCGTTTTTTAAGGTTAAATTTTTTCCATGTTGTTTAAACTTTTTAATCTGAATTTTAGATGCTGAAATTTTTTGGTGTAAAGAGGAACCAATGAATATGGGTGCATGTAGTTATGTAAATCATCGCTTATCCACTGTACATAATCAAAAAATTCAATTCATTGTTTAACAAAACAATTTAAGTTGTAACCAATACACCTAAGTTTTCATTAATAGGCAGGAGAACCATGTGCAAGCACATATACAGATAAAATCAAGATACAACATATGAATACAGTATACCAAACAGTAGTTTAGTTAATTTTAACAAAAAATGCAAATTAGAACTGCAATGGTAAGCCATAGCGGTAAGCAAAATCCGTTGCAATGAAATAGAAATTCATTGAAATGGAACAGATATAAATTGTGGAAATAAACGGTTGTAAATTGAGAGCATAACATCATAAAATCTAAGGCACAACTGGAACGATGCTAAGGATAAATGCAAGGTTAATATTAGTTTACTGGTAGGGAAATATATGTAAATATGATATTTAAATATACCTATGTTTTGAAGTGGATGCATGTATAATTTGGTCGCTGGAGGAAGGTTCGGTGTTGAAGTTGTGTGAGTGCAGCACATTGAGTTAATCTTCGCTGGTAATGTACACACCGTCTATTGAGTTGTTTATGCGTATGATTACCTATCAAAAAGAAATGCATTTATATAATGTACATAAATGATTCAAAACGAATCAAATGGAAACATCAACAATAAATATGGAAGGGAAAAAAACAATTTTGTTGTACACATGAAGCATATCCAAATATTAAAAAGGGAAATGGAAGTAATAAAAAAACGATGATGCAATCTTGAGTCAAAATTTTAATTTGTTGATAGAGTAAAATGGATTCATTAAATCGGGAAAATAAATAATAAAACTTAAATTAAAGCTTTTTGCGTGCAATTAAAATATGTAGATAGATTACCACCATTCATTGCAAGCAGGATATTATTTAGTATAAAGTTGCAATTATTCCGTTGAACAGAGCACAATTAAACTACCGAAATTTAAATATTAAATACTGGTTTTAATTTTCATTCATGAAATTTGGGTGTAGGTATAAAAATAAAAATAAAACCGTTGTATAAAAGCACTTAAAATGTGAGACAGCTTATAAACAAAATTGATTTGGGTGTAGTAATTCATATTCTCAGAATGTGACAATGAAAACAAAACATTTAATTGATCGGATTATAGAAATGCAATTACGATTTGTAGGCAACAAATTAAATTACCTCAATATTAAATGTTCCGCTCTTAGATAGGACTAAAAGTTCAATTATTTAAGAACAATTGCCTTAGTGTTTTTCCACTTTCCATCAAACTGTCAACCAAGTACAGTTGAGTTCAGCACCTAGCCACCGTAAAATAAATCCTTATATTTGGATGTCAAACAACCTATATCATGATAACGTGGTTAAAAACTTACGTGCACCTTTAATTAATGTATCAGTCGAAAGTTTTATAACTTACCATTGCTTCAAAAATATCTACTGTATAATTGAGAGGACGTTTTATGAAATTTTTAACCTCTAGAACTCTCTTGACCTACTGAAGTCCCAATAAAAAGATAAGAAATTGTCAGTTAAAATAAGGAAGGAAAATGAAATTGAAAAGTAGTATGCAATCAAGATTCATGTTATACGATCCAAGGTCCAAGCTATTTCACATAAACCGGAAAGCAAAGTACTGAGAAAGTCGATATAAATTAATGCAATACAGTTTAAACACATCTGAGTTATACAAATTTACTGAAGAAAATTATTAGGTACGTACAAAAATATATCAATCATCATAACTACATCACGTCAACAAAATCAATGGTAGAACAATCTAAACTTTATACAAACTTATTGATAATAACTCTATCGAATTTGTAGCTAAGAAATTAAGATTCCACGTACTATTTTGCTTTTGCAGATGTAGGATTTATACTCAAGAATGCAAAACATTTCTTGTGAAATTCCTTGTAAAAAATTATAAGTTTCATTAACTACTTGGTTCATTTCCTTTTTGAGAATATTCGTTTAATCCAATTTGAAGTAAACATTTTTATTTTCCTCTTTATTTTTCATATACGTGCTTAAACTCTACCTCCTGCCCAATTAAATTCTCAAACAACAATGTTCATTTTAGAAAATGGAAGGGAAAAAAATAGTGTTGTAGTGTACATGAAGCATATCCAAATATTTAAAAAGGAAATGGAAGTAATAAAAAAATGATGATGCAATCTTGAGTCAAAATTTTAATTTGTTGACAGAGTAAATGGATTTATAGAATCGGGAAAATAAATAATAAAACTTATATTAAAGCTTCTTGCTTGCAATTAGAATATGTAGATAGATTACCACCATTCATTGCAAGCAGGATATTATTTAGTATAAAGTTGCAATTATTACGTTGAATATAGCACAATTAAACTACCGAAATTTAAATATTACACCACTGGTTTTGATTTTCATTCATGAAATTTGGGTGTAGGTATAAAAACAAAAATAAAACAGCTTTATAAAAGCACTTAAAATGTGAGGCAGCTTATAAACAAATTTATTTGGGTGTAGTAATGCATATTGTTAGAATGTGACAATGAAAACAAAGCATTTAATTGATCGGATTATAGAAATGCAATTACGGTTTGTAGGCAACAAATTAAATTACCTCAATATTAAATGTTCCACTCTTAGATAACACTAAAAGTTCAATTATTTAAGAAGAATTACCTTAATTTTTTCCACTTTCCATCAAACTGCCAACCATGTCCAGTTGAGTTCAGCACCTAGCTACCATAAAAGAAATCCTTATATTTAGATGTCAAACAACCTATATCATGGTAACTTGGTTAAAAACATACGTGCACCTTTAATTAATGTACCGGTCGAAAGTTTTTATAACTTACCATTGCTTCAAAAATGTCCACTGTATAGTTGAGTGGACGTTGAAAGTTTATGAACTTTTTAACCTCTACAACTCTTTTGACCTATTGAAGTCCCAATAAAAAGATAAGAAATTGTCAGTTAAAATAGAATAGAAAAATAAACTTGAAAAGTTGTATGCAATCAAGATTCATGTTATATGATCCAAGGTCCTAGCTATTTCACATAAAAAAGAAAGCAAAGCAATAAGAAAGTTGATATAAAATCATGCATTACAGTTTAAACACATGTGAGTTATACAATTTTACTAAAGAAAAATTAGAAAGTATGTACAAAAATATATCAATCATCATAACTACATCACATGAACAAAATCAATGGTAAAACAATCTAAAATTATACAAACTTATTGATAATAACTCTATCGAATTTGTTGTCAAGAAATTAAGATTCCACATCATTTTGCTTTTGCAGGTTTAGGATTTAAACTCAAGAATGCAAAACATTTCCTATGAAATTCCTTGTACAAAATTATAAGTTTCATTAACTACTTGGTTCGTGCTTGTAATTTTTTAACTAAATGTTCATTTCCTTTTAAGAATATTCATTTAATCCAGTTTGAAGTAAACATTTTTGTTTTCCTCTTTTTTTCATATACGTGCTTAAATTCTACCTCCTGCCCAATTAAATTGTCAAACACAATGTTTGAGTATTTACCTTTTTAGAATAAATGAATGGATCTAAAGGTAGAACGATCACTGCCTATCTCATGACATCCTCTGATTCCAGATTCGAAAAAACTTTATCTTGTCCATGTATGATACAACCATCTTCATGTTCCACTACCTTTTCTGAATAAATGAATGGATCTAAATTTAGAATGATTACTTCCTATCTCATGACATCTTCTTTTTCTAAGTTCGAAAGAAACTTTATCACATCCATGTATACCTTCATGTTCCACTAATCTTTTCTATTTTTATTTTAACCTTTTAACACACACACCGTAATATAATCATTCTTTTCTTACTAAACTCTCTCTCTCTCTCATACATATTACACACACACAGAGAGAGACACACACACATACACACACACACACATATATATATAGACACACACACACAAACACACATGATGGACATTAATATTAATTTACAACTATCATATTCCAAAACATACAATTATTTATAATGTACAATTAGTTTATATGTACAACTTTTTATCAAAGTAATACCCTAAATTTCTTCATAATCAGATCATAGTAAATAACTGAAAAAAGTGGTTAGTTAAAAATATTTCAATAGTGAGTTGCATGAGTGAAACCTTGTTATGCATATCGAAATGTCCCAAAATTAGCAAGTGCCAGTTTGGTAAGTTGTGAATATGAAAATTTGTATAGATAACCTCTTAATCGCTAACAAATGAAAAGTTTAAGTATTAATATATAAAAAATTTGATTTAATATTTTTTATATGTGAATCTGATAGATGGTCAACAACTTGAAAGGGTTTGGATTGAAAATTATGTAAACATAGAATATAATTTTCCTAAAAGATGATAGTGTTACAGCATGGAATTATTTATATGAATCTGAAATGCAAGTAAGAAATAACCAATTGAAACACAGAGGTAGCACCAAAGATGAACAAACTACAGCTTTATCAAAATAACTGATGTATTGTTCTCCAACTCGAGATAGAACAGAAAACTAATTAAATGGGGAAACACGAATATCTAAATTAGCTAATCTGTAATGTGTACTAACCCATAAAACGGCTGGCAATCGGAATCAGACTGAGCAAGTGTAGGGAAGTAGCTGGAAGGATCAAGGGAGAAAGACGAAGGACGGCCGAGCTTCAATCTGAGAACAGCCATCGGAGATACTCAGTCGTGACGATGAACGATATGCCTGAGATTTGAGAAAGAGAATGGTGGATCTAGGGTTAGGTTTAGGGTAGGGAGAGAGGACATAGAAAGGAGATGCGTGGAAAAAAAAGATAAGGGCACGAAGATGAGCCTGTTCATTTTAGAAAATGCTGAGGTGCTTGTGCGTTGGAATGTAACTCAGTATTTATTGATTCAGCCGGATGAAATGGGGAAGAAGGGATTAATGCTGGTGAGGAATAAATTTTCAGCTGTACGAAAAGGAAGGAAGAGGAGAATATTGAGAGTGTAGAAGGAAATAAAAACGACCGTTCATTTCCAAAAATGGGTGGAGGCTTCTGTGAGCTTGAAACTAAACTCACTAATAATATAATAGTATAGATAAATTAAGCACATAGTGAACCATTCATATATAGACATATGAAGTATAAAACATATAAATAAATAAATTAGAGCATC
Organism: Allium fistulosum; assembly: GCA_030737815.1. NCBI lineage: Eukaryota > Viridiplantae > Streptophyta > Magnoliopsida > Asparagales > Amaryllidaceae > Allium > Allium fistulosum. The sequence continues at coordinate 92,716,402 of CM060905.1, forward strand.
ACCTTACGATGTTGCCTAGAAATCTCACTTTGAATGATGATATCTCCTCAGATCTTCAAGATCCTCATCCTATCCTTACAATAGATGGATGAACCACTTTTGTTTTATTTATTTTATGTTTTTATTTGGAGTTGAAAGATTTTTGAAAATTTGATTTTTTGTTTTCTTCCATGAAAAGGTAGGAGGAAAGAAAGAAAAAGAATGAATGAGAAAGAATGAATTGTACGTACAGAATGAATTAGAGTATGTTTTATTTGAAAGAATGAAACCTTTCATATTCTATAACTAAAACTTTCCTACTTAATTCCATTGATTGTTTCTCTCTCTCTCCAATCCTTTCTCTACACGTGATATGTCATCAAATGACATAAAATTTCCATAAATTATGTTATCAAATGACATAAATTTTCCATAAATCATTTCATGCAATTATCTTTAATTTACATCTATATCGTATATCAGTACATGCAAATATAACTTTTATAAATGCATTAAAATAATTACAAACAACTTCCAAACATCAAATAAATAATAATTAATATTTCTCAAATATCAATTAGTTTAATCAATTTATAACATTTTATAAATTAATTAAATTATGTGGTTTTTCAAAGAATTCATCATTACGGTTGTGCGGCTCTCAGTCAGCGATTAATATCGAACTATTCGAATATTAACATTCACACATCACTTAGCAGGTGATGTGACATTTTGGTTGAATTTATTGCTTCACGTCTTTTGGTAAAATCCAATTTACTTATTATAAGCTATATCCGATAGTGACAATTATTTACACCAATTCTCTTCGTCGAAACTATATCATATTAGGACTTATGTAATTTGGTAATGGTCAAAATTCCAATACCGTCCATACTCAACTTTGTAGTCCAAACACAAAGTCCTTGGTTCAATAATAACAATTATTATTAACCGAAATGCCCTGACCAAAGACTTTGACTTTGGGTTAACTTCAGTTGACCGTAATACTAACCTCATGTAACTGAGGACCCGAATCTTCTTTTGCATAGTGTTTCACTTCCAATGCTTCCACTCGACCCTACTATAACCATTCGATGGACGCTATGCCACGATTTAATTATAATCAAAGCGGAGCTTCCACATTGAAGATGAACAGTATTCTCAAGTCAAGAGAACTGTGTAAATTAGTCACATCGATATTCTCCGCTTGACCTTAGTTATATTAACCAACAACTATCGAGTGAGTCATTCCACAGTTATCTAATAACTATCAGTACGTAACCCCTTAGTGCCCCCAACAGTCGTGAGTAATACACTGCCCAACATTTGGAGAGCATTATGTACTCTAGCCTCAATGGATACATCGATATCCAATCTCGATGCATCTTGACTAGGAACATTTAAAATGGTATATTTGTTTCATTATGATAAATTACTCATGGTTGCAACACTTTGTAGCTACTATTACGAAACATACCATTTATGGATTTTCTATTAAATATACTTTTAATTAAATGGATTAATTAATATAACCACATTATATCAAGTATATAACAGAAAGAAAATACCTTTATTTCGAACAAGATTAGTCAACGAGTTAGATATATGTAACAAATTGCATAATTGATCCTAAGGCATACCCCTCTATCAATATAAGTGTGAAATTCTAGTGACGTCATCATGATGAGTCGACTAGAGAAAGTTGTCCAAACTGGATGTGGCCTTAGACCTCGAAGGCTTATTCATAGTTTTTAGAATAGGGTTATGTGGTTTTAAACCGATCGGGTCAAGCTTGTCCATGTTCGATGGAGCTTCGTATTGGTATGTCTCCAATTACTTAAAGAAATTTTTGTTTTCCTTTTTGTTTTGTTTAAATGTAAAAAAGCATTGTGTAGAGCGTATTTTGTTGTTACTTGTATTTTTCAAGTATGATTGATGTTCAAATGATAATATGTTTATTTGAGATGCATGTTGCATTAGAGATGCATATTGCATAGTTTATTATAACATATTTATTCGAGGTGCGTGTTGCATTAAATATGCACGTTGCATAATTTGTTACAACATGTTTATTTGAGATGCATGTTGCGTTAGAGATGCCAGTTGCATAGTTTGTTATAACATGGTTATTTGAGATGTTGTTGCATGGTTTGATATAGCATATTTATTTGAGGTAATTGCTATATATGATTAGCATGCTTAAATTATTGATATAATGTTATAGTTGTGTATAATCCTCTTTGTTGAGTATATGATTATGTACATGGAAGCAGCTGTGCACTATTGAGATGTTTATTCACTTGTATTCGCATCTAAATGGCATGCTCTTGTTGTGAAAAAGGTACATAAGATCTGTAGTTTAAATAGTGTGGATATATATCCACACACACATATATGTATATGCATATGTGTGTGTATACACGCTTGTATGTCCGTATAAATCCCCTTAATTATATATATTGAAAAATATTACATGAGAGAGGCAGAATAATATATATAAGTAATTATTTCCTCGTTTGATTGGATTGGGTTGAGTAGATATTCGGGATAATAGATTAAGATCCCATATATATATATACTGTGTTCTATTCATATTAAATAGAGCTAGATGGAGTTGATGTTAATTTATAACATTGTTATAAATTAATTAAACTCTAATTTGTAGTTAGATCAGTGATAGAAATATTATTATGTATTTTATTACCGATACTCTGGATAACTGATTGAGATCCCGTACATATAAATATTGTGTTCTATTCGTATTGAATAGAATTAGATGGAGTTGATATTAATTTATAACATGGTTATAAATTATTTAGAACTCTAATTTGTAGTTATGTTAGAGATAGAAATATTATTATTTATTTTACTAGTAATCAAAAATCAAAAGTACGGCCTTAAAAATAAGTTATAAGGCTAACATAATGATTTAGGCAGGTTGAACTTGTATTAAAATGGCTTTGAAGTTTATCTGGCCTTGATATTGGTTTATTATAGTGTAAATCAATAATTAACTAACTAGTGAATTTCTATAAAGGTGATCTGAGAAGTTAGAAATTACAAAGAAGCATAGTATTATTTACTAGGATTTGATTAAAGTTATAAAATCTCGAATATTGTAATATCATGATTTATTAACTTTAGACCATAACAAATGGTTTGAGATATATGTGTAAACATATATATACAAATTATATACATAAGCTATATAATATTTTGTGGCCTTATCGATAGTTAAACTTAATTTAAATAGAAGAATTAAGTGAAAATAAGCTATAGTATGATTAGTAGGCAAGTGAATTATTTTATAAAATAAGCGTGAGACTTCTATAAAATAATACGAAGAAGATATTATTGTTAGATTGGCGACATAAGTAAGATGCATTTTTTTTTAATTATTTATATGTTTGTATGAGTGAATTGTTATTGATATTGAGATGATAGATTTGTTACTTGGTTGGGTATTGCCTTTGTGTATGTAAATGTGCATAATATGTGTTTATTAGTTCATATAGTTGGATTGGTTATATATATAGGAATATACATACTTGCATAAAGGTTTATGTGATTTATATATATATATATAGTTCTGGCATGTCCGACTTGGGGCTACTGGGAGATGCACGAGATATTATATATATTTATTTTATGCAGTTTAAAGCGTTTATATATAGTTTCGGTATGTCTAACTTGGGGCTACCGATTGGTGCATGGAATCCATTGTACCATTGAGGCGCATGACCTGCAGAAGTGGTCCTGGAGCAAGGGTGAAGAGAGACTAGGACGCCAATCTAGAGTAGGTCATATACTAATCTGTAGTACGATCAGGTGCTGCGGCAGGATCTATAGGCCAACTTTTTTTAAGGTGTTAGTTATCACGGGAGTCCACTTGTTAGTTATGACTCTTGATAGGTATCTTTGATAGCTAATGGCAATTTAGCATGATTTTTCAATATATAATTTAAGTGTATGAGTAGTTCAGTATGTCTGACTTAGTGTTACCGAATTGTGGACGGAATATATATTACATATATATATATATATGTGGATCATGTGATATATATATATATAATTAAAGATGCATGATTTGGGTGTTTTATATATACTAGTTTGGTATGCCTGACTTGTGGCAATCGGGTAGTGCGAGGCACTTTCAGAACGAATCATGATCCACTCTGGATGATAAAACTTCAGTGTTGTGTACCCATGTAGAAATGGTGTACACGTGGCTTAGTTTTTACATACGGTTCTAGTATGTCCATGTAGACAACCAAAAGGAAAGGTCGTTGGTGAGGGAATCCATTGTACCATTGAGGCGCATGACCTACAGACATGGTCCTGGAGCAGGGATAGAGAGATTGGAATGCCATTCTAATGTAGGTCATATACTTCCCGTAGTACGATTGGGTGTTGTGACATAACCTACATGCTAACTTCTTTTGAGATGTTGGTTTTCAGGGGAGTCCATAAGTTAGTTGTGGTTTTCGATAGGTCTATTTGGTATCTAATGGCAATTAGGCATATGTATTAGTTATAGATATTCATATTTAGGTTTTAGGTATGGAGATGCTATGTTAGTAGCATAGTTATATCATTGTATTTGTTTTTCATCTCAGATGCTTCGATAAGGACTGAGAGATCTATAACACCATTGCTTATGAAACATCACTCTTTTTTCATATTCAGTAGCATGGTTTGTTACGGTATTTACTGTTTTAATTATAGAACCACTATTATGTATCTTCTGACTTGTTCGTGTATGGATAAAGTAAGGAAATTATGATAGTATTACCCATTGATCGTTTCTCGTGTTTATTAGATGTATATATGTTGCATATATATACAATACTTAGAGATAGTTCCCCTTACACCAACTTTATGTCTGACCTGTGTTTCGTCTATATCTGTTTATGTCATGATAACTCTTTAGTACTCAATTGAGTAGTTTGGAAGTCAGGTGCTTTTGGGGGAAGACTTATAGGACAGCCGGAGCATTTTAGAGGCGTGAAGTCGATATATTGGATATGTATACTTGTTGGTGATGTAGTACATGGAAGACATACTATTTTGTATATGGGACTTGTAATATCAGATGCTATATTCAAAACCCCATATGATTGGAGTTAATGTATTTTGACTTTCTGTATAGATATTTATTTATCAGTTTCTTCCACAAGTGTAGTCTCTTGTATATTGTTTATCCTATTCTATTCATGCATATTCCGTATATTATATGTTATCTTCCTGTTGTCAGATTGTATAGATGTGCCTTGGTATGGTGCTTTGTTTTAATTTTTACCTCAATAGATCGTCTTTCGTGGTATTCAGGAGTCAGACGTTGTCATTCAACATTGATTCAGGGTATTACGAAGGGCGGATATTCACAGAGGTGGTCAGACAGAAACCATTCAAGTGCAAATTCTATGAGGTTTACACTGGTTTGGCTTATCGCTTATAGATATCGGTTGAACCAAATGGGAATGTTCACATCATAATGTACCTAATGTCAATTTAATACCATTTCTAGTTCTGGTCTTAACTAGCATTTATTTTTGTTCTAATCTCTATCTCTTCTAATTCACTCATCCTTTGCTATTCGAGACTGTGATTCATTAGCAATTCCCTAATAGACAGTTGACTCAACTAAAAATAAAAATGGTCTATATGTATGTACTCAATTCTTATATAATATGTATATTAGTTTATAAAAATACAAATATGGTCTCTCAATATATTCATAGTCTTTAGTTTAGAAAAAAAATTTCTTTACCAAATGTAACAACCTACCATTTTCGACCCTCTGATTTAACACAATTCACGATATTTATACTTTGGAAGCCAAAAGGACGTGTCGTCACTTTAAGATAACAAGAGACAAAATATGAATACATTATATTTATCTCTTTCTAAAACTCACAGCGGAAGGTAATAAACTTATAATATAATCAAAGTATCACTTTATTCAAACCAATAGATCCTACTATATATGTAAGTCATATACATATCCAATCAATCCAGGCACATATATATACAATGTCAAATGATTACGTATATACATGGTTATATACACTAGTAACTGTTTTGCCATCTTTACCTTTAAACGTTACTCGGTACAACATACCAGACTCCATCAATCTCTTGATGAAATAAATGGAAAAAAAATAAAGAGGGTCACACTACATTATAATGAGCCATGTATGTCTACTTTACCACATACTCTAATCAGTTCCATATGTCTACTTTACCACATACTCTAATCAGTCCCAAATAATACTATGGTAACTATAGTAAACGACATACCTTAGTTCTATTTCATTTGCAACCAACAAGTTACTCAAACAATATAACAAAATATGGCAGGCTCGTGAAAACGTGGTCTTAGTCAAATAATAATTACAATAATCAATGACATGGTCTAACCCATTTCCATGCCAAGTTGCACCGTATTACATTAACATATGGCTGCGTAGTTCCATATACAGCTTACAAACCCATTTTCGTACAACAACACGCAACATGGATAACCAAGCGATCATGCTACCATGATAACCAATAGAGGGTATAAACAATCAAGAAATCAATAACAATACCAACCAATAGTCAATACACACACATAAATGCATGCATGTATACATACATACGCACACACATACACAAACATATACTCACACACCCTCCATTATATAAACATCTGTTCATTTCATTTAATCAAGATGTGAAATCACATCAAATGTATCCTAAATGCCACCCGACGAAACCCCAAAAAAAACCTGAGTCGATCCCTCTTCATTTATATAACCCAGCCCTGTTAAGTTTAGGCAAATCTCACCCAATTATTAGCCACTGTGGACTAGTAGTTGCATCATCAGTGGATCGGTGGTAGACGGATGAACATGTGTAGGAGCTCTTTTCTACGCTTATATTTTTGTTACAAATCTTTGTTTCTTTTTTCTCACTCATTTTCGATCCATTCTCTTTTAGATTTTATAAATTTCATAGTATCATTACACTTCAAGTTCATAAAAAGATTTGCATCAAATCATTTTAAAATCACTCCAAATTCCCTTGTTCATAAAACTAGTTTCCAGAAAATCATTTAGATACTAATTCACATGTATCTCCTTCATGTGTCATCCAAATCGAACCAAAAAATTCCAAATGCTGTAAGTTTCGTCTCCATATTCAGTTGTTTGAAAAAAAATATCATTTTGCCTCTATGGTCAAAATTACTAAAAATATCCTTATTTAGCTTTTAGTTATCGAAAAATATGGGTTATTACAACTTATTAAAAACATAGAAGACTAAGTGTCAACCCAGTGGCTTTTGGAACAATAAGCATTAACGACCCTGTGGATGCGAGTGTATATCTTCACATATGTCAGCTCTCGATATAGCTCTAGCATTTGAAAAAAATGAGGATAAATAAATTACTATGAACCCAACTAATAAATCATTGATTAATTTGTTTGTACCATTCTTTATGGATTTATAACAACTAGTCTAGAAGTTATTGCCAACTTTGTCATTGAGCATTGATCAAACATCGGTTGTTTTGATGATTGTAACAAGTACAAAAAATAGCTTTTGAATTAGCTTCTTCCTCCACATACGATGAATTCATCCACATACTTGGACCAATGGTATTAAGAACCATTTCGGCCATTCTTTTCTTTGGGCTTGGTTCATATAGATAAACATCCATTTCGTTCTCATTTTCAACTACGAATGATGTGTTAAGTGTTTACATATCTTCACTATGAAATTTCCATAAGCAATAATTTTTTTGTAAAACTATGTTTTGTTAAATGGGCCTCTACATCATTATCATTATAATAAAAAGGACTTAAAGTTTTACACTTTTTGTAGGGACATCAAACATTTATTATATTTGTCTTATTACGCGATGCTACTTTCATGAATCCCTCTAAACTTAGTTAAAATATGCTTGTATTAATCCTTTACACCCTACCTTTTTTACATACAATCATATCAAACATTTAAATGTTTACTACATTGGTTAACTAAAATTATTAATTACATATTAGTGTAAAATATTGTTGATATTTATTAATTATATAAAATTTGTTAACTTTCACTAATTACATAAAAATTTATCTATTATTTATATAAATATAATTATCTATGTACTAATATAATTACTTGTTAATTATCTTATAAATTACGTATAAATTATAATCTTATAAATTATCTAATGAACCATCTTATACGGTATTTTATGAATCATCTTATACGTTTACTTATGAATTATATTAATATTAATTACTTATAAACTACCTTATAACTACTTATAAATTATAATCTTATAAATTAATTATCTTATGAATTATGTTATAAATTACATTTTGATTAATCAATTATATGAATTTACATTATTATCTTAATTCATAAATAGATTTTAATTAATTACTTATAAATTACCATATACTTTTGTTTGTTAATTTTTTTTCTCTAGTTTTGACATCTTTTATATTGTTTGGTCAACCTACTTTCTGATCAATACTAGATCAAATAAATATTGATGTCCGTTACATGGTAAAAATGACCATTTAAATAATGGTCATATACAATACCTACAAGACAGGGCCAAACAATCTAACGGAACCCATAACTAATTATTCTCACTTATATTATTATTATTGTTATCTTTTTTCGAAGAAAAGGTAGTGGATTCATTATTATTACTAGTATCATTTTCAAAAATAATTTGCAATGCCGGATAATTTCAAAACAATAAGGGAGTACACAAATACATCATGCATCAACAAGTAATTCCTACGTACTAACTAAAACAAATTAAAATCAAAATTTTCTACATTAAGACAATTAATTATCAAATCAGTATATCATAATCAATTAATTTAAATTAAAATCAAAATATTTTACCTAGAATAAATAGGAGGGAGGAGGTGCTAGGAGGAGATGTTGCACTTGCGACAGTGCATAATTGAGGGTGGGTTGCTCAGAGTCAGTCGGTGCTGCTCGATTGAGGGTGGGGTGCTCCAACGTGGTGCTACACTACAAAGGAGAGTTCTTAGTGGAGGAGGTGTTGGGGGGCAGGAGGTGACGTGATAAAAAGGAGGATTTTTTAGGATTTAGCATTCTTCGATTAGGAAGAAAGTGTGTGTAACGATCCAAAATTTGACCACTTTAAAATATACTATGTAAAGTGATTTTAAATATAAAATATATAATATTTTATGATTTAAATAATATTAGATAGGATTTGCAAAGATAAATATACACAAAAATAGGAATAATTGCTTATATCGACAAAAGTGACAAAATCCTAATTTTAGAAAAGTAAGTTGCAATGGTTAAATAAATTATTTTAATTAATTTATGAGTGTTTATATTTTAAATAAAATTGTACAAATTTATTTTTAAATTTGGTTTACATAAATAAATAGTTTAACAAAAACGTCAAAATATGACCGTAAAACATTTTGTCGAAAATCAACGTTTTGTCGAATAAAAGTTACCGCAACGTTGTTGCACCTTTATGTACATATACATGTACACATTTTTAAATATGTTATGTATTAACTAATCAATTTTATTTTTGCCAATTAAGGTTAGAAATTTCTAGAAAATCATTAAGAAAAAGTAAACATAAAAGGACAAAATCATGTCAAATCAAATCAAATTTTTACTTTATTTTCTTTATGCATTAAGTGATTAAGACATAAAGTAGTGATATGATAAAGTGATGGTAAGTGTTGAAAAAGTAAGATAAAGTAAGGATATTTTGGTAATTTTGTAAAGGGTTAATTTTGTAATTCACCACTCCTTACTTTTCTTACAAAAACCCATCCATTCTTCTCATTTTCTACACACTTCTCATTCTTCTTCTTCTTCTTCATTTTTGATCTTTCTTTTTCTCATTAATGGCTTATCTTCTTTATGAGAGGTAGGACCATAGGGGGTTAAAAATAGAGGAGTGCTTAAGCACCAATCCACTAGTTACTCTATAACCTCTTCTTAGTTCACTTCTTCTTCTTCTCTTCTTTAATTGCCTTAGGCCATGAGTATTGGGATGGGGAGGCTATGGCCGTAAGCTATGGAGGTGGGAGGAAGGTTTGGGCCGAGAGCAAAGTGGAGGAGGAAGGATGCTCGTGAGCATGGGCAAGGTGGTGGAGTTATTTATGGATGTATTAGTGAAGTATATGTTAGTTTAGTGAAGTGTGGTTGGATAAGAATGTTGGTAGAAAGTTAACAATTTAGTTAAAGATGAGTACTCATTTTTGAATTAACTAATAATTCTAAGTTTAATAATATGAAAGTTAAATATCTTAGATGATTAATATGTTTGATAACTTGGATGCAAAGTTGGTTGTTTACATGATTGTTAATATGGATGATTACTTGGTTTGATAAATGATAAGAGAAATGGTTAGAAATTAACCATAGTTACCATATAAATATATGTACGGAAATTATTTAGCCACTTAATGATTTTAAAATATCTAATAAGGTTGAAAATGATATTATAATAATATAATATTATGAAATGAAATGAAATGGAAAATGGATTTGAAATATGAAAAATATTGTTTAAAAAGAGTTTAAAATGATTTAGAAATGTTTTCCAAATATTTAAAAGTGTTTCCATGAAGTTTGAAAAGAAATTAAAAAATAAGTCAAAAGTAGGCGCATTACGTAATGGTAGTTCGCGATTTCGCGTCACAAAAGTTAAATAAGTGTACAAAGTGGAATATAGCTCAGAATCCTACGAGATAAGAATTTTTCAGCCTATTATATCCATAGTTTTCCAATGAAGAAGAAACTCAAGATTTCAATAAGTAGATTTTGAAATATGTCCAAAACAATTTTCTAAAAACATCGCGGTTTTACAGTTCAGAATCCAAGAAGGAATTTCTTTATAAATGATATTTTTAAATGATAAAAAATATGAAATAAATTTGATAAATCTATTAAAATGGTTTGAAAGAGATTTGAATTGGAAAATAAGAATTTTCAAACATTAAAAAGTTGTTTTAATCAATTAAGCCGTTTTAAGCACTTTCTGCTGCAGTTTCTATAACTTTTGAAATAAAGATTTAAACTTAACGATTCTTTCTAGAATCATTTATAAATGTTTTTAAATAAATAATTAAGTGTTTTAAAGATAAATTGAAAGTTTTATAATTCTTTTAGAAAGAGTTTAAATAAATGGTTATTATAACATTAAACAGTATAATAGAAATCATTTCCTTGAATGTAATAACAAACTGAGTATGCAGAAACGACTAGTACATTTGTCCCGCTTGTGAGATCTAAACGGTAAAACAAGATGTGTAACTAAGGTTAGGAATGGAGCAACCAGTGCCTTGAACTTACCTGGCCTTTGTTTTCTCTTTTAGACGAGGGGTGAAACAAATCGAAAGGAAAGCCCAGATGCTCTAAAAAGGTTTTCCCAAAGTAAAAAGTGAAGAGTTTTCCAAGAGTTAAACAAGGATTTGAATAAAATGGTTTTGTGTTTGTTGTAACAATGTTTCACATAACATCATTTTTAACCCATTTAAATGAGGATTTGGAAATAGAAAATCTTTATTAAAGGTTTAAACGTGATTTTAAATAAGATGACTTGTTATTTTCCAAGACCATGAATTTGACCACGTTAAAATATACTATTAAAAGTGATTTTAAATACAAAATATATAACATTTTATGATATAAATAATATTAGATAGGATTTGCAAAGAGAAATATACACAAAATAGGAATAATTGTTTATATTGACAAAAGTGACAATCCGGATTTCAGAAAAGTAAGTTGGAATGGTTAAATAAATTATTTTAATTAATTTATAAGTGTTTATATTTTTAAATAACATTATACAAATATATTTTTAAATTTGGTTTACATAAATAATAGTTAACAAAAATGTTAAAATATGACCAAAAAACATTTTGTCAAAAATCAACGTTTTGTCGAATAAAAGTTTCCGCAACGTCGTTGCACCTTTATGTACATATACATATACACATTTTTAAATATGTTAAGTATTAACAATTAACTAATCAAGTTTACTTTTGCTAATTAAGGTTAGAAGTTTCTAGAAAATCATTAAGAAAAGGTAAACATAAAAGGACAAAATCATGTCAAATCAAATCAAATCAAATCTTTACTTTATTTTCCTTATGCATTAAGTGATTAAGACATAAGGTAGTGATATGAAAAAGCGGTGGTAAGTGTTGAATAAGTAAGATAAAGTAAGAGTATTTTGGTAATTTTGTAAAGGGTTAATTTTGTAATTCAACACTCCTTACTTTTCCTATAAATATCCATCCATTCTTCTCATTTTCTACACACTTCTCATTCATCTTCTTCTTCATTTTTGAGCTTTCTTTTGCTCATTAATGGCTTCTCTTCTTTATGAGAGGTAGGTCCATAGGAGGGTTAAAAATAATGGAGTGCTTAAGCACCAATCCACTAATTACTCTCTAACCTCTTCTTAATTCACTTCTTCTTCTCTTCTTTAAATGGCCTTAGGCCATGCGTATTGGAATGGGGAGGCTATGGCCATAAGTTATGGAGGTGGGAGGAAGGTTTTGGTCGAGAGCAAAGTGGAGGAGGAAGGATGGTCGTGGGCATGGGCAAGGTGGTGGAGTTATTTATGGATGTATTAGTGAAGTATATGTTAGTTTAGTGAAATGTGGTTGGATAAAAATGTTGGTAGAAAGTTAATCAATTTAGTTAAAGGTGGGTACTCATTTTTGAATTAACTAATAATTCCAAGTTTAATAATATGAAGTTAAATATCTTAGATGATTAATATGCTTGATAACTTGGATGCAAAGTTGGTTGTTTACATGATTGTTAATATGGATGATTACTTGGTTTGATAAATGATAAGAGAAATGGTTAGAAATTAACCATAGTTAATTAAATGAGAATTTAAATCCATATAAATATGTGTATGGAAATTATTTAGCCTCTTAATGATTTTAAAATATCTAATAAGGTTGAAAATGATATTATAATAATATAATATTATAATATGAAATGAAACAGAAAATGAATTTGAAATATGAAAAATATTGTTTAAAATGAATTAGAAATATTTTACAAACATTTAAAAGTGTTTCCATGAAGTTTGAAAAGAAAATGAAAAATAAATCAAAAGTAGACGCGTCACGTAATGGTAGTTCGCGATTTCGCGCCATAAAAGTTAAATAAGTGTACAAAGTGGAATATAGCTCGGAATCCTTCGAGATAAGAATTTTATGGACTATTATATCCATATTTTTCCAACAAAGAAAGAAAATCAAGATTTCATTAAGTGGATTTTAAAATATATCCAAAACAATTTTCTAAAAGCATCGTGGTTTTGTAGTTCGGAATCCAAGAAGGAATTTCTTTATAAATGATATTTTTAAATGACTAAAAATATGATATAAATTTGATAAATCTATTAAAATGGGTTGAAAGAGTTTTGGATTGTAAAATAAGAATTTTCAAACATTAAAAAGTTGTTTTAATCAAATAAGCTGTTTTAAGCACTTTTCGCAGCACTTTTCTGCTGCAGTTTCTATAACTTTTGAAATAAAGATTTAAACTTAACGATTCTTTATAGAATCATTTATAAATGTTTTTAAATAAATAATTAAGTGTTTTAAAGATAAATTGAAAGTTTTATAATTCTTTTAGAAAGAGTTTAAATAAATGGTTATTATAACACTTAAACAATATAATAGAAATCATTTCCTTGAATGTAATAACAAACTGAGTATGCGGAAACGATTAGTACATTTGTCCCGCTTGTGAGATCTAAACGGTAAAACAAGGTGTGTAACTAAGGTTAGGAATGGAGCAACCAGTGCCCTGAACTTACCTGGCCTTTGTTTTCTCTTTTAGACGAGGGGTGGAACAAATTGAAAGGAAAGCCCGGATGCTCTAAAAGGGTTTTCTCAAAGTAAAAAATGAAGAGTTTTCCAAGAGTTAAACAAGGATTTGAATAAAATGGTTTTGTGTTTGTTGTAACGATGTTTTACATAACATCATTTTTAACCCATTTAAATAAGGATTTGGAAATAGAAAATATTTATTAAAGGTTTAAACGTGATTTTAAATAAGATGACTTGGTATTTCCTAAGATTAAAGAGGAGTTTTAAATGAAAGATCTAACGAAATAATGTTGAAATGTTTTCCTAAGTAGAAGAGAAAATAATTTGGAATTATTCCAAGATTTAAGAAAGTTAAATAAACCAAATGATTTGATAAATGAGACTTAATGATTCCATATACTCTTGAAAGAAAATGGAATAAATTGAAAAGGATATATCTAAGAAAAATATTTGATTTAAATAAAAGATGAAGTAATTGATTGATGATTGGTATCCATATATGAACTAAACATATTTTATCGATAATTGGTTTCGAAGGAACCGAGGACGGATTTAGGTGATTCCTATTCAAAAACCACTTCGAACCAATGTATACATTCGAAAGTGAAGACGTGTTGAAGATGATGATTATTGAAGGCCGGAGATCTTCATTAGCGGAAGGACTGCTTGTTGACATTCTTTGGGTAGCTCCTAATATAGAGACATTTATTATAGCAGTTGTCCTATCGTATTTTAAAATCTTCGGATTGCAAGGACTACTCGCTACTAATGGTAATAGGAGGAGTGCCTTCGGTTTCGTTCAGTCCCAGAATGAACTTGTACAGATGATTGTCTGACAGTGCATTTCTGATCACATAAATTGATCTCTATCAACGTATTATCCGCCTGGTGGCGGAGAAGGCAACTTCTCTTAGCTCAACACCCTTTTTTGAGACGTACGAGCTCAGGAGTTATACGTTGGTAGAAATCAGTTGTGTGATTAAGGAATGACAATGTAGCATTCAAAGTGGAACCTGTTATGATCAAAGCGTGACTTCGTCTAAGTTGAGCGTAACCTCACTCCCAAGCCTCACATCTCGGAAATGATACGGAAAATATGTTACATAGTTCAAGCTTAGTATGACGAGGGTGGCATATGATCCCTCAAGGTGACTGGCGGCGTATGATTTAGGTCACCAAGGTGTCCAGACGGGACCCTTATTGTATGATATAGTGGCGTGTGAGTCCTTGCATGAGAAGCCACCGAATATCAAAAAGTGTGGCAATATGAGTAATAGTGGTGTGTGAGTCCTTGCACGAAAAACCACCAGGTTTCGGTTGCTATGCGTGGTTATCGAGGTTCTCTATCATATTGGAAAATCCAATTCCACTACGAGCTTTACGGTTTTGATTGTATTCCCAAAGTAGCTGTAATGCTTTACAAACATTTCAACTACCCCTTTCGGTATCATATATTCCGTCCGGTATATTCCGTTTGGCCTAGTCCGGATATATTCCCTTAGACTAAGTCCGGGTATTGATACATTATTTGAATAAGTTTATTTAAAAGATGTTTTCCAAAAGAATGTCATTAAAGATAATGTCAAATTATTTTGGTAATAAAAGTGTTTTGGTTATCATAAGGTAAAAACCCATCCGTATTTACAAAGGTTTTGATAACATCGTCATGAGCTATACATTTAAAATTTTGAGTATCTCATGTTGGTTTATCAAACCTGATCCGAGTATGTTTAATACTCGGGTCAGATCCGAGTAGTTTCAGGATTAGCTAAAGACGCTTGGAGTTTCTAGATGAGAGTTGGAAATCTTCATCACGTATGGACATATTTATTATCTGCTGCATCTATTGCATTTGTTTTGTCAGCATTTGTAAGGGCAGGTGTTATAACTGTCTAGGCTGAATCTAGGTTAGACTCTGATATATGTTTTAAAATTTTCCATTGTAAAGATTATATATTGAAATAATATATGTTATTCCATTCGTATGAGATACTGTTCTATCTTTATTTTTCTTTCTACCCTTAATGATCCGCTTGTTTGTGCAATTTGAGTTGGACATGTGTGGTTTATTGTCGATTTAAAGGGTATAGAAAAACGTGTCGTTACAGTATGTCTCCGTGTGGTTGGGAAGGGGACCGGGCTGGCCATGAAAGCGTATAAGGGAATTGGGTCTAAGATATGTTGGGATGGCGTAAGTACTTACAATGTCGTCCTGACAAAAAAAAATCAGAAAATAAAAGGCAATGAAGTGACATGGACAATATCTATACCTCGACATATTCTCGACGCCATTTATTTCTTCTATTTTTTAAATTATTTACTTTATTAATTAATATTCTAATTTAAGAAGGGTATATAATTTAATAAATAATTATTTAATTTATGGGCAAATGACAAACTGAGTCGTCGATTATATTGATGATCAAATTGACTTTAAATGGCTTGAGATTATATATTTACGTTTCTCATTTTCCATTAAGAATCATGTACGGTCAGATTTTGAAAATTCAGAACGTCAATTGGATTGTCAGTTCAACTGGTCCCACTACTTAATTAAACAGTATATAAATTACCAATTTGAACTAACAGTCCTATTTACAGTTAAAAATTTCAAATTTCGACCATACAATTTTTTAGTGTTAAATGAGAAGCGTGAACATATAATATCGAGTCGTTTGAACTAATTTTGATCCTCGATCTTATCAACATCTATAATTGAAAAATATTCCCAAATAAACTAAAATAACTCAGTAGATTGAGGATCAAATTGAGTTCAAATAACATGATATTACATAGGACTCATCTTAAATATAGGTTTGCAGAAAAAACTTATTGCAATAATATGTTTGCTTGAAAACTTATTTTAGAAATAAACTTCGTTTCTATTACATATTTAAGCTTTTTGGACAACAATAACACTATCGTACAACCCGATTTTCAAAGCTCAAAATGTAAATAGGAGTCGGTTCAACCTGGTCGGTAATATAAATGAATATGAATATATATGAACTGAAAATCGTATTTATGTTCTGAATTCGACCGTCCGACTATACAATTTCTTTACCCCCCCACACATATATATATAAACACACAAAGTTTTTGTCTTAATTCAAGTCTATGTGTGTGTATACACTCACACAGTAAACGGTAAACACTTCAGCTTTCACCCATGTTTATCTTAATTACAAGTCTATGTCTGTCTGTACGCCCACATAGTAAATGGTAAACACTTCAGTTTTTTATCCATTTTTATCTTAATTACAAGTCTATGTGTGTGTACACGCCCACACAGTAAACGTTAAACACTTCAGCTTTTTATCCATTTTTATCTTAATTACAAGTCTATGTGTGTCTACACACCCATCTAGTGAACGTTAAACACTTAGAGTCCGTTTGGTTTCGTTTTGAGTTTTGTGTTTTGTGTTTTCAACATACACTACAAAATACAAGAAAACATGGGAATTTTTTTTACAATTTTTAGCCATTACAATGATGGATGAGAAATGAAGGGGAGGAATTGTTTTCCGTTCTTTTGTTATGTCTCAAAACACGAAAAATCAAATAAACTTGTTTTCTATTTTCTATATTAATTTCATTTTTCAAAATTGTGTGTTTTCCAACAATGAATAAGAAATGCATATTTTTGTTTAGACGAAAATACAAAATACAAAACAACAAACCAAACGGGCCCTTAGGTTTTTACCCATTTTTATTTTAATTACAATTCTATTTATACGGTTCATTTCTCCTTTTAAACCATTAGCAAAATAAATTCGTATGATTTGACACAGGCTGTAAATTTCCTTTGCTCTCAGTAATCAATCATTTTGCCGTTACAATTAACCGTCCTTCTCGACATAATATCATTGCATCCTTAAAACTCCCCAAAAAACATCAGGAAAATTTCGTCCTTCTCAGTTCCAATGGCAGCCATGCAACGCGGTAACCCAACCACCGACACGACGTACACGAAAATATTCGTCGGAGGCCTTGCATGGGAGACGCAACGCGACGCAATGCGCCGCTACTTCGAGCAGTTTGGTGAAATCGTCGAAGCAGTTGTCATCACTGACAAAAACACCGGTCGCTCCAAAGGCTACGGATTTGTAAAACCCTTCAATTTCTCATTAAAATTCCTTCTTTTTTGTTTCTTCCTGATCAAAATTGAATCTTTCATAATGGGTGCAGGTTACTTTCAAGGATCCTGATTCAGCTATGCGAGCTTGTGAGAATCCAACTCCTGTTATTGATGGAAGAAGGGCTAACTGTAATTTGGCATTTCTAGGTGTTTCTGCTAATAATAGAATGATGAGGCCTCCCCCTCTTCATTTTGGTAAAAGCTCCTTCCCTTCTATTTGAATTTATTTTGCAAAGTGAGTTAAAAAAGATAAATGTTCTGATTTTTTAATTTAGGAGGAATAGGAAGAGCTCAAGTAAACAATGCTGTGATTTCATCTGCCTATCCTAGTCCAGCACCTTCTACAATAGCAACTGCCTATTATTCTCAGCCTTCTCATTATGCTTTGCCTTATGCAGTTTATGGGTACATTGATTTATTCCTTATTTGATTTTACTATATCTTTTTTTCCCAATTTAATGGATAGCTATATGATTTTTCAATATTATTGTAGCTATTCACCTGGTTACTCTCAAGAGAATTTGTACCCTATGGTTAGTTTATTTTTTCTTTTCTTTTTTAATCCGTTTTCCTCTTTTCTACAAGTAATGTAGAAATCAAAAACCAACTGTCTTCTCATACAGCTATAAAAAACATGTTGATTTGGGTGCATTGGTTCACATGATGATATAAATGAACATGTATTCAATGTTGAATTGATGTCATTGTAGAGTTATTACGGAGTTGGAGGACAACAACAGCAATTTACACCCTATTATCCAGCAGCTGCACCTTCTGTAGGACTTTATAACAACTATCAACCATACTACACTAATTACTCTCAATCTACTCATGTCCATAGTGGCTTGAATCTTCATTATCCTCAAGTAGTTCAGTATCCTTATTTGCCTCAACAGTTTGCTTCTGCTTCCACTGCTCCTATTCTTTCTTTGCCTACTTCAATTGCTGCTCCTTCCATCTCAGGTATTTAACATCATATATCGTATATTCTTGTCTATCAGTTAAACGATATTGTAGCTCTGTATTGATGTATATATATGTGCAGGAGCAAATGCAAGATCAGCAATGGCACCAAGCTCGTCTAGACAACCGGTTAGGATCACTTCAAATCAAAACATGTCATCTTAAAATATATTCAGAAATTAATGGATAATCAGGCATTAGAAAATCATGCATTTTTAACTCCAAGCTACACTAACATTGCTCACCGAGAACGAAATCATTGGAAAAGGATTTCTTCTCATTCGTTTCGCTCTGATATTAAAGAGCGAAATCAAGATTCATGGTATTAAAGTGTGAAATCAACATTCTTCTCATTCTATTTTCATTATATTAAACATCAATTGTTTGTTGCCTTAGTTTTTTCTTTCTTTCTTTCTCTTTTCCTTCCAATCTTTGTTGATTGATGTATTAACCTGAGGTTTAAATGGTTAATCCTCTGTAGAATTTTGTTGGATGGACGATTTTATGTCTTGATGACCGATAAATGTAACGAAGAATTAGCATTTAATAAAACTATTTCTTCTTCAGTATTTTTCCATACATTCATGGTTGTGTATTGCTACTATATATAGAGACATATCTGATGTTCATACACATGCAATAACTAACTAAAAAGCAGTAGTTAATTATATGATATGAAAGCTAATCCGAAGGCACTTTAAAGGCTGGTATCTGATAGTGATGCAATGATTAGCCAGGCAACCAAACTAATAATCAAAAGAGAGAGCTTTGATTCATGCATATTCCATCTGTCTCCTTAGTTGTATCACTAAAGGATTTGTTAGCTAATCTTGTTACCATTTGTTTATATATATTTTATAACAAGTTTTAACTTTTAAGAAATGAGATCTAAAGATGCAAAAATAGTATATTTATTTTCTGCACATGCTTTTATCTAGTAAGTTTTTTTTTTCTTCTTCTTGCTTGCAAAAGATATCTATCTATAAAGATCGATGTATATCCATAACTAGGCTATAAATTCTTAAGAGAAAATAATGGTATAGCAATTTTTTATATCTGTTTTGATGGAATAAGATGAATTTAACGAGTGAGGAGCCAAAA
Source organism: Allium fistulosum (assembly GCA_030737815.1). Classification (NCBI taxonomy): domain Eukaryota; kingdom Viridiplantae; phylum Streptophyta; class Magnoliopsida; order Asparagales; family Amaryllidaceae; genus Allium; species Allium fistulosum. The sequence goes on from CM060905.1 coordinate 92,736,452, forward strand.
ATTAATGAAGGAAGAGAAAGTACATGCTATGTATATACATATATAAAAGTAGGAAAGGCATGTGAAAGAGAACGTGGTGGTGAGGTTGGACTTTGACTGATGACATTATTAACAGCAGTGAAGGAAAGAGAAAGACCAATTATTCACTACAAAGCAGTTGCTATATTGGCAGTAGTACTTACTACTTGCTGCAGAATATGGAAAGATTGCCGAATGAGGTGGAAGTTGCAATTTTTAATTAGTTGAGGGTGTTTAATGTGTTAAGTTGGGAAGTGTATTGTTGTTTGTCATCCAGACCCCCACATGCCTCCTTTTACTCAGTTTTAGGTTATCTTACTTGTCACATCTGATTAACTGCTGTATTCGAGTGCGTGGCGCGAAATGCATGTTGCATCAGTTCTAAGTTGCCTAGGGTGCGGTTTTTACAAGAAAAGGGATTTTACCACCAAAGTACATTTTTGAAAGGGATAGGAAAGAGGAAAGGTTCATTGTCTAACGGAAGGAGATTGCTTTTGTGTAGATGCATTTGTGATTCATTATTGCACCATCATTAATCTAAGTCAGCTGCAATAGGGATAAAAGTGGAGTGGGTTTAGAGTCTAAACCCAGCAAACTTGCATTTCTGTTGACTAGTCAAAACCTGACTTATTGGATCATAAAGATGGGTACATCTATAATCCATTCTTGAAAGCCATGGGTCTGGGTTCGGGTTGGATTTGGCAAACTTGTCCAAACCTGATCCGTATTCTTGAGAGCTTATAATATCGATTAATTATGACTTATTTATTTAATCAAACAATATTGTCTATAACGAAGATATCATAATATTTTGTTGAATAAGTTTTAGTGTTTTGAAATACTAAGATAAATTAATGCAAATTGTATAAAAAAAATCTACATATTATTTGAATTATAATTGAGCACTTATTTTTTATCATGGTTATGTATAATCAATGTATGTTTTGATATATATCTTTCTTACCTATAAAAATATTTGTGTAAGTAAATTATAATACAACTTTTCAGAGAACATACAAAGATACGCTAGGATATGAAGTGGGTCTGGTCTTACCCTGACCCGTATGAGTCATGGGTTGGGGCAAAAATTTATACGCGCACCGAGGCTATGGGGCAAAGTTTAACAAACTCGAGTTGTATATAGGGAACGAACAACCCGCCCAATGCGTTCGAACCTGCTCCATTGTCATTCCTATTGAGAAAGCTCGGTTTTTTAAATGATAAAATCAGTACGCAATAATCTACCATCTTTCATTATCTCCTTAGATACTATCAAGTTTAACCAACCATGCAAAGTCCGTACACTTTGTATGAGTTGGTTTCATGGTAATAAAATATATTTTAAATTATCCCATTTGCTTTTCATATAGATGACGGTAAAATCAAGGTCTCTGTATTGGTTCAACTCATCTGCACTTTCTTTGTACCTAATGGAAACTCGTTTGTCGTGAGTAGAAAGCCTTGTAGAGCAAATGTCGTTAAAGCAAGAGTTGACTGTAGATTCCAATCGATGACATTTTACATCGAAGATTCGGTGCACGTTGAGATTCTGAAATTTATTAAAAAATTCACAATATAGAAAAAATATGTGTTATAAAAAATAGCGAAATAAGGTTAATTTTAGAAAAAATAGCTCCCAAATGATCGGGTAAAGGTACAAATTGGGTTGAATTTTTAAATTTAAGTCGTGCTAGGAGGAAGAAGGAGATAATGATCATATATAGAGAGGAAAAGGCAACAATCGATTGGAAATAGTCGTTGGCTACAAACGCGTCAGACACTTAGTGAGCCATTGGTTCGCTTCCCTTCGCTTTGTTGGAATGGGGAAAAGAGCTCACTTGCTTCGTTCTCAATTTTGACACGGCGCCATCGAGGATGGGACAAAATATAGTCCACTAACATACCCGTACAGTATATATTTTGCAAAGCGAGAGAGGCATGAGAATGCGGTATATGAAAGAGGAGCAAAAAAAGTTAGTTCAATGAAAAATAAATACATTTTCGTGCTGCAAAAGCGGCATTGATATGGAATGTCCATTGTAGTAATTATTGCTAATTATACTTGGCTTTTAATTAAGTGTGCAAAAAGGAAGAAAGATTGTAATTAAGGAATGATGTCGTAAGATTCTATAAGGGTTAGGGGAAAATAAATCATCGTAGGTTTATGCATCAGACGGTGTACGACGCGACCAGCTCGTCATCTACTAATGATCAATTTCCCTTGGGTGGAGGGAATGGATCATGTTACCCGGCTGCTTGACCCGGCTTTAGAGCGATAGTTGCAAAGGCTATAGTTGGGCCTAGACGGGATTCAAGCCAAAAGAGATGTAGAAATATGAGGGTCTGGTGTAACTCAATTAATATGATAGGCGCGTGGTTCGGCCTACATGTATGGTTCGGCATGTTTGAGTGGCCCGGTACATTTAAGTGGATCAGCCTTAATTGTGGTTCGGCCCTAGGAGTGCTAGTTCATGTGTCGTTCGGTCTTGTGGGACGGCATGTCTCGCTCGGTCCACGATGTCATAGTGGTTCGTTGTGCATCGCTCAGTCAAGGAAGGAAAGCCAAAATTACTTTGGTCGACTGAGGCTCGGCCTTGGTGGCTCGGCGTATGTGGGTCGGCATTCGTATGCGGCCCGGACATTGAAGTTCGGCTTTAGTTGTACGGTATATGGTTCGGTATGGATCTGCTTGGTCAAGGAGGACCGGTCATATATGGCTCGGCACATATAGTTCGGCCTTGGTGAGAAGGTTGTGGTGGGTCGGTCACGTATGGCTCGGCATGTGTCACTCAGTACCTATGGTTCGATAGCTTGGGCCCAGTCCTGGTAGCTCGGCATATCTGGTTCGAAATGTATAAGAGGAGCCTACAAATTACCACAAGGGGATACGGTCGTTGCTTTCATGCTTCGAGTCGCGTACCTAGTTGCTCCGAGTCATGTAACAGCTCGCTTAGAGTCATCCGCGGGAAAACCATGGTTCGGCATTGCGTGGATCGGTGATAGAGGTTCGATGCATCGGGATCGGTCGACCCGAATCATCTCTGGTGGGCCGAATTGTCTTGTTCGTGGGCCTGCATAGGGGAACCCGCCTACCTTCGTCTATAAATAGAGAGGCAATGGTATAGTGGAGGGGACCTTTTTTCGAGGACTCGAGAGATACTCTGCCATTTTTGTACCCGCTTCTTTGAGTTCAAACTTGTATTCGAGTTGTTTGTTTACGGATTGTATCTGTATTCAAGTCTTTGAGAAAGGAAATAAAGATTACATTAACAGTGGACGTAGGTAGTTACGCCGAACCACTATAATTCTGGTGTTCTTGTTTCTGCTGTTAGTTTTGCATATATTCCTCTGTTTTAATTTACTATCTTCATTAATCTCTCTATACAAATCTATTCTTGGGTGTTAGTGACCAATTTTGATGCTAACAGATCATAATGACTTCTTTCCCCATTCTCATTTTCAATGTGTCGAACACGTTCAACACAATGAAAATGAGAATGCAGCAAGTAAAGCATGTGAACATGTCCTCAGTTTCTAACATGAAGAATTTCAACTTTTGATTATAATTTGTTCTTATTAATATCATTTTTTCACAAACAAAATCCTATCATACAAATTCAAATGACTTCCTCGTTTTTTCCTTTCTAACATGGTTAATTTTAGCATCTCTAAATACAATCTACAAGTACCTTTTTCCTTCCATCTACAAGAATATCTAAAAAGACCGCAAAGCTGATCAATATTTTTCATGAATTTGTCTCATATTGTAGAAAATGATAGCAATGATGGTGCTTTTTATTTTTGTTTAGAAGTTCATCCCTAGCTTATAAAAGCTATGGGGAACGATATCGAAAGTCAGAGTGTACAATATAATAAACTCTCTCAGTATGGCTGCACACAAACCATATCAAACCTGACTCTGTCCATGGATCAATTCTAACCCATAGGAGCCTAATCTAATCCAATCCATGTCCAATTGGACATGAGTTACAATTATCCTCCTCGTTTTTATTCTCTTATAACATGGTTAATTTTAGCATTTCTTGAAGACGGCCTAGGGACATATACCACTACCGCTACCTCTTTTTTCCTTCCATCTATAAGAATTCCATCTAAGAATGACCACAAAAGTTGACAAATACTTTTGTAAAAACTCATAATTCACGACCTTCTAATTCTACATTCTAATATGCTCAAATCCCAAATGCCATAAGTGACAGATAATTAGAGTGAAATAGAAAATAAATAGTACATAGAGCTATCTAATTTAACTACACTTTTTAAACACATAGTGGAAGGAATAAAGTATAACAATACACAAACATAAATATATGAAGCAAACTAACCACAGACATAGGTGTTATTATATCGGTTTAACATGAAACTTAGGAATACATAGTTCAACAAACATAAAGAACTGAAATAGTAAATAGCTAATAAAGTGAAATAGATCAAATAATTCCAGTGTATCTTCATTGTCTCCATCTCACGTACAGCATTCTCTAACCCTTGCCAGTCTCCTAAATAGAAAAAATTAGAATATAAAGGGGGCCAGACATATGCCTAAAGTGTAAAAAAATATCCCTAAGTATATGATACAAACATGAGAGAGTTAGCGGTATACTTAGGAAAAATTATGTAACTTGTAACTTATACCTAACCCTATAACCAATCATGTTTGTATTTAATGTGTTTAATTTTATTACGTTTTCTTATATAGTGATATAATTAACTAATTAATTTAAAGTATATAAGTAGAAAATCCTTAAATAATATGTCATGTGATAATAATTACAAATTTTTATAATCATCAAAAAATAATCACAACATAGAATAACTTATTATTTTAAACATTCCTAGTGAAGATGTTTCAAGAAAGGATATATATACATCCGTTGCGACCAGAGTGTGTAACACTCTCCAAATTTTGGGTAGCCATATTCATGACTGTTGGGGGTACCAAAGTGTTATGTATTTGTAGTTATATGATAACTATGGAATGACTTGTCCAAGAGTTTTTTTATTGGTTAGTAACAACTAGGTCAAATAGGAAAGTGTGTAAATAATCGTTGTTAAATGGTATCGCTTAAGAAAACGTGAAATTTAATTTTACCGAAAAAGTCAGTAAGCGATGAATTCAACCAAAAAACTGTCACACCACTAGCTAAGGTGACGTCAGAACGTCACTATTTGAATTGTTCAATATTAATTGCTGACTGAACCTCTAAGTCATACAATTGTATTCGTTAATTCTCCAAAAACCACACGATTCAATTAATTTATAAAATATTATAAATTGATTAATATTTAAGAAATATTAATTATTATTTAACTTATTCGATGTTGGGATTTGTTTGTATATAAAAGTTATATTTGCATGTATCAATATACAATATCGATGTAATTTAAACGGGATTAAATAAAAGTTAATTGCATAATGGGATTTATGGAAATTTTATGTTATTTGATTGCATGTTTAATGGACCATGTCTTGAGAAAAGAGGGGTGGAGTGAGAGAAAATTAAAGTATTAATTAAGTTTTAATTGAAAGAAAAGGAAAGGTTCATTCTTTCAAATTAAATAAATCCACTAATTTTAGTTCTCATTAATTCGTTTCATTCATTTTTGTTTTTCTCTCCTCCTCTCCATAGCCATGGTTGAAAATTCATTTATCCCTTCTAAAACAAAATCAATTCCAAATTAAATGGAAACATCAAATAAAATAAAAATTAAGCGGTTCATTCTTCTCTTGCAAAGCTAGGTATGGATCTACTTTGAGATCCGAGAGGAAATCTCAAATCAAGGTGTTACAACGGCAAGACTTTTCAAGTTCGTTTTCTTTTTATTTGTACTCATTCATGATGTTTAACCCCGACTTAACTTGCATATGTATATTGATTGCCACTTGTTGAACCTATTTTAAACCTGTTGTGTATTATCATTTAAATGTAAAATCTACCTTGTGTATGATTTGTTTTATTTATTGATATTGTTATTGGATTTGAAATCATTAGTTAATATACATTGATTTGCTGCAAAATTTATTTTTGTAATTACAATTTAGTTAATTTATTAATTAATTTAAAATCAATTTGACTTTGATTTATTGTATGTACTGATATTGTTTGTTAGATCTAAGATTATTGACCTATAACAAAAATTTCCTTTTGTTATCACAATTTAATTCACAAATAAACATGAATTTAATAGTCGATTAATTGAATTGTGCCTATATATATGTATGAATGTATGTTTGTATGTATAAGTGTGTGTGTGTGTGTGTTCATATGCTTCAATTTCATGTTTTCAAGATTGTAAACCAACATCAAGTCAAATCCTTTAGTTAGGCTAACTTGTTTTAAATTAATGCATTCAAGTTTGTTGTTTAGTCAGAATGTATGTTTTTGAAATTAAATCTTAAATTACAATATACATATGTATGTATATCTATATATGCCATGTTTTGAAATTATTTGTGTCATTAAAGTAATATACATACATACATACATACATACATACATACATACATACATACATTCGTACATACATACATGTGTGTGTGTATAATTTTACAATTTTTTTACATGTTGAATGTGTATTTTTAGATCTGTATTTTTATGATTTGAATATTTTGTTATGATTAAGCATGGAATCTCTCTGTGGTATTGTAACATTCCCCATTTTGAGGCCCAAAACTGAGTGCTACGGATGCTGCAGTCATCCACAATATTTTTCCGGTGACTAAATGCGGTCATGTTAATTGTATATATAACATCAGAAGCACAAGAATATGAAAATTTTCAAACACATTTCAATAGTAAACTTTTCATAAATAAAGTTTCATATCCATTACATAATCCCATTTGATCCCACGTTCAGAGAAATATAATATTTACAAAATACTCCAAGAGCGACATATGAAGATGCTCCCTTGGTTTATCAGAGTCTAATACTTGATAGTTACAACTTCTGTCATTACATGCATATAGACACGAAACTACACAGCGGAAAATAAAAGCTCCTAATAATAGCTAGTTTGCCTCCTACACGTCTCTAGAAGCTTATTTGTCTAACCTAGAAATCCCTACTCTCGACCTACTCAAATGAGTACCCGAGAGTCTTGGGGAAAAAACAAAAACTTCGGGTCAGAAAAAAAACCTAATGTGAATAATGATATTCCATCTCAAACCAGATAGATATCCAGTGAGACCACGCCATTGAGCGGAATGATTTTCCCCTCACTAGTATCTTATCCAAATATGTCAATCATAAATCATGCACCTGTAACCATAATGATTAGAACAAACATAACATGATCATATGTATTTATGCAACATGGGTAAGTTCGACTACTTTGTCTTCCTAGGGATATGCACACCAAGGTTTTCCCTTCCCCCAAATAGACTATCTGTCTCACTCAAATGGACTATCTGCCTCAAATTACAGTTTTCATGGGATCACTATGAATCTATTGGTTTTTCCAATAACATATCTCTGGTCATAGTTTTCATGGGATTACTATAAACCTATTAGTTTTCACTAATATCGTATCTCCAATCATAGCTTTCATGGGATCCCTATGAACATATTAGATGCCTATAATAACTTGTCCCTAATTATATTCTTTTGATCATATCTGGGCATCCTAATACATTGGATCTATCTGATCTCCTGGATGCAATTCTACTCATTCAAGAGTTAAGTCTGACCATACTCACTACTGGGCTATCTAGCTGGTGTTTCTAACCCCAAATCCCAAGACGCAATGTTGGGTCATAATGATGTGACCATGACAATGATAATATGAAATTTAACTGATCAAATAACCACAATAACGTATAACAATATTTCCCAAAATATGTTCAATCAACAACCATTAGCATCACAAAATTACTTAATCTTTAGTAATAACTCCCTTTTGCAAATTAATATAAAACTTTGGGTAAATTGCCATTTTTGTTTTCTTAAAAACATTCATCTTTATAAACGATTTATCTTTAAAATCGTATTTTAAAACAAGGGAAGCATAACCCTTCCTTAGTCAAAATCTTATAACTAAAATTACAATTCTTTTTGAAATAGCTTTCTTGATTTACGATATCAAAAGGAGGTTTTCGATCCCCTTAAACCTTTGGCTATCACGCCTTAAAAATAAACTATTTGATTTGATAACATGCGGCATCAATATTGCCGAAATAGGTTGATGCGCCCTTGATATCGGAGCTTTGAACAAAGTATTCTGATTTTTATAAAACATAGGGCCATAAGGTCGAAATTATGATTTCGCATATATATATATATATTGCCGCACCTATAAAAAATTTAACATTTGGTTTGCATAATATATGGCTTGCGGCATAGAAAGTCAATAATATCGATCCTGATGGTTTTCGGCATCATCGCCTCAAATTAGTTGATTTCGAAAATAAGACTTGCGGCACTACTGTCATAAAACACTTGATGTCGACTTCTTTGGAAACCACGGCTACCTACGTCGCTAATAAAAAGGATGTCTGAATATATAACTTACAACATCAATATAGCTGAAATCAAAAGGGTGATAAGGGGTATCAATCTTTAAAACAAATAAAAGCATGTTGTATTTCGATCCTAAAGGGTTACAAAATCCTTAATATCGAAATGTAGGGAGGCCAAAATCCTATGCATCCATATAAACTGATTCATTCCATACTCACCTAAGTAGATATCATATGCATCCCTTCATATCGATGTCGCACTTCACCATGGTTATCGATATCGGCTGATGTCGCACTTCACTATGGTTATCGATATCGGCCATTATCAGGGTTAAGATATCCCAAATAGGGGACATAACAATTTCGTAAATAACATGAAAATAGTTTTATTTTCATATAAAGTCATTTCTTTTCAACAGCTCTTAACCCTTGTCAATTTTCTATTGGATAATAATATACTTTACCGATTTCCTTTCATAAAAACTACTGTAAGATTGATTTACTTTCCACAAAATAATTTGCAAACTCATTCTAATAATATTATTATTTAATATTATTTCACCATTTTTCTAGCTTAATTAATTCATGAAAAATCATAATCACCTGGGAAAAATCCTCAAAAATCAGAATATTCATATTCTCTTCCATATAAAAATTTCGAGGCCAAGATAATCATTTATTTATAATAAATAAAACCCAAATAAACACCATTTCTACCTTAGGATATTCATAAAATATTCTTGTAAACTTAGAAAATCATGAAATTGAAAACTCATCTCTAAAATAATGGTTTACTCAACACATCAAAATTTCGAATCAATAAGAGATTGAATACTTAGATTTTACCCTTAAAACCCATTAAAAAAATCCCATAATAATTCCCATAAATCATCATTAAGTCCAATAATGACATAACCAATCCAAACATGGCACATTAGCTCAATTAAGTCGGAATTAAATCATAAATCTGAGAATAACAATAAAAACTTGAGACATATACTATTATTCACCTTAGATTGGATAATGAGGTTGGGATTTGTAGTTGATGGATTGCCATAAGCTTTCCCCTTGAATAGCTTTAGTTTTCCTCTTCCTTTTCTTCCTAGTAATGGCCTGTCTTGCTTTGTGTTTTTACTTAGTGAATTTTGAAAGTGAGAATGAATGAGTGGGAGGAAGGGTTTAGGGTATGAACTAAGGCTCTATTCCTAATTTGCCCTTCTCATTTATTCCTTTCTTTTATATGTTTAAAATAATCTTCTTAACTGATTAATTAAGGCACAACCTAAGTTAATTAAAAAATCTCATCCTCCTTATCACACCGCATATTGTTCTATTTAATTTATCTAATTCAATATCCTGAATAAAGTTAAACAAAAATCAAGGGTGTTACAGGCTCCCCTTAAAGAATTTCATCCTCAAAATTACAGGAAGGATAATAACAAGTGTATCAACCATACAAACAATACTAGCCTATCTAACTACCAAAAAGTCTATATATGACAAATATAGAACATACCATCAAAATAATGCAGTATAAGTCTCTTTAATCCATTCTTCCATCTCCCAAGTACAGTCTTTCTCGTTGTCACTCCACTGGACTTTTACTAACTTGACTGTCTTGTTCCTTAACTTTTTCTCATTTCTTGCTACAAATCGAACTGGTTTTCTAACAAAAGTCATATCCGATTCTATTACTAAGTCTTCCAATGTAGTCGGAGTAATAGTAGTCTCTGGATCATGCACATATATCCCAAGATGAGAAACATGAAAAACATTATGGAATCCTGCCAAACTACTCGGTAATTTTATATGTTATGCGAGTTTCCCAATCCTCTCTATAATAGGAAATGGACCTACATATCTTGGTGGAAATTTACTTGTCTTTCCAAACCGTGCCACACTCTTCATTGGTGATACCTTAACAAAAACACGGTATACAACCGAGAACTCTTGATCTTGACATCTCTTATCTGCGTAACATTTGTGCTTAGACTAAGCTTCCTTCATCCGTGCTCGGATCAACTCAATCTTTTCCGTGGCTTCTCTCACCATATCTGGACCAAAAACCAATCTGTCTTCGATCTCCAACCAACATGCTGGTGATTTGCACAACTTCCCTAAAAATCTTCGAAAGGTGTCATTCCTATACTAGTATGATAACTATTGTTATAGGAAAACTCAACTAAGTGCAAATGGTTATCCCATGACCCTCCAAAATCTAGTACACAAGCTCTTAACAAGAGCTTCAAGTACCTTCTGGACTCTCTCTGTCTGCCCATCTTTCTGTGGTCGATAAGCGGTGCTTATCTTCAGCTTGGTATCTAACACTTCTTGCAGACTTATAACATCCCCTATCTAGAGGCCCAAAGCTAAGCGCTACAGATGCTGCAGTCATCCATAGTATTAACTTCCGGCGACTAAATACGACTATGTTAATGGTATTCATAATATCAGAAGCAAATGAGTATGAAATAAAATCACAGATTCAAAAATAATATTTTTCTAATTGCATTTCAAGACACATGTTTCACATTCTAATTACATAATCCCATTGCTTTCCAAGGTTCAGATAAAATATAGTTATTACAATATTACGCCAAGAGCGACATATGATGATGCCCCCTTGGTTGACCATAGTACTATATATACAATACAACGAAATCAATCCAAAATATACCACCAACTGCTAATTAGCTATCTGTCAGCCACCTGCTTGTTTTCGGAAGCTTTATTCGCTAACCTATTAAAACCTGTAAACCTCAACCCTCAGCCTACTTAAATCAATTTTGAGCACCATAGAGTTTAAGGAAAATAAACTTCGAGTCAGACATAAAGCCTGGTGTGAATAATACTATACATCTCGGTTATCTGATATTAAGTAAGACCACGCCGCTTAGAAGAACGGGTTTTTCCCTCACTAATATCCTTTTTAAAACACATCTTTTGCAAATTATAAACCTACAACCAAAACTGGTTAAATCTGTAAAGCAATACCATGTATATGTATATTTCAATTATCATATGGACTCTCTATCCATACACTGTAGTTTTGTTTGGCTAACTACTAACCCTTGGCTGACTCGAGCCTACCCGAAAACATAAAAATCTAACAACTGTTAGATACTCCCCTTCTGGATGGTCTGTCCTTACTTTTTCAGTTCTATCTGATCCCAATAGTTTTGCGGGGTTACCAATAACCTGTATTTCCTTTTTAGATTCCTTTCTGTGTGTAACATAATTTTAGTCTCACTTCTGACAAAGCCCTACACATTGGAATTTTGGACTAAATTAGCTAGGCGCTAATAGCTAATGAGTATAGGACGCGACCTACACAAGTCCCATCTGGTCTTCTAATCTGAGTCATTTTCTTAGGGTTAACTACCCTTTAAATTTTTTCTTGAAAACCTTTTCAAAATGATTTAAACCTTTAAACCTTTTCAAGAACTCGCTAGTGAATAAAGAATCTCTTTCACTCACTATACTACTAGGAATTCCGTGCAGTCTAAATACATTCTTCATAAACTACTTCGCTAACATAGGTGCCGTTCTGGTTGACTTAATTGAAATGAAATGGGCACTCTTGGTCAACCTGTCCACAATAACCCATATGCTTTCATTTCCTCGATTATACCTTGGCAACCCGTCAATGAAATTCATACAAATAGAATCCCATTTCCACACTGGAATGTCCAAATGCTGAAGCAACCCACTTGGCTTCTGATGTTCGGCTTTTACCTGCTTGCAGTTCAAACACTGCTTCACCCATAAACCTACATCCCTCTTCATACCTTCCTAGAAGAAACTTCTCTTCAGGTCCTGATACATCTTAGTTCCTCCTAGATGAATAATGAACTTCGAACGATGGCATTCCTCCAAAACTTCCTTCCTAATGTCTCCCATGTTTGGAACACACAATCTTCCTTTCTTTCTCAACCACCCATTCTGGTCAAGACTAAAATCCTTTAAGTCATCGCTCTCTGTTCCATCTCTCAGCTTTATGATCCGTTCATCCAACACCAGATCCTCTAGCTGTTTAGAAGTAACCTTTTCTATCATAATTGGTCGAACTTCCAAACATGATAACAAAGCTGTTTCTATACTTGAACCACTCTTAGTTCTCCACTGCAGCCTGCAAGTTGCTAATGCTTCCAAATCTTTCCACCTAGCTATCTCGCTAACACCACATTATGATGTTTTCTGCTAAGTGCATCTGCAACCTTGTTGCCTTTCCCCGGTGTGTACTCAATACCGAAATCATAAGCAGCTAAGAACTCTAACCACCTATGCTGTCTCATGTTCAGTTCCTTCTGAGAGAACGAATACTACAACGACTTATGATCCGTATACAATTCAAATCTTTCTACCAAAAGATAATGTCTCCACACCTTCAATGCAAAAATGACCGCAGCTAACTCCAAGTCATGTGTTGGGTATCTAACTTCATGCGGTCTAAGATGTCGAGAAGCATAGGCAATTACTTTACCCCTCTACATTAACACAGCTCCTAACCCAGTCCCACATGCATTTGTATACACCACCAAATCCTGATTTCCTTCAGGAACAACCAACACAGGTGCATTAGTCAATAAGTGTTTCAGGTTCTGGAATGCCTCCTCACACTTATCGGTCCAAACAAACTTCACATCTTTTCGAGTCAGCTTGGTCATTGGTGCCGCTATCCATGAAAAATCCTTGATAAACCTCCGATAATAACCAGCCAATCCCAGAAAACTTCTTATCTTAGTCACCGTTTCTGGTCTCTTCCAACTATTTACGACCTCGACCTTAGTTGGATTCACTGATAACCCATTCTCTAAAACTACATGGCCAAGAAACTTCACTTCTTTCTTCCAGAAATAACACTTCGAGAACTTTGCCTTTAGCTGATGCTGCCTCAACGTTTCAAGCACTGCTCTAAGATTAACTTCATGCTCCCTTTCATCCTTGGAGTACACCAAAATATCATCTATGAAAACCAATACGAACCTATCCAAGTGCTCTCGGAAAATCCGGTTCATCAAATCTACAAAGAAAGCTGGCACATTAGTCAGTCCCACGGCATCACTAACCATTCGTACGACCCATATCTGGTTCTAAACACCGTCAAAGGAAATACTATCCTCTGCCACTCTAAGCTGATGGAAATCTATCGCTAAATCCAACTGCAAAAATATCTTAGCTCCACTCAATTGATCGAACAAATCGTCAATCCTAAGCAATGGATTTTGATTATTTATCATTTTCTCATTCAACTTACGATAATCGATACATAACCTTTACGATCCATCTAGCTTCTTAGCAAACACTACGGCTGCTCCCCAGGGTGAACTACCAGGTCTGATGAAAATCTTACCTTCCAAATCCACTAACTGCACCTTGAGCTCCCTTATTTCGGTAGGTGTCATCATGCTTGGCGGTCTACTAACCGGTTCTGCTCCAGCTCCAGGCACCAAATCTATTTGACTCAATGGCCTATTACGGTGGAAATCCTACTACGGGTTCAAAAATATCTGCGAATTCTCTAACCACATAAACTCAGTACAACTCGTATTCTATTTCCACAATACCCAACAAAGCACTTACCCTACAGCTAGAATTTTCTACGATATATACAATCTGCTCCCTACAATTTGGGTGTCTAAGCGATATTTTCCCATCATGGCAAAATATCCTAGCATCGTACTTACTTAACCAATCCAGACCCAAAATAATTTCGAATACTACGAAATCAAACACACGCAAACCGCAAACAAAAGTATGACCTAACAAGTCAAACTTTAGGTGGTCACATCTCATCCCAAGTGTTGCATACCCTCCTATCGGATTTGGAACCCTTAAGGAAGTAACTAAGTATGATGGTTCTAGGTTAAGCTTATCTATCAAACAACGAGATATAAAAGAATGTGATGCACCAGTATCAAACAGAACACTAACTACAATACCAAGAATCATAAGCGTACCTTTCAATACCGCTTTTCCTTTTTCCCCTGCCGTGGGTCTCAAGGTAGCTGGCTCCAATGCATATACTTTGCCCTTTCCATCCTTAGCAATCTCCTTGCATTGACTCTTGTCAAGACCCATCTGATCATAGTTGAAGCATTTGACATTCTTCTTCCCAGTCACTTTCTTTGCCTCTCTAGAAAAACATTCATTCGCATAATGTCATTTCTTGTCGCACTTAAAACAGACAATTTCTGACTTTCCCTTCTTCACGGCTCCAACCTTCTGGGCTCCCTTCTTAGCAAAGAACTTCCTCTTTTGACTCTGCCCTACCAGGACCTCCTTTGCCTTATTCTTCTCCACCGAAGCAATAATTTCCTCATGTCTTAGAGCCATCTCTACTACAACATCACAAGGATCCCTGATATGAGGTAATGTAGCCTAGGCCAATTCAGGTTTCAACCCCATAATGAATTTCTCACTTCTCTTAATCACGGTATCCACAGTGGCATGATCATATCTGGCCAACTCCTCAAACCTTGTAGCATACTCTAACATAGCCATCTCTCCCTGCTCTAACTTAGCAAACTTTCTGAGCAAGGTAGGCTGTGCCATCACATGCATAAATCTCTCCTCGAACCTCCTCTTAAACTCAACCCATGTCATGGTTCATTCATCCACTCCAGCTGTCACACTATTCCACCAGTATAAAGCTGCTCCTTGAAGCTGCCTCGAACTGAGCCATCTTCTCTGCTCATCGCTGAGCCCTAAATCTATGAAAATCCTCTCATAGTGCAACTACCAGTTCCCTACATCTATGGAATCTTCAGTCCCCACAAATGGTTTTCCTCCCAACCTAGCATAGTCCTTACTCAAAACAACATAATTGTTGACTACTGGAGCTTCCTGGGCTCCTTCCCCAACTACTCCAGCAGCAACCCCCGCTTGCATCATATTCAAAAAAACTGATACATGGCTCCCATATCAACTTGCGAGGCTTCAACGTCAGTATTTCCAACTCGTGCCTGACCTGGATACCTTCTAGTATTAGGTCTGGCATTTCCATCTACAGCGGTGCTTCCTCCTCCAACATTATCTCTCCTAGAATCCATATCTGCATTCGAACCTTCGTGAGACACAAAAAAATAACCTAATAGAGATAGGAGACTAGAGATAAAGCACATACTTATATATAGCAAATACAGGTACGTAACTATAACGTTATCCCATACCCCAATCTTATCCCTAATTCCTTAGGATTAGGTCTTCAAAAATCATCTATTTAGTTAGGGCTTTTCATAAACCTATGTTCTTATACCAAGTTGTAACATCTTCTATCTAGAGGCCCAAAGCTAAGCGCTATAGATGTTGTAATCATCCATAAATTAACTTCCGGCGACTAAATATAGCTATGCTAATGGTATTCATAGTATCAGAAGCAAATGAATATGAAACAAAATCACAGATTCAAAAACAATATTTTTCTAATTACATTTTAAGACACATGTTTCACATTCTAATTACATACTCCCATCACTTTCCTATGTTCAGATAAAATATAGTTATTACAATATTACGCCAAGTGCGACATATGACGTTGCCTCCTTGTTTGACCAGAGTATTATATATACAATACAGGGGAATCAATCCAAACTATATCAGCAACTGCTAATTAGCTATCTGTCAGCCACCTGCTCGTTTCCGAAAGCTTTATTCGCCAACCTACTAAAACCTGTGAACCTCAACCCTCAGCCTACTCAAATCAATTTTGAGCACCCGAGAGTTTAAGGAAAATAAACTTCGAGTCAGACATAAAGCCTGGTGTGAATAATACTATACATCTTGGTTATCTAATATTAAGTGAGACCACGCTACTTAGTGGAACGGGTTTATCCCTCACTAATATCCTTTTTAAAACATATCTTTTGCAAATTATAAACCTGCAACCAAAACTGGTTAAATCTGTAAAGCAATATCATGTATATGTATATTTCAATTATCATATGGACTCTCTGTCCATACACTGTATTTTTGTTTGGCTAACTACTAACCCTTGGCTGACTCGGGCCTACTAGAAAACATAAAAATCTAACAACTGTTAGATACTCCCCTTCTGGACGGTCTGTCCTTACTTATTTCTCAAGTTCTATCCGATCCTAATAGTTTTGCGGGCTTACCAATAACCTGTCTTCCATTTTAAGATTCCTTTCTGTGTGTGACATAATTTTAGTCTCACTTTTGGCAAAGCCCAACACACTGGAATTTTGGACTAAATTAGCTAAGGGCTAATAGCTAATGAGTATAGGGCGCGACCCTACACAAGTCCCATCCAGTCTTCTAATCCGAGTCATTTTCTTAGGGTTAACTACCCTTTAAATTTTTCCTTAAAAACCTTTTTAAAATGATTTAAACTTTTAAATCATACATATACACGGAAAATATACTCTTTTCTTTACTCTAAACTATTTGCCATGTTATATATATACTTTACCCAAAATAATGTTGATGAAATTATTAAGGATTTTCCCATCCTTCCAAAATAAGTTAAAATCCTTTTTAACTCAAAAACACATAGGCTATATTGCCAAAACAACTCATTCGAAACCTTTGTTTAAAACCTTTAAACAACCTTTTCGAAACCATTGAAAAAACCCCTTTCGAAACCTTTGAAAGCACCCCTTTCGATGCAAGCAAAACCTTAGGCCAAAGGCCAAAACATACCTTTCGAAATCATATCTTTTGCCATTCATCTTTATCCTTTCGAAAGCATTGAAAAACGTCTCCTTCGAAAGCTTTAAAACCTTAGACATCCTCTTTAAAACACTTAAACATTGCCTTTCGAAACAGTTGGAAAACCTTTACTTTTAGACCTTTCGAAACCATTAGAAAACCTTTCCCGAAAACCTTTCGTACACATTAAAACATCAAGCCTTTCGAAAGCATTTGGGTTCAATTTATAACATGTGGAAACACCTTTCGAAACCATTAGAACCATTTATTTCGAAACCATTTGGGTTATACTTTTTAGAGAGCAAAAGGGTCATTAAAACATTTAAGTCAAAAGCATCACTTTCAAAAGCATTCCTAAGTAAAGAAGTGATGGTGTCGAAACCATCCCTTCGAAAGCATTGGAGAAGCGGTTTAGTTTTTAAGAACAAAATAACCCTTTCGAAACCATTCAGGAACGAAAGGTAAAGAGCGGCAGTCAGGGGCTTCGACCTAGTCGAAAGTAGTTATTTAAAAACAAAGGCGCAACCACTTTAAAACCATTCTTTTTAAAGTCATTAACACAGTCGAAAGTAGACCTAGTTGAAAGTTATTCAGTCGAAAGCAAAGCAGGCGCATTTTTATTTAAAAGCAAAGTAGCGCTTCAACCCCTTCGGAACCCCTTGTTTCGACCCAATGCCTTCCGCCTTTGTCCAATTCACTACGTACCAGATTTCTGATACCATGTGCATTTGTTTCAATAGA
The DNA here is from genome assembly GCA_030737815.1 of Allium fistulosum. Taxonomy (NCBI): domain Eukaryota; kingdom Viridiplantae; phylum Streptophyta; class Magnoliopsida; order Asparagales; family Amaryllidaceae; genus Allium; species Allium fistulosum. The sequence continues at coordinate 92,754,358 of CM060905.1, forward strand.
GTTAGAGGCGGGGGTAGGGAGTCGGAACCTGGTGCCGAAAGCATTGAAACAGGAAAAAGCTTGCATATTTGACTTTTTAAACTATTTCTTTGTACATAATCTGCCTTGTTTGTCAAATTATGTTTGGTTTCCCATTTTTCTTTTCTAAAAGTACTGCCGATTTTCAGAAATAAGGATATGAATTATTTACAAAATACCCCTTCTCCTTTTTATAAATATATAAAACATTTAAGTCTCATACCTTAAATAATTTTATATATCCATTAAAACACTTAGGAAAATTCTACAAAAATTCCACAAAATCCTTTTTAATATGTTTTCCAACATATATAAATTTCAGACCCTAAGCCGATATAATTTGGCCGTAATTAATTTTTAACCCAAAATAACATTTTCTTTACTAGAAAATTCATATAAAATCCACATTAATTCAGAAATTATAAAAATTGAAACCCTCTCTAAATTATCATTTCTGATCTAAATCTAAATTCGCAAGGCAATTGGATGTCATTTAATAGGTTTTCTAAATCAATTCTCATCATAAAATGCATATAAAATAGCCTAAATCATTAACAAGTATATACATATCCATTTATCATTCAAAACATGGAATAATAATTGCAAATACTTTCGGAATTTATCTAAAACCGAAATCAATCAAAAATAAGAGATGTAGTCATTATTCACCTTAGCTTTTTGAATAAGGATGTGAGATTTGTTCTTGATTAAGTGATTTGATTCTTCCTCTTGGATTCTTCTTCTTCTTCTTTACTTTTCCTAATGCTGGCCGGCCTTAGCTTTTATTTTTAAATTTTGAAAAATGAAGTGAACGTGAATGTTGAGGGGTTAAGGGTATTAGGATATGCCTTGTTCCTATTTTGCACTTGCATATTTCCTTAACCTTTTTTCTCTTTCTATTCTTTAGTTCACTTATTTAACATGGAATAGCTACCCTTTATTTAATCACAAATATCAATCCATTAATCATCTTAAATTATTTCATTTAATTTAACTAATTAAATATCCTAAATAATGTTACTAAAAATATGGGATGTTATAAGACTCTTTAAGAATTCACTAGTAAACAAAGTATCTCTATCATTGACTATACTACAAGAATTCCATGTAGCCTAATAATATTCTTCATAAAAAATTAGCCAAAGCAGGTACATTCCTTGTCAATTTAATAGGAAAAAAATGTGCACTCTTGGTCAGTCTATCTACCACGACCCAGATACTTTCATTTCCCCAATTCGACCTTAGCAACCCGTCGAAAAAATCCATGGATATCGAATCCCATTTTCAAAGTTGCACTTCTAAAGGATGATGCAATCCACTTGGCTTCTGATGCTCGGCTTTCACTTGCTGGCAATTTAAACATTGCTTTACCCATAAGCCTACATCGCTTTTCATCCCTTCTCAGAAGAAACTTCTCTTTATATCTTGATACATCTTATTACCTCCAGGAGGAATAGTAAACTTCGATTGATGACACTCCCTAAGAACTTTCTTCCTTAGTTCACCAACATTTGGAACACACAACCGTCCCTTCTTCCCAACCATCTGTTCTGGTCAAGACTAAAATCTTTTAAATCATCTATCATTTCCACCTCAAGTCTTCTAATCTGTTCAGCTAATAATGGATCATCTCTCTTCTTAGAAGCAATTCTTTCGATCATCACTGGTCGAATCTCTAAGTAGGATAACATTGCAGTATTTCGACTAGAACTAGTCGTTGATCTTAACTGCACGCCATAGGCAGTCAATGCCTCTAAGTCCTTCCATTCTGCCAACATAGCTAACACCACATTCTTATGTTTTCTACTGTGCATCCACAACTTTATTTCCCTTCCCTGCCATATACTCAATACCGAAATCGTGAGCCGCCAAAAATTCCAGCCACCTCTGCTGTCTCATATTCAACTCCTTGTGAGATAATAAAATTTTCAAGGACTTATGATAAAAAAAACTCGAATCTTTCTCCTAACAGATAGTTTCTCCACAGTTTCAATGCAAAGATCACTGCTGCCAACTCCAAATCATGAGTTGGATATCTAACTTCATGTGGTCTAAGCTGTCGAGAAGCATACGTAATCACTTTACCTCTTTGCATTAACACAGCTCCTAACCCTGACCCACATGCATTCGTATACACCACCAAATCTTGATTTCTATCCTGAACAACTAATATGGGCACATTGGTCAATAAATTCTTTAGCTTCAAGAATGCCTCTTCACATTTATCGATCCACACAAATTTCACATCCTTCCTAGTTAGTTTAGTCATAAGTTCTACTATTCGAGAGAAATCCTTAATAAATATCCAATAATAGCCAACTAACCTTAGAAAACTTCCTTTCTCGGTCACAGTCTCAGGCCTCTTCCAATTATTAATAGCTTCAATCTTAGCTAGATCTACAGATAACCCTTCTTTTGAAACTACATGACCAAGAAAATTCACTTCTTTCTTCCAAAAATGACATTTCGAAAACTTTGCTTTTAGTTGATGCCGCCTCATCATTTCTAGCACTATTCAGAGATGAAATTCATGATCTTGTTCATTCTTGGAATATATCGGAATCTCATCTATAAATACTAACACATATCTATCCAAATGTTCTCGGAAGATTCGATTCATCAAATCCACAAAATAAGCTAGTGCGTTGGTCAGTCCAAAGGGCATGACTAACCATTCGTATGAACCATATCTCGTTCGAAATGCCGTTGATGGAATATTGTCCTCCGCCACTCTCAATTGATAGAACCCTGTCGCCAAATCAAACTAGGAAAATACTTTGTCTCTACTCAACTGATCAAACAAATCATCTATTCTTAGCAAAGGATATCTATTCTTTATCATCTTCTCATTCAACGTACAATAATCAATACACATCCTTAATGACCCATCTGGTTTCTTCACAAACACCGCTGCTTCTCCCCAAGGTTAACTGATTGGTCTAATAAAACTCTTTCCTTCTAAGTCCACCAGGTACACCTTTAACTCTTTCATCTTAGTAGGTGTCATTCTGCTAGGTGGTCTACTTACGTGTTTAGCTCTAGGTACAAGATCAATTCTGAACTCAATAGCTCTCCTCTGTGGTAATCATGTAACTGGTTCAAAAATATTAGCAAATTCTCTTACAACTAAAACTCGTCATAACTCATCTTCCACCTCTGTTGCACCCAATAAAGCACAAACTTCTAAACTCGGATTTTCAACTGAGTACATAATTCGATCGCTACTATTAGGGTGTCTTAATGATATTTTCCTATCCTGGCAAAATATCCTAGCATCATATCTGCTTAACCAATCCATACCCAAAATAAACCCAAAACCCATAAAATAAAATACGTACAGATTACAGGCAAAAGCATTTAGTAACTCAAATTCTAAATGGTCACATCTCATCCCTAGAGTTGCATACTCTGCTATCGGATTCGCAACCCTTAGGGAAGTAACAATGTATGATGGTTCTAGACTTAATTTATCTACCAAAAATGACAGACAAGAATGTGATGTGTCAGTATCAAATAATACTTCAATAGGTATGCCATGAATCAAAAACGTACCTCCCATCATAGACTTTCCTTTCACCTCTGTGGTCGACCTAGATGCAGACGGCTCCAGAGCAAAACTTTTCCTTTATCAGCCTTAGCCGGTTCTGGACATTCATTCTTGTAATGCTCCAGCTGGTTGCAGTTGAACACTTCACATTTTTCTTTTCCACAACATTCTTTCCCTTACCGGTTCGACGCTCATGAGCAAAGTGCCCTATCTTGTCACACTTGAAGCAAACAAGATCAGCTTTCCCTTTCTTGGCAGCTCCACCTTTTCGAGCTTCCTTCTTCTTAAAGAACTTCCTCTTCTTACCTTGAGAACTTTGGGTTTCCACCGACTTTTATTTCCCAAAAGTCGAAAGCATCTCCTTATTTCTTATCTCCATCTCCACCACTACATTACTCGGATCTTGGAGATGTGGCATTGTTTCTCTAGCAATCTTCGGCTTCAAACCATGGATGAACTTTTCATTTCTCTTGATCACAGTATCTATGGTAGGATATCCATACCTGGATAGCTCATCAAACTTAGTTTCATACTCCAACACTGACATTTCTTTTTGCTCCAAATCAGAAAACTTCCAAGCAAGTTTACTTGGCTACCTCCGATAAGAACCTCTTCCTAAATCTCCTTCTAAACTCCGTCCAAGCTAATTCTTCCTCCAGTACTCCTATGGTCACACCATTCCACCAATATAAAGCAGCTCCTTGTAACTGCTTCGATGCAAACCTCCTCTTCTGCTCATTAATCAGACCTAAGTCAGCAAATATTCTCTCGCAGTGCAATATCCAATTTTCAACTTCAATAGCATCCTATGTTCCTAGAAACAGCTTTCCTCCAAGACTAGTATAATCACGGATCAACTTAGCGTAGTTATTACCAACTGGCACCACGGGATTAGCTCATCCCGCATTTGCAGCATTTCCTCCAACCATACCGGCAGAAGCTCTAGGTTGCATTATGTTAATGAAGAACTGATACATGGTCCCCATATCTACTGGTGGGGCTCTAGCACTCACATTGACATTTGCATTTTGACTAGCATTTGCATGTCGATCCGGATTCCTTTTGGTTTTAGGCCAAACATTTCCATTATTTGTGGTGCTTCCTCCACCTAGATTCACTCTTCCACTTCCAACTTCCATATCTTGATTTCTCGTAATCTGCATATGAGCCTTAATATGATATAGAAGAACGGTCTAAGAGAGAAGGGAGAAAACATACGTACATATAACAAATAAAAGTATGCCACTATGGTGTTATCCTATACCGCAATCTTATTCTCTGATTTAATTAGATTATGTTTTCAAAATCTTTTAATCTTTTAAATTTACATAAGCCTATGCTTTGATACCAAGTTGTAACATCCCCTATTTTAAGGTCTGAAACAAAGCGCTACGGATGCTGTAGTCATCGACGGTATTAATTTCCAATGACAAAATATGGTCATGTTAAGTGTTTCGATAACATCAGAAGCACAAGAATATGAACATTTTCAAACACATTTCAATAATAAACTTTTTCATTTCATAAACAAATAAAATTTCATATTTATTACACAATGTCATTCGTTCCTACGTTTAGAGAAATATAATATTTACAAAATACTCCAAGAGCGACATATGAAGATGCCCCTTGGTTGATTATAGTCTAATACTTGAAAGTTATAACTTCTGTCATAACATCCATATAGACATGAAAAATCACAGTAGAAAATTAAAGCTCCTAGTAATAGCTAGCTTTCCTCCTGTAGGACTCTGGAAGCTTATCCGTCCAACCTGGAAATCCCTACTCTTGACCTACTCAAATGAGTACCCGAGAGTTTAGAGGGAAAAACAAAAACTTTGGGTCAGACAAAAAGTCTTGTGTGGATAATAATATTCCATCTCGAACCAAATAGATACCTAGTGAGACCACACCGTCGAGCAGAACGAATTTCCCCCTCACTAGTATCTTATTCAAATATGTCAATCATAAATCATTCACCTGCAATCACAATGATTAGAATAAACATAACATGATCATATGTATGTATGCAACATGGGTAAGTCTGACTACTCGGTCCTCCTAGGGATATGCACACCTAAGGTTTCCCTTCCCCAAAATATACTATCCCGTCTCACTCAAATGGACTATCTGTCTCAAATCATAGTTTCCATGGGATCACTATGAACCTATTAGTTTTTCCGATAACATATCTACAGTTATACTTTTCATGGGATTACCATGAACCTATTGGTTTTCACTAATACCGTATCTCCAATTGTATCTTGCGTGGGATCACTATGAACCTATTAGATGCCTCTACTAATATGTCTCCAATCATATTCTTTTGAACAGTTCTGGGCATTCTAACATATTGGATCTATTTGATATCCTAAATGCAATTCTACTCTTTCAAGAGTTAAGTCTGACCATACTCAATACTGGCGATACATAGCTGGTGTTTCTGCCCCAAATCCCAAGATGCAATGTTGGGTCATAATGATGTGAACATGACAATGATAGTTATGCAATTTAACTAATCAAATAACCACAAGAACATATAACAACATTTTTCAAAATATGTTCGATCAACAATCATTAGCATTACAAAATTACTTAATCTTAAGTAATAACTCCCTTTTGCAAACTCATATAAAACTTTGGACTAAATTACCATTTTGTTTCCTTGAAAACATACATCTTTATAAATGATTTATCCCTTAAAATCATATTTTAAAACAAGGAAAACCTAGCCCTTCCTTTACCAAAATCTTATACCAAAATTTACAATTCTTTTCGAAATAGCTTTCTTGATTTATGATATGAAAATGAGGTTTTCGATCCCCTTAAACCATTGGCTATCACACCTTAAAATTAAGTTATTTGATTTGATAACATGCGGCATTAATATTGTAGAAAGCGATTGTCGCGCCGTTGATATCGGAGCTTTGAACAAAGTATTTTTATTTTTGTAGAACTTAGGGCCATAAGGTCGAAATCATGATTTTCGCTATCACGACTTAAAATTAAGCTATTTGATTTGATAACATGCGGCATCAATATTTTTGAAATAGGTTGCCCCGCCCTTGATATCGTAGCTTTGAACAGAGTATTCTGATTTTTGTAAAACTTAGGGCTATAAGGTCGAAATCATGATTTCACACACACACACATATATATATATATATGTATGTATGTATGTATATTTGTATATATATATGTATATGTATATATATATATGTATATTATCGCATCTGTAAAAACTTAATATTTGGTTTGCATAATATAGGCTTGCAGCATAAAAAGTAAAGAATATCGATCCTAATGGTTTCCGGCATCATCGCCTCAAATTAGTTTATTTTGAAAATAAGACTTGATACACTATACCGTAAAACACTTGATGTCGACTTCTTTGAAAAATATGGCTACCTACGTCACAAATAAAAAGGCCATTGGAATATATAAATTACGGCATCAATATAGTCGAAATCAAAGGGTGACAAAGGGTATCAATCTTGAAAATAAATAAAAGCATGTGGTATTTCGGTCCTGAAGGGTTACAAAATCCTTGATGTTGAAATGTAAGGGGGCCGAAATCCTATGCATCCATATGAACTGATTCATTCAATACCTTCCTAAGTAGATATCATATGCATCCCTTTATATCAATGTCGCACTTCACCATGGTTATCGATATCAGCCATTATCAGGGTTTCGATATCCCAAATAGGCGATATGGCGATTTCATAAATAACATGAAAACTATTTTATTTCCATATAAAGTCATTTCTTTTCAACTCTTAACCCTTGTCAATTTTCTATTTGATAATAATATATTTTACAATTTCCTTTCAGAAAAATTACTACAAGGTTGATTTACTTTCCCCAAAATAATTTGCAAACTCATTTTAATAATATTATTATTTAATATTATTTCATTGTTTTTCTAGCTTAATAAATTCATATAACATCATAATTACTTGGGAAAAATCCCCAAAAATCACTAATAATCAGAATATTCATATTACTCCCATATATTTCAGGGCCAAAATAATCATTTAATTATTTTTAATAATTAAAACCCGAAATAAACACTATTTCCACCTTAGGATATTCATAAAATATTCTTATAAACTTGAAAAACTATGAAATTGAAAAATCATCTCCAAAATAGTGTTTTACTCAACACATAAAAATTTCTAATCAATAGAAGTCGAAAACTTAGGTTTTACCCTTAAAACCCATTGAAACAATTCCCTAGTAATTCCCATAAATCATCATAAGTCCAACAATGACTAACCAATCCAAACATGACACATTAACTTAATCAATTCGAAATTAATCATAAATCCGAGAATAACCATAAAAACTTGAGATGGATACTGTTATTCACCTTAGATTGGATAATGAGGTTGATATTTGTAGTTGATGGATTTCCTTAAGCTATCCCTTTGAATTGCTTTAGTTTTCCTCTTCCATTTCTTTCTAGTAATGGTTGGCCATGTTGTGTGTTTTTACTTAGTGAATTTCGAAAGTGAGAATGAGTGAGAGGGAGGAAGGGTATGGGGTATGAACTAAGGCTCTATTCCTAATTTTCCCTTCTCATTTATTTTTTTCTTTTATAAGTTTAAAACAATCCTTTTAATTGATTAATTAAGGCACGACCTAAGTTAATTAATAAATCTCATCCTCCTTATCACACCACATGTTATTCTACTTAATTTATCTAATTAAATCTCCTAAATAATGTTAATAAAAAATGAGGGGTGTTACTGGCATTGAATCTGTTATTAGTTTGTCTTCGTAAAAGAGGAAATTTAAAATAACACCTTGTCCATTTCATTTTAATTCTGATTTGCAGATATAGATTTAATGTGAAACTTTATTTTCGTCTTCACTTTCAATCAAGCATTCTCGTTTTTGAAATTATCAGATTTTATTAATAGATATGTTTTCATAATTTTATTTCTTTACATATATTAAATATATACAAGTGGAAACACAAATACCACATATATGTATGTGTATATATATATATGTCTAAACTATACCCACACACTCTCTCCATATAAATATCTATATGCAAACCATATACACATATTATAGTATATTTAAACATATGTATATACTTTGGCATTTATATTTTCGATATTCATATGAAATTATCATACGCATATGTTAGTATATTGTATATGTATGTACTATAGATATAAATCTCACTTTCTATATATGTGTGTGTGTACTACACATGTTTATATTTCATTATACTGTTTTATCATTGAATGTATATATAATACATCCCAATAAACATTTAATTTAATTATTTAACATGCTTAATTGATAAATGTAACATAAATTTAAATAAAATATGATTTTATTTAATTACTAGACTACATCTATTGTAAACCATTAGACTTCATAGACCCATTATGATCCAAATAGGGAATGTTTTTGAAATTCACTCAATTTACCCATTATGGAGCAGCCCGGTTCCTTAAATGGTATCAGAGCCAAAGGTCTACAGGGTCAGTTAGCAACTTTAGGGCCAACTAATAAAGCTTACCAATCCAATGGATGTCTAGAAAAGTAGTGCCTAGGTTTGGGCTTGTAAAATCAAGTACTCTCCCCTCCCAAGTCACCGGTCTAACTCAATAGGTAGAGTAAGTCCAAAAGATTAGCCCAATTATAAAGGCTAAAATTGATTTGGGCCTTGGGCTAATTTTAAAAATTAAGTTGTAAAATTCAAAAGATATTTTATATCTAAATGTTTGGTTTAAAATATAAAAGGATATTTTATAAATAATATAAAATAGTCTAATGTTTTTCTAAATTGTTTCGAGAAATTAATTGGATATTTTTCAAAAACTTATAAATATTTAATTAATTTGATTAACTAAATAAGCAGTTGATTAAAATACACATATATACAATGCTATATGTATATTTAACTATAAAGGTTATAGTTGAAATTTTATCCTAAATTGTTTAAGATAAATTAATTTAAATTTCTAAATTTTTTAATTAAAATTTTAATTAAATAAATGATTTATTTTTTTAATAATTAATTAAATGTTAATTAATTAAATTATATATATTGATACTTAGGTAAATAAGACTATAAAGGTTATAATACAATAACTTAAAATGTTTAATTTTCTCAATTTTTTTGCAGAATTTAAATTGAATAAATTTTTAAAATTTATTAAATATTTAATTAAATAAATAGTTAATTAACTTATATATATATATATATTTGATATACATATATAGGAAATTGTAATGGTTATAGTTGAATATTCTTCTTAAATAGTTTAAAATGAATAAAATAAAATTTTAGAAATATCAAATAAAATTTAATTAAATTAGTTATGATTTAATTGATAAGGTTAAAGTTAGTCAAATATTATTTAATTAAAAATATACATATAAATATTACATAAGTTAATTAAATTATAAATGGCTATAAAATAAATTAAACTTATATAACTATATATGTATAAACATGACAAAAGTGGAACTGAAATAAGCCCAAAATAGGTTTTTGGAATAAGTACATATGTAAACTATATATACCATAATTTTTGATGTTTTTGACACTTGAATCACTAGGGTATTTCATAAGAAATGCATTAATCCTTAAATCAATACCACTCTAATGTTTATACCGAAGATTATGGATCTCAAATATGTAGATTTGCCCTCTATCATTTATATTGATATATTACTTGCATACTCGCTAGTTGTTGAGCAAAATCAAGTTGTGGATGTTATGTGTAGTACTATTAATATATTGTTAGACAAAATAAGATACATGCATGTTTTTATTGAGAAAACTCAAGGTGTGTCCATTGTACTTAAGCCATCATGAAATGATAGGTAAGTGCTAATAATATCTGCTGATTTGTTGAGCAAACTCAAGGTCGAGATCGAGATTAGGGCAAGGAACAAGTTAAAGAGTTGTATATGACACAACGAATAAGGAGTTATCCATCGCTTGTGGGCCTACGATTTGTTGATCAAACTCAAGGTCAGAATCACAAGGCAAACAAATCGTACACGCTAGAGGAATCAAAAGATTTTTATATTTCTCTTAGGGTTTTAAGGAATATTAAATCTAGTGGGAGCCTCATTTAAAAAATGAAATGATAACATTTAACTTTCTAATATTGTAAGAACATATGCTATATAAATTTGAATCATCCATTTCAATAAATTTGTGCATCTAATATAATTGTTAAAATTGTTTATTAATTGAAACATACAAATGAATCAAATTAGGATTGATGAAGAAATATATAATATGCTTATCAATTAATCCATTGGCATGTTGTCACTTCAAGATCCATGCAAGAGCTGAAGTCATACAACTACTAAGTACATTTATAACTTAGTCACTTAAGTGTTTATTTATCCAAGACAGTGTATTGTCTTCTATGAGTTTAAACTCTAATGCAATACATGAATATGTGTATTTGATGCAAATTATATCACATGTAAAAGTTGTATTGTGAACAGGCATGTTCTGGTGTATGAAAACTCGATGAAATTATTTCATTTGAAATGAGAAACTAAACCATAATTCAAGACAACGTGCTCAATGCAATTGAATGAAATAAAAATCTTGCTAGGTTAGAAGTAATAAAGACTCATGAACTACTATGTAGACTAGGGCTGTCAATTTCCAGCACGACCCGAAACACGGCCTGAAGATTACATGGAAATTAACAGGTTAACCCGACCCGGTTAAGTTGGCGGGTCATTTTCGGGTCAACCCGAATTTGACCCGTTTATAAACGGGTGGGTTTTGAGTTGACCCGTGAACCCAAATTTGACCCATTTATAACCCGTTTATACTTATATGGGTTGACCCGACCCGATTATGACCCGTGAACTCGAATTTGACCCGTTTATACTTATATGGGTTGACCCGACCCGATTATGACCCGTGAAACCGAATTTTACCCGTTTACGACCCGTTTATACCTTATACGGGTTGACTCGATCCGTTTACTACCCGACCCGACCCGACCCGGTTATAATTGGGTTACACGGGTCGGGTCGGGTCAACCCGTTTATAATTGGGTCGGGTTCGGGTTGAGCTATTTCTGACCTGTTTAATAAACAGGTTGACCCGACCCAACCCATTGACGACCCTAATATAGACCTAGGATTCGATCACTGAAATGTTAGTTTGATCGTTTTACTGAAGTGCAACATATACAATATCCTTAAATGGTAAGAATGTTTGATTGCACTTTTGTAAAGCATTCGGTGTGGTCTTGCAGTAAGAATTTCCTTCTGAATGTTTTGACCATTTGAAAGTGAATGTTCAAGAGTGGTTGTAACATAGGCATATTTAGGTTAACGAGAGAGAATGGTAACATCTACTACATGAAGAGACATATAAAACAATAATTGTATAAAATAATAGTGGATACTTAATAAGTAATGGAAATGCGATTTCTATTCCAAATATTTTTTCATATAGAAAGTTGTTATTTTCACAAGAGTTATATTTTCAAGTTCAAGATATTTGATCTAGAACTCTCGACTGTGAACTTGTTACAGTGGACGAAATAAATTGCCCATAATAAGTGGTTGAATGGAGCTCCGTATTTCATATGCTGTTATAGAAATGGTGGAAATAGTGGGCTATGCTATATAACATTATTAATGGATGGATTAAGAAACGAAAAATCATTTTTGTAAATGTACCAAATATTTTTTATGAAATAGTAACTGTTTTTCTGTATTGACTGAAAATATACATAGCTTTGCTTTATATGAATATTCATTATAAGGTAAAACTATAATAATGGTATTTTTTATTATAGAAAAAACCGATAAATTAGCTATAGAAAATATAAAATTACCTAAAAACTTTAAAATTATTCTGAAATTGTAGACCAAGTCAAATTTTTGAGAAATGATTCATTAACCATAAGATTACGAATCATAAGGATTAGTGAATTATATGCCAAACAATGAAGGAAAAGCACCATTTAGTGGGAGCTATACTGATAAATCCCGCGAAATCCCCACTATAGCGCATAGCGCTCATCAACCGCTATGTTTTTCAATATAGCGCTATTAAATAGTAGATCTGCTTTAAGCCCTGCTATTTTCTACTGTACATGCTAAATAAGAATTTTTAGCACTTGCTTTAGCATAATTAATATAAAAATGTTGATTTTGATACAGTTAGGAGCATGCCCTAGAGGCAATTATGTAATTTGTTGCATATATCTGACTCGATAACTAAACTTATTCGAAATAAAAAGTATTTTCTTTCTATTATATACTTGATATAATATGTTATATTAGTTATTTAATTTAATCAAAAGTATATTTAATAGAAAATCCATAAACTGTATTTTTTGGGATAGTAGTTATAATGTGTTGTAAACATGAGTAATTTATCATAATAAAATAAACATACCATTTTAAATATCCTTAGTTAAAATGTATTGAGACTGGATATCGATGCATCCGTTGAGACTAGAGTACGTAACACTCTCTAAATTTTGTGCAGTATATTACTCATGACTATTGGAGAGCGGCAATAAGTTATGTACTGATGGTTATTGGATAACTATGGAATTACTCACTCGCTAGTTTTTGTTGGTTAATACAACTAAGGTAAAACAGAAAATACTGATGTGAAAATATTGCACAACCTCCTCGACTTGAGAATACCATAGAACTTCAATATGGAAACTCCACTTTGATTATAGCTAAATCGTGGCATGGCATTCATGGAATGACTATAGTTGGGTCGAGTGGAAACATTAGAAGTGAAACACTATTCAAGAGAGGCTTCGTCTTCTCAGTTATATGAGGTTAGTATCAGGATCAACTCAAGTTAACTCAAAGTCAAAGTATCTTGCTAGGGCAGTTCGGTGAATAATAATTCTTATTATTGAACCAAGGACTTCGTGTCTAGACTATAGAGTTTAATATGGACCATATTGGAATTTTGACCATTATCAAATTCCATAAGTCCAAAGTGATGTTGTTTTGATAAAGAGAATTGGTGTAAATAATCGTTACTACCAGGTAACGCTTAACAAAATAAATTTGGATTTTACTAAAACCAAGTAAGCGATAAATTTGGCCAAAATTTCAAATCACTTGCTAAGTGATGTGGGATCGTTAATATTCAAATTGTTCGATATTAATCCTGACCAAATTTACACCTAAGTGTCACATAACCGAAACGATGAATACACCTTTTATCACCTGATTGAATTAATTTGTAATTTTTATAAATTAATTAATATTTATGAATTATTAATTACAAAATTTTGTTTTTGATGTGTTGAACAATGTTAAACAATGCATTTATAATTCTTATAAATATATTAATTAATATATGATACCGATACGCGTTTAAATTTAGATTTAAATGCATCAGAAATTACTTTGGTTGGAATTAGCTTCGAGGTCCATATGCAGCATGCAAATTTCGACCAAAATGCCTTTGATAGTCCAGCAAATGTTGGCAAAAGAGGGAGGCTTTTGAATGGTTTAAAAGAGTGGAATTGGTAAGAGAGAGATAAGGATATATTCCACTATTCTCTCCATTTGACTTCCTATTTATGTGCCACTCTCCACACCACTCTTTTTGGTACTTTTTCTCTCTTCTCCCTATGAAAATTTCAACTAGCAAATCTTATTTAAATCCAAAATCCAAGCTCAAATCACATCAAAATTCTTCGATTCGATCATCAGTAGTAAAGCAGTTCGGGAGCCACCAACTCTAGAACTTGGAATTTGATTCAAGGAGTCATTTCATCATTTTAAAGTGAGATCTCTAGACCTTTATGAAAGGTATTCAACATGTTTACTAATTCATTAATATTATTATCTATTATTATACTATATTGTAGGTTATTAGATTATATTACGAATCTAGTTATTGATGTTTTGTCACATATTGGATGGTTGAATATATTGATGCATATATATGTATATTAATTAAAATTAAAATTTATATACATACTAGCATTAAACTCAGGGCCTAAAATAAAAAAATTATTTTTTTAATTGAATAATATATATATATATATATATATATATGATTTTATTAATTAATATATTACATCTTAAAGATAAAAATCGTATAATAATCATTATAAATTTGTAGAACATTAATTTGGCTACAATGAATGTTCAATTTTAATATATATTTATATATATATTTTAATTAATGATATTACTATTTATTTAACTAGAAATAGATTATGTACATTCAAATATATAAACATATTTATACTTAATATAGTTTGAAATTAAGTATAAAATTTTACAAAAAAATTATTACATAATTTTCAAATCTCAAAAATGAATTTTTATAATTTTTGTTAATTTAATTAAATCGATTTTAAAATTATTTTATAATTGTTTAATTTAAAATTGTTTTAAAATTCAAAATTTTTAAATATTTTTGCCATAAGCTTAAAGTCAGGTAGTTTTACAAAATAATTATAATATATATATATATATATTATATGCACTTGGGTATGTATATTTTAAATATTTATAATTAAATATATATATATATATATATATATGTGTGTGTGTATTAATTTTATACACAACTTTGCAGCAACAGTTCGTATATAAAAAAATTCAAATTATATTATATTAATTGCTAAATGATTTTTTATTTAATATAAACAAACATTTGTTTAATTATATTTTAGAATATTATGTATAGATTATTATTTCCATATATTTGTGTATGTATATGATTATATTTTACATAATTATAATTATACATAAATCTACATCTAATTTTCAATGCATATACAAATATACATATATATATATATATATATTCATTTAGATAGCACATAGAATATTATATTAGCAATATGTCTGTTGCAATGTAAATCCTAATACATATACATGGGCATGTCAAACCATGTACACTTTATTTTGTTGCACATGCACATACACATACACACATATGTGTATATGATACACATATTCAAATATAATATAAAGTAAAACTTTATCAATAAAATCAAATAAAATTACAATTTTACTTAAAAGGAATTTTTAAAAGTTCTAAAAGAATTAGACTTCATAGACCCAATAATGATCCAAAATGGTAAAAAAATTGAAATTCATCCATTTCTTCTGTTGCGGGTTAGCCCAGTTCCAACAATGGTATCGAGCCTAATAGCATATGCGGTCTAAATTAGTCATGTTAGGGTTAACTAATTAAGCTCACAACCCAGACAGTAGGGTGTCTAGAAAAGTAGGGTCGAAGGATTGAGTTTGGGTGGTCAAATACCCTACCCTACCAGACCATCGGTCTGGCTCAAATAGATATGTGAGCCAAATGCTTGCCCCTAGTAGAAAAGACCCAATTTGAATTAGGCCTTGGGCTAATTTCAAAATTGTTTTGAAATTAAAATAAAAGTTTTAAATTTAAAAGTTAAATCTAAAATAAGAAAAATATTATAAATGTTATAATATAGATTTTTATTTTTTTTAAAATTGAAATAAATTTTTTAAATTTTAAAGTTAAATTTAAAATAAAACACATATTATAAAAGTTATAATATAATTTTTCAAAATGTCTGAAAATGTTATAAATTATTTTCAGAAATATTGTTTATTAATAGGATTAATAAAATAAATGAATTGGTTAAATAAGTTAATTAATTAAATACACACGCACATGTATAATATATATAATGATATATGTTATGTTGTCTTGAATTGTTTAAGCCGATTTAAGTACACATGTGTTTATAAAAGAACTTTTGAAATTCATTAAATTTAATTAAAATTGGTTAATTAAATAAATTAATTAATAGGTAATTAATAAATGATAATACATATATATATAAGATATGTGTGTATTGTTATAAAGGTTATAATATATATATATATATATATTCAACGTAATATGTTATAATTGAATAATATAATAATTAATTAAAATTTTAATTAATTAATTTAATTTAATAAGATTTAACTAATTTAATGTTATATATTATATAAGTTAAATAAAGTAGAAAAGTTATATAATAATAATTATATAATATATAAATGTATAAACTAAAGGTGGAACATTAAAGAAACTTTAAATAGACTTAAGAAATAAATACATACATAAAAGTACGTATACCGTGATTTCTAATGTGTCCGACACTTGAATCGTGAGGGTATTTTATAAGAAATACATTATTCTATAAGTCGATATCACTCAATTAAATATATTGATGACCATAAATCTTTAATATAAGTATTATCCTTTACCATTTATATATTAATAAATTACTTGCATACTCTCTAGTTGTTAAGCAAAGTCAAGCTAGAGATGTTATGTGTAAATATATTGAAAAGAAGAGGTATGATAACTATATGTAGTTGTTGAGCAAACTCAATGTACATATACTATACTTAGGCCGTCGTGAAATGGTGGGTGCGAGCGAATAATTTCTTTCGATTTGTTGAGCAAACTCAGGGCGAAATAGGATTAGGACAAGGAATCATGGGTTATGAGTTGTATATGATACAACCAATGAGGAGTTATCTATCGTTTGTTGGGCTTTGACTTATTGATAAAACTCAAAGTTAGAATCCCAAGACAAACAAGTTCTAACATCCACTAGTGAAGTCGAAAGACTTCTATGTTTCATCTTAGGGTTTGAAGAAACACAAAAGATTGGTGGGAGCCTTATTAAAAAATGAAATTGTAACATTTAACCTTTCCAATATTATGTGCTATATAAAGTTATAATAATCTACTTCAATAAATTTGTGCATTATATAGAATTGGTAAAATGTTTGTCAATTAAAATATAAAATGAACTGAATTAATATTGAGAAATAGGAGTATAAAATATACTTATCAATAAATTTTTGCATGTTGACCCATGCAAGAGCCTAATTATACAACCAGTAAATACGTTCGTAACTTGGTCACTTATGAGTTTACTTACCCAAGAGTATGTATTGTCTTCAATGAGGTTTAAACATTAAAAGCAATACAAGAATATGGATATTTGATCCATATATGATCACATATAAATGTTTTATGGTGAATAATCACAGTTCTTAATGTATGAAACCTCGATGAAATTAGTTCATTGAAATAAGCAAGTAAACCGTAATGTGAATCATGTATTCAATATAATCAACTACAATCATGATCTTGTTATGTTAAATGTAACACTAGACCAAAGGCTATGAGATAGATCTATGAATTCGATCGCTAAAATGTCAGTTTGATCAGTTTACGTAAAGTGCAATTTATTTGATATCCTTAAAGTTAAGGATAATCGAAATGCACTTTTGTAAAGAGTTCGTTATGATATTGTAGTAATAATTTCCTTTGAATGGTTCGACCATTTAGAAAGAAAATTGAATGTATAAAAGTGGATATAATCTAAGGCACGGTTGGGATGAAGAGAGTTAATGTTCACTTCTGCTTCATAAAGAAACATTGTAAATAAGAATTGTAAAAGTAGTTGAAAATAAACATTGGAATGTGAAATATGATTTCTATTCAAAAATGTATTTTTACATAGAAAATTGTTTCCTATGAAGTTTATTACTTTGAATTTAAGATACTTGATCTAAAAATTCTCGACTGTAGACCAGTTACAGTAAATGAAATAAAAAGCCTATATTAAGTGGATGAATGGAGTTTCATATTTCAAAATTATAGTAATGGCGGAAATTGTGAGAGCATTTCATATAACACTTATTGGTCGCATCAAGTTATGAAAATTGTTTTCGTAAAACATACCAAACATTATTTATAAAATAATAATTGTTTTTCAATATTTAGTGGAAAATAGACATAGTTTTATTTCAGTACGAACAGTATGAATATTCGTTATAGAATAAAACTATAGTACTAGTATTTGTGATGCATTAGAAAATACAGAAGCATCTAAATTTATTTACAATTACTTTGAAATTATAGACCAAGTGAAGGTTTTGAGAAATAATTTAAATTTATGGTTATGAACCATATGATATTGGATAACTATATCTCAAACAATTAGTGGGAGCCTGATAAGAGTTGATGAACTTCGGATTGATACATATAGATGTATGCAATTGCAAGTCTATTACCACATACTTCGTTATATTCACCGATGATTTATCACTAGCATGAACATGTAAATTTGATACACATGTAATATGTGTATGATAAGCTCATACAATATAAAACAAAAGTAAATAAAATAACATGCAATGGAAAATAAAAGTGATTCAATTTGATCGAATAGGTGAGTATATTGTAAAGAGTTTCGAACGTACCTAAAAATAAATAAAGATTCAATCTCAAAAGTCACTCCTCCTTATGATACATAACGATGTATCGATAAGGAGTAATTGAGCTTTGTTGAACAAAGTATGATTAAAGGTAAGTGAAGTTGAGTTAACTACTTTCTATAAGATCGTACACTTTAGAGTAGTACATGAGGTTAAAATTAATTTCATCCAAAGAGTAGTTTACAAAATCATGTAAGATAAGGGTTTACAAGAAACCCTAACATATCCTAGGCCAAAGAGTTGGCAGGTTGTGCGAGTCGAAAGACTACACATCATATTTGTATATGAGGGATCTATTATGAATCGCCCCTAAAGAAGTTTGGGAACGACTGTCATTGGATGACTAATTTATGTTTTGAGCATAAGTATTGTAAACCAAAACCAAATCAGTTTTATATAAAAGGCAATTCATTAATTGTTTCTGAATACCTATTCTATTACATTGAGAAACAACTACCGTTTCAAGAAATACCAACTTCATAGTTAAGAAATTTCCTTTAGAAAATATTGGTAGTAAAATGGATTTGGATACGATCAAAGGATAAAACTTACTACGAGGGATAAATTGAAATTAACCAAACCTAAATGAACACAATGCATTAGAATGTCTAATAAATATTCTCACATATTGAAGAAAAACTATGAGTTTCTTATCAAATCGGGAAAGATAATCCTCAGCTGTCAATTAAACTACTAAAAGTATTGACTCTGTGATATGGTATGATGCGCAAATCTGAAGTGGATTCCAAGTGCAACAACCCACACCTCAGTGGGCCTGAATTTTCGCTAAATCAAAAACCCAAGTCTACTAAAATATGGACCGTTAGTGTTGGTATCTTGTAATTAAACAGAAGTATATGAGCTCTATCGAAAATAAACTCACATCAGAATAGTAAAGTATAACAAGACATATAATTACTGACCAAGGATAATACCTCTGGTATCTATTACCCTTGTCAGTGTTGGGCAAGCATAAGAAATATGTCCTTCTACCATTCCCGCCTTGTACCGGTACAGGTCCCTTTGAGTCTATCCTGTGGGTTGTAATAAGGATGGATAGGATAATTGCATACTTTGTACATAACACTAGTCATTGTGACTTCATATACGCGTACGATACTCTCATCTACTCGAGGTATACAATAACTACATACATACATATATGTATGTATGTATATATATAAGTACCATAGTCCCCCATTGGATCAAGATACTTTTCCGCTGGTATCTGTTACTCTACACCTCGTCAGGGTCCATCGTCAATGCAGTATCACGTCCTCCTCACCGTGCATACCAAAGATATCCCATAATGCCCAATAACAACATTAGAACTATTTAGCCTATTTTACCTCGTCTTGAAGACTCATCAGATTGCTTCATATCATGGACTAACTCCACAGACTATTCTATTCGTTTGAAAGACCTCCATTATGGGTTATCTAGCCTTGCCTCCTGACTAAAAACAAACTAACAAACAACTGTAAGGCGGTGCATGTCCTAAACGTGATCTACATTAGTAGGAGATGTAGCCCGTTTAGGAGTAACCCTTGTCTTTCCGTTGACTGCTCAGGACCGATGACGATCTCGACCTATGTAAACAGCTTCTACTCCTTATATATATGATACTAACCTCACTGTCACAACGTCGAAATGAAATCAACGGAATGCTCACTTGGTTACTTAACATGTACCCCTTAAAAAGTTGAACCAGACTCTATTTATCCCTTTGACACTTCGACCAGGGCAAACCATCCTACTTTGGTATATTCCCTTCACCTATACATGAATGTATAATCCATGGGTCCTACAGTTGGATATGTACAACATCAGTATAATATACACAACTCTGGTAACCCTTTCGGTAGGCAGACTTCTATTATGTAACACTACTGACCTCGCATTCCAACCCATTTTAATGACCAAATCATTTTTAATAAATCTAAGTTATTGACTAGATTCGACAATCCACACCCGCCATAAATACATACTTAAGGCAATATATGTATATTTATTTATTCACTATGCCTCTTATGTTCAACTGTTAATGTTCAGTTGTTTTTACATAGCTTACTTCTTGTTTTATTAATGTCGTTTACTGTCATTTACTGCTTACTTCTAATCTTAATAAATTCAGTATCTTTTATTACTTAACTTCTGCTTAACACAGTTAAATATAGCTTACTGTCCCTTTTTAGCTAGCACTAACCTTCTTTGACTACCGCGGTTTTCTTAATTACTCATTTCGTTGCTTTACATACATTTCATCATTAATTATTATTTCTAACTTATCGCATATATTATGTTTATAATTGAATTACTGTTATCACCTTTACTTACAACACTTTGGTTTGTACTTAGGGATTTCTACATTTTAATGCGTTGGAATTACATCTTTCCCAAAAGGAAACGTTAATATTGTAAATTTCCATAATTTATCTAAAAGAGGGCTTGTGTTTGGAATTACAAAGAATTATTATTTCTATTATTATTGAAGTAGGTGGTACAAAATACAGTAAACATCCATATTTTATAAATCTATTTCTTTTAGGCATATTCCTTGTTATCTCAAACGATACACTTTTATTCATATTTATAAAACTAGATAATTTAAAGAAATTTACATTACAACACACTTCATTCCAACGAATTAAAACACTACTTAAATCCCAATCCAAATTATAATAACTTCAATTCATATTTACTCACATATATTATTCAACTGACAAACCTAGAATTTCTATCCAATATTATAAATTTAAGGACTACTTTCACCCTTACTTTCCAGATTCAAGCATATGCAATATTTAATCAAAGTTAACAATTCATAGAATATGTAGGCATAGTTCTAAAATTCATTATATGTATATATTAAATCCTACAACTCTAAAATTACTTTCAGGCATACAAGGAACAGATTTACAATGATAAAAATCCAATATTATATAAAAATATATAATTTCCCACTCGCCTTTAAGCTTCCAAATCTCCAGATCTAAATCCCATTATTCCTGTTTGACTCCCTTTTCTTCCTACTGACATATGCTCCGAAAGTGTAACAGCCCGCATATTTATCGATTTTATATTTAAATATTTTATTTAAATATAACATCGTTCGTCGGATTATAGTCCGAAAAGCTACTTTTTGCAAACAGTCGAATTAGGACTCGAGACCACTTCCATTGAGTTCAAAATGTCGTTTGCAACCTTTTTGAGTATAAACTTCGATATGTTTGGAGCTAGCTAAAAATTTGACCTTTTTCACTTTGGGTTTGGGTTTGGGTTCAGCCCACTAGTCATCCTTATACCCCAAACTGAACCATCCCTCCCCATTCACTCTCACTTCCGCCTCTTTTCAGTTCTAAAGCAAAAATGGTGGGAGAGATGGGAAATTAAAACTCCAAGCCCTAGTTCCTCTTTCAATCTCAAATTCTTGCTCCAAAATCAAAGAGAACCCATTGGTAAGTATCTCCTTCTTCTCCAACTCTTTCTCCTTCCAATTTCAGAAATTCCTAAACCTAACTTTGGGAATGTTCTTCTTTTAAGCTTTGATTCAAGCTTGTTGTGTTGGAATTGAAGAGTAATTGCTCTTGCCATTGCTCCAAAGCTTCTTCTTCATTTGTTTGGGTTCAAAGGTGAGATTTTTTATCTCACATCTTAGTCTATAATTATCTTCGATTGTTAGGTATGAATTCCTAACACTTATTCTTGTGAAATTGATTTTGGTTTGGATTGATTTGGTGTATATTCCAATTTTTGGTGTTTTGAAATCAAAATCTATGAAAATCCTTTTATGGATATTTGGATATTGATATTTGAGGCGTGTCGAAGAGCCGTTAAGGCTGGGTTGTCGCATGGCGTAATTCCTTAGTCGTTGTCGCTCGATCGATCGTTTCTGGTATTCATTTGGCCATTTTTGGTCTAGGTTCAGGGAATGCCCTGAATCCCAGTTTCAGACGTCTAAAACGTTAGATTCAGACGTCTGAATACTTTTACTGGGAAGATTTTTATTCCCAGATTCAGACGTCTGAATCTATCATCTCAGACGTCTGAATTAGTTCGTTTTGAACCAGAAAAGAAATAGGCCAAAAAGTGCCTATTTCAGACGTCTGAAATCAAGTATTCAGACGTCTGAATTCTGTTCTGGAAAATATTTTATTTTCCAGATTCAGACGTCTAAATCCTTGATTTCATACGTCTGAATCCTTGATTTCAGACGTCTGAATCTGCAGTCTTCTGCCTATTTGCCTATTGAACTTGAATTTCCAACTTTAATCGATTCGTGTTGATTCCCTTTTTATTGTTATCATTTATTATCTGCTTTGATGACATTTTCTTCGTGATTTTTAGGAATATCCATTTTGATGGTTTTGGGGATTGATTTCTTTGGATTTTTCTCACGTCTTCGAATGTGAATTTATGTGATTCTATTTGTTTCAACAATCGTTTTGTGACTTGTCACTTTAAAGACATAGAGGTTTCAATACTAGTAGTAAATATCAAAGCTCTTTCATCAAAACGATTTCAACTCTATTTTATTACAAAGCTCTTTTTCCTAAACCGTTTTCCAATCTATTAATATATACAAGCCTTTACTTCACTCGGATGAGAAATCGAATTAAACGACTTAGTAAAACGAGTGGTATGAAACGCTTGCGTTCACTTCATCGGTTAGCTCTTGGACTTGTTCGATTGAACCCTTTTGTGACAATTTCCTAGTGAAGATCTACAGTTTGTTCGTAAATATTTAAGTTAAGTTAATGGTTATGGGACATGAAGCTAAACTCATATATTTACTGGCTTAGTGTAATTGACACTTCCTTATGATCATGACGATCATTTTTGTGATTTAGACTAGCGATTGAGCGATGTCTCTTTGTCTGCGAGGGAGACTAGACCCCGCTTTTGTGATGTTTCACCATCACATATATGGGGTAGCACCCCATGGTCTTCGGGCCGTTCATGTGTTAAAATTTAATGGATAGCTTCCATGAGATAGCTTCTCGTTTATGTGTTTCACACGTTGGTGAGTCTTCATGCTCCCGTTCATGTGTTAGGCCTCCCCCCCTTTTTATTTGTTTTCTGGATTTCTTGTGATGATTTCTGGAATTTTGTGCTTCACCAATTTTCATGATTTTCATTGATATGATATCAATCTTTGTGCATTGGTGAATTCATGTGTTATTGACTTGTTATGAATACAAGTTTAGGGTATGATACCCTATTTTATCTTTGAGAAGATTCTTGTGATATTGATTAATCTCTTGTTGATTTTCAATTACATACCTATAGTAGTATGCCATTATGGTTATTACATGTACATGCCATGTCTTTTACTTTATACCATATCATCTGATATTTATAGCTAGACTGATCCGTTTATTATTTTCTTATAAATAATACTCGGGTCAGACCGAGATGTTACAGGTGCTTTTGCTTGACTTCTCTTCAGGATTATTCTGACTTTTGGCTGACTACGTAGATTAGTAGTTTTTGGATGTACACATTTGAGATATAGACTCTATGTTGTGTACTTATTCTTTTGTATAGCACATGTTGCTATTCTTTTTGTATTATCGTGGATCTTTCTGACCACTACTCTGATGTACACTTTCATGTGTTATATATATATATATTCATATCTTCTTCCGCCTTTGTGATATGGATGTCTGTGACTGATTTATGTTATGATTATTTCTATGTTTGTTTCCGAAGATTATATATAGCCACCGTGTGATAGCTTTGAGTTTGTATCGGTATGTCGGATTTCCTCCTTAAATGATATGCATTCTATTCTATCTGACATATCGATGCTTGCACAAAGAAGTTACACGGATGGTCGCTCCTCAACAGCCTTATTCTCCGTGCTAGTCGACAGCATTACACCGTAGTGTTCTTGTCTAGCGTGGGTATAGAGGTGGGGCGTCACAGCTTGGTATCAGAGCCAAACTTCGGAACAATGTAGAATAACTTAACAAGGATCATCGTCCTAAGTCCTTCTTAGGAGTTGTACCTTAGGATTAATTCGAGTCTTCGTACCGATTCATCCTATTTTCTTTTATGATTCTTTGTTTTATCTATCAAGATTGCTTGATATTCATTCTGAGAATAACCTTTTTCTTCTTCCTTTCTTTCTTAAAAGAAGAAGAGATGGTTAGTTCTGGCAGTCCTAGCGCTAGTCAATCCAGTAGCTCTTCTCTGGATGGCGTACTCATGTCTGCCTAACAACTTTTGGATCTTGCTAAGAATCAAAGGTTCATCTGTGCTTTGAGTAAGAACCCCGAAATGGTTTTACCTCTGAAACTTGAAGTTCCTTTCAATCAACTTATGGATATCACTCTTCGACATGAAGAGGCTGGTAAAGGAATTGATAGTGATATTGGGATTTCCAAGAAGAGGCATATTAAGTTCAAAAGCCCTTATCCCGATAAGAAGGTGAAGCAACCTACTTTGGTAGCAAAGACTCTAAACTCTATTTGTAGAGGATGCTACAATTGTAATTCTAAGGACCACTACGCAAAGGAGTGTCCGGAACCACTCTTTTGTCGTTATTGCAAAAATTCAAGTCATCATATTTCTGTCTGCCCCATACATCTGAGCAAGAAGAAGATGGAACCAGAAACTCCGGTAGTTGAGACTCCTACCGCTAGTCGTAAACAATGATATAATTGTGGTTCCACGGACCATTATGTTATTAAGTGCCCGAAACCCCTTTATTGCCGCTATTGCAAAGGCTCGGGTCATTACTTATCTACATGTCTCAAACTTCAAAGTAGAAGAGAGGGAAAGCTGCAAGCCCCTAGCAACCCTTCTCTTGGTCAAGGTATTTCTTATTCAATCTTTAATTACACTTGTTTTGTGATTATCCTATTCGAGTTCTTTTTGATATGGGTTCATCTTATCCTTTTTATATCAAAAGGACTTGTTGATTCTTTTTCTTTAAAACATTTTGGGCTTGATGACTTCTTTGAGAATTGCGAATCTGGTTGGTGGGTCCGCAACACTCAATTTGCTTTTTATTGATGTCGAAACTATTTCATGTGATTTTTCTTTTCGAACCGATTTGCATATTATGCGTTGTTTAGGTTTCGGAATTGATTTGCGTGAAAGGATTGGCTTCATCATTATGAGGCCCATATCCTATTTTTCAGTATGGACTATTCATTTTTGACATTTTTAATCTGTTATGCAGATTCATATTTTCCTTTGTGATTTCGATTCCAAATTAGTGGCATCATCTTATTCTTTAAGCTCACATGTTGAGTAAAGGATTATTTCTCTCAATTGAGAAGTTGTGAATTTTCCGGAATGTTCGAGCTTGTCTTAGGAACATCACCTAAGCAATCTTTTAAGAGGTGTTAAGGTCTTTTCAGTTTGACCTTGCCCCCGGAGTTCATTAGCTAGGAGTTGCGGTAGTTAGCATTCCGCTTACCACATTCCGCACTCGTTACGATTCTTATGAATGACTTATTATGTCATTCGGTTTATCCAGCTTATTTCATCCAATTTATAAATCGAATATCTTGTATTTATTAATTTTGGATGAAAATAGAAATTTAAAAATTTTGCAAATCTTTTTCATAAGATTTATTTATAAGTACAATGTGATTTTTAATTAAACAATATAGAAGCTGATTTTGTGTTGTATTGCCCATTTAGTGTTTTAAGAATTCTGGTCGATGCGCTTGATCAACGTTATCGATAGGAATTTCCTAAACGCTTTGATGAGACAGTCAGGCACAATAAATTGACTTGTAAAATGTAAATTTTTCTATAAAGGTAATTGTGATTTTGAAAGTTATAGCTTTTCGGGAAAGAAGATTAAATTCTTCCTTTTCGATACTTTTATCCTTGTGATTCCCGAAGGGAACCAAAACTTTATCTTTAGTACCAATACTAATCGTATTGGTTTGGATGCCATTCTCTTGCAAAAGAGGGCGCGCAATCACTTGTGCTTCTAAATCCTAAAAGCCGATCGAGACTAGGTATGTCACTTATGATCTGGTGCTCGCGGCTATTGTTTTTGCTTTCCAAGTTTGGCATCATCATCTTGGGGGAGAAATTTGTTCTCCACCTCGACTATAAATTATTGGGATATCTATTTTCTCATAAGGAATTTAATTTTTGTCAACCACGTTGGCTCGAATCCCTTGTATCTTATGATCTTGATATCCTTTATACTCCCGGATGGGAGGGTCGTGTTGTCGATACCCTTAGTCTTAAGCAACAAGCAGTTATTTCTTTGATGATATCCGAATGGAATGATCTCGAGATTTCCTCCACTTGTGAGATTCGAGATCGTGAATTCTAATTCATGTTCATCTCTTGTTTTATGTAGCCTTGAGGCTCATCCTTCTCTTTTAGACTGCATTCTTGAAGCTCAAAGGCTAGATCCCGAATTGGCTCTTCTTAGCCAAAGTTGTAGGGATAAAATTAATATTGAAAGTTGAAAGACTTCGATATTGATTTTTGTGGCGGCATTCGAAAATTTGGTAGACTTATCGTACCAAATATTAGTGATCTTCGTAAAGATACTTTAGAAAATTCTCATCATTCTAAATTTTCCATTCATCCCGGTAGTAGTAAAATGTACGCAGATGTAAAGCAACTTTATTATTGGGAGTGAATGACATCTGATATTGCTAACTTTGTTAAGTGTTGCATGACTTGCCAACTTCACAAAGGCATGGTGGGTTATTGCAACCTTTAGAAATTCCAAGTTGGAAGTAGGATCAAATTTCCATGAATTTTAGTTATGGCCTCTCCCGTTCTTGTTTGGGTCATGATAGCTTATGGGTGATAATTGATAGACTTACTGTATCCGCCTTTTTTATTCCCGTTCGGTCTAACCGAACCGTTTCTCTTTTGGCCAAACTCTTTATCAAGGAAATTGTTAAATTGCATGTAGTTCCTACTTCAATTGTTAGCGATTGAGATCCATTTTTCATTAGTGGATTTTGGAAGAGTCTTCAAACAGCTTTGGAATCGAAGCTTAATTTTAGCACCGCTTATCACCCCTAGTCCGATGGACAAACCGAGCGTGTGAATCAAAAGCTTGAAGACCTCCTTCGTGTTTATGTCCTTGATTTTGATGGAAGTTGGGAAGATCATATTTTTCTATTTTGAGTTTTCCTATGATAATAGCTTCCAATCTAGTATTGGTATGGCACCTTTTGAGGCACCCTATGGAAGGCCATGCCGATCTCCTTCTTATTGGCTTGAGGTCGGTGAGAAGCTGGTTTTAGATCCAGATTTTATTCGAGTTTCATCTATTAAGGGTGTTTTACGTTTCAGTCGATCGGGAAAAATTAGCGCCTCAATATATTGGGCCATTTCCTATCACCGAACGTATGGATTCCATGACTTATCGCCTTTCATTACCGGCTCAGTTTTCTGCCATGCATGACGTGTTTCACGTTTCTCAATTACGGAAGTGCCTTCGAGATTCCAATTTTATTCTTGAGCCCGGTGTTGTGGAAGAAATTGAAGTTTCGCCGAATTTAACTTATGAGCAGCATCTTATACGAATTATTGCTTCGGAGGTTAAACGACTTCGAAATAAAGATGTTCCGCTTGTTAAAGTTCAATGGTCCTCAAATCCTAAGGATTGCTCTTGGGAATCTAGAGAATTCATCGAGCGTACACATCCGGGCCTTCTTACTCATGCTCTTTGAGGTGAACTTCTTATTCCAATTTTCTTTTGTGTTGATATGCTTCTATGGTTGTTACTCTTTATTTTCTTCTTAAGTATTGCGAGAACGCAATTTCATTAAGGAGGGGAGTCTGTAACAACCCGCATATTTATCGATTTTATATTTAAATATTTTATTTAAATATAACATCGTTCGTCGGATTATAGTCCGAAAAGCTACTTTTTGCAAACAGTCGAATTAGGACTCGAGACCACTTCCATTGAGTTCAAAATGCCATTTGCAACCTTTTTGAGTATAAACTTCGATATGTTTGGAGCTAGCTAAAAATTTGACCTTTTTCACTTTGGGTTTGGGTTTGGGTTCAGCCCACTAGTCATCCTTATACCCCAAACTGAACCATCCCTCCCCATTCACTCTCACTTCCTCCTCTTTTCAGTTCTAAAGAAAAAATGGTGGGAGAGATGGGAAATTAAAACTCCAAGCCCTAGTTCCTCTTTCAATCTCAAATTCTTGCTCCAAAATCAAAGAGAACCCATTGGTAAGTATCTCCTTCTTCTCCAACTCTTTCTCCTTCCAATTTCAGAAATTCCTAAACCTAACTTTGGGAATGTTCTTCTTTTAAGCTTTGATTCAAGCTTGTTGTGTTGGAATTGAAGAGTAATTGCTCTTGCCATTGCTCCAAAGCTTCTTCTTCATTTGTTTGGGTTCAAAGGTGAGATTTTTTATCTCACATCTTAGTCTATAATTATCTTCGATTATTAGGTATGAATTCCTAACACTTATTCTTGTGCAATTGATTTTGGTTTGGATTGGTTTGGTGTATATTCCAATTTTTGGTGTTTTGAAATCAAAATCTATGAAAATCCTTTTATGGATATTTGGATATTGATATTTGAGGCGTGTCGAAGAGCCGTTAAGGCTGGGTTGTCGCATGGTGTAATTCCTTAGTCGTTGTCGCTCAATCGATCGCTTCTGGTATTCATTTGGCCATTTTTGGTCTAGGTTCAGGGAATGCCCTGAATCCCAGTTTCAGACGTCTGAAACGTTAGATTCAGACGTCTGAATACTTTTACTGGGAAGATTTTTATTCCCAGATTCAGACGTCTGAATCTATCATCTCAGACGTCTGAATTGGTTCGTTTTGAACCAGAAAAGAAATAGGCCAAAAAGTGCCTATTTCAGACGTCTGAAATCAAGTATTCAGACGTCTGAATTCTGTTTTGGAAAATATTTTATTTTCCAGATTCAGACGTCTGAATCCTTGATTTCAGACGTCTGAATCTGCAATCTTCTGCCTATTTGCCTATTTGCCTATTGAGCTTGAATTTCCAACTTTAATCGATTCATGTTGATTCCCTTTTTATTGTTATCATTTATTATCTGCTTTGATGACATTTTCTTCATGATTTTTGGGAATATCCATTTTGATGGTTTTGGGGATTGATTTCTTTGGATTTTTCTCACGTCTTCGAATGTGAATTTATGTGATTAGATTTGTTTCAACAATCGTTTTGTGACTTGTCACTTTAAAGACATAGAGGTTTCAATACTAGTAGTAAATATCAAAGCTCTTTCATCAAAACGATTTCAACTCTATTTTATTACAAAGCTCTTTTTCCTAAACCGTTTTCCAATCTATTAGTATATACAAGCCTTTACTTCACTCGGATGAGAAATCGAATTAAACGACTTAGTAAAACGAGTGGTATGAAACGCTTGCATTCACTTCGTTGGTTAGCTCTTGGACTTGTTCGATTGAACCCTTTTGTGACAATTTCCTAGTGAAGATCTACAGTTTGTTCGTAAATATTTAAGTTAAGCTAGTGGTTATGAGACATGAAGCTAAACTCATATATTTACTGGCTTAGTGTAATTGACACTTCCTTATGATCATGACGATCATTTTTGTGATTTAGACTAGCGATTGAGCGATGTCTCTTTGTCTGCGAGGGAGACTAGACCCCGCTTTTGTGATGTTTCACCATCACATATATGGGGTAGCACCCCATGGTCTTCGGGCTGTTCATGTGTTAAAATTTAATGGATAGCTTCCATGAGATAGCTTCTCGTTTATGTGTTTCATGCGTTGGTGAGTTTTCATGCTCCCGTTCATGTGTTAGGCCTCCTCCCTTTTTTATGTGTTTTCTGGATTTCTTGTGATGATTTCTGGAATTTTGTGCTTCACCAATTTTCGTGATTTTCATTGATATGATATCAATCTTTGTGCATTGGTGAATTCATGTGTTATTGACTTGTTATGAATACAAGTTTAGGGTATGATACCCTATTTTATCTTTGAGAAGATTCTTGTGATATTGATTAATCTCTTGTTGATTTTCAATTACATACTTATAGTAGTATGCCATTATGGTTATTACATGTACATGCCATGTCTTTTACTTTATACCATATCATCTGATATTTATAGCTAGACTGATCCGTTTATTATTTTCTTATAAATAATACTCGGGTCAGACCGAGATGTTACAGGTGCTTCTGCTTGACTTCTCTTCAGGATTATTCTGACTTTTGGCTGACTACGTAGATTAGTAGTTTTTGGATGTACACATTTGAGATATAGACTCTATGTTGTGTACTTATTCTTCTGTATAGCACATGTTGCTATTCTTTTTGTATTATCGTGGATCTTTCTGACCATTACTTTGATGTACACTTTCATGTGTTATATATATATATTCATATTTTCTTCCGCCTTTGTGATATGGATGTCTGTGACTGATTTATGTTATGATTATTTCTATGTTTGTTTCCGAAGATTATATATAGCCACCGTGTGATAGCTTTGAGTTTGTATCGGTATGTCGGATTTCCTCCTTAAATGATATGCATTCTATTCTATCTGACATATCGGTGCTCGCACAAAGAAGTTACACGGATGGTCGCTCCTCAACATCCTTATTCTCCATGCTAGTCGACAACATTACACCGTAGTGTTCTTGTCTAGCATGGGTATAGAGGTGGGGCGTCACAGAAAGCATACACATATCTATTATAAATTTAGATTCGAGAAGAGATTTGAATTTAATTTCGATTTGGATTTAAAATTTACCTTGGCTTTGGCTATTCGATTCGATCCTATACTTTTCCTTTATTATTCTCCGCTATTCTTCACTTATATATATTTATGGATTATAGTTTATATATAGATTTTAGAATTTTTGGAGAGAAAAAATGGCAGTGCTTTTCCATTGCTTCATAAAATATGAGATAGACAGTGAAGGGTTAGGCCTGTATTTATAGGGGTTTGAATCGATGCCAGCCGTTAGATTATATCATATTAAATCCGAGCTGTTAGGCATAGGTTCAATTTATAGCTGTTGCTATCACCGGTCAACCGCTATGATGCCACTGATTGAACGCTTGCAGTCGACTGGTCCAAATAAAGGGGTCTCGACTAGTCACTTGTTTATGTTAATTAATTTCCGAGTTTTGTTTAATTCCATTTGAAACCTTTTTTGTCCAGTTCTAACCGATTTGATTTAATGTTAATTCTGCTTACACATCTAGTAACCGTTATCGTTAATTAATGCTATTTAATTACATTTATTTACTTAGTTGCATATATAATTATTTCCGATCCGAAATCTTCAAACGTTATTAATTTTTCATTTGAAATGCGATCAGAAAACATTTAACTGAAAATTGATCAGAGAATCACCACGAACAAAACTATACAAATTTTGTAGCCAAATTCTGATGTTTGTGAAATTTTCATTTTCAACTTTATTAATTTTTAGTTAATTACGTTCAATTCACAAGGTGTTATACCAAGTATCTTATTAAAATATGATTTTTATAGTTGTACCATGGGGAAATAATCCATCGACCGCAATTGTGTCTTCAAGAGCAAAGGCTAATGTAGTTGGAATTTAATGAGCAACATTTATAAGAATAATTTTGTAAATTTCAATTGTTGAAATTGATGTAATAGATCTATCATTCAACTTGCTCAAGTTAATTTAGAATTTACTCATAAAATTATCGCTTAATATGACCCTGTGTTTTGGTATATATATGTTGCAACAGAAAATTCTAAATAATGATTTAGAATAGAATTTTGCATATAACAACCAAAGTGTCTCATAGTTAGTGAGACCGATATTGAGTTTATGGGTTTTAGGATATGATCGAAGAAATGATACGAAAGTATCATTCTATAAGCATCAGAATTGAATAAGTATTTTGATAGAAATATCAAATAGTTTGATTTTCAATCAAAATGCAGAGGAAGCGTGTGCCCATAAAAAAGCAAACTAAATGGCGCATAGATATTTCTAGATTATAAATAGACAACATACTGCTAATTGTTAATGATGTACTTACGTTAAAATCAGTAATAGTTCGGTTGTTTAATACTCGATATTGGATTTGTAAATTATATATTTTATACTAAGTGTAAAAGGATATTGGGAATGTACCAACCGATATGCAAGGACACCATATTAAAATGTTTAATATGGAACACGTAAGATGTATTCCTTATGTATTGACAATAGGTATTAGCATATATGTTGAATTGTCTACAATATCATAACTTGCTTATGTATTTGATGCATGATGCATGATGCAAATATCAAATCCAAATTAAGATCACTAAATGGTAGTTCAGAGTGTTCTCGAGTACTTACGAAATAGTAGAGAATTGTTAGAGAAACAACAAACTCTTTATAAAAGAATGTTCGAACTCGAACTTTATAGGTGCTATCGAGTATAATATGTTGATATTAAATTCATATTCAAACCATAATTAAGAAGCTTTAAGTTGGAACTATTCCAAACGAAAGGTTGTGGCTAATTAAATGAAAGGCTAAGTACATCGGCTTGAATAACTCCACAACAAAAGCAATGTATATAAATATAAATGCATAAATTTATAACCAAGCTAAGGTGATTTCAAGTATTAAGAATACTAAATCACTGTTATATGATAACAATGTAATAATATGTGCTAACTAGAAGTCGAGAAACATGCTCCATATAGTTCCACACGTTAAATGATTGTTGATTAATACACTAGTTAATTAAACCAACATAGCAGATCCATTCATGAAGGGTCTAACTCAATCACTTCCCATCAAATTAATTGAAGGAATGGGATAGAGATTTCATAATTGATCCTAAGTGCAAGTAGGAGATTAATAGAGTTAGAGGTATGCCTAAGGGGCAATTATGTAATTTGTTGCATATATCTGACTAGATAACCAATCTTATTCGAAATAAAAGGTGTTTTCTTTCTATTATACACTTGATATAATATGTTATATTAATTAATTAATTTAATTAAAAGTATATTTAATAGAAAATCCATAAATGTCATGTTTTGTGATAGTAGTTAAAATGCGTTGTAACCATGAGTAATTTACAACAATAAAATAAAATACCGTTTTAAGCATTCATAGTCAAGATGTATTGAATTTCAACACTCTGCAAATTTCAACTAGAAAACCCCATTTAAACCCACAAGAGATCCAAGCTCAAATCACATCTAAATTCTTCGATACGATGGTCGGTGTTAAAGCAGTTCGGGAGCCAGCAACTCTAGACCTTGGAATTTCATTCAAGGAGCCATTTCATCACTTCAAAATGAAATATCTAGCCTTGGTGAAAGGTATTAAAAATGTTTACTAATTCATTTAATATTATTATCTATTATTGTAATATATTGTAGGTTATTAGATTATATTGCAAGTCTAGTGTATCGATGTTCTGTCACATACTAGATTGTTGAATATATTGGTGCATCTATATATATTTTAATTAAAAAAATCTGTATACATAGTAGCAATAAACTCATGGCCTAAAATAAAAAAAATCATTTTTTAATTAAGTAGAATTACGTATATTATTTTATTAATTAATATATTATATCTTAAAGATAAAAATCGTATAATAATTATTTTAAGATTTATAAAAATATTTTTTTGTATAATAATAATTCGCCAACAGTGAATGTTCAATTTTAATATTTAATTATATTTATTTATATTTAATTCATGATATAACTATTTATTTAACTAGAAATCGATTATGTATATACAAATATATAAATATATATTTAATATAGTTTGAAGTTAAGTATAAAATTTTACAAAAAAATATTACATAATTTTCATATTTAAAAAATGGTTTTTTATAATTTTAATTATTAATTAGATCGGTTTTAAAAAAAATTTATAATTGTTTAATGAAAAGTCATTTTAAAATTCAAAAAAACATTAAATTTTCTGCCGTAAGCTTAAAGTCGGGTGTTATTTAAAAAAATTATTTATATATGTATGTATGTAAATATTTGTGTATGTGCACATGTGTATGGATATTTTAAATATTTAAAATTAAATATAAAAAAATTAATTTTGTACATAAACTTTGCAGCAGCAATTCATATATAAAAAAATTTAAAATTATTTTATATTAATTATTAAATGATTTGTTATTTAATATAAACAAACATTTGTTCAAATATATTTCAAAATATTATATATAAGTTGTTATAATTATTATTTCCACATATTTGTTTATGTGTGTGTATATGATTATATTTTACATAAGTATAATTTTACATATATATATATATAATTTTTGATGCATATATATATATATATTCATTTAGACATCACATAGAATACTAGAGGGGATAACATGTTTATTATAGTGTAAATCCCAGCACCTATACACGGGCATATCAAACCATGTACACTTTATTATGTTGCATATGCACGCACACACATATGTATATGATACACATATTTGAATATAATATAAAGTAATATAAAGAAAAACTTTATTAATAAAATTAAGTAAAACAAAAATTTTATTTAAAATAAAATTAAATAATTTCTAAATGAATTAGACTTCATAGGCCCAATCAAGATCCAAAATGGTAATTTTTTTTTGAAATTCACCTATTTCTAACACTTCGGGCTGGCCCAGTTCCAACAGATTTGACTGGTTTTGTTTAAACCAAATCAATAAAGTTAGAGAAAGTACATAATTTTATGGCATAATTGCTCAGTATAAGTTAAAAATCTATTGCAATCACCAAATCTGGACTGTATAAATCATGATGTTCTTCGTTTTTATTATATACGATTAAATAATATTTCTTAGTCATATACAAATAATGTGAGAATGAGAATAAACTAACTTTAAATATTTGGTTTTATATCTAATGAAGCTTTTTACACCTTTGCTATTTTACATTATACCCCCGCTATAATTTTTCGCACCACTAACACTATGGAACTACTAAGTGCTTTAACTGTACGGAAGTGGCAAAAGAGTTAATGAACTCCTCAGATTTATGTATGTATAAATATATGTAATCCAAGGTCTAATGATACCAAAGCGGATCCATTTACTTCGTTTAACTCGTTGATGAATTATCACAGACATGAATATATGTATTTGATACACAAGTATAATGTCCATGATAAGTTCATAGAATATAAAATGGAAGTAGAAAACATAACATGCAAAGGAAATAAAACAATTAGATTTGATCGAATATGCAAGTGAATTGGAAAATAGTTCCAATAGTACCATAGCTGAATAAGATTCAATCTCAAAAGCCATTGTTTTCTATGATACAGAATGATGTATAAATATTGGGTAATCGAAATTTCTTGGACAAAGTATGATTGATACGAGGTAACTTCTTTCTATAAGGATATGTACTTAAGAGTAAGTACATATGTTAAATATAATTTCATCTAAAGCAAAATTTACAATATCATATTCATATAAGATATAAATTGATAAGAAACCCCAATCTTGAAAGTATAAGATGTGTGTTTGTCTAATTTATGTTATGAAAATATGTTTCATAGACTTAAAACTAAATTACTTTTTATGTAAGAATAAATGGAAATTTATAAAATGTTTATAAAAGCCCATTCCATCGTATTAAGAGACAATTGTTAATTCAAGACATGTCACCTTCATGTTGAAGGAATTTCTTATAGAAATTAGTGGTAGTACAATAGACGTGGATACAATCTAAAGACTCTAACATAGA
Organism: Allium fistulosum; assembly: GCA_030737815.1. Lineage (NCBI taxonomy): Eukaryota > Viridiplantae > Streptophyta > Magnoliopsida > Asparagales > Amaryllidaceae > Allium > Allium fistulosum. The sequence goes on from CM060905.1 coordinate 92,790,893, forward strand.
AACTGATTACATAAGATGTAATAAAGTAAATCAAGCCTAAAACAGACACATAACACATTAGAATGTCTAATAATAATTCTTGTACATTAAAAAGAAACTATAAGTTTCTCAACAATGTCAGAAAAAAGAATTGTTAGCAGTAACTATTTTTTGGTACCCCACTATTTTCAACATCTAAAATCAGCCATCAAAATACGCTTGCAACTAACTACAAAGGTCTAAAGCAGTAGATTGTTTGTTTTATAAATTAAAAAAAAATTCAAAGAAAAACCTCACATCAGAATTTAAGTAAATTATACATATTTCAATAATGAATACATACACCTCAAAATGCAAGGTCTAATAAATGAAAACATCGTATATTTTTCCATACATCAATCACTATTAAAACTCTATAACTATATAATAGTAATACATGGAAAATAGTTAAAGTAGATAACCTGTAAATGTCCTCAATATTTAGACCTCTTTTCCCCTCCATTGCTTATACTTGAAACTTTACAAATGCATGGAAAGAAAAAATTGTTCGGCTATGCTTGGACTATGCCAATTTCAATACATTCCGGCCATAAGAGATCCGAGAGCTACTGCATAGAAAAAGACCACCTACGTACCCTTTTGAGGTCAAGCCAATGTAGTTCTACTTCCTGGGATCTATGGGTATTATGGCATTTATAACCGTTTTAAGCATTAAAATGAGTAGGGCATCAAAAACTTCCTCAATTGTCAATAAGCTATAAAGAGCATAGATTCTGCCATATGGCACGATGCTTTGAATCTAAAATGGATTCCAAGTACATTATCTAAATACTAATTTGATAGTTGTGTCCAAAGGGTCTGCAAGTGTATCTTCAAGAAGAACAATGAAGTTGAAGTTATGTTAAGCAGTGTTTATAGGAAATCATTTCATTGATTTCAAATGTTGAAATTAGTGATGTAATTTTGCTAGTCAACATGCTTAATATAATTCGGATCTACATGTAATTATTGAACAATTTGATTTTGAGGTTTGGCACTTTAATGTTGAAACAAAACTTCTAGATAATGATTTAGGAGAGACTATTTGCTTATAACCACTAAAATATCTCAAAGTCAGTGAGAGCATTAACCTGATTTGTATGTTTTCGATATGACTAAAAGTGGATACAATGATGGAGTCCAATAATCGTTAGTGTTTAACAAGTATTTTGACAAAGAAATCAAATAGTTTGGTTTTCAATCAAAATGTAAAGGAAGTGAGTGCCTATAAGAAAGAAAATTAATGGTACTAAAATATTTCTTATACTATAATTAAAAACATACTTATGATTGTTAACGATGTACCCATGATAAAACCATTTTAGTTTGGTTGTTTAATCCTCAATATTAAAAATGAAAATAACATCTTTTATAGTTGGAATAAAAAGATGTTTGTATAATCCCATATGATATACATAGACACCACATTAAAATATTTAATATGGAATGTATGAGTTAAATTCCTTATGCGTTGGTAATATGAATTATCACAAATGTTAATGAGTCTACTATATCACATTTCACTTATGTACCTGAACACTGAGCGAATATCGGATCGGAAATAAGATTACTAAATGGTAATTAAGAGTATTCTCGAGTAAATACGAAATAATAGAGAAATGTTTGTAGAAACAACAAACTCCTTATGAAGGGGTATTTAGGCTTGAACTCCATGATAATATCGAGTGTGATATGTCAAATTTAAATTCTTGTCCAATCTTTGTTAAGGAGCTTTACATTGGAATTGTTCCAAGTGATAGATTATTGTTGATTCAACCAAATGGCTAAGTACATTGCCTTGAATAATATCGTAGCAAAAGTTGTATGTATATATAATTGACAAATATATAATTGAGCTAAGGATGATTACAAATCTTGAGAATTCCGTGACTTTTTTGTGTGAAAATATTGTCATGATAAGCATCGTGAAAGAACGTAGAACTCACTAGAAGTGGAGAAATATACCCTAAAACGTTCTATACGATAAAGATAGTTTATCAGTGTTGGAGAGAGTAGATTGACATAGAAGATATTTATGATAATATAGCATATCTGTTACCTAAGGGACTAGCTCGATCATTTTGAGAAAAACTAATCGAAGGGATGGGATTAAATTCCATAATTCACCCTAAGTGCAAGTGGAAGATTGAGAGAGCTAGGGGATGCCCTATAAGAAATTATGTAATTTGTTACATATATCTAACTCTTAACCATTCTTATTCGTAATTAAGGTGTTTAATTTTTATTTTATACTTTTATTATATACTTTTATTATATAGTGACATAATTAGTTAAATAATTACTTTAAAGTATATATACAATCCTTAAATAATATGCCATGTGATAAAAGTTCCAAATTGTTGTAATCATGAGAAAATTATCACATCATTGAATAACATATTGTTTTAAATATTCCTAATGAAGTTGTTTCCAGAAGGAATTTGGATATAGCCATTGAGACCAGAGTGAGTAACGCTCTCCTAAACTTGGGCAATGTATTACTCATAGCTACTAGGGGCCCAAGGGGTTACATATTCATAGTTATAGGATAACTTTTAATGACTCATCCGAGAGTTACCTGTTGGTTAATACAACTAGGTCTAACAGGAAATCTCAAAGTGATGATGTTACTCATGACTTGAAATACTATGGAACTTCAGTGTGAATATTATACTTTGATTATAGTTAAGTCATGGCATAGCAATGTAACTAATAGCATTCATCCATACAAGTCCGTTCCCTGTCCGAACGGAACCGAAGGCACTATTCCTACTACATCCATTTTGGAATCACCCTCAGGATTAGTAGCGATTAGCCCTTTCACTTCACTGCTCCATCTTCGACTCCATGCTCTTGTCTTCATTACAAAAACGTATTTGTTGGATCGAAGTGGTTTTTGGATCACAAATCCGATCCCAGTCTCTCTGAAACGACGTTCTCCATTTCCCGGTAAACTCAACCCCGGTTCTTTAGGAAATACACAGACGCGAATAAGATCGAAGATCACCTCCTAACCGTTAGTGGACGGATTTCCTTAAACATGTCCTAGAAGAACGAACGAGTTTATATGTACAATATAGCACCTCGAACGGTAACTGTACCATATAATTCCCGTACCTCTTCTAGATATTTCCAAAGTTATATTTGGGTCCAGAGTTGATAGTCGGTTATTTAACTATCAAATAAACAATCAATTCAACCAAATACTTCAATTTCACCGAAAAGCTCCAAGTCTTTATTTAAATTTTAAATAAATTAAATCTCTTTATCCAAAGGTCATGTACTTATCTTATCGAAATCAGTATATTCACAAAGTATCCTTTCAAAAATATTTGAAAACCCTTTCTAAAATAATGTGGAAAGTACCACTACGGTATCAAACCATGGATCACAGCTCAATGGTTACGTCTCTATCCCAAAGAAATTCAAGATTCGTGAAAACTGTATTTAATAATTATCTCCAAATAATGCTTGTAAGTTCTAAAATAAATTTCAAGTTAAACCTAGGCAATTACACGTAAATAAAAGTTATTATACAAAACCATATTAAAAACTAATAATTATCTTTTAAAAACAAACTGTTGACTAGTGCTTAAATCATAATAAATCTTAACACTCATTTTAAAGAAACTAATTAAAAATAAAATATGCTTTGAACAATTTAAAATAATTAAACAACTAATTTTCTAGAATATTTTAACACTTTTAAATTTATGAAATTAATAATTTAAAATCCTCTTTTTAAACAAGCCCAAAATTCTCGATTTTAAAACCTTTGTATTTTTAAAAAAAATACCGTTAACAGATCTATTATTTAAAAATCCTTTATTTAATACTTTTATTCCAAAAATCCTATTCACAATATTCCGATTTGGCTAAGTACCAATTTCAAAAGCCATTTATTTTATCCAATTGGTTAACCCAAAATTCTTTATAAAACATTTTGCTTCAAAACCCCTTTTAATTTTCTTTTCCAATTAAAACATATATTACTGGTATTTAAAATACCAGAATCTTGGTCAAAACCTGCCACAACATCCAATTAATCCAAATCACACAATAACCTGTCACAGATTATTTCAAAAAACATATATCACTATATATGCAATTAAATTCAACATTTTTTAGGAATCCAGTTGGATCCCTCCAACCTGCTTCCCTGCATCCACAGATGTTAGCACAACATAAAAATACCAATTCCACTTCGAAGTGGAATATCGCGGTATATAGGATCATCCGCTATTATGCGGGCGCATAGGGTCTCATCCGCTATAAAAATGCAGGAATAACAATCACTCCAATATATATATATATACTACTATATATAATATCACATCCAATTCATAATAATTTATCAAATTAACTAATCAATCATTTATTAATTTTAACTATTTAAAATTAAAGCCAGTAGTCCAAAATTGAGTGAGATTAATTCATCTTGAGTTTTATTTTGCCAAGCGTCCCAATTTTACATTAATTCGAACGACGTTCGATTTAACCTAAAATTTTCGCTCGCTCCAAACATCTTCAGACCTTCACCACGCATAGTGCTCGTCGCTGCAATTCCGGCGCCGCTTGTTTCGTCTTATTATGACCTCGTATGACCAAGATATGAGACTTATAAGTTTTGAATATATTTTATACAAATAAATTCCTTTTTCTTTTTATTTTTACCATCAAAAAGATTTCGGCCGTACATTTTGAATTGTAGAATCTGGCCGCTCCCTCTCTATCTCTCTTCTTCATGAACGCAAGCTACAGGAGCAACCGAACCCATCATCGTCGTTCGTCTTACGATAGCCGCTCCTACCCCGGTCCATTCGAGCTCGATCAGGCGCCACCATTCGAACGACCTTCGCAAGCTTTACCCCTGCCCCTGACCCCGGTGAACTCTAGCGCTCCATCAACTCAGAAAATGTGAACGAAACGGCACCCTTTGTGGTCGATTTCTCGACAACCTACCCCCACAATATTCGATCATACCCGTTGAATAGGTAGATCTCAATGCCCTCTTCGTTTCCCTAGTTGAAACTTTTTGCTATAGGTCTACAAATTTGAAGAAAATCGAGGAAGAAGAAGGGGACATTTCGGCCATTGGTTTCTATGGTGGCGGCTGTGTTTATAATAGTTAGGGTTTAACTGTTACAGCACACACACATATATATATACGATTATATATAATATTTTATTATTATTTCCAATTTTTACTTGCTTTTACAAACGATCTCCAAATGAAGCGTGCCGCCTGGCGTTTATAATTTTTTACTCCTATTCCGAACAAAATGGAACATGTTTCGGGGCCTAATTCGATCGTATGTGGAAGATAGTTTTTTCGAATCGAATTAAAATATTAATTTTCGATATTTATTTCAACGTTTTTCTATCCCGTACGACTAAATGGTAACTCCAAACGCTGCAAAATTTGAAATCCGATAATAATAAACTATTACGGATCCAATGGAACTGGTTTCGTCGAATTCCGAGACTATTCCCCGGAAGGCTATTTAACTCGTCGATTAAATCGAGCGATTTTCAAAATCGTCGAAATCATTTAAAATTTCGATCTTTAAAATTTACTAACTTCATTAAAATTCAAATAGAACTTATATTTATATTAGAAACCATTCTGATTCATTTTAAATCAAAATTCGATTATTTACATTATTCCCGTATATTAAATTTCACTATTAAATTAATATAAAAATCTCAAATTTATAACTTATCGACTTTTGATTTCATTCTAAAGTCCAATATTATAATTCTAATCCAAATAGACTTTAAATAAATTTAGATTGACTTAAAAATCATTTTTGTTCATGTTTAACTCCAGACTCCCATGTTTTACCCAATTTCAATATTTAATTTACTATTCTACCAAATCAATTAAATCGCTATATTTGTTATTTTAAACCATTTCAGAAATTCCTCCATATTCAAAATCAATTAATAATTCAAATTCAACGTTTTAAAAATAAATTAAATATTTAAAACGAACGACCAAAATTCCGGGTCGTTACATTCCTCCCCTCCTATAAAAATTTCGTCCCCGAAATTTGCTAGGGTCGGAAAAATGTTTCTAAACCCATTAACTTTTCTAAAACCCACTTAATCAAAATCCTACATTCGCTTCCCAAAACCTTTTTTGTTTTATCCAAAACAATTGGCTTCCATTTCTAACTCAAAACCCTTGGTTTCTAATACAATTCAAAAATCAACTTTTCTAGCTGACCAAAATTTTCTAACACCTTATATTTTTTTCGAAATTTTTTTACAGCGTCTCCTTTATACGGAGAGCCTTTTACAATATCACAAGTGAGATAAATATATATACATCGACCCACAAGGTCGGAAAACAAAATATATAACAATATATTATCATTACTTTATTTTATTGCGTACGCGTACCTCATATTAGTATTTTTAAGCAAGCGGCTTATCTTATATGCAATTACGTAACCAAAATCTACCCAGTAGCTTCCTATACATGTACTTACTCAAACAAGCACGTGAGTTTCATAACCATGAAATTTTGTAACGACCCATAATTTTCGATAAGTTAAATGTGTTAATTTAATAAGATTTTGATAATTAAATTTGAAAGAAATAAACATTGGAGATTTAGTAATGTAATAATGAAATGAATACTAAAATGAAATATATCAACGAAGTTAATTAAAGTAATTTTGTAACGACCCGTATTTTACGGATCGAAAAGTTTGTCAAAATCTGGGATTTTCAGCATTTTCTAGTTGTTTCAGATTTTGGTTGAAATTGCCTAAGTCCTAGGTCGTACGCGACCTAGAGAACTAAATGTTGTTGGCGACTTAGGAGATAAGTCGTGAGCGACTTAGAGAAGGTCTGCGACCTAAGGGGATAGGCAAGTTAAGGAATAAGTCTGGGTCGAGTTGCCGACTTAAGGTAGTGACCGACCTAAGTGATAAGTCGTGACCGACTTAAGAGGTTTAGGCGACCTAAGGAAGAGTAGTAGGCGACCTAAGTATTCTGGGGTAGAGTTAGGTCGGCAACGACCTAAGGAAATGTTGTGAGCGACCTAAGTGTTTGGGTGAGTTAAGTGTTAGGTCGGCGTTCGAGTTAGCGACCTAAGAGATAGGAGGGAGCGACCTAGTAGAGTTAACGACTTAGGGGATAAGCAGTTTGCGACCTATAAGAGTTAGCGACCTATGGGATTGACCGACCTAAGTGTTAGCGTAGTTAGGTCGTTAGATCTGTGTTGAGTTAGGTCGTAGGCGACCTAAGATGGTTAGGTCGCGTGTGTGTTAGGTCGCGAGTTTGCTAAGTCGTAGGTCGCGTGAGTTGTTAGGTCGCTAGGATAGTTTAAGTGTTAGGTCGCGTGGATCTAACTGTTAGGTCGTATGTTGTTTTAGGTCGACATGTGTTAGGTCGCGTAGAAGCCTAAGTTGTTAGGTCGCAACCCAACTGAGTCGTAGGTAGTTAAGTCGTTAGGTTGTTAGGTCGCTGGGTTTCCTAAGTGTTAGGTCGCTGAGGAGTTAAGTCGTGCATCTGTTAGGTCGGAGAGGCTTAGGTCGGAGAGGCTTAGGTCGGAGAGGCTTAGGTCGAAAGCGACTTAGGGAGATAGCCAGATTTCGACTTAAGGAATTTCAGCTATAAATAGGAGGGGTTGTTCTCACTTTTTGGGATCCGGATTTTTGAAGCGACGAAGTGCTGCCATTTTGAGAGCTCGACTTCTACACTTCTTCACTTCTTTTCTCCACTCTAATCTAGTGCTTCCATTCATCCAAGTTGAAGATCAAATTGAAGATCCAAGGGCTTAGATTGAAGATCTTCATCTTTTCAAGAGAGAGAGTTCTTCGTTTGAAGCGGATTCGTGATAGATCAAGCTTCATCCTTTGCTGTCCAGATCTGAAGCGTGTTGATTTGGGTTTGTTTAGGTGATTTGGTGAGTGGTGATTATCTCTCACACGGATCCAAAGGAGTATATCGGATTGTTGGCCCGATTTGGTGTTAAAATAGTGATTTCCATGCATTTTCTTCATCCTAAGTGTAGATCCATATAGATCCATTGTTCATGATGATGTTACATCCATTTTATCATATGTTAACCTATGCAAGTTCATTCATCAAGTTTGTAGAGATATAATCCATGTTTTCATGCTTATTGGACTTTCAACTCTTTAATTACGAAAATGCCATTATTGTTATAATTGTCTACTTAGATCATATTTGAATGCTTGATTGCTTGGATTGATGTTTGATTTGATTGCTTGTTATGAACTAGATGATTGATGATTAGATTTAGATCGAAGATGATTCAAAAGCTAAGGGAAAGGCTCTTGAATTGGGAAAGCTGCTCGTGGCATATGTAGCGGGATGATGAAGCTCTTATGCATAGATTTGATGATGTGAAGTTGAGATGAAGCTTTGCAAGGATGTAATGAAGTGAGGCATCATATGATGAAGACTTGGTCTAATCCAGACGGGATCATTCCAAGCATGTGATAACTCGGTGATATGATTCGAGTTGAGGATAATGAATGGATATGAGAATAGTCGTCGAGGAGGATGACTAGGAGGCTTGGATAGCATCGTTGTTGAAGGTTCTAGCATGCTCTAAGCAAGAGTACGTTTGGGCAGATTCGATAGTTCCAACGACCAACTGTTGATGGTCGAGTACTCTGGGCAGATTCGATAGTCCTAGGCACGGGCTGCGACGACGTGCGGGAGTTATGTCTAGAACCGGGGTTTCCATTAGCCCTTGACGGACGGCTGAAAGAATGTGCCGGTCATTCAATTAACGGTGATATCGAAGCAATGATAACAGTGATAGCCAGAGTCATGGATGTTTGGTTGTATCGTCATTCGGACTCAAGAGCGGTATTTTCTGGGTGCTTATCTGATTTAGGCCTTGGTACTTGGAAAACATCGCCCTTGACTCGAGTGATAATAGCTTTACTTTAAATTGTATGCTCTGCTATGTTTGCTTCTGCTTAGTGTGTGTCTGGGGGCTATCACTGTAGAATGAGGTTGGAGTGGGAGGGTTGTATTCCTATTCCTTTTCCTTTATGCTCTTTTGGTATGTTGTTAGTTAATTTACTGCTCACTAAGACTGTTGTCTGACTCAAGGCTTTATGTTTTAATTCTTATTGCCTTGGGCTGTTCGTCCATTTTTGGGACGGGCAGACTAGGTAACAGGTGACAGGTGCTGTTCTCTTCTCACGATGCTGATATCGAAGAAGAGCTGGAGGGTTGCATATTATCTTCTTATTATATGTACTGGATGTTCCGCTGTTTTGTATTCTCTGAGAGATATGTAGTGAGGCTTGATGTATTGACTATTTGGATGCTTGTATTCAACTATTATGGAATTTTATATGATGGCATTTTGTTCTGTAAAGCTTCACTATACATATGTTCTATTGTATTTTGTCCATGCGCTGTGAGCAATACGATAGATTCTGTTGTTTAATTTACCTTGACAATCGTCCATGGTCGCCTGGCACACTTTACAGCGCACTTTCTCTAGATTCGGTGCAGGGGTCATGGGCGGTCGTCACAAATTTTATGATAAATTGAATGAAATTCCAATTAATTGACATAATGTAATAATGCTATAACTTGGTTATAAATTGAATGTAAGTAAATAAATGTAAATGTTGTATAAACTTATGAACTAGCATAATAAATGGTAACTGAATAAAATCAGTATTATGTAAGTGATTTCAACATTCACTTGTAAGTAATAAACTTACAAATATGGTTAACGGTTAATTGTGATAATCAGTATAAGTTATCTATTTATTTAGCCTGTTAAATTAAATTGGAAATCAATTACAATAATTATAATTTAATATTATGTAATGTAAATTAAGTTAATATTTGGAAATAATGTTAATTTTATTCATATTATGAAAATTAGTTGAATTAAAAGAATGGAAATAAAGATTTATCAATTTATTGGAGTTTAAACTATAATAATTGGATTAATTGCAATTAAATGAAATTAAGTATTTAAATATTACGTTAATGGAGATTTAGATGAAATTTGAGAATATTAATTAAATAGATCATGAACCAATGTTAATTTCATCCATTTAATAATAATGGATTGAATAATAGGATGAAAGGTCAATTAAATAGAATTATTGAAAATTTAATTTATAATTTTTGAATTTAATGAAATTGAAATTAAACACCGAAATTGATGGATTAATCAACTTTAAATTGACATCTAAATTTGTTTAAATCGCCGATTAGGGTTTCGAAACCCATGCGGCGGCTGCGTTCTCTGACAGCGCGTAGATGGCGGCGTGCTTCTGGGCGTCGCAGGTCGGAGTCTCAGGCGAGCACGTTCAGGCCCTTCAGGGTGACGGAGCCTGGTTCGAACGCCGACAGCGCACTCGTTGGCGGCGATTTCATGAACGATGTGACATCTCGGTTGTTTCAGTAGGGGTTAGGGTAGCATGAACAGGGATTCATGTGAGGAAGGATGCTGACGTGGGTAACGTTTATTATTAATTAATTAAAATTTTATATTATAAATCGTAAGAATGTTCTAACACGCGTAACTTTCTCATACGAGGTCCGTTTCATGTGCGGTTTCTTACGCTGGGTTTGTATCGAAATTCCGAACATTTTGACTCTGGTTTGGACAAATTCTGAGACCGTTCAAATTTTGGGCTTAAATTGAATTTAAATTCGATTTAAATTCAAAGGTGAGTGTTTTAACCCACACACAACTTCTAAAATTTCTTATATTTGTTAAATTAAATTTATGATGTGATTAGGAATTTATTTTTGACTGTTTGGTATATTTTAATCATCATCTCAGTTAATTTGAATTTATCTGAATTAAATCGTTATTTAATTTATTATTGAATATAAACTGCCAGTAAATACCTGTTATCGATTATCAATTCTATATTGATATTTATTGATTGTTTTGGATGATGATTGTGATGGATGTTGATTGTTGACGTTGGTTGAATGGATGATTTATTTTATATCGTTATAAACTGCAAGTTCGTTTTGGATTTTTATTCAATTCGGGATTGCGGTTTGAAATGATATATAACCGTAAAATGTTTAAATTGCGAATTAAAATGATAAATACCCGTATCACCTGACCCTAGGGTAGAAAATTATATACGGACACCGGATTGGTTAAATTAAATGATTTTAAAATCCTTAAAATTTTGATTTTAATCAATTGATGTTTTGAAATGAAATTTGATTTATATAAATTGAAGTATTTTTTGGAAAAATCAAGTTTATGATGAAATGTGAATTGGTTTAAAAAGGAATTGCTTTAAGAAAATTTAATCGGAAGTTTAAGTTAAACTTTTAAATATAAATGAAATTCTATCGAAATTGAGTTATTGAATTTGTTTGAAAATAACTTTGAAATATTTTGAAGTGGGAGTAATCCGTATTGATATTTTGAACATGGATTTTAAACAATATGAAATTCGATAGTTTATTGAAATTTGGTTTGTCGATTTGGAAATTTGAAATGGTCCAAATATGTTGAAATGAATAGTTTAAATTGGTATTAATTTCAAACTCATATTTTAAGTAAACTATTTTAAAATATGTTATTTTAAATTTTCTAATTATTTAGATTTTCAAATTTATTAATCTATTTAACTAATATTAACTATATAATTTATTTTGATCTATTTTAAACCAATTTAATTTATTTTAAACTAATTAAACCATTTTAATTTATTTTAAATCTATAATCTATTTTAAAGCTATTTAATCTATTTTAATTATATTTAATCTAAATTAAATCTATTTAACTATCTTAAATCAATTTAAAGGTACTTTACCTAAAATTAAAACTATTTTGGAGTGTTTTAACTATTTATAATTATTTAAACCATTTCTAAATTTCCAAACCAAGTAAAGTGAAAGTGTTTAAATTCAATTCATTGTTTTTAAAAAGAAAATAAGGCCAAATGATGTTATAACCTAATTTGGAATTTTGAATGTTATAATAAATTGAAATGATGATTTTGAAGCAAGGACTTAACCTGTTTTGTGAATATGATTGTTTGGAAGAAATTATGATTTTGAAACGATATGATTTAAAAGTGGTGTAGTTTTGAGAATACGATAATTTGGTATAAATTGTGAATTTGACTTTGAAAGGAAATAAAATTATCCAATAATGATTTCAAATGTGATATGATTTCAAAAGTGAATATGATTTCGAAAGTAAGTAATGATTTCGAAAGTGATATGGTTTGAATCGAATATGATATTTTGATATCAATTATGAAATGATTTTGGAAATGTAAAAGAACCATCCGGTGTGTAATAAGCGATTGGTTGTTAAAGAGACCGGGATCGGATATTGTCATACTCTCTGCCAATACCAAAAATCACTTTGACAACTGTGTACGCGGTGGAGGTTCCAGAATGAAGTAGGATGGTGGCGACGATCCTATATGAGGTATATACGTGGACCCGACTCCCATGAGTTGGCTTAAGGTGGCTAAAAAAGGAGCGATTCCCGGCCAAGTGAGGTCATTCCTCCGATCGGACACATTCCATCGATACTATATTCTGACTTTTGATATATTTGGTGGCCACCCTTCGATTTTTACTCGGGAGTGTGTTTCGAGTTGGGCGGTAGTTGCGGTTATGCGTTACTAACAGTCCGGATGCGTAATTGGTATATCTACCCTGGCATTGCCTAGTTGTGCCGTGTCACCTACCCTAGCGCGCCTTCTACGAGTTTGTTTTGTACCATACCTATGGAGTGCCCTCTGACGATGCCCAGTACGGGGGAGATTACGGTACTGTATAGACTATGGGAATATATAAAATGTGTTAAGGGGGATATGGGTAACACCTTAACGCTATTTTAATAGTTTACTTTACTTTAGACATTATTATAATAGTGTATATTACTACATAGTAGATAGTTTAACGGATCCTTAGGAGATGTGTATCCTGAGCATCTCTTGAGTTACTGCACTCACGTTAGACACTGGATAAGAGATGTCAAAACCCGTAAACATCTCTGACGCCGTTCCACTCATATTTATTTACCAATTTATTTAAATTACATAAGATATTTTAGTTCTGACTTGAGTGTTTTGTCTTTTCAATTCGCTCTGGTCAGCCTGAGCATTTCAGGATTTGAAGACCTTATTTCTGGAGGACAAAGACGAAGATTTGTGCTACTATTATTTACTATATTTATTCCACTGCATTATTTATTTATGTCTGATTTATGTAACTCTGATTCTGTATTTTATTAGTATAATAAAAAAATTTGTAAACAGCTTCATGAACTGTTATTTGATTATTATATTTGGTCATTCCGCTGCGAGATTCTGTATTTGTTTTATTTCTTTCTCCTTCTTTTCTTATTCACCCCAATAACAATCCGCCCTTCTGTATGGTTTGAGTTGGCATGCGTGTCTCCTTAAAGCGTACAAAAAGGCGGGATGTTACAAATTTTATAATATTTCATTCCTTTAACTAGCCGAAACATATAAACTTCACAACCCGAACATGCCAATCATATATTACAAACAATTTAAGGTTCCGACACTAATTTAATTTCTTTCCTATGGATCCATATATCATTTCATTCAATTCGAAATGATTTTCAACCAAATTCATTGCATTCAATTCATATTTACAACAAGAACTCATATATATTCCAAATTTGATTTATACGAGCCTTACTTACATAAATTCACTTTTATTAAATTTTAATTTGATCCCCAATCAATTTATTTGCATTCCATTCACTATTCACTTTCATTATATGCAAATCCATTTTATCAGCTTCAATTTAACCCCTTTTAAAATTTACTTTTAACCAATTTATCTAATTTTCATTTGATTCCCATTCATGTTATTCACCACCTTATTTGCTTTACTTTTGTAACAACCCGCATATTTTACGATTGTATATTTAAATGTTTAATTTAAAAATAGCATCGTTAATCGGATTAAAGTCTGAAATGTTACTTTTTGTAAATAGTCGAATTGGGACTCAAGACCAATTCCATTGAGTCCAAAACGGCGTTTACAACTTTTTTGAGTATAGACATCGATATGTTTGGAGTTGAGTAGAATTTTGCTATTTTTCTATTTGGGCTATGGGTTTGGGTTTCAACCCACTAACCCATCATAATACCCTAACTCCTCTACTCTTCTTCCATTCACTCATTTTATTTCCTAACACTCAAGCTCAAAGTAAAAATAGGGAAAGGAATGGGAAATTCCTAAACCCTAGTTTTATTAGGAAATTCAAGTTCTTGCTCTAAAATCAAGGAGAAGCTTAGGTAAGCATCCCCTTCTTCTTCTCCATCTCAATCTCTCTCCAATTTCAGAAATTTCCTATAACCTAACTTAGGAAATATTTGTTGTAATCTTAGATTGGAGCTTATAGAGTTGAAGTTGAAGTGTGGTTTTGTTTTAAAAGCTTCTCACTTGTGGTTTTTTAATTTTAAAGGTGAGTTCTTTAACTCACATCTATGTCTATAACTTTCATTGTTGTTAGGTATGAATTCCTAACATTTGTGCATGTTCATATGCTTTTGATTTGAATTGATTTCGTGGATTTTCCAAATTTTGGTGTTTTGGTTCAAAATCTATGAAAATCCTTATATAGATGTTTGGACATGTATTCGGAGTGTATTGATGAGTCTATAGGGCTGGGTTGTCGCTTGGCATAAATCCTTAGCCATCGTCGCTCATTCGATCGCTTCCGACGTGAATTGGCCATCATTGGCCTTGGTTTAATATTTGCCTGAGCTTCAGCTCAGACGTCTGGAATAAGGATCAGACGTCTGAAGCTAAGGAATAAATATTCCAAACGTTCAGCTCAAACGTCTGACCTTGCTTTCCAGACGTTTGGGAGATCCAGACGTTTGAGCTTACTTCCCAGACGTTTGGGTGATCTGGAATAGAATTTCCAGTACCTCAGTTCAGACGTCTGATTTACTGGTTCAGACGTCTGGATTGGGTCTCAAACGTCTGCCTTGAGATTTCAGACGTCTGGAAGCTTTCTAGACTATTTCCAGAGAACAAATCTAGACGTCTGGATTCTAAACCAGACGTCTGGAACTGTTCATTTTGCCTATTTCGGCTATTTTTTAGTGGATTTCCAATTTTAATCGATTTTTGTTGATCCGGTTAGTTGTTATCACTTATTATCGACTTTGATGACTTCTTTCTTTAGATTTTTTGGAATATCCATTTGATGGATTTGATATCGATTTTTATGGTTTTGATTCACGTCGTCGAATGTGAATTTTTGGTTGATCGATTGATTCTACAATTGTTTTATGTGATTTGTCACTTTTAAAAATACAAAGGTTTTTATACTAGTAGTAAATACTCAAATGCTTTCACAAAAATGATTTCAACACTACTTTCAAATACAAAGCTTGTTTTTAAAACCGATTTCCAAATCTATTAGTATATACAAACCTTTACCTCATTCGTATGAGAAATCTAATTAAATGGCTTAGCAAAACAAGTGGTATGAAACGCTTGCGTTTACTTCGTCGGTTAATTCTTGGACTTGTTCGATTGAACTCTCGTGACAATTTTCTAGTGGAAATCTACAATTTATTCGTAAATATTTAAGTTAAGCCAGTGGTTATGGGACATGAAGCTAAACTCATTTATTTACTAGCTTAGTGTAATTTACACTTATCGATCAATGATGATCCTTTGGTGATTTAGACTAGCAATGTCTCTTTGTCCGCATGGGGGACTGTACCCTGTTTGGAGGAGTTTCGGTACATAGTCCGCAAAGGGGGACTATACCCTATTTGGAGGAGTTTCGTCTCACATTCCGCAAGGGGGGACTATACCCTGTTTGGAGGAGCTTCGGCTCATAGGAGGAGCTTTGGCTCATAGTCCGCAAGGGGGGACTATACCCTGTTTGGAGGAGCTTCGGCTCATAGGAGGAGCTTTGGCTCATAGTCCGCAAGGGGGACTATACCCTGTTTGGAGGAGCTTCGGCTCATAGGAGGAGCTTTGGCTCATAGTCCGCAAGGGGGGACTATACCCTGTTTGGAGGAGCTCCGGCTCATTTGTGATACACGTGTTGGGGAGTTTTCATGATTCCGTCTGTGATAGGCCTTCCCTGAAATGACCCTCCTATTTCCACCCTAATTTCATAAGGATTTTTTTTTTTTTTTGCTATGAGATGATATATTGATATATCATTCATTACAAACATATTTTCCAAGGTCATTTTCTTTTTCCAATAACCAAAATATGTCCAGGATCAAAATAACTTACCAATATAAATATATCAGTGCATATCTAATAATATACACATACATATGAAGATGTATGTGTTCTTCTTGTTTAAATTCAGAGTATATACTTTATTATTTTTTTTGTTCAATAACATCCTGTTTGATTTAGAGATTTAGTAATTCAGATACATTATTGTATTCAGATTTTTGGCCATAAAATCCACTAAAATATGTACTTTAGTCTGTCATTAGGATCAAGAAATGATCAAGTAATATTCAATAGTAAACAAGCTTTTAATGTTGATGATTGTGTTTAAAGTCTGGATAATATTAGATTCAGTATAAAAGAATGTGGATCCTAAGTGAACACAAGCAACATCTAGGCGTAATGGAAACGCGCCTAACTTATACACAAAAGGTCACGAGTTCGAGTACCATGCAGGTCGGTTCAAACACAATTTTTGGTTTTCTTCTTTTTTTTTTTCTGAAAGGTTAGAAATCTGATACCTACCTATAGTTGTACATATATGTTTAATTTTTGCCTATAACCCAACATACAAAACAATCCTTCTTACTTACTATTTTTGTATCCCATTCCTACAACTGTTTTAAGAATTTATGATCATATTTTTGCTCAAATATCAACATGTACACAGATGTACATGTACATGTCAATATTTCTGCTCATTTTCCAGAAAACTGGGTGAATCAATTGCTAAATGTACTAAGCTTTGAAATGCATTTTTATTTTCAGAATACAATCTATCATGATCAACCAATACTTCATTTAATTGAAGCTGGTTAACTCATGAATCCTGTATCTGCCACACTAGTTCAATTTCATTGCATTCTGTATAAAGCTTTAGGAAAACATCTTACTCTTCTCAATTCAATTCAGAAATGAATTCAAACTTAATTACAAAGCATTTCAGTAAAAAGAAAATAAAATTCTGTTAAGGTTACTTCTTGCTAAATCCAGATTTTGTTCTAAAACTCAGTGCTCTGTTATATCTCAAGATTAACTATTACATAATATAAACTTTACAAAACAACAGCTCAACTACATATGCATATTTCTCTTCCAAACATCCATATCAGTAATTAAAATCATTTCCTTGTTTCCCACTCAGATTTTTCCTTTGAGATTTTAAACCTTAGTGCATAACAATATATTTAACATGATACAACTAGTTCATCTAACCATAATAGAATTCATTACATAACCGGAAATCTTAGAACATAAAATTTTTCTTGAATACATGCAGATATAATCGATTTAAACTCTTATTGAAACTAGCTAGCATGTTCATTCACTCCTCCATAAAAGCCATAACTTCATTTTTACTTAGTGCCTGGGTTACCTGAAAGAACATAAGTGGCTGCCTCATTTTAAAATGAGACACCCCAGATGCCATGAGCAAACAAGGGTCAGATCTATGATCTGGTATGAGTAACATCAATTCATTCATGATATTAAGCAATAGAGAATATAAGAGTACTAACTTGTTATTTAAGAAAATTTCTGCAATCAGTTACTTTAACATAGTATAACTAAGTTGATTCAGGTATGATATATTCATTTATCATTCTTACACTTGCATACTTAATCATGCAAACATAATTATCTATTGCAACAATTGCACTCACTGGAATCATCTTGGTTCCATACCATTCAACCTAAGAAATATCCATATTCCTATTTCTTCATTTACAGGTTGTATAATTCAATTTAAATCCCTGCCTCATCTGCTATTAAGGAATCACTGGGACACATTGCAATGAACTAATTCACATCATTGCACAAAGATCTCAGGGCTTAAACAAACCATGTGCCAACTTGCATACTTCAAATATGACAAGCATTCCAGCAGCTTTCTTGGCCTTCCCTTCCCTAGTTTATTTACTAGTGTATAGTCTTAAATCCTATCATCAAATATGCTAAGTGAACATATCACTGCAAACATGGAAACATCCATAATTTCTTCTAGCATAATTCTCCTCAGAAATAATCAGACAGTTATTTCCTAAATGGGGTCAATATGTCTTGATCTTAGTAAAATATGAGAATATTTTCAACTGTAAAAGAGGCATGGCATGTTATATTGATCTGCAAGCCTTTATGATTGATTCAGATTCAAGATCTGGTTCAATCATAATTTTAGCTTGTGGGTTTCTCTTTTTTTTTTATTTGATTAAGGGCTCAGCACTTAGAAAATTTCTATTGCACCCTTAACATTTTTCTTTTCAAGCCTCAGCACTTATACCAAGTATAATGCAGCTCTAATCATTTTTATAAAGTTTCCATGCCATAGATCTATAACAGCTGAGAGTATTCTCTATATGATTTTTGAGATCCTATACTTTAACATTTGTGAGTATAAATAAATCAGTATGATACTCATCCAAAGACAAATGTCTCAACCAATCAAAGGTCATCCAAAATCATCCATATTAAATCATATCAGATTTAAAATAAAACATCCAGAAAGCATTGATGAAATCATATACATCAAAACCAGAAATATATATAAATGGAAATAAAAAGTGGCTGCCTCATCTCAGGTCTTAATGCCATGAACTTAGTGAGATTACTCACCTAAATGTTTAATCCAGAAAATTCTTGTTTGAGTGTTCTCTCCTTTCTTCCAATATTTTCCTTCTTTTCTTATTTTTGTGCAGCTCGGGGTAAAAATGATTCTACTGGCTAAACTGCCTATTTATAAGCATTTTTCCTCTAGGGTTTTGTTGAAACAGAATTCCATTTCTGTCCTGGCTAGCATCATGCATTTTTCATTCATAATACCCCGGCCATATTAACCAATTTAAAGGCTGCATTTTCTTTCTTTTACTTTTCAGAAAATGGCCACTCTCCTAGTCATGTTAAAAGTGTGACTATCCTATTTTTATTTTAATTATTTCTGAAAATCCCCTTTTGCTATTTTTGCCTATACAAGCTCATTAACTTGTATCACATTTCATGTCATTTTAATGTCATAGTTTTACTTGCTTATATATATATATATATATACTTTTCAGTGTTTAAAAATATATATATTTGTACACATATCTTATCTAAGCTTATTTTAATTTCTCTTTAATTTCAGAAGCATATGCACCTATATGTATACAGGTTAATATACATAATTTTCTCTTCTGGGTTTTAAATAAAATTTGTTAACTGATTTAAAGTAAAGCCTACTTTTTCTTACTTTCTAAGATGATCCAGAAATCAAATATCCATGTTGCAAAATCATGTCAGTATTGCTCTTTAATTCTTGTTTTAAATCCAAGAAATCTGGAGTTCTTCCTTGTGCCATTTCAGTGTGCACGTGCACACATATACCTGCACACTATTTATTCCTGAGACTTCACCATATTTAAATCTAAATATTTCAAAATTAAATCATTTTTCAAAAATGATTTTTCACAAAATTTTGGGGTATTACATTCACCCCTCCTTTTAGGAATTGTGTCCTCACAATTTTTCTAACATTTATAGTGAGCATCTTTTTCTTTTCTGAAAACTTATCAAACATATGCATAAGCAAACAAATTCAACCATATTAACCATGCATAACAAATAATTTTTCCAGAGAGAAAAAAAAAATTACCTTTTAATTTGCAAAAAGCTTAGGATAATCCATTCTAATCTTATCCTCTAACTCCCATGTGCAGTCATTAGGATCACTACTCCACTGGATCTTAACTAGTTTCAAGGTTTTGCTCCTTAATTTCTTTTCTTCCTTGGCTACAATCCCCACTGGTTCTTTTTCATAAACCAAGTCAGGATTTATTTGAATTTTGGTAGGCTCTTCCAAAATGTCTTCCTTATCATGTACCCATTTTCTAAGTTGGGACACATGAAAAACATTATGCATTGCTTTCATCTCCTCTGGTAGTTCTAATTTGTAAGCCAATGAACCAATTCTTTCCAGAATTTTATAGGGTCCAACATACCTTGGTGTAAGCTTACCTTGCTTGCCAAATCTCATGACTTTCTTCATAGGTGAAATCTTGATGAAAACAAAGTCTCCCACTTCATATTCCACTTGCTTTCTCTTCCTATCTGCAAATTTCTTTTGCCTATCTTGAGCTGCTGCTATTCTTTTTCTTATTAACCCAATTCTCTCTGTAGTTTCTTTAACATATTCAGGTCCAAGAACAGCCCTTTCTCCAGCCTCTACCCAGCATATAGGTGATAAACATGGCTTGCCATATAAGGCTTCAAATGGTGCCATCCCTATGGTGCTTTGGTAACTGTTATTGTATGTGAATTCAGCTAGATGGAGGTGGTCTTCCCAGTTGCCTCCAAAGTCCAGTGTACATGCTCTCAACAAATCCTCTAAGACTTTGTTCACCACCTCAGTTTGACCATCTGATTGTGGATGGTAGGCAGTGCTTAAGCACAATTCACTCCCCATAGCCTCTTGAAAACTTTTCCAAAACCTTGAGGTGAAGATGGTATCCCTATCACTCACAATGGTTTTAGGTATGCCATGCAACCTTACTACCTCTTTCATGAATATTTGAGCCAATTTTGGAGCATTTCTTTCTGCTCTAACTGAGATAAAATGTGCTACCTTAGTTAGCCTATCCACAATTACCCATATACTTGTGTTTCCCTTCTTAGATCTAGGCAGACCATCTATGAAATCCATAGATATATCCTCCCACTTCCACTGTGGTATGCTAAGGGGTTGCAATAGTCCTGATGGCCTTTGTGTCTCTGCCTTGACTTGTTGGCAAGTCATGCACCTTGCAACATATCTGGCCACATCTGACTTCATCCCCTTCCACCAAAGATTTCTTTTCAAATTTTGATACATCTTGGTGCTACCTGGGTGTATGGAGTACTTACTCCTATGGTACTCATTTAATATTTCCTCTTTCAATTCTATATTTTCTGGAACACATATCCTGTTTTTATTCCTCAAATACCCATTTTTATCAACTTGATAATTTATTACTTCCTCCCCTTTTGATATGAGCATTTTCTTTTCCACCATGTTTAGGTCTTGTTCCTGCATTTGCCCAATCTTAAGAAGTAAATCTGATTGCAGAGATATCATACTTAATTTCTCTTTACCTTCACCTTCTTCAATGGGCATCATTTGTTCCTCACTACTTTCCTCAATTTCCAAATCAGTAAGTATAGACAAATCCCTAAACTCTTCCATCATCAACATGGCTACTTTGGCATGTTGTCTACTCAAGGCATCTGCAACTTTATTTGCCTTGCCTGGTGTATACAGTATATCTAGATCATAGGCAGCTAGGAACTCTACCCATCTATGTTGCCTCATGTTCAAATCTTTTTGTGAGAATAAATATTTCAGTGCCTTATGATCAGTGTACAAAATGAATTTGGCACCTAACAAATAATGTCTCCAAAGTTTCAAAGCATACACAACTGCTGCTAGTTCAAGATCATGGGTTGCATACCTGGTTTCATGTGGCTTTAATTGCCTAGATGCATAGGCTACCACCTGGTCTTGCTGCATCAACACAGCCCCTAACCCAGAGCCACTTGCATCAGTGTACACAACCAAATTTTCATTTCCTTCTGGCACTCTCAACACTGGTGCATTAATCAGAGCTTCCTTTATTTTGATAAAAGCTTGCTCACATTTTTCTGTCCATACAAAGGCTTGGTTCTTTCTAGTTAAATTGGTAAGTGGTGATGATATTTTTGAGAAATCTTTTATGAATCTCCTATAATATCCTGCCATCCCCATAAATGATCTAATCTCACTGATGGTGCTAGGCCTTTTCCATGCTTGGATTGCCACTACCTTGTTAGGGTTTACTGATATTCCTTTGGCAGAGATGACATGCCCAAGGAAATGCACTTCTTCTTTCCAAAATGCACATTTTGAAAATTTTGCCTTTAAATCATTTTCCCTTAGTCTTGACAAAACTAAATGCAAATGATTTTTATGCTCTTCCACTGTCTTGGAATAAATCAAAATGTCATCAATAAAAATCAGTACAAATTTGTCTAGATAATCTCTAAATATTCTATTCATCAAATCAACAAAATATGAAGGAGCATTTGTCAAACCAAATGGCATAACCAAAAATTCATATAAGCCATATCTTGTGTTAAATGCAGTGTACTTAACACTTGAGTCTTCAACCTTCATTTGATGGAATCCTGATGCTAAGTCTAGCCTAGAAAATATTTTAGCTTCACTGAGTTGGTCAAAGAGATCATCTATTCTAGGCAATGGGTATTTATTCTTGATGGTTACTTTATTTAGCTCCCTGTAATCTATGCACATTCTCAAGGTACCATCATGTTTTCTTACAAACACTACTGGAGAACCCCAGCAGGAATTGCTTGGCCTTATAAATCCCTTGCCTTCTAATTCTTCCAACTGATTTTTCAATTCTTTCAGTTCACTTGGCCCCATTCTATAGGGTTTCTTAATTATTGGACTTGCTCCTGGAATGAGATTAATTTGGAACTCAACTGGTCTGTGGTGTGGAACACCCTTAACTTCCCCAAACACATCCAAGTATTCATTAACTATGGGAATTTCTTCAATGGTTAGTTCACTCAGATCTTTTTCTAAGTCAACTAAATGATATAGTTTTCCTTCCTTAGCTACCTCACATAAAACTGTGATTCTCTGGCCTCTAGAATTTTGCAATGATATGGTGGATGAGTCTAAATTAATTATGGCTTTAAATTGCCTTAACCAGTCTACCCCCAATATAACACCTATATTTGGGTAATTCAAAACATATAAATTGGAAATAAAAATATTTCCTCCTATGTTTAACTCCACATCCACACAAATCATATTTAAGACACTAGAACTCCCCAATGGACTGTGTATATGCAATGGGGTTTCAACTAATATGCAATTCAGTTTTAGCACTTTAACCAATTCATAAGAAATTAAGGAGTGAGTTGCCCCAGTATCATACACTACTGTTATGGGTATGGTACAAATAAGTAATGTACCTTCCACTTGGCTATGGTTTACAGTGTTACTTTCCACTGTGGCTTTGCCTTTTCCTTCCAAATTTGCCAATTTGCCTTGCTGTTTATACTCAGGACAATTCCTCTTCATATGTCCCTCTTTCCCACATAGATAGCATTTGAAAGCTCCTCCTTTCAACTCTGGACATTTTGGTTTGATATGCCCTTCTTTTCCACACTGATGGCACACAATTTTCTTCTTGTCTTCCTTAGCTTTGACATCTCCAGTGCTTTTGTTACTAGCCTCTTCTTTCTTCTTATCATAAGGGTGATACCTCCCCTTACCTTTCTTGTTATTATTGCTCTTAAAATTTCTGAACTTCTCCCTTTCCTTGTCATGCTGCTCCAACCTCAAAGCTAAGTCTATCACATGATCAAAAGTCTTGTCTGCATAAGGTAACATAGCTCTGCTAAGTCCTGGGTTTAGACCTTTTATGTACCTATCATTTTTAGATGCTTCATCTGCCACAAGCATTGCTCCATATGTGGAAAGTCCCTCAAACTTTTGAGTGTATTCTGTGACAGTCATGGTTCCTTGTCTAAGCCTAATGAATTCTTCTAGCAAGGTAGTCTTTGCTGATGCTGGTACAAACCTTGCCTCCAACATCTCTTTGAATTGATTCCAAGTGATTTCATTCTCATTCCTTCCTGCAATGATTACTTCCCACCAGCCTAAAGCTACTCCTTTCAGCTGTCTTGAAGCCACTTGCCTCTTTCTTTGATCATCAAGTTGCATGTCATTGAAAATTCTTTCCAATGTTCTCAACCATGTTTGAATTTCCATGATACTCTCTGTCCCTTCAAAGCTTTTGCCTCCTAAATGAGTATATGTCTTAAGCAGTTTTGAGAGTTCTTCATAGGGATTTTCTTGCCTTTGTCCTGCCCCATCCCTAAATGCTCTCACCAAGTCTTGCAGATTGACCATTGGTGGTGCATGGGAAGATCCTGCTCCCTGATTTGGTGGTCTCCCTACCATAGTTTGCTAATAATAATTTACATAGCTGGTTAGTTTGATATTTAGTTCCTTCTAATTTTATTTTTCTATCTAAGAACTTGATCCTTACTTCTACTATGTTGAATAACATAGCTCTGATACCAACTGAAATGACCCTCCTATTTCCACCCTAATTTCATAAGGATTTTTTTTTTTTTGCTATGAGATGATATATTGATATATCATTCATTACAAACATATTTTCCAAGGTCATTTTCTTTTTCCAATAACCAAAATATGTCCAGGATCAAAATAACTTACCAATATAAATATATCAGTGCATATCTAATAATATACACATACATATGAAGATGTATGTGTTCTTCTTGTTTAAATTCAGAGTATATACTTTATTATTTTTTTTTGTTCAATAACATCCTGTTTGATTTAGAGATTTAGTAATTCAGATACATTATTGTATTCAGATTTTAGGCCATAAAATCCACTAAAATATGTACTTTAGTCTGTCATTAGGATCAAGAAATGATCAAGTAATATTCAATAGTAAACAAGCTTTTAATGTTGATGATTGTGTTTAAAGTCTGGATAATATTAGATTCAGTATAAAAGAATGTGGATCCTAAGTGAACACAAGCAACATCTAGGCGTAATGGAAACGCGCCTAACTTATACACAAAAGGTCACGAGTTCGAGTACCATGCAGGTCGGTTCAAACACAATTTTTGGTTTTCTTTTTTTTTTTTTCTGAAAGGTTAGAAATCTGATACCTACCTATAGTTGTACATATATGTTTAATTTTTGCCTATAACCCAACATACAAAACAATCCTTCTTACTTACTATTTTTGTATCCCATTCCTACAACTGTTTTAAGAATTTATGATCATATTTTTGCTCAAATATCAACATGTACACAGATGTACATGTACATGTCAATATTTCTGCTCATTTTCCAGAAAACTGGGTGAATCAATTGCTAAATGTACTAAGCTTTGAAATGCATTTTTATTTTCAGAATACAATCTATCATGATCAACCAATACTTCATTTAATTGAAGCTGGTTAACTCATGAATCCTGTATCTGCCACACTAGTTCAATTTCATTGCATTCTGTATAAAGCTTTAGGAAAACATCTTACTCTTCTCAATTCAATTCAGAAATGAATTCAAACTTAATTACAAAGCATTTCAGTAAAAAGAAAATAAAATTCTGTTAAGGTTACTTCTTGCTAAATCCAGATTTTGTTCTAAAACTCAGTGCTCTGTTATATCTCAAGATTAACTATTACATAATATAACTTTACAAAACAACAGCTCAACTACATATGCATATTTCTCTTCCAAACATCCATATCAGTAATTAAAATCATTTCCTTGTTTCCCACTCAGATTTTTCCTTTGAGATTTTAAACCTTAGTGCATAACAATATATTTAACATGATACAACTAGTTCATCTAACCATAATAGAATTCATTACATAACTGGAAATCTTAGAACAT
Organism: Allium fistulosum; assembly: GCA_030737815.1. Taxonomy (NCBI): domain Eukaryota; kingdom Viridiplantae; phylum Streptophyta; class Magnoliopsida; order Asparagales; family Amaryllidaceae; genus Allium; species Allium fistulosum. The sequence goes on from CM060905.1 coordinate 92,816,571, forward strand.
AAAATTTTTCCTGAATACATGCAGATATAATCGATTTAAACTCTTATTGAAACTAGCTAGCATGTTCATTCACTCCTCCATAAAAGCCATAACTTCATTTTTACTTAGTGCCTGGGTTACCTGAAAGAACATAAGTGGCTGCCTCATTTTAAAATGAGACACCCCAGATGCCATGAGCAAACAAGGGTCAGATCTATGATCTGGTATGAGTAACATCAATTCATTCATGATATTAAGCAATAGAGAATATAAGAGTACTAACTTGTTATTTAAGCAAATTTCTGCAATCAGTTACTTTAACATAGTATAACTAAGTTGATTCAGGTATGATATATTCATTTATCATTCTTACACTTGCATACTTAATCATGCAAACATAATTATCTATTGCAACAATTGCACTCACTGGAATCATCTTGGTTCCATACCATTCAACCTAAGAAATATCCATATTCCTATTTCTTCATTTACAGGTTGTATAATTCAATTTAAATCCCTGCCTCATCTGCTATTAAGGAATCACTGGGACACATTGCAATGAACTAATTCACATCATTGCACAAAGATCTCAGGGCTTAAACAAACCATGTGCCAACTTGCATACTTCAAATATGACAAGCATTCCAGCAGCTTTCTTGGCCTTCCCTTCCCTAGTTTATTTACTAGTGTATAGTCTTAAATCCTATCATCAAATATGCTAAGTGAACATATCACTGCAAACATGGAAACATCCATAATTTCTTCTAGCATAATTCTCCTCAGAAATAATCAGACAGTTATTTCCTAAATGGGGTCAATATGTCTTGATCTTAGTAAAATATGAGAATATTTTCAACTGTAAAAGAGGCATGGCATGTTATATTGATCTGCAAGCCTTTATGATTGATTCAGATTCAAGATCTGGTTCAATCATAATTTTAGCTTGTGGGTTTCTCTTTTTTTTTTATTTGATTAAGGGCTCAGCACTTAGAAAATTTCTATTGCACCCTTAACATTTTTCTTTTCAAGCCTCAGCACTTATACCAAGTATAATGCAGCTCTAATCATTTTTATAAAGTTTCCATGCCATAGATCTATAACAGCTGAGAGTATTCTCTATATGATTTTTGAGATCCTAAACTTTAACATTTGTGAGTATAAATAAATCAGTATGATACTCATCCAAAGACAAATGTCTCAACCAATCAAAGGTCATCCAAAATCATCCATATTAAATCATATCAGATTTAAAATAAAACATCCAGAAAGCATTGATGAAATCATATACATCAAAACCAGAAATATATATAAATGGAAATAAAAAGTGGCTGCCTCATCTCAGGTCTTAATGCCATGAACTTAGTGAGATTACTCACCTAAATGTTTAATCCAGAAAATTCTTGTTTGAGTGTTCTCTCCTTTCTTCCAATATTTTCCTTCTTTTCTTATTTTTGTGCAGCTCGGGGTAAAAATGATTCTACTGGCTAAACTGCCTATTTAAGCATTTTTCCTCTAGGGTTTTGTTGAAACAGAATTCCATTTCTGTCCTGGCTAGCATCATGCATTTTTCATTCATAATACCCCGGCCATATTAACCAATTTAAAGGCTGCATTTTCTTTCTTTTACTTTTCAGAAAATGGCCACTCTCCTAGTCATGTTAAAAGTGTGACTATCCTATTTTTATTTTAATTATTTCTGAAAATCCCCTTTTGCTATTTTTGCCTATACAAGCTCATTAACTTGTATCACATTTCATGTCATTTTAATGTCATAGTTTTACTTGCTTATATATATATATATATATATATATATATATATACTTTTCAGTGTTTAAAAATATATATATTTGTACACATATCTTATCTAAGCTTATTTTAATTTCTCTTTAATTTCAGAAGCATATGCACCTATATGTATACAGGTTAATATACATAATTTTCTCTTCTGGGTTTTAAATAAAATTTGTTTACTGATTTAAAGTAAAGCCTACTTTTTCTTACTTTCTAAGATGATCCAGAAATCAAATATCCATGTTGCAAAATCATGTCAGTATTGCTCTTTAATTCTTGTTTTAAATCCAAGAAATCTGGAGTTCTTCCTTGTGCCATTTCAGTGTGCACGTGCACACATATACCTGCACACTATTTATTCCTGAGACTTCACCATATTTAAATCTAAATATTTCAAAATTAAATCATTTTTCAAAAATGATTTTTCACAAAATTTTGGGGTATTACATTCCCCTTTTTGTGATTTCTGGATTTCTAGTTGATGACTTCTAGAATTTGTGTTTCACCAATTTTTGCGATTGGCATTGATATGTTTTGTCAATATTTGGGTTTTGGTGAATAATTTAAAGAATATGACATTCTTTTTAGTGTTTGAGAATATTTGAGATATTGTATGATTTTTGTTGTTATCTGATGCATACTTGTCACAGTATGGCATTATTATTATCATACGTTTTTGTGATACCTCTTATCCTATCTCATTTTATCTGATATTTATAGCTAGACTGATCCCTTTATTATTTTCTTCTTAAATAATACTCGGGTCAGACTGAGGTATTTCAGGTGCTTCTGCTTGACTTCTTATCAGGGTCTGTCATTTGACTTTTGGCTAACTACTTTAGCTTAGTAGTTTTTGTTATTATACATTCGAGATAGAGACTCCTTGATGTATACATATTCTTTTGTGATGTAGTGGATCTAGTTTGACCACTATTTTGATGTACACTTTTATGTGTTATGTTCATATCTGTTTCCGCCTTTGTGATATGAATATTTGTGACTGATTTGTGTTATGTTTATTTCTATATTTATTTCCGAAGCCCACATAGCCACTGTGTGGTAGCTTTGAGTTTGTATTTAATATGTCGGATTTCCTCTTGAAATGAAATGTAACTTATATTATCTGACATATCGGTACTCGCACAAAGAAATTACACAGATGGTCGCTCCTCAACAGCCTTATTCTTCGCGCTAGTCAACGGCATTACCTCGTAGTGTCCTTGGCTAGTGTGAGTATAGAGGTGGGGCGTCACAACTTTACATTATCTCATTCCAATCCATGTTAATTCTATTTATGAATCATTCCATAAATAATCACTTAAGTTAAATTTCCATTGCAATCAAATTTTAATTCATTTTAAATTGAATCTAATCCAATCTAAGGATCTACTAAATTCATCAAGTTGTTCCAAAGAATCAAAACGACCTTGTTTTCATTTACTTAGTATACCCAATTTATACTATAACACTTTAGGGGGATTATTTCATATAATCGATTCTCGAACAATTTTGTTCAGGTTCATGCACTTGCATTTTCTATTTACTTAACTTATATTACCTCTCTTTCATTCACTTTCATTTTATTCACACAGATTTATTCGCTTCATTTTATAGTGAACAACATTTTATTTCATGCTAATTAATTATAAACCATTTTACCAATTTATTTCTATGGTTTATTACAAACATTCCACATCGTTACTTAAGTTATATCCAGCTTTTACACTTAAGTTCATACCCAATCTTATCCAATCAATATTCTAAAATCATATTAAAATTATTTTCTCTTAAATTGAATTCATTTCTTGTTATCTAATACCTAACCATTTTACTTGGTTACACCCTTTCACCTTTCCAGTTTAATAAGTTATACAACTTATTTATTCCCAGTTACTTTAATTTCCACTCAAATTTTACTTACCTTCAATATTTATAACATATAGTTACACAACCACTTCACAATTTATATTTACACTCAATTTACTCAATTTCAATTCACCCTTCATTTAAAAATTTAAAATTTTGAATTTCCATTTCTTTTACCATACTATCAAACCATTAGCATTTAGGTTTTTTTACAATCCCATTTCTCTATTCATAAGTTCACAAACTTATTTACTTAAAATCCCATTTTACTTACTTAAGCCCAATTACATTTTATAATCATAACTCTGGATTATCTATATCACTTAATAGCTTAAGTATACCCTTTTCATTCAACAATCCTAACTTCTAGTTATATAATTATTCTACATTCCAACTTTACATTTCATTCAATTCAATTCCAACTTCTATTTTATTTAACTTATCTTAAGTTAAATTCCAATATATCTTATCCACTCTAGTTTACTCAAGTTAAATTTTAATTCCAGGATTAAAAATTCATTTCCATTTCTTATCTATACCGACATCAAATCATAGATTCAATATTGATTTCTCTTAACTTTTCAAATCTCTAAGTAGAAATCCCAGAATTCAATTACCCGGTTTAATTTCAAAACATTTTGAAATCATAAATAGCACATACCCACTTTGGTATATCAAATCATACCTCTGGATTTTCAAAACAACTTGGTTTTACCAAAACAATTTCCCTTTGGAATTTCTAAAACAAACTTTTTTATCAAACAAGTCAAAGCAATAATCATAGTCAACCACCACGGTAGCAATCCATCACTTAGAAACTCGAAAATGAATGCTGATGATGTGGCCATCATCACCAGAATTATTTTCCAACAACTGAAGTGAGTTTAGTGCTTCCTTCCAAAATCATTTTAAAATAATTTCTACTCAAAAATATTTCCAAAATAATATTCCATTATTCCCTTCAAACCACTTTGGAAAACATTTCCAAAATTTCCAAGATTCATAAATTCCCAACATTCAGTTCAAACCCAATTTAAAACATTTTCCAAAATTTCTAGGATTTAAATTCTAGTTTAAATCAAATTTTAGTTATACTTCTTTGTATAATCATTCTTATAAACTTCTATTTGGTTATATATATATATAACTGTTTCAAATTTTGTAATCGTACTTTGATTTTAATATTAACAACCAAACATCCAAATATATATAATAATTTCAGAAAATTATTTCTTTTATAACAAAATATAATTTTTGGGTAAAATTATTTCATTTACCCACTTTAAAACAATACTATGTCGGTTTACCTTGTTCAAGAGTTTAGAAACCCCTATCGATACGGTTGTACTTCCTGTACCGACCAGAGTTCACAAACACCCAACCGATAAGTCAACACAATATAAAAACATTTTATATTCACTAATAATTACGCGCTCATATCTATTAATACACTCAAACTCATTCTAGAGTACTACTAACTCTATCTCTAATGAGTAATCCCACCAAAGCCTAGGTATAACACCAACCTAAGCTCTGATACCACATGTGACGACCCGCCCTCCACAACCCCCAAAAATTGACATAAATACGCTCATCGTATAACATACCGAATGATCGAGTGCCGGAAAGACAGATTGTTGAGGGAAAAGAAATTAGGTAAAAGAAGAAGAAAACTAAAAAAAACAGAATCTCAAGCGGACAGAACAATATATAATATCAATAGCTCTTTACACAAATCAAAACTGTAATATAGATATTTCACATCAGAGTACACAAATCAATAATTACCAGCCTGGACAGTTATAACATCATGTCCTCACAACTGCAGGTAATTTCAAACAACACTGCAGCGGAAATAAAAAGTACGAGAATACGTCTTGGTCTCCAGCTCGTCTCATAAGCTCCATAGATCTTGAACCTGTAATACTTGGTCTGACCCGAGCATTATAATAAAATAACACCCGAGTCAGTCTGGAAAACTAGCGTGAGAAAAACACACTCAATTGAATTATTAAAGTTTTCAAAATCCTTGAAAATCAAAGGTATCTCGTAAGACCGCGCCACAAATAAACACAACGGGTTTTTACCTTACGATAACCAAAACATTTCATATCAAATTCCTCTGATATTATAATAGTTTCTAAGTACAAATACTTATTCAAATAGCTGAAGTTGTTACAATAATTAAACTCCAGCAATACTAGGCTCTACAATCAAAACTGTAAAAGCACGTATTGGAGAATGGATTCCAACTGAATGACTAGGCACTGGGTACTACCTGTCACGGTACCTGTCTAGAAACACCGTACCGAGGACCACTCCGGGGTCCACTGCAACACAAGAGTGGACTATCCCTTAAACTATAGCCCGAATAAGATTACCCTACGGTTGGGATCAGCAACCGCACCACACAGCCGAATAAAAAAAAGGAACTCTAGATAGAGGTGACCTTACCCTACTTGGGTGCAACCCACTTAGCCTTGCAGCATCTCCCCTGATTTTCAGTCATTCCCGGTTAATGAGGCTAGAGGCTACGATTGCCTTTTTTAGAAAGATTCACTTAGAATGCTCATTGTCCTCCAATGACAATGTAACTGATAGCATTCATCCATACAAGTTCGTTCCCGGTCCGAACGGAACCGAAGGCACTATTTCTACTACATCCATTTTGGAATCACCCTCAGGATTAGTAGCGATTAGCCCTTGCACTTCACTGCTACATCTTCGACTCCATGCTCTTGTCTCCATTACGAAAACGTATTCGTTGGATCGAAGTGGTTTTCGGATCACAAATCCGATCCCGGTCTCTCCGGAACAAAGTTCGCCATTTCCCGGTAAACTCAATCCCGGTTCTTTAGGAAATACACAGACGCGAATAAGATCGGAGATCACCTCCTAACCGTTAGTGGACGGATTTCCTTAAACACGTCCTAGAACAACGAACGAGTTTATACGTACAGTATAGCACCTCGAACGGTAACTGTACCATATAATTCCCGTACCTCTTCTAGATATTTCCAAAGTTATATTTGGGTCCAGAGTCGATATTCGGTTATTTAACTATCAAATAAACAATCAATTCAACCAAATACTTCAATTTCACCGAAAAACTCCAAGTCTTTATTTAAATTTTAAATAAATTAAATCTCTTTATCCAAAGGTCATGTACTTATCTTACCAAAATCGGTATATTCACAAAGTATCCTTTCAAAAATATTTGAAAACCCTTTTTAAAATAATGTGGAAAGTACCACTGCAGAATCAAAGCATGGATCACAGCTCAATGATTACGTCTCTATCCCAAAGAAATTCAAGACTTAGCTGCAGGCACTCACTGCCTCCGATTTACGCCACACGAGTATACCATTACTTTTCGAAAACTGTATTTAAAAATTATCTCCAAATAATGCTTGTAAGTTCTAAAATAAATTTCAAGTTAAATCTAGGCAATTACACTTAAATAAAGTTATTATACAAAACCATATTAAAAACTAATAATTATCTTCTAAAAACAAACTACTGACTAGTGCTTAAATATAATCAATCTTAACACTCATTTTAAAGAAAGTAATTAATAATAAAATATGCTTTGAACAATTTAAAATAATTAAACAACTAATTTTCTATAATATTTTAACACTTTACAATTTGTCAAATTAATAATTTAAAAATCCTCTTTTTAAACAAGCCGAAAATTCTCGATTTTAAAACCTTTGTATTGTAAAACAAATACCATTACAGATCTATTATTTAAAAATCCTGTATTTAATACTTTTATTCCAAAAATCCTATGCATAATATTCCGATTTGGCTAAGTACCAATTTCAAAAATCATTTATTTTATCCAATTGGTTAACCCAAAATTCTTTATAAAACATTTTGCTTCAAAACCCCTTTTAATTTTCTTTTCCAATTAAAACATATATTACCGGTATTTAAAATACCAGAATCTATGTCAAAACCTGCCACAACATCCAATCAATCCAAATCACACAATAACCTGTCATAGATTATTTCAACAAACATATATCACTATATATGCAATTAAATTCAACATTTTTGAGGAATCCAGTTGGATCCCTCCAACCTGTTTCCCTGCATCCATAGATGTTAGCACAACATAAAAATACCAATTCCACTTCGAGGTGGAATATCGTGGTATATAGGGTCATCCGCTATTATGCGGGCGCATAGGGTCTCATCCACTATAAAAATGCGGAAATAACAATCACTCCAATATATATATACTACTATATATAATATCACATCCAATTGATAATAATTTATCAAATTAATCAATCAATCATTTATTAATTTTAACTATTTAAAATTAAATCCAGTAGTCCAAAATTGAGTGAGATTAACTCACCTTGAGTTTTATTTTGCCAAGCGTCCGAATTTACATTAAATCGATTGGCGTTCGATTTAACCTAAAATTATCACTCACTCCAAACATCTTCAGACCTGCACCAGGTCGTAGTGCTCGTCGCTGCGATTTCGGCGCCAGTTGTTTCGTCCGATTTCGACCTCGTATGACCAAGATATGAGACTTATAAGTTTTGAATATATTTTATATAAATAAATTCCTTTTTCTTTTATTTTTACCATCAAAAAGATCTCGGCCGTACATTTTGAATTGTAGAATCTGACCGCTCCCTCTCTATCTCTCTTCTTCATGAACGCAAGTTACAGGGGCAACTGAACCCATCATCGCCGTTCGTCTTACGATAGCCGCTCCTACCCCGGTCCATTCGAGCTCGATCAGGCGCCACCATTCGAAAGGCATTCGCAAGCCCTAACCCCGCCATGACTCCGGTGAACTCGAGCGCTCCATCAACTTGGAAAACGTGAACGAAACGGCACCCTTTGTGGTCTATTTCTCGATAACCTACCCTACGATATTCGATCATACCCGTTGAATAGGTAGATCTCAGTGCCCTCTTCGATTCCCTAGTTGAAACTTCGCTATAGATCCACAGATTTGAAGAAAATCGAGGAAGAAGAAGGGGACATTTCGGCCATTGGTTTCTATGGTGGCGGCTGCGTTTATAATAGTTAGGGTTTAACTGTTACAGCACATATATATATACGATTATATATAATATTTTATTATTATTTCCAATTTTTACTTGCTTTTACAAACGATCTCCAAATGAAGCGTGCCGCCTAGAGTTCATAATGTTTTACCCCTATTCCGAACACAATGGAACATGTTTCAGGGCCTAATTCGATCGTATATGGAAGATAACATTTTCGAATCGAATTAAAATATTAAATTTTTGATATTTATTTCAACGCGTTTTTATCCCGTACGACCAAACGGTAACTCCAAACGCTGCGAAATTTGAAATCCGATAATAATAAACTATTACGGATCCAATGGAACTAGTTTCGTCGAATTCCGAGACTGTGCCCCGGAAGGCTATTTTAACTCGTCGATTAAATCGAGCGATTTTCAAAATCGTCGAAATAATTTAAAATTTCGATCTTTAAAATTTACTAACTTCATTAAGATTCAAATAGAATTTATATTTATATTCGAAACCATTCTGATTCATTTTAAATCAAAATTCGATTATTTACATTATTCCCATATATTAAATTTCACTATTAAATTAATATAAAAATCTCAAATTTATAACTTATCGACTTTTGATTTCATTCTAAAGTCCAATATTATAATTCTAATCCAAATAGACTTTAAATAAATTTAGATTGATTAAAAAATCATTTTTGTTCACGTTTAACTCCAGACTCCCATATTTTACCCAATTTCAATATTAAATTTACCATTCTACCAAATTAATTAAATCGCTATATTTGGAATTTTAAACCATTTCAGAAATTCCTCCATATTCAAAATCAATTAATAATTCAAATTCAACGTTTTAAAAATAAATTAAATGTTCCAAACTAACGACCAAAATCCGGGTCGTTACAACCGCAAATACCAAGACATCACTCACCATCACAGTTGCCACTGTCCTATTACTACTGCTACTGACCTACTGTCGCTACTATCAGCAAATCGTGATCTTCAACGCCTCATTCCTCTCAACTAACCCCTACAACCCCCGACAAATAATCACGCAGCCCTTTAGTGATTCGCTGAGGCCAACCAACGGATCGAACTTTGCAACCATCCTATAGAACAGAGCAACCATCGTATACCACGAAACTATCGCCATTCCATTCACTACCTATCACCTTGCATCACCACACACAACCACTACTGCCATAACCATGCCTCATCCAATCACCAAAGTCCAACGTGACCACCTCCTCAACATCAATCGCCACCTCCTACAACGGCAACTTCGCATCCCTCGATCCTCAAATAATCCCCAAATCAAAACTACTGCCTTCACCAAATCTCCTTCCGCGACCTCAATCAAACCTCCATCACGAACCCGCTATCGATTCCCCTCAATTTGCTGTTGGCATTGAGAATTTGATTTCGTGCGATTCATTTAATTGAGTTTGTGAATTGAGTAGGGGCTGTACATTTTTTTAAGTGCGTTGAATTGTAAATTGGTTTGAGGAAGGGAGTAATTTTCTTTTAGGCTGGATGGGTTTGTAAATGAATTTCAGTTTAAAAATTTTTTGGGCTATAACTTGTGTTGTTTTAAAAAAAGATTTGTTTGTTTTGCTTTCTTATAATTTTGTTTTGTTTAATCGTTTTGTTTTTGTTTTAGTCTTCCTTCTTTTAAAAAAAATAAAAAAGAAAAAAAACCGTGTATATATATCTTGTTTCCAATTTCAGGGTGCCAAAGTAGAAAATCAAGAAGAATTGCTTGCTTGCTAAAAAACGCTGCTAAAAAAAATTGCTAATAATTCTGCACGCTCTGGTATTGTGCCCTTTTCCCTTGTTTTTATTTGAATTGCATTGTTGGTTGCTTGCATTTGCATTTATATATAAAAAAAATTTCAAAATCCAAAAACAAAAACAAAATTCATTTTAGTTGCATCGTAAATTCACATTTAATTTTTGTTTTGCATTCATCTCATCTCATTTTATTTTCTAAGGGCAATACCCCAATTCACATAAGGTGAGGGATTTCATCACCCTTTCCTTAGCCCACAAACGCATTTCATCATAGAATTTGACTAATAATAAAAGTTAGACATTCGACTTAAGGGTGTCGCGAGCTCATCTAGGGCTTAATTTTATCTTCATAACTGTTTTCTTTGAACAATTTTATTTCTTGGTGTCTAGGCTACGGCAGAGTAATAACCATTTATAAATATTACGGTGATTCATAAATATTATAGTGGTTGTTCCTCTGAAGGTACTTAAACATTCGGCTGCATTGCTACGGTGATTCGTGGTGCACCGATAACCCCTTCCCGTTACCTGGCTGAGAAATATTTTTGTTGATTTAAGACAAAGTGTGATTATACAATATTGGGTTAGGAGCTACTAAGGACAGAAAACTGTAATTAAGTCATTTGCATCCATTTAGTTGCATTAGTTTATGCATATTTTTAAAAAAATCCAAAATCCAAAAAAATTGTAAATTTTACTTAATTTTTTTTATCCAAAAAAAATCCTTTTAAATCCATTCCTTTGAAAATTTTCAATCAAAAAAAATTCAAAAATAAATATAAAACCTTTTCAAAAACAGAAACAAAAATCAAATTTCCATTTTCCAAAAACAAAAAAAAACAAAAAACCTTTTGGTAAATATATGAAAATTCAAAAACAAAAAAAAATACAAAAACAAAAAACATATAAAAATTTGAAAAGCAAAAAAAAACAAAAAAACTTCTCTTTTGAAAATAAATTTCGCTTGGTAAATAGTTTTCTTCCTTGTAAAAACAAACAACAAACAAGTTTTTCACTTCGTTTTTCAAATCTTCTTTCATTTTCTAAACTCAATTCTAACTTCTTTCTCTTCTCGACTTTCACTTGTGCATGAGTACTTGGACTCGTGACACAACAACAAATCGTTGGACTTGTGACTCAACAACTAACCGTTTAACTCGAACAAACAATCCTCCTAAAATGGCGAACGAGAACGCCCCTCGAACTCTTATGGATAGATTCTTTCCCGATAGAGTTTCTATTCCATCTTGCATCACGTTACCCGCCCCTATGTGTAACCATTTTGAAATTCACTCGAACCATATTGCCACGCTTCCAAAATTTGGCAATTTTGAACACGATGACCCATACATTTTCTTGACTAAATTTCGAACAAGTTTGCGCAACCATTAAACTCCAACAACTTTCCGATGACGGAATCAAACATCGGTTAATCCCATTCGCTCTTACGGATTACACTGAAAAATGGTTGTACACCTTACTATCGAACTCAATTAAAACGTGGGAAGAATTCATAAAAGCTTTCTTAAAAAAATTCTACCCCTTGGAAAAAACGAGTAGAATCCGAAACAAAATTGTAAATTTTCATCAATTCAAGGGGGAACCATTCGGAAAATATTTCGAAAGATTCAAAGAGCTTTTGATAAAATGTCCACACCATTACTTCAAAAAATGGATGATTTGCCAAATCTTATACGATGGACTCGAAAACAGCTCACGAACCATGCTCGAATCAATGTGCCAAGGCAACTTTCTTGTCCAACATCACGACGATGCTTGGAAATTTCTTCAAAACCTCGCCGAAAAGTCATCCCAATGGGAACGTCCGAACGAAAAATCAATTTACTCACGATCGAGTGCACACTCGATAGGATCTTCTTTTGCTTTGGAAGCTAAGATTGACGCAATGATTAAAAAATTCGATAACGTTTTCTCATCGAATCAAATGAACCGAGCTTCCCAACCGATGTGTTATAAATGCAACAATCTTAATCATATAGCCTATCAGTGTCCAATTTTATCGAACAAATCAATGCTTTCAGTAAAGCCAAAAATGACCCATTTTCTCCAAAGTACAACCCTGGTTGGAGAAATCATCCAAATTTTGCTTGGAACCAAAACAATCCCAACACGAATACGGTTCGTCCAAATTTCAAGCATTCCCAAAAAATGCTTCGAATCGTCCCTTTCAGCCCAACAATTTTCAACCAAACTTTGCAGGCCCGTCTCATAATCAACATCAACAATCAAATTTTCAACCAAATTATGCTCATCCTCCCCAAGACGATAAACGTTTAACTTCGCTTGAGAAAACTCTTGAAACGTTGGCTAAAGCAACTACTCAAAGCCTTCAATCAAACAGCAATTTGCAAAATTTATTGACCTTATATATGCAAAACACAAACCAATCGATTACAAAACTTGAAATGCAAATGAGTCAATTAGCCACATCTGTAAGTGAATGCGAATGAGGAACATTCCCAAGCCAGCCCCTTCCAAATCCCAGAAATCAAAACGCAAATTCAAATCAAGCCCATGTTGTTCAAGATAGCAACGTCACCCAATTGAATACTATCGCAACTCTACGTTCCGGTAAACAGTTCGATAATCAAGTCGTTAATCCAAGTGATTTACCGGAAACCTCTCTCGACATTTCCAAAGCAACAAACGAATCAGAACAGAATGTGGAGCAAAACGTCGAATCGAATGCCAATCATAATTCTTCTTCTACTCGAGTAGACCCGCCTACCGAGTATCGTGTTCCATTTCCATATCGTCTTCGACCAAAGAAACACTCAGACCAAATGGAAAAGATGTTGGAAATTTTTAAACAAGTCAAAGTTAACATTCTGCTTCTTGACATCGTTCAGCAAGTCCCAACGTACGCGAAATTTCTTAAGGACTTATGTACCTAAAAGCGACACACTCAAGTGCCCAAAAAAGTCTTCTTAGCCGCCAGTTTGAGTGAGGTCTTGTCCCAATCCATGCCCGTAAAATACAAAGATCCTGGCTGCCCTACGATTTTGTGTACAATTGGAGACAAGACGATTAACAAATGTTTGATTGACTTAGGCGCGAGTGTCAACTTGATTCCATACTCCGTGTACGAACAATTAGGCTAAGGTGAGCTCAAACCCACAAAAGTTATGCTTCAATTCGCCAATCGTTCCATTAAGAAGCCTATGGGAGAAATCGAGGACGTGCTCATTCGAGTAGGGCAATTCATATTCCCCATTGATTTTATCGTTCTCGAAACACAACCCGTGACAAATCCCGCGAGTCAAATTCCATTGATTTTAGGCCGACCATTCTTAGCCACTTCAAATGCCTTAATTATAGGTCATAACTATTCAATGAAAATCTCTTTTGGAAACATGACTTTGGATCTCAACATTTTCAATCTTGAAAGCCAATCAAATGAACCTCGCGACCAAACGTTGGAAGTGAGTGCCATTCACGAAAACTTCAAAAACGAGACACTTGACCTTAATGACGAACGCGAAGCTGAGTATGAAAAATTGTTTCATGAAATTCCCAACGAAATTGAATACACTCTTCCCTTTGAATCGCTTCCAGTTGAGTCCGAATCTCAACCCAATTCTTTAATCGAGCAACTCCCGAAGTTGGACCTCAAACCACTTCCCGATCACCTTAAGTACACATGCTTAGGTGATAACGAAACATTTACCGTCATAATTTCTGCGACTCTCTCTCAATCAAGAAACTTCTTTACTTTCAATCTTGTCCAAAAACAAGGAAGCGATGGGATGGTCGATCTCCGATATAAAGGGAATTAGTCTCGCTCTTGTTCAACATTGCATCCATTTAATCGACAATGCCAAGCCTGTTCGTGACGCGCAACGAAGGCTTAATCCAAGAATGAAAGATGCGGTGCGTGATGAAATTCATAAACTTCTCGCAACAGAATCATTTACCCAATCTCTGATAGTTCATGGGTTAGCCCAATCCACGTTGTACCGAAAAAGTCTGGGCTAACCGTTGTCAAGAACGATTCAAACGAACTTATTCCAACTCGTACTCAAATGGGTTGGCGTGTTTGTATTGACTATCAAAAACTAAATGCCGCAACACGAAAAGATCACTTCCCTCTTCCTTTCATTGACCAAATGCTCAAACGTTTAGCCTACCATGAATTCTACTGCTTTCAGACTTTGTAACGCTCCTGCTACTTTCCAACGATGCATGGTTGCCATTTTTTCTGACATGATTGAAAGCTTTCTAGAAGTTTTTATGGACGATTTCTCTATCTTTGGTGATTCTTTTTCCCAATGTTTACATCATCTTGAGTTGGTTTTAAATCGATGTAAAGAAAAACTTTTGACTTTGAATTGGAAAAAATGCCACTTTATGGTCAAACAAGGCATAGTCCTTGGATATATCATCTCAAATAAAGGCATTGAGGTAGATAAAGCGAAAGTTGACATAATTGCAAACCTACCCATTCCCAAATCTGTTAAGGACATTCGGTCATTTCTTGGACACACTGGCTTTTGTCGATGTTTGTGAAAGGCTTTAGCAAAATCGCTCGTCCTTTGACGACTCTCCTAGAAAAAGATGTTCCGTTCGATTTCAACTCTGAGTGTATCTCTTCTTTTGAACGTCTTAAAAAAACTCATTTCAGCTCTAATCATTTGCACGCCCAATTGGGATCTCCCATTTGAAATAATGTGTGACGCTTCTAACTTTGCGGTTGGTGCAGTCTTAGGACAACGCATCAACAAAATCCTTCATGTCATTTACTACGCGAGTATGACTTTGAATGACGCTTAACTCAACTACAAAACAACTGAAAAAGAGCTTCTAGCTGTCGTTTTTGCGCTCGAAAAGTTTCGACCTTACTTAATAGGTTCACACATCACGGTCTACACTGACCATACTGCTCTTCGATACCTTTTTGCCAAAAAGGATGTTAAATCTCGTTTGATTCGTTGGATCCTTTTACTTCAAGAATTTGACCTTATAATCAAAGACAAAAAAGGATCTGATAATGTCATAGCCGATCACTTATCTCGTCTTCCGAATGCACCATCTTCTTTGCCAATCGATGAAAACTTCCCCGATGAACAACTCCTTTCAATTTCTATCGATCCATGGTACGCTGATATAGTGAACTACTTAGTCACTAAAGAAACTCCCTCATCTTGGTCCAAACAGGACAAGTGCAAATTCATGTCCCAAGTGAAATATTTCTATTGGGACGATCCATACTTGTTCAAATATTGTCCCGACCAAATCATCCGACGTTGCATTCCGGATAATGAGACCAGGAGTGTTCTTTCGTTTTGCCACGATCAAGCGTGCGGTGGACATTTCGGTCCTCGAAAAACTGCAGAAAAGGTGCTTCAGTGTGGTTTTTATTGGCCTTCTCTTTTCAAAGACTCATTTGAATTTTGTAAAACTTGCGATCGATGTCAAATGCTTGGATGAATTTCTTGACGAGATATGATGCCTCTAAACCCCATTCTTACGATCGAAATCTTTGATGTTTGGGGTATCGACTTTATGGGACCTTTTCCCAATTCTTTTGGAAACTTGTATATCCTTCTCACTGTCGATTATGTCTCAAAATGGGTCGAAGCCGTTCCTTGCAAAACCAAGGACCATAGAATTGTTGTGAAATTTCTCAAAGAAAACATCTTTTCGAGGTTCGGCACACCTCGCACAATAAGCAGTGGTAACAAAACCCATTTTTGCAACCATTCTTTTGAAACTTTAATGAAAAATACTCGATAACCCACAAGTTGTCCACTCCATATCATCTTCAAACTTGTGGGCAAGTTGAAGTTTCAAATCGTCAAATAAAACAAATCTTGGAGAAAACTGTCAACAAAAATCGAAAAGATTGATCTCAGAAATTGACCAACGCACTTTGGGCTTACCGTACTGCTTTTAAAACTATCCTTGGGATGTCCCCATTTCGTTTAGTTTACGGTAAAGCTTGCCATTTACCCGTTGAAATCGAACACAAAGCATTGTGGGCAATAAAGAACTTAAACTTTGGTCTTGAGAAAGCTGGCGAAAACTGAAAACTACAACTCAACGAACTAGAAGAACTTAGGAACGATGCATATGAAAACGAGAAAATTTACAAAGAAAGAATCAAAGTTTTTCATGACAAGTCAATCCTAAGGAAAACGTTTTTACCTAACCAGAAAGTTCTTTTAAAAAAAAATTATATGACTCAAGACTTCATTTATTCCCTGGGAAACTTAAATCAAGATGGACCAGACCATTTGTGGTACGAACTGCTTTTCCACATGGTGCCGTATAAATAGAAAACCCCAGGGATGGATCGATTTTCAAAGTCAACTGTCATCGTTTGAAACCTTTCTTGGAATTGCCTTGTAACTAAGAGGAGGAGCTCATGATCCTTCATGAGCCAAGCTACGTCTAGTAAGAATGTTAACCCTCTTTTGTAAATATGTACATATTTTTCCCCGTTACACTCATTATATCGTGCATTGACTGTGCAGACACAGTTAAAAATTAAGTGTGAGGGGGAGTCTCATTTTCATTTCTTTAAATTTTTTATGGCATTTTTGAATTTTCATTTTCTTTTAACTTAAAAAAAATAAATCTCAAAATTTCTAAATCTCAAAACATTTTCTTTTTAGCATTTTGATTTATTTTTGAAGAAACACTATAGGATAAGTATAAGTTTTGGTTAATAAATTGAAATTTTTGAAAATTTATTTGTCTTAACAAAAATAAAATGAAGTTTGATTACAAATAACGATGGTTTCACTAGTATATAGGAAGGTTCATATGTGTTAATTATGAAGTATATTCTAATTTAAAATCTTTGTTTAAAAAAGTGGTAAATTTAAAGTAAAAGATATAACATTTTTTTCATCTAAGTAAATGGTGCTAAGATGATTTTGCAAAACTCTCTCTTTCTAAAAAAAATATAGAAAAAAACACAAATATATATATATATAACATTTGTATATATGTATATATTTTTAACACCTAGAGTCATTTGTTCACAATTGTGTGTTCACTCGCCATGCTCTGTACCCTTCTCACGTAAGCCCGAAAGGCAGTGCACGATCGGTATATCTGGCCTCAGTTTATCCGAGTTAGGTGTATGTATATAAAACTTCTTTTTAATAACGCCTATAGTCGATAAGTGTTCACCCTTATGTGTTCACTCGCCACGCTCTGTATTCCCCTCACATCAGTCCGCAAGGCAGTGCATGGGTAATATATCTGGCCTCAGTTTATCTGAGTTAGGCATATGTAAATATTGTAAATATCAAAAAAAAATAGAGAGAGTAAGCAATTGAAATCTAAGCACAATTTTTACTTGTTTGATTTAACTTGTTATTGAAAAGAAATGAGAATATCACTTTGACAAACTTTGATAATCAACTAAGGATCCATTTCATAATTACATTGTGTTATCAATCGAAACAACTAGCCAAACTACAGTCTATCTGTTATGACAACTTGATTTTTATTGGAAATTTTTGTGAGTAAATGACTTAAATTTTGAAGTTAATGACCAAAACTTATATTTAACTTATTTGTGCCGATTTAAAAGTAAATCCTACATTGTAAATATTTTCAAAAACTCGCATTCATCTCATTATAAATAAATCTTGCATTTTGTAAATATTTTCACTTTGCATTCAGATTTTGTGGGTAGTATCCGCTGAAAACCCTCACGAGACAACACTCGTCCTACCGGGGACACCCAGAGGTTTAACGGCTTGTTGCATACGCTCAATGCAATCGTGCTCCCTACGAAAACAGATTTATCTTAGTTTTCCTTTATTCGAGGACGAATAAAAAGATAAGTGTGGGGTATTGATGTGCACGTAAATGTGCATATATTTACATCTATATTTTATCTATTTTTATTTAAATAAATATCATATTTGGGCATTTTAACATGTTTAAACCAAAATTCAATTATTGTCAAATCATCTTATATTCATCTTCATTCAGGGGCAAAATGGTCATTTTGTGCATGTGTCAATTTGAGAATTTTTACTTGGACATTTTTTATGATTTTTATAGGAATTTGGATACATATGGAAGAGGCTTTTATGAAGATACATGCATGCACAAATGAATACAAAGGAAAGTAGAGGGAAATAAATCAAGCCCATGATCATAGAGGACCCCACCCACTTACCTAAATCTACAATTAGAAGCTAATGGAAAACTAAGTGGAGGTTAAAGCTTCATGCACATTTAATGATGGATTAATTAGTGGCTAATGGTTACTTGGTGGCCACACTTCCTAAAGGGCATTTTGGGAATCACCCTAAAAATTGAATTAGGGTTTTATGCATGTATAAATAGCCCTCTTATATACATGTAAATATCTTCTACTCTTTGAAATTAGTTAGGAAATTAAAATGCAAGTTGTAAGCTCTATGTTTCATGAAATAAAAATGGCTTCCTAGCCTCTTTCTCTTCTCTTTTCTACTTGTTTTTCTTTACTTTTATGCTCATTTTTATTCTTATGCTCTCTTTCATTTCATGTTCATAGTTTAGATTTACATTTATGCACTAGTTTAGTTTATTTCCTTCTAGTAGTTAATCTTCTTTTTCTTTGTTTATTCTCTACTTTATTTTATTTTCAATGTTGAAATCTCTATGTGTTGAAATGATAACACAAATGAGAGGTTAAACTCCTACAATTTAAGGGTAATGAAGCTTTCTTTTATCATGTAGATTCAACATAATTTTCTATGTATGCTCTCTTTTATGCTTCATGAGAAATGGATGATTATGTTTGTTTGTGTTTTATGTTGAATTTGATAGCCTACTTTGTTCATAACAAATTGGCTATGCTTATCTCATTAATCACAAATTGCCTCTTCATCTAAAATATGATCATGGCAATGAAGTGAAGTTTTAATCAAAATTTGATGATTTATGTTACTAATTAATAGTAAATAGATCATGCTTAAACTAGATTTTGGTTTCATATTCTATGCCTTGTTTCATGAGAATTGAAAAAGTAGGACTAGATTTGTATTATAGTTTGATGGTTTGATTTGTGTTAATTAATAACTCAAATAGGCCATGCTTATGATAAATACATAACTAATCCTACTTAGATTAAAAAAGTGATCATAATTTGATTTTATGTTGATTTATGTGAAAAAGATAAGAGAGTGGAATTATCTCTAAATTGTCATTTTATTCTCATAGTTTTCATTCACTTTTGTAGTTGTTAGTTTTGCAATTTTTAGTAGTTAGCTTAAACATCTTAAATCTTGGTTTAATTTGATTGATTAGAAAATTTTAAAATCTAACAATTCCCTACGGATCGACCCCTACTCACCATGTACTAACTTTTGTATGTCGTGCGCTTGCGGTTAAATTCTAATTAGAAATTTATCGGCGATTTTCTAATCCGATAGAAAACTCGTCGAATAAACAACTGCAGTGGCAAGATAGATAGCAATACCGCACTGGCTTGTCCGGCTTCATTGTTTTCCCTAGGGTATCACTAGTTTGTTTTCGATAGTTTATTTATCAACCATCGATTTCAATATCTGTCTTTGTGCTTCGTCAATCTAAGACGGTTTATTGCTTGTTTCGAGCATTGGCGTCCAACACCATGGAAAACTAAAACCAAAGACCGAGTAGGAGCCAAACCACATGGGTCAAACCCATTAGTGTATGTTCACATTTATCTAGAGATTTGTTGGTAGCATGAATGCAGTGATGTGAGTATATTCAGATGCCCGTTGTTTTAATGGGGTCAGGCTTGGAAGTTCTCGATAGTGTTGCGTGTTTAGCATAGGATCTCAAGTATATTTTATCTAGAGGTATACTTTTGGTGTACATGGACACACCCTCCTAGTCATGTTAGATAAATTCATTCTCCTTGTTTTAATTCAAACCTTAGAGTTGATTCTTTCTTAATTGCATCAAGAAGTGCTCTATGTTTAATCATTTTTATCCATTCTTTAAGTCTGGATTTTGTACATTCTTCAAGTATGTGATTTGTCCTTACTTGTGTCCATCCTTTATGTTTGGATTCCTTTTATTGTTTATCCATCCTCTTATGTATGTATGCAGTTCTTGTATGATGAAATCTCGTTCTGTGTTTTGTGGCGTGGTCCCATCGATTATTTTATGTTTACCATATCCCTTGAGTTTTCTCACTCTAGCTTTCCAGACTAACCTAGGTGTTATTTCATTATAATGCTTGGGTCAGGCCGAGTATATTTTCCAAGTTGTCATTATTGGGACATGAAGTTCATAGAGTTGAGCTAGATGTTCACCCACTATAGTATTTTTTATTTTCCGCTGTATTATTATGTGTACCCATCAGCATTTGTAAGGTCAAGAAGTTATAACTCTCCAGGATAATTAGGCTTGTTTTTTACTCTAATATACCATGTATTTTAGAGTGACAACCACTGTCTTTGTTATATTATATAATATCGTTCCACTGTGAGATTCTATTTCCCCGCTATTTTTTATCTTACCCTAAAATCTGCTTTTTTGACGATTGGATGTTCGGCATTTGAATATCATGGATGTATTGAGTGCCGACTTTTGATGGTCGAAAAGGCGAGTCGTTGCATTTGGTATCAGAGCCGAAGGTTAAGCGAGAACCTTGGCTTTAGTGGGGTAAACTCATTAGAGATAGGGTAAGCGACACACTAGAATAAGTTGAGACTATTATATATACGAGAGCGTATTTTTTATTGCTATAAAAATGTATTGTGTTAATTGTTCTTTTGAGTTGTTTATGAATTCTGATCGAGACGTGGGATGACATGGTGTCGATAGGGATTTCTAAACACTCGAACAAGGCAAACGTACATGATATTGATTTTTGAAAATTGGTAAATGAAATATTTTACCTAGGATTATATATTTTATATATATAAAGGAATAATTTTCAAATTGATATAGTTATTTATGTTGTGTTTATTTGTTTGATAATGATAATAGTTATTTATTATCATTGTTGTTTGATTTTTCATGCCCGTATAGTTAGGAGTATTGACTATTGTTTGTTGATTGCTGCTCATTTACGCTCAGCTTATTTATGAGCATTTATTGCTTCGATTTAAAAATGAACCCCTTGTGAATTAAGTTCCACGGTTTGACTATGAGGCGTTGGCTACAATGTTGAGTTAACAGTAAGCTTATAATAAGAGATAATTTTATATAAAGGCAATTTTATGTAAATTTAGTTTATAAAATGTCTTTTAAAGTAGTTTACTATATTAAAGGAAAGCTTTATAATACAAGATTATTTTTAAAAGGTACATTTTATACGAGTATGGTATATAAAAAATGGTTTATATGATTTATAAAAGGTGTTTTATACGTAAAAAGAGTTTTTGAGAATTTTAATCTTGGCATTGCTTGAATTGATTCCAAAAAGATTTTTGAGAAAAGTAATGATAGTATTGCTTAGCAAAATTTGTAAGTATAAATATTTCAAAGATAGTTTTTAATAAAGATACATTTTCATTGGATAGTTCGAGGAAAACATCTTGATTTGTTTTGTGGTCATCTGAATAATCTTCTAAGTGACGATCGAATGCTTGCTTTGGCAAACGTTGTAAAGAACTTAGTATATTATTCTATTTATCACTATGCGATCGAAATGAGTTCAAATCCGAATGAACCTAAAGCGAGTGTTAGTGAATAAATTGTTAAAGTTATTTTATATATAGAAATATATGTAGTATGATTCCAAAAGGGTTTTGAAAAAACTAGGTATTTAGCACTTAAGTTTCCTTAAAGGAAATTGATTTAAAATAAAAGGTATTTTGATAAATAATTTGATAAATGAAACTTTTTAACTCTTGGATTGAAATGAGATATTTAACTAAGCTTTTTGAATGGTTTAAATTGGATAGAAAGGTTTTAATAAGCATTGTTTTATTAGAACCATAGTTTTTGTTTAAACATTTAAGTCTCATAAACTATTGGATGTTATTGGGCCGACAAATAAACATCTTCACCTTAGGGATGTCTAAGGAAAGTAGACTATGCGATTGAGGTTGGATACCAGCATCCTACTCTTCCTAGCTACTTACTGGACTAGATAGGTAAAAGGTTGAAGTAGTCGACTCAGTTTTAAGACCCTTATTTTGTTTGGGCCTCCATTTGAATTTTGAAAAACAAAGTAATAATACTAATAAGTAATAAATAAATAAATAAAATCAAATTGGCATTTTATATACTCTTTGGATATATAAGAGTATTATAAGTAAATAAAAGTGGAGTAAGTTTTTAAATTTGATGTTTTATAAAGTTATGTCTTTATAAAAATGTTTATAAACTAAGTGAAATTTTATGAAGCAATTCATAAATAATTTTAGTATTGAATTAAATACTATAAATGAAAACGAAAGTGTTTTAGAAAAAGATTGGTATGATCAAGAAACCAATCGGATTAAGTATATAGGTTGTACGTAGATCATTTTATTCGCACGGTGCTTGATCTAGGATTCGAGCACATAACTTCGGGGTGATTCACACTAGTTCAAAAACGGATTTCTCACTTGATTCTTGTCAACTAACACTTGATTCGGATCCTTGATATGATATTGATTTTTTCTATCATAGTCTATGGCTATGTAAGGAGAACGGATGATTCTAAACAAGGAACTTGATCGGAGTCCGCACTAGAAAGGTCAAGTGAGCGATACTAGTCTGGAAGTTAAGTTTATGTATCCGAGCAAGTGGTCGGATCAGATTTTGCATGCGAATAACTATGTACATCATAAGTGTAAAGACCCAAAAACTCGGCCTTCGAAAATCGGCATCCGTACTTCACTTGTACTCAAAATGCCGTAGATTCAAACGCCGAATCTGGTTCTCCGGAGCTTATAACACCATTAAGTACAACAACACAGCGGAAGAAAAAGAATATATCAATATACATAACATTGATACAACGACAGATACAAAATCTGATACAATATGATACAACAGAATGATACAACCGATATCAATATACATCAGAGATATGATACAAGAAATAATGGCGGAAAAAAATAAATAACAACAGCGGTGGATAGAATATCTCCAATAGAATGCTCCAATCCATAGCTAGCGGAAAGCAAGGTCAGTCGTCCAAGGACTGACTAGCTCCGGATAATCTTCAACCTGAATATTTGAAAACCCCAACTCTAGACTGCTCGTGTAGAAAATTATGAGCACCCAGAGTTTAGGAAAGGAACAATAAACTCCGAGTCAGTCGTGGGACTGGTGTGAGCAACAAAAACAGATTATCTTTAAAACAAACACAAAAGAACTTTAAACATTGAAACCCGCAATGCTTTTGGAAAATGAAACTACCATAAGGCCTCCCGCACGCACACACAATGCAAACGCAGAATCAGAGGAGATTTCTCCTTATGATAGTCAAAGATGCTTACTATGCAAAATCATTGGATTATTAATATTAGTGCATAGTGCAGAAAACATTTCGAAAGTATAATATTAATCTTAGCCAACATACGACCAGTATCGTATGCCTACTATAGCTACCATCTAAACAGTGGGGCGCCACCATAAGTAAATGGCAGGTTCTACAACTAAAACCGTACTGGTTCGTATTGGAAGATGGATTTCCAACAAATGGTCAGGCTAAGGAACTTCCTTTCCTACTGCCGAATGGGATCGCCTCTAGCTGGACGTCCCGAGAGACAAACTGCTCTCTGCCAACATAAGGCCGGGTTACCCCTGTAACTAGGTAACTCACGACTATGCCATCCCCCGGTCCTTTGGGACCTTTATCCGAGGCGCCTCGATAAACACACAATCACACAATAAATGAGATCGAAGTATCCACATAGGTTAAATACCAGGGCTCCATACCTGATACCACCCTTTTCCAGAAGGAAATGTCATACCCTAAAGGGCGCGACCCTCATAACCTTGCCGCATATTCCTGTTTCGACCATTTTCGGGTTGTGAGGTCTGACGAAGTCTCGTCCATAAAGCTACGCTTTGGCACAAAGCCATGCTTTGGGTCAACAGATGATCAAAGTAATGATCACAAAGATAAATGATCAAACAAATGATCATATCACAAATGATCAAACAATGATCATCACACAGCAACACTCAGCATGCCACATTACCAAATTGGGAGTATATCGCTGATAAATTTCAACTACATAACCTCTGAGCTCGTACGTCTCAGAGAAGGGTGTTAAGCTAAGAGAATAAATTCTCCGCCACCAACAGAAATGTATTTGAAAGAAATCTGCTTTATATCTAAAAGTGTAATGTCAGACATGTAACCATACAAGTCTGTTCCGGGTTCGAACAGAACCGAAGGCACTTCCAAAGATGCCCTTGCAATCCGGGTATTCACAATCCCGATCGGATTTCCTATCACTTAGGAGATCTCTATACCGGCGCGACTCAGTGCAGAGACAATCGATAGGTTATCCTATCGTTCTTGCAAATACCCGGTCTTCAACATCGGTCTTTAAATGCTATCCATATACGACGTATCACTTATTCGGAATGTGTTATGTGACACAAAGGTCCTCTCCCGGCTAAACCGAATAATGAGCGCGATATTTAAAACATATGGATATTGGGATTTCAATTAAGTCACAACTTATTACCCAAACTTTCTTTTCAAATGGTTTAACAAATTACCATTTTCAAATCTTTAAAAAAAAGATTCATTTTAACAACCTTCAATGGTTTAAACCATTTCCACACTCTAATCGTTTAAACAAAAGATTCATTTACAGATTTTTCCAAATTAATTTCCATTTCAATTTGATTAACTCGTTAAATCTTTAAATCAAGATTTAACTTATAGCTTTCAAAACAATTTCATTTCGAATGGTTTAAACAAATCACCATTTTAAATCTGTTAAAAATAAACAGATTCAATTCATAGCTTTCAAAAAGAATTCACTCATAATTTGGAAAACCATTTTTCAATTCAATCATGAAATTCCTTTAATTAAACTGGAATTTCTTTTCTTATTTGAAAGCTTTTATTCTTTTGAAAACAAAGAGTTTTCATTTTGGAAATCCGATTCATTTATACAAGTTAAGGTTCTTGGGTTAAATCCAAATTCTCAAAATTATACTTTTAAAATGGTTTAACTTCATATAAACACATTTATAACATTTTTAACCGTACTTTCCAACCATGGAATTCAATTCCTTATTTTGAATTCAAATAAAAATTAAATTATTTAAATTGGAAATTTTACCAAGTTACTCAAAATAGTTTTTATCTTTGAAAACACCTTTTCAAAAGCTTTAACATTTAACCCAAATCCATTTTCAAAATCAATTGAAATTGAAATTTCAATTTAAAAAATATTAACTTTAAATCATCTGTGACTTAACCGATTTCCTCGTGAAATCCATATTTGTGTGTGTATGGTGTAGTCCAGGGGTTTTACACAGTAGTGCAACATCATACAATCATCACAGATTAAAATACAGAAATATAGTTGATAAGCGGTATTAACTATCACGCTTATTGTTCATTCACAGATCACAGATATATATCACAGATAAGTAAATACAGATAACAACATAAATCAGGATGTATCACAAAGCATCACAAATCAGGGATATCAACAATTCAATCATTCAATCAAATCCAATAGAATCCAAACATTCATAAGTAAGATCGGTTAATTGTTTGAGTAATTTAAAACAGATTTAATTACTTATGAATTACTAATTCGGGTTAATTAACATTGATGAATTACAAACCATTTTGATTTAATTACTCTTTAATCATTTATTAATTTACTATTAATTATAAATTAATAAACCTTTCATTTTAATTCATCAACCTTTAATCGTAAAAAAATTAACCTTTATTTATTTAATCCACCTTTTAATTAATTATCTTTAATCAATTAATTAACCCTTAATTAATTATCCTTTATAAATTTCACTAAGGAATTAGCTTCTATTTAATTTCACAAAGAAATTATCTTTTGATTTATTACATTAGTTGATTAATTATCATTAATTACCTTTCAATTACAATTTAATTAACCTTCAGATCATTACTAAATTAACCTTTAAATCATTACTTAATCACCTTCATTTATCAATTAGTCTTTAATTAATAAATCATTCTTTAATTTGTAATTAATAAATCCTTATTACTGATTAAATAAACCTTTTATTAATCACATTCATTTAGTTAATCACATCAATTAATCATTCTTCAATTTTTTATCAAAATCTTAATTTATTAAATCAAAGTTAAGATAATTTACCCAACTTAAACTAACCAAACCTTCAAATGAACACTTATGATTTTTAAAGAAATTGATTCAAGAGGATTCTTAAAAACATGATTTTTGTTTAAATTTAAACTTGTTCGTTTTACTCCTAACTTTCAATACTGTTAATAATCACGTTAAACTTCATGAATACCGAAGTCACACTTGAGCCAAACTCCTTCCTCTCCGAGTCAAAACCCAAGATCCATTTTCTAACCCAAATTCAATAGTGAACCCAATATCACCTGTACACGATCAACGCTCGTGCACGTGTACACGACGGCGACGACTCTCTGGCGATCGAGAATGCCTCCAACAGGTCGTAATCTACCTCAATGTCGATCACGTATCAACGAACAACTCAATTTCTTCGTCGATCAAAATCGAGTGAAACCCGAGAATCTCGAACCCATCATCGACTCAAAAATGTGCCTCGGCATGGCGACTCCAACCCCCAACATCACCGCCCCTTCGCCTACACGCTCGTCTATGACCCAGGCACCTCCCCTCCAAGCCCGGCCACTCTCGACGCTACGACGAAATCATGGCGATCAATTATTCGAGCACCAGTAAAATTAGGTTTAAAAAAAAGAAAACATCACCGTTGTCACCACCGACGTCATGGCCACCCCTAACTATTTTTCCTACCACCCCGGTAAGCTCCTCCACCTCCTCGACCAACCCGACCACAGTCAGATCAACACGTCGCCGGAAAATAGCCAAAAACCACTTGTCGATCATCTTTGAACTGCTCATCGCATACACCGTTTAAAATCATCATTATAGTTTTAAAAATCATACTTTGGGTTGAGAATCCAATTTACATCCCTGAATTTATAAATCAAGACGTTTGAAATTTGACTTATATTAAGTTCATACTGTGTTTTTATATTTCTAGAACAATACTAAGTTATTTTAACTTAAACAAGTTTTTAAATTAAAATTTATGGTCTAATAAACATGTTTCGTTTAATACTTAAATCCAAATATGGATTGGATCAAGAGATACTGATTTTTTTTTTGAATCAATCCAGAGTTAGAAATCTATAAACAGAGGTATTACAGATAAACAACATGCAGGCATCACTAAATTGCATACATATATATACACATAAACATACTTATTTCAGACATAAGCAACATATGTGAATATATTTAAGCAAGTTAAATTGAAGTTACTCACTAATTTTCCAGAAGAAAGAAGAATAAACAGAGCTTCATAATGTTGAACAGCTTTGAAATTTGCAAGCTGGAGTCTTTTCTTGATTCTTTGATTCACTTCTCTGGTTTGAGTTGTATGATTGTTTAAATTGAAATTTTGTTTTAGTTTAAAGATGATGTTAACTTCAGTTTTACTTGGCTTTGAATAAACGAACTGAAGTGAGAAAGTTGATGTATAAAAGAAGACTAGAGGATAATATTTTTGTACAGGGTGACATTTTCTTGTTTGTACAACTATGCCAGAGATTTTTATTCAATGGAGGCTGATGGATATATTTCGTGCTTGCATTTATTATGTTGTACAATATACTTATTCTTTTATTTCGGTTGTACATGTATGAAGATATTTGGTGGCTGAAGATATTGCATTAATGACTTTGCACCATATTTATATTTCTTTGTTATTTCTTTTCTTATGTTTGTGTTCAAAGATATTTTCTTCTATACTTTGTTTATAAGTTTGGCCATGCTTGCATGTACCATGTATACTTTCTTCCCATACTCCATTTCAGCTGTACAAAGCATGGAGATATTTGTTTTGGTTTCATTTTGGCTGTCTTCATTTGTTTTTTATTATTTGTTTTATTACTTTGCAATGTAAATGAAATTCTATTTTGTGCTAATTTGTATTTATTTATAAATATGATGTTGAGATTTATTTATTTACCTTATATTTTATAAAACTATATATATACATATATATTCAAATTATTATTAACCATCAATCCTAAATCTAAATCATTTATTTATTTTCTTGTGTCAATGTATATACTTTTATATTTATTTTCAAACCATTTATATTAAGATTTAAATCCAATTATCAATATAGGCACAACTATATAAATTCACATATATATACAATTTCTAAATTTTAAAATGATTTAATATATTTTTATTTGGATTCGGGGAAACTCGAATCAATTCATCAATTAATTTTAAAAATTTTATTCAAAAATTAAATTAATTATCAATTTAAATTTATATAAAATTTGGGGTCGTTACAAACTTCCCCCCTTAAAAGAATTACGTCCTCGAAATTGCCAAGGAGACACGAAGATAGATGAAGAATATTTCATCAAATCAAACTGAATATCTATTCTGCATTTGGCTTACCAAATCAGAATATCGATAATAGATACAAGAACGAATCTGTTTAAAACTTCACAAGATACTCGGGTCATCCAGATCTATGAAATATGCAGTGGTATTGGTTAGTTCATAGGGATAACTAACCATTCGGAGAATATATCCGGACCCAAAGAATAGATAGATATATGGATACAATTTCAAAACTTTTAGCTTAGAATCTAAGGTATACCTATCAACCATAGCAATCAAAGCAATCAATACATCCAAACAAACAATTTTGGTCCATCCAGAGTTTTTGTCCCATATTAATATATCGAATCTACTTCCTGGATCTACCAGGAATTATCGAAGAATTGAAAAGAAATGTTGAACAAAAGAGATTGATAGAGAAAAGGTTGTTTCCTTGTTGTTACAGGGTATTAACCAATTATAGTCGTATTCCCCTGTCCCCTATCTCATCCTCTTCTTACACTCATACTTACTATCAGTGGATAGCAAGAGAATTTACTGAGGCATTCGAATGGATATCTGAGAATTACTCATTCTAAGGTATACTTCACCCTATCTCTAATGAGCTACTTAATGTGTTATACTCCTGAGCTAAAGTTTTACCCTCAGCTCTAATACCAAATGTAAAGGTCCGAAAACAGTGGCAACCGGTAGGCTTTGCAACCATCCCAGCCCCACTGTGGCTTACACTGGCACCTCACAAGTGCTTTTACGGCCAGCCTCTCGACTGTCACAACCAACCCATCCCACTCAGGGAGATGTAGGGGTAAGAGTCTCCCGTTCGCCATCAAACCGCGAAGCGAGAACCCCCTATCATGCTGTAATATAGCAAATGCGATCCATATACGACGTATCACTTATTCGGAATGGGTTATGTGACACAAGGTCCTCTCCCGGCTAAACCGAATAATGAGCGCGATATTTAAAACATATGGATATTGGGATTTCAATTAAGTCACAACTTATTACCCAAACTTTCTTTTCAAATGGTTTAACAAATTACCATTTTCAAATCTTTAAACAAAAAGATTCATTTTAACAACCTTCAACGGTTTAAACCATTTCCACACTCTAATCTTTTAAACAAAAGATTCATTTACAGATTTTTCCAAATTAATTTCCATTTCAATTTGATTAACTCATTAAATCTTTAAATCAAGATTTAACTTATAGCTTTCAAAACAATTTCATTTCGAATGGTTTAAACAAATCACCATTTTAAATCTGTTAAAAATAAACAGATTCAATTCATAGCTTTCAAAATGAATTCACTCATAATTTGGAAAACCATTTTTCAATTCAATCTTGAAATTCCTTTAATTAAACTGGAATTTCTTTTCTTATTTGAAAGCTTTTATTCTTTTGAAAACAAACAGTTTTCATTTTGGAAATCTGATTCATTTATACGAGTTAAGGTTCTTGGGTTAAATCCAAATTCTCAAAATTATACTTTTAAAATGGTTTAACTTCATATAAACACATTTATAACATTTTTAACTGTACTTTCCAACCATGGAATTCAATTCCTTATTTTGAATTCAAATAAAAATTAAATTATTTAAATTGGAAATTTTACCAAGTTACTCAAAATAGTTTTTATCTTTGAAAACACCTTTTCAAAAGCTTTAACATTTAACCCAAATCCATTTTCAAAATCAATTGAAATTTCAATTTCAATTTCAAAAATATTAACTTTAAATCATCTGTGACTTAACCGATTTCCTCGTGAAATCCATATTTGTGTGTGTATGGTGTAGTCCAGGGGTTTTACACAGTAGTGCAACATCATACAATCATCACAGATCAGAATACAGAAATATAGTTGATAAGCGGTATTAACTATCACGCTTATCGTTCATTCACAGATCATAGATATATATCACAGATAAGTAAATACAGATCACAACATAAATCAGGATGTATCACAAAGCATCACAAATCAGGGATATCAACAATTCAATCATTCAGTCAAATCCAATAGAATCCAAACATTCATAAGTAAGATCGGTTAATTGTTTGAGTAATTTAAAATAGATTTAATTACTTATGAATTACTAATCCGGGTTAATTAACATTGATGAATTACAAACCATTTTGATTTAATTACTCTTTAATCATTTATTAATTTACTATTAATTATAAATTAATAAACCTTTCATTTTAATTCATCAACCTTTAATCATAACAAAAATTAACCTTTAATTATTTAATCCACCTTTTAATTAATTATCTTTAATCATTCAATTAACCCTTAATTAATTATCCTTTATAAATTTCACTAAGGAATTAGCTTCTATTTAATTTCATAAAGAAATTATCTTTTGATTTATTACATTAGTTGATTAATTATCATTAATTACCTTTCAATTACAATTTAATTAACCTTCAGATCATTACTAAATTAACCTTTAAATCATTACTTAATCACCTTCATTTATCAATTAGTCTTTAATTAATAAATCATTCTTTAATTTGTAATTAATAAATCCTTATTACTGATTAAATAAACCTTTTATTAATCACATTTATTTAATTAATCACATCAATTAATCATTCTTCAATTTTTTTATCAAAATCTTAATTTATTAAATCAAAGTTAAGATAATTTACCCAACTTAAACTAACCAAATCTTCAAATAAACACTTATGATTTTTAAAGAAATTGATTCAAGAGGATTCTTAAAAACATGATTTTTGTTTAAATTTAAACTTGTTCGTTTTACTCCTAACTTTCAATACTGTTAATAATCACGTTAAACTTCATGAATACCGAAGTCACACTCGAGCCAAACTCCTTCCTCTCCGAGTCAAAACCCAAGATCTATTTTCTAACCCAAATTCAAAAGTGAACCCAATATCACCTGTACACGATCAATGCTCGTGCACGTGTACACGACGGCGACGAATCTCTGGCGATCGAGAATGCCTCCAACAAGTCGTAATCTACCTCAATGTCGATCATGTATCAACGAACAACTCAATTTCTTCGTCGATCAAAATCGAGTGAAACCCGAGAATCTCGAACCCATCATCGACTCAAAAATGTGCCTCGGCATGGCAACTCCAACCCCCAACATCACCGCCCCTTCGCCTACACGCTCGTCTACGACCCAGGCACCTCCCCTTCACCTACACGCTCGTCTATGACCCAGGCACCTCCCCTTCACCTACACGCTCGTCTACGACCCAGGCACCTCCCCTTCACCTACACGCTCGTCTATGACCCAGGCACCTCCCCTTCGCCTACACGCTCGTCTACGACCCAAGCACCTCCCCTCCAAGCCCGGCCACTCTCGACGCTACGACGAAATCATGGCGATCAATTATTCGAGCACCAGTAAAATTAGGTTTAAAAAAAAGAAAACATCACCGATGTCACCTCCGAAGTCGTGGCCACCCCTAACTATTTTTCCTACCACCCCGGTAAGCTCCTCCACCTCCTCGACCAACCCGACCACAGTCAGATCAACACGTCGCCGGAAAATAGCCAAAAACCACTTGCCGATCATCTTTGAACTGCTCATCGCATACACCGTTTAAAATCATTATTATAGTTTTAAAAATCATACTTTGGGTTGAGAATCTAATTTACATCCCTGAATTTATAAGTCAAGACGTTTGAAATTTGACTTATATTAAGTTCATACTGTGTTTTTATATTTCCAGAACAATACTAAGTTATTTTAACTTAAACAAGTTTTTAAATTAAAATTTATGGTCTAACAAACATGTTTCGTTTAATACTTAAATCCAAATATGGATTGGATCAAGAGATACTGATTTTTTTTTTGAATCAATCCAGAGTTAGAAATCTATAAACAGAGGTATTACAGATAAACAACATGCAGGCATCACTGAATTGCATACATATATATACACATAAACATACTTATTTCAGACATAAGCAACATATGTGAATATACTTAAGCAAGTTAAATTGAAGTTACTCACTTATTTTCCAGAGGAAAGAAGAATAAACAAAGCTTCATAATGTTGAACAGCTTTGAAATTTGCAAGCTGGAGTCTTTTCTTGATTCTTTGATTCACTTCTCTGGTTTGAGTTGTATGATTGTTTAAATTGAAATTTTGTTTTAGTTTAAAGATGATGTTAACTTCAGTTTTACTTGGCTTTGAATAAACGAACTGAAGTGAGAAAGTTGATGTATAAAAGAAGACTAGAGGATAATATTTTTGTACAGGGTGACATTTTCTTGTTTGTACAACTATGCCAGAGATTTTTATTCAATGGTGGCTGATGGATACATTTTGTGCTTGCATTTATTATGTTGTACAATATACTTATTCTTTTATTTCGGTTGTACATGTATGAAGATATTTGGTGGCTGAAGATATTGCATTAATGACTTTGCACCATATTTATATTTCTTTGTTATTTCTTTTCTTATGTTTGTGTTCAAAGATATTTTCTTCTATACTTTGTTTATAAGTTTGGCCATGCTTGCATTAATTACTTGTACCATGTATACTTTCTTCCCATACTCCATTTCAGCTGTACAAAGCATGGAGATATTTGTTTTGGTTTCATTTTGGTTGTCTTCATTTGTTTTTGATTATTTGTTTTATTACTTTGCAATGTAAATGAAATTCTATTTTGTACTAATTTGTATTGATTTATAAATATGATATTGAGATTTATTTATTTACCTTATATTTTATAAAACTATATATATACATATATATTCAAATTATTATTAACCATCAATTCTAAATCTAAATCATTTATTTATTTTCTTGTGTCAATGTATATACTTTTATATTTATTTTCAAACCATTCATATTAAGATTTAAATCCAATTATCAATATAGGCACAACTATATAAATTCACATATATATACAATTTCTAAATTTTAAAATGATTTAATATATTTTTATTTGGATTCGGGGAAACTCGAATCAATTCATCAATTAATTTTAAAAATTTTATTCAAAAATTAAATTAATTATCAATTTAAATTTATATAAAATTTGGGGTCGTTACAAACATAAGCGCTTAAGTATATTAATATGCTTGTGGCTTAGAGAAGTTTAGGGGCAACTTTCAATTTTGTACCGAGGTAGCTTAGATAATCTTATGAGCAATAACCAAATGCCGATGAGCATAATCGTACGCTTAGGAGATTATCTATATCCTTGAACGATCGAGAAAGTTGCGAACCTAAGAGAAATTCTAAATCTTGTTTGATAGTCATTTAACATTTTAAATAATGTTAAGTGTTATTTTATTCCTTTATGGAATTTGATTTGATTGATAGTGTGATTTTATAGACAATGGTTTATAAAGTTGTTTGTTAGGACTAAAATCCCATTGCTTTTGAAAAAGTGATTTCAAAAGAATTTGTGAGAGAAATAATATTATTATTATTTTAAAAACTTTGGTGAAGTATTATTATTTCAGAATATTTAGAAAGGGTTTTTGTGAAGTGGTTTTTCAAATTATTTTAGTTATGACTAAAGTTGGGAAAATGAGAGTTTTCCGATTTGGAAGACTCGCCATGCATATTTGTTTACTCTATGTTAGGTGGATTTTTCATCTGACTAACATCCCAAAGCCTTTGAAAGTTTGCTCCAAAAGGACGTCGATAAATTAAGTGAATACCGAAACTATGTAGAAAATAAGTGTTGAAAGGTAAAATAGACACAAGATTTATAGTGGTTTGGGAAGAGATCCCTACGTCCACTCTGAAGATTCTACTTCTATCTTTATTCCTCAATTTTGTGTACAAGTACATCTATGACCAAATCCGCCATTAATGATCTTTTGATTAAAGCTTTCGAAAAAGAGAGGAATATTGAATGATTGTAGAATGTCAGGAAATCTTCCACCGGCCACTTTTTAGTAGCACGTGGTCCTCTATTTATAGCAAATTTAAGGTTCTCCCATTGGCGTAGGTGCTTTCACTTAGATTGATGACCTGCCTTGCTATAGGAGGCTTTGATTCAAACACTTATCATCATTTGGTTGAAAGTGCTTTGACGTAGATTGTTGACATGATGCTTTTATATATATAGCTTCTTGGATTCGTTTGTTTATCCAGACTGTTGATATCGGCTCGAGCTATCTGAGCCGTTGGTTGTTGAGACTTATTGAGATGTTTTTAGTCTCGGCAGTTGCTGCTCTTGGCTAAGCTTATTGTCCTTGTTGGAGAATGGTCTTGATCTTAGTTGCTGCCTCTACTCATGTTCTCGGAATACACGCTCTCGGATATTGAGCCCGATGCTTAAGCTCTCGATGGAAACTAAACAATGTGTCTCAAAATTACATGCAAAGGAATATTCTTCTCAAAAGTTTGTAATTTGGACTTTGTGGAAATTATGGTGTAACACAGGCCGCTCCAAAGTTCACCAAATATGATTGATATGAGATGGACTTTGGAAAGAATGGGGTTATGTCAGACTTAGTACTTGGCTTGTTTATTCCATTCCCATTATAAAATTGATCTGTAGCCTTCGGGCGAAGTAGTTATCCTGAGAACTCTCTTAAGTACTGTTTTACCAAAACAACTTGTAAAGATCTGACCACGTTTCGAAACAATTTGAAATCTAACCTCATCTAGAGGTTTTCAGAGATACTTTGAAATCTAACCTCATCTAGAGGTTTTGAAAGCAACTTGAAATCTAACCTCATCTAGAGGGTTTTGGAAATAATTTGAAATCGAACCTCATCTAGAGGGTTTTGGAAATAATTCGCAATCTAACTTCATCTAGAGGGTTTTGGAAATGATTTGAAATTAGTGCTTAGAGGCCAAAGTAATCCGATGTTATGCTCCGGTCGTTTAGACTTGGTCTTATATAGGTATCAATTTTGAAAACTACTAGTGGTGGTATAATGCCTATATTTTGCATGCTACTATAAGAACGTGGCTTACTATACAGCATGCATGACACATTTGACCGTGGCTCACTCTTTGCTTGGCACAATTCGGCCAAGGCTCAATCTTTTGCACAACACTTTGGTTATGGCTCATTAGGTGCGTTTGGCACGGTCGACTTCCTGTGACTCACTCTTTGGATGACACTATCGACCATGGCTCACTATTATTGGGGATCTACCCAACACATGGTTTTTCTTGGCCATGACCCACTATATTAGGAATCTACCCTACATTCTAATATTCTTGGAAATCTACCCAATGCATGGTACTACTTGACCATGGCACGCTATGTTGGGAATCTACCTAACTATCTAATCTTCTTGGGAATCTACCCAATGCATGGTAATATTTGACTATGGCTCACTATATTGGGAATCTACCCAAACTTTGTAATCTTCTCGGGAATCTACCCAATGCATGGTACTACTTGACCATGGCTCACTATATTGGGAATCTTCCTAACTTCCTAATCTTCTTGGGAATCTACCCTATGCATGGTACAACTTGACCATGGCAAACAACTATGTTCTCTAGTTTGAAATATAAAAGATTAATAAGGGCTTATGTCCCGTGTGATACTTACCAGGTCACAGTTAGAATTTATAAATTCTTATCTTTGAAGTTTTATCTAGGGGCAGAACTAAGTAATTGCCGAGAAATGAAATATATACCTGCCCGAAGGTGAACACATGTTTTTGAAATTCGCATGATACTACTTGATCGGAGTAGTATCATAGCTAAGATGTTTTGATGCATTTTTGAAAGTTGCATGACATTACTTGATCATGGCAATAATAACGACTAAATCATTTTGATGCACTTTTTGAAGTTGCGTGATATTAATTGATCATGACAATAATCACGACTAAAATATTTTGATGTAATGTTTCAAATGCTTAAGACATAAGAAGATTGAAGTCTCATGTGGTATACCTGAGTTACGGTTAAGAGATTGGTAACTGTCTCAAGCTTTTGATAAAACTTTTATTCAGGTAGTAGCCGTGTGTTGTGGTAATGTTTAAGATGCTCGGCATTCCAAGTCTGAGGTATTATATCGCCATCTGGCCTCTTTGATTTATATGTTCCTGGAGGGATGACATGGTGAATTATCAAGGGCCCTTCCCAATTTGGGCCAAAAGGTCCATCTGCCGGATCTTTGGTGTTTGGCAATATCTTTCAGAGAACGAGGTCTCCTTTCTCAAATTTTATAATCTAAACTCTCTGGTTGTAGTATCGGGTCATATTTTGAATATACTCTCCTGTTCTCAAAGCGGCTTGGTCCTGGGGCTCAGGTAATAAATCTAATGACTCCTTTAGGAGCTCTACATTCTGCAGCTCTGCTATGTATTATAATATACCTTCGATGAGAGGCCATTTCTAACTCAAATGGGAGCATGGTTTTGGAACCTAAACTAGAGAGAAGGGAGTATTTCCTATTGAGGTCTTGGAGCTTGTCCTATTAGCCTAGGACAAAAGCCAATTCATCTACCCAGTTGCCTTTGGCCTTGTTTAATCTCTTCTTCAAAAAGGTTTTGATAGTTTTGTTGGCTGCCTCTACGGCCCTATTTGCATGTGGTGGGCCACCGAAGAAAAACTCTTAATGATACTATGATCTCAACAATACTCTGCAAACTCAAGGCTCTCAAACGAGTGCCATTATCCGTAATGATCTTATGTGGGTGACCGAATCTAGATACAATGTTCTTCATCATGAATCTTATCACTTGATGGGAGGTTATGGTGGCTAAGGGTTCTTCCTCAACCTAGTTTGTAAAGTAATCAATTGCCACTATGGCATATCTTGCCCTCCTTTAGCAGTCAGAAGGGGACCATTAAGATTAATGCCCTAGATATCAAAGGGCCATGGACTCATTATTAGAGTAAACTCGCTGGGAGGAGCTCTCAGCACTTTTCCATAAAACAGGCATTTATCACATTTTCTTGCATAGTCTAATGCATCTTGATTTAGTGTTGGCCAATAGAAGCCTTTCCCAAGTATTTTATTTGCCAACTTTTAGCCACCACAATGACCTCCATAAATTACATCGTAGGCTTCTTTCAACAATTGTTGACCTTATGAGGCCGTTATGCACCGAGAGTATAGTGGTTAGAATCCTGTCCTATAGATTACTCCATCTATAGTGCTAAACTTTGGAGCATTATATTTAATCCGTCTTGCTTCGACAGCGTTCGAAGGCAGAATATTCTTAGTTAAATATCGGATATACAACGACATCTAATTTTCTTCAGTTATTACTGGTGTGGTAGATTTACTTCGGGCAGTCTAAGCCCGTGTTATAGCTAACACTTTCTCTGGTACTTGTATGCTAGTTTTTATAGGATCTTGACTGGTATGAAATTGAACTCTCTTACATCCCTTGAGCTTGGGCATCAACCCTAGCATTTCGGTCCCTAGGATTGCTTTCTATATGATAACTCCCAAAAGCTTCAAGTAGCAACTTTACCTCTTTAGCCTAGAGATCTAACCTCGGGTACCGATCTTGGTAGTGACCAAGAATTTGTTCGACTACTATCTGAGAATATCTATATATTCAGATCTTCAAAATCTCGATGGAAATAGCCATTCTTAACCCAGCGATCAAGGATCCAATTCAGCGGCATTATTGGTTGCTGAAAAGGCAAGCTTGACTGCGCAATAAATTTGGTGGTTGTTTGGGGTCACCAGGATATAACCGAGGCCCACCCCTTGTTCATTTGTGGCTCTGTCTATATAGAGTTGCCAAGAGAGTTGTTTATTCTTGCTATCTTATTTTTCGGCTATGGCTCCAAAATCAGTGCATTCAATATCAAAGTCCGATAGTGCTTGACCCTTGATTACCATCCAAGGCTCATATGATATTTCATACTGGCTGAGTTCTATAGCCCACTTAATTATCCTCCCTACAGTTTCGGGTTTGCAAAAAATTTGTTGAAGTGATTGATCCGTAAGTACTTTAATAGGATAGGCCTAGAAATACGACCGAAAATTTCTTGTTGTGAACACCAAGTCACAAGCAAGATTTTCAATTATTGGGTAGTGCTTCTCGGTTGGATCTAGCCTTTTACATACATAATACACAGGTCTTTGGATCCCATCATCATATCTCACTAAGGATGAACTTATGGCCTGATCCAAGGCGGCCAAGTAAAGGAACAGAGTTTCTCCATCTATTGGTTTAGATAACACTGGGGGAGAACTTATATGCTTTTGCAGGTCTTTAAATGTCGTTTGGCATTCGTCTGTCCATTTGAAAGTAACATGCTTCTTTATGAGGTTGAAGAAGGGAACACACTTGTTAGTTGATCGAATTATGAACCTGTTCAAAGCTGAAATCTTTCCATTCAAGCTCATTAACTCCTTTCCATTAGTTGGAGCCTTCATGTTGGTTATAGCTTTTATCTAGTTCGGGTTTATCTCTATCCTTCTAGCACTTACTATAAAACCTAGGAATTTCCCAGATTGTATTCCGAAGGTACAGTTATGAGGATTCAACTTCATTTGATATTTTTGGAGAGCCTCGAATGTCTTGGCTAGATCCAAAACATGACTCTCTAACTACTTAGATTTAACCAAAATGTCAACAACATACAGTCCCAGGTTCCAAACTATCTAATTGGTGAACATTCGATTGACTAACCTCTAATCTGTTGCCTCTGCATTCCTAAGACCGAAGGGCATTAACTTGTAACAAAACAAACGCATGTTGGTGACGAAACTCGTATGTTCCTCATCAGGCTGAGACATTGGACTTTGATAATATTCGAAATAAGCATCCATAAACGAAAGTAATTGGGCCCATTGGTAGCATCTACCAACTGATCGATTCACGGCAGAGGGAAGCAATCCTTTGAGCAAGCTTTGTTTAAATCAGTAAAGTCAATAAAGGTCCTCCACTTCCTATTTGGTTTCTTTACCAACACTAGATTAGCGATTCACTTCGGATAGTAAACATCTCAAATGAAGTTATTCTTTAGCAACCTTTGATTTCTTCTTATAGGGCCATATATCGGATCTTGTCTAACGGTCTTATTTTTTGCCTTATGGAAGTAAAATTTGGATCTATATTCAAGCAATGGCAAATGGCTGAGGGGTCAGTTTCCACCATAACATCATGCGTCCAAGCAAATACGTCTCGGTTATGCTTAAGGAAGGAAATTAGTTCTTCTCGGATAGATGGATGAAAATAAGTTCCTACCTCGGATAGATGGATGAAAATAAGTTCCTATCTTAACTGTCTTAGACCTGTCATTTTCATTGAGGCACATTGCTTCTAGAGTTTCGGTTGTTGAAGCTGTCTCGGTCTCTTGTCTCGAACCGAGATCAGGCTCAATTTCTTCTTCTCTCGGAATTTCCTGTATAGTGTGAACAATCTTTCTCTTTTTCGCAGAAGACTTACTACTCTGCCCCATTCTATCTCATTATATTTACTTTGATAGCTTGGTATGTAGATTATTTCCCCAACCATGGAATCTTCTCGCCATGGGAAAATTCTTGTGGGTATCCTATGGCTTTCCATGAATTTAGAACTCATAGTATTATCTATTTCTTTAACTTTAAGGATAGTAGGTTATTTAATTTTGACATTGTTCTCACAAGATGAAGTTTACCCTTTATTGATCATGTTCAAGCTTGCATAATACAGTTGTCTTGAGATCCACTGATCTCCCCTTATAAACCCTTCTCCAATGTCGGTAGGAAACTTTAAAGGTAAATGCTTTATAGATACATACCTGTCCATAGCGTCAAGAGCCGGTTTTTCAAAGAAAGCGTTGTACACCGAGTGGATGTCCGTGATAAAAAAGGTGGTTTCGAAGATCTTATAGTGAGGGTCACTTCCAATTTTGACCAACAGATTGCATTCTCTGAGAGGCATGGTTCGTTCATCATTGAACCCACATATGGGAGCTTGACTGGATTTGAGTATACTCGCGAGTAGCCCCATCTTATTGAAAGCGTGTTTGAAGATTATGTTAATAGTAGCTTCAGTGTCAACCATTATCTTTGCAACTTCCGAAAGTCCAATTTGAGCCGTAATTACAAGTGAATCATTATGGGGGTGACAGAGACCTCACTTATCAAAGTCACCAAATGTAATTTCGGGCCCAACCATCTGCTTTTTCTAACCTCTCGTCATCTCATACACCGAGACTCCTTAACTTTTGGCTTCATTAATGTACCTTGTCCAAATCCCATTATTTTCCCCAGTAATGTGGGGTCCCCCAAAAATTATGCCAACAAAGTTTCGAGGGGCTGGTAAAGAGCCTATGCCTGAGGTTGTGCACATTCATTTCCTGCTAGAGTAGTGGCTCCCTGAGTATTATCATTCTTTAGAAACACATTTGACTGTCCTTCTCTGATAATCCTATTGATAAAGGATTTCAAAAACTGACACTCTTCAGTGTTATGTCCATTTTGCCAATGGCAGCTAAAATATTTTCCATCTTGTTAACTTTTTGGCTCCTTCCTTATTCTCGGAGGGTATGAGATTCGGTCCTGAGTCATAACATATATTTGAGCATATGAATGGTTTAGGGGATATGCTTCCATCACTTGAAGTTCCTTCTTAAATCTTTTAAATCCTTTAAATCCTAAATTTAAAAATAAATTCTTTAATTTTTAAACAATACACTTAAGTCCTCGAAATTCATTTATTTCCATTTATTCAAAAATCTCTTTTTCCCATACTCAGAATTATTTGATAGGATTTTAAATCAAACTTTTATCCTTTTCTAAACTCATTCTTTTAATTTATCCAAATTCACTACAATTATTTTACTTAAAAACCCTCTCTTTTAATTTCCTTCAAAAAATCCAATCTTTATATTTTTGATATCTCAATATACCCAAAATATATTCAGTCAAACCATAACATTCAATATTTTCAATTCCCAATATAATCCATATAATCTATCACAGATTATCAAATAAAACATATCACCGAATATGAAAATAAATTCCAACATTTGAGGAATCCAGTTGGATCCCTCCAACCTATTTCCCTGCATCCATAGATGTTAGCACAATACAAAAATACCAATCCCACTTCGAGGTGGAATATCGCGGTATATGGGTTCATATAATATCATCCGCTATTATGCGGCGCATAGGGTCTCATCCGCTATATAATGCGGGAATATCACTGACTCCAATATAAATATACACTACTATATATATTATCACATCCAATCAATTCAACCATTCAACCAAATATTTAAATTTAACCATTTAAATTTAAATAATAATCCAGATGTGTGAGATTAACTCACCTTTGACTTTTGTTTTGCAATCCGACTCAAACCAGCTTGTTTTCTTCTCGATTTCAGACCTCGTATAAACAATTAGGTGATTTATTAATATTCAAACAAATCAAAAAATCAAATTTCTTTATAAACCCTTATATAATTTTTTTCTTCCAAAATCTTATAAAAAATTCTTGTACATAATATATATAAATTTAAACTCTGAAATTTAAAAACTAGACAGTAAACATTCTTTATTGTAAAAAAACAAAATACTGTGTTATATTTTTTTTATTAAATCTAGTTAAATCGAATAAACAAATTCCAATACCTCACAGCAAACGAACTTCGCCAGCGTCCGTCACGCCTCGACCCTCAACGGCACCACTCGCCGCCTTCGTCGCCGCCACAACACGCGAACTGATATGCTTCCCTTGCCGCGTCGAGAAGTCGCCACCCTCCTCTCGAAACACAACAGCCCTCCCAAAGCTCAAGCCGCCACCGTGACAACCCCAAACCCTCGCCTCGCGATACTTCCCTGTCGATGTCGAACTCGACTTCGATTCTTCCTCTCTGTCCGCTTTTCTTTTGATTTAGGAACGTGATGATTTCCCCCCTTTTTTCTTTCCGAATACGAATTCGATTTCGAGATTTTGAATTGATTTGGAAGTGAGGAAGATGCGCCACTGTTTCGTGAATATCTCTGTTATTGTTATTTTTTTTTCTCATTTCCATTTTGCAAAAATGAAGAAGGGGGAACGAGATTTGTAATCAACTCTAAAAGCTTCGTTTGTTTTCTTTTATTTTAAGCGAACGCATGTTATACCAATCGAACACGTGTTCGAAAGGGCATGACACGTGTTCCTTTGAGATAAAGGCCCAAAAGGTCTGATGTTGATATATAATATAATATTTAATTCAAATTCAAATTGTTTCGATTAACGCAGCATAAAATCGTGAACCCCTATTGAGGCGTGCCGCTAGACGTTTAAAATGTTAAACCCCTATTTCGAACACAATGGAAAAGGTTTCGAGTCCTAATTCGATCGTATGAAGAAGATAGCTTTTGGACCTTATCATTATTATACTTAATTTTCGATATAGATTTCAGCGCGTTTACCTACCGTACGCTCACACAACAACTCCAATCACTACGAAACTTGAAATCCGATAATAATATAATATTATGGATCCAATGGAACTGGTTTCGTCGAATTCCGGGACTGTGCCTTTGAAAGCTTTTTTATATCAATTTAAACGATAAAATTTCAAAACTTAACAAAACACTTCCAAATTCAATTTTAGCACTTTTACTATCTTCAGTATTATCAATATAGATTTTACAAGCCTTCAAATTATTTTTAACAAGCTTAAAACCGAAGATTCAATATTTTACCCGACTTCCAATTATTAAATTCAATAAATTTAATTATCCAATAATTGGTTATAATTGAAAGTCAAGTCAAAATTAACCCTTTGAATATTTAAAATCAATTAAATATTCCCATTTCAAATATCCCAAAATTCTGGGTCGTCGCACTAGAATACCACTGGATGCTCTATGTTGTTTGATTATAGAGTTATACCATGCTTCGGTGGGAGGAGCCCCCTCCTTGTCATAATTGATTGTGATTGATACATTTCTCTTTGGAGGAATTTGAAAATATATTTTGAACACAAAACCATGGCATTTGGTTCGAAATTTATCTTTTATAAAGATTGGATGCATAGTATTTTATTATAGAGTATCCTCTATACTTTTGTTGCATATGGTTGTTATCTTGTTTATGTTGCTTGTGCTTATGGTGGAAATAGCTAGCATATTGCTCTTTTTTCAACATAATTCTCTTTGGATTATGTAAATACGAGATAAATACATGGAAGCAAGAGAGTACTATTTGATTTATTGTGCACCTGCTTTTGCATCGAAATAATAACTTGCTTGCAAAAACAAAAAACAAATGCAAAAGAGTTACGTAGTAAATTTAGATATTTGTGAAGATTTGATAATTTTATGCCCCAGATAATGGAGGCCACTTGGCTTTTGTTTTCTTTGTTGGTTTGGGCTGATGTGGCGAGTTGAAGTTATTTTCGGATATAGCCTCGCAAAGAATGCGCTGCCGAAATTTGCCGTAACATATTGGACTTTAAAGATTTAAAAACTTATTTTAATTAATAGTTTTTAAACCTTATGGGTTTGGGTACATTCTCTTCCTTTGGGAATTTCGAGGATGAAATTCTTTTAAATGGGGAATGTAACATTCTGAAATTTTATCGTTTTGATATTTAAATAATTGGTTTTTAA
This sequence comes from Allium fistulosum, assembly GCA_030737815.1. NCBI lineage: Eukaryota > Viridiplantae > Streptophyta > Magnoliopsida > Asparagales > Amaryllidaceae > Allium > Allium fistulosum. The sequence continues at coordinate 92,861,035 of CM060905.1, forward strand.
AATATAAATAACTTATATTTAAATATTGGGATTATTTAAATATTTGAATTGTGAATTATATATTAATTAAATGAATTTAATAGCCTTATTTAACTCCTTTTAATAAATAAATAATAATAGTGAACTCAATTTGTAAATTTATTTACAATAATAAATAGTTCGAATAAATAATAATAAAATCAATTGTTAATAAAATGACTTGATATTTTATGACGTATTTTTAAATGAATTTATAGGATTTTTCTGTAATTTTTAATTTGGAAAATATTTAAATTTTGGTTTGACATATTTTATAGTAAACGATCGTATTTTTGATATTTCGCAGAATGAAATAATCTATGTATTTTATTGTTGATTTGTGATCGTGTCGCATTATGGTACATGATCGTATTTTTATTTGTGTCGTTCGTGTACGCTGATGGAATATTGTGTAGCAGAGTACCACAAATATTTCTTTCAAACCCTTTTTAAATCAAATCAAAGTTCAAATTATTCAACTAGACATAATAATGATTTTGTTGATGTGATGGTGGCTTGAGAATTTGGGTTTACTTGGAATTTTTTATCAACTTGTGATTGAAGTAAAGAAATTGTTTTGTTTATAAAACAAAGTAAATTCACATTTCTTGATCTCATCATTTCCCTTTTCTTTTCTATTTTCTAGTAAACTAAAAATGGCCTCATGCTTTGAAATTCAAAATCCAACATTCCATTCAACGAAAAATTGCGAAATTAGTTTCTTTGAGTTTGTATTGGCGAGATCTACGAATCCACATAGGTTTGTTGGCATGCGATGTTGATTGGGTGGGTTTGACTAGTTTGACAGTGAATGGAGCTAACAAGGGTTAGCAATTTCTTGAGGTTTAAGAGACGATAGGCTTCGGGGAGAGTTGCATCGTGTTTCATATATTGAAGAGCATCGAGTGGTGGAATTTGGTGGTAAATGGTAGCATATTAGATGATGCGACATTGTACAGTCAAGTGTAGTTGCCTAGGTCGCATTTTGTCTCGTTTGGTCGAGCTTGCTATTTTTGGGGATGTGGCGAAGAGCAAGCAAAGAGGGATGCGTGGGAGTCGACGACGTTGCATTTCGTTGTGTGTGCGTGGAGATAAGGAGGAGAGAAGATGTGGAAGCTTGGATTTGTGCATGAAATTCATGTACATGGATCTGATTTAGGAGGGATGAAGATGGGTAATTGAAATTTAATTGGTAATTAGTGTGTGATTTGGTAATTAATTAATTTAATTAATGCGAAATCTGATAAAATGGATAATCTTCCATACGAGGTCGGATTTGGACGCGGTATTTTGCATTTGAGTCGTATTGGCGTTATCTATGCATTGGAGTTAGATTTGTTAAATTTGGAGCTAATAGGATTTTGTGCTAAAATCGAACGTCATTCGATTTTATATCAAACTGGAATGCAAAAGCGTCAATTGGAATTTCAGTGAGTTTACTCACCTTTAAATAGACTATATGATATCTACTTTACTATAGATTATTGTTAAGTGCTTGGATGATAGTTTATTGTTGGTTTTTTGAATTGTTTGGATTTCCGCTTTGGAAAGCGAATGACACATTGTATGATTTACAGGGAACCCATATGATTATAAATTGTTATTTGATCCCGCTTGATAGCGGATGACATAAATAACCATTTTGTTGCAGGGTACTAAAAGAAGAAGTCGGAGTGTTTTCGTAGTGAATAGGTCGCTATGGGACACTTCGAAGTGCATATATATATATATATATGATTTACATGGGACTTTTATAGAGAGACCCTAAGGGGTTTCTCGCCAATATTGATTTGTTTATATTCTTATATTGCTTGTATTGATGTTTGATTGAAATATTTATTATATACTATTTGAATTGTATAAATGTCGTTATAGCGATTTTTGCTATACCATCAGTTATGAAATATCATCTCCTTAAACCCTTGTGTGTGTTGAACTTATGCTTGTATTTTTACAGAATAAATGTTTGGTCCCGTTTTTGCACTTTGAAAGTTATTTAAACTATATTCTCAAATATTTTGAGAATTTTGAAAATAAAGCATTAGTTTTGATTAAAATTTATAAAAGAGTTATTAAATTTAATTAATTATTTTTGGGATAACTAACATTATTTTAAATTTATAAAAAGTTTACAAATTTGATTTATTATCTTTTGGGATAATTAATACTGTTTTAAATTTATAAATGGTTATGAATTTGATTAATTATCTATGAGGATAATTAACGTTGTTTTAAATTTATAAAAGATTTTAAATTTGATTTATTAGTTTTCAGGATAATTAATGTGTTTTTAAAATTTATAAAAAGATTATAAATTTGATTTATTATCTTTCGGGATCATTAAGGTTCGTATGCGAATGGAATATTATGTAGAGTAGTACCGCAAATATTTCTTTTCAAACCCTTTTTATATCAAATCAAAATTCAAATTATTTATAGTTTTATACGAGTACATATGCACGCCTAGGTGGGCCTGCATTTAACCACAATGTGCATGCATTTTTATTTGTACCCGTGGAAGTAGATTTGATAGTAGCATCCCCACATTTGAACGCCGCCTAGGCAGAAACCGCTATTTTTTTTGTTCAGACTGCAATAACTTCTTCATACTAACTCGGAATCTGGCAAAACTTCGACCGATGGACACCTACTTAAATTACAGACAATATGGAACACTCGGATACTTCATCTTGTGAAAGCACACTGTAGTTCTCCAAGGGGACTGACAGTTTACTTAGAAAATAACATGGCACAACATCCTCTTAATTGAACTCCGCCTAGTGCAGAAGCCGCTATTTTTTTTGTTCAAACTGCAACAACTTCTTCATACTAATTCAGAATCCGGCGAGACTTCGACAGATTAACTCCCACCTAAATTACGGACAATATGGAACACTCGGATACTTCATCTTGTGAACGCACACTATAGTTCTCCATGGGCACTGACAGTTGTACTTAGAAAATAATAGGCTACCACATCCCCATATTTCAACTCCGCCTAGTGCAGAAGCCGCTATTTTTTTGTTCAGACTGCAATAACTTCTTCATACTAATTCGGAATCAGGCGATACTTCAACCGATGAACTCCCACCTAAATTACGGACAATACGGTATAGTTGGATACTTCATCTTGTGAACGTATACCGTAGTTCTCCATGGTGATTAACAGTTGTACTTAGAAAATAACAGACTATATCCCCACTTCAACGCTCACTGTAGTTCTTCATGGTGACTAATAGTTGTACTTAGAAAATAACATGCTACATCCTCATATTTGAACTATGCCTAGGAAAAAGCCGCTATTTTTTTTGTTCAGGCTGCAATAACTTCTTCATACTAACTCGGAATCAGGAAAAACTTCGACCGATGAACTCCCACCTAAATTACGAACAATATGGTACACTCGGATACTTCATCTTGTGAACGCACACTGTAGTTCTTCATGGGGACTGATAGTTTACTTAGAAAATAACATGCTACCACATCCCCATATTTGAACTCCGCCTAGTGCAGAAGCCGATATTTTTTTTGTTCAGTCTGCAATAACTTCTTCATACTAATTCGGAACCCGGCGACACTTCGACCAATTAACTCCCACCTAAATTAAGGACAATATGGAACACTCGTATACTTCATCTTATGAACGCACACTGTAGTTCTCCATGGGGACTGACAGTTGTACTTAGAAAATAACAGGCTACCACATCCCCATATTTGAACTCTGCCTAGTGCAGAAGCCGCTATTTTTTTTGTTCAGACTGCAATAACTTCTTCATACTAATTTGGAATCCGGCGAGACTTCGACCGGTTAACTCCCATCTAAATTACGGACAATATGGAACACTCGGATACTTCGTCCTGTGAACGCACACTATAGTTCTCCATGGGGACTGACAGTTGTACTTAGAAAATAACAGGCTACCACATCCCCGTATTTGAACTCCGCCTAGTGCAGAAGCCGCTATTTTTTTTGTTCAAACTGCAATAACTCCTTCATACTAATTCAGAATCCAGTGAGACTTCGACCAATTAACTCCCACCTAAATTACGGACAATATGGAACACTCGGATGCTTCATCTTGTGAACGCACACTGTAGTTCTCCATGGGCACTGACAGTTGTACTTAGAAAATAACAAGATACCACATCCCCACATTTGAACTCCGCCTAGTGCAGAAGCCGCTATTTTTTTTTCAGACTGCAATAACTTTTTCATACTAACTCGGAATCCGGCGAGACTTCGACGGATTAACTTCCACCTAAATTACGGACGATATGGAACACTTGGATACTTCATCTTATGAACGCACACTGTAGTTCTCCATGGGGACTGACAGTTGTACTTAGAAAATAACAGGCTACCACTTCCCCATATTTCAACTCCGCCTAGTGCAGAAGCCGCTATTTTTTTGTTCAGACTGCAATAACTTATTCATACTAACTCGGAATCAGGCGATACTTCGACCGATGAACTCCCACCTAAATTACGGACAATACGGTATAGTTGAATACTTCTTCTTGTGAACGCACACTGTAGTTCTCCATGGTGACTGACAGTTGTACTTCGAAAATAACAGGCTATATCCCCACTTCAACGCTCACTGTAGTTCTCCATGGTGACTAATAGTTGTACTTAGAAAATAACGACTACATCCTCATATTTGAACTCTGCCTAGGATAAAGCCACTATTTTTTTTGTTCAGACTGCAATAACTTCTTCATACTAACTCGGAATCAGGCAAAACTTCGACCGATGAACTCCCACCTAAATTACGAACAATATGGTACACTCGGATACTTCATCTTATGAACGCACGCTGTAGTTCTCCATGGGGACTGATAGTTGTACTTAGAAAATAACAGGCTACAACATCCCCATATTAGAACTCTGCCTAGTGCAGAAGCCTATTTTTTTGTTCAGACTGCAATAACTTATTCATACTAATTTGGAATCCGGCGAGACTTCGACCGATTAAATCCCACCTAAATTACGGACAATATGGAACACTCAGATACTTCATCCTGTGAACGCACACTGTAGTTCTCCATGTGGACTGACAGTTGTACTTAGAAAAAAATAGGCTACCACATCCTCGTATTTGAACTCCGCCTAGTGCAGAAGCCGCTATTTTTTTTGTTCAGACTGCTATATTTTCTTCATACTAACTCGGAATCCGGCGAGACTTCGATAGATTAACTTCCACCTAAATTACGGACAATATGGAGTACTCGGATACTTCATCTTCTAAACGCACACTGTAGTTCTCCATAGGGACTGAGAGTTGTACTTAGATAATAACAGGCTACCACATCCCCATATTTGAACTCCGCCTAGTGCAGAAGCCGCTATTTTTTTTGTTCAAACTGCAATAACTTCTTCATACTAATTCAGAATCCGGTGAGACTTCGACCAATTAACTCCCACCTAAATTACGGACAATATGGAACACTCGGATACTTCATCTTGTGAACGCACACTGTAGTTCTCCAAGAGCACTGACAGTTGTACTTAGAAAATAATAGGATACCACATCCACACATTTGAACTCCGCCTAGTGCAGAAGCCGCTATTTTTTTTGTTCAGACTGCAATACTTCTTCATACTAACTCAGAATCCGACGAGACTTCGACCGATTAACTCACACCTAAATTACGGACAATATGAAACACTTGGATACTTCATTTTGTGAACGCACACTGTAGTTCTCCATGGGTACTGACAGTTTACTTAGAAAATAACAGGCTATCACATCCCAATATTTGAACACCGCCTAGTGCAGAAGCCGCTATTTTTTTTGTTCAGACTGTAATAACTTCTTCATACTAACTTGGAATCTGACAAAACTTCGACCGATGAACTCCCACCTAAATTACAGACAATATGGTACACTCGGATACTTCATCTTGTGAACGCACACTGTAGTTCTCCATGGTGACTAATAGTTGTATTTAGAAATTAACAGGCTATATTCTCATATTTGAATACTATTTCTCTATGAGATGTAAAAGGGTATATTTGGAATTTCAAAAAGACACCGAGTAAATCTATTCAATGAATTCTCTTTATTAGTAGTAAAGATAGTCATAATAATGATTTTCTTGATGTGATGGGTGGCTTTATAATTTGGGTCTACTTGGAATTTTTGTTTAACTTTTGATTGAAGTAAAGAAATTATTATGTTTATAAAACTAAGTAAATTCATACGCATTTCTTCATTTCATTATTTCCCTCTTCTTTCTATTTTTCGATAAACTAAAAATGGCCTCAAGCTTTGAAATGCAAAATCCAACGATCCACTCAATGAAAAATTGCAAAATTAGTTTCTTTGAGTTTGTATTGGCGAGATCTATGAATCCACATAGGTTTGTTGGCATGCGATTTTTGTTAAGTTGGTTCGACAAGTTCGACTGTGAATGGAGCTAACTAGGGTTAGCAATTCCTTGAGTTTTTAGTGACAATAGGCTTCGAGGAAAGTTGCATCGTGTTTCTCATGTGGAAGAACATCGAGTGGTGGAATTTGGTGGTGAGTGATAGCATATTGGATGATGCAACATTGTGCGGTCAATTGTAGTAGCCCCAGACCGCATTTTTTCTCGTTTGGCCGAGCTTGCTGTTTTTGGGGTGGTGGCGGAGAGCACGCGAAGAGGGACGCGTAGGAATCGACGGCGTTGCGTTTCGTTGTGTGCACGTGGGGATAAGGAGGAGAGAAGGTGTGAAAGCTTGGGTTTGTGCATGATATTCATGTACATGGGGTATGATTTGGGAGGGAAGAAGACATTTTTGAGGGGTAATTAAAATTTAATTGGTAATTAGTGTGTGATTTGGTAATTAATTAATTTAATGAATGTGAAATCTTATAAAATCGACGACTTTTCCATATAAGATCAGATTTGGGCACGGTCTTCTGCGTTGGACTCGTATCGGCGTTATCTACGCATTAGAGTTAGATTCTTTGAATTTGAAGCTAATATGATTTTGAGCTAGATCAAACCAGAACGCGAAAGCATTAATTGAAATTTCAATGAGTTTACTCACCTTTAAATAAACTATATGATTTTTGTGTTAATATAAATTATTATTAAGTGCTTGAATGATAGTTTATTATTGGTTGTTTGAAGTGTTTGGATTCCCTCTTTGGAAAGCGGATGACACATTGTATGATTTACAGGGAACCCATATGACTATATATTGTTGTTTGATCCCGCTTGACAGTGGATGACATAAATAAAAATTTTGTTACAGGGGAAAAAAGAAGAACTCGGAGTGTTTCTATAGCGAATAAGCCGTTATGGGACACTTCGAAGTGCATATATATATGAGATTTACATAGGACTTTTGAAAAGAGACCCTAAGGGGTTTCTCGTCAATATTGATTTATTTATATTCCCATATTGCATATATTGATATTTGGTTGAAATATTTATGACATACTGTTTGAATTGTGTAAGTGTCATTATAGCGATTTTCGCTATACCGTCGCTTATGAAATATCATCTCCTTAAACCCTTGTGTGTGTTAAACTTGTGCTTGTATTTTTACAAAATAAATATTTGGTCATGTTTTTGGACTTTGAAAGTTGTTTTGGGATAATTAATGTGTAATTAAAATTTATAAAAAGATTATAAATTTGATTTATTATCTTCTGAGATAATTAATGTGGTTTTAAAATCTATAAAAAGTGTAACGACCCGGAATTTTGGTCGTTTAATGAACATTTATTTTATTTTTAAATATTGAATTTGAATTATTAATTGATTTTGGATGTGGAAGAATCAGTGAAATAGTTCAAAATTTCAAATATAGCGATTAACGGATTCAGTAAATGGTAATTTAATATTTGAAAATTGGGTTAATAGGAGAATCTGGAGTTAAATGGAAATGGAAATGATTTATAAGTTGACTCTGAACTCTGTTTGAATTAGAGTGATGGTAATAGACTTTGAATGGAATTAAAATTCGATAAATTTAAAGTTTGAAATTGTTATTAATTTAATCGTGGACATTAATATATATATATAGTAATAGTGTGAATAATTGAATTTTCATTTAATATGATTCGAAATGATTTCTAATATGAATATAAATTCTATTTGAATTATAATTGAGTTGGTAAGTTTTTAAAATGGATTCAAGCAATTTTGTCAATTTTAAAAATCGCTCGATTTAATCGACGTGTTAAAATAGCCTTCCGGGGCACAGTCTTGGAATTTGACGAAACCAATTCCATTGGATCCGTAATAGTGTATTATTATCGAATTTCAAATTTCGTATCATTTGGAATTACCGTTTAGTCATGCGGAATAGAAACGCGTTGGATTTTATATCGAAAACTTAATATTTTAATTTGATTCTAAAAGCTATCTTCCACATATGATTGAATTAGGCCTGGAAACATATTCCATTGTGTTCGGAATAGGTGTAAAACATTATAAACGCCAGGCGGCACGTCTCGTTTGGAGTTCGTTCGAAAAAGCACGTTAATTTTGAAAATAATATTAAAATTATATATATATATATATACTGTTGAAACAGTAAACCCTAGTAGTAACAACGTAGCCGCTGGTTAAAAATGTAATGGCCGATATTTCATGACCTTCCTCCCTCAAATCCTCCTAATCCATGCACTATCGTCGAAATCTTTCAACTACAATGTTGTAGAGCTCATCGAGTACTAGACATCCAACGGTGGAGATCGTGAATGGCGTGACGAGGAGGGAGAGATTGTGGCTCAAGCGCCGGCCGTTTGAGTACGAAATATGAGGCGATGGGGAGCTTGATTTCATCGTGGTCAGGGTCGAATGTGGAGCTCGCGTAGGCCATTCGATTGGTGAAGCCTGATCGTCATCTCGATCGACGAGGTGGGTGCGGCGATGGATGGTTGATGGCGGTCGATGGGTTCCGTTTTCCTGTAAGCGAACGTGAAGAAGAAGTAAAAAGGAGCGGCCTTGATCTCATTTCCGAAATTGAATGGCTAGATCTGGGTATTTTTTAAAAAAAAGGGGGGAAATTGAAATTTAATTGTATTATAAATTATAAAATCTTTAAAGTAGCATAACTATTTCATACATTGTCAGAATTGGACGAAACAAGTGGCGACGGAATCGTGGCGACGAGCACTACATGCTGAAACAGATCTGGCGATGTTTGGAGCAAGCTAAAATTTTAGGTTAAATTGAACGTGTTCGATTTAATTTAAAATTGGAGCGTTTGGCGAAATTAAAACTCAAGGTGAGTTAATCTCACTCAATTTTGGACTGCTGGCATTAATTTTAAATAGTTAAAATTAACTAATTATTGATTGGTTGAATTGATACATTTTTGTCAGTTGAATGTGATATTGTATATAGTAGTATATATATATATATTGGAGTGATTGTTATTCCCGCATATATATAGCGGATGAGACCCTATGCGCCGCGCAAAATAGGGATGACCCTATATACCACGATATTCTGCCTCGAAGCAGAATTGGTATTTTTATTGTTATATTAACATCTGTGGATGCAGGGAAAACAAGTTGGAGGGATCCAACTGGATTCCTCAAAAATGTTGAATATTAATCTCATATATAGTGATATGTTTGTTGGAGTAATCTGTGATGGATTTTTGTGTGATTTGAATTGATTGGATGCTTTGATAGTTTTAGCCTGGATTTTTGGTATTTTTAAATGCCAATTGTTAACCCGCCTTTTGGCAAGGCACTGGACATGCGGATTTACTAAATCGACTACTCGTTCGTCGAGACTGGAATACGATGGGTTTGAGTCAACTGGATGGATAGACGATCAGTCATGGATGGTTCGGTGTGGGTCGATCGGTCAAGGTGGCTCGGTCGTATATGGCTCGGTCGAGGAGCGGAGACCATGCATGGTTCGGTCTGGTTGGAGTGGATTGGCAGAAGATGGATCGGCTAATAACTTGGGTATTAGTGGAACGGCCATGTGTTGATCGGCCAAAATAGTTAGGATGAGGTGGTTCGGTCATGATGGAGTGGTTCGGCGTAAGGTAGTGGTTCGGCATTCATTAGGTTGGTCGGGCATAGAAACTGGTTCGGTGTTGTGAGGGCTTTGGGTCGGTAAGAAGGTGGTTCGGTCATGATGGAGTGGATCGGCATGGCGAATTGGATCGGTGACATTGGACTTTAACTCTAGGTCGGCATAGTACAAACTTGGGGTCGGCTAAAAGGAGGCAGGTTGGCAACAAAGCAAGGGGTCGGCAATCGTCTTGCTTCGAGTCGAATGGCGCGTTACTTCGAGTCAGAAGAAAGGCTACTTCGAGTCTTTCCCAGGGCAACTTTGGGTCGGCATATCCAGAACTCATGGTCGGTCGTAATGATGGATTTGGTGTCGGCTATGGCATTGGTGGGCTCGGACCACTCAGGAAGTCCAATAACTCAGGTTTTGCCTATAAATACAGCATGCGGGGCTTCAAAAAAAGAGATCTTCATTCTGTTTTACTTCGTCTTCTATACGAAGGCTGCTCTGCCATTGTTGTTCTAAAAACTCTAGATTGTAACTGTAATTGATTCTCATATCAATAAAAAGGAATTTTTGGAGTGGACGTAGGCCGGAGTCAGCCGAACCACTATAAATCCTCTGTTATTACTGCTTTCTTTTTAATTTTTATTGTTCTTCATATTTACGCTCTCTACATACATTCTATTTGTTATTTGTGACTGTGGTTTGGTGCTTTCATCTGGATTTGGGTGTTAGTGACCAATTTTAGCGCTAACATTTTGGTGCTTTCAGTGAGAAGGCTAGCACTCAGGGATCGGAAAGCTAGGATTTTGGATTTAAAGGATTAGGAACTTGGATTCTGGAGACTATGGCAAAGCAATCAACTAGGAGACAAAGGACAGAGAGGAGTCAGCAAGAGGGAAGTCAGGAGGCTTCCTCTGGAGCTAATCAAGCCTCGATCTATATCACTAGGGACGAGATGCAGTTATGATGAATTCCATGCAGGAGCAGTTGATGAAAAGGCAAGAGAAAATGATATAGACACTTTTCAGACAATATGGACAAGCAGGAATTGTGGGAGCTCGGATCCATGGAGCTGGATCAGAAGGACTTAACAGGCAAGCAGATGGAGTGGTTTAGCAGGGGGCAGCCCCCAATCAGCAAACAACTATTAATCTGGATGGATATAGACTTGGGGGCACACCACCGGGTACTACTGGACCGATCCATGGAGGGATACCAGATGACACTGCGCAGCCCGGCGCCAACGGGAATACAGGAGTGCGTGATGAGGAGTACGTACCGGAATTCCCTCGAGGACTTATAGGGCAGTTAGGAAATGGAGATGAGGGGCAACCCTCGGTGGATAACACTGGATTAGCTGAGATTATTATGTGAACTATTCGTGGAGGTCTGACAAATAAGGATTTGGAGGGAGTAAACAAAAGTCTATTTACCTGTAACATCAGGATGGCTAGGAATCCACCTGATTTCAAGCTGGCCACTCTGGAAGTATACAACGGTAAGACGGATCCCACTGACCACTTGATGAGGTACACAAGGCATATGGAAGTGCTGGGGGCATCAGAGGAGGTTATGGCCCGGTGTTTCCCCTGTACTTGACCGATATAGCTGCTATGTGGTTCACACAGCTGGAGGATGAATCTATTAGAACATGGACAGAATTGGTGGATAGGTTTTTGAAACAGTTTCGAGTTCACATCAAGAGGCAGAAGAATGTGATGACACTGACGTCAGTTAAACAGAGGGCGGATGAATCGCTCAGGACTTTCTTAACTTGATTTAATGCAGCAGTTGCTTCGGTGGATCGACCGGATCTATCAATGGTTCTGATGGCTGCAATATCAGGAGTCAGGGATAATTCGGAATTCTAAGTATCGTTGATACGGGACCCACCAATGGATCTCGGGGAATTCTTTCATGAAGCTGAGAGATTTCTCCGACAAGTGGGTGCAAGTCTGGATATGAAATCAAAGGAAGTAAACATGGTTAAGGATGGAGGATCACCCGGTGAAAGCTTGGGCAAAGACAAAGATAAAGGGAAGAGGAAGCGTTGGGGAGAACCAAAATTCTCCACTTACACAGGATTGAATGCAACATTGTAGCGGAAATACTTGGATACCCGGGATCGCCTTCCTTATCGAAGGCCGGCATGGAGGGAACCCTCAGAATGCGAAAGAGCATGAGGAAGGCACTGTCTCTTTCATGACCTGGATGGGCATTATACTAACAGCTGCCGACATCTAAAGGATATAATCGAGGATCATGTAAGGAATGGTCAGCTGCGACGATATGTCGAAACTCGGAATGCAGCGGTGGAACATGAGCAGCCACCGCTTACATTGAACGACGATGGCGCAAGGCCCAGGAATGGTGGTCGTTGGTCATCAACTATCATGATGGTTTGGAATAAGTAACAAAATTTGGGCTAACGACTAAGTCACTGACTCATGTACGGGGATGGAGATAACCCCTAGGCATGCTCTGAGACGATGATGAACCGTGATGCTCTGGTTTGTGAAATCTATTTTTTCTTTTTGGCTTGGGCACTTGCTTTTTCTGCTTTGGATTTGGAGTTCGGTTTGAACTCCCGGTTTTGTTGATTTTTGGTTTGGATTTTGGTTTGGACTTTTGATATGGATTTCTGGTTTTCTGGTTTGATATGGATTTCGGATTGGATTTTGATTGACTTTTTGTCTGGTTTTTGGCTAAAAGGTCGTCGAGCATGGACTATGATCGGCAAGGGTCCGTAGAGACCAGGATTCGGCCTAGGACTTAAGCCCCGTATTATCTATCAGATACTATTTCAGGTCGTCGAGTATGGACTATGCTCGGCAAGGGTCCGGAGTGACCAGGATTCGGCCTAGGACTTAGGCCCCGTACTATCTATCGGTTACTATTTCAGGTCATCGAGTATGGACTATGCTCGGCAAGCGTCCGGAGCGACCAGGATTCGGCTTAGGACTAAGCCACGGCATTGCTTAGCATTCAGGGACACTGAACCAGTAACACCATGGCATTACTTAACACAGGTCGTCGAGTGTGGATTACACTTGGCAAGAACCTGGAGAGGTTACGGATTTGGATATTGGCTATGAACAGCTAAGGATTTGGGCATGGACCCGGAGCGGTCCCGTATTTGGATATCGACCCAGAGAGGTCGTGGATGTGGTTGTTGGTCATTGGATATGGATGGATTAGAACTCGATTGTCGGGTTCGGATGGATGTGGAATTGGATAAAGATTTGGTTACTGGATAGGAATCGGGTGTCGACTTAGAGCAGTCGTAGATTTGGATAAGAATACGTCAATGGCACTTGGATAAAAAGGGATTGGATTATGAATCGAAAGGTATGGCTATGGATAGCATATGGACTTTGGATATCATATTTGAGGCTATTCAAAACACACCTTCCAATAGCAAGGCATGTTTTGGGGGGCAAATGTTAAACCGCCTTTTGGCAAGGCCGTGGACAGGCGGATTTAACTAAATCGACTACTCGTTTGTCGAGACTGGAATACGATGGGTTTGAGTCAACTGGATGGATAGACGATCAGTCATGGATGGTTCGGTGTGGGTCAATTGGTCAAGGTGGCTCGGTCATATATGGCTCTGTCAAGGAGAGGAGACCATGCATGGTTCGGTCTGGTTGGAGTGGATCAGCAGAAGATGGATCAGTTATAACTTGGGTCAAGGAAATTAAGGGATCGGCATAATGTGGTGGTTCGGCATGTTTGTGCGGGTCGGTATTAGTGGAACGGCCATGTGTTGATAGGCCAAAATAGTTAGGATGAGGTGGTTCGGTCATGATGGAGTGGTTCGGCGTAAGGTAGTGGTTCGGCGTAAGGTAGTGGTTCGTCATGCATTAGGTCGGTCGGGCATAGAAACTGGTTCGGTGTTGTGAGGGCTTTGGGTCGGTAAGAAGGTGGTTCGGCCATGATGGAGTGGATCGGCATGGCGAATTGGATCGGTGATATTGGACTTTCAACTCTGGGTCGGCATAATACAAACTTGGGGTCGGCTAAAAGGAGGCAGGTCAGCAACAAAGCAAGGGGTCGGCAATCATCTTGCTTCGAGTTGAATGGCGCGTTACTTCGAGTCAGATGAAAGGTTACTTCGAGTCATTACCATGGCAACTTTGGGTCGGCATATCCAGAACTCATGGTCGGTCGTAATGATGGGTTTGGGGTCGGCAATGGCATTGGTGGGCCCGGACCACTCAGGAAGCCCAGTAACTCAGGTTTTGCCTATAAATACAGCATGCGGGGCTTCAGAGTAAGGGATCTTCATTCTGTTTCACTTTGTCTTCTATACTAAGGTTGTTCTGCCATTGTTGTTCTAAAAACTCTGGATTGTAACTGTAATTGATTCTCATATCAATAAAAAGGAAATTTCTGGAGTGGTCGTAGGCCGGAGTCAGCCGAACCACTATAAATCTTCTGTTATTAATGCTTTCTTTTTAATTTTTACTCTTCTTCATATTTACGCTCTCTACATACATTCTATCTCTTATTTGTGACTGTGGTTTGGTGCTTTCATCTGGATTTGGGTGTTAGTGACCAATTTTGGCGTTAACACTAATAAAATATGGTTTTGAATTGGTAAAGAATTGTAAATAGGGACTTTGTAGTAAAATATTTATATAGAGTTTTGGATAAATTAATTAGATAAAATAAATGGTTTTGAAATTGTATTTTACTATTTTGGAATATTGTAAATAGAGATTTTGAATAAAAGAATATAAAAGGATTTTAAATGATAAATGCTTAAGTGGTACTAGTTTAAATAAAAAGGTTTAAAAATCGAGATTTTTAATGGATTGGAAGGATGGATGTGAATTTGGAAATAAGTATAAAATTGGTTATACTGGAGCTCAAGTAAGATTTCCAAATTTACGAAATGAAATTAGAATCGAAAATTTTGTCTTGTTTTTTTAAAAGAGAATTTTTAATTATTAACTAAGTAACTTTAAAAGTGTTAAAAATATTCTGGAAACTAGTTATTGATTATTTTAAATTGTTTAAAGCATATTTAATTATTAATTAGTTACCTTATAATGATTGTTAAAGATTTATTATTATTATTATTTAAGAATTAGTCAACATTTCTATTTTAAAAGATAAATTATTAAATATTAATATGGATTTGTATAATAATTTTTTATTGATGTATATTTTCCTAGATAAAACTTTGAAATTTATTTTAGAAAACTTATAAGCATTATTTTGAGAAATTTTTTAAATAAGTTTTCGGGAAGTAATGTTATACCCGCATGGCGTAATCGAAGGCAGTGAGTGCCTACAGTTAAGTTGTAACGACCCAGTATTTTGGACCATTCGCATCCATTATAAGTGTATAGGTAGACACTCATGCCGGAGTTGAATTGCTCAAAATACCGCATTGTTAATTTAAATTTGGCAAAACTGAACATATACAGTAAATAAATAATCACAGATCACAAACACAGAGTAATAAGTGCAGCGGAAATAAAAGAGATAGTAGTTCATGAAGCTACTATATGAATATATAAAATACATCAGAGTTTACAACAGAAGAGTAATACGATACATCAGAGTTAAACCAGATACAACGGAAGAGTAACACGATACATCAGATACAAATCAGAATACATCACTGGAATCATCGAATACTGAAAGCAGAATAGATGGCTGGATCTTCAAGCAAAGCTCCAACTTCAAAGGGGAGTCTCGAATACTGGATCACTCAGTCTGACCCGAGCGTAAAGCAAAACACAAGACACTCGAGTCAGGATTAACATTCTTATATTAATAAATCCAACTCAAGTGAAATAGCAATTAAAATACAAGTAACTCAAAGGATGTTTGGAATAACCATCCTTTAAGGATCCGTTAAACTATCTACTATGTAGTAGTGTACGATAAGTAGATAATGTCTATCAGTAATAATAAGATATCAAAATAGTGTTAAGTCATGGCCCATTCCACCCTTAACACATTTTTATTCCCAAAAGCATATACAAGACCGTAGTTTCCCCAAAACCGGAAGTCACCAGAGGGCAATCCATATACTAAAGGTACAAACCAAAATCGTAGTGGTCGCGTATAAATGGAATACAAGTATGACAAGGCACATGAGGCAATACCCAAGGTAGTGATACTACCGTTCGCCTGATCCGGACTGGTGAGAACGCAACGCCGCAGTGCCCGCAACACCGTGAAACAACACTCCCAAAATCAAGGGTGCACCAATCGACAACAAGTAATAAGTAGTTCGAAGAAGTGTGTCCACTTGAGGTAGCTAATCCTCCATTGGCCCGGCACGGCTCCTGTTTTAGTCATTTCCAATTTGACATAAGTGTCAAGGCTATCCATTATCGTTCTCTTTCTTCAGTCAACACGTACATCATTCCAACCACTTCATTCTGGATCACACTCCGCGTATAGTTATTAAAGTGGTTTCGGTTTAGATAGAGAGTATATCCATAACCGATTCCGGTCTCTTTAATAACTTTCGTAATTATTACACCGATTGGTCGTTTAATATATTTCAAAACCAAATCAATTTCAATTCAATTAGAATTCGTAAATCAACATTTCATTTGTCTTTCTAAACCAATTTCCAATATTTACGTTTCAAAACTTCCAAATTCACAATTTCAAAATCTTATAATTCAATTTCAATCTTTATTTAAACAATTCAAATATCAATTTAAATTCGTATATAAGATTCATTCCGAAATCATTTAAATCAATTTAATTTAACATTCAAATCAGTTTAACTTCATTTTTCGATTTTATTCAATATTCGTTAAGTAAATTTATCATTCAAATCAATTCTATTTAATTTCCAATCCATTAAGTCAATTTCTTAAATTCAACTTCATTAAATCAAAACTTACAATTTTGAAATATATTAAATTCGTCAAATCAATTCTTTCAATTACAAGTCTTACATTAATTCCAAAAATATCACATTTTCATTTCTTGTTACAGAAATTCAATTTCACTTATTTACTTTCTTAAATAATTTTCCAAAACTTAATTAATAAAGAAAACTCAATTTCAATTATTTACGAAGTAAAATTCACTTATTCAAAAGTTCAATTTTTCTTATTAAAGAATTTCAATGCAATTTAATCATTAAATAATTCAATCTTATTTAATTATTAACTAATTCAAAACTTAATTATTAAATAATTTCAAAGTTTAATAATTTCAAACTTAATTATAATTTCAAACTTAATTATTAAATCATTTCAAAGTTTAATAATTTCAAACTTAATTCAATCATTTCTCAAATTAAACAACATTCTTTCATCAATTACATTGTTAATATTTTGTTTCAGATTATTAAATATTAACATTTTCCTTTCATTAAAATTCAAATTTCAACTTCATTTCAAAACCATATTATTTATTCAAATAAAATCTTCATCAAATTATTGACCAATCGGGTTTTATTTAATTTTCTATCCTAAGTCAAGTTCATTTGGGTATTTATCATTTCAACCCGATTCCAATTCAATTCAAAAATCAGAGCATAACAAAAGGGAACTTGCAGTGTGATAACTGGGATGGTGTCAAAGTAAATAAACAAGCAATAAAAACAATCAATAACAATCCAATAATCAATTCAAATAATCCCAAAATAACTGTATTAATCCGCATTGTTATTTGTACAAATTAATATAATTATTTCTAGAATCTACACTATCATTTCATGTAGATTAAAGATTATTACATTACGGTTCTTCACTTGTCATCTATTTACAATTTCATCCATCATCAATTTAACAACATACATTCAGTGGTTCAAGATGTAATTAAACAAATCCTACGTGTCAATAAATTTTTGACAGTTAATGGGTCATATTATACAAATGTCATTTAATCGAATTTAACATTTAACTATTCTATATCAATTTCAATTGCATACTATTTATCATTTTAACATTAACAATTCAACATCCAATATAAACATCAACAATCAATCAATTATCAGCCAAACTGTATTATCATCGCATAAATAATTAACAGATAATGGTGTCAGATGTCACAGGTGAACTGATACAGGTAATAGCATATAAAACAGTGTAATTAACTAACAGCAGCATATTTCAATTGTCGTTTCAATTGAAATCAAATTTAATAAATAAAAGAACGTTAATCGTGAGTGAGTGCTCACCTTCCGAGGCTAGAGAGAATAGACACTGAAATTGAGTTACGAATCCAAACACGAATTCCAAAGCAAAGTGAGATGGGCACGAATCGACGAACAAGCAAGGCTGGAATCGATGAAGACAATCAATCAAATTGATAGAAATAGAAATATATATTATTATTGTTCCCATAAAATCAATATTTTAATTTAAGACAGCTATAAAATGAAATAAACCTACATGTAAATAAAACTATTGTTTTAAACTAAACACATGTGCTTTTTTTTCAATAATCAAATATGTATATATACATTATAATTTAAATATCAATACCTAAAACTTAATACGCATAACCAAATTTGAAAACTCTTGGATATACATAACTGTAAATAATATAAATTAAGAAGTCAAATAGCTTAACCATATTATTGCTAAACAATGAATTGTGAACATAACTTTGAAATTTTCCTCTATATGACATCCAATCTATATACTTACACAAATTTAACATAAATAAATTAACACATACAGCTAACATTTATACACCCGAAACAATTATATCTGACATACTTTCCTTTCAAATACTCAACCATATATTTAAACATAGCTTATATCTCTCATTTCATGACAAATCAGAAACATTTAACACAAATACATATACTTCTTTTATAATAACCTGCGGACCAAACCAAACAAAATGTGCAGACAATAAATAACAAAATGTGCAGACCAGATATGTATATAAGTTCAAGACTAGCTTATAAAGGAAAAATGCAGTTGACCAACATACAATACACATGCATACAATAAATATACTATATGTAACAGAACATATACATGACACCACACTTTATATAACTGTTCAAACTTCTAAAATATGTATGGTTGACACCTATTTATATTGCGATACTAGCATCAGCCCTACGGCCGCATACACATACAACACAGCTGAATGAAATGAAGGTACATATGTATAACATAAAAAAAACAGTACCTTTTTTTTCTTTTATTACTAACTTGTTTTATAAAATCTACATATATATAACTATATAAATTCTACAAAACCAATGTCATATACATACGTATAATCATATATAGATAGTGGTAGACTTGTATAAAATAATATAACCTATATACCAAACTTATATAGCTTTTACATGTAACAGACCTTATATATAAATAGAAATATTTTAGGCATAAGCAACAAACCCAACGACCTTAATATAAAACATATCCACACACATATAAATATATATTTTTGTAACACTTTAAGACATATTATAAGTAATTGATATATCCACTATGTAATATATATAAAGTAGTATGTATGCAACTACAACTTCCATTTATATAGACTAAATAACACAACGCATAAACTAACATACAAATTTATAACTTGTGTTAATATATAAATATAGATATCAGACTAATACTTCAAAGCATTTTTATATGGCAGACTTGAAGCTAACAATGTACAGAACACATTATATCAAGATCTCAATATATATCTACCTTCAAATATGAATACTTTTGGAAAGAAGAAGGCCACTGCCCAAACGAGCGAAGATGGATGACACGGAGACGAGCAAGGGGAGGGAGAATGGCAGATTCTGGGCTGAGTGAGGGCGGCTGCATTGTCGGAGGGGATGGTGGTGAACTGTCTCGTGGCCGGAGGGAGAGGTGGCGACAAGTGGTGATGGCTGAGACTTTGGGTGAGGTAGGTGATGACGTGGCTGTTCGAGTTGGGGAGGAGTTTCAGTGGGTTTCGTTTGAATTGGAGGGGAGTGGGATGGTGGCAGCAGCCATGGCGATGGAGGTAAAGGCTGTCTGACATGCGGCCTTGGGAATAAGGCATGGGTTGAGGCCGAATATAGGGGAAGAAGAGGTTTCACGTTATTATTTTGAATAGACAGGGAGGTTGTCTTGAAATGGAAAATGAGCTGCAAGAAAATAAAACGTGGCTTGATAAATGAAGGGCCATGCAAATGAGTTGGTTTGAATTAGTTTGGTAAGGAAAGAGAAATGAGCAGGTTGGGAATAGAAAGGTTGGGAATAGAAAGAGACAACCGTTGAATTCAAAAAAAAAAATTATGGCAAGAGGCTATTTGATTATACGGTGGATATATGAATGTACAAAGGAATTATAAAAAGGTAAGTAGCTATCTAGTTTTACACGTTGGTTAAATGAAAGACCACGGAAGTCAAAAGGTTCGGAAACGGTTACCGATACGGTAATCGTTTTACCGATTTCGTGGCGTACCAGACCCCGAACTATACAAATGAATATACTACGGAGATCAGTATGCCGCGACGATCAAAACGGCATACATATATTAGTGGTATGATTGAATTTATAAAATTTGAATTTTTCTACTGACGGAAAATGCAAGAAAAACGCAAGAAAATAAGACCGACGGAGCCAAAGCTGCCCGAATTTGGAAAAACGACAAACTGACATCTTGCTCAGAAGATGGTTTAGAATTTTTCTATGTAAAAATATTTAGGTTACGAAAACATTTATTTTCATCGCTTTTTAACCGATTAAATTAAAGTAAATTTACGCGCGAAATAAACTTTCATATTTTCGGACGAAAATTTACCAGTTGCTATGGTTAACTAAACGCATTCCAAATATCAAATTTATATTTCAAAATTTTATCGTTTAAAATTTCACAAAATTTCAACTAATTACGTTATTAAAACAGTTGAAATTTACGGGTCGTAACATAAGTCTTGGATTTCTCTAGGATAGAGACGTAACCATTGAGCTGTGAATCCATGGTTTGGTACCGCAATGGTGCTTTCCTTATTATTTTAAAGGGTTTCAATATTTTGAAAAGGATAGTTTGTGAATAAACTGAATTCGATAAGATAAGTACATGACTTTTGATAAGGATTTAATTTATGAAAATTAAATTAAAAAGGAGATTTAGTGTTTTCAGTGGGAAATGGAATATTTGGTTGAATGATTGTTTATTTGATAGTTAAATAGCCGACTATCAAATCTGGATCCAAAATATAACTTTGGGAATATCTAGGAGAAATACGGGAATTATATGGTACAGTTCCGTTCAAAGTGTTATACTGTACGTATAAACTCGTTTCGTTCTTCTAGGACGTTTATAAGGAAATCTGTCCACTAACGGTTATGAGGCGATCTCCGATTTTATTTTCGTCTGATTATTTCCTAAAGAACCGGAGTTGAGTTTACCGAAAATATCGAACGTTGTTCGAAGAGACCGGGATCGGATAAGTTATCCGAAAACCACTTCGATCCAACGAGTACGTTTTCAAAGGTAAAACAAGAGCATGGAGTCGAAGATGGAGCAGTGAAGTGCAAGGGCTAATCGTTACTAATCCTGAGGATTTTTCCAAAATGGATGTAGTAGGAATAGTGCCTTCGGTTCCGTTCGGACCCAGAACGGACTTGTATGGATGAATGCTATCAGTTCATTGTCATTGGAGGACAATGAGCATTCTAAGTGAAAATTCCTTAAAAGGTAATCGTAGCCTCTAGCTTCATCAACCGGGAGTGACTGAAAAGCATGGGAGATGCAGCAAGGCTAAGTGGGTAGCACCTAATTAGGGTATGTTTATCACCTTTCTAGACACCCTCGGATATTATTACTACGATTCATGGAAGGAGCTCGGAAAGGGTGGGAACACCCGGGGTGATAGCATATTCGGTCTATCTAGGTTAGAGATAGTCCGGTCTTGTGCAGCAAGGGATCCCAACGTGGTCCTCGGTACATTGTTTCTAGATGGTATTGTGACAGGTGATACCCCAGTACCTAGTCATTCGTATGGAATCCACTCTCGAATAAGCGCCGTACGATTGTGATTGTGCCCAACTATGCTGAAACGTGAGATGCAAGCATTTCGGCTATTTGAATAAGTATTTGTACTTAGACACTATTATAATATTAGATGATTTTGATATGAAATGTTTTGGTTATCGTAAGGTAAGAACCCGTCATGTTTATGTGTGGCGTGGTCTTACGAGATACCTTTGAATTTCAAAGGATTTTGGAAACTTTAATAATTCAAATTGAGTGTGTTTTCTCACGCTGGTTTTCCAGACTGGCTCGGTGTTATTTTTGTTATAATGCTCAGGTCAGACCGATTATTACAGGTTCAGGTTAGGATGCTATGGAGCTCAGGAGACGAGCTGGAGACCGAATGGTATTCTCGTACTTGTTTATCCCGCTGTAGTGTTTTGTTGAAATTACCAGCAAATTGTGAGGGCGGGTTGTTAGAATTGCCCAGGCTGGTAATTATTTATTTATGTACTCTAATATGAGATATGTATATTACAGTTTTGATTTGTGTAAAGAACTATTTATATTATATGTTATTCAGTCCGCTATGAGATTCTATTTTGTTTAGTTTTCTTCTTTCTTCTACCTACGTTCTTTCCCCTCAACAATCTGTCTTTCCAGCACTCGATCGTTCGACATGTTATACAATGAGCGTATTTATGTCAATTTTCGAGGGACGAAAGGGCGGGTCGTCACAGTTGGTATCAGAGCTTAGGTTGGCGATATGCCTAGGCTTTAGTGGGGATTACTCATTAGAGATAGAGTCAGCAGCACTCTAGAATGAGTTGAGTGCATAAATAGATGTGAGCGCGTAATTGTTAGTGAATATAAAAAAAATTTATATTATGTTGACTTATCGGTTGAGTGTTTATGAATTCTGATCGGTACAGGAAGTACAACCGTATCGATAGGGGTTTCTAAACTCTTTAACAAGGTAAACCGACATAGTATGGTTTTGAAGTGGATGAATGAAATAATTTTATCCAAACTATATTTTGTTATAAAAGAAATAATTTTCTGAAGTTATTATATATATGGATGTTTGGTTGTTAATAGTATAATCAAATAAGATGATAAAATTTGAAATGGTTTTATATATAACCAAATAGAAAATTGTATAAGTATGATTTACGCAAAAGGAGTACAACTAAAATATGATTTAAACCAGAATTAAAACCTCGGAAATTTTGGAAAATGTTTTAAGTTGGGTTTGAACTAATGTTTGGGGATTTTTAAATCTTGGAGCTTTTGGGAAATGTTTTCCAAAGTGTTTGAAAGGAAGAATGGTGATATTATTTTGGAGGTATGTCTGAATAGAAAATTGTTTAAAATGAATTTTGGGAGTAAGGAAGCACTGAACTCACTTCAGTCGCTGGAAAATAATTCTGGTGATGACGACCACATCATCAGTATTCATTTTCGAGTTTCTAAGTGACAGGTTGCTACCGTAGTGATTGGCTGTGATTATTTGTTTGGACTTGTTTGATAAACAAGTTCATTTTAGAAATTCCAAAGGGGAGCTGTTTTGGGAAAAACCAAGTGTTTTGATATTTTAAGAAAAAAAAGTATGATTTGATATACAAAAGTGATATACGTATATTTATGATTTCAAAATGATTCGAAATAGAAAAAAACCGGGTGATTAAATTATGGGATTTCCATCTAAATGACTTGTAAAGTCAGGGAAATCAGTTAATTCAACTTATAAATTGAAGTTAGTATAGATAAGAAAACGAAAGTGTGAATTTTGAATCTTGGAATTAAAGTTTAACTTGAGTAAGTTAAAGTGAATAAGATGGGTTGAAATTTAACTTAAGATAAGTTAAATAAAATTGAAATTGGGTTTGATTTGAATTAAATGGAATATAAAGTTGAAATGTAAAATTGTTATATAATTATAAGTTATAATTATTGAATGGAATGGATACACTTATGTTATAAAGTGATATATATAATCCTAGCTTATGATTATAAGATGTGAGTGGACTCAAGTAAGTAAAATGGGATTTTAAGTAAGTAAGCTTTTGAACTTATGAATTGAGAAATGAAATGTAAAACCAAAATGAAAATGGTTTGGTATTATGGTAAAAAAATGGAAATTCAAAATTTGAATTTTAAATGGAGAGTGAATCAGAATGGAGTAAATTGAATATAAACATGAATGGTGACGTGGTGTATAATTATAAGTTATAAATATTGAACGTGAGTAAGACTTAAGTCAAAATTCAAGGAATTGTAAATAAAATAAGTTGGTGTAACTTATTAAACCGAGGAAGTGGAAATGTACAACCAAGTTAAAATGGTTAAGCTATTGATAACAAGAAATGAATTAAATTTCAGAGAAATAAATTGAATGTGATTTTGGAATATGGATGGGTTAAGGTTGGGCATGAACTTAAGTTTTAAAGCTGAATATAACTTAAGTAGCGTTATGGAATGTTTATAATAAACCTTAGAAATAATTTTGTGAAATGGTTTATAAATAAATTCACTTATAATGAAATGTCGTTCACTATAAAAGGAAGTGAATAACACTATGTGAATTTAATGAAAGTGAATGGAAAAGATGTAATATAAGTTGGAAGTAAAGTTAATAGAAATGAAAGTGCATGAACCATGTTATGCTATAATAAATTGTTCAAGAGTTGATCTATATGAAATGATCCCCAAGTGATAATATATATTGGATATACTAAGTAAATGGGAGCAAATAAATTGAATGAGATTCAATTTAAAATGAATTAGAATTAGATTGCCATGGAAACTTAAATTAAGTGATTATTTATGAAATGGATTCATCAATAAATTAACACGGATTGGAATGTTGTTTAATACAAAATGTAGCAAACAAAGTTTTGTGGATAACACAAATGGGAACCAATGGAAAATAGATGAATTGATTTAAAATCAATTTAAATGGATCAATTGAAGCTTAATAAGATGGATATGAATATAATAAGTGTGAATGTGAATAGAATGAAATTGAATGGATTGCGAATCAAGTTAAAATTGAATAAGTGGTATGGAAATCAATTTAGAAGTGTATAATTGAGTGTTTGAACCTTGTAAATTGCATATGCATTCTAAAACACATGATATGACATGTTTTTGTATGAAAGCTTAATAAAATGGATTTGCATATAATGAAAGTCAATAATGAATGGAATGCAAATAAATTGATTGTGAGTCAATTTGAAATTGGATAGAAAGTGAATAAATTGATTTTGAAATCAATTTGGAATGGATATGAGTTTGTTGTTGTAAATATAAATTGAATGCAATAAATTTGATTGTAAATCATTTCGAATTGGATGAAATGATATGGGTCCACGGAAAGAAATTAAATTAGTGTTGGTACCTTATAATTGCTTGTAATATATATGATTGGCATTTTTGGGTCATAAAGTTTATATCTTTAGCTAGTTAAAGTAACGAGTGTTATAAGAATTTCATGTTTATGAAAACTTATGTGCTTACTTTGAGTAAGTACAGGTACAGGGAGCTAATGGATTGATTTTGGGTTGCGTAAATGCATATAAATAAGCCGCTCGCTTAAAAACGCTGATATGAGGTACGCCTACGCAATAAAATAAAGCAAAATGATAATATATTAATATATATTTTTTTTCCGACCGTGTGGGTCGATGTATGTTATTTTTATCATATTTGTGATATTGTAAAAGGCTCTTCGTACAAAGGAGACTCTGTCAAAAAATTTCGGAAATTTAGGGTATTAGAAAAATTTTGAAAATTTTTGGAAAATTTATGTTAACTAGAAAATTTGATTTTTAAACTGTATTAGAAATCAAGGCTTTTGAATTAGAAATGGAAGCTAATTGTTTTAGATGAAACTAAGGGAAGTGAATGTAGGATTTTAACTAAGTGGGTATTAAAAAGTTAATGAGTTTGGGATCTTAACAATTTCGGGGACGAAATTCTTATAAGGGGGAGGAATGTAACGACCCGGAATTTTGGTCGTTTAATTTTTAACATTTAATTTATTTTTAAATGTTGAATTTGAATTATTAATTGATTCTCGATATGGAAGAATCAGTGAAATAGTTTAAAATTTCAAATATAGCGATTAACGGATTCAGTAAATGGTAATTTAATATTTGAAAATTGGGTAAATATGGGAATTTGGAGTTAAATGGAAATGGAAATGATTTATAAGTTGATTTTGAACTCTGTTTGAATTAGAGTGATGGTAATAGACTTTGAATGGAATTAAAAGTCGATAAATTTAAAGTTTGAAATTTATATATTAATTTAGTAGTGGAAATTAATATATATAGTAATGGTGTGAATAATTGAATTTTGATTTAATATGATTCAAAATTATTTCTAACATGAATATAAATTCAATTTGAATTATAATTGAGTTGGTAAGTTTTTAAAATGGAGATTTCAAGCAATTTTGTCAATTTTAAAAATCGCTCGATTTAATCGACGCGTTAAAATAGCCTTCCGGGGCACAGTCTCGGAATTTGACGAAACCAATTCAATTGGATCCGTAATAGTGTATTATTATCAGATTTTAAATTTCGTATCATTAGGAGTTACCGTTTGGTCGTGCGGAATAGAAACGCGTCGGATTTTATATCGAAAAGTTAATATTTTAATTTGATTCTTAAAGCTATATTCCACATATGATTGAATTAGGCCCCGAAACATATTCCATTGTGTTTGGAATAGGGGTAAAACATTATAAAAGCTAGGCGGCACGTCTTGTTTGGAGTTCGTTCAAAAAAGCACGTTAATTTTGAAAATAATATATATATATATATATATATATATACACACACACACACAATCCTATTTATACTGTTGAAACAGTAAACCCTAGCAGTAATAACGTAGCCACCGGTTAAAAATGTAATGACCGATATTTCATGACCTTCCTCCCTCAAATCCTCCTAATCCATGCACTATCGTCGAAATCTTTCAACTACATTGTTGTAGAGCTCATCGAGTACTAGACATCCAACGGTGGAGATGGTGAATGGCCTGACGAGGAGGGAGAGATCGTGGCTCAAGTGCCGGCCGTTCGAGTGCAAAATACGAGGCGATGAGGAGCTCGAGTTCATCGTGGTCAGGGCCAAAGGTGGAGCTCGCGTAGGCCGTTCGATTGGTGAAGCCCGATCGTCATCTCGATCGACGAGGTGGGTGCGGTGATGGATGGTAGATGGAGGCCGATGGATTTCGTTTTCCTGTAAGGGAACGTGAAGAAGAAGTAAAAAGGAGTGGCCTTGATCTTATTTTCGAAATTGAACGGGCAGATCTGGGTATTTTTTAAAAAAAAAGGGGAAATTGAAATTTAATTGTATTATAAATTATAAAATCTTTAAAGTAGCATAACTATTTCATACATTGTCAGAATTAGACGAAACAAGCGACGATGGAATCGTGGCGATGAGCACTACGTGCTGGAACAGATCTAGAGATGTTTGGAGCGAGCTAAAATTTTAGGTTAAATCGAACGTGTTCGATTTAATTTAAAATTGGAGCGTTTGGCGAAATTAAAACTCAAGGTGAGTTAATCTCACTCAATTTTGGACTGCTGGAATTAATTTTAAATAGTTAAAATTAATTAATGATTGATTGGTTGAATTGATACATTTTTATCAGTTGAATTTGATATTGTATATAGTAGTATATATATATTGGAGTGATTGATATTCCCGCATATATATAGCGGATGAGACCCTATGCGCCCCGCATAATAGCGGATGACCCTATATACCGCGATATTCCGCCTCGAAGCGGAATTGGTACTTTTATTGTTGTATTACCATCTGTGGATGCAGGGAAAATAAGTTGGAGGGATCCAACTAGATTCCTCAAAAATTTTGAATTTTAATCTCATATATAGTGATATATGTTTTGTTGGAGTAATCTGTGATGGATTTTTGTGTGATTTGAATTGATTGAATGCTATGACAGTTTTAGCCTGGATTTTTGGTATTTTTAAATAACAATAAAATATGGTTTTGAATTGGTAAAGAATTGTAAATAGGGACTTTGAAGTAAAATATTTATATAGGGTTTTGGATAAATTAATTGGATAAAATAAATGGTTTTGAAATTGTATTTAACTATTTCAAAATATTGTAAATAGAGATTGTGGAATAAAAGAATATAAAAGGATTTAAATGATAAATTCTTAAGTGGTACTTGTTTAAATAAAATGGTTTAAAAATCGATATTTTTAATAGATTGGAAGGATAGAAGTGAATTTGGAAATAAGTATAAAATTGGTTATACTGGAGCTCAAGTAAGATTTCCAAATTTACGAAATGAAATTAGAATCGAAAATTTTGGCTTGTTTTTTTTAAAAGAGGATATTTAATTATTAACTAAGTAACTTTAAAAGTGTTAAAAATATTCTGGAAACTAGTTATTGATTATTTTAAATTGTTTAAAGCATATTTAATTATTAATTAGTTACCTTATAATGATTGTTAAAGATTTATTATTATTATTATTATTTAAGAATTAGTCAACATTTCTGTTTTAGAAAATAAATTATTAAATATTAATATGGCTTTGTATAATAATTTTTTATTGAAGTATATTTGCCTCGATTAAACTTGGAAATTTATTTTAGAAAACATATAAGCATTATTTTGAGAAATTTTTTAAATAAGATTTCGGGAAGTAGTG
Source organism: Allium fistulosum (assembly GCA_030737815.1). Classification (NCBI taxonomy): domain Eukaryota; kingdom Viridiplantae; phylum Streptophyta; class Magnoliopsida; order Asparagales; family Amaryllidaceae; genus Allium; species Allium fistulosum. Next base: position 92,889,653 of record CM060905.1, read on the forward strand.
GTATACCCGCATGGCGTAATTAAAGTCAGTGAGTGCCTGTAGTTAAGTCTTGGATTTCTCTAGGATAGAGACGTAACCATTGAGCTGTGAATCCATGGTTTGGTACCGCAATGGTACTTTCCTTATTAGTTTAAAGGGTTTCAATATTTTGAAAAGGATAGTTTGTGAATAAACTGAATTCGATAAGATAAGTACATGACTTTTGATAAGAGATTTAATTTATGAAAATTAAATTAAAAAGGAGATTTAGTGTTTTCAGTGGGAAATGGAATATTTGGTTGAATGATTGTTTATTTGATAGTTAAATAACCGACTATCAAATCTGGACCCAAAATATAACTTTGGGAATATCTAGGAGAAATACGGGAATTATATGGTACAGTTACTTTTCGAGGTGTTATATACTGTACATATAAACTCGTTTCGTTATTCTAGGACGTTTATAAGGAAATCTGTACACTACGGTTAGGAGGTGATCTCCGATTTTATTTTCGTATGATTATTTCCTAAAGAACCGGGGTTGAGTTTACCGGAAATATCGAACGTTGTTCGAAGAGACCGGGATCAGAATAGTTATCCGAAAACCACTTCGATCCAACAAGTACGTTTTCCAAGGGAAAACAAGAGCATGGAGTCAAAGATGGAGCAGTGAATTGCAAGGGCTAATCGCTACTAATCCTGAGGATTTTTCCAAAATGAATGTAGTAGGAGTAGTGCCTTCGGTTCCGTTCGGACCCAGAACGGACTTGTATGGATGAGTGCTATCAGTACATTGTCATTGGAGGACAATGAGCATTCTAAGTGAAAATTCCTTAAAAGGTAATCGTAGCCTCTAGGCTCATCAACCGGGAGTGACTTAAAAGCAGGGGAGATGCAGCAAGGCTAAGTGGGTAGCACCCAATTAGGGTATGTTTATCACCTTTCTAGATACCCTCGGATATTATTACTACGATTCATGGAAGGAGCTCGGAAAGGGTGGGAACACCCGGGGTGATAGCATATTCGGTCTATCCAGGTTAGGGATAGTCCGGTCTTGTGTAGTAGGGGATCCCGGTGTGGTCCTCGGTACATTGTTTTTAGACGTGTATTGTGATAGGTGATACCCCAGTACCTAGTCATTCGTATGGAATCCATTCTCCAATAAGCACCGTACGGTTTTGATTGTGCCCAACTATGCTGAAACGTGAGATTGTGCCCAACTATGCCCAACTATTTGAATAAGTATTTGTACTTAGACACTATTATAATATCAGATGATTTTGATATGAAATGTTTTGGTTATCGTAAGGTAAAAACCCGTCGTGTTTATGTGTGGCGTGGTCTTACGAGATACCTTTGATTTTCAAAGTATTTTGAAAACTTTAATAATTCAAATTGAGTCTGTTTTCTCACGCTGGTTTTCCAGACTGACTCGGGTGTTATTTTATTATAATGCTCGGGTCAGACCTAGTATTACAGGTGTAGGTTAGGATGCTATGGAGCTCAGGAGACGAGCTGGAGACCGAGACGTATTCTCGTACTTGTTTATCCCGCTGTAGTGTTTTGTTGAAATTACCAACAAATTGTGAGGGCAGGTTGTTATAACTGCCCAGGTTCGTAACTATTGATTTATGTACTCTGATGTGAGATATGTATATTACAATTTTGATTTGTGCAAAGAACTATTTATATTATATGTTATTCAGTCCGCTGTGAGATTCTGTTTTGTTTAGTTTTCTTCTTTCTTTTACCTACCTTCTTTCCCCTCAACAATCTGTCTCTCCGGCACTCGATCGTTCGGCATGTTATACAATGAGAATATTTATGTCGATTTTCGAGGGTCGAAAGGGCGGGTCATCACAAAAAGATTATAAATTTGATTTATTATCTTTAAGGATAATTAAGGTTGTTCAAAATATATGAAAAGATTATAATTTGATTTATGGTATTTTCGGATTATTGATGTGGTTCTAAAATTTATAAATGAACTGAATCAATTATCTTTAAGGATGATTAAGATTGTTGAAATTTAATATAAGTTTTTAAATTGATTTATTATCTTCCAAGATAATAAATGTTGTTTTAAATTTATAAATGATTGTTTATAAAGGTGGAAATCTTTAAAAAGGAATGTTTAAAAACAAAGTTAAGTGTAAATTGTTTTACGGTTTATAGTAAACAATGTTTTCAGTGACATTCGTTATTTACCCTTCTTTTTTTAATATACATAGAAATATATTTTTCTCTTTAAAAGGTATTTTTAAAGGGAAGTTTTAAAGTATTTTACAAATATTTATGATGTGAAAATCAAGCACAAGTGAGAATCAAATGTTCTAAAAGCTTGATTCATTTATTAGTGGCAAGTGTATGTGGTTTAATTCCCATATACAATCATTCGTTTGTTTCCTATAGTTGATTTCTTAACTATCGATTTCAATATCCTTCTTTGTGTTTCATTAATTCCAGACAATTTGTTTGATAATTTGGAGCATTTAAACTCTTGCTATTCTTAAAGTTAAGAATGCTGTCATGGCATGATAGATAGCAAAACTGCCTTAGCTTGTCTGGCTTCATTATTTTCCTCGGGGTAGCACTGATTTGTTTCCGATAGTTGATTTATCGACTATCGATTTTAATATCCTTCTTTATGCTTTATCAATCTAAGACGATTTGTTGCTCATTTTGAGCATTGGCATCCAACACCGTGGATAACTAAAACCAAAGAGAAAGTGGGAGCTAAGCTAGTTTGGTTGCATCCATTAGGGTATGTTCACATTTGTCTAGAGATTTGTTGGTAGCATACATGCAGTGATATGAGTGTATTCGGATGCCCATGGTTTTAATGCGGTCCAACTTGGAAGTTCCCGAGAGTGTTGCATTTTTGGCATTGGCTCTCAAGTATATTTTATCTAGAAGTGTACTTTCGATGTAGGGAGGCGTACCCTCCTAGTCATGTTGGATAAATTCATTCTCCATGTTTTAATTCGAATGTTGGTATTGATTCTTTTTTAATTGCATCGAGACATGCCTTGTGTCCTTCTCTATGTTTAATTATTTTTCCCATTCTTTGAGTTTAGATTTTGTACATTCTTCGAGTATGGGATTTTTCCTTACTTATGTCCAACCTTTATGTTTAGATTCGTTTCTTTTGTTTGTCCATCCTCTTATGTAAGGATTTTGTTCTTGTATGGTGAAACCCCATTCCGTGTTTTGTGGTGTGGCCCACCAATTATTTTATGTTTACCGTATCCCTTGAGTTTCTCATGCTGGTTTTCCAGACTTACCCGGGTGTTATTTCATTATAATGCTCGGGTCAGACCGAGTATATTTTCCATCTTATCGTTGGTTGGACATGTGGCTCATGGAGTAGAGCTGGATGTTCACCTACCGTAGTATTTTTATTTTCCGCTGTATTATTATGTGTACCCATCAGCATTTGTAAGGTCAGGAAGTTATAATTGTTTAGGCCGATGAGGTTTGTTTTTAACTTTGATATACCATGTATTTTAGAGTGATAGCTTTTACTGTCTTTGTTATATTATATATTGTCATCTGCCATAAGATTCTATTTCCCATGTTGTTCCTTTTATTTTACCCTTACAATATACCTTTCCAGCGATTAGATTTTCGGCATTTGAATACCGTGGATGTATTGAGTGCCGACTTTCGATGGTCGAAAAGGCGGATCGTTACACTCCATTTGCAACTTGAAATTCTATGGTACCTCTTGCTACATGCCTCTTCCTCTTAAGCCCCTATAAAGAATTACAAATATGAATTTTAATTCCAATATCTAAAACCCAACTTAGACCATTTATAGACAACAATTTTCTATAAGGAACATGCCTTTAGGAGCAGAATCATATTCCTTTCCCTTAAGCGTCTTTATATAATTTGGATAGTTCCTATTCGAGTGTCCCTTCTTGGAGCAAAAGTTACATTCACCCTTATCTTCTTTGGCCTTAACATTACCGTTGCCATCCTTTAACCAATGTTGTCTCATCTTCTAACTATTCAAGGAAGATGCACCCTTGACCACGAGTACTTTGCTTGGTTCTTTTGTGAACATACTCTTGGTCATTCTTAACATGATAAGAAGATCCACGATAGCACACTTAAATGAATTCATATTGAAATTCAATATGAACGGATCGAACTCCAGATCAACTGATCCAAGAATTAAGTCAATCTGTAGCTTAGTGTCAAAAGTTATTCCCAACTCTGCCAGTATCTCTATGTTCCCAGTCATATTAAGTATGTGATCTGGATGGAAGTACCTTTTCTTATCCACATATGAAATAGTTTCCATGAGATATCTTACCTTGTGGTATGTGACTGATCACCATACAACTTTTTACAGGAGTTGACTTATTAGTGTTACCCAATATTTGGGCCAAGTGACATTTTTATGGATTTGGAGTATGAAATGATGAAGGAGCGGGTCAAGAAGCTTCTAATATGTCAAGAATCAAGACTGGAGAAAGTATGGAGCAAATTGCATAAGTTGATACCGATCCGTATGGATTGGTGACAACTTATGCAGTTTGGTCCATTGTGGATCGGTGTCGAACGATCTAGTAAGTGTTGTGGGCTACAGTATGTTATTATGTGGACATAATAATCAAAGTTGAAGAAAAAACAAGTAAGGTGATGTGATATCATTCGATGCCAAATGATGGTTTTTGCTATTTCAAAGATTTATGCTATTCTGAAGAGAAAGCGAAGAAAAGTCAACATTTTCAGCCGGTACCGATCCATATAAATTGGTATCAAACAATCCAACTCTTAGGAATAATGCCATTTTGACTTGTTCTACATGCTGGAAACTTAGATCTACATGTTTGAGCGATTATATTAGTCATTCGACAACTCTTATGCGAAATTCATGTATAAATAGGCATCCTACAACAACTAAAAAAAGGACATTTTGACTTTTTTAATTGATTTTCACATGGAGTCGCAGCCAAATAGTAATCAACCAGTTTGAACCTCATATTTATGTTGTAATTTGACTGTAATTGTAATCTCAATCAGTAATAAAAGATACAGTGGACGTAGGAATTTGACTTTGGCCGAACTATTTTTAAAAAAATTGTGTTCTCTCTTTCTCTATCTAATGTTTACTGTTTTTATTCATTTTTATTCGGTCGGGAGTGTTTTGCTATTTCACGCATAAACATTTTTTTTGCTTTCACTAGGAAAGAGAAATCAAGGTCAAATATGGTTGCTATTATGATTGGAAAAAAAATCTCCATTTAGATCTAGAAGAAATGGCTCCTAAAAGGCTCCTCAACCTAGAGTATTTATTGAACAACATGATGACTTAGATAATGAAGCTAATGAAACAAATCGGCAAAATTTGGAAGGAACTTCATCTCACCCGCAAAAAGTCGCTATTAAAGGCGCATATGAATAAGAAGATGATGGATAATCAGATGTCCATCGTGGAGGAGATGAAGAAACAATTTGCTAAATTGGTCCAACGCCTAAAGCAAATTGGATCTTGTAAGCATCGCAAGAAAACAACAAATTCTTCTTCTTCTTCTTCGAATGAAGGAAGTTCATTAGATAAAAGTCATAGAGATGGGAAGAAGAATGAGAAAGGGTGGCTAGAGCGTCAAGGAAGCAAGATGGAAACATTGGAGCAAATGCCCTAACTAAAACATCAATCGGTACCGATCGACCCAGATGGGTCGATACCAATCTGCAAGAGTGGATTTGAGTGACTTCGAAGGTGATTTGCATGATGTTGATGCTAATGATGATGAACATGGAGCTGGCCCTTAAGATGCCGCATGAGAAGCAAATGTTGTTGGGAATACCAAAACTGGACGTAATCCGTGCTGACACCACCTGACAATTGAATAAATGGACTCCCTAAAGATAGGGGACCTAGATTTTTTCGTGCTAATTGTGAATGTTCACCTATACAAACACGTAAGATGCACACAAAGATCACCACTCAAGGTAAAATGTAGACAATGACGATTTGTTTACTAAAACTATAAATATATTATTGTAGCAGAGCCAGCAGTAATAAGATGATGGATTGGTGTCCACGGCTTGTTGAAGCCCATTCACTGATGATATAGAGTAGCTCTATATCCAAAAAAAGTTCATCATGATGACGATGTTATAATGGATTGACTGACCTTATGCAATATTTTATGAAGTACGAATGGCATACTGATAGTGCTCATGCAAATGATGTAGTGAGATGCAAATGTTTTCTCCTATTTCTAGATGGACTTGCCATAATGTGGTTCGGTCGGCTTGAGCTTGAATCCATATCGTCTTTTGATGAATTAGATGAGAAATCCATGGAATAGTTGCGAGTTCATAGTATGCAACCTAAGGATATGATATCCTTGGCTAATCTACATCAGAGATCTGAAGAGACTCTAAAGAATTTTGAAAAGGTTCGATGCTGCAATGACCAAGGTTAACAAACCTAGAGAAGAGATCATTTTGATGGCTTTAGTAGGTGGTGTCCATAACTGGACTGACTTTGGGAAGTGGATTAAGTTGAAAAAGTCACCTTTATTGGAAGACTTATGTAGAAAAGAAAACTAATTTCTACGCTTGGAATAGGCAAAGTTAAAGGAAGGAGTCAGTGCTAATTGTCGGGCTGGACCAAGCAGCGTCGCACAAAGTAATGTAGCAATCAAGTAGGGTGCTGATAGTGTTGGAAATAATAAATTCTTAGAATGGCAACAACTGAAAGAACTCCAACAAATTTGGTGATGAAAACCAAGATAACATGCAGTTTGAGGTTCATTCATGATGGAAATTATATGGAATTGACTTATTCCATTGAAATACTTACCTTGCTACAAAAGGTATGGAGAGATATAAGAAGTTTAACCCGACGGAGGATACTAAAGAGGAGAAGCACTCTGACAAGTATTGTCGCTTCTGTGACTTGTATGGGTATAATAAAAATGTTTGCATCTCCATGGTATAACTGAAGAGTTGATCAGAAGGACGAAATTATAGCAGTATGTCAGGAATTCGCGATGTGGCGGGCAAGGAAATAACTAGCCTCAAAGGTAGCCGACTCAAGGCAATGCAGTTGGGCCCTATAGAGATGGCCAAGACAGCCAACCAGGGATTTGGTTATTAACACTATTTATAGAGGTATGCATCCTTTGGAGCATAACTAAAATAGGATGGAGCGATATGGGAGTTCTTTAAGGCATTTGTCATAGGAGATGTGCTATGCCATAGAGGAAGGAGATCTAGTTAAGCAGTGGCGGAGGATAGATGATGTTAATGTCTTCCGCAATGGAGATGCCGATAGGGTCGAGGTGCCAACACTTGACCCAATGATGATTATGGCTGTGATTGGGCCAGCGATAGTGCAATGAGTCCTTATTGACAGTGAGAGCTCGATGAATATCTTGTTTAAGAAGATTTTTAATAAGATCTAACTTGACAAAATGATTCTGCATCCTTATAAATCCCACATTCAAGGGTCTACTGGAGAGTCTAAAGATTTGATTAGTTGCATCAAATTGTCTATACAGCTGGAAGATGGTGACCGTAAGGTGATACGGTTGCATAATTTTATTGTGGTGGATGGATTCTCCACCTTCAATGTATTCTTAGGCCAATCGACCCTTGTCAATTTTATGGTTGCACTTGCTCTGTGGTACTTGATGATGAAATTTCCCATGGAAAGAAGAGTGGGGGCAATCCAAGGAGACAAAAGCATAGGTCGAGAGTGCTATATTACCTAGCTTAGAGAGGAATAGTGAAGAGATAAAGGTATGATGCAGTAAAGCCTCTCCGCATCAAAGCTGCTGATGCATAGTAGTTACCGCCTAAGCCTTGTCTCGTGTCCACTAGCAAGAACTATAAAGCAATGGACCCATGAAAATAGTTAGTAGAGGTATGAGCGGAACTGGTGGAGCTTATGATTGAGGTCCAGATAGAAGATGACGATCCTTCAAAGGCTCTCAAAGTCGGATCTCAACTCAGCCCGAACACATGGAAAGAAGTGGTAGGGTTTCTTCGAGCAAATAAGGACATGTTTTCTTGGATACATTCCGATATGTGTTGGATTTTACCTAAAATCACATTCCATGCACTAAATGGGAACCCAAGTTACCCTCTAGTATTGTAGAAATAACACAGCATGGAACCAGAGTGATCCACTGTGTTAAAAGAAGAAGTGGATGACCAAAAGGTGAATAGCTTCAGTCGGGATGCACTATACCCTGAGTGGGTATCAATTCCTGTGATGGTCAAGAAGGCAAAAGGGAAATGGAAAACGTGTATCAGTTACTTGGACTTGAATAAAGCATGCCGGAAGGACTGCTTCCCATTGTTGTGAATCGACCAGATAGCTGGTGGAATAGCTGGACATGAACTACTATCCTTTGTAGACGCATACTTCAACTAAAATCATATTGCACTATACGTCCCTAATCAAGAGCGTACGAACTTTATCATGGACTAGGGATATATTGCTACAAAGTCATTATCGTTCGGTTTAAAGAAGGATGGAGCTACTTGAAAATATTTGGTTAAGGAGATGTTCAAAGAACAGATCAGACTAGTAATGGAGGTCCATGTGGATGATATGATAGTGATGTCATAGAAAACTACCAACCATATATGCAACCTTTCTAAAATGATTTCTATACCGTGAAAGTTTGGAATGAGATTGAATCCACTTAAATGTTCCTTTAGATTGGCATCAGGAACATTTTTAGGGTTCATCGTGAACTCTAGGGGCAATGAAGCTAACACAGTTCAAATTGAAGCGTTAAAGCAAGTCATTACTCCATGGACAAGTAGGGAAATGCCAATTTTGAATGGTAAAGTCTCTACTTTAAGTTCGATCATCTCAAAGGCAACAAACAAATGTATACTATTCGTTGATGCCCTCAAGAAATAAAAAGGGAAGTTCCAATGGATGAGCGAATGTCAAGTTGCTTTCTAAATCTATTAGAACAATTGAGGAAACCACCAATATCGTCTAAGCCTTTGGAAGGAGAAGATTTTTATATTTATCTTGTACTTTGGGTGCATCATTGATGCGTGAGGGATGTAAAATCTAAAGGCCAAATTATCATATTAGCAAGCGAGTGAATGAAGAGGAGAAAGATTTCCAAAACTAGAGAAGTTGGCGCATTGCTTATTGATAGCATTGAAGAATTTGAGACCATACCTTCAGACTCATCCGATAAAGGTGTCGGTAGATCAACCCTTAAGGCAAGTATTGCATCGTCCTTAGTCTTTGGAATAGTTACTGAAGTGGATCATCGAGATGAGCCAATATGAAATAACTTATCGTCCTAAGAAGGCGATTCAAGGATAAACTTTGGTATATTTCATAGCTAAATTCACCATCCAGGATGACGAAATAAAAGAAGAGTTGGTCGAGCTTTCTTTGTGGAAATTATATGTTGATGGAGAATTCAACGATCATGATTCAGGGGATGGAGTGCTTCTGATAAAATGAAAGGTTAGAAGGTTTGCTACACATTGAAGCTTAAGCTTTGTGTGATGAATAATGAAGCTGAATATGAAGTATTAATAGTGGAACTCACGATAGCAAAGGAATTAGGAGTATGAACATTGCATATCTACAGTGACTTATAATTAGTGGATTGCCAAGTTAAAAGGAATTTTATGGATTACGACTTGGCCCATGCCTATCGAAAGTGTTAGAGCTATTGGATGACATTGAGCACAACAAGATAATGCACAACTCTAGGGAGAAGAATATGAATGCTGATTCATTAGCCAAATTGGAAAGCTCTTGAGATGCACAACTTTTGGCAATCATGCCAGTGGAAGTTTTAAAAACTCCGAGTATCGGCGAGATGGATATTGAGTACATCATGGAGATTGGGAAAAAGAGTCGTGGATAACTCCAATCAAAGATTACTTTCTAATAGAAACACCCCCCAAAAGTCGGAATGAAATGAGGAAGCTCTTGTGTAAGGTGGATCAATTTGTTATGCAAGAAAGAGTACTGTATAGGAGAGGATCGTCTACCCCTGATCTAAGGTATGTCGACAAGGATTAAGCTAAGAAGATCTTAGTAATTGTTCATAAAGGAAGTTGGGCAATCACACTAGTGGTAGACTTTAGCAAAGAAGATTCTTCGCTCTAGATATTTTTGGCCAACTATCAATCAGGATTTGGTTCAATATTGTGACAAGTGATGGAGATTCTCAAAGATTTCTATAGCCCAATCCAATAAACTTACACAGATGGTTATCCTATGGTCATTTGATATTTCATGAATTGATATCATCAGAGTGCTACCAATGTCTCGCGGAGGAGCAAAATACGTAATCATTGCTCTAGACTACTTCACAAAATAGGCCGAGGCGGAGACTCTCACTATGATTACTTCGGCAAAAGTGATTAAATTTGTCGTAAATAACATTTTGTGCAATTTCGAGGTGCCACAAAAGATTATAACTGATAATGGAACTCTATTCAAAATTACACAATTCTATTATTTTTGTGCTCGATATCGAATTGTGAAGAGAATTTCAGTAGTAGCACGTCTATAAGCAAATGGATAGGTGGACGCGGTGAATAAAATCATCAAATCCATATTAAGAAGCGACTGAAATGAGCTAAGGAAACTGGGTGGATGGGTTACCATTGACATTAATGGCATGTCAAATAACCTAAAAGTTCACAACTAGACATACTCTATTAGCACTGCCCTATTGAACTAAGGATATGTTCTAATTAAGGTGAAAGTCCCTTCCAATAGATGCATTTTACCCTAGGGTGAATGAGGGGATGTTCTTATCATCCATCAATTTGGTCGAAGAAAAGCGAGAAGAGACTAATTTAAGGGCAGCTGCTTACCAAGAAAGAGTAGCAAGGCAATTCAATGTCAAGGTCCACAACTGAACCATCGAGATTGGTGACCTCATTTTGAAACGGGTCTTACCAGATATAGAGGCACTTGGTCCGAAATGGGATGGACCAACTGTAATAACGGAATTTTGATTAACATTATTTAGGATATTTAATTAGACAAATAAAATAAAATAAAGTATGACGATAAGGAGAATGAGCTTTGGGAAATAATATGGGTCAAGCCTTTATTAATGAGATAAGTAGATTAGTTATAACTTAAATAAGAAGGAGGATTTATGTGGAGGGAAAAATAGGAATAAGCCATATTTTCTAAACATAAACCCTTACACTTTCATCTCCCTCATTTACATTCATATTCACAAAAACATAAACTCACTCAAGGTCGACCATTACGAAGGAGTTCAAGAGAAGAAAATGCTAGGAAATGAAGATTAAGCTTAGAGGAAATCATATCTAAACTCAAATCTCAAGTCTCATCATCAAATCAAGGTGAATGAAGATTACCCATCTCAAACATGATTGCTTATATTTGGTTTTATGATTAAACCCGAATCTTATGTGTGTTATTATGCAATGATGTGAATGATTGATGATTATATGCTTATTGATGATTTATTGGATTTATTTATGAAATTAATTAATAGGTTTAATTATGAAAACCTATCATACGCCACCTAAATGACTTGAAATTTATATATGATGTTAGAAACATTATTTTAGAAGTGGATTTTTAATTTCATAATTTTTGAAGTAAGTATGAATATTTTATGAATTTCCTAAATGAGGAAAATGATTTATTTTGGGTTTTAATTACCAAAAATAATTAAATAATGTTTTTGGTCTCGAAATTGTTATATGTTAAAGAATATGTTAATTTTGATTTATTATGATTTTTGGGGATTTTTCCTAAGTGTTTATGATTTTATATGAATTTATTAGGTTAGAAAAGCTAATAATTATATTAGAATAATAATATAAAATTATTGGTTTGCAAATTATTTTGGAAATGATAATTCTGATCCATAGTCGTTTTCTAAAAATGAATTGATAAAGAAGTTTATTATCCAATAGCAATTTTACAATAGGTTGGAGTGGGGGAAAAGAAATTGTTTTTAAACAAATAAACGGTTTTTATGTTAATTACGAGATTGTCACGGCATTATCAATCAATTCCAACATCCATCTGTGCTATAGCTACCAATGCTGCATATTTTATATCGGCTGTAGTAATGCCACATGTTTTATGTCGATAATAATGCCATAAGTTTACACCATGGTTTTAAACAATGCCGCTTGTTTTCAATATCAACTCCTTATACTATGATCTCGCATTTGTCTATACCGACATTAATATTTATAGTGGTAATGATGCCACATATCTTCATTCCTATGTAAAGAGGCAGTAATGCCGCATTTTCTACATTGCTATCGAAGGGCATAATGCCACATGTATATAATTTCGACATTATTACTTTGGGCAGCAATTCTGCATATAAACCTTAATTTCAACATCGATATAAATGGCAATGACGCTGCCTATTTTCTATATCAACATAAACGATGTTAATGACTTTATGATATTGACGCCGAAGGTCATCAATGTTGGCATTCCCATATTTTCCAGTTTTATAGCTTTGAACTATGCAAACCAAAGACTATGTAGCTTATATTGGGCGACCTATATATTGATGTTATGCGTCATAAATGATTTTGGCCTTGAGCCTTATACTTTATTAAATAAAATGCTTTAACATGGTTTCGATATAGAAGGGTGCGATAATCCATAGCGGCTATATCAAAGCCGTAATTTATCAATACAAGTGGTTATATTATATATGGCTTCATAGCCTAAGGTTTTGAGGTGCGACAACCTCTAAGTGATTCCGAAATTCATCGATGCTATTTTATAAAAGCATATATAACTTGGCATAATATTTTGGAAAAGGTAAAGGACTATAATTTCCTTATTTTTAAGTATGATTTCAAGGAATGAATCATCAATAAAGAATTATGTTTTCAAGGAAATAAAGAGGGTATTTAGCCCAGAGTTTTACTAATGAAATAATTTTTCTTGTCACCATTAGAAAAATTATGATAGGATAAATTGACTCAAGGATTAGAGAATAGATAACTAGATAATGGGACTGGTTAAGGGTAGCACCCTATACTTCAACTATTAGCCCCTAGTTGATATTAGTCCACAACTCCAGTGCGTAGGGCTTTGTTAAGGATAAGATTAAAAGTATGTTTAAGCACAGAAAGGAATATAACTCAGGTAGGTTATTAGTTGGCCTGCAAAACCATTAGGTTCATAGTGAGCCTAGTAAAACTATGAGATTGACAAACAGTCAGGTAAACACTTAGATGATTGTGTTTAGACGGACAGTCCAGTTTACTCCTAAGGGTAAGTTGGAGAATTTTGGTATATGTGGTACACCCGAGTCAGCCATATAGGTTTGTAGTAACCTTGGGAAAACTATGAAGCAGAGATAGATAGTTAGTTGCTTGAAATAGATTAGTTAGGATTACCCATGTAGCATACATGCATTTAATTATCTTGTGTTTATGTAACCATTGTGATTGCAGGAGCATGGTTGTGATAGACATATTATCAGAGGATACTAGTGAGGGAAAAACCCATTCTGCTCAACGACGTGGTCTCACAAGATATCTATTATCGAGATGGCATTTATTATTCACACCGGACTTTTTGTCTGAACCGAAGTTTTTGTCTTTCCCCTTAAACTCTCGAATGCTCATTTGAGTAGATCAAGAGTAAGGTTTCTAGGTTTTTAGGTTGGCGAATAAAGCTTCCGAAGATGTGCAGGAAGCAGAGCTAGCTATATAGGAGTCTATTTATGTCCGTTGTGTTTTCATTTTGTTTGAATGTATGCAATGGCAGAAGTTATATCTATATAGTAGTAAACTCTGATCGACCAAGGGGCTTCATCATATGTCGCTCTTGAATTATTTTCTAATAAATATATCTTATCTAAACTTGGACAATGTATTTTGGATTATGTAATGAATATGAAAATTATTAATGAAATCTGTGTTTTGAAAAAATTTCATATTCTCGTGCTTTGTGTTAATGATACTGTTAACTGATCTCATTTTGTTACCGAAAATTAATACTATGGATGACTGCAGCATCCGCAAGGCTTAGTTTCGGACCTCAAAATGGAGGATGTTACACCTACGTGATAAAATAGAAGAATGGAGATGACACTTTCATGTTATCAACAATCAATGGGATCCACTTCTGTGGGCATGGAATAGCAAGCAACTATGCAACTATTTCACTTGATTTCCTTTTGTAATTAGATAATTTTTTCATTTGGATTGGATGTAATAAGGTGACATTTGCCATGGATATATTGAAATAAAGTTAGGTTTTGAATTAGTTGAACCGTATTCATTAAGTCTGACTTTATGCCACATGACCAGTGGCATGATCCGACATTCTGTTTTTTGAAAATCGAATGTTATTTGAAGATAAATACCGATGAACGCCTTTGAACGATGGTCTGATAATTGGAGTACAATCGGTCTATAAGTCGATTGGATAATTTTCCCATACACATCTTATCTTTAACCAATGCTAGAAAGATTGGTGGGGTCAAAGATAGATTCTCGGAGATAGGCATCATAGACACTGGCGCCTGAAGACAGTGTAGTGACCTGTAACAACCTGCACCTTAATGGGCCCGAATTTCGACTACATCGAAACCTAGTCCATTCGGGTATGGATCGTTGGTTTTGGTAACCTGTAATAGACATAAGTACATCAAAGAACGAATTCACAGCAGGATAGTAAAATATAATAGAACATATATGCTAACCAAGGCTACTACATTGGAATCATTATTATTCCTTTAGTATCTTATTGCCTTGCCAACATCGAGCATGAATGTGAAGATTCCACCATATATTGTTCCCGCCTTGCACCAGTAGTTTGTCCCTCAAATTTGATCCTATGTTTGGTAATGAGGAGGGGGTCTGAACAGCCGAAATATCTTTTAGACTAACCTAATATAACTCAAGGCAAAAGCCCATTCTAGTTATTTAACACCTATTATCATAAATGAAGCAGACCGCTTTTCCCTAAAAGTACTGGACCGTTTAGTACTTCAAATCCAAGGCGAAACCTTGGTATATTTTCCACTACCTATATGCAACCGCATATCTCTTTTCCATGAGGCACATAACTGTTGGTAGCTTCTAGGTGAAAGGCAAACTTCTGTTGTTTAACTCTACTGACCTTGCATCCCAACCCATCAGACCAAACCAATCGTCCTATGCCTAAATGTCGGGCTAGGATTTCTAATTCACGCTCATTCTAAATGTATAATTAAGGCTGTATAATTTTCCACTATGAAAATTATACTATCTTTCGGCATTCGATTCCTATCTTATACGCTTATTACGTATATTCCATAAATGTTAATTATCCATAATAAATGGTCATTACTATTCTATTGGACAATATCTAATAGCATTTATTTATTCATTCTAATTCAACCATTTATTCCTATTTCATAATCCCATAAATGCCATCTTAAATCCTTTAATCAGTCTCATTAAATGCATTTATGTCCCCATTTAATTCCTATAACTCCCTATTAACTGCACATTTTTTGCCCTATTAATTTTGGAGTTACTATCTCTTTTCCCATTTCGACCCCCTAGTCCTTTGGTTTACAACGCAATTGATAACTAGTCGTCCAAATTATAACTAATACGAATATCGATGTATATTACACTATATATATATATTATCGGCAGGCGTGGTTATATGTACTTTTGTGTGTATGTATTCCTATTTCTAACCTTTAATTCCTAAACAAAAACATTCATTTTCACTTTTTAATTTATCAGAGTTACCCTTCCAAAAAGGATTACCGTTATAACTTTCCATAAATTAACAATGAGACTTTTGTTTCGTTTGAAACTACAAAGAATTTTTTCCATTAATTGAAATAGACGGTGCAAACTATAGGGAAGAACCTCTGCACATTACACATCTCTTTCATTTGTGGTATATTTCTTATTATTTTAAATGACGAACTTTTTATACATTTATGGAATTAGATAATTTATGGAAATTATGTGGAACTAGATATAATTAAATTATAACCACATTGCTCCTAATAAACTAAAGCATAGAAATTCACATTCCAAGTCAAATTAGGGCAATCTAAATTCATATTAACAAATTATACCCAATTACCCTAAATCTGGGATAAATCTTTTGATCTTATCAACACTCCACTTTAACAAATTTACGGACTGATTTCCAAACTTCTAGATTAGGGTGTAAATACCGTTCCAATCCCCAATTACCTATCTTACAAAATATGTAGGTGATATTCCTATACATTTGTTTTAAGCATACAACTCATCAGATCTTATATAGGCATAATAATTAAATAAAATTCAATAATATAAATTTTAATGTTACAAATAAATTATATAATTTCTCATTCACTTTTCGAGCTTTCTAATCTCCTAAATCCGAATCCATCCATTTAATTGACTCCTTTTCCATTCTAATCCAAAAGAATACGAATAACAAGATATACACATACTATTAGAATTATATATCTGAGAAGAGATTTGGGATTAAGGGGAATATCGATTTATAATTACGAAATTTACCTTTTTTCATAGTATCGATTCAGTCCTTCTCTTCTTCTTCTTCTTTATTTTCTACCGTTCTCCGATTATATATACACACACACACACACACACACACATACAACATTTTATAATACAAATAGTGGAGAAGGGAAAATGTTAGAGCTTTGCTGCTCTGATTAGAAAATATGAGAAGAAAAGTGAAGTGCTAGGGTAGTATTTATAGGCTCTCGAATAGATCGTATCCTTTAGATTCAAAATAATTAAATTCGAGCTGTTCGGCCAGGGTTTAATCCTAGCCGCCACCTTGATGATCGAACGACTGCTCCCTCGTAGATGGTCTACCACTAGCGATCAAGCGACCCAAGGAGGGGGTCGACCAATGGGGTCCCTCATTTATTGTTATTTATTTCCTACTTTCCGTTTTTAATTATTTTCATTTCGAAAATTTCAAATGCTAATAACTTCTTCATTTAAGCTCTGATTGCAAAACTCCAAATATGAAAGTTGCTCGTAAAATCATCACAACACAATAGTGCAAATTTCGTGGCCAAAATTTGAAGTTTGCTCAAATTCCATTCTTGAGCCTTATTATTTATTTAATAATTACCATTTATTCTACGGGGTGTTACATTCTCCACCCTTAAAAGAATTTCATCCCCAAAAGTCCTCAAGGGTTGAATCTGTAACATAGCATGCAACCATTCTAAACTATCCAACCAATTATTGTACAAGCAATTTTGCAGTCAAACGTGTACAAGTGCACAATATATCACAACATATATGGATGCATGCTGAATAGTTCTAAATCAGCGCCTCCTATATGAATGCATTCTTTTAAAAACATTTTGAAAATAGGATGCAAACAACCTATACATACTAGTAGTACTATATGCATGCAAGTTTTCAAAATCAAACACCCGTGTTTTCACACAATAATTTCCACACCCCTACGAGTAGGAGTATGTTCAAGCAATTTTGCTTCCAATCCCTACCATCCAATACCTAACACGAAATTTCTAACATCCAAAATTTTGAAAATATAATTTTCCTAAATCTGTACTCCTATGCTGGAAATGGAATTTAGATGGAAAATTCACATTTCCACCCTTCTTTTGGATACCTATTCCATTGTACCTTGGAACCTTCTTTTTTGCCTCCCAAATCTTTTTCAACTTTTCCAAGTACAATTTGCATAAGGAGGTTTATGTTTGGATGTTAAAACGGAATTATTCTAAATGCATGTTTTGTTCACTATCAATAAGGTATGGAAATAGGAATTCCAAGGCTAAAACAGCTGTTTGTACCAAAATTGGGCACAACACTCTTCGGATGTGTTTGAAGAGATAAAATGAAGAAAATAAATGCAAAATGAAGCAGATCTAACAAACACACCAATAAACAGATAAGAAAATGCACAGAAACACACAGATTAAGAGTAGTTCGACGAATTGCCTACGTCCACTATGAATAGGCTGATGTTTATTGACTTTACTCGCTGATTACAAAAGATTACAACAGTACAACCGAAATTTAATGGTGATTCCGGCAGAGTATCAGTGTAGAAAAGACAAAAGTCCATTTTCTATAGGTCCAGGGTCACTATTTATAGGCGTAGGCAGCAAATATCTCGCCCAGATCTTGGAAGACTTCTTCTCTCATATAGGTGGGCCCACAGGAGCGAGTTCAGGTGATTTCAACTTGATCTGGGAGCAATACGAATTGGGTTCGTATCGATCAAGAATTGGTCCTTTCGAGCTGAAATTTATCAGGTACATTCTTGAGGTTGTAGGTAAGCTCCTGTGAAAATTTGGTGGTATTCGGAATTGTAGATCTCGAGTTATGATCGATGCAAGTTTGGGTCTCCAACGTGCAAACGAGTTCGTCTCGATACTTGTTCGTATCGCTCTGTTCGTATCCCTGTTTGCACATGTTGACCAGATGATGTGGCACTATATCTTAGGATCGATCCACTTTTCATGCCGAGTGATCGAGTCTTCTTCTTGAATGCGCCCTGTTCGTATCGTTCTCATGAAGTTGCTTCGTATCAATCATCTAGTTAACTGTTCGTATCGATCCATCACGTATTATTCATATCGATCACTGGCCGATCGATAAAAATAATCTGTACGGGTAGGTCGATACGAAATGAATTTAATTTTCTTTTATGGATACGAAACATCCTGATTTCGATGGTGGCATGCTTCGTATCGATGTATGGCTATCCTCTTCGTATCAATCCGTGGCCATTGCTTCATGTCGATCATTTGTCTGATCAATATGAAATACACAGAGATGGAGCAAACAATTTAGTGTACTTCGCATCGATGCCTGGGTACTGCTTCATATTGATGGCACTTAATGGATTCGTATCGATTACAGTGGGCTTCTTTGTACCGATGGGAAGTATTAGTTTTCGTATCGATCTGTTGGATGATCGATACGAACTAGGTATGTGGAGATCAATATGAAGCGCATGTGAATGGAATCGATACGAAAGGTCAACTGCCAATGGATATGAAGAAGATCGAACATGATGGATACGAAATAGAGCAAACATTCATGGATACGAACTGGAGTAAACACTGATGGATACGAAACCAATGGCTTTTCTCTTGATTTTGATCGATCCATATCTTGAGCATACGAACTCCGATTAACTTGAAATTTGGAACGTTGGCTTTCATGGCTTTGCTTGTTGTACCATATCGATTGTAGCTCGATCCGGACTCGGACAGAATTCACTAGTATCCATACCGAATGCATGTACAATCGATCTTTGGGACAGACTGTCCTCGGTTTCCAGTTAAGTTCTTGGTGTCACGGCCTTACCAAAAGGCGGGATAACATTTGCCCCCCAAAGGACGTCTTGTGAGAACACGACTTGCTTTGAAAATATGCGATCTTCATTCTAAAAAAGTTCTATCCGATTCATTGAATAGTTGTTGTCTTTTTGCCAAAAGATGTAACCTTTGATTGATTTCCAATAATATAAATGGTAAATTATTGACTGCTAATGATTATGCAGTGCATTGTTGTAACTGAGTGTCGAGCGCTAGCAATTTGTTGTTCGCCATTGTAATTGCCATCAGGTGAGCATTCAACTCCTATGAATTTTGAAAATTGAATGTTAGTCCGTCATACATGCATGTATGTTAACTAGACTCCCGTTAACGTTCGCGCATTCACGAGTCGTTGTCATGTTTTCATGCATCGAATTCTGTATCGATCCTCTCCTGAATCGATGTGAAATTCAAGTTGTAACAACGTTTGATGATTGTTTTAGAGTGTCTCTTCGTATCGATCCTCTCCTGAATTGATGTGAAGAGTCGAAAAAGTCATATTCGTATTGATGACAATCGATACGAATTGGTTGGTTTTTCAAAACATTCTGTATCGATTGATATGGGTCTCCATGGGCTTTATGTTGATGAATAAGAACAGAGCAGTTCGTGTCCATGCATTCTTATTGGGTACGAACAACTCGATTGGCATTTCGCTTCGTGCATCGTCTTGGTTGAGCCATTGGATACGAATGGGTGGATTCGTGCCGATTGCACTGTTGACCGTTCCAATCGGTATTGAGATGAATGGTCGTTTCCTTGGTATATATAGGCTTGATACTTAGAATAAATTTCACTTTCTCATTCTGCAGCCTTGCTTTCGTATCACTCCGAGTATTGGGAAACTAAAATTGCCTTTCGCTTTCAAGTTATTTAATCCACTTAATTACCCAAATTAGGTAATTGTACTATTAATCCACATTCGAATGAAGAGACTTCGAGATCTAGCACCATCCCGCTCATGATCATGGTTGATTTCGGTCACGTTGAGGTCGAGGTTTGGCCAGAGAAGGTGGAAATAACATCTAAGTTGATCGGGGAAGACGAAGTGTGGAGAGATGTACAGCTTCAATTTCGTATCGATGAAAGGAAAGGGAAGACTGGGCTTCGTATGGACCCAAGGTGTGGGGCTCGTATCGATGAAGAATTGATCGATGAAATAGTGAGTTTCGTATCGATCAGGCATGGTGACAATTCGTATCGATTCGAGGCGATCGATACGAAATTGAAGAGCCAATGACCAATATGAAACTCATGGTAGGTGATCGATACGAATCTCCCGGTTGGGGTTCGATACGAAACCAACAATCTTCGACCGATATGAAACACAATATAACTCGATCGATACGAAGTCGTTGAGTTTCGATCGATACGAAGATAATAAGCTTTCATCGATACGAAACCAAAGTTTTATGCTGATCGACCCGAGTTTGGACGTCGATGGATATGAAATTTTCTCGTACTCGAACATTTGACTCCGACGAGCTTCTGCCTTGCATAACTAGACTTTACTATTTTATCGCATATTCGATTGCCTTTCGAAGCTCGTCGATGGAACTGTAACTTAACAAAATCTGACAAACTTTAACTAGGATCGATCTTCGAAGTTTGAATGGCACGGTTATGACGGTCAGCGATGATGGTCACTCCGGTTGGATATTGAAGTCTTGTCGTTTGAACACTTTGTTAATCTCTGTAGAATCTTCTTAAGTAACTCACAGCACTGCACTGCACAACACATTCACACACTTCACACTAGGGGAAACATGGGTTTATTGTTGTTTAACGATGGTTTTTGATGAGTTGATTATTTATGGAACCCGGGAGTTCAGGAGGCTCAAAGTCCACCTCCTTGGTAATAGGGATGTCGACCATCGTGGCCGAAGTCATAAGTCCAGCTCTGGATGAGTTACCAGGAGCAACCTTCATTGGAAACCCACAAGATTCCGTTTCATCCGATGTTACCGAAGATATGTTGGGGAGAATTTGCTTGCGGCACGGGCTATCATTGAACGATGTTCTGTTACCAGGGCCGAACGACAGCCCACATACTCCCCCGGAAGGGTACACCGCTTTTAATCGATTTTCCTGCACAACCGGGACGCTCCCACCATTCAATCAGTATATCCGGGAGGTGTTATATTATTTAGGGATTGCTCCGTCACAGTTGCATCCGAACGGGTATGCTCTTCTAAACAGCTTATTCATCATCTTCATGGAGCACCTTTTTCGACCCCCGAGTCCAGAGGAAGTCAGATTCTTGTTCAATGTAAAGAGTCGGGGAGATAATCCTTCTTTCACATTCTTAGAGGGAGTGAGAAACTGTCAAATTGTGATTGGAACTTGGGCCAAACTTAGCTACTTCAAAACCGAGTGGTCTATGTTCGTTGTCCACTAGGATTCGCTAGACGATGGCTAGTCAGACGTAAGTGCCACACTTTCTCTGGCGACTAATGGGATAGTTGCAATCGATGTTGAGTCTAACATTTTCTTTCTTTTACAGCTTCAATTCCACAACCTAAAGGCACTCACTTTAAGGAAATAGTACGGATTCTTCAAGAGGTGCCGGGCGAGATTAGAGAGATCGACTCGGTACTTACAGATGAAAATTTGAAGGTCGTTGGGCTAATTGATAGAGACCAGAGCATAAGGCTTGAAGGATCTCTTAGGGCAGCCCCGACAAGACGGGATAGGCGTAAGACGCCCGAGATTGTAATTGCTGAGCAGGGTGGTGAAGAGGATACGCACACCGAAGATGAACCCGTAGTCGGGCCCTCAAATAGTCCTTGACATTCAGAGGGAAAGAGGAAAGGCAACGCGGTTGCTCATAAGCTTCACAAGTCTTCAAGATGGAAATCTGTGGTCACGTCTCTACCAGCCATTGGTGTTATAATGTCGAAGGCTCTTCCCCCACATGTGAAGAATCCTTTCGAAGGACTTGCAGACATTCCAATTCCGGACTATGTGTCGCTCCAACAAGATACCGGGTTGGAAGGGCTTCAGAGCGTCTTAGATCTAAGCGAGTCGATTCCTTCGAGTATGGCCGACATATTCGGTTGGTCGGGGGTTTGCACATGCATACACACATTTCACGGCACTGCATAATTTCTAATCACAAGCAATTCATTTTTGGGAAATACCAACTCTGTTTTTCTTTTCATTTTACAGGCACGATGTCAAAGCGAGGATCTATGCTTAGCAGCCTCCGTTCTACACGCCATTCCTCTAGTTTATATTATGAGTCTCGCAGACGAGAGGCTGATAGAGACCGCGATCGCGGCTACTCTAGTCAAGAGAGGGAGCGCTATGAGAGGGAGAAAGAGTACAGGCGCCGTTCCCGGTCACGCTCTCCACCACTTAGAGTTCCAACACAGCCTTCTAGCTCTGGCAAGCAAACCTATGAATCTTCACGTCAAATACCACCTTCCTAAGCACCAAGGCCTGACCAACAGCGTCAAAGGACTGAAACCGAAGCTCTCGTCATTACTGAACAAGCTATCATAGAACCCACTGGAGAAGGAGCGATTAAAATCGCTAAGATGAAAAAAGATTTTCCAAATATCTATTTTGACGGCTTCGTCTTTCCTCCGCACTTAAAGCGAATTCCTATCGAGGCAGAACAAACAATGCATGACTACATTCATGATGTTTATGGCCAGTACCGGGAATGGATAAAAACCGTGGACAAAGTATCAGTAGTGGCTTTTGAGCGGGCGAAAACAATTGAGAAATTAGGGACCGATTTCGCTCAAAAGGACCGCATAATCCAGGTGCTCAATGATGAAAATGAGTCCGTGAGAAATTCAGAGACAGAAGCCAATAAAAGAGCTGACAAGGCAACTCGGAGGATGAAAGAAATGAGGTGAACACACTTAACACTAGTTGAGGAGATGGGACACCGGGCCACCACAGTCATGGCCGAAAGAGATGGAGCGCTTAAAGAGCTTGAGGAGCTTAAAGCCAAACTTGCCGAAAACGTCAAAGAAAAAGACGACGCAAATAAAGCCGCCCAGGAAGCATGCGAGCAGGCTGTGGTGCTCAGGGATGAGAGGGATGCGGCAACACTTAAGGTTCAGGAAGCCGAAGCCAGGGTTGAGAATGAAGTGAAAGCGGTAGAGGCCAGGCTGGAGGGTGACATCGAGGATCTTCTTATTACGTACAACGCTAATGTTCTAAAGCATCGAAATCTAAGCTGGTTCGAAAACTATCCATCACATTTATACAATGCTTGGTGTCGCTTGGTGGAAGATGAGAAAGCAGAGCACTATACTGAATCTATAGATGAATTTGAATTGGAGAATCGGGTGCTGAATGAGGATGAAAGAAGAGTTCTCCACGACATCACTATCACATTCGAGAAGGAGAAGCTCGGTACTCAGCATTCGGAGGCTGGAGAGGGTTCCGACATTGAGCATCATGACGCGGGTTCCGAAATTCTTATGCCAACCCAGCCTGAATCTGCTCCTGTGGTTGATCCTTTATCTGTGCCCGCATATAATCCTGATCAACCACGGTTATCTCCAGCTCGTGAGCAGGTCATTGAAGTTGTTCCAGCTCCACCCGCAAGCCATTCTAAGGAAGGTATTCTAAACATTTCTCGCACTTATCCAAAGTTGGGAGCGTTGTTGGAAGTAGTCACTAACACTTTTTTCTTATCCCTATTCAGCGATAGGAGCTAAATCGATCGTGCCCCTTGCATCCCAAGAGCCACACCACGAGCAGGAGGCCCTTATAACAAAGGCGACCACAACAACAGCCACTGCACCAACCGATGGAGCGTAGGGGAGCACTTTTACTTTTGATGAGCAGATGATGGAGGAATTTCTTGGTCATCAAAGCGACCCTTTTTCCGACCTGCCATTTGTCATGGGCGAAGGCGCACCCGTAATCAGCTCCTCGGGCCCAACTGCCAGCATCCCCACGAATGCTCAAACAATCCACGAAGAACAGATAATAGCTGAGATTAATGCTGAGATGGAAGCGGCCGCGCGGGCCAGCGGTGTTGGAGGTGGGATGGCAGGCCCTGGTCCAACCCCTCTACGAATGATTTCTCCGGGAGGCACGGTTGTCGACACCGATGTGCCTCCCTCATCTTCTAACGTCGATCCTGTCCCTCCGACTCCGCCTCCATGAAGTATTCCGATTTTCGTGAGTTCGGAGGAAGAGATCACCATAAATCCCCCAGCTGGAGACCAACCACCAAAAGTCAAATGCTCGAAGAGGCATCCAAGTGGTAGCTCCAGTGGGTCAACGCCGGGGAGGAAGAAGAAGAAACCGAGGGAATAGACGTATCATCCCGCTCTTTTTTTAGATAGATAGGAATTTATTTTTGCTTCTTGTAGGCCATGTATAGATCCAGATTCGGCCCCTACTAGTAGGAATTCTTGGAAAGATTTTTGTACCTATCCTTCTTTTCCAAAGAATAGTTAAAATAATATTCCATTTTGTTTCCAGCATAACTTTGTGTTTATTTGCTTTAGTATTTCAGCGCTCGAACTTCCATTCAATGTACTTGCGAATTTTTAGTCTTTGAATCAGACCTGAGTTTAGTTGTTAAGTCCCGAAGTTACGGCTTCGAGTCATAATCGAATGTTAAGCCGAGTTCCAATACTGCACTGTCTCGATCAGTAGCCGGTACTTAAGTTCTGCTCCAAACCCGGGGATAAATTGAAAAGATCGGCCGGCGGTCAAATTTCGCCTTTAATACATCGAGCTTAACTTTGTTGAAATGAGGTTGAAACAAGACGAGTTCGGGTTTAGAGATGGTTGTTTGGGGATTGTGCGTCGGCGGTCGGTCTCGCTCACTTAGGGTTTAGAGATATGTCCACGCTCCGTGGACTTAAGTTAATTTACGGGCGGTCAGTTACATCCGTTTAATATTTAGAATTTCATCTGCACACTAGGGACTTAAGTTGTTTTATGGGCGGTCAATCACACCCGTTTAATATTTAGACTTTCGTCCGCACTTTGGGGACTTAGATTAATTCGTGGGTGGTCAGTCACACCCAATTTGCGTTCATACTTCGGTCTGCACTCTGGGGACTCGAAGTTGTTTCATGGATAGTTGTTTCACACCTGGTTTGTGTTTATACTCCAATTCACACTCCGGGAATTTGGAGTTAGCCGATGGGTGTTTGGTTACACCTATTTTGATGTTTATACTCCATTTCACATTCTGGGAATCTGGAGTCGGTTAATAGACGGTCGACCACATTTGTTATGAGTTTTAGGACTTTGTTCGCACTCCAGGAATGAGAGAACTATCAGAATCGTGGATGGTCAGATCACATCCACCCTGAGTTAATAAGCAAGGTCGTTAGATGGACGAATCCATCCTCCTCGGACTTGGTTTAATTACGGGCGAAGTCGTTAGGTGGACGGATCCATCCTCTTCGAGCCCACATTTGTGAGTTTATACTCCAGCTCGCACTCTAGGAGACGGAGTTAGTTAGGGGATTGTCGTGTATCAATCCTTTTTTGGCTTTAGTGTGATGGTTTTCCCCTTAGCTCGGGTTTCACTTAGCGAGTGACCGGTCGTATCACAGTCACTCCCTATTTGAATAAGTCCCATAGTAGGATGGAACTTCGCTCTCCGTGTATTGTGATAGTCGCATGACGCATTTCAAAATCACTACTCTAGCTCGATGAGATTGCATTTTATTGCTGAAATAATAAAGTACGGCAAAGTCAGTTGCCTTATTACAAATTAGAATTTAAAAATGCATAAACAAATTGCAAATGAAAAGCAGACTGAATGAATAAATAAAGCTTGTTATGTGTAGTAGCGATGAAGACTCTCGCTATTCCAAGCTCTCGACAAAGTGAGACCATCGACGGTCGATAATTTGAATGTGCCATCTCCGAGCCTTCGTTCAATAACATACGGCCCTTCCCACATTGGTTTCATATGTGAAGGAATTGGGTAAATTCTCTTGAGGACGAGATCATCGAGTTCAAAGGTTCGGGGTCGGAACTTGGCATTGTACAATCGGGCGACTCGACTTCGGTAGGCGGCTGCCCTCAAATCAGCCTCTTCTCACTTCTCATCCAATAAGTCCAGAGATTCGGCAAGTAATATGGCATTTGTCTTCGGATCATAATATGTCACACGATGAGAAGGCACTTCTAAACGGGGTGTGGCCGGTCGCGGACTTGTGGGTCGTTCGATAAGGCCATAGGAAGTTCATTGACCCATTTACCCCCGGCTTTTTCCAATCGTCTCTTCAGAATGGATTTTAGAACTTTATTAACAGCTTTGACCTGTCCATTCTCTTGAGGGTGCACAACTGTAGAGAATTTATTTCGGATATGGAATCGCTGATAGAAATTCTTGAACTCGACATTATCGGATTGGGCTCCGTTGTCAGTGATGATGATATGTGGGAGACCAAATCGACAGATAATATTGCATACGACAAAGTTGATCACTTTCTTCGTTGTGATAGTAGCAAGGGGCTCGACTTCCTCCCATTTGGTAAAGTAATCAACTGCAACGATGGCGTACTTCGCACCACCTTTGGCTAGAGGTAGAGACCCAATGATGTCGATGCCCCATATTGCGAACGACCATTGACTGACCATCTGAGTTATTTTAGTAGGCGGAGCTCTTGGAATCCAAGCATGTTTCTGACATCTGTCACACTTCCTGGCATAATCCGATGTGTCATAATTTACAGTCGGCCAATAGTATCCACACCGGAGCACTTTCTTGGCAAGAGCTTGCCCTCCGGTGTGATCGCCACATTCTCCTTCGTGTACATCATGCGATACTCGATTGATTTCATCGTGGGCAATTCACCGGAGTAAAGGAACAGAGTACCCTCTTCTGTATATGACTCCATTCTGAATAGTGAACCGTGAAGCCTTTCGAAGGACTTGTCTTTTTTCACTACTGAGCTCTGGCAGGGTTCCATGCTCGAGATAGTTTCTGAACGGAGTCATCCATGACTCCTTATCGGGAGTGATCTCAAATACCCAGTCGGTCTCCATTTGGTCAATACTCGGGGAAGATAATGTCTCAACGGGAACGAGTCCCATCTATTGTGTTTCACCTGTACTAGCTAACTTTGCTAAGGAACCGGCCTTCTGATTGTGTTCTTAGTGTATGCAATAGATGGCATAATAATCGAACTAATTCAGTACTTCCTGCACTCGAGTGAGATAAGCTGCGAGTCTCCGGTCTTTAGCTTGGTACTCCCCCCAAACTTGGCACACGACCAATTGTGAATCGCAGTAAATCTCCACAGCAATAACTCTTAAACCTCTGGCAAGCCTTAATCCGGTGAGCAGGGCTTCGTATTTGGCCTCGTTGTTAGTCGCACAAAAATCAAACTTTAAAGCATAGCATATTGATCGGCCTTCAGGAGTTTCAAGTACAACCCCAGCGCCTGAGCAGCGGTCATTCGATGCACCATCAGTATGTAGCTTCCAGACATATTTGGGGGATTCACTGGTTTCGGGCAAGTCCTCCGGGATAGTGAATTCAGCGATGAAGTCTACTAGGACTTGTCCTTGAATAGCTCGCCTTTATGTATAAGTTATGTCGAACTGACTCAGCTCAATATTCCATTTGAGTAACCTACCAAACGTCGCAGGCCGCGTAAGGACCTGTCGTAACAGCTGGTCGGTGTAAACAGTGATAGGATGAGCCTGAAAATATGGACGGAGCTTTCTCGAGACAATGACAAGACAGTAAGATAACATCTCCAACTTCGGATAATTTCTTTCTGCTCCGGTCAGTCGATTGCTGATGTAATAGACTGGTCGTTGTACTCCTCCCGAACCAAAGCGGCACTGATTGCATTTTCTGACATCGCCAAGTAAATGTACAGTTTCTCGTGATCAATAGGCTTTGACAGAATGGGGGGTGTGGATAGATGCTGAACCAGTGCTCGGAATGCATCCACACATTCTGCAGTCCATTCAAAGTTTTGTTTTCCTTTTCTTATCAGATCGAAAAAGGGAATACATCTGTCGGTGGATTTTGAAATGAACCTGCTCAGTGCTGCTACCTTCCCGTTGAGGCTCTGGACTTGCTTTATAGTTCTTGGAGTTTCAAGATTTCTGATTGCCCAGATTTTCTCAAGATTGGCTTCGATTCCTCAAGCATTGACGATGAATCCAAGGAATTTCCCAGATGCGACCCCAAAGTGACATTTCAACGGGTTGAGCTTCATTCTGTACTCTCGGAGGATGTTGAACATTGTTTCCAGATCTTTGATATGACTGGTGGAGAATCACGACTTCACAAGCATGTCGTCCACATACACCTCTATGGTATTTCCGATCTGGTTAGCGAACATTCGGTTGATGAGTCTCTGATAAGTTGCTATGGCATTCTTAAGTCCGAACGGCATCACTTTATAACAATAGATTCCCAAATCGGTGAAAAAGCCGGTATGCTCCTGATCAGGCAGATGCATCAGTATCTGATTATAGCCAGAATATGCGTCCATGAAGGATAAGAGTTCATGTCCGGCCGTAGAGTCTACGAGTTGATCAATCCGGGGAAGTGTAAAACTGTCCTTAGGGAAAGGTTTATTCAAGTCCGAGTAGTCAACACAAGTTCTCCACTTCCCATTAGGTTTCCTGACAAGTACACGGTTGGACACCCATTCTGGATACAACGCATATCGGATAAACACGTTCGATCTGAGTTTATCCACCTCTTCCTTAAGGGCGGCAGATCTCTCTGGATCCATACCACCCCTTTTTTGCTTGACCGGGACATGCCGCGGGTCAATATTCAATGTGTGGCTCGCGATGTCTGGCGAGATCCCACACATGTCGGAGTGCGTCCAGGCAAACACGTCGAGGTTTGCCCGGAGAAATTCAACCAATTCCTCTTTCATCTGTTGGCTTAGCTTAGGTCCAATCTGTAGCATTCTAGAATCATCATCATTATCGATTGGAACATCGATCGTCAGCTCTGCCGGAGAAGCCTGACTGTCCTTGACCTCGTCCTCACTTTCAGTATCTCTCAGGTCAAGATCTTTTGGGAATTGGTTGTGGTGCCCGGGCCTTGGCCCAGGTGTTAACTGTCAATTTTCCGCAAAGCGGACGCAGAGAGATTCCTCTACGCCCTTTCCCTTTTCTTTTCGCTACACTTCCCGCAGCTCAGCAACATAACAGGCTCGTCCATCAGCCTGGTCTCCCTGAATGATTCCGACTCTATTGTCGGTAGGGAATTTTAAAGTTAGACACCACGGGGCGATAGTAGCCCTGAACTTAGCTAGGGCCTGTCCGCCCAAGAAAGCATTGTATGGTGAATTAATATCCAATACAATAAATTGCATTATCCGGACTCTCCGGCGCTCTCCAACTCCCAACTCCACTGGTAGCTCCACCATCCCAGTGGGTATAGTCGCACTTCCATTGAAGCCATGAACACGAGACTGACAAGGCTTCAAATCTTTTGCTTCCATTTTCATTTGATCGTAAGCCCGCTTAAAGAGTATGTTCACTGAACTTCCACTGTCCACTAAGATCCTCTTCATCCAAGCAGGACCTATCTGAGTTGAAATGACTAGTGGATCAATGGTTGGGGCTTCGATTCTATCTGCATCCCTGTCTCGAAATACGATGTCGTCTATCATCGTTTTCCGTTGTTTAGCCGGAGCCCCATCTTCCAAATTACTACAACATTCGAAGCTCGCATGCCTAATAGAGTTGGCATACGACAACATTTCCCCCCAGCTCCGATCCGCCGAATGAGGACCACCACTAACAGTGCTAATCACTAACCTCCCGTCGGTACGAGCGGGTTCCTCCTGTCTAACCTGATTTGGTACTTGATTTTGATTCGAAGGGCCCGCACCTCCAGCCTGCGGTGCTCGAACGAATTATTCCAACTTTCTTTCTCGGATCAACTTCTCAATAATATCCTGTAGATGTGCCATAACTATCGTGAAATCTACACTACTTCCCAGTTTGAATATGTTTCTCTGATGATTGCTTAGGAGCAGGTTTTTTATATTTCATAGTATTACAAGTTTGCAAGCACACATTTTCCAGAGACGTATTTAAAGGAGTATATGTGTCAAACATGGGAGCTCTACATCACTGTCCGCGATTCTGATCTCACTTCCTACCCTGGTTTCCATCGCCTTTCTGCTGAGTCTGCTTATTCTGTATGTTTAACTGCACCTTCCCGGAACTCTCCCCGGATTGTTTCACAGCGACATTGCTTTGGATGCCTTCCACACTGGGCCCCGCATCATCCTTTTTCCTAGACTGTTTCGCATCCTCCCTTCTCAAGAACTGAACTGCCTTGGAATAGAAACAATCCAATGACATATGGGGTTTTCCAGCCAACCAGTTGCGAAATTCGGAATCAGGATCGATTCCCTTAGTCAGTGCCATCAGAATGGAATTATCATTAGGGTTACTAATCTCAGCGCATGCAGCGTGGAACCTCTCTAGGTAATGTCAAAGTGTCTCTCCGGGGGCTTGAGTGACACTGGACAAGGTATTAACATCTTTGGGTCTTGTGACATGCATGCGGAACTGTGAAACAAACTTTGTAGCCAACTGGTTGAAACATGAAATAGATCGAGGTGGTAAGCGAGTAAACCACATAGTCGTAATTCCCCCTAGGGAGATTGGGAAACTTCGGCATTTGACTGCATCATCACCCCGTGCAGCATTCATCAACCATTCATACTTTAAAATGTGCTGGTTAGGGTCAGAACTCCCTTCATAAATAGGTAGGGTTGGCATTCTGAATCATCGAGGCGGTTCAACGTAGAGGATATCACCGGTGAAAGGGGTATGAATCCGGGAGATTCCCCAGTCGTCATTGGTGAGGCCCTGAATTTCACAGATCATTTGAAGAATCATTGTCGGGATGTCTGGCATCCAGACATTCTGGGCATGCTGGGCCAAGGTGTGGTCGGTTTCCACAATGCGAGGATGG
Source organism: Allium fistulosum (assembly GCA_030737815.1). Taxonomy (NCBI): domain Eukaryota; kingdom Viridiplantae; phylum Streptophyta; class Magnoliopsida; order Asparagales; family Amaryllidaceae; genus Allium; species Allium fistulosum. The sequence goes on from CM060905.1 coordinate 92,920,883, forward strand.
GCCGAGCGCGGTCGACGGTCCATTCCTCGCCTCCTTGGCTCTAGGTCTTCGAGAACATAAGGTTCGGGAGTATAATCACATTGGCGAAGGTTATGATCTGTTTGGTTCCGAGTGTCAACTTCCAACTCGGTGGCAGGGACAGCAGCGTGGTTATTGGTAGCGTGATAAGGAACCGTCCCTCCCCGGAAAGAGGGTACGGTCTGGTGGCTAGTTGACGGACCAACTCTCAATTGTCCAATAGTCAAAATGCGCTAATGTCCGGTAGCCTATGTATAGCTTCCATCCAGACATGGGCGCGTGGATCTGCGATTGTAATCAGAAGAAGCCGAACTCTCAATGGATGAGTAGGAAGCCTGATCCCTTCTGGATTTCCTTCGTCTTTTATGGTTTAGCCGATTGGTTAACTCTGTTAGTCCTTGCGAAGGATGGTTTTGATGACAACAACCTTAGGACTTGTTATAAAATATAAATACTAACATTATAGTTTAGATATATATATGTATATGCAGGATATAAACATGCAGGTACCAAGAATGAAGACTGTACAGTATAGAGATACAAGACTGATGAATTTAAAGATCAAAGATATCAAGATTGAAGACTCATGAGTATCAAGAAATCAAGTTATCAAGAGTTCAAGATTTTAATAGTACAAGATAAGTATTGAGTCTAGAATTATGTTAAAACTTCATAATAGCACGGAAATCTTCATTCCATATTTCATTTAGGATGGAACCCATTTCTACTTTTTTTAGTGGCTTACAAACCCACGACAACTAGCTCACAAACCTACGACAAGTGGCTTACAAACCCACAAACATCCTGGTTTTGTATAAGTTCTCGAGTCCTGATGTGATGAGATATTCTGCAAGAAGAAGCTTGCAAAACTACTTCAAAATGATTTTCAAAACCGCTTTTCAAAATGTTTTAGCCTTAAAATATTCTTTGTTTTTTTTAAAATAAACTCTTGTTTTAAACTTTGTTTGTTTTTTAAACTATCTTCTGATTTTTAAATATTCTTTATAATATATATACTTGAGATTTAAAATCAAATTTATATATACATTCTAAAAATATATTTTTCTACTCTTCTTTATTTTAAAACATAAGGAAATTAGTTTATTTTACTCCAGAATCATTTCATCTTGTTTTCTTTCAATATCATTTTCAAAACAAATTTTACATTATTTTTAACTAGGGTATGTCGACATCATGGGATACCCCATGTCGACATGGTGTCCGTTAAATTCAAAATTCAAATTTTCAAAAGAAGTGTCTATTCATCGTATCCTTTCACGAATAGATATGGCTGTTGATTTCCTATAAATACCAGTAGTTCTAAACGAATTTTTAACCAGAATTTACTTGTTTTATCTTCTCTTAATCTTCCACATTTATTCTAAAGAATTCCAAACTATACTCTGCCGAAATACCAAGTGAATCAAACTTGATTATCTCTTGTTTGATTCTCTGCCACTCTCTTCATAAGATCTCAGTGCTATTCAGAGTTATATGATTATTTGTAAATCAAACTGTTGAGCCTTGAAATCAATTGGGTGTGATTGTTGCCCCGAAAATCGATTAGGTGATCTTGTGGCCTGGTAAATCAAGAGAATTTTCCTCGGACTCGAATACAGGAGGGTGTACCTCATGGCCATGAAATCGAAGGTGTAATCTGGGAGATTATTTTTGATAAGAAATCTGTACGTTTGTACGGGACTGGATGTAGGGTAACTCCGAACCAGTATAAAATCCTGGTGTGTTCTTTCCTTTACTGCTTTTATTTATTATTTGCATCTGTGTCTGATTCCGTGATTATATCTGTGTCTGTGAATGGCATTTGTTGGTGATTAAATTTACATAAGTTTCAAAAAGATTTAGAAAATCCACAAAACACTATTCACCCACCTCTAGTGTTATTCCAGCCTTAAGATCCGTAATCCGCATTTCTCACAAACTCCGCGTTGGCGCGGAGCTGCTGGGTAAGCTACTGGAGGCTTTGAGTCAGCTCTTGCATTAGCAGTTGGAACTCTTCCCTGGTGACAGGGCCTTGTGGATTCGAAGAGTCAGCAGCATTTTGGTCTATAGGAGGAAGTTGCATGGGGTTCTTCCTATCCCGTCCTTCTGGATCAGCAGCTGGTGAGGTAGTCCTAGTGTTGACCATGGTGGGTGGCGAAGTTCTCTCCTAGACTTGGTACAAATCTAAATAGGATGGAAGAAATTCTAGGCTTAAAATCTGGATCTTCTCCTTAGATTCTTGCAATCCAATATCGGCAGTAGATCCAATGAGCAGAAGAAAAGATGGGTTTTCTCAGTAAAAGCACCAAAGTGTTTGTTCCAAAATTGGGTATAACACTCTTCGGATGTGTTTGAAGAGATAAAATGAAGAAAATAAATGCAAAATGAAGCAGATCTAACAAAAACACCAATAAACATATAAGAAAATGCACGGAAACGCACAGATTTAGAGTGGTTCGGTGAATTTCCTACGTCCACTATGAAATGGCTAATGTTTATTGATCTTTACTCGCTGATTACAAAAGATTACAGCAGTACAACCGAAATTTAATGGTGATTCCGGCAGAGTATCAATGTAGAGAAGACAAAAGTCCATTTTCTGTAGGTCCAGGGTCACTATTTATAGGCGTAGGCAGCAAATATCTCGCCCAGATCTCGGAAGACTTCTTCTCTCACGTGGGGGGGCCCATGGGAGCGAGTTCAGGTGATTTTGATACGATCCAAGGGCATATGAATTGGGTTTGTATCGATCAAGAATTGGTCCTTTCGGGATGAAATTTATCAGGTACATTCTTGGGGTTTTAGGCAAGCTCCTGTGAAAATTTGGTGGCATTTGGACTTATAGATCTCGAGTTATGATCGATGCAAGTTTGGGTCTCCAACGTGCAAACGAGTTCGTCTCGATACTTGTTCGTATCGCTCTATTCGTATCCCTGTTTGCACGTGTTGACCAGATGATGTGGCACTATATCTTAGGATCGATCCACTTTTCATGCCGAGTGATCGAGTCTTCTTCTTGAATGCGCCCTGTTCGTATCGTTCTCATGAAGTTGCTTCGTATCAATCATCTAGTTAACTGTTTGTATCGATCCATCACGTATTATTCATATTGATCACTGGCCGATCGATACGAATAATCTGTACGGGTAGGTTGATACGAAATGAATTTAATTTTCTTTTATGGATACGAAACATCCTGATTTTGATGGTGGCATGCTTCGTATCGATGTATGGCTATCCTCTTCGTATCGATCAGTGGCCATTGCTTCATGTCGATCATTTTTCTGATCAATACGAAATACACAGAGATGGAGCAAACAATTCAGTGTACTTCGCATCGATGCCTGGGTACTGCTTCATATTGATGGCACTTAATGGATTCGTATCGATTATAGTGGGCTTCTTTGTACCGATAGGAAGTATTAGTTTTCGTACCGATCTGTTGGATGATCGATACGAACTAGGTAGGTGGAGATCAATATGAAGCGCATGTGAATGGAATTGATACGAAAGGTCAACTGCCAATGGATATGAAGAGGATCGAACATGATGGATACGAAATAGAGCAAACATTCATGGATACGAACTGGAGTAAACACTGATGGATACGAAACCAATGGCTTTTCTCTTGATTTTGATCGATCCATATCTTGAGCAAACGAACTCCGATTGACTTGAAATTTGGAGCGTTGGATTTCATGGCTTTGCTTGTTGTACCATATCGACTGTAGCTCGATCCGGACTCGGACATAATTCACTAGTATCCATACCGAATGTGTGTACAACCGATCTTTTTGACAGACTGTCCCTGGTTTCCAGTTAAGTTCTTGGTGTCACGACCTTGCCAAAAGGCGGGATAACGACAGCTTTTTCCCTGGTTATTCCTTATATTTGGTATATTGTCACCCTTGTCTTCCAGTAAAATTCATATTCATCAACATTCCAACCTTCCCTGCGCAAAGCACGTGACCTTTGAAAATAAAAAATCCTCTTATTTCCCTAAAAACGTTTTCACTTTCCAATCGAACTTGCAAAATAGTTTGAAAGGTTAAAATTTCAAAAGCATTCAAACACTATTTTCAAAAGCATTTAAACACAACTTTTCAAAATCATTTGAACACCACTTTCCAAAAACATTTGTCTCTCATCCTTAAAACAAATCAAGCCACATCTTAACGTAATCGGGACTCAATCAATGAGTTAATTTATATGATTGACCCTAGTAATGTGCAGTTAATCCTATATTTGGGAAACCTTTCATTTATAAATTTATAAATTTTAGCTTTTGAGGCATAGGGATAGTGACCTGTGATTTCGCAACGACCCATCCCCCTCCTCCGCTTGCCAAAATTTTAAAGTTTTTGGATCTAAGCATTCTTTATTTCCAGTTGCTTACCTAATTTCGTTATTAACTTCTAGCTTTACCATATATTTCATCGCCGGTTAAATGTTCTTATGAGATTTCCTCATTTACATCGTTTCTAAATATATATGGTGGTAAAAACTCATCCAGAAAATCAACTCAGTAGTAAAATAGGAACATGTCTCATATAACATCGTACGCTTTTTCCAATACCCGAAGGGAGACAACTAGTGTTCACAACCCAAATAACCTAAAAGAAACAATGCCGGAAGCTGTCCTTCATCATTAACTGGTCTAGATGATGTTGTGGCCCTATCACCTCTTACTCAATTAAGATGGACATTTCTAGTATTCCATTCTACTCTAGCCCACATATCTTAACTTACCTCCTTGGCTCCCAATAAATAAGGTCCCTCCATTACTTCAATCATTGCACTTGATTATGCGATAAATTGTGCATTCCCATACTGTAGTGGGTAAAAAATATAACCTATGTACATGTAGAATAACTCATCGGAAAATTGGCTTGGTGGAATAACTTTCTTACTACCTATCTTGCCTTCTTTAACCTCGAGTCAACCAACATCATCTATATGTGTTTTCAATCTCATTACTCTCTTCTCTAGTCATATTACCATCCTCTTTCAATCAAAATTTCTTGATAGTATCCTCAAACTTTGGTATTTGCTTTCTTTATCCTAGTTCTTTCATGCGAGTATAGCCTAAGACTTGCAAAAGTGTACTTTGATACCATTCCTTTGAGGATTCTTCTTATGGCATCCACACATGTCTAGTCAAACATTCCTAGGTGCATACCAATATTCCTTATATTTAATGGGGATTCCTTGTTGCTATCCTACATGTATTCGTAGCTATTTTATTCATAGCATTGACCTTTACCCCGTCTTATCTAGGTAGTTGTCCCTATCTACTCCATACCAAATATTGATTCGGTTTTCACCACTCTTAAAGAAAAAAAATTTAAACTTCAAAAAATTGCTTGGTTTCTAAAGGGAGCCACGAAAAATTTCTCACTCTAACCAACTTTCCCTTTTCAAAGACTTTCTACAACAAAGATTTATTTCTTTAAAAGCATGATTTTTAACTCAAAACACTTTTCTACATTCAAAAACTCAATCATCATATCAAACCATTTTCCAAAAAAAACATCTTCTATAACGTAAAAATGAAAACTAGAGTAGACAATGATAACTTTCATCCTATTATTTTCCTATTACTCATGTTTTTTCTACTTTCACCCTTAGCGGATATTCTAATAGCACATAAGGGGAAATTCTAAAAAATACGCGCAATTATTGCACATATTTATGGAAATTATCCATTTTTCCTATGCTTTTCCTCTGAATAACTACATCGTTCCTAACTAGATTACTAACACTATTCTAATATAAATTCCTTACGTTGTTCCTATTTAAATTTCCTAGCGTCGCTACTATTTATATTTTTCCTACCTAAATGGCTTCTACTTACATAATTCTTTTCCTCTTTTAATTTTTTCCTCATTGACTCATTGCAGTGTATTCGCCTACCGCTATAGTCAGTAGGCTTTTCTCCATTAGCATGAAAAGAGATGTGTATAAATCTATTCCAGTTGTTTTTCTTTGTATTTTCCTAATACGGGAATATTTCTCCTATCTTCACTATCGAGCATTCTTACGCTTCTATTCTCCTTACCCCATTTCTAACAAGTACCATTTCCATTTGTCCACCCCTTAGATAAAATTTCAAAAAGGAACTTTTAAATTTACAAAAATAGGAAAAATCATCGAGCCAAACCTGCGCTCTATCTTCCACTTATAAAAACAAAAAAAATCCTTTTATCACAAACCTTTAAATCAAAAAATTTTGACTCAACAAAACTTTAAACTTCACCAGAAATCTCTAAATAGCCCTTTAAAACTTCTAAATAAATCCTTTGATAAACCCATTCAAAATATTTCAAGGAATTTTCAAAAAAATCTTTTTTTCAAATTCTTTCACATGGGGTTGGACTCAGAAATAGGCTTCAATTGTCCTTTCTTTTGGACTTTTCTTCTTTTCCCTTCACTCTTAACCTCTTCTTTTTAAGAGTATATAATAAAAATCCGGCTATCTTTGTGTAATGGTTAATGCAAACCTTCTCACAATAACTTGCTCAATCTTTCTTCACATCTTACTTCTGGACACTTGTAACATATATGTTCTTACTTCCCATTAGTCTGGATGAAATGTACATCTCCAACCAACAATCCAGTAAAATCCACAATCATAGGGCAGTCCAAGCTCAATAAAGGAGTCAAGTACCATCAAACTTCAGGAATCCTTTTTTATATCGCGCTCATGCTCTTTTTGGTCAATGCCTTACGGTACGGCTAACCCATTGTGGGTAATTGCTTAGGTTTATAAATTTAACTCTATTTATTGTTCTAACTCATAGTTGTGTCATCCATCTTTTCAAAATATGGTTGCAACTACTTCTATAGTTGGAATTCATAGAGTTTGGCATAATATGTGTATACAATTATATACGAATGCGTTCTCTCAACGTATCCTAATTCATATGATTGACTAAGTAAGCTCTAATACCAAATGTAACAACCCGTACCTTAATGGCCCTGAATTTCGACTAAACTGAAACCCAAGTCCATTAGGGTATAGATCGTTGGTTTTGGTAACCTTTAATAAACATAAGTATATCAGAGAACGAACTCACACCATGATAGTAAAATATAATTGAGCATATATGCCTACTAAGGCTACAACGTTGGAATCAATATTATTCCTTTAGTATTTGATTGCCTTATCAGTGTCAAGCATGAATGAGAAGATTCCACCATCTATCATTCCCGTTTTGCACCAGTAGCATGTCCCTTAAATTAGATCCTATGGGTGGTAATGAGGAGGGGATTAAAACAACGTTTTGGTGACTGGAAAATTACACACTTTACTTACAACACTAATTTATGTCGATTGATTTCCATTTAAGTCTTACGTCTGTAGGATCATTTTCACCCTAGAGGGGGGTGAATAGGGTGTACTAATAAAAATTAATGTGGAAATAAAAACAATAACATAAACATAAAGTAATGCAGAAGTGATCACACACAAATTTACCCAGCTTCGGCAAAACCCTGCCTACGTGCTGCCCCCAAGGTTTCTACTAGAAATTAAGTAGTTACACGCTTACAAACACACGTAAACTTGCGGCACCCACTAACTTGACTAACCTAACTCTAAGCTCAAAACCCTGCCACAACTCAGCCACTGAGTTGCGAATTCTCAAACTATGCCCCATAGTTTGTACCTACATAATTTTAAAATTGAAAGTTATAAATAAAAATAAAACAAGAAAAAAATCCTAATTAAAAAATAAGCCCAATACAGAATAATAAAGCCTGCCCAAATAAAAATTATAATGAAGACAGTTTCTCTTTCTTTGTTATGCAGCCGCCTCTTATTCTCTTCATTCTGGAATTTAGGGTTTCTCTAAATTGAAACCGCCGCTTGATATCAATCGATTGACGTGATGATTTTTCCTTGAATTGTTTTGTCAATCAACTCTCTGGCTTTGATCGCGTGTGGTTGCTTCAAGTATGCCGAGCTCGAATGGTATGAATTGGTACGTGATTTTCTCTTTTTCGATTTTGATTTTGCTCGACTTTGATTCGAGTTTCGTGATTTATTTCAAGGCTTTGCTCTGTTATTTGATTCAAAAATGTTTGCCGATGATGATAATGGGAAATTATAGGGAACGAAACCCTATTTTATCGTTCGTATATGTTGCTTTGACTTCTTCATGATTTTATCTCTTGCGTTGATTTTTTAATCGAACGATGCATGACTCATTCATCCCTGATATACTCGATTTTTTTTGAAGTGTTTGAATCAGTTCCGTTCTATGCTCCTATGACTTCGGTATTTTGAATTTGTGATATTCTGGACTTGACGAATTTTGATCTGATCTATTTTCTGAGACTCAAACTCTCTTGACTTGTTCCAACTGTTTCCATGGCTTCATGTAAAACGCTGACCATTTCTTTTCGAACCATGACTTAACTTTGTCTGAACTGCTTATGCATTGACCATATATGTATACATGTGTATTTCTATTTGCTCTGTTCATCCAAGTGGCTTGCATTCTAAATTTGCTTGTACCTGACCATATGCATATGTATACGTCTGTCACTTTGCTTGCTGCTTCACTGATCTGGTGCATTGTGGTTTGGCATTTCATTGTCCATGGTTTGTTGCACTACTTTGTTGTATTGTCATGTTTACCTATGTCATGTTGACTTGTACATGTCTGTTGCTTTTCATTTGTACATGTTGAAGCTTCTTATTTCCACTGTTTCATATGCACTTGTTATTCTCTTAAGTCTGGTCATTTTGGTGGTGTTAGCGCCAAAATTGGTCACTAACACCCAAATCCAGTTGAAAACACCAAACGACAATCACAGATCACAGACAGAATGTATGTAGAGAGTATAAATATGAAGAACAGTAAAAATTAAAAGAAAGCAGTAAAAACAGATGATTTATAGTGGTTCAGCTGACTCCGGCCTACGTCCACTCTAGAAATTTCCTTTTTATTGGTATCCAAATCAATTACAGTTACAATCCAGAGCTGTATAATGGCAGAATTGCCTTAGCCTTAGAAGAAAACGAGCCAGGGACCAAATGAGAGAATCCCATTTTCTCAGGACCCACATGCTGCATTTATAGGCAAATACAGGTAACTGGGCTTCCTGAATGACCCAGGGTCCGTTGAGTCCACGGCCGATCCAGAACCTATAGCATCGACCAACTCCCTACCCAAATGCTGCCGACCAAGGAAATCCACCAAGGCGACTCGAAGTAAATCCCCTTTGGACTCGAAGTAATCCAAAAACTCGATGCGGCCGAACCATGCATTGACGCCGACCCATGTTATCACGTAGCCGACCCGAAGTCACGAGCCGAACAGCTCGAAGTGACCAGACTATAATGTAGCCGACCTAGCTACATTTCCTTCCGACCCACATCCTAGGAACCAAACCACAAAACTCGAAGCAAAGAAGCCCAAGACTCGAAGCAACCATGCCACGCGCTACTACCGACCCTCAACTTGACCGAGCAACCTTGTTACCTTACCCACGATCAAGCCACCATGGCGAGCCACGGTGCCGAACCACCTTAACCGAGCCATGTCCACGGCGTGCCACCTAGCCGAACCATCTTACCGAGCCACCCTGCCGAACCACAACGCCGAGCCACCTGATACTCCACCGAGCTACCCAAGTGATGACCCAAAGTCACATGCCTCAGAACTCGAAATTGCCGAGCGACAACCAAGGCTGAACCACCATTTAGCTAAGCCGAGCCATCTTCCATGACGAGCCACCAACACGACCGAGCCACCTATGCCAAACCACTTCCTATGCCGAACCACCTACACGGCCGAGCCACTTATGCCGAACCACCTTCCCAGGCCGAACGACACCATCCTGACTGATCGTCTTTCCATCCAGCTGGCTTAAACCCATCGTACCCCAATCTCGACAAACAAGCAGTCGATTTAGTTAAATCCGCCTGTCCATGGCCTTTCCAAAAGGCGGGTTAACAGGTGGTGAGGTCGTTTTGTTGGTTGTCCAGTGATTGTGGTCTCCATGAGTATATATATACATACATGTATGTATATATGTGTGTGCTTCATTTTACCTTTGTATATTTGGAGTCTGGTTCCACTTGAAGTCTCCATATTCCATGCTCACCACTGCTGTGTCCATGCAGTCAAGTCTGCACTGTTTTAGAGAACTTGTTGTTTTGTTTTGAAGTCTGGTTGTATTTCAAGTCTGGTTGAGTAAACTTGGTGCTCTGGTTGCATTCACTTGTGTTTATGTCTGAATCATGTTTGAGTCATTTGCATGTTTGCAGATTTGTATGTTGTTTCTTTTCACCTGTCCTTGTGCACTTGTATGTGTGCATTTATGTCAACACTGGTTGCATATGGAGCTTCTTTTATATTGCCGTGTTAGCCTTACACTTGAACTGTTTACTTGAGTGCTTGCACATCCATGCTGGTCTAGGTTCCTTTTGAAGCTGACATGTTTGTGCCTTTGCACTGGTTGGAGTCGATTTGCATTCATGTTGACCTAATTTTGAAGTCTGTTTGTGTTGTTGTTGCCTTTGGTCAAGTTGAGTTATTTGCAGTCTTAAGTCATGTGGACATTTGATTTGAAGTCTGGTTTGATCTCCATTTCATTGCTCCAATGTCCACATGTCTGGGTTGAAATGTTGCATTCACCACTTGAAGAGATGAAATAGAACCAAGGTCTATCTTTTGGTTCAGTTGCAGCCCTGGTGTTGAGTCCGTTGTGTGTCACCATGATGTCTCTTGAGTCTAGTTGCTTTGACTGGTTTATGTTGCTGTGTTATTGCAGTCTGGTTCAATTTGAAGCTGAACTTGATTGTTATGCACTAACCTGTAACGAACCTGGATTTTATATATATTTAAATTTATAATTAATTGGATTTTTGAATAAAATCTGTAAAATTAATTGATTAATTAATTCGAGTTTCCCCAAATTTAAATAAATTCAGTATAAATCATTTAAACTTTAAGAATTGTATATATGTGAATATATATGTGTTTGAACATATATGAGTCAATTTGAAGTTATAAATATAAATAATAATAAATTTAAGTTAAAAGAAAAGAGGATCTCACTTATATTATAAAGTGATAAATATGAAAGCAAGAAACCAAGTATATCCCTAAGTAATTAAGCAATGTACAAACAAACAAAAGTAAACATACATCTACATAAAAACAAAAGAAAAGGTGCAAGCAAGTATATAAAACTAAGCATAAAAGAGAAAATAAAATAAAATAGCAAACAAAACAAATCTATGTATAAAACAATCTAATGAAGTACAAACAAAACATCTCTAAAGTACATAGAAAAGGAAAAAAAATATGCAGCCCCCCTAACATAATAAATGCCATATCCTCTATCACACAAAATCTTATCTCAGCCGAGTAAAGTATGTAGGCTGTAAAGTACAAAGCAAAAACAAAAGAGAAAAAGAAGTGTATAAGACAAGACAAAGAAAATAAAGATAAAACAAGACAAGGAAAGTAAAAGTTTTTCCTCAGCTCAAACTTCTCAATGCTGCATAGAAGAATAAACAAAAGTATGGAGCAACATACCTCATGCATTAAATACGTGATCACTTCAACCATGCCTATTATACAAAATATTATAATCACTTGTACAAACAAAGACATCATCTGTACAACTACGATTTTTATCTATACCAACCTCACACATATCAGCCCTCCATTCATTTTAGTTTGTTCCTTTCAAAACTAAAACAAGAAATAAAGTAGCATCATCTCAAAATCAATACAAACCAGAAAAGATTCTACCAAGAATTCGAAGGCTGCTTCAAACTTAAAGCAGATCATCATCAACAAATAGGGAAATCAAAACTGCAGTTTCAAAATCAAAGCTTCCCAGTTCTTTTTTCAAATAAACTCTGTCTTCATTCCAGGAAACAGGTGAGCAAACTAACTTCTAAAAACCTCAAATTTATTTAAATCTTGGCTTGCTTGTGATGAGCATTAGATGTTTGTTTGTGGAATATGTTATATGAGGGTGAATATGCCTGAATGTGTATAATGGGTACATGTCTGTTAAAATTGAACTTCTCTGTTCTTAGTTCGAAGCCAATGATTTGCTCAAAGTTCAAAATCTTTACACATGATCTTTATTAAGCTTTGGAGTTGAACAAGATAATTAGTTTAAGCTTAATACCTAAAATGAATAAATAAATAAGATCCAAATATTTTAAGATTTAAACCATGGGAGAAAAAAACTGGAAAAGAAACAGTGGAGATACTAAAACATGAAAAATTAAATTATCTTAATTCATTGTTTAATATCATAACCTGAATGCATTTTAAAAGTTATGATTTTTAAGATAAATATTAGAATTTTTAATATTGAATCCAATACATATTTGGGAAATTACTGGAAATTGGGTTTTGGTCAGACTCTGGTGGTCGGAGCAACTGGAGGGGCCGGGGTTGCTGATGGGGATGGAGGAGCCTATAGTGGTAATGGAAAAAATAGGTGGAGGTACTATCGGTGACGGTGGTGAAGGCGGTGAACATTTTTAATTTCTAAACCTAGTTTCAAGACACTGGGTTTTTTTCACTCGTTCTCAGCAGAGGATTGATCGAGTGTTTCGAGATTTCGGGAAATGGAAGGTTGAAGCGTTGGCGTGGTGTGGCCAAAAGTTGAGGATCTCAGGTGGTCTCGGCGGCGGTGGCGAAGTTGTTTTGTCGACTGTGGTAAGTTTCAGTTTTCGAGCGAGGAGCTTGATTTTGATTCGAGGTTGAAAACGTGAAACTGGGTGGTCATTCGTGACGAGATGGTCGTCGTCGACTTGTTCGACATCTCGGCGTCGGTTGGCGGTGGCTCGATCAAGTGTACACGTACACGGTGACTTTTGCGTGCATCTGTTTTTGGCTGTGGGTTGCGTCTTTGGGGAAGAAGAAGGAACTCGGGACGTGCTCGTGTTGTAGCGTGAGTGACTCGAAGGAGCTGGGAGCGTGAGGGTTTGTAAATGACTCGAGTGATTCCTGTGTCTTGCTCGAAGCAGGTAGGGGATGGACTCGAAGTCATTCCAGGTTTTGGCTCGAGTATATTTTTTTTGTAACAGGTTTTAATTACTGAAGCCTGTTCTTCTTTTTTTTAGTAAAGTTTAAAAAAGTAACAAAAATTTAAACTAAGTTAAATCTGAATTCAAGTTTAGTTTAAATCCTAGTTTGAAATAATTTAAGTTTTTGAAATTTAAATGGGTTTTAACAACTTTTAAACGATTAAGTGAATTTGGTTTGAATTTAAACTAAAAGTTTAAATTGTAAAGTAAAGATTTAAACAAGTTTTAAATCTGGAATTTAAGTTTAAATCTCAGTTAAAATAATAATAATAATAAGTGTTGGTTATGACTGAGATTAAGTAAAGGTTTTAAAAAGGGAATTGTTTTAAAAGTTTATTTTAAATAAACTAGATAATGTTAAGGGTTAATTAATGAATATAAAGAATGTGTTAATGGTTAATTAACTTCCAAAGTTTAAGTTAATTTATTTGTTGAAGGAAATTAATTACTAGAACTGAATTTCTTAATAAAAATAATTAAGGTAAATTTGTTAGTAATTTAAGTTGATTAACCGAGTAATTTAAAGAATAATTAATTTGAGGATAATTAATTATGTGATTAATTAATTAAGGTTGATAAATTGATAAATAAATGTTGATGAATTTTAATTAATGGTTAATTAACTAATGTAATTAATGAAGGGATAATTAATAAATATAAGTAATTAAAGGTAATCAATTACTCGAAGATAACTACTTAATTAAAGGTAATTAAATGATTAAAATTGATCAATTTAAAGATTAAAGAATAATTAATCAAAATGATTTGTAAACTATCAATGTTGATTAACCCGGGATTTATAATTCATAAGAAATTAATCTGATTTAAATTTATCAGATAATTAATTTGATCCTATCTATGAATGTTTGAACCTGACTGAATGTTGAATTGTTTGATATCCCTGATATATGATGCTTTGTGATACACCCTGATTTATGTTGTGATCTGTAGTTTACTTACCTGTGATATATATCTGTGATCTGTGAATGAACGATAAGCGTTATAGTTTATATCGCTTATCAACTATATCCTGTATTTTGTTATGTGATGATTGATGTTGCACTATTGTGTGTAAAACCCCTAGACCACACTGTTACACACACAAATATGGATTTCACGTGGAAATCGGTTAAGTCACAGATAATTTAAATTTGATGTTTTTGAAATTGAAAATTTTAATTTCAATTGATTTTGAAATTGGAAATTTGGGGTTTAAAGTGAAAAGCTTTTGAAATGGAATTTCAAATATAAAAGTTATTTTGAATAACTTAAGCGAGTTTTGAAAATTTAAATAATTAGATTTAAATTTGAATTCAAGTTTGAAATTAAATCTATGATTTGGAAACTAGGGATAAAAGATGATATAAATGTGTTTGTATGAATTTAAACCATTTTAAAAGTATAATTTTGGGAATTTGGATTTAACCTAAGGATTTCAACTAGTATGAATGAATCAGATTTCCAAAGTAAAATCTGTTGTTTTCAAATGATAAACACTTTCAGATAAGAAATGAAATTCCAGTTTAATTAAAGGAATTTCAAGATTGAATTGAAAAATGGATTTTCCAAGTTATGAATGAATTCTTTTTGAAAGCTATGAATTAAATCTCTCTATTTTTAACAGATTTAAAATGATGTTTTTATTTAAACCATTCGAAATGAAATTGTTTTGAAAGCTATTAGTTAAATCTTTGATTTAAAGATTTAACGAGTTAATTAAATTGAAATAGAAATCAATTTGGAAAATCTATGAATGAATCTTTGTGAAATTAAGTGAACTTTGTGAATTGAATCTTTTTGTTTAAAAGATTAAAATGGTAATTTGTTAAACCATTTGAAAAGAAAGTTTGGGTAATAAGTTGTGACTTAATTGAAATCCCATTATCCATTTGTTTTTGAATATTGCGCTCACTATTCGGGTTAGCCGGGAAAAGACAATTGTGTCATATAACCCATTCCGAATAGTGATACGTCGTATATGGATAGCATTTGAAGACCGGTGTTGAAGACCGGATATTTTTCGAAAATGAAAGGACAACCTGTCGAATGTCTCTGCACTGAGTCGCGCCAGTATAGAGATTTATATCACTCTTTTTGTGATGGGAAGTCCGGACGTGATTGAAAGTTATCCGGAATTGCAAGGGCTTCGTGAGAAGTGCCTTCGGTTCTGTTCGAACCCGGAACAGACTTGTATGGTTACATGTCTGACATTACACTTTGAGATATAAAGCCGATTTCTTTCAAATACATTTCTGTTTGGTGGCGGAGAATTTATTCTCTTAGCTTAACACCCTTCTCTGAGACATACGAGCTCAGAGGTTATGTAGTTGAAGTTATCAGCGATATATCCCAATTTGGTAATGTGGCATGCTGAGTGTTGCTGTGTGATGATCAGTGTTTGATCATTTGCGATATGATCATTTATTTGATCTTATATCTTTGTGATCATAGGTTGATTATTTGTTTGACCCGAAGCATGGCTTTGTGACAAAGCGTAGCTTTGTGGACGAGACTTCGTCGGACCTCACACCTCGGAAATGGTCAAAACAGGAAAGATGCGGCAAGGTTCTAGGGAGTAGCGCCCCTTAGTGTATGTCATTCCTTCTGGATAGAGGTGGTATCATGGTATGGAGCCCAGATACTTAACCTATGTGGTTGCTGCATTATTATTATGTGGTTTGTTTCGAATCGAGGATCCTCGGGAAGATCGGTTACGATCGGGGGATGGCATACGCGTGTCAGTAGTTACCTATTTTTGCAGAGGTAACCCGGCCTTGTGTTGGCAGAGATCTAACCGTAATGTTAGGTTATTTCTCGGGTCGTCTATTCCAGGGACGTACCCATCGTGGCATAGGAAGTTCCTTAGCCTGACCATTTGTTGGAAATCCAAAGAAACAATACGTGACGTGTACGGTTTTAGTTGTATTACCTGCTATGGAATGTGGCGGTAACCTGCTATTGAACATAGTAGCTATAGTAGGCATAAGTGCGGAATGCCTATACTGGCTAAGATTAATATTATACTTTCGAAATGTTTTCTACACTATGCACTAATAATAATATCAAAAAGGATTTGATTTTTGCGTAGTAAGCATCTTTGACTAACATAAGAAGAAATCTCCTCCAAGTCTACGTTTGCATTGTGTGTGTGGTGGGAGGTCTTATGGTAGTTTCATTTTCCAAAAGCATTGCGAATTGACTTTAAAATTCTTTTGCTATTTGTTTTTAAAGATAAACTGTTTTTGTTGCTCACACCAGTCCCATGACTGATCCGGAGTTTATTGTTCCCTTCCTAAACTCTGGGTGCCCACCATTTTCCACACGGGCAGTCTAGAGTTGGGTTTTTCAGATCTTCAGGTTTAGTAGATTATCTGGAGCTAGTCAGTCCTTGGACGACTGACCTTGCTTTTCGCTAGCTATGGATTGGAGCATTCTATTGGAGATATTCTATCCGCTGCTGATGTTAGCTATTTTCTTTCCGCTGCTATTTGTTGTATCATATCTCTGATGTATATAGATATTCATTGTATCATCATTGTATCTGGATATTGTATCAGATATTGTATATCAATGTATTATTCTTTTTCTTCCGTTGTGTTGTTATACTTAATTGTGTTATAGCTCCGGCGAATCGGATTTGAACGGTCGAATCTGCGGCATTCTAGTACAATGTGAAGTACGGATGTTGATTTTCGAATGCGAAAAATCCGATACGTTACCTTTGGTATCAGAGCTAAGGTTGAACTTTAGCTCAGGAGTGTAACACATTAAGTAGCTCATTAGAGATAGAGTGAAGTAAACTCTAGAATGAGTAATCTCTCAAATATCCGTCTGAACGTCTCAGTAAATTCTCTTGCTATCCACTGATAGTGAGTATGAGTACAAGAAGAAGACGAGATAGGGGACAAGGGAATACGACTATAAATGGTCAATACCCTTCAACAGTGGAAACAATCTTTCTCTATCAATATTCTTTTATTCGTCTTTCCAAATTCGTTTCATTTCTTCGTATCAGCTACAAGAAGAAGTTTCGATATGATGATCGAATCGTTGTAGAAAATCCTTACTTCGTATCTTCATCGGTTTCTTATCAGCTTTTCGTTTTTAAACTTTAAGGAAATTGAAAAAATTATGAATTGGAATTTTAAATTGAATTAAATTGACTAATAAAATATGAGGGTAAATTGAATTGAATCAATTAAAACGATATCATTTAAAACCGAATTGGAAATTCTATTGTAATTTCTTTTGAATACCGAAGTCCGAAGAGGGACAAATTGGTATGTATTCTGAGATATTCCGACTTGAATTCGGAATCCGTATCTTGTGTTTGAGGAATTATAGGAGATCGGATCTATCTATCTCTGCGTTATTTTCGTGCCTGCGAATTTCGGGGACGAAATTCTTTTAAAGGGGGGAATTTGTAACGACCCTGGATTTTATATATATTTAAATTTATAATTAATTGGATTTTTGAATAAATCTGTAAAATTAATTGATTAATTAATTCGAGTTTCCCCAAATTTAAATAAATTCAGTATAAATCATTTAAACTTTAAGAATTGTATATATGTGAATATATATGTGTTTGAACATATATGAGTCAATTTGAAGTTATAAATATAAATAATAATAAATTTAAGTTAAAAGAAAAGAGGATCTCACTTATATTATAAAGTGATAAATATGAAAGCAAGAAACCAAGTATATCCCTAAGTAATTAAGCAATGTACAAACAAACAAAAGTAAACATACATCTACATAAAAACAAAAGAAAAGGTGCAAGCAAGTATATAAAACTAAGCATAAAAAGAGAAAATAAAATAAAATAGCAAACAAAACAAATCTATGTATAAAACAATCTAATGAAGTACAAACAAAACATCTCTAAAGTACATAGAAAAGAAAAAAAAATATGCAGCCCCCCTAACATAATAAATGCCATATCCTCTATCACACAAAATCTTATCTCAGCCGAGTAAAGTATGTAGGCTGTAAAGTACAAAGCAAAAACAAAAGAGAAAAAGAAGTGTATAAGACAAGACAAAGAAAATAAAGATAAAACAAGACAAGGAAAGTAAAAGTTTTTCCTCAGCTCAAACTTCTCAATGCTGCATAGAAGAATAAACAAAAGTATGGAGCAACATACCTCATGCATTAAATACGTGATCACTTCAACCATGCCTATTATACAAAATATTATAATCACTTGTACAAACAAAGACATCATCTGTACAACTACGATTTTTATCTATACCAACCTCACACATATCAGCCCTCCATTCATTTTAGTTTGTTCCTTTCAAAACTAAAACAAGAAATAAAGTAGCATCATCTCAAAATCAATACAAACCAGAAAAGATTCTACCAAGAATTCGAAGGCTGCTTCAAACTTAAAGCAGATCATCATCAACAAATAGGGAAATCAAAACTGCAGTTTCAAAATCAAAGCTTCCCAGTTCTTTTTTCAAATAAACTCTGTCTTCATTCCAGGAAACAGGTGAGCAAACTAACTTCTAAAAACCTCAAATTTATTTAAATCTTGGCTTGCTTGTGATGAGCATTAGATGTTTGTTTGTGGAATATGTTATATGAGGGTGAATATGCCTGAATGTGTATAATGGGTACATGTCTGTTAAAATTGAACTTCTCTGTTCTTAGTTCGAAGCCAATGATTTGCTCAAAGTTCAAAATCTTTACACATGATCTTTATTAAGCTTTGGAGTTGAACAAGATAATTAGTTTAAGCTTAATACCTAAAATGAATAAATAAATAAGATCCAAATATTTTAAGATTTAAACCATGGGAGAAAAAAACTGGAAAAGAAACAGTGGAGATACTAAAACATGAAAAATTAAATTATCTTAATTCATTGTTTAATATCATAACCTGAATGCATTTTAAAAGTTATGATTTTTAAGATAAATATTAGAATTTTTAATATTGAATCCAATACATATTTGGGAAATTACTGGAAATTGGGTTTTGGTCAGACTCTGGTGGTCGGAGCAACTGGAGGGGCCGGGGTTGCTGATGGGGATGGAGGAGCCTATAGTGGTAATGGAAAAAATAGGTGGAGGTACTATCGGTGACGGTGGTGAAGGCGGTGAACATTTTTAATTTCTAAACCTAGTTTCAAGACACTGGGTTTTTTTCACTCGTTCTCAGCAGAGGATTGATCGAGTGTTTCGAGATTTCGGGAAATGGAAGGTTGAAGCGTTGGCGTGGTGTGGCCAAAAGTTGAGGATCTCAGGTGGTCTCGGCGGCGGTGGCGAAGTTGTTTTGTCGACTGTGGTAAGTTTCAGTTTTCGAGCGAGGAGCTTGATTTTGATTCGAGGTTGAAAACGTGAAACTGGGTGGTCATTCGTGACGAGATGGTCGTCGTCGACTTGTTCGACATCTCGGCGTCGGTTGGCGGTGGCTCGATCAAGTGTACACGTACACGGTGACTTTTGCGTGCATCTGTTTTTGGCTGTGGGTTGCGTCTTTGGGGAAGAAGAAGGAACTCGGGACGTGCTCGTGTTGTAGCGTGAGTGACTCGAAGGAGCTGGGAGCGTGAGGGTTTGTAAATGACTCGAGTGATTCCTGTGTCTTGCTCGAAGCAGGTAGGGGATGGACTCGAAGTCATTCCAGGTTTTGGCTCGAGTATATTTTTTTTGTAACAGGTTTTAATTACTGAAGCCTGTTCTTCTTTTTTTTAGTAAAGTTTAAAAAAGTAACAAAAATTTAAACTAAGTTAAATCTGAATTCAAGTTTAGTTTAAATCCTAGTTTGAAATAATTTAAGTTTTTGAAATTTAAATGGGTTTTAACAACTTTTAAACGATTAAGTGAATTTGGTTTGAATTTAAACTAAAAGTTTAAATTGTAAAGTAAAGATTTAAACAAGTTTTAAATCTGGAATTTAAGTTTAAATCTCAGTTAAAATAATAATAATAATAAGTGTTGGTTATGACTGAGATTAAGTAAAGGTTTTAAAAAGGGAATTGTTTTAAAAGTTTATTTTAAATAAACTAGATAATGTTAAGGGTTAATTAATGAATATAAAGAATGTGTTAATGGTTAATTAACTTCCAAAGTTTAAGTTAATTTATTTGTTGAAGGAAATTAATTACTAGAACTGAATTTCTTAATAAAAATAATTAAGGTAAATTTGTTAGTAATTTAAGTTGATTAACCGAGTAATTTAAAGAATAATTAATTTGAGGATAATTAATTATGTGATTAATTAATTAAGGTTGATAAATTGATAAATAAATGTTGATGAATTTTAATTAATGGTTAATTAACTAATGTAATTAATGAAGGGATAATTAATAAATATAAGTAATTAAAGGTAATCAATTACTCGAAGATAACTACTTAATTAAAGGTAATTAAATGATTAAAATTGATCAATTTAAAGATTAAAGAATAATTAATCAAAATGATTTGTAAACTATCAATGTTGATTAACCCGGGATTTATAATTCATAAGAAATTAATCTGATTTAAATTTATCAGATAATTAATTTGATCCTATCTATGAATGTTTGAACCTGACTGAATGTTGAATTGTTTGATATCCCTGATATATGATGCTTTGTGATACACCCTGATTTATGTTGTGATCTGTAGTTTACTTACCTGTGATATATATCTGTGATCTGTGAATGAACGATAAGCGTTATAGTTTATATCGCTTATCAACTATATCCTGTATTTTGTTATGTGATGATTGATGTTGCACTATTGTGTGTAAAACCCCTAGACCACACTGTTACACACACAAATATGGATTTCACGTGGAAATCGGTTAAGTCACAGATAATTTAAATTTGATGTTTTTGAAATTGAAAATTTTAATTTCAATTGATTTTGAAATTGGAAATTTGGGGTTTAAAGTGAAAAGCTTTTGAAATGGAATTTCAAATATAAAAGTTATTTTGAATAACTTAAGCGAGTTTTGAAAATTTAAATAATTAGATTTAAATTTGAATTCAAGTTTGAAATTAAATCTATGATTTGGAAACTAGGGATAAAAGATGATATAAATGTGTTTGTATGAATTTAAACCATTTTAAAAGTATAATTTTGGGAATTTGGATTTAACCTAAGGATTTCAACTAGTATGAATGAATCAGATTTCCAAAGTAAAATCTGTTGTTTTCAAATGATAAACACTTTCAGATAAGAAATGAAATTCCAGTTTAATTAAAGGAATTTCAAGATTGAATTGAAAAATGGATTTTCCAAGTTATGAATGAATTCTTTTTGAAAGCTATGAATTAAATCTCTCTATTTTTAACAGATTTAAAATGATGTTTTTATTTAAACCATTCGAAATGAAATTGTTTTGAAAGCTATTAGTTAAATCTTTGATTTAAAGATTTAACGAGTTAATTAAATTGAAATAGAAATCAATTTGGAAAATCTATGAATGAATCTTTGTGAAATTAAGTGAACTTTGTGAATTGAATCTTTTTGTTTAAAAGATTAAAATGGTAATTTGTTAAACCATTTGAAAAGAAAGTTTGGGTAATAAGTTGTGACTTAATTGAAATCCCATTATCCATTTGTTTTTGAATATTGCGCTCACTATTCGGGTTAGCCGGGAAAAGACAATTGTGTCATATAACCCATTCCGAATAGTGATACGTCGTATATGGATAGCATTTGAAGACCGGTGTTGAAGACCGGATATTTTTCGAAAATGAAAGGACAACCTGTCGAATGTCTCTGCACTGAGTCGCGCCAGTATAGAGATTTATATCACTCTTTTTGTGATGGGAAGTCCGGACGTGATTGAAAGTTATCTGGAATTGCAAGGGCTTCGTGAGAAGTGCCTTCGGTTCTGTTCGAACCCGAAACAGACTTGTATGGTTACATGTCTGACATTACACTTTGAGATATAAAGCCGATTTCTTTCAAATACATTTCTGTTTGGTGGCGGAGAATTTATTCTCTTAGCTTAACACCCTTCTCTGAGACATACGAGCTCAGAGGTTATGTAGTTGAAGTTATCAGCGATATATCCCAATTTGGTAATGTGGCATGCTGAGTGTTGCTGTGTGATGATCAGTGTTTGATCATTTGCGATATGATCATTTATTTGATCTTATATCTTTGTGATCATAGGTTGATTATTTGTTTGACCCGAAGCATGGCTTTGTGACAAAGCGTAGCTTTGTGGACGAGACTTCGTCGGACCTCACACCTCGGAAATGGTCAAAACAGGAAAGATGCGGCAAGGTTCTAGGGAGTAGCGCCCCTTAGTGTATGTCATTCCTTCTGGATAGAGGTGGTATCATGGTATGGAGCCCAGATACTTAACCTATGTGGTTGCTGCATTATTATTATGTGGTTTGTTTCGAATCGAGGATCCTCGGGAAGATCGGTTACGATCGGGGGATGGCATACGCGTGTCAGTAGTTACCTATTTTTGCAGAGGTAACCCGGCCTTGTGTTGGCAGAGATCTAACTGTAATGTTAGGTTATTTCTCGGGTCGTCTATTCCAGGGACGTACCCATCGTGGCATAGGAAGTTCCTTAGCCTGACCATTTGTTGGAAATCCAAAGAAACAATACGTGACGTGTACGGTTTTAGTTGTATTACCTGCTATGGAATGTGGCGGTAACCTGCTATTGAACATAGTAGCTATAGTAGGCATAAGTGCAGAATGCCTATACTGGCTAAGATTAATATTATACTTTCGAAATGTTTTCTACACTATGCACTAATAATAATATCAAAAAGGATTTGATTTTTGCGTAGTAAGCATCTTTGACTAACATAAGAAGAAATCTCCTCCAAGTCTACGTTTGCATTGTGTGTGTGGTGGGAGGTCTTATGGTAGTTTCATTTTCCAAAAGCATTGCGAATTGACTTTAAAATTCTTTTGCTATTTGTTTTTAAAGATAAACTGTTTTTGTTGCTCACACCAGTCCCATGACTGATCCGGAGTTTATTGTTCCCTTCCTAAACTCTGGGTGCCCACCATTTTCCACACGGGCAGTCTAGAGTTGGGTTTTTCAGATCTTCAGGTTTAGTAGATTATCTGGAGCTAGTCAGTCCTTGGACGACTGACCTTGCTTTTCGCTAGCTATGGATTGGAGCATTCTATTGGAGATATTCTATCCGCTGCTGATGTTAGCTATTTTCTTTCCGCTGCTATTTGTTGTATCATATCTCTGATGTATATAGATATTCATTGTATCATCATTGTATCTGGATATTGTATCAGATATTGTATATCAATGTATTATTCTTTTTCTTCCGTTGTGTTGTTATACTTAATTGTGTTATAGCTCCGGCGAATCGGATTTGAACGGTCGAATCTGCGGCATTCTAGTACAATGTGAAGTACGGATGTTGATTTTCGAATGCGAAAAATCCGATACGTTACCTTTGGTATCAGAGCTAAGGTTGAACTTTAGCTCAGGAGTGTAACACATTAAGTAGCTCATTAGAGATAGAGTGAAGTAAACTCTAGAATGAGTAATCTCTCAAATATCCGTCTGAACGTCTCAGTAAATTCTCTTGCTATCCACTGATAGTGAGTATGAGTACAAGAAGAAGACGAGATAGGGGACAAGGGAATACGACTATAAATGGTCAATACCCTTCAACAGTGGAAACAATCTTTCTCTATCAATATTCTTTTATTCGTCTTTCCAAATTCGTTTCATTTCTTCGTATCAGCTACAAGAAGAAGTTTCGATATGATGATCGAATCGTTGTAGAAAATCCTTACTTCGTATCTTCATCGGTTTCTTATCAGCTTTTCGTTTTTAAACTTTAAGGAAATTGAAAAAATTATGAATTGGAATTTTAAATTGAATTAAATTGACTAATAAAATATGAGGGTAAATTGAATTGAATCAATTAAAACGATATCATTTAAAACCGAATTGGAAATTCTATTGTAATTTCTTTTGAATACCGAAGTCCGAAGAGGGACAAATTGGTATGTATTCTGAGATATTCCGACTTGAATTCGGAATCCGTATCTTGTGTTTGAGGAATTATAGGAGATCGGATCTATCTATCTCTGCGTTATTTTCGTGCCTGCGAATTTCGGGGACGAAATTCTTTTAAAGGGGGGAATTTGTAACGACCCTGGATTTTATATATATTTAAATTTATAATTAATTGGATTTTTGAATAAATCTGTAAAATTAATTGATTAATTAATTCGAGTTTCCCCAAATTTAAATAAATTCAGTATAAATCATTTAAACTTTAAGAATTGTATATATGTGAATATATATGTGTTTGAACATATATGAGTCAATTTGAAGTTATAAATATAAATAATAATAAATTTAAGTTAAAAGAAAAGAGGATCTCACTTATATTATAAAGTGATAAATATGAAAGCAAGAAACCAAGTATATCCCTAAGTAATTAAGCAATGTACAAACAAACAAAAGTAAACATACATCTACATAAAAACAAAAGAAAAGGTGCAAGCAAGTATATAAAACTAAGCATAAAAAGAGAAAATAAAATAAAATAGCAAACAAAACAAATCTATGTATAAAACAATCTAATGAAGTACAAACAAAACATCTCTAAAGTACATAGAAAAGAAAAAAAAATATGCAGCCCCCCTAACATAATAAATGCCATATCCTCTATCACACAAAATCTTATCTCAGCCGAGTAAAGTATGTAGGCTGTAAAGTACAAAGCAAAAACAAAAGAGAAAAAGAAGTGTATAAGACAAGACAAAGAAAATAAAGATAAAACAAGACAAGGAAAGTAAAAGTTTTTCCTCAGCTCAAACTTCTCAATGCTGCATAGAAGAATAAACAAAAGTATGGAGCAACATACCTCATGCATTAAATACGTGATCACTTCAACCATGCCTATTATACAAAATATTATAATCACTTGTACAAACAAAGACATCATCTGTACAACTACGATTTTTATCTATACCAACCTCACACATATCAGCCCTCCATTCATTTTAGTTTGTTCCTTTCAAAACTAAAACAAGAAATAAAGTAGCATCATCTCAAAATCAATACAAACCAGAAAAGATTCTACCAAGAATTCGAAGGCTGCTTCAAACTTAAAGCAGATCATCATCAACAAATAGGGAAATCAAAACTGCAGTTTCAAAATCAAAGCTTCCCAGTTCTTTTTTCAAATAAACTCTGTCTTCATTCCAGGAAACAGGTGAGCAAACTAACTTCTAAAAACCTCAAATTTATTTAAATCTTGGCTTGCTTGTGATGAGCATTAGATGTTTGTTTGTGGAATATGTTATATGAGGGTGAATATGCCTGAATGTGTATAATGGGTACATGTCTGTTAAAATTGAACTTCTCTGTTCTTAGTTCAAAGCCAATGATTTGCTCAAAGTTCAAAATCTTTACACATGATCTTTATTAAGCTTTGGAGTTGAACAAGATAATTAGTTTAAGCTTAATACCTAAAATGAATAAATAAATAAGATCCAAATATTTTAAGATTTAAACCATGGGAGAAAAAAACTGGAAAAGAAACAGTGGAGATACTAAAACATGAAAAATTAAATTATCTTAATTCATTGTTTAATATCATAACCTGAATGCATTTTAAAAGTTATGATTTTTAAGATAAATATTAGAATTTTTAATATTGAATCCAATACATATTTGGGAAATTACTGGAAATTGGGTTTTGGTCAGACTCTGGTGGTCGGAGCAACTGGAGGGGCCGGGGTTGCTGATGGGGATGGAGGAGCCTATAGTGGTAATGAAAAAAATAGGTGGAGGTACTATCGGTGACGGTGGTGAAGGCGGTGAACATTTTTAATTTCTAAACCTAGTTTCAAGACACTGGGTTTTTTTCACTCGTTCTCAGCAGAGGATTGATCGAGTGTTTCGAGATTTCGGGAAATGGAAGGTTGAAGCGTTGGCGTGGTGTGGACAAAAGTTGAGGATCTCAGGTGGTCTCGGCGGCGGTGGCGAAGTTGTTTTGTCGACTGTGGTAAGTTTCAGTTTTCGAGCGAGGAGCTTGATTTTGATTCGAGGTTGAAAACGTGAAACTGGGTGGTCATTCGTGACGAGATGGTCGTCGTCGACTTGTTCGACATCTCGGCGTCGGTTGGCGGTGGCTCGATCAAGTGTACACGTACACGGTGACTTTTGCGTGCATCTGTTTTTGGCTGTGGGTTGCGTCTTTGGGGAAGAAGAAGGAACTCGGGACGTGCTCGTGTTGTAGCGTGAGTGACTCGAAGGAGCTGGGAGCGTGAGGGTTTGTAAATGACTCGAGTGATTCCTGTGTCTTGCTCGAAGCAGGTAGGGGATGGACTCGAAGTCATTCCAGGTTTTGGCTCGAGTATATTTTTTTTGTAACAGGTTTTAATTACTGAAGCCTGTTCTTCTTTTTTTTAGTAAAGTTTAAAAAAGTAACAAAAATTTAAACTAAGTTAAATCTGAATTCAAGTTTAGTTTAAATCCTAGTTTGAAATAATTTAAGTTTTTGAAATTTAAATGGGTTTTAACAACTTTTAAACGATTAAGTGAATTTGGTTTGAATTTAAACTAAAAGTTTAAATTGTAAAGTAAAGATTTAAACAAGTTTTAAATCTGGAATTTAAGTTTAAATCTCAGTTAAAATAATAATAATAATAAGTGTTGGTTATGACTGAGATTAAGTAAAGGTTTTAAAAAGGGAATTGTTTTAAAAGTTTATTTTAAATAAACTAGATAATGTTAAGGGTTAATTAATGAATATAAAGAATGTGTTAATGGTTAATTAACTTCTAAAGTTTAAGTTAATTTATTTGTTGAAGGAAATTAATTACTAGAACTGAATTTCTTAATAAAAATAATTAAGGTAAATTTGTTAGTAATTTAAGTTGATTAACCGAGTAATTTAAAGAATAATTAATTTGAGGATAATTAATTATGTGATTAATTAATTAAGGTTGATAAATTGATAAATAAATGTTGATGAATTTTAATTAATGGTTAATTAACTAATGTAATTAATGAAGGGATAATTAATAAATATAAGTAATTAAAGGTAATCAATTACTCGAAGATAACTACTTAATTAAAGGTAATTAAATGATTAAAATTGATCAATTTAAAGATTAAAGAATAATTAATCAAAATGATTTGTAAACTATCAATGTTGATTAACCCGGGATTTATAATTCATAAGAAATTAATCTGATTTAAATTTATCAGATAATTAATTTGATCCTATCTATGAATGTTTGAACCTGACTGAATGTTGAATTGTTTGATATCCCTGATATATGATGCTTTGTGATACACCCTGATTTATGTTGTGATCTGTAGTTTACTTACCTGTGATATATATCTGTGATCTGTGAATGAACGATAAGCGTTATAGTTTATATCGCTTATCAACTATATCCTGTATTTTGTTATGTGATGATTGATGTTGCACTATTGTGTGTAAAACCCCTAGACCACACTGTTACACACACAAATATGGATTTCACGTGGAAATCGGTTAAGTCACAGATAATTTAAATTTGATGTTTTTGAAATTAAAAATTTTAATTTCAATTGATTTTGAAATTGGAAATTTGGGGTTTAAAGTGAAAAGCTTTTGAAATGGAATTTCAAATATAAAAGTTATTTTGAATAACTTAAGCGAGTTTTGAAAATTTAAATAATTAGATTTAAATTTGAATTCAAGTTTGAAATTAAATCTATGATTTGGAAACTAGGGATAAAAGATGATATAAATGTGTTTGTATGAATTTAAACCATTTTAAAAGTATAATTTTGGGAATTTGGATTTAACCTAAGGATTTCAACTAGTATGAATGAATCAGATTTCCAAAGTAAAATCTGTTGTTTTCAAATGATAAACACTTTCAGATAAGAAATGAAATTCCAGTTTAATTAAAGGAATTTCAAGATTGAATTGAAAAATGGATTTTCCAAGTTATGAATGAATTCTTTTTGAAAGCTATGAATTAAATCTCTCTATTTTTAACAGATTTAAAATGATGTTTTGTTTAAACCATTCGAAATGAAATTGTTTTGAAAGCTATTAGTTAAATCTTTGATTTAAAGATTTAACGAGTTAATTAAATTGAAATAGAAATCGATTTGGAAAATCTATGAATGAATCTTTGTGAAATTAAGTGAACTTTGTGAATTGAATCTTTTTGTTTAAAAGATTAAAATGGTAATTTGTTAAACCATTTGAAAAGAAAGTTTGGGTAATAAGTTGTGACTTAATTGAAATCCCATTATCCATTTGTTTTTGAATATTGCGCTCACTATTCGGGTTAGCCGGGAAAAGACAATTGTGTCATATAACCCATTCCGAATAGTGATACGTCGTATATGGATAGCATTTGAAGACCGGTGTTGAAGACCGGATATTTTTCGAAAATGAAAGGACAACCTGTCGAATGTCTCTGCACTGAGTCGCGCCGGTATAGAGATTTATATCACTCTTTTTGTGACGGGAAGTCCGGACGTGATTGAAAGTTATCCGGAATTGCAAGGGCTTCGTGAGAAGTGCCTTCGGTTCTGTTCGAACCCGGAACAGACTTGTATGGTTACATGTCTGACATTACACTTTGAGATATAAAGCCGATTTCTTTCAAATACATTTCTGTTTGGTGGTGGAGAATTTATTCTCTTAGCTTAACACCCTTCTCTGAGACATACGAGCTCAGAGATTATGTAGTTGAAGTTATCAGCGATATATCCCAATTTGGTAATGTGGCATGCTGAGTGTTGCTGTGTGATGATCAGTGTTTGATAATTTGCGATATGATCATTTATTTGATCTTATATCTTTGTGATCATAGGTTGATCATTTGTTTGACCCGAAGCATGGCTTTGTGACAAAGCGTAGCTTTGTGGACGAGACTTCGTCGGACCTCACACCTCGGAAATGGTCAAAACAGGAAAGATGCGGCAAGGTTCTAGGGAGTAGCGCCCCTTAGTGTATGTCATTCCTTCTGGATAGAGGTGGTATCATGGTATGGAGCCCAGATACTTAACCTATGTGGTTGCTGCATTATTATTATGTGGTTTGTTGCGAATCGAGGATCCTCGGGAAGATCGGTTACGATCGGGGGATGGCATACGCGTGTCAGTAGTTACCTATTTTTACAGAGGTAACCCGGCCTTGTGTTGGCAGAGATCTAACCGTAATGTTAGGTTATTTCTCGGGTCGTCTATTCCAGGGACGTACCCATCGTGGCATAGGAAGTTCCTTAGCCTGACCATTTGTTGGAAATCCAAAGAAACAATACGTGACGTGTACGGTTTTAGTTGTATTACCTGCTATGGAATGTGGCGGTAACCTGCTATTGAACATAGTAGCTATAGTAGGCATAAGTGCGGAATGCCTATGCTGGCTAAGATTAATATTATACTTTCGAAATGTTTTCTACACTATGCACTAATAATAATATCAAAAAGGATTTGATTTTTGCGTAGTAAGCATCTTTGACTAACATAAGAAGAAATCTCCTCCAAGTCTGCGTTTACATTGTGTGTGTGGTGGGAGGTCTTATGGTAGTTTCATTTTCCAAAAGCATTGTGAATTGACTTTAAAATTCTTTTGCTATTTGTTTTTAAAGATAAACTGTTTTTGTTGCTCACACCAGTCCCATGACTGATCCGGAGTTTATTGTTCCCTTCCTAAACTCTGGGTGCCCACCATTTTCCACACGGGCAGTCTAGAGTTGGGTTTTTCAGATCTTCAGGTTTAGTAGATTATCTGGAGCTAGTCAGTCCTTGGACGACTGACCTTGCTTTTCGCTAGCTATGGATTGGAGCATTCTATTGGAGATATTCTATCCGCTGCTGATGTTAGCTATTTTCTTTCCGCTGCTATTTGTTGTATCATATCTCTGATGTATATAGATATTCATTGTATCATCATTGTATCTGGATATTGTATCAGATATTGTATATCAATGTATTATTCTTTTTCTTCCGCTGTGTTGTTATACTTAATTGTGTTATAGCTCCGGCGAATCGGATTTGAACGGTCGAATCTGCGGCATTCTAGTACAATGTGAAGTACGGATGTTGATTTTCGAATGCGAAAACCCGATACGTTACATAACCATTGCTGTTTTGAATGTTTTGATTTGAAATCTTGTTTGGGTTGCCTCTGAACCTGCATTTGCTTATTGATTTTGAAAATCATGCACATATTCATGTATATACATGCATACATATGCATGTATATGTGTGTAATTATGTAATACATGTGCCGTATCCATTTATATTTGATTTGTACATGTGTGCATTTGCACTAGTCTGTGAGATGGAATGGAGAAACGGCCTTGTGATATTTACAGTGATACACTGTGAATATTACAAGTTGTTCGTACACATATATTTGGTCCTTGTTAGAAAGTATGAAAAGAAACAACCCAAATAACTGAGGCAAATAATATTTTCAAAACACATACTTCATTTTGCTCTGCAAAAATATTTCTTTTTCAATTTTACTGTGTCAGTTATTTAACAGGTATAACAAATGGCAGGAAACAAGCTGAAGCTAGTAAAGATCAAGTGTATGAGTGTTGAGTGAATTATGTAGTGAGGTGAAATATGTATGAAAATTGTATATTGAAAATTGTGTTGTAATTGAAACTTGTATTTGAAATTGAAAATGTGTAAATGTTGTGAGAGCTCAAATATGTACTATTTGAATTTGTAATAAAATATTTGTTTGAATAAAAAAATTGTTTAAATAAGAAATCCGAGTTATTTATTTTATTCAACAAATATTTATTTAATTATGTGGAAAAATAAAATAGTACAATAACCAATACATTTAAACGAATATATATATATATATATATGTTTATTATCATCAAACAAAAATAATAAGCTATTGTATTCTACAATCTCCCCCTTTTGATGATAACAAATATATATTAAGATTTTGACTCTATTAAATGTATTTGGTCTTTGATGAATTCTATTAGCTCCCCCTATTTGAATGCTCCCCCTGCAACAATACCCCCCTACACAGATGCGTGTAGTTAAAACTGAAAAATTAATTAAAAATAACTTTGAATAAAAACACTCTCGAATATTAGTAAGGATATCGCTTAAAAATCAAAATCTTAACCTCTCTCCCCCTTTTGTTATCATAAAAAATGATAATAGTAATTGAAATAGCTATGATTTTGGTTAAAAATATAAAATCAAATCAAGAGGGAAATATTAATTTCAAATTCCAATTAATCAAACAAAAATCATAATATTTTATTAATTAGAAACAAACTCCACTTTGGAGAAATGGTAGGATTGTGGAAAATTTTATATAGTGACAAGAGTTTGATATTTTCAATAAAGGAATAATTTATGCATTTTCTCTTTTCAAATATTATATAAAAAAAAGTGAAGCTATGCATAACCGTTAGGACTTTTAAATGAGGTTAGTAGTTACCCCCTTTTTTTAAAAAAAAATATGTTAAGTATTTTCTAACCATGCATAACCGTGAGGACTTTTAAACGAGATTAGAATATACTTGATATTTAACCCTTTCTTATATGCGTCCCATCCATGCATAACCATGAGGACTTTTAATTGAGAATGGAAGCCCATATATAGAAATTCAAGTAATTCACCCATGCATAACCGCGAGGACTTTTAAATGAGAGTGAATACTATAGGATATAATTATTTTACAAAAAAAATATATATTCTTATTTTGAAATACCAAATTCTGCACACTATATTATGATGTATGGATTGACAGAAAGGTGAAAGTGATAGAAATGATCATGGAATAAGTACTAATCTAAAAATATTATAAAATTTGTTTAATTTTCATGAAATTATAAAATTATACTTCCTCTTGTTATGAAATATAATTTAATCACTATCCATCACTTTTCAAGCACTATAATAATTTTGATGAGTTCCAAAAGATTCAATTAGTCAATGGTTATCTTTTCTAGAGTACATCTCTTACCGAAATAAACTAGAGTACGTTTAACATGATGAAAACCCAAGTTTCAAAAATTAAAATAAGTGAAAATCAATTTTTTGTAAGGTGGTTTTGTGAAAATGAATTCTTGTTGAAAATCAATATAAATAATTAAATAATTGCAAAAATGATTTCAACATGAGATGATATCAGATACCACTTGTATTTGAGGTATTCCTAGTGATATATAGTGGTATGTAAGAAAAACATGTACTCCTCAACCCTTGATTTGTTTTTTGAAATTTTCAGCACGTTCATTTATATCAAGCACAAGTAAAGTAATCTATATTGAGTAAAAACACACATTCAAAAAATTCGTAAAAGCAGTTTTTCATGACATTCAAAAGTGAATCAATAAAAACGAAAAACAGAAAAGTAGTAGCATTATCGGTTAGCTTTCCAAAACTTCAAGAATTTCAAAAATCAAAGTTGAGATGTTCAAGATATGGCAGAAATACTTCAACAATGTCGATGAAAAC
This sequence comes from Allium fistulosum, assembly GCA_030737815.1. Lineage (NCBI taxonomy): Eukaryota > Viridiplantae > Streptophyta > Magnoliopsida > Asparagales > Amaryllidaceae > Allium > Allium fistulosum. The sequence goes on from CM060905.1 coordinate 92,953,387, forward strand.
ATAATTAACAATATGTAAACGAAATTGAGTTAAGAGAACATACCTCACTTTCTTTCGATACCGTGATATCCAAAATGCGATGATCTCCATCTAATCTATATAGGCTAAGGAACATTTAAATTTTAGTTTATCAATCACCTAGAACAACTCGAAATCTATCTCCATCAAATTTGTTCCTTAGCCCACTTATGTTGTTTAAATTTTGGAGAAGGCAAGTGGTCTAACTAAGGATGGAGGACCACTATTATTATCTATTGAAATCTTTGGTACCCAAATTTGTCTATATAACAAACTGTTAGCGTCTACAATTGTACCCTTGGAAATCCAGATTTGTTTAAATTTCAAACCATTTATATTCGTACTTTTTGGAATCCATGTTTGTTTAACGGTTTTGTGTTTGTATATATTTCGACAATTATTCTTGCCATGTCCAATATTTCCACACTTTACGCATTTGAGTATCACACTTTTCCCCTTAACAGTGTTATTAGTCGTTTGTTCATATTTTGACACTTTCGCAAATCCAAATCCTTTCCTTTTATTTACGAAGAGTTGATTTTCTAAGAGCATATTAAATGATTTTTCTTTAGTGAAAAATTTCCGAGTAATCAACTCAAGTTTATTAACTTTGGATTTTAAAAGTTTGTTTTCATTTATTAGCTTCGAACAACAACTAATGGTACTATCTTTCTTTTCAAAATTATTCATTTCAAGCCCATATTTTCATTTTCAAGCTCTCTAATTTTAATCTCAATTTCTAGCATCTCAGTTTCAAAGAGTTGGAGTTTTTTAAATTCAATTTTTTCAAAATCCTTGATTTTTTCAATCTCCTTTTCAAACTCGTGATTTAATCGAATAAGTTCAAATTTGCTAAAAATCATGTTTTTTTTCAAGGTTTTGAAATTTTCATTGACCTCATTTAATTTCTTTTCAAAAATCGCACAGTTAGAACTTTCCGACCTTTTAAAACTATCCAACTCTTTTTGCAAAATATTATTTTTACAAATCAACTCGGTTTTGTTCTTCTCCCGAATTAAAATTTCGTTTTCTAACTTTTGAAAGTTTTCATGAAAACAGGCAAATTCTTTTTCATAGTCCAAACACCTTTTGCAATTAGAAGTTTTATTTTTCTTAATATTTTTAAGCTCATTTTCCAAATCATTATTTTTCTGACGCAGTTTAGATTGTTCCCTTTCCAACTTATTATTTTTCATCTCAAGAGCTTTATTATTTTCAATTAATTTTCGGCACAAGAGAACTAAATCATTGAATGAAAAATCACTTATCTCAACGGCTATTGAATCTTCATCATTGCTGTCTTTTGCAAATCCTATCAAGTACGTTTCTTTAACTGAGTCGATTGTGGAGGATTTCTCACCGTTGTTGACTTTTGCACCATATATTGCATCAACGGTATTCCAGATTTCCTATGCACTTTCACAATGAGAGATATAGTTAAAATTATCTCGATTAATATGAGAATATAGTATATGCATAGCAAGAGCATTAATCGAAGTATTTTTCTTGTCTACTATATCACACCCATTTTCAATAATATCCCAACATTCAGAATTAACAGATTTTATATAAAATTCCATTTTTAATTTCCAATTAAAAAAATCTGTTCCATCAAAAATAGGGGGAATAATGCTGGACTAACTCTCCCTAGATTTGCAACTAGGGTTAGACATCTATATTATTAACCTTGCTCTGATACCACTTGTAGGATCGTTTTCACCATGGGGGTGAATAGGGTGTGCTAATAAAAATTAATGCGGAAACAAAAACAGAAACAGAAAGTAATGCAGAAGAGATCACACACAAATTTACTCAGCTTAGGCAAAACTCTGCTACGTGCTGCCTCCAAGGTTTCTACTAGAAATTAAGTAGTTACACGCTTACAAACACACGTAAACTTGCGGCACCCACTAACTTGACTAACCTAACTCTAAGCTCAAAACCCTGCCACAACTCAGCCACTGAGTTGCGAATTCTCAAACTATGCCCCGTAGTTTGTACCTAGTGACACAACTAGAAATCTACATAATTTTAAAATTGAAAGTAATAAATAAAAATAAAACAAGAACAAAATCCTAATTAAAAAATAGGGATAGTTTGGCTCACATCCCTAACAAGTTTTAAAATAGATAAAACATCCTTCACAACCAACATTTACGTTTCCGCTCCCTATTTTCAAATTCACGCACGCAAAAATACACAAATACCCTTTATGTTTTAAACTTTTCAAACGTGTATAACTTTATTTACAAAAACCTGATCAACATACCGTTTTCACCAAAAAATCACAAATTTTATGATCTTTAAAATGAGATCCATTGTTGATACCAAAAATTTATATTTGTATTAAAGGTGCAATTATTTCAAATATTTGCAGACAAATCAGCAAATATTTAACAGTTCGATTTTTTTTCAAATTCATAAAAATTGCACAAAATTGCAGATATTTCTGCAACTATATGGTATAGTTGCAGAAATGTCTGCAACTATTGGGTATAGTTGCAGAAATTTATGCAACTATATTGTATAGTTGCAGAAATATCTGCAACTATTGCATATAGTTGCAGACATTTCTGCAACTATTGCAAATAGTTGCAGAAATGCAACTATTGCAAATAGTTGCAGAAATGTCTGCAACTATTGCGTATAGTTGCAGAAATGTCTGCAACTATTGCGTATAGTTGCAGAAATTTCTGCAACTATTGCTTATAGTTGTAGAAATAACTGCAACTATTGCGTATAGTTGCAGACATTTCTGCAACTATTGCAAATAGTTGCAGAAATGCAACTATTACAAATAATTGCAGAATTATCTACAACTATTTGCAATAGTTGTAGAAATTTCTGCAACTATTGCGTATAGTTGCAGACATTTCTGCAACTATTGCGTATAGTTGCAGAAATGTCTGCAACTATTGCGTATAGTTGCAGAAATTTCTGCAACTATCGTATATATCTGCAGAAATTTGTTGCGATTATTTATAACTGCAAATATTAAGAATATCATATTTCATAAAAAAAACTTGATTCGTCTTCAATTTAATTGCAGTTTTTCATTTAAATCGAAAAATAAGAAGAAGAATTAGAGCTCGCACAAACGCAGGGTAATTTGGGAAATAAATTAGCGGAAAACAGAAACAGGGACGTAGAATATATATTCTTTATGACAGGGACCCGCTTTGAAATTAAGTTCCGTTTTAAGGATGCGTGACTAATTTTCACTAAAAAATAAGCCCAATACAGAATAATAAAGCCTGCCTAAATAAAATTATAATGAAGACAGTTTCTCTTTCTTTGTTATGCAGCCGCCTCTTATTCTCTTCATTCTGGAATTTAGGGTTTCTCTAAATTGAAACCGCCGCTTGATATCGATCGGTTAACGTGATGATTTTTCCTCGAATTGCTTTGTCAATCAACTCTCTGGCTTTGATAGCTTGCGGTTGCTTCAAGTATGTCGAGCTCGAATGGTATGAATTGGTACGTGATTTTCTCTTTTTTGATTTTGATTTTGCTCGACTTTGATTTGAGTTTCGTGATTTATTTCAAGGCTTTGCTTTGTTATTTGCTTGAACTGAAATGCAAATTTTGCCGATGATGATAATGGGAATTTATAGGGAACGAAACCCTATTTTATCGTTCGTATATGTTGCTTTGAATTCTTCATGATTTTATCTCTTGCGTTGATTTTTTAATCCAACGATGCATGACTCGTTCATCTTTGATATACTCGAATTTGTTTGAAGTGTTTGAATCGGTTCCATTCTGTGCTCGTATGACTTTGGTATTTTGTATTTGTGATAATCTAGACTTGAAGAATTTTAATCTGTTCCATTTTTTGAGACTCGAATCTCTTGACTTGTTCCAACTATTCCCATGGCTTCATGTAAAACGCTGACCATTTCTTTTCGAACCATGACCTGACTTTGTCTGAACTGCTTATGCAACCATATATGTTTATACATATATATGCATATATGTATACATGTGTATTTCTATTTTCTCAGTTCACCCAAGTGGCTTGCATTTTGACTTTGCTTGTACCTGACCATATGCATATGTATACATGTGTCACTTTGCTTGCTGCTTCACTGATCTGGTGCATTATGGTCTAGCATTTCATTGTCCATGGTTTGTTGCACTACTTTGTTGTATTGTCATGTTTACCTATGTCATGTTGATTTGTACATGTCTATTGCTTTTCATTTGTACACGTTGAAGCTTCTTGTTTCCTCTATTTCATGTGCACTTGTTATTCTCTTAAGTCTGGTCATTTTGGTGTGAGGTTGTTTTGTTGGTTGTCCAGTGATTGTGGTCTCCATGAGTATGTATATACATACATACATGTATGTATATATGTGCGCGCTTCATTTTACCTTTGTATATTTGGAGTCTGGTTCCACTTGAAGTCTCCATATTCGATGCACACCATTGTTGTGTCCATGCAGTCAAGTTTGCACTGTTATGGAGAACTTGTTGTTGTTTTGTTTTGAATTCTGGTTGTTTTTCAAGTCTGGTTAAGTAAACATGGTGCTCTGGTTGCATTCACTTATGTTTATGTCTGAATCATGTTAGAGTCATTTTCATCTTTGCAGAGTTGTATGTTGTTTCTTTTCACCTGTCCTTGTGCACTTGCATGTGTGCATTTATGTCAACACTGGTTGCATATGGAGCTGCTTTTGTATTGATGTGTTAGCCTTCCCCTTGAACTGTCTACTTGAGTGCTTGCACATCCATGTTGATCTGGGTTCCTATTGAAGCTGACATGTCTGTGCCTTTGTACTGGTTGGAGTCGGTTTGCATTCATGTTGACCCAATTTTGAAGTCTGGTTGTGTTGTTGCTGCCTTTGGTCTAGTTGAGTTATTTGCAGTCTTGAGTCATGTGTATATTTGATTTGAAGTCTGGTTTGATCTCCATTTCATTACTCCAATGTCTACATGTCTGGGTTGAAATGTTGCATTCGCCACTTGAAGTCTGGTTCAGTTACAGCCTTGGTGTTGAGTCTGTTGTGTGTCACGATGATGTCTCTAGAGTCTAGTTGCTTTGACTGGTTTATGTTGCTGTGTTATTGCAGTCTGGTTCAATTTGAAGCTGAACTTGATTGTTATACACTGACCTTGTTGTGTTGAATGTTTTGATTTGAAATCTGGTTTGGGTTGCCTCTGAACCTACATTTGCTCATTGATTTTGAAAATCATGCCCATATTCATGTATATACATGCATACATATGCATGTATATATATGTGTAATTGTGTAATACATGCGTCATATCCATTTATATTTGATTTGTACATGTGTGCATTTGCACTAGTCTGTGAGATGGAATTGGGAAACGGCCTTGTGATATTTACAGTGATACACTGTGAATATTACAAGTTGTTCGTGCACATATATTTGGTCCCTGTTAGAAAATATAAAAAGAAACAACCCAAATAAATGAGGCAAATAATATTTTCAAAACACACACTTCATTTTGCACTGCAAAAATATTTCTTTTTCAATTTTACTGTGTCGGTTATTTAACAGGTATAACAGATGGCTGGACACAAGCTGAAGCTAGTCAAGATCAAGTGTATGAGTGTCGAGTGAATTATGTAGTGAGGTGAAATATGTATGAAAAATTGTACATTGAAAATTGTGTTTTAATTGAAACTTGTATTTGAAATTGAAAATGTGTAATATAGTGAGAGCTCAAATTTGTACTATTTGAATTTGTAACAAAATATTTGTTTAAATAAAAAATTGGTTTAAATAAGAAATCCGAGTTATTTATTTTATTCAACAAATATTTATTTAATTATGTGGAAAAATAAAATAGTATAATAATAAATACATTTAAACGAATATATATATGCTTATTATCATCAAACAAAAATCATAAGCTATTGTATTCTACAATGTCTACTATTCACGGCTATTCCATGTAATTCCATCCACGCATGTCCAATCTTCTCTGAGGTATAACTATATATATGCCTATACATATATATCTAAATGATGTACTACCTAAAAGAAAACTATGGCCACTTAATACTTCTTAAATGGGGAGGAGGCTGAGTCAACGACGATTTAATACTCCAACCCAGAAGCGGGCCCTCCGTAATGTAATCGCTTGTCAATCGGCTCTAGCTAAAAAGATCGTTGACCCCTAGATACGGCTTGATTTAATTGCCATATTACTAACGCATCTAAAAGACTCATCTAAGGGTTAACTTGCCCACATCTAACAAACAAACAATTAACTAATTAAACTTTAAGGTCTATGCGTATCCCATATGAATTCTACACTAGTAGGAAGCGAAATCCGTTAGGGCATAACCTGAGTCTTTGCCAACGACCACTCGGGACCACTGGTGGTCATAGCCTATTTGCCAGCCCCAGTGCTTAATATCGGTCCAACAACAATACCGACATACTCACCAACCTCCTACAACCGAAATCCCGTTTGGACTAACCTAATGTAACCCAAGTCCAAAGCCCATTCCAGTCACTTAATACCTCTTTATTAGAAATGAAGTAGACCCCTTTTCCCTAAAAGTAGCGGGCCATTTAATCCTTAAATCCGAGGCAAAACCTTCAACTAGAATGTTTTAATATTATTAGGGGTCTATCAAGAGATAATTATAATTTTATAATGAGTTAAATGAATGAATTTAGTGATTAATGGAGTCACTGAAGTTAACAATAGATTAACTTTAAATAAAAGAAGCTGTATATAACTATATGAGTTATAAAGTCATATATATATATATATATATGGAAATGATGATATAATGACTCATTTATAAAGTATAAGGATGATATAATCAAAAAATTTGAAGTTAAGTTTGAGATAAAGGTGAAATTTCGTAGGAGGCAATGCAGTACAATATTAACATGGCAAAGCATGTGTATATAAATATAAGTGTGTCTGATGTGTGCAAAATTGGACGTTTGGTTTTTTTATCGATGATTAGATATCATATTGACTTAGTATCATTAGATAATGGATTTTGGGCATATTTAATGTAATTACCCATATTTTACGTATCGGAGGATCATGAAATATATTTTCAAATTCATGCTGGGTTGTATGATGTTTAACTTTCGGTAATGTTAAGTAGTTACATTTTTTATCCTTAGTAATTTCAATTGATAATTTTACTCCTGAAAGCTTGTAACGGCTATGATTTTTGATATGAGCCAAATTAGGATCCGAGACCACTTGCATTGGAACGATATAATGGTTTTTCTTTCTACGGATTGGTCATAATAGCTTTTTGGACTTACAGTTTATGAGATATGGCTATTTGAAGTTAGACGGCTTTGTTACAGCTTAGTGGGTAATTAGTGAGGTGTGGGTGAGCCTAATAGCCCATCTTGGATTTAGGGTTTATATTGGCTGTTATGCCCATCCCAAAATCATTTCCTTTATCCCAAAAATAGATCTAAACCCTCATTAAGCTTCTCTTTCGCCAAAACCTTCTCTAATCTCTTTCAAATAAAGCAAATGTATTAGCTAGAGACGTCCAAATCTACATTTTTGAAGAGAAAATTTTGTGCTTGCTGTCTATTTTGGGATTTGCTTAGTTTTGCATCCAGATTTTTGGTTTTTGGTGTTTAGTGAGTGATCTCACAACATATATATGTCTGCATATGCTTTGACAAGTTTTAGACCCATTTTTAATGTTAAAACTATGTTTTTATGTTGTTTTGAATGCCAACTTGAAGTAAAAATAAGATCAAAATTATTTCTAATGGTTCAATCTTGTTGTTCTGATGTGTAATTAGTCATATAGATGTTAGGTTATGTTATAGATGTGTTTTGGGATTATTTAACATGATTTGGTGTATGATTGTATGTTTGGACTATGATTGAAAGTTGTTAATGCATGTTTAAATGTTGTTTGAATAATTAATTTAAAATTATGTTGATTGAATATAGCCATCAGAGAGTAATGGAGGTGATGGATAATTCTGTAACAACCCGCATTTTAATGACGAGATATTTAAATAATTAATTTAAGTATTGAATTGTTAATTAATCGAAGGTCAAAAAATATGATTTTCACATACGGTCGAAATAGAATTTGGAACTAATTCTGTTGAGTCCAGATCGACGTTGCGAATCAATACGAGTATAAATATCACTATATTCGGAGTCATGCTATTTTTACGATTTACATATTATTATACGTATTTTATAAAAAATATGTGCATAGTTGGGTCCAGTGAGATCTCAACTGAAGGCTTGTATTTCTGGGATGAGGACTCTATTATGGGACGTGCGGTCCAAATGTTTTTTGAATCGGGCTGTCTGATGGCCAAAAAACCTCTAAATGTGTGAAATTATCATATTGGAGCGCCGTCTAGGAACGCGATGAAATTTATACCATCGGGCCTAGAAAAATGAGGTCATGTGCATAGACGAGTTTCGTCGCAATCTGATGTACCGTGTTATCATACAGGCTCAATACTTATGGTGATTTACTTGAGAAATTAAATGAAATATATATATATATATATATATATATATATATATATATTCCTCCACACACAGCCATGGTAGTATTCCTCAATCTGCTTCATCTTCAAAAATATCTTAAATGGGTCTAAATAATGGGTTGCGATTTTTCCTTGATTCAAAGAGCTAGGAGCAGCGATAGAGGTCAAGGTTGGATCAACTAGACTTGGGGAAAGGAGAGCTTCACATCCAGGGAGTCGTTGGAGGGTGTGGTGAGGCATGGGCGAACCCCATTTGCTCGTCATCGAACTTGTTTTGGCTTTAGGCAAAGTTTAGGGAGGTGTTAGGCGAATCAAAAAATATCATTGTTCTTCTCATAGCGACATACATCCATTGGCGTCAACTATTAGGGCTCTAACATTTTAGGTAAAATGCAACATTGGAAGGAATGGTAGGGTGTTGGGTCATGTTTTTAAGGGAGGGGTCGGAGTTGAAGTGATCAGCACTACCGCGGAGAGCGCACAAAGAGAATTTCGATGGAAGTAACGATGTAGCGTTTCATGGACTATAGCTTGAGAGAGGGTATAGGACGTGCAAGGCTGTGGGTTCTGGTGCATGTACATGCATAGTAACAGGAGATTAGGGAAGAAAGGTGAATTATTTAATTAATTATTTTACTTAATTTTGTTTCGTATTTAATTCGTATCTCCTGCATATGAGGTCCAATCGAGACGCGGTCATAGCCATTACACTCACAGTGAGATTATCTACAACATGGCATAGAGTTGGACTAGATTTGGGTGCTTGGGAATTTGCAGCTTAGGTGAGCGAAATTATAACTTTGAATTTATATTTCAGATATCCTTGTAATTATGTATATTGAAATATATTACCTAGAAGATGTAGATATATGTGTGTGTAATTATTTCCCTATTTGATTGGATTGGTTTGAGTTATTCAGGATAATTGATTAAGGTCCCATATTTATATATATTGTGTTCTATTTGTATTTAATAAAGTTGGATGGAGTTGATATTAATTTATAACATGGTTATAAATTAATTAAACTCCAATTTATAGTTATGTTAGTTATAGAAATATTATTGTACATTTTATTACTGATACTCGAGATAGTTAATTAATATCTCATGTATATAAATATTGCGTTCTATTTATATCAAATAGAGATAGATGGAGTTGAAATTAATTTATAACATGGTTATAAATTAATTAAACCCAAATTTGAAGTTATATTAGTGATAGAAATATTATTATATGTTTTATTACTAAATGTAAATTAGAAATATGACCTCTAAAATAAGATGTAGAGCCAAAATAATGATTTAGGCAGGTTAAACTTGTATTAAAATGGTTTTGAAGTTTATCTGGCCACAATATTGGTTTATTATAGTGTAAATCAATAATTAAATAACTAGTGAATTTCTATAAAGGTGATTTGAGAAGTTAGAAATTACAAAGAAGTATTGTATTATTTAAAAGGGTTCAAGGATGTAACAACCCGTATTTGTGAAGTGATTAATTAATAATTAAATAATAATAAATAATGGATTTATTTAGGATTTGAATTAAGTAATTAGAATTATGGTAGTAATTTTAGAATTAGAAAGAAATATTGGAATTGAAAAGAATAAATTCACTAATATAGTTTTGAAATTAATTAGTAAATGGGATAAAATGATTAATTAATTAAATAAAATGATTGAAAATTAATTTTATAAAATAAATAAAGTTGTAATTTATTGAAAAGTAATTTTTGTAAAGGAAAGGATTTGGTAAAGTAATTGAACAGTATTAGTCTTGAATATACATGTATTTCATAAAGCAAACAATAGAAGACGAAGAAGAAAGAAAAGAAAGAATTTATGCCCAAGCCCAACTTGCTCACTAAACCCAAACCTTACATATTGTTTCCTATCTAGACATTTCCATTCTCCTAAGGCTTCAATATCTTTACTTCTCTACTTTTATTACCAGAGAATTCAGTTTCCAGAAAATTCCCTTCTCTCGACATTTACATCCCATTTATAAATACATCTTACACGTTCCTCATATATCAGTTTAGAGAAACCATCTCCTTCCCCAAAATCTTACCACTTAAATTGATTTAAATAAAAATTAAATTAAATTCTATAAATCAAAAGCGCTCTCTACCATAGCTTCTCAATGCCTCTACACCCATATGCAATCAACGAAGCAAGGATTCGCTCATTGATTTGGGGTGAAAGTGTTTATAGCAAAGAGGGGGAGAGCTAGAAGTAGGAGTAGAGAAGCGCTTCATTTCAAGTGAGTTAATTTTCTCACAACTGTCTTATTGAAGTTGTATTACCTAGATATACACTGTATATTCATTTCTATCCTCTTGGACTACTGAATTCAATCACTTAGTACATAGGGAAGAAAAGCCAAGACAACAAATAGGATGAAGAAATAGGCAGTATTGAGATCAAAACCCTATGGCTAACAAATCACCCAAGCTCCTAATGACCCCGACTTGCCATCGATCGGTTAACCGGTCATGGCCGACCGGTGCACAGGTGGAAACGGTTGCATGAGCAACTCAATTCCAGTTAGAATTTGTGTGTGTGTCCTCATGAGTCTGGTGATACTTGAGTGAAGAGAAGTAGTGTTTAGAGGATGATACCTGCATATATATAGATTTTTCATTAGTTGAGTGCTTATTTTATTACATGCGCATGTGATATCTCCTATAGAAAAACTGTGGAAATAAGTAAAGAAAATACATTCTTCAATACGAATGCATGTGTGTCTCTCAGGTCCAGGAAGTGAGAATTAAAGCTAATTTGTGAAGATAAGTAACATGTTATTATATATATCAAAACTAAAAATTCATTTTTACACATATATATGAATTTTGATCAAATGAAATAAATACATATAATAAATATACTTAAGTATTAACATATATATTGTTATCCAGTCTTTTGACCTGGCAGAATCCGGATAAACTGGACAAATAAAACTTGGAGTTATCAAGGCGGAAAGCTCGAAGAGATACCCAGGAGTCCAGAAACCAAGCATAGACAGATCCATGAAGTCAAAGCCAAAACCATAAAAGACAACAAGATAATGGGATCCCCCAGGTTGGGGATCGGTATTGACTCCCACTGGGGATCGGTACCGACTCCCAAATACAACTTGGGTGGACCCCATCTTCTGCCTAGATACTTATCTTAGTGCCAAAAGCCTATTTTCAAAGTTAGTTTGTTGATTCAATGCATTTCTCCATCGAACTCCATGGACACTTGAAACTACAACTTTGTTCTCCTTCAACTCCATCATTTGGGCTCAGAAACCTAAAACAAATACAAACAACTATGGAATATCTAAGCTAACCATAAGACGATCTGAAACAAGAAGTCGAAGACATCAAAAATGGTGAACTTGGGGATCGGTACTGACTCCCACTTGGGGATCGATATCGACTACTATATATTACCAAGGAGGCGCCTATTATTTTGGGAGAATGGGTCAAATTCATGCATAACGGCTTGGAGGTATTTTAGACAAGATTTTAGGCCCTCTACGTCTATAAATAGGAGGATGAGGCTCATTTTTTTAGGATCTTTTGGCTTTAGTTCCATATTTCTTATATTCTTGCAACTTTGAAATTATAAACGTTCCTATTTTTTTGGAACGCGTTGAAGGAGTGGGCATTATTGGTGGAGAGGAGGCAATGAATTGGGGTTTAGTTGTGCTGACACCCAAGAACTTCTGCCTCCAAATCAGAAATACATGATAAAACTTCAAAGTGGACGTAGGCCTTGCTTTGCCGAACCACAATAAACAATTTTGTCTTGTATATTTCCTCAATTTTGTTTTCTTTTCTTCATTTAATCTCTACTACATAAACTTCTAGAAGTTTTTGCCATTTTTGGTTTAAAAATTTTGGTGCTTTCACTGAGAAGGATATTCTGAGGTCATTTGGATCTATCGTCTACTATTACATTTCCTATATCCAAGAGATAGATCCACTTTCTCTATCATTTAGTTCTACAACTCAGATTTCCAACAAATCTATTAAAATCTTTCTACCATGGCCCCATCAAGAAGAGATCATTCTACCAATTCCAGAGCTACTACTGTAACAACCCGAATTCTAGTGGGTCTGGATTTTTCGCAAAAATGCTAGAATCCAAGCACACTGAAGCCCAAGTTGGGTTTCTAGTATCCTACAAATAGGCAAAGACAAATATATCAGAGCTCGGATAAATATCTCATAGCGGAACTGACTAAAATATAATATTAAGTAAATACTCACCAAAATAATAACACTTTCTAAACAAGTGTCTCAAAGCTGGAAAGTCTCTGCCATCTACCTAACCTATAGGATGTTATGAGAAGGGGTTCAGAACTAAAGTTCTGGTGAATGGACAAATCATATGCTTCTAAGTTTGATTCTATATATACCGCTTTACTTCCACTTTTTGTTATATTAGGTTTATTGGGTTTATAATACTCTCGCCCCTATGCGTGAATCGTACCCATCTACTCCCTAGTAGATCAAAACCTATTAACTAATATATATGTAGCTATATGCCCAATGACCGTATCGGTCCTAGGTACTACCCTTAGTACCTTCTGTATCCTCCTTGAAAAGGACTCCATCGTCTCACTGCTAGGGCATGCTGTGGCTACATCTGTAAAGGACTGCCTCGGAAGGTCTACAATATAGATGTTCCGTCGTCTGTGATGAAAACGTAAAACTGCGTCCGCGCTAGCCTATACTAATGCTCGGACATCCACAATGTACCACCCAGTGCGTACCTTTAGGACTACATGTAATCGTTCTATCTACACCCTGAATCCCGCTAAACAAGGTTTACCTTGTATGGAACTCAGTCGGGGATTTTCTATATCTCTAAAGGACTGCCTCGTTAGGCCTACAATACAGATATCCTACTTGGTCTGTCTCTTTTCTCATTGGGGCTATGGCCCCACGCAGCCACCCCTCAACTAATCGAAAGACCTCTAAAGAGCTAAGTGGATGTTCCCTACTGCAAACAATCTAAACATCCAATTGGTTGTGCCCCTTATCCAATGTCTTTATAGTGAAAGAATCATTGGCCTTTTGATTTAACTCAAGTCTTTCCCGAACTCGCTTCTTGGTTTGATGATGGCCTGATGTCCGCTTGCGACTATCCTTTTGGGTCCTGCCCACTAAAACCTACTCTCTAGTCAGAGTACAATGTCATGCGAATATCCTACTCCAAACATCAACCCTTTTGACCGCATAAAAGGTCCGGCCATGCAAAAGCAGTCAAGGCATACTCTATTGATTGAACTCCTTCAGACCTACCTCCAGGGGACTTCTTCGTTACGCCTACCCCAGAGGGCCATCCTAGAGTACCCACACGTCCCATTGAAGTTTCGTACTTCCTTCAACCCATAATATCTAAGTTGGACGTGCTCCTTCTGCACTGAAATCTATAATGAACTGCTTTGTTAGGCTCTTTATCCTTTGGGCTACTCCAAACGCACCTTACTATTTTATTAGACGCTACGTCAAATCTTTTACTATGCGTTTAGTTTACTTTTCTTATTCTATTTGCTACTTATTTACCCTAATCAGCATAAGCGTGTCCCAGCCTCACCTAACTATTGTGAGACAATCAGTTCCTGACTGAAAGGGAATGCTGTTGGTATAGGCCATGTTTCTATGTTTGCTTATTAACTTAGTGTACGTTTTTAAATAAGCCTCTTCTGTTATTCTGCTCTATTTGCTTATTAACTTAATCTAAGTCTTAAAATAAGCCTTTTCTGTTCTTACTGCTTAATTATAACATATGCTATAATTTTACTTGTAATTGTCACTTATGTATTCTTTTATAATCTATATATTATAAATATAATTACAAGTGTCTCTTCTCTATTCTAGTCTGTCTTCTTTTATTATGATATTGAATTTTCTTTAATTCTCTTATTTTATATGACAATATTAGCTTGGGACTACGTCCGATTGTCTCAAATTTACTTATCATAATACTTCCTTCAGCCCAAAATATCTAAGTTGGACGTGCTCCTTCTGCGCTGAAATCTATGATGAACTGCTTTGTTATTCTCTTCATCGTTTGGGCTGCTCCAAACGCATCTTACTATTTTATTCGACCCTACGTCTAATCTTTTACTATGCGTTTAGTTTACTTTTCTTATTCTGTTGGCTACTTATTTACCCTAATCGGCATAAGCTTGTCCCAGCCTCACCTAACTATTGTGAGATAATCAGTTCCTGACTTAAAGGGAATGTTGTTGATATAGGCCATATTTCTATGTTTGCTTATTAACTTAGTGTACGTTTTTAAATAAGCCTCTTCTGTTATTTCTGCTCTATTTGCTTATTAACTTAATCTAAGTCTTAAAATAAGCCTTTCTGTTCTTTCTACTTAATTATAACCTATGTTATAATTTTACTTGTAATTGTCACTTCTGTATTCTTTTATAATCTATATATTATAAATATAATTACTAGTGTCTCTTCTCTATTCTACTCTGTCTTCTTTTATTATGATATTGAATTTTCTTTAATTCTCTTATTTTATATGACAATCTTAGCTTGGGACTACGTCCGATTGTCTCAAATTTACTTATCATAATAACCGCTTTGCCCTTATTCTGCTATCTGCGCAGTAAATGCAGATCTAGTTACATTGCTTCTAGTCTTATCTAATAAACTTGATTTCTTCTTTACTTCCTTTAATTCTTCGCTTTATTTTTTTATATTCTAGGAAGTAGTTCTATTCTATTTGGTTGGTTACAAAAACTGTGCTAAAAATCCATTTCCATATTTAATACTAAATACTAAAAGAAATACTATAGACAATAATCCGTAATTGCAAGATATTTCTTTTGTTATTTCTTTACTTTTTGGGTAGAGCAAAATACAGTAGAGTCTCTATTTTACAGTAATTCCCTTTTTCTTTCTTTTATTCTTGCAATTACGTTTATCGTTGTCTTTTAAATATTAAACCATGGAAATGTATTCTCTTCTTTAAACCAACCACTAATATATCACTAACTTCCCGATCAAGTTATTAAATTTTCTCCCTTTTTATTTACTTTCCCCATTTTACAGTAAATTTCTATTTTTCACTCTTTATTTAAGTTTTTCTTACTTTACATCTAATTTCTGTAAATCTAGTATTTTTCTATTTTAATCCGTATTTGCGAATTCTTCTCTTTAACTATTTTATTCGCGTAGAAAGAAATAAAAAGAAGTTAATATGTACAGGCTAAATTTCAACTTTAAAATAGATGTAAATAACAGCTGTTAGCACCAAAATTGGTCACTAACCTCGTAGAGAAAGATTGTGTAGAGATATAAGTGATGAAGATAAATTAAACAAGGAATACAGAAAGTAAGAACACCAAATTTATAGTGGTTCAGCGTAATTGCCTACGTCCACTTTGAGGTTAAACTTTATTGATCTTCTTAATAGCTGAATACAAATACAATTCGTGAATCAAATGCTTGAATGAAGTTGTTAAGTAGATAAGATGAGTCTCAAAAATGGCAGAGTCTTCCCAGTGTTCTCCAAAAAGGATCCATTTCATTGTGGACCTGCCCTTCTATTTATAGAGGAAGATGGGTTGGACTTCCTTCATGGGCTTAGGAACAAGGTGCCTCTGCCCATAGTGGGTGAATCTGCGCACCAAGCCAGGCAGGCCGAATGCTCTTGCTTTATTGTGGGCCTGACAACTTGCTACCACCTCCAGTCTCTCCTTGATCAGAATCTTGTCTAGTGCTAATGATAATTTCTTCAACTGTCGTTTTGTAACCGGGCCAAGATGCCGGTTAACACTTGCCCCCCAAAGTGTGTCGTGTGAAGCAACACAACACGCTTTGAATCAGCGAGTATTCCTTGTCTTCAGAAAGAAATCCACCATGTTTCTTGAATAGTCATTATCCTCCAATTTATCCTCCCAAGGTGTTGTATCCTTCTTTGGTCATCGTGATGCTCGGTCGATTCCCAATATTATAAATCCAGGGTTGTAGTTCATTAGTGGCCATCCGTGTCTGATTCTGCAGAGCTAATAAGCTTCGGCTATATGATCTAGTCTTCTCTTAATAACCCTTAGTGAGAATTCAATTTCTGTTGATTTCAAGAAGTTGAACTTTTTCGGATGTACACATGCACGTTCGGGTACATGTTCTTGCCATTGGCTCTCGGATGCGTTTTATATGCTCATAAGTCATCACCAACTCCGTCTAGTTTAATTGCAATTCAATCGTGATTCCTTGTTTGTATTTTCTGTGAAATAAGGGTTGCAATCAGCCACTTGAGGAGTTTTCCAAACCTCTCTTCAGTACAGACTCTATGATTTTGTTCACAGCTTCAACCTGTCCATTTGCAGTTATAATGGATCATGGAAGGTCATAAGGACAGATGACGTTACGGATAAAAAGTTGATTATTTTCTTCATCTTGGTCGTGGTTAAGAGTTCTTCATCTGCCCATTTGGTGACGTAATCAATTGCTATGATGGTGTATTTCACACCACCTTTAGGATCGACAAGAAGATGATTTCAGTGCCCCCAAGTGCCAAACGGCTATGAACTAGCCATTTGACTAATTTCCAACGGCGGGGTTCCCAGATTTTTTGCATACATCTTGCACTCGTCACATTGTCTAGCATGATCAACCGCATTTGGGTTGATAGTTGGCCAGTAATACCTATAACAGAGTATCTTCTTTATCATGGTTTTCCCCCTGATGTTATTACCGCATTCTTCTTCATAGACTTTGCTCAAGATATCATCATGGGCGATATGCTGAAGCAAGGGGATGGATAAACTCCTTTTGACACACGACTTATTCTTAGATTATCTGGCGTGAAGCTTTGAGGAGGATGTGTCATTTTCCATTCCTCCGTTCAGTAAGAATTCCTCATTGTAGATAGTCTTTGATAGGAGTCAACCATGACACCTTTTCATTTTGTTCGCTGAGTATGTGTGTAATGATGTAATACGTGAAGTCGGTTAGTAGCTCTTGGACTTGGCCGAGATAAGGAGCAAGACAATGCCCCCTACCAAGATCAACTTCCTTAAATTTGTATACTACCAATCAAGAATCACAAAAGATATGTAAAGTTTTCACTTCAAATCCTCTAGCAAGTTTGAGGCTGGCAGTCAAGGCTTCATACTAAGCATCGTTGTTTGTTACAAGTAAATCGAGTTTTAGGACGTAGCAGATTGATCGTTCCTCAGGAGTCATTATCAAGCCATAACACTGATCATTGGATGCTCCATCTACGTACATTTTCCATCTTATGGTTGGTTCTCTGCTACTCTTCGAGTAGTCATCTGAGGTAGTGAATTTGGGTGTGAGGTCTGCTAATTTCCGTCCTTGGATAGCCCTTCGTGGGAAATAAGTGATATTGAATTAGCTTAGTTCGATATTCTATTTAAGTAGTCTTTCAGACATCTTAGGTCATTATGTGCCCTGTCGCAATGGCTGGTAGGCATAACGTTGATGGGGTGAGCCTAAAAATAAGAGTGGATCTTTCATGATGAAATCAATAGAGATTGTGCTAGCTTTTGTAGCTTCGGATTGATATCCAATGAATGGCTTGCGATAGTTAATGAAATCACATATGCATGTCAGAATGGGTCCAAGGGAACATATCATCATTTATTCAGAAAAATCCAACTAATTTTTTTATCATCACTGCACTGAGTTGTGATCCGATATTCAGCACCCGGAAAAGGTCGCCATGGCTGGCTGCTATGTTGACCGTCAGCTTAGCAGGTGCCATCCCAGATTCTTTGAGTAAAGATGTAACTATTTTGCATAACATTCAATGTGAAATATGGTTGGGACGGTCAATGTTGATGGTTACTCTGGTCGAATCCTAGAGTCTTGCCATGAGTTGTTAAGTCAAATAACGAAGGGCTCTGAATGCTCTAATTGATTATCTACAAATGGCCAAAGATCAGGCTTAAAAGCACGTTGAAGGAAATGTCGAGTAGGGGCCAGCCTCGAGTTGCGTGCAACTGCATAGCTGGATCTTGCTATGAGTTTGAATTTGCTTGTATATTCGAGTAACGCATTTTCTATTCAATGCATTCATGATCCTTCACTCGCCCTTCGCGTTGGAGTGACAGTCAGTTGCCCCCAAGCTTTGGCATCGATTTAACGATTCTATCTCTAGGCATCCTTTCGGTCGTTGCCTTGAGTAGCTGTAAGCACTATATATAAGTTTTAATACTGAGCTATCGTGGCCAGTTTTTGGATGACCATGCGTCTTCTCCCAGTCTCGGGTTGATAAATGTACTGCATGGACGGTTGAGTCTCGTCCTAGCTATGTTTATGTTTTCACCTAAACTCCAAAGACATAGAGGTGATTGGTGAATAGTCGGTTCACATTCATCTTGCTTCTCGCTCGTGCCCCCAGGTCTAGGGCATATACCGATAAGTAGGAAGGCCAGCCATGCCCACTTTAGCTTTACTCTCTTTCCCGTTGAATCGTGGGATCATGTAAGTCGATAGGAGACTAGGTCTCGCCTATCTTGGATTTTATCGTGGTTTTTCATTCCAAGAGGAATACTTCGATGCCACGTAAGTTTCAGGGCGTAATTTGGACAGTGGATGGTCATCCACGTCCACTTTGGTTCATGCTCTGTAATTAGATCTCGGGGTGATGTTGGCTACAAATGTAGTCGGGTTATGCTCATCCAGTTTCATACTCCTCCTGACGAATCGAACGAGGGTGCTGGAGAATTTTTGACCAAGTATTCGTGGTTTACCCTCCTTTCCATACTCTGGGGGTCATAGTTTTTCAAAAAACAAACATCCGAGTCACATTCATATGTGCTTGGTGCGGATCGGCATTGACCCTTGGTCTGAGGTATGATATAGTAGGTTGCTCGTAGCTTTGGATGCCGTTTCGATTGGTTCTGTATTGAGGCCTCCATGCAGTCGCTGCCTCAAGTTATAAAGAACGCCACGCTAGAGCTATAGTAAGCTGTCGTATTCGGCTTTTTAGTGTTTTGTACCCCTGCCCCTAGCATTGATTTGGCCAGGTCACTAGTTGGATGGTCAAACTCCATCCTCAGCGGGTTAATAATCCTCCTGTCGATTCCAGGCCGAAGTTTGCGGAATAGAAAATGGTCGGAATCCACTCGTCTATTTATCGATGTTTATACACCACTCTACATTCTGGTGACTTAGTGTTATTCTCCCTCCGGTTTACTCACGCCCAATTTGTGTTCATGCTTCGGTCCACGCTCCAAGGACTTAGAGATTTGTCGAACGGTTTACGCTTTAGTCCACAGTTCGAGACGCAGAGATTTTCGTCAACTCGTTTATACTCTAGTTCTCACTCTGGGAACTTAGAGTAATCTTGTCCGCTTCTGGGATTTAGGGATTTTTCTGAAGTCGTCTATAATCTAGTCCATGCTCTGGGGACTGAGAGTACTGTAGTCCGCACTCTGGGGACATAGAGGTTTTTGAGTCATTTATACTCTAGTCCGCACTCAGGGGCTTAGAGTACTTTAGTCTGCATTCTGTATCCCATTCCAGAGGGTGAGACCTCTCGGATGGTTGAGAGTTTGCCCGAACCTAGTAGATAATCCTTCTCTTTAAGGTTCTCTTTAAGATTTCGAAAGTCGTTATTCTTTATGCAGGACTATTGCATTCTTGTTTTCCACAATTTTGTGCAGGCCGTTCTGACCCCGAGCCCACTCCGAGGAGCGATGTCGCCAAGGAAGTGGGGGAGAAAACAAGTGAAGCCACTCACGCAGGGGAGGCTTCTGGTCCAGACGCTCAGGTGATCGGAGCGCTTGACGAAGACAAGTCTGAAACCTCCTCTCCTACCGACGGGGGTTATGAAGTAGAAATTACAGGCGCCTCTGAGCATACATCCGAATTGAGCATGGAGGAGTGGCTCGAGAAAGAGAGGGAGGAGACGGTCAAGGTCATAGTAGATCCCCGAGTTGTGGACTTGGACGATCCTTTGAACAAGCCGTTGAAGGTCATCCTTCCTGGCGGGTCCAAGCCCATGGAAGGCCCCCGTACTCCTTCAGTTGCTACCCCTCTATCAAAGAAGAGTACCAAGGGTAAATGCTCTGGAGAGGAGCCGTCTGGAAAGAAGTTGAAGAAGCACAAGAAGTGATTACTATCCTCGTTCAACGAGGGTTAGTTTAAGTCATGTAATTATTTTCATCTATTTCCTTAGTCCTTGTAGATAGAATGTCGACTCTGAACTTTGGAGGGGTTGTAATAGAAACTCATTTCTGAATAAGGTTTAGTTCCTTTTTCTGTCTTACAAAAGACTCTTATTGTTCAGTTTTCTTTGTGATTGTGATTTTAATCCAAGCAGTTGTGAGTAACATAGACTTCTCAGTCCATCTTCATATAACTCGGAAACTCTTCGGGAGTCGTTGAACTTCCATTCTGTGCTTCGAGCACTTAGAATACTTTCTAGCCCATATGTCAGGGATTTGAAAAATTCAAGTCATTTGTGTCATAGTTCATATTCAGGGAACTTGGAGATCCGATTCGCTTATATTCGAGTCTGCACTCTGGGGAGTTAGATTACTCTAGTCCGCACTCTGGGGACTTGGAGGTTTAAGTCATTTATACTCTAGTCCGTGCTCTGGGGACTTAGAGTACTCCAGTCCGCAATCTATTTAAGTCGTTTATACTCTAGTCCGCGCTTTGGGGACTTAGAGTACTCCAGTCCGCACTCTGGGGACTTGGAGTTTTTAGTCATTTATACTCTAGTCCGCGCTCTGGGGACTTAGAGTACTCCAGTCCGCACTCTGGGGACTTGGAGGTTTAAGTCGTTTATACTCTAGTCCGCACTCTGGGGACTTAGAGTACTCCAGTCCGCACTCTGGGGACTTGGAGGTTTTAGTCATTTATACTCTAGTCCGCGCTCTGGGGACTTAGAGTATTCCAGTCCGCACTCTGGGGACTTGGAGGTTTTAGTCATTTATACTCTAGTCCGCGCTCTGGGGACTTAGAGTACTCCAGTCCGCACTCTGGGGACTTGGAGGTTTAAGTTGAGAGTAGTCGTATTTCCACTCTTTAATTTGTATTCATCTACTGTATCGAGGCTAATGTCGTCGAATGAACAATCGAACCACGTTTGCTCACGGAATGAGATTCTGCCCCCTAGGATGAGGGACGAAATTTGAAAAATGGACGATCGATTCTCGTCCGCTTGGTGATTATAGCTCTTCCAATCAAGTCAAGGAAGGAGGTATATGACAGATGGTTGAATCACATCCATGTTGGGTTAGATAGCCAAATCTCTTACAATTTGCTTCGTATCTCCTTCTAGAAAATAAGGATAATAGATTGTTGAGTAGACAAAGTAAGTTGCATATGTTCCAAGGTGCAGTCGTGTCCATATATTGACAGTGATGGTTAGCGAGTACGCAGTCTACCATAGCTACTTCAAGTTGGGCTTTCGAACAACCTTTCGTGTTCAGGGTAGGATTTGATGTGTAGATGATCAAATCACGTCCACTTTTGACGGATCCCGGTGTCACTGAGCTTCATGAGGGGTATCTGTATTTTGTCGAACTTTGTTCTATGACTCGATTGGAGTGGATGATCGGGCCATATTCATTCCAAGCAGTTTAGGTCTCCAAGTCAAATGTGGAGGTTGATGGATGGATGGTCGGTTGTTTGAATCGATCATAAGTTGAGCATACGAACTCGGATCGTCTTGAAACTTGGAACATTGGCTTCCCTGGCTTTGATTGTTATGTCTTGTTAATCGTGGCTCGATCCAAACTCGGACAAAATCCATCGATATCCATAGTGAGCCTTTGTGTAACCGATCTCCAAGACGAACTGTCACTGGTTTCTAATCAAGTTCTTGGTGTCACGGCCTTGCTAAAAGGCGGGATAACATTTGCCCCCCAAAGGACGTCTTGTGTAAACATGACATGCTTTGAAAAACCGCAGTCTTTCATGCTGAATATTTCCGTTCAGTTGATTGCTTGACAGTCGTCTCTTAATCGTTTCGTTGCAATCTTCTTTTAGACAAATGTTCAACTAGCATGCTTTGCTTTGGTTCTGCCCCCAGTTTTGGGGATGAGTATGGAGTTGATGTATGTTTATACTCCGTCTCGCACTCTGGGAGTACGGAGTTGTGTAGATGTTTATACTCCGTCTCGCACTCTGGAAATACGGAGTTGATTAATGTTTATACTCCGTCTCGCACTCTGGGAGTACGGAGTTAAGCGAATGTTTATACTCCGTCTCACACTCTGGAAGTACGGAGTTGATTAATGTTTATACTCCGTCTCGCACTCTGGAAGTACGGAGTTGATTAATGTTTATACTCCGTCTCGCACTCTGGGAGTACGGAGTTGATTAATGTTTATACTCCGTCTCACACTCTGGGAGTACGGAGTTAAGTAGATGTTTATACTCTGTCTCGCACTCCGGGAGTACGGAGTTGATTAATGTTTATACTCTGTCTCGCACTCTGGGAGTACGGAGTTAAGTAGATGTTTATACTCCGTCTCGCACTCTGGGAGTACGGAGTTGATGAATGTTTATACTCCGTCTCGCACTCTGGGAGTACGGAGTTGATCAATGTTTATACTCCGTCCCGCACTCTGGGAGTACGGAGTTAAGTAGATGTTTATACTCCGTCTCGCACTTTGGGAGTACGGAGTTGTGCAAAGGATCGTCGTGTATCAACCCATTTTTAGCCTTGATGTGATGGCTTGCCCCCGAGCTCGAGTTTCACTTAGCGAGTGGCTGGTCGTATCGCAGCCGCTCTCTACTTGAATAAATTCCACTTGCAGGATGGAATTCAGCTCTCCGTGCATCGTGATGTTGTACATTGTATTTAATCCATAGCCCCAAATCAAAGGCATATGGTTGATGATGAGCAATAGAATTATTCTCGTCCAGATGTAACTCCACACGTCCGATCATGGTCTGCGTAGATTGGTTGGCAACCAAATCTGAGTACCTGGACACCTGCATCGTTTTGAAAGTAGTTTAGTTCAAGCTAGTCGTAGTTCATAGAACAATTGAAATAGAGATGGAAATGGAAATAATTCAAAGAAGATTATGGTAAATCTCATTGATATGTGAAGCAACATCGTGTGCTCGCTATTCGACTCCGCCCCTGGCTCCTTTCAAAGGGATGTTGGCCGTCAACCGTCCAATTGATAATCATAGCCCTTTATTAATAGGCATCAGATATTCGCAGCCCACCATTCTGCAGGACTTGTACATACTATTGAAGCTTTCCTTTCCAGGTCATCTTTTCGATCACACCTCGGAGGTGTTTGTAATCGCTCGTGTTAGGATCAGTGAGCATCTGGGAATATACAACATTCCCCTGATTTTCTTTAGACTTTGGTGTACTCTCTCGAGGTTGGTTTCCAGTACCACTCCGAGTCGTGAGTCTTCAAGTAGAGGTTGTCAATTGAATCTTTCAAAGAGCATATGAGCTAAATTCTGAAGTCTTGTTTCGGCTACTGGGATCTACATCCTTAGCCAACGGGCCTTCATTGTTATTTTTCTTAGTCTGCTCCACTCCTCCTCACTTTAGTTCTGATTCATTTTGTAGAAGAAACGATCCATAGTCGTAGGAGGCTCTTTAGCTAACTAGCTGCTAAAATATATCTGGAGGTCGACTTTCCTCAAACGCGATCAGTATGATACCCTTGTTAGTATTTGGAATAAATTGCTTAGAGCATTGGTTTGCTTGGGGTCATTAAATTCGAAGTGCTGGGTCAGCGAAGAATGGTGCTTGGAGTCATCTTGGCGTTTGCTAGAGTCATATCATCTATGTTCTCCAACCTTTGGGAGTACCGTTTGAATAGCGGTTGCTTGTCTGTTCCCTTGATGTCGTTCATAAGCTGCCGCTAGATCCTCTATGCCCTGGTCGATCATGGGATGTCAGGGAAGTAGATAGAATGTTCCTTTATTAAGTTGATTTTTGAATTCACTATCCGGAGGCACTGCGCTGCGGCTAGGGTTCGGAGGTACCCGAAAAAGATTTTTTTTTGTAAATAGGCGTCGTATAAGAGATCGGTGTAACTTAAATTTCGATCGGCATTGAGGGCCGTTCGGCATGACAAAGTTGCTCGGCATACAAGATTGTTCGGCATTCACACTGTTCGGCATTCACACTGTTCGGCAATCCACACTGTTCGGCATCCACACTGTTCGGCATTCCACACGTGTTCGACATTGACACTGTTCGGCGTCCACACTGTTCGGCATTCCACACTGTTCGGCATCCACACTGTTCGGCATTCCACACATGTTCGGCATTCCACACTGTTCGGCATTCACACTGTTCGGCACCATCGAGTCGTTCGGCATACAATACCGTTCGGCATTACAGAGGCGCTCGACATTCATTCTTGTTCGGCACAACCGAGTCGTTCGGCATACACTACCGTTCGGCATTACAGAGGTGTTCGGCCTAGAGGTATGGTCGGCCTGGAAGGGCATTCGGCCTAGAGGTATGTTTGGCCTGGAAGGGCATTCGGCCTAGAGGTATGTTCGGCCTGGAAGGGCATTCGGCCTAGAGGTATGTTCGGCTTGGAAGGGCGTTCGGCCTAGAGGTATGGTCGGCCTGGAAGAGCGTTCGGCCTAGAGGTATGGTCGGCCTGGAAGAGCGTTCGGCCTAGAGGTATGTTCGGCCTGGAAGAGCGTTCGGCCTACCCCTTTTCTGGAGCGTTCGGCATACGCCTTTTCTGGGGCGTTCGACATACGCCTTTTCTGGGGCGTTCGGCATACGCCTTTTCTGGGGCGTTCGGCATATGCTTTTTCTGAGGCGATCGGCATAAGCCTTTTCTGGAGTGATCGGCCGAATTGCCTTCAGAGGAGGGTCGGCCTTCATTCAACTTGAGTGCAAACTTCAACGTCCAATCCCCAGATCTTGCGTACATCAGTGAATCCAATCTACGGCTATCAGCTTCCTTTAGATTTCTTTCAAATCTGAGTAGAATAGGAAGTTTTCTAGTAAACAACTGGATCTATCTCGCGAATATGGAAATCCACTAGTAGATGATGAGCTCCAATCAAGCTGAGAATTCAATTCTCAGTGAAAGCACCAAAGTGTTAGCACCAAAATTGGTCACTAACCTCGTAGAGAAAGATTGTGTAGAGATATAAGTGATGAAGATAAATTAAACAAGGAAGAGAATGCTAATTTAAATACAGAAAGTAAGAACATCAAATTTATAGTGGTTCAGCGTAATTGCCTACGTCCACTTTGAGGTTAAACTTTATTGATCTTCTTAATAGCTGATTACATATACAATTCGTGAATCAAATGCTTGAATGAAGTTGTTAAGTAGATAAGATGAGTCTCAAAAATGGCAGAGTCTCCCCAGTGTTCTCCAAAAAGGATCCATTTCATTATGCCCCTGCCCTTCTATTTATAGAGGAAGATGGGTTGGACTTCCTTCATGGGCTTAGGAACAAGGTGCCTCTGCCCATAGTGGGTGAATCTGCGCACCAAGCCAGGCAGGCCGAATGCTCTTGCTTTATTGTGGGCCTGACAACTTGCTACCACCTCCAGTCTCTCCTTGATCAGAATCTTGTCTAGTGCTAATGATAATTTCTTCAACCGTCGTTTTGTAACCGGGCCAAGATGCCGGTTAACAACAGCAAATAACTGTGAATAACTGTAAGTTTCTTACTTTTAGGCTTATGCCTTTCTCTAATTGTCAAACCTAATATTATTCATATTTAATTGGATTAACATCTCCATTTCCCATATAATAACTAAATATAAGCTTTCTTATACAATTTACAGTTTTCAACAGAACTAATTTACTGAAATAAATGCTGAAATTAAATATTAAAGGGAATTTGATGATAATATATCATAAACGTAAAAGATATATAATTTAAACCCACTCACATGTCATCCTTAGCTCTGCTTATGCTTAGCTTGGCTCCATGGTCTTCCTGGATTCCCTTCTAAGGTGTCTAATATTTTTATTGAGAAGATCTTCTCCCTAGAAATATTTTCTTTTAGGGTCCAGCCTCAGGCAATAAACCCAATTGGGAGAAAATCTGATTGTGAGAAAATAGCTAGGCCTAGGGTTCTATTTATAGTGGAGTTTGGGGATCTCAAACCATTGGATTCTTGGATTGAATCTGAAGTCACCACGCCACAGGGTCGTTTGGTGACATCAGATGCATCAACGTATGGCTCAGATCGCGTAAAAATCGATTTTACATGGCTCGACCCGTACCTGGACCAGATTGCATCCAGGTAGTAACGCGGGTCGACCCTAGGGTCGACCTATGCTTCCTTCGGGTCTACCTGGTGGTCGACCTAGGGAGTTCAGGGTCGACCTATGGGTCGACCTATGCTTCCTTCGGGTCGACATGTGCTTCCTTCGGGTCGACCTGGCGGTCGACCTAGGGAGTTCAGGGTCGACCTATGGGTCGACCCATATACGTTTTTTTTTCTTTTCTATTTTCGATTATTTCCCGCTTTTTCGTTTCTCTCATAACTTCTTCGTATTGACTCGGATTATGACAAGTTATATATGGAAATTGATCAAAAAATCGCCACGGACACAATGGTATAAGTTTCGAGGCCATATTCTGAAAATTCCAAAAAAAATTATTTTCATTGTTCATCGTTATTTGATTATTTAATTATCTAAAAATGCGGGGTGTTACATTCCTCCATCCTTTAGGAAATTTTGTCCCCGAAATTTGATAAGGGTAAAACTATGTAATTCTCCACATCAATCACATCCATTTTGTGTACATCCATTTTTTGAACGATCCGTGTCTTTGTGCAATGTGTCATTCAACATAAAATATAGGCATGTACATGAATTTCTATGCGGTACCTCCTATATGAATGTTTTTGTTCTTTAAAAACTCCTTTTTAAAATATGATGCACACATCCTAAATATACTTGCAATTTTTATATGAATGCAATCTTTTGAAAACTCAAAACGTTTTTCATCCAATTTTTCCCACACTCATACTGAATAGGGGTGTAGTTCAACGAATTTTTCATCCAAATCCTACAACACAACTTTTAATATTCGAATTTCAGAAAAATATGATTTTCCGAATTCGATTTTGTTATGTCAGAAAGAAGGTAGAAAACGAAAAAACTTCACATTTCTCCATTTTACTTTTGCGTACCCCTCCCTTCGTACTTGGAACTTATGCCGCTATCCTATAAAATCTCTATTTTCTTTCCCAAGCATGGTTTACATAAGAAAGATTTTTCTTTTCAAACTTTTTCCCAAGCTTAATTTATGGGAAAGATGTATTTTTCTTTTGCAATTCTCATTTATTTCTATTGATGTTTCTGTCGCTTTCTTTAGATCTTATAGTTTTTCTTTTAGTTACTTTTATTTGCTTTTACTTTTCTTATATAGCAGCTAAACACAGCTATCTTCTAGGGCTAGGAGGCCTAGGACCATGTCCACTCTGACATAGAATGGTCCTACTCTAGGAATCCAAGTAACTCATATGCTCCTCCTGCCGCCTATTACTTTTTACTAACTTATGTTGTATTACTCACGATAAATAAGATCTATTCATCTTTTCCTTTTCATACTCAAAATGGAATAACCAAGTCTCATTTACTGTAATGAATAAGGATTTTAATCTATGTGGTCTCTATCTAAAAAGGCAACTAAGCTTGCGGTAATTTTCTCTTTACCTTTACTTTTTATTTTCCCCAACTAAGGTCTATTTATCCCAATCACTTGTTCTTACTATCTTACTAATATCTGTTTACTATTCTTCTATAGTCTACACACATGAAGCAACATTCGTAGGTTCTCACCAGTGTCCTATACACTTTACGGGAAGTTTTATTATTACTACTAAAAGTAATCACTACTATCTCGTACATAGCCCTACCCTTTTTCCCGTCACACCTAGGAAATGATTCCTATCTACTCCATATTTAGAAGTTTGGTTTGATATTTATTATTTCATTTCAAAAATTAAAGCGTCTAAATTTTTGAAACATCTAATCCAAAATTCTTGCCTTTAAAAGTGTTACTTTGAAGTTTCTATTTAATTCAAATGTACTTGGTTACTTAACATTTTACCTTTTTAGACTTGCATTTATACAGACTTTTTTTGAATTTAAATTATTTCCCAAACCTAGAGGGGAAAACTTACAAATTTTAAGTTCAAAACTTATTCCTCTTTTCCTTTTAAAGACCTTTACAACTTTCCTTAAAAATAATTTGGACCTTTTAAATTTAACTGTTTACTAAGTTTTTCTCTTCCAAAAACTTATTCACTTTTTCACCAAACCCTTTTTCTTTAAAACATGCCTTGCTTGTTCTTAAAACATTTTTTTTCTTGACTTCCAAAAATGTCCTCACATGTTTTCAAAACATCTTCTTTTCATAAATTTTCAAATTTACAAAAATTGGAGTAGATAAGAATAATTATTTTATCAAAAAAACCTTCACTTTCGTACTCTTCCAATTACTAACCTTGGAGGAGTTTCTAATTTACTACAAATAGGGATTTTCTACAAAAGGCAAGCAACCAATGCGCATAATCAATGGAAAAATACGAAATTTCCATTGCTTAGCTTTCCTACTAAGGCTCTCTATAATATCCCTTCTAACTAACATTGTCTCTAATTATTACACTTCTTATTACACCTAATGGCTTTATACCTTAATGTATTGGAACAACTTTCTCTTATGAGAAACCATTAATGATAAAACCTTTTGTGAATACTTTAAAAGAGGATTTCATGTTTATGTGAAATTACAAGGAACTTATTTTATAATTTATCGAAATAGGCTATACAAAATATGGTGCTTTCCATACCTTGTACATCTCTTTCACGTATTCCCTATAACTTGCACAAAATATCTTTATTTGTAATTCATAGAAAATTATATCATTATTCATTTTATTCCAACAGGTTAAAGTATGTTTAATCTATATTCACTTACAAAAGATACTTTCTACTAAATTTATTGATTTAACTTACATCTTTTTTTTCAAAAGAACTCATTTTCAAAACTGTTTTATTATTTTTCATAACTAGAAAACATTTTCCAATACTTATTTAAATAATAAGTGTACTTACAAACCACTTCATTTCGATACTTAGAAATTATCTTCAAAACATATTTTTATTTGGGTCAAAACAGATGTTGCGTAAAACACCGTTACTACAACCCAAAATACTAGTTTATGGATTCAATTAAAATAAATTTTAATAAATCCAATATGCCATGTAAAAACATTTCCTTTGGGAGTCACCTACTATAACAATAGTGTCATAGTCTACGCTTCCTTTACTTTTATCGAAAGCATCTATTACAACAATAAATGTTGTAACCTACATTTCCGATACTTAACACACTCTAGGTTTTTTATATTTAAAATCTTTGTTTACAAAGAAACTGGCGAGCTATACATGCTCTATAATTCTTCGAAAAGAATTTCACTTTTGACAAAATTTACATCATATAAAAACCAATTTAAATTTCATACCACATATTTTTTTCAAAAGCCCAATATTTACTTTCTCATATATATTAATAATTATATTTTTCAACTTTTCACTTCCAAAAGTTTTATTTTATTGGGCTAGACATAAAGTGGATTTTCTTCTTACTAAAACCTCTTATTCCTTCCAAAATAAAAACACTCTCCCTACTATCCCTAGGGAATTTCCCTACTTTCTATAACATATGGATACCAATCTTCTCTCAAAACATGGCTTATTTGTACGCTATAAATTGATAATAACATAGGGCTCAACATGCTTGGGTCATCCCAAACCCAACTAGCAAACTATGCACAAATATACTTCTAAAAAACTTTACATATGTTAAAATCTATAATTGGGGACTATTTGGATTTTAGTACATAATATATTTATATTTTATTCAAAAATACAAAGTCGTTCACTCACTATCTACCTAGGAATCCTAAACCTAGGCTCTGATACCAAATGTAACAACCCGAATTCTAGTGGGTTCGGATTTTTCGCAAAAATGCTAGAATCCAAGCCCGCTGAAGCCCGAGTTGGTTTTCTGGTATCCTGTAAATACGCAAAGACAAATATATCAAAACTCAGATAAATATCTCACAGCGGAACTGACTAAAATATAATAGTAATTAAATACTCACCAAAATAATAACACTTTCTAAACAAGTGTCTCAAAGCTGGAATTCTCTACCATCTACCTAACCTGTAGGATGTTATGAGGAGGGGGTCAGAACTAAAGTTCTGGTGAATGGACAAATCATATGCTTCTAAGTTTAATTCTATATATACAGCTTTACTTCCATTTTTTGTTATATTAGGTTTATTGGGTTTATAATACTCTCGCCCCTATGCGTGAATCGTACCCATCTACTCTCTAGTAGATCAAAACCTAATAACTAATATATATGTAGCTATATGCCCAATGACCGTATCGATCCTAGGTACTACCCATAGTTCCTTCCGTATCCTCCTCGAAAAGGACTCCATCGTCTCGCTGCTAGGGCGTGAAGTGACTACATCTGTAAAGGACTGCCTCGTAAGGCCTACAATACAGATGTTCTGTCGTTTGCTATGAAAATGTAAAACTGTGTTCGCACTAGCCTATACTAATGCTCGGACATCCATAATGTACCACCCAGTGCGTACCTTGAGGACTATACGTAATCGTTCTGCCTACTCCCTGAATCCCACTAAACAAGGTCTACCTTGTCGGTCGGGGATTTTCTATATCTGTAAAGGACTGCCTCGTTAGGCCTACAATACAGATATCCTACTTGGTTTGTCTCTTTTCTCATCGTGGCTATGGCCCCACGCAGCTGCCCCTCTACTAATCGAAAAACCTCTAAAGAGCTAAGTGGTTGTGCCCTACTGCAAACAATATAAACATCCAATTGGCTATTCCCCTCATCCAATGTCTCGATAGTGAAAGAATCATTGGCCTTTTGGTTTAACTCTAGTCTTTCCCGAACTCGTTTCTTGGTTTGATGATGGCCTGATGTCCGCATGCGACTATCCTTTTGGGTCCTGCCCACTAAAACCCACTCTTTAGTTAGAGTACGGTGTCATATGAATATCCTACTCCAAACATCAACCCTTTTGATTACCTACAAGGTCCTACTATGAAAAAGCAGTCAATGCATACTCTCTTGATGGAACTCCTACAAACCTGCCTCCGGGGGACTTCTTCGTTACGCCTACCACAGAGGGCCATCCTAGGGTACCCTTACGTCCCGTTGAAGTTTCATACTTTCTTTAGCCTTAAAATATCTAAGTTGGACGTGCTCCTTCTGCGCTGAAATCTATGATGAACTGCTTCGTTAGGCTCTTCATCCTTTGGGCTGCTCCAAATGCATCTTATTATTTTATTAGACCCTACGTCTAATCTTTTACTATGCGTTTAGTTTACTTTTCTTATTCTGTTGGCTACTTATTTACCCTAATTAGCATAAGCTTGTCCCAGCCTCACCTAACTATTGTGAGGCAATCAGTTCCTGACTGAAAGGGAATGTTGTTGGTATATGCCCTATTTCTATGTTTGCTTATTAACTTAGTGTACGTTTTTAAATAAGCCTCTTATGTTATTTCTGCTCTATTTGCTTATTAACTTAATCTAAGTCGTAAAATAAGCCTTTTCTGTTCTTTTTGCTTAATTATAACCTATGTTATAATTTTACTTGTAATTGTCACTTCTGTATTCTTTTATAATCTATATATTATAAATATAATTACAAGTGTCTCTTCTTTATTCTAGTATGTCTTCTTTTATTATGATATTGAATTTTCTTTAATTCTCTTATTTTATATGACAATCTTAGCTTGGGTCTATGTCCGATTGTCTCAAATTTCTGTAAATCTAGTATTTTTCTTACTTTACATCTAATTTCTGTAAATCTAGTATTTTTCTATTTTATTTTATTTTTTATGAATTCTTCTCTTTAACTATTTTATTCACGTAGAAAGGAATAAAAAGAAGTTAACATTTATATGCAAAATTTCAACTTTAAAATAGATGTAAATAACAGTAAATAACCGTGAATAACTGTAAATTTCTTACTTTTAGGCTTATGCCTTTCTCTAATGGTCAAGCCTAATATTATTCATATTTAATTGGATTACTATCTCCGTTTTCCATATAATAATTAAATATAAGATTTCTTATACAATTTACAGTTTTCAACAGAACTAATTTACTAAAATAAATGCTGAAATTAAATATTAAAGGGAATCTGACGATAATATATCATAAACGTAAAAGATATATAATTTAAACCCACTCACATGTCGTCCTTAGCTCTGCTTGTGCTTAGCTTTGCTCCACGGTCTTCCTGGATCCTCTTCTAAGGTGCCTAATATTTTTATTGAGAAGATCTTCTCCCTAGAAATATTTTCTTTTTAGGGTCCAGCCTCAGGAAATGAACCCAATTGGGAAAAAATCTGATTGTGAGAAAAGAGCTAAGCCTAGGGTTCTATTTATAGTGGAGTTTGGGGATCCCAGACCGTTGGATTCTTGGATTGAATCTAAAGCCACCACGCCACAGGGTCATTTGGAGCCATCAGATGCATCAACGTATGGCTCAGATCGCGTAAAAATCAATTTTACTTGGCTTGGCTCGTACCTGGACGAGATTGCGTCCAGGTAGTGACGCGGGTCGACCCTAGGGTCGGCCTGTGCTTCCATCGGGTCGACCTGGCGGTCGACCTAGGGAGTTCTGGGTCGACCTATGGGTCGATCCATATACGTTTTTTATTCTTTTCTATTTTCGATTATTTCCCGCTTTTTCGTTTCTTTTATTACTTCTTCGTATTGACTCGGATGACAAGTTATATATGGAAATTGATCAGAAAATCGCCACGGACACAATGGTATAAATTTCGAGGCCATATTTAGACAATTCCAAAAAAATATTTTCACTGTTCATCATTATTTGGTTATTTAATTATCTAAAAATGCGGGGTGTTACATTCTCTCACCCTTTAGGAAATTTCAATCCTGAAATTCGATAAGGGTAAAACTATGTAATTCTCCGCATCAATCACATCCATTTTGTGTACATCTAATTTTTGCAACCATCCGTGTCTTTGTGCAAAGTGTCATTCAACATAAAATATATGCATGTACATGAATTTCTAAGCGGTACCTCCTATATGAATGCTTTTCTTCTTTGAAAACTCCATTTTAAAATATGATGCACACATCCTAAATATACTTGCAATTTTTATATGAATGCAATCTTTTGAAAACTTAAAACGTTTTTCATCCAATTTTTCCCACACTCCTACTGAATAGGGGTGCAGTTCAACGAATTTTTCATCCAAATCCTACAACACAACTTTTAATATTCGAATTTCAGAAAAATCTAATTTTCCGAATTCGATTTCTTGTGTCAAAAAGAAGGTAGAAAACAGAAAAACTTCACATTTCTCCATTTTACTTTTACATACCCCTCCCTCCGTACTTGGAACTTATGCCACTATCCTATAAAATATTTTCTTTCCCAAGCACGGTTTACATAAGAAAGATTTTTCTTTTCAAACTTTTTCTCAAGCTTAATTTATGGGAAAGATGTATTTTTCTTTTGCAATTCTCATTTATTTCTATTGACGTTTCTGTCACTTTCTTTAGATCTTACTGTTTCTCTTTTAGTTACTTTTATCTGCTTTTACTTTTCTTTAATATAGCACCTAAACACAGCTATCTTCTAGGGCAAGGAGGCCTAGGACCATGTCCACTCTGGCATAGAAAGGTCCTACTCTAGGAATTCAAGTAACTCATATGCTCCTCTTGCCGCCTATTACTTTTTACTAACTTATGTTGTATTACTCACGATGAATAAGATCTATTCATCTCTTCCTTTCCATACTCAAAATGGAATAACCAAGTCTCATTTACTGTAATGAATAAGGATTTTAATCTATGCAGTCTCTATATAAAAAGACAACTAAGCTTGGGGAAATTTTCTCTTTACCTTTACTTTTCATTTTTCCCCAACTAAGGTCTATTTATCCCAATCACATGTGTCTTACTATCTTACTAATATCACTTTACTATTCTTATGTAGTCTACATACATGAAGCAACATTCCTAGGTTCTCACTATTGTCCTATACACTTTACGGGAACTTTTATTATTACTACTAATAGTAATCACTGCTATCTCGTATATAGCCCTACCCTTTTTCTCATCACACCTAGGAAATGTTCCTATCTATTCCATATTTAAAAGTTTGGTTTGATATTTATCATTTCATTTCAAAAATTAAAGCTTCCAAAATTTTGAAATATCAAATCCCAAAATTCTTTCCCTTAAAAGTGTTACTTTGAAGTTTCTATTGAATTCAAAGGTACTTGGTAACTTAACATTTTACCTTTCTAGACTTGCATCTTTACAACTTTTTTTTGAATTTAAATTATATCCCAAACCTAGTGGGGAAAACTTACAAATTTTAAGTTCAAAACTTATTCCTCATTTCCTTTTAAAGACCTTTACAGCTTTTCTTAAAAATATTTTGGACCTTTAAATTTAACTGTTTACTAAGTTTTTCTCTTCCAAAAACTTATTCACTTTTTCACCAAACCATTTTTCTTTAAAACATGACTTGCTTGTTCTTAAAACATTTTTTTCTTTACTTTCAAAAATGTCCTCACATGTTTTCAAAACATCCTCTTTTCATAAATTTTCAAATTTACAAAAACTGGAGTAGATAAGAACAATTATTTTATCAAAAATCCATTAACTTTCATACTCTTCCAATTATCTAACCTTAGAGGAGTTTCTAATTACTACAAATGGGGATTTTCTACAAAGGCAAGCAACAAATGCGCATAATCAATGGAAAAATATGAAATTTTCATTGCTTAGCTTTCCTACTAAGGCTCTCTATAATATCCCATCTAACTAACACTGTCTCTAATTAGTACACTTCTTATTACACCTAATGGCTTTATACCTTAATGTATTGGAACTACTTTCTCTTATGAGAAATCATTAACGCTAAAACCTTCTATGAATCCTTTAAAAGAGGATTTCATGTTTATGTGAAATTACAAGGAACTTATTTTATAATTTATTGAAATAGGCTATACAAAATATGGTGCTTTCCATACCTTGTACATCTCTTTCACGTATTCCCTATAACATGCACAAAACATCTTTGTTTGTGATTCATAGAAAATTATATCATTATTCATTTCATTCCAAAAGGTTAAAGTATGTTTAGTCTATATTCAATTACAAAAGATACTTCATACTAAATTTATTGATTTAACTTGCATCTTTCTTTTCAAAAGAACTCATTTTCAAAACTGTTTTAATATTTTTCATAACTAGAAAACATTTTCAAATACTTATTCAAATAATAAATATACTTACAAACCACTTTCTTTCAATACTTAGAAATTATCTTCAAAACACGTTTTTATTTGGATCAAAATAGATGTTGCGTAAAACACCGTTACTACGACCCAAAAATACTGGTTTATGGATTCAATTAAAATAAATTTTAATAAATCCCATATGCTATGTAAAAACAATTCTTTTGGGAGTCACCTACTATAACAATAATGTCATAGTCTATGCCTTATTTATTTTTACCGAAAACAACAATTACAACAATAAAGGTTCTAACCTACGTTTCTGATACTTAACACACTCTAGGTTTTTTATATTTAAAATCTTTGTTTACCTACAATGAAACTAGCGAGCTATACATGCTCTATAATTCTTCGAAAAGAATTTCACTTTTAACAAAATTTACATCATATAAAAAACAATTTAAATTTCATACCACTTATTTTTTTCAAAAGCCCAATATTTACTACCTCAAATATATTAATAATTATATTTTTCAACTTTTCAATTCCAAAAGTTTCATTTTATTGGGCTAGACATAAAGTGGATTTTCTTTTTACTAAAACCTCTTATTCCTTCCAAAATAAAAACACTCTCCCTACTATTCCTAGGGAATTTCCCTACTTCCTGTAACATATGGATACCAATCTTCTCTCAAAACATGGCTTATTTGTACGCTATAAATTGGTGATAACATAGGGCTCAACATACTTGGGTCATCTCAAACCCAACCAGCAAACTATGCACAAATATACTTCTAAAAAACTTTGCATATGTTAAAATCTATAATTGGGGACTATTTGGATTTTAGTACATAATATGTTTGTATTTTATTCAAAACTACAAATACGTTCACTCACTATCTACCTAGGAATCCTAAACCTAGGCTTTGATACCAAATGTAACAACCCGAATTCCAGGGGGTCCGGATTTTTCGCAAAAATGCTAGAATCCAAGCCCAGTGAATCCCGAGTTGGGTTTCTGGTATCCTACAAATAGGCAAAGACAAATATATCATAGCTCGGATAAATATCTTACAGCGGAACTGACTAAAATATAATAGTAAGTAAATACTCACCAAAATAATAACACTTTCTAAACAAGTGTCTCAAAGCAGGAAAGTCTCTGCCATCTACCTAACCTGTAGAATGTTATGAGGAGGGGGTCAGAACTAAAGTTTTGGTGAATGGGCAAATCAAATAATTCTAAGTTTAATTCTACATATACCGTTTTACTTCCATTTTCTATTATATTAGGTTTACTGGGTTTATAATACTCTCGCCCCTATGCGTGAATCATACCCATCTACTCTCTAGTAGATCAAAACCTAATAACTAATATATATGTAGCTATATGCCCAATGACCGTATCGGTCCTAGGTACTATCCTTAGTACCTTCCGTATCCTCCTCGAAAAGGACTCCATCGTCTCGCTGCTAGGGCGTGCTGTGACTACATTGTAAAGGACTGCCTCGTAAGGCCTACAATACAAATGTTCCGTCGTCTGCTATGAAAACGTAAACCTGCGTCTGCACTAGCCTATACTAATACTCGGACATCCACATTGTACCGCCCAGTGCGTACCTTGAGGACTATACGTAATCGTTCTGCCTACTTCCTGAATCCCACTAAACAAGGTCTACCTTGTACGGAACTCGGTCGGGGATTTTCTATATCTGTAAAGGACTGCATCGTTAGACCTACAATACAGATATCCTACTTGGTCTGTCACTTTTCTCATCGTGGCTATGGCCCCACGCAGCCACCACTCAACTAATCGAAATACCTCTAAAGAGCTAAATGGTTGTGCCTTACTGCAAACAATCTAAACATCTAATTGGCTATGCTCCTCAATCAATGTCTCGATAGTGAAAGAATCATTGGCCTTTTGGTTTAACTCTAGTCTTTCCCGAACTCGCTTCTTGGTTTGATGATGGCCCGATGTCCGCATGCGACTATCCTTTTGGGTCCCACCCACTAAACCGTATTCTCTAGTCAAAGTACGGTGTCATACGAATATCCTACTCCAAACAACAACCTTTTTTACTACCTACAAGGTGCTGCCATGCAAAAGCAGTCAAGGCATACTCTCTTGATGTAACTCCTACAGACCTACCTCCGGGGGACTGCTTCGTTACGCCTACCCCAGAGGGCCATCCTAGAGTACCCTCACGTCCCATTGAAGTTTCATACTTCCTTCAGCCCAAAATATCTAAGTTGGACGTGCTCCTTCTGCGCTGAAATCTATGATGAACTGCTTCGTTAGGCTCTTCATCGTTTGGGCTGCTCCAAACGCATCTTACTATTTTATTCGACCCTACGTCTAATCTTTTACTATGTGTTTAGTTTACTTTTCTTATTCTGTTGGCTACTTATTTACCCTAATCGGCATAAGCTTGCCCCAGCCTCACCTAACTATTATGAGATAATCAGTTCCTGACTGAAAGGGAATGCTGTTGGTATAAGCCCTATTTCTATGTTTGCTTATTAACTTAGTGTACGTTTTTAAATAAGCCTCTTCTGTTATTTCTGCTCTATTTGCTTATTAACTTAATCTAAGTCTTAAAATAAGCCTTTTCTGTTCTTTCTACTTAATTATAACCTATGTTATAATTTTACTTGTAATTGTCACTTCTGTATTCTTTTATAATCTATATATTATAAATATAATTACAAGTGTCTCTTCTCTATTCTAGTCTGTCTTCTTTTATTATGATATTGAATTTTCTTTAATTCTCTTATTTTATATGACAATCTTAGCTTGGGACTACGTCCGATTGTCTCAAATTTACTTATCATAATAACCGCTTTGCCCTTATTCTGCTATCTGCGTAGTAAATGCAGATCTAGTTACATTGCTTCTAGTCTTATCTAATAAACTTGATTTCTTCTTTACTTCCTTTAATTCTTCGCTTTATTTTTTTATATTCTAGAAAGTAGTTCTATTCTATTTGGTTGGTTACAAAAATTGTGCTAAAAATCCATTTCCATATTTAATACTAAATACTAAAAGAAATACTATAGACAATAATCCGTAATTGCAAGATATTTCTTTTGTTATTTCTTTACTTTTTGGGTAGTGCAAAATACAGTAGAGTCTCTATTTTACAGTAATTCCCTTTTTCTTTCTTTTATTCTTGCAATTACGGTTATCGTTGTCTTTTAAATATTAAACCATGGAAATGTATTCTCTTCTTTAAACCAACCAACTAATCTATCACTAACTTCCCAATCTAGTTATTAATTTTTCTCCCTTTTTTATTTACCATCCCCATTTTACAGTAAATTTCTATTTTTCTCTCTTTATTTAAGTTTTTCTTACTTTACATCTAATTTTTGTAAATCTAGTATTTTTCTACTTTAATCCGTATTTGCGAATTCTTCTCTTTAACTATTTTATTCGCGTAGAAAGGAATAAAAAGAAGTTAACGTTCACGGGCTAAATTTCAACTTTAAAATAGATGTAAATAACAGCAAATAACCGTGAATAACTATAAATTTCTTACTTTTAGGCTTATGCCTTTCTCTAATTGTCAAGCCTAATATTATCCATATTTAATTGGATTACTATCTCCGTTTTCCATATAATAATTAAATATAAGCTTTCTTATACATTTTACAGTTTTCAATAGAACTAGTTTACTGAAATAAATGCTGAAATTAAATATTAAAGGGAATCTGACGATAATATATCATAAACGTAAAAGATATATAATTTAAACCCACTCACATGTCGTCCTTAGCTCTGCTTGTGCTTAGCTTGGCTCCATGGTCTTCCTGGATCCCCTTTTAAGGTGTCTAATATTTTTATTGAAAGATCTTCTCCCTAGAAATATTTTCTTTTTAGGGTCCAGCCTCAGGCAATGAACCCAATTGGGAGAAAATCTGATTGTGATAAAATAGCTAGGCCTAGGGTTATATTTATAGTGGAGTTTGGGGATCTTAGACCATTGGATCCTAGGATTAAATCTAAAGCCACCACGCCACAGGGTCGTTTGGATCCATTAGATGCATCAACGTATGGCTCAGATCGCGTAAAAATCGATTTTACTTGGCTCGGCTCGTACCTGAATGAGATTGCGTCCAGGTAGTAACATGGGTCGACCCTAGGGTCGATCTGTGCTTCCTTCGGGTCAAACCAGCAGTCGACCTGGGGAGTTCTAGGTCGACCCATATACGTTTTATTTATTTATTTATTTTTCTTTTCTATTTTCGATTATTTCCCGCTTTTTCGTTTCTCTCGTAACTTCTTCGTATTGACTTAGATTTTGACAAGTTATATATGAAAATTGATCGGAAAATCGCCACGGACACAATACTATAACTTTCAAGGCCATATTATGACAATTCCAAAAATGTTTATTTTCACTGTTCATCGTTATTTGGTTATTTAATTATCTAAAAATGCGGGGTGTTACAACCACGTTTAGAATCAGAATCCTCAGTAAGGAGATGGTGTTGTTGTAACACCCTAGATTTTTAGTAACATTATTTAAGATATTTAATTAGCTAAATTAAATAAAATAATGTGTTGATTAGGGGATTGAGATTTGGTTTTATTAAAGGGGTAGCCGTGCCATTTAATAACAAATTAAAAAGGGGTTTAAAATGAATTAGAGGAGGGGTATAATGGGAAAGTGGCCATTCCTCTATATCTTTATCCCATAGCCGTGTATAATTCACACGTTCATTTCATTTCAAAAAATTTATAACTCTAGGTCGACCACCATTAATAAGGAAAAGGGGAAAAAAGGAAGAAGATAAAATAGGAAGAAGCTCAAGCAAATCAAATCTATTCATATCTCAATCTTTTTAATCACAAAGGCTAAGGTGAATAATGTTTACATCTCATTTTTTATTGTGCTTTCAGTTTTAAGATGAATTCTGAATATTTTGCAACGATTTGCAATGTTTTTGAATGATGGAATGAATATATATACTTGATGATGAATTATAGTTTTTCATATTGAATTTATGATATGTTTTAATGTAAAAACCCTATTAAATGACATCTTCATGCCTTGCGAATTTTTATGAAGATCAGAAATAATATTTTGGAGATGGGTTTCAATTTTTAGAAATTTTTGGAATTAATGTGGATTTTTTTATGAATTTTCTAGTAAAGAAAATTATAATTTGGGTTATAAATTATTTACGAGTAAATAATTATGGTTTGGGTCTGAAATTTTTATATGTTAGAAAACATATTAAAAGAGATTTACTAGAATTTTTCCACATTTTTCCTAAGAGTTTTGATAGGTATATAAAATTATTTAAGGTATGGGACTTAAATGTTTTATACATTTTAAAATGGAGAAGGGGCTTTTTGTAAATAATTTGAATTTGTTAATTCTGGAAAATGGCAGCACTTTTGAAAAAGTAATTGGCAACCAATCAGATTTAGACAAATAAGGCAAGTTAGGTACAAATGAAATAGTTTAAAAGTACAAATGAATAGGTTTTTCACTGTTTTGCCTCGTTCAGCACCAGGTTCCGCCTTCATACTATCGCCTTCGGCACGGTAGAAACCAATGCATATGGTATTAGGCAACTGGTACATAATGACCTGGATGTGGGCGAAAGGTATAGGGTCGAAACCATAAGGTTCTGAAAGGGTTGAAGCTTTGCTTTGGTTTTAAAGAAAAATGCGTCTGCTTGCTTTCGACTTGATTGGGTTTCGACTAGGTCAAATGGTTTAAAAGGAAATGGTTTCGATTGGGTTGCATCTTTGTTTTAAATGAACGCTTTCGACTAAGTCGAAACACCTAGCTACCGCCTTTTACCTTTAAACCCAGTAGGTTTCGAAGGGATTGTTTTTTTGTTTTAGAAAATCTGCCCATCTCTCTAATGCTTTCGAAGGGATGGTTTTGACACCATCACTACATTACTTAGGAAATGGCTTCGAAGCAGTTACTTTTGACTTAAATGTTTTAAGACCCTTTTTCTATAAGTAAAGTAAAACCCAAATTGGTTTTGAAAGAGGTGATTTGAATGATTTCAAAAGGAAGTGCTTTCGACTTTAATAGGGTTATGTCCTTTTGCTCTACTTGAAGGCATAATCCAATGGTTTCGAACGAGATGTTTTCAAAGGGTTTCAAAGGAGTTAACTTCAAATGGTTTCAAAAGGTTTCCACATGTTTTAAATTGAATCCAAATGCTTTCGAAAGGTTTTAAAAGAGGTTTGAAGGGGTTGTTCCCCAGAGGTTTCGAAGAAGTCGAAAGGTGTTGTTTTCTGATGGTTTTGAATGGTTTCGAAAGGGAAGGTTTTCCAATGGTTTCGAAAGGCAATGTTTAAAGGTTTTTAAAAGAAAGATGTCTAAGGTTTTTAGAGCTTTTGAAAGGGTCACTTTCAATGGTTTTGAAGGGGTTGCCTTCAAGGGTTTTGAAAGGGTGTTTAAAGGTTTTAAAAAAAGGTTTCGAATGTATTGAATAGGCAGTATAGCGTAAGTATTTTCCAGTTAAAAAGGGTTTTGACTTGTTTTGGAAGAATAGTTAATCCTTATTAAATTCATCAACATTATTTCGAGTAAAGTATATACACCATGGCAAAATAGTTTAGAGTAAAGCTAAAGATATATTTTCCTTGTATATGTATGATTTGTAGGAATAAATCATTTTGAAAAGGTTTTCAAGGAAAAGTTAAAGGGTAGTAAACCCTAGGAAAATAATTCGGACAGTTAGTCCATTTTGCAGGCAGTCAGCCTAGATTTCGGATAGTTAGTCCAGTTTGCGGCAGTCAGCCCAGTTTTATGGACAATTAGTCCATTCTAGCACAACGGACCTTGCTATTGTTTTTGGACAGATAGTCCTATTGTTAGCATAACAGACCTTGCTATTATGTTGTGGGCAGATAGCTCACATATTACCTGTTTTATGGACAGATAGTCCATTTATTAGCATAAAGGATATTGCTATTTTGATATAATCAGTTTGATTAACCAGTTTGGTTGCAGGAAAGGATTTGCAAAATATATATGTTTTGAAAAGGATATTAGTGAGGGGAAACCCGTTCCGCTAAGCAGTGTGGTCTCACTTAATATCAGTAAACCGAGATGTAACAGAGTTATACACACCAGAATTTATGTCTGACTCAAAGTTTTTGTTTCCCCTTAAACACTCGGGTACTCAAAATTGATTTGAGTAGGTTGAGGGTTGAGGTTTTCAGGTTTTAGTCTTTTGGCGAATAAAACTTTCGAAGACGAGCAGGTGGCTGATGGATAGCTAATTAGGAATACATATTATTCTGTTTATTTTTACGCTGTGTATATTATGTCAGATATGACTATATTTCTCTGATCAACCATGGGGGCATCGTCATATGTCACTCTTGGTGTATTTTTGTAATGACATATTTAATCATTGCATGGGAAACGTTAAGGGATTATGTAACATGGATATGAATTATTGTTTTGAAATATAATCAGCAAAATGTTGTTTTTGAAATATGTGATTTTGTTCATATTCATGTGCTTCTGATATTATGGATACCATTATCATTACCATATTTTATCACCAGAAGTTAATACTATGGATGACTACAGCATCTGTAGTGCTTAGCTTTTGGCCTCCAAATATGGGATGTTACAGTTTTCCAACCAACTTAGCCCGAGACCCAAACTCTAGCTGACATCGTGACTAGAGTGGAGATGGAGAGGATGATGAAGCAGATGGAAGACAGATTCTAGGCTAACCAATAGGAGATGAATAACATGATGCAACAGAGCCTGAGGCTTTTGAATGAGCTAACTCAAAATAGCCGTAGACAGAGTAGAAGAGATTCCAGCTCAGACACAGAGAATTCTTCTTCATCTGAGCTAAGGCGGAGAGAAGGAATGAAGAAGAAAACTCAATACGCTACTGGAACATCTACACCAAGAAGAGGACAAGCCCTAGGCTCAAATTCAGGGATCAGTACCGAACTTTACTTGGGACTCGGTACCGACCCCCAAAATGGTGGGCCCAGAGCCCATCCTTTGGAAGGTTGCAGGGATGTCATCCCTAGACGTGCCGTTGAAGTTCTGAATATGGAAATCACAATATTGCTGATGATGCTGCTCATGGGAATCAAACAAGGGGAATGATGGATGAATGGGTCCCATGGAGTTTGGGGAGCTTAGGCATCAAGCACCTTCCCAAGAGCATTCGCCAAGCTGAATACTTGGGTAGGACCGATCACCGCCGTTCAATCAAACCTGTTGATTCGGACTATTTAGAGGATATGGTTAGAAGGTTGGTTAGTGAAAAAAGATCTAGGACAAATAATGATTGGGGAACTTAAGCTAATCAGAACCCGGTTACAGAGGACATCCTTCATGTGAGATACCCCCGGAGATTTAACATGACAATAATGCCAATGTACGGAGGAATGACAAATCCTAGGAAACACTTATTGAGATATGAATGGCACATGGAATTAGCCAGGGCTTCGGATGCTGTAAAGTGCCACTGGTTCCCAATTTTCTTAAAAGGGGTGGCTACGATGTGGTTCAATTAGCTTCCGCCGAGGTCCATATCATCTTTTGTTAAGTTGTCATGGAAATTCATGGAGCAATTTTGTTTTTGCACACCTCACGTCCAAAACATGTGATGTCATTGGCTAATGCATATCAAGCTGAAGGAGAGTCGCTAAGGACTATTTAAATCGGTTCCACACAGTTGTAACGGAAATAATAGATCCAAAGGAAGATATGATGTTGATGGTGCTTTGTAGAGGAGTTCATCCCGACTCGGACTTTTGGGATTGGATAGATAAAAATCAACCATTGACAATGGAAGCTTTCTATAGGAAAGCTAATGAATATTTGTGTCGAGATGATGCGCGTAAGCGTCCAAGGAGGATTGATGCTGGAAGTTTGAATGAGCCGATTCAAAGTATTATTGCTGTAAAGCAATCTGGAGGGAGCTCCGGAAAGTTAATATGAAA
Organism: Allium fistulosum; assembly: GCA_030737815.1. Lineage (NCBI taxonomy): Eukaryota > Viridiplantae > Streptophyta > Magnoliopsida > Asparagales > Amaryllidaceae > Allium > Allium fistulosum. The sequence goes on from CM060905.1 coordinate 92,998,106, forward strand.
GTTGGTAATCAAAGCAATGGAGGAAAACAAAACAGTGATGGGGCAAAGAAGGGAAAGCCAGATAGTAGGATTCATTTCAGAGGTCCCAAATATGAAAATTACACCGAATTAAACAACTTGATAGAGAACATCTATCTGGCTACTCAAAATATCGAACCGTATAGGAAGCCGGCTCCTAGGGATTCAAATGAAAAGGAGAGGAAGTCGGGAAAGTTCTACATATTCCATGAGACTCACGGTCATAATACTAATGAGTGTAAGCACTTGCGCGACATGATTAAAGATTTAATAAGGAAAAAGAAATTGCAATAATATGTGAAAGCCCCGTAGGATGGCTGGCAAGGAAATTCTTTCATCCCTAGGTCGTCTTCCCAGCGGGGGCAAGCTGAGCCTGGTGCTGATGCATTCAGGCGGCCAGAGAAACGATTAGTGATTAACACAATCATTGGCGGGCCTCATCCCGCCGATAAGAGTTTTGCGAAAATGGATAGATATGTTGGAGCCTAAAACCATGATAAGAATGAAAGTTGCTACGCTATCGAGGATGGAGCTCCGGCAAAACAATCTTAAGTCATGACAAACGATATTGTTTTCTAGAACAGGGATGCTGACGGAGTGGAGGCTTTGACAATTAACCCACTCGTGATCTCAGCTGCAACTAGTCTTGCTATTGTATGAAAGGGGCTTGTTGACTGTGGGAGTTCAGTCAATATTTTTTTCAAAAAAGCTTATGATCAAATGAAATTGGAGGAGAGAGATTTGAAGCCTTGTAGTTCTCGTATATATGGGTTCAACAAGATGGCTACTGAAGCCATCGGATTTATCGAATTACCAGTGGAACTTGGTGAGGGCGACCGTAGGCGAGTGCGGGTCGTGCCGTTTTTAATGTTGGATATTTATTCTGCTTATAACGCATTCTTGGGCCGACCGGCTCTAGCTAAATTCAGAGCGGCAATTTCTCCCTGGTGTATAACTATGAAATTCCTATAGATAATGAAGTGGGGATCATGCATGGAGATCACGTGGTTGGCCATGAGTGCTATGTCGCTGAACTAAAGGAAGTAAGGCATAAGGAGAAAGGAAAGAGTGTATAGGGGGTCCTCTACATAAAGGCTCTGGATGCATAGTAACTACCACCTAAGCCCCGGTTCGAGAAAACTAGTCAGCTCTATGATGACATGGAACGATGGAAAGAGCCAGAGGGCAGAAGAGCAACCCCCCGTCAAGTTGACAATCGCTGTTCCAATCAGCAGGGATGACCCAAGTAAAGTCCTGAAGGTTGGATCTCAGCTCGGTACTAGTTTGATTAGGGAGTTGGTTGGTTTTTTCCAAGCAAACATAGATGTGTTTACCTGGACACACTCGAATATGTGTGGAATCTCACTCAGGATAGCAAGCCATGCATTAAACATATATCCCAAATGCGTTCCAATGAAACAGAAACGCCGCAGCCTGGGTCCGGAGAGATCCGCTGCACTCAAGGAAGAAGTGGATAAGCTAAAAGATAATGGCTTCATCCATGATGCCTTATACCCGGATTAGGTATTAAACCCTATTTTGGTGAAGAAAGAAAACAGGAAGTGGAGGAAATGCGTTAACTATTCAGATTTGAATAAGGCGTGCCCGAAGGATAGCTTCTCGCTGTCGAGGATAGATCAGTTGGTGGACTCAACTGCTGGACACGAACTACTTTCATTCATAGATGCGTACTCTGGATATAATCAAATCCCGATGCGCATCCCAGATCAGGAACACACCAGCATTATTACTGATCTCAAACTCTAGTGCTATATAGTCATGCTCTTCGGGTGAAAGAATGTAGGAGCAACTTACTAGAGACTTGTGAACCGGATGTTCAAAGATTAGATTGGACGATCAATGGAAGTTTACGTGGACTATATGCTTGGGAAGTCGCGACATTCGAGAAATTACATTGATGATTTGGTGGACATGTTTGGTTTCCTTTGACGGTACAAAATGAAACTCAATCCCTTAAAATGCCCTTACGGTGTGGCAATAGGGAAATTCTTGGGTTTATCATCAACTCCCATACAATCTAGAAAAATCAAGGCTTTTGAGAGAGATTAAAGCCCAAAAGATGATCAAGGAGGTCCAAAGCTTAAATGGGAAGGTTGCCGCCTTGAGTCGATTCAACTCCAGAGCCACTGAAAAATGCATCCCTATCTTTGAGGTGATCAAGAAGGGAAAGAGAAATTTAAAGTGGAATCAAGACTGCAAAGGCGCATTCTAGGCTCTGGTGGATCACTTAGAGAGACCTTCCATTCTCCCATAACCAGTGGATAATGAGGATTTGTTTTGAATTTGGCGATGTCGGTGCATGCTCTGAGCGCCGCACTTGTACATGAGGAATCTCGCATCCAGTGACTGGTCTACTACATTAGCAAGCGGTTGAAAGGAGCAGAAAGAAACTACCTGAAATTGGAAAAGCACGTATATTGTCTCTTGATCACTTCTAGAAAGCTCCGCCCTATTTCCAGGCTCATCCGATCAATGTCCTTACAGACCAGCCTTTACGACAAGTCTTCCAAAGACCCGAGACTTCCGGAAGGCTGTTATAATAGAACATTGAATTGAGTCAAAACGATAACACTTATCACCCTTGGAGAGAAATCCAGGGTCAGGATTTAGCGGATTTCATAGCTGAATTCACTGCATGAGATGATCCTCCGAAGAGCAGTGGAGTAAAAGAAGTTGGATGGAAGATGTACATGGATGGTGCATCTAACGATCGATGTTCCGATGCTAGAATCATGATTATCACTCCCGAAGAACACCCGATCGGCTACGCCTTGAAACTCGATTTTCCGACAACGAATAACGAAGCTGGATATGAAGCCTTGATTGTAGGACTCAAGATCGCCAAGAAACTGGGAATAAGGACATTACAGATTTTTTGTGACTCCCAGCTAGTGGCATGCCAAGTATCAAGTGAAGGGGGCAAGGCTAGCTCCCCATCTAAACCGGGTTCTTGAGTTGCCTGATGACTTTGAATATTACATGATCACTCATATTTCTGGAAAGGAAAATAAGAAAGCTGACACACTTGCTAAGTTGGCTAGTTTTGGAGATGCGTAGCTCATGGGCTTGGTTCCACTGGAAGTACATTCATCCCAGAGCATCGACCAGATGGATGTCGATTGGATCTTAAAGATTGAGCCTGAACGGGAGTCATGGATGACTCCAATTCGGGATTATTTGCAAAGAGTAATCCTTCCAGAGAGAAGGAATGAACGACGAAAAATCCTTCGACAAGCTTCGAGATGTATCATGCAAGAAGGTATACTATATAGGAAGGGTTTCTTTGTCCCCATGCTACGATGTGTCACTCACGATGAGGCAAATGAGTTCTTAGAGAAGTTCATTAAGGGGCCTATGGTGCCACACTAGGGGGAAGATCCTGGCAAAGAAGATCCTTCGTTATTGATATTTCTGGCCGAATGTCAATCGAGACACAGCCGAATACACCCGAAGATGTGACAAGTGCCAGAGATTTGCTAAAATTCCAAGGGCCCGGACGACGAAAATTACCCAAATAATCGGTCCTTGGCCGTTTGCGGTTTGGGTTATTGGTATCGTCGGTGTGTTGCTGATATTTAAAGGTAGCGCAAAGTACGCCATCGCGGCGGTTGATTACTTTACTAAGTGGGCCGAGGCGGAGTCTTTGGCCACAATTACCACAACGAAAGTAATCAGCTTTGTTGTTTGTAATATCATCTATCGTTTTGGCATTCCACAAGCGATCGTTACCGATAATGGGACCCACTTTGGCAGTATAGAGTTTAAGGATTTCTTCCACCGACACCGCATAGAGAAGAGATTTGCAGTAGTAGCACATCCCGTGGCGAACTGTTAGGTTGAAGTTGTAAATAAAATTGTAAAGTCCATTCTCAAGAAGCGGTTGGAGAAGGCCAAAGGCGCGTGAGTCGATGAACTCCCATTAAACTTTGGGCTTATTGAACCACAAGTTAGGGACTACCATTCTTCATTCACCTTGGAATACAGATTCGAGGCTATGATTCTGATTGAACTGGAAGTACCTTCTCATCGGTCACCCACTACGATCCACGGACAAATGAATAACTCCTTCTGGAGTCTCTTGATATGATCGATGAGAGGCGTACCGAAGCTGAGTTGAGAGCAGCTACACACATACACCAAGTTGCTCGATATTATAACACCAAAGTCCAAAGTCGGACCTTTGAAATCGGTGAACTAGTCCTTAAACAAATCTTCCCTGGCCTTAAGAACTTAGGCCTGAGCTGGGAAGGTTTGTATGCAATCGAGGAAAAGCTCAGAGATGACACTTTCAAGCTGGCAACTATGAACGAGATATCACACCCGAGGGCGTGGAATAGCGAGCATCTACGTTGCTATTTTACTTAGAGGATAAATTTGTAAATAACTTGGCTAGAGCCGTGTAATAAGACAGCTTCTGTCATTTTTCGTCTTTTATGAAATAAACGGCCTTTTCAGCCCAAACTTCCATCTTCTCGTTTCTTAAGAGTTGTGACTTGACCAACTCGAATGAATTGCATGTGATTAATGCAGGTTTGCATGTGCTCGGAGATAGGTGTCGACCAAACTTTGATGGCCCATGATCGAGCCTGTGAAGTCCCGCTTGGTGTTTGATCGACATATGCTAACTTTTGCCTTCGGATTGGGAGCATGAGTATAAATAAGCTGGGCATGACATAACTGTCTGCATCCTAACTCTTATTCCTGGAGTAGGAGCTAGAGTATAAACTTAAGCCGCATGAAATACGATCATCTGTAAACTGACTCTTGTCTTCGAATTGGAGGCAAGAGCACAAACTTAAAACCGGACGTGACACAGCCATCCATACGCCAACTCTTACCCTCGGATGGAGTGTAGGAGTATAAATCCAAAGGAGCATGATACGACCGATTGCTCACTCAACTCTCGTCCTCGGACTGGGGGCAGGAGTATAAATGGAGACAGGCGTGACAAGTCCGTTTAATCCTTAACATATTGCACGGAGTAGGCAGAACGGAAGGTTCATGCTCAGAGTAAAGCGAGATCCAATTTTTAAGCCTTCGGTCAATGCTCGGAATTAGGCGTGGTCGAATGCTGACACCCTGGATGAGGATGTTTGGACTACGTTTCTAAGTAGTTAACTTGAACTCACGCCCAGAAAATATAGAAAAACACATGCACTTGACTGCAGCAATGGCTTGGACGGAGTCCATGTACCATTCGTACTTCAAGAGATGCTGCCTGGGGTCGGTTTTTCCTACATGGGCTGGCATCGTATGCATATGGAACCTTCGCGGATATTCTGCATATAGGATGTTGTCGGTGAATGGAGTATGACTTCTAGAGAGTCCCAAATCATCATTGGTCAAGCCTTGACTTTCTTTCACTAACTGTCTCACCATAGTTGTTAAATTTGGTGTTTGGAGAGTTGTTGCCAGGCGATAGTCGTGTTCCACCTCACGTGTGCTACCCGATCTACGCCTCCAGGCAGCACCACGTTGCCTTGGCTTCTCTTGCTCTTGATGCATTTCCTAAGTAGCAGTTCTATCGTCATCTCTCAGCTGCGGTTCAACCACACTAGCCTGAGCTCCAGCACCTTGAACGATCGCGACACCTCTAGAGTGAGCTTCATCACCTGCATGCTGACTGCCCCTATAATTCAAGGGTTCAGTGCCGATCCACCTGGGGGGCTCAGTACCAATCGATATCGATCCCCCTAGGGGATCAGGTACCGATCGGCCATAGCCAATCACCTGATTCTGTCCCAATGTTCCAGCTACGTAGTTCCTCCCCGATACTCCAGCGTCATATGCATCCGTCTTGCGACATCTGTTTCTGTGATAGTCGTCGGATGTAGAGGAGATGTTTGATCCTGAGTATGGAGAAGGCTCCCTCTTTTTATTTCCATGCTGATCTTTCAACTGGTTCATCAGGTCGATGTTAGCCTGGATTTGCTGGTTAAGCTGTTGATGGCTATCCATCAGTTCTTTCATTAGGACTTCAAAGTGTACTTTGGTGACGTAGTCAGTTGGATTCGGGGGACTGCCAACAGTCGGTTGTACGCTCTGATCAACTTGTTGAATGCTCGTCATTGCCTTCAACAGCATAGGAAGTAGCAGACTTTCCTCTGGTCATAGCTAATAGCTTCCTTCTAGATCTTCTTCAAATCTGAGTAGAAATGGAAACTTGTTGGCAGAAATCTGGATCTATCTCACGAATATGAGAATCTACAAGCAGATGATGAGATCCAATCAAGCTGAGAACTGATCTCTTGGTGAAAGCACCAAAATGTTTGAACCAAAAGTTGGCACAAACACCCAATAGATTATATTTAGAGAAATAAATGAAGAAATCAAAATTAAAACAGAGGAAACAAGCAGAAAACAAGTAAAAAAACAACGGTAAACAGATTTATAGTGGTTCAGCGTTAAATGCCTACGTCCACTTTGAAGAAATAGCTTTATTAATCACTTGAATTTCTAAGTGCAAGGAGGATCAGATCAGAATTCGTGAATACAATGAAGTATAAAGAAACAACGGTGTAAAGATCCTTCAAATGAATTATGAACTCTGTATTTATAGGCATAAACGACTGAATATCTTGCTGAAAATTTGCCGGCAAAATCTCCAGATGTAGACGAGGTCACCCAGAAAATTTTAAGGCCCAATTCCAATGTAGAGCGATTGGGGTCGAACGGTCGAGACGTCCACGTGGCGGGGCATGATCAATTGTGTGGGTCCCCTTTATGCTAGCTTCATGTTTCCAAAGTTGTTTGCATAATTGCCTTCATGTTTTTAGAGATATCAATCGATTTCTATTAAGTTGAATTGTTGATTCATGTTGTTCATAGCCATAGTGATACAATCTGATCCTCTGCCTAAGGGAAGGCACAAATCCATACTTAGAGTATTCCATAGAGTCTATCTCTTGGCTTTGCTTGATCATTGCTTTACGTTATTGTATATGCTTGATCTCTGGTCTTTGTGATCACCTCTTCTGGCTGCTAGCCTTATCTATCATCGAGTCTAACTTGTCCAATCAATCTGAATAAAGCCAAGTCTAAAGGTCGGATAACACTTCGACATGTGTGTGCCAGCGAGCATTAATTTGCGATTGTGTAGTCATACGGGATATGGAAAGAAAAGCTTTGGTAAAAAGAATATAAAAAGAATTTGTTCGGCTTTCTAATGAACAGAACGATGTGCAAGGAAATATCATTATCTATCTGTAATCTATATCTATACATTTCTCACTATTTTATAATAGTGCTAATTATTCGTACTTTGCCTTAATAAAATGTTTTACGTGCTATTATAAGATTTCGCAAGTTGGGAAATTATTTCTAAATGTATTATAAATCTCTATTTGTTGCACAAATTTTTGGCAGACAATGCTAAAATAAGCAACAGTAATAAGTATCAGAATAAGCAACAATAATATATCATATAACCATCTTGCAATTTCATCTAAAATTCAAAAACCAAGTCTACTTAATTTATAAGAAATACCTGAGGCGTATTACCATGAGTCACCGGTTCTTCCGCTACATTTTGTTTACCATTGATATTCTGTTAAAAAAATGTTAGACATGCACTAATAAATTTTTAAGTGCATATCAATTACTCGTTAACACATTGCATCAATTATAACTTACAGCCATAAAAAAATCAAAAAGCTCTTTCATTTGAGCCTGCAGGGTAGTATTTTGATTTTCCACTTCACGTACTTTTTTCGAACTACTCATATGAACTCCGAACTGAGTTAGTGCAACCCCAAAACCAAGTATGCTTATTCTACCTCTGTGTTCACGAACAAAAACCATCGACACTCCATCTTCATTCAATGGTATTATTCCTTGAAAACTTTGAGTGTTTTTATACTCTTTTATCTTAGCCTTCAAATTCAAAAATATCCATTTTTCGTATGTCGCAACATTTAATGTAAGGTTCATATATTGGAGTCAATTTGAAAATACATGCAAATTAAAATATATCAAATTCAACTTGCTAGAAATAAAAAATGGAAAAAAACAATTTGATTAAAGAAAGGGTAAAATGGAGTCAAAATGGAAAATGGAGAAAAAATTTGATGCACTATCTATCCTTACTATGTAATCAACGACAACAGAATTCGGTGGTTCTCCATTTTTCTTTGTGTGGCCTCTCACCACAAATCCTCCTTACCAATATCTGATGAGCAACCATTTTCTTTTTTCTGCGAAAAGAGCTTAAAAACTAAATACTAAACCGTAGTGATAAAAAAATTAATGCTGATAATGAATGAATTTTATAACTTACTTTTTCTTATCATATCATCTGCTAGCCTTGCGTACCCCTTTTGACTCATAGTGTGTGGAATCGTATTCATTGCTCTATGGCTTTGTATTTATTGCTCGTCGACTACATAAGAGGAATTCATTAAATTTAGGTATAATAAAATGAAACGAAAAAATTTTCAATTGTAGCTATCAAAATAAAACCAACACCTCAAACTCTTTGTTGATCCAAAAAATGAATCAACACCCTGATATGATTTTGAAAGCACCAGCCCTGTTTATCAAGAAAAATAAAGTAGAGCTAAACACTCTTCAAATTGCTAAAAAGACAATAAAGTAGAGAAACACAAGATATTTATAGTGGTTCGGCTATTAATAAAGCCTATGTCCACTTTATAGATTTTATTGATAGATTGACTGTTGATCACAATTACAAGTTGTTTACGATTCTAATAATTGAACAAAATAAGATCAGATCATCATTGATGGAGAGAAAATGAAGGATCTCAATTGTCCCACGGAAGCCCATTGTGAGGAGGAAGAAGGTTAAAGAGTCTTAGTAGCATATTTTTTCCAGTGATCAGAGCAGTCGGCCCCCTTCCTATTAAAGATAGGATGGTATTTATAGGATTTAGATAGCACTTGGATTGGAACCAGAGTATCAGAAGCCTGTGGTTAACCATAGGAGGAGGCACGTAAAGTTTGGGGCGATTTCGAACTAACTTTTTGGATCGGTACCGATCCAATTGGATTGGATCTGTACCGATCCAAAATGTTGTGCAATTTTTGCACAACTCCTTCGTTGGCTTCTTTTCTTGCATGCGACGTTCCCCATGTGTTTTCATAGCTTGTTGAGTTGTTTTGACATAGTTCACCTGTAAATTAGATTGAACTGTAATCCGAATCAGATATGTCTTGACTTCTTCAAATCGGATGCTCGAAATGTTATCAAACTTGGTAGATAAGTTTAGGAGAGATGTAGGAATATAATGCATGCAGATTGGAGAATTCACAAGTCAATAATTTGGATCGGTACCGATCCAATCGGACCGGTGACGATCCAAATACTTGGCGTATTTTTGGTCCAAACTTCCGGGGTTTCCTTGTCATGGACTTTTAGGTCTTTCGGTCAAGTTTCGAGTCGTTCTGGCGCAATTTGAATATTTTAACTCCTTCTAAATTTTGCTGGGTTAAAAACCCGATTAACATTTGCCCCCCAGAGCATGCTTTCGTTGGAAACAAGGCATGTTCTGGAATTATTTATCTTTCGGTTTCCATTTCATGGAGCTTTATTGGTCGTATCTAGTTTCCTTGAGTAGCTACCTATGACATTCCGACTAACTATCCAGTCCTTAGTGGAAATCTTCATCGATCGGTCGTAATTACATTGTGATCTTGACTTGATAACTTCCAGAATGAATACGAACATCGAGTTGGGCAAACAAGGAAAGTTGAGGTCATTTGGGGGAAATAAATTGGATCGGTACCGATCCAGTTGGATCAGATCGGTACCGATCCAAGAACTTAGGAAAATTTTCCGCCTTTCTCTTATTTTTACATATAAGGATCAGATCTCCATTCTCCTATTTCACATTTTCGAGCCGAGCCGATTCAAAAGATACCCAAACTTTGCCGATCCAAACCCTGCCATCACTGGAGCGCCGCCGCCATCGATCCCCACTCCTAGCACCGCCTGCTGCCGTGATTTCGTCTGCATTGAGGCACTGCCGATCGAAAGCGCCCTCGTTCGAGCCATCTTGAATTCAAGACCCTATTGCCTTTCTCAATTTCGAAGGTGGGTGAAGTGGATTTTGACGTGATATCACATCATTGATTGATGGTGAGGTTATGTTGATGGTGGATGCAGTGGAAGATTCGAGCTAATTGTGATTTTGTGGTAGAAGATAGTAAATCGAGTCCAAAGTTCTTCATGGAACAAAGCCAAGGTCTTGCCCCGGTACTCGATATGTTTTGCTACCTTCATCCGTAGGATCAAAATTAACTTGTACAAAGTTTCACAGTCAATTCCGGCATGACATCTTGCGGATCGCGGATTGATATTGGTTTTTTTTATGGTGATAATTACTTAGGATATCATCTTGCATGCAGCTTAGGTTGTTATCACTTTCCAGGAAACTAAAATCAACTTATGCTGATAGTTTTCTTCCCGATTCGGACTTATCGGTCCATAATTGCTCGCCTTGGTTTTGGTCTTTTCATTGCATACATTCGGTGTACCTGGAAAAGGAAGAGCTTTCCGTGCCACTCCGGACAATAGATCCGTTATCGATTGTTGATCGGTAACGGGTAAGTGTAGGAGAAAAGACATTAATATATGATACATATTGTTTTTTCGGTGTGAGTGAGCCACTTACATGGAATAGTCTATTCACAGCGTTCAGGACACTGAGCCCGTTCTCACATAGATTACACACCACACATGCTCGCGGTTAATATTTGGAATCCGATCGATGGTTGGTACACGTCAACTACCTTCTGAATTCCAAGTATTAGCTGGGTTAGGTGTTTATAGTTTAAGGATTTGGCGCACCTGACCGTTTTGGACACATGCTTTCTTAAATAGAATGGCGTGCAAATCTCCCAGCATAAGTAGGTTGAAGGAAGCTCACCTATTTCTAAAGTGGAATCTTCGTCGATCCTAAATGGACCTGCTACTTCCCTAGCTTCGGGGCAATATGGCCGTCTGATCCTAGTTGGCCCCATTGTCGACCGCACTCCTCCCAACTTCAGGATTTTGCTTGATTCTTCGAAGAAAGCCTCTTCGATCCTTACATACAGGGCGTTACGAAGCATTTGCTTGCAATAGGGAATTCCGAAGGACAACATGCTTCTGCCGTCCAAAGGCGAATTTGCTCATAGGCTACCTTCTGGATACGTGGCTTGCCATCGCTACATGTGTATATATGGTGTGGTGCCCCCATTTAATCACTTTCTTATGGCGACTCTTCAGAACATGGGATTAGCTCCATTCCAAATCCTCCCAAATGGTTACGTCATGCTAACTTGCTTGTATATTCTGTTCATGAAAACACTTAACCGCGCCCCGAGCTTTGTTGTGCTGCAATATCCCCTGCTACTTAAAAAGAGGGAGGCTAACCCGTCACTCGTTTATATTGAGGCGCAACGCAGCCGAAAGCTAATACATAATATTCCTAGCAAGGTTCCCTCATTCAAAAATTAGTTCTTTTTTGCCAAATGCCCAGAGGGATTCATCCGTCTATGGACCATGGGAAGTAAGTTTCTTTCAGCACATATGGAATTTCCTTTAGCTACTAAAAAGTCTTCTAAACGATCGTCTATATTTTTCTGCAATTCTCCCAAATATTAACAAAAATCCGACGCTCGGCCCTGTTCTCAGCACCCTGAAAGCGGTCAATGCTCGAGAGCGCGTGATCAGGTTTCTGCTTACAGACGAAAATCTTCGTCGGTGTGGGCTCTTGCATCTCGGAAGATCTTTTGGATTCGTTAGTGCTCCTTCTCGCTCCAAAAGCTGGACTTGCTCAATTTCCTCTTCCCATGTTTCTGACGAAGGTCATGATGATGGTGACGAGGAGGAAGAAAATGACTCATCCGGCGGGTCAGAGAAAGCTTCCGAAGAGGCCCACGTTCAAGTTGGGGTTGATAGTCCGCCTAAGATGCCTTCGATCCCAGAGGAGAAAGAAGAAGTGTTGGCCCGTCGGACCGGCAAAGCTCCATTGATTGAGGGAAGGGAGGAAGGAGAGATCAGTGAGGGGCTCCCTTTAATCGAAGAAGAAATAAATCGGGATATAGATATCGACGAAGGCGATGTTGATTTAGGCGACAAGGCCCTGGAGTTGAGTCCCGAACATACTCCCTCACCTCCTTCGGAAGAATATTTTGAAGAAGCTTCTTCCAAGAATGAGCCCGTTCCCAGCCCTTTGTCGGAGGGCACCGATTTTGACTTGGGAGATGCGAGCAGCATTTTTGTAGATATGGGCGCCTTAATGGTTGACTTTACTTTGGAGGGGTTGCCTTCCTAGCCTACCCAAATCGTTCCTACGGAAATGGATGTCCAGACGTTAGTTGGCGATCGAACTGGTTTGTGTATTCTGCTGGGGTCGTTAACTTGTAGCACACACTCCACTAGGATCTCGCATTTCAATGTTATTCCCTTAGGATATTTTGATCAATTGAATGCATTTTTTTAAAGTTGTTTTGTTATTTGCTGCAGGGATCATGTCCCATAGCTTCTACAATGATCTCAACCAAGCACTTCAGTCTCAGCATTCGCAAAGGCATTCACCCAGATACTACACCTCCCGTGAAACTGACGCGGAGAGGAGGAGGAGAAAAGATAAGGAGGTAGAAGAATGCCGCCGAGCTGATAGGGATCAAAACCGTGATAGAGGAAGCGACCATGAGAAAAGGAAAAGCCCAATTGAATAGGAAGACCCATCAAAGAAGCCGAAGAAAGATCAAGAACATGCACCCGCCATACAGCTTCCTACTTCCGCTGAGATCGTCGTTCCCGCTTCCAGCGTCGTGACCTCCTCCACTCACGCTACAGTGGCTGCTTCTATCCTAATTTAAGGCGAGCCCCTTACATTCTCCCTGCCGGTCTGCCGCTTCTACAGGCTGCGTTTCCCGTTTGTTCTTAAGGGGGGTTATTTTCGATAAACCCGACTTGAAGTCAGTTCGCGCTGAATCTTATTCACCCCATCTCCATGCAATTCAAAGCGGCTTGGAGCAAGCCGAGGGGTGGGAAAAATTGTGCAAGCAGCTGTCTAGCATGAATCGAAACAACTACGAGGAGATTCTCTCATTCGAGTCTGAAAATGATGAATACGAAAAGCAGCTTGCGGACCATGACTCGAAGTTCGAGAAATTAAAGAAAGAGAGGGGTGATGCCCTGAAGAGAGAAAGTAGGAGTGCTTCTTTATTCAAGGAGCTGAAGTAGTCAACCAACCGAACCACGCTCATACTCAGAGACGAAATAAAGAAGTGCCACACCGATGAGGCGGCCCTGAAAGAAAAACTAAAGGCAAGCGAGACAATGGTCGAGGCGGAGAAGGAAGTCGTCGCCAAACAATCCCAGGAAGTTGCCTCTCTACATGTTCAAATTTTGACTTTAGAAGCTGAGAAGAATCAACTGCCAGTAGAGAAGGCTAGCATAGTAGCCAGCCTTTCAGAGCTCTAAGATACTTTCGCTAAGAAAATAGAAGACTTGGATGTTAGCATTTTGGGCTTCTATGTTAATTCCGTGCTTTATCAAGGCGGCCTCAGTTACTTGGGTCCACTGTTCCCTCGCACGCTCGCTGTAGTTTAGGAAGAAGTTCTGGCCCAGTTTCAAGATATGGGTGGCGGTTACACTAAAGAGGAGCTGGTTCAAGCTTACTTGAACGAAGAATCCTGCCTAGCTCTAGTGGAAGGTCGGAAAATCTTAATGCTCGAGAGGGAGCTTGAAACCATCAATATCATGGCTACCACCGAGGCTGCTACTGAACATTTTCCTTTGGGCCCGGGCGAGCCGTCTTTGCATCTTCATAATGGCGAGGGGATCGCTGCCACTTCTCCTGTAGTTATGCAGCTGTCGAAGGAAGGCAACGACGAAGGCTTCTATGTTGTTGCACATGAACAAACCCCCACAGTAGGTAACTTTCTTATCTCTCCTGTGCTTGAAGATTTTCTATTCACCCCCGAAGAGATTACCAAGATAATCTCCCTTTATCCTGGTATTGTTGATCAACCTTCACTTCCTGTTGAATTGCCTTCTCATCATGATGTCGGGTCCGCCGCTATTTTAACTACATCAACCGTCATCTTCGCTTCTCGTTCGCAGCCCGGTTCGCATTCTGAGCAAATTGTGGCGCTGCATGGCTTGGACGACCCCTCTATTTCTTAAGAAGAGAGCTTAGCAGCTGGTGATACACGAGAGCAAGCAGACCAAGGCAGCCAACTGGACAGAGCAGAGGCCGAGCAGCCAAAGATCGAGCAGTAAATGACCGCGATTAAAAAGGATAAGGTTGAAGCACAAAAGAGGTCATCGAAGAGCTCTCACCGATCCCGTAAGCATAAAGGGAAAGGCGGGTCCGCCAGCGGCCATGCTTCAGAGGGTGAGATTGCCCTGGGAAAGGATAAGCTCGAGAAATTGCAAATTAGAGGCGGGAAAAGAGATCGGGGAAGCGGTGAGAAGACGTCTTGATTTGTCATTTTCCTCCTTTAGTTTTTTATCACCTTTTGTAAAAGTGCAGAGTCTGCACTTAGCACTTTTCTTGTTGTTGTCACAGTGATATTTTGTATTTTTCTATTTTTTTGTCGATATTGTGCGGGCATAGCACCTGCTGTTTGTTGTTGTACATTGAAAATGTTATAAGTAATACAATGTTGACATTTTGGTCATAACTTTATTTGTCTGCTTATCTACGTTTCATGCACTTATACCAATATTATTTATTATTATTTTATCTAGTCCTGTAATTATAGCCAAAATTCTTTTTTTGGAGTAACAGAACTGTGAAGTACTTGGTTTTTGGTTGAGTATTGGTGTGTACGTGCGCCCCCCCCCCCCAGTTCAAGAGATTGTTTACTTCAAACACTTGACAAAATGACCGGTTAATCCATGTGATTCTTCGGATGTTTGTAATCGAGTCTATTTTGCGGTTCCCGTCTTTGGGAACTTGTGATTTGAGCATCTCAATTCCAGATATTTTGTAGTCGTGCGACATTGTTGGAATTATGCCCATTTCTACTGATAGTGGGAGTGGATTGATTCTTGTTAGTCCTACAATAAATAAGTTTTCCCGGCATTCCCGGGACAATATCAGTACTTATGAGTGTGCGTGGCTTATGAAATGAGCCGCTTTTAATGTGCGCAGTTCACGGGACGTGCGACTTTTAGGACCGATATGACCCGTCGATCCGGAACGGTTTGGAAGTTCCCGGCGTTACCAATCTTCGGGCAACATGAGCAGTTCATGTTTCAAGAGCATCGTTCCATGACTCAAGAAGCAATGCGCGGCTTTGATTGGGGCCTTCCCGGTGTTGCCGGAGCAACACTGGTTCTTAGAAGGCAAGGATCGAGTTCCGTCGATTCAATGGTTTGAGTTGATTTGCTTTCGTTGACCTGGCTGGTATATGGGGCGTACTTGAGCGTGGTTCCACTATCTCAAGCAACGATCAAATGGTTTTGAGTCGATTTGACCCCATCGACTCAGCATGTTACTTTTATGAACACAGTTTTATTTGTTCAGAAGCAAAGCAACTTTATTAATGAAAGTTGGGAAAGTTTTGCCTATTTACAATGTCTCTGGTATTCCGGAATGTCTTATTTTGTTGGAAATAGGAAATACATAAGATAGTCTTAGATAAAGTAAGGACGCAACGATTCATTGTTCCATGCTAGCGGAATTTGGGCTCCATCAACGGTTGTCAGTTTGAATGTGCCATCCCCTAGCTTTTGACTGATCACATTGGGTCCTTCCCAGTTTTGTCTGAATGTTCCCAGTAATGGTAGACCCTCTTGAGGACAAGGTCTCCCACTTCGAGGGTGCAGTTATGAACTTTGGAGTTGAAGTACCGTGCGACCATTTTCTGGTGGGCGGTAGTCCTTAATTCGGCTTATTCGCTCTTCTCATCGACCATATCAAGTGATTTGAGTAAGAGCTGCTCATCTGCCTTTGATCAAAGTTTTTCCTTCGATGAGAAGGGACTTCTAGCTCAACTGGGATCATCGCTTCTGAACCATATGTTAGGGCGAACAGGGAGTGCCTAATTGTAGATTTGTGCGTTGTCCAGTAAGCCCATAGTGCGAGTGGAAGTTCATCGACCCAATTTTTTTTTGGTTTAGTTTGCCGCTTTTTGATGGTGGACTTGATGATCTTATTTACTGCTTCCACTTACCTGTTTGCTTGCGGATGTGCGACAGTAGAAAAGCCTTTTTCGATTGGGAAGCGTTTGCAAAAGTCTTTAAACTCAGCGCCTTCGAATTGAGTCCCGTTATCCGTGATGATTTTCTATGACACACCAAACATGTAAATAATATTTTTAGTAATAAAGTTAATGACTTTCTTTGTGGTAATAGTGGCCAGCGGTTCCGCTTCAGCCCATTTGGTGAAATAGTCAATAGCAACGATAGCTTATTTGGCTTCTTCTTTAGCCACTGGTAACAGACCAATCAGATCGATTCCCCAGATTGTGAATGGCTATGGGCTGACCATCTGTGTTAGCTCCGTCGAGGGGGTTCTTTTGATCTTGTTGAATCTTTGGCATTAATCGCACCGTCTGGCATAATTCGTTGGATCGTGGTTTACGATTGGCTAAAATTACCCATACCAGAGAACTTTCTTTGTAAGGGTTTGCCCCTAGGTATGATCTCCATGGTCGCCTTCATGAAATTCTCTTAGGATCCTTCGAGCATTGTCGTTGGTCACATATCTAAGGAAGGGGGTAGAGAATCTCCTTCAGTAGAGTATCCCATCATGTATTGTGAATCATAGTGCCTTTGGGAGAAGCTTTTTCTGCTGATTCCTATCCGCGGAGAGAGTTCCTGTGAGTAGGTAGTACTTAATTGGCATCATCCATGTTTTTGGTTCTTTGGTTGTCTCAAAAATCCAGTCGATGTCCATTTCACTTATGCTTGGAGTGGTCAGGGTTTCAACCAAGGCTACTCCCAACGACTGAGCTTCTCCGGAACTGGCCATTTTGGCTAGATAATCCGCCTTCATGTTCTGTTCCCTCGAGATATGAGATATGGTGTAATGCTCGATGTCCTTCAGCAGTTCCTGCACTTTAGATCGATATGGGGCAAGGTTCTGCCACCGAGCTTGGTATTCGCCTTTCACCTGGCAGACGACTAGCTGAGGATCGCTATAGATGTGTATGGACTTTATCCCGAGTTCCTTCCCAACTTTCAGCCCAGCTATTAATGCTTCATATTCTGCCTCGTTATTTATTGTAGGGAATTCCAGGCGTAAGGCATAGAAAATGGATCGTCCTTCGAGAGTCTCAAGCACTACCCTTGCTCCTGAGCAGAGGTTGTTAGATGCACCATCGACGAACAGCTCCCAACGTGTCTCCACTTTCGGAGTCATTTCTTCCTCGTTACCTCGTATTGTAAATTCGGCAATAAAATCTGCCAGCGCCTGCCCGTCGATCGCCTTTCGAGGATGGTATGTGATTTTGTACTAACTTAATTCGACGTTCCGTTTGATAATCCGTCCAGAGGTCTCGTGGTGGTATAACACTTGCTTTAAGGGTTGATCTGTCAGCACTCTAATCGGGTGTGCCTGGAAGTACGGTCGTAACTTTCTGGATGCGATCAAGAGGCAATATGCCAGGATTTCCAATTTCAAATAGTTCTTTTCTGCTCCAGTGAACCATTTACTGATGTAACATGTAGGTTGCTAGATCTTAGCTTCTTCTCATATGAGTGCGGCACTCCATGCATGGGGCGAGACTGCTAAGTAGATGTACAAATCTTCTCCATCTACTGGCTTGGGCAGGACTGGCGGGGTTTCCATATGTCGCAGCAGTTCTTCGAACGCAGTTTGACAAGCTTGATTCCATTCGAAGTTCTTCTTTCCCTTCTCTAGCGCCTCAAAGAGTGGTATACATTTGTCGATTGCTTTTGAGATGAACTGACTCAGTGCTGCAGCCTTTCCATTCAAGCTTTTTAACTCTTTCCTATTCCTCGGGGCCTCGACTTACCGTAAAGCATTCTCTAACGACACTTTGGTCTCCATTGATCACTCTAACTCCATTCTCTGTCGAGAATTTCATGATTAGGCACCACTGGGCTAAAGCAATCCTGAAATCTGCTAGGTCAAACCGTCCTAAGAAAGCATTATAGGCGAACATTTCGTCTACGATCACAAAGGTTTGGATGTAGGTGACGCTTCAGTCACCTTCTCCGAGTTCTATGTGTAAAAATCAATTGTTCCGATAGGTTTTTTGGGTTCATCGATGAATCCCCGAATCTTTGTCAAGCAAGCGGATACATCTTTCATACTGATCTTCATCTGATGAAAGGTGTGTTTGAAATGGATGTTCACAGAACTGCCACTGTCTACTAATACTCGTCGGACCATGGCGAGCCTGATTCCTACTGTCACGACCATGGGGTTGAGAGTTGGAGCTTTTATCCTATCAGTGTCTCGATTTCGGAATACTATGTCATCGTTTAGGGTTCTCTGCTGCTTAGCAGGGGTTCCATCTTTGATTGCAAAGTACGAATCTTTCGAAGCGTGCTTTAGTGAGCTCACATACCGCTTCATTTCTACCCAATTCTTCTGCACGGGATGGGGTCCTCCAGATATTGTTCCAATGATAAGTGTTTGGTCAGTCCGTCTAGGTCCTTCTTCGCTGGTTCTAGCTTGATTCCTCAATATCTAGGAGCTTGGGACGCTGCGGGTTGATTAGGGTTGTGTGGTTTTATCACATACTGCTGAAGCTTGTTTTCCTGAATCAGCTCCTCAATCAAGTTCTTCTGCTGACGACACTTTTTTGTGTTGTGGCCATGTGTCTCATGAAAGCGGCAGTACTTTCCGGAATGCTTTTGTTGTTCAGTTGCTTCCTTTTCTGGCGACTTCTCGTACTCTTCCATCCCCTGTGTCGCGAGATTGATGTTTTCTAGAGTACCGTTGAGCAGGGTGTATTCTTCGAGCCTCAAACCTTTAAGTCGCTTGTTACTTCCATTTTGCTTGTTGAAATTCTGGTTCTTCCTTTTCTGATTCATTTTTTCCTGCATTTCCTTCAGCAGTCCCAGAGGTATTTATGTCTTGGTTTGTCGCCATACCACTCTTCCCAATGTTGGTTGGTTGTAAGTTAGCAAATTTAATTCATGCGCCTCTTCCAATCTCAAATCCTGGCTCGCCATTCGGTTGAAGTCCTTGTTAGTGGTAGGTTGTTTCATTTTAATCCATTTCCTAAATTCTGTTTCGGGATTGATAGTGTGGACCAAGGCCATGAAAACCATATCCTCGTTTGGATTACTTACTTCAGTCATTGCGGTGTTGAACCAATGCATGAAGCACTTCAGAGATTCATTCCGTCCCTGGAATAGGCCGGATAAGGACATCACATCTTTTAGTTGTGTCATGTGAAGCCTAAATTGATCAAAGAGTCTTGTTGATAGTTGATCGAAGGTGGAGATGGATCTTGGTGGAAGCCTGGTGAACCATATTGAAGCAATTCCCTCTAGGAAAATCGGGAAGCATCTACATCGAATAGCAATCGAAGCATTTGCTCCGTCCATGAAACAACTGTACTTATATAAGTGGGGTTTCGGGTCTCTCGTTCCATCGTAAGATGGAATAGTTGGCATAGTGAACTTTTCAGGGTACTGCTCATTTAGAATGTCATCAGTGAAGGGAGTCCGACTTGGAGTGGATCCCCATTCATCATCCTTTCTATTTTTACTTTCATCCATTAGTCGCTTGATCATGTCTGCGATATGTCTCGGATGTCCGGTAATCTGCAGGTTGGCTGTCAGTGACTACACCAAGTGTTTGATTTTACAAACGATCTTGGTAAGTGGGCTAAAGCCTAGGCTCTCATGTCTTCGGAAGAGCCGCTCCCTTGGAGTTATGTTGGCCTACGGTTGGTCTGGCAAGGGTAGTTTGGATCTCCTTGGTGTTATTGAACGCATTGGTATTTCCTTCCAACTTGTCGTCATCAAGTCGCTCACCACCTTCTAAGTCGGATGATCCATTGCTATATCTTCCCATGGGGTTTTTGCCCCTAGATTCAAGTTTGTAGCTGGTTGCCTCATAGTTAGTGGATAGCTTGTGTTTCCTTCCATATTAATTCCTACAGTTCCACCTATCACTCCTTTCTGCTGCTACTTTCTGTTTCTCCTATTTAGGTCGAAGACGGAAGAATTTTCTTGTTCCATGGCAGCCGCGGGCTCTGTCATGGTCCTTGGAGTAGCATGTGGTTGTAAGGTCAATAGAGCATTCAATTTGTCCATAAGAGATCTTTGGTCGTTTTCCATCTTCTGACTAATTTCATCAACAATTTTATTTAATTCATCTCTAGTAACAACTTCACACTGAATAGAGGATCCTGACCTCCTGTGTTGGTGCCATTGACTTCATTTTGCTGAGAATTGATCTCTTCTCCAGCAATTACAGCTCCTATGGATCTTCTGGAAGTAGTTCTCCTTCTTCCTGGTGCCATTGATTCTTAGCAGCAGATCTTCTGAGCAAAGATTAAGGATTTAACTTCTGAACCTATCAAATCCAGGGTAGATAGCTAGATCTAAGTCTGGATTCGGTTTTCTCAGTCAAAGCACCAAAATGTTGATCCAAAAAATAGATCAACACCCTAATATGATTTTGAAAGCACCATCCCTGTTTATCAGGACAAATAAAGTAGGGCTAAACACTCTTCAAATTGCTGAAAAGGCAAAATAAAGTAGAGAAACACAAGATTTTTATAGTGGTTTGGCTATTAATAATGCCTATGTCCACTTTATAGATTTTATTGATAGATCGACTGTTGATCACAAGTATAAGCTGTTTACAATTCTAACAATTGAATGAAGAAAGATCAGACCATCGTCGATGGAGACAAAAAGAAGGATCTCAATTGTCTCACGGTAGTCATTGTGAGGAGGAAGAAGGTTAAAGAGTCTTAGTAGTAGAGTTTTTCCAGTGATCAGAGCAGCTAGCCCCCTTCCTGTTGAAGATAGGATGGTATCTATAGGATTTAGATAGCACTTGGATCAAAACCAGAGTATCAGAAGCCTATAGTTATTCATAGGAGGAGGCACGTAAAGTTTGGGGCGATTTCGAACCAACCTTTCAGATCGGTATCGATCCAAATTGTTGTGCAAATTTTGCACAGCTCCTTCTCTGTTGGCGTCTTTTCTTGCAAGCAAGGTTCCTCATGTGATTTCATAGCTTGTTGACTTGTTTTGATGATGGTTCACTTATAAATTAGATTGAAATGTAATCTGAATTGGATATGCCTTGACTTCTTCAACTCGGATGCTCAAAATGTTATCAAACTTGGTGGATAAATTTAGGAGAGATGTAGGAATATAATGCATGTGGATTAGAGAATCCACAAGTCAATAATTTGGATCGGTACCGATCCAATTGGATAGGATCGGTGCCGATCCAAATACTTGGCATATTTTTGGTCCAAACTTCCGGGGTTTCTTTGTCACGTACTTTTAGATCTTCCGGTCAAGTTTCAAGTCGTTCTGGCGCAATTGAATGTTCATACTCCTTCTGAATTCTGCTGGGTCAAAAACCCGGTTAACACTCTTCCATTAATTTCTTGTTGAAAAAATCATTCCACTCTTAGCACTCTTAATATTATCTGGTTTTAACATGTCTAATTTGTTAGAAGCATCAGGACTTCTTGTTGCAACTCTTATAGCTTTAACTAGCCTTGATTTTGTCTCTTTTTATCATAGTCCCAACATCTAAAGGAACATATTCTGGTAAATGCCATCCAACTTGAATCTCGCCTGTATAGCATGAATTGTGTTACTAATGATACTCATAATACACAGAGAAATGGAGAAGTTAAAAACATAACATGTAGACTATACAAAGCACTCACAAATGCTACAACTTGTTTAAATTCATTCATACATACTTAAAAGACTAATCAAATATTATCAATGTAGACATGTAAAGGTAACAACTTGTTTAAATTCATTCAAAAAATGAACTTAAAATCAAGGTATTTTTTCTTTATATCATGTTTCAACTCTCTACAGGTTTGTAGTACCTGAATACATGTCCATAGATCAGCCCTTAATTTGTCATCGACTTTCTTCCAATTACTAATGGACACAAATACCATCTCCCTTTCTAAAGTCCCAAGATATGATGATAAATATGAGGAATTTGGACTAATAGGTTAATTTAGGTCATTGAACTCAACTTCAACCTTCTCATTTGGTGTCAAAGAGAATAATCTCATCATTGTTTTTCCTTTTTTTCTCTCTTAGTTTTGACATTGTTTGCCTTTTCGGAGGAAGAATACAAATTCATAGGTGAAGCGGACCTTTGGGGATTAAATGATTGTGTGGTAGTGACGTTTTGGAGGAATGTTGAATCATGAGGATTGGATGAGTGTGCGATAATGACGTTTTGGAGGGGAGTTGAACCAAGAGGATTGGATGAGTTTGTGGCAGTGACGTTTTGGAGAGGGGTTGAATTACGGTAAGGAATGATAAGTGGAGGAATTTCACCATGCTTGCATGGAGATTTTCTAACATTAGCATTCATATCCTTAAGAGTACAGGCATCTTCAAACTTCAACATCTTTCATTTAAGAGATTCTAATACCACCATTAGCCTCAGTTAGACCACGAGCAGCTGCAAGTGCAACAAGACTTTGCTTCTTCGGTCTTTTCTTTGCTTGCTTCAAGCTCTGAAATTATTTAAACAAATATAGCATTAGTAAGGGTATAGTTGGAATTGAGGTAAATATAATCCTTCTAAAATAGAAAATTTGTTATAATTATAGTTGTTAGATATAATTATATTAGTAAGGGTATAATTATATTAAAAAGGATGAGACTGTCTATGCATGTCCAGAGAATGAACTCTAATTTATTGAGATTAAGGTAAAACCACGATGATGGATTGTTTGCATCAGCTAAAAGATATGCATGAGGCAGCCTTTGCATTTTGGATACCTGTCACGTTCTTATACAGTAACTTGTTATGATTACATCGTAGAATTATGCTCATCTTTCTTTCTTTTTTTAAAATAATTCAATCTGTTTTTTATCCAATAAAGTCGCCTTTAAAAATATATTTCACATTTTAATCTTCTTGCAAACTAATTATAAAAATAAACCATTTTCTGCTTAAGTGGTGGAGATTGAATTTTTATACTGGTGTACATTGAATTGGCTCTCCAGTGCAAAATTTTCAGTTAATAGAAACTTCTTACCGGTGGACTTCAAACTTTACCTAGGCTGAAAATAAACTAGCTTTTAGATTTTAAATGGAAATTAATTATACCTATTTCTCTAGGCAATATATTATTAGATGCAAGGAAGACAAAACAAAAGCAATTTGAGTCACGCAATATTGTTTGCATATACAAAACCGTTTCTCATTAAATTATAATGTAAAATCCACAAACTGGGATGTAGAAATAGCATGATATCATATAGAACAAGTGTGAATAACTTGACTTTTTATTCACTAGAAAATAGCATAATGTAACAAATGTTGATTATTATAGCTTCTTAAAAAAAGGGCAGATGTCCATATCCATCCATTATAAGTTCATTTAGGTAAATTAACTAACTTATAATATATCAATTAAGAAGAAGAAAAACCATGTATTAAGTATATCAATTAATACACGTTATTTATCTTAAGAATTATACATAAGTCAGTATAATTGATTATAAATTAAGAAGAAAAATCCGTGTATTTTACAATATAAATTAAGACGGCGAAAAAGCCATAATATACAAAGTTCAAGATGATTACCTCTTCTTGATGTTGCTCGTTCTTACCCACTGATGCAACAAGGCAAGCTTCTTTTACTAAGTGATCAACTTAGAAAAAAATCATAATATGTAAAAAATTAACATCATCATACTAATTGTAGGACTATTTTGATATGTAACGACTATGTATAATATCAAACAAATATGTAAACAACCATGTACGATACGATATAAAATTGCTTTGATACACTTCTATCAAAAACTTGAGTAAATCAATATGTGATTTGATAAGTTGTATCCTTTCGACCCAAAGAGAAATTTATTCATGGGTTTACATTTCAGAAAAGAGGTAAACATTTGAAATTAGAAATGGAGAAGGGTAATTCAATAATATTTAATTGCGGGTTTCTTAAGCCAACTTAGAACAAAGGTTTTTATTTTGTGTATAGACTATACATATGAGATACATAGCTACATAACTAAACATTTTAAGGCATATGACCACATATAAAACAAGACATCAACAATGAATGCTTATTCATACCAAAATGCCATCGCAATCCTTCCTTATGTAACTTTCATTCCCATTATCAACATCTCTATCATTAAGTAGTGACTCATCTAGTGGTTTACTAGTTAAGTTTTCCTCTTCCTCATATTTTTCCAATTCATGAAAACCTCTAGGAGGTGATTTCGAAACAACATACCAATTTGAAGTGTTACTTTCTCTACAGAAGAACACTTGTACAGCTTGTGTTGCTAAGATGAAAGTTGTTGCTAAGATGAAAGATCGCTTGCAAATTGATTTTGGAACTGATGTAAATTAACTAATGTAAATCCATCTACAACCTTAGCTCCATGATATATATTTGCTCAATCACACTCAAACAAAGCAACTTGAAATAGACGGCAGTCTACCAACAAAATCTCACACAAGATGCCATAATAAATAATTTTCTTAACAGACCCATTTGCACGAATAGCATTCGCCTCAATGGAAACACAACTATTTTTTGTAGACTTCTCACAGTCTTTAGTATGGAAACGTTGTCCATTGACAATATAGCCAGTATGGGAAACTACTTGAAACCGAGCCCATACGAAAGTCATTTTATTATTTTGTTAACATCTGAAACCTTTCTCTCATCTTTAACCTAGACATATATAATGTTGTATATAACGGCATATAACAATAATATGTGCATATATGAAGCTTTTTGTTCTAGTGAAAGAAAATATAACTATTCCAACCTTTTTTCCAAACCAATAACTAAAAGTCTCTGAATGCAGTTTTGAAAGTTCCACATCATCTCGTAAAAGCCGAGGGTGCAAATGTTTCAACTCCTCCTTGTGCATTCTGGATACACAAATGTACAAGTTAAAATTTAATTTTGTTCATATAGAATAATCGAGTTGAACTTATACTTACTCTATGTACGGCTCCACTTCATCGGTATTGAACAACACATACCGATGAGCAGCATCAATCACCTCCTCAGAAACTGACACGGGCTTTCTTTTGGAAATAGGACGTCCATCAAGTACTAAATCACTTTGATGCACTTCATTGCGATTTTTTCTTTCTCCAAATTCATACCCATCTTCAATATATCTAGCACAATACTTAACGCATTCTTCAACAGAATAGCGCTCAGCTATGCACCCATTAAGTCGGCTTGATTTTTAACATAACCCTTCAATATTTTCATATACATATAATCAAGATATGAGCATAAAATGCTTTCATAAGTGCATATTTTATTAATTATGTTAAGTATTCATAAAAAATTTACCTGTCAAACGGATACATCCATCGGTATTGTACCGATCCACAAATTCTTGCTTCCCTCCCCAAATGTATTGTCGAGTAAATCATGATGTCAAAAAAGGATGGGAGAAAGAATCTCTCAGATTACATAGTGTTTATGCAACTTGATTCTCCATGGATTCTAATTTATCTCCATTAACCACCCTTTGGCATACGTCATTGTAAAATGAACATAGTCGCGGTAATGTATTCCTTGTACCTATAGGCAAAAGCCCTCTCAATTAGGGATGGCAATGGGGCGGGTCTAGGGTCCAAACCCGGTTGACCCGTCCCTGTTTTGGCCCGCCTAGACCCGCCCCATTGGGTCATTGGAGCGGGTAGACCCGTGACCCGTTCTTGGAAGCTCCGGGTTTAGGGTCGGGTCGGGGCTTGGCTGACCCGCCCCAACCCGACCCGCACTACTGAGATCTCATAAAATTGGTTTAGTATTATAATGATGGTTTGTTAATACACACACACATGTATTTATGTGTGTGATTCTGACATAGATATTATAATGTTCCAATCAATAAGCTATAAAATTTTAGAGTATTAAGCTGCATCATTGATATTATACAATAACATATGCATATATTTTTTGAACTATTTGGTACATCATATTTTTATTATCTTCCCTTATCATTGGAAATACATTGTTATTTGCATTTAATGTATAATTTAGTAACAACAAATATAAATATATGTACATTAGTACACAATTTTGGATCGATAAAAAAAACTTCATCGGGTCTCGGGGCGGGGCGGGTCTACCCTGACCCGTATGGGTTTCGGGTTCGGGGCAAAATTTCGAACCCGCACCGGGTCTACGGGGCGGGTCTGGGGCGGGGTCTAAAAAACCCGGGGCGGGTCTGGGGCATAGGAAACCCGCCCCAACCCGCCCCATTGCCATTCCTACTCTCAATGCTACAAACAATAGTTGTTGCAGCAAAACATGATAATCATAGGACTTAAGACTTGAAATTTTGTCTTGTTTTGCAAAACATTTCCTAATATTTGATCTATACCCATCAGGCACCTTCAAATTCCTCATCCTATCGTAAAAGACTTTTTCTTGGTCTATTAAAGTGCACGGCATAGCAGGAAATACTTTACTTCCAACATCTATATGATGCAACTTCTTCCTTATACGCATTACTTCCAGATCTTGATGTGCAGTAATTCCATCCTATGATTTTCCTTTGATATCAAGCAACGTACCAAGAATACTCTCGCAAATATTTTTTTCGACGTGCATTACATCTAGATTGTAACGCAAAGGAAGTGCCTACGAAAACCATAAAAATGTGGATAATAGATCGATAGTAAAATACTAGTTACTAGACATGGAGAGAAAAGGAAAAGACATTTTATTTTTAACTATATTTTACCTTCCAATAAGGCAAATAAAAAAAGGGACTCCTTTTTCTACATTGGATTCCTTTTTCCTTCACATCCTCCCTTTTTCTTTTTCTACTGTCTCTCTCTTCCTCCTTTATTTTTTCCCCCACCGATTAACAATATCTTTGACATCGTCGAAGATTTGATAACTTGCATGTATTGGAGGCATTTGTCTATTTTCTATGGTTCCATCAAATAAGTTTTTCCAGTGGCGATATTCGTGTTAGGTGCAAGAAATCGTCTATGGCCCGAATATGCGCCTTTTTTACTGTATGGTTGCCATATCGAACATGTATTAATGCCACAAACAGGATATGCTCTCTTACGTTTTATAGTGCAGCCTATTAAATTTCCATAAGTTGAAAAATCATTTATTGTCCACATCAGAATTGCATTTAATCTAAATTTGCTACAATTGTATACATCATGCACCTTTACCCCTTTATTCTGCAATTTGTTCAAATCTTCAATAAGTGGTTGCAGACACACGTCGATATCTTTTCCTGGTTGTCGTGGTCTGGGAATTAATAAAGAGAGCATCATATTATCTTTATGCATACAAAGCCACTGAGAAAAGTTATAAGCAATAAGAAACACTAGCCAACAACTATACATTGAATTCCAATCACCAAAGGGGTTAAAGTCATCACTTGCAAGGCCAAGCCTTAAATTTCATGGATCTGATACAAAGGGAGGATACATTCTATCACTTATAGACCATTAAGAGGAATCTATGAGATGTTGCAGTTTACAATCTTCTCTTTTATTACTGCTATGCCATCTTAATTTTTCTGATGTCTCTAGCGACATGAACATTCTATTCAACCTTAGTATGAGTGGAAAGTATCTCAAAACTTCACAGGTATTTTGGCTTGCTTTCCATCTTCTCTTCTCTTGTTCTTTTTCCAACGAGATTTGCCGCATTTAGAACAAAATCACAATGTGCAAGCACTTTTCTAAATAGACAACAATCGTTTACGATGCATTTATATTCCTATAACCTAAACCAAATGATTTAATCAACTTTTTTGTTGCATATGTGAAATCAGGAAGCTTGTTTTCCTTAGGTAGCATATCCCTGAGGAGCTTAAGAAGTTTCGTAAATGCCGTGTTGGTTATACCATTTCGAGCCTTATGTTTATAAAGAAGTATTGTAGCATATAACTTTGTGTGGCTTGTACAACCAGGATATAGAGGAATTTCAGCTATCTCCAACATTTTCTTAGTCCCTTCCCTATGTTTATCGTTAACATGATACTCATTCTCCTCGTCACCAATTTCTACATCTAAGTACATTCTGTATGTATTTTTCACTTTGTCGGCTTCATTTCGTGAATGACGTGCTTCTTCGTGAAAGACCCATACATCATATGCTGAATCAATTTCGAAACACACCAAATGTGTCACAACATCTTTTGGAGAATGCCAAATAAGATTCCTACATTGACGACACGGGCAAATAATTTTTCTAGATTACCCTCCCTTTCTGCATGCTTATGTACAAAATTTTAAATGGCTTGCTTATATTCCTTTGTCATTCAACAAAAATATAAACATGTCTATAGTCAATCCTGAATAGTTATAAGTACGAAATTATTAATCAAAAATTACGAAACCTTGGCAGATTGACCCATGTTTTGTCAATGTCTTGTGTGGATTCGATTGGGCGCACATGCAAAAGAAGCTAGTAACTACAATGGCAAAAGAAACTAGTAAGTTTGAAATAGTCCCTTCTTTACATGTGTTGGAATTCCTTTTAAATGGTGAATGAGATATATCACACATCACCAAAAATATGTCCAATAAGAGCGGACCCGACCCGGTTATATTTTTGGTAAATAAAAGTGAACAGTTTTACTGTTTGAATATGAATAGATGCGATGAAGAGACGCGATGTTTTAAACAGCAACGGTTCTGGAGCATTGCAACTAAACGGATACGACTGTTGCAAACAGCAACGGTTCTGGAGTGTTGCAACTGAACGGACGCGACTGTTGCAAACAACAACAGTTCTGGAGCGTTGCGACTGTTGCAAACAGCAACAGTTCTATAGCGTTGCAAATGAAAGGAAGTGACTGTTGCGAACAGTAACGCTTTTTTGACGTTGCAAATGAAGAGGTGCGACTTTTCTCAACGGATGCAGCCGTTGGGAATTCGGCTATAAATAAGGAGGAAACCTGATCACTTTCATCACTCATTTTTCAAACCGAATTATCTCTTCTATCTCTTCATCTCTTAAATCATATTCAGTCCTATCACACAGAAGATCATACACATCACAATCTCGTGCAGATTACGTCTGTTGTATCTTGGGAGAATTTTGAAATAAAATTCTTAAGGAAATCGTTACGACGAGCCTCAAACAAAATCGGGTTAGAACTTTTATTCTACATTCTACCCTTTAATTTTGTTATACTATTTATTCAAAATAGTATAACGCTGTTGTTGTAATTTATTTACAACAATCATATTGTTATTATAATTAATATAGAATTCCAGTGTAGTGGAAATCTAAGTTATAAACTTGTACGACGAGTTTATATTTGATTATTCTCTGTTTTGGTATACTAGACGTATAACAACATGTACTTCATCGACAAATTATGGTTTATCATTTAGTTACATGCGAAAAAGGAACTTGCACTACACTTTAAAAAAGGAACTTGCATGGGATGCAAATTTACTAGATAGACAATCAAGATATAGGATGATATTCGAATAATATCAAGCAAACCTCATAAACTAATGAAATCTCATATTCTCTTAAAATCTTTTAGATTAAACAAGTATATGGTTCATACAAACTCAGCCTAGAATTCATACCTATAGAAAATCAAATTTCAGATCCTCTTAGATTGCACTAATTTATGGTTCATACAAACTCAACAGAAATGTGTCTTCCTATTCGTGGGTGATGCTAATGATGTTGCTATATTTACTGACATATAGAAAGCAAATGATTTTGCTGTATTAGTAAGACTACTGTTGTTGGTTGCCTACGAACTGCATAAGACTACTATTGTTGTTTGTAAAAGCAGGTTAGTTGAAGAAGAACTTTCTTTTAAAAACATGCTTGTGCCGAATGTTGGTATGTTTTTTTGATTTGTGATTATTGTTGTATTATTTTTCGTATGTGCTTACCGTATTGTTATTTAAATATTTAACTTAGATTTGACATCATGTATCGTAAGATCCTAAGCACGCTTGATTCACCTCATCTCTTCTTAATTCACTGTCAAAGTGGTCAGAAAGAGTTATCATGTTCCTTTCTAACTTTACACCACCATTTCTAGTTTGTTAAAATACAAGACTTTTTTCCTACATTCTTATCACAATTCCAATTCTAATTAAACCCATAATTTAGTCAAATATAATCATCGTTTTTTATTTTTGAAATGTTTGATGGATGTGATATTTTGACTTAAATCGTCTTTTTGGCAATTATTTTTTTCATATCACACATATACTTGTGGAAAAATCAATAAACATATTATTTAACAGCAGAAATAATATTTGAATACAGATAGTAATATGCGCAAGTCCATTACAAGTTGATTTTTAGTTCAGTATCATAATTTTCTTCTATAAAAATGATCAAGACTTCATTTTTTGAGCTACTAATTCTATTCTAGCTATCAGTTGTAGGAAACTAACCTATTCACTATTTCTTTGCGATTTTTCATGCTTTCAACATGTCTCACTTTGACTTTAAGGATATTAGCGGATGTGTAAGAAGCCTATGGAATGTATGTGTTACTTATCCTTATTGAGTTGCGAACTTAAAATGATATGAGCTAAGCATGTTCTTTAACTTAAAATTATGCAGTTCGCAAGCAAATTCATAAACTAAAGAAAGCAAAAATCAAGCGGTTTTTATTAGAAAATAGTAAATTTGTATTATTATTATTCTCAATGCTAAACAGAAACACCTATTACAAGTATTTATACTGAATACATATGGCCCAAGGCCCAGACTGGTGATCCGAAACAACAAAATAAAACAATCCTGTACACACGAATGGATGGCTAAGATCAAAGACAAGAGGGGTTTTGGATAGATCAGGAAACACATATTATACGAAGTCTTAATATCCACCCTCAATTCAAGCTAGGGTTCCATTTCCTTTTCTCTCGCCGCCATGAATTTTCTGCCATCAGTTACTTTTATCTCCTCTCTTAATCTCGTGAAATTTTTAAAAGATAATGGCTTTGTGAGAATATCGACGCGCTGGTGAAAGGATGGAACATGTCTGATCTCGAGTCTTCCAGTGGAAGTTCTTTCACGAACGAAGAATAGATCAATCTCGATGTGTTTAGTTCTCGAGTGCTGGATTGGGTTGGAAGATAAGGAGATAGTGCTCATATTATCGCACCAAATCAGTGGCTTCTCTTTTAGCTTAAGCCCTAATTCATGAATTAGGGTTTCCAACCACGTAATCTCGACTGCTGTGCTTGCGACAGACCTGTATTCAGCTTCGGTGCTTGATCGTGACACGGTTGATTGCTTTTTGGTACACCAGGAGATTGGGTTGCCACCCAGATATACATAGTAGCCTGAGGTAGATCTTCTATCATCAACGTCGCTAGCCCAGTCGGCATCACTGTAAGCTCGTATATTTACCTCTTTACTTTGAGTCAGTAGTATGCCATAATTTTGAGTGCCATTTACGTATCTTAGAATACGTTTAACTGCCCTCCAGTGACAATCTAGGGGGTTTTGCATAAACTGGCAAACTTTGTTAACACTATAACATAAATCTGGTCTAGTAATGGTTAGATACTGCAAAGCTCCGACAATGCTACGGTACTGTTTGACATTGTCAATGGGTTCTCCCTTGCTTTTGGACAACTGTAAATTACTGACCATAGGTGTAGGTAGAGGTTTAGCCTAATCCATGTTAGCACGAGTCAAAATTTCTAAAGCATATTGTCTTTGAGATAAAAACATTTCTGTTTGAGATGGCCTGCTAATTTTGATTCCGAGGAAATAATCAAGTGTCCCCAAGTCCTTGATTGCAAAATTTTGATGTAGTAATTGTATGACTTTGTTGATGGCATCCTCATTGCTTCCAGTGATGAGGATGTCATCAACATATACTAATATGTATGTGACTTCATGATTGATGATTCTGATGTATAATGAGTTGTCTGCTTTGGTTGGGTTGAATCCCAGATTTCCCAATGTTGATTTGAGTTTTTCATACCAAGTTCTGGATGCTTGTTTGAGGCCATAAATAGCTTTTCGTAATTTGCAGACTTTTTCTTCATTTCCTTTTGCTATGTATCCTTTTGGTTGATGCATATAAACTTCTTCTTGTAAATCTCCATTAAGAAATGCATTTTGTACATCCAGCTGTTTAATATTCCACTGATTATTTAATGCTATGGTGAGTATAATTCTGATGGTAGTGGGTTTAACAACAGGAGAAAAGACTTCGTTAAAATCAAAACCAAATTGTTGAGAGTAGCCTTTAGCAACTAGTCTTGCTTTCAACCTTGCTATTTTTCCACTAGCATCCTTTTTGATCTTATAAGTCCATTTGCATCCAACAATGTTTTTATCTTTTGGTGGTGACACAAGATCCCATGTTTGATTTCTAAGAAGTGCTTCATATTCATCTTTCATTGCATTTCTCCAATTAACATCTTTAATGGCTTGTTCATATGTGACAGGTTCCATAATTTCAGTACTGACATTGTATATTTTTGGCTTAAAAATTCCACTTTTCGATCTTGTCATCATATGATGCCCAGTTTCTTTTGTATGTGGAGTGATCTCTGTGATTGCTGGTATTGAATTATCAAATATCTCTGCTTCATCACTTTCTTCAATTTGTTGTGCTGGCCATTCATGTGCATCATTTGTATTGTAGTCAGACTTTGTTTCTGTAGTATCTTGAGATCTTTCAAGTCTTCCATTGTTTTTCTGTTCTTCTTGAATAGTTAGTTCTGGTATAGCAGGCAAGCATATTTTGGCATGATCAGTATATTCATTTGCTGTGTTTGTGTCATCTGCCAGTCTTTTATCTGCAAAAGGAAAATTGTTTTCATTAAACATAACATGCCTTGATATGTAAATCCTACCATTTTTGTCAAGACATTTATATCCTTTTTGATTTGTGGCATATCCTAAGAAAGTACAAGGACTTGATCTTAAGCTTAACTTATTTTTGTTGTATGGCCTAAGACAGGGAAAACATAAACATCCAAATGTTTTAAGAATATCATAATCAGGTTTGATACTGTATAATATTTCATATGGACACTTATGTTCTAGCACTTTACTTGGCATTCTGTTTATAAGATAAACAGCTGTAGTGAAAGCTTCTTGCCAATATTTTAAAGGTAAAGACCCTTGTGATAAAAGTGTTAGGCCTGTATCAACAATGTGCCTATGTTTTCTTTCAACAAGCCCATTTTGCTCAGATGTGTAAGGACAAGTGACTCTGTGCAATATACCTTTGTCTTGAAAATATTTTTTAAGTGGGTAAAATTCTGATCCTCCATCAGTTTGCATGACTTTTATTTTATAGTTGAACTGCTTTTCAGCTAATGTGATAAACTGGATTAAAACATCATGAGTTTCAGATTTAGATTTGAGAAAAAATATCCAAGTATATCTGGTATATGCATCAACAAAAGATAAATAATACCTGTAACCTTGAGTAGAATTCAATGGGGCTGGTCCCCATAGGTCTGCAGCTATCAATTCAAAAGGGTTTTTACATATAGTTTCAGAATTACTGAAAGGCAATTTGTGGCTTTTGCCTAATTGACAGTGTGTGCAAATGTCGTAGATGTTATTATTAGGAAAAGGAATTTTATTATCCAACAGAAATCTTTTTACAATTTTCATACTAGGATGACCTAGTTTACAATGCCAATGATCTAAGATATTTCTCTTATTTTGAATATCAGTGTGAACATTGTTGCACCAATATTCCTTCACTGTAGATTCAGATTTCTTCACAGCATTAAATTTATATAGCCCCTTACTCAAACTACCCTACAATAATATATCTTTACTTAGCAAATCTCTAACTAAGCAAAAAGTTGGGTGAAACTCAAAGTACACTTTGTTATCGTTGGCAAATTGAGATACGCTAATTAAATTCTTTTTGATCTCGGGAACTCTTAATAAATTGTTTAAATATAATTCTCTTTTACCTTGAATGGTTCCTTTGCCAACATGTGATATACTTGTTGTTCCACCGTTGCCTAAGTATATAGTTTGCATACCTGTGTAATTTTTGTTGCCTAAGTTGAGATTTTGAAGATTACTTGTCACATGATTTGTTGCTCCAGAATCTGGGTACCAGTCATCCATGTTTGTGTTGTCTGGATTGGCTTCGTCTGAATTAACTGGTTGAGTTCTGGAACCTTCATTTTTGTTTTTCTGCTGTTGATCAAGTTGTGTCATGTTGATATTGGGGTTTCCTTGAGTTTGTTGTGTAGTAGTGAAGTCTTTATTGAATCTGAAATAGCATTTGCTGGCTATATGACCAAATTTTTCACAGATTTGGCATTTCACTCTATTGTTGTTACTCCATCTTCCCCTTCCTCTGCCTCTTTGTGTATAATTGCTTCTTTGACCATTCTGTCTGCTTTCTTGATTTGCTGTGTTGCTTTGTTGCACTTTGTTCCTTGAACTGCTAGCATAGTTTACTGAGAATTCATTTTGCATGGCCTTTCTTTGTTCAATTCTGCCCTCATGAGCGAGTAGGGCAGATTGAACAGATTGTAAATTGGGTAGGATCTGTTGAGAAGCTATGAAAGTTACCACTGATTCATATTCATCATCGAGTCCATTAGTTATGGTGAGGATTTGTTCGCTTTCAGAAATCTTGTGACCAATTGCATTAAGTCTATCACATAGGTTCTTGATTTTTGTCAGATATTCTCTCATTGGCATATCATTTTTTCTTGAATTTTGCAATTGTCTTTTGAAATGCATGATTCTTGCTGCTGATTGTGAACTGAATATTTGTTCTATTGATGACCAAATTTCATACGAGGAGTTGCATCCAACAATTTGTGATAATAGACTTGCGCTGATGGATGATAGTAACCATGATGATAGTAAGTTATCTTGCTTTAGGTATCTTGAATACTCTGGGTTACTAACTGTTACTCCATTTTCTTCTTCAATGATGGCAGGTGGTATAGCTATTGTTCCTTTGATATGATCTTGAAGGCCATATCCTTTGAGGGCTGTTTCAATCTGGTATTTCCAGAGAATATAGTTGTCTTCATCAAGTGGGATCCTGATAATCTGACTTTTGGGTTTAATTAACCCTGTGTCGGACATCACAGTTTGCATTTTGACGTTTCTTGAAGTGGTTGATGATCTGTCATCACCTGTTTCTTTGTCTGACATCCTTGTGATTGACTAATATTGATTTCTTGAATGTGTTTTGCAGCCAGAGGAATTGGCGAGGCAATGCAGATTCGGAAAGAAATTGAAAGAACTGTTGCAGGTAAAAGGAAAATAAGGAAAAAAACTCGATGATGATTTCGAATCTGAGAGAAAAATCAAGGACTGTTGCAGCCAATTAAGAATATGAAGTTTTTCAAATTCTTGCTAGGCACGGCACAGTGATTTGGTTGGCCGGGTTGCAATCAACAGAGGGTATAATTCTCCAATGATGAAAAACTGACTGAGGAGAAAACAAAGAAACGAATTCTTTTGGGAAGAGAGAAAAGATGCAGTAGATTATGAATCTTGAAAAAATTATTATGCCGTTAGGCTTTTTCTTGCTCTGATACCATATTAGAAAATAGTAAATTTGTATTATTATTATTCTCAATGCTAAACAGAAACACCTATTACAAGTATTTATACTGAATACATATGGCCCAAGGCAAAGACTGGTGATCCGAAACAACAAAATAAAACAATCCTGTACACACGAATGGATGGCTAAGATCAAAGACAAGAGGGGTTTTGGATAGATCAGGAAACACATATTATACGAAGTCTTAATAGTCTTTACTGACATATAGAAAGCAAATGGTGCTGCTGTATTAGTAAGTATGATAATTGGGTGATGCTAAATGATTTTTATAAAAAAATGAACGTGACTTATGGTTTAAAAAAATAGAAAGATGGGCATGATTTATATCATCATTTGTACTGAATATATAGATAACTAGGTATTATTTGTATCGGATTCCTATGTAGAGACTATAACAAAAACTAAAGACCTTATTGCTCTGGTTTTTGTTATAGTCTCTGCATCTGCTAATCAAATCATGAGTTACTTTCTTCTCAACGCAGAGATAGGTTTTCTGACGAATCTTCTACCCAATAAAGATGCTAAAATCCAAGATATTATCTCTTTATTCTTTCCGACCTGAGAGACTATAACAAAAACCAGAGACCTTATTGCTCTGGTTTTTGTTATAGTTTTCAAACAAATATACAATTGCAATCAATAATTCATTTATCACCATAGCAGTGAATCCACTTTTTCAGTTCTTTAACTGGACAACTGTACTGCCTGTATTGCAGAACACAAAGAAACTTTGTAACATGCTATCATATTTAAAATTATTCAATACGCAAATTCAAATTATTCAATGTGCAAACTCCCAGTGCAAAACCGAACTACTAGTTGCCTATTTTTAATCCACTGCCCAATTCATCTCCAGATAATATTTTATGCACCGACAGGCAGAGCTTACGAACAAACAAATATGATATAGCATGATTCAAAATCTTATGTACAGAGGTACAAAACATACGAACATAGGACTTGATGCACAAAGTAATTCAATATTAGTCCCAAAGAAACAAAAAATTTGTGCATTGTTATAATAACACAACAAACGAACAACTAAACCATAATATATGTACAACTAAACCAATACCTTATATTTATGCACATAATTACAGTTATGTATATATGAAAAACTGAATAATATAAATATGTTTGAACACACATCACATAAAAAGTCAGTATAATAATCATATGAACAACTATACTGATACTTCGTTTATAGTTATCTTGATTATTGGCTCAAATTATCATCATGATATTTATGAATCTTTTCTCATTTGAATACTATTATCGAAACATTGGCTTGAATTAAAGAACTAAATATATGAATACACAGCCAATTATAATCATTATTACTTAAAAAATCTCCATGAGTGGAATTTGAGAACTCACAATGAAAATATGTTATAGCGCAGATGGAAAAAAAATAGAAAATATTTTGCACACTCCAACATACCTACAGCTTTGTCGATGGCAAGGCAATGACAGCTAGCGCAACGGCGGCGAGCATTAACGGGGGCGATCAGCAATGGAGGCGAGCGCAATAGAGGCAAGGAAACGCGGGTAGCAACGGAGGCAAGCAATAGAGGCGAGCAAATGCGGGTAGTAACGGAGGCGAGCAGATGGCGGAGAGTAGCGGGTTAGGGTTTGTAAGAGTGTTTCATCAATTTTAGTGAGCGTGGTTTAGTTTCGTGAATGGAAATGGCAGAGAGTAGCGGGATGGAGTTAGGATTTAGATTTAGGAAATTTTGCGGCAGGTTTTTCTTACTTCAATACATTTAGCGGGCGAAAGAAATAAAGGGAGGGAACTGGTAATTTTTTATCTACAGAAAGCTAACGTAGGGAGAACTATCAAAAACAGTTGTTATAGATAAATACTTAAAATAATTGTTATAGACGTATATTACAACTGCTGTGTTATCCCGACTTTTTGGCAAGGCCGTGATACCAAAGGATAAATCGAAAAAAAACCAAAGAAAGTTCGTCTTAAAGACTGGTCATACACTGTGTCAACATTTCTGTTAACACCTCCTTTTCAACGACCTAACACCACTCTGAACGGCGACTCAAGTACTCGAAGGAAAAGCGACCTAACCAGTTCAAAGGCAAGCGCTCCAACGAGCTAAGCATACGCGAGCTAACAACTTAAAGCGTAGAGCAGTTCAATGCATCACAACTCAACGGGCTAAAGGGGAAGCGACCTAACGACCTAAGGCTCCGGCGAGTTAGCATGGCAACAGGTTCTACAACAAGCTAAAACATGACAGCGACCTAACGACTTAAATATCTATGCGACCTAGCGATCTAAGAAACTCAACGATCTAGCGAGTTAACGGAACGACCTAGCGATCTAAGAAACTCAACGACCTAGCGAGTTAACGGAACGACCTAGCGAGTTAATGAGCAGTATATTCCTATGTCGTTGGATCATAGGTCGTATCAACACTAGGTCGCTACCATTCCTAAACCTAGCCTAGGTCGCTCCGCTTGATGCCTCAACACATTTAAATCGCATTCCATTCCCCATAGGTCGCTGCGACCTACCAGCAGAAACAGTTGATCAAGTGCAACCACTATAAGTCGTAACCCTTTCCCATAGGTCGCTCACGACCTACGACCTAACCTTATGTCGCTCACAACTTAAGCAAGCCGAGATAACTTCTGCATTACACATGTTAGGTCGTTGACGACATATGTCTCAACCAGGATTACTTCACTAACTCGCTAACGAGTTATGCTACCCCAGGATCACCTTAGGTCGCAAGACCTTAGGTCGCTGACGACCTACGACCTATGACCTAGTCTTATGTCAACCACGACCTACGACCTATCTCCAGATTCTTCCTATAAATACCCCGCCTGCTCCAACTTTTGGGGGGACTTTTCCCGGACTTTCTAGACTTTGACACGCCGACACTCTGCTGTTTTCTCGACTCCTTCTCCACTTGCTTCAACGAACTTTTGGGGATAAAATCTAAATCATTCAACATGAAGATAAAGAGCCTGTCTAGATCGATGTTCTAACTACTCATCTTAATGATGTGGTAATCTACGTGTTTCAATTGTGTTGTAATCAGAAAGTGATTGTAAAGTTTGTAATCGAAGAGTGATTGTAAAGTTTGTAATCGAAGAGTGATTGTAAAGTTTGTAATCGAAGAGTGATTGTAAAGTTTGTAATCGAGTCAGTGATAGAGGGTGTAAAGTGGACGTAGGCTTGATTTTGAGCCGAACCACTATAAAAATTGCTGTCTTTTTTACCTTTTTCTGCGATTTTCTGTTTACTTTAGGTTCCCGTACAAACAGGTGGTGCTTTCACTTGATTACCATCTACACTGGGGGTGTTAGCGCACACTTTTTGCGTTAACATTTTTGGTGCTTTCACTGAGAAATTGAACTCAGGGATTCTACTGCTTGGAAGTTGAGTTTGAAGGTTTAAGAGTTTAGATCTGAAAAACTATGACAAGGCAATCAAATAGACGACAAAGACAGGAAAGAAGTCAACACGAGGGGAGTCAAGAGGCTTCCTCAAGAGCGAACTGAACTTCAGTCTTCATCACCAGGGATGAGATAGAGACAATGATGAGAAGACAAGAAGAAATGATCCAGAATCTGTTTCAACAGATCGGGCAACTTGGAGCCCAAAATCATAAACCAGATAGAGCGGGATCATCAGGGGCAGCCCTCGGGATAGGGGGCACCCCCCAGGAGCGTGTTGATCCAACCTTAGGCAGGACACCAACCGACACTAGGCCACTAAGAGCTAGCAGAGGAACAGAAACCCAACCAGAAGAACAGATTCCGGAATTCCCTCGTGAGCTCGGGGGGCAGGTCGAACGCAATGAACGAGAACTACAACTCGGAAATAATGACAGGTTAGAAGAGATGGTCAGGCGGGCTATGAGAGGCGGATTGGTAAATAAAGACCCGGAGGATGTGAATAAGAGTCCGTTTACTACTTCAATCAGACGAGCTAGGAACCCGCCGGATTTTAAGTTGCCATCATTGGATATGTTTAATGGGAGGACGGACCCTACGGTTCGTCTGACAAAGTATATGAGGCATATGGAAGTACTGGGGGCATCAGAGGAGGTCATGGCCCGGTGCTTTCCATTATACCTGGCAGATATTGCGGCGTTATGGTTTAGACAAATGAAGAGTGAGTCTATAGGAACATGGAATGATTTGACTGAAAGGTTTATGAGACAATTCAGGGTCCACATTTCGAGACCTAAAAATGTGACGAGTTTGGCGGCACTAAAGCAAAGAACTGGAGAATATTTGAGAAGCTTTTTGACGCGGTTTAACGCGGCCGCGGCATCGGTGGATCGACCAGATCCATCCATGGTTTTAATGGCAGCTGTATCGGGCATAGCTGATGGCACAGAGTTCAAAAATCCACTGACAAGAGATCCCTCTATGGATCTAGGGGAGTTTTATCATGAGGCTGAAGGATTCTTACGATTAGAAGACGCAAATGCTGAAAGAGAAGAAGGAGAAGGGATAGAAGTTTATGCATTCAAAGGCGGAAAACCTCTTGAAAAGGATTTTGACAAAGATAAAGGAAAGCGGAGGATAATGATGATAGGTCGAAGCGAGTGCGGAGGGAGTCGCGTTTCACCACTTATTCGGAATTGAATGAAAGTTTGGAACGAATTTACCAAGATACTGGAGAGCAAGTTTCTTAACGCAAACCAATGAGGAGGGATCCGACCAGCAATGAAAGAAAGTCAGACAAGCACTGCTTATTCCACGAGTTAAATGGTCATAACACAAATGATTGCAGACACTTGAAGGATGAAGTTGAATGGCAGATCCGGAATGGTCTACTATCACGGTATGTGAAAAGGAGAGCAGCAACGATGGAGCGGCCACCACCTGCATCTACTGATGATGCCTCGGGGTTGAGACGTCAACTTGTCATCAATTGATTGGTGTAATGACGAATAAGTAGCAAACTCCACACCAACGCGATTAAGTCTTTTACACATGTACAGGACCGCGAACGATCCTCAGGCATGCTCTGGTATGACTACTAATCGCATCGGTGTAGGTGTTTGCACTTTGACGTCTCTGTTTTGCTTTTGTTTCCCATTTTTCATGCTTAGACTTGATTCTGTTTGACATTTCTGCCAAAAAACTTATTTTCAATGAAAAAATGCTACTTGTGATTCCATAATGGCTAAGCCACTTACACATGTACGGGATCGCGAACGGTCCCTAAGCATGCTCTGAGATGGTGATAAACCGTCGCAACAAACAATCCAGAAACTCATCCGAACGTGAAATCTGGTATTGATGATGCTAAGTCCCCCCTAGCACATATAAACTCGCCGCGAACGGCACTCGACCGTGAACGGTCACAACTGGCCTCGAACGGCACCCCTCGCCTCGAACGGCACATGATCGCGAATGGTCACATTCCACCTCAAATGGCTTGATCGCGAACGGTCGTAATTTGAGGTCATATAAAAATGCTAGATCGCGAACGGTCGCATTCCACCTCAAATGGCTTGATCGCGAACGGTCGTCATTTGAGGTCATATAAAAATGCTAGATCGCGAACGGTCGCATTCCACCTCAAATGGCTTGATCGCGAACGGTCATCATTTGAGGTCATATAAAAATGTTAGATCGCGAACGGTCGCATTCCACCTCAAATGGCTCGATCGTGAACGGTCGTCATTTGAGGTCATATAAAACTGTCAAACTCTTTGCAGGTTGTACCACAGGTCATCAACAGGATATGAACATCCAGCTTATGGTATTACAAAACACACCTTCCTATCGCAAGGCATGTTTTATGGGGGCAAGTGTTATCTCGCCTTTTTGGCAAGGCCGTGATACCAAAGGATCAATCGAAAAAAAACCAAAGAAAGTTCGTCTCAAAGACTGGACATACACTGTGTCAACACTTCTGTTAACATCTCCTTTTCAACGACCTAACACCACTCTGAACGGCGACTCAAGTACTCGAAGGAAAAGCGACCTAACCAGTTCAAAGGCAAGCGCTCCAGCGAGTCAAGCATACGCGAGCTAACAAATTAAAGCGTAGAGCAGTTCAATGCATCACAACTCAACGGGCTAAAGGGGAAGCGACCTAACGACCTAAGGCTCCGGCGAGTTAGCATGGCAACAGCAACGAGCTAAAACATGACAGCGACCCAACGACTTAACTATCTATGCGACCTAGCAATCTAAGAAACTCAACGACCTAGCGAGTTAACGGAACGACCTAGCGATCTAAGAAACTCAATGACCTAGCGAGTTAACGGAACGACCTATAGAGTTAATGAGCAGTATATTCCTATGTCGTTGGATCATAGGTCGTATCAACACTAGGTCGCTACCATTCCTAAACCTAGCCTAGGTCGCTCCGCTTGATGCCTCAACACATTTAAATCGCATTCCATTCCCCATAGGTCGCTGCGACCTACCAGTAGAAACAGTTGATCAAGTGCAACCACTATAAGTCGTAACCCTTTCCCATAGGTCGCTCATGACCTACGACCTAACCTTATGTCGCTCACAACTTAAGCAAGCCGAGATAACTTCTGCATTACACATGTTAGGTCATTGACGACATATGTCTCAACCAGGATTACTTCACTAACTCGCTAACGAGTTATGCTACCCCATGATCACCTTAGGTCGCAACACCTTAGGTCGCTGACGACCTACGACCTAGCCTTATGTCAACCATGACCTACGACCTATCTCCAGATTCTTCCTATAAATAACCCACCTGCTCCAACTTTTGGGGGGACTTTTCCCGAACTTTCCAGACTTTGACACGCCGACACTCTGCTGTTTTCTCGACTCCTTCTCCACTTGCTTCAACGAACTTTTGGGGATAAAATCTAAATCATTCAACATGAAGATAAAGAGCCTGTCTAGATCGATGTTCTAACTACTCATCTTAATGATGTGGTAATCTACGTGTTTCAATTGTGTTGTAATCAGAAAGTGATTGTAAAGTTTGTAATCGAAGAGTGATTGTAAAGTTTGTAATCGAAGAGTGATTGTAAAGTTTGTAATCGAAGAGTGATTGTAAAGTTTGTAATCGAAGAGTGATTGTAAAGTTTGTAATCGAGTCAGTGATAGAGGATGTAAAGTGGACGTAGGCTTGATTGTGAGCCGAACCACTATAAAAATTGCTGTCTTTTTTACCTTTTTCTACGATTTTCTGTTTACTTTAGATTCCCGTACAAACGGGTGGTGCTTTCACTTGATTACCATCTACACCGGGGGTGTTAGCGCACACTTTTTGCATTAACATGCTGCACAAATAAAGTTGTCAAAAGTACATCTGTTACAACTGCTACAAATAAACAATTGTAATAAAATACTTATTACAACTACCAATTCGTGTAAGTTGTAACGGAAATGTTGTAATAGAGTTGTTTTGTTGTAGTGATAAAACATGTATACCGACTATGGCTACTATCTTGGAATCAATACTATTTCTTAGATATTTAGTTGCCTTGTCATTGTCGAGCATGAATGAGAAGACCTCTCCATCCACCGTTCACGTCTTGCACAAACAACTTATCCCTCTAACTCTATCCTATGGATTGTAATAAGGAGGGCGTCGGAACAGCGTTCTAGTGATTAGTAAATTACATACATTATCCATAATACGGGTTTATGCCAATTGGTTTCTATTTAAGTTTTGTGTCTACTATTCATGGAATTATCCATTTAATTCCACTTACGCATAGATATATCTAACCTTTCTCTAAGGTATAACCGTATATATGAATATATATATAGACATGCACATATATATAAGTATTGTACTGCCCAAAAGGAAACACAAGCTACTTAATACTTCTTTAATAAAGAGGAGCAGACCCAACGACCATTTAATACTTCAACCCCAAAGCGAGCCCTCTACAACGTAATCGATAGTCTACCAGCCCTAACTACGAAACCCGATGACTCATAGATACAACTTTATAATTTAATTAGTCGTATTACCAAGGCATCTCAAAGACTTATCTAAAGATTGACTAGCACATCTCTGACAAACAAATAATTAATTAAAATTTGTGCTCCTTGCATATCACATATAGATTCTACACTAGTAGGAAGCAAAATCTGGCAGTACGTAGCCCAAGTCTCTGCTAAGGACCGCTCGGGACCGTTGGTAGTCAAAGCCTATATGCTAGCC
Organism: Allium fistulosum; assembly: GCA_030737815.1. Classification (NCBI taxonomy): domain Eukaryota; kingdom Viridiplantae; phylum Streptophyta; class Magnoliopsida; order Asparagales; family Amaryllidaceae; genus Allium; species Allium fistulosum. The sequence continues at coordinate 93,041,962 of CM060905.1, forward strand.
TTACTTCTAAATATAGCTTGCCAACCCTAACAACCAAAATCCCATTTGGACCTACCTAATATGAGTCAAGGAAAATGCCCACTCCAGATACTTAATACATATTGTTTAGAAATAAAGCAAACCACATTTCCCAATTAGGCACTGTCGTAGGTTATTTAAGATTTCTTAAATAAGGAGGCAGACCCAATGGCTATTTAATACCTCAATCCCCGAAGTAAACCCCTTAAAATCCCTAAAGGCACCGAGCCATTTAATACTTCAAATTCGAGGCGAACCCTTGTATATTTTCCCACACCTACACGACGTATATTTCCCTACCTCATGGGTCCTATAGTTGGAGATGTTCCACATCAGTAGTACATATACACAAATGCCAGTAGCCTCTATGTGAAGGGTAGATTTATATTGTGTAACTCCACTGACCTCGCATTCCAATCCATACTAAACTAAGTAATTTATCCTTAACCAAAATATTGGGCTGGGCCCAATAATTCACACCCATTATAAACGTATTATTGAGGTCGTATAATTTTCATTATGGAAATTAGTACGCCTCTTAAGTTCATATATTACTATTCATGTATTCACTAGTTATGAACGTATTCCTATCCTATACACTTATTTTATTTATTCTTTATTTCCTAATTGTCATTTATTTCTTCACTTCCAATTATTTATCCTTTATAAATGGTCATCATTATTCAAATTGGACAATCACTGATGACAATTATTTATTCGTTTCGAATATAACTTATTATGCCTATTCAGTTTTCTCCATAAATGTCATGTTTAATCCTATAGTTACTCTCATTAAACACATTTATGTCCCCATTTGATTTCTGTAATTCCATATTAACTGTGCATTTATTGCCATTAATATTGCAATTATTATTCATAAATGTTGGAGTTATTACCTCTTTTTCATGGTAAACCCCTAACCCTATGATTTACTACATTATTAATATTTAAATGTTATAGCTATAATTAATACGAGTACCAATATGTATTTACTTATTACGCTATATCCTTTACCTTACATATAGATATACTTTAGTAAGCGCGGTTATGTGTGTGTGTGTCTTAACGCTTTAATTTCTATGTTAAGGAATCTCAGAATATACACTTATGTGTTATAACAACACGCACCTTAATGGGTCCGAATTTCGACTAAATCGAAATCTAAGTCCACTAGCGTACGGATCATTGGTGTTGGTAACTTGAAATAAACATAACTATATCGGAGAGCTATCAACATTAACTCATAGCGAAATAGAAAAATATAATAGAACTATATATAAAGCTACTACCTTAGAATCAATATTATTCCCTGGATGTCTAGTTGCCTTGTAACAACCCGCATATTTTACGATTGTATATTTAAATGTTTTATTTAAATATAGCATCGTTAATTGGATTAAAGTCCAAAATATTACTTTTTGTAAACAGTCGAATTGGGACTCGAGACCACTTCCATTGAGTCCAAAATGGTGTTTACAACTTTTTTGAGTATAAGCATCGATATGTTTGGAGTTGAGTAGAATTTTGCTTTTTTCTATTTTGGGCTTTGGGTTTGGGTTTCAGCCCATTAACCCAACTGAATGCCCTAACTCCACTCAACTTCCTTCATTCATTCTCATTCTCCTAATACATTCAAGCTTAAGTAAAAATGGGGGAGGAGAAAAGGAAATAGAAATTCCAAACCCTAGTTTGATTTGTAAATTCAAGTTTGCTCCAAATTCAAAGAGAAGCTTAGGTAAGCCTCCTCTTCATCTTCTCCATCTCTATCTCTCTTCAATCCTTAGAAATTCCTAACCCTAATTTAGGAAATACTTGCTTATTAGCTTAGATTGGAGCTTCTAGAGGTGTATTGAAGAGGAATTGGCTTTTCCTTTGTTTTCAAGCTTCTCACTTGTGTTTATGAAAATCCTTTTATGGATTTTTGGACATTGATATTTGAGGTGTATCGAAGAGCCATTAAGGCTGGGTCATCGCTCGGCGTAAATCCTTAGTCGTCGTGCTCGTTCGATCGCTCCCGATACGTTTTGGCCACTTTGGCCTAGGCAAATTGTTGCCCAGACCGGGTGACCAGACGTCTGGTGACCAAGTCCAGACGTCTGGTTTGGACTTGGAGAAAAAATATATGCACGCAGATTAATAAAAAAAGGACATAAACTAATTTCAGACGTTTGAATTATAATTTCAGACATCTGAAAGGATTTTAGACGTCTGGTTTGCTAAACTAGACGTTTGAAAGGGTTTCAGACGTTTGGATTGCCAAACCAGACGTCTGGAAGGGTTTTTTGGAATTTCCAGAACCTAAATCCAGACGTCTGGATTGACCCCCAAACGTCTGGAACTGTGCATTTTTGCCTGTTTAGGCTTTTCTTGATTGAATTTCCATTGTTTATCAATTTTAGTTGCTCCGATTAGTTGTTATCACTTTTATCGACCTTGATGACTTCTTTTTCGGGATTTTTGGGAATATCCATTTTGATGGATTTGGTATCGATTTCTTTGGATTTAATTCACGTCTTCGAATGTGAATCTTTGGTGATTGATTGTTTCTACAATCATGTTTGTGATTTGTCACTTTCAAATACAAAGGTTTCTATACTAGTAGTAAATATTCAAACTCTTTCACAAAGATGCTTTCAACTCTATTTTAAATATAAAGCTCTCTTCTAAAACCGTTTTCCAATCTATTAGTATATACAAACCTTTACCTCATTCGTATGAGAAATCTAATTAAATGGCTTAGTAAAAGAAGTGGTATGAAACGCTTGCGTTTACTTCGTCGGTTAATTCTTGGACTTGTTCGATTGAACTCTTGTGACAATTTTCGAGTGGAAATCTACAATCTGTTCGTAAATATTTAAGTTAAGCTAGTGGTTATGGGACATGAAGCTAAACTCTTATATTTACTAGCTTAGTGTAATCGACAATTCTTATTGATCAATGGTGATCATTTTGTGATTTAGACTAGCGATGTGCGATGTCTCTTTGTTTGTGTGGGGACTAAAAACCCCGTTTGTGGAACTTCGGTTCAATTTGGTGGGGTAGCGACCCATGGTCTTTTGACCGTTTGTGGAGCATTCGGCTCATTCGTCCGCGTGGGGGACTGTACCACGATCGAGTCTGTGCATGAGGCGTATCTTTTAGGGTACGTCGATGTTCGGCTCATTCGTCCGCGTGGGGGACTGTACCACGACCGAGTCTGTGCATGAGGCGTATCTTTTAGGGTGCGTCGATGTTCGGCTCATTCGTCCGTGTGGGGGACTGTACCACGACCGAGTCGGTGCATGAGGCGTATCTTTTAGGGTGCGTCGATGTTCAGCTTATGGGATAGCGTCTCATTTGTGTTACACGTGTTGGTGAGTTTTCATGCTCTCGTTTGTGATAGGCCTTCCCCCCTTTTGTAATTTCTGGATTTCTAGTTGATGATTTCTAGAATTTGTGTTTCACCAATTTTTGTGGATTGGCATTGATATGTTTTGTCAATATTTGTGTTTTGGTGAATTATTTAAAGAATGTGATTCTTTTTGGTGCTTCGAGTTGATTGGAGATATTGTATGATTTTTGTTGTTATTTGATGTATACTTGACACAGTATGGCATTTTTTTATCATACGTTTTTGGTCATATCTCTTATCCTATCTCATTTTATCTGATATTTATAGCTAGACTGATCCGTTTATTATTTTCTTCTTAAAATAATACTCGGGTCAGACCGAGTTATTTCAGGTGCTCCTGCTGACTTCTTATCAGGGTCCTTCACCTGACTTTTGGCTAACTACTTTAGCTCAGTAGTTTTTGTTATTATACCTTCGAGATAGAGACTCCTTGATGTATAATTATTCTTTTATCTAGCACTTGTATCTATTCATTGTGATGTAGTGGATCTTATATGACCACTATTCTGATGTACACTTTTATGTGTTATATTCATATATGTTTCCGCCTTTGTGATATGAATATCTGTGACTGATTTGTGTTATGTTTATTTCTATATTTGTTTCTGAAGGCCACTTAGCCACTGTGTAGTAGCTTTGAGTTTATATTTGATATGTCAGATTTCCTCTTGAAACGAAATGTAAGTTATATTATCTGACATATCGGTACTCGCACAAAGCAATTACACAGATGGTCGCTCCTCAACAGCCTTATTCTTCGCACTAGTCGACGGCATTACCCCGTATTGTCCTTGGCTAGTGTGAGTATAGAGGTGGGGCGTCACAGCTTGGTATCAGAGCCAAACTTCGGAACAATGTAGAATAATCTAGCAAGGATCATTGTCCTAAGTCTTTCTTAGGAATCGTGCCATTGGATTTAATTCGAGTCTTCGTACCGTTCTATCCTATTTTCTTTTGTGATGCCTTGTTTTATCAATCAAGTTTGTTTGATATTAATTTTGTGAATAACCCTTTTCCTCTTCTTTCTTTTTCTTTCTTTCTTAAAGAAGAAGAGATGGTTAGATCTGGCAGTCCTAGCGCTGGTCAATCCAGTAGTCCTTCTCTGGATGGCGTGTTCATGTCTGCCCAACAACTTTTAAATCTTGTAAAGAATCAAAGGTTTATCTGTGCTTTGAGTAAGGACCCCAAAAAGGTTTTACCTCTGAAATTAGAAGTGTCTTTCGACCAGTTTGTAGATATCACTCTTCGACTTGAAGAGGCCGATAAAGAAAGTGATGTTGAAGTTGTGGATGCCAAACAAAACTTCAACATCAACAAGAAGAGGCATATTAAGTTCAAAAGCCCTAATCCCAACAAGAAAGGGAAGCAGGCAATTTCGATAGCAAAGACTCCTACCACTAGTCGTGGACGATGCTACAATTGTGGTTCCACGGACCACTATGCAAATAGGTGTCCGAAACCTCTTTTTTGTCGTTATTGCAAAGGTTTGGGTCATCTTTTATCTTCATGCCCCAAACTTCCAAACAAGAAAGAGGGAAAGCTAAATGTTGTGCAAGCTCCTAGTGACACTTCTCTTGGTCAAGGTATTTCTCCTTCTATCCTTGATGGCATTATTTTATTTCGTGATCTTCCTATTTGATTTCTTTTGATACGGGTGTGACCCACTCTTTTATATCAAAAGAACTTGTTGATTCTTTTTCTTTAAATATTATGGGCTTGATGACTTCATTGAGAATTGCGAATCCGATTGGTGGATCTGCAACACTCATTTTACTTTGTGAAAATGTCGAGATTATTTTATGTGATTATTCTTTTTGAGCCGATTTGCATGTTATGCGTTACTTAGGCTTCGAAATTGATTTTTTGGGAAAGGATTGGCTTGATCATTATGAAGCCCACATCCTATGTCCTGAGCGGACTATTTATCTTCGACATTCTCAATCTGTTAAGCGAATTTCTATTGTTTAAAAGATTTTGATTTCCAAATTTGGTGGTAACATTTTATTCTTTAAACCCACTTGATGAAGAAGATGTTATTTCTCTCATTCAAGTAATTTGTGAATTTTCTAGAATATATTTGAGCTTGTCTTAGGATTATCACCTAAGCAATCTATTGAGTGGTGCTAAGGTCTTTTCAGCTCGACCTTACCACCAGTTTTCATCAATTACGAGTTACGGAGGGTAGCATTCCACTTACCTCATTCCGCACTCGATATGATTCTTGTGAGTGGTTCGTTATGTTATTCGGTTTGACGAACCTTCTACCTTATTTCATCCATCTTATGAATCGAGTATTCTATGAATGTCTCGATGAGTTTATCCTTGTATTTATTGATTATGGATGAAAACAACAATTTAAAATTCACAAATCTTTTTAATAAGATATTTATAAGTACGATTGGATTTTGTTCTTAAAACGAGCAAAGAATATCTGTAAAAATTTTAAGAGACTTGTTTATCATATAGAAGATGATTTTGTGTTGTTTTGCCCATTGAGTGCTTTAAGAATTCTGGTCGATGCGGTTGATCAACGTTATCGATAGGAATCTCCTAAACGCTATGATGAGACAGTCAAACATAGTAAATTCTTGTAATAAGTTAATTTTTCTAAAAAAGATGATCACACAAATTTAATTATTATTTTGAATGTCTTAGCTTTTTGGGAAAGAGGATCATTTCAAAGAACTCTTTTCCGATGTTCTTATTCTTGCGATTCCCGAAGGGAATCAAGACTTTATTGTTTATACCGATACTAGTCGTATTGGTTTGGGTGCCGTTCTCATGCAAATGGGAACGTTTTATCGCTTATGCTTCTAGGCAGTTAAAGCCTGCCGAGACTAGATATGCCACTCATGATCTAGTGCTTGCGGCTATTGTTTTCGCTCTTATAATTTGGCATCATTATCTTTTGGGAGAGAAATTTGTTCTCTACACCGATCATAAATCTTTGAAGTATTTATTTTCTCAAAAGGAACTTAATTTGCGTCAACAACATTGGCTCGAGTTCCTTGCATCTTATGATCTTGATATTCTTTGTACTCTGGAAAAGGGTAATCGTGTTGCCGATGCCCTTAGCCGAAAGCAACAAGCAGTTGTTTCAATGATGATATCCGAATGGAATGATCTTGAGACTTTATCCACTTGTGAGATTCGAGATCGTGAATCCAATTTATGTTCATCTCTTGTTTTGTGTAGCCTTGAGGCTCATCCTTCTTTTGGACCGTACCTCTTTTGGCTAAACTCTATGTCAAATTTTTTTTTTAATTGCATGAAGTTCCTACTTCTATTGTTAGTGATCGTGATCCATTATTTACTAGTGGATTTTGGAAAGGTCTTCAAAAAGCTTTGGGAACAAAGCTTAATTTTAGCACCACTTATCATCCTCAGTCCGATGGACAAACCGAGCGTGTGAATCATACTCTTGAAGATCTCCTTTGTGCTTGTGTTCTTGATTTTGGTGGAAGTTGGGAAGATCATATTTCTCTTGTTGAGTTTTCTTCCAATAATAGCTTCCAATCTAGTATTGGTATGGCACCTTTCGAGGCACTCTATGGAAGGCTATGCCGATTTCCTTCGTGTTGGCTTAAAGCCGGTGAGAAGTTGGTTTTAGGTCCAGATTTTATTGGTGTTCATTTGTGTTTCACCTATGATGGGTGTTGTGCGTTTCAGTCGATCGGGAAAGTTAGCACCTCGATATGTTGGTCCCTTTCCCATCACCGAACGTATTGGTTCCGTGGCTTATCGCTTTTTATTACCGGCTCAATTTTCTGCTATTCGTGATGTTTTCCACGTCTCTCAACCACGGAAATACCTTAGGGATTCCGATTCTATTCTTGAGCCCAGTGTAATTATAGAAATTAAAGTTTCACCAAATTTGACTTATGAGCAACATTCTATTCGTATCATTACTTCGGAGGTTAAACACCTTCTAAATAAAGATGTTCTTCTTGTGAAAGTTCAATGGTCCTCAAATCCTAAGAATTGCTCTTGGGAATCTTGAGAATTCATCGAGCAAACACATCCGGACTTACTCTTCGTGCTCTTTATGGTGAACTTCTTATTTCAAATTTTCTTTTGTGTTGATATGCTTTTATGGTTGTTACTTTTTATCTTCCTCTTAATTATTGCAAGGACGCAATTTCTTTAAGGAGGGGAGTTTGTAACAACCCGCATATTTCACGATTGTATATTTAAATGTTTTATTTAAATATAGCATCGTTAATCAGATTAAAGTCCGAAATGTTACTTTTTGTAAACAGTCTAATTGGGACTCGAGACCACTTCCATTGAGTCCAAAATGGCGTTTACAACTTTTTTGAGTATAAGCATCGATATGTTTGGAGTTGAGTAGAATTTTTCTTTTTTCTATTTTGGGCTATGGGTTTGGGTTTCAGCCCATTAACCCAACTGAATGCCCTAACTCCACTCAACTTCTTTCATTCATTCTCATTCTCCTAATACATTCAAGCTTAAGTAAAAATGGGGGAGGAGAAAAGTAAATAGAAATTCCAAACCCTAGTTTGATTTGTAAATTCAAGTTCTTGCTTCAAATTCAAAGAGAAGCTTAGGTAAGCATCCTCTTCATCTTCTCCATCTCTATCTCTCTTCAATCCTCAAAAATTCCTAACCCTAATTTAGGAAATACTTGCTTATTAGCTTAGATTGGAGCTTCTAGAGGTGTATTGAAGAGGAATTGGCATTTCCTTTGTTTTCAAGCTTCTCACTTGTGTTTTGAGTTTAAAGGTGAGTTCTTTAACTCACATCTACGTCTATAGCTATCATTGTTGTTAGGTATGAATTCCTAACATTTGTGCATATTCATTTGCTTTTGATTTGAATTGATTTGGTGAATTTTCCAAATTTTGGTGTTTTGGTCCAATTTTATGAAAATCCTTTTATGGATGTTTGGACATTGATATTTGGGGTGTATCGAAGAGCCTTTAAGGCTGGGTCGTCGCTCGGCATAAATCCTTAGTCGTCGTGCTCGTCCAATCGCTCCCGATACGTTTTGGCCACTTTGGCCTAGGCAAATTGTTGCCCAGACCAGGTGACCAACCGTCTGGTGACCAAGTCCAGACGTCTGGTTTGGACTTGGAGCAAAAATATATGCACGCAGATTAATAAAAAAAAGGACATAAACTAATTTCAGACATCTGAATTATAATTTTAGACGCCTGAAAGGATTTCAGACGTCCGGTTTGCCAAACCAGACGTATGAAAGGGTTTCAGACGTCTGGATTGCCAAACCAGACGTCTGGAAGGGTTTTTCTGGAATTTCCAGAACCTAAATCCAGACGTCTAGATTGACCCCCAGACATTTGGAACTGTGCATTTTTGCTTGTTTAGGCTTTTCTTGATTGAATTTCCATTGTTTATCGATTTTAGTTGCTCCGATTAGTTGTTATCACTTTTATCGACCTTGATGACTTCTTTTTCGGGATTTTTGGGAATATCCATTTTGATGGATTTGGTATCGATATCTTTGGATTTAATTCACGTCTTCGAATGTGAATCTTTGGTGATTGATTGTTTCTACAATCATTTTTGTGATTTGTCACTTTCAAATACAAAGGTTTCTATACTAGTAGTAAATATTCAAACTCTTTCACAAAGATGTTTTCAACTCTATTTTAAATATAAAGCTCTCTTTTAAAACCGTTTTCCAATCTATTAATATATACAAACCTTTATCTCATTCGTATGAGAAATCTAATTAAACGTCTTAGTAAAACAAGTGGTATGAAACGCTTGCGTTTACTTCGTCAGTTAATTCTTGGACTTGTTCGATTGAACTCTTGTGACAATTTTCGAGTGGAAATCTATAATCTGTTCATAAATATTTAAGTTAAGCTAGTGGTTATGGGACATGAAGCTAAACTCTTATATTTACTAGCTTAGTGTAATCGACACTTCTTATTGATCAATGGTGATCATTTTGTGATTTAGACTAGCGATGTGTGATGTCTCTTTGTTTGTGTGGGGACTAAAAACCCCGTTTGTGGAACTTCGATTCAATTTGGTAGGGTAGCGACCCATGGTCTTTTGACCGTTTGTGGAGCATCCGGCTCATTCGTCCGCGTGGGGGACTGTACCACGACCGAGTCTGTGCATGAGGCGTATCTTTTAGGGTACGTCGATGTTCGGCTCATTCGTCCGCGTGGGGGACTGTACCACGACCGAGTCTGTGCATGAGGCGTATCTTTTAGGGTGCGTCGATGTTCGGCTCATTCGTCCGCGTGGGGGACTGTACCACGACCGAGTCGGTGCATGAGGCGTATCTTTTAGGGTGCTTCGATGTTCGGCTTATGGGATAGCGTCTCATTTGTGTTACACGTGCTGGTGAGTTTTCATGCTCCCGTTTGTGTTAGGCCTTCCCCCCTTTTGTGATTTCTGGATTTCTAGTTGATGGTTTCTAGAATTTGTGTTTCACCAATTTTTGTGGATTGGCATTGATATGTTTTGTCAATATTTGTGTTTTGGTGAATTATTTAAAGAATGTGATTCTTTTTGGTGCTTCGAGTTGATTTGAGATATTGTATGATTTTTGTAGTTATTTGATGTATACTTGACACAGTATGGCATTTTTGTTATTATACGTTTTTGGTCATATCTCTTATCCTATCTCATTTTATCTGATATTTATAGCTAGAATGATCCGTTTATTATTTTCTTCTTAAAATAATACTCGGGTCAGACCGAGTTATTTCAGGTGCTCCTGCTTGACTTCTTTTCAGGGTCCTTCACCTGACTTTTGGCTAACTACTTTAGCTCAGTAGTTTTTGTTATTATACCTTCGAGATAGAGACTTCTTGATGTATAATTATTCTTTTGTCTAGCACTTGTATCTATTCATTGTGATGTAGTGGATCTTATATGACCACTATTCCGATGTACACTTTTATGTGTTATATTCATATCTGTTTCCGCCTTTGTGATATGAATATCTGTGACTGATTTGTGTTATGTTTATTTCTATATTTTTTTCCGAAGGCCACTTAGCCAATGTGCAGTAGATTTGAGTTTGTATTTGATATGTCGGATTTCCTCTTGAAACGAAATGTAAGTTATATTATTTGACATATCGGTACTCGCACAAAGCAATTACACAGATGGTCGCTCTTCTACAACCTTATTCTTCGCACTAGTCGACGACATTACCCCGTAGTGTCCTTGGCTAGTGTGAGTATAGAGGTGGGGCATCACATGCCTTGTCAGTGCTGAGCATGAATGAGAATACTTCTCCATGTACCATTCTCGTCTGGCACTAGTACACTGTCCCTCTAAATCTATCATGTGGGTTGTAATAAGGAGGGGATCAGAACAACGTTCTGTGACTGGAAAATTAGATACTTTATCTATAATACTAGTTTATGCTGATTGATTTCTATTTAAGTGTTATGTCTATTATTCACGGTTTATCCATTTTATTACCTATGTGTGTACGATATATCTAACCATCTCCGACTTATAACTATATATATGCCTATATATATAAGTGTTGTATAACCCAGAAAGGAAACCCCAGCCACTTAATACTTCTTAACTAGGGAGGAGGCAGCCCCAATGACCATTTAATATCTTAACCCCGAAGCAGGCCCTCCGTAACTTAATCGTTGGTCAACCAGTCCTAGCTACAAAGGCGAATGACCGTAGATATGGATTTATAATTTAATTAGCTGCATTACTAGCACATCTCAAAGACTTATCTAAGGGGTAACTAGCCCACCTCCAACAAACAAACAACTAATTGAACTTTGATGTCTTTGCATATCCGATACGGATTCTACACTAGTCGAAAGCGAAATCCGTAAGGGCATAATCCCAGTCTTTGCTAATGATCGCTCGGGACCATTGGAGTCTATATGTCAGCCCTACTTCTAAATACCGATCTATCAACAACACTGACATTGCCCGCCCAACTCTCATAGCTGAAATCCCATTTAGATTTACCTAATATAAGTCAAGGAAAATGCCCACTTCAGTTACTTAATACCTCTAGTTTAGAAATGAAGCAAACCCCATTTTCTAATTAGGCACTATCGTAGGTTATTTAAGACTTCTTAAATTGGTAGGAGGTAGACCCAATTGCCATTTAATACCTTTCATCTTGAAGTAAAACCCTTGACATCTCAAAAAGTATGAACCATTTAATACATCAAATCCGAGGCGAACCTTGGTTTATTTTCCCATAACTATACGCGAATGTATACCCCTGTCCCATGATTCTTATAGTTAGAGATGTCCCACATCAATAGTACGTATACACAACTACTGGTACCCTCTAGGTGAAAGGCATACTACCATTATGTAACTCTACTGACCTCGCATCCCAACCCATACTAAACCAAACCATTTATCCTAAACCTAAATAATAAGCTTGACCCTCTAATTCACGCTCATCCTAAACGTATTATTAAGGCTATATAATTTCTAGTAAGGAAATTATATTGCCTCCTAAGTTTATTTATTAGTACTTATTAATTAATTTACTATGAACCTATTCCTATTTTATACGCTTATTTCTTATATTCTTCATTTCCATCTTATGTCATTTAGATGTCACTATTTCTTTACCTTCAATTAATTATCCTTAATAAATGGTCATTCAAATTGGACGAGACAGTTAAGTTTCCCCATCTTTAGTTCTCCTCTTAAGTCTCTGAACTTATGAAGTCTCGTTTCTGTAGTGGACCAATTCGTTAACATACCACCGAGCCATTTTTTATTAACATAATGACATCGAGCCCTTATTGCAGCTGAGACTATTAAATCCGCTGCTTTAATTTTCAACCATTTAATGACACTTATTCATTCATTTCAAATCTATCCTACTATACCTATTCTGTTTCTTCCATAAATGTCATGTTAAATTGTACAATTAATCCTCTTAAACACATTTACGTGCCCATTTGATTTTTGTAACTCCCTATTATCTGCGCATTTATTGCCCATTAATATTGCAATCATTATTTATAAATGTTGGAGTTACTACTTCTTTTTTATTACAACCTCTTAATCCTATGATTTACTACGTTAATAATATTTAATCATCTTAATTATAGATAATGCGAGTACCGACGTATATTTATTTATTACCCTTTATTCATTAGTCTATTTATATTTATATTTTTAACTGGTAAGTGTGGTTATACTTAATATATATATATATATATATATATATATATCTGTATATTTCTATTTTCAGATCGTTAGTACCTACGTTTAGGAATTTTAGAATATACACTTATATGTACATTCTTACAAAGAACATTTGTTTCCACATTTTAATTTATTCGAGCTATCCTTCCCAAGAAGGAATTTATTACCGTTGTAACATTCCATAAACTGCCTAAAAGTGAGACTTTTGCACCATTTGAAATTACCAAGAATTATCTTTTTTATTTCTATTGAAATAGATAATGCAAATTACGGAGACCGACATTCATACTTTACCTATCTCTTTCATTTTGGTATGTTTCCGATTATTCCAAATGACACACTTATATACACAGTTTTGAAGTTAGATAGCCTATGGAAATTAACATGGAAATAGATACAACTAAATTGTATCGCCAATGCTCCCAATAGATTAAAACATAGAAATTTACATTCCAAGTCAAATTTGGGCCTTCCAAATGATTATTAACAAACTACAATCCAACATAAATCTAGAATAAACTTTACAATCATATCAACATAATACTTTAAATTTTTAAGGGATTAATTTTCAAAATTTCCAGATTAGGGTGTATATGACATTTCATTGCAATTACATAACTTATTGAATATGTAGGCGAGATTTCAATTAAACACATTCATTTTAAGCATACAATTCATTAGATCTTGCATAGGCATAATAATTAAATAAAATTTAACGATATAAATTTCAATATTATTATATAATTTCCCCCTCACCTGTCTAGCTTTCCAAATCTGAATTTATTCCTTTAATTGACTCCTTTTTCCTTTACATCCCAAAATATGTGTAACAAGATATATACATATCCATTAGTTGAGAGTAGATTTGAGTTAAGTGGAATATATATCTATAATTATATAATTTACCTTTTTCGTAGAATTGATACACTCCTTCTCTTCTATAATTATATATACATACAATATTTTTATAATTTTTGAAATAACGTAGAAGAGAATATGGCAAAGCTCCACTGCTCTGTTCAGAAAATATGAAAGAAAAGTAAGGGGCTAGGCCTGTATTTATAGGCGCTTGAATCAATTCTATCCGTTAGATTTGTATTTATTGAATCTAGGCCATTAGGCCGAGGTTCAACCTTAGCCGCCACAACTTGAACCGATCGACCGCTCCCCATAAACAGTCGACCGCTAACAGTCGGTCAACCCAAAGAGGGGGTTGATCGGTGGGGTACATGCATTAATTATTATTTATTTTTATAATTTATTTTTAATTATTTTCGATCTGAAAACTTCAAACATCAATAACTTCTTCGTTTGAACCCCGATCGTGAGGCTTGATATATAAAAGTAGCTCAGAAAATCTCCACAAACACAATGGTGCAAGTTTCATGGTCAAATTCTGACATTTGCTCAAATTCCATTTTGGGCCATATTAATTATTTTTTAATTCCCTTTAATTAAAAACTGTTTATTTTACGGGGTGTTACATGTGTAAATTCTACAAAGAATGTTTGTCTTTACATTTTAATATATCGGTGCTATCCCATTCAAAAAGGAGATTGTTACTATTAAACTTTCCATAAACTACCTTAAAGTGAGACTTTTTCTCCGTTTGAAATTACAATGAATTATCTCTTTTCATTTCTATTGAAATAGAAGTGCAAACTATGGAGAAGGACATCCATACTTTACACTTCTCTTTCAATTTGGTATATTCCTAATTATTCCAAATGACACACTTTTTATACATAGTTGTGAAGTTAGAAAGTTTATGGAAATTTTCATGGAAATGGATACAACTAAATTGTACATTCAACGCTCTCAATAAGTTAGAACATAGAAATTTACATTCAAAGTCAAATTAGGGAATTCCTAATGAATGCCAAACAATTTATAACCAAATTAACATAAATCTGGAATAAACTTCATAATATTATCAACATCATACTTTATAATTTTAAGGGACTAATTTCCAAAAGTTTCCGGATTAGGGTGTATATGTCATTCCACATAATTACAGGATTACAGAATATGTAGATGAGATTCCAGTTAAATATATTCATTTTAAACCATCAATTCAACGGATCTTGAAGAGGCATAATAATCAAATAAAATTCAACGATATAAATTTCAGTGTTATATATATAAATCATATAATTTTAAACTCACTTTCTATCTTTCCAAATCTCCAAATCCAAATTCATCCCTTTAATTGGATCCTTTTTCCTTTCCAACCAAAAGATATGTATAAAAAGATATATACTTACCATTTAGAATTACAAATCTGAGAGGAGATTTGAGTTAAGTAGAAATTTAGATTTATAATTATAGAGTTTACCTTTTCCATTGAACCGATTCACTCATTCTCTTCTTCTCTTTTATTTTATGCCCTTCTCCGATATAAGCGCTCGAATCAATTTTGTCCGTTCAGTTATATTTTATTAAGTATTGTTATATCTGGGTCGTTCAACCGAGGTTCGGGGCATACTAGCCTTAGGTCGACAGGTCGATCGGTCCTAGGCAACGTCGACCGATAGGGTTCGATCGATCATTCCCTTGCTGTCTATCGGTGGGGGTCCAGGCATTAATTATTATTTATTTCCTTTATTAATTTGATTTTAAGTTCCCTTTTAATTATTTTTGATACGAAACTTCAAACGCCTATAACTTCTTCACTTGAACTCCGATTGCAAATCTTTATATATGAAGGTTACTAAAAAAGGCCACGAATACAATGGTGCAAGTTTCGATGGCCAAATTCTGATGTTTGCTCAAACTTTATTTTTGAGAACCTTATTTAACTATTTATTAATTTCTTTTAATCTATTTATTGTTTATTTTATGGGGTGTTACAACTATACAAACAGTTGACGATGTTTGCTGTAGTTGCAATATAAATGAGATGATGATGATGTTGAGTTGAGGGTTCTCAGTTATAGACTGCACTGAATGGTAACAACGACTATTGCACTGACTGGATTTGCCTTGAATTTTTTAACTTTTAAATGTGAGAATTGTAATTCGATCAGTAAACAAATTGGAACTTTTTAATTTTTATAATAATTTGATTCTCAAATATCCCAGTAGAATGGGACAATGGTTCGGTCGAGAGAAAAGAAATATATATCTTGTGTTTGAATGCTTCACTATGTGATATTTCTTCATTTGAACACTTCTTTGCTTTCAACATGTGTGGACAGCATATGTGGACTAAGTTTAAAAAGAATATACTTGTAACTATTATAGCTTATTGCACTATATAATGCTACTTCGTACAACTTTGCATTCTCATATTCAGTTGAGATATTGGATGATGAAATTCTTAATACACGTCGTTGCTATTTGAATCTTGATCATATTTTGGTACTGTATCTATAACACACTCAATCAAAACATAAATAAATAAAATTTTGTGATGAAAATCTCTTGTTGTTATGTAAATACACATCATTAAATACCACATATTTTTATTATCATTAAATTGAAAGTGATTCCAATATCTCACAATTTCTCTTTTTTGATAATAGTAACATATGTTAAATTTTACTAAGAAATAGGTACGCTTGGCACGTGACTCGTTGATTGAAAATTAATAGATCAAGTTAACATGAAACTAAACTGTGATTTGATAAAAAAAAATGTAACACACTTTGAAAAAATCAAATATAAATATATTTTGTCATCATCAAACAAGACGTATACTCCACAATCCCCTCTTTTGATGATAATGAACAACATGTTAAAATTTGACAAATGTAATGCGTGTTGAGTCTGTATCCAATACCATAAAATCAAAATCATAGCACAATGTCTCAATATATATAACAAGCTTCCCTTATTGATTTTCTCCCTCTACATATGTAGCATACATATTTGAGAATAAAATATTAAACCAATAATATTTCTTTCAATATTAGCAATGAATTCATAATATCACCAAATCTTAACCGCTCTCTCCCCACCTTTTGTTTTCACCAAAAGTATAACTATCAAATTAATATAGTGAGAAAGTGATAGTGAATAATGAAACACAATAAATATATGACAATTAAATATTTAATGAAAAGTAAATCATATCACAACGACTATATTGAATAAAAACATATTTCATGATTAGAAAGAGGGTGACAAAAAGTATTATTATATGCTGCGAGGTTCAAATGACAATAAACCCAACCATTCTAACCACAAACCATATAATAAACTGAGCGAAGTATATATGTGAGGACCTCCCGAACTCATTATAAATGAGATCAAGGTACTTACACCAATTATTATCGTGAGTACTGTTAGATGAGGGAGAAGCATTGCTTGATAGTGTATATACACCGGCACTAAAGAATTTTCAACATTGGTATAAACACTTCCAAAAATCACATAAGAAAGTACGATCGATTGTGATATGGTTTCAAAAGTAAATTCTCTATAAATATCTCAAAAATATTTTCAATTTTTATTCCAATCTTGAACAAAACATATAAATTTATTTTAGAGAAATTTGTTTAAAAGAAGCACATGGTCAAAGGGTACATAAATTAATATATTAAAAAAGTCAAAGACTCATTTCACATGATTTCATCACAAAGCTCAAAATTTTCAAAGAAAAGAACGTCATTCCACAAACTCATTTCCAAAAAATCATGTCAAGCATTTAAAAAAACTATCATCTGAAGAAATTTCAACATTTTCAAGTCAAATAATTTCTAGTCAAGACTCTCATATCAAAAGAAATTTCTCATCGAAAACTCATGTCAAAGATTCAGCGAAAGTGTCTCATTTTAAAATATTCATTTCATGAATAAATATGGAGGACAAAAAATCCTAAAGCAAAAACATATTTTTGGGTTTTTCTATTTAAAAATAATAATCTAAGAATGTAGAACAATATTTATGGATTTTGTAAGATAAAAAAAATAAAAATATTCAACCTCTCCACATGCGCATGTAATAAAATGTATGAAATATCAGTCAATCCATAAGACATATGAGATACTAAAAATATTAGACTAGAGCAATCGTATAAGTTAAAAGTCATACAAGATATTCTGGCAAGAAAGAACGAGTTGCGTTTTCACGATACCACTTGTACTCTAAACTACTTATGGTGGCATACAATAATACCTCAAATACCAATTGTTATCTAGGTTTCCCATAGTGGCACAATGATACCACATGTTACTCTCGACGTACCGGTGGTGGTAATGGTAGACATAAGTTTTACGTCCGGCCACTTGAACTCATCGTTATTGTCAAGCATGAAAAATATAATCTTCATCACACAAGCATGCTGCATACAGCACAATACCAATCAAATCCAATATTCGAAGTTCTCAGCAAAATCATTTATGTTAAAAATGAAACACAAAACCAAAGACTCTCGAACATATGATTTGTAAGTCATCATTTTGAGTGTAAAACATAATGTTATCTAACATTTGAACTGAGCAATTTCTATGTGAAAAAGAGCCGCAAAAGGAAGAAGAAATGGATCGAGAATAGGGGCATGATTGGGATGATAAGATGAACCAATACCAAATGTCTGAAGTCACATGGAGCAAGTACATTGTGGTCAGTACGAACCACAATTATGGTCGGTACCGATTTGATTTAAAGGGGGAACTAACATATGAACTTGAAAGCATGGGATGTAAATGAGTATGGGATAGCTTGTGCTACTATGACGACCAATATGCTTAGTACCAACCATATTTTGGTCGGTACCATATGCTTTTATTGCACAACTTCAACATATTATTTCTCCCTAGCTTCCTGAATCCGAACTCTTACTTGGTCTTCCATGATTAGGCGACTATGGCATAGGATTTCGATTATAAATATGAAAGTTAGAGCTACATGAAGAGGACCTAAAACACCTCATGAATTAAACAGAGGATAGTTAAAAAGAATTAACAAACAATTATTAAAGCTCAAAAATAGAATTTTTCCAAACATTGGAATTTGGGTATGAAACTTTCACCATTACGTTCGTGGCGATTCTCTGATCAACTTTCATGTATAAAGTTTTACGATCGAAATTCAAATTGAAAAGTTATTAACATTCAAAGATTTTAAATCGAAAATAATTCAAAATATATTAAAGGAAATAAATTATCAAAGGAAACAAATCACATTAATTAAATAACGTTAACCAGTTGACACTGGTATAGAGACTGGTCGACCCCTATCGGTCGAACGCCCCTATTGATCGGTCGATCGATGGTGATGTGGCGGTTGAGAATGAACCTCGGCCAATGGTCTAGATTTCATAAATTAAAATCTAATTGATAGAATTGATTCATGCGCCTATAAATACAGGCCTAACCTCTCACTTTTCTTCTTATATTTTTTAAATCAAGGAGCAAAGCACTACTATTTCCTCTTCTCCGCTAATTCTAGGAATTGTAGAAATTATAAAATATTACATACACACACACCTAAGTGGAGAATAGTGGAAAATAAAAGGAAAGAAGAATAGGGGTGAATCAATTCTACGTTGAAGAGGTAAATTCTAGATCTAAATTTAAACTACGCTTAGTACAAATCTCTTCTCATATCTATAATTCTAATAAATATACATGCGCTTTAGATACATATTTTGATTGAAAGAAAGGGAGACAGATAAGGAGAATAGATTTAGATTTAGAGGTTTGGAAGCTCAAAGGTGAGTGGGAAATTATATGTCTTTACATAATATTCGATGTATATCGTTATGAATCTGTTTCTTTTATGCCTGAATATATATTATGGAATTGTAGGCTTAAATAAATATAAAACGAACTTGAGATCCTTGCCTACATATTCGGTAGATTGTTAACTTTGATTAAATGTTGTATGTAAGGTGAAAGTAGTCCCTAAAAGTAAAGATATAAGTCATCAATAAGACTGTATGTAAACTCCAGATTTTGTTATTTGAATGTTATAAGTTGTTACACTTGAATTAAAGATTGTTTCAAAATTGATTGGGATTTAAGTTTGTATTTTAATTTATTGGAATGAAGATGTTTCTATATGAATTTCTATAAATTATTTAATTTTATAATTATATATGAAAGTGTGTCGTTTGAAATAACAAAGAATACGCCTGAAGGAAAGAGATGTGCAAAATAGAAATGTTTACCATATTTTATACTGTCTATTTCAATAAAAACAGAAAAGATAATTCCTTGTAATTCTGAGAACAACACACTTCCTCTTTTAGATAATTTATGAGAAATTACAGTGATAACATTTCCTTTTGGAGAAGATACAGTTCCAATGCATTAAGATGTAGAAATCCCTAAATGTAAAACTAAAGTGTTATAAATAAAAATAACAACCGTTGATAATTAAAGGTATGTGATTAAATATAAGTAGGAAAATAAATATGAATAAAACAGTGAATTGAAGAGTTAGAGAAGTTACGGTGATCAAGTTAAAATGGATATTTTTTAGCAAAGCTAACCGGTTTTAAAGTGGGTCGTGCCACTGTATAAATAATGGGGAAAACAGGTGTTCTGCACATGCATAGAACAGCTAATCGGGCTCAAAGAGCCCAAAGAAAAGAGAAAATAAAGTACAGGAGCTAGACAAAAGTAGCCTAAATTACTAAACAACTAAGACTATGCGCCCTTCGGAGAAGAACAACCACTACCAACAATAGACGTCGGGCATATAACATGAGCATACCTAGAGAAAAGTGCAACCAGATGCGGATCATGACCTTCAGAAGAAGGAGAGTAGATATATTTTCTATCCTAACTGACATCATAAAACTTACTTTTATTCTCCTCACCAATCTCACCTTCCCTAGTTAGGGACAGACCCTTACCGTCAATGTGATATATAAGAAATCGGCTCTCACCTTCATTATCACTGATAAAAGAGTAAAATGTGTCATTCTCCGGCGAATAACGCATGTTAGATGGAACATGAAGCCAGGCTCTCTCCTCAAAGTTCCAAATAATAGAATCAGACAGATCAGAAGAAGCACTCTCAATCTGAACCCCACCAATAAGAGCAACAACAATCGGAGTAGCTCCAGTAGAAGCGATAGCAGAAGGGACATGATCAGTAGAAGGAGAAACAACAAAAGAGAGGACAGGTCAGTAGAAGGTGTAGTAACAACAGAAGGGACAGGATCAACAGACGGAGGGGAAGGAGCAACCTTAGGGATCCACTTCATGACAGGAGGACGAGGAAGTGGAATCCGATCAAATAAAGGAACAGGGACAGCAGAGGCCAGACGAGAACATGCATCCGACAGATGCCCGAAGGACTGACAGGGCGAACAGATGTCTAGTTTCCAACAATAGTGAGCCCTGACCACAGCAAAGTGGCCGTCATCAAGTTTGACTTTCAATTCCAAAGGCAAATACTTGGCATGAGTTATTTCAATCAAAGCTTTGGCATAAACAAGTCTCTTTCTGGCCACAGTGTTAGCGTCATAACAAATCACCTTACCAACCAAGCCGACTAGCCAATCAATCACAATGAGAGGCTGAAGGATAAATGGAATATGCGAAAAGTGGGCCCGGACAGGAATAGATAAAACCTGGTCAATAGCCCTATCGTCTGAAGGAGACTAGGTAGTAATAATGAGGGGTTTTCCATCAATGAGAATAGGGTCGGCTTCTAGAATACGCTGTCGTTCATCACTACGGGAGAATTTAAAATAGAACATAGCATTATCAAAATGAACAGCCAGCCCACCTCTAGGCTTCCATACCTGATTGAATCTTGCCTTAACTAGCTAATAGGAGGGATTGGAGTTAAGGAAGAATCCTACCAAAAAATCTTTCCAATATTCAACGCTGGCATCAATCACTTCTGACGGTGGAATCATAACACCATCGATCTAAACTTCATCGAAACAATGAGGAGAATGTGATCTCGCATTACTTGGCAATTTGGTGAACAGAGATGACCATTTTGGAGCAGCCTTAGAGGAAGAATCCAAAGGAATGGTGCAAGTTACATTTGCAGTAGGAATAGAGGGTATTAACCTGGAAGTGGGAAAATTGTTCTCGACATTATTACAAACACCAGAAGTGCATGCAGTTTTGAGACCACACTGAGCTGAAATAATAGCAACCTCCTCATCACCAGAAACATGAACATCCTCGCCTTCATCTTTGTTATCCAAGGCCATATCATTCAATCCAACAGAGTGGACAAAATCTACATCTCCAACTGGATATTCAAGGTTCATGTCAACTGCAGCTTTCGTCCAAGAGGAGCCACTCGCAGCTAACATCGAAGAAAGTGGATGCTCACCTATATCCAGGCCACTACGAGGCAATTTTGGAGCAGCTAGAATAGAAGAGTTCAAGTCCCAAATAAGATCAGCGAAAGGGCTTCCATCGCCAGCAAAAACCATGGAGGGGACAGCCGTAGTGACCCGAGAGGAATTACAAGCAACATCAGATGCTCCTGACATCGCGGTAGAAGGAGGAGCTCAGATCATCGTAGCAGAACGCGCTACTGCTCCAACCAGATCTGGCAATGGAGAAGAAAGCAGAGGCTTTTTCTTCGGTGGCATAAAGACAAGGCACAAGCACGACAACCAGGGACGGAGGGCTAAGACGAATTGGAGAAAATCGCTGTCGCAAAGAAAGCCGCTGTCACCATTGAAAATTTAATTCATGAATTGATTGACTTGATGTGCAGTAAATGATACTTAATTGCATTATAGAAAAAAAGTAATAAATGATACTTAATTGTATTGATTGAAAAGAAGTAGTAAATGATACATAGTTGTATTAATAGAAAAGATGTAGTAAATGATATTTGTTAACATTAATGAAATAATAAGTAAGTTCAAGGCAAGTAAATGAATACTAATAATTAAACTTAGGAGGCATAATAAATTTTCAGTTGAAATTATATAGCCTTAAGAATACGTTTATGATGGATGTGGATTATTGGTTCTAGCCCAATATTTAGGTTAATTATAAATGATGTGATATTTGTATGGGTTAGGATGCGAGGTTAATAATGTTACACAACAAAAGTTTGCACTCCATAAGGGACTACCGACATTTGTGTATACATTGTTTTGATGTGGGACCTCTCCAATTATAGGACCTATGGAGATATACGTTCGCATATAGGTTTAGAGAGTATACCAAAGTGGGTTCGCCTCGGACTTGAAGTCTTAAATTGCCAATTGGGGTCTGGTTCAATTCCAACAAAAGGTATTAAGTAACTAGGAAGGCATTTCCTTGATTTGCGTTAGGAAATCTAAATTGGACGTAGGACGAAAGCTCGACGCTATGTCAGCATTATCGGTACTATATATTCGAGGAGTAAAGCTTTATACATTAGGTCGAGAGCGCCATTGGTCTTGAACCAGTCATAAAAAAGACTTGGATTATGCATAGAGACAGACTACATTTCCTACTGGTGTAGGTTCCGTATGGGATATGCAATTGCCTCAAATTTTGTTTGTTTGTTTGTCATTAGGAGGCGGGTTAGTTAACCCTTAGATAAATTTTTGAGACGGGTTTGTAATACGGCTAATTAGATATAATGCCGTTATTAGGCACTAATGGGAGGTTCCCTTGTGTATGCAGGTAATTCGGCCTAGACACTGTTGTGGATGCTCGGTGCGGTGCGTAATTGCAGATACTAGCGTGAAATGTATCCTTGTCCATGGGGGACACCCATACTTATATGCATACACACACACACACACACTCTCTCTCTCTCTTATATATATTTATTTCACAGCTCATGGTCGGTTGGAGGTATCGTACACGTGCATGAAGCCAAAATGACCGAACTATGAATAATAGACATAACACATAATGGAACCAATCAGCATAAACTAGTGTTATGGATAAAGTATGAATTTACCGATCACCGGAATGTTGTTCTGACCCCCTCCGCATTACAACCTATAGGATAGATTTTTGAAGGACATGATACTAGTACAAGACGGGAATGGTGAGAGAACAAATTTCCTTATATATGCTCTGCACTGACAAGGGCGCTAGATATACAAGGAATGATATTTGTTCCAAGGTATTAGCCTTAGTCAGTATATATATGTTTTATTATACTTTATTATTCCATTATAAGTTCTTATCGATAGCTCTCTGGTATATTTATGTTTATTTCAGGATACCAACACCAACGATCTGTGCCCTAATGGACTTTGGTCTTTTAACTAGTCGGAATATCGGGCCCATTAAGGTATGGGTTGTTACGATTGGTACCAGTTAAATGGGAAGTAAGGAATCTATATGTCGTAGATATCCAAAAGTAAGAATTGAGCAAGTTATCGATGGAAGGTGTGTAGTAATCGCTCCAAGATGATAGTTGTATTTGTAATATTTTCTAAATGAAGATAATTCAAAAATTAAGTGGAAAAGAAGAAAAGTCCAAAAGAAGGAGAAAATAAAATCCACTCTAAGTCTGACCCCATATGAAAGAATCCAATAAAAAGGTTTTAAATTTTCTTAAAAATAACTGAAATGATTTCCAAAGGATTTGTTTAAAGTGGAAATTAGTCACAAGGGCCTCTTTAGCAAATGCAATTAGTTTCTAGGACACACAACTGAAATAATTACTTTTAAGGACAAAATGCAAAATAATTAGTTTCTAAGGCTTAAAAACCTATGAAATTATGTCCTTGAAAGTAATTGGACTGCTGACTTTGTCCTTAAAAGTAATTATTCTGCTGACTTTGGCCTTGAAATTAATTTTTGTGGATGTGTGTCCTAGAAACTAATTGGACTGCAATGTTTGTCCTTCTAGTGAAATGCCCCTTGTTTAAAAGTAGAAAACCCATATTTTTGAAAATTAAGTAAATATTAAAATTTTCCGTAAAATAAAATATCCTTTTAAATTTTATTTAAATAGAATTTCTAGTTGAAATTAAATCTGTTTAGACCAAAAAATTTCAGTTAAAAGGGTTTATTAAAGGGGTGGACAATAGAAAGTGGTACAGGATTTAAACGGGGTAAAGGTAACGAAAAGGCGAAAGCGTCCGATGGAGGAAGTGATAGAAATGCTCCAGCGCAGAGAAGAAGTAGGAACATTTGGGTGGATAGGGGTATTTCGAAATAGTTACTAATGAAGATAGGAAGACTATTCCTTTATAAGGAAAATACGGAGAAAAATAACTGAAATACATTTATACATAAAAAGAGTTATATAAGAAGAAGCCATTTAAATAAGAGCAACTTAGGTTGAAAATTTTTAAATAGTAGCAATATTAGGAAATTTAAATAGGAACAACGTTAGGAATTTATATTAAAATAATGTTAGTAATCTAATTAGAAACAACATAGAAAAAACCAAAGGAAACATGAATAGTTTCAAAAAAATATGTGCAGTTATTGCACATATCTCTTTGAAGCCCCCCTAATATGTTATTAAAGTCTCCACTAAGGATGAAAGCAGAAGTAGCATGAATGATAGGAAAATAATAGAATGAAAGTTGGCCTTGTCTACTCCAGTTTAGTAAAATCTATAAAAGATGTTTTAGAAACACTGAAACGCTGCATTTTTGAAAAACAATTTGGTATAACAATTGATTTTTTTAAAATGTGAAACTTAATAAATGGTTTGAGTTAAAAATCCATTTTTCTGAAAGAAAAAAATGTTTGTTGTGAAGAGGCTTTAAAGGAAAAATTGATTTGATGAATATTCATGCAATAAATACTTGACTCTTACTATTTTAAGTTATAAATTGTTGAGCTTAACAAAAGGTCTCTTAGTTGATATTTTCAAAGATAAAAATTTAGGCTAAGTAATTCATGACTATGAAGTTTAATAATTTTATAAGTAGTGGTGAAACCAAACCAATTTTGATGTGGAGTAGATAAGAATGACTGCCTAGGTAAGATTGAGTAAAAGTTAAGGCTATGAATAAAATAGCCATGAATGCTCGTAGAATAGCAATAATGAATCCCCATTGAATAAAATAAATATTGGTATGAACCTAGGAATGTTTTATTAGACATATGTGAAAGCCATAAGAAGAGCCCACAAAGGAATGAGGAATGGCATCAAAGTACACTTCTGCGAGTTCTAGAGTATATCGTATGAAAGCTCAATGATAAAGAAAATAAATGGCAGAATTTGGGAATACTATCAAGGGATTTTTATTAAAAGGTATGGTAATACAATTTGTTGTAATAATGGATGGATCTTATTTATTAGAAGCCAAAAAGGTAAGTTAAGACATGTGGGTTGTAGCAATATGACATACTAAAGTGTCCATTTTTTTGAATAAGAAGTGATAGGGCCACAACATCATTAATACCAGTTGATGTTGAATGGTAGCTTCCAGCAATTGTCTCTTTTAGGCTTTGGGTTGTAAGCATTAGTTGTCTCTAGTTGTATAAAAAGGTTTATGATATTTTATGAGAAATGTTCCTTTTTATTACTGTGCTGATTTTCTAAATTGGCCCTATATAGTTTGGAAAACAGTATGAGTAAGCAAATCTTGTAAAAACATTTAACTAATGCAAAGTAAGACAGAAATTTTATAAAAATATTAGGAAATTTATTGAATCAGCCACTAAAAGTAAATAATGTTAAGTCCTAAATGCATTAAAATTTTGAGAAGATAAATTTCAACAAGCGAAGGATAAGGCAAGGTTATTGCGGAACCACGGGTCATTATCCCTATGCTTTAAAAGATGAAATTTACACATGTACTTGTGTGTTGATTGTGTTCTAAAGTATAAAAGAAAAGGCTTTCAAAAATTCAAATATTAACCGCATAATAGACTAGGGTAGATTATATCCGTTAACTATTTGATTGAATCATGATTACTCTTTGATTGAATCCCGATTACGTTGGGATGTAGGTTGATTTGTTTTGAAAAAGTAAAAAACAGATACTCTTGAAATAAATTTATTTAAAAATCTCTGAATTTTAAAATATAAAATACTCTTGAAAAAAGTTTTGAAAAGTGAATTTATTTTTAAAAATTCTACTATTTTACAAATTTAATTAAGTGGAAATTAGCCACAAGGGCCTCTTTAGCAAGTGGAATTAGTTTTTAGGACACACAACTGAAATAATTACTTTCAAGGACAAAACGTAAAATAATTCGTTTTTAGGGCCTAAAAACCTATGAGGTTATGTCTTTGAAAGTAATTGGACTGCTGACTTTGTCCTTGAAAGTAATTATTCTGCTGATTTTGGCCTTGAAAGTAATTTCTTTGAATGTGTGTCCTAGAAACTAATTGGACTGCAAAGTTTGTCCTTCTGGTGAAATTCCCCTTTAATTTAAAGGGGATTTGAACAGCAATGCCACATGTTTGGTGTAGGGTAGAAGTCGATAAATTAGCAAATATATATTTTACTATTCTGTAAGTGTGACAGTATGTAAAAGATAGATAACGATATAGGAAAAGCTGTTTTAGTTGTGGAATTTCATTTTCCATACCCTGTTGATCGTAAAATAAAACCCGTTTATAAAATATATCCATTTTAAAATTTGAAAATAAATTTCCTTATGTGAACTGTACTTGGAAAAGTTGGAAAAGATTTGGGGGAAAAATAGAAGGTTCCAAGGTACAGCGGAATGGTTACAGAGAGAAGGGTGGAAATATAAAATTGTTCATCAAAATTCCTTTTCAAGCATAAGAGTATTGGATTTAGGAAAAACTGGTTTCCAAATTTTGGATGTTAGAAATTGTATATTAGGTATTGGATGGTATGATGTGGAGTATAATTGGTTGAACCGTACTCCTATTCATAAAAGTACAGAAATTGTTGTGTGAAACAAGGATTTTGATTTTTGAAAAACTTGCATACATATAGAACTACAAGTATATATAGGCTGTTTGCATTATATTTTCGAAACCATTCTTAACAATGCATTCATATATGATGCACCGACTTTATATTGTTTAGCATACATATCATATGTGCTGATACACCATGTACTTGTGTATGATTGGCTGCAAAATTAGATGTACACTAATTGATTGGATAGTTTAGAAATGATTGCACGTTATGTTACATGGTTCAGTCCTTGAGGAATTTTGGGGACAAAATTCTTTTAAGGGAGAGAATGTATCACCTCATAAATTAAACAGTGGTTAATTAAAAGGAATTAATAATTAATTATTAAAGCTAAAAAATAGAATTTATACAAACCTCGAAATTTGGCTACGAAACTTGCACCATTGTGTTCGTGGCGATTTTTGATCAACTTTCATATATGAAGTTATACGATCGGAATTCAAATGAAAAGGTTATTAATGTTTAAAGATTTGAAATTGAAAATAATTACAAATATATTAAAGGAAATAAATTATCAAAGGAAACAATTCTCATTAATTAAATAACGTTAATCGACCGACATCAGTGTAGAGACTAGTCAACCCCTAGCGGTCAACCACCCTTATTGACCAGTCGACCGGTGGTGCGGTGGCAGCTGAGAACGAACCTCGGCCTAACGGCTCAGTTTTAATAAATTAAAATGTAATGGATAAAATTGATTCGTACGCCTATAAATACAGGCCCAGACCCTCACTTTTCTTCTCATATTTTCTGAATCAAGGAGCAAAGCCCTGCCATTTTCTCTTCTTCACTAATTCTAGAAATTGTAGAAATTATAAAATATTATATATATATATATATATATGTATATAAGTGGAGAATAGCGGAAAATAAAAGAGAAAAAGAATAGGGTGAATCGATTATGCGAAGAAGAGGTAAATTCTAGATCTAAATTTAAACTACGCTTAATACAAATCTCTTCTCAAATCTATAACTCTAATAAATATGTATGCGCTTTAAATACATATTTTGATTGAAGAAACAGAGTCAAATGCACTTTCGGTTTAGGGAATATACCAAAGTGGGTTTGCCTCGGATATGAAGTCTTAAATGGCAAATTTGGGTCTACTTCAATTCACACAAGAGGTATTAAGTAACCAGGTGGACATTTCCTTTATTTTCATTAGGCAATCTAAATTAGATGGTGGGCGAAATCTCGACGCTATGTCAGCATTGTTGGTATTATATATTCGTAGAGTGGGGCCATATACATTAGGTCGAGAGCGCCAACGGTCCTAAAAGCGATCATTTGAAAGACTTGGGTTATGCCTAGAGACGGACTACATTTCCTACTGGTGTAGGTTACGTATGGGATACGCAATTGCCTCAAAAAAATTTGTTTTGTTGTCGTTTGGGGGCGGACTAGTTAACCCTTAGATGAGTCTTTGAGACGAGTCGGTAATACGGCTAATTAGCCGTAATGCCGTTATTAGGCACCAATGGGAGGTTTCCCCGTGTACGTGGGAAATCGGCCTAGACATTATTGTGGATTCCCGATGCGATGCGTAGTTGCGGATACTAGAAAGGAACATATCCTTGTCCATAGGGGACAGCGATGCTTATGTATGTGTGTGTGTACACATACATATACATGCGTGTACATCTATTTCATACCTCGGGCGGGTTGGACGTATTGTACGTATACATGAAGTCAAAATGACTGAGCTATGAATAATAACATAACACATAATAGAAACCAATCAGCATAAACTAGTGGTATGGATAACGTATGTAATTTACCAGTCACCAGAACATTGTTCTACCCCCTCCTCATTACAACCCACATGATAGATTTTTTAAGGACAAGATACTGGTATAAGATGGGAATAGTGAGCAGATAGATTTCCTTATACATGCTCTACACTGACAAGGGTAGTTGACATCCAAGGAATGGTATTGGTTCCAAGGTATTAGCCTTAGTCAGTGTGTGTGTGTGTATATAATTATACTTTATTATTCCGTTGTGGGTTCTTATCGATAGCTCTCCAATATATTTATGTTCCTTTCAGGATATCAACACCAACGATCTGTACCCTAATGGACTTTGGTTTTTTGATTAGTCGGAAAATCAGGTCCATTAAGGGCAGGTTGTTATAGGACATTTTGGTTTTTACACTTTTCATTATCTAATCTTCCCAAAACCAACTTTGCCACGTCAAATTAGGTGTTACATTGCTTTCTAGACTTGAAATCATTGTAGAAACATTTTCATTTGTGAAAAATCTAAAAGTAATCATTTGCATTTGCATTTGGCACTTGATTTGGCCAAACCACTATAAAAAAATTTTGTGTTCTTGCAATTCCATTCCGTTTTTGATTAATTTACCCTCGTTTATGATAGACTAGATGTATTATGTCACTTTTTGACGCAACATTTTTTGTGCTTTCACTGAGAATCGAACTCAGGTGATGATCTAGCTTAGAACTTTGGATTTTGAACATCCAAAAGTTAGATCCAGAAGATTGTTGTTGTAAATCTGAAGCTACTGAGACTTCAAAAGAAATTTGCATCAGATCTGAAGATAATTGCCCAGAAGAGAACTTCTACTAGATCCAAAGTTATTGTTGGAGGAGAAGATAAAGCTTCTCACCACAATGGAGATATAAGTTTGCATATAGGTTTAGAGAGTATACCAAAGTGGGTTCGCCTTGGACTTGAAGTCTTAAATAGCCAATTGGGGTCTGCTTCAATTCCAACAAAAGGTATTAAGTAACTAGGAAGGCATTTCCTTGATTTGCGTTAGGAAATCTAAATTGGACGTAGGGCGAAAGCTCGACGCTATGTCAGCATTATTGGTACTATATATTCGAGGAGCAGATCTTTATACATTAGGTCGAGAGAGCCATTGGTCTTGAACCAGTCATCAGAAAGAATTGGATTATGCATAGAGACAGACTACATTTCCTACTGGTGTAGGTTCCATATGGGATATGCAATTGCCTTAAATTTTGTTTGTTTGTTTATCGTTAGGAGGCGGGTTAGTTAACCCTTAGAAATTTTTTTGAGATGGGTTTGTAATACGGCTAATTAGCTATAATGCTGTTATTAGGCACTACTGGGAGGTTCCCTTGTGTATACAGGTAATTCGGCCTAGACACTGTTGTGGATGCTCGGTGCGGTGCGTAATTGCAGATACTAGCGCGGAATGTATCCTTGTCCATGGGGGACACCCATACTTATATGCATACACACACACACTCTATCTCTCTCTCTCTTATATATATTTATTTCACACCTCAAGGTCGGTTGGAGGTATCGTACACGTGCATGAAGCCAAAATGACCGAACTATGAATAATAGACATAACACATAATGGAAACCAATCAGCATAAACTAGTGTTATTGATAAAGTATGAATTTACCGATCACCAGAATGTTGTTCTGACCCCCTCCTCATTACAACCTATAGGATAGATTTTTGAAGGACATGATACTAGTATAAGACAGGAATGGTGAGAGAACAAATTTCCTTATACATGCTCTGCACTGACAAGGGCGTTAGATATCCAAGGAATGATATTTGTTCCAAGGTATTAGCCTTAGTCAGTATATATATGTTTTATTATACTTTATTATTCCACCATAAGTTCTTATCGATAGCTCTCTGGTATATTTATGTTCATTTCAGGATACCAACACCAACGATCTGTGCCCTAATGGACTTTGGTCTTTTGACTAGTCGGAATATCAGGCCCATTAAGGTATGGGTTGTTCCAAGGTCTTTTCTTTTGTTAGTGGCCGTTCTTTTTATCCTTCTTCTGTAATTAGGGCTTCGTTTGTTTTGAAGCCGCCGCTTGGAAGTTGATCGATTGACTATTGTTCCTCAATTTACTTTGCTGCTTCTTCGATCTTTGTTCTTTGTTTTGCTTCGGCTACTTCAAATATGTCAAGCTCGAATGGTATGAATTGGTACGTGATTTTCTCTTTTTTCAATTTTGATTTTGCTCGACTTCGATTCGAGTTTCATGATTTATTTCAAGACTTGCTCTAGTATTTGCTTGAACTCGAATGAAAATGCCGATGATGATTTGGGTTTAATTTATAGGGATCAAAAACCTTAATTTTGTTCGTATATATTGGTTTGAATCCTTCAATTGATTTGCTCGGCCATTCGATTTTTGCTCGAACGATTGTGATGAATTCTTGACTTTTTCATCTCCGTTACATTTGAATTTGCTCTATTCTTTTCTGCTATGACTTTGGCTTCGTTCGTTGACTTGTTGGCATTTGACTTTGAGATAGACTTGATGAAGTTCGACTTGTTAATCACGTTACTTTAAACAATTTTCTGAATTTTTAATTGAACACTTCAAGACTGTTTTGTTTGACCATTTCTCTTTGAACAATGACCTATGGTTTTGATGGTATAACCCACTGCGACTTTATTCAAACTCTGGCTACTGATAATTTTCAAATGACTTGACTGGTTCATAATCCATTGCTTTGATTTTGCTATATTATTTGTGTGTCACCCCATGTATATACATACATACATATATGTATGTATATATGTGTTGTGATTTGCTCGAGTTTAATTTTCCTCTTGCTTGTTTGTGCACTTTATGTTTTCATGTGTGGTTCCTGATTCCATATGAAATTGTGTTTATGCATGTAGAACTGCTTGCACTGCTGCCTTTATTTTGACATGAGTTATGTAGTTTGGTTGCCACTATATATATCTGTGTGTGTATTTGGTGCCATACTATCTTGAATTTTACAAATCGGAGTTAAGAAGCTAAAGATATGGTAGAAATACTTCAATAATGTTGATGAAAACATAATTGACAATATGTGAACAAAATTGAGTTAAGAGATCATACCTCACTTTCCTTCGATGCCGAAATGTGATGATCTCCATCTAATCTTTATAGGCTAAGGAACATTTAAATTTTAGTTTATCAATCGCCTAGAACAACTCAAAATCTACCTCCATCAAATTTGTTCCTTATCCCACTTATGTGTCTTAATTTTGGAGAAGGAAAGTGGTCTAACTAAGGATGTAGGACCACTATTATTATCTATTGAAATCTTTGGTACCCAAATTTGTCTATATAACAAACCGTTAGCATCTACAATAGTACCCTTGGAAATCCAAATTTGTTTAAATTTCAAACCATTTATATTCCTACTTTTTGGAATCCATATTTGTTTAACGGTTTTGTTTTTGTATATATTTCAATAATTATTCTTGCCATATCCAATATTTCCACACTTTACGCATTTGGGTATCACACTTTTCCCCTTAATAGTATTATTAGTCATTTGTTCATATTTTGACACTTTCGCAAATCCAAATCATTTCCTTTTATTCACGAAGAGTTGATTTTATAAGAGCATATTAAATGATTATAATGACTTCGGAAGGTTGAATGATATGCTATGCTTTGAAGCTAGAGTTCCCGACAATAAACAATGAAGCCAAATATGAAGCGTTAGTTGTGGGGCTCAAGATAGCGAAACAACTAAGGATTAAGACATTGCACATATTCAACAGCTCTCAACTAGTGGTTTACTAAGTCAAAAAGAGATTTCAGACTAAGGGAATGAAACTTGCCCATTACGTGACAAAGTCACTGGAACTATTGAATGATATTGAACATTATACAATCACGCACATTCCCAGAGAAGAGAATATAAAAATTGGTTAACTAGCCAAACTGTCTAGCTCTGGGGATGTGCAACTTATGGGACTCATTCCAGTAGAAGTTTTATCGGCTCTGAGCATCGACTGGATGGATGTTGATTGGATCTTGGAGGTCAAGGAAGAAAAGGAGTCGTGCATGACTCCAATTAAAGATTATTTGCTGAAGGGAACTCTCCCGAATGGAAGGAATGAATGGCGAAAGCCCTTTGAAAATGTTGTGCTTTGTTATGCAGAAGGAGTGTTATATTAGAGTGGATTCTCGGCCCCCTTTCTATAGTATGTCACCAAAGATGAATCTAGGAAGATCCTTTCAGACATGCATGAAGTTATAGTTATCACAATAAGGAGAAGATATTGGCAAAGAAGGTACTTCACTATGGATACTTTTGGCCGACGATCAGTTGAGACACAACAGACTACACTAGATGATGTGATAGATGCCAAAGTTTTGTCAAGATACCAGGAGCCCCATATGTAGAGCTTATGCAGATGGTTAGCCCATGGTTGTTTGTTGTTTGGGGAATTAACATAATCAGTGTGCTACCAATGTCAAAGTGGCTAGCAAAGTATGCTATCTAGCTGTGGACTACTTCACAAAGTGGGCTGAAGCGGAACCGCTAGTCGTAATAACTATAAAGAAGGTGATAAACTTATGGTAAAGAGTACATGTATAGATTTGGAGCCCCACAAAAAATATTACTGATAATGGAACTCAATTCGAGGGTGACAATCTCAAAGAATTTTGTAACTGATACCGAATTACATAGAGCTTCTCGACAGTAGCACATACAAGTGAATGGACAGGTGAAGCAGTGACAAGATCATCAAATCCATCCCAAAAAACGACTGATGAAGGCCAAGGGTAACTAGGTTGATGAGTTACCACTAGCACTATGGGCTTATAGGATGACCTATAAGTATGCGACTAGAAATACTCCATTCGCTTTGGCCTATTGATCTAAGACCATGATTCTAATAAAAATGGAAGTCGCTTCTCACCAAATAAACCATTTTGGTCCCAAGATGAATGAGGATATCATACTTGAGTCCCTTGACTTGGCCGACAAAAAATGAGAAGAGACTGAACTATGGGTAGCTACTTACCAGAAAAGAGTAGCGATACATTTTAATGCCAAGGTCAAAAACCATACTTTTGAATTGGGTGACCTCATTTTAAAATGGGTCCTCCCTAGTATGGGGGCATTTGTCCAAATTTGGAAGGTCCCTATGTGATAGAATTGAAGATCGAAGATGGAACTTTCAAGCGATCAACTATTGATGGACCCCAATTCTACGGGCATTGAATAGCGAGCACCTACGACGCTAATTCACTATTTTGGTTTATAACCACTTATATTAAACTGGGTTTCCAATTCGAATTCAATTTACCTTTCTTTTATAATTATTGAATTTAATTCGTTTCAAACCTTATTCATTTGGTCAATATTCAATTAGCTTCACTTACTAATTTTAGTTTAATACTTCATAAATCAAATTCAATTCCAGTTTTATTTACTTACAAATTCAAATTGAATTTTAACATTCAATTTCATTTTCTTGCACTTGCAATTGCAAATTTATTTATTCATTCACAAATTCATTCATTTTCAATTTGAATCTCATTTCAATCAAATTTCAAATATTTTATAAGTTATCAACTTATTTACATTTCGATTTATAAAATCATTTCTACATTCATATTTACAATTTCATTCCATTAATGAATTTTAATTTCAATTATCTTCTTGGAATTCTATTTTCATTTATAAATCACATTTACAATTTATATTCACAATTTTATTCATATATGAATTTATTTCCTTATGCTTCCAATTCATATTTATAATTTCATTCGTTAAATGAATTTATCTCTAAATCTTTGGTTATTATTTTAATTTCTCATTCCATTTCATATAATAATGATAATAATTCAATGTTATCACTTCCTAACAACCAAACATCCATATACTATGATAATTCATAGAAAATGATTTCTTTTCTATACAAAAATAGTTTTGGGCAAAATTATCTCATTTACCCTATTCAAAAACAATACTGTGTCGGTTTACCTTGTTTAAGAGTTTAGAAACCCCTATCGATTTCAGTTAGCTAGACTGCACCGACCAGAATCTATAAACAATCAACCGATAAGTCAACACAATACAAAACAATTTTTATATTCACTAACAAATACGCACTCGTATCTATTATTACACTCACACTCATTCTAGAGTACTACTGACTCTATCTCTAATGAGTAACATCCAACAGAGCAGGGTTGTCGCTTAACCATATGCTCTGATACCACTTTGTAAGGACCCGATTCTTCGACTTCCGAATATCGACATCAATACATCCACTGTATCGACTGCCGAGCAAACGAATGTCGGAAAACCGAATTCTTAGGGTTTAAAAGAAGAGGTAGAAGAAAAGATAGAAGAAAAAGAAAGAAGAATAATAGAACAACATCAGAAAAAGAAACAATATCAGAATCTCACATTCGCAGCGGAACAATATATAATAGATAATCACTAGTCTTTTAAAACAAAGAACTATATCAGTTTATACATACATCAATCAGAGTCAATATACAACTCAATACAACAATGGACAGTTATATAAACTTGTACTCATACAGAATACAAAGCGGAATAAATAAACAAGTACGGATGTACGTTTCGCCATCCAGCTTGCTTCCAAAGCTCCAGAATATCCAGAATATCCTGATAACATAACTCTAGGCTGCCCGTGTGGAAAATAATGGGCACCCAGAGTTTAGAAGGGAAATAATAAACTCCGAGTCAGTCATGGTGACTGGTGTGTGATCGTAAAACAGTTTATCTTTTAAAATAAACAACGGGAAAATTTTAAAGTCAATTCGCAATGCTTTTGGAAAATGAAACTACCATAAGACCTCCCACCACACACACAATGCAAAACGCAAACTTGGAGGAGATTTCTTCTTATGTTAGTCAAAGATGCTTACTACGCAAAACAAATAATTTGATTTGATATTATTATTAGGGCATAGTGGAAAACATTTCGAAAGTAGAATATAAATCTTAGCCAGCATAGGTACCATTGTATTATGCCTGCTATAGCTGCCTCCTGAGGAGACAGGTTATACAATTGAAATTGTAAAGGGCTCGTATTGTTTCTTTGGATTTCCAACAAATGGTCAGGCCAAGGAACTTCCTATGCCACGAAGGAATGCCTCTGGAAAGACGTCCCGAGAAATAACCTAACATTACGGTTAGATCTCTGCCAACACAAGGCCGGGTTACCTTTGCAAAAGTAGGTAACTACTGACACGCGTATGCCATCCCCCGATCGTAACCGATCTTCCCGAGGATCCTCGATTTCCAACAACCACATAATAAATTTGCAGTATCAACATAGGTTAAGTATCTAGGCTCCATACCATGATACCACCTCTATCTAGAAGGAATGACATACACTAAGGGGCGCTACTCCCTAGAACCTTACCGCATCCTTCCTGTTTTGATCATTTCCGGGGTGTGAGGTCCGACGAAGTCTCGTCCACAAAGCTACGCTTTGTCACAAAGCCATGCTTCGGGTCAAACAAATGATCAAAGAAATGATCACAAAGATAAATGATCAAACAATTGATCATATCACAAATGATCAAACAACGATCATTTCACAGCAACACTCAGCATGCCACGTTACCAAATTGGGAATATATCGCTGATAAATTTCAACTACATAACCTCTGAGCTCGTACGTCTCAGAGAAGGGTGTTAAGCTAAGAGAATAAATTCTCCACCACCAACAGATATGTTTTTGAAAGAAATCAGCTTTATATCTCAATTTGTAACGTCAGACACACAACCATACAAGTCTGTTCCGGGATCGAACAGAACCGAAGGCACTTCTCACGAAGCCCTTGCACATCCGGATAATTTTCTAATCACGTCCGGACTTCCCGTCACTAAGGGTGATAAAACCTCTATATCGGAGATCAGTCGATGTAGAGTAACTCGACGGTAATCCTTCCGTTTTCAAAAATATCCGGTCTTCAACACCGGTCATCAAATGCGATTCATAACGATGTATCACATATTCGAAATGGGTTATACGACCCCAAGGTCCTTTCCCGGCTAACCCGAATAGTGAGCGCTTATTCAAAAATAAGTGTGGCATTCAAATTCATCCAATTCACAACAAATACCCATTCAAAGGTAATTATTGATAGTCGGTTATTTAACTATCAATAAAGATGCGCAACATCATCAGATTCCAAATAATTTCCCAAATTATTTATCTTCCAAAAATATCTTTACAAGATATATAATTTCCACACATCAAAAATAAATCGATATTTATTTTTAAAACGAATTTCCATTTCTTTTACAAATTCCATAGTGAATTTATATTTTCAAATATCTACTGATATACGATTTTCAAATCAATTTCAAATATTCAATTTCAATTTATCTTTACAAAGATAAATTTTCAAAAACGTTTCATTTCATTTTGGAAAAGCATTTCCATACTTATTTAATAATAAGTAATTCACAAATCTATTTATTTTCAACATTTGAAAATATTCGATATACTTAAATCAAAATTAAGTATATATTTCATTCTTTTAAGGAAATCATTTACTATAACAACTATTTGAGTCAAAACGAATGTTACGTAAAACATCATTACGACGACTCAAAATCACTAGTATAGGGATTCGAAATTTAGATAGATATATAAATCCCAATACTATATACAACATTTCCTTTCGGAAATCATTTACTATAACAACAGTGTTATAGTCCACCATTTCCTTCTTCCTTGAAAACATCTATTTCAACAATGAATGTTGAAATCTATGGTTTCGATAGTTAATACATTTTAAAACATCTTTAAATCATTTTCATTCTATTCCAATATCACTTTCCCAAAATAGATCCATTTTATTTAATAATATATTCACTGTCCAAAATCGTGAATATACCTCACTAACCAAATTTCACTATTTTCTACACATTTTATTTCAAGAATTATCCACTATCCAAAATCGTGGATAAAATTCCCAACCAACTCTTATTATTTACAACATTTAACTTAAAGGATAATTCGCTGTCCAAAATCACGAATATATCTCCTTTAATAACTTCTACGTTTAAATTACCAAATTCAATTGGTTTCGGATTTATAAAACAATGTTTATAAATTCACCTTTATATTTCATAACAACTTTGATCTATAAATCTCCTTTATTAACAAATTCAATTTATAACTCAATATATATACACAAGTCCATATTATAAGTTAATAACTTATAATTCATTTATTTTAAAAGAAATCGTTCTTTTAAACTTCACAAAATTTAAAACTTTCAGATTTCATTAACTTATGAAATCCTATTTATACTTCATTTTAACACTTATAAAAACTTGTCTTATAATCCCAATATTTTAAATTTATAAATATCCATTTTTGTACATCTTTTATATACATCGTTTTTAATAATTCAAAAATCCCAATCCAAACCATTTTATAAATTACTTAACCATTTATTTCAAAAAATTACCTTTCGGTTATATTTCACAAAAATCATAATTTTTATAACTTTAAAATTGGATCCGATGGTGCCACAGCACCAAATAATCAATCACGACAACAAACATCATATATCAATATGATAATCAACAAATATCACAATATCTGTAATCTAATAAATACTGGTGAGGAATCCAGTTGGATCCCTCCAACCTGTTTCCCTGCATCCACAGATGTTAGCACAATACCCATTCCACTTCGAGGTGGAATATCGCGGTATATGGGATTTATAAATATATCATCCGCTTACTAACGGCGCAATAGGGTCTCATCCGCTATACAATGCGGGAAATCAATCAACTCCAATATATACATATGCCAATATGTCTATATTGCTATATACTACTATATACATACATAGTATCACATCCAAACAGTCAAACAACCAATAACTGCAATACAAATATATTTTGAGTGAGAAGATCTCACCTTAGCTTTTTATTTTGCAATCCCATTTTCCATTTCTTCTTTGATTTCTTTTCAATTTTCACCTTGTATAAATAATTTTATGCAATTCATTAATATTTGAGATAATCGAATAACAAATTTTATTTTATTTTTGTGTTTGGTAATTTTAATTATCCAATGACTTTATTTTAAACCGATTTCTTTTAATAAATCTGTTTAACTAAAAATTAACTTTAAAACTAAAGTTCCTTTAACTAATTATTTTTAGTGACAAAATAAATAAATTAAACAAAATAAATCACCTTAAAATTTTATCTTAGTATTGAAATGTGCATGTGTATTTATATTATTTATTTCAATTTCAAAATGATCTACATAGGTTTTTAAAAATTCAAATTATAAATTCGTTAACACTTAAAACATCTATTTTTAAAATCTTATATATATATATATATATTTTATATCAACATTTTCCTTACTGTAAAAATTTTTTCTCTGTACATATATATATATATATGGAAATATACATACATGTGATTCAATAAAATAAAAATATCTTTACTGTTAAAATTAAATACTGGGATTTCTATATCATTATTTTTTTTCTACAGTATAAATTAAATTAAATTAAAAATGAACAAGACAAAATTTCTACCTAACATCAGATCGAAATACCAGCCATGCCGTTGAACATCCCCCAAATTCCAGTCGCGAAACCCCTCCTCGACGCTTGCTTAACTTCGGCTTCGATCCCAATTTTTCTGAGAACACGAAGCCCTAGCCTCGCGCTCGCTGTCTTCCAAAGCTCACTCACGTTCGACCATCAGCCACCGCTTCTGCCTTTGTCAAAATGCCATGCGACTCGCGACTTCCCTTCTAACAGCTCGGCTTCGTCCTCGCATCACTTGCCATTGCCTGCCTCCGTCGACTTGGGGTATTCCTCGCCTTAGCATCAGCTCGCACATGAGTGTCAAAGGTCGCGACTTGCTCAGGATTACCCCCCTTATACTTTCGGTGTCGATGTCGAGAGTGAATAGCAGAGGGATGGAACGCGATTCAATTTAAATGTGAGGGAGGGTTCGAGCACTTGAATAGGAAGAGGGAGACTTAAAAATCTAGTTTGGCCATTCTATGATTTTGAACGATTTTGATTCTGATTGTAGATCAGAGGGGAAAGGGAACGATATTTGTTTTCGATTTCGAATGGAGAGCGGCCATTTTTCTTCTTTTGAAATTTTAAATTGAACGAGAAACATTTCGTTTCTTTGAATCTGATTTGCGTGAAGTTATAGAAAAGGAGGAGACAAGATTACGTGATGTTTCAGGGAGGACGGGTTTGCACGATCTCTTCGTGATTGTCTGCGCGATTTAAGGAAGATAACATGCTGTTGTCGACCAAAAATTTAAATTTTAAAATTAAATTGAATTTGATTTAATTTCAACGCGTTTATTTGTCGTATGCTCACATAACAACTCCGATCGATATGAAATTTGAAATCCGATAATAATTCAATATTACGGACCTAATGGAACTGGTTTCGTCGAATTCCGAGACTGTGCCTCGGACGGCTATTTTTAAATATCGATTCAAACGATAAAATTTCAAACTGAACAATCAATTTCAAATTTGACCCTGAAGCTTCTATTATCTTCAGTATTATCATTATGAATTTTAAAAGCTTTTGAAATATTTTTCTTCAGCTTAAAACTGAAGATTCAAATTTTTATTCAATTCAATAGATTAAATTTTATAATTTAATCGCCATTTTTTTTTTGATAATTTTGAAATTCAAGTCAAATCATCATCCAAATATTTAAAATTAATTAAATATTTTCAATTTAAATTGTTCAAAATTCTGGGTCGTTACAATGGTTGTCGTAAATACGACCTTGACTGTGATCGAATGGTACCCAACTGAAAATAAACTAGTGGACCATGAAATTGGCCAAAGTGATGTAGCTCTACCTTTGGTGGAGCAAGATACACTCAGCTGAAGATAATTAAAATTACTCAAAGAAATATAGTCATGTTTATCCAAGAAATAAATATACCAGCGTAAGGATAAATAGAATCAAATAATGAAATAACACTTAGTAATTGCAGAGATATATTTATATGTATAGAGTTACAATAAATAATGGCATTGCACATGCATGTGTAATATAAATGTGATTGAATAACATATGATTATATTATATATGTAGATAGTTATATAGGCAAGCAAAACGAAAGATGCTGAAATTTAAATACAGAAAACGTTGAACAGAAACAGTCTTTTATTTACACTAACTTTTTTGCACAATGACTGCCTATGTATAGGAAATATAAAAAAGAACAGAATACGAGAATGAAAAAAAGAAATTATTTTCCAAAAGAAAAGGATAACCACCTACTACTCTCTCCCTGCTTGCTCCTCCTCCTGATATATAGCTTGTCGTGATGCTTCCTAAGAGATTTCACCTCTTTCTCCTCCTCCGTTTTTTTGGAGTTCTCCTTAGAAGAAGCGACTTCTCCTTTAATCGTCCCATATGATGGATCCTTAGGTTTCTTGGAGGTAGGGTCAGAGGGATTGGATCCGCTAGCACTGTGACCTTTAGGAGGCTTGATTTTCAATAGAGGAACTTTGGGGGTAGGTGATGATTTTCTAAAGCCAGCCATATTTTTTTCAGCTCAGGCTCAAGCTTAATCTTGATTTTGTCGAAGTCATGTTTCATCCTCTCCACTATTGTAATTGAATCGTCTGGGTCCTTCGTGCCTTTGGTAGTGACCTCCTCTTCTTAAGACTGGTTAACACTCTCTAACCCTTCCAACGCCTTTGTTTTATTCGAGATTGTGTCAGGGTTAAAGTTAGGAGGATGAATTGGAATCGGTCCTTGAGTAGATGACATCGGAGGAGGAATTAGAGCCAGGCCTTGAGTAGATGACAATGGAGGAGAAAATGACTAATAACTGTGACTTAACAGATAGAATAGTATAAATAAGTGAAATCCACTGGTAAGAATTGAAGTTCTTTGAAGACCAGTGAGATGAATACCCTGGTTAAATGGAGTGTCCTTAGCTAGGGATTCAATGACTTCTCCCTCCTCGATCGAAGTTTTGATCGATTGAACAGCCAAAGGAGTGAGGGTGGAACTTCAGCACTTGATTTTGTAGGGATATGAGTTTCAGTAAAGTGGCCTCAAAGGTGGCCACCGTGGAAGTAACATTGTTAATTGCATGCTCTTTTGAAATGGGAGTGATGTCTCTGCTTGATCCAATGCATTGGAACTAACGGGAACCTCTACAGCTGCCTTCCATGCAACCGCGTCTTGTGTCGCTAAGATAGCCTTTCCTTTCTCAAGGGCCATGATGTCCTCCTCATCTAGGAAAAGTGTTTTCAACTCATTTTCACTAACAACATGACCTACTTTAGGACCTCTATGGAGGATCTCTTCCTAAGCATCGACTAGTGTAGCTGGATAGCTCTTTCCAAGACATTTTAGATTCTTATTTCAATAATATTGGCAAAGAATTGTCAGAGAGCGGCTTCCATCTATTCATTTGTTTTAGTCGCCTTCACTTTAAGCTCCATAAACTCTTCTCTGGCATTGAAAAGCTCAATTTGAACCTGAACATTTAATTACGACTCAGCCTTCAAGTCAAATTTTATCTTATTAACTTTAGCCTGAAGCATTGCAAGTTGCTCACCCTTAGCTTTGAGTCGTTCTTCATATTTAGCATTAAGAGTGTGAGCTTTCTTCAGCTAGTCATTCACGATGTTTGTGGCTTGAGTGTAGGCCAAGCACTACTCAACAATTCCACCTTGAAGTCCTTGGCTGACTTTTGTACTGTATCACTTTCCCTAATGATGTCAACTTGTTCTATCTTGTAGCCTGCTACTATCTTATAATAGTTTATTCTCTCTGAGTGAAAAGAGAAAATGAACATTTTATTGATCCAATTGACGTTAGAGAGGCCTTAAGAAAGCCTTTTCCATTCAAAGAGTCAGTCTATGACCTCCTTGATCTGATCGATAACTTAGTTAAGTTCTTGTCGGGAGATGTCCATAACATTACAATCAAACATTCCCCCTCCATGCAATAGACAGGCAGAGCCGCATGCATTTTTGTTGTCATTGTTGAGGACTTTGGATTTATGGAAAGCTGAAGTGGTGATGGTGGGAGGTCGAGTCAATGGAGGTTGTTGTTGAGAAGTCTGAGAGTGAAAACGCAGTTAAAGGGGGCCGGAGTCATGCTTGGATACTCATGAAGACCCCATTGTTCCTCCTGATGGTGCTATTTCTTTTCTACGACGCATTGCTCTTTCTCTTCATCTCGACCCTTCTGCCTATCCTCTTCATCTTAGCGCTCCTTATCCTTCCTTCATTTTCTTTCGAATTCAGATTCATGATATGATCTAGGGGATTGCGTGTAAGCCTCTAAAATTGAGGACTGATATTAGCCAACGCCCAAGTGAAGACCGCTGAAACGATCTCTACCTATTGTACCTGAAAAGAAGAAGGGACATATCAGAACCAAGGCATGGGACTAAGAATGCATGCTTAGTGTTTGTGCTTATAATCCTAGAACCATGTGCAGTGTTTTTGCTTACTTAGTAATATATGGACCATGCTCGATGGGCTCCAGAGATGGAGTTTCATCTCCTTTAGCAAGAATATCCCCGGTAGGGGAGTTAAATTCAAGCGGGCAAGTATTCAAGATATCTCCGAAGCTTATTCCCCAGAACCAAAAGCAGACAAGTTGTTGCCTATGGAACCAAAGATGTTCTCATAGGAAACTGCAGGAGGGGTCGCTTCTTCAACTGGTTCGAGGCTTGGATAAGGCATAAGCGGTAAGGACATAATTATTAATCACTTTGGTCCAGGAGAGGTTGTGACCATAATACCTTCAGGAGATGTCTCTCTGTACGATTCATCCCCGTCGAGATTATAATCTTCATCGCCATCATCCTCTTCTTCCTTTCGTCTCCTCCTTCTTCCTCTACTCCTTTCTCTCTCCCTTCTCCACTTTCCTCGATGACGTTCTCTTCTTCTTTTCTTTCCTCCTCACCCATATTTTCATCGCCACCTTGACCCTCGAAATCCATTTGATCTTCAGTGTTAGAATCACGAGTTGGGGCAGAGGGACCGATGGTGGCTTGAGATTTCTTGGTGGGGAGTTTGTTTAGAATGACGCTCCTTCCATTATATAGAAGGAAATATTGGTGAAGGTGGGCGTTCTTCAAAAGATAAGTAGTTGTACGATGTTCATACTCAATCCCCTTCAAGAACTCCAGACTATAAGCATGTTCATTGTTACTTCTCATTTAGGGAGATCTTTTAAATATACAGAAAGAAAGTTATATGCTTCAGTGAAGAAAACCCAAATATTGAGGAGACATTAGATAAGAAGACTTACGTCCAGACAACCATAGGGGGTTAAATCCTTTAGGACAGCAAATGAAGAAATACTCGCTCTTGAAGTAATTACGCTTGTTGTGAGGCGCCTTGATGAATTTGCAATAGTAAAAGGCCTCAGTTATTAACAAGAAAAGTGAATCTTTCCTCTTCCTAAAGCTCAAAAGGTAAATTAGTCTCCAAAGTTTGGAGGATGATTTAGTTGCATCAAGAAGAGGATATATAAGGAATTAACCAAGGCGTAGCCATTGGGATGTACTTATGTGGGAGCCAGGCCAAATTTGGAAAAAGAATTTGATGAATTCATTAAATAGTAGCATGACTACTAACAAAAACATGTACTTACTGCACGCTATATAGCCTAGAGCTGGAAGATAAGCCTGTTGTTCGATTGTCTAAAGTTTCACCCTTGGAATCCCGTGCTTGATAAAGAT
Source organism: Allium fistulosum (assembly GCA_030737815.1). NCBI lineage: Eukaryota > Viridiplantae > Streptophyta > Magnoliopsida > Asparagales > Amaryllidaceae > Allium > Allium fistulosum. The sequence goes on from CM060905.1 coordinate 93,086,775, forward strand.
TGAATGGAGTGACTACATCAATATAGATGATGTTTAATCTCGTGGATTGTCTAAGACATTCAAAATAGATCATTCATCTAGTGAAGGAGCTTTACCTTGGGGTTGTGTGGTCAGAGAAGCCTATAGTTGGAGTTTCCAAGTTATAGAATGCCCGGCTCTAGACGGAGTAGACATAGAAGCCTGGGTAGTAGAAGTGCCTGCCTCTGGAGGCGTAGTAGGGAAAGTGCTAACCTTGAAATGTAGGGATCATATGGTCATTCTAAATTGAAAATCTTAAGGGTGAACTCGGTCAGGTATGTTTTACTTTAACATAATGTTTTAATCAAAACCCATGTAGCAGATGTATAGAATCCACCGGATGTCGTTGTGTATCGACCAATTGAACTCTGCACATCGACCAAGGCATTATAAGATGTCATTCTATGCAGTGTGTGTCCAATGTTCATAGTACAGTGTATGCAAGCACTCTGTATAGGTAGTCCACTTATGACGACTAATGAACTCCATCACACGATGGAACCATGTATCGGGTCTTATCCGTTATCACAGTACATACGATAATGGAACCGTTATTCGGTGTGACATAGAGCTTTCTTTGTGGGAATACAGGGTTATGGTGTTCAACTTGAAGTGTTGACTTATATATTCCATTTGGATGATGAAGCCCATTCAATGAGACCGTTCCGCAGAACCGTGTCACCAAAGTCAGGCCATCGATGCACATTCAACCAAAGTTTGATAAAGTCAACCACACCACTACCATTTATGAAAGAATATCACATATGCAAAATCAGTCTCAGCCACAGAAAGAACTCGGAGGCAATAGATGTAGGGATTTGCATCCAACATGAAACACTAAAAGTTTGAAAAACTTAGGATAATTTAAAGATTACTTTGTGTCAACCCCGTGAAAGTTGAGCTTTTCAAAGTCCTTTTCCCAATTCGTCCTTATGATGTGGATATCCAGTTTGTGGTCGATGGTAGATCAGTGGTGACTATGGAATCACCCACTACGGCGCCAAAACCCTTGGCCGAAAACCCACCTTTGTGTTTGGCCTAGATCTGGAAAGGAGAAGGTCGAGACAAATAGACTCGGTGCCAAGTTGAAATTGATGGTCGTGAAATTAACGATGATGATGTTGTTGCGGTGTTAGCGATGATTGTAGGTTGTGGTAGCATTGCCTTTGAAATCACGAAGTAATGGCGGCCAGAAATCAAAGTCATGATGGGGAAGGTATGCTTTGCAAAATGATTTAGGTAGTAGAAATATTCCAAGCACTAGAGTATATATATTAATCTTCAAAAATCATGTCGGTACCGACATGTTGGTCAGTATCAACATGATTTAACTTCTATTAAAAAAGGAGAGAAGAGAGAAAGGAAAAGAATGAAGGTCTAACCTATTCGAGATATGACTTAGCTTCTAGAATGATGAGAACTTCAACTTGGTTGCTAAAGAAAGGAAGTACGCCAACTATTTGAAGCGATGAATGGATATTCTTGGACTGGATATGACGCTTCAAAAATCATGATTGGATGACCAGTGACTCTTATGCAACCAACATTATATAGCTTTTCTCGATCAAAAGCATGCTTGTTTTCATGAAAGCATACTTTGGGGCAAGTGTTGTCTAGCATTTGAACCGAGCATCTTTTAGGTGAATCTGAATGTTAAAATGAAGACAAAATGGAACAAGAGCTTGGGGGCATGCTTGGGATTATAAGACTAAGCAATACCAAAAGTTGAATTTAAATGAAGCAAGTCCATTGTGGTTGGTACTGACACAATTGTGGTGGTACCGAGTTGATTTCAAGGAGGGCCCTCCTATGAACTTGAAAGAATGGGATGTGAACGAGTATGGGATGGCTTATGTTACTGTGATGAGCAAACATTCTTGGTACCTGTTAGACAGATTTTTCATCTGAATAACACTCTAAAGCTTTCGAAATCTTGTTCCGAAAGGATGCAAATAAATTAAATGAACATCGAAACTATGAAGATAATAAGAGCTGAAAGGTAAAGAGACACGAGATTTATAGTGGTCCAGGATCGAGATCCCTACGTCCACTTTGAAGGTGTTGTCGCGATCTTTTAATTCTTAATTTGATGTACAAGCACTTCTGTAACAAAGTCCGCCATTAATGATCTTTTGATTAAAGCTTTCTAAATAGAGTAAGGAATATGGAATGATTGTAGAATGTCATAAAATCTCCAGTTAGTCCCTTTTTAGTAGCACATGGTCCTCTATTTATAGCAAATTTAAGGTTCTTCCATGGGTGTAGGGGCTTTCATGTGGATTAATGACCTGGCTTGCTATAGGTAGCTTGGATTCAAACACTTGTCATCATCTTGTTGAGTGTACTTTGACGTGGATAGATGACGTGTCACTTCTATATATAGTTCGTGTAACATCACCCTACTTGGAGGCCCAAAACTAACGGCTACGGATGCTACAGTCATCCATAGTTATTAATTCTCGACGACCAAATACGGCGGTGTTAGATTCATTGATACACAGAAACACATGAATATGGGAAAAAATTAGAACTTCAAACAAGTTCACATTCTATTTCAAATCATTTCCAATTCATTACATAATCTCACAATTATAAACCACGTTCAGAGAAAATATATTTATTACAACATACGCCAAGTGCGACATATGAAGATGCCCTCTTGGATGATCAGAGTATATACAGGCAATATATCAACTTTTCCATTACAAACAACACGGCGAAATCAAATAAAAGAGAACTCTAAATATCTACTATGCCACATGCACGTCTCCGGAAGCTTTATTCATCTAATGAGTTACTTGAAAACCTCAATTCTCAAACTACTCAATATCAATTGAGTACCCAAGAGTTTAAGGGGAAAACATAAACTTCGAGTCAGACATAAAGCCTGGTATGAATAATAATCTAACATCTCAAACCATTTAGATATCTAGTGAGACCACGCCGCTTAGCAGAACTGGTTTTCCCCTTACTGGTATCTTAAAACCTTTATAAAACCATATACTGTGCTCCTACATCCACAATGGTTAAAAACATAGTCATTTCAAAATATTATGATGATATGCATACAAGTTAAAACATTTTGGATTTCCCATCCCTTGTTTAATTGACTCCTTGTCATATTTATAGTTTCTAGAGTCACTATTAACCTATTAGTTTTCATGGGCTTACTAATAACCTTTATATAATATATGGACTCTCTGTCCTATTTCATAGTTTTCATGGGTGCACTATGAACCTATTGGCCCCTGCCAATTGACTTAATTAATTCATGGGTTCCCCTTAACCTATTGGTGACCCCAATAACTTCTTTCTTATCCTAGTTTTCATGGGTTGATTAGGAACCTATTGACAACTGTCAATTACTTAATCCGGATATAGTTTTCATGGGTGCACTACAAACCAATTGGCCCATGCCAACCACTCTTTATAACATAGTTTTCATGAGATCACTATGAACCTATTGGTAATTCCAATAACTTTCTAATCATAGTTTTCATGGGTGCACTATGAACCTGTCTCATTGACAACTTCTATATTTTGGTATCCTATATATAGTCTCCCTGACCTCTTGGATGCAATTCTACTCATCCAGGAGTTTGATCAACTTATATTCACTACTGGGTCAACCTAGCTAGTTCTTCAGCCCATTTTCCCCAAAATGCAGTTATGGGTCCGTTGTAATGTGAATATATTTATATTTGAAGAAGCAAACAACATAGCATAACAATACCACTCCTGTGGGTTTAATATAAAACATGGTTAATCCCTTTAACCTATTATTTTAATAAGGGAAGCTTCTTCTTAAAACCATTACAAAAACTCCTTTAATTTAGCCATGGGTTTTGCCTTTAAAAATTGGGTTTGGGTTATTCATTTTGAAAAACAAAGTCCTTCGACTCCTTCAAAACCTTGCTTTCGACCTCACTGGATACCCTCCTTCGAAAGCATAAAAATCTATTTTCAAAACATTAGGACCTTGCCTTTCGAACACTTTAAAACTTTCTTTCGAAACCTTTCAAATGCATCAAAGCATTAGCATTTAACATTTAGAAGCATAGCTTCGAAACCAATTGAAAGTCCCCCTTTTGAAACCATTGGGTTTATATTTAAAAATATCTTTTGGGTCAAAGTGAACTCACACGAAAGCACCCCTTTCGAAACCTTGCTATATCTTATAAAATAATTTGGGGAAAACTTGATGGTGTCGGCACCATCCTTTCAAAAACATAAGTCCTTTGGGTAAAATGCTTGAAGGTTGTCTTCGAAACCCCTTTTGATACCATTGCCTTCGAAACTCCTAACCCCTTCGAAAGCTATGGGAAGTGGCTTACGTTTCTGAAATAAGGGTTACCTTCCAAAAGCAATGATATCTTCAATTCCTTCGAGGCAAAGCGGCAGAAGGGTTTCGATCTGGTCGAAACTACCCCTTCCGAACACTTAAAATTTTGAAAACAAAGTAGCCTCTTTGAAAGCTACTACTTTAATTAATAAGGTGGCAACTCTCTTTTGAAAGCTAGTTAAAAGTTACTTTCGAAAGCATAAGTCTCGACCCCTTCGAAAGCATATAAAGAAGCAGGCAAGCACTTTTCTTTAGAAAACAAAATCGTGGTACCGACCCCATCGAAAGCCACGTTTCGACACCCTACCTTCCACCTTTTTCTCCAATCCACTACGCACTAACTAAGTGATACCATGTGTATTGGTTTCGTCCTGGTCGAAGGCGGAAGCTCTAGGTCGAAAGCTACTTCCAAAGGAGGCAGAACTCACTTTTCTGAGTAAATTTTTTTTTACCAAATAAAGTAATTTCTTTGTAACTAACTTGCCCACGTATAAACACTTAATTGGTTGCTTTAAACTTTTCAAATTATTTCATAGATAATTGCCATATTTTCTCAGTTCTAAAACAAGGTTAACTTTTCAAAAATAAGCCATTCTCATTTAACAACAATAAAATCATTTAGGTCCTCCTTTTAAAATGATTTAATTTCCATAATAAACCTCTTAGTAAAAATCTCCAAAAATCACCGAAATTCACTTTTAATATGTTATCTAACATATATAAATTTTAGACCCGAATTCACCATATAAAAACCAAAATAAATTTCTAAACCCAATAACACATGTTTTCCTTTGAAAATTCATATTAAATTCTCCACTGCTTGGAAAATTATAAAAATTGAAACCCAACTCCAAAATCATGTTTCTCATAACATAAATTTTTTCCATGGCATTCTAATATCATTTTCTATCGGTTTTGCCTTAAAACCATTCATATACATATTTAAACAATTTGATATTAAATCGAACATGTTATAAAACCAAGCATATCGTCATTCAAATCATCATAAAATGTATTGATTCATAAATCTGAAACATATGATTAAAAACAAAATAGAGATGATTAGAATTATTATTCAGCTTAGATTGGATAAGGAAATTAGAGATTTGTTTGAGATTGATTCCCTTTAGCTTGATCCTAAGCTTTTACTTTGATTTCTCTTCTTCTTCTCCTAGTAATGGTCGGCTTTCTCTTTTCTTACGTTTAATTGTTTGTGATAAAATGAACGTGAATGATAAGGTAACATGAGTATAGGGTAGTGAACTATGGGTGAGGCAATTACCCTAATGCCCTTATGTTAATTTAATTATCATTTATCCTGTTATAAGCCCATCCAAGTTACTTAAGCACGACCTTTAAGTTTATTCACCAATCTCAATCTCCTTATCACTCTACATTATTCTATTTAATTTATCTAATTAAATCTCTTGAATAATGTTATTTAAAAATTGGGGGTGTTATAGGCTCCCCTCCTTAAAGAATTTCGACCTCGAAATTCAGCAAGGACTAATACTAAACATAGCAATCATCTGTAACAACTCCTAACAACCATACTAGTCTACCTGACTGGCTAATATCTATATAAATCTAATATAGACACACCCTCAAAGCAGATCAGGATAAGCATCTCGAATCATGTCCTCCGTCTCCCAAGTATAGTCCTTCTTGTTGTCGCTCCACTGCAGTTTCACCAACTTGTTTGTCTTGTTCCTTAATCTTTTCTCATCTCTCGCTACAACCTGAAATGGTTGTCTAATAAAAGTCAAATCAGGCTCTACTACTAAGTCTTCCACCCAGTCCAAGGAATAGTAGTCTATGTATCATGCACATACTTGCGAAGATGAGACACATGAAATACATTATGGACATCTGCCATACTGCTCGGCAACTCTACTATGTATGCGAGCTTTCCAATCCTTTTTATAATTTGGAATGGACCAACATATCTCTGTGCCAGTTTCCTGACTTCCTGAATCGTACCACACCCGTCACCAATGATACCTTAATGAAAACCCTATCTCCAATTGAGAATTCTAGGTCATTATGCCTTTTATCTGCATAACTCTTCTGTTTGGATTGAGCTTCCTTCATCCATTCTCGGATCAACTCAATCTTTTCTGACGCCTCCCTAACCAAATCTGGACCTAAGACAATCTATCTCCGGTTTCCAACCAACATGCTGGTGATTTGCATGGCCTTCATACAAAGCTTCAAAAGGTGTCATTCATATACTAGTCTGATAACTATTATTAGTGGAAAACTCAACCAAATGTAGGTGATCCTCCCAAGATCCCCCAAAATCAAACACACAAGCTCTCAACAAATCCTCGAGTACCTTATTGACTCTCTCTCTCTGTCCATCCGTCTGAGGGTGATATGCAGTTTTCATCTTGAGCTTAGTGCCTAACACATCCTGTAGACTCTTCAAGAATTCTCTAGTGAATAAAGAATCTTTGTCACTGACTATGCTTCTAGGAACTCCATGTAGTCTAACTATGTCTTTCATGAACAACTTAGCCAAAACAGGTGTCGTCCTAGTTGACTTAACTGGAATGAAATGGACACTCTTGGTCAATCTGTCCACTATGACCCATATACTTTCATTTCCTCTATTTGACCTTGGCAACTAGTTGATAAAATCCATGGATATCGAATCCCTTTTCCAAACTGGAATCTTTAAAGGCTGAAGTAACCCACTCGGCTTCTGATGTTCGGCTTTCACTTGTTGACAGTTTGCTCACTGCTAACCCACAAGCCAACATCCCTCTTCATACCTTCCCAATAGAAGCTCTTCTTCATAGCTTGATACATCTTGGTCCCTCCAGGATGAATCATAAACTTGGATTGATGACATTCTCCAAGAACTTCTTTCCTCAAGTTCTCAATATCTGGAACACATAATCGCCCTTTCTTTCTCAACCATCCTCTCTGGTCAAGACAAAAATCTTTCAAATCATCGATCTCAGTTCCAACCTCAAGCCTTCTAATCTTCTCAGCTAATAATGAATCCTCTTCTACTTAGAAGAAATTCTCGCGATCAACACTGGTCGAACTTCTAAACAGGACAACATGGCAGTACTCTGACTAGAACATCAGACGATCTTAACTGCACTCCATAACTGGCCAAAACATCTAGATCCTTCCATTCCGCCAACATAGCCAACACCACATTCTGGTGTCTTCTGCTAAGAGCATCCACTACCTTATTACCTTTACCTGGTGTATACTCTATACCAAAATAATAAGCAGCCAAAAACTCCAGCCACCTTTGATGTCTCATATTCAACTTCTTCTAAGAGAATAGGTATCTTAAAGTCTTATGATCTGTGTATAGTTTAAATCTCTCCCCAAAGAGATAATGCCTCCAAATCTTCAATGCAAAGATCATCGCAACCAACTCCTAATCATGAGTAGAATATCTCACCTCATGCGGTCTAAGCTGTCGTGAAGCATAGGAAATCACTTTAACCTTCTGCAATAACAAAGCTCCCAATCCAGTCCCAGATGCATCAGTATAAACCACTAGCCCTTGGTTTTTATCTGGAACTACTAACATTGGTGCATTCGTCAAAATTGCTTTAACTTAAGGAATGCTTCCTCACATTTGTCAAACCAAACAAACTTCACCTCCTTCCTGGTTAGCCTAGTCCAAGCGCTGCTATCCGTGAGAAATCCTTGATGAATCTTCGGTAGTAGCCAGCAAGTCCAAGAAAACTTCTAATCTCGGTCATAGTCTCTAGTCTCTTCCAATTATTAACAGCTTCGATCTTATTTGGATCGACTAACAACCCTTTCTCTGAAACCATGTGAACCAAGAAACTTAACCTCTTTCTTCCAAAAATGACACTTGGAAAACTTCGCCTTTAGCCGATTCTGCCTCAGCATCCCAAGCACAATGCTAAGATGATCTTCATGCTCTCTTTCATCCTTAGAGTATACTAAAATGTCATCTATAAACACCAACACGAATCTTTCCAAATACTCTCGGAAGACTCGATTCATCAAATTAAAGAAAGCAGATGCATTCGTCAATCCGAATGGCATTACTAACCACTCATACGAACCATATCTAGTCCGAAATGCTGTAAAAGGAATACTATCCTCTGCCACTCTTAACTGATGGAAGCCCATCGCCAAATCCAACTAGGAAAACACTCTGGCTCCACTCAACTGATCAAATAGATCATCAATTCTCGGAAAAGGATACTTATTCTTTATCGTCTTCTCGTTCAACTTACGATAATCGATACACATCCTTAACGACCCATCTAGTTTCTTCACGAACACCGCGGCCACTCCCCAAGGCGAACTGCTTGGTCTAATAAAATTACTTCCTTCTAGATCCACTAGCTGCACCTTCAATTCCTTCATCTCAGTCGGTGTCATCCTTCTAGGTGGTCTACTTACAGGTTCAGCTCCTGGCATAAGATCTATTCGAAACTCAACAGCTCGTTTCGGTGGTAGTCCTATGACTGGCTCAAAGACATCTGCAAATTCTCTTGCTACACGAACCTGACTTAACTCTTTTCCCACTTCCATAGCACTTAACAAAGCACAAACACTCCTGCTGGAATTCTCCACTGAGTAGATGATTTAGTTATGACTATCAGGGTGTCTCAATGATATTTTCCTATCCTAACAAAATATCCTATCCTCATACTTATCCAACCAACCCATACCCAAAATGATCTCGAACTCTACGAAATCAAAAACATACAGACATCATGCAAACTTATGGCCTAACAAATCAAGTTCTAACTGGTCACATCTCATCCCTAGAGTTGCATACCCTCCATTGGATTCACAACCCTTAAGGAAGTAACAAGGTATGCGGGTTCTATACACAACCTATCAACCAAATACTGTGATATAAATGAATGTGATGCACCGGTATCAAATAGTACCCTAAATGGTGTGCTCTGAATCAAAAGCGTACCTTCCACCACAGTTTTCCCTTTATTTGCGGTAGTAGGCCTAGAAGAAGATGTTGGTCCAATAGCAAAAACCTTCCCTTTGTCCGCCCAAACTGGCTCTGGACACTGGTTCTTATAATACCCAACTTGGTCGCAGTTGAAGCATTTCACATTCTTCTTTTCTGTAGGCTTCTTTCCCTTGCCTGACCGACACTCGTGAGCATAATGACCCTTCTTGTCACACTTGAAGCATACTAAATCAGCCTTTGCCTTCTTGGCAGCATCTCCCTTCTGGGCTACCTTCTTCTTAAAGAATTTCCTCTTCTTTCCCTGAAGACCCTAGGAGTCAACTGGCTTCTCTCTAGCACAACCAGCCAGCATCTCTTCATGGAGAATAGCCATCTCCACCACCACATTACAAGGATCACAGATATGGGTCATGGTCATTCTAGCAAGCTCGGGTCTTAATCCTCGAATAAACCTCTCATTCCTTCTGATGTCAGTGTCTATAGTGGCATATCCATATCGAGATAGCTCATCAAACTTAGCAGCGTACTCGATTACTGACATTTCTCCCTGAACTAGATCCATGAACTTCCTCATCAACGTCGACTTAGCAACCTTAGATAAAAACTTCTGCTCAAATCTCCGTCTTAAACCATCCCACGTCAGCTCTTCCTCCAGAACCCTAGCAGTCACACTATTCCACTAGTGAAGCGCTGCACCTTTCAACTGCATAGAGGCCAGCCTTCTCTTTTGCCTATCATCCAAACCTAGATCAGTAAAGATTCTCTCACAGTGCAATAGCTAATTCTCTACCGCAATAGCATCATCCATTCCCATAAACCACTTTCCACCCAAACTGCTGTAGTCTCTGCTCAACTTAGCATAGTTATTCCCCACTAGAGCCACCTGATTAGCTCCTCCAACATTTCCAGCCATACCAGCAGCAGCTTCTACTTGCATGAGATTAACCAAGAACTGATACATCATCCCCGCATCTACTAGTAGATCACTAGCACCCACTTGGCTTCATCATTTTGGTTAGCATTAGCCTATCGATCTTGGTTCCCCCGAGTATTAGGTCGAGCATTTCCATTGGATGTGGTGCTCTCTCCACCGAGATTTCCTCTTACGTTTCCTACTTCCATATCTTCTTTCTCGTAAATCTGCATACGAGCCTTAGTAAGAAAAAGAAGAACGGTCTAAGAGAGAGGAGAATACATACTTATATTTATATCAAATACAAGTACGCTACTATAGCGTTATCCCACCCCGATCATATTTCTAATTCATTGGACTATGTTTGAAAAAGCTGTTAGGTATAACTTTCTTTTAAAGTTTCATAAACCTAGCTCTGATACCAACCAGTAACATCCCCCTACTTGGAGACCCAAAACTAACGGCTACGGATGTTGTAGTCATCCATAGTTATTATCCTCGGCGGCCAAATACGGCGGTGTTAGATTCATTGATATACAAAAAAAATGAATATGGAAAATTTTTAAAACTTCAAAAAAGATCACATCCCATTTCAAATCATTTACAATTCATTACATAATCCCATAATTGTAAACCAGGTTCAGAGAAAATATATTTATTACAACATACGCCAAGTGCAACATATGAAGATGCCCCTTTGGATGATCAGAGTATATACAAGCAATATAACAACTTTGCCATTACGAACAACACAGCAGAATCAAATAAAAGAGAACTCTAAATATATATTATGCCACATGCACGTCTCCCGAAGCTTTATTTATCTAATGAGGTATTTGAAAACCTCAACTCTCAAACTACTCAAAATAAATTGAGTACCGAGAGTTTAAGGGGAAAACATAAACTTCGAGTCACACATAAAGCTTGGTATGAATAATAATCTAACATCTCAAACCATTTAGATATCTAGTGAGAACACACCGCTTAGCGGAATGGATTTCCTCCTCACTAGTATCTTAAAACCATTATAAAACCATATACCGTGCTCCTGCAGCCACAATGGTTAAAAACATAGTCATTTCAAAATATTATGATGATATGCATACAAGTTTAAACATTTTGGATTTTCCATCCCTTGTTTAATTAACTCCCTGTCATATTTATAGTTTCTAGGGTCACTATTAACCTATTAGTTTTCATAGGCTTACTAATAACCTTTATATAATATATGGACTCCCTGTCCTATTTCATAGTTTTCATGGGTGCACTATAAACCTATTGGCCCCTACCAATTAACTTAATTAATTCATGGGTTCCCTTGAACCTATTGGTGACCCCAATAACTTCTTTCTTATCCTAGTTTTCATGGGTTGACTAGGAACCTACTGACAACTGTCAATTACTTAATTCAGATATAGTTTTCATTGGTGCACTACAAACCAATTGGCCCCTGCCAATCACTCTTTATGACATAGCTATCATGGGATCACTATGAACCTATTTGTAATTCTAATAACTTTCTAATCATGGTTTTCATGGGTGCACTGTGAACTTGTCTCCCTGACAACTTCTATATTTAGGTATCCTATATTTTGGTCTCCCTGACCACTTAAATGCAATTCTGCTCATCTAGGAGTTTAATCAATTTATATTCACTACTGGGTCAACCTAGCTGGTTCTTCTGCCCTTTATCCCCAAAATGCAATTATGGGTCCATTGTAATGAATATATTTATATTTAAAGAAGCAAACAACATAGCATAACAATACCACTCCTGTGGGTTTAATATAAAACATCGTTAATCCCTTTAACATATTATTTTATTAAGGGAGGCTTCTTCTTAAAACCATTACAAAAACTCCTTTAACTTAGCCATGGGGTTTTCCTTTAAAAATTGGGTTTGGGTTATTCGTTTTGAAAAACAAAGCCCTTTGACTCCTTCGAAACCTTGCTTTCGACCTCACTGGATACCCTCCTTCGAAAGCATAAAAATCTATTTTCAAAACATTAGGCCCCTGCCTTTCGAACACTTTAAAACTTTCTTTCGAAACCTTTCGAATGTATCAAAGCATTAGCACTTAACATTTAGAAGCATAGCTTTGAAACTGTCCACATTTCAATACCATTGGGTTTGTATTTAAAAATATCTTTTGGGTCAAAGTGAACTCACACGAAAGCACCCCTTTCGAAACCTTGCTATATCTTATAAAAGCATTTGGGGAACACTTGATGGAGTCGGCACCATCCTTTCGAAAACATAAGTCCTTTGGGTAAAATGCTTGAAGGTTGGCTTCGAAACCCCTTTCGAGACCATTGCCTTCAAAACCTCTAACCCCTTCGAAAACTATGGGAAGTGGCTTTAAAACAAGGGTTACCTTCCGAAAGCAATGATATCTTCAATTCCTTCGAAAGGAAAAGCGGTAAAAGGGTTTTGGCCTGGTCGAAACTACCCCTTCTGAATACTTTAATTTTTGAAAACAAAGTAGCCTCTTCGGAAGCTACTACTTTAATTAATAAGGTGGCAACTCTCTTTCAAAAGCTGGTTAAAAGTCACTTTCAAAAGCATAGGTCTCGACCCCTTTGAAAGCATATAAAGAAGAAGGCAAGCAATTTTCTTTAGAAAACAAAACCATGGTACCGACCCCAACGGAAGCCACGTTTCGACCTTCCGCCTTTTTCTCCAATCCACTGCGCACCAACTAAGTGATACCATGTGTATTGGTTTCGGCTTTTATGGTTTCGTCCTGGTCGAAGGTGGAAGCTTTGGGTCGAACGCTAATTCCAAAGGAGGCGGAACTCACTTTTCTGAGTAAAAGTTTGTTTTTACCAAATAAAGTAATTTCTTTGTAACTAACTTGCCCATGTATAAACACTTGATTGGTTGCCTTAAACTTTTCAAGTTATTTCACAGATAATTGCCGCATTTTCTCAGATCTAAAACAAGGTTAACCTTTAAAAATAAGCCCTTCCCATTTAACAACAATAAAATCATTTAGGTCCTCCTTTTAAAATGATTTAATTTCCATAATAAACCTCTTAGTAAAAATCCCCAAAAATCACTGAAATTCACTTTTAATATGTTATCTAACATATATAAATTTTAGACCCGAATTCACCATATAATAACCGAAAATAAATTTCTAAACCCAATAACACGTATTTTCCTTTGAAAATTCATATTAAATTCTCCACCGCTTGGAAAATTATAAAAATTGAAAGCCAACTCCAAAATCATGTTTCTCATAACATAAAATTTTTCCATGGCATTCTAAAATCATTTGCTATCGGTTTTTCCTTAAAACCATTCATATACATATTTAAAGAATTTGATATTAAATCAGACATGTTATAAAACCAAGCATATCATCATTCAAATCATCATAAAATGGATTAATTCATAAATCTGAAACATATGATTGAAAACAAAATAGAGATGATTAGAATTATTATTCACCTTAGATTGGATAAGGAAATTAGATATTTGTTTTAGATTGATTCCCCTTAGCTTGATCCTAAGCTTTTACTTTGATTTCTCTTCTTCTTCTCCTAGTAATGGCCGGTTTTCTCTTTTCTTTTCTTACGTTTAAATTTTTTATGATAAATTGTACGTGAATGATAAGTTAACGTGAGTATAGCATAGTGAACTATGCATGGGGCAATTACCTAATGCCCTTATGTTAATTTAATTATCATTTATCCATTTATAAGCCCATCCAAGTTACTTAAGCACGACCTCTAAGTTTATTCACCAATCTCAATCTCCTTATCACTCTACATTATTCTATTTAATTTATCTAATTAAATCTCCTGAATAATATTATTTAAAAATTAAGGGTGTTACAGTTCGATTGATTCTTTTTCTTTATCTTAACCGTTGATCTCGATCAAGGGTTATCTGAGCTGTTGATTGTTGATACTTTTTGAAATATCTTGGCCTCAGTAGTTGCCGCTCTCGGGTGAGCTTATTTTATTAATTGGACAATGGTCTTGATCTTAATCGACGTCTTTGCTCTTGCTTTCGGATTTTGGGTTCTCAAATATTGACCTTGATGCTTAAGCTCTCAGTGGAAAACAAATAATCGGTCTTGGAGTTACAAGCCAAAGAGCTTTCCTTTCGAATATTCATAATTTGTACTATGTATAAATTATGGTGTAACACATTCCCCCCCCCCCCAAGTTTACCTCATATGGTTGGTATGAGGTGGACTTTGGAAAAACGGGTGTCATATCATGCTTAGTACTTGGCTTGTTAGTTCCATTCCCATTATAAGGTTGACCCAAGCCTTTGTGCGAAGTAGTTATCCTGAGAATTCTCTGCAATATTACTTTACCGAGACAACTTATGAAGATCTGACCTTGTTTCGAAAACATTTTGAAATCCAACCTCATCTAACGGGTTTTGAAAATAATTTTGAAATTCAACCTCATATAGAGGATTTTGGAAAACAACTTGAAATCTAACCTCATCTAGAGGATTTTGGAAAACAATTTGAAATCTAACCTCATCTAGAGGTTTCGAAAAACAATTTGAAATCTAACCTCATATGGAGGGTTTCAAAAAACGACTTGAAATCTAATCCTCATTTAGAGTATTTCGAAAAACAACTTGAAATCTAACCTCATCTAGAGGATTTTGGAAAACAATTTGAAATTTAACCTCATCTAGAGAGTTCCAGAAAATAATTTGAAATCTAACCTCATCTGGAGGATCTCGGAAAATGACTTGAAATCTAATCCTCATTTAGAGTATTTCGGGAAACAACCTGAAATCTGACCTCATCTAAAGGATTTCGAAAAGTAACTAAAATCTAACCTCATCTAGAGGATTTTGGAAAACTACTTGAAATCTAATCTTCATCAAGAGGATTTTAGAAAACAACTTGAAATCTACCCTTATCTAGAGGATTTCAAAAAATAACTTGAAATGAGTGCTTAGAGGCGAAAATACTCCGATACTATGCTCCAGTCATCTTGACTTGGGTCTCACATGGGTATTGGGTTTTAGAAAACAGCTAGTGGTAGTATAGTCCTATATTTTGCACATGGCTGATGTGACTCACTATATAACACCATGCATGGTACTTTTGACCATGGCTCACTCTTTGCATGGCACGATTCGGCCATGGCTCACTCTTTTGCACAACACTTTGGTTGTGGCTCACTCGGTGCGTTCGGCACGGTCGACTTCTCGTGACTCACTCTTTGCACGACACAATCGGTTGTGGCTCACTGTTATTAGGGATCTACCCAACACAAGGTTTTTCTGGACCATGGATCACTATATTGGGAATCTACCCAATTTTCTAATCTCTTTGGGAATCTATCTAACTTGTTAATCGCTTTGGGAATCTACCCAACTTGTTAATCTTTTTCGGAATCTACCCAACTTATTAATCTCTTTGGGAATCTACCAAACTTATTAATCTTTCTGAAAATCTACCCAATTTTCTAATCTCTTTAGGAATCTATCCAACTTACTAATCTTTTGGGAATCTACCCAATTACGAAATTAAGTAATTTCGGCGAGGAAAAATTATTTTCTTGGCGAAACTAAGTAATTTCCATGAGGCAAAATCACTTACTTAGTGAAACTAAGTAGTTGTCATGAGGCAAAATCATTTACTTAGTGAAACTAAGTAGTTTTCATAGGGCGAAATCATTTACTCGACTAGACTAAGTAATTGCCATGAGACGAAATCATTTACTTGGTGAAACTAAGTAGTTGCCGTATCATTTACTTGGTGAAACTAAGTGGTTGCCATGAGGTGAAATCATTTACTTAGTGAAACCAAGTGGTTGCCGTGAGGCGAAATCATTTACTCGGTGAAACTAAGTAGTTACCGTAAGGCAATACTTGGCTTGACTAAGTAATTGCCGTGAGGCAAAATCATTTACTTGCCAAAACTAAGTAATTATCGTAAGATGAAATTATTTACTTGGCCAGAAGCGAGAGCATGGCTTTGAAACCTGCATGACGCTACTTGATCAAAGTAGTACCATGACTAAAACGTTTTGATGTACTTTTGAAAGTTGTGTGATATTACTTGATCATGGCAATAATCACGACTAAAACATTTTGATGCACTTTTGGAAGTTGCGTGATATTGCTTAATCACGGCAATAATCATGACTAAAATAATTTGATGCACTTTTGGAAGTTGCGTGATATTGCTTGATCACGACAATAATCATGACTAAAAAATTTTGATGCAATGTTTTAAATGCTCAATATTAAAGAAGTTAGAAGTTTAGTGTCATATACCTGAGTTGCGGCTAAAAGATTTATCACTGCCTCAAACTATCGATTAAACTTTTATTACGGTAGCACCCTTATACTGTGATAGTGTTTCAGATGCTCGACAATCCAAGTCAGAGGTATTATATTACCATCTGGCTTTTTTAATCTGTAGGCTCCGGGAGGGATGATGTCATGGATAATTAGGGGTCCTTCCCAATTCGGATCGAGAGGTCCATCTGTCGGTTCCTTTGTGTCTGGCATTATCTTTCGAACTACGAGGTCACTTTTCTCAAATTTTCTGGTCCGAACTCTTTGGTTGTAGTATCGGGTCATCCTTCGAATATACTCTGATGTTCTCAAAGTAGCTTGGTCCCTAAGTTCGAGTAACAAGTCCAATGACTCCTTTCGGAATTCTGTATTCTGCTGCATTTTTGTAACATCCCCTATTTTGAGGCCCGAAGTTAAGCGCTACAGATGTTGTAGTCATCTGCGGTATTAACTTCCGGTGACAAAATACAGTAATGTTAATGGTATCCATAATATCAGAAGCACGTGAATATGAAACAAAATCACAGATTCAAAAACATCTTTACTTATTACATTGCAAAAACAGGTTTCATATTCCATTACATAATCCCGAAGGATTCCCAGGTTTTGATCAAATATAATTATTACAAATTACGCCAAGACTGACATATGATGACGCCCCCTTAGATGACCAGAGCACTAAATAGGCATATCAGTCCTAATACATCACAGCAGAAATAAAACTAAATATCTCCTATATAGCTAGCTTTGCCTCCTACTCGTCTTCGGAAGCTTTATTCGTCCAACCTACTAAACCTGAAAAACCATAACTCTCTATCTACTCAAATTGAATTTTGAGCACCCGAGAGTTGAAGGGGAAAAACATAAACTTAGAGTCAGATATAAAGCCTGGTGTGAATAATATTATTACGTCTCGATTTAGTGATATTAAGTGAGACCATGCCGATTAGCGGAATGGGTTTCCCACACTAATATCCCTTTAAACCCTATCTTTTGTAAATCAGAATCCTGTAATCAAACTGATTAAAACAATAATAGAAATATCATATAGGCTCATTAATCAGGTAACAAATGGACCGTCTGTCCGAACAATATAGTTTTGCTTGCTAACTACTAACCATTGGCTAACCGGGGCTACCAGACAAAATATATAATCTAACATCTGTTAGACACACTTCTGGACGGTCTGTCCTTAACTTACTTCTCTAAGGGTCGACTGATCCTAATGGGTTTGCGGGCTCATCAATAACCTATCCTCCTTCTTTGTATATTCTTTTCTGTGTGTAACATCATTTAAGTCTTACATGTGACTAAGCCCTACACACTGGATTTTGGACTAAATTAGCTAGAGGCTATAGCTAATGTATAGGGCGCGGCCCTATACCAGTCCCATCTGGTATTCAAATATCTGAGTCATTTACTTAGGGTTAACTACCCATCAAAT
The DNA here is from genome assembly GCA_030737815.1 of Allium fistulosum. Classification (NCBI taxonomy): domain Eukaryota; kingdom Viridiplantae; phylum Streptophyta; class Magnoliopsida; order Asparagales; family Amaryllidaceae; genus Allium; species Allium fistulosum. The sequence goes on from CM060905.1 coordinate 93,104,720, forward strand.
TTTCCTTGAAAACATCTTTCAAATTGATTTAACCCTTTAAATCATACTTAAACAAGGAAAATATACTTTTTGCTTTACTTAAATCTCTTTGCCATGATATATGCTTTACACAAAACATTGTTGATGAATTCGAACCCTTTGTTTAAAATCTTTAAACAATCTCTTTCAAAACCTTTGAAAGTACCCCTTTCGAAATCAGTTAACTACTTTATTTCGATCTCTATGCTGAAAGGCCAAAACATAACTTTCGAAATCATTTATAATAGACCTTTCGAAACCATTGAAAGTGTCCCTTCAAAAGCTTTATAAAACCTTAGACATCCTCTTTTCAAAACATTTCAAACTTGTCTTTCGAAAGCATTGGAAACCTTCCATTTAATTACTAAAAGTAAACCTTTCGAAAACATTGAGGAATCACCCATTCAAAACCTTTATCATATACCTTTCAAAAACATTGGGGAACCTCCCTTTCAAAACCTTCATTAAGTACCTATCAAAAGCATTAAAGTCCTAAACCTTTCAAAAACATTGGGTTTAAGTAAATGTTTGTGGAACATAGTTTCGAAACCATTTAAATCCTTCCTTTCAAAACCTTTTGGGTTTATCTTTCAATAGTACAAAGGGTCTTAAAAGAACTAGGATGAAAGCATATCTTTCAAAATCAATTTCCTAAATAAAAGAATGTGGAGGGTGTCAAAACCAACCGCCTTCGAAAGCATGGAGAAGCGGCTTCAAGGTTTAAAACAATAGGACCCTTTTGAAAGAATTGCTTCGAAAGGTAGAAAGCGACAGCAGGGGTTTCGACCCCTTCAAAAGCTTCTTTTTAAAAAGAAGGTAGCAACCTCTTTCGAAAGCCTTTTTTCTAAAACATTTGACCAAGTCGAAAGCTAGTTCCTTCGAAAGCTTCATTGGTAGCCAAAATAGATCTAAGTTTACTAAAGCTACTTCAACCCATTCGAAAGCCTGTTTCGACTCCATACTATTCGCCTAATCCCCAATCCACTACGTACTAAAGCTGATACCATGTGTATTGGTTTCGACTTAGATGGAGGCGGCAGTATGCGGTCGAAATATGGCTGCTATAACTGGCGAAGCAGTAAAACTTTATAAAACTGATTTTTAACTTTTTAAAGCAATTCCTTTCCGACTAACTTGCCTTGTTTGTCAACATGTGATTGGTTACCAATTCTTTTTCAAAATCTTTTATAGAAATGCTACCGAATTTCAGAAATTAACATTTAAAACATTTACAAATTGCCCCTTCTCCTTTTATAAACATATAAAACATTTAAGTCTCATACCTTAAATAATTTTATATATTTAATAAAACACTTAGGAAAATTCTCTAAAAATTCCCATAAATCACTTTTAATATGTTTTCTAACATATTTAAATTTCTGACCTATAACTAACATATAATAGCCGTAATTAATTTTAAACCCAATTTATCCATTTTCTTCACTAAAAAATTCATAATAAATCCACATTAATTCAGAAAATTATAAAACTTGAAACCCATCTATAAAATAATATTTATGACTTCATATCAAAAATGCAAGGCATATGGACGTCATTTAATAGGTTTTCCAAGTTAATCCTTATCATAAAATCTACATGAAATAGCATAAATTATCAACATGCGTATATATATATATATATATATATCCATTTAAACAATCAAAACATGGCAAATCATTTTCAAAATAAATTAGGATCTCAACTAGAAACCGAATACCATAAAAATGAGATGTAATCTATTATTCACCTTAGCTTGTTGTTAAGGAGTTGAGATTTACTCTTGAGTTGATTTGATTAAGCTCCCTTCCTTAATTCTTGCTTATCTTCCCCTTTATTTTCTTCTAATGGTAGTCGGCCAAGCTTGGTTAAATTTTGTTTGAGAACGTGAAAATGAAAGTGGCATGAGGGTTTAGGGTATAAGAATACAGCCTGTTCCTATTTTGCCCTTATCTATTTCATTTTAATTCTCTTTTGTTCATTGCTTAATTAGGCACGGCTACCCTTTAATTATACAAATCTTAATTCCCTTAACCATTTACATTATTTCATTTAATTTATCTAATTAAATGTCCTAAATAATGTATCAAAATTAGGGTCATTACAGACTCCCCTCCTTAAAGAATTTCATCCTCGAAATTACGATAAGGTACTCACCAAAATCAATTATAAAGGTAAAACGTACCATGAAACAAGTCAGGATAAGTACCTCAAATCCAACTATCAGTTTCTCAAGTACAGTCTCTCTCATCGTCACTCCATTGGACTTTGACTAATCTAACTGTCTTGTTCCTTAGCCTCTTCTCATCTCTCGCGACTATACGAACTGGTTTTCTAACTATAGTCAAATTCGGTTCCACTACTGAGTCATCTAACACGGTCGGTGCTATAGTAGTCTCTGGATCTCGAATACACTTCCTTAGATGAGAAATATGAAAAACATTATGGACTCCTGCCAACCTGCTTGGTAACTCTACTCTATATGCGAGTTTCCCAATCCTTTCTACAATAGGAAATGGTCCTACAAATCTCGGCGCCAATTTTCCTGATTTTACAAACCTGATTACTCCTTTCATCGGTGGTATCTTGACGAAAACATGATCTCCAACTAAGAACTCTAAGTTTTTCCATCTTCTATCTACATAGCTGTTCTGCCTAGACTGAGCTTCCTCATTCTGGCTTGAATGAACTCAATCTTTTCTGCAGCTTTTCTCACCAAATCCAGACTAAGAACTAACCTATCCCCGGGCTCTAACCAACAAATGGGAGATTTGCAAGGCCTTTTATACAAAGCTTCAAACGGTGCCATCCCTATACTAGCCTGATAACTGTTGTTATATGAAAACTCGACTAAGTGTAGATGGTCTTCCCATGATCCTCCAAAATCTAGCACACAAGCTCGTAACAAATCTTCTAAGACTTTGTTAATCTTTTCTGTTTGTCCATCTGTCTGCGGATGGTAAGCGGTACTCATCTTGAGCTTGTACCCAAAGTCTCATGTAGACTCTTCCATAACTCGCTAGTGAATAAGGAATCTCTATCACTTATTATGCTACTAGGCATTCCATGCAGTCTAACTACATTCTTCATAAATAACTTAGCTAAAACAGGTGTCGTCCTGGTTGACTTGACTGGAATGAAATATGCACTCTTGGTCAACCCGTCCACTATAACCCATATACTTTCATTCCTCTATTTGACCTAGGCAACCCGTCAATAAAATCCATTGAGAAAGAATCCCACTTTCATACTGGAACATCTAAAGGCTGAAGTAACCCACTTGGTTTGTGATGTTTGACTTTTACCTGTTGACAATTCATACACTGTTTCACCCATATGCCTACATCTCTCTTCATACCTTCCCAGAAGAAACTTCTTTTCATATCCTGATACATCTTAGTTCCTCCCGGATGAATAGTGAACTTCGAACGATGGCACTCTTCAAGAACTTCCTTCCTAATGTTTCCCACATTCGTAACAAATAGTCTTCCTTTCTTTCTTAACCACCCATTCTGGTCAAGATTGAAATCATTCAAGTCATCGCTCTCTGTTCCATCCCTTAACTTTCTGATCCTTTCAACTAATAATGGATCCTTCTTCTGCTTAGAAGCAATCTTTTCGATCATCACTGGTCGAACTTCTAAACATGACATTATAGCAGTTTCCTTACTATATCTAGCTTCAGATCTCCGCTGTATCCTACATGTAGTCAATGCTTCTAAATTCTTCCACTATGCTATCATTTCCAATACTACATTCTGATGTTTTCTGCTAAGTGCATCTGCAACCTTGTTGCCTTTTCCTGGTGTGTACTCAAAACCAAAGTCATAAGCGGCTAAAAACTCTAACCACATTTGCTGTCTCATATTCAGCTCCTTCTGAGAGAATAAATACTTCAGTGACTTATGATCCGTATACAATTCAAATCTTTCTCCCATAAGGTAATATCTCCACACCTTCAGTGAAAAAATTACCATAGCTAATTCCAAATTATGAGTTGGATATCTAACCTCATGTAGTCTGAGCCATCGAGAAGCATAGGCAATCACTCTACCCCTTTGCATTAACATAGCTCCTAATCATGTTCCACATGCATCCGTATACACTACCAAATCCTGATTTCCTTCTGGAACAACTAACATAGGTGCATTAGTCAATAAGTGTTTCAATCTCTAGAATGCTTCCTCACACTTATCGATCCAAACGAACTTCACATCCTTTCACGTTAGCTTGGTCACCGGTGCCGCTATCCATGAAAAATCCTTAACGAATCTCCGGTAAAACCCGGCTAATCTAAAAAACTCTTTATCTCAATCACTATCTCGGTCTCTTCCAATTATTCACTGCCTCGATCTTAGTCGGATCTACAGACAACTCTTTCTCTGAGACTACATGACTAAGAAACTTCACTTCCTTCCAGAAATGACACTTTGAAAATTTCGCCTTCAGTTGATGCTGCCTCAATATCTCAAGCACCACTCTAAGATGAACTTCATGATCTTTTTCATCTTTAGAGTACACTAAAATGTCATCTATGAATACCAATACAAACCTATCCAAGTGCTCTAAGAAAACTCGTTCATCAAATCTACAAAGAATGTTGGTGCATTAGTTAGTCCGAACGATATTACCAACCATTCGTACGATCTGTATCGGGTTCTAAACACCGTCAATGGAATATTATCCTCTGCCACTCTAAGCTGATGGAATCCTGTTGCTAAATCCGACTGGGAAAATACTTTGGCTACACTCAACTGGTCGAACAAATCGTCAATTCTTGGTAACAGATATCGATTATTTATCGTCTTCTCATTCAACTTACGATAATCGAAACATAACCTTAACGATCTGTTCGGTTTCTTTGCAAACACAGTGGCTGCTCCCCAAGGCAAACTACTTGGTCTGATAAAATTCTTACCTTCTAAATCCACCAACTACACCTTTAGGTCCCTCATCTCGGTAGGTGTCATTCTACTTGGTGGTCTACTCACTGGTTCTGCTCTTATCCGAAACTCAATAGCTTGTTTCGGTGGCAGTCCTACTATAGGTTCAAAGACATCTGCGAATTCTCTAACCACGAAAACTCGATTCAACTCATCTTCTACCTCCACAACATCCAATAAAGCATTAACCTCAAAACTATGATTTTCTATGGAATATACAATCTGATCACTGCAGTCAGGGTGTTTAAGTGATATTTCCTATCATGGCAAAATATCCTAGCATCGTATTTACTTACCAAATCCATACCCAAAATAATTCCGAACCCTACGAAATCAAACACATGCAAATTGCAAATAAATGTATGACTAACAATTAAAACTCTAATTGATCACACTTCATCCCAAGTGTTGCATACACTCCTATCGGATTTGCAACTCTTAAGGAAGTAACTAGGTATGAGGGTTCTAGGTTAAGCATATCTACCAAACAACGAGATATAAAAGAATGTGATGCACCAGTATCAAATAGAACTCTAACTGACACACCATGAATCAAAAGTGTACCTTCCAACACAGCTTTTCCCTTTTCCTCTGCAGTTGGTCTTGAGGTAGCTAGCTCCAATGCAAACATCTTGCCTTTTCCATCCTTGGTTGGCTCCTTGCACTGGTTCTTATAGTGCCCAATCTGATCACAATTGAAACATCTCACTCCTTTCTTCTCAGTAGCTTTCTTCCCTTTGCCTATCCGGCACTCATGGGCATAGTGTCCTTTCTTATCACACTTATAACATACAACTTTTCCCTTTCCTTTCTTAGCACCTCCACTCTTCTGATCTCCTTTCTTATGGAAAATCTCCTCTTCTGGTTCTACCCTCCTTGAGCCTCCTTTGCCTTGTTTCCTTCAAGAAAAGCAAGCATCTCTTCCTGCCTTAAAGCCAACTCCACAACTACATCGCACGGATCTCTAATATGCGATAATGTGGCCTTATCAAGCTCAGGCTTCAACCCACGAATGAACTTCTCATTCCTTTTGATGACAGTATCAACTGTAGTGTATCCGTATCTTGCTAACTCCTCAAACCTGGTTGCAGACTGAAGCACTGTCATATCTCCCTACTCCAACTCAGCAAACTTCCTGAGCAGAGTAGACTTAGCAATATCCAACATAAAGCTTTCTTCAAACCTCCTCCTGAACTCAGCCCAAGTCATAGTCTCCTCATTTACTCCTACAGTAACACTATTCCACCAGTACAGTACTGCTTCGGGTAGCTCTCTAAAAGCGAGTCTACTTTTCTGCTCATCATTGAGCCCCAAATCAGCAAAAATTCTCTCACAATTAAGTAACCAATTCTCCACTTCGATTGCGTCTTCAGTACTAATAAACGGCTTTCCTCCCAACCTTGCATAATCTCTAATCAAAACAACATAGTTATTAACCACTAGAGCTCCTTGATTTCCTCCTTTAGCATTTCCTCCAGCTAACCCCGCAACAACTCGTGCTTGCATCATGTTAACGAAGAACTAATACATTGCTCCCATATCGACTTATGGGACTCCAACACCCACATTTGCAGCTCGTGCCTGACTTGGGTTCCTCCTGGTATTTGTCTGGAATTCCCATTAGTTGTGGTGCTTCCCCCACCAATGTTAACTCTTCCACTGCTAGCATCCATATCTTACGCCCGTAAAATCTGCATTCGAGTCTTCGTAAGATATAAAAGAATAGCCTAATAGAGATGAGAGAATAGAGATAAAGTGTATACTTATATATTGCAAATACGAGTACGTTACTATAGCGTTATCCCATACCCCGATCTTTTCTCTAATCCCTTAGGATTATGTTTTCAAAATCATTTTAAGTTTGAAATTTCTTTTAAGTTTTTCATAAACTTATGCTCTAATACCAAGTTGTAACATCCCCTATCTTGAGGCCTGAAACTAAGCGCTATAGATGCTCTACTCATCTATAGTACTAACTTCCGGTGACAAAATATGATAATGTTAATGGTATCCATAACATCAGAAGCACATGAATATGAAACAAAATCACAGATTCAAAAACAAATTTACCGATTACATTGCAAAACCATGTTTCATATTCCATTACATAATCCCATACGAGTTTTGATCAAATATAATTATTAAAAATTACGCCAAGCATATGAAGTTTCCCCCCTGGATGACCAGAGTACTAAATAGGCATATCCGTCTTAATACATCACAGTGGAAATAAAACTAAACAGCTCATATATAGCTAGCTTTGCCTCCTGCACGTATTCGGAAGCTTTATTCGTCCAACCTACTAAACCTGAAAAACCTTAACTCTCGATCTACTCAAATTGAATTTTGAGCACCCGAGAGTTTAAGGGGAAAAACATAAACTTCGAGTCGGACATAAAGCCTAGCGTGAATAATATTATTACATCTCGGTTTACTGATATTAAGTGAGACCATGTCGCTTAGCGAAACGGGTTTTCCCTCACTAATATCCCTATAAAACATATCTTTTGCAAATTAGAATCCTGCAATCAAACCGATTAAAATAATAATATCAATATAATATATGCTCATAAATCAGGTAACAAATAGACTATCTGTCCGAACAATATAGTTTTGCTTGGCAAACTACTAACCATTGGCTGACTCGGGGCTGCCGGACAAAATAAACAATCTAACATCTGTTAGACACACTTCTAGACGATCTGTCCTTAACTTACTTCTCTCATGGTCAAATGATCTTAATGGTTTTGTGAGCTCACCAATAACCTATCCTCCTTCTCTGTATATTCATTTTTGTGTGTAACATCATTTAAGCCTTACATGTGACTAAGCCCTATACACTGGAATTTTGGACTAAATTAGCTAGAGGCTACAACTAATGTATAGGATGCATCCCTATACCAGTCCCATCTGGTATTCAAATATCTGAGTCGTTTACTTAGGGTTAACTACCCATCAAATTTTCCTTGAAAACATGTTTCAAATTGATTTTACCCTTTAAATCATACTTAAACAAGGAAAATATACTTTTTTCTTTACTCAAATCTCTTTTCCATGCTATACGCTTTAAACAAAATATTGTTGATGAAAACTTTTGAAACCTTTATTTAAAAGCTTTAAACAATCTCTATCAAAACCTTTGAAAGTACCCCTTCGAAACCAATTAACTACTTTATTTTGATCTCTAGGCCGAAAGGCCAAAACATACTTTTTGAAATCATTTATAATAGACCTTTTGAAACCATTGAAAGCATCCCTTCGAAAGCTTTATAAAACCTTAGACATCCTCTTTTCAAAACATTTCAAACTTGTCTTTCGAAAGCATTGGAAACCTTCCATTTAATTACTACAAGTATACCTTTAAAAAACATTGTGGAATCGAAACCTTTATCATATACCTTTAAAACATTGGAGAACCTCCCCTTCGAAACCTTCATTAAATACCTTTCGAAAGCTTTAAAGTCCTAAACCTTTCGAAAACATTGGGTTCAAGTAAATGTTTGTGGAACATAGTTTTGAAACCATTTAAATCCTTCCTTTCAAAACCTTTTGGGTTTATCTTTCAATAGAACAAAGGGTCTTAAAAGAACTAGGATGAAAGCATCTCTTTCAAAAGCAATTTCCTAAATAAAAGAAAATGGATGGTGTCGAGAGCAACCCCCTTCGAAAAGATGGAGAAGCAGCTTCAAGGTTTAAAACAAAAGGACCCTTTTCGAAGGCATTGCTTCAAAAGGTAGAAAGCGGCGGCAGGGGTTTCGGCCTTTTTGAAAGCTTCTTTTTAAAACAAAGGCGGCAACCTCTTTCGAAAGCCCTTTTTCTAAAACATTTGACCAACTCGAAAGCTAGTTCCTTCGAAAGCTTCATTGGTAGCCAAAATAGATGTAAGTTTACTGAAGCTACTTCAACCCCTTCGAAAGCCTGTTTCGACTCCATACCGTTCGCCTAATCCCCAATCCACTACGTACAAAAGCTGATACCATGTGTATTGGTTTCGACTTAGATGGAGGCGGCAGTATGCGGTTGAAATATGGATGTTATAACTGGCGAAGCAGTAAAACTTTAAAACTGATTTTTAACTTTTTAAAGCAATTCCTTTCTGACTAACTTGCCTTGTTTGTCAACATATAATTGGCTACCAATTCTTTTTCAAAATCTTTTATAGAAGTGCTACCGAATTTCAGGAATTAACATTTAAAGCATTTACAAATTGCCCGTTCTCCTTTTATAAACATATAAAACATTTAAGTCTCATACCTTAAATAATTTTATATATTTAATAAAAACACTTAGGAATCTCTAAAATTCCCATAAATCACTTTTAATATGTTTTCTAACATATTTAAATTTCTGACCTATAGCTAACATATAATAGCCATAATTAATTTTAAACCCAATTTAACCATTTTCTTCACTAAAAAATTCATAATAAATCCACATTAATTCAGAAAATTATAAAACTTAAAACCCATCTATAAAATAATATTTATGACTTCATATCAAAAATGCAAGGCATATGGACGTCATTTAATAGGTTTTCCAAGTTAATCCTTATCATAACATCTATATGAAATAGTATAAATCATCAACAAGCATATATATATATATATCCATTTAAACAATCAAAACATGGCTAATCATTTACAAAATAAATTTAGATCTCAACTAGAAACCGAAAACCATAAAAATGAGATGTAATCTATTATTCACCTTAGCTTGTTGGTATGGAGTTGAGATTTGCCCTTCCTTAATTCTTGCTTTATCTTCCCCTTTATTTTCTTTTAATGGCGGCTGGCCAAGCTTGGTTAAATTTTGTTTATGAACGTGAAAATGAAAGTGGCATGATGGTTTAGGGTATAAGAATATAACCTATTCCTATTTTACCCTTATCTATTTCATTTTAATTCTCTTTTGTTCATTGTTTAATTAGGCACGGCTACCCTCTAATTATACAAATCTCAATTCCCTTAACCATTTACATTATTTCAATTAATTTATCTAATTAAATGTTCTAAATAATGTTAATCAAAATTAGGGTCGTTACAATTTTATAATAATACCTTCGGTGAGACGCAATTTCTAACTCAACTGGGAGCATGGCTTCGAAGCCGTAAACTAGGGAGAAAGGAGTATGTCCTGTTGAGGTCTTAGAGCTTGCCCTGTAAGCCCATAAAACGAAAGGCAATTCATCTGCCCAATTGCCCTTGGATTTGTTCAACCTTTTCTTCAAACAGGCTTTGATAGTTTTGTTGGCTGCCTCTACGGCTCCATTTGCCTGTGGATGGGCTACTGAAGAAAATCTCTTGATGATATCATGATCTCGGTAATATTCTGTAAAATCTTGACTCTTGAACTGAGAGTCGTTATCCGTGTTGATCTTATATGGAAGGCTGAATCTGGATACGATACTCCTCATCATAAACTTTATTACCTGATGAGAGGTTATGGTAGCTAAAGGTCTGCCTCAACCCATTTTGTAAAGTAATTGATCGCTACTATAACATATCTTGCTCCTTATTTAGCAATTGAAAGGGGTCCGATAAAATCAATGCCCCAAATATCGAAGGGCCATGGACTCACCATTAGGGTGAGCTCATTAGGAGGACCTCTTGACACCTTTGCATAAAACAGGCACTTGTCACATTTCTTTACATAGTTCAATGCATCTTGATTCAGTGTTGGCCAATAGAAGCCTTGCTTGAGTATTTTCTTTGCCAACTTCTATCCTCTATAGTGGTCCCCACAAATTCCATCACGGGCTTCTCTCAATAATTGTTGACCTTCCAAGGCTGACACACACCGAGAGTATGGGATTGAGAATCTCATTCTATATAGTATTCCATCTATAATACTAAATCTTGGAGCATTATATTAGTTTCATCTTGCTTCAGTAACATCTAAGGGTAGAATACCTTCGGTCGGATATTGGATATATGGTGACGTCCAATGTTCTTCGGTTATTGTTGGTGTTGTGGTTTGACTTCAGGTGGCTTGAGCACGGGTTGTAACTAACACTTTCTCTGATTTCTCTAAGATTTTAGTTGGTATGAAATTAAACTCTCTCACATCCCGTGAGCTTGCATATTTTGCTAGGGCATCGGCTCTAGCATTTTGGTCCCTAGGAATGCTTTCTATATGATAACTCCCGAATGCTTCAAGTAGCTGCTTTACCAATTTAGCATAGAGAGATAACTTCGAATCTCGGGTTTGATAATAGCCAAGAACATGATTAACGACTATCTGAGAATCACTGTATATCCGGATCTTCGAGACCTTGATGGAGATAGCCATTCTTAATCCAGCAATCAAAGACTCATATTCGGCTGCATTTTTGGTTGCTGAGAAGGTGAGAATAATTGTGCAGAAAATTTGATGATTATCCAAGGTTACCAGGATATAACTTGCACCTACCCCTTGCTCATTTGAGGCTCAATCTACATAAAGTTTCCAAGAGAGTTATTATCCTTGCTGTCTTCTTTTCCAGTTTGTGCTCCGAAACCTGTGCATTCGGCAATGAAGTCGGCTAGCGGTTGACACTTGATTGTACTCCTAGGCACATAAGATATCTCATGTCGGCTGAGTTCTATTGCCCATTTAATTAATCTGCCCATGGTTTTGGGTTTACTAAAAACTTGCCGAAGCGGCTAATTTGTGATGACTTTAATGGGATGGGCCTTGAATATGGTCGAAGTTTCCTTGTCGTAATTACCAAGCTATAGGCGAGTTTTTCAATTACTGGGTAGTGCTTCTCGGCTGGACCTAGCTTTTGCTTAAATAATATACCGATCTATGGATTCCATCATCATCTCTAACTACGGCAGAACTTATGGCTTGGTCCGAGGCGGCCAAATAAAGGAAAAGAGTTTCTCCATATATCAGCTTTGACAATATTAAAGGAGAACTTAAATGCTTTTGCAGGTCCTTAAATGCCTTCTAGCACTCGTCTGTCCATTTGAACTTAACTTGCTTCTTTAAGAGGTTAAAGAAGGAAACGCACTTGTCGGTCGATTGACTTATGAACCTGTTCAAAGCGGCGATCTTTCCGCTTAAACTCATTAACTCCTTCCTGTTAGTTGGAGCCTTCTTATTTGTTATAGGTGTTATCTAATCTGGATTTATTTCAATTCCTCTAGCACTTACTATGAAACCTAGGAATTTTTCGGATTGTATTCTGAAGGTACATTTTTGAGGGTTTAGTTTCATTTGGTAAACTAACCTTTGATACGTTGCCTCTGCGTTCTTGAGACCGAAGGCATTACCTTGTAGCAAAACAATCACATGTTGATGACGAAACTCGTATGCTCTTCATCAGGCTTGAACATTGGGATTTGATTATATCCTGAATAAGCATCCATAAACAAAAGCAACCAATGCCCACTGATGGCATCAACTAACTGGCCGATCCTCGGCAAAGGGAAGCAATCCTTTGAGCAAGCCTTGTTTAAATCAGTAAATCAATGCAAGTCCTTCACTTCCTATTTGGCTTTTTAACTAATACCGGGTTTGCGATCCATTTCGGGTAGTATACGTTTCAGATGAAGTTATTCTTTAGTAACCTCTTGACCTCTTCTTGTAGAGCCATATATCGATTTTTGTTTGGGGGTTTCCTCTTTTTCCTTATGGGAGTAAACTTTGGATCTATATTCAAGCAGTGGCAAGTAACCGAGGGATCAGTTCCCACCATATCATCATGAGTCCACGCCAACAAGTCTTGGTTATGCTTAAGGAAGGAAATTAGCTCTTCTCAGACAGATGGATGAAAATAAGTCCCTATTTTGACTGTCTTTGACTTGTCATTTTCATCGAGGCATACTTCTTCTAGAGTCTCAGCTGTTGAGGTTGTCTCGGTTTCTTGTCTCGGATTGAGGTCAAGCTCAATTTCTTCTTCTTTTGGAATTTCCTCTACTGCGTGAATGATCTTTCTCTTACTCCCTATTGGTTTACTACTCTGCCCCCATTCTATCTCATTAAATTCTCCTTGATAGCTTATTATGCAGATTAATTTCCTAATCACTGAATCCTTTTGCCTTGGAAAAATTCTTGAAGGTCTTCTATGGCTCTTTGTGGACTTAGAACTCAGGGTATTAACTGTTTCTCTAACTCCAAAGGAAGTAAGCTAGTTAATTTTGACATCGTTCTTATAAGTGAAGTTTTCCTTTTATTAATAATGTTTGGGCTTGCGTAATACAGTTCTCTTAAGATCCAGTAATCTTCCAATACAAACCCTTCTTCTATTTTGGTGGGAAACTTTAAAAGTAGATGTTTAGTAGACATATACATGTCTATAGTGTCGAGAGTCGGTCTTCCAAAGAAAGCGTACACCGAAGGGATGTCCATGATAACAATGGCGGTTTCAAAGATCTTGGAGTGGAGGTCCCTTTCAATTTTGACCATCAGCTTACATTCTCCAAGAGGGATGGTTCCTTAATCATTAAATCCATATATGGGAGCTTAACTAGACTTGAGTATGCTCTCGGGTAATCCTATTTTGTTGAAAGCGTGTTTGAAGAGTATGTTGACGGTAGCTCCCGTATCCACCATTAGCTTTGACACCTCTGAAAGTACAATTTGAGACGTGATTACAAGTGGGTCATTGTGGGGTAATCATTGAACGTAACTTCCGACCCAGTCTTCTGCCTTTACTCATCCTTCTTCATGTCATACACCGATATGCCTTCATTTTTAGCTTCACTGATGTACCTTTTCCAGTTGCCATGACTTGCTCCAATAATGTGGGGTCCTCCCCAAAATGATGCCCATAAAGTTCCGAGGGGTTAGTAAAGACCTCGGAACCTATACTTAAGGTTGCGCACTTTCATTTTCTACCGGAGCGATGGCTGCCTGAGTGTTATAATTCTTTAGAAACTCATCTAACTGCCTTTCTCTCATGAGTCTATAGATGAAGAACTTAAAAAACCAACATTCTTCAATGTTATGCCCAATCTAGCGATAGTGGCTACAATATCTTCCTCCTCGGTTGTTTTCTGACTCCTTCCCTCTTATTGGAGGATATGAGATTCAGTCTTGGGTGATAGCATAGATCTGAGCATATGAATTAGTTAAGGGGTATGTTTCCATTACCTTAGGTTCCTTCTTAAATCTTTTGGCCGAAGTGAACTACTTGTTGTCACTATTCCACTCTGGGTTCTTCCTGACGACTCCTTTTAATTCTCCAATTCGAATTTCTCCTCGAACTTGGAAAAAGAACTCGTTCGGAGGTTTGCACTCTTGCCTCAAAAGATCGTCCCAAAATGGTGTATTTCTTCACAATCCTGAAGTGGATGCCACTAGCTTGGTTTCATTTGTCATGCCCTTGCATCGGGTCACGATGTCATTAAATCTTTTGCAATAATCCTTTAGGGATTCTCTTCAATCATATGCAGTTCTTCGACTACTTCATCTTGGGTAGGGGAGCGAGGTATCTTTCGAGAGGATGACTTTGACTTCATGCTAGATTGAGAGGTTTGAGCTTGTCGGATTAGAAAAGAACAGAGGTCGGGGCCCTCCATCTAGTGCTAAAAATGTTAGACAGATTTTTCGTCTGAATAACACTCCAAAAATTTCAAAATCTTGTTTCTAAAAGATGCATATAAATTGAATGAACACCGAAACTATGCAAATAATAAGCGTTGAAAGGTAGAGACACGAGATTTATAGTGGTTCGGGATCGAGATCCCTACGTCCACTTTGCAGGTTCTGCCGTGATCTTTTATTCCTCAATTTGATGTACAAGTACTCATGTTACAAAGTTTTCCATTAATGATCTTTTGATTAAAGCTTTCTAAATAGTGTAAGGAATATGGAATGATTGTAGAATGTCAGAAAATCTCCGGTCGGCCCCTTTTTTGTAGCATGTGGTCCTCTATTTATAGCAAACTAGTGCGAACCTATGCTTCACACACGGGTTGATGAAATTACTTCTATAGTTATAATAATTGGAAATTAGCTAAGATAAATGTATGCAACTAATCTAACAATTAACGGTAATAGTAAATATGGAGCAACAGTCCAACACTGCCGTCATAGATGGTCTGGAAGTCTTAAAAGAAGGGAATGTTTGTATTTTGGTTTGCTGGTATGTATGATGTTAACCGTTTGTATTAAAAAGTCATACATCGCAAGATAATATAAAGTTATGTAAAGTTCAGACAAATATGTTTGTATTGTTTGTTCACAAACAGTTACAATAGGATATAAATAAGACGTTTTGGTCTAATTTTAATTAAAGTCAGATGGTTGAGGAAATAAAGTGGATTGTGTACATGCACAATAGCTGCTGATACAAAAGCCATAGCTTCGTCCTTTTTGCAGTTATAAATCAAACAACAGTTGTACCAGTGAAAAGTAAACCTAAGTAATTCTATTCATTGTTACATTTTCTAAGCAGGTTGATCAAATATCATTATGAAAGATTATTAATCGGTGTTTCAACTAATAAACCAAAAAGAATAACATATTACTAACTCTAAAACAGTCAAAGTAATGATTTTTCTTTACCAAAAGTTCAACCAGAGTTATAGAATGTGTCGTGTGCATTATATTTCACTCCAGTACTTGAATTAGACTATTAGTTATGTAGTCGTAGAAAGAAATAATCGTACGAAAAAAATGTATATATAAAGAAGTTGATTGTATCACATGATGAGTCATTACTATCATATTACAAATATGTGACAGCAGCATGAAAAAGAACAACGATAAAATGCTGATGATAACTATAGAAAGACATAGTTTTTGGTAGATAAATGTAACCCGTAATATATTAAAATTTGAATATCAGATGTTAAAACACACAAAATGTGTTAAAACAGCAGAAAATGAAACAAAATCTTAAAGCAACGGTCTTAATATCTGGCCAGAAAATATTGCGACACAGGCTTTTATGATTGATGAAACAGCAAAAGTAGTTAAAATATGATATATTTGACACTGTAAACCATATGTGTTTTCAGACCACATTTATTATTATATGTGGCACTTTACAGAGAATTCTATCACATTTTTTTGGAAATCAATCGAAATGAATTATGTGATGATTCTCCAGTATGTCGAATGGTCGATGCATAAGTAGTAACTTTTCATTTAGGAAAAGTGCTGATATTTTTTATTTATTTATACAAATGAGGATTGAGCATCTACTTCTTTATAATTTTTCCCAGGGTGATGTAGTGTTATGTAAAGTTAATGGAGGTACTTCTATTCACTACATTTTAAGCTCTATGTAATGATAAATCAACAAAAGGTTACCTGCCTTTGTTAATCCTGCAAAAATAATCGGTAACACTTGGGAGCAATTTTCTGAGGCTTGATCAGAAATGTTTTTGAAAATAAAAGTATATGTCATGTGATTGATTTAGTTCACAACTTGCAAATTAGTTGCAACCTTATCATGCATCACCTTATATATTTTCATTTTTTTGAACCACATTTAAGATAAGCTGGACCAATTAGTAGAGCTACATGATTTTGCAATCATCGATTTATTATTGAATTTAAAAAAAATAGATCGGATGGTTTAACAACAAAACCTTCATAGCAAAATCACGTAGAATGCATCAAACTTTGAATTCTAACATGAAGGGAAAGACTGACCAGGAAAACACAAAATTGAAAATGTTGGTTGATAATAAAAGAATGTTACCTATGTTGATCGACTGTAAATCAATCCCAACTGAAGTAAGAGGCTAAAATATATTGAAGCCAAAAAGATAACTCAAACCCAGATTCTATTGAAATAAAAATTATGGCTATAGTTAGTTTACCATTTTTAGTTTTTACTTTTCGTCCATATAAAAATATGCACAATTCATGTATATTATTAAAAATGACCAATTTAGAAAACAAAGTTAACATAGAAAATAGAAAACAACTTTTTTTATTTTTCGTGTTTTGAAAAATAATGAAAGTACGATCATTTCATTGTCCCTCCATCCTCTCCATCGCCCCCTCCATCTTCCTTCCACCCCCTTCGTCGTCCATCGACTCTTTACATATTTTGTAATTAATGTTGAAAACCTAAAACACAAAATAAAACAAACCGAACGGCCTTGAAGCCTGAAGATAACTCAAATATTTTACTGAGAGGAACAGTTTCAAACAGTTCACATTTGAGGCTTGAAGCACAAAGAGACTGGATAGAAAAGAGAGTGTTAAAAAGAAAATTAAAGCTAGCTTGCAGGGGAAATGACACGTGTAAAAAGTAGAAAAATCAATGAAAGAATGTTAGAGTACTCATTTTTAATTGCATTAATAAATCATGCGTTAATGTAACTAAGATATATACTTGTCTACATACTAAAATTTCAAAGTAAAAGTCTTTTAACATGAAACACCCAAGAATTTGAAACATAAATATGGTAATATTGTTCTTTATGATCATGAATAAACAATGTACAACTAATTTAAGTGCATACAGACCTCAAATAAACATTTTAGTATAAATCAAATGATAAAATTCAACTAAATTCATGAATGAGTAAACCAAAGTACACATTACAAAGAAAAATCATTAATTGCAAAAGTACCACGCTTGTTTGCTCTAAATACCTCCTAACTAATTTATGATTTATGGAAATACCTGTATATTCTGTTGCTATCTTCTTATATATTGCAAGGAACCCTTAACATTATGTGTATTTACAGGATTTTGATGAATCCATATTTTGCACATTATTCTGTATTAACGCATAAATATGAAAAAAAATTAATGGAGTGCATAAATACATATTACCGCAATTATATACAATGAAAAATTGTTTTCATTTGAATATTATGGTTAGTTTGTATATTGTTATGTGTTAATTTAAATTATCTTGACAGTGACTGATGGTTGGTAAATAATACTGAAATAGTACTGCATATTAAATAATATTTGGTTGCAGCATTTGAAAACTATTCAAGTGATGGAGATGGTGGATAGATATATCAATGACTTAATTTACGACCTCTTTTCAGATGCTCTTGGCACTCACTATGAATGCAATGCTAGGAGGCCGCTTCTCGTCATCCTGATGGTAGAATGGTTCACCATTTCTCTATTTTTGTTCAATTTTAATTGTTTTACTTGAGAATGACCTTTAAAGTTCCTGATCGAGCACATTCTTCCCTTTCCATGCTTCCTTAGTTGGATGAGTTTGAGTGCTCGCATCTGAACCATTTGAACAGTTTTACTTTGTGTACCTTTTGGCATGCTGTAAACTCTAAGTTATTACTGTTTAAGAATTCGATACTAAATAATGAAATTTGAAGTTTTAAGTTTTGAACAATAACGTAAATATAGAATTCTTACTTGAAAAAAGGGGAAAATGTGTCTGTTAGCCTCCTATTTTTTAATTGATTCTTCTATTAGCGAGGCACATGGAAGTGTTGTTCATTTCGTAATTTCTTGACCTGAAATGAAACGCAACATCCGTCTTAATGGTTTTATCAAAAGTATTTCTACTTAATGACACCCCATTTTCCTGAGCAGAAATACATGTTACCAAAAAGATCGTTACATAAATTTGACAATATTTATGCTACCGAAATTAGGTTCACCAATATGTCAGAAATTAAAATTGTTACACATATGGGGATTGGGTGACAGTTAGACAACTCTGTAAGTACAATTTAGTTTGGAAGTGGTATGCAATGGTATGTATACACAACTGCCATTGTGGCCTAGGGGATAAGCAGCATATTTAAATTTATCAACATGAATACAGAAGCAAAAGATTATTGGTTGTTAGATGTGGTAGTGAGGACTGTGTAACTAACTATCTTGGAAATCCTAAGAAGCTCATAAACATCCTTGTATATAACTGCTTCTACGTTGATTTTGAAAGCAATGGCAGTTGTTGACATAGTAGCATCCAAATCCACAGTCTATAAATATATCAACAGTCTACTTCAGATAATGTAAATGAGTATTGCAAATACATGTACCATAACTATCAATAGCGCTGTCGTTAGTGGTGGACATTTTTGGTAAATATAATTTTCATCTTCCCAAAAGGTGTTCAGGTGGGCTTAGTCGATAGTTTACTTTGCGTAGATCATCATTCATCGGATGCATAATATGAGTTTCAATTAATTTGGTCAGCGTAGAGTTTTGACTGCTACCATTATTTTGCGGATTGTTTGAATAAGTGAAACAAAGGCTTGAGGTTTCAATCGAAACATTAAGATTCTAATCATTCCATTCCGGTTTAAGCAAGAACTGGAACAAAATCAAACCAAAACTCCGGTTTAATAAAAAAATATTGAAATTTAAATTTTACAGAAGAAAATAAGAAACTAAAATAATTTGAATTTCAAATATATAAACATTTAAAATTTGAAATTTTACCTTCGAAAACATGCAACATAAAATATATGAGTACTATAACCAAAAAAGTTAAATACGAAGTAATAAATAAATATTTTTTTGTGTTATAAATATTTATAACTAATCAATTTTGTCCATTTATATCTTATTTTTCAATTAAAGATAAATTACACATCTATTTCTATTAATTAAACAAATATACGTGTAATTATATGAAATAAATAATGAAATCTAAAACCAAAACTCGAATCGAAATTCCCAAAATTTACAAAATACATCGAAACTCCTAAGATTACAAAAGACTGAAACCGAAATCTCGAAGCTTGGATGAAAGCATGTGATCTGGAACTTGTAAAGATTCTATAGTATATTGGTAACATGGATATTAAATTATCATGTACTGGATGCCGCTATGTATGTTTATACCTTGGCAAAATCTCGGGAGTTTGTAGAAATTTTATGCTAAGATATAGCTTTATCGCTTTCGTTGAATGGAATGTGAATAACCGTGGAAATATAGTAAATAACTAATACCCGCTTTCCTTAATATACCTTGTTTCACATACTTACTTTTACAAATAGAAACCATTGTCAATTTAATAACTGCTGGTAGTGGATAAACATGTATTTCTGATATGGATTCATGGTCCATATCCTTTTCCTCAACACACATAGAAATGATAACTATTTCCTGCTGGCACTGGCAAATTATTATAGGAATTTTTATTGGTAGAGTAAATTTTATATATATCTAATAATTACATTTTATTTTTGGTTTCCAGCTATCTCTTAACTATAAGAGACCATGTGAACATAAAAACTATTGAGTGAAACAATATCTCAATGGATCTATCCAAATTACATTACATGAATTTTACACTTATCTAGTATAACTTGCAAGCTAAGGTACCGGGTTTGGGGAAGAAATCAAATCCTACAAAGGATAATGATTTCAACTCAATCTTTTTTCTGTTTATGTAGGATAACAATTATGTCCAAGTTTTGCCTTGTAAACTATGTGAGTTTTAATAGCAAAATCCAAATAAAACAACATAA
Organism: Allium fistulosum; assembly: GCA_030737815.1. Lineage (NCBI taxonomy): Eukaryota > Viridiplantae > Streptophyta > Magnoliopsida > Asparagales > Amaryllidaceae > Allium > Allium fistulosum. The sequence continues at coordinate 93,125,036 of CM060905.1, forward strand.
AAGGATAAATATAGGAATGATGGACTTGGCACTTTAGATTATTTTCTTCAACCACATTCAATTTATCCAAAGCTATGCAAATCATATGCGAGGATTCGACTCATGCGATGAACTCCATGCAATCTGATCGTATTAACAAAATAATCCAGAAGCTCCGTTTGTCTCTCTTTTTTCACCAAGTAGAAGTGTATAACTAATTAGAGGCTGAAATCTCAGGCCAGTAGGAAAAGGCTGTAATTACTGACTGCAAAATGTTTTTTTTCATTACTTAATGGTAATATCTTTGTTTTTCAGTGTCATATTGGTCATTAGTTTATTTCTACCCACTACTAAATAGTCTATAAATAAAATATACTGTTAAAGTTATGTAAAATTATATAATCAAAGAGTTTAGACTTGGTGATGAGAGATGAATCATCTGTGTTGTGAGAAATGTTAGTATTTAAGGTATCTCATAGTGTATCTCTATTAAAGAATGATTTAACTTGTGTATAGTTGTTTTCTTATGGAAAGTGTTACTGATATCCCTTATCTCTTGCTAGGTATATTTGAAGAGATAATTGAATACTCTTCTTTTTTGCACATGTCCTTTTTAAGTTTCAATGGAACATGGGCCTACAAAAAATGACTTTCTTTAAATTCTATTTTCATATAGAGCAATTCTTTTTGGTTCTTTTGAATCACAACAGAAAAAAAACTTACTGGATTGCATCTTTAAATTCGACCACATTAAATGACATAATTAACTAAAAATTATAATCAACTAAAGGTCATGTAGTCCACACATTATGTCAAAGCACACACTTTTTGAAAACGGTGGAAGATTGAATCTTTCGATCTTTTTTGCCTCCCTCTTCTTTTAGTTTTAGCTCTTTTGTAGTCTATCAACCGTGTTAACATTAAGTTTTTCCAACAAATGTATGATATTGTTTAGACCAACTATTCAACACAAAATTTCTAACTAACAATTTTCCTTTTTTAAAGAGAAGCATGAATCAGAACCCATGATCAGTGTATATAATTCAATTGCAACCCTTAGCGGAATGAGTCAATGACGCACAAATGTAGCATATAGAACCAGAATATTCATGAATATCTCATCTTACAAACATTCCCTTAATATTATGCCAAAATATATGAGACACATAAACTTTCTACCATTAGAATATGCTTCAATGGCATGCCATTCGAAATGAAAAGATATAAAATAAAATCAAATAGAATAGAACCTTCTTCTTCTTCCTCGCCTAATTCCAAATTCTCCAACACATATTTTCCGACCTTGTGTTTCTATCTTATGGACTCTACAGCCTATAATTATTAAACAGCATAAACTCATTATTCAGTGCAAAATTTTCATAAATTAAATTTATAAACATCCAAGTTAGTAGGTTAGCAAGATGACACTCAAGAATCATTAATACTTCAAAATCAATAAAAATAGCACACTCTTAAATTCAAAAACATTGAAACCATGTCAGATCATACAGAGTATCAGCAGATAATGACTATATTTCAATATTCGTTATGAAAGGAAATGATTAAAAATTTAGTTCAGAATTCAATAATCCACAAAATCACTGAAACCTATAACAAAAACTAGGGAAGTAAACAAATCCATAAATGCATGAGAATTACTTGAACCTGTGATTTATACAAATCAGTTTCATCAAAGACATGTGAATCAAGCACAAACCACACAACATATTTAGTATCATTAATGATAGGAAGCATTTGCCGGGAAAGCTTTGATTGAAGCAAGTGCCAAAATAAAGTTACCACGTCTTTCTATTCCAAACCGTTAACCTACGTACTCATCTCGTTCACTTTACAAATTTGTCAGATAAGGACTGCCACGAAAGGAAAAATAGAGGCTGATGGGTTGACCGATCTATAGAAGAGAAGGTAGGTAGCAAAAGGGGAGGAGAAAATGCTTACGGTGTGGTGGGAGGAATGGGGATAGGTCGGCAGAGTGATTTTGACAGGCAGTAGAGGAAACCAAAAATTAGTGCTAGGAGGGAAAAAAGGAGGAGAACGAATAAAAAATTCTCGGGATGCTTCAATTTTCGGATACAGGTGACGTCGGTTACAAGGCGCTTTGGCATGAATCGGAGTCTATTTGGCAGGCGACGTTGACAGGAGGCATGGATGACAGGGGCAGAGCGGAAAAAGAAACAAATTGAAGGGGGCCTTATTGTTTAGGTTTGAAAAAAGTAGGAAAGGGAGAGGCGCGATGGAAGAAGAACAAAACTAAAATCAGGCGGTTGGGAAAAAGGATGAAGGAGAGAGGCGCAATGAAAGCCTAACAAAATTAAAGTCGCGACCGTGATCTGGTTTGCTATAGGCGGCTTGGATTCAAATGCTTGTCATCATCTTGTTGAGAGTCCTCTAACGCAGATTGATGATGTGTCGCTTTTATATATAGTTCCATTGATTCCTTTCGTTTATCTTGACCATTGATCTCGGTCTAAAGCTATTTGAACCGTTGATTGTTGATACTTGTTGAAATGTCTTTGGTCTCGGTAGTTACCGCTCTCGGTTGAGCTTGTTGTCTTAATTGGACAATGGTCTTGATCTTAATCAACGTCTTTGCTCTTGCTTTCGGATCTCGGGTTCTCAGATATTGTTCTGCTGCTTAAGCTCTCGGTGGAAAACAAATAATGGGTCTTAGAATTACAAGCCAAGAAGCTTTCCTTTCCAATAATCATAATTTGTACTAGGTATAAATTATGGTGTAACAGTACCGACCATATTTTGGTCATTATCAACATGAATTTATTTCATGACTTCAACTTGTTCTTTCTCCCTAGCTTCCTGGATCTAAACTCTTAGCTAGTCTTTCATGGTCTATCGACCATGGCGAAGGATTTTGACTATAAATATAGAAGATAGAGGAATGTGAAGAGGATCTTTGGACTTTTACACTTTGGATTCATCTTCTTCATTCTCCAATATCCATAAAACCAACCTTGCCATGAATTGCTACCAAACTAGAAAATACTTTATTTTCTAGACTTGAAATCATTGTAGAATCATTTGTATTCATGACCTCTAAAAGTAATAAGATTAAATGGATGTAGGTACTTGATTTGGCCGAACCGCTATAAAAACTTCTGTGTTCTTGTGTTCTATTCCTTTTTTGACTAATTTAACCTTGTTTGTGATCAATGGGAGGTGTTGTGTCACTTTTTGACCCAACAGTAGTATCATAAAAAAATTACAATAATATGTATGTCAAACATCATTCTCATTTTTGAAAAAAATCAATCTTTTAAAAATCATTATTAGAAAATTTTAAGTCCATAATTTGATTTAGCACAAAACATAAAGTGTTCAGATATTCCAAATTTCTGATCAACAAAATTTATTTCAAGTCAAAACAAAAAACAGGTCAAAAGTTATGTTTAAACTAGTACAGCGTGTTTGAATAACTCAGAAACACTTTTCAAGCAATGTGCTGAATTGATTACTGTTTCTCAAGGTTTTATAAAATGAATCGGAAAACACTCAAAACATGAAAGTTATGATGTTATCTGTAAGCATTCCAGAGGTTTAGGAATTTTAGAGAACGAAGTTACAGTGTTCAAGTTATGACCAATTAACTAAAGTTGTGTTAAAACAATTATGTAATATTCATTGACCATGGTATTAATTTGAATGCATTTTATCAAGAATTTATGAAATGAATCATCTAAAGCTTAAAGAATGAAAATTATAGCATTTTGGTAAGGTTTCCAAAACATCTACAATTTTATAAATCAGAACATCGAAGCATAAGTTTTGATCAAAATACTACAGCTGTGTTGGATAGTTCTTCAACATGTTTCAAACATTACACCAAATTGTTTGCGGTTTTTCAGTCATTTAAGATCAAAATCTAGATAAAACTGTAACCTACTTTCCAATTTTCTCTTCTCGTTTTGAGTTCTGCTTTTCTAACACTGCTGTAGTAAAATAAGCATAACCTAAGCTCTGAAACTCCGATTTGAAAAGTTCAATAAAAGATTATTCTCATTTATTCGCTTAGAACAACGATTAATAGCATTCGTTCTCTTTTCAAAATCATTTCTCTTTAAGACTGCATTTTCATTTTCAAGCTATTTTATTCTGGTCTTAATTTCAAGCATCTCGATTTCAAAATATTAGAGTTTTCAAATTCACGTCTTTCATAATCCTTGATTTTTTTGTCTCATTTTCCAATTCATGATTTGTTCGAATAATTTCAATTTTGCTATGTTTTAAAATCACATCTTCTCTTTCAAGGGTTTAAAAATTTTCTTTGTTCCGTTTAATTCCTTTTCAAAATTTGCGCATTTATCACATATAAAACTTATGACTTTTTTAATCTTTTCAATCATTTACTTAAGAAAAATTACTTCCAAATCATTTATTTAAATCTTAATAAAGATTTCCAAATCATAACTTTTAAAACAGGTCAAAAAAAATGTTATTTAAGACATAGTTTGCTGTAAACCCAAAACCATTAATTTTTAGTATAGGAATTAAATTAATTCCAAATCATTTATTTAAATCTTAATAAAGGATTTCTTATTTTTAAATCATAACTTTTTTATGGTTTGAAATCATGTTATCTAAGATGGTAAATCCAAATTAGTTAGTATTTGAGTAAAACGGATCCATAGTAATTATACTAATTTTACTCGACATCAATTTCTGTATTCAACCTTTACTATCCATCGAATACCGGTGAAATCATCTTTTAAATTCACACGGATGGTACAAGTTCCCTCCTCGGAATTTAAGTATAAGGAGATTATCTCTATTCAATCCAAGTTGTTTAAATTTGGAAAATTAAATCTTTTATACTTGTCTCATTTCCGACATTTCAACCTTATCTATTCCTCGTCCAGGAAAAAAGCCAAGTGAGCCAGGGCATTGGTTGCTCCTGAATGTCTTCTTAGTTTAAGCACCTCACATCCGAATTTCATGAGAAGAAAAATCCAGTCTACTCATCGGCTTTTAGAGCCAAGATTAAATCACTTTATTTATAACAGCTTTTCTTTAAATCATTTATTTAAACTTTCTAAAATAAATTATAAAACCTCCAAATAATTTTTCAAATACTTAATTATTTATTTGAAAACATTTATAAAAGATTTGAAAAATAATACTTAATTTTAACTTCATATTTCAAATGTTATTAAAAGTGCTGCAAAAAGTGCCAAATAATGTTTTTAAAGCTTATTTGATCAAAACAACTTTTCGATCATTTTGAAATCAATTTTTATAATTCAAATCTCTTTCGAAACATTTTAAAATATTCATAGAATTTATTTCATATTTTTAAAGAATTAAAAATATCAATTTTAAGGAATTTGTCGCTTTGGTTTCTAAACTGCCAAACCCGACTATTTTGAAAACTTGTTTTGCTTATATTTAAAAATCTACTAAACGAAATCTCAATTTTCTTTTTTCATTTGTAAACTATGATTGTAAGGATTCGGAAAATTCTTATTACAAAGAATTCCGACTCTGAATCCTTGGTTTAAATGGATTTAACTTTCTACGACGCGAAATCGCGAACTGCCGTTACGCGATGCGCCTATTTTAACTCCATTTTCATATTCTTTTCAAACTTCATCGAAACACTTTTAAATGTTTATAAAACATTTCTAAATCATTTTGAACCATTTTCTAGAGGTTTAACAATCTCATATACACCATTTCGTTTATTAAAGGAAAGTGATTTTCTTTATGATTTTCGACGTGTATTAAACGTGACTTGTTAATACAATCAAACAACATATAATCAACCTCCAAACATGATAAAAAATCATCACAACCAAGCATAACAAAACATATATATCATCCAATATATCATATTATAAATAGAGTTTCTCACTTTTATTGGTTTCTAACTTCGCTAAACGGAATATGGCTCCGCTACGATTGCTCGAAAGCTAATGGAATTGATTCTTAGACCCTTGGGAAGTCACGGCCAAGGCTTGATAGAGGGAAGGTTTGGCCTTTAGCTTGAGACGAAGGGTGGCCGAAAGTATGAAAGAGAAGTGGTGGAGCTTCGACCTTGAATTCTCAAAACTAGACCCGAAAAATAAATCATCTTCTCTCAGTTTTTTGACTATGTTGCACTCAAAATTTGGAAAAGTTGTCAACAATAAAGTTGTTGCAAATTATTTTCTCTACTATTTAAAAAAAATAATTTTTTAATTACGAGTTGTTTTAAGGGAGATATGGATAGAAGAAGAAGAGGTATTCTCGGATTCATAAAAATCAAACCCGAGAATGGGTCGACTTCTAACTGATTTTTGGACATGTTTCTCGAGAAATTTTAAAAAGTGATTAAAAGAAAAGTTCGTAAAAATTCTTTTCTCTACAATCAAAAAAAAAGAAACACTTGATTTCGATTTGTTTTGTGGGATATATGGTCAAAAGAACAAGAGGTATTCTTGGACCTAATATTCTGGGCCCGAAAATGCACTAAAAAGAATAGAGATTTTGGCATAGCTAAGCTCAAATTGGGAAGAAGTGGTACTCATGAAAGTTGTAGCCACTGTAATTTTACATGGTTTGAAAAAAAAGAATTTCTCCATTTGGTTCTGGTTTGAGGAAGATAGAATAAAACGAAGAAGATGAAAAAATTTGTTGAGAGGGTGGGCTATGTATAGCCAAATTCTATAAATATCTCTTACACCTCCTACCTCACCACTTCATCACCCACATGCTCCATCCCATCATCACCTTACACAACCAAAATGACCTCCCTTTTATGTGTTGTGATGATGGTTTGTCCTTGGTTGACTTTGAGTTAGCTTAAGGGTGAAGAGTAAGTAAATATCTGAGATATTTTGATCTTTTTACCATATGCTTATTTATTTGTAAATGGTAAATATATATGTTTGTTTAGATATGTTCATGTGTGCGTGTGACAAGTATATACATGTACATGTATATGCACAAGTTATTTGAACAACACTGTACAACTTATATACGTCAAACCGTTACGATTACCGATTTTGATTCTCGGTCACATTTTCACTTCTTAGCTAATATACATATATTTGTAAACAAAATTTGAAAACAAATTTCTTATTATTACAAATGAATCAAAACGATCACATTTAAATTATAAAACCATATAAATCAATATTAGACCGTTGTTTATAAAAAGTGTTATTATACCGATAAACCGATGTCGATTTCCTTATAATTTCAAATTACTTTTATAACTTTATAAAACCATTATAAATCATTCATTATTACTTTATAACTAATTAAAATGAATTATAATCATTTTAAAACCATTATTTAAATAATTAAAATAACTATTAAATCATTAACTCTCAATTTAATTTAATAAATCAATTAAAAATATAAGGGCATCACTGACAATGTCATATATATTTTTTATTTTTCAAAAATAAAATAAATAATTTTATTTCATATTCTTGTTCAAAAATAATAATAAGTGTATGTTATCCAGCTCCGTGCGTGACGTTTTACGATTTTAGAGCTGTTTATTGATAAACGATTTCCAACCATTTTATCGGTATTTTCCAAAGGAAATATTTGTCGGACCATTTTCCCAAAATAAATTCATCATTATTATTATATATCACTTAAACCTGGATTATTTATGAAAAATAATCTATATTTGAACTTTTAAAGTAATTTAAATATTTTTACTTAAAGTGACAAATTTTGGATTTGCAACCAGCTTTGGCCACTAACTCGTTAGTGCCTACTGCTGTCTCAAAGTTACTACTATAATTATATATTGTTACTACAAGACTTATATATTTGAACTCTTACAAGACTTGTAAACTCACGCTTATTATTAGCTTAAATATGATAATTATATGCCTGGTAATTGCGCCTCGACTTAATCTGCAAGTTGAGAATCTCTGAACTACACAACCCGTAGCTCAAACTTTGGCGAATCTAGAGTTTAAAAGTTAAAAAAAAAATACAAATAATAATTTTTCCCCTAATATGAAGTAATATTCAACTTGCAAATAGATGGAGACGAGGGACTTCAGAAAATTCTCCCTTCTCCTCCTTCCAATAAAAGAACCAGATTTCCCCTTTTAGATCTGATAGATAGGAGCTAAGTGGTGTCATCGCTTCGTTTGAGATCTGCGTCGAGATGCATGTCGTCGGAACCGAATGGATCGTGCGTAAAACACATATGGAAGCTCGGTTTCGTCGTCACTTGGTGATGGACTTATGCCGCCGCTTCAGAGAGTTCTCCTAAAAATGATGCCTGACGTCGGAATGCTTGCCTAAAGTTCAATGGTGCCTGGTAATGAATCTGGAGATGATGAGATCTGTTTTGAGATGGAGTGCTGCTGTCGATCTGAAGGTTGCTTTAGCTCGTTTCTAGACATGAAATGATGATAGAGTCTGTGTGTTATTTGGAGATGCTCACTGTGTGTTAGAATTTAATTTTGATGGTGGTACTGGTAGCTATGCTAACATCTGACGATGTTTATTGCAGTTGCAATATAGATGAGATGATGATGTCGAGTTGAGGTTCTTTAGTTGTGCAGACTAGACTGAAATGATAACAATGGGTATTGCACTAATAGGATTTTGCCTTGGATCTTTTTTATTCTTAAACGAGAGAATTGTAATCAGATTGATAAATGAATTGGAAGCTTCTCAATTTTTATAATAATATGATTTTTCAAATATCCCAGTAGAATAGCACAATGATTCGGCTGAGAGAGGAAAACATATGGCACCGTTGGCACCCAATTTGAGCCACGTTACCGTCAACCACACACGCGTTCGAAGTCTCAACGGTTCAAATGCCCCAGATGGACCCTTAAAAAAAAGGGACAGTTTGGCACAGATCCCTAATAAGTTTCAAAATATACAAAAACCCCAGTAAAATAAAGTGTGTAAATTAGGTCCCTAGAATTAAGTTACTGAATAATGACATACACTTATGCAATTATTCAGTGAATAATTGCAGACATTTATGCAATTATATCAAAAAATTACGGAAAATTCCGTAATTATTCATCCAAAAAATTGCGGAAATTTACGCAATTTTTTCAAAAAATTGCGGAAAATTCCGCAATTATTCACCCAAAAAATTGCGGAAATTTACGCAATTTTTTCAAAAAGTTGCGGAAAATTCCGCAATTATTCACCAAAAAAATTGCATAACTATATGCAATTACTTAGTAACTTAATTCTAGGGACCTAATTTACACACTTTTTTTTACTGGGGTTTTTGTGTATTTTGAAACTTACTAGGGACCTGAACCTAATATTCACTAAAAAAAAGCATGAAACTGGATTGTTGGCATCGCGTCCGTCGCGTCATGTTGTTTCCCCTCTCAACGGTTCTCTCTTCTTCCTCCTCTCTTCTTTTATTTATTACTCAATCCCATCTTCCCCTTCCACACAACCAAATCCGAAAATTCAACAATTTCTACATGCTTTCGATTATCTTTTTAGGTATATTTTTACATTTTTGTGTATTTTGTTTGTATCTGTAACATATATTTTCTAAGAATTTTTTGCTATATTTTGTAATTTTCAGAAAGTGGCACGGATATTCTGCTTCTGCTTCCTCAGCCTATTTGTTTTATGGACGTTCGAAAGGCTTGTAGTTTTCATAGACTTGTGCGTGGAATTTTAACTGGAAACAAGGAATTCTGTCAGCTCGTTTTATGCATCGATGACAAGCGCATTTCTCGACAAATTCACTCTTGACTGATCCAAGACACAAATAAAGAACAAATAGGATAACCTAAAGCGTTTTTGGGTGGACTATGACAAACTACTATAACTAGAAGGAAGGATTTGAAATTCGTAAAATGATTACATGGACGGACCTAAGGAGTGGTGGAATAAGAGTGCACGAAAATTCAAAAGATTTAGAAAAGAGTCCATATTCAGATTCAGATGGTTGGATCAACTTTTTGGAGATTGCATGGGAAATAAGACTTGTAGATATCCGATAGCTCCTAACCCACCCGCTTAGACTATTACTATTGTTGATACAGATTATTATTTCGACTGGGTTGCCCGTGACATCAACACTCTAATTACTCAGCCGGCTAGACGCGGTAAGCATACCAAGTAGGGCAGTTCGAGCATGCATGATGTAGGAAGGTCGATTGTGAATACAAATCGTTTCAACAATGTCGTGCAGCGTTGTTATGGTTTACTGGCTCCTATTCTACCTGTTCAACGGTAGGGGCTTGTGTTAATTTTTCACAATGAATCTACAAACTTAGATATCATGGAAAAATAAATCGATGAAGAAGTACCAGGATTTATAATGTATAAGTTGGATTTGTTGCGTGGTCGTCAACGGTTTTAGTTTAAGGTATTTGAATTTAAAAATGTATTAGTTTATTCCAATGAAATTGCGCAATTTATTTTTTATTATTTGCATTTATTAAATACATATTACACAATAAAAACAAATAATTAATTAAATATAAATTAATTAAATTAAAATTGCATTTTAAATACTCCGCTCAAATACCTCTTTTGCATCGTCAAATACATTCCTCTTTCAACCAACTCCTCCTCCCAAATGCCACACTCAAATACCCCGCTCGATTCATAAAGAACGAGCCTATATCTTGTGTTTGAACGCTTCACTGTGTGAGATTTCTTCGTTTGAATGCTTCTTTACTTTTAACATATGTGGTCAGCATATGTGGACTGAATTTAAAAAATATGCTAGTAGCTATTGTAACTTGCTGCACCATATAATATTACTTCATACAACTTTGGATTCTCGTATTCAGTTGAGATATTGGATGATGAACTTCGTGATGTACGTCATTGCTATTTTGCATCTTGGTTATATTTTTGTACTATATCTATAACACACTCAACCAAAATATCAACTAAAAATCTCTTGAAATGAAAATATCTTATTACTCTATAAACACACAACTCTAAAAAAACAAATTAAATACAACATATGTTTATTAACATTAAATAGAAATTAATTCCAATATCTCATAATTTCTCTCTTTTGATAATAGTAAACATATGTTGAAATTTACAAATTAAAAAACAGATTTGTTTGGCACATGACATGTTGATTAAAAAATAACATATAATAAGTTAATTTAAAGCAATATATGCTTTGATGATTTTTTCTAATTATAACGCGCTTTGATAAAAAAATCAAATATAAAAATATATTTGTTATCATCAATTAAGATGTATACTGCACAGTACAAAACCAAGCTGGAGGATATCAGGGCCAAAATTGTGAAGGTGGAAAAAGACCGAGATGAAATTCGCAAGATCTCTTATGGCTGGGAAGTGGAGAATGCCTCTCAAGGTCGTGATTGTGGTCCTATTGGCGTAAAAGAAAGACCGAAAAGCCAAGGAGAAAACCTCCAAGAAGAAAATGAGAGATTAGGCGGCCAATTGGACCGAGTAGACAACCTCTTGGATAAGGTATATTTTCAAATGTATATAGAAGGAAATTTGAAATGGGTTGATGATTATCCAGAAGTCGTGGCGTTCATTCACAAGTGGTTGGTGCGGGAGGCCAAGGAGGCAAGTAAGCGAGAAGGTGGGCCTCCTTTTAGTTTGGACGATATCGATGCCCGGTTCTTGGAGGAAGAGAGGAAGGCAATTCGCCAGGGCTATCTCAACTTGGCCACCATGGAAGAGGAGTAAAGGAGACGAGAAAGGAAGGAGGTGTCAGTTCTATTGCCATTCCCCTAGGTTAGATTTCGATACCAATCCTTTACGCTTGCGTGCATGATGTCCCACTAACTGTTTTTCATATTCCTTCAGATGTTAGTGTTGGAAGTTAGCGCTTAGATGGCACTCGGGGGCAGATCAATAACGGACTGTTCTCGTTGTTTTCATGTAGGTGAAACAGTTGTGGGGGTCCTGCTGGGGTGGTATTAACTTTGTCTTCTACTAAGTTAGTGGAATGCCCCTCGATCCCTTTGAACCTATCGTGGAAGAGGAGTATCTAGAGAAAATTGTTGCCTTCGACAATGACATAGATTTAGAGACAGTGGACTATCGAGAGGGGTTGAAAAACATTGACAGGGACAAGGTTCTTATGGAAAACATGATGGCCAATTTCCCAACTGATATGGCTAGAGTCTAGCTCGAGGCAGAGGAAGAGCTCAAAATTATAAAGAAGAAATAGGAGGAACTTGATGTTGTTGCTCATGGCAAAGCCAAGGATAACAAGCCCACAACCCTTGACAAAGGCTGTTCATCTCGGTCCAAGTGAAATTCATTCCCCAACTTCTTTGATTTTTCAGGGTATTGATATACTGGCATTGTAAGACATGAGGCTAGTTTTGATAAGTTTGATTTTTGTAGGGCAAAAGCCCTTTATATTTAGTGCCTATGACATTCTAACTTGGTATTTAGTTGTAATATGACTGTGTTGGATGCTGAAATACTCTATTGTTGATGTGTTCTTTACTTCATGTCATATGTTTTCCTACACGAATACTTTTCCGAACACATACATGTTTTACAGAAATATTACAGGAAACCATCCTACCTTGTCAATCTTCATTTTTGCGACGTGTTTGGCATATATCATACCATTTCTCAAGTGGAATTGTGCCAACAGCTTCCCTCTCGCCATTCGATGTGCTTGTTTATGATCGATCATTGATAAATTTGGTAGGATAAGTAATCTTTATAATGACATCTTTCAATGCCTCACCACCCCTTTAAATGTTTTGCATTTATAGCTCGAATGTTAGTGCAGGAACAACTAATGCCAAGTTTGGTGGGAAAATTGATGTTTCAGGTGTGAGTAAACATTTCCAGTTTCAACGTTTGGGGTTTAGAACTGAGTAAATCCAAAGGTCGATCATCAATAGTGAACTACCTAGTATGCGATCGTATGTCGATTGTGGGTAAGCCCAATTCACTGTTACTGGCTACAGTTTTATGGGCTGATCATCAACAATAAACTACCCAATCGGCAATCGTAACCCAATCGCGGGTAAGTCTAGTTCACCATTGCCGGCCAAGGTTTTGTTGGATGATCGTCAATAGTGAACTACCCAATCGACAATCGTATCCTACTCGCATGTAAGTCTGGCTCACTATTTCCAACCAAGGTTTTGTGAGTCAATCATCAACTATGGACTACCCAACCGATGATTGTATCCTAATCATAGGTAAGTCTAGTTGTTGTTTCCTGCTAATGTTTTGTGGGATGATCATCAATGGTGAACTGGACGGTTGGCGATCGCATTCTGATTGCGGGTAAGTCTGGTTCACTGTTGTCGACCAAGGTTTTGCGGGAGAGATCCTAGCGTTGAGCCAGCGTTGCATCAGGGACCGTTCATGGGAGGTTCTGGTAATTTGGAACTTTAATCAGTACGTGTATGAGGCCTTTATAATGATTGGGTAAGACAACTACTTATCTTGATTTTACACCCTATCAATAGGATTCAATGAAAATAATGCGATCATTAATTCCCTATTTCATGATTTAAGTAATTATAATAATATATGAGAAAAAGGGGAACTTAACACAGAAAGATTTTAGGAAATGCACATTTGTTAATAATTGCTATAAAGTTGCTTCTATTACAAAAAACCAATATTCAAATAAAAACAACAAAAATTAGGATTAAAAAGACGAAGGTTTTATGCATTCCATGCTTTTTTGATTATTGCTCTGTTCATCGTGCTATGAACGTATACTACATTACCTAAGTCATTGTTGATAATGTATGGTCCTTCAAAAATCAGGTCAAGTTCCTCCGGTATAAGGAAGATTCGCTTTAAGACCAGGCTTCCTTCCTTAAGTGTACGGTTCTTGATTTTGGAATTGTACTACTTGGATATCTTTTATCTATGTGTCACGACCTTTAGAGCAGCTTTATCACGCTTTTCATCAATTAGATCCGGAGACATATTCAATAACTCCTCCTTTTCGCTTGAGTCATAATGGATCTACCTATGAGATGGAATTGTGGTCTCAACAGGGATCATAGCCTATGAGCCACAAGCCAAAGAAAAGAAGTGTCTCCCATTGTAGTCTTGTAAGAGTGCGGTAAGCCCAAAGTTCCAGCAGAAGCTCGTCCACCCAAGCTCCCTTCGCCTTTTCCAGATGTTTCTTTATGAGAGTTTTAAGAATCTTATTAACAACTTCTAATTGCCTATTTGCTTACGGTTTTTCCATCGTGAAAAAGATTTTATTGATTACATGTTACTAATAGAAATTGGCAAACTCTTCACAATCAGACTGCAATCCATTGTCCGAAATGATCTAAAGTGGACTCCATACCTGCTATAATATTTCTAACCAAAAAGTTAATGACTTGATGGAAGTCATTCGCCTTTGGATTTTCCTCTCTCAGAATATGTTTGATCGCATAGTGCTCCATCTCGTTGATTAATAGCCTTACCTTTTTCAAATAGGAAACCAATCGCTCTTCCTAATCTTGGAATTCCCCTATCACTTGGTTGAGCACCAATTAGGGGTCATTGTGGATACACAATAACTTGAGCCTAGCTCCTTTGAGATTTCCAATCCTGTTATCAATGCTTCAAATTATGCCTCATTATATGTTGTTATGAATCCTAGTCGTAAACCATGTCTCAATTTCCATCCTTCGGGTCTAACGAACACTGCTCCAGCTCTAGAATCATGCTTGTTCAAAACTCCATCCACTAACATGTGCCACCTAAGAGCTTCTTCCTGCCGAGGTCTACGACAAAGTCTACTAGGGCCTGTCCTTTGATTACCGTTCGAGGGTGGTAAGTGATTTCATACTGGCTCGGCTCAATGCTCAATTTCAGCAACCTACACAGGGTGTTTGAGTAATGTAAGACTTGACTCACTGGCTGATCGATCAACACCCGAATTTGGTGAGACTGAAAGTAGTGCCTTAGCTTCCTGGATGATATCAGTAGGTAATAAGTTAGTTTTTCCAATTTTGGGTATCTGGACCCTGGCCCTACCAAACACTTGCTTACATTATACACCAAACGTTGCACCTCGTCTTCCTTTTGTACTAATGTCGCGCTTAAGGCGTGAGTCGGCACTGCAAGGTATAGGTACAGGTCTTCCCCTTCTACTAGTATGGATAGGACAAGCGGTTTCTACAGACGCTCTATAAGATTAAGAAATGCAGCTAAACATTCATCCACCCAAGTGAATTTGTCATTATCCTTCTTAAATGCTACGAAGAATTTGACACACGTATACGTTGTCTTAGATATGAATCGGCTTAAAGCCACCACTTCGCTATTTAAACTTTACATTTTCTTTTATCCCTCTAGTGTAATACCTTGAAATTTTGGTATATATTATGATAAAATATTAACAATATAATAATGTTAAATAGTTAGACTTAATTTGTTAATCAAATACATTATAAATAAGGAGGGGGAAAATGGTCACTTTTCCAACTTTGGAATTTAATGATGAAACCATGGCCATTGTGATCGTCTCATTTTTTTAATTCATGTGGTATATTTGTTTGCCTCGTTTGGAGTCCATATAAAGGAGTTATGGGTGATTTCATGTCGAGCTAAACGAGGGTCAAAGTTTGAATTTAAATTTAAAGTTGACTGTTTCTTTCCCTCCATTTATAAATACTAGAGTACGTAACTGTTTCCTCATTTCAAAAACTGACACCATTCATTTTGTTCTCATTTTCCCTCTTTCTTCCAAAAAAAAACAAATTGCCATATCTCACTTGAATCTCGACGGATTCACATGAAACTAAAGACATCACGAAGCATATAGAGAGGACTATGCATCTGTATCAATTTAAATGCAAATTTCTAAATTGGTGACATAATAATCTGGACAACAACGACAAAAGTAGTAGAGAGTGATTCGATGAGTGATTCTTGCTTTTCTCTCGATATAATGCGACTATGGTCCTATGAATATGATTTGTGGTCTAAGATAGAATAAATACCGATTTATAATCACTTAATTTTAGACTTAGACATGGGTTTGGGAGGGATTTGATTAAATGGTAAACTATAAACCAAATTTACCCATATCTTTGAATTAAATGAATATCCCATGAAATTTGATGGAATTTAAGTATAAAACAACCATAGAAACGTAGTTTAATATGCCAGGGACATTCCTGGATGACTGGAGGTAGAATGACGGTGACCAAAGGCAAAAGGACATTGAGGAACAACTGAAACCATAATCATAATTTGAAAATTCGACCGCGACATGTCCACCGGTGCACCGATGACCGTATTTTGGGCACAGGTTGAACCTGGACCCAAACAGGCCACTATATACATACATACATACATACATACATACATACATACATACATATATATATATATATACGAGTACTAAGGAACGTCCGATGGACGTGCGAAAAAAAGCGAACTAACTACTTTTGTCGCCAAATTCATACATGACCTCAATAACTACATAAAACATATTTATAAATTCGTTGTGTTTTACAGCCTCTTTTGTCAGTTGTAGGTTCCCCCAATAACTGCACAGAAAATATTTATAAATTCCTTTTTCTACGCATGCTCTACCAATACGGAAGACGTACCAACTATGCCCAACTCACTGCTAGTCTTGCCTTCAAGTTTTTCCCAACCCATTCAATAAGTACATGGGCCTTATCTTCATAGGGTCCACTATACTATTTATGTTTATTGCTCGTACATTTTCTATGCATTGTCCCCAAACTTATTACCATCACACTTTCCTTTCCCTATCATTCATACAGACATGAAAAGAAAAGAAAAAAAATGCATTGGATTCTTCCTTAAAATAATTCTGATTATTTGAGTGCCTATGGCATCAGTATGCAAATATTCATATACATGCACTTTATCTCTTGCCCATAGAAGTAGGTTGTGTTTGCCTTAAGCATGTCTCCCCCTTGTTTTGTTTTCTAACACTTTTCTTGTCGTTTAGCGTTTGGCACAACAAAAATATAAGCATCCAACTCTCTTTTGAATTCTTCATTTCATCCCACATATGAGCTCTTTATCTAAATCAATCAGCAATTTGCTACGCGTTGATGTCGGTTCTTTTGTGCATTCTTGCAAATCTTGTTGCAGTTCATTGATCTTCTCACTTTACTCATCATCTATCTTTTTTTTTGTACATTAACAAAAGTTTGGTTCAGTAAACAGCGGCAGAACTGGACTGATTAACTCACATCAAATTTCTAAACGATATTTATCCTTTTCTGAGCATTAACTGCAGCATTTTTTTCTTCTAGCTTCTAAAAACAGTAAAAGAGAGTATAAGAATCCACCAAAAGTTTGCTTGAATGTAGTAAAGCCAGTAATAGCATCCATTTGTTGCAAAGTTATCTCCAAAGTACATAAGCTGTTATGAGTAAACCAAGCAAAAGTAGAGTTGCTTAAAGATGCCAGTTGAAGTGTGTAATTATAAACCTTCTCTGTCGCGCTGGCATACCTATTCAAAACAATCAAATTAGATATTGTAGAAACAATGTGACACAAAATGAAAAAAGAATAATAGAATATATACAATCAAATCACACTGGCATTAGCTAAGTGGCAGCCTTGAAGATAACTTACTAATATATTCAGAGTAAATTCTAAACATATGATACTAACTATACCTGCATTAGAAAATAGTAAAGCTCTAAAGTCCATTTGCAGTTGGCAAGTTGTCAACAAATTCCTACAAAGCAAAATCTCTAGATCATGATAAATTTAATCAAACCATACCCATTGATTAGATTGTAATGCTAGTAGCTAGTTAACATGTTAATCAAACTTCTACAATGTAATCTAGATGCAATTTAAAGAAATTTGGGTGCATTTGCTTGAAACTTATATGAATCATGTCATTATACATAAAAATGTTTGAGAATTGGACATATTAAAGATCATGCATATCTGTAAAAGAAAATAAAAAGGAGAAAGATAAATCTAAAATACACCATTTCTGCACTGAAGGAGCATATCTGTAGCTTAAGAGCATCACTTGGATATTTATTGATAAATGCATATGCAGGAGACATATCAATAAGAATAAGAACGTATAAGAAATTGGTTATAGTTAGACAACTAAATGAAAGAAGAAAATTACATAAGCTTGAAATGGAATAAACTATAATTGCTTAAAGTCACATTCATGTACGTTTCTCCCCAAATGGTTCTTTCTTTTTTCATTTAACTTTTTTCTGTTAGGTTTATTGTTTCTCTTTTGGTGATGCAGCAGCTACATCTTTTCCATATGCAAGTGTATATGTATCTATAGGTGACTTTCTCATTAGCTCTGACAAATGATGTTGTGAAGATGTTTTCTTAGCTTTGTCATTTTCGTATGTTGAGGTTGGCGAATTTGATGAAGTTTGTTGTGAGCTATGATCATTCTTATGAATTTTTTGGGTAGCAATCAATCATTTAAAAGTTAAATTATGACCGCACCAACGTGTGCCTTTCACCAAAGCATTTTCAACAGATTGATGATTAGCAAAGGTTATGCAAGCTGAAAGGTTCTTACAGCTTGTTGGATTTGTACTATCAATATGACCTGGATCTTCGACTACAGCAGAAGCGATGACACCATAACATGAGAAATGATCCTTTACAGCATTAGCCTGGGAATAAAAGAACAGACAAAAAGAATTTGTTAAATTATTATTATATTTTAACATACAGAAAGACTTTGTTAATATTTTCTATTTATGGAAGTGGTAACTATGCGGCTTTATGTACGAAAATTTACGCTATAAGACGGCCTTGAATGGGGTCGCTAGGTAATTAGCCATACGTTGGATCTGAATAGTTAAGCAACAGAGAAAAAATTGATTTGTCTTACCGTACCACCAAAATAAAAAATTCAAGTTACCCTAACTATTCCAACTTTTAAAATTGACAATATTGACAACAAAATAAACTCTACAATAGTAAACTGGTTCAACTCTAAAGGATTGGAAAGCAGGAGAAGCATATCTGAATTAAATTACAAATAATTTATCAAAACAACCAAACTATAAAATATTTCTCGTGGAAAAGTAGGAAAATAGGACAAAAACCATTGAAATTCATATAGAATATAGTTTTCTCCCAAATAAATTTATCACAGTTACAATTTAAATAAAAGAGAATTCAAGTTAAATGAAAATTGAGATAGGAAACCTTACCCAAATACTCTGTCACCATACTTCAACCCAACCGCCATTAGCATACACAGATCTAAGCGTTCTCCATCAATATCCCATAGGAACATAAGAAAGATCCAAGCTTTCTTCATCAATATCTCATAAAGACATAAGAAACTATAGGCAATAAAATATCAAACTCAAGTCAATAATTTGTAATGTAATATGGAACCATACAAAATAAAATATGCAAATAGTTATATTCAATAATTTCATAATGAATACAATTAGTGATTATATTCTTACATGAGACTACATTATTTGTTGTATGTTCAAACCATGTGCCCAACTTTCAACCACAGCTCAAAATTCTTTCAACACAGTATACTTTAATCATATTTTACATACCAAGCTTAACCTTATTCATAGCTTAACCTTATTCACTTTATATAGTTGTGAATCCAACTGCCATATATACATCAGTTGTGCGCGTTAACGGACGATAAAAAATAACTTCACTATTATTTACTATTTGTGCAACGCAAATCCCTAATCCTTTACTATAATCAAAGAACATAATACTACTGCTTAACAATATATCCCAATAATTTTCCAACTGTGAAGCATAGATTTCATCCTAGTTATTAGTAATATATTAATGCAGAGGTAACAAAGCAATAGATATACCTTTACTACTATAGTAGTAGTAGATTAAATATGTTAGCAGCTTTTATTTTTACACCATTCATGATACGCATGTTTGTGATTAATCAGAGCAAATTAACTTGAAGTACAAACACATCTTTATACCTATGTATTTAACCAACTAATCATCTACATATAAAAGTTAAGGTCATTTAAATCTTTACTATTATGTCTATTATATACCAATGAAACAATTTTGAATATAGTAGATAAAAATTACAATAATATTATATAGAAAATAATTCAAAAATGATAGATTGACAAAACATTACCTCATGGTTAACTTGAAAAGCTCCCATATCTTCTTTCCCTTTATAAAAGTTATACCTAGACCTCTTGTCCAACTATTATCCACTTTGTCCCAACAACTCTGTGCGTTAAAGATAGAAAATAAAAAAGAGTACATTAGACAACACTCTTTGCTTGTCTGATATAAAAAACAAATAAATGATAAGTGAAGAAAGAAAATGCAAGCTTGAGACAATGAATAAGGGAATATTCAAAAAAAATAACAACCACTTTGATTTAGGACATAAATGAGAAACATACTTATTCTTGGCAAGAAAATTAAACAAATTTCGACATAACAAAATTAAACTAAATGTAGTTATTTATTAATCTAAACACTACAGCTAGGTATAAAAATAGTAACCTTGTCCTATTAAAGTAATGGGATAATATTAGTTTAGCAATAGATGTAACAAATATGGGAATTGCTTTGAGCATGTTAACTTAATAAGTGTTAAACAATCTAATTCTTATATACATTCTATAATAAAATAACCATCAATCTCAAATTATTGTTATTAGGATAAAAATATATCAACACTATAAACCGGGTAAACGATGGATACAAAGATCACAGAATCAGTTTCTACCGACGATATTTCCATAAAATTAATAAAAACCAACAATCTTCATTATAAAGATAGTAATAATAACCTGCAGTTCTTTTGTCGAGGCTCTATAAGCAATGCATAAAATCTTTAAATCCAAATCTATAGCAAAGAATGAAGTTTCAAGCATTCTATGATTGGTTGGGTAGTGGATAATTTACAAAAAAATATTCATATATAACATGCAGAACAGTGCTTCCATATAATGCAAATGCTTATACATGCTCTTGCTTGGCAAATAAATGAGTCCTACATTCAAAATCCCTAAATAATGCATAAGGAACCAAATAAGAAACGATCTTGTGCAAATAAATAATTTAGAAGGTACAATAGGACCAATCGACATAATATATACTTTTTGAATACCCAAATAAAATTTATGTAACTTGTAAGTGTAGAACTAAAATGCAGCAATTTATAACAAATTTTAGTATTATTAAACCAATTCATAACATCACTTGATTGTCGCGGCTGCCAGTTGTCATTTTTGCCATACAACATTTTTTCCCTAATAGTTTGGGTATAAAAAACTTCTTTTCTACATTAAATCAACATGTGGCCTGAGTTGATGAAGAACGAAATAAACCAAAAATTTAGGTAAACCAATTAATCTCTTTTAGTAGATAGACAAATAAAGCAAAACCAAGATAACAAAATATTAACAAAGAGGAAGAGTTTTTTGGAGTGGCTTAATCAAATATCATACATGATCATATATTATATAGATCACAACATATACTGATCTAATCAAGCAAACAATCATAGAAATAGTTCAAAAAAAAGTACCTGCTGATGTTCATAGGAGGGAGATTGTCGATTGAACAAAATTAGGAGGTGCGTTCTACATGTCAATTTTATTGCTTTTTAATTACAGGGTTTTATTCGCTTTGAAGCAAAATAAAATAAAGATGGACACGGAACATGTAAGAAAAGTAGGAGTAGGTAGCTATTTGCGGGGAAATGGGAATGGAGACTTCCATTACGCATGATGACCTAAATTTTTGGTCTATCTACTGAAAGAGATTAATTAGAGCAAAAAACCTCCCTTGCATCCTCATGTTCAACTACTGCTAGACCAATAATCTGAAGAAGAAACCTCCCTTGCGTTCAACCGCTGCTAGACCAATAATCCGAAGAAGGAATGAAGAAAAATCGAGATTATCGATTTCCAAATCGTACAGAAATTATACAGAACTGTGAAATAAAAGTTTAATAATTATTCAAATAAAAAATCCATTTCGTGAAAGGGAATAGATCTCAATAAGAAAGTGACTAATTAAAAAAGACCTGAGTTGTATGTTTGTGATTTGGTCTTTGCCTCTTCATCTTGCCCAGAAGTTATCAACCGCTTCCATTTTTCAATTTCTCAAGCTACTTTTTTTTTTGGTTTGTGAGGGAAGAAATGGAGACGTGATGAGAGAAGGAGACCTTCTGCTACCATAGATGAACTCAATTGCGCTGAGCTCATTCTCGAAGAAAATCCAAAAATGGATCGAGTTATCGTTAACTGAAATCAGCAGTTGCTTGGATTTCCCATTTTTAACCTAAACCGTTTTCATTTTTTCTGAGGCTCGTGAGGAAGAAATGGGACGTGATGGGAAAATGGGTCTGTACGTAGATTTAGGAGTTGGTTTAGATGCAAAGACCAACATACCCTTGTTTGACACAAAATGAAATAACATAGGAAGGGACCTCTTTGGCAATCCAAAAAAGGCTTCACCTCCTGAAGTATTTGCTTTATATATAAGATAAATGTTTCCCGATTTGAGTTCAGTTTCCTTTGTTTTTAGAAAATGTTTGGAGGCTATTTCAGAGATGGTTGTCAATGTTACAGATTGAGGTAAATGATGCGGTTGTTGGTGGTCTTTTTGAGTTAATTTAATATGTTATTTGTTATATAGAAATTGTTCCACATTGACGTGAATGTGTGCAAGCCCATGGCACAAGTAGACAACCAAGATACAAGCCTATGATACAAAGAGATGATCTGGGTATTGCTTTGCTCCCTTATAGTGATTCAATGGACTAGTGTAGAGGATGGATGTTAAGTAATCCTGTAGTGCCAAAGGCAAGTCCAAGACATGAGTCCAATTTTTATATGAGGTATGGACAACAGATGACCCGATAGTGCATGACGCAAGTCCAGGAAAGTGAGTCTTATATGCGATTGACATGACAGTGTACAACAGATGACCCTGTAGCGAATGAGATGAGTCCAAGGAAGTGAGTCAACATAGATTCGATACGATACGATCGGATGTACATAATAGATTAAGTATGGTGTTGTGAAATTAAAGCGCTTAACGGAAGCGGCAGAGGTGCAAAACATTATAGTGGGGTTATAGTGGAAAATAGCAAAGGTGCAAAAAACTTCATTAGATATAAAATCAAATATTTAAAGTTAATTTATTCTCATTCTCACATCATTTTTGTAGGAAAAATATATTATTTAATCTTATGTAACAAAACCGAAGAATATCACGATTTATGCAGTTAAGATTTGGCGATTACAATAGATATCTATCTTATATTGAACTCTTATGCCTTAAAATTAGGTCTTTATCTTAATTTTGTTGATTTGGTTTAAAAGGGAACTAGTCAAACCAACCATTTTAACTATTGTTGCTAAAAACAGGTGCTAAAAAACCTTGATTTAGCGGGTGTAGTGGAAAATAGCGGGTCTTAAAGCGGATCTACTACTATTTAATAGCGCTAAATTAAAAAGCATAGTGGTCAAACAGCATTATGCACTGTAGCAGTGATCTTGTGGGGCTTTAGCGAGGATATAACCGCATGTATGGTGTGACCAACAGGGTGCGAGGTGACTAAGATGTTGGACTCATATCATATTATAGTATTATCTTTGTAGTATACATAGAGAAAGTATGGCTCACTCACCAGACTTATCTCTGATTCGCTCCTATTTTCCCCTTCATCTATATCTTTAGGTTGATGGAGCTTGGAAAAGAGATAGTACTTAAGGCAAGGACTTTATTGTAATACTGTAAATGATGTAAATAAGCGTTATGGTTGGGATTTGATTATGTATATGTCCTAGATTTGATTGGCATTGTGCAGACATATGTATTTGACAATGTAAACATATTATGGTGAAATTAAAGTGATTACGGTTCTTAATGATATTATACTTTGTCTCCTTTCGTTGTAAGACTCTGAAAGTTATTAGTTAGAAATGTTTTGATTCTTGTTATCATGTCACAACGACTCATACTTTTTGGTTCTTGAGGTGCAAACGTCGGTTTGGACATTGAACCCGAGAGCTAAAAAGGTAGGTTGTTACATCTAGCATGTACGATGAAGCCAAGAAACTTCCCCGAAGAAACCCGAAAGAACATGTTAGCACTAACCTTAGGTCAAGACAATTTTGAAATACTTAAGTAAGATTATACACCTAGTCAAATATGCTAGTTACAAGTTGACGAGAGATAGCTTTGCATACTTGAGAAGTCATTATGCAATTTGTTTATTGTCTAAGTCCTTTTTCATGAAGTTACAAATATAAGATGGCTAGGTCGGCCTTTGGAGTCCTTGCTCAAGCTTTTCGTATACAAGGTAAAAAATGAAAATGAAGAAGAAGGTGAAGCTGAAAAATTGTGCTCTTTTTAGGGGTACCCTTATATAGATGATCTCAACTGTTGGATGGTGCAACATGTCACCTAGAATGAGTGAACGGTAGAGGTTGATCTTCATAAGAAGGAACCAATGTTCGTATGGTGATTGATATTCGATGACAACAAGAAATGTTCACGATTGCTTCTTTTTCCTATTTCAAATTGCAAGTTTATCTCACAATAGTTCATATATACCATGAAGGCTTCACTTAGTTAATCCATGATGGTTTCACAATGGTTGATTTAGTGATTCATCATGATGACCCTATAACCATCCCATGATAGCTTCTCATTCATTCCACACGATGACCTTAAGTTTAAGCACATCAATGATTCTCTAGATGACCATATTACTTTATTTTATGGTGCTTCCATGAAACTCTTTGCGATGGCTCTACGATATTGCTTCACGATAGCTCTTAATGCTTTTTATAATGAAGGCTTTATGGAAACACTCTATGATGACTCATAGCTTTTCGTGTCATGATAGCCTTATGAATTTCTCTCGATAGTTGCTTCATGTTTCACTTTACGATGGTCCCAATGTGTCATTTGCTCACGGTAACCTTTGGAGTTATCACAAAGGTTCTATTAAGTTGTTTCGCTATGACTACTCCATAACTTCATTAAGTTGGTGTGCAAAGCTTCCTTGAATTTTACTTGCAATGACTCTAAGCATTGGCCTTGACTTACCATTTGAGAATGGCTCATACTTGCTTCATTGAACTTCTCGCGACAACTTTTGTTTACCATTTAAAGTTTGCAAGTGATAGCTATGTTTAACTTCTCATGATTGCTTCACAAAACTTACCACGATAACTTTAGGATTTGTCTTGATTGGCCCTGCAAACTCTTCACGATGGCTCATGTGGGACTCTTCAAGATAGCTATAGTGGAACGCTCCCTAGTGTCTTTTGGAGATCCTTTACGATGACCTTATCATATCTCCCATTATAACCTTCATTTTGGATGTTAGTTTGTGTAGCTTTGTTTGCACACAATGATTTGATTGCCTTGAGTTGGCATTTAGAGATAGATTACAAAGGCCTCGTAGGATTACTCATGATGGATTTTTCACCTTGTTTAATGATTGTTTCAAGAACTAAGCACAATAGCTATGGCATGTTCGTTACACGATGAATCTAATGGATGTCCTATAATGACTTCTATAAATTGTATCATGGTGACTCCATTTGCTAACGATGGCTCCATTTATTCATAATAATTCTATGTATATATGAAGGCTCTATTATGCACGACGGCTTCAACTATACACGATGGCTTCGATTAAAAGCGATGGCTTCAATCTATATATAAGGCTCCAAAAAGGACACCATGCGCTCTAAATTCACATGATGGCTTCTATCTACATATGAAAGCCACAAATAGGACACGATAACCTCCGATTGCACACGATGGCATCTTGTTTGTTAATTCATTCTTGGAATTTTAGGTGTAACACTTGCTCCCTTCCTTGTATAAGAAGTTTTTTATGCTTTAGCATAAGTAAACTTATGTTCTTGCATTGTTCCTTTTTTTCTCTCACTTTATTATTCCCTGGGTGCTTCATCTTTCATCATTATTTGTCTTTATTGCTTGCTGTAACTTTTACTCCTTGACACTATGGCTTTGCATAAAAGGTTCTGTAATACCCCGTAAAATTAATAAGAAATTAACTAACTAATAATAACACTAAAAATGCAAATTTTGCGATGAAAATTACACCGTTGCGTTCGTGGCAATATTTTGATCAACCTTCATATATAAAGTTTGTAATCAGAGCCCAAAGGAAAATATTATTGACATTTGTAGTTTTCGAATTTAAAATAATTCAAACAGATTAAATTTTTGAATTTAAATAGTGTTAACGTAGGGTAATGAATATTTTTAACGTTAAGGGGTATTTAACGTTTAAGAAAATGTTAATGTTAGTTTTACAAAGGAATTAAATATAAATAAAATGGAAACAAACAAATTAACATTCCCAAATTGGGACCAGCCGACCCCTTCAATGTGGCTGGTCGATCGCTACCGCTTGATGGTGAGCGGTCGACTGATGATTGTGATGGCAGCTAGGGTTTTGTTAAGCACGAACGGCCCAGATTTTATTACCTTAAACCAACTTAAATCCGATGGTATGGGTGTCTTCTAACCACTATAAATAAGAGACTATCCCTCTAACTTTTATTCATAAATTATTTGAAAATGCAAGCGAAGCTCTGTCAGTCTTCTTCCTTAACTAGATTCAAGAATTCAAATTTAAGGGATAAAGGTAATAGGTTGATAAACATACATATTTCTTCTACTTTTATTCTTCTCTAATCCCTTAATTCTGAATCTAATTTATATACAATCTAATTGTTGTATATTTCAAAAGGAAGGAGTCTAAAGGAGAGATTATGAGCGGGCGTAAAGCAAATCCAAAAGGAAGCCGGAAACCATCTATGAGTGGAATTATTACTTTTCACATTTTAGTATTTGTATAGTAGAAGTTTGGATTTATTTTAGGCCTTGAGAAATTTTGTTCACAAAAATCCTAAAACCAAAACCCTAAAATTCCCTAAAACGAAATGTTAATTCTTATGTTTATTGGAATCTCAATTATTTTATATTAAGATAGTAGAATTTCTTTTATTATTGCAATTTAAATATTTTATATTCTTTTCCACTTTCAACTTTTGTTATGATAAAGGGTTCTAAAAGGAAAATAAGGTAGGAAATGGTGTGTAAAGTACGAATTCTCCTATTTTTAGTTTGTACCACCTATTTCCATAATTTAAATATGAACACCTTTTTCATTGTATATGTAAAAAATTGAGTAGAATATAAAAGGTTTAAATTGTAATTTTTATAGGTGTTGGCTCTACTATATTAATATAAAATAAGTTTGGTATTTGATTCTATTTTTATGCAATTCTATTATTTGGCTAAGGATATTAGTTAATTTGTAAGTTATTGTATGGAGTTAGACTTGTATGAATTGGAAGTTTTAACATTTAAAACAATTAGTAAAGGAAGTAAAATCTTCACATACATAAGAATATTTAGTTAGCCTAATTTATCTATGTGTGTATATATTAACCTATAAATATTTTATTAACGTATTAATTGCTAGTATAAATAGGTTAGTAATTAGCATTAAAATCCATAGGAAGGAAGTAAATGATAATTATGGTAATTAATCAAAAATTAAAGGCGAAATAAGGAGTTTTCCTTATATGGCCTTAATATGAAATGCGGTGAGGTATATATGGAATATGTTAGAAGAGTGGAATTATGACTAATTTATAGGGATGCGAGGT
Organism: Allium fistulosum; assembly: GCA_030737815.1. Lineage (NCBI taxonomy): Eukaryota > Viridiplantae > Streptophyta > Magnoliopsida > Asparagales > Amaryllidaceae > Allium > Allium fistulosum. The sequence goes on from CM060905.1 coordinate 93,152,620, forward strand.
CAGTCAAAAACATATAGAAGTCTGCCTAGCTAATTTGGCTACCAACAATGTGACTATGATACTAACGTGAAACATCACCGATAATAAGTACCAACAGTGGATGCGAGGTTAGTCACAATTTTATAGGGCAAGTCTGCCCGGTCAATCTGGCTACCAGCGCCTACGAATAGTCGGACTAATGTGAGACGTCATAGTATGGGCTATAGGTCACAATTGCATAGGACTTGCTTCTGGGTTGGGGTTATTATGGTTGTTGTAGGGTCCACCTTTTTTACTTAGAAGTGTTAAATGACCAAAATTTTCGTTTAGGTGCGGTGTGGAGAATCACAAGAGGAGTCCGCTTCGAGGTCGAGATATTAAGTGGCTATTGTATGGTCCGCCTCTTCCCATAAAGAAGTATTAAGTGGCACGATGAGGTTTCGTTCGATGTCAGTTAGGGAGTACTAGAGAGGGGTCTACCTTGGGTTAGGTATTAAATGATGGGGACCTGACTAGGATACAGGTATTAAATGATCAGAGTCTGCCTAATTCTCATTAGAAAGTTATTAAGTGGCTTGGGTACTTTCTCTCACATTGTTTGGATGCGATTGACGATAGCTGTGTGGGACTAGAAAGTGCCTTTGGCCAACAGTTGAAGGTAAGTTATAGAGTTGGATTGGAAGAGCGTAAGTTATGGAGTTAGACTGGAAAGGACTTCGGGCCTGTAGTTGGAGGTATTCTATATAGGATATAGTATAGGATGCGTAAGACACATTACTTATCTAAATGATATCGTCCAAATACTATTATGATAAGACTTGAGATTTTCATTCACCAGACATTGTTGTTCTGACCCCCTCCTCATTACAACACACAGGTTTGGGGAGACAATATTGATTGAGAGGATAAAGGCAGATACAAGCACTCGTGGTAGTTATCTATCTATTTGTATTTTTATTATATTTTGATATACCCAGTTTCGGACATGATTGTTATTGAGATATTTTATTTGAGAAGTTATGTTGTATTTATGAGATTTGAATTTTTATGAAATGGGTACTTATTTTTGATATTATATTTTATCCTTTCCGCTGTGAGATTCTAGTAGCATGGATAGATAGCCCTGTGTATTTTTCTTTGTAATAATTTTACCAACCAACGGTCAGCTTTGGAATGGGCCTTAGGTTTTATGGGCTTTTACTGAATCGAAAATTAAGCCTATTTCATGGCAGGTTGTTACATTTGGTACAAGAGCTTAGGTTACCGGATCAACGAGAATAAGTATACGTAAGAGTGCATATTTGTTATTTTTAAAATTATTTTTCAAAACCCTACCATATATACTTATTTAAACATACGTAAACACACTAAGCAAATCTTTATTTTCGGTAAATAATACAATCTTAGGAAGTTGTAGCTAAAAGTTTAAACCTACAACTAGTTTATTATGGCTGAAAATCGTTCCTTTAAGGCTAAGAACCTCTCTACCCAAGGAATGCCCACAATTAGGGGGATGCTAGAATGGTTCAAGAAACATCTGAGGCATGTAGGGCAGGTTCCCATTTCTCAGTAAGCTGCACCAACGACACCTACTGCTCCGCCCACTAAAGCAACACCTTGCCCACTAGATTTCCCCAAATTGTGTAACAATTTCCTCAATATGGGAGGAAGGGTGTATATGGGAATTGAAGGTTTCATGGAAATAGAGGCTTGGTGTAACGACCCGATATTTTGGACCATTCGCATCCATTATAAGTGTATAGGTAGACACTCATGCCGGAATTGAATTGCTCAAAATACCGCGTTGTTAATTTAAATTTGACAAAACTGAACATATACAATAAATAATCACAGATCACAGACACAGAGTAATAAGTGCAGCGGAAATAAAAGAGATAGTAGTTCATGAAGCTACTATATAAATATATAAGTTAGATCAGAGTTAAACCAGATACAACGGAAGAGTAATAAGATACATCAGATACAAATCAGAATACATCACTGGAATCATCGAATACTGAAAGCAGAATAGATGGCTGGATCTTCAAGCAAAGCTCCAACTTCAAAGGTGAGTCTCGAATACTGGTACACTCAGTCTGACCCGAGCGTAAAGCAAAAACACAAGACACTCGAGTCAGGATTAACATTCTTATATCTATAAATCCAACTCAAGTGAAATAGCAATTGAAATACAAATAACTCAAAGGATGTTTGGAATAACCAACCTTTAAGGATCTGTTAAACTATCTACTAGGTAGTAATGTACGCTAAGTAGATAATGTCTATCAGTAATATAAGGTATCAAAATAGTGTTAAGGCGTTACCATTATCCCCCTTAACACATTTTATATAAGCGTTATAGCCTATACAGCACTGTAAACTCCACCGTAAACTAGTGGGCTATCAGGAAGTACTCCATAGGTATAACACAAAACAGATTCGTAGTGGTCGCGTATAAAGGGATACAAGTATGACAAGGCACATGAGGCAATACCCAAGGTAGTGATACTACCGTTTGCCTGATCCGAACTGGTGAGAACGCATCGCCGCAGCGATCGCAACACCGTGAAACAACACTCCCAAAATCAAGGGTGCACCAATCGACAACAAGTAATGAGTAGTTCGAAGAAGTGTGTTCGCTTGAGGTAGCTGACCTCCATTTGGCCCTGCACGGCTCCTGTTTTAGTCATTTCCAATTTGACACAAGTGTCAAGGCTATCCATTATCGTTCTCTTTCTTCAGTCATCACGTACATAAATCCAACCACTTCATTCTGGATCACACTCCACGTATAGTTATTAAAGTGGTTTCGGTTTAGACAGTGAGTATGTCCCTAACCGATTCCGGTCTCATTAATAACTTTCGTAATTATTATACCGATTGGTCGTTTATATATTTCAAAATCAAATCAATTACAATTCCAATTAGAATTTGCAAACCAACATTTCATTTGTCTTTCTAAATCAATTTCCATAATTTACGTTTCAAAACTTCCAAATTACCATTTCAAAAGCTTATAATTCAATTTCTATTTCTATTTAAAACAATTCAAATATTGATTCAAATTCGTATATAAATTTCATTCCGAAATTATTTAAATGATTAAATCTACATTCAAATCAACTTAAGTTCATTTATCGATTTCATTCAATATTCGTTAAGTAAATTTTCATTTAAAAACAATTTCTATTTAATTTACAATTCATTAAAACAATTACTTAAGTTCAATGCCATTATATCAAAACTTACAAATTTAATTAAGTTAAATTCGTCAAATCAAATTCTTTAAATTACAAGTCTTACATTAATTTCAAAATATCACATTTTATTTCTTGTTAAAGAAATTCAATTTCACTTATTTACTTACTTAAATAATTTTCCAAAACTTAATTAATAAAGAAACTCAATTTCACTTATTTACGAAGTAAAAATTCACTTATTCAAAAGTTCAATTTCTCCTATCAAAGAATTCAAATTCAATTTGATCATTAAATCATTCAATCTTATTTAATTATTAAATAATTCAAAACTTAATTATTAAATAATTTCAAAGTTTAATAATTTCAAACTTAATTATAATTTCAAACTTAATTATTAAATCATTTCAAAGTTTAATAATTTCAAACTTAATTATAATTTCAAACTTAATTCAATCATTTCTCAAATTAAACAACATTCTTTCAACAATTACATTGTTAACATTTTGTTTCATATTATTAAATATTGACATTTTCCTTTCATTAAAATTCAAATTTCAACTTCATTTCAAAACCATATTATTTATTCAAATAAAATCTTCGTTTATTTTTAAATCAAATTATTGACCAATCGGGTTTTATTTAATTCTCTATCCTAGGTCAAAGTTCAATTTGGGTATTTATCATTTCAACCCGATTCCAATTCAATTCAAAATCATAGCATAGCAAAGAAAACTTGCAATGTGATAACTGGGATGGTGTCAAAGTAAATAAACAAGCAATAACAACAACCAATATCAATCCAAAAATCAAATCAATAATCCCGAAATAATCGTATTAATTCGCATTGTTGTTTGTGCGAATTAATATAATTATTTCTAGAATCTACACTATCATTTTATGTAGATTAAAGATTATTACACTATTATTTGATGCGGTTCTACACTTGACATTTGTTATTCGATTTCATACCATAAATTCAAAGGGTTCAAGGGTAATTAACCATTTTCTACGTGTCAAATAATTAAACATTTAAGGGGTCATATTGTACAAATTTAACTAATCAAATTCAACACATATGTCAATTCAAATTTTTGTAACTATCCTACGTCAAATTCAATTGCATACTATTTATCACTTTATACATTACAATTTTAACGTCCAATTGTAAACATCAAACAATCAACCATTTAACAACCAAACTGGATTATCATTGCATATATAACAGATAATGGTGTTAGATGTCACAGGTGAACTGATACAGGTAATAAAGTGTAAATATCTAACAGCAGCATATTTCAATAGTCATTTCAATTGAAATCAAATTTAATAAATAAAAGAACATTAATCGTGAGTGATTTCTCACCTTTCGAGGCTAGAGGAATTTGAAAATGAACAGAGCTACGGATCCAAGCACGAATTCCGAAACAAAGCTGAATTGGTACGAATTTGACGGATGAGCTGATATTACGAAAAGACGAAATAAATCAGAGCGGGGTCGATGAAGATAATTGGTATAATGAACATATATATATATATAACTATATATATCAATCAGAATTCTAAATTAAATATATACATTTCAAAATCCATTGTTGTAAACTCAACTTACATATTTTATAGTTAATATATATAAAACAATATCTAAATTTATTCAAAACAAAAATTCCTTAGAACTTAAAGTTTCAAAACAGCATACTATAAATACAACATCTACTAGAACACAGCCTATGTTTATAGTATGATATATAACTATTTATGAAATCATATTCTCAATTCAAACGCATTACAAATTTAAATATATATGTATTTCAAGATCATTGTTTAAATAAACACGTAAGGCAAGTATATTGACATAATATATATAATTCGAAATAAACACATACAAATTTTAAAAAAAAATGCCAAATACTTACTTATATAAAGTATGTTCATTTGCAATTATGAGACAGCCTGTATATACTAATATATATAATGCTCATTTGTTTTAAAACCAGGTATATATATACAACAAAATATTTTATGCAGACTTATCTAAACCTTTACGTAGAAACTGATCTATAGTTTACATGAACTATATATATAGATTTTAGGATCACTACTAAAAACGAACAACATAAACTATATATATATATATATATATATATATATATATGTAACAGCAAATGTCAGTATGCAAATCACTTATATCCATAAACAATTATGTACACATAGAGATTATATAGATATTATAACTTCACCATATTGTATCATTAATATATATAACGTATAAAAATCTAAATGCATTATATATATAACTGTATAATAAATTCATATATTCAGATAACATCAAAATATATACTCATATAAATCTATATATAACCAAACCAATTTGAATATGTACCCAACAAATATATATAACCATTATAATTTTATAAACTTTTATAAATACATCACTTTCCAAATATTAGATATACATAACACGTATACATATTTATATACCTTGAAAATCAAAATAGTGCAGCCGAGACAAAGATGTACTAACGTGTAAACTATATATATATAACTAAAATCTATACCAAAGACTTGAACCTTAAACCCAAACTGTAAATAACAAACTATATAAACAACTTTAAAATAAATAAATAAAATGTTCATAAACTGAAACATACATATTTTATACGAACTGATATGAAACACTTCATAAGAATCTTACATATACACCTACTGACATGCCTAAAACCTTCATTGACCAGACTAATATATATATATATATATATATATATATATATATAACCGTAGATTAAAACTATAAGCAACAACCGAAAATATATATATATAACCGAAAATATATATAAACTAATATATATGACTCTATAACATACACAACTCATGGCATATATAAATATATCTGCAGAAAGTATACTAACAACACATATACAAAATCTAATATAGTATAATATTCATATAATACCTTTTATAAAAAAAGAAGGCTGGAAGACGCAGAGCACTGACGTGGAGACTTGGACAGGATAAAGGCTCGGGTTTTGCTGCACACGTGGCGGTTGCTGGCCGAGGTTGGTGAATGCACGAGGTGGGAAGAGGAGGGGAGTTTGCAGGCCGAAGTGAATGTAGGGGAAGGCGGTTTGGAAGGGGATGGCGCACGGCTGAGCTTGGCGAGGTGAATGTGATCGGAGTGGGAGTGGGTACAGCGGACTTTGGGTGACGGGAGGTAGGGTTTGGTTTGGTGATGCCGGCGGTGGAAAAAGCCACGGTGGGAAGAAAGAGTCCAGGCATGGTAGGCAGAGGGTTAGCATAACAAAGAAAAGGTTGAGCAGTAGGAAGTCTTGACTTCGGCCATCACCATTTTCTCGAAACTGGTTTCCATTTTTTTATTCTCACGGTGAACAGAACTATTTACGAAGAAGTAGGAAAGGAAAATGAGCTGGCTACAATTCTCCAAAAGAAAATAAATGCAAAAGAAGATGAGACAACTAGTTTTGGAAACGTGCAGTCTGGCTTAAAGGAAAAAGGCAATGGACCTTTCAAATAAATGGGCACAAAACGTATGTTAATTTAAACGTTTTTTTTTTGGAAACGTAAGAATGATTGGAGTAAGCAACAACAAACCGATGGGATAAAAGTAGTCGGCAAAATAAATTTGGTAACCTTGAAAGCAGCACCGAGAATTTATGAAATAATAAAGCAAATGGCCGATGAACGTTTTGGTACACAAAATGCGAACCGATACAACGGACTGTTTAATCACTTCGTCGCGCTACAAACGTCAAAATACAGCAATAAAGATACCGCAGAGATCAGCACGATGAGATGATCAAAACGGTATACAGATATTAACGGTACGATTGAATTATAAAAATTCGAATTTCCTACCAGCAGAAAATGCAAGAAAAACACTGAAAAATAAGATCGACGGAGCCAAAGATTTCCGAATTTGAAAAAACGACAAACTGACATCTTGCTCAGAAGATGGTTTAGAATTTTCCTATGTAAAAATATTTAGATTTCGGAAACATTTTATTTTCATCGCTTTTTAACTGATTAAATCGAAGTAAATTTACGCACGAAATAAACTTTCATATTTTCGGACGAAAATTTACCAGTTGCTATGTTTAACTAAACGCATTCCAAATATCAAATTTATATTTTAAAATTTTATCGTTTAAAATTTCACAAAATTTTAACTAATTACGTTATTAAAATAGTTGAAATTTACGGGTCGTTACACTCTCCCCCACTCAAAACTTTTCGACCCCGAAAAGGAACGAGGTAGGAGAATAGAAACAACCAGAAAGAAAAACAGATTTGAAATAAAAAATAACAATTAATTTAAACCATATAAATTCAAATTTAAATTAATTGATATTAAATAATTGATTTAATCCATTTGATTTCACTAAAATCAATCTCAACTATTTCTAAATTCATTATCTTATTATCCCATTTTCTTCAATTTACAATTTCTAAAACCATAAATTTGAATAGTCTTTTATTATAATCATATTTCTTCAACAATTTTAAATTCTTCTTTATTCCAAATTACTGTTAAATTTATTCTACTTAATATATCTACTCACATATATTTAACCCATATAAATTAATTTAAAACATAAAAGTTTCGATTTAAATTAATTTACATCTATTAATTTCTTTTAAATTCAAGGTATTTTCATATGTTGATCAAATTTCAATTTATTAATTCTTTCAAAACAAATTTATTAATTCTTTCAAAACAAATTTATTTCACTATTAACTGAGTTTACTTATTATCCTATCTAACTCTATTAACATCTTTATAATCAAAATTTAGTGTATAACATTTATTATAAACACTCAAATTTTATTTATAAATTCAATTTATCTTATATATTATCCAATTACATATTCAACTTCTGAATGATTTAGGTAAGTTGAATTAGAATGCAGTTGAACAATATACAAATAAAATTTTCCCAATTCAATTATTCAAGTTTAAATATTTATTCCAAATTTGGTTTTATTTATAATTAAAATCATCCTTTAACAAAATTTAAGAATTAGATTTCCGATTAACTTTAAACAATCTAGAGATATATATAATATATTTATATCAGATCAAATTAAATTTTAAAATAAGATACCCATATATATATATATAAATCAAATTATACTGAAGAAATTCGAATCAAAATATTTTTTTGTTCTCAAACAAAACCGTAGCAAAGCTACAGAATGGTTTCTCCACTTCGAAACTCGAAAATGAATGTCGATGATGCGGCCGCCATCACCGAAATTATTTTCCAGCGACAAAAGAGAAGAGCACTGATTTCGACATTTTAAAATTCTTTGAAAACGGTTTCTATTTGAAAATACCTTCAATAATATACATTTTAAAATTTTAAAAACCAAAGCTTGAAATTACTGGAAATTAAATTCTCAAATTTTTACTTTAAATTCATTTAAATTTCTAAACAAATCTATAAACCAACTTTTATAATTCCATTTATTTTTATGTTGGAAAAGTCAATGATTTACAAAACAAATAGTGAAAATCAAATATTACCTTTCTGACCACCAATTCAGTTAACAATTCAATTTCAGAAAATTTATACTTATATATAATATAATCATACAAAACTATTTTATTTACCAAATTTTGAAAATACAATTGTGTCAGTTTGATCTGTTCAAGTGTTTTGAAAATCCTATCGATAGCGTTGATCAGACGAATCGATCGGAAACCCTAATCAACATTAACAACTCAAACAACACAATATATACTAAAACATTTTAAATATTAATTTACAAACACACTTCCTCGCTTGACGATACAAGGATGGATTTCAAAATAAGTTTAGAGATTCAAATTTGATGGAAAATCAAAGAGAAGTTTGATTCGAAGATAAGTTCGAAACAAGATATGATGATTAATAGCAAAGTAGGAAGATTGATAAGTTTATATAAATCGCGGGCAACCTTAACTGGGTCGACCGTGACTTCAAGAATAAGATCGTTGTAGAATTCCGAGGTAATCGACATTCGATCTCAAGAAATAAAATTCAGGTATAGCAGGAGATAGATAGCATCGTAAACCGAGGATACAGAAATCTCCGGTAAATCAATGCCTATTGTAAAGGAGTTTCACCCATTTTCAAATCATTCGAAGTTTGGCGAGACCGCCGATTCATTATAGATAACATTCAGAATGGAGTTATGGGGTGCTCCAGGATTGAAAGAAGACGAATAGTGAAGGACACGAATGAATCTCGGAACCGAGGGGAACGTTCCAAAAATTCAAAGGAATTGAGTCAAAGGAAGAGATTGAAACTCGAATGAGAGTGATTCTGTAAATACGTTTACCCTATATGTTAAGTTTTGCCTAGAGCTACCAAAGCTTTGATACCAACTGTAATGACCCGATATTTTGGACCATTCGCATCCATTATAAGTGTATAGGTAGACACTCATGCCGGAATTGAATTGCTCAAAATACCGCGTTGTTAATTTAAATTTGACAAAACTGAACATATACAATAAATAATCACAGATCACAGACACAGAGTAATAAGTGCAGCGGAAATAAAAGAGATAGTAGTTCATGAAGCTACTATATAAATATATATGTTACATCAGAGTTAAACCAGATACAACGGAAGAGTAATACGATACATCAGATACAAATCAGAATACATCACTGGAATCATCGAATACTGAAAGCAGAATAGATGGCTGGATCTTCAAGCAAAGCTCCAACTTCAAAGGTGAGTCTCGAATACTGGTACACTCAGTCTGACCCGAGCGTAAAGCAAAAACACAAGACACTCGAGTCAAGATTAACATTCTTATATCAATAAATCCAACTCAAGTGAAATAGCAATTGAAATACAAATAACTCAAAGGATGTTTGGAATAACCATCCTTTAAGGATCTGTTAAACTATCTACTAGGTAGTAATGTACGCTAAGTAGATAATGTCTATCAGTAATATAAGGTATCAAAATAGTGTTAAGGCGTTACCATTATCCCCCTTAACACATTTTATATAAGCGTTATAGTCTATACAGCACTGTAAACTCCACCGTAAACTAGTGGGCTATCAGGGAGTACTCCATAGGTATAACACAAAACAGATTCGTAGTGGTCGCGTATAAAGGGATACAAGTATGACAAGGCACATGAGGCAATACCCAAGGTAGTGATACTACCGTTTGCCTGATCCGGACTGGTGAGAACGCATCGCTGCAGCGATCGCAACACCGTGAAACAACACTCCCAAAATCAAGGGTGCACCAATCGAAAACAAGTAATGAGTAGTTCGAAGAAGTGTGTTCGCTTGAGGTAGCTGACCTCCATTTGGCCCGGCACGGCTCCTGTTTTAGTCATTTCCAATTTGACACAAGTGTCAAGGCTATCCGTTATCGTTCTCTTTCTTCAGTCATCACGTACATCAATCCAACCACTTCATTCTAGATCACACTCCGCGTATAATTATTAAAGTGGTTTCGGTTTAGACAGTGAGTATGTCCCTAACCGATTCCGGTCTCTTTAATAACTTTCGTAATTATTACATCGATTGGTCGTTTATATATTTCAAAATCAAATCAATTACAATTCCAATTAGAATTTGCAAACCAACATTTCATTTGTCTTTCTAAATCAATTTCCATAATTTACGTTTCAAAACTTTCAAATTACCATTTCAAAAGCTTATAATTCAATTTCAATTTCTATTTAAAACAATTCAAATATTGATTCAAATTCGTATATAAATTTCATTCCGAAATCATTTAAATGATTAAATCTACATTCAAATCAACTTAAGTTCATTTATCGATTTCATTCAATATTCGTTAAGTAAATTTTCATTTAAAAACAATTTCTATTTAATTTCCAATTCATTAAAACAATTACTTAAGTTCAATGCCATTATATCAAAACTTACAAATTTAATTAAGTTAAATTCGTCAAATCATATTCTTAAATTACAAGTCTTACATTAATTTCAAAATATCACATTTTATTTCTTGTTAAAGAAATTCAATTTCACTTATTTACTTACTTAAATAATTTTCCAAAACTTAATTAATAAAGAAACTCAATTTCACTTATTTACGAAGTAAAAATTCACTTATTCAAAAGTTCAATTTCTCCTATCAAAGAATTCAAATTCAATTTGATCATTAAATCATTCAATCTTATTTAATTATTAAATAATTCAAAACTTAATTATTAAATAATTTCAAAGTTTAATAATTTCAAACTTAAATATAATTTCAAACTTAATTATTAAATCATTTCAAAGTTTAATAATTTCAAACTTAATTATAATTTCAAACTTAATTCAATCATTTCTCAAATTAAACAACATTCTTTCATCAATTACATTGTTAATATTTTGTTTCATATTATTAAATATTGACATTTTCCTTTCATTAAAATTCAAATTTCAACTTCATTTCAAAACCATATTATTTAGTCAAATAAAATCTTCGTTTATTTTTAAATCAAATTATTGACCAATCAGGTTTTATTTAATTTTCTATCCTAGGTCAAAGTTCAATTTGGGTATTTATCATTTCAACCCGATTCCAATTCAATTCAAAATCATAGCATAGCAAAGGAAACTTGCAGTGTGATAACTGGGATGGTGTCAAAGTAAATAAACAAGCAATAACAACAACCAATATCAATCCAAAAATCAAATCAATAATCCCGAAATAATCGTATTAATTCGCATTGTTGTTTGTGCGAATTAATATAATTATTTCTAGAATCTACACTATCATTTTATGTAGATTAAAGATTATTACACTATTATTTGATGCGGTTCTACACTTAACATTTGTTATTCGATTTCATACCATAAATTCAAAGGGTTCAAGGGTAATTAACCATTTTCTACGGGTCAAATAATTAAACATTTAAGGGGTCATATTGTACAAATTTAACTAATCAAATTCAACACATATGTCAATTCAAATTTTTATAACTATCCTACGTCAAATTCAATTGCATACTATTTATCACTTTATACATTACAATTTTAACGTCCAATTGTAAACATCAAACAATTAACCATTTAACAACCAAACTGGATTATCATTGCATATATAACAGATAATGGTGTTAGATGTCACAGGTGAACTGATACAGGTAATAAAGTGTAAATATCTAACAGCAACATATTTCAATAGTCGTTTCAATTGAAATCAAATTTAATAAATAAAAGAACATTAATCGTGAGTGATTTCTCACCTTTCGAGGCTAGAGGAATTTGAAAATGAACAGAGCTACGGATCCAAGCACGAATTCCGAAACAAAGCTGAATAGGTACGAATTTGACGGATGAGCTGATATTACGAAAAGACGAAATAAATCAGAGCTGGGTTGATGAAGATAATTGGTATAATGAACATATATATATAACTATATATATCAATCAGAATTCTAAATTAAATATATACATTTCAAAATCCATTGTTGTAAATCAACTTACATATTTTATAGTTAATATATATAAAACAATATCTAAATTTATTCAAAACAAAAATTCCTTAGAACTTAAAGTTTCAAAACAGCATACTGTAAATACAACATCTACTAGAACACAGCCTATGTTTATAGTATGATATATAACTATTTATGAAATCATATTCTCAATTCAAACGCATTACAAATTTAAATATATATGTATTTCAAGATCATTGTTTAAATAAACACGTAAGGCAAGTATATTGACATAATATATATAATTCGAAATAAACACATACAAATTTTAAAAAAAAATGCCAAATACTTACTTATATAAAGTATGTTCATTTGCAATTATGAGACAGCCTGTATATACTAATATATATATATATAATGCTCATTTGTTTTAAAACCAGGTATATATATACAACAAAATATTTTATGCAGACTTATCTAAACCTTTACGTAGAAACTGATCTATAGTTTACATGAACTATATATATAGATTTTAGGATCACTACTAAAAACGAACAACATAAACTATATATATATATATATATATATATATATATGTAACAGCAAATGTCAGTATGCAAATCACTTATATCCATAAACAATTATGTACACATAGAGATTATATAGATATTATAACTTCACCATATTGTATCATTAATATATATAACGTATAAAAATCTAAATGCATTATATATATAACTGTATAATAAATTCATATATTCAGATAACATCAAAATATATACTCATATAAATCTATATATAACCAAACCAATTTGAATATGTACCCAACAAATATATATAACCATTATAATTTTATAAACTTTTATAAATACATCACTTTCCAAATATTAGATATACATAACACGTATACATATTTATATACCCTGAAAATCAAAATAGTGCAGCCGAGACAAAGATGTACTAACGTGTAAACTATATATATATAACTAACATCTATACCAAAGACTTGAACCTTAAACCCAAACTGTAAATAACAAACTATATAAACAACTTTAAAATAAATAAATAAAATGTTCATAAACTGAAATATACATATTTTATACGAACTGATATGAACAACACTTCATAAGAATCTTACATATACACCTACTGACATGCCTAAAACCTTCATTGACCAGACTAATATATATATATATATATATATATATATATAACTGTAGATTAAAACTATAAGCAACAACCGAAAATATATATATATAACCGAAAATATATATAAACTAATATATATGACTCTATAACATACACAACTCATGGCATATATAAATATATCTGCAGAAAGTATACTAACAACACATATACAAAATCTAATATAGTATAATATTCATATAATACCTTTTGTAAAAAAATAAGGCTGGAAGACGCAGAGCACTGACGTGGAGACTTGGACAGGATAAAGGCTCGGGTTTTGCTGCACACGTGGCGGTTGCTGGCCGAGGTTGGTGAATGCACAAGGTGGGAAGAGGAGGCGAGTTTGCAGGCCGAAGTGAATGTAGGGGAAGGCGGTTTGGAAGGGGATGGCGCACGGCTGAGCTTGGCGAGGTGAATGTGATCGGAGTGGGAGTGGGTACAGCGGACTTTGGGTGACGGGAGGTAGGGTTTGGTTTGGTGATGCCGGCGGTGGCAAAAGCCACGGTGGGAAGAAAGATTCCAGGCATGGTAGGCAGAGGGTTAGCATAACAAAGAAAAGGTTGAGCAGTAGGAAGTCTTGACTTCGGCCATCACCATTTTCTCGAAACTGGTTTCCATTTTTTTATTCTCACGGTGAACAGAACTATTTACGAAGAAGTAGGAAAGGAAAATGAGCTGGCTACAATTCTCCAAAAGAAAATAAATGCAAAAGAAGATGAGACAACTAGTTTTGGAAACGTGCAGTCTGGCTTAAAGGAAAAAGGCAATGGACCTTTCAAATAAATGGGCACAAAACGTATGTTAATTTAAACGTTTTTTTTGGAAACGTAAGAATGATTGGAGTAAGCAACAGCGAACCAATGGGATAAAAGTAGTCGGCAAAATAAATTTGGTAACCTTGAAAGCAGCACCGAGAATTTATGAAATAATAAAGCAAATGGCCGATGAACGTTTTGGTACACAAAATGCGAACCGATACAACGAACTGTTTAATCACTTCGTCGCGCTACAGACTTCAAAATACAGCAATAAAGATACCGCAGAGATCAGCATGACGAGATCAAAATGGTATACAGATATTAGCGGTACGATTTAATTATAAAAATTCGAATTTCCTACCAGCAGAAAATGCAAGAAAAACACTGAAAAATAAGATCGACGGAGTCAAAGATTTCCGAATTTGGAAAAACGACAAACTGACATCTTGCTCAGAAGATGGTTTAGAATTTTCCTATGTAAAAATATTTAGATTTCGGAAACATTTTATTTTCATCGCTTTTTAACTGATTAAATCGAAGTAAATTTACGCGCAAAATAAACTTTCATATTTTCGGACGAAAATTTACCAGTTGCTATGTTTAACTAAACGCATTCCAAATATCAAATTTATATTTTAAAATTTTATCGTTTAAAATTTCACAAAATTTTAACTAATTACGTTATTAAAACAGTTGAAATTTACGGGTCGTTACACTTGGATTAACAACTGTGAACATATATTTTGGAAACTTGGATGGGAAGACCAGATCAAGAGGAGGATGGTTGTATGGCATCTAGAAGGAGAGGTCGTAGATTGGTGGAGTATAGTAGCTAAGGAGAATGCAGAGGAAGGAATTACTTGGGTTGAATTCAGAACTGGCTTTGAGTCGCGATACATGTCCAAAGATGAAGTAAGTTTGCAGTTGGAGAAGTTTATACAACTTAGGCAGGGAGACTCCACGTTAAAGGAGTATATCAATAAGTTCACGGAGCTAGCTAAGTTTGGATTGATTTTGATCGATACCCCTATGAAGAAGGCTATGAAGTTTGTTAAAGACCTAAATTCCCCGCTTAGGGAGTTACTCTTGACCTAAGTACTTGCGGGTGCCACTTATGAGATGATAGTTGAAATGGTGTTGTTGCAGACCGCTGGTAGCGAGGAGAAAGAAAAGGTGGGACCGGCGCAAAATCAAGGGGGAGCTAAGAAAGTAGGATTTTGGATGGACAAGAAAGCCAAGGTAAAGATTAAGAAGATAAGTATAACATGTCATAGATGTCAGAAGAAATGACATGTTGCAAAGGTTTGCAAGGTGAGCTTTATGAGAGAGGAGTTCAAAGGAAGATGCTATCACTGCCATGAGGAGGGACACCACAAGAATCGATGTCCAAAGTTAGCTAAGGAGGGTCAGAGTGTGCAAGCTTATGTCATTGAGGTTGTACCTAGCTCAAGTAGACCTCCTCCTAGAGATCAAGGAAAAGCTGCAATGGAAGGTGCAACTGTTATTTTTTGGAATACTATTCGCACCTTATTTGACTCGGGAGCATCGCATTCATTCATTGCTAGAAATGTAGTTAACTTCTTAAGTCTAAAAACCCAAGTTGTCACCAATCCAATATTTGTGTCAAGTCCTATTGGTGGGTCAATACACCTTTCTTTAATTTGCAAAGACCTAGTTGTGGATATATGTAACGCCGATTTTACATGTAATGCGTATGTTCTTAGTTTTGAGGGGTATGGACTTATCCTAGGGATGGATTGGTTATCTTACTAAGGGGCGGTCTTAGACTGTGATAGAAGGATTGTGTGGTTAAGGAGTTGTAAGGGAAGAGATATAGGTGTTCGTTGTACACCCCAAAACTCAATCGAGTTAAGCTATTTATATTCGTTAAGCCTATCGTAGGATGAGCTCTCATCCGTACCCATAGTTTAAGAATTTCCTAACGTTTTTGAAGAAGTCTCGGGTCTCCCACCCTGAAGGAAGATCGAATTTAGGATTGATTTGGAGCAGGATGCTAGATCTATTTCTCTGCCATTATGGCACATAGCCCCCAAAGAAAGATGAGAGTTGGATAAGCAAATTTCGAAGCTGTTGTAGAAGAGATTTATTCGCTAAAGTACTTTTGAATGGGGAGCACCTATTGTCTTCGCTACTAAGGCAGATGGCTCTTTAAGGCTATGCATTGACTATAGAGAATTCAATAAGTTGACCAAGAAGAATAGGTATCCTTTACCGTGAATAGATGATTTGTTTGACCAGCTTGTTGGAGCCAAAATCGTTTCCGAATTGGTCTTAGCCATAGGATTCCATCAATTGAGGATAGCAAACAGAAGACTGCATTTTGCACTCCAAACGGACTGTATGAATGGGAAGTGATGCCTTTTAGGTTGACGAATGCCCCCGCATACTTTATAGATTTGATAAGTAGAGTCTTTAGAGGGAAACTAAATAGGTTTGTCGTAGTCTTTGTGGCTGACATTCTAGTGTTCTCAAGAAGTTTAGGTAAGCATGAAAATCACTTTAAGGGAGGTACTAGGGACCTTGAGAAGGCACCGACTAAAAGTTAAATTATCAAATTGTCACTTTTGGAAGAAGGAGGTGATGTTTCTCGGTCATATTGTTTTCGAGAAGGTATTGTCTATTGATCCTGCAAAGGTGGAAGCTATTCAAGATTGGAAAATTCTGAAGAATGCTACGGAAATTAGGAGTTTTCTTGGGCTGGTGGGCTACTATAGGAAGCTCATTAAGGACTTTGCTAAGGTAGCAGACTCGCTTAACCAAGAAAAATCTAGTATTTGTATAGGATGGGAAATGCATGGAATCATTCGATAAGTTGAAGGAGTTGTTGATTAGTGTGCCAGTACTTACCATTCTCGGTGGGATGAAGCCTTTCACTGTTTATACCGATGCATGTGGTATGAGACTAGGAGCTATTCTTACGCAAGAAGATAGGGTGGTAGCCTATGCAAATAGGCAGTTAGAGGACCATGAGAAGAGGTACCTAACTCACGATTTGGAGTTAGCGGCTATCTTCTTTGCTTTGAAGATGTGGATGGGAGAAAAGTTTGAGTTGTTTACCGAACATAAATCCATTAAATATCTATTTTACCAAATTGATTTAAATCTTAGGCAGCAGAGGTGGATAAAGTTCATAACTTCATATGACTTTGAGATATTATATAACCCCAAAAAAGGGAATGTTGTCACCGATGCCCCTAATCGGAGGCATGTTACTCTACATGCTATATATGAGTGGAGGCGGTTGGAGTTCCTCTCGAATTTCAATTTCCAAACGCCAACGAAACCCACTCTAGGCTATTTGGTAGCCATGGAAGTTAGGCCAGCATTGATGGACCACATTGGGAAAGAGAAGAAGAAGGATGCGATGGTAGTTGATATTTTGGGCAAGCAAAGTAGAGAAGAGCATTTCCCCCAAAGCGGTAGGTATGCAATTGACGAAAGTGGATGTTGAGAAGAGATGGACGCCTTTGTGTTTCTAGGGTGGGGAACGTTTTAGAGGAAGTTTTAGCTAAGTGTAGCCATTCTCGGATGACCATTCACTCCGGTGGAGATAAAATATATAAGGATATAAAATTGATTTCTACTGGCCAGGGATAAAGAAGAGGATAGCGGAATTTGTCTCTAGGTGTTTGACTTGCCAAACGATAAAGGCGGAACAAATGAAGCCCGTAGGATTATTATTACCGCTAGAAGTACCGACTTGGAAGTGGGAGCATATATCGATGGACTTTTAGATGGTTGCCTAGAAGTCAAAGAGGCAATGAAGCTATTTGGATAATGGCGGATAGGCTCACTAAATGCCCCCACTTTATTCCCATTAAGAGTAATAGGTCTGCAGCATCTCTAGCGCAAATTTATATTAAGGAAGTAGCATGACTGCACGGAGTACCAGTTAGCATTGTTAGTGATAGAGACCCCTTATTCACTAGTGAATTTTGGAGGAGTTTGCAGTCAGCTTTAGGAATAACGTTGAATCTTAGCACCGCTTACCACCCATACATCGACGGTCGGACTGAAAGGGTGAATAGGATTTTGGAAGATTTGTTGAGAGCTTGCATTATGGATTTCAAAGGACGTTGGGAGCAGCACTTATCCTTAGTAAAGTTCGCGTACAATAATAGTTACCAAGCAACGATTGGCATAGCGCCCTTTGAAGCGTTATATGGGAGACCATTAAAATCGCCAAATTTTTTGGTGGGAAACCACTAACAAAATTCTACTTTTATCAGATTTGATTCGTGAAACCTCAGAGAAGATAGAGATAATTAGGCAGCGAGTGAAGGCCGCACAAGACCATTAGAAGTCCTATGCTGACAAGCGAAGGAGTGAATTGGAGTTTGAGGGAGGAGACGTGGTGTTCGGTAAGGTTTCCCCTCTTAGGAAGGTTATGAGATTTGGTACATTGAGGAAGTTGGTGCCAAGGTTTGTTGGATCCTTTTAGATCTTGAAAAGAATAGGGAAACTAGCATATTGAGTAGAGCTTTCATATAAGTTGGTGGGAGTTCATGACGTCTTTCATGTTTCACACTTGAGGAGTGCCTTCACGACACGGCCACTATAGTAGAGCCTGATCAGTTAGTAGATATTGAGACGCAGCTGATAACACCTCTTTACCAACGCATGTAGAGCGAAGCATGGAACTAGGAAGCTTTGCAACAAAGAAATTAGGTCGGTCCGATTATAACGGGGAGATAATCCACGGAAAGCACATGGGAAACCGAAGAGAAGATTGTTAAATCAAAAATTGGCTTAACACCCAAGACGTTATACAAGATAATATTATTCAAAATGGTCCTATATTTGCCCATGGACTTCATGTGGTTATTCAAAAGTTCAAGTCATATGTCTAAGGGTAAAATAGGCAAGTCATGTAAAAATGTAATAGTCCATTAATTATTCGTTAATGGTCAAAGTAGGCAATTCACATAAGTTACGGTCCTTTGTTCATATGTTAATAGGCGTGATGGTTATTATACAAAATAAGCTTTAATTTGGACAAGGGCTTAAGTGGCCATGTTCAATATGTAAGTCGAAACTTAACTCCAAGTCCAAGCCCAAAATTAGTTATATGCATGTTCATAATTCGATAATAATCAAATATGCACAAATCAAGGGAAATGGGCTATGCAAAATTAATCATTCAAGTCCTTGTTCGCATAAGTCTACAATGTACCGCTCCAGAGACATTGTGAAAATCTAGTTGACTCTCAAAAGCCAAAAGATGGTCATCGTGGTTAGTGGTTCCGTTATAATTCAATGATGGGATTTTGATATGCGATGGAATTCTAATAGACATTATATCTTCTATGAATGGAGCTTCACGAGGATTATTGTATACCCTAGAGTCAAGGGTTCTTTTCCCTTTAAGATCAAGCATGTCTTTTACTATTTTATTGGCCAAGTCTTTTAAGTATGCTTCGTCTTCATGATAATCCCCTTTAGAAGGCTTGTATTTTTTTCCCCTGAATTTGAGCTGCCTGACTGCTCGGAAGAACTTCTAGTTCTCCTTTCTTGGCCTTCTCTTTGATGATTCGTCTTAATTTTGTGGTCTTGTGAGTTCTTGCAAGTTCGAGGAATACACTATCAGTCCTTTATTTTGAGTTTCTTTCTTTCTTTGCGGACCCATAATGCTTTTAACCTTATCTTTGTTGTTCAGTAGTGAGATGTCTAGGTTCCTCGTTGGAGTTTCTACCTCCTCTCCTCCTTTAGTATGCTTTGCTGTTTTAGAAGACTTCTGACAAAGAACTTTTTCAAGGAGTTCCTGCGTCATCGCAAGTTGTTAATTTGGACCTTAAATCTTAGCTTCACTGTTTGTTGGCTTCAATAGTGTCGAAGGTTGTCCAGGTTCCACATTATCTGTATTGAAATTTGGAGTGATGTTTTCCTCCAAGTTTGTTTGTTGCACAATCTCTTCATTTGGTACATTACCCTTCTTAGCTTTTACCATTTTCCTTCAGCAAAACTTTACACAATTAGCTTCTAAGTAAGTAAATAATAATACGGAGGTTCAAGTCCTTCTTCTAGCACCAAAATATTAAACCAAAAATTGGCTTAACACCCAAGACGTTGTACAAGATAATATTATTCAAAATGGTCCTATAATGCCCATGGACTTCATGAGGTTATTAAAAAGTTCAAATCATATGTCCAAGGGTAAAATAGGCGAGTCATGTAAACGTGCAGTAGTCCATTAGTTATTCGTTAATGATCCAAGTAGGCAATTCACATAAGTTACAGCCCTTTGTTCGTATGTTAATAAGCATGATAGTTATTATACAAAATAAGCTTTAATTTGGACAAGGGCTTAAGTGGCCTTGTTCAATATGTAAGTCTGAACTCAAGTTCAAGTCCAAAATTAGTCATATGCATGTCCATAGTTCGATAATAATCAAATATGCACAAATCAAGGGAAATGGGCTATGCAAAATTAACAGTTCAAGTCCTTGTTTGCATAAGTTTCGAAGGTTGCAATCGGTTCTTGATTTGCCCTAAATCAATTTAGGGTTTACAATTTTCTGATTGAAGAATGAGGGATGACAAAATGATCTTTTTTTATCTGAATGGCCATGGAGGTCTATTTATAGTGGTAACGGCAGGCGGCATGGTTGACACATGTCCACCTGGTTGGATGTGCGCCACTCGTTTTTATTGCTGATATTCGATATCTCCAATATTTCTTGGGCTTCGACATGTGTTTCGTAGGAATTAAGATATCTTTTCTCTCTATTAAGATTCGGCATTCTTGCTGTTCCTAGGTGCTTTACAATAGCCATCGTTATAGAAATTCGATATCCCTTTGTATTGCTAATATTCATCATCCTTTGTTGCACTGATGACATTTGGCATCCTTCGTAACTGTAGACATTCTATATTCTTTATGTTCTTTGAAGTTCGACATCCTTTGCTTAAGATGTTCTATGATTTCCTGGACCATTATTTAAGACATGCTTTCAGTAGGATCTCGACATCCCCTTTTACGATTACATGTTCGATATCCCTTAGCGGCGTGACATCTTCTTATACGTTGTGGTATTCTAAAAACTCGATATCTTCTCGGCATAAGTTGTTCGATATACTTTCTTTGCTACTAAAGCTCTGTATCCTCTTTTACTTGTAAATATCTTATAATACTTGTTGCTCTTCTAAGGATCAATACCATTTATCGCTTTTTGACATCTAATGCTGTAAAGGTTCAATATTCCTTGTAACTATGTGTTTGATATCCTTTACTGATACTGCATCCCTCTTTATTCTACAATCTATAGCGCTTTGTAGTGGTTCGATATCCTTTAAAGGGTTGGTACCACTTGCTGCCTCAACTGTCACGAAGATTTTTCATTCAGTCTTGACCTTAGATGTTCGACAGCCTTAATGGTTATCGAGGCTCTATATCTACTGTTTTCTCTGGGTTTGTTGTGATTCGATATGCACTTGTTGATATTTGACACTTTCCTTTTTTCCATCATATATTCGATTCCCTTTCTTGTTTATAGAAGCTCATTACACTTTTAGAGGTCTGATACCCCCTCTTAGATCGGTAAGTACTTGGAATTCGACACCTTTTGAAATCTCCTTATAACTGTTTGGGATTTGCTATCCTTCTTCATTTTATTGGTTCGATAACCCTCTAGTACTTTGCTACCCTCTTTAAGCTTTTTAGCTCCTGAATAGGAGTTCAACCACTTCCTTCATGTTAGAAGTTCGATACTTCCTACTTGCACATCTTTATTTCTCAAGTTTAGAAAATAGTGGATAACAAAGATGAAGGCTTCTCATCCCAAAATTTTCTCTGGTAAACTTTCTCTCTCCAAAGTTTAGGTTTTTTATTGCATCGTGGTTGCTAGATTGGATGGTAGAGGATGGTTGCCACACTTTTTACTGTTATTTTTGCACTTATGGAGAATTTTATGCATGTTTAGGATGCTTGCATATATGCCTATATGTCATGATTTTGCATTCACGCTAGGACTGAGCTCACCTATAGTATGTTTGCATACATAATCACATTGCATTTTTGGACAAGTGGATGGTTGTGTAAATAACTTGGTTGTATAACATGGATATTGAGTGTGCCTTACACTATCTGTTCCTTAGGGATTTCAGGGATGAAATCCTTTTAAAGGGGTAAAATGTAACACCTCGTCAAATTAATAAGAAATTAACTAATTAATAAAAAGGCTAAAAATGGAAAAAATTTAAATATCGGATTTGACCATGAAAGTTACACCATTGCGTTCGTGGCAATTTTCTGATCAAGTTTTATGTATAAAGTTTTGTAATCGGAACTCAAATGGAAAAGTTATCGACATTTGAAGTTTTTAAATTTAAAATAATTTAAACAAATTAAAATTTTGAATTTAAGTAAAGTTAATGTAAAAAGAATTAAATAGGGTAATAAATATTTTTCCGTTAAGGGGTACTTAACGTTTAAGAAAACGTTAACGTTAGTGTTACAAAGAAAATAAATAAAAAGAAAATGGAAACAAGCAATGATTGTGATAATTATGATCGCCTCATCATGGACAAACATTCCTAAATAAGGACTGGTCGACCCCCTCAACATGGACAATCGATGGCTTGATGGTAAGAGGTAAACCGATGATTGCGATGGCGGCTAGGGTTTTGTTAAGTGCGAACAAACCGAATTTTATTATTTTAAACCAACTTAAATCCGAAGGTTCTAGTGCCTTCTAACCACTATAAATTAGAGGCTTGCCCCCTTGCTGTTATTTAAAAATTATCTAGGAACGCTAGTGAAGCTCTGTCAGTCTTCTTTCTCAACTAGATTCAAGAATTCAAACTCAAGGGAAAACGGTAATAGGTTGATAAATATATATTCTGCTTCTACTTTTATTCTTCTCTAATCCCTGAATTCTAAATCTAGTTTATATATAATCCAATTGTTGTACATTTCGAAAAGGAGTCTGAATGAGAGATTATGAGCGAGCATGAAGCAAATCCAAAGGGAAGTTGGAAACCATCTATGAGTGGAATTCTTAGTCTTTCATATTTTAGTCTTTATATAGTAAAAGTTTGGATTTATTTTATGCCTTGGGGAATTTTGTTCATGAAAACCCTAAAACTAAAACCCCGAAATCCCCTCAAACGTAATGTCAATTCTCATATTTATTGGAATCTCAATTGTTTTGTATTAAAATAGTAAAATTTGTTTTGTTATTGTAATTTGAATATTTTATATTCTATTCCATTTCCAACTTTTGTTGTGATAAAGGGTTCTAAAAAGAAAATAAGTTAGGAAATGATGTGTAAAGTACGAATTCTCCTATTCATAGTTTGCACGGCCTATTTCCATAATTTAAATATGAACTCATTTTTCAGTATATATGTAAAAGTTAAATTGAATATAAATGGTTTAAACTGTAAGTTTTATAGGTGCTGATTCTACTATATTAATATATAAAACAAGTTTGGTATTTGATTCTATTTTTATGGAAGTCTATTGTTTGGCTAAGGATATTAGCTAATTTGTATGTGTGTGTGTGTGTGTTAGCGTGTATATGTATTAATAACGTATTAATTGCGTCGTATAAATTGGTTAGTAATTAGTAGTAAAATCCATAGGAAGGTAGTAAATGATAATTATGGAAATTAATCCATTATTAAAGGCGAAATAAGGAGTTTTCCTCATATGGCCTTAATATGAAATGTGGTGAGTTGTATATGATAGTATGTTATTAGAGTAGTATGTTATTAGAGTGGAATTATGACTAAGTTATAGGGATGCGAGGTCAGTCAGAAGCACACGGAAGTATTCCCAGCTAATCTGCTACTAGCAGTGCGACTTTGAGACTCATGTGAGATATCGCCTATAGTAAGTACACACGGCGGACACGAGGTTAGTTCCAATTATATAGGATAAGTCTGCCCAGTCAATCTGGCTACCAACGCCTACGAATAGTCGGAATAATGTGAGATGTTACAGTTTGGGCTACAGGTCATAATGCATAGGACCTGGTTCTAGGTCTGATGTATTAAGTGGCTGTTTTTAGATCCACCTCCTTCTTACTTAAGAAGTAATAAATGGTCGAGATTTTCATTTAGGTGCGGTAGTGGGGAAACTCAAGAGGGGTCCACTTTGGGGTCGAGGTATTAAGTGGCTAGTGTAGGGTCCGCCTCTTCCTATAAAGAAGTATTAAGTGGCCTGATGAGATTTTATGTGATGTCAGCTAGGGATTACCAGAGAGTGGTATGCCTTAGGTTAGATATTAAATAACGAGTACCTTCTAGGATATAGGTATTAAATGGTAAAGGTCTGCCTAATTCCCATTAAAAAGGTATAAAGTGGCTTAGATACTTTCTCTCACATTGTTAGGACACGACTGTCAGTAGTTGCATGGGACTGGAGAGGGCCTTTGGCCTACAGTTGAAGGTAAGTTATGTAGTTGGACTGGAAGAGCGTAAGTTATGGAGTTGGACTGGAAAGGCCTTCGGGTCTACAGTTGGAGGTATTCTATGTAGGATGTAGTATATGATGCGTAAGACATATTAGTTATCTAAATGATACTTCTCAAATACTATTATGGTAAAACATGATATTTTCATTCATCGGACATTGTTGTTCTGACCCCCTCCTCATTACAACACACAGGTTAGGGGAGACAATGTTGATTGTGAAGATGAAGGTGGAGGCGAGTAGTCATGGCAGTTATCTATCTATTTATGTTTTTGTTATATTTTTCTGTGTCCAATTTCAAATATGATTGTTATTTTGGGTTGTTGTATTTGACATGATATGTTATATTTCTGAGATTGTAATTTTTATGAAATGGGTACTTATTTTTGATATTATATTACATCCTTTCCGCTATGAGGATTTGGTAGCAAGATAAATAGCTTTGTGTATGTTTCATTATATTAATTTTACCAACCAACGACCAGCTTTGGAATGGTCCTAAGGTTCAATGGGATTTTATTGGGCCGAAATTCGGCCCGTTTCGAGGCAGGTTGTTACTGGTTCTCTAAAATGCATAATTTTGTAATATTTGAAAAAGAATTTCCCATAAACTTACTCGAAAATATCCTTATAAAAGATTTCATAACTTCATTTGGAAACCATTGATGTGAAAATCAAATATATATACTTATTAAAGTATGATTTTTCAAAGAATGATTTGTTTGAAAGTAAGGAAATCAACTTGAAACCTTTTAAGAGTAGCTAAAATTGATGTTGCGATAAGATTGAAAATTTTGAAGTTTTAGGGAGATATATCTTTTCCTTTGCCTATTCAAAGTTTGTTTGTTCATCGAATCAGGAATTCAATCGATTGTCCTTCTTTGGATGGTTGTTTTCATAGACTTTGCTTGATTATTAAAGTTTCCATTAATCAACTTCCTTGGATTGGTGATTTGACTAGGCCCGACGGTGGGATCAAAAGCTTAATTGACTATCAATCTTCGGATTCTTGCTTTGGCCAGGCTCGAAGGTGGGACTAAAGGCTTTGATAGAGTTAGGGGTATGCCCTAGGGGCAATTATGTAATTTGTTACATATATCTAACTCGTTGACCAATCTTGTTCGAAATAAAGGTATTTTCTTTCTATTATATACTTGATATAATGTGGTTATATTAATTAATCAATTTAATTAAAAGTATATTTAATAGAAAATCCATAAATGGTATGTTTTTTGATAGTAGTTACAAAGTGATGTAACCGTGAATAATTTATCACAATGAAACAAATATACTATTTTTAATGTTCCAAGTCAAGATGCATCGAGACTGGATATCGATGTATCCGCTGAGACTAGAGTATGTGACGATCTCCAAATGTTGGGCAGTGTATTACTCTTAACTGCTGGAGGCACCAAGGGGTTACGTTCTGATAGTTATTGGATAACTATGGAATGACTTACTCGATAGTTTTCTGTTGGTTAATATAACTAAGGTCAAGCAGATAATATCGATGTGACTAATTTACACAGTTCTCTCGACTTGAGAATACCGTTAATCTTCAATGTGGAAGCTCCGCTTTGATTATAGTTAAATCGTAGCACAGCGTCTATTGAACGACTATAGTTGGGTCAAGTGGAATCATTGAAAGTGAAACACTATTCAAGAGAGGATTCGTCTCCTCAGTTATATGAGTTTAGTATCACGGTCAACTGAAGTCAACTTAAAGTCAAAGTCTCCGGCCAGAGCATTTTGGTTAATAATAATTGTTATTATTGAACTAAGGACTTTGTATTTGGACTATAAAGTTGAATGCAGAAGATATTGGAATTTTGACCATTACCAAATTCCATAAATCCAAAGTGATATAGTTTTGACGAAGAGAATTGGTGTAAATAATTGTCACTATTAGGTACGCATATAATAAGTAAAATTGGATTTTACCTAAAAGATGTGTAAGCGTTATATTTGGCCAAAATGTCACACCACCTACTAAGTAACATGGGAATGTTAATATTCGAATAGTTCGATATTAATCGTTGACTGAATTTACACCTTTGAGTCGCACAACCGAAATGATGAATGCTTCGAAAACCATATGATTTAGTTAATTTATAACCATTAAAAATTAATTAAATTAAGTAATATTTATTAAATATTAACCATTAAATTTTTGTTTATTTATTTGATTTGTTTGAATCCACTGGTATTTAATAAAATACGTATATAAAAGTTATGTATGCACGTATCGATATATGATATTGATAAAATATTTAAATCGGATTTAAATAGATTAATTACTAAATGGGTTTGGGAATATTTGAGGCCCATGTAGCTCTATTCATAGAAGTCCATAAGAAAAGGAGGCATAAAATCCAGAGGTTGGATCTAGAAAATGAAGGGAGGAGGTTAAGGAAGGATCCCTCTATAAATATGTTATCTTCCATTCACTGGTGTCTCTTAATCAGTCCCCTTCTAAACCCTAGCCTCCATCTTCATTTCTCTACCTTCTTGGCCGAAATTTCATGGCTTCTAAGCCACAATAATTCTCAAAACAAAATCAAAACAAATTAATTAAAATAAATTCAAAAGTGGTGCTTCAGATTGTTGCAATTTCTGGAGGTGATTCAATCGGATCTAGAAGCATTTATCATTTAAGGTATGAATCATAGGCAACATCAACAAGGTAAATTCCATTAGTTATTTATTTATTCCATGATATTATAGATCTAGTAGTTGATTCATTTTTAAAATTGTATATATGCATTTGTTGTCCCTTATAAGCATACAATTATAGATCTTAAAGTAGTATAACTTGTTATCATTAGAATTGGTTTTCATTTGAAGTTGATAACTTCTATTCATGATTTTTAATGTTAATTTCTATTGATTTTGATCTAAGTATAGATCTGGCAATTAACTTGTTATTCTAATTAACTTTATTTTATTTAATTGTTAACAATAGTTTACATTGATTCTAATTTTGTTTTCTACTTTAAGATTCATACATATACATAAATGCATGTGTGTGTATATGTATGTGCATGTTAAAATAATTTTGAAATAATTTAAAAGGTTTTAAGAATTTTTTTATTAACATATACATATAAATTATACTTATATTTGTTGATTAAAATCTATTATCAGACTGTTTTACTAAATTAGATTACTGCGTTTTTGGTAATAAATCTTAAATTGATTACAATTGATTTGATTGAGTTGATTTATTAATATTAAAGGATTCATTAATAATACATATAGTGATATTTTTAAACATATATATATATATATATGTGTGTGTGTGTGTGTGTGTGTTATGTATACATGCACACACATACATATATATACACTGTATTTATGTATAAATATGAATCAACATAATATTTTTATTATACAAAATATACTTTGGACAAAGTTTTTATTATAATAAATATCTATGTTTGATTCTATATTAAATTATTAACACATACATATTGGTCACATTTGGATTTATTGATTAAGATCTATTTCAAATTGATTTACTAAATTAGATCACTACATGTTTGGTAATAAATCTTGAATGGATTATAGTTGACTTGGTTGAATTAATTTAGTATATTTAGAGGATTCATTTACAATACATATATAAACATACACACACACACAATTAGTTAATAATACAACATACTTCTATTGCTGACTGTTTATATCCTTATATCACGATGCCAATTGATTATCATTTATATGCTACATTAATTTAGTTTACCAAATGGGAAATTAAATCAATCATCTTTGTTACTCTTTATCTATTTCCTTTATGTGTTTAACTATCCATTTATTTCTAGTTATATGTCTAACATTGTCATAAATTAATTGCACCTATCATATGTTGCTCTTACAGAATTTACAGTATAATATATATTTGTTTATACTCACATTCATGCCATATATATGTTGGTGATTAATGACATTCATATAATTAATCAATTTAATTAAAGAGAGGTAAATGAAAGGTTTCTCTCTCCATATAAATAATTTGTCCTTCATTAATTAAATAAGTTAAGAGAAGGAAATGAAAAGTTTCCTTCTTTAAATAAATATATGCCTCCTCATTAATTCAATAACTTAAGAGATATTTGATGTGCACATAAATGTGCATATATTTCATCCATATTTTATCTCTTTTTATTTAAATAAACATCATATTTGGGCAATTGTACATGTTAAAACCAAAATTTAATTATTTTTCAAACCATCATATTTTCATCTTCATTCAGGGGCAAAATGGTCATTTTTATGCAAATTTGAGAATTTTCACTTGGACATTTTTGATGATTTTTATAGGAATTTGGATGCATATGGAAGAGGCTTATATGAAGATACATGCATGCACAAATGAATACAAAGGAAAGAAGAGGGAAATAATTCAAAGTGAAGATTATGGAGGACCCACCTACCCACCTACCTTAATGTACAAATTAGAGGCTAATGAACATGCTTATGGAATTAATGGCTTCATGTACACTTAAATGATGATTAGTGGAAGCTAATGATTACTTGGCCTCCACACTTCCTAAGGGGTATTTTGGGAAGCCCCCTAAAAATAGAATTAGGGTTTTATGCATGTATAAATAGCCCTCTTATGTACATACAAATCATCTTCTACTCTTTCATTTTACTTAGGAATTTAAGAGATCAAATTGTAAGCTCAATGTTCTATGAAATAAAAATGGCTTCCAAGCCTCTTTCTTCTCCTTTTTCTACATGCTTTTTTTTTTATGTTAATGCTTTTATTTATGTTCTTTTCTTTTCTTTGTTAGTAGAATAGTTTTACATTCATGCAAGTAGTGTAGCTTAATTTCTTTTGTTGTATGTAGTTTAATTACATTCTCTTCTTTGCTTATTCTCTATTTTCTTCTCTTTTTAATGTTGAAAGTTACTTGTGTTGCTTCAATGCCACAAATGAGTAGCTAAACCCCTTCAATTTAGGGGTAATGAAGCTCTCAAATCTTATGTAATTTCAACATTTTATGATTTATGATCTCATTTGGTTTATGCTTCATGAAGTGAGTTTTGATGCAAGTTTATACAAGTGGGTTTGATAGTTTATATTGCTTATGCAAATGAGCTATTCTTATTCAACATAAACACACTTTGCATCATCATTTGCTAATCCATTTTTGATTGTGAAATTAAAGTAAAAATGAAATTTGATGATCTATATTACTAGTTACAATATTAAATAGATCATACTTAAAATAGCTTTTGCTTTGGCTTCATTTTCATGAGAATTATAAGTGGTTTGTTTGTTGTATTATAGTTTGATGGTTTGAGTTATGTTAATTAATAATATAAACAAACCATACTTATGATAAATACAACAATATTTCACTTAATATCAAAAGCTAGAGATCACAAATTGTTTGTTTTTTTATTTACAAAAATATGAGAGTGGATTTGCCTCTAAATTGTTCTCTAGTTCAATAGTTTTTAAATCACATTTTAATTCTAGCTTTAGCTTCTTTTTGTAGTTAACAACTTTCATCTCACTTTGGTCTAATTTGATTGAATAGATTTTTAATCTCTCACAATTCCCTGCGGATCGACCCGTACTCGCCACGTACTTCAATAGTACGCCGTGCGCTTGCGGTTATTTTTAATTTAAAATCGTTCGACGATTTTCTAAACCGATAGAATTTCCGTCGACGAACAATAGGAAATGAAAAGTTTCTTCTCTAAATAAATTTAATAAGTTACCGTTACACACAAATATGTACATAAAAGTATATTTGATATACTCTAATTTACATACACATTAAATCAAATTTTAAACTTTATTTCTAAATCTAAATTAAATAAAGATTTTATTTAAAAGAAAACTTAGAAAATTTCTAAGTATGTTTAGACTTCATAGGCCTGTTAATGATCCAAAATGATAAATTTTTTGTAATTCACCCATTTCTTCCGCTACGGGCTGGCCCATTTCCAACAATGGTATCAGAGCCCAATTACCTATGCGATCTAAATTAGTCATGTTAGAGCTAACTAATTAAGCTTGCGCACTTAGTACGGTGTCTAGAAATGTGATGTCTAGGATTGGAATTGGGTAATCAAGTACCCTATCCTACCTGGTTACCTGCTTGGCCTCAAAGGTGATGTGAGCCCAAAGGTTGCTCCTAATAGAAAAGGCCCAATTTGAATTGGGCCTTGGGCTAATTTTCAAAATAGTTTTGAAAATTAAGACATGATTTTAAATTTAAAAGTTAAATTTAAAATAAAAACATGTTTATTATAAAAGTTTATAATATAACATAAATTTTCAAAATGTTTGAAATTGTAATGAAAAGTTCAAAATGTTTGAAATTATGTAAATATTAATTTCGAAATTTAAAATTATTAATAAGATTAATAATATAAATTAATTAAATTAGTTAATTAATTAATACTTATATGCATGTATTATATATGTTGATATATGTTATGTTATTTTAAAGTGTTTAAAATAACATAAGCATACATGTATGTATATAAGATAAATTTTCGAAATTAATATAATTCAATTAAAATTGTTTAATTAATAAAGTAATTAAAGGTCAGTTAATTAACTAAAAATATGCATATATAAGATATATGTGTCTTACTATAAAGGTTATAGTAGATATGTCCAACATAAAAGTTGTATTGGAATACTAATTTAAAGTTAATTAAAGGGTTAATTAATTAAATAAGATTTAATTAATTAAACATCATACATAAGACTATCATACGAGTAATATGAAATATAAAAGTTATATAACAATAAAACTTATATGATATGAATGTAAAAACTAAAGATGGAACATTAAAGAAACCCAAATAGACTTAAGGAATAAATACATACATAAATGTACGTATACTGTGATTTCTAATGTGTTTGACACTTGAATCATAAGGGTATTTCATAAGAAATACATTATTCCATAAGTCGATATCACTCAATATAATATATTGAATATTATGAATCTTCAATATAATGTTGTCCTCTACCATATATATATATATTAATAAATTACTTTCATACTCCTTAGTTGTTAAAGAAACTCAAGCCGGAGATGTTATGTGTAGTGTTATTAATATATTGAGCAGATTAGGTAAGATAACTATATGTATTTGTTGAGCAAACTCAAGATACATATGTTATACTTAGGCCATCACGATATGGTAGGTACGAGTGATCTCTTTCGATTTGTTGAGCAAACTCAAGGTCAAAATGAGATTAGGACAAGGAAAAATGGGTCAGGAGTTGTATGTGATACAACTGATAGGGAGTTATCCATAGTTTGTGGGGCTATGATTTGTTGAGAAAACTCAAGGTCAGAATACCAAGACAGACGAGTCCTAACACCCACTAGTAAAGTCGAAAGACTTCTATGTTTCATCTTAGGGTTTGGATAAACATAAAAGACTAGTGGGTGCCTTATTAGAAAAATGAAATGGTAACATTTAACCTTTCTAATATTATAAGAACATATGCTAAATAATGTTATAATTATCTACAATGATAAATTTGTGCATTTAATGTGATTGATAAAATATTTATCAATTAACATATACAAATGAACTGAATTGAAAGTTGACAAATGGAAATATAATACCCACTATTAAATTCCTATTGTATGTTAACGTTTCAACACCCATGCAAGTGCCTGATTTTACAACTACTGAATAAATTCGTCGTTTGGTCACTTACGCATTTATTTAGTCAAGACCATGTATTGCATTCTATGAGTTTTGAACTCTAAAAGCAATACAAGACTATGGATATTTGATCCATATACAATTGCATATAAAAATCATATGGTGAATGGTCAAAGTTTGTAATGTACAATATTTTGATGAAATTAGTTCATCCGAAAAACCAAATAAACCTTAGTACGAGATCGAGTATTCAGTCTGATTAATTACAAAAGGGATCATATTGTGTTAATGTAACACAAGACCAAAAACTACAAGATAGATCTAAGATCTCGATCGCTGAAATGTCATTATGTTCGGTTTATGTAAAGTGCAACATATTTGATGTCCTTAAATGTTAAGTATAATCGAATGCGCTTTTGTAAAGAGTTTGTTATGATATTATAATAAGGTTGAATAGTTTGACCATTGAAAGGAAAACGAATGTATAAGAATAGATGTAATTTAAGGTATAGTTGGGATGAAGAGAATGAATAGTCACTTCTGCTTTGTAGAGAAACATTGGAAATGGGAATTGTAATAATAATTGATACTTAATATTGGAATAAGAAATATGATTTATATTTTGAAATGTATTTTCATATAGAAAATTATTTTCTACGAGATTTATTTCTTTGAGTTCAAGATATTTGATCGACAAACTCTCCACTATAAATAGTTGCAGTGTATGAAATAAACAAATCATATTAAGTGAATAATGGACCTTCGAATTTAGTACGCTATTATAGTAATGGTGGAAATAGTGGGAGCATGCCATATAGCACTTATTAACTGCATCATAGTACGAAAATTGTTTTCATAAAACTTACCATACATTATTTATGAAATAATGATTATTTTTCGGTATCGACTGAAAAAAATAGACATAGCTATATTTCAATATGAATATTCTTTGTGAAATAAAACTATAATGTGGTAATTTTTTTATAACAAAAGTGATGCATTGGAAAATACAAAAGTATCTAATATTATTTACAGTTGTTTTGGAATTATAGACTAAGCCGTAGTTTTGAGAAATAATTTTATTGTATGATTTTGAATCATATGACACTTGTTAATTATATCTCAAACAATAAAGGGCTATGCACCCATTTAGTGGGAGTATCATAAGAGTTAATGACTCTTCGGATTGATACATATAGATGTATGCAATCGTAATTCTATATATACCAAAACGGTTCCACGTACTTCGTCATATTCACAAATGAGTTATCATCGTCATGGACATGTGTATTTAATACACACGTAGTATGTCAAAGGTAAACTTACAGAATATAAAACAGAAGTAAATAAAATAACAAGCGATATAAATGATTTGATTTGATCGAATGAGTGAGTATATTGGAAAATGTTCCGAACGTACCTAAAATGAATAAAGATTCAATCTTAAAATTACTCCTTCATGTGATACATAATGATGCATCGATATGAAGTAATCGAACTTTGTTGGACAATGTATGATTAATTGTGAGTGAAGTTGAGTTAATTTCTTTCTATAAGGTAATGTACTTAAGGGTAGTACACACGGTTAATGTTATTTCATCTGAATAACAGTTTATTAAATTTTACAAGATAAGGGTTTATAAGAAACTCCAACATATACTAGGCCAAGGAGTTGGCAGGTTGTGTGAGTCGAAAGGTTGCACGTAATAATTGTTTGTAAAGGATCTTGTATGAATATCCCCAAAAGATTTTTTGGAAGACTAACATTGGATGACATATTTATGTTTTGAACATAAGTTGCAAACTAAAACCAAATCAGTTTTATAAATAAAGAAATTCATAAAACATTTATGAATACCTATTCTGTTGCACTGAGAAATTGTTTTAAGAAATTCCAACTTCATTATGAAGAATTTTTTTAAGGAATTACTGGTGGTAAAATGGAATTGGATACGATCCATAGATTATACTGATTAGATGAGATGAAATTAAATTAACTAACCTAAATGAACACAATGCATTACAGTGTCTGATCAGTATTCTCGCACGTTGAAGAGAAACTATGAGTTTCTTATCAATGTCGAAAATATATAATCCTCGGCTGTTTAATTAAACCATTAAGAGTGTTGACTCTATATGGTATGATGCGCAAATCCGAAAGAATTCCAAGTATGCTATCAAAATATGATTTTGGTAGTCGTAACCGAAGGGATGTGATTCATTGGTCGCGACTATGTCTTATGATCAAGACTAATGCAGTTGGAATTAAATGAGTAATGTTGATAAGAATAATATCACAAATTTCAATTGTTGAAATTGGCGTAATAGATTCGATATTCAACATGTTCAAGTCAGTTTGGATTAACTCACAAAATTTTCACTTGATAAGTCCTATTGTTTTGGTACATGTATTGAAACAAAAAATTCTAAATAACGATCTAGAGTAAACTGTTTACACATATTAACCAAAAATGTCTCAAAGTCAGTGGGAGCGATATTGAGTTTGTGAGTCTTTGGATATGGTCCAAGAAATGATATGAAAGTATCATTTTATAAGCATCAAGATTGAATGAGTACTTTGATAGAAATATCAAATAGTTTGACTTTCAATCAAAGTGTAGAGAAAGCGTGTGTTCATAAGAAAGAATGTTAAAAGGTACATTGATATTTCTAAACTATAAGTAAACAACACGTTGTTGATTTTAACGATGTACTTGTGTCAAAATCAGCCTTAATTGTTTTAATACTCAACATTGGATTAATAAATGATGTCTTTTATAGTAAGTATAAAAGATGTCGGGATTGTCCCAAATGATATGCAAGGACACCTTATTAAAATGTTTAATACGGAACATGTAAGATTGATTCCTTTACATTGGCAAAAGGAATTATCATACATGTTATGTTGTCTAGGATATCACGATTTGTTTATGTATTTGATACAAAAAGCAAATATCAAATACAAATTGATATCACTAAATGGTTGTTTGAAGTGTTCTCATGTATTTATGAAATACTAGAGAATTGTTTATAGAAACAATAAATTCCTAATGAAGGAATGTTCAAACTCAAACTTTCACAAGTAATATTGAGTATAATATGTCAATAACAAATCTTTAAGTAGGAAATGTTCCAAATGAAAGATCGTGGCTGATTCAATGAAAAAGGCTAGGTACATCGCCTTGAATAGCGCCGCAATAAAAATAATGTACATAAAAATATAAGTGCACAAATTTATAACTGAGCCAATTCCAAATGTTGAGAATCTCATGACATAGTTATATGATAACAATGTCGTAACATAGTTCGCAACAGAACTTAGAGCTCACTTGAAGTCGAGAGACATACTCTGAACTGTTCCACATGATAAAACAGTTTATCACTGTCAGAGAGAGTCGATTGACAGAGTAGATAATTAAAACATAACAGCATACCCGTTCACAAAGGGACTGACCCAATAATTGGCTTTGAGAAAACTGATTGAAGAAGTTGGAATAAGATTCCATAATTGACTCCAAGTGCAAGTGGGAGATTGATAGAGTTAGGGGTATGCCCTAGGGGAAATTATGTAATTTGTTACATATATCTAACTCGTTGACCAATCTTGTTTGAAATAAAGGTATTTTCTTTCTATTATATACTTAATATAATGTGGTTATATTAATTAATCAATTTAATTAAAAGTATATTTAATAGAAAATCCATAAATGGTATGTTTTGTGATAGTAGTTACAAAGTGTTGTAACCGTGAGTAATTTATCACAATGAAACAAATATACCATTTTTAATATTCCTAGTCAAGATGCATCGAGATTGGATATCAATGTATCCGTTAAGACTAGAGTATGTAACGTTCTTCAAATGTTGGGCGGTGTATTACTTATGACTGCTGGGGGCACCAAGGGGTTACGTACTAATAGTTATTGGATAACTGTGGAATGACTCACTCGATAGTTTTCTGTTGGTTAATATAACTAAGGTCAAGCAGAGAATATCGATGTGACTAATTTACATAGTTCTCTCGACTTGAGAATTCCGTTAATCTTCAATGTGGAAGCTCTGCTTTGATTATAATTAAATCGTGGCACGACGTCCATCGAACAACTATAGTTGGGTCGAGTGGAAGCATTGAAAGTGAAACACTATTCAAGAGAGGATTCATCTCCTCGGTGATATGAGGTTAGTATCTCGGTCAACTGAAGTCAACTCAAAGTCAAAGTCTATGGCCAGAGCATTTTGATTAATAATAATTGTTATTATTGAACCAAGGACTTTTTTTTTGGACTATAAAGTTGAATGTGGATGATATTGGAATTTTGACCATTACCAAATTCCATAAATCCGAAGTGATATAGTTTTGACGAAGAGAATTGTTGTGAATAATTGTCACTATTAGGTACCGATTATAATAAATAAAATTAGATTTTACCTAAAAGATGTGTAAGCGTAACCAAAATGTCACACCACCTGCTAAGTGACGTATGAACATTAATATTTGAATTGTTCGATATTAATCCCTGACTGAATTTACACCTTTGAGTCCCACAACCGGAATGATCAATGCTTCGAAAACCACATGATTTAGTTAATTTATAACCGTTATAAATTAATTAAATTAATTAATATTTATGAAATATTAATTATTAAATTTTTGTTTATTTATTCATTTGATTTGTTTGAATCCATTAGTATTTAATAAAGTACGTACGTAAAAGTTATGTATGTATATATCTATATATGATATTGATAAAATATTTAAATCAGATTTAAATAGATTAATGACTAAATGGGTTTGGGAATATTTTGAGGCCCATATAGCTTTATTCATAGAAGGCCATAAGAAAAGGAGGCATAAAATCCAATGGTTGGATCTAGAAAATGAAGGAAGGAGGTTAAGGAAGGATCCCTCTATAAATATGGTATCTTCCATTCACTGGTCTCTCTTAATCACTCTCCTTCTAAACCCTAGCCCCCATCTTCATTTTTCTACCTTATTGGCTAAAATTTCATGGCTTCTAAGCCACAAAAATTCCTAAAACAAAATCAAATCAAGTCAAATAAAATAAATTCAAAGGTGGTGCTTCAGATTGTTGCAATTTCTGGAGGTGAATTAATCAGATCTAGAAGCATTTATCATTCAAGGTTCGAATCATAGGCAACATCAACAAGGTAAATTCCATTAGTTATTTATTTATTCCATGATATTATAGATCTAGTATTTGATTCATTTTCAAAATTGTATATATGCATTTGTTGACCCTTATAAGCATACAATTATAGATCTTAAAGTAGTATAACTTGTTATCATTAGAATTGGTTTTCATTTGAAGTTGATAACTTCTATTCATGATTTTTAATGTTAATTTCTATTGATTTTGATCTAAGTATAGATCTGGCAATTAACTTGTTATTCTAATTAACTTTATTTTATTTAATTGTTAACAATAGTTTACATTGATTCTAATTTTGTTTTCTACTTTAAGATTCATACATATACATAAATGCATGTGTGTGTATATGTATGTGCATGTTAAAATAATTTTGAAATAATTTATAAGGTTTTAAGAATTTTTTTATTAACATATACATATAAATTATACTTAGATTTGTTGATTAAAATCTATTATCAGACTGTTTTACTAAATTAGATTACTGCGTTTTTGGTAATAAATCTTAAATTGATTACAATTGATTTGATTGAGTTGATTTATTAATATTAAAGGATTCATTAATAATACATATAGTGATATTTTTAAACATATATATATATATATATATATCTGTGTGTGTGTGTGTATGTGTGTGTGTATATGTATATGTATATATATTATGTATACATGCACACACATACATATATGCACACTGTATTTATGTATAAATAAATATGAATCAACATAATATTATTATTATACAAAATATACTTTGGAAATTTTTTTTATTATAATAAATATCTATGTTTGATTCTACATTAAATTATTAACACATACATATTGATCACATTTGGATTTATTGATTAAGATCTATTTTCAAATTGATTTACTAAATCAGATCACTACATGTTTGGTAATAAATCTTGAATGGATTATGGTTGACTTGGTTGAATTAATTTAGTATCTATGGAGGATTCATTTACAATACATGTATAAATATATATACACACACGATTAGTTAATAATACATATATACTTTTATTGTTGACTGTTTATATCCTTATATCACAATACCAATTGATTATCATATATATACTACATTAATTAAATTTACCAAATGGGAAATTAAATCAATCATTTTTGTTACTCTTTATCTATTTCCCATATTTTCTTTATGTGTTTAACTATCCATTTATTTTTAGTTATATGTCTAACATTGTCATCAATTAATAGCACCTAACATATGTTGCTCTTACAGAATTTACAGTATAATATATATTTGTTTATACTCATATTCATGCCATATATATATGTTGTTGATTAATGACATTCATATAATTAATCAATTTAATTAAAGAGAGATAAATGAAAGGTTTCTCTCTCCGTATAAATAATTTGTCCTTCATTAATTAAATAAGTTAAGAGAAGGAAATGAAAATTTTCCTTCTCTAAATAAATTTATGCCTCCTCATTAATTCAATAACTTAAGAGATAGGAAATGAAAAGTTTCATTCCCTAAATAAATTTAATAAGTTACCGTTACACACAAATATGTACATAAGAGTATATTTGATATACTCTAATTTACATACACATTAAATTAAATTTTAAACTTTATTTCTAAATCTAAATGAAATAAAGATTTTATTTAAAAGAAAACTTAGAAAATTTCTAAGTATGTTTAGACTTCATAGGCCTGTTAATGATCCAAAATGGTAAATTTTTTGAAATTCACTCATTTCATCCACTGCAGACTGGCCCATTTCTAACAGGCTTTTCGTCCATCTCCCTTGGATGGGTGCTTTGACAATGTCTGGCGGCCCGATCAAAGGCTTAATTAACCATCACTCTTTTGATGGTTGCTTTGGCCAGGCCCAAAGGCTGGACCAAAGGTTTTTTGTCCACCTCCCTTGGATGGGTGCTTTGACC
This sequence comes from Allium fistulosum, assembly GCA_030737815.1. Lineage (NCBI taxonomy): Eukaryota > Viridiplantae > Streptophyta > Magnoliopsida > Asparagales > Amaryllidaceae > Allium > Allium fistulosum. The sequence goes on from CM060905.1 coordinate 93,192,335, forward strand.
AGGCTCAGTGGAAGGATCAAAGGCTTAATTGACCATTGCTCTTTGGATGGTTGCTTTGGCTAGGCCGAAGGCGGGACCAAAGGCTTTTCGTTCATTTCCCTAGGATGGGTGCTTTGACCAGGACCGGCAGCAAGAGAACGACTTAATGGACCATCACTCTGGATGGTTGATTTGCCAGGCCTGAAGGTAGAATCAAAAGCTTTTCGTCCATCTTCTTTGGATGGGTGCTTTGACCAAGCCCGACGGTGGGATCAAAGGCTTAATTGACCATCACTCTTTGGTTGATTGTTTTGCCCGGGCCTGATGGCTTGACCAAAGGCTTTTCATCCGTCTCCTTTGGATGGATGCTTTGACAAGGCCCAATGGTAGAATCAAAGCTTAATCGACCATCACTCTTTGGGTGGTTGATTTGGCCAGGCTCGAAAGCGGGACCAAAGGCTTTTCGTCCATCTCCCTTAGATGGCTGCTTTGACCAGAACCGGCTGCTAGATCAAAGGCTTAATTGACCATCATTCTTTGGATGGTTGCTTTGGCCAAGACCAAAGGTTTTTTCCTTTTCCGGTTGTGAAGGATGCCTTTGTTTAAGAATCTTACCAACCTCGCTAGGTCGGAAGTTAAGTTTGAATGCATGCATTTCACCTTCAGGGGCAGTTAGTTAGATGGCATCGCTCTTCCATCCAATGTCATTCTGGGTAATTTGCTTTATTCATTCAATGTCACGAAATGTGGTCGCAAGTGTTCGGCATTCCAAGTCATTCGTATCATATTTCCATCAGATTTACTTAATCGGTATATCCCTAGCTGGATTTTTTTGTAAATGACTAGCGGTCCTTCCCAGTTTGATCTAAGAGGATCGTCTGTGGGATCCTTTATGTTCGTGATTATTTTCCTTAAGACCAAGACTCCTTTCTTGAATGTCCTTTCTTTCACTTTTGAATTATAATACTTTGTGCTTCTATATTGATATTCCATGGTTCGAATAGCAGCTTGGTCTCCTAATTCGTTAAGAAAGTCAAGCGATTCCCTTTTAATTCTTGATTCGTCTCATAGCTATAAGCAATTCTTCGACACGAGGTAACTTCGACTTCAACTGGTATCGTTGCCTCAAATCCATAGGTTAATAAGTGTGGAGTGTGTCTGGTAGCAGTCCTCATGGATGCTCTTTTTTTTAGCAAAGCTAGCGGGGTTGACTAGTCCCCTACCAGTTTTATTGCAGAAAACAATAAAATCTTGTTATAATACAATAAAAGTAACAAGAGAGAAAATAGAGAAAGAAATAAAAAAAAGAAAAAGGAAAGATCGAAGGAAGAAAAAGAACATACATAAAATCGACCAAATCATGTCCAATTAAGGACAAAACCAGAAGGAAACTTGGTAGACGTCTTCAACTGTATGCGTGTTCTTCTCATGATTTCAATCCAAAAGCTTTCTAGGGTTCTTTTTTTGCTTTCAAAAACAATATCATTTCTACCCTTCCAAATAACATCAACATATGTCTTGGTGCACATTGCATTCAGAATAGCAACATTTGTTTTCCGTCGCGATGACTTATAAACAATGTTCCATTCATTAACAGGATCAATACAAGGAGGCTGTCTTCCGATTTTTAAAACGAGGCGCTGCCATAGGGGAAGGAGAACAGGGCAATCGAAAAAAAGGTGGGAATTTGTTTCATCATGCATCAGACATAAAACACAGTCAATATCACATTGCAACCCGTATTCTCTAAGGACTGATTTAGTCAATAAGGCATTTTTAAGAACCTTCCATAGTCATGGATATTCTATATGACCATAAAAAGAGTTCATCGACCCAATTTCCTTTGGCTTTTCCTAATCATTTCTTTAGGATGTTCCTTATGGTTTTATTTGCTGCCTTTACTGCCCCGTCGGCCCATGGGTGAGTTACTAATGAATTTTTTTTATGATTCTGTTCTTTTCACAGAAGGGAGTGAACTGCTCACTTTCGAATTGGGTTCCATTGTCGAAGAAGATCTTGTTTAGAAGCCCAAATCTTGTTACTATATTCTTAATAACAAACTTTAGAACCATTTTGGCAGTTATGTTAGGTAGAAGTTCAGCTTCTACCCATTTATTTAAATAATCGATTGCTACTACAACAAATTTTGCTCCTCCTCTTGAGACCAGAAGACGATCGATTAAGTCAATCCTCCATACATCAAAGGACCATGGACTGGAAATGGTGGTTAGGTTGCTGGGTGGAAGTAGTGATATTTAGAGATTCTTTGGCACTTGTTGCACCTTTTGACCTAATTTATGGCCTCTTCTATCATTCGGGGCCAGAAATATCCTTGTCTCATCACTTTTTTGGCTAGTTTTATTCCTTTCGAATGGCTATATAGAATCCTTCATGGGCTTCCATTAGCAATCTTATTCCTATTTTGGGTGTAACACATCTTAAGTAAAGCGTTGAATACCTCTTCCTATACAATATTCCATCAATTATGGTATATGAGGGGGCCTGGTACCATAGTTTTCATGCTTCTTTCTTTTCCTTTGGTAAGATTCCTTTATCAATGTATTCAACCAAGGGTGTCATCCAATTGTTTGTGTATGGGACTTTACGAGCGTATTATTTTCTGGACTTTCTCCATCATCATCTTCTTGAGAATTCTTCTTATTATGTGATTGTGGATGAACCTATGATCTAGTTAGAACCAAAGCTTCCCTGCTTAACTTCTCTTTCTCTTCTTTAATACTTAGGTTTGGTTGAAATCCAAGGGGTATGATTTTGACTTCTGGCACTCCTCGTGAACTAGCCAACTTTTCTAAGGAATCCGCTTGCGCATTCTTTTCTCTTGGTATCTGGTGTATAGAGAAATCCCCAAAGTGAGCCAACATTTCGTGGATTCTTTTGATGTATTGGACTACTCATGTGTCTTTAGTTTGGAATTTCTTGTTCAATTGGTTTACCATTAGCTGAGAATCACTAAATATTTTGATTTTCAGAATATTGGGCTAGTATAGTAAGGTTAACCCTACGATCGTCGACTTATATTCTGCTATATTATTGGTTGCTGGAAAACCTAATTTCATAGCATAATGAAGTCTATGCCCATCAGGGGTAATTACAACATATCCTGCTCCTATACCCTTCTCGTTTGATGCTCTGTCTATGTATAATTGCCATTTCAGTTCAAGTTTCCTTTCTCCCTCTAACTGTTCCTCAATGAATCATGTGCATTTGCTACAAAGTCTGCCAAAACTAGTTCTTTGATTGACGTCCTGGATAGGTATTCAATATCATACTTGCTTAACTCCATTCCCTATTTTATTAGCCTTCTTGATGCCTCGGGTTTACTTAGGGTTTGCCTCAGTGGGTAATTGGTTAGGACTTTGATTAGATGAGCTTGAAAATAAGACCTTAGCTTCCATGTTGACAACAATAAATAATATGCTAACTTTTCTATAATCGGGTACCTAGTTTCAGCATCTTTTAGCCTTTTGCTTGCATAGTAAACAGGGAATTAGATTCCATTTTCCTCTCTTACCGAAACCTAGCTGATGGCATGTTCCATACGACCATGTATAGAAATGTCTTCTCCTTCTACGGGGCTCGAGAGTATCAGAGGTGATTCTAGATGATTTTTCAACTTCTGGAAAGCTTTTTGACATTCCTCTATCCATTCGAAGGTTTACTTTTTCTAAATTACATTGAAAAAAGGGATAAAGCTATGCTTTGGATATGAACCGATTAAAAGCTGCAACTCTTCCATTTAATCTCATCGCTTCCTTGCATGTTTTAGGTGGTGCCATATTCTAATAGCTTTTATCTGATCGGAGTTGATTTTACAGGAAAATAGTATGAAGGACAAAATTCATCAAATTTTTAGCTTTAAGGACGTGCTCTCAATTTTTTAGTTAGAAAGACAAACTTTTCAATATAATATAGTAGAAAGACAGTTTTTAGCTTCAAGGACAGTACTACTGTGTAGTACCAGTTTTGTGAACTATAGCAGCAGTTTTGAAGTATTTAACATTTTATTATTTGTAGTAGTATTTTTATGATTTGTAATATCGTTTTGTAGGTGGAGTATGTAATCTTAGACTACAATGCTATTTTGTAGTAGCATTTTACGAGTTGTAATAGTATTTTTAATTGAATTAAATAAGAATAAAATAATAGTATATAGTATCAGTTGTGTTCAACGTTTTTTGTTGTATTTTACTTGTAAAAAAATTACAATTGTAGTATCATTTTATTTTATTTTTTAATACTTATTATGCTTGTAGTAGCAGATTTTGAATTGTAGTTGTTTTTTTTGAATTGTAGTAGAAGTTTATACACAGTTAATAGTATTTATGAATTATAGTATCAGTTTATGTTATCTCGCCTTTTGGCAAGGCCGTGATACCAGGAACTTAACTGGAAACCAAGGACAGTCCATCCCAAAGATCGGTTATACTCAGGTTCGCCATGGATGTCGATAAATTTTGTCCGAGTCCGGATCAAGCTACAATTGGCAAGACATTACAAGCAAAGCCGTGAAAGCAAATATTCCAAGTTTCAGGTCAATCGGAGTCCATATGCACGAGATATGATCGATACGAGTAAAGAGAACACACCGTTCGTGTCCATCCTGTTGATGATTGTTCGCATCCATCAGAAGTTCTGCATATTCGTATCCATCGGCGAACATCTGTTCGTATCCATCGGAACATGCCGCTTCGTATCCATCAGCTGAAGGGCCTTGTTCGAATCCATCAGGTGACCTTAGTTCGTATCCATCAGGTGACTTTAGTTCATATCCATCAAATAATCACTACTTCATATCCATTGAGTAACCACTGTTCGTATCCATCAAGGCCAAACAGAACCGTCATCTGTTCGTATCCATCAAGTTGGAGCAACTTCGATCGATACGAACAAGGCCTCACAGTCGATACGAACTGAGCTACTCCCATCGATACGAATTGGACCATATCCATCGATACGAACAAGGCAACTGCCATCGATACGAACTAGGCGAAAATATGGGGAAGACTCGGTCGACTCGGCATAAAAAGTGGATCGATCCGAAGAGTGAGCAACATGTCAATTTGAAGGCACGTGCCTGGATCGATTCGAACCGATCGATATGAAAGCATCGATTCGAACGCGACAACCTCCATAAAATTGCAAGTTTGCATCGATCATAACTTGCAATCCACAAGTCCAAATGCAATGAAATTTTCACAGGAGCTTACGTACGAGCTGAGGAATGTTCATGCCAAGTTTCGACTCGATTGGGTCGAATCCTGATCGATACGAAATACGTTCGTATCGATCACGGATCGAGCCGAAACTTCATGGGATCGATCGCGTGGGCCCACCCACATGCCAGAAGAGGTCTCCCGAGATCTGAGTGAGATATTTGCATCATGCGTTTATAAATAGCACCTCATAGCCTGCAGAAAAAGGACCTTTTGTCTCCTTGACGTCCAGACTCTGCCGGAAACACTTTTGCGCTTCAAGGCTGCTGCTGTACTCGAATTTCACTATTATAATCTGTTGTAATCTGCTGTTATCCGCTGAAATCAGTTGTAATCATCAAAGAAATATCAATAAAGTCATCAATTTCATAGTGGACGTAGGCAATACACCGAACCACTCTAAATTCCCGTGTTCTTGTGTATTTTTATCACTTGTTTTTGGAGTATTTGTTAGATAACCCTCTTTTTCCATTTCTATTCTTCATTTTTATCTCTTCAAATACTTCCGAAGAGTGTTGTGCCCAATTTTGGTACAAACAGTTTATGAATTTTAGTAGCAGTTTTTGAGCAAATGTTCCATTTTATAGATGAAATGTGCATTTATTATGTTTGCAGTAGCAGTTTATGATTTTAGTTTTTTTGAATTATAGTAGCAATTTATACACGTTTAATAGTATTTACGAATTATAGTAGCAGTTTTATACACATTTTATGTTTTTTGATAGTAGCAGTAAATGATGCTGTATATACATTTTGATAATAGCAGTTTTATACACATTTAATAGTAGCAGTTTTATACACATTTGATAGTAGCAATTTTTTGATAGTAGACACACCTTTGATAGTAGCAGTTTTATTTACATTTGATAGTAGCAGTTTTTTGATAGTAGATATAAATGATAATGTGCGGTATCGGTTGTTCTTTTTTTAAAAGAAATTCAATGATGCACTTTTTCTTTATGTATAGTAGGATATGTATTGATGGTGATTATGAAGGAGTAAATTTAAATTGGAAAGGTAGAACTATATGTATATTTTAACTTATAATGACATTAATGATACTGCATAGTATCATTTTATTTAATAATAAGAAACTGATACTACATAGTAGCAGTGCCAAACCTGCTACATTTCAAATTATGGTGATTGTGGTGGTGTTGGGAGCGACGGCGAGGCTGGTGGTGCAGGTGATGGCGATGGGTGGTGGTGCGAAGAGTGGTGGTTGGTAATTTTGGCGGTTTGTCGTTATGACTAATTTTGGGAGAATATTTGTCGTTGTGGCTAAAATATGGAGGGTCTTCGTGAGGCTAAAAAAATATAAATTTTTGTCCTTTAAACTAGTTCCCCTTTGATTTTATTCCTATGACACTTACAATATATCCTAAGAACTTTCTAGATTGGATTCCGAAGGAGCACATTTGCGAATTTAATTTCATTTTATACTTTCTTAATACTCCAAACATCTTGCTTAAATCTTCCATCCAATCCTCCTCTTTCTTAGATTTAACTAACATATCATCAACATATACTTCTATGTTTCTTCCTGTTTGATTTCTGAACATTCTGTTCACGAGTCGTTAATATGTTACCCCAGCATTTTTTAACCTAAATGGTATTAATTTATAGCAGTACATTCCCCAATCCGTGATAAAGCTTATGTGTTCCTCATCAGGTTTAAACATTGGAATCTGATTATATCCTGAGTAATCAACCATAAAAGACAGAAATTTGTGACTACTGGTTGCACCTCTAATTAATCGACTCTGGGTAATGGATAACAATCTTTCGAACATGCTTTGTTGAGATCTGTATAATCGACGCATGTCCTCCATTTCTCATTAGTTTACCTCACTAACACTGGATTTGTCAACCATTTCGAGTAAAATACCTCCCTTATAAATCCATTCTCCAACAACCTTTTCACTTCCTCCTTCAATGTTGCGGTGTGGGTTTTGTCAAACCACCTTTTCTTCTCTCTTACCGAAACAAACTTTGGGTCGATATTGAGTGCATGACACATTACAGATGGGTCGATCCCTTCCATGTCCATGTGGGTCCATGCAAATACATCTATGCTTGATTGTGAAAACTAGATCAACCTTTCTTTAGTTTCTTTGTTCATCCTATTTCCAACTTTCATGGTTTTGGTAGAGTCATAGGAACCTAATTTTACTTCTATCAAGATTTCCATCGATTACGCATGTTCTCGCTCATCCTTTGAATCTATGCTCGGGATTATTTCTTCCAAAGCCTTGTTTTTATCATTATTAACTAGGTTTAATTCAATATACTTCCTTTTTATTACTTTGAATCTAACTTTCTTGCTGATTAATTGATTTTCCATTGGAGAAAATTTTGAGTTATTTGCCTTACATATCTATTCTTGAGGACTAATATGCAAGGACTTATGATTTTGATCACATTCATTTGATACAGGCCTATAGCAAGAACTTGTCATTTTATTAAATTCCTCAATTGTAGCAAAATACACCTCATGAGAATTAAACTGCTTTCCATGAACATTTCCCCATCCTGTTTTACAGAGAAACTTACCAATAGATGCTTCGATGGTACGAAAGCATTAATCTCATCGAGAGCCGATCTTCCAAAAAAGCATTGTAGTAGGAGGGTTGGTCCATGATCACAAACAACGTCTCAAACATCCTTGAATGTGGAGGAGTACCATTTAGACAAACAAATTAATTAGGCCTACCAAAGTAGAGCCTTTATTATTGAATCCAAAGATCGGCTCCAGGCAAGGTTCAGGCTTTTTTTTTGGAATTCACATTTGTTCGAAAGCATTTTTGAAGATGACATTCAATGTGCTGCCTATGTTTATCAGAATCTTAGATACAAGTGAAAGTCCAATTTGGACGGTTATCATAAGAGAGTCATTGTGAAGATGTCGAATTCCTCTTAGCACTTGAGGAGTTATCACCAAATCCGGCATTTTGATCGCGCTTTTAAAAGACTTCAACGGAGGCTCATCGCTCATTGAGTAGATCCCTTTTTTAGCCTTTCTCACATACCTACTTTTGGATCCCTTGCTCAAGTCTGCTATATGTGGTCCTCCATGAATCACATTGATATAGTTCATCGGTTGTAGTAAACTTTGTGGAAGATCGCTTTCCATGATGTTGGTGTTGTTGATGGGTGGCTTCTCCCTACAGATGGGCTTTTGTTCGATATTTACTAATTCTTTGAGAACTCCCTTCCAAATCATATTCTGGATAATTGCTGCCAAGACTCTACATTCATCTATCTTATGGCCATTTGGTAGGCACAATAATCTCCACCTTTGTTCAGCACTAGGTTCATTTTTACTTTAAATAATCAAATTCGTCTTTCGTAATAGCATATGTATAAGAGATAGGCTGGTTCAATTCAATAGCATTTGCCTTGGCAAATTCTTCCCACGTTCCCTTTGGTTCGGAACCGAAAAGTTCCTCTTCTCCCCTTGATTTCTCCTGTAATGGAATATTTCATCCATTCGTATGAACTTGTCAGCCTGAAAGTGAAAATCTTGTAAGTCTCTACGTATATAGATGTATAGCTCTTTCTAGAATGTTGTATCTTCGATTAAACCAGATTTGACCGCCATCAATTTATCTATGCCACCCACCCTTTCCACTTTATTAATTTGCATTAAATCATTTTAAGTAGTCCCTTAGCAATTCCCTCGGCTTTTGTTTGATGCTAGCTAGTATGCTCGCATCAATTGTAAGTTCCTTCGAAGTACATAATTAGACTGAAAACTCCTACGAGAATTATTCCCAAGAATAAATTATCTTTTCTCTATTGCGTCGGTACCATTTTTTGCCGCTCCAAAGAATGTGGTTGAAAATAGTTTATATTGCACTGTGCCTAGGGCATTGTACAAATCCATTTTACTTTTGAATGCCATCAAATGGTCATCCGGATCAATTGTACCATCGTATTTAATATACAGGATTTTAATATAAGAGGGCAATGGTACAACCATAATTCTTTCAATGAATGGTACTCCCCTAAAATTATTGTTGACTTTAGGGTCTATTTTTCTCTTCCCTTTCAATTCAGCCATGTCTTTAGTCATCTTGTCTTCTAAATCCCTAAGATAAGCTTCTTCATCCTCGTAATTCTCTTACCTTGGCTTATAATGCTTTTGCGAGGTGGAGCTTGCAAATTGTCGGCTTTTGGGTTAGAAGACTTTCTTCCTTCTTTTGCAGTCCTAAATTGCTCTTCCCAACATTGTTACTTCTTAAGTTCGACTCTATTGCTTTTTTGGATGGATACTCAACTTCCTCAATCTCTTTTACGCTCTTTGATGAAGATTTTTGTGAAACCAATGCTTCAATAAGCTCATGCATAACTTTTAATTTCCTCTTTACAGCTTGAAGTTCATCCTTCTCTTTTAGCATCTCCTTAGGTGCAGACGGTTGTCCTGTTTTTGCATTTCAATATCAAGATGAGGGGTCGCATTATCTTTGAGATGAACATGATATACCACTTCTTCTTATGGTCAGACTCCAAATTTCTTGATTGATTTCACCATTATGTAAGTACTATTGTCGATCAATTCACAAGGTCTTTAGTTTAACTCTCAATGAAAAAACCACTTGTGTTAGCACTTAATTTAGGTCAAGACAATTTTGAAATACTTGAGTAAGATTATACACCTAGGCAAATACGCTAGTTATTGAGTAGGATTATACACCTAGACAAATATGATAGTTACAAGTTGATGAGAGATAGCTTTGCATCCTTCAGAAGTCATTATGCAATTTGTATATTATCTGAGTCCTTTTTCATGAAGTTACAAATCTAAGATGGCTTGGTTGGCCATTGGAGCCCTTGCTCAAGCTTTTTGTATCTAAGGTAAAAAAAAAGAAAATGATGAAGACGGTGAAGCCAAAAATTTGTCCTCTTTTTGGGGCTACCCTTGTATTTATAGATGATCTCAACTGTTGGATTTGTGCCACGTGTCGCCTAGAATGAGTGAACAGTAGAGGTTGATCTTCGTAAGAAGGAACCAACGTTCGCGTGGAGATCGATACGCAATGACTCCGGGATAAGTTCATGATAACTTCATTTTTCCTATTTCAACTTGCAAGTTTATCTCGCGATAGCTCATATATACCACGAAGGCTTCACTTAGTTAATCCACGATGGTTTCACAATGGTTGATTTAGTGATTCATCACGATGACCCTGTAACTGCCCATGATAGCTCCTCATTTATTCCACACGATGACCTTAAGTTTTAGCACATCAATGATTCTTTATGATGACCCTATTACTTTATTTTATGGTTCCACAAAACTCTTCGTGATGGCTTTACTATATTGCTTCACGATAGCTCTCAATGCTTTTTATCATGAAGGATTTATGGAGACACTCCATGATGACTCCAGACTCTTCGTGCCACGATAACCTTATGAATTCCTCATGATAGTTGCTTCCTGTGTCGCTTCACGATGGTCCTAATATGTCGTTTGCTCACGATAACCTTTGAAGTTATCACAAAGGTTATATTAAGTTGTTTCACGATGACTACTCCATAACTTCATTAAGTTGGTGTGCAATAGCTTCCTCGGATTTTACTTGCAACGACTCTTCTAGCCTTAACTTGCCATTTGAGGATGGCTTATACTTGCTTTATTGAACTTCTCACAACAACTTTTGTTTACCATTTGAAGATTACAAGTGATGGCTATGTTTAAGTCCTCATGATAGATTCACAAAACTTACCAAAATAACTTTAGGAATTATCTTGATTGGCCCTACAAACTCTTCATGATGGCTCATGTGGGACTCTTCACGATAACTATAGAACGCTCCCTAGTGTCTTTTTGAGATTCTTCACGATGACCTTATCAAATCTCATATCATAACCTTCATTTGGATGTTAGTTTGTGTCGCTTTGTTTGCACGCAATGGTTTTATCTCCTTGAATTTTTATTTAGATATAGATCATGAAGACCTTGCAAGATTACCCACGATGGCTTTTTTACTTAGTATAATGATTTTTTCAAGAATTAAGCACAATGGCTATGCAATGTTCTTCACAGTGAATCTAATGGATGCCTGCGATGACTTCTATGAATTATATCATGATGACTCCATTTTCCAACGATGGCTCTATTTATTCATGATAATTCTATGTAGTATGAAGGTTCTATTATGCGTGATGGCTTCAATTATACACGATGGCTTCGATTAAGCATGATGGCTTCCATCTACAAATAAAGGCTACAAATAGGACACAATGGGCTTTGATTTCACACGATGGCTTCTATCTACATATGAAGGCTCCAAAAAGGATACGGTGAACTCTAATTGCACATTATAACATCTTGTTTGTTAATTAATTCTTAGAATTTTGGGTGTAATAGAAAATTTTAAATGATTTAACTTCATCCCATACACTCAAAGCACTTGAAACATTTCATCTAGGTCGTCGATGTGGTCTTTGGCTCTTTTAGATTTTACCAGAATGTTATCCACATATACTTCCATGGTGCTTCCAATCTGGCTAGCAAACATCTAGTTGACCAAACGTTAATATATTGCTATAGAGTTCTACAATCCAAAAGGCATGACCATTAACAATACAAGCCCATATCTATGATAAAACTAGTGTGGACCGGGTCAGGGACATAATAGCAATTTGATTGTATTTGGAGTAAACATCCATAAAAGACAATAGTTCATGCCCTGTAGTTTCGTCCACTAGCTGGTCAATTCTTGGAAGCGGGAAACAATCCTTGGATCATGCATTATTCAAGTTTGAAAAGTCGATGCATATATGTCATTTCTCATTTGGCTTTTTGACAAAAACTGGGCCAGCTATCCATTCTGGTTAGTAGGATTCCCCGATGAACCTGTTTTCCAACAAGGTTTCAACTTCCTCATTTAAGGTTGTCGATCGCTTGGGGCCTACACTCCTTTTCTTTTCTTTACCTAGGGTTTCCTTGGATCAATGTTTAGTACATGACAAGGAATACTAGAAGAGATTCTGCACATGTCGGTGTGGGACCATGCAAATACATCTTGGTTATTTCGTAGGAAACCTACCAATTGCCCTTCAGATCCGGCTCCAATCAGGATCTGATCTTCATTAGTTTAGATGGGTCATGTTCATCAACCTCGACAAATCCCATTGCCCTCTCCAGGCTCAACTGTTGCCCCTCTTCTTCTCCTCTCGGGTATATTTTATTGAAAGGATTGCTGGTGTACCTAAGCGGGGGCCCTTTATTTAATTATTATGCCGTCAAGTTTTTAGCACAGAGAGTAGTCTCTGTGTACTTTCCTTTCTCTATACACTTGTTCTCACGAAGCTTTGCTACATAGCATTCCTTACCAGCATCCTGATCTCCTTTGACTGTCCCTACTCCATAAGCTATAGAGAATTTCATTTTCAAGCACATTGGGCTACGACTACACAAAAGTCTAACAAAGCCGATCATCCTTGAAAGACGTTATACGTTGAGAACCCATCCACCAAAACGAAAGTCGGCTTTCGTATGGCTGATCGAAGACTGTTTCCTAGCTTGACAAATAAATCCAGCTTTCCAAAGAGCATTTTCCTTCTATGGTAAATCCATGCAATTGTCTATTGCATGGCATGACATTCTATCTAAATATTCTTATTTTTTCCGAAAGAATCCTTGAATAGGATATTGACCGAGCTCCCGCTATTCACCAATACTCAATGAACTTCTGCCGAACTAAGCATGGCTGAAATCACCATGGGATCAGTATGTGAATATTGTTTTCCTTGCAAATTGTTATCATTGAAAGTTATCTCCACCTTCTCTCAGCAGGGGGCTTTAGTGTCAAACTGCTCACATATATCATATATGAAATCATCACCATTCTTCAAAGACTTGGCATATCTTTCCATCTCAGCCCAACTCTTGTCTGCCACGTGCGGTGCTCTTATTATGATATTGATAGTCAATCTTCCATCCTTTGCATGGTTAGCATTAGTTCCTTCTCCTCCATCCCTATGCAAGGGTTGCATTGGCAAGTGGCATACAAGAATAGGAGGGGTGTTAGGATTTCTAATGTATCACTCTAACTTTTTCTTCCTTATATATTCCTCGGTAATATCGTGCATGTGGCGGCACATGTTAGTGTCATACTCAAGGGACAAATGAAATAGAAAGCACTTTTCCATATTTATATTCGCTTCAGTTTCCTACCTTGGTTGAGGCCTACTATACTTTAGTTTTATTTGTGTTGCAAGGTAAATGGTTTCCATGCGTCATTCAAGTCCGTTTATGCATCGAACCTTAGTCCCATCATAAACCTTCTTTGCTCTACCTTCTTTACACCAGTACCACCCTTGCTGTTGTCTTTCTTCTTTTTAGCAAAATTGCTATCACTTCCCTTATCATGGTGTTTACATTGTTAGATGCTTTAGGCACCCTCATGGCCATCCCAGACTATCATCCAACTGCGGCTTCTTTCAACCCAATATATTTTTTCGCTTTATAGAAGAAGTTTTGTAGAGTGATAAGCTTTTCTTTAGTTAGTCTCTAGGAAAGCTTCATTTTTAATGCACTCCATCGCATAGCACCACTAGGGTTAGTCATTTGTTAGCATTCTAAACTCCAGCTACTACAACATTAAACCGAGTAAAGTACTACCGCAATAGTTTGTCCTTCCTTTATTTCACATCGAATAATGAGTATACTCCACATGTACCCGGAACTAGATAGTGTACCGAGCCAGAGGTAGACAACAGAACCACATGTGGTTAAGTCTGCCTAGAACAGAAGAAAACATCTACACAAGACTTCTTTGTCACTCTGCTCATCGCCATATGTTGAGTGTTGTAAATGTACTATAGGGTCGGTTTACCCTTTGTACGAATCCACAGTGAGCATCCAGACATCTCTAAGATTTTGACTAATTTCCATCTCTAGGGAGAAAGGGCTACCAACTTTGGCTCTAATACCTTGCTCCACCTGTTCATGCTTAACACACTATAGGGTGAATGGTCTTTCCCTCTAGGGTGAATGGTCTCTAAAGCCTTTATCACTCTCTCTATGACGACTTGACCTTCGGTCCCGACCTTGGTCTTAGCTCTTAAACTGCTCTCGATGAGTGATTCGTTCTCTTTGAACAACTACTTTAGTAAGAGCAAAAGAACACCATTGGATATGAGTAGGGTTTGCTATAGTTGGCCTTGGTTTAATGCATCTCTTGTTCGGCTCGGTACTGAACCGATTCATAGGCACAACTATAGTTAAACTCGTACTCGTTCTAGCTCCTCGCCGTCCTCCCTATGTGCTTTTTATTCTCTTGATCAGACTCATTATCAAAATGCAACCTTCTCCACCTACTATATCCCCTAGATTGGGACTGTCCTCGTGCTTAGCTGTTGTGATCGGCAGTTTGCACCTACCCTAAGCATGTCATATTTGGTCCATAATAGCTTTCTATTGGGCAGTGAAACAAAGCTCTTCCACAATTTTATTTAGGTCACCTCTGCGTAACTACATCTGGTAGTTCTGGAGTATTGGATGATTGGTTGTCATGAATAGTAGTTGTCTGAAATGCCAGTGTTCCCACTAGTAGCTCTAACTCTGGTTTTTTAATCCAGAGGCATGTTGAGAATCAAGTTTTTCCCTTAGTTAAAGCAACGTAGAACTATCAATATATTGCTAGATGAGGTATGGTACATACATGTATTTGTTGAGAAAACTCAAGGTACATGCATTATACTTAGGCCATCACAAAATGGAAGATAAGAGCGAACAATTTCTCTTGATTTATTAAAAAACCTCATGGTCAACATTGAGATTTGGAAAAGATCACCACGGTTAGGAGCTGTATATTGTACAACCGATGAAGAGTTATCCATCACTTGCATGCCTATGATTTGTTAAGCAAACTCAAGTTCAAAATCCTAAGGCAAGCGGGTCCTGACACTTACAACAGGAACGATAAGTGTCTATATTTCTCTTAGGGTCTTGAAGAATATAAAAATCTAGTCGAAGCTTATTTGTAAAATGAAATGATTACATTTAACCTTTTTAATATTATAAGAACTTGTGCTATGTAATTATACTAATCTATTTAAATTAAGTTTGCAGCATGATGAGCAACTTAAGATTATTTTCGAAAAATGATAAGGTCACCGAACCCAACTACATTGATTGGCTAAGAGAAATAAAAATAGCACTCATATACGAACATTTATGGTCCATAATTTCTAAACCTTCAAAAGAAAACCTGTTGAATATGCCAACCTCGAGATGGTAAATGCTTATAACACGTGGGTAGCTGATTGTGACATGGCCCAAGCATATGTGTTGTCTACCTTAGACAAGTTGTTGCAAAGGCAACATAAGAACATGTCTGTCGAAAACCTCAAAGTTTTGTTTGGGAAGCAATTTTGTTTCGCAAGGTATGAGATTACTAAGAAAGTTTTTACTAGGAAGATGAGTATGGGCAGTCGTGTTGAGGACTATGTCATAATGATGAAATGATTTATTGATAAACTTTTAGAGATGGTTGTTAAAATAAGTGATGAACTGCAAGTGGACTTGATCTTAGGCTTGTTGACTCTACAGTTTGATCCATTCATATCGAATTACAATATGAAATAGTTGAATGTGAGCCTTATCGTACTACTTAATATGTTGAAGACAGCTGAAGGCTCGTTCAAGGATCAAGGTATGATTTTCACTATAAAGGGACAGGCATCATATTTGAAAGGTTCGAAGAAGAGTAAGCATGGTAATAATAAGAGTAAGAAGAGTGCTGCTAATGAAAAGGGTGAATGTCACCATTGTCACAAGTAAGGGGACTGGAAATGGAACAATTCGGTTTATCTGAAGACGGTAAAAGAAAAGAAATAATCTGATTCTTCCACTCCTAAAGATGTGTTTGTGATTCAAAATTATTTTGCAATCAATAAATTTTCTCAAATTTTATATACTGGATTTGGAACTCATATCTATAGTTCGCTACAACGACTTAGGAGTAGACGACATGTAGAAAAAGGAGAAATGAGCCTTCAAGTTGTCGATGGATATATTGTAAATGCAACTACAGTTGGAGAATATTATTTTGTTGTTCCAAATGGATTTCAATTTGTATTTAATAATTTCTATTACGTTAGAAACTTTATTTGTGGAATTATAACAATGCCTAGATTCCCCAGGACTGTATTTTATTTTCATTGTACTAATTGTGTTATGTAAATTGTATTGACGGAAATATAGTCTATAATGGTTTTATGGATAATGGCATTTATGTACTTAACTTTGTTAGATCCTGCCTTTTTCGGTTTCAATGAGACAACTATATATTTCCATATATATACTCTATCATTGTATTATGCAGGAATATATACAAGGAGATATGATGATCGACATCAAAATGGGCTAAAACTGAAGAAAACAAATAGAGTTCGTATATTATTTTTATCGGTCTAGATTATATGTACAATCTCCAATTTGATGATCATACACACACAAATATATTTTGAAAACTATTTTTACAATATGACTATTTTATAATATATATATTCAAAAGAAAATAGTCAAAATATTATTTTATTAAACAAAATATAATATTTAAAAGGAAGAAGAACATTTTAGTTCAAAACCAGAAGTCTAAATTTCATCATAGACGTATGAGGAACATTTTATATCAACTTCAGACGTCTGACATTTCATCATAGACGTCTGAGGAACATTTTAGTTCAACATCAGACGTTTGACATTTCATCATAGACGTCTGGTCATATTGAAATAAAAACATACTTTTTATTTCAAATCCAGACGTCTAGAAAATTCATCATAGATGTCTAGGTTCATACTTAGACGTCTGGTATGAAAATTTCAGATGTCTGAATCACTTGTTTTTTGTTCTTAGCTTTTTGGAATTTTTTACAGACTTCTGGGCACTTTTGTTCAGAATTCTAGACGTAATAACCTGAATCATCTCTTCATAGAAAATCACATTTTGAAGAGTCGGTCTTCTTCCCAAGAGTTGCAATACTTCTAATAGTTATAACTATTGATTTAGAACTCTTAAAACCTATAAATAGAGTTGAGAATTCACTTTTACATTTAACCAAGTACTAATTCTTTCTATCTTTCTGATCCATACTTACTTGTGATTTACAAATATTCTCAAATATTTACTTCCTACAATTACACATTCAAATCATCATCTCAAGGAGATTATAGGAAGGGTGTACTTATAGAATTATCCGTGTTATCTAGAACATAATCTGTCAAGAAATTTTACTATTATTTGTAGTCAAAGTCCTGTTGGAGATCTCCAGGCACGAAGTCCTATTCGGTAGCTTTGGCAGTTTGTAATATGTAACCCCTCTTTGGTAGCTCAGGCGGTTTGTAAAACCTATTCCTCCGGGTTAAGTGAGGGTATAGTCGTAAATCCAAAAGGAGTCTGGGACTGGATGTAGAACGAGAAGTTCGAATCAGTACACTTTGCTTATTGCAATTTTTATACAGCTAGTTTGATATATAATCATATTACTCGATTCGCATAGACTTTCATTTGGTATCAGAGCTTGGCGTTCTACTGATCATAACAAGATCGTAGAATAATGGCCAGAAAGAGAAGATCTAGTCAGAGCTCAAAGACAGTTGAGAAAAAGCAAATTTTTGAAAGCAAGCAACTGGAAATTGAATCTCGATACATGTGCAATGAGGCTCCACTCATATCAAAATCGGTACACAATGATTCTATTTATAATGATCTTTTAGCATCACATGATAGTTTATTTAAAAAATTTAAATTGCTACAAAAGGTCAATAATGTTGCTTTACAGAAATTAAAGGATTGTGAACTTAAATATGATAAATTAAAGGAAGAAAATGATATCTTAATAAAACAAACTAGAATTTTTGAAATTACCATTGAAGAACATTTTTCACAAAATAATTTCCTTTTAAAAGAAAATGAGCTTTTGATTAATAATAATGCCAATCTTTTAAAGGAAAATAAATCTTTTCAAAATAAAATCATATTTTTAGAATTTTTTTAAATGAATCTAATTCTAAATTTTTGTTTCTTAAAAAAGAGAATAATGCTTTGAATGCTAGAAATTTAGATTTAATTAAAGAATGCAAGCTTTTAAAAGAAAATAATGTTATTTTGCAAAAGAAATTTTGCAACTCTAAAGCGAATTTTGCCAAATTAAACGAGAAAGTTACAAAACTCGATAAAGGAAAAGATGATTTATCTTCCTTAATGATAAATACTAAAGTTTACAATAATAAAAGTGGCTTAGGCTATAAGTGCGATATACATAAAAATAGTACTAGATATGCATTCATGTATACACGTTTTAATACTAGTACTAAAAATAGAGATAGTTCTAAAACCACTTCATGTCATGATAGTATTTTACTTAGAAACAAAGAACATTCTTTAAATAATAAATCAATGACAATTAATGTTGATATATGGGTTCCTGCTAATCTAACTAATCATGATAGATAAATATACATTAGAAAATATTATAAGAATGTGATTTGTAATGAAAACTATATTTATAAAGGTTCAACCACACCCAAGTGGGTATGGTTTCCTAAAACTTAGGAAATTATAATATTCTTGGGTATCGCATTCTTTAAATGTTAATTTTTTACTAATACCCTAGTTTATAAATAGTAGTTATTTATTAATAATTGGCGGTCCTACTGAAACGCCAAAACATAGCAGTGAAATACAATAAAAAGTAAGATTCTCTACAGCACTTTGATTAAAATACTGTCGTTTTTAATGCTTCCAAAAGTACTGAAAAGTAATTACTATTTATTGTTTTATTATTTTCTCTTTTTTTAGAAGGTACAATCACTCCTATTTTGGCAAGGTTTTTACCCTATAGTTAACCCATGGACCCTAACATAGACAAAAGGATGAGATGGATTTTGAATAGCAAATGTTCCGTAAAAGTGATGGAAAATGAGCATTTATGGATAACGAAACTGCAACAAATTCGGTATATCTAATTCATTTTTCTTTTTATAAATAGTTTGGGGTTGGTATTATTAATTTTAGACTGTCACAAAGTTAAAAAATAAAAAAATTAGATGCTTTTTTTAATAAGACGTTGCTTTCAAAAGTGCTAGAAATATTTAGAACATTTTCCATTATACTAAATGAGTGTGAAAAATTATTTCAAGGAAAACAAGTGAAAGCTTGTATCAATGTTTATCTTATATAACTATATAACTATAACTATATATATATATATATATATATATTCATTGGTATAATAAATAAATAGGATAATCTTTAATTAATAAAATTATTTGTCTTATCATAAATATAAGCTTGGAAATCTAATACAAAGGGTAAAAATTAATTTTGAACACTAAAGTATACATGTATGAGAAATGCAGCATATCAGACGTCTAAAGAAAAAAAATAGTCTAGACATCTAGAATGCTGAAGATCATAAAATTCTCATTTTTTACCTAAACTAGACATGTGGGTCGAAATTTCCAGCCATCTGGAAATCATCCAAAATGTTCCAAAACTCGCTGGTTCTGAACTAAACGTCTGAAATTTTTGGTCCAAATGTCTGCTATGCTGTTGAACGAGAAAAATTAGTGTTGTGATGAATGTTTTGTTATGACTGCTGCGAAAGTTTTAAAACTTATGGCATTTTGGTTAAACTTGAGATGTATGTTATGGCATTTTGTTTCTGTTATGAAAGTGTTCATATTTGCTAAAATCATAATATTATAATTTGTTTACATCTTGCTATAGAATTATTCCATATGATATCAATTATTTACATTGTGTTTTGGAGTTATTCCATATGCTCGATATATTCCTTTTTGTTAACGATAAAGGGGGAGAAAATCTGAGCATATTGATAGGGAGAGTAATATTTACTTTGCATACTTATTTTTGAAATATATAGTTGTCATCATCAAGAAGGGGGAGAAAGTTAGATCCTGCCTTCTCGGTTTCGATAAGACAGCTATATATTTACTCTATCATTATATTATGCAGGAATATACACAAGAAGATATGATGATTGACATCAAAATCAGGCTAAAACTGAAGAAAATAAATAGAGTTTTTATATTATTTTTACCGGCCTAGATTATATGTACAATCTCCAACGTGATGATCATACACACATACAAATGTATTTTGAAAACTATTTTTACAATATGACTATTTTATAATATATATATTCAAAAGAAAATAGTCAAAATATTATTTTATAAACAAAATATAACATTTAAAAGGAAGAAGAACATTTTAGTTCAAAACTTGAAGTCTAACTTTCGTCATAGACGTTTGAGGAACATTTTAAATCAACATCACATGTCTGACATTTCATCATAGACGTTCGAGAAACATTTTAGTTCAACATCAGACGTTTGACATTTCATCATAGACGTCCGAGGAACATTTTAGTTCAACATTGGACTTTGACATTTCATCATAGACGTCTGGTCATATTGAAATAAAAACTTACTTTTTTGTTCAAATCCAGACGTTTGGAAAATTCATCATAGACGTCTAGATTCATATTTAGATGTTTGGTATAAAAATTTCAGACGTCTGAATCACTTGTTATTTGTTCTTTGCTTTTTAGAATTTTTTATATTCTTTCAGACTTTTGGGCACTTTTGTTAAGACTTTTGGACATAACGAACTGAAGTACTCTTCATAGAAAATCACATTTTGAAGAGTCGCTCTTCTTCTGAAGAGTTGCAATACTTCTAATAGTTACAAATATTGATTTAAATTCTTCAAACCTATAAATAGAGTTGAGAATTCACTTTTACATCTAACCAAGAACTAATTCTTACTATCTTTCTAATCTATACTTACTTGTGATTTACAAATATTCTCAACTATTTACTTCCTACAATTACACGTTCAAATCATCATCTCAAGGAGATTATAGAAAGGGTGTATTTAATAGACTTATCTGTGTTATCTAGAACACAATCGATCAAGAAACTTTACTGCTATTTGTAGTCGAAGTCCTGTTGGACATCTTCAAGTGCGAAGTCCTATTCGGCAGCTTAAGCGGTTTGTAATGTAGAAGTCATATTCGGTAGCTCGGGCGGTTTGTAAAACCTATTCCTCTGGGTTAAGTGAGGGTATAGTCGTAAATCCAGAAGGAGTCTGGTACTGGACATAGAACAGGAAGTTCAAAGCAGTATAAAAATCTCTGGTGCACTTTACTTATTGTTTTATACGGCTAGTTTGATATATGCTTTTATTTAGTAGATATAATCATATTACTCAACCCGCATAGACTTTCAAACTTTAATCATATATATATTGTCGATAATTATTTTATTACTAGCATTAAAGATATTTATTTATAGCACAACAGGTTGGGTCATATATGTGATAAAAGACTACACAAACTGAAAACCGAAGGTTTTCTTTTGCTTTTTGATTATGAATCATTTCACATGTGTGAGTTGTGTCTCAAAGAGAAAATGACCAAGCACCCCTTTAGTGAGAACAACAAAAGAGTTAATGAACTTTTGGGTCTCGTACATATTTATATATGTGGCCCAATGACTATAGTGACTAAGGATAATTCCACTTAATTCATAACTTTTACCAATGATTTCTCAAGACTAGGATATGTATATTTTATGAAGAATAAATCCAATGTCTATGAAAAATTTAAAGAGTAAGAGAACGAGGTTGAAAATCAGAACCATAAAATCAAAATACTTCGATCAAATCGAAAAGATGAGTATGTTGGAAAAGAAGCCCAATAATACTTAAAAGATAATGGTATTACCTCTTAGCTCACTCTACCCTATACTCCATAATACATCGGTGTTTTGGAAAGAAGGAATCGAACCCTATTAGCTATGGTTTGATCTATGATGAGTGGAGCTCGGTTACCTCTTTTCTAATAGGGATATGCGTTAGAATCCAACGCATATGTTGAATTTGATGCCTACTAAATTTATGCCTAAGACGCTATATGAGATATGGCATGCGAAGAAACCGCACCTCAAGTATTTGAAGGTGTATGGTTGTCCAACCTATGTTAAGAACGGTTTCTCCAATAAACTTGAAGCAAGATCGGTACTAAGAAAGTTTATAGAATATCCTAAAGATTCCATGGGATATATTTTTTGTAACATGGAGGAATAAAAGGTTAGTGTTTCTCAAAAAGCCGCTTTTTTAGTAAAGGAATTTCTATCAAAAGAAATTAACAGTGAAGTTATAGACTTGGATGAGACCCAAGAAACTAATATAGAGAATAAAAAAGTAGAAGAATCAAGTTCACCAATATACAAAAACACATAACCTACTAGAAGGTTTAATATGGAATCTCGCACACCAGAGAGACTATGATTTTCTCATATATGGCAAGTAAGAGGATTGTGTCTTAGAGGATGACACTCCCCTCAAATTTCGATAAGCACTGCAGCGTAACGACTCTGATTTATGGCTTGAAGCTCTGAAATTCAAAATGGATTCCATGTACATGAAAAAAATAGGGACTTTAGATGATGTACTTAAAGAGAAAAAACCCATTGGCTGTAAATGATTCTTTAAGAAGAAAGTAAAATCAGATGGAAAGATAGAGGCCAATAAAGCGAGGCTAGCCGCGAAAATTTTCTGCCAAAGTCAAGGAGTTGACTATGATGAAACGTTTTCACTCGTAGCCATGCTTAAGTTCAATTGGATGTTACTTGCTATCGTCGCATTCTATAAATACAAACTATGATACATGAACGTGAAAATGGCATTTCTAAGTGGTGATTTAGAAGAGAGCATTTATATGTCTCAACTTGAGGATTTCAAAGTCAGTGGGAGCGAGAAAAGACTTGTAAATTGTTAAGATCACTATATGGTCTTAAGCAACCTTCAATGAGTTGCAATAAGTGTTCTGACAAATTAATCAAAGTTTAGTTTTTATCAGAACACAAAAGAAGCGTGCATATATCGAAAAGAACAAGGTAGTGCTATAACGGTTATTGTCCTTTATGTTGACGATTTGCTCTTGATTGGCAATGACGTTACATTGTTGCAATCGATGAAAGCATGGTTGTCCAAGAACTTCTCCATAAAGGATTGGGAGAAACAACCTATATACTTGGTATTATGATCTATAAAGATGTATCTAAAAGGTTGCTAGGATTATCCCAATGCTTATACAATGACACCATACTAAAACGGTTTAGTATAGAGAATTCTAAGCGTGGAATTAGTCCAATGCAATATGGAATCATCCTTCTAAAGAAGTGCGGGATCGAATTAACTCTAGAGAGGGGTGAATAGGGTATATAATAATTCACATAATAAAAAAAATTGCAGCACAGATAATAATAGAGTAAATGTGAAAATTAAAAGCAACACACAATTTTACCCAGCTTCGGCAATACTTGCCTACTACTACCCCTAAGGTTTCTACTAAGATTAAACAATCAACCGCTTACAGACCCTGTAAACTTACGACTACCACTTACCTGATTGTTTTAACCCTAAGCTCAAAACCCTACCTCAAATCTAACATGAGTTGAGATTTTCTCGAACTATGCCCCATAGTTCGATCCTAGTTACAAACTAGAGTTCTATAATTAAAAGGTAAATTACAATAAAATAAAAAAGAAGAAACCCTAATTTACTATTCTAATTCAAACACAAACCAAAGAGGATGGCCCGGTAAAAAAAGGATGATAGTACTTAGCCCGTACTCTTATTCGTTCCAAGTCGCTTTCTCTTTCCTCTTCGTTCTCAAATTAGGGTTTCCTATTCTTTTTTGAGAGTGACGGGTGTGTAGCGTGAAACTACACAGCCGGTTAAATAGTTATATTATATAGTACTGAAGAGGTCGATCGACAAGCCCGATCGATGGCCAAAAAATAGGTGTGAGGCAACAAACTGTAATAGAAATACAAGAGTATCATAGACTATTACATATTAACTGTAGTACGTGATATCCCCCTGTAGGCTAAGACTATCTCTCCGGAGATGTTCCTATTCTTAAAGCCACCGAAGGCTATTGTCAATTGATTGAAGAAAATTTGCCTCATCTCTCTTGCCAATCGATTGCTTTGCCCGTGAGATGGTTTATACCATCGGTTGCTTCAAGCATCAAGTGATTTATCGATTGTTGATTTGGTATGAATTTTTTCCTTTTTAATTTTTGTATTCAAACTCGACTACTGATTTTTGCCGATGATAATTGGTTTAAAAAGGGAGTGATTTGAGAAAAAATCTCCCTTTGTGTTTCATATATTTTTCTAAATTTTAATTTTGAATTTTTCAACTTGATATACTTGGCCATTGATTTTCTGATTGATGGTGTTTTGATCTCTGACTAGTTCATCTTTGATATATTTCGAAATTCTTCTGGCTTTGAAATCTTCAACGTACAAATCGTACGTGCTTAAAAAAAATCCGACTTTTGATTTTTGGAAATGTTTCATACATATACACACACACATATATATATGTGTGTGTGTGTGCGTGTGTGAGAATTCGATGCTCTTGAAGCTTGTTGTTCTGATTTTGCTAGTCTTGTCATGACTTCAAAAAATTTATGTAACGCCCCACTCCGAGACCCATTCTAACAAAGAGTATTACGGAGTAATACCGTCTGCTGGAACGGAGAATAGAGTATAATGGAAGCGACCATATGTAATCAAGCTATAATTATCTACTAAATACGTCGAAATGTGGTATCGCTTTTTTTTCAAGTGGTTCGACATATCCAATAGATATTTATAACGAAATTACAATGGCTAAGGAAAATAGGTTCAGAACAAACATAATACTAAATGATAACATCATCATCACAGAACAGTCACATAACAGTCACATAACATAGGTACAATATATCGTCAATATAGATCCAAATATCAAAAAGGTGGGTACAAAGCCACCGCTCACACATGTGAGTCAAAGATATGTACATAAGAGACTAAATAATCAGAGTATCAAAATAGTGGACAAATATAAAGAGCTATCTATCAGCATAGCAGATAATGTCCAAGCGGAAGCACAGAAAGCTAAGTCCAGAGACCTAACCTGAAACAACTCGGTCTGACCCGAGCGAAAAACACTCGGGTCATGCTAGCCAAACAATCAGTTAATAAACTGAGATAAACATGATAGATAATGAGGCGATATATAACATAGTACTATAGACCACAAACTATCACATAGAGAAGAAATAAACATCTAAGTAGAGATGTATAGCAAGCCTTGTATCATTGGCATAACATAGTCACAAATGTCAAAACAAAACATCTAAGTAGAGATGTATAATAAGCCTCATATCATCGGCATAACATAGTCACAAATGTCAAAACAAAACATCTAAGTAGAGATGTATAATAAGCCTCATATCATCGGCATAACGTAAGCACAAATGCCAAAACATAAACATCTAAGTAGAGATGTCAAAAACGATACATCTAAGTAGAGATGTATAACAGGCCATCTAAGTAGAGATGCCAAACACGATACATCTATGTAGAGATGTATAACGGCCATCTATGTAGAGATGCCAAAAACGATACATCTAAGTAGAGATGTATAACGGCCATCTAAGTAGAGATGCCAAAACGATACCTCTAAGGGAGACAGTCCGAAGACACTATCCCAAAGGTAATAAAAGGAATGTGTCACGAACTTTTAGCAAGGAACCCGTAAAGTGTTAACATGAGTCTCATACCCCACGTTCGCACTAAACGGTTTACTAACCAATAGTAAGCTTCCACACTCAAAGCAGTAAAAAGTTCACCTCATGTCATCGGTAAACTAGGCCGAAAGGCCAAAACGATCAACCGAATAGGTCTAGGATTAACCGGAAAGGAAATACACACGGTTTCATAGGCCGAAGTTTTTCCCAACCGTTTAAGCACCTTTCCACTTCGCTCGAAGTGCTAAAGTGTGAGTGTGGGATTTAATTATAGAAAATAATTACGGAAAACGGATTTATAATTGGTTTGAAATCACTTTAAAACGGCCTTTGAAAACTCTCCTATTATGGAGTAATTAATTTAATAATTAAAATAATATTATATAATAATTTTGAAAGCCATTTCGGAGTATAAAATCCTTTTAAAACCTTTTTATAAGGCCCGTGTACGAAATCCAGAGTCAAATCTCAAAGAAATCGATAAAACCAGAAAATCACTGAAAATATTCTAAGTGTTGGAAAATAGTCCAAAACTGACGCGAACCCAAGTTCGGAAAATTATTCGGACTACAAAACTGAATCTGAATGGCATGAAAATTGGTAGGCATATAGTCCAACATCCCTGCTCCAAACTACAAAAATAATCGGGCAATTCCGACTTGAAACGAAGAAACGGTGTCGTCTCAAAGTCGTACAAAAAATCACAAAACTCTACTATGTCAAAACAGTGCAAAGGTCCCACTTCGACGACATGGTCGAAGGGTCACATGAACTCAGATCTTGATGAAAATTTATAGGAGCGTAGTAAAGTACTCCTAATTTGATATGCAACAAGAATCGTTGGGTTCCGACTTAAAACGAAGAAATGACAATGTTTCAAAGTTGGTCCGACGATAACTGAAAATGATCACTATTGTAAAACAGTTTCTGGGTGCTACTTTGGCAATAGAAACGAAGTATCTAATGCACCCAGATCTAAGCCAGACTTTGTAAGGTTGAATATCTCGACTTCATCTTTTTAACAAGACCAAAAACGATGAAATTCGACAAAGGACGAGCCCGGGATGGCGTCGCAAAGTCGGGGTTCTGTGCTGAAAACAACGGGAGCAAAGAGACTAAGGCCTGTAGCTATGCACTAACAGACCAGAGATGAAAAACCACAATTTTGGCATAGTAAACTTCCAATTCTGACAAAATGAATAAATAAAAGTTGTAGCTTAGTTTCTAAGCTTTCCGGAATGACCAAGATCGTCAAATTCCGATCGGGGATGAAAATTTTATGACTAAAACAATTCTCATATCTAAATTCTATATCACTGTCAATGTGCTCTCGAGACAGTAGTAAGAATGCACAGTTTTGACCAAATTAACTTCATAATTTCATGAAACTCAAAACATAAAAGTTTTAGCCCTAAATCTAAGCTTTCCAGAACATCCAAAATTATTAGATTTGGATAAGAAACGAGTAGCTTATGGCCAAATCAATTTCAGGTTTTTATTTTATCAACCCTGTAGTTTGTTGTCAGGTCAGCGACAAACAAACGTGATTTCGACTATTCAAACCACAAAAATAGGCAAAGCACAAAACATAAAAGTTATAGCCTACAGAATAAGCTTTCCAGAACATCAAGAAAATCTTAATTTAGATTTAAGATGAATGAGATATGCCTAATTTACTAACAGCAATAAACTAATTATAATTTCAGCTAGCATATATTACCTCTTTCCCAAACAATGAAAAGAAGATCAAAGAGTTTTACAATCTAAATGCACAAAAAAAAAGAGGATTACAAAATAATTTCAGAATTTAAACAATGGATTAGAGGTGGGTTTTGTGATTGCTATTACCTTCAAATGATTAAATTAAAACCCCTTTGACTTTGATGAAGATTAATGAAGCTTTGCTCTAGGTTTGGAGGCCATTATTTAGTGTTTTGCTCTAGGGTTTAAGGGGTTATGGAATGAGATGTTGGCTGAAACAAATGGGTAAAAGATGGTTTATAGGCTAATGGAAGTGGGTTAGTGGGCCTAATACCCATTAGGACTTGGAATATATTCCATATCTCAAGTTAGCTAATTTCTCTAAGAACAAACTACACATTATTTACCCATAAAATTTTAAAATATGTTACCAAAATAATTTAGCTATAGTTATAAAATTTTACATCACAATATTTTCCAACTTACAATTTAACCCCTATTTATTCCAAAACACATTTTAGTCAAAATTGCCCAAAATCACCGTTTTGCAATTTAATTGTAAATTAAATTCCCAATTCAAATATTGCACTATTTTACACATATAAAATTTTGCAATATTATAAATTTCCATTTACCCTAATTAATTTCCATTAAATTCTCCATTTTACACTTAGGCCCAAAATATTAATTTATTCAAAATAACTAACTTTTGAACAAATTAGTCACATAAAAAAATCATTAATAGCTCCAATTAAATTAAAATCCTAATTTTAATTTATTATTTGGTAACCGCAATCACGGGTTGTTACAGACTCCCCCCTTAAGAAAATTGCGTCCCCGCAATTCCTTATCATGGAAGTTATCTATAACATCTAATCCCCAAAATAAATCAAACGAAGGTGAAGTAAAAATACTCACCAACAACAGATGAAGATAGAAAACCGGGATAAGTACGCTCGATAAACTCTCTGGTCTCCCAAGTGCAGTCCTTAGGATTAGACGACCATTGAATCTTCACGAGCGGGACCTCTTTGTTTCGAAGGCGTCTAACCTCCGAATCAAGCACACGAAGAGGTTGCTACTCAATAGATAAATCAGGAGAAATCTCTAAATTCGGTATAATAAGTGGATCAATAACAGAATCAGGATCGCGAACACACTTGCGAAGCTGAGAAATATGGAACACGTCATGCATTCCGGAAAAATGAGCAGGTAGAGCCACACGATAAGCAACGGGGCCGATGCGTTCCGTGATAGGAAATGGTTCAACATAGCGAAGAGCCAATTTCCCTGTAGAGCTGAAACGCACAACCCCCTTCATGGGAGAAATCCGACTGAAGACAAAATCACCAATGGAGAACTCAAGAGGCTTCCTACGGTTGTCCGCGTAAGATTTCTGGCGGTCCTGTGCCTCTCTCATTCTCTGACGGATAAGAACAATCTTTTCAGAAGATTCCCGAACTGAATCTGGACCAAGAATGAGCTTCTCGCCAGATTCTAACCAACAAGCAGGAGAGTGACATGGCCTTCCGTATAGAGCCTCGAAAAGTGCCATGCCAATACTAGACCGATAGCTGTTGTTGTAGGAGAACTCTACGTGAGGTAAATGATCCTCCCAACTACCCCCGAAATCCAGAATACAACAGCGCAAAAGATCCTCCAAAACACGATTCACCCTCTCAGTCTGACCGTCAGTCTGAGGGTGGTAAGCAGTAGAGAGATTCAGCTTTGTGCCCAAAGCTGACTGTAGGCACTTCCAGAAGTGACTAGTGAAAATGGTGTCTCAATCACACACGATAGAGCTAGGAATGCCATGAAGTCGTACGACTTCCTTCACATAGAGCTTGGCCAACTGAGGTGCAGTCCGAGTGGACTTAATCAGAATGAAATGAGCCGATTCGGTCAAGCGATCAACAATAACCCAGATAGAAGTATGGCCTGACCTCGATCGAGGCAGACCGTCAATGAAATCCATGGATATCTGATCCCATTTCCATAATGGAATCTCTAGAGGCTGAAGAAGACCAGATGGACGCTGATGCTTGGCCTTGATCTATTGATAAGTCATGTAACCGCTCACATAACTTGCAACATCTCTCTTCAAACCCTCCCAATAATATAGTCGGCACATATCGGCATACATCTTACTTGAACCGGGATGTATAGTGTACTTAGAGCGATGGCACTCATCCAGAATGTCACGCCTAAGTGATAAATCAGATGGTACAACAATACGGTTCCTCCTACGAAGACACCGATGAAAATCAAGAGAATAATCCAGCAATGTCTCATCACTGGATCCCGACTCGAGAAGATGAATAAGATGCAATAAGTCTGGATCCTGCCGCTGAGCATGGGCAATGCGATCCAATAAGATAGGACGAGCTTCCAAGCTGAATAATAAGACCGGAGAATTAGAAGATGGAGCTCGATCTCTAATATCACACAAAGATAGGGTCTCAAGAATATCACACTCGGCAATCATCATAGAAACTACCGCCGAGTGCTTGCGACTGAGCGCATCTGCAACACGATTACCCTTGCCAAGGGTATACTGAATATCTAAATCATATGAGGCGAGAAACTCAGCCATCGCTGCTGCCTCATATTGAGATCCCTCTGACTGAATAGATACTTCAGCGACTTGTGATCGGTGTAAAGAATGAAGCGTTCGCCTAATAGAAAGTGACGCCACGTCTTCAAGGCAAAGACGATAGCTGCTAACTCAAGATCATGAGTAGGATAGCGAACCTCATTCGGACGCAGTTGCCTGGAAGCATAAGCAACTACCCGATCCTTCTGCATAAGCACAGCACCGAGCCCGCTACCACAAGCATTGGTGTAAACAACAAGATCATGGTTACTCTCTGGAACCACTAGAATAGGTGCATGAGTGAGAAGTTCCTTCAGTCGCTGAAAGGAAGCTTCACACTTATCAGACCAAATAAAGCGAACACCCTTACGAGTCAGCGTCGTAAGGGGAAGTGCAACTCGAGAGAAATCCTTGATAAACCGACGGTAATAACCCGCCAGACCAAGGAAGCAACGAATATCATGAACGTTCTCGGGCTGCTTCCAATTCTGAATAGCTTCGATCTTGGCAGGATTGATAGAAATACCCTCAGATGATACAATATGGCCCAAGAACTTGACCTTGCTCATCCAAAAATGGAACTTGGAGAGCTTGGCCTTAAGCTGATGCTGACGAAGAGTATCCAAGACGATCCGCAATTGATGAGCATGCTCTGCCTCGGATCTAGAATAAATAAGAATATCGTCGATGAAAACCAGAACGAATCTCTCGATGTATTCCTGGAATACTCGATTCATAAGATCGACGAAGAAAGCCGGTGCATTCATCAAGCCGAATGGCATGACCAACCACTCAAAAGAACCATAACGAGTGCGGAAAGCGGTAAGAGGAATGCTATCTTCCGCAACTCGGAGCTGATGAAATCCGATGGCAAGGTCGAGCTGGGAAAAGACCTTCGCACCGCTTAACTGATCAAACATATCGTCTATCCATGGCAATGGATAACGATTTCTGATGGTCAACTCATTAAGCTTGCGATAGTCAATGCAAAGCCTAAGAGAGCCATCGGGCTTCTTAACGAAGACCATAGCAGCACCCCATGGCGAAGAACTGGACCGAATGAACTGCTTCGCCTCAAGCTCTACTAACTGCTTCCTGAGTTCCTCATTCTCTTTAGTAGACATCCCCATGGGAGGACGCCCAACTGGGTGGGAGCCTGGAATGAGATCGATGCAGAACTCAATGTCCCGCTTTGGCGGCAGGCCTGATACTAGCTCGAATATATCGGGGAAATCCCGAACAATAGGAATACGAGATATGTCCACATCCTCTTCTCGTGAATCAAGAGCAAATAAAGTAATATCAGAAATCCCAACATCCTGAAGAGCAATAGCTAACGGAGCAGACGAGTCAGGATGACGAAGAAATAATATCCGCTCCGAACAAATGATTTTGGCGTCGTACTGAGCGAGCCAATCCATGCCAAGAATCATGTCAAAGCCCAAATACTCCATAATGTGCAGATTCGCACGGAAAGAAAATCCACAAAGATCAATATCTATATCCTCACAAAGCAAGCTAAGGGTCGTGGATCCGCCGATGGGATTCACAATCCTTAGTGAAGAAACCAAACAAGTAACATCCAAAGATAAAGTATCAACTAGTTCCTTTGATATGAATGAGTGAGAGGCACCCGTATCAAAGAGAACTCTATAAGATCTACCATGAAATAAAATAGAACCTTCGAGAACGGAAGGATGCGTACCTCGAGGCTGAGCTGAAGATTTAGGAGCCTTGGCAGCATTAAGCTTTCCAGATCTAGGAGGTGCAGTAGGACAAGTGGAATAATGATGACCCTCCTTCTTACAATAGCGGCAGAAAAGAGGCTTGGGACACTCTTTAAACATATTATCGGTAGATTTAGTTAAGCACGATTCAAAGATAGATAATTCATTAAGGAATATTACGGAATATAATAGATTCCTACACATATTCCTAACTTATTTATCTAAAGGTGGATATGTTCAATTTGGATCATGTTATAACGTATTGTACTACGTGTCTGTTCTGTGTTTGTTATGCTTAATTCTGAACCTTGGCTCTGATACCAAGATGTAACGCCCCACTCCGAGACCCGTTCTAACAAAGAGTATTACGGAGTAATACCGTCTGCTGGAATGGAGAATAGAGTATAATGGAAGCGACCATATGTAATCAAGCTATAACTATCTACTAAATACGTCGAAATGTGGTATCGCTTTTTTTTCCAAGTGGTTCGACATATCCAATAGATATTTATAACGAAATTACAATGGCTAAGGAAAATAGGTTTAGAACAAACATAATACTAAATGATAACATCATCATCACAGAACAGTCACATAACAGTCATAGAACATAGGTACAATATATCGTCAATACAGATCCAAATATCAAAAAGGTGGGTACAAAGCCACCGCTCACACATGTGAGTCAAAGATATGTACATAAGAGACTGAATAATCAGAGTATCAAAATAGTGGACAAATATAAAGAGCTATCTATCAGCATAGCAGATAATACCCAAGCGGAAGCACAGAAAGCTAAGTCCAGAGACCTAACCTGAAACAACTCGGTCTGACCCGAGCGAAAAACACTCGGGTCAGGCTAGCCAAACAATCAGTTAATAAACTAAGATAAACATGATAGATAATGAGGCGATATATAACATAGTACTATAGACCACAAACTCTCACATAGAGAAGAAATAAACATCTAAGTAGAGATTTATAGCAAGCCTTGTATCATTGGCATAACATAGTCACAAATGTCAAAACAAAACATCTAAGTAGAGATGTATAATAAGCCTCATATCATCGGCATAACATAGTCACAAATGTCAAAAAAAAACATCTAAGTAGAGATGTATAATAAGCCTCATATCATCGGCATAACGTAAGCACAAATGCCAAAACATAAACATCTAAGTAGAGATGTCAAAAATGATACATCTAAGTAGAGATGTATAACAGGCCATCTAAGTAGAGATGCCAAACACGATACATCTAAGTAGAGATGTATAACAGGCCATCTAAGTAGAGATGCCAAACACGATACATCTATGTAGAGATGTATAACGGCCATCTATGTAGAGATGCCAAAAAGGATACATCTAAGTAGAGATGTATAACGACCATCTAAGTAGAGATGCCAAAACGATACCTCTAAGGGAGACAGTCCGAAGACACTATCCCAAAGGTAATAAAAGGAATGTGTCACGAACTTTTAGCAAGGAACCCGTAAAGTGTTAACATGAGTCCCATAGCCCACGTTCGCACTAAATGGTTTACTAACCAATAGTAAGCTTCCACACTCAAAGCAGTAAAAAGTTCACCTCATGTCATCGGTAAACTAGGCCGAAAGGCCAAAACGATCAATCAAATAGGTCTGCGATTAACCGGAAAGGAAATACACACGGTTTCATAGGCCGGAGTTTTTCCCAACCGTTTAAGCACCTTTCCACTTCGCTCGAAGTGCTAAAGTGTGAGTGTGGGATTTAATTATAGAAAATAATTACGGAAAACGGATTTATAATTGGTTTGAAATCACTTTAAAACGGCCTTTGAAAACTCTCCTATTATGGAGTAATTAATTTAAAATTAAAATAATATTATATAATAATTTCGAAAGCCATTTCGGAGTGAAAAATCCTTTTAAAACCTTTTTATAAGGCTCGTGTACGAAATCCAGAGACAAATCTCAAAGAAATCGATAAAACCAGAAAATCACTGAAAATATTCTAAGTGTTGGAAAATAGTCCAAAACTGACGCGAACCCAAGTTCGGAAAATTATTCGGACTAGCAAACTGAATCCGAATGGCATGAAAATTGGTAGGCATATAGTCCAACATCCCTGCTCCAAACTGCAAAAATAATCGGGCAATTCCAACTTGAAACGAAGAAACGGTGTCGTCTCAAAGTCGTACAAAAAATCACAAAACTCTACTGTGTCAAAACAGTGCAAAGGTCCCACTTCGACGACATGGTCGAAGGGTCACATTAACTCAGATCTTGATGAAAATTTACAGGAGCGTAGTAAAGTACTCCTAATTTGATATGCAACAAGAATCGTTTGGTTCCGACTTAAAATGAAGAAATGACAATGTTTCAAAGTTGGTCCGACGATAACTGAAAATGATCACTATTGTAAAACAATTTCTGGGTGCTACTTCGGCAATAGAAACGAAGTATCTAATGCACCCAGATCTAAGCCAAACTTTGCAAGGTTGAAGATCTCGACTTCATCTTTTTAACGAGACCAAAAACGATGAAATCCGACAAAGGTCGAGCCCGGAATGGCGTCGCAAAGTCGGGGTTCTGCGCTGAAAACAACGGGAGCAAAGAGACTAAGGCCTATAGCTATGCACTAACAGACCAGAGATGAAAAACCACAATTTTGGCATAGTAAACTTCCAATTCTGACAAAATTAATAAAATAAAAGTTGTAGCTTAGTTTCTAAGCTTTCCGGAATGACCAAGATCGTCAAATTCCGATCGGGGATGAAAATTTTATGACTAAAACAATTCTCAGATCTAAATTCTATATCACTGTCAATGTGCTCTCGGGACAGTAGTAAGAATGCATAGTTTTGACCAAATTAACTTTGAAATTTCATGAAACTCAAAACATGAAAGTTTTATCCCTAAATCTAAGCTTTCCAGAACATCCAAAATTATTAGATTTGGATAAGAAACAAGTAACTTATGGCCAAATCAATTTCAGGTTTTTATTTTATCAACCCTGTAGTTTGTTGTCAGGTCAGCGACAAACAAACGTGATTTCGACCATTCAAACCACAAAATTAGGCAAAGCACAAAACATAAAACTAATAGCCTACAGAATAAGCTTTCCAGAACATCAAGAAAATCTTAATTCTGATTTAAGATGAATGAGATATTCCTAATTTACTAATAGCAATAAACTAATTATAATTTCAGCTAGCATATATTACCTCTTTCCCAAGGAATGAAAAGAAGATCAAAGAGTTTTACAATCTAAATGCACAAAAAAAAGAGGATTACAAAATAATTTCAGAATTTAAACAATGGATTAGAGGTGGGTTTTGTGATTTCTATTACCTTCAAATGATTAGATTAAAACCCCTTTGACTTTGATGAAGATTAATGAAGCCTTGCTCTAGGTTTGGAGGCCATTATTTAGTGTTTTGCTCTAGGGTTTAAGGGGTTATGGAATGAGATGTTGGCTGAAACAAATGGGTAAAAGATTATTTATAGGCTAATGGAAGTGGGTTTGTGGGCCTAATACCCATTAGGACTTGGAATATGTTCCATATCTCAAGTTAGCTAATTTCTCTAAGTACAAACTACACATTATTTACCCATAAAATTTTAAAATATGTTACCAAAATAATTTAGCTATAGTTATAAAATTTTACATCATAATATTTTCCAACTTACAATTTAACCCCTATTTATTCCAAAACACATTTTAGTCAAAATTGCCCAAAATCACCGTTTTGCAATTTAATTGTAAATTAAATTCCCAATTCAAATATTGCACTATTTTACACATATAAAATTTTGCAATATTATAAATTTCCATTTACCCTAATTAATTTCCATTAAATTCTCCATTTTACACTTAGGCCCAAAATATTAATTTATTCAAAATAACTAACTTTTGAACAAATTAGTCACATAAAAAAATCATTAATAGCTCCAATTAAATTAAAATCCCAATTTTAATTTATTATTTGGTAACCGCAATCATGGGTTGTTACAATTTATCTTTGTACTTGACTGTTCGACTTCTTTGAAGCTATGCACATGAAACCTTCTTCGTGAGCTTCTGTTTCTTATGCATATCTTTGTTTGTTGCATATGTGCTTGTATTCTATGTATGTTATGTGCACTGCATTGAGTATATCCTTTTGTGTACTTGCTTCTGTGCCTGACTTGGCTATGCTGTTGCGCCATTGTGTTCTTTGTGCATCGCTTTGCTTTGTGCATCCTTTTGCTGCTATTTTGTTTTGTGATCCTTGTCTATATTTGCACCTGGTTGCACTATGTGCTTGATTTTGTTTTGCTGCGTGTTTATCCCTATGCACTATGTTGTTTGTGTTTCCCCTTGCTGGTGCATCTTTGTGTACTTTGTTTTCCTGCCTTAGTTTGGTTGCTGCACCAGTGTACTATGTGCACCTGGTTGTATTTTTATGTACTCGACCTAATGCATTACTGCACCTGTGCACTTACCATCGATCTACATGTTTGTGACTGACCTGGTTGCATCTTTTTGTGTACTTCTTTGGTTTGCTGCACCTGGTTGCACCTCTGGTTGCACTTTTGTGTTGCTATGCATTTTTTTTGTGTGTGCTTTGTCCTTGTACATTTGCTCTTACTGCATAAGTTTGCTGGTCTGGTTTGCATTTCTTTATTGAACTAATTTTTGTTGCACTACATCTTGTTTCTTGTTATATTTTACTTGTGGATTTATGTCGAACCATTGAGCTCGACCTTGCACTGATTGTGTTAACCTGTCCACTAATGCACTATGTTGAGCCTTTAGGCTTGAGCTTGCTTCTGTCCTTGAAATTGAGTTGATGTAAATGTGTTTTGTGTATATGCTCGGCCTTACGGCATGTACAGTGATACACCGTGCATGTCGGAGGTTGCTCGTGTACATTATTGATATTGTTTATGCCTATTTCAAAATATGAAAAGAACAAAATCAATAAACTGAGGCAATGTCGAGTTCAAAAATATTTATATTTTTGTAGTTTGAATTTGTTTCTTTTTGCTTTTACTGCATTGTTATTTGAAAGGCAAAGCAGGTGATTTGGAGAAAAACAATTGGAACAAGAGGATAAATAATCGAATTCGAGTGAGTGAGGTTAGGAGTGATTGTTGTATTTAAAAGTGTGTTGTATATGAAAATGTAAAATATTGTTGTATATTAGAGTGTAAAATATTGTGAAAGCTCTATTGTAATCGTGTATTATTAATATTGTATATAAACTATTTGTTGGAATAATTGTTTACTTCTATCTGTGATTTTGCAGTAGTACTGTATCAAACACATTAAAAAATATGTTTATTATCATCAAACAGAAATCCTAAACTACTATATTCTACAAGAAGGATACTCCTCATAGTGATAAGGAGAAAGAGCATATGAAAAGGATTTCGGATGTTTCAACCATCAGATCCATTATGCATGTTATGCTATGTACAAGACCCGATATGCCTTATGCATTAGGATGCGTAAGCCAATACCAGTCAAAACCTGGAGAAAAACATTGGATAGCTGTGAAATATATTACTAATTATATGATAAATGCTACGTAATGTACGAGAATGAAGACCTCCTTATGAAACAGGGTGTACATATTCGAGGTTTTAGAGTGATATCGATGATAGTAAATTAGTATTGGGTTGTGTGTTTACATTGAATGGTAGATTGATAAGTTAGAAAAGTTCCAAGCAAGAAGTTGACGCTGATTCAATGATTGAGGCCGAGTACATCATCCAAAAGTAGCAACTAAAGAAGCGGTCAGGATACAAAGTTTACGACTGAGCTAGGGGTGATTCCAATTTTGAGAATCTCAATATATTGTTTTGTGATAACAATGCACGATCTAAATTGCGAAAGAACTTAGAGCTTCTTTAGCTGCTAAGAGAAATCAATGCACGTACTACGGAAGTTCCACCTGATAAGAGAGTTTGTAAACAATAGAGAAGTGACGATTACAAGGTAGACTGCAAGGAAAACATAGCAGACCCATCCACGAAGGAACTAACATGATCAATTCTAAGTAAACTAATTGAAGGAATATGATTATGGATCCATGATTGGCCCTAAGTGCAAATGAGAGAATGATAGAGTTAAGGTATGCTCTAGGGATAATTATGTAATTTATTGTAAATTATCTAATTCAATAATCAATTTTGTTAATAATAAAGGTGTTCGTTTTCTATTCTATACTTATTATATTGTGATATAATCAATTAAGTAATTATTTTAAAGTGTATTAATTAGAAAATCCATAAATAATACGTTACGTGATAATTTTTTAAAAAATAGTTGCAATCGTGAGAAAATTATCACGATGATGGGTAGTGCATTACTTGTGGTTGCTAGGGGTACCAAGGGGTTACATACTCGTAGTTATTGGATAACTATGGAATGACTCATCCGAGAGTTTCCTATTGGTTAATAACAACTAAGTCAAACGGGAAATCACAAAATGATGAAGTTGTGCGGTTCTCTTGACTTGGGAATACTATAGTTAACTCAAGGCTTGGCAACCATCGAGCGATTATAGTTGGGTTTGAGTAGAAGCATATGAAGTGAAACACTATTCAATAGAGAATTCGTCTCATCGGTTGTATGAGGTTAGCATCACGGTCAACTGTAGTTAATTCAAAGTCAAAATCTCTGGCCAAAGTATAATGGTTAATAATAAATATTATTACTAAACCTAGGATTTTGTTTATGAACTAATCAAGTTGAATATGGATAATACTGAAATTTTGACCAAAATCAAATTCCATGCATCCTAAAGTGACATTGTTTTGACGAAGAGAACGTGTGTCGATAATCTTTACTAAAAGATATCGCTTAAAATATAAAATTGGATTTTACCAATGAGATGTATAAGCGACGAATTCAGCCAAACTATTACACCAGTAGCTAAGAGGAACTGTGAATATTAATATTTGAGTTGTCCGAATATTAATGGCTGACTGGATTCACAACTGTGAGTTGCACAACTGAATCTATTCAGCCTCCAAAACATCACCAGTTTAATAGTTTATAATAGTTATAAATTAATTAAATAATTAAGAAATATTAATTATTGCTATAATTCATGTATGGTTGTATTTAGTGAATAGGGTTGCCTTTGGAAATGTTCTGGGTGCTGTTAGTAATTAACTGAGTGTGTATATAAATGTTATATATGTGCATATTGATATACGATATCAATATACATTTAAATTGGAATTAAATAACATTAACTGCTAATGGGTACCCAGGTTATTTGGTCCTTTAAAAACCGCATATTTGGTTGGCCATGGGAAGTGCAAGAGAGGAGGTCTAACTTTGACTTAGTAGGAGAGAATTGCGTGAGATATTTTCTCCAATTCTTACTATAAAAACAAACCCGAGCTTCATTGTTTTAGTTCACTTTTTAGCCTCCTCTTACCATTACCCCAGGTACAGATACCCTTTCCCCAAATAAGAAAATTCAAATCCCTTGACCTAAGTACATTCCAATTACAATAAGACCCGTTGGTGGTATGCTATTTGCTTGCAACTTTGGGTACAGACCTAGGAGATCTAGAAGGGAGATTAAATTGACGTGTGGTTTTAAGACAACATCTCTTTAGGTCTTATATATGTATTTTTTATTTTATGATATACATGTCGCCATTTTTATATAAGTCACTGCCATGTTCATTCTGTATGTTGATTTGGTTTTTTAATAATTAATTAAATATGCACATTATTTTTGGTGCAATGTTATAATGAATAAATACACATAAAAATTCATTTTTTCCATAAAATTATTTTAAAAAATGTAATATAATTTTCTAAATGTAAAAACGTATTTTTTTATACTAATTTTCATATATTATTTATTAATTAAATCATTTACACTATGACATACATATTTTAATTTTGAATTTAAAATAATAAATAAATATTTAATTTTAGTAAATTGCTTACGATGATTTATAATATAAAATTCGGGTCGAATTATATTTAATATGTAATTTTATATTTTTGTAATATAATAAAACCAATTCAAAATTAAAATACATATACATATATATTTTGTCTAAAATATAAATATACACTAAAATGCTTTTGGCTTTTTATTAAAAATTACTAGTAAAGTATATATTTTATGAACATATAAATTTTACAATATTTTTTTATATATCAAATATTGAAATGATACACACATATATATTAAATTAATAAAAAAATTATTTTTCATCTAAAATATATATATTTAAAATTATATATATTTATTTATATAATATCACTAAGTCAAATATAAGATATTTCATATTTTAAATAAATATCTTAGATCGTGATTTAAAATTTAAAGGTATGCCAAGTCAAATTAGATATATAGTTTAAATTTTTTTTAATAGAAATATATAGTTTAAAATTCAAATCTATAGATTTGATTTGATATGATATTTTACAAAATTATATTTATTATTTATTAAATTAAATTTCAAAATATATGTTATTTATATATATATATCAATTTTTTTTTATGGCAGCTGATATATATATATTCCAAGTATATACATGGTAGATATAAATTATAATATCTACACCTACATATATTTGACCATGCTTTATATTAATATTGTGCACATCACACTTATTTGACATCTCATACATGTATGAATATATGATGATATATTAGAATTATTCGCATATTAATTTAAGTAATATAGATTAATTAATTAAAACGAAGTAGATAAATAAAATATGATTATATTTAAAATAACTCGATGGATCCAGTGTTAAATATTAGATTTTATAGGCCCACTAAGATCCAATTAGGATTTATTTTTTGAAACTTATAATTTCACTAGTTGCGAACCTAGTCAGATGCAACACAAAATCGATTTACAGAGTTAGTTATATTATACATTTACACAATTGTCTCTAGGGCATACTAGTAACTCTCTCATGCAGTACCCTCAAGTCTTAAGACTACTTCACATCATTGAATGAGATCTTATATTTTGAATTAGTTGTATTAATCTACAGAAGACTCTTATTGAGTTATTTTACGATTGTTCTAAACAACCACAAGGACGTAACGCCTTGGTGTCCCCAACGCTCATGAACACCGTCTGTGACGATCGCCTTACACCACTGGCACCCAATAATGTAATAGTATGCTGCAACGGTGCCCGGCCAATGCAAGATGATCATCAAGGTTGTAGCAAAGTAAATCAATCACAGAACTTATCGTATATCTCATAGCACATCGAAAAAAATATAATAGTCATTACAGATATAAAATAGACGAGACAGTAATAATTGAATGGATCATAGAAATCAAAGTACACGGATCCATACAGCTATACAACATAAGTGATAGAGTTTATACAGCTGATAATAAACTCAAATAAGTAATTGTCTCTAAATAGACAATTGCACTAGTATGCTCCATAGTATTGCATAATGGAATAATAAGCAATAACAACTATATAATAATACATGAGAACGTAGCCTCATGCTCCCCACCTATCCAACTGCACGTGCTTACTAGACTTGATATCTCTAATATACTCATTTAAGAGTACCCAAAATAATAGGAAGCAAAGCATAAAATCCAAAGTCAAACAATAGTCTGGTGTGAGTGGTAGAAAATCTCAAATACTATAAAGTCAATATACTAGGATAAATGGTATGGAAAATCATACCTCATCTGTCACTGTATCCACAGAGTTATCACATAACACATGATATATGCTACTCTACATCATAATCATCATGGTGTACTATACGTCAAAGTACTACTAGGTGTCCAAAATCTACATTAGTGATATTTACATCATGTGACATCACTAGGGTGATAAGCAACCAAATTAAACATATCATACATCCTTACATTTACTCACTCAGTGCGTTGGATACGTTTTAACTCGTGCAACCAGTCATGGTTAAAGACTACTCAACATCCTGGTT
Source organism: Allium fistulosum (assembly GCA_030737815.1). NCBI lineage: Eukaryota > Viridiplantae > Streptophyta > Magnoliopsida > Asparagales > Amaryllidaceae > Allium > Allium fistulosum. The sequence goes on from CM060905.1 coordinate 93,234,135, forward strand.
CCTCGGTTCTCAAATCCGTGTCACTCGGTAGGCCAAGAACTAGACCGCATGTCATGGCTGATCTAGGGTACGATCGCTCGTCATGGAGGTCAGGACACATCATGTTCTAAGTGGGTACCCACCACATTACCCTTGCTTTACGAGTTCTCTACGAACCTTCGAGTTTCAATGATCCCACTGCACACGTCATCCGTAGCAGAGCACATCCAAAAATTGTTCTTACAACTCTCGTCTGATATCGTCGCGGTTTGGAACGATTCTCGACAATCATCATCGGTCTAGAATATCATCATTTGTCTCGTAACCTTCCTTCAATAGTTCCTTCAATCTCGTCCTATACTCTATGTTACGAAGTACAACCATCCCATCATCGAAGCATTCATTTTCCATCACAGAATCATCATCATCGAATTGCTCGTCGTCGTTGTCGAAAGTTCATCATCGAGTCATATGATTCGGTACCAACCCGAGCCTTAGCTCGAAACAAGTGAAGCTTGACTCGAAGCAAACATAAGTGTAGGCCCAAAGAAAATGTAGGAAAAACTCGGAGTAAACATGTTGAAGGCTCGAAGCAAGCATTGGCTCCCACACCACCGAACTAAAGGCCTCCAACCCATGCACATCTAAACACCACTGATCCATACACCTCACCCCATCCCCCGATTCAAGCAGCTCCAATCCACGAACCAACACTCCACTGATCCAAGGCTAGCACACTAATACCGATCCATTCTATTTTGCCCATAACTCGAGCAAACTAACTCCAAATAGCGTAAAACTTGAAGTGTGGCTTTGTGAGGCCTTCCTCGTTGCCCAACATGGTTCACATCAAATTTGGGTGAAGTTGAATTCTTCGATCATCACCGATCTAAGAACATGTCCTAATTTTAAGTCACCATTCGATCGGTATTTTCAACCAAACAAACATCATGCATACTAGCAATTAACCTATAAATTGTATCCAAGCGAACAAACATTCATACACATCAATTTAGAGCCTAAATATAATAATAGAGAGTTATAGGAACAAGGAGATCCATAAAAACACCAATTTCACTAAACTTTGTAAAATACTTTCAAAATTGACCTATGTGATTAGGTTTACAACACGTTTTAGGATCCAAAAATCATTTTAAAACATCATTTTAGGATGTAGAATGACTAATTAGTAAGTGAGAGGTCCTAACCTCTCATATAGAATCAAAAGAAATCCAAAAGAGCTCAAATCCAAGAATGAACAGTGATCCCAAGATGTCTCCAATAGCAAATCCCCTAATCTTAGTGCTAATCTCGCTAATCTCCTTCTAATAACAAGATTTGGCTAATCAAAGTAGAGTTTAGAGTGATTATGGCTAGAGAACTGTTAATAGTGGTTTCTCTAACTATTTTGGGAATAGTGAAATGACAAAGAGAAGTCCCATCAGCCCCATTTTGGTGCTAATCCCAAAATGGGCCTTGGGATTAGCCACCAATCCCCTTGATTATCCACTAAGCCATTCAAAATCAAGTGAAACTTCAAATAGCCATATCTCTCAAACGGTAAATCTGTTTTTCTATTATGACCACTCTACTGAAAGAGAAACCATCATCTTGATCTGGAAGTGGTTTCAGACCCCAATTCGGCTCCATTCAAAAGCCATAAGCCATATAAGGGTCAAAATCGTCCGATAAAAATTCTAAGGATAAAAAATGTCTTAAGTAATCATTTTCCAAAGTTTTAGAATCATACGACTCTAAATAAAAATAATATTAATATTTTATGATCATTTGATACATAAAATACACGTCGTTAAAATGTCCATCAAATGAGGAGTATTATGTACACTAGTCCCAATGGATGTATCGATGTCCTTTTCTCGATACATCCTGATTATGAACATTTAAGGAATAAGTATTTAGATATCGATCCAAAACTTATGGTTACAAACTCATTTGTAGCTGCAATCAATAAAATAGTTCTCCTAAAATTTTCTAGTTATATATATAATGTATATAAAGCACTACTTATATCCAATATAACAATACATACATACATACATACATACATATATGAAAATAAGTAAATGTATAAATTTTCTACGATTGTCCGACGTCCGGTTCGGTCGAGGCTGTAAGGAGTCCGCTCTGTACGATTTCCATTTATGACACGAATTAGGACAAGAAAAAATGTACTAAAATATGTCCATTCGAAAATTTCTGATGTTTTCCTACTGTCCAAACATTATCTGTCCGTTGTCCGGCTCGTACGAACAATGTCCTAGCTTAATGCTTGTCCGGTCCGTGCCCGTCCGAATCTCTTATAGGATAGGACTAGGACGCACCTTCGTCCGGTCCAGTCTGACCTGTTTACATCCTTAAAAAAAGACAAAAGACATACTTTATTTCAAACAAGATTCTTTTACAAGAGTTATGTTACATAAAAAATTACATAATTACCCATGAGGAACATCCTTAACTCTATCATACCTGACCAAAGGTAACTAAGTGATATAGTTTGACAAAATGATAAAAGATGCACAATATATATTGCTTAAGGTGCAACTTTAAATGATTAAGAAGTAGGAGTTCACCTAAACGATCAAAAAGCGGTAACTTTGAGTCTTATACTGTGCTTCAGCAAAGTCCACACTTGCTTTAATATTTAAATATTAATTGTGGACCAAGTCACATATATGAGTCACAAAACAGAGAAATGCAGCATTGAAACGAAATTAGTTAATAATAATGTATAATCGTTATAAATTAAAAAGAGATGAATTTATATAATTTAAAATATTGTTAAAATAATTTTATATATTTGATTTGTAGATTTATTATTAATTTTAATTACAAAATAATTTTCTAAGTTATATATAATTGTTTAATTTATAAAGGATCAATTAATAATTGATAAAAGAGTTTAATATATATGATATTCATTATATATAATATGGCTAAAATTTTTTAATATATATTTCCAAGATAAAATATATGGCCCCTCTTTGATTGAAAAAACAGATAAATATATTTTGTTTTGACTTGATTGAAATATATAAGGAAAGATAAGATATTTAACATGATCTCACCAATATAAATAAGACCCATACTAAATTCTTAATTTATAAGATCTGCCTTGAAAAATAATTTACATTGTTTTTTAAGAATAAGAGTGATCCTCATATAAGACAATTAGCTAGGACTCAGCGAGAGGCCATGGATAGAAGGGAAAGAACTCATGCGCTAGAGATTGGGTTGGAAGGGCTATTGACGTCGGGTGGGGACTCTCACTCGAATGCACACCTAGGTAAGGTGAAGAGGAGCATTCGACTTCCAAGAGAGCATGGTGGGGGGATTCCAAGCAGTTTCAAATTAAACAAATGTTTAAGGACCGCGGGTAACTGTTTCACAACAGTTTAGAGTTTAAGTAAATATATCATAAGGATTGCGGGTGGCTATTTCACAGTAGTCCAGAACTTAAGTAAATAAATACATGGAGACTGCGGCGGGGTTATTCCAAGTAGTGTGAAACTAAAACAAAGGTGTAATTAATGAACGTAAAAAATACTGCAAGGGGTTGAGTCAATGCAATATAAAATTTAATGAATGAATTAAAATGATACTTCAAGGGGCTGATTCTAGGAAGTATCAGATTAAAGACAAACTTAAATGAGGGCATAGTTGGAACTATGTTGGGGCACAGTAGCATATAGGAATATAAGATCAAAGGTTAATCTAAAGTGGGAATTTAAAGGGGGACTGCGCCTGAGGCGCAATAGTAGAAGAGAACTGCCTAAGGAGGCATTCCCGAAGGTTTTGCACAATAAGAAATACATGTGTTAATAGCCATATTTGCTGCACTTATGAGGTTGTAAATAGTGAGGGGGAAACTCATTCCATGCAGTACAATGTGGTCTCACTTTATGCTTGTTTTGGTTAAGTATTATTCACACCAGATTTTATGTTTGACCCGTGTTTTTATTATTGTTTTCCTCCATAAACTCACGGATGCTCATGTGATTAAGCTGAGTTTATGGAATGGATATATTTATAGTAAGAGCCACAATACGCAGGTCGAAGATGGAGCGGAAGGCTTTGTTAGCTAATAAAGATGTTGTTTCCGCTGTTTTTAGAAGTTCAGGGGGCATCTTCATATGTTGACCTGACTGTTTACTATGTTATATTCTATTGTTATTTGACCCTTGCATGAGCACGACTATGGAGTTAATTTTGAAGAAAATGTATGTAATGAATATTAAGAAATTTTTATGTAATGGAGAATATTTTAGCTGCTCTGTTTACTTAGTATGTATTTGAATACACTGTACCCGCTTCCATTGTTGGAAGATAATTCCGGTAATGATTGCAACATCATCCGCGTTCATCTTCAAGCCTCGAAGTGAGGGATGTTATAACACCAGTTCCACCATTGAAATTTCTATTGGGGTCTTTTATTAGTGAGCTTCGTTAACCATGGTTGTCTGATAGTAGAGATGAAGAGCTTGGAGGTTCGGACCGTCCTTCTAATGCTAAAATGATAACCGAAAATTCAACCAACCTTGGAGTTATTTAATTTGGGTAGATCCAAGGCCACTTAGAGTGAGCCAAAAATGTTTTACTACGTAGTCATTATTGGATTAGTGCTAAGCAATGGAAAATGAGATAGAGCTATTTGGCGTAATTTGAGCCAAGTGATCTATGTCCACTACGATCCTTTTCTTTTAATTGCTTATTTCAGTTACATAATTTTTGAATAAATACAATGAGTGTTCTATCTACATTTCTAGTTTGAGATTGCTACTTTTTCTAGAGGAAGAGAAAAAAGTTTGATACAAAGGGTCATGCATGTGGAGGCCCTTAAATAGATGCTTACGCTGTAATTTGGATGGCTCTGATTTACTATGTCTTCGATAAGATATGGACGACTCATATCAATACCTTGCGGCCCAATTACTATTATGATCATTGATGTCAACTGGACGATTTAGATCAACATTTCTAGGCACTCTTCGTTATGAGTGTGCTATGACAGGGGATTTGTTGGAGAATGGTGTCATAGACCATTTCTTTAGTCATAAGAGGTTGTTGTTACAGCTTCTTCTGTCAGAGGGAGTGTCTCACCGTTTAGCGACCTGAACTTCTGAAGTTATTTGGCTCCGTATGTAGTAAGAGGAGTGGTCGCTGAAGTGGCAGATACCTAAGAGATAAGTTATTCAATCCTTTCGCTTATATCATACTGATGCCAAGCATGCAGTATCTTAGTCGATGAGTGCTGGATTGTCCTGAATGGACAGATGACTCGGAGACCAGGGATGACGGTAACTCTTAAGTAGGCCAGTCCAGCTGCGCCCGCTAGTTGTGTTAATGGCTTGGAATGGTAGTCGCGGCGTGCGGTTGATGTCGTCGATCATTTAAGTGGACGGCCTTAGACTCCTCATCCTATGGTAGGTGCTTTATGATTACTTATGTTGGGTCGTCGCCGTAGCGAGCTTTGTTGTTCTCGAATGGGCTGTGGCCAGATCTGCATTGTGATTTTGTATCGATTGTGAATTTTTTACACAGAAAAATTCATGTAAAAAGTTCATGCAATAGGTGAACGTATATATTGTCTTGGTGCTCAGTTTGTGAATCTAAAACTATGGTTATTTGGTGATTACTTGGATTTGTTCTACCTTTGATATTTCGTGATATTATATGATTTACCTGACAATGAATCGCAGCGTAAAAATTTTTATGACTGTACGGTAAGATTCTATTGGTGGTGTGTGTTTGTTTAGAAACTACAATAGCAAAATTGTTTAAAATTAACGGCCTAGTGAAATTGGGCCTAAGTGGACCCACTCCAGATATTATCAGCCTGCCCTTATCGGATTTATAAGTAATGGATATTCACTCTTCTTTTTCTACCGATTGCAGCAGCAGCCCCAAACCCTCCTCTTCCACTCAACTAAATCATCGATCTACAAATAATTGTAAGAATCTCTCTCAAATATCTCCTCAAATTTTCATATTTTCAAATTTCAGGCTCATCTCTTTAATTAAATTCCTCTTCATAAATGATTATTTACATCATCAGTTAATTGCTCGCAAGTTTGATTTACATTCGATTGTATGATTTGGATCTGAGATGGGAAAGATCTCAATGATTTTGCCTGTTTAGGTTGTCGAAATTGATATGGAGTGGATATATTTTTTATTTTTTGTGGAGTAAATGTATATCATTTAGTTTGAACGTTGTCATCCTAGATTTAACAATGAATTTGTAATATCTTCGGCAAAGATGAATACATGACTATTAGTTATTTTAGATTTTTTCAAACGACTTTACTCTTAAAAATAATGCAGTCGTTGACTAAGTTATTATTGCAAGATTATCAGATACTAATCATGAAGTTGAGATGTTGAATTGTTTAGTGTACATAGTCAAATTACTCGTGAAATTGAATAGAAAGTACATATTGAGCTTTAACCTAAACTTAGAAATCAAATATAAATACAGATAAGTATCAATAGCTCCAGAACACAGATGCCTGAATGCAATGAAACATGAAAGGACGTAGGGAATATGTTCATAAGAACTGCTAACAGTTCAAAACACCAAAATGAAAACATACATAGTTGGGTCTAATTGCAGACTTAAATTTTGACAATCCATTACAACTCTTGCATGCTTACAGTAAAAGGGACATAAAATATGCTTTTACTAACACTGAAAGAGACACATAAATAATGCTTTATAGGCCCTTCTTTTTAAGCAATGCATTATAGGTCACATTTATCAAATGTTCAGGGTTAAAGATTGTAGCGAGATTTGTATGATCATGCCCACGGCGCTAATGTGTTGTTAAGTTGGTTAAGTGAACAACTCATAAATTAAAAAAATATAAAACTTGGGGACAATGTTTTGCCCTTGTATTGTGCTGATTCGATAAAATAGTAAAATTGAGAAGAAAAAGAAATTATAGAGATAAATTGAAGAAGGATAAAGATTGGTTAGGTAAGAGAGAAGGTGAATGGACTGATTTAATGAGCTTGAAACAAACCCATAAGTATTTCTCCTTTTGGAGGTGGCTATTAGGATTCAAAATAAACGACAAAATGAGAACACAATAGACGTTGGTTGTTGGAGATTGAATTCATGAGAAAATCTAATGGGATTTTCCCTTTTTATAATTCAAATTTCAATACTTAAATGAAACAGAATATAAAATCAATAGCATGTATTTCTTAATTGTGGATTCATTGCTGAAGTGTAATCAGCATTCCACATTTATCCATGTTCTATCTTATTTGTTCTTGGAATGCCTGGTAATAGGCCCGTAAATGGTACGGGTTTCAATTCGAGCTCGGCCCGAACCCACACTGTTAATACGGGTACGGGTTTCAGTCCGAGTCTCCCGGGTTCGACCCAGGCCCGACCCGGGTACGGTTTTATCAAAATCCGGCCTGGTTTAGGCCCGATCTGATTATTAGATTTTCGTAGTATCAAAACATGAGTGTTTATATTATTTGTTTACCATTTTATTTGTTTGCTTATATATGTTCTTGCTTACTTTTGTTGTGAACTTGGCTACACCACCATCCAATTTGTATGTTAACACTGTTTGTGTATAAATTTTACAAAAATTGCAAGTTTAAAGTGATTTTTACATAAATATTATGAGTTTGGTATACAGCTATTATCCAGTGGGCTTGAAAAGCCCGACGGGCCGACTCGGGTATTGGTTTTGAAGGACCCTGTGGGTTTGGGTCGGGCTCGGATTTTGATTATTGTAATCGGGCTCGGGCTTGGGTTTTAAGATACCCGGACCGAACCTGGTCCGTTGACAGGCTACATAGTACATCAAAAATGCTACAGTTACAATAAGAAGCGTTGCAAGTTGTTACAAGTTTCCGGAGTTGTTTCGACTTAGATTTTTTTTTTGTTTCTCTCCCTTTTTGATTGGTACGTTTTACATTTTAGCATTTTCAACACTTTTTGTTGTATGTGTAGCATTGTTTCTAATGCACATGTCAATACCGAAGAAAATATTTATTATGGTTTGGAATGTCAAAATCACCCCTTTCGATTTATTAATCATTTCGGGATATAGATAATGTTTAGAGCATCTTCAATCCATAATTCATGCAATATCAAGTTCAGTCTATGTGTCTACAGTGTGAATTCAATGTAATTGGACAAAAAATTGGCATGACAATAAAAGAAAAAAAATCACTCCAATGGCAAGGCCAGTGTCTTTGACTAATAATTTGACACATGATCAGCCACTTTATGAAAAATATTGTTTCTAATTTAATTTGAATTAATTTATTGTGATTGTGGTCACATTGTAGATTGCAATGCCTGCAACTAGATTTTGGTTTATATTTTTTATTTGCCACATTTGTATTCACATTTTAACTGACAATCATAGCCACAACTAGGTTGAAGATGCTCTTGAAGTCGCTATTATTTTTACAATTTTAACATGTGATCTTATGGTATATGTTAACAAAACTCTTTTTTTGTTGTTGCTTATAATCTTATTGTTTATCAGTTCATTTCTAAATTCTGATATATGTGATCTTATTACAACTTAGCCTATGAAATCCATCACTGTATTATCTACTCTGCTCCAATATTTTAGGCTGGCTTCACCATTCATGCTAACATAAGGTCTCACTTTTGCATGTGAAACTCGTTTCACCCATGTACAATGTAAAGTTCAAAATTTTGATTTCTGTTTTGTTCATTAGTGATTTTTGAAATTCTGATAAATTTCAAAGATTTTCCAAACTGTTGCGGTTCTGTTTTCGAATTTCAGTACTGTTTCCTAAAGGCTTTAATTAATGGTACATATTTGTATTTATGAAAACAGAATATGTAATGTACTTTAGGATCTATATCGTTCCTTTACGTTTCTTTCTGCTGAATTGGGTTGGAATCAACAAAAAATTGACATTTCTCTTACTTTTCAGGGTCTTCTGTGCATTTTTCATGTTGTTGTATTTGCTACTTTTTGATTATTTAAATGTTTGCTGCGATTTTATTTTTATATTTACATCTTGAATCAAGGTACAATGGTTTTGAACAATATTCATTTCCAAATCTTTCATTTGATGAATTAATCAAACTTTGAGAACTTAGGAAATGTGACAAATAATCATCACGATATAATAATATTAGCTGATCCATGACCTTAATCTTGGCAAGCAACTTAACTTCACATCCATTCATTTTTGTTGTCTCTTTGCATGTATGATTTCAGTTATTAATCATAATCTCAGTATTGATATATCGACATGAAGTTTACCTGCAATGGTGACAGATGGTTTTACGTTTTAATGGCTGCAATGATTTAATTGTTAGATGCTACGATAAATGTTATATGACATATTCTAGTTTGAATTAATACCACTAGTTTAATAAGTAATACCTAAATGATATTCAACGTTTGCTAATTACCATCCACCATAAATATTTTGTCCCTCCTGACAACTAATTCTCATAGTTTGTGAGAAAGCTTATTTATGACATTCTTTGGATAATGTAACGAAAATTGTAGTACCATTTTCATGTAAAATAATTTAACATTTAAACTGAAATACGTTTCAAGCTTAAAACTAGTACAAAAATCACATGATTTGTTGGTTTAAAATAGCCCAGATATTTTATGCTTGCTCTCTTTATTCATACTAGGATTTTCTCTTATACATATGAGATCTCAACATATTAAGCTTGTTGAACTCCTAGATCAACTAGAAGAATCCATTTCTTGTGCCATCTCACTGTGGAAGAACGTTTATGTTGCCGTATATGTATATCTATAGAAGTATAAATTTTGTAAGTTAATCCCATAGGGTTACCTAGTTGGTCTTTGGTGTATTGGGTGACCAAAGGTGATGAGTTCCATCCTAATAACGGCGGTGGACATATAAAACTCTATGATATACTTGGAGTATGTGTTGTGGGTTTGGTATATGCTCACCACTCCAAGGTTTACAAACAAAGCTAAATTATCTGGGTATAAGGAATATATATAAAAAATCTTTTGTTTATTTATTTATTTATTTTTCATTTGAAGAAAGTTCAGGTTCCAATCAGAAAATAGGGGTTGAATATACAAGTCATGGCTGATGAACATGAACGAGTTGAATCTGAGGAGCAAATTGATCTTGATGGAGAAAATGACATGGATGATGAAGAAGAAGCAATGTATGATGAAGAGAATGCAGAAGATGAAAGCTATGAACCAACAAGAAATGACTACAGAGAAGAAAACTCTTCAGGTGATGTTCGCTATAAGAGAATAAGAGATGAATATGATGAAAATCAACATTCAGGAGATGATAATAGCTATAAAAGAGGTAGAGATGAATACAGAGTGTCTGACGATGATGAGAATGATAAAGATTTTGAAAATGAAGAACCAAAGAAACGTGTAGAAAAAAAAGTTGAGACAAGAGATGAAGCTGATATTGAAAAGCGTGCTGAGTTGCTAGCACTTCCTCCTCATGGAACTGAAATTTTCATTGGTGCGCTGCCTCGAGATGTGACTGAGGAGGATATAAGAAATCTTTGTGAACCTTATGGTGAAGTTTTTGAGGTGAGTTATTAGATCAATCTTTGCAATCAGTAAGTATAACTCTTTGAAATGGCTTACAAAATTTTACTACTAGTTGTCTTTTTGAATCTTATGTCTATGTTTCCGTTAAGTTCCATGGCAATAAAACACTGACTCTGATCTTGAATGTCCATTTCTCTTTGATATGGCTTACAAAATGCTGATCCATTTGTCTAGATTTCTGTCAAGTTCTATGACAATAAAATTGCTAAAGTCGTATTCAAAAAATAAATGATGATGATTAGATAAATCTATGTTCTGTGTATTTTGTTATTATGGACTGTCAAAAGTACTCAATGAAAATGAAATATTCACAGGTCAAGATGGTGAAAGATAAGGAGACAAGGGAAAGCAAGGGTTTTGCTTTCGTCATATACACCACAAAGGCTGCTGCTCAGGAAGCCATTGAAAATATACAGCTAAAAGAATTCAAGGTAACTTGCAGCTTTACATTGCTGTGCACCACCTTTTGTCCTTTTCCATTGTGTAGTTTAATATTTTTTTCTCTGCTTTTTTAGGGGAAAACCTTGAGATGTTCGTTATCTCAAGTAAAAAACCGATTATTTGTTGGAAATGTTCCAAAAAATTTGTCAGAAGAAGAAATAAAAGATATACTTGATGAGATTGGTCCTGGAGTAGTGAATATTGAAGTTTTCAAGGTATTCTTTTCACTGTCATATTTTATGCTGATCTTCTCTCTGTCACTATACTTTGTTATTTCCAATTATATATCTATTATATTGTTGTTGTTCTTGTCATTTTTTCCTTTTCAGGACAACCTTAACCCAGGTCGTAATCGTGGTTTTGTTTTCGTTGAATTTTATAATCATTCCTGTGCTGAGTATGCAAGGGCGAAAATGACAAATGGTAAATTTAGGATTGATGGAAGCACACCCACGATCACTTGGGCGGACCCCAAAAATGTAGCTGAGGCTTCTGCAGCCTCTCAGGTATGAAACAATTCTGTAGGGAACAAATATATTTCCGAATACTGTTTATATGAATTATGAAGCATACATTTCATAATTGATTGACTAAACTCCAAACTCTTCAATCTCATATATGTACTGATTTTTTCTCTACCTGACAAACCATATATTGGAAACCTCTAAACTCTTCAATCTTATACTTCATAATGTTCGTTTTGTAGATTTACCTTACTTCTGACTCCAGATTTTCAGAGTACATATATGTGTAGGTTGGACCTTCTGAAACAGACCCAAAAAGACAAATTTTTAGATGTAACATGATTATAAAAGGTTCTAAAAATAGCAAATCATGTGAAGTTCTTAAATACTAACAAGTATCTTTAAAAATTAAGAGTATACTCATATAGTTTTAAAAATGATACTGAAATCCTATAGATACTTTCCTCCAAGATTAAAAATGGCCTCGCCAATGTTAGTGATTTTTTATGATTTAGGAAGCAAATATTTTGTATGCAGAAATCCTAATTATTGGTTGATATACTGTTATTGATAGTTTAATGGACCAGATTTATGGACCGTGATAGTATCATTTCAACTTCATTTGCATGACGATATAAACAAATTGATACTGACAGGTGAAGGCACTCTATGTTAAAAATTTACCAGATGGCGTCACCTCAGAAAAGCTGAAAGCTGTTTTCGAGCGTCATGGAGAAGTCACGAAAGTTGTTCTCCCACCATCCAAGCCTGGGCAAAGTAAACGTGACTTTGGGTTTGTTTATTATGCGGAGAGATCTAGTGCTTTAAAAGCAGTAAAAGAAGATGAAAAATATGAAATTGACGGTAACACTTTTACTCTTATGTTGATATTAGTAAACCAAATAAATCTGCATCTGATGGTTACGAAATTTAGATAAGAGACTCATAATTCGAACTGCAGTGTGCATCTACTATTTATTCTTTATTGAACTCCTGCTACATTCGAAGTCGAACAGTAAGTCCTGCATTATTGTTCGTCAAGTCTTATTTTATTTTCAATCGGGACTGCTCTTGAAAATCCTAAAATCGATAGCTTCTAACTATGAAGCTTTTAAAAATCCTGATTTTTTTTTGAACTTTTGTATCTAAATTTTATGATTGTAAAGCTTATACCTCACATCGGCCATGCTTTCGTTTGAAGTAATTCTTAAAAATTTACAGCTGTAAAGTTCTTCCATTTTTTCCCCATAATTTTCTGATGTATAGATTGTTGACACTATGGTACGCTTTTAATAATGACGTGGCACAATACTGTATTTTACTGAATATAATTGCACTCTGTAATTTAGGGCAAACAATTGAGGCAGTAATCGCTAAGCCTCAGACCGATAAAAAAGCATCAGATCACACAAAACCTTCTTACAAATCTGGGCCCCCAACAAGTTATCCACAATACCCTTCTTATGGTGGCTACAATGCTAGTTCTGGGTATGGGGGAGGCGTTGGTCAGGTTTGTTCACGTCTAATAACTTGTATCACTTTTACTGATTCTCTCATTATTACAGTATTCATAATTTCAATTCATATGCTTTTTTGTTTGATGATGCAAGTTAACACTAGAGTTTTACAGCCTGTGATATATGGTAGAGGACCAATGCCAACTGGGATGGCTATGGTGCCAATGGTTTTACCTGATGGTCGCATCGGCTATGTTCTGTAAGTTGCATAATTTTTAATCAAGCAATTAAATCAATACTATTATTATAGGAAGGATTTTACTTTTCACTGTGGTAGGAATGGGAAACCAAACATTGTACTATTGAAGACAAAGTTAAAAAATAATAATAATCACATTTCCTACTTTTTATTACAAAATAATTATTTCTTACTTTTTTGGTTACAAATAAAAGTTTAATTGCGTTTAATATGTAATATCAGACAACAACCAGGAATGCAATCTCCACCACCACCGCCGTCATCAAGAAGAAGTGAACGTGGAGGAGGCTCAGGAGATCGTCATTCTCGTGATAGGGACTACGATAGAAGCCAAAGTCGCAGATACCGCCCTTACTGAATTTGGCTTCTCTGCACTATAATTTATCAGCATGGCCCTTACTGCCCCTTATTTGTTCGGAGAGTTTGCTGAAAGGTGAATTGGAATATGCGCTGCTGCTGCTGCTGTACTTATTCTGTATCATGAGACTGTTGTTTACGGTTGTAGCCTTTGTTGTTTGATATTAACTGCATTAATCTGGATAGGGTATCTTACATCCTGTATCAACGCATTTCTCTGTGTATGGTTAGTTTGAATTTGTTTATTCTGCAAGACTGGATATTTAATTCTCGATCCATTATCTTGAACGGTATTTTCACATTGATAAGCAAATCCCTATCTAGAAATCACTAGGGAATTCGATTTCAACAATTTATCTATTTGGTGTTTGTTTCAGGATTTTGGAAGGACGGTTGCAGATTCTATCTTTGTTAATATTTCATATGTTTATGAGCAAATATATTTCAATATGAAGGTAATTGTGAAGTTCATGCATCCATATTTACGGAGCGTTTATCTTTATAAATATTTTTTTGGAGTATTATGTGGAATTTTGATGTAGCTAACATTCAGAAATGATAGGGGAATGTAACAATTTTTGTTGTAAAATGAAAAATGATTAGGAATAATTTCTCACTTATATATCTTTACTACTAACAAAGAGAATTTAGTAAATAGATTTATTCGGTGTATTTTTGAAATTTCAAATATATCCTTTTACATATGTTGTTTTCTAAGTACAGCTGTTATTTTTCATGGAGAACTACAGTGTGCGTTTATAAGATGAAGTGTCTGAGTGTTTCATATTGTCCGTAATTTAGGTGGGAGTTAATCGGTCGAAGTATTGCCGGATTTCGAATTGGTATGAAGAAGTTATTGCAGTCTGAACAAAAAAATAGCGGCTTCTGCACTAGACGGAGTTCAAATATGGAATGTAGTAGCATGCTATTTTCTAAGTAAACCGTCAGTTCCCATGGAGAACTACAGCGTGCGTTCACAAGGTGAAATATCTGAGTGTACCATATTGTCTATAATTTAGATGAGAATTCATCGGTCGAAGTGTTGACTGATTCTGAGTTAGTATGAAGAAGTTATTGCAATCTGAACAAAAAAAAATAGCGGCTTCTGCACTAGGCGGAGTTCAAATACGGAGATGTGGTAACCTATTATTTTCTAAGTATAACTGTTAGTCCCCATGGAGAACTACAGTGTGAGTCACAAGATGAAGTATCCGAGTGTTACATATTGTTCGTAATTTAGGTGGGAGTTAATCAGTCGAAGTCTTAATGGATTCCGAATTAGTATGGAGAAGTTATTACAGGCTAAAAAAAATAGCGGCTTCTGCATTAGGCGGAGTTCAAATATGGGAATGTGGTAGCATGTTATTTTCTAAGTAAACTATCAGTCCCCATGAAGAATTACAGTGTGCGCTCACAAGATGAAGTATCCGAGTGTACCATATTGTCCGTAATTTAGGAGGAAGTTCATCGTTCGAAGTTTTGTCTGATTCCGAGTTAGTATGAAGAAGTTATTGCAGTCTGAAGAAAAAAAATAGCGGCTTCTGCCTAGGCGGAGTTCAAATATGAGGATGTAGCCTATTTACAACAATTAGTTACCATGGAGAACTACAGTGAGCGTTGAAGTGGGGATATAGCCTGGTATTTTCTAAGTACAACTATTAGTCACCATGGAGACCTATAGTGTGCGTTCACAAGATTAAGTATCCGAGTGTACCATATTGTCTATCGCATAATTCCAAGTTAGTATGAAGAAGTTATTGCAGTCCGAACAAAAAAATAGCGACTTCTGCACTAGGCGGAGTTCAAATATGGGGATGTGGTAACATGTTATTTTCTAAGTACAACTGTCAGTCGCAATGGAGAACTACCGTGTGCGTTCACAAGATGAAGCATCCGAGTGTTCCATATTGTTCGTAATTTAGGTAGGAGTTCATCGGTCGAAGTATCGCCTAATTTCGAGTTAGTATGAAGAAGTTATTGCAGTCTGAACAAAAAAATAGCGGCTTCTGCACTAGGCGGAGTTCAAATATGGGGATGTGGCAGCCTGTTATTTTCCAAGTACAACTGTCAGTCGCAATGGAGAACTACAGTGTGCGTTCACAAGATGAAGCATTCGAGTGTTCCATATTGTCCGTAATTTAGGTGAGAGTTAATCGGTCGAAGTCTCGCCGGATTCCGAATTAGTATGAAAAGTTATTGCAGGCTGAACAAAAAAAATAGCGGCTCCTGCACTAGGCGGAGTTCGAATATGGGGATGTGGCAGCATGTTATTTTCTAAGTAAACTGTCAGTCCCCATGAAGAACTATAGTGTGCGTTCACAAGATGAAGTATCCGAGCGTACCATATTATCCGTAATTTAGTATGAAGAAGTTTTTGCAGTCTGAAGAAAAAAATAGTGGCTTCTGCTTAGGCAGAGTTCAAATATGAGGATGTAGCCTATTATTTTCTAAGTACAACTATTAGTCACCATATAGAACTACAGTGAGCGTTGAAGTGGGGATAAAGATTGTTATTTTCTAAGTACAACTGTTAGTCACCATGGAGAACTACAATGTGCGTATACAAGATGAAGTGTCCGAGTGTACCATATTGTCTGTAATTTAGGTGGAAGTTCATCGGTCGAAGTTTCGTCCGATCCCGAGTTAGTATGAAGAAGTTATTGCAGTATGAACAAAAAAATAGCGGTTTCTGCCTAAACAGAGTTCAAATACGGGATGTAGCCTGTTATTTTCTAAGTACGACTGTTAGTCAACATGAAGAACTACAGTGTGTGTTCACAAGATGAATTATCCGAGTGTACCATATTGTCTGTGATTTAGGTGGGAGTTCATCAGTCGAAGTTACGAAAAGAAGTTGATTTAAGTCTATATTTTTTTCTCGGGTACCCGAGAAAAAAATAGAGATAGAGGATAAAGATACCAGAGCAATCTTGTATCAAACTACTTGTCTCTTTGTAGTTGGATCTCCAAGTTTTTGGAATTTGCCTGATTCCGAGTTAGCATGAAGAAGTTATTGCAACCTGAAGAAAAAAAATAGCGGTTTCTGCCTAGACGGAGTTCAAATATGAGGATATAGCATGTTATTTTCTAAGTACAACTATTAGTCACCATGGAGAACTACAGTGAGCGTTGAAGTGGGGATATAGTCTGTTATTTTCTAAGTACAACTGTTAATCACCATGGAGAACTACGGTATACGTTCATAAGCTGAAGTAGCCGAGTGTTTTATATTGTCCGTAATTTAGGTGGGAGTTCATCGGTCATAGTTTCGCCCGATTCCGAGTTAGTATGAAAAAGTTATTGTAGTATGAATTAAAAAAATAGCGGCTTGCCTAGGCGGAGTTCAAATACAGGGATGTAGCCTGTTATTTTCTAAGTACAACCATTAGTCAATATAGAGAACTATGGTATACGTTCACTAGGTGAAGTATTCGAGTGTACCATATCGTCCGTAATTTATATGGGAGTTCATCGGTCGAAGTTTTGCCTGATTCCGAGTTAGTATGAAGATATTATTACAGTTCGAAGAAAAAAAATAGCGGCTTTTGCCTAGGCAGAGTTCAATTATGAGGATGTAGCATATTATTTTCTAAGTACAACTATTAGTCACCATGGAAAACTACAGTGAGGGTTGAAGTGGGGATATAGTCTGATGTTTTCTAAGTACAATAGTTAATCACCATGGAGAACTACGGTATACGTTCATAAGCTGAAGTATCCGAGTATTCTATAATGTCCGTAATTTAGGTGGGAGTTCATCGTTCGTAGTTTCGCCCGATTCCGAGTTACTATGAAAAAGTTATTGCAATATGAACAAAAAAATAGCGGCTTCTGCCTAGGCGGAGTTCAAATACAGGGATGCAGCCTGTTATTTTCTAAGTACAACTGTTAGTCATCATGGAGAACTACGGTATACGTTCACTAGATAAAGTATCCGAGTGTACCATATTGTCCGTAATTTACGTGGGAGTTCATCGGTCGAACTTTTGCCTCATTCCGAGTTAGTATGAAGATATTATTGCAGCCTGAAGAAAAAAAATAGCGGCTTCTGCCTAGGTGGAGTTCAATGTGGATGTAGCCCGTTATTTTCTAAGTACAACTATTAGTCACCATGAAGAACTACAGTTAGCGTTGAAGTGGAGATATAACATGTTATTTTCTAAGTACAACAGTTAATCACCATGGAGAACTACGGTATACGTTCATAAGCTAAGGTATCCGAGTGTTCTATATTGTTCGTAATTTAGGTGTGAGTTCATCGGTCGTAGTTTCGTCCGATTCTGAGTTAGCATGAAAAATTTGCAGTATGAACAAAAAAATAGTGGCTTCTGCCTAGACGGAGTTCAAATACGGGGATGTAGCCTGTTATTTTCTAAGTACAACCGTTAGTCACCGTGGAGAAGTACGGTATACGTTCACTAGGTGAAGTATCCGAGTGTACAATATCGTCCGTAATTTAGGTGGGAGTTCACCGGTCGAAGTTTTGCCTGATTCCGAATTAGTATGAAGAAGTTATTGCAGTTTGAAGAAAAAAATAGCGGCTTCTGCCTAGGCGGAGTTCAATTATGAGGATGTAGCCTGTTATTTTCTAAGTACAACTATTAGTCACCATGGAGAACTATGGTACACGTTCATAAGCTGAAGTATCCAAGTGTTCTATATTGTTCGTAATTTAGGTGGGATTTCATCGGTCGTAGTTTCGCCCGATTCCGAGTTAGTATGAAGAAGTTATTGCAGTATGAATAAAAAAATAGCGGCTTCTGCCTAGGCGGAGTTCAAATACGGGGATGTAGCCTGTTATTTTCTAAGTACAACGTTAATCATCATGGAGAACTATGATATACGTTCACTAGATGAAGTATCCGAGTGTTCCTTATTGTCTGTAATTTAGATGGGAGTTCATCGGTCGAAGTCTCGCTTGATTCCGAGTTAGTATGAAGAAGTTATTGCAGTCTGAACAAAAATAATAGCGGCTTCTGCCTAGACGGAGTTTAAATATGGGGATGCTACTATCAAATCTACTTCCACAGGTACAACTAAAAATGCATGCACGTTATGATTAAATGCAGTCGCACCTGAGTGTGTATATGTACTCGTCTTTTATATTTATAGTATGTACACAAAACAGAAGTTGTTTGTTTCGTCTTCATATATAAAAGGATGAGTACATTTATAATTTCATACAAATGTAAATGTGATTCTTATACTTGACGTTTATTTTTTTCTGTTGAAGTTCATTTCTCTCTCTTAAACTTTGATTTCTCGTGGTTTCTCTGAAAATGCAAAAGTTGTTCCAACTCCTTTGGGCTTTGTTTGGTGTGAATATGAAGCTCACCAAAAAAAACCCTTTGGCTGGAAGCGTGTATTGCGATTAATGAATAATTCCAAAATTAAACACGTGACTCAAGTTGGTCGTATTAGATGGTATATTATGTATCTTCATTAGTGGAAATTGGGATAAATTACATCTACATTTTAAAGATTAATACAAAAAACCTCTCTCCTTGTTTATATAATCTAAAACCAAATTTGAGTTTATATTAGAAAAATATATGAATTTAGAGAAAGTTGATATACATTTGTTCTTAGTTTATTAAGTTGTAAACTGATTTTGTTGCAAGTGTAATGCACTTGAATAAAATTTCTTTAAAACAATGGTAACAATAGTTGTCTTTAGAAAGAAAAGAAAAGAATATATTTGAAAAATATGATAAGGGATCAGTATAAAAAAAGGTAGAAAACTTGTGAAAAAGCATGGTAAAATTTATGAGAAAAGGTAAATGGATTTATCTTTATGGATAAAGATATATTATTTTTTATTGTTATAAGAAATCATTTAAGAAAAATTTAGGATCCGTTTGGTTTCATTTTGAGTTATGTTTTAGTTTTCAACATGCATTACAGAATGTGAAGAGGGGGAGAAGAAAATTTAAATTCTAAGCTATTTCGGCGATGGAGGGACGTTGGAAAGAATTGAATGTTTTTGTGTTTTTATTATTTCCCGGAACACGGAAAATAAAATAAGTTTGTTTTCTACTTTGTATGTTAACTTCGTTTTACAAATTGGTTGTCTTTCAAAAATAAACATGCAATGTCGATCACTGCCCCTTTCTCGTTCGACGCTGCATCGACATACAATTGCCACAAGTGTTGGTTCACGATTATTTCCTCCTTGCTGCTGTCCGGGATTGAGCATTATTTTATGAAGTCAGCCACAACTTGGCCTTTTGTGGAAATGCAAGGATGGAAGGGAATGTGATGTTCTCCAAGTTCTACTACTCATTTTAGGAGGCGACCCGCTGTCTCGGGCCAGCTCGGCAGTTATTCAAAGGTTGGTTAGTGAGAACCTTAACATGGTGTACCTGGAAATAGGGTTCGAGTTTGTGGACTACCATTAGCAGGTAGAAAGGTAACTTCTTCAATCATTGAATCTTCTCCTCGTCCTGTACCAATATAGCGTCTATCATGTGGTCAGTGACACAAGGTAAAAGTAGAGGTTTTCCCCATCTATTTGCTTGGAGAGGACAGGCGGTGTTGCTAGATATTGCTTTAACTCTTCAAATGATTTGCTGCACTCATCGGTCCATGTAAACGACTTCCTCTTCTTTAAATGATCAAAAAACGGGACGCACCTGTCAGTTGCCTGGGATACAGAGTGGCTGAGTGCATTGACCATTTAGGCTTTGTACTTGCTAGACGGCGTAGGGGAGTTGCATGTCCTGGGTTGCTTGAATCTTGTCGGAATTGGCTTCGATTCCTTTCGCACTCACAAGTTATCCTAGGAGTTTCTTGGAGCGAACAACAAAGGAACGCTTCTTGGGGTTTAGAACCATGTTGTATCTGCGGAGGATTTTGAAGTTGATGTGCACGTAAATGTGCATATTTTTACTTCCATATTTAATCGAATTTAATTAAATAAATGATCATATAGGGTATTTTAACATATTTAAACCAAAATTCAAATTATTTTCAAATCATCATTTATTCATCTTCATATAGGGGAAAAATGATCATTTTGTGCATGTATTAATTTTGAGAATACTTATTTGTGCAATTTATTTTTATTTGTAGAAATTTGAATGAAAATTACAAGAGGCTTCATGAAGAAATATGCATGCACAAGAGTATACAAGCAAATTAAGATGGAAATAATTCATTTCATGCAATATGGAGGACCCCACCTACCTACTTACCTTGATGCACACTTAGGAGCTAATGCATATGCTAATGAAGATTAAAGTTACATGCACATTTAAATGGAGGATTAACACATGCTAATGATAACTTGGGGGCCACACTTCCTCAAGGATAGTTTGGGTAGTTCCCAAAAATAGAATTAGGGTTTCAATGCTTGTATAAATACCCTATATATTCATGTAATTAATCTTCTTATCTCTCTTAGCCTCCTTTGAGCCTCCATTTTAGTTAGTTTAGTTTGAGGCTCAAAAATAAAATATAAGCTCTCTTTCTATTTCATGGCTACTTAGCCATTTTCTTCTTAATGCAATTTTAATTCTTACTCTTTTTTTTATTTACATGCTTTTTCCTTTCATGTTAGTAGTGTAGATCTTTTTATTTATGCAAGTAGAATAGCTTTTATTTTATTTTAATTAGCTCTTTTTTTACTTAACTTGCATTTTCTTCTTGTTTTTATTTTATGTTGAATGCTACATTTGTTGAAATGATAACAAATATGAGAAGTTAAACCCCTTCAATTTAGGGGTAATGAAGCTCTCTTAATCATGTAGATTTAACATTTTGATAATTTTTTATCTCTTTTTGTGCTTAATGGAAATGTTTGGATTTGGTTTAATTTTGTTGTTTAGCTTTGAATTTGATAGCCTATGTTGTTGACACCAAATAGGCTATGCTTAAACAAACACAAACACAAATTACCTCTTCATCTACATATGATTATGGTAATGAAGTGAATATTAAAATCAAAATTTGATGGTCTATATTTCTAATCAATAGCTAATAGATCATGGTTAGAAAAGATTTTATTTTCAAGTTCATTGTCATTTTCATGAGAGTTAAAAAGTAGTTTAGTAGTTGTGTTATAGTTTGATGGTTTATATTGGGCTAATTAATAACACAAATATTCCATACTTATGATAAACACATCTATAAACTCACTAATGACCAAAAGAGAGATCATAATTTCATTTTGTTGATTTATGTGATAATGAGAAAGAAATTACCTCTAAATTGCCTTCAAACTCTCATATTTTTATCCATTTTCTTTGCTATTTTATTTACATTTTTTTAGTTAATCACAACTTCAAATTCTTGGTTTAATTTGAGTGAATAGAAATTTTAAAATCTAAACAATTCCCTGTGGATCGACCCATACTTGCCACGTACTAAAATTGTACGCCGTGCGCTTGCGGTTATTTTTATTTAAAATTTGATCGGCTATTTTCTAATCCGATAGAGAATTAGCCATCAAACAAGTTTCAGTCATATTTTGCACATGCCTCTCAACCTTCTAGGACTAACTTGTCGTCTACATAAACCTCCATTTATCTTCCAGTCTGTTCAACGAACATCTTATAACCTACTAGTAAGTAGCTCTTACATTTTGGAGTCTAAATGGCATCGCTCTATAATGGTAGAGTATCACGTTGATGTTGAATAATGTGTGCTCTTGATCTGAGCCATGCATGATGATTTGGTTATATCCGCAGTATGGATCCATAAACGTGAGTAAATCATGTTCGTTGGTTGCATCCATAAGCTGGTCGATGCACTGCAGCACAAAGATGTCCATTGGGCAGGCCTTATTGAGGTAAAAGAAGTCAATGCATGTTCTCCAAGTCCTACCTGGTTTTCAAACTAATACCGGGTTGGCCCCCATGCTGGGTATTTAGACTCCTGAAAGAAACCATTGTCGAGAAGCTTCTCTACCTCCTCCTTTAATGCCCTATATCTCTTCAGGTTTAGGGGCCACTTTTTTTTGGAGGATAGGGTGAGCCTTATGGTCAATATTGAAGGCGTGACAGATGATGGAGGGGTATAAGACAGTCATATCGGCATGCCCCCAAGCAAACATGTCCTTGCATTGTTTGAGGAAAAGTATCAGCTCTGCTTGGACATTCAGATCCATTTTGTGCCAATTTGAACGAGCTTTTTAGGGTCATCATTGTCCATCAAGACAGTTTCATATGGGATGAAGAAACCGCCATTTGGGTTGATATCTCCCATGTGGGAACCGAGTGGGTCGTTGCTGACATCTTCTGCCTTCAGCTCTACGTAGTATTGATTCAAGGCATGGATCATACGGTTAACGAGGTTCTCGACTGGGTAGGACATCTGTGCGTGACCTTGGAGCTTTGGTTGACCCTAGTTCTCACAGATGACTCCGCAGGTATTGAGAGGTAAGGAGTTGTAGAGTTAGTTGTTCCTGCTTGCCAATGGGGATGAAATTGCTTGTTCCATATTGCAATATGAGCTCCCGGGTCTTGTTTAGACTAGCCAAAGTGAGTTGGTCCCTACGTCCCTGCCCTTGGCTCGAACAGGATCTTTGCATGGCTCTCGTGCTTTCACAGGGGTAGGGTGTGATGTGTTTACTTCTTCCTCTGGTGTTTTCCCACTATGGACGGCCCCGACATAAGTGGGAGCATTATATGCCTCTCGCACTCTCTAGAGTCGACCGTCGACGAGTATTGTCGATTCTTATTGCAACATGAGAAATCCTTTATTGTCTTGTTGTAAAGGAATGTTGTACTAATCCTTGGCATCCTGTTGATTGCTATGGATGTAGCCAATGTCTCCCATGATGGGGAACTTCATGGTGAGTCATTGATATGCCACTACTGCATCTTGGTCCGCCAGCACTAGCCTGCCTATCGAAATGTTATAAGAAGATGGGAATCCACTACTACGAATTTAACCTATATTTTGATGGAGCAGGGTTCCTCGTTGAAGGTGACTATATGCGAAGTCAAACCCTACAGAATAATCTTGACACCTCTAAAGCCATAGATGGGGCATAAGTTGTGAGGTTTGATGATGAAAGTTTCAAATGTTTGAAAACATTTTTGGACATGGCATTAACCGAGTTCCCCCCATCAATGAAGATAAGGTGCACTTTAGTGCCAGCGATGTTGATTGATATCATCATATGGTCACAATGAGGGTACCATACTCATTCTTGTCCTAAGTTGAAATGGTGATGCCTGCCTCATCTTGTTCTACCTTAGGGGATTTTGGGTCTCGAAGCTCTATTGAATAGAGTTGATTTGATGGGGGCGAGCTTCCTTCTGTACTGGGATTGAGCCCCTCTATTATTTCTAGCCACACGAGGGCCACTGCAGATAGATAATATCTCGGTATAGTTTACAGTTGCATTATTTTCTTCTGCCCATTGAGGTGGGGTGGGAGGATTTGGTGGACATTTTTTTGTTCGACCTATTTTCTCACATGTTGCACAAGTACACCTTCGCATATCAACCACTCTATCTCGTCTTTTAGGTGGAAGCACTCATTTGTGGAGTGACCATTAAATTGATGGAACTCGCAATATTTTCCATTCCCTCGAGGTTCCTCCTTTTACCTAATCGGGTAGAGGAGGCCTTTAATACGGTGCATGATCTCTTGTGGCAAGATAGATGGTTTTCATATCATGGGTTAATGAGGCGTAGTTGACATACCTGGTCTTGAATCGAGAACCGTCTTCAGGGAGTTTTTTGTTGTGGTCCTAAAGGCCATTCTTTCTATGAAAGATTCCCTTTTGCGAGCTGCTCTTGTTGCCTCGCCTGCCTTCCTCGTCTTTGTCGGACAGGTTGGATTCTTCCACTCCTACGATACCATTGGCTCTTTGAAAGAAGTCGGTTAAGGATGAGACAGAGTTATTTCCACATCTTTGATCTTACCTCACCCTAGGACACATGGCGACCTCCAAGCCTTTTGGTCTACTCTTCTCACATGAGTTAATTCTTTGTTGAAGCGGTTTACGTAGAAGCGGAGCAATTCGTTAAGCCCTTGTCGTATGTTTCATAGTTTGCTAACCATCATAACTCTAGTCCGCGAGGTGAAGAAATGAGGCTTGAAATCAATACACAGCTGAGTCTAGGCATGAATACTACTCGCTGTAGATGCAAAAATTAGCAAGATGCCGATCCAGTCAAGGTGGAGGGAAAAAAGACACTTTGCATTGTTGGAGAGCTGACTAACTCGAGTAATAGAGTTTAAAGTCATGATGTGGTCAGACGAATCAACATTTCAATTCTACTTCTCTATAGGAGATAAGGAATACCTCTGGTGAAGTAATTTCCTAAATTTTTTTTAAAAAAGATTCCCCAATCTCAACATCGATAAATCCTCGCCGTCATAATTTCTGGTCTTGATTTTTAGCATTTGCCATCGAGATGGTGTTATTTCCTTCCAGAGGCCCACCTTTACTTGTTGCGGATGGCATGGGACCCTAGCTAGCTAGGGACTTCTCTAGTGTCTTGCTGTGGAAGGGGATCAGTGGCGTTGGTATGTCGATGGTGAACGACGATAATGCCAGGGCTATGCAACCTTATGTTCTTGTTTGTGACCTATAATGTTGGCCTCGCTACTCATGAGATCAAGGTCTAAGGACTTCCTTCTAGGACTTGTAATGGATTGAAAGCTCTTGGTGCTAATGGTTTCAGGCTCATCCATCGCTGCTTAGGCGATCAAACGCAAGTTGTGCACCCCTACCATGACCCGAAGGTGTAGAAGGCAGCTCCTTGATGTAGTGTAGGTTCAAGTGATGGAATATTGGGGTGATGTGTTGATCGTATGGGGCATGCACATCCCTATTGCAAGTGGGAGTAGCCCCAATGCATGATGTGGAAGGTGCTTAGGATAGTAGACTGGATGGGGGTCCAGTCCATTGTAGCTAGGGCTCATAAACCATAGTTGACAGTTTCTTGGACGTCTATCCAAGCCTTGATTTTATTCAAATCTTGAGCAATCTTCCCAATGCTAATGAGCCCATTAACTAGGTCGAGCCATATATCATTTCTCAAGCCTGAAATGGGAGTGAGGGCGCTGGCTCCGATGCAATTATTGGTGTTGTGGCTGTTTGAGTTTTAAACCTCATTTTCTCCGTTAGTTTGCATAATGAAGTTTTTTGAGTAGAGTAGGAGTTTAAGAAGAAGAAAAGTCATGAAAATTGAGAGCTTTTTAAGGGAGGCAATCATTCTAGCACCAAAATGTTGACTATATTTCTAGTGATATTTTGTTTTGAGATAGATATTAGCAAAGCTAATTCACTAACATCATGCTTTAAGAAATGAAAATTGAAGAGTTTATGCATTATGACACAAGGTAAAAATACATAAGTTTTAAAGTGGTTTGATCTCGATGAAGAACTACATCCACTATAGTTATTGATTTTCTTGCTTATATTTGGTTACAAGAACAATATTGCATGCAATAAATGAAAATTTGATCCTTGTACATGTGGATGTAAAATTGTATTTATAACAGCGAAAATATGGTTTGAATGACTTAGATTGAAGCGTCAGGCCCTAGGCATCGACCATCGATGAAGCTGTATGGCTTAAATGTGGGAAAGCTAGGATGCTAGGTGGTGAGAAGTACTTTGAGGATGGCCAGCTGGCTTGTAACACCCTATATTTTTAGTAATATTATTTAGGATATTTAATTAATTAAATTAAATTAAATAATGTGTTGATTAGGGGATTGAGATTTGATTTAATCAAAGGGTAGCCGTGTCATTTAACCTATGAATTAAAATAAGAGCTAAATAGAAATAGAGGAGGGATAAAATAGGAAAGAGGCCATTCATATATACCTAAAACTTGGCCGTGTAATCTTATACACGTTCATTTCATTTTATCAATTTTTTTAAACAAGAGGCCGGCCACCATTAATAAGAAAAGGGGAAAAGATAGAGAAAAGCTAGGAAGAAGCTTAAGCAAATCAAATCCATTCACATCTCAATCTCTTTAATCTCTAAAGCTAAGGTGAGTAATGTTTACATCTCATATTTCAATTGTTTTCGGTTTTAAGATGAAATCTGAACCTATTTGCAATGATTTGCCATGTTTTTGATTGATGGAATGATTATATATACTTGTTGATGATTTATGGTTGTTTATATAGATTTTATGACATGTTTTGATAGGAAAACACTAAAAATGACATCCAAATGCCTTGCGAATTTTTATATAGATCAGAAATATTATTTTGGAGGTGGGTTTTAATTTTCAGAGTTTTATGAATTTTTGTGGAATTTATATGGATTTTCTAGTAAAGAAAATGTTAATTTGGATTATAAATTATTTACGGTTAAATAATAAAAGGTTTGAGTCCGAAATTTTTATATGTTGGAAAACATATTAAAAGAGATTTTCTGGAATTTTTGTGGAATTTTCCTAAGTGTTTTAATGGATATATAAAATTATTTAAGGTATGGAACTTAAATGTTTTATATATGTTTAAAAGGAGAATGGGCTTTTTACAAATAATTCAAATAGTTAGTTCTGAAAATTGCAGCACTTTTTAGTGGTAAAGAAAAGAGGCAACCAATCAAAATTTGACATGTAAAGCAGGTTAGGTGAAAAGAACTATTTCCTACATGCTTTTTACTGTTTTGTGCTTTCGGCACCTGCTTCCGCCTTGGTTGGCTTTCGACTAAGTCCCTCCGCCTTCAACACCATCGAAACCAATGCGCATGGTATCAATATATTAGTACGTAGCGAATTGGATAGAAGGCGAATGGTATGTAGTCGAAACCAGGGGTTCCGAAGGGGTTGAGGCATCACTTTGCTTTTAAATTAAAATTGCGTCTGCTTGCTTTCGACTAAATGGCTTTCGACTCTGTAGCTTTTGACTCAGTTAGCTTTCGATTGGGTTTAATTGATTTAAAGAAATGGTTTCGATTTGGTTGCGTTTTTGTTTTAAATGATTGCTTTCGACTAAGAAGCTTTCGACTTAGTTGGCTTTCGACTAGGTCAAAGGGATTTTGGGTTGCACCTTTGTTTTTAAACAACTGCTTTCAACTAAGTTGAAACCGTTTGCTGCCGCCTTTTTACCTTTCGACCCAGATGGTTTCGAAGGGGTTGCTTTGTTTTTAAAATATAGCCATTTCTCCAATGCTTTCGAAGGGATGGTTTCGACACCATCACTTCTTTACTTAGGAAATGGTTTCGGAATAGATGCTTTCGACTTAAATGTTTTAAAGACCTTTTTTCTATGATTGAAGTAAAACCCAAATGGTTTCGAAAGAGACGGTTTTAAATGGTTTCGAAACAGATGCTTTCAACTTTAATGGGTTTTTGATCCTTTTGCTCTACTTGAAGGCATAATCCAAATGGTTTCGACCGAGACGATTTTCAAAGGTTCCGAAGAGGTAAATTTTTGAATGGTTTCAAAAGGTTTCCATATGTTTTAAATTGAACCAAAAGGCTTTCAAAAGGTTTAGTATTTTAATGCTTTCGAAAGGGTTTTAATGAATGGTTTTGAAGGGGTGGTTCCCAGGGTTTCGAAAGGGTTGAAAGGAAAGGTTTTTCCTATGTTTTCGAAAGGCAATATTTAAAGGTTTTAAAGAGGGATGTCTAATGTTTTAAAACTTTCGAAGGAAAGGCTTTTAATGGTTTCGAAAGGATCACTTTCAATGGTTTCAAAGGGGTTATCTTCAAGGGTTGTTTAAAGGTTTTAAACAAAGGTTTTGAATGTATTAAATAGGCAATATAGCCAAATTATTTTCAGGTTAAAAAGGGTTTAAACTTGTTTTGGAAGGATAGCTAATCCTCATTAAAATTCATCAACATTATTTTGAGTAAAGTATATATAACATGGAAAAATAGATTAGAATAAAACTAAAAAGTTGGAATTAGGGAAAAGGACAAACTTTGACAAAAAATTAGTCTAAAGGACACCAAGTTTTATTTTTTGGCTGAAGGACAAACTTTAGAAAAAATTAGGTTGAAGGATAATGCTAGTTCTAACTAGCATTATATTCAGTTTTTACACTATACAAAATGCTAGTTAGACTAGCATTATATTCAGTTTTTACACTATACAAAATGCTAGTTCTAACTAGCATTGTCCTTCGACCTAATTTTTGTTCAAAGTTTGTCCTTCAGCCCAAAAATGAAACTTGATGTCCTTCAGCCCTAATTTTTTTCAAAATTTGTCCTTATGCCTATTTTCATGGAATATCTTTTCCTTATATAAGTATGATTTAGAAGGTTAAATCATTTTGAAAAGGTTTTCAAGGAAAAAGATGAAGGGTAGTTAACCCTAAGAAAATGATTCGGACATATAGTCCATTTTGATTCGGACAGTTAGTCCAGTTTGCGGACAATTAGTCCAGTTTGCAGGCAGTCAGCCCAGTTTTTGGACAGATAGTCCATTTATTACTTGTCAATAGATAGTTCATTAGTTAACTGATTATAGCTTAACGGACTTAGCTATTATTATCATTATTATATCAGTTTGATTTAACCAGCTTGGTTGCATGAAAGGATTTGCAAAATATATGTTTTAAAGAGGATATTAGTGAGGGGAAACTCATTCCGCTAAGCGGCACGGTCTCACTTAATTTCAGTATACCGAGATGTAACAGTGTTGTTCATACTAGGCTTTATGTCTGACTTAAATTTTTTGTTTCCCCTTAAACTCTGGGGTGCTCAAAATTGATTTGAGTTGGCTTAGGGTTAAGGATTTTCAGGATTTAGAAATTTTGGCGAATAAAGCTTCCAGAGATGAACAAGTGGATGATGGATAACTAATTAGGAGTTATAGTTTTATTTTGTTTTGATTCCGTTGTGTATATTAAGTCA
Organism: Allium fistulosum; assembly: GCA_030737815.1. Classification (NCBI taxonomy): domain Eukaryota; kingdom Viridiplantae; phylum Streptophyta; class Magnoliopsida; order Asparagales; family Amaryllidaceae; genus Allium; species Allium fistulosum. The sequence goes on from CM060905.1 coordinate 93,263,481, forward strand.
GATATGACTATATTGACCCTGATAAACCAAGGGGGCATCGTCATATGTCGCTGTTGGCGTTTTTTGTAATGATTTTTTTTAAGCACATGGGAAACCTTAAGATCATGGTATTCATTGATACTCACTTAAGTAAACCACGCCGTGTGTCTACCCCGCTTTTATTTAGTCGTCGCACACGGATGCGTAACATTGAAACTCCCACTGATGGTTTGGCACTGGGATTCGAACCTGCCCGGACGCAGTCCTTAGGTTCCCATCTCCCAGCTCCCAAACCAACCGAGTTACAAACGGTGGGTGCATTTTTTGTAATGATTATAATTATTCTTTACGTGGGAAACGATTATGGGATTATGTAACTTGGATATGAAATTGTTTTGAAATGTAATCAGTAAAATGTTGTATTTGGAAATCTGTGAATTTGTTCATATTCAAGTGCTTCTGTTATTAAGGATACCATTAGCATTACCGTATTTTGTCACCAGAAGTTAATACTATAGATGATTGCAGCATCTGTAGCGCTTAGCTTTTAGCCTCTATATACGGTATGTTACAACTTGGTATTAGAGCAGAGGTTTATGAAAAACTTTAAAATAAAATTTGTTTTTTAAAGCATAATCCTAAGGAATTAGAGTAAGATTGGGGTATGGGATAATTCTACAGCAACGTACTTATATTTGCTATATATAAGTATACGCTTTATCTCTAGTCTCCTATCTTTGTTAGGTTATTTTCTGTATCTCATGAGGTTTGAATACAAATATGGATGGTAGAAGAGGAAGAGTTAACCCAGGAGGGGATGGCACCGATGGGAATGCCATGCCTAATGCGAGGAGGACCCAAGGTCAGACACAAGCAGAAAATGTAGGTGCTGAAGTTTCACAAGTTGGAATGGAAGCTATGTATCAGTTTTTCATAAATATGATGCCAGCGGGAATTGCAACTGAAGTGTTAGGAGGAGATGTTGCAGGGGCAGGAGTTTCGGAAGTTCCGGTGGTTAACCATTATGCTAAGCTGAGTGGAGATTACCCTAAGCTTGGGGGGAAGCCATTTCTAGGAACAGAGGATGCTATAGAGGTGGAAAATTGGTTGCTGCACTATGAGAGAATCTTTGCAGACTTAGGGCTCAATGATGAGCAGAAAAGGAGGCTTGCTTCGAGACAGCTTCAGGGAGCGGCTTTGTTTTGGTAGAACAGTATGATGGCTGGTGTGGATGAGGAAACCTTGACATGGGCAGATTTCAAGGGGAGGTTCCAGGAGAGGTTTATGTCTACAATGGCACAGTTAGCTCTGATTAGAAAGTTTGCTGAATTAGAGAAGGGAGAGATGTCTGTTTTGGAGTATGCCAGAAGGTTCAAAGAGTTGGCCAGATATGGGTATGCTTCAGTGGATACAGTGATGAAGAGGAATGGGAAGTTTATCAGGGGGTTGAAGTCTGAGTTAGCAAGGGCTACATTACCTCATATTAGAGATCCTTCTGATTTTGTAGTGGAGATGGCCTTAAGGCATGAGGAGATTCTTGATTCTTTAGAGAAGAGTAAGGCTAAGGAGATCCAGGTTGGGCAGAATTAGAAGAGGAAGTTCTTTCCTAAGAAGGGTGCCTAGAAGAGTGGAGCAGCTAAGAAAGAGAAGTCTGAGATTATTTGCTTCAAGTGCGACAAGAAGGGGCATTTTGTTAATGAGTGTCGTGATGGAAAGGAAAAGGAGATAGCTGGGAAGAAGAATGTCAGGTGCTTCAACTGCAACTAGATTGGCCACTATAGTAACCAGTGCAAGGAGCCCGCTAAGGATGGAAAGGACAAAGGGTATGCATTGGAGCCTGCTACTTCGAAGCCAACGGCTCGGTAGAAAGGATAGGCAGTTTTGGGAAGTACGCTTCAGATTCATGGCATATTTGTTAGCGTTCTATTTGATACTGGCGCATCACATTCTTTTATATCTAGATGTTTGATAGATAAGCTTAACCTAGAACCCACATATTTAGTTACTTCCTTACGGATTGCGAATCCAATAGGAGGGTATGCAACTCTAAGGTTGAGATGTGACCGATTAGAGTTTGACCTATTAGGTCATACTTTTGTTTGCAGTTTGCATGTGTTTGATTTTGTGGGGTTTGGAATTATTCTTGGTATGGATTGGTTAAGTGAGTACGATGCTAGGATATTTTGCCAGGATAGGAAAATATCACTTAGACACCCTGATTGTAGTGATCATATAGTTTATACCATAGAAGGTTCTAACAGTGAGGTGAACGCTTTGTTGGGTTGTTATGGAGTTGGAAGATGAGCTGAATCGAGTTTTCGTGGTCAGAGAATTCGCGAATTGTGATGCCCCACCTCTATACTCACGCTAGCCAAGGACACTACTAAGTAATGCCGTCAACTAGCGCGAAGAATAAGGCTGTTGAGGAGCGACCATCCGTGTAATTGCCTTGTGCGAGCGCCGATATGTCAGATAGTATAACATGCATTTCATTTCAAGAGGAAATCCGACATACCGATACAAACTCAAAGCTACCACACAGTGGCTAAGTGGACCTCGGAAACGAATATAGAAATAAACATAACATAAATCAGTCACAGATGTTCATATCTCAAAGGCGGAAACAGATATGAATATAACACATAAAAGTGTACATCAGAGTAGTGGTCAAACAAGATCCACAATATCACAAAAGAATAGATACAAGTGCTAGACAAAATAATATGTATACAACATGGAGTCTCTATCTCAAATGTATAACATCAAAAACTACCAATCTAATGTAGTTAGGCAAAAGTCAAAAGATGATCCCAAATAAGGAGTCAAGCAGAAGCACCTGTAACATCTCGGTCTGACCCGAGTATTATTTAATAAGAAAATAATAAACGGATCAGTCTAGCTATAAATATCAGATAAAGGAATGAGATATAAGTAGAGATATAATAAGAACGTATGATAACAATAATGTCATACAAGAACAAATATGATATAAACAACAACAAAATCATACAATATCTCAAAAATCTCAAAGCACAAAAAAGAATCACATTCTTTATTTTATTCACCAAACCACAAATATTGACAAACATATCGTTGCCAACCACATAAAGAGGTGAAACCCAAATTCTAGAAATCATCAATTAGAAATCCAGAAATCACAAAGGGGGGAGGCCTATCACAAACGGGAGCATGAAAACTCACCAACATGTGTATCACAAACGGAACGCTATTCCATGGTCGCTAACCATAAATTTTGAGCCGAAGCTCCACAAACGGCCCGAAGACCACGGGTCACTACCCCGCCAAATTGAACCGAAGTTCCACAAACGGGGATTGTAATCCCTACACAAACAAATAGACATCACACATCGCTAGTCTAAATCACAAAATGATCATCATCGATCAATAAAAAGTGTCGATTACACTAAGCTAGTAAATATATGAGTTTAGCTTCATGTCCCATAACCACTAGCTTAACTTAAATATTTACGAACAAATTGTGGATTCCCACTCGAAAATTGTCACAAGATTTTCAATCGAACAAGTCCAAAAATTAACAGACGAAGTAAACGCAAGCGTTTCATACCACTTGTTTTGCTAAGCCGTTTAATTAGATTTTCTCGTACGAATGAGGTAAAGGTTTGTATATACTAATAGATTTGAAAACGGTTTTATAAAGAGCTTTGTATTAAAAATAGAGTTGAAATCATTTTGATGAAAGAGATTGAATATTTACTACTAGTATAGAAACCTTTGTATTTAGAAGTGACAAATCACAAAATGATTGTAGAAACAATCAATCACAAAAATCCACATTCGAAGACGTGAATTAAATCCAAAGAAATCGATACCGAATCCATCAAAATGGATATTCTCAAAAGTCCCGAAAAAGAAGTCATCAAAGTCAATAATAAATGATAACAATAAATCGGACAATCACGAATCGGTAAAAATTGGAATCCCATACAAAATAGGCAAATTGGGCTGAGACAAACAGATTCAGACGTCTGAATTGTACGTGTTAGACGTCTAAAACTGGTGTTCAGACAATACTTTGCCTAGGCCAAAAATGGCCAAAACATATCGGAAGCAATCGGACGAGTGATGATAGCTAGGGGTTTACGCCAAACGACTAACCAACCTTAGAGACTCATCAATACATTTCGACCAACATGTCCAAACATCCATATAGGGATTTTCATAGATTTTGATTTCAAAACACCAAAATTGGAATATTCATCAAACCAATTCAATTCAAAAGCAAATAGACAAGGAATAGATGTTAGGAATTCATACCTAACAATCAAAGATAGTTATAGACATAGATGTGAGATAAAAATCTCACCTTTAAACCCAAAAACGATGAAGGAGAAGCTTGAAAGCAAAGGAAGATCAACTACTCTTCAACTTCAACTCTAGAAGCTTGAATCTAAGCTTAAAAGAAGAACATTTCCTAAGTTAGGTTTAGGAAATTTCTGAATTTAAAGAGAGAATGAGTTGGAGAAGAAGAAGGAGATGCTCACCTAAGCTTCTCTTTGAATTTTGGAGCTAGACTTGAATTTGCAAAGAAGATTAGGGCTTAGGAATTCTAATTCTTTTTCTCCTCCCCCATTTTTCTAAAGCTTGAGTGTTAGGAAATATTATGAAGGAGTGAAGAGGAGTGGAGTGGAGTTGGGTTGATATGTTGGGTTAATGGGCTGAAACCCAAACCCAAAGCCCTAATTGAAAATCTCGAAATTTTACCCAACTCAAAACATATCGATGTTTATACTTAAAAAAGTCGCAAACACCATTTTGAACACAATGGAATTGGTCTCGAGACCAAATTGTTGGATCTCAATTTCATTCCTCATTCAGACGTCTGAAATTTCCAATTCAGACGTCTGAATCTGGAAAAATAAGAATTTTCCATCTTCATTCAAACGTTTGAAATGCACGATTCAGACATCTGAATCTGGGAAAGTAAATGTTGTTCCAGAACAATATTCAGACGTCTGAATGGTATATTTCAGACGTCTGAAAATGGCTATTTTAGCCCGTTTCCTTTCTAGATCGATTCGAACCATTTCAGACGTCTGAATTTCTAGAAAAATGTGTTTTCAAATAGGCACTTCCAAATAGCACTATCCACATAGACTTTTCACTAATTCGACTGTTCTTCTTCGAATAGTGACTTTTTCGGACTTAAATCCGACAAACGATGCTATATTTAAATAAAACATTTAAATATACAATCGTAAAATATGCGGGTTGTTACAGACTCCCCTCCTTAAAAGAATTGCATCCTCGCAATAATTAAGAAGAAGTTAAAGAGTAACAACTATAAAAGAATATCAATACAAAGAGAAGAAAATTTGAAATAAGAAGTTCACCTTAATGAGCACGAGAGAGTAAGTCCGGATGTGTTCGCTCGATGAATTCCCTAGATTCCCAAGAGCAATCCTTAGGATTTGAGGACCACTGAACTTTCACAAGAGGAACATCTTTATTTCGAAGGCGTTTAACCTTCGAAGTAATGATACGGAAAGGATGTTGCTCATAAGTCAAATTAGGCGAAACTTCAATTTCTTCAATAACATCGGGCTCAAGAACAGAATCAGAATCTCGAAGGCATTTCCATAGTTGAGAGACGTGGAATACGTTGTGAATAGCAGAAAATTGAGCCGGTAACAAAAGGTGATAAGCCACGGAACCAATGCATTCGGTGATGGGAAATGGGCCAATATATCGAGGTGCTAATTTTCCCGATCGACTGAAATGCACAACACCCTTTATAGGTGAAATACGAATAAACACAAAATCTCCCACAGAAAATTCTAATTTCCTTCTTCGACTGTCGGCATAGGATTTTTGTCTACTTTGAGCTTCTTTCATCCTATGACGAATAAGGTCAATCTTTTCTATGGCATCACGGATAAAATCTAGACCTAAAACCAGCTTCTCACCGGCTTCAAGCCAACACGAAGGAGATCGGTATGACCTTCCGTATAGTGCCTCGAAAGGTGCCATACCAATACTAGATTGGAAGCTATTATTATAGGAAAACTCAACAAGAGAAATATGATCTTCCCAACTTCCACCAAAATCAAGCACACATGCACGAAGAAGATCTTCAAGAGTTTGATTCACACGCTCGGTTTGTCCATCGGACTAAGGATGATAAGCGGTGCTAAAATTAAGCTTCGTTCCCAAAGCTTTTTGAAGACCTTTCCAGAATCCACTAGTAAACAATGGATCACGATCGCTAACAATAGAAGTAGGAACTCCATGTAGTTTAACAATTTCCTTGACAAAAAGTTTAGCCAAAATAGGTATGGTCCAATTGGACCGAACGGGAATAAAATGGGCGGATTTTGTAAGTCTATCTACAATCACCCATAAGCTATCATGGCCCGAACGAGAACGGGGAAGACCGTCAATAAAGTCCATGAAATTTGATCCCACTTCCATATTGGAATTTCCAAAGGTTGCAATAACCCACCGGGCCTTTGATGTTCGGCCTTTACTAGTTGGCAAGTCATGCAACACTTAAAGAAGTTACCAATATCGGATTTCATTCCATCCCAATAATAAAGTCGCTTCATATCCACGTACATTTTACTACTACCGGGATGAATGGTAAATTTAGAACGATGAGAATCTTCTAATATATCTTTACGAAGATCAATAATATTTGGCACAATAAGTCTACCAAATTTTCGAATACCGCCACGAGCATCAATATCAAAGGCTTTTAAACCTTCAATATCAATTTTATCCCTACAACTCTGGCTAAGAAGAACCAATTCGGGATCCTGCATTTGAGCTTCAATAATGCGGTCTAAAAGAGAAGGATGAGCTTCAAGACTACACAAAACAAGAGATGAACATAAATCGAGTTCACGATCTCGAATCTCACAAATGGATAAAGTCGCGAGATCATTCCATTCGGATATCATCATGGAAACAACCGCTTGTTGCTTTCGACTAAGGGCATCGGCAACACGATTTCCCTTTCCGGGAGTATAAAGAATATCAAGATCATAAGATGCAAGGAACTCGAGCCAACGTTGTTGACGCAAGTTAAGTTCCTTTTTAGAAAATAAATACTTCAAAGATTTATGATCGGTGTAGAGAACAAATTTCTCTCCCAAAAGATAATGACGCCAAATTATAAGGGAGAATACAATAGCCACGAGCTCTAAATCATGAGTGGCATATCTAGTCTCGGCAGGCTTTAATTGCCTAGAAGCATAAGCAATAACACGTTCCCTTTGCATGAGAACGGCACCCAAACCAACACGACTAGCATCGGTGTAAATAATAAAATCTTTTTTCCCATCGGGAATCACAAGAATAGGAGCATCGGAAAGGAGTTATTTTAATTTTTGAAATGAAGCTTCACATTTGTCTGACCAAATGTATTGAACTCCCTTCTTTGTCAAATTAGTAAGAGGTACAAAAATCTTAGAAAAGTCTTTTATGAACCGACGGTAATAGCCCGCCAATCCGAGAAAGCTACGAATTTCTGTCACACTCTCTGGTCTTTTCCAATTTTGAATCGCTTCAATCTTTGAAGGGTCCATGGAAATTCCGGATTCAGAAATGGTATGTCCCAAAAATTTCACACGAGATTGCCAAAAGTGGCATTTAGAAATTTTTTCTTTCAATTGATTTCTCCTAAGAGTTTCCAACTCAATCCAAAGATTATTTTCATGCTCTTCCTCGGTTTTAGAATAAATAAGAATATCATCTATAAAGGAGAACAAATCGATCGAGGAAGTCTTTGAAAACTCGATTCATAAGGTCGATGAAATAAGCTGGAGCGTTCGTCAAACCAAATGGCATAACAAGCCATTCATAAGATCCATAACGAGTATGGAACGATGTCAAAGGAATGCTATCCTCTGCAATACGGAGCTGATGAAAACCGATTGCATAGTCTAACTGTGAAAAGACTTTAGCACCACTAAGTTGATCGAATAAATCATCAATCCGTGGAAAAGGATATTTATTCTTGATGGTGAGATCGTTAAGCTTGCGGTAGTCAATGCAAAGCCTAAGTGTACCATCAGATTTCTTAACAAAAATAGCTGAAGCTCCCCATGGAGAGGAACTAGATTGAATGAATTGCTTCGCTTCCAATTCGTATAATTGTTTGTGCATCTCCTCATTTTCTTTATTGGACATACGATAAGGAGGACGAGTAATAGGTAGAGCTTCGGGGATTAGATTAATTCTGAACTCAATTGCTCGCTTAGGTGGTAATCCTAGAACAGGCTCAAATATATCGGGAAATTCACAAACAATGTGAATTAGAGAAATGACATCTTCCTCATCATCGTTATCGTCGTCATGGGGATTTAGAGAATACAAGTATGCTTTCGAATCAGAATCTGAATCTTTCAGAACAAGAGAAATCTGCTTAACAGATTGAGGATGTCGAAGATATATAGTCCGCTCAGGACATATGATATGGGCTTCCTAACGGTTAAGCCAATCCATTCCCAAAATCATTCTGAAACCTAAATAACGCATAACATGCAAATCGACACGGAAAGAGTAATCACATAAAATAATTTTGACATCTTTACAAAGTAGACTGAGTGTTGCGGATCCACCGACCGGATTCGCAATTCTTAAAGAAGTCATCAAGCCAATAACATTCAAAGACAAAGCATCAACAAGTTCTTTTGATATAAAAGAGTGAGATGCACCCGTATCAAAAAGAACTCGAATAGGAAATTCACGAAATATAATAATTCCATCAAGGATAGAATGAGAAATACCTTGACCACGAGAAGTGTTAGTAGGGGTTTGTACAACATTTAGCTTGCCCTCATTCTTTCTTTGAAGTTTGGGATACAAATATATAGTATGCCTCGAACTCTTGCAATAGCAGCAAGAAATAGACTTCGGACACTTGTTTGCATAGTGGTCCTTAGAACCACAATTGTAACATTCTCCACGACGAGAGTTAGGAGTATTTGTTACCGGTGTTGCTTGCTTTCCCTTCTTGTTGGGATTAGGCTTGAATTTAAAAGGCCTCTTCTTATTGATGTTGTGTTTGACTTCAACATCACTTTCTTTATCGGCTTCTACGAGTCGAAGCGCGATATCTACAAGCTGATCAAAAGAAACTTCCAATTTCAGAAGTAATGGCTTTTTGAGATTCTTATTCAAGCCATAAACAAATCTATGATTTTTCTTCAATGGGGTATTAATATACTCGACCCCATATTTAGATAGAGATTCGAAAGAAGCGACGTAGTCCATCACGGAAGATTCACCTTGAACAAGGTCAATGAAGCGTCGAGCTAGAGATACTTTTTCAGCTTCTGGCACGAATTTCAACTCGAACCTTTCCCGGAATTGCTCCCAAGTAAGGTCCGCTTCAATAATTTCAGAGATCAAAAGCTCGTACCAGTCTAATGCTCTTTCTTGGAGCATACTAGAAGCCACTTGGACTCGATAAAGATCAATAAGATTCATGCGAGAAAAAATGCGATCGCATGTTCGAAGCCAAGCTTGGACTTCTATAACGCTCTTGGAACCTTTGAATGGCTTTCCACCTAAGTTGGTGTAATCACTGCACAAACGTGCAAACCTAGATTTAGGGTGAGTAGGCTCCGGAATAGGTCCGGCAGCTTGAGCATTTCTCACAAGGTCTAGAAGTTGCTGAGCAGACATAAATACTCCATCCTAGGGAGTAGCACTAGATTGACCGGCGCTGGGACGGCCAGGTCTAACCATTTCTCTTCTTTAAGAAAGAAAGAAAAGGAGAAAAAGGTTAATCTCAGAATGAATATCAACAAACTTGATTGATAAAACAAGGCGTCATAAAGAATATAGGATAGAATGGTTCGAAGACTCGAATTAAATCCTATGTCACGATTCCTAAGGAAGACTTAGGACAATGATCCTTGCTAGATTATTCTACATTGTTCCAAAGTTTGGCTCTGATACCAAGCTGTGACGCCCCACCTCTATACTCACGCTAGCCAAGGACACTACTAAGTAATGCCGTCAACTAGCGCGAAGAATAAGGCTGTTGAGGAGCGACCATCCGTGTAATTGCCTTGTGCGAGCGCCGATATGTCAGATAGTATAACATGCATTTCATTTCAAGAGGAAATCCGACATACCGATACAAACTCAAAGCTACCACATAGTGGCTAAGTGGACCTTGGAAACGAATATAGAAATAAACATAACATAAATCAGTCACAGATGTTCATATCTCAAAGGCGGAAACAGATATGAATATAACACATAAAAGTGTACATCAGAGTAGTGGTCAAACAAGATCCACAATATCACAAAAGAATAGATACAAGTGCTAGACAAAAGAATATGTATACAACATAGAGTCTCTATCTCAAATGTATAACATCAAAAACTACCAATCTAATGTAGTTAGGCAAAAGTCAGAAGATGATCCCAAATAAGGAGTCAAGCGGAAGCACCTGTAACATCTCGGTCTGATCCAAGTATTATTTAATAAGAAAATAATAAACGAATCAGTCTAGCTATAAATATCAGATAAAGGAATGAGATATAAGCAGAGATATAATAAGAACGTATGATAACAATAATGTCATACTAGAACAAATATGATATAAACAACAACAAAATCATACAATATCTCAAAAATCTCAAAGCACCAAAAAGAATCACATTCTTTATTTTATTCACCAAACCACAAATATTGACAAACATATCGTTGCCAACCACATAAAGAGGTGAAACCCAAATTCTAGAAATCATCAATTAGAAATCCAGAAATCATAAAGGGGGGAGGCCTATCACAAACAGGAGCATGAAAACTCACCAACACGTGTATCACAAACGGAACGCTATTCTATGGTCTCTAACCATAAATTTTGAGCCGAAGCTCCACAAACGGCCCGAAGATCACGGGTCGCTACCCCGCCAAATTGAACCAAAGTTCCACAAACGGGAATTGTAATCCCCACACAAACAAATAGACATCGCACATCGCTAGTCTAAATCACAAAATGATCATCATCGATCAATAAAAAGTGTCGATTACACTAAGCTAGTAAATATATGAGTTTAGCTTCATGTCCCATAACCACTAGCTTAACTTAAATATTTACGAACAAATTGTAGATTCCCACTCGAAAATTGTCACAAGATTTTCAATCGAACAAGTCCAAAAATTAACCGACGAAGTAAACGCAAGCGTTTCATACCACTTGTTTTGCTAAGTCGTTTAATTAGATTTTCTCGTACGAATGAGGTAAAGGTTTGTATATACTAATAGATTTGAAAACGGTTTTATAAAGAGCTTTGTATTAAAAATAGAGTTGAAATCATTTTGATGAAAGAGATTGAATATTTACTACTAGTATAGAAACCTTTGTATTTAGAAGTGACAAATCACAAAATGATTGTAGAAACAATCAATCACAAAAATCCACATTCGAAGACGTGAATTAAATCCAAAGAAATCGATACCGAATCCATCAAAATGGATATTCTCAAAAGTCCCAAAAAAGAAGTCATCAAAGTCAATAATAAATGATAACAATAAATCGAACAATCACGAATCGGTAAAAATTGGAATCCCACACAAAATAGGCAAATTGGGCTGAGACAAACAGATTCAGACGTTTGAATTGTACGTTTCAAACGTCTGAAACTGGTGTTCAGACAATACTTTGCCTAGGCAAAAATGGCCAAAACATATCGGAAGCAATCGGACGAGTGATGATAGCTAGGGGTTTACGCCAAACGACTAACCAACCTTAGAGACTCATCAATACATTCCGACCAACATGTCCAAACATCCATATAAGGATTTTCATAGATTTTGATTTCAAAACACCAAAATTGGAATATTCATCAAACCAATTCAATTCAAAAGCAAATAGACAAGGAATAGATGTTAGGAATTCATACCTAACAATCAAAGATAGTTATAGACATAGATGTGAGATAAAAATCTCACCTTTAAACCCAAAAACGATGAAGGAGAAGCTTGAAAGCAAAGTAAGATCAACTACTCTTCAACTTCAAATCTAGAAGCTTGAATCTAAGCTTAAAAGAAGAACATTTCCTAAGTTAGGTTTAGGAAATTTCTGAATTTAAAGAGAGAATGAGTTGGAGAAGAAGAAGGAGATGCTCACCTAAGCTTCTCTTTGAATTTTGGAGCTAGACTTGAATTTGCAAAGAAGATTAGGGCTTAGGAATTCTAATTCTTTTTCTCCTCCCCCATTTTTCTAAAGCTTGAGTGTTAGGAAATATTATGAAGGAGTGAAGAGGAGTGGAGTGGAGTTGGGTTGATATGTTGGGTTAATGGGCTGAAACCCAAACCCAAAGCCCTAATTGAAATTCTCGAAATTTTACCCAACTCAAAACATATCGATGTTTATACTTAAAAAAGTCGCAAACACCATTTTGAACACAATGGAATTGGTTTCGAGTCCAAATTGTTGGATCTCAATTTCATTCCTCATTCAGACATTTGAAATTTCTAATTTAGACGTCTGAATCTGGAAAAATAAGAATTTTCCATCTTCATTCAGACGTCTGAAATGCACGATTCAGACGTCTGTATCTGGGAAAGTAAATGTTGTTCCAGAACAATATTCAAACGTCTGAATGGTATATTTCAGACGTCTGAAAATGGCTATTTTAGCCTGTTTCCTTTCTGGATCGATTCGAACCATTTCAGACGTCTGAATTAGTCATTTCAGACGTCTGAATTTCTGGAAAAATGTGTTTTCAAATAGGCACTTCCAAATAGCAATATCCATATAGACTTTTCACTAATTCGACTGTTCTTCTTCGAATAGTGACTTTTTCAGACTTAAATCCGACAAACGATGCTATATTTAAATAAAACATTTAAATATACAATCATAAAATATGCGGGTTGTTACACGAATGTTTTTGAGCCTGTAGTTGGATTGCCATCGAAACGAGCCACTGAGTTTCGGATAGATTTGGTTGCGGAAGCAAGACTAGTGAGTAAGCCGCCAAGCAGGATGACCCCTTCAGAGATAAGGGAGTTGAATGTGCAGTTGGTGGATTTGGAAGGAAAGAGTTTTATCAGGCCGAGTAGTTTGCCTTAGGAAGAAGCTGTAGTATTTGCAAAGAAGCCGGATGGATCGTTGAGGCTATGTATCGATTATTGTAAGTTGAATGAGAGGACGATAAAGAATCGATATCCATTGCCGAGGATTAACGATTTGTTCGACCAGTTGAGTGGAGCCAAAGTGCTTTCCTAGTTAGATTTGGCGATAGCTTTCCATCAGCTTAGAGTAGCAGAGGATAGTATACCTTTGATGGCGTTTCGGACTAGATATGGGTCGTATGAATGGCTAGTTATGCCGTTCGAACTGACTAATGTGCCGGCTTTCTTTGTGGATTTGATGAACTGGGATTTCCGAGAGCACTTGGATAGGTTAGTATTGGTTTTTATAGATGATATCTTGATATACTCTAAGGATGAAAAAGAGCATGAAGTTCATCTTAGAGTGGTGCTTGAGACACCGAGACAGCATCAGTTGAAGGCGAAGTTTTCAAAGTGCCATTTCTGGAAGAAGGAAGTGAAGTTTCTGGGTCATGTAGTCTCAAAAAGTTGTTAATAGAACCGACTAAGATTGAAGCAGTAAATAGTTGGAAGAAACCCAAGACAATGATGGAGCTAAAGAGTTTCCTTGGATTAGTTGGTTATTATCGGAGATTCATTAAGGATTTTTCATGGATAGTAGCACCGATGACGAAGCTAATGAGAAAAGATGTGAAATTTGTGTGGACTGATAAGAGTGAGGAAGCATTCTAGAGTTTGAAACACTTATTGACTCATGCACCTATGTTGGTTGTTCCGGAAGGGAATCAGGATTTGGTGGTTTATACAGATGCGTGTGGAACATGATTAGGAGTTGTGCTGATGTAGAGAGGTAAAGTGATTGCCTATGCTTCTAGACAGCTTAGACCGCGTGAGGTCAGGTATCCGACGCATGATTTGGAATTGGCTGCAGTAATCTTTGCATTGAAGGTGTGAAGACATTACCTTTTGGGAGAGAGGTTTGAGTTGTATACAGATCATAAGTCGCTGAAATATTTGTTCTCTCAAAAGGAGCTGAATATGAGACAGTAGAGGTGGTTAGAGTTTATTGCCGTTTATGATTTTGGGATCGAGTACACACTGGGGAAAGGCAACAAGGTTGTAGATGCACTTAGCAGGAAACATCAGAATGCAGTGTTGGCGATGATTGCCGAGTGGAAAGATTTGGAAGCATTAGCAGATTGCAAAGTGTAGTGGAGATCTGAGGCTGGGTCTAGCGAAGAAACTGTAGTGTTATCTTGTTTGGAAGTTCAACCAGTGATGATCGAAAAGATTGCTTATAAACAAGAAGAAGATCCGGTATTAGCTGAACGAATCAGGAAGTTAAGAGATGGAACCAAGAGCGATGACTTGAAAGATTTCAGTCTTGACCAGAATGGGTGGTTGAGAAAGAAAGGAAGATTATGTGTTTCGAGTGTAGGAAACATAAGGAAAGAAGTCTTGGAGGAATGCCATCGTTTAAAGTTCCCTATTCACCTAGGAGGAACAAAGATGTATCAGGATATGAAGAGGAGTTTCTTCTGGGAAGGTATGAAGTGGGATATTGGCTTATGGGTAAAGCAGTGCTTGAATTGCCAAAAGGCAAAGGCCGAACACCAGAAGCCAAGTGGGTTGCTTCAGCCATTAGATATTCCGGTATGGAAATGGTGTAACACCCTTAATTTTTATTAACATTATTCAGAAGATTTAATTAGAGTAAATTAAATAGAATAATGCAGATAAGGAGATTGAGATTGACTAATAAACTAAGTGGCCGTGCTTATTTAAATCAAATGAACTTATAAATGGTTAATTTTTAGCTAAAATAAATATAAGGGCATTAGGGTAATTGCCGCCCACATTCTCCACCCTTATATCATTTTCTTTAGGCCATACACGTTCATTTTATCACAAGTAAAATTTTAACCGTAAGAAAGAAGAGAGCCGACCATTAAGAAGATAGCAAAGAAGAGAAAATCAATCTAAAGCTTAGGATCAAGCTAGAAGAAATCATTCTCAATCAATCATCAATTTCCTTATCCAATATAAGGTGAATAATAATCACGACATCTCTATTTTGGTTTTATAATCATATGGTTTTGGATTAAATCTGTTTTTATGATATATTAAGAGATGATATGCTTGATTTATGATTTATATGGTTTAAACAAGGTTGCTTAAAGGAGATATGAAAGGTTTTAGGTAAAAACGGAAGTTAAATGATTTTTAAATGCCATGGAAAAATTATATGTTATGGAAAACATGATTTTGGAGCTGGGTTTCGATTTTTATAATTTTCCAAGCCATGGAGAATTAATTATGTATTTTCAAAGTAAAATATGGTTATTTGGGTTTATAAATTTATTTTGGAAAATATATTAAGAATTTGGGTCTGAAATTTTAATATGTCAGATAACATGATTAAAGTGAAATTTTGGAATTTTTGGGGACTTTTACTAATTGATTTAGTATGGAAATAAAATTATTTTGAAAGGAGGACCTAAATGATTTAATTGTTTTGTTAATAGGAAGGGCTTAATTGTTAAAAGTTAGCATGTTTTTAGATCTGAGAAAATGCGGCAAATTTTAGTAAAATAATATGAAAGTTTAATGTAACCAATCATGTGTTTACAAGTGGGCAAATTAGTTCTAAATTTTTTACTTTATTTGGTAAAAATGGCCTTTTTGCTCAGAAGAAGGGGTTCCGCCTTCTTTAGAAGGACCCTCCAACTCAGACCTTCCGCCCCCAACCTAGTCGAAACCTTCTAGGTTGAAACCAATAACCCAATGCACATGATATCATTCAGGTGGTATATAGTGAATTGGACCAAGACGGAAGGTAGGGTGTCGAGAGGTAGCTTTCGAAGGGATTGGTTCCTTTGTTTTATTTAGTTTTAAAAGAAAAGCGCTTGAATGTTTATAAATGGGTTTTGAAGTAGTCGAAACCAATGGTATTCATAGATGACATTATAGTGTACTCGAAAGATGAAAGAGAGCATGAGATTCATCTTAGAGTGGTGTTGGAGACGCTGAGGCAAAATCAGCCAAAGGTAAGTTTTCTAAGTGTTATTTTTGGAAGAAAGAGGTTAAGTTTCTTGGTCATGTGGTTTCAGAGAAAGGATTGTCAGTCGATCCAAATAAGATCAAAGCTATGAACAATTGGAAGAGACCAGAGACGGTAACCGAGATCAGGAGCTTTCTTGGAATTGCTGGCTATTACCGGATATTGATTCAGGATTTATCGCGGGTAGCAACACCTTTGACTAAGTTGACCAGGAAAGATGTGAAGTTTGTTTGGTTTGACAAATGTAAGGAAGCATTCCTTAAGTTAAAACATTTGTTGACCAATGCTCTAGTGTAAGTAGTTCCAGATGGTAACCAAGGGTTGGTAGTATACACAGATGCATGTGGGACTGGATTGGGAGCAGTGTTGATGCAGAAGGGAAAAGTTATTGCTTACCCATCTAGGCAGCTTAGACTGCACGAAGTAAGATATCCTACTCATGACTAGGAGTTGGCTGCGGTGATCTTTGTCTTGAAGATTTGGAGGCATTATCTCTTAGGAGAGAGATTTGAGTTGTTTACCGATAATAAGTCATTAAAGTATTTATTCTCTCAGAAGGAGTTGACTATGAGACAGCAGAGGTGGGTGGAATTTTTAGATGCTTATGATTTTGGTATAGAGTATACCCCAGGGAAAGGAAACAAGGTAGCAGATGCTCTCAGTAGAAAACATCAGAATGTGGTGTTAGCGATGTTGGCAGAATGGAAGGATCTATAAGCCTTGGCCAGTTGTGGTGTGCAGTTGAGATCTACTGCTAGTTTTAGTCAGGGTACTGCCATGTTATCTTGTTTAGAAGTTCGACCAGTGCTGATCGAGAGGATAGCTTCTAAGCAAAGAGAGGATCCAGTTTTAGCCGAAAGGATTAGAAGGCTTAAGGTAGAATCAGAGATGATGGCCTAAAGGACTTTAGTCTTGACCAAAGAGGATGGTTAAGAAAGAATGGACGATTATGCGTTTCGAATGTAGAGAGCTTAAGGAGGGAAGTTCTGGAAGAGTGTCATCGATCAAAGTTTACGATTCATCCTGGAGGGACCAAGATGTATCAAGATATGAAGAGGAGCATCTATTGGGAAGGCATGAAGAGAGATGTTGGCTTGTGGGTTAGGTAGTGTGTAAACTGTTAACAAGTGAAAGCCGAGCATCAGAAGCTGAGTGGGTTACCTCAGCCTTTAGATATTCCAGTTTGGAAATAGGATTCGATATCCATGAATTTTATTGATGGGTTGCTAAGGTCAAGGAGAGGAAATGAAAGTATATGGGTTATTGTGGACAGGTTGACCAAAAGTGCCCATTTCATTCCAGTAAAGTCGACCAAGACGGCACCAGTTTTGGCTAAGTTGTTCATAAAGAACATAGTTAGACTTCATGGGATTCCTAGTAGCATAGTCAGCGACAGAGATGCTTTATTCACTAGCGAATTTTGAAGGAGTCTCCAAGAGGTATTAGGCACCAAGCTCAAGATGAGTACAGCTTATCACCCATAGACGGATGGGCAGACAGAGAGAGTCAATAAGGTACTCTAGGATATATTAAGAGCTTGTGTATTGGACTTCGGTTGATCTTGGGAAGATCACCTACATTTGATTGAGTTTTCCTATAATAATAGTTATCGGACTAGTATAGGAATGCCGCCTTTTGAAGCTTTGTATGGAAGGCCATGCAAATCGCCAGTATGTTGGTTAGAGACTGGAGAAAGATTGGTCTTAGGTCCAGATTTAGTTAGAGAGGCATCAGAAAAGATTGAGTTAATCCAAGAACGGATAAAGAAAGCTTAATCCAGGCAGAAGAGTTACGCAAATAAAAGGCGTAAAGACCTAGAGTTCTCAGTGGGAGATAGGGTTTCCATCAAAGTATCACCGATGAAGGATGTGGTACAATTTGGAAAGTCAGGAAAATTGGCCCCGAGATATGTTGGACCATTCCTGATTATAGAAAGGATTGGAAAGCTCGTGTACAGAGTAGAGTTACCGAGCAATTTGGCAGGTGTCCATAATGTATTCCATGTGTCTCATCTTCGCAAGTATGTACATGACCCATAGACTACTATTCCTCAGACAAAGCTGGAGGACTTAGTAGTAGAGCCTGATTTGACTTTTGTTAGACAGCTAGTTCAGGTTGTAGCGAGAGATGAGAAAAGATTGAGGACCAAGACAGTCAAGTTGGTGAAAGTTCAGTGGAGCGACAACGGGAAGGACTGTACTTGGGAGTCAGAGGATAGGATTCGAGAGGCTTATCCTAATATGCTTTGATGGTATGTCTATATTAGATTTATATAGATTAATAGCTAGTCGGGTAGCCTAGTATGGATGTTAGGAGTTGTTACAGATGATTGCTATGTTTGCTAGTTAGTCCTTACTGAATTTCGAGGACGAAATTCTTTAAGGAGGGGAACCTGTAACGCCCCTAATTTTTATTGACATTATTCAGGAGATTTAATTAGAATAAGTTAAATAGAATAATGTAGAGAAGGAGATTGAGGTTGATTAATAAACTAAGTGTTCGTGCTTATTTAAATCAAATGAACTTATAAATAGTTAAGTGTTAGCTAAAATAAATATAAGGGCATTAGGGTAATTGTCGCCCACATTCTCCACCCTTATATCATTTTCTTTAGGCCATACATGTTCATTTTTTCACGATAAAATTTTAACCGTAAGAAAGAGGAGAGCCAGCCATTAAGAAGATAACAAAGAAGAGAAAATCAATCTAAAGCTTAGGATCAGGCTAGAAGAAATCAATCTCAATCAATCATCAATTTCCTTATCTAATCTAAGGTGAATAATAATCACTACATCTCTATTTTGGTTTTATAATCATATGGTTACGGATTTAAGGGTAAATCTATTTTTGTGATATATTGAGAAATGATATGCTTGATTTATGATTTATATGGTTTAAACAAGGTTGTTTAAAGGAGATATGAACGATTTTAGGGTAAAACTGAAGTTAAATGATTAAATGCCATGGAAAAATTATATGTTATGGAAAACATGATTTTGGAGTTGTGTTTCAATTTTTATAATTTTCCAAGCCGTGGAGAATTAATTATGAATTTTCAAAGGAAAATATGGTTATTTGGGTTTATAAATTTATTTTAAAAAATATATTATGAATTTAGGTCTGGAATTTTGATATGTTAGATAACATGATTAAAGCGAATTTCTGGAAATTTTGGGGATTTTACTAAGTGATTTAGTATGCAAATTAAGTTATTTTGAAAGGAGGAACTAAATGATTTAATTGTTTTGTTAATAGTAAGGGCTTAATCGTTAAAAGTTAGCATGATTTTAGATCTGAGAAAATGCGGCAAATTTTAGTAAAATAATTTGAAAGTTTAATGTAACCAATCATGTGTTTACAAGTGGGCAAATTAGTTACAAAAAGTTTACTTTATTTGGTAAAAACAGCCTTTTTACTCAGAAAATGGGGTTCCTCCTTCTTTAGAAGGACCCTCCGACTCAGACCTTCCGCCCCCAACCTAGTCGAAACCTTCTAGGTCGAAACCAGTAACCTAATGCACATGATATCATTCAGGTGGTATGTAGTGAATCAGACCAAGGCGGAAGGTAGGGTGTCGAGAGGTAGCTTTCGAAGGGATTGGTTCCTTTGTTTTATTTAGTTTTAAAAGAAAAGCGCTTACCTATTTATAAATGGGTTTCGAAGTAGTGTAAACCAATGGTTTCGAAAGAGTATTTCAAAGAGGCTTTCGAAAGAGTGCCGTCGCCTATGTTTTAAAGAAGTAGCTTCCGAAGGAGTTACTTGGATTTTGTTTAAAGCTTTTGGAAGGGGTAGTTTTGACCAAGTCGAAATCCTTCTGTGAATTGGTGACCTTCCAATGGCATTGAAGTCACTAATGTTGTCGAAAGGTTCATTTGTTTTATAAATACAAGCCACTTCCTAATGCTTTTGAAAGGGGTTAAGGGTTTCGAAGGCAATGGTTTCGGAAGGGGTTTCGAAGCTAACTTTCAATTGTTTTACCCAGATATTTAATGCTTTCGAAAGGATGGTTTCAACACCATCATACTTCCCCAATACGTTTTGAATTAAAGAATGGTTTCGAAAGAGATGCCCTCGCCTATGTTCACTTTGACCCAAAATGATGTTTTAAGTATAAACCCAATGTTTTCGAAAGGGGGACTTTTAGTGCGTTCGAAGGGTAACCTTCATTTGTTTCGAAAGGGTACTTTCAAATGGTTTCGAAGCTATGCTTCTATACTTATATGATAATACTTTAACATGATCAAAAGGTTTCGAAAGAGATGTTTTAAAGTATTCGATAGGCAGGAGTCTAGTGTTTTAAAGATAGACTTTTATGCTTTCGAAGGAGGTCATCCTATGAGGTCGGAAGCACGGTTTTGAAGGTGTCGAAAGGTTTTAAAACCCAAACTCAAATTTTAAAGGAAAAACCCATGGCTAAATAAAGGATTTTTGAAAGGACTTTAAGTAAGTAAATTTGAAGAAGTATTGCCTTGATAAAAATATAAGTTAAAGGGATTAACTATGTTTTATATGAAATGTATTTCAAGGACCTTAAATTCACAGAAGTGGTATTGTTAAATTGTTATGTTTGCTTCTTCAAATATAAATATATTCACATGCAAATCCATAACTATATTTTGGGGATAAAAAGGGGTAGAAGAACCAGCCAGGTTAACCCAGTAGTGAGTATAAATTGATTAAACTCCTAAATGAGTAGAATTGCATCCAGAGAGTCAGGGAGACCAAAAATATAGGATGCTTAAACTTTGAAGTTGTCCAGGGGATAGGTTCATAGTAAACCCATGAAAACTATGATAAGGTAGTTATTAGAGGTAACCAACAGGTTTATAGTAAACCCATGAAAACTATGCATTACAGACAGTTGGCAGGGGCTAATTGGTTTGTAGTGAACCCATGAAAACTATATCCAGATTAAGACTTGACATCAATCAATATGTTCCTAGTTAACCCATGAAAACTAGGATAAAAAGAGTTAATGGAAGCATCAGTAGGTTCCTAGTCTACCCATGAAAACTAGGATGAGAAGTGAGTTACTGGATAAGTCCATAGGTTTCTAGTTAACCCATGAAAACTAGGATAAGAGGATTAGTTATTGGAATGACTAATAGGTTCAGGTGGACCCATGAATTAATTAAGTTAATTGGCAGGAGCCTATAGGTTCTTGGCGATCCCATGAAAACTATGAATTAGGATAGGATGTTCATGTGTAATGGAAAAGGTTATTAGTAAACCAATGAAAACTAATAGGTTAATGGTGACCCTAAAACTAGGATTTATGACAAGGTGTCAATTTAAACTGGGATGGGAAATCCTAAATGTTTTTATATATGCATATCATCATAATATTTTGTAATGTATGTTTTAACCATTGTGGATGCAGGAGCACAGTAAATGGTTTATAAAGGTTTTAGGATACCAGCGAGGGAAAAACCCATTCCGCTAAGCGGCGTGGTCTCACTAGATATCTAAAAGGATTGAGATGTTAGATTATTATTCATACCAGGCTTTATGTCCGACTCGAAGTTTTTGTTTTCCCCTTAAACTCTCGGGTACTCAATTGATTTTGATTAGTTTGAGGTTTAGGGTTTTTAGGTTCTCTTCTTAGATGAATAAAGCTTCCGGAGTCGTGCAGGAGGCAGTTAGTTATTTAGAGTTTTCTTTTTCCACTCTGTGTTTGGATGTAAAGGCAGATTTATTAGCCATACTATATACTCTGATCAACCAAGGAGGCATCTTCATATGTCGCTCTTGGCGTATGTGTAATAATTATATTTTGCTGAACGTGGTTAACATTTTGGGATTATGTAATGAACATGAAACGTTTTGAATGGAATGTGGAAATATATTTTTTGAATTGTTAAATATTTTCCCATATTCTTATGATTTGTGTATCAATGAATCTAGCACTGCCGTATTTGGTCGTCGAAGATTAATAACTATGTGACTCTAGCATCCATAGCCATTAGTTTTGGGCCTCCAAGTACGGGGATGTTACAAATGGGATTCTATTTTTGTGGATTTTATTGATGGGTTGTCAAGGTCGAATAGGGGAAATGATAGTATATGGGTCATAGTGGACAAACTGACCAAGAGTGCCCATTTCATTCCAGTTAAGTCAACCAGAATGACACATATTTTGGCAAAGTTGTTTATGAAGAATGTAGTTAGACTGCATGGAATTCCTAGTAATATAGTTAGTGATAGAGATCCTTATCCACTAGTGAGTTCTGGAAGAGTCTGCAGGAAGTTTTGGAACCAAGCTCAAGATGAGTACCGCTTATCATCCGCAGACAGATGGGAAAACATAAAGAGTTAACAAAGTCTCAGAAAATTTGTTAAGAGCTTGTGTTCGAGATTTCGGGGGATCATGAGAGGACCATCTGCATTTAGTCGAGTTTTCATATAACAACAGTTATCAAACTAGTATTGGGATGGCGCCATTTGAAGCTTTGTATGGAAGGCCATGCAAATCTCCCATATGTTGGTTAGAGACCAGGGAAAGGTTGGTTCTTGGTCCAGATTTGGTTAGGGAAGCTACAGAAAAGATTAAGGTCATTCGGCATAGAATGTAGGAGGCTCGGTTTAGGCAGAAGGGTTATACTGATAGAAGATGGAAAGAATTAGAGTTCTCAGTTGGAGACCAGGTTTTCGTCAAAGTGTCACCGATGAAAGGTGTGATTAGATTTGGAAAATCAAGAAAGTTAGCACCGAGATTCGTTTGACCTTTTCGTATTGTTGAGAGGATCGAGAAACTCGCATATATAGTTGAGTTACCAAGCAGTTTGACAGAAGTCCATGATGTTTTCCATGTTTCTCATCTCAGAAAGCGTGTTAGAGACCCGAAGACTACTATTGCACCGACTGTGCTAGAGGACTTAGTAGTAGAACCAGATTTGACTATAGTAAGGAAGCCTATTCGTATTGTTGCGAGAGATGAGAAGAGGCTTAGGACCAAGACGGTCAGATTAGTCAAAGTCCAGTAGAGCGATGATGACAGGGACTGTACTTGGGAGATTGAAAGCAGGATTCGAAATACTTATCCTGACTTATTTGATGGTATGTTTTACTTCTTTGATTGATGTGTTGTGTACCTTATCGTAATTTCGAGGACGAAATTCTTTAAGGATGAGAGTTTGTAACACCCTATATTTTTGGTAACATTATTTAGGATATTTAATTAGTTAAATAAAATAAAATAATGTGTTGATTAGGGGATTGAGATTTGATTTAATCAAAGGGTAGTCGTGCCATTTAACCTATGAATTAAAATAAGAGGTAAATTGAAATAGAGGAGGGGTAAAATAGGAAAGAGGCCATTCCTATATCCCTAAAACTTGGCCGTGTATTCCTATGAACGTTCTTTTCATTTTATCAAAAATTTTAAACAAGAGGCCGGCCACTATTAACAAGAAAAAAGGGAAAAAGATAGAGAAAATCTAGGAGGAAGTTTAAGCAAATCAAATCCATTCACATCTCAATCTCTTTAATCTCTAAATCTAAGATGAATAATGTTTAGATCTCATATTTCATTTGTTTTCGGTTTTAGGATGAAATCCGAACCTATTTGCAACGATTTGCCATGTTTTTGAATGATGGAATGATTATATATACTTGTTGATGATTTATGGTTGTTCATATAAATTTTATGACATGTTTTGATATGAAAACCCTATAAAATGATATCCAAATGCCTTGCGAATTTTTAGATAGATCGAAAATATTATTTTGGAGGTTGGTTTCAATTTTCTGAATTTTTTTCGAATTTATATGGATTTTCTAGTATAGAAAATGTTAATTTGGATTATAAATTATTTACGGTTAAATAATAAAAGGTTTGGGCCAGAAATTTTTATATGTTGGAAAACATATTAAAAGAGAATTTCTGGAATTTTTCTAAGTGTTTTAATGGGTATATAAAATTATTTAGGGTACGGGACATAAATGTTTTATATATTTTTAAAAGGAGAAGGGGCATTTTGCAAATAATTCAAATAGTTAGTTCTGAAAATTACAGCACTTTTTAGTGGTAAAGAAAAGTGGCAACCAATCAAAATTTGACACGTAAAGCAGGTTAGGTGAAAAGAACTATTTGCTACATGCTTTTTACTGTTTTGTGCTTTCGGCACCTGCTTCCGTCTTGGTTGGCTTTCGACTAAGTCCCACTGCCTTCAATACCATCGAAACCAATGCACATGGTATCAATATATTGGTACATAGCGAATTGAATAGAAGGCGAAAGGTATGTAGTCGAAACCAGGGGTTCCGAAGGGGATGAGGCATCACCTTGCTTTTAAATTAAAAATGTGCCTGCTTGCTTTCGACTAAATGGCTTTCGACTCAGTAGCTTTCGAATCAATTCACTTTTGACTGGGTTTAATGGATATAAAGAAATGGTTTTGATTGGGTTGAATTTTTGTTTTAAATTATTGCTTTCGACCAAGAAGCTTTCGACTTAGTTGGCTTTTGACTAGGTCAAAGGCATTTTGGGTTGCACCTTTGTTTTTAAACAACTGCTTTCGACTAAGTCAAAACCTTTTGCTGCCGCCTTTTTACCTTCGACCTAGATGGTTTAGAAGGGGTTGCTTTGTTTTTAAAATATGTCCACTTCTCCAATGCTTTCGAAGGGATGGTTTCGACACCATCACTTCTTTACTTATGAAATGGTTTCAAAACAGATGCTTTCGACTTAAATGTTTTTAAGACCCTTTTTCTATGATTGAAGTAAAACCCAAATGGTTTCGAAAGAGACAGTTTTAAATGGTTCCGAAACAGATGCTTTCGACTTTAATGGGTTTCTGATCCATTTGCTCTACTTGAAGGCATAATCCAAATAGTTTCGACCTAGACGATTTTCAAGGGTTTCGAAGGGGTAAATTTTTGAATGGTTTCGAAAGGTTTCTACATGTTTTAAATTGAACCCAAAGGCTTTCGAAAGGTTTAGTATTTTAATGATTTCGAAAGGGTTTTAATGAATGGTTTCGAAGGGGTGGTTCTCCAGGGTTTCAAAAGGGTTGAAAGGAAAGGTTTTTCCTATGTTTTCGAAAGGCAATATTTAAAGGTTTTAAAGAGGGATGTTTAATGTTTTTAAAGCTTTCAAAGGAAAGGCTTTTAATGGTTTCGAAAGGGTGACTTTCAATGGTTTCGAAAGGGTTACCTTCAAGGGTTTCGAATGGGTTGTTTAAATGTTTTAAACAAAGGTTTCAAATGTATTAAATAGGAAATATAGCCTAAGTATTTTCAAGTTGAAAAGGGTTTTAACTTGTTTTGGAAGGATAGCTAATCCACATTAAAATTCATAAACATTAGTTTGAGTAAAGTGTGTGTATATATATATATATAACATGGCAAAATACCTTGGAATAAAGCTAAGAATATATTATCCTTGTATAAGTATGATTTAGAAGGTTAAATCATTTTGAAAAGGTTTTAAAGGAAAAAGATGAAGAGTAGTGTAACACCTCTATTTTTATTGACATTATTTAGGAGGTTTAACTAGAATAAATTAAATAGATTAACGTAGATAAGGAGATTGAGGTTGATTAATAAACTAGGCGGCCGTGCTTATTTAAAATCTAATGAACATATATAATGTTTAGGAAAATAAACATAAGGGCATTAGGGTAAATGTCCATACTTCCTACCCTTATACCATTCCCATTAGGTTTTGCACGTTCGTTTTATCTCAAAAAAATATATTTATAACCGTGAGAAACATGGCCGACCATTAGGAAGGAAGAAAAGAAGAGAAAATCAACTAAAAGCTTAGGATTCAAGTTAGAAGGAACCAATCTCAATCATACTTCAATTGCCTTATCCAAGCCAAGGTGAATAATAATTTCTACATCTCTATTTTTATTTTTACATCATATGGTTTTGGATTTAAGGATAAATCTGTTTTATGATATATTGAATGATGGTATGCTTGTTTATGATTTATATGTGTTTAAACAAGGTTGTTTAATAAGGGATATACATGGCTTTAGGGCAAAACCAAGATGAAATGATTTTTAAATGCCATGGAAAATTTTATGTTATAGAAAACATGATTTTGGAGATGGGTTTCAATTTCCATAATTTTCTGAGTTTATGTTGAATTTATAGAAATTTTCTAGTGAAGAAAATGATTTATTGGATTATAAATTATTTATGGCTAAAATAATTATAAATTGGGTTTAAAATTTTTATGTGTTGGAAAACGTATTAAAATAGATTTTCTGGTATTTTTCCAGATTTTTCCTAAGTGTTTTGATGAATATATAAAATTATTTAAGGTATGAGACATAAATATTTTATATATTTAATTAAGGAGAATGGGCATTTTCTAAAATAAAATCATTAATTAATTTTGAAGATAGTGGCAACACTTTTCTGAAAAGTATTTGTTAACCAATGAGAATTTGACAAACAAAGGCAAGTTAGTTGGAAAATTATCCCTTTTAAGTTAAAAACAAAGAAATCGTACTTTTAGCATGTTTCATCCTTTACAACATTAAACCTTCCAACCCAGACCTCTCGACTAAGTTGAAAGGTTATACCTTTCGACAAGGACAAACCAATGCATATGGTATCAAGCATCTTGGTACGTAATGAATTGGACAGAGTTGAAGGGTTCTTAGTCGAAAGGTTGATGGCCAAAGAGGTTGGGGTATGTTTGTTTTATAAACTTAGGATTTCACCTGCTTTGCCTTCGAATTAGAGCTTTTGTGACGCCCCACCTCTATGCTCATAATAACAAAGAGTATTAAAAGAAATACTGTCTATTATTACGAAGAATAAGGCTGGATAGGAGCGACCATCCGTAGTTGACCTTACACTAGTATTGGTTATCTCGATAGGAGTGGTATATACTTTTTATTTTTCATCTATCATTTATTTACTCCCATCGACACACCCAATTATCAGTATAAAACAAACTATGATAGTTCATAATAGTTTAGGACATTAGATATAACAATAACACAGATAATATAAATGCGGAACACAGATAAAAACAAAAATCTCATATATATATATATATAACTGATGTCAGTTAATACATAGTTGACACGATACATATGATACAACTACAACTGCCGACTCTAGAAGTTATATATACAAGTACATTATCGACTAATATACATGACTACATATCGTTCTATACAATGACACGACTACTACAAAATGACACTGACAACTTCAGAAGATGTGAAAAGTCTTCATATCCTGAACAGCAACTCAAAGAAGAAAATCTACAACCTGAAATAACTCGGGTCTGACCCGAGTATTACATTCAAAAGAAAATAATACCCAGGTCAGTCTAATTCAAACCAGTTTATTAGTGCATATAGGCAGTAATAATTTAAATAGACGACAGTCACAATAATTCCCGTCTATCCGATTCTTTAAACAAAGAAACCGGATAACGGTCAATATAACACTTAACAGTGTTTAACAAAAATCAGCAGATTTAAATCATCAACAGAGATAAATAAACAATTTATCAAATCGACTAAATCAATTTAAAGCTGTCAAATCTGATAGGGCTGCAGTACACGCACGCGTGTACTGCCTCGCCACTATCGTAGGAGATACACAAAAGCTCAGTGAAAATCATAAAGGGTCTCAAGGTCAAACCCCGAAATCGGGTTCGACTCAGGTGATAACTAACAGTGCATTGCCCACATTGAAACAACTACAGATTGATAAGATGTTAGATCATAAACGAAAATGACTCCACAGTGGAATCAAAATAGACAGCAGTTAAACAAAGCAAGGCACTGGCCGAAGTCAGATAACATAAACAACCTGTAGTGGTACATATGTAGGAACCAAGTGAAGAAACTGCGGTATCAAGTATGCATGGAACTGGATGGAGCAAACTCAATAGGAAATGTATATGAACATGAAGCAGTTCAATACTACTATACCTAACAGATGCAACATAAAGTGTCATTAAACCCAACTAGAAGTGGAGCTACAAGATAAATCAAGTACAAAACGATGCAGACTGAAGTATGGAAGATTGCAAACTAGCGCCAGCATCAATAATATATATAGTAGCAGAGGAGCTACTGAAATATGAAATGCAAATTCCAACTACAAAGTAAATGATTTCGACAAAGCATGTACACAAGTAACCAAACTGCAATGAGCAGCAGTGTGCCAATGCAAAGACAAATGCACATGTCAACAAAACATAAAACCAACATGAAGTAGTTCAAATCCAAGTACAACCATCGTATGAACATACGAACAAAGCTGCAGATCAAAAATGATCGAGGATGAATACCAAAACAGACAAGAGGTCAGGGGCCAACAGCATGGTAAGAGCAGAGTTCGACAATGTCGACCGAGTCAAGCATCGAGATTCAAAGCCGTGAATGAGCAAGACAAAACACACAATCCTCTCAACCACTCGAACATTATCAAGCAGCCGAGATAAAGCAAGTTGAAGAATTCAAGCATATAAAAGGGTCAGAGAAAAATCCCAATTTCAAGTCCAGATTCCAAACCGTGGGGAACAAGTATCAAATATACGAATATATACGATTTTGAATAAGTTGTAAATCATCTCATTCATCAATACGAAAATCAATGGCCAATAATTCCAAATGACAAATTCGAACGAACAACAGACGAACGAAAATAAGGGTATCAGACTTGGACAGAGATAAGTACACAAAGACCCCATGTTTATAAACGTTTCAACTTTTAAGCTCCAGACATTAGCAGGTCCAAACAATCTAAATCCGAGAAAATACTAACCAAAGGCTAACAGTTCAGGTCACTGTTGCCATAACTCCAAGTACATACAGGAATTCTACAGCAAATACTCCTAAAAGCAAAGTGCAGTGAACACAAATCTTGGCACAAAACAGAACTGGCAAGCAAAAGGAGCAAGGGTAACCACTAAACACACATATACACACATAAGTATATGTGTATATATGGCATATACAAGTGGACCAATTCAGTAGCTAGGAACTTAACAGAGCAAATGGAAGCAAACAACACCCAATATCCAGTTAATGAATGCCAACAGAAATTCGAATGCACGAATCAAAGCCTGCAGTAAGTCAAGTTCGAATTCGATGCAGATGATAAGCGACTCAAAGTCGAAAGCAATAAACGAGTCCAAGACGAAATCATGGATCATGGCCGAAGTCCTAAAGCGACAAGTAAAACCCAACAACATACGAAATTTGCGAGGTTAAAGATCAATGACCAGCATCCAAACAAATCGAATGGCCGAAGCCAACAAAACCCAAAATCTAGAAATTTATGAAATTGAAAATACCAGAGATCCAAAATCGCATGCATCAATATATAAAGCAGCCGATTAAACATTTTAATGCGAACAAAACCCACGTAATTCGAATTAGATGTGAGTAAGGGAATTTACTCACCTTAGATCGAAGAGGTCGTGAGCGAAGGAGCCACGATCGAAGGAAGAACGAAGCCGCCTCGAATTTGAACGAAGCCCTAAATTCGCCAGATCGAACGAGAGGAGAACGAGAAACGAGGCCAAGCCCTAAAATTTTGAGACGCCACCATTTTTTTTTCTTTCTTTGATTTATTCTCGGGCACGAGTGAATGAGAGGGGATGGGGATGTCGTTTTATCAGAGAAAACGTGGTATAGGTATGGGCTGGTATAGAGAAGGTATGGGTTAAGTATGTTGTTATTTTATTTATAAAGCCCGCAAAATTCTTTTAACGAATTACAAAAGAATTTTCAACTCGATTAAAACTTCAGCTGAATTAAACAAACAATTTAAGCGTCACACTGACGATAGTTAATTGTTATAAAATCTCGGGTTGTTACAGACTCCCCTCCTTATAAAAATTGCGTCCACGCAATCATAGGAAATAAATGGATAAAAGGTAACAACCAAAAGAGCATGGCAATGTCGAATGTATAAGCAAAGCAAGTGTCAGCGGGGAGGTATTAGATAAGAAATCAAAAGGTTCGACTGATTCAAATCAAAAGAATCAACATCGTGGGGATCAAGGAATCAAAATCAGACGACTGTCTAAAGCAAGAATCAATCGAGTTCCAGCAACTAAAAGAGAAGGAAAAACAGAGCAGAAATCCCATACAGAGCACGAATTGAATGTGAGTAATCAAATTACTCACCTGAATCGCCAGAGAAAAAGACGAAGCTCAAATCTCAAAAATCGCAAATTTTCAATCATCAAAAACGATAATCAAATTTCTCAAATCAACAAATATTCAATTATCACAAACGATAATCAAATTTCAAATTCAACAAATATTCGATTATCAAAAACGATAACCAAATTTCAAATTCAACAAATGTTCGATTATCAAAAACGATAATCAAATTTCTCAAATCAACAGATATTTAATTATCTAAAGCGATAATTAAATCTAAAATCAACAAATTTTTAATTATCTCAAGTGATAATTAAACTTCAAATCAGCAAATATTTAATTATCTAAAACGATAATTAAATCTGAATCAACAAATATTTAATTATCTCAAGCGATAATTAAATCTAAAATCAGCAAATATTTAATTATCAAAAGCGATAATTAAATCTCAAATCAGCAATTATTTAATTATCAAAAGCGATAATTAAATCTCAAATCAGCAATTGTTTAATTATCAAAAGCGATAATTAAATCTCAAATCAACAAATATTTAATTATCTAACAGCGATAATTAAATCTAAAATCAACAAACATTTAATTATCTAAAGTGATAATTAAATCTCAAATCAACAAATATTTAATTATCTAACAGCGATAATTAAATCTAAAATCAACAAATATTTAATTATCTCAAGCGATAATTAAATCTAAAATCAACAAATATTTAATTATCTCAAGCGATAATTAAATCTCAAATCAGCAAATATTTAATTATCTAAAGCGATAATTAAATCTCATATCAACAAATATTTAATTATCTAAAGTGATAATTAAATCTCATATCAACAAATATTTAATTATCTAAAGTGATAATTAAATCTAAAATCAACAAATATTTAATTATCTCAAGCGATAATTAAATCTAAAATCAACAAATATTTAATTATCTCAAGCGATAATTAAATCTCAAATCAACAAATATTTAATTATCTAAAGCGATAATTAAATCTCATATCAACAAATATTTAATTATCTAAAGTGATAATTAAAGGCAACAAATATCCGATTATCGAAAACGATAATCAGAACTCATATCAAAAATATCTAATTATCACAAGCGATAATTAGAAACAACAAATATCTGATTAACAAAACGATAATCAGAGCTCATATCAACAAATATCCAATTACCTGCAGATAATTGGAAACAACAAATATCTAGAAATCAATTAAGAAGACTAGAAAATCAACATAAAAGCTTGGATCGATCCCATCAGATGGCGAGTTTTTAATTCGCCGCACGTGCATCTCAGAGTGGCCGAAGCCTACCAAGTACTCAACATAATTTTGGCGCCCATCAGATTGACCTGGAGGTCCGCAGAGTGACCCGAAGGTCTAGTACTGGTATTTGACCCGAAGGTCCGCAGAGTGGCCCGAAAGCCCAACAAATGACCCGAAGGTCCGCAGAGTGGCCCGAAAGCCCAACAAATGACCCGAAGGTCCTCATAGTGGCTCGAAAGCACACGAAATCATCAAATATGTCAATTAACGAGTCCGGAATTAACCGAAATAGCAAACGCACATGTCCCATACCACGTGTTTTACTAAATCGTTTGATTCTCTTCATCGTTTCCTTGAAAGTGCAAAATTGTGTATTTTGTAAAATTACATTTCACATTCTCAAACGGACAAGTCCGGAATTAAGCGAATCAGTAAAAGAAAGGGGTCATAATCCTCGATTTTGCTGAATCGTTTAAGTCGCTTTCTCATTCTTTTGAAAGCGCAAACTGTTAAAATTTCTGAAACAATTTTATTTATTTTGTAAAAATAACAATTCGCATTCTCAACTGAACAAGTCCAGAGTTAAGCGAAACAGTAAAAGAAAGGGGTCATAATCCTCGATTTTGCTGAATCGTTTAAGTCGCTTTCTCATTCTTTTGAAAACGCAAACTGCTAAAATTTTATAAAACAATTTTCATTTCAAAACGATTTTCCAATCACGTGATTAAAGCAGCAATATTAGTAACAATTTCGATAAGGAAATTGTACTTCTCAAAATACCGTAAAAACGGATCACAAAATCAGCATTGCGGAATATCCGCTAGAAAATCCACTTTTAAAAATTTGATGGTTACTGAAGCCAAAAAGACAGTAGTTTTAAAACGTCAAAATCACATCAAAACCATTTACATCAAAATGTAATATCAGAGAATTTTCATTCATCAAAATGCCACAAAACACCGTGCTTCAAAATATAGCATTGGTGTAGAAATTTTCGTTATAAAAACAACGGCAACAAAATACGTTTCATAACCAAGCATCGGTTCAACGTAAAATAAATGCAATAACGTGCAATTCAAATTTTTGCACGTATTACGGAATGAACAAAGAAATCATTCGAAGGTATCTTCAATGAAGATAATTTAAAACAGCAAAAATCTAATCAATAGATGATTAGTACAAAAGAAAGTCAGCGGAAATTTCAACAAAAATCACATATCTGCAATTTCTTCGAATCCTCAATTCGGATTCGAAGTTCTCAAAGAAATAAAATAATTACAGCTATGTAAACAACGAATGAAATTCCTATCAATTTCGTATTTCGATTTTTAAATCAAAAAGATTATCCGTTGTACTCAGCGAAGACAGTTTCACTGTTTCCGCTGCGCACTCTGATAAATAGAACACAAATCAATCAAATTATCGGAACACAATTTCATCAAAACAACAAAACACAATTCCACTTTTATTTTTAAATAAAGATATTTAAAAATTTCATCAAAATTTCAAAACTTTAGTTTTGACTCAAATCACAGATAAAACATCGACCAATAGTTGTAACATATGTTCTATCCAAGTTATGTTTTATATTATGTCCATAAACCCCAAGCTCTGATACCAACTGTGACGCCCCACCTCTATGCTCATAATAACAAAGAGTATTAAAAGAAATACTGTCTATTATTACGAAGAATAAGGCTGGATAGGAGCGACCATCCGTAGTTGACCTTACACTAGTATTGGTTATCTCGATAGGAGTGGTATATACTTTTTATTTTTCATCTATCATTTATTTACTCCCATCGACACACCCAATTATCAGTATAAAACAAACTACGATAGTTCATAATAGTTTAGGACATTAGATATAACAATAACACAGATAATATAAATGCGGAACACAGATAAAAACAAAAATCTCATATATATATATATAACTGATGTCAGTTAATACATAGTTGACACGATACATATGATACAACTACAACTGCCGACTCTAGAAGTTATATATACAAGTACATTATCGACTAATATACATGAATACATATCGTTCTATACAATGACACGACTACTACAAAATGACACTGACAACTTCAGAAGATGTGAAAAGTCTTCATATCCTGAACAGCAACTCAAAGAAGAAAATCTACAACCTGAAATAACTCGGGTCTGACCCGAGTATTACATTCAAAAGAAAATAATACCCAGGTCAGTCTAATTCAAACCAGTTTATTAGTGCATATAGGCAGTAATAATTTAAATAGACGACAGTCACAATAATTCCCGTCTATCCGATTCTTTAAACAAAGAAACCGGATAACGGTCAATATAACACTTAACAGTGTTTAACAAAAATCAGCAGATTTAAATCATCAACAGAGATAAATAAACAATTTATCAAATCGACTAAATCAATTTAAAGCTGTCAAATCTGATAGGGCTGCAGTACACGCACGCGTGTACTGCCTCGCCACTATCGTAGGAGATACACAAAAGCTCAGTGAAAATCATAAAGGGTCTCAAGGTCAAACCCCGAAATCGGGTTCGACTCAGGTGATAACTAACAGTGCATTGCCCACATTGAAACAACTACAGATTGATACGATGTTAGATCATAAACGAAAATGACTCCACAGTGGAATCAAAATAGACAGCAGTTAAACAAAGCAAGGCACTGGCCGAAGTCAGATAACATAAACAACCTGTAGTGGTACATATGTAGGAACCAAGTGAAGAAACTGCGGTATCAAGTATGCATGGAACTGGATGGAGCAAACTCAATAGGAAATGTATATGAACATGAAGCAGTTCAATACTACTATACCTAACAGATGCAACATAAAGTGTCATTAAACCCAACTAGAAGTGGAGCTACAAGATAAATCAAGTACAAAACGATGCAGACTGAAGTATGGAAGATTGCAAACTAGCGCCAGCATCAATAATATATATAGTAGCAGAGGAGCTACTGAAATATGAAATGCAAATTCCAACTACAAAGTAAATGATTTCGACAAAGCATGTACACAAGTAACCAAACTGCAATGAGCAGCAGTGTGCCAATGCAAAGACAAATGCACATGTCAACAAAACATAAAACCAACATGAAGTAGTTCAAATCCAAGTACAACCATCGTATGAACATACGAACAAAGCTGCAGATCAAAAATGATCGAGGATGAATACCAAAACAGACAAGAGGTCAGGGGCCAACAGCATGGTAAGAGCAGAGTTCGACAATATCGACCGAGTCAAGCATCGAGATTCAAAGCCGTGAATGAGCAAGACAAAACACACAATCCTCTCAACCACTCGAACATTATCAAGCAGCCGAGATAAAGCAAGTTGAAGAATTCAAGCATATAAAAGGGTCAGAGAAAAATCCCAATTTCAAGTCCAGATTCCAAACCGTGGGGAACAAGTATCAAATATACGAATATATACGATTTTGAATAAGTTGTAAATCATCTCGTTCATCAATACGAAAATCAATGGCCAATAATTCCAAATGACAAATTCGAACGAACAACAGACGAACGAAAATAAGGGTATCAGACTTGGACAGAGATAAGTACACAAAGACCCCATGTTTATAAACGTTTCAACTTTTAAGCTCCAGACATTAGCAGGTCCAAACAATCTAAATCCGAGAAAATACTAACCAAAGGCTAACAGTTCAGGTCACTGTTGCCATAACTCCAAGTACATACAGGAATTCTACAGCAAATACTCCTAAAAGCAAAGTGCAGTGAACACAAATCTTGGCACAAAACAGAACTGGCAAGCAAAAGGAGCAAGGGTAACCACTAAACACACATATACACACATAAGTATATGTGTATATATGGCATATACAAGTGGACCAATTCAGTAGCTAGGAACTTAACAGAGCAAATGGAAGCAAACAACACCCAATATCCAGTTAATGAATGCCAACAGAAATTCGAATGCACGAATCAAAGCCTGCAGTAAGTCAAGTTCGAATTCGATGCAGATGATAAGCGACTCAAAGTCGAAAGCAATAAACGAGTCCAAGACGAAATCATGGATCATGGCCGAAGTCCTAAAGCGACAAGTAAAACCCAACAACATACGAAATTTGCGAGGTTAAAGATCAATGACCAGCATCCAAACAAATCGAATGGCCGAAGCCAACAAAACCCAAAATCCAGAAATTTATGAAATTGAAAATACCAGAGATCCAAAATCGCATGCATCAATATATAAAGCAGCCGATTAAACATTTTAATGCGAACAAAACCCACGTAATTCGAATTAGATGTGAGTAAGGGAATTTACTCACCTTAGATCGAAGAGGTCGTGAGCGAAGGAGCCACGATCGAAGGAAGAACGAAGCCGCCTCGAATTTGAACGAAGCCCTAAATTCGCCAGATCGAACGAGAGGAGAACGAGAAACGAGGCCAAGCCCTAAAATTTTGAGACGCCACCATTTTTTTTTCTTTCTTTGATTTATTCTCGGGCACGAGTGAATGAGAGGGGATGGGGATGTCGTTTTATCAGAGAAAACGTGGTATAGGTATGGGCTGGTATAGAGAAGGTATGGGTTAAGTATGTTGTTATTTTATTTATAAAGCCCGCAAAATTCTTTTAACGAATTACAAAAGAATTTTCAACTCGATTAAAACTTCAGCTGAATTAAACAAACAATTTAAGCGTCACACTGACGATAGTTAATTGTTATAAAATCTCGGGTTGTTACAGCTTTCGACTTGGTTGCCTTCAACCAAGTCAAATGTTTAACATAAAGGTTTTAAACCTTTCGACAAAGTCGAAAGGTTGCTGCTGCTTTACTTCTATTTTGTTTTGAAATCTTCCGACATAGTCGAAAGGTTACTGCGACTTATCATTGTTTTTTTTGAACCTTTCGAAAGGTTTGGTTTTCAAAAGGTTGTTTTAAGAGACCTTTCGACAAGGTCGAAAGGTTTGGTTTTTATAAGTTGTTTTATAAGACCTTCCGACATAGTCGAAAGGTTAGGTTTTGAAAGGATTTAAGAGCCCTTTTACAAGGTCGAAAGGTTGTTTCAAAAATGATTTTGAAAAGAACTACCGCCTATATTTTTATTAAAACTTCCGAAGGGATCGAAAGCAGGAGCTTTCAACTTAGTCGAAAGGTTTACTGGTTTTATAAATTCAAGCCGCTTCCCAACCTTCTAAAGGGGTTGAAAGCAAGAGCTTTTGACACAATCGAAAGGTTTAAATTTTTTCCCAATGTTTTATAAATTAGAGAGTGGTTTTGAAAACTTTTCTCCTATGACCCAAGTAAATTTTTAAGTATAACCCAATGCTTTCGAAAGGTTTGAATTTCAATGTCTTCGAAAGATTTATAGTTAATGGTTGAATGCTTTTGAAAGGTTTGAATTTCAATATCTTCAAAAGGTTTATAGTTAATGGTTGAATGCTTTCGAAAGGTTTAAATTACTGAATGGATTCGAAAGGTTCAGATTCAAAAGGTTGTTTTCAAGACCTTTCGACAATGTCGAAAGGTTTGGTTTTAAAAGGGCTTGAAACCCCATACTCTAAATTTTTAAAGAAAACCCACGGCTTTAATAAAGGAGTTTTGTAATGACTTTAAGTATGTGATTTTGAAGAAGTTTTGCCTTGATAAAAATATAAGTTAAAAGGTGTTAACTAGGTTTTATGAAATGTATTTCAAGGACCTTAAACCTACAGGAGTG
The DNA here is from genome assembly GCA_030737815.1 of Allium fistulosum. NCBI lineage: Eukaryota > Viridiplantae > Streptophyta > Magnoliopsida > Asparagales > Amaryllidaceae > Allium > Allium fistulosum. Next base: position 93,300,651 of record CM060905.1, read on the forward strand.
GTGTTGTTAAGTTGTTGTTTTACTTCTTCAAATATGAATATATTCACATGATAACCCATAACTGTATTTTGGGGAAAAAAGTTAGAAGAACCATATAGGTTAACTTAATAGTGAATATAAATTACTTAAACTCCTGAATGAGTAGAATTGCATCCATGGAGTCACGGTGACCAAAAATATAGGATGGCTAAACTTAGTGGTTATTGGAGGAGACTAAAAGGTTCATAGTAAACCCATAAAAACTATGATAAGGTAGTTCTTGGTGTACACCAAAAGGTTCATAGTAAACCCATGAAAACTATGGTTAATTAGTTATTGGCGGAAATCAATAGTTTCATAGTTAACCCATGAAAACTATGCATTAAGGACAGTTGGCAGGGACTAATTGGTTTGTAGTGAACCCATGAGAACTATATTCATACTAAGAATTGACATCATTCATAGGTTCCTAGTAAACCTATGAAAACTAGGATGAGAATGTAGCTAATGGAAATATCAATAGGTTCCTAGTCAACCCATGAAAACTAGAATGTGAAGTGAGTTATTGGATAAATCCATAGGTTCCTAGTCAACCCATGAAAACTAGGATAAGGTGATTAGTTATTGGAAGGACTAATAGGTTCAGAAGGACCCATGAATTAATTAAGTTAACTGGCATGAGCCTATAGGTTTTTAGTGATCCCATGAAAACAATGAATAAGACCGGGTCTCTATTAGTTATAACAAGGTTATTAGTAAACCCATGAAAACTAAAAAGGTTAATAATCCCTAGAAACTATAATTATGACAGCTGGTCAAATTAAACTTGGAATGGTAAATCCTAATGATTTTCAAGTATGCATATCATCATAATATTTTGACAATATATCTTTTTAACCATTGTGGATGCATGAGTACAGTATATGGGTTTATAAAGGCTTTAGGATACTAGTGAGGGGAAAACCCATTCCGCTAAGCGGCGTGGTCTCTCTAGCTATCTAAAAGGATTGAGATGTTAGATTATTTCATACCAGGCTTTATGTCTGACTCGAAGTTTTTGTTTTCCTCTTAAACTCTCGGGTACTCAATTAATTTTGAGTAGTTTGAGATTTAAGGTTTTCAGGTTATCTTCTTAAACGAATAAAGCTTTCGGAGACGTGCAGGAGGCAGATAGTTATTTAGTGTTTTCTTTTCCGCTGTGTGTTTATTTGTAAAGGCAGGTTTATGGGCCTTACTATATACACTGATCAACCAAGGGGGCATCATTATTTCGCTCTTGGCGTAATTGTAATAATTATAGTTTGCTGAACGTGGGTAACGTAATTTGGGATTATGTAATGAACATGAAATGTATTGATTTGAATATGGAAGTATGTTTTTGAATTGTTAATTTTTTTTCATATTTCTGTGATTTGTGTATCAATGAATCTAGCACCGCCGTATTTGGTCGCCGAAGATTAATAACTCAGGATGACTGCAGCATCCGTAGTCGTTAGTTTTGGGCCTCCAAGTAAGGGGATGTTACAAGTTGGTATCAGGGCATAGGTTTATGAAACTTTAAAAGAAAAGTTAAACCTAAAAGCTTTTTCAAACATAATCCAATGAATTTAAAAATATGACCGGGGTTTGGGTTAACACTATATTATCATACTTGTATTTGATATATAGGTATATATCTAAGTACGTATTCCCCTCTCTCTTAGATCGTTCTTTTGTATCTTACTAAGGCTCGTATGCAAATATACGAGAAAGAGGACATGGAGGTAGGAAACGGAAGAGGAAATCTAGGTGGAGGAAGCACCACAACTAATGGAAATGCTCGACCTAATACCCGGAGAAACCAAGTTCGACGGGCTAATGCTAATCAAAATGCAGAGGCCAATGTTGGTGTTGGAAATCCGCCAGTAGATGCGGGGATGGTGTATCAGTTGTTGGCTAATCTTTTGCAAGCAGGAGCTGCTGGGAATGTTGGTGGAGCTAATCCCGTAGCTCTAGCTGGTTATAATTATGCTAAGATGAGTAGAGACTATGTCAATCTGGAAGGAAAGCAATTTGCTGGAACAGAAGATGTTGTTGAAGTAGAGAATTGGCTGTTGAGCTATGAAAAGATCTTTACGGATTTAGACTTGAATGATGGAGAGAAGAGAAGGCTAGCCTCTAGACAGTTGCAAGGGTTAGCGCTTCATTGGTGGAATAGTGTGACGGTGAGGGTACCAGAAGAAGAGTTGACATGGGCTAACTTCAGGAGGAGGTTTGAGCAAAGGTTCTTGTTTGAGGTTGCCAAATCGGCATTAATGAGGAAGTTTATGGATCTTGTCCAAGGACAAATGTCTGTGATCAAGTATGCTGCTAAGTTTGATGAGCTATCTCGATATGGTTATGCTTTGGTTGACACTGATGTCAGGAGGAATGAGAGATTCATTAGAGGTTTGAGGCCAGAGCTAGGAAGAATGGCTATGACTCATATTAGAGAGCCTTATCATGTGATGGTGGAGATGACTGTCCGCCATGAGGAGATGCTTGCTGTTTCAGCTAGGGAGAAGCTAGTTAAGTTCCAAGGTTCTCAGGGAAGGAAAAGGAAATTCTTTAAGAAGAAAGGAGCCCAGAAAAGAGAGGCTGCTAAGAAGGCAAAGGCTGATTTGGTGTGTTATAAGTGTGATAAGAAGGGCCATTATGGCCACGAGTGCAGAACTGGAAAAGGAAAGAAGCCTGCAGAGAAGAAGAATGTGAAATGCTTCAATTGTGACTAAGTTGGGCACTATAAGAACCAGTGTCCAGAGCCAGTCAGGGCGAACAGAGGGAAGCTGTTTGCTATTGGACCACTGTTTTCTTCTAAACCTACTGCAGCGGGGAAAGGAAAGACTGTTATGGAACGTACGCTTTTGATACAGAGTATACCCGTTAGGGTACTATTTAATATCGGTGCATCACATTCGTTTATATCACAGCATTTGGTTGATAAGTTATGTATAGAACCCTCATACCTAGTTACTTCCTTAAGGGTTGCGAATTTAATAGAAGGGTATGCAAACTCTTGGGATGAGATGTGACCAGTTAGAACTTGATTTGCTAGGTCATAAGTTTGCATGTAGTTTGTATGTTTTTGATTTCGTAGATTTTGTGATCATCTTAGGTATAGATTGGTTGGGTAAGTATGAGGCTAGGATATTTTGCCAGGATCGGGAAATATCATTGAGGCACCCAGATAGTCATAACCGAATCTTTTTTCTCAGTGAAGAGTTCTAGTGAGAGTGTTTGTACTTTGTCGAATGCCATGGAGGTTGGAGAAGAGCTTAGTCAGGTGTGTAGCTAGAGAGTTTGCAGATGTCTTTGAGCCGGTTACTAGTTTACCTCCAAAACGAGCTATTGAGTTTCGGATAGACCTTGTACCAGGAGCTGAACCCGTCAATAGATCACCTAGTAGGATGACATCGATAGAGATGAAGGAATTGAAGGTGCAACTAGTGGATCTTGAAAGAAGGAATTTTATTAGACCAAGCAGTTCGCGTTGGGGAGCACCTGCGATATTTGTGAAGAAACCAGATGGGTCGTTAAGGATGTGCATCGACTATCGTAAGTTGAACAAAAGGACAATAAAGAATAAGTACCCTCTGCCGAGGATAGACGATATGTTTGATTAGTTGAGTGGAGCCAGAGTGTTTTCCCAATTGGATTTAGCGATAGGGTTCTAGCAGTTGAGCGTGGCAGAGGATAGCATTCCTTTGACAACATTTCGGACTAGGTATGGTTCATAAGAGTGGTTGGTGATGCCATTCAGATTAACGAATGCGCCTTCTTTCTTCGTTGATTCGATGAACCATGTTTTTAGAGAGCACTTGAATAGGTTTGTGTTGGTGTTCATAGATGACATTTTGGTGTACTCTAAAGATGAAAGAGAGCATTAGATTCATCTTAGAGTGGTGCTGGAAACGCTGAGGCAGAACCAGCCGCAGGCAAAGTTTTCCAAGTGTCATTTCGGAAAAGAAAAGTTAAGTTTCTTGGTCATGTGGTTTCAGAGGAAGGATTGTCAGTTGATCCAGTTAAGATCGAGGCAGTCAATAATTGGAAGAGACCAGAGATGGTAACCGAGATCAGGAGTTTTATTGGACTTGTTGGCTATTACCGGAGATTCATCAAGGATTTCTCGCGGATAGAAGCACCTTTGACTAAGTTGACCAGGAAGGACGTGAAGTTTGTTTGGTCCGACAAATGTGAGGAAGCATTCCTTAAGTTAAAACATTTGTTAACCAATGCTCCAGTGTTAGTAGTTTCGGATGGTATCAAAGGGTTGGTAGTATACACTGATGCATGTGGTACTGGATTGAGAGCAGTGTTGATGCAGAAGGGCAAATTTATTGCTGACGCATCTAGGCAGCTTAGACCGCACGAAGTTAGATATCCTACTCACGGCTTAGAGTTGGCTACGGTGATATTTGCCTTGAAGATTTGGAGACATTATCTTTTGGGAGAGAGATTTGAGTTGTTTACCGATCATAAGTCATTAAAGTATTTATTCTCTCAGAAGGAGTTGAATATGAGGCAGCAGAGATGGCTAGAGTTTTTGACCGCTTATGATTTCAGTATAGAGTATACTCCTGGGAAATGAAATAAGGTAGCTGATACTCTCAGTAGAAAACATCAGAATGTGGTGTTAGCAATATTGGCAGAATGGAAAGATCTAGAAGCATTAGCCAGTTTTGGTGTGCAGTTGAGATCTACTGCAAGTTCTAGTCAGGGTATTGCCATGTTATCTTGTCTAGAGGTTCGACCAGTAATGATCGAGATGATAGCTTCTAAGTAAAGAGAAGATCCAGTTTTAGCTGAAAGGATTAGAAAACTTGAGGAAGGATCAGAGATTGATGACCTAAAGGATTTTAGTCTTGACCAAAGAGGATGGTTGAGAATGAAGGGAAGATTGTGCATTTCGAATGTAGAGAACTTAAGGAGGGAAGTTCTAGAGGAATGTCATCGATCCATGTTTACGATTCATCCTAGAGGGACCAAGATGTATCAAGACATGAAGAGGAGCTTTTATTGGGAAGGCATGAAGAAGGATGTTGGCTTGTGGGTTAGGAAGTGTGTTAACTACCAATAAGTGAAAGCCGAACATCAAAAGCCAAGTGGGTTACTTCAGCCTCTAGATTTTCTAGTTTGGAAACGAGATTCGATATCGATGGATTTTATAGATGGGTTGCCAATGTTAAATAGAGGAAATGAAAGCATATGGGTTATAGTGGACAGGTTGACCAAGAGTGTCCATTTCATTCAGGTAAAGTCGACCAGAACGACAATTGTTTTAGCAAAGTTGTTCATGAAGAATATAGTTAGACTTCATGGGATTCCTAGTAGCAAGTCAGTGACAAAGATGCATTATTCGCTAGCGAATTTTGGAGGAGTCTACAAGAGGTATTAGGTACCAAGCTCAAGATGAGTACCGCTTATCACCCACAGACGGACGGGCAGACAGAGAGAGTCAATATGGTACTCGAAGATTTATTGAGAGCTTGTGTGTTAGATTTTGGTGGATCGTCGGAGGATCACTTGAATTTGATTTACTTCTACTATAATAATAGTTATCAGACTAGTATAGGAATGATGCCTTTTGAAGCTTCGTATGAAAGACCATGCAAATCGCCAGCATGTTGGTTAGAGACTGGAGATAGATTGGTCTAAGGTCTAGATTTGGTTAGAGAGGCATCATAAAAGATTGAGTTAATTCGAAGACGGGTGAAGGAAGCTCAATCCAGGCAGAAGAGTTACACAGATAAGAGACATAAGGACCTAGAGTTCTCAGTGGGAAACAGAGTTTTCATTAAAGTATCACCGATGAAGGGCGTGGTACGATTTGTAAAGTCGGGAAAGTTAGCCCCAAGATATATTGGACAATTCCAGATTATAGGAAGGATTGGAAAGCTTGCTTATAGAATAGAGTTGCCAAGCAGTATGCCAGGTGTCCATAATGTATTCCATGTGTCTCATCTTCGTAAGTATGTGCATGATCCAGAGTCTACTATTTCATAGACAGAATTAGAGGATTTGATAGTAGAGCTTGATTTGACTTTTGTCAGACAACAAGTTCGGGTTGTAGCGAGAGATGAGAAGAGATTGAGGACCAAGACAATCAAGTTGGTAAAGGTTCAGTGGAGCGACAATGATAAAGACTGTACTTGGGAGACAGAAGACATGATTCGAGAGGCTTATCCTGATATGCTTTGATGGTATGTCTATATCAGATTTGTATTGATTATGATAGTCAGGTAGGCTAGTATGGTTGTTAGGAGATGTTACAGATGATTACTTTGTTTGCTAGTTAGTCCTTACTGAATTTCGAGGATGAAATTCTTTAAGGAGGGGAGCCTGTAACACCCCTATTTTTATTGACATTATTCAGGAGATTTAATTAGAATAAATAAAATAAAACAATATAGATAAGGAGATTGAGGTTGATTAATAAACTAGGCGGCCGTGCTTATTTAAAATCTAATGAACATATATAAATGGTTAGGAAAATAAATGCAAGGGCATTAGGGTAAATGATCATACTTCCCACCCTTATACCATTCCCATTAGGTTTTGCATGTTCATTTTATCTCAAACAAAAATATTTATAACCGTGAGAAACAAGGCCGGCCATTAGGAAGGAAGAAGAGAAGAGAAAATCAACTAAAAACTTAGGATTCAAGTTAGAAGGAATCAATCTCAATCATACTTCAATTTCCTTATCCAATCTACGGTGAATAATAATTTCTACATCTCTATTTTGATTTTTACATCATATGTTTCAGATTTAAGGATAAATCTATTTTATGATATATTGAATGATGATATGTTTGTTTATGATTTATATGTGTTTAAACAAGGTTGTTTAATAAGGGATATACATGGTTTTAGGGCAAAACCAAGATGAAATGATTTTTAAATGCCATGGTAAAATTTTATGTTATAGAATACATGATTTTGGAGATGGGTTTCAATTTCCATAATTTTATGAGTTTATATGGAATTTATAGAAATTTTCTAGTGAAGAAAATGATTTATTGGGTTATAAATTATTTACGGCTAAAATAATTATAAATTGGGTTTGAAATTTTTATATGTTGGAAAACGTATTAAAATAGATTTTCTGGTATTTTTTACTGAATATATAAAATTATCTAAGGTATGAGACTTAAATGTTTTATATATTTAATTAAGGAGAAGGGGCATTTTCTAAAATAAAATCATTAATTAATTTTGAAGATAGTGGCAACACTTTTCTGAAAAGTATTTGTTAACCAATGAGAATTTTACAAACAAAGGCAGGTTAGTTGGAAAATTATCCTTTTTAAGTTAAAAACAAAGAAATCGTACTTTTAGCATGTTTCATCCTTTACAGCATTAAACCTTCCAACCCAGACCTCTCGACTAAGTCGAAAGGTTATACCTTTCGACAAGGTCAAACCAATGCATATGGTATCAAGCATCTTGGTACGTAATGAATTGGACAGAGTTGAAGGGTTCTTAGTCGAAAGGTTGATGGCCAAAGAGGTTGGGGTATGTTTGTTTTATAAACTTAGGCTTTCACCTGCTTTGCCTTCGAATTAGAGCTTTCGACTTGGTTGCCTTCAACCAAGTCAAATGTTTAACATAAAGGTTTTAAACCTTTCGACAAAGTCGAAAGGTTGCTGCTGCTTTACTTCTATTTTGTTTTGAAACCTTCCGACATAGTCGAAAGGTTACTGCCACTTATCATTTTTTTTGTGAACCTTTTGAAAGGTTTGGTTTTCAAAAGGTTGTTTTAAGAGACCTTTCGACAAGGTCGAAAGGTTTGGTTTTTATAAGTTGTTTTATAAGACCTTCCGACATAGTCAAAAGGTTAGGTTTTGAAAGGATTTAAGAGCCCTTTCAACAAGGTCGAAAGGTTTGGTTTTGAAAGGTTGTTTCAAAAATGATTTTGAAAAGAACCGCCGTCTATATTTTTATTCAACCTTCCGAAGGGATCGAAAGCAGGAGCTTTCGACTTAGTTGAAAGGTTTACTGGTTTTATAAATTCAAGCCGCTTCCCAACCTTCTGAAGGGGTTGAAAGAAAGAGCTTTTGACACAATCGAAAGGTTTAAATGTTTCCCCAATGTTTTATAAAGTAGAGAGTGGTTTTGAAAACTTTTCTCCTATGACCCAAAGTAAATTTTTAAGTATAAACCAATGCTTTCGAAAGGTTTGAATTTCAATGTCTTCGAAAGGTTTATAGTTAATGGTCGAATGCTTTCGAAAGGTTTGAATTTCAATATCTTCAAAAGGTTTATAGTTAATGGTTGAATGCTTTCGAAAGGTTTAAATTGCTGAATGGTTTTAATGGTTTCGAAAGGTTCAGATTCAAAAGGTTGTTTTAAAGACCTTTCGACAAGGTCAAAAGGTTTGTTTTTAAAAGGGCTTGAAACCCCATACTCTAAATTTTTAAAGAAAACCCACGGCTTAAATAAAGGAGTTTTGTAACGACTTTAAGTATGTGATTTTGAAGAAGTTTTTCCTTGATAAAAATATAAGTTAAAAGGTGTTAACTAGGTTTTATGAAATGTATTTCAAGGACCGTAAACCCACAGGAGTGGTGTTGTTAAGTTGTTGTTTTACTTCTTCAAATATGAATATATTCACATGATAACCCATTACTGTATTTTGGGGAAAAAGGGTAGAAGAACCATCTAGGTTAACTCAATAGTGAATATAAATTACTTAAACTCCTGAATGAGTAGAATTGCATCCATGGAGTCACGGTGACCAAAAATATAGGATGCCTAAACTTAGTGGTTATTGGAGGAGACCAAAAGGTTCATAGTAAACCCATGAAAACTATGATAAGGTAGTTCTTGGTGTATACCAAAAGGTTCATAGTAAACCCATGAAAACTATGATTAAGTAGTTATTGGAGGAAACCAACAGGTTCATAGTTAACCCATGAAAACTATGCATTAAGTACAGTTGGCAGGGGCTAATAGGTTTGTAGTGATCTCATGAAAACTATATCCATACTAAGAATTGACATCAGTCAATAGGTTCCTAGTAAACCCATGGAAACTAGGATGAAAAAGTAGCTAATGGAAATATCAGTAGGTTCCTAGTCAACCCATGAATACTAGGATGTGAAGTGAGTTATTGGATAAATCCATAAGTTCCTAGTCAACCCATGAAAACTAGGATAAGGTGATTAGTTATTGGAAGGACTAATAGGTTCAGGAGGACCCATGAATTAATTAAGTTAACTGGCATGAGCCTATAGGTTTTTAGTGATCCCATGAAAACAATTAATAAGACAGGGTGTCTAGTAGTTATAACAAGGTTATTAGTAAACCCGTGAAAACTAAAAAGATTAATAATCCCTAGAAACTATAATTATGACAGCTGGTCAAATTAAACTGGGAATGGTAAATCCTAATGATTTTCAAGTATGCATATCATCATAATATTTTGAAAATATATGTTTTTAACCATTGTGGATGCAGGAGTATAGTATATGGGTTTATAAAGGCTTTAGGATACTAGTTAGAGGAAAACCCGTTCCGCTAAGCGGCGTGGTCTCACTAGATATCTAAAAGGATTGAGATGTTAGATTATTATTCATACTAGGCTTTATGTCCGACTCGAAGTTACTGTTTTCCCCTTAAACTCTCGGGTACTCAATTAATTTTGAGTAGTTTGAGATTTAAGGTTTTCAGGTTATCTTCTTAGACGAATAAAGCTTCCGGAGACGTGCATGAGGCAGATAGTTATTTAGTGTTTTCTTTTCCGCTGTGTGTTTGTTTGTAAAGGCAGGTTTATGAGCCTTACTATATACTCTGATCAACTAGGGGGCATCATCATATGTCGCTCTTGGCGTAATTGTAATATTATATTTTGCTGAACGTGGGTAATGTAATTTGGGATTATGTAATGAACATGAAATGTTTTGATTTGAATATGGAAATATGTTTTTGAATGGTTAAATTTTTTCCATATTTCTGTTATCTGTGTATCAATGAATCTGGCACCGCCGTATTTGGTCGCCAAAGATTAATAACTCCGGATGACTGCAACATCTGTAGCCGTTAGTTTTGGGCCTCCAAGTAGGGGGATGTTACAAGTAGTTAACACTAAGAAAATGATTCGGACAGATAGTCCATTTTGATTCGGACAATTAGTCTAGTTTGCGGACAGTTAGTCCAGTTTGTAGGCAGTCAGCCTAGTTTTTGGACAGATAGTTCATTTATTACTTGTCAATAGATAGTTCATTAGTTACTTGAATATAGCTTAACGGACTTAGCTATTATTATCATTATTATATCAGTTTGATTAACCAGTTTGGTTGCAGGAAAGGATTTGCAAAATATATGTTTTAAAGAGGATATTAGTGAGGGGAAACCCGTTCCGCTAAGCGGCATGGTCTCACTTAATATCAGTAAATCGAGATGTAACAGCATTGTTCATGCCAGGCTTTATGTATGACACGAAGTTTTTGTTTCCCCTTAAACTCTCGAGTGCTCAAAATCAATTTAGGTTGGCTAAGGGTTAAGGTTTTCAGGTTTTAGAAATTTTGGCAAATAAAGCTTCCAGAGACGAGCAGGTGGCTGATGGATAGCTAATTAGGAGTTATAGTTTTATCTTGTTTTGATTCCGCTGTGTATATTAAGTCAGATATGACTATATTGACTCTAATCAACCAAGGGGGCATCGTCATATATCGCTCTTAGCGTTTTTTGTGATGATTATATTTAATCTTTACCTCTGAAACGATTATGGGATTATGTAACATGGATATGAATTTGTTTTGAAATGCAATCAGTAAAATGTTGTTTTTGGAAATCTATGATTGTTCATATTCAAGTGCTTCTGATATTATGGATACCATTAGCATTACCGTATTTTGTCACCAGAAGTTAATACTATGGATGACTGCAGCATTTGCAGCGCTAAGCTTTTGGCCTCTAGATACGGGATGTTACATGGCTGGACATACCAATGCATGCTTTTGTCGAAAAGGCGACATGGGGACAAAATGACATTGTTAAATACTGATGTCGTTGTTATGTGGAAAGTGAAGGACATGGGGTAGTTACTGCACGGTGATGCTTTTGTCAAATGAATAGTGTCATTTTATACTGACCTTGTCAAGGTAACAATATAGAGTCATTGTTTCTTTATGCATAGGCTGTTGTATGCTTTTGTTAGATGCCTGCCGAGTCAAGACAAAGTAGGATGGGCAGACCAATTCAAGTGGAAAGACATGCAAAGAGAGCTAGGAGGCTTGGGAAGGTGGGCGAGAGGTGAGGCTCTCATGTGTGAACCAGCCACTTGGTGATGAGGCAGGCAAGGGTTGTGTTTGAGGTTTCGAGCTTCATTGATAGCAATATTTTAGCGAGCCACTGTCCGGACCCAACAAGTGATAGGGCGTTGGTACCTCTAATGAGCCAAAATGATTTACTTATGTATATGGTGGACCAGTCCAGCTGTTGATGATGCATGTGGTGCCGGATGCTTAATTGGTGGGCCCAATATCTATTTGTGAGAAAATCGAGCAATACTTTATATAAAGAGTTATTCTTTTGAACTTAGATAACGATTTGATCTTCCATTTACTATTCTGATATTTTGGAAGTGCTTTATGGATAAAATCTCTCTTTGTGCTCTTTTAAATATCAAATCAAATGATCTTCACCTCAAAATTAACTGTTTGATACGCTATTACAAAAAGGTGACTAAACTTCATGTTTCATTCTTTATCTTCGTATCTTCTTCAAATAAACTCCCTTGATCTTCATCTTCCAAATATGTTATGGAGAGTTTATAGGAATGCGTACTAGTTCGCAAGATTAGTGCATCAAGGAACACTACTTGTAACTCAAAGCCTCAAAGACTATAAAGAAAAGTCCGATGGGTAACTAGGAAGTTGTTGATGTACAACGTGGAGTTTTGGCAAGTGTAAACGCATTCCTTTGACGCGAAAGTGAGGAACGTTAATAGTGAAGGGTTGTACGGGAAGTACATGACTGGATGTACGATGGGAGTCCAACACAGTATGAAAATTGTCGTGTTCTTTACTCCTTTCTATACTTTAAGTTTATTTATTCCTTTTATCTCTAATTATTACAAAGATATAGTTTTATTTATGGTCATATCGATCCTGTTTAAGTGCTAGTGTTGATAATTATCTAATTATCTCAAACATCCTGCACCGTTAGTCAGTACAAGATTTTGATAAACTGCGAATATGGCCACTACAAGATTCATAAATTTTGTAGAAGGTCAAAGTAATGCTAGACCATCGCTATTTAATGGATCAAACTAAGGCATACTGGTCAACATGCATGAGAGTATACATGCATTCCAATGGATTTAGAATTTGGAAAATGACACAAAGTGAATGTGAACCCCCATTACTGATCTTGTAACTTGGATCGACGAATAGAAAATTAAGGCTGAAAATAATTACAAAACCATGAGTATTTCGTTTTGTGCATTAGGTAAGTTGAATTTAATAAGGTTAGTGTATGTAAGACTACATATGATATAATATAAACCTTGAAAGTTGCACTTGAAGGCACTAGTAATTAAGTTAATCAGTCTTAGATTTATATACTAAGTAATAAATTTGAAATGTTTAAAATGAAACAAAATAAAGTGTCATTGATATGTATGCTACACTAGGAAATACGACACTTATGTCATTATGAGAAGCTATCATAGATAGGATATGGTTTTAAAAACATTAAATTCTATAATCAATGAATGGAAAAAGAAAACGTTAGTCATCAAAGATGTAATGATCTTTCTACATTAACGATAGAGGATTTAATTAGTAATTTAATGGCTAATGAAGTGCAATTGTAAACAAAACCAGATTTAGCATAGGAAAAGCGATCAGTAATATTTAATAACGAAGTGGATGACGATGACATTGTAGATAATAAAATGATGATGATGTTCACTCATTTCCATGTTTTTAAAGAACTTTGGTTCTAGAAAACAAAGCAATGGTGCTAGAAATGGAGACGAATCTTTGAGAAGTTTTGAGTGCAACAGAACTGATCACATAAAGAAGGACAGTCCAAAACTATATAAGGATAAGCTTAAATATATCAAAGATTCAAAATTTATTAAAAATAAAAAAACATTGAATGATCACTGGGATGAATCCGAGTCACTGGATGAAATGATAGTGATAATGAGCAGGCAAATTCATGCTTTGCTTCATTCAACAAAGAGGTACCTTTACATTTACAATCTAATATTGATATATACAATAGCAATCTATTTAAAGTTAATGAAATGCTTTATAGACATCTTAAAATGTATATGAAGTCTTATAAGGAGACACTGGTAAAATTTAATAGGTTAGAAATTGAAATTGATATGTTGAAGGAAGAGAAATTTGCGTTAAAAGAAGAACTGTGAAAATATCAATATCCCTTAACTAATTTATATTAGGAAGTTAAATTCAAAAATAAAAAATGATTTACTAGAGAAAGATATTTTAAAAATAACAAAAGAAATAGAACTTCTAAACTTAAATATTGAAAATTTGAATTTAAAACTAAATAAAATTGAAGAAAATATGATAAATACAAGAAAATATAAATAAGTTTAATAAGGGAAATTATTTTAGAAGAGATTATTAACAATACAAATAGATAATAAAGTTTGATATAGGATATATAAATAAAAGTAGTAAAGAGAAAACGAGAAATAAAAAGAAAAGTACTTTTTAGCACTTATTGTAACACCTCTACATTTTATAGCATCTACCAACACTTCTACAAGTGCTATCAATGCTAAACTAAAAATACTAATATTAAAAATTAAATTTTACATAAAGTTCTAATAAAATTTAAATATATGGGTCCCTATAGAATTAAATTTACCATAACGAGGTAAGTTTATTAAAGATTTTATATTAAATATACATAAAAACCAAATTTCGAGTTCAAAACCCGATCTTTCTTGTTTCCCAAAACCTAACCTTTTTGTTTCCCAAACAATAATACACACACAAAATAAAATATAAAATATATTAATATATTTTGAAAGTTTAATTAAAGTAAAACTTTAATGATAAAGTTGTCTTTGTGTAACGAAACACGTTGATAGAAAGACCTGGTCTTTCTACGGACAAAGAGACATCTTTCCAAAATTTTGGAAATTTTCATGCCTTTTTAAATTTTAATTTAAATTATGGTTATTATTCCATTTGACCTACCCCATGATCATTCAAAGAGTCTCTTCAGCACTATATACCCCTTTAATTCATCATTTCATAACAAGTTTTCAGTACAACTCAAATCACTTCTATTCTTCCATTTAGAACTCTCAATCTAAAATGTCTCTACAATGACATCCTAATGAGCAAGAAGAAATACCGAAGCTTCTTTTTCTCTATGCCATCGAAAGATCCAGAATTCCTAATCAAATTCCATGGAGATGAGCATGCATTAAGCACTTACACACCTATTTCCTTCATGCTCTTGTCTTTGTAGATCGATTCATCAAATTTGCTGTTATTGAATCTTATAGTATCAAGATTTCGCAAAGGAAAATAGGATCTTGGGATTGTTGGACTATGAAACCAACAAAATCCAAATCCATTTGGATTAGGTTAAAATGTTTTATACCAACTTTAATTAAAATTTTATAGAAGGAAACATTGAGATTGAAACATGTAGTAGTGCGAATGAAATAACATTTGCCTTTACCCCATAAATAATCGAAGACATTCTTGGATGTAGAAGTACGGGGTGAAGATTAGCGAGTATGAAACTGTTTATGGAAATCAACGTCCTACAAACGAGATGGTGATTAATGGAAATTTAATGGACGTTACAGGAGCTAATCTTTGACACAAGGCTAGGCTTATGAGTCTATTCTTGTAATATTCCATTTTTCCTAGAGTGGTTAGTTATAAATCTCCTGCAACTAAAGGTTCAAAGCACTTCATGGCATATTCGCTGGTGCAATTATCAATAAGGCCGATTCATTGTTCACAAAAATAAGACTACTAACGTGGCCAATAACATCAATCCCTTATTTTATCGTGAATATTTAGATCAAACTTTTAGACATTTTCGCATAAACCCAAGATATACTTCAATCTTAAATACATTAATGCGAGCACTCTTTCTAATAATGATATTTTTGGATCAGGTGCATTGGCAACGAGGTAAAAGGGGGAAATTTTAACAAAAATTGCTTTATTAATTTATACTAGATCTTATTTTATGTTTACATGAACAACATATTTACACCAAATCATATTTGGAGATCACTAATAAATGAGCTTGTGTTTTAGTTTTAATTTAAACAATCTGTAACAATTCTTTGTATTTGTATATTATGATTTATCTTTGTTAAATATAATATATAATATTATTTTATATTAGTTAAATTTAAATTTTATTTGATTTATGATATGTTCGTATTCACAGTGCAAACATTATAAATATAACAAATATGGTAGACTAACCCAAGGTTTACACAAATAAATAGATGTAATATATGTGTAAATAACCATTGAGATCTATGGTTTTTATATCGGATATAATGTCAAGGGATAATGATAACAAGAAAAAAGCCGCATGTCCCTGTTTTTTGAAAAACTTTTTGAAAAGAGCAAGTTATCTTTCACTTTTTATCGGGAAACTGCAAGCTAGTTTATGCTTTTTGATTTAGAAAAATAGGGACCTAATTTACATATTTATTACTATATGGACTTTTCTTATAACAACATCAGAAATAGGGACCTGGTGTGCAGATCCTTAATGATAATGTCACGCACACAAGCATGCATGCATACATACATATATACATACATACATACATATATACACACACATACATATATACATATACATAAATAGGACAAAGATTGGCTACACCTCAATTCCCCCCTCCTCGATTTTCACCACATTTTGAACTAAAGAATATAGTTAGTGGGAAGAGAGAGAAAATATTATTATTTAATTCGGAATGTGTGGTAGAAATCAGGAGGAACTGAGGTGTAGCCAAATTGAGGTGTAGCCATCCTTGCTCTAGATGAAGAATGGACTGATTTAACTTTAGAAAATGCATCTAGTGGATTACGAGAAAAGACATCTAATGGTTATGATAATACACGTATATAAAATTTAATGCTTTTAACATTTCTATTGGATATTTCTATTAACTTTTCCGCCCACAATCCGTAATACCACCTACTCTTTCGTCTTCTATTTTTCTACTTCTAAACCTTTTACATTGCTTTCTCTTCGATCAACGACGAAGGAGGCTAAACTACATAATATTAGGCGACTTTGGTATCATAATCTTCATTTTAATTTGAGGTAATTTATTTACTAAACAACGACTTCTTTTAATTTTTGTTACTGAAAAGTATTTTTGTTGTTTGATGTTAAGGCCCAATTAGGTAGAACTCACCCCCAAAAGCTAGCTTGTAAGGGGAGGGTGCCTAATAGGTTATATATGCATCACCTATCCCACACTAGGCGATGTAGGACATTACATTTCACCACTCTTCGAAAGTTCGACGTCCACGTCAGCCCACTCTATTCCCTTATTGACTGATTCGATGGTAGCCCTTTTCCCATTGGACGGCTTCACTCACCTATCACAGTTCAAGCCTATAGGTCGCCCCTCTCGTGACTCGAACTTTAGAGTAGTGGTGACCTGCTCTGATACCACTTGTTACGGCCCAATTAGGTAGAACTCATCCCAAAAAGCTAGCTTGTAAGGGGAGGGTGCCTAATGGGTTATATATGCATCACCTATCCCATACTAGGCGATGTGGGACATTACATTTGATTTGTGTAATTCTTTTTGTCTTATTAATTGCTTGAATTTAAAGCTCTACCGACGATAAAAGTTTGAGGAGGGTTTCTAAAATCATGATTTGGAAAAAGTAAAGATAAGGGGATGAAGACATACATATCCGGAGGTATAGGATACAACCTTGAAATGAAGAAACCACCAACTTTTTTTAACCTTCCACGTTCTGTTTCTCCTAGGTCTCCAAGCTCTCCTTATTTCTTTTGATTATATTTTTCTTTAATATGCAAAATCTATCGTATCCAATCTTCCTTCTAAATTTATTTTCTTCTTCATGATATTACTTTCATTCTTTATCAAATTAGATTCATTATTATTCTTCTTTTTAGATTTCTGGATGTGAGATGAAGAAATTCACCAAGTACATTTAAATGGTTCTCATTCATTTAGGTAAATAATATTATCATTAGCTTTTATTTGCTTCTTTTTATCAACATTTTTTCATTTCATTTGGATTGTGCTTTTTCCTTATTTCAACTCATATTAGATGAAAATTTCAATTTTTGGAGTGCGTGGTTTATTCTTTAGTTCTATTTACTTTTGGTACTAAGTATCTTGATTTCGATTGATTTTATGGTGGTTAATTTACTCTATGAGTAGCGGCCACTTTTTGTATGAGATTATATGTACCTTAACTAGTAAACCATTGTTAATTTACTTTATCAGTTGCCGCCTCCTTTTCTAGTATGCTACAGCAGCAATTTTTTCATCCTTTTTCGGTTCTTCTACTTCACTATTTCAACAATTTTAATGTTTAAAATAGTTTAAATGGTAATTTATTAATTGTTGATTTGATTTCAATAAATGAATTGGAATAAAATAATGATTATATCACATATATGTTTTGTTGTGGGTTTATTGTATAAATTGAATTTATTATAATAGAGATTAACTGTAACAATTGTTTTGAGGATATATTTTCATGTGCTTATGCACTTTATTCATTTATTGGTAAAACTGACCCCAATAATCATGGATTTAGGGATTTTTAAATGATACATCTTTTGGAATAATTAAAGGCTTTTTTCCATATGATTTTATTCAAGTTGGTGCAATTTGTGGGTAATTTATTTAGTTGTCATGACATATATACCTCTGTAATCCTTTTTCTCAGTATTATGCATTCAAAGCTTACATTATCCTTTCTAATATATTTTTTCAACCTAATATACTTTTTGCAATGTCTTAACTTTTTTAGAGCATTAACATTATATTAGGATACGTAATAATGTTTCTACAATATGCGATGAATATGAAGGTAAAGTAGGGAGAATAAAATGGATGTCGGTTTTGTTTATGCTCCACCATTTTATACTACTCTCATTACCTTTTATAATTTTTAAAGTCGATCAAGTATTGTTTGTTGTGTTTTCAGTTCAATTATTGTTTTCTTAATATATTTACATAAATCTTACATAAATAAAATATATTCCCCATATTTGGGAATATATAAAAATTATTATGCTATTTCATTTCGTATTGCATTTTCAAACCTACTACTTTTTAAATATCTCAATAAGCGGTTCCATCGTTTATAATAAAAAAGAAAAGTGTTTTTGAAGGTCATTGTTTCTTATTGAACTTTAATTTGGGATATATTTGAACACATACCGTTGACACAAAATCTTATCCATGCAATCTCAATCATTAGATCGTTCTATGATCTCCACCTTCCATGTAAAGAAAAACTTTGTAACAATCAGTATTTATTCTATCAAATTTTGTGTTTTGTTTTGAGTTTTAATAGTCATTCCCTTTAGATTGTATACGTTATCCTGCATTTGAACCAAGTGACTCTGTAATGAATCTGGGCTTCAAGATGATGAAGGAAGCTATCTAGGAGCTCAAGAGAAGATAGGAAAGATGAAAAAAGAAGTACAAGAAATTTGATGAGATTATGCATATGTCAAATCATGTCGGTACCGAGATGATTTGTGATGCAGGGTCCAATTCTGAGTAGTAGTTGAACTACTCCAATACCTTGCAGAAAAAAGATAAGATTCACATAGGATAAATTATGTTAGTACCAACATGATTTGGAGGAGCAATATTCAAATGAAGCTTTGGAATTTGAAGACTTTGATGAATATGAAGGAAAGTTGGTGATAAGAGTTGCAGAATCTAGTCGGCACTAACATGATCATTTCAGTACTGACATGATTTGAGTTATGAGTTTTGTTCGTTCTTCCTTTCTGATAACATGGATCTAATCTCTTAACTTGTCTTCTGCAAGCTTGCAACTTTGGTGGATGGATTTGCTTATAAATATCCATCCTACAGCAACGAAAGAAGGATCTTGGAGATCTTTTCTCCTCTTTAACTCTATTTTGCCATGAAGCGCCGTTGAACATGAGTTTACTTAGCTTTACAGATCTAAAATTTTGTAACCCGATTGTAGTTGTGAAAATCCTCATAAGTAAAATTAAAGTGGAAGTATACAATTGATTTAAGGTGGAACCACTATAAAATTTTGTGTGATCAAGCTTTTATTCTCATTTTTAGATCTGATATTCTCGTTTTTGATTAACTTTAGGGTGTTGTATCATTTTTTGACCCTACATTTTTGGTGCTTTAACCAAGAAAGAAGATTCTCAGGTTCGGATCTAGCTTAAACTTTGGATTGAAGAATCTAAAAGGTAGATCTAAGGATTGTTCATTGCAGATCTGGAGTTATTTGGATTTTGAAGAGGAATTTACTACATATCTAATAAGAAATGGCCCTAAGGAAAACTTTTAAATCTGGAGTTCTGAAGGTGATGAAGAAGGCTCTCAAGATAATGAAGAAACTACTAAACCCCTGAATGCTTTAACAAGACCTTCATCTCAGCAGGAGATGGTGATGAAGGCTGAGCTAGATAGAATGATGGCTGAAATGAATAAGAAGATGATGGAAAGGCAGAATGCTATAATGAAAAAATGGAGTAAAGGTTTTTTTCTCTGATGACCCAGCTACCTCATAGGCGTAGGAGAAATCATAAGGATTCATCGTCTTCAGATTCTGAGGAAGAAATTTTATCTTCACTAGATCAGAATTGAAGAGATAGTTAGCAGAAAATGAAAAGGAAGGTTATTGGAACATCAAGGAAGCAAGTACAAAAGATGGAGCAAATCAGGCGAATGCCAGTCAAGTTAGTACCGCCCAAAATTAGGTCGATACCGAGTTGACTCATGATGTCGGGATCGATATGAATGCTAAGGCCGTGAATTTGTCTTATATTGAAGCGGAGTTGCAGGATTTTGGCCCTAGTGATGGACAAGCTAATGGTGCATGGACTGTCGGTGTTCAGATGAGCGCTACAAAGCTAGCAAGGCATAACTATAGAAGGTCTGGACAAATGGCTTCTCCAGAGACACGGTGTAACAGCCCTGTGTTGAGGGATACTTAATATATAAAAAATATTAATGGTAGATATGTTTATGAAATGAGAATTTTGGAAAAATGTTTAGAAATGGATTATTTAAATAAAGCTTTCTATAATTGTGAAAGTAATTCTCAAATTTGGTAAATATATTTTTGAAGTAAAATGAAATTTACAACCTATTGTATATTATTATCCTTTGAAGAGTGTTTTATGTGTTAAGTATTTTTATACTTTAATGATAAGATTTGATTTTTGTGATAAGCCACTAGGAGAAAGGGTCAAATTATTGGTTTTTGTGTTACTCTATTTGATACGGGTTAATGCAGATTACTATACGTTGACTCAAAATAGTAAGGATATAGTACTTTGAATTTGTTTTAATGGTTATTTGCTTTGTATTTAAATATAAATTGGTAATAGTATGGTTAAGTTTGCAATTATTATAGATTTTCCCTAATGAGGAATTGTGAAGACGCAATTTTCTTAAGAGGGGAAGTCTGTAACACCCCGGTATTGAGTAGTAATTCATTAAAGTTAATAATAGTGATTTAATTAATTAAAATAAAATTTTCATACTAAATGTGAATAGTTTTGGATTTATCCAGGAATATTGGAATTTAATAATAAAGTAAATAGTGATGTAAATGAATTATTTTGGGAATTAAATGTTTTAAAAGTTGTGATTTATATAAATAGTGAAATTAAATATATTAGTGTAATATTTATATTCTTGAGTTTAAATTAATTTAATTATATCAAAAGTAATTGAATAATTTTGTAAAGATTAAAATTAATTATAAATAAGTTTAGAAATAAATTTCACAGAGGAGAAGGAGTTTATTTTATTTTAATAAGGAGTTTTGGAATTATTTAATAAATGGATTTTAAAAAGAATGAAAAAAAGAAATTAGATGTTTAGTAATACACACACACACTTAAGCCTAAATCTAAGTTACAATCCCAAACTCCTAAACCTTGATTTTTTTTAATGTTTGGATTATTCTATATCCAGAAATTCTAATCTCAACCTTAAAACAATATCTCGTATCTTATTTTGACTCCAGAAGTTCGTTCCATCATCTTCCAGCGAAAGATTCAAGACCTAGTCTTCTCTTTAAAACTCAAAATATCATAAATCTCCAAACTCAACTATATGCTTTCTGAGATCAAACTACACCTATAACAATGTTGAATTTGATGTTTTGATGATGAGTTAGAGTTATGGATTGTGCAAAAGATGAAGGAGAAGCTACATGTGAGTTTATTTACTCATAAATCTATATCGAATCATGTTATTACAATATATACATGTTTGGTTTGGTAGATACTATGAACAATTGTATGGTTATGCATTGAATCGGAGGAGATACGAGGAAGAGGATGAATCAGAGGAAGCAAGCACTTGAATTTTTCTTCAGATCATGCACGACCAGTAGGGCAACCGGTCAGTGAATTTAAAAATAATATATATAACTAAATAAATAATTAGACTTCCTTTGAAATATAATTTGACAACAACTAGTATGAAGAAAATATATATTTTCAAAAGAAAAGTTTCATTAGTAATTTAGCAATTTATATATTAACATATATTATTATTTATTAGAAATTGGTTATTGGATTAAATAATTATTTATAAGTCTTATATAATTTCTAAAAAATAAGAAATTTTTTTGAACGATATTTTAAAAGCTTTAAAGTATATTATAGAATTAATAAGTTTAAATAAGAATATAATTATATATACATATATTTAATTAATGAAATTTATTTATGCTATTTGGATTTTTTATTTCATTTATATTGATTTTGGATAAATGGATGATTCATCGTTGATGTTGATTTGATTACTACTTTTGATGTGATATAGGGATGACATCCTTCCATATAATTGTTTGATATTTTAATTCTGTGTGATGAGGAATCTGAATAAACAGGGATATAACATCGTTTGATATGAGACTTTCGATAATATTTCTCTGATTATTCATTGGACTTGTTGCATAGATAATAGTGTTGATAGAGGGCAGTTTATGAGCATTGAATAAACGTGTAAGTACCACGTGGTGGTATGGGACGCCATTCTGATATTTATTCGGTTATTCATGGTAAGTAGATGACACTCATATGATGGGAACAATGATGGTTAGTTAGTACTTATGTGAGGTAACGCTCATAGGGGTAAGCAAGCTCATAGGAGTGAGTAAGATTGGTGCCTTTATATACATAGATATTATGTGTTTCTTTTATCATTATGTACTCATGTTATTGGCATTGGAGTGAACTATATTAGGCTAGTATCCATCATAGCGCATGATCTTAGGGTTGTGCCACAGATTCATGGCACAATTTATTATGGGTTAGTTGACCTAAAGGGTAGGTGCTCCTAGCCACTATGTCATGTAGGCCAACAGTCTATTACCTATAGGGTCAAGTGCAGTGTCATGACTGAGGTTACGCGCAGTCGAACCACCAATGGATATGTATCACGATGACTGTTGAGGTAACCAAGGCTGTAGAGTCGGTTCAAGTGGCCTATGTGTGTGACTTTAGAGCGGGCATACGTCCATCATGTCTCCTGTCTAGTTCTATACAGAGTGACAGATGGGCATATACTATTGATACACCTCACCTAAGTATAGATATGGGTTAGGTGACCTAGGGTTAGACGACCAACGTGATGAGATATGCTTTACTTGGGACTTCGTGTCTGTCATACAATCACTCAACCCTCACGATTTATTCCGATTTATTCACATATAAGGAGATGAGATTATATCTGGATAGGTGTCCAGAGTATAGTGGATTCTCATATCTATTATTGTATATGGTTTCTTAAATAGGGGGCCTATAGTTTATATTGATGTTGGCATTCTATTACTCGAGATTGAGAGATATACTTGGGCATTATTGTGTGCTTGCCTAACTATACTTAATGATATCTCATATTTGATGATTTCGAGATTTTGATGATGATGATAGATATGGATGATTCACCCATTTGTTATTGAATCTGTGATTTTCTGATTGTTGTGTTATATATGGGTAATGACATCTGTATGCGTGCTTTTATTGATATCTTCCATATTAGAGATTGGTTAATACAGTGTTATTGTTGTTATCTGTAACGACCTGAAATTTTCAACCATTTGCATCCATACATGTCGGATTTGAATTGCTCAAAATATCAGATTGTTAATTTAAATTTGGCAAAACTCAGCATATACAGTAAATAAATAATCACAGAATCACAGACACAGAGTAATATAACAATAATGCAGCGGAAAAAAAAGAATAGTAGTTCATGAAGCTACTATATATATATATATAATAGAGTTAAACAAGATACAACAGAAGTCACGAATACATAGATGTCTCAATACAATAGTCAAATACAAGATCTGAATACATCACTGGAATCGACTGAATAACTGAAAGCAGAATCGATATAGCTGGATCTCCAAGCGAAGCTCCAACTCCAAAGGTGAGTCTCGAATACTGGTACAACTCAGTTTGACCCGAGCGTAAAGCTAAACACAAAATACTCGAGTCAGGATTAACATTCTTATATCAATAAATCCAACTCAAGTGAAATATCAACTGAAATACAAGTAACTTAAAGGATGTTTGGGATAACCATCCTCTAAGGATCCGTGGAACTATCTACTATATAGTAATATACGCTATTATAATAATGTCTAAAGTAAAATAAACTATTTAAAAATAGCATTAAGGCGTTACCCATATCCCCCTTAACACATTTTATAGTGCCAATAGTCTATACAGTACCGTAATACCCCATAAACTGGAGCTACCAAAGGATACTTCATAGGTACGACACAAATCAAACTCGTAGTAAAGCACGCTAGGGTAGGTGACACGGCACAACTAGGCAATGCCAGGGTAGATATACCAATTACACTTCCGGGCCGGTGATAACGCAGAGCCGCAGCAATCGCCCACCTCGAGCCACACTCCCGAATCAAGGGTGCGCACCAAATCAATCACAAGTAATAGAATGACATACGATGGAGTGTGTCCGATCAGAGGTGCTACCTCATTAGCCCGTCAATTGCTCCTGTTTTAGCCACCTTATGCCAACCCACGGGAGTCGGGTCCACGTATATACCTCATATAGGATCGTTGCCACCATCCTACTTCATTCTGGAATCTCCACCGCGTACACAGTTGTTAAAGTGGTTTTCGGTATCGACAGAGAGTATGCCCATATCTGATTCCGGTCTCTTTAACAACCAATCGTTATTATAACACCGCGGTCATTTCAAAATAGTTTATACTTCAAAACCAAAATACCATTTCCATTTCAAAACCAAATCAATACGATATCATTTTCACTTCAAATATATCCATTTCCAAAAATCATATCACTTTCCAAAGTTATAATGCTTTTGAAATCGTAAGTCTTTAAAAATCAAAACACTTTGGAAATCAAAACCTTGAAATTCATAACACTTTGTAATCATAGCCTTGAAATCATATCATTTTGGAATCCATAACACTTTCCTCTTAAACAGTTTAGATATTAAAATTAGTATATATAACAAAATAGTTTATAAAATAAAAAAGTAGTTTATATAAAAATAATTATAAGTCAAAATGGTTTATATTGAAATGATTAGTATATAAAAATAGTTTATAATAAAGATGATTTATATTAAAATAGTTTATATTAAAATAATTTATAAAGTAAAACAAAATATAGTTTAAATATAATTTAAAATTACTTTATATCATAAATAGTTTCCTCAAATTTCACAAATCGATTCAAATTAACTCAAATTCAAAAATAAATTTTAATTCAATCTCAATTAATCAATTTCAATTCGATTCAGTTTCTCAATAAACCATTTCAAATTATCGATTTCAAATACATATTTGAACCATAAGATAAGCCATTTCAATTTCGATATATTTCAAAGCTTTAAATATTCAATAACATCCAAATACAACTTCAATTTACAAATTTAAATAAACAAAATATCCCATTTCAATTTATGTAAATTTGAAATATTCATTTAAGTCACTTTTAATCCAATTCAAGTTATAAAACATATCTTTAAAATTTCAAATTTAAATAAATTTCAAATCAAACTTATTTAAGTAAAATTCTTAAATAAATATAATTTCAAATCAATTTCAAATTTATCTTTCCAACCTGAATCATTATAAACTCTATATTTGAAAATATATACATTAAATAAACACTTAAACATATTATATATCAACTTTATTAAATCAACTTTAATAAATCTTTAAAATCAATATTTATTAAAACAATATATTTCTTTTCAAAACCATAGAAATCATTTTAAAAATATTTATATATAGACCAACGGTGTCTGTATATAATTTTCTATCCTATGGTCAAGTGATACAGATATTTATCATTTCAATCCGCAATTTAAAATATATATGGGTATACATCTTTTCAACCCGCAATCCCAAATTCAATTCAATTAAAAATCGCTTGGGTTTATCATTTCAACCCATAACGATTTCCTCCTATTCTACAGATCGTTCGGGTATGTATCGTTTCAACCCATAGTGAATTCTATACTAATAGGGAACTTGCAGAGTGATAACAGTAATAATAATAATATAACAATCAGTAACATGCATATATCATCAGTGATAAATAACAGATAATGGTGTCAGATGTCATAGGTGAACAGGTACAGATAATGGCATATATATAGCAATGTAAATATCTAATAGCAGCATATTTCAATTGCCGTTTCAATTGAAATCAAATTTAATAAATATAAGAACGTTAAACGTGAGTGATTGCTCACCTTTTGAGGCTAGAGGGAGATGAACGAGAATGGAAGCGAATTATGAATTCAAACACGAATTCCAAAGCAAAACAAGTTGGACACGAATTCGACAATCAAAGCAAGGCTGGAATCGATGAGAACAATCAATCAGTTTGATAGGAATAGAAAATATATATATATATTATGATTATTGTTATTCTTACAATATCAATATTTAAAATCAAAGGTATATATTATATTTGAAATCAATACTAGAGTTAAACAACCCCATAGTTATGAAAACAACATATATGATGGTCAAAATGTTTACATATAGACATAAAACTATATATATATATATATTTTCAAAAATCTAAATATCAATATGTTAGTAAATTATATATAAAATAAAATCAATAACAAAGATCAATATATATATATATATAGCATGCAGACTGGATAAATACGTAGACACAATTTTTATAAAATTTACAACAAAATATACAAATACATCATTTTAAACAAACACTGTCATACGTATATATATATACAAAACAACATGATGTAACTTATAGAATTAACATGTAATATGGTTTTTATGAACCAAATACTGTTAGGTTACAATCTTATATAAATATATATATCTTGATATATACACACAGAATATATAACTTATACATTATATAACCCATCGATCTAATATTTCGAATGCCACCTATGTATAAATGAACCTATATGAAGATCTTTCGCAAATAAACTTATATACAAATAATGAAACCCGAACCAGATCACATATACATATATGAATAAACTATATATGTTTATATACAAAAATAACATATTACCTCATTTATTTTATATAAATTTCTCATATAATATATATATATATATGCGTGAAAATAGATGAAAGTGTGGCTACACAGCAAGCATATGCACCCTGTATACATATACGAAACTAACACACAAAATTTTATAAACTCCTATATACTAACATGCATATATATACTTACATATTATATTCCTAATACTACTATTAACTATAACCTATGTATGCAAACTGACAATCAATATATAAATATCAATGAATACGAAACTCACATATATAATATATTTTTACTTATTTATATGAACAACAACAACAAAATTAACAAACATATGTCTTTTAAAAAAAACAAACCATATTTAATTTCAAAACTAACATAACCTACTGCATATTCAGCTGAATATATAAATAGATGTAGAAACTAACTTATAAGAACAGATACACACAACAAAATATAGATACATCTATATTTATATAAACCGAAAAGAAAAAGGAAAGCTGCACACTTACCTTTATACGGAATCTTACTTTACTGACGTGTATAGGCGATCGGCCAGGGTAGAAGTGGTAAGGAGGGAGCATGTCGAATAAGGAGAAGGCAGACGGTATGCGCAAGGTGGCGGGTCGAGTCGGGAAAGAATCGAGTCGTTGGGCTGGCTTTGGGTGCTGCCTGGCCGATGATGGCTGCTAGGGGAGGTTCGGCCGAGTTGTTACGGCGTGAGTGGCGGAGAGCGGTTGGATTGAGCGATGAACGAGAGGGAGAGAGAAGAGGGGGAAGGCCGACTGGGTTGTGTTGGATGTGAAGAAGAATGGGTTTCAGGTTATAAAATAATCTTTGAATAGGAAAAACATTTTCCCAAAGAAGAAGACAACCAAAATATACAAACCAACCCGGAAATTATAGTGAATAGCTAGGAATAACAAGCATCGCAGTTTGGATTCAGAAATATTTATGGCAAGTGACCATTTACTTTCCCCATGGTAGATAGCTGAAAGGACAAAGAAAGCGAAAAGGAAAAAATTTGAATACCGATACAATAAGTCGTTTCACAGATTTCGCTGCGAACCGGACTTCAAAACACAGCACTGAATATACCATAGAGATCAGTACAACAAGAAGATCAAAATGGTATACAAATATCAGTGGTATGATCATCCTATCAAAAGTCGATAATCAGTACCGAAAACGTTGCTAATTTGTCGAAAATAAGATAAACGGAGCAATAACAGCCCAAATTTGGAGAAACAAAATATGGCGTCTCACTCAGAAGATGATTTACAAATTTATTATATAAAAATATTCAGGTTTGGAAAACATTTTATTATCATCAAATATTAACTGATATAAATTGAAATAGAATTACGCAAGAAAATAAACTTCAATATTATTTGATGGAAATTTACCAGTTGCTATGTTTAATTAGACGCATTCCAAATATCAAATTTTATTTCAATATTCTATTGTTTAAAATTTCACAAAAATTCAATTAAATATATTAATAAAATAAATAAAATTATTAAAAATTTACGGGTCGTTACATTATCCTTCCATGTATACACTTTATATATATGTGTGTGTGTGTGAGATACGACCTACACTTTCGTACATTTCAAGTTGATAATAAACCATACATGTCTTACCCAAATTGAACGAAAAGGCGGACCGTTAAAGGTAAAAAGAAAAAGAAGACAGAATAGAATCTCACACAAATGGAACAACATATATTATTTCAATAATCTTTACAGGGGAAAAACTTTTAAATACATATATCAAAGTCTATCCTAAGCTCAGCCTGGACAGTTATAAATACCTGTCCTTACAAATGTTGAAAAACAACAAACACAGCGAAAAAGTAAAATACGTCCATATGTTGATGAAGATCTCTAGCTCTCCTCTAGAAACTCAAAGCATCTTCAGCTAATCCTGAAACTACTCGGATCTGACCTGAGTATTAAAAATACCTGGATCAGGCTTGGCACACCAGCATGAGACACAAAATATAATCATATGTGACAGTGTCATAGATCGACTTTAATGTCAAACAAAACCTTTGGAAAGAAGAGTATCTCATAAGACCATGCTGCACATAAATACGGACGGGATTTTACCTTATGATAACTAAACAAATCATTTGATATTATTTCTAATGACATTGCTTTAAAAATCCTTTCAAATAACATATTAGAATAGCCAAAATTGTTACATTTGTTAAATTCGACAAAATATTTAGGTATACAATCAAGTCCACAAAGATACGTATTGGAGAATGAATTCCAACAATGACAAGGTAAGGGACTACCTTCCGACAATACATCTCTAGACGAATGTACCGAGGCATAGCCCCGCTGCCCTCTACCAACACAGAACCGACGTACGTCTACTATAGATAGTACCGAATATGTCATCACCCCGGTCGTTCCCGACCTATCCGTGACCATAGCGTACTTAACAAACCCGATATATAAAGGAAAATCTAGAAAGGTGATGATCATCTCCTAATGGGTGCGACCCACATAGCCCTGCCCCATCTACCCTGTTTTTGCCATTATCGATGTGTGAGGCTTGAGGAAATGTTTTACCTTTCACATGACAAATCCCACTTTGAATGCCCCATTGCCATTTTCGATGACGCACTAATTGATTTCCATAAAAGTACAACCCCCAAGTTCATATGCCTCAGGGAAAGGTGCTAAGTATAAGAGGGATTACCTCCTACACCACCAAACAGATGTACGTTTGTAAAAACCAATGTACGTGGTCTTAGAAATGCATTGTCAGACATTCGTCCATACAAGTTGTCCAGGAACATGACAAACCAAAGCTACTCCTACTACATCCTGTTTGGGAGTCACCCCTAGAATTAGTAGCGAGCAGCCCTTGCATTGAAGATTTCAAAATGAAGGTACTACTGCCACCTTATGTATATAATATGGGAATCATGAGGTTTGCGGCAAGCAGCCCTACATTATGAAGATCTCCATCTTCAAAAATCATTGTCTTCAATATGTCTTCATTTTCGAACGCGTATATTGGTTCGAAGTGGTT
The DNA here is from genome assembly GCA_030737815.1 of Allium fistulosum. NCBI lineage: Eukaryota > Viridiplantae > Streptophyta > Magnoliopsida > Asparagales > Amaryllidaceae > Allium > Allium fistulosum. The sequence goes on from CM060905.1 coordinate 93,330,457, forward strand.
TTCGGACAGGAATCACCCAAATCCGATCTGGTCCGTCCGAACCAATTACCGATAAAAAGATGTGTATATGTGTATAGAAATGTTAAGCCTTTTTCCTTAAGTCCTCTTTTCTTTTTTTACTCAAAATATTATTTAACTTTGAAGATATTTTTTTATCCAGTAAAATATCTTTTAGATATATATCTTTGAACCATTTTTGTTTCGGGATATACAGAGTTATTAAACCTCCTTTTAACTTTGGAAATACCAAATCATTTCCTTTTAATTACTTAGATAAAATATTTCCATATTCTATTATTAGCATAAATAATAAAGATTTCATTTTTCCGAAACATGTTTAAAATGAGTCAAAAACAATGTTATTTAAAACATCATTTACTGTAAATCCAAATCACTTAGTATTGAGTAAAAAGAATTCATAGATTTTAGATTAATTATACTTAATACTAATTTCCATATTCAACATGTACTATTTGTCGAATAATGATGAAATTACCTTTTAAATTCACGCGGATAATACAAGTTCCCTCCCCGGAATTTAAAATACTAAAATGTTCTCTTTACGATCAAAATCCTATTTTAAATCTTGTTTAATCTTTTTGGAAAACTATAAATCTCTTTTCTTTTATCTTATGAAAATGCGATCTAAGTAAATCAAATTAACTATTCCCTCCATCGAGCCAGTCCGGATAGCTAGTGGGAGCATGTAACTGGTTTTCCAAACTCCAGCCTAGAGACTATCTCTCTGTCATCCATAAGGCGGTCAAGTTGTTTGATCAACTCTAAACTTTAAAAAGTATTTGATTTATCATCTGAAAAAAATTTCAAAAATATTCGGAAAGAAAACTCAAGTTCAAATCATTTATTCAAAGGGTACCAAATTCCATTGCTAAATTATCGGCGAATAATGATTTTAAAGCTTTATAGATTAAAACAGCAATTTCATTACATATATGCCCGATTTTTATAATTCAAATTCCTTTTAAAGAATTTTAACATATTTATGAAATTTATTTCATATTTTTAAAGATTTAAAAACATCCATTTTAAAAGTGTTTAAACCAATATTTTTCGAACTAACAAAACGCGGCGATTTTGAAAACTTGATTTGAACATATTTCAAACTTTACTAAACGAAAAATTGATTTTTCTTTTTCATTTGAAAAATATGATCATAAGGGTCCTTATTTTAAAGAATTCCGACTCATATTTTATCCTACACATCCGTTTAAGTTTTCAGGTCGTGATATCGCGAACTGCCGAGACACGATGGCTTATTTTTCACCTTTTAGTAAAATTTTATAAAACTTGTCCGAAACACTTTTAAATCATTTTAATAATATAATAAACTATATTAAACCAATTTCTCACTATTTTACTTTATTAAAATCTCATTTTCATTTTATTCCATATCTTTAATATTATATTATTATAATATTCAATTTCCATCTTTTTAATTCAAAATTCTTTTATATTAAACCATATGATATTTTTCCATGTATTTTCTACATTTTAAACTATTATTTTCAAAATCAAACTATTTGATATACTTTTTCCCAGATAAATTAAATACTCCTCTTTACTTTTCCAAAACCACATCCATTTTCCAAAAACGATATCATTTTGATTTAAAATTCAAAAGAGGCTTGACACTCCTTATATACACATTATTTTAGAATATAATAGGGATTATTTATTATGAATTTACCAAGGCTATTTAAAGTGATTATTTCAAATCTGATGGATATGATTTTCAGATTATTATCAGATTAATTCTACTTAACTCAACCAAGTCAATATATGATCATCATAAACAACTAATCAACCAATAATCAATCATTTTAGCATCCTGACTATGATAATCAACCAATTATACTTGGATAGCACTAATCATTTATAATTTTAAGATGAATTTAATAAGATAGAAGTAGTGTTCTCACTTTTATGCTATCCGACTCTGAGCATTTTTTAATCGATAGAACGATCCCTTTCTCCGCACCGAAGCTTATGAAACTTGCCCCCAGACCTTAGTGATGCTCGGCCAAGCTTGTGTGAAGGTGGAAGCTCGGCTTTGAGATGGTGGTGGTGTGGGTCGTGCACTTTAATGAGGAAGAAGTAGAGTTTGGTAAACTTTTTGAAGCGATTTGATATCGTATGTGTATGGAAACAATTTGGTAGAATGTCGACGCGGCATTGAAATATTTTTACTATTTAGGAAGCCAATAAAGAAGATCTATCAGAGAGCTTAAGAAGAAGAGAAGTGAAGTGAATTTGTGAAGAAAGGAAGAGGATATGCATGTGTATTTATATGGTAGAAATCCTTGTGCATGAAGTTACCAAAATACCTATCCCCTGCCATCAAATCTTCGGCCGAACTCTCCTTCCATTCTACCATCACTTCATGATGTCTTAGGTGTGTAGGTGTGTAAGTGATGGTGAGTTGATGTTAAATTTGCCTTTTCATGTTGCACTTTTTTTATACATAAGGAGTTTATATGTAAATATGTTTAGATATTTCCTTTGGCTTCGATTTGATTAATTGCAATACACATTTATATGTATACGTGCATGTATATGCATGTGTATGTATGTTCAAACAAGGTTTCTACAACTTAAAATAATTTCAATTCATCAAACCGTTGTAAATCCGGAATCTGATTTCCGGTCATTTTTTCATTTTTTTAATCAAACTATTTGTTTATGTAAACAAAACTTGAAAATAAATTTCTTATTATCTTTAAATAATTAAAACTAGATTATTTAAGCTATAAAACTATATCAAATAATATTAAAATCAATTTATAAAAATACGATGTCGAACTGCCAGAATGCGACGAAGTTTATATATCTTTATAAAATAAGTTTATATATTTATAAAACCATTATAAATCACTTATTATCATTATATAATAATTAAAGTGAATTATTCACCATTTAAAAACAATTATCTAAATATTTAAGATTAGTTAAATATTTTAATTCAATGTGATAGAATTACGGGTTGTTGCATTCTTTCCCCTTTTAAAAGAATTTCATCCCCGAAATTTCACCATAAACCAAAACCCAAAAGAGTTTATCCAAAATATTATCGTTAAACTCAATTCCATATGATACACATAAGTATCTGTATATTTGATTCGATCTTCTGTTCGAATCCACAACTTTACTTCTGAACTAGTATTGATCCCTCGATCCTCTAGTGCGGACTCTTATCAGACTTCTTGATCAGAAACCCTCGCTTCCCATACATAGCTCTCAACTATGACAGAAAACACAAGTATCCAACCACAAATTCTCATCAATGTTCGTCGTCAAGAATCGAGTGGTAAATTCTTTTTCGGACTGGGGTAAACACCTCAAAGTTCCATACTTGAATCTTATATCAGAATCGTGCAACGAAATGATCTACGTACCTCATACGTATTTATTAACATTCCCAAAAATTTTATGAAAACATTTCGTAAAACTTTTATCTTTTATTCAAACATTTTTATAAAGATGTTTCTTTATATATAATCACTTTAAAATATTTATTCACCCAGAAATTTCAATCTTCTTTCCAAAGAAACCATTTCAATTTAAAAGATAAACTATCTTTTATTTCTAAAATTATAATAAACTCCTTATATTATAATTTACTCCCTTTAACCTATATTAAATGCAAACACCTTGGCAAAAATTAATAATCACTAATTAATCTATCAATTAATTATTCACATTATCCTTTTAACTTTAGAAAATTATATAGATCGAGTAACTCAAAAATGATACTAAGGAACTGTGTACTACCAATAGTATCACATATTCCCTTAACAAGAAGGGGAGTACTTAAGAGAAATGTTTACCATCCAAACACAACTCCTACCCAATTTTAGTTACTTTTGAGCCCCTCAAACTAGTTGATTATAAGATTCTTTTCAAAAAATACCCGGATTTAAATTCTCAAAAATCCCTTTATAAAACACGTTTTATAAATCCAATTTGCAAAATCACTTATATAAAACACATTCATAAAATTTATTTATCTTAAATAAATTACTTTAATCTTAAACCAACATTATTATTTATCGAACACCACATAGTCAAATTGTGAAACTAAATTCACGAGGTATTCGTATTTAAACTTTAAATCAAACAACCAATCAATCAATGATAATAACTGAATATTATCATTCCCCTAATAACCAAACACTACATAAATAACTATATCATTTGAAAGAAATTTCTTTAAATTTAAAATATAATCCTAGGCAAAATTATTTCATTTACCATTTTCCAAAACAAAAATCATTTATATATAGCATTAACAAATACGCGCTCATATATAATACTCTCAACACATTATAGGGTGTCACTTTCCCTATCTCTAATGAGTTACTCATCCTAGGGTATTAATAACCTTATCTCCGATGAGACTTTCCTCTATCAGGCTCAGGTTTTTGCTCAGCCTAACCTTACCAACCCCCTATCACACGTGCCCAGCAATCACCAGATCAGATCTCGGTCTCTCTGAACCAATTATCAATAAAAAGATGAGTATACGTGTATATGGAAATTTTAAGCCTCTTTTCTTCTTTTACTCAAAATATTATTTAACTTTGAAGATACCTTTTTATCCAATAAAATATCTTTTAGAGATATATCTTTAAACCATTTCTATTTCAGGATATAGAGAATTATTAAACCTCCTTTTAACTTTGGAAATACCAAATCATTTCATTTTAATTACTTAGGGAAAATATTTCCATATTCTATTATTAGCATAATTAATAAAGGTTTCATCTTTTCGAAACATGTTTTAAATGGGTCAAAAACAGTGTTATTTAAGACATCGTTTACTGTAAAACCAAATCACTTAGTATTGAGTAAAAAGGATTCATAGATTTTAGATTAATTATAATCAATACTAATTTCCATATTCAACCTGTACTATTCGTTGAATAACGGTGAAATCACCTTTTAAATTCACGCGGATAGTACAAGTTCCCTCCTCGGAATTTAATATAGAGTTTAACTAGAATATTCTCTTTACCATCAAAATCCTATTTTAAATCTTGTGTAACCATTTTGGAAATCTCCAAATCTCTTTTCTTTTATCTTAAAAAATGCAATCCAAATAAATCAAATTAACTATTCCCTCTGTCGGACTAGTCCGGATAGCTAGGGGGAGTAGGCAACTGGTTTTTCAAACTCCAGCCTAGAGACTATCTCTCTGTCATCCATAAGGCGGTCAAGTTATTTGATCAAATCTAAACTTTTGAAAGTATTTGATTTATCATTTGAACAACATTTCAAAAAGATTTGGGAAGAAAACCCAAGTTCAATTCATTTATTTAACGGTTACCAAATTCCATTGCTAAATTGTCGGTGAATAATGATTTTAAAGCTTTATAGATTAAAACAGCAATTTCATTACATATGTGCCCATTTTTGTAATTCAAATCCCTTTTAAAACATTTTAACATATTTATGGAATTTATTTCATATATTTAAATATTTTAAAACATCCATTTTATAAGTGTTGAAACCAATATTTTTCGAACTGCCAAAACGTGGCGATTTTGAAAACTTGATTTGGACATATTTCAAACATTACCAAACAGAATCTTGATTTTCTTTTTCATTTGAAAACTATGATCATAAGGGTTCGGAAAATTCTTATTTCAAAGAATTTTGACTCATATTTTATCCTACACATCCGTTTAACTTTTCAGGTCGCGAAATCGCGAACTGCCGAAGCGCGACGGCTTATTTTTCACCTTTTAGTAAAAAATTATAAAACTTGTCCGAAACACTTTTAAACCATTTTAATAACATAATAAACTATATTAAACCAATTTCTCGCTATTTTACTTTATTAAAATATCATTTTCATTTTATTCCATATCTTTAATATTATATTATTATAATATTCAATTTCATCTTTTTAATTCAAAATTCTTTTATATTAACCGTATAATATTTTTCCATGTATTTTCCACCTTTTAAACCATTATTTTCAAAATCAAACTATTTGAATTACTTTTTTCCAAATAAATTAAATACTACTCTTTACTTTTCTAAAACTATTTCTATTTTCCAAAAACGATATCCTTTTGATTTAAAATTCAAAAGAGACTTGATACTCCTTATACGCACATTATTTCAGAATATAATAGGGATTATTTTTCATGAATTTACCATGGCTATTTAAAGTGATCATTTCAAATCTGATGGATATGACTTTCACATTATTATCAAAATAATTCTACTTAACTCAACCAAGTCAATGTATGATTATCATAAGCAACCAATCAACCAACAACCAATTATTTTAGCATCAAAAATAGATAATTTTACGATGAATTTAAATAAGATAGAAGTAGTGTTCTCACTTTCATGCTATCCGACTCTAAGTGTTTTTTAATCGACGAAACGATCCCTTTCTCCGCACCGAAGCTTATGGAACTTGCCTCCAGACCTTAGTGATGCTTGGCTAAGCTTGTATGGAGGTGGAAGTTCGGATTTGAGATGGTGGTAGTGTGGTCCTTGCACTTTAGCGAGGAAGAGATGGAGTTTGGCTAACTTTTTGAAGCGATTCAATATCGTATGTGTATGGAAACAATTTTAGTAGAACTTCGATGCGGCATTGAAATATTTTTACTATTTTGGAAGCCATTGAAGAATATCTATTAGAGAGCTCAAGAAGAAGAAGAAGAGAAGTGAATTTGTGAAGAAAGGAAGAGGATATGCATGTGTATTTATAGGGTAGAAATCCTTGTGCATGAATTTACCAAAATACCCCTCCCCTCCCATCATAGCTTCAGTCGAACCCCCCCCTCATGTGCCTTCCATCACTTCATGACGTCTTAGATGTGTAGGTGTTTAAGTAATGGTGAGTTGATTTTTTTTTCATGTTGCATTTGTTTAAACATAAGGAGTTTATACATATATATGTTTATATATTTCCATTGGCTTCGATTTGACTAATTGTGATAAAAATTTATATGTATATGTGCATGTATATACATGTGTATGTATGTTCAAACAAGGTTTCTAGAACTTAAAATAATTTCAATTCGTCAAACTGTTATAAATTCGGAATTCGATTTTCGGTCATATTTTCATTTTTTAATCAAACTATTTATTTATGTAAACAAAACTTGAAAATAAATTTCTTATTATCTTCAAATAATTTAAATAAGATTATTTAAGCTATAATACCATATTAAATAATATTAAAATACATTTATAAAAATACAACGTCGAACTGCCAAAATGCGACGAAGTTTATATATCTTTATAAAATAAGTTTATATATTTATAAAACCATTATAAATCACTTATTATCATTATATAATAATTAAAGTGAATTATTCATCATTTAAAAACAATTATTTGAATATTTAAAATGAATTAAATATTTCAATTCAAAATGATAAAATTACGGGTCGTTACAATGTGTGTGCACGCGCGCGCGTTCAACCCATTGATTTAGACATAGTCTAACCCGTGTGTTATTTATGTAATACTCAGGTCAGTACGAGAAATTTCAAGTATAGGGATTATGTGACCAACATGTGTTTAGTGGGCTTAGTGGAGACTGTATATTTAGCATTGTTGTATAATATTTATGTGATCTAGACTTATTTTACATATATGACACTGTGTTGTATATTGATTATACATGATATTACACTTTGAGACGGTGAATATGTGATATTCAGTATTCACTCAGTCACATATACTTATATATATATATATATATATATGTGTGTGTGTGTGTGTGTGTGTGTGTGTGTACAAATCATTGTTTCATACGAATACAAACCAAATTCTTGTGATAATTGTAAAGTATTTGGCCACAATACAAGGAATTGTTAACAAACACAGTCCAAACAGTGAAACCGTAATTAATATACAACAGTCAATCAAAGTCCAAATCGTCAATCTACTATTTGTACAGACCCAATACTCATTTTACAACTAGTTCGACAACTGAAAGAAGTAGCCATATTAATACACATACAACTACAGTCTCTCAAGGAAAAGGTGAAATGCTAATTTCTATTACTTAATCAAATAGGTTTGACTGTTTAAATGTTGAAGAAGACTCCACTGGTTTTTAGGCTTCAACTTCCAACACAGCAGCAACTTCCACTTGTATACCTATATCTGTAATGGTAGCATCTACTGGCGTATCATCTATACCTATACAAAATAGTACACTGCACATTGAACCAAGTCCAGAACATTCATTGGATGACTTACCAAAAGTAGAAATATTTGAAAAAGAACAGTTTGTTGGAAATATTGCTCAACATATAGACGAAATTGGAAAGTTTGATAAACCTACTATAAATGTCCTCCAAATGGTTGAGGCTAATGTGAATTATAAAAAGAAGCATGAAAAGAAGCAAGCTCCTACTCTCCCCTCCTAAAAGGCAAACTAGGGGGTCATCCATAATTAAATGAACATACGTGGTAGAATGGTGGGGATTAAACAAAGATAATAAAATGCAATCTGTGTTCAATCAACTCATATCTATGAAGCTGTCTTTGATAACTTTATATGAAACTAAATTAAAGGACGGTGTTATTGAGAAATTTATGCATAAATTCTCGACAAATTGGGTGTGCTTTCATAATAATGACACTGGACATAAAGGTCGAATTGTACTCATATTTGATACATTAGTTTGGGGTTATCAATTATTAGACAAGAGTTCCCAACTATTAAGGCATTATTCCACAATCATGGCAGATTTCACTATGCTTAATCTTTTGTCTATGGAAGTAATACCTACTCAGAGAGGGAGGAACTATGGAGCAACCTGATTCAAAATGCTTCTCAAATTCACATGCCATGGATGGTTTTTGGGGATTTTAATAATTCTTTGAACCCTAAAGATAAGAAGGGAGGACTTTCGATACCTTTTTCTTATCTTTTCGGTTTTAAAAACTTTATTTTGCAATGTAATCTTGTTGAATGCAGTTTACAGGGATGCATGTACACATGGAGAAAGCGAGGGATGGCTAGCAATATTGACAAAGTATTAATTAACTTAGAATTATTGAGTGTCTACCCAACTCTATCAGCTATTGCCATGCTGATGTAGCTCAGGCCAGGGATGAAGGCATGAGTCGAAAACAACTTAAGACTTATGATGAGTCGTATATGACTTATGATGAGTCGTAGGTGATGAGTCGTATATGACTTATGATGAGTCGTAGGTGATGAGTCGAAAACGACTTAAGACTTATGATGAGTCGTAGGTGATGAGTCGTATATGACTTATGATGAGTCGTAGGTGATGAGTCGAAAACGACTTAAGACTTATGATGAGTCGTAGGTGATGAGTCATATATGACTTATGATGAGTCGTAGGTGATGAGTCGAAAACGACTTAAGACTTAGGAATTTTTCTGGATATGTGTTGTAGCCTATAAATAGGCAAGTTGTGTCATTTTGTAAGGTTGTTGAATATTGAATAAAATTCTCTTTTGTTAGCTTTGTGCTTTCAATTGGTAGTCGAGTGTAGCTCCTATCTCCACTTACGTCCTTCGAGTGCGCTCGAATCATCGTTTGTTGAAGCCGATTCACAGTATCTTGTGCGCAAGATCAACGTCGAAGAATCGTAGATCTCTTTCCCGGTATCTTCGGATTAACGAGTCAGAGATAGCTAAGAATTCGGTATCTTCGAATAAACGAATTCGGGCATTCCATTAATCCATCGATTTCTACATTCAACGATCTACATTGTAATTTGTGATATCCGCTGCGTCAGTTTGGTATCGGAGCTTGTTTTAGCCAATCATAGCTAAATCGAGTCTTGGAGCCGAGAATTTGAAGTGTTGAAGTTGTGTTCATCGTGTTCATCATATTTTTGCAACAAAGTTGGAGTTTCGATCCATTTCATTTTGGATCAAAGTTCGAAAGGTGTTTGAAACGTGAAGTGTGAATTTGTTGAAGTGTTTGGGAAGTATTCAATCATGCTGCCAAGACGAGTTCAACGTCATCGCAATATTAATGCTTTGTACGGAAGAGAAGAGGCCGATGAAATGGAGCAACGAATCAACGAGAATTTCAATGAGAAGCTTACGGAAGGGATTGGTCGATTAGAGAGAGTGATGCTTGAAATGAGTCAAAATCAGAGAAGGGTTTCACCTGAATCGAGCCATGGAAGAAGTAGAGTTTCACCACATTCTAATCGGGAGAGAAGTATTGATAGTGATCATAGAAGCGTGGATCGAGATTGTGGTAGAGATGTTGGTGGTCAGGATCGACATCGATATACATCGGATGGTGAAGAAGAGTATGATGGTGGTAGTGTTCATGGACGAGGACATGGACGAGGAAGGAATCAGTCGGAGTACGATCACAAGTGGGAATCTGGGATGAAGACTGAAATTCCAGAATTCAAAGGTGGTATGCAGGCTGAGGAGTTTTTGGATTGGGTGGCTAATGTTGAAGAAATTTTTGATTTCAAAGAAGTTCCAGAACGTCGTAGAGTGAAGTTGGTTGCTACAAGGTTGAGGTGTAGAGCTTTGGCATGGTGGCAGCAAACTAAACTTACACGTGAACGAATGGGGAAGTAAAAAGTTGAATCTTGGGAGAAGTTGAAGAAATTGATGAAAGCAACGTTCTTACCTTACAATTATCAATCTCTGATGTATCAACGTTTGCAGAACTTGAGGCAGGGCACAAAGACTGTCAATGATTACGCAGATGAGTTTTATCAGCTTATTGCAAGGAATGATATTATGGAAACGGAAGAACAACTGACATCTAGATTCATTGGGGGATTGAGAATGCAGATCCAGGATATGGTAAATATGTTCGATCCTAGATCTGTGGCAGAGGCACATCAAAAAGCGTTGGCTTGGGAGAAACAGGGAAGACGAGGTGGTGGTGTGTTTACCAATTCTAACAATCAAGCGAAGGGTGTTAATGGAAGTTCTAATGTTTCAAAAGTTGTTGCAAAACCAGTTGTAAAGGAGGTTGAGAAGGCGAAGGCTAACAACAGTTTCAAATGTTACAATTGTCAGGAGATGGGTCATAAAAGCAACGAATGTCCGAAGCCGAAGAAGAGAACCATGGTGACAGAAGTTGAGGAGGAAGATGAGGAAGAAGCTGAATGCTCTAATTCTTTACCAGTTGAGGAGGAAGACTTACTGTCGGGAGATGACGGGTACGCATTGATGATGAGGAGAAGTTGTTTAACACCGAAGCAAAAGGAGGAAAGTAGTTGGTTGAGGAACAATATCTTTCAATCTACATGCACTATTCTGGGAAGAGTTTGTAAATTTGTTATTGATGCTGGGAGTTGTGATAATATTATCTCTACAGAGGCAGTGAAGAAATTGGAGTTGAAAACCGAGAAACATCCTAAACCGTACAAGTTAGCTTGGTTGAGGAAGGGTGGTGAAGTGAAAGTTGGACGTAGAGCTTGTGTGAAGTTTTCAATTGGGAAGAAATACAAGGATGAGGTTTGGTGTGATGTAGTCGACATGGATGTGTGTCATCTGTTGTTGGGCAGACCATGGCAGTTTGATAGAGCAGTACAACATGATGGTCGTGCTAACAGTTACAGTTTCATGTTTGAGGGTACTAAAATCACTCTGATTCCCAAGAAGCAACAATAGAAAGAGAGTAAGTTGGAGGAGATTGAAGAGTTGAAAACTTTATTATCTCTGAAGGAATTTGTTAAGGAGGTTGAAGAGGAGCCTGAAGTATACCTGTTGATTGGGCGTGAGAGCAGTGAAGAGGTTGAAATTCCAGAAGAAGCGAAGCCAGTTTTGAAAGAATTTGAGGATGTATTTCCAGATGAGTTACCTAAAGAGTTACCGCCGCTGAGAGACATTCAACATCAAATTGATATTGTTCCGGGAGCAGTATTGCCACATAGACCGCATTACCGAATGAGTCCGAAGGAGCATGAAGAATTAAGGAGGCAGGTGGAAGAATTGCTTGAGCAGGGACGTGTACAGGAAAGTTTGAGTCCATGTGCTGTGCCAGCTTTGTTGGTACCGAAGAAAGATGGGACGTGGAGGATGTGCACGGACAGTCGAGCATTGAATAAAATCACTGTACGATACAGGTTTCCAATGCCAAGGTTGGATGACTTGCTGGATCAGTTGAGTGGGGCTACTATCTTTTCGAAAATTGATTTGAAAAGCGGATATCATCAAATTCGGATTAGACCTGGAGACGAATGGAAGACAGCCTTCAAGACGAGAGAGGGGTTGTATGAATGGCTGGTGATGCCGTTCGGTCTTTCGAATGCACCGAGTACGTTCATGCGAGTGATGAATCAAATTTTTAGACCTTTCATTGGGAAATTTGTGGTGGTGTACTTTGACGATATTTTGATTTATAGTAGGAGTCTGGAAGAGCATGTTCAACATCTGAAGGAAGTGTTAATTATTTTACGAGAGGAACAATTTTATGCTGCAACAAAGAAATGCGTGTTCATGACGCATAGTGTTTTGTTCTTGGGGTATATTGTTTCGGAGAAGGGCATCCAGGTAGATCAGAATAAAGTTGAAGCAGTCAGGAATTGGCCACAGCCGAAGACAATTACAGAAGTGAGAAGTTTTCATGGGCTAGCGTCATTCTACCAAAGATTCATTCCACACTTCAGTAGCGTGATGGCACCGGTGACTGATTGCATGAAGGGGAAACAATTTTCTTGGACGGAGGAAGCTGGGATTGCTTTTGGGAAGATCAAGAAGTTGCTGACATCTGCACCAATTCTTGTATTACCAGATTTTCAGTTATTGTTTGAACTGCATACTGATGCGTCAAAGGTTGGAATTGGAGGGGCGTTGAGTAAGAATGGGCGTCCTATTGCATATTTCAGCGAGAAGTTGTCAGGAGCAAAGATATACAGTACCTATGATGTGGAATTTTATGTTGTTGTTCAAGCAGTAAAGCACTGGCGACATTACTTATTCCAGAAAGAATTTGTTTTATACACTGATCACGAGGCGTTGAAACATTTACAAGGACAAGACAAGATTTCAGCAAGACATGCATCGTGGATTGCTTATTTGCAGCAGTTTACTTTTGTCGTTAAGCACAAGTCAGGGGTAACCAATCGTGTGGCTGATGCTTTGAGCAGGAGGAGTCATTTGTTGACGACAATGAAAGTTGAAGTGACAGGTTTTGAATTATTGCCAGAATTGATTGAAGAAGATCCTTACTTTGTGAAATTTGTTGAAAAGGTAAAGGAAGGAAGCACTGATGAATTTGTGTTGGTGGATGGTTTTCTGTTTAAAGGAAATCGATTGTGCATCCCAGACTATAGCTTGAGAATGAAGATTGTTAAAGAATTACATGAAGAAGGCCATGTGGGTAGAGATCGTACGCTACAGTTAATTTCACAATCTTATTTTTGGCCGTCAATGAGGAAAGAGATAGAGAGATTTGTGGAAAGGTGTCATATCTGTCAAGTTTCGAAAGGAACATCGACGAATGCGGGGTTATATATGCCGTTACCTGTGCCTACCAAACCATGGGTTGATATCAGCATGGATTTCGTGTTGGGATTGCCGAGAACTCAGAGGGGAAATGATTCTATATTTGTTGTGGTGGACAGGTTTTCGAAGATGGCACATTTTATAGCCTGTAAGAAGACAGCGGATGCAGTTCGAGTGGCACAGTTATTCTTTAAAGAAATATATCGTTTACATGGTTTACCCGAATCTATTGTTTCTGACTGAGATACTCGATTTCTGAGTCACTTTTGGTTGAGTCTATGGAAGATGGTGGGAACGAAGTTGAAATTTAGTAGTGCATATCATCCTCAGACGGATGGACAAACTGAAGTTGTGAATAGATCGTTGGGAAATTTGTTGCGATGTCTTGTGCAGGACAATTTGAAGAGTTGGGACTTAAAGTTATCTCAGGCAGAGTTTGCTCATAATCATGCTGTTAACCGAAGCACTGGTTACAGTCCATTTCAGATTGTTTATTCGAGCTTACCAAAGGGACCGTTGGATTTGACGGTAGTGCCACAATCAAAGAAGACAGTTAAGAAAGCTGCTGATTTTGTTGAAGGTTTGACAGAGTGTCATAAAATCGTTCAGGAACGATTGGAGAAAACAAATGAGAAATATAAACGATCTGCAGATTTGAAACGAAGGAGTGTTGAATATAACGAAGGTGATTTAGTTTATGCAGTGTTGACAAAGGATCGTTTTCCAGTGGGCGCTTATAACAAGTTGAAAGCCAGAAAAATTGGTCCTGTAAAGGTCGTACAACGAATTAACGAAAATGCTTATAAGTTGGAGCTGCCAGAAGATGTGTACACTTCTGATGTGTTCAATGTTAAACATCTCGTACCATATCATGGGGATGAACGAGCTGATGTGGAAGAATTTACAAATTCGAGGTCGAATTTCTCTCAACCTGGGGAGGATGATGTAGCTCAGGCCAGGGATGAAGGCATGATTCGAAAACGACTTAAGACTTATGATGAGTCGTAGGTGATGAGTCGTATATGACTTATGATGAGTCGTAGGTGATGAGTCGTATATGACTTATGATGAGTCGTAGGTGATGAGTCGAAAACGACTTAAGACTTATGATGAGTCGTAGGTGATGAGTCGTATATGACTTATGATGAGTCGTAGGTGATGAGTCGAAAACGACTTAAGACTTATGATGAGTCGTAGGTGATGAGTCATATATGACTTATGATGAGTCGTAGGTGATGAGTCGAAAACGACTTAAGACTTAGGAATTTTTCTGGATATGTGTTGTAGCCTATAAATAGGCAAGTTGTGTCATTTTGTAAGGTTGTTGAATATTGAATAAAATTCTCTTTTGTTAGCTTTGTGCTTTCAATTGGTAGTCTAGTGTAGCTCCTATCTCCACTTACGTCCTTCGAGTGCGCTCGAATCATCGTTTGTTGAAGCCGATTCACGGTATCTTGTGCGCAAGATCAACGTCGAAGAATCGTAGATCTCTTTCCCGGTATCTTCGGATCAACGAGTCAGAGATAGCTAAGAATTCGGTATCTTCGGATCAACGAATTCGGGCATTTCAGTATCCATCAATCCATCGATTGCTACATTCAACGATCTACATTGTAATTTGTGATATCCGCTGCGTCACATGCCAACCACACTTAGCAACCACACTCCTATTATTATTACTTTCAAGCATCTTGCTAAGAAAGACAAAAACTACCCTTTCAGATATGTAAATACTTGGTGCTACAAACAAGGCTATGAGCAATGTGTTGCGGAGGGTTTCAAAGCGGTAACTTAGGGAAACTGTACTCATAAATTCCTAACCAAATTGAAAGAAGTAAAGCAAAAACTTAAACACTGGAACAAACAAATAGCAAGACAGGATGCAGTGATCAAACTAACTGATGAGTATAATACCGTTTTCCCGCAACTTGATGCAGACCTAGAAAACAGTGATCTATATGATAATCTCATGCAAATTAACTTTAAACTGAAGGAGCAGCAAAAAATTCAAACAGAAGAACTACTTAAGCGAAGTAAAACCCTCTGACTTACAGAGAGTGATACTTGCTCAAATTTTTTCTTCTCCCGTATGTCCATTCGACAACACCGCAATAGGGTATAAGCTTTACTGTCCCCCTTTGGTGAATATATTTACGATCATGAAAAATAGTTCAGGAATCTCTGAACCATTTTTTCACTTTGTATAATGGTAGGGTTTGTACTGACTTTCCACCCATTGTACCAAGACAGGTGATAAATAATGAAGGACAGACATACTTATTTTTGCCAATCAGTGCAGAAGAGATGAGGTTTTCTATATGGCCCATTGATGATACAAAGAGCCCAGGACCGGATGGCTTTTCAGCTAAAATTTTCAAGCTGCATTACGACATGTTACACGAGGAGCTATTTTATGTAATAACTGAGATATTTCAGACTGAAAGACTTGCAAATGGCCTGAACCATACCTTTATTACCTTAATACTAAAGAAGGATAAACCACGGGTCATTTCAGATTATCGCCCTATCTCTTGCGCGAATGTTATATACAAAATTATGGCCAAGATTATTTGTCAGCGAATAAAATTATTTATGCCCTATCTTATCTTCGACAATCAATCAGCATTTATTCCCTGGAGATATATAGGCAAAAATATTTTATTGGCTCATGAGTTTCTTAGAGATTTCAAAAAACCAGGAAAATCTAAGATGTGCATTAAAATAGACTTGCAAAAAGCATATGGCATGGTAAATAGAAATTTTACGTGTCATATGCTTAGTGCAATGGGTTTTCCGCATTCTTTAATATGTCTTATCTTTGAATGCATAAATACACCATCTTTCTCTATTCTTATTGGTGGGAATCCTGAGGGTTTCTTTGGCTCAAACTGAGGCCTATGCAAGGTGAGCCGTTATCCCCTTATTTATTTTGTATTACGATGGAGTATTTATCATTACTTATGGAAGTCGGTGTATCATTAGGCATTGTTTCTCCTCTAACCAAAATCTCTCCTACGGTGACTCACTTGTTATATGTAGATGATGTGATGTTCTTTTTAGAGGCATCACTTCAGAATGCAACTGAAATTCAACGTATACTACATGTTTTGGGTGAAACTACAGGCCTACATATTAACCAAGTTAAATCCAAGGTTTATTTCAGCAGAACTACATCCCAACAACATGAGATATTAACTGTATTAGGCATGGAAGAAGGAAACCTACCAGTTAAGTACCTTGGCGTACCTTTGTCCACAAATTATGTTAACGCTTCACAATGTACTCCACTTCTTTAGAAAATTTCCACACGACTAGAAAGTTGGGACAGCCATTTCTTGTCCACCGCGGGTAGAGCACGGCTCATCCAGTCTGTCATTGTTCCCTTAGTTCTTTATTGGTTACTGATTTATCACCTTCCTTCGTCACTTCTCCAGAAAATTGAAACCGTGTGTTCCAATTTCTTTTGGGGAGGTAAACTTCATAAAATTGCTTGGGATGTGTTATGTCGACCCAAGCACGCAGGTGGTATTGGTCTAAGACGTTTGACAGACCTCTGAACAACTGCAATTTTGAAGCTCTCTTGGAACCTACTGATTACAAACACACTATGGTCTTGCTGGGTAAGGAATAAATACATAAAGGAAAGCAATTTGTGGTATATGGCTATAATCAATAATTATTCATGCACAATGAAGCACATTTTACGTATTAAAAATACCATGAGTTCACTGGTAACTCAAAAGATAACCAACGACAGTTCTACCTCCTTATGGTTTGATCCTTGGATCAACCACAAGTCATTGGTTGATATCCTGGGCTGGCACCGGTTGGCAACCTTTACTTCCTGCATGCATACTGTATCTACTATTGTACAAGGAGATAGATTAGTTCCTGAATTACTTTCTAAAACTAGAGAATGTGCACAACAAATTAGATCACTGTCTATACAACCAAACGCAGTAGCAGATTATTGGGAAATTTATGGAAATGAGCATTTTAATTTTTATACTGTTCATATTGCTATTCAGGTTAAATACCCTATGGTTCAATGGGCAAAAATCATATGGAACTCATACAATGCAAAGAAAATGTCTTTCTGTTCCTATAAAGCAGTTATGCGAAGACTACCAACATCAGATAGACTAGCTACATGGGGACTTCCAATCGATAGAATATGTAAATTATGTAATAAAGATCAAGAAACTCACGAGCATCTATTTTTTACCTGCAATTACAGCAAATAACTTATGTCTTACATAGCCTTGAAGCTCAATATCAGTATGCCTCGATACATGGATATCGCTGCAGCGTTTGCCTTCTTCACCTTGCAATTACCAGCCTCTTCCTTACAACGGCGATTCGCTTCTGTGGCGGTGGTGACTCTCATTTGAGCGGAACGAAATCGACGAATCTTTGAATCCAGGAGGATGAATAAGTTTCATCATGCATGGCTCGTGGAGAAGGAGGTTGTGTGCTAGGTTATGCGATTAAAAGATAGATACCATTATTCAGAGGACGAGCTCCAATTTTTGAGGCGATGAGGAATTGATCTCTCCGATACTGGATGAAGAATGTCAGCTGTGTATCTATATTCATATTTTTATTTTTAGGGTTTGTTGGTTTTGGGCTGTGGGTCATGATTGAATGGAGGTGTATTTAAATAGATTGTGTTATATTTATTTATCTTATATGTTAGTAATAAAATTACCCTTTGCTTCAAAAAAGTGTGTGTGTTTCATATTATATTTTATTGCTACGATATGTACTCGGTGTTCTCCATTACTCATTATATATTGTGTATTGTTCTATTCTGGAGGCACACAGGTTTATTGCTTTATACTGTGACTGTGTACATCTTTAGTATAGTATATGATATGAAATATGTACCCATGTTAGTCGAAGGGAATATTTATGCTTGTACCCTATACAGCCTCAGTCTTTGTATTCTATGATAGTATTACCTAGTAATACTCTTGGATAGTATAAGTATAGAGGTGGATGTGTTACAAAATGGTATCAGGGCCCAAACTTAACCATCCCATATCCAGACTTTTCCAATTCCAGATAATTCCCTTCATTCAGTAAATATTAGTCCATGTATGTTTCCATCTTATCACTGTCATCTCCTTTCTAAAGCAGAATTATTAAACCCTCTTCATTCTATAATTAAAATAAAAATCAAATAAATCCCTGTGAATTCTCAAAATTTGAATATGTGCAATTTCAACAACAATCTTTATATACTTAGAAGAAATTAATGTTTTGATGGTGCTGTGGATTTCTGGAATGTGAAAACGATGTGGGAAGTGTACATGGAAGTTTTAGGTGAGTGTTCTCACTCATTAACCTATGTTAAATCATGTTATTATATATATATATTGTTTGCCTTGATGTTTGGATGAATATGTTGTGTATTAAATCAAAGAAGTAATGGTAAGAAGAAGGCGGAGAAGGCCTGAAACTGTCCAAGAATGGATGAAGTAGGAGCCACTAGTTGCACGACCGGTAAGTTAATCGATCGGCCCCCAACCGTCGATCACTAGAGGTCGACCAGTGGTGCAACCAGTGACAGAAAAGAGGTATGATTTGGTGGTAAGGGCTTGTGCTCTTTTGCCAGCCCATCCGGTTTTGAACGTTATGCTATTTTGTATGTGTGTATTTTAATAGTAAATAAATTATATTTGCATTCAAAATAAATGTGAGAAATTATATAAAATAAGTTTATAATTGTATAAAGAAATTTTTTATTTAAAATTTAGTATTTAACTATATTTAAAGTTATTGATTTATTGAAAAGAAATCTATATTTGGTTTTAAATAATTGTTAAAAAGTTTATATAAATTCTAAAAAATAAGAAATACTATTATAATTAAAATTCCAAGTATTTTATAGCATATTTTAAAATTAATAAGTTAATTAAGAATTTTAAGAGTTTGTTCTACATATTTGAATAATATAGTATTATCGTGCTTTTCAAAATTCTGACTTTCCTATACTGATTTAAAATGTTATGAATGATTCGCCATTAAATATTGATTTGATTAGTTTCTTTTGATATATTTTTATATGGTGATGACATTCTTCTATATTATTTCATGATATTGCCATTTTGAATAATTTTGATGAGGATATTTACATATTCTATGCAGCAAGAAATCTGGATAAACAGAGTTATAATACCATATGGTATGAGACTTTCGGTAATATTTCTATGGTTATTACTTAGACTCTTTATATAGAATATTATGAGAATTAAGTGTAGTTTATAAATAGTGAATAAATGTTTGAGTATCACGCGGTGGTATGAGACGCCATTGTGATATTTATTTGGTTATTCATTATAAGTCGATGACACTCGCATGGCACGAATAGTGATGTTGAGATAATACTTACGTGAGGTGATGCTCATAGGTGTGAGCAAGTTTTGTGCCTATATTTGTTGATACTATATGCTACTATCTTGATGTACTCCTATTATTAGCGTGAGAGAGGACCAGATGGTTAGAATCCACCCTAGTAGCCTGATCGTGGGGTCGCGCCCTAGATCCGTGATACCTTGAGAGAGAGAGTGTGTGTATTGGGTTAGGTGACCCAAAGGGTAGGTGCTCTATAACCCCTGTGTCACTTAGGCCAGCAGCTTGTTACCTATTGGGGCAAGTGCAAGGTCGTGACCAAGTGCTTCGCATAGACGAGCAACATGTGGATATTTGTTACGATGACCGTCGTGGTAACCGAAGACTATAGAGTCAGGTTAGGTTACCTACGTGTGTGACTCTGGAGCAGGTAGGTGCCATCAGTCTCCCTTTTGGTTCTAACAGATTGGTAGATTGACATATGCTATTGATATACCTCACCTAAAAATAGATAAGGGTTAGGCGACCCGCATATTGATATATATATATATATATATAACTCTACTTGGGACTTTGTGTCTGTCGTATAGTTATTCACCCGTCTTGATTTTTTCCAATTTATTCATATATGCGGAGATGAGATTACGGTGTGCTTTGACCTCTTTATGTTATTTGTGATATTATTATTTATCATACACATCGTGTTTATGTATATTGACCCATTGATTTATATATAGTCTGGCATGTGTGTTATTTACGTAATACTCAGGTCAGTCCGAGACATTTCAAGTACAGGGACAATACGACTAGCTTGTGTTTTATAAGCATAGCGAAGACTTGATATATATGATTGTTGTATATTATTAGTGTGATGTAGACTCATTGTATTTTTAATACATGTTGTATACTGATTATACATTATATATTATTTGAATTGTTTTGTACTCTCATTATCACCTATATACACTACAAGAAATGTTGCTTTTTATAGCGGAAATAGCTAACACTTTATTCTGTGGTGCCATTTTTTTTTTAATTTCCTTTATATACAGCAGGGATTGGCTTTGTAATAGAGTTAAAGTGGGATACCTCAAATTCAATTCAATTATATTTCCATGGCTACCAATTCCCTTAATTTTTCCCATCTCTCTCTTCTCTCTTCCTCAAATTATTTCCTCTTCCTATAACACAAATCCTCCTCCCTTACCTCCGCCTACTGCCTGCTTCCCAACCACGCTCTCTACAAACCGAAACCCTTTCCCTCCTAAAAAACCATAAATCCCTTCCCAAAATCAGACACATAAGATACAAACAGGAACAAACAACCAAAGGCGCCTGCAACATCATCATCTATGGTGCTGCAAGATAATTTAAATCGGAGCTTGTGCGAATGGCTCTTTTTGAAGCTTTTGGAAGAAGCACCCCCCATTTCGAAATAGAATAGGAACCCATTGCGAAAACAACAATAATTAATGGGTATGGCACATGGGCTTGGGATGTGGAGTTTAAGAAGATGAAAATCATCACCGTCCATTTGGCTTCATTGTTCGTACGTGGAGGTTGATACGAGTGAGTACGTGGTGATTTTGAAGAGCAGCTTGATTTGAATCATCATGTAATTGCAATTGCACGGTATATTTCCTTTTTTTGGGCTAATTCTATTTAAACTCAGAAAAATGCTAATTTCCCCCCTCTAAAAAAAACGCGCACACCTAATGTTTTACTGAGTTTCCCACATCATTTCCAGTTTTGCCACTGCCTTTTTCATGTACCCAAATTTATTTCTCTCAATAAAAAAATCTGCTATAATGAGAAGTTAATTTGCAGTATTAAAAACATTGTATCTTTCAGTAGTTGTATCAGATTTCAATTTCGTTTTCACCATTAAATCACAAATTTTATTATCTTTCGATTAAGATCCATATGTGATATGTATTGACGATTTATTTATTTATTTTTACAATGGCAAATATTTTCCCGGCAAATATTTGCCGCCCCTATAAATTGAAGGAAAAAAAATCAAGTACAAACACATTCAAATTATCAAACATATACACATTCAAATTACATTATTTACATTGCCATTGTTCTCAAATACATTCAAGCACAAACACAAACATTAATATCAAAAACCATTATTTTTTTCTTAAACCTAAAAACAAAGTAAATTAATTCCATTGTGCATATTGAGTTCGTTCATCCCAAACTTGCCGGTAGTCACTATATATATATTCCCAACTGCTTGCATCCGAATGTTGAGCTGTGAACCATTTTACATAAATTGGTGGAACTGGATGTTTTGCTTCCAACTTGACCTACAATTGAAAGAACAAATAAATTAGTGTACTTATAAGAAATAAATTAGTGGAAAAAAACAAGTCAACTTTCCTACTTACTTGCACAAAATGATTATTATTAAAAAATGCTAGTGCTATTTCGAAATGTTGAATTGGAGGTGGGACCCTTCCTTTGCCGGTAATATAGTTAACATTAACCTTTCACTTATGCTAAATACAACAATATTGTACTTTGTCGCAACAACATAACCCATTTCCAGCATTATCATCCACTTGTCCTGAGGAGCAAATCCATCTCCTTCATGTTGTAGTTGCTTAAGTAATTCATTACATCTGCCACGTTCTATGAAAACTTATTCGTAAAGTTCTTGATTTTCATATAAATCTTTGTATAAATCCCAAAGAATTTGAGGCCAACATGACTCACACATTCCAAGTAATGCGACAACACAACAAAATCCATAATTTCCATCCGAACGAACATCAACAATATCAGTTACATAAGGTTTGATCTCCGATGGGATTTGATTTATATACATCCTCATATCACGACTATAATTTTCCAACTATAAAAAATGTATTGATAAAGCAATAATGTAATAAAATATGTTTAACAATATTTTTTTAATTTTTCCAATGGAAAATATTTGCCAGGAGAATTCAAGTAAGATTTGCATGGTAAATTCAAGTGAAACTTAAATAGAGAACTTGTGGCTATTGTGGACATGCATGAGAACTGTAAATTAAAATAATTCTCCTTACCTGTATGAGTTTTTGAATTTGAAGCTTTTCCTTCTTTGCATTGTTGACACTATGTCGACTAGAAAGATTATGCGGTGAAAGACTTTCTACTAGCTTAAACGAAGGAGGCGTTCTTTTTGTTGACTTATGAGCTGATTTCTTACTTTCCCTTCTTTTAGTTTTCACCTTACTCTTTGGTGAACCAATAATTGAAGTTTGAGGTTGCACAACTTCCATTATTTTTAAAAAAATTTGTAGTTGATGTGGTGTATCCATTTTTTTACATCATTCAACAAAATTTCCATTTTTTCCAACACTCCTATATCTTCCTTTCCACTTCATTCAACTAGATGTAGTCTAGTCCAATGATTATCAATCAACTCAAGTGTTATGGGTGTTAATGGACTAAGACGAGCTAACTCATGTGCACATGGAAGTCCATGTGAATTTCGAATGACACAACCATAAAGAAATTCATCATCTCCAACGGATTTCATGCGAAGTAATTCCGAATGAAGTAAGTCAAGAGCCACGATACTGACTACACCTCATAGATTTTTGAACTCCCATATGTGAAAAATATGTTTCACTCTGCTTAAGCTTTGTTCGAACGAAGTTTTTAATTCGGTGAAGGATAACTCCAACAATGGATGCATTTTACTCCAACCTTGCTTGAAATTGCATTGACAAGTGGCTAAGTGTTTTTTAAACTTTGAATGAGCCGATTTGGCCCTACATGTAACAAACAAATTAGTATTAACAAAAGGGACAAATAATTAGTAATGTACTCACACATATGAAAATAGAAGAATAAAAGAGGAGACCTATTCGCTGTATAGTTCCCAAAATGCATATACTCGTTGGTCCATAATTGAACAAATCTATCCTTATATGGATCTAACCATTGCTCATGTACATATTTCAATAACAAATTGTATTTGCCATACCTTTCATGCAACAAATATAAGTTTTCATTATACACATTACTATTTGCGAGCAAACAAGTTGATTTCAATCACCTAAAAAGGACTTTTATCCTCCACATCCATTTCATTCATATTCCTCTTCTTTCCCATAAAGTGGCAATGTTATTTTTGATATGCCACTTGCACAACATATGAGCGGAATTTGGAAAAACTATCTCAATAGCGCCAATGCCAACTCTCGATCGCTTGTAAATACATTAGGCATTTCTACGTCACAATCAACCATGATGGATTTCAACCGTTCCAATGCCCAAATGTAATTTTCTTCACTTTTCGCCATTAAATAAGTAATGGAAATACAAAATGTGTAATCCGTAGATGTAACACCTACTATACCTAGTAGTGGCATCTTTACCTATTAGTTTTGTATGTGCACTCCAATATAATGGCTCGAGGAAAAGTTCTTAGAAAACCTAAACTCGTCGGATGTTCCTATAAAATATCTTTGATAATATCACTTCCATCTAAAGTCTTACGATGCCATTCAAAGTATCCAAACTCTTTTAGCTTACTGAGCAAATATTGTATTTGAGAACACCTCCTCATTCTATTGAATTTTGAGCATGAATCACATTATATATCGTTTTGATGGTTGTACAATTGGAAGGATCATTTCTTTAAGTGTATGCAAAATTTCTTTGGCTTTCACCATATTTCAATGCATTTCAACCGCTAGTTCGATCTCTCCTTCACTTAACCTACCTGCATACGAATGCCACTCATTATGCTTCAACTCGAAATGGTTATGCATACCGTTGACTACAATCAAATGTCATTCATCCAAATTACCAAGTTTCACGCCTTTAATCCTAAATGGACAATTACATTTTTTAGTACCCGTCAATCTATAATTTGTTGAATCTTTAATTTTCTTCCTCTTATAAACACCACTACGCTCACATGCAAACATTATTCGAGGTTTTTTAGTAGATGCACCGGTATCCGATTTCAAAATAGCGATTACAAAACCCAGGCGTTTTCCCATGTTACGAACCCATTCAACCAATTTTTCACGTGATTGGTATATCTACATAAACAAAATATTGTATTACCAAATTGTATACTACATTCCAAAATTTTAAAAAAAATTCACTCACATCATATGTTGTAAACTCATTAGTGTAGTCCAATATAATTTCATTCTCATTTTCATCTTCTTTATTTGATAATGCCATAAGCTGTAAAAAAAATTAAATTATGCAACAAGCTATTAGGGAGGTATTTACAGTGGCAAATATTTACCGGGCTTGGCAAATATTTGCCGCCCCTGTAAATTAAAAAAAAATTGTCAAGCACTGTCACAAACCATATAACAAGCATTGGTGGTTCCATAATCTGTAAACAAAAAATTACGCAAAAAGCAGTGTCACAAACAACCATGCAGTGGAAAAGCGTGGTTATTTCAGACAAGCACACATTGTTAGTGCGTGGTTGTTTCAGACAAGCACGCATTGCTAATGCGTGGTTCCTTCACACAGACACGCACTATCAATGTGTGGTTGTCTGAAACAACCACGCTTGCCACCTCCGCGATGTCTACAATTAAAACAAAATTAAATGTGAATGCTTGCAGCATGTGCAAACTCAGCAAACTCAACGTTAGTAGTAGTAGAATCATCGAACTCCATCATTTTGATGAAAAAATTTGACAACTTGTAGATTGAATTTGGATTTGGAATTTAATTTGATAGAGGAATGAAGTTTTTAGGATTTTGGAGGAAAGTTAGAAAGTGAATAAGTAAGAACGTAAGAGAAGAGATGAGAGGGTATTTTTTTCTTTATTTTTTTTTCAATTGGGGGGGGGGCAGTGGGACTCAGCATTTTTTTTAGTTTAAATAGAATTAGTCTTTTTCTGTTGAATGTAAGTGATTAATTTATTTGGAATAGTTATTATGGTAGACAATAGCCTAATACAAGCTTCACAGATTCTCTGAAACAATTTGTATTGCTTGATATTTACACAACATAGTTTGTGCCTATTAGTTTTCAGTCTACAACCATGTGCATTCATTACAATTCTTATCCAATCAAGAGTAAAAATAATACTATATGCAAAGTGAGTATTTTTAAATGGAAATGAATTTTTTACAACCTTTTTACATAACCAAAATTCTCACACCGTTGAGACGACTATCAGTTTGATTCCTAAAATATTTGTAATCAAATTATTTTTCACTTTAATAGTTAATGAAGAATGACAAACTTTGAGGCTAAGTTTTATGTATGGGACAATATTGTTAGATTTTTGTTGTTTGATTAACATTGTAAGTTACTTCAAAATATTTAGTTGAAAACGTTTCCGACTACACCATATGCAGTCTATTTGCTATAGATGCCCTTGTGAAGAATGGTGGTTAAATTTTTAAGAACTTATACCGTTTGATTAATTATTTCTCTATTACAATATGTTTTAATGTGTAGGTGTGGATTTTATTGAGATATTTGAAACGGTGGATAAGATCAGTGCTGAAAAATGTACTGGTGCATTATCTCACTTGGAGTCTGTTGACTCTATTCGATTGCCTACTAAACTAACATTCTCTTCTCGTTTTTAAAAGGTGTCTTGTGAGGTATGTTATTATTAATAGCTTTGAATGGAATATTATGTTTTGAATTGTTTTGTGTATTTGTTTGTTCAATATTCAACTATGATGTATGATGCATTATCTCACTTAATAGATTGATTTGATGACTAACTGACCATGATTTGATGATAACCACTGGGTATAATAATTCTGTTTTGAATTACTATATTACTTCATTACCGTCGCTCCCAATGGTGGATCCATTTCATTTTGAATTACTAAATTCCAACCATAATTTTTAAGTACATTTCATATACTATTTCTCATGTACATTTAGTATATTCATGCAATTAGCAATTTGTTCTTAGTTTCATATTGTATATTCTTAAATCATTACTCAGATAATGGGAATCTTACCGTCACCATAATTCATGCACCTACCTTACAATAGTGTGGCATTAATTTTAACTCCATTTAGCAAGAAACTTAATGTTATGACGATTTCGACTCAAGACCACTCAACTCAAAACCCCAAAGCATAGTGGAAAAACGAGATCGTGGGAAATAGCGCAAAAACAACCAATCGATATCTCAAACCAAACTCAACCAATCCAAATCCGATTACAATCACCAAACAAGCACTATAGAAATAAAGCAATAACGAAGAATAAATCACACACCGATTTATAGTTGTTCCAATAACATTATGTTAGTGTACATCCACTTTGAGAGAGCTTTTATTAATACCAATGAGAAGAGTACAAGAGATTGATTACATGATCACAATATTCACTCTAGAATATTATTTTGTGGAGATTAGAATTAAAGAAATTAGGATTTTCTAAACCCTAGTGATGAAGGATTAAAACCCTTGATTAAAACCCTTTTGAAGTGCTACGCTTTCAAATCAGAAAATAACTAATATAGGAGAGTTGAAAACCTAGGCAAATTTCCGAAATGCCCCTTGAAGCTTCACAAATCATCACACCAAACCCGGACCCAAAACTGCAGAAATCCTCGGCACAGACGTCTGTCATATGGTGACAGACGTCTGTTAGAAAACTCGGGAAACAATTTCCTTAAGCCACAGACGTCTGTCTCCAAATGACAAACATCTGTCACAATGTTCGGGTTCCAAACCTTAAAGCAACAGACGTTTGTCCCTCCACGAAAGACGTCTATGCTATTGCTCCAAGCAGCACTTCCCCTCTCTTCGCCATGACTTCTACCTCCGAGTTTCGATCTGTGAACCGTCTTCTCCGTCACCAAGCTACTTCCGACCACTTCAATTCTCCATACAGTATCGCCAAAATTCAACAATCCACCTCGACACTATGTCCATCTCCCTCTCCAATGGTATCATACCATCACAACAACCGATAGCACCGACTATCACCTCTTCTACCTTCAACCAAACATGAATGCTTTCCCAATGAGCTCTGGCAAAGCTACCACCCATTGTACTCCATCAACAAGCTCAGGCAAAGCCCCCGCCTGCTAACGAAGTGTTGAAAACATCCAAATCCTAAACTGCCTCACCAAAGACTAAAGTGCTAAGGAGTGTAAACTAGCACTCACCAAGAAGATAGAATCACAATCTCTCGCCGATACTCTTCTCCATCCATAACCAAGCTCCTCTCTCAACTGTGCCACCCCGTGGCACCTAGCACTTCAACAAGCGAATCAAGTTCGAGTAATGCTCGAACTTCCTAATCGGCAATGCCTTAGTGAACATATCCACCGTGTAATCCTTTGTGTGCACTTTTCAAAGATATACTTGCTTATCTTCATCCATGGCTATCAAAAATGACTCTCTCACTTCAATATGCTTAGTCCGTGAGCTAAACGCCAAATTCTCCGCCAAGTGAATAACACTCTGGCTATCACATTGAACATCAATGCTATCATGCTCGAATCCCAAGTCACACAATAATCGCCTCAAATAAAGTGTCTCCTTTGCTGCCTCCACTGCGGCTATCAATTCCGCCTTCGTAGTTTATAAAGCAACAACAGTCTACAATCTCAATCTCCAACTCATGGCCGTACCACCAAGTGTGAAGACATATCCGGAAGTTGATTTTCTTCGATCCCTATCATCGGCGTAGTCCGAATCACAATAACCAACCAACTTGCAATCCATCCCCTTACTACCACAAAAAACAAGACCATGAGATGATGTACCTCTAAGGTATCTCAATATAAGCTTTGCATGCTTCCCAATTCGATTTCCCCGGATTAGCCATATACCGACTAACCATCCTGAAAACATTTGCAATATCGGGCCTTGTACACACCATAGCATACATTAGACTTCCAACCGCACTAGCATAGGGCACCTTTACCGTATAACCCTTGTCTTTCTCCAAGATAGGTGATCCCTTACTCGAAAGCTTCATATGCAAAGGTAAATGTGTATTTGACGCCTTTGCATTCTCCCTGCTAAACCGGCAAAGCACTTTCTCTATATACTCCTTTTGAGTCAATTTCAACTCAAAACGCTTTCGATCCCTTTCTATTTCCATGCCTAATATCCTCTTTGCTTCTCCAAGATCCTTCATTTCGAACTCCAATTTCAAACTCAGTTTTATTGTTGATTTCATTCTTATCCTTAGAAGCAATAAGCATGTCGTCCACATACACGAGTAAATGCACCCAAAATCATTTTTTAACTTCTTTAAATATACACAAGCATTCTTGATGCTTCTATCTAAACCATTTTCAAGCATAAAATGATCAAATCTATTGTACCATTGTCTAGGCGATTGCTTTAAACCATATAGTGATTTCTTTAACTTGCAAACCAAATTTGACTTACCATCCACAACAAAACCTTCCGGTTTCTCCATGTAGATGTCTTCATCCAAGTCACTATGCAAGAAGGCGGTTTTCTCATCAAGTTCCTCGAACTCCAAGTCATTAATAGCAACTATAGCAAGTAATATCCGGATTGAAGTAGGGCGCACAACCAGTGCAAATATCTTATCATACTCCTTTCCCTTCCTTTGTGCAAACCCCTTAGCCACTAGCCTAGCTTTGTATCTCCCATTGTCCTTCACCTTGTATATCCATTTGCACCCAATAGCACGGTTTCCATTAGGAAGTGGAACCAAATCCCAAGTTTGATTCTCAACAACGATTGCATCTCTTCCTCCATGGCACAAATCCACTTCGAGCTATCACTCGACTCCATGATGTCATCAAGGTCCATCGGCTCATCTTGGACTACATGAAGAGCATAGTAAAAATTATCACAAAAGCTAAGATAGTTTCAATCACCATATCTTTCGGGTGGCCTTATAGCATGACGACCAACCCGAGTAGCAATACCATCACCCGAACTCCTTTCGCCTCCACCTTGAACCGAATCCTCTCTAGAATCATGCACATCACCAACACTACTAGAGGCACCATGTGGACTATGTGATGTCACATCAACTGCTTCCTCCTCACAAGCATCTCCAACTACTCTACTCCTTGGACAAAATGTGGGAATAACTTCCGTCTCCTTTGATTCACCATGAACCAAATCCGGAACATCCGATGATCTCTCATTCTCCTTGAACATAGCCGACTCATCAAAAGTAACATGACAAGAATTCAAAACCTTCTTCTTTTTCGGATTACAAATCTGATAGCCATTTACACCGCCGTATAGCCAAGCAAGACCCCTTTGAAAGCTCTAGGTTCAAGCTTATCATTTCCCGGATCATGCATATAAATCGGACTACCAAACTCAAGTCAATGTTCTTTCCCTTCCACACTTCCTCCGAAATTTTGTTACCAATAGTCGAGCACGGAATTCGATTAATAATATGCACCATAGTTGACAAAGCTTCGGCTCAAAATCCCTTAGACAAACCCAATGTCAATCTCAAGCATCGAGCTTTCTCTAGTAGAGTGTAGTTCATCCTCTCCACAACACCATTCGACTGCGGATCTCTCGGTGTAGTAAAATGCCTCTAAATACCATGATGCTCGCAAAACTCCAAGAACTCTCCGAAAAATACTCTCCGCCATTGTCGGACCTTAGAGCCTTTAAAGACTTGCCACTCTCATTCTCAACAAGGGCTTTCAATGCTTTGAACTTTGCAAATGCCTCTGACTTAGCCTTCATTAATACATCCATACCTTTCGAGAGAAGTCATCAATAAAAGAAATATAATAGCGAGCTCCCCCCAAAGAAGCTATCGGTGCCGGTCCCCAAACATCCGTGTGAACATACTCAAGAACTCTTCTCGAATCTTGTTTTCCCTCACCGAATGAAACTTTAGTTCACTTCCCTATGACACATTCCTCGCAAAACTCTAGTTTGTTGAAAATCTCTCCATCGATCATCTCCCTCTTTCGAAGAATATCCAAACTCCTCTTCGAGACATGGCCGAACCTCAAATGCCACAACCTAGTCACATCCAAGCCACGACAACTATCAACTAGTACACAAGTTTCACCTTCTATAGTCACTCCTTGAAGCAAATAAACACCATTAGTCCTAGCACCCTTCATCACCACAAGCGCACCCTTCGAAACCCGCAAGCTATCACTCTCAATAGTGATCTTACAGCCTAAAGAATCTAGCTGCCCCAAAGTGATAAGAGACTTCCGAAGCCCTGGAACATAGCATACATTAGTGAGAGTACGAACCACTCCGTTAAACATCCGAATTTGCATGGAGCCAATGCCTTTTGACTTACAAATAGCACCATTACCCATAACGATTGAATTTCCTTCTTTGTAGATGTAAGAAGAAAAACAATTCCTATTTGGCGTCATATGATAAGACGCTCCCGAATCGAGCACCCGTTTGCTACGCAAAACATCCGATGCTACCGCCGTCAATACATCTACGTCTCCCTCACCAATACCACTCTCCACTGCAACCGATGAATATGCTACTTCCTTCCTTGCCTTCTCCTTGTCTGAACACTCATTCTTCCAATGACCGGGCTTCTTACAAATATAGCACTTGCCCTTTCTTTCCTTCGACTTTCCTCTCTAACCAGGGTTCCTTGATTTCAAACGCCCCCGGTTCTCCTTATTCGCATATTTCTCCTTCTCTATAAATAAACCTTGACCATTACTGGCACCACTACTCCCAACACTTAACTCCTTCATTTGATCTAGCAATTCCTCACTAAGAAGACCCATTTTGACATCATCCAACATCAATGTATCATGGCCATATGTGACAGCCCGAGTTTTCATACACGAAAAATCGAACCATTTAAGTTAAGGAGAAGAAAGAGGTAGAAGAAGAAAGTGGAAAACAACATCAGAATCTAACCATCGCAGCAGAATAAAATATAATATATAATAACAGATCTTTACACAAATCAAAAACTATATCTGTTTTATACAATACATCATCAAAATACATCATCAGAGTACATCAACATCCATAACATACAACTGAATACACAGCGTAAAAATAATAGCAAGTACGGGAGTACGTATCGTCATCCAGCTCGTCTCCTGAGCTCCACAGCATCATATCCTGAACCTGTTTATCTCGGTCTGACCCGAGCATCATATAAAATAATACCCGAGTCAGTCTGGAATACCAGCGTGAGAAAATCACACTCAAATTGATTATTAAAGTTTCAAAATCCTTTTGAAAATAAAAGCATCTCGTAAGACCTCGCCACAAATAAACATGTCGGGTTTTTACCTTACGATAGCTAAAACATTTTATATCAAAATCCTCTGATATTATAATAGTGTCTATATACAAATACTTATAAAATAGCCGAAATTGTTACATTCATTAAATTCCGGCATACTAGGTATACAAACAAATACCGTACAAGACGCGTAGGGAAAATGGATTTCCAACTAATGACTAGGCACTGGGGTACCACCTGTCACAATACGTGGCCTAGATCACAGTACCGAGGACCCACCCTAAGTCCCCTGCAACACAAGGCCGGAATCACCTATGGACAATTCCGAATATGATCACCCCACGGTTGGGATCAGCAACCGCACCACTAAGCCGAAATAAAAGGGACATCTAGACAAGGATGACCATACTCTCCAGTGGGCGCTACCCACGAAGCCTTGCTGCATAACCCCTGATTTTCAGTCATTCCCGGTTGATGAGGTTCGAGGCTAAACGATACCTTTTTCAGAACATATCCCTTAGAATGCCCATCGTCTGCTGACGATGTTCCGGAAGCATTCATCCATACAAGTCCGTCCCGGGTCCGAACGGAACCGAAGGCACTATTCCTACTACATCCATTTTGGAAATATCCTCAGGATTATTAGCGACTAGCCCTTGCACTTCACTGCTCCATCTTCGACTCCGAACACATTACACGAAACGTACAAACCGGATCGAAGTGGTTTTCGAGAAATTAATCCCGATCCCGGTCTCTTCGAAACGATCAGCGCATTTGGCCAATATTGATAGTCGGTGATTTAACTATCAATTTACATTCACAAGCAACCATCACACAATAAATAATTTCCCACATTATTTATTAACCTCAAATATCTTCGCAAGATATATTTCCAAATTTTCAAAACTCATTTGGAAACAATTTCAAAACAATTCCCGCTTACGGAATACATTCCCAAATATTAATTTCCTCTGAAACACCAAGTACAAAACACTTTTAGATTTTAAAATAAATTAAAAACTCTTTATTATAAATATACTTTATAACATCGAAGTTTAAAACTACTTTTAATACTTTACTAAAATATATGCTTATGGAATATTTAAAATGAAACCACTTTATAAATATAAACTAACTTTCTTTCTTTTTTTAAAACATAATACCAAATCACTTTTATATAATTACTACAATAATAGATTTTTGAAAATACTTACTTTAACAAGTTAACATTTAAAAATAATCAATTTTCTAAAACATGCTTTTTAAAACATATTAAAACTTTTAACTTATATTTAAAACTACCTTGAAAAATGTACTTGGCTATCCAGAGAAATTCACTTCTCATTCCCATCCTTTAAAAATAAATCAACATTTATTTTTAAACCAATTCATATCCCTTTATAAATTCCCACCTTGAATTTATATTTTCTAATATCCACTGATATTTTATTTTATTTTATATACCCAGTTTATAAACTTTAAAATCTCACTTCTCTTTTAAAATTCCAATTTTAACAACTAAATCACTTTCAGTTGATTTTCAAATTTACTTTACTTTACTTTGAAATAAATTTCCTTTGCTACTTCATTTATTCCAAAATACATTAACTTTTAGATTTTTATTCCTTATTACGAGTTAAACCCCTTTTACCAATATCAATTACAGATTCCAAAACTTCTTATTTATTCTTTAATTAATTTTAATCCTTAATTTCAAAAATAACTTCTTTTATTCTTCAAATAATATCACTTAAGTATAAAATTTATTATCCCTTGTAAATTCAAAATCCCCTTATTTCATATTTGTTAAAATTCCAAATCACTTTATTTTTATTTCAATTCGTTATAAATTTTATCCCAATTCCTCGAATTATTTTACTTAAACTTTTATTCCTTTATTTCTTTTCAAAAATTCAATTCCATAGATTTTAAAATTTATTATACTGGACAATCCAAATCAACCACATCATCCAATATAAAATCATCACAGGATATCAAATATTCAGAACACATAATATTAAATAATCTAATAATTTTGAGGAATCCAGTTGGATCCCTCCAACCTGTTTCCCTGCATCCATAGACGTTAGCACAATATAAAATACCAATTCCACTTCAAGGTGGAATATCGTGGTATATGGGATTAAATAAATATCATCCGCTATTATGCGGCGCATAGGGTCTCATCCGCTATACAATGCGGGAATATCAACAACTCCAATATATACATATGCCAATATGTATATATTGGTATATGCTACTATATATAATATAGCACATCCAAAACAAGTCAACCATTCAATCAATTATTTAAATTTAACCATTTAAATTGAAAATAAAATTCAGCTGAGTGAGATTAACTTACCTTTGATTTTGTTTGGAAATCCATCCAACCCAACTTGATTTTCCTTGATTTCAGACCTTGTAAAAATATTAGATGATTTTATTAATATTTGAACTTATTGAACAATTACTTTCCTTTTGATAAATTTAATTAAATTCAAACTAATTATCTCCCTTAATAATATTTCCGTAACTACAATAAATCAAATAGGTGAATTAATATACCTTGCTGTTATATATATATATATAGCCGATTAAACATTTAAACAAACTGTTTTATATCTGGCTATTAGTTCTTGATAAGTACAATAATAATCGTTTGTTAATTTACACGTTTTTAACTTAAGTAGCCTTTTAAACTTAAATATTTTAAAATTTAATTACCTCAATTCAAACTGGAGAACAAAAGTGGATGGGGTATAGCTCGAATACTCAAAACGAGACTACTGTCCTCACCGTTCATCTCCCCGTGCCCCGACCTCCATCACCATGCCTTGCGATCGAGCCTCCTACCATCGCTGTGAACTCCAGCCAGACCTACCCAGCCGCACTCGCCACCATACTCGAACCCTCGTTCACCTCCATCCCAGTCGAACTCCACCTCGATTTCGTTTCAAATCGCGTCGTCCCAACGCCAGCTCGAACGAACTTCCAACGACGCCGCTGCTTCCCCATGAACGAGCGACTTCATCGCGACGAACCGCGACTTCTCCCCCTTCCCGCTTGAACGATCTCGCACCCCTCTCTCTTTCTTCAAATCGCGAATCGTTCAGGTTAAGTGGAGGAATTCAATCTTAAAGAAGAGTGAACGGAAGAGGGAAGTGAAATAGGAGTGGCACACGCGATTGAGATGAAGGAACAAAACGTTCGGCCATTAGAGATTTTCTTCTATTCGATTTGTATAAAATTTTGAACGAGCCTGTATTTTTTTTTCTTTAAGAATCTGAAGAGGAAAACTCGTTAGGGATTTGAAGAAGGCTCGGGATATTTTGTTTTAAAAGAAAAGTGTGTTCGAGAAGCCAAAAGAAGCGTGTTGGAGAAGCTGAGAGAAAAATACGGCTGATGAAAGATTTTTGACAAATGAAAAGATGTACGATATTTAGAATTAAAACAATTAATAATTCTAGGCGTTTATATACCGTACGATCACACGACAACTCCGATCACTGCGAAATTTGAAATCCGATAATAATACAATATTACGGATCCAATGGAACTGGTTTCGTCGAATTCCGAGACTGTGCCTCGGAAGGCTATTTTGAACGTCGATATAACCGATATATTTTTAAAACTAAACAGATCACCTCCGAATTTAAATTTTAAAACTTCTATTATCGTTATTATTATCAATATAAATTTTTATAAGCCTTCAAATTATTTTTAACAGGCTTTAAATCCCAGATTCAATATCTTACCCAATTTCGATAATTAAATCCACCAATTACTCATCCAATAAATACTGTATATTTGAAATTAAAGTTAAAATATAACCTTTGAATATTTAAAATTAATTAAATATTCCAATTTCAAATATACAAAAATTTCGGGTCGTCACATTCCTCCCCCCTTAAAAGAATTTCGTCCCCGAAATTACTAGTTAAGAGGAATGATCTATAATCCATTAACTATTTCCTCAACCCAAATAGTTTTAACAACTTGCCCAAAACAAAACCTTTTTACTAAAGACACACTATCCCACTTATTACCTTCCAAGCCTATCCATAAGTTCCAAACAATATCACTTCTTATCAATTCAAATTTTAAATTTGAATTCAAATTTTAAATTATCAAAAATTTCTCAAAATTTTTCTAACTCTCTAAATTTTCGAAAATTTTTGCCAGCGTCTCCTTTGCGTGGCTAGCTCGGTACTACTACAAAATGGCTCTACGGCCTCCCAATCTCAAAAAGAAAACAAAAAGCCAAGTGGCTGGATCAAAAACCCAATCAAATTTTATATAGAAATTCAAATACATACCTTTTTAGTCGGGCAATTCAATTTTATCTTCTAAAATCAAAAATCCCAATTTATCCATTGCTTTTATACACCTGTATATCCTATTAAGCAATGATATCCAATCATAGGATTCAAAATCATTTTAGACATTTCCTTTACAAATTTCAATATTTGCTTTACTTAAGCCCGTACGATGCACATATATCATCCGTACGAAATATCACATTCGATCGCTCATTCGATCACACAATTTCACTTCCGAACTAGTATCTTCCACCCGACTTCCTAGTGCGGACTCAGATCTGGTTTCTTGATCAAAAACCGTCATTCTCCTTGCATAGCCACAAACTATGATAGAGAATATCCAGAATCAATCAACAATCCATATCCAGGTTCGCCGTCAAAAATCGAGTGAAAAATCCTACTCGGATCGGTATAATCACCTCGAAATTCTGTGCTCGAATTCTGAATCAAATAGCTATGCGAATAAAATAATATACGTACATCCTACGTATTAATTTCAATTGATTATCAACTATATCAGTTTCTTTTATTCACATTCATTTTAATTTCTATTCACTTATCCCGAATTATTATCCCGTTTCATAACTTTCAGTTTTAAATCTTCATTCAGTCATTTACTCAGTATTTTCCTAATACCAATTTACTTAAGAATCTCACCATACTTCTTAAGTTCAATATAAATAGTTTACATACTACTTACATTTATTTCCACTTCACTATTGAAGTTCATATTAAATTCAAATCACTTTTGCCCTTTACAATTCCATTTGATTTCAATTTGGCTTCCATTTTGAATATTGAATTAGCTACACTTACTAATTAACTTAAATCTCAATTAAAATTTATTTACAAACTTTACTTTCCTTAGTTCCTTCGATTTCACATCACTTTACATTCACATTTGAATTAGATTTCAATATCCAGTTTCAATTTTATTTGCTTAGCAAATTTAAATCATTTATCGTTAATGAAAATTTTCAAAAATTTTCTAACTCCCAAAATTTACGGAAAATTTTGGCGGAGTCTCCTTTGTACGGAGGGACTTCTGCGATATCGCAGGATGCACAAATATATATATACATCGGCCTCAGGCCGGAAATCACAATATATCAATATAAGCAGTTCATATCTCCTATTTTGAATTTTTTCATAGGCGTACCTTATTTTAGCATTTTTAAAGCAAAGCGGTTATTTATTTTAGCATGTTGTTCCATCAGATTCAGCCAACCGGCTTCCCTGAACCTGTACTAACTCAATTACAACATGTAAGTGCCAAATATACAAAGTTTATTTACATTTCACTAAAATTTAAATTGCTAAAACATGGATTCTACAAACAATGCATGTTATATACTTCCATAAGCACATATGAAATGTTTCGACACTTATTCCAATTTTTTTTTTTCCAAACAATACTCAACCCATTCCATTTAATTTATTCACATCCATTTATTTAGCTCGGAAACAATCCAGGCTATTTCATTCAATAATTAATTCTCAATTGATTTAAACACCTCGATTTGAGTACAATCTTCATCCAACATTTACTTAAGCTAACAACTTAAGTTCATTTCCATTGCAGTTTGCACCAATTCATTCAATTTGTCCCTTTTTAATTCTAAATTCAATATTCCGTTCATTGAATAATATCCAAGGCCATTTTCATTCATACCCACTTGAATTTTCGTTTGCAATACAAGCCATCACTATTTTAATTCAAATTTTCATTTTTGTTTAACACATTTCCACTTATATTTAATGTGTTGATACTCCAAGTCGAATTTTAATTAATAACTCAAATTCTGATTCTACTATTCATTTTTAATTCACTACCCAATTTTATTAATTCACAATTCAATTTCTATTTAACCAATTTAAATTCCATAACCCAAACTCATTTGGATAATATTTCAAGGTCATATTCCATTTATTTATACTTGAGTTCATTCACACTTAAGTTAATTTTGTTCCAATTTATTTCACTTAACAGCATCCAAAATATATGTGTCGAGCTTTATTTATATTATCCACATTCGATTTGTTAGTATTTTATCTCGGATTGCAATTAATAATTTCTACATAATCTAAGTTCATTTCCCATTTCATATCCAAATTACAAAATCAACTTTCTTTCAGCCAATTAAGGTTCTATTTCCATAATCCATTACTTCATTAAGTAATTTATTCCAATTTATACCTAATATTTGGTTTATTTCATCACTTCCATCCATTAAAAGCAATCCCATTCACATTTTACTCTTTATTCCGGATTATACATTAAATTTAGTCAAGTATATTTATTTATTTTTATTTGTTTTTCTATAAACATTTTAAAATAAGATTCCAGAGTTTTTAACAATTTCCCATAATTTCAAAATCACTTTTGAAATCAATCACATCCAAACTCCTTTGGTATATTCAGCTATCTCTTTGAATTTCAAAACCAAATCTAGTTTTGCAAACAATACCAATTTAACACGGTTTGGTAGCAATTTCTCTTTGGAAACTCGAAAATGAACATCGATGATGCTGCAGTCATCACCGAAATTATTTCCCAGCGACCGGAAGAGAATTAAATGCTTTTATCTCTTTAAAACATTTCAAATATTTTTAAATTTCAAATCTTTCCAGATTCCAAACTCAACTCAAAATATTCCTGAAATAATACCACTTATTATTTCCTCAAACTCTTTGAAAACTATTTCCAAATCTCAAGGAATTTCAAACCTTTCCCAAAATTCCAAACTTAAAATCCATTCCGTTTTATTTTCCACATTTCTCTGGAATTCTATTTTAAAGTACAAATCTCATTTGTATATGAAGTTTATTTCAATTTTATAAATTACATTTGTAATCTATATCTCAAATTTTATTTTATTATAAAATTTTATTCTTTACTTTGGTTATAAATTTCAATTTCTAGTTAAGTTTCCATATATTAATGATAATAATTCCATATTATCACTTCTAACATCCAAACAACCATACATATTAACTAGAAAATCTCAAAACTTTTCTTTATATACAAAAATAATTTGGGTAAAATTATTCCATTTACCCTATTTTTAAAACAATACTATGTCGGTTTATCTTGTTTAAGAGTTTGGAAATCCCTATCGATATTGTGGCGTCCCACACATCGACCAGAATCTATAAACACTCAACCGATAAATCAACACAATATAAAACCACTTTATATTCACTAACAAATACGCACTCATATCTATTAATACTCTCAAAATTCCCACCAGAGCCAAGGTTGTCGCCAGCCTAAGCTCTGATACCACTGTGACAGCCCGAGTTTTCATACACGAAAAATCGAACCATTTAAGTTAAGGAGAAGAAAGAGGTAGAAGAAGAAAGTGGAAAACAACATCAGAATCTAACCATCGCAGCGGAATAAAATATAATATATAATAACAGATCTTTACACAAATCAAAAACT
This sequence comes from Allium fistulosum, assembly GCA_030737815.1. Taxonomy (NCBI): domain Eukaryota; kingdom Viridiplantae; phylum Streptophyta; class Magnoliopsida; order Asparagales; family Amaryllidaceae; genus Allium; species Allium fistulosum. The sequence goes on from CM060905.1 coordinate 93,370,206, forward strand.
ATATCTGTTTTATACAATACATCATCAAAATACATCATCAGAGTACATCAACATCCATAACATACAACTGAATACACAGCGGAAAAATAATAGCAAGTACGGGAGTACGTATCGTCATCCAGCTCGTCTCCTGAGCTCCACAGCATCATATCCTGAACCTGTTTATCTCGGTCTGACCCGAGCATCATATAAAATAATACCCGAGTCAGTCTGGAATACCAGCGTGAGAAAATAACACTCAAATTGATTATTAAAGTTTCAAAATCCTTTTGAAAATAAAAGCATCTCGTAAGACCTCGCCACAAATAAACATGTCGGGTTTTTACCTTACGATAGCTAAAACATTTTATATCAAAATCCTCTGATATTATAATAGTGTCTATATACAAATACTTATAAAATAGCCGAAATTGTTACATTCATTAAATTCCGGCATACTAGGTATACAAACAAATACCGTACAAGACGCGTAGGGAAAATGGATTTCCAACTAATGACTAGGCACTGGGGTACCACCTGTCACAGTACGTGGCCTAGATCACAGTACCGAGGACCCACCCTAAGTCCCCTGCAACACAAGGCCGGAATCACCTATGGACAATTCCGAATATGATCACCCCACGGTTGGGATCAGCAACCGCACCACTAAGCCGAAATAAAAGGGACATCTAGACAGGGATGACCATACTCTCCAGTGGGCGCTACCCACGAAGCCTTGCTGCATAACCCCTGATTTTCAGTCATTCCCGGTTGATGAGGTTCGAGGCTAAACGATACCTTTTTCAGAACATATCCCTTAGAATGCCCATCGTCCGCTGACGATGTTCCAGAAGCATTCATCCATACAAGTCCATCCCGGGTCCGAACGGAACCGAAGGCACTATTCCTACTACATCCATTTTGGAAATATCCTCAGGATTAGTAGCGACTAGCCCTTGTACTTCACTGCTCCATCTTCGACTCCGAACACGTTACACGAAACGTACAAACCGGATCGAAGTGGTTTTCAAGAAATTAATCCCGATCCCGGTCTCTTCGAAACGATCAGTGCATTTGGCCAATATTGATAGTCGGTGATTTAACTATCAATTTACATTCACAAGCAACCATCACACAATAAATAATTTCCCACATTATTTATTAACCTCAAATATCTTCGCAAGATATATTTCCAAATTTTCAAAACTCATTTGGAAACAATTCCCGCTTACGGAATACATTCCCAAATATTAATTTCCTCTGAAACACCAAGTACAAAACACTTTTAGATTGTAAAATAAATTAAAAACTCTTTATTATAAATATACTTTATAATATCGAAGTTTAAAACTACTTTTAATACTTTACTAAAATATATGCTTATGGAATATTTAAAATGAAACCACTTTATAAATATAAACTAACTTTCTTTCTTTTTTTAAAACATAATACCAAATCACTTTTATATAATTACTACAATAATAGATTTTTGAAAATACTTACTTTAACAAGTTAACATTTAAAAATAATCAATTTTCTAAAACATGCTTTTTAAAACATATTAAAACTTTTAACTTATATTTAAAACTACCTTGAAAAATGTACTTGGCTATCCAGAGAAATTCACTTCTCATTCCCATCCTTTAAAAATAAATCAACATTTATTTTTAAACCAATTCATATCCCTTTATAAATTCCCACCTTGAATTTATATTTTCTAATATCCACTGATATTTTATTTTACTTTATAGACCCAGTTTATAAACTCTAAAATCTCACTTCTCTTTTAAAATTCCAATTTTAACAACTAAATCACTTTCAGTTGATTTTCAAATTTACTTTACTTTACTTTGAAATAAATTTCCTTTGCTACTTCATTTATTCCAAAATACATTAACTTTTAGATTTTTATTCCTTATTACGAGTTAAACCCCTTTTACCAATATCAATTACAGATTCCAAAACTTCTTATTTATTCTTTAATTAATTTTAATCCTTAATTTCAAAAATAACTTCTTTTATTCTTCAAATAATATCACTTAAGTATAAAATTTATTATCCCTTGTAAATTCAAAATCCCCTTATTTCATATTTGTTAAAATTCCAAATCACTTTATTTTTATTTCAATTCATTATAAATTTTATCCCAATTCCTCGAATTATTTTACTTAAACTTTTATTCCTTTATTTCTTTTCAAAAATTCAATTACATAGATTTTATAATTTATTATACTGGACAATCCAAATCAACCACATCATCCAATATAAAATCATCACAGGATATCAAATATTCAGAACACATAATATTAAATAATCTAATAATTTTGAGGAATCTAGTTGGATCCCTCCAACCTGTTTCCCTGCATCCATAGACGTTAGCACAATATAAAATACCAATTCCACTTCAAGGTGGAATATCGCGGTATATGGGATTAAATAAATATCATCCGCTATTATGCGGCGCATAGGGTCTCATCCGCTATACAATGCGGGAATATCAACAACTCCAACATATACATATGCCAATATGTATATATTGGTATATGCTACTATATATAATATAGCACATCCAAAACAAGTCAACCATTCAATCAATTATTTAAATTTAACCATTTAAATTTAAAATAAAATTCAGTTGAGTGAGATTAACTCACCTTTGATTTTGTTTGGCAATCCATCCAACACAACTTGATTTTCCTTGATTTCAGACCTTGTAAAAATATTAGATGATTTTATTAATATTTGAACTTATTGAACAATTACTTTCCTTTTGATAAATTAAATTAAATTCAAACTAATTATCTCCCTTAATAATATTTCCGTAACTACAATAAATCAAATAGGTGAATTAATATACCTTGCTGTTATATATATATATATAGCCGATTAAACATTTAAACAAACTGTTTTATATCTGGCTATTAGTTCTTGATAAGTACAATAATAATCGTTTGTTAATTTACACGTTTTTAACTTAAGTAGCCTTTTAAACTTAAATATTTTAAAATTTAATTACCTCAATTCAAACTGGAGAACAAAAGTGGATGGGGTATAGCTTGAATACTCAAAACGAGACTACTGTCCTCACCGTTCATCTCCCCGTGCCCCGACCTCCATCACCATGCCTTGCGATCGAGCCTCCTACCATCGCTGTGAACTGCAGCCAGACCTACCCAGCCGCACTCGCCACCATACTCGAACCCTCGTTCACCTCCATCCCAATCGAACTCCACCTCGATTTCGTTTCAAATCGCGTCGTCCCAACGCCAGCTCGAACGAACTTCCAACGACGCCGCCGCTTCCCCATGAACGAGCGACTTCATCGCGACGAACCGCGACTTCTCCCCCTTCCCGCTTGAACGATCTCGCACCCCTCTCTCTTTCTTCAAATCGCGAATCGTTCAGGTTAAGTGGAGGAATTCAATCTTAAAGAAGAGTGAACGGAAGAGGGAAGTGAAATAGGAGTGGCACACACGATTGAGATGAAGGAACAAAACGTTCGGCCATTAGAGATTTTCTTCTATTCGATTTGTATAAAATTTTGAACGAGCCTGTATTTTTTTTCTTTCTTTAAGAATCTGAAGAGGAAAACTCGTTAGGGATTTGAAGAAGGCTCGGGATATTTTGTTTTAAAAGAAAAGTGTGTTGGAGAAGCCAAAAGAAGCGTGTTGGAGAAGCTGAGAGAAAAATACGGCTGATGAAAGATTTTTGACAAATGAAAAGATGTACGATATTTAGAATTAAAACAATTAATTATTCTAGGCGTTTATATACCGTACGATCACACGACAACTTCGATCACTGCGAAATTTGAAATCCGATAATAATACAATATTACGGATCCAATGGAACTGGTTTCGTCGAATTCCGAGACTGTGCCTCGGAAGGCTATTTTGAACGTCGATATAACCGATATATTTTTAAAACTAAACAGATCACCTCCGAATTTAAATTTTAAAACTTCTATTATCGTTATTATTATCAATATAAATTTTTATAAGCCTTCAAATTATTTTTAACCGGCTTTAAATCCCAGATTCAATATCTTACCCAATTTCGATAATTAAATCCACCAATTACTCATCCAATAAATACTGTATATTTGAAATTAAAGTTAAAATATAACCTTTGAATATTTAAAATTAATTAAATATTCCAATTTCAAATATACAAAAATTTCGGGTCGTCACACCATAGATCAAACTATTTGAGAAACGCGTCTAATGGTTCGACAACGAACACAACAATATCATTGCCTTTTGCTCTTCCTCAATATTGAAATCTACCGCCTTTATCTTCATTAGCAAATCATCAAACACATTCAAGCGTGCCTTTAGCAAAGTTCCTCCCTTCATCTTATAGGTAAAAAACGTTTGCAATAAGATCAAACGATTAGTTAGTGACTTCTTCATATACAACTCCTCCAACTTGTCCCAAATTCCCTTAGCGATAGTCTCACCATTAATTTTGGAGACAACGTTCTCACCTATAGCAAGTTAAAGTGTAGTGAATGCCCACTCTTCCACTTTCTCTCTCTCAACATCTGAGATGTCTGCTGGCAACAAATGTGTGCCAAACACTACCCGATGCACCCGATTCCACCTTAGAACCGCTTTCATCTTCCATTGCCACTTTTCAAAATCATTATCTCCATTCTACTTGTCAATAACCAATTGTGACCCCGAAGCCGCATACGATCTACATACATACGACACTACACCAGTTGGACTAACCATTGAGTGACCACTAGAGTTGTTATCCGATTCCGACATTTCTACGACCACCTACCAACACCAATGCTCTGATACCAAATGTTATAACGATTTCTACTCAAGACCACTCAAATCAAAACCCCAAAGCACAACGAAAAAACAAGATCGTGGTAAATAGCGCAAAAACAACCAATCGATATCTCAAACCAAACTCAACCAATCCAAATCCGATCACAATCACCAAACAAGAAATATATAAATAAAGCAATAACGAAGAATAAATCACACACCGATTTATAGTGGTTCCACTAACATTGTGTTAGTATACATCCACTTTGAGAGAGAGAGCTTTTATTTATACCAATGAGAAGAGTACAAGAGATTGATTACAATGATCACAATATTCACTCTAGAATATTATTTTGTGGAGATTAGAATTAAAGAAATTAGGATTTTCTAAACCCTAGTTAATGGAGGATTAAAACCCTTTTGAAGTGCTACACTTTTCAAACCAAAAAATAGCTTATATAGGAGAGTTGAAAACCTAGGCAGATTTCTGAGATGCCCCTTGAAGCTTCACAAATAATCACACCAAACCCGGGCCCAAAACTGCAGAAATCCTCGGCACAAACGTCTGTCATATGGTGACGGGTGTCTGTTAGAAAACTCGGAAAACAATTTCCTGAAGCCACAGACGTCTGTCCCTAAATGACAGACGTCGATCACAATGTTCGGGTTCCAAACCCTGAAGCAACAGACATCTGTCCCTCCACGACAGATGTTTGTGCTACTGCTCTAAGCAGCACTTCCCCTCTCTTTGCCATCACTTCTACCTTCGAGCTCCGATTTGCAAACCGTCTTCTTCGTCACCAAGCTACTCCCGACCACTTTAATTCTCCATATAGTGTCACCAAAATTTAACACTTAAGTCACTTATTTATTCCTCTTTCCCAGTATATTGAGTTAATTTTTTCCCTTCACAAAGTGCAATGTGATTATGTTATGGAAAATTGGCATTGCTTTTCTAGTATTTTTTTTGAATTTTGGCAAGGTTAGTTAGTCTCAACATGAAGTTGACGAGGATGACTACTAACTATATCATGAGTGGGTACTGGTAATTTGAGGATGAAGATAAGCAAAACTTCAGACTTTGCCTTTTCTTTTGACTTTTTCCCGTGACGTTATGAATTGCTCTTATATACTATTAATAAAGCACATTTATTCATTACATTACATTAATAAACTGAAACCCAGTTATTAATAGACTGAAGTTCTCTAGAACTTATTCTACATAATCATTTTTTATAGTTGTAGAGAAAGCAATTTGAATATTACTTTTGGAATGCTCTATGGTCTAATGGGAGGAATGTAACCTTAATTTTTGTACTACACTAGGTGACTACTACAGCTCGATTATTATTTGTACCAAAATTGGGCACAACACTCTTCGAACGTATTTGAAGAGATTAAAATGAAGAATTTAAATGTAAAAAGAGGCTAATCTAACAAACACGCCAATTCAAGCAAACAGAAATAGAAAAAGACAGAGATTTATAGTGCTTCGGCATTGTAGCCTACGTCCACTTTGAATGATTTGATCTTTATTGTTGATTGCTAATTGATTACAACAGAGAATAACTCACACACTCAAGTTACAATGGATTTCCGACAGAGTAACAGGGTAATGGAGTCAAGAGTCCCTTTTCTATTGGCATTGGAGTGTTATTTATAGGTGCAGTCTAGAAATATCTGGCTTAGATCTCGGAATACCCCTTCTCACACGTGGGTGGGACCACCAGATCGATCCCTAATCGATCCAAGTACATCTCGTATCGATCAAGATTTGCTCCTTTTGGGCTGAGATCGATCTGAGACATTCTTCAAGTGGTAAGTAAGCTCCTGTGAAAATTTAGTAGCATTTGGACTCGTAGATTTTAAGTTATGATCAATCCAAGATTGATTTTGCAATAGGCTAAACTGTGCATATCGGTCCCTTTGTATTGATCTTCTTCGGAATGATGGCCATTCGTATCGGTCTGCCTTGTATCGATGACATGGAGCGATGACTTAGGGGAGATCCACTTTTTATGGCGCATGCTTGTTTCCTTCACTTGACCATGCCTTCTTCGTATCGGTCTGGAGTAACTTCTTTCGTATCGATGTTTAGAGGCCACCTTCGTATCGTTGCTTCATGTTGCTTTCTTCGTATCGGTCGATGGTTGCTGCTCTTCGTATCGATGGAAAGAGATCGATACAAAATGGATAGAGGGAGATCGATACGAAATGGACCTTTGTCGATGGATGATGGATACAATGGGGAAGGAGTCTGATGGATACGAAGAGGGGTGGCATTTGATGGATATGAATAGAAGAACCTTGTTGGATGGATACGAACTGACGCCTACGAGTCGATGGATACGAACAGGGCTATTGCAAGGTGATGGATACGAACTAAGGCCTTCTCCCTTGATCTTGATCGACCCATATCTTGAGCATACTAACTCCAATTGACCTGAAATTTGGAACGTTGGCTTCCATAGCTTTGCTTGTCGTATTATGTTAATTATAGCATGATCCGGACCCGAACAAAATTCGACAGTATCCATAGTAGACCTGTGTATAGCCGATCTTCGAGTCGAATTGTCTTTGGCTTCTAGTCAAGTCCTTGGTGTCACGGCCTTGCCAAAAGGTGGGATAACATTTGCCCCCCAAAGTACGTATTGTGTGAACATGAGGTGCATTGAAAAGCTGCATATTCTGAAAAAGTTCTATCTGATTCGTTGAATAGTCGTTGCCTTTTCATCAAGAGATGTAACCTTTGATTGATTTCTAGTAATATAAATGTTGAATCGTTGACTGCCAATGATCATGTAGTGTTTTATTGTAACTGAGTGTCGAGTGCTAGCAATTTGTTGTTCACTATTTTGATTTTCATCAGGTGAGCGTTCAATTCCTGTTAATTTTGAAAATTGAATGTTAGTCCGTCATACATGCACGTATATTAACTTGACTCCTATTCACATTTGCACGTTCACGGGTCGTTGTCAAGTCCTTTAGTTTTTTGTTTGGATCGAGTTTTGTATCGATCCTCTCCTGGATCGATGTGAAATTCGAGTTGTAACAACGTTTGATGGTCGTTTAAATACGATTTTGAGAAGTCCTTCCTTCGTATCGATCCTCTCCTGGATCGATTTTGATAAGTTGGGATATATGTTTCGTATCGATGACTATCGATACAAAGTAGATGGTTTTGTGAGATGATTCGTATCGATGGATATAAGCTCTTGTAGTCTTCAAATGGATGGATACAAAATTTTCGTATCGATTGGAAATGAACGATCTAAACATGACTAGGCAGTGGCGTTCGTATTGATGACATATGAGGCCAATTGCTGATGGATATGAACAGCTACACCCCAGATCGATCTGGGTCGATGGATATGAAGAAGGCTCTTCGCATCGATGACATCGTGACCGTTCTAAACGATTTTGATCACTGGGAGATGAAACATCTTTTCTTGTCTTCGAATTCATTTAAATATGATTTGGACTTGGCCAAATTTCCCACTTGCTATCATCTCATTTCTAGCTTCGTATCGATAGAGCAATCGAGAACAAGAACCGTCTTCGTCTTCAACTTGAATAACCCATTAATCTCTCGAACCAATCCTTTAATCTAGGCAATTAACCAATAAAAATCATTGTAGAACGATGAGACTCGAGTTCAACGCCAATTCGTCCAAAGTCGTGGCCGATTCCAGTGATGTCGATGCCAGAGTTAGGTCAGAGCATGGTTGAGGAAGGAGGAAATGGCGCCTGAGCCGCTTGGGGAAGAAGAAGGGTTGATGGATACGAAGGAAAACAATGGAACTTGCGGAAGGGGTTCGTATTGATGGAGGGAGTAGCTTCGTATCGATTGGGGATGATGGGAGTTCGTATCGATCTCGAGCGTTCGATACGAAGACCTGACCATGCGATCGATACGAAGACGTGGCTGACAATCGATACAAAATGGAGGGTTTGCGACCGATACGAAATAATCTTCCGGTGATTGATACGAAATCCCATTTTCCTAGATCGATACGAACCAATCTTCTGGTGATCGATACGAAATGAAGGGTTTGCGATCAACATCAAGAGTCATGGGGACAACCCTTCTTTCACCTTCCTAGAAGCGGTTAGAAATTGCCAAGTAGTGGCAGGAGCCTAGAGCAAGCTAAGCTACTTCAAAACCGAATGGTTCTTCGTTCGGTGTCCATTGGGATTTGCCAGATGGTGGCTAGTTAAATGTAAGTATTCTAACTTCTTCGTCGATAACTGATTAATTCAAGTTGTTGTTGAGCCTAATACCTTGCTTCTTTTACAGCTTCGATCCCATGGCCTAGAGGAGAATGATTCAAAGAGATTGTATGAACTCTCCAATCGGTGTCGGCTGAGCTTAGAGAGATTGACGAAGTTCTCACTGATGAAAACTTAACCGTTGTTGGGCTTATAGAAAGAGGCCAAAGCATTGGACTAGTAGGCGTCCTCAGAATGGCTCCGGCGAGGCATGGAGGAAGAAGAGCCCCTGGAATCGTAATCACTAAATAGGGCGATGATGAGAATGTGCCTGCTAGAGATGAGCCTGCAGCTGTGCCATCGTAGAGTCTTCGATCTTTAGAGTTGAAGAGAAAAGGCAAGACTATTGCCCACAAAGCCACGAGATGCAAAACTGTCATGATACCTCCGCCCATTACAACTGGTATAAGTGCGGAGACTTCTCTTCCACAAATGGAGAGTTCACTAAAAGGATTGGCAGATATCCCCATCCCAGATGACTTAACTTCATATCAAGACCTTGGACTATAGGGGCTTCAAAGTGCTTTAGATATAGGGGAGCCAACTCCTTCGAGCATGGCTGCCACAACCGGTTGGTTGGGGGGTTTGCACATGCACGCACACACTTCACGGTACCACACAACTTCTAACCACATGTTTCTCAATTTTCGAAGATAACTGACTCTGTTTCTCTTTTCATTTTACAGATACGATGTCGAAGCGGGGATCTATGCTCGGTAGTCTCAGTTTTGCGTGCCATGCTTCTAACTCATATTTCGAATCCCGCAGGCATGAATCTGAAAGAGATCGTGACCGTGGCCGCTCCAGTCAAGAACGGGAGCGTTATGAAAGAGAAAGGGAGAGGGAGAGATAGTATCAAAGTAGGCGCCATTCCCGGTCGCGTTCTCCACCACCTAGAGGTCCCTCTAAAGCCTCTGGTTTCGGAAAACAATCTGTTGAAACTTCACATCGAACAACACCTCCCCAAACTTCAAAATCCGGCACACAACGCCGCAAAATTGAGGCAGAAACTCCTATTATCACCGCATCGATTGCTATGGAGCCCACGAGAGAGGGAGCCATCAGAATAGCTAAGTTAAAGACGGATTTCCTGAACATCTGCTTCGATGGCTTCCATTTCCCTCCGAACTTAAAGCGAATCCCTAATGAGGCAGAACAGATGGTGCATGATTATGTGTACGACCTCTACAATTAGTATCGAGAATGGGTGAAAACGGCAGAGAAAGCTTCAGCGGTGACCTTTGATCAGGCAAAAACAATCGAAAAACTGGAGAAAGACCTTGCTTAGAAGGACCGCATAGTACAAGTGCTTACCATTGAGAATGAATCTTCATGGAAGTCTGAAATAAAGGCCCAAAAGAAAGCCGATGAGGCAAGTAATCTATGGAAAAAATACTACAGGAGCATTTAGCCTTGGTCGAGGAGATGGGCCATAGGACCACCATTGTCGTGGCAGAAAGAGATGCCGCGCTCAAGGAGCTTGAGGAGTTAAAGGTGAGGTATACTGAGGTCGTCAAGGAAAAAGACGATGCTAACAAAGCTGCCCAAGAATCATGTGAGCAGACGGTGATGCTCAAGAACGAAAGGGATGCGGCGAACTTGAAGGTCCAAGAAGCGGAGGCCAGAATTGAAACTGAGGTTAAAGCGGTGGAGGCCATGTTGGAAAGTGATATTGAAGATCTCCCGGTCACCTATAACGTCAATGTCTTAAAACACTACAATCTGAGCTGGCTTGAAGACTACCCACTCCATCTATATAATGCTTGGTGCTGCCTGGTAGAGGATGAGAAGGCAGATCGCAACACTTCAAATATTGACGACTTTGAACTTGGAAACCAGATTTTAGTTGAAGATGAGGACAAAGTTCTTCACGATGCCATCGTTGCCTTCGAAAAGGAAGAATTAGCTCCCAAGTACTCAGACGTTAGGAAAGGATCCGGAGTCGAGCATCATGAGGTTAGCTCTGAAATGCCTACAGCGACCCAACCTAAGTTTACTTCTGCAATTGATCCTTCAGCTATTCTGATGTACGACCCTGAAAGGCCGCACATGTCTCTGGTACTTGAGCATGTTTCTGAAGGCACATCGGCTCAGCATGTGAGTCAATCTGAGTAAGGTACTCTAAACACTTTCTCCATCCATCTAAATGCAGGATCATTGTCGGAAGATGTCACTAATATCTTTTCCTATCTTTATTCAGTTATAGATGCTGCATCAGGGGATCCTCCTGCAACCTAAGAATTGCATCATAAACAGGAGGCTATTATGACGGAGGCAACAACCACAACAGCCGCTACATCAACCGGGGAGGTGCACGAGAGCAGTTTCATTCTTGACAAAAAAATGGTGGAAGCACTCCTCGGCCACCAAAGCGACCCAATCGCTGGCCTGCCTTTCGTCATGGGTAAAGATGTGTTTACAACCAGCTCCTCGGTCCCGACTAGCAGCATTCCAGCGGGCGTTAGCGCACAATGGCCTGATGAGATAATGGTAGAAATCACAGCCAAAATAGAGCAAGACCAGCGGGCCAGTAGTATTGGAGGTGGTATGGCGGGTCCCAACCCGGTCCCTATGCGTATTATCTCTCCGAGTGGCACCATCATCGATACCAACGCGCCTCATTCTTCCAGCGTTGAGGGTGCCACCGTTCCTCCAGCCCCACCCGTAGAGAATATTTCGATCTCTGTGAGTTCTAGGGGGGAGACGCTCGTCATTTCCCCGGCCGGAGATAAACTAGCTAAAGGAGGACAGGGAGGTCAGAGCTCGAAGAGAGGACCGGAGGGCAGTACAAGCGGGTCTACGCCGAAGAAGAGCAGGAAGGATAAAAAATCAAAGGCGTAGACTCGCATTTTTTATTCTTCTTTTTACAAATATCTTAGAATAATTTTTTTCTTTTGCTTTTGTAGGCCATGTATAGATGCAGGTTGGCCCCTGCTTATAGGAATTCATTGAAAAGATTTTTGTACATGTCTTTTTTCCAAAGAATAGTAGAAATAAAATTCCTTTTTGTTCTCAGCATAACTCTGTATTCATTTGCTTAAGTGTTTTAGCGCTCTAATTTCCATTCAATGTACTTGTGAGGCTTTAATCTCCGAATCGGACTTGAGTTTGGTTGTTAAGTCCTGAAGTCATGGCTTCATGTCATAACCAAACGTTAAGTCGAGTCCCAACGTTGCGCTGTCTCGATTAGCGGCTTGTACTTGAGTTATGCCCCCAGTTCTGGGGAGAATTGAAGTAGTTGGTCAGCAGTCGTTCTCCGCCTTCAATAATTTTAGCTTAACTTAGTATAAACATAGTTAAAGTGAAATGAGTTTGAGTGGTCGGATCACACTCGCTCATTTGTTGATATTCGCATCCACACTCTAGGGATTAAACTTGTACGCCGGCGGTCGATCACGCCTGCTTAATGTTTGAAGTCATATCCACGCTCTGGGGACTTAAGTTATTTACGGGCGGTCAGTCACACCCGTTTAATACTTCGAATTATATCCGCACTTCGGGGACTTGAGTTGTTCTATGGGCGGCCAGTCACACCCATTTAATACTTAGAATTATATCCACACTTTGGGGACATAAGTTAACCAGCGAGTGGTCAGTCACACCCATTTGGTGTTTATACTCCGACCCACGCTCTCGGGACTAGAGTTAGTTGATGGGTGGTCGATCACACCCGTTTAATGTTTATACTCCAGTTCGTACTTCGGAAATCTGGAGTTGGTTGACAGATGGTCAGTCAAATCTGTTTAAGTATTAGGATTTCGTTCGCACTCTAGGAACGAGGAGTTGATCAGGGTTGTGGACGGCCGGATCACATCCACCCTGAATAGGCAAGCGAAGTCGTAAATGGACAGATCCATCCTCCACGAGCTTGTAAAAAATGAAGGTGAGGTCGTGGATGGACGGATCCATCCCCCTCGAGCCCATGTTTTGGAGTTCGTACTCCAATTCACACTTTGGGAGCCAGAGTTCGTTAGAGGATTGTCGTTTATCAATCCTTTTGGCTTTAGCATGGTTGCTTGCCCCCGAGCTCGGGGTTTCCCTTAGCAAGTGGCCGGTCGGGTCATAGTCACTCCCTATTTGAATAAGTCCCACCGTAAGATGGAACTCAGCTCTTTGTGTATCGTGATGGTCGCATGACGCGTTTCAAGAATCGCCACTCTGGCTTGACGACTTTGCATTTTATTACTGAAATAAGAAAGTACGTCAAAGTCAGTTGCCTTATTACAAGTTCAAATTTCAAAATGAATAAACAAATTTAAAAGGGAAAGCAGACTAAATGAATAAATAAAGCCTGTTATGTGTAATAGCGACGGAGACTCTTGCTGTTCCATGCTCTTGGTAAAGTGAGACCGTCAACAGTTGATAATTTGAATATGCCGTCTCCAAGTCTCCGCTTGATAACATACGGTCCTTCCCATGTTGGTTTCATATGTGAAGGGACTGGATAGATTCTCTTGAGTACAAGATCGCCAAGTTCAAAGGTTCTGGGTCGGACCTTAGCATTGTATAATCGGGCGACTCGACTCCGGTGTGCGGCTGCCCTCAAATCAGCCTCTTTACGCTTCTCATCCAACAAATCCAAGGATTCAGCAAGTAAAATGACATTCGTCTTTGGATCATTATAGGTGACACGGTGAGATGGTACTTCCAATTCAACTAGGATAACGGCTTCAGAGCCGTAGGAAAGTGAAAATGGAGTGTGGCCGGTCGCGAACTTGTGGGTAGTTCGATATGCCTACAGGGCCATGGGAAGTTCGTCGACCCATTTGCCTCCAGCCTTCTCTAGTCGTTTCTTCAGAATGTACTTGATAACTTTGTTAACAGCCTCAACTTGTCCATTTGCTTGAGGGTAAGCAACTGCCAAGAACTTCTTCTGGATGTGGAAATGTTAATAGAAATTCTAGAACTTGACACTATCGAATTGGTCTCCGTTGTCAGTGATGATTGTATGCGGGAGGCCAAAACGACAGATAATGTTGCGTACAACAAAGTTGATTACTTTCTTCGTCATGATAGTAGCAAGGGGCTCAACTTCTGCCCATTTGGTAAAGTAGTCAACCGCAATGATGGCGTACTTCGCACCACCTTTAGCCAGAGGTAAAAACCCAATTATATCGATGCCCCATGTGGCGAACGGCCATGGACTGACCATCTGGGTGATTTCAGTAGGCAGAGCTCTCGGAATTCTGGCATGCTTCTAGCATTTTTCACATTTCTTGGCATAGTCTGATGCGTCTTGGTTCACTGTCGGCCAGTAATATCCGTATTGGAGTATCTTCTTAGCAGGGGCTTGCCACTAGTGTGATCGCCGCATTCTCCCTCGTGCACATCATGTAACACTCGTTTGATCTCGTCGTGGGCGATACACTGGAGTAAAGGAATAGAGTATCCCCTCCTGTACATGACTCCATTCTGGATAATGAATCGCGAAGCTTTCCGAAGAACCTGTCTTTTCTCACTTCGGCACTCTGGCAAAGCTCCGTGCTCAAGATAATTTTTGAACGGGGTCATCCATCACTCCTTCTCGGGTGTTGCCTCATACACCCAGTCTGTCTCTATTTGGTCGATACTCGGAGAGGTAAGTATCTCAACGGGGACGAGCCTCATTTGCTGTGCTTCACCGGTGCTGGCTAGCTTTGCTAAAGAATCGGCTTTCTGATTGTGCTCTTGGGGTATGCAGTAGATGGCATAGTAGTCGAATTGATTCAACACTTCCTGAACCAGAGCAAGATAAGCAGCCAACCTCCGGTCTCTAGCTTGATATTCTCCTCGAACTTGGCGTACGACCAGTTGTGAGTCATAATTAACCTCCACGGTAATAATTCCCAAGTCTCTGGCAAGTCTAAGTCCGGCGAGTAAAGCTTCGTACTCGGCCTGGTTGTTAGTTGCACGGAAATCAAACTTCAAAGCATAGCATATGGATCGACCTTCTAGAGTTTCGAGCACGACTCCAGCGCCTGAGCAGCGGTCGTTTGATGCACCATCAGTGTATAACTTCCATATGTATTTGGGAGATTCACTGGTTTCGGGCAAGTCCTTCGGTATACCGAATTCAACTATAAAGTCAGCCAGAACTTGTCCTTGAATGGTTCGCCTTAGTGTGTAAGCAATATCGAATTGATTCAACTCAATGTTCCACTTGAGCAACCTTCCAAATGTCTCTGGTCGTGTAAGGACTTGTCGTAACGGCTGATCAGTGTAGATAGTGATTGAATGAGCCTGGAAATAAGAACGGAGCTTTTGCGAGGCAATGACGAGGCAATAAGCTAGCTTTTCCAACTTCGGGTAGTTTCTCTCTGCCCTAGTTAATCGCTTGCCGATGTAATAGACCGGTCATTGTATCTGATCCTCTTCCCGAATCAATGGAGCACTGATCACGTTCACTGAAACCGCTAGATAGATGTACAATCTTTCATGATCAACCGGCTTTGACAGAATAGGTAGCGTCACCAAATGTTGAACCAGTGCTTGGAATGCGCCTTCACACTCCTCCATCCATTCGAAATTCCGCTTTCCTTTTCTGATCAAATCGAAGAAGGGAATGCACTTGTCTGTGGATTTGGAGAAGAATCTACTCAAGGCTGCCACCTTCCCGTTGAGGCTTTGTACTTGCTTTATGGTTCTGGGAGTCTCGAGTTTCCGAATCCCCAGATCTTTTCAGGATTGGCTTCAATTCTGCGAGCATTGATAATGAATCCAAGGAACTTTCCGGATGCGACTCCGAAGTGACACTTCAATGGGTTGAGCTTTATTAGGTACTGCCGGAGGATGTTGAAAATTGTTTCCAAGTCTTTGACATGATTGATGGACAGTCGCAACTTCACGAGCATATCATCCACGTACACCTCCATGGTTTTCCCGATCTGGTTAGTAAACATTCGGTTCACGAGTCTTTGATAAGTTGCCCCATCGTTCTTGAGTCCGAACGGCATCACTTTGTAGCAATAGAGACCTAGATCGGTAACGAAGCTAGTATGTTCTTGATCAGGTAGGTGCATCGGTATTTGATTGTAGCTGGAATACGCGTCCATGAAAGATAAGAGCTTGTGTCCGGCCGTTGAATCCACAAGTTGATTAATTCTGGGAAGTGGAAAACTATCTTTAGGGTAGGCTTTATTCAAATCTGAGTAGTCCACATAAGTTCTCCATTTCCCGTTGGATTTCCTAATAAGCACTGGGTTGTTCTCGAATAAACCTGTTCGACTTGAGTTTATTTACCACTTCCTTCAGGGCTGTAGATCTCTCTGGATCCATACCTCACCGTTTCTGCTTGACCAGGGAGTGCCGCGGGTCAATATTCAATGCATGGCTCGTGATGTCCGACGAGATCCCAAACATATCAGAGTGAGTCCAGGCAAACACGCCGAGGTTTGCCCAGAGAAATTCAACTAATTCCTCTCTCATCTGGTGGCTAAGTTGAGATCCGACATTTATCATTTTGGAGTCATCATTATCATCGATCGTCAACTCTGTCAAGGAAGTCTGACTGTCTTTGACTTCCTCTTCATTATCATTATCTCATGGATCAAGATCTTTTAGGAACTGGTTGTGGTGCCCGGGCCTTGGCCTAGGCGTTAACCGTCAATTATCAGAAAAACAGACGCAAAGATATTCCTCTACGTCCTTGCCCTTCTCTTTCTACTGCGCCTCCCACAGCTCAGCAACATAACAGACGCATCCAGCCGCCTGATCTCCTTGAACAACTCCAATCCCATTATCAGTGGGGAACTTTAGAGTCAAACACCTTGGAGAAATAGCTGCTCTGAATTCAGCAAGGGCCGATTGGCCCAAGAAAGCATTATACGGAGAATTAATGTCTAACACAACAAAGTGTAGCATCTGGACTCTCCGGCGATCTCCGATTCCCAACTCAACCGGCAACTCCACCATCCTAGCGGGTTTCGTTGCACTTCCATTAAAGCCATGTATGCGAGACTGACACAGCTTTAGGTCCTTTGCCTACATTCTCATCTGGTCATAAGCTCGTTTAAAGAGAATATTTATGGAACTTCCGCTGTCTACCGAGATCCTCTTCATCCAAGCAGGACCTATCTGAGTTGATATGACTAGCGGATCGATAGTGAGGGCTTACACTTTATCAACATCTCTGTGCGAAAAACGATGTCTCCGTCATTGTTTTCTGTTGTTTCATCGGAACCCTGTCATCAACATTACTGCAACATTCGAAGTCTGCATGCCTAATCAAACTGGCATACGACTCCATTTCCTTCCTGCTCCGATCAGCTGGATGAGGACCACCACTAACTGTATTTATCACCAATCTCCTGCCAGTATGCGCGGGTTCCTCTAGTCTAGCCTGGTTTTGACTTTGATTTGGGTTCGATGGGCCTGCACCTCCATTCTGCAGCGCCCACACAAATTGTTCCAACTTCCTTTCTCTAATTAACTTCTCAATGATGTCTTGTAAATGACGACACTCATTAGTATCGTGGCCATAACAATCGTGGAATCTACAGAACTTTCCGGTTTGTATCTGCTTCTCAGATGACTGTTTCGAAGTAGGCTTCTTATACTGTCTGGTATTACACATCTGCAAATAAACATTCTCCAGGGATGTATTCAACGGGGTATATCGATCAAACATGGGAGCTCTGGGTCTCGGTCCACGATTTTGATCTCTCTTCTTCCTTTGACTTTATTACCTTTCTGTTGACCTTGCTTGTTCTGTATATCCAACTACACTTTACCGGAACTCTCACTGGTCTGTTTCACAGCAACATTACCTTGAATGCCTTCGACATTGGGCCCCACATCGTCCTGCTTCCTAGATCGTCTAGCGTCTTCTCTCCTTAAAAACCGGGCCGCCTTAACATAGAAACGATCCAACGATGCGAGGGGTTTCCCAGCCAACCAATTGCCAAACTTGGAATCGTGATCGATGTCTTTAGTCAGCGCCATTAAGATAGAATTATCATTTGGGCTGCTGACCTCAGCACAGATAGCATGAAACATTTCCAAATAACATCTAAGTGTCTCTCCTAGAGCTTGTGTAACGCTGGATAAGGTGTTGACATCTTTTGGCCTTGTAACATGCATACAGAATTGTTCGACAAACTTCGTAGCCAATTGATCGAAACTGGAAATAAATCTGGGAGGTAAACGAGTAAACCACATTGTTAATTACAATACCTCGCAAGGAAATGGGGAAACTCCTACACTTAACTGCATTGTCAGCTCGAGCGGCGTTCATGAGCTATTCATACTTTAAGATGTGCTGATTAGGATCCAAACTTCCTTCATACACGGGCAAGGTAGGCATCCTGAATCGACGAGGTGGCTCAGCATAAAGAATGTCATTGGTGAACGGAGTATGACTTCGGGAGATTCCCCAATCGTCATTAGTAAGACCTTGACTTTCTCGGATCATTTGGCGAATCATGGTTGGAATGTCAGGCATTTGGACATTCGGGGCCAAGGCGTGGTAGGGTTCCACGTTGCGGGGAAGGTCCGGGCGCTGTCGGTGGTCCGCCCTCGCCTCCTTGGCTTCGGGTCTTTAGGAACATAGGGTTCTGGAGCATGTATATGCTGACGAAGGGTCGGATCTGCTCGGTTCTGAATCTCAACATCCAAGTCTATAGCGGTGGCAGCTGCATGGCTATCGACAATGTGATAAGGAAGTGCCTCTCCTCGGGAGAAGGGTCCAGCTTGGTGTCCTGCAGAAGGACCAGCCCCGGCTTTCCAAGATTCACAACACACTGATGCTCGGAGGCTTGTGCATAGTTTCCATCCAGCCGTTGGCGTGTTGATCTATGATTGAAATCAGAAGAAGCCGAGCTTTCGGTTGATGAATAAGAAGCACGATCCCTTCTGGATCTCCTTCATCTTTCCTCGTTCAATTAGTTCGCGAGCTCCGTGTTAGCACACATATGATAGGTGAGATGCTGATGGCTCTGAGTTAGCTCTTGCATTAGAATCTGGAACTCTTCTCTAGTCATGGGGCCTTGTGGATCTAGAGCTCTAGCAGATGCTTGACCTACTATGTTCAGCTGCATGGGATTCTGTCTATCCCTTCCTTCTGGATCTGCAGCAGTTGAAGCGGTTCTGGTAGTAACCATGTTGAGTGACGTAGCTCTTTCCTAGATCTGGTGAAATCTGAATAGAATGGAAGGAACTACTGGATGATAGATCTGGATCTCCTCCTTAGATTTTAGCAATCCAACAATGGCAGTAGATCCAATGAGCAAGAGAAAAACTGGGTTTTCTCGGTGAAAGCACCAAAGTGTTTATACCAAAATTGGGTACAACACTTTTCGGACGTATTTGAAGAGATTAAAATGAAGAATTTAAATGTAAAGAGAGGCTAATCTAACAAACACGCCAATTCAAGCAAACAAAAATAGAAAAAGACAGAGATTTATAGTGCTTCGGCGTTGTAGCCTACATCCACTTTGAATGATTTGATCTTTATTGCTGATTGCTAATCGATTACAACAGATAATAACTCAAACACTCAAGTTACAATGGATTTCTGGCAGAGTAACGGCATAATGGAGTCAAGAGTCCTTTTCTATTAGCATTGGAGTGCTATTTATAGGTGCAGTCTGGAAATATTTGGCTTAGAACTCGAAATACCCCTTCTCACACATGGGTGGGCCCACCAGATCGATCCAAGGTCATTTGGGATTGATCCATGTACATTTTGTATCGATCAAGATTTGCTCCTTTTGGGCTGGGATCGATCTGAGACATTCTTCAGGTGGTAAGTTAAGCTCTTGTGAAAATTTGGTAGTATTTAGACTCGTAGATTTTGAGTTATGATCGATCCAAGATTGATTTTGCAATAGGTTGAACTGTGCGTATCGGTCCCTTCGTATCGATCTTCTTTGGATCGATGGCCATTCGTATCGATATGCCTTGTATCGATGACATGGAGCGATGACTTAAGGGAGATCCACTTTTTATGCCACATGACTGTTTCCTTCATGACCATGCCTTCTTTGTATCGGTCTGGAGTAACTTCTTTCATATCAATGTTTAGAGGCCGCCTTCGTATCGATGCTTCATGTTGCTTTCTTCGTATCGATCGATGGTTGCTGCTCTTCGTATCGATGGAAAGAGATTGATACGAAATGGATGGAGGGAGATCGATACGAAATAGACCTTTGTCGATGGATGATGGATGCGAAGGGAAAGGAGTTTGATGGATATGAAGAGGGGTGGCATTTGATGGATACGAATAGAAGAACCTTGTTGGATGGATACGAACTGACGCCTGCGAGTCGATGAATACGAACAGGGCTATTGCAAGGTGATGGATACGAACTGAGGCCTTCTCCCTTGATCTTGATCGATCCATACCTTGAGCATACGAACTCTGATTGACCTGAAATTTGGAACGTTCACTTCCATAGCTTTGCTTGTCGTATCATGTTAATTGTAGCACGATCCGGACCTGGAAAAAATTCTCCAGTATCCATAGTAGATATGTGTATAGTCGATCTTCAAGTCGAATTATCTTTGGCTTCCAGTCAAGTCCTTGGTGTCACGGCTTTGCCAAAAGGTGAGATAACAGTTGTTACCTATTTTGTTGATGCTTTGAAAAATAATATCGCCTTAAGATGCAGCTCACTTCGTTTATTAAGTTATATAAAAACAAGTAAGCATATAAAAACTAACAAAGTTGGTAATAATAATAATAATAATTTACTTGATTTTAAATGCTGGTTGTACTTGTTTAATTAGCACTCCATGTTTCACTATTTAATTCTGAAAACGTGTTCCAGGGTGTATGGTTCAAACAGTATATTGCAAAAAACCTGGTTTCTCTGGAAGCAATAGTTTAATGAATTGTCATGGTTTGGGAATCTATTTTATCTTGGTCCAAATAAAATGCTACCGAGCAATTTCTTTGTTCTATCATAATAACTCTTAACAATCTAAGCCAGCTGGTTAGTGCACCATCATTCAACACATGTTCACATAACAAGTTTGCTTTCTTTTTTCTTTTAAAAAAGAAGAAGTTAGTATAACATTTTAGCGCAAATTAAAGTAAATTATACAAATGTTATTGAAAGAGTTTATAATTGTATGATTTTACATACAAGCTCGATCAGATTATTATTTGAGAAAGATTTGAATCAAAAGAGAAGAATTGTGTTGATGAAAGAAAAATGATTTATTACATGCTTTATGATTACAAAACAATGCTATTTATATACAATACAACTTTGTTTTATTTTGGGCCAAGATAAGGCTTGCTTGATGTTCGACCAACTCTGTATTTGTGACTTGAGATAATATACTTATATTAGCTGCACTCTTTCATACTTCATTTTATCACCCCCTCAAACCGATATTAGGGTTAGGGTTGTGAATACCAAATTTCATTGCATCTTGTTCAAACTTCAATTTAATATTGGAATCCTTAAAATCTCTTGCTTTAAAATATCCGGATATGCTAGTACTGTATAGATCTGGTTGTATTTAGTCGAATTGTATACTCTTTCGACTAAGTATTTCCAATGGTTCTAAGAAAGCAGATGTTTTGAGCTTGCAATCGTTTAAAGTTGAGAAATCTTCTAAGATCTGGATATATTTGGCTGGATTTTAGCTTCGGCTTTGCTCTATCTTCAGATCTGTTCTGAATCTTACAAAGTTTCTTGCTGACAATGCTTTAGTGAGAACATATGCTCTTTGGTAGGTTGCAGGTATATAGTTAACTTGTAATTTTCCTTTAAGAATCTGTTCTCGCATAAAATATAGATCTACCTTAATATGCTTTATTCTGAAATGTAGTATAGGATTTGCAGTCATATATACTGTACTTTGATTATCACACCGTAATATCAGTTTGGACTCGGATTTGATCTTAAGCTTGCTTAGTAATGATTATATCCACATTATTTCTGTTGTTGCACTTGCTACACTCCTGTATTCAGCCTCAGTGCTAGATTTGGAAATAGTTGATTGTTTCTTTGAACACCATGGTATTGGGTTATCTCCGATGTAAATGCAATATCATGTGATTGATTTTCTGTCTTCTGGATCTATAGCCCAATCTACATCTGCGTAGCCTGTTATATGGAGATTTTTGCATGCTTTCATTGATAAACCATAGTCTATAGTTCCTTTGAGATATCTCAAGATCCTCTTTACTACTTTCCAGTGCTCATTCAATGGTTTTTGCATAAATTGAGACACTTTGTTAACACTAAATGAGATATCTGGTCTAGTTATGGTTGCAAATTATAATGCACCAACAATACTTCTATATTGTTTAACATTAAATATTGGTTCTCCCCTGTTTTTGGAGTATTGTTGGTTGCTTATCATCGGTGTTGTTTGAGGATTTGCATCATTCAATTTGACTTGATTAGCAGATATATGATATATTTCTTTTGGCATAGTATCATTTCAGAATTTGATTTCCTTTTAACTTCTATGCCTAGAAAGTAATTTAAGTATCCAAGATCCTTTATTGAGAACTGTTTATTCAGATATTGAACAAGATTGTTGATTTCAGCTTCATCATCACCTTTAATAATTAAGTCATCAACATATATTAGTATGTAGATATATGATGTATTGCTGATTTTAGTAAATAATGAATTATCTGACTTAGTAGACCGATAACCCTTATTAGCTAATATGGTTTTCAGTCTATCAGACCAGACTCTTGGTGCTTGCTTAAGACCATATATTGCCTTATTTAGTTTGCACACATAAATCATATTTTTCTCATAACCCTATGGTTGTTCCATATAAATCTCTTCCTGTAAAATACCATTCAAAAAGGAATTGTTAACAGGTAATTGTCCAATACTCCCATTTTTGTATAAAGCAATGGTAAGAATAAGTCTAATAGTAGTTGGTTTAACCACTGGGGGAAAAGTTTCATTGAATTCAAACCCATATTGTTGAGTATATACCTTTGCAACTAGTCTTGCTTCGTATCTGCTAACTGTTCCATCTGGATTTTTCTTTAGCCAAAAGTCCATTTGAAGCCAACTATATTTTTGTTGTGTGGTGGACACACAAGATCCCATGTTTTACTTCTTATGAGAGCATTATACTCCTCATCCATAACTACCTTCCAGTTTGTGTCCTTTGCAGCTTGTTCAAATGTTTTGGGTTCCTTAGAAATTGAGATTGCAGTGTATGTCTTTGGTTCGAAAATTCCACTTTTAGCCCTTGTGATCATGGTGGCTGATGTGCACGTAAATGTGCATATATTTACATACTTATTTTATCTATTTTTATTTAAATAAATATCATATTTGGGTATTTTAACACGTTTAAAACCAAAATTCAGTTATTTTCAAATCATCATATATTCATCTACATACATGGGCAAAATAGTCATTTTTGTGCATGTGTTAATTTGGGACTTTTTACTTGGACATTTTTCATAATTTTTATAGGAATTTGGATGCATATGGAAGAGGGTTTCATGAAGATATATGCATGCACAAGGGAATACAAAGGAATGAAGAGGAAATAATTCAAGCTCATGATCATGGAGGACCCCACCCACCCACTTACCTAAATCTACAATTAAAAGCTAATGGACAACTAAGTGGAGGTTAAAGCTTCATGCATATTTAATGATGGATTAATTAGAGGCTAATGGTTACTTAAAGGCCACACTTCCTAGAGGGCATTTTGGGAAGCACCCTAAAAATTGAATTAGGGTTTTATGCATGTATAAATAGCCACTTATGTACATGTAAATATCTTCTTACTCTTCATTTTACTTAGGAAATTAACAAGTTGTAAACACAATGTTTCATGAAATAAAAATGGCTTCCTAAGCCTTCTCTTTTCTACTTGCTTCTCTTTACTTTTATGCTTATGCTTATTTCTATGCTATTCTCTTTTCTTTGTTAGTAGAGTAGATTTACATTCATGCAAGTAGTATAGCTTTATTTTTTATGCAAGTAGTTTAGTAGTTAATTTCATTTTCTTCCTTTGTTTATTTTCTATTTCTTTTGCTTCTTAATGTTGAAATTTACATGCGTGGATATGATAACACAAATGAGTAGCTAAACCTCTTCAATTTAGGGGTAATGAAGCTCTCAAATATTATATAAATTCAACATTTCTATGATTTATGGTCTCTTTTATTTGTGCTTCATGAAAGTGGATTTTGATGTATACAAGTGGGTTTGATAGATTATGTTGCATTTGCAAATGAGCTATTCTTATTCAACATAAACACAAATTACATCATCATTTGCTAATTGATTTTTGATTTTGAAATGAAAGTGAAAACAAAATTTGATGATCTATATTACTAATTACAATAGTAAGTAGATCATACTTAAAATAGCTTTTGCTTTGGCTTCATTTTCATGAGAATTGATAAGTGGTTTATTTGTTGTATTATAGTTTGATGGTTTAAGTTATGTTAATTAATAACATAAATAAACCATACTTATGATAAATGCAACAATTATTTCACTTAATATCAAAAATAGAGATCATAGATTATTTTTTTGTTGATTTACAAAAATATGAGAGTGGATTTGCCTCTAAATTGTTTTCTAATCTCATATTTTTTAATCTCATTTTCATTCTAGTTTTAGCTTCATTTTGTTTGTAGTTAACAATCTTCTCTCATTTTGGTCTAATTTGATTGATTGGAAAATTTTAAAATCTTAAAAATTCCCTGCGAATCGACCCGTACTCACCACGTACTAACATTTGTACGTTCTGCACTTGCGGTTAAATTTAATTCAAAATTTATTGGCAATTTTCTAACTCGATAGAAAATTTTTCGTTAAACGGTGGCTCAACATGAGATGAGTTCTCAATATTGGCTTGATCAGTATTATCTTTTAATTGACCTTCTTGAAAATCTGAATTTTCTTCTTTAACTTGTTGCGTTTGACTTGTTGAATGTGCAGGTGGTTGATTGAAATGACTGGAAAGATATGAGGATTCATGACCTGGTTTATTAGACATAGTGAGTTGTGAATATGGAATATTTGTAGTCCTTTTAACCTTCTCTTGATTCCATGCCTCAGAATATATTGGTAATTCTGGAATTGATATCCTTGGATTGTATACCTTATTGGTAGTCTTTATATCTATTCTATTAAAAGGAAATATATGCTCATTAAACACAACATGTCCACTAATGAAAATTTTCCCAATATCATCCAAACACTTGTATCCTTTCTGATTTATTCCATATCCTAGAAAGTTACATCTTTGACCTGAAATTTAATTTGTTAGTATAATATGGACTTAGACAATGGAAACATAAACATTCAAAGGTCCTTAAACTTTGATAGTCTGGTTTAATACCATATAACTTCTCTATTGGATTCATTCCTTTTAACACCTTTGTTGGTAGCCTATTAATTAAGTTCACTGCAGTGTCAAATGAATCAAGCCAAAATTTTAATGGTAGTGATGCCTGTGCAAGTAAAGTGAGAACTGATTCAACTATGCATCTGCGTTTTCTTTCAAACAAGCCATTTTGTTCAGATGTGTAAGGGCATGTAGTTCTATAAACTATTCCCTTCTTATAGAAGTAACTACTGAGTGTCTTATACTCAGTGCCACCATCTGTTTGTGTAATCTTAACTTGGTACCAGTTTGCTTTTTAGCCATGATTATAAAGTGTATTACTGCATTATATGCTTCTGATTTTTCCTTTAGAAAGTAAATCCAAGTATACCTAGAATATGCATCAACAAATGATATATAGTATCTATAACCATAATCAGAACATATAGGTGCTAGACCCCAAAGATCTGTAGCAATTAATTATAATGGTTTTGTTATTTAGTTAGTGAGTCATTAAATGCTAACTTATGACTTTTACCCATCTGACAGTAAGTGCAAATATACAGCAAAGAAACATTATTAAAAGTAATTCTATTTTCAGTGAGTACTTGCTTTACAACTTTTGCACTTGGATGACTAAGTTTGTAATGCCAAAGATCAAATACAATTTTGGTTTCTTCTATTTGAGTTGCCTCGGACAGATTACAACAATTTTATCCTTTTACAGAATTGTTGCGGTTGACATGATTAAATTTATATAACCCTTTGACTGCATGATATGCACAGAAAAATGTATATTTATACTCACATATTTAATCTCGTTTTAATTAAATAATGATCATATTAGGGTATTTTTACATGTTTTTACCAAAATCCAAATGTCATCAAATCATCATTCATTCATCTTCATTTAGGGGCAAAATGGTAATTTTGTGCATGCATTAATTTTGAGAATATTTATTTGCACATTTTAGTTATATTTGTAGGAATTTGGATGGAAAATGGAAGAGGCTTCATGTATGTATGCATGCACAAAGGTTGGAAGACAAAAGAATGAAGAAATAAATGAATTCATGCAACATGGAGGAGCCCACCTACCCACTAACTCATGGACCACAATTAAAAGCTAAATGGAGATTAAAATGCACATGCAAATGTTAATGGTGGATTAGGTAGAAGCTAATGATTACTTGGAGGTTACACTTCCTAAAGGGCATTTTGGTTAGTTCTCTAATATATGGACAAGGGTTTTAGGCATGTATAAGTACCCCCTTATGTTTCATGTAGAGTGCTCTTACCTTCTCTTTAGTTAGTTTAGTGGTAGCCACAAATTGTAAACATAAACTCTCTTTCTTTCTTTAATGTATTCTTAGCCTTTTACTCTTATGTAATTTTATTTATGCAATTTAATTTGATGCTCTTTTAGTTATTGTTCTTTACTTTATGCAATTAGTGTAGTTTTATTTCATGCAGTATATTAGATTT
Organism: Allium fistulosum; assembly: GCA_030737815.1. Taxonomy (NCBI): domain Eukaryota; kingdom Viridiplantae; phylum Streptophyta; class Magnoliopsida; order Asparagales; family Amaryllidaceae; genus Allium; species Allium fistulosum. The sequence continues at coordinate 93,396,974 of CM060905.1, forward strand.
ATTTACATGCAATTTAGTTAGCTCTCGTTTTCCTTTTGTTTATGTTTACGTTGATATCACTTTGTGTTATAATGAATTCAAATATGAGAAGCTAAGCCCCTTCAATTTAGAGGTGATGAAGCTCTCAAGAATCACATAAAGTTAACATAGTGATTTTATTTGATCTATTTCTGATTAAAAACAATGCTATTTATATACAATACAACTTTGTTTTATTTTGGGCCAAGATAAGGCCTGCTTGTTGTTCGACCCGCTCTATATTTATGACTTGAGATAATATACTTATATTAGCTGCACTCTTTTATACTTCTTTTTTTCACCCCCCACAAATCGATATTAGGGTTAGCATTGTCAATACCAAATTTCATCGCTTCTTGTTCAAACTTCAATCTAATATTGAATTGTTAAAGTCTCTTGCTTTAAAATATCTGGATATGCTAGTACTATATAGATCTGGTTGTATTTAGTCGAATTGTATACTCTTTCGACTAAATATTTCCAATGGTTCTAAGAAAGCAGATGCTTTGAGCTTGCAATCCTTCAAAGTTGAGAAATCTTCTTAGATCTAGATATATTTGGTTGGATTTTAGCTTCGGCTTTGCTCTATCTTCAGATCTGTTCTGAATCTTACAAAGTTTTTTTGCTGACAATGCTTTAGTGAGATCATCCGCTCTTCGGTAGGTTGCGGGTATATGGTTAACTTATAATTTTCCTTTAAGAATCTGTTCTCGCACAAAATATATATCTACCTCAATATGCTTTATTCTGAACTGTAGTATAGGATTTTATAGTCATATATACTGTACTTTTATTATCACACCATAATATCAGTTTGGACTCAGATTTGATCTTTAGCTCGCTTAGTAATGATTATATCCACATTATTTATGATGTTGCACTTGCTACACTCCTGTATTCAGCCTGAGTGCTAGATCTAGAACTAGTTGATTGTTTCTTTGAACACCATGATATTGGGTTATCTTCGATGTAAATGCAATATCCTATGACTGATTTTCTGCCATGTGGATATATAGCCCAATATGCATCTGCATAGCCTGTTATATTGAGATTTTTGCATGCTTTCAGTGATAAATAATAGTCTATAATTCCTTTGAGATATCCCAAGATCCTCTTTACTGCTTTCCAGTGCTCATTCAATGGTTTCTGCATAAATTGAGATAGTTTGTTAACACTATATGAGATATCTGGTCTAGTTATGGTTGCATATTGTAATGCACCAACAATACTTCTATATTGTTTAATATTAAATATTAGTTCTCCCCTGTTTTTGGAGTATTGTTGGTTGCTTATCATCGGTGTTGGTTGAGGATTTGTGTCATTCAGTTTTGACTTGATTAGCAACTATGTGATATATTTCTTTTGGCATAGTATCATTTCAGAATTTGATTTCCTTTTAACTTCTATGCCCATAAAGTAATTTAAGTATCCAAGATCCTTTATTGAGAACTATTTATTCACTTATTAACTTCCACAGTCAATCAATATCCTTCTCACTAAAGCGGGGACGATCATGATCGAGATGACCATTGGATCGATCGTTGGAGCCTCCACTTTGTCTGCATCTCTGTTTCTAAACACGATATCATCTGCTATTGTACGCTATTGTTTTGCCGGAGCTCCATCTTCCGTGTTTGAACAGCATTCAAAATCCACATGCTTAATCGTGCTAGCATAGCGCTCCATTTTATGCCAACACTTATCAACCAGATGCGGTCCTCCGACTATTGTATTGATTATCAATCTTCCACCAGTCCACACAGGCTCCTTAGCCCTATGCGGTACTTATCCTTGGTTGGGGTCAGATGTCCTCTACCCGCCATCCTGAGGGTTTTTCACAAAAGGTTGTAACTTCCTTTTTCGAATCAGCTTTTCGATAATATCCTGGAGATGACTGCATTCATTTGTGTTATGCCCATAGCATTCGTGAAACCGACAATATTTTTTGGTTTGTTTCTGCTTCTTTGTTGATTCTTTTGGAGGCTGCTTTCTATATTGCATGGTATTGTAGGTAGACAAATGGATATTCTCCAGGGACGTATTCAGTGGCACATAAGTATTGTACATCGGAATCTTATGCTTCCCTCTTCTAGAATCCCTCTATCGTTCTTGGCTCCTATCCCCACCTTTCTTTTGTTGTTTCAGTTTGTTTTGGACATTCACTTGAACTTCTCTCGAGCTTTCATCAGATTGCTTTACAGCAATATTGCTCTATGCTCCCTCTCCATTCGGTCCTACAACTTTCTTCTTCCTAAAGGATCTGGCTTCCTCCTTCCTCAAATACTGAGCCGCCTTTGCATAACAGCGTTCCAACGTTGCAGGTGGTTTGCCAGCTAACCAATCGCCAAAATCAGATTCTAGATCAATTCCTTTTGTTAGGCCATCAATAATGCATGGTCATTCGGATTACTGATTTCTGTAACAACTATATGGAATCTCTTCAAATAGTCTTTCAATGATTCTCCTAGAGCCTAGAACACGCTTGATAGGGACATTACATCTTTGGTCCAGTTTCATGCATTCGGAATTGATCCACAAACCTTGTTGCCAAATCATCAAATCTAGAGATCGGCCATGGGGTTAGCCTTGTAAACCGCATCGTTGTTATTCCAGAGAGAGTTATGGTAAAACATCTACACTTGGTTCCATCATCTGCTCGTGCGGAATCCATCAGCCATTCAAATCTCATGATATGCTGCCTTGGGTCGGTTTTTCCCTTGTAAGCAGGCATCGACGGCATGTTGAACCTCCTTGGATACGCTGCATGTAAGAGATTATCAATGAATGGGGTATGTCTACTCGAGATTCCCAGTCATCATTGGTCAAGCCTTGGCTCTCTCTTACAAATTGTCCGACCATAGCCAATAAGTCCAACGTTTGGATAGTTGGCGCCAAGCGGTGGTCATGTTCCACCTCACGTGAATGGTCCGGTCGATGTCTACGGGCTGTTTCACGCCTTCTTGGTTAACATCTTCTCGAAGTGTATCTTGTAAATTCACTTCATTGTCATTCCGGGGAAGCACTTGGTCAACATTTAACTGAAATCCATCATCCAAATCGACCACAGCAGCTCCAGCTTGCATCCCAGTGCGCTTAAGTAAATTCCCTCCTCTAGAGGAGGGATCAATACCGATCCCTATAGAGGGATCGACACCGATAGATCCTGGCATACCACGATGGTCTGCTTGTCAATGTCTGAAGTTTCTACGCGATATCCGTCTGTTCTATGGTGCCTATGCATGTGATATTCGTCCGATGAACTAGAACTCTCCGATGCCGAGTAAGATGTATGGCCTCTTCTAGCTTTTCCTCGCTATTGCTAAGTGAGTCGGTTCATTAGGTTGATATTGGTCCGAATCTGCTGATTAATTGTCGATGGCTATCCATTAGCTCTCTCATCAGATTTTGGAATTCAGCTCTTGTAATAGAATCAGTTGGGTTCTGGACTTCAACTGGTTCAGCATTCACATCCATTGGTTGACTGCTCGGGCCTCCTTGCTGGATACTAACGTTCTCGTTTCCCTTCATGTTCTGAGAATTAGATCTAGTGTTCCTAACCATTAATAATAGCTTTGCTTAGATATTTGCAAATTTGAATAGTATAAGCAAACTTCCTGAAGATAACTATGGATCTCCTTTGGGGGATTTATGCAATCCAGTAGCAACAAAGGGATCCTAATCAGTTGAGAATTAATGTTCTCACTGAAAGCACAAAAATATTTGCACCAAAAATTGGCACAAACACCCAATAGAAACTTTTTGAAGAGGATTAAATGAAGAATAAAATGGAAAAAGCAGAAAATAACAAAGAAACAATAATTAATTGAATGAAAAATGCACACACAACGATTTATAGTGGTTCGGCGTTGTTTACCTACGTCCACTTTGAATAGATTGCTTTAATAACTTTATAATCAAAGTACAAGAGGGATCGAATTAAAATCCTTAGTTACAAAATAATATAAAGCAAACAGCAACATAAAGTCTTGAAAATGAATAACCAAGCCAATATTTATAAATGAAGATGGCCAAATATCTCTCTGAAAACTCGACAGAAGGACCCTCAGGACCATATGGGCCCATATTAGGGGCCGCATGGCCAATTCCCAAAGGAGAGTGATCGGTACCGATCCCTTCTTTTGTTGAATTTTAGGGAGCGATCCCTATGTGGCTTCCTCATGCTAAAATATGCTTAGCCTCCAAATTTCATGTCAATTGGATCAGTGGAGCTCAAGTTATTGATTGATCTTTGCTTCTACATAGTTTGCATACTGTTTTCTACCAATCCCTTCCTAGGGATGTATACCGATCCCTCCAACTTTATAATCTTGTGGTGCAATCCCTAGGGTAGGCTCCCTAGGGTCCCTATGTCTTGCTCACAAAATTTCATATGCATTGGACTTGTAGATCTTAAGATATTAATTATTTCCTACAAGAATGCCTCTATACCCTGAAACATACCGATCCCTCTTGTTGGAGCTAATTTTATGCCGATCCCTCCTTTACGTGGAACCATATTTCATACTTCGAAATTCTACCTTGCATATCTATTAATTCCATTCAACCTTGACTTTATATTATCATTTGCACTTGACTTCTGGGCCCCATAATCATCACTCTGAAATCATCGACCTTGATGGTAATTGAATCTAACTCATACAATTAGTTCAATATAGCCAAGCTAAAATGCCAGATAATACTACCTTTTCTTACTTGCTATGGAGATGCTCACTGTCTTATTTAAGGATACGTACTCCAAAAGAGAAATTGATTATCACCCCAAATATGGTGACCCTCATATCGCCTCACTATGCTTTACTGACGATCTCATGATCCTCTCCAAGCCAAACTCTGAATCGCTGGGTAATATCTTTCACACTCTATATGACTTCAACAAGCTAAATGGCCTTATTATGAATCCTCAAAAGTCCTTCATTATAATTTTTGGCCTAGACAATTCCCATCAAACTGAACTAGCAGCAAGGTATGGCATTCAACTTCAAAAACCAGGCATAATATATTTCGTGGCTCCTCTAACCTTAACTAGAATTTAGACAGATCACTGTTTGTAGTTGTTTGAAAAAATAACTAGCAAACTTACCTTTTGGAAAAAATAAATATTTATCCAAGGTAGTAGGCTAACAATAGTTAAGTCTATTCCTTTTTCCATGTAAGTGTACTGCTCTAGAATATTTATTCTCCTAAAAAATTATTGAAAATGATTGATAGGAAATGTAGCCACTTCCTATGTTCTGGAAATCCTTATTATAAAAAACCCACCACCATTACATTTTCCAAAATTCAACAACCAATAAAGAATGGAGGATTATGATCCATGGCATAGTAGAGTTGGGATTCCTTTGGGAATCAAAGGCCAAAAAATTCTATAGAGAGTGCTCAAGAATGTTATACTCACTCGAGACAAGCTATGTCACTTGGGTATGCTGAATGCATCTCTATGCAGCCTTTATAAAGCATCAAATGCATCTCTACGCAGCCTTTATAAAGAAGGATCTTGGAGATCTTTTCTCCTCTTTAACTCTATTTTGCCATGAAGCGCCGTTGAACATGAGTTTACGTAGCTTTACAGATCTAAAATTTTGTAACCCGATTGTAGTTGTGAAAATCCTCATAAGTAAAATTAAAGTGGAAGTATACAATTGATTTAAGGTGGAACCACTATAAAATTTTGTGTGATCAAGCTTTTATTCTCATTTTTAGATCTGATATTCTCGTTTTTGATTAACTTTAGGGTGTTGTATCATTTTTTGACCCTACATTTTTGGTGCTTTAACCAAGAAAGAAGATTCTCAGGTTCGGATCTAGCTTAAACTTTGGATTGAAGAATCTAAAAGGTAGATCTAAGGATTGTTCATTGCAGATCTGGAGTTATTTGGATTTTGAAGAGGAATTTACTACATATCTAATAAGAAATGGCCCTAAGGAAAACTTTTAAATCTGGAGTTCTGAAGGTGATGAAGAAGGCTCTCAAGATAATGAAGAAACTACTAAACCCTTGAATGCTTTAACAAGACCTTCATCTCAGTAGGAGATGGTGACGAAGGCTGAGCTAGATAGAATGATGGTTGAAATGAATAAGAAGATGATGGAAAGGCAGAATGCTATAATGAAAAAAATGGAGTAAAGCTTTTTTTCTCTGATGACCCAGCTACCTCATAGGCGTAGGAGAAATCATAAGGATTCATCGTCTTCGGATTCTGAGGAAGAAATTTCATCTTCACTAGATCAGAATTGAAGAGATAGTTAGCAGAAAATGAAAAGGAAGGTTATTGGAACATCAAGGAAGCAAGTACAAAAGATGGAGCAAATCAGGCGAATGCCAATCAAGTTAGTACCGCCCAAAATTAGGTCGATACCGAGTTGACTCATGATGTCGTGATCGATATGAATGCTAAGGCCGTGAATTTGTCTTATATTGAAGCGGAGTTGCAGGATTTTGGCCCTAGTGATGGACAAGCTAATGGTGCATGGACTGTCGGTGTTCAGATGAGCGCTACAAAGCTAGCAAGGCATAACTATAGAAGGTCTGGACGAATGGCTTCTCCAGAGACACGGTGTAACAGCCCTGTGTTGAGGGATACTTAATATATAAAAAAATATTAATGGTAGATATGTTTATGAAATGAGAATTTTGGAAAAATGTTTAGAAATGGATTATTTAAATAAAGCTTTCTATAATTGTGAAAGTAATTCTCAAATTTGGTAAATATATTTTTGAAGTAAAATGAAATTTACAACATATTGTATATTATTATCCTTTGAAGAGTGTTTTATGTGTTAAGTATTTTTATACTTTAATGATAAGATTTGATTTTTGTGATAAGCCACTAGGAGAAAGGGTCAAATTATTGGTTTTTGTGTTACTCTATTTGATACGGGTTAATGCAGATTACTATACGTTGACTCAAAATAGTAAGGATATAGTACTTTGAATTTGTTTTAATGGTTATTTGCTTTGTATTTAAATATAAATTGGTAATAGTATGGTTAAGTTTGCAATTATTATAGATTTTCCCTAATGAGGAATTGCGAAGATGCAATTTTCTTAAGAGGGGAAGTCTGTAACACCCCGGTATTGAGTAGTAATTCATTAAAGTTAATAATAGTGATTTAATTAATTAAAATAAAATTTTCATACTAAATGTGAATAGTTTTGGATTTATCCAGGAATATTGGAATTTAATAATAAAGTAAATAGTGATGTAAATGAATTGTTTTGGGAATTAAATGTTTTAAAAGTTGTGATTTATATAAATAGTGAAATTAAATATATTAGTGTAATATTTATATTCTTGAGTTTAAATTAATTTAATTATATCAAAAGTAATTGAATAATTTTGTAAAGATTAAAATTAATTATAAATAAGTTTAGAAATAAATTTCACAGAGGAGAAGGAGTTTATTTTATTTTAATAAGGAGTTTTGGAATTATTTAATAAATGGATTTTAAAAATAATGAAAATAAGAAATTAGATGTTTAGTAATACACAAGCACACACTTAAGCCTAAATCTAAGTTACAATCCCAAACTCCTAAACCTTGATTTTTTTTAATGTTTGGATTATTCTATATCCAGAAATTCCAATCTCAACCTTAAAACAATATCTCGTATCTTATTTTGACTCCAGAAGTTCGTTCCATCATCTTCCAGCGAAAGATTCAAGACCTAGTCTTCTCTTTAAAACTCAAAATATCATAAATCTCCAAACTCAACTATATGCTTTCTGAGATCAAACTACACCTATAACAATGTTGAAGTTGATGTTTTGACAATGAGTTAGAGTTATGGATTGTGCAAAAGATGAAGGAGAAGCTACATGTGAGTTTATTTACTCATAAATCTATATCGAATCATGTTATTACAATATATACATGTTTGGTTTGGTAGATACTATGAAGAATTGTATGGTTGTGCATTGAATCGGAGGAGATACAAGGAAGAGGATGAATCAGAGGAAGCAAGCACTCGAATTTTTCTTCAGATCATGCACGACCAGTAGGGCAACCGGTCAGTGAATTTAAAAATAATATATATAACTAAATAAATAATTAGACTTCCTTTGAAATATAATTTGACAACAACTAGTATGAAGAAAAAATATAATTTCAAAAGAAAAGTTTCATTAGTAATTAGCAATTTATATATTAACATATATTATTATTTATTAGAAATTGGTTATTGGATTAAATAATTATTTATAAGTCTTATATAATTTCTAAAAAATAAGAAATTTTTTTGAACTATATTTTAAAAGCTTTAAAGTATATTATATAATTAATAAGTTTAAATAAGAATATAATTATATATACATATATTTAATTAATGAAATTTATTTATGCTATTTGGATTTTTTATTTCATTTATATTGATTTTGGATAAATGGATGATTCATCGTTGATGTTGATTTGATTACTACTTTTGATGTGATATAGGGATGACATCCTTCCATATAATTGTTTGATATTTTAATTCTGTGTGATGAGGAATCTGAATAAACAAGGATATAACATCGTTTGATATGAGACTTTCGATAATATTTCTATGATTATTCATTGGACTTGTTGCATAGATAATAGTGTTGATAGAGGGCAGTTTATGAGCATTGAATAAACGTGTAAGTACCATGTGGTGGTATGGGACGCCATTCTGATATTTATTCGGTTATTCATGGTAAGTAGATGACACTCATATGATGGGAACAATGATGGTTAGTTAGTACTTATGTGAGGTAACGCTCATAGGGGTAAGCAAGCTCATAGGAGTGAGTAAGATTGGTGCCTTTATATACATAGATATTATGTGTTTCGTTTATCATTATGTACTCATGTTATTGGCATTGGAGTGAACTATATTAGGCTAGTATCCATCATAGCGGCATGATCTTAGGGTTGTGCCACAGATTCATGGCACAATTTATTATGGGTTAGTTGACCCAAAGGGTAGGTGCTCTTAGCCCCTATGTCATGTAGGCCAACAGTCTATTACCTATAGGGTCAAATGCAGTGTCATGACTGAGGTTACGCGCAGTCGAACCACCAATGGATATGTATCACGATGACTGTTGAGGTAACCAAGGCTGTAGAGTCGGTTCAAGTGGCCTATGTGTGTGACTTTAGAGCGGGCATACGTCCATCATGTCTCCTGTCTAGTTCTATACAGAGTGACAGATGGGCATATACTATTGATACACCTCACCTAAGTATAGATATGGGTTAGGTGACCTAGGGTTAGACGACCAACGTGATGAGATATGCTTTACTTGGGACTTCGTGTCTGTCATACAATCACTCAACCCTCACGATTTATTCCGATTTATTCACATATAAGGAGATGAGATTATATCTGGATAGGTGTCCAGAGTATAGTGGATTCTCATATCTATTATTGTATATGGTTTCTTAAATAGGAGGCCTATAGTTTATATTGATGTTGGCATTCTATTACTCGAGATTGAGAGATATACTTGGGCATTATTGTGTGCTTGCCTAACTATACTTAATGATATCTCATATTTGATGATTTCGAGATTTTGATGATGATGATAGATATGGATGATTCACCCATTTGTTATTGAATCTGTGATTTTCTGATTGTTGTGTTATATATGGGTAAAGACATCTGTATGCGTGCTTTTATTGATATCTTCCATATTAGAGATTGGTTAATACAGTGTTATTGTTATTATCTGTAACAACCTGAAATTTTCAACCATTTGCATCCATACATGTCAGATTTGAATTGCTTAAAATATCAGATTGTTAATTTAAATTTGGCAAAACTCAGCATATACAGAAAATAAATAATCACAGAATCACAGACACAGAGTAATATAACAATAATGCAGCGAAAACAAAAGAATAGTAGTTCATGAAGCTACTATATATATAATAGAGTTAAACAAGATACAACAGAAGTTACGAATACATAGATGTCTCAATACAATAGTCAAATACACGATCTGAATACATCACTGGAATCGACTGAATAACTGAAAGAAGAATCGATATAGCTGGATCTCCAAGCGAAGCTCCAACTCCAAAGGTGAGTCTCGAATACTGGTACAACTCAGTCTGACCCAAGCGTAAAGCTAAACACAAAATACTCGAGTCAGGATTAACATTCTTATATCAATAAATCCAACTCAAGTGAAATATCAACTGAAATACAAGTAACTTAAAGGATGTTTGGGATAACCATCCTCTAAGGATCCGTGGAACTATCTACTATGTAGTAATATACGCTATTATAATAATGTCTAAAGTAAAATAAACTATTTAAAAATAGCATTAAGGCGTTACCCATATCCCCCTTAACACATTTTATAGTGCCAATAGTCTATACAGTACCGTAATACCCCATAAACTGGAGCTACCAAAGGATACTTCATAGGTACGACACAAATCAAACTCGTAGTAAAGCACGCTAGGGTAGGTGACACGGCACAACTAGGCAATGCCAGGGTAGATATACCAATTACACTTCCGGGCCGGTGGTAACGCAGAGCCGCAGCAATCTCCCACCTCGAGCCACACTCCCGAATCAAGGGTGCGCACCAAATCAATCACAAGTAATAGAATGACATACGATGGAGTGTGTTCGATCAGAGGTGCTACCTCATTAGCCCGTCAATTGCTCCTGTTTTAGCCACCTTATGCCAACCCACGGGAGTCGGGTCCACGTATATACCTCATATAGGATCGTTGCCACCATCCTACTTCATTCTGGAATCTCCACCGCGTACACAGTTGTTAAAGTGGTTTTCGGTATCGACAGAGAGTATGCCCATATCTGATCCCGGTCTCTTTAACAACCAATCGTTATTATAACACCGCGGTCATTTCAAAATAGTTTATACTTCAAAACCAAAATACCATTTCCATTTCAAAACCAAATCAATACGATATCATTTTCACTTCAAATATATCCATTTCCAAAAATCATATCACTTTCCAAAGTTATAATGCTTTTGAAATCGTAAGTCTTTAAAAATCAAAACACTTTGGAAATCAAAACCTTGAAATTCATAACACTTTGTAATCATAGCCTTGAAATCATATCATTTTGGAATCCATAACACTTTCCTCTTAAACAGTTTAGATATTAAAATTAGTATATATAACAAAATAGTTTATAAAATAAAAAAGTAGTTTATATAAAAATAATTATAAGTCAAAATGGTTTATATTGAAATGATTAGTATATAAAAATAGTTTATAATAAAGATGATTTATATTAAAATAGTTTATATTAAAATAATTTATAAAGTAAAACAAAATATAGTTTAAATATAATTTAAAATTACTTTATATCATAAATAGTTTCCTCAAATTTCACAAATCGATTCAAATTAACTCAAATTCAAAAATAAATTTTAATTCAATCTCAATTAATCAATTTCAATTCGATTCAGTTTTTCAATAAACCATTTCAAATTATCGATTTCAAATACATATTTGAACCATAAGATAAGCCATTTCAATTTCGATATATTTCAAAGCTTTAAATATTCAATAACATCCAAATACAACTTCAATTTACAAATTTAAATAAACAAAATATCCCATTTCAATTTATGTAAATTTGAAATATTCATTTAAGTCACTTTTAATCCAATTCAAGTTATAAAACATATCTTTAAAATTTCAAATTTAAATAAATTTCAAATCAAACTTATTTAAGTAAAATTCTTAAATAAATATAATTTCAAATCAATTTCAAATTTATCTTTCCAACCTGAATCATTATAAACTCTATATTTGAAAATATATACATTAAATAAACACTTAAACATATTATATATCAACTTTATTAAATCAACTTTAATAAATCTTTAAAATCAATATTTATTAAAACCATATATTTCTTTTCAAAACCATAGAAATCATTTTAAAATATTTATATATAGACCAACGGTGTCTGTATATAATTTTCTATCCTATGGTCAAGTGATACAGATATTTATCATTTCAATCCGCAATTTAAAATATATATGGGTATATATCTTTTCAACCCGCAATCCCAAATTCAATTCAATTAAAAATCGCTTGTGTTTATCATTTTAACCCATAACGATTTCCTCCTATTCTACAGATCGTTCGGGTATGTATCGTTTCAACCCATAGTGAATTCTATACTAACAGGGAACTTGCAGAGTGATAACAGTAATAATAATAATATAACAATCAGTAACATGCATATATCATCAGTGATAAATAACAGATAATGGTGTCAGATGTCATAGGTGAACAGATACAGATAATGGCATATATATAGCAATGTAAATATCTAATAGTAGCATATTTCAATTGTCGTTTCAATTGAAATCAAATTTAATAAATATAAGAACGTTAAACGTGAGTGATTGCTCACCTTTTGAGGCTAGAGGGAGATGAACGAGAATGGAAGCGAATTATGAATTCGAACATGAATTCCAAAGCGAAACAAGTTGGACACGAATTCGACAATCAAAGCAAGGCTGGAATCGATGAGAACAATCAATCAGTTTAATAGGAATAGAATATATATATATATATATATTATGATTATTGTTATTCTTACAATATCAATATTTAAAATCAAAGGTATATATTATATTTGAAATCAATACTAGAGTTAAACAACCCCATAGTTATGAAAACAACATATATGATGGTCAAAATGTTTACATATAGACATAAAACTATATATATATATATTTTTAAAAATCTAAATATCAATATGTTAGTAAATTATATATAAAATAAAATCAATAACAAAGATCAATATATATATATAGCATGTAGACTGAATAAATACGTAGACACAATTTTTATAAAATTTACAACAAAATATACAAATACATCATTTTAAACAAACACTGTCATACGTATATATATATATATATATATATACAAAACAACATGATGTAACTTATAGAATTAACATGTAATATGGTTTTTATGAACCAAATACTGTTAGGTTACAATCTTATATAAATATATATATCTTGATATATACACACAGAATATATAACTTATACATTATATAACCCACCGATCTAATATTTCGAATGCCACCTATGTATAAATGAACCTATATGAAGATCTTTCGCAAATAAACTTATATACAAATAATGAAACCCGAACCAGATCACATATACATATATGAATAAACTATATATGTTTATATACAAAAATAACATATTACCTCATTTATTTTATATAAATTTCTCATATAATATATATATATATATATATATATATATATCTATGCGTGAAAATAGATGAAAGTGTGGCTACACAGCAAGCATATGCACCCTGTATACATATATGAAACTAACACACAAAATTTTATAAACTCCTATATACTAACATGCATATATATACTTACATATTATATTCCTAATACTACTATTAACTATAACCTATGTATGCAAACTGACAATCAATATATAAATATCAATGAATACGAAACTCACATATATAATATATTTTTACTTATTTATATGAACAACAACAAAAAAATTAACAAACATATGTCTTTTAAAAAAACAAACCATATTTAATTTCAAAACTAACATAACCTGCTGCATATTCAGCTGAATATATAAATAGATGTAGAAACTAACTTATAAGAACAGATACACACAACAAAATATAGATACATCTATATTTATATAAACCGAAAAGAAAAAGGAAAGCTGCACACTTACCTTTATACGGAATCTTACTTTACTGACGTGTATAGGCGATCGGCCAGGGTAGAAGTGGTAAGGAGGGAGCATGTCGAATAAGGAGAAGGCAGACGGTATGCGCAAGGTGGCGGGTCGAGTCGGGAAAGAATCGAGTCGTTGGGCTGGCTTTGGGTGCTGCCTGGCCGATGATGGCTGCTAGGGGAGGTTCGACCGAGTTGTTACGGCGTGAGTGGCGGAGAGCGGTTGGATTGAGCGATGAACGAGAGGGAGAGAGAAGAGGGGGAAGGCCGACTGGGTTGTGTTGGATGTGAAGAAGAATGGGTTTCAGGTTATAAAATAATCTTTGAATAGGAAAAACATTTTCCCAAAGAAGAAGACAACCAAAATATACAAACCAACCCGGAAATTATAGTGAATAGCTAGGAATAACAAGCATCGCAGTTTGGATTCAGAAATATTTATGGCAAGTGACCATTTACTTTCCCCACGGTAGATAGCTGAAAGGACAAAGAAAGCGAAAAGGAAAAAATTTGAATACCGATACAATAAGTCGTTTCGCAGATTTCGCTGCGAACCGGACTTCAAAACACAGCACTGAATATATCGTAGAGATCAGTACAACAAGAAGATCAAAATGGTATACAGATATCAGTGGTATGATCATCCTATCAAAAGTCGATAATCAGTACCGAAAACGCTGCTAATTTGTCGAAAATAAGATAAACGGAGCAATAATAGCCCAAATTTGGAGAAACAAAATATGGCGTCTCACTCAGAAGATGATTTACAAATTTATTATATAAAAATATTCAGGTTTGGAAAACATTTTATTATCATCAAATATTAACTGATATAAATTGAAATAGAATTACGCAAGAAAATAAACTTCAATATTATTTGATGGAAATTTACCAGTTGCTATGTTTAATTAGACGCATTCCAAATATCAAATTTTATTTCAAAATTCTATTGTTTAAAATTTCACAAAAATTCAATTAAATATATTAATAAAACAAATAAAATTATTAAAAATTTACGGGTCGTTACATTATCCTTCCATGTATACACTTTATATATATGTGTGTGTGTGTGTGTGAGATACGACCTACACTTTCGTACATTTCAAGTTGATAATAAACCATACATGTCTTACCCAAATTGAACGAAAAGGCGGACCGTTAAAGGTAAAAAGAAAAAGAAGACAGAATAGAATCTCACACAAATGGAACAACATATATTATTTCAATAATCTTTACAGGGGAAAAACTTTTAAATACATATATCAAAGTCTATCCTAAGCTCAGCCTGGACAGTTATAAATACCTGTCCTTACAAATGTTGAAAAACAACAAACATAGCGAAAAAGTAAAATACGTCCATATGTTGATGAAGATCTCTAGCTCTCCTCTGGAAACTCAAAGCATCTTAAGCTAATCCTGAAACTACTCAGATCTGACCTGAGTATTAAAAATACCTGGATCAGGCTTGGCACACCAGCATGAGACACAAAATATAATCATATGTGACAGTGTCATAGATCGACTTTAATGTCAAACAAAACCTTTGGAAAGAAGAGTATCTCATAAGACCATGCTGCACATAAACACGGATGGGATTTTACCTTATGATAACTAAACAAATCATTTGATATTATTTCTAATGACATTGCTTTAAAAATCCTTTCAAATAACATATTAGAATAGCCAAAATTGTTACATTTGTTAAATTCGACAACATATTTAGGTATACAATCAAGTCCACAAAGATACGTATTGGAGAATGAATTCCAACAATGACAAGGTAAGGGACTACCTTCCGACAATACATCTCTAGACGAATGTACCGAGGCATAGCCCCGCTGCCCTCTACCAACACAGAACCGACGTACGTCTACTATAGATAGTACCGAATATGTCATCACCCCGTTCGTTCCCGACCTATCCGTGACCATATCGTACTTAACAAACCCAATATATAAAGGAAAATCTAGAAAGGTGATGATCATCTCCTAATGGGTGCGACCCACATAGCCCTGCCCCATCTACCCTGTTTTTGCCATTACCGATGTGTGAGGCTTGAGGCAACGTTTTACCTTTCACATGACAAATCCCACTTTGAATGCCCCATTGCCATTTCCGATGTGCACTAATTGATTTCCATAAAAGTACAACCCCCAAGTTCATACGCCTCAGGGAAAGGTGCTAAGTATAAGAGGGATTACCTCCTACACCACCAAACAGATGTACGTTTGTAAAAACCAATGTACATGGTCTTAGAAATGCAATGTCAGACATTCGTCCATACAAGTTGTCCAGGAACATGACAAACCAAAGCTACTCCTACTACATCCTGTTTGGGAGTCACCCCTAAGATTAGTAGCGAGCAGCCCTTGCATTGAAGATTTCAAAATGAAGGTACTACTGCCACCTTATGTATATAATATGGGAATCATGAGGTTTGCGGCAAGCAGCCCTACATTATGAAGATCTCCATCTTCAAAATCATTGTCTTCAATATGTCTTCATTTTCGAACGCGTATATTGGTTCGAAGTGGTTTTCGGACAGGAATCACCCAAATCCGATCCGGTCTGTCCGAACCAATTACCGATAAAAAGATGTGTATATGTGTATAGAAATGTTAAGCCTTTTTCCTTAAGTCCTCTTTTCTTTTTTTACTCAAAATATTATTTAACTTTGAAGATATTTTTTTATCCAGTAAAATATCTTTTAGATATATATCTTTGAACCATTTTTGTTTCGGGATATACAGAGTTATTAAACCTCCTTTTAACTTTGGAAATACCAAATCATTTCCTTTTAATTACTTAGATAAAATATTTCCATATTCTATTATTAGCATAAATAATAAAGATTTCATTTTTCCGAAACATGTTTAAAATGAGTCAAAAACAATGTTATTTAAAACATCATTTACTGTAAATCCAAATCACTTAGTATTGAGTAAAAAGAATTCATAGATATTAGATTAATTATACTTAATACTAATTTCCATATTCAACATGTACTATTTGTCGAATAATGATGAAATTACCTTTTAAATTCACGCGGATAATACAAGTTCCCTCCCCGGAATTTAATATACTAAAATGTTCCCTTTACGATCAAAATCCTATTTTAAATCTTGTTTAATCTTTTTGGAAAACTATAAATCTCTTTTCTTTTATCTTATGAAAATGCGATCTAAGTAAATCAAATTAACTATTCCCTCCATCGAGCCAGTCCGGATAGCTAGGGGGAGCATGCAACTGGTTTTCCAAACTCCAGCCTAGAGACTATCTCTCTATCACCCATAAGGCGGTCAAGTTGTTTGATCAACTCTAAACTTTAAAAAGTATTTGATTTATCATCTGAAAAAAATTTCAAAAATATTCGGAAAGAAAACTCAAGTTCAAATCATTTATTCAAAGGGTACCAAATTCCATTGCTAAATTATCGGCGAATAATGATTTTAAAGCTTTATAGATTAAAATAGCAATTTCATTACATATATGCCCGATTTTTATAATTCAAATTCCTTTTAAAGAATTTTAACATATTTATGAAATTTATTTCATATTTTTAAAGATTTAAAAACATCCATTTTAAAAGTGTTTAAACCAATATTTTTCGAACTAACAAAACGCGGCGATTTTGAAAACTTGATTTGAACATATTTCAAACTTTACTAAACGAAAAATTGATTTTTCTTTTTCATTTGAAAAATATGATCATAAGGGTCCTTATTTTAAAGAATTCCGACTCATATTTTATCCTACACATCCGTTTAACTTTTCAGGTCGTGATATCGCGAACTGCCGAGACACGATGGCTTATTTTTCACCTTTTAGTAAAATTTTATAAAACTTGTCCGAAACACTTTTAAATCATTTTAATAATATAATAAACTACATTAAACCAATTTCTCACTATTTTACTTTATTAAAATATCATTTTCATTTTATTCCATATCTTTAATATTATATTATTATAATATTCAATTTCCATCTTTTTAATTCAAAATTCTTTTATATTAAACCATATGATATTTTTCCATGTATTTTCTACATTTTAAACTATTATTTTCAAAATCAAACTATTTGATATACTTTTTCCCAGATAAATTAAATACTCCTCTTTACTTTTCCAAAACCACATCCATTTTCCAAAAACGATATCATTTTGATTTAAAATTCAAAAGAGGCTTGACACTCCTTATATACACATTATTTTAGAATATAATAGGGATTATTTCTTATGAATTTACCAAGGCTATTTAAAGTGATTATTTCAAATCTGATGGATATGATTTTCAGATTATTATCAGATTAATTCTACTTAACTCAACCAAGTCAATATATGATTATCATAAACAACTAATCAACCAATAATCAATCATTTTAGCATCTTGACTATGATAATCAACCAATTATACTTGGATAGCACTAATCATAGATAATTTTAAGATGAATTTAATAAGATAGAAGTAGTGTTCTCACTTTTATGCTATCCGACTCTGAGCATTTTTTAATCGACAGAACGATCCCTTTCTCCGCACCGAAGCTTATGGAACTTTCCCCCAGACCTTAGTGATGCTCGGCCAAGCTTGTGTGAAGGTGGAAGCTCGGCTTTGAGATGGTGGTGGTGTGGGTCGTGCACTTTAATGAGGAAGAAGTAGAGTTTGGTAAACTTTTTGAAGCGATTTGATATCGTATGTGTATGGAAACAATTTGGTAGAATGTCGACGCGGCATTGAAATATTTTTACTATTTAGGAAGCCAATAAAGAAGATGTATCAAAGAGCTTAAGAATAAGAGAAGTGAAGTGAATTTGTGAAGAAAGGAAGAGGATATGCATGTGTATTTATATGGTAGAAATCCTTGTGCATGAAGTTACCAAAATACCTATCCCTTGCCATCAAATCTTCGGCCGAACTCTCCTTCCATTCTACCATCACTTCATGATGTCTTAGGTGTGTAGGTGTGTAAGTGATGGTGAGTTGATGTTAAATTTGCCTTTTCATGTTGCACTTTTTTTATACATAAGGAGTTTATATGTAAATGTGTTTAGATATTTCCTTTGGCTTTGATTTGATTAATTGCGATACACATTTATATGTATACGTGCATGTATATGCATGTGTATGTATGTTCAAACAAGGTTTCTACAACTTAAAATAATTTCAATTCATCAAACCGTTGTAAATCCGGAATCTGATTTCCGGTCATTTTTTTCATTTTTTTAATCAAACTATTTGTTTATGTAAACAAAACTTGAAAATAAATTTCTTGTTATCTTTAAATAATTAAAACAAGATTATTTAAGCTATAAAACTATATCAAATAATATTAAAATCCATTTATAAAAATACGATGTCGAACTGCCAGAATGCGACGAAGTTTATATATCTTTATAAAATAAGTTTATATATTTATAAAACCATTATAAATCACTTATTATCATTATATAATAATTAAAGTGAATTATTCACCATTTAAAAACAATTATCTAAATATTTAAGATTAGTTAAATATTTTAATTCAATGTGATAGAATTACGGGTTGTTGCATTCTTTCCCCTTTAAAAGAATTTCATCCCCGAAATTTCACCATAAACCAAAACCCAAAAGAGTTTATCCAAAATATTATCGTTAAACTAAATTCCATATGATACACATAAGTATCTGTATATTTGATTCGATCTTCTGTTCGAATCCACAACTTTACTTCTGAACTAGTATTGATCTCTCGATCCTCTAGTGCGGACTCTTATCAGACTTCTTGATCAGAAACCCTCGCTTCCCATACATAGCTCTCAACTATGACAGAAAACACAAGTATCCAACCACAAATTCTCATCAATGTTCGTCGTCAAGAATCGAGTGGTAAATTCTTTTTCGGACTGGGGTAAACACCTCAAAGTTCCATACTTGAATCTTATATCAGAATCGTGCAACGAAATGATCTACGTACCTCATACGTATTTATTAACATTCCCAAAAATTTTATGAAAACATTTCGTAAAACTTTTATCTTTTATTCAAACATTTTTATAAAGATGTTTCTTTATATATAATCACTTTAAAATATTTATTCACCCAGAAATTTCAATCTTCTTTCCAAAGAAACCATTTCAATTTAAAAGATAAACTATCTTTTATTTCTAAAATTATAATAAACTCCTTATATTATAATTTACTCCCTTTAACCTATATTAAATGCAAACACCTTGGCAAAAATTAATAATCACTAATTAATCTATCAATTAATTATTCACATTATCCTTTTAACTTTAGAAAATTATATAGATCGAGTAACTCAAAAATGATACCAAGGAACTGTGTACTACCAATAGTATCACATATTCCCTTAACAAGAAGGGGAGTACTTAAGAGAAATGTTTACCATCCAAACACAACTCCTACCCAATTTTAGTTACTTTTGAGCCCCTCAAACTAGTTGATTATAAGATTCTTTTCAAAAAATACCCGAATTTAAATTCTCAAAAATCCCATTATAAAACACGTTTTATAAATCCAATTTGCAAAATCACTTATATAAAACACATTCATAAAATTTATTTATCTTAAATAAATTACTTTAATCTTAAACCAACATTATTATTTATCGAACACCACATAGTCAAATTGTGAAACTAAATTCACGAGGTATTCGTATTTAAACTTTAAATCAAACAATCAATCAATCAATGATAATAACTGAATATTATCATTCCCCTAATAACCAAACACTACATAAATAACTATATCATTTGAAAGAAATTCCTTTAAATTCAAAATATAATCCTAGGTAAAATTATTTCATTTACCATTTTCCAAAACAAAAATCATTTATATATAGCATTAACAAATACGCGCTCATATATAATACTCTCAACACATTATAGGGTGTCACTTTCCCTATCTCTAATGAGTTACTCATCCTAGGGTATTACTAACCTTATCTCCGATGAGACTTTCCTCTATCAGGCTCAGGTTTTCGCTCAGCCTAACCTTACCAACCCCCTATCACACGTGCCCAGCAATCACCAGATCCGATCTCGGTCTCTCTGAACCAATTATCAATAAAAAGATGAGTATACGTGTATATGGAAATTTTAAGCCTCTTTTCTTCTTTTACTCAAAATATTATTTGACTTTGAAGATACCTTTTTATCCAATAAAATATCTTTTAGAGATATATCTTTAAACCATTTCTATTTCGGGATATAGAGAGTTATTAAACCTCCTTTTAACTTTGGAAATACCAAATCATTTCATTTTAATTACTTAGGGAAAATATTTCCATATTCTATTATTAGCATAATTAATAAAGATTTCATCTTTTCGAAACATGTTTTAAATGGGTCAAAAACAGTGTTATTTAAGACATCGTTTACTGTAAAACCAAATCACTTAGTATTGAGTAAAAAGGATTCATAGATTTTAGATTAATTATAATCAATACTAATTTCCATATTCAACATGTACTATTCGTTGAATAACGGTGAAATCACCTTTTAAATTCACACGGATAGTACAAGTTCCCTCCTCGGAATTTAATATAGAGTTTAACTAGAATGTTCTCTTTACCATCAAAATCCTATTTTAAATCTTGTTTAACCATTTTGGAAATATCCTAATCTCTTTTCTTTTATCTTAAAAAATGCAATCCAAATAAATCAAATTAACTATTCCCTCTATCGGACTAGCCCGGATAGCTAGGGGGAGTAGGCAACTGGTTTTCCAAACTCCAGCCTAGAGACTATCTCTCTGTCATCCATAAGGCGGTCAAGTTATTTGATCAAATCTAAACTTTTGAAAGTATTTGATTTATCATTTGAACAACATTTCAAAAAGATTTGGGAAGAAAACCCAAGTTCAATTCATTTATTTAACGGTTACCAAATTCCATTGCTAAATTGTCGGTGAATAATGATTTTAAAGCTTTATAGATTAAAACAGCAATTTCATTACATATGTGCCCATTTTTATAATTCAAATCCCTTTTAAAAAATTTTAACATATTTATGGAATTTATTTCATATATTTAAATATTTTAAAACATCCATTTTATAAGTGTTGAAACCAATATTTTTCGAACTGCCAAAACGTGGCGATTTTGAAAACTTGATTTGGACATATTTCAAACATTACCAAACAGAATCTTGATTTTCTTTTTCATTTGAAAACTATGATCATAAGGGTTCGGAAAATTCTTATTTCAAAGAATTTTGACTCATATTTTATCCTACACATCCGTTTAACTTTTCAGGTCGCGAAATCGCGAACTGCCGAAGCGCGACGGCTTATTTTTCACCTTTTAGTAAAAAATTATAAAACTTGTCCAAAACACTTTTAAACCATTTTAATAACATAATAAACTATATTAAACCAATTTCTCGCTATTTTACTTTATTAAAATATCATTTTCATTTTATTCCATATCTTTAATATTATATTATTATAATATTCAATTTCATCTTTTTAATTCAAAATTCTTTTATATTAACCGTATAATATTTTTCCATGTATTTTCCACCTTTTAAACCATTATTTTCAAAATCAAACTATTTGAATTACTTTTTCCCAAATAAATTAAATACTACTCTTTACTTTTCTAAAACTATTTCTATTTTCCAAAAACGATATCCTTTTGATTTAAAATTCAAAAGAGACTTGATACTCCTTATATGCACATTATTTCAGAATATAATAGGGATTATTTTTCATGAATTTACCATGGCTATTTAAAGTGATCATTTCAAATCTGATGGATATGACTTTCACATTATTATCAAAATAATTCTACTTAACTCAACCAAGTCAATGTATGATTATCATAAGCAACCAATCAACCAACAACCAATTATTTTAGCATCAAAAATAGATAATTTTACGATGAATTTAAATAAGATAGAAGTAGTGTTCTCACTTTCATGCTATCCCACTCTAAGTGTTTTTTAATCGACGAAACGATCCCTTTCTCCGCACCGAAGCTTATGGAACTTGCCTCCAGACCTTAGTGATGCTTGGCTAAGCTTGTATGGAGGTGGAAGTTCGGATTTGAGATGGTGGTAGTGTGTTCCTTGCACTTTAGCGAGGAAGAGATGGAGTTTGGCTAACTTTTTGAAGCGATTCAATATCGTATGTGTATGGAAACAATTTTAGTAGAACTTCGATGCGGCATTGAAATATTTTTACTATTTTGGAAGCCATTGAAGAATATCTATTAGAGAGCTCAAGAAGAAGAAGAAGAGAAGTGAATTTGTGAAGAAAGGAAGAGGATATGCATGTGTATTTATAGGGTAGAAATCCTTGTGCATGAATTTACCAAAATACCCCTCCCCTCCCATCATAGCTTCAGTCGAACCCCCCCCCTTCATGTGCCTTCCATCACTTCATGATGTCTTAGATGTGTAGGTGTTTAAGTAATGGTGAGTTGATTTTTTTTTCATGTTGCATTTGTTTAAACATAAGGAGTTTATACATATATATGTTTATATATTTCCATTGGCTTCGATTTGACTAATTGTGATAAAAATTTATATGTATATGTGCATGTATATACATGTGTATGTATGTTCAAACAAGGTTTCTATAACTTAAAATAATTTCAATTCGTCAAACCGTTATAAATCCGGAATTCGATTTCCGGTCATATTTTCATTTTTTAATCAAACTATTTATTTATGTAAACAAAACTTGAAAATAAATTTCTTATTATCTTCAAATAATTTAAATAAGATTATTTAAGCTATAATACCATATTAAATAATATTAAAATACATTTATAAAAATACAACGTCGAACTGCCAAAATGCGACGAAGTTTATATATCTTTATAAAATAAGTTTATATATTTATAAAACCATTATAAATCACTTATTATCATTATATAATAATTAAAGTGAATTATTCATCATTTAAAAACAATTATTTGAATATTTAAAATGAATTAAATATTTCAATTCAAAATGATAAAATTACGGGTCGTTACAATGTGTGTGCACGCGCGCGCGCATTCAACCCATTGATTTAGACATAGTCTAACCCGTGTGTTATTTATGTAATACTCAGGTCAGTACGAGAAATTTCAAGTATAGGGATTATGTGACCAACATGTGTTTAGTGGGCTTAGTGGAGACTGTATATTTAGCATTGTTGTATAATATTTATGTGATCTAGACTTATTTTACATATATGACACTGTGTTGTATATTGATTATACATGATATTACACTTTGAGACGGTGAATATGTGATATTCAGTATTCACTCGGTCACATATACTTATATATATATATATATATATTTATGTGTGTGTACAAATCATTGTTTCATACGAATACAAACCAAATTCTTGTGATAATTGTAAAGTATTTGGCCACAATACAAGGAATTGTTAACAAACACAGTCCAAACAGTGAAACCGTAATTAATATACAACAGTCAATCAAAGTCCAAATCGTCAATCTACTATTTGTACAGACCCAATACTCATTTTACAACTAGTTCGACAACTGAAAGAAGTAGCCATATTAATACACATACAACTACAGTCTCTCAAGGAAAAGGTGAAATGCTAATTTCTATTACTTAATCAAATAGGTTTGACTGTTTAAATGTTGAAGAAGACTCCACTGGTTTTTAGGCTTCAACTTCCAACACAGCAGCAACTTCCACTTATATACCTATATCTGTAATGGTAGCATCTACTGGCGTATCATCTGTACCTATACAAAATAGTACACTGCACATTGAACCAAGTCCAGAACATTCATTGGATGACTTACCAAAAGTAGAAATATTTGAAAAAGAATAGTTTGTTGGAAATATTGCTCAACATATAGACGAAATTGGAAAGTTTGATAAACCTACTATAAATGTCCTCCAAATGGTTGAGGCTAATGTGAATTATAAAAAGAAGCATGAAAAGAAGCAAGCTCCTACTCTCCCCTCCTAAAAGGCAAACTAGGGGGTCATCCATAATTAAATGAACATATGTGGTAGAATGGTGGGGATTAAACAAAGATAATAAAATGCAATCTGTGTTCAATCAACTCATATCTATGAAGCTGTCTTTGATAACTTTATATGAAACTAAATTAAAGGACGGTGTTATTGAGAAATTTATGCATAAATTCTCGACAAATTGGGTGTGCTTTCATAATAATGACACTGGACATAAAGGTCGAATTGTACTCATATTTGATACATCAGTTTGGGGTTATCAATTATTAGACAAGAGTTCCCAACTATTAAGGCATTATTCCACAATCATGGCAGATTTCACTATGCTTAATCTTTTGTCTATGGCAGTAATACCTACTCAGAGAGGGAGGAACTATGGAGCAACCTGATTCAAAATGCTTCTCAAATTCACATGCCATGGATGGTTTTTGGGGATTTTAATAATTCTTTGAACCCTAAAGATAAGAAGGGAGGACTTTCGATACCTTTTTCTTATCTTTTCGGTTTTAAAAACTTTATTTTGCAATGTAATATTGTTGAATGCAGTTTACAGGGATGCATGTACACATGGAGAAAGCGAGGGATGGCTAGCAATATTGACAAAGTATTAATTAACTTAGAATTATTGAGTGTCTACCCAACTCTATCAGCTATTGCCATGCCAACCACACTTAGCAACCACACTCCTATTATTATTACTTTCAAGCATCTTGCTAAGAAAGACAAAAACTACCCTTTCAGATATGTAAATACTTGGTGCTACAAACAAGGCTATGAGCAATGTGTTGCGGAGGGTTTCAAAGCGGTAACTTAGGGAAACCGTACTCATAAATTCCTAACCAAATTGAAAGAAGTAAAGCAAAAACTTAAACACTGGAACAAACAAATAGCAAGACAGGATGCAGTGATCAAACTAACTGATGAGTATAATACCGTTTTCCCGCAACTTGATGCAGACCTAGAAAACAGTGATCTATATGATAATCTCATGCAAATTAACTTTAAACTGAAGGAGCAGCAAAAAATTCAAACAGAAGAACTACTTAAGCGAAGTAAAACCCTCTGACTTACAGAGAGTGATACTTGCTCAAATTTTTTCTTCTCCCGTATGTCCATTCGACAACACCGCAATAGGGTATAAGCTTTACTGTCCCCCTTTGGTGAATATATTTACGATCATGAAAAATAGTTCAGGAATCTCTGAACCATTTTTTCACTTTGTATAATGGTAGGGTTTGCACTGACTTTCCACCCATTGTACCAAGACAGGTGATAAATAATGAAGGACAGACATACTTATTTTTTCCAATCAGTGCAGAAGAGATGAGGTTTTCTATATGGCCCATTGATGATACAAAGAGCCCAGGACCGGATGGCTTTTCAGCTAAAATTTTCAAGCTGCATTACGACATGTTACACGAGGAGCTATTTTATGTAATAACTGAGATATTTCAGACTAAAAGACTTGCAAATGGCCTGAACCATACCTTTATTACCTTAATACTAAAGAAGGATAAACCACGGGTCATTTCAGATTATCGCCCTATCTCTTGCGCGAATGTTATATACAAAATTGTGGCCAAGATTATTTGTCAGCGAATAAAATTATTTATGCCCTATCTTATCTTCGACAATCAATCAGCATTTATTCCCTGGAGATATATAGGCAAAAATATTTTATTGGCTCATGAGTTTCTTAGAGATTTCAAAAAACCAGGAAAATCTAAGATGTGCATTAAAATAGACTTGCAAAAAGCATATGGCATGGTAAATAGAAATTTTACGTGTCATATGCTTAGTGCAATGGGTTTTCCGCATTCTTTAATATGTCTTATCTTTGAATGCATAAATACACCATCTTTCTCTATTCTTATTGGTGGGAATCCTGAGGGTTTCTTTGGCTCAAACTGAGGCCTACGCAAGGTGAACCGTTATCCCCTTATTTATTTTGTATTACGATGGAGTATTTATCATTACTTATGGAAGACGGTGTATCATTAGGCATTGTTTCTCCTCTAACCAAAATCTCTCCTACAGTGACTCACTTGTTATATGTAGATGATGTGATGTTCTTTTTAGAGGCATCACTTCAGAATGCAACTGAAATTCAACGTATACTACATGTTTTGGGTGAAACTACAGGCCTACATATTAACCAAGTTAAATCCAAGGTTTATTTCAGCAGAACTACATCCCAACAACATGAGATATTAACTGTATTAGGCATGGTAGAAGGAAACCTACCAGTTAAGTACCTTGGCGTACCTTTGTCCACAAATTATGTTAACGCTTCACAATGTACTCCACTTCTTCAGAAAATTTCCACACGACTAGAAAGTTGGGACATCCATTTCTTGTCCACCGCGGGTAGAGCACGGCTCATCCAGTCTGTCATTGTTCCCTTAGTTCTTTATTGGTTACTGATTTATCACCTTCCTTCGCCACTTCTCCAGAAAATTGAAACCGTGTGTTCCAATTTCTTTTGGGGAGGTAAACTTCATAAAATTGCTTGGGATGTGTTATGTCGACCCAAGCACGCAGGTGGTATTGGTCTAAGACGTTTGACAGACCTCTGAACAACTGCAATTTTGAAGCTCTCTTGGAACCTACTGATTACAAACACACTATGGTCTTGCTGGGTAAGGAATAAATACATAAAGGAAAGCAATTTGTGGTATATGGCTATAATCAATAATCATTCATGCACAATGAAGCACATTTTACGTATTAAAAATACCATGAGTTCACTGGTAACTCAAAAGATAACCAACGATAGTTCTACCTCCTTATGGTTTGATCCTTGGATCAACCACAAATCATTGGTTGATATCCTGGGCTGGCACCGGTTGGCAACCTTTACTTCCTGCATGCATACTGTATCTACTATTGTACAAGGAGATAGATTAGTTCCTGAATTACTTTCTAAAACTAGAGAATGTGCACAACAAATTAGATCACTGTCTATACAACCAAACGCAGTAGCAGATTATTGGGAAATTTATGGAAATAAGCATTTTAATTTTTATACTGTTCATATTGCTATTCAGGTTAAATACCCTATGGTTCAATGGGCAAAAATCATATGGAACTCATACAATGCAAAGAAAATGTCTTTCTGTTCCTATAAAGCAGTTATGCGAAGACTACCAACATCAGATAGACTAGCTACATGGGGACTTCCAATCGATAGAATATGTAAATTATGTAATAAAGATCAAGAAACTCACGAGCATCTATTTTTTACCTGCAATTACAGCAAATAACTTATGTCTTACATAGCCTTGAAGCTCAATATCAGTATGCCTCGATACATGGATATCGCTGCAGCGTTTGCCTTCTTCACCTTGCAATTACCAGCCTCTTCCTTACAACGGCGATTCGCTTCTGTGGCGGTGGTGACTCTCATTTGAGCGGAACGAAATCGACGAATCTTTCAATCCAGGAGGATGAATAAGTTTCATCATGCATGGCTCGTGGAGAAGGAGGTTGTGTGCTAGGTTATGCGATTAAAAGATAGATACCATTATTCAGAGGACGAGCTCCAATTTTTGAGGCGATGGGGAATTGATCTCTCCGATACTGGATGAAGAATGTCAGCTGTGTATCTATATTCACATTTTTATTTTTAGGGTTTGTTGGTTTTGGGCTGTGGGTCATGATTGAATAGAGGTGTATTTAAATAGATTGTGTTATATTTGTTTATCTTATATGTTAGTAATAAAATTACCCTTTGCTTCAAAAAAGTGTGTGTGTTTCATATTATATTTTATTGCTACGATATGTACTCGGTGTTCTCCATTACTCATTATATATTGTGTATTGTTCTGTTCTGGAGGCACACAGGTTTATTGCTTTATACTGTGACTGTGTACATCTTTAGTATATTATATGATATGAAATATGTACCCATGTTAGTCGAAGGGAATATTTATGCTTGTACCCTATACAGCCTCAGTCTTTGTATTCTATGATAGTATTACCTAGTAATACTCTTGGATAGTATAAGTATAGAGGTGGATGTGTTACAAAATGGTATCAGGGCCCAAACTTAACCATCCCATATCCAGACTTTTCCAATTCCAGATAATTCCCTTCATTCAGTAAATATTAGTCCATGTATGTTTCCATCTTATCACTGTCATCTCCTTTCTAAAGCAGAATTATTAAACCCTCTTCATTCTATAATTAAAATAAAAATCAAATAAATCCCTGTGAATTCTCAAAATTTGAATATGTGCAATTTCAACAACAATCTTTATATACTTAGAAGAAATTAATGTTTTGATGGTGCTGTGGATTTCTGGAATGTGAAAACGATGTGGGAAGTGTACATGGAAGTTTTAGGTGAGTGTTCTCACTCATTAACCTATGTTAAATCATGTTATTATATATATATATATATTGTTTGCCTTGATGTTTGGATGAATATGTTGTGTATTAAATCAAAGAAGTAATGGTAAGAAGAAGGCGGAGAAGGCCTGAAACTATCCAAGAATGGATGAAGTAGGAGCCACTAGTTGCACGACCGGTAAGCTAATCGATCGGCCCCCAACCGTCGATCACTAGAGGTCGTCCAGTGGTGCAACCAGTGACAGAAAAGAGGTATGATTTGGTGGTAAGGGCTTGTGCTCTTTTGCCAGCCCATCCGGTTTTGAACGTTATGCTATTTTGTATGTGTGTATTTTAATAGTAAATAAATTATATTTGCATTGAAAATAAATGTGAGAAATTATATAAAATAAGTTTATAATTGTATAAAGAAATTTTTTATTTAAAATTTAGTATTTAACTATATTTAAAGTTATTGATTTATTGAAAAGAAATCTATATTTGGTTTTAAATAATTGTTAAAAAGTTTATATAAATTCTAAAAAATAAGAAATACTATTATAATTAAAATTCCAAGTATTTTATAGCATGTTTTAAAATTAATAAGTTAATTAAGAATTTTAAGAGTTTGTTCTACATATTTGAATAATATAGTATTATCGTGCTTTTCAAAATTCTGACTTTCCTATACTGATTTAAAATGTTATGAATGATTCACCATTAAATATTGATTTGATTAGTTTCTTTTGATATATTTTTATATGGTGATGACATTCTTCTATATTATTACATGATATTGCCATTTTGAATAATTTTGATGAGGATATTTGCATATTCTATGCAGCAAGAAATCTGGATAAACAGAGTTATAATACCATATGGTATGAGACTTTCGGTAATATTTCTATGGTTATTACTTAGACTCGTTATATAGAATATTATGAGAATTAAGTGTAGTTTATAAATAGTGAATAAATGTTTGAGTATCACGCGGTGGTATGAGACGCCATTGTGATATTTATTTGGTTATCCATTATAAGTCGATGACACTCGCATGGCACGAATAGTGATGTTGAGATAATACTTACGTGAGGTGATGCTCATAGGTGTGAGCAAGGTTGGTGCCTATATTTGTTGATACTATATGCTACTATCTTGATGAACTCCTATTATTAGCGTGAGAGAGGACCAGATGGTTAGAATCCACCCTAGTAGCCTGATCGTGGGGTCGCGCCCTAGATCCGTGATACCTTGAGAGAGAGAGAGAGTGTGTGTGTATTGGGTTAGGTGACCCAAAGGGTAGGTGCTCTATAACCCCTGTGTCACTTAGGCCAGCAACTTGTTACCTATTGGGGCAAGTGCAAGGTCGTGACCAAGTGCTTCGCGTAGACGAGCAACATGTGGATATTTGTTACGATGACCGTCGTGGTAACCGAAGACTATAGAGTCAGGTTAGGTTACCTACGTGTGTGACTCTGGAGCAGGTAGGTGCCATCAGTCTCCCTTTTGGTTCTAACAGACTGGTAGATTGACATATGCTATTGATATACCTCACCTAAAAATAGATAAGGGTTAGGCGACCCGCATATTGATATATATATATATATATATATATATTTATATATATATAACTCTACTTGGGACTTTGTGTCTGTCGTATAGTTATTCACCCGTCTTGATTTTTTCCAATTTATTCATATATGCGGAGATGAGATTACGATGTGCTTTGACCTCTTTATGTTATTTGTGATATTATTATTTATCATACACATCGTGTTTATGTATATTGACCCATTGATTTATATATAGTCTGGCCTGTGTGTTATTTACGTAATACTCAGGTCAGTCCAAGACATTTCAAGTACAGGGACAATACGACTAGCTTGTGTTTTATAAGCATAGCGAAGACTTGATATATATGATTGTTGTATATTATTAGTGTGATGTAGACTCATTGTATTTTTAATACATGTTGTATACTGATTATACATTATATATTATTTGAATTGTTTTGTACTCTCATTATCACCTATATACACTACAAGAAATGTTGCTTTTTATAGCGGAAATAGCTAACACTTTATTCTGTGGTGCCATTTTTTTTAATTTCCTTTATATACAGCAGGGATTGGCTTTGTAATAGAGTTAAAGTGGGATACCTCAAATTCAATTCAATTATATTTCCATGGCTACCAATTCCCTTAATTATTCCCATCTCTCTCTTCTCTCTTCCTCAAATTATTTCCTCTTCCTATAACACAAATCCTCCTCCCTTACCTCCGCCTACTGCCTGCTTCCCAACCACGCTCTCTACAAACCGAAACCCTTTCCCTCCTAAAAAACCATAAATCCCTTCCCCAAATCAGACACATAAGATACAAACAGGAACAAACAACCAAAGGCGCCTGCAACATCATCATCTATGGTGCTGCAAGATAATTTAAATCGGAGCTTGTGCGAATGGCTCTTTTTGAAGCTTTTGGAAGAAGAACCCCCCATTTCAAAATAGAATAGGAACCCATTGCGAAAACAACAATAATTAATGGGTATGGCACATGGACTTGGGATGTGGAGTTTAAGAAGATGAAAATCATCACCGTCCATTTGGCTTCATTGTTCGTACGTGGAGGTTGATACGAGTGAGTACGTGGTGATTTTGAAGAGCAGCTTGATTTGAATCATCATGTAATTGCAATTGCACGGTATATTTCCTTTTTTCTGGGCTAATTCTATTTAAACTCAGAAAAATGCTAATTCCCCCCTCTAAAAAAAACGCGCACACCTAATGTTTTACTGAGTTTCCCACATCATTTCCAGTTTTGCCACTGCCTTTTTCATGTACCCAAATTTATTTCTCTCAATAAAAAAATCTGCTATAATGAGAAGTTAATTTGCAGTATTAAAAACATTGCATCTTTCAGTAGTTGTATCAGATTTCAATTTCGTTTTCACCATTAAATCACAAATTTTATTATCTTTCGATTAAGATCCATATGTGATATGTATTGACGATTTATTTATTTATTTTTACAATGGCAAATATTTGCCCGGCAAATATTTGCTGCCCCTATAAATTGAAGGAAAAAAAATCAAGTACAAACACATTCAAATTATCAAACATATACACATTCAAATTACATTATTTACATTGCCATTGTTCTCAAATACATTCAAGCACAAACACAAACATTAATATCAAAAACCATTATTTTTTTCTTAAACCTAAAAACAAAGTAAATTAATTCCATTGTGCATATTGAGTTCGTTCATCCCAAACTTGCCGGTAGTCACTATATATATATTCCCAACTGCTTGCATCCGAATGTTAAGCTGTGAACCATTTTACATAAATTGGTGGAACTGGATGTTTTGCTTCCAACTTGACCTACAATTGAAAGAACAAATAAATTAGTGTACTTATAAGAAATAAATTAGTGGAAAAAAACAAGTCAACTTTCCTACTTACTTGCACAAAATGATTATTATTAACAAATGCTAGTGCTATTTCGAAACGTTGAATTGGAGGTGGGACCCTTCCTTTGCCGGTAATATAGTTAACATTAACCTTTCACTTATGCTAAATACAACAATATTGTACTTTGTCGCAACAACATAACCCATTTCCAGCATTATCATCCACTTGTCTCGAGGAGCAAATCCATCTCCTTCATGTTGTAGTTGCTTAAGTAATTCATTACATCTGCCACGTTCTATGAAAACTTGTTCGTAAAGTTCTTGATTTTCATATAAATCTTTGTATAAATCCCAAAGAACTTGAGGCCAACATGACTCACACATTCCAAGTAATGCGACAACACAACAAAATCCATAATTTCCATCTGAACGAACATCAACAATATCAGTTACATAAGGTTTGATCTCCGATGGGATTTGATTTATATACATCCTCATATCACGACTATAATTTTCCAACTATAAAAAATGTATTGATAAAGCAATAATGTAATAAAATATGTTTAACAATATTTTTTTAATTTCTCCAATGGAAAATATTTGCCAGGAGAATTCAAGTAAGATTTGCATGGTAAATTCAAGTGAAACTTAAATAGAGAACTTGTGGCTATTGTGGACATGCATGAGAACCTGTATGAGTTTTCGAATTTGAAGCTTTTCCTTCTTTGCATTGTTGACACTATGTCGACTAGAAAGATTATGCGGTGAAAGACTTTCTACTAGCTTAAACGAAGGAGGCGTTCTTTTTGTTGACTTATGAGCTGATTTCTTACTTTCCCTTCTTTTAGTTTTCACCTTACTCTTTGGTGAACCAATAATTGAAGTTTGAGGTTGCACAACTTCCATTATTTTTAAAAAAATTTGTAGTTGATGTGGTGTATCCATTTTTTTACATCATTCAACAAAATTTCCATTTTTTCCAACACTCCTATATCTTCATTTCCACTTCATTCAACTAGATGTAGTCTAGTCCAATGATTATCAATCAACTCAAGTGCTATGGGTGTTAATGGACTAAGACGAGCTAACTCATGTGCACATGGAAGTCCATGTGAATTTCGAATGACACAACCATAAAGAAATTCATCATCTCCAACGGATTTCATGCGAAGTAATTCCGAATGAGGTAAGTCAAGAGCCACGATACTGACTACACCTCGTAGATTTTTGAACTCCCATATGTGAAAAATACGTTTCACTCTGCTTAAGCTTTGTTCAAACGAAGTTTTTAATTCGGTGAAGGATAACTCCAACAATGGATGCATTTTACTCCAACCTTGCTTGAAATTGCATTGACAAGTGGCTAAGTATTTTTTAAACTTTGAATGAGCCGATTTGGCCCTACATGTAACAAACAAATTAGTATTAACAAAAGGGACAAATAATTAGTAATGTACTCACACATATGAAAATAGAAGAATAAAAGAGGAGACCTATTCGCTGTATAGTTCCCAAAATGCATATACTCGTTGGTCCATAATTGAACAAATCTATCCTTATATGGATCTAACCATTGCTCATGTACATATTTCAATAACAAATTGTATTTTCCATACCTTTCATGCAACAAATATAAGTTTTCATTATACACATTACTATTTGCGAGAAAAGAAGTTGATTTCAATCACCTAAAAAGGACTTTTATCCTCCACATCCATTTCATTCATATTCCTCTTCTTTCCCATAAAGTGGCAATGTTATTTTTGATATGCCACTTGCACAACATATGAGCGGAATTTGGAAAAACTATCTCAATAGCCCCAATGCCAACTCTCGATCGCTTGTAAATACATTAGGCATTTCTACGTCACAATCAACCATGATGGATTTCAACCGTTCCAATGCCCAAATGTAATTTTCTTCACTTTTCGCCATTAAATAAGTAATGGAAATACAAAATGTGTAATTCGTAGATGTAACACCTACTATACCTAGTAGTGGCATCTTTACCTATTAGTTTTGTATGTGCACTCCAATATAATGGCTCGAGGAAAAGTTCTTAGAAAACCTAAACTCGTCGGATGTGCCTATAAAATATCTTTGATAATATCACTTCCATCTAAAGTCTTACGATGCCATTCAAAGTATCCAAACTCTTTTAGCTTACTGAGCAAATATTGTATTTGAGAACACCTCCTCATTCTATTGAATTTTGAGCATGAAAACACCAAGTTTCGCGCCTTTAATCCTAAATGGACAATTACATTTTTTAGTACCCGTCAATCTATAATTTGTTGAATCTTTAATTTTCTTCCTCTTATAAACACCACTACGCTCACATGCAAACATTATTCGAGGTTTTTTAGTAGATGCACCGGTATCCGATTTCAAAATAGCGATTACAAAACCCAGGCGTTTTCCCATGTTACGAACCCATTCAACCAATTTTTCACGTGATTGGTATATCTACATAAACAAAATATTGTATTACCAAATTGTATACTACATTCCAAAATTTTAAAAAAATTTCACTCACATCATATGTTGTAAACTCATTAGTGTAGTCCAATATAATTTCATTCTCATTTTCATCTTCTTTATTTGATAGTGCCATAAGCTGTAAAAAAAATTAAATTATGCAACAAGCTATTAGGGAGGTATTTACAGTGGCAAATATTTACCGGGCTTGGCAAATATTTGCCGCCCCTGTAAATTAAAAAAAAATTGTCAAGCACTGTCACAAACCATATAACAAGCATTGGTGGTGCCATAATCTGTAAACAAAAAATTACGCAAAAAGCAGTGTCACAAACAACCATGTAGTGGAAAAGCGTGGTTATTTCAAACAAGCACACATTGTTAGTGCGTGGTTGTTTCAGACAAGCACGCATTGCTAATGCGTGGTTCCTTCACACAGCCACGCACTATCAATGTGTGGTTGTCTGAAACAACCACGCTTGCCACTTCCGCGATGTCTGCAATTAAAACAAAATTAAATGTGAATGCTTGCAGCATGTGCAAACTCAGCAAACTCAACGTTAGTAGTAGTAGAATCATCGAACTCCATCATTTTGATGAAAAAATTTGACAACTTGTAGATTGAATTTGGATTTGGAATTTAATTTGATAGAGGAATGAAGTTTTTAGGATTTTGGAGGAAAGTTAGAAAGTGAATAAGTAAGAACGTAAGAGAAGAGATGAGAGGGTATTTTTTTCTTTATTTTTTTTTCAATTGGGGGGGGGGGCAGTGGGACTCAGCATTTTTTTAAGTTTAAATAGAATTAGTCTTTTTCTGTTGAATGTAAGTGATTTAATTTATTTGGAATAGTTATTATGGTAGCCAATAGCCTAATACAAGCTTCACAGATTCTCTGAAACAATTTGTATTGCTTGATATTTACACAACATAGTTTGTGCCTATTAGTTTTCAGTCTACAACCATGTGCATTCATTACAATTCTTATCCAATCAAGAGTAAAAATAATACTATATGCAAAGTGAGTATTTTTAAATGGAAATGAATTTTTTACAACCTTTTTGCATAACCAAAATTCTCACACCGTTGAGACGACTATCAGTTTGATTCCTAAAATATTTGTAATCAAATTATTTTTCACTTTAATAGTTAATGAAGAATGACAAACTTTGAGGCTAAGTTTTATGTATGGGACAATATTGTTAGATTTTTGTTGTTTGATTAACATTGTAAGTTACTTCAAAATATTTAGTTGAAAACGTTTCCGACTACACCATATGCAGTCTATTTGCTATAGATGCCCTTGTGAAGAATGGTGGTTAAATTTTTAAGAACTTATACCGTTTGATTAATTATTTCTCTATTACAATATGTTTTAATGTGTAGGTGTGGATTTTATTGAGATATTTGAAACGGTGGATAAGATCAGTGCTGAAAAATGTACTGGTGCATTATCTCACGTGGAGTCTGTTGACTCTATTCGATTGCCTACTAAACTAACATTCTCTTCTCGTTTTTAAAAGGTGTCTTGTGAGGTATGTTATTGTTAATAGCTTTGAATGGAATATTATGTTTTGAATTGTTTTGTGTATTTGTTTGTTCAATATTCAACTATGATGTATGATGCATTATCTCACTTAATAGATTGATTTGATGACTAACTGACCATGATTTGATGATAACCACTGGGTATAATAATTCTGTTTTGAATTACTATATTACTTCATTACCGTCGCTCCCAATGGTGGATCCATTTCATTTTGAATTACTAAATTCCAACCATAATTTTTAAGTACATTTCATATACTATTTCTCATGTACATTTAGTATATTCATGCAATTAGCAATTTGTTCTTAGTTTCATATTGTATATTCTTAAATCATTACTCAGATAATGGGAATCTTACCGTCACCATAATTCATGCACCTACCTTACAATAGTGTGGCATTAATTTTAACTCCATTTAGCAAGAAACTTAATGTTATGACGATTTCGACTCAAGACCACTCAACTCAAAACCCCAAAGCATAGTGGAAAAACGAGATCGTGGGAAATAGCGCAAAAACAACCAATCGATATCTCAAACCAAACTCAACCAATCCAAATCCGATTACAATCACCAAACAAGCACTATAGAAATAAAGCAATAACGAAGAATAAATCACACACCGATTTATAGTTGTTCCAATAACATTATGTTAGTGTACATCCACTTTAAGAGAGCTTTTATTAATACCAATGAGAAGAGTACAAGAGATTGATTACATGATCACAATATTCACTATAGAATATTATTTTGTGGAGATTAGAATTAAAGAAATTAGGATTTTCTAAACCCTAGTGATGAAGGATTAAAACCCTTGATTAAAACCCTTTTGAAGTGCTACGCTTTCAAATCAGAAAATAGCTAATATAGGAGAGTTGAAAACCTAGGCAAATTCCCGAAATGCCCCTTGAAGCTTCACAAATCATCACACCAAACCCGGACCCAAAACTGCAGAAATCCTCGGCACAGACGTCTGTGACAGACGTCTGTTAGAAAACTCGGGAAACAATTTCCTTAAGCCACAGACGTCTGTCTCCAAATGACAAACGTCTGTCACAATGTTCGGGTTCCAAACCTTAAAGCAACAGACGTTTGTCCCTCCACGAAAGACGTCTGTGCTATTGCTCCAAGCAGCACTTCCCCTCTCTTCGCCATGACTTCTACCTCCGAGTTTCGATCTGTGAACCGTCTTCTCCGTCACCAAGCTACTTCCGACCACTTCAATTCTCCATACAGTATCGCCAAAATTCAACAATCCACCTCGACACTATGTCCATCTCCCTCTCCAATGGTATCATACCATCACAACAACCGATAGCACCAACTATCACCTCTTCTACCTTCAACCAAACATGAATGCTTTCCCAATGAGCTCTGGCAAAGCTACCACCCATTGTACTCCATCAACAAGCTCAGGCAAAGCCCCCGCCCGCTAACGAAGTGTTGAAAACATCCAAATCCTAAACTGCCTCACCAAAGACTAAAGTGCTAAGGAGTGTAAACTAGCACTCACCAAGAAGATAGAATCACAATCTCTCGCCGATACTCTTCTCCATCCATAACCAAGCTCCTCTCTCAACCGTGCCACCCCGTGGCACCTAGCACTTCAACAAGCGAATCAAGTTCGAGTAATGCTCGAACTTCCTAATCGGCAACGCCTTAGTGAACATATCCACCGCGTAATCCTTTGTGTGCACTTTTCAAAGATATACTTGCTTATCTTCATCCATGGCTATCAAAAATGACTCTCTCACTTCAATATGCTTAGTCCGTGAGCTAAACGCCAAATTCTCCGCCAAGTGAATAACACTCTGGCTATCACATTGAACATCAATGCTATCATGCTCGAATCCCAAGTCACACAATAATCGCCTCAAATAAAGTGTCTCCTTTGCTGCCTCCACCGCGGCTATCAATTCCGCCTTCGTAGTTTATAAAGCAACAACAGTCTACAATCTCAATCTCCAACTCATGGCCGTACCACCAAGTGTGAAGACATATCCGGAAGTTGATTTTCTTCGATCCCTATCATCGGCGTAGTCCGAATCACAATAACCAACCAACTTGCAATCCATCCCCTTACTACCACAAAAAACAAGACCATGAGATGATGTACCTCTAAGGTATCTCAATATAAGCTTTGCATGCTTCCCAATGCGATTTCCCCGGATTAGCCATATACCGACTAACCATCCCGAAAACATTTGCAATATCGGGCCTTGTACACACCATAGCATACATTAGACTTCCAACCGCACTAGCATAGGGCACCTTTGCCGTATAACCCTTGTCTTTCTCCAAGATAGGTGATCCCTTACTCGAAAGCTTCATATGCAAAGGTAAATGTGTATTTGATGCCTTTGCATTCTCCCTGCTAAACCGGCAAAGCACTTTCTCTATATACTCCTTTTGAGTCAATTTCAACTCAAAATGCTTTCGATCCCTTTCTATTTCCATGCCTAATATCCTCTTTGCTTCTCCAAAATCCTTCATTTTGAACTCCAATTTCAAACTCAGTTTTATTGTTGATTTCATTCTTATCCTTAGAAGCAATAAGCATGTCGTCCACATACAAGAGTAAATGCACCCAAAATCATTTTTTAACTTCTTGAAATATACACAAGCATTCTTGATGCTTCTATCAAAACCATTTTCAAGCATAAAATGATCAAATC
Organism: Allium fistulosum; assembly: GCA_030737815.1. Classification (NCBI taxonomy): domain Eukaryota; kingdom Viridiplantae; phylum Streptophyta; class Magnoliopsida; order Asparagales; family Amaryllidaceae; genus Allium; species Allium fistulosum. The sequence continues at coordinate 93,436,095 of CM060905.1, forward strand.
TATTGTACCATTGTCTAGGCGATTGCTTTAAACCATATAGTGATTTCTTTAACTTGCAAACCAAATTTGACTTACCATCCACAACAAAACCTTCCGGTTTCTCCATGTAGATGTCTTCATCCAAGTCACTATGCAAGAAGGCGGTTTTCACATCAAGTTCCTCGAACTCCAAGTCGTTAATAGAAACTATAGCAAGTAATATCCGGATTGAAGTAGGGCGCACAACCGGTGCAAATATCTTATCATACTCCTTTCCCTTCCTTTGTGCAAACCCCTTAGCCACTAGCCTAGCTTTGTATCTCCCATTGTCCTTTACCTTGTATATCCATTTGCACCCAATAGCACGGTTTCCTTTAGGAAGTGGAACCAAATCCCAAGTTTGATTCTCAACAACGATTGCATCTCTTCCTCCATGGCACAAATCCACTTCGAGCTATCACTCGACTCCATGATGCCATCAAGGTCCATCGGCTCATCTTGGACTACATGAAGAGCATAGTAAAAATTATCACAAAAGCTAAGATAGTTTCAATCACCATATCTTTCGGGTGGCCTTATAGCATGACGACCAACCCGAGTAGCAATACCATCACCCGAACTCCTTTCGCCTCCACCTTGAACCGAATCCTCTCTAGAATCATGCACATCACCAACACTACTAGAGGCACCATGTGGAGTATGTGATGTCACATCAACTGCTTCCTCCTCACAAGCATCTCCAACTACTCTACTCCTTGGACAAAATGTGGGAATAACTTCCGTCTCCTTTGATTCACCATGAACCAAATCCGGAACATCCAATGATCTCTCATTCTCCTTGAACATAGCCGACTCATCAAAAGTAACATGACAAGAATTCAAAACCTTCTTCTTTTTCGGATTACAAATCTGATAGCCATTTACACCGCCGTATAGCCAAGCAAGACCCCTTTGAAAGCTCTAGGTTTAAGCTTATCATTTCCCGGATCATGCATATAAATTGGACTACCAAACTCAAGTCAATGTTCTTTCCCTTCCACACTTCCTCCGAAATTTTGTTACCAATAGTCGAGCACGGAATTCGATTAATAATATGCACCATAGTTGACAAAGCTTCGGCTCAAAATCCCTTAGACAAACCCAATGTCAATCTCAAGCATCGAGCTTTCTCTAGTAGAGTGTAGTTCATCCTCTCTGCAACACCATTCGACTGCGGATCTCCCGGTGTAGTAAAATGCCTCTAAATACCATGATGCTCGCAAAACTCCAAGAACTCTCCGAAAAATACTCTCCGCCATTGTCGGACCTTAGAACCTTTAAAGACTTGCCACTCTCATTCTCAACAAGGGCTTTCAATGCTTTGAACTTTGCAAATGCCTCTGACTTAGCCTTCATTAATACACCCATACCTTTCGAGAGAAGTCATCAATAAAAGAAATATAATAGCGAGCTCCCCCCAAAGAAGCTATCGGTGCCGGTCCCCAAACATCCGTGTGAACATACTCAAGAACTCTTCTCGAATCTTGTTTTCCCTCACCGAATGAAACTTTAGTTCACTTCCCCATGACACATTCCTCGCAAAACTCTAGTTTGTTGAAAATCTCTCCATCGATCATCTCCCTCTTTCGAAGAATATCCAAACTCCTCTCCGAGACATGACCGAACCTCAAATGCCACAACCTAGTCACATCCAAGCCACGACAACTATCAACTAGTACACAAGTTTCACCTTCTATAGTCACTCCTTGAAGCAAATAAACACCATTAGTCCTAGCACCCTTCATCACCACAAGCGCACCCTTCGAAACCCGCAAGCTATCACTCTCAATAGTGATCTTACAGCCTAAAGAATCTAGCTGCCCCCAAAGTGATAAGAGACTTCCGAAGCCCTGGAACATAGCATGCATTAGTGAGAGTACGAACCACTCCGTTAAACATCCGAATTTGCATGGAGCCAATGCCTTTTGACTTACAAATAGCACCATTACCCATAACGATTGAATTTCCTTCTTTGTAGATGTAAGAAGAAAAACAATTCCTATTTGGCGTCATATGATAAGACACTCCCGAATCGAGCACCCGTTTGCTACGCAAAACATCCGATGCTACCGCCGTCAATACATCTACGTCTCACTCACCAATACCACTCTCCACTGCAACCGATGAATATGCTACTTCCTTCCTTGCCTTCTCCTTGTCTGAACACTCATTCTTCCAATGACCGGGCTTCTTACAAATATAGTACTTGCCCTTTCTTTCCTTCGACTTTCCTCTCTAACCAGGGTTCCTTGATTTCAAACGCCCCCGGTTCTCCTTATTTGCATATTTCTCCTTCTCCATAAATAAACCTTGACCATTACTGGCACCACTACTCCCAACACTTAACTCCTTCATTTGATCTAGCAATTGCTCACTAAGAAGACCCATTTTGACATCATCCAACATCAATGTATCATAGCCATAGATCAAACTATTTGAGAAACGCGTCTAATGGTTCGACAACGAACACAACAATATCATTGCCTTTTGCTCTTCCTCAATATTGAAATCTACCGCCTTTATCTTCATTAGAAAATCATCAAACACATTCAAGCGTGCCTTTAGCGAAGTTCCTTCCTTCATCTTATAGGTAAAAACGTTCGCAATAAGATCAAACGATTAGTTAGTGACTTCTTCATATACAACTCCTCCAACTTGTCCCAAACTCCCTTAGCGGTAGTCTCACCATTAATTTCGGAGACAACGTTCTCACCTATAGCAAGTTAAAGTGTAGTGAATGCCCACTCTTTCACTTTCTCTCTCTCAACATCTGAGATGTCTGCTGGCAACAAATGTGTGCCAAACACTACCCGATGCACCCGATTCCACCTTAGAACCGCTTTCATCTTCCATTGCCACTTTTCAAAATCATTATCTCCATTCTACTTGTCAATAACCAATTGTGACCCCGAAGCCGCATACGATCTACATACATATGACACTACACCAGTTGGACTAACCATTGAGTGACCACTAGAGTTGTTATCTGATTCCGACATTTCTACGACCACCTACCAACACCAATGCTCTGATACCAAATGTTATAACGATTTCTACTCAAGACCACTCAAATCAAAACCCCAAATCACAACGAAAAAACAAGATCGTGGTAAATAGCGCAAAAACAACCAGTCGATATCTCAAACCAAACTCAACCAATCCAAATCCGATCACAATCACCAAACAAGAAATATATAAATAAAGCAATAACGAAGAATAAATCACACACCGATTTATAGTGGTTCCACTAACATTGTGTTAGTATACATCCACTTTGAGAGAGAGAGCTTTTATTTATACCAATGAGAAGAGTACAAGAGATTGATTACAATGATCACAATATTCACTCTAGAATATTATTTTGTGGAGATTAGAATTAAAGAAATTAGGATTTTCTAAACCCTAGTTAATGGAGGATTAAAACCCTTTTGAAGTGCTACACTTTTCAAACCAAAAAATAGCTTATATAGGAGAGTTGAAAACCTAGGAAAATTTCTGAAATGCCCCTTGAAGCTTCACAAATAATCACACCAAACCCGGGCCCAAAACTGCAGAAATCCTCGGCACAAACGTATGTCATATGGTGACGGGCGTCTGTTAGAAAACTCGGAAAACAATTTCCTGAAGCCACAGACGTCTGTCCCTAAATGACAGACGTCGATCACAATGTTCGGGTTCCAAACCCTGAAGCAACAGACGTCTGTCCCTCCACGACAGATGTTTGTGCTGCTGCTCTAAGCAGCACTTCCCCTCTCTTTGCCATCACTTCTACCTTCGAGCTCCGATTTGCAAACCGTCTTCTTCGTCACCAAGCTACTCCCGACCACTTTAATTCTCCATATAGTGTCACCAAAATTTAACACTTAAGTCACTTATTTATTCCTCTTTCCCAGTATATTGAGTTAATTTTTTTCCCTTCACAAAGTGCAATGTGATTATGTTATGGAAAATTGGCATTGCTTTTCTAGTATTTTTTTTTGAATTTTGGCAAGGTTAGTTAGTCTCAACATGAAGTTGACGAGGATGACTACTAACTATATCATGAGTGGGTACTGGTAATTTGAGGATGAAGATAAGCAAAACTTCAGACTTTGCCTTTTCTTTTGACTTTTTCCCGTGACGTTATGAATTGCTCTTATATACTATTAATAAAGCACATTTATTCATTACATTACATTAATAAACTGAAACCCAGTTATTAATAGACTGAAGTTCTCTAGAACTTATTCTACATAATCATTTTTTTATAGTTGTAGAGAAAGCAATTTGAATATTACTTTTGGAATGCTCTATGGTCTAATGGGAGGAATGTAACCTTAATTTTTGTACTACACTAGGTGACTACTACAGCTCGGTTATTGTTTGTACCAAAATTGGGCACAACACTCTTCGGACGTATTTGAAGAGATTAAAATGAAGAATTTAAATGTAAAAAGAGGCTAATCTAACAAACACGCCAATTCAAGCAAACAGAAATAGAAAAAGACAGAGATTTATAGTGCTTCGGCGTTGTAGCCTACGCCCACTTTGAATGATTTGATCTTTATTGTTGATTGCTAACTGATTACAACAGAGAATAACTCACACACTCAAGTTATAATGGATTTCCGACAGAGTAACAGGGTAATGGAGTCAAGAGTCCCTTTTCTATTGGCATTGGAGTGCTATTTATAGGTACAGTCTAGAAATATCTGGCTTAGATCTCGGAATACCCCTTCTCACACGTGGGTGGGACCACCAGATCGATCCCTAATCGATCCATGTACATCTCGTATCGATCAAGATTTGCTCCTTTTGGGCTGAGATCGATCTGAGACATTCTTCAAGTGGTAAGTAAGCTCCTGTGAAAATTTAGTAGCATTTGGACTCGTAGATTTTAAGTTATGATCAATCCAAGATTGATTTTGCAATAGGCTAAACTATGCATATCGGTCCCTTTGTATTGATCTTTTTCGGAACCATGGCCATTCGTATCGGTCTGCCTTGTATCGATGACATGGAGCGATGACTTAGGGGAGATCCACTTTTTATGGCGCATGCTTGTTTCCTTCACTTGACCATGCCTTCTTCGTATCGGTCTGGAGTAACTTCTTTCGTATCGATGTTTAGAGGCCACCTTCGTATCGTTGCTTCATGTTGCTTTCTTCGTATCGGTCGATGGTTGCTGCTCTTCGTATCGATGGAAAGAGATCGATACAAAATGGATAGAGGGAGATCGATACGAAATGGACCTTTGTCGATGGATGATGGATACAATGGGGAAGGAGTCTGATGGATACGAAGAGGGGTGGCATTTGATGGATATGAATAGAAGAACCTTGTTGGATGGATACGAACTGATGCCTACGAGTCGATGGATACGAACAGGGCTATTGCAAGGTGATGGATACGAACTAAGGCCTTCTCCCTTGATCTTGATCGATCCATATCTTGAGCATACTAACTCCAATTGACCTGAAATTTGGAACGTTTGCTTCCATAGCTTTGCTTGTCGTATTATGTTAATTATAGCATGATCCGGACCCGAACAAAATTCGACAGTATCCATAGTAGACCTGTGTATAGCCGATCTTCGAGTCGAATTGTCTTTGGCTTCTAGTCAAGTCCTTGGTGTCACGGCCTTGCCAAAAGGTGGGATAACATTTGCCCCCCAAAGTACGTATTGTGTGAACATGAGGTGCATTGAAAAGCTGCATATTCTGAAAAAGTTCTATCTGATTCGTTGAATAGTCGTTGCCTTTTCATCAAGAGATGTAACCTTTGATTGATTTCCAGTAATATAAATGCTGAATCGTTGACTGCCAATGATCATGTAGTGTTTTATTGTAACTGAGTGTCGAGTGCTAGCAATTTGTTGTTCACTATTTTGATTTTCATCAGGTGAGCGTTCAATTCCTGTTAATTTTGAAAATTGAATGTTAGTCCGTCATACATGCACGTATATTAACTTGACTCCTATTCACATTTGCACGTTCACGGGTCGTTGTCAAGTCCTTTAGTTTTTTGTTTGGATCGAGTTTTGTATCGATCCTCTCCTGGATCGATGTGAAATTCGAGTTGTAACAACGTTTGATGGTCGTTTAAATACGATTTTGAGAAGTCCTTCCTTCGTATCGATCCTCTCCTGGATCGATTTTGAGAAGTTGGGATATATGTTTCGTATCGATGACTATCGATACAAAGTAGATGGTTTTGTGAGATGATTCGTATCGATGGATATAAGCTCTTGTAGTCTTCAAATGGATGGATACAAAATTTTCGTATCGATTGGAAATGAACGATCTAAACATGACTAGGCGGTGGCGTTCGTATTGATGATATATGAGGCCAATTGCTGATGGATATGAACAGCTACACCCCAGATCGATCTGGGTCGATGGATATGAAGAAGGCTCTTCGCATCGATGACATCATGACCGTTCTAAACGGTTTTGATCACTGGGAGATGAAACATCTTTTCTTGTCTTCGAATTCATTTAAATATGATTTGGACTTGGCCAAATTTCCCACTTGCTATCATCTCATTTCTAGCCTTCGTATCGATAGAGCAATCGAGAACAAGAACCGTCTTCGTCTTCAACTTGAATAACCCATTAATCTCTCGAACTAATCCTTTAATCTAGGCAATTAACCAATAAAAATCACTGTAGAACGATGAGACTCAAGTTCAACGCCAATTCGTCCAAAGTCGTGGCCGATTCCAGTGATGTCGATGCCAGAGTTAGGTCAGAGCATGGTTGAGGAAGGAGGAAATGGCGCCTGAGCCGCTTGGGGAAGAAGAAGGGTTGATGGATACGAAGGAAAACAATGGAACTTGCGGAAGGGGTTCGTATTGATGGAGGGAGTAGCTTCGTATCGATTGGGGATGATGGGAGTTCGTATCGATCTCGAGCGTTCGATACGAAGACCTGACCATGCGATCGATACGAAGACATGGCTGACAATCGATACAAAATGGAGGGTTTGCGACCGATACAAAATAATCTTCCGGTGATCGATACGAAATCCCATTTTCCTAGATCGATACGAACCAATCTTCTGGTGATCGATACGAAATGAAGGGTTTGCGATCAACATCAAGAGTCATGGGGACAACCCTTCTTTCACCTTCCTAGAAGCGGTTAGAAATTGCCAAGTAGTGGCAGGAGCCTGGAGCAAGCTAAGCTACTTCAAAACCGAATGGTTCTTCGTTCGGTGTCCATCGGGATTTGCCAGATGGTGGCTAGTTAAATGTAAGTGTTCTAACTTCTTCGTCGATAACTGATTAATTCAAGTTGTTGTTGAGCCTAATACCTTGCTTCTTTTACAGCTTCGATCCCACGGCCTAGAGGAGAATGATTCAAAGAGATTGTATGAACTCTCCAATCGGTGTCGGCTGAGCTTAGAGAGATTGACGAAGTTCTCACCGATGAAAACTTAACCGTTGTTGGGCTTATAGAAAGAGGCCAAAGCATTGGACTAGCAGGCGTCCTCAGAATGGCTCCGGCGAGGCATGGAGGAAGAAGAGCCCCTGGAATCGTAATCACTAAATAGGGCGATGATGAGAATGTGCCTACTGGAGATGAGCCTGCAGCTGTGCCATCGTAGAGTCTTCGATCTTTAGAGTTAAAGAGAAAAGGCAAGACTATTGCCGCAAAGCCACAAGACGCAAAACTGTCATGATACCTCCGCCCATTACAACTAGTATAAGTGCGGAGACTTCTCTTCCACAAATGGAGAGTTCACTAAAAGGATTGGCAGATATCCCCATCCCAGATGACTTAACTTCATATCAAGACCTTGGACTATAGGGGCTTCAAAGTGCTTTAGATATAGGGGAGCCAACTCCTTCGAGCATGGCTGCCACAACCGGTTGGTTGGGGGGTTTTCACATGCACGCACACACTTCACGGTACCACACAACTTCTAACCACATGTTTCTCAATTTTCGAAGATAACTGACTCTGTTTCTCTTTTCATTTTACAGATACAATGTCGAAGCGGGGATCTATGCTCGGTAGTCTCAGTTCTGCGTGCCATGCTTCTAACTCATATTTCGAATCCCGCAGGCATGAATCTGAAAGAGATCGTGATCATGGCCGCTCCAGCCAAGAACGGGAGCGTTATGAAAGAGAAAGGGAGAGGGAGAGATAGTATCAAAGTAGGCGCCATTCCCGGTCGCGTTCTCCACCACCTAGAGGTCCCTCTAAAGCCTCTGGTTTCGGAAAACAATCTGTTGAAACTTCACATCGAACAACACCTCCCCAAACTTCAAAATCTGGCAAACAACGCCGCAAAATTGAGGCAGAAACTCCTATTATCACCGCATCGACTGCTATGGAGCCCACGAGAGAGGGAGCCATCAGAATAGCTAAGTTAAAGACGGATTTCCTGAACATCTGCTTCGATGGCTTCCATTTTCCTCCGAACTTAAAGCGAATCCCTAATGAGGCAGAACAGATGGTGCATGATTATGTGTACGACCTCTACAATTAGTATCGAGAATGGGTGAAAACGGCAGAGAAAGCTTCAGCGGTGACCTTTGATCAGGCAAAAACAATCGAAAAACTGGAGAAAGACCTTGCTTAGAAGGACTGCATAGTACAAGTGCTTACCAATGAGAATGAATCTTCACGGAAGTCTGAAATAAAGGCCCAAAAGAAAGCCGATGAGGCAAGTAATCTATGGAAAAAATACTACAGGAGCATTTAGCCTTGGTCGAGGAGATGGGCCATAGGACCACCATTGTCGTGGCAGAAAGAGATGCCGCGCTCAAGGAGCTTGAGGAGTTAAAGGTGAGGTATACTGAGGTCGTCAAGGAAAAAGACGATGCTAACAAAGCTGCCCAAGAATCATGTGAGCAGACGGTGATGCTCAAGAACGAAAGGGATGCGGCGAACTTGAAGGTCCAAGAAGCGGAGGCCAGAATTGAAACTGAGGTTAAAGCGTTGGAGGCCATGTTGGAAAGTGATATTGAAGATCTCCTGGTCACTTATAACGTCAATGTCTTAAAACACTGCAATCTGAGCTGGCTTGAAGACTACCCACTCCATCTATATAATGCTTGGTGCTGCCTAGTAGAGGATGAGAAGGCAGATCGCAACACTTCAACTATTGACGACTTTGAACTTGGAAACCGGATTTTAGTTGAAGATGAGGCAAAAGTTCTTCACGATGCCATCGTTGCCTTCGAAAAGGAAGAATTAGCTGCCAAGTACTCAGACGTTAGGAAAGGATCCGGAGTCGAGCATCATGAGGTTAGCTCTGAAATGCCTACAGCGACCCAACCTAAGTTTACTTCTGCAATTGATCCTTCAGCTATTCTGACGTACGACCCTGAAAGGCCGCACATGTCTCCGGTACTTGAGCATGTTTCTGAAGGCACATCGGCTTAGCATGTGAGTCAATCTGAGTAAGGTACTCTAAACACTTTCTCCATCCATCTAAATGCAGGATCATTGTCGGAAGATGTCACTAATATCTTTTCCTATCTTTATTCAGTTATAGACGCTGCATCAGGGGATCCTCCTGCAACCTAAGAATTGCATCATAAACAGGAGGCTATTATGACGGAGGCAACAACCACAACAGCCGCTACATCAACCGGGGAGGTGCACGAGAGCAGTTTCATTCTTGACAAAAAAATGGTGGAAGCACTCCTCGGCCACCAAAGCGACCCAATCGCTGGCATGCCTTTCGTCATAGGTAAAGATGTGTTTACAACCAGCTCCTCGGTCCCGACTAGCAGCATTCCAGCGGGCGTTAGCGCACAATGGCCTGATGAGATAATGGTAGAAATCACAGCCAAAATAAAGCAAGACCAGCGGGCCAGTAGTATTGGAGGTGGTATGGCGGGTCCCGACCCGGTCCCTATGCGTATTATCTCTCCGAGTGGCACCATCATCGATACCAACGCGCCTCATTCTTCCAACGTTGAGGGTGCCACCGTTCCTCCAGCCCCACCCGTAGAGAATATTTCGATCTCTGTGAGTTATAGGGGGGAGACGGTCGTCATTTCCCCGGCCGGAGATAAACTAGCTAAAGGAGGACAGGGAGGTCAGAGCTCGAAGAGAGGACCGGAGGGCAGTACAAGCGGGTCTACGCCGAAGAAGAGCAGGAAGGATAAAAAATCAAAGGCGTAGACTCGCATTTTTTATTCTTCTTTTTACAAATATCTTAGAATAATTTTTTTCTTTTGCTTTTGTAGGCCATGTATAGATGCAGGTTGGCCCCTGCTTATAGGAATTCATTGAAAAGATTTTTGTACATGTCTTTTTTCCAAAGAATAGTAGAAATAAAATTCCTTTTTGTTCTCAGCATAACTCTGTATTCATTTGCTTAAGTGTTTTAGCGCTCGAATTTCCATTCAATGTACTTGTGAGGCTTTAATCTCCGAATCGGACTTGAGTTCGGTTGTTAAGTCCTGAAGTCATGGCTTCATGTCATAACCAAACGTTAAGTCGAGTCCCAACGTTGCGTTGTCTCGATTAGCGGCTTGTACTTGAGTTATGCCCCCAGTTCTGGGGAGAATTGAAGTAGTTGGTCAGCAGTCGTTCTCCGCCTTCAATAATTTTAGCTTAACTTAGTATAAACATAGTTAAAGTGAAATGAGTTTGAGTGGTCGGATCACACTCGCTCATTTGTTGATATTCGCATCCACACTCTAGGGATTAAACTTGTACGCCGGCGGTCGATCACGCCTGCTTAATGTTTGAAGTCATATCCACGCTCTGGGGACTTAAGTTATTTACGGGCGGTCAGTCACACCCGTTTAATACTTCGAATTATATCCGCACTTCGGGGACTTGAGTTGTTCTATGGGCGGTCAGTCACACCCATTTAATACTTAGAATTATATCCACACTTTGGGGACATAAGTTAACCAGCGAGTGGTCAGTCACACCCATTTGGTGTTTATACTCCGACCCGCGCTCTCGGGACTAGAGTTAGTTGATGGATGGTCGATCACACCCGTTTAATGTTTATACTCCAGTTCGCACTCCGGGAATCTGGAGTTGGTTGACAAATGGTCAGTCAAATCTGTTTAAGTATTAGGATTTCGTTCGCACTCTAAGAACGAGGAGTTGATCAGGGTTGTGGACGGGCGGATCACATCCACCCTGAATAGGCAAGCGAAGTCGTAAATGGACAGATCCATCCTCCACGAGCTTGTAAAAAATGAAGGTGAGGTCGTGGATGGACGGATCCATCCCCCTCGAGCCCATGTTTTGGAGTCCATACTCGAATTCACACTTTGGGAGCCAGAGTTCGTTAGAGGATTGTCGTTTATCAATCTTTTTGGCTTTAGCATGGTTGCTTTCCCCCGAGCTCGGGGTTTCCCTTAGCAAGTGGCCGGTCGGGTCACAGTCACTCCCTATTTGAATAAGTCCCACCGTAAGATGGAACTCAGCTCTTTGTGTATCGTGATGGTCGCATGACGCGTTTCAAGAATCGCCACTCTGGCTTGACGACTTTGCATTTTATTACTGAAATAAGAAAGTACGTCAAAGTCAGTTGCCTTATTACAAGTTCAAATTTCAAAATGAATAAACAAATTTAAAAGGGAAAGCAGACTAAATGAATAAATAAAGCCTGTTATGTGTAATAGCGACGGAGACTCTTGCTGTTCCATGCTCTTGGTAAAGTGAGACCGTCAACAGTTGATAATTTGAATATGCCATCTCCAAGTCTCCGCTTGATAACATACGGTCCTTCCCATGTTGGTTTCATATGTGAAGGGACCGGATAGATTCTCTTGAGTACAAGATCTCCAAGTTCAAAGGTTCTGGGTCGGACCTTAGCATTGTATAATCGGGCGACTCGACTCCGGTGTGCGGCTGCCCTCAAATCAGCCTCTTCACGCTTCTCATCCAACAAATCCAAGGATTCAGCAAGTAAAATGACATTCGTCTTTGGATCATTATAGGTGACACGGTGAGAAGGTACTTCCAATTCAACTGGGATAACGGCTTCAGAGCCGTAGGAAAGTGAAAATGGAGTGTGGCCGGTCGCGAACTTGTGGGTAGTTCGATATGCCTACAGGGCCATGGGAAGTTCGTCGACCCATTTGCCTCCAGCCTTCTCTAGTCGTTTCTTCAAAATGGACTTGATAACTTTGTTAACATCCTCAACTTGTCCATTTGCTTGAGGGTAAGCAACTGCCAAGAACTTCTTCTGGATGTGGAAATGTTAATAGAAATTCTAGAACTTGACACTATCGAATTGGTCTCCGATGTCAGTGATGATTGTATGCGGGAGGCCAAAACGACAGATAATGTTGCGTCTGTGTAGTTAATGCCCCACTATTACCCCGCTATATCTCATAGCGGATTTCTACCGCTACGATATTTCCATATAGCCCCATAATATAGCCTTTCCGCTTTAAGCCCCGCTATTTCCGCTATATCCCGTTATTCCCGCTATATTCCGCTATTTCCGCTATATCTTCTTTAATAAAATGAACTGAAAAATTGCATTTATACATTATAAAAATTATGAAACTGATTTATTTGATTTAATTTTTAATATATTTTCAGAATGAAAATACTCTAATATTCTACTAAATTCAATAATGTTATATAACAGTTTTACGTTTATTTAAAGTATATTCGCACATGTTTTTATTTAAAATTATTTATGTATTAATTATAATTCATTTGAATGATATTATTTTCATTTAATTACCATTTATATATCTGTAAAAACATTAAGTACGAGTTTTATATGCTATTTTAGAGTCATCTGCTATATCCCGCTATATCCTCGCTGTATCCCCGCTATGACTTTTTGCACCTCCACCGCTTTGAATCTACCGAGCGCTTTAACTGCACAGTGTTGCGTACAACAAAGTTGATTACTTTCTTCGTCATGATAGTAGCAAGGGGCTCAACTTCTGCCCATTTGGTAAAGTAGTCAACCGCAATGATGGCGTACTTCGCACCACCTTTAGCTAGAGGTAAAAACCCAATTATATTGATGCCCCATGTGGCGAATGGCCATGGACTGACCATCTGGGTGATTTCAGTAGGCAGAGCTCTCGGAATTCTGGCATGCTTCTAGCATTTTTCACATTTCTTGGCATAGTCTGATGCGTCTTAGTTCACTGTCGGCCAGTAATATCCGTATCGGAGTATCTTCTTAGCAGGGGCTTGCCACTAGTGTGATCGCCGCATTCTCCCTCATGCACATCATGTAACACTCGTTTGATCTCGTCGTGGGCGATACACTGGAGTAAAGGAATAGAGTATCCCCTCATGTACATGACTCCATTCTGGATAATGAATCGCGAAGCTTTCCGAAGAACCTGTCTTTTATCACTTCGGCACTCTGGCAAAGCTCCGTGCTCAAGATAATTTTTGAACGGGGTCATCCATCACTCCTTCTCGGGTGTTGCCTCATACACCCAGTCTGTCTCTATTTGGTCGATACTCGGAGAGGTAAGTGTCTCAACGGGGACGGGCCTCATTTGCTGGGCTTCACCGGTGCTGGCTAGCTTTGCTAAAGAATCGGCTTTCTGATTGTGCTCTTGGGGTATGCAGTAGATGGCATAGTAGTCGAATTGATTCAACACTTCCTGAACCAGAGCAAGATAAGCAGCCAACCTCCGGTCTCTAGCTTGATATTCTCCTCGAACTTGGCGTATGACCAGTTGTGAGTCATAATTAACCTCCACGGTAATAATTCCCAAGTCTCTGGCAAGTCTAAGTCCGGCGAGTAAAGCTTCGTACTCGGCCTGGTTGTTAGTTGCGCGGAAATCAAACTTCAAAGCATAGCATATGGATCGACCTTCTAGAGTTTCGAGCACGACTCCAGCGCCTGAGCAGCGGTCGTTTGATGCACCATCAGTGTATAACTTCCATATGTATTTGGGAGATTCACTGGTTTCGGGCAAGTCCTTCGGTATACTGAATTCAACTATAAAGTCAGCCAGAACTTGTCCTTGAATGGTTCGCCTTAGTGTGTAAGCAATATCGAATTGATTCAACTCAATGTTCCACTTGAGAAACCTTCCAAATGTCTCAGGTCGTGTAAGGACTTGTCGTAACGGCTGATCAGTGTAGATAGTGATTGGATGAGCCTGGAAATAAGGACGGAGCTTTCGCGAGGCAATGACGAGACAATAAGCTAGCTTTTCCAACTTCGGGTAGTTTCTCTCCGCCCTAGTTAATCGCTTGCCGATGTAATAGACCGGTCATTGTATTTGATCCTCTTCCCGAATCAATGGAGCACTGATCACGTTCACTGAAACCGCTAGATAGATGTACAATCTTTCATGATCAACCGGCTTTGACAGAATAGGTAGCGTCGCCAAATGTAGAACCAGTGCTTGGAATGCGCCTTCACACTCCTCCATCCATTCGAAATTCCGCTTTCCTTTTCTGATCAAATCGAAGAAGGGAATGCACTTGTCTGTGGATTTGGAGATGAATCTACTCAAGGCTGCCACCTTCCCGTTGAGGCTTTGTACTTGCTTTATGGTTCTAGGAGTCTCGAGTTTCCGAATCCCCAGATCTTTTCAGGATTGGCTTCAATTCTGCGAGCATTGATAATGAATCCAAGGAACTTTCCGGATGCGACTCCGAAGTGACACTTCAATGGGTTGAGCTTTATTAGGTACTACCGGAGGATGTTGAACATTGTTTCCAAGTCTTTGACATGATTGATGGACAGTCGCAACTTCACGAGCATATCATCCACGTACACCTCCATGGTTTTCCCGATCTGGTTAGTAAACATTCGGTTCACGAGTCTTTGATAAGTTGCCCCAGCCTTCTTGAGTCCGAACGGCATCACTTTGTAGCAATAGAGTCCTAGATCGGTAACGAAGCTAGTATGTTCCTGATCAGGTAGGTGCATCGGTATTTGATTGTAGCTGGAATACGCTTCCATGAAAGATAAGAGCTTGTGTCCGGCCATTGAATCCACAAGTTGATTAATTCTGGGAAGTGGAAAACTATCTTTAGGGTAGGCTTTATTCAAATCTGAGTAGTCCACATAAGTTCTCCATTTCCCGTTGGATTTCCTAATAAGCACTGGGTTGTTCTCGAATAAACCTGTTCGACTTGAGTTTATTTACCACTTCCTTCAGGGCTGCAGATCTCTTTGGATCCATACCTCACCGTTTCTGCTTGACCGGGGCGTGCCGCGGGTCAATATTCAATGCATGGCTTGTGATGTCCGACGAGATCCCAAACATATCAGAGTGAGTCCAGGCAAACACGCCGAGGTTTGCCCACAGAAATTCAACTAATTCCTCTCTCATCTGGTGGCTAAGTTGAGATCCGACATTTATCATTTTGGAGTCATCATTATCATCGATCGTCAACTCTGTCGGGGAAGTCTGACTGTCTTTGACTTCCTCTTCATTATCATTATCTCATGGATCAAGATCTTTTAGGAACTGGTTGTGGTGCCCGGGCCTTGGCCTAGGCGTTAACCGTCAATTATCAGAAAAACAGACGCAAAGATATTCCTCTACGTCCTTGCCCTTCTCTTTCTACTGCGCCTCCCACAGCTCAGCAACATAACAGACGCATCCAGCCGCCTGATCTCCTTGAACAACTCCAACCCCATTATCAGTGGGGAACTTTAGAGTCAAACACCTTGGAGAAATAACTGCTCTGAATTCAGCGAGGGCCGATTGTCCCAAGAAAGCATTATACGGAGAATTAATGTCTAACACAACAAAGTGTAGCATCTGGACTCTCCGGTGATCTCCGATTCCCAACTCAACCGGCAACTCCACCATCCTAGTGGGTTTCGTTGCACTTCCATTAAATCCATGTATGCGAGACTGACACAGCTTTAGGTCCTTTGCCTCCATTCTCATCTGGTCATAAGCTCGTTTAAAGAGAATATTTATGGAACTTCCGTTGTCTACCGAGATCCTCTTCATCCAAGCAGGACCTATCTGAGTTGATATGACTAGCGGATCGATAGTGAGGGCTTACACTTTATCAACATCTCTGTGCGAAAAACGATGTCTCCGTCATTGTTTTCTGTTGTTTCGTCGGAACCCCGTCATCAACATTACTGCAACATTCGAAGTCTGCATGCCTAATCAAACTGGCATACGACTCCATTTCCTTCCTGCTCCGATCAGCTGGATGAGGACCACCACTAACTGTATTTATCACCAATCTCCCGCCAGTATGCGCGGGTTCCTCTAGTCTAGCCTGGTTTTGAACTTGATTTGGGTTCGATGGGCTTGCACCTCCATTCTGCAGCGCCCACACAAATTGTTCCAACTTCCTTTCTCTAATTAACTTCTCAATGATGTCTTGTAAATGACGACACTCATTAGTATCGTGGCCATAACAATCGTGGAATCTACAGAACTTTCTGGTTTGTATCTGCTTCTCAGATGACTGTTTCGAAGTAGGCTTCTTATACTGTCTGGTATTATACATCTGCAAATAAACATTCTCCAGGGATGTATTCAACGGGGTATATCGGTCAAACATGGGAGCTCTGGGTCTCGGTCCACGATTTTGATCTCTCTTCTTCCTTTGACCTCCATTACCTTTCTGTTGACCTTGCTTGTTCTGTATATCCAACTACACTTTACCGGAACTCTCACTGGTCTGTTTCACAGCAACATTACTTTGAATGCCTTAGACATTGGGCCCCACATTGTCCTGCTTCCTAGATCGTCTAGCGTCTTCTCTCCTTGAAAACCGGGCCGCCTTAACATAGAAACGATCCAACGATGCGAGGGGTTTCCCAGCCAACCAATTGCCAAACTTGGAATCGAGATCGATTTCTTTAGTCAGTGCCAATAAGATAGAATTATCATTTGGGCTGCTGACCTCAGCACAGATAACATGAAACATTTCCAAATAACATCTAAGTGTCTCTCGTAGAGCCTGTGTAACGCTGGATAAGGTGTTGACATCTTTTGGCCTTGTAACATGCATACAGAATTGTTCGACAAACTTCGTAGCCAATTGATCGAAACTGGAAATAAATCTGGGAGGTAAACGAGTAAACCACATTGTTAATTACAATACCTCCCAAGGAAATGGGGAAACTCCTATACTTAACTGCATTGTCAGCTCGAGCGGCGTTCATGAGCTTCATACTTTAAGATGTGCTGATTAGGATCCAAACTTCCTTCATACACGGGAAAGGTAGGCATCCTGAATCGACGAGGTGGCTCAGCATAAAGAATGTCATTGGTGAATGGAGTATGACTTCGGGAGATTCCCCAATCGTCATTAGTAAGACCTTGACTTTCTCGGATCATTTGGCGAATCATGGTTGGAATGTCAGGCATTTGGACATTCGGGGCCAAGGCGTGGTAGGGTTCCACGTTGCGGGGAAGGTCTGGGCGCTGTCGGTGGTCCGCCCTCGCCTCCTTGGCATCGGGTCTTTAGGAACATAGGGTTCTGGACCATGTACATGCTGACGAAGGGTCGGATCTGCTCGGTTCTGAATCTCAGCATCCAAGTCTATAGCGGTGGCAGCTGCATGGCTATCGACAATGTGATAAGGAAGTGCCTCTCCTCGGGAGAAGGGTCCAGCTTGGTGTCCTGCAGAAGGACCATCCCCGGCTTTCCAAGATTCACAACACATTGATGCTCGGAGGCTTGTGCATAGTTTCCATCCAGCCATTGGCGTGTTGATCTATGATTGAAATCAGAAGAAGCCGAGCTTTCGATTGATGAATAAGAAGCACGATCCCTTCTGGATCTCCTTCATCTTTCCTCGTTCAATTAGTTCGCGAGCTCCATGTTGGCACAGATCTGATAGGTGAGATGCTGATGGCTCTGAGTTAGCTCTTGCATTAGAATCTGGAACTCTTCTCTAGTCATGGGGCCTTGTGGATCTAGAGCTCTAGCAGATGCTTGACCTACTGTGTTCAGCTGCATGGGATTCTGTCTATCCCTTCCTTCTGGATCTGCAGCAGTTGAAGCGGTTCTGGTTGTAACCATGTTGAGTGACGTAGCTCTTTCCTAGATCTGGTGAAATCTGAATAGAATGGAAGGAACTACTGGATGATAGATCTGGATCTCCTCCTTAGATTTTAGCAATCCAACAACGGCAGTAGATCCAATGAGCAAGAGAAAAACTGGGTTTTCTCGGTGAAAGCACCAAAGTGTTTATACCAAAATTGGGTACAACACTCTTCGGACGTATTTGAAGAGATTAAAATGAAGAATTTAAATGTAAAGAGAGGATAATCTAACAAACACGCCAATTCAAGCAAACAAAAATAGAAAAAGAAAGAGATTTATAGTGCTTCGGCGTTGTAGCCTACTTCCACTTTGAATGATTTGATCTTTATTGCTGATTGCTAACCGATTACAACAGATAATAACTCAAACACTCAAGTTACAATGGATTTCTGGCAGAGTAACGGCATAATGGAGTCAAGAGTCCCTTTTCTATTGGCATTGGAGTGCTATTTATAGGTGTAGTCTGGAAATATTTGGCTTAGAACTCGAAATACCCCTTCTCACACATGGGTGGGCCCACCAGATCGATCCAAGGTCATTTGGGATTGATCCATGTACATTTTGTATCGATCAAGATTTGCTCCTTTTGGGCTGGGATCGATCTGAGACATTCTTCAGGTGGTAAGTTAAGCTCCTGTGAAAATTTGGTAGTATTTAGACTCGTAGATTTTGAGTTATGATCGATCCAAGATTGATTTTGCAATAGGTTTAACTGTGCGTATCGGTCCCTTCGTATCGATCTTCTTTGGATCGATGGCCATTCGTATCGATATGCCTTGTATCGATGACATGGAGCGATGACTTAAGGGAGATCCACTTTTTATGCCGCATGACTGTTTCCTTCACTTGACCATGCCTTCTTTGTATCGGTCTGGAGTAACTTCTTTCATATCAATGTTTAGAGGCCGCCTTCGTATCGATGCTTCATGTTGCTTTCTTCGTACCGATCGATGGTTGCTGCTCTTCGTATCGATGGAAAGAGATTGATACGGAATGGATGGAGGGAGATCGATACGAAATAGACCTTTGTCGATGGATGATGGATGCGAAGGGAAAGGAGTTTGATGGATATGAAGAGGGGTGGCATTTGATGGATACGAATAGAAGAACCTTGTTGGATGGATACGAACTGACGCCTGTGAGTCGATGAATACGAACAGGGCTATTGCAAGGTGATGGATATGAACTGAGGCCTTCTCCCTTGATCTTGATCGATCCATACCTTGAGCATATGAACTCTGATTGACCTGAAATTTGGAACGTTCACTTCCATAGCTTTGCTTGTCGTATCATGTTAATTGTAGCACGATCCGGACCCGGAAAAAATTCTCCAGTATCCATAGTAGATATGTGTATAGCCGATCTTCAAGTCGAATTATCTTTGGCTTCCAGTCAAGTCCTTGGTGTCACGGCTTTGCCAAAAGGTGGGATAACAGTTGTTACCTATTTTGTTGATGCTTTGAAAAATAATATCGCCTTAAGATGCAGCTTACTTCCTTTATTAAGTTATATAAAAAACAAATAAGCATATAAAAACTAACAAAGTTGGTAATAATAATAATAATAATAATTTACTTGATTTTAAATGCTGGTTGTACTTGTTTAATTAGCACTCCATGTTTCACTATTTAATTCTGAAAACGTGTTCCAGGGTTGATGGTTAAAACAGTATATTGCAAAAAACCTGGTTTCTCTGGAAGCAATAGTTTAGTGAATTGTCATGGTTTGGGAATCTTTTTTATCTTGGTCCAAATAAAATGCTACCGAGCAATTTCTTTGTTCTATCATAATAACTCTTAACAATCTAAGCCAGCTGGTTAGTGCACCATCATTCAACACATGTTCACACAACAAGTTTGCTTTCTTTTTTCTTTTAAAAAAAAGAAGAAGTTAGTATAACATTTTAGAGCAAATTAATGTAAATTATACAAATGTTATTGAAAGAGTTTATAATTGTATGCTTTTACATACAAGCTCGATCAGATTATTATTTGAGAAAGATTTGAATCAAAAGAGAAGAATTGTGTTGATGAAAGAAAAATGATTTATTACATGCTTTATGATTACAAAACAATGCTATTTATATACAATACAACTTTGTTTTATTTTGGGCCAAGATAAGGCTTGCTTGATGTTCGACCAACTCTGTATTTGTGACTTGAGATAATATACTTATATTAGCTGCACTCTTTCATACTTCATTTTATCACCCCCTCAAACCGATATTAGGGTTAGGGTTGTGAATACCAAATTTCATTGCATCTTGTTCAAACTTCAATTTAATATTGGAATCCTTAAAATCTCTTGCTTTAAAATATCCGGATATGCTAGTACTGTATAGATCTGGTTGTATTTAGTCGAATTGTATACTCTTTCGACTAAGTATTTCCAATGGTTCTAAGAAAGCAGATGTTTTGAGCTTGCAATCGTTTAAAGTTGAGAAATCTTCTAAGATCTGGATATATTTGGCTGGATTTTAGCTTCGGCTTTGCTCTATCTTCAGATCTGTTCTGAATCTTACAAAGTTTCTTGCTGACAATGCTTTAGTGAGAACATCTGCTCTTTGCTAGGTTGCAGGTATATAGTTAACTTGTAATTTTCCTTTAAGAATCTGTTCTCGCATAAAATATAGATCTACCTCAATATGCTTTATTCTGAAATGTAGTATAGGATTTGCAGTCATATATACTGTACTTTGATTATCACACCGTAATATCAGTTTGGACTCGAATTTGATCTTAAGCTTGCTTAGTAATGATTGTATCCACATTATTTCTGTTGTTGCACTTGCTACACTCCTGTATTCAGCCTCAATGCTAGATTTGGAAATAGTTGATTGTTTCTTTGAACACCATGGTATTGGGTTATCTCCGATGTAAATGTAATATCATGTGATTGATTTTCTGTCTTCTGGATCTATAGCCCAATCTACATCTGCATAACCTGTTATATTGAGATTTTTGCATGCTTTCATTGATAAACCATAGTGTATAGTTCCTTTGAGATATCTCAAGATCCTCTTTACTACTTTCCAGTGCTCATTCAATGGTTTTTGCATAAATTGAGACACTTTGTTAACACTAAATGAGATATCTGGTCTAGTTATGGTTGCAAATTGTAATGCACCAACAATACTTCTATATTGTTTAACATAAATATTTGTTCTCCCCTGTTTTTGGAGTATTGTTGGTAGCTTATCATCGGTGTTGGTTGAGGATTTGCATCATTCAATTTGACTTGATTAGCAGCTATATGATATATTTCTTTTGGCATAGTATCATTTCAGAATTTGATTTCCTTTTAACTTCTATGCCTAGAAAGTAATTTAAGTATCCAAGATCCTTTATTGAGAACTGTTTATTCAGATATTGAACAAGATTGTTGATTTCAGCTTCATCATCACCTGTAATAATTAAGTCATCAACATATATTAGTATGTAGATATATGATGTATTGCTGATTTTAGTAAATAATGAATTATCTGACTTAGTAGACCGATAACCCTTATTAGCTAATATGGTTTTCAGTCTATCAGACCAGACTCTTGGTGCTTGCTTAAGACCATATATTGCCTTATTTAGTTTGCACACATAAATCATATTTTGCTCATAACCCTATGGTTGTTCCATATAAATCTCTTCCTGTAAAATACCATTCAAAAAGGAATTGTTAACAGGTAATTGTCCAATACTCCCATTTTGTATAAAGCAATGGTAAGAATAAGTCTAATAGTAGTTGGTTTAACCACTGGGGGAAAAGTTTCATTGAATTCAAACCCATATTGTTGAGTATATACCTTTGCAACTAGTCTTGCTTCGTATCTGCTAACTGTTCCATCTGGATTTTTCTTTAGCCAAAAGTCCATTTGAAGCCAACTATATTTTTGTTGTGTGGTGGACACACAAGATCCCATGTTTTACTTCTTATGAGAGCATTATACTCCTCATCCATAACTACCTTCCAGTTTTTGTCCTTTGCAGCTTGTTCATATGTTTTGGGTTCCTTAGAAATTGAGATTGCAGTGTATGTCTTTGGTTCGAAAATTCCACTTTTAGCCATTGTGATCATGGTGGCTGATGTGCACGTAAATGTGCATATATATATTTACATACTTATTTTATCTATTTTTATTTAAATAAATATCATATTTGGGTATTTTAACATGTTTAAAACCAAAATTCAGTTATTTTCAAATCATCATATATTCATCTATATACATGGGCAAAATAGTCATTTTTGTGCATGTGTTAATTTGGGACTTTTTACTTGGACATTTTTCATAATTTTTATAGGAATTTGGATGCATATGGAAGAGGGTTTCATGAAGATATATGCATGCACAAGGGAATACAAAGGAATGAAGAGGAAATAATTCAAGCTCATGATCATGGAGGACCCCACCCACCCACTTACCTAAATCTACAATTAGAAGCTAATGGACAACTAAGTGGAGGTTAAAGCTTCATGCATATTTAATGATGGATTAATTAGAGGCTAATGGTTACTTAAAGGCCACACTTCCTAGAGGGCATTTTGGGAAGCACCCTAAAAATTGAATTAGGGTTTTATGCATGTATAAATAGCCACTTATGTACATGTAAATATCTTCTTACTCTTCATTTTACTCAGGAAATTAACAAGTTGTAAACACAATGTTTCATGAAATAAAAATGGCTTCCTAAGCCTTCTCTTTTCTACATGCTTCTCTTTACTTTTATGCTTATGCTTATTTCTATGCTATTCTCTTTTCTTTGTTAGTAGATTAGATTTACATTCATGCAAGTAGTTTAGTAGTTAATTTCATTTTCTTCCTTTGTTTATTTTCTATTTCTTTTGCTTCTTAATGTTGAAATTTACATGCGTTGATATGATAACACAAATGAGTAGCTAAACCTCTTCAATTTAGGGGTAACGAAGCTCTCAAATATTATGTAAATTCAACATTTCTACGATTTATGGTCTCTTTTATTTGTGCTTCATGAAAGTGGATTTTGATGTATACAAGTGGGTTTGATAGATTATGTTGCATTTGCAAATGAGCTATTCTTATTCAACATAAACACAAATTACATCATCATTTGCTAATTGATTTTTGATTTTGAAATGAAAGTGAAAACAAAATTTGATGATCTACATTACTAATTACAATAGTAAGTAGATCATACTTAAAATAGCTTTTGCTTTGGCTTCATTTTCATGAGAATTGATAAGTGGTTTATTTGTTGTATTATAGTTTGATGGTTTAAGTTATGTTAATTAATAACATAAATAAACCATACTTATGATAAATGCAACAATTATTTCACTTAATATCAAAAATAGAGATCATAGATTATTTTTTTGTTGATTTACAAAAATATGAGAGTGGATTTGCCTCTAAATTGTTTTCTAATCTCATATTTTTTAATCTCATTTTCATTCTAGTTTTAGCTTCATTTTGTTTGTAGTTAACAATCTTCTCTCATTTTGGTCTAATTTGATTGATTAGAAAATTTTAAAATCTTAAAAATTCCCTGCGAATCGACCCGTACTCACCACGTACTAACATTTGTACGTTCTGCGCTTGCGGTTAAATTTAATTCAAAATTTATTGGCAATTTTCTAACTCGATAGAAAATTTTTCGTTAAACGGTGGCTCAACATGAGATGAGTTCTCAATATTGGCTTGATCAGTATTATCTTCTAAATGACCTTCTTGAAAATCTGAATTTTCTTCTTTAACTTGTTGCGTTTGACTTGTTGAATGTGCAGGTGGTTGATTGAAATGATTGGAAAGATATGAGGATTCATGACCTGGTTTATTAGACATAGTGAGTTGTGAATATGGAATATTTGCAGTCCTTTTAACCTTCTCTTGATTCCATGCCTCAGAATATATTGGTAATTCTAGAATTGATATCCTTGGATTGTATACCTTATTGGTAGTCTTTATATCTATTCTATTAAAAGGAAATATATGCTCATTAAACACAACATGTCCACTAATGAAAATTTTCCCAATATCATCCAAACACTTGTATCCTTTCCGATTTATTCCATATCCTAGAAAGTTACATCTTTGACCTGAAATTTAATTTGTTAGTATAATATGGACTTAGACAATGGAAACATAAACATTCAAAGGTCCTTAAACTTTGATAGTCTGGTTTAATACCATATAACTTCTCTATTGGATTCATTCCTTTTAACACCTTTGTTGGTAGCCTATTAATTAAGTTCACTGCAGTGTCAAATGAATTAGGCCAAAATTTTAATGGTAGTGATGCCTGTGCAAGTAAAGTGAGAACTGATTCAACTATGCATCTACGTTTTCTTTCAAACAAGCCATTTTGTTCAGATGTGTAAGGGCATGTAGTTCTATAAACTATTCCCTTCTTATAGAAGTAACTACTGAGTGTCTTATACTCAGTGCCACCATCTGTTTGTGTAATCTTAACTTGGTACCAGTTTGCTTTTTAGCCATGATTATAAAGTGTATTACTGCATTATATGCTTCTGATTTTTCCTTTAGAAAGTAAATCCAAGTATACCTAGAATATGCATCAACAAATGATATATAGTATCTATAACCATAATCAGAACATATAGGTGCTGGACCCCAAAGATCTGTAGCAATTAATTATAATGGTTTTGTTATTTAGTTAGTGAGTCATTAAATGCTAACTTATGACTTTTACCCATCTGACAGTAAGTGCAAATATACAGCAAAGAAACATTATTAAAAGTAATTCTATTTTCAGTGAGTACTTGCTTTACAACTTTTGCACTTGGATGACTAAGTTTGTAATGCCAAAGATCAAATACAATTTTGTTTTCTTCTATTTGAGTTGCCTCAAACAGATTACAACAATTTTATCCTTTTACAGAATTATTGCGGTTGACATGATTAAATTTATATAACCCTTTGACTGCATGATGTGCACAGAAAAATGTATATTTATACTCACATATTTAATCTCGTTTTAATTAAATAATGATCATATTAGGGTATTTTTACATGTTTTTACCAAAATCCAAATGTCATCAAATCATCATTCATTCATCTTCATTTAGGGGCAAAATGGTAAGTTTGTGCATGTATTAATTTTGAGAATATTTATTTGCACATTTTAGTTATATTTGTAGGAATTTGGATGGAAAATGGAAGAGGCTTCATGTATGTATGCATGCACAAAGGTTGGAAGACAAAAGAATGAAGAAATAAATGAATTCATGCAACATGGAGGAGCCCACCTACCCACTAACTCATGGACCACAATTAAAAGCTAAATGGAGATTAAAATGCACATGCAAACGTTAATGGTGGATTAGGTAGAAGCTAATGATTACTTGGAGGTTACACTTCCTAAAGGGCATTTTGGTAGTTCTCTAATATATGGACAAGGGTTTTAGGCATGTATAAGTACCCCCTTATGTTTCATGTAGAGTGCTCTTACCTTCTCTTTAGTTAGTTTAGTGGTAGCCACAAATTGTAAACATAAACTCTCTTTCTTTCTTTAATGTATTCTTAGCCTTTTACTCTTATGTAATTTTATTTATGCAATTTAATTTCATGCTCTTTTAGTTATTGTTCTTTACTTTATGCAATTAGTGTAGTTTTATTTCATGCAGTAGATTAGATTTATTTACATGCAATTTAGTTAGCTCTCGTTTTCCTTTTGTTTATGTTTACGTTGATATCACTTTTGTTATAATGAATTCAAATATGAGAAGCTAAGCCCCGTCAATTTAGAGGTGATGAAGCTCTCAAGAATCACATAAAGTTAACATAGTGATTTTATTTGATCTATTTCTGATTAAAAACAATGCTATTTATATACAATACAACTTTGTTTTATTTTGGGCCAAGATAAGGCCTGCTTGTTGTTCGACCCGCTCTATATTTATGACTTGAGATAATATACTTATATTAGCTGCACTCTTTCATACTTCTTTTTTTCACCCCCCATAAATCGATATTAGGGTTAGCATTGTGAATACCAAATTTCATCACTTCTTGTTCAAACTTCAATCTAACATTGAAATTGTTAAAGTCTCTTGCTTTAAAATATCTGGATATGCTAGTACTATATAGATCTAGTTGTATTTAGTCGAATTGTATACTCTTTCGACTAAATATTTCCAATGGTTCTAAGAAAGCAGATGCTTTGAGCTTGCAATCCTTCAAAGTTGAGAAATCTTCTTAGATCTAGATATATTTGGCTGGATTTTAGCTTCGGCTTTGCTCTATCTTCAGATCTGTTCTGAATCTTACAAAGTTTTTTTGCTGACAATGCTTTAGTGAGATCATCCGCTCTTCGGTAGGTTGCGGGTATATGGTTAACTTGTAATTTTCCTTTAAGAATCTATTCTCGCATAATATATATATATCTACCTCAATATGCTTTATTCTGAAATGTAGTATAGGATTTTATAGTCATATATACAGTACTTTTATTATCACACCATAATATCAGTTTGGACTCAGATTTGATCTTTAGCTCGCTTAGTAATGATTATATCCACATTATTTATGATGTTGCACTTGCTACACTCCTGTATTCAGCCTGAGTGCTAGATCTAGAACTAGTTGATTGTTTCTTTGAACACCATGATATTGGGTTATCTTCGATGTAAATGCAATATCCTATGACTGATTTTCTACCATGTGGATATATAGCCCAATATGCATCTACATAGCCTGTTATATTGAGATTTTTGCATGCTTTCAGTGATAAATAATAGTCTATAATTCCTTTGAGATATCCCAAGATCCTCTTTACTGCTTTCCAGTGCTCATTCAATGGTTTCTGCATAAATTGAGATACTTTGTTAACACTATATGAGATATCTGGTCTAGTTATGGTTGCATATTGTAATGCACATACAATACTTCTATATTGTTTAATATTAAATATTAGTTCTCCCCTGTTTTTGGAGTATTGTTGGTTGCTTATCATCGGTGTTGGTTGAGGATTTGCATCATTCAGTTTTGACTTGATTAGCAACTATGTGATATATTTCTTTTGGCATAGTATCATTTCAGAATTTGATTTCCTTTTAACTTCTATGCCCATAAAGTAATTTAAGTATCCAAGATCCTTTATTGAGAACTATTTATTCAGGTATTAACTTCCACAGTCAATCAATATCCTTCTCACTAAAGCGGGGCCGATCATGGTCGAGATGACCATTGGGTCGATCGTTGGAGCCTCCACTTTGTCTGCATCTCTGTTTCTAAACACGATATCATCTGCTATTGTACGCTATTGTTTTGCCGGAGCTCCATCTTCCGTGTTTGAACAGCATTCAAAATCCACATGCTTAATCGTGCTAGCATAGCGCTCCATTTTATGCCAACACTTATCAACCAGATGCGGTCCTCCGACTATTGTATTGATTATCAATCTTCCACCAGTCCACACAGGCTTCTTAGCCCTATGCAGTACTTATCCTTGGTTGGGGTCAGATGTCCTCTGCCTGCCATCTTGATGGTTTTTCACAAAAGGTTGTAACTTCCTTTTTCGAATCAGCTTTTCGATAATATCCTGGAGATGACTGCATTCATTTGTGTTATGCCCATAGCATTCGTGAAACCGACGATATTTTTTGGTTTGTTTCTGCTTCTCTGTTGATTCTTTTGGAGGTTGCTTTCTATATTGCATGGTATTGTAGGTAGACAAATGGATATTCTCCAGGGACGTATTCAGTGGCACATAAGTATTGTACATCGGAATCCTATGCTTCCCTCTTCTAGAATCCCTCTATCGTTCTTGGCTCCTATCCCCACCTTTCTTTTGTTGTTTCAGTTTGTTTTGGACATTCACTTGAACTTCTCTCGAGCTTTCATCAGATTGCTTTACAGCAATATTGCTCTATGCTCCCTCTCCATTCGGTCCTACAACTTTCTTCTTCCTGAAGGATCTGGCTTCCTCCTTCCTCAAATACTGAGCCGCCTTTGCATAACAGCATTCCAACGTTGCGGGTGGTTTGCCAGCTAACCAATCGCCAAAATCAGATTCTAGATCAATTCCTTTTGTTAGGCCATCAATAATGCATGGTCATTCGGATTACTGATTTCTGTAACAACTATATGGAATCTCTTCAAATAGTCTTTCAATGATTCTCCTAGAGCCTAGAACACGCTTGATAGGGACATTACATCTTTGGTCCAGTTTCATGCATTCGGAATTGATCCACAAACCTTGTTGCCAAATCATCAAATCTAGAGATCGGCCATGGGGTTAGCCTTGTAAACCGCATCGTTGCTATTCCAGAGAGAGTTATGGTAAAACATCTACACTTGGTTCCATCATCTGCTCGTGCGGAATCCATCATCCATTCAAATCTCATGATATGCTGCCTTGGGTCGGTTTTTCCCTTGTAAGCAGGCATCGACGGCATGTTGAACCTCCTTGGATACGCTGCATGTAAGAGATTATCAATGAATGGGGTATGGCTACTCGAGATTCCCCGGTCATCATTGGTCAAGCCTTGGCTCTCTCTTACAAATTGTCCGACCATAGCCAATAAGTCCAACGTTTGGATAGTTGGCGCCAAGCGGTGGTCATGTTCCACCTCACGTGAATGGTCCGGTCGATGTCTACGGGCTGTTTCACGCCTTCTTGGTTAACATCTTCTCGAAGTGTATCTCGTAAATTCACTTCATCGTCATTCCGGGGAAGCACTTGGTCAACATTTAACTGAAATCCATCATCCAAATCGACCGCAGCAGCTCCAGCCTGCATCCCAGTGCGCTTAAGTAAATTCCCTCCTCTAGAGGAGGGATCAATACCGATCCCTATGGAGGGATCGACACCGATAGATCCTGGCATACCACGATGGTCTGCTTGTTGATGTCTGAAGTTTCTACGCGATATCCGTCTGTTCTATGGTGCCTATGCATGTGATATTCGTCCGATGAACTAGAACTCTCCAATGCCGAGTAAGATGTATGGCCCCTTCTAGCTTTTCCTCGCTATTGCTAAGTGAGTCGGTTCATTAGGTTGATATTGGTCCGAATCTGCTGATTAATTGTCGATGGCTATCCATTAGCTCTCTCATCAGATTTTGGAATTCAGCTCTTGTAATAGAATCAGTTGGGTTCTGGACTTCAACTGGTTCAGCATTCACATCCATTGGTTGACTGCTCGGGCCTCCTTACTGGATACTAACGTTCTCGTTTCCCTTCATGTTCTGAGAATTAGATCTAGTGTTCCTAACCATTAATAATAGCTTTTCTTAGATATTTGCAAATTTGAATAGTATAAGCAAACTTCCTGAAGATAACTATGGATCTCCTTTGGGGGATTTATGCAATCCAGTAGCAACAAAGGGATCCTAATCAGTTGAGAATTAATGTTCTCACTGAAAGCACAAAAATATTTGCACCAAAAATTGGCACAAACACCCAATAGAAACTTTTTGAAGAGGATTAAATAAAGAATAAAATGGAAAAAGCAGAAAATAACAAAGAAACAATAATTAATTGAATGAAAAATGCACACACAACGATTTATAGTGGTTCGACGTTATTTACCTATGTCCACTTTGAATAGATTGCTTTAATAACTTTATAATCAAAGTACAAGAGGGATCGAATTAAAATCCTTAGTTACAAAATAATATAAAGCAAACAGCAGCATAAAGTCTTGAAAATGAATAACCAAGCCAATATTTATAAATGAAGATGGCCAAATATCTCTCTGAAAACTCGACAGAAGGACCCTCAGGACCATATGGGCCCATATTAGGGGCCGCATGGCCAATTCCCAAAGGAGAGTGATCGGTACCGATCCCTTCTTTTGTTGAATTTTAGGGAGCGATCCCTATGTGGCTTCCTCATGCTAAAATATGCTTAGCCTCCAAATTTCATGTCAATTGGATCAGTGGAGCTCAAGTTATTGATTGATCTTTGCTTCTACATAGTTTGCATATTGTTTTCTATCGATCCCTTCCTAGGGATGTATACCGATCCCTCCAACTTTATAATCTTGTGGTGCAATCCCTAGGATAGGCTCCTTAGGGTCCCTATGTCTTGCTCACAAAATTTCATATGCATTGGACTTGTAGATCTTGAGATATTAATTATTTCCAACAAGAATGCCTCTATACCCTGAAACATACCGATCCCTCTTGTTGGAGCTAATTTTATGCCGATCCCTCCTTTACGTGGAACCATATTTCATACTTCGAAATTCTACCTTGCATATCTATCAATTCCATTCAACCTTGACTTTATATTATCATTTGCACTTGACTTCTGGGCCCCATAATCATCACTCTGAAATCATCGACCTTGATGGTAATTGAATCTAACTCATACAATTAGTTCAATATAGCCAAGCTAAAATGCCAGATAATACTACCTTTTCTTACTTGCTATGGAGATGCTCACTGTCTTATTTAAGGATATGTACTCCAAAAGAGAAATTGATTATCACCCCAAATATGGTGACCCTCATATCGCCTCACTATGCTTTACTGACAATCTCATGATCCTCTCCAAGCCAAACTCTGAATCGCTGGGTAATATCTTTCACACTCTATATGACTTCAACAAGCTAAATGGCCTTATTATGAATCCTCAAAAGTCCTTCATTATAATTTTTGGCCTAGACAATTCCCATCAAACTGAACTAGCAGCAAGGTATGGCATTCAACTTCAAAAACCAGGCATAATATATTTCGTGGCTCCTCTAACCTTAACTAGAATTTAGACCGATCACTGTTTGTAGTTGTTTGAAAAAATAACCAGCAAACTTACCTTTTGGCAAAAATAAATATTTATCCAAGGTAGTAGGCTAACAATAGTTAAGTCTATTCCTTTTTCTATGTAAGTGTACTGCTCTAGAATATTTATTCTCCTAAAAAATTATTGAAAATGATTGATAGGAAATGTAGCCACTTCCTATGTTCTGGAAATCCTTATTATAAAAAACCCACCACCATTACATTTTCCAAAATTCAACAACCAATAAAGAATGGAGGATTATGATCCATGGCATAGTAGAGTTGGGATTCCTTTGGGAATCAAAGGCCAAAAAATTCTATAGAGAGTGCTCAAGAATGTTATACTCACTCGAGACAAGCTATGTCACTTGGGTATGCTGAATGCATCTCTATGCAGCCTTTATAAAGCATCAAATGAAATGAATCTGAACTTGTATTTTGATGCTAATATATGCATGAAATATGGAAAAGAACCCTTGAAGTTGGAGGGTATCATCAACCGAGCACAAACAGACTGTAAGAATGGTACACTATTTTCTTAGCAAAAAGATGGAAGAATAGGAGTTCGAGAGTGTTGCTATAGGCCCTTAAAACTATCCTTCCTAGGGTATGGAAGGATAGAAATGCCCAGATTTTCAAAGGAAAGGCTAGAAATGTTAATGAAGTCATCCATGCATGCTTGCAAAAAATAAGATGGAAGGTTCGTTCATGGAGTGACAACCTATTGTGTAACATAGATGATAGATTAGTTCTTGAAAGATGGCTCGGTTTTTTCTATAGTCCAAGGATTTTATTATACTCTTTTATTTATTTAATAGAAAGAGGTAAGGGCCCTCTCTAAAACCCTGCTTAAATTGCAAAAAAGGAGCAAAGCTTATAGAATTTTCAATGAGCATTTGGAAACAATTGTGGACTCAATCAATGTGAAGTTTAATGAGTCAGATGTCGATGCAGATATAGAAAAGGAAAAAAGTGATGATGGAGACGATGGTGCAAATGAGAGATGTGTTGAAGACAACAATGGAAGTGATCCATGCACTACCGAGCCTCCAAAATCAAGTTGGGAAATTGAGAATTTGATGTTCAATAGAAACCTTTATGCTTTGTGTATTCATAGTGGTTTTATTTCTAAAATTGAACCAAAAATATTGATGTTTCACTTAGTAATGAATGTTGGTTAATTGCCATGCAAGATGAACTTAACCAATTTGTGAGAAACAATCATTGGGAATTAGTTCCTAGACCAAATGACTATCCAGTTATATGGACTAAATGGGTGTTCAAAAACAAACTTGATGAATTTGGGAATGTAATTAGTAACAAAGCTAGATTGGTTGCAAAGGGAAAATAATCAAATAGAAGGCATTGATTTTGAGGAAACATTTGCCTCGGTTGCTAGGTTAGAGGCCATTATAATTTTGCTAGCTTTTGCATGTTTTAAAGGTTATAGACTTAAGCTAATAGATGTAATAAGTGTCTTGCTAAATGGTTATTTAAAAGAAAATGTTTATATGGATTAGCCCCTGGTTTGAAAGTCATGAATTTCTAAATCATGTGTATAAACTTGAAAAAGAAATATATGGTCTCAAACAAGCTCCTAGGGCTTGGTATGAGTGTCTTAGTGCATATATTTTAGAAAACAGATTTAAGAAAGGAAGTGCTAACAGTTCTTTGTTTCTATTACACAAGTACGATGATTATTTTGATTGTACAAATTTATATTAATGACATTATTTACGATGCTACTAATGAAAAATTGTGCCAGAAGTTTGAAAAAGTCATGCATGATAAGTTCAAAATGAGCTTGGTAGTAGAGTTGAAGTATTTTCTAAGATTTCAAGTCAAGCAAAGCGATAAGTGAATTTTTATCTTGCAAACCAAATATGTGAAGGAGTAGTTGAAAAGATTTGGTGTTTAGGATGCAAAGCCACTAAAAACTCTCATGAGCCCTTTAACCAAGCTTGATAAAGACGAAAAGGGAATCATAGTTGACTAGAAGAAATATCGAGGTATAATTGGCTCTCTTATCTATCTTACTGCCGAACCAAAGTCTACTTCCCTAAGTCAAAAATCAAATTTTTACTAAAGAAAATACAAGATCCAAGGTCGATTCAAGTTGTAGTGGTAGTTCTAGTTGATACGGTTGACATTTGGTGAGTAAAACTCACCTTTTAAAATTAAGCTTTAAACTTTATTTTTGTAAAAATGCGTATTGGTTGTTTGGTTGAAAAATGGTGAAATTTGTGCTTTACATATATTATGTTTATTTGTAATGGTTGTATAGACTTGGAAAGTGAAGTAAAAAAGTTAAGCTATAGTTGCAAGTTATGATTTTTACTTGTGTATGTTGCTTATGGCATGTGTTTGGATGTATGAGCCTATGTATGAATGTAGAAAGCTGAAGAAAAGTTATCACTTGATTTGTGGTTGTTGCGACATCGAGATCCTTTGTTTTTAAACTTGTTTTTACTTATGTGTTTTCTAGAAAATGTTTAGAAGTTTTTAAACTTTACTTTTAGTTTTCCAAAAACCTTATACAAAGTTTTTGAGCGAGTTAAACAAAATGGTAAAGGCTTAAAGGGTATTAGACATGTAAAACTAGTTTAAAGTTATGGTATCCATAGCGATAATCATTATGGATGCAGTTCGTAAAAACGAACATTTTTTTGTAAACTAAAAGTGTTTCCATCTTAAATATTTTGAAAAAAATATTTCGAACATACTATAAGCATTAAAAGGGTAATTATTACTTATTAATTAAGTGAGGTTTTAATTAATTAATTAAGTAAGATAACTAGTACTTAATCATTAGTTAAGTAAAGGTAATTGGTACTTAATTATTAATTAAGTAAGATAATTATAATTAGTTTATTTAGTAAAGGATAATTATTCATTAATTAAAGGTCGATTATTTAATTAATTATTATTTAAGTAAGGGTTAATTATTTAATTAATTATTATTTAAGTAAGGATTAATTATTAATTAATTATCATTTAAGTAAGGTTTATTAACCATTAAACAGGTAGGGCTTAGTTATTAATTAGTTAAGTTGAGATTTAATTATTATAAAATAAAGGGTTTTAATTTATTTTTAATTAACTAAATAAGGGTTTTAATTTTTAATTACTTTATTTCCAAGGATCGGTTTGTTTAAAAAGCCGATTTCTTTTTCAAAAAATGGTTTAATACATGGGATTCTCTTTGTCTGTGCCATTAAGTAGCCAAACAAATATGAATAAAGTTATACTAAAACATTGACACGTTTTGTTGCAAGTAAGTTGTCGTATATTTAACACTAAAAGCTAATGAGTAGGCTTTCCTTTATCTATGAGATCTAGATCTTGATTTTCTAGGCGAGGGACGGAGAAGTCGGAATATCGAAAACATGATAAATACAAGGGTTTTTGGTTGTCGTATTATCATCGGATTTTTTATAACTTTAAACCCTATACATTGTTATAATATCATTAGATTTTCTATAAAAAAAAGGGTTTTTGATTATCGTAGGGTAAAAACCCATCTGTGTTTGCGGCATGGTCTTACGGGATAACTTTGTTTTAAAAGAGTTTTATAAGCTTAATAATTCAGTTATTTGGTATTTACTCACACCAGACTCATGTCTGACCTAGATTTTTCTTTCTTTCCCTAGAACTCTTGGGTACTCAAATTTGTATGAGTAGCCAAGTAGTCCAGATTCTCATGGATGCATTTTGGAGGAGCATGGAGGAGGTGGCTTCGTTGATATCTAGTTGTTTTCTTTATTTTTCATTGTGTGTACATATTTTGTATCAGCATTGTGAGGACATGTAGTTATAACTGTCCCTGGATGAAGTTGGTATTGGTGTAACTTTCATGTTCATTTTGGGAATGATGTAATGTATTATCTTATGTTGACTATTTTTATATTGTTCCGTTCGTTGTGAGATTCTTTGTTTTCTTTATTCTTGTCATTTCTTTTCTTTTTACCCCAACGACTTGTCTTTTGAACTCCTAAATGATCAGCACATGAATACCGTGGTGTATTAAGTGTCGTCTTTAATTATAAGAAAGGCGGATCATTACAAAGTGGGAGATTGTTGTAACGACTAGCCTTTTCGACCCCCAAATGTCGATACTAATACATCCACAGTATTTACATGCCGAGCACTCAAGTGTTAGAAAGATAGATTGTTAGGATAAATAAAAAGAAAAAAAGAAATAGAATAAGAAAGAAAGAGCACAACATCAGAATCTCACAACAGAACGATAGCATATAATATCAGAAAGAAGTACAAAGTGTTACTGTAAGATACATAGCATTTCAAAGTACAATCCTAAGTACCATCATCAGCCTGGACAGTTATAACTACCTATCCTCATAATTACTGAAATATACGTACAAATAGTGCAGCAGAAATAAGAATACTATGGTAGGTGAACAACCTGTCCTCATAAAAGCACCTTTGAGACCAATCAAATCACCAGAATGGTTTTCCCCTCAAAAGGGCCAAACCATATGATAAGTACATATGTCAGTATAATAGATAACGTATAAGGTATCGAATATAAGTCAAAAAATAGCTATGCTACGTGTACAACACAAGAATATTAAGTATACAATCAAAAATGCTAAGCTTCGTTCACATATGGATTTCCATTAGAGGTGCCCTCCGTACGTCTAGAATGGTCTTCTAGCAAGGATCGAAAATATCCTTCCGAGTAGCATATATCTATATATAAAATATACCATAGGTAAACACAGCTGGTCCACACTTTAACATGTAGCACAAAGTATCATCACTCCCGCTAGCAATCCGAAAGCATCTCTAGAATAGATCTGATATACCCTTGGGTTAGCTAAACCCTTTGGCTATGCATCCAACTCTGGTTTCAATTATTTTCGATAGTGAAGTCATGTTCAACATCTTAATTGATGAATCATCATTACTCAAATAGATCTTCAATCTCTTCCTAAATTCCAGGATCTTGAACACATCTCGAATCTTCCTTTCCAACATCTTGAACTGATCTAGAATCTATATGTAACGACCACCCTATACCTTCGATGCTCATATAATCGAATAGTGCACTATTGGAGCATTCGGTAGATGTAGGACGTTTGTCAAGGGAAAGAAAAGACGTAAAGAAAAGGAATAGAAGAGAAGATAAGAAGAAAGAAGAGAAGAGAAAGAAAGAAATCAAATAATCACAGAACCTGTCGTATAACTCACAGCACATCGAATAAAATATAATAGACATTACATATATAAAACATGCGAGATAGTAATAACTACGTGAACCATAGAATCGGAGTACACAGGTTTATATAGTTATAAAAATCAGTAATAGAGGATATACAATGGTAAATAAACTCAACTAATAAATTGCCTCTAGTAATAATAAGTTGAACATTATCAAGGCCCATAGTGTCACACAATGGAATATGCAATGAGAAGCCCAAATATAAGTATGAGAAAGTATTTCCTCCTGCTAGTCCATCTACATAACTTCATGTACCGTTTACACCTTCTTTCTAATATACTTATTTAAGAGTACCCAAGGTAATAAGAAGCAAAGCATAAAACATTGAGTCAGACAACAGTCTAGTGTGAGCGATAAATAATCTCAAAACAATATAAAAGTCGATATAGTATATGGAACAGAGGGTATGTTGAATCATAACTGACTTGTCCCTGCATCCAAAAAATTAGCACGTAACATAGGATATATACTACTCTATATCATAATCATCAAGGGTGTACTACATGTCAAAATACTAATGGGTATCTGGATATCTGCATCGATAATATATACATCATGTGACATCCCTAAGGTGATAAACAATCAAGCAAACATAGCATCCATCATCCATCCTCACATTCACTCACTCAGTGCATTGGATATATGATACTCGTATGACCACCTCTATAGAGTCAAGGATTACTCAATGTCACGTTTATCGGTACTCAAATCCGTGCCACTCAGAAGGCCATGAGCTAGACTCCATCCCCATAAACAGTCCAAGGCACAACAGACCTAAACATCGTGCAATCTAGAGGCCATCATATCCCCAGGTGAAGTATCAAGGGGCCATCATATCCCAAATGCATATCATCATGCATACCTTGTTTTACGAGTACATATCGAAACCTACGAATATAAATGATCCCTTTGCATACGTCATTCATAGCAGAGCTCATCCCGGAACTATCCTTACAACTCCTGTCTGAGGTCATCGCGGTTGGGAACTATTCTAGATAACCATCATCTGTCATAAAAAGTAATCATGCATCCCATAACCTTCCTCCATGGTCCCTTCAATCTGACTACTCTGCATCCTGAAGTGTAGCTATCCATTGTCGAAGTCATCACTTCCCATCATGGACTCATTATCGTCAAATCATGAAGTCTTCGCGTCGAAGCGTCACATCTTCGCTTCACCGCCAAAACGACTCATCAAAGAGCCATAGCATCAATTAAATGTCAAATGAAAAAATGAATGAACCATCACATCATGCTTTTTGAAGCCTTTCCATCGTCGATGTCAAAATTGGCCAAATCGGCCATCATCAACAGCGGTAGATATGGGCCACTCCAGAGTAGTCGATCACAACCACTTTGGTCGTGTACTTAGCCAAAAAAGGCTAAGTACAACCAAACGAAAACATTCGGCATCCATCCTAAAGTTTGAAGCACATCCTCGAGTCTATCATCCTTCGTCTTCAGATCATTCGTTATGCACAAATTCTATCCCATGAGATATTTCCTAACACAATATCGCCTTCGATCGGCGTTTTCAACCAAACTAAGCAAGCAAACATACATGCAACCAACAAGCATACAAAAAGCTATAATAGCCTACATACTTCTATAATAAGACATATAATACATCCAAACAACCAATATGGGATTATTATCAAAAATAGCCTAAGTCTAGCAATATCGTCAAAATAGTACTTCAATGGGGAAAAGCGTGATATTCGATTTAGAACCATTTTAAACCACTTTTAAATTCTTTTTATAAAATAAGATGTAGGTTTAAATATAATAAAAATCATGTTTTAAAGTAAGAAATCATTTCAAAACGTCGTTTTTATACTATACTAATAATCACAGTATGGTGAGAGTCAATATCACTTACCTCAACAAAAGCCATCCAATCTTATGCCAATTCATAGAGCTCCCTATCACGAGCGCTACGCAAGAAACCATGTTCAAATCAGACCTCATATGCAAAAGATATGGGGAAATATAACAAATTGGGTCATATATAAATTAACTACTTAATTAATCCTAATATATAATTAACTAAATAAATTAGCTCATAATTACCTTTTCATAATTGGACACATAAGCCTTACTTTCACACCACTTTTTCATATCACATACCTCCCCTTCCCTGTAACATTTCCTCTCTAAACCTGCTCACGTAAACTCACCCAGCACCCTATATTCACGCCAGCAACCAACCTCTCACACCACCGCAATTCGCCATGAACCACCACCTCCTGCACTTTCGCCAACTCCGCCTCTTAACACAGCGCCATCTGCCAACGCTCTGGCTAATTCCGATCATCCTGGCCTCTGTGCTACTCATGTCATTATTATATTTTTTGTTTTTCCAAACACTTTCTCACTTTTCCTATGCATATTTTTATGTAAGCACATGCACCACATCATGCACCGTGTCTCCTTTCCACTGCAGCGTCAACTACCTGGCACCGCCTGCTCCTTCCCATCATCGACACCAACAAAAACCACTTCCACCAACTCCAACCACGCATAGCCATGGGAAAATGGCACCAAACCCAATTATTTTTTCTAGCTTTCACCAGCCACCACGTTCAACACCAGCTCTGGCCAATCTATATTTCCGTAATCGTCTTGTCGAAACGAACAAAGACATATCATCAAAAATCATTTCCGATCTCCTCCAAAAACCACCATCTTGCTGGATCTGCAATTTCCGGCCATCACAATCGGAGTCAGGTTAATCCAAGGTCATGGCTGCGTAGCCCTCAGAAAAATAGAGAGACTTGAATTTTATTTCGTCGAAAATGATGCTTATTTGACGAAGAAAGAGGAGAGAAGAGAAGTAGGATATGGGTTTCCATGAAAATGTGGAGCAAAGTGAAGATAAAGGAAGATGCGCAACCAGGTGAAGAAAGAAAGATTTATAGGGTAGTGGAAGGATTAGGGTTTATGGGTTCCTCTATTCTTCAATTTTCAAAATTTCAATGCACATTTTGTGCTCATACGACTTCTAGGAATGTCTGATTGTGATGATTCTTCGAGCGCATGAATCATTGTATTTTTTCCATTCCAATGGCACAAGTTTCGTCAAAACCCGAGACTGTGCCCCGGGAAGCTATTTTTAGATGTTCTTAATTCGTATGGGCCATAAAACGCCCGACCTTGAAAAAATTTGACTACGTAGCTCGTACACATTCTCCTTGACCTAGGGACATTTCCCGTTCGTCCACATTCTCTGGTGCATCAATGCACCTATATCGACGTAATACGTGTAGCTACCAACATGTTGAAATTAAAATTGGATTAGAATGATAAAATTACAATGAGCCAAAAATGCCAATATTTGACAACGTCCAAAGTTATAGCGACATACGGCCCAATATGATTTTAAAAATAACACTTTACAATTCTTCAATGCGTAAAATAAAGGGGTCCCCCACTTTAGAAATTTCGACCCATAAATCACTAAATCGAACAAGTCAAATTATAACGTAGCTATCATGCATGCCTAACAACCATATAACCATAAGTAATCATATCTAATGCCAACAATCAAACATCAAACGTGCACGTATAAAGTCAAACATCAAAAGTAACATCCATGCCTATCCCGGCATGCAAGTTACCAAACTATCTAATATAAAGCATCAAATATGACATCGAATATGAAAGTTGACGATAAAATGGAAATCTCACCAAGTGAAGTGCTCCAGACAAGCTATCCTCTTGCTCTCATCGGTCTCTCATGTGCAATCGCCTTCGATTTCACTCCACTAAACCTTTACTACTTCATCGCCTTCCTCTTAACCTGTTTCGTGCCACGTCCTATGATACAAATAGGCGTACGAGGTCTCAAAGTTTCAAGTTAAATCTCGATATCATTTATTTTATTTGGTGCCAAATTTCCTAACTTCTTTGTTAGTTCTCCAAAAACTCACTAGTGAACAACGAGTTTCGGCTACTTACAATACTTTTGACACACAATGGAATCACACTATCGACTCCTCATTCCCACTCGGAATGAGTAACATCGATGCACTCATCAACCTCGTTGTTAGACTTACAAATGCATGGCCATACCTCGCATCCTAAATAAAAGTCAGATCATCCTCGTCAAATCAGTTAATGGTTCTGCTACCTCTGAGAAGTTCTTGGTAATGCATCTATAATATCCCACTAATCTAAGAAAACTTCTCATATCCATATCACTCTTAGGTTCATCCAAATCCTGGGTTGCCGTAACCTTTGCACGATCTACAGTGATGTTCTACTCCAAAACAACATGACCCAACCATCTCACTTCCCACCTTCAGAAGTGATACTTCAAACATCTCACCATCAATTGGTGTTTTCTCAAAACCTACAATATAATCATCAATCGTGTCTTATGCTCCTCTTTCGTCATGAGTAAACGAAAGTATCATAAATAAGCATAAGCACGAACTTACTAAAGCGATCCCGCGAAACATGATCTAAGGAATCAACAAAGCATGCCATCTCGTTGGTTTGCCCGAACGACATAACCAACCAATCAAAAATCAAAGTAGCGTATGAAAAGCTATGTTCGGCACACTCTTTTTAGATACTCTCAAAGGATGAAACCCCATCACACGGTTTAACTAAGAGAACACCTTCACAACAAAGAGCTGATCAAAGAAGCCAGCAATACGTGGAAGTAGATAGTTGTTCGTCATCTCATTCAGCTCATGACAATCAACATACAACCTTAAAGAGCCATCTGCCTCAATGGCAAACACTATAGGTGAATCCTACTCAAATGTGCTCCTATGAATGAACCCTCGCCTCAGTAGGTCATCCGCTCACACCTTTGACTTCCTCTGCTCTTTGGGCACCATATGCCTTAAAAGCATAACTACTGGTCTAGCACCTTTAACCAGGTTGATACGGAACTCAATTCCTATATGGTGGTAATCCGATCACCTCATCGAATGTGTTTGGACACTCTCTAGCTACAGGCACAGATGGAAACTCGTCGTATGGGATATCGAGCGAATATAGAAATCTAACCATCACCTCATCATCAGGTGGGCAACCGAACACTACCTTTTGCTTAACGTCGGTCCCTATCTTCAAAAAACTGCCTCTCACAATCCACCACTATTTTGTACCCGTTCAGCCGGTTAATTCCTAGACTATAATATCGAACCCTATGGAACACCGAAATAGATCAATAACAAACAAACAAACATCCATGAACCGATAAGGCAAAGTACGACAAACCATATACAGGCTGGCTAAACCCCCAACAAGGTTCGTCATAATTTAAAGCTCGATCTACAATTTTGGGTCTCAGTCCCAATCTATCTACAAATCACCAGATATGAAGGAGCATGAAACTTCAACATCGAATAAAACACGTATGGAATCACCATAAGTGGAACGCATACCTCAAATGGTAATGCCATTTCCCTTCTCATTCGTCAATGGAGCACTCGACGAAATCAGAATGGCATTCAATGCATATGCCTCCATGGTTTGTCCCTACTTATTTAGTTTGGGACAACCCTTATACATTAGGTATAGGCTCTCACATCGTAAGGCTTTCTCAATCAACTTCTTG
Organism: Allium fistulosum; assembly: GCA_030737815.1. Classification (NCBI taxonomy): domain Eukaryota; kingdom Viridiplantae; phylum Streptophyta; class Magnoliopsida; order Asparagales; family Amaryllidaceae; genus Allium; species Allium fistulosum. The sequence continues at coordinate 93,477,574 of CM060905.1, forward strand.
AAGCTCTCGTTAATATAACCAATCAATCGCTTCCTAAGATGGTCACTCAACCCAATGATAAATTCTTCGTTCTTTCTGAGTGGAGCATCAATGAAAGATAGACCGTACTTTGACAATACATTGAATTCGGCCATATACTCCGACACGGACACATTGCCTTACTTCAAGTTGGCGAACTTCCTAAACCACATTCAGTATTGAAAAGTCAAGATAAATTTCTCTCCGATGCAAACTATGAACTAATCCTAAGCAAATTGATCCTTGGGAGTCAAATCAATAAGAGCACTCCACCAGTTCAATGTTCATCCCTGGAGTCATCTAGAGGTCAATTTCTACCTCATTGCATCATCAAACTTCAAGTCATCAAAGTTCCTTTCACACATATAGATCCCATCTTGCATTTCAATAGCCGACTCCATTCCAAGGAATGGTCTGTCTCCTAGAATCATGTAGTCTTTATGCAGCTCGACAAAGTTGACTCTAGCTAGACATTTGCACTTGAGCACCATAATCATTTAGAGCATCTTGGGCATTCTAGAATAATGTTTCGCACCATCTCAGCGAACATATTCTATAAATCGAGGTTAATGGCCCCTGAGCCTACCTACTCCTCTACTCCAGAGATGGAGTCAATAGCAGCATTTATTGTATAACAGATCAATTCTATTCTATAATAAAAATGATCAGTCTCTTATAGAGAAAAACTGCATCAATAGTGCTTGTGTGTGCAATACAACTTATATACTATATATACAACTATATAGTGTTTACAACCAAAATATATAACAAATACGCACTCTCTCATGTACTCTCGATCCAGCCTAAGGTGACTACTCCTACCCAATCTCTACTGGATCACGGTATCAACTCAGGTTAATTACGTAACCTAAGCTCTGATACCAAATGTAACAACTGCCTTACATCTTCGATGCTCATATAACCGAATAGTGTGCTGCAGGAGCACCCAGTCGATGTAGAACGATTGTCAAGGGAAAGAAAGGAAGTAAAGAAGAGGAATATAAGAAAAGAGAAGAGGAAAGAAGGGAAGAGAAAGAAAGAAATCAAATAATCACAGAACTTGTCGTATATGTCACAACGCATTGAACAAAATATAATAACCATCACAGATATAAAACATGCGAGATAGTAATAACTACATGAATCACAGAATCAGAGTACATAGATTCATACAGTTATACAAAACAGTAATAGAGGTTATAAAACGATAAATAAACCTAACTGACAAACTGCCTCTAAAATAATAAGTCGAACACTATCAAGGCTCCACAGTGTCACAAAGTGGAATATGCAATAACAAGCCCAAATATAAGTATGAGAAATCGTCTCCTCCTGCTAGTCCATCTGTAGAACTTTATGTACCATTTACACCTGCTTTCTTGTCTACTCATTTAAAAGTACCCAAGGTAATAAGAAGCAAAGCATAAAACCTCGAGTCAGACAACAGTCTGGTGTGAGCGATAAATAATCTCAAAACACTATAAAGTTATATTATATGCAACACAGGGCATAGAGAATCATATCTGACATGTCCCTACATCCAAAGAGTTAGCACATAACATAAGATATATGCTACTCTATATCATAGTCATCATGGGTGCACTATACAACAAAGTACTAATGGGTGTCTACATATCTACATCGATAATATCTACATCGTGTAACATCCCTAAGGTGATAAACAATCAAGCAAACATACCATCCATCTTCACATTCACTCATTCAGTGCGTTGGAAATATGATACTCGTATAACCTAACTGTAACATCTCCCTACTTTGAGGCCCAAAACTAACGACTACGGATGCTGTAGTCATCCATAGTTATTAATCCTCGACAACCAAATACGGCAATGTTAGATACATTGAGACATAGAAACACAAGAATATGAAAAGATTTTAAAACAGCAAACAAAGTCCACAAATTTCAAAATATTTCAAAATCATTACATAATCCCAGTGCGTAGACCACATTAAGATAAAATATATTTATTACAAGATACGCCAAGAGCGACATATGAAGATGCCCCCTTGGATGATTAGAGTATATAATAAGGCAATAAAACAAGTTGGCCTTTACAACCAAACACATCGAAAATAAAAGAACTCTAAGTAGCTAGCATGCCTCCTACACGTCACCGGAAGCTTCATTCGTCCAAAAGAACGCCTGAAAACCATAAACCTCAAACTACTCAAAATCAATTGAGTACCCAAGAGTTTAAGGGGAAAACATAAACTTCGAGTCAGACATAAAGCCTGGTATAAATAATAATCTACCATCTCAAACAATCTACATATCTAGTGAGACTATGTCGCTTAGCGGAACGGGTTTTCCCCGCACTAGTATCCTAAAACCTTTATAAAACCATATACTGTGCTCCTGCATCCACAATGGTTAAAACTATTCAAAACAATATGATGATATGAAGAATAAGTAAATCAATTCTGGATTACCCATCCTTATTCATTTTGACTATCTGTCTCAATTATAGTTTCTAGGATCACTATTAACCTAATAGTTTTCATGGGCGGACTAATAATCGGTTAAATGTTTAAGGACTCCCTATCCATTTACATACTTTTCATGGGATCACTAAGAACCTATTGGTAACTCCAATATCTTACTTGTATCCTAGTTTTCATGGGCTGACTAGGAATCTATTGGTAACTCCAATATCTTTTCTTCCTATCCTAGTTTTCATGGCTGACAAGGCACCTATTGACATCTGTCAATATCTTAATCTGGATATAGTTTTCATGGGCTAACTATAAACCTATTAGCCCATGCCAATATCAAATCATAGTTTTCATGGGTTTACTATGAACCTATTGGCCCCTAACAATATCTTTAATAAAGATTTTTAACATTTCTTAAGTTATATTCACTACTGGGTCAACCTAGCTGGTTATTCTGCCCTTCCCCAAAGCACCGTTATGGGTTAATTACAATGTAAAGAAATATATGAAGAAGCAATCATAACAACAAAATAATACCAACATCTGTGGTTTAATATCCTTGAAATCATTTTATACAAAACTTGGTTAATCCTTTCAACCTATTATTCAAGGAAAACTTCTTCAAAAACTTCATTTCAAAGCTCTTTATTTATGCCATGGTTTATCCTTTAAAATGAGATTGGGTTGTTTGTTTTAAAACCTTAAAACATCACTTTCGAAACCCCTGTATAACCTCCTTCTAAAGCAATAAAACTTCTTTTCAAAATACTAAGTTTATACCTTTTGAAGCTCTTTAACTTATTCCTTTCAAAACCAAAACATACCTTTCGAATGTATCTAAACATTTCCTTAAAACATATCTTCGAAATCAATGAAAGTACCCCTTTCGAAAGTATTGGGTTTTACTTTTTTAAAAATCTTTTGGGTCAAAATGGTTACCTATGAAATTATTTCTTTCGAAACCTTTAATAAAATTATTTAGGGAAAATTTGATGGTGTTGGAACCATCTATTCGAAAACTCAAAACCTTTGAGTAAAACTTTGAAGGATAGCATCGAAACCCCCTTTTACCACCATTGCCTTCGAAACCCCTGAAACCTTTTGAAAGCATTTAGTATAAGTTTAAAACAAAGGCACCATTCGAAAGCGTTGATGAGATGACTTCAATACACTCGAAAGGTACATGAACTGCATCGAGGTTTCGACTAGGTCGGAACCATCATCTTCGAAAGTCTTATTTAAGAATAAAGGAACTCTTCCAAAAGCTCCTACTTTAAAACATAGTATGGAAACATCCTTCGTAAGCTATTTAGAAAAACCCAAGCTTTAAGTAAAACAAAGCAGACACTAAACATTTGAAAACAAAACCAAGGTTTCGACCCCATCGGAAGCATTGCTTTCGACACCATGACTCTCGCCTTTCCTCCAATCCACTAGATACCATCTAAGTGATACCTTGTGTATTGGTTTCGATTAGGTGGATTTCGGCTGGGTTGGTTTCGAGTAAGTCGAAGCGGAAGCATTGGAGTCGAAATGCACTACTAAAGGAGGCGGAACCTGCTTTTCTGAATAAAGGCTGAAATCATGCTAATTTTAGTAATTGCTTTATATCTAACCTGCCTATTTGTAATCTTTTAATTGGTTGCCTTAAAACTTTTCAAATCCTTTACAAAAATAACTGCCGCATTTATCAGATCTAAATCAAGGAAAAATTAACGTATAAGCCCTTCTATTAAGCAAAACCAATATTGCAAATAAGTCGTTCTTTTAAAATAATATATTTCCCATAGCAAATCGATTTGGAAAAATCCCCAAAAATCATAGATATTCACTTTCATCATGTTATCTAACATATTGAAATTCCAGACCCAAATTCTTCCTAAAATAAACGATATTAATTTTAAACCCAATTTTATCATATTTTCCTTTGAAAATTCATAATAAATTTTCCATAGCTTGGAAAATTATGAAAATTGAAAATCATCTCTAAAATCATGTTTTACATAACATATAATTTTTCCATGGCATTCTAAAATCATTAATAATCGGTTTTGCCTTAAAACCGTGTAAATTCATATGTAAATGAATTGATTCAAATCAAATGTATAATAGTTCAAGCATATCATCTTTCAAAACATCATAAAAATGAATTTAATCTTAAGTCTAAAAATATATAATCATAGAATAAAATAGAGATGGTATAAAATTATTATTCACCTTAGATATGATAAGGAATTTGAGATTTGTAGAAGATTGATTCCCCTAGCTTTAATCCTTAGCTTTTATTAATTTTTCTTCCTCTTTTCCCTTGTTAATGGCGGCTTTATTTTAGGTTTTTGATTTGCGTTTGTGAAAATGAAAAGGGTACGTAAATGGGCAAGAAAGTGAAATGTATAGCCGTGAGTAATAATGGTGCGGCTATTTACTAATATGCCCATGTTTACTTAAATACATAAAAGCCAATTTAAGCCCATTTAATTAATTACTTAAGCACAACCTTCTTATAGTTTTATTCAAATCTCAATCCCCTTATCATCATTATTCTATTTAATTTATCTAATTAAATCTCCCGAATAATGTTATAAAAAATTAGGAATGTTACAGGCTTCCCCTTTAAAGAATTTCATCCTTGAAATCCAGTAAGGACTAAATACTAAACATAGCAATCATCTATAACAACTCCTAACAACCATACTAGGCTATCTGACTAGCCACTATCTATATAAATCTAATGTAGACATACCCTTAAAGCATATCAGGTTAAGTATCTCGAATCCTGTCTTCTGTCTCCCAAGTACAGTCCTTCTCGTTGTCGCTCCACTGAAATTTCACCAACCTGACTGTCTTGTTCCTCAATCTTTTCTCATCTCTTGCTAAAACCTGAATTGGTTGTCTAACAAAAGTCAAATTAGGCTTTACTACCAACTCTTCCAACCCTATTGGAGGATAGTAGTCTCTAGATCATGCGCATACTTGCGAAGATGAGACATATGAAATATATTATGGACACCTGCCATACTGCTTGGCAACTCTACTCTGTATGCGAGCTTTCCAATCCTCTCTATAATCTGGAATGGACCAACATATCTCGGGGATAACTTCCCTGACTTTTCAAATCGCACTACACCCTTCATCGGTGATACCTTGATGAAAACCTTATCTCCAACTGAGAATTCTAGGTCTTTACGCCTCTTGTCTGCGTAACTCTTTTGTCTGGACTGAGCTTCCTTCATCCTTTCTCGGATCAACTCAATCTTCTCTGAAACCTCCCTAACCAAATCTGGACCTAAGACTAGTCTGCCTCCAGTCTCCAACCAACATGCTGGCAATTTGCATGGCCTTCCATACAAAGCTTCAAAAGGCGCCATTCCTATACTTGTCTGGTAACTATTATTATAGGAAAAATCAACCAAATATAGGTGATCTTCCCTAGATCCACCAAAGTCTAATACACAAGCTCTCAATAGATCCTCGAATAGCTTGTTGACTCTCTCTATCCGTCCGTCCGTCCATCTGAGGGTGATATGCAGTACTCATATTAAGCTTGGTTGAAGTGACCCACTTCTTTTGGATTCTAATTTATGTGATTTTTAGTGAGTTTTTTTTTTAAAACAAGTGATCACTTCTTTGATTCATTAATTCATTTTCCCCAAGATCCAAAATCTTACCAATATAAAAATATTAGTACATGAATCAAAACATGTCATTTATATATATGAAGATATATAAATGTTCCTTTGCCCATCAGAGTAATTAAAATTGCAAAGAAAAATCAACCACATAATATTCTCATATCTGAGTGATGTTATGTCACATAGCTTCATTCAGGTTTTAATTTTTTTTTCCTTTAACAAGCTAAATTATTTCTTAATTTAAATAATATTCTTTTAATATTTTCTTATTCTATTTATCAGCTTGTTTCTTAATCCAATTGATTAATTTCCAGATTTCTAGTCAATACTTTCCTTTCATTTGTGAAACCAGGAGTTTAACACTTATAGTTTTTCTTTTGAATTTCATATTAAGTGTTAAAACAACTCAAGCTTGAGAATTTTATCCCGGGGTGCTTATTGCTTACTCTAACAATGTTTGTGTCAAGTAACTATACTCATGTCTTAAAATATTTATAGTGTTCTTTGAACATTTGGTGATCAGTGTATTTTAAGTCAGGCAGAGGAAAAACTACAGACAAGCTAAAATGCTAACTTAATCTAGCATACCAGATATGGACTTGCATGAATATAATGATTGAAGCAATATCAAAATCAGCCTAATGTAAACTTTCAGATGAACATTTTGAGAAGAGTACTGATAAGCTCTCAGATTATAGAACAGTTGAAAGTGATCAATCAAACAGAGGGGTTTTTAGCATGTTTAACATCTAGGTAGACTACATAGTAATGCATTTTTTGTGAGTTTAGCAAACTTGTTAAAGACCAGACTCCCCTGACTTAAACCAAGTAGGTGGTCAGATAGGCTCAGTTCAATACAGTTGCATTTTAGATTATAAGTACAAAGCATATATGTTTCATTTTTACTAAACAATACCATGCCAATTCTTCATTGTAAAATCAGATGTTCAAAGAGGATTTTCAGGTTAAGATTTCAAGCTTCTCATGATCCTATATCAGTTATAAGTCATGGTCAAGCTCTTCTTGTTAGCCAATGCTAGACTCAATATCACTTAACAATTTTTAGCTACATGCTTATCCATAAACTAATGCAACTTTTCTATTTAAAAGTTCAACAACCCTTGATAAAGAAAGCATGTCCACATATTAAATTACATTGCATAATTTTCCCCATCATAGTCTATCAGAAAATATCAAAATCAGTCACTTAGATCTGTAACTTCAGACACATATAATATTTAAGTTTTACAACTTCTTTTCAAATAAACAAAGCCACTACAATGCTGAAAGGTCTACATAGACTTAAGAAAGTTTGCCTAGTTATCTTTATTACAATGAACTACAGCATATTTAAAAAGAAACTCAAGCAAGTCTTCTAATTTCCCAAGTAAGCAATCTACTCATGCATCTTTACCTGCAACAATATTTTGAGCTGCCTCAATAGAAATGAGACACCCCAAATATTGCAAAGGCAATAAATAGGGTCAGAATAAAATTCTGGTATGAGTGAAATCATCTTATAATAACTTGTCATTTTTTTTACATTGTTTTGCAGAATTGTGCTAAATGCACTTTGGATTTATAATGTAACTGAGTGTATATGTATATATATATATATATATATATATATATATCTAAACTCCTACTACACTCATGCACACAAGCAACCATTCAATCATTCAATACAGTATACATGTACACATACTCTTATGGAACTAACTCATTTTAATTCCACAACTCAGCTCTAAATCTTGATTTATTAATTTAATTTGGTCATATCTCTTTGCCATTGAACACCATGTGTGCATTGCAAGGGACTCAATTCTGTTAACCCCTGCACAAAGGCCTATAGGACTTAAACAAGTCATGCACATACCCATCATACTCCTTATGATGAATAGATCAAGGCTTCTCTCCTAGATTAGTTTTATAATCCAGTGACCAGTCTCATTTCTTATTTCAGAAAGATTTATTAACTCTTGAAATGCTTTTTCATTCTTTCTTTCTTTCTCCATGAATCAGAGAGAATTAGACTCACTCAGGGATTTCAACTGACCATACTTTCATTCATGAAAATAATGTTATATTTCATTTTTTTCCAGTTGTTTTATTCAAAATTTGTTTTAACACTTGCATATCCAGAATATCATGATCACTTAACCAAATCCAGTAGAATCATACAAAAATTCTTATACTCAATTCTATTGTGAACATAGGGTAAGGTTTTTAAGAAAAACCTATAAAACATTGTAGCTTTTGATCTGAACAAATTAGCACATAAATATTTTATTGCATTGTTCATTTCAAATTTTAAAACAATCTAGACATAAGCATGAACCTCCTTTGTTCACACTGCCAAGCTTATTTTCCAGTAATACCCTACTTCATAATAAAATGTATTTATCTTTCTAAACATATTTACAAACTGAGGTTTTAAGGTACTGGATTCATATCAGAGATCATGGTATTTTTCTTATCACACAATCAAACAAACAAAACAAAGCATCAACCAAAGATTTATCAAAACAACAACCATTCTCAGTATTAATCTATTCAGAGAAAATAAATTGATCAAACACCACAATTAGAATGGCTTCCCTTAACTTGGGTCTTAATGCCTTAGCCTCATGAGATTGATTAATCACTCACCTTCCTTTGCTCCTCTCCGGGAATGCTCAGGTCTGAAGGCAATGTGAGTTTATTTTCTATTTTAATTTTTTTTCTCTGCTGGACAACTATTGTCCCCCCTGATTTAAATCACTCTGTTAGGGTTTAAATGGAGGAAAAACCATTCTATCCTCACCTTACTCAGAGATTCATGTATGCATTTTTATGGCTAAAAGTGCCATTTTCTCTTGGTTTCCATTTTCAGTAAAACAGTTGCCTTATTGCTTTTCTGTGCACATGCTATTTGCATGATTTCCTTGCACATTATTTTTATGTGACTCAGCCTTATATTTCTTTTTCTCATTTCTTTTGTAAGCTTGATTCTTAGCTAACAAATTTTTATCATCTATCTTGGTTTATTTTAAAAATGCATTCATACCCAGAAATATTACTTGACTAGTTGGTATGCATTTTAATTATCAAAAGAAGTTATTTTACTACCCAAATATTTTTCTGGCCATATAAATTTATAGTATCCATAAGATATGTGTATTTAAAACTCATTCATACCTTAGTTATTTTTCTTCTTATTATTTATTGAAATATTTATTCCCTTTTTGATATTTATTTCAAAAATACATTCTCACTCATAAATATTTCTTAACTGATTTCTATGCAACTTAATTATCAAAAGGATTTTTATTATTAACATCCCATACTTCTCTGATCATATGTGTATATTCTTTTTATACAATATTCACACCTACTCAAATCATGTGAATTTTTGAATTTATTTTATACTTAATCATTTTCCTTTTATCACTGTATTAAAACATTTATTCCTTGCATAATTTCTTCACTCACTTCTGATATTTAATATCAAGCTATTTTTCTCCCATTCTTATTTACTTTATTCATTCTTGTATTTATTTTAGAGTAATTTTTATTCTCCAAATTTTTTTGGGTCTTCACATACTCTCCCCCTAAAAAGGAATTGTGTCCCACAATTATTCTCTCATACATTTCCATCCAAATGTATACAAAGCATAATCCCCATTGAATGAAGTTTCAGAAATTCATTCATTCTAAATAAATTAAACATACATAAATAATTTTAGGGTCTCATCATGAATTTTTTTTTTAAACATACCTTTAAGCAGAAAACAGATTAGGATACTTATCCTTCATCCTCTCTTCAGCCTCCCAAGTGCAATCATTCCCATCCAAACTCCATTGGATTTTAACTAGTTTAATTATTTTATTTCTCAGTTTCTTTTCTTCTCTAGCCACAATGCCCACTGGTTCCTTTTTATAAACCAGATTTTCTTGAATTTCAACATGTGTAGGAGATTCAAGAATGGACTCTTTATCATGCACCCATTTTCTCAATTGGGATACATGAAATACATCATGTATTTTGCTCAATTCCTCTGGTAACTTCAACCTATAAGCTAAAGTCCCTATTCTTTGAACAATTTCATATGGTCCTATATACCTTGGTGACAGTTTCCCTGCTTTGCCAAATCTCAATATTTTCCTCATTGGTGAAACTTTGAGAAACACATAGTCTCCCACCTCAAATTCTACTGGCCTTCTTCTTTTATCTGCATAGGCTTTCTGTCTCTCTTGAGCTACTCTCATTCTTTGCCTCACTAGTTCAATTCTTGCAGAAGTTTCTTTTACATGGTCTGGTCCAAGCAACACCCTTTCACCAGCCTCCATCCAACATGCAGGAGATAAACAAGGCTTCCCATACAAAGCCTCAAATGGAGCCATTCCTATAGTGGACTGGTAGCTATTATTATAAGCAAACTCAGCTAAATAAATATGATCCTCCCAATTGCCTCCAAAATCAAGCATGCATGCTCTCAGCAAATCCTCTAAAACTTTATTAACAATCTCAGTTTGCCCATCTGTTTGTGGGTGGTAGGATGTGCTTAGGCTTAGTTCTGTCCCCATAGCTTCTTGAAAGCTACTACAAAACCTTGAAGTAAACAAAGTATCTCTATCACTAATGATAGCCTTGGGGATGCCATGCAATCTCACTATCTCCTTCACAAACAATTGAGCTAGCTTGTGAGCATTTCTGTTTGAACTTATTGGGATGAAGTGTGCTGTTTTTGTGAGTCTATCAACCACTACCCAAATACTATTATTGCCTCTCCTTGTTCTTGGCAAACCATCCACAAAATCCATTGATATACTCTCCCATTTCCAAGTAGGCACTTCCAAAGGTTGCAATAGGCTTGAGGGTCTTTGATAGTCTGCCTTTACTTGTTGGCATGTCAAGCAATTTGCCACATATTTTGCTACTGCTCCTTTCATTCCTGGCCACCAGTAATTTCTCTTGAGATCATGGTACATTTTTGTACCACCTGGATGGATAGTATATTTTGTTTTGTGATGCTCATCCATAACTTCTTGCTTTAGTTCCTCTACATTTGGCAGACAGAGCTTCCCCTTTTTCCTTAAGTATCCTTTATCATCTACTTCATAATTCTCTACTGTCATGCCTTGTGATAACATGTTCTTTTTCTCTTTTAAATTTAAGTCTTGACTTTGCATTTCTCCTATTTTATCAACTAGAGTTGACTTTAAAGAAATGAGGCTTAGTTTACCATATTCAATCATATCATTAGGCACATTATCTGGTGCACTAATTCCTTCCTTCATCTCCACTTCACTAAGGATTGTTAAATCCTTAAACTCAGTCATCATTAAGCTGGCCAATTTTGCTTGATGTCTACTTAATGCATCTGCCACTTTATTAGCTTTTCCTGGGGTCTATAATATATCAAGATCATAGGCAGCTAGGAATTCTACCCACCTATGTTGCCTCATGTTTAAACCTTTTTGGGAAAACAAATATTTAAGTGACTTGTGATCTGTAAACAATTCAAACTTAGCACCTAATAAGTAATGTCTCCATATTTTCAATGCATATACCACAGCAGCTAGTTCTAAGTCATGTGTAGCATACCTAGTTTCATTTGGCTTAAGTTGCCTTGATGCATATGTTATGACTCTACCATGTTGCATAAGCACTGCCCCTAATCCAGATCCACTAGCATCTGTGTAAACCACTAACTCTTCATTACCCTCTAGAACCTGTAAGACTGGAGCTTCCACCAGTGCTTTCTTTAGTGATACAAAAGCTTCTTCACATTTCTCTGTCCACACATATAGTTTCTCCTTTTTAGTTAACTTGGTCAATGGGATGGCTATTCTTGCAAAGTCTTTTATAAACCTTCTATAATAGCCTGCCATTCCCAAAAATGATCTCACCTCAGTCACTGATTTGGGTCTATTCCAAGATTGCACTGCCATCACCTTATTTGGGTCTACACTAACCCCTTGTTGTGATACAATGTGCCCCAAAACTTTTACTTCATTCTGCCAAAATGTACATTTAGAGAATTTGGCCTTTAAATCATGTGCCCTCAGTCTAGACAAAACCAGATGCAAGTGTTTTGCATGATCTTCTTCTGATTTTGAATACACTAATATGTCATCAATAAAGACAACCACAAATTTGTCTAGAAAATCTCTAAATGTTCTATTCATTAAATCTACAAAATATGATGGTAAATTTGTCAATCCAAAAGGCATCACCAAAAATTCATATAATCCATACCTTGTGTTGAAGGCAGTATACTTAATACTTTCTTCCTCCACCTTCATCTGATGAAACCCAGAGGCTAAATCTAGCCTTGAAAAGACCTTTGCTCCATTTAATTGATCGAATAGATCATCAATTCTGGGGAGTGGGTATTTGTTTTTAATGGTGACTTTGTTTAATTCCCTATAATCAATGCACATCCTCAAGGTACCATCATGCTTCTTCACAAATACAACTGGAGAACCCCAGTTTGAACTACTAGGCCTTATGAAGCCTTTCTGCTCCAGTTCTTCCAACTGATGTTTCAACTCCACTAGTTCTTTAGGACCCATCCTAGTAGACTTTTTGATGATTGGACTTGCTCCTGGGATTAGTCTTATTTGAAATTCTACTTGCCTATTTTCTGGAACACCTATGACTTCACCAAAGACATCTGGGTATTCATTTATAATTTTTATGTCTTCCAGTTCTAATTCTTTCTCAGTCATGCTACATATTTGGTTACAATAATTGATTTTAGCAATTTCACTCATGACTATAATATTTTGACCATTTTCTGTTTTCAGAGAAATAGTGAAATTTTCCAAATTCAAAATTGCTTTGAATTTGCTCAACCAATCTACCCCTAAAATAATTCCTATTCCAGGGTATTTCAATACAAACAAATCAGATTTAAACACATTTCTTCCTATGTTTAATTCCACTCCCAAACATTTTAATCCTAGCAAACAAGAGCTACCTAGTGGGCTTTGAATAAACAAGGGATTATCAACTAAATAGCATGTGAGAGTCAATTTATTCACTATGTCTTGGGATATTAATGAATGTGTTGCTCCAGTGTCATATATAACTGAGATGGGGTGATCTTTAATTAGAAGTATACCTTCCAATTGTCCAGAACTTCCTACTGCATTTGCTTTTGCTTTGCCCTCAAGTGCTCCTACCTTTGCTCCCTTTTTGAATTCTGGGCAGTTTCTTTTAATATGACCTTCCTTCCCACAGTTATAGCAGCTGAATGGTGCCTTCTTGGCTGCTTGACACTTATTACTCATGTGTCCTTCTTTGCCACAATTATAACAAGTAATTTTTTTCTTAGCTTCCCCAGTGGTTGCTCCCTCCATTTTCTTTTCCACATTCTTTTTGTCATAGGGATGTACTCTATTTTTCCCCTTCTTTTGATGGTTAGCCCTCATGCTCCTAAATTTTTCCCTTGCATTGTCATGTTGTTCAAAAGAAAGAGCAAGGTCTATGACTTGATCAAATGTTTTATCCTTGTATGGTAACATTGCTCTACTCAGACCTACATTTAATCCTTGGATAAATCTTGAATTCTTTGATTCTTCATCTCCTATGAGCATAGTTCCATACTTGGACAAGCTCTCAAAATTTTGAGTGTATTCAGTCACACTCATTGGTCCTTGCCTCAGCCTTATGAATTCCTCAAGAAATGTTGCCTTAGCTGTTGCTGGAAAAAATCTTGCCTCAAGCATCTCCTTGAATTGATCCCATGTTATCTCATTTTCTGGCCTTCCTGTGATGATCACCTCCCACCAATCTAAGGCTGCTCCTTTGAGTCTCCTTGAAGCTATCTGCCTTTTCCTTTGGTCATTAATTTGCATATCTGCAAATATCCTTTCCAAAGTTCTCAACCATGTCTGCACTCCCATAACTCCCTCAGTGCCTTCAAAATCCTTGCCTCCTAAATTTGAAAATGTCTTCAATAGTTTGGCTAATTCCTTATGAGGATTCTCTTCCCTGTGCACTGCTCCTTCTCTAAATGCCCTCACCAAATCTTGCAAGTTGACCATTGGTGTTGTATTGGAGGGTCCTGCTCCATGACTTGGTGGTCTTCCTACCATGATTCACTATTCAATTGCATAGCTAGTTAGTCATATTTCTAATTTAATTATTTTCTACAATTTATTTCTACTGTGGATATTTATTTCCATCATTATTGTATATATTTATTTTTATTTTAGAATTTTATCCCTACAAGAAAATTGGATAATATATTTATGCTATGTTTTAACAACATAGCTCTGATACCAACTGAAGTGACCCACTTCTTTTGGATTCTAATTTATGTGATTTTTAGTGAGTTTTTTTTTAAAAACAAGTGATCACTTCTTTAATTCATTAATTCATTTTCCCCAAGATCCAAAATCTTACCAATATAAAAATATTAGTACATGAATCAAAACATGTCATTTATATATATGAAGATATATAAATGTTCCTTTGCCCATCAGAGTAATTAAAATTGCAAAGAAAAATCAACCACATAATATTCTCATATCTGAGAGATGTTATGTCACATAGCTTCATTCAGGTTTTAATTTTTTTTTTCCTTTAACAAGCTAAATTCTTTCTTAATTTAAATAATATTCTTTTAATATTTTCTTATTCTATTTATCATCTTGTTTCTTAATCCAATTGATTAATTTCCAGATTTCTAGTCAATACTTTCCTTTCATTTGTGAAACCAGGAGTTTAACACTTATAGTTTTTCTTTTGAATTTCATATTAAGTGTTAAAACAACTCAAGCTTGAGAATTTTATCCCGGGGTGCTTATTGCTTACTCTAACAATGTTTGTGTCAAGTAACTATACTCATGTCTTAAAATATTTATAGTTTTCTTTGAACATTTGGTGATCAGTGTATTTTAAGTCAGGCAGAGGAAAAACTACAGACAAGCTAAAATGCTAACTTAATCTAGCATACCAGATATGGACTTGCATGAATATAATGATTGAAGCAATATCAAAATCAGCCTAATGTAAACTTTCAGATGAACATTTTGAGAAGAGTACTGATAAGCTCTCAGATTATAGAACAGTTGAAAGTGATCAATCAAACAGAGGGGTTTTTAGCATGTTTAACATCTAGGTAGACTACATAGTAATGCATTTTTTGTGAGTTTAGCAAACTTGTTAAAGACCAGACTCCCCTGACTTAAACCAAGTAGGTGGTCAGATAGGCTCAGTTCAATACAGTTGCATTTTAGATTATAAGTACAAAGCATATATGTTTCATTTTTACTAAACAATACCATGCCAATTCTTCATTGTAAAATCAGATGTTCAAAGAGGATTTTCAGGTTAAGATTTCAAGCTTCTCATGATCCTATATCAGTTATAAGTCATGGTCAAGCTCTTCTTGTTAGCCAATGCCAGACTCAATATCACTTAACAATTTTTAGCTACATGCTTATCCATAAACTAATGCAACTTTTCTATTTAAAAGTTCAACAACCCTTGATAAAGAAAGCATGTCCACATATTAAATTACATTGCATAATTTTCCCCATCATAGTCTATCAGAAAATATCAAAATCAGTCACTTAGATCTGTAACTTCAGACACATATAATATTTAAGTTTTACAACTTCTTTTCAAATAAACAAAGCCACTACAATGCTGAAAGGTCTACATAGACTTAAGAAAGTTTGCCTAGTTATCTTTATTACAATGAACTACAACATATTTAAAAAGAAACTCAAGCAAGTCTTCTAATTTCCCAAGTAAGCAATCTACTCATGCATCTTTACCTGCAACAATATTTTGAGCTGCCTCAATAGAAATGAGACACCCCAAATATTGCAAAGGCAATAAATAGGGTCAGAATAAAATTCTGGTATGAGTGAAATCATCTTATAATAACTTGTCATTTTTTTTACATTGTTTTGCAGAATTGTGCTAAATGCACTTTGGATTTATAATGTAACTGAGTGTATATGTATATATATATATATATATATATATATATATATATAAACTCCTACTACACTCATGCACACAAGCAACCATTCAATCATTCAATACAGTATACATGTACACATACTCTTATGGATCTAACTCATTTTAATTCCACAACTCAGCTCTAAATCTTGATTTATTAATTTAATTTGGTCATATCTCTTTGCCATTGAACACCATGTGTGCATTGCAAGGGACTCAATTCTGTTAACCCCTGCACAAAGGCCTATAGGACTTAAACAAGTCATGCACATACCCATCATACTCCTTATGATGAATAGATCAAGGCTTCTCTCCTAGATTAGTTTTATAATCCAGTGACCAGTCTCATTTCTTATTTCAGAAAGATTTATTAACTCTTGAAATGCTTTTTCATTCTTTCTTTCTTTCTCCATGAATCAGAGAGAATTAGACTCACTCAGGGATTTCAACTGACCATGCTTTCATTCATGAAAATAATGTTATATTTCATTTTTTTCCAGTTGTTTTATTCAAAATTTGTTTTAACACTTGCATATCCAGAATATCATGATCACTTAACCAAATCCAGTAGAATCATACAAAAATTCTTATACTCAATTCTATTGTGAACATAGGGTAAGGTTTTTAAGAAAAACCCATAAAACATTGTAGCTTTTGATCTGAACAAATTAGCACATAAATATTTATTTGCATTGTTCATTTCAAATTTTAAAACAATCTAGACATAAGCATGAACCTCCTTTGTTCACACTACCTAGCTTATTTTCCAGTAATACCCTACTTCATAATAAAATGTATTTATCTTTCTAAACATATTTACAAACTGAGGTTTTAAGGTACTGGAATCATATTAGAGATCATGGTATTTTTCTTATCGAACAATAAAACAAACAAAACAAAGCATCAACCAAAGATTTATCAAAACAACAACCATTCTCAGTATTAATCTATTCAGAGAATATAAATTGATCAAACACCACAATTAGAATGGCTGCCCTTAACTTGGGTCTTAATGCCTTAGCCTTATGAGATTGATTAATCACTCACCTTCCTTTCCTCCTCTCCGGGAATGCTCAGGTCTGAAGGCAATGTGAGTTTATTTTCTATTTTAATTTTTTTTCTCTCCTGGACAACTATTGTCTCCCCCCCCGATTTAAATCACTCTGTTAGGGTTTAAATGGAGGAAAAACTCATTCTATCCTCACCTTACTCAGAGATTCATGTATGCATCTTTATGGCTAAAAGTGCCATTTTCTCTTGGTTTCCATTTTCAGTAAAATAGTTGCCTTATTGCTTTTCTGTGCACATGCTATTTGCATGATTTCCTTGCACATTATTTTTATGTGACTCAGCCTTATATTTCTTTTTCTCATTTCTTTTGTAAGCTTGATTCTTAGCTAACAAATTTTTATCATCTATCTTGGTTTATTTTAAAAATGCATTCATACCCAGAAATATTACTTGACTAGTTGGTATGCATTTTAATTATCAAAAGAAGTTATTTTACTACCCAAATATTTTTCTGGCCATATAAATTTATAGTATCCATAAGATATGTGTATTTAAAACTCATTCATACCTTAGTTATTTTTCTTCTTATTATTTATTGAAATATTTATTCCCTTTTTGATATTTATTTCAAAAATACATTCTCACTCATAAATATTTCTTAACTGATTTCTATGCAACTTAATTATCAAAAGGATTTTTATTATTAACATCCCATACTTCTCTGATCATATGTATATATTCTTTTTATACAATATTCACACCTACTCAAATCATGTGAAGTTTTGAATTTATTTTATACTTAATCATTTTCCTTTTATCACTGTATTAAAACATTTACTCTTTGCATAATTTCTTCACTCACTTCTGATATTTAATATCAAGCTATTTTTCTCCCATTCTTTATACAATATTCACACCTACTCAAATCATGTGAATTTTTGAATTTATTTTATACTTAATCATTTTCCTTTTATCACTGTATTAAAACATTTATTCTTTGCATAATTTCTTCACTCACTTCTGATATTTAATATCAAGCTATTTTTCTCCCATTCTTATTTACTTTATTCATTCTTGTATTTATTTTAGAGTAATTTTTATTCTCAAAAATTTTTTGGGTCTTCACATTGGTACCAAATACTTCATGTAGACTCTTCAAGAATTCACTAGTGAACAAGGTATCTCTGTCACTGACAATACTACTAGGAACTCCATGCGGTCTAACTATGTTCTTTATAAACAACTTGTTGGGCGTATTCTCACCCAGGCGATCTCAAGACCAAGAAGCACCAGGTTCACCCAGGCTTGCCTAAGCTTCATTCGGCATCCCTACCATTGCCGAACCAGACTCACAACCACAGAACTACCGAACCAACTCCAAAGCAGCCTTCGCCGAATCAAACATCAAAACCTCTTCCATGCTTGCCGAATCAACTCTACCTCCCATGCTTGCCGAACCAACCTACTTCCCATACCACCGAACCAACTTACTCCACTACTATCCAACCATCTACCACCGGACCGGCTACCTCCATCCACTGCCGAACCAGAGGCAGGGGAAGCCACCATCGGACCAAAGCCACCACCGGACCAAAGTCCCACCGGACCATCTCCCATCTACTACCGGACCGAAGCACTACCGAACCAAGGCGTTGCTGAGCCAACGTTGCCAGGCCAGATCGCATCAGCTCAGGCCCACCAGCAGCTACATACAACCAGGACCCCTACCCCCAGCCTCACTCTATAAATAGAGGGGTAGGGGTACAACAATGGGGACAAGTTTTGAGAGCTCAAGCACGGAGAGAACTTTCAAACAACTTTCAGATACTTGTATCAAAGCTTTGTACTTGTAATCTGAAAAAGAAAGGAGAAATAATATATAAAGTGGACGTAGGCACATTCTGGCTGAACCACTATAAATCTGCGTGTCTTTTTCAGTTTAGCCCCTGCTTTTCATATATTTGCGTAAACCACCCAAATCACTAAGAACAACATAAAATCAATTAAATCATACGACTTTGAGGTGTTTGTCCATTTTTTGTGCAAACATTTTTGGTGCTTTCATTGAGAGCTAGAAGCTCGAAGCTTCAGCTTCTTCCACTTAACCTTCTTCCTAACAGCATCGTTCATTGCTTGGAAAACATGCCTCCCAAGCAAAAGAAAGATGTTAACAAAGGAAAAAACATCGCGACCAGCAGTCTTCCTGATCCAGTGGTCACAGACCAAGTAAATCGTCCCCCTCCAGTAGCAGTACCAAATGAAGGTCAGGCAAATCTGACCGCTCCTGCCACAGAACAGCCTGCAGCAATTACTAGGGCAGATCTAGACAGGGTTGTGGCTGAAGTGACTAACTGCTTCACGTCCCAGCAGGAAGCCTTGGTGGACCATCTCATGTCACGCTTAAGGGATGCTGAAGAGTCCAACCGCAACATTGAATCATGGGGTGAATCCCAGTCTGGAGGATCTCAGAAACAACAAAGATCTTCCTTCTTCCAAAGAGCTAACAACAGAAGCGGCCATGGTAGGAGCCGAGATCGAGCACAGCCCGAAGTTAGGCCTGAGGAAACGCTTGGAACCGAACCCAACGAGGGAGGTACCGGGCAGAGGTCAACTGTAACTGAGCCGGTTGTACTGCCTAACCACGGAAACACCAATGAACGGGGCCGAGCTAGAGTCCAGCCCGAAGTTGGACCCGAGGAAGTGCTTAGATCAGAACCCAACAGGGGAAGATCAAGGCAAGGGCCAGCTGTAGCTGATCCTAGCATGTTCCCAAAAGACCAAAGACAGCCACTGGAAAATATCAGGAATGATAGACGATACCATCCCTACATGTCATCTGGACGGAATCAATCCCACAGAACAGAACCAAACTCGTTTCTATCTGCTCCAAATTCTGATGAAAGGATGGCACGCCTGTTCAGAGAGTGCGTCCAATGGGATCAAAGAGATCGAGGGATAGGCGCTAGGGTAACCAGCCCTTTCGCCCGCAATATCGAAATTTCTATCACCCCCCAAGAATGGAAAATGTCAACAATGGAACCTTACAAAGGGACCTCCGACCCTGTTGTACACTTACAAAGATACACACAGCATATGCTCATGAGTGGAGCAATAGAGGGAGTACTGTGCAAATGCTTCCCACTATTCTTAGCAGATCTAGCTACCTCCTGGTTCTATCATTTACCCCAGGAATCCATCAGCTCGTGGGAAATGTTGAAAGAAAAGTTTATCAGTCAGTTCCGCATTCATGTGGAACAACCCAAGGACGCTTATTCCTTATCCAACATCAAACAAAAACCTGGAGAGAAACTGCAGCAATACCTAACCCGATTCAATGCCGCAGCGGCCGCAGTCCAAGATGCCGATGAAAAGCTTATCCTAATGGCCCTCTGTAGTGGGGTGCATCCGGATACTAAATTTGCTAGAAGGTTGACAAAAGAAAAACCAGCTACTTTACCCGATTTCTTCCATGAAGCCGGGAAATATATGAGGCTTGAAGATGCTGCCACTGAGGGGCAGTCAGGGCAACAAAATAAGGCAACTCACAGCAACGCGCCCGCTGTGGCAAAGGACGTTCGAAGAAGTGACTCCAGGGACAATGCTGGGGGCAAGAAGGGAGAAAAGCGCCTATATCGGCCAGGACCGAGATTCGACACTTACACTCCTTTAAACGAAACCGTCGAAAACATCTTCCTTGCCACCCAAGGTGAAGTTAGATACAAACGCCCGTAAAACAAAGGAAAGTTCGAATGGACTGACGAATGCTTAATCGCTTTCCTTAACTTAATCAAACACCTCCAGAAACCGCCGGTACTCTCGACTCCAAGCGAAGGCGAAGAGTTATACCAATACCTTGTTGTGTCATCTCATGCCCTAAGCGCTGCTTTGGTAAGGGAAGACAACCGCACGCAGCGGCCAGTATACTTTGTAAGTAAGAGGCTTACGGGGGCAGAAGCCAGATATCCTAAACTTGAGAAGCTAGCATATTGTTTACTAATCACATCACGGAAACTGCGTCACTACTTCCAGTCCCATCCTATCAAAGTTCTGACCGATCAGCCACTGAGGCAGGTACTCCATCGTCCCGACACTTCTGGGCGACTACTGAAATGGTGCATTGAACTAAGTCAATATGATATCACCTGTCACCCTCGCACCGCCATCAAGGGACAAGCCATGGCCGATTTCATTACAGAATTCACTACCAACAAAGAATTCACTACCAACAAAGGTAAGGAGCAATCAGAAATAGCAGAAGATATCAAGTGGAATCTCTTCATGGATGGTGCGTCAAACGAACAAGGCTCGGGGGTAGGTGTGGTAATAATCACTCCTAGGGGAAATAAGCTGCACTATGCTATAAGGTTGAAGTTCGCTGCCACCAACAACGATGCAGAGTATGAAGCAGTGATAGCTGGATTAGAACTTGCCTTATAAATCGGAGCCAATTCTTTGTGTCTTCATAGCGATTCTCAACTTATTGTTAATCAAATACTAGGAGAATTCCAGGCTCGAGAAGAACGACTCATAGCATATTTAAAGAAGACCAAGTTACTTCTCAGTCGATTGGACCACTACTTAGTCAAACACATCCCTCGGGAAGAGAACCGAGAGGCCGACGAATTGGCAAAGCAAGCAAGCGTGAGAGACGGCGCTACTTCCGGAGCAGTAGCCATCTCAAAGCAACTGACCCCAAGTTTTGAGCAAGTGAATCTGATAGCTGCAACCGAAGAAGCAACTTGGATGACTCCCATCCGAGACTACTTACAAAGTGGCACACTGCCCAACGGGCGTAACGAAGTCAAGAAAATATTAAGGAAAGCTTCCCGCTACACAATACAAGAAGACACCCTCTATCGGCGCGAATTCTCTAACCCCTTATCAAGGTGTGTCGCTGGAAGGGAAGCCAAGGAAATCTTATCCAACATTCATCAAGGAAGCTGCGGAGATCACACCGGAAGGCAAACTTTAGCAAAAAAGATACTCCGATATGGATATTTCTGGCCCACCTTAAGCAAGGACGCCTTAGATTTCGTCAGAAGATGTGACAGATGCCAGAAGTTTGCTAAGATTCTGTGGCTACCAACAACTGAGATTACTCAAATGACCAGCCCGTGGCCCTTTGCAGTATGGGGAATTGACTTAATCGGCGAACTACCAATGGGCCGAGGCGGGGCCAAATATGCTATAGTGGCAGTCGACTATTTCACCAAATGGGTGGAAGCAGAACCCCTGAATAAAGTATCTTCTGCAAAAGTTATTAATTTCTTGATCAAAAATGTTCTGTGCAGGTACGAAGTCCCATTCAAAATCATATCAGACAATGGACTTCAATTTGACAGCGAGGAATTCGCCAACTGGTGCCAAGAGCATGGAATTCACAAAAGCTTCTCATCCGTAGCGTGTCCCCAAGCAAACGGACAAGTCGAAGCCATCAAAAAAATTCTGAAAACTCTAATCAAAAATAAACTCGAAAAGTCAAAGGGCGCTTGGGTGGATGAACTCCCTACGGCACTGTGGGCTTATCGCACATCTTTCAGAACATCAACAGGGCATACTCCTTTCTCTTTGGCATACGGATCGGAGGCTATGCTCCTAGTTGAAACCATCGTGCCTTCCCACCATAGGATCCACTATAACCCAGAAGAGAACGAAGAACTCCTTCACATGTCTTTGGATCTAATTGAGGAGAGAAGAAATGATGCAGTCCTCAAAGCAGCAGCCCACAAGCAAAAAGTGGAAGCACAATACAACTCCAAAGTTAAGCATCGTACCTTACAAGAAGGGGATCTTGTCCTCAAGCGAATCTTCCCTCGCCCCGGAGCACTAGATCCAATCTGGGATGGACCATATGTAATCCATAAAGATCTCCACAATGGAGCTTATATTTTGTCAACAGTGGACGAGGAGGTGTTCCAGAGGACATGGAACATCCAACACCTTCGTCGATACTTTACTTAACTTGCACTGCCCATATAAAGCGAATTAACAAAGAGAATCAGTGGACGTAGGCATTTTCGTGCCGAACCACTTTAAAAAACCTTGTCTCTTTTTTAACTTGTTCCTTTATATCTTGGCTGCTTGTTAACTTTATCCTTTTCTGTTGAACAAAATCCTGTGCAAATAGCATTTCCATTCAAGGCGTTCCACAGCGCGACTTCTCCTGGACAAGACCTAACAGGTACTATACGAATCTATGCCCTCGCCAATGAGACACTTTTGCTCCGGAATCCCTCTGCTGCGGGTTAACTCATTGCTCGCGACGGCCCTTAAAGCCAACTGTAATGAGCCGATTATAAGCCACCGAGAAGGCCGACTATAGCCGAGGCAGCTCATTACGGCGTTCGGCTCGCCGGCAACTGTGAACCGACTATAAGCCCCAACATAAGGTGTGGCCAACCAGGGGCAGTTCACGGTTGATGATCGGCACCCACGCTAGCTGGCCACAGTAAATCGAATAATACCCACGATTACGGGCCATAATGGCCCGGGTAGTTACTGTGCACGATCTCGGCTACGATGTGTCTTAAGTGCGGCTGTGGTAAAAAAGAATTAACTCCCCACGGAGGCGTAAGATGGGTGACAAATGTCTCTAAGACCCACATCTAGGGAAAGTGACTACAAAGCCCGTTTGCCACGAACTTAAGCACATCGAAGGCTTTCTGTGATTGGAAGTTTTACTTTTTCAGATATTTCAATTATATTTAAGAAACTTTTCTCCTATCCTCTGTAACAACCCCTGAAGTACAGGACACAGAACAAGAGGCATTCGCTAATGGAAGCAGGTACTCGCAACGAGACACTGGACTGCGTTCCATACTCGGTCACACAAGGCATTCAAAGCTGCCATCTACAAGCAAAATATAAAGGGCGGTATTTCCTTCTTTCATGTATAAGCACGTGGCAATAATTTATTCACACATCACGCTAACATTGCAAGTCATGAAATTATGTTTTAAACAAGAGCTTGACGTCAAACACAATTTAATTACAAGAATATGCATAGCTATATTTCTCATACAACATGTCAAAATAGCAAAAACATTCAAAAGACGACAGAATCAGCTTAAGTTAAAAAATTACACGTCAAGAATAGTGTTGTTTATTACAAGTAGCATAATTACAACCTAAGAGTTACGTTACTATTTTGAGACTAACATATACAACAATTTCAAGTCCACAAAAAGATATCCAGGTCCAATCAAGGAGCCGGCTGCGTCGGAGTCTTATCCTTGTCCTGTTGCCCACCTGTCCGGCCAGAGAAAGAATTCATTAGTGATAAGAAACCAAGTTAACGGAAAGACTAGAAAGGAAGACTTACCAGCATCTTCTCCTTGATCATCTTGATCATCATCCTCTACTTGCACACCTGCCTCCTCAGCTGCAAGCAACCGCATGCCCTCCTTCACTGCCACCTTCTCCTCCTTGGTAAACTGTGCAGTAACCACATCCATCCCGAGGGCCGTACCCATCTACTAGTGACCTCGGGGTGGGCCCATGACGTCCCGGTTCTAACTGAGCTGGGGGCACTGCGGAAGGATCTTCTCTGTCCTGGGATTTCTTCTTTTCTGATCGGGTTTCAACTCTATGAGACATTATCTGCAACACAAAAGAATACATCTTTAAAAAGGATGTAGAGATACAAACAAGCAAATGCGTACAATCTAGAATTTCATTTTGTAGTTCAAAACATAAAAGGTTCAAGGTTCGATTGGGCATTCAAACTCCGGGTCTCGTTCGGTATCACGAGTCATAAAAAGTCATCCGGCAGTTCAAGGCAAAAGCTCATTCGGCATTCGAGCTCCCCATATACCGTTCGGTAATCCGGGCCCCAAGGTTCATTCGGCTATCCCACTCCCTAAAAACACATTCGGCAGAAGGAGGGCTCACCTCATTCGGCAGGCGTAGGCTTGGTCCGGCTCTTTCTAATAGGTGTGGATAACAAGAGCTTGAAGCCCATACTTATAGGCAAACACAGACGACCTGACCGGTTGGTTCGGCATTTGGGCCGAATAGGAGCATCCAAGCTAACGTCATTAATTTCAAAACAAAGCACGGCATATACCGGCATATGCCCTACTTTGGGGGGCAAATGTTGGGCGTATTCTCACCCAGGCGATCTCAAGACCAAGAAGCACCAGGTTCGCCCAGGCTTGCCTAAGCTTCATTCGGCATCCCTACCACTGCCGAACCAGACTCACAACCACAGAACTACCGAACCAACTCCAAAGCAGCCTTCGCCGAATCAAACATCAAAACCTCTTCCATGCTTGCCGAATCAACTCTACCTCCCATGCTTGCCGAACTAACCTACTTCCCATACCACCGGACCGGCTACCTCCATCCACTGCCGAACCAGAGGCAGGGGAAGCCACCACCGGACCAAAGCCACCACCAGACTAAATTCCCACCGGACCATCTCCCATCTACTACCGGACCGAAGCACTACCGAACCAAGGCATTGCTGAGCCAACATTGCCAGGCCAGATCGCATCAGCCCAGGCCCACCAGTAGCTACATACATCCAGGACCCTTACCCCCAGCCTCACTCTATAAATAGAGGGGTAGGGGTACAACAATGGGGACAAGTTTTGAGAGCTCAAGCACGGAGAGAACTTTCAAACAACTTTCAGATACTTGTATCAAAGCTTTGTACTTGTAATCTGAAAAAGAAAGGAGAAATAATATATAAAGTGGACGTAGGCACATTCTGGCTGAACCACTATAAATCTGCGTGTCTTTTTCAGTTTAGCCCCTGCTTTTCATATATTTGCGTAAACCACCCAAATCACTAAGAACAACATAAAATCAATTAAATCATACGACTTTGAGGTGTTTGTCCATTTTTTGTGCAAACAAACTTTGATATTTTTATGGTAAGAATACACATATAGTACTTATTAAAATAGCAAAGAAAGCCTAGAAAATGTCTTTCAAAATAATATTAGCCAAACACATGGCTATTTCAAAGTTCTCATATAGCGACCTTTTTCGCTATAACTTTTTCCACTTTGTTCAACAAGTCCTATAACTTTTGAAACCACTTCCTAACTGTCTCATACACTACTATAATTGTAGAGCATAGCCAAAATAGATACTTTCATAATATATTTACATTTAACCATTTTAAGCAAGTTAAAGACAAGGAATTTCAAAGTGCACTTATAGAGACTATTCTCAATTCAAACACTTTCAAACACACTTTAACTTCGCATACAACCAAGTCAAACATGTAAACACAAATTCAAAGCCATATTACATGTTTTAGAGGGTAATAGAAGTGATATTATTACATATAAAGTTGTCACTTGCTTTCTGTATGAACCAAAAATGGCACAAAAACCCAATAGAAAGTAGAAGAGAATAAAAAGTGAAGAAAACAAATTGAAACGAGTAAGAAATGAGCATATAGATATTTATAGTGGTTTGGCAAACTCTGGCCTATGTATACGTAATGATTTTATTACTTATCTTCTGACTTAGGGCAGAAGTTTCGAGGGGTCGGTACAACTTCGACACTTAGATTTTTAGAATTATAAGAATATAAAGTAGAGTAGAGCTAGAGCCAAAAGATCCTGTAAAATGAGCCCCACCCTGCTATTTATAGAGGTAGGGAGCCTAAAACTTCATGCAAAAGATCTCCAGGCCATTCTCCTTGCTATAGACCAGTTCTCTATGAAATAAGATGCCACATCATCAAGTAAATAGGGTCGGTACGACTCCAAGGATAGGGTCGGTACCGATCCCTAAAGTGGCCAAATTGGTTGTCTTGAATTCTTCGCTTCAACTCATGTTGGGGTTAGCTTCGTGATTCCATAGTTGTTTGTATCAATGCTTGTTTTAGAGTCCAAATGACAGAGTTATAGAATGACAGAGTTATAGAAGAAAACAGTTGTTGATTCAAGAGTTCGTGGAGATTGATAAGGAATTGCATGAAATCAATAGAATAACACTGGAAATAGGTTTTTAACATCGAATAGGGCTTATAGAAGATGGACTCCCAATGAGGAGTGTACATGGGTCGGCACCGACCCATAGTTGAGGGTCGATACCAAACCCACACTTGTGGGCTTCGGGCCTTTGTCATTTTGTGGTGGTTTTGTATTTGAGTTGTGATCATGGTTGTACTTGAGTTTTTGGCTTCATGGTCACCTCTCTGGGCTTCTTGCCTTGATAACTTCAATGTTTGGTTCGTCGGGTTCATTTGTATACTGCTTGGTCAAAAGGCGGGGTAACACTTGCCCTCCAAAGAATGCCATGCAGATAGAAGGTGTGCTTTGTTCAAGGACAAATGTGATGTCAATCTTTGATAGCTGAGCTCTTCGTCTATTTCAATCTTGGATAATTGTCCAGTTCCTTTAGATTCTCTTCTTAATTACGAGTCTGTCTAGACCTTCATAGCCTAAGACTCTAGACTCTGCCTAAGTGTTGTCTATGAAATATCACGATTCTGATCTCATTCAAAGTCATTACATCACATGTCAAAATCATCCCGTGTACATCTAGGATTTATATCATTATCATTCTGATTTCACTCGGAGTTATTGCATATCAAAATCATTCCATGTTCATCCGGGATTTGTCTGTTTCATTCTAATTTCAAGGCATTCAAATCCTTATATCAAATCAGTACATGTTCTAAGATTTGATCTCTCCAGATCGTTTCAAATTCAGTTTTACACATGATTTCTCTGAATCTTTTAATGTCCAGTTTTCAACGTGCGATTTCTTCGAATCGTTTTATAGTTAATTTAGCATGCGATCTCTCTGGATCATTTATCTATTAAGTTAAGGGGATGATCTCTCCGAATCGTTAATTGAGTTCTTGGCCGCTCAGGGTCGATAGTTAAATTCACGATCTCTCTGGATCATTAATTAAGGTTGTTGTAACATCCCCCTACTTGGAGATCCAAAACTAACAGCTACAGATGCTACAGTCATCCATAGTTATTAATCATCGGCAACCAAATATGGCTAGATTCAATGATACACAGAAACACATGAATATGGAAAAAAAATAAACTTTAAGCAAAATTACAATCCATGTCAAATCATTTCCAGTTCAATACATAATCCCACAATCGCAAATCACGTTTGGAGAAAATATATTTATCACACCAAGAGCGACATATGAAAATGCCCCCCTGGATGATCAGTACAGGCAATATAACAA
This sequence comes from Allium fistulosum, assembly GCA_030737815.1. Lineage (NCBI taxonomy): Eukaryota > Viridiplantae > Streptophyta > Magnoliopsida > Asparagales > Amaryllidaceae > Allium > Allium fistulosum. The sequence goes on from CM060905.1 coordinate 93,505,826, forward strand.
CTTTGCCATTACAAACAACACAACGGAATCAAAAGAAAAGAGAACTCTAAATATCTATCATGCCTCCTGCACGTTTCCGAAAGGTTATTCGTCTAAAGAGGTACCTAAAAACCTCAACTCTCAAACTACTCAAAATCATTTGAGTACCCGAGTGTTTAAGGGGAAAACATAAACTTTGAGTCAGACATAAAGCCTGGTATGGATAATAATCTACCATCTCAAATTTTAGATATCTAGTGAGACCACTCCGCTTACCGGAACGGGTTTTCCCCTCACTAGTATCCTAAAACCTTCATAAAACGATATATTGTGCTCCTGCATCCACAAGGGTTAAAACATAGTCATTTCAAAATATTATGATGATATGCAAACATGTTAAAACATTCTGAATTTCCCATCCTCTATTTAATTGACTCCTTGTCATATTTATAGTTTTTAGGGTCACCATTAACCTATTAGTTTTCATGGCCTTACTAATAACCTTTATATAATATATTGACTCCCTGTCCTATTTCATAGTTTTCATGGGTGCACTATGAATCTACCGGCCCATGCCAATTAACTTAATTAGTTCATGGGTTCCCCTGAACCAATTGGTGACTCCAGTAACTTCTCTCTTATCCTAGTTTTCATGGGTTGACTAGAAACCTATTGGCCTCTGCCAATATCTTTTCTTCTTATCCTAGTTTTCATGGGTTGACTAGGAACCTGTTGACATATGTCAATAACTTAATCCGGATATAGTTTTCATGGGATCACTATGAACCAATTAGCCCCTGCCAACCAATCTTTATAACATAGTTTTGATGGGATCACTAAGAACCTATTGGTAACTCCAATACTAATCATAGTTTTCATGAGATCACTATGAACCTATCTCCCTGACATCTTCCATATTTAGGCATCCTTTATTCTGGTCTCCCTGACCACTTGGATGCAATTCTACTCATCCATGAGTTTAATCAATTTATATTCACTACTGGGTTAACCTAGCTAGTTCTTCTACCCTTTCTCCCCAAAATACAGTTATGGGTCCATTATAATGTGAATATATTTATATTTGAAGAAGCAAACATAATTACAAAACAAAACCACTCCTGTGGATTTAATGTCCTTGAAACACTTTTCATATAAAACATGGTTAATCCCTTTAACCTATAATTTTATCAAGGAAAGCTTCTTCTTAAATCATTTTAAAACTCCTTTAATTTAGCCATGGGTTTTTCCTTTAAAAATGAGTTTGGGTTACAAAACCTTGCTTTCGACTTCCTTGGATACCCTCCTTCGAAAGCATAAAAATATATTTTCTAAACATCAGGCCCCTGCCTTTCGAACACGTTAAAACTTTCTTTTGAAACCTTTTGAATGTATTAAAGCATTAGCATTTAGTCATTTAGAAGCATAGCTTCAAAAACCAGTGGAAAGTACCCCTTTCGTAACCATTGGAAGTAACCCTTTCGAAATCATTGAAAGTCCCTCTTTCGAAAGCATTGGGTTTATACTTAAAAATATTATTTGGGTCAAAGTGAATATAGGTGAAAGTATATCTTTCAATTATAATATAAAAATATTGGAGAAAACATGATGGCGTCGGCACCATCTCTTTCGAAAGCTTTAAACCATTTAAACAAAACATTGAAGGATAGCGTCGAAACCCTTTTCGAAGCTATTGCCTTCGAAACCCTTGGACCTTTTCGAAAGCATTTAGGAAGAGGCTTAAAACATCTTTTAAAAATAAACACTACCTTTTGAAAGCATTGATGACTTCAATACCATCGAAAGACTTAAGAATGGCAGTAGGGCTTCGACTAGGTCGGAACCCCTTCTTTCAAAAGCATTAGTACATAAGTAAGGAACCCATTCGAAAGCAATCATAAGTTGATGGAAATCCCTTTGAAAGCTTTTAAAAACCTCTTTTGAAAACATATGCTTCGACTCCTTCGAAGGCTTAAATAAAACAATGGCAGGCGCTTTTCTTTTCAAAACAAAACAAGGTATCGACCCCTTCGGAAGCCATGCTTTCGACACATAACCTTCCGCCTTTCTCCAATACACGGCGTACCATCTTTGTGATACCTTGTGTATTGGTTTCGGCTTAGTAGGTTTTGACAGGGTTGAAGGTGAAATCTCTGTTTCGAAAGGTATTTTTAAAGTAGGCGAAACCAACTTTTCTGAGTAAACCTGGTTTAATACTTATTAAAGCAAACCTTTTTCTAACTAACCTGTCACGTGTCAATACCAGATTGGTTGCCTTAACTTTTCAAATTCATTACTAAAATAACTACCACTAATTTCAGATCTAAACCATGGTTAAGTTAATCAAATAAGCCCTTCCATTGAGCAAAACCAATATTGCAAAGAAGTCCCTCTTCTAAAACAATTTAATTTGCATAACCAATCACTTTGGAAAAATCACCAAAAATTCTTGAAATTCACTTTAATCATGTTATCTAACATATCAAAATTTTGGACACAAATTCTTAATATATTTTTCGAAATTAATTTATAAACCCAAATAACCATATTTTCCTTTGAAAATTTATAATAATCTTTCCATAGCTTGGAAAATTATCCAAATGAAAACCCAACTCCAAAATCATATTTTACATAACATAAAATTTTTCCATGGCATTTAAACATCAACATAAATTGGTTTCTCCCTAAAACCGTGCATAATCCCATTTAAATAATCTTGTTTAAATTAAACAAATTAATATTCAAGCATATCATCATCCAATTCATCATAAAAACGAATTTACCCTTAAATTTGAAAACATATGATTATAAAACAAGATAGAGATGGAATTATTATTCACCATGATTAAGATAAGGAGATTGGATTGAGATTGATTTCCCCTAAGCTTGAATCTCTAGCTTTTGATTTAATTTCTCTTCTCTTTGATTATGGCCGACTCCTCTTAATATTTTTGCTTACGTTTTCAAAATGACGTGAATGGGAATGAAATGGTAGGAACGAAAATATATAGGGATTAAGGGTTATGTGCGGCAAATACCCAATATACCCTTATGTAAATTAATTAGCTTACTACCCATTCTTAAGCCCATTAATTATTTCATTAAACATGGCCTTAATTAGATTTATTCGAATCTCAACCCCCTTATCACTTAACATTTACATTATTCTATTTAATTTATCTAATTAAATCTCCTGAATAATGTTATCAAAAATTAGGGATGTTATATTCGTGGTCTTTCGGGAAAGGTAATCAAATCCATAGTCTCTCTAGATGGTTAATCAAATATTCAAATCCATGGCTATTCGGGGTCGATAATTAAATCCATGGTCTATGTAGAATACAATAACCTATGATTTTTGTTTGATGATAATAAACATATATATATTCGTTTAAATGTATTGGTTATTGTACTATTTTATTTTCCATATAATTAAATAAATATTTGTTGAATAAATAAATAACTCGGAAGTCATATTTAAACAAATATTTTATTCAAACAAATATTTTATTACAAATTCGAATAGTACAAATTTAAGCTCTCACCATACAAGTTTCAATTACAACACAGTTTTAACTATACAATTTTTACATACATGTTTCACCTTACTACATAATTCACTCATCACTCGTATTTCATCTTCAACTTTGTTCTAGTCTGTATCCAGCATCTGAACTATCTGCAAAATAAACACTAACATGGTAAAATTGAAATAGAAATATTGTACAGTGCACAATGAAGTGTGTGTTTGAAAATATTGTTTGCCTCAGTTATTTGGGTTGTTCGCCATTATTTTCTTTTAATTCATCTTACACGAACAACTTGTGACATGCACAGTGTATCACTGTACATGACACAAGGTCGTGCACAGGGGAGACATCATTTTCAACAGCAACTCAAAGGCAAGACCAGTCTAACAAGACCGGTCTAGATTGGATTCAAAACAAGGCTAGCAAGACCAGTCTATAGTTCGAAGAAAACAACACAGCAATGAGCACAGAGGAGACATCATTTTCAACAGCAACTTAGAGGCAAACAACAAGTATGCTCATGCACAGGGTCAATTCAACTCGAAGCAATGCAAGGGACACACACATGAACACACATGAATGCAAGCAAATAGTGAATATGATACAATGAAATGGACAGGGCAATATTGGTGCACCAGACATATACATAAGCAACCAGAGTACAGAGCCAAGTACAAAGCAAAATGTTCAAGCAAAATAGATATGCAAGCATTATGTTTCAACATGTACAACAAAGTGCACCAGACCTTCATTAGAATGGAACCAGCTACAATAACTCAGTTACAATGCAACATAAAAAAAACAAAGGTATAAACTCAAACATCACATGAAACCAGACAAGTTCAAGGATAGAGAATACAAGTGGAACCACACCTGCAACCCGACCAGACCAGCATGGATGTGTAGGTAAAAGCTTCAGACACAAATGAATACAAGTTCAATGGTCAGTCAACATGAACATGAATATGCATACAAAATGGGATCAGACATATACAAATAAGCAGCTCAACCAGACTACAAGAAACCCAATTTCAAAAGGAACAAAACAAGACCAAAATTGAACACAATGGTGCATGAACGAATATGAAGACTCAAATCAACCAGACCAAACTTCAAGTGCACAGTGACATGTATGCAACAGAGGAGACATCAAGGGAACAATAGAGCAATGCATCAAAATTAGAATTCAGGCACAAGTACAGGGATGATAACAACATAAAGTACACACACATATGCAATAGAGAACACAAGATCAAAGCAATAACCAACATAACAACATGCTCATATATGCAATCTTTTCCAAAAATGTGCACATGAAGATTCAGCCATGACTTCAAATGGAACATGAAAACAAAGGAACCAAACTTCAAATGAAAACACCTGCAAACATTTCAACATGTACAAGTTTATATGCAGTGACAAATAATCAAGTCAACACACTCGGGTGGACAAAGCATATAAAAGAAGAAAATCGAACATGATCAGTAGCAGTTTGAACAAGTCAAGGAGCAGTTACAAAAAGTAATGTGCAATTGAAAAACACCATTGAATTGTTCTAAAAAATCAAAATTGCCAGCAAAGAATGTAACCAGAACAAGTCAGCGAACGATGAACAGGTTGTAGGAGCAAAGAACGGAACCGACTCAAACTATTCAAGCAAATTCAAATATATCGGAACATATTCAACCGATGATAAAAGGAACAAGTCAAAAATTCATCACAAGCATTTAATAAAAAATCGAATGGCAGAGCAAATCAATTGATGAATTCAAACCAATATATACGAACGAAAGTATAGGGTTTTCGATCCCTATAAATTAAACCCAAATCATCATCGACAAGATTATTCGAATTTGAGACAGAAATTCAGAGAGCTTACTTAGAACAAATCACAGAAAAAATCCAAAAATCGAATCATAAAAGTCGAGCATAATCAAAATCGAAAAGGGGCAAATCACGTACCAATTCAAAGCACAATTCGAACTCGACATTGAAGCTGTAGTGAACAAAATTGAGGAACGAAAGCATCACACAATCAATTTGAACTTCTAATCTAAGCGGCGGCTTCATCTCAGCAAAACCCTAATTTGTGAAGAGCAACAAAAGGAACGGCCAGAGTATACGAACTAAAAAGAAAAGGGAGACGGTTCTCTTTTGTTATATTTGGGCCGGTCTTCATTTTATAGTGGGCTTTAGTTATAAAATAATAGGGTTGTGTTTTTTTGTTTTATTTTATTTGAAATTTCCTTTTAAACTTTTGTAAAATTCTAGTTGTGTAACTAGGTACGAACTACGGTTTTGTAGTTCAAGAATTTGCAACTCAGTGGTTGAGTTGTGGCAGGGTTTTGAGCTTAGAGTTAGGTTAATCAAGTTAGTGGGTGTCGCGAGTTTACGTGTTTTGTAAGCGTTTGATTACTTAATTTCTAGTAGAAACCTTGGGGGTAGCACGTAGCTAGGTTATTGCCGAAGCAGGGTAAAACTATGTGTGATCTTTACTGCATTACTTTCTGTTTTTGTTTTTATTTCCGCATTAATATTTAGTCGACCCTATTCACCCCCCCTAGGGTGAAAACGATCCTATAAGTGGTATCAGAGCTAGGAACAAAAACCATTTTCTGTTTTAAAATTTTAATTTTTTTTAAAATGGCTTCTTTTAATAATGCTTTTGCTGAAGGTCAGTCCATAGCTAGACCACTAATGTTCAATCGTGAATATGCATATTGGATAACTAGAATGAAAATTTTCTGAAAACTATTGAATCATGGAATATTGTTGAAACGGGATATAGTACACCAACAGTACTGGTAGATAATCAAGAAGTTGAAAAACCTATGGATCAATGGACAGATCTTGAAAATAAACTGATGCTAACGCTAAAGCTATGAATTATATTATTTGCTCATTAGATCAAATTGAATTTAACTGTGTCTCACATTGTCTAACTGCGCAGGAAATATGGCACACACTAGAAGTGACTCATGAAGGAACCTCCTAGGTTAAAGAATGTAACGATTGCGATTTTTCGTCGCTCGAAAATCGACATTAATACGTCCACTATATCAACTGCCGAGCAATCGAATGCCGAAAAACCGAATTGTTATGGAGAAAAAGAAGAGGTAGAAGAAAACAGAAGAAAATGAAAGAAGAAACGACAGAAAACACAGAAACAGAAACAATATCAGAATCTCACATTCTCAGCGGAACAACATATAATAGATAAATGAATAATCTTTAAATCAAAGAACTATATCATTTTATACATTACATCATCATCAGAGTTTACACAACAATATACAACACAATACTGAACAATTATATAAACTTGTCCTCATACAGAATACACAGCGGAATAATAATATCAGACACAAATACTACGCCTCGTCATCCAGCTCGCCACTGAGCTCCACAGCATCTCCTGAATCCAGAATGACCTAATAACCTGACTCTAGACTGCCCGTGTGGAAATTGGTGGGCACCCAGAGTTTAGGAAGGAAACAATAAACTCCAGGTCAGTCATGGTGACTGGTGTGAGAACTAAAACAGTTTTATCTTTAAACAACAACAACAAAGCAAGTAGAAAATATCCGCAATGCTTTTTGAAAAAATGAAACTACCATAAGACCTCCCACCACACACACAATGCAAACGCAGAATTGGAGGAGATTTCTTCTTATGATAGTCAAAAATGCTTACTACGCAAAATCATTCGATATTATTACCATTAGTGCATAGTGTCGAAAACCATTTCGAAAATATCATATTAATCTTAGCCAGCATACAACCATTATTGTATGCCTACTATAGCTACTACGTTCAATAGCAGATTACCGCCATATTCCATAGCAGGTAATACAACTAAAACCGTACAGGGTTCGTATTGTTTCTTTGGATTTCCAACAAATGGTCAGGCAAAGGAATTTCCTTACACCGAAATAGAAATGCCTCTGGAAAGACTCCCCGAGAACCTAACCGGATCTCTGCAAACACAAGGCCGACGCTACCTCACGCTGAAAAGCTGTAACTAAGTAACTAACACACGAGCTATGTCATCCCCCGGTCGTCACCGACCTTTATCCGGGATCCCAATCACAAAGCAACAATCACAAAGTATAATCAACATAGGTAAAATATCTGGGCTCCATACCATGATATCGCCTTTTATCCAGAAGGAAATGACATACCCTAGGGGCGCTACCCCTAAAAACCTTTGCCGCAACATTCATGTTTCGACCATTACCGGGTTGTGAGGCTTGACGAAGTCTCGTCCACAAAACTATGCTTTTTCACAACGCAACGCTTCTTCACAAAGCAACGCTTTGATCAACAATTGATCAACAGCACTTCGTGTGCCACATTACCAAATTGGGAATGTATCACTAGTAACCATCAACTACATAACCTCTGAGCTCGTACGTCTCAGAGAAAGGTGTTAAGCTAAGAGAATAAATTCTCCGCCACCAACAGAAATGTATTTGATAGAAACCAGCTTTACATCTCAAGGTGCAACGTCAGACACACATCCATACAAGTCCGTTCCGGGATCGAACGGAACCGAAGGCACTTCCAAAGAAGTCCTTGCAATTCGGATAATTTCTAATCACGTCCGGACTTCCCATCCCTAAGGGTGATAAAATCTCTATATCGGAGATCAGCCGATGCAGAGTAACTCGACGGTAATCCTTCCGTTTTCAAAAATATCCGGTCTTCAACACCGGTCATCAAATGCAATCCATTACGACGTATCACATATTCGGAATGGGTTATACGACCCAAAGGTCCTTTCCTGGCTAACCCGAATAGTGAGCGCTTATTCAAAAATAAGTGTGGCATTCAAATTCATCCAATTCACAACAAATACCCATTCAAGGTAATTATTGATAGTCGGTTATTTAACTATCAATAGGTCTGCACAGCATCATCAGATTCCAAATAATTTTCCAAATTATGTATTTTCCAAAAATATCTTTACAAGATATAAATTTCAATACTTCAACCATTTGAAATCAAATTTCAATTATTCACTTTTCAATTTATCTTTAAAAGATAAAATCTCAAAACAGTTCATTTTATATTGGAAAAACATTTCCATACTTATTTAATAATAAGTAATTCAAAAATCCATTTGTTTTCAACATTTTGAAAATATCCAATATACTTAAATCACAATTAAGTATATATTTCATTCTTTAAGGAAAACGTTCTCTTAAACACATTTATTTGAGTCAAAACGAATGTTGCGTAAAACATCGTTACGACGACCCAAAATCACTAGTATAGGGATTTGAAATTAAGATAGATATATAAATCCCAATACTATATAAAACATTTCCTTTCGAAAATTATTTACTATAACAACAGTGTTATAGTCCACCATTTCCTTATTTCTCGAAAACGTCTATTTCAACAATGGATGTTGAAATCTATGTTTTCGATACTTAACACGTTTTAAAACATCTTTTAAAACGATTACTTCATTTCGTAATATCACTTCTCCAAAACATATCCATTTTATTTAATAATATATTCACTGTCCAAAATCGTGAATATACTTTATTTACCCAATTCAATGTTTCTACACATTTATTAAAAGATTATCCATTGTCTAAAATCGTGGATATAATTCCTTTAATTAACTTCTATAATTCACTTATCAAAATAAGTGATTTCGGATTTATAAAACAACGTTTATAAATCACATTTATACTTTATAACAATTTCAACTTATAAAATCATTTTATTAGCAAATTCTATTTATATCCCATTTAAGTGCCAAAATCTAATTTATAAGTAAATTACTTATAAATCTTTTATTTTACAACATCTATTCATTTTATAACTTCACATTTTAAATCTATTAATTTCATTCACTTATTAAATCCATTTATACTTCCTTTTAACACTTATAAAAACTCGTTTTTATAATTCCAATATTTTAATTTATAAATATCAATTTTATAAATCTTTTTATATAAATCGTTTATAGTTATTCAAACATCCCAATTTAAACCATTCAAAAATCCCAATTTAAACCATTTTACAAATTAATCAACTTTTTATTTCAAAAACCACTTTTCGCTTATATTTCACAAATCTCATAATTTTCATAACATGAAAATTATAACATTTATTTATTTAAAATGAATCAATTAAAATTTTAATAAAACGTATACTTTCAAAAATCACTTTAAAATCCCTTTAAAATCAAAATCGTTATTTTTAAACTTCAAAAATGAATCCGATGATGCAACAGCACCAAATAATCAATCACGGCATCCAAACATCATATATCGATATGACAACAGAATATATAACAATATCTGTAAATAAATCAATATAGTTGAGGAATCCAGTTGGATCCCTCCAACCTGTTTCCCTGCATCCACATATGTTAGCACAATACCAATTCCGTTCCAGTACGGAATATCGCGGTATACGGGATTTATAAAATATTACCCGCTATTATACGACGCAATAGGGTCTCATCCACTATATAATGTGGGAAATCATCTCCAAATACATAAATAATACCAATTTCACTTTACGGTGAAATATTCGTGGTATATGTTTTTAATAAATAACCTCCGCTTAATAACGGCGTATAATGTCTATTTTAATCAACAATAGATAAAATTTATCATCCAGGCATACAATCAACAATTTTAAATCTAACTATTTAAAATTTACATCGAACAATTTCAATTGAGTGAGAAGTTCTCACCGTGAATTTCCGATAACAGTTGTAGCGTTTTATTTCAAATAAAATTAAACACGCGTTTAATTTTACCCGAAATTTTCACTAACTCCAATTGACTCCAAACTAGCTCCATTGCGTAGTGCTCGTCGAAACGATTCCAATGCAATTCGTTTCGTGCGTTTTCGACCTTGTATGAAAAAGTTATGCTATTTTAAAGTTTACACGAATTTAAATAAACAATTTCAGCTTTTTATTTTTATTTTTCTAACCCTAGATTAGAATCTGGCCGTTCAAAATCATCCCTCCAGATCTGAGCCGCACTAGGCCTTCTTCCTCTTCACGTTAGTTTTAGGGTTTAGGAACCCATAGCCGCCGACAAACAACCAATTATCGCGACCCCCTCATGCAGTTTGAAGACGATCAGGTAGCGCCGCCTCGAAGCACTACTCAAGAGCCACCATCGGCCCCAAGGGTGTGGAGCTCGGTCCTCCCTGGACCTCGAGATGCGTGCACAAACACGAGACGAACGCGGCCCCGTAGCAGGCGAGGGGCTTTGCCAAAAACGATCTCCACCGTTGAAGTTAAAGATCTCTTCGTCCTCTACATTATTGTAGTTGATAACTTTTTCTAAAAGCTGATGGATTTGAAGAAATTAAGGGGAGAAGTGGCGTGCATTTCTGGCCATTGACAAAAAAGTGGCGGCTACTATAAATTAGGGTTAGGGTTTTGTAAAATGGAGATAGAGGGGTCCTTTTATAGAAAAATCTCCAAATCACTATTCATCCAAAAATTTCCGAACTCCAAATCGAGCGTGCCGGCTGACGTTTCTAAGGTTTACCCTGCGTTCCAAACACAATGGAATGTGTTTCGGGAGCTAATTCGATCATCTGTGCGAGTTACGGAATTAAATGATCAAATTTAAATTAAACCGATTAAACCGATTTTCTAGGCGTTTTGGCTCGCCCTGGACAAACGGTACATCCGATTGACACGAAATTTGAAACCATATAATAATATCACATTACGGATCCGATGAAACTGGTTTTGTTGAAATCCGAGACTGTTTGAAAAATGACTATTTTTAACTCACCAAATAAATATTAAAACAATTTCGATGCGTTTCGAACTGCCACGGTCAAGTGACAACTCCGATTGCTACGAAAATTGAAATCCGATAATAAAAAACTACTATGGATCCAATGGAACAAGTTTCGTCCAATTCTGAGACTGTTCGAAAAATGGTCATTTTTAGTCGTCAATTAAATATTAAAATATTCAATTTTCACAATTTAACTTTTAATTCAATTTTAAAAGTTCTATAACATCACTATAAATATGATTTGATATAGCTTTATAAATCATTTTTAATCACATTAAATCCAGATTTCAATTATTTCTGGAATTTCAATTATTAAATTATCGATTTAATTATCCAATTAAATCCAGTTATTCGAAAAATAAATTATTCGACTTATAAATTTCACTTATTAATATTTAAAATTAATTAAATATTCGAATTTCAAATGTCAAAAATTCTGGGTCGTTACAAAGAATCTCGCTTTGCCATGCTTAGTAGCGAGTACGAGAACTTCACAATGACAAAGGATGAAAGTGTCAAAGAAATGTATGGACGACTTTCTAATCTTGTATACAAATTAAAATCTCTAGGAAGACCATACATAGAACTGGAAATAATCCGAAAAATCCCCAAAATTATTCCACGAAATTTTAAAGCAAAAGTGACTGCTATTCTAGAATCAAAGGATCTGAAACAAGTTAAAGTTGAAGAACTCATCGGAAATCTCACCACTTATGAGCTAGAAATCAAATTCAAGGAAGAACGTGAAGGAGGTGATACGCGAAAGAAATCAATAGATCTCAAAGGAACAACAAAAAGTGAAGATGATGATGATGATGAAGGAGCAGTTGAATTGGCACTGATAATAAAGAGATTCAAAAGGTGGAACCACAAATATGGAAATCCTGCCCTAAATCAACAACTGAAGAATAGTATCGTCAAAGTTCTAAACAACTCAGAAGAGCAGGAGATCATTTGTCACAAGTGCAATAAACCTGGTCATATCAAGCCAAATTGTCCTCAAAACCAATTCAACAACCGAAAGAAACCGAAAAGGAGAAGTTTTGCAGCTACTTGGGATGAAAGTGATAAAAGCACTGGCAGAGAGAGTGAAAGAGAAAATCAGTGTCTTTTAGGAGAAATAAGTGACAACGATGATGACGAGCCAAGCGAGTTATCAAAACTTACTCACTCGGAATTACTTATATATTTTCATGAAGTAAATGGCTGTTTTGAAAGACTTAAGGAGAAGTACGCTAAAATTGAATCACAAAAAGATAGTTTGATAGAACTAAATATGCAGCTTAATCAAATGGTTCAAAACTATAAAAATAAGTGCCATAAGTGTGATAAGTGTCCATCATTTGAAGAGGAAATAAAAAAATCAAAAACTAAAATTAAATCGCTTGAAAATGAAATTCTGATTTTGAAAGAAAATGAAAATACTAGGAGAGAAAATTCTATTAAAAAGTGCACTTTGTTATTGAATGAAAATGAATCTCTCAAAACACAAGTCCAACAATTGTCTACAACTTTAGGAAAATTCTCCAATGGAGAAAGATCACTAGGAAAACAAACTGTTAATACTATTAGGCAAGGACTTGGGTATACTCAATCTGAAAAAGGTAGAAGTGAAACTAATCATGTCAATTCCAAGTGCACGATTTGTGGAAAAATAGGCCACAATCACAACAATTGCTGGTATAGATCCAAATACACGAAAACCATACCAATTTGGGTTCCTAAAGGCACGAATGTAAAATCTCTTAAAGTAAAACAAATCTGGGTGCTAAAAGGAACTAAAATAGATTGTCTTGGTTCTACACAAACTTATTTTTCAAAAAATTTTGTCACTAACAATCATGGACCTATAAAAACAAATAGGTCATAAAACTCTTTCCTCGTGTAGGTGTGTTGGCAGGCTAAGGAACAGCAAGAGTGGTACCTGGATTCTAGCTGTTCCAGGCACATGATGGGTGACAATCAAAGTTCCTTAGCCTATAGAAATAAATAAGTGGCAGAGTCACAATGGGCAACAACGATGTATTATATGTTGAAAATCTGCACCATAATCTGATTTCAATCAGCCAGTGTAAGGACTTCTAGAGTCCTTGAACTAGTTCATATGGATCTATTTGGACCTAACGATATTGCAAGCTTAGATGGTAAGAGATATTGTTTTGTATTGGTTGATGATTACTCAAGATACACATGGGTATACTTCTTTATCTTACTGATCTAGACCGGACATTATGTTCTCTATTTGTTTATGTGCACGGAATCAATCAAATCCAAAGGAATCTCATTTAAAAGCTATAAAAAAGACTATAAGGTATATGTTGCACACCTCATGCTTTGGTCTATGGTATCTAACTAATGATAACTTTGAGTTAAAAGGGTATTCAGATGCAGATTATGCTAGTAGTCTGGTTGATAGAAAAAGTACTAGTGGAACATGTTTTATGTTGGGATATTCGTTAGTTGCATCACATTTCCAAAGAAAATATCTGCATAAAGTTCATTTCAACTGATTTTTAATTGGCAGACATTTTTACAAAACCCCTTCCAGAAAATAGTTTTTGTCGACTTCGTCTCAGTTTAGGCATTTTAGAAATTTGATTTTATATTTTTAGATTTGATCTTAAATGCCTATGTTAACTAATCTGACTCGCTATTGATTATCAAAAAGATAAATAGTGAGTGAAAAAAAAGTGATGAGTGTTGATATTAATCATACGTTATGACTTGAGACAATATAATTAGAAAATTTCTTTAAAAATTTAAACAAAATTTGTAATAACTTTAGTTGGTAAAAAATCCATGTCCATCTTTATTCCTATCATATTTCTATGACAATCACTCATTAAAATCCAATATAGTATGTCAAAATGTGGTATTTAAACAGGAAATTATTCATTTTTTAAAATTAGCAATAAAATCATCCAAAAAGTACCCACCCTCATTTAAAAGCCCTCACGGTTATGCATGGGTGAACTACTTGAACTATCTGATTATGTGCTTTTATGCTCATTTAAAAGTCCTCGCGGTTATGCATGTATGGAACACATATCAAAATTGGATGAAATAGGCGAGTTGATTCTAACCCCGTTTAAAAGTCCTCACGATTATGCGTGGTTAGAAGATGCTTGGAATTCATTTTTTAATAAAAATAAGAAATACTACTAATCTCATTTAAAAGTCCTAACGGTTATGCATGGTTAGTAAGTATTCAAATTCCTGTCATAAATATACCACAAATGGACATGACTATATGGTTTTCTATGCCGACATCACCCCTATCACTCTAAAGTGGAATATGCGCCTAACAGAGTATTTATGATTTTTGTTTGATTTTCCTTGAAATTTAATATATATACTCGATTAGTTATTAATGTTGTATTAATGTTTATCACTTTATCACTCTTATCTAACACTATTACTCTTTTGCTGATAACAAAAGGGGGAGAGAAGTTAAGATTTTGGCAAATATTCAAATTTTTTATTTTCATATTCTCATCTAGGTTCATTGCATTGTTTTTTTTATTTTGCATATTTTTTATTTATTTTCATGCATATGTGAAGGGGGAGCTTTGTTGTAGGGGGAGCATTCAAATAGGGGGAGCTAATAGAATTCACCAAGACCAAATACATTTAATAGAGTCAAAATCTTAATGCATGTTTGTTATCATCAAAAGGGGGATATTGTAGAATACAATAATCTATGATTTTTGGTTGATGATAATAAACATATATATATATATATATTCATTTAAATGTATTTGTTATTGTACTATTTTATTTTCCCACATAATTAAATAAATATTTGTTGAATAAAATAAATAACTCAGAATTCATATTTAAACAAATATTTTATTCAAACATATATTTTATTAAAAATTCGAATAGTACAAATTTAAGCTCTCACTGTACAAGTTTCAATTACAACATAATTTTAACTATACAATTTTTACATACATGTTTCACCTCACTACAAAATTCACTCATCACTCATATTTGATCTTCAACTTTGTTCCAGTCTGTATCCAGCATCTGAACTATCTGCAAAATAAACATTGACGCAGTAAAATTGAAATAGAACTATTTTGCAGTGCACAATGAAGTGTGTATTTGAAAATATTGTTTGCCTCGGTTATTTAGGTTGTTCGTCATCATTTTCTTTTAATTCATCTTACACGAACAACTTGTGACATGCACAATGTATCACTGTACATGCCACAAGGTCGTGCACACCGATATACACTTGCTTATTAAAATTGCAGGGACAGGTGGGCACAAGGTCAAACCTAAGCCTAGATTGGATTCAATAACAAAGGCTAACAAGACCAGTCTACAGTTCAGAGAAAAAAACACAGCAATGAGCACAGAGGAGACATCAATTTCAATAGCAACTCAGAGGCAAACAACAAGTATGCTCATGCACAGGGCCAATTCAACTCGAAGCAATGCAAGGGACACACACATGAATGCAAGCAAACAGTGAATAGGATACAATGAAATGGACAGAGCAATAGTGGTGCACCAGATATATACATATGCAACTAGAGTATAGGGCCAAGTACAAAGCAAAATGTTCCAGCAAAATGGATATGCAAGCATTAAGTTTCAACATGTACAAAAAAGTGCACCAGACCTTCATTCGAATGGAATCAACTACAATAATTCGGTTACAATGCAACATGAAAACAACACAGGCATGAACACAAACATCACATGAAACCAGACAAGTTCAAGGACAGAGAATACAAGTGGAACCACATCTGCAACCAGACCAGACCAGCATGGATGTGTAGGTAAAAGCTTCAGACACAAATGAATACAAGTTCAATGGTTAGTCAACATGAACATGGATATGCATACAAAATGGGACCGGACATATACAAATAAGCAGCTCAACCAGACTACAAGAAACCAGAATTCAAGAGAAACAAAACAAGACCAAAATTGAACACAATGGAGCATGAACAAACATGAAGACTCAAATCAACCAGATTAGACCTCAAGTGCACAGTGACATGTATGCAACAGAGGATAAATCAAGGAAACAATGGAGCAATGCATCAAAATTAGAATTCAGGCACAAGTACAGGGATGATAACAACATAAAGTACACACACATATGCAACAGAGAACACAAGATCAAAGCAATAACCAACATGACAACATGCTCATATATGCAAGCTTTTTCAGAAATGTACACATGAAGATTCAGCCATGACTTCAAATGGAACATGAAAACAAAGCAACAAAACTTCAAATGAAAACACCTGCAAACATTTCAACATGTACAAGTTTATATGCAGTGACAACCAATCAAGTCAACACACTCGGGTGGACAAAGCATATAAAAGAAGAAAATCGAACATGATCAGTAGCAGTTCGAACAAGTCAAGGAGCAGTTACAAAAAGTAATGTGCAATCGAAAAACACCATTGAATTGTTCTAAAAAATCAAAATTGCTAGCAAAGAATGTAACCAGAACAAGTCAGCGAACGATGAACAGGTTATAGGAGCAAAGAACGGAACCGACTCAAACTATTCAAGCAAATTCAAATATATCGGAACATATTCAACCGATGATAGAAGGAACAAGTCAAAAATTCATCACAAGCATTCAATAAAAAATCGAATGGCCGAGCAAATCAATTGAAGAATTCAAACCAATATATACGAACGAAAGTATAGGGTTTTAGATCCCTATAAATTAAACCCAAATCATCATCGGCATGATTATTCGAGTTCGAGACAAAAATTCAGAGATCTTACTTAGAACAAATCACAGAAAAAATCCAAAATTCGAATCATAAAAGTCGAGCATAATCAAAATCGAAAATGGGAAAATCACGTACCAATTCAAAGCACAATTCGAACTCGACATTGAAGCTACAGTGAGCAAAATTGAGGAACGAAAGCATCACGGTAATCAATTTGAACTTCTAATCTAAGCGGCGGCTTCATCTCAGCAAAACCCTAATTTGTGAAGAGCAACAAAAGGAACAGCCAGAGTATACGAACTGAAAAGAAAAGGGAGACAGTTCTCTTTTGTTATATTTGGGCCGGTCTTCATTTTTATATTGGGCTTTAGTTATAAATTAATAGGGTTGTGTTTTTTTGTTTTATTTTATTTAAAATTTCCTTTTAAACTTTTGTAAAATTCTAGTTGTGTAACTAGGTACGAACTACGGTTTTGTAGTTCGAAAATTCGCAACTCAGTGGCTTGGTTGTGGCAGGGTTTTGAGCTTAGAGTTAGGTTAATCAAGTTAGCGGGTATCGCGAGTTTACGTGTTTTGTAAGCGTCTGATTACTTAATTTCTAGTAGAAACCTTGGGGGCAGCACGTAGGCAGGTTATTGCCGAAGCTGGGTAAAAATGTGTGTGATTTTTACTGCATTACTTTCTGTTTTTGTTTTTATTTCCGCATTAATATTTAGTCGACCCTTTTCACCCCCCTCTAGGGTGAAAACGATCCTACAGTCTCTTCAAACCGCCAATCAAATCCATGGCCATTCAAGAGCGATAATCAAATTCATGGTCTCTCCGGACCCTTGTTGAGCCCAATCCACTCGACGACAAGCAAGCCCAATCCGTTTACGCTCCGGTGAGGGAGTTACTTCTTGCACACTAGTCCCATCCCTCTGGATGGGACTTTATAGCGATTAATATTGTACAAGTCCATCCACTTGTGCTCCGGCAAGAGGACTTGTACCTTGCACACCGGTCACGTCTTTGCGGACGAGACTTTAAAGTGATTACTATCAGTCATTACATTTAATGTGGATTCCAATAATCAAATTCAAATATTGAAAGCAACATAAATTTAACATCATGGTATTGCCTCGCCAGGCATTAAAGTCTAGCATCCAGCCCAGAGCGTGCCTAGAGTCCGTTCGGGATCTAACACACGAGTAAGTGATTAGACTATATTACTGCATGGTTTATTAAAAAGGGGAGATAAAGTGTGCGAACCAGACCTGATCCCTACCATCTTGATCAAGAGATGATTATCCTTGGCCTCGATCCAAGGCCATTTCCATTTGTTGCGGTTGATGGCTGCTCTTGTCCCACCGTCGCGGCTCGATTTCTCATATATTGTTGTAGTCAGTTATCTCTGACCTGCTCCTTGATCAGATCCCATAGGTACCTTATGCCCATCTAGCTCATGGAATAGGCAGTATTTTCCAGATGCCCTTTTGACATTCCATGGGTTCTCTTCTCGTCGGCTTCCAATAGAGGATCTACCCCTAATATCTAGATAAATCCGCTACGGGGTTTCATTTAAGTTCGTGTAAGAAGATAATTTCGATTCCCTCCTTTATCGCTTTGATCCGTAAAAGCTGTCATCCGCCTTACACTTTCCTTTGCCTTTGGTGGATCCTTCTCCGGGCAGTCCTCCACCATCCACAATATTGATTTCTTCCTAATTAGTCTTGGTGTTCTCCTGACGCAAATATCTCTTAGCCACATTATAAAATTCTACTAGATCCCTCGGAGGATCACATTCTAGTGCAATCTTGAAATCCGTCTTAGTGGCTATTACTAAAACCGCTGCCATCAGAACCATTAAAGGGTCTGGCTTATCAACCACGGCAGCCGCCGCATTGAACCTTGTTAGAAAACTCTTGAGGGTCTCTTCAGCCTTCTGCTTCATGCTTGCTAACGTCATCACATTCTTGGTTCGGGAGATATGAACCGGGAACTACTTCACAAATCTGTTCACCAACTCGACCCACGTGCTAATGGAACCGTTCTCCACTTGTCTGAACCACAAGGCTGCCAAACCTGTCAACTATGAAGGGAAACACTGTCCCATAACCTCTTCAGACGCACCCAACACCTCCATGTGACGGATGTACCTCATCAAATGAATCGTTGGATCCGTTTTCCCGTCGTATGTTTCCAGCGTAAGTAGTTTTGAAATTAGGTGGATTCCTAGCATACCGAATGTTTGGAGTGAATGGACTCCTGCTCACATCTTCCAAGCTCTGGTTTGGTAACCTACCCCTCAATGCTTGTCTCACCAACTCAGCAAGTATGTCATCATCATTTAAAGGAACTCTAAGATTAGTAATATCAACCTGCTCCCCGACTCCACGAGGGAATTCTGGTACATACTACTCTGGTTGTGCTTCTGCATTTTGATCCACATTCAAATGCTCTGCTTCAGTTCCAAAATGTACATCATTCCTTCATAGGGCAGGATGACCTATGTCTCCGAGCCCTTGGGGGTCAATATCGAACCGTACATTTGGCTCACGGTTTGTTCCAGGTCATTTTACCCAACTCCCAGGTAGTTGTGCTCCAGCTTTAAGTCGTTGATTCTAATTTGTAGTGACTCAAGTTGTTCCAATTCTTTTGAAGAAATCCTCCATTATCACTTCCTAGCATGCCATCATCCTTTCCTGCAGTCCACTCATCATAGTTTCCATCTCATCCCTGGTTATGTAGATTGATGGAGGGTTTGCTCCTGAGGATGCCTCCTGGCTACCTCTTGGTTGATTTCCTCCAACAACCGTCCTTCTAGTTGATTGTATAGCCATTTAGAATCTTCACATGTCTTGAATCAGTGAGTTTAAGCGTTTTTCTCTTTGAAAGCACCAAAATGTTTGAACCAAAAATGACATAAACACCCAATAGAAAGTAGAAAAGAATAAAAAGGGAAGAAAACAAACTCAAATGAGTCAGAAATGAGCATACGGAAATTAATAGTGGTTCGACAAACTCTGGTTTACGTCCACTTAATTATTTTATTACTTATCTTCTAACTTGGGAGCAGAAGTTCCTATAGGTCGGTACAACTCTGGCACTTAGATTTTAAAAATCACAATCATAAAGACTAGAGTAGAGCTAGAGCCAAAAGATCCTAAAAAGTGAGCCATATCCTTCTTTTTATAGAGGTAAGGAGCTTAAAATCTCTCACAAAGGATCTTTAGGCCATTCTCCTGGCTATAGACCAATTCTCCATAAAAATAGAATGCCACATCATCAATAACTATAGGTCGGTACGACTCCAAGGATAGGGGTCGGCATCGATCCCCAAAATGGCCAAACTGGTCATCATGAATTCTTCGCTTCGGCTCATCTTGGGATTAGCTTCATGATTCCATAGTTGTTTATATCAATATTAGCATGTTTTGGAGCCCAAATAATGGAGTTGTAGAAGAACAAAGTTGCTGATTTAGGAGTTCGTAGAGATTGATAGGAGATTGCATGGAATCAATAGAATAACACTGGAAATAGGTTTTTAACATCGAATAGGGCTTATAGGCAGAAGATGGACTTCCAAGAGGGAGTGTATATGGGTCGGTACCGACCCATGGTTAGGGTTTGGTACCGACCACACACTTGTGGGCTTCAGGCTTTTGTCATTTTGTGTTTGAGTTGTGATCCTAGTTGTACTTGAGTTTTTGGCTTCATGGTCACTTCTTCGAGCTTCTTACCTTGATAACTTCAAAGTCTGGTTCGTCGGGTTTGTCTGTATACCACTTGATTAAAAGGCGGGATAACACTTTCAAAGCAAGAGGTCCAAAATTATAACTTTAACTTTATTTTCAAGCACATAACATATATAGCACAATATATACTTGTTCAATTGTAACACCTCTAATTTTAAATAACATTATTCAGGAGATTTAGTTAGATAAATTAAATAGAATAATGTAAAGAGTAGAGTGATAAGGGGATTGAGATTTGAAAACTATAGAGGCCGCGCTTTACTAAATAAAATTAAAAGAATGAGTTTATGGAATTGGTTTTATAAGTTAACTAATAAGAGAATAAGAAAAGGGTATTTTGGGGAATAGCCGTCCACCATAACCCTAAACCCCTATTCCCATTTTCACTTCACAAGTTCATAATTATAAAACATAAACCAAAGAGCTCAAGCTGGCCATAACCTAGGGGAAAAAAGAGGAGAAAAATCAATTAAAAGCTAAGGAAACAAGCAAGGAGAACTAAGCAAGATCAAATCTCAAGTTCCTTATCCAAAGCAAGGTGAATAATCATCAAAACCATCTCATTTTCGTTTTTAAAGAGCATTTGATTTCGGGTTTTAAGTTTAAAAACTTTATGATGATTTTAATGATGATATGCTTAGATTACATGATATGTTTGATTCAAACAAGTATGTTTGATTCAAACAAGTATGTTTGATTCAAACAAGTATGTTTGATAAATGATTTATTCAATTTTAAGGCTAAAATCGTATATATTGGGTTTTAAATACAATAAGGATTTAATATGTATTTTGGAGATAGGTTTAAATTTTCATAATTTTCCAAGTTATGGATAATTTATTATGAATTTTCGACGGAAGAAATAAATAATTGGGTTTAAAAATTTATTTCGGCTATTACATAAAGGATTTTTGATCCGAAATTTATATGTGTTAGATTTAAAAGTGAATTTTCCAGATTTTTGGGGATTTTTCCTAAGTAATTTACTATGTAAATTAAATTATTTAAGTTGGAGGACTTAAATGTCTTAATTATTTTGTTAAAAGGAAGGGCTACTTTGTTAATTATTTTTAATTAATTCTGGATGAATTCGGTAGTCTTTTAGAAAATATTTTGGTAAAGTTTATGGCAACCAATTATATTTTTACAAATAGGCAAGTTAGTTGAAAAGCATTTACTTAAACAGGCAACAACACAGTTTTGCAGAGATTTATTGTTTCGCCACTTCCAGTAGCAACCTTTCGACCCCATACCTCCACCCCCAACGAAGTTGAAACCAATACACATGATATCAATACTTTGTACGTAGTGGATTGGAGAAAGGCGAAAGGTATCGAGTCGAAACCATGCTTTTGAAGGGGTCGGGGCCATTCTAAATAGCTTCTGAAGGACTTTGTTTGCTTTCAAAAAGAGATGCCGCTTGCCTTGATTTCAAAGAGATGCTTTTGAAAGGGGTTTAATATAACTTTCAAATGAGTTACCACGTTTTATGTTTTAAAATGGATCTTTCAAAAGGGTAGTTTTGAACCAAGTCGGAACCTTGCTACCATCGTCATGCCTTTCGAATAGGTTGAAATTTTTAATGAGTTCAAAAGGTAAGCTTTGATTTATGAATATAACATGCCACTTCCCAATGCTTTCGAAAGGGCTCCAGTAGCCATTTAAACTAAAGGTTTAGAAGGCAATGGCTTCGAAAGGTGTTTCGAAGTTATCCTTCCAATTATTTTACTTAAGAGATTACAACTTTCGAAAGGATGGTTCTGAAACCATCTGTTATCTCCAAACTCTTTTACTTGAAGGGTAATGGTTTCGAAAGGGGTACTTTCATTTATGTTCACTTTGACCCAAAAGTTATATTTAAGATTAAACCCAATGGTTTTGAAAGAGGTACTTTCAAATGGTTTTGAAGCTATGCCTCTATAAGTTGGAAAGATATGTGTTTGCGCCAAAATTGGTCACAAACCCCAAATATTGTGAAAGCACCAAACTATGAATGTAAATCAACAATATCTCAAATACAGATCACAGATCCAAACAAACAGCAAACAACAATTCTGAAATAAATAACAGAGACACGAGATTTATAGTGGTTCGGCTATCTACGGCCTACGTCCACTTCAATAGTTTTCCCTTTTATTGATTATCCTTGCTAAGTACAGTTGAATACAGCAATTACAATGAAGAAATTCGAGCTTAACAGCGATGATGAAGTGTAGAATTGAACCCGGTAGAGTCTGGGCGCTTCTGAATTCCGATCCCCTTTCCTAAATGACATGGGGCTCTATTTATAGGTGTAGGAGGCTGATATTTCGCCTAAATTTAGGGAGACCACTTCTGGCACGTGAGTGGGCCCATATGCCCGCGTCCAGGAAATCTTGGCCCAATCCGGGATCGATTCAAACTCCATTCGAATCGATCAAGAACTCATCCAATGGAGCTGAAATTTGGTGAGAACATTCTTCAACATGTATGTAAGCTCCTGCGAAAATTTCATTGCATTTGGACTTGTAGATCTCAAGTTATGATCGATACAAAATTGTATTTCCGGTAGCAACGCTCTGTTCGAACCGATGAATTCGAATCCATTGCTTCGAATCGATCCAAGCACGCGCTAGCAGATTGACGTGGCGCGCATTCTTTGCATCGATCCACATTTTTCGCCGAGTCGATAGAGTCGCTCCGGTGATTTCGCCGTGTTGACATATTCACTTCCACCTGGCATTGTTGCATTCACATCCATTGATTCGTGCTCGTTTTGGCTGCTCCCTTCGTATCGATCAGTTCGAATACGATCGATACGAACATTGCTCCTGAATCCTTCATATCCATATGCATCCATCCATCTATTAATGCCTTCGATCTTCTTCGAATCGATCCATATGTGAGTCCTTCGTATCGATTCCAGCCACGATCGATACGAAATGCATCTTCAATCCTTGCCTTCCTATCAATACGAAATGTATAGATACGAAATCTGTAGCCTGAATCCATCCCGATCGACACGAAAAGTATCGATTCGAAATATGTTGTCATCTCCATCCTGATCGATACGAAGCCATCAAACAGATCAAATCATCATGCGCCTATCTGTCCATTCCAGATCCATTATGATCGAGTCGAAATCCTTCCTATCCGATCGATACGAATATCTGTTTGTAACCATGTTGACCAAAGCTAGCGAATGAATCTATTTTCATCGATACGAAGTGTGGTAGATCTTGATCGACGCGGACAACATCGATTCGAACCAATATCCATCGATACAAAATGTATCGAGTCAAACTTTTCCTTACACATTTTAAACCATTCATATCTTGCGCATACGAACTCCAATTGTTCTAAAAATTGAAACGTAGCCTCTCCTAGCCTTGATCATCACTCACAATTGATTCTGTCTTGATTGGAGCTTGGCCAAATTTTGACGACATCGATCACAACCTTGTTTCTAATCGATCTCCAATCCAGATATCCATCTTTTCTTGCCAATTTGTTGATATTCCAGCTTTGACCAAAAAGCGGGATAACATTTGCCCCCCAAAACATACCTTGTGGTAATAAGGCGTGTTTTGAATAACTCCGAATCCGATATCCAAAGTCCGTAGCCAGTTCCATGTCCATCCAAACTTGATAACTGAGTTTTATTCCATCCTGATCCAATAGCCAATAACCAAATCTAGGGCCTCTCCGGGTCGATATCCAAATCTTTATCCCCTCCGAATTCTTGCCAAGCGCAATCCACACTTGATGACCGTGGTCTAGTGTCCCTAGACGCAGTATAAGATCATGGCTTAAGTCCTAAGCCGAATTCTGGACCTTTCCGGGTCGCTGTTCAAATCCGTAACTTCTCCGGGTTCTTGCCAAGCGCAATCCACACTTGACGACCGTGGTCCAGTGTCCCTGGACGTAAGTAATGCCATGGCTTAAGTCCTAAGACGAATCCTGGTCGCTCCGGACCCTTGCCGAGCATTGTCCATACTCGACGATCTGAAATAGTAACCGATAATATAGGGCCTAAGTCCTAGGCCGAATCCTGGTCTCTCCGGACCCTTGTTGAGCATAGTCCATACTCAACGACCTGAAAACAACAATTGATAATACATGGCCTAAGTCCTAGGCTGAATCCTGGTCTCTCCGGACCCTTGTTGAGCATGGTCCATACTCAACGACCTGAATGAGTCAATTTACCACGTTCGGGCAAAGTGACCCACCCCTTGCCAGGCATAATCCATACCCGACGACCTTTTATCAAAAACCAGATGAAAATCCAATCGAAATCCAATCCAAAATCCAAATCAAGCCAAGAAATCAAAAATCCAAATCAGCATTCAAAATAGAAATCAAACATCCAAAAAAAAATCCAAATCAGAAAGCAAACAAAACCAGGAGTTCAAACCAAACGTCAAAACCAAACCAGAAAAATTAAAGTTCAATCGAAAACGGAAGGCAGATTTCACAAATCATAGTTTCGCGGCCTATCATCATTCAGAGCATGCCTAGGGGCTATCTCCGTCCCCATACATGTGTAAATGACTTGGTCGCTTGCTAACGGCTTGTTACTTATTTCATATTATCCTAGTCAATTGATAATCAATCGACCATCATCCCTGGGCCTCGTACCATCACGGTTTGAGGTAGATGGTGGTTGTTCGTGCTCCGCCACTGCATTTCGTGCCCCAACATATTGCCTCAATTGTCCATTCCTAACGTGTTCCTCGATTATGTCATTTAAGTGCCTGCAGCTGTTGGTGTCGTGTCCGTCCAAATCGTGGAAGAGACAGTGCCTTCCTGAAGCCCTCTCCCGCTCAGATGGTTCTCTCTTAGCGGGCCTTCGGTAAGGAAGGCAATTCCTGGTTTCCAAGTAAATTCGCTCCAGCGTCTCGTTTAATCCTGTGTATGTGGAAAACATCGGATCCTTCCATCGTTTTCTGGCCTTTCCTGAATCGTCATCCAGCTTCCTCTTTTCCTTATCCTTATCCGAGCCTCCGTTGGATGGTCCTCCGCCCTCAGTCGCATTCACCTCTTTTAACTTTAAGTCCATACATGCATCTTCTTGCCGAAGGAACCTTTTTGCTTCATTAAAAAATTCCTCGAGATCCAGCGGTGGGTCTCGTACTAAATATACCTTGAAATCCGAATCCTCTCTGACTCTTGACACCGCTGCCATCAAAACCATTGATGGATCCGGCCGATCCACCGAAGCAACTGCCGCATTGAATCGAGTTAGAAAAGCCCTGAGTGATTCATCCATCCTTTGCTTTACCGACGTTAGCGTCATTACGTTCTTTGGTCTCTTGATATGAACCCGAAACTGCCCCAAAAACTTATCCACCAACTCCCTCCATGTCCTGATAGATCCTTCTCCCAGCTGCCTGAACCACATCGCAGCTAGGTCCGTCAAGTATAAAGGAAAACATCGAGCCATTACTTCCTCAGATGCCCCCCAGCACTTCCATGTGTCTGGTGTATCTCATCAAATGATCAGTTGGATCAGCCTTGCCATTATATACTTCCACGCTAGGTAGCTTGAACTTGGGTGGATTCTGAGCTGTCCTGATTTCCTGAGTAAACGGACTCTGTTCACTCCTTCCAAATCTCTACTGGTCAAACCTCCACGCATAGTTCTTCTAATAATCTCAACTAATCCAGCATTGTTGGTCAAAGGTTGCCCCCTATGTCCTTGAGGGAATTCTGGTACATATTCTTCATGTGGTTCATTAGCAGCAACGTTGGCTCTAGCCTGTTGAACTCCTTCCAAAGGTCTTCCTGTGTCAGATCCTACGGGCCTGCCCCCAGGCCTTGGTTGATTGCCCTCCGGTTCTGTATTCTGCTTCCACTGGGTTCCGCAACCCTAGTTCCTTGTTCCACATTTGCAGCCGCTGTAGCTGGTCCAAGGTTCTGTGTTCCCGCGGCTCTCATCTGCTCGAAAAAAGTCTGCATCATGTCCTGTTGACTCTTTAACAACCTTTCGTGCAATGAGTTTGCCATAGCTTCCATTTCATCTCTAGCGATGTAGATAGAAGCTTGCCCTTCGCCAGCTCCGGAGGAGGCTTCTTGGCTTCCTTCCTAATGGCTCCTCTCTGCTCTTTGTCTTCTACTGTTCTGTCGAGTCATTGTCTTCCAAATCCGGACTCTTCATGTTTTTCAAGTCTGAATTTCAATCCGATGTAGCAGGTGCTAGTCCTTCTCAGTGAAAGCACCAAAGTGTTTGCGCCAAAATTGGTCACAAACCCCAAATATTGTGAAAGCACCAAACTATGAATGTAAATCAACAATATCCCAAATACAGATCACAGATCCAAACAAATAGCAAACAATAATTCTGAAATAAATAACAGAGACACGAGATTTATAGTGGTTCGGCTATCTCCGGCCTACGTCCACTTCAATAGTTTTCCCTTTTATTGATTATCCTTGCTAAGTACAGTTGAATACAACAATTACAATGAAGAAATTCGAGCTTAACAACGATGATGAAGTGTAGAATTGTACCCGGTAGAGTCTGGGCGCTTCTGAATTCCGATCCCCTTTCCTGAATGACATGGGCTCTATTTATAGGTGTAGGAGGCTGATATTTCACCTAAATTTAGGGAGACCACTTCTGGCACGTGAGTGGGCCCACATGCCCGCGTCCAGGAAATCTTGGCCCAATCCGAGATCGATTCAAACTCCATTCGAATCGATCAAGAACTCATCCAATGGAGCTGAAATTTGGTGAGAACATTCTTCAACATGTATGTAAGCTCCTGTGAAAATTTCATTTCATTTGGACTTGTAGATCTCAAGTTATGATCGATACGAAATTGTATTTCTGGTAGCAACGCTCTGTTCGAACCAATGAATTCAAATCCATTGCTTCGAATCAATCCAAGCACACGCTAGCAGATTGACGTGGCGCGCATTCTTTGCATCGATCCACATTTTTCGCCGAGTCGATAGAGTCACTCCGGAGATTTCACCGTGTTGACATATTCACTTCCACCTGGCATTGTTGCATTCACATCCATTGATTCGTGCTCGTTTTGGCTGCTCCCTTCGTATCGATCGGTTCGAATACGATCGATACGAACATTGCTCCTGAATCCTTCGTATCCATATGCATCCATCCATCTATTAATGCCTTCGATCTTCTTCGAATCGATCCATATGTGAGTCCTTCGTATCGATTCCAGCCACGATCGATACGAAATGCATCTTCAATCCTTGCCTTCCTATCAATACGAAATGTATAGATACGAAACCTATAGCCTGAATCCATCCCGATCGATACGAAAAGTATCGATTCGAAATATGTTGTCATCTCCATCCTGATCGATACGAAGCCATCGAACAGATCAAATCATCATGCGCCTATCTGTCCATTCCAGATCCATTATGATCGAGTCGAAATCCTTCCTATCCGATCGATACGAATATCTGTTTGTAACCATGTTGACCAAAGCTAGCGAATGAATCTATTTTCATCGATACGAAGTGTATCGATACGAAGTGCGGTAGATCTTGATCGATGCGGACAGCATCGATTCGAACCATTATCCATCGATACAAAATGTATCGATTCGAACTTTTCCTTACGCATTTTAAACCATTCATATCTTGCGCATACGAACTCCAATTGTTCTAAAAATTGAAACGTAGCCTCTCCTAGCCTTGATCATCACTCCCAATCGATTCTGTCTTGATTGGAGCTTGGCCAAATTTTGACGACATCGATCACAACCTTGTTTCTAATCGATCTCCAATCCATATATCCATCTTTTCTTGCCAATTTGTTGATATTCCAGCTTTGACCAAAAAGCGGGATAACAATATGCTTTAATACTTTCGAAAGGAATGTTTTGATGGTTTTGAAAGGAAGGCTTTGGTGCTTTCAAAAGAGATGTTTTAAAGTGTTTTGAAAGGCATATGCTTAGTGTTTTGAAAAGAAGATTTGAATGCTTTCAAAAGAGATATTCTAATGGTTTCGCAAGTAAAGGTCTAAGGTTTCGAAAGCCTTAGTTTTCAAAACAAAAAACCCAATCTCATTTTTAAAGGAAAACCCACGGCAATATAAAAGAGCTTTGAAATGGTTTTTAAATTTTGGATTTTTTGAAGAAGCTTTCCTTGATAAATATAATGGGTTAAAGGGATTAACCATGTTTCATGTGAAAATGACTTCAAGGATATTAAAACATTAATGTTGGTATTGTTATGTTATTGTATACGCTTCTTCTATAAATATATTCACTATATAATGGACACATAACTGTATTTTGCGGAGTAAGGGTAGAATAACCAGCTAGGTTGACCCAGTAGTCAATATAAATTAAGTTAACTCCTGAATGAATAGAGTTGCATCCAGGAGGTCAGGTAGACCAGAACATAGGATGCCCAAAGACTGATCAAGAAGTTATCAATCTAGACAGATTCATAGTAAACCCATGAAAACTATGTTTGGTTTGAGTTATTGGCAGGGGCCAATAAGTTCGTAGTGATCCCATGAAAACTATATCCGGATAAAGTTATTGACAGAGATTAATAGGTTCATAGTTAACCCACGAAAACTATGATACGAAATAAGTTATTGGAGATACCAATAGGTTCGAGGGGAACCCATGAAATCATTGGATGAAGTTATTGGCAGGGGCCAATAGGTTCTTAGTGATCCCATGAAAACTATAAAACCGGACAGGTAGTCCATAAGCCTTGAACAGGTTATTAGTCAGCCCATGAAAACTAATAGGCTAATAGTGAACCTAGAAACTATAACTGAGACAGATAGTCAAATGAATGGGATGGGAAATCCAAGATATTTTGCTTGTTTGCATATCATCGTGATATTTAAATTATAGTGTTTCAAACCATTGTGGATGCTGGAGCATAGTATATGGTTATTATAAATTTTTAGGCAAGATAATAGTGAGAGGAAAATCCATTCTACTAAGCGGCATGGTCTAACTAGATATCTTAATGGTTCGAGATGGTAGGTTATCATTCATACTAGGTTTATGTCTAACTCGAAGTTTATGTTTTCCCCTTAAACTCTCGGGGGCTCAATTGATTTTGAGTAGATTGAGAGTTGAGGTTTTCAGGTTCTCCTTTAGACGAATAAGCTTCCGGAGACGTGCAGGAGGCAAGCTAGCTAATAGGAATTCTTTTATATTTGATTCTATTGTGTTTTGATGTAAAAGAAAAGTTCTTTAGTTGCCTATATTTAAAATCTGATCAACCAAAGGGGTATCTTCATATGTCGCTCTTGGTGTAGCTTGTAATAATTATATTTTCTCTGAATGTGGTTCTCGAATTTAGGATTATGTAATGAATTTGAAATATGATAGAAATAGAATGAGAAATTTGTTTAATGGTTTTAAAAAAGAATTCATATCCATGTGTTTCTGTTATACCAATGTATCTAACATTACCACATTTGGTCACCGAGAATTAATAACTATGGATGACTACAGCATCCGAGCCGTTAGTTTTGGGCCTCCAAGTGGGGGATGTTTCAAGTTGGTATTAGAGCATAGGTTTATGAAAACTTAAAAGAAATTTCAAACTTAAATTTTTCGAAACATAATCCAATGAATCAAAATAAGATTGGGGTTTGGGTTAACGCTGTAGTAACGTACTTGTATTTGATGTATATATAAGTATGTATTTCCCTCTCTCTTCGATCGTTCTTCTGTATCTTATTAAGGCTTGTATGCAGATTTACGAGAAAGGAAGGTATGGAGGCAAAAAACGAATGAGGAAATCTCAATGGAGGAAGCACTATAACAAATGGAAAGGCTCGACCCAACAGGAGAAACCAGGGTCGACAGGCAAATGCGAATCAAAATGCAGATGCCAACATAGGTGCTAGAAATCCGCCAGTAGACATAGAGATGATGTATCAGTTCTTCTTCAATCTGGTGCAAGCAGGAGCTTCCGTCGAAGTAGCTGGGGGTAATGTTGGAGGAGCTAATCACGTGGCCCCAGTTGGCAACAACCATGTCAACCTGAGCATGGATTATACTAGTCTTGGTGGTAAGCCATTTTTGGTAACGGAGGATGCTATAGAAGTTGAGAATTGGCTTTTGCATTATGAGAGAATTTTCGCTGACTTGGGATTGAATGATGAGCAGAAGAGGAGACTAGCCTCTAGGCAGTGCAGGGAGTAGCGCTTCATTGGTGGAATAGTGTTAGAGCTGGAGTTCCGGAGGAAGAGTTGACTTGGCCAGAATTTCGAAGGAGATTCGAAGAGAGGTTTTTGTCTAAAGTTGCCAAGTCGGCATTGTTGATGAAGTTCATGGACTTGGTGTAAGGCGAGATGTCGGTGATTGAGTATGCCACGAAGATTGATGAGTTATCCAGATACAGACATGCTACCATTGACACCATCATCAAGAGGAATGAGAAGTTTATTCAGGGATAGAGACCCAAGATTTCTAGGGAGACCCTGCCACATCTTCGTGATCCTTGTAATGTTGTTGTGGAAATGGCAATCCGACATAAGTAGATGCTTGCTACTTATGGGAAGGAGAAACAAGTTGAAATCCAGAGTTCTCTTAGCAAGAAGAGGATGTTCTTCAAGAAGAAGGAAACCCAGAAGGGAGAAGCTGCCAAGAAGGCAAAGGCTAATATGGTTTTGCTTTAAGTGCGATAAGAAGTGGCATTATGCTCACGAATGCCGAACTGACAAGGGGAAGAAGGCAGTAGAAAAGAAGGGTTTGAAGTCCTTTAACTACGACCAAGTTGGGCATTATAAGAATCTGTGTCCAGAACCAATCAGGGCGGACAGAGGAAAAGTCTTTGTTGTTAGGCCATCGTTTGCTAGGCCAACTGATGCTGAGAAATGAAAGACTGTGATGGAAGGTACACTTTTGATTCGACGTACACCAGTTAGGGTACTATTTGATACCGGTTCATCGCTGTTAACGGTAAAAAGTGAACACTAACACCCGGTGTGTGTAATAGAATCGTGAAAGCACCACCCGTGTGACGGGAATAGAATTTAAGCAGTAAAAGACAACAATTTATAGTGGTTCGGCTTGAGATTAAGCCTACGTCCACTTTGAATCTCTTTATTACTGAATTCGGTTACAAATCGGTACAACTCTCTTATCAAAACAGTACAACTTGATCGAAAGAAACAATCTTGACTACTAGCTCAATCTTCGTCGATGAAATTCGATGAATTCATGTTGAATGCAGGGAATTATCTCTTGAAGATCGTTGTAGCATCTTGAATGTTTGAGGATCTTTGATTGCTGGTTGAATGGAGACTTTGACGGAGTAACGACGCTTGAAGAAATGATTTCGCCAAAAGTCCCTTGAATGTTGGAAGTGATGGGGTATTTATAGGAGCTGATTTCTGGGCAGGAAATTTGTCTAAGTCTTAGGTCGCGTACGACCTTAGTTGAGTCGTAGGTCGCGAGCGACCTAAGCTAGGTCGCTGTCCCCTTGTGGCTTCAGAAGTTGGCTGGTAAGGCTGTACTGGGTTTCCTTTGATCAAGTAGTAGGTCGCTGAACATGCTTTAACAGTTAGGTCACTAACCTCTTTAGGTCGTCAAGTTCTTTAGGTCGCTAACTACTTTAGGTTGTTAAGTTCTTTAGGTCGCTAGCTACCTTAGGTCGTTGAGTTCCATAGGTCGCAATCCTTTCTGTTGTAAGGTCGCAAGACTTCTGCTCTTAGGTCGCGAGCCCTTCTGGATCTTAGGTCGCGAAGCTTTCTTAAGATCTTAGGTCGCGAAGATCTCTTAAGTCGCTAGGTCGCGAAGCTTTCTTAAGATCTTAGGTCGCGAAGATCTCTTAAGTCGCTAGGTCGCGAAGATCTCTTAAGTCCTTAGGTCGCGAAGATCTCTTAAGTCCTTAGGTCGCAAAGCTTCCTTACAGTTAGGTCGCGAGGTCCTCCTGGATCTTAGGTCGCAAGATCTTCTCCCAAGTCGCTAAGTTCTCTAGGTCGTGAACTCTTCTTAGGTCGCTAAGTTCTAGGTCGCTGAGATAAAAGGATTAACATTTGCCCCTCGAGGCATATGACTATGCCATAGGTCGTATGCTTCGATTCACCCCTGCTAAGTCGCAAACGACCTAGAACTTTGCGTGCCTGTTCGCCTCCTATTCTCAGCTTCATATAAATTGGCTAGGTCGCACCTTCTTCTTCACCCTACTGTCTTGAGCCTCCATCGCCATTAACAGTTTTTCGAGCTTCCAGAGACAAATTTGACCTAATCAGCCAACGATTCTTCCTCGCCGATCATAATTCGTAAGTGGATCAGATTCTATTCATCCATAATCATCACTTGATCGCAAATCGCTGTTACCTGTCCCAAGCTTAATCTTGCGCATTGTGCTTTCTGAACGGTTGTTCCAACTGACTTTCGTTCGTCATTTGATGTGTCGTCGTGATTTGCGATCATACGAAAGTTTTTACTACAGTTCTGTGGGGTTTGCTATTGATTTGCTAGTCAATCGGTGGTACATTGAGGTAGGATGAAGGGGAAGGTGAAATTTTCCTGATTTGGCGGTATTGGGTTATCGGATCCAATATGACATTGCTTGGAGAGGAAGTCACCAGCCTACCAGATTTGAACGACCTAGGAGTTAGGTCGCGTGGGGAAGCTTAGTGACTTAAGCTTTTGCGATCTGACAACATTTGCGACCTAGAGAGTTCTTAACCTTAAACAATTGTGCACGACCTAGGACTTAAGGAAAATTGCCCCACCTTAGTCCATTCAGTTGCAGCATGCGACCTACAGAAATCCTGACTCATAATAGGTCGCTGACCGACCTAATACTTAGACAATTTCTCACAGTCTTGAACTTTCAATCTGAACAACACAACATAAGAACACTGCAGCCTGTGTTAGGTCGTAAGCGACCTAACACTTAGAACTCTGAACAGCTTTTGACTGATTTTTTGAATTTGGATTCGAATTGTTTTGGACTTTGTACTTCTTTTTAGATTGCTTCAACTTTAATGCTGATAACCTGTTTAGAAGCAACATTCACAGAAAAAATGGGACGAATATACTGCTATTGATTGCCCACATCAAACAACAGATTAGTTGACAAAGAATATCAAACTTAAATGAACTTCGTGAATGAAATGCTGTGAACTAACAAATCTAAGTGAAGTATTAAAGCAAAATTGAAATGATCAACTAAAGCTGATTTATTTGCATCGACACAACACTATTCTTGGACTTAAGATATCAAGCCCTGAAACTTTATAATCGACAAGTATCAATTAGTTTAGTTTCACTTACATTTACTTGTTATTGTATTAGTTTTGCACAACACTTCACTCTTTTTAGGAAACGTGCACCTTAATATTTGATCGTCCGGTTCCTTGTGTAGAATGGAATCTCAACAGGAAGACTTGGAAACAGCTGGAGAAGGTTTTCCAATTGCTACTCCATTAAATGATCCTCCGGAAAGGGCTCCTACCACCTTGAGTCATAAAGTCTTCCGACAATTGTGCATCCAATTTGGCATTGCCGAAGCAGATGCTTTACTTCCTGGGTCAAACGACACTGCTGACAGGCCGCCTCTTGGCTTTGTTGCTGTGAACCGTCAGATGTGTTCGAGTGGAGCCATTCCCCCATTTAACGACTGTCTTCGAGAACTTTTCCTTCGGCTATCTATTTCTCCCTTTCAACTACACCCTAATGGATATTCCATCCTGCTGGGATTGTGCGTGCTTTTCAGAAGAACGTTGAACCGCTTTCCCACTTTTGCTGAAATTCGCTTCTTGTGTACATTTGCAAGGAACAAAGACCATCCCTCTATCATACTTGTGAGGGGTGCGAGGAACCGTAAACTAATCCTGGACTTGCCCGAAAGCGCTCATGGATTCTTGACTCAATTCTTTTATGTCCGCTGTCCTCTGGGATTTTATGCCATCTGGAGGGTCGGAAGTATGATTGCCTTTCTCTGATTTGTTTTTCTAGACTTTTCAGAGTTCAAACTATCAAATGCTTAACCCCATTCTTTCTTTTTGCAGCACTTCCTCCTCCACTTCGAGATATTAGTCACAAATCGATTTTAGATACTCTAAGTGCCGTTGATGTTGAAGAGAGAAGTGCCAAATTCTTATTGAAAGATGAATTTCTGCACCAGTTTGGTCTTTTACATCCTTCTAGATCGACTCAAATTCATGAAATCTCCGGTTCTGACGCGGAAACGTTAGCTGCTTCAGGTTCCCAAGCAGAGGCCTCGAATGCCCCAGCTTCTGTAGAAGAAACTGCATCAGAAGCACCCGTCGTGGAGGCCGCTTTGATAAAATGTTCCGCATCCATCGATGTTGTAGGGTCAGCCAGCAAGTCGGCCCTTGCCCCAATTATTGAGGAGGAAGAGAATCCGCGAGTTTCTGAGAAATCTATCAATACGGAAGTTGAAAAGGAGAAATCTGCTGAGTTCCAGGGTGATGACACTTTTGATGGCTTGAGCGATATCATGATAACTTCTCAAGAGCTTTTCGGGGATAATAATCCAAAAGTGACTTCTCCTGCTGTTGAAGCGACTTCCACCCTAAAACAAACCCTGACGCCTACTACGCCAGTCGTCTCTGTTTCCATACTAAAGCGTGGTCTGTAGTTTGGCGCATGTAGCTCGCACGCCGCACACACTTAGGATTTTTCAGCACTTATAAGCATTTATCCTCTTTTCCTGGAAATTTCTAAACTTCACTTCTTTTCCATTTTTCAGATTCTCCGATGGGACGTACCGGCTCATACTACGACAACTTTCGGTGCTACGGAGGGCGTGATTCTTACGATTATGGACGTTATCTTCCCTCCCGCAAAGAATCTGACGAAGAGCGTGCAGCTAGAAAAGCTCAAGAAAGGCGTGCTTACGAAGAGCAGCAAAGAAGGAGAGACGATGACTCTCATAAAAGAAAATATCATGATGACAAAGGGAAGAAGCATGTTACTGATGACTCAAGTAAACGGGTTAAACTTGATGAGAAGGACACGTCTGAAATTTCTGAAAAAACTGACGCTCCTATCCCTTCTGATATTCTGGCCAGCTCTCCTCCTCTAAAGAAGTCTGACATTCAAACAATCATTAACAGGCCACAATATCAAGTTAAAGACGGCCCTCCAATGCTTCAGAGCCGATTTCCAAATTGGTGCCTAAAAGGAGTGCGCTTTGATTTGGATTTGGTTCCGATTGATAAGCAAGACATGCTTAAAGGTCTTGACGCGGTCAGGCTTAATATTGAGAGGATGTCGCAATGGCAAAAACTTATCGACGAACTCCAAAGGGTTAATCACATTAATCTTGAGGCGATGATGACTATGGAGAATGACAAATCAGAATGGGACAAGTGGTGTAAGCAACATGATGCGGAGATGACAAGCATTGCAGACGACAACGCAAAGCTTGCATCTGAAGTCAAACGACTAAAGGAGGATCTGGCCTCATCTTCTGCATCGCACACCCAAAAGGAAGAAGTCTTTCAGAAGCAAGTGCGGGATGCACATGCTGCGCAAAGGGACGCCGAAATGAAGCTTGCAGCTGAGCAGCACATTACTGAGAAATATCGCATAGAAAATATTGAGCTGCGGGGAACAATTGTGTCCCAAAGTGCAGAGATTGAGATGCTGAAAGCTAAGCTTCTTAAAGTTGAGAAGGAGCGTGATGACGCGGTCGCTGGACAAGTTGCGGCCGAAGAGTCTCACGACGCCACTAAAGCTAGCATCGATTCTACTCTATTTGACTTCTATATGCACAGCGTTTTGGGTCGTGGCAGCCTTTCCTTCTTGGGTCCCAAATATGAGATTACACTTGCTGAAGTTTGGGAGACTATACTTGACACATTTTCCAGTTATGCGGAAGCAGACCTTGTAGCGCTTTATCTAGACGATGAAGCATGTGATGCGCTTATTAGAGGCAAGGAGCAACTTGCCGAGGCTAGAGCCGGGACAGCGGTAGAAGAATATTCAGAAAAGACAACATCACTACCTGCCCCTGTCCATACCTCAACTTTGACTGATGTTGATATCATCGGTTCTAGCTCTCAATCCCCACTTGCTGCAAAAGATGCTGAAGCTAAACTCGATACTTCCGAGACTCCTCTTTCCCAAATTGAAGAGAAGAGCCAGGAAGAAACTGAGGCTGATAAATATGAAATTGAACTTGCGAAGCCAACTCCTCCAGGTAACTTTGGCGAAGTTCCGGGTCTAATGAACCAGTTATTTGATTTAACCGAGTTTGATGACCTTCTTACTTGTTACTTGAACTTTGGTGAACCGATACCTTCTCTATTTTCGGAAGATGTTGATTTTAACTTCTTTTCTTCTACAGCGGAGGCACCAAATACTGCACAAGTTTCCACTCCTTCAGTTGCCGTCCCTTCATCTTTACAGGTTACTCCTCCTTCTGCTTCCCAGCCGGGATCACAAGCAGAGAAGATCGAAGCCCTTCAGGGCCTGGATGACCCGGCAGCTTCGCAGGAACAGAAGGCGGAGGACCTTGAAGACGTCGAGAAGACCCCGGAGCAGTCCCTTGATGATGACACGAAGCTTTCAACACTGCTTGCTACTCCGGGGAGCGAATCTTCTTCAAAGAGGAAGGGGAAGCGTGGCATAAGGAAGAAGAAGAGAAGTGCTTCAACTGGGGAGGAAGCAGAAGTTGATCCAGCCGCGCCTCTTTCTCCTTCTGCCCCGACCCGTCCACAACGGCTCCAAAAACTAATCATTAGGCCGGGGAAAGGATCCAAAGGTGGTGAGAAGAAGGGATAACAAGCTAGATTTTTACTCCTTACTTTTGCTTTTTGCATGTATCGACCGGGGATTGTGCAGGTACCGGTCCCTGCTTTTGCTTTTTGAGATATCTGCACATGTGAAGAATTTTCATAGTACTAAATAAAACAATTATTTTACTTGTACAAACTCTTGTGTATGTGAGAATGATCTATCTTTTATTTTTAGTGTAGAACAAACGATTCTTCTTACTTGTGCAAACTTTTTGTCTGCGTTTGAGAATGCATTTATTCCACATCTATTTTCCGTGCTATTGCAACGAACTTGTGGCATGTTGCTTTTATTAATATAATTGAATTGTATAGTATTGCCCCCATGCCGTAAGTGCATTGCAATATTCCTAGCTTTTTCAAGACCAATACTCTTATTTCAGAGGATAATTATTCCGCTTTTAAGGGGAGAATTATTCTGCTTTTAATAGAGTATATCCAGTCTTTAGAAGAATTTTTATTTTCTCTTTCTGAAGAACGCTCCAACTTTCGGGGATAATCACTTTTATTTATTAAGAAGTGAATTTCCCTATGAAGTGAAATGAACTTTTCTGAAAGAATTTTGTAGCATTTCAACTTTTTTAGGAGGAAGTTTCGAGATGAATAAGTTAATCCTTCCTTTGAGAGTTGAACTGTGCTTCTGGACAATGCTTTTTGTTCGAGCATTTTATTTTGGGACATGCCTCCAGAGAGGGCTCCTCTTAAAGAGTTGTGCCTCCGAAGAGGTCTTGTGCCTTTGAAAAGGGCTTGTGCCTCCGAAGAGGGCTTGTGTCTCCAAAGAGGGCTTGCGGTGCCTTGGGAAAGGGCTTTTGCCTCCGAAGAGGTCATGTGCCTCCGAAGAGGGCTTGTGGTGCCTTGGGAAAGGGCTTTTGCCTCCGAAGAGGTCATGTGCCTCCGAAGAGGGCTTGTGGTACCTTGGGAAAGGGCTTTTGCCTCCGAAGAGGTCATGTGCCTCCGAAGAGGGCTTTGTTGAACTTTGGGAAGGAGCGTTGGGTGGTTGGTGCGCCAGGAAGGTTGCGTCTCAGGGGCAAGTAGATCCACGGGACGGACGCAAGCTGCCTGATCGGATGCATCACGATCTGTCAGCAAGGGCCCTGTTCCTTCTGTTTGGGAAGGTGTCCCTTCGGTGGTTCTTATTGGCCCTTTTATTGAGAAGCATACCTCCTTTTGGCTGCTCCTTTGTTTGCTTGACAATGTTCTCTCATCATCTGCTCATTAGCGATCTTTTGTTATTGTTTCCAAGCGCATCTTCTTTCCTTACATTGCTATGTTTGAAGAAATGGACTTCACTGTTGAACGATTTCACGGGACAAACGCAAGTTATTTAGTTGGATGTTTGTTTATATCGACAATCTCAACCAATTAACAAAGGTTTGTCATAGTGGAGTCGCCAACTTTTATGTGAAATTCACTTTGTATAGGATCTGTATTCGGAATTTCCTGTCGCTTGGTATTTGCATAACAGGTGATTTATAGAAGTAGCTTGGTTTTGTGACGAGCAAGCATTGTTTTGATGT
The DNA here is from genome assembly GCA_030737815.1 of Allium fistulosum. Taxonomy (NCBI): domain Eukaryota; kingdom Viridiplantae; phylum Streptophyta; class Magnoliopsida; order Asparagales; family Amaryllidaceae; genus Allium; species Allium fistulosum. The sequence continues at coordinate 93,544,804 of CM060905.1, forward strand.
CCTGCAATTTTGAATCGACATTTTAGCAATACATTTAAAGTATTTACATATCGAAATAAAACAGGCATTATGAAATAATAAAGAACACAAGATTTATAGTGGTTCGGCCAAGAATCAGGCCTACATCCACTTTATAGCTTTCATTCATTCACACTGATTTACAATGTTTTACAATACAACTGATACATTCATCATTATTTCACAATTTTGAACAAAGCTTCTTCTTTCAAGTAAAATAAGGACGTAAGTGGTTGCTGTTCCAGGCTCTTGGAATTGGATCTCCTTCGACAGTTATGAGTTTGAAAGTGCCATCAAGAAGTTTACTGCCAATGGCATATGGTCCCTCCCAGTTCGGTCCAAACACACCAGTTGCCGTCATGATCCTTTTCAAAACTAAGTCCCCGACCTCAAAGCTGCGTTGGCGAACTTTAGAGTTGAAGTGCCTGGCTATCCTTTGCTGATAAGCTGAAACTCTGAGCCTAGCTTCTTCTCTTTTCTCATCAAGAAAATCAAGTGCTTCAAGTTGCAACTTTTCATTTTCAGCTTCGTTGAAATGAACTCTTCTATGTGAAGGAACTTCTACTTCCACTGGAATCATTGCCTCTGATCCGTATGCCAGTGAAAATGCAGTGTGCCCAGTTGCAGTTTTGTGAGTAGTCCTGTATGCCCATAGTGCTAATTGAAGCTTATCAACCCAATTACCTTTTGCTCTTTCGAGTTGCTTTTTGATGGTTGACTTGATGATTTTATTCACTGCTTCTACTTGCCCGTTTGCCTGCGGATGAGCCACTGCTGAGAAGCTTTTCCGAATTCTGAATCGTTTGCAGAAATCCTGGAACTCTTCACTTTCAAACTGAGTACCGTTGTCTGTGATTATTTTCTGTGGCACACCATATCTGCAAATGATATTTTTCGTTACAAAATTTATCATCTTTTTAGAAGTAATGGTGGCCAAAGGTTCAGCCTCAGCCCACTTGGTGAAATAATCAACCGCTACGACAGCATATTTGATTCTTGATTTGGCAACTGGTAATGGTCCGATTAAATCTATACCCCAAATGGCGAATGGCCATGGGCTGACCATCTGTGAGAGTTCGGTGGAAGGTGCTCTTGGGATTTTCGCAAATCTCTGGCACTTGTCGCACTTTCTAGAGTAGATAGCAGCATCTCGGTTAATGTCAGGCCAGAAATACCCATATCGGAGAACTTTCTTGGCTAAAGTTTGACCAGCTGAATGATCTCCACATTCTCCTCCGTGTACCTCGGCTAGAATTGTCTTGGCTTCTTCCTTAGTTACACATCGGAGCAGAGGCATTGAAAATCCCCGTCTGTATAATCGGCCATCTTGAATTATATATCTCGATGCTTTTCTCAATAATTTTCGACGTTCCTTAGAATTTTTTGGCAGGGAACCATTGAGTAAGTATTCTTTGATCGGAGTCATCCATGATTCATGTTCTTGAGACGTAGTCATAATCCAATCAACATCCATTTCATCAATGCTTGGAGCTGACAGAACTTCTACAGGAACTAATCCCAGTAATTGAGCTTCTCCAGAACTTGAGTACTTTGCTAGAGAATCTGCTTTCATGTTCTCTACTCGAGGAATATGGCTTATCGTGTAGTGATTGAAATCTTCGAGTAGTTCACATGCCTTTGACAAGTATGCGGGCAGATTTCCACCTTTAGCCTAAAACTCTTTCTTTACCTGGCAAACGATGAGTTGAGAATCGCTGAAAATTTGCAACACTTTGATGTTTAGTTCTTTGGCAATTTTTAAACCGGCGATAAGTGCTTCATATTCTGCTTCATTGTTTGTTGAAGGAAATTCCAGTCTCAATGCATTACACAATGATCGTCCTTCGGGGGTTTCAAGCACAACCCCTGCCCCAGAACAGTAATCATTTCTTGATCCATCAACATACAACTTCCACTGGATTGGAATGTCGTTGGTTGTTTCGTTTTCACTATCGCCTTTGTCGGTAGATTCTGCGATGAAATCTGCTAAAGCTTGTCCATTGATTGCTCTCCGGGGGTGATAAGTGATGTTATACTGGCTAAGTTCAATGTTCCATTTCAAAAGACGACCCGAAGTTTCAGGACGAAACAGGACTTGCTTTAGCGGTTGATCAGTAAGAACTTTGATAGGATGAGCTTGAAAATAGGGCCTCAACTTCCTGGAAGCGATTAACAAACAAAAAGCAAGCTTTTCTATCTTTGAATAATTCATCTCTGCCCCAGTGAACCGTTTGCTGATGTAGTAGACTGGACGTTGTATTTTCATATCTTCTCGTACAAGTGCTGCACTTAGAGCATGGGACGAAATTGCTAAATAGATGAAGAGGTCTTCGCCATCACTAGGCTTGGAAAGAACCGGAGGTGTTTCCATGTGATGAATTAATTCATCGAAAGCATTCTGGCATTCTGGAGTCCACTCAAAAATTTTCTTTCCTTTCTTTAAAGCGTCAAAGAAGGGAATACATTTGTCTGTGGCCTTGGAAATGAAGCGACTCAGGGCAGCGACTTTTCCATTGAGACTTTGCATTTCTTTCTTTGTTTTAGGGGCTTTGACTTCCCTTAGAGCTGTGATTTGAGTAGGATTGGCTTCAATGCCCCTGGCGCTCACAATGAAACCCAAAAATTTCCCAGATTCTACTCCGAACGAACATTTCAATGGATTGAGCTTCATTCCGTACTTTCGAAGAATTGCGAACATTTCCTCCAAGTGTCCCATGTGATCTACAGCTTTCTTTGATTTTACCAACATATCGTCGACATAAACTTCCATGGTTCTTCCAATCTGAGGCTTGAACATTGCATTGACGAGTCTTTGGTAGGTTGCCCCAGCATTTTTCAACCCGAAAGGCATGACTTTGTAGCAGTAGAGACCCACATCTGTAATAAAGCTTGTGTCTTCCTGATCCGGCTCATGCATCATAATCTGATTGTATCCGGAGTAAGCATCCATAAACGATAACAACTCATGCCCAGCTGTTCCATCCACCAATTGATCAATTCTGGGCAGCGGGAAGCAATCCTTGGGGCATGCTTTGTTCAGATCTGAGAAATCTATGCATACTCTCCACTTTCCATTTGCCTTCTTGACCAATACTGGATTTGAAACCCAATTTGGATAAGTGGAGTTTCTGATAAAGTCGCTCTCCATGAGCCGATCAACTTCTTCCTTTAGTGCCGTCGATCTTTCTGGGCCTTGAGTTCTTCTCTTTTGCTTTACTGGTGTGAATTTCGGATCTATGTTCAGAGTATGCACAGCAACTTCCGGGGAGATCCCACACATATCAGCGTGACACCAAGCGAACACATCTAGATTGGCTTTTAAGAATGATATCAGTGTGTTTTGAACCGTTGTACTTAGCTGTGAACCCACATGGAGTACTTTGTTCGGGTCTCTCGAGTCTACAGATACTGGTACCGTTACCTCCACGGGTACCACTCTATTCTCCCCTGTACTGGCTTTCCTGGGATCCATTTCTTTTCTTGCATTGCTGTGTTCGCCAGTACAGGGGCCGCTCCGTAGTTGCTACAGGGTCGGTTCCTTGATGCGGAGCGGAGCTGCCGCATCTTTCCCCATTTCTTTTCTCCTAGCCTCTCGGAGTTCTACAAGATAACATTCTCGTCCTGCGTTTTGATCTCCTTTAATAACAGCAATCCCATTATCAGTAGGAAATTTCATTGTTAAGCACCAAGGAGCGAGGACGGCCCTGAAAGCAGCAAGAGTAGGCCGGCCCAAGAAAGAGTTATAGGCGGAGAATCCATCAACAATTACAAAAGTTTGCTTCCGAACCAATTTCTTGTGTCCTTCGCCCATTTCAACAAACAAGTCCACCGTTCCAATTGGCTGTTTCAGCTCCCCTGTAAACCCGGCAATCTTGTGTGAAGAAGCTTGTACATCAGTCATCGGGATTTTCATTTGGTCAAATGTCCTTTTAAAGAGAATGTTGCATGAGGCACCACTATCTACCAACACTCTTCTGACAATAGCCGGCCCAATACCGACTGAGACAACCAAAGGGTCCTCGGTAGGAGCTTCCACATTAATAGAATCCCTGGCTCTGAACATAATATCATCATGAAAAGTCTTCTGCTGCTTTAGAGGTGAAGCATCTTCCAAGATTAAGACCCTTTCTTCGGTTGGTGCGTACTTCAAAGCTTTTGCATACCTTTCCATTTCACCCCAACTCCTGCCAGCCGGGTGAGGTCCCCCTGTGATCACATTGATAACAGGTCTTTCCTTTCCAGCAGGCCTCTCTCCTGAATCAGATGAATTAGTTGTAGGTAACTGCCCTTGGCTGGATGAGGATGGATCCTTTCTATTCCTCTTGACGTATTGCTGCAACTTATTCTCTCTTAGCAATTCTTCAATTAGGCTTTTCAAATGGCGGCACTCATTGGTATCATGCCCTGGTTGGTTGTGAAACTTGCAAAATCTTCCGCTTTGAACAGCATTCTTCCCAACTTTCACGGCCGACGGTTTTGGAAATTCAACAGCATCTTTAGTGGCGATGAAAATATTCTCCAGAGTATCGGTCAGAGGAGTAAAGTCTGAAGGTTTGAGGAAGCGGGGCTTTTTGAAGTCTTTCTGCCTTTTCCCACTATTATTTTCCCTTTTCTGATCTGCCGGTTCTTTCTTGCTTTGAACAGTAGCATTATTTTCCACCACCGTTGTCACAACTTTAGCTGGTGCGGAAAGATTCTCTAAGCGTATAAATTCGTCAGCCTTTTTATAGAATTTCTCGAGCGAATTTGGCTCCTTCATCTTCAGCCATTTTCCAAATTCGCTCGATTTGTCGATAGCACGCATTAAATAGGTCAAGATCATTCGTGGCTCTGCGTTATCGACTTCTGCCAGAGCTAAGTTGAAGCGGTTCAAGAATGATTTAATAGGCTCTCCTGGATTCTGTTCAAGACTGGACAGTGACATTATATCTTTTGCCTTTGAAACGTATAGCCTGAATTGCTCTTTGAATTTTCGGGTCAGATCAGAAAACTGATCTACAGATCGAACAGGAAGCTTGGTAAACCAGAGAAGTGCCACTCCTTCTAAATAAACTGGGAAATATCGGCACTTTATTTCGTCAGTTGCTCTCGCACCGGTCATATGCCAGTCGTATTTATACAAGAACTGATTTGGATCACTTGTTCCCCGATAAGCAGGAATGGTGGGGGGAACAAATTTTCTAGGAAATTCAGCCTTCAGAATCTTCTCGGTAAACGGAGTTTTACTTGGTGCGAATCCCCATTCGCTTTCGTCTTCATCCCTTTGCATGCTCTCTTTCATTATTTGCTTGATCATACCAGAAAGATATTCCTCATTGTTCAGAGATTTCGCAGAATAGACCTCAGCCATTTTTTCGGGGGTTTGTCCAGGTAAATGCTCATGAAGAACTGGTGATGGCCTGGATCCTTCGGCCTGGAGGGGTGCCCCTTCGGCAGCACCTGATCCCCCGTGAGGAATATTTCTTCCCTCGGAATTGGGAGCAGCATTAGCAAAGTTTCCCTCATTATTTACTGGTCTTTGACTCGTACCAAATAGAGCATTCAGCCTTTCCATCATCAGGTTGTTCTGAGTTTCAATCTGCTGGTACAGTCCGGATACAGCAGCATCTAACTCCTGTCGCGTAACACCGACGCTTGGAGCTGCCTGATTTGGAGAGAGAGAAGTGGCAGTATTATCACGGTCGTCATCAGTTCTGACAGACTTTCGTTTCCTTCCAGGAGCCATTATGTCTGATAAACTTCTGGTTTTGTGGGAAATTCTTTCAGCAAACTTCTGTGAAGCAATGGTGAGTTGTAGTCTGAGTTGGATTCTCAGTGAAAGCACCAAAATGTTAACGGTAAAAAGTGAACACTAACACCCGGTGTGTGTAATAGAATCGTGAAAGCACCACCCGTGTGACGGGAATAGAATTTAAGCAGTAAAAGACAACAATTTATAGTGGTTCGGCTTGAGATTAAGCCTACGTCCACTTTGAATCTCTTTATTACTGAATTCGGGTACAAATCGGTACAACTCTCTTATCAAAACAGTACAACTTGATCGAAAGAAACAATCTTGACTACTAGCTCAATCTTCGTCGATGAAATTCGATGAATTCATGTTGAATGCAGGGAATTATCTCTTGAAGATCGTTGTAGCGTCTTGAATGTTTGAGGATCTTTGATTGCTGGTTGAATGGAGACTTTGACGGAGTAACGACGCTTGAAGAAATGATTTCGCCAAAAGTCCCTTGAATGTTGGAAGTGATGGGGTATTTATAGGAGCTGATTTCTGGGCAGGAAATTTGTCTAAGTCTTAGGTCGCGTACGACCTTAGTTGAGTCGTAGGTCGCGAGCGACCTAAGCTAGGTCGCTGTCCCCTTGTGGCTTCAGAAGTTGGCTGGTAAGGCTGTACTGGGTTTCCTTTGATCAAGTAGTAGGTCGCTGAACATGCTTTAACAGTTAGGTCACTAACCTCTTTAGGTCGTCAAGTTCTTTAGGTCGCTAGCTACCTTAGGTCGTTGAGTTCCATAGGTCGCAATCCTTTCTGTTGTAAGGTCGCAAGACTTCTGCTCTTAGGTCGCGAGCCCTTCTGGATCTTAGGTCGCGAAGCTTTCTTAAGATCTTAGGTCGCGAAGATCTCTTAAGTCGCTAGGTCGCGAAGCTTTCTTAAGATCTTAGGTCGCGAAGATCTCTTAAGTCGCTAGGTCGTGAAGATCTCTTAAGTCCTTAGGTCGCGAAGATCTCTTAAGTCCTTAGGTCGCAAAGCTTCCTTACAGTTAGGTCGCGAGGTCCTCCTGGATCTTAGGTCGCAAGATCTTCTCCCAAGTCGCTAAGTTCTCTAGGTCGTGAACTCTTCTTAGGTCGCTAAGTTCTAGGTCGCTGAGATAAAAGGATTAACAATCGCATTCATTTATATCTCAGTGTTTGGTTGATAGGTTATGTTTAGAACCCGCATACCTTGTTACTTCCTTAAGGGTCGTGAATCCGATAGGAGGATATGCAACTCTGGGAATGAGATGTGACCAGTTAGAACTTGATTTGTTAGGTCATAAGTTTGCATGCAATTTGTATGTTTTCAATTTCGTAGACTTTGGAATCATTTTGGGTATGGAGTGGTTGGGTAGATACGAGGCTAGGATATTTTTGCCAAGATAAGGAAATATCACTGAGACACCCTGATAGTCATAACCGAATTATATTCTAAGTGGAGGATTCTGACCAGAGTGCTTGTACTCTGTTGAGTGCTATGGAAGTAGAAGAAGAGTTAAGTTAGGTTCGGGTGGTAAGAGAATTTGTAGACGTTTTTGAGCCAGTTATAGGATTATCACCGAAACGAGCCATTGAGTTTCGGATAGATCTTGTGCCAGGAGCAGAACCTATAAGTAGACTACCTAGCAGGATCACACCGACCGAGATGAAGGAATTGAAGGTGCAGCTAGTGGATCTAGAAGGAAGAAATTTTATTAGACCAAGTAGTTCGCCTTGGGGTGCGGCCACGGTGTTCGTGAAGAAAGTAAATGGGTCGTTGAGGTTGTGCATCGACTATCGTAAGTTGAATGAGAAGACGATTAAGAATATGTATCCATTGCCGAGAATCAATGATCTATTTGATCAGTTGTGTGGAGCCAGAATATTTTCCCAATTGGATTTGGCGATGGGTTTCCATCAATTAAGAGTGGCAGAGGACAGTATCCCGTTGACAACATTTTAGACTGGGTATGATTCGTACGAGTGGTTAGTAATGCCATTCCGGTAAACGAATGCACCAGCTTTCTTTATGGATTTGATGAACCGAGTTTTCCAAGAGTACTTGGATAGGTTCGTAATGGTATTTATAAACGACATTTTAGTATACTCTAAGGATGAAAGAGAGCATGAAGATCATCTTAGAGTAGTGCTTGAGATGCTAAGGCAGCATCAGCTGAAAGCGAAGTTTTCTAAGTGTCATTTCTGGAAGAAAGAGGTTAAGTTTCTTGTTCACGTGGTTCAGAGAAGGGTTTGTCGGTCGATTCAAATAAGATCTAAGCTATTAATAACTGGAAGAGACCGGAGATGGTGACTGAGATTAGAAGTTTTCTTGGACTTGTTGGCTATTACCGAAGATTCATTAAGGATTTCTCGCGGATAGCAGCGCCTTTGACAAAGTTAACCAGGAAGGACATGAAGTTTACTTGGTTTGAAAAATATAAGGAATCATTCCTTAAGTTAAAGCAATTATTGGCCAACGCGCCTGTGTTAGTGGTTCAAGACGGAAACCAAGGGTTGGTGGTGTATACCAATGCATGCAGAACTAGATTAGGAGTTGTGTTGATGTAGAAGGGTAAAGTCATTGCCTACGCTTCACGACAGCTTAGACCGCATAAGATGATATATCCAACTCATGATTTGGAGTTGGCTGCGGTGATCTTTGCATTGAAGATATGGAGACTCTTATGGGAGAGATTTGAGCTATACACAAATCATAAGTACTTAAGATATTTATTCTTCCAAAAGGAGTTGAATATGAGACAGCAGAGGTGGCTAGAGTTTTTAGCAGCTTATGATTTTGGTATAGAGTACACACCTGAAAAAGGAAATAAAGTAGCGTATTCTCTTAGTAGAAAACATCAGAATATGGTGTTAGCCATGTTGGCAGAATGGAAAGATTTAGAAGCTTTGACTACTTTTAGTGTGCAGTTAAGATTGACTGCTAGTTCTAGCCAAAGCACCGCCATGTTGTCCTATTTGGAAGTTCGACCAGTGTTGATCGAAATGATTGCTTCTAAGTAGAAAGTGGATCCATTATTAGCTGAGAAGATTAGAAGGCTTGAGGTTGGATCGATGATCTAAAGGATTTTAGTCTTGACCAGAGGGGATGGTTGGGAAAGAAGGGACGGTTGTGTGTTTCGAATGTTGAGGACTTAGGGAAAGAAGTTCTGAGAGAATGTCATCGATCCAATTTACGATTCATCCTGGAGGAACCAAGATGTATCGAGATATGAAGAGAAGCTTCTACCGAGAAGGTATGAAGAAGGATGTTGGCTTGGGGTTAGGCAGTATGCAAACTGTCAACAAGTAAAGGTCGAACATCAGAAGCCGAGTGGATTACTTCAACCTTTAGAGATACCAGTTTGGAAATGGAATTCGATATCCATGGATTTTATAGACGGGTTGCCAAAGTCAAATAGAGGAAATGAAAGTATATGGGTCATAGTGGATAGGTTGACTAAGAGTGCCCATTTCATTCCAGTTAAGCCAACCAGGTTAGCACCTGTTTTAGCTAAGTTATTCATGAAGAACATAGTTAGACTGCATGGAATTCCTATTAGTATAGTAAGTGACAGAGATCCCTTATTCACTAGCGAATTCTGGAACAGTCTATAGGAGGTGTTAGGTACCAAGCTCAAGATGAGTACTGCGTATCACCCTCGACGGATGGGCAGACAGCGAGAGTCAATAAGGTACTCGAGGATTTGTTAAGATCTTGTGTACTGGACTTTGGTGGATCTTAGGAAGATCACCTACACTTGGTTGAGTTTTCCTATAATAACAGTTATCGAACTAGTATAGGAACGACACCTTTTGAAGCTTTGTATGGAAGGCTGTGCAAATTACCAGCATGTTTGTTGGAGACTGGAGACAGATTAGTCTTGGGTCCAGATCTGGTTAGAGAGGCGACATAGAAGATTGAGTTGATCCGAGAAAGGATGAAGGAAGCTCAGTCTAGACAGAAAAGTTACGCAGATAAGAGGCGTAAAGATTTAGAATTCTCAGTTGGAGATAGAGTCTTCATTAAGGTATCACCAATGAAGGGTGTGGTATGATTCAAAAAGTCAGGGAAACTGGCATAGAGATATGTTGGTATGTTCCTAATTATAGAGAGGATCGAAAAGCTTGCATACAGAGTAGAGTTACTAAGCAGTATGGCAGGTGTTCATAATGTATTTCATGTGTCTCGTCTTCGTAAGTATGTGCATGATCTAGAGACTACTATTCGTCCGACGAATTTGGAAGATTTGATAGTAGAACCAAATTTTACTTTTGTTAGAAAACCAGTTCGGGTTGTGGTGAGAGATGAGAAGACATTAAGGAACAAGACAATCAAATTGGTGAAAGTTTAGTGGAGCGACAATGAGAAGGACTGTACTTGGGAGACAGAAGACAGGATTAGAGATACTTATCCTGATCTGCTGTGAGGGTTCGTTCTATAATTTCTTTATATAAACTGTTGCTAGTCAGGTAGGCTAGTATGGTAGTTAGGAGATGTTACAGATGATTGCTATGCTTAGTATCTAGTCCTTACTGAATTTCGAGGATGAGATTATTTAAGGAGGGGAGCCTATAACACCCTTAATTTTAAATAAAATTATTCAGGAGATTTAATTAGATAAATTAAATAGAATAATGTAAAGATTAGAATGATAAGGGGATTGAGATTTGAAAACTAAATAGAGGCCGTACTTAACTAAATAAAATTAAAAGAATGAGTTTATGGAATTGGCTTTATAAGTTAACTAAAAAGAGAATAAGGCAAGGGTATTATGGGGAATAGCTGTCCACCATAACTCTTAACCCATAAACCCTTATTCCCATGTTAATTCTAAAACATAAACAAAAGAGCTCAAGCCGGCCATAACCTAGGGGAAAAAAGGAGAAAAATCAATTAAAAGCTAAGGAACCAAGCAAGGATAATTAAGCAAGATCAAATATCAAGCTCCTTATCCAAAGCAAGGTGAATAATAATCAAAACCATCTCATTTTCATTTTTAAAGAGCATTTGATTTCGGGTTTTAATTTTAAAACCTTTATGATGGTTTTAATAATGATATGCTTGGATTACATGATATGTTTGATTCAAACAAGTATGTTTGATAAATGTTTTATTCAATTTTAAGGCTAAAATCTTATATATTAGGTTTTGAATGCCATGAGGATTTAATACGTTATGAAAAATATTATTTTGGAGATGGGTTGAAATTTTCATAATTTTCCAAGCTATGGATAATTTATTATAAATTTTCAAAGGAAGAAATAAATAATTGGGTTTAAAAATTTATTTCGGTTATTATATAAAGGATTTTGGATCGGAAATTTGTATATGTTAGATAACATATTAAAAATGAATTTTGAAGATTTTGGGGATTTTTCCAAAGTAATTTACTATGTAAATCAAATTATTTAAGTTGGAAGACTTAAATGTCTTAATTTTTTTGTTAAAGGGAAGGACCACTTTGTTAATTATTTTTAATTAATTCTGGATGAATTCGGCAATCTTTTAGAAGAGATTTTGGTAAAGTTTATGGCAACCAATTATATTTTTACAAATAGGCAAGTTAGTTGAAAAACATTTACTTAAAAAGGTAACAAAACAGTTTTGTAGAGATTTATTGTTTCGCCACTTCCAGTAGCTACCTTTCGACCCCATGCCACCACCCCAAACGAAGTCGAAACCAATACACATGGTATCAATACTTTGGTACATAGTGGATTGGAGAAAGGAGGAAGTTATAGAGTCGAAACCATGCTTTCGAAGGGGTCGAGGCCATTCAAAATAGCTTTCGAAGGACTTTGTTTGCTTTCAAAATGAGATGCGGCTTGCCTTGATTTCAAAGAGATGCTTTCGAAAGGGGTTAAATATAGCTTTCGAATGAGTTGCCACGTTTTATGTTTTAAAATGGAGCTTTCGAAAGGGTAGTTTTGAACTAAGTCGAAACCTTGCTGCCGTCTTCATGCCTTTCGAATAGGTTGAAGTTTTTAATGAGTTCAAAAGGTAAGCTTTTGATTTATAATTGTAACATGCCACTTCCCAATGCATTCGAAAGGGCTCCACTAGCCATTTAAACTAAAGGTTTCGAAGGCAATGGCTTCGAAAGGTGTTTCGAAGCTATCCTTCCAATTGTTTTACTCAAGAGATTAAAGCTTTCGAAAGGATGGTTCCGAAACCATCTGTTTTTCGCAAAATCTTTTACTTGAAAGTTAATGGTTTCGAATGGGGTACTTTCGTTTACGTTCACTTTGACCCAAAAGTTATATTTAAGATTAAACCCAATGGTTTTGAAAGAGGTACTTTCAAATGGTTTCGAAGCTATGCCTCTATAAGTTGGAAAGATATGCTTAATACTTTCGAAAGGAATGTTTTGATGGTTTCGAAAGGAAGGCTTTGGTGCTTTCAAAAGAGATGTTTAAAGTGTTTTGAAAGGCATATGCTTAGTGTTTTGAAAAGAAGATTTGAATGCTTTCAAAAGAGATATTCTAATGGTTTCGAAAGTAAAGGTCTAAGGTTTCAAAGCCTTAGTTTTCAAAACAAAAAATATAAATTAAGTTTACTCCCGAATGAATAGAGTTGCATCCAGGTGGTCAGGTAAAGACAGGTTCATAGTAAACCCATGAATGCTATGTTTGGTGTGAGTTATTGGCTGGGGCCAATAGGTTCATAGTGATCCCATGAAAAATATATCTGGATAAAGTTATTGACAGAGATTAATAGGTTCATAGTCAACCCATGAAAACTATGATATGAAAGAAGTTATTGGAGATACCAATAGGTCAGGGAGAATCCATGAAATCATTGGATGAAGTTATTGGCAGGGGCCAATAGGTTCTTAGTGATCTCATGAAAACTACGAAACCAGACAGACAGTCCATAAGCTTTGAACAGGTTATTAGTCAGCCCATGAAAACTAATAGGTTAATAGTGACCATAGAAACTATAACTGAGACAGATAGTCAAATGGGAAATCCGGGATATTTTGCTTGTTTCCATATCATCATGATATTTTAAATTGCAATGTTTTTAACTATTGTGGATGCAGGAGCACAATATATGGTTATTATAAATTTTTAGGCAAGATACTAGTGAGGGGAAAACCCGTTCTGCAAAGCGGCGTGGTCTCACTAGATATCTGAATGGTTCGAGATGGTAGGTTATTATTCATACCAGGCTTTATGTCTGACTCGAATTTTATGTTTTCCCCTTAAACTCTCGGGTGCTCAATTGATTTTGAGTAGATTAAGAGTTGAGGTTTTCAGGTTCTCCTTTAGACGAATAAGCTTTCGGAGACGTGCAAGTGGTAAGCTAGCTAATAGGAATTCTTTTCTATTTGATTCCTTTGTGTTTTGATGTAAAGGAAAAGTTGTTTAGTTGCATATATTTAAACTCTGATCATCCAAGGGGGCATCATCATATGTCGCTCTTGGCGTAGTTTGTAATAATTATATTTTCTCTGAACGTAGTTCTCGAATTTGGGATTATGTAATGAATTTGAAATATGATAGAAATGGAATGAGAAATTTGTTTAATGATTTTAAGGAAAAATTTCATTTCCATGTGTTTCTGTTATATCAATGTATCTAACATTACCACATTCGGTCATCGAGAATTAATAACTATGGGTGACTGCAGCATTCGTAGCCTTTAGTTCTGGTCCTCCAAGTGGGGGAAGTTACATCAATAGTAAGTATAATCACTTAAATCCACACTAAAACCAAGCAAAAGCATACAAGAACACAAGACCACTTTCTACCATCATCGAACAACCAAAGCTTCCACTTTTTGCCTTCAAAAGTTATACTCCAAGCTCCCCCACCCTTATATTGCTCACGAACTCTATAGGTATCCCATTTTTCCACATTTTCCACATTTGAGTTGCTTTTTTGTGTTACCAAGATGATCTAAAGCCTTTTCCAATGTTTGGTGGAGATTGGAGTTGATTTGATATGATTTTTGGAAGATTTAAGAGAAGAGAGAAAGCATGAAGAGGCTTATCTTTTTGCAAAAAACATAGGAAAAATAATATGAACAAATGAAATATGTTATGTAGATTTAATCAAGGGGGAAATTACTCCTTATGCCCCTCAAGTGGTTGGCCAAAAAACCTCCCTATATGTTTACTTTCCACCTCACACACATGAAACAAATATTTAAACTATTAACCACAATATCTTTCCTCACTCCATTTGTTAATCATTTACTGTTGGCGTCAAAACTGGCCACCAACACCCAATTATGTAAAAGTACCAATATCAAATCCAATCATAAAAATATGAAGAGTAATAAATGAAGAACATAATTAAAACAATCAGAAAGCAAATAAACAGAGACAAGATTTATAGTGGTTGGGCTAACTCCGGCCTACGTCCACTCCCAAATAATCCTTTTATTATACTGAAGTTTGTTTACAGTTACAATCCAAAATCCAAGAATAAAATTGGCAGAGTGTAGCCTAGGTTGAAGATAAAAGGAAGTAGAAAGAAGATCCTTTTTCTAACGTCATGTCTATTGTATTTATAAGGGAAGACATGCGCAGATCGAACTGAAATTTTGACTGAAGGTTCGAGAGACCAAGACGAGGCCACGCAAAAATTTCCAGACCCATTGGGGACCACAATATGGATAGGTACCGATCCCTATTAGCGATTCCTAATGGGCTGCAAGCCCTATGAGGGGTGCTCCATAATGTTAGCTACCTGCTCCCCAAATTTCGTGCAATTTCGACATACGGTTTGTGAGATATCGCATTTTTCGTGAAGTAGTGTTGTATGAATTCTGATTTCTACCGATCCCTCTAGAGGGATAGATACCAATCCCTCCAATCTCTTCCAAATGCCATGTGATCCCTAAGGGAGCTTCACCATGTTGTATCATGCTTAGCCTCCAAGTTTCACATCAATTAGATTAATAGAACTCGAGTTATTGATCAATCTTTGTTGCAATATGTTGCAAAGGCTGATTATAGTCGATCCCTATGGAGGGATAGGTACCGATTCCTCCAACTTTCTCCAAATGATATGCGATCCCTATGGGGTGTTCTATATGTTGTAATTAGTTTTCCATCCAAGTTTCGTGCCAATTGGATGTGTAATTGTTGAGATATTGATCAATCTTTGCTATAAAGTTGGCTTTAGCCGATCCCTAAGAGGGAAGAGGGCCGATCCCTCTTTCTTCATCCTTTTGATGTGCAATCTCTAGGGTAGGCTCCCTAGGGTCCCCACATCTTGCTCATGAAATTTCATATGCCTTGGACTTATGGATTTTGAGATATTGATTATTTTCCATTGAGTTGTACTTGCTTGAGTGAAATATGCCGATCCCTTTTATACTGATCCTTTTTTATATGATCCCTTTATTAGGTAAAGTAATTTGCCCATAACTTGCGCATACAAACTCCAAACGACTTAAGATTTGAAATGTAGCCTTGTGGGGCCTTCCTTGTCACTTTATACCGGTCTCACCTAGTTTGGGACAATAATTGAGGACATGTATCAATTCCCTAGGGGAAGGGATAGGCACCGATCCCCTGCCTGGACGAGGTACTAATCCGTACTTAGAATATTCTGGAGATTCTATCTTTTGGTATCGGTTGATTGTCGCTTCATATTATTTCCTGGACTTGACTTCTGGACCTTACAATCATCGCTCTTAACTAATGGCCTTGATAATCGTGAAGTCTGTTGGGTTAAATCCGCTTGTCTACTGCCTTGGAAAAAGGTGGGTTTACACTTTGCCCTCCAAAACATGCCTTATGATAGGAAGGTGTGTTTTGAATTGCCATAAATCCAAAATCCATAATCCATTGATAACCGTATTTTCTAATCTAGAATCCAATCCAAATCCACGGTCTCTATGGATCGTTTTATCCGAATTCACATCCATTCAAAGCCAAATCCATGACCTCTCTGGGTCGTTATCCTAATCCAAATCCTCGATCTCACTGGATCCCTACCGAGCACAATCCGTACTCGACGACCTAAGTAGGTCGATCCATTACATTCGAGCAAAATGACCTGCCCCTTTCCAGGTATGGTCCGTACCTGACACCTTGATCTCTCCGGATCCTTGCCAAGCACAATCCATACTCGATGACCTGAGTAGGTCGATCCATCGCATTCGAGCGAAGCGACCTACCCCTTTCCAGGCGTAGTCCATAACTGACGACCTTGATCTCATCGGATCCTTGTCGAGCACAATCCATACTCGACGACCCGAGTAGGTCGATCCATCGCGTTCGAGCGAAGCAACCTACCCCTTGCCGGGCATAGTCCATACCTTACGACCTTGTTGGGTTTTATTTTTCGGCCTCGATACCCAGTTGAGGACTTAATCTGTGATGCACGAGTCCGTTTCATCGTGCTCGCCGGCCAAAAAGACCCATACCTTGCGATTGTTATCCCATCTCCCCGGACAGAACCACGATCTCGATCTACGTTATCTATTACATTGATCAAAATTTAAGCATTCCAAAGTCCATTTGCCAAAATATAAAATAAGAGTACGTACAACAAGTAAACCAGAGTTGAAATAAAAACTAGAAAAATACGAGTTCAGAGCAAACAAGAAGAAAAAACAAATTTCACAAACCCAAGCACAACGGTTTACCATCATCTCAGAGCATACCTAGGGACCGTCCTCGATCTCATACATGTGTAAGTGACTTAGCCATCCTAGTGCGGAGTTTGTTACTTATTCCATGCCATCCTGATCAATTGATGACAAGTTGTTGATGATGATGCCTTGATCCAGTGCCATTTTCATTCGAGGTGGATGGTGGCTACTCCAGTTCTAGCATTGTAGCCCGAGTCCTTACATATTGTTGTAACCGACCATTCCTCACATGTTCCTCAAAGAAATCCTTCAAATGCCTGCAGTCATTTGTATTATACCCTTCCAGCTCATGGAATAGTCATTGATTTCCTGATGTCCATTCGCGTTTGGAGGATTCCCTCCTTACCGACCTTCGATACGGAAGGCGTCCTAAAGTATCTAGATATATCCGTTCTAGTGTTTCATTCAATTTCGAGTAAGAAGAGAATCAGGGTTCCCCCTTCTGTCGCTTCGATCCATCGAAGCTATTATCTATGTTCTGTTTACTCTTTCCTGAGTTTTCACCGAACGGCTCTCCACCCCGTACCATATTAACTTCCGTTGCCTCTTTATCAGCTTTTGCATCTTCTTATCGTAGAGACCTTTCTGCTTTATGGTAGAATTCCCCGAGATCCATTAGTGGATCCCGCATCGATGATATCTTAAAATCTGAATTATCTGCAACTCCTTACACTGCTGCCATCAAAACCATCGATTGATTAGGTCGATCCACCGAAACACCTACCGCATTGAACCTTGTTAAGAAATTCTTGAGTGATTCTCATGCCCACTGCTTTACTGATGTCAATGTCATCACATTCTTGGGTCTCGTAATGTGAACCCGAAACTGCTTCATAATTCTTTCAACCAATTTCATCCACGTGCTAATAGAAACGCTCTCCAATTGTCTGAACCATAGCGCAACTACATCCGTTAAGTACAAGGGAAGCATCATGTTAGGACTTCTTCTGAAGCCCCAAGTACTTCCATGTGCCGTATATACCTCATCATATGCATATTTGGATCTACACATCTACATATACCTCATCGTAACGACCCGGTATTTTCAACCATTCGCATCCACACATGCCGGAATTGAATTGCTCAAAATATCAGATTGTTAATTTAAATTTGGCAAAACTCAGCATATACAGTAAATAAATAATCATAGAATCACAGACATAGAGTAATATAACAATATGCAGTGGAAACAAATGAATAGTAGTTCATGAAGCTACTATATATATAACAGAGTTAAATAAGTTACAACAGATCTCGAATACAATAGTCAAATACAAGAATCAGAATACATCATTAGAATCAACTGAATATCTGAAAGCTGGATAGATAGCTGGATCTCCAAGCGAAGCTCCAACTCCAAAGGCGAGTCTCGAATACTGGTACACTCAGTTTGACCCGAGCGTAAAGAAAACACAAAACACTCGAGTCAGGATTAACATTCTTATATCAATAAATCCAACTCAAGTGAAATAACGACTGAAATACAAGTAACTCAAAGGATGTTTGGGATAACCATCCTCTAAGGATCCATTAAACTATCTACTATGTAGTAGTGTACGCTAAGTAGATAATGCCTATCAGTAATATAAAGTATCAAAATAGCGTTAAGGCTTTACCATTATCCCCCTTAACACATTTTATATAAGCAGCAGAGTCTATACAGCACTGTAAACTCCACCGTAAACTAGTGGGCTATCAGGGAGTACTCCATAGGTATAACACAAAACAAATCGTAGTGGTCGCACATAGGGATACAAGTATGACAAGGCACATGAGGCAATACCCAAGGTAGTGAAACTACCGTTTGCCTGATCCAGACTGGTGAGAACGCATCGCCGCAACGATCGCAACACCGCGAAACAACACTCCCAATTCAAGGGTGTGCACCAATCAAAACAAGTAATGAGTAGTTTACGAAGAGTGTGTTCGCTCGAGGTAGCTAACCTCATTTGGCCCGGCACGGCTCCTATTTTAGTCATTTCCAATTTGACACAAGTGTCAAGGCTATCCATTATCGTTCTTTTTCTTCAAATCCAGCAACGTCATCATTCCAACCACTTCATTCTGGATCACACTCCGCGTATAATAGTTATTAAAGTGGTTTTCGGTTTAGACAGAGAGTATGTCCCTAACCGATCTCGGACTCTTCAATAACTACGTAATTATTACACCGATTGGTCATTTAATAAACTTTCAAAATAGTTTATATTTCAACCAAAATATCATTGCCATTTCAAAACCATATCCATACGATATCATTTTCACTTCAAATAAATCCATTTCCAAAATCATATCACTTTCCAAAGTTATATCACTTTCGAAATCGTAAGTCTTTAAAAATCAAAACACTTTGGAAATCAAAACCTTGAAATTCATAACACTTTGAAACTATAGCTTGAAATCATAACATTCGGAATCCATAACACTTTCCTCTTAAACAGTTTAGATATTAAAATTAGTGTATAAAATAAAATAGTTTATAAAATAAAAATAGTTTATATAAAATAGTTATAAGTTAAAATAGTTTATAATAAAATAATATATATTGAAAATGATTTATATAAAATAGTTTATATTAAAATAATTTATAAAGTAAAATATAAATAGTTGTAGATATAGTTTAAAAATACTTTATAAAATAAAATAGCTTCCACAAATTCACAAATCGATTCAATTTAACTCGACTTCCAAATTCAACTTAATTCAATCTCAATTCATAAATTTCAACTCAATTCAATTTCTCAATAAATAATTTCGAATTATAACGATTTCAAATACAGATTTGAAACACAAAATAAACCATTAAATTTCAATATATTTCAAAGCTTTAAATATTCCACATTTCAAAAACTAAATTTGATAATTCCATTTATATCTCAATTTAATTTAATTTCATTTAGTTTCTGAGATATTTCTTTAATCATTTCAATACATCTAAATACAACTTCAATTTACAAATTTATATAAACAAAATATCCCATTTAAATTTATATAAGTTTGAAATATTCATTTAAGCCACATTTTAATCAAATTCAAGTTAGAAAACATATCTTAAAATTTCAAATTTAATAGATTTCAAATCAAACTTATTTAACTATAATTCTTAAATAATTAAAAATTCCAAATCAAATTCAAATTTTATCTTTCAACCTGAAACATTATAAACTCTATATTTGAAAATATAAATTTTACATAAATACTTCAACATATTTTATATTTATTCAAATCAACTTTATTAAATCAACTTTAATAAATCTTTAAAATCAATATTTATTAAAACCATATATTTCTTTTCAAAACCATATAAATCAATTTCAAAATATTTATATATATAGACCAACGGTGTCTGTATAAAATTTTCTACCCTATGGTCAAGTGAACAGATATTTATCATTTCAATCCGTAATTTAAATTATATACGGGTATATATCTTTTCAACCCGTAATCCCAAATTTAATTCAATGAAAATCGCTTTGGTTTATCATTTCAACCCATAACGATTTTCTCCTATTCTACAGATCGTTCGGGTATGTATCATTTCAACCCATAGTGAATTCTATACTAACAGGGAACTTGCAGAGTGATAACAGATATGATTTTAATATAACAGACATATATCATCAATATAAATAACAGATAATGGTGTCAGGTGTCACAGGTGAACAGATACAGATAATGGCATATATATAGCAATATAAATAACAGATAATGGTATCAGATGTCACAGGTGAACAGATACAGATGATGGCATATATATATAGCAATGTAAATAACTAGCAGCAGCATATTTCAGTTGTCGTTTCAATTGAAATCAAATTTAATAAATAAAAGAACGTTAATCGTGAGTGATTGCTCACCTTTCGAGGCTAGAGAGGACAGGAGATGACACGGATACGAACACAGATACGGACACTGAAATTGAGTTACGAATCCAAGCACGAATTCGATGATCAAAGCTGATAACAAGGAATAGACGAAATCAAATCAGAATTGGGTCGATGAAGATAATGGGTATAAGTGAACGTATATAATAACTATGTATATATCCCAATCCCAAGCACATATTAAATTAAATATAGTTTATTTTTATTATTATTTTTTTTCAAAATCACTTATATACAATATATAACATGTATGATGTATTCCTTTATTATTTGTACAGTCTAAAACTGAAATAGCATAATACCACTTATATATATACACTATATTTAAACTGAAACATACCAATTTCAAAATACCAACATAACCTAAGTATTTTAACAAACAACACTTGAGGTACAAATAAACACCTTACACTAGATTTTTAACAAATTAACATATATATTTATATACTTATATAAAAAAAATATAACCCAAAGCATACACATGTATACTTACTGTATAAAAAAAAATCAACTTATACTATATTCTTAAAACACAAAACATATTATATATAATAACAGACAACTTTTATAATATTATATACTAACAATTGTTGTTATAATTTATATAAACTATCATAAAACTATAACTTCATGTATAATTTATATACTCTGCCACCATATGTATAAACTGTACATGCAACACAAATGTACAGTACGCACGCATATATATGTATCTAAAGCCATAACATACCTCTTTGAAATCAAGTATACAGTACATTATAGCAACCCATATACTAAATATATATCAAACAGGACTCGTGTAGACTCACGTATGTAAGAAAACCTATACTAATGCACATACACACAGCATATATGATAAAATATATGTATAAACCATTGACACAAACATACTATAATCTCTCATATGTACAGACACATACACAACACATACTTTATATAATATTTTGGAAACCAAGTTATGCGAAAATATATACTGGCATATTATACTTCATAAATCTAACTTAGCCTTTATAAATGAAGTCGAGAAAGAGAAGATGGCAAGAAGGTGAGGCCGATGGCTGCGCTAAGGCGGAGCTGAGGGTGTTTGGCGGCGAAAGGAGCCGAAGTGGTGAGGAGTGAGCTGTCGTCGTCGAACGGTGGAGGAGCAAGTCACGGCAGGAGGACAAAGGGGGAAAGGTAAAGGCGGACGAGGTGGGTTTTGGGCTTACGGTGCGGTGAAGGAGGAGGCGGATTTGCGTCAGGGAGGGCGCGGGTCTCAGGTGGATCTCGGGTTGCAGGCGGCTTTGGTGGGAGGCAGACGTGGTGATGGAGGCGTGAGCGGGATGAGTGGAGATGAGGTCGCTCGGTTATCGGCCGATGGTGGTGAGGATGCGGCCAAAAAGCAAGAAAAGGTGGAAGCAAAGGCGTAGGGAGGAGAAGTGGGGTCTGAAGGTCGGGTTCGGTGTCGGCATGGGGTTGCGGAATGAGGGTGGAGTAGTTCGCCTGAGCTTGCGGTTGATGGTTAGGCTAGGTGGGAAGATGCTCACGTGGGCTTGGATCTGGAGTATGATGCTCTGCTAATGGCGGGACAGTGGTCAGGGAATGGCGCGTGATCCTGAGGCAAGGCCGAGTTTAAGTGGATGACAGGAAGTAGGGCTACATGCAGTTTATGGTGAAAAGGAGGTGGAGGTCCTTTGGTTTCAGCTGGAAGAAAAAGAATGGGAGAGGAGAAGTCTAAATAGAAATGAACGTGCATATAAAAGAGATGGAGGTGAATGGACAATCAGGTAAAGAAACCTGCATGTGACGAGGAATGGGAGAGGTCAAGCACACGATTCCAAGAGATAACGAATGCAAACAGCTGTATTTTGGGAATTATGAACTGATGGCCGTTTGAGAATATGACATGGTGAAAGGACCCAAAAGACGCAGACTGGTTACCGATACGGAAATTGTTTCCGTAGATTCGTTGTCTCTCGAACTTCGAAACACAAAACGAATGTGCTACGGAGCTCAGTCGAGACGATCAAAATGGTATAAAATTATCAGTGGCACGATCGAATTATAAAATTCGAATTTCCTACTAGCGAAAAATGCAGCAAAAACGCAGAAAAATAAGATCGACGGAGCTAAAGAAGTCCGAATTTGGAAAAAACGAAAAATGACATCTCAGTCAGAAGATGATTCAGAATTTTTCTATGTAAATATATTCAGGTTTGGAAAATATTTTATTATCGACAAATATTAACTGATATAAATTGAAATAGAATTACACAATAAAACTACCTCTCATATTTTCAGATGAAAATTTACAGTTTGCTATGTCCAATTAGACGTATTCCAAATATCAAATTTTTATTTCAAAATTTTATCGTTTAAAATTTCATAAAATTTCAACTAATTACGTTATTAAAACAGTTAAAATTTATGGGTCGTTACACTTTCCGTCATAAGCTTCCAGTGTTGGTAGTTTGTATTCTGTTGGATTACTAGCATTCCTGATATTAGGAGCGAATGGACTTCTATTTACATCATCCAAATCCCTATTCAATAATCCTCCATGCATAGCTTGCCTGATCATCTCTACAAACATGTCATTGTCTTCTAATGGTAGTCTCCTATCATCTTGTCCAAGTTGCCCCCGAGTCTGTGACAGAATTCTGAAATGTATTCCTCTGGATGAGCATTCTAATTCTGATTCGCACCAAGCTCTATGGGATTGATCGCAGATCCTCTAGCATCATGGTCGACCAGACCCGGGGGCATGCCCCCATGTCTTTAGGGATCGATGTTAATTCCTCTAAGATGGCCGGGGACTACCCCCGACTGCTCTGTTCCTCTCATTTGTCCAATAGCTCCTTCTCATGCTCCCGATTCTGATTTCCAACGAATCTTGTCGCCTCAACTCCTTGATCCGTTGCTCCAGTAGTCCCTATCATTCCAACTCCTTGGTTTTGTAGCAGCTCCTATGGCTCCAGCCTGTCCGATTTGTTGGATTAGATTCTACATCATCTCCTCCTGTCTTTTTAGCATCCGTTCCTGCATAGCGTCCATTATTGTTCCCATTTCATCTCTGGTGATGTAGACAGATGATTGATTAGCTCCAGCTCCTGAGGAAGCCTCATGACTCCCTTCATGATGACTCATATCTGCTACTTGTCTCCTTATTGATTGTCTCACCATTGCTCCAAATCCAAGCTCTCTAATTGATTCCAAATCTAAACTCCAAATCCACGGTGCCTAGCTCTCTCGGTGGAAGCACCAAAATGTTGGCATCAAAATTGGCCACCAACACCCAATTATGTAAAAGTACTAATATCCAATCCAATCACAGAAATACGAAGAGAAATCAATGAAGAACAAAATTAAAACAATCAGAAAGTAAGTAAAAAGAGACAACATTTATAGTGGTTCGGCTAACTCCAGCCTACGACCACTCCCAAATAATCCTTTTTATTATATTGAAGTTTGTTTACAGTTACAATCCAAAATCCAATAATAAAATTAGCAGAGTGTAGCCTAGGTTGAAGATAAAGAGAAGCAGAAAGAAGATTCGTTTCCTAACACCATGCCTACTGTATTTATAAGGGAAGATGTGCACAGATCGAACTGAAATTTTGACAGAAGGTTCAGAAGACCAAGATAAATTTCTAGGCCTATTGGGGCCGAAAATAGGGTTCGGTACCGATCCCTATTAGTGTGTCCAAATGGGCTACGATCCCTCTGAGGGGTGATGTATGATGTTAGCTACTTGCTCCCCAAATTTCACGCAATTCCGACGTACGGCTTGTGAGATATCGCATTTTCTGTGAAGCAGTGTTGCTTGAACTCTGATTTCTACCGATCCCTCTAGAGGGATTGGTACCGATCCCTCCAACCTCTTCTAAATGCCATGTGATCCCTAGGGGAGCTTCTTCATGTTGTATTATGCTTAGCCTCCTAGTTTCACACCAATTAGATTGGTAGAACTCGAGTTATTGATCAATCTTTATTGCAATATGTTGTGAAGGCTGATTATAGCCGATCCCTATGGAGGGATAGATACCGATCCCTCCAACTTGCTCCAAATGGTATGCGATCCTTATTGGGTGTTCCACTTGTTGTAATTAGCTTGTCCACCAAGTTTCATGTAAATTGGATGTGTAAATGTTGAGATATTGATCGATCTTTGCTGTAAAGTAGGGTTTAGCCGATCCCTAAGAGGGAAGAGGGTTGATCCCTCTTTCTTCATCCTTTTGATGTGTGATCCCTAGGGTAGGCTCCCTAGGGTCCCCACATCTTACTCACAAAATTTCATATGCATTGGAATTGTGGATTGTGAGATATTGATTGTTTTCCATTCAATTGTACTTGTTGGGCTAAAATATGCCGATCCCTTTTATACCGATCAATTTTGATACGATCCATTTCTTAGGTAACGTAATTTGCCCATAACTTGAGATTTGAAATGTATCCTCGTGGGGCCTTCCTTGTCACTTTATAAAGGTCTCACCCAGTTTGGGATAAAAATTGAGGACATGTATCAATCCCCAAAGGGAAGGAAAGGCACTCATCCCCTGCCTGGGTGAGATACTAATCCGTACTTAGAATATTTTGGAGATTCTATTTTTTTGTATCAGTTGATCATCACTTCATATCATTGCCTGCACTTGACTTTTGGACCTCGCAACCATCGCTCTTGAGTAATGGCCTTGATAATCGTGAAGTTTGTTGGGTTAAATCCGCCTGTCTACTATCTTGGCAACAGGTGGGTTAACATTTACCATTCACATTCTGTTAGCCATAAATACTAAATTATTTTTAGTTGCTAATTAATTAAACATTAGTTTTCTAAGAAAGCACAACAAGTTTGAACAACTTCTATCGAGTAAAAAGTTGTTTATCGTAAAATGATTTTCAGTCACATTATTGATATTTCTTCGAACTATATATTTTTATAAACATTTTTCAAATCAAGTTTACCATCATTAGTTATTAATAACAAGGGGGTTAACAAGGTTATAAAATCACTTTTTTCACAATAAATCCAAATTTTAAATAATTCAAATACGAAGTATTCGAAATTGCAGGTCGTTACAATTATGGAATAGTGCAATTAACGATTTCTGTTTGATGTTAATAAACATATATTTTATTTATTATGTTTATCTACTGTTGTATGTTTACAAGATTCTTTAAAAATTACTGGTTGTGATAAAAAAAATTTCAGTACATTAAAAACTTGTATATACATAAGATTATTCAAAAAAAGGAGACAAATAATGGTATGAAGCAAAAAAAAATATCTACATGCAATCAAAGGTCATATATACAAAAAAGAAAACAAATAAAGATCAGAAGCAAAGGAAATATACACACAATCAAGCAATAAACTTTGGAAGATACATCGGAATCTATTTTCCACTATATGGATTTTTATTTTCTACAAAAGGAAACAATTTTTTTTACAATCTATATCAAACAAGCAAAAAAGATTTTCTACATCCCTTTTTAAACAACATACCATCACACATCAAACGTACCAGTAGATAATACATATCCATTACCATCAACAAATCAAAACTCAATTCATTTTTTCCAAACTACTGATCAACCAAAGTGTACCCATACATCATTAAGCTCAAATCACCCATACCAGACATCACACCATCCTCCTTGTCTCGACAATATCACGACTTCAAACTCATCACTGATCATACCATACAACACACGAACGTCAATCGAGTTTTAAACCTCAATTGTTCACCAACCCAGCATACAATAGAAAGTTCATAAACTCAAGTTACATGCTACTCACTAAACTCTGTTTGTAGAAGACATTTCTGATAACCCCGTTTGTTCATTGATTTTAGCTCCTACCACTACGAGCGAAAATAGAGCTTTAGGTGAAATATTCGTGTATGTAGATTTTCAGATCAGTTGTCCATGGCGCCACTTCAAGCATCAGCATCCATCGTTTCTTACTTTCTAGCAAGCATAGAGCAATGTCGGTCGATTAAATCCACCCTCGAATTCTACGCAGCAATCACGAACGAATACCGATCGAGGCAACCTCAACAAGCATCAGATTCATGAGCATCTCAACTCTAGATATAAGGTTGTCAATGGATACCCAAAAAATCTGAAATCCGTCTGCATCCGTATACGAAAAGCGGATCAATATCCGATATCCGAAAAAGGATGCGGATGCGGATATGAAGACATCCGCATCCGAAAATTATCCGTTCGGTATTTTTCAAGATTATAGTTTAAATTATGTGTATTTTAGAACAGTGAAAGATATTTATGGTTTTGTTAAGTTAGAAGTTTATATTATACGCATTAAATGCATATTAACTACTCAAAACTATTTATTATCATTATATTTATTTATTTTTAACATTTTAATAATCAATGGGATTGAAAAATGTTTATGTTAAATAAAAAATTTCCGTTTATATTTCTTGATTTATCGATCGTTAGTGGATAGGATAATTATTCAATATCCGTCCGTATCCGCGGATGCGAATATCCGATATCCGAAAATGATTTCGAATTTGGATGCGGATATAGCACTATCTGCATCCGTAAATATCCGTTGACAGGCCTATCCAGATTGATAGCCAGATCAATCCAAGCGTGGAAGGATCTCGATGGAGACAGCTTTGGATTCCAAATCTTGGCGGCAGTGACATTCGGTTTTAGGCGACGGCAACTGATATTAGGTGGCAGCGACATTTAGTTCAGGCGAAGGCGATGACTCATGGTTGCGGGTGAAGCCTGGTTGCAGCATTGATTTTTTTGGTCGAAGTTGCTTTCGAGGAGAATCATTTTCTATGAAGCGAAAATAATTAACAAAAGGTAAGAACGAGCTAAAGCCAAAGAGGGATAGAATCAGAGTTGGTCACATAAATATAAGGAGAAGAGTTTATTTTTCTTATTTACTTATTTTTATGTTGCGCTTTTATTTTTGGACATTTTTGAACGCTAAATTTTTAAGATGCGTATTGCAGTTCAGGGATTCTAATCTCGAGGCATTAAGTTCAGATAGAGTTATTAGGCATAAGTTATAATATTTGTTAGCAGTACCTGCTAGTTTATCAGTTGTAAGCGTTTGGATATTTAACTTTGGTAATAACTTAGGGGGCCATAGCAGGCATTAGACTGAAACTGGGTATATCTTTGTGTTCATTATTTTCTTACATTTTCGTACCCTAATTTATATTTCATCAGTAACTTTGTGAAATATTTTTAAATACCCTATTCACCCTTCCTCTAGGGTATATTGCACGATCCTACACAATAGTTATGCTACTACCCTACTAATGTAAATCAAAAATCATAATGCATTAGTCCAATTACTAACACAAACAATAGAGAAATAAAGCATACTATCATGTCTAAAACAATTCAAGGTAGATATTCCTAATCGTATCCACTGTCCAACTATTAGCGAAAGAACTGGTTCATAAGATCCACGAAGAACGTAGGGGCATTGTTCAGTTCAATGGATATGAAAAATCACTCATATGGACTGTAACGACCCTAATTTTTAGTAAAATTATTTAGGATATTTAATTGGTTAAATAAAATAAAATAATGTAATGATTAGGGGATTGAGATTTGTGATTAGTAAGGGTAGCCATGCCATGTTAACAAATGAACTAACATGAGTTAAAATAAAATAAGTTAGGGAAGTTAGATAAGGGGAAAAATAGGAATAAGTATATAACCTAAACCCTTACACTCATTCATTTCATACGTTCATTTGCAAAAATTAAAACTAAGAGATCGGCTACCATTAAGCAAGAATAAGAGGAAGATAAGCTAAAGGAAGAAGCTAAATCAACTTAATCCATCCTCAAATCTCGAACTCCTTAATCACAAAGCTAAGGTGAATAATAACTACATCTCATGTTTCTATTTTTTTCGGTTTTAGGTTAAATCCGAATTATTTTGCAAGGTTTTTCCATGTTTTGATTGTTAAATATATATATATATATATGCTTGTTGATGATTTAAGATATTTCATATGGATTTTATGATATGTTTTAATGAGAAAACCATATTAAATGACATCCAAATGCCTTGTGATTTTAGATATGGATCAAAAATGATAATTTAGAGATGGGTTTAAATTTTCATAATTTTTTGAATTAATGTGGATTTTATATTAATTTTCTAGTGAGGAAAATGGATATTTGGGTTTAAAATAATTTATGGCTAAATTATATATGTTTTGGGTCTAAAATTTATATATGTTAGAAAGCATATTAAAAATGATTTAAGGAATTTCTGTAGAATTTTCCTAAGTGTTTTAATGAATATATAAAATTATTTACGGTATGAGACTAAATATTTTATATATTTATAAAAGGAGAAGGGGTAGGTTGCATATAATTTAATTTGTTTATTTCTAAAATTTTGGCAAAACTTTTAGAAAAGAAAATTAGCAACCAACAATATTTTTGGCAAACAAGGCAGCTAGTTGAAAATTTACTTTAAAAAGCTAAAAATCATGTTTTATATGCTTTTTATATGTTTCGCCACTTTCGGGGCCGAGGTTTCGATTGAGTACTTCCGCCTCCATCACCTTCAAAACCAATGCACATAGTATCAAAGACTTGGTACATAGTGAATTGGATATAGGCGAAAGGTACTGGGTCGAGGCAATGGGTTCCAACGGGGTAGAAACCTTACTTTGCTTTCAAATGAAAATGCGCCTGCTTTGCTTTCGAAAGGAATGCTTTCGACTTGATTGGCTTCGGACTAGGTCAAATTGATTTAAGGAATAATTTTGAATGAGGTTGCACCTTTTGTTTAAGTAAATGCTTTCGAAGGGGTTGAAACCCATGCTGTCGCTTTCTACCTTTCGAAGCAAATGGTTTTGAAAGGATACTTTGTTTTTAAAACTTAGCCACTTCTCCACTACTTTTGAAGGGTTGGTTTCGATACCATCACTTCTTTACTTAGGAAATAGCTTTCAGAAGAGTGCTTTCGACTTAAATGTTTTATGACTCTTTTGTTCTGTTAAAGGTAGAACCCAAAGGTTTCGAAAGGAAAGGTTTTTAAATGGTTTCGAAAGGTTTCCACATGTTTTACTTCAACCCAAATGCTTTCAAAAGGTTTGATGTTTACAAAGGATTTTAATGCTTTTTAAAGGTCTAAATGAAGGTTTCAAAGGGGCAGTTCCCCAATGGTTTCGAAAGCTTTAAAAGGAAGGTTTCCAATGTTTTCGAAAGGCAATGTTAAGTGGTTTAAAGATAGAATGTCTAAGGTTTTAAGGCTTTCGAAAGGGATGTTTTCAATGTTTTTGAAAGGTGATTATAAATGGTTTCGAAATGGTATGTTTTGGCCTTCGGCTTAAGGTTATAAATCAAAGTTGTTTACTTGGTTTTGAAAGGGATACTTTCAATGGATTCGAAATGGGAACTTTCAAAGGTTTAAACGTTTTCATCAACAAAGATTTGAGTAAAGTATATATAACATGGCAAGGTGATTTGAGTAAAGCGTAGAGTATATTTTCCTTGTTTAAAGTATGATTTAAAGGTTTAAATCAATTTGAAAGAAAAGGTTTTCAAGGAAAATTTATGGGTAGTTAACCCTAAGTAAAATGACCCAGATATTGGAATACTAGATGGGATCGGTATAGGGTCGCACCCTATACATTAGCTATTAGCCCCTAGCTAATTTAGTCCAAAATTCCAGTGTGTAAGGCTTTGTCACAGGTAAGACTAAAATGATGTTACACACAGAAAGGAATATACAGAGTGAGGATAGGTTATTGGTGAGCCCGCAAAACCATTAGGATCGGTTAACCTTGGAGAAGTAAGTTAAGGGCAGACTGTCCAGAAGAGGAGTATCTAAGAGTAGTTAGATTATTTGTTTATTTTGTCTTGTGGGCCGGAGTCAGCCAAAGGTTAGTAGTAAGCCAAACAAAACTATATTGTTCGGGCAGATAGTCCATTTGTTACCTGATTTATATGCTTTCATGATACTGATATTATTGTTTTAACCAGTTTTGGTTGCAGGATTAAGATTTGCAAAAGATATGTTTTAAAAGGATATTAGTTAGGGGAAACCCATTAAGCTAAGCGGGGTGGTCTCGCTTAATATCGTATAACCGAGATGTATTATTCACACCAGGCTTTATGTCTGACTCGAAGTTTATGTTTTTCCCTTTAAACTCTCGGGTGCTCAAAATTGATTTGAGTGGGCTGTGGGTTGAGGACTTTCAGGTTTTAGTGGGTGGACGAATAAAGCTTCCGAAGACAAGTACGAGGCTGAAGTTAGCTGTTTAGGAGTTGTTATGTTTTATTTCCGCTGTGTTACATTAAGTCTGTTATGATTATCTAGTACTTTGGTCAACCAAAGTGGCATCTTCATATGTCGCTCTCGGCGTATATTGTAATAATTATATTTGACCTGAACCTGAGAAACGTTTGGGATTATGTAACTTGGATATGAAAAGTTGTTTTGAAATGTAATCAAAAAATGTTTTAATCTGTGATGATTTTATTTCATATTCTAGTGCTTTTGATATTATGGATACCATTAACATTAGTCACCGGAAGTTAATACTATGGATGACTACAGCATCTATAGCGCTTAGCTTCGAGCCTCCAAATAAGGGATGTTACAACTTGGTATCAGAGCATAGGTTTATGAAAAACTTTAAACTAAAATGGTTTTTGAAAACTTAATCCTAAGGAATTAGAGATAAGATCGGGGTATGGGATAACGCTATAGTAATGTACTTGTATTTGTTATATATAAGTATACGCTATATCTCTTTTCTCCTGTCCCTCTTAGGTTATTCTTTTGTATCTCATGAGGCTTGAATACAGATATGGATGCTAGAAGTGGAAGAGTTAACCTTGGGGGAAGCACGACAACAAATGGAAATGCCAGACCAAATACGAAAAGGAACCAAGGTCAAGCACCAACGGGAAATGTGGGTGCTGGAGTCCCACAAGTTGACATGGGAGCAATGTACCAGTTCTTTGTCAACATGATGCAGGCAGGTGTTGCTGCTGGAGTAGTTGAAGGAGGAGTTTAGGAAGCTCCAATGGTCAATAACTATGCTATTTTGAGTAGGGATTACGCTCGGTTGGGAGGAAAGCCATTTATTTGTACCGAAGACGCAATTAAAGTGGAGAATTGATTACTTTATTGCAAGAGGATTTTCGCTGATTTGGGGCTCAATGATGAGAAGAAGAGAAGGTTTGCTTCTAGACAGCTTCAGGGAGCAACGCTGTACTTGTGGAACAGCGTTACAGTCGGAGTTAATGAGGAGACCATAACATGGGCTGAGTTCAAATGGAGTTTGTGGAAAGGCTTATGTCCAAGATTGCGAAGTCCACTATGCTTAGGAAGTTCGCTGAGTTGGAGCAGGGGGATATGACTGTACTTGAGTATGTGAGGAGGTTTGAGGAGCTAGCAAGATATGGCTATCCTACGGTTGAT
This sequence comes from Allium fistulosum, assembly GCA_030737815.1. Classification (NCBI taxonomy): domain Eukaryota; kingdom Viridiplantae; phylum Streptophyta; class Magnoliopsida; order Asparagales; family Amaryllidaceae; genus Allium; species Allium fistulosum. Next base: position 93,576,472 of record CM060905.1, read on the forward strand.
ACTAATATTAAGAGAAATGAGAAGTTCATCAGGGGGTTGAAGCCTGAGTTGGCAAAGGCTACATTACCGCATATTAGGGATCCATGTGATGTAGTAGTGGAAATGGCTTTGAGGAATGAGGAGATGCTTGCTTTTTTGGAGAGAAATAAGGCAAAGAAAGTCCAGGAGGGGCAGAGTCAGAAAAGAAAGTTTTTCCATAAGGAAGGAGCTCAGAAGGGCGGAGCTGCCAAGAAAGGAAAGTCGGAGGTTGTCTGTTACAAGTGTGACAAGACGGGACACTATGCCCATGAGTTCTGGACAGGCAAAGGAAAGAAAGCTGCGGAGAAGAAGGAAGTGAGGTGTTTCAATTGCCATCAAATTGGAAATTATAAGAACTAGTGCAAAGAGCCAGCTAAGGATGGGAAATGAAAAGTGTTTGCATTGGAGCCAGCAACCTCGAGACCAACAGCAGAGGAAAAAGGGAAAGCTATGTTGGGAGGTACGCTTCGGATTTATGGTATGTCAGTTAGCGTTTTGTTTGATACCAGTGCATCGTATTCTTTTATATCTCGTTGTTTAGTATATAAGATTAACCTAGAACCCTCATATTTAGTTACTTCCTTAAGGGTTTCAAATCCGATAGGAGGGTATGCGACACTTTGGATGAAGTGTGACCACCAAGAGTTTGATTTTTTAGGTCATACCTTTGTTTGCATTTTGCATGTGTTTGACTTCATAGGGTTCAGAATTATTTGGGTATGGATTGATTAAGTAAGTATGATGCTAAGATATTTTGCCATGATAAGAAAATATCGCTTAGACACCCTGACTGTAGTGACCGAATTGTATATACCGTAGAAAATCCTAGCCGTGAGGTGAATGCTTTGTTGCGTGCTGTTGTAACATCCCGTATCTAGAGACCAAAAGCTAAGCGCTACAAATACTGCAGTCATCTATAGTATTAACTTCTGGTGATAAAATATGATAATGCTAATGGTATCCATAATATCAGAAGCACTTGAATATGAACAAATTCACAGATTTCAAAAAACAACATTTTACTAATTACATTTCAAAACAAATTCATATCCAAGTTACATAATCCCTTAACATTTCCCAGGCAATGATCAAATATATTTATTACAACATACGCCAAGGGCGACATATGATGTACCCACTTAGTTGATCAGAGTCAATATAGTTATATCTGACTTAATATACACAGCGGAATCGAAAAAAAATAAAACTATAACTCCTAATTAGCTATCCTTCAGCCATCTGCCCGTCTTCGGAAGCTTTATCCGCCAAAACTAAAACCTGTAAACCTCAACCCTCAGCCTACTCAAATCAATTTTGAGCACCTAAGAGTTTAATGGGAAAACAAAAACTTCGAGTCAGACATAAAACCTGGTGTGAATAATACTGTTACATCTCGGTTGCCTGGTATTAAGTGAGACCACACCGCTCAGCGGAACAAGTTTCCCTTCACTAATATCCTTTTCAAAACATATATATTTTGCAAATCCTTTTCTGCAACCAAACTGGTTAATCAACTGATTATAATGATAATTAATAATAATAATAATAGCTATGTCCGTTAAGATATAATTAGGTAACTGATGAACTATCTATCCACAAGTAATAAATGGACTATCTGTCCGAAAACTGGGCTGATGCCTGCAAACTGAACTAGCTGTCCGCAAACTGGACTGACTGTCCGCAAGCTGGACCAACTGTCCGCATCATTTTCTTAGGGTTAACTACCCTTCATATTTTTTCTTGAAAACTTTTTCAAAATGATTTAACCTTATAAATCATACTTATACAAGGAAAAATATATTCTTAGCTTTATTCCAAGCTCTTTTGCCATATTATATATACTTTAATCAAAATAATGTTAACGATTGGCTCCACTCAACTAGTCAAACAAATCATCAATCCTCGACAATGGATATCAATTCTTTATTGTCCTCTCATTCAATTTATGATAATCGATACATAGCCTCAACGATCCATTCGGCTTCTTAGCAAACACTGCGGCTGCTCCCCAAGGCGAACTACTCGGCCTGATAAAAATATTGCCTTCTAAATCCACCAACTGCACCTTTAACTCCCTCATCTCTATAGGGGTCATCCTGCTTGGCGGCCTACTCACTGGTTCTGCTCCCGAAACCAAATCTATCTGAAACTCAATAGCTCGTTTTGGTGGCAATCAACTACAGGCTCAAAAACATCCATGAATTTTCTAACCATGAAAACTCGATTCAGCTCTTCTTCCAACTCTATAACACCCAGCAAAGCATTCACCTCACCGTTAGAACCTTCTACGGTATAAACTATCTGATCACTACAATCAGGGTGTCTAAGTGATATTTTCCTATCCTGGCAAAATATCCTGAATCGTACTCACTTAACCAATACATACCAAGAATAATTCCAAACCCCACAAAATCAAACACATGCAAACTGCAAACAAAAGCATGACCTAACAAGTCAAACTCTAATTGGTCACATCTCAACCCTAGAGTTGCATACCCTCCTATTGGATTCGCTACTCGTAAGGAAGTAACTAAATATGTGGGTTCTAGGTTAAGCTTATCTATCAAATATCTAGATATAAAAGAATGTGATGCACCAGTATCAAATAGAATGCTAATAGAAATACCATGAATCTAAAGCGTACCTCACAAAAGTGCCTTTCCCTTCTCCTGAGTCGTTGGCTTCGAAGTAGCAGGCTCCAATGCATACACCTTGCCCTTTCCATCCTTAGGGCACTCCTTGCACTGGTTCTTATAGTGGCTAATCTGGTTGCAGTTAAAGCACCTGACATTCTTCTTCCCAGTTACCTCCTTAGCCTTACTCTTCTCTAGAGAATCAAGAATCTCCTCATGCCCTAAGGCCATCTCCACTACAAAATCAGAAGGATCTCTAATATGAGGTAATGTAGCCCTTACTAACTCAGGCTTCAACCCCCTGATAAACTTCTCATTCCTCTTCATCACTGTATCCACTGAAGCATACCCATATCTGGCTAACTCCTCGAACCTTCTAGCATACTCCAGAACAGACATCTCTCCCTGCTCTAATTTAGCAAACTTTCTGATCAGAGCTGACCGTGTCATCGCAAACATGAACCTCTCCTGGAACCTCCCTTTGAAATCTACCCATGTCAAGGTTTCCTCATCCACACCAGCCGTCGCGCTGTTCCACCAAAACAAAGCTGCTCCCTGGAGCTGTCTCGAAGCAAGCCTCCCCTTCTGCTCATCATTGAGCCCCAAGTCTGCAAAGATTCTCTCGTAGTGCAGCAACCAATTTTCCAGCTCTATAGCATCCTGTATTCCCAGAAATGGCTTCCCTCCAAGCTTAGCGTAATCTCCGCTTAGCTTAGCATAATGGTTAACTACCAGAACTTACGAAACTCCTACCCCTGTAGCATCTCCTCCTACCACTCCAGCTGCAATTCCAGCTTGCATTATATTCACAAAAAACTGATACTTAGCTCCCATGTCCACCTGCAGGACTCCAGCACCCACATTCTCTGCTTGTGCCTGACATTGGGTCCTCCTCGCATTAGGTATGGCCTTTCCATCGGTTCCCTCCCCTTCTGGGTTAACTCTTCCTCTTCTATCATCTATATCTGTATTCAAACCTCATGAGATACAGAAAAATAACCTAACAAAGTTAGGAGACTAGAGATAAAGCGTATACATATATATATAGCAAATACAAGTACGTTACTATAGCGTTATCTCATACCCCAATCTTACTCTAATTCCTTAGGATTATGTTTTCAAAATCATTTTTTGTTTAAAGTTTTTCATAAACCTATGCTCCGATACCAAGTTGTAACATCCCATATCTGGAAGCCAAAAGCTAAGCGCTACAGATGCTGCAGTCATTTATAGTATTAACTTCTGGTGAGAAAATACGGTAATGCTAATGGTATCCATAATATCAGAAGCACTTGAATATGAACAAAATCACAGATTTCAAAAATCAACATTTTACTAATTACATTTCAAAACAAATTCATATCCAAGTTACATAATCCCTTAACGTTTCCTAGGCAATGATCAAATATATTTATTACAACATACGCCAAGAGCGACATATGACGATGCCCCCTTGGTTGATCAGAGTCAATATAGTTATATCTGACTTAATATACATAGCGGAATCAAAAAAAAATAAAACTATAACTCCTAATTAGCTATCCGTCAGCCGCATGCCCATCTCCGGAAGCTTTATTTGCCAAAACTAAAACTTGTAAACCTCAACCCTCAGCCTACTCAAATCAATTTTGAGCACTCGAGGGTTTAAGGGAAAAACAAAAACTTCGAGTTAGACATAAAGCTTGGTGTGAATAATACGGTTAAATCTCGGTTTATTGGTATTAAGTGAGACCACGCCGCTCAGCGGAACGGGTTTCCCCTCACTAATATCCTTCTCAAAACATATATATTTTGCAAATCTTTTCCTGCAACCAAACTGGTTAATCAACTGATTATAATGATAATTAATAATAATAATAATAGCTGTGTCCTTTAAGCTATAATCAGGTAACTAATGAACTATCTGTCCACAAGTAACAAATGGATTATCTGTCCAAAAACTGGGCTGACTGTCCGCAAATTGGACTAACTGTCCACAAACTGGACTAATTGTCTTCAAACTGGACTAATTGTCCACATCATTTTCTTAGGGTTAATTACCCTTCATATTTTTCCTTGAAAAACTTTTCAAAATGATTTAACCTTATAAATCATACTTATACAAGGAAAATATATTCTTGGCTTTATTCCAAGCTATTTGGCCATGTTATATATACTTTACTCAAAATAATGTTGATGAATTCTAATGAGGATTAGCTATCCTTCCAAAACAAGTTAAAACCCTTTTTTTAACTTGAAAACACTTAGGCTATATTACCTAGCTAATACATTCGAAACCTTTGTTTAAAACCTTTAAACAATCCTTTCGAAATCATTAAAAGTACCCCTTTCAAAACCAAGTAAATCCCTTTACTTAACCTAGCCGAAAGGCCAAATCTTTCCTTTCAAAATCATTCAAAATCTTCCTTTCGAAAGCATAAAAACCTTCCCTTTGAAAGCTCTAAAACATTAGACATCCTTCTTTAAAAACCTTTATGCCATTCCTTTCGAAAACATTGGAAAAACCTTCCTTCTTAGACCTTTCGAAATCATTGCAAAAATCTTACTTCAAACCTTTCGAAATCATTGGGGAACCACCCCTTCGAAACATGCATTTAAAACTCTTTCGAAAGCATTAAAACACTAAACCTTTCAAAAGCCATTAGGTTCAATTTAAAACATGTGGAAACCTTTCGAAACCATTCAAAAATCTACTCCTTCGAAACATTTGGAAATCGTCTCGGTCGAAACCATTTGAATTATGCTTTCAAGTAGAGCAAAAGGATCAGAAACCCATTAAAGTCGAAAGCATCCCTTTCGAAATCATTCCTTAGTAAAGAAGTGATTGTGTCAAAACCATCCCTTCAAAAGCATCGGAGAAGTGGCCAAATTTTGGAAAACAAAGTAACCCCATCGAAACCATCTGAGTCGAAAGGAAGAAAGCAGCAGCCAAAAGGTTTTGACTTAGCTGAAAGCAGTCATTTAAAATAAAAGTGCAACCCAATCGATACCATTTCTTTAAATCCATTTGACCTAGTCGAAAGCCAATCAAGTCCAAAGCTACTTCGTTGAAAGTAAGCAGGCGCATTTTCATTTAAAAGCAAAGTAGTGGTTCAACCCCTGGTTTCGACTCTATACCTTCCGCCTACATCCAATTCACTACGTACCAGTTCTCTGATACTTGGGCATTGGTTTCGACAGTGTCGGAGGCAAAGGTAATGTGGTGGAACCTGGTGCCGAAAGCATCGAAATAGTGAAAAACATGTTTATTTGTCCTTTTAAACTATTTCTTTGTACCTAACCTGCCTTGTTTGTCGAATTGTGATTGGTTGCAAGTTTATCTTTTCTAAAAGTACTACCAACTTTCCAGAATTAACAATTTAAATTTATTTACAAAAAGCCCCTTCTCATTTCATAAATATATAAAACATTTGTTAGCACCAAAATTGGTCACTAACACCCAAAGAGAGTTTTGTGTAGAGAGATTAATAAAGAAGATAAATTAAAATAGAGGGATGCAAGCTAAATTAATTGTAGAGAATAAGAACACCAGATTTATAGTGGTTCGGCGTAGCTGCCTACGTCCACTTTGAGTTTTAATCTTTATTGCTTTCACAAGTAGTTGAATACAGATACAATCCGTACACTAGTGACTTGAATACAAGTTTTAACTGGAAAAGAAAGAGTCTTGAAAATGGCAGAGTATCCCCAGTGTTCTAAAAAAAGGTCCCTTTCACGGTGTCCCTGCCCTTTTATTTATAGACGAAGATGGGTTGAACTTCCCTCATGGGCCTAGGAACAACGTACCTTGGCCCGTGGTAAGTAACTTCTGCGCACCGAGCCATAGATGCCGAACAGCAATTGCCGAGCGAGGGGAGGTGTGCCGAGCGAGGCCTCAGTGCCGAACGGCATTCGTATGTCGAGCCACACACCCAGGCCGAACAACCTTTCTATGCTGAGCGAGGTGAGATGCCGTACGACCCTTCAATGCCGAGCGAGGTGTGATGCCGAACGACCCCTCAATGACGAACGAGGTGAGATGCCGAACGACCCCTCTATGCCGAACGAGGCAACATGCCGAGTGACCCTGTCATGCCGAACGAGGTGAGATGCCGAACGACCCTTCAATGCCGAATGAGGCCTTGTGCCGAGTGACGCTCTATGCCGAGCGAGGGGAGGTGTGCCGAACGAGGCCTGTGCCGAGCCTCTTGTTACATGGTCAAACAACCGGGTAACACTTGCCCTCCAAAGTATATCATGTGGATGAACATGATGCGCTTTGAATCATGAGTACTCCGTGTTTTCTTTCGACCTCTTGAATGCCGAACGAGGCATTGTATGCCGAACGACATACTGATGCCGAACGAGGGAGGTGCCTTGACTAGTTCTACCGGTCACTGTCTTTTCGCCTTCCCTCTTTCCTATATAACCCAATACTTCTCTTCTTTCCCCCTTTTACTTTTACCTCCACTCTAACATCCTTACAAACTCGTCTTTCTCCAGACTTTCGCCAACATCTCAACCTCCCTTTAGACTCTCGAATCTTACACGTTACTCCTTGACTACCCTCAACAACAAATCTGAGTGGATTCCACTTCTAAATTGAGCACCTCACTAGACTTCAACCCCTTCTTCTAGGTACGAACCTTTCACTTGCTCGACTTTCTCCAATTAGGGATTTTGGACAAGACTTGAATTTATGACCTTCCTCTAATCCACGAATACGCGTAGATAAGGAAGGTGGATCCGAGGTTTAAGCAAGCCTTAGGATTAAATGGAGAGGAGGATGGAAGAGGGTGTCGGTCCAGTAAGAACCGGTGAGGGTTGATATGGTCGGTCGAAGGTGGCGTGCGAATTGGAGTGGTGATCGCCTGGCCACCTTGGAGGGTATCTAGTTTGTTCGAAGAAATGAGTTGGAGGAGGACGTATGGTTGTGGTTTGGCATGAATTCTGCATGCCGAACGATGTGAGGGAGTGTAGGAGTGAAGTTGAAGTTGGGTTTAGCATGCCGAGCGACGTGGCTCGGTATGACCACGGCTCGACATGACTCCCTTATGCCGAACGGGGTAATAGGGAGTGCAGGAGAAAAGTAGGAGATGGGTAAAGTGCCGAGCGATGCGGCTCGGCATGACTTGCCGAAGGACTCATCTGTGCCGAGCGGTAGAGATGGAGGGTAGGAAGGAAGTTGGAGTTGAGGGCAAAATGTCGAGCGATGCGGCTCGGCATGACTTACCGCATGTCGAACGGTGGAGAGGGAAGGAAGGAGAGTGGTGTACAACAACAATACTAGTCTAACACAATGCATTGTTGACTTAACTTACTTTTTATGCTCGAACATATGACAATGAACAAGGACAAGGACTTAAGCAATTAAGCATATCGGAAAATCCAGACTGATAACTCCTCTTTTTTGACAACTATAAACCTTAATTTAACTCCTTCAACGTACAGTGTCGATGTCGAGTTCAAAACATAAACCATCTTACGACAAGCTCTCGTAGACGGTCAGCGATGACGGTCTTCGAAGATGATAGTTCAAAGCCTAACTTTATTTCATCAACTCTGTGACTTGTAATTCTTTGGCACTTATACTTGAATGGCTGCACTAGTTCACACACCACACGGGGGGGGGGGGGGGGGTATTTTTGTTGTTATGTCTAATGTCGATCGTTTTTCAAGTATAGTTTAAACAGGTGTTTCATCAGATCCAACATTCATCAAAGATGTCTAGGAAATCCAGCTCTGCCACAGTCTCAGATAGACATGAGAAAACTTCACGACAGGAAGTAGTTGGAACTTCAAACCCATCGACTACTCATATACAAGATATTCCGAGTCCCACGATCGCATCCGTCGACATGGCTCCCGATGCCTTGGATGCAGCGATCTTTATAGATAACCCGCTCGATTCTCAAGCTTCGAGAATTAACGAAAGCGCTCTTCGTCGCATATGCTCAATACACGGGATTCCTTTCGACGATGTGTTGGTTCCATCGGGACAAGATCGTCCTCACTTGCCCTAGTCGGATATACGGCCTGTAATAAATTTATGTGCTGGGTTGGTAGTGTGCCACCATTCAATTCCTTCCTCCGTGACCTGTTACAGTATATTGAGATAGCTCCATCACAGTTACATCCTAACAGTCACGTGTTCGTATATGGCACGTGCATTCTCTTCATAAGCGTCCTTTTTAGGCTCCTGACTCCTGGCGATATCCGCTATATTTATCGTTTCAAGAGACGATCCGACAGCCCATCATTTGTATTTCTTGAGCCGCATAGCAAGTGTCAAATTCTGACTGGGGCATGGAGCAAATTCGCCCAGCATAAGCAGGAATGGTTCTACGTGCGCTGTCCCCCTGGCTTTGCAAGGAGATGGGTGGAAGGGAGTGAGTCTCTTTTCTAGATCAATACTTGCATTAAGCGGGAATTGCACCATTTCTAATTCTTTCTCTACTTTTACAGGTATCAGCCCACGTCCTGAAGGCTCCGGGTACTCTGAGGCCGTTGAAGCTATCCGAGCTGTCTCCGCGGAAGATCGGGATATCAGGTCTATCATTTCTAATGAAATTCTCTCGAAATTCGACCTGCTGGCGGAAGGTCACCGAATAAGTCTTCCTCATGGCGTCACTATAACCAAATCTGCCTTGGATAAAGGCAAAAGGCAAGCTGGGCATTCAGCACGTGATGCCCCTGACACACTTGAGGAGGAGGAGATTAGAGAAGCTAAAATGCCCGAAGTTCCGGGTAAAAATGTTAGTTATGCTTAGGAGCCGGTAGTTGAGGTTCACGACATTGAAGTAACGCCTCCTCCTTCAAAGGGAAAGAAGAATTTGACTTACAAATTGAGGAAAAACACAGCAGGCAGAACCTCTAAGGTCACAATCACTCCAGTAGAGAGAGTCATCTCCTCAACACTTAGAGAGTTCATTGAAAGGCTTGTCGGACCTCACTATTCCCGACGATTTGCTTAATTACGGCTTCGATGATCCGGAAGCCTTGAAGCTTCGCTCGCCCGCGAAAGGCGATGGAGATGCTCAAGTCCAAAATCAAGGAGAGAAAACTCTAATTAGTAAAGCTAAAAAAACAGGTCCGTAAGGGGGAAACACTAGGACACACACGATAACACTTACACTTCACCCTGCACTTAATCTTTAGTCAGTATGTGATTCTGGCTAACCCGCAGTCATTTAATTTTTGTGCAGGTGATATGGGGCGTTCTCACGGATTTGACCGCCTCTGCGGTTCCTCTATTTTCCATTATTCTAGACGAGATTCGGGCTCCAGCAAACGTCGGGATAGAGATGATGGCAGCAACAAAGATTACCGCTCCCGGGATTCGTCATCCCGAAGGAAAACTTACCATCAGCCTTCATCTCATTACAATTCTCCTTCTCACCCGGAACAAGGCAGGGAGAAATTTGGTCATAAAGGGTCCCAGTCCGATACTCCCCCGATCAACACTCAGGCTCTTCCAGCACAAGGCCTCACAAGAAACTGTGGTTTCAAAACCAACTCCTCCTACTCCCGCACAAGATCCGTCGGTATTGGAAAAGCTGGCCGAGCTCAAGGCTACGTTCCCTAAAATATGCTTTGATGGTCTGAAGTTCCTTCTTGCGATCCATCCCATTCCGGGACACGTCAAGAAAAGCGCCATTGCATGTAACAATGATGTCTACGTCCAACATGACGCATTCGTCCATTTGGTTGAAAAAGTCTCGGAAGTCTCTATTGAGCGTCAACATGAAATCGACCGTCTGAAGCTCGCGGCTATTTATGACAAAGACATCATTAAAGCTCAGGATGAAGAGCTCTCTTCATAAAAGTCTCGACTCGAAGCTGCTCAAAATAATGCTAAAGACACAGCGGAGGCCGTTAGTCGTCTGGAGACGACACATAAGAAAGAAATTAACGAAGCGGTTCAATGTTGCGGGGCCTTAGCTTTAGAGAAAGATTCTGTTCAAAAGGATAGAGACGTGCTCACTCAACGAGTCAAAGAGCTGGAGGAGCTATTTCTCAAAGAGAAAAAAGAAAAGGTGGCTGCTCAAGAGGAGTCACAACGTTACTGCGACGAGATTGTCGCTACACGACTCCTGAAGACAAAGCTTGACGAAGAACTCTCCAAGGTCGAGACGCTGAAGGACGAAGCCCGCGAAGAGGGAAAAAGGATAGCGTTTACGGAGATGGATCCTCGCCTCGAGGCGGCCACCGAAGCGGGTAGGGAGGAGATCAAATGCTTATTTAATCCGCTTATAGCCGAGTACAACGCTCGAGTCCTCATGCATCGTGACTTAACATTTCTCGACGAGGGTTATCTCGAATCTCTGGCCGAAGCATGGGAGACTTTAATCAAGATTAGAAAGGTTGAGTTGGGAACGAAAGAAGTCGATGAGGAAGCTTTAGTGAAAGAATTCCTCCGGGGGAACGAGCCTTCGGATCTGTCTGCAGCGAAGGCTCTCTACAACAGAGACTCCTCCTCACCGAAAGGAAAAGATGACATTGCCGGCCCATCCGGAGCCGAGCCTATAATTTCTCCCCCTATTCAATCGACTGATCGCCTACCACTTGACCCCTTCGAAAAACACGTCGGTTACGACCCAGAAGATCCTGGTCTCGGTATTTCTGTTCTGTCTCCCATTCCAGAAGGCGAAACTCCCCGAACAGTTGAGAGTCAACCAAATACTGGTACATAACTTTTCCTTCAGAGTTCAAAGGGTTCTCTCTTTCAGCGAGTGATAAATGTATTCTAACATTTGTGTAACGATACAGATTTTTCGCGTTCAAAAATCGACATCCATACTTTACATCGTACTCGAATGCCATAGATTCGACCGTTCAAATCCGAGTCACCGGAGCTTATAACACAGTTAAGTAAATAACACAGCGGAAGAAAAAGAATAATACATTGATATACAATATCTGATACAACAGAGTGATACAATGAATATCAATATACATCAGAGATATGATACAAGAAATAGCAGCGGAAAGAAAATAGTTAACACCGGCAGCGGATAGAATGTCTCCAATAGAATGCTCCAATCCATAGCTAGCGGAAAGCAAGGTCAGTCGTCCAAGGACTGACTAGCTCCAGATAATCTACTCAACCTGAATATCTGAAAAACCCAACTCTAGACTGCCCGTGTGGAAAATAGTGGGCACCCAGAGTTTAGGAAGGAAACAATAAACTCCGGATCAGTCATGGGACTGGTGTGAGCAAACAAAAATAGTTTATCTTTAAACAAACACAAAAGGCTTTTAAACATTGAAACCCGCAATGCTTTTTGAAAATGAAACTACCATAAGGCCTCCTGCCACACACACAATGCAATCGCAGAATTGGAGGAGATTTCTCCTTATGATAGTCAAACATGCTTACTACGCAAATGAAAAACTCTTTTGATATTATTGCTAGTGCATAGTGTAGAAAAACATTTCGAAAATATAATATAAATCTTAGCCAGCATACAACCATTATTGTATGCCTACGATAGCTACTACGTTCAATAGCAGGTTACCACCACATTCCATAGCAGGTAATACAACTAAAACCGTACAGAGCGCGTATTGTTTCTTTGGATTTCCAATAAATGATCAGGCTAAGGAACTTCCTTACCGAAATAGAAACGCCTCTGGAAAGACGCCCCGAATCCTAACCGGATCTCTGCAAACAAAAGGCCGACGCTACCTCACGCTGTACAGCTGTAACTAGGTAACTAACACACTGACGCTACCTCACGCTGTACAGCTGTAACTAGGTAACTAACACACAAGTATGTCATCCCCCGGTCGTAACCAACCTTTATCCGAGGATCCTCAATCGCAAGCAACAACCACAAAGTATAATCAGCACAGGTAAAATATCTGGGCTCCATACCATGATATCACCTTTTATCCAAAAAGAAATGACATACCCTAGGGGCGCTACCCCTACAAACCTTTGTCGCAACATTCCTGTTTCGACCATTACCGGGTTGTGAGGCTCGACGAAGTCTCGTCTACAAAGCTACGCTTTTTCACAAAGTCACGCTTTTTCACAAAGCCACGCTTTTTCACAAAGCCACGCTTTTTCACAAAGCCACGCTTTTTCACAAAGCAACGCTTTGATCAACAATGATCAATCAGCACTTCGTATGCCACATTACCAAATTGGGAATGTATCACTAGTAACCATCAACTACATAACCTCTGAGCTCGTACGTCTCAGAGAAGGGTGTTAAGCTAAGAGAATAAATTCTCCGCCACCAATAGAAATGTATTTGATAGAAACCAGCTTTACATCTCAAAGTGTAACGTCAGACACACATCCATACAAGTCTGTTCCGGGTTCGAACAGAACCGAAGGCACTTCCAAAGAAGCCCTTGCAAATCCGGGTATTCACAATCCCGATCGGACTTCCCATCACTAAAGGTGATAAAAATCTCTATACCGGGGATCAGCCGATGCAGAGACAATCAATGGTAATCCTTTCATTTTCGAAAGTATCCGGTCTTCACCACCGGTCTTCAAATGCTATCCATATACGTCGTATCATTATTCGGAATGGATTATATGACACAAAGGTCCTCTCCCGGCTAAACCGAATAACGAGCGCAATTAAAAATCATATGGATACTGGGGTCTCAGTTAAATCACAGCTTTAAGGCCCAAAACCTTTCATTCGAATGGTTAAAACAAATTACCATTTCCAATCTTTTAAACAAAAAGATTCATTTCAAAAACCTTCAATGGTTTAAACAATTTCCACACTCTTAATCTTTTAAACAAAAAGATTCAATTCACAAAGTTTACCCCATTCATAGATTTTCAAATCGATTTCCATTTCAATTTGATTAACTCGTTAAATCTTTAAATCAAGATTTAAATTATAGCTTTCAAAACTCGTTTCCAAAGATTCATTCATAGTCTTCCAAAACAATTCCAATTCAAGTTGGATTAACTCGCCCGGTCTTTGAATTAAAGACTCATTTCATAATTTTCAAAATACTTCAATTCCATTTCAAACTCGAATTCAAATTTAAATCAAATTATTTAAATTTTCCAAACTCAATTAAGTTATTCAAAATAACTTTTATCTTTGAAACTCATTTACAAAAGCTTTTCACTTTAAACCCAAATTACCAATTTCAAAAACATTAAATTTAAATCATCTGTGATTTAACCGATTTCCACGTGAAATCCATATTTGTGTGTGTATGGTGTAGTCCAGGGGTTTTACACACAATAGTGCAACATCAATCATCACAGATATATCGATAAGCGGTATAATCGATAACGCTTATCTTCATTCACAGATTCATAGATAAAATAAATTTATCGGTCACAAAGATTCACTATTACAATTCAATGTGGGTTTCGAATAACCAACTGGAATCCGACTCCCTGTCGCATCGAAATTCAAGTGCCGTTTTACGGGCCAAGGGGTTGCATATTCATATAACAATATATATCACAGAAACAGAAATCACATCTAAGCACAAAACATAACATAGCATCGCATCACATAACTAATATATCCATCCATCACATAGCATGTAATAAAATATCAAACATATATAAGTAAGATCAGTTAATTGTTTGAGTAATCCAAATCAGTTTTAATTACTTACGAAAATTACTAATCCTAGTTAATTAATAAATTACAGATCATTTTGATTAATTATTCTTTAATCATTTATTAATTAACCGTTAACAATAAATTAATTAACCTTTAATTATAATTCATCAACCTTTAATTATTTAAATAATTAATCTTTAATTATAAATTTCACCATTTAATTGATTGTCTTTAATTAATAAATTAACCCTAAATTAATTACCATTTAATTAATTTTCCTTAATTATAAATCAATTAGCTTTAAATTAATAATTAATTGATCTTTAGTTAATTTTAAATCATTAATCAATATAAAATTAACTTAACTTTTAAGTTAACACATTAAAACATCTAATCAACTTCTTAATTACTTAATTTTATTTAAAATAAACCCTTTTCAAATATAAGTTTAAAACATTTTAATTAAACTTAATTAACTTTAGAAATATTGTTATTTCAAAAACTTTCAACACAATTTCATATTTGTACTTAACAACAATCATTATTTTAAGAAAAATAAGTTTACAAATTGAATTGACTTAAATTTGTTCAAGTTTTAAAAACTGGAAATTAAAAACCCGAGACCTGCTTCAGGTATTCCCCGAGAAAAATACCCACTTACTTCGAGTTTTGTTCAAAGTTTACCCGAGTGCCAAATTTCAATTTTAAAAATCTTTTAAGTGTTTTCGACCCGAGTATCTCACGAAATTGCCCCGAGTCTCTCCCCTGTTAACTTCGAGTAAACTAAGAATAAACGCGAGAAATAAAAACCCGAGACCTCTGCTACCATGCAACTTCATCCCAGACCCACTTCTTCTCCCCTGCTTCATTTTTTCCTTCTTATTTTTTTTTCTCAGTTTATACTTAAGTTAAACAAATAAACAGCTGAAGAAAACTCACGTGCCCCAGGTTACTCGAAGCACCTTCCCCTTCCCCTCGAGTTCCACTCGATACGAAGCCGCCATGGCCTCACTGATACGTTCACGCCACCGTGCACGTGCACGGTGGTTCGCCGACCCTCCGGCAACTCGCACCACCACCAACAAACCCCAAATCACCTTCTCGTTCGAAATCAAAGGCTAGTTGCTCGAATAATGGTCGAACTCAGAAAAATGCCTGAAGCTTGAACCACTGTTACGAGCAACCACAGAAAAATTCCTTCGCCCCTCCAACACTGACCACCGGAGGCGAAACCACTTCACCTACGCCTCGCCTATACCCTCCTCGACCTTCATCCAAAACCACTTACCACCCGATCTCGTCACGGTGACGAAAACAAATTCCAACCGAGCACGAAGGAAACAGGAACCCAAACCCTATATTCGATAATACCCAAAAATTCACGCAATCGAAATTTTTTTTAGCATTTTTCCTGTGATGTTACATCTTCAAGCTTGCATCATACCAAATTTCAACAATTAAAATTAATTGAATCAACCGATATTGACAAAAATGCAACTTTTATTCATATCCAAACTACACCTTCAATATTGATCAAAATATCATCGTTTCTATTTTAAAAATCCTAATTTTGTATGTTAAATCAAGATATGGGATCCAATCTTCAAATTAAAACATTCGAATTTTTAGCTTTGGATTTCTTTCTTACTTAAAACCTGTATAAACAGTTTCTAAATTCCACTGCATGCTTGAAACCATTTCCAGGTTAAAATTTAAGTTTAAACAACCTATTTGGTTATAAACTCTAAGCTTAAGATGTTATATATGAAGATGTATGAGTTTCTTTACATTTTCTTTGCTCAGGAATCTTAAAAACTGAAGAACATCACAGAATTACCCTTCCAGATAACATCTTAGAACAACATACTTACTATATATAGTAAACACAAGATTTACATAACTAATTACCGAACTTAAGCTTTAGAAATAGTTTGTTTACTCACAGGTAAAAGAAACAAAGAGGTCTAAAAGAAATATTTGCTCACCTGTATGAAGAGCAGAGGATACAGGGAAGCTTGTTGAACTGATTGAAGCTTTTGTTCTTAGGCTTGAAATGTTTTGTTTTAGTTGCTTTTAATTTGCTTGTTTTCCAGGCTGAAGACTTTGCCTTGTTTCCAGATTTTAATCCTTTGCATTCCATCTTCATTTGAATTTTCCAGGTTGAATTTTTTTTTAGTTTTCAAAATGATATTTTCCTTATATTTTTCTCAGCTCGAACTGAAATGAGGAAGACTTGATAAAAATGAGTTTTCAGGGTACTCATTTTGTACAAGTCGATATGAGTTGTTTGTACAAAAATAGGTAGGGATATTTTTTTTCCTTGTTGGCTGAAATGAGATGGCATTGATTTCTTTGGTACCATTTTGTTTACCAGGCAAGATCTTGGAGGCTGATATATTGATTTGGTGGCCAAGCATTAATTAGGCTTTGTACAAATGGTTATTTTATTTGATTGTATGTTTGAATATATACTTGCATTTCGGCTGATAGATAGCATATTGTGGCTGAAGGTACTTGAACATGATGGCTTCATTAAATTGACTTTATACAAATGTATATTTGTTTAAACTTATCTTTAAACACTTTTGTTGTTGTCTGGTTTCATACTTGTATATTAGTTTTCTTTTGTAAGCTAATTCATATGTATATTTACTTTGTATTGTTTTCCATGTGTATATATTTTTGTTTCATTCTTTTACAAGTGTTTGTATTTTCTTCTTTGTTTATTTTATTACTTAAGAATATGAGTGAACTCCTATTTTATTCTATTTCCTTTGATTATATTTTGTATCTATTTCGTATTATTTTGTATTGATTTATGATATCAAAATTGTACTTTATATCGTATGAACTATATGTATTTTTCTATAATTTATTTCTATCTCCATTATTTATTTTGAATCAATTAAATTTGTTATTAGATTTTATCCAATGCATTTATCTTATACTTTTATATCTTATATAATTTGTATCTTTATTTTCAAACCATTTATTTACGATTTAAATTCAAGTCAAATATGTATACATATATTTATAATTTCAAATTTACTCATATATGCCCATTAACATATATATTCACATATATACATATATTTACAATATTTTTATATTTAAATGATTTATACAACATTTATTTGAGTTCGGGGAAACTCGCATCACTTAAATCGATTAATTTCACAAATTGTCTTCAAAAATTCAATTAATTATTAATTTAAATTTAATTAAAATCTGGGGTCGTTACAATTTGTTTCTTACGATTCCGCGTAGGTCATCCTGATCCCGTACCTACTGCAAGGAGCGATGCTGCCACGGAGAAGGAGGAGAAGGTGGGAGAAACAACGCAAGCGGAAGAGACCCCCGGACCTGACGCTCAAGTGATTGAGGCGCTTAATGAAGACAAATCCGACAATCCGTCGTCTGTTGAAGAACATTACGAGATTGAAATTACTGGCACCTCCAAACACACTGCAAAGCTGAGTATGAAGGAACAGGTCGCCGAAGAGGGGAGAAAGAAGGCCGAAATTAAGGTCGAGCCTCAAGTGGTAGAACTCAACGACCCACTGAAAAGGCCTTTGAAGATTATTCTTCCAGGTGGGATCAGGCCGTTAGAAGTTACTCCTTCCTCTGACACCCTTTCTCATGTGAGCAAAATGTCCAATAGAAAACGCATGGGGGAGGAGTCGTCTGAGAAATCGGAGAAGGAGAAGAAGTCAAAGAAGTAAATATCATGCTCGTTCAACGAGAATCAGCTTGGATTATGTAATTATTAATTATTTTTTCATTTTCATAGCCGTTGTAGATAGACTTTTTGCCCCGAGTTTGGGAGAAGTTGTAGTAGGACTTCATTTTGAATTAATGAATAAAATTTCATTCTTTGTCTTTCAAATGACTTCTGTTGTTCAGCTCACTGTATAACTTGTAGTCGAAATTTGAAACCTTGTGAATTATATAAGCCCTAGTTCACTTCCATATGACTCGAAGATTTTTTGAATCGCTTATGCTCTGATCCGTACTCTGGGAACTCAGAACACTCTAGTCCACGCTCAGGGGAGTTTGGAGATTTTGAAGTTATTTACACTCTAGTCCGCACTCTGGGGACTCGGAGTACTCTAGTCCGCACTCTGGGGACTTAGAGATTTTTCAGTCGTTTATACTCTGGTCCGCACTCTGGGGACTCAGAGTACTCTAGTCCGCACTCTAGGGACTTAGAGATTTATCAGTCATTTATACTCTAGTCCGCACTCTGGGGACTCAGAGTACTCTAGTCCGCACTCTGGGGACTTAGAGATTTATCAGTCGTTTATACTCTAGTCCGCACTCTGGGGACTCAGAGTACTCTAGTCCGCACTCTGGGGACTTAGAGATTTTTCGGTCATTTACACTCTAGTCCGCACTCTGGGGACTCAGAGTACTCTAGTCCACACTCTGGGGACTTAGAGATTTTTCAGTCGTTTATACTCTAGTCCGCACTCTGGGGACTCAGAGTACTCTAGTCCGCACTCTAGGGACTTAGAGATTTTTCAGTCGTTTATACTCTAGTCCGCACTTTGGGGACTTAGAGTACTCTAGTCCACACTCTGAGGACTTAGAGATTTTTCAGTTGTTTATACTCTAGCCACACTCTGGGGACTCAGAGTACTCTAGTCCACACTCTGGGGACTTAGAGATTTTTCATTTTTGAATGCGCGTTCATATGCCAGACAGAATAACGCAATTTAAACTTCGTCGCTGAAGTGCACTATATGGTAACAGCAATAGTTCATGGAAAAGACGGCTTCAAGCCTTTATTGATCATAACAAATAAAAACAGACTAAATTGTCTTATTACATGCTGACAACTAAAAAAAACGAAAGGAACGTAAACTGGAAATAATTACAACTAAAATGCGAAATAGTTGTGCTAAGTGTAAAACGGCGCAGGTGTTCGCCATTCCATGCTCGGGGGAGTGTCGCGCCATCTACGGTCGCTAGCTTGAAAGTTCCTTCTCCAAGCTTCCGTTCGATGACATATGGACCTTCCCATGTGGGATTCATATATGATGGGGCCGGAAAGACTCGCTTCAAAACAAGATCGCCCACATCGAAACTTCTTGGTCGGACTTTTTCATTATAATATCGAGCAATTCTATTCCTATGTGCAGCCGCTCTCAAATCAGCTTCTTCACGTTTTTCATCAACAAAGTCCAGTGATTCCAATAAGAGATTCTGATTCGTCTTGGGATCATAATAGGTTACCCGATGAGAAGGAACTTCAAGTTCGACAGGTATCACAGCTTCAGCGCCGTATGCCAAGGTGAATGGAGTATGGCCAATCGCGGACATGTGGGTGGTTCTGTAAGCCCAGAGCATTGTCGGAAGCTCATCCACCCACTTGCCTCTAGCCTTTTCCAAACGTTTCTTTAATATTGACTTGATTATTTTATTTACGACTTCCACTTGTCCATTTGTTTTAGGGTGAGCGACCGCCGAAAATCTTTTCTCAATGTGATATTTTTGGCAAAAATCTTTGAACTCCCTACTTTCAAATTGAGTTCCATTGTCCGTAATGATAGTTCGTGGGAGACCAAAACGGCATATAATGTTTCATACGACGAAATTGATGACCTTTTTGGTGGTGATTGTGGCTAAAGGCTCGGCTTCCGCCCATTTGGTAAAATAATCAACTGCAACAATTGCATATTTTGCACCACCTTTAGAAATAGGTAAGGAAACGATTATATCAATCCCCCAAATCGCAAATGGCTAAGGACTAACCATTTGCATGAGTTCCGTTGGCGGAGCTCTTGGGATTTTCGCAAACATTTGACATTTGTCGCACTTTCTCGCATAGTCTGCAGCGTCCCGATTTACAGTTGGCCAATAATATCCATAGCGGAGGATCTTTTTTGCGAGTGTTTGCCCCCTAGTATGGTCGCTACATTCTCCTTCGTGCACTTCCATCAAAACTTGTTTTACCTCCTCATGGGCGATGCACCGGAGTAGGGGAACCGAGAACCCCCTCTGATACATTATTCCATCTTGCATTATGTATCTTAAAGCTTTACGAAGGACTTGTCGTCTCTCGTTCTTCCTATCGGGCAAGGTTCCGTGTAGTATGTATTGTTTGAATGGGGTCATCCATGACTCCTTTTCAATTTCTATTTCTAGAATAAAATCTATCTCCATTTCGTCTATACTTGGAAATTGCAAAACTTGGACGGGAACCAAGCCCATTTGATGTGCATCGCCTGTACTTGCAAACTTTTCCAATGAATCGGCCTCCTTGTTTTTCTCGCAGGATACATGGGAAATATCATAGTATTGAAGGTCCGCCAATAGTTCTTGAACTCGTGCAAGGTATGGGGCGAGTCTTTGCCCCTTTGCTTGATAGTCTCCATGAACTTAGTACACTACCAATTGTGAGTCGCAAAAGATTTCAGTCGATCTTATTCCGAGTTCCCTGATAAGTTTCAATCCAGCAATCAACGCTTCATACTCAGCTTCGTTGTTTGTGGCTGGGAAATTGAGTTTCAAAGCGTAACAAATTGATCGGTTTTCGGGAGTCACAAGAATTATACCAGCCCCAGAACAACGGTTGTTGGATGCTCCATCAGTGTACAGTTTCCATCGAATAGGCGGAATGACATCATAATCGTTTGATTCGTCTAACATGGTGAATTCAGCAATGAAGTCTGCTAGTGCTTGCCCTTGTATGGCTCTTCGCGGTAGGTAGGTAATATCAAACTGACTCAACTCGATATTCCATTTTAACATCCTTCCAGAGGTTTCTGGTCGTTGGAGTACATGTCGCAAGGGTTGATCGGTATAAACATTGATCGAGTGTGCCTGGAAGTACGGACGTAGCTTGCGTGATGCAATCACCAAGCGGTAGGCCAATTTCTCAATTTTGGGATAATTTCTTTCTACCCCCGTTAGATGTTTACTGACATAGTACACCGGCTTTTGAACTCGGTCCTCCTCGCGAACCAAAGCTGTACTGATAGTGTGTTGGGACACAACCAAGTATACATACAATACTTCATGGTCTACAGGCTTCGACAACACCAGGGGACTTTCCAAATGCCTTACCAGAGCTCGAAATGCGTCTTTGCAATCGGGCGTCCATTCAAAATTTCTCTTTCCCTTCTTTATTACATCGAAGAATGGAATACACTTATCTGTAGCCCTGGATATGAATCGACTCAACGCGGCTACTTTCCCATTCAAGCATTGTACTTGCTTTATAGTTCTGGGTACTTGTATGTCTCGGATAGCTTGAATCTTCTCCGGGTTAGCTTCGATTCCTCGTGCATTGACAATGAAACCCAAAAACTTTCCCGATGCAACACCAAAGGAACACTTCAGTGGGTTGATTTTCATTCCATAATTCCTGAGTATATCAAACATCTCTGCCAAGTATCGAATGTGGTCATTTGACTGTCGTGACTTCACGAGCATGTCATCCACATAGACTTCCATTGTTCTACCAATTTGGTCTTTAAACATCCGATTCACCAAGCGCTGATAAGTCGCCCCTGCGTTTTTCAGCCCAAAAGGCATCACTACATAACAGTACAGTCCAACATCTGTGACGAAACTGGTGTGTTCTTGATATGGAATGTGCATCGGAATTTGATTGTATCCCGAGCACGCATCCATAAATGATAATAACTCATGCCCTACCGTTGAATCGACCAGCTGATCAATTCTAGGTAATGGGAAACTATCCTTAGGGCATGCTTTGTTTGAATTCGAGTAATCAACACGAGTCCTCCATTTCCCATTTGCTTTTCTCACTAGTACAGGCTTAGAGACACGTTCCGGGTAGGGGGCGTCGCGGACGAACCCATTGGCTTTGAGTTTGTCCACTTCCTCTTTGAGAGCCACGGACCTCTCCGGGTCCATGCCTCTCCTTTTCTACTTTACCGGAACGTACTTTGGGTCTATGTTCAACATATGACTCGCAATAGCGGGAGAAATCCCACACATATCAGAATGTGTCCAAGCGAAAACATCCAGATTCGCTCGGAGGAAATCAGTGAGATCCTCGGTCATCGAGGGGCTGAGTTGTGACCCAATCTTAAGTACTCACGACGGATCATCTCGGCTGACTGAAATGTCAATTGTTAGTTCAGCCGGCGCTGCTTTTTCTTCCCTGGGTTCCTCATCATCATCTCTCGGATCTATGTCTCTATAGATCCGATCATGTTGCCCGAGCCAGGGCTCGGGCATTACTTGTCAATTTTCAACAACTCGGTTGTGGATAGGGCTGTCCACAACCTTTCCCTTCTCTCTTCGCTGGGCCTCTCTTAGCTCAGCCACATAGCATGCATGACCAGTCGCCTGATCGCCATGTACAACACCAACTCCTTTGTCTGTCAGAAATTTTAGAGTTAAACACCACGGGGCCAAAGCTGCCCTGAATTCCGCCAAGGCCGGTCGACCCAGAAATACATTGTATGGAGAATCAACATCCAAAACTATGAAAGGTAGGATTCGCACCCTCCTACGTTCACCTTGCCCTAGTTCAACTGGGAATTCAACATAACCCACCGCATCGGTTGCAGCACCATTAAAGCCATGGATACGAGCTTTAGATGGTTTTAAATCTTTCGTCTCCATCTTCATCTGGTCATATGCTTTTTTGAAGATGATATTAACATAACTTCCACAATCAATCGGAATTCTTTTCACAAATGCTGGCCCGATTGTCGCAGATATGACCATCGGGTCAATGGTAGGAGCCTTCACCTGATCAGCATCTCTGCTCCTGAATACTATATCGTCCGTCATCATGCGTTGTTGTTTAGCGGGGGTCCCATCCTCCACATTCGAACAACAATCAAAATCCGCATGCCTCAAGGAGTTAGCATACCGCTCCATTTCTTGCCAGTTCTTATCTGCAGGGTGAGGTCCACCTACTATCGTGTTTATGACCAGTTTGCCCATGGTCCGAGCAGGCTCCTCAGGGTGATGTGGCGCTGGTGTGCGACCGGGATTGGACGTTCCCTGTTCACCCTCTTGAGGATTCTTTACAAACTCCTGCAACTTTTTCTGTCTAATCAACTTTTCTATTGCGTCATGGAGGTGCCTACACTCCTTGGTATTTGTTTGTACCAAAAATGGGCACAACACTCTTCAGAAGTTTTTGAAGAGATAAAATGAAGAAAATAAATGGAAAAGGAGGATTATCTAACAAAAACTCCAAAAAACAGATAGGAAAATAATAAAAATGCACAGGAACATAAGGATTTAGAGTGGTTCGGCGTATCGCCTACGTCCACTATGAAATTGTTCGCTTTATTGAAGTTTCTTTGATGATTACAATTGATTGCAGCAAGTTACAGCAAGTAACAATGATTTTCAGCAGTAAAATTTGTTAGTAGCAGCAGCAATGGAGTCTAGAACTGGATCCGGCAGAGTCTGGGCGTTGGAGAATTCAAAGAAGAAGAAGATCCCCTTTTCTGTATGCCCTGGGGCTCTATTTATAGGTGTAGGAGGCTGATATTTCGCTCAAATCTCGGGAGACTTCTTCTGGCATGTGAGTAGGCCCGCGCGACCAAGCCCGTGAAGTTTCGGCCCAATCTGTGATCGATACGAATGGATTTCGTATCGATCAAGATTGCATCCGATGGAGTCGAAATTTGGCGTGGACATTCTTTAGCATGCACGTAATCTTCTGTGAAAATTTCATAGCATTTGGATTTGTAGATCATGAGATATGATCGATGCAAGTTGGAGTTTTTCCATCCGCGATCGATACGAACGAATTTCATATCGATCAAGACTTGCTCCGATCGAGTCGAAATTTGGCAGGAACATTCTTTATGTTGTACGCAAGCTGTTGTGAAAATTTCATAGCATTTGGACTTGTAGATCATGAGATATGATCGATGCAAGTTGGAGTTTTTCCATCCGCGATCGATACGAACGAATTTCGTATCGATCAAGACTTGCTCCGATCGAGTCAAAATTTGGCAGGAACATTCTTTATGTTGTACGTAAGCTGCTGTGAAAATTTCATAGCATTTGGACTTGTAGATCAAGAGATATGATCGATGCAAGTTGGAGTTTTTCCATCCGCGATCGATACGAACGAATTTCATATCGATCAAGACTTGCTCCAATCGAGTTGAAATTTGGCATGAACATTCGTTAGGTTATACGTAAGCTCCTGTGAAAATTTGGTGGCATTTGGACTTGTAGATCTCGAGTTATGATCGATGCAAGTTTGGATTTCTGAACCGTGATCGATCAATATCTTGAGCATACAAACTCCGATTGACCTGAAATTTGGAACGTTGGCTCTTATCGCTTCGGTTGTCACGTCATATCAATTTTAGCTCGATCCGGACTCGGACAAAATTCATCGATATCCATAGTGAGCCTGCGTATAACCGATCTCCAAGATGAATTGTCATTGGTTTCTAGTCAAATTCTTGGTGTCACGGCCTTGCCAAAAGGCGGGATAACAGTATTGTGCCCGTAAGTCTAATGGAAGCAGCAATACTTCCCAATCCGATTTTGCTCTTCAGTAGACTCTTTTGGGCGTGGCTTTCGATATTGGTAAGTATTACAAGTTGACAGGTAAATATTTTCCAAAGATGCATTCAGAGGAGTGTATTCGTTGTAAGTTGGGATCCTTAGTTTCCACTTTCCAGCTTCCCTTTTCTTTCCGGGATTCCCCCCACCAGATCCTTTAGATTGTTCGGGCTTGTTTTGAACATTGACTTGTACCTTTTCAGAGTATTCACCAGATTGTTTTACAACGATGTTACTCTGCACAGCCTCCTTGCCATGTACCGGTGCATTTTCTCGCCTCGTCCACCTAGCTTCCTCCCTTCTTATAAATTGATGTGCTTTTGAATAAAAATGTTCTAGCGTAGTCAGGGGCTTTCCCGCCAGCCAGTCTCCAAACTCTGAATCCAGATTTACCCTTCGCATCACGGCCATTAAAATAGCATGGTCGTTGGGGTTGCTAACTTCAGTTGCGGCAACATGAAATCTTTGTAAGTACTCTTTCAACAACTCCCCTGGAGCCTGAATCACACTGGACAAGGACATCACATCCTTGGGACGAGTGGCAGGAATCCTGAATTGTTCCACAAATTTCGTCGCTAACTCATCAAAGCTGGAGATAGTTCGCGGAGGAAGTCGGGTGAACCACATGGTAGTGACTCCAGATAAAGTTATTGGGAAACATCTACACTTGGTTGCATCGTTCGCTCTAGCCGAGTCCATCATCCATTCATACCTCATCACATGCTGTCGGGGATCAGTCTTTCCTTCATAGGCCGGAATAGTCGGCATGTTAAACTTCCTGGGGTACTCGGCCTGTAAGATAACATCTGTAAATGGAGTATGACTTCTGGATACCCCCCAATCATCATTTGATAAGCCTTGATTCTCTTTCATCAGCTGTCTGACCATAGCTAATAGGTCTAGGGTTTGTATGGAAGATGACAGGTTGGTGTCTGTCCTGTGAGACCGTTCTGGTCGGTGCCTTCTCCATTGGCGATCTACCAAGTGTGTATCCTGGAGACCAGCAGCATTAAGACCTTGGTGTGCCGGCTATCCAGCTTCCAGTCGCACTCCAGATCCTAAGTTTCCCGTTCCAGCTTGAGTGTGATTTTCTTGGTGTAAGTGAGGAGCCATTACTCCAAGAAGAGAACCCGGACCATCCCTGGTTGATCGATCAGCAGCACCTGTCTGTGTTGTTTCTGTTCTACGACGTCTATGCCAGGGAGGTTCATCAGACGAAGCAGAGCTGTCGGATGAGGAATAAGGAGCGGGACTTCCTCCAGCATTCTGATGCTGTTGTTGAGTAAGCTGAGTCATAAGGTTGGCGTTGGCTTGGATCTGTTCACTAAGTTGTCTCCTGCTTTCTATGAGTTCTCTCATTAGCTCGTTGAACTCTGTCCTAGTGACAGCTTCCATCTAGTTTTGGGCGGCCATAGTTCCCACGCCAAGATTAGCTTGTTGATTACTAGATCCTATTTGCTGGACACTGGCAGTCTCGTTGACGTCCGCGTTATGAGAGGCTGATCTGGTACGAGGTCTTCCCATTGTAGAGTTATTGGTAGAAACTCTGAGTAGAATCAACAGACTTCTTGTGAATGACTTGGATCTCCTTCGGGAGATTTCTTCAATCTAGTAGCTACAAAGTAGATCCTAATGACCTGAGAATGCTGTTCTCAGTGAAAACACCAAAATGTTAGCACCAAAATTGATCACTAACACCCAAAGAGAGTTTTGAGTAAAGAGATTAATGAAGAAGATAAATTAAAACAAAGGGATGCAAGCTAAATTAACTTTAGAGAATAAGAACACCAGATTTATAGTGGTTCGGCGTAGCTGCCTACGTGCACTTTGAGTTTTAATCTTTATTGCTTTCACAAGTAGTTGAATACAGATACAATCCGTACACTAGTGACTTGAATACAAGTTTTAACTGGAAAAGAAAGAGTCTTGAAAATGGCAGAGTCTCCCCAGTGTTCTAAAAAAAGGTCCCTTTCACGGTGCCTCTGCCCTTCTATTTATAGACGAAGATGGGTTGGACTTCCCTCATGGGCCTAGGAACAACGTACCTTGGCCCATGGTAAGTAACTTCTGCGCACCGAGCCATAGATGCCGAACGGCAATTGCCGAGCGGGGGGAGGTGTACCGAGCGAGGCCTCAGTGCCGAACGACCCTTCAATGCCGAATGAGGCCTTGTGCCGAGCGATGCTCTATGCCGAGCGAGGGGAGGTGTGTCGAACGAGGCTTGTGCCGAGCCTCTTGTTACATGGTCAAACAACCGGGTAACAACATTTAAGCCCCATACCTTAAATAATTTTATATACCCATTGAAACACTTAGGAAAATTCTACGAAAATTCCAAAAAAATCTCTTTTAATATGTTTTCCAACATATAAAAATTTCAAACCCAAACCTTTTATTATTTAACCGTAAATAATTTATAACCCAAATTAACATTTTCTTTATTAGAAAATTCATATAAATTCCATAAAAATTCTGAAAAATCTAACAATTGAAACCTATCTCCAAAATAATATTTATGGTCTATATAAAAATTCACAAGGCATTTTGATGTCATTTAATAGTGTTTTCATATCAAAACATGTCATAAAATCTATATGAATAACCATAAATCATCAACAAGTATATATTATCATTCCATCATTCAAAAACATGGCAAATCAATGCAAAATATTTCGGATTTCACCTTAAAACCAAAAACAAAAGAAATATGAGATGTAAACATTATTTACCTTAGCTTTTGAGATTAAAGAGATTGAGATGTGAATGGATTTGATTTGAATTAGCTTCTTCCTTAGCTTTTCTTAATCTTTTTCCCTATTTTCTTGTTAATGGTGGCCGACCTGATGTTTAAAATTTTGATAAATGATAATGAACGTGTATGGGGATACACGGTTAAGGATTTAGGGTATAAGAATGGCCTCTTTTCTATTTTACCCCTCCTCTATTTCATGTTAACTCTTATTTTAATTCATTGGTTAAATGGCATGGCTACCCCTTAATAAAATCAAATCTCAATCCCCTAATCAACACATTATTTTAATTAATTTAATTAATTAAATATCTTAAATAAAATGTTACCAAAAATATGGGGTGTTATAGTTGTGGAGGTCAAAGATGAGTTGAATCGAGTTTTCGTGGTTAGAGAGTTCGTGGATGTTTTTGAACCTGTAGTAGGACTACTACAGATACGAGCCATTGAGTTTCGGATGGATTTAGTACTTGGAGCAGAACCAGTAAGTAGGCCGCCAAGCAGGATGACACCTACCAAGATGAGGGAGCTAATGGTGCAGTTGGTGGAGTTGGAAGGCAAGAGTTTCATTAGGCCAAGTGGTTCACCTTAGGGAGCAGCCGTAGTGTTTTCTAAGAAGTCCGATGGATCGTTGAGGTTATGTATCGATTATCTTAAGTTGAATGAGAAGGCGATAAAAAATCAATATCCGTTGCCTAGAATTGACGATTTGTTCGAGCAATTGAGTGGAGCCAAAATATTTTCTCGGTTGGATTTAGCAACAGGTTTCCATCAGCTTAGAGTAGCTGAGGATAGTATTCCTTTGATGGCATTTAGAACTAGGTATGGATCGTACAAATGGTTAGTAATGCCGTTCAGACTAACTAATGCGCCAGCAT
Source organism: Allium fistulosum (assembly GCA_030737815.1). NCBI lineage: Eukaryota > Viridiplantae > Streptophyta > Magnoliopsida > Asparagales > Amaryllidaceae > Allium > Allium fistulosum. Next base: position 93,604,808 of record CM060905.1, read on the forward strand.
TCTTTGTAGATTTGATGAACCGAATTTTCCGATAGCACTTGGATAGGTTCATGTTGGTATTTATAGATGATATTTTGATATGCTCTAAGGATGAAAGGGAGCATGACGTTCATCTTAGGGTGATGCTTGAAATGTTGAGGCAGCATCAGCTAAAGGTGAAGTTTTCGAAGTGTCATTTCTAGAAGAAGGAAGTGAAGTTTCTTGGTCATGTAGTCTCAGAGAAAGGGTTGTTTGTAGATCCGACTAAGATCGAGGCAGTGAATAATTGGAAGAGACCCGAGACAATGACTGAGATAAAGATTTTTCTTGGATTGGCTGGATATTATAGGAGGTTCATTAAGGATTTTTCGTGGATAGCAGCACCGAAGTCTAAGCTAACGCGAAAGGATATGAAGTTTTTTTAGACCGATAAGTGTGAGGAAGCATTCCAGAGCTTGAAACACTTATTGACACATGCACCTGTATTAGTTGTTCCGGAAGGGAATCGGGACTTAGTAGTATATACAGATGCTTGTGGAATAGGGTTGGGAGCTGTGTTAATGCAGAGAGGTAAAGTGATTGCCTATGCTTCTTGACAGCTTAGACCGCATGAGGTTAGATATCCAACGCATGATTTGGAATTAGTTGTGGATATATTTGCATTGAAGGTGTGGAGACATAACCTTTTGGGAGAACGATTTGAATTGTATATGGATCATAAGTCGTTGAAGTATTTATTCTCTCAGAAGGAGCTAAATATGAGACAACAGAGATGGTTGGAATTTATAGCTGCTTATGACTTTGGAATTGAGTACACACCAGGAAAAGGCAATAAGGTTGCAGATGCGCTTAGCAAAAAGCATCAGAATGCAGTGTTGGCAATGATAGCTGAGTGGAAGGATTTGGAAGCATTGACAACTTGCAGAGTGTTTTTGGCTAAGTTATTTATGAAGAACATAGTTAGACTTCATGGAATTACTAGTGGCATAGTAAGTGATAGAGATTCTTTGTTTACTAGCGAATTCTGGAGAAGTCTACAGGAAATTTTAGGAACCAAGCTCAAGATGAGTATCGCTTAACATCCACAGACCGATGGGCCAACAGAAAGAGTTAACAAAGTCTTGGAAGATTTGTTAAGAGCTTGTGTGTTAGATTTTGGAGGTTCATGGGAAGACCATCTATACTTAGTTGAGTTTTCATATAACAATGGTTATCAGGCTAGTATAGGGATGGCATTGTTTGAAGCTTTGTATGGAAGGCCATGCAAATCACCAGTTTGTTGGTTAGAGACTGAGGATAAGTTGGTTTCTCGATCCGGATTTAGTTAGAGAAGCTGTAGAGAAGATTGAGTTAATTTGAACTAGGATGAAGGAGGCTCAGTCTAAGTAGAAGTGTTATGCAGATAGAAGACGGAAAGACTTAGAGTTCTCTGTTGGAGATCATATTTTCATTAAGGTATCACCAATGAAAGGTGTTATTCGATTCAGGAAATCAGGGAAGTTGGCACCGAGATTCGTAGGACCATTTCCTATTGTTGAGAGGATCGAGAAACTCACATATAGAATAGAGTTACCGAACAGTTTGGCAGGAGTCCACGATGTTTTTCATATTTCTCGTCTAACGAAGTGTGTTAGAGATCCGGAGACTACTATAGCACCGACTATGTTAGACGACTTAGTAGCAGAGCCAAACTTGACTATAGTTAGAAAGCCAGTTTGTATAGTCGCGAGAGACGAGAAGAGGCTAAGGAAAAAGATAGTCAGATTAGTTAAAGTCCAGTGGTACGACGATGAAAGAGACTGTATTTGGGACACTGAGAGCAGGATTAGAGACGCTTATCCTGATTTGTTTGATGGTATGCTTTAACTTTTTGATTGATTTGTTGAGTACCTTATCAAAATTTCGAGGACAAAATTATTTTAGGAGGGGAGGCTGTAACGACCCTAATTTTTAGTAACATTATTTAGGATATTTAATTGGTTAAATAAAATAAAATAATGTAATGATTAGGGGATTAAGATTTGTGATTAGTAAGGGTAGTCGTGCCATGTTAACAAATGAACTAACATGAGTTAAAATAAAATAAGTAAGGGAAGTTAGACAAGGGGCAAAATAGGAATAAGTAGATCCTTATATCCTAAACCCTTGCACTCATTCATTTCATACGTTGATTTGCAAAAATTAAAACTAAGAGGCCGGCCACCATTAATCAAGAACAAGAGGAAGATAAGCTAAACGAAGAAGCCGAATCAACTTAATCCATCCTCAAATCTCAAACTCCTTAATCACAAAGCTAAGGTGAATAATAACTACATCTCATGTTTTCTATTGTTTTCGGTTTTAGGTTAAATCCGAATTATTTTGCAAGGTTTTGCCATGTTTTGATTGTAAAAAATAAATATATATACGCTTGTTGATGATTTATGATATTTCATATAAATTTTATTATATGTTTTAATAAGAAAACCCTATTAAATGACATCCAAATGCCCTACGATTTTAGATTTAGATCAAAAATGATATTTTAGAGATGAGTTTCAATTTTCATAATTTTCTGAATTAATGTGGATTTTATACTAATTTTCTAGTGGGGAAAATGGATATTTGGATTTAAAATAATTTACTGCTAAATTATATATGTTTTGGGTCTAAAATTTATATATGTTAGAAAACATATTAAAAATGATTTATAGAAATTTTTGTAGAATTTTCCTAAGTGTTTTAATGAATATATAAAATTATTTAAGGTATGGGACTTAATGTTTAATATATTTATGAAAAAAGAAGGGGTATGTTGTAAATAATTTAATTTGTTTATTTTTGAAATTAGCAACCAATAATATTTTGGCGAACAAGGCAGGTTAGTTGAAAAGATTACTTTAAAAGGCTAGAAATCATATTTTACATGCTTTTTATATGTTTCGCCACTTTCGACGCCTAGGTTTCAATTGAGTACTTCCGCCTCCATCGCCATCCAAAACCAATGCACATAGTATCAAAGACTTGGTACATAGTGAATTGGAAATAGGCGAAAGGTACTAGGTCGAGACAATCAGTTTTGATGGGGTCGAAACCATACTTTTCTTTCAAATGAAAATGCACCTGCTTTTCTTTCTAAAGGAATGCATTCGACTTGATTGGCTTCCCACTGGGTCAAATTGATTTAAGGAATGGTTTTGAATGAGGTTGCACCTTTTGTTTAAGTAAATGTTTGCTAAGAGGTCGAAAACCCTTATTGCCACTTTCTACCTTTCGAAGCAAATGGTTTCGAAAGGATACTTTGTTTTTAAAACTTAGCCACTTCTCCAATACTTTCGAAGGGTTGGTTTCAACACCATCACTTCTTTACTTAGGAAATAGCTTTTGGAAGAGTGCTTCGACTTATATGTTTTAGGACCCTTTTGTTTTGTTGAAGGTAGAACCCAAAGGTTTCGAAAGGAAAGGTTTTTAAATAGTTTCGAAAGGTTTCCACATGTTTTACTTGAACCCAAATGCTTTCGAAAGGTTTGATGTTTACAATGGATTTTAATGCTTTCGAAAGGTCTAAATGAAGGTTTCGAAGGGGTGGTTCCCCAATGGTTTCAAAAGGTTTGAAAGGAAGGTTTCCAATGTTTTCGAAAGGCAATGTTAAGTGTTTTAAAGATAGGATGTCTAAGGTTTTAAGGCTTTCGAAAAGGATGTTTTCAATGTTTTCGAAAAGTGATTATAAATGGTTTCGAAAGGGTATGTTTTGGCCTTCGGCCTAAGGTTATAAATCAAAGTGGTTTACTTGGTTTCGAAAGGGATACTTTTAATGGATTTGAAAGGGGTACTTTCAAAGGTTCAAATGTTTTCATCAACAAATATTTGTGTAAAGTATATATAACATGGCATGGTGATTTGAGTAAAGCATAGAGTATATTTTCCTTGTTTAAAGTATGATTTAAAGGTTTAAATCAATTTGAGAGAAAAGGTTTTTCAAGGAAAATTTATGGGTAGTTAACCCTAAGTAAAATGACTTAGATATTAGAATACCATATGGGCACCCTATACATTAGCTATTAGCTCCTAGCTATAGTCCAAATTTCCAGTGTATGGGGCTTTGTCATAAGTAAGACTAAAATGATGTTACAGACAGAAAGGAATATACAGAGTCAGGATAGGTTATTAGTGAGCCCGCAAAACCATTAGGATCAGTTGACCCTAGAGAAGTTAGTTAGGGACAAACTGTCCAGAAGAGGAGTATCTAACAATAGTTAGATTATTTGTTTTTTTTGGTAGGCCCGAGTCAGCCAAAGGTTAGTAGTTAGCCAAACAAAACTATATTATTCGGACAGATAGTCCATTTGTTACCTGATTTTTATGCTTTCATGATACTGATACTATTGTTTTAACCAGTTTTGGTTGTAGGATTAAGATTTGCAAAAGATATGTTTTAAAAGGATATTAGTGAGGGAAAACCCGTTCTGCTAAGCGGGGTGGTCTCACTTAATATCGTATATCCGAGATGTATAGTATTATTCACACCAGGCTTTATGTCTGACTCGAAGTTTATGTTTTTCGCCTTAAACTCTCGGGTGCTCAAAATTTAGGGTTGAGGACTTTCAGGTTTTAGTAGGTGGATGAATAAAGCTTCCGGAGATGAGCAGGAGGCTGAAGCTAGCTATTTAGGAGTTGTTATGTTTTATATCCGCTGTGTTGTATTAATTATGTTGTGACTATTTAGTACTCTTTTCAACCAAGGGGGCATCTTCATATGTCGATCTTGGCGTATATTGTAATAATTATATTTGATCTGAACCTGGGAAACGTTTGGGATTATGTAACTTGGATATGAAAAGTTGTTTTGAAATGTAATCAGAAAAATGTTTAAATCAGTGATGATTTTATTTCATATTCAAGTGCTTCTGATATTATGGATACCATTAACGTTACCGTATTTGGTCACCAGAAGTTAATACTATGGATGACTGCAGCTTCCATAGTGCTTAGCTTCGGGCCTCCAGATAGGGGATGTTACATTAACCGTACCTAGTTCTAAACGCAGTCAAAGGCATACAGTCTTCCATTACCTTAGTTGATGGAAACCCATTGCCAAATCTAGCTGCGAGAATACTCTAGCTCCACTCAACTGGTCAAAAAGTCTTCTATCTTAGGAAATGGATAAAGATTCTTCACGGTCGGCTCATTCAACTTCTGGATATCAATACACATCTGAAATGAATCACCAACTTATTGACAAACACCATGGATGCTCCCCATGATGAGCTACTAGGCCTAATGAAATTTTTTTGCTTAATTTCCACTAGTTTCTTCTTCATTTCCTCTATCTCCTTAAGCGGCATTCTGCTAGGTGGTCTACTAACAGATTGTTGCCTCGGTGTAAAGTATATTCAAAATTAAATCGCTCCTCTTGGGAGTATTCCCGTCATCGACTCGAAAACATCAAAAAATTCTCGAACTACCAGTACTTCATCTATATCATCCTTTTTAAATGCTAATGTCAAAAAGGAAACTCCAAATTTCTCCTTCAATGCATCTAATGCTACCATAATCCTTTCACCTTCCTATGGGTTTCGTAAAGCGATAACTCCATTAGCACAATAAATCCTAGCGTCATTACATACTAGCTAATCTATACCTAAAATTACTATGTACCTTAAGAAATTAAACACATATGGATCACAAACAAACAAGTGTCCATACAGAACAAACTCTAGATCAATGAAACTTAATCGGAGAGTAGCATACCCACTGATAGGATTAACTAATGCAAAGATGTAACTAAATAGTGGTGTATAAACCTAATCTATCAACCAAGTCTTTAGAGATGAAAGAACTTGTAGCCCTAGTATCAAACAGAGATCTAACTAGAATACTGGAAATAGAATTGTACCTTCAAGCACCACACTATTTCCCTTTTCCTCAACAGACGGTCCAGGTGCTGGTCCTTCCAAAGAAAAAACCTTTGCCTGTCTCAACTCCGGACAATCTCTCTTCTTATGGTCAAGCTTATCGCAATTGAAGCACTTGACCTTGCCCTTATGCTCTGGCTTAGTACACAGTCGAACAGGGACCCTTCTGCCGACAATTAACCCAAAGCACATCTGCTACATTTGTCTTCTAAGACTATCCTCCCGAGGACTTTTCTCGTTTTTGCTGGATCTTATTCCCCTTTTGATATAGGTTAAAACTCTTCTTCTACTCCGTCTTGGGACTGACATCAGTTTTTCTCTCTTCTTGATACAAGCGGTCGTACCTCCTTGCCATTTCTACCACCAACTAGAAGGGAGATAAAAAATGCGTCATCATTATATTGTTTAGTCCCTTCCTCAAGCCCTCGATGAACTTCTCATTCTTCTTTGGCGGGTTCCTGATATGCTCCATACCATACTTCGAAAAATCATTAAAATGTTGGATATCTACTACCAATGCCATTTCTCCTTACTTTAAATCTAGAAATTCATGCCACAAAGCACTCTTCTACGATTCAGAGATAAACTTAGCCTTGAATCACTCTTTATATTGGTCTCAATTAATATCTTCCACCAGGGTCTCAACAGTCAGCGCCTTCTACTAGTCTAGAGCATCCTCTTGAAGCTGACGAGAAGCCAGCCTCCTCTTTTGAGCGTCATCATACCCCATATCTTCGAAGATACTCTCACACACCTTCACCCAATTTAGAACTTCTAAAGATGGCACCTTCCTAGAAAACACCTTTCCTCCATAATTCTTATACAATTGGTTCATCTTGAAAAAGTCTCCTCATATGACTATTGATCTCGTCTCAACAACTTTAATTGGCTATTGTCACGTAGTTTCCATCATATACTGGTGGAAAAGTGTGTTCATATCCATTGCTCCAGTTGTCGGAGCAAGCATCTGGGCACCAATCTCAACATTAACATCTGAGGCCGCCACCCCTCCTTGGCCATTAGTCTGCGTACACCTTAATTTTTGGATGCATCATTTCATTATGTTTGCATTATGTTCATGTTTTATTGTCTTTGACTTTGTAGATATTTTGTATTCGCGTTGTATTGTAGACATTCCATGCTTGCATTTGATGTATTTTTGATATTTTACTCTGATTACGTTATTTGCATTAGTTCTTCTATGTTCTACAATTTATGCTATTATATGTTATATTCAATATCTATGTGATTTGAGTATTCATTTTATACCTCTATTATCATTCACTCCTTAATTTTTTATTATTTCTAATATTTTTGTTAATGACTGAGTTGGAAATATATGGACACTAAATTGATAGCGGAGTGCATATTGATGGGGGAATTAGTCATAAATTTTTATTTACCTAAATTATATGGTTGTCATAATCAAAAGGGAAAGCTTGTCAAATCCTTTATTTTAATGATGACAACAACACGAGTATCTCTAAAAATGCAGGATCAGAAACAAGACAAATGTAGTATCATTAAGCAAGATCAAGACGAGAATGAAGAACAAGATCTCAAAAGGCATGCTTTTATTAGAGTCGGTAATCTAATAATTTAGCACTCTAGTAGAAAATAGTGTGTTATACCCCACATAACTTTAGTTTTACTTCATCGATATCTTCTTCATAATTTTTCTCAAGTATTTGATTTTTAAATAATTATTAATGAGTTTTTAATTTTTTATTTAAACAAAATAATCCAGAATTTATAATTCAGGGTACAAACAGTTGATTAACTATACCCTAAATAGTCGCTCGATTGTACCTTCGAATTTGAAATCCTGAACTAGCGAAATAAATACGTCTAAAAAATTCAAAAATAGAATATCGTGACTCTTTTCCTCATCCCCTTCATTTAGACACGATTTTTACTACAACTCTTCATTGCTACAAAAATATCGTTTATCTTTATTCCAAAGTACATTTTTTTGCTATCAATATTCTAAGTTTCAAAAATGCTCTCTAATTTACTCTCTACCCCTAATCTTTGATCTCTGATCATTTAATTTTGAATTGTATTTCTGATCATTTGTTGTCCTATCATACTCTAAACTTCCATTCAAAGACTTGTGTGAGTTATGGAACCTCTGTACTACAATCGGAAAAACTGTTTCAAAGATACAAAAGGCTAGCACAATTTTACTATCAAACTATTGAAAGAATTCATGTTCTTTAGTTCAGGTAGTATTGTAGAAACCTATTCCTCAGGGTTAGTGAGGGAATCATTTGTGGGTATTCTGAAGATGAGAATCATAACTGGACGTAGGATGGGATTCGGAACCAATATAAAATTTCTGGTGTAGTATTTAATTTATTACACCATTTACTTAGCTTGTCTCCTCATTATCCACCTTAATAACTATACATATGTATATTTGTGACATAGCTTAGTAACACTTTTATGTGAGGCCATAGTATCTGATCCACATAGACTTTCAACTCACACAACAAGAACCTCATTGTATTCAATCGTATTGAGCATATGATCTTACATTATGGTTTACTTGCTCATTTCAAATGAAAAAAATTTCGTCAAAATTTCATAACTTATGGAACATGATTCTTCACTGTACAACATTTGTATGTGATCGAATATGGATCGTATATTCATACTTTTGTTTTTTTGGAGCTCATACTCATAATAGACCGCTGAGTAATTGACAACTTTACACCTAAGCAACAAAGACTCGAAAATTTTGAATGGTTATATCATTCAGTTATTAAAAGGGCCTTGAAGCGACAACATGATAAAAGATTAATTCATTGTCAAGTTCATTTATACATTACTTCATTGGTCTTTAATTCAGTTCCATTATTATGTTTTAAACAACAATCGGTTTATCAATCACATCAACTATGCAAACTTATTGAAGTAGATTATTATAATATTATATACGGCCTTATACTTATTAGAATGATTTATTATATTTTCCAATATAGCTCCCACTAAATTTTACATCACTTACAAACCCCAAAAGAGATGCAGGATTTTATAAATTTCTATAATGAGTGTGCTCAACAAATTTTAGCCCTTATAAATGTTAAATAACAGAGTATTAGTTATATCTTACATATAACTTCTAATCATACATGCTTTGCTCTAATTCATCTTTGTGACATTGTAGGCGCTCAACTAATCGTAAAGTACGTTAGATACTCGTAACATATCATTTTATGACTATTTAAGGATAAATTTTGTAAACCTCGAGGGAATTCAACAAAGTTACAAAATGTCCTTATCGATGAGCCAGGTAAGAGCCAGGAGTATGGAGGTTTTCTGTTCGTAAGATAGTTTTTTAATTAGAGTAACATTGTACTTAGTTAAATCCTCTTTCCTAGACACCTATCCAATTGGACATTTAATAGGTTGCCCTTAGTGTTGATCAATTACTCATGTTAACACAATGTAGATCTGACACCATTGTTGGATTAATTGCAACAGACAACGGGGAAAAATAGGTAAATTTCAAATTTTCCACTTTTTAATTCATTATATACCAGATCTTTTATAGTGTTATCATGAATAATTTTCGTTTACATTAAATCGTATTTAATATTATTAAAATGTAATTAAATTTGAATTTTGAATTTGACTGAAATATGATGTTATTGATATGAATAATATTTATTCAATGATGAGATTTACAAAATAATTTCATTGTTGTTTTGTGTAAGACTTATTTATGGTAATATATTTAAAAATAATTTTATTATTAATTTGAATAATATTTATTCCAAGATAGTATTTAACAAAACACGTTTATTTTCAATTTGAATAAAAATATGTTCTATTATAATATTAAATAAATCACATATAATTTATATACACACGTGTGTGTGTGTATAACTAAACTATAAAAAAATTATCTGAATATGAAAAATTTAAATAATAAAGTTTTGAAGGCTATAAGTTATAGGGAGTAGCTCCCATATTATAAAACCCAAGCCACCAGAACATCTTTGACTGCATCCAATTACTGCCATTATTTGATACCATTGATTACATCACTTTTGCCACCAACTATTAATACCATAAGTATTGATTTTGATAACAACGGCCATATAAATATTACTACTAACTATTCTTCGAGTTGTGTGGTATGAAGATATTTTACAGAGATATGGAAGAAAATCAATGTATGAAAGCAAGAAAATGAGTTATATACATATGAAGATTAATCAGAGCAAATGAAAGACAAAATTGCCTCAAGGCGAATATAACACAAGTACTTCAACGACCAAGAAAATTGAAGTGTTCAATAAGTCTAATGAGTCTTAGAATTTTGTTAAAGGCCCAATAGCAAATATCCTTGAAATTCTTTTTCCATTTAACTCTGTTTTAAACTCCAAGCATCTTCATATAAATATACAATCAAAGTCTTAAAAGTGCGGTAGTAAAATTTGAATTTTAGAAAAAGAAAATCATTTTATACTAGAGTATGTCGACAAAATCTTTAGGGATATGTCGACATAAAGGCAGTAATTCTAATTTTCAAATTTCAAACAAAAATTTTTGGCGTCATCTCTTCACCAATGGGCACATCCTTTCATTTTCTATTCAAAGGTGTTTGGAAAATGATTTTTGATCAATAATTTCCTGACATTCTCTTACTCGTACATCTCTATAATTTGTGAAAAATACTTCTTTATATACTTCCATTCTCTTTGTAAATTCATGTTTTTTCACTCATATTCTTCAAGGATTTGCAAACCATTCAAGATAAGAGAGAATTTACTTGAATTCTCAATTATTCTCACTTTGGCATCATCTAATTCCTCTTTTAATTCAAAGGTATATTACTATTGGAGGTCTATAGGATCAGTGTACTAAAACTGTAAGAATCTGTATTGAAAATACAATTACTTGTTATACATTACTGTTGTTTTCAAAGAGAAAGATGTTATTGTCACCCATGGAAAGTTAAGAGGAATGGTGTATCTTATCACCCGTGGAATTGTAAGATTGTAAAGATGTTCTTCCCATCCATGGAATGCAAGCAAATGATGGCGAAATTCCATACAGGAAGTACAAGACTGGACGTAGGATTGGATATTGGAACAAGTATAAAAGTCCTTGTCCATTTACTTTCATTGCTATTACTTTACTGTTACTATCTGATTATCTGCATGTGTTTGTGATTTTCTTACTCGTCTAAGTAGATAACTTTTAAACTCACAAGCTAATTTTTAAATGATTTATATACATTATTCACCCCCTCTAGTGTATTAATAGCATTGAGATCCATTCTGCATCAGTGTCTTTAGGTACCTTATAACCTACATTTTGGTATCAGAGCGCGTGATTTTCAAAAGATTCATAACTAAATTTTGAAAAGGATAAATGTGCATTAATACTAGTAATGCATTTTTCAACACTATTATCGAAGGCCAATCTCCTGTTATACCACCATTTGTTAATGGGGGTATTTATGCTTATTTGTCTTATATGATGGAAATTTATTTATAGTCAAATTGATTGGATATTTGGAATTTTACACAAACTGAATACGTTAAACCCCAAACAAATTACACATAATGGACCAATGATGAAAAGGCACAAGCACTTAATAAATCAAAGGCTATGAATATTCTATTATATACCTTGGACAAAAATGAGCTTAACAGAGTATCAATCTGTAAATGTTCATATAAAATTTATAGGACTTTACAACTCAACTTTCAAAAATGAAATAAAATGAATTTATACTTGACGTGTACTCTAGATCTCAACAAATTTTGCATGCACTAATATCATTTGGAAAGGTTTTTTCCGAAGACAACCAAGACAAAACAATCTTAAATTTACTCTCCGGTGAATGGGATCAGAATGCATTGACTGTCGAAGAAGCAAATGATATTAGTACCACGAAAGTAGAAGAATTGGTAAGAAATCCTATGTCCTATAAAGTACAATTACAGGCTAGAGAGTAAAATAAAGAAAATGGGAAGTCAGTGACATTCAACACTACAAATGATAATCATGATTCAGAAGACGAAGAAATCACTTTCATGGCCGGAAATTTCAAAAAGATTAAAATATGGAAAAATGAAAAAATTCGAAAAACTGCCAATAATACAAATCATATTAGAAACGAAAATGATGTTAAGTGTTTCAAATAGGATAAATTTGATCATTTGAAAAGAGAATGTCCAAGTCTAAAGAAATCAAAGTACTCTTTAAACAAAGATACATACATTCAATAAGAAGAGAAAACATACTTTTAATACAATATGGGATGATTCAAATACGTCGTCATGTGATAGTGATCCAGAAACTGAAAATGCCAACCGTGCTTCATGACAGATGATAACCAAGTATGTTCTAACGAGGAAATTATAAATGTTTTAAATGACATGTGTAAAGGATATAAAATGCTTAGACAATAGTCCAAGAATAGTTTAGCAGAGATATACATATTTTTTGAATGAAATGTTAATCGAAGAAAAATAATGTCTAGAAGATAAGATTTTAAGACTCAATGGACTTAATAGAAAGGGATTTGAAAGTGGAAATTTTTGAAGAACTAGACAGTGAAAATGGATCATTGAAAATAGAGATCTTTTGCTGAAGTCGGAGATTGTAACGACCTAGAATTTCAGTCATTTGAAGTTTGAATATTTAATTGATTTTAAATATTGAAAAATTAATTTTATAAGTTAAATAACTTATATTTCAAATATAGCGATTTATTTGATAATTAAATTGTTAAATTTAATATTTAAAATTGTTTAAATAATTGAATCTTGAATTTAATGTGAATGAAAATGATTTGAAAATTGATTTAAATTCTGTTTAAACAATAATGGAGATAATAAACTTTTAAATTGGATTTAAAAGTGATTTAACTGATTTTGGAAATTACTCGTTTTAATTAATGTGTAAAAATAGCCTTCTGGGGCACTGTCTCGATTTTGACGAAACCAGTTTCATTGGATCCGAAATAGTGAATTATTCTATGCCGTCGAATTTCGTGGCAATCAGACATATCGTTTGGTTGTGCGAGTTTGAAATGCGTAGAGATTGTTTAAAGGAATTTAAATTAATATAATTTGATTTTAAAAAGTTAACTTCTGTATATGATGAAATTGGCTTTCGATATATATTCCATTATGTTTGGAAAATGGGTATAACATATAGAACGTCAGGCGGCACGCTTCTTTTGGAGTTCGAAATTTTCACCTATGAGTAGTGCCGTGAAAATTTATTAATAAGGCCACCAACTATCTTCATTTGCAAACCCTAGCTTCTAACTCCACAGCCGCCATTAAAAATTAAAACCCTTCATCCAATGGCCACGGCAAACCGGAGCCACCACAGGCTAAATTGGCCAATGACTTCAACTAACAAAATGTAGAGCTCGACTATACGGAGCTTCTACTGATTGGATCGTCGAATTGTCGATCATGGCAGCAGTTTTGGGTTTCGCGTGATAGTGGCACGCGCGAGCGTGGTGGCAGCAGTCAAGGCAGGCGGTGGCGCAGGTGAATGGGTGGCGGCGTAGGAGGTTGCACGACGATCGATCATCGTTTGAAAAAAAACAAAAAGAATGTCACGCCTAGGAATCTTGAACAGGAGGGAGGAAGAGAAAGGTTTAAATGTTTAAACTTTAATTTATTAAGTTAATTATAAACTTAATTATCTCGTACGATCATAAATTCATAACTTGTTTATACTAGGTCGGTTTCGAGCGAGACAAGTTGCGCTGCGTTCGTATCAGCGAGTACTACGCTATGGAGTTGGACTAGATGGATTTGGAGCTAGTGGAAATTTTGGGTTAAATTGAACGATCTTTCAATTTTAATCCAAAATGGAACGCTTTGGCTATTTCTAGAATTTTGATGAGTTAACTCACCTCTTTGGCCTGCTTATATTCTTATATAAGTGGAAAATAATTTTATTAATGTTGTTTGTTGCTTGTTTGGATGATATACTATATATATAGTGTGTGATTGTGTGTGTGTATATATATATATATATTAGTCGGTTTGGAGATATATTCCCGTCTATTAGAGCGGATGAACCTATTACGTTCCCGTGTATGAGCAGATGACCCTTTGTATACGAATCCCGCCTCGAAGCGATTGATTTTTATATTATTTAATTATATAATGTATATGATGTAGAGGGACATGTTGGAGGGATCCAATAGGATTCCTCACATTGTTGATTTTACTTTTCATATATTTTGATATATGATGTGTTGGATTCCATATTTAATTATATGTATTGTTTTTGCTTATTTAGTGCTATGGTAGTATTGGGCCATATATTTTAGTATTTTGAAATACTATAAAATAGTGATTTTTAATTGAAATGATTTTCAAAGTGATTTTGGATGTATATATAAGTTTTAATAATTTTTAAATTATTAAAAGGAATGAATTTATTTTTAAATAAATAAAAAGTATGATTATTGATGTTATGAAAGTATAGTTTTTAAGAAATACTTTAAGTAGAGATTTTTGAATAAGTTTATAAAAGGGATTTATAAAAGTGATATTTTATAAATAAAGAAATGGATTTATAAATAGATTTTAAAATAAATTTGATTTATGTAGAAATGGATTTATAAGTGGATTTTGATAATAAAACGATATAAAAGAATGATTTATAAATAGAATTTTATAAATAAAGAGATTTTATAAAATACAAGTTTAATAAAATCGAAAGCAGATTTATAAACATAGTTTTATAAATATGGAAATAGTTTATGTTGGGATTTAAACATGGATTTCTATATAAAGGAAATATATTCAAGTTTTTAAGAGTTAAACAATCTTTTACAGGAATGTTTAAAAGTAATATTTTGTGAAGTTAATGGTTTTAAAGTGACAATGTTCAAAAGTAAAATTTTGAAAGCAATAATTTCAAATGGAATTTAATAGTTTGAAAAATGATTTAAAATGTGATATGTATCGAAAACATAGATTTCAACATTCATTGTTGTAATAGATGTTTTCGGGGAAGTATGGAAGGCATGGGCTATAACACTATGGTTATAGTAAATGATAAGAAAATGTTTTATATAGTATACATGATTTATATATATATAATTAAATCGAATCCTTATACTAGTGTTTTTGGGTTGTCGTAACAGTGTTTTACGCAACATTTGTTTCGACCCAATAAATTGTGTTTGAACCTTCCATTGTGAAATACATGAATTAGTTCTTATGATTGTACTAAAGGCTTAGTGGTATAGGAGAATTGCCTCTTATACTTAACGGCCGTCCAGAGGCGTACAAACTCTGGAGTAGTACGATTATAGAAATCTATTTGATGTGTCTCCAAAATGGTAGTGTTATTAAATATACTTATACCGTTGATATAAGTATATGGAAATGTTTTCCAATATCGAAAGATTGAAATAGTTTTGAGGATATATCTTTTTAAAAGATAATTTGAAGTAAATATTTGGAAATTGATTTAATTAATAAAATATTAATTAAATGGGCCTAGTGACTGCTTATGTGCTAGGTATTGTTTGTTGCTTTGAAGTTAAATAACCGATTATCAAATTTGGCCATTTTTTGGTTCCTTGACTTGATGTGGGTTAACAAGAAATCTTATCAACACCCCAAAGTTGAGTTATGGAATAGGGTTTAACCCATTGGTAGATCAAAGGAGTGGAAAGGGTATATTTTCCTTGAATTTCCTTTCCAGTAGATTGCAGAAGTACCAAGTTGTTTAGACTGACCTTTTGACTCAATCGAAAGGGTCGGCTTCTTCCTTTATTAACCTTTCGATTTTGTTGAGATGAATTAGTTTTTACTTCGAAAGCCCACCTTTCGAAACGATTGTGATACCTCCGATAAGATATTCCTTTATTGGTTTCAACCTTGTCGAAGGCCTTAGTTGTTGTGTAACTAGGACTTTATCCAAGAATCTGAAATAGAGGTTTTGACCTTGTTGAAAGCAATGTTGTTTTTGTGTTAGAACTTGAACCGGGAATCTAGGGTTGTGTTCGTCCTTGTCGAAAGCTGTAGGCTTAAATGTCTCGGGTTTGGATTGGGAATCTCAAGTTAGAATGATTTGGGGCTAGGTTTCGACCTTGTTGAAAGCTGGACCTTTTGGAACCTTGTATTAATCAAAGGTTTCAGTAGATTGAAGCTTAGTTTCGACTTCGTCGAAAGCAGAGACTCAGGGAAAGGTAGCTTGAAGTATGTAACTGAAGTTACTTAAATCTGCAAGGTTTTGACTATGTCGGTAGTGCCTTTCGATGTAGGTGACACCTAAAACACAAGATTAAACCTGACAAAATCTTAAAAAACAGGAAAGTTATCTGAAATATTTGAGGCTTCCCTTTTGCAAGTCAAAAAAGACTTTATTTCTCAAAATCCCCAAATTGATTTGGTAATTAGGGTTTACAACACTTTTGATTAAGAAAATACAAGTTTTGAATGGAAAGAATCAGATCCCCAAACCTGACCACTTGGGTCTTATTTATAGATGTGGATCAGCACCTTTCGACCCTAACGCTTTCGACTTGGTCGAAAGGTGGCTACCGAATAACTTAAGTATGCTTCCGCCTTTGTCGAAAGGAACGGTTGCGCTTCTCTTCTTTATGTTGCCTTGTAAGTGCTTACGACTCCGTCCATAGGCTTTGTTCAATGGTTTCGATGATGTTGGTTACGTCTGAGCTCTTACTTCTGATTTGATGCGGAACCCCCTTTGGATCACATTGGCTTTAACCGGTTTGAAAGGCTTATTATAGCTTTCGAAGGGGTTGTTCAAGACTATACTTGCTTACGAATAGTTTGAATGAAGGCAAAACCTTTGGTTTCGAAAGGCTTGGCGCATATACAAAGAGCTGTTCTTCATTGTATTCGAAAGGTGCTACTTTGACTCATTCGAAAGGTCTTCATGCATATGGATTCACCTAGTCGAAAGGTCGTTACTGAAGGCGGAAGGGTGCTTTCGACATCTTCGACTCCTTCGAAAGGTACAAACCTAATGGATCTTGACTGTAGAATCCTTTCGACACCTTCGAAAGGTCCTGAAGCTTTCAAACTTTGGCTATAGCATCCCTTCGACTCTTTCGAAAGGTCTAGCTGGAGCTCTTTCCTCTTGTTTTCCTTTGTTCTTTTCTCAAGCAGGTTTTGACTTAGTCGAAAGGGGTTTTTTTGTGCTAACATTTTCCCCCCTTGTGAAGGGATGCTCTTGACTTTCCAAGTCATCTATGTCAAAACCTAAAAGTTTCCCGCCTCTTGATCTTCCACATGAATCTGGGCCGTCTGTTTAAATCTGATCTAACGGTTTGTAGCTCTTTGATAACTTTTCTTGTAAGTACGCTCTTTCTCTCTTCTTCCTCATTTACCTGCAATCGAATTTTCGAGTACAAGTAAAAGAATTCTAAAATTTTCCAATTTTCTTTTTCCTGAATCAAAGATTAACCAGATCTAAATGTAAGTTCGAGATTATTTCTACTTTTTTATAATCTCTCTTTCTCCGTTCTTTGTGTTTCATGGTAAATTTCACCCTCCTAGATTTTATAATTGGGACTTTTATTTAGAAATGTTCGAATTTTAATTTCCTGAAAGTAAGTTTAATTCGATTTACTGAGAGCCGTTTAAGTTTATGATTCAAATGCTCCAAGATAATTTTGCGATTCAGTCTCATGAATCGACGGGATTTATTTCTTGTTTTAAACTTGATTCCAACATTTATGATTTCTGCTATTTTGAAAGAATTTGAATTCTCGTTCCACAAATTTTGAAATTGAAAATGGTTGATTCATATTGAAATCTGTTTCCTTAACGAGTTCGGTCTTTCTGTTTAAGAAAATTTTGAAATATTGGATTTGCAATCGGGTTTGGGGAAGACAAAAGCTTCTTTTTTCTTCGCCCGGAAGTTTCGAGTTGTACGAATGAAACATTGGCGCCACAATTTGACCTTTCTACCCTTTCAAAAGAAATTTAGACGGCAACATTGGTTTTGCTTTCTTAGCCCCTTTCGATAGGGTCGAAGGTATTTTAGCGTGAATTTGGTCAACCTTGTCGAAAGGTTGTGAAACAGAATGTAATCATCCCTCTCGAAAGTAAAACATTTCGACTGAGTCAAAACCTTTTGTGCTGATTGAAATCCTTTCTCTTTAGTATGTTTTTGAAACCATAATGCCTCTTCGTCCCTTTCGAAACCTTATGTAACGACTCAGTCGGAACCTTCTATAATCACCTTTCCTTAGTACTATCGAAACATTCCAGGTTCATATGAATTTATCCTAGGACCTTTCGACTTGATGGGTATGCAAGGTTTCGACAACATTCATAGAAAATTTAAGTCATAGGTTTTGACAGTGTCGAAGGGTTTTGTTATCTTGTTTATGAAATGTTTGTAGTGTATATTTTTTGTTCAAGTTTTTAAGTTAACTTTAATTATTTCCTTTTAACAAATTGGTTCTTGTGGAGCTTTCGACATTGTTGAAAAGTGCCAATAGAACAAACATTTCAATTCTTCCTTTCGACCTTGTCAAAAGCTCAATCAATACTCTTTTGGTTAGGCTTTCGATACTGTCAAGAGGTATTTGCTAAATGTTGATGTCCCTTTCCCTTTCGACTCTGTCGAAAGCTCAGTGTCTTTGACTTTTAACTTTAACTTTTTTTCAAGAATTTGAAGTTCCCTTTTGGTTTTACACTTAAGTAGGTTTTCTACCGATTCTTGAAAGAATGCTAAGTTCATAGTAAACTTGAAAATTTTAACTGAAACGTCTTCACCTGGCAAAACCATGAGCTCTTCGAAGAAAGTCATAGCTACTTCCAAGCATTCACTCATATCTACTCAATATGAAGTAGATGTTATCCTTAATGACTTCGGCATTACTGGTGTGGAAGCCATTCCTCCCAAGGAAACAGATACCATCAACAACCCACCCGAAGGGTTCTTTACTTATACCGCCATCCATATATGGCATGGACGGTTTCTACCTTTCCCAGAGTTTTTATCCAAGCTCCTTTCTCATCTCGGGATTGCTCCAATCCAATTGTTGCCAAACATCTACACCTATCTCCTATCTCTGGAGATGATGGAATTGGAGTCTGGGCTCCCCTCTCTTAGTGCTGAAGTGTTGAACTACTTGATTCGGCTGGTCAAGCTTAGCAATCTCAACAACCAAATATTCAGAGCCAACCCCCAAAAGAAGCTAATATCAGATGGGATTAATAAGTTCATAGACTGGGAGAACCAGTTTTTCTTTGTTAAGTGCTTTCCAAACATCAGCGGGACTTTCTCTTCCCCTCGTAAGTCTAGATTTTCGTTATCTTCTTTCATTCAATGGTTTCTCTCATCTAATCTTTGCTTTTGTTTGGTGTCCTCATTAAAGAGTTAAATGAGGAAGATAGGAAAACACTAGAGTCTCTGATTGCGGCCTCAGGTCAAATCGAGAGCAGATTGACGCTATTAACTCCAACTAATTTACGAAAGCATTCTCTTCTTCGAGAAGGCCAAAGGATCCTGGGCAATCCACCCTCTGCTCAACATACCTCCCGGAGCAAACGCTTCCTTTCTTTGGGAGACCCATAAACTTTCCCTCCCATGTCTCATATTTGCACCGACCACTATGTGATAAACATTGCACTTGTTATGAATTGTTGTGTTGTTTTTTTTCAATTTATTCTGCTGACTTATAATCTGATTGAACTCTTTTCAGCTGCTCCTTAAGTTAAAAAGTCTGTTAGTGGTGTCGTTTCCCTTCCTACAATGCTTTCTATTATCCAATCTCTCGCCAAAACTAAGACGACCATCAAAAGGAAGTTAGCGCCGCCAACCAAAGCAGAACATCCTCTGAAGGTTGCTAAAGTTATTGATATAGAGGAGGAAGAACATTCATCTTTCAAAAAAGCCTTAGAGGGCCCGATTGTTGAAGTTCCTCAAGAAAAACCAGAGCAGACTCCTTCTGCCATTGATCCCCTCTCTCGCATTTCCATTTCTGACTCTTTGGCTGCACTCGCACAAATGCAACTGGCTTTGGAGACGACCCTCACTCTATAGCGCATTCCTTCCAAGTCAACATCTTCTTCTCCTTTTGTCAATTTTGAAGAGATAGCCCAGTCTATCTTAAACTCGGATTCCTTCACCTCCATCCACCCGCCTTCCACTGTTTCTGATTTGGCAGGGCATTACCGCTCTCTGATAGAGCAACAATTTTTGGTGAGTTTTACTTCAATTGACCTTATCATTACTGGTTTTCTCTAAATCTCTAACTTGCATTGCACTTTCTTCTTTCAAATTTCCAAAAGCTGGTTAGTTTTGCACAAGCAAGCATCGAAATCTTCTGCTGAATCTTCCAAGTTTCAAGAGGAAATCCCTACTCTACAGGATCAGGTGTCTTCTCTTTCTGCAGCAAAAGATGAAGTGACTTATGAACTAGAGCAGTTGAGGGCTTCTTTTGCCTAGTCAGAATCTGCTATTCTAAAGGAAAGAAAGACTCGCCAACTCTTCGCCGACGAGAACTTCGCTATGCAGCTCAGTTTAAAAGATTCCGACGAGGAGAAGGCCAGCATAGTAGCAAAGAACATTTCTTTGAAAGAGAAGTTCAAGAAAAACAGGGCCGCGCTGAAACTTGCTGTCGATACCATCTCAGATGCTAAACAGCGAGTATCTCAGTTTCTCAATACTACCCTCGGGGAGATTATGCTGAATTCCTACGAAGAGGCTTTGATGCTCTCATATGCTGATAATTTTGAGAAGTGCCCAGACCTAAGCTTCCCCTCACTCGACTCTGCCCTTGCTGATAGAGTAATGGGCAAAATTAATCAAATGAAGCAAGGGGTTGAAGCCGCAGTAGAGGAGGAAATTGATGCCTCCAAAATTCTATCTTTCGACGTCCCCTCTTTCGAAATCGAATCTGACACTGAGGATGACGGTGACAAGAATGAAGTTGCCAAGGAAGAAGGCGATGATGATGATGGTGATGGCCATGGCGACGACGATGATGATGATGTCGATGGTGGCCAAGGTTCAAGTGGTGATCGAGGGGGCTATACTGAATCCTCTAAGAAGAATGATGATGATGATTCTCGTGCTCCCGATAAAGAGTCATCTCCCCAAAAAGATGTTCCGCCTGAATCTCCTGGGCCTTCTACTCTTCATGAAGAAGAGCATGCTCCAATTAATGTTGAAGAGCTGAAAGGGAAAGAGCAGGCTTCCCGGACTTCTTTCCCGATATCACAGGTATGCGATTCTCTATTTAAATATCTTTCACTTCGAAGATAATAATAGTGCAAACATTTATTTTAGTTAAGGAAGAAATCCGCCATCCCCTATAAAATCAAACTTGAGAGAAAACAAGCAGAGATAAACATGTTATATAGGGAGTAAGAAAAGAAAACAAGAGAGCACAATGTACTTGTTAGTTCCTGAGATGATGGTTTTGATGACAACAACCTTAGGACTTGTTATAAAATATAAATACTAATATTCTTGTCTAGATATATATGTATATGTAGGATATATATGCAGGTACTGAGAATGAAGACTGTACAGTATAAAGATTCAAGACTGAGTATAGAGATTCAAGACTGATGAATTCAAGATTGAAGAAATCAAGACGGAAGACTCATGAGTATCAAGATTATCAAGATTATCAAGAGTTCAAGAGTTCAAGATATCAAGATAAGTAATAGAGTTTAGATTTATGTTAAAACTTCATAATAGCATTAAAATCTTTATTTGGATTTTAATTGTGGAATGGAATCCACCTTCTAGCTTTAATAGTGGGATGAAACCCACGACCTCTTTAGTGGGATGGAACCCACGACCTTCTAGTGAAATGGAATCCACAAAATTTTCAAAATGATTTATTTTTTCAAAACTATCTTTTTAAAGTCATCTCTATCAATTTATATATTTTAGCCTTAATTCAAAAACTATTTTTAATCATATTAACCTCAAAATCATCTCTTGTCTTTTAAACTATCTCTTGATTTTAATATTTTAGCTCTAATATATTTTAAAGAAATCTATATTTAGTTTTTAACATTACTTTAATATTATAGATTATATATTTTAAGATTACTTTCTAAAACTCTTTTATAGAGTTTTAAGTTTAAACTATATTCAAAATTATTTACAAATGGTTTTGAAAAGTTTTAGAATAGAAATCATTTTAAAGCAAAATTTATTTTCAAAAATAACATAGGCATGTCGACTTCCCTCATCCCCCCATGTCGACATGGTAGCCGTAGAATTTAAAATTCAAATTTTCAAAAGAAGTGTCTATTCATCGTAACCTTTCGCGAATGGACATGACCGTTGTTCTCCTATAAATACCAGTTGTTTTCAACGAATTTTAAGTTAATTTTTCTTCATTTCTTCACTCCTTCTCCACTCAAATATTCTCTTATATTTCAAATGCTTTAACAAAACTCTGCGAAATTCTAAGTTAATCAAACTCGATCATCTCTCATTGGATTCTCTGCCACTCTCTCTCAATGATCTAAGTTCTATTCAGAGTTATAGGATCATTTGTAATCAAAGATCCAAGTGTATCGAGTCTCTCTTTATCAAGTGTGATTGGAAACGGTGTGATTATGTCCCGTAAATCAATTGGGTGTGATTATAGCCCGTAAATCAATTAGGTGATCTTGTAGCCAGGTTAAATCAAGAGAGTTTGCCCTGGACTCGGAGACAGGAGGGTGTATCTTGTGGCCTTGAAATCGAGGTTGTAATATCGATATTATATTTGAAAAGAAATCCGCACAAGAAATTGTGTGGGATTGGATGTAGGGTAACTCCGAACCAGTATAAAATTCCGGTGTGTTCTTTTCTTTACTGCTTTTATTTACTAATTTGCATCTGTGTCTGATTTTGTGATTGTTTCTATGTTTGTGAATTGCATCTGTTTGGATTTAATTTGAAAATATTTCAAAACGATTCATAAAATTAATTAAACACTACTCACCCCCCTATTATTAATTCTACCTTAAGATCTGTAATCCGCATTTCCTACATTTGGTATCAGAGCATTGGTTTTCAAAGTTATCATAATCTGAATTTTGAAAAAGTTTAAAATTGCAATTTTTGGAGATTCTGTTAATACTAGTTCAAAACTGTCCAAATCATCATTGTCTCATAAGTCTGCATATTGTTATTATAGGAAATCAAGTTATCTACCGAATTAGTGTGTTGTGCAGGAACAGATATGTTATATGGCTTTTGAAGAATCAATACTCAATGGACAAATGGTGCAAATCAAGAAAAACAAATGGATACTTGATAGTGGATCTTCAAGACACATGACTGGTAATCCTGAGATACTGAATGAAATAATTTATGAAGATGGAGGACTGGTCAACTTTGAAGACAATTAAAAAGGATATGTGATTGGCATCGGCAATTTCGGTAACTCTAAAACTCATACTATTTCTTTTGTTCTGTTAGTTAGGAATCTAAAACACAACTTACTTAGCACAAGTCAACTATGTGACAAGGGCTACAAAAATAAATTTGAAAAGGATAAGTGTCACATCGAAGATAATAAATCAAATATTATCTTTGAAGGAATTAGGAAGAAAATTATTTATATTCTCAATATGAAATCCTCAAATGATAACCTACGTCTTTTGGTTAATACAAGTGACCATTGGATTTGGCATAAAAGATTTGGACATTTGAATTTCAAACTCTTATCTAGACTTTCAAAACTTGATCTAGTAAGAGGTCTCCCTAAATTGGATTTTAAAGTAGATAGTATATGTGATGCTTGTCAATTAGGAAAACTTAGAAAGAGTTCATTTAAATTGAAAGATACGATTTCAACTTCAAAACCTCTTGAGTTACTTCATTTAGATCTGTTTGGTCCATCTCAAATTTAGGCAATAAATCACAGTAAATATGTTTTTGTAATTGTAGATGATTATTCTAGATTTACATGGACAATTTTTCTGAAACACAAAAGTGATGCTTTTGATTTATTTAAAACTTTTGAAAAAATAATTCAAAATCAACTTTCTTTAAAAATCAAAACTATTTGTAATGATTACGGTGGAGAATTTGAAAATGAAATTTTTAAGAATTTCTGTAATCAGAAAGGAATAACTCATAATTTTTCTTTTCCAAGAACTCCACAACAAAACAGAGTGGTAGAGCGTAAAAATAGGACGATTTAAGAGTGTGCAAGAACTATGCTTTCAGATAGTAAATTACCAAGAAATTTTTGGGCTGAAGCAGTTGCTATATGTAACGACCCCACCGCGATACCTGGATTAGCAAAGATCATTACAAGTAATGCCGTCTGCTAATCCGGAGAATACGGCTTGTTAAGGACGATCGAATGTGAAATATCTTTATACTAACACTGACACGTCATTTATACTTTTTTAGTTAATATCCGAACTGAATTTGACGTGTACAGTATTAATACAAAGTAATAGACACGCCGATTTCTCAGAATTAGAACAATATATCATATAAATAAATATTACATATCACAGCGGAATAATACATAATATACAATACCTAGTGTGAGTCAACAAATATACAACTAGACTCACATAATACATAACTCAAACTAAGTCACTATCTCAAATTACGTCACATAATACAACAAGTGAATATCCTACAGAAGATAAACTAAGTGTCAAAATGTCTATCATCTGTTAGCACTCCTACCCAAAAGTCCAAGCGTCCTGTAAACTTGAAAAGAAATCTCGGCTTGACCCGAGCAAAATAACACCCGGGTCAGACTATCTCTAGATATCCAATATGGTGAGAACAAGATATAACACGAACAAATAATATATAAGTGATACAGTTGTCCAAGCAAATAACAAGTAACGGGATTAACTTAACTTAGAATTCAACACATGTCACTTGTTTATAAATTTAGGTCACGAA
This sequence comes from Allium fistulosum, assembly GCA_030737815.1. Taxonomy (NCBI): domain Eukaryota; kingdom Viridiplantae; phylum Streptophyta; class Magnoliopsida; order Asparagales; family Amaryllidaceae; genus Allium; species Allium fistulosum. The sequence continues at coordinate 93,629,557 of CM060905.1, forward strand.
CACAAATTAGGCACTAAACATTGAATTCCCAGAGCAAAGCACAACATCTCTAAGCATAAAAATATCAACAATTAATTTAGAATCCATCACAAAACACAAGAATATATATATATATATATATATTTCACTAGCACAGAATGGTTACAAAATCCTAATTTCCATAATCCAAGAGATCTTAATCCAAAACAATCTCAGTGATTGTACTCAAAACCCGAGGCAAACAAACAAACAAATTGGTATCACTCGAACCGATCTGATACCAAGGATCGTACTCAAACCGGGAACACAGGATCACAGAACGATCTCAAGGATAATCCATACCGATCAAGGAGATCGTAGAAACCATAACTCGATAAATTTTCATTTATTTAATATTATTTTATTATTATGTTCAAAAAGAAATCTAGGAATAAACTCCTTAACGATCTAGCAGCCACTTGCCACACACCAAAAGAGAGTAAATTCTAAAGTGTCAAATACTATCACCTTTAGTAATCACTAGGATTTAACCGATACGTCCCATACCATATGGTGAAATCCAAGTGTTTATTAAAAGCTAGTAAATATCACTTATTACGGATACCACTGGAAAACCTGAACTATATTCTCTTAAGGATCTAGCAACCACTTGTTGCACACCTGAAGAGAATACAACTCTAAAGTGTAAAATACTTCCTAATAGTAATCACACGAATTTAACCATGGCATCCCATACTACCCGGTGAAATTCGAGCGTTCGCTAATGGGCTAGTAAATTCCACTCAAACATTCTATTCAATGAGTTATATCATATTCGACGAAGCGTTACTCGAAAGCATTCAAACCAAACGATAACACTAAGTCGATTATTAATAGTCCTCGTATTATAGAATTAAGATTCTCAAAATATTTTTCTCAAGATCCAAAAGTTGCACAAGAATACTAAAATTTGTATCTAAACAACCAAAGACCAAGTACAATGAAATTCAATAAGGTTTTAATTTGAAAGCGAATAATATCATTTTACCATATATAAAATGATTTCTAAAATACTTTATCTATATAAATACTTATTTTCAAACTTCTCATTTTAAAATTCATAAACTTATTTATTATTCAACTCCATATAGATGCTCACCATTGGATAAAATATTCCATAAATCCGAATTGTTCTTAAAATGCACTTTTATATATATATATAGCTGTCTCAAATACTGTAAAAGATATATAGTTAATAAACCATATTTCAGAGACCATATCTATAAGTTATCATTTATTTTATGAAACCATAAATACTGATATTTCAAACACATATTGGTACAAAAGAATTGTTTGAAAATAATAAAGGTTTGTATTTCAAAACCATACTTTTAAATCCACAACTACTCCTACTACTTATATATATATATAGTTAATTAGTATAGTTATTATAAAAGAAATTGGATTCATTTGGAAACGAATTAAAAGCATATAAAATCAAAGCATGTTGTGAACAACAATTTCAAGATATTAACACTACAGGACGAAACAAGTATATGTTTAAGCTATTTCCAATTCATGAAAAAAAAGATTTGGAAACGTACTATATTCAAACAATGTAAGTTAAGGCCAAATGATAAAAGCCAAATACATAAAATTGGAAATTGGAAACGTACTATATTCAAACTAGCTGTGCAAATGTTTACCAAATACTAAAAGCAAGCATGGACTTTTGCATTTAATGCAAAGGAAAGGGACGTGACACCTCAGTACACTATATAATCTATTTTCAAGGCAACTAGTATATATATAAGTACAAATAAACCAAAGACAAATTACTACTACTATTCACCAATGAAGAATTTCGCATATAGGCCTAAATTAATATGTACAATTGCAAGGCTACATACAAAGCAAAGGCAACTAGAAACCATTGAAGCAACAGCCTGCTACTATTCATAAGAAGTAATTAACACTTAGGCCTACATAAATGTGTTCAATTGCAAGGCAATGGCTATATGCATATCACGGCAGTGTCGAACGAAACAAAGACAAGGCAACTGACTTTGGATGTGACTCAATTCATGGCAACATAACTAGCTATAAATCAACTTCAACAGGGACGTGTAACCCTCATCAAGTAAAGAAACAAGACTAAAAGTATAAAGTTGGAAACTAATTCAAAAGTGCAGGGACAGGGACGCACAAAAATTTAGTCAAAACAATGAAACAAAAGAAGGCTATAGGCATGAATTAAAAAGCCTGACATACAATCAAAACAAATTAAAAGAACTAGCAGAGTACACGTATAACAAAGTAGGGTAAGGATGTATGAATCAAGATACAAATGCATGACATTACCAAATTTTATGACAACAGACAACGCATGGAGACAGTAAAGGACGAAAGTGAGGCATAAGCCAACGATTTTATTCAACATAGACGAAAGTAAAACAAGGCATGAAAGCAATAGGACAATAGAACATTACCCACAAAAAAATTTCACGCAGTAGGTTTTATTTATTTTTAAAGAGTGATGGATTTCAGTACGCAGCCACTAATTACTTCAACAAACACTAATTTTATTCAAAGAACTGCAGTTGGAATCAAGAATATAAAAACGCATTTAAATATTCAAAGATAGATTTTGTGAGGATTAACTCACCTTAATCTTATTAATTCAGCACCGAAAGTATGATTACAGCAGCTTCAAAATGGAATAGCAAACCCTTGATTTATTAGCTTCAAGATAGTTTGATTTATAATTTGAATTAGAAATGATTAAGCCCTAGATTGAAAGAGGGGTTTTGATATCATTTGTTTTTCAAGTCTCAGAAGGAAATGTACGTTCTGTCTATGAGAACGAGACTTTCCCAATCTCTTTTATTGGGTTATTGGGCTTTGGGTTGCAATTAAACCCAATAGCTAGCATGTTGCAAAATAGAAGAATTGTTGCTAATTACCTTCTTAATTTAAAATAATCTACACTTTTAAATCAGTTTTAAAGATTTTTTTTCCAATTAAACTCTTAAACTCAATGTATCCCAAATAAAAAAAAATTATTTTACATATCTTGAATAATTTTATAATTAGAAATTCACATTTTTATTTCCACTTTAATATTCTAACAAAATTTCAAAATATTACATTCATTCGATATTTCAAATAATTTAATTTAACTAAACCAACTTTAAATTCCCTTATTTATTAATTCATTATTTACTATAAAAAACCACTATTGCCAAATTCAAAAATATTTAATTTAAATTAAAAATCATTCACAAAGGATTAATAATTCCTTTCTTTTAGTTAAAATTACCCAATTATCAAAAATCGACTTTACTTACTTAGTTAAATTTCTACAAATCACAATATGGAATTATTAACCCACAAAAAAAATTAAATTTAATTAATTTGCTATTTAATAATAGGGTTGTTACACTATAGCTTGTTACATTTTGAATAGGCTTTTAATTAGACCTCTAACCAATAAAACAACATATGGACTTCTTTTCAATAAGAAACCAAAGGTATCTTATTTTAAAGTTTTTGGAAGTAAATGCTTTATTCTAAATACAAAGGACAATTTGGATAAATTTGATCCTAAATCTGACAAAGGAATCTTTATCGAATATTCTAATAGAAGTAAAGCATACAGAGTTTTCAATTTAAAAACTAACACCATTGAATAAACAATGCATGTATCTGTTGATGAAAATTTCAAAGATTTTGTTCAAATAAATGATGAAGATGATTTTGTTACTTTAAACAATGAATCAATAGACACAAATTGTGAAACTGTTCATCCTAATAAAAGGATCAGGCTTTTAAAAGATCATTCTATAGAAAATATACTAGGAAATATTGAATATGTTGTTAGAACTAGAAATCAACTAAACAAGATGAGTAATGTAGCTTTTATATCAACTATTGAACCCAAAAATCCAAAGGAAGCATCATCGGATGATTCATGGATTCTTGCTATGCAAGAAGAACTGAATCAATTCACCAGAAATGATGTATGGGAACTTGTTCCTAGACCTGAGGACAAAACTATAATAGGAACAAAATGGGTTTATAAAAATAAAATGAATGAACAAGGTGAGGTCATTAGAAATAAAGTTCGGTTAGTCGCGCAAGGTTATTGTCAAGAAGAAGGAATAAACTATGATGAAACCTTTGCACCCGTAGCAAGATTAGAAGCCATTAGAATTCTACTTGCTTTCGCAAACCACAACAATTTCAAATGGATGTCAAAAGTGCCTTTTTAAATGGTTTTGTTAAAGAGGATGTTTATGTTGAACAACCTCCACTTTTTGAAGAAGAAAAGTTTCCAAATCATTTTTACAAATTAAAGAAAGCTTTATATGGTCTGCAACAAGCTCTTAGAGCTTGGTATGATAGACTAAGATCTTACCTTTTACAATCAAATTTTGAAATTGGTAAAGTAGATAATACTCTTTTTATTAAAAGAAACAAAAATGATATCCAATTAGTATATATTTATATAGATGATATAATTTTTGGATCAACAAACAATGAGGTGAACAAAGAGTTTTCTGAAATAATGACAAAAGAGTTTGAGATGAGTCATATGGGTGAATTTACTTTCTTTTTAGGATTGCAAATAAAACAATTAGATAGTGGTACTTTCATCAGTCAAGAAAAGTATGCTAGGGATCTAGTTAGTAAGTTTGGTATGGCCACTGCGAGTGGAAAACCCACTCCTATGGCAACCAATGAAGCCTTAAATAAAGAAGACATGTCAAAAGATGTTGATCAAAAACTATACAGGGGAATGATTGGATCGCTACTCTATATGACTGCGAGTAGGCCTGATATCATGCATAATGTCTGTCTCTGGGCAAGGTACCAATCTCAACCCAAAGAAACTCATTTAAAAGCTGTTAAACGTATCCTAAGATATGTTAAACACACTTTAGACTATGGCCTATTTTACCCTAAAAATGATTTATTTGATTTCATCTCATATTGTGATGCTGACTATGCTGGTTGTAACTCAGACCGAAAAAGTACAAGTGGAACTTGTCACTTTTTAGGACATTCTCTGGTTTCCTGGTTTAGTAAAAAGCAAAATACTGTCTCACTATCAACAACTGAAGCAGAATATATCTCTGCTGCTTTGGCTTGTTCTCAAGTTATCTATATGCAACAGACCCTAAAGGATTTTGGATTAAATATTTCAAAATCACCAATTTATTATGAAAATACAAGTGCAATAAATTTATCCAAAAATCCTACTCATCATGCCAGAACAAAACATATTGATATCAGACATCATTTTCTCAGAGATAATATAAGTAAAGAGATTATTTCTCTTGAATTTATCAACACTGAGAATCAAATAGCTGATATTCTGACCAAACCCTTGAATCAATCAACCTTTATTAAATTAAGAAGAGAACTAGGAATTTGTTCTATAACTGAGATATAGTATATAGATATAGTAACATATATATTTAAATAAATAAAGAAAAACAGAATTGTTAAAATTTTCAAAGGGATGTCGACATGCCCCTACTCCCCATGTCGACATACAACGGTAATTTGAAATTTTGATTTTCCCTCTAAAATCAGTTTGGTGGTTATATAATCACAACATTTCGAATTTTTCTATCTTCTTACTTCAATTTCTCTGTAATAAACTTCTGAAAATATAAAATAATGGCCTCCTCTTCTAAATCAAACCAAAATGCAACCTTTTCCTTCCTTCTCTTAATCCTGGTCCATTTCAACGGACTACATTGGCTTAAGTAATGAAGATCGAGGAAATCATGAAGGATTCTCTGCAAATGCTGACTGAATTACAAGTCACTCAAATAAAGATGGCAAAGGAACAAGAGAAACAGGGCAAGATTCTTAAAAATTTGCAAAAATTTCTAATGGATTATCATGCAGACCCTATTATGATTGAAGATGATTCCTCTAACATACGTATTCATAATCCATTAAAGGACGATGAAGAAGAAGAAAAAGAAGAAGAAGAAGAAGAAGAAGAAGAGGAAGAAGCGCAAATGGACAAAGACGATAAAGTTATTTGCGTTGGAGAAGTCTGTTTTGACAAAAATGGTAATTTGGTCGAACAACATTGAAACTTTTGTCTCCATTACCCTAATTGTTCGATTCACAAGTCACCAATTGTCAAGGACTCTCGTTAGATTGTTATTATATTAACGTTTTTATATTTTGTGTACTTGTATATATTTGTGTCTATGATTCATATATATGTGTAATGTAACATCATATATAATAAAATTAGATTTATGTTTCGCTTATTATACTTCGTTATTAGCATTTAGTTTCATAGTATTAGTTTAAGGGGGAGTTATATAGTTTAGGATTAGTTTTTGTTGATGACAAAAGGGGAGAATTATAAAATAGGTTAGATAGGCTTAGATTAAGGGGGAGTTGTTGGAATAAGGGGGAGTCGAAGTAGAATCGAAATTTGTTGGAGTAGATTTTATAAACAAAGGTTGTATCATCAAAAGGGTGGATATTATTAGTTCCTGAGATGATGGTTTTGATGACAACAACCTTAGGACTTGTTATAAAATATAAATACTAATATTATTGTCTATATATATATATATATATGTATATGCAGGATATATGTATGCAGGTACTGAGAATGAAGACTGTACAGTATAAAGATTCAAGACTAAGTATAGAGATTCAAGACTGACGAATTCAAGACTGACGAATTCAAGATTGAAGAAATCAAGACTGAAGACTCATGAGTATCAAGAGCTCAAGATATCAAGATAAGTAATAGAGTCTATATTTATGTTAAAACTTCATAATAGCACTAAAATCTTTATTCGGATTTTAATTGTGGAATGGAATCCACCTTCTCGCTTTAATAGTGGGATGGAACCCATGACCTTCTCTAGTGGAATGGAATCCATGACCTTCTCTAGTGGAATGGAATCCACGAAATTTTCAAAATGATTTATTTTTTCAAAACTGTCTTTTTAAGGTCATCTCTATCAATTTAAATATTTTAGCCTTAATTCAAAAACTATTTTTAATCATATTAATTTCAAAATCATCTCTTATCTTTTAAACTATCTCTTGATTTTAATATTTTAGCTTTAATATATTTTAAAGAAATCTACATTTAGTTTTTAACATTACTTTTATATTATAGATTATATATTTTAAGATTACTTTCTAAAACTCTTTTATAAGTTTAAACTATATTCAAAATTATTTACAAATTGTTTTGACAAGTTTTAGAATAGAAATCATTTTAAAGCAAAATCTATTTTCAAAAATAACATAGGCATGTCGACATCCCTCATCCCCCCATGTCGACATGGTAGCCGTAGAATTTAAAATTCAAATTTTCAAAGAAGTGTCTATTCGTCGTAACCTTTCGCGAATGGACATGACCGTTGTTCTCCTATAAATACCAGTTGTTTTCAACGAATTTTAAGTTAGTTTTTCTTCATTTCTTTACTCCTTCTTCTCCACTCAAATATTCTCTTATATTTCAAATGCTTTAACAAAACTCTACCGAAATTCTAAGTTAATCAAACTCGATCATCTCTCATTGGATTCTCTGCCACTCTCTCTCAATTATCTAAGTTCTATTTAGAGTTATAGGGTCATTTGTAATCAAAGATCGAAGTGTATCGAGTCTCTCTCTATCAAGTGTGATTGGAAATGGTGTAATTGTGGCCCGTAAATCAATCGAGTGTGATTGTAGCCCGTAAATCAATTAGGTGATCTTGTAGCCTGGTTAAATCAAGAGAGTTTGCCCTGGACTCGGAGATAGGAGGGTGTATCTCGTGGCCTTGAAATCGAGGTTGTAATATCGACATTAAATTTGAAAAGAAATCCGCATAAGAAATTGTATGGGGCTGGATGTAGGGTAACTTCAAACCAGTATAAAATTCCAGTGTGTTCTTTCCTTTACTGCTTTTATTTACTATTTTGCATCAGTGTCTGATTCTGTGATTGTTTATGTGTTTGTGAATTGCATATGTTTGGATTTAATTTGAAAATATTTCAAAAAGATTCATAAAATTAATTAAACACTATTCACCCTCCCTCTATTGTTAATTCTGCCTTAAGATCCGTAATCTGCATTTCCTATAGTACTTTCAGATAAATATCATAGACTTGATAGAAGTGCGTCAGTGCTGGCATCTTTTAAGCATCAAAAAGGTACCCCCAACTAAAGAGAGCGCGCCTTCACTACGATGCTCTCTTAAAAGAAAACCGGGAGTTAATCACCCTATTTTTTATGCTGATTGAAGAATGAGAAATTTTAATCAACTTCTTATATAAGGCTTACTGTAGTCACTCAATTATTGATTTTTCATATTTAGGCGAATTTAGTGGGGGTCTAGTTAGACATTTCCATAAGAGATACTTGGACGAATTCAGATCTGACCCGCACCCTGGAGCTTGTTGGAACTTACCATAGGTCAGATCGATTCCCCAAGATCTCTCCCCTGAAAAGCTTAAGTACTATAAGGACAAATTTGTCTCCGAATTATTTTCTAAGTTTGTTTTGTATGAACCAGATGAATAATTATAAACATTCAACAATGTATTGATTTATAAATATTTGTTCTGGTCTTGCTTTTTATGCTTAGCTTCGTTTTATTATATTACAGAGTGACTATTCATTATGTCGACTTGTTTCTAGAGATCATTTAAGCCAATATGTTAGACTGAGAAGATTTTATCTTGAAAAGGCATCAATTTTAAAGTCTTCGAAATTAGCAAGATATTGTTTTCTTAGAGATTTACAAAAACTCTACTTGGAATATCCTCGTCTCTGCTTTGATTCCTTGGTGATGAGAAAGAATTTTTTTTAAGGAGATCAGAACATTTCATACGAAATTAATTTGTGGTCGCGATAGTCCTCTAGCTAAGAAGTGGGACCATAGCAAATGCCCACCAGTTATTACTCCTGATGGAGTTAATATTCCCTTTGATTCAACGGTTACCCTTTCCACTAATTCATTAGATAAAGTTAGAAATGTAGTTTCCCAACTTTAGATGTAAACCAATTGTTTACTGTATCTTTTAGCTTCGTTGTTGTTTGAGTTGTATCTATTATTATAATAATAATAAAGAGATTTTTCATCTTGATTTTGACTTTATTTTGTTTCTTTTTGCTTAAATAGGAGTTACAATTATCTACAGCTCCTCTCACCTTTGATTTAATATCACGCATCGCCAATCTTAGAGATAAACTATTAAAATCATGTGGAAGGAGTGAACTCAGTGATGATATCTTACTAGAACACTTCCATGGCAAAGTCTAAGCCTTGAAATGGCATAAAAGATATTTTGTTCATAAAACCATTGCTAGTAATCTGAAAGATCAAATTGCCTATCTCGAGGCCGATGTCAAAGGCAAAGATGAAATGATTTCGTCACTAAAGCGACAAGTAAAGTCAAACCCTTCAATCGATTTTGATCATATCCAACAAATCCGTGACTTGGAATTGAAATTGAAAGACAGTTAAGCGCAGTGCGAATCATTAGAATACATTATGGGAGACAAGGTTTCGAGAATTGATTTACCAACTCCTCGTACAACTCCCTATGTTTCCACACCCACGAGGTCAAATTCTCTTGTTGTTCAAAAGTTTCGCTCAATGATTAACCCTCCGTCAGGCTTAGATGAGAATGTTGTGGGTAACCGGTGTAGGAAAGTTAAGTTCGAAATAGCTAAGTATTTTGATGAGCAACAAAAGCAAAATATTTTCAAAGTATCAATGAGTATGCTGCCAAGATTCAAAAGCTCGAACGCGATAATTACTTCCTTCCGAAGCGCGTTGCGGAATTAGAAAGGGAAAACAAGACCCTTAAGGGCGCAAACAGAGCTTTCAACCGCGCTATGAAGACAAATATTGATGCGATTGATGATGCAGATAGGGTAAGGAGGAAGAAAAAGAAACTTAAAGAAGTTTTCTGTGCCACAATTCGTCACATAGTTGATCCTTCGATCGTTGAGAATCTTAACAAGGCTGCTCAAGACTTATGATATATTTGTATCTTTGAAATATATAGACTTGTCTTGTATATATATGAATAACTTCATAAGTTTTGTAAAAAAATCATGACTTATGTAAATCATATAAACTTTGTAAATATCACCTGATTTATAATCCTTTTCTGTAATATCACTTCTGAATTGCTTTTTGATAGCTCATACATTGATTTCTGTACTTGCTGAATCTTTCATTTCTCTTTGCTGTGCTGATTACCCTAAAAAGTATGAAGCAAACAATATTCCTAATTGTTAGCTTGAAATTGACATACTAGTCTATGTAAATCATTTTCTTAGATTAACAAATCATCTTGTTAATTGAATGAAAAATAGTTTATATTGAATTTTATAATCTCATCTTTATCTACGATGAGAAATAATTAAGAATTTAACTTCAACCATTTGGCTGTAATGTCTGAAGTTTGTTGATAGGAAATCCTGCCCTATCATAAGGACATAAATGTTGGAGAGTGATTTTCAAGAGATATTTAATAAAGAGCTAAATCCAGAAATCATCATCTGAATATTTGTAGTAGAAACCCACTGACCCATTCTCAGGTATTAATGCTATTTGAAAAATTAGAAATCCGAGACCCAGATTTGGGTATTAACGAAAACATATAATAATGATCTCCATGAGAGTACTCTTTGACCCAGATTCGGGCATTTGTGATGGATAAATAGAAATCCATTATTGAAATTTTACACCCAGATTAGGGCTCAAATAAGTAATAGTCTTGATACCTAGATTCCGGTATAATAAAGATAGTGATCGATATAGGCCCGAAACCCAGATTCGGGTATTAGTAAATGAAGTTCTGAAATGGACATCCCGAAACCCAGATTCAGGTATTAATTGATGAAATTCAGATATAGAGACCCAAAACCCAGATTCGGGTATTAATAGATTATGTTTTTAAGAAATGAAAGTCCCGAAACCCAAATTCGGGTATTAATAAGTGGAGTTATGTTCTACTCCTTTGATGCATGAATCCCTCAAGTCTTGTATAGAAGTAATTTGATTAGTTGCCTCTTGAGCTCGGACGTCTTAGTCCATAATGGGATATGCCATTTCTCAAGCTTGAACATCTCAGTCTTCTATTTAATGAGCCTCCTCTGGGCTTGGACATCTCGATCCATTATTTGATGGGCCCCTTCTTGGGCTAGACATTTTAGTCCATTGTTTGATGAGCCTCTTCTTGGGCCTGGACATCTTAGTCCATTGTTTGATGGGCCTCTTCTTGGGCCTGGACATCTTAGTCCATTGTTGTCCGGTGCTCTTGGTTAGCTCATCTTAGAGGCTGGAACCAAGGACTTACCCGACCTCCCTCCAAGAGGCGCTCTGCCATGACTATAGCGTGGCATGGACAGAGGCTTATTCGATGCTTTACCCTGGCCATCTTGTGGCGCGAATAAAGGCTTAATCTGTCCTCCCACCAGGAGGTGCCTTACCCTGGCCATAGCGTGGTGTGGATAAGGGTTTGTTCGATGCTTTACCCTGACCATCTTATGGCGCGGATAAAGGCTTACTCCGTCCTCCCTCTAGGAGGTACCTTGACCTGATCAGAGGCACGGCCAAGGGCTTGTCCGGTGCTTTAACCTGGCCATCTTATGGCACGGCTAAAGGCTTACTCCGCCCTCCCTCCAGGAGGTGCTCTGTTCTAGCCATCTCGGCACGAACAGAGGCTTTCTACCATCTTAGGTAGTTTCCAAATATAAAGGGCATTTTGCTCTCAACCATGTAGATTCTTCTTGGAAAAGTAACCCTTTATTGACTTTTCTCAAATTCTTTTTACAAATTCATGAATCTTTCCTTGTCAGGAGAAACTGATGATCATCCCCTCTAGAGCTCTGTAATGATTAGTTTCATGGCCGTTCATCTTGTGGTAGTAAGGTAGGATCCTCCTAGATTCCTTTCATGTTTTGGTTTCTTTTTCTGTGATGTCCAATAGTTAAGCTCATCCTTAGTAAGCAAGTAGACATTCTCTTTGGATGTTGTTAAATTGCACTCTTTTGGAAGTCTAGACTTGAAGCTTGATTCTTGAGGATGGCTTTTTGACTTTTTGTTTCTTGGCCTTGAGGTTTCACATTCTTCTATTGCTTTTCTTTTCACCGCCCTTTGGTGTTCTTGAGTTGAAAGTGTTCCTGTAGCAGTTGGTTGCTATTTATGTGCAAAGGCATTGTAATCGGCCATTATTTCTTTTTCAAAGATTGTGCCTTTGGAAAAGTATTGGATGGTTCTTCTCATTTGATTGAATACATTATCAATTCCATTTGTCCTTTTGCTTAGGCGAAAATTGGGGTGGGGCCAACATGAAAGGGGTTTAATCTCCATTTCTCAGGATCGTATGATTCCGCTTTTTTCTTATTTATAATTCTCAGAGCTTCTAGACTTAACCTTTATTCTTCATTTTGATTGGAATCTTTAATGAATTTTGAGGGGAACTTTATCTCATGTGGCTCAGAGGATCCTTGTTCAGATCTTATGATTCTTCTAGCCATGATTTGACCAAAGTAGATGAACTTAAGATTAGGTTAAGTGGGGTTAGAGACAAGTAATATTGGGTGTTCAACTAACGCGGATGTTCAAACCCTCCTTCTAGTGCCAATGTTAACAAGAAATCTTGTCAACACCCCAAAGTTGAGTTATGGAATAGGGTTTATCCCTTGGGTAGATGAAAGGAGTGGAAAGGGTATATTTTTCTTGAATTTCCTTTCCAGTAGAATGCTGAAGTACAAAGTTGTTCAGACTGACCTTTCGACTCAGTCGAAAGGGTCAGCTTCTTCCTTTATTAACCTCTCTATTCTGTTGAGATGAATTCGTTTTTCCTTCGAAAGCCCACCTTTCGAAACGGTTGTGATACCTTGGATAAGATTTTCCTTTGTTGGTTTTGACCTTGTCGAAGGCCTTAGTTGTTGTGTAAGTAGGACTTTATCCAAGAATCTGAAACAGAGGTTTTGACCATGTCGAAAGTAAGGTTGTTTTGGTGTTAAAACTTGAACCAGGAATCTGGGGTTGTGGTTTCATCCTTATCGAAATTTGTAGGCTTAAATGTCTCAGGTTTGGATTGGGAATATCAAGTTGGAATGATTTGGGGCTAGGTTTCGACCTTGACGATAGCTGGACCTTTTGGCACCTTGTATTAATCAAAGGTTTCAGTAGATTGAAGCTTGGTTTCGACTTCGTCAAAAGCAGAGACTCAGGGAAGGGTATCTTAAAGTATGTAACTAAAGTTACTTAAATCTGCAAGGTTTCGACTGTGTCAGTGGTGACCTTTCGATGTAGGCGACACCCGAAACACAAGATTAAACCTGACAAAAGCTTAAAAAATAGTAAAGTAATCTGAAATATTTGAGACTTCCCTTTCGCAAGCCAAAAAAGACTTTATTTCTCAAAATCCCCAAATTGATTTGGTAATTAGGGTTTCAACACTTTTGATTAAGAAAATACAAGTTTTGAATGGAAAGAATCGGATCCCCCAAACCTGACCCCTTGGGTCTAATTTATAGATGCGGGTCAGCACCTTTCGACCCTGATGCTTTCAACTTGGTTGAAAGGCGGCTCCGAATAAATTAAGAATGCTTTCGCCTTTGTGGAAAGGAACGGTTGTGCTTCTCTTCTTTATGTTGCCTTGTAAGTGCTTCCGACTCTGTCGATAAGCTTTGTTCAATGGTTTCGATGACATTGGTTACGTCTGAGCTCTTGCTTCTGATTTGATGAGGAACCCCCTCTGGATCGCATTGGCTTCAACTGGTTCGAAAGGCTTATTATAGCTTTCGAAGGGTTTGTTCAGGACTATACTTTCTTTCGAGTAGTTTGAATGAAGGCGAAACCTTTGGTTTTGAAAGGCTTGGCGAATATACAAAAAGTTGTTCTTCATTGTTTTCGAAAGGTGCTACTTTGACTCATTCGAAAGGTCTTCATGCATATGGATTCACCTAGTCGAAAGGTTGTTACTGAAGGTGGAAGGCTGCTTTCGACTCCTTTAAAAGGTACGAACCTACTAGATCTTGATTTTAGAATCCTTTCGACACCTTCGAAAGGTCCTGAAGCTTTCGGACTTTGGCTGTAGCATCCCTTCGACTCTTTCGGAAGGTCTACTTGGAGCTCTTTCCTCTTGTTTTCCTTTGTTCTTTGCTCAAACAGGTTTCAACTTAGTCGAAAGGGTTTTTTTGTATTAACAATGTGGGAGCTGATTAGTCATGCACTTAGCACGAAGCCGATTGAGTAGGATTGATTATCGTTTGGATTAAGAATGTTGATTCAAGTAGTACGAGTGTCTATGGTACTCCAATCTACCGGCCTTCCTTATTGGCTGAAGGATAGCAAGTTGAGAGTTGAAAACGTGATAAGTCCGCGATACTTGGTTTCCGTATGAGGTGAAGGACCTCTTTATCGTTTTTGGTCCAGAGAGATCGGGGTCGTATTTATCCGAGAACCACTTCGGACTAATGTATGTGTTCGAAAGTGCAGGTTTATGATGATGATTTTGAAGATGGAGATCTTCATGATGCAGGGCTACTTGCCACTAGTCCCTCGGGGTGAAATTTACCATATCATGTATGTATGGTGGCAGTAGTGCTTCGTTATGAAATTCTACGATATGCAAGAACTTCTCGCTACCAATTCTAGGGGTAATTCCCGACAGGATATGGTAGGAAAGTACCTTCGATTTGTTCTGTTCCTAGACAACTTGTATGGACGACTGTTTGACATTGCATTCCTGAGATCACAACGTTGACTTTTACAAACGTACATCTGTTTGGTGGCGAAGAAAGAAACTTCTCTTAGCTTAACAACTTTCTCTGAGACGTACGAGCTTAGAGGTTGTATGTTCGTGAAAGTCAATAGTGATCGAAGGAATGGCAATGTGGCATTCAAAGTGGTATGTGCTACATGAAAGGTAAATATTACCTTAAGCCTCATCACCCGGTAATGGCTTAAACAGGGTACGTCGTAGGCTATATGGTTCGCTACCATAAGGGTATGATCATCACCTTTCTAGATAACCTTTTATATGTCGGGTATGTGGTGTATGCAATCAGACATCTCAGATAGGTCGGTAACGACCAGGGTGATGACATATTCGGTTTCTATCTAGGCCATGTATAAGTGCTAAATAGGGATGGACCGGCCTTGCCAGATGTGGAGGATTGTTTGTGTATCCTCGGTACATTCCTCTAGAGATGTACTGTACGGAAGGTAGTCCCTTACATGCCATTGTATGGAAATCCATTCTCCAATACGTGCCTGCCATTTTGTTTGTAAACCTATTATGCCATCAAATTTAACCAATGCAACAATTTTGGCTATTTTGATATTATTTGTATACTAGACACTAGTATAATATAACAGGATTTGATATGAAATGTTTTGGTTATTGTAAGGTAAAAACCCGTCGGCGATTATATGTGGCATGGTCTTACGAGATACTTTTGTTTTGATAAAGGAAATTTTTTATAACTTTGAAATTCAGTTGAGATGTGTTTTCTCATGCTAGTTTACCGAATTGATCCGAGCGTTCTTCCATTTCAATGCTCGGGTCAGACCAAGCACATTTACAGATTCAGATTTAGATGCTTTGGAGCTTCAACAAACGAGCTGGAGGTCTTCTGGTCGTACTCACGTATATGCTTATTTTCCACTGCATTGTTGTTTAAATTATCAGCATTTGTGAGGATAGGTTATTATAACTATCCAAGCTGATGACTGTGATTTTTTGTTGTACTTTGGTTTATGTATTTTATATTAAAGACTACAGTTTCTATTTTGTAAAGTTCATTGATATTATATGTTGTCCCGCTGCGATTGTGAGATTCTGTGTTTGTTTTAGTCTCTTTTTCTTTCTTCTTCTTCTTTTGTCTTCTTCTTTCTTCTTTCTTTCCCATAACTATTTGCATCTTCGCTCAATTTGGGTTGGACATGTGTAATTTATTTTCAGCTTGAATCGGTGCGGTTGCGGGTCGTTTCAGAGATCATTGGTCTGAATGACAAAACTACATCTCCATAGTCCAGACAAAGTTATTCTTAACTATGATAAAAATATTGATAAAATAAAAAATGATGTTGATAAATTTAACAAGGGTAATGAAAATTTAGAAAATCTATTAACTTCATCTAAATCTTCGAATAATAAACATGGACTGGATATACATTGAAGCCTAAGCAAACAGTACTCAAAGTACAAAATTTGTTAGGGCTACCAAGTTCAAAGCAAAATCTAGAAAATTAAAATTGAAGCTCATGAATAAATTTATTAATATATGGGTTCCTGGAAATTTAGATATTGACAAAAATAAAGAATATATTGATAATTTTATTGATAAAGTTCATTAATCTAAAGATTATTTAAATCGTATTTACACTCTTCTTGGGTTTGAGTTCCCAAAACTTAACCTCACGGACCCCAAAATAAAATAGGGAACCAATGTGCATATTTCTTATCTTTTAAGTACCTACTGATCATGCTATAAACTTAAAGCATGAGAAATGAATACTGTACAGCAAATGTTCAAAATATATGACATGATCCACGGTTATTGAGTGAAATTTTATGCAAAGATGGTGGAGTCATGAACATCGGAAATAATTCAAAGGGATGTGTCATTGGCTTCGGCAATGTTGGTAATTCTAAAACTCCTCTTATTTCAAATGGTTTACTAACATAACTTGTTTAGTATAAGTCATTTATGTGACAAAAATTTCAAAATAAGGTTTGAAGGTAATTGCTATATTTTAGATCATTGTTCAAACTAATTTTTATGGTATAAGAAAAAAGGGGCGGTGTATGTGTATTCTAAATATGAAAGTGTAATGATGATGGCTTGTGCCTTATGGTTGATTCAAATGATCCTTGGATTTGGCACAAATGTTTTGGACATTTACATTTTAAACTTTGATCATGAGTTGCAAGATATGAAACTGTGAGAGGAGTTCCAAAATTGAACTTTAAAGTCAGTGGTCTTTGTGATGCTTATCAGTTTGGAAAAGTCTATAAGAAATCATTAAATCTAAGGATATGATCTCTACCTAGCATCCTCTAAAACTTCTTCATTTAGATATTTGGACCTTCATAAATACAATTTATAAATTACAATAGATATGTTTTGTAATAGTATATTTTTCAAGATATACTTGGATAATTTTTCTACGACGTAAGAATAAAGCTTTTGAAATGTTTAAAACTTTTGTTAAAAGGATCCAAAATCAAAAATTAATTAAAATTAAGACTATACGAAGTGATCATAGAGGAGAGTTCGAAAATGAGTGAAAACTTTTGTAACAAGAAAAGTTAGGCGCTCTGGCTTTGGTCCATGAGGTCACAACTTCGAGTCATGCGTACTTTGATTAAAACCACTGGACATATGTTGACTTGTAGTATGCCATATACCACCTAAGACTTGTAGTACAATTATGTACTACCTCTTCAATACCCAATTCAAAAAAAGAAAGGCGTCACTCATATTTTCTTTTCCAATAACTCCACAACAAGTTGTGAAATGTAAAAATAAGATTGTGCAAGGACGGTGTTAAACAATAGTAACTAACCAAAGAACATTTGGACCGAAATAGCTATTACAGCGTTTTATTTTTTAAATAAAATGTTAATAAGACCTTTAACAAAGAAAAATCCATATGAACTTTTCTTTAACAAAAAGCCTAAAGTTTCATACTTTAAAATCTTTGGAAGTAAATGTTTTATCCTTAACATAAAGGATAGTTTAAACAAGTTGATGCTAAATCTGATGAAGGAATATTTATCGGATATTCCAATAGAAGTGAGGCATATAGAATATTTAACAAGAGAACTAATATTATAAAAGAAACTTTACACGTCTCTTTTGATGAAAATTTTAACTCAATTAAAACAAATAACGATGAAGGTGAAATTATTAAAAAACGAAAATAATACAGACTCAAATAATGATACTAGAAACACGAAGATATAAACACATAAATTAACCAAAGAAAGAATTTTGAAGATCGTCCAGAATAAAATATTTTAGGAAACATTGAATCATTTGTAAGAACAAGAAATCAACTTAATAAAATGAGTAACGTAGAATTCATCTCAATTAATGGACCCAAAAACCGGAAAGAAGCATCATTAAATGATTCATAGATTCTTAATATGCAAGAAAAACTTAATTAATCCAAAAGGAACGATGTTTAGGAATTAGTTCCATGACCAATAAAATCAATCTATTATTGGAACTAAATCTGTTTGTAGAAACAAATCAAATGAACATAAGGATGTTACAATGAGCAATGCATGTTTAGTGGCACAAAGATATAACCAAGAAGAAAACATTGATTTTGATGAAAATTTTGCACCTATGGAAAGACTTGAAACCATAAGGATATCATTTGCCTTTGCAAATCATAATAACTTCAAATTATTCCAAATGTATGTCAAAAGTACATTTTTGAATGGAGCAAAAAGGAAGATGCATAGGTTGACCAACCTCCAATTTTTTAGAATGAAAAATTTCTTGATCATGTCTATAAAATAAAAGGAGCATTGTATAGTTTAAAACAAGCACCTCATTCTTGGTATGAGAAACTCAAATCTTACTTAATTAAGTCAGGATTTAAAATTGGGAAAGTTGATTCAAAGTTATATATAAAAAAACCGATAAAGACATTATAAAAATAGGCCTTTCTGATCAACGAAAGTCGGCACCGAACACTACCACTGTGTTCCAACGTCGTACATCCAACCGATAAAAGGGCAGATTGTTAGGGTAAATAAAAATAAAAGAACAGAGAATAGAGAATAACAGAATCTCACAGAAGAATCGACAACATATAATATAACAAGGACAGTAGAAAATGTCCCCCTAAAAATACATAGTATATCAGAGTTAAAAACAAACCTTATCAGCTAGACAGTTATAAAATCCTGACCTTACAAATGCTGATAGGGATACTATATAATACAGCAAAAAATAAAAACATTACGATAGGTGAATCTTCAGCTCCCCTTCAAGACCTCTATTACCCAAGGACAACCTAGGAAAATACTCGATCTGACCCGAGCATTATAATAAAATAGCACCCGGATCAGTCTGGAAATACCAACGTGAGATACCTCAAATAATGGGGAATGTATAAAAGTTCTGTGAGACCACACCGCTAACGCGGAACTGGTTTTTACCTCACAAGAATAACATCCATATAGGGAAGAGCGAAAATAATCGTCAAGAAACAAATCCAAATATGAATGGGTATAATTAATATTAAAACCAAACTTGAAAGAATGAAAATAATCCGAGCAAAATCTAAACTAGACGGAATGGATAAAACAAGATACCTGTCCAAACTTGATAGAATGTACAAACCAAGATAACGGTCTAAACGTGATAGAATGGACAAAATAAGGTGACAGTCCAAATTGATAGAATGGATAGAATAAGGTACCAGTCCAACTTGATAGAATGGACTAAATCAATACTTAAATGCCCCAAAGAATGGTTGACTCTTCTTGTGGCAAATTAAAGATAAATAGATTCAATGATTCGAATAAAATAAGGAAGGGAAAATTTCCAATAAATGACTAGGAAGGTGCACCACACTTGGAGTATACCTCTAGTAATATACTTCTGAAAAGCTCATATACTTCGTGACACTTCTCGAAAATGTACCAGCCGGACCCCGCCAGACCATACCGAGAATCAGAATATTTCCACATCTAAGTGCACAAACGAATCCAAACTAGATGAGATGTGAAAATACCCTAATGGGAGCAACCCACATAGCTGGATGTCCACTCACGATTTTGGTTTAGTCATTTTCCGACAAAGGATAACAACACTCAATGGAACAGTAAACCATCTTAGAATGATGATAATAAAGTAGCTGAAGTAATCGATAGATGAGAAACCAACTATCGAGGATATAAAATGATCGTATATGGAAATTAAGTCTTGTATACTTACCACAACTCATCGAATTAAAACTTGTACTATTTCTTCGTTATCAATAATACCAGACAAGTCAAGGTAGTGTTACCTCAAAGTCATGTCTCACAATTATTCTTAACTTTCGAAATAGCGACAAGTCTACTTCTTCGATGTTTAGTGCTAATTATACATATAATTCGTTTTTATACAAGTGATTCGCTTTACGGAAATAATTCATTCCCATAAACGAATCAAACCTTTTGTTTTAAAAAGAACTGAACTTGTGCTTGATTTCCATATTATGTGTTGGTAAAACATTTTTAGAAATACTCTTTCAAACCATTCTTTTATAAGACAAATTTTATAATACTAAGTGTATTAAACAAGGGTCAAAACAAATGTCGTTCAAACACTGTTTGCTATAAACCCAAAAACAATTCACATTTAGCTTTATTTAGAAATAATCCCTTTTAAAGGATTTTCTCATTTATAAATCATTATTTATAAATTTAAAACGATATTTATTACCTCAAAAGATAATAAACAATTTAAATACCTTTTATAACTTTAAAACAATATTAATTATCTCGAAAGATCACTAATCACATTCTAAAATCTCTTTTAAGTAAATGAATCCATTTTCTTTAATAAAATAGATAATTATTTCCAAACACTTTTATATTATCATTAAATTAACTTTTATACCTTTATTACTTTAAACCACTTTTATTATAAAAGTTAATTTACTTAATCACTTTTATTAAATCAATTAATTAACTTTAAATATCATATATTTAAAAAGAATCATTAAGTTCAAATAATCATTAATTAAATGAATTATTAATCTCAAACATCATTAATTAAAATGATTAAATAATTTTAAATGCTGTTAATTAAACAATTAATTAAGTTCAATAAATTAATCGGATTAACTAAATTCAAACCTCATCGGCTAAAATGATTAATTAAAACATCATTTATCAAAATGATTTAATTAACTATATAACATCATTAATTAAAATGATTTAACTAAATTCCAAATATCATTAGTTAAAACAATTAGTTAAATTTAAAACAATCATTAACTAAACGATTAATTAAATTCAAATATCATTATTTAAAATGATTAGGTACTTTTAAATATCATTAATTGAAATGATTATTAATTTCAATTATCATTAATTAAAATAATTAATTAAACTCAAGTAATCATTAGTTAAAATGATTAATTAAATACCATCTCATTTAAATCAAAGATAAACCAATTTTAAACATCATTTATTAAATTGGTTAATTAACCTCAAAATCATTAGTTAAAATGATTAATTATTTTAAATTATCATTAATCAAAATGATTAATGAGTTTTAATATTCTGTCTAGCGAGAACACAAGTTCAGGTTCATACGATAGGGTTTTGGAGATGAAGTTGAATAAATGACGATATAGCGAAATTGCTATCACGACACTTAACAAATTAAATGGAATATCAGGATTTATTTTAATTAGCCATAGGTATAAAAGCATAAGGATGTAAATAAATAATTATACAAAAGAAACCGCTTAGGGTCTCTCTGCAGATTTCCTTGCAAAACATTGGTTATGGATAATATATATAATCATATGGGTTCATAATGATGAAATTCATGTCATCCATTTTCCAAATGGAAATTCAACCAACCAAGCAATCAAACAATTTAATTAACATCAAAACAATCAATAAATGTTTATAACATCATTGATATGATATAATAAAATTTAATGTGAGTTAAACTCACATTGATTTTCATTTTCGCCGGCACGTTCCGATTTGGACTAAAACTGAACGATCGTTTGATTTTAGCATAAATTTCAAAAAGCCCCAATCCAACCAAACCAACTCCATCGCATAGATCTCGATGACACGAGTCCAACGTAAAAAACGACGTTCGAATCCGACCCCGTATGCAAAAGATATTTGATTTATAAGTTATCGATAAATTTAAATTTATAAATAACAATCTATTTTATATTTACGAAATTGCCCCTCACTTAAAACTTCATCTTCTCCAAATCTAAAACGTGCACAGCGAACATAGTGAACCCAAACCAAACGTGCAGGCAGAGCACTAACACGGTAAGATACTCGACCATTCTCCAATCCGACTTCAACATCGTGTCGCTCTAGGCGAACACGACTCGCCTGACACCATGGATCAACTCCAATACGCCTCGATCAAAACACATCAACGCACCTCCTCTTAGGTCCGTACGACCACGCGCGACCCAACTACATGTCAATCCCTTCCAAAATCAGCGATAAGGTGGCATTCGCATAAACAAATTCCAATCCAACATCCAAAACCCAAATCGATGACTAAAACCACCAAAATCACCAACCGTAGTTTGCTTAGCCTAAGACCATTACCGCAGTGCTCTACAAACACTGCTGCGAACAATGAAATGGCCATGGACGAGAATCACAACTCAATACGAGTTCAAGGAATCCAAAACCATGGTTTTTAGATGAGTATAAATTTTATTTTGAATTTTGAAGTTTGAATTCAAAAGGAGAGACTCAAATTTTCATTCTCATGCCAGCTTTAATAGAGCGAAAAGGGTATGGACGAGTACGTGGGGGTATGGGCAAACATGCTTGGGTATGGGCACTATGTATGGCCGATATCTATATTATATATATTATTTAAATTTAAATTATCAAACTATAAAACGTCCGAAAATTCCAAACTCTTATCGAGCCGTGTCGCCTGGCGTTCTATATATTATACCCCTATTTCGAACGAAATGGAACTAGTCTCGAGGTCTAATTCGATCATATGCAGAAGATAGCTTTTCGAACCCAATTATTATATTAAATTTCTAATATTAATTTCAACGCGTTTCGAACCCGCACGACCAAACGATACGTTTGATCGCCATGAAATTCGACGACATATTATAATTCATTATTTCGGATCAACTGGTTTTGTCGAAATCCGAGACTGTGCCCCAGTTTGACAATTTCATAGATTTAAATATCATTTTATATTCTAATTTTCGATATTTATCCGATCTATTTATATTTGTAAATAAATTACAAATTGAATTCACTAATATTATTTATTAATTAAAAGGAGTTAAATGAAATTATTAAATCCATTTAATTAACAATTAATTCACAATTCAAATATCTTAAACAAGCCCTATAATTGATTTATAAGTTATTAAATTCCAAAATCCAATTCTTCAAATATTTAAAACTAATTAAACATTTAAATCAAATGACCAGAATTTTTGAGCTGTTACAGACGTTCAACTTATACATATATTTTTTGATAATAAGAATAATACATTATTCAAGTAGAGCACTCATTATGATGTCTCGGGGTTCGAACTCATGACCTCTAGAACCTTTGTCTAAAGCGTCATAGCTCTAACCACTTAAGCTAAAACACGCAATACACACAAATATATATATATATATATGTATATATATAGGTATATATATGTATATGTATGTGTATATATATATATATATATATGTATATATATATATATGTATATGTCTGTATGTATGTATGTATGTAGATGATATCGCTCAATAAATGAACAACTAAATTTGAAGTTTTCAAAAATAATGAAAAATGATTTTGATATGAGTCATATAAGAGAATTAACTTTTTTCTTAGGACTTCAAATTAAGCAACTAAGTAATGAAATTTGTATTAGTTAAGAAAAATATGCTAAAGAACTTGTAAATGGACTTGTATGTAAATACGAGTGGTAAACCTACTCTTATAGCATCCACAACAATCTTAAATAAAGCAGAAAATTCTAAAGATGTAGATTAAAAATTATATCATGACATAATTGGATCATTACTCTATATAACTGCTAGCAGACTAGATATGATGCATAGTGTATGTCTCTGTGCAGAGAATAGTCGAACCCAAAGAGAAGCCGTAAAATATATGTAACGACCCGATATCGATATTTTCAACCATACGCATCCACACATGTCGGACTTGAATTGGTCAAAATACCGAATTGTTAATTTATATTTGGCAAAACTCAGAATATACAGTAAATAAATAATCACATATCACAGACACAGAGTAATATAATGCAGCGAAAACAAAGAAATAGTAGTTCATGAAGCTACTATATAAATACATCAGAGTTAAGTAAGATACAATAGGAATACCAAGATACAACAGGACTAACAGTATGAAAATCAGGTACAACTTAGAATACAACTGGAATCAACTAGATAACAAAATGAATAGATATATGGACCTTCAAAGCAAAACTCCAACTCCAAAGGTGAGTCTCTAATGCTGTATCACTCAGTCTGACCCGAGCGTAAAGCAAACACAAAACACTCGAGTCAGGACATACATAATTATACAATGTAAACCAACTCAAGTGAACTGTAATAAAGGTACAAGTAACTCAAAGGATGCTTGGGATCGCTCATCCTCTAAGGATCTGTTAAACTATCTACTATGTAGTAATATTCGCTATTATAATAATGTCTAATCATAAATAACATACTTTAAAATAGCATTAGGGCTTTACATTTAATCTGAACTCACCCTAACATGTAATAGTGCCAATAGTCTATACAGTACCTGCATACCTCGAAAGGCTATGAGAAGATACTCCATAGGTACGACACAAATAGAAACTCGTAGTAAAGCTCGATATGGTATGTGACACGGCACACAAGGCAATGCCAGGGTAGATATACCAATTACGCACACGGACTGATGGAAACGCATAGCAGCCACTACCGCTCCACCTCGAACAACACTCCCAAATCAAGGGGTGCACCCAATCAATCACAAAGTAATAGAATGGTATCGAAGAAGTGCGTCCGATAAGAGGTGCTACCTCATTGGCCCGAGATCGCTCCTGTTTTAGCCACCTTATGCCAACTCACGGGAGTTGGGTCCACGTATATACCTTAGGATTGTCTCCACCATCCTACTTCATTCTGGAAACTCCACCGCGTACACAGTTGTCAAAGTGGTTTTTGGTATCGACAGAGAGTATGTCCATATCCGATCCCGGTCTCTTTAACAACCAATCGTTATTATAACCCATGGTTATAATTTTAAAATAATATTTTATACTTCAAAATAGAATATCATTTCAAATCCAAATCTTTATCAAAATAAAGATTAAATCAATTCCAAACCATTTCAATATATTTAAAATATCATATCATTTCAAAACTTCAATTCAAATCATTTTAATATATCAAAATATCATATCTTTCCAAAACTTCATTTCAAATCATTTTAAGATATCAAAATATCATATCTTTCCTAAACTTCATTTCAAATCATTTTAACATATCAAAATATCGTATCTTTCCAAAACTTCATTTCAAATCATTTTAATATATCAAAATATCATACCCTTTCAAACTTCATTTCAAATCATTTTAATATATCAAAATATCATTTGAGTTCAAATCTAAATATTCAACTTTAAATACTTTTTAAATTTAAAGATATCATTCATTTATTATTATTTCAAGTCACCTTTTAAATACTTTATATTTCAATCAAAAAAATTCATTTAAACCATTTAAAAGTGTAATTATTATACTTTCAAATCAAGTATTCAATTACCAAAGTTTTAAATTATTCTGAGTTCATTTACTAAGTTAAAAACCATAACATTGAAAATTTCAGCCTTTCACAGCATTCAGAAAAAGCTGTTATAAGTTATACTTGAAAACATTTTAATTCAGCAAAGACAGCATTTAAAAATGCTGTTAAATCTCAGTTTTAGTTGAAATTTAGTTTAAAACAGCAAAGACAGTATTTCCAGAAATGCTGTAATAGCTCAGGTTTCAAATTAAAGGGTTCCATTAAATTCAGCAAAGACAGCAGACCACTACAGCAATTACAGAACTGCTGTAATAGGCATTTATCAAGGTTTTAGCCTTTTAATTTACTTCAGCAACTACAGCATTACAGAACTGCTGTAATAGCCTCTTATTTAAGTTTTAGTTCATTTACAGAAATCATAACATTTCTGAATGCTATAAAAAGAAATTTCCAGATTTTAGTGTATTTCCAGCAAATAATAACCTTCAATATTAAACCTTTTAAACATTATAAAAATCATATTTTGACATTCAAAAATGTTCATTAAAATTACTCTTTTAATCTATGATTTTTTACAAGAAACATTTACAGTAAAATCCAAATTTCCAATAATTTTACTTAACAAATCCAAATGTACAATTTTCTTTTCTTCACATTTTTAACAAATAAACTTAACACTTATATTTTATTTCCATTTCACAAATTAAACTAAATTTTCAATTTTATTTAATTAACTTAAACCTTTAATAAAAACCAATTCACATTTCCAAGTCAAGTTATATTTTAAAATTACACTTTTAAGCATTCATTTATTTAACCATTTTAATACATAGAAAACTCAATAACACTTTATTAAATCATTTAAATTCAAATTCAAATCAAATTATCATATTTACCATTTTCCAAATATAATTAAATTTCCATTTTATTTATATAACTTAAATATCATTTTAAAACCAAAATTCCAAATTTCCAAACTTAAGTTATATTTCAAAAATTCACTTTTACCATTCATTTAAATTACATTTTTAACTTCTAGAAAAATCCAAATTTCTTTATTTAAACATTAAAAATCCAATTTAAATCAAAATTTCATAATTTTACACTTTTAAAAATATTTAAAATATTCAAAATACTTTATAAAATAACCACGGGCCTGTATATAGTTTTCTAACCTAGGTCAAGTGATACAGATATGTATCATTTCAATCCGCAGTTTAAAAAGCAAAATCCGGGTTCTATCATTTCAAACCCGCAATCCTAAGTTAAAATAAAATAAATAAAAACCGTCCAGGCCTATCATTTCAGCCCATAACGATTTTTCCCTATTCTAAAGTCCATTCGGGTATGTATCATTTCAACCCATAGTGATTTCTATACTAACAGGGAACTTGCAGTGTGATAAACAGATATAAATGAACAGTTAATAACATATATCAGTAACAGATGATATGACAGATAAATAAACAGATTTAACATCATATAATATATAACATAAGCAGGTATAACATAACATAATATTCTACACATTCAATTGTTGTCAATTCACATTTGCATAAGTATAAATGTCAGGTGAGATTTACTCACCTCTATGGCTGGAGATTGCAATACAAATGACACAACGGAATCAAAAGCACGATGACAAGACTAGAATTTGAGTGGAGAGCGAGATCCAAGCTATAGAACTTGTGTTACAACCCAAGACAAAACAAAATAAAATTACAATTCAATAAAACATTCAATTTGAAATAACTTTGAAATGAAAAGTGATTTGAATACACAACTTTTTGCCTTGCTTTCTACATTTGCTTGCACGGCCTAGGGGATGGTTTTGGTTCAGGTTTGGGTCGGGTATGGTCTGGTTTGGACCTAAAAAGGCATGGCTACAAGGTAAGAACAAGGAGGAGGTTACAAGGCATGAGAATACAAAGGGTCTAGGCTTGATAGTGGAGTTTTGGTGCACCACAAGGCTCGTCTACATGCATTGTTTGGCTCGGCTCTTCATGTTTCAGATCTGGACAGAGGATGAAGTGATGGGTGGTGGTTATACCAAGGTGATGGTGGCGGCTATGGTGGTGGCTAAGGTAGTGGATGAAGGTGGTGAAGCAATATAGGTCGGCTAGTGTTGTTTTTAAGGGGTTTCAACATTTGTTTGTGGTGTGTTGTCTCAAGGTGGGTCTCGGCCTGGCCAAGGCTGAAGGAGTAGGTGGTGATGGTGACAAGGAGGAGATGTACGGGGTGGTGGCCGTGGATATGAAGTGGAGGAAGTACAAAAGAATCCAAGAAAACAAGGCAAAAAGTATGAAAATGAGAAGAAAAGAGAAAGAAAAAAAAGATACCATTACCAATAATTTTCTTAGCCGTGCAAAATGAAATGGAGAAGGAGTTTCTCACGTGAATTTTGAGGGGAATACACGGCAAATGAAAAGAAGCACGACCAAAAGAAGTGTAAATGAAGAGTTATGGAAATGAAGAGGTTGGCTAATGAAAAGACTTAAGTTTTAAAAGCTCTTTAAACCTTTCATTTTCCTTTTTATTTAATTCCATTTAATACAAAAATGAAATCAATAATTTACTTTTAAAACTGAAACAAAATAATATAAAATAAAAATAAATAATAAATTTTAAATAAAATGGAAAAAGAATTAAAGAAATTGCTTAAAATTCAAAACAGGGTTCAAAAATTACAATTAAATCATCATTGGCTTTGGAAAAATATCTACTTCATTTTAAAAATGTTCTAAAGCAAAACTTTGAAATAAATAATTCATTTATCATTTATAAAGTGAAATAAATAATTAAATTTAGAGAAAATAGAAAAGGAATAAAGAAATAGTTTATTTAATTTAAACAAGGCTTAAAATTACAAATAAAACATCACTAGCTTTATAAAATTTCAATTTCACTTTAAAACAAATAAAAAGTCAAATAAGTAAAATAAGTGATGAACAAAATAAAGTGTAGATTAAATAAAATAAGGTCTTAAGGAAATAAGGGAATAAATAAAGAATTTCTTTAATTAATTGAAACTGGAGATTAAAAATTGTAAACAAAATATAACTGACACCGAAAAATGTCAATTACACTTTTAAAAATGTTTTAAAACCAAAATATATACATAACATGTTAGTTTACCCATATAAATATAAATTAGAACATTACATGACCAGATAAAGTATTATTTATATAATTTAAAATAAACAATTTTGTTAAATATAGCAAATTACACTCAATAGTTAAAAGGGCATAACTTTCACAATATAATTCTGATTTCAACGAAACGAAAAGCAGTATTCTTGAAATTTTATTTACTTTCATAAAATAAGATAAATATCAAAAATTCAAAATTTATTTTTTAAATTTAAAAGTCAAAGTTTGACCATATTGACCAAAATTCACATTTCTATAAAATATTCTATTTATACATGTTTGGAATTCTAATTTACATCAAAATCAAAATTTATATTTAAAATAACAAAAATTATTCATTTTAATAAATAAAATAAAGTTTTTAAATCAGGAAATTCAATTTAAAATAATTACAAAATACAGGGTTGTTACACTCTCCCCCACTCAAAACTTATCATCCTCGAAAAGGAATGAGGTACGGGAAAGCACACAAAAGATAAAATGAAATAAGA
Source organism: Allium fistulosum (assembly GCA_030737815.1). Lineage (NCBI taxonomy): Eukaryota > Viridiplantae > Streptophyta > Magnoliopsida > Asparagales > Amaryllidaceae > Allium > Allium fistulosum. Next base: position 93,658,690 of record CM060905.1, read on the forward strand.
TTAAGACAAGATGACAAGAAGGTTGAAATTATACCTGATACTGTGGTTATAGGTAAGTTTAACAAGGTGGAGATGATCTTCCCAAGATCCCCCAAAATCAAGGACACAAGCATGAAAAGATCCTCTAAAATCTGATTCACCCTTTCCGTTTGACCGACGATCTGTGGATGGCAAGCAGTGCTCAGATTCAAAATGAGTACCAAAGATTATAGAAAGATTTCTAAACAGAAAAGATCATAGAAAGATACCTATACCAGTCTGTAGCAAGATAAGGGAGATAAGGACACCCATAAGATAGTTTGAAAGACAAAATAAGATAATAAGTTTGAAACCATGGAAATTTCAACTTAAATTGATGATTAATTTTACATAAGTTAAATAAATCTTAACTATCTAATTTCATTATCTTATCATCCAATTTTCTTAATTTAACAATCTCTAAAATCATGGATTTGAAAAATCATTTATTATACTCATAATGTATTCAGTAAATTTAATTCTTCTTTATTCCTAATTAAAATTAAAATTATTCCTCTCAATATTTTTATCACCTATGTTAAATATACTTACCCCTATTATAACTGCTTTAATTTATTCTTAGCTTCTTTAACATCATTTTATATTGTAAATTATTCCATTTACCCTATTTCTATTTACCTCTGTTAATCTTTTATAACTAAAATTTAAGTGTTTAACATTTATTATAACCACTCAAATTTTATTTATAAGAATCGTTTTATATTGTATATCATCCAATTACATTGTTAACTTTTAAAAATTTAGGTAAGTTATATTGGAATGCAATGATGTATTATACAAATAAAACTTTCCAATTCAATTATCTCAAGTTTGAATCATTTATTCAAAATTTTGATTTTCTTTTTATAATTGAAATTATTCTTTAAGATGAAGTTTAAGAATAAAATTTCTGATTTCTTTCAAACCATTTAGGGATAAATAAATGTATGTACAAAATTTGTCAAATCAAATTTATATCATATCTCTATATATATTATAAATCAAGTCATATTTTAGAAATTTTCAAATCTATTAAATTTCCCAAAACAAAGTTGTAGCAAGACTACAGAACTGTCTCTTCACTTCGAAACTTGAAAATGAACATTGATGATGCCGCGGTCATCACCGAAATTATTTTCCAACGACAAAGAGAAGAGCACTAAATTTTTTTTTAAAACTTTAAAATTCCTTGGAAACAAATTTCTATTCGAAAATACTTTAAATAATATATCCCTTTTTAAAACTTTAAACACAAGGTTTGAAACCATCGGAAATTGAATTCTCAAATTCTTGTTTTAGATTCATTTTAAATTTTCAAATAAACTTATAACCATGTTTTATAGTTCAATTATTTATATATGGAAAAAGAGATAATGATATATATAAATCAAATATTATCTCTTAACAACCAATTTATTAAAGATCCAAAAAAAAATATAGTTACAAAATTTATTTCATTACTAAATTTGAAAAAAAAAACCATATTGTGTCAGTTTGCTCTGTTCAAGTATTTTGGAGATCCTATCGATATCGCTGATCAGACGAACCGATCGGAAACCCAAATCAACATCAACAACTCAAACAACACAATATATTAACATTTTAGATTTTCAAAGCAAGGATAGAGATTTAAATTTGATGGACTCAAGTCAAAGAGAATTCTGATTTGAAGATAAGTTGGAGACAAAAGATAAGTTGATTAAGTAATAGAATAGGAAGATGGATAAGCTTATATAAATCGCGGCAACCTTAACCGGGTCAACCGTGACTTAAAGAATAAGATCGATGTGGATTTTCTGGGGTAAATCTACATTCGATCTCAAGAGATAGAATTTGGAGTAACAAAAGATATTAGCATCTAAACCAAAGATAAATATAAATCTCTGGTGAGTCGATGCTAATTGTAAAGGAGTTTCCCCCTTTTACAAGTCATTAGAATATTGGCGAGACCGCCGATTCACTATAAAGATCATTCGAAGTGGAGTTATGGGATACTCCAGAATCAAAAGAAGATGAATAGTGAGGGACATGAATGGATTTTGGAACCGCAGGGAACGTTCCAAAATTCGAATCAAAGAGGAAGAGATTCAACTCGAATGAAAATGATTCTGTAATAATCTACTCCATATGCTAAGTTTTGCCTCAAAGCCAAAGCTCTGATACCAACTGTAACGACCCGATATTTTCAACCATTCGCATCCACACATGTCGGACTTGAATTGGTCAAAATACCGAATTGTTAATTTATATTTGGCAAAACTCAGAATATACAGTAAATAAATAATCTCAGATCACAGACACGGAGTAATATAATGCAGCAGAAACAAAGAAATAATAGTTCATGAAGCTACTATATAAATACATCAAATTTAAGTAAGATACAATAGGAATACCAAGATACAACAGGAGTAACAGTATGAAAATTAGGTACAACTCAGAATACAACTGGAATCAACTGGATAACAAAATGAATAGATATCTGGATCTTCAAAGCAAAACTCCAGCTCCAAAGGTGAGTCTCTAATGCTGTATCACTCAGTCTGACCCGAGCGTAAAGCAAACACAAAACACTCGAGTCAGGACATACATACTTATACAATGTAAACCAACTCAAGTGAACTGTACTAAAGGTACAAGTAACTCAACGGACGCTTGGGATCGCCCATCCTCTAAGGATCCGTTAAACTATCTACTATGTAGTAATATTCGCTATTATAATAATGTCTAATCATAAAATAACATACTTTAAAATAGCATTAGGGCTTTACATTTAATCTGAACTCACCCTAACATGTAATAGTGCCAATAGTCTATACAGTACCTGCATACCTCGAAAGGCTATGAGAAGATACTCCATAGGTACGACACAAATAGAAACTCGTAGTAAAGCTCGATATGGTAGGTGACACGGCACACAAGGCAATGCCAGGGTAGATATACCAATTACGCACACGGACTGATGGAAACACATAGCAGCCACTACCGCTCCACCTCGAACAACACTCCCAAATCAAGGGGTGCACCCAATCAATCACAAAGTAATAGAATGGTATCGAAGAAGTGCGTCCGATAAGAGGTGCTACCTCATTGGTGTAACGACCCGTATTTTCACGGATCGAAAAGTTCGTCAAATCTGGAGTTTTAGCAATTTTTTAGCCATTTCAGATTTTAGGAAATTTTTTGGCTAAGTCCTAAGTCGTTCACGACTTAGCATAAGTCGTAAGTCGTATACGACTTAGGAGGTGGGAGTGTTGACTCAGGGCTTGGAGTTAGGTCGTTAGACGACTTAAGGGAGACTAGTTGTTGGCTTTGGTTAGGTCGTAGGCGACCTAAGGGGTTAAGTCGTGACCGACTTAAGAGGTTCAGGCGACCTAAGAAAATGTGTGAGCGACCTAAGTGTTTGGGAGAGTCAAGTGTTAGGTCGGCAGTTCGAGTTAGCGACCTAGTAGAGTTAACGACTTAGGGAATAAGCAGTTTGCGACCTATAAGAGTTAGCGACCTATGGGATTGACCGACCTAAGTGTTAGCGTAGTTAGGTCGTTAGATCTGTGTTGAGTTAGGTCGTAGGCGACCTAAGATGGTTAGGTCGCGTGTGTGTTAGGTCGCGAGTTTGCTGAGTCGTAGGTCGCGTGAGTTGTTAGGTCGCTAGAATAGTTTAAGTGTTAGGTCGCGTGGATCTAACTGTTAGGTCGTATGTTGTTTTAGGTCGACATGTGTTAGGTCGCGTAGGAGCCTAAGTTGTTAGGTCGCAACCCAACTGAGTCGTAGGTTGTTAAGTCGCTTAGATAGTTTAAGTGTTAGGTCGTAGCCTATGCTTTAAGTCGAAAGCGACCTAGGAGTTAAGTGTTAGGTCGTAACATCGTTAGGTCGTAAGATGGGGAGGCCTGTTAGGTCGCTAAGCGCGTAAGAGGTTAGGTCGCGCGTGCGATGAGTCGCTGGGTCTGGCTAAGTCGTTAGGTCGAAGGTTGTTATGTCGCGTGCATCTATTAGGTCGGAGAGGCTTAGGTCGGAAACGACCTAGGGAGATAGCCGAGTTACGACTTAGAGCAGTTTTTGGCTATAAATAGGAGGGGTTGTTCTCACTTTTTGGGATCCGGATTTTGAAGCGACGAAGTGCTGCCATTTTGAGAGCTCGACTTCTACACTTCTTCACTTCTTTTCTCCACTCTAATCTAGTGCTTCCATCCATCCAAATCGAAGATCAAGATTGAAGATTCAAGAGCTTAGATCGAAGATCTTCGTCTTTTCAAGAGAGATTTCTTCGTTTGAAGTGAGATCTTGTCGGATCTAGCTTAGCTCTTCGCTGTCCAGATCTGAAGTTGATATCTTTTGGATTGTTTAGGTGATTTGGTGAGTGGTGATTATCTCTCACACGGATCCAAAGGAGTAGATCGGATTGTTGGCTCAATTTGGTGTTAAAATAGTGATTTCCATGCATTTTCTTCATCCTATGTATAGATCCATGTAGATCCATTGTTCAAGATGATGTTGCATCCATTTTATCATATGTTAACCTATGCAAGTTCATTCATCAAGTTTGTAGAGACAAAATCCATGTTTTCATGCTTATTGGACTTTCAACTCTTTAATTACGAAAATGCCATTATTGTTATAATTGTCTACTTAGATCGTTTTTTGAATGCTTGATTGTTTGGATTGATGTTTGATTTGATTGATTGTTATGAACTAGATGATTGATGATTAGATTTAGATCGAAGATGATTCAAAAGCTAAGGGAAAGGCTCTTGAATTGGGAAAGCTGCTCGTGGCATATATAGCGGGATGATGAAGCTCTTATGCATAGATTTGATGATGTGATGATGAGATGAGGCTTTGCAAGGATGTAATGAAGCAAGGCAATCATGTGATGAAGACTTGGTCTAATCCAGACGGGATCATTCCAAGCATGTTGATAACTCGGTGATATGATTCGAGTTGAGGATAATGAATGGATATGAGAATAGTCGTCGAGGAGGATGACTAGGAGGCTTGGATAGCATCGTTGTTGAAGGTTCTAGCATGCTCTAAGCAAGGGTACGTTTGGGCAGATTCGATAGTCCCAACGGCCAACTGTTGATGGTCGAGTACTCTGGGCAGATTCGATAGTCCTAGGCACGGGCTGCGACGACGTGCGGGAGTTATGTCTAGAACCGGGGTTTTCATTAGCCCTTGACGGACGGCTGAAAGAATGTGCCGGTCATTCAATTAACGGTGATATCGAAGCAATGATAACAGTGATAGCCAGAGTCATGGATGTTTGGTTGTATCGTCATTCGGACTCAAGAGCGGTATTTTCTGGGTGCTTATCTGATTTAGGCCTTGGTACTTGGAAAACATCGCTCTTGACTCAAGTGATAGTAGCTTTACTTTAAATTGTATGCTCTGCTATGTTTGCTTCTGCTTGGTGTGTGTCTGGGGGCTATCACTGTAGAATGAGGTTGGAGTGGGAGGGTTGTATTCCTATTCCTTTTCCTTTATGCTCTTTTGGTATGTTGTTAGTTAATTTACTGCTCACTAAGACTGTTGTCTGACTCAAGGCTTTATGTTTTAAATCTTATTGCCTTGGGCTGTTCGTCCATTTTTGGGACGGGCAGACTAGGTAGCAGGTGACAGGTGCTGTTCTCTTCTCACGATGCTGATATCGAAGACGAGCTTGAGGGTTGCATATTATCTTCTTATATGTACTGGATATTCCGCTGTTTTGTATTCTCTGAGAGATTTGTAGTGAGGCTGGATGTATTGACTATATGAATGCTTGTATTCAACTATTATGGAGTTTTTATAAGATGTCATTTTGTTCTGTAAAGCTTCATTATACATATGTTCTATTGTATTTTGTCCATGCGCTGTGAGTAATACGATAGATTCTGTTGTTTTAATCTTACCTTGACAATCGTCCATGGTCGCCTGGCACACTTTACAGCGCACTATCTTTAGATTCGGTACAGGGATCATGGGCGGTCGTCACATTTGGTATCAGAGCATTGGTTAATCGATTTTACCCAACGCTCGCTGTCGTAACTACGTATGAGAGACGTAATTGTATTTTGATGGATGATTACTATATATAATATAGTGGCTTAGTAGAGTTTGAGTCCTTTATGCAGTTGTTTCTCTAGATGTTCTAATCACTCCTTTTTATAGATATTGAGAATGAGTCGAAGAGGGAGACCAGCTGCTAGGGGAGGTCGTGCTACTGAAGAGACTGCTGATTATGCAGCCATGTTCGAAGCTATGATGACTTCGATCATGAGAAGGATACCAGTTCCGGGGGCAGCAATCGATGTTGGAGTTCAAGTTCAAACTCCGAAACCAGTGGATTTTGCTAAGCTGTGCAAGGATTATACTGCTCTTGGAGGGAAGGTTTTCTTGGGAACAGAATCTACCATTGAAGTCCAGAGGTGGATAGATGCTTGTAGAAGAATCTTTGGTGATTTGGGAATTGATGATGCAACTAAGAGGAAGTTGGCATCGAGGCAGCTTCAAGGGAGAGCCTCTGATTGGTGGAACTCTATTACCATCACTACTCCGGAAGAAGAGATTACTTGGGAGCAATTCCAAGTCAGATTTGAAGCTAAGTTCATTTCCACAGCTCAGAAGTCTGTTCTGTTCAAGAAGTTTGTGGAGCTTAAGCAAGGTGGAAGATCAGTTCTTGAGTACGTTTCTGAGTTCGAAGCTTTGTCCAAGTATGCTCGGTCATATATTGAATCTGCTTATCAGAAGAATGAGAAGTTTGTGACCGGCTTGGATAGTTATCTTGGGAGACAGTTGGTGGATCATTTGGATGATTCATTTGAGAAGCTTGTGGAGAAAGCTCTTAGGCATGAGAGTCTGTTTCCTAAGGAAGGATCTGTTGTTGCTGTGACCAAGGGAGAATCTAAACCACAGCAAGGTGGAAACCAGAAGAGGAAGCAGCAGCAGCAGAAGGGTAAGGATGGCCAGAAGAAGCCGAAAGGCGAGGTGACTTGCTACAATTGTCAGCAGAAGGGCCATTTCTCTAAGGATTGTAAGAATCCGAAGGTACCGATGAAGTGTCACAACTGTGACAAGCCGGGGCATTTCAGGAAGAATTGTCCAGAACCAAGGAAGGACAGGCAAATTGTGCAAGCTTATGCTTTGGGAGCTGTTCCGTCATCTTCAAAAGCTCCTACTGCTGAAGAGAAAGGAAAGAGTGTGGTTGTTCAAGGTACTCTTTTCCTAGGTGGTGTTCCAGTTAGAGTTCTGTTTGATACTGGAGCGTCGCATTCGTTTGTTTGTAATGAACTCGTTGGCCGGTTAGGTTTGACACCGGATATTGTTGATAGGCCATTGGTTGTGACTAATCCAGTTGGGGGTTCGTCTTGTTTGTGTATGTTATGCCGTGGTCTAGTTGTGTCGAGTCATGGTTGCTCTTTTGTTTGTGATTGCTTTGTTCTGAACTTTGCGGGGTTCGGAATTATCTTGGGTATGGACTGGCTTAGGAAGTATGCGGCTAAGGTTGATTACGAAAGGTTGGAAGTGACAGTCGAGAATGTGGAGGGGCGAAAGATTGTGATACGATGTAAGCATGAAGAAGGCGTCTTCATGAGCTTCATGTATTCGCTAGTTGTTCCACGGGATGGACTGTCATCAGTGCCGATCGCTAATGGATTCGAGGATGTCTTTGACGAAGTCAAAGGGTTGCCGCCGCATAGAGAGATCGAGTTTCGTATAGATCTAGTTGAAGGAGCCAGACCTGTTGTGATGCCTCTTAGGCGGATGGCGCCTAGGGAACAGCAAGAGTTGAGGGTGCAAGTTGATGACCTTTTACAGAAAGGATTCATTCGGCGTAGTGTGTCCGAGTGGGGTGCACCAGTTGTGTTTGCAACTAAGGCAGATGGGTCATTGAGATTGTGTGTGGATTATCGTGAGCTGAATAAGGTGACTAAGAAGAACAAGTATCCATTGCCGAGAATAGATGACTTGTTTGATCAGCTTCACGAAGCTAAGGTGTTTTCTCAGATGGATCTGGCAACGGGATTTCACCAGTTGAGAGTTGCTAAGGATAGTGTGCCGAAGACTGCTTTTCGAACACCATCCGGTTTCTTTGAGTGGCTGGTAATGCCGTTTGGACTGACTAACGCGCCAGCATATTTTGTGGATCTTATGAATAGAGTGTTCAGAGATCAGTTGAACAAGTTCGTACTTGTGTTCGTGGATGATATTCTGATTTATTCCAGAACGGAAGAAGAGCACAAGACGCACTTGCGTATTGTTTTGGAGATCTTACGGAAACATCAGCTGAAGGCTAAGTTTTCAAAGTGTCACTTCTGGAAGAGTGAAGTGAGGTTCTTAGGCCATGTGATTTCTGGAAATGGAATAGCGGTTGATCCCGCAAAGGTGGTAGCAATCCAGGATTGGGTTAGACCTAAGAATGCATCTGATGTGAGAAGTTTTCTTGGATTAGCAGGATATTATCGACGGTTTATCAAAGACTTCTCCAAGATAGCTGCATCGTTAACAGGATTGACGAAGAAGAACCAAGTGTTCAGTTGGGATGCTAAGTGTGAGCAAGCTTTCGGAATCCTGAAAGAGCGATTGACGAGTGCTCCTGTTTTGACTATTCCAAGTGGGAATGATGAGATGGTGGTTTACACCGATGCATGTGGTACTGGACTTGGAGCAGTGCTGATGCAGAAGGATAAAGTTGTTGCGTATGCCAGTCGACAACTGAAGCCGCATGAAAGGAATTACCCAACTCATGACTTGGAGTTAGCGGCGATTGTATTTGCTCTGAAGATGTGGAGGCATTATCTGTTGGGAGTTCGATTCGAGTTGTTTACGGATCACAAGTCGTTGAAGTATCTTTTCTCCCAAAAGGATTTGAATCTTCGGCAGCAACGTTGGCTAGAGTTTTTGGCATCATATGACTTTGGTATAGCTTATACTCCAGGAAAAGGTAACGCAGTGGCAGATGCGTTAAGTCGAAGACATGCAGGATTGGGAGCCATGTTTTCAGAATGGAAGAGTCTCGAGTATTTAGCGGGATTTGACTTCAGACCTAGATGCGAATTGGAACCTGAAATGTTGGCAAACTTATCGATAAGACCGACTCTTGTGGAAAGGATTGGCGAGAGTCAAAAGCGAGATGATAAGCTTGTCAAGATTATCCGTGAATTGGAATCTGGATTGGAGCCAGAAAAGGATAAAGGATTCGAGGTCGATAGAGAAGGTTGGCTTCGAAAGCAAGGACGACTAGTGGTTCTCGATATAGATGAATTGAGGAGTGAAGTTCTGAAGGAAAGTCATCACTCGAAGTTGACAATTCATCCAGGTGGAAATAAGATGTATCGGGATATGAAGAGAACCTACTACTGGGAAGGCATGAAGAAGGATGTTGGAGATTTCATTTCCAAGTGTATGAACTGTCAGTTGGTAAAGGCTGAACAGAAGAAGCCAAGTGGATTGCTTCAACCCTTAGAAGTTCCTACATGGAAGTGGGAACAAGTGTCGATGGATTTTATTGATGGATTGCCTAGAACCAGGACGGGAAATGAAGGGATTTGGGTCATTATGGATCGTCTGACTAAGAGTGCACGATTCATTCCTGTTCGATCGACTAGGACTGCATCAAAGTTGGCTGAGTTGTATGTTAAGTGGATAGTTCGTTTCCATGGTATTCCGAAGAGTATAGTGAGCGATCGAGACCCATTGTTCACTAGTGGATTTTGGAAGAGCTTCCAGGAAGTTTTGGGAACCGAGTTGTGTTTGAGTACAGCTTATCATCCCCAAACAGATGGTCAGACCGAGAGAGTCAACCGAGTTTTGGAAGATCTTCTCAGAGCATGTGTTTTGGACTTCGGAGGATCATGGGAAGATCACCTTCATTTGGTGGAGTTTGCGTACAACAACAGTTACCAGTCAAGCATTGGTATGGCACCGTATGAGGCGTTGTATGGAAGACCGTGTAACTCTCCGACATGTTGGTTGGAAACTGGAGAAAAGCTGATACTTGGGCCAGAGATGATTCGACAGACTTCGGATTGCATAGAGATCATTCGGCAACGAATGAAGGCAGCCCAAGACCGTCAGAAGAGTTATGCTGATAAGCGTCGAAAGGATTTGGAATTCGACGTAGGAGATATGGTTTTTGTGAAGATTTCTCCACTGAAGAATGTTATCCGATTCGGGAAGAAAGGAAAATTGACTCCGAGATTTGTTGGACCATTCCCGATTATCGAGCGAATTGGAAAGCTCGCTTACAGATTGGAGTTACCAGAGAAGATGTCGAGTGTGCACAATGTTTTTCATGTATCATATCTACGGAAGTATGTGCACGACTCGAATACAGTGGTTTCTGCTGATAGCTGTGAAGACTTAGAAGTTGATCCAGTCGATAGAAGACCTCGTAAGCCGCTTCGTGTTGTTGAAACCGACACGAAACAGCTTAGGAGAAAGGTAGTTAAGTTGCTCAAGATACAATGGAGTGAAGATGATAACGACTGTACGTGGGAGGTGGAAGAGAGGATGAAAGCAGCTCATCCTGAACTCTTCAAGGTATGGCCCTAAAGTGTCGTGTCATCTCGCGATATTGTAACTCGTTCTAATTTTAGAATTCTGTACGCTAAGTTAGAATTGGATGCATGGTTTGTTGATTGCTATGGATGGTAGGCGTACAGAATAGTTTTTGATTGCTTGGAATTTCGGGGGCGAAATTCCTAAGGGGGAGAGAATGTAACGACCCGTATTTTCACGGATCGAAAAGTTCGTCAAATCTGGAGTTTTAGCAATTTTTTAGCCATTTCAGATTTTAGGAAATTTTTTGGCTAAGTCCTAAGTCGTTCACGACTTAGCATAAGTCGTAAGTCGTATACGACTTAGGAGGTGGGAGTGTTGACTCAGGGCTTGGAGTTAGGTCGTTAGACGACTTAAGGGAGACTAGTTGTTGGCTTTGGTTAGGTCGTAGGCGACCTAAGGGGTTAAGTCGTGACCGACTTAAGAGGTTCAGGCGACCTAAGAAAATGTGTGAGCGACCTAAGTGTTTGGGAGAGTCAAGTGTTAGGTCGGCAGTTCGAGTTAGCGACCTAGTAGAGTTAACGACTTAGGGAATAAGCAGTTTGCGACCTATAAGAGTTAGCGACCTATGGGATTGACCGACCTAAGTGTTAGCGTAGTTAGGTCGTTAGATCTGTGTTGAGTTAGGTCGTAGGCGACCTAAGATGGTTAGGTCGCGTGTGTGTTAGGTCGCGAGTTTGCTGAGTCGTAGGTCGCGTGAGTTGTTAGGTCGCTAGAATAGTTTAAGTGTTAGGTCGCGTGGATCTAACTGTTAGGTCGTATGTTGTTTTAGGTCGACATGTGTTAGGTCGCGTAGGAGCCTAAGTTGTTAGGTCGCAACCCAACTGAGTCGTAGGTTGTTAAGTCGCTTAGATAGTTTAAGTGTTAGGTCGTAGCCTATGCTTTAAGTCGAAAGCGACCTAGGAGTTAAGTGTTAGGTCGTAACATCGTTAGGTCGTAAGATGGGGAGGCCTGTTAGGTCGCTAAGCGCGTAAGAGGTTAGGTCGCGCGTGCGATGAGTCGCTGGGTCTGGCTAAGTCGTTAGGTCGAAGGTTGTTATGTCGCGTGCATCTATTAGGTCGGAGAGGCTTAGGTCGGAAACGACCTAGGGAGATAGCCGAGTTACGACTTAGAGCAGTTTTCGGCTATAAATAGGAGGGGTTGTTCTCACTTTTTGGGATCCGGATTTTGAAGCGACGAAGTGCTGCCATTTTGAGAGCTCGACTTCTACACTTCTTCACTTCTTTTCTCCACTCTAATCTAGTGCTTCCATCCATCCAAATCGAAGATCAAGATTGAAGATTCAAGAGCTTAGATCGAAGATCTTCGTCTTTTCAAGAGAGATTTCTTCGTTTGAAGTGAGATCTTGTCGGATCTAGCTTAGCTCTTCGCTGTCCAGATCTGAAGTTGATATCTTTTGGATTGTTTAGGTGATTTGGTGAGTGGTGATTATCTCTCACACGGATCCAAAGGAGTAGATCGGATTGTTGGCTCAATTTGGTGTTAAAATAGTGATTTCCATGCATTTTCTTCATCCTATGTATAGATCCATGTAGATCCATTGTTCAAGATGATGTTGCATCCATTTTATCATATGTTAACCTATGCAAGTTCATTCATCAAGTTTGTAGAGACAAAATCCATGTTTTCATGCTTATTGGACTTTCAACTCTTTAATTACGAAAATGCCATTATTGTTATAATTGTCTACTTAGATCGTTTTTTGAATGCTTGATTGTTTGGATTGATGTTTGATTTGATTGATTGTTATGAACTAGATGATTGATGATTAGATTTAGATCGAAGATGATTCAAAAGCTAAGGGAAAGGCTCTTGAATTGGGAAAGCTGCTCGTGGCATATATAGCGGGATGATGAAGCTCTTATGCATAGATTTGATGATGTGATGATGAGATGAGGCTTTGCAAGGATGTAATGAAGCAAGGCAATCATGTGATGAAGACTTGGTCTAATCCAGACGGGATCATTCCAAGCATGTTGATAACTCGGTGATATGATTCGAGTTGAGGATAATGAATGGATATGAGAATAGTCGTCGAGGAGGATGACTAGGAGGCTTGGATAGCATCGTTGTTGAAGGTTCTAGCATGCTCTAAGCAAGGGTACGTTTGGGCAGATTCGATAGTCCCAACGGCCAACTGTTGATGGTCGAGTACTCTGGGCAGATTCGATAGTCCTAGGCACGGGCTGCGACGACGTGCGGGAGTTATGTCTAGAACCGGGGTTTTCATTAGCCCTTGACGGACGGCTGAAAGAATGTGCCGGTCATTCAATTAACGGTGATATCGAAGCAATGATAACAGTGATAGCCAGAGTCATGGATGTTTGGTTGTATCGTCATTCGGACTCAAGAGCGGTATTTTCTGGGTGCTTATCTGATTTAGGCCTTGGTACTTGGAAAACATCGCTCTTGACTCGAGTGATAGTAGCTTTACTTTAAATTGTATGCTCTGCTATGTTTGCTTCTGCTTGGTGTGTGTCTGGGGGCTATCACTGTAGAATGAGGTTGGAGTGGGAGGGTTGTATTCCTATTCCTTTTCCTTTATGCTCTTTTGGTATGTTGTTAGTTAATTTACTGCTCACTAAGACTGTTGTCTGACTCAAGGCTTTATGTTTTAAATCTTATTGCCTTGGGCTGTTCGTCCATTTTTGGGACGGGCAGACTAGGTAGCAGGTGACAGGTGCTGTTCTCTTCTCACGATGCTGATATCGAAGACGAGCTTGAGGGTTGCATATTATCTTCTTATATGTACTGGATATTCCGCTGTTTTGTATTCTCTGAGAGATTTGTAGTGAGGCTGGATGTATTGACTATATGAATGCTTGTATTCAACTATTATGGAGTTTTTATAAGATGTCATTTTGTTCTGTAAAGCTTCATTATACATATGTTCTATTGTATTTTGTCCATGCGCTGTGAGTAATACGATAGATTCTGTTGTTTTAATCTTACCTTGACAATCGTCCATGGTCGCCTGGCACACTTTACAGCGCACTATCTTTAGATTCGGTACAGGGATCATGGGCGGTCGTCACAATTGGCCCGAGATCGCTCCTGTTTTAGCCACCTTATGCCAACTCACGGGAGTTGGGTCCACGTATATACCTTAGGATCGTTGCCACCATCCTACTTCATTCTGGAAACTCCACCACGTACACAGTTGTCAAAGTGGTTTTCGGTATCGACAGAGAGTATGTCCATATCCGATCCCGGTCTCTTTAACAACCAATCGTTATTATAACCCGTGGTTATAATTTTAAAATAATATTTTATACTTCAAAGTAGAATATCATTTCAAATCCAAATCTTTATCAAAATAAAGATTAAATCAATTCCAAACCATTTCAATATATTTAAAATATCACATCATTTCAAAACTTCATTTCAAATCATTTCAATATATCAAAATATCATATCTTTCCGAAACTTCATTTCAAATCATTTTAATATATCAAAATATCATATTTTTCCAAAACTTCATTTCAAATCATTTTAATGTATCAAAATATCATACCCTTTCAAACTTCATTTCAAATCATTTTAATATATCAAAATATCATTTGAGTTCAAATCTAAATATTCAACTTTAAATACTTTTTAAATTTAAAGATATCATTCATTTATTATTATTTCAAGTCACCTTTTAAATACTTTATATTTCAATCAAAAAATTCATTTAAACCATTTAAAAGTGTAATTATTATACTTTCAAATCAAGTATTCAATTACCAAAGTTTTAAACTATTCTGAGTTCATTTACTAAGTTAAAAACCATAAACATTGAAAATTTCAACCTTTCACAGCATTCAGAAAAAGCTGTTATAAGTTATACTTGAAAACATTTTAATTCAGCAAAGACAGCATTTAAAAATGCTGTTAAATCTCAGTTTTAGTTGAAATTTAGTTTAAAACAGCAAAGACGGTATTTCCAGAAATGCTGTAATAGCTCAGGTTTCAAATTAAAGGGTTCCATTAAATTCAGCAAAGACAGCAGACCACTACAGCAATTACAGAACTGCTGTAATAGGCATTTATCAAAGTTTTAGCCTTTTAATTTACTTCAGCAACTACAGCATTACAGAACTGCTGTAATAGCCTCTTATTTAAGTTTTAGTTCATTTACAGAAATCATAACATTTCTGAATGCTATAAAAAGAAATTTCCAGATTTTAGTGTATTTCCGGCAAATAATAACCTTCAATATTAAACCTTTTAAACATTATAAAAATCATATTTTGACATTCAAAAATGTTCATTAAAATTACTCTTTTAATCTATGATTTTTTATAAGAAACATTTACAGTAAAATCCAAATTTCCAATAATTTTACTTAACAAATCCAAATGTACAATTTTCTTTTCTTCACATTTTTAACAAATAAACTTAACACTTATATTTTATTTCCATTTCACAAATTAAACTAAATTTTCAATTTTATTTAATTAACTTAAACCTTTAATAAAAACCAAATTCACATTTCCAAGTCAAGTTATATTTTAAAATTACACTTTTAAGCATTCATTTATTTAACCATTTTAATACATAGAAAACTCAATAACACTTTATTAAATCATTTAAATTCAAATTCAAATCAAATTATCATATTTACCATTTTCTAAATATAATTAAATTTCCATTTTATTTATATAACTTAAATATCATTTTAAAACCAAAATTCCAAATTTCCAAACTTAAGTTATATTTCAAAAATTCACTTTTACCATTCATTTAAATTACATTTTTAACTTCTAGAAAAATCCAAATTTCTTTATTTAAACATTAAAAATCCAATTTAAATCAAAATTTCATAATTTTACACTTTTAAAAATATTTAAAATATTCAAAATCCGGGTCAAGTGATACAGATATGTATCATTTCAATCCGCAGTTTAAAAAGCAAAATCCGGGTTCTATCATTTCAAACCCGCAATCCCAAGTTAAAATAAAATAAATAAAAACCGTCCAAGCCTATCATTTCAGCCCATAATGATTTTTCCCTATTCTAAAGTCCATTCGGGTATGTATCATTTCAACCCATAGTGATTTCTATACTAACAGGGAACTTGCAGTGTGATAAACATATATAAATGAACAGTTAACAACATATATCAGTAACAGATGATATGACAGATAAATAAACAGGTTTAACATCATATAATATATAACATAAGCAGGTGTAACATAACATAATATTCTACACATTCAATTGTTGTCAATTCACATTTGCATAAGTATAAATGTCAGGTGAGATTTACTCACCTCTATGGTTGGATATTGCAATACAAATGACACAACGGAATCAAAAGCACGATGACAAGACTAGAATTTGAGTGGAGAGCGAGATCCAAGCTATAGAACTTGTGTTACAACCCAAAACAAAACAAAATAAAATTACAATTCAATACAACATTCAATTTGAAATAACTTTGAAATGAAAAGTGATTTGAATACACAACTTTTTGCCTTGCTTTCTACATTTGCTTGCACGACCTAGGGGATGGTTTTGGTTCAGGTTTGGGTCGGGTATGGTCAGGTTTGGACCTAAAAAGGCATGGCTACCAGGCAAGAACAAGGAGGAGGTTACAAGGCATGAGAATACAAAGGGTCTAGGCTTGATAGTGGAGTTTTGGTGCACCACAAGGCTCGTCTACATGCATTGTTTGGCTCGGCTCTTCATGTTTCAGATCTGGACAGAGGATGAAGTGATGGGTGGTGGTCATACCAAGGTGATGGTGGCGGCTATGGTGGTGGATGAAGGTGGTGAAGCAATATAGGTCGGCTAGTGTTGTTTTTAAGGGGTTTCAACATTTGTTTGTGGTGTTTTGTCTCAAGAAGTGTAAATGAAGAGTTATGGAAATGAAAAGACTTAAGTTTTAAAAGCTCTTTAAACCTTTCATTTTCCTTTTTCTTTAATTCCATTTAAAACAAAAATGAAATCAGTAATTTACTTTTAAAACTGAAACAAAGTAATATAAAATAAAAATAAATAATAAATTTTAAAGAAAATGGAAAAAGAATTAAAGAAATTGCTTAAAATTCAAAACAGGGTTCAAAAATTACAATTAAATCATCATTGGCTTTGGAAAAATATCTACTTCATTTTAAAAATGTTCTAAAGCAAAACTTTGAAATAAATAATTCATTTATCATTTCTAAAGTGAAATAAATAATTAAATTTAGAGAAAATAGAAAAGGAATAAAGAAATAGTTTATTTAATTTAAACAAGGCTTAAAATTACAAATAAAACATCACTAGCTTTATAAAATTTCTATTTCACTTTAAAACAAATAAAAAGTCAAATAAGTAAAATAAGTGATGAACAAAATAAAGTGTAGATTAAATAAAATAAGGTCTTAAGGAAATAAGGGAATAAATAAAGAATTTCTTTAATTAATTGAAACTGGAGATTAAAAATTGTAAATAAAATATAACTGACACCGGAAAATGTCAATTACACTTTTAAAAATGTTTTAAAACCAAAATATATACATAACATGTTAGTTTACCCATATAAATATAAATTAGAACATTACATGACCAGATAAAATATTATTTATATAATTTAAAATAAACAATTTTGTTAAATACAGCAAAATACACTCAATAGTTAAAAGGGCATAACTTTCACAATATAATTCTGATTTCAACGAAATGAAAAGAAGTATTCTTGAAATTTTATTTACTTTCATAAAATAAAGATAAATATCAAATTCAAATTTTATTTTTTAAATTTAAAAGTCAAAGTTTGACCATATTGACCAAAATTCACATTTCTTAAAATATTCTATTTATACATGTTTGGAATTCTAATTTACATCAAAATCAAAATTTATATTTAAAATAACAAAAATTATTCATTTTAATCAATAAAATAAAGTTTTTAAATCAGGAAATTCAATTTAAAATAATTACAAAATACAGAGTTGTTACAATATATCTTAAGATATGTCATTAAAACTTTGGATTATGCACTCTTTAACCCTAAGGAAGACTAATTTCACTTGATATCATATGGAGATGCAGATTATGCCAGTTGTAAATCTGATAAAAAAGGTACAAGTGAGTCACTTTCCATGACATTCACTTATATCTTGGTTCGGTAAAAAGCAAAATTTTGTCTCTCTATCCACGATAGAAACAGAATACATATCTGCAATAATGGCATGTTCGCAAGTCATATATATGAAACAAACACTAAAATAATTTGGATTAAATATTAAACAATCACCAATATAATATTACAATACAAATGATGTAAATCTATCTAAAAATCCTACAAATCATATTAGAACAAAACAAATAGATATAAGATATCATTTCTTAAGAAACAATGTCAGTAAAGTCAACATAACTTTAGAGTTTACAAATACTAGAAATCAAGTAGTCGATATTTTAACTAAACCCTTAATACAAAATACATTTACCAATTTACGACGAGAAATAAATTGCCGATATATATATTATTTAAATTTGTGAGGATAGAAACTGGCTATTATTGAAGAACTATTTCCCTCCAATTTTTAATTTTCAAATCCAACTTAATAACTAACTAATTTCATGATTAGAAGCATAATTCCGGTCTTCTTCTACAAAACTCCATGAACAAAAACTCTAATGGATCTAGAAAAACTCTAAAAGGCTAAGAGATGAATCTTCTTCTCCACAATCCTCATTTAAAGCTTTTATTTTCAAATCTCTCGTTAAGATGAAGAATTCAATGAAGCATATAATAAATATGCTAGAGTTAGGAGTATCCCCTAAGGTTACTTATATAATTTTTTTATATCTAACTCTGTGACCAATTTTGTTCAAATAAAAAGTGTTTCTCTTTCTATTATATACTTGTTAGTTGTTATATAGTGATATAAATAATTACGTAATTAATTTAAAGTATATAAATGGAAAATCATTAAATGATATGTTATGTGATAGTATTATAAAGTGTTGTAATTATGAGAATTTTATCACATTGAAAATAGCATATTGTTTTAAATATTCCTAGTCAAAATGTTTCGAGAAAGGATATTGATTCATTCATTGGGACTAGAGTACTTAAGGCTCTCCAAATGTTGTGTAATGTATTTCTTATGGCTGTTGGGGGCACCAAGGGGTCGCGTACTGATAGTTATTGGATAATTATGGAATGACTCGCTCGAGAGTTCTCTGTTGGTTAATATAACTAAGGCTAAATAGACAATCTTGAAGTGGCGATGTTACACAATTCTCTCGATTTGAGAATACTATGGAACTTCAATATGGACGCTCCACTTTGATTATAGTCAAATCATGGCATGGCGTCCATTGAACGCCTATAGTTGGGTCTAAGTTGAAGCATTGGATGTGAAACACTATTCAATGGAGAATTAGTCTTCTTAGTTATATGGGGTTATTATCATGGTCAACTATAGTCAACTCAAAATCAAAGTTTCTAGCGAGAGCAGTACGGTTAATAATAGTTGTTTCTATTAAACAATTTTTTTTGTATTTGGAATTACAAAGTTGAATGTGAATGATATTGGAATTTTGACCAAAATAAAATTTCATAAGTTCTAATGTGATATAGTGTTGACGAAGAGAATTGGTGCAAATAATCATTACTACCGGGTAATGCTTATTATAGTAAAACTGGATTTTGTCGAAAATTGTGTAAGCGATAAATTTAGCCAAAATGTTACTCTACTAGCTAAGGTAACGAGTGAATGTACATATTCGAATAGTTCGATATTAATCACTGACTGAATTTACGCGTATGAGTTGCACGGATGCATTGATCTCTGAAATACCACACGATTTAATTAATTCATAAAAAGTTATGAATTAATCAAATTAATTATTATTTTTTGAGATATTAATTAATTGATTGATATATTGGATTTCATTATTATTTTTTGGATACCATTAGTATTTAATTGGGTGCGTATATCAAAGTGGTATACGTACAAATAGATATACGATATTGACCGACGTTTAAATTTGATTTAAATGTAATTATTTGCTAAGTGTTATTGAAAATTAAAGGCCCATCTAGCCTCATTCATGACAAGCCATTTGAAGAAAAAGGTGGCTTGAAATCCAATGGTTGGATCTAGAAAATGAATAGAGGATGTTAGAATAATCAAATACCTTGCCTCTTTGAATCACTCTGCTTCAAAATCTTGGCCTCCATCTTCATTTTTAACATTTATGGTCGAAAATTCATGGCAAAATAAAAGAAAAAATATTTTAATGGAATCCAATTAAATCAATCAACAAAAGGAGGTTTTCCTTCTCTTGTAAGCTAAGAGACTGATTTGGATTTGGATGTAGGAGCATCTATCAATCAAGGTGCATTCAAGGGTTGCATCTATTAGATATGCTCTATTCCATTTTATATGTATATTCGTTATGATGTTATAGATCTAATTATTTGTTTATTTTAACGAATTTGTATACGCATTTGTTGTCCACTTTTAATTTGTATATGTATAGATCCAAAACTTTTGAGTTTGTTGATTTGAATTGGATTTGAAAATAATAATAATGGTTTTGATTGTTAATTCTTATTGTTTTCTTTACGTTGATGTTGATTGTTTTTTAGATCTGAATCTAATAACTAATTGATTATTATTTTTTGAAATGATCAAATTAATTATTATATATGTGTATATATATAGTTGAATGCCAAGGGTAATTTCATTGTTTCACATTGGTTTTCTATTCCGAAATATATATATATATATATATATATATATATTTGTATATTAAAAACTATTTTATAATGAATGTTTAAAAACAGCCTACACATACGCACATCTTAATATTAAAGGAGATATGTTTCTAATGTAGAAACCCACATGTATATCAACATTTTAATTTTGTTTAATAAATTTTACTTTATAATTGCTTATAAAATATCTACATTTGGCTTACTTTAAATTATTAACATATAAACATAGGTTATATTTGGATTTATAGATTAAGATTTGTTTTCAAATTGTTTCACTAAATCAAATCATTGCATGTTTTGGAAATAAATCTTGAATTTAAAATAGTTGACTTGGTCGAACTTATTTAGAATAATTAAAACATTCAATAAAAAAACATGCATAAACACACACACAAAGACATACATATATATATATATAGTATATTTAAGCATATATATACATATAGTTTTAAATAATGTTTTGGACAACCAATGCGTATATAAAGGGAGAATGTGTCTGTTGTGGTGTAAATCACAACACTCAAACACACACATTAACTATGTACATAATATGATATGTTGCACTTACACAATATACATTAGAGCATATTTGGATATACTCACAATATATGCTATGTATAAATTTGGTAATCTATGTCATTTAATAAACAAATCAATCAATTTAATTAAAGGGAGAGAAATAAAAGGTTTTTCTCACCAAATAAAACCAAATTTCCCTTCATTAATTGAATAAGTTAAGAGAGAAACAAAAAGTTTACTTCTCTAAATTAAATTAAACAAGCAACGGTTATACACAAATACATATAATAGTATATTTGATATACTCTAATTTACATAAATATTAAATTTATGTAAATCTTTAAAAAATAAAGATATTACTTAAATTATTTAGATTTGATCTAAAATCCCCTTTAGACATCATAGGCCCAATGGAACCAAAATAGAAAAAATTGAACTCTACCAATTTCACCCGCTTCCGACTAGCACGGTTCTTTCAAAATATGCTTACTGAAATAGATGTTCTTCAAATTAAATTCAAAAATGAGCAAGAAAGGCAATGAAGAATGATTAGAAACCTTTAGAATCATACTTTGAATAACCAAGTAGACCGATTGTCATATCGGAAATTGATCCAAAATCTAACTTGGTTATCCATAATCCTGTGAATGCAGGAGATGATGAGGAGGAGGAAAAAGAAGAAAAAATTGAAATAGATGATGAGGATGATGTTCGATGTATTGGTGAAGCCATTTTCGATGCACAAGTAAAGTTATCAAGCATAAGGGAAACTTTTGTGCATCTTAACCCTACTTTCCAACTCTCAAATCACATATAGTAAAGAGTTGTGGTCATCATTAAGTATTGTGTAATGTTTATTATTGTATGGTGTTATATTTATATTGTACTTGTAATGTGTGTTTTATGTTGTAGTTTTTAGATTTTAATAAAATATGTGTTTCGGTTTCATAAGTTGTATTGATTTTGCTTCTCCCCGTGCTTGTTAGTTATACATATTTATTACTCTATATACATACTCAATGTACGTTGTCTAGTTGTGTTTAAACGGTTCTTTTCTGCCCATTTTCTGTTGATGGAAAAGGATGAGAAAATATATAAATGTACTAGGCAAAATGATAGGGGGAGTGCGTAGAGCCGAGGAAGAGTCAAATACAAAAATATTGTTGTCACGACCCGAAATTTTGGTTATTTGATTTTGAATATTTGATTAATTTTAAATATTGAATATTTGATTTTTCAAAGGTTTAAACTTGAATTCAAATATAGAGATTATATAAATAATTGAATTGTGCACTTAATATTTGGATAGTGATTTAAAATATCTGATTTTAAATTGCATATTAGGTAAATAGATTAATGGTCTTATTTAACTCCTTTTAGTTAACAAATAATAAGGAAGAATTCAATTATAAATTTATTAGCAATAATAAATGGTTCAAATAAATAATTAGAAAATTTATTTTAATATAACAACTCGATTTCGTTTGGCGTATTTTTAATTTAATTTATTTGATTTTTCCCTAATTTTTAATTTGGAAAATATTGAAATTATTCGTTTGACGATTTATTGGCAAACGACAGTGTTTTTGTGATTTTTTGGAAATCAATAAGCACTATGTATTATTATTGTTTTGATGTCGCGTCGTTGCTCTGAGCACGACCATATTTTGTTTTTTCATTCGGAGTTCATACGCAAATAAAGATTTGTACAACAAAATGCCAGAAATATTAAAATATAAAACTAACTCAAAACAATTCGTAACAACCAGCACACATTCTTTCTCTTCCTATCTTCTTTCTCTGATCACTTTGGTAGTAAACAAAAAGAAAACGAAATTGAAAAGAAAAATGGATTTCAAAAATTAACATCTTAAAATCTATTCTATGAAAAATTCAAAAACAAATATCTTTGGAATCCTAGTGGAAAGATCTACAAGTTGGCATCAGTTTGGATGAGTTCGGCGAAGAGTTGGAGGAGCGGTGGTTTTTCTAGTGTAGTTTTAGGGTTTGATTTGTTCGAAATTTGGTCCACTGATTTGCAAAATTGTGTTTAGATTTTGGACGGGGAGGTCGGTCGTGACATGGTGGTGATGGTCGAAGAGAGTTCACGAAATGGACTTTGTTGGTGGCGGCGGCTTATTGATCCGTTGAGTGAGGAAGAAGAACGGAGGAGAGAGAAGAAGGGAAGGAGTGGGTAGGTGCATGGATTTTTGTATAGGCTTTGGTAATTAGCAAGTGGGAGGGAAGGATTAGAGGAGGGTAATGATAATTTGAATTGTAATCAAGTATTTAATTAATGATCAATAACTTATAAATTGTATAACTCTCTCATAAAAGGCCTAATCGAAATGATACTTTTTGCATTGCACTCGTAATGGCGAAGGCTACATGATGGAAATGGTTTGGTTGAATTTGGAGCAAGTTGAAATTTGGTTTAAAATCGGACGTCGTTCGATTTTAGTCCAAAACCGAAACACTTCAGCGCTAACTGGAATTTTGGTGAGTTAAACTCAGCTCTTTGGATACATCAATATGTTATATAGTAAATAAATTGTACAGTTTGAGTTTGCTTGAAATTATTGGCTGTTTGGTTAAAATATTCGGTTTTACAAACAATTATTATTTTAAATCGAAATACAGGAATTTTATTGAGAAATCTGGATTTCTCGATATTGTTGCTTTTAAATTTCCAGTTATATTCCTATTGATTCTATTTTATTTATAACTCTATTATATAAAAAGTTAATTTTTGAATCTTGATTATTTAGAATTATTAGTTATGACATTGTGATATGTTACAAACTTAACCCCTGTAGTGATAGAAAAAAATTAATAACAATATTGGTAAAGTGCTTTGGTGGCTATTGGTCTCAACTTAGTATTTTGAAATACTATTAATTGTCATTTGGCTTGAAATTGGATTTTGATTTGGAGAATGATTTTAAATCAAACCTTTGGGATTTCTGGAACATTTTTATTTAAGCGGATTCTGAACTTCTCTAATTTACCCTAACCTTTCTACTTGTCTATTCTAAACCATTTAGAAATGTTTTAAAGTTGTTTAACTATTGTTTAATAATGTTTAAAAAAATTGTTTATTTATATTTAATTGATTTGAAGTTATTTATCAATATTTTAATATTGTAAAAAAAGTTAGTTATTTAAATAATTAATATTGTTTGAAAATAATTAATATTTATTAATAATGTTTTGGAATTTATAATAGTTATTTGTTAATAGCGTTTTGGAATTAATAATAATTATTTATTAGTAATGTTTTGGAATTTATAATAGTTATTTATTAATGACGTTTTGGAATTAATAATTAATATTTATTAATAATGTTTTGGAGTTTATAATAGTTATTTATTAATAGCGTTTTGGAATTAATAATTATTATTTATTAATAATGTTTTGGAATTTATAATAGTTATCCATCAATTCCCCGTACCTAGCCCAGATGAGCATAACCAAGCAGCCCGTCCAAAGTCTGTTCAGGGGTCTCAGCCAACCACTCCAACGGCTGCTCAATGGTCTCAGCCAATCACTCCAACGGCTGTGCGCCGTAGCTCCAGACTGGACAGAGCAACATCCCACCCTGGTAGTTTCTTTAAACATGTAGTTTTTTCCTCTCTTAATAAAAGCTTAAATAAGAAAATGGCACGATGCATGGGAGTGAACTTGCATGGAGAACACTACACCTCCATGCAGGCACTAGAATCGGAGCGCCTATCGTTCTCCCAATGAAGCTAATTTCCTGGAACACTTGAGGGTTTGGGGGACCCCAGTAAAAGACATTCTGTTAGTCTTATAATAACCCCACAAAAAGTAGACATTCTTTTCCTGCAAGAATCCAAACTGTCAGACCCAACCCCTAACACACTCAGACAGATTGGTGGGCCTTTCCTAACTGGGTGGGCCCACCTAAATGTTGTCGGTTATAGCGGAGGCATTATGACAGCCTGGAATGAATCCGTGTGGTCCCACTGCCAAACCTTTTACCACACAGCAGCCCTACATGTAGCCCTTCGTCACTTAGAAACTGGAATAATCTTCTTCTTCTCCAATATCTATGGCCCACAAAATACTCGAGATCGAAATGAACTATGGTCGAACTGTCTCACCTTCGCCTCACACATTAATGGCCCTTGGGTGGTCGGAGGTGATTTCAATACCACCAGATCCCCAACCGAAGGGAACTCGGGAAATCTCTCCCAAGACTCTGAAGCCTTCAATCATTTCATCAATCTCTGCTCCCTAATAGATCCACCCATCTGTAACCGCCTTTTCACTTGGTCTAACCGCAGATCAGAACCTTCATTAGCTAAATTGGACCGCTTCTTATTCAACTCGGCCTGGGAGGATCTATACCCTCTCTCCCTGGTCTCGGGCCTAGCCACAATTATCTCCGACCATTGCCCTCTCCTTCTCGACACTGGCTCCCCCACTTGTCCTATCAGACCCTTCAGATTCGAGCGCCTCTGGCTCCTGGAGCCATCTTTTGATAACTTCATCAAAGAAATCTGGTCTCAGCCCTCCCCCATCCAATCAGCCACTGCCAGAGTTGTCTCCAAACTCCGTTCTCTCCGTAAAATCATCAAACCCTGGGCCAAGTCAGTTTGGGGCTCCATTCGCTCGCGGATCTCCGCTATACAAGATGATATTTTGGACCTAAATATACTCGAAGAATCCTCCCCCCTTACCGAATCGGATCGAACTCGCCTGCGGGAGCTGGAAGCTGACCTGGACAGATTGTCACTACAGGAGGAAATAGGTTGGAAACAACGCTCCAAAGCGAAATGGATTGAGGATGGCAATAAGAACACTGCCTTTTTCCACCATCTCGCTAACGGCAGGCGTAGATCCACTTTCATCCCCGAAATCACCCACAACAACATCATTATCTCTGACCAATCCGACATCCTTAAACTGTTCTCTGACTATTTTTGAAACATCCTAAGAAAACAACACCCCCCTCTGCCTCAAATTGACGGGAACCTCCTCTACCCCGAGAACTCTCCAATTCCTCTAGACCACCCTTTCTCGGAAGCAGAAATTTGGGCCGCGTTAAAGAGCATGTCCGACGACAAGGCTCCTGGCCCAGATGGCTTCGGCCCTCTATTCTTCAAACACTATTGGGAAACAATCAAATACGACATTATCGAGATGTGTTCCGAATTTCATGCTGATCCATCATCTGTGGCTCGCCTCAATTATGCGAATATCATCCTCCTCCCCAAATCCCCAGGTGTCACTCCCCTTTCGTCCTTCCATCCTATTAGTCTCCTGAACACCACCTACAAGATCCTAACCAAAGTTCTAGCCAACCGCCTTCAAGCCATCATCGCCCCCCTCATTGGAATTGAGCAATCCGCATTCATCTTCGGCCGTAACATCATGGACTGCGTAGCGTCGACTCAAGAAGTCATTTCCTTCTGCCACCACACTTCAACACCAGGTATGCTCCTCAAACTGGACTTCTCAAAAGCTTTCGACACGGTTAACTGGCAATTCATCTTGGAGCTCATGAAACATAGAGGCTTCCCCGCAAAATGGTGCAACTGGATACATTGTATTCTTAATTCTAGCTTGTCCTCTATAGTTATTAACGGGTCCTTGGGGGGGCTAATCAAATCTGCCCGTGGACTGCGACAAGGAGACCCACTTTCACCTCTGCTCTTCGTCCTGGTTGCCGACGTGTTCAACCGTATGATCAAGTTAGCAATCTCGAACAACATCTTTGAAGACATCAAGCTCCCCAATTCAAATCTGGTCATATCCAACCTTCAATTCGCCGACGACACCATTCTTTTTGCCTCACCCTCGATCAACCACATACACTGCCTCAAAGTTGCTCTGTACTCTTTTGAACTCATTTTCGGCCTATCCATCAACTTTAGTAAGAGCTCCATCATCATGCTTGGAAACTCTGACCACCTCGGCCAAACTTGTTCCAGCCTGCTTAACTGCAAAATCGCGCATTTCCCAATCTCATACCTCGGTGTCCCCCTCCGTCCAACTAAATTACTCAGATCGGATTGGTTCCCCCTCATCACCAAAATCGAAAACAGACTTCACTCCTGGAAAGCCCACTCCCTTTCATCAGCTGGGCACCTCGTCCTTGTCAAATCTGTCCTATCAGCAATTTCTACATACTGGATGTCACTCTACAAGCTCCCAACCTGGGTAATCAAAAGAATCGACTCGATCAGAAGCTCCTTTCTTTGGAATGGTAGTAAAATAAAGAGACTCGTAAACTGGCGGACAGCTTGTCTGCACACCAACAACGGAGAACTTGGAATAGTTAACCTGCACGACTTCAACATCGCCCTTCTCACCAAATGGCTCTGGAGGTTCCTAACACCCGGAAACTTCCTCTGGAAATCATGGATTACCTCACTCCACTACCGCTCCGATCCTCATCTTGTCCTCCACTCCCCCCACCAGAATTAAACCATCCCCCTTCTGGTCTGGAGTCCTAGCAACCCTCCCCCGTGTCAAACCGCTCTTCCATGTCAACCTGGGTAATGGGGCAAATTGCCTTTTCTGGTTGGATACCTGGCATGGCCAGTTACCCCTCTCCTCCACCCTCCCCAACCTCTTCCCACACTCAGCAAATTCCCTCGCTACCACTTTGGACTCTTCAATCTCAGGCCCAGACCATCTTCTCCCGACTTCCTACTTCGACCTTGCCACCCTAGCCGAGATTCACCATGCTGCCTCCATCCTCCATAGCACAAATTTCAACCCCCGGCCAGATTTGTTCATCTGGGCCCCTAACCCCTCAGTCGGCTTCTCCGTTGCCTCCTGCTATGCTCACCTGAACAACCCCGGACGCCTTTTCAACTTCCCCAGACTCTGGAAGTGCCAGCTCCAGCCCTGCTTCGCTTTCCTTCAATGGTGCCTCATCCACGGGAGCATCAACACCAGAGACAGGCTCCTTCGTCACAATATCGTAGTTGACCCAAGCTGTGCCTTATGCTCCACCACAATAGAAAGTTTGCAGCATCTATTCTTTGAATGTGATTTTGCTGTCAGGGTTTGGGCTGCAACGACTGTTCACATACTCGAATACATCCCCACAATCACCTCGTTTTTCGACCACTGGCAGAACAACCCCCCTAACCACCACTTAGATCTCTTTGTAGCTATATTCAGTTGGTGCATTTGGGCCGAGCGAAATGCACACGTGTTCTGCAAGCCCAAATCCAACTTCGTCGGAACTTGTAGACGTATTATTTACTATTTCTCATCTATATCAGGTCACAGCTTCTCGGCGCCATTCAGGCTGAGATTGCCACTCCCTAGTTCTCCACCAGCTGAATCAACAGGCAGCACAACGGCAGCTCCTACTGGTTGGCAACATGGGCACCAGTAACCGCTATGCAGATCTTGCCTTTTTAATTTTCTGACGTCTGTACCATGCTCTTTTTGTATATATAACTCAACCTTGTAGCGACTGTTTTGCAGTATCCTTCTATTTTTGGCCAGCGATCAGGCTTGTTGATCGCGTTATTTACCTAATATTATGATATTTAATTGGTTGTGTAGTGTCACGCTACACAACCGTCTTGCTCAAAAAAATAACGTTTTGGAATTAATAATTATTATTTATTAATAATGTTTTAGAAGTTAATTATTATTTATTATAATAATGGTTAAAGATAAATTATTATTGTTTTATTAATAATGTTTGAAAATATTAACTATTATATTTATAACGTTTCGAAGTAAATAATTATTATTTATTAGTAATGTTTTGCTTTTAATAATTATTATTATATAGTAATGTTTTCGAAGTAAATAATATTTATTTATTTATAATGTTCTGAAGTTATTAATTATTATATTAATAATGTATTGGAGTTAATAAATTATTTTATTAGTGATTTTGGAAAGTTAATTTATTATTCATTTAGGATGTTTAAAATAAATAAATTTATCTGATTAATTGTATTTATAAATAATAAGTTGATTTATAAAAATGAATCTCATTTAATAAAAGAGATTTGTTAAAGAGTTTATAAATGAAAAAGGGGTTTTTGAATGGATTTCTATAAGGGATCTTGATAAAGGAGTTTTATAAAAGGATAAATTTTTACAAATGGGTTTAAAAATTTACAAAATGGAGTTTTATAAATAGTTTATAGATTTATAAAAAGAGATCGATGGTTTTAGAAATTTATAAAAGGAGTTTTATAAATTGTTTTGGAGATTTATAAAAGAGTTTTATAAATGGTTTTAGAGATTTATAAAAAGAGTTTTATAAATGATTTTAGAGTTGTATAAAAAGGGATATTTATCCAAGTATTGAAAGGAGTATAAAGGATTTGTGAATATATCTTTATAAAAATATTTTGATACAAGTATTTACAAAGTTATTTTAATTAATAAAAGGACTGATTAAAGAGGTTAGCGGTTGCTTATGGACTTAACCAATGTTGATTTCATATGGAGATAAATCCCTGATTTGATTATTGCTTGTTGTTTATTTGATAGTTAAATAACCGACTATCAATTTGGCCAGTTTTGACTTAGGAAGTAAATTAAAGCTTCACGTGTTCATATGGTTTGAGTTCCCTTAGAATAACTCATTCTGGTGAAACGTCTCTAGCTTTAAGGGATATATTAGAGATCCCCTTGGGACTCTAGTATAGTCCGCTTACTTCTGAAAGAATCGGGAATGAGTCAACTGGAAATTATCGATTGTTGGTTCGAAGAGACCGGGATCGGGTATGTTATCCAAAAACCACTTCGAACCAACATAAGAGTTCGAATGGAAAACATCTTGAAGATGATTGAAGACGGAGTTCTTGAAGTGCAAGGGCTACTTGCTAATAATCCCGAGGGTGATTCCAAAATGGATGTAGTAAAGGTGGTGCCTTTGGTTTCGTTCAGACCCAGAACATAACTTGTATGGATAAATTTTGGCATTTGTATTTCTGCCTAGAGGGCAGTGTTAGCATTCCAAGTGGAATTGTTGTATACAAGATAATCGTAGCCTCAAGCTTCATCAACCGGGAATGACTAAAATGGGGTATGCTTCAGGGCTATGTGAGTCGCACCCCTTAGGGTATTGTCATCACCTTTTCTAGATATATACATTTATGGATTTGGTTGTGTATGAGAGATCTCAAAAAGGTTGTAAAAGAAACCGAGTAATGAAATATTCAGAACTATCTAGTAAGGGGTAGGGCCGGTCTTGATTTCATAGAGGGTCCATGTGAGGTCGTCGGTACATTATCTAGAGATGTACCATATAGAACATAGTCCCTTACCTTGTCATTGTATGGAATCCATTCTCCAATAAGCGTCTTTCGGACTTAATTGTATACCTATTATGCTAGAATTTAATTAATGTAACAATTTCGGCCATGATTCAATATTTATTTTAAACCCTAGACATTATTATAATATCAGAAGATTTCCTATGAAATGTTTTGGTTATCGTAAGGTAAAAACCCATTCATGTTTATATGTAGTGTGGTCTTATGGGATACCTTTATTTTGAAGGGTTTTTATAACATTAAAATCCAATTGAGGTATGTTTCTGACGCTGGTTTACTAGACTGATCCGGGCGTTATTTTTCTTATGATGCTCTGGTCAGACCGAGCATATTTTCAGATCTGGTTTGGATGTCTTGGAGCTTCAGAAGACGAGCCGGATGCCCAAGATGTATATCTCGTATATTCTTTATTCCCGCTGCATGTGTTGTTTTATTTGTCAGCATTTGTGAGGACAGGTTGTTATAACTATCCAGGCTGATGATTAGTGATTAAGTGTACTCTAATTTTGATGTATGTCTATTATAGTTTTATTTTGTAAAGATCTGTTGTATATTATATATTACTCGGCACAATGTGAGATTATGTTATGTCTCTCTTTCTTTTTCTCAACAATCTGCCTTTCTGGCACTCGGATGTTCGGCACATGAATATTGTGGATGTAATAGTGTCGACTTCTGAGGATCGAAAAGGTAGGTCATTACAATTGTATTTTACCTCTCAAATAATATGATTGTCATTATCAAAAAGGGAAAGATAGTTAATATCATAGTATTGATTTTGATGACAATAACCATATATATTACTATTGACTTGTGTTCGAGTTATGCAGTATTTTAAGATATACTATCAAAATACTTTACAGAGATATACAAGATACTCAATGAATGAAAGCAAGCAATTGAGTTATTTATATATGTATATGTGTGTGTGTGTGTGTATGTATGTATGTAGATTGATCAAAGCAACTAAAAGATAAAATCGACTCAACATGAATAGAACACAAGTGTTTCAATGGCCAAGAAAATAGAAGAGTTTAGTAAGTCTACCGAGTCTTAGAATCTTGTTAAAGGACCTATAGCAAACATCCTTGAAATTTTTCTTTCATTTAATTCTATTGTAGTCTCTAAACATCTTTATAGAAACATATAATCTGAGTTTCAAAGGTATGGAATTCAAATTTGAATTTTAGAAAAATAATTATTTTATACTAGTATGTTGACATATACTTTAGGGATATGTCGACATAGATGCAATTATTTTGATTTTCAAATTTCAAATGAAAGATTTTGATTCTCTTCACCAATGGAGACATCTCTTCATCTTTTATTTATAAGGATCTGGAAAACAAACTTTAATCGATAATTTCCTGATATTCTCTTACTCTTATATCTCTATAATTTTATGACAAAAAATCCTATATGCACTTCCATTCTCTTTGTAAATCCATACTTTTCATTCATATCCTTCAGATTTGCAAACCACTTAAGACCCGAGAGTTACTTGATTTATCAATCATTCTCTCTCTAGTCTCATCCTATTACTCTCCGAATTCAAAGATATATTACTACTGGAGGTTTATAGGATCGTTGTACTAAAACTGCAAGAATATATATTAAATACACAACAACTTGTCATAACTGTTGCTTGTTAAGAGAAAGGGGTTTTTGCCACCCGTCAAGATGAAACATGTATCTTATCACCCATGAAAATGTAAGGTTGTAAACGTGTTGTAACCAATCGTGAAAAGCAATGAAGTAATAGTGAAATTCTATACAAGGAGTATAGAAGTGGGTGTAGGATCGGATATCCAAACCAGTATAAAAATGCTGGTGTTGTTTACTTTCATTGTTTTTACTTTACTTTACATTTACCATCTAATTATCTGTCTATATTTGTGATTTTTTTACCGATCTAAGTAGATGACTTTTAAATTCACAAGTTAATTTTTAAATAGTGTATTGCTGGCCTTAAGATCCATTCGACGTCAGTGTGTTTGGGTATCTCATAAACCACACCAATGGGTTCTGCTTGCCGAGATAAGACGACCCATACCTCCAAATTCATGTTTGATGCATGCTCTCCAAAACCCAAAATAGAGACGATACGCCACCATTGAGGTGTCAAAGATGTCACTATCGTGATGGTCTTCTCCTCATTGCCAGTTGACTACTAATTAGTATCCTTTAGTCTCCTGAGCGCCTTTTGATGTCGTGGGTGTTGCATCGGTGATGACATGCATGTTGAAACTACGAATATGCATGCACAATAAACATGCTTATGGAAGGATGAATTTCTTTTTATAAAAAAATTTATACACATGTTTTTGTGTGGGAGGCTAGGGGAGGTAGGTTTGTATAATACTTCTAATCCAAAGTAATTCCAAAATATAATAGTTAGGTTATAATAATTTTGGTTCGAGATACTCTATAATCCAACTGGTTGACTACACTTTGAACTATCATCTTCGCTTTGAGAGAATATTTTATCCAAGTTGGTGTTGAAGTTGCAAAGTCCACCATTAAAGTATAATATGGATAGAGATAAAAAAAGGTTACGTACTTTGAATGAGACCTCTAGATCTATGTACAACCTCAATTTGTTATGTGAATATCTCACCCAAATTCACTCTTCAAGGAATGGCCCATTATAAATGAGATCTTATCTCATTCAATGTATTGAATTGGTCCATGTCAACGTATTTTGGTCTACTTTATTTTTTATATTTTTTTATAAAATATTTATTGTTAGTCCATGAGATGATGGTTTTGATGACAACAACCTTAGAATAGATTATAAAATATAAATACTAACATTACAAGTTTAGATATATATGTATATGCAGGATCTAACCATGTAGGTATCAAGAATGAAGACTGTACAGTATAGAGATTCAAGATATAGAGATAGAAGACTCATGAGTATCAAGATTATCAAGAGTTCAAGATTTCAAGGTTAAGTTTGTTTTATTAGGAATATTTGTTAAAACTCGTAGAAAAGCATTGGCATCTTAATATCCAATTTATTCGTGGAATGGAATCCACTTCGAGCCCGTTAAAGGGATGGAACCCTAAGTAGGATGGAACCTACGAAAATCTAGTGGGACATTGTTTTGTATCCACTAAGCTTAATTCAAATGATTTTTCAAAATTATCTTGTTTTCGAAATGATTTCAAAACTTTCCTTTTAAAAAGATTCAAAACCCTCGATTTCGTTTTTAAAATAACTTTAGCCTCAAAACATCTTTATTTTCAGAGTCAAAATTTCTCCTGATTTTAAACTATCTTTTTAAATAATATATTTAACTTTTAAATTATTTATACTTTGATTTAAATTATAGTTAAATAATATATATATATATATATTGTTCTTTATATTTACTTATGAATTTCAACTATATTCAAGTATATTTATAAAGTTTTAATATAAGATAAATATTATTTTTATAGAAATTCAAAACATCAAATTTGGTTGAGGGATGTCGACATGCCCATAGGCACCATGTCGACATGGTGATAGTTGAGTTCAAAATTTAAATATCAAAAGAAGTGTCTATTCGCCATAACTCTTCACGAATGGACATGACTGTTGTTCTTCTATAAATAGGGGTCAGTTTCAACGAATTTTATAACACTTTTCTCTGATTTAACTTCTCTTCTTCTTCTCCACTTTTTTATTTACAAATTACACCATTACTCTGCCGAAATCAATATCGAATCTAACTAGATAATTTCTGGTTTTGATTCTCTCCACTATCTCTACAAGATCCAAGTGCTAATCTGAGTTATAGACTTTTTGTAATCAATTGAGCGAGAGAAGGTGTGATTGTAGCCCTGGAAATCAATTGGGTGAACTTGTTGCCCCGGAAATCAAGTATCTCTACCCAGAGGATTGTTATTCTGGAGGGTGTACCTCGTAGCCTTGAAACCGAGGGTTGTAATTGTTGAATTGATTTTGAAAGAAAATCCGTACTTAGTTGTGCGGGACTGGATGCAGGGTAACTCCGAACCAGTATAAAATCCGGTGTGTTCTTTCCTTTACTGCTTTTACTTTATATTTGCATTTGTGTTTGATTCTGTGTTCATATCTGTGTCTGATTAGTGTATACATTGTTAACAAAGTAAGATAAACTCAAAAAGATTAACAAATTTCTTAAAACACTATTCACCCCCCTCTAGTGTTAATTCTAGCCTTAAGATCCTTAATCCGCATTTATCACATTTGGTATCAGAGCCTTGTTATCAAAAGTTTCATTATCTGAATTTTGAAAAATTTCAAAATGGCTACTAACTCTAGTACTGCTATTACCACCAACACTAGTTCATTTGTAGAAGGTCAGTCTACTGCCAGACCACCACTTTTTAATGGCAGTAATTATGCATATTGGGCATGTAGGATAAAAATATATTTACAATCTGTAGGATTAGATACTTGGAATATCACACAAACTGAATATTCTGAACCCACAACTAATTTTGCACAGTGGACCACTGAGCAAAAGACTGTTGCACAAAATAATTCTAAAGCAATGAATATTCTGTTTTGTTCACTTGAAAGAAATGAATTTTATAGAGTGTCAGTTTGTAAGTCTGCATATGAAATCTGGAAAACTTTGCAAGTAACTCACGAAGGAACAAGCAAAGTTAAACAGACCAAAATTTCCATGCTCACAAATCAGTTTCAGTTATTTAAAATGAATACTAACGAGTCTATTTCAGATATGTATAGTCGATTTCAAGATATTGTGCATTCTTTAATATCTTTGGGAAAGGAATTTTCGAAAGAAGATCAAGTCAGAAAATTTTTAAATTCTCTCACTCCAGAATGGGATCAAAAGACACTTGCAATTGAAGAGGCAAATGACATCAGTACTTTAAAGATAGAAGAATTGATTGGAAATCTAATGTCGTTTGAAGTTCAAATGATTGGGAGAAGAGAAAGCAAAGCATCTGAAAAGAAATCAATGGCATTCAATGCATTAATCGACGGATCGGACTCAAACAGTGATAATGATGAAGAGATAGCATTTATGACCAGGAATTTTCGGAAATTCCTGAAGTACAGAAAATTGAATAGTTCCAAGAGAAACAACTTTAAGAATTCCGGTAATCAGACTACAGTACCAAACTTTATCAAATGCTTCAATTATGACGAACTAGGTCATATCAAAAGAGACTATCCACATCCAGATAAGCAAAACTCTCCTACAAACAATGATTCTACAAAGAAACGGAAACGTGCATTCACTGCTACTCTAGATGACTCTGACTCATCCTCCAGCGACGATGAACATAAGAAAGATAATTCAAATCTGTGTTTCACAGCAATTCTCGATTTAGTCGATACCAAAGACACGGACTCTGAAAAAGGTACACGTTTACAATACATTGGCTGAAATTGCATGCTTGAATTGATTGATTGATTTTGAATTGATATGTTGTTTGAATTTTAAAAATTTATTTTCTATTTTTTACTATTATTTTATTATTATTTTTATTATTTTTGACACATTCTGAAATATATTATAAGTACAATAATATTTCAAAAATATAGACATTAATAATAATATTTATATATATGTATATTAGATAACTTAGGAAAAATCATGTCATGAAAATTCAAAGCCACATGTCGACATGGCCCCTACCATGATGTCGACATGCCTACTTGAATTTGAATTTCAAATTTTGAATTCAAATGTTTGAATTTCCCTCCACCTTTTCACTTCATTTATTTCTCTGAAAAGATACCTTTTGACCAGAGAATATGTCCTTTGAAAGTCTATTTATTCACTATCTTTTATCATATTTTTTCACTTTCATTTTCAAATTCAAACTCTCTCTTCATATCTTCAAGTTCTCTACTCTCTACTCTAATGGCTTCTTCAAGCAACCTCTCAACCATGAGAATTTCCAGAAAAATCAAAGAGCAATTATTCAATGATCGGGAGGCAATTAAAGCTTACATCCATTATGCTAATTATGCCAAAGTCCATTCCGGAAAATTTGCCATTTTTCAAGATTTTTCTTCTTATGAAATTGATTCTCTTTTTGCAAACAATGGTGTTTTAAGTCTTATTGACTCTTCTCAAAATGATTTTGTTTGCTATCCTAATCTTTTCAAAATCTTCTATGCTAATTTAAACCGTGGTTTTTATATTGGAAATGAGAATGAAATTTGGAGTAGCGTCAAAGGCACTCAAATTGTTTTGAATTGTGATCTTTTGGGTACCATTCTCAATTGCAAAAGCACGGGAATGGATCTTTCTAGTTTTCAAATCGATGAACATGATCATGAGACATTTCATCATATTTTTGAAGGAGATGAAAACTTTGAATTTAAGAATCGAAACTTTCGTCCTAAAGCAAGAATTGTCAATCTTCTTTTACAACATACTTTGACCCCAAGATCGGGAAATTTTAACAATCCTACTTTAAAAGTGTGCAAAGCACTTTTTGCTATTTTCGGAAATTATGATATCAATTGGGCGCAAGTTATTTTGGATGAACTTCGTCCTAAAAATTTTGAAATGGGAGAAAACTTTATATCATGGAATTTACCTTACTCGGATTTTCAACTATTTTGGAGTAAATTTCAAAGGAGAAGAATTTATTTCAAGAAAAGTTTTTAATATCTCAAACATTTCTCTCATGAAAATCCCATATGTTTTTCAACCTTATGAAACCCTTACCGAAAAGGAAGAGCGTTTGGCTCATGAAGAAATGGAAGAGGAAGAAGAAGAAAGGGATGAAATGGAAATTGAAGAAGAAGAAGAAGAAGAAGGTGAAACCTTTAGAAAGTATTGAATATCCCTCCAATCCTTCCAACAAAACCCTTCTCAAAAACCAAAACATAATTGTGGAGAATCAACGGATTTTAAAACGATCCGTTAGTAAGAAGTTGGATAACATTTCTTCGAAGATGAACAAGTTCTTTTCAAAAGTCAGCAAGAAACTTGGACCATCTTCATCTTCTAACTAGTTTTATCTTTTAGTAACTTATTGTATTTGTCTTAGTTTGTTTTTTTCGAATACTCATGTAGTTCATTATGCTTAATCTTTGTATTATCGTAATGAAATGAAATTTCCTTTCTGTTATCTATCTTATCTTATCTCTAGAATAAATGTTAGTATATTATATAAATATATATATATATACACGATTATTCACAAAATCAAAGTTGTCATAAATTTTCACTAACCCATGACGACATCCCCTAGAAGACCATGTCGACATGTACTGGTCAGAAGTGATTATTGATTTTGAATTTGAAATTTGAATAACTACCAAATGTCTATTCATTTCAAATGAATTTCTACACCTATATATACCTTTTTCTTCCAGACCTCTTCACTGAAATTTATTTCTCTTTATCTATATCCTTCATTTCTTTCTCTAATTCAATTATGGCCAATCCTATTCACAATCTATCTGAAAATCTTGAAGAAACACTCAATTCATTCAAGAATATTCTCTCTTTTATTCTATGAAACCAGCGTCACTTAGAGTTGAGTCAAATGCAGATGATCAAGGAGCAAGAAAGGCATTTCGATGCAATACGATGGATGATCTCCTCTCTACACAAGGATGATAATGAAGCACATCCTCCTGTCTCTCTCACCAATGACAATGAAAATTGGGATGCAATTAAAGCAGACCCTATATTTGGAGAAAATGGATGGGTAGATGTTCCTCGTAACGTTTAATTTTCTTTGTTTGATTTGTTTGAATTAATTTGTTTGATTTAATTTGGTTTGAATTGATACTTTGTGTGGATTGATTTTATTTGGTTTGAAGTTTGGTGTGTGAAACATATATATATACACTGAAATGAATATAGTCTTTAATTAAGTTATTATGCTCATAAGTATCATTATTTCTTAATCTATATATTATATATTCCGTTGTATAGTTTATCAATGCAGGTACTGAAGTCCAAGAATAAGGGGGAGTAAGTTTTTTGTTGATGACAAAGGGGGAGAAATATAAAATAGGGAAGTTAGGCATAGATTAAGGGGGAGTTGTTAATTTTAGGGGGAGTTATTAGGATAGAAGGAATATTTTATAAACAAAGGTTGTCATCATCAAAAAGGGGGAGATTGTTAGTCCATGAGATGATGGTTTTGATGACAACAACCTTAGAATAGATTATAAAATATAAATACTAACATTACAAGTTTAGATATATATGTATATGCAGGATCTAACCATGCAGGTATCAAGAATGAAGATTGTACAGTA
This sequence comes from Allium fistulosum, assembly GCA_030737815.1. Taxonomy (NCBI): domain Eukaryota; kingdom Viridiplantae; phylum Streptophyta; class Magnoliopsida; order Asparagales; family Amaryllidaceae; genus Allium; species Allium fistulosum. Next base: position 93,696,993 of record CM060905.1, read on the forward strand.
TAGAGATTCAAGATATAGAGATAGAAGACTCATGAGTATCAAGATTATCAAGAGTTCAAGATTTCAAGGTTAAGTTTGTTTTATTAGGAATATTTGTTAAAACTCATAGAAAAGCACTGGCATCTTAATATCCAATTTATTCGTGGAATGGAATCCACTTCGAGCCCGTTAAAGGGATGGAACCCTAAGTAGGATGGAACCTACGAAAATCTAGTGGGACATTGTTTTGTATCCACTAAGCTTAATTCAAATGATTTTTCAAAATTATCTTGTTTTCGAAATGATTTCAAAACTTTCCTTTTAAAAAGATTCAAAACCCTCGATTCCGTTTTTAAAATAATTTTAGCCTCAAAACATCTTTATTTTCAGAGTCAAAATTTCTCCTGATTTTAAAGTATCTTTTCAAATAATATATTTAACTTTTAAATTATTTATACTTTGATTTAAATTATAGTTGAATAATATATATATATTGTTCTTTATATTTACTTATGAATTTCAACTATATTCAAGTATATTTATAAAGTTTTAATATAAGATAAATATTATTTTTATAGAAATTCAAAACATCAAATTTGGCTGAGGGATGTCGACATGCCCATAGGCACCATGTCGACATGGTGACAGTTGAGTTCAAAATTTAAATTTCAAAAGAAGTGTCTATTCGCCATAACTCTTTACGAATGGACATGACTGTTGTTCTTCTATAAATCGGGGTCAGTTTCAACGAATTTTATAACACTTTTCTCTGATTTAACTTCTCTTCTTCTTCTCCACTTTCTTATTTACAAATTACACCATTACTCTGCCGAAATCAATATCGAATCTAACTAGATAATTTCTGGTTTTGATTCTCTCCACTATCTCTACAAGATCCAAGTGCTAATCTGAGTTATAGACTTTTGTAATCAATTGAGCGAGAGAAGGTGTGATTGTAGCCTTGGAAATCAATTGGGTGAACTTGTTGCCCCGGAAATCAAGTATCTCTACCCAGAGGATTGTTATTCTGGAGGGTGTACCTCGTAGCCTTGAAACCGAGTGTTGTAATTGTTGAATTGATTTTAAAAGAAAATCCGTACTTAGTTGTGCGGGACTGGATGTAGGATAACTCTGAACCAGTATAAAATCTGGTGTGTTCTTTCCTTTACTGCTTTTACTTTATATTTGCATCTGTGTTTGATTATGTGTTCATATCTGTGTCTGATTAGTGTATACATTGTTAACAAAGTAAGATAAACTCAAAAAGATTAACAAATTTCTTAAAACACAATTCACCCCCCCCCCCCCTCTAGTGTTAATTCTAGCCTTAAGATCCTTAATCCGCATTTCTCACATTTATTTATAATATTTAAATTATTAAATTAGCCTAAAATAAATATTTAGCATTTTTATATTTTATTAACTGATTTTAGATCCTCTGATAATTAATTAATATTTAATTAATATAACCATTATGTTAAATTCTCCATTGTAATTTATAATTTCTATAAATTATTTCATTGAATTATTTTCATGCGAAAGCTAAAAGTTGCAGTGTGAACTTAACCCTTAGTGATATTTAAATAATTAAGATATTAAAGTTTGTACGGACTTTGTTGAAGCGGAGCAGTGGACTTGAGTTCAATTAATTGCAAATCATCTAGGTAAAGTCCTACTTATAATCATTTAGCTACATCCTTTACCAACGATATATTATGCATATTTTATTCTCATCATCAATATATCACTTAGATATCTAGAACTCAAATAGTGGCCAAACTTTAATAATATCTGTAGTTAATTGCGAATCTCAATATTAAAGTTTATGGTTCAATCTGATAACATTTATTGGTTAACCGGTTTACTTTGGCTAAAGACCTTGACTTTTAATTGACTACCAATTATGGTGATACTAACCTTTTATTATTCGAAGAAAACGGATCCTCCCTTGAATAATGTTTCACTTCAAATGATTCAACTTATACCAACTACGGTCTTAAAACTATCATTGTTGTCATGTGATTAACCATAATCAAGGTATAATTTTGATACTTAGGAGTCATGGTACTTTTAAGTTAAAAGACTATTACACTTCATCACATAAGATCTTTTATTTGACTATTGATAGAGTTAGTGGTATGTCCTAGGGGCAATTATGTAATTTGTTACATATATCTAACTCGATAACCATTCTTGCTCAAAATAAAATGTGTTTTCTTTCTATTATCTACTTAATATAAGTTTTATATTAATTAATTAATTTAATTAAAAGTATATTTAATTAAAAATCCATAAATGGTATGTTTTGTGATAGTAGTTACAAAGTGTTGTAACCGTGAGTAATTTATCACAATGAAAATAAATGTACCATTTTAAATATTCTTAGTCAAAATGTACTGAGACTGGATATCGATACATTCATTGAGACTAAAGTACATAATGCTCTCCAAAAGTTGGACAGTGTATTACTCATGGTTGACAGGGGCACCAAGGGGTTACGTATTGATAGTTATTGAATAACTATGGAATGACTCACTCGATGGTTTTCTGTTGGTCAATATAACTAAGGTCAAACAGAAAATATTAATGTAACAAAATTACACAGTTCACTTGACTTGAGAATATTATTAATCTTCAACGTGGAAGCTGTTGGAACTAGGCCAGCCCGTAGAGGAAATAATGGGTGAATTTCAAAAAAATTATCATTTTAGATCTTTATTGGACTTATGAAGTCTAATTTATTTAGAACATTTCTAAATTTCTTTTTAAATAAAATCATTATTTTATTTAAATTTATTATTTAATTGTATTTTATGTAATTCGTATTACATTATATATACATATATATGTATGTGTATGTTTATGTATTTATGTATGTATCATATACAGATATACATGTATGTGCATGTGTAACATAGCAATCTGTGCAAGGTATAACATGGTCGTGTATAAGTGCTGGGATTTACACCGCAATAAGCATGCTAGCTCATCTAGTATACAAATATATTGTCCAAATGTGTGTTTATATTTTTTAATTTATATATAAAAAATATTAAAATTATAGATACATATATATAAACATATAACTATAATTTATTTGATAATTATATATATATATATAAACATATACATGGAATTTTGACATTGTAAATATATAATTATATATAAGTATATTATAAGAAATTTATAAATTAATTTAATTAATTTGTTTACTTCAAATTCGAAAGCAATATATATATATATATATATATTATAAACACATACAAATATATTGAATATATACTTACATATATATATATATATAATATAATGATAAAATATATGTATATATAATATTTTAAAATATACAAAATGTATATATTAGATCTATACATATACCAGATAACGCGTGTAGTAGGAAAAAAATTATTTTAATTTTTAATATATTTTAAATAAAATATCCATGCGGACACTGTTTAAGAATAATAAAAAATTATTATTTGTGAAAAAAAATTAATTTTTAATTTTTTTTTAAATTCTAAGTGATATTTTGTTGTTAGAATATTTAATACATAATTTTATAATATGAAAATCAATTTGAAATTTTGGCTATTATTTAATATATTTAAAAAATTTAAAAATTGCTAAAAGTGTATCTAATACTAATTTGATTTTATAAAATATATTTTGTATGATGTATATATGTTAATATAATTAATTTACATATTAATTAATTTAAAACAATATTTAAATAATATATATATATATATATAAATTATTTTGTCTCTCCCGAAAATATTTTAAATATGATACTACTTATATAAAATTATAAAATCATATTTAGCATATAGTAAGATATAATATTAAATTTATAAAGCTTAATGTATAATTAAATTAATAAAATAAAATAAATGTTTTTTATTTGAGTCGTGCACTTTATAGATGTATAAATGATAGAATTGTTTTTATTAGAAAGGAATATAAACAACAACCAAACTAATTATGACAATATATTTATATATTAGAATGGTCATCTAACTAATAATTTTATAGAAACATTAATATTCATAACTTCATTATAGATTTACCTTATATCAAATGCATGTGAGAATGATTTTACTAATGTTGTTAATGACTCCTGGAAAATTCATATTTTTGGTAACCCAATGTTCATTTTGCAGGCAAAATTAAGACATCTCAAAGGAAAACTCAGAACTTGGGCTCAAGTTAATTTTGGAACTGGTAATTGTGTCTCTTCTTCTCTGAGAGGTAATCTTGAGCTAATTCAGAGAGATATTCAACTCAATCCTTTCAACAAGTCCCTTATTGAGCTTGAGATAAGCATGAAGAATAATTTAGCTAAGGCTTTGGTTGAGGAGTACAAAATGAATAAACAAAAATTAAAGACTAAATGGAATTTATATGGGGATAGGAATTCCAAAACCTTTCATGAGTCACTCACTATCAAGCATGCTGCTGAAAACATTCCTACTATTACTGACAAGTGGGGTGCCATCTGTTCTTCTCCTGAATCTGTTCACCATGGTTTTTTGGAGTATTTTCAAGACATTTTGGGTAGCCATGACATTCCGGTTATAACTGACCGATTATTCTCCCACTCCAAAATCCCTACTATCTCTGATATTCACAAGGCTAATTTAATTAGACCCATTACTGCTTCTGAGATCAAAGATGCAATTTTCAACATGAAGGCTACTAGTTCTCCCGGCCCTGATGGGTTTAATGCTTTCTTTTATAAGTCTTGCTGGGAGATTGTGGGAGGTGATGTCATTAATGCCATTCTCAATTTCTTTAAACATAACAAGATGTTATCTGGAATCAATGCCACTAGACTTGCTCTCATTCCTAAAGTTGATCATCCTTCTTTGGTTAGTCAGTTCAGACCCATCGCGTGTTGTAATGTTATATACAAGTGTATAACTAAGATTTTAGCTGCTAGGATGAAGGAGATCCTTCCTTCCATTATCTCATCTAATCAGGGTGCTTTCTTGGCCAACAGAGACATCACTGATAATGTCACTCTTTCCACTGAACTGCTCAGAGGCTACAACAGAATTAATGTTTCCCCCAGATGTGTTCTAAAGTTGGACATTCAGAAGGCATATGACACTGTTCAGTGGAAAACTATCATTTATATCTTGCATAGAATGAATTTCCCTACTCTTTTCCTTGCTTGGATATTCACCTGTATCTCCACTATCAACTATTCTTTAAGTATTAATGGTAGCATTTTTGGATACTTCAAAGCTACTCAAGGGATTCGTCAGGGTGACCCTATCTCTCCTTACTTATTTATTTGTGCCATGGAACTCTTTACTGTCATATCCAATAATGCAATGTCTCTTCACCTCGTGGATTATCATCCTCTTTGCAAAAGTATGGAAATTTCTTGTCTCCTTTTTGCTGATGATCTCATGTTTTTTACTAAGCCTAATGGGAAATCAATTTCTGGTGTTATGAATATTTTGAGTGATTTTAAAACTAAAACTGGGCTGTCCATCAACTACTCTAAGTCTAAAATGTGGATTGCTGGAATCCCTGATCGTCTAAAGACTGATATGTTCACCTTATCTGGCCTATCTCATTTTAATCATAATGAGAGTTATCTTGGTGCCCCTATCTGCTCCTCTAGAATCACTACCAATCAATGTCTTCTACTTTTTGAAAGAATTATTGGCAAAATCTCTTCTTGGCATGGGCAACATTTCTCTATGGTTGGTAGACTCGTTATTGTTAAATCCATTGCCACTCCTATGTGCTTATATTATGCTAGAATGTTTATTCTTCCTTCTAAACTTATATCTATGATCAACTCTGCTCTTAATCACTTTCTGTGGCATGGAAATCCTTACTCCAAAAAGCTCATTCCTGTTGCTTTTAGTAGAGTCCGTAGTACATATAGGTTTGGTGGGTTAGGTATCTTAAATCTTAAAAAATGGAACCAGGCTGCTTTGTCTTCCTGGTTAGACAAACTGCTTACAAATGATGGTAATCTATGGGCTAGATGGGTTAAGAAAAATTTGATTAGGAAGCAACACTTTTGGACTATGATAACTCCTTCGGATTGTAGTTGGATGTGGAGGAACCATCTGAGGTTCAGGAATGTTGCTCTTCCATTGTTTCAAAGCATTATGACGGACATGGCTTCATTATCCTTCTGGCATGATCCCTGGTCTTCAAAGGGGTGTATCCTTCATAATATGCTTGATCATAGCCTTAAAATCATAACAGGTATATCTGACAATGCTAAGGTTAGTATGTTTTGGATTGGTGGATATATTTCCCTACCTTACTCCAGCTCTTTCTTGGTTAGACAGCTCTGGAATATTATTCAAAATCGTGATTATAACTGTCACAATGCTTGCTCTTCTTGGAATGGTAAAGGGCATTCAGTTTCTATAGGTTACAAATTTTTGATTAACTCTGATGAGCTTGATATTTTTCCTTGGCATTCTCGTATTTGGACCTCATCTTCAGCACCTAGAGAAAACTTATTGTTATGGAAGGTCATCTCTAATGGTCTCTTAACTCTTGATAAACTTAAGAAATATGGCATTGTTCTTGATTCCAATTGCATTCTATGTGGTGTTGAGGAAGAATCAATTTCTCACATATTCTTCACATGTCAGTACTCTAGCTTTGTCTAGGAAAGTATTCTGGGATGTTTGCAGGTGCATAGGCATGTTTTGATTGCCTCTGAAGAATGGTTTTATATCTTCCAAAATACTAGATGGAAAACTCATGCTGCTACAAAAATATTAAGTGGTTTAAAGAAGGTTATTTATGCTATCTGGATTGAGAGGAACAATAGAGTGTTTAATGGTATTTTCACCTCTAAACACTCTCTGATCCATTTTTTGTCTAAGCATGTGTAGGATCTTGTGGTGGTTGTTATGTAGGTGGTTTAATGTTGTATTTGTTGTGAGCTTCTGCTCTTCCTGTTTGTAATCATTTCTTGTGGCAATATATTATGGTAGGGGCCATTTAACCCCGCTGGCTTTACCAAAAAAAAATGCATGTGAGAACGGCTTGAAACGTTGAGATCTACTCCTAAAACAAGTTTCCAATCCAGTGAAGTGCTAGTCCCTAAACCAATGACCACAAATTATCGAACAGGATCTGTTATACTATTGTTTGACTTTTGAAATGGAGATATGGGGAGCACTAGATTTCGGACAAATGTAGGAGATAAGGATGCTTCAAAAAGTCCTCAGATAAGTGTGGATAGTGGTGCTTTTAAAGTGGAGAGATTAGAGACAAGTACATTGAAATCCTCTTTTATCCCTTATCGATTCTCTTTCCCTTATCCATGCAAAACTGTGAAGACCCAAATTTTTGAGATTAAAATAATTTAAAAAAAATGGAAATCAGTTAACAGAGAATATTTAAAGAATAGAATAGTTTGAAAATAAATATTAAGAGTGAGTGAAATAATTAAATAAGAGGATAGTGATTTTTCAATGAATAATAATGAGAAGAAAATGATCAAGTATGAGTGAGTTTTACATACACATATCTCATATATATATATATATTAAATATGAGTAGCCAGAGAAATATAAAGTGATAAAATAAATCCTTCTGATAATTAAATTGCATAAAACCAGTTTAGTATTATTTGTGCATAAATACATTTTTAAAATGGATCAAGGGAAAATAAATGGTTTGAAATAATAGCTAGGAATAATAATAAAAAGGGGTATGAGTGAACTATTCAGGTTTAACAAAATATACAATGAAGCTAAGTCACACAAAAATAATGTATAGGTGAATCATGCAAATAGCATGTACAGAGAAAAGCAGTAAAACAACTGCTTTTACCTGAAATGGGAATCAAAAGGAAAATGGCATAATTAGCCATAAACATGCATACAAAATTCTCTTATTTTTGTAAGGATAAAATGGGTTTTTCCTCTATTAAAACCCTAGTCAAATGATTTAAATCAAGGGGAGAAGCAGTAGTTTACTCTGGGAGAAATAAAAACAGAAACATATTTCAAAAAAAAAGAAGGGAAGAACTCACACTGTTTTCAAACTTAAGCATTCTCGGGGAAGAGAAGAGGAAGGTGAGTGATTAATCACCTATGAGATTTAAGGCATTAAGACCCAAATTAATGGCAGCCAAATTATTTAAATAAAATTATATTATGTTTTTTTCTGTTTGGTTTATTCTCTGAATGAATGTATGTTGATTATGGATGGTATTTTGGTTGAACTTTTGGTTGAGGTTATAATCTGCTCTGATCTGTTGTGATAGTTTCAATTTTGCTTTGAAATATAATTAATCAAATAAATATCCTGATCACAGAAATGGATTTTTATAATCCTGGTTTTATAAGAAAATGAGTTAAATGTTTTACTGAAAAATAGGATATAAAAAGGAAATGAAGAAGGCAGTGTGAACAATGAGGTTCATGCTTATGTCTAGTTCATTTAAAAATTGATATGAACAAAGCAATATTATATATATGAGCTGTTTTGTTCAGATCACAAGCCAATATGTTTTTATGGGTTTTTCTCAAAAACCATATCATATGTTCATAGTAAAATAAACATAGTATTTCATATGATTTCATCAGATTTATGCAGGCAATAGGAAAATTTCTAAAAATAAATACATAAGCAGGCTTTAGAAAAAATATGTTTAAGCAAAATAATTTTGAAATGAGATGTGCAATTTTGCATGAATGTTTGGTATGTCTGGATGTAACCTTTGAGTGAGTTTAATAATCTTTGACTTATGTAATAAAGGAAAGAACATAAGCATTTCTGGAAATTAAAAAGAGAAATTCCTCAGAAAATAAATAAGCATGGTCTCTAAATTATAAAATAATTTAGGAGTAGTGCCTTGATCTATTCATCATCAGGTGGGTGATGGGTATGTGCATAACTTGCTTAAGTCCTGTAGGCCTCTGTGTAAAGGGTTAACAGAATTGAGCCCCTTTGCAATGCACACTTTGTGTTCAATGGCAAGAGTTTCAGACCAAATAAAATGAAAATGAGGTTGACAAATTATGCTATGGAATTTAGGATGTTATTTGATAGGAGCTTGTGCATGTACAACTGAATGAAGTAAGATGGATGAATGCTTGGATGTATGATTGTTAGATAAGTTTAAATATACATATACTCAGGTTTTAATATGAAAATGAATAGCATCAAATATATGAGCTCTATACCCAGTCATAGTAATTTACAAGTTATTGCAATCTTTGATTTCACTCACACCAGAATTTATTTCTGACCCTATTTGTTGCCTTTGCAATATTTGGGGTGTCTCATTTTTATTGAGACAGCTCAAAGTATTGCTGCAGGGAAAGATGCATGAGTAGCTTGCTTGCATGGATATTTGGAGATCTTGATGAATTTAAAGTGTTTAAGAAAAGTAGCAGTGTTATTGTAATAAATAAGTTAGACAAACTCTATTATGTTTAAGTATTTCCAGGATTGAAATTTGCTTGTTTTCTTGTAAAGGATATGAAAAAAAAGAGATTAAGTATTATATGTGTGTTTATGAGTTACTGATATAAGCAACTGATCTTGATGTTCTCTGGTGGATTATGATGAAGAAAATTATGCCATGTAATCTGATATGTGGACATACTTTCTTTGGCAATATTTGATAAATTTTTAATTATAAGGTTGAAGTAGTTTTTGAAAAAGCATGTAATAAAAATTGTTAAGTGATATATTGAACCTGGTTTTGGCTAACCAGTAAAGCTTGTCCATGCCTTATAATTGATATAAGACCATGGAAAAAGCTTGAAGCCTTAGCCTGCAAATCCTATTTGAACATCTGATTTCCAGTGAAAATTTGTATTGCATTGTATAGTAGGATGAGGTGCATGCTACATACTTGTAATCTCTACTGCAACCATATTTAACTGAGCCTTGTTGTCTACCTATTTGATTTAAGTCTGATTGCATTTTGGTCTTAGACAAGTCAGTTGTAGTATGCATTGCCATGTAGTCCTATTAGAAATCAAGCATGTCAATTATTCCACTGTTTATTGATTATAATCATTGGTTCTACTCTTTGGGAATTCATCAGTAATCTAAACCATATGTCCATCTGAAAGTTTTGCATGGGTCTGATTTTGACATTGCTTTGATCATACTGCTTTCATGTATATGCAAGTCTTCATTTGATATGATGGATTGAGTTTGCATTCTGTTCAATTGTATTGTCTCCTCTGTTTGGCCTTTAAACTAGGTTACCACCTTGATATTCATCTGATCATTGCATAGTTTATAAAACATGATATGAGCATATTTCCTGACATAAAAATTGTTTGTGTTTGAAATAAGAACCCCGGGTTAAAACAAATATGCATGAGTTGTTTTAACACCCTTTATTTAATCAAAAATAACAAGTATCAAATTCCAAAATCCCAAAAATCAAGTGCAGGGCTTGTAAATCCAGGAATTCAATCAATTTGGGAAATAAAACAAGAAAATAATAAGTGGTCATATTTGAACTAAATATTAACCAAGCATGAATTCAAAAAATAAGATTACACAGTAGAAATGGCTATGTGACACAAATATCTCCCAAGTGTGAGAAATATTGTGTGATTGAATTTCTTTGCTAATTTAATTACTCTGATAGGCAAAGAAACATTTATATATCTTCATATATATAAATGGCTATATACTAATATTTTTATATTGGTAAATTCTGGATCTTGGGGAAAAATTAATTGAAAGAAGTGATCTATTGTTTTTAAAAAAAACTCAACTAAATATCACTAAATATTGTGGTAAAGAGAAGTGGGTCACTTCAGTTGGTATCAGAGCTATGTTAACAAGAACATAGCATATAAAAAAATCTAGTCTTCTTATATGGATAAGATTCTAAAAAAAAATAAAAAAATATCTATATAATAAATGTAGTATTCTCAGTAGGGATAAATTGCCGAAATAATTAAATTAGAAACAAGACTAACTAGCTATGCAATTTGAATAGTGAATCATGGTAGGAAGACCACAAAGCTCTGGAGCAGGACCCTCTAATGTAACACCATTGGTCAATTTGCAAGATTTAGTGAGGGCATTTAGGGAAGGAGCAGTGCAGAGGGAAGAAAATCCCCATGAGGAGTTAGCTAATCTATTGAAAACATTTTCAAATTTAGGAGGCAAGGATTTTGAAGGCACTGAAGGAGTCATGGGTGTACAAACATGGCTGAGGACCTTAGAAAGAATATTTGCAGATATGCAAATTAATGACCAAAGGAAGAGGCAGATAGCTTCTAGAAGGATCAAGGGAGCAGCACTAGACTGGTGGGAGGTGATCACCACAGGAAGACCAGAAAATGAGATAACATGGGATCAATTCAAGGAGATGCTTGAGGCAAGATTTGTCCCAGCAACAGCTAAGGCAACACTGCTTGAGGAATTCATAAGGCTGAAACAAGGACCAATGAGTGTGACTGAATACACTCAAAAATTTGAAAGTTTGTCTAAGTATGGAACCGTGCTCATAGGGAATGAGGAATCAAAGAATTCAAGGTTTATACAAGGACTAAATGCTGGTTTAAGTAGAGCAATGCTACCATACAAAGACAAAACATTTGATCAAGTTATAGATCTCACTCTTTCTTTTGAACAACATGATAATGCAAGGGAGAAATTCAGGAACATGAGAGCTAATAATCAAAAGAAAGGGAAAAATAGAGCACATCCTTATGACAAGAAGAATGTAGACAAGAAGGTTGAAGGAGCAACCAGTGGGGAAGTTAAGAAGAAAATTGTTTGTTACAATTATGGCAAGGAAGGACACATGAGCAATAGGCGTCAAGCAGCTAAGAAAACACCATTCAGTTGCTATAACTATGGGAAAGAAGGCCATATCAAAAGGAATTGCCTGGAGTTCAAGAAAGGAGCAAAGGTAGGAGCATTGGAAGCCAAAGTAAAAGTAAGTGCAGTGGGAAATTCTGGACAATTGGAAGGTATACTTTTAATTAAAAATTATCCCATCACAGTTATATATGACACTGGGGCTACACACTCTCTAATATCACAGGACATAGTGGATAAATTGGCTCTCACATGTAATATAGTTGAAAAACCTTTGCTTATTCAAAGTCCTCTAGGTAGCTCTTGTCTGTTAGAATTAAGATGTTTAGGAGTAGAATTAAACATAGGAGGAAATATGTTTAAATCTGACTTGTTGGTGTTGAAATATCCTGGAATAGGAATTATTCTAGGAGTAGATTGGTTGAATAAATTCAAAGCAATTTTGAATTTAGAAAATTTTACCATTTCCTTGAAAATAGAAAATGGTAAAAATATTATAGTCATGAGTGAAACAGCCAAGATAAATTGCCTTAATCAAATATGGAGCATGATTAAAAAAGAATTGACTCTAGAAGATATAGAAGTGATAAAGGAATACCCAGATGTTTTTGGAGAGGTTATAGGAGTTCCAGAAAATAGGCAAGTTGAATTTCAAATAAGGTTAATCCCAGGATCAATTCCTATCATCAAGAAGCCTACCAGAATGGGTCCAAAGGAATTAGTGGAATTAAAACAACAGCTGGAGGAATTGGAACAGAAAGGTTTCATAAGGCCTAGTAGTTCAAACTGGGGTTCTCCAGTGGTATTTGTGAAGAAGCATGATGGTACAATGAGAATGTGTATTGATTATAGGGAATTAAATAAAGTCACCATCAAGAACAAATACCCACTCCCCAGAATTGATGATTTATTTGACCAACTAAATGGAGCAAAAATCTTTTCAAGGCTAGACTTAGCCTCTGGTTTTCATCAAATGAAGGTAGAGGAAGAAAGTATTAAGTACACTGCATTCAACACAAGATATGGGCTATATGAATTTTTGGTAATGCCTTTTGGATTGACAAATGCACCATCCTATTTTGTAGATTTAATGAATATGACATTTAGAGATTTTTTAGACAAATTTGTGGTTGTCTTTATTGATGACATATTGGTGTATTCAAAATCAGAAGAGGAGCATGCAAAGCATTTGCATCTGGTTTTGTCCAGATTATGAGCACATAATTTAAAGGCAAAATTTACTAAGTGCACATTTTGGCAAAATGAAGTTAAGTTTTTGGGACACATTATATCTCAATAAGGGATTAGTGTAGACCCAAATAAGGTCATTGCAGTGCAATCATGGAACAGACCCAAACCAGTGACTGAGGTGAGATCATTTTTAGGAATGGCAGGCTACTATAGAAGGTTTATAAAATACTTTGCAAGGATAGCCATTCCACTAACCAAGCTAACTAGAAAGGAGCAACCATATGTGTGGACAGAGAAGTGTGAACAAGCCTTTGAATCCTTGAAGAAAGCATTGATGGAAGCCCCAGTCCTGCAAGTTCCAGAGGGTAATGAGGGGTTAGTGGTTTACACAGATGCTAGTGGATCTGGGTTAGGGGCAGTGCTCATGCAACATGGAAAAGTCATAGCATATGCATCAAGGCAACTAAAGCCAAATGAAACCAGGTATGCTACACATGACTTGGAGCTTGCTGTTGTAGTGTATGCATTGAAGCTATGGAGACATTACTTATTAGGTACTAAATTTGAATTGTTTACAGACCATAAATCAGTTAAGTATTTGTTTTCCCAAAAAGACTTGAACATGAGGCAACATAGGTGGGTAGAATTTCTAGCTGCCTATGATCTTGATATATTATATACTCCTTGAAAAGCTAACAAAGTAGCAGATGCATTGAGTAGGCATCAAGCAAGATTGGCAAACCTAATGATGACTGAATTCAAGGATTTAACAATCCTCAGTGAAGTAGACATAAGAGAAGAGATTGGTGCATCAGACAATGCACACAATGACATGATTAAATATGGAAGATTAAGTCTTATCTCCTTGAGATCAACTCTGGTTGATAAAATAGGAAGAATGCAGAGTCAAGATGCTAATTTGAAAGAAAAGAAGGACATGATATCACAAGGTATATCAGTGGAAAATTATAAAGTTGATGATAAAGGCTACTTAAGGAAGAAAGGGAAGCTCTGCAAACCCAATGTGGAAGAACTGAAGCAAGAGGTTATGGATGAGCATCATAAAACAAAATACACTATACATCCAGGTGGTACAAAAATGTACCATGATCTTAAAAGAAATTATTGGTGGCCAGGGATGAAAGGGGCAGTGGCAAGATATGTGGCAAAGTGCTTAACATGTCAACAAGTCAAGGCAGATTATCAAAGACCCTCAGGCCTACTGCAACCACTAGAAGTACCAACCTGGAAATGGGAAAGTATTTCAATGGATTTTGTGGATGGTTTGCCAAGAACAAGAAGAGGTAATGATAGTATATGGGTTGTGGTTGATAGGCTCACAAAAACAGCACACTTTATCCCAGTGAACTCAAATAGAAATGCTCATAAATTAGCTCAATTATTTGTGAAGGAGATAGTGAGATTACATGGCATCCCCAAGACTATCATTAGTGATAGAGACACCTTGTTTACCTCAAGGTTCTGGGGTAGCTTTCAAGAAGCCATGGGGACAGAATTAAGCTTAAGCACAGCCTACCACCCACAAATATATGGGCAAACTGAGATTGTTAACAAGATTATAGAGGATTTACTTAGAGCATGTATACTTGACTTTGGAGGCAGCTGGGAAGATCATCTCTACTTAGCTGAATTTGCTTATAACAATAGTTACCAGTTCACTTTAGGTATGGCTCCATTTGAGGCCTTGTATGGAAAGCCTTATTTATCTCCTGCATGTTGGATGGAGGTAGGTGAAAGAGTATTGCTTGGACCGAAACTTCTGCAAGAATTGAATTAGTGAGGCAGAGAATGAGAGCAGCACAAGAAAGACAAAAAGCATATGCATATAAAGGGAGAAGGCCAGTGGAGTTTGAGGTAGGAAATTATGTATTTCTCAAGGTTTCACCAATGAGAAAAATACTGAGATTTGGCAAGGCAGGAAAATTATCACCAAGGTATATAGGACCATATGAAATTATTCAAAGAATAGGAACTTTGGCTTATAAGCTAAAATTGCCAAAGGAATTAAGTAGTATACATGATGTATTTCATGTATCTCAATTGAGAAAATGGGTGCATGATAAGGAGACTATTCTTGAATCTCCTACACATGTTGAAATTCAAGAATATTTGATTTATAAGAAAGAACCAGTGGGCATTGTGGCTAGAGAAAAAAAGAAATTGAGAAATAAAATAATTAAGTTAGTTAAAATCCAGTGGAGCTTAGATGAGAATGACTGTACATGGGAGGCCGAAGATAGCATGAAGGACAAATATCCTAATCTATTTTCTGCTTAAAGGTATGCCTAAAAATTATGATAAATTTAAATAGCATTTATGTGTATTTGAATGGTTTTGAATGCATGAGTTTCTAAAATCTCCGAGATGAAGTCATACTATACAATTGAAAAAATAATAATAATAATTGTGGGACACAATTCCTTTTAGGAGGGGAGTATGTGAAGACCCAAATTTTTGAGATAAAAATAATTTTAAAAAAAAATTGGAAATCAGTTAACAGAGAATATTTAAAGAATAGAATAGTTTGAAAATAAATATTAAGAGTGAGTAAAATAATTAAATAAGAGGATAGTGATTTTTCAATGAATAATAATGAGAAGAAAATGATCAAGTATGAGTGAGTTTTACATACACATATCTCATATATATATATATTAAATATGAGTAGCCAGAGAAATATAAAGTGATAAAATAAATCCTTCTGATAATTAAATTGCATAAAACCAGTTTAGTATTATTTGTGCATAAATACATTTTTAAAATGAATCAAGAGAAAATAAATGGTTTGAAATAATAGCTAGGAATAATAATAATAAGGGGTATGAGTGAACTATTCAGGTTTAACAAAATATACAATGAAGCTAAGTCACACAAAAATAATGTATAGGTTAATCATGCAAATAGCATGTACATAGAAAAGCAGTAAAACAACTGCTTTTACCTAAAATGGGAATCAAAAGGAAAATGGCATAATTAGCCATAAACATGCATACAAAATTCTCTTATTTTTGTAAGGATAAAATGGGTTTTTCCTCTATTAAAACCCTAGTCAAATGATTTAAATCAAGGGGAGAAGCAGTAGTTTACTATGGGAGAAATAAAAACAGAAACATATTTCAAAAAAAAAGAAGGGAAGAACTCACACTGTTTTCAAACTTAAGCATTCTCGGGGAAGAGAAGAGGAATGTGAGTGATTAATCACCTATGAGATTTAAGGCATTAAGACCCAAATTAAGGGCAGCCAAATTATTTATATAAAATTATATTATGTTTTTTTTCTGTTTGATTTATTCTCTGAATGAATGTATGTTGATTATGGATGGTATTTTGGTTGAACTTTTGGTTGAGGTTATAATCTGCTCTGATCTGTTGTGATAGTTTCAATTTTGCTTTGAAATATAATTAATCAAATAAATATCCTGATCACAGAAATAGATTTTTATAATCCTGGTTTTATAAGAAAATGAGTTAAATGTTTTACTGAAAAATAGGATATAAAAAGGAAATGAAGAAGGCAGTGTGAACAATGAGGTTCATGCTTATGTCTAGTTCATTTAAAAATTGATATGAACAAAGCAATATTATATATATGAGCTGTTTTGTTCAGATCACAAGCCAATATGTTTTTATGGGTTTTTCTCAAAAACCATATCATATGTTCATAGTAAAATAAACATAGTATTTCATATGATTTCATCAGATTTATGCAGGCAATAGGAAAATTTCTAAAAATAAATACATAAGCAGGCTTTAGAAAAAATATGTTTAAGCAAAATAATTTTGAAATGAGATGTGCAATTTTGCATGAATGTTTGGTATGTCTGGATGTAACCTTTGAGTGAGTTTAATAATCTTTGACTTATGTAATAAAGGAAAGAACATAAGCATTTCTGGAAATTAAAAAGAGAAATTCCTCAGAAAATAAATAAGCATGGTCTCTAAATTATAAAATAATTTAGGAGTAGTGCCTTGATCTATTCATCATCAGGTGGGTGATGGGTATGTGCATAACTTGCTTAAGTCCTGTAGGCCTCTGTGTAAAGGGTTAACAGAATTGAGCCCCTTTGCAATGCACACTTTGTGTTCAATGGCAAGAGTTTCAGACCAAATAAAATGAAAATGAGGTTGACAAATTATGCTATGGAATTTAGGATGTTATTCCATAGGAGCTTGTGCATGTACAACTGAATGAAGTAAGATGGATGAATGCTTGGATGTATGATTGTTAGATAAGTTTAAATATACATATACTCAGGTTTTAATATGAAAATGAATAGCATCAAATATATGAGCTCTATACCCAGTCATAGTAATTTACAAGTTATTGCAATCTTTGATTTCACTCACACCAGAATTTATTTCTGACCCTATTTGTTGCCTTTGCAATATTTGGAGTGTCTTATTTTTATTGAGGCAGCTCAAAGTATTGCTGCAGGGAAAGATGCATGAGTAGCTTGCTTGCATGGATATTTGGAGATCTTGATGAATTTAAAGTGTTTAAGAAAAGTAGCAGTGTTATTGTAATAAATAAGTTAGACAAACTCTATTATGTTTTAAGTATTTCCAGGATTGAAATTTGCTTGTTTTCTTGTAAAGGATATGAAAAAAAAGAGATTAAGTATTATATGTGTGTTTATGAGTTACTGATATAAGCAACTGATCTTGATGTTCTCTGGTGGATTATGATGAAGAAAATTATGCCATGTAATCTGATATGTGGACATACTTTCTTTGGCAATATTTGATAAATTTTTAATTATAAGGTTGAAGTAGTTTTTGAAAAAACATGTAATAAAAATTGTTAAGTGATATATTGAACCTGGTTTTGGCTAACCAATAAAGCTTGTCCATGCCTTATAATTGATATAAGACCATGGAAAAAGCTTGAAGCCTTAGCCTGCAAATCCTATTTGAACATTTGATTTCCAGTGAAAATTTGTATTGCATTGTATAGTAGGATGAGGTGCATGCTACATACTTGTAATCTCTACTGCAACCATATTTAACTGAGCCTTGTTGTCTACCTATTTGATTTAAGTCCGATTGCATTTTGGTCTTAGACAAGTCAGTTGTAGTATGCATTGCCATGTAGTCCTATTAGAAATCAAGCATGTCAATTATTCCACTGTTTATTGATTATAATCATTGGTTCTACTCTTTGGGAATTCATCAGTAATCTAAACCATATGTCCATCTGAAAGTTTTGCATGGCTCTGATTTTGACATTGCTTTGATCATACTGCTTTCATGTATATGCAAGTCTTCATTTGATATGATGGATTGAGTTTGCATTATGTTCAATTGTATTATCTCCTCTGTTTGGCCTTTAAACTAGGTTACCACCTTGATATTCATCTGATCATTGCATGGTTTATAAAACATGATATGAGCATATTTCCTGACATAAAAATTGTTTGTGTTTGAAATAAGAACCCCGGGTTAAAACAAATATGCATGAGTTGTTTTAACACCCTTTATTTAATTAAAAATAACAAGTATCAAATTCCAAAATCCCAAAAATCAAGTGCAGGGCTTGTAAATCCAGGAATTCAATCAATTTGGGAAATAAAACAAGAAAATAATAAGTGGTCATATTTGAACTAAATATTAACCAAGCATGAATTCAAAAAAGAAGATTAAACAGTAGAAATGGCTATGTGACACAAATATCTCCCAAGTGTGAGAAATATTGTGTGATTGAATTTCTTTGCTAATTTAATTACTCTGATAGGCAAAGAAACATTTATATATCTTCATATATATAAATGGCTATATACTAATATTTTTATATTGGTAAATTCTGGATCTTGGGGAAAAATTAATTGAAAGAAGTGATCTATTGTTTTAAAAAAAACTCAACTAAATATCACTAAATATTGTGGTAAAGTGTAACGACCCGTAGATTTTCGATAATTAAAATAGTTAATTTAATAAGATTTCATGGTTTAATGTTGGAAGAATTAAAAATTTGTAATTTATTTATTTATAATAATAACTGGAATGAATTGAAACAATAATTATCCAAGTAATTATAAATAGATTGAATGGAGTTCCAATCTAATTGAATTGACTCAAATGTTATAACTGGGTTATAAGGGAATATATGAAAAAACAAATGTAAATAAGTGAATAAGAATTGTGAATTATTTAGGTAGAAATACAAATTTTAATAGATTGGTTTCGAAGATTTGAATAGTAATAAGTATTGAAAAATAAATGCTACTTAGTGAATGCCTTTGAAATCAATAGTTGGATAGGATAATAAATGTTGAATTCATTGGGTATAATAGAGTAATTGATTGATAAGTAAAATCTATTAAAAATCAAATAATTGAATATTGAACAGGTAAATTGTTTAAAGTAAATGTTTAAAACTTATTGAATAATTGAATAACTGTAAAATGGAGATAGTGTTCTAAGATGTAAATTGGTTTTAAAAGTTGAATCTTATAAGTTCAATTTCAAATATTTCAAAGGATAATGAATTATTGGATAATCAAAATTGTTTAAATTTAATATTTGGAATTTATTAAATAATTGAATAACTGATAAATGGAAATGGTTGTTCTATAATTTGAATTTGTTTAAAGGTTAAATTTTATAAGTTCGTTTTGAATATTTCAAAAGATAGTGATTTAAGAATAATCAAATTTGTTTAAATTTAATATTACAAATGTTTGAATAATTAAATTCCGAATTTGATATGATTAATTTGATATTGAAATTTAATATATGAAAATAGAGTGAATAACTGAAATTTGATTTAATATGATTCAAATTGGTTTCCAAAGTGAATGTAAGTTATATTGGGATTATAATAGAGTTAATAAGATTTTAAAATTGGAATTTTTAGCAATTCTGTAAATTTTGAAAAGCCGTCGATTTAATCGACGAGTTAAAATAGCCTTCCGGGGCACAGTCTCAGAATTTGACGAAACTAGTTCCATTGGATCCATAATAGTGTATTATTATCGGATTTCAAATTTCGTAGCGTTTGGAGTTATCATTTGGTCGTACGGGTTAGAAACGCAGTGAACTAAATATCGAAAATTTAATATTTTAATTCGATTTAAAAAGCTATCTTCCCCATACGATCAAATTAGCCTCCGAAACATGTTCCATTGTGTTCGGAAGGCGGGTAAAACCTTACGAACGCCTGTCGGCACGTCTATTTTCGAGTTCGTTCAGAAAGTTGAATATATTAATAAAATAATGTTATAATACGTATATATATTTACGTTCAGAGTGAAACCCTAATCTCATTCGTGGCCGCCGTTTGTTTTGTTTTAATGGTCGAAATCGTCCCATTTTGTTCCTCAATTATCTCTTGATCAAATCAATATTTTCGAAAACTTCCTACACGAAGATCGAAGAGCTCATCGAGACGATCGTATCCATACGGTTGAGATCGTGAACGAGTCGAGGTTGGGGCCTGAAATTGCTCGAGTAGGTGGTATGTTTGTTCGCATTTTTCGAAGAAAAGGGGACGCGTGGCGATGCCGCTCGTGGTACGGGGGTCGAGTGGGCTGAGACGCGTTCGGTGGTGGTCTCCGATCGAAGTCGAGGTGAAGGGTGGAGGAGCAGCGATCGGTTGAGGGTTGCGTGTGTTGGGTTTCTTCGTGTTCGACTTTGCCTGTACGCGTTTGGAAGGGAAGCTTTGTGAGCGGCTATGATTTTCTGGATCTTAGATCTACGGCTGTGATTTTCTGTGGGTAAAAAAAAGAAGGAAATTTGTTTTAAATTATAAATATATATATGCAATCTTGTAAAACTCATATCTCATCCATATGTTATCAGAATCGGATGAAACTTTTTGCGTTGGAATCATGGTGACGAGCTCTACGTCATGGAATTGATTTGGAGATGTTTGAAGCAAACTAAAATTTCAGGTTAAATCGAACGTCGTTCGATTTGATTTGAAATTGAAAACCAAGGTGAGTGTTTTATAACGCTCACAATGTACTGAATATCTTTATGGTAGTTAAATTTGATATTATGAAGTGATATGAATTTTATTTGTCGTTGTTTGATAAAATTTAATTGTCATATAGATTGTCATTTAAATTCACCGTTGAAAATTTAATTGACAGTCAAATTGAAATTAAAATTGAATTGCAATTAAATTACCGGATATTGATAACCATGAAATTGCTGTGAATTGTATTGTCTATTGGATGATTTATTTCGATGGATGCTATTGGTTGATATTTAAATGTTTGGATGTTTATTTGCTTATATATATATCCTATTATACATACATATGACATTGTGATTTGGTTTAAGTGATATATATTCATCCCTGACATTTAATTGAAATAAATAATCACTTGGCCATAGGATAGAAAATTATATACGGACACCGGATTGGTTAAATTAATAATTTTAAAAATCGTTGATTTGAAATTCATTTAAATGTTTTGATTTAAAAGTTATAAATAAAATCAATTTATAGAAATCGAATTTATCGCAAATTGAGTTTGGAATGTTGAAATAAATTTTGGTTAAAAGAAATTGCTTAATAATTTAAGTTGAGACTTTGAAATTTAAAATTGGGATATGATTGAATTTCGAAAATTTATTTGCTTTAAAGATTGAACATTATTTCGAGCTTTGAGTATTCCTAAGTAAAAGTGATATAAAATGATATTTCGAAATTGAGCTTGAAATTGAATCATATTTGAATTTGGATTTAAAAAGTGAATATTGAAGGATAAAATTTGTTAAGTGTTATAAATTGATATTTTGAAAAATCAAGCTCCAAATCGATATAAATTGAAATTGAATTAATTAAAGGTGAATGTAGAATTGAATTAATTTAAAGTCAAAGTTGACATTCATTTGAATTGAAATCGAAATTGAATCGGTAGAATGGAAATGGAAATTGATTTGAATTGGGAAGTTATAATTGAAATGGTTTGGTTTTGAAGATGCTTCAGTTTTGTTTCCAAATTTCTCTGTTATACAAACCATCTTTAAATACTTAAACTATTTTAATCTATTTTAAATCTACTTAACCCAATCTAAATTATTTTAAACTAATTTATCTATTTGAAATCCATTTAAAGATTTTAAGTATGTCAACTATTTTAATTATTTAAAACTACTTTTATACTACTTAAAACTATTTTCTAAAAATTCCAAGCTGGTCAATAAGGTTAAATGTTTATATTTAAATTTTGAATTTAAATACGAATTGGGTTAAATGAAGATGCAACCTAAATTGAAATTCGAAAAATGATTTTGAAATCGAAATGAGATATTGAGGCGAAAAGGATTTTGAAATCGAAATGAGATATTGGGGCGAAAAATGAATTTTTGAATCGGAAGCTTACATTTTGAATAGAT
Organism: Allium fistulosum; assembly: GCA_030737815.1. Classification (NCBI taxonomy): domain Eukaryota; kingdom Viridiplantae; phylum Streptophyta; class Magnoliopsida; order Asparagales; family Amaryllidaceae; genus Allium; species Allium fistulosum. The sequence continues at coordinate 93,719,325 of CM060905.1, forward strand.
ATGATGATATTTGAAATGGATTTGATTTTTGAAGCGAATATGATATTTTGATATCAATTATGAATTGATTTTGAAATGTAAAAGAGCCACCGGTGTAATAATACGTAGTTATTAAAGAGACCAGGATTGGATATGGACATACTCTCTGTCGATACCGAAAACCACTTTAATAACTAGTATACGCGGAGTGTTGATCCAGAACGAAGTGGATGGTTTGATGAACGCGTTGACTGAAGAAAGAGAACGATATTGGATGACCCCTGACATGACTAAAACAGGAGTCGCGCCGGGCCATTGAGGTTCGCCACCTCTAACGGACACACTTCTTCGATACCATATCTATTACTGTTGTGATTCGATTTGGGTGCACCCCTCGATTATAGGAGTGTTGTTTCGCGGTGTTGGGGTAGTAGCTGCTATGCCCAACATCAGTCCGGATCACGCAACTACTAGTATCCTAGTTGGTATCGCCTCATGTACCTTGTCATACTGATTATCCTATTCGCAACCACTACGTTTTGGTTTGTACCTTTAGTATATGGATTGCCCTCTGGTGACTTCCGGTTTTGGGGAAACTACGGTCTTGTATATGCTCTTGGGAATAAAAATGTGTTAAGGGTGGAATGGGCCATGGCTTAACGCTAGTTTGATATTTTACTTTATGATAGACATTATTGTATATAGCGTATTCTATTATATAGTAGATAGTTTAACGGATCCTTGAGAGATGGAAAATCCTATAACATCTCTTAAGTTATTGCACTCACGTTGACACTGGATAGGAGATGTCAAACCCCGTAAACATCTCTGACGCCGTTGCATTCATATTTATCTACGATTGATTAACTTACATAAGGATGTTTTAGTCCTGACTCGAGTGTTTTGTCTTTTCATTACGCTCGGGTCAGTCCTGAGTTTTTCAGCTTATTGAAGATCTATTCTGGAGGACGAAGACGAAGATTTGGTATACTATTACTATTATCATCCTTGCTTCATGCTGTCTGCTGCATTATTTTATTTGTTCTGTTGTATATGCATAACTCTGATAAATGATGTATAAATGAAAATCAAAAGTATATTAAACAGCTTCATGAACTGTTTATTTGATTATTATATTTTATCTTTCCGCTGCGAGATTCTATGATTGTTTCTTGTTCCTTTTCTCTTCTTTTCTTATTTACCCCATTAACCATCCTACCTTTTGAATGGTTTGGAATCGGCATGTGTGTTTGATCGTCGGTTTAAACTGTCCAAAAAGATGGGTCGTTACATAAAGAGAAGTGGGTCACTTCAAAAACAAACCCACCAAGTTGTCATCGTATGGTCGCACCCATCATGGCCTCATCATGGTTGACACAACCCCCCCCCCTTGTATGGTCTTTAAAGCCTGAACAAAATATTTTGCATCTAAATCCAATTTAAATGCATATCGATATCATATATCGATTAATATATTATAACTATTATAAATATATTTAAAACTATTTGTTCATCAAATCAAAATTTTACAACTAATATTTCATAAATATTAATTAATTTACAACAATAATAAATTAATTAAAGTAGTATTTAACGTTTCAATTGTGTGACCCGTTATGTATAAATTTGGTCAGCAGTTTATATCGAACTATTCGAATATTAACATTCACACATCACTTAGCATGTGATGTGACATTTTGGCCAAATTTATTGCTTTCTTGGCTTTGGTAAAGTCCAGTTTTACTTTATTAAGTGTTACCCGATTGCGATAATTATTTACAGTATTTCTCTTCATCAAAACTATATCGCTTTGGACTTATAGAATTTAGTGATGGTCAAAACTCCAATATCATCCATATTCAACTCTATAGTCCAAACACAAAGCCCTTGGTTTAATAATAACAATTATTATTAACCAAGGTGCTTTGGCCAGAGACTTTGACTTTGAGTTGACTTCAGTTGACCGTGATACTAACATCATATAACCGAGGAGACTAATCCTCTCTTGAATAGTGTTTCACTTCCAACGCTTCCACTTGACCCAACTACAGTCGTTCGATGGACATCGTGCCATAATTTAACTATAATCAAAGCAGAGTTTCCACATTAAAGCTCGACGGTATTATCAAGTCGAGGGAATTGTGTAATATTATCACATCGATATTTTCTATTTGACCTTAGTTATATTAATCAACAGAAAAATGTTGAGTGATTCATTCCATAGTTATCAAATAACTGCCCAACATTTGGAGAGCATTACATACTCTAATATCAACGGATGTATCAATATCCAGTCTCGATACATCTTGGCTAGGAATATTAAAAATGGTATATTTATTTCATTGTGATAAATTATTTACAGTCACAACTTTTTGTAACTACTATCACAAAAAGTACCATTTATGGACTTTCTATTAAATATACTTTTAATTAAATTAATTAATATAACACATTATATCAAGCATAGAACAGAAAGGAAACATCTTTTATTTCGAACAGGATTGGTTATCGAGTTAGACATACGCAACAAATTACATAATTGCCCCTAGGGCATATCCCTAGCTCTATCAATCTCCCACTTGCACATAGGTCAATTAGGAAATCTTATTCCAACTTTCTCCCTTCGGTTTCCTTAAATCCAATTGGGTTGGTCCCTTAGTGAAAGGGTATGCTATTATGTTTCAATTATCCACTCTGTCAATCAACTCTCTCTGATTCTGATAAACTACCTTTATAATATGGAACAATTCGAAGTATGTCTCTCGACTTTCAGCTCTAAGTTCTGTTATGAACTATATCATGACATTGTTATCACATAACAGTATTATGAGATTCTCAACATTTGAAATCACTCTCGACTCAGTTATAAATCTATGCATTTATATTTATATACATTTCTTTTATTGTGGTGCTATTCGAGACGATGTACTTAGCCTTTTTCATTGAATCGGCCATAGTCTTTCATATGAAACATTTCCAACTTATATATTCTTAATGTGGATTTATTACTGACATATTATCCTCAATATCACTTAAGAAAGTTTGAATCTGAACACTTCTTCGTAAGGAGTTTGTAGTTTCTGTAAATAATTCCTAGTATTTCAAAAATACAAGAGAACACCTCAAACAACCGTTAAGCGATATCAATTTGAATTTGATATTTGTTTCATGTATTAAATATATAAACAAATCACGATATCATAAACAATAACATGTATGATAATTCCTAGTACCACTGCATATCAATCTTACATGTGCTGTGTTGAACATTTTAATAAGGTGTCAAGGCATATCATTCGGGACATTCCCGATATCTTTTATACTTACTATAAAAGACATTATTTACAAATCCAACATTGAGTATTAAAACACTAAAGTTGATTTTAACACAAGTACATCGTTAACAATCAGCAATGTATTGTTTACTTATGGTTAGAAATATACATTTTAACTTGTTTTTTATGAGCACACGCTTCCTTTGCATTTTAACCGATAATTAAACTATTTTATATTTTTATCAAAACACTTGTTCAATTTTGATGCTTGTTGAATGACACTTTCGAATCTGTTCTTGGATCAAATCCAAAAACTCACAAACTCAATATCACTTCCACTGACTCCGAGACACTTGGTTATTATATGTAAACAGTCTATTCTAAATTAGCATTTAGAATTTTCTATTTCAACACATACGTACCAAAACATAAAGTCATATCATGCGATAATTTTGTGGATAAAATCCGAACCAACTTGAGCACATCGAATGGTGAATCTGTTAAGTTAATTTCAACAATTGAAGTTCATGGTATTATTCTTATCGATGTGGCTAACTATATTCCAATTGGATTTTGACTTTCTCTTAAAGACACATTTGCGGCCAATGGATCATATCCTTCCGGGTACAACTATCAAAATCATATTTTGATAAAGTACTTTGAATCTATTTCAGATTTGTGCATCGTACCATATCATAGAGTCAATATCTTAATGGTTTAATTAAACAACGAGGATTATATATTCTTGACAATAACAAGAAACTCACATTTCTCTTTAATGTACAACAATACTCATTAGACATTCTAATGCATTGTGTTCATTTAAGTTCGGTCAATTTCATTTCATTCTTATAATCGGTTTTACACTTGGATCATATCCAAATTAATTTTATACCAATAATTCGTTAAAGAAATTCCTTCGCTACGAAGTTAGTATTTCTTGAAACAACATTTGTTCCAAAGCGCAAAAGAACGGGCATTCATTTCATAAACATTTTATGAATTGTCTTTTACAAAACTGATTTTTCATTAGTTCACAATATACTTATGTTCACAACATCAATTAGTCATCTAATGACCATCGTTCCCAAATTCCTTTTGGGCGATTCAAACAAGATCCCTCACGAGTAATTATTACATGTAGTTTTTCGACTCGCACAATCTGCCACCTCTTGGCTTAGGATATGTTGGGGTTTTTTATGAACCATTGTCTTGTATGATTTTTCAAACCATTCTTTAGATGAAATTAATTTTAAACTTATGTGCTACTCTTAAGTACATGACCTTGTAGAAAGAAGTTTAACTCAACTTCACTCATCATCAATCGTGGTTTGTTTGACAAATTTCGATTGCTCCTTATCCATACATCATTATGTATTATTGGGAGGAGTAATCTTTGAGACCTGTTTAATGACAGAATTTCTATCGAGTTAGAAAATTGCCGATAAATTTTGAAATAAAAATAACCAAAAGCGCACGGCGTACAATTTTCGTACGTGGCGAGTACGGGTCGATCCGCAAGGAATTGTTGATTTAAATTTCCTTTTCAATCAAATTAACCAAGAGCAGAGATTGTTTTGAAAACTAGAAAACTAAAACTAAGAAAAAGTTGAGATTAAAAACTATGTGATTAAAATTCAATTTAGAGGCAAATCCACTTTCTTATTTTTTTCACATAAATCAACATAAAATCAAATGATGATCTCTTTTTAATCTAAGTAGGATTAGTGATGTATTTATCATAAGCATGGCCTATGAGTTATTAATTAACACAAATCAAACCATCAAACTATAATACAAATCTAGTCCTACTTTTTCAAATCTCATGAAACATGGCATAGAAAATGAAACCAAAATCTAGTTTAAGCATGATCTATTTACTATTAATTAGTAACATAGATCATCAAATTTTTATTAAAAATTCACTTCATTGCCATAATCAAATTTAGATGAAGAGGTAATTTGTGATTAATGAGATAAGCATAGCCTATTTGTTATGAACAAAGTAGGCTATCAAATTCAACATAAAACACAAACAAACATAAACATTAATTTATCATGAAGCACAAAAGAGATCATACATAGAAAATTATGTTGAATCTACATGATAAAAGAAAGCTTAATTATCCCTAAATTGCAGGGATTTAGTCTCTCATTTGTGTTATCATTTCAACACATAGAGATTTCAACATTGAAAATAAAAAAAGTAGAAAATAAACAAAGAAAAAGAAGATTGACTACTAGAAGGAAATGAACTAAACTAAGTGCATAAATGTAAATATAAGCTATGAACATGAAATGAAAGAGAGCATAAGAATAAAAATGAGCATAAAAGTAAATAAAAGCATGTAGAAAAGAAAAGAAAAAGAAGCTAGGAAGCCATTTTTATTTCATGTAACATTGAGCTTACAACTTGCTTGCTTAATTTCCTAAGTAAAATGAAAGGTAAGAAGATATTTACATGTACATAAGAGGGCTATTTATACATGCATAAAACCCTAATTCAATTTTTAGGGCGCTTCCCAAAATGCCCTTTAGGAAGTGTGGCCTCCAAGTAACTATTAGCCTCTAATTAATCCATCATTAAATATGCATGAAGCTTTAACCTCCACTTAGTTGTCCATTAGCTTCTAATTGTAGATTTAGGTAAGTGGGTGAGGTCCTCCATGATTATTAGCTTGAATTATTCCATCTTCATTCCTTTGTATTCCCTTGTGCATGCATGTATCTACATGAAACCCTCTTCCATATGCATCCAAATTCCTATAAAAATTATGAAAAATGTCCAAGTAAAAAATTCCAAATTGACACATGCGCAAAAATGACTATTTTACCCCTATGTGTAGATGAATATATGATGATTTGAAAATAATTGAATTTTGGTTTTAAACATGTTCAAATACCCAAGTATGACATTTATTTAAATAAAAATAGATAAAATATGGATGTAAATATATGCATATTTACGTGCACATCAAATACTCCCACACTTATCTTTTTATTTGTCCTCGAATAAAGGAAAACTAAGATAAATCTGTTTTCGTAGGGAGCACGATTGCATTGAGCGTATGCAATAAGCCATTAAACCTCTGGGTGTCCTCAGTAGGACGAGTGTTGTCTTATGAGGGTTTTCAGCGGATACTACCCACAAAATCCAAATGCAAAGTGAAAACATTTACAAAATGCAAGATTTATTTTTACAATGGGATGAATGCAAGTTTTTGAAAGTATTTACAAATGAATGATTTACTTTCAAATCGACATTAATAAGTTAAATATAAGTTCTGGTCATTATCTTGAAAATTTAAGTCATTTACTCGTCAAAATTTCCAACAAAAATCAAGTCATCATAACAAATAGACAATAGTTTAACTCGTTGTTTCAGTTGATAACAAAGTGTAACCATGAAATAGATCCTTAGTTGATTATCAAAGTTTATCATAGTGGTATTTTCATTTCTTTTCAATAACAAGTCAAATCAAACAAGTTAAAATAGTGCTTGGATTTCAATTGCTTACTCTCTCTAATTTTTTATTTGAAATTTTTATTGATATTAACAATATTTACATATGCCTAACTCATATAAACCGATGCCAGATATATTACCCATGCACTGCCTTGCGGACTGATGTGAGGGGAATACAGAGCGTGGCGAGTGAACACACAAGTGTGAACACTTATTGACTGTAGGCGTTATTAGTAAAATAATTTTTATATACATACACCTAATTCAGATAAACTGAGGCCAGATATACCGATCGTGCACTGCCTTTCGGGCTTACGTGAGAAGGGTACAGAGCATGGCGAGTGAACACACGAGTGTGAACACCTGACTCTGGGTGTTAAAAATATATACATATATACAAATGTTATTTTTTGTTTTTTTACTTATATATATATATATTCTATTTTTTTTAGAAAGAGAGAGTTTTCAAAATCATCTTAGCACCATTTAACTTAGAAGATAAAAATATTATATCCTTTACTTTAATTTACCACTTTTTTAAACAAAGATTTTCAATTAGAATATAATTCATAATTAACACATATGAACCTTCCTATATACTAGTTAAATCATTGTTATTTGTAATCAAACTTCATTTTTATTTTTGTTAAGACAAATAAATTTTCAAAAATATCAATTTATTAACCAAAACTTATACTTATCCTATAGTGTTTCTTCAAAAATAAATCAAAATGCTAAAAAGAAAATGTTTTTGAGATTTAGAAATTTTGAGATTTTTTTTTGAGTTAAAAGAAAATGAAAATTCTAAAATGCCATGAAAATTTTAAAAAAATGAAAATGAGACCCCCCCCCCAAACTTAATTTTGAATGTGTTCCCACAGTTAATGAGTGTAACGAGGAAAAATATGTACATATTTACAAAAGAGGGTTAACATTCTTACTAGACGTAGCTTGGCTCATGAAGGATCATGAGCTCATCCTCTTGGTTATTTGGCAATTCCAAGAAAGGTTTCAAACGATGACCGTTGACTTTGAAAATCGATCCATCCCTGGGGTTTTCTATTTCTATGGCACCATATGGAAAAACAGTTCTTACCACAAATGGTCCGGTCCATCTTGATTTAAGTTTCCTAGGGAATAAATGAAGTCTTGAGTCGTATAAAAGAACTTTTTGGTTAGCGAAATCTTTTTTCTTAGGATTAACTTGTCATGAAAAAAATTTGTTTTTTCTTTGTAAATTTTCTCATTTTCATACGCGTCGTTCCTAAGTTCTTCTAGTTCGTTGAGTTATAGTTTTCGGTTTTCGCCAGCTTTATCGAAATCAAAGTTTAAGTTCTTTATTGCCCACAATGCTTTGTGTTCGATTTCAACCGGTAAATGGCAAGCTTTCCCGTAAACCAAACGAAATGGAGACATCCCAAGGTTAGTTTTAAAAGCAATACGGTAAGCCTAAAGCACGTCGGTCAATTTATGAGACCAATCTTTTCGACTTTTGTTGACAGCTTTCTCCAAGATTTTTTTTATTTGACATTTGAAACTTCAACTTGCCCACAAGTTTGAGGATGATATGGAGTGGATAAATTGTGGGTTATCGAGTATATCTTCATTAATGTTTCAAAAGATCGATTGCAAAAATGGGTTCTGTTATCACTGATTATTGTGCAAGGTGTGCCAAACCTCGAAAAGATGCTTTCTTTAAGAAATTTCACAACAATTCTATGGTCGTTGGCTTTACAAGGAACGGCTTCGACCCATTTTGAGACGTAATCGATAGCGAGAAGAATATACAAATTTCCAAAAGAATTGGGAAAAAGTCCCATAAAGTCGATACCCCAAACATCAAAGATTTCGATAACAAGAATGGGGTTTATAGGAATCGTATTTCATCGGGAAATTCGTCCATGCATTTGACATCGATCGCAAGTTTTACAAAATTCAAATGAGTCGTTGAAAAGAGAAGGCCAATAGAAATCACACTGAAACATTTTGACATCGATCGTAAATTTAAGATAATTTTATTTGTTTTATTTATATATTTAATCGAATCTTATGAAAATTTAAACAATAAAATTTTGAAATTTAAATTTGATATTTGAAATGCGTCCATTTAAACATGGCAACCGGTAAATTTTCATCAGATAATATTGAAGTTTACTTTCTTGTGAAATTTTATTTCAATTCCAATCAGTTAAAATCGATGATAATAAAATGTTTTCTAAACCTGAATATTTTTATATAGAAAAATTGTAAATCATCTTCTGAGCAAGACGTCATATTTCGTTTCTCCAAATTTTGATTGTTATTGCTCCGTCGATCTTATTTTCGGTGAAATAGCAGCATTTTCGGTACCGATTATCGACTTTTGATAGGATGATCGTACCACCGATATCTGTATACCGTTTTGATCGTCTCGTCGTGCTGATCTCTACGGTATATTCAATTTGTGTTTTGAGGTCCGATACGTGACGGAAACTATAACGGTGCACCGTATCGGTACCACAAATCACGACCTTTTGATTTTCCTTGGTTTCAAAATTTGAACCGTGACTGCCAAGCAACCACAAATTGCTTTAATAACTTTTGCTGATTCAATGGTCAGCTGTTACTTCATCATTTCAATTTATTGAATGGTGGTCCGTTTGTTCAGTTTTTGCGGTCTTTTCATTTACAAAAGAAACAGCCATTTGCTTTAATGATCTCCTAAATTCTCGTGCAATGACTTTCTCTGTTCCCATTGTAATTCATTTTATTTTTGATTTTTATTTGCTCTGCACCTATTCCTCTCAGCAACCTTCCTCCAACCTGTGGCTTGCCATCATTTTTTTTTCTTTTTCTTTCTTCTCTTCATTTTCGTTTTTCATCCTTGTGCCTGTAGCTTCCTTTACCACCTTATCACCTTTCCTTTCTCCCTCCATTAGTCTAAGACCAACCTCAACAAATCCAAAGCACAGCCGAGCCATTTTTCCTCCTCCACACCACATCGAACGGACACACCACTCTCCGCATGACAGCACCTACCGAGCCTCGCCTCGGAAGCCTTCTTCCCCGATCCATGGCCATACTTCACCACCGACCTCCACCTCCCAGCCGAACCACGGCCAAGCAACGCAGCCTCCCACTTTGCCTGTCATCAACTCGAGGCCGAAGCATCACTTGACCGAGCCTGCCGCCCCTTGTTCTGTGGCTCATGCATATATATAATGGGTTAGTATATATATATATATATATTTGGAGTTTTGTGTTAGTTATATATTTTATACGTGAGTTGTAAACCTATTTATAAGTAAATATAATGCTAGTATTGTATATTATAAAATATATATTTGTAAACCTGTTTATATATATTAGCTAATATATTTATCTTGCCGAGTTTTGTAATAGGCAGATGGTTACAGTATGAGTTTGTATAAAGTTTATATTAGCTTGATCATATAATATGTTATAAATCTTGCTATATTAATAAATGGTATAGGTGATGTCCCTGGCAACAATGAGCATGGTTTCGTTTATATATATGTTGATGTTTATATATCTTATACTGTTTATATTATAGTATTAGCGATGGTATATATTTTATTTATAACAGCATTTTATATATTGCAATGGTTTAATTATTAGTTAATAAAGGTATATATATATGATCCATTTTAAGTATATGTATGTGAATTTATGTGTATATAAACTGATCTTGTAATACAAGCTTTGTAAGGGATCTACTGTTATTGTACAATGTAATATGTCAGTAGGCAAATTTTGATAACATACTTTTGATTTAAAAAGTATATAATATGTTAATAATTTGTTATTCTTTAATATGTCAGTAATATATATTACATTGTTATATATGTATGTATGTATGTATGTATATACTTAAATGGTTGGCAGTTTGATAAATGTTAGTTATATATCAGTTTGAATATATATATATATAGTAGTAATACGTACTGAGGTTTACATATATATTTCCTATGTGTAAGGTTTGCCTGTAAAAGTTGTAAGTACTATGTATAGTAGGTTATACTGATTTATATAAATATTGCTTTGAAATTTTGTGGTGTGCATAAGTTATAGATTGGTTACATATTGTTCACATCTAAGTATAAGTGAAATTGGTTTTCGAATGTATTATGGGGGTTATTTAAATTTAAATATGGTTTAAAGTAGTAACGATTGAAATATGCATATATTTTATTTTGTATGTGTTTAAAAATTAAATATTGGTTTGAAATTATATGATTTTACTTTAAAAATATGTTTAATTTGAATATTGATTTCAGAGACATATATATATATAAACACATATATGTATGTATGTTATGTTAATATCTTGAAACGAATATATATTATAATATATAGTTTGTTTCAGTGTTATATCAAGCTTGTTTTGACTGGTTTTTATCAATTTCCAACTATCAGATGTGCTCGTCGAATTCATCGAATTCGTGCCAATCTTGCTTTGCCTCGAAATCTGTGCTTGGATTCATATCTCATCTCATTCCGTTGTCTATTCTCTAGCCTCGAAAGGTGAGCAATCACTCACGATTAATGTTCTTATATTTATTAAATTTGATTTCAATTGAAACGACAATTGAAATATGTTGCTGTTAGTTATTTATATTGCTATATATATGCCATCATCTGTATTTGTTCACCTGTGACATCTGACACCATTATCTGTTATTTATATTGCTATATATATGCCATCATCTATATTTGTTCACATGTGACATCTGACACCATTATCTGTTATTTATATTGCTATATATATGCCATTATCTGTATATGTTCACCTGAGACACCTAACACCATTATCTGTTATTTATATTGATGATATATGTTTGTTATATTATTATCATATCTGTTATCACTCTACAAGTTCCCTGTTAGTATAGAATTCACTATGGGTTGAAATGATACATACCCGAACGATCTGTAGAATAGGAGAAAATCGTTATGGGTTGAAATGATAAAACCCAAGCGATTTTCATTGAATTGAATTTGGGATTGCGGGTTGAAAAGATATATACCCGTATATATATAAATTACGGATTGAAATGATAAATATCTGTACCACTTGACCATAGGGTAGAAAATTTTATACAGACACCGTTGGTCTATATATATAAATATTTTGAAAAATGATTTCTATGGTTTTGAAAGAAATATATGGTTTTAATAAATATTGATTTTTAAAGATTTATTAAAGTTGATTTAATAAAGTTGATTTGAATCAATATAAAATATTTTTAAGTATTTATGTAAAATTTATATTTCAAATATAGAGTTTATAATGTTTCAGGTTGAAAGATAAATTTGAAATTGATTTGGAATTCTTAATTATTTAAGAATTATACTTAAATAAATTTGATTTGAAATCTATTAAATTTGAAAGTTTAAGATATGTTTTATAACTTGAATTTGATTAAAAAGTGGCTTAAATGAATATTTCAAACTTATATAAATTTAAATGGGATATTTTGTTTATATAAATTTGTAAATTGAAGTTGTATTTAGATGTATTGAAATGATTAAAGAAATATCTCAGAAACAAATGTAATGAAATTAAATTGAGATATAAATGGAATTATCAATTTTAGTTTTTGAAATGTGGAATATTTAAAGCTTTGAAATATATTGAAATTTAATGGTTTATTTTGTGTTTCAAATCTGTATTTGAAATCGTTATAATTCGAAATGATTTATTGAGAAATTGAATTGAGTTGAAATTTATGAATTGAGATTGAATTAAGTTGAATTTGGAAGTCGAGTTAATTTGAATCGATTTGTGAATTTGTGGAAGCTATTTTATTTTATAAAGTATTTTTAAACTATATCTACAACTATTTATATTTTACTTTATAAATTATTTTAATATAAATCATTTTCAATATATATTATTTTATTATAAACTATTTTAATTATAACTATTGTATATAAACTATTTTTATTTTATAAACTATTTTATTATATACACTAATTTTTATATCTAAACTGTTTAAGAGGAAAGTGTTATGAATTCCAAAATGTTATGATTTCAAACTATAGTTTCAAAGTGTTATGAATTTCAAGGTTTTGATTTCCAAAGTGTTTTGATTTTAAAAGACTTACGATTTCGAAAGCGATATAACTTTGGAAAGTGATATGATTTTGGAAATGGATTTATTTGAAGTGAAATTGATATCGTATGGATATGGTTTTGAAATGGCAATGATATTCGGTTTTGAAATATAAACTATTTTGAAAGTTTATTAAATGACCAATCGGTGTAATAATTACGTAGTTATTGAAGAGTCTAGGATCGGTTAGGGACATACTCTCTGTCTAAACCGAAAACCACTTTAATAACTATTATACGCGGAGTGTGATCCAGAATGAAGTGGTTGGAATGATGACGTTGCTGGATTTGAAGAAAGAGAACGATAATGGATGACCTTGACACTTGTGTCAAATTGGAAATGACTTAAACAGGAGTCGTGCCGGGCCAGTGAGGTTAGCTACCTCTAGCGGACACACTTCTTCGTAAACTACAAATTACTTGTTTTTGATTGGTGTGCACCCTTGAATTGGGAGTGTTGTTTCGCGGTGTTGCGATCGTTGCAGCGATGCGTTCTCACCAGTCCGGATCAGGCAAACGGTAGCTTCACTACCTTGGGTATTTCCTCATGTGCCTTGTCATACTCGTATCCCTATGCACGACCACTACGATTTGTTTCGTGTTATACCTATGGAGTACTCCCTGATAGCCCACTAGTTTACGGTGGAGTTTACAGTGACGTATAGACTATGCCGCTTATATAAAATGTGTTAAGGGGGATAATGGTAACGCCTTAACGCTATTTTGATACTTTATATTACTGATAGGCATTATCTACTTAGCGTACACTACTATATATAAATAGTTTAACGGATCCTTAGAGGATGGTTATCCCAAACATCCTTTGAGTTACTTGTATTTTCAGTTGTTATTTCACTCGAGTTAGATTTATTGATATAAGAATGTTAATCCAAACTCGAGTGTTTTGTGTTTTGCTTTACGCTCGGGTCAGACTGAGTGTACCAGTATTCAAGGCTCACCTTTGGAGTTGGAGCTTCGCTTGGAGATCCAGCTATCTATCCAGCTTTCAGATATTCAGTGGATTCTGGTGATGTATTCTGATCTTGTATTTGACTATTGTATTCGAGACTTCTGTTGTATCTTGTTTAACTCTGTTATATATATAGTAGCTTCATGAACTACTATTCTTTTGTTTCCGCTGCACTATTGTTATATTACTCTGTGTCTGTGATTTTGTGATTATTTATTTACTGTATATGCTGAGTTTTGCCAATTTAAATTAACAATCTGATATTTTGAGCAATTCAAATCCGACATGTATGGATGCAAATAGTTGAAAATTTCAGGTCGTTACATAGAACCAACTCAAGATGATATAAACAATCGAAAAAAGAATCACCAAAGATAGAGAAATCGTCCATAAAAACTTCTAGAAAGAGTTCAATCATGTCAGAAAAGATGCCAACCATGCATCGTTGGAAAGTAGCAGGAGTGTTACAAAGTCCGAATGGCATACGTCGATAAGCAAAGGTACCAAATGGACACGTGAAAATCGTTTTCTCTTGATCTTCGGGAGCGATTGGAATTTGGTTATAGCCGGAATAACCATCAAGGAAGCAGTAGAATTCATGGTCGGCTAAACGTTCGAGCATTTGGTCAATGAAAGGATGAGGGAAGTGATCTTTTCGTGTTGCAACATTTAATTTTCGATAATCAATGCAAACACGCCAACCAGTTTGAGTCCGAGTAGGAATGAGTTCGTTAGCGTCGTTTGTTATAACGGTAAGTCCGGACTTTTTAGGCACGACATGAATTGGGCTAACCCATGGGCTATCGGAGATGGGGCATATGATACCGTTATCAAGGAGCTTAAGAATTTCATCACGAACCGCATCTTTCATTTTTGGGTTAACCTCCGTTGTGCATCACGAGTGGGTTTGGCTTCGTCAATTAAGTGAATGCGATGTTGGACAATAGCAGGGCTAATTCCCTTAATATTGGTAATGGACCACCCAATTGCTTCTCTATTTTTCGAAAGAATAGAGAGAAGATAAGCTTCTTGGTCAAGAGAAAGATCGTTAGAAATGATGACAGGACAAGTTTCGCTTTCACCTAAGTATGCGTACTTAAGGTGATCGGGAAGTGGTTTGAGGTCCAACTTAGGGAGTTGCTCGATCAAAGAATTGGGTTGAGATTCGGACTCAACTGGAAGCGATTCAAAGGGAAGAGTATATTCAATCTCGTTGGGGATTTCGTGAAACAATTTTTCATATTCAGCTTCGCGTTCGTCGTTAAGGTCAAGTGTCTCGTTTTCAAATTTTTCGTGAATGGCACTAACTTCCAATGTTTGGTCACGAGGTTCATTTGATTGGCTTTCAAGATTGAAAATGTTGAGATCCAAAGTCATGTTTCCAAAACAGATTTTCATCGAACCGTTACGACAATTGATTAAGGCATTTGAAGTGGCTAAGAATGGTCGGCCTAAAATCAATGGAATTTGACTCGCGGGATTTGTCACCGGTTGTGTTTCGAGAACGGTAAAATCAACGGGGAATATGAATTGCCCTACTCGAATAAGCACGTCCTTGATTTCTCCCACGGGCTTCTTAATGGAACGATCGACGAATTAAAGCATAACTTTTGTGGGTTTGAGCTCAACTAAGCCTATTTGTTCGTACACGGAGTATGGAATCAAGTTGACACTCGCGCCTATGTCAATCAAACATTTGTTAATCGTCTTGTCTCCAATTGTACACGAAATCATAGGGCAGCCAGGATCTTTGTATTTTACGGGCATGGATTGGGACAAGACTTCACTTAAACTGGCGGCTAAGAAGACTTTTTTGGGCACTTGAGTGTGTCGCTTTTGGGTGCACAAGTCCTTAAGAATTTCGCGTACGTGGGGACTTGTTGAACGATGTCAAGAAGCGGAATGTTAACTTTCACTTGTTTAAAAATTTCCAACATCTTTTCCATTTGGTCCGAGTGTTTCTTGGGTCGAAGACGATGTGGAAATGGGACACGATACTCAGTAGGCGGGTCTACTTGGGTAGAAGAAGAAGAATTTTGATTGGCATTCGATTCGACGATTGGCTCCCCATTCTGTTCAGATTCGTTTGTTGTTTTAGAAGTGTCGAGAGAGGTTTCCGATAAATCGTTTGGATCAACGACTTGATTATCGATTTGTTTACCGGAACATAGAGTTGTGATAGCATTCAATTGGGTGACGTTGCTATCTTGAACAACATGGGCTTGATTTGAATTTGCGTTTTGATTTCTGGGATTTGGAATTGGCTGGCTTGGGAATGTGCCTCGTTCACGTTCGCTCACAGACGTGGCTAATTGACTCATTTGCATTTCAAGTTTTGCAATTGATTGGTTTGTGTTTTTCATATATGAGGTCAATAAATTTTGCAAATTGATGTTTGATTGAAGACTTTGAGTAGTTGCTTTAGCCAACGTTTCAAGAGTTTTCTCAAGCGAAGTTAAACGTTTATCGTCTTGGGGAGGGTGAGCAGCATTTGGTTGAAATTTTGATTGTTGCGGTTGATTATGAGACGGACCCGCAAAGTTTGGTTGAAAATGGTTTGGCTGAAAGGGAGGATTCGAAGCATTATTCGAAAATGCTTGAAAATTGGGACGAATCATATTCGTGTTGGGATTGTTTTGGTTCCAAGAAAAATTCGGATGATTTCTCCAACCAGGATTGTACGTTGGAGAAAATGGGTCATTTTTGGCTTTATTGAAAGCATTGATTTGTTCAACAGAATTAGGGCACTGATCGGCTATATGATTAGGATCGTTACATTTATAACACATGGTTTGGGAAGCTTGGTTCATTTGATTCGATGAGAAAATGTTATCGAACTTGTTAATCATTGCATCGATCTTAGCTTCCAAAGCCAAAGAAGATCCTATCGAGTGTGCGCTCGATCGTGAGTAAATTGGTTTTTTGTTTGAACGTTCCCATCGGGACGACTTTTCAGCGAGATTTTCAAGAAATTGCCAAGCATTATCGTGATGTTGGGCAAGAAAGTTGCCTTGGCACATTGATTCGAGCATGGTTCGTGAGATGTTTTCGAGTCCATCGTATAAGATTTGGCAAATCGTCCATTTTTTGAAGTTATGGTGTGGACATTTTATCAAAAGCTCTTTGAATCTTTCAAAATATTTTCCAAATGGTTCTCCTCTAAATTGATGAAAATTGACGATTTCGTTTTGGATTTTACTTGTTTTTTCTAATGGGTGGAACTTTTTTAAGAAAGTTTTTACGAATTTTTCCCAAGATTTAATCGAGTTTGACGATAAGCTGTACAACCATTTTTCAGCGTTATCCGTAAGAGCGAATAGAATTAATCGAAGTTTGGTTCCGTCATCGGAAAGTTGTTGGAGTTTAATGGTTGTGCAAACTTGTTCGAATTTAGTCAAGAAAATGTATGGGTCATCATACTCGAAATTGCCAAATTTCGGAAGCGTGGCAATATGGTTCGAATGAATTTTGAAATGGTTACCCGTAGGGGCGGGTAACGTGATTCAAGATGGAATAGAAACTTTATCGAGAAAGATTCTATCCATAAGAGTTCGAGGGGCGTTCTCGTTCGCTATTTCAGGAGGATCATTTGTTCGAGTTAAACGATTAGTTATTGAGTCGCGAGTCCAACGATTTGTTGTTGTGTCACGAGTCCAAGTACTCATGCACAAGTGAAAGTCGAGAAGAAAAGGAAGTTAGAAATGAATTTAGAGAATGAAACAAGATTTGGAAAATGAAGTGAAAAATTATTTTTGTTTTTGTTTTTTCTTTTTTTAAAGAAAGGATACTATTTACTAAGTGAAATTTATTTTTCAAAAGAAAAGTTTGATTTTTGTTTTTTTTTGAATTTTCAGATTTTCAAATATTTACCAAAAGGAAATTTTTTTTGTTTTTGTTTTTACAGAATGGGAATTTGATTTTTTTGTTTTTGTTTTTGAATTCTAAATTTTTTTTTCCTTTTTGAAAAGATTTTATATATTTTTTGGATTTTTGTTTTTGATTGAAAATTTTCAAAGGAAAGGAAAAAGGATTTTTTTTTGGAATTAAAAACTAAGTTAAGTAAAATTTACAATTTTTTTTGAGTTTTTTTTAAATATGCATGAACTAATGCAACTAAATGAATGCAAAGGACTTAATTACAATTTTCTGTCCTTAGTAGTTCCTAACCTAAAATTGTATAATCACACTTTGTCTTAAATCAACAAAAATATTTCTTAGCCAGGTAACGGGCAGGGGTTATCGGTGCACCATGAATCACCGTAGCAATGCAGCCGAAGGTTTAAGTACCTTCAAAGGAACAACCACTATAATATTTACGAATCACCGTAATATTTATAAATGTTTATTACTCTGCCGTAGCCTAGACACCAAGAAATAAAATTGTTCAAAGAAGACAATTGTGAAGATACAATTGAGCCCTAGGTAAGCTCGCGACACTCTTAAGTCGAATGTCTAACATTTATTACTAGTCAAATTCTACGATGAAATGCGTTTTTTGGGCTAAGGAAAGGGTGATGAAATTCCTCACCTTATGTGAATTGGGGTATTGCCCTTAGAAAATAAAATAAGATGAGATGAATGTAAAGCAAAAATTAAACGTGAATTTACAATGCAACTAAAATGAAGTTTGTTTTTATTTTTGGATTTTGAATTTTTTTATATAAATGCAAATGCAAGCAACCAACAATGCAACTAAAATAAAACAAGTGATGAAAGCATGATACCAGAGCGTGCAGATTATTAGCAATTTTTTTTTAAGCGGCGATTTTTTTATGCAAGCAAGCAAAGCAAAGCGATTCCTCTTGATTTTCTGCTTTGGCAACCTGAAACGAAAAACAAGATATATACAATTGTTTTTATATTTTATGATAAGAAAATAATAGAAATGGAAAATGAGAAGAAAATAGTAGAAATCAAAGGTAATTAAAAACTCAAACTCTTTTTTTTAAAGAGAAAGAAACTAAGAAAAAATTTGAAACCAAAACAAACAACTTTCCAAAACCAAATTCACTAAATAAATAAAACCTAAAACAATTTGTTTTATTTTTTTGTTTTTTGGTTTTTTTTTACTGTTTTTTTTTTGTTTTTTATGTTTTTTAAGGTTTAAAAAGAAAAAAAGTAAAGCTTTTATTCAAGTGAAAACGAAAACCCTTTTTTTGTTTAATAAGGATTGACTAAAAACAACAAATAAAACAAACAAATTAAAAACAAAGCAAAGAAAATTAAAAAAAAACTTTATTCACGGCCTACACCCACAGCCCCTAATACCCGGCCCAATTGATTAAGAATGAAACAAGATTTTAAACTTCTGTATTAAAAGCATGAATTAGTCACAGCGAAACACCCCAATTCGCAACTTCCAAAATTCTTCAAATCGACAATTTTCGCACTCAAAATCAAATACCCAGAAATCACAATTTTCAGAAATCAATACGATTCTAACCGGAGCGACTGCCTACGATTCAAAATTCTCAAGTGAAGGTACAATTTGCGGAGTGTCGATGGTTCGCGGTTACAGGTGAATTTGCGAAATTGAATTCGAGTTTCGAATTTGGATTCGAGCAAGTTGGTTTCGATTGAGGGAAGCGGTGGTCAGCGATGGTTGGCAGGTGGTCGTGGTTAGTTGGACTGGAGGCGAGTTAGCGTGGAGGAATTGTGGTTTGGAGAAGGTTGCTGATGTGGGTAGCAGTCGCCGATATGTTATAGGGGTTGAAGTCGATTCGGAGTTGGGTGGTAAGTCGTGACTTGGGGTTCCGGGTTGAGGTTGCGAGTGGAGTTGGTGATTGGGCGAAGGTGGTATTTGCAGTTCAGGTGAGATTTAGGGAGGCTGCAGTCGAGTTATAAGCAGGGGTTGTTCGATTGAATGGAGGCGAGGCCGTTGAATGGTGATCTGTAAAGTCAGGTATGGTCTCTGTTGTTTTGTGGGTTGTTTATGATATTGGCTGTGGAATGGTGATTTGTAACGGCAGAGGTGGATGGTTTGTGGGTGGTTTCAGGTGAAGGTTGAATGGGTTTGATGTTGTAGATGAGGCAGTAGTTTGTGGTGTGTTGATGTTTGAAGTATGAACTGAAATTTTTGAATGGCTGCTAGCTGATGGTGGTTGGAAGCAGTAAAAGTCAGTGAAGTATGTGTGGAAGTTTGGTGTATGCATTTGTGGAGATGTAACTGCGGAGTAGATGTGCAGTAATATGGAGGACTGTGGAGTTGTAGTAGCAGGCAGATGGTAAGGTGATTGATGGA
The DNA here is from genome assembly GCA_030737815.1 of Allium fistulosum. Lineage (NCBI taxonomy): Eukaryota > Viridiplantae > Streptophyta > Magnoliopsida > Asparagales > Amaryllidaceae > Allium > Allium fistulosum. The sequence continues at coordinate 93,739,371 of CM060905.1, forward strand.
CAGTGCTTTAGGTAGATGGTTGGTGGAATGTGGTAAGTTATAGTTGAACTGAGATTGTATTGGGGTAAGAAAAAGGGCTGATGTGGTCTACTATTTGATGTGGAGGGGATGATGTACCGGAGATTTGAATTAAGGGGTATATATGGCTGCTATGTGGTCGAAGTGCTGCTATGCGGCTGCTGTACTGACTGGTAGGAGTGGTTGTAACAGTAAGGAGCTGGGTTTCAGTGAAGTAGGAGTTAGAAGTGTGAATGGTTTAAATGGTTGTGAAGGCGGTATGGTGATTAGCAGTGGAGGCAGTAATGTGTGAGTGGTTATATTTGAAATGCAGTATGGATGTTTGCTCGTGTGTATGTAGTTTATTGTTGGAATAATGGGCGTATTGAGATGTTGTGGTGTGGTATGAAGTATGCAAGTGGATGGTCGGTAGAAGAAGACAAGGTGGAGCTGTTGTGGGTAGCCTATGTCGGGCAGATGTTGAAATGATGAGTGATGTTTGGAGTATGGGTCAATGGAGTTTGGTATGTTGTATGGGAGTGATGTCAAGGCAGGGATGATCGAAGTTGTGGAGCAGTGCACTGGGTTGGTGGACAGAGTAGTTTTGTGGGGAGGAAGTTGTGATATTTTAAGGTAGAAGTATAAGGTAGAAAAGTTTGTCACGGAGAAGAGAGTAAATAGGCAGATATAACAAAGAATATGTAATGTAAACAGTGAATAATAGAAAATGAACACTTTTGAAATGAAAACATATGCAAATTCAATGGTTTTTTTTAAAAAAAATATGAAATGCAAATGCAACTAGAAGATCAACAATAAGCAAACAAATCAAAATGAAAGAACAAATCACACAAACACAAATTCTTTTTTTTAAAATGCAAACAAACACACAAAAATAATTCGAAGAATAAAAAATCAAAATCAAAACTATTCCCCGGCAACGGCGCCAAAAACTTGTTTAACGGCGGAATTTCTATCGAGTTAGAAAATTACCGATAAATTTTGAAATAAAAATAACCGCAAACGCACGGCGTACAATTTTCGTACGTGGCGAGTACGGGTCAATCCGCAGGGAATTGTTGATTTAAATTTCATATTCAATCAAATTAACCAAGAGTGGAGATTGTTTTGAAAACTAGAAAACTAAAACTAAGAAAAAGTTGAGATTAAAAATATGTGATTAAAATTCAATTTAGAGGCAAATCCACTTTCTTATTTTTTTCACATAAATCAACATAAAATCAAATGATGATCTCTTTTTAATCTAAGTAGGATTAGTGATGTATTTATCGTAAGCATGGCCTATTTGAGTTATTAATTAACACAAATCAAACTATCAAACTATAATACAAATCTAGTCCTACTTTTTCAAATCTCATGAAACATGGCATAGAAAATGAAACCAAAATCTAGTTTAAGCATGATCTATTTACTATTAATTAGTAACATAGATCATCAAATTTTGATTAAAACTTCACTTCATTGTCATGATCATATTTAGATGAAGAGGCAATTTGTGATTAATGAGATAAGCATAGCCTATTTGTTATGAACAAAGTAGGCTATCAAATTCAACATAAAACACAAACAAACATAAACATCCATTTTCTCATGAAGCACAGAAGAGACCATACATAGAAAATTATGTTGAATCTACATGATAAAAGAAAGCTTCATTACCCCTAAATTGTAGGGATTTAGCCTCTCATTTGTGTTATCATTTCAACACATAGAAATTTCAACATTGAAAATAAAAAAAGTAGAAAATAAACAAAGAAAAAGAAGATTGACTACTAGAAGGAAATGAACTAAACTAAGTGCATAAATGTAAATCTAAGCTATGAACATGAAATGAAAGAGAGCATAAGAATAAAAATGAGCATAAAAGTAAATAAAAGCATGTAGAAAAGAAAAGAGAAAAAGGCTAGGAAGTCATTTTTATTTCATGTAACATTGAGCTTACAACTTGCTTGCTTAATTTCCTAAGTAAAATGAAAGGTAAGAAGATATTTACATGTACATAAGAGGGCTATTTATACATGCATAAAACCCTAATTCAATTTTTAGGGTGCTTCCCAAAATATCCTTTAGGAAGTGTGGACTTCAAGTAACCATCAGTCTCTAATCAATCCATCATTAAATATGCATGAAGCTTTAACCTCCACTTAGTTGTTTATTAGCTTCTAATTGTAGATTTAGGTAAGTGGATGGGGTCCTCCATGATCATGAGCTTGAATTACTACCTCTCCATTCCTTTGTATTACCTTGTGCATGCATGTATCTTCATGAAACTCTCTTCCATATGCATCCAAATTCCTATAAAAATTATGAAAAATGTCCAAGTAAAAAGTCTCAAATTAACACATGCACAAAAATGACTATTTTGCCCCTTTATGTAGATGAATATATGATTATTTGAAAATAATTGAATTTTGGTTTTAAACATGTTTAAATATCCAAATATGACATTTATTTAAATAAAAATAGATAAAATATGGATGTAAATATATGCATATTTACGTGCACATCAAGACCGAATCTTTATCTTATTAGGTACACAAAATTCTTTCCGTTATACTCACATATTCGATCAAATCGAATCATTTATGTCGCATGTTATATTATTTACTTCTGTTTTATATTCTATGAGCTTATCATAGACTTATACATGCATATCAAATACACATGTCCATGTCTGTGATAACTCGTCGGTGAATATAATGAAGTATATGAACCATTTTGATATTAATAATGTTACGATTGCATGCATCTATATGTATCAATCAGAAGAGTTCATCAACTTTTTTGACGCTCCCATTAAATGGGTGCATAGCCCTTACTTGTTTGAGATATAATTAAGTAGTATCATATAATAAAAATTATTTCTCAAAACTATGGTTTAGTCTATAATTCCAAACTAATTGTAAATAATTTTAGATACTTCAGTATTTTCAATGCATCACTTTGGTTGTGAAATCAAATACCACATTTTTGTAACGAATATTCATAATATTCACATTGAAATATAATTATGTCTATTCTTCATTTGACAACGAAAAATAGACATTATTTCATAAATAATATTCGGTACGTCTTACGAAAATAATTTTCGTAATTTGATGCAATCAATAAATGCTATATGGCATGTTCCCACTATTTCTGCCATTACTATAATAGCGTAGTAAATTTGGAGGTCTTTCATTCACTTAATATAGGTTATTTATTTCATATATTGCAACTAGTGTACAGCGGAGAGTTCTTTGATCAAATATCTTGAACTCAAAGAAATAAAAGTTATAGAAAACAATTTTCTATATAAAAATACATCTCGAAATAAAAAACATATTTTTCATTCCAATGTCAAGTATCAATTGTTATTACTACAATTCTTGTTTCTAATGTTTCCTTATAAAGCAGAAGTGATTGTTCGCTCTCTTCATCGCAACTATATCTTAAATCACATCTACTCTTGTACACCCGTTTTTCTTTCTAAATGGTCGAACCATTCAAAAGAATACCATTACTACAACATCATAACGAACTCTTTACAAAAGCGTATGTAACGACCCGGAATTTTTGTCGTCTTGGGTTATGAATATTTGTTTTAATATTCAATAATATGATCTTTTAATCATAATAAAAATCCCCGTTAAATAACAATTGGTAATAATGGATAGTTTTAAACCAAGATAATATTTTGAATTTTCCAGATTTTAATTATAAAATAGAAAATTGATTTAAATTGGAGTTTCTTATATATATTCATAGTAATAGAAATGTATATGTAAAGTAAAAACTAATTCAAATTATAAATAAGTAAACGAGAAGAATGTGTGTGTGTGTGTGTAAGTTCAAAAAGGAAAATATAGCATTTATAAACAAATAAATATTGTATATTAAAAACAAAATATATTGGAAAGTGGAAAAGAAGTAAATATATAAGAAAAATATAATATGATGGAAATGAGAGAACAATTAAATAAAATCATTTAAATCGTTTTAAAAGGAAATCTTTTACAAAATAGTGTTTTAACAAAAATATTATTTCATACATTTAAAATAAAATAGCAAAATTTTCATTGCTTTGAATTATACATTTTTAAATATAAAAAGAAATGTGAACGTGGAAATTTAAACTATTTATACTATTCTATATTTCTCAAAAATATAGTGAAAGCATGCTTTTAGAAACAAATGGAAAGTGAGGAGATAACAACAAAAATAAATAAATAAAATGAAAGAGGAAAAATAGTCATACCTGGTCAAAGAAAATATGCAGGCTGAAATACACTTCATCTCAACTTCATATCAAAGCCCCCAAAACTTCATTTCAATCCATCAAAATCCTTGTACAGATCAAAAAAAATTTTGAGCCCCAAAATTGTGTATGTATGTATCATTACATCTTTGCAAACATGTATATATATAGATGTGTATGTGCGTTAGCTTCAGTTTTTAAAACTCTGTAAACAAACAATGAGAAAAGAAAAAAGAAAAAAAAAGAACATCTTGTTTCAAATCCAGAAGCAAGAAAACATTATCAAGTTTTCAGATCGAAGACTAAGATTCAAACTGGATGTTTTCAAAGAATTTCAGCATGTTCAAGGTGAGAGTTTAAATTTTGAGTGCCTGGAATATGCTTATCGTCCCTCTGTCATGTTAAAACAATTTAAATTTATATACATACTTTGGTTTTCAAAAATCAATATCTCCCATTTCAATTCGAATTTGTGGATGATGTAAACTAGTGAATTGTTTGTTTTTGAGTGTAGATTACACTAAAAATAGTTTTAGGTTGACTTATGCTATATGTTGTGAGAAATTTTGAATTTACAGTAAGCAATCATGATTTTGGCAAATTTCAACATTCTTAAATCATTGATTCATGTATATAATCAGGATTGTTAGGTGAAAATAGGATTTTTAGTAAAGAAATCATGATTTTTAATAGCCTAAATTGTGAGAAATGTTGAGTTGATCAAAATCCATTAAAAAATTATTTTTCGACGATTGGGTCGACGACGGGAGGTGCGGTTGGTTCGAGGAGGAGCGGGGTGACGTGGGGAAGAGGTCCACCGTGGCCAAATCTTGATTTTGGCTTTGGGTTGGGGTGGTTGTCATTTTTAGGGTTTAAGGCGACTGTTAGGTGGTCCTCGGTTTGGGGGTGCTCGCGGCCAGGGTAGGCGACCGGTCTTGGTCGCAGTTCGCGGGGAGGTATAGTCAAGGGTGGCGAAGCTAATGACGGTGGAGTTGGAGGCTAACGTTGATCGAGGCAGGCTTAGGAGGTGGATTTTTGAAATTGGAGGGTGGTCGTCTTTTTGGGCTCGCGGTGGAAAATTGGTGTAGGCGGTTGGAGCTTTGGCGGCGGTGGGCAATCGAACGCAGGGGAGAAGGGAGACTTGGTGGTGTGCTCGGCTGGGTGAACGGCGGCCTAGTGGTGACGTGCACGTGCTCGTACACGCGTGCACGATGATGGGTTCCTGGGTGTTGGGGAGGAGATCTAATTTTGGTGATGAGGTTCCTGAAGCTTTGGGCTTGGGTGAGTCGCGCGAGTACGAGGTTGGGTTCGTCGGAGGAGGTTCCAAATTGATCGGAGAATGAGGCAATTGGGGTGGGTTATTGGTCATAGCTGAGATTGGGAAAGGGAAGAGAAGGAAGGAAGAAAGGAAAAGGAAGGAGGAGAGGGGAATCGGGTTTTGGCATGTGGATTGGGCTTCGGTCCAAGGCAATGAATGAAAAAGGAAAAGAAAAAAAAAGTTTAAATCAAAATGTTAATATATATATTTTGAAAATTTTAAAGTGTGATAACTAATGCATACGAATTCTGATTTACGCGAAATTCATCACGATGGGTTCGTATCGACAAGCACGACGTCGTCGTACGATTTGTTGTAGAGTTTGAACAAGTGAAATTTTATGGTATATTAAACCGGACAGAAATGTAAGTAATCAATTTAAACAAATGACGTCGTTTAAATGTATATGATCTGTCTATTGGAGTTATTTGCCCAGATAAAAATAACGATGAGTTAATTTAAATTAATTATGATGTTTGACATCTGTTTAGCGGAATAAAACACCATTTCGCTAATTATATTTAATTGGACCCATGTTGGCAGAATAAATCACCGTTCTGCCATTATTACTGAATATGTGTGTTTTTGGACATTGACTAGCAGAAATAAAACCCTATTCTGCTATCATATTTGTATGAACATCTATTTATTATCCTGATAATTATATTGGACAATATGATGTTGAATTAATTGTAAAAAATGGATTGATGTAAATATCCGAATCTGCTATTCTGGATTGTTATGGAATGAATGGTAACTTGATTAAGTACCATTGAAATTAATAAGCCTCTTTCCAAATTGGAAGTTGATTTTTGAATCAAGGTTGTTTTAAGGGTAATTATTTTATGATTCTTAAAAGTTATATGAAAGTATTTAATTATTATTTGCAAAGTTATTTAGTTATTTAAATTGTTTAAAAGTATATTTTAATTATTCATTTAAGTTATCATATAATGATTTGATTTTAAAATTTTAATTTTTAATTAAGAATTAATCAGTATTAAAATATTATCATTTCAAAGATAATTTGTTCAATACTAATATTGTTTTTTAAAAAATATTATATTATATAGTAACCCGCTATAAAAGAGTATTTTCTAAATTAACTTTGAAAATTTATTATAGTAACTTTATAAGTATTATTTGATATGATTATTGAAATAAAAGATTTCGGGAAGTAACGGTATAATTTCATAGCGTAATTCAAGGGCAGAAATTGCCTATAGTTTGGGATGTTTTCGCTGGAATAGCGACGTAACCATTGTGCAAACTGCGATCTATGATTGATTGCATGGTGGAAATCGGGAGGCAGAGATTGCCTAAGTTAAGTTTGAATTTCTCTGGGATAGAGACATAATCATCGAGCTGCGATCCATGGTCGATACCGAATGGTGCTTTCCATATTTATTTTAAAAGGTTTTCGAATATTTTTGAAAGGAATGGTTTGTGAATATACTTATTCCAGTGAGATAAGTATATGACAGTTTTCGATAAAGAGGTTTTATTTATTGAAATTAAATTAAATGAGGCTTAGTGATTTCAGTGGAAAATGAAATCTTTATTTGAATGTTTGTTTATTTGATAGTTAAATAACCGACTATTAAAACTTGACCTAAATATGTAATCCTTCTTAATTTTGGTGGTACGAAATTATTCCCTACTTAACACCAAAGGATTTTAACTCTGGAAATATCTAGGAGAAATGCGAGAATTATATGGTACAATTACCGTTCGAGGTGCTATACTGTACGTATAAACTTGTGGATCTTCTAGGAAAAATGATAAGGAGATCCGTCCACTTAAACGGTTAGGGGTGATCCCCGATCTTATGTATTGTCAAATTTTTTCCTAAAGAACCGATCTTGACCATTCTGGAAATCGACGAATGGTTTTTGGAACACCCAGGAAATGGAGAGTGTACTCGTAAGAGATGACTCGGAACTCATGACCTACTCTGAAACCATATACGATTAAATGGAGAAAATGCGTTATAATTTAGGATGTTGAAATCCATATGTGGTTCCATGACTCGTTGGAGTTTGGGAATCTGTGTGAGATTCCAAGATCTGTTGAGATGTGGGAATCGGTATGTGATTCCAAGGCCATTGTGGTGTGGGAATCCATATGGGATTCTGTGATCTATTTTTTTTGGTGCGGTGCGTAAGCTGAAACGCCAGACGTAGCCTCACCAGTGGAAATGGCTAAAACCAAAGATAGAAGGCATGGCCAGTAGGGTTGGCAAACCCATAGGGTGTACTCGGCTCCTTTCTAGCAATACGGATACCATCAGTTGTTTTAGCATGCCGGAGCGATGCACTCGGTCTTAGCAAGACCAGTTATGTTTTTCCTATGATACCCCGGCTAGACGGGTATGATGCTTCGGAAGGATAACTCTGATCCTTGTGCAGGAGGACCGTTCTTGAAGTACTGAAGGCGCCTCCATGGAAGTCCTACACAATTAGCGAATGAGCCTTATCGATTTTCGATTATATACTTAGTATCGTTGTGATGTACACAGCACATGCATCGCAGCTACTTGTTATTATTACTTTGGCGATTAGACACTATTATAATATCAGATTATTTTCTATAAAAGAGTTTTGGTTATCATAAGGTAAAAACCCATCCGTTTTTATTTGCGGTAAGGTCTTACGAGATACCTTTGTTTGAAAAGGTTACTAAACTTTAATAATCAAGTTGATTGTGATTTAAATTCTCATGCTAGTTTTACCAGACTGACTTGGGCGTGGTTTTTCCTATATGCTCGGATCAGACCGAGCATATTTCAAAGTTTAGATGGATATTTGGAGCTTCAGGAGAGGAGCTGGAGACCCAGAGACGTATTCACGTAGATGATTATATTTCCATTGCATTTTAGTTGTGTTTATCAGTAGTTGTAAAGACAGGTTGTTATAAATGTCCGTGCTGAATAGGTTAGCATACTCCGATTGATGTCTGTATATATATAAATTACAGTTTTGTCTTTTGTGTAAAGATTTGTTATATAATATAGATTATTCGTTCCGCTGTGAGATTCTGTGTTGTTTAGTTTTCTTTCTATCTTCTTTCTACTTTCTTTTTCTTAACTATTCGCCTTCCCGTGCATTTTGGGCTGGACAATTATGATAAATTGTCAGTTTAAACTGTACGAAAAAGTGGATCGTGACAGCGTACTCGATCATCCTTAACTTTTAAGGACATCAAATACGTTGCACTTTGCGTAAACTAATCGAACTAACATTTCAGCGATCGACTTCTTAGATCTATCTTGTAGTTTTGGTCTACTGCTACATTTAACACAATACGACCTTTATTGTAATTAATCAAGTTGAATACTCGATCTCACGGTATGGTTTATTTTCTTATTCTAGATGAACTAATTTCATCGAAATATCACACACTAGGAACTGCAACCGTTCACCATATAACATTTATATGTGATTTTATATGGACCAAATATCTATAGTCTTGTATTGCTTTGAGTTCGAAACTCATAGTTCAATACACGGACTCGACTAAATAAACACGTAAGCTATCAATTTACAAATGTATTTAGTAGTTGTAAAACCAGGCGCTTGCATGGGTTCTGTAACGTTAACATACAGTATGCATTTGTTAGTAAATATATGTTATTATATGTTATATTTCTATTTTTCAATCTTCAATTCAGTACAATTGTATCTTTTAATTGATAAACATTTTATAAGTCATATTAAATGCATAAATTTATCAATGTAGATTATTATACATTATATAGCATATGTTCTTACAATATTAGAAAGATTAAATGTTATCATTTCATTTTTCTAATAAGGCCCCACTAGTCTTTTATGTTTCACCAAACCCTACGTCGAAACATAGAAGTCTTTCGACTTCACTAGTGGGTGTTAAGATTCGTCCGTCTTGGAATTCTAACCTTGAGTTTGCTCAACAAGTCGTAGCTCCATGGACGATGGATAACTCATTATCAGTTGTATCATATACAACTCCTAACCCTTGCTACATTGTCCCAATTTCTCTTTGACCTTGAGTTTGCCAACGAATCTAAATGAAATTATTCATTCGCGTCTGCCATGTCGCGACGATCTAACTATAATATATGTACCTTTAGTTTGCTCAACAAATACATATAGCTATCTTACCTTGTATATTCGATATATTAATAATACTACACATAACATCCCAGCTTGAGTTTGCTCAACAACTAAGGAGTATGCAAGTAATTTATTAATATATATAGTAAAGGACAACATTGTATTGAAGATTCATAATCTTCAGTATATTATATTAAGCGATATCGACTTATGGAATAATGTATTTCTTATGAAATACCTCGTGATTCAAGTGTCGGACACATCGGAAATCACGGTACATGTACATTTACGTATATATTTATTCCTTAAGTCTATTTAGGATTTCTTAATGTTCCATCTTTGATTTATACATTAATATTATATAAGTTTTATTATTATATAACTTTAATATTTCATATTACTTATATAATATTATATTAGTTAAATCTTACTTAATTAATTTCAATCAATTAACATTTTAATTAATTTTATCTTAATATAACATTTATATTAAATATTTATTATATATTATAACCTTTATAGTATAACACATATATCATATATATGTCTATATTATTTAATTAATTAACCTTTTAATTAATTAATTTAATTAAACAATTTTAATCAAAATATATTAATTTTGAGAAACATTTTATATACATATATGTATATTTATGATATCTTAAACATTTTCAAATATCATAACATATATCAAAATATATAATACGTGTATTATTTTTCATTAATTAACTTATTTAATTAATAAATTAATCTTTTTAATAAATTTAAAATTTTGAAATTAATTTATCTTATTTTTCAATCAATTGGAAAAAAAATTATATTATAACCTTTATAATATGTATATATTTATTTCAAATTTAACTATTAAAATTAAAAACTTAAAATTTTAATTTTCAAACAAGTTTGAAAATTAGCCCAATGCCCAATTCAAATTGGGTATTTTCTATTAGGGACAACCTTTGGGCTCACATATATGTTCGGCCCAGGCTGGTAGCCAGGTAGTAGGGGTGGGCGTTTGGTTGGTTTAGTTTATCCGATGACAAAAATTGTTAAACCGAACTAAAACCAATGAAACCGAACCAACCAAATTAAGATTGGTTGGTTCAGTTGGTTATCCGATTTAACCGAACTAAGGACGATCTGCATTTTATGTTTGGAATATTGATTGCAATTTGAAATAAAACCTAAAGGTATGATTAAAGTATTTTTATTTAGCATTCTTGTGCTTTATAATAGCAACTTTAAAACATATATAATAAATAAAATTTATTTAGATCACTAAACTAATCTGAAAAATTATTTATACCATTAGTAATTTTGAAAATATAATAAAAGTTTAGTTAATTTCGTTAAACCGATAACCAAACTAAATTTCTTTACGGGTCGATTATAAACCAATCTAGTTTCAAAACCTAACCAAACCGACCAAAATGAGTTGGTTGGTTGGTTTATTTGGTTTAACCAAAGATTGCTTATCCCTATCAGGTAGAGTAGAGTACTTGATTACCCAAACTCAATCCTTCGACACTACCTTTCTAGACACCCTACTATTTTGGCTCTGAGCTTAATTAGTTAACCCTAATATGACTAATTTAGACCGCATAGGCTACTGGGCTTTGATACCATTGTTGAAATTGGGCTAGCCCACAGCGAAAGCAATGGATGAATTTCAATTTTTTTTACCATTTTGGATCTTTATTGGGCTTATGAAGTCTAATTTATTTAGAACATTTCTAAATTTCCTTTTAAATAAAATCATTATTTTATTCAAATTTATTTTATGTAATTATTAATATTACATTATATATATATATGTATATATGTATGTATGTATCATATGCACATATATGTGTGTGTGCATGTGTAACATAGCAATCTGTGCAAGGTGTAACATGCCCGTGTATAAGTATTGGGATTTACACTGCAACGGACATGTTAGCTCATTTATTATACAAATCTATTGTCCAAATGTATGTTTATATATTTTAAATTATATATACAAAATATTAAAATTATAAATATATATACATATAAAGTATATTTTATTTAGATAATTTTAAATATATATATCATGGAATTTTTACATTGTAAATATACAATTATATATAAGCATATTTTAAGGTATTACAAATTTAATTTAATTTTTTTACCACAAATTCGAAAGTAATATATATATATATAATTTTCTTTTTACATACATACATATATATATATATATATATATATATTAAATACATACTTACATATATATAAAATAAAATATATACATATGTATTAATATTTTAATATATACAAAATATATATATTAAATCTATACATATACCAGATAATGCGCATGGTAGTTTTTTTAACTTTTTGAATAAAACATCCATACTGATATTGTTTAAAATTAACATAAAATTATTATTTTCGAAACAAAATTTGAATTTTGAATTTTTAGTAAAATTCTGAGTGATATTTTTTTGTTAGAATATTTAATACATAATTTTATAATTTAAAAATCAATTTTTATTTTCGAATGATATTTAAAAAGTTTAAAAATAAGTAAAAAAAAAATTTGCCAAAAGTCTATCTATCACTAATTTGATTTTATAGAATATAAAATGTATTTTATATGATGTATACATGTTAATATAATCAATTTACATATTAAATAGTTTAAAATAATATTTAAATAATAATATATGTATATATATACATATAATTATTTTGTCTCTGCCAAAAATGTTTTATATATGATACTATTTACATAAAATTATAAAATCATATTTTGCATATAGTAAGATGTAATATTAAATTTATAAAGCTTATACATATAATTAAATATTGTATATTAAATTAAAAAATTAAATAAATGTTATTTTTATTTGAGTCATGCACTTTGTAGATATATAAGTGGAAGAAATTTTTGTTAATATAAATAATATAAACATACAATCAATCTAACTTTGACGATATATTTATATATTAGAATCGTCACCTAACTAACAATTTAATATACATTATATAAATATTATATAAACATTAATATTCATAACTTCATTATAGATTTATTTTATATCCAATGCCTGTGACAACACCTAGAAACGTTGAGATCTACTCCTAGAACAAGTTTCTAATCCAGTAGAGTGCTAGTCCATGAACCGATGACCACCAATTATCGAATAGGATTTTTTATACTTAGATTTGACTTTGGAAATGGAGATATAGGAAGCACTAGATTTCGACCAGATGTAGGAGATAAGGAGGCTTCAAAAAGTCTTCAAATGGGTGTGGGTAGAAATGCTTTTATAGGGGAAAGATTAGAAACAAGTTAGGATCTGGAACCTCTTTTATCTCTTACCGATTCTCTTTCCCTTATACATACAAAACAAACCCACCTAGTTGCCATCATATGGCCGCACCCATCATAGCCTCATCATGGCCGAAATACACCAGCCCCCAATATGAGCTTTAAACCCATTTAAAGCCCGAATAAAATATTTTGCATTTAAATCCAATTTAAACGCGTATCGATATCGTATATCGATTAATATATTTATAACTATTATTAATATAATAATATTTGCTCATCAAATAAAAATAAAAATTTATAACTAATATTTCATAAATAGTAATTAATTTATAACAATTACATATTAATTCAATCATATGGTCAAAAGAGTATTTAACATTTCGGTTGTGTGACCTATTAGGTATAAATTTGGTCAGCGATTAATATCATAACATTCGAATATTAATGTTCACGTGTCACTTAGCAAGTGGTGTGACATTTTGGCCAAATTTATCGCTTACTTAGTTTCGATAAAATTACAGTTTTACTTTATTAAGCAATACTCGATTGTGACAATTATTTACACCATTTCTCTTTGCCAAAACTATATCACTTTGGACTTATGGAATTTGGTAATGGTCAAAATTCCAATATCATCCATATTCAACTCTATAGTCCAAAAACAAAACCCTTGGTTTAATAATAACAATTATTATTAACTGAAATGCTCTGGCCAGAGACTTTGACTTTAAGTTGACTTGAGTTGATCGTGATATTAACCTCATATAACTGAGGAGATGAATCCTCTCTTGAATATTATTTCACATCCAATGCTTCCACTCGACCAAACTATAGTCGTTTGATGGACGTCGTACCATGATTTAACTATAATCAAAGCGAAGTTTCCACATTGAAGCTCAACAATATTCTCAAGTCGAGGGAATTATGTAACATTGTCACATCGATATTTTTTGTTTGACCTTAGTTATATTAACCAACAGAAAACTATCGAGTGAGTCGTTCCATAGTTATCCAATAACTATCAATACATAACCCCTTGGTGCCCCCAGCAACCATGAGTAATTCACTGCCCAACATTTGGAGAGCGTTACGTACTCTAGTCTCAACGGATGTATCGATATCCGATCTCGATACCTCTTGACTATGAATATTTAAAATGGTATATTTATTTTCATTGTGATAAATTACTCACGGTTACAACACTTTGTAACTACCATCACAAAACGTATCATTTATAAACTTTCTATTAAATATACTTTTAATTAAATTATTTAATTAATATAATATATTATATCAAGTATATAACAGAAAGAAAACATCTTTTGTTTCGAATAAGATTGGATATAAAGTTAGATATATGTAAAAAAATTACATAATTGCCCCTAGGGCATACTCCAAACTCTATTAGAAGCTTCGCTTTGATTATAGTTAAATCGTGGCACGGTATCCATCGAACGACTATAGTGGTCAAGCGGAAGCATTAGAAGTGAAACACTATTCAATAGAGGATTCATCTCCTCAGTTATACGGGATTTGTATCACGGTCAACAGAAGTCAAATTAAAGTCAAAGTCTTTGGCCAGAGCATTTGGTTAATAATAATTGTTATTATTGAACCAAGGACTTGTGTTTGGAATATAGAGTTGAATATGGATGATATTGAAATTTTGATCATTACCAAATTTCATAAGTCCAAAGTGATATAGTATTGACGAAGAGAATTGGTGTAAATAATAGTCACAACCGGGTAATGCTTAACAAAGTAAAATTGGATTTTACCAAAACCAAGTAAACGATAAATTTGACCAAAATGTCACACCCTATCAAGTGATGTATGAACGTTAATGTTCGAATAATTCAATATTAATCGCTGACCAAATTCACACCTAACGGGTCACACAACCGAAGCGATAAATATTGTAGCAAGGAAAAAAGCTTATGTATGTGAAGGCTCTTATTGAAATAAACCTGGATAAGCCATTGCCAACCAAGCTTAAGGTTATACCTGTAGAAGGCCAGGTAGCTATAGTTGATGTTCATTACAGCTGGTCTCCTGATATCTGCACCACATGTCATTCCTTTGATAACACTTTGGATTCATGTAAGCATAGTAGCTCTTCTGATGTGGATGCTCCCCTTCCCCATCCTGCTAAGATCCCTCTCCTACGCCCTCCTGTTAAGAGATGGGTCCCCGAGCCTTTGTCGTCAACCCTCCTCCTGATTTCAAGGTCGTTGTTGAAATGGTTCCTTCTTCTGGAATTCCTTCTGATCCCTCTTCTGTTATTGTTGATGCTAGCAATTTGGACGAGCCTGTAGTGGTTCTTCCTTCCCAAAATGTTATTTCTTGGAATTCGTATGAGCAAGCCTGGGTCGATGAGGTTACTGATATGAGATATAGTCCGGAGTGTGATACCTATCATTTGTATGTAGGAGACGATGGAGAGGAAAGACGGCTACTGTATCACGTTGAGGGGGATGGTCTTTCTCTATATATTGAAGATGAAGATGGCAACAATAATAGGTTACTTTTGGAGGATGTTTCTTGGGTCAGGAGATACCTATACAGCTGTGATTTGGTGAACTTTATTCCAAATCCAACGGCTCTATTCCCATGGTATATACATGTTATTGGTCTTAATTCTAAGAATGAAGGAAGTGGTTCTTCCATGTTGGAAGGGGTCTAGTTTTTTCTAGGTGTTAGCGATTTAGGTTTTTTTTCCTAACTCATTTACTTTTATTTTCTTTATTTGTTCCAGTGCATGTGCCGAACACCTGTTTCATAATTTTTTTATAAGTGTGGACAGCCCATTACAAAACCGGCTACCTTTACTAAGAAACGATGAATACTCTTTTGACCAAACGATGTAATTAATTTGTAATTATTATAAATTAATTAATATTTATGAAAAATTAATTACAAAATTTTATTTTGATTTGATGAATAAATATTATTAAATATAGTTATAAATATATTAATCGATGTACGATATCGATACGCGTTAAATTGGATTTAATTGCAAAATATTTTGTTCGAACTTTACATGGATTTGAAGTCCATATTGAGGTTTGAATAGTTTGGTTATAATGAAGCATAAGACCAAATGATGGACAAGATAGGTTTGGGTAGAGTGGATAAGAGGAAAGAAAGAGTAAGAGAGAAACATGGATATTGATCCTAACTTCTCCCTTCATTCCTCATTTATATAAGCATCTCAACCCACTCACTTTTCAAAATTTTGAAGCCTCCATCTTATCTTACGTCTGGCTAAAACCTAGTGCTCCCATCTCTCCATTTTCAAATTGAAATCAAGGTGAAACAGATCATATTCGATAGCTGGTGGTCATCGGTTCATGTACTAGCACTTTACTGGATTGGAAATCAATTTGAAGAGCAAATTTCATCATTTCAAGATGTACTTACGCGCTCTAGATTTAAGGTATATTCCTAATCTATTTTGAATATTAATATAATTATATAATGTTTATATATCATATATTATTGTTAGTTAGGTGACGCAACTTATAAATATATTGTCACAATCGGATTGGTTGTACGTTTACATATGTTTATAGATTGAGCCGTAGTTTTGAATTATAGACTGAGCCGTAGTTTTGAGAAATAACTTTTACTACATGATTATAAATCACATGATGCTAGTTAATTACATCTCAAACAATCAAGGGTTATGCACCCATTTAGTGGGAGCGTCATAAGAGTTGGTGAACTCTTCGAATTGATACATATAGATGTGCGAAATCTTAAGTCTATTGATACCAAAACGGTCCAGTATACTTCATCATATTCATCGATGAGTTATCATAGACATGGACATCTGTATTTGATACGCATATATAAGTCTATGATTAGAATATAAAATGAGTAAATAAAATAACATGCAACAAAAATGATTCGATTTGATCGAATGAGTGGGTATATGGAAAGAGTTCTGCATGTACCTAATATGAATAAAGATTCAGTCTCAAAGGTCACTTTCCTTGTAATACATAATGATGTATTGATAAGGAGTAATCGAACTTTGATGGACAAAGCATGATTAATGATGAGTGAAGTTGAGTTAAACCGTTTCTGTAAGGTGTGTACTTAAGAGCAGTGCACAGATTAAAATTAATATCATCCAAATAATAGTTTACAAAACCATACGAGATAAGGGTTTATAAGAAACCACAATATATCGTAGGCCTAGGAGATGGCAGGTTGTGAGACAGTGCGAGTCGAAAGACTGCACGTAACAATTGTACGTGAGGGGTCTTGAATGAATCATCCCAAAAGAATATTGGTAACGATAGTCATTATATGACTAATTTATGTTGTGAACATAAACATATTGTGAACTAATGCAAAATCAATTTTATATAAGGAAATTTATAGAATGCTTATGAACGTCTGTTCCGTTGCAGTGAGAAACAACTGTTGTTTCAAGAAATACCAACTTTATAGTGAAGGAATTTCTTTAAGAAATTATTAGTATAAAATGAATTTGGATACGATCCGATGATAAAACTGATTACAAGGGATGAAATCAAATTGACCAAACCTAAATGAACACAAATACATTAAAACGTCTAATGAGTGTTCTTGTACATTAAAGAGAAACTTTGAGTTTCTTTTCAATTTCATGAACAAATAATCCTTGGTTGTTTAATTAAACCACTAAGAGTATTGACTCTATGATATGGTATGATGCGCAAATCCTAAATAAATTCCAAGTACATTTCAAAATATGATTTTGATAGTTGTATCTAAAATGATATGATCCATTGGTCGTAAATAAGTCCTTAAGAGAAAGACAAATGCAGTTGGAATATAGTAAGCCACATTGATAAGGATAATACCATGAATTTCAATTGTTGAAATTAACGTAATAGATTCACTATTCGACGTACTCAAGTTGTTTTGGATTCTACTATTGTCGTGTGGCATGACTTTATGTTTTGGTACGTATGTGTTAAAACAAAATTCTAGATAATGATTTAGAGTAAACTATTTACATATAATAACCAAAGTGTCTCGAAGTCAGTGAGAGCGATATTGAGTTTGTGAGTTTTTGGATATGATCCAAGAACAGATACGAAAGTGTCGTTCGACAAGCATCAAAATTGAACAATTATTTTGATAAAAAATATCAAATAGTTTGATTATCGGTCAAAATGCAGAGGAAGCGTATGTTCATAGGAAAGAATGTTAAAAGGAACATAGATATTTCTAAACTATATGTAAACAACATACTGCTGATTTAACGATGTACTTGTGTTAGAATCGGCTTTAGTTGTTTTTAACACTTGACATTGGATTTGTGAATGTTGTCTTTTATAATAAGTATAAAAGATACTAGGAATAACCCAAACAATATGCAAGGACACCTTATTAAAGTGTTTAGTACGAAACATGTAAGATGGATTCTTTATGCATTGGCAATATCAATTATCATACATGGTATGTTTTCTATGATATCGTGATTTGGTTATGTATTTGATACATGAAGCAAATATCAAATCCAAATTGATATCACTAAATGATTGTTTGAGGTGTTCTCATGTATTTGTGAAATACTATAGAATTGTTTACAGAAACAACAAAATCCTTATGAAGTAGCGTTCGGACTCAAACTTTCATATGTGATATTGAGTATAATATGTCAATAATAAATTACAGTTAAGAATCTTTAAGTTGGAAATGTTTCAAATGAAAGATTGTGGTCGATTCAATGAAAAAGGCTAAGTACATCGCCTTGAATACCGCCGCAATAAAAGCATGTATATAAATATAAATATACAAAATTATAACTGAGCTGAGGGTGATTCCAAATATTGAGAATGTCATAACATTGTTATATGATAACAATGTCACGATATAGTTCAAAATAGAACTTAGAGCTCATTGAAAGTCGAGAGACATACTTCGAATTGTTCCACATGATATAAATAGTTTGACAGCGTGGGAGAGAGTTGATTGACAGAGTGGATAATTAAAACATAATAGCATACCCGTTCACCGACAGACTGATCTAATTGGTTTTGAGAAAACCAATTGGAGAAGTTGGAATAAGATTTCATAATTGATCTCAAGTGCAAGTGAGAGATTGATAGAGTTAGAAGTATGCTCTAGGGGCAATTATGTAATTTGTTACTATATCTAACTCGATAAACAATCTTGTTCAAAATAAAAGGTGATTTCTTTCTATTATATACTTGATATAATGTGTTTTATTAATTAATTAATTTAATTAAAAGTATATTTAATAGAAAATTCATAAATGGTATGCTTTGTGATAATGGTTACAAAATGTTATGACCATGAGTAATTTATCACAATGAAAAAAAAATATCATTTCAAATATTCCTAGTCAAGATGTATCGAGACCGGATACAATACATCCGTTGAGACTAGAGTACATAACACTCTCTGAATGTTGTGCGGTGCATTACTCATGGCTGCTGGGGGCACCAAGGGGCTACGTACCGACATTTGTTGGATACATTTGGAACGACTCACTCGAAAGTTTGATGTTGGTTAATATAACTAAGGTCAAACAGAAAATATCGATGTGACAAAATTACACAGTTCTCTTGACTTGATAATACCGTTGATCTTCAATGTGAAAACTCTGCTTTGATTATAGTTAAATCATGACACAGCGTCCATCGAACGACTATAGTTGGATCGGGTGTTGAAAGTGAAACACTATTCAAGAGAGGATTCGTCTTCTTAGTTATATGATGTTAATATCACGTTCAACTAAAGTCAACTTAAAGTCAAAGTCTCTGCCCAGAGCATTTTGATTAATAATAATTGTTATTATTGAACTAATGACTTTGTATTTGGACTATAAAGTTGAATATGGATGATATTGGAATTTTGACTACCAAATTCCATAAGTCCAAAGTAATATAGTTTAGACGAAGAGAATTAATTTAAATAATAATCACAACCGGGTAACGCTTAATAAAGTGAAATTGGATTTTATCGAAACCAAGTAAGCGATAAATTTAGCCAAAAAGTCACATCTCATGCTAAGTGACGTGTGAACGTTAATATTTGAATAGTTCAATATTAATCGCTGACCAAATTTACACCTAACGGGTTAACCAAAACGATGAATGCTCTTTTGACCAAACGATTTAATTAATTTGTAATTGCTATAAATTGATTAAACTAATTAATATTTATAAAATATTAAGTACAAAATTTTATTTTGATTTGATGAACAAATATTATTAAATATAATTATAATAGTTATAAATATATTATCGATATACGATATCGATACGCGTTAAATTGGATTTAATTGCAAAATATTTTTTTCTGACTTTAAATGGTTTTGAAGCCCATATGTGGGACTGAATATTTCGACTATAATGGAGCATAAGGACGGCAAAATGATGGACTAGATAGGCTTGGGTTGAGTGGATAAAAGGAAAGAAAGAGTAAGAGAGAAACATGGATCTTGATTCTAACTTCTCTTTTTATTCGTCCTCTAAATAAGCATCTCAACCCACTCACTTTTCAAACTTTAAAGCCTCTATCATATCTTACCTCTGGCCGAAATCTAGTGCTCCCATCTTATTCGATAGCCGGTGGTCATCGATTCAAGAACTAGCACTCTAATGGGTTGGAAATCGGTTCGAGGAGCAAATTTCATCGTCTCAAGGTGCACTTACAGGCTTTGGATTTAAGGTATATTCCTAATCTATTTTGAATATTAATATAATTATATAATGTTTATATATCATATATTATTATTAGTTAAGTGACGATTCCAACATATAAATATATTGTCACAATCAAATTGGTTGTATATGTACATATTTTTTTATATTAAAAAAATTAGTGATGTATATAACTAAAGATAGCACGACCCAAAAAAACAATTTTTTTTATTTTTCAAATAATTTAATATACAACATTTATATATATATATATATATAGTTTAAAATTTTGAATATCGCACTATACTTATACAATTTATATATAAAGTTTCATAAGCATAGTAATTTCGACGGAAATAAAAATAATTATATATTTGTGTGTGTACATATTATATAAATATTATTTAAATTAATATTAATATATATATATTATATAAATTAAGGTTTATATTTTATAAAATTAAATTATTGCTTAACATGCTCTCGGCAAGAAAAAAAAATTTAATATTTATTCAATAGCCAAATTAAAAATAGATTTTAAAATTTGTTTTAAATCATAAAATTACATTTTAAATATTTAAAATTACAAAACACCAATTAAAAGTTTACTAAAAATTTAAAATTCTAAACTAAGTTTCAAAATTAATTTTTTTATTAATTTTAATTAATATCCAATCGGATATTTGTTTTTAAAATATATTTCAAATTAAAAAAAATTAATATCAGAACCATGCATATTACCTGGTATATATTTATTTAAATTATATATTTTGTATATTTTAAAATATTAATATACATATATATTTTTATTATTATATTATTTATACATACTATAGATATATACAGGTTTAAAATAAAAAATAATTATTTTTAATATAATATATATTGTTTTCGACTTTAAAAAAAATTCAATGTAGTTGATAAATGATTTAAATATACTTATATATTTACGATATATATTGTTAAACTTTCATACATATGTTTATAAATATATATATATAATATAGTTTATATACACACATATACACGTATAAGTATTTATAACATTCGTATAAATTAATATATACAAACATACATTTGTACAATATATTTGTATATTGGATGAGCTAACGTGTCTGTTGCGGTATAAATCCCAGCACTTATACACGGACATATTATACCTTGCACGGATTGATTTGTTACACAGGCACACACGCATAGACACACACACACATGTATATATATAATATAACATTAACCAAAAATTATAAATTCATCCTATAAATTTAAATAAAATAAAGATTATATTTAAAAGGTAATTTAGAGATGTTCTAAATAAATTAGACTCATAGGCCTAATAAATATCCAAAATGGTAAAAAAAATCGCTTATTTCTTCCGCTGTAGGCTGGCTCAATTCCAACTATATCATTAATCTATAGAAAACTCTAGATGATTTGTTTTGTAATTGTTCCAAACAATCACACGTACGTAACCCCTTAATGCCCCTAACACTCGTGAGTGATTCATTTTTCATCGTATGGACAGCAGTATGTACACTAATTTCAACGGATGTATCAATTTCACATTCTCGGCATATTTTGACTAGTACAATTTAAGGATAAGTACTTACACGATTCATTTATGTTTTCAAGATAATGTACTGTTTTAGATGCTCAAAACCAAGGTACATCAAATGATAGCATTTCGATGTCAATTTCAATTATCAGAATGATGAACATTAGAAATAGTGGTTCCTAGGATTTATTCAAACCGAAGTGCTTGCAGCCATGCTCATACTACAACTTGAACCGCGTCATTTGGATGAAAAACAAGAGTTGTGCTTGTTTGATGTTTTTTGGAATATTGTCAAAAATAGTATGTCAATGCTTCCTTTGGCGAACTTTATAAAGCGGATGATATGATGGGTAAGAAGAAGTTTGTCGTCATTGCATAAACGGTCACACAAGCTTTGCATTGGTTTAAAAATCACAAGTAACAAAGTTTGAAGGCGGGAGATATTGACACACGAAGTAAGGGAGAAAACTAGTTGAAAATATCCGGTAGATCGATCGACAAACATGCGCCACTTGTGTGCTCCAAGAAATCAGTGGAACGAACCAATCCCTCAACTTTGACCTTGTAAACATTCTGGTTTATGATCAATGGAAGAGATCGAAGAGTCAAACCAGTCACATGAGATACTGACCATTTGGTCGATAGACCACCAGCGGAACCAAGGTAAAAATGTCTTATTCGTGAGTGTTTTTGACCATATCATATCCATTTTATCCGTTTTGGTTTTTCGTCTATGTGAACTCTTTATGATGATGATTTGAAGTGTTTTGGAGGCAAGATCATGAGTGATGGTAGAAACAAGTCTAGGCAAAGTACACCGAATCGAGTTGCATAACAATCGTAAGTGATTACGATTGACTAGTTGAGTTCCAAAATAAAGTTCTTATCATGCTAATCAATTCAAGTCTGAATGGTTAAGTGTCAAGCTTGAGAAGATAAGCAACGCTCCCTAATGGTTGAGTTCTAGGTAAGTGTCGTTGTAGTGGGGATGTTCCAAATTAAGTTTGTATGAGGATTTACGAGTTATCATTGTTGAAATGGTTGACTATCGAAATCAAATCGTCATGAAAAGATGCGATGACCCATAAATTGTAGATGTTCGAACGATTGACTTCCAAAATCAAACCGCCGCAAGTTGTCTTCGAATGTATGACTTTCAAAATCAAATCTTCACATAATGATTCAGTACTTTGTAATTATTCATCATCAAAAAGAAGAGTTTCGAAATTGAACCGTCGAATAAAGTAATAACCGACTCATGCTTGATCCAAATATCGTCAACTTCAAATCGCCTAAGTGGCTCCCACCTGACCAACTAGGGTTGTAAATGAGTCAGACCGAACCGTATGGAGGTGTGTCTGTATCATGTCCTATATGAGATTCGAACGGACCGTATAATGTTTAAATTTGAACATTGTTCGTACGAGCCAGATAACGAACAGACAATGTTCAAATAATAAAAAACCATCGAACATTTTCAAACGAACATAGTTTCGTACATTTTTTCTTGTCAGAATTCGTGTTCTAAACGAAAATCGTACGGACACGGACCGAATGTCTTACAACCTTAGACCGAGCTAGACGTCTGACAATTGTACAAAATTTACACCCCTATGACCAACCTACATAATAACCGATTCATGCTTGATCCATCCAAATATCGCCAACTTCGAATCATCTAAGTGGCTCCTACCTGACCTGCCTACGCCATAACTGACTCATGCTTGATGGTCATGTTGCATCTGGTATCAAATGAAGCAAGTGGCTCAAAGGACGATAAATTGATCTGGCCGATCCCTTCCTGTAGGAGTTAAGAGTGGAGCAGCATAGAGTAGATGGTCCATTGATGCAGTAACACACTAGTACCTTGTGTATGTTCACTATTTCTACATAGGTAGGCATACACTTATATATATATATATCTTTTATCCAACTAACTCTGAGATTGCAGGACTTTACTGTACAGTTTCTAGTTTCTACTTACGTGGTCAACCTGTGCACAACATGTATCACTTGATACCTGTGTTTTGTGCAACCTAAGTGGTGTAGATGGTAACATATTTCGTCCTGTCCTTTTCTGTTAAATCAAACAATACGTCTAAGCTCCATAAATTCAGCAATTCCACGCTCTTCTTCAAACTTATGGCCCCGGCTTTTCCAGGCGAAAAAACAAATAAAAGAAAATTCAAACAAACTGTTTCACTTACAAGAGGAAACAATTAGTCAGCAGCAGCATAACACTCGGGCCCTACAATTTTTCCTAAAGCAACTCATTTTCTTTTCATTCCTTCAGTTACTCCATTATCCATTCAAACAAGAAAAAACAAACAAAACAACCAAAAGATGAAATCCAAAGAGTTTCAACCAAAAGTTACCATCCAACGACTGAAAAACAATTCCTTAATCACTGTATTATTCAGTATAATAATCTTCTTCATCGGATTTTTCATCGGTACCATCACCAAATCTTCCAATATTTCATCATCACGTCCACCTAAAATCGTGAAAAAATACATAGCAACCCCGTCGTGCAACTTATCGAATCCTCCACACGATCTGTACAGCTTCAGAACTCAATGTTCAGTCGATCCAGTTCCACATGAACAAGTAATTCCAAAAATCATCAGTTTTGTTTACAGCAACGAGTCCCCTTACTCCAAATTTCAAACAAAGGAAGAAAGAAAAATTCGTAGAAAGAAGCCGATCAGAGGGTGGGGTTCGAGAAATCGAGTGTTTTATGATCTGATAGCGTCTGTGAGACCGAAAGTGATAATCGAGCTTGGCACCTTCCTTGGTGCCTCGGCTTTGCATATGGCTTCGGTTAGCCGTAATCTTTCGTTGGAGTCTACAGTTATATTGTGTTTAGACGATTTTCGAGGTTGGCCGGGCTTTCAGAATAGGTTTCCATCCGAAGTTCCATCTTCCTATCAAGGTCAGGATGACTTTCTATGTATATGTTACACTATTTCTTATTCTCGCATAAACGTAAGAAATTCTGAATAAAATATGCATTCGCCTCACAACACATACTTCATGCACTCTCAGAAGAGTTTACTGTCACTTATTCGGCATCTCGGTACTTTGGCTAGATAAACTACTCAACTACCCTTTGGTGGTATATATGACAAACGTTCCTCTTTTTTAATGACTCAAGGTTTTTAAAATGGGACTTAAATCGTAAATAGTAAAGTTCAAATTCTAAATCAAAATTGCATTTATATCATGAATCATTGATTCGATAAATTCATACCACACACGCGAGCATACACTTGTATAATAAAAAAAATTGTTTGTCAATGACCGCTAGCTTAAGTGATAAAGCCTTTAGAATATTTTGGATATTTTGGATTTAAACTACAGAGACATCAGTGAGGCTTGCGATCATATCCTAACCGATTACCATTTAAAAAACAAAAAAAAGGTTCACGTAGGTTATTAAGTGGAATTAAATGTGTTAAACCAACAACCTTCTTTACATATCAATAATTTACATTTTTTAAATTTTGATTTGATGATTGAGCTTCTAAATTCAATCCTAAAATCAATTTATCTTTCTCTTGTGTCATCTTTATTTTGTTTTCAAAACAATAAAATTTGCAGCATATATTCAGATAAGTATCTAAATTTGTTTGAACTGGGAACTCCAATTTTAGTTGAGCTTTAACTCGGAATTTAAGAACTGAATCATAATTGGAGAGATTGGATTCGAAAGGGAATTTTCATTGTCAGAGTTTTGTAATCATTGGATGACTTATGATAGCATTAAAACATTATGAAACTAAAATACTCACTATTCTAAAGGTGATGCAATGATGTTACGTCAATTCATGATGAACGTGATTGAAGAGGGTGAAAGCAACAGAGTGATGCCAATGCCATTTTCTACGAGGTCTTCACTGGGGGCATTGTGTGATCTGGGTATATATGGAGACTTGATCGAAGTCGATGCAGGGCATGATTTTCATTCAGCTTGGTCAGACATCAACATGGCATGGGCAGTACTTAGACCAGGAGGTGTATTATTCGGACATGATTACTTCACATCTGCAGACAATAGAGGAGTTAGAAGAGCTGTAAATTTATTCGCCAAAGTTAAAGGAGTTAAAATCTTGCCCAACGGCGAGCATTGGGTTCTTTCCCCAAAGCCACTCGGCTAAAAAAGAATTTGTAAAAAGAAATAAACTTGATGACCTGTGATCAAATTGATCACAAATTTTTTATACCGTTAATTA
Organism: Allium fistulosum; assembly: GCA_030737815.1. Taxonomy (NCBI): domain Eukaryota; kingdom Viridiplantae; phylum Streptophyta; class Magnoliopsida; order Asparagales; family Amaryllidaceae; genus Allium; species Allium fistulosum. The sequence continues at coordinate 93,765,787 of CM060905.1, forward strand.
AAGTGATATCTATTCAGCATACTCACTACATTTTACCCAACATGCATAAAGTCATTTGAAACAAAGATATTAAGATTATGAGTCATTTATTATAGGAGCATCATCTTCTTCTGGCTTCACATAGAATTCAATGTATGCAATACGGCTCATTTGCTGTCCATGATCACTGAAAGCATGTTGACCGGTTGGTTTAGCAACTGAAACCAAATGTTGAGTTTTAAGCATTCCTCCTCTCCCAACTGATAGTTTGCTTCCCCTGTTATCTTTTAATACGCTGCTTGGAATATTCGAGGTTGTTGCTTGAAGAAATTTATACTTGTACCTGCATGAATAGGAAACGATACATAATATTATATTAGTTTGGGGAGAACCTGGCTTTTTATGATGAAAGGTATACTAGATATATGTACCTGTATGAGACTTGTTGGTCGCACTGGAATGCAATCAAAAGATCGGTATGTGCATAGTACTGAAACTCTATCTGGTGAAATGGTTAAACAAGACTGAAGATTAAAATCATCATAAATATAGAAAATATGGCAGACAAAAGCCAGTTTGGAGACCATACATCACACTTTCTTTACTCTACATTATCTTAAAACTGCCGTTAATAAATGAAAGCTGTCAGAGTGGAGGCGACCCTATGTTCTCTTTGGTCTCTATAGTAAAACCGAGGTTTCACTCACCATAAAATTGCAAAATAAACTATCTGAGAACAAGATATTGCTTTTACTATGTAATTCCTCCCAAAGAATGTTCTTGTTTCTCCCAACAGATGTCTCGAACTGATACTTACTTTAATAAATAGTTAATAAAGATATTCAAATATTTACAGCTTAAAACCTTCTCTTTTTCTTTTTTCTTTTTTGTTTTCCTACTTCCTTTTTTTTCGCACAATTCAAATATTGTTAGAAAATGTCTAAATTTTCTAGAAAATTTCAAATATAAAAACCCTGGTGTTTTCTAATAAATAAATTTAATTTTTCAGAGGATATAAAATTTTGCTAAAAGGTTCATTTTAATTAAAATATACCAATTTTTTTCCAAAACGCATTTTTTTTCCAAAAAGTATAAACTACTAAAAATAATTTATTTATTTTGTAAATGTTTAGAGATTGAAAAAAAATCAATATTGTTATCAAATTTCAATATCATTAAAAAAATTGAAATTGTACCAAAAAACAATTTCTTTCCACTAAAATCAATTTCCCTAAAAAATAAAAAATTATTAGAAAGAGAAAATTATTATAGGCATTAAAAATTACAAATATTTACATTTTTAATGTAATAAACTGAATAACATAAAAAAATATTGGTTAGTTTTTACTGTTGCACGGTAGTACAGGTTTGTTTTGGAATCAAGTTGGGTTTGGATCCAGGGCCGAAATTTCATTGAGTTTGAAATTTATTTTCTTCCCAGATTAGCTTTCCACCTCCTAATCTAATAGTAATTCTGAAACATGCAGTTGTCAAGTTAAGGGGTAGAATGAGACCCCATCAAGGCCCCTTCACGTTGTTTCTTAACTTTATTTGGTCAGAAATGACTTTTACTGTATGAAAATGTTCCCATGTTTATGTTTGACAACGATTTTTATCAAGACAAAAACACTTTTGCTGCAAGAGGTTTCTAACCATAAAGCATTTCCCAAAATCACTTTTGACCGACCTACTGTGAAACTTAATACCAGCACCTGGTGGTGTTTGAAATTCTAAAACAAAGAAAAAAAATAGTGTCCGATAATACTACAAAAATAGTGGCATCAGTGCAATGAATTGCATGACCTTCAGTTAATGTTTTAGACAGAAGGAATTAAAAAGGAGACGGAAATTGAACAACGTCATTCATAGTGCACTATTGGCAAAAAATTCGTTATGGGTTTTCTGGTTATCCGGTTGTACTAGTGCACTCATGATCGAACTTAAATTCATTTTGGATTATACTACTGCACTCATTAAAAAAATCATTATGAGTTTTATTTGAGTTTATCCATTATATTCAGAAATGGTAGTATGTTACTAGGAAGCGTAGCAAATACTATAGGACTTTAATAATATAAGAAGATCGCTACTTATCTGCTTCAAACGGTAGTTTGATAGCAAGCTAAGGACTTAAGGCATATGTTTCTCTTATTTATTAAGTTAAAACGCGCTATGTTGTGTGAGCTTAAGTGTATGGAGAAATAGGGCTGTCAATGGACACCCAAAAAATCTGAAATTTGTCCTCATCCATATCCGATAAGCGGATAAATATCCAATATTCGTTAACACGGATACAGATGTGGATACGAAGGCATCCGCATTTGAAAATTATCGATCCGGTTTTTTTAGAGATTGTAGTTTATATTATGCGTATTTTATTACAATAAAAGACACGTACTTATTGTTTTATTAATTTAGTAGCTTATATCATAATGCATTTAATGCACATTAACTGTTCAAAACTATTTATTATCATCATATATTTGTTTATTTTTCATGCTTTTATAATTAATGGAATTGAAAGGAAAATATGTTAAACCAAAACTTGCAATATGTATTTCTTGATTTATTGATCGTCATCGGATATGATAAATATCTAATACGAGCACTACGGCATGCACTTCGCGCGTGATGAAGACACCTGAATGGTGTTGTACAAAATATATTTGTTTAATACGTTTAAAAGGAATTGTTTTCCACAAATATTTAGCCATATGTTCGTGCTGAATCATACATAGTTAATTTGAATTTTTATTTCTAAGTTGCAATATTTAATTTTTTGTTAGTTTAAAATTTTATTTATATTATTAATTTATAAAAAACAAATTTGTAAAATAGTTTATTTGTTAGATCCTATTTTTAAGTAATATGAAAACTTGATAATATTTATAGAGAAAATTTTGAATCTGCAAAGGAAGCTTAATTGTCAGATCATATTTTTGAGCTATACTAAATCTTGAAAATATCCGTAGAGAGAAATTTTTGGTATTTCATACTGACATCAAAAGAATGTGACACCAAATGTATTACAGTCTTTAATAAAGAAATACATATAGAGGCAATTTTAAAAATTCACGGTCGGACCAAAAGCTTGCGCTTCCAAACCAACTATTAATAAATAAAGATGTACGTCTCTATCTGCGGATATGATAAATATCTAATATAGTCCATTTCTGTGGATATTTCAGAAGCGAATGTGTATGCTAATATGATACTATCTGTATTCAAAAGTATCCATTGATAGGCAGGTCTATGGAGAAATGATTGTATATATGCACTTGCATGCATGAGTCGTACCTGTAAGTCACCATGTCCTTCACCCTTGAAAATAACAGCTGGTGGATCAGGATGAAGAAGTAGCTGGATGTTCGAACCTGGCCACTCAAGATCATCTATTGCTTCTTTCAACACTGCAGACTGAATGCATATACTGTAATATTAGTTAATCTTGGATAAGAATATGCATAAATGTGGAACGGAATATGAGGTGAGAATACCCTAACGGTGAAAGTAACAGGAACATTTCCTGCAGGCTCGAAATTGTAATCCCAGGAACTAGTTTCTGGTATCCTTGTTCTTATCTCTGCATATATGCAAGTGTCTGGAGAGTCTACTGACCTACAATGGGAATAATATGCATTTTGCGCTGAGTAATTTTCTAAATTATGCCCATTCAAAATATATTGCGCATCTCAAGAGTTGACAAGTTAGCAACCCCATCGCCGTGGTTGCAGAGGGGCCAACACCCCCACTCAAATAAATGATTGTCAATGCCTTTGGTAATAAAAAAAAGTTGGAATATGTCCAATGAAATTCAACAGTTATGTCTGTTTGAAATGAACTGTTGCATCCTTTCATTTAAAATTGAGACCAACTTCCGCCTATGAATACAGTTGCAGAAGAAACACAACAAATCTTGTGGATAAAACCTCATTGCACCCTTATTATCGAAGTGTTTCTTTTGATTTTGATTCAAGCAGTTGCAACTTGAGTCAGACAAGCTCTGTTGTTTCTTAAAAGAGGGTTTATTTTTTCATTGCGATTGTGGAAACAGAAACATATGTTAAAAGATAGTGAAAATGTGCTCCGGGCTTCAGATATACTTTCTTAAAAATACACCTCTTCCAACATTGAGTGCTTCAAGATAAATAACAATAAATAATTCTTGATAGATTTGAATCTAATTTTTAATGGTATTGCATGATCATAAATTCTAATAATAAAACATGACCATCTATAGCTTACAATGATGTAGATAATGTAAAGTTGAATAAGAACATAATGACATATATCTCTTGTGCCCAAAGCAATGCAATTATGTTGCAATTTAACAGCCAGACAAATCAAACATGTATAAAATATTATCCTTTAACCTAGATTGATTCTAGCTTGGCAAGGCCCATTAAAGTCCAAAATACTTGCAGAAATACAAATAAATGGAAAACAAACAATATATTGACAAATTAATCCATTAATAGATTGCACTGACATCCCCTCTACTCCATTTCATTTCAAGGCATGATAAAGAACATCAAATATATATAAGCAAAAATGCATACTTGAGCATAAGCTGCATATCAGGGCCAGGATATCGAATCTCAATCACCGGAGCATGCCCGGGTGCTGAGAAAGTATTGAGACAATCAACAAACAGCCCTAAACTCAACCCAAACCTTGGTCTTCCTTCGGCAGCGTACTCATATACTGTAAACAGCTAGAAACAAAAAAAAAAACAAAAAACAAGAAAGGTTCGGTTTACATAACAATTGGTTGCATGAAATCATTATATATGGAGATTGCAATTTTAGGCAAACAAAACAGCAATTTCGTACATACACTGTGAACTACAATTACATTGGTTGCATGAGCAATTGATTTCAGCAACTTGGATTCTCTGCAAAAGCCCTAAATCGCAAAGGAAAAAAAAATTACCTCGCGCTTTAAATAAACTTTGGCTTGAAGGCACCCACTTTCCTCAACAATTAAGACAATACCATGTTCAGAAACCTCGACCACTGCATCCTAATAACAAAACCTCGAAATAAGGGAAGAAACCGAAATAAAATAAGGGGTGTTTTAGAAAAGGGGAATCCACCTGATGTTTTTTCCATCGAACCGAACTGAGAGCATCGACCATGCCTTGAACGCTGTCCAGGTGGCATATCAGATCTGGAGCGTCGTCGCTAGCAGAACTCATTTCCGACTTTAATTTTTATCAAATTTCCTGGGGTTTATTCCCGCCTAATATTTGTTTCAAGTGAGGAGCGTTGGCCTGATGTAAATTTCAATAGGTGTAATTGGCACGCTACTTCTATATCCACCCCCAGCCGTTAAAACGTAAAAAGAATATAATTACCATTTTAACCTCAATACATAATTTTAACAGGAAATTACTGACATTTCGTTTCCTACTCTCTTGTTCTAGAAAACAAATCCATTAGAGCAAAACCATAATAGTACCGAACATGATGATTGTGGTTGTTTTAAATTTTCAACATTCATAAAAAAAATGTAATAATAACGAAAGAGAAGTTTAAAATTTCAAGTCATTACGACAACAATAGAAGAACGAAGGAAAGAATAGAGGGATGACGGAGAGTGGATTGTTTTCTCTTCTTTTTGTTTTTTCTCAAAACAGGAAAAACAAAATAAATTTATTTTTCAATTTTATATGTCTACTTCGTTTTTCAAATTGATTGTTTTTTAAAAATACTTGCGTCGTATGCACGTTTTCACATTTTTTGCATAAAAACACAAAACTAAAAAGGACAAACCAAATGAGATCTCATATTTCTTTTTCTCAGCTTTCATTTTGTAAAAATGTTGGGCTGTTGTTATTCTACAATTTTCCCTCTGATAATGCGTGCTTTTACTTGGTATGTTTGAGAAATGTTTTGCCACAATTATTAGAAGTTGATATAAACCTAGTTAACGAAGTAGATTAAATTGATGAGAAACCTAGTATGAAGCCCACTAGGAATTAGACTAAAACTAGTATGTGACTCTCCATGTTTATACCAAAACCTAGTGTACTCAACTACAAACTTAAATTTTTGAGGATTTTATTAGATCACATTGTCGGATGAAGCGAAAGATGGAGGAAGAAATAACTATGGGCGAAGAGCCTGAATGAATTCAATAAAATAAAGTGAGGAGTACTAGTGGAATTTTGTGGGGTGGAAAAAAACAAGGTGTAATATTTAATTTGTACAAGCTCTGGTGGAAATGCAAGATAGGGAGCTAATAGAATTAGCTTAATTGTCACATGTTCTCTACATCAATTACCAATTATTATCTATTTTGAAAAAAAAAATCTAATTTTGAAAATGAAATAACATCAATTTCATTTTGTCAAATTGTAAAATAAGAGTGCAGAATTTTTCTATTTCTTGGTATTTCGTTCATTTTCTCCAATTTTAAAATCAGACCTAGCAGCAAAGTTCTTTAACTCGTGCTTATTTTTTCAAGATGTACTAGAAAATACGAGCTTATTGTTAAAATAGGTAAAGTTGAGCCTATTCCAAAAATATTAATTAAAACACATTGTTTATTGTGTATTATAAATTGTCTATCTAAATCACTTCTCATATTTCCTGCGCTCCCTCTGTAATTTGATTTATATGTTATGTGCATTTTTTCCTAATTTGTCATTATCAAAAAGATAGTATACTATTATCGATGTTTGATTTCAAATAAAGGAAAATTACATGGTATAACCGATATGTTATGGATGTTATAATAATAATTTTAAAAGATGTCTAAATTCAAAATTTCATAAGTAGACTTTTGTGCAAAATTGTAAACCTACTTTGATTTTTTTCATCGGTTAAGGCTAACCTTCTATTTGTTAACTTGAAGTTTTAAAACATATATATATAAAAGGGGAAATTGGTTTAAAGGACAAACATTTGTATTTTTTTAGCCTCAAGAACACAACCTCTATATTTTAGCCACAAGAACAAACATTCTCCTAAAATTAGTCATAAGAACAAACCATCAAAATTACCAACCACCACTCCTTGCATCACCACCAACCGCCATCACCAGCATCACTAGCCTCGTCGGCGCTTCCAACACCCCGACAATCGTCAAAATCTGAAATTTTAGTAGCAGGTTCGACACTACTGCTGTGTAATATCGGTTTTCTTTTATTAAATAAAATAATACTATGTAGTATCATTAATGTCATTATAAGTTAAAATATACATATACTTGTACTTTTCCAATTTAAATTTACTTCTTCATAATCATCATGAATACACTCCTACTATACATAAAGAAAAGGTGCATCGTTAAATTTTAAAAAAAAGTAAAAACTGATACTGCACATTATCATTTACATCTAATATTAAAAAACTGCTACTATCAAACGTATATCTACTATCAAAAAACTACTACTACCAAATATAAATCTACTATCAAAAACTGCTATTATCACATGTGTATAAAACTTCTACTATCAAATATGCATAAAACTGCTACTATCAAAATGTATATAAAATTGCTGCTATCAAAATGTGTATATAGTATCATTTACTGCTATTATCAAAAAACATAAAATGTGTATAAAACTGCTACTATAATTTATAAATACTATTAAATATGTACAAACTGCTACTATAATTCATAAATAATATTAAATGTGTATAAATTACTACTACAATAAAATAAAATAAAATTCATAAACTACTACTACAAACATAATAAATACATACTTCACCTATAAAATGGTACATTTGTTCAAAAACTACTGCTGAAATTCATAAACTGCTACTAAATTTCATACTATAATTCATAAACTGCTACTATAATTCATAAATACTATTAAATGTGTATAAACTGCTACTACAATTCAAAAAAAAATAACTACAATTCAGAAACTACTACTACAAGCATAATAAGTATTAAAAATAAAATAAAATGATACTATAATTGTAATTTTTATTACAAGTCAAATACAACAAAGAACATTGAACAAAACTGACACTATATAGTATTATTTTATTCTTATTTAATTCAATCAAAAATATTATTACAACTCGTAAAATGCTACTACAAAATAGCATTGTAGTCTAAGATTACACACTCCACCTACAAAATGATATTACAAATCATAAAAATACTACTACAAATCAAAAAAGTTAAATATTTCAAAACTGTTACTACAGTTCACAAAACTGATACTACACAGTGGCACCATCCTTGAAGCTAAAAAATTGTCCTTCTGTTATATTATATTGAAAAGTTTGTCCTTTTAACTAAAAAATTGAGATCATGTCCTTGAAGCTAAAAAAATTTGATGAATTTTGTCTTTCATACTATTTTCTATATATAAAATCACAAAGTTTATAAACTTATGTTGTTTTTAAATTTAAAACATTGTTTGTGATTATTTATAAATTATACATACATGTTTGTTATTTTGATTTAAAATTTATAAAAGGTACTTTCAAGTAGAATCTTAGGTTTAATTTTTAAACCTTCCTATGTTAAAATTGGATTTAAAATTGTTAATTCTTGAATTCAAAACAATCAAAACCATATTTTAGTATATGTGTGTGCGCGTGCGCAATTGTTATTATATATATATATATATATATATATATATATATATATATATATATCTTTGTATGTATATATATCTTTGTATGTATGTATCTATCTATGTATGTATGTATCTGTATGTATATACACACAATTGTTACTTTATGTATTAAAAAAGGAAAACTTTGAACAACGATGACACGTATAAATGGACAAATTTGTTTTTTGCGGTGTAAATCCCAACGCCTATATATGGTCACATTAGTTGTGTACACTTCATATTTGTTACACATGCATTATACACACCTTAGTGTATCTGTTACACTCGTAAATCAAAACTCATTTAATTTAAATTAAATAAAACTTCCTTTCAACAAATAAAGTAGAATATGGTGAATAGTTTATAAAAGTAGTCAGTGTTATTTCTGATTGATTAAACATTCATTGCAATGACCTATTGAACAGTTTACATAATTAACAATTTGACTCTTTGCCTACACAAAATAATAATAAAAAGCAATTAATTATCACACACATATACATACATAAGTATATTTGATATAGTATAATTTATATAAACAAAAAAATTATGAAACTCCTTTAACAATTTAAATAAAATGAGATTTTATTTAAAAACAATATTAGATTGGATCTAATAATTCTTTAGATTTTATAAGCCCAACAGATCCAAAATACAATTTTTTTTTAAATCCGCCTAATTTGCCCGCTTTAGAATTGCCTAGTTCCTTCATCGTTCATACCTACTTATGAGTATGTGTGAATAAGGTTTTACATCGGTGTTGATGAAGTCTTAGTTCAATGGACTCGGGTAAGTATTTGAGATTCGAGAGAGGAATGATCCTATGTTATGTAAGTGATAGCGAACCAGCTGGGTAAACCTTAGGGGTGTGAGTGTAAGAAATTGGTTGGTAAGTTGTGTATTTGGTCGGTAAATCAGTAAGTGGTAATTTGGTCTATGAGTGTTTTTTATGTTTAATATGATAGTTGTTGGTTTATATTTTAGCGTTTTTAACTCATTAGATTGTGCTAACTTAGTGAGTGCATGTGAGACAGGTGAAGCTATGAGATTGTGTTTGTAACGTACTTTATTTGTTATACCTTAGGTGATGCTTAGGAGTTACTCGTATAAAAATTTATGTCTGGCATGTGTTTGTTTGTCTAGATGCCCCATAGGTACTCTTAGTTATGTAGATCAAGAGAAATGTGTAAAGATTGGATGCTTGCTTTAGTATGGTTGCAAAAGTCTTAAAGCCATGCGAGGTGGATTAACTCTCACTATACCAAAAACACCAAATAACAACGACTTAGAGCCGTTCTTAATCCATTTTGCAATGGTCTCAAGCTGTTGTTAAATAAGGTGTGGAAAATATTTAATAACGACCCAAGTCATTGCTAAACACATTGGCAACAGCCGTTTTCTCCCACCAAACCATGTATTGGATGGTATAGCAGCAACGATTCAAAATATATTTTTTTGATTAAAATGGGTGAACCTCTCACGGAGGAGAACACTCATGACGACGACTCAAAATATTTAGCAACAGCTTTAGCTTATTGCTAAATTCTACAACAAGGACAGCTTAAAGTCATTATGAATTACAGTATAGTAATGCCTAAGAACCTTGTAAATTTCAAATTAGCAATGGCCTCTTTCCATTGTTTTTTTATACCCAGAATCGTGGACATTTTTGTCTTGAAGGTAACATTATTTAGGCATGGCTCTTAGTTGTTGCAAACTCATGTGCTATTTTTTTAAATGTTTTTATTTGTTGCTTCTGACAGAATCTATATACACAATACTAAAATATAAACATACTATAGTTAAATGTGTAGAAAACAAAATCTGTACAAGTTGTATATTCAACAAATGTATATAAAACAAAATGTGTATGAATCGTGCATTCAACAAATTTATTAAAAAAATGTATACAAACGTACATTCAACAAATGTGTATGCAACATAACTATTAATTTGCATTTGATGGATACAAAGAAGGAAGAAAACAACAAGAGTTTGTACATTCAACTAAGTAAGAAGAGTCTTAGTTTTGCATGTTGATCATCTTGTCATCGACTTCTTTTGTGCTTATCTTGCCTTTGAACATAGCAGATTGTACTCTAAAACATTTTACGGACGGCTAAAGGCTGTCGGGCTGGGGCACCGACCCATGTGCTGAATTTCACTTTATCTTTAGCCACGTGGTTCAGAAATAGGCAGGCATTCTACCGATGTCTGGTCCACGTAGCTGAAGACAAAAGTGAAATTCAACATACGGGTCTTGTGCACATGCTAACCCAACAACTTTTAGTTGACAATTTAAGGTTTAAACGATCGACCAAAGATTTTTAGGCCAACGGGTGCGCCCATTAATACGAGAACTTGTGGCCGACGGTCTAAGGTTTAGACTGTCAACTATAAGTTACCAAGTCAACAGGCGCACCCATAAATGCGATAGTCTATGACTAACTGTCTAATTAAAGAGTCAAATCTGCTCCTTCAAATCTGAATATAGTTTCGCCTGCTTGGATGCTACTCATAGCTCCTCGTTTCTAGCTGAATAGATGATGGTTGAGGAATGCATGGTTCTATCAAATTAAGTGTTGATCATTGTCAGTTAACATATGATGGTTGATGAAGAATTGCATGTTTAACTTAGATGATTACCCAAAAGAAGTATCAAAAAACACCATTCTTAGTACAATATGTCCAAATATATTAGTTTACCTAAATCTAGGCGAATAACATGATTTTTACCATCATAAGTGCCATGAAAACAGGTTCCTAGAACCTTGAAAATAACGTGATTCACTTCATAAAAAGTGTCAAACATTTGTATTTAAGTGCATGGAAATAAATTAATAAATAGTCATAGTTATAATGTAGTAGCCACTTTAAGATGAGATAATCTACTTCTTAGCAGCATAAGCGTGAACAAAAAAAGGATGCTAGATAGACAAAATGAAACAAGAGCTTTGCCTGAAGCGATAAAACAAGTTTGAATATATGCAGAGTTGCAGACAAAATCTCTGATTATTAAAGGTTTAAATCATCAAGCAAAGGCACATATACTTTCAAGGATAGTGGGAATTACATAAGAAAACACAATATTAGAAAGTAACATAACAATCAAACAAGAGCTATATTTTTTTCATCTTAATCTTTCAAACAATATGAACCACAATGTAGTGAATATGCATCCACTACACTTACTAATCCTGGGTAAAACGCTAAAAATACAAAGAGGTAAAAATACCTGAACATAACGTTACCAAAAGGAATCAAATTGTGCTCCACTAATGATGATCAAAACTCCATTGATGCCTATGATCAAAATTCCACTAATGCCTAGGAAAAAATAGAATATTATCTTATCTTTTCTGGAATACAGCAGGAAAAATTATTAACAGGGAAAAATCAAACTAACTAAACAAAACGTAATAGAATATCTCAAAAAATACAAACCAGTCTATTATCATACTATAGTATATGGTTCAACTGTATCACTTGATTACTTCAAAGTAAAGATGGAATGAGTATTATCATCTCTGCATCATATGGTTAAAATGATCAAGATTATTGGTGTGATAAATATCTCTATAAATATTGTTTTCTACAATGAAAAGGTTGTTGAACATGAACAAGAGGACCGCTTTTCTTATAGCATGCCCATGTTAAAGTGTTTACATTTTTAAAATAAAAATTATTCAAACCAGTACATGTGTTTATGACTTTGTATTCAAAGTGGAGTGATCAATTTATTCATTTCTTAGACTAACCAAGCAATTAAAGTGCACAAGAACTAACCCAATGCATAATAACCAATCTAATGCATATAGTAGATAAGAACAAATAACAATCGGTGTAGCTTAAGAGTCATGCATGTATCACCGAGGGAGGCCAAGCAATGTTAGTATCAAAATACCAAAAAAGAAAAAATAGTAAATTATTAAAAGTTACTATAACTGTGTCATCATAAACAGTCTATCAAACGGTTGTAAATAAACATTGATATCCTTACCTGGTTGTTTTGGCCCAGGAATCAACAATGTCAACATTAAGAACACTCTTTTCATGCACATAGACGAAGGAAGATTATACGGTACTACAATTACTAGCCAACAACTATAAGAATTAGATAGAGAATCATGTGGATCGAAATCATCTGTTGTTATTCCAAGCAAGACATTTCATAGCTTAGCAGCAAAATGTTTGGTTAAAAGAATCTGTAGCTCGCTAGTGAGAAGTGTCACACGAGCTCGCCAATGAGAAGTTTCACATGAATGATGCATTATAGTTGGACCAGACTTTCCATGACTATGCCAAGTCATTGCATCTTCTATCCATGGTGCAGTATACAATCTCCTCGATCTAGAAATTAAAGAGAAATATCTCAACATCTTACGAGGTACTTTGGTGGCTCTTCTCTCTTCAGTAAATGTTGTCTTATATCTTGGTTCGTTGAAATTTGCACAGAAAACCCTGTTTGAATCATCTTTATTGTGCAAAACAATATCATTAATGCATGCATCATAAGTTTTGTAATACATCCCAACTTGTTTAATCATATTCTTCATGTCGATGTACTTTGTTGGTAGCGTGTCATGTTTGTGAGGAATGCGGAATATGGATCTTGAGACTAGGAATAACACTAGAGTGGGGTGAATAGTGTTTATAAGAAATTACCAAATCTTTTTGAGTTTATGTTAATTTGAACACAAATGTATGTAATATTCAGACACAGATATAATCACGGAATCAAACACAGATGCAGAAATAAAGTAAATGCAGTAAAGGAAAGAACACACCGGATTTTATACTGGTTCGGGGTTACCCTACATTCAGTCTCGCACAACTAAGTACAGATTTCCTTTCAAAAGCAATTCAACAATTACAACCCTTGGTTTCAAGTCTACGAGGTACACCCTCCAGAATCACAATCCTCTGGGTAGAGATACTTGATTTCCGGGGCAACAAGTTCACCCAATTGATTTCCAAGGCTACAATCACACCTTTTCTCGCTTGATTGATTTCCAAGGCTACAATCACACCTTTTCTCGCTAGATAGATTACAAAGAAGCCTATAACTATGAATAGCACTTGGATCTTGTTGAGATAGTGATAGAGAATCAAACCAGAGATGATCTAGTTAGATTCAATGTTGATTTCGACAGAGTGATGATAGGATTTTGAATAAGAAAATGTGGAAGAAGAAGAGAAGTGAAAAACCAGAAAATCTGATATAAAATTCGTTGAAACTAACCCCTATTTATAGAAGAACAACAGTCATGTCCATTCGTGAAAGGTTATGGCGAATAGACACTTCTTTTGAAATTCAAATTTTTGGTCCTAACTGACACTATGTCGACATGGGGTACTAGGGTATGTCGACATCCCAAAGGAAAATTTGATGTTTTGATTTTCTTTGAAAATAACCTTTATCTTATATTAAAACTATTTTAAACTTTATAAATATACTTGACTATTGATAAAATACATAGATAAATATAGAGAACAATATATATATATAATTTTACTATAATTTTATATTTAAATCTAAGTATAAATATATTATAATTAAAAGATAGTTTAAAACAAACGAAGTTTAAAAACAAGAATATTTAAGGCTAAAACATCTTTTTGAAAATCATTTGAAAAGATAATTTTTAAGGCTAAAACATTTTGAAAAGCAATTTTGAAAATCATTCCGAAGTTGTTTTGAAAAACATTTTGAAGTAGTTTTGCAAGCTTCTTCCTGCAGAATATCTCATCATGTCAGGACTCGAGAACTTGTATAAAACCAGGATGTTCGTGGGTTTGTAAGCCACTTGTCGTAGGTTTGTAAACTACTTGTCTTGGGTTTGTAAGCCACTAAAAAGGTAGAAACGGGTTCCATCCCAAAAGAAAAATGGAGTGAAGATTTCAGTGCTATTGTGAAGTTTTAACAAAATTCTAGACTCAATACTTATCTTGAAATCTTGATAATCTTGATATTCTTGATACTCATGAGTCTTCAATCTTGATATCTTGAATCTCTATACTATACAGTCTTCATTCTTGGTACCTGCATGGTTAAATCCTGCATATACATATACATCTAAACTATAATGTTAGTATTTATATTTTATAATCTTATTATAAGGTTGTTGTCATCAAAACCATCATCTCAAGGACTAACAATCTCCCCCTTTTTGATGATGACAACCTTTGTTTATAAAATATTACTTTTATCCTAATAACTCCCCCTAAATCTAATAACTCCCCCTTAATCTATGCCTAACTACCCTATTTTATATTTCTCCCCCTTTGTCATCAACAAAAACAAACTAACTCCAAACTATATAACTTTTAGTCTAATATCCTATATGATGATAGTGTTATCATCAATACTTACTTGTAAACCTAAAACTTAGTCCTAAATTACAAACTCTCCTAACTAAGAATCTATATAATAATACTTTTAATATAACATATATAAGAACACACATTATTTATTAATTATATATTTGTTTATATTTACATTTTCGTAGAGATCGTAAAAAAACAAACAACAAATAGAAAAGAAAGAGAAGAAACTAATGTGTGTCTTTGAACATAGGAGATCTATGAACCGAACAATTTGGATAGTGGAAACAGAAATTTCCACGTTGTTCGACAAGATTTCCATCTTTGTCAAAGCACACTTCGCCAACGCAAACGACTTTGTCGTTGTCTTCGGCATGCTCTTCTTCCATTGGTTCTTCTTCTTCTTCTTCTTCTTCTTCACTTTCCTCTTGTTCATGATCTCTTGAAGAGTCCTCGTCAATCAAGATTGGGTTAGCATGATTATCCATAAGAAATTTTTGCAAATTCCTAAGGATTTTGCCTTGCCTCTCTTGTTCTTTGGCCATTCGAAGTCGCATCACTTGGATTTCAGTCATTAACTGAAGGGTATCTTTCAGAGAATCCTCCATTTTCGTTACACGAGCGAGCGTTGATTGTTGAAACGGACCAGAAGTAGGCGATGGGAACGAAAAGGTTGATTTGGAAGAGGAGGCTATAGATAAATTGATTTCAGAAAATAAAACAGAAAGAGAACAGAGAGAATGAAGAAAATTTCGAAATAGGATAAATTTATAACCAATTATTTGAATTTTGGTGGGAAAAATTTTAAAATTTAAAAAACGTTATATGTCGACATGGGTAAAGGGGGTATGTCGACATGGTTCTTGAATTTTTGCCTATTTAATTTATTTTTAATTAATTTTTAATTATACTTGTTATTTATATTTTATATTTCAGTTAATGAACAAATACCTAATTCTCTTCTTAATTTAGTAAATGTAGATTTATTTAAGGGTTTTGTTAAGATATCAGCAATTTGATTTTCAGAATTGATATAGTCGAGAGTAATTACTTCTCTACTTATATTATCTCTGAGAAAATGGTGTCTGATATCAATATGTTTAGTTCGAGCGTGTTGAGTAGTATTTTTGGATAAATTTATTGCACTAGTATTATCACAATAAATTTGTGATTTTGAGATATTTAAACCAAAATCTTTTAAAGTTTGTTGCATATATATTACTTGAGAACAAGCCAAAGCAGCAGAAATATACTCTACTTCAGTTGTTGACAGAGAAACTATATTTTGTTTTTTACTAAATCAGGAAATCAGAGAGTGGCCTAAAAAGTGACAAGTTCCACTTGTACTTTTTCGATCTGATTTACAACCAGCATAATCAGCATCACAGTAGGATATTAAGTCAAACGAATCATTTTTAGGATAAAATAAGCCATAATCAAAGGTGTGTTTAACATATCTTATAATACGTTTTACAACTTTTAAGTGAGTTTCTTTAGGTTGGGATTGATACCTTGCACAGAGACAGACACTATGCATGATATCAGGTCTACTCGTAGTGATATAGAGTAGTGATCCAATCATTCCTCTATATAATTTTTGATCTACATCTTTCGAGAGATCTCCTTTACTAAGGTACTCATTGGTTGCCATGGGAGTGGGTTTTCCACTCGCAGTAGTCAAACCAAATTTACTAACTATGTCTTTAGCATATTTTTCTTGACTAATAAAGATACCATTATCTAATTGTTTTATTTGTAATCCTAAAAAGAAGTTTAATTCACCCATATGACTCATCTCAAACACTTTTGTCATTATTTCAGAAAATTCTTTATTCATTTCAAAACTAGTTGATACAAAAATGATATCATCTACGTAGACTTGTACTAGTTGAATATCATTTTTATTTCTTTTAATAAAAAGAGTATTATCTACTTTACCTATTTCAAAATTTGATTGTAACAAGTAAGATCTTAGTCTATCATACTAGGCTCGAGGAGCTTGCTTTAGACCATATAGAGCTTTCTTAAGTTTGTAAACATGATTTGGAAATTTATCATTTTCAAAAAGTGGTGGTTGTTTAACAAATACTTTTTCTTTTACAAAACCATTTAAAAATGCAATTTTAACATCCATTTGAAATAATTTGAAATTATTATGATTTGCGAAAGCAAGTAGAATCCTAATGGCTTCTAATCTTGCTACGGGGGCAAAGGTTTCATCAAAATCTATTCCTTCTTCTTGACAATAACCTTGAGCGACTAACCGGGCTTTATTTCTAACAACCTCTCCTTGTTCATTAATTTTATTTTTATAAACCCATTTTGTTCCAATTATTGTTTTATTTTCAGGTCTAGGATCAAGTTCCCAAACATCATTTCCAGTGAACTGATTTAATTCTTCTTGCATAGCCAAAATCCATGAATCATCAGTTGATGCTTCTTCTGGATTTTTGGGTTCTATAGTTGATATAAAAGCTACATTACTCATTTGACTTAGTTGGTTTCTAGTTTTAACAACAGATTGAATATCTCCAAGTATATTTTCTACAGGGTGATCTTTTAAAAGTTTAATCCTTTTATTAGGATGATTTAATTCATTATTAGTTTCAGTTGACTCTTGGTTTTGAGTGATTAAATCCTCTTCATCATTTATTTCTTCAAAAATTTTGAAATTTTCATCAAATGAAACATGCATTGTTTCTTCGATGGTATTAGTTCTTAAATTAAATACTCTGTATGCTTTAATTCTATTAGAATATCCGATAAAGATACCTTTGTCGGATTTAGGATCAAATTTATCTAAGTTATCTTTTGTATTTAAAATAAACATTTACTTCCAAAAATTCTAAAATAAGATACCTTAGGTTTCTTTGAGTAAATAAGTTCATAAGATGTTTTATCAGTTAAAGGTCTAATTAAAATTCTATTTAAAATATAACAGGCGGTAGCAACTACTTCTGCCCAAAAGTACTTTGGTAAATTACTATCAGAAAGCATAGTTCTCGCACACTCTTGAATCGTCCTATTTTTATGTTCTACTACTCCGTTTTGTTGTGGAGTTCTTGGAACTGAAAAATTATGAATTATTCCCTTTTTATTGCAGAATTCTTCAAACTTTTCATTTTCAAATTCACCACCGTGATCACTACGGATGGTTATAATTTTTTGAGAAAATTGATTTTGAACCCTTTTTGAAAAATTCTTAAAACATTCAAAAGTATCACTTTTATGTTTTAAAAATATTGTCCATGTAAATCTAGAATAATCATCTACAATTACAAAAACATATTTACTGTGGTTTATTGACTGAATTTGAGATGGAACAAATAAATCAAGATGAAGTAATTCAAGAGGTTTTGAAGTTGAAATCATATCTTCTAATTTAAAAGAACTTTTTCTAAGTTTTCCTAGTTGACATGCATCACATAGACTATCTACTTTAAAATTCATTTTAGGGAGGCCTCTTACTAGATCATGTTTTGACAGTCTAGATAAGAGTTTGAAATTCAAATGCCCAAATCTTTTATGCCAAATCCAAGGGTCACTTTCATTTGCCAAAAGACATAAGTTATCATTTGAAATTTTCATACTAAGAATATAAATATTCTTTTTCCTAATTCCCTCAAATATTATGATTGAATTATTATCTTCAATGCGACACTTATCTTTTTCAAATTTAATTTTATATCCTTTATCGCATAGTTGACTTATACTTAGCAGATTGTGTTTCAGATTCTTAACTAGCAAAACATTAGTAATAATAGGAGTTTCAAAGTCACCGACTTTGCCGATGCCGATCACATAACCTTTTGAATTATCTCCAAAGTTAACCAGTCCTCCATCTTTGTATATTATATCATTCAGCATATCTGTATTCCCAATCATGTGTCTAGAACATCCACTATCGAGTATCCATTTGTTCTTTTTGATCTCCACGGTTTGTTTGTTTTGGATTGATTCCTCAACTCCCATAAAGCATGATTCCTGTACATCAAACAATCTTAGTAGACAACTTGTATTTGAATATTGATTATATGCAGACTCAAGAGAAAATGATGATTTGAATATTTCTAAACATGCATTAACAGATTTCTTAAACATAGCCATTAAAAAAAACTTTTTCAAAAATCAGATTATGAAACTTTTGAAAACTTTGCTCCGATACCAAATGTGAGGAATGCGGAATATGGATCTTAAGGCTAGGAATAACACTAGAGGGGGTGAATAGTGTTTATAAGAAATTACTAAATCTTTTTGAGTTTATGTTAATTTGAACACAAATGTATGTAATATTCAGACACAGATATAATCACGGAATCAAACACAGATGTAGAAATAAAGTAAATGCAGTAAAGGAAAGAACACACCGGATTTTATACTGGTTCGGGGTTACCCTACATCCAGTCCGGCACAACTAAGTACGGATTTCCTTTCAAAAGCAATTCAACAATTACAACCCTCGGTTTCAAGGCTACGAGGTACACCCTCCAGAATCACAATCCTCTGGGTAAAGATACTTGATTTCCGGGGCAACAAGTTCACCCAATTGATTTCCAAGGCTACAATCACACCTTTTCTCGCTTGATTGATTTCCAAGGCTACAATCACACCTTTTCTCGCTAGATAGATTACAAAGAAGCCTATAACTCTGAATAGCACTTGGATCTTGTTGAGATAGTGATAGAGAATCAAACCAGAGATGATCTAGTTAGATTCAATGTTGATTTCGGCAAAGTGATGATAGGATTTTGAATAAGAAAATGTGGAAGAAGAAGAGAAGTGAAAAACCAGAAAATCTGATATAAAATTCGTTGAAACTAACCCCTATTTATAGAAGAACAACAGTCATGTCCATTCGTGAAAGGTTATGGCGAATAGACACTTCTTTTGAAATTCAAATTTTTGGTCCTAACTGACACTATGTCGACATGAGGTACTAGGGTATGTCGACATCCCAAAGGAAAATTTGATGTTTTGATTTTCTTTGAAAATAACATTTATCTTATATTAAAACTATTTTAAACTTTATAAATATACTTGACTATTGACAAAATACATAGATAAATATAGAGAACAATATATATATATAATTTTACTATAATTTTATATTTAAATCTAAGTATAAATATATTATAATTAAAAGATAGTTTAAAACAAACGAAGTTTAAAAACAAGAATATTTAAGGCTAAAACATCTTTTTGAAAATCATTTGAAAAGATAATTTTTAAGGCTAAAACATTTTGAAAAGCAATTTTGAAAATCATTCCGAAGTTGTTTTGAAAAACATTTTGAAGTAGTTTTGCAAGCTTCTTCCTGCAGAATATCTTATCATGTCAGGACTCGAGAACTTGTACAAAACCAGGATGTTCGTGGGTTTGTAAGCCACTTGTCGTAGGTTTGTAAGCTACTTGTCATGGGTTTGTAAGCCACTAAAAAGGTAGAAATGGGTTCCATCCCAAAAGAAAAATGGAGTGAAGATTTCAGTGCTATTGTGAAGTTTTAACAAAATTCTAGACTCAATACTTATCTTGAAATCTTGAACTCTTGATAATCTTGATATTCTTGATACTCATGAGTCTTCAATCTTGATATCTTGAATCTCTATATTGTACAGTCTTCATTCTTGGTATCCGCATGGTTAAATCCTGCATATACATATACATCTAAACTATAATGTTAGTATTTATATTTTATAATCTTATTCTAAGGTTGTTGTCATCCAAACCATCATCTCAAGGACTAACAATGTTCAGGGAGTAACTCCTATATAAATTCGAGGAGTGTAGTTACAACATTGTCTAAAAAGCATTATTGGCTCTTCAAGCTATTCAGTTTCACAGTGGCATACAATTTTGGTAATCCCTTTTGAAAATGAAGGATACAATGTTTCTTTTGCACTACCAAAATATGATTTATACTTCTTAGTTTGATTGTCCAACCATTCGACATCAACCGTATGCGATTCCCCAATGTTATCAGGATTAGACAACAAACTTGTACGCTGAAATTGATGGATTCTATCAGCATCATTTACCAAATCTTCCATCCTAGGATGTTTACACTCATCAATACTTATGGCATGACTAACAAGTTATAGTTTTTGCTTCTCCACTAACTCTAACCCGTGAAAATGCCACACGATATATGATTGGACAATACCCCACCTAAGTAATTGGAAATGAAAGTCATCTAATTTGATCTTCATATTTTTGCATTACACCCAAGGGCATGAATATATTTCCTTATTACCACCGTTTTCTACAACAAAAACAATGAACTTCTACACTCCTTCCATATATCGTGTAGTTCTTCGATTAGATTCTTTCATCCATTATTTGTTTATACTGGAAGACATATTGCCTTGCTTTATCATATACAAAATGGCATCAATTCTTACAGAGCTTTAAAAATCTTACAAGACTATAACAATCTTACAACATTCTAGTTTATCGAAAAAAAATTGCATCAATTATTATTTTAATATTGATATTTATACTGTCATTGTTACCAGCAAGTCATCTATTTCCAAGGAAAATTATAGTATTCTAGTTTTCAACCAATCTTATTTAACATCCACATTTCAAAAATTCATGCTATAGCAAAGACTAACTCTTACCCTGGTATCCATCTTAACTACTCTATTTCTTTTAACATAAAGCATAATTCTGATATGGTTGATCAAAAATCGAATTTTTGACCACAGATGATAAAGTTGTTGCCAAACTCCATTACCAATCAACTCTGCTCATTAAGTGATATCCATTGACATCAAAATTGTCATCTTCATTATGTCCTTGCTAATACTTCAAGCTTCATCACTTCCAAGACTTGTAGTGTGGATGTAAAATGAAAATGATGTTTTAACCAATAAATTTCGATAAAAGGGATGTGAGGTAAACTTCCATGGATATGTATCTTGACATAACATTAGCATACTTCTATCTGCTTTTACTCTTTTCATATTGTAGATTAAGTGCTTTAAAGTAACAATAATATAATCTCATGCAAATTCATCAGAACATTACACTCTTTTCATACTATATCACCCTTTAAAAGAGAATGATCTAATATTGAAAACTATAATTAAAAGTAAGTTCATCGGAACATTAATTCCACATTCCACAGCCCACTCCTATGGGTTAAAACAAATACTTCATTTGATTATTTTAATACATTCAAAACTAAATTTTGACAAACTTATATATAAGAAAGTACATAGACCTTAAACTTCATAACGGAAGATTAGCAAATATTTGAGTTTCGACTAAGATTTTAATAATAAACTTTCTTGAAAAAATTATTATGGATTACCTGAATCCGTAACCAAATCTAAATCTAAATCGATTAGTTTTTAATTTGAACCGATTCTAAGCAAAGACTTCAACCGAATATGAATCGATTTTGACGTTGTATGAGTTTAGGACAAAAAAACTTGGAAGGGGGATAATTGGAGCGAGAGGATGAAAATTTGGGAATGGGAAATGAGTAGGAGTGTGTTACGGGTGTTGCATGGTAGCACTAGAGTAAGGCAAAAGTAAGACAGTTGGAATAGCCCATAGCCATTGCTATTTTGCAACGGACCAAAACAATGGCTAATCGTTAAACAAACACTTCCAAACATTTGCAACGGTTCATACCCATAGAAAAATTGCAGTAGCTAAAGCCGTTGCAAAATTGCTGCATTTCTTTGTTGCAAAACTGCCATTATGGTGTAGCATCTTAGATAGTGTATGGCATAAGTATGCCTTTGTTATAAATTATAATAAATATAGCGAGCGAACAATTTTTTAGTTATGTATATATGCATATGTAACGGCCCGACTTTCTATGCCCAGAAAGTCGCATCGTTAATAAGAAAGAAAGGGATAGAAAGAGAAAAGAAGAGAAGAAAGAAAGAAACAACAACAACGATCTCACAGCGGAACGAATAAATTATATTAATAACATAAACTATTACATAGTATACAACAATTTACAGAGTTACACAGCATATACATCACTTACTAGACAGTTATAAACATCTGTCTAGACATTACAACTCAAATACAAGACAAGACACTATCACAGATATCAACACAGCGGAATACTATATCTACGAACGCCGAAGCCTCCTGCTCCATTGCTCCTCCAGAATATTCGTCAAAGCTAAACCTGAATCCCTCGACTACTCAATACAATATTGAGTACCCAAGAGTTTAATAAAACAGAAAATAAACACTTGGGTCAGACATGGGTCTGGTGTGAGTAAACGGTTAGATTGCTTAACTTTGAAAACTTTTGAAAACAAAAGTATCACGTAAGACTTCCCATAAATAAATATGGGTAAGTTTTTACCTTACGCTAACTAAAACATTTGATAGGAAATCCGATTGTATTATAATAGGGTCTAGGGTTTTCAAGTAAAATACAGAAATAGCTGAAATGCTTACATCTCACATTCCAACATAGTTGGGCACAACTAATACGTACGGCACTTATTGGAGTTTGGATTCCATACAATGGCAGGGCTACTGGGGTACCGCCCGTCACAGTACGTGGCCTAGATCACCGTACCGAGGAGTACGCCCGCTCCCCTGCAACACAAAGCCGGAACCATCCCTTACTGGATAATTCCGAACAAGACAATCCCGTAGTTGGCGCGACCAACCACACACTAAGCCGAATAAAAGAAAAGGGACCTCTAGACAGGGATCTATCTTGCTCTCAGTGGGTGCTACCCACGAAGCCTTGCTGCACCTCCCCTGTTTTAGCCATTCCCGGTTGATGAGGCTTGAGGTTACGATTACCTTTAATCAGAACATATCACTTAGAATGCTCATCGTCCGCCTGACGATGTGCTGAAAGCATTCAATCCATACAAGTTCGTTCCGGGTTCGAACGAAACCGAAGGCATTATCTCGTTACACTCGTTTTGGAATCACCCTCAGAGTTAACGACAATAACCCTTGCACTCTGAATCTTCATCTTCACTTGAGATTCACGACCTATCGTTAATTTGGATCGATGTGGTATTCGGGTCTCCAGACCTGGAATACCGGTATACGGAAACCCGATCCCGGTCTCATCGAAATCCAAAACGTATCTTTTAAGGCCAAGTTGTTTAAAAGGTTTAAACAATTCAATTCAATTCGATACTTGAATTCACACAGCATTTAACATAGATAAATATCACACATTTATCACAGATATATCCAATATCATATCACAGCATATCATCCAATAGGTATCAACCAATCAGATATTCTACACAACAATCATATATAAGCAACAATTATTAACCCTATGTTATAATTAATTTAATTAACTTAAATTAAATTAATTACTTAAGAATTAATCATCTAACCTTGCTTAATCAATCATTAATTAATTTCAACCTTTAATTAATTAATTATTCCTTAAATATTAATCATCCTTGATTAATTATTAATTACATAAAGTAATTATCCTTTAATTAATTTCACAAATTAATTATTCTTAACCATTAACAGTAATTAATCTTTAATTACTTTTCATTAATTACGTTAATTAATAATCCTTAATTAATTACTTCCATTAATTAATTACATTGACCCTTAATTTAATTACATTAATTAATTAAACTTTAATTAATCATTTCTATTAATCCACCTTAATTAATCATATACAGTAATTATCATCCTATAATTACTTTCCTTAATTAATTAACTTCTTAATTAATTACTTTAATCCTTTAATTAATTACCAAATAATTAATCCTTAATTACTTCTCCTAAGTAATTATCCTTTAATTACTTCCCATTAAGTAATTTTCTTAATCCTTTCCTTAATTATCCTTAATTACCTACACTAAGTAATTATACTTATCAATCTTATTAAGTATTCATACTTAATCCTTTATCAAGTGAGTATCTTTAATTAATTTACAAATTAATTAACTTAAATTAATCACATTTATTTATTAATTATACGTGAGTAATTCATCCCTTAATTACCCTTAAACAAATTAATTAATCTTAAGTACAGATTATTTATTCTTTAATTATTAATTAATAAACCTTAATTATCAATTAATAAATCTTAATCAATTAATCCTTAATTAATCTTTAATTACAAATTAATCACCCCTTAATTAATAATTAATAAAACCTAATTATTAATTAATTAATCCTAATTACTTAATTAATTGATCTTAATTACCAAATAATTAATTACCTCTAATTATAAATTAATCAATCTTAATTAATTAATCAATTGATCTTAATTATCAACTAATTCATCCTATTTTATTTATTTACTTAACCCTTAGTTATTAATAATTCTTAATCATTAATTTATTTGAGATGCAGCAGGGTTTTAAAATTTAAAACAATATTTAACAAAGTTTTAAAAACAATTCAAATGTTTAAAATCAAGTCTTTGAAGGTGAATAAAGTTTTAAAAATGAAATGGTAAATTTAATCAGGTTTTAAAGATATATTAATTATGTTTTAAAAGCCAAATGAATTTTTAAACAAGTTTTTTTTTTAACAAGTTTCAAAGTTTAAAATTTTAAAGTTAAATGTTTTGGAATTGTTTTGGTTTTTGAAATTACCCACGTGTGACGACCCGACTTTCCACTCCCGGAAAATCGCATCGACAGAAAGAAAGAAAGGGGTGAGAAATAGAAAAGAGAAGAAGAGAAAAGAAAACAACAACAGATACTCACAGCGGAAACGAAACGAAATATAATATATCACATAAATATTACATAGTATCATATACATCATCTATCAGAGTTACACAGATTACACATCACATACTAGACAGTTATAAACATCTGTCTAGTTATTACATCTCAACACAATACAGATCAATACAAAGATCAACACAGTGGAAAACTACTATCTATATCTACAACGCCGAAGCCTCCTGCTC
Organism: Allium fistulosum; assembly: GCA_030737815.1. Taxonomy (NCBI): domain Eukaryota; kingdom Viridiplantae; phylum Streptophyta; class Magnoliopsida; order Asparagales; family Amaryllidaceae; genus Allium; species Allium fistulosum. The sequence goes on from CM060905.1 coordinate 93,791,568, forward strand.
CATTGCTCCTCCAGATTACTCGTCAAAGCTAAACCTGAATCCCTTGGCTAAATGGGATGTTAATGGGTAGTTAATGATGAGATCATTAACTAGTGATTAGGAATAATTAATTAAGGTAATTATTTTAAGATAATTTATTTGTTTAATTATTTTAAGATAATTACTTATGGAAGAAATTAATGAAAGGTAATTAAGGGTTAATTAAATAGTTAATTATATGTAACGACCCGACTTTCTGGGCATAGAAAGTCGGGTCGTTACATATGGTATCAGAGCATAAATAGACAAATAACATTTCTTCTCAACTATATATATACATGCATCCATATTAGATCCATATAATCAATTTAATCCATTATTGATATCAATTATAATCATAAGATTAAAACTGTTTTTAAAATAATTTTACTCACCAATATTTTAAAGAAGCAGAGAACAAACAGAGCAGTTTATCACTTCATTAAAAGCAAATTTAGAAATCAATTTTGAAATAAAATTTATTTTAAACAAAACAATTCAAACATTTAATTTTAATATACTTTAAAATCTTTGAAACAAAAACATTTCAAACATGTTTAATCCAATTAAACAATTATTTATCTAAAACTTGTTCTTAATACTTAAAAACTTGTTCATGCTTTAATTTTAAAAAACTAAGATATGATTCACTTAACCAAAAGCTTAGGCATTCGCTCAACCTATGCTCTGATACCATATGTAACGACCCGACTTTCTGTCGGCTTATGAGTATATATGTTGATATTTTGATGTTATTTGCTACGTTAAGATTTATCTCATGTCATGTCATTGGTACACATTTGGTTGGGAAAATGCAAAATCACATAGTTATCCCAATGGTCTCGCTAGAGATGAGCCATAACCTATGTAAACTTCTCTACAAATGTGCATAGATTTCATAATTATTTTGGGACAGTCGAATTCATACAAAGCCAATTTTCTAAACAATTTTTAATTGAGAATTACGCATAAAAGTTTTTTTAGAAGACCGTTATAACAATTGATGAAGTAATTTGGAGTGGACAAAATAAATTGGCGTAATGAATTTATAAATTTTTTTAGAATTAAGGACCATACATCTAAAACATCAAAACTACGTTATTAAAAAAAATATTTCCTTTTCACCATTAATGCGCTAACTCGTCTCAAGCGTGTGTGAAACTTATGATTGATTTGAAGTCCTTACATAAGCTATAGTGGTTTTGAAACATAAAGGGAATAGTTTTAAATGTATCAAGAATGAACCGTTTGGTTTTTCTTTCGACCAAAATTCCATTCTTTTAAAGTTTAAAAACAGAATGAAAATGAATATAAATTTGATAAAATTGAACGTCCCATTTTTTACTCATGTAGATAAATATGAAGATCCTTATAATGTGGAACTAATGGGAGTGAAATGTTTCTAGAATGAAAGGCTTAAATCCATTTGATTTGATTCTACTTTTTATAACATGCATTAAAACCACAAAACCTTTTAAATAATGGTGGTGTTTTACTATCTTGGTTTCAACGGAATAGAGGAGACAAAATTCGAGGAGAGACGTTATTACAATTTTAGTTTTCATGGAAACTACTCAACTAAATTTAAAATCTAAGATAACAATATCTGCCCTTGTAATAATTTTCACATGTAAAATATAATTTCCAAAGTTTGGTTAAAAATGCAAAAAAATTAAACAAACAATCTAATGTCATTAAAATATATTATAGTATAAGAATAATTTTAAGCCAACATTTTCATTATGAACATTTCAAATGTACTCAAAATTTTATTCTAATCCTTTCTCAATGGACTTTACATATCATCCTCCCTTAAGTAAATATGCTAATTCCTACCTCAATTCAACTCTGGCACAGTTTAATATATATTTTTACACCTCTGCACGATTTTATTGGGTTTTCACCACATTAGTTAATGATAATAATGAGATATAATTATAAAACCTATAAACTAAAAAAAAAAATCTTGTCATACTAGTGGTAACCGACTACTATTACTTTTTCCACTCATTTTTCAAAATGTGATAATTATTCATAGAGTTGAATATTCATTTTCATCATTAATCACAAATTAAATGGGATTGTAAGTGTAGTCTATGCATATATAAAAATTAGTAGAAACACACATGTTAAAAAATTTACAAAATTATATAAAAAAATTAGATGGCATGTTTTTTTTTGTATAAATATTTTTTTAGAGCTGGAGCCTTGGTGCAACGGTTAGGTCACCTGCATGGTGATCTGGATGCCCAGGTTCGAGTTCGGAAATAGCATCTTCGTAACGCGAGGGAAAGGCTACGTACATTATCGACCTTCCTAGAGCCTACTATCGTGCGGGAGCCTCGTGCACTGAGTTCCACCTTCTTTTGTTTATTTTTTTAGAAAAGATCATACTTGCTGGAGAGAAAAAAGGTTAACCTTCATTTTCAATCGCTAAACAAACCAGATCATTTCTATTTTTTAGGAGATCTTATTAAAGGAAGGTCGATTTTCTCATTAAACCACTTGAACATTGATGGCCAATTTAGCTAACATTATTCATTAGAAAAGAAAAATTAACGCACTTTACTTGAAATGAGTTAGAGGCCCTTGGTTATGTTTTAAATTAATTATAACACCTTATGTGTTTTCATACTATAAAACGGGTACATAACTTACATTTTTCATATCAATAATTCCTAACAACTTTTCCAACCAGTCGCAGCAGAGAAATCGATTCGTGAAATATGACCCATGCATCTAAAAAATCAATTCTCGATTTTTTATTAGTTTTTATTTGAAAATTAGATCTCCAAAATATCATGCCTTCTATTCTCTATTTGGATTGAGTTTCCAGTAATCAGAATTGGAGAGGATAACAAGAATGGATTTGAGAAAGAGGGAAAAATAATGAAAAGATAATGGGTTTGAGGAGAGAAAAATGAAGTCTGATTGAGACTGATCTGAGTGAAGTGGAAGTAGAGATGTGAGAAAGAATGATATGTAGGAGAAGAGAGAAATGGAAATGGCGAGAATGTTGGTTGGGGTGGATTGGCTTGCATTATAAACAGTGTAATCTAATTTGGATTACAGTTGATGAGATTGGATTGCAATATACACACACATATATTATAACACCCATGTTTTAGTACACATTATTACGGTTGATTAATTGATTAATAGTTAAATAATGATAAATAGGGAAGAATGGAATAAGTATGGAGAAGTGTTTAACTAAACGAACAAAAAAGGTAATAAGGGCATTTTTATGTAAAGAGGAATTTATGTTTGTAGAGGGAAGAACAAGTTTTATAAAAGCATTATTAAAGAGAACGACATGTTACTTAGTAATTCCCTAACATTTTCATCTCTATAGTCACTCATTCATTTTTAATATCAAAAAGAAAAGAGGAAACCCCCTCATTCTGGCCCTTTCTCTTTATAGTTCACATTTAATTTAAAAGGAAGAACTAAAGCTTAAAGAAGAAGGTTCAGGGCACATCTCCCCATTCTTAAGCAAACTAAAGTGAATAGTATTAAAACTGATCATGTTTTATGTTTTATTTTCGGTTATGTCTGAAACTGTAATGCTTAGGGATAACAAAAACATGAATTTGGCATATATGATTATTAGAATGATTTTATGGATTTATATGTAAAGTTTTGAAGGTAAAAGAGATTTTTAAATTTAAAACCATAGTTAATGACCACTAAATGATATGAAAATTAACTTTGGGATTTTCTGATTTAATGTGAATTTTCTACCATTTTTCTAGGTTGGAAAATGGTGTGATTTTGGAACTTAATTATTTAAAATATGAAAACTAATTATTTTGCTTGAACTAATGTGGTAGAATACAAAGAATTCGATTTTTGAGAATTTCTTAGGATCTTTCCCATGAGATTTCGAATTACTAAGAATTAATTGAAGAAGGAAAATTGGGGAAATTAAAATGTTAATTAATTAATATACTTATTAAATGAGAAATATGCTCTAAAAATTATGATATAAAAATGGTACTAGAAGTGATTTGCAAATGAGGATTTAATAGATGTCACGATCTAGTCAAAGTTAATTGCTTAAAAATGCTTAAAATAGATTTAAATTAAACTACGGGTTTGCCAATGTACATATGACGTATGCACTAACGATTATGATATAACATATTAACATTGTGGATGTCATCTTAGTAACTTTTATACGATAGTACATATATTTACTTATATTCCTTTTCCCCTCCATCTTAGTCCATTCTTCAAAACCTCATAAAGACGCGTAATGCGTAGATTTTAAGAAAAGGTTATGGATACTAAAAGTGAAAGACTTCACTTAGGTGAAGGAATCACCACAACAAATGGTAATGCTCCGCCAAATGCAAGGGGAAATGCAAACCCGGCTACTAATGAAAATGTGAATTTGGGTGTTGGAGCGGTATCGGTTGATATGGGAACTGTAACGACCCTGGATTTTTATTAAATTTAAATTGATAATTAAATTTATTTTTGAATAAAATTTGTGAAATAAATCGATGAAGTGATGCGAGTTTCCCCGAATCCAAATATATTCTGTATAAATCATTTAAGATTAAAATATTGTATACATGTGTATATATGTGAATATATATATATATATATATTTGGGCATATATGAGTAAATTTGAAATAATATATATATTTGATTTGAATTTAAATTGTAAATAAATGGTTTAAAAATGAAAATATATAAGTAGAATAAAATATAAACAAATTAGTTGAATTAAACAATGTATTAAATATAGAAATTCATTTTAAATTATAAAACAATAAAAAGATATAATAACAACATTTGATAAATTATAACAACATATTAAAATAAAATACATGTACATTTGCAAAAGAAAGCCACATCAAACTATCACATATATATTTGTACAGCTGAAATAAAGAAAGAAAAAAAGATAAGTATAAACACCTTGGTCTGTACTAGCTTGCAAAAGAAAACATGAGAAGGAAATACAAAACAGAACTGCATAGTCAACAAGCAAAACAAATAAATTATATTCATGTACATGAGAATAGCTTGCAAACAAAAGAAACAGGTATAAAGATATGTATGTAAACTTGAAAATAAACTAAGTATGTAGACAGTAAAGTATTTTCATGTATAAGCAAAGAAAAGAATAAATATGAAAGTGTATAAAACAAAACAAGTAAACATATAAAAGATATAAAGTACCTTGGCATTAAATGCTGGCAACATTTTTGTTAATTCGAAATGCTATCAGCCTCCAAAGTGAAAAAAAAGACCCCTGCTAACCCTTGTACAAACAAGAAAAAAAATATACAACCTGTACAAAATAATATCATCACCAGTACAAACAAATAACACACCCTGTAACTTCATTTATTTATCCATCACCTTCATCTCAGTTCGTCCATTCTAAACTGAAGTAAACATCATCTTTAAACTAAAACAAACTTCAAACTTTAACAACAAAACAAATTCATAGAAGCCAGAGATCAAAAGAAGAAAGTTTCAACTTGTATTTTCAAAAGCCTGGTTGAACATTTCAAAGAATAAGCTCTGTTCTTCTTTTCTCTGGAATCCAAGGTGAGTAAACAACTTAAGTTAATTATAATCAGTGTATGACTCATGTTAAATATGGATGTTGGGATATCTTCTTTGTTTTAAACACTGTGTGTATTTGAATTTGACAGTTTGGATATGTTCTTATTCTTTGTTTCCAGTTCAAGATGAAACCAAATAGAAATAAATTCAATCCTTCAATTTCTAATCATTATCAAGCCTTGATGTCTAAAGAAAATATGTGTATTCAAGTAAGAACTATGATTTAAAAATAATTTCATAAAGTATAAATGTATACAGAATGAAAAATAAAAAAATTTACAGAAGAAACTTTAAATTTGGAAATTTCGAATTCAACAAAACATCGATTCAAGAATATAACTCGAATCCTTACCTAAAGCTATGATTTTTAAAATGAATTTGGTGATTTTTAGTGTTGTGGTTTGAGAGCAGTTTAATGATGATCGAGATAGGTATTTTGGCCAATTGCCGGCGAGATGATGAGCTGGAGGTGTCAGGGTTGTGCGAGGAGGTGGAGGAGCCTACGGTGGAGGTAGGAAAAATAGCCGGTGGTGGCAACGACCCTGGTGGCGACAACGGCGAGGGGTTTTCTTTTGTAAACCTAGTTTTTGTGAAGGTCTGTGTTTTGATCGCCGCGACCTCCACATTGCGTCGAGTGTCACAAGATTTTGAGAGATGGTTGCTGAAGCATAGTCGAAGCTATGGCTGGAGGACCTGACTCTCAGGTGGTCGGAGCTCGGGGAATGAGGCGTTGACAGGTTTGGGGACTAGTTGTAGTTTTATGTTTCCAGGTTTTGCTTTGTGAGCTCGATTTTGATTTCGAATCGATCTTGAAGTTTTGGTGGTCGCGAATGGATCTGGAGGTGATCACCGATGTGATGAAGGTGTGGGTGCTGGCTGGAGTTGGTCAAAGTCACGGTGCAAGTGCACCGTGCACTTTTCTTGTTTGGTGAATTTTTGAATATAAACAGAGGGTAAACTCGAGTAGTTCGAGTATTTACTCGAAGCAGAGGGGAATTTGACTCGGGGAAAATGTAGTTTGGCTCGAGTTGTTTGCCATGTTACAGTTTTAAAACCTGTAATATTTTAAATTTCAAATCTGGGTTTTTAAAGTGAAAAGCAGGGATTTAATTAAGTTTAAATCCAAGTTAGATTCTGATTCAAATCTAGTTTGAATCCGAGTTTTGAAAAATAAAGTTTTAAAAATTGAAATTTTTTTAACCACCTAAAATATTGAAGTGGGTTAAATCGTAAGATAACGATTTAAAATTTGTAAGTAAGAATTTAATCTGGATTCAAATACAGATTTGAATTTTTGATGTTGAAATAAAAAGAAGTTTTTTTAAGAATTTAAATGGTTTTAAACAGTTTGAATGATAAAGTGAATCTTTAAATTGATTTAAATTTAACATGAAATTAGGTTTTAAACCCTTTTAATTTCTATTATAAGATAAATAATTCATTAATTTGTGAAAGAAAGGAAAAAGAGGATTTCTGAAATTGTTTCAAACTCCAGATAATTTGTTTCCATTTTAAATCTTAAATTTAGAATAAAATTTTAAAAGTAAAACTTGAAAGTAAATTGTTTTTAAATACCTTATTAATGATAATTTGATCATTAATAAGAAAATGTTTTTATCTTTAAATAAATGAAGATTTAATGATTTGTAATTATTAAATTAATTAAAATGGATAATTAATGATTTGAATTAATTAATTTAACAATTAAAAGTTTAAATCAATTGATTAGGGTTTGAGACAATTAATTGAGGATAAATAAATTGGTAATTAAGGATCATTAATTAAATAAGATTTGAATTTTTAATTAATGATTAGTAATTAATTAATTCAATAATTAGAATTAATTTATGAGTTATTAATGGTTATTCAATTTATAATCAATAATGATTAATATAAGTAAATTTCTTTAGCAATATATATTAAAGAAATTCTAATTGTTAATGAAGATCATTAACTAAGATTATTTAATAATCAATTAATGCGATAAATTTGTAATAATTAATTTAGATTAATTAATTTAATAATAACCATTTGTGAAGTGTAATTATTTAATGGAAATAATTAAGGAATTAATTATTCAGTGTAATTAATTGAGTGAAATTCATTGATTATTAATTTACCATAACTAGCAAAAATTACTCATAGAAATTTATCTGATTTAAATTAATCAGATAATTAAATTGATCCTACTTACGGATGTTTGGATTTTTATTGAATGGGTGAATTGTTTGATATCCCTGATATGTGATGCTGTGTATTCTGATTTGTGTGTGATCTGTACTGTAGTTATTTATCTGGATGAATGTAAATTATTCTCTGTGATTTATATATCTATGATCTGTGATCTGTAAATGAAAGATAAGCGTTATAGTTTATACCGCTTATCAACTATATTTCTGTATTCTGATCTGTGATGATTGAATGATGTTGCACTACTGTGTGAAACCCCTGGACTATACCATACACACACAAATATGGATTTCACGTGGAAATCAGTTAAGTCGCAGATTTTTGATGATTTTAAAGATTGAATTCTTGAATCTAAATGGTTTTGGAAATTGAAATTAAGAGCTTTGTAAATGAGTTTTGAATGTAAAAGTTATTTTAAATAACTTAATAAAACTTGATATCTTAATAATTTGATTTAAATTTGAATTCAATATTTGGAATTGAATTCAATGATTTGGAAAACTAATTGTTTTCAACTGATAAAAGCTCTTATATAAGAAATGGATTTCCAATTTGAATTAAAGGAATTTCAAGTTTGAATTGAAGATGGTTTTCCAAATTACGAATAAATCTTTGAAACGTGTTTTTGAAAGCTATAAGCTAAATCTTTGTTTTAAAGATTTAACTAGTTAATCCAATTGAAATGGAAATTAATTTGGAAAATCTGTGAATGAATCTTTTGTTTAAAAGATTAAAGTGTGGAAATTGTTTAAACCGTTGAAGGTTGTTAAAATGAATCATTTTGTTTTAAAAGATTAAAATGGTAATGTGTTTAAACCATTTGAAAGGAAGTTTGGGTTTAAGTTGTGACTTAACTGAAATTCCATTATCCATATGTTTTTAAATATTGCGCTCATTATTCGGTTTAGCCGGGAGAGGACCTTTGTGTCGCATAACCCATTCCGAATAATGATACGTCGTATATGGATGACATTTGAAGACCGGTGGTGAAGACCGGGTATTTGCGAGAACGATAGGATAACCTATCGATTGTCTCTGCACTGAGTCGCGCCGGTATAGAGATTTCTTAAGTGATGGGAAATCCGATCGGGATTGTGAATACCCGGATTGCAAGGGCTTCTTCGGAAGTGCCTTCGGTTCTGTTCGAACCTGGAACAGACTTGTATGGTTACATGTCTGACATTACATTTTGAGATATAAAGCTGATTTCTTTCAAATACATTTCTGTTGGTGGCGGAGAATTTATTCTCTTAGCTTAACACCCTTCTCTGAGACGTACGAGCTCAGAGGTTATGTAGTTGAAATTTATCAGCGATATACTCCCAATTTGGTAATGTGGCATGCTGAGTGTTGTTGTGTGATGATCATTTATTGATCATTTGTGATCAAAGCGTGGCTTTGTGAAAAAGCGTAGCTTTGTGGACGAGACTTCGTCAGACCTCACAACCCGGAAATGGTCGAAACAGGAAAGATGCGGCAAGGTTTCAGGGGTAGCTTCCCTAGGGTATGACCATTCCTTCTGGAAAAGGGTAGTATCATGGTATTAAGCCCAGATACTTACTCATGTGGACACACTTTATTTATTTTTATGTGTGATGTTGGTTACCGAGCGCACGGATAAAGGTCCCAAAGGACCGGGGGTGGAATATCTCAGGTTTACTACCCGGGAAGGGGGTAACCGGCCTTGTGTTGGCAGAGAGTAGGTTGTCTCTCGGAGCGTCCCGCCAGAGGCGTTCCTACGTAGCATAGGAAGTTCCTTAGCCTGACCATTTGTTGGAAATCCATCTTCCAATACGAACCTTGTACGGTATTAGTTGTAGAACCTGCCATTTACTTATGGTGGCGCCCCACTGTTTAGATGGTAGCTATAGTAGGCATAGTTCGGAATGTCTATGTTGGCTAAGATTAATATTATACTTTCAAAATGTTTCTGCACTATGCACTAGTAATAATATCAAAAGAGTTTTGTTTACGTAGTAAGCATGTTTGACTATCATAAGAAGAAATCTCCTCCAATTCTGCGTTTGCATTGTGTGTGTGGCGGGAGGTCTTATGGTAGTTTCATTTTCCAAAAGCATTGCGGATTCCAATGTTTAAAATTCTTTTGTTGTTTGTTTTAAAGATAAACTGTTTTTGTTACTCACACTAGTCCCACGACTGACTCGGAGTTTATTGTTCCTTTCCTAAACTCTGGGTGCTCACAAATTTCCACACGAGCAGTCTAGAGTTGGGTTTTTCAGATAATCAGGTTCAGTTGACATTGGAGCTAGTTCAGTCCTTGGAGTTCACTGACGACTGACGTTGCTTATCTTTGTGCATCATGATGGTGGTTCGAGCTTGATGTTAGTGTTGTTGGAGTCATTCTCTTTTGTAGATCATTTGGAGTGATCTCTTCCATTGTTATTATTATTTCCGCTGTAGCATTGTATCATATCTCTGATATTGTTGTATCATATTGATATCATTATTGTATATCACTCTGGATATTGTATTCATTGGAGTTGTATATGATATCATCTATTTCTTTCTTTTGCTGTGTTGTTATACTTACTGTGTTATAAGCTCCGGTGAACCAGATTCGGCGTTTGAATCTGCGGCATCTTGAGTACAAGTGAAGTACGAGTGCCGATTTTCGAAGGCCGAGTTTTTGGGACATCACATGAACTTTGTATCAATTCTTCATGAATATGATGTAATCTGGAGCAGTGGCCAGGATGGCCGGAGTGAATACGAGAGCAAATGTAGGTGGAAATGCAGAAACCCCATTGTACGTGAAGTGGCTACTCGTAATAAATTTTAGCTACAATAGAAAAGACTTTTCATAACAGTTGAAAAGTGTTGTAAAATCATTTCACAATGTTCAAAGATCATTGTTTAACAAGCTGTAATAGGGCCAGAACATATAACAACATGTTCTAAAACATTGCAAAATATTATCCTATTACAACGTTATTGTCAGTGTCATGTTAGTGTTTATGCAACGTTTTATATTTTGTTATGTTATACTATTTACAACATTTAGTTTCCATTATATATTACTTTCTGCAAATTTTTGACTTTTTTGTTGATTTTCTAACATCATTTTTTAAACACGGTTGTATATTTATTGCAATGTTTTTAATATTCATCGCAGTATTTCATCGATGTCATGTAATGTTTTTGCAGGGTTTTCATCGATGTCATGCTAACGTTTTGCAGTATTTTATATTTCTTTACATATACTATTTCTAACGTTTACTATCTATTGTGTTTTAATTTCTGCAGGGTTTCTAATTCTTTTATGTTTTATAACATCGTTTTTAAACGCTAATGTATACTTATTACTGCCTTTTAAATAATTATAGCAGCATTTCAACAATATCATTAGATTGTTTTACAGTGTTAACAAAACACAATTTTGTTTGCATAGTTTATTTAACTAAAAAAGCTTTTGTATTAGCCAAAAAAATTCCATTCAAAGTCATACTACTCGATTTAAACAACACTAATAGACATGATCTAATAACTTAAACATGTTATGTATTAAAATAATCAAGATTACACTAAATTCATGTACCAAATAGTTAATAAGCATATATATTGTTTAAGAGATGATGTTTTAAGCATCATAATGGCAACTTAAAGTTTTACAAAAGGAGCTTGCTAAAAGTGCAAAATATGCATCGTGGAAAAGCCAGGCTCAACTTCTTCAAAAGTCCAACAACTATAAGAAAAAAAAGCAACAATTAGAATAGTAAGGAACCACTAGTGCTACATTCAATGAAGCTAACCAAAACAATTAGAATAGTAAGGAAAACTACAAGCTTCATACTAAAAGTATATTTCGTTTCCACATACAGTCATGAAACTAACTAAAACAAAAGCATACATTTTTGCTTTATATAATGCAGGTTTATGTTGACATTGTCCCTGGTAAGTGGTGATGTTAGATGGCCATTTTCTGGCTCAAAAGTGGTTGTAATGTGGTGGCAAGTCGAATACATCTCCAGCAACAAGTTAAGGTATATGTAAGCTTAAATCATCATACTCTTTGATAAGTACACATGCTTGGACATTTCAAGCATTAGCATAACTGAATAATTGATTTTTAGGCATTAAATATCACTTTTAAAGGATTTTCTGATTTTGGCAGTCCATAACTACTGTTTGAAGTGTTAACTTGTTACCTGTATTTTGTAGTTTCACATTTTCTCTACATAATCAGAATGCATTTGTATGTCTCTATCCATTTATCTCAACCTCTCAGCATGCTAACACATGCATGATTATGAATATGCTTGAATATTATTATATTTCAAAAGGCTTTATCATAATATAATAAAAGATCCAAATGAAGCAATGTTCATTCTCTGTAATCAATCTTCATTTTCATAAAACTTTGCATAGCAGTACTATATAAAATAATTGTACAAAGAAATTAAATGAATAAACAAATTTATATAGCAATCGATCACAAGTCACATTTTAAGTACCTAAGCTTGCAATCTTTAGGAAGACTAGCAGGAAATCTATTACATCACTTCAATTTTATATAACTTCCTCTGTACCCATCATGAAATTATTTAATTTTTTATAGAAGTTAGTTAAATTTTATAAACTTATTTAATTTTTATTAAACTTAGTTAATTTAATTAGATAATGTTTATAAAACTTTGTTAATTTACATATTACTTGGTTATAATTTTCATAAACCTTAGTGAAAAAAATTATAAAACTTAGTTAGATGGTTCGTTTTTATATATAATGGTTAATGCCACTTTAAGATTATCGAATTTTAGAAAAATCCGACATCACTTCCTATGTACATCGCCTAGCATACATATCTTATTGTAATATATTATATATATATATATATTATATATATTGCATTAATGTGTACATCACCTATCATACACATTTAAAAGCATATAAACATACCTTTTATTAGTATATTTTAATGAGCAATCTTCCATATAGCAAGCATTTGTTTTATGTACTTATATAGAAAATAAAGGAAATAATTAGCACGCTGTCACGAAGACAAGAATTATCTATTAACAGCGCCTTCTTTTTTTGTTCTAAACGTTTGGAATATATAACTAATATTATTTTATAGGTACTGCATTTGCATCGTGAACGCAGGCAGCAATATAGGGAAAGTGGACTTCTTATATAAAAGTAATAAAGTTTGGATAGCAATGGTTCCATCTTAATATGTCAAGGGTAGAAATTAAAAATAGAACTAGATTTATAATCTGAAAGGCAATCAACATAACATAACAAAACTAACATGGTAAACCATATTTTCTACAGGATTCATACTATGACATTAGCTAATTATATGTGCAATGCATGATTTTTTATATAGGTTCACAACAAAAAAGGTATATTTCTCCTTTTATACAAAAGTGTTATCCGATTTTTTTTATCTTCAAAATTTATCAGGTTTTAGTTGCAAAAAATAGACATAGACTTTTATTTCATATATTTTCTACATTATTACCTTTACTTTCTCAATTTACTTCCATTTTTACTTGTAGATTTAGCTATTTAGATCTTGATCTCCACCCACACTCACGATGGTGAATTTTTCTTATTTCAACCTTTTCCATCTAACTTATTAATTTTCTTCTACACTTTTTCATTACACTTATTTATTTTACGACTCACACTTTTATAAAATAATTTTGTTTTGATGCATGAATACATTGGTCCAATTGTCATGTCTTTATACGATGTTACTTTTCTCTACTAGTTTATCAATAATTTATGCTCCTTCCATTACTCATTTATTGTTTGTTTCTAATTTAGCAATTTCCTGGAATTGAGATTATCCTACATACACACACACACACACTCATTTTTTGAAAATTTGAAAATATAAATATTTCATCTTGGGTTTGTATGTCTTATAGTATCCGATGGTATATAACTCTATATACGATTTCAATTTTAAGGCCAATAATTGGGTTTAGTGCTCTTAACAATGAAATCATCATTTTAGTTCGATTTCTACTTAACAAAAAATAATTAAAAAGATATCAATGCATAACATTAAGTATACATTCAATATTCATAAAACCCAATTCATTTGTAAAAAGTGTGATTTACAAAAAAAGTGATCGGTAGCAATAAATTTTAGTTCTCAAAATTCTTCAAACCGCTAAATACTAACCACTTTTAACATTTGTCCATTCTAAGTATTGAAACGACCCGTGTGCATAGCATGGGTCTATGCTAGTAAAAAAATCAAACACAATCACATAATTACCTTTTCTCTATTGGGTGTAAAATTTAAACGACCCATCTTACTACTTATGTATTATATATGGTTAGTTACTTAAGTAGCACATGTGTTTTTACCCAAATTCCTACGGACCCTAGCTACGTAGTATTATATATAGTTAGCTACCTATGTAGTACACACAAAAACTAAATTACTCATGGTCATGCATATATCCTTCTACCTTTACAAATAAAACTCGATGCCCTAGATCATTAATAAAACACTAATTTATGAAACGTGATAAGCTATAAGAACTTTACAAGTAAAGGTCGATGTCACTTGTTAACTTAGGCTTGGTTGATGCATAATAAACTATAAGAACTAATATCTCTAAAATAATCAAAATGCAAGCTTCCAACCGTGTCCGAATGAAACAATAAAATTACCCTTTCACAATGGATTATGGATGTAAATGGGAAGAGGGAGAGGTTTTCTAGTTGCTAATTTTATATGAGATATTTAATGAGACAAATCACAATTGCCACATAGATGTGGGGTGGTTAAATGATTAGCACATGGTAATAAAACATTGTTATAAACCATGTAGGCTTAAACCATCAAATGTGATTTACGAAACCCTTCTTGGACATCAAGCTTACGAAATGTTTGATTCTTAATCATTATTTAAAGGGAGCAGATATCGAAACAAGAAAAGAAACACAAAATATGTCATAATTTATTTTAACCATTAGATTTCATTGTTTTTACATAAGAGGTTTAAATCAGGCGGAGATCTGACGGTTCAAATATGTTATGTCACTAATTAGTGTTCCAATAGACTTTCCCTTATTTAAGATACAATCTTCTATTGGCACCATATCAAGTGTAATACGATAGTTGTATTAAATTCCCTGATATCATGAATTATGCTACTTTAAGATACCAATTGAGTACCCATACCTTTGAATGTTATTCTATACACCAATCAAGAACTAAAATAAGTACATATCCATATGTAGTATCCTTTACTCTTGAATATACATGTTATCACTTTTAGACGCCATTATTGTAAGATTTGTAGTATGGAAAGGTGCTTGCGTTCTGCTTTTCGTTGGCATTACTATGACACCTGGTGAATATTACCGACTTTCAGAAGTAAGAAAAAATTCAAAAAGAAGAAAAAAAACTAAATATGGAAGTTCAATACGATAGGATCTAATACCGTTAAAATAAAAAATAGACGGTATAATCATATGCAAAGAATGCAATTTAAGAATTATAAATAGAAACATGATAAGTATAAACTAAAGTAGTTGAAGCATTATGAAATGACCGAGTCATGAAATATGCAAACACTTTTCAATTTCCATATTGAATGAGGATAACCATTTTTTTTACCTAAATGATGGAAGAAATTAAAACGCCGTAGCATAAATACAAGTTTTGTAAAACTATTACTATAGAAGGAGACATATACAATTATGTATAGATTTAATAACCTATTTTCGATTGAGAAAACATGGCAAAAATATTAATCCTGTAAAGAAGCTATAACACAATGATTAATCAACTTTAATAAGTTAAGTTTAACAATCGATTAATATAAAATATTTAGGGGATAATCTCTAACAATCAAAGAACTATTATGATGTGTTATTATTATAGTATCATGTGATATTACCAACACTATTATCATTCATTCAAAAGAAATTAGTTAGCATGTTGTACACAAAGTTTAATTTTAATAAAAACAAATCTTCAAACTCACTACATAGAAAACAGAATGAGACAACCAAAATCTAAGTACCAATCATTTAAATTAAAATGAATAATGAATAAAATCATGAGTAGACAAGTCGTAAAATAACTAAAAGATAGTCAAATTATTTACCTTTATCGGATTCATTTAGGACTTATATTTGGTTGAATGAATGGATTCAGAGCGCCAATGATAAAGAGATAGAGGCAGAGGTAGGGATAAAGATCAAAGTCGAGGCTGATGTCTCCTCACATGAAGAGAGAAGATGAGAACTAGGGTTATGGTTATTAAAGAGGGAAATGAAAAGAATGAGAAATAAGAAATAATGAGATGACGACCAAGTAAAATTTTGGAGCTCGTATTTGTTAGCATATTATAATAATTACCACACGATGTTCTTTTATACAAATGAAAAAAAAGAAAATTTTAACAATGATATTTTGATAATAAATGCTATAGGATTTTGTTGTTACTGAGAACTTTTCTTATAGTGTTTCCTCATTAAGCTGAAATTGCATGAGTTCGGGTGGAAAGCCATTGATGGGAACGGAGAATGCTACTAAAGTTAAGGATTGACTTCTCCATCATGAAATATATCTCAGCTTGAATGATGGGTAGAAGAGGAGGTTGGCTTCTAGGAAACTTCAAGGAGATACTTTATGTTAGTGGAATACTGTAACCACGGATGTACTAGAAGACAAAAACACTTGGACTGATTTTAAGGAAACGTTCAAGGAATAGTTCCTACATAGAGCAATGAAAGACACTTTGTTAAGAAATTTGGGGATTTAGAGCAAGGAGACATGACAGATCTAGAATATGCTACAAAGTTTAATGATCTTTCGAGACATGGAATAACTATCATTAATATTTTGGTTAAGAAGAATGGTAAGTTCATTTGGGGTTTAAGACCCAAGATTGCTAGATTAATAAAAATAAGCTTCTTAGAGACCTATTCAATGTCATAGTAGACACGGCTCTAAGGAATGAGGACTATCTTGCAATGATTAATAAAAATAAGCTATCTGCAGAGGAAGAAAAGACCTTTGGTTTTCAATGCAAGAAGACGAAGTTCTTCAACCAGAAAGGAAAGGATGGAAATTAGAAAGGTGGAGCTTTCAGAAGGGGAAGTCTAAAATAACTTGTTGTAAGTGTGATAAAAAGGTATACTTTCCTAATGAATACCATGAAACGGTCTATAAGAAGGTTGGCAAAAAGAAACGGGTAAGGAATTATAACTATAAAAAATTAGGACACTCCAAGAGCGTTTCGCATAGATTGGTCAAAGCTGAGAAGGGGAAGATTTATGCTTTGGATCCTACAGCTTCGGGACTAACTATTAAAGAAAAAGGAAAGGTCTGAAATAACTTACTATTCAATATTGGACCATAAAACCCTCTTATATCTAGATATTTGGTAGAAATTAAACCTTGGACCAATATACCTTGTAACTTCTTTGAGGGTTGCAAATTAAATTGATGGTTACGCAACTCTTGGAATAAGATGTCACCAATTAGAGTTTGATTTCGTAAGTGATAAGTTTACTTGCAATTCGCATATGTTTGATTTTATGGGTTTTGAGGTGATTTTAAGTATGGATTGATTGGACGCATATGATGCTAGAATATTCTATCAAGATAGGGTTATATCCTTAAGATATCGCAAGTGTGATAAGTGAATCCTTTATACACTATAGAAACCGAGTTTTGGTGTATGTACTTTGTTGTCCGCTATGGAAGGTGCTAAAGAAGAAATTGATTGAATTTTTTAATAAGAGAATGTAATAACGTTTCTAAACCTACAATTGGATTACCAATGAAAAGAGAAATTGAGTTTCTAATAAATCTCGTGCCAAGTAGACTATCTAGTAGAATGACACCTAATGAAATGAAAGAACAAAATGTGCAATTGGTGGAATTGGAAAGAAAGAATTTAATTAGATCAAGTATCTCACCTTGGGGATCTTTGATGGTTTTTATATTGAAGTCAGATGTGTCACTTAGATTATGCATCGATTATAGAAAGACTAATGACAAGGCCGTGGAGAATCAGTATCATATCCTAGAATTGATGACTTGTTCGATTAATTGAGTGAGCAAAGGTGTTTTCGCAGTTAGATTAGCAATAGTTTTCCATCAACTAAGAGTGGTAGAGGAAAACGTACCGCTAACGGTGTTTCAAACAAGAAATGATTTGTATCAATGGTTGTCATGTCTTTCGGACTGACCAAACTTAATGAATCAAAACTTTCAGGAGCATTTGAATATATTCTTTCTAGTTTTTATCGATTACATTTTATATATTCTAAGAATGAATATGACCATGAAGTTCACTTAAGAATGATTCTAGATACATTGAGGCAGCATTAGCTCAAGGCAAAATTTTAAAATTTTCATTTTTTGAAAAGAGAAGTGAAAATTCTAGGTCATGTGGTTTTGGAGGATGAGTTGTCTATCGATCCATTGAAGATTGAAGATATTAATAACCAAAAGGGACCGAAGACCATAATTGAAATTAGAAATTTCTTAGGATTATTCGACTATTATTGGAGATTCATTAAGGATTTCTTCCATATATCAGCACCTATGACTAAACCAATGAGAAAAGACACAAGGTTTGTATAGACCAATAAATGTGAAGAAGTGTATTTTTACAGATGCACATGTAACTGGGTTAGGAGTTGTGTTGATGCAAGAGTTATTTAGTTTGCTTCTTAATAGCTTTGACCAATAAAGCTTGCTATCCTACTCACAATTTGGAGTTTGCAACGGTAAACTTTGCACTAAAGATACGTAGAACTTATCTTTTGGGAGAGAGATTCGAGTTATTTGTAGACCATAAGTCTTTGAAGCATTTATTCTCTCAGAAAAAGTTTAAAATGAGACAAGAATGATAGCTAGAGTTTATATCAACTTTTGATTTTGGCATAAAGTATACATCTGAAAAAGAAAATAAAGCTATCAATGCACTTAGTAGGAAACATCAGAATGTGGTAATGGCAATGTTAGCCGAATGATTGATTTAGAGACATTGCCTTCTTATGGAGCATGCATGAGGTCGACAGTCAGCTCTAACCATAGTACTATGATGATTTCTTGTTTATAAGTTCGACCAATATTGATCGAAAGAATTGTTACAAGACAAAAGGATGACTCGCTGCTTGCCGAATTGATTAGGCCACAAGAAAGAGGTACAAACATCAAGGATTTGAAAGACTTTGAGCTTGACCAAAGGAGATGGTTAAGAAGGAAGGGAAGATTTTGTGTTCCAAATATTGATAACTTACACAAGGATGTTCTTAGAGAGTTTTGCCGATCAAAGTTTACTATTTATCCCAAAGAAATAAAGATGTACCAAGATGTGAAGAGGGATTTCTTTTGGGAAGGAATGAAAAGAGATGTAGGCTTATGAGTTAAACAATGTTTGAATTCTCAACAAGTAAAAGCCGAACATTATAAGCCAAGTTGATTACTTAAACCTTTGGAAGTACCACTATGGAAATTGGATTCTATGTTGATAAAATTCGTGGATGGATTGCCAAAGTCGAATAGGGGAAATGAAAATATTTGTATAGCAGTCGATAGACAGACCAGGAGTACATGCTTTATTCTTTTTAAGCGACAAGAATGACACTAAGTTTGGAGAAACTTTTATGAAGAATATTATGAGACTCCATGGGATACCGGCTCATATTGTAAGTGATCGTGATCCATTGTTCAATAGTCAATTCTGAAAGTGATTACAAGATGTACTATATATCGAGCTAAAGATGAGTACTACTTACCATCCAAAGATCGATGATTAGAGGTAAAGGGTTAATAAAGTACTTAAAGATTTGTTAAGACCTTATGTACTAGAATTTGGAGGGTCATGGGATGACCATTTAATTTATTTTGATTCTTCTAAAATAATAGTTACCAGACTAGTATATGCTTGGCACCTTTCGAAGCTCTTTATGGAAGGCCATGCAGATCACTTGCATGTTGGTTGTATAAAGGAGATAGACTATTACTTAGTCCAGATTTGGTTAGAGATGCGATCAATAAGACCGAGCGAGAAAGGATGAAGGTAACTTAGTCAAGATAGAAAATCGATGCTGCCAAAGGCGTAAGGACATTGATTTTTCTACTAGAGACTACGTCTTTATGAAAGTGTCACCCATGAGGATGTTATATGATTTGGAAAGTCGATGAGTTGACACCAAGATATGTTGGACCCTTTTCTATCATAGGAAGGATCATAAAATAATATATCATATAGAGTTACCAAATACTTTAGTAGGAGTCCATAATGTGTTTTATGTTTCTCATTCGAGAAAGTACATACATGATGCTAAAACTACTATTGGTCCAACCGCTTGGGAATATTTGGTACGACCATTATAAGAGACCAATTCATATCATGAATTAAGATTTTAAGGAGCTTAGAAATAAGATGGTTATGTTAGTAAAATACCAATGAAGCAATGATGAAAGCAACCATGCTTGGGAAATGAGGATATGAATAGAGAGACTTGTCTCAAGCTATTTGATGCATGATCAATAGTTGTATAGACTTTGGACTGGTGGTTATGCCAGTAATGTTGACTTTGTGTCACATGTATATTGTTTGTTAGGTTTGATGGTAACTTATTTGAATTTTAAGGATGAAATTCCTATAAGGAGGGGAGCATGTAACATCCCTATTTTAGTTACATTATTATGGGTAATTTGATCGATTGATAATTAAGTAATGATAGTGTGGAAGAATGAAATAAGTGTGGATAAGTTCCTAATCAAATAATTTTTAAATTTCTTAAATAAAATGGTTAATAAGGGTATTTTTGTGTAAAGAGGAATTTATGCTTAGTAAGGGACGATAAGTTTTATAAAAGAATTTTCAAAGAGAATGGCATGTCTGATAAGCCTAAGGCCCGATCCACTTAGGAATTTCTTACATTTTCATCTCCACATTCATTCATTTTTAATATTAAAAGCAAAGGAATAAAAACCCCTCATTAATGGCATCCTCTCTTTACAGTTCACATTTTATCTAAGAATAAGAATTAAAGCTTGAAGAATAAGGTTTAGGGCACATCCCCTCATTCTTAAACAAAATAAGTTAAATGATATTAACAACGACCATGTTTTATGTTTTCATATTCAGTTATATTTGAAAATACGATGGTTAGGGATGATGAAAACATGAGTTCGACATATATAAAGTCGTTATAATGATTTTAACAACTTATATGTAAAAATTTAAACCTAAAAGAGAGGTTTATAAATTTGAAACCATATCTAATGACCTCTAAATTGTCTAAATTTTGGGTAGGTTGTTTGTAACATTAATATGAAGATGCATTTTTAATTTCAGAATTTTCCGATTTAACATGAATTTTCTACAAATTTTCTAAATTGGAAAATGGTGTAATTTCGAAATTTAATTATTTTAAAAACAATTTTTTTTCATGAAATTTTCAATATGTGGTAGAAATAAAGAATTGGATTTTGGCAATTTTCACGATTTATCCTTTGAAACTTTGAATTAGTAAGAATTAATCGAAGAAGAGAAAATAGGAAGGACCACTAGTTCAAGTAGTAGATCTCTAGATCATGGTTCTAGAGATCTTGGATTCAATCCTCCATGACATCAAAATGAGTGCTCTACTTAAATTATGTACTACTCTTGCTATCAAAAAGAAGAAGATATATATGGGGAAATTAAGGTGGTTAATTAATTAATCAAGGAATTAACTAATATACATTAAATGAGAAATATTCTCTATAAAATTTATGATATGAAATTAGTACAAGAAGTAACTGGCAAATGAGAATATGTTTTAAAGAAATAAAATAGTTTTAAAGTTAAATATGCGTTTGCCACTGTGTTTCCGATAACATGGTTCTATATATGTTAACATACATGTACTATATTTTCATTAGCAAAGAAGAATCTATGTTTCTATTAAGATGTGTTTTTTTATAGTTTTTCTACCATTAACAAGTTAAACTACATTGTTATGCTCATGTCTTCATTAATATATGTTTCCATTAGAAAATAAAATGTGTTTTCATTACCATGTTTTTATAAGCCATGTTTCCGTCAACACCCCCCCCCCACTTTGTTTCGTTGGTTTCTTTCTATTAGCTATGTTTTCATTGTCAAAAAGGCAGTACATTTTTGCTGGTAATTAATAATCCATGTTTTCGGTGGCATATAGCTATGTCTTTGTCAATTCACAATTGTACTTTCGGAAACACCTGTTAATGTGTGTTATTGGTAGCACTTTTTTATACCACCATTAGTTATTTGATTGTATTTGCGATAGCATTTATGTACTTTTAACATCACAAACCTATGTTTCTATTAGCTAGTGAGCTATATTTCCGTTGGTGCATGACTATATTTCATTAGCTTTCATACTATGTTTTCGGTGACATTGAAGTACGATTTTTTATAATTTAAAAGCACTATTTCAAAAGCTTTTAGAAGAAGAAAATTTGAAGTTCAAAGTTATAAATAAGAATAAGATGAAGTAAATTAAAACTCTCAATACTTGGGTTTAGAGGTGATGCTTATATCCGACATATGTACCAATGATTATGATAGAACATATTAACAATGTGGAATTTACCTAACTTTGATATGTTTAGTTGCATTTGTTGACCAATTATGTTTGTTGCCTATATCTTATAGATATGCCAACTTATGTGAAATCACCTAATATTTGTGATATTGGGAAATAGGGATTGATGAGCATTTGTCATTGTTCAACTAGTGGGTATGGTCCAACATAACTCCTATGTGAGTAGAATAGCATACATGAGATCAGGAAGATAACATGTTAAGATATTAAAACTGGTTATGATAATATGACTTATTCGACGTCTGGAGAACCAGATTGAGTTTTATAGGACTAGTGTCAAGGTAGCACCTCGAACTATAGCTAATTAAGCTCCTCAATTATTATTGTCAATGGTCCAAATGCGTAAGGCTCTGCTAATGTTGAGGTTAAATTTTGTAATACGCATCCGACGGACCGAGTGAAGACGCTGAACAAAATTTCTTTTGTCACTGGGACTGTGTAATTAAAGCGCTTAGCGTTTTGTATCGATGAAGATGCAAAACGCTATAGTAGGGATACATTAGAAAATAGCAAAGGTGTAAAAATAATTATACTTTGAGACAAAATTAAATCTCCAAAGTAGACTTATTCTCATTCCTTCATCATTTATATTGGAAAAGTAAACATATGCCCTAAATTTATATTGAGACCTGGTGAATAGGATAGAGTTCTATCTTATGTTGAGCTTTATGTTGAGCGCTTAAGGATTGAACTTAGACATATGCCCTAAATTTGTTAATTTGGTTTATAAGAGAGAGAAGTACTCAAATTTGAGTACTTCTGAGAACTAGTCAAATTAACCTTTTAATATTAAAGTTGCTAAAGCGGGAGCAAAAATAACCCAATTTAGTAGGCACAGTGGAAAATAACAGAGATTTAAGCGGATCTCTTGTTTAATAGCGCTAAATTGAAAAAGGATAGCGGTCGAAGTTTGCTAAAAACTTTAGCGAGGCATTAACGATGCTTTAACTGATGGGGATATCTTGGTATCTTTATGGAACAAAAGTTGTGGTTTCCATCTAGTTTAGGCTTGAGTCGGCCTTATAGGTTCTTAATTGGCCTACGAAAAGTAACAAGTTTGTAGAAATGGTCTGGGAAAACTATATCGATGTATTATACAATAAATTAATGTGAGGTTAGAGCTTGGACTTGATCACATTGTCAAATGGAGAGTACATTTAAACAGAAAGAAAATGGGTAGACTTAGGGAGTGCGACATTTGGATCCTAGTGAATAAACAGACATATTCACATTTAACCCATAATGAAACATGATATTTTATGATGTTCTAACCTTTGTGGTTGCAGGCGTGCGAGGTGAGTATAGTGCATTAGGCTTGTCTCATCCTACCCTATAGAAATCTGATTTGACATCATTTGTTTTAGGATGATAATAATGAAGGGAAAACCCGTTTCGACAGTGACGTGGTCTCTCTGTTTTTATGTTTTGCTTTGGGTGAATAATATTATTCATACCGCACTTTTTATATGACCTGAAATTTTCATTTTTCTCCCTTAAACTCTTGGATATTCATTTGAGTAGGCTAAAGGTAAATGATTTGCAGTTTTTTTATGATAAGAATTGTACTTTAATTAAGCAAAACATCTTGAGGGTTTAATCCCATGACCTTTATGACCTCAGCCTACAACGTTTGTTGGGCCCATCCCGTTTAGGCAACGGGAGAATGGCTAAATTTCAAAAACAATCCTTATTTTTTATCTTAATGGACCTATGTAATCTATTAACTAGCGCTTGATCCAATCTATTTATTAAAATAAAATCATATTTTATTTTAACATTGTATACCCGGAATATGAACCGTAAAAGAAAACACCTACTAAACCGATCACAAGAATACCAGCTACAGTACCTATTAGCCAAAGAGAAATCCTTCCAGTAGTATCGGCCATTTCCCCCTATTTAATTAATCGTATTAATTAAATTTATTTAATGATTATTTTAAATGTATCTAATATATTCATACACTAACATGATAGCATAAAGATGTATAATTATAGTTATAAATACGTAAAGACATTGGGATTTATATGTATTGTGTATATATATGTGTGTATATATATTACTTATATATACAAAATAAATTCATATGCATATTAGGAATATAAGTAACAAAGTATATACACATGTTTAAATATACTATAATATAAGTATATGGTTTGTATACACATATTAATGGTACCATATGCGTGTGTGTAGTTTAACATACACATGAATATATTATGTATTTCCATTTATTTATTTATGCATATAATTTTGAAAATAAATCTATTTGATACAAAAGTGACACAACACCCCAATATCATGCAAAAATGAATTAAAGAAATATAAAAATGAAGAAATCAAAAGGAATGGGGATAAAATACGAGATATTTATAGTGGTTCGGCGAAATCTATGGCCTACGTTAACTTAATCAATTTTATTTATGAATTCTCTCTAGAATGCCTAATTTACAATCAAATCCAAGTTATAATCTTGTAGATCTTGGTTTTTTCAATGTCCTATGAGATATAAGATGAAAAAGATCGATCCCCCTCCTAGTTGAAGGTATGCTGCTATTTATAGACCACATCCAACACGAATTTTGCAATTCAAGGTTCGACCGAGTCAATTTCTCCAGGTTTGCATGAGTCAATCTTTGAAGTTCCAGCATAAAGGGCAGGTCGTTACGCATGCTTCCCAAGGTAGTTAGACATGTCGGTACCGACATGATCATATTATTACCAACATGTTTTTGTGTGTCAAAACTTCAGTTTTTTTCCTTTCAAGCTCCTTGACTCATTCTTTCATCATTTTGTAGTCTAGTTTTCTAGGTCTAAGTCAATTCTAAGACTGCTGTAAATTTGCCAGAAATATCGGCCCTCCAAAGCATGCTTTTGTGGAAACAAAGTGTGCTTTAATCAATAACATGCATCGAAACTGGCGAATTGTTAGTTGTGCTCTCTAGTTATCTATTAAACCAATCATGGCAAATCATCTGGTTCCTTCGAGTCCCCTTATAAATCAAAGGATGTTTTAGACCCATCATGCTAATAACTCGAATCCTTTGCTAAATGTCAATCATAAGTCATTATCATTGCGCGCTCTCTTGGGATTAACTTATCATAAATCATATATCATGCATCACTAGTCATAGCAGTGCATTTTCCTAATTAGAACATTACTAATAAACCATCTAGGACCTCCCAACATCCCATCATAAGTAAGTCAAACTAAATCGAGGCAATGAATTTCCTCAATCATTCAATAACCATTATCAAATCATTTCAAATCCGAAGATGTTTGATCCTTGAAGTTAAGTTTTGATCTCTTTTAATCGAAAATTTACATTGAGCCCATTCGCTTGCTCTCCGAAAAGGGGACCAAATGTTTAAAATGCATCCATCTACTCACGCATTGGGGAGGGGACTTGCTATCATGTACAAGTCCAACTACTCGCTCTCTGGCGAGGGGACTTGTAGTTCATTTTTCATCACCCCGTCTCTCCAGTTGGGGAAACTATAATCTACCGACTTATCAATCAAATGTCAAGGATAACTAAATAATAACATCTCACAGCAATACTAAAATCAAATATCATGTCTAATCAATATCCATTGTTAGTGAAGTTTTTCGTCTTCATCACACTCAGCTTGATCGTGAAGCAATCTTAAGTGTCGATCACTTTCATGATTATAAATCAACAGATTTAAACTGCATTAAATATGCCTTTAAGGAGTGATTATGTTGCTAGGCGCTTACATAGCCTTATAGTCGCACTCCAATTGTTTGTTGAAATGTCGAAATGGTTTTTGTAAGAGAAGTGTTGTTCTCGAACAAGTATCACACAAGAAAATAAGAAGAAATGAAAGTAAAGGACATAAATTTTTTTACATGGTTTGGATCATTGTTAATCCTACGTCCATGAGATAATCAACTATATTTTTGCTGTTTTGGTACAAATGATAACAATTGATCAGAAGCATACAATATTTTATCTTATATTTTCCTTTTTGGGAAGAAGAAGATCCTTCTTTGTTCTTTAGTGCCTTCTTTTATAGTTTGAAGAAAAGCACAGTTGATTGCCTTATTTTCCCTTTATCTTTTGCTTCAACCTTCACCGTCAGACCTCACCATTTGTCATTCATCTACAGTGTTGGTTTGTTGTGCTTAGATTGGTGATATGTCTTTGGCAGGAAACCGTGGCATTGGCGGGAATCTTGGAAATTTGAAACGGGATGCCTAAGCCTGTATGGGCTGGCCATTTCTCTCTTGGAATTGCGGATGCCTCAAGAGCAATGGTACGGAGCCGCCCTGAGGCTTTCGGATGTTGTTGATGTATGTGAGGAGGTGCAGTGATGAATGATGCCTGGTGTTCAGGTCGTACTCCCCTTCTAACATTTCTGAAAGTTGACCTGACACTTGCTTGGAATGTAATCGACGTTAGCTATGGTCTGAGGTGGTTGTCGTTTGAGTTACTTTCCTTGCAAGTATGCTTGGGTTGTTGATGAGAGAGAGAGGCTGCTTCGTATTTTTATCGTTTACCTATAAGTACGGTTCTACGTTGAAGCATATCCTAAGTGGCCTTGCATGCAGCCCTTTGAATGCTTTTGATCTAGTGAGGTGTTGCCTAGGTTGGCCCCGGTATGTGCTGGTGCAGACTTGTTTTTGTAGATTTGACAAAGTATGAGCTTTGGAGATGCGGTCAGTTCAGCATAACACGTTCTGCCTCTTGTGCCTCAGTGCAGTACTCCTGCCTTGCCTTTGATTTCATGTATTGTCATTGTGACCTGCCCCTATTTTCCAATGCGTGCAGTATTTGTCTCTTGTTGCATTTCCCTTGGTGGGTTCAGGTAGGGTTAGGTGTTGTGACTTCAAATTGGTTCCTTGTGTAGTACGAATTTGACTAATTCACTACCTTTTTCCTTTACTGCAATTCGTGGTAAAAAGAGGTGTAATACTTGCCTCCTAAGTCTGTGGCGATTGCTGGTCGGGGTAGACTTGTTGTCTTAAGCACTTGGTCTGTATGTCCGATCACTTCTACCTACTCTATCTTTTCGGTAGTGGGAAAAGTCTTTTCGGCTACACTTGCATTTAATGCTCTATGCACATGCCATCCCCTTATTGGTCTATTTTTAAACCCTTGTTCAATCTGGCTTTTCATTTCTCTAGGCATATTTTTATCAATCTTTGCACTTATTATTTTAGCAGTCAATACACGTTTTACAAAAACTTTTGGTTACTTCGATCGTGAGGCCATTATTCAAGTCGAGGTACGTATATTCTTTCTTCATCTTCCCCAAATTTTCTTTTGTTTTTTGTCTTGAAAAGAATTGTTATTGGGTTAATCCCCAAATTTGGGGGTATTTCGGTAGATTGAGAATATGAGGAATTGTCTCGACTATTGTTTGACCCTTCTTTAAAGTAATCTTTGAACTTTGACATGGATTCCTCTATGTCTTCCTCTACGCTTCTTCCTTCTAAAATCACTCGATTGGAAGGTGTCATCGATGTTCTTAGGCTGTTAGTGCAAAATTTTGTTTATACCAACATCCCGAGGTTCGAAGGTATAGCTCCAGAAGCTGGTTGGATTATTGAAACTGACAAAGAGATTACCAAGACGTGATGCAATCAAGCTTAGGTTACGAGATGTTGAACCGTAGAGTCGCAATAGACAATGCAGAGAAGGTAAAGTATATAAAGTAAATAACACCGAGACTTTATAGCGGTTCGAGCTGAAAGTCCCTATGTCCACTGTCCTTTCCTTATTTAGTCACTCTTACCTAGTCGAGAGACTTATTACATTGAGTCTATACATTTTTGCCATTAATGAGTTTGTAAAGAGAGCTATAATATAGGAAAGTACAATATGATTTTATATTTTTATTCTTTTTTTAGTGCTAGCCCCTTTACAATAGCAAGTGGTCCTTTATTTATAGCAAATGTATGGTTCCTCCATTGATGCAATTACTTTCTTTTGGATTGATGACCTGGCTCGCTATATGCAGTTTAGATTTGAACGCTTGTTATCATCTGGTTGAGTGCATTTTGAGTGGATTGTTGACATGATGCTTCTATATATAGCTTCTTGGATATCTTCCGTTTATCCTGACCGTTGGTCTCGGCCTGGGTATTTGAGCCATTGGTTGTTGATACTTGTTGAAATGCTTTTGATTGTGGCAACTGCTACCCTCGTCTAAGCTTCTTGTCTTAGCTGGATAATGATCTTGATCTCAGTTGACACTTTGACTCATGCTCTCAAACTACATGATTTTGTATACTGAGTCCAGTGTTTAAGCTCTCGTTGGAAACCAAAATTATAAACCAAAGAACTTTCCTCTCGAATATTCGTAATTTGTACTTTATGGAAATTATGATGTAACACATGCCCTTCCAAAGTTCACTTCGTATATTGAATATGGAGTGGACTTTGGTATAGGTTAGTTTAATTTATTTTCCTTGATAATCTTTGAAGTTTGTCTATATTATGTGTATAAAGGGGAGGGGCGATATTGATTCCTAGTAGAGTAACTTGAATATCGAAAGGAGAAATCTCAACTTGGGTTAGAAAACTAGATTATCTTGCTCAAAATTAAAATTTAATTTTGGGCCAGAAGGCATGGTCTTAACCGAACTGTGAGGTCTAAATTTTTGAAATCATGCTTGTCACTTGAAGCCATCTAGGCTAAGTATAAGTGAAATTGTTTAAGCACCGAAAGGCAAAATCTAATTTGGGACCATGAGACCAAAGTTTTTGAAATTATGCTTGTCACTTGAAGCCATCTAGGCTAAGTGATAAGCGAAATTGTTTGAGCACCAAGAGGCGAAATCTAATTTGGAACCGTGAGGTCAAAGTTTTTGAAATCGTGCTTGTCATTTGAAGCCATCTAGGCTAAGTGATAAGCAAAATTGTTTAAACACCAAGAGGCACAATCTAATTTGGGACCATGAGATCAAAGTTTTTGAAATCATGCTTGTCACTTAAAGCCATCTAGTCTAAGTGATAAGCGAAATTATTTAAGCGCCAAGAGACGAAATTTAATTTGGGACCGTGAGTCAAAATTTTAAAATCGTGCTCACCACTTTTGAGTATTAACGTTGCAATTTAAAACCGATGAGAATAAACTAATTTTAGTAACATGTGATTTTATTATACTCTAGTAAAATTGCTAAATAGAAACGAAAATAGTTGTACAGTTTGTTTTCGTATTTAAGCATCCATGTAAACGATAAAGCAGAACATTAACTGCACATTTATCTTCTCATAAAAGCATATAAAAAACACATGTACAAATTCATATAAAATCAAACTTAAACATAGATGCTAAACTGCACATTAGAAAAATCACACAAGTTTTGCATTTGATTGCTAATTTATATATGCCATGCAACTGCAAATAAAAATAACAAGATTATATTCGTACTCCAATCTGCTACAAGAAATAAGAATAGAAGATCATATCTATATCCTTATTTGATTTAAAATAACATATCAAGTTCTTAAATAGATACATATAGTTAATGAATAGTAAAATAGTTAAGTAGCAAGGGGATTTGCATGTATGGTAACTCTATTCAGCCTTATCTCAGCAAGTGGCCTATCTCCTGGTCCTGTTGGAGTCTGCATTACATAAAAAAATTAAAGTAGTATTTATATACCATTCAAATAATACACAAAAAGGTTGCTAACAATAGAATTTACTTACCTTTTCCATTAAATCGAGAACTTCAAAGCCATGAATAACTTTTCCAAATACAGTGTAGAGTCCATTCAGATGAGGTTGCTTTGCGTAGGTTATAAAGAATTGACTCCCATTCGTGTTTGGTCCGCTATTTGCCATTGAAAGTGTACCTCTTGCATTGTGCTATGTAAATATGAAATTAAATATTAGCATTCTGGATGGGAATTCTTAATATTACATTAAATGAGGACTATTAGTTCATTTACCCTTTCAATGGATTATATAATATAAAATAAAATAAAATAAAAACAATGACCAAAATTTGCAGTAACAAAAACTACTCAAAAGAAACACAATTTCAGGAGCAAATTGTGGGATTTAGAAGTCCCCTAATTTTCCTCTCACAGCCGTATTTGTTAGCCGAAACAGCTTTAGGTAAAGTAGAATATTCCATTTGGTAATCCAAATAAATTGAATTCTAAATGCAGCAGCGGGATATTTAAACATCATAATTCAAGAATCGATTTTCATATTTGCTCATATTTGCATTTTGTGAAAATTTGACATCTACCAACCAAACTCCAGCCAAAATTTTGGATGAAAATCAAATCCCTGGAATTACGTTGTTTAAATCTACAGCCACTGCATTTGGGACTGATTAAAATTTATTCTGATTATTATAGCTAATATGTGTCAAATGGTTAAATGTACAGGGGTATACACATGATATTTTTTTTTCTTTTTTCTTTCTGAATACTTCATTCAGGATATCACCTCAGCATATGAAGTTCCTTGAAACAGTTTAAAGAAAAGAAAAAAAAGACTTAAACAAGAACCAAGCTAGAAAAACATCATATTAGGAGTTATAAAGTTACAACAGATATTAAAATAAATTTTGTTAGACTTGATACAGTTAATGTAAGATATCAAAAGAAAGAAAATGAATATGAATACAATCAAACTGAGTATCTACTAGAACCTGTAATTATGCAAATGCTTCAACCACTCTTTCATACATTTTCTTATGGAAAAACTGTTTGGTAATTATGGACATTGGAGGAGGATGAACAAAAACATTTTCATTGACTGGTTAATAAAAAACAACTAATACGATTACACTTTAAAACTCAATTACCAAAGAATGTTTTATGCATACCCAAATTTGAGTGCAATTTACACAAGTGTTGTGATTATATATTTTCTCAGCTCTACATATCAATCGCTCCACCTCAATTCAATTAAACATACCAAGTTATTCTGAAGCGCACTTGATTTCGTAGTCCAATAGTGAGTGTGAACAAAGCTCTGTTGTAAGAATCCATCTAAGTATCTGCCAAGGCGCTAGCTTGGTTAGACAGTGGTTGAGACTTGATGTCTCGTATGAGCATCTACTTGCTAATTTTATGTTGTCTTGCCTCCTGGGCCGCTCTCAAGCATATCCAAACCTCAAAATTTATGTTGATATTTAATACCAAACCGAATCTAAAATTTTATTCAAAGTACATGAGTTATAAAAAAACAGCTAGGTTTGATTAATCCATACTTCATACTTATCGCCAAACGTCAACCTAGCAATTTTTACAACTTTGGAACAAAGACTTTTGATTGGAGTCTTTAGACATCAAGAACAACAATGGTGTTCTATGATAAGTTGTTAAAAATCCACTAACCAATTAATAGGGATGTTTTATTTGAACTTGATAAATTTCGTGAAAGATATTATATTCTTCAGACGGTGTTATTTTTCCCTCCTCTCCTATTGTAATTTCTGGAAAAATGATCTCTATAATAATCATACCAGTTAAAATTATCATATTTAATTTGAGCATTGTTAAAAGAACTTCAGTTTTGGATAAGATGATCATTTTTTCAATATCCTTAAAATTCTTATGAGAGTGTCGCAAAAATTAGTACTCTCGTAGCAAAATCAAATATAATTCCGTTATTATCACCGTTATGCAACTTTTTCGATAGATCTCCACCATTTTATAATTCAATTTTGATTTAAAGTTTTCAGCGGACTATCCATTGTTTTGTTTTAAGTTTTCAACAGGGTATCGCGGAATTAGTTTTGAGCGAGGATAAGACAGTAAACCGTTTGCTTCGGTTCCATTTACCATGTCAATCCCATAACAATTTTATTTCCCCTAATATTATATTTTCCTTATCCAAAACCGAAGTCTCTTTAACAATCTCCTTTTAGTTTCTAGCTTGTTATAATGTTTAGTTCATGTTGTTAATTCATCAATTTTATGATTTCAAAATATAAAACTCTGCTCTAGTTCTAGTTACAAATCACACTCACATTGTTGCAAGCAATGTTTGCAACCAAGGTTTTCAAAATGAGTTTTTAAATTGTAAATCGTAAAGTTTAAACTTTAAATCAAAATGGGATTCAAATCGTAAATTGTAGATTCAAATAATACATACTTTATCGTTTTTGCATATTTTAAAATTGATTTTGATTTACAACTTACAACTAAACTTAAAACTCAATTTTTTCTCTTATTATTTTTTTCTGAAAATATTATAAATGGATTGTGAATCCAAATAAGTATATTAAATATGTTAATCTGAGTTGAATGTTTTCGTAATTGTCGTTTTAACTGAATTTGAATCGAAATATAAATCGAATTGTAACGGAAGAGATCCGATCTGAATCGGGATTTAAATCGTAAATTTTAAGATTTTTGACAACAATGATTGCAACTATTGGATTATCAAATTGTTTTTTTAAAAGAGCATTGCAATAATAATATTAGTTCCTACCAATTTGTAGATTAATCATGTCTTTCAATGATTTTACAATCTTTTAGTTATTTGTGCTTATAATTTGTGTCTCACCTCTACAATCTCGCAAAAATAACTGTTATAGCTACAGCTCTCCTCATCATAATCTAATTTCTGTTATAGATACACCTCTCCTCGTCATCATGAAATACTATATATTTTTTATTATAGCTAAACCTCTTCTCTTCAGTATAAGCTTTTAAGTTCCAGCCTTTGTTGGCCCTGACAAAATATTGATTTTGGGTAATGCGTGTACTCAGGTTCGAATTTAGTGCTACACCATCATTCTCTTGTACTGTAGCTGATTACACAAAGTTACCGGTCAAAAAAGTTGAATTATACGTACCAAAATTCCGATAAACTGGTTTTAGTTTCACAGAAAAAATATTGAAAATAATTCACATCATTCAACGCTAATGAACACCAAAATGGTAAGCACGGACTAATCAAATAAAATCAGATATTATTTGCAGCGCTAGTTAACTGTAGTTTATATTAAGAAGCATAAGATATATTCACTGACAATTGCCAACATAGAAGTTGGAACAGACAAACTGAAATTTATTTGTTGAAATAATTTCTTCATGGACTGAAGCTAGGATAAACTCCTGGGGTTTAGGAAGATGGGTGTAATGGCCATGCTCACATATATTCGTTGTAACCAAAAAAAAAGTAAGTGGTGATCATGAACACTAAATTAATCCAAACTGATCAAAGAGCGCAAATATGACTTGTAAACATGCAATGTATTTTACCAATATAAAGCATGAAAAAAATGCAGATACTACACTTGCTGCAAGCTTCTAATTAGGCTGAAAAAATATGCTGCTAAAGAAACAAATTAATTGTTTCTCAACTGTACAAGTGATACAACCTTGAGTGACTCGCGGATTTCATCATTAAACTTTTTGTTCCAAATGCTTGTTCCTCCTTTGCCAGTTCCAGTTGGATCACCACCTTGGATCATGAAACCTTTAATGTTCCTATGAAATATTGTTCCATCATAATAACCACTAGCACAAAGTGCCAAAAAGTTCTGCATCAAAAATTCATGTCAATTTGTAGACATTTGAAGGTTATGTAATACATTCAAGCTTGACAGTGATACCTCTACATCAAGGGCAAACACAACTACAAAAACGAAGAAGAAAAGCCAAGGACTGATTAAAATAAAATAAAAAATCTAGAAATCACAGGTTCATAATAACAGTTGCTTGAAAAACAATATTTATAGGGGGGCATAAAAAGAATTCACAATTTATAAAGGACCAAGGACTGATCCTGGATATAATATCCATGGAGGCGATTAGAACACTGGAACGAGTGGTAAAAAAAAACATATAAATATTCATATTCGATCGAAAAAAAAACCCCATGTTTTTTCTGTATCAAAGTTTAATTGGTCAAGAGAGAACGGCAGCTTCATTCCAGATACAATACATGGGAAAGACTATCACTGCTTGGATTGAGAGACAATCCAACATAACAACCACTACGTTAGATCAATCGACACTAAATTTATTATAACTCAACAAAGTATAACGACTCAAGTGAAAATAAATCAACAGTAGATATTAAAGAGAGAGAAACCAAGATACCTCGGCAGATTTAGGGACTTCATCGCAAGCAATCTCGCACTTGATATCTCCCAAATTCGTGTGGAGAGTCACTGACTGCAATCAAAATAATTTCCAAAATTCAAAATTAGGGTTTTAGAGAAAATAATATTTGAAAAGCAAAGAGTTTAGCACCATTCTCTTTCTTTCTTTGAGCTTCTTTCAGCCTCTTGGAGCTTCTTCCGGCTTGGTAATCGGAGCGATATGGAGTAAAGAATTTGAAAAGAAAAAGGAAAAATTATATGGGGGCCCATTTTATTATTGTAGTACCTTCTAATTTGAATTTAGTTTGGGCTGTTTGAGAGAAACGTGTCAAACATTTTTGATACCTTCGGCTAAAATATGAATGTTATAGACCCGTCAATGGGATGCAAATGGAGTAACATTGGTCCGTTGGTCAAATGATCCGTTTGGGTTTTTGTGTTTTGGAAAATGCATAGAAGACTAGAAGAAGAATGTGGAAATCGACCAATGTAAAAAATTTGTTTTAACATATAAATTGGAAATGATTTTTCTTATTTTCCACATTTTGAAAAAGATCTCATCTTGCCACTTCCTTCTTTCCTTTTTGTTGGACCAGGATTTTACATTTTGTCCTTCAAGCAATTCTCTCATTTAATCCTATTCAAAAGTATGTAGATATCGTATATCGATACGTGCAAATATAACTTTCTTCTATGCATTCAAATAATTACAACAATCCCAAAACATCAAATAAATTAAAATTAATTAGTAATTTTCAAATATTAATTAATTTACAACATTTTACAAACTATTAAATTGCATGGTTTTTAGGGGAAGTCACAAATACAGTTGTGAGACTCTGATGTGTGAATTCAATCAACGACTAATTTTGAACGATTTAAATATTAACGTTCACATGTCATCTTAGCTAGTGGTGTGTTATACGGCTTTTGGACCAAGCGGCTTTCAATCGAATCTGGATGTCAGGATGAAGACGGAACGGTTCAAGGACTTGGGAATATGTTTGGAAGGACATTGGAAGTGGTTTCAAGAATTGAGAGTGCAATAAGGAGCCAAGGAAACAGGTCGGTACCAAGCACTTTTTGGGCAACCTATGGGGTTCTGGAGCGTTGGCCTGTGGATTTCTGGTTAGAGTGATCGTCACGGGGCCTATTTCTAAAGGAGTGGGTAAATAATTTCAAGGAAGCTCTGAAGGAAAAAAGATAAGTACTAGATATCGGAACCTCTCGGAAATAACCTGATGTCTAAGAAAAAAGTGCTCGGAACTCGATAGATCGAAGATGGAAGACCAAAAGGAATGAGATGGCACCACCAGCCATCATAAAATTAGATGATTCTATTGGCCAGGGGACCTCGTCTCCCTTCCTATTTTCTCAGATCTGATGTTAGAACTGGTATTCCGTAGACCTACGACTTTGTGGGAGCGATTTCTCTATAAATATGAAACTTAACATATTTGGAAAATGACTTTTGGCACTTCATCTTTTTCACTCTCTTTCTCTACACGACCCTAGTCACAAAGGAAGTTACCTTTTGCTGTTCTAGGCTGTTAGATCGGTAAAATCCTTGTACTTGTGACCAAAATCTATAAGCAATAAGATTAAAGTGGATGTAGGCCTCAGACTTGCTGAACCACTATAAAAACTCTCTGTGTTTCTCACTTTAATTTTGCTTGATCTCTTTATTTCGATTTATTTTGAGGTATTGTGCCATTTTTGGTTCAACATCTTTGGTGCTTTCATTGAGGACGGAGGTTCTCAGGAGTCAGGAGTAGATCTAGCTATCTACTGAGGACTAGAGCATCCAGATGTTAGATCCGGAAGGTTTTCTATGAAAAGTTAGAAGGAATTTCATATTGGAACCAATGGCATCATCAAGGAAGTCTGGTAGATCTGGAGCAATGGTTGGTGTAGATGAAGGAGCTTTTGTAACACTTCATATTTTGGAGGGTTTATAATATGACAAATTAAATTAAATTATTAATAAGAAGATATTATTATTAAAGGAATTAATAAAATGATTTAATTGCAAGAAATGCCCAAGAGAAATTTAATTAATTAAGTATGTGACACTTTAAAAAGTTAATTGAATGGCCAAGGGTAATTAAAGCAATTTTGGTTGATCTTGATTAATGAAAATAGACAATCTAAATTTTAATGGGAATGATTTGTTATGAGGAGTAAATTACTAAGGCTCAAAACCACTAGTCCACTTACTTTAGCCACATCCCCACATTCCATCTTCATTTCATTCCATTCACAAAACTAACTCCTAAAGAACTCTAAGCAAGGCCAGCTACAAACCCAAGCAAGAAGAGATTTCAAGTTAGAAAAGAACAAACTTTCAAATTTAAGAAGGAAAGAGGATAAACAAGGTTTCTTTAACCTATGTGAGTAAAATCTTTCTTTAAAAACCTATCCCTACCTATTGGTATCGGATTTGATTCTATATGAATAATTTAATGATGTTTTTTTGATATAATAGGAATAATTTAATGATGTTAAAATTTGCCCACGAAAGTTAAGAATAGTACTTAGCACATGGTGGCTATTGGAGATAGCATGAGATGGTTAAAGAAGGGATAACTCACGATAGCTATGGAGGATAAGACGTGATGGCTTCAACGGGAAATAACACGCGATGACTTCATGATGGATAACATACGAAGGCTAAGTGTCGAATAAGAAGCGATGACTACACATGAATAAGGCATGAAGGCCTAAATGGAAATGATGTATGATGCCCTCAAGTGGAATAACACATGATGGTATGGTGGGATTGCACGTGATGGCTTCAAAGGGAATAATACACGATGGCTATGTGGAAGATTATCTACGAACGTTGTTAAAGATGTATTGCGGTTAGCTTGGGAAGCTACCTACATGGGGGCCTTTGAGAGGATAACCCATGATAACCATATAGTAATATTATGTGAAAGCCTAGGAAAAATTAATCATGGTGACTATGGGATAGTCATTTCACGATAGCTAGGAAAAACGTTTAAAGGTTATGGGATAGCCGGAATGCGATGGTTAATGATAACTCATGAAAGCATGTGATGCTGTATTTTTCTATGTAAAATAAAGAATACTTAGGACACTTTGGAAGACAGTTTCCAAGTGTTATTGAACTATTTCATATGAATGAAATAAAGAAAAGATTTTGATAAGTTAAAATTGTGTTAGCTTATTTTCAAATGGAAGAAAGCTTAGAGATGCTAACAAATGATAGGGTATCATTTAAATCAAAGATAAAAATGTTTTATCCAAAGAATGTGTATTATACATAATTAATGAATGAAAGAAAATGGTTAAACCATGATCGTAAACGTATACCAACTCATGAAGTTATTGGATGGCAAAGTGCCTTGATTGATGATCTATAGTCCAATGGTATATGGCAGTGAGCCACGGTAGGGTTCAATTAGGAACATTATAAAACTCTACAGAGGAGTTAAGGCAGGGTGCCATGGTAGAGTGCTAAAACATCCGTAGGTGTTATAAATAAATCGGTAACATGAATGATAGAGGTCCGGGGACTAAGAGGGGCTATTGACGCATAGCAGGGATGCTTACGAGAATGTATTCAAAGTGCTTGTATTCAACCTCTTAGAAGAGTCCAGAAGACTCTAGTCAGTGTGGCTCCTATAGGAAAATGAGTCGATGTTTCCACCAGGCAGCGTTGTTCGAGCAAAAGATAAATTATTGATAGACAGGCTTAAGGAGGTAATCACTAAAACAATTTAATGATAACTAAATGAGAAAAGCCTGAACACAAGATTATGTGATGGATGAATGAATGGCGACTAATTGTATGGCTTGGTTCATAATTGAATGCTTAAGTGTAGGTTACACTTCTTGATTGAATACATACACATGGCTGCTTTCTTTGATGTTTTGCTGTTATACATTATGATGTATATTGATGATGATAAAGTAAGGGGAAACCCATTTCGCGTTAGCGGCATGGTCTCACTATGAATGCTTAGGGTATAGGTTTTACTCATACCAAGCTTTATGTCTGACCTGTGTTTTTTTTATTTTCCATAAACTCACGGGTACTCATTCGAGTAAGCTGAGTTTATGGTTTAGACAGGTATCTCTTTTAGAATGACGAGTAAATATTTCAAAGACGAAGCAGGAGGCTTGCTATTTTAAATAAAAGTAATTTTGAAATTTCGTTGTGTAAAACTATGATCTATAACTGGTTATGTATTATGTTGGCATCTTCATATGTCAGACACAACACTACTCTATCCATGTTTTATTTATCTTTACTCTTGCATGGGCAACAATTTGGGTTAAAATGTTGGAATGAATTATGTAAATCAAAATTATGTAATGAAAAAGCTATTTAGCTACTTCATTTACATATGTTGTGCAAAATAATACTTAACTCACTTTGTTGCTAGAAAATGATTTCGGTGATGACTGTAGCATCATTGGCGTCTATTTTCAAGTCTCGAAGTGGGAGATGTTACAATTTGGTATCGGAGCTTAGGTTAGGGGAACATCTAAGTGAAACAGAACTAAGTATAAGTTAGATAACCTGAAAATGATCACACTGGGGAAGGGTATGCACTGTATATATAATGTACCTGTATTTTGATATAGATATATAGATGGATATATCTATCCAACTACTATTGTTCTCACTCACTATTACTTCTGTTTCTTACAAACGCACGCTGGTTCAAGAAGCAAGAATGGATCTACATAACTGACGTTTAACCATAGGAAGTGTGAAGGGGAACCCAAGTAGGGGAACTAATAGTACATAAACCATTGACCAAGGGGTGGAGACGAATCTTGAAGTTTGCACTGAAATCAAAACTCAGGTGCCAACCTCAGCTATAGAAGGAATGGATGTGAATGCTTTGTTCTGCCAATTTATAACGGAGATTGTGAGGCAACAACTAACCGGAGTTCTTGATTCAAGATAAGAAGTAACAAGAGAAGTAGACTTTCTACGATGAACAAAGATTTCAAGACCTGTGGAGGAAAGGAGTTCACATGGAAAGAGTCTTCCTTGAATGTGTTGAATTGGTTGAAAGTATTTGAACATATTTTCGAAAAGTTGGGATATACTAATGCTCAGAAGATGAGGTTGGCATCTCGTTAACTTTAGGAGGATGCATTGGACTGGTGTGAGGTTGTGATTGCTGAAGTCCCGAAGGAGGAGATGACTTGGGAGCAGTTTATGGAGCGATTCGAGGCTCAATTTATCCCCAAATCCCAAAAGAGTGCTTTATGTAGGGAGTTTATTGAGATGAAATAGGGAGAGATGACTTTGGAAGAGTACATCCAGCATTTTAATGCTTTGTCAAAGTATGGAAGGGAGCATATTAATACACCGCTGAAGAAGAATGAAAAGTTCATTGAAGGTTTAAGGAAAGGCCCGAATCATAAGGTGATGGTGCATCTGTTGACTCCGTTTGATATGATGGTGGAAATGGCGAGGAGGTATGACCACTTTTTTCAAGGAGAGAAGAAGGCTGATGTTAAGCCCAAGGGTGGGCAGAAGAAAGAGTCAATCTGTATCAAAAAGGCAGAAACAATCCGAAGGGTGGAAAAACTTCTAGAGGGGGAACTTAGAAGCCAAATATAACTGATTTTACATGTTTTAATTATGACCAAAAGGGATACTACTCTAGAGTATTTGCTTACTTTTGCCTACTTTGTCTCTGGGCAATCCCTCCTCTTATTTCCTGGT
Organism: Allium fistulosum; assembly: GCA_030737815.1. NCBI lineage: Eukaryota > Viridiplantae > Streptophyta > Magnoliopsida > Asparagales > Amaryllidaceae > Allium > Allium fistulosum. The sequence continues at coordinate 93,831,717 of CM060905.1, forward strand.
CTATTACAAATAAAGCACTTGGCTTCTAAAAGCGGGAGAATAAGGACAAGGCCAAGTGCTTTATTTGTAATAGACCAGGAAATAAGAGGAGGGATTGCCCAGAGACAAAGTAGGCAAAGGTTTATGCTTTGGAAGGACCTTCATCTGGACCTATAGTTGAGGAGAAAGGAAAGGGTATTGTACTTGGAAGTAAGATTTCGATTTCAAGTATATTAGTTAGAGTTCTGTTTGATACTGGTGCAACTTACTCTTTTATATCGAATGACTTGTGATAGGTTAGGAATAGAAACTACTTATTTGATTATGTCCCTACGTGTGATTAATCCAATCGGTGGGTATGCTACTCTCGGATTAAGGCGTGCTGACCTTGAATTTGACATGTGTGGACACTTGTTTGTTCGCAACCCATATGTGTTAGACTTCGTAGGGTATGGGGTAATTTTGGGTATGGATTGGTTGGTGCGAAATGACACTAGAATATATTGTATGGATATGGTTATAGCCTCATGGAATCCTAGAGGTGGAGAAAGGATCATGATAGCATTTGACGTAATGAAGGAGAAGTTGGATTTGATGTTATGTGCTATGGATGATCAAGAGGATGAGATCACTAGAGTGCAAGTAGTCCGAGAATTTGCATATGTGATCGAACCTGTAATGGGATTACCGTCGAGAAGGGCAATCGAATTCTGGATAAATTTAATGCTGGGGCATAATCTATTAGTAGGCCGCCTAACAAAATGCGGCCCAAGGAGATGGAAGAAATTGAAGAAGCAATTGGTGGAACTTTAGCATAGGAGTTTCATCAGGCCGAGTAGTTCACTCTGGGGTGCACCCATTGTATTTGTAAAGAAGTTGGATGGAACTTTACGAATGTGTATTGATTATCAAAAACTGAATGTGTTGATGGTGTAGAATCGTTATCCCTTGCCCAAGATAGACGGCTTATTTGATCGGTTGAGTTGAGCTCGGGTATTCTCACATCTAGACTTGGCAACGGGTTTCCATTAACCAAGAGTAGCAGAAGATAATATATCATTGATCGCATTTCAAACAAGGTATGGTTCATATGAGTGGTTAATGATGCCATTTGGACTGACCAATGCCCTGGCATTCTTTGTAGACATTATGAACCAGATCTTTCGCGATCTGTTAGATAGATTTGTGTTGATCTTCATTGATGACATCCTAGTGTATTCTAAGAATGAGAGAGATCATGAAGTCCATTTGAGATTGATGTTGGAGACGTTGAGACAACAAGCCGAATGAAAAATTTTTGAAACGCCACTTTTGAAAACGGGAGGTGACCCATCGAAGACAGAAACCATTAATGATTGGAAGAGGCCAGAGATGGTCATAGAGATGAGAAGTTTCTTGGGATTGGCTGGCCACCACTGTAGATTCATTAAAGATTTCTTGCGTATTGCAGCACCCTTGACTAAGTTGACTAGGAAGAACGAGAAGTTCGTGTGGACTGATAAGTGTGAAGGGTTATTTCAAGAGTTGAAGAAGTTATTAACGAATGCTCCTGTCTTGATCGTGCCTGAAGGGAACTGGGATCTGACAGTGTATATTGATGCTTGTGGAACTTGTTTGGGAGCAATGTTGATGCAAAGAGGGCTAGTGATAGCTTTTGCATCAAGGCAGTTGAGACCGAATGAAGTTAGATATCATACTCATGACTTGGAGTTGGCGGTGGTGGTGTTCACATTAAAGATTTGGAGACACTACTTGTTGGGAGAACGGTTCGAGTTGTATACCAACCACAAATCCCTTAAGTGTCTATTCTCTCAAAAAGAGTTGAATATGAGGCAGCAAAGATGGTTGGAGTTCTTGGTGGCATATGATCTCGGAATAAAATATACGTCAGGAAAAGGGAACAAGGTTGTCGATGCATTGAGCAAGAAGCGTCGGAATGGAGCGTTAGCCATGATTAAGGAATGGAAGATGTTATAGAAATTAGTCTCTTGCGGAGTGCATTATAGAAAAAATACTAGGTCGAGTAGAGATTCGAGTGTTTTGGCAAGTTTGGAGGTATGTCCACCACTTGTAGATAGAATTTCTATAAGGCAGAAGGAGAACCCACTAATTGTAGAAAGAATTAGGTGATTAAAGATGAGGAAAGATGTTGAGGATTTATGAGGATTTAAGATAGACTCGAAGGGATGTCTAAGAAAGAAAGAAAGATCGTGTGTTCCTGATATAGGAGACACAGAAGGAAGTTGATAAGGACGGCAACCAGCTTAGCGAAGCTGCACATGAAGAATGTAGTGAAACTGCATGGGATACCGAGTAGTATCTTCAGTAATAGAGACCCATTTATTTACCAGTGAGTTCTGGAGAAGTTTACAGAGTGCATTGGGTATAGATTTGAATTCAAGCATGGCTTACCACTCCAGACAAATGGATAAAAAGAAAAGGTGAATAGTGTATAGAAGATTTGCTAAGAGTATGTGTCTTGGATTTCGAAGGATCTGAGGATGATCATCGCATCAGGTTACCAGTCGAGTATCGGGATGGCACTGTTTGAGGCACTGTATGGTAGGCCATGCAAGTCACCATTTTGTTGGTTGGACACAGGCGATAGACTTGTGTTAGGGCCCGATTTGGTAAGAGATGCTACCAAGAAAGTAGAATTGATTCATGCTAGAATGAAGGCAGCACAATCGAGGCAGAAGAGTTATGCCGACAAGTGAAGGAAAGAGCATGAGTTTGCTGTGGCCGATCACGTATTTGTGAAGGTTTCTCCAAAGTGAGGGGTTATGCACTTTGGGAAGACAAGGAAGTTGGAACTTAGATATGTAGGACCATTCCCAATGATCGAGCGGATTGGTAAACTTGCGTACAGAGTCGAGTTGCCGAGCAATTTGGTGGGTGCGCATAATGTTTTTTATATATCGCATTTTAGGAAATGCATGCACGACCCAAGTTAGGTAGTGGAACCGAGGGCGATAAAAAGATTTATCTATAGAGCCAGATTTGATGTATGCGAGATGCCCTAAAAGAATTGTAGGTCATGATACGAAGGAATTAAGGAACAAGGTTGTTAGACTTGTTCGGGTCCAATGGAGTGATGATAAAGAAGATTATACCTAGGAGGTAGATGATAGGATTTGTAACATCTATCCTGAATTGTTTTAGAAATTCACGTATATAGTAGTATGCTTTGTTTGCCTATTGTATGGACTAGTAGGGTAGTACATGTATGATATGATTGTGTGTTAGTAGTTGTGCTAACATTTATGCTTGATGATTGTTGATTTACATTAGTAGGGTACTAGTGTAATCTATTGTACTTGTGTGTGCTTATATGATGATGACCATACACTTTTAGGGTGTTAGTGTAAATTTTGTCTTCCTTATCAAAATTTCAAGAATGAAATTTTTATAAGGAGGAGAGACTATAACAACCCATATTTTGGATGGTTCATAATATGAAATTTAAATTAAATTAATAAGAAGAAGATATTATTATCAAAGGAATTAATAAAATGATGTAATTGCAAGAATTGCCTTAGGAAATTTTAATTAATTAAGTGTAGGACGGTTTAAAAAGTTAATTGAATAGACCAAGGGTAATTAGAGCAATTTGGTTGGCGTTGATTAATGAAAATAGATGATCTAAATTTTAATAGGAAGGATTTGGCTAAGGGGAGTAAATTACTAAGGCGCAAAACCACTAGCCACTTACCTTAGCCATATCCCCACATTCCATCTTTATTTCACTCACAAAAACAACTCTTAAAGAACTCTATGCAAGGTCGGCCACAAACCCAAGAAAGAAGAGGATTTCAAAATAAATAAGATCATGCTTTCAAATTTAAGAAGGAAAGAGAATTAAGAAAGGTTTCTTTAACCTAGGTGAGTAAAATCTTTCTCTAAAATCCTATCCCTACCTCTCGGTTTCGGATCTGATTTTGTATGTATGATTTAATGATGTTAAAACTTGTTTGGATGTTTGAAACATGGTTTGTTGTGTTTGGAATTTAAATGAAATAAAACTAGGTGACGTTGTTCGAGAAAAAGATAAATTAGTGACAGGCATGCCTAGGGAGGTGGTCACTAAAACAAGTTAATGATAACTTAATGAGAAAATCCTAAAACAAAATATTATGTGATGGATAAATGAATGGCGACTAATTGTATGGCTCAGTTAATAATTGAATGCTTAAGTGTAGGGTGCACTTCTTGATTGAATACATGCACATGGCTGCTTCTTTGATGTTTTGCTGTTATACATTATGATGTATATTGATGATGATAAAGTGAGGGGAAACTCGTTCCACAATAGTGACGTGGTCTCACTATGGATGCGTAGGGTAAAGATTTTACTCATACCAGACTTTATATTTAACCTATGTTTTTATTATTTTCCATAAACTCACGGGTACTCATTCGAATAGGCTGAGTTTATGGTTTAGACAGGTATCTCTTTTGGAAGGACAAATAGATATTTTGAAGACGAAGCATGAGGCTAGCTGTTTTAAATAAAAAGTTATTTTGAAATTCCGCTATGTAAAACCAAAATTTATAACTGATAATGTGTTGTGTTGGCATCTTCATATGCCAAACACAACACTACTATATCTATGTTTGATTTATATTTACCCCTGCGTAGGTAACGATTTGGGTTAAAATGATGTAATGAATTATGTAAATCAAATTTTTGTAACAAAAAAGCTATTAGCTGCTCTATTTACTTGTGTTGTGTAAAATAATATCGATCTCACTTTGTCGCAGGAAAATAATTTCGATGAGGACCGCAACATCATCGACGTCCATTTTCGAGTCTCAGAGTGGTGCATGTTACAGTTTCTTACCATATTGAAGTTGCTAACCAACCGACAATAGTGTCGGCATGACCATCTGCCCCTCAGGAGATGGTCACAAGAGTGGAATTTGATAAGCTGATGGCAGAGTTAAATCAGATGATGGCAAATAGTTAGAAGTATCTGTTGGACAAAATGGATGCTAACATAGCCTTGTTGGCCCAGCGGTCATAGAGGATTAAGAGGAGCAGAAGAGTGGCATCATCTGTTGAATCTGGGTAGGAGAATTCATCTACTTCCGGTTAGAATAGAAGAGATAGAAAACAAAAGTAGAAGGAAAAGACTACTGGAGTAGTATGGATTAGTGCTAGAGGGACTGGAAGAGCCCATGCTTAGGGGATTCAGATCGTTACGATCCACAATCTAGTCGGTATTGACCTGAATCTAAGGCCCTTAGAGGGGTAAGAAGCTTAGGTCGTAATGCTATTGGATTCCAAAGATGATTTGTAGCATGACGGTGATGATGATGGACTGAATGTTGAAGCTCAGGATGTAGGTGTTCAAATAACTGCTATGGAGCCAATCAGACGTCAAAGAAGAGCTGAAGGAGCGGTTCTCCCAAAGATAGGAGAACCAAGACTTTAACGAGCAAACAGACACCGTTTGTGGAGTCAAGCACTCAACGTAGTTTTTGGAGCTGTCCTTTAGAGAACCAGGAAAATGAGGAGCATATAACGGATATGATCAAGCGGTTGTTGGAGAAGAATAAGTGAAGAAAGAATGAAGACTGGGTTCTGTGCCTAATGGAACTCCATTTATGGCGAAAATCTTAAGGGATGAGTATCCCAGAAAGTTTACGAAGCCAACAATGTTATCATATAATGGCACAACCGATCCCAAGCAGTATTTTTTTAAGTACGGATGGCACATAGATGGTGTCAAAGCAACGGACGCAGTTTACTGCAGGTGTTTCTCTATTTTTCTGGAGCGTCGATGTGGATTACTTGGCTCGCACAAAAATCCATATCGAAATTTGATGACTTAGTAAAGAAATTTTTGGAGCAATTCAAGCTCCATACCGCTCGGCCTAAGGACGCGATGTCCTTATCAAGCTTTTCTTAGGGACCTCAGGAGTCATTGAAGGGGTTCTTGAACATGTTTAATGTTGCAGTTACCAGAGTTAAACAATCCAAATGAGAGCATGGTGTTGATGGCATTTGTAACACCCCGTAAATTAAACGGTAGTTAATTAAAAAGAATCAATAAATAATAATAAAAGCTCAAAAATGGAATTTTCACAAATGTTAGAATTTGGCTACAAACTTGCACCATTGTGTTTGTGGCGATTTTCTGATCAATTTTCATATATATAGTTTTACGATCTGAGCTCAAACGAAAAAGTTATTAACGTTTGAAGATTTCGGATCAAAAATTATTAAAAATGCATTAAAGAAATAATTATCACTAACTTGACGTTAAAATAAACGTTAAACAAAGACTTAACGTTAAAGTAACTGTTATGGTTAAATCAAATCACATGGAACACAGAAGGAAACAAAGTAAACGAATTCAACAATTAATATAAACACCCTGACCGATCGACACACTAGATTCAACCAATCGACGACCAACCCCTTCCCTTCTAAGGAGCTTGATGGCTTAAGCTTAGGAGGCATAAGTAGTTTATGTAAAAGTAATTGAATACTAATAATTGAACTTAGGAGGCGTAATAATTCACCAGCTAAGATTATATAGGCTCAAGAATACGTTTATGCGGGTGTGAATTATTGGATCTAGTCAAATATTTAAATTAACTATAAATGACACAGTCATTAGTAAGGGTTGGAATGCGAGGTCATTAATGTTGCACAATAGAAGTATGCCTTTCGTAAGGGGTTACCGGCGGTTGTGTATACATTGTACTGATGTGAGACATCTCCAACTGTAGGATCTGTGGAGATATACGTTCGCATATAAGTGTAGGGAATATAACAAAGAGGGTTCACCTCGGGTTTGAAGTCTTAAATGGCCAATTAGGGTCTGCTTCAATCCCAACATGGGGTAATAAGTAACCAGGTGGGCATTTCCTTAATTTGCATTAGGTAATCTAAATGGGACGATGGGTGAAAGCTTGACCCTATGTCAGCAAAGCTGGTACCATATATTTAAGGAGTAGGGTTGTATAGATTAAGTCAAGAGAACCATCAGTCCTAGAGCAGTCGGAAAGACTTGGGTTGTGCATAGAGACATACTATACCTCCTACCAGTGTAGGTTCTGTATAGGATATGCAATTACCTCAAAGTTGATTGTTGGTTAGTTTGTCATTAGGAGGCTGGCTAGATAATCCTTAGATGAGTCTTTGAGACAAATAAGAATACGGCTAAATAATTGTAATTCCATTATTAAGAACCAACAGCAGGTTCCTTGGTGTACTCAGGCAATTTGTCCTAGACACGGTTGGTGGATGCCCAGCGCTGTGCAGAGTTACAGATACTAGCGAGAATGTATCCTTGTCCATGGGGGACTGTGATACTTAGACACACACACACACACACACACACATGTATATGGTTGTTTTATACTTGGAGTAGGTTGGGCATATTGTACGCGTACATGAAGTCAAAATGACTAAGCTTTGAATAATAGACATAACACGTAACGAAAAAACAATCGGCACAAACTAGTGTTATCGATAAAGTATGTAATTTATCAGTCATCAGTTCATTGTTCTGGCTCCCTCCTCATTACAACCCACATGATAGATTTAAAGGGACAGGTACTGGTACAAGGCTGGAACGATGGGAGGAAAGATTTCCCCATGCATGCTCTGCATTGACAAGGGCACTAACTACCGGAGTTATTAGCCTTGGTTAGTATATATATGTTTTATTATACTTTATATTTTTTCACTGTGAGCTTTTATTCATAGCTCTCTGATACACTTTAGTTTATTACAGGATTCCAACACCAGCGATTCGTACTCTAGTGGACTTGGGTTTTTGATTTAGCAAAAATTCGGGCCCTTCAAGGTGCGGGTTGTTACATTTGGTATCAGAGCTTAGGTTAGTCAATCATAGGAATTAGAATATGCTGAGTGAACGTATCTGTAGTTATACCTATAAATAAATACACACACACACACACACATATTATATGCCAAACTCTACAAATTCCGACTTTAGAAGTAGTTGCAACCATATTCTAAAAGGATGGATAAGGCGACTATGAGTTGGAACAATATATAGAGTTAAAACTATATGCATATTCTGGTCACCCCACATGAGATAGGTCGTACTGAAAGGAGTTGACTTTACAAGAGCGTGAACGTGATATATAGAAGGGTTCCTGAAGCTGGATAGTACTGACTCCCTTGTTAGGCCTAAATTGTCTTATTATTGTGGATTCCCACAGGATTGCCGATTGATGATGTATGTTATATCTAGATAAATGAAACGTATGGAATCTATATGTTGTAGATATCCGAAAGTAAGAACTGGCTAGTTTCTGATGGAAGGTGGGCAGTAATCACTCCAAGATGATTATCAAATTTTTAATATACTCTGAAAGAAGAAAAGTTCGAAGGTAAGTGGAAAAGAAGAAAGGTCCAAAAGAGTGGACAAATAAAACCCATTCTAAGTTCGATCCTATCCAAAAGAATTTAATAAAAAGGTTTTATTTAAAAAATAAATAAACGATTTTCAAGAGATTTGTTTAAAAAGTAGAAAAAACCCTATTTTTGAAAAGTAAGTAAATATTAAAAAAATCATCATTTAAAATGTCTTCTTGTTTCATAGAAATTTCTAGTGAAAAATTAAAATTGTTTGGACCAATCTTTTTTAGTTAAAATGGGTTTTAATAAAGGGGCATTTTCTTTCGAATAAATAGAAAATAGAGCATATGTATAGCTCGATAATTTTTCAGATTATGTAAATTCGAAGTTTTAAATTCTTTTAATGGGTGACAATAGGAAGTGGTACTAGTTTTAAATTGCGTAAAGAGAATGAAAGGGCATAGACACCCGAAAAAGAGAGCAATGGAAAATTAATGGAAATGGATAGGAGACCGAAGACCAAAGCAATAGTCTAACGCACCACTATAGGTAGATACGAAGAATATCCCCATGTAAGGAAAAATACGGAGGAAATTAACTGAAACAGGTATACATATAAAAGAGCTATATAAGAAGAAGCAATTTAAATAAAAGCAGTTTAGGTAGAAGAAATTTAAATAGTAGTAACATTAGGAAATATAAATAGAAACAACGTTATGAATTGATGTTAAAATAATGTTAGTAACCTATTAAGAATAATATAGGAAATTAAAGGAAAAATAAAGGAAAATAGATATTTTCCATAATTTTGCGCATTGATTACACACATCTTTCAAAAGTTCCCCTCTTATGCTAAGGTTGAAAGTGGAAATAACATGAGTGATAGAAAAATAATAGGATAGAAGTTGTCCTTGTCTATTCCAATTTTTATTGTTTAAAGTTATAAAAGATGTTTTAAAAATACTGTAAAGTGTATTTTTGAAAAATGGTTTGGATAAAAATTAAGTTTTTGGAATACAAAACTTAATAAATGGTTTGAGTTAAAAAACCTACTTTTTAAGAAGTAAAATCTTTGTTGTGAAAAGATTGTAAAGGAAAGGATCTTTTTAAATTGCTAACATCGACTTTTGGAACTTAATAAGTAAACTTGTTTCATAAATCCTAAAATATAGTTTTAAAAATTCTAAGTTCATATTTTCAAAGATAAAATTTTAACTAAGTATTTCACGACTGTGAAGTTTAATAAATTTAATAAAGAAAGTGAAAACCAAAATAACTTTGATATGGAGTAGATAGAGATGACTTCCTAGGTAAGATGAAGTAAAAGTTAAGGCTATGAATAAAATGGCTACGAATGCTTGTGGAGTATTAACGAGGAATCCCCATTGAACATATAGAACATTGGCATAAAACTATGAATCTTTGGTAGACATGGGTGAAAGTCTTAAGAAGAACCCATAAGAGAATAGATAATCGTGTCAAGGTACACTCCTGCGAGTTCTAAGACATACTCATATAAATAATAATTAGGCATAAAGAAAATAAATGCTAAGGTTTGAGAATACAATCAAGAGATTTTGGTTTTAAAGAAGATAGTAATATAATTGGAGAAAAGGGTAATGAAACGGCAAACACACATAGAGGATGTTAGCTAGCTCAGGATTAAAGAAGGCATGATGAAAGGTAGCAAAATTATTTCATCAAGCCAATTTTCCGATGAGTTAGTCTAAATGTGCATAGTTTATATTCCCTACCTACTACAATTTTGAAATGCATAGTTTAGCCTATAATTGGTTGCAGTAGTTAAAATAATGGATGGACCTTATTTAATAGAAGCCAGAAAGGTGAATTAAGACATATAGATTATGGTAAAATGACTTACTAAAGGTGTCCACTTCGTTGAGTAAGAAGTGATAGGGCTACAACATCATTAATATCAATTGATGTTGAAGGGCAGCTTCCAGCAATTGTTTCTTTCAGGCTTTGGGTTGTAAGCATTAGTTGTCTGTGTTTGTATAAAGTGCTTACAATATTTTATGAGAAATGTTCTTTTTTTATTACCATGTTGATTTTCTGGATTAACCGCTATACAGATAGGAAAATAGTATAAATAAGGAAATCTCATAAAGACACTTAATTAACGCAAAGTAAGACAGAAAGTTTATAAAATTTTTGAGTTAACTACTAAAAGTAAATAAAGTTAAATCCTAAAAAGCATTAAAACTTTGCGAAGATAAATTTTAGCAAGCGAATGATAGGGTAATGTTGTTATGAAACCACAGGTCTCTATCCCTTAAAAGATGAAATTTATAAATGTACTTGTATGCTAATTGTTATTCTAAAATAAAATAAAAGGTATTCGAAATTTAAAATTTTACCATGTAATAGGCTGAGGTCAATCATAGACATTAACCCATTGACTAAATCCCGATTACGTGGGATATGGCTTATTTTGTTTTGAAAAGTTAAAATAAATAATTTTGTTCAAAAATCTTTGATTTCTAAAATATATAATATATAACAACTCGGAATTGTGAATACTTCATTTTTAGATATTTGTATCTAGGATTTAGTGTGAATAAATATGATTTTATAACCTTATTAATCCCCTTTTAAATAATAACTAATGACAAGAAATTTGATTTTGAAATTTATTTACAAAAATATAAAGTTCGAAGAAATATCGATATTGTGACCGAAAATCGTTTTGTTGATAAACGACTTTTTAATCTCCAAAAGTTGTTCGAACTCTTTTGTACTTGTATAATAACATATGAAGACACTTATAGCAATTTAAATTACCTAAGTTGTTAAGAAAATTAATTAAGTCCTAAGTTTAGTTAAGGGGACAAAAGCCATGTTTTAAGGCATGAAAATTGGAGAGAATAAATGAGTGTCTCATGGCATTTTCAAAGGAGAGAAAGGTGGGAGGAAACTTCCTTTTGGGTTAGTCTAGAAGGGGTATTCAGGGTCATTTTCCACTTGCCCAAGTCAATAAATAAATGCCCATAGTCTTCATTATTTGGTTGCTAATTCACTATGGAAAAACAATGTCTTCATCTCTTATTCTCCTCTTTAACTTTCTTAAAATGATATTAAAACAACTCTATCTCTATGGAAACTTACTCTACAGTCACACAACAACACTACAACACAAATTAGCAGGTCAAATATGGAATATTTATAGCACAAGCCCTTGAACCAAGTCAAGGCCAAGAGCAATTTAAGGGAAGGAGGAGCCATGGACGTGAAGAAATGGGGAATGGTAGGAGGTTTTGATGCTTTCTTGGTGATGGTAGGAAGATGGTTGCTTATGGTAGTGTTTGGTTTGAATATACGTGAGTTATCTCACCATCCAAATGAAATAATATGCATGTGTTGATGTTTAAAATACATATGTGTTGCTTGAATTTCTATTGTGGTGTCGATTGTTGATGCTTGCTTTGGAGATTAATGACATAGGTAAATGGTTGTGTATGACTTGTTGCATAGCCTTGAAACAAAGCACATAAGGATTAGTAGGGGATGGACTTGATTTGGACTTGAAATGAAAGTGTTCGTATAGCGATAGTCTCTATAAAAGCACTTTGATGTTGTGCATTTTATTCTTGCTTTGAATATTGTATTTTCATGTATATATGTTGTATATATGTTTTCTATGCTTATTTATGATGTGTTTTTGAAGTTGAATTTTTTTAAATGTATATATGAATAATGAAGTTGAATTTGGAATTGTTCGTATAACGATAGTCGCTATAAATGCACTTTGAATCCCCTCTCTTCTATCTTACTTTTTAAACTATATTTTTTGAATGAATTGTTTTATTTGTTATCTACACTTGTAGTAGTGTAAAAGATAGTAATAAATTGAGTTGAAAAGCTATTTAATTTATAAAACAAAGTTGCAATATGGTCCATATAGCGATAGTCGCGGTGGATGCACTTTGAAAACACTTGTTTTTAATAAAGTATAAAATGATATTACTTTAGAAATTTTTATGAAATCTTTTCAAAGGAGTTTCATAAATGGTATATAAGTATTTTAAAAGAAATTTGAAGTTTAAATATTTAAAAAAAAATTATTTTGAAAGTTTAAAGTAAGGGTTTTCTTATTATATATATATATAAGTTGTTTATTTTGAAAAGGTTTTTAAATCAATATTAAGTAATTATTTTTAAAGTAAAATTTTATATAATTAATTATAACTTATTTATAAGTATTTTAAAAGGTATATACATATGACTTTATAAAACAAGTTTAATAATTTATTATAGTATAAAGAAATTTCCTTTCACTTATCTTCATTAAGTTTATTTTAAGTTCTATTAAATATGGTAACTTTATAACTAAACTATTATACATACATACATATATTTTTTTTGAAAATATACATATATATGTATCATTCTAAAAACATTTCTAACTTATTTTCAAGTATTTTTGGAAGACTATTATTTTAGAAGAAGGGACGAGAAGTTACATTTGTGTAAAAATGAACGTGTAATTAATTTGCATATGGAATGATAGTAATACTATACTTAACACTAAAAACCAAGCAAGATAGTCTTCTCTATTTGTGAGAGTTAAGATTGAAGTTTGATTAGGGTTGAGCAATAGCGCTCCAACTTAACGGCTTCCTTCTTGACCAAGGGATAGTTAAATTGGAATGTCAGAAACATGTTAAATATATGAACCTTGATTTCGATAAGCAATCATTTTTTGAACTAGGTAGTCGATTAGTCAACTATCAAACTGAACTTAATAACATAAGTAAATGTTGGGGTTGTAGTAAACAATGTTTAAGTAACATTTGTTTTTAACCCTTATTAATTATAATTAAGATTATAATTAGGTTTGTAATTAGAACTATAAGTAGGACTATAATTAGGAGTGTAACTAAGAATTTAATTAGAAATACTTTAAAGGTAATTATGAAATATTTTGGGGTTTTTATGACAATTTTTAAATAACACTTGTCTTCAACCCTTATAAAAGTAATTAGATCTTTAAAAGAGAGTTTTAAAGATAAAGATTAATTGTGAAGTGTTTTAGGATTATAGTAAACAATGTTTTGGTAACATTTGTTTTTAAACCCTTGAATTAGATTTTAAAGTGGAAATATTATTAAATGATTATGTATATACTTAGATCTTCAATAAAAGAATTTTAAAGATAATAACGTATGGAATCTTTTTTAAAAAAGATAGAAAAAGTATATGTAAAATATAAAAGAGAGAAGGGGTTTATAGTAGCAATGTTTAAGTAACATTCGTTTTTCTTTGATTTTAGTTTACGGTAAGTAAACTTTGTTAATTGATTTGTGAATATACTTATATCATTGAAATAAGTATATGAATACATTTTCAAGTACTGAAAAGAGTGTAAATAAATACTGAAGTAGTAGAATACAAGTATATATCTTTTATAAAGAGAAATTAAATGTATGTATAAGTATATCAAGAAAATTTTAATTAAAGGAATATTAATTAATAAAGGAAGTTTTGATTAATGAAAGAAGTTTTATTAGATAAAAAGAAGTTTAACTAATAAAGAGGGTTTTTAATTAATAAAGGATAAATTAATTAAAAAGGGATTAAAAGTCATTTGGATGACTTGATTGTGCTTTGTATGAATTGACAGTACTTGTGTGTTTATTTGCTTAGGGGAAGTATACGGGACTTAGTTCTCTTATTCGATCATTCCCATTATTATTGAAATTGACCAAAATTAACTTAGGACAAATGATAAGGGAATCCATTCGGATAGGAGAATATCTCCACCCTTATCGTTGTTTGAAAAAATCAAAGTTAAGTTAATTGGAAATTCGTCGGTTCAGTCTAGAAGAGACCGGAATCGATAAGTATTCTACTTATTGAAAACCACTTCAAGACTGAGATATGTGTTCTATCTCTTGGACGTGGATCTATTTGGGATGTTGAAGTCTATGTGGAGATTCAAGTCTGATTGAGATGGTTAAACACATGTAGAGGTTTATGCTCTATTCAGGGGTTGGAATCCATGTGTGGTCTCGAGATCTGTTGAGATATGAGAATCCATGTGTGATTTCTAGATCTGTTTAAGTGTGGCTCGAGTGCTGGAATGCCCCACACAGCTTCACATCGGTATTGACAAAACTAGTGTAGGGGAATAGCCAGTTGGTTTAGCTAATCTGGGAGGGTACGCCAGCTCCATATCTAGAGATGCTTTCGATCGTGGGCCCTGGAGGCTAGGGGTATTTGGGTTTATGTCATTTGCATGGCCTAACTATATTTACCTAATGGTAAATTTTATCTATAGATGTAGGTGGCTTCATAATCTCTGATCCTTGTCATAGGAGATCCGCCTTGAAGTACCGAGGGCGTCTTCGTGGAAACCCTACACAATTTAGCGATTGCGCCTGGGTGGTTTTGATTGTATAACTATTATTATTGTGGTGTACATGCACCGTAGCTATTTTCATACATATATTCTACACCCTAGACATTATCTATTATATCGAATATGTAACTATTAGATGGTTGGCTCTTTTGAGAGGAAAACCAAATCCAATGATCCGGTTAGTCTCAAAAGGTGCTGTTATATGTCACACGCATTTCTTGAGTTTCTCACTCCAGAATTTTGTCTGACCCATGGTTTTAATTTTCCCCTATCTCCATAGGTGCTCTTTCGAGCAGTCTGAGGAAAGCAGGTTTTCGTTAAGGTTCATTAGATTTCTTGGAAAAGGGCTAGATGATTACTTACCGTAGTATTTATTTCCGCTGCATTACTTTGTGCATATATATCAGCAATTGTAAGGACATGCTGTTATAACTATCCAGGCTGAGTAGTAACTCTGACATGCTATATATATTATAGTAACATTGTGTTTGATATTTTATACTATCATTCTACTGTGAGATTATGATGTTTTTGTTCTCTACTTTCTTTTCCTTTTTTCTTTCCTTCCTTGTCTTTTACCATAACAATCGTTTTCCGGCACTTGGGTGCTTGGCACGTGAATACTGTGGATGTGTTAGTGTCGACATTCAAGGGTTGAAAAGGGCAGTCATTATATCGTGGTATCGGAGCTGAAAGTTAAGCGAGAACCTTGGCTTTGGTAGGGTTTAAATCATTAAAAGATAGGGTAATGGAATGCCTTATAATGAGTTGAGTGTATTATATATATATATATATACGAGAGTGCGTATTTGTTATTGTTATAATATATATATATATATATATGAGAGTGCGTATTTGTTATTGTTATACAATTGTTTTGTATTATATTGATTGGTCTATTGAGTGGTTATGGATTTTGGTCAATACGTTGTGCTAACGTTATTGATAGGGATCTATAAACACTTAAACAACACAAATCGACACTGTATTATGTTGAAATTGGTAAATAAAATAATTTTACCTAGGATTATATTTTATATATAAAAGGATAATTTTAAAAAATTAATATAGTTATTTATGATGTGTTTGGTTGTAATGAAATGATAATATTCAATTATTATCATTTATTATTTGATTAGTTATGTTTAACCAATTTATGAGCATTGATTATTATTTGTTGATTTTTGAATTGTACTCGACCAGTTTGTGAGCAATTTTACCTTTTCACTGCATGGATTAGGTAGATAGTAATTATGGGAACATTGAAATGAATACCTTCTAAATTAAGTTTCACAGTTTAATTATATGGCGTTCGATGATAATTTTAGGTTAAGAAGTTAAGTTTAATAAAAGTTGTTTATTATAGTTTTAAAAGAAAGGTAAGATAATTTAAAGATAAATATATGTTAAATGATTTTATATAAGAAAGCGACTTTATATAAGTATGGTTTAGAAATATAAAGGATTTAAACTAAGAATTTCATAACTTAAATCCTGGTTTTTTGAAAATTGTTTTTCAAAGGTTTTGGAAAAAATAATAATAGTATTATTTGAAAGTATTTATGAGTAGAAATATTTTAAAAAAAGGATTTTGAAAGAGGTAGAACTGAACCCACTTCTGTCGTTGGAAAATAATTCGGGTGATGACCGCAGCATTATCATCGTTCATTTTTGAGTTTCTAAATGGGGGATGCTACTATAGTAGTTTTCTACAAGTTATTTTGGTAAAACAGATTTTGATTTAAATTCTAAAAGTATGATTTGATATACAAAACTTATAAGTATATAATATTTTTTCAAAATGGTTTGAAATAAAACTCGGAGTTTAGTTCTAAAGTTTTCCTTAAAAATTTGATATAAAATGTAGAGTAGTTTAATAAAGGTTTTGAATTAAGCTTTTTATATGGAAAAGATTTGTTATATACCATATGGGGGTCCCAAGTGGTAGTGGCATAGTGTAACAATCCTCCTTTTCAACCATCAAAGTCGACAATCAATACATCCACGGTATTTAAATGCGCACATCCAATCGTTAGAAAGGCAGATTGTTAGGGTAAAAAGTAAAGAAAAAGAAAAATGGCAGGAGAAATAGAATCTCACAGTAGAACAATCATATATAATATAACAAAGACAGTAAAAGCTGCCACTCTAAAATACATAGTATATCAAAGTTAAAAATAAACATCATCAGCTTGGACAGTTATACCTTTCTGACCTTACAATTACTTATGGGTATATATAATAATACAACGGAAATAAAATACTACGACAGGTGACATCCAGCTCTACTCCATGAGCTCCTTGTCCCACCAACGACAACCTAGAAAAATACTCGGTCTGACCCGAGCATTATAATAAAATAACACCCGGATCAGTCTGGAAATACTAAGGTGAGAAACTCAAGTAATGTGATTTCTATGAGACCACGCTGCTAATACACGGAACGGGTTATTACCTTACAAAAACAACTTTCACACATGAATGAATGGAAGCAAATTAAAATGAAACCTAAACTTGAAAAGATAAATATAAATAAGGTCACAATCCAAACTCAAAGGATGGACGCAAATAATTAAACAACAAGAAGAACCCCAGTCACTTCTCGGTGCAATTAAGAAAACAACTCAAGATTGAATCAACAACAAGGAAATGAATTTTCCAACAAATGATTAGGAGGGTGTGCCCCCTAACTGAAAGTATACCTCTATACAATATACTTGAGAGGGTCATTTTATCCTATAACTCTTCTTGGAAATGTACAAGCCGGACCCCGCCAACCTTACCGAGAATCCGAGTATTTCACACCACCGAGCACATACCACCAAAACCAATCTAGAGTAGATGCGAAAACACCCTAATGGGAGCAACCCCACATAGCTTGAAGTCCATTCGCTTTCTAGTTTTAGTCATTTTCCGACAAAGGATAACAACTCAAATGAGCAACAAATCGTCTTAGATTGATGATACACAAAGAAGAAAGAAGAATCGATGGTCAATAATTCAATTATCGGGAATAATTAAAAATGATCGTATGTGGAAATAAAATTTCGTATTCTTACCACTACCCATCTATTTCAAACTTGTGTTATCCCTCGGTAAAAAAAACAAAGCCGAGTAAGTTGAGGCAGTGTCACCTCTAGGCATTGCCTTGACGACATTTTTAACCTTCGAGATAGAAACGAGTCCATGCCTCTACGTTTAGTTTTAAAAGTACGACTAGATCGTTTTTGTATAAGCGATATCGTTTACGAAACTACTTTTCCATAACCGAATCGAACTTTTACTTTAAAATCAAAAACTTGTGCTGGGTTTTCACATCACAAATATTTATAAAATACTTTAAAAATACTCATTTGAAAAGGGAAAATTATATTTCTAAGTCTATTAAAAACAAGGGTAAAAACAATTAAAACATTGTTCACTATAAACCCAAAATAATTTACACTTAGCCTTATTTTGAAACAATTCCTTTTAAAGTTCTTCTCATTTATAAACTGTCATTTATAAATTTAAAAACAACAATTATTATCCCAAAGTGTAATAAATTAATTTAAATACCTTTATAAATTTAATGCAAATGTTAATCATCCTGAAGGATAATTTATAATACTCCTTTTATAACTTTAAAACCACTTTAATTTTCCCAAAGGAAAATAAATTAAATTTAACATCTTTTCATAAATTTAAAACAACATTAATTATCCCGCAAGATAATTAATCACATTTATAATCCTTTATAGTAAACCAATCAATTACCTTAAACACCTGTGTTAAGTTAATTAATTAATTTTAAAGACCTTTATTAAATCAGTTAATTAACTTTAAAACACTTCTGTTAAATTAGTTAATTAACCAAAGAACACCATAAATGAAAAAGATTAATTAACTTCAAATATCATTAGTTAAAATGCTTAATTAAAATCAGACATCATTAATTAAAATGACTAATTGGATTTAAGCATCATTAATTAAAATGATAAATTAAACTCAACTATCATTAATTTAAAATGATTAATTAAATTCAAATATCATTTATTAAAACGATTAATTAACTTCAAATATCATTAATTAAAATGATTAATTAAACTCATACACCATTAATTCAAATGATTAATTAGATTCAAATATCATTAATTAAAATGATTAATTAATTTCAAACATCATTAAATAAAATGATTAATAAATGTTGGAACTTTTCATGTTTTCCTTTTTTGGGTAAAGTGTGTTTAATAAACAATTGAAACTTTATTAAGTTGTTTTATATACGCATGTATCCTATACATTAGGGTAGTTTTGTTTGTGCATCTCATTATGATAAGTTGTTTAGTAGTTTTCATTTGTTGAAATAAAAACGAAATTTTAGATAATTTTGGACAGTCGGATATCGAAACAGAAGCTGAATGTTTTTGTAAAAATATAAAGATTAGTTTTTGTAACTCTTAAATTCTAAAGATAATAAATTTAAATAAGTTTTAAATTCGTAGAACATCTATGTCAAGTAAAACAAATCTGAGATAATGTATATACTCTTAAGATGTAGTAGAGTCTTATACGAATATAAATTTAAGTTACTAAATGTTTAAAACACTTAAGTAATATTTTATGAAATGGTTCATAAATGATTTTAGTAACGATAAGAAATATTATATGTAGAAAATAAATGTGAATTAAAAAATAAATTGGTGTAGTTAAGAAACTAATAGAATAAAATACATAAGTTGTACGTAGATCATTTTTTTCATATGACAGTTCTTGATCTAGGATTTGAGTACATGATTTCGATGTGTTTTACACCGGTCAGAATAAGGTTTTTTCAGTAGATTCTTGACGGCGAACACTTGATACAGATTCTTGATATGATTCTGAATTTTTCTATCACAATATATGGCCATATAAGGAAAATGAAGGTTTCTAATTAAGGAACTTGATCGAAGTCCGCGCTAAAGAGGTCAAGTGATCTATACTAGTTTGAAAGCGAAATTTATGCGATCGAGCAAGTGATCGGATTTGACATTACGTATGGATGATCCATGTATATCGTACGAGCTTTAGTGTATTTGTATACTATGTTTGTTGGCTTATGAAGAGTTTTGGAAAGGACTTCGAATTGTTTGAGGTAGTACGAATAATCGACTAAGTAATAACCTGAGGTTGTTGAGCGAAAGGTACACTTAGTTGTTTATTTATCATCTTTGGGTGACGATAAGGTTTTTGAACCTAGGCAAACTGTAAGCTATGTTTGCAAGTTATTATAAATACTATTAAGTGTTAATGGGTGGTTGTTTCTTTTTGTTACTTGTGTTGGAATTTCAAGGATGAAATATTCTAAAGGGGAAGAATGTAACGATCCGAAATTTTGAACACTTCGTATTTAAATATCTAAACTATTTAAATATTTGTGTCTAGGATTTAATGTGAATAAATATAATTTTATAACCTTATTAATCCCTTTATAAATAATAACTGATGATAAGAAATTCATTTTTGAAATCTGTTTACAAAAATAAATAGTTCCAAGAAATATCGATAATATGACCGAAAATCATTTTATCGATAAACGACTTTTTAATCACAAAAAGTTACTTGAAATCATTTGTACTTGTATAATAACATATGAATACATTTACAACAATTTAAATCACTTAAGCTCTTAAGAAAATTAATTAAATCCTAAGTTTAATTAAGGGACTAAAAGCCATGTTTTAAGGCATGGAAAGTGGAGAGAATAAAGGCTTGTCTCATGGCATGTTCAAAGGAGAGGAGGGTGGGAGGAAGCTTTCTTTTGGGTTATTCTAGGAGGGGAATTGGGGTTCATTTTCCGCTTGCCCAAGTCTATAAAAAAATTCCCATAGTCTTCATTATTTGGTTGCAAATTCAATAAGGAAGCACAATGTCTTCATCTCCTATTCTCCTCTCTAACTTTCTTGAAATGACATCAAAACAACTCTATCTCTCATAATACTTCCTCTATAGTCACACAACAACACTACAACACATATTAGCAAGTCAAAGATAGAATATTTGGAGCATAAGCCCTTGGACCAAGTCATGTCCGAGAGCAATTTAAAGGAAGGAGGAGCCGTGGACGTGAAGAAATGGAGAATGGTAGGAGGTTTTGCTGCTTGCATGGTTGATGGTAGGAAGATGGTTGCTTATGGTAGTGTTTGGTTTGAATATAGGTGAGTTATCTCACCATCCAAATGAAAATAATATGCCCATGTTGATGTTTAAAATACATATGTATTGCTTGAATTTTTATTGCGTTGTTGATTGTTGATGCTTGCTTTGGAAAGCAAGGACATATGTAAATGGTTGTGTATGACTTGTTGCATAGCCTTGATACAAAGAACATAAGGATTAGTAGGGGACATACTTGTTTGGACTTGAAATAAAAGTGTTTATATAGCTATAGTTGCTATAGAAGCACTTTGATGTTGTTATTTTATTCTTGCTTTGAATATTGTGTTTTCATGTATATATGTTGTATTTATGTTTTCTATGCTTCTTTTTGATGTGTTTTTGAAGTTGAAAATTGTTAAATGTATATGTGAGTGAATGAAGCTGAATTTGGAATTTTTTGTATAACGATAGTCATTATAAATGCACTTTGATTCCCCTTTCTTCTATCTTACCTTTTTAAACTATATTTTTGAATGATTTGTTTTATTTGTTTTCTACACTTATAGTTGTGTAAAAGATAGTATTAAATTGAGTTGAAAAGCTATTTAATTTATAAAACAAAGTTGCAAAAGTAATGGTCCATATAGCGATAGTTGCTATGGATGCACTTTGAAAATACTTGTTTTTAGTCAAATATAAAGCGATATTACTTTAGCAATTTTTATGAAATCTTTTCACACGGGTTTTATAAAAGGTATATAAATATTATAAAAGAAATTTGAAGTCTAAATATTTTTATAAGAATTTATTTCGAAAGTTTAAAGTAAGGTTTACTTATATATATATATATATAACTTGTTTATCTTGAAAAAGGTTTTTAAATCAATATTAAGTAATTATTTTTAAAGCAATATTTTATATAATTAATTATAAATTATTTATAAATATTTTAAAAGGTATTATATATATGAATTTATAAAACTAGTTTAATAATTTATTATAGTATAAAGAATTTTCCTTTCACTTTTCTTCTTTAAGTTTATTTTAAATTCTATTAAATATAGTAACTTTATAAGTAAACTATTATACATACATACATATACATACATACATATACATACATACATATACATATATATATATATAGATACACACACATATCATTTAAAAAATAATTCCAACTTATTAACAAGTATTTTTGAAAGACTATTATTTTGGAATAAGGGATGAGAAGTTACATTTGTGTAAAAATGAACGTGTAGTGTAACGATCCATAATTTGATAACTTTAATTAAAAATATTTTAAAAATTCAAATATAGATTATTTTTCTTGAATAATAAAGTTTTCAGTAATGAATAATGATAATGAACTTATTTTGGGAAAATGTTCACAACAATATTTCCTTTGGAAAAATACCGATAAAATGGCCGAAAACCATTTTATCGATAAACAGCTCTATAATCATAAAACATCATACACGGAGCTGGATACATACACTTATTTTTTGAACAAGAATATGAACTAAAATTAATTATTTTATTTTTGGGAAAATAAAATGTGTTTATGACATCATCAGTGGTGCCCTTGTATTTAATAATTGCTTTATTAAATTAATTGAGATTTATTGATTTAACAATTCTTATAATTATTAAAAAAATTATTCTGAAATGATGATAATTCATTTTAAATATTCGTAAAGTGTTAATAAATATTTATAATAGTTATATAAAAATATATATTTGATTCGAAAATATAAGGAAAAACCAATATCGCTTTATCGATATAATAACACTTTTTGTAAACGATTCTTTAATAGATTTATATGGTTTTATCATTCAAATGTGATCATTTTAATTCATTTATAATGATAAGAAATTAGTTTTCAAATTTTGTTTACAGATATATGTAATTTAAAGTATAAGTGAAAATGTGACCGGAAATTGGTTTTCCAATTTTCAACAGTTTAACGAACAGAAGTTGTTCAAAGTGATCGCAACATTGTTATTCACTTGTGCACATCCATGTACATATATATACATGTCACATGCACACTTAAACACATACAAACCTACAAATGTACATATACATATATATATATAAACATATATAAGAAAAATATTCAAGATATTTCCTAAAAGCTTAACTCTTAAACTTTCTCTAAGTCAACCCTTACACATCAAAGGACATACACTCAAATAGGCACATGGAAGGAGTCATTTCGGTTATTATTGATGGGGTAGGGTGGAGCATATGGGGTGATGAAGTGATGATGAGTTGGTGTGGAAAAATCAAGATATTTTGGTCACTTGCTTTGGCTACAAATACCTCTCATTTTTCTCCCTTCTTCATTCCACCGTAACTCCCTCAAACCAAAATGAAAATAATAATTTTTTATAAACCATATGAAATTCCAGTGGCTATAACTTTCTAGTCGACCACTTCTTCCCATTCTAAGCTTAGCTATGCTCAAAACTCTATTCTTTCCAGAGCATTGTCGAGCCAAGTTTTTTAGGTCCGAGAATACCCTCTCTTCTTTTGATCATATCTTCCTCATAGCAAATTGAAATCGAGTGCTTCTTTTTATCAAATCGTAGAGAAAAGAATTTTCAAGAACTTTCCTTTTGACCACTTTTCAAAATTCTTTGGGTAACATGACCAAAATTCAGTTATAATTTGACCCACTTTCGGGTGTCATTTTTATAAACCCGAGAATGCACCTTATTCTCTTGACCATATCTCATTCAAAACCAATCCAAATTGGATGATTCCTTCTTAGAAACCATAGAGAAAAGAATTTCCTACAACTTTCATGTCGACCACTTTTCCAAATTCAGAGAGTAGAATGTCCAATAATCAGAGAGAAGATGACCTATTTTCAGGTCCAGTTTTTGGTAAATTCAATAACAATCCAAAGTCCTACACCTCCGCTTTTGGCATGGAATGGCCGAGCACCCTAGGAGGCAAGGATAAGGGTTCGTGAGCTCTGATTGCGAGTTAGCGAAACCAACGCCCTTTTTCCGACAGAAAATCAATGTGAGAAAACTCCTAAACTATAGTTATATATATTATTGGATGATATATATGTCTGGATATGATTGTTAATGATGGTTTTTTATCATGTTTGAATATGATAATATGGATGTTTAATATGGATGTTTAATATGGTTGTTGAATATATATACAAGTCACGTTAATACACGTCGATAAGCATAAAGGAAATCACTTTCCTTTATTGAATGAAATGGTGTATATGGAATGTTTAAACCCTTTGAAAATGGTTTAAAATGATTTCATAATGTTTTATAAACATATAAAAGAGTTTCGATAAAGTTTGAAAAGAAATTGGAAAATTGGTGAAAATAAGCGCGTCGCGTAATGGTAGTTCGTGATTTCGCACCGTAATAATTTAAATCCATTTATACGATGGATTCAGAGTCAGATTTCTTTGTAATAAGAGTTTTTCAAACTCTTATAATCATAGCTTTCAAAGGAAAGAAAAAGATCGAGATTAGGTTTAATATATTTGAAAATATGAGTAAAACAAGTTTTGAAAATAATAGTTGTTTTGCAGTTCAGAATCCATAAAAGAATTTCTTTTGAAAATGATATTTTTTATTCTTTAAAAATGTTAGCACCAAAGTTGGTCACTAACCTCGTTGAGAAAGATTGTGTAGAGATATAAGTGATGAAGTTAAATTAAACAAAGAAGAATATGCTAAATTAAATGCAGAAAGTAAGAACACCGGATTTATAGTGGTTCAGCGTAATTGCCTACGTCCACTTTGAGGTTAAACTTTATTGTTTTACTTGATGATTGATTACAGATACAATCCATAGACCAAACACTTGAATACAATTGCTAAGTAAAGAGGATGAGTCTTGAAAGCGGCAGAGTCTCCCCAGTGTTCTCCCCAAAAAAGGTCCCTTTCACTGTGCCCCTGCCCCTCTATTTATAGACAAAGATGGGTTGGACTTCTCTGGCGGGCCTGGTAGCTGAATAACTCGGTCCAGATAGACTGGTCCATGTGTGTCGAACCAATCAGGCCGAACAGTTGGGTGCCGAACCACTCTCCTCATGCCGAACGAGGCGCTTGCTGTGTGGGAAGAGTAGGCCGAATAGCCATCGAAGCCGAACGTGCCTCCTGGCCGGGCAAAGTATCTGGCCGAACGTGTCTTCTGGCCGAACGAAGCCCCTCTGGCCGAACGAAGCCCCTTAGCCGAACGTGCCTTTAGGCCGAACGAAGCCCTTAGCCGAACGATGTCTTTAGGCCGAACAAAGCCCTTGGCCGGACGATGTCTCTGGCCGAACGATGCCTCTAGCCGAACGTGTCTTTAGGCCGAACAAAGCCCTTGGCCGGACGATGTCTCTGGTCGAACGATGCCTCTGGCCGAACGTTGCCTGATGCCGAGCGCTCCTGGATGCCGAGTACCCCTGGATGCCGAGTACTCCTGGATGCCGAGTACTCCTAGATGCCGAGTACTCCAAGATGCCGAGTACTCCTAGACGCCGAACACTCAGTTGCCTGGCCAAATCTCCAGGAAACACTTGCCCCCCAAAGTGTGTTACGTGACTGCACGTAAGACGCTTTGAACTATGTATCCTCCATGTCTCGTTTCAAATCCTTGACTAAATTCTAATGGAGATGCCTTCTTGAGAATATCAGTGGTTGTGGTGTGCGCCTGATGTGGTATAAATGCCGAATGATACGTTCGAAGCCGAACGTTCCTCATATGCCGAGCAACTCTACGTTTGAAGCCGAACGCTACGGCTTTGACCGGTTCTACCGGATATAGCCCCTTCGACTTCCACTTTCTCCCTATAAAACCAAGCACCTCCCCTCTTCTCTCCTTTTACACTTTTACTTCTGTCACTCCATAAAGACTTGGAATCCCCGCTAGTCGATCAGACTTAAAGCCTAATCAATCCTTCCTAAGCTCCGATCTACAAACTAGGTATTACCCCTTCTACGATTTAAATAGTTTCAACACGAGACAGCCATGTGGGTCATGTAGAGAACTTTTGAATAGGTCGTCTTTATTGCTGAACGATACGAGGCGAGGAGGAATGACCAGGAGTGTTCGCACATAAGATCATTGGGCGATTAGCTCTTTTGTGCCGAATCGAAGCTAAAGGAGAAGAAAGAAAAGTGGAAGTGTTGGAGGTGGTAAGGGTGTCGAACGGCATAACTCTGGTTCGGCGTATGTTATCATGCGCCGGACAGTGAAATGGAAGGCTAAGGTGAAGGCATGAATTAGTGGGATGCCGAACGATTACGAATGTCGAACAATATCTTAGCCGAACAAACGTAAATGCCGAACCATGTTAAGGCCGAACACTACTCAAATGTCGAACAATATCCTAGCCGAACAATACCAAGGCCGAACACTATTTAAATGCCGAACAATATCTCAGCCGAACAATACCAAGGTCGAACACTACTTACTGCTGAACCATACCAAGGCCGAACAATATTTCAGCCGAACAATACCAAGGCTGAACATTACTTAACTACCGAACCAATATATGTCGAACAACATAAATGCCGAACAATGAAAATGCCGAACAATGAAAATGCCGAACAATATCCTAGCCGAACAGTACCAAGGCCGAACAATACTCACTACCGAACCACCAAGGCCGAACAATACTTAACCATGCCTATTCATATAGCAAAACAAGGACTAGGATCTAAGCATACTAGCATATATGAAACTGACCCAGATCATTAACTTCCTAGCTTTAGTAGACATAAATCTGAACTTAGATTAACATACATTTTCTGAACCTGGAACTGTAATCACCACAAGGCGGGCTTTTTGAGACGGTCAGCGATGACGGTCTCCGAAGGCGACGATTCGAAGCTCATTTTCATATCTCTGTAACCCTCAGATTCTCAATGCTTATACACGATTGCTTGCACTAGTTTTACACACCACATGGGGGGAATACTCATGCTGTTAATTCTAACGTTGAACGTTTTTCAAGTATAGTTTTCACAGGCGCTTAGACATATTCATTATTTATTGGGGATGTCTAAAAAGTCTAGCTCCGCCACTATATCTGATAGGCCTGGGCCGTCATCAAGGCAAGAAGTCACTGACACTTCAAATCCATCGACTTCCCCTTCTCATAACTTAGCTCTTGATGCCCTGGAGTCAACAATTCTCTTAGACAATCCGATCGACTCACAGGCTTCGAAGATTAATGAAGTCGCACTTCAGCGAATATGCTCCATCCATGGAATCCCCTTTGCCGATGTGTTGGTCCCGTCGCGACACGATCGTCCACACCTGCCCCCAGTCGGATATACCGCTTGTAACAAGTTCATGTACTGGATGGGCAGCGTGCCTCCATTCAATTTATTTCTTCGGGACGCGTTGCAGTACATAGACATCGCCCCGTCGCAGCTGCATCCAAACAGTCGCGCGTTCATATACGGGACCTACCTACTCTTCATGGCCGTCTTCTCAAGGCCTCCAACTTCTGGCGACATCAGATATATTTACATGATCAAAAAGCGGAAAGATAGCCCCTCTTTTATGTTCCTCGAGCCGTACCACAAGTGCCAGATTCTAATCGGGGCATGTAGCAAATTCTCCCTATACAAACAGGAATGGTTCTATGTGCGTTGCCCACCCGGTTTTGCAAGGAGATGGGTCGAAGGCAGTAAGTCTCCTCCCTGAGTCGACATTCACGCTCAACCGGAGCTATGCTTTTTCTAACTCCTTGTTTCATCTTTTTTAGGCATCAACCCGCGTCCTAAGGGCCGAGGATATTCCGAGGCCGTCGAAGCCATTAGAGCTCTTCCTGCCGAGGAACGGGACATCCGAACCCTCCTTTCAAATGAATCACTATCGAGGTTCGAGCTGTTAGCAAGTGGTCGCCGGATTAGTCTCCCGGAGGGTGTTTCCATTCCCAAGCCTACATCCGGTAAAGGTAAAAAACAAGCTGGTTCGTCATCACGCCATACTCCCGATGCACACGAAGGGGGTGAACACAAGGAGGATGAAGCTCCTGAGACTCAAGGCGAGAATGTGGGTCCCGCTTGAAACCCGGCGGTTGAAGTGCACGATATTGAAACGTCATCCTCCCCTTCGAAGGGAAAGAAGAAATTGACGTACAAGATACGGAAGGAGAAAGTTGGCGGAACTTCAAAAGTTACGCTCATCCCGTCCGAGAAAGAGGCTTCTTCACAGAATATGGAAAGTTCTTTAAAGGGTCTGTCGAACCTTACCATCTCCGATGATATACTCAATTATGGCTTCGACGATCTGGAAGCCCTTAAGTTTCATTCGCCTGCTAGAGGCAACGTGGGAGTACAACCCCCAGTCCAGGGAGATAACACTCCAACCAGTAAAGATAAAGGAACCGGTCCGTCGGGGGGAACATTAGGACACACACGCACTTCACCAAACACTTCAAGTTTTTTCATTACCCCGATTTTTTTTAACTCGTTGTTATTTTTATTCTTTGCAGGTGACATGGGGTGCTCCCATGGACTTGATCGCCTCCATAGTTCTTCTATATTCCACCATCCCGGACGGGATTCGGGCTCGGGTAAACGCAGAGACAGAGACGATTACGAGGATCGAGACAACCGTCCTCACGATTCTTCTTATCGAAAGAAAACACATTCTCAATCTTCACATTCTCGTAATCCTCTTCCTCAAACTGAGACAGATAGAGAGAAGCTTTCACAGAAGGGGTCCCTACCCGATGTCTCCCGAGAACAACATTCTGGTTCGTCGAGCACGAGGCAAACTCGGGAGCATCGGAAAAGAGCAGAACTTTTAAAGCCTCATCCCCCTATTCCTGCGGCTGACCCCACTATAGCAGAGAAGATGGTCGAACGTAAGGCCAAATTCCCAAAAATCTGTTTCGATGGCCTGAAATTTCTCCCAGCTATTCATCACATCCCAGGGCATGTCAAACAGAGCGCTCTTGCCTGTAACAACGACGTCTATGTTCAACATGACGCATTTGCACATTTGGTCGAGAAAGTCTCGGAGGTATCTGTTAAGCGACAACATGAAATTGATCATTTGAGGTTGGAAGCTGGCTTTGACAAGGATATCATCAAGAGTCAAGATGAAGAGCTTGCTTCATATAAGTCGAAACTTGAAGCTGTAGAGCAGAGTGTAAAAGACACTACCGAGGCCGTCACACGTCTAGAGGCGACCCATAAGAAGGAACTCGATGAAGCAGTCCAGCGCAGCGGAGCCCTTGCCTTAGAAAAAGATTCTATCCAGAAAGAAAGGGACGTGCTTGCCCTGCAAGTCAGAGAGTTGAAAGAATTGCTCTCTAAAGAGAAAGAGGAGAAAACAGCCGCTCAAGAAGAGTCCCAACGATACTATGACGAAATCGTTGCTATGCGGCTCTTGAAAACGAAGCTCGACGACGAACTTGCTAGGGTTGAGATAGTGAAAAACGAAGCCCGTGAGGAGGGCAAGAGGAAAGCTTCTAAGGAGATTGACTCTCGCCTCGAAGCAGCTGCAGAGGCCGGTAGGGAAGAGGTCAAGTGCATGTTTGACCCGCTGATTGCCGAGTACGGCGCCCGCGTCCTTATGCATCGCGACTTGACATTCCTAGGCGAGAGCTATCTTGAATCTCTAGCTGAGGCCTGGGAAACTTTAGTGAAGATCAAAAAAATCGAGTCGGGCTCTGAAGAAGTCGATGAGGATGCTCTGGTGAAGGAATTTCTTAGAGGGAACGAGCCAGCGGACCTATCTGCAGCTTTGGCGCTTTATAGCAAAGGCTCTCCCCTACCAAAAGAGAAAAACGATGAAGCTGGTCCATCTGGGGATAAGACTGCAGCTCCTCATTCTGCTGCTCCTTCCTCTACTCAATCGGCCGGTCGGCCAACACTTGACCCATTCGAGCAGCATGCCGGCTACGATCCAGAAGATCCTGGGCTTGGCGTTCATGTGCTATCCCCTATTCTAGAGGGTGAAACTCCACGCGCGACTGATAGCCAGCCAGAACCCGGTACAAAATTCTTCTTTTAGAAGTTAAAAGATCTGTCACTTTCCAGTAGCGGTTATTTGTCCTAATTTTCATTCTTTATGTTTTCATGCAGGCTGCTCTGATCCTGAGCCAACTACGAGGAGCGACGACGCCAAGGAGGAGGCAGAGAAAACAAGCGATGTTGCTCATGCGGGAGTAACTCCTGGCCCTGACGCTCAAGTGATCGGGGCGCTAGATGATGATAAGTTTGACACTTCATCTCCCGCCGAAGGGAGTTATGAAATCGAGATCACTGGCGCCTCCGAACATACTTTGAAGATGAGCATGAAAGAGCGTCTCGCCGAAGAGGAGAAAAAGAAAGTCGAGATCAAAGTTGAGCCTGAAATACTGGAACTTACCGACCCGCGGAATAGACCTTTGAAGATCATTCTCCCTGGCAAATCCAAACCGCTGGATGTTCCTTCTCCCACTCCTGACTCCGCTTCTTTAGCAAGCAAGAAATCCAAGAAGAAGCGTGAGGGAGAGGAATCGTCTGAGAAAACAAAGGAAGACAAGAAGAAGAAACCAAAGAAATAGTCGCTACACTCGTTCAACGAGATTTTGCTTAAGTCTTGTAACTACTTTCATCTTTTGTTTCCGAAGTTTATGTAGATAGGTTCTTGACTCCAAGTTTTGGAGGAATAATTGTGTAACCCCATTTTGGACTATTGAATAAAGTTTATTCCTTAGTCATTTGAACGATTCTTTTACTTCTTTATCTTTCTGAATAACTGTGGTCAAAACTTAAGCACTTATGAGTTGCATATTTCCCAATCCATTCTCGCGTTGTTCGAACATTCCTCGGAGTGGCATACTTCTTGTTCTACATTTCTTGAGTACTTAGAATTTTTTTTTCTAAATCCGCGTTCCAGGGATTTAGAGTAAGTTGATCCGCACTCAGGGGATTCGGAGATTCGAATCGTTTATACTCGAGTCCGCGCTCCGGGGACTTAGAGTACTCCGGTCCGCGCTCAGGGGGCTCAGAGATTTGAATCGTTTATACTCTAGTCCGCGCTCCGGGGACTTAGAGTACTCTGGTCCGCGCTCAGGAGACTCGGAGATTTGAAGTCGTTTATACTCTAGCCCGCGCTCCGGGGACTTAGAGTACTCCGGTCCACACTCAGGGGACTCGGAGATTCGAATCGTTTATACTCTAGTCCGCACTCCAGGGACTTAGAGTACTCCGGTCTGCACTCAGGGGATTCAGAGATTGAAATCGTTTATACTCTAGTCCGCGCTCCGGGGACTTAGAGTACTCCGGTCCGCACTCAGGGGACACGGAGATTGAAATCGTTTATACTCTAGTCCGCGCTCCGGGGACTTAGAGTACTCCGGTCCGCATTCAGGGGACACAGAGATTTGAATCGTTTATACTCTAGTCCGCACTCCGGGAACTTAGAGTACTCTGGTCCGCACTCAGGGGATTCAGAGATTGAAATTGTTTATACTCTAGTCCGCGCTCCGGGGACTTAGAGTACTCCGGTCCGCATTCAGGGGACACGGAGATTTGAATCGTTTGCATGAGTTCGCACATCATACAGAGTAAGGTAACTTCAGTAGTTCATCGCCCGACTATGAGATATAGAAACATTAGTAATTCATGAAAAAGATGGCTTCAAGCCTTTATTAGTGAAAACCAACTAAACTGCCTGATTACACGGTTAAAAAGAAACTAAGTGATGACAGAATGAAAACATACAGGAAATAACTGTGCC
The DNA here is from genome assembly GCA_030737815.1 of Allium fistulosum. NCBI lineage: Eukaryota > Viridiplantae > Streptophyta > Magnoliopsida > Asparagales > Amaryllidaceae > Allium > Allium fistulosum. The sequence goes on from CM060905.1 coordinate 93,863,256, forward strand.
TAAAACAGGAAAGAAACATGCTAAATGTAATAATGTCGCAAATGTTCACTGTTCCACGCTCGGGGGAGTGTCACGCCATCAACGGTCGCTAGCTTGAATGTTCCCTCTCTAAGCTTCCGTTCAACGACATATGGACCTTCCCAATTGGGGTTCATACGTGATGGTACCGAGAAAACTCGTTTCAAAACGAGATCACCCACATCAAAAATCCTTGGGCAGACTCTGCCGTCGTAGTAACGCTTGACTCGGTGCCTATGTGCTGCCGCCCTTAATTCAGCCTCCTCGCGTCTTTCATCGATGCAGTCCAGTGATTCCAACAAGAGATCCTGATTCGTCTTGGGATCATAATATGTCACTCGATGTGATGGAACTTCAAGTTCCACGGGTATAATTGTTTCCGAGCCGTATGCCAAGGCGAATGGAGTGTGGCCGGTCGCGGACTTGTGGGTAGTTCTATAAGCCCATAATGCCGTCGGGAGTTCATCTACCCACTTGCCTCTGACTTTCTCCAAACGCTTCTTCAGTATGGACTTGATTATTTTGTTTACGGCCTCGACTTGTCCGTTAGCTTTTGGATGCGCAACGGCGGCGAACTTCTTCTCAATTCCATACTTTAAACAGAACTCTTTGAACTCTCTACTTTCAAGCCGCGTCCCATTGTCCGTAATGATGGTTCGAGGGAGGCCAAAGCGGCATATAATGTTTCGTACAACGAAGTTAATGACCTTCTTAGAGGTGATTGTGGCCAAAGGTTCTGCCTCAGCCCATTTCGTGAAATAGTTGACTGCAACTATCGCGTATTTCGCACCACCTTTGGATATAGGCAAAGAGCCGATTATGTCGATTCCCGAGATTGCAAATGGCCAGGGACTAACCATTTGTGTGAGTTCTGTTGGTGGAGTCCTCGGGATTTTCGCATATCTTTGACACTTGTCACATTTCCTTGCGTAGTCTGCAGCGGCCCGATTTACGGTTGGCCAATAGTATCCATAGCGGAGGATCTTTTTTGCTAGTGTTTGCCCCCCAGTATGGTCACCACATTCTCCTTCGTGAACCTCCTTCAAGACCCGCTTTGTCTCATCATGTGCGATGCATCATAATAAGGGGACCGAGAACCCCTTTCGATACATTAGTCCATCCTGCATCACATATCGCGCGGCCTTTCGAATTACCTATCGTCTTTCGATCCTTTTTTCTGGTAAAACCCCGATCGTTAGGTATAGTTTGAATGGGGTTATCCACGATTCCCTCTCAATTCCGGTTTCCAACACAAAATCAACTTTCATTGCGTCTATGCTTGGAGCATGCAAGGCCTCAACGGGAAACAATCCCATTTGCTGCACATCGCCAGTGCTTGCGAATTTTGCCAATGAGTCGGCTTCTTTGTTCTGTTCACGCGGGACGTGCGAAATGTCATAACGCTCAAGGTTCGACAGTAGTTCTTGAACCAGAACAAGGTATGGAGCAAGCTTCTGTCCCTTTGCTTGGTAATCTCCCCGCACTCGGTAGACCACCAATTGTGAGTCACAAAAGATTTCAACTGATTTGACCCCGAGTTCTCTAATGAGTTTCAAGCCAGCAATCAGTGCTTCATATTCTGCTTCATTATTCATGGCCGGGAAATCGAGCTTCAAAGCGTAACAAATCGATCGATTTTCCGGAGTTACAAGAACTATGCCAGCGCCGGAGCAACGGTCGTTTGATGCCCCATCGGTGTACAATTTCCATCGAACGGGGGGAATGGCATTGTGATTATCTGGTTCGTCAGATACAGTAAACTCAGCGATGAAATCTGCTAATGCTTGCCCTTGTATGGTTCTACGTGGCAAGTAGGCGATATCGAACTGGCTCAACTCGATATTCCATTTTAACAATCTCCCAGAAGTTTCTGGTCGTTGGAGTACCTGCCGTAGGGGTTGATCGGTATAGACACTGACTGAGTGTGCTTGAAAGTATGGGCGTAGCTTACGTGATGCAATCACCAAGAAATAGGCCAATTTCTCAATTTTAGGGTAATTTCTTTCTGCCACCGTTAAACGCTTACTAACGTAATATACCGGCTTTTGGACTCGGTCCTCCTCGCGAACCAAAGCTACACTTATAGCATGTGGGGATACGGCCAAGTATACGTACAGCATCTCGTGGTCTACTGGTTTTGACAGCACTGGAGGACTTTCCAGATGCCTCACCAGATCTCGGAATGCTTCTTCACAATTAGATGTCCATTCGAAATTCCTCTTCCCTTTCTTTATTATATCAAAGAAAGGAATGCACTTGTCTGTGGCTCTGGATATGAATCGACTCAGCGCAGCCACTTTTCCATTCAAGCTTTGCACCTGTTTTATAGTTCTAGGCACTTGCACATCTCGAATGGCTTGGATCTTTTCTGGGTTAGCTTCAATTCCCCTAGCATTGACAATGAATCCCAAAAACTTCCCCGATGCAACGCCGAAGGAACACTTCAAAGGGTGGATCTTCATCCCATAATATCTGAGTATATCGAACATCTCCGCTACGTCTCGAATGTAGTCGTTTGACTGTCGTGACTTCACGAGCATGTCATCCACATAGACTTCCATCGTTCTACCAAGCTGGTCTTTGAACATTCGATTCAATAAATGCTGATAAGTGGCTCCTGCGTTTTTCAATCCGAAGGGCATTACTACATAGCAATATAGCCCAACGTCTGTGATGAAACTGGTGTGTTCTTGGTCCGGAATATGCATCGGGATTTGATTGTAGCCCGAGTATGCATCCATGAATGATAACAGCTCGTGTCCTGCAGTGGAGTCAACCAATTGATCAATCCTAGGCAACGGGAAACTGTCCTTGGGGCATGCCTTGTTCAAATCGGAATAGTCTACGCAAGTTCTCCATTTCCCATTTTCCTTTTTCACCAGCACGGGGTTCGATACCCATTCAGGGTAGAGGGCGTTGCGGACGAACCCATTGGTTTTGAGTTTGTCCACCTCCTCTCTGAGAGCAGCGGACCTCTCTGGGTCCATCCCTCTCCTTTTTTGTTTAACCGGGACGTATTTCGGGTCTATGTTCAACATATGACTCGTAATGGCAGGAGAAATCCCGCACATATCAGAATGCATCCAGGCGAAAACGTCAAGATTTGCTCGGAGGAAACACTAAGGTCTTCAGTCATTGCGGGACCGAGTTGCGATCCGATCTTCAGTACTCGCGATGGGTCGTCTCGGCTGACTGAAATATCAACTGTTAATTCAGCCGGCGCTGCCTTTTCTTCCCTGGGTTTCTCATCGTCGTCTCTCGGATCTATGTCTCTGAAGATCCGAGAATTATGCCCGAGCCAGGGCTCGGGCACTACTTGTCAATTATCAGAATTGTGGATGCAAACGGGATTGTCCGCAACCTTTCCTTTCTCCCTCCGATGAGCCTCTCGGAGCTCAGCCACATAACAGGCACGACCAGTCGCTTGGTCGCCATGAACAACACCTACTCCTTTGTTAGTTGGGAACTTCAAAGTTAAGCACCACGGGGCTAATGCTGACCTAAACTCAGCCAGGGCTGGTCAGCCCAAGAAAACATTATACGGAGAATCCACATCCAAAACTACGAAGGGTAGGATTCGCACCCTCCAATGTTTGCCTTGTCCCAGTTCAACTGGTAACTCAACATACTCCACTGCATCGGTCGCTACGCCATTAAAGCCATGTATACGAGCTTTGGACGGTTTCAAGTCCTTTGTTTCCATTTTCATCTGGTCATAAGCCTCCTTGAAGATGATGTTGACAGAACTTCCACAATCAATCAGAATTCTTTTCACATAGGCCGGTCCGATTGTCGCGGATATGACCATCGGGTCGATGGTAGGAGCTTCAACTTGGTCAGCATCTCTGTTTCTGAATACTATATCGTCTGTCATCACGCGCAGCTGTTTAGCAGGGGTCCCATCCTCTGCGTTGGTTCCAACACTCGAAATCTGCGTGCTTCAAGGAACTAGCATACCGCTCCATCTCTTGCCAATTCTTATCCGTGAGGTGAGGCCCGCCGATGATCGTGTTTATGACTAGTCTACCCACAGTCCGGGCAGGCTCTTCGGGATGACGTGGAGCTGGTGCACGACCTGGGTTGGATGTTCCCTGTCCTCCCTCCTGTGGATCCTTCACAAACTCCTGTAACTTTTTCTGCCTGATCAACTTCTCTATAGCGTCGTGTAGGTGTATGCACTCTTCCGTATTGTGCCCATAAGTCTCATGGAAGCGGCAGTATTTTCCAGTCCGCTTCTGCTCCTCAGTTGACTCCTTTGGACGTGGTTTTCTGTACTGAAAGGTATTGCAGGTTGATAGATAAATGTTCTCCAGAGACGCATTCAGCGGGGTATACTCGTTGTAGCTTGGAATTCTCGGCTTCCACTTCCCTGCTTCTCTCTTCTTTCCTTGACTTCTTCCTCCGGACTCCTTGGGCTGCTCGGGTTTGTTCTGGACATTGACTTGGACTTTTCCCGAGTTGTCTCCGGACTGCTTCACAGCAATGTTGCTTTTTACGGATTCCTGAACAGGTCCCGGGGCCTTATCTCGCCTGACCCACCTGGCTTCCTCTCTTCTTATGAACCGATGTGCCTTTGAGTAAAAACGCTCTAGCGTAGTTGGAGGTTTTCCTGCTAGCCAGTCTCCAAACTCGGAATCCGGTTCCACACCTCGCATCACAGCCATTAGAATTGCATGATCATTGGGATTACTGACTTCAGTCGCCGCAACATGGAATCTTTGTAAATACTCCTTCAATGACACCCCAGGATTTTGGATTACACTTGATAGAGACATCACGTCCTTTGGACGAGTAGTGTGTATCCTGAACTGCTCAATAAACTTCTTTGCCAACTCCTCGAAACTGGATACGGACCGCGGAGGAAGTCGGGTGAACCACATAGTAGCGATCCCAGATAGAGTAATTGGAAAGCATCTATACTTGGTTGCATTATTTGCTCTAGCTGAATCCATCATCCACTCGTACCTCATGACATGCTGTCTGGGATCAGTCTTTCCCTCATAAGTAGGGATAGTTGGCATACTAAACTTTTTGGGGGTATGCTGCCTGTAGAACAATGTCTGTGAATGGAGTATGACTTCTTGACACTCCCCAATCGTCATTCGATAAGCCTTGATTCTCTTTCATTAATTGCCTGATCATGGCTGTCAGGTCTGGTGTTTGTATAGAAGGTGGAAGGCTGGAATCAGTTCTACGTGACTGATCATGCTGATGCCTCCTCTGTTGGCGATCTGCCAAATGCGCATCTTGAGGTTCGACATCGTTAGTGTTTTGATGGTCTGGGCCTCCAGCCTCCACCTGCACCCCAACTCCTAAGTTTCCAGCTCCGACTTGGTCACGGTCTCCAGTTGTTCGGACAGCAGCACCTGCCCGCGCAGTTTCAGTCTTACGGCGCCTACGCCTAGGAGGTTCATCGGATGAAGTTGAGCTGTCGGATGAGGAGTAAGGGGAGGGATTGCCCCCAGCATTCTGTTGCTGTTGTTGAGTGAGTTGTGCCATCAGGTTGGCGTTAGCTTGCATCTGCTCTCCTAGTTGTCTCCTGCTTTCCCTGAGTTCTCTCATCAAGTCGTTGAACTCTATTCTGGTGACAACCGGAGTCTGGTCCTGGGCGGTAATTCCTACACTCGGAATCGCTTGCTGATTGCTAGGTCCTGCTTGTTGCACGCTAGCAGTCTCGTGGGCGTCCGCATTATGAGAAGCTGACCTGGTATGCGGTCTTTCCATTGTAGAGTTATTAGTATGAACTCTGAGTAGAATCAACGGACGTCCTATCAATGAGTCGGGTCTTCTTTGGGGGATTTATTCAATCCAGTAGCTTCAAAGCAGATCCTTGAGGTCTGAGAATTCAATTCTCAGTGAAAGCACCAAAGTGTTAGCACCAAAGTTGGTCACTAACCTCGTTGAGAAAGATTGTATAGAGATATAAGTGATGAAGTTAAATTAAACAAAGAAGAATATGCTAAATTAAATGCAGAAAGTAAGAACACCAGATTTATAGTGGTTCAGCGTAATTGCCTACGTCCACTTTGAGGTTAAACTTTATTGCTTTACTTGATGATTGATTACAGATACAATTCGTAGACCAAACACTTGAATACAATTGCTAAGTAAAGAGGATGAGTCTTGAAAGCGGCAGAGTCTCCCCAGTGTTCTCCCCAAAAAAGGTCCCTTTCACTGTGCCCCTGCCCCTCTATTTATAGACAAAGGTGGGTTGGACTTTTTTGGCGGGCCTGGTAGCTGAATAACTCGGTCCAGATAGACTGGTCCATGTGTGCCGAACCAATCAGGCCGAACAGTTGGGTGCCAAACCACTCTCCTCATGCCGAACGAGGCGCTTGCTGTGTGGGAAGAGTAGGCCGAATAGCCATCGAAGCCGAACGTGCCTCCTGGCCGAGCAAAGTATCTGGCCGAACGTGTCTTCTAGCCGAACGAAGCCCCTCTGGCCGAACGAAGCCCCTTAGCCGAACGTGCCTTTAGGCCGAACGAAGCCCTTAGCCGAACGATGTCTTTAGGCCAAACAAAGCCCTTGGCCGGACGATGTCTCTGGCCGAACAATGCCTCTAGCCGAACGTGTCTTTAGGCCGAACAAAGCCCTTGGCCGGACGATGTCTCTGGCCGAACGATGCCTCTGGCCGAACGTTGCCTGATGCCGAGCGCTCCTGGATGCCGAGTACCCCTGGATGCCGAGTACTCCTGGATGCGAGTACCCCAAGATGCCGAGTACTCCTAGATGCCGAGTACTCCAAGATGCCGAGTACTCCAAGATGCCGAGTACTCCTAGACGCCGAACACTCAGTTGCCTGGCCAAATCTCCAGGAAACAAAAAATATAAAATAAATCCTATAAATCTTTTAAAATGTTTTAAAAGAGATTTGAGTTATAAAAATGGATTTCTAAATAATCGAAAAGTCGTTTTGATCAATATAGTTTTTAAAACACTATTTGCAGCCCTTTTTCGCAATAATTTCAATAATTTTTGCAAACAATGATTTAACTTAATTATTCTTTCCCGAATCTTTTCAAATGAATAATCAAGTATTTTTGAAAGTGATTTGAAAATTCTTTTAAGTAGTTTAAATTAAATTGGTTAAAGGAAAATTGTTTTAAAACAAAATTTGGAATAGTGTTAAGTAAATAAAAATCATCTCTAAAAGATAATAAAAGGATTCAGGGTCGATCAAATAACTTGACCACCTTATGGGTGATAGAGAGGTAGTCTCTAGAGTTGGGTTTAGGAAACTAGTTGTCTGCCCTCCCTAGCTTCTCGGATTGGCCCGACATAGTGGATAGAAAATTTGATTTACTTGGATCAAAATTTCCCAAAGCATAAAAGATATAAAATTTCCAAATTTTAAAAATTTGATTGTATGAAGATAATCTTCGTATACTTGGTATTAAATTCTGATGAGGGAACCCGTACTATCCGTGTGAATTTTAAAAGGTGATTCCACCGTTATTCGATGGATAGTAAAGGTTGAATACGGAAATTGATGTTGATTAGAATTAGTAAAATTTCTATAGACGATTTTTAACTCAATAATGTTTTCTATTATGACTTATGAAAATGATTTGGAATTAATTTAATTCCAATACTTAAAATTTATTGGTTTGGTTTTGAAGTAAACGATGTCTTAAATAACATTGTTTTGACCCGATTTGAGAGTTATGATTTGAAAATCTTTGTTAAGATTTAAATGAAATGATTTGGAAATATTTTCCTAAGTGAAAAATGAAATGATTTAGAATTTTCCAAGATTTAAAAAGGTTTTAAGTAATCAAAGGATTTGATAAGAGAGGTTTAATGATTTCGTATATACCAAAAAGAATGTTTTAAAGATATATATCTCCAGAAGATATTTTGATACAAAAAAATTAATCAATCAAAGAATAATTCCCTATTCACCTAATATCTTTTTATCGATGATTGGTTCGAAGGAATCGGTGTCAGATTTGAGTAATTCTTATCCAAAAAACACTTCGAACCAATTTACGTATTCGAAATGAAGACGAGGAAATGATTTGGAAGATGGAATGTAGGGCTGCTTGTCACTGACCCTCGAGGGAAATTTTCCATATCATATTATATGGCAGTAATTCTTTATTTGAAATCTTCAATGCAAGGACTTCTCGCTACTAATCCTAGGGGTAATCCCCAACATGATGTGGTAAGAGAGTTCCTTCGGTTTGTCCCGTTCCTGAGCAACTCGTATGGACGAATGTCTGATGTTGCATTTCTAATCACATTGATTAATCTCTATGAATGTATCATCTGTTTGATGGCGGAGAAGGCAACTTCTCTTAGCTTAACACCCTTTCCTGAGTCATACGAGCTTAGGAGTTATACGCTTGTAGAAATCAGTTGTGTGATCATGGAATGGTAGTGTGGCATTTAAAGTGGAATGTGCTATGAGAAAGGTAATCGTTACCTCAGGCCTCATCATCCGATAATGGCTTAAACAAGGTACGCCGTAAGGCTATGTGGTTCGCAACCATCAGGGTATGATCATCACCATTCAAGATTACTCTCTATATGTCAAGTATGTGGTGTATGCTATGAGACGTCTCAGATAGGTCGGTAATGACCATGGTGATGACATATTCGGTTTCTTTCCAGGCCCTGTCAGAGTGTCAAACAAAGATAGACCGGTCTTGCCAGATGCAGATGAATCTTTGCGTATCCTCGGTACATCCCTCTAGAGATGTACTATATGGAAGGTAGTCCCTTACCTACCATTGTATGGAATTATGTTCTCCAATAAGTGCCTTTGGATTTAGTTGCAAACCTATTATGCCATCAAATTTCACCAATGTAACAATTTTGGCTATTTTAATATGTTTATTTGAAAACTGTTTTTCAAAGGATGTCATTAAAAATAATATTCCTATATTTTACATAGCAAATGTTTTGGTTATCATAAGGTAAAAACCCATTATGTGTTTATGTACGGCATTGTCTTATGAGATACCTTTGTTTTCAAAACGCGTATTTTGGGTTTCTCACACTAGTCGCATGACCGATCCAAAGTTTATTTTTCTTTTCTCTTAAACTCTAGGTGCCCTAATTTCTCCCGGGCAGCCTAACAGTTTAGGTTTAGTTAGAAGAAATCTGGAGAGAGCTCGGAGCATGGAGTTAGAAGATTCTTCTAAAGATTGTTATCCGTTTTCACCACACTGGTGTATTATTGTATTCCGCATTTATAATGATAGATATTTATAACTGTCCATATTTAACTTTGATAAACGTATTTACAATTTTCCATTGTAAAGATTATATGTTGAAATAATATATGTTATTCCATTCGTGTGAGATTCTGTTCTGTCTTTATTTTCTTTCTTACCTTTAAAGAACCGCCTCTCTGGCACTCGAATTTGCGGCACATGAATACTGAGGATGTATTAGTGTCGATTTTTAGGGTTGAAAAAATGGGTCATCACATGTAGTTAATTAGCATATGGAATGGTAGTAATACTATACTTAACACTAAAAGCCGAGCGAGGTAGACTTCTCTATTTGCGAGAGTCAAGATTGATGTTCGAGTATGGATGAGCAATAGCGCTCTAACCTACTCGCTTCCCTCTTAACCATGGAATAGTTAAGTTGGAATGTCAGAAATGTGTAAAGTATACAAACCTTGATTTCTATAAGCAACCGGTTTTTGGAACTAGGCAGCCGATTAGTCAACTATTGAACTTAACTTAATAATATAAGTAAATGTTGGGGTTGTAGTAAACAATGTTTAAGTAACATTTGTTTTTAACCCTTATTAATTATAGTATAAATTATAATTAGGTTTATAATTAGGATTATAATTAGAACTATAATTAGGACTATAATAAGAAGTGTAATTAAGACTTTAATAAGAAATACTTTAAAGGTAATTATGAAATGTTTTTGGTTTGTTGTGACAATGTTTAAACAATACTTGTCTTTAACCCAAATAAAAGTAATTAGATCTTTAAAAGAGAATCTTAAAGATGTAAATGTGAAGTTTTTGGATTTGTAGTAACAATGTTTCAGTAACATTTGTTTTTAAACCCTTGAATTATATTTTAAAGTGGAAAAATATTGTTAAATGGTTATGTATATACTTAGATCTTTCATAAGGAAATATTAAAGATAATAAGAAGTATGGAATCTTTTTGAATAAAGATAGAAAATGTATAAGTTTAAAATATAAAAGAGAGAAGGGGTTTATAGTAACAATGATTAAGTAACATTCGTTTTTAACCTCTTTGATTTTAATTTAAAGTAAGCAAATTTTGTTAAGTGATTTGTGAATATACTTATACCGTTGAAATAAATATATGAATACTTTTTGAAGTACTAAAAAGAGTATACATAAATAGTGAAGTAGTAGAATACAAGTATATATATCTCTTATAAAGAGAAATTAAATGTATATATAAGTATATAAAGGAAATTTTAATTAACAAAGGAATATTAATTAATAAAGGAAGTTTTGATTAATGAAAGAATTTCTATTAGATAAAAAGGAGTTTTACTAATAAAAGGGGTTTTTAATTAATAAATGATAAGTTAATTAAAAGGGATTAAAATTTGTTTGGGTAACTTGATTGTGCTTTGTATGAATTGATAGTGCTTGTGTGGTTACTTGCTTAGGAGAAGTATATGGGACTTAGTTCCCATATGTGATCATTCTCATTGTTATTGAAATTGACCAGAATTAACTTAGGACAAATGATAAGGGAATCCATTCGAATAGGAGATGATCTCCACCCTTATCGTTGTCTAAAAGGATCAGAGTTAAGTTAACCGGAAATTCATCGATTCAGTCTTGGAGAGACCAGGATCGATGTGTTCTACTTATCGAAAACCACTTCAAGACTGAGATATGTGTTCTATCTCTTGGACATGGATCTATTTAGGATGTTAGAGTCTATGTGGAGATTCGAGATCTGATTGAGAAGCTCAAACCCATGTAGATGTTCGTGATCGATTCAAGGGTAGGAATCCATGTGTGGTCCCGAGATCCACTGAGATATGAGAATCCATGTATGGTTCCGAGATCTGTTCGAGCTATAGCTTGTGTGCTAGAGTGCATGCCATAGTTTCACCATCAATATTGATGGAAACTAGAGTAGGGGAATAGCCAGTTGGTTTAGCTAACCTGGGAGGGTACACCAGCTCCATATCTAGAGATGCTTTCGATTGTGGGCCCTGGAGGCTGGGGGTATTCGGGTTCACATCTTCTGCGTAGACCAGCTATGTTTACCTAGTGGTAAATTTTATCTAGAGATGTATGTGGCTTTGGAAGGATATCCCTGATCCTTGTAATAGAAGATCCACCTCAAAGTACTGAGGGCGTCTCCATGGAAATCCTACACAATTTACAGAAAGCGCCTTGGCGGTTTTGATTGTATAACTATTATTATTGTGGTATACATGCACCGTACTTATATTCTGCACCCTAGACATTATCTATTACATCGAACATGTACCAATTATATGGCTGGTTCTTTTGAGGGGAAAACCAAATTCGGTGATTCGGTTAGTCTCAAAAGGTGTTGTTATATGTTACACATATTTCTTAAGTTTCTCACACCAGATTTTTGTCCGACCCATGGTTTTAATTTTCCTTATCTCCATGGGTGCTCTTTTGAGCAGTCCAAGGAAAGTAGGTTTTTGTTGATGTTCATTGGATCTCTTGAGAGGGGCTGGATGATTGACTACCGTAGTATTTATTTTCAATGCATTACTTTATATATGTATTGGCAATTTTAAGGACATGATGTTATAACTGTCCAGGCTGACGATAGTACTTGGATTAGTAAGTGTAACGACCCACTATTTTAGACCATTCAAATCGACAATAATCCACACATGTCTGACTTGAATAATTCAAAATAACAGATTGTAAATAAATTTAGAGCAAATGAAATCAAATACACAGAATCACAGACACAGAACATATCAGAATAACTCGCAGCGGAAATAAAATACCATAGTAGTTCATGAAGCTACTATATACAAACTCTCAAAAACATATTACATAATATCATTCTGAAAACATATACAATAGAAATCCCAAATACATAGAAGTTTATAAATACCAGATCTAAAATAGAACAACTGAACTGGAAGGAAATAGATAACTAGACAAGCAGAATCTCCAGCGATTCCTAGCTCCAGAACAAAATCCAAAGCTAAGCTGTAAATACTCAGGCTGACCCGAGCGTAAAGTAAAACACAAAACACTCGAGTCAGGACAATATATACTTATATAATGTAAACCAACTCAAGTGAACTGTAGTAGAAATGCACAATAACTCAAAGGATGCTTGGGACCGCCCATCCTTTAAGGATCAGTTAAACTATAAATTAAATGCATCCCGTGGTTAAAATTTCAAAATGGTATTTTATACTTCGAAATAAAATATCATTTCAAAATTCAATATCATTCAAAAATCCATTTCAAAATATCAAAATATCATATTTCAAAATAGTTTATATTTGAAAACAAATTACTTCATTTTAAATCATAAAATTAAGTTATTATATTTAATAATTAAATTATTAAATTTCCAAAAATTTAACTTTTCAAAGTTCATTCGTTCACTTAAATTAATTAAAACAATGAAAATTCAACTTTCGCAGCATTTAGAAAATGCTACGAAAAGTCACATTTAAAACAGTTCAATTTAACAAAAGACAGCATTTAAAATGCTGTAATAGGGTTACATTAGTTTCAAATAAACTTAGTTAAATTCAACCATTATAACATTTACAAAAATGCTATAATAGCCTTTAATTAAATTTAGCCATTTGGTTCATTATTATCAACTACAGCATTTACAAATGTTGTATTATCATTTACATTAGAATTAATAACATTTCAAAAATGCAGTTAATTAACTTCAAATATTCAGTATAATTTCACAAACAATTATATTTTTATATAAATCATTTTTAACTTATAAAATCATATAATTTCACTTTTAAAACAATCATTCAAATACCCTTATATTCATGATTTTATAAAGTTAAACCTCCATTCAAAAATCAAATTTTAATAATAATTCACTTATTAAATTCCAATATTAAATTATAAATTCATTAAATTAAATTAACTTAACACTTAAGTTTAAATTTTCAAATATAACTTAATTCCCTTTTTATTTACTTAACTTAAATTTCACTTTTAAGCCAAATTCACAAATTTCCAATTTTAGTTATATTTCAAAATTTCAACTTAAATATTCATTCATTTCACATTTTTACTTTATTCAAAAATCATTAATATATTATAAAATCATTTAAATTAACTTTAATCCAAATTATCATAAATTTATCATATTTCATATTTAATTTAAATTCCAATTATCACCAAATTAAAATTTCCCAAAATAACTTACATTTCAGATTTTCTAACTTTACCATTAATTTATTTCACTTATAAATTTTCAAAAAAAATCAATAATGCTTTACAAAAATCATTTAAATAAAATTTAAATCAAAATATTATAACATTTACATTTCTAAAATATTTTAAAATTTTTAGAAAAACATATTTTAACTACAGGTCTGTATTTCATTTTTAGCCTAGGTAAAGTGATACGGGTAATATATCATTTCAACCCGTAATTTACAAAGAAAACCCGGGTTTGATCATTTCAAACCCGCAATCCCAAGTAAATGAAAATAATTGAAAATCATTCAGGCCTATCATTTCAGCCCATAACGATTTTCTCCTATTCTAAAGTCCGTTCGGGTATGTATCATTTCAACCCATAGTGATTCTAATCTAAAGGGAACTTGCAGTGTGATAAACTGATAAAAATAATAGAACAGCATAATATAACAGTAACATAAAATATAATAGGTGTTTAAGCATGGGTGAACATCATAAAATCATAACATAGCAGGTGTAACATGATAATGCATTTTACAGATTCAAAAGGGGTCAATTCACTAGTTATATATGTACATATTGTCTGGTGAGAATAACTCACTGGTTTGAGCTGGAGATACAACGACGAATACACAAATGAGATCCACACAAGCACGATAACACGACACAGAGATGAGTGGAAGAGCCAAAGTATCAATTCCCTTGAATACAAGTCACAAAAAACAATCTAAGATACATAAGTTTTTAATTCAAAACTACTAAACTAGGCTAGAAATAACTGCATAAATCAAAGCTGAAATGCTTTGCACTTGCTTCCAACACACTCTAGGTTCAGCCATAAGGTATACTACAGGTCTAAGGTAAGATTTGGATCAGGTTTTGGTTGGGTATGGTCAGCCTAACATGGTTTGTTGATGAAGCAAAGGTTTGTGTGCATGAAACTGCACAACTATAAGGCACAAAACAACGTTTTCAAGGCAACAAAAGTGGTTTCCAAAGCAACAAAGGTCACGACCACAAGCAAGCATGGCACGGCCAGGTCTGTAGTGGACTGGAAGTGATGTGGCAGAGGGTTTCAGGTCTGGTAAGGGCTGGAGATGGTGGTGCAAGAGGCGGCCAAGGTGGTGGTTTGAGGTGATGAAGGCAAAGAAGCTAGGCTATGTACATATATGTGGGGTTTTCTCAATTTCTTGGTGGATCTGATCCACAAGGGTGCACGGATAGGCTTGGGTAGAGGGCTGGAGGTGGTGGAAACCTGATGTGGTGGTGTTGGAGGTGGCCATGGTGGTGGAGGAGGGAGTGGCCGAGCAAATAGATGAAGGCAAGTGCAAGTTACATAAGAAAAACAAGAAAAAAATGGAAAAAAAGAATGAAAGTTTACCAAGCTTTCCAAGGAGATGATGGCCGAAATTTTTTTGTGGTTGAGGAGTTTTTGATTGTACGTGAAAAATATGAGAATAGTCAGCTGAAAGAATGAGAAAAGAACGGCCAAAATTGAAGTGGTGTTGGTTGAAATGAAGAGGCAAGAATACAAAGAGACTAGGTATACAAAATGACTCAAACTCTTCAAATTTCCCTAATTTCTTTTTGCATATTAAAACAAATGAAAATGCTGATAAATAAAGATAAAACTCAGAAAAAAAATGAATTCATAAAATAAATAAATAAATTTTAATTAAATATAATTAAATAAGGAAAATAGCTTAAAAATGTAAACTAGGCAAAAAAATGGAAACAAATTCTATAAGCTTTGGAAAAAAATTTATTTAAATTTAACTACATGTAAAATGAATATAAATAAAGTAGAAACACAGCAAATACAAGTGAATGCATAAAATAAATAAATAAATTTTAAATCATATATAATTAAATTAAGAAAATAGCAAAGAAAATGGGAACTAGGTTTTAAAATTGAAAATAAATTCAATAAACTTTAGAAAAATTCTATCAACACTTTAAAAATATTTAAAAGACAAAATATATATAATATAGCATAAATATACAAATTAGAATAAGATATATCAAATAAAAATATCATTTATATAAATTAAAATAAATAATATTGTTAAATAAAACAGTTTACACTCAATATTGAAAAAAGCATAACTTTCACAATATAACTCTGATTTCAACGAAACGAAAAGCAGTATTCTAAAAATTTAATCTATTTTCATAATAAAAGATAAAATTCAAAATTTCAAATATTTAAATTTAAAAGTCAAAGTTTGACCCAAATTGACCAAAAATCAATATTCAGGAAAATATTCAATTTATACCAGTTTGAAATTATAATTCACATAATAATCAACATTTATATTTAAAAATGAAATGTTTGAAGAAAATTTTTTTTTTACAATTACTTAAAATAAAATAAAGTCAAATTTAAATATATGCAGAAATCTAGGGTTGTTACACTCTCCCCTACTCAAATCTTTTCGTCCTCGAAAAGGAAGGAAGTGGAGGAACAACTAGAAAGAATAATAAGTTGGAAGACATCCCGAAAGAAGGTAGGGGAAAAATAGCTAGGAGGGAAAACAAGTTGAAAGACAAGAATGAACCATTATTTAAAATTGTTGGTTAAAGAGGTAAAATATTTAAAACACTTTAAAATCCTTTAAAAAAAGGAATAACTGATCAAAGTATCATTTATATAATATTTTATCAAAATACTTTTATAACTCGATGTCTTAACAAGTTTATCCTCGTTCCTGCAGACTCTGGCAGTGCGTTGATCAGGCGCAAAGCTAGAATTCTCCAGGTACTTAGTAGACTTGTTTCAACACCCAGTGAAAATACTTGAAAAACCTTTAAAACAGATATGGAAAGTACAATCCAAACAAAAACAAACAAAACCTTTGTCTAACCATGGTTCGCAGATACACAATGGTTACGCCTGGATCCCCCAGGAAACAATCCATATCCGTAAGCTTTCTCAGCCCTGCGAGTTACGCCATGATGACTAGTAGAATGCAGGATACACAATGGTTACGCCTGGATCCCCCAGGAAACAATCCGTACCCCCAGGCAAGACTCAGCCAAGCATTTGCGCTACTATTCGCGACCTACACAGATTGCAGGATACACAATGATTACGCCTGGATCCCCCAGGAAACAATCCGTACCCCTAGGCAAGACTCAGCCAGGCAGTTGCGCTATGCAGTCACGAGAGAACAATAAGACCATGGGTAACGCCATGGAATTCGAAGGACACTCGAGTATCATATCCGGAAAACCAAAAATCAGAGAGAATAATATCGATAGAATGAATCCAAGATGTGGCCACAAATCGGATATCAAGCAGAAGGCACTTTCCATATCTTTACTTCGAAAATATGTATCATATAGTACCTTTTCAAATCACTTTCAAATATCGTACTTATATAAAATCCATTATATATAAGATTTAATTTTCAAATCGAATACTTTCCAAAATCAATAGTATATCAAATCATACTTATATAGACTTCAATTATATAAGATTTCACTTTCAAATTGAGTACCTTTTCAAATCTATAGTTTTCGAATCAATT
The DNA here is from genome assembly GCA_030737815.1 of Allium fistulosum. Classification (NCBI taxonomy): domain Eukaryota; kingdom Viridiplantae; phylum Streptophyta; class Magnoliopsida; order Asparagales; family Amaryllidaceae; genus Allium; species Allium fistulosum. The sequence goes on from CM060905.1 coordinate 93,880,174, forward strand.
TCATACTCATACAAATCAATTTTATATAAGTTCGACAACTCCCAAATCAAGTGTTTAGTAACATAAGGTTCTCAAATTTCAATTTGTTTCAATATCAGTTCAATTTCAAAATCATATACAATTTCACCAAATTATTTCTTCTCAAATTAATTATCTTTAGTTTCAGAGTTTCCAAAATAATAGATTTAGAAAATAAATCCAAATTTCCAAATCAATATAATTTAAGTCAACCAATTCATTTCCAAAATCAAATGTTTTCAAAATCATCTTATACTTACGTAAGGTCTATCTTACATAAGGATCAAATTTTCAAAATAATTTCGCTGTATGAAGAGCCATATGGGATTGAATATCTTTGCTTTTATGGGTTATATATCTTTGTAATTTAAATTGGAAATTTTCTTTTAGTAAGCAAAGATATTCTAACTCGACGGCTTTCAATTTCAGCGTCAAAATATATCAAAGATATTAGAATATAAGATGTACATATGTCATCATTTCGCAAAGTCACATTCGATCGCTCGCTCGATCACACAAGTTCGCTTTTGAACTAGTATTGTCCATTCACTTCCCTAATGCAGATTTCGATATGGTTTCTCGACTAGAAGCCATCAGTCTCCTTGCATAGCCATATACTATGATAGAGAATTCTAGAATCGAGCCCAAAATCCATATCAAATATTCGTCATCAAGAATCGAATGAAAAATCCTAACACGAAATGGTGTAATTCACCTCGAACTTGTGTACTCAAACTTGGATCAAATTAATTATGCGAATAAAACAGCATACGTACAACTTATATATTTATTCCAACTTGTTACCTATATAGTTTCATAAAGATGTTACTAAGTTAAAACACTTAAAATTTATTCAAAATATTTTGAAGAACAATTTCTTTTCAAAACATTTCAAATCTAAATTTCATACTAGAAAAAAAATTTAAATTGCCTTATTCATTTACTTAACAAAACAGTTTCAACTTATTTAAATCCGATTACTTCATACTTAAACATTCAAAACAAACTTATATACTTTATCAAAATACTTTTCAAATTTCTTAGCTTTGAAAAGTTAACCTTGATTTGGAAGTACTCGAACTTCGAAATAGTTGAAGAAATCATTTTCAAATTCAAGAGTTGGAAATTAGCAACAAATCAGTAAATCAATTTTAATAGATAGGGTTATATCAAATCCAAAACTCGAGGACTGAACACCGGTTCATTTCAAATCGTTTCAAATATATTTACATATATCTTTCGAATATCAAATCATACTTCGGAATTTGAAATCAAAAATGGTTTCACAAAATCACTCGCATAGCAAAGCTATTAAAGTGGCCTCTCCCTCACTCAGAAACTCGAAAATCAATGTCGATGATGCGTGCACTCATCACCGAAATTATTTTCCAGCGACACAAGTGAGTTCTGGACTTCCATTTACTTTGAAAACTTCTTTGAAATTCCTTCGAAATCATTAAAACCCATTAAAATCATTGAAACATTACTTATTCGGAAAAATAATTTCAAATCATATTATTTATTATTTCAAAATCCTAAAACCAGTTCCAAAATGCCGGAGTTCAATCACTTAAATTCAGATTCAAAACCTTCAGTTATAAATCATTTTATATGAAACCATTTCTTATAAAATTTTCACAATTTCAAATCCTTTCAAAACTTCAAATTCTCTTTTTTTTAAAAGGTATATAATCCTTATCAAAAACATTTCATCTTTATATAAAAATATGGTCATCCTTATCAAAATAAAAACTACGATGAATACACAATTTTCAAAAGACAATCAACCACAAACTTTCCAAGGGACGATTCAAGGATGGATTTCAAAGCAAAACAGAGATTCAAATTTAGAAGGACTCTAATCAAATAGAATTCTAATTCAAAGATAGGCTCAAACGAAGATAAGATAATTAAATTACCAAATAGAAGATGGATAAGCCTATATGAATCGCGGGCGACCTTAACCGGTCAACCGTGACTTCAGGAATATAATCGATGCGAAAATCTAAGGCAAATCGACCTTCGATTGCCAGAGATAGAATCTAAATATAGCAGAAGATAGAAAACATCGTAAACCGAGGATACAGAAATATCCGATGAATCAATGCCAATTATAATCATTCAAAGATTGGCGGAATCGCCACCCTATAAAGGTCATACAAAGTGGAGTGATGCAATGCTCCAAAATCAAAAGAATACAATTATGGGAGACATGAATGGATTTCAGAACAAGTGGGAGCGTTCCAAAATTCAAAGGAATCCTATTCGATAAGAATCCAAACGAAGATTAGAGATATATAACCTATATCGATACAGAAAAATTCCCATTCAAAATTTGGAATGACTCGAATTCATAACATACGAAAACAGAAGCATAAATATATTTAGTTGGACAACTTTAGCTATGCAAAAGATACAACAGAGTTTACTCAAATCAACCTGACAAACTACAGATTTTGCCATACTCAAAATAGATTCCTATCAACAATGGATCTAGATCAATCAAGAGAGAAGTTCAAAATTTTAGAGGATCCTAATCAAAGAAATTACTAACAAGGTGGATACAAAAGGAACGAAGTTTAGAAAATTTTACTTTCAAAGCAAGAAAATTTTATATCAAAATAATCTTTGAAAATTCTTTAAAATCGTTTGAAAATCATTTTATACTTCAAAATACGTCCTCTCACAAAGAAATGATTCTGAGATTGATTTCACTCATTCTAGGGTATTTCTACCCTATCTCTAATGAGTTTTTGCTCCGTAGGCTAAGGTTTGCCTAAAACCAAAGCTCTGATACCAACTGTAACGACCCACTATTTTAGACCATTCAAATCGACAATAATCCACACATGTCTGACTTGAATAATTCAAAATAACAGATTGTAAATAAATTTAGAGCAAATGAAATCAAATACACAGAATCACAGACACAGAACATATCAGAATAACTCGCAGCGGAAATAAAATACCATAGTAGTTCATGAAGCTACTATATACAAACTCTCAAAAACATATTACATAATATCATTCTGAAAACATATACAATAGAAATCCCAAATACATAGAAGTTTATAAATACCAGATCTAAAATAGAACAACTGAACTGGAAGGAAATAGATAACTAGACAAGCAGAATCTCCAGCGATTCCTAGCTCCAGAACAAAATCCAAAGCTAAGCTGTAAATACTCAGGCTGACCCGAGCGTAAAGTAAAACACAAAACACTCGAGTCAGGACAATATATACTTATATAATGTAAACCAACTCAAGTGAACTGTAGTAGAAATGCACAATAACTCAAAGGATGCTTGGGACCGCCCATCCTTTAAGGATCAGTTAAACTATAAATTAAATACATCCCGTGGTTAAAATTTCAAAATGGTATTTTATACTTCGAAATAAAATATCATTTCAAAATTCAATATCATTCAAAAATCCATTTCAAAATATCAAAATATCATATTTCAAAATCGTTTATATTTGAAAACAAATTACTTCATTTTAAATCATAAAATGAAGTTATTATATTTAATAATTAAATTATTAAATTTCCAAAAATTTAACTTTTCAAAGTTCATTCGTTCACTTAAATTAATTAAAACAATGAAAATTCAACTTTCGCAGCATTTAGAAAATGCTACGAAAAGTCACATTTAAAACAGTTCAATTTAACAAAAGACAGCATTTAAAATGCTGTAATAGGGTTACATTAGTTTCAAATAAACTTAGTTAAATTCAACCATTATAACATTTACAAAAATGCTATAATAGCCTTTAATTAAATTTAGCCATTTAGTTCATTATTATCAACTACAGCATTTACAAATGTTGTATTATCATTTACATTAGAATTAATAACATTTCAAAAATGCAGTTAATTAACTTCAAATATTCAGTATAATTTCACAAACAATTATATTTTTATATAAATCATTTTTAACTTATAAAATCATATAATTTCACTTTTAAAACAATCATTCAAATACCCTTATATTCATGATTTTATAAAGTTAAACCTCCATTCAAAAATCAAATTTTAATAATAATTCACTTATTAAATTCCAATATTAAATTATAAATTCATTAAATTAAATTAACTTAACACTTAAGTTTAAATTTTCAAATATAACTTAATTCCATTTTTATTTACTTAACTTAAATTTCACTTTTAAGCCAAATTCACAAATTTCCAATTTTAGTTATATTTCAAAATTTCAACTTAAATATTCATTCATTTCACATTTTTACTTTATTCAAAAATCATTAATATATTATAAAATCATTTAAATTAACTTTAATCCAAATTATCATGAATTTATCATATTTCATATTTAATTTAAATTCCAATTATCACCAAATTAAAATTTCCCAAAATAACTTACATTTCAGATTTTCTAACTTTACCATTAATTTATTTCACTTATAAATTTTCAAAAAAAATCAATAATGCTTTACAAAAATCATTTAAATAAAATTTAAATCAAAATATTATAACATTTACATTTCTAAAATATTTTAAAATTTTTAGAAAAACATATTTTAACTACAGGTCTGTATTTCATTTTTAGCCTAGGTAAAGTGATACGGGTAATATATCATTTCAACCCGTAATTTACAAAGAAAACCCGGGTTTGATCATTTCAAACCCGCAATCCCAAGTAAATGAAAATAATTGAAAATCATTCAGGCCTATCATTTCAGCCCATAACGATTTTCTCCTATTCTAAAGTCCGTTCGGGTATGTATCATTTCAACCCATAGTGATTCTAATCTAAAGGGAACTTGCAGTGTGATAAACTGATAAAAATAATAGAACAGCATAATATAACAGTAACATAAAATATAATAGGTGTTTAAGCATGGGTGAACATCATAAAATCATAACATAGCAGGTGTAACATGATAATGCATTTTACAGATTCAAAAGGGGTCAATTCACTAGTTATATATGTACATATTGTCTGGTGAGAATAACTCACTGGTTTGAGCTGGAGATACAACGACGAATACACAAATGAGATCCACACAAGCACGATAACACGACACAGAGATGAGTGGAAGAGCCAAAGTATCAATTCCCTTGAATACAAGTCACAAAAAACAATCTAAGATACATAAGTTTTTAATTCAAAACTACTAAACTAGGCTAGAAATAACTGCATAAATCAAAGCTGAAATGCTTTGCACTTGCTTCCAACACACTCTAGGTTCAGCCATAAGGTATACTACAGGTCTAAGGTAAGATTTGGATCAGGTTTTGGTTGGGTATGGTCGGCCTAACATGGTTTGTTGATGAAGCAAAGGTTTGTGTGCATGAAACTGCACAACTATAAGGCACAAAACAACGTTTTCAAGGCAACAAAAGTGGTTTCCAAAGCAACAAAGGTCACGACCACAAGCAAGCATGGCACGGCCAGGTCTGTAGTGGACTAGAAGTGATGTGGCAGAGGGTTTCAGGTCTGGTAAGGGCTGGAGATGGTGGTGCAAGAGGCGGCCAAGGTGGTGGTTTGAGGTGATGAAGGCAAAGAAGCTAGGCTATGTACATATATGTGGGGTTTTCTCAATTTCTTGGTGGATCTGATCCACAAGGGTGCACGGATAGGCTTGGGTAGAGGGCTGGAGGTGGTGGAAACCTGATGTGGTGGTGTTGGAGGTGGCCATGGTGGTGGAGGAGGGAGTGGCCGAGCAAATAGATGAAGGCAAGTGCAAGTTACATAAGAAAAACAAGAAAAAAAATGGAAAAAAAGAATGAAAGTTTACCAAGCTTTCCAAGGAGATGATGGCCGAAATTTTTTTGTGGTTGAGGAGTTTTTGATTGTACGTGAAAAATATGAGAATAGTCAGCTGAAAGAATGAGAAAAGAACGGCCAAAATTGAAGTGGTGTTGGTTGAAATGAAGAGGCAAGAATACAAAGAGACTAGGTATACAAAAGGACTCAAACTCTTCAAATTTCCCTAATTTCTTTTTGCATATTAAAACAAATGAAAATGCTGATAAATAAAGATAAAACTCAGAAAAAAAAATGAATTCATAAAATAAATAAATAAATTTTAATTAAATATAATTAAATAAGGAAAATAGCTTAAAAATGTAAACTAGGCAAAAAAATGGAAACAAATTCTATAAGCTTTGGAAAAAATTTATTTAAATTTAACTACATGTAAAATGAATATAAATAAAGTAAAAACACAGCAAATACAAGTGAATGCATAAAATAAATAAATAAATTTTAAATCATATATAATTAAATTAAGAAAATAGCAAAGAAAATGGGAACTAGGTTTTAAAATTGAAAATAAATTCAATAAACTTTAGAAAAATTCTATCAACACTTTAAAAATATTTAAAAGACAAAATATATATAATATAGCATAAATATACAAATTAGAATAAGATATATCAAATAAAAATATCATTTATATAAATTAAAATAAATAATATTGTTAAATAAAACAGTTTACACTCAATATTGAAAAAAGCATAACTTTCACAATATAACTCTGATTTCAACGAAACGAAAAGCAGTATTCTAAAAATTTAATCTATTTTCATAATAAAAGATAAAATTCAAAATTTCAAATATTTAAATTTAAAAGTCAAAGTTTGACCCAAATTGACCAAAAATCAATATTCAGGAAAATATTCAATTTATACCAGTTTGAAATTATAATTCACATAATAATCAACATTTATATTTAAAAATGAAATGTTTGAAGAAAAAAAAATTTTACAATTACTTAAAATAAAATAAAGTCAAATTTAAATATATGCAGAAATCTAGGGTTGTTACAGTAAGTCTGACATGCTATGTATACTAGAGCAACATTGTGTACTATCTTTTGATGTTATATGTTATCATCCACTGTGAGATTCTGAGATTTTTATTTTCTTCTTTCTTGTTCTTTTTTCTTTTCTTCCTTTACTTTTATACTAACAATCGGTCCTTTTGGCACTTGGGTGCTCGGCACATAAATACCGTGGATGTATTAGTGTCGACAATTGAAGGTCGAAAAAGGCGGTCATTACAAAATACTTTTGTAAATGTTTTTTTAATAAAAAGAGTATTTATTTAAAAAAATTCCAACTATTTCAAAAATTTAAATGAAAAGGAATTTGAATAAAAAAAGAAATTTTTTTATTTTTGAAATGCCATATAGTTAGCGTTGGAAAATTCGATGGGTTAGCTAATATGAATTTTACTGCTCAGTAGAAGTGATAGCATGTAAGATGTAGTTAATGATGAGGAAAAAGGTCATTTTAACTTTGTAATTAATTTTTCCATACCTCGATGATAGTGGAACAAAACTTGTTTTGAAATAACTCTGTTTTAAAATTTTAAAAATAAATTTTCTTATGCGAATTATACTTGGAAAAGTTAGAAAAGATTTAGGGGCACATGAGAAGGTTCCAAGGTACAGTGAAATAGGTACATAAGAGAAGGATGGAATATGGAATTCTCCATCTAAATCCATTTTCCAACATAAGAATATAGGTTTAGAAAACCAAACTTTCAAAATTTTGAATATTAGAAATTATGTGATGGGTATTGGATGGTGGAAATGGATTTAAAAACTTGCATACATATAGAACTATTGATATATATATATAGGTTGTTTGCATCATATTTTCAAAAAATATTTTAAAGAATGCATTCATATAGTAGGCGCCGATTTAGTATTCTTTAACATACATATCATATGTGTTTTGATACACCCTACATTTGTACACTATTGGCTGCAAAATTTGTTGTACACTAATTTGTTGGATAGCTTAGAATGGTTGCGTGCTATGTTACACGATTCAGTCCTTGAGGAATTTTGGGGACAAAATTCTTTTGAGGATGGAAGAATATAATTCCCCATAAATTAAACGACAGTTATTTGAAAAGAATTAATAAATAACTATTAAAGCTCAAAAATGGAATTTTCACAAATATTGGAATTTGGCTATGAAACTTGCACCATTATGTTTGTAGCTATTTTCCAATCAATTTTCAGATATAAACTTTTACCATTGGAGCTCAAATGAAAAAGTTATTAACATTTGAAGATTTCAGATTGAAAATAATTAAAAATGTATTAAGGGAATAAATATCACTAACTTGAAGTTAAAATAAATGTTAAACGGAGATTCAATGTTAAAGTAACTATTACGATTAAATTAAATCAAATAGAACCCAGAAGGAAACAAAGCAAATGAAATCAACAATAAACATAAACACCCTGATCAGTCGACACCCTAGATTCAACCGGTCCACAACCAGTAGTTCACCATGGAAGTGGAGTGGTCGATCGATGGAAGGCTGGCGGCTGATACTGAACCTATAAATATAGGCCCAGCCCCTCACTTTTTTTCTTCATATTTTCTGGATCAAGAGCGACGCTATGCCATTTTCTCTTCTCCAAAAATTCTAAAAATTATAGAAACTATTAAATATTTTATATATATATATAATTGGAGAATAGCGGAAAAAAAGAAAGAAGAAGGATAAGGTTGAATTGATTCGCTAAAGCATAAGATAAATTATAAATCTAAATCTAAATCTACATTTAATCAAATCTTTTCCTAGATCTATAATTCTAATAAATATGTATATAGTTTTGATACATATTTCAGCAGAAAGAAAGGAAGTCAATCAGGAATAACATATTTTGATTTGGAGATTTGGAATCTCAGAGCTGAGTGAGAAATTATATATTTTTATGTAATATTAGATTTATATTGTTGTGCATATGTTCCTTTTATGCATAAATGTAAAATTAGGAATTGTAGGCTTATATATATATATATATAGTGAACTTGATATCCTTGTCTATATATTATGTAAATTGTTGACTTTGATTAAATGTTGTATACATCTAAATCTATAATGTACATTGTATTGATGTGGGACATCTCCAACTGTAGGACCTGTGGGGATATACGTTCGCATATAGGTGTAGGGAATATACAAAAGGCGGTTAACCTCGGGTTTGAAATCTTAAATGGCCAATTAGGGTCTACTTCAATCCCAACATGAGGTACTAAGTAACCAGGTGAGTATTTCCTTGAATGGCCAAGTAGGGTCTGCTTCAATCCCAACATGAGGTACGAAGTAACCAGGTGAGCATTTCCTTTATTTGCGTTCGACAATCTAAATGGAACGGTGGGTGAAAGCTTGGTGCTATGTTAGCAAGGTTGGTGCCATATAGTTAAGGAGTAGGGTTGCATAAATTAGGTCGAGAGCACCATCAGTCCTTGAGCATTCAAAAAGACTTAGGTTATGCCTAAAGATGGACTGCACCTTCTACTAGTGTAGGTTCCGTATGGGATATGCAATTGCCTCAAAGTTGTTTATTAGTTTGTTTGTTTGTCATTAGGAGGCTGCCTGGATAACCCCTAGATGAGTCTTTGAGACAAATATGAATACGACTAAATAGTTGTAATGCCGTTATTAGGCACTAACGGAAGGTTCCTTGGTATACGCGAACAATTCAGCCTAGATACTATTAGTGAATACCTAACGCGGTGTAGATTTGAGTAACAGTGAGGAATGTATATTTGTCCGTGGAGGATTGTGATACTTGTATACATATACATATACATATACATATATATATATATATATATAAATACATACATATATACATACATATATGTATGTGTGTGTGTATACATACATACATACGTTTATAGCTATTTTATACCCCAAGTAGGTTGGGCGTATCGTACGCATACATGAAGTCAAAATGACTAAGCTTTGAATAATAGGCATAACACGTAATGGAAAAACAATTGGTATAAACTAGTGTTATAGATAAAGTATGTAATTTACCAGTCACCAGAATGTTGTTCTAACCCCCTTCTCATTACAACCCATATGATAACTTTAGAGGGACATGTACCGGTACAAGGCGGGATGGTAGGAGGGCAGATTTCCTCACGCATGCTCTGCACTGACAAGGGCACTAAATACCAGAGGTGTTAGCCTTCGTCAGTATATATATGTTTTATTATACTTTATTTTTTTGCTATTATTTTTTATCGGTAGCTCTCTGATATACTTGTGTTTATTATAGGATACTAACACCAACGATCCAAACTCTAGTGAACTTGGATTTTTGATTTAGCAAAAATTCGGGCCCTTTAAGGTATGGGTTGGTACAACATTAGTCCAGGGCATACATCCAGACATGGGTTTTGGGAAATGGCTGAGGATGAAGTGATCAATGGCTATTGGGGAGTTCCATAGGAAAGCAAACCAATTCTTGCGTTTGGAAGAAGTAATTCAAATTGCTGGGAAGACTGTGGTGGACGATTGAAGGAAATGATTCAAAGAAATGTAGGTATTAAACATATCGACGAAAGTTCCGGTAACATGGCTATAAATGTTGGAAATTATGGTAATCAAAGAAAGAAAAATCAGGGCATGGGGCAGGTGGAATGATGCCAAAAAGCACCCAAGGAATATGAGGCTAGACGATTACACGATTCTAAATGACACACCTGAAAACATATACCTCTCTATGCATGGCACAAAAAGGTTTAAGAAGTCGCATAAGAGGGAGGAAACTGAGGAAGAAAGGTGCCCTAGAAAGTACCGTTGGTTCCAAGAAACCCATGGGCACAATATGAATGAGTGCTGACATCTTAGAGATATTAATGAGGAGTTAATAAGAAAGAAGAAATTGCAACAACATGTAAGGGTGTTGAAGGATGGTGGACAAAATGTTACCCCCAAGGGCTGAATACCCAAGGAAACCAACCTGGAACTAGTGGGGAGGGGCCCATGCGGTCAGATGGAAGGACAGTTATAAACACGATAATTGGAGGACCTTATCTAGTAGAAAAAAGTTAAAATTAGATAGAATGGCACGCGAGTTCATTGAGGCTCGTGCCGCAGAAGAGCTACTTTTCCATTGAGGATGGAGCTCCAGCTAAGCAGCAAAGGATGATGATTGGTGATATTGTGTTTTGGAATAGGAATTTCGATGGGGTTGAAGCGCTAACCTTAGATCTCATGGTGATTATAGTTGTTTTTGGCCTAGCTATGGTGACCGGGTTTTGGTGGATAGTGGAAGTTCGGTGAACATTTTATTCAATAGAACGTTCGATCAGATATGGATAAGCATGAAGGATGTTAAGCCTTGTAAATCTAGGATTCATGGATTTACCGGCGAGGCAAAGCGATCTATTGGGACAATTGATTTGTCCATGGAATTATGAGATGGAGATCCCAAGGCTGTACGAGTTTAGAAATTTGTAATTGCGGATGAGTATTCGGTGTACAATGCCTTTTTGGGCCAACCGGCCCTTGCCGATTTCAAGATAGCACTAGCACCTTGGTGCTTGATGATGAAGTTTTCTATAAAAAATGGGGTTGGATCAATTAGAGGTTACAAGAGTGCTGGTCGAGAATGTTATATCGCCGAGCTAGGAGATGCAAAGCAATAGGAGAAAGGAAAGATTGTAGAGAAAGCTCTCTGCATTAAAAACTCAAATGCATATCAATTATCACCCAAGCCCTGGCTCGGGAACAATACCAGGTTCGATAAATCTATGGATCCCAGGAAAAAGTCAGAGGAAGTGCGGGCAGCACTAGCTGAGCTAACGATTAACGCTTTGATCAATATGGATGATCATACACGGGCTTTCAAGATCGGATCTCAACTCAACGCAGGGTTGAGGAAGGAGTTGTTCGTTTTCTAAGAGCAAACTTAGATGTGTTTGCTTGGACACATTCAGATATGTGCAGAATATCATAGGAGGTAGCATGCTACGCACTGAATGTAAACCCGAAATATCCACCAGTAAAGAAGAAGAGACACTGTCTGGGTCCAAAGCGATCCGCTTCATTAAAGGAGGAGGTGGATAAGCTGAAGGCAAACGACTTTATCTATGATGCCTTGTACCTCGAATACATCAAACCCCATGTTAGTCAAGAAAACAAATAGAAAGTGGGGGATGTGTATTGATTATTCGGACTTGAATAAAGCATGCGTGAAGGATAACTTCCCTTTGCCCGGTAATGCCGATTTGTGTTCCAGATGCATATTCTGGTTATAACTAGATACTAATGCATGTTTCGGATCATGAGCACACAAGCTTTATAATGGATTTGGGATTATAATCTTACCGAGTAAGACCGTTTGGTTTAAAGAACGCTGGAGCTACTTACTAGAGATTTGTGAATTCGATGTTCGGGAACCAGATTGGACGGATGATGGAAGTGTACGAGATGATATGCTTGTAAAATCACGGCTATAGAGGGACCACATGGATGATCTTTTAGAAATGTTTGAAGTGCTACAGAAATATGGATTGAAATTGAATCCATTGAAATGTTCTTTTGGATATGCATCGAAGAAGTTTATGTGATTTATTGTAAATTCTAGGGGCATTGAGGCTAATTCGAAGCAAATTAATGCCTTTGAGGAATGTAACTGCCCCAACTATGAAGGAGTTGCAAAGCTTGAACGGGAAGGTTGCTGCATTAAGCTGGTTTATCTTAAAGGCAACAAATAAGTGTATTCTGTTCTTTGATGGCCTTAAAAAGGATAGAAGAATTTCGAATGGACAAGGTGTAGTGCCCCTCACTACGAGCTCAAAAATAGACGTAGGTGATGCTGCAGTCATCATCAAAATCATTTTCTAATGACAATGTGATTTTATTATTTTGCACAACACAAGTAAACAAGGCAGTTAAATAACTTTTCATTATATAAATTGATTTACATGATTCATTACATCATTTGAACCCAAATTATTTGCCCACGCAGGGGTAAATATAAATAAAACATGGATAGAGTAGTGTTGTGTCCAACACAACACATGAAGGTGCCAACACAACACACAACCAATTATAGATCCTAGTTTTACACTGTGGAATTTCAAAATAATTTTATTTGAAACAGCAAGCCTCATGCTTCATCTTTAAAATCTCTATTCATCCTTCCAAAAGAGATACCCGTCTAAACTACAAACTCAACCTACTCGAATGAGTACCCGTGAGTTTAAGAAAAATAATAAAAACAAGGGTTAGATATAAAGTCTGGTATGAGTAAAAACCTTTACCTTAAGCATCCATGTGCATATATTCAATACCCTGCACTTAAGAATTCAATTATGAACCAAGCCATACAATTAGTCGCCATCATTCATCCATCACCTAATCTTTTTTTAGGATTTTCTCGTTAAGTTATCATTAACTTGTTTTAGTGATTACCACCCTAGGTCTGTCTATCACTAATTTATCTTTTGCTCGAACAATGTCACCTGGTGAAAATGTTTACTCGTTCCCCCATGGGAGCCACACTGACGAGAGTCCCCCGGACTCTCCCAAGAGGTTGAATGTAAGCACTCTAAATACATTCTAATATGCATCCCTACTAAACGTCAATAGCCCCTCGTAGTCCCTGAATCACCGTTGTTTACATTGCCGATTTATTTATAACACCCCTGGATGTTTTGGCGTTTTGCCATGGCAACCTTCTTAACTCCACTGTAAAGTTTTATAATGTTCCTAGGTTGAACCCTATCATGGATCACTGCCATATACCACTAGACTTTAGACAATCAGTCAAGACACTTTTCCAACCAATAACTCCATGAGTTGGTATACGTTTACGATTATGGTTCAACCCTTTTCTTTCATTCATTAATTGTGTACACTACACGTTCTTTCGATAAAACATTTTTATCTTTGATTTAAATGATAGTCTATCATTTGTTAGCTTCTCTAAGCTTTCTTCCATTTCAAAATAAGTTGACACAATTTTAACTTATCAAAATCTTTGCTTTATTTCAGCCCTATGAAATAGTTCAATAATAGTTGTAAATTGTCATCCAAAGTGCCCTACGTATTATTCAATTTACTTAGAAAAATAAAGAACCCCATGCTTTCGTGAGTTATCATTAACCATTACATTTTGGCTATCCTACAGCCTTTAAACATTTTTTCCTAGCTATCATGAAATGACTATCCCATAGCCATCGCAAGTTATTTTCCCTAAGCTTTCACATAATATAACTATATAGTTATCGTGGGTTATCCTCTCAAAGACCTTCGCGTAGATAGCTTCCCAAGCTAACCGCAATACATCTTTACCAACGTTTGTAGGTAATATTCCACATAGCTATCACGTGTTATTCCCTATGAAGCCATCGCATGCAATCCCACTAAGCCATTGCGTTCTATTCCAGTTGAGGCTATCGCCGTCATTTCCATCTAAGCCTTCGTGCCTTATTCGTGCGTAGTCATCGCGCCTTGTTCCACACTTAGCCTTTGTGCGATATCCATCATGAAGTAATCGTGTGTTATTTCCCATCGAAGCCATCGCATCTTATCCTCCATAGCTATCATAAGTTATCCCTTCCAATAGCCATCCTATGCTAAGTCCTATCCTTAGCTTTCATGGGTGAAGCTCGAAAGAGCTTTCGTTAGATAACTTTTCCAACCTATCATGGGTAAATGGCTTCAATTGCCATTGCGGGTTAAAAGCCCTTCCGTGGGCGATCTCATGTTTTGTGGGTTTTTAGTGGCAATTTTGTGATTATTTTAAAAACTGATTTTTTGCTATTTGAACCATTAACTTTACACCAAATCTCATTTTTTATTGAATTCTCATTGGCTAATATTCTTCTTTACTATTAAATTTCAGAAATGATTACTAGTATGGTCATTTTATTAATTAATCACAATTAATTAATTATCCTTTCCTTAGCCATTTAATTCAAAGAAAATCAGAATTTAATAGGAAAAATCCTAAAAATTCACCAAAAATCAATTTGATCATATTTCATCTTTTCCAAAAATTTCAGGTCAAAATATTAGTTTTATTATCTTTAATAATTAATTTAATCAAAATTAAATATTTTCTCAACTTAGAAAATTCATATTAATTCGAATTAAATTTCAAAAATTCTAAATTTTAAAACCCATCTCTAATTCACCTTTACAAACAATGGGTGGTAAGCCGTACCCAGATTCAAATTCGTACCCAAAGCGCTCTGTAAACTTCTTCAAAACTCACTAGTAAACAATGAGTCACTATCACTAACGATACTACTCGGTATCCCATGTAGTTTCACAAAATTCTTTATATATAGCTTTGCTAAAATAGCTACCGTCCTTATCGACCTCATGGGGATAAAGTGGGCACCTTTAGTCAATCTATTGAGTATCACCCAAATGCTATCTGTAACGACCCGTAAATTTTAATGGGTTTATTTATTTAATTTATTGAATTTTATGAAACTTTAAACAATAAAATTTTGAAATTTAAATTTGATATTTGAAATGCGTCTGTTTTAACATAGCACCTGGTAAATTTTCATCAGATAATTTGGAAGTTTATTTTCTAGTGTAATTTTATTCCAATTTATATCAGTTAAAATTGATGATAATAAAATATTTTCCAAACCTGAATATTTTTACATAGAAAAATTCTAATTCATCTCCTGATTAAGACGACATTTTTCGTTTTTCCAAATTCGGACTTCTTTAGCTCCGTCGATCTTATTTTTCTGCGTTTTTGCTACATTTTCCGCTAGTAGAAAATTCAAATTTTTATAATTCAATCATACCACTGATATCTGTATACCGTTTTGATCGTCTCGTCGTGCTGATCTCTGCAGTATATTTGTTTATGTGTTTCGACGTCCGGTGGACAGCGAAATCTGTAAAACGTTGGATCGTATCGGTACCGTTTGCAAGTTTTGGTGTTCTGCTATTTTTTCGTTATCCACTGTTTTAACAAATAGCCATTTAATATTTTTAACTTTCGATCTTTTGATATTCTCTATCTTAAATTGATGTGTTGGTTCGTTTCATTGCTTAGTCCAATTATTTCTTATCCGTTCAAAAAAAAAAGAATGAATGCATAAGTCTTCATTTACCTGTTTCTTTTATTCCCAAGACTCCTCCTCTTCGTTTGAACCAATGCCTCTTCCCTTCCCAGACATGGCCGTTCCCACCAACCAGATCTTCCCCCACTTAAGCATCAGCCGCACACACTACCACCTTCACGCAACCCAGGCCGCAAGCTTGATTACCCATCTTTTCCCCTATCTCTCCACGTCGGCCTCTCCTTCCCTCCTCCTACCGGCCTGCGCTCAAGGCAACAGCTCACCACCTTCCAGTTGGCCACGTTTTTCCAGCCTTGGCAGTTCCGTTCCCTCCTCTCACCTCAACCTGAACAACACCGACCCCCGCTTGGCCGAAGCTATCCCCTCTCCGACCACGCTAGCAACCAAACCCCACCACCAACTCGAGCGCCGCATCTCCAAACCCATGCCGAACCCAGCCTCCGCCTCCGAGTCCCCTTCGAGCTGCCGCCAAACTTCTCTTTCCTCCCTTGCCTCCGGGCGAGCCTAGCCGGCCTCGGTTCTGGTTCATAGGTATGTTTATGAAACAGTATAAAAAAAATATAATAATCCTATGTTTATCTTTGATTTTTGGATCCGGGTATGTGTTCGTTCGCTTTGGTTATATAATTTTGTGTTGCGTGTCCTATGAAAAAAAAGTTATTTCATATACAAAAGTGCCGTGTATATATATATATATAAGTTTATATATATCAGTGTTTGTATAGTAGCTTATGTTGCTTACAGTTTAATTTTCAGAGCTATTGGTATAGTTTGCACTGCTGTTATATTTTTTATACTACAAAGTTTTGTTATAGTATTATATACATTTACAACGGTATATATTTGATGATAGTATTATTTTGTTTACAAAGTATTATATAAGTGATTTCGTATTAAAGTTAGTATTGTGTATTATAAAATATATATTTGTAAACCTGGTTTATATATAAATTTATACAAGTATTATCTATATTACTTTATATTATAGAGTCTGTTGGTTTGAGTTATAATAGTTTATATGTATTATGAACTTCTTTGTTTTTGGTTATAATTTTTTTCCAGATCATATCTGTAGAGGTTAAGTAGTGTATACATTTGCTTATATATATATTTGTTACATCTTATTCTTTTCAACCTGACAATGTGTTTGTGGTATACAAATGTGGTATATATGTTATATAATTTATAAAGCTTATGAAGGTATCTGTTAATTTCAATACAGGTGTATACAAAGTTTGCTTATATTAGTTATATGTGACAGTTAACTTGTTTTAAATATACATATGTTCTGATATTTAAATAATAATAATAATAATATATGTTACACGAGCTTATATATATATATGATTATATTTCGTAGTAAGTTTACACAGTATTTATATATAAGTTTATGAATATACTAAGATTTGATTTCAAATAGATATCTGTATATTTTTACTTTATAACAATTTGGTTAAGGTATATATATGTGTGGTTACTAACGTTAGTGATAACGTTTAAAATGTATTTAAGGAAAGTTTTGAAAGAAATGTATAAATCTTATAAACATTGATTTTTGAACTGTAAATATATGGATTTTCGTGTGGATATTGGGTTTTAAGATATATGTATAGATTTTATTTTGATAGATGTTTTAAGCTGAGTATTGATTTTTAAGAAAGTTTTGATTTATAAAGAAAGTTTATAATAGTTATTTATGTAGTTGATCGAGCTAATCGGGTTCGTTCCCATCGATTTCTGTTATCAGATCTGTGCATTAAATTCGTGCCAATCCTACTTTACTTCGAAACTCGTGCTTGGATTCGTAACTCGTTTCATTTGTCAAATCTCCTCTAGCCTCGAAAGGTGAGCAATCACTCACGATTAATGTTCTTTTATTTATTAAATTTGATTTCAATTGAAACGACAATTGAAATATGTTGCTGTTAGTTATTTACATTTGTTATATATATGCCATCATCTGCATCTGTTCATCTGTGACACCTGAAACCGTTATCTGTTATTTATATTGCTATATAAATGCCATTATCTGTATCTGTTCACTTGTGACACCTGACACCATTATCTGTTATTTATATTGATGATATATGTCTGATATATTATTATCATATCTGTTATCACTCTGTAAGTTTTCTGTTAGCATAGAATTCACTATGGGTTGAAATGATACATACCCGAACGGACTTTAGAATAGGAGAAAATCGTTATGGGTTAAAATGATAAACCCAAGCGATTTTCAAATTGAATAGAATTTGGGATTACGGGTTGAAATAATATATATATACCTGTATATATTTAAATTGCGGATTGAAATCCGTATCACTTAACCATAGGGTAGAACATTTTATACAGACACCGTTGGTCTATATATATAAATATTTTGAAAATGATTTCTATGGTTTTGGAAAGAAATATATGGTTTTAATAAATATTTATTTTAAAGATTTATTAAAGTTGATTTGAATCAATATAAATATGTTTAAGTATATATGTAAAATTTATATTTCCAAATATAGAGTTTAGATTATTTCAGGTTGAAAGATAAATTTGAATTTGATTTGGAATTTTTAATTATTTAAGAATTATACTTAAATAAGTTTGATTTGAAATCTATTAAATTTGAAATTTTAAAGATATATTTTATAACTTGAATTTGATTAAAAGTGACTTAAAGGAATATTTCAAATTTATATAAATTTAAATGGGATATTTTGTTTATTTAAATTTGTAAATTGATGTTGTATTCAAATGATATTGAAATAATTAAGTAAATATTTCAAAACTAAATAATAGAAAAGTGAATTGATATATATATAAAATTATCGAATTTAGTTTTGAAATGTGGAATATTTGAAGCTTTGAAATATATTGAAATTGAAATGATTTATCTGGGGTTCAAATCGGTATTTGAAATCGATATAACTTGGAAATGTTTAATTGAATTGGAATTGAAATTGATGATTTAGATTTGATTAAATTTGAATTTGGAACTCGAATTGATTTGAATCGATTTGAATCGATTTGTGAAAGTCGAGGAAACTATTTTATTTTATAAAATAATTTTAAATTATATTTAAAACTATTGATATTTTACTTTATAAATTATGTTAATATAAGTTATTTTGATATAAATCATTTTTAATATAAATTATTTTATTATAAACTATTTTAAACTTATAGCTATTTATATAAACTATTTTATTATACATACAAATTTTAATATCCAAACTGGTTAAGAGGAAAGTGTTATGATTCAAAAGCACTTTGATTTCTAAACTTTGATTTCCAAAGAATTATGATTCCAAAGTGTTTGATTTAGAAAGTGTTATAACTTTGAAGTACTAAGATTTTGTAAATGGATATATTTGAGATGGATATATTTGAAATGGAAATGATATATATTTTGGTTTTGAAATATAAACTATTTTGGAAGTATTTTGAAATGACCAATCGGTGTAATAATTACGTAGTTATTGAAGAGTCCGGGATCGGTTAGGGACATACTCTCTGTCCAAACCGAAACCACTTTAATAACTATTATACGCGGAGTGTGATCCAGAATGAAGTGGTTAGAATGATGACGTTGCTGGATCTGAAGAAAGAGAACGATTTTGGATGACCCCTGACATGACTTAAACAGGAGCCACGCCGGGCCATTGAGGTTCGCCACCTCTAGCAGACACACTTCTTCGATACCATATCTATTACTTATGTGATTCGATTTGGGTGCACCCATTAATTTGGGAGTGTTGTTTCGCAGTGTTGAGGTAGGTGCTGGCTATGCTCAACATCAGTCCGGATCACGCAACTAGTAGTATCCTACTTGGTATCGCCTCATGTACCTTGTCATACTGATTATCCTATTCGCGACCACTACGATTTGTTTTGTGTTATACCTATGGGGTACCCTCTGATAACCACTAGTTTACGGTGGGGCTTACGGTGCTGTATAGACTATGACATTATAAAAATGTGTTAAGGGGGATTATGGTAACGCCTTAACGCTATTTTGATTCTTTATATTACTGATAGGCATTATCTACTTAGCGTACACTATTACATAGTAGATAGTTTAACGGATCCTTAGAGGATGGTTATCCCAAACATCCTTTGAGTTACTCGTATTTCAGTCGTTATTTCACTTGATTTAGATTTATTGATATAAGAATGTTAATCCTGACTCGAGTGTTTTGTGTTTTTCTTTACGCTCGGGTCAGACTGAGTGTACCAGTATTCAAGACTCACCTTTGGAGTTGGAGCTTCGCTTTAGAGATCCAGCTATCTATCCAGCTTTCAGATATTCAGTTTATTCCAGTGATGTATTCTGATATTGTATTTGACTATTGTATTCGAGACTTCTGTTGTATCCTGTTTAACTCTGTTTTATATATATAGTAGCTTCATGAACTACTATTCTTTTGTTTCCGCTGCATTACTGTTATATTACTCTGTGTCTGTGGTCTGTGATTATTTATTTACTGTATATGCTGAGTTTTGCCAATTTAAATTAACAATCCATTGTTTTGAATTATTCAAGTCAGGCATGTGTGTGGATTTATTGTCGATTTGAATGGTCCAAAACAGTGGGTCGTTACACTTGGCGGGTGCAGCATGATAGGGGGTTCTTGCATTTGGGTTTGGTAGCGAGCGGATAACTCTTACTCCTACATGTCCCAACGGGGTTAGTGCAGTCGAGAGGCTGGTCGTAAAGGCAGAACACAGGTACAGCTGTATGCTACGGTGGGCGTTACCCCACTGGCGACGTCCCGTTACAATTGGTATCAGAGCTTTGGTTTTAGGCAAAACTCAGCATATATAGTAGATTTAATTACGGAATCACTTTCGTTCGAGCTTGAATCTCTTCCTCTTTGACTCGGTTTCTTTTGGATTTTGGAACGTTCCCCTCGGTTCCAAAATTCATCCTTGTCTCCCTCTATTCGTGTTTTCTGATTCCGGAGTATCCCATGACTCCACTTCGAATGATTTTTATAATAAATTGGCGGTCTCGCCAATCTTTGAATGATTTGTAAAGGAGTGAAACTCCTTTACAATAGGCATTGATTTACCAGAGATTTTTGTATCCTCGGTTTACGATGCTATCTATCTCTTTCTATGCCTGAATTCTATCTCTTGTGATCGAATGTCGATTTAACCCAGAAAATCCACATCGATCTTATTCTTTAAGTCATGGTTGACCCGATTAAGGTTGCCCGCGATTTATCTAAACTTATCCATCTTCCTATTTTGTTATTTAATCATCTCATCTTTGTTTCGAACTTATCTTCGAATCAAAATTCTCTTTGATTCGAGTCCATCAAATTTGAATCTCTATCCTTGCTTTGAAATCCATTCTTGTATCGTCGAGTGAGGAAGTGTATTTGTAATTAATATAAAATGTTTTATAGTGTTGTTGATGTTGATTTGGATTTTCGATCGATTCGTCTGATCAAGGCTATCGATAGGATTTCCAAAACACTTAAACAGAGCAAACTGACATAATATTATTTTCAAATTTGGTAAATGAATAAATTTGTATGAATATATTATAAATATATATAAGTAAAATTTTCTGAAATTTAATAAGTTAATTAAATTGGTTGTTGAAATGATAATAATTGATTATCACTTATTGTTCTATAAATGAATTTTTAAACATGGGTTATAAACTGATTTGAAATTTAAATGAATTTAAAATTTAGAATTTGAGAATTTAATTTCCAGTGATTTCAAGCTTTGGTTTTTAAATTTTTAAAATGTATATTATTGTAGGTATTTTCAAATAGAAACCATTTTCAAAGAATTTTAAATGTTGAAATCAGTGCTTTTCTCTTTGTCGTTGGAAAATAATTTCGATGATGGCGGCCGCATCATCGACATTCATTTTCGAGTTTCAAAGTGGAGAAACCATTCTGTAGCTTTGCTACGGTTTTGTTTGAAAAATATTTTAATTTGAATTTCTTAAGTATGACTTGATTTATATATATATATATATAGGTATATTATTTTAAATTTAATTTGATTTAATATATATAGTATATACATAATTACCTCTAAAGGGTTTGAAACTAAACGGAAATTTAATTCTTAAAATTATGTTAAAGGATGTTTTCAATTATAAATAAAGCTAAATTTTGGATAAATATCTAAACTTGAAATAATTGAATTTGAAAATTTTATTTGTATAGTACTAAATTGCATTTCAATATAACTTACCTAAATTATTCAGAAGTTAAAATGTAATTGGATAATATACAATATAAAATGATTTTATAAATAAAATTTGAGTGTTTATAATAAATATTATACACTTAGATTTTAATTATAAAAAAAATCCTAATAAACATGATAGAATAATAAGTTAATTGAATGAGATGAATATAATAAATTTTGTTCTGAAAGAATTAACAAATTGAAATTAGATCAACTTATGAAAATACCTTAAATTTAAACCAATTATTGAATATAAATTAATTTAAATTGAAATTTATATGGTTTAAATTAATTTATATGGTTTAAATATAGGTGATAAGATATATTAAGTGGAATAAACTTAATAAGAATTAAATTTGTTGAATAAAATATGAGTATAATAAATGATTATACAAATTGATGATCTAAGAATTGTTAATTGAGGATGACTAGATAATAAGATAATGAATTTAGAAATAGATAGATTGATTTAACTTAAGAGAACTCAAATGGATTTAACCAAAATGTTGAATATTAATTAGTTTAATTCAAAATTTATATGGTTTTAAAATTAGTTATTTATTTTGTTTCAAAGCTATTTTTCTTTCTGGTTCTTTCTATTCTCCTACCTCCTTCCTTTTCGGGGATGAAAAGTTTTGAGTGGGGGAGAGTGTAACGACCCGTAAATTTTAATGGGTTTATTTATTTAATTTATTGAATTTTTTGAAACTTTAAACAATAAAATTTTGAAATTTAAATTTGATATTTGAAATGCGTCTGTTTTAACGTAGCAACTGGTAAATTTTCATCAGATAATTTGGAAGTTTATTTTCTAATGTAATTTTATTCCAATTTATATCAGTTAAAATTGATGATAATAAAATGTTTTCCAAACCTGAATATTTTTACATGGAAAAATTCTAATTCATCTCCTGATTAAGACGTCATTTTTCGTTTTTCCAAATTTGGACTTCTTTAGCTCCGTCGACCTTATTTTTCTGCGTTTTTGCTGCATTTTCCACTAGTAGAAAATTAGAATTTTTATAATTCAATCATACCACTGATATTTGTATACCGTTTTGATCGTCTCGTCGTGCTAATCTCCGCAGTATATTTGTTTGTGTGTTTCGACGTCGGTGGACAGCGAAATCTGTAAAACGTTGGATCGTATCGGTACCGTTTGCAAGTTTTGGTGTTCTGCTATTTTTTCGTTATCCACTGTTTTAACAAATAGCCATTTAATATTTTTAACTTTCGATCTTTTGATATTCCCTGTCTTAAATTGATGTGTTGGTTCGTTTCATTGCTTAGTCCAATTACTTCTTATCCGTTCAAAAAAAAAGAATGAATGCATAAGTCTTCATTTACCTGTTTCTTTTATTCCCAAGGCTCCTCCTCTTCGTTTGAACCAATGCCTCTTCCCTTCCCAGACATGGTCGTTCCCACCAACCAGATCTTCCCCCACTTAAGCATCAGCCGCACACACTACCACCTTCACGCAACCCAGGCCGCAAGCTTGATTACCCATCTTTTCCCCTATCTCTCCACGTCGGCCTCTCCTTCCCTCCTCCTACCGGCCTGAGCTCAAGGCAACAGCCCACCACCTTCCAGTTGGCCACGTTTTTCCAGCCTTGGCAGTTCTGTTCCCTCCTCTCACGTCGACCTGAACAACACCGAGCCCCGCTTGGCCGAAGCTATCCCCTCTCCGACCACGCTAGCAACCAAACCCACCACCAACTTGAGCGCCGCGTCTCCAAACCCATGCCGAACCCAGCCTCCGCCTCCGAGTCCCCTCCGAGCTACCGCCAAACTTCTCTTTCTTCCCTTGCCTCCAGGCGAGCCTAGCTGGCCTCGGTTCTGGTTCATAGGTATGTTTATGAAACAGTATAAAAAAATATATAATAATCCTATGTTTATCTTCGATTTTTGGATCTGGGTATGTGTTCGTTCGCTTTGGTTATATAATTTTGTGTTGTGTGTCCTATGAAAAAAAAGTTATTTCATATACAAAAGTGCCGTGTATATATATAAGTTTATATATATCAGTGTTTGTATAGTAGCTTATGTTGCTTACAGTTTAATTTTCAGAGCTATTGGTATAGTTTGCACTGCTATTATATTTTTTATACTACAAAGTTTTGTTATAGTATTATATACATTTACAACGGTATATATTTGATGATAGTATTATTTTGTTTACAAAGTATTATATAAGTGATTTCGTATTAAAGTTAGTATTGTGTATTATAAAATATATATTTGTAAACCTGGTTTATATATAAATTTATACAAGTATTATCTATATTACTTTATATTATAGAGTCTGTTGGTTTGAGTTATAATAGTTTATATGTATTATGAACTTCTTTGTTTTTGGTTATAAAATTTTTCCAGATCATATCTGTAGAGGTTAAGTAGTGTATACATTTGCTTATATATATATTTGTTACATCTTATTCTTTTCAACCTGACAATGTGTTTGTGGTATACAAATGTGGTATATATGTTATATAATTTATAAAGCTTATGAAGGTATCTGTTAATTTCAATACAGGCGTATACAAAGTTTGCTTATATTAGTTATATGTGACAGTTAACTTGTTTTATATATACATATGTTCTGATATTTAAATAATAATAATAATAATATATGTTACACGAGCTTATATATATATATGTGATTATATTTCGTAGTAAGTTTACACAGTATTTATATATAAGTTTATGAATATACTAAGATTTGATTTCAAATAGATATCTGTATATTTTTACTTTATAACAATTTGGTTAAGGTATATATATGTGTGGTTACTAACGTTAGTGATAACGTTTAAAATGTATTTAAGGAAATTTTTGAAAGAAATGTATAAATCTTATAAACATTGATTTTTGAACTGTAAATATATGGATTTTCGTGTGGATATTGGGTTTTAAGATATATGTATATATATGTATAGATTTTATTTTGATAGGTGTTTTAAGCTGAGTATTGATTTTTAAGAAAGTTTTGATTTTTAAAGAAAGTTTATAATATTTATTTATGCAGTTGATCGAGCTAATCGGGTTCGTTCCCATCGATTTCTGTTATCAGATCTGTGTATTGAATTCGTGCCAATCCTACTTTACTTCGGAACTCGTGCTTGGATTCGTAACTCGTTTCATTTGTCAAATCTCCTCTAGCCTCGAAAGGTGAGCAATCACTCACGATTAATGTTCTTTTATTTATTAAATTTGATTTCAATTGAAACGACAATTGAAATATGCTGCTGTTAGTTATTTACATTTGTTATATATATGCCATCATCTGCATCTGTTCATCTGTGACACCTGACACCGTTATCTGTTATTTATATTGCTATATAAATGCCATTATCTGTATCTGTTCACTTGTGACACCTGACACCATTATCTGTTATTTATATTGATGATATATGTCTGATATATTATTATCATATCTGTTATCACTCTGCAAGTTCCCTGTTAGCATAGAATTCACTATGGGTTGAAATGATACATACCCGAACGGACTTTAGAATAGGAGAAAATCGTTATGGGTTAAAATGATAAACCCAAGCGATTTTCTAATTGAATAGAATTTGGGATTACGGGTTGAAATGATATATATATATATACCCGTATATATTTAAATTGCGGATCGAAATCCGTATCACTTGACCATAGGGTAGAACATTTTATACAGACACCGTTGGTCTATATATATAAATATTTTGAAAATGATTTCTATGGTTTTGGAAAGAAATATATGGTTTTAATAAATATTGATTTTAAAGATTTATTAAAGTTGATTTAATAAAGTTGATTTGAATCAATATAAATATGTTTAAGTATATATGTAAAATTTATATTTCCAAATATAGAGTTTAGATTATTTCAGGTTGAAAGATAAATTTGAATTTGATTTGGAATTTTTAATTATTTAAGAATTATACTTAAATAAGTTTGATTTGAAATCTATTAAATTTGAAATTTTAAAGATATATTTTATAACTTGAATTTGATTAAAAGTGACTTAAAGGAATATTTCAAATTTATATAAATTTAAATGGGATATTTTGTTTATTTAAATTTGTAAATTGATGTTGTATTCAAATGATATTGAAATAATTAAGTAAATATTTCAAAACTAAATAATAGAAAAGTGAATTGATATATATATATATATATAAAATTATCGTATTTAGTTTTGAAATGTGGAATATTTGAAGCTTTGAAATATATTGAAATTGAAATGATTTATCTGGGGTTCAAATCGGTATTTGAAATCGATATAACTTGGAAATGTTTAATTGAATTGGAATTGAAATTTATGATTTAGATTTGATTAAATTTGAATTTGGAACTCGAATCGATTTGAATCGATTTGTGAAAGTCGAGGAAACTATTTTATTTTATAAAGTAATTTTAAATTATATTTAAAAATATTGATATTTTACTTTATAAATTATGTTAATATAAGTTATTTTAATATAAATCATTTTTAATATAAATTATTTTATTATAAACTATTTTAAACTTATAGCTATTTATATAAACTATTTTATTATACATAGAAATTTTAATATCTAAACTGGTTAAGAGGAAAGTGTTATGATTCAAAAGCACTATGATCTCTAAACTTTGATTTCCAAAGAATTATGATTCCAAAGTGTTTGATTTAGAAAGTTTTATAACTTTGAAGTACTAAGATTTTGTGAATGGATATATTTGAGATGGATATATTTGAAATGGAAATGATATATATTTTGGTTTTGAAATATAAACTATTTTGGAAGTATTTTGAAATGACCAATCGGTGTAATAATTACGTAGTTATTGAAGAGTCCGGGATCGGTTAGGGACATACTCTCTGTCCAAACCGAAACCACTTTAATAACTATTATACACGGAGTGTGACCCAGAATGAAGTGGTTGGAATGATGACGTTGCTGGATTTGAAGAAAGAGAACGATTTTGGATGACCCTTGACATGACTAAAACAGGAGCCGCGCCGGGCCATTGAGGTTCGCCACCTCTAGCGGACACACTTCTTCGATACCATATCTATTACTTATGTGATTTGATTTGGGTGCACCCCTTGATTTGGGAGTGTTGTTTCGCGGTGTTTAGGTAGCTGATGGCTATGCTCAACATCAGTCTGGATCACGCAACTAGTAGTATCCTACTTGGTATCGCCTCATGTACCTTGTCATACTGATTATCCTATTCGCGACCACTACGATTTGTTTTGTGTTATACCTATGGGGTACCCTCTGATAACCACTAGTTTACGGTGGGGCTTACGGTGCTGTATAGACTATGACATTATAAAAATGTGTTAAGGGGGATTATGGTAACGCCTTAACGCTATTTTGATTCTTTATATTACTGATAGGCATTATCTACTTAGCGTACACTATTACATAGTAGATAGTTTAACGGATACTTAGAGGATGGTTATCCCAAATATCCTTTGAGTTACTCGTATTTCAGTCATTATTTCACTTGAGTTAGATTTATTGATATAAGAATGTCAATCCTGACTCGAGTGTTTTGTGTTTTTCTTTACGCTCGGGTCAGACTGAGTGTACCAGTATTCGAGACTCACCTTTGGAGTTGGAGCTTCGCTTTGGAGATCCAGCTGTCTATCCAGCTTTCAGATATTCAGTTTATTCCAGTGATGTATTCTGATATTGTATTTGACTATTGTATTCGAGACTTCTGTTGTATCCTGTTTAACTCTGTTTTATATATATATTAGCTTCATGAACTACTATTCTTTTGTTTCCGCTGCATTACTATTATATTACTCTGTGTCTGTGGTCTGTGATTATTTATTTACTGTATATGCTGAGTTTTGCCAATTTAAATTAACAATCCATTGTTTTGAATTATTCAAGTCAGGCATGTGTGTGGATTTATTGTCGATTTGAATGGTCCAAAATAGTGGGTCGTTACACTATCATTCTCCATCCTCGACTTGGGCAGTCTATTAATAAAATCCATATATATCGAATCACACTTTTAAGTTGGTACTTCTAAAGGTTGAAGTAACCGCTTAGCTTTTGGTGCTCAGCCTTCACTTGCTAACAGGTGAAACACCTCTTCACATATTCACCTATATCTCTCTTCATCCCTTCCCAAAAGAAGACTCTCTTTATGTCATGATACATCTTTGTACCTTCGAGATGAACGGTAAATTTCGACCAATGGCTTTCATTTAGTACTTCCTTTCGAATGTCCCCTACATTCAGGACACATAGTCTTTCCTTCTTTCTAAGCCATCCCTTCGAATCTACTTCGAATCCTTCAGATCCTTTACATCTGCTCACATCTCTAATCGCCTACTTCTGTTGGCAATTAGTGGGTTTTCCTTCTACCTTGCAGCAATTCTATCCACAAGTGTTGGACATACCTCCAAACTTGCCAAAGCACTCAGATCTCTACTCGACCCAGTATTCTTCCTATAATGCACTCTACAAGAGGCTAATGTATCTAAAAACTTCAATTCTTCAATCATGGTTTATACTCCATTCGGATGCTTCCTACTCAAAGCATCAGCATGCTTATTCCCTTTTTCTGGCATATATTTTATTTCAAAATCATATGCTGGCAAGAACTCTAGCCATCTTTGCTGCCTTATATTTAACTCCTTCTAAGAGAATAGATACTTAAGGGATTTTTGGTCTATATACAACTCGAACCATTCTATAATCACCCGTATTCTAGGTATCGGAGGATCGTAGAGTGTTGATATTATTTTTATATGAGGTCGTACGATTCAATGATTTTGGGTAATGACTACTAGTGACATTTTCCATCCTTATAATTTTTATCGGGCGATTTTGACCTTGAAAATCTTTTATGGCCTATAAATTTTGATAAGAGATGAAATGGGGTCTGAAACCACTTAGATCGGGATGATGGTTTTTCTTTCCTTAAAGTGGTTATAGAAGGAAAATGGACTTACCGTTGGGGAGTTATGGCTGTTTGAATGATCACTTGATTTTGAACAGCTTAATGGATAATTACTGAATTAATGGTTAGGCCCAAAGCCTATTTTGGGATTAGCATGAGGATGAGGCCGATGGGACATCTCTCCATCATTTCACACTTCCCAAAAATAGAGAAAAGACCTTCGTTACATTCTCTAACCCAAAAAGTTATCTTATTCCCTACTTTAATTAGCCAAAACTTGTCATTAGAGGAAGATTAGAGAGATTAGCACTTTGGATTGAAGATTTTATACTGGGGATCATCTTGGAGCCGATGTTCGTTCTTGAGTTTTATGCCTTCTAGGATTGCTTTGGATTTAGGTGAGTTGTTTAAGCCTTTACTCACTAATTATCCACTATATGATGTTTAATGATGTTTTTAAATGATTTTTTAAACTTTAAAATATGTTTTAAACCTTCTTTAATCATATATGTAAATTTCAAACGATATGGCAAAGATTTGAAAATTTAGTGTTCTTATGGTTCTCCTTTGTCCTTATGGTTTCTACCTTTAGATCTAGGATTCATATTGATATATATGGATATATGCTTGTTAGCATATATTATATGTAATGATTGCTTAAACGTGCGATGTTTGTTTGGTTGAAACTATCAATCGAATGGCAACTTAATTTTTGGAATAGGCTATGGATTGGTATTGATGGATCAGTGATGATCTGTAAAGTCAAATCGATCCAAATGTGGTGCAATCGATATGGGCCAATAAGGAAGGCCTCATAAAGCTATGTTCTAAGTTTTCAAGTCATTTGGAGTTCATTTGCTCAAGTTATGGATGGATCGTTGGTGATTTAGGTGCTATGGATTGGTAGAGGTTGGCTTTTGGGCGTGCTCGAGTCAAGGGATGGTTCACTTGGAGTCTTAGAGTAATCGCTTCAAGTCGCGAGTGATGGTGGATGGATCGCTTGGAAATATAGGGAAAATTTCCAAGTGATGGATCGGTAGCTTGCTTGCTTCTAGTTTTGGGGTGTGTTGTTTTGAGTCACAAGTGTGTTTGGGAGCATATGCCAATGGGGCAAAAGAAGAGGAAAATCGGCTAAGGCATGGATCGATGTCCATGGATCGACATTGATCCATGGAGTATAGATTGGTGGTGGTGGTTCGGTGAAGGGATGGATAGTAGATGGAGCATGGCCTAATTAGAGTTGAAGTGTGGGATCGGTAGTAATGGATTGGTTTTCATGGTTCGGTGGTTATGGATTGGTGGTGGAGATTGTGAGGCGACTTCGAGTTCTTCCTATGCTTTCTTCGAGATGTGATGGTATTTGCTTCGAGTCTAAGGTGTGTGTTCACCCTCTGAACTCATGTCAATCCAAACACTTAGCCAAATGTGGCTAAGGGAGGGGTCAGTACCGAACCATAGGGTTCGGTGAGAATTTTGACGACGACGACCCATGATTTGATGATGATGATTCCTTGATAGGAAGTGATGGCTTTGATGATGGATAGTTGTACTTTGAGATCTAGAGTAAAGGACTGGATTTGGATTGAAGGAATTACTGGAGGAAGGCTAAGGATGTATGATAGTATTTTACAGTTGATGATGATTATAGAGAATCGTCCCTACCATGGTGACTTTTTGATAGGAGTCATGAGATCAGTTCTAGGATGTACTCTGCTATAGATGAGGTGTTCAAAGGGATAGTTGATACACAAAGGTTTGTAGCGTACTCATGAGATGGGGTATATACTGGGGACGTGATGGTTCCTGAAGCGTAATGGCTCTTTATTCTAGAAATGAGGTTTGTGTACCCCGGACTGACGTGATGGTTAGTCTAGTTCCTAGCCAACTAAGTGGCAAGGATTTGAGTACCGAGGAACCAGGATGCGGGCTATTGTGATGGATAGTCTAGTCTTTGACCGTGATGGGTCGCCGAGTGATCTTATATCCAAAGCACTGAGTGAGTGAATGTGAGGATGGATGATGGATACTATGTTTGCTTTGATTGCTTGCCACCATAGGATGTCATTCATCAATAACCTTCAATCACAATCAAGATAAGAGCCTTTGTCAATAACTCCTTCAAGTCCTGAAATGAACATTAACACTTATCGGTTCACACAAACTTCTCGTTCTTTCTGGTTAACTTAGTCAAGGGTGCTGCTATACATGAGAAATCTTTATTGAATCTATGGTGGTAGCTAGCCAATCCCAAGAAACTTCTCATCTCTCTAACTATCTCTGACCTTTTCCAACATTAATAGTTTCTATTTCGATGGATCCACAGCTAATCCATTCTCCGAACGACTTGCCCAAGAAACTTCACCTCCTGTTTCCTAAATTGACATTTCAAAATTTTCGCCTTCAACTTGTGTTGTCTCGGCGTCTCCAATACTAATCTGAAATGAACTTCATGGTCTCTTTCATTCTTAGAATACACCAGGACGTCATCAATGAAGACCAACAAAATCTATCCAACCGACTGTGAAAGATCTGGTTCATAAGGTCTATAAAGAATGCTGGGGCGTTGGTCAGTCCAAATGGCATCACTAGCCACTCATATGAAATGCAACTTTTTCAGAACACTGTCAATGAAATACTATCTTCTACTACTCTTAGTTGATGGAAACCCATTGCCAAGTCTAGTTGCGAGAACACTCGAGCTCTACTCAACTAATCAAATAAGTTGTCTATCTCGGGTAAGGGATAATGATCCTTCACCGTCAACTCATTCAGTTTTTGATAATCAATACACATTTGTAAAGTTTCATCCGACTTCTTCACGAACACCATAGATGCTCCTCATGGTGAACCACTTGACCTGATTAAACTCTTATGCTCAAGTTCCACCAATTTCTTCTTTAACTCTTCTATCTCCTTGGGCGGCATTCTGCTAGGCGGTCTACTAATAGGTTGCGCCCTTGACATTAAATCAATCTGGAATTCGATTAACCTTCTTGGCCCTAATCCCATTATAGCTTCGGAAAAATCTGCAAATTCTCGAACTACTTGCACTATATAGATCTATTGCTCTTGATCATCTATAGCACATAACATCAAGTCCGACTTCTCCCTCATTACATCCAATGCTATCATAATTCTTTCTTCTCCTCTAGGAATATGTAAGGCAATAATCCTATCCACACAATAGATTCGAACGTCATTTCGCACCAACCAAATGTAAGCCCCGCAAAAATAAACTGGAAATTTAATAAAATTAAATATAATAAGGGTAAAAATGAAATTTTTACAAGCTTTTGAATTTGGCTATGAAACTTACACCATTGCGTTCATAGGGATTTTCTGGACAATTTTCATATATAAAGTTTTGTATTCGAAGCTCGTACGAAAATTTTATTAAAGTTTATAGATTCGCGACTCCGGTTGGGACCGGTCGACCCATAGCGGTTGACTGCCCATGACCAAGCGATCGACCGGTTGAGTGTTGTCAGCTAGGGTTTGCATAGGCCTAACAAGCCATATTTTATATACTTAAATCTTATGGCTGAAGTTGATTACTGCTCCTATAAATAGAACGTTAACCTGAGAGTTAGAACCCTAATAAACCTGTACGCTCCAAAACTCCGCCTTTCCCAAAACTCTTTATTTCTCTTCAAAACTCTCCGTTCTTCAAAAATGAAATTAAAAATTAAAATCAAAGATTAGAGATGGAGAAGATAAGCAAATCAATCTTGGAAGGAGGGAGATCGACGAATTAAGCGGGGGCGATTCCAAGCGAATAAAAGAGGGAATAACTTACTAGAAGTGAGTAGGTTTATTATTAATATGCTGATTTATATGCAATCTACTTTATTTATACCTATTTTCTCTAGGATTTTTCAATTTAATCTAAGATATTTTTATCTAGAAATTGCAAGTAATTGTGAATTTGACAGAAATCTGAATTATATGAATATGATCCCTATTTAATGATTATATTAAATTGGAGAGATAAATTGGTTTAGTTTGATAGTAATATGAGTACCTGTTTTGTTCACCTCGAATATTGAATCTGAAATTTAAAGTGTGTATAACAATACCTCGTTGATGTTGATTCTACCTGGATAAATTTTGAAATATTGGAATTGTAGATTTAACAAAATAGGGTTTAATTATGAAATTATACCGAAAGTAGAAGGGTAAATAATTAACAAAAAACAACTAAAAATAAAATTTATGTTAATTAACATCGACCGGTCGGTAGGCTTGCCATAGGCGGTCGATAGCAAGCGATCGACTGCTATAGTAACGGACGGTCGACCGTTCGTCGGTTTTCAGGCACAGGTTAAACCTCGGCCTAAGGCCTTAGTTATATATATAATGGTATATTAGTGGGGAAATTAGTTCCCTAATTCTCGATTCATGGATGTTACCGGAATATGTGGATGTGTACGTAGGCAATTAGGCATAGACACTATCTATTCAGCGAATTTGACATTCGATATAAGGCAATTCGATCACGAGGGTGCGTTAAGCACATATCACTAACAAGAGGTTCCTCGGTTTATGCCTAACACTATTGGTGGATGCCTGGCGCGATGCATAGTCGGCACTAACAGGAGGTTCCTCAATGGATTCGTGACACTGTTGGTGGATGCCTGACGCATTGCAATAAGTGGTGGCATTACCATTGAGCTAGGACACAGATGTAGTGGATCCTAAGAAGTATTTAATGCGAGTCGGCATTGCAGGCTCCTCTCAATGCGTAAGTATAATACATTGTAGTTGTAGGTTGGGAATGTAGTCCAAGGATAATACTGCATACGATCCTATGTTAGGAATAATTCCAGAGGTTATTAGTCCGATCCGTCGTTGATTTGAGGTTCAGTTAGTTGTTCGA
The DNA here is from genome assembly GCA_030737815.1 of Allium fistulosum. Classification (NCBI taxonomy): domain Eukaryota; kingdom Viridiplantae; phylum Streptophyta; class Magnoliopsida; order Asparagales; family Amaryllidaceae; genus Allium; species Allium fistulosum. The sequence continues at coordinate 93,914,018 of CM060905.1, forward strand.
CCCCAAGTATAAACCTTCATAAGATGTTTGGGTGTAGGTGTATTTAGAGCTGTATTCCTTAGGTTAATGAGACCAACCTTAGTAAGTATTCACAAACACAAGTAGGACACCCTATGTCACATAGATTATAAATGATGTCAATTGCATGTGATCATCATATATTAATGATATAACCCCACTCACCAGACTTTTGTCTAACCCACTCCTTTCTTTTTTTCCCCACTATAGAAGGACAAGGCAGCAAGTGATTGGCCCAGATCAAGTACGTAGTGAGGTGAGTTTGACATTGACATTGCTTATTACTTTTCATCACTCTCCATATAACTATTTATCATACTTAGTACTTATTAGACTATATGCTATTATTTTCTGAACACTAAATTTTGACTATGTATGTTTTGAGATGGCATTTTCTAGGATATTTTCTGAGATAATTATTTTCTATATTTATATTTTACTGTCTTTCACCGTGAGATCTGAAAGTGTAGAGTGTCTTAGATTTTATCCTTATAATCTTAGTCCCTGTAATGTTTTAAAAGCCGATAGCTTATACTTCTTACCACGATGAGAGTTCGAAAATTACCCTAGGCTTTGGATCGGTGTGTTTGGAGGTGCGGGTTGGCACATTTGATATCAAAGCATAGGTTTATAATTCCTTAGGAGTTAAGTACGTATTAAGAGAATGTACTTGAATATTATGAAAAAAAAGGGACTTCTAAAGGTTTTCAAAAAGTATTTCAAAATGGATTTATAATATATATGTGTGTATATGTATATGTATATGTATGTATAGATAAAAAGGTTTTTCAAAGGTTTTATATATGAAAAATGCTATCACTTATTCTTTCAAATACAATCTATGGAAAAGTTGCTAATAATTCCTAAATCATAGATAGAGAGGATGAGAAATCCTACTGGTTATGGCTCAGGTAATGCAGATGAGATTTCGGCATGAACGTCCCGATATGGTTCTATCGGTATTTGCACACGAGAGGACAAGCTGAGCTTAATTCTAATAGGGGACCCATAGAGCAGGCACCAGGTGTAGTTCTTTTCCACCCACTTGCCGTCAATTTCACTAAGCTATGTAAGGACTTTGCGAGTCTATGAGGGAAGCCATATATGGGGACCAAATCTTATGTAGATTTAAAAGCGTTGATTCGTACTTGTGAGAGGATTTTTAGATTGATGGGTCTTGGAGATGATGTTAGGAGACAACTTACTGCCTGACATTTGTAAAGAGAGGCTCTGAATTGGTGGGACATAGCTGTGGCGGAGGCCAATGAGGAAGAGATTATTTGGGGAGAGTTTAGAAGGCATTTCGAGATGAAATTTATTTCTAATGCAGAGTAGGGAGTACAGTTGGAGAACTACATGCATTTGCAGCAAGGAGAAAAGTCAGTGAAGGAATATGTAAATTAGTTCAATGAGTTAGCTTGGTTTGGTATGGATTTGATAAATACCCCTCACAAGAAAGCTTTAAAGTTTGCAGAGGGGCTGAATCAACCTCTTCAAGATTTGGCCCTTAGTCACATTTCCATAGGCGCAACTTTCGAGGGTTTGGTGGAAATGGCTTTGCTAAAAATTATTTCCAAGGAAGAAGTAAGGAGTGAGCCTAAGAAGTCAGGTGGAGAGACACCCTAGTAGAATCAACACGAAGACAGAATAGGGACCCAAGGGAAGATTAAGAATTAGGAGATCAAGTGCTGAAAATGTGGCAGGATGGGGCATTTTGCTAGGGAGTGCAAGATAGACATCTCAAAGTTAAAATGTTTGAACTGCAATCAATTCTGACATTTTGTTAAGGAGTGCAAGACAGACATCTTAAAGATCAAATGTTTCAACTACAATCAACTTGGGCACATGAGGAGGGAGTGTTCGGCACCACCGAAGATGTCTACCCAAGTGGTTTCAGCTTATGCCCTGGATGCTATTCCTAGATCGATTGCGCCTCTAGTAGCGGACAAAGGGAAGAATGTTGTAACTGAAGGTGTGTTAACTTTGTCTAATTTATTCGTTCGTACCTTATTTAACACCGGGCATCATACTCTTTTATTTTGAGTAGACTTTTAAATGAGTTGCACTTAGACACTAGCATAGTTACAGACCCAGTAGTTGTATCAAACCCTATTGGAGGATTAACTTATTCATCTATGATTTGTAAGAGTTTGAATTTTTTTATTTTTGGGAGTCGAGTTCTATTGCGATGCTTTTATCTTAGCATTTTCTAGGTTTGGGTTAATTTTGGGTATGGACTGGATGATTGTGTATGGGCGATCTTAGATTATGATAGGAAGGTTGTTCATTTAGGTACTTGTAGTATGAAATCTAGAGATTTATGGCGATCCTAGAGGTTAGGTTATGTTGATTACCAATATTCTTTAGACTTATCACACTATGAGTTAGCTTCAGTGCTAGTAGTTTGAGACTATCCAGATGTCCTTTCAGCAGTTAGTGGTCTCCTACCCCAGAGAGAGATCAAGTTTTGAATTTATCTGGTAGAGAATGCCAGACCAATTGCCTTACCTTTGAGGCATATAACTCCTAAAGAAAGACGCAAACTGAATAAGCAAGTGAATGAGCTGTTGGAGAAGGGCTCATTAGGAGGAGTATTTCAGAGTGGGGAACACCGGTTGTCTTGCCACCAAGGCAGATGGTTCTCTGAGGTTTTGCATCGATTATTGTGAGCTGAATAAGCTAACAAAAAAATCATTACCCATTGCCCAACATAGACGATCTCTTTGATCAGTTAGTTAGAGCGTAGATGTTCTCTCAACTTGACTTGGCTACCGGGTTCCATCACTTGCGTGTAGTCAAGGATATTATTCAGAAGATTGCTTTTTGTACACTTGATAGACTTTATGTGTGGTTAGCCATACCCTTTGGACTAACTAATGCACCCGCCTACTTTGTTGATCTGATGAGTCGAGTTTTTAAAGGGTTGCTTAATAAGTTTATGGTGGTATTGTTGATGATGCATCAGCCTATTTGAAAAGCGAGGAGGAGCACAGGTTGCATCTAGAAGAAGTGCTCAATACTTTCTATGGGTATAAGTTGAAGGAAAAGTTTTTCAACTTATTTGGTCTTTATACTCCAGTCTGTGCTCTCGGGACCAGAGTTAGTTTGATGAGTGGTCAGTCGCACCCAGTTGGTGTTTATACTCCAGTCCGCACTCTGGGGACTTAGAGTTAGTTGATGTTTATAATCCAGTTCACACTCTGGGAATCTGGAGTTAGTTGATGTTTATACTCCAGTTCGCACTCTGGGAATCTGGAGTTAGTTCATGTTTATACTCCAGTTCACACTCTGGGAATCTAGAGTTAGTTGATGTTTATACTCTAGTTCACACTCTAAGAATCTGGAGTTAGTTGATGTTTATACTCCAGTTTGCACTCTGGAAATCTAGAGTTAGTTGATGTTTATACTCCAGTTCGCTCTCTAAGAATCTGGAGTTAGTTGATGTTTATACTCCAGTTCACACTCTGGGAATCTAGAGTTAGTTGATGGGTGGTCAGTCACACCCATTTGGCATTTGTGCTCCAGTCCGCACTCTCGGGACTACAGTGAGTCGGTGTTTTATACTCCAGTTCGCGCTCTAGGAATCTGAAGTTGGTTGATGGGTGGTCAGTCACACCCATTTGGCGTTTACACTTCGGCCCGCGCTCTTAGGACTAGAGTTAGTTGATGGGCGGTCAGTCACACCCATTTATGTTTATACTCGAGTCCGCACTCTGGGGACCTAGAGTTATTTAATGTTTATACTCCAGTTCGCACTTTGGGAATCCGGAGTTAGTTGATGGGTGGTCAGTCACACCCATTTCAGTGTTTATACTCCAGTCCGCGCTCTGGGGACTTAGAGTTAGTTGATGTTTATACTCCAGTTCGTGCTCTGGGAATCTGGAGTTAGCCGACAGATGGTCAATCACATCTGTTTAGGCATTTGGATCCCGTTCGCACTTTGGGAACATGAGGTCGATTAAGGTTGTGGATGGTCGGATCACATCCACCTTGATTTGGCAAGCGAAGTCTAAGGTGGACGGGACCATCCCCCTCGAGTTTGGATTTGGAATTTTGTACTCCATCTCACACTCTAGGAACTGGAGTTTGTTCGAGGATTGTCGTGTTTCAAGTCCTTTTGATTTAAGCGTGTTGGCCCCCGAGTTCGGGTTTCACTTAATAAGTGATTGGTCGGATCTCGATCACTTTCCACTTATCCGCCCTCAACGAAGGATAAGATTTAGTTGATGGATGGTCGAATCACGTCCATGTTCGTTTGGATTCCACTTTTGCTAAGCCTAAGGAGTAAGATTAGTGTTTTGGAAATCTTTGAGCTCGAGTAGAGGAAAGGATGGTCGAACTACATCCACTTTGAGCTGTGTATTTTCCCTTAAGTCAGGGGCAAGAGTTGGAGAGCAGACGGTTGAGTCACGTCCACTTTATGCTTTGCACTCTTCCGGTCGAGTTAAGGAAGAGAGTTGAAATGATGTCTCATGATGGTTAGCGAGTAGGCAGTTAGTCGTTGATGACTTTAAGTTGAGGCTTGGGCCCTGACGAAGTAGGTTTAAGGCATGATTGTTTTTGTCGAATCACAGACGCAAGATGGAGAGTGAATGGTCAAATCATATCCACTTTAAACATATGTTCTCAAATTACCCCAAGTTCTAATGTAGGATTGGATGCATAGACGGTCATGTCACATCCACCCTTGGTGTGATTCCAATTTTACTGGGCATCAGAAGAAGCATAAGTATTTTGGCGAGCTTCAAGTACGAGATGGAGAGTCCATTGTTGGGACATATCACTCCAAGTCTTTCCCAGATCTCCAATTAAATTGCATAGGTGGAAGAGTGGATGGTCGGTTGCATCCACTTTGTACTAGAGTCCTGACCTTGTCGGTCTCTTCCGCTTTGATGCCTTGCCCCAGTCAGGGGCATATAGTAGCCGATGAGTGGTTGAATCATGCTCGTCATGATGATACCTCAATGATTTGATCATAGTCCGCGGAGGTTGTTTTGCACCCAACCTTAAGTACTCGGTTACCTGCATCATTTGCAAGTAGTTTAATTCAAGTCGGTCATATTTCGCAACATAAACGAAATTGAAATTGAAATAATTCAAAAGAGATCGGATTAAATCTCATTGATAAGTGAAGCGGCGTCGTATGCTCGCTATTGCACTTCGGTCCATCCCTTCACAATTGGAAGTCTAACTCAAATGGTTCAATTTGATCAAAGTTCTTGATCGATAGAGGTCGGGTGTTCCCGGTCCTTCATTTTATGGGGCTTGCACATATTGTCGGAGCTATCCTTATGGCGTTGGCGTCCACGGTAGCCATCTAAAGAAGAGGAGTTTTCCGATCTAGAATATGGAGTAGGTTCCCTCCTTATCTCACCATGTTGATCCTTCATCTGATTCATCAACTCAATATTGGCCTGGACATGTTGGTGTAGTCGTCGGCGGCTATCCACCAGTTCTCTTATCAAAGTCTGGAAATAAGCTCTGGTGATGAATTCATTTATGGGTATTGGCAGCAACTGGCTGTGGGCTTTGGATAAATTCGTTGGATGCCAGCTTCTTCATTCCCTTCAACAATATGAGAAGTAGAACTAGTATGTCTAACCACGATTGACAGTGTTCTTTGAGGAATGGAGGATGACATCTGCATTTGATGGCAGTCATCACTCTTGGTGGAAGCCATGCGCAATTCTCACTTCATGAGGTAGTGCCGTTGGTTATATTTCCAAAGTACACTGACATAGTCAGCATATTGAATTTTTGCTGGAAAATCTGCATGTAGGATGGTTTCAATAAATAGGTCTTGACTGGGAAAGATACTTCTATCAACATTATGAGGTCCATTTTATGGCTACGGGGTCTTGTAATATTGTTGAATGATGTATGCACGATTGCCTAACGTTCGAGTGGTTGGTAATGCCAATTGGATGGTGAGTTGGTTAAAATGGGCTCATAGATTGGTGATTATTTCTAATTTTCACCCAGGTAGGAGGCCCATATAAGGTAGTAAGGAAGTCCCCTTAAGGTTGTATATCATGCTTCTAGTCATATGGACACGATATGATTAAGATGCAGGAATTTGAAGATGGTTCAGCGGTGACCAGCTATGTTTTGAGTTGGCAGAGTAGACAGTGTAGGGCAGTCGTCATATTAGTCATCGTACCATGGTTGTCAATTCGGGAGTTTAAAAGCTGGTCAATTGGGGGAAGTTGCAGTCCACCTTAGAAGCATGATATATTAACCAACTCTAGTTCTTGGCATATTAGCTAGGTTCTCCAGCCTCTAGGAGCACCGGTTGAGTAGTATTTCTTTACCCACTCCTTGATTGCAATTCAGCATTTGTTGCTGTGATCCTTATGCCTTGTTCAGTCATGGAACAATCAGAAGCGTGGATGGAATGTTCCTTCATTAAATTGAGCTTTGAATTCACTATGGAACATAATTTCATTAAAATATAGTTACTAATTGAATTCACTATGTGGGAAATCAAAATTTTAAAAGTTAGTCTGGCACTACAAATCTTCAGAATCCATAATCGGTAACTTAGTTTCGAGTGTCGATCCCATAATATCTATGGATTTTATACGAACGGTTGAACAAATCTCAAGCATCTCAATATATATAGGATATATTTTTCATACCTTGGTAATGCCATGTAGCATAATGCAATGCGATGTTTATAATATTGTAAATGCTATCTGTTTCGTTGCTTTTGTTCGCACCTTGTTTATCTCTGATTCGGATATGCCTTTTGGAGATTGATGTATTTCTCAGCTTTCTATTTTAATCCATGACTCCTCTCTTGATTAAGTGAATCTAGATCCCTTGCCATTCTGACTATTCTGCGAAACATGTAGCACATAGTACTCTTAATTGTTAGCTCAAAATTGACAAACTAATCTAAAGGCATCATTTGCCTAGTTTAGCAAATCATTGTGGCAATTGTATGAAAATAAATTCATTTAAAATGTTAAGGTCTCATCTTTATCCATAATGAGGGATGATCGTAGATTTAGGTCCTTCCACTTGTCTGGCATTCCTGAAAGTAATTAATATTAAGCTGCACATAGTTATCGAAATTTAACATCTACTCAATAAAGACCCTGATGGGACATTTATGACTGAGATCTTGACATGGTAGTTTTTGGATTCATTCCTCGTTATCAAGTGAACCTGAGCATAAAATGGTCTGAAGTTCCCATCAGGAGATTCTTTTGGCAGCAATCTTCTTCCAATAATATTCATTGACTTGGGTCTAATTACTTGAGACGAGTAGAAGTCCAAAGATTTTGTACCCAGATTAGGGCTTTCAATAATCGGTAGCCTTAGCATCCTAATTTTGGTATTAATGATGGAGTTTTACAAGATGTCTCCGGACCCAGATTCAAGTATTAGAAAATATTAAGATAATTCGGCAGTCATTTTTTGGTATATTCTGATAATGAATGATGGAGAGCTAGAATGCTGGCTTCAGTAAAAAGGAATGTTAGAATATCGAAATGCCTTTCCTTGGTTATAATCAGTAGAAACCCACTGTATCATTTCTGATGATGGACGTCTTAAGGACAGAAATTTATATTTGCCGATAAGATATCGGGATCTTTAATCTAGAACTAACAGTAAAAGTCTAGAAAATCGTATATGGTAATTAAGTAACAGGGGTCCGGAATACCAGATCTGGCACTTGATAGTTAGTAGAAAACCAGGAATCCAACCTGGTATTTAGTATCAGGAGACCAGAAAACCAATTTTGGAATTTGGGTAATAAAAGTTTAGAATACCACATTTGGCAGTTAATAATAAAGGATCAGGGATTTAACCTGGCGATGAGCAATAAAGGGCCGGAATATCATTCCCGGCAATTAATATTGAAAGACCGGAGTGCCATTTTCAGAATTTCTTTTCTGGTAATAGAAGTTCAGGGTACCATTAGTGGTGGGAGGCCAAAATACCATTTCTAATAATAATTAATAGAAGATCAAAAATCCAATTTGGTGTTGATAATGGAAATCCAGAAAACCATTTCTACTAATGAGTAATAGATGATCAGAATATCTCTTCCTAATATTTGATTGTAGAAATCCAAAACACAATTTTAGATGGCTAATGATAGAAGTCCAGGATGCCACTTTCAGGACATCATTTTCTGATAATTAATAATAGAAGTCCCAGAATACCATTTCTGGTAACTAATAATAGAAGACCAGAATACCATTTTTAGTAAATAGTAATAGAAGACCAGAATACCATTTCTGGTAATTAATAATAGAAGACCAGAATACCCATCTGGTAATAAGTAATAGAAGACCAGAATACCAATCTGGTCGATGTTCACTAAGAGAGGTTAGAGAATCTTTTCTGATTCTGCTTGTCGAATATGTCATCTCTAGGCTTTAAGGATATCTTGCATGCTTTCACTTTCTCGGACCCGAGTTTTCTTTGTTCATTTGTTATTTGTTTTGGCCTATTTTAGGTGGGGACTCTTTAGCCCAATCTTGTGCTTATTTAAGCGGAGCCCATTTCAGGATGTTTGTCATTTTAGACATTACCGACCTTTTGGTGGTTGCCATTTTAGGCGATGCCGATTTCTGGCGGTGCCTATTTCAAGCATGGACTTTTCTTAGTCCACTGGACATTTCATCTGGGTTTCTGGTGCGCTCGGTTAGCTTATTCTGAAGCAGGGCCCGAGGACTTACCCGACCTCCCTCTAGGAGGCGCCTTAACCTAGCCATAGCATGACGCGGTTAAGGGCTTGTTCGGTACCTTGGCCAGGCCATAGCGTGGCGGGACCAAGGTATTACCCGTCCTTCCTCCAGGAAGTGCCTTATCCTGACCATAGCATGATGCGGATAAGGGCTTGTGCTGCTTTAACCTGGCCATTTCTGATTTTGGCGCGAATAAAGGCTTACACCCTCCCTCCAAGAGGTGCCTTGACCTGGCCATCTTGGCGCGACCAAGGGCTTTCTACCTGGTAGCCTACCATTTTAGGTAGTCCAAGTTTAAGGAGAATTTCTCTCCCAATCGTATAGACTTTTCTTATTTTGAGAATAGAGCCTTTATTTCATGACTTGATCAATCCTTTACAAATTGCTTCAGCTTTCCTTATCTTAGAAACTGTAGGACCATTTTCCCAAGTACATTACATTAATTGGTATCATGTTCGTTTATGAGATGGAAGTTGCAATATGATCCTTTAGATTTTCTTTCAAACCTTGGCTTTTTCTTCTGAGATGATCAATAATTCAGTTCCTCTTTGGTTCTAATATAGATGTCCTCAATTGACGTCGTAAGATTATATTCTTCAAGATGTATTGACTTTTGAGCCGTCTTTGAATGGTGTCTAACTCTTTTGTTGCTTGGTTCAAGTTCTTCTTTTTGAGGATCATGTTTTCTTTTCATCGTATGTTGACCTTTTTTCAAGTGAATTTCTTTTGGTCCTAAGGTTTCAGTTGGAAATTCCTTGGTAATTTTTATATCTCCACTGGGTAGTTCTTTGATCATCCTTTTTTCTTCAACTCTGGATGTTTTTATTTGTCTGTAGTTCTCCCTTGAATGGAAAGCCTCGTTTATAATCTTACTCCATTTATATATGAAATTATCATAGTCCTTTATTATCTCTTTTTCAAAGATAGTCCCCTGGGAATACCACTGAATAGTTCTTCTCATTCGATTAAAAATGTCGTCACTTCCGCTTATTCTTTTTCCAAGTGCAAAAATTGGGGTTGGCCCTATATGAAAGGGGTTCAAGCTCCAGTTCTCGGGATTATAAGGATCTGCCTTCTTTTTGTTTATAATCTTCAATGCTTCAAATCTTAATCTTTGTTCCTCCTCTCGATTGGAGTCTTTGATATTTATGTAGGAATGCCTTGTCAAGTGTGGTTCGGAAGACCCTTCTTCAGACTTTTTAAATCTTTTAGCCATGATCAGACCAAAATAAGTGAACTTGATGTGGAATTGGTCCAATGAGAATCAAAGAATTGCGGTGTCAGGAAATCAACCAATGCAGAGGTTCGAGCCCTCCTTCTAGCGCAAAAAATGTTAACCAATTTTATAGTAAACACCCCAGAGAATCCTAGTAGACAAAGTTATTGGGAAATGATAGAAACTAAAATATCTTAGAAGATCAATGAGTGTCCGGTTAATAACCTAGAGTTACTCCAAGTAATCGGATTGAGCTGAACTATACTCGAAGGTTGATAATCTGTAGAATTATCTATATATCTTAGTTTGGGACTAGACTTTGAACCTGACCTTTCGATGTGGTCAAGGAGGCCTAGGTCCAAGATTTAAAGAGACCTTCCAACCTTGCTGAGTTAATGTAGAATGATCTCTGATTTAGTTGAACCTTTATAAGATTTTTCCCGAAAGCTATTTCCTTAACCAGGATAGAATTTCCTTAGTTTACCTTATATAGAGAGTTGATCGGGATCCTTGCCGAAAGGTTAGGTAAATAGCTATTTGGGGTCCGGAGGGTTGCTAAGGTTGTCAAGATATGACAGGTTATGACTCTTGTTGAAAGGTTCAATCCACAGATTTTATGATTCCGAAAGGTTTTATGAATGTCGAATCAAGTAATCTTCCCTTGTGGTCGAAGGGTTTAGGTTGTAGGCTAGAGGTCTCCGGAGGGTTATAAAGATTGTCCAAGAGGGAATATCATTATCTCTGTTGACAATAACCTTTCGTAGAAGCTGCACCTGAAAATTGGGATTAAGCCAGCAAAGATTAAGGTAAACTGTAAAGTAAATTTACAAAACTTAAGGCTTCCCTCTGATCCATGAATATACTTCACTTTTAATTAATTTCCCCAAATCACTACCCAATTAGGGTTACGGAGCTATGATTTTAGAAGTTACAAGATTAGCATGAGGAAAAATCTACCCTGAAACAGGACCCCTTAGGTCTTATTTATAGAGGCCGGCAGCCATGCTTACGTCCTTGTGCCTTCGGTTGGGTCGAAGGGTCCCTTCTTATATATAGTTACTAAACTTTCGACTACATTGAAAGGTTTTCCTTTCACATGTCATCGTGGATTCTCGAGCGTTGCTGAAGGGTCTTTTCTTCTATTTGTATTTAGAAACCTTTTGTCCTTGCCGGAAGGTTTGACATCTATACTGTATGTGAACCCTTCGACGATACCGGAGGGCTCCTAGCTATTGTGAACCCTTCGACTTTGTTGGAAGGTCGCATTTTTCTTGGATTTTGTCAAGGGCCGAGCTTTCCTTGAATGTTATCGGAAGGTTGTCTTACGTTCTTTGCTGACTTATGAATGTTGCCTTCATCATAGACCCTTCAGCATCGTCGAAAGGTATTCAGTAGGTGTTCCGACCGGGCCGAAAGGCTTTTTATGCTTTCGGAAAGGTTATTATAGGGTCGCATGCCCTTGTCTTGATTTCTTTGCCTCCTTCGGAGGGTAAGAGCTTCTTGGATACTGTGGAATAATAACCTCCGTCTTCTGCGAAAGGTCTTGAGCCACTTCATATTGTTGACTGCATCCCTTCGACCTCTTCGGAAGGTCTAATCTGAATTATTTTCCTTCTGTTCTTTGTTTGAGATCTTCTGACTTAAGCGGAAGGTGAATTTTTCGAGTAACAAATTCCCTTTCACAACTTATATAATTTGCTAAAATATGATTGGTTGCCAATACTTTACCAGATTCTTTTCTAAAAAGCTGCCGAACTTAGCATTGAACAGTTGAAAACATTTTAGCAAATAACCCATTCTTCTTCTTAAAACGATTAAAACATTTAAGCCCTTCAACTTAAATAATTTATTAACCATAATTAAGCACTTAGGAAAAATCCCCAAAAATCGATTTAAATCAAACTAACCATTCTTTTCCCCATCCAAACTTTTGGGCCTTAAAATATATTTTACCATTTAAAATTTTTAAAAACAAATTAATCATTTTCTAAAATTAGAAAATTCACCATAAATCCATATTAACTTGGAAAATTATAAAACCTGAAATCCACTACTATAATAATGATTCTCATATCATGCGTAAATCTCAAGTCAATCAGATGTCATATTATTAGCTTTCTAATCTAAACATATCATAAAATTCTTATTAAATCTCTAGAAATCATCAACTTAAAGCATATAATCACTAAATCACTATAACATAGCATATACTTGCGAAAGAAAATGGGTTTACCTTTAAATGAAATCATTCATAAAAAATAAAGATGTAAACTAATTATTCACCTTGGCTTCGTGTTAAGAAGGTTAAGATTTGCCTTTAGATTTATTTTCTCAAGCTTTCTACTTGAATCCTAGCTTTTGTTCTCCTTGAACTCTCTTAATGGTGGCCGGCTGAGTTCTTTAACGATTTAGTTTTGGTTTTGAAAGTTAAAATGAACAAGGAATGAAAAATTGAAGGGTTCAGGGTATAGGAACAAATGTTATTCCCATTTTACTCTTACCATATTCCTCCTACTTATTTAAATCTCTTTTGCTAATACATTCATTAAGGTACAACTCCTTCTTAATTAACATATCTCAATCCCTTAACTATCTACATTATTTCATTTAATTTTTCCAATTAAATGTTCTAAATAATGTTAGTCAAAATTAGGGTCATTACACTTCCCTTTTCCCAACCTTAGCTGGTTCCTTGCACTTATTCTTGTAATGTCGGATTTGGTCATAATTAAAACACTTGATGTTATTTCTTCCAATGATTGTCTTTCCATTCTCTGAATGACACTCATTCGCAAAATGCCCTTTCTTGTCACACCTTTAACACACAACACCTGATTTTCCTTTCTTAGCATTTACGCCCTTTTGAGCTCCCTTTTTCTGAAAGAACTTCCTCTTATGATTATGTACACTCTGACTCTATTGGCTTTTTTTTACTGAACAAAGAAAGCATCTCTTCATTCCTTAAAGCCATACCCACTACCACGTCACATGGATCCCTGAAGTGCGGCAAGGTTGCTCTCATAAGCTCTGGTCTCAATCCACGGATAAACCTTTTGTTTCTCTTAATCAAAGTATCCACTATACCATACCCATATCTGGATAACTCCTCAAACCTGATTGCATATTCTAGCATAGTCATGTGTTCTTTCCCTAAATCAGCAAGCTTTCTAAGTAAAGTTGACTTGCCAATTTCTGATATAAACCTCTCTTTGAACCTTCTTCTAAACTCTACCCAAGTCAAAATTTCCTTTACTATCTCAGCAGTCACACTATTCCACCAACACAACGTAGCTCCTTGTAGTTGCTTGGACACCAATTTCATCTTCTGTTTTCCATTTAAACCAAGATCAACAAAAATCCTTTCACAACGAATCAACTAATTCTTTGCTTTAACTGCATCCTGCGTTCCGATGAATGGCTTCCCTCCAAGCCTTGCGTAATCTCTACTAAGTACAGCATAGTTGTTGACATCTGTCACTTCACGATCCACTCCTTTAGCGTTTCCTCAAATTAACCAGCAACAGCTTCTGCATGCACCATGTTGACAAAAAACTGATACCTTGCTCCCATATAAACCAATGGTGTTCTTGCACCCACATTTGCAGCTGTTTGTCTACCCGGATTCCATCTAGTATTGGGCCAGACATTTCCATTGGTAGCGGTGCTTCCTCCACCAAGATTCACTCTTCGGTTTCCTTCCTCCATATCTTACATCCTTAAATCTGCATTAAAACCTTAGTAAAATATGGAAAAATGGTCTAAGAGCGAAGAAGAATAGAGATAAAGAGTATACTTATATACAACAAATGCAAATACGTTATTATAGCGTTATCTCATACTCCAATCTTATTCTCTAATTAATTTGGATTATGTTTTCAAAACTCGTTACACACAATTTCAAAATAAACTTTCACATCTCATTTCAAAGACATAATTTCATATTCCGTATATAATCCCAGACAATTCCCAAGTTCAGATAAAATATAGTTATTACAAAATACTCCAAGTGTGACATTTAAAGATGCCTCCTTAATTGATCAGAGTTACTAATAGGAAGTTATAACATTCGACTTTACATACATTTCATTAAGATATAGTTACTAATTGAATTCACTATGCGGGTGCTCTGCGCTGCCTCTTTTTTGGAAATTTGGGTCGTACTCGATTTTTTATATATTTTAATTTCGTATTGTTCTCAGCAACGTTTGAACGATACAAATGTAGGTGAAATTGAACGATCCGAAAAGTGGACAATTGGATCGATACGAAAGGCGCACAGTTGGACCGATACGAAGTGATATCTGAGGATCGATATGAAATGCACACGGCTGGATCGATACGAAATGCACGCGGCTGGATCGATACGAAGTGGTATCTGAGGATCAATACGAAATGCACGTGGTTGGATCGATACGAAAGTTGATCGATACGAATGTTGATCGATACAAATATTGATCGATACGAAATTCGATCGATACCGAAGTCGATCGATACGAAATTCGATCGATACGGAAGTGGATCGATACGAAAACCGATCGATACGGAAGTGGATCGATACAAAAACCGATCGATACGGAAGTGGATCGATACGAAAACTAATCGATACGAAGTTCGATCGATACAAATGTTGTCATATTTTCTGGATGCGAAAACTTGGATACGAAAATCTTCATATTTTCTAGATACAAAAACATGGATACGAAAATATGGATACGAAAATCACCATATTTTCATGGATACGAAAACATGGATACAAAAATCTTCGGGCCCGTTTGGTTTCATTTTGTGTTTTGAGTTTTGTGTTTTCAACTTGCACTAAGAAATAACAAGAAATAAGTTATAATTCTTAGTCATTGTGACGACCAACGGACAACGAAGAAGTTGGATTGTTCTTTGTGCTTTTGTTATCTCTCGAAACACGAAAAACAAAATAAACTTGTTTTCTATTTTACATGTTAATTTCATTTTTCAAAATTGTTTGTTTTCCCTCAATACATACAACGGACGCGCTTTTGTATAGACGAAAACACAAAACTAAAAACGGCAAGCCAAACGGGACCTTCATATTTTCATGGATACGAAAACATGGATACGAAAATCTTCATATTTTCTGGATACGAAAACATGAATACGAAAATCACCATATTTTCTGGATACGAAAACATGGATACGAAAATCTTCATATTTTCATGGATAGGAAAATCACCATATTTTCATAGATACGAAAATCTTGATGAATGCAGTTCCTCTTAGATCTGGAGCAATCTGAATAGAATAGAAGGAACCACTTGACGATAGGTCTGGATCTCCTCCTTATATTTTTGCAATCCAACAACGGTAGTAAATCCACAGAGCATGAGAAAAGCCAGGTTTTCTCAGTGAAAGCGCCAAAGTGTTTGTACCAAAATTGAGCACAACACTCTTCGGATGTGTTTGAAGAGATAAAACGAAGAAAGTAAATGGAAAATAAGGCAGATCTAACAAACACACCAATCGACGGATAAGAAAATGCACAGAAACACACAAATTTAGAGTGGTTCGGCGTATTACCTACGTCCACTATGAAATGACTTATGTTTATTGAATTTCACTCGCTGTTTACAATAGATTGCAACAGTACAACTGAAGATTAATAATGATTTCGGCAGAGTATCGACGTAGAGAAGCAAAAGTCCATTTTCTGTAGATTCAGGGTCGCTATTTATAAGCGTAGGCAACAAATATCTCGCCAGATCTTGGAGGACTTCTTCTCACGTGGGTGGGCCCACAGGATCGAGTTCGGGTGGTTTCGACTCGATCTGGGAGCGATACGAATGGAATTCGTATCGATCAAGAATTGATCCTTTTTGGCTGAAATTTATCTGGTACATTCTTGATGTTGTAGGCAAGCTCCTGTGAAAATTTGATGGCGTTTGGACTTGTAGATTTTGAGTTATGATCGATGCAAGTTAAGGAAAATAGCTACAATTCGTATCCATCAATGTGAATAGTGAAGCGATGCGAACAGAAGCGATGCGAATTTGACAGCCTTCAACAAATTCAAACTTGCATCGATCATATCTTGAGCATACGAACTCCGATTGACTTGAGATTTGAAACGTTGGCTTTCATAGCTTTGCTTGTCGTGTATATCAATTGTAGCTCGATCCAGACTCGGACAAAATTTGTCAGTATCCATAGCGAACCTGTGTATAACCGATCTTCAAGACGAACTGTCATTGGTTTCTAATCAAGTTCATGGTGTCACGGCATTGCCAAAAGGCGGGATAACACCATATATCTTGGATTTAGATAAAAATACTCATTTTTGGAATTTCCATGTTATTTTCAGTTCTGAAAATAGCTATGTTCTTCTTTGAAAATTCATAACTATAACTAGTATTTAGACGATTGGATTAATTTAATATTAGACAATCATATCTCTAAAATCATGTTAAAAACATCATATCAAAGTTCAAAGTGATTTGAGATTCATTAACATGGGTTTTAAGTAATAAACCTCCTTTAGTGTCAATAGTTTTCAAAATATAGATAAAATCATCATTCATATGCATAAATAAACCAAAAAATCATTTTATAATATGTCTAGATCAAATCATTAGAACCGAAAACCTAAAATGATAAATCTCAAAATGCAATGATGTTGAATATTACTAACTTAGAATGGTTTAGGAATAAGGATATGCTTTAGATCTACATTCTTCAAGTTTTGTTAAAGGATCTATTGTTTGTTTTTCAGTACTTTTAAGCACTTTAAAAATCAAATAAATATTAGAGTATATTTTAAGTGGATAATCATTTGTGTGAGTGGGTAATCGTTTTGATGTGTTTCTGCAAAGAACTTGAGTAAAATTTGAAGACCTCTCCACTATATGTTTCTTCATGTGCACATCTTGTGTGCTTTTTGTGCATATCTTCAATTCTTCAACTTAAATGTTGATGAATATTTGTAAACTCCACTAAAATATTTGAAAACACTTGGTAAAAAAAATAGTACCTCAATTACACGTATTATCATCAAAACATAATAATATGAACTTAACATTCTTTTTCTTTTTAATGATGAAAACTATATAACACGAAAATAAGATATGTTATATACTCACCCCAACTTTATGCAACCTCTCTATCATTATACATCTTATTTATAACACGAAAATATGAAAATGAAATGAAACGTACAACATAGCAAACATACAACGGTAGCACAAAGCATAACTCAACATATAAGCAGAATAGTCCACCCAAGGAGTTCCGATATATCAAAAAAGAAACAACAGTAGCACAAAGCATAACTCAACATATAAATTAGCCCAGTCATAAACAGTCTACATTTCTGTTAGCTCTAACCTTATAATGCATTCATAGGCCAAAATACACTAGCAGTAACAAAAGTCAACAGTAATGCACACTAACCAGAGCATTTTCATGTCCTACATTTATGTTACAAACTACTACCAAATCTTTCCATTCATCGGCTAATTTTGCTTTCACATGCCCCATACAGCACGGCCGCTTACAAGTTTACTGTTCGGCCTTGCAGTCAGCTCAAATAATATCCGTGCAAATGTGTCCGAGTACCTTCCATCTGACAACAGTATTTCTGAAAATGTGGTCTCGTGAACAGCAAGAAGTGTTCTATTTTGTGGCTCCGATACTAGGTTCTCTAGTATATTTGCTGCTTTCCTGCACACTTCTGGTACAGGATGTGGAGCCCTTATTACCTTTAGTAGTCTATCTACTGCCCTGCGTTATAAAACAAATCGACGATTAGTCCCACGTTTAGGCTTAAACATGATTTGTTTAACAGTATTTTGTATCTGTTTACCCTTAGAAACATTACCCATCAACTAATTGTCTAGCTCCTCTTTTTGTTAGTAAACGTACCCATGAACCTGCATTAAGCATTTATGAACAGTTATCATCTAATGGAGCATTTTTACCTTCGTCGAAACTCAGATTGTGCTTTGCTCAGTATTAGTCATTTTACGTACGTCAGTGGACATATTTGTTCTTGTGTGAATAAAATCGAAACTGCCATGTTTTTTTCTTTTTCTTTTTTTCTTTTTTTTTCTAGGCGTTTGGCGGCACCTTACCAAGGGAGCAAAAAACAGTTGCAAATCAAGGAGTACGCGACCAAATTGCTAGTGCGACTAATAGATGCATTAATGAGATCAAAAGATTGATATTGTTACAAAACCAAACAGAGCCTGTGTATCGTGGGTTTAGAGGGATCGAAGAACAACTCATGATTGCATCCACTTTGTTCGAAATCGTGCAAACTGTTGCATCTTTGTTTGCAGGCAAGTTATTTTATTATTTTGGATTTTCCGAAATTGTGCAAACAAGCCTGTGTATTGTGATGTGTAGTACTTTTGATCTACTATATCTTTGAAAAATAACTTAACTACAACAAAGGATGTTAAATTTTGTACAATTTGAGAAAAGGTAGATGCAGTCATGAGTTGTTCCTTGATCTCTCCAAACCAATACACAAACTTAGTTGGGTTTATAATTGTAGCAATCTTTTGACCTCAGTCACACTCCTATTAGTTGCACTAGCTATTCTATAATGTATTTCCTTGATTTACAACTGTTGTTTGTTCCTTTAATAAGGTGCCACCAAACATACAGGAAGAAGCCATAACGATTCTCGTTTTATTCGCAAGAACAGAAAATATCCACTCACGTAAAATGACTAATACAGTAATAATACTGAACAAAGTAAGTGGAATCCAAATTTTGGTGAAGCTAAAATTGCTCCATTAGATAACAACTGTTAGTGAATGTTTAATAACGGATCATGGGCATCAAGAAGGATTCTAACAACATCATCATCGCCAATTATTTCTATACTCAAGTTACACGCTCCATGGTGACACTTCCAAGATGAAGATATAACATTTTTAAGGATAAATAAGCACCATCTCTAGGATAAAAAATTTTCGAACCAACTTGCTTGAACACAACGCTTACTTCTGCAATACCACCTGTTAACGGTGCTTAATCCAAAAGTCTAGCCCAAGTCGGGATAGGGATGGGGATAATTCAGACTTTTGTGTTATGACTTGTAACACAACGAGGCAAGGTTTTCAAAACGTAATTTAAATCGTAAATCTCAAAGTTCAA
This sequence comes from Allium fistulosum, assembly GCA_030737815.1. NCBI lineage: Eukaryota > Viridiplantae > Streptophyta > Magnoliopsida > Asparagales > Amaryllidaceae > Allium > Allium fistulosum. The sequence goes on from CM060905.1 coordinate 93,933,083, forward strand.
ACTTCAAATTTATATATTGTGGATCCAAAAGATTTAACACACACACATGCACTTGTGTGCTAAAAATTTAAAGTATGTAAATTATTAAATAACATTTAAATATTCATCAAGTCTTCTTTCCACAGTAATAAATATGTCTAAAATTGCTTCTACATCTACATCCAAATTTAAGAAGAAGAAAAAATCGAATTCCGTTTTTATTTTGTTTGAAAACAATAAAATTTGAATTGCAAATTCAAGTAAACATCTTGATAATCTTTGTTTTTGCACGAACTAATTTATTACATTTCTAATCCGGTTTTGAATCGAAATTCAAAAATCAAATCATAACTGAAGATATCCGATTTAAAACAAAATTTGAACCGTAAGACGTAAAATCCAAACTTTAGATCGAAACTGGAATACTATATTTTAATTGTGAATCATAGATTTAAAGTGTTCGAATTTAATGGTTTTGAATGTTGTATGCAAGAACTTTGCTCTCTTTAACATTGTTGTCAAAAATCAATTTGAATCTTGTTTTAGATCAAATCTTTTGTATTACGATTCAATTCACAAAGTACTATTCAAATCTCATTTTGAAAACACTGTTGTATAGATTGTTAAGTAACATTTTAGTGCATAATAACACTTTAGTAAAGATTTATACATTTGGAAATTGATTTTGAATCTTGATATTCTACGTCTAAACTTAATTTTCTATTTTGTTTTATCTTTATTACGTCTGAAAACTACAAAATTTGGATTGTCGATTCAAATGAGTATCTATATATTTCATATTTAGCATGGATTGAATGATTATACTCAAATGCAATTTCGACTGAGTTCTGAATAAGAATTTAAGAATTGAATCATAATGAGAAATTCACTTTAAACAACAAATCCTAAGGCCTCGTTTGGTTTGCAATTTCAATTTTGTATTTTCGTAACAAGCGAAATGCATTGATTTCGGTCAACAAAATGGTTTTAAAATATAAAACTGAAAACAATTTTTTTCCACCTTTTGGGAAATATAAAAAACATGACAACTATCTTCTTCCTTCATGTTCTACCCTTTGTTGTAATGACTACAATCTTTCCATCATATCATGTTCCATGTTTTACAAGTACATATTGAAAACGCAAAACATAAAATTCAAACTAAACGGACTCTAAGGCCCCGTTTGGTTTGTCATTTCTAGTTTGTGTTTTTGTCCAACAAACGTACATACGACGCATGCATTTTTGAAAAACAAACAATTTGAAAATTGAAGCTAACATATAAAATGGAAAACATGTTTATTTTGTTTTTCGTGTTATGAGAAATAACAAAAGAATGGAAAACAATCCATCACTTCCGCCGTCCCTCCATCCCCTCCGCCGTTCCTCCATCGTCGTCGCAGTGGCCTAAAATTTTAAATTTCACTTCTCACTTTCTCATATTTTGTTATGAATGTTGAAAGCACAAAATAAAATCAAAAAGACCCTAAGATTTTAAGGTTTTTAATAATAGTGTAGCATAAAACTCTTTGTGGTATGTAACACAAAAAATATTTTAATTGAGATATTGTTTACCATCTTTCACTAGCTAGCTTCAATCTTGAATCCACATTAACTTCAGTAAGGTTGTAAAGTGCACCTACAGCGGCAGCTTGTGCATCTGCCGCTTGATAGCTTAAAAGGTCGACTAGGCGCTTGTACATCTGTATTAATAATTGGATATCATGATAAATATCAAAATAGAATCATATATATACACCCATAAAAATGCAAGATTTCATACTTGAGGTGCAAAAGGAAGAAGAAATGGTTCATTGTCAGGGTTTATTATGAGACGTCCCAGCAACTCAGCAGCTGCACAGTGCCATGCCTTAATTGAAGATGCAAGCACTGACATGATAGCTTGAACTGCACGTTTCTCACTGTTTAAGAAACATCTCATCAGCATTTGGGCAAAAATCGAACTTCAGAAATTAAAATAAAATAAGGAGAATGTAACCTACGTCATTTTAATGTAAGAAGGTTTCGATGAGCTGAATATTCGCAAGTCCAGCAATGGTGCTAAATTGACAAGTGTCTCGATAGCATTGGTTACGAGTTCCTCATCTTCTGTTGTTATGAAAGATATACTAAACCATCATGGATTAAAATGATGTAAGCAAATAGAATGCATTGAAGTAAGCATTCTATGTCCAAAGCTTCCTTAATATTGCATGAAACGGAACTAAATTGTAAAGCACTGTGGTTGTAAGAGCTATATAGATTACGAGCTTGTAAATAAGGATTTCAGTAACGATAACAGATATGCACCATGCAGATTAACCATGCACCAAATGATAGGGGAGCTGAAAAAAAAGAACTTGTATTGTGTGACACAGAGAAAGATCAGTTGAGCTGATATGTAAAAAGAACTTCAGAATTACATTAACTGTCTAGAAAGAAAATCATCACCATAAAACACACAGAGACAAAAGAGTTAAATGCACAAATGCCTAGATAAAAAATAGATGTATGTTTGAATGCCGAACTTCATAAATTTCAGTGCTATACAGACATTCACATAATGGCTCATAAAACATTGAGCTCGAGAAAGCTAGCTCATAAAACATCAAGCTCACAGATGGGTTGTGCATTTAAATAAACAGAAGCTACATATAATAAAACATACAGCAATTTTGGTTAACGGATAATGCATAATTGATTAGAGAAATGCCAGCAACACTCTCCTTTAGGGAGAGTATTGCTATACTTGCTCTCCTATTGGTGGAAATTAATGTATCTCATGGTTCAATCATTAATTCCTACATAATTGCTATGTAGAACCCTTGATTTCAACCAATAAGAGAGCAAATATAGCGAGTGTTGCTAGCATTCTCAATTGATTAAGAGATCAAATAAGCTTCAAGGCATGCATGATTGGCTAAGTAACTATACGACATACTAGAAACATTTTGGCTAATGATTCATGCATTATCTAGGTTCCTTCAATTATACTACTGTTATTGCCTCTAACGAAACTGGCCCTAATAAGGAGGTTAAATGCTATAGTTTTTTCAAGTTGTAATTGAAATTTGTTCCCAATCAAAGCAAAGCTTTTATGGGCTTCCCAAATAATTAGAGTTGTTATGCACATGTTAAAATATATTAAAAAAGTCAATTTTATATCTTAATATATTTTTTTAGAAAAATCGCAGAAATGATATTCAACATATACGTTGAAAACTTTCTAGTGGTATTTAATTCGAAGAATATATTTTTTCTCTTCCTTTTAGGTCGGGAAAAAATGATTTTCCTTTTACAAAATGAAAAGAAAATCTTATTTTCTTTCACTGCTTGACAACCGAGATGATTCGTCTTTTTCAATGGAGAAGGTTTACCTTCTTTTTTCAGTAAAGAAGATCATTCTTTTACAAAAGAAAAGAAGGTTTAACTTATTGTTAATATCCAAGGTATTGATTTTGATAACAACAACCATATGAATATTGTTACTAATGTTTTCTCAAATTATATATTGTATGGTGCAGGATATCAGAAATATTAAACATGTTTATACAAGTGCTGATTGAATGAAAGCTTGAAAAACTGATCGGTATAAATCAAGAGTAGATCAAGATATACTGAGTTGATCAAGATACATCTGAAGACTCATAAGTTCTGAAAATTCAAAAACAAAAGCACGAAGAGTTCAAGACATGCGTGACGGTATTGTATCGAGTCTTGGAATAAATGTTAAAGACCTAAGTAGTATTATATCTTTGATTATCTTAACTTCAAAATTATTTTCAACGTGTGTTTATAAAAGAATAAATATTTATTTATCTATAAAATCGTTTTAAAAGGGTTTTTTTAAAGAAATATAGTTTAAAACATTTTCCAAGTGGTTTTGAACATATACAAGTAAATATGTATATGTCGACATATCATTTTTCTATATGTTGACATATAGACCGATGAGATGTTTTTTAAAGTTTCAAAAGAAGCAATTTTTGGCGCCATCCTTTCGCGAATAGCCACAACTCTTCAACATCTATTTAAAGGCCTCTGATTTCAAAATTTATAAAATAATTCTATATATTCTCTTCATCTTTATCTTCTCTCTCGTTCTCTTTGGCATTTCAATGAAGTGCTGTCGATTTCTGAACCAAATCTCTCTCTACATTCAAGGATTCGATTTCTTGTAGTCCACCACTACTACGTGTAAAATGGTGATCTTAACCACCCGAGTGAAAGTTAAGATAAGACTGTAAAGGGGGTTGTCCTACCTCCTAAGTGAAAGATAGGATATGTGTTCTGATTACCTGAACCAAATTCCAGCGGATGTGCTGGTTTCAAATTTCAGTAGGTGTCTTTGCCACTTTAAATTCAAGTGTAAAGGATGTTCGTGCCACCTAATTGAAAATCAAGGCGTGATTAGTGAAATTCTGTACGGAGTACATGAGTGGAAGTATGATTGGAAATCTGAACCAGTATAAAATTGTTGATGTCTTCTTTACCTTTATTTGTACTGTATTTACTTACTGTTATCTAATTGTCCAGTCATTATATTATATGTTTATATTTGAATTCTTTGTGATAAAGTTCAGAATCTGCAAGTATATTGATAAAAAAATTAAATACACTATTCACCCCCCTCCCTCCCCCCACAAAAATCTAGTGTAAATTAGCCTTAAGATCAATTCTGCTGTAGTATAGAGTAGGTTATCACATCTATCACCGTATCCTCTCTCACACTTCTTTTATTGGATTAAAAGTAAGATGAAATTTCTTTACTAAGATTTGAAAAGAAAGATGAAAATCCTACCACAGGATGGATAAAAAAGATCTGAAAAAAGAAGTTGATTGAACAAATAAAGAAAGATGAGATTCGTTTGGCGAAAGAAACTGATATTCCTTTTTACAAAAAAGAAACAACCTCTTCTTACAGAAATTATGACTTTCTTTTACAAAAAGAACTTGACCCTCCTTTTACTGAATGGAAGATGATTTTCTTCTTTTGAAAGACAAACCGTCCTTCTTTTTTTTCAAAGGGGACTATGATCCCCCTTATCCTGAAACGAAATATGATCTTCCTTTCCCCAAAGGGAATATGATCTTTCTCTTCCAAAAGGAAATATGATATTTCTCTTCCAAATGGAAATGATGTAAATATAACGAAAAAGTTTCCATTGTGTATGACTTAATAATGGTGATGAGTCATTATTTCAAAGTTAACACAAAAACTGAATTCTTATCATTAAATGAACATTGAAATTTGTGATTCAAGGGGGAAACTAGTTCTTCAAAAACAACTTTACTATAAAAAGTTATCATGTATTAAGATTGAGTCAACTTGGAAATAATAAGGTAAGGTAAGTTAGGATTCATGGCAGTTGACTTTTGAAGAGTTGTCATGCAGCAAGGATTAAAACGGATAAATTAATTGAAGAGGAATACCAATTATGGAATCGCGGCGAGGTTTAAATTTTCATAAATCAAATCCCTCTGCTTACAATATACAACTGTTGTACCAGGAAAGAATGGTTCGAGCAGATAAAAAGCTCTTCACCCAAATTTCTTCTATCAATGTTGAAGCACTTACAAATCGGGATTGGTTCATTTTTCTAATTTATTGCCGGCATATTACCAATTCCTAAGTATCACTAAGTATTATTTTTTACATAGTTAGGGCCAAAATTGATTGCAGAATTAAGAGAAACAACATGCAATGCTAACTTCTGCTAAAAACATCCAACACTTAAAAAATCAGTTCATAGAAAACAAAAAATGCATCCACAAGATTCATAATAATTTTATAAAGACGAATAATATGCTATAAGAAAAGTTAGAAAAGGTCCAATCCTTGTCAAAATTTGTTCATTTTATAAAGATAATAAGCTGTTATAAATGAGGATTTGTTCTTTTTTCGTCGGCGATATATTACTGATGTCAATGTATCACCAATTATCTTTATTTATTTAGGTTCAAAGTTGATTAAAAAATCAAAAGAAAATAATTACATGCAGTCTTACTTTTGGCTAAAAATATCCAACTCTTGCACTGATGATTCGCTCGGTTCATGGTAAACAAGAGATGTGATCACAATATTTGATTTAATTTATAACAATAAATAAGTTGCTATTAGGAATAGCAAGGGTCTGAAACTTGCTAGGTCCGTACAATAAAAATGGTACTATGATTAATGTTTTGAATTCTTATCAAGATGCTTAAGGATTTTAACACATAATATCTTGCATCAAATGAGATATCAAAAGAAGATGAGTACATTTTGGATCTTAAAGTGCATTCTTAGACTATCTTGAAGGAATTTATATGTCCAAATTTTGAGATATTTTAAAGATTTTATAATAATTGTTATATATACATAAAAAATGAGTTGCTGCCTATAAAGACAGAGAGGACTTTTTGGAGAACAATAGAAATATTGGAAACAAAAGAATAAAGCTTTTATTGTGCCACGTACTGATAAATTAGGATTAGAGGATAGTAAACATTAACTGAGTTGGAATTTTTCTGGGAAACATGTAAAAAGTATAAAAAATGATATGTTGAAGGAAGAAATATAATTTCGGATAAAAGTTGGTCTGGGATTGTTGTGTAGTTTTTCGCTACAATGGCAACTAAGATCGAAGGCTAGGCTCCATTTAAAGAGCTTCGGTTTTTTAGAGTAACAGCAAAGGATTTAGTACTGAAACAGTAGTAAATCTTTCGGTGTTACTCCGAAAAACTGAATCTGTTTAGTCTTCGATTCATGGTTATTGTTGCAGTGAAAAACTACACCAATAGAGATCTTGTTCCTGATTTCGGTTGAGATTTTAATACCTTACGGACGAGATGGGTGTCAAACGAGGTTTGATGTTTCATCCCACCCAACTGCAAAAGGTAAAATCTTAAACATGATCTCGGACGAGATGAACGAGTTTTAAAACAGTGTCTACGATAATGTATTTGAAGTTAGAAATTCAAGAGATATGAATTAATAGAAGATTAGACTAGAAACCTCAATAATAAAGGATGATTAAATGCACATCTACCTTTTTTATTATTTTCCACCATCCAAAAAAATTGCAATCCATGGATACCCCACTCCCACCATTAGTTTGATTGACCATGATATATGAGTATGTTTTACAATTTTCTCATGTATAACCAAGAAGAACGACCCCTTGTTGCCCACAATCTCTAATACCATTTTATAATTTAATCATCTCGTTCACAATCTTTTTTATTTTACTTTTTACTTCTCTTACGTTTAGGAATATATTGAACTTACTAGTGCTTTTCTCGCACGTTGTTTCATTACTTGTTTCTTCTTTTACTTTTTTTAAAGTTGGAATCATGTAGGAGGCCGATGTTTCTTCATAAGAACTTCGATTTGATGTTTTTATATTTTAAAAATTGATGGAAACGTATTCCAAACATATCGAAAGCTCATTTTGAAGAAAATGGAAATATGTTTTTAAGTAGATGAATACTTTTTGGTAAATCCAAACAAATTTTAAATGAGATCAATTCTTTCAAAAATCTTAAATAGTTGTTATACAAGTATAAATTGAGAGCTTTTTTTTTAAATGAACCAAAAAGTAGCAATCTTTTTTTCCATTATTGCAAATCGAAATTTAATTTATCTTATATATATTATGTATGTATTCGGCAGTTTATTTCATTCTATTATAAACATCTTGTTTGCGCCAAAATTGGTCACAAACACACAATTGTCGATGAAAGCACCCGTTTACAATCACAAATCACAGATAGCAAATATGTAGAGAAAATAAATGTGAAGAACACTCAAAAAATTAAAAGGAAAGCAGTGGAAAGACAAGATTTATAGTGGTTCGGCGTTGTAGCCTACGTCCACTTTGAAGGATTTTCTGTTTTATTGATGGTTCTCGCTGGTTACAATGAGTTACAATAGTAGAAGTAAAGTACAAAGATAATCTCGGCAGAGTCTGGACGTAGGAGAGCAAAAAAAATCATCTTTCTGTAGGTTCTGGGATGCTATTTATAGACGTAGGCTGCAAATATCTCGCTCAATTCTCGAAAGACCTCTTTTGGCACGTGGGTGGCCCCACGCGATCGATCCCACATAATTTGCACTCGGTCCGTGATCGATACGAACGAATTTCGTATCGATCAAGATTCGGTCCAATCGAGTCGAAATTGGGCATGAACATTATTCAGGTTGTACGTAAGCTCCTGTGAAAATTTGGTGGCATTTGGACTTGTAGATTGTGAGTTATGATCGATGCAAATTCTAGTTTTCGATAAGCTGTGGGATTCGTATCGATTTGTTCGTATCGATCCGGGCACGTGCCTGTAAGTTGACGTGGCGCTATCTCCTCGGATCAATCCACTTTTTATGCCGAACGATCGAGTCTTCCCTATGTATACGCCTTGTTCGTATCGACCTGGTTGAGCCCCATTTCGTATCAACTCGGTTCGCCCCCGCTCGTATCGATTGTAACTACTTTGCTTTGTTCGTATCGATGGCAACTACTCTGCCCTGTTCGTATCGATGGCAACTACTCTGTTCGTATTGATCGCTAGCCGATCGATACAAAGTAGTGGCTTTGTTTGGTTTTGATGGATACGGAGTGAAGTTGGTTGATCGATGCGAACAGGTTGAAGATTACGGATACGAAGAAAGCCGCTTCCTATGGATATGAAGTATGTGAATCTGGATGGATACGAAGTGGACTTGCTACTGGTCGATACGAAACTGTGCGCAGTTGATGGATTCGAACAGGATCGATGCGAAGGGTGTTCTTTCTTGTTTGTTTGATGGATACGAACAATGGTTACCTGATGGATACGAAGAAGGCCACCATTAATCGATACGAACATGAGGAATACGAAGTGAAGTTGATCCCTTTGATTTGCATCGATCATATCTCGAGCATACGAACTCCGATTGACTTGAAAATTGAAATGTCGGTTTTCATGGCTTTGCTTGTCGTGTCATACCAATTGTAGCTCGATCTGGATAGGGGCAAAATTTACCAGTATTCATAGCGAACCTGTATATAGTTGGCATTGGAGGAGAACTGTCTTTAGTTTCCAGTCGATCTTTTGGTGTCACGGTCTTGCCAAAAGACGGGATAACAGCGATCATGCTTATCATCTGTGAAAATCCAGCGTTGATCATTGTACAGTCGATTGGGTTAAATCCATCTGTGGGTGGTCTTTCCTAAAGGCGGGTTAACACTTTGCCCCCCAAAATATGTCTTGCGATAGGAAGGTGTGTTTTGTAGTGTCATAGGCTGGGTGTTCGTATCCTGTTGATGACCTGTAAAAGAGATTGATAGTCTTACCTGACTGTGAATGACGATCGTTCGAGATCGTATGTCATTCGGGGTGGTATGTGACCGTTCGAGGTCGGGTGCCGTTCGCGGCGAATGGTGACCGTTCGCGGTCAGGTGTCGTTCGAGACGAATTGTGACCGTTCGCGGTCAGATGCCGTTCGAGGCGAATTGTGACTGTTCACGGTCGGGTGCCATTCGAGGCGAATTGTGTGTGCCCGGGGGGACTTAGTATCATTAATGTCAGATTTCACGTTCGAGTGAGTTTCTGAATTGTTTGTTATGGCGGTTTATCGTCATCTCAGAGCATGCCTGAGGACCGTTCGCGATCCCGTACATGTGTAGTGACTTGGTCGTTATAGAATTATTAAAACCAAATTTACATTCAAATGCGTCTTTCAACAGAAATGTTCAACAAAATCAAGTCCAAATGTGCGAAATAAAAAGCAAAAGCAAAACAGAGACGTCAAAGTGCAAACACCAATACCGATGCAATTGATAGTCGTATCAAAGCATGCCCGAGGATCGCTCGTAATCATGTACATGTGTAAATGACTTAATCGCGTTGATGTGGAGTTTGCCACTTATTCGTCATTATTCTGATCAGTTGATGACAAGCTAACGCCTCGATCCGGAGCCACCTTCATTTGATGCAGGCGATGGTTGCTCTCGTTCCACCATTGTTGCTCGCCTTCTCACATATTGCGATAGTAAACCATTTCGGATATGTACTTCTATCTCATCCCTCAAGTGTCTGCAATCTTCGTACTATGATCATTTAGCTCGTGGAATAAGCAATACTTGTCTGATCTTCTTTCACTGTTGGTCGGGTCCCTCCTCATTGGCTTTCGATAAGGAACCTGCCCCATGGTGTCCTGGTAGATCAGCTCCAAAGTTTCATTCAACTCCGTATAAGAGGTGAATCTCGGTTCCTTTCGCGGCTGCTTTGGTCCATCATCGTTATCCTCGGCTTTCCGTTTCCCCTTATCCTTGCCTGAATCTTTTTCGGGCGGATCTCCGCTTTTGACTGCATAAACATCAACTCCCTCTCCTTCCTCTCTCTCAGCATTTGCATCCTCTTGCCGTAGGAACCTTTCTGCTTCATGATAAAACTCTCCTAGATCCATGGGTGAATCCCACTTAAATGAGTTTTTGAATTTTGTGCCATCAGCTATGCCAGATACAGCTGCCATTAAAACCAAGGATGGATCTGGTCGATCCACCGACGTTGCTGTTGCATTGAATCATGTCAGAAAGCTCCTCAAAGATTCCCCGGCTGTTTGCTTCAGTGTCGTCAAACTCATCACATTCTTAGGTCTTGAAATGTGGACTCTGAATTGCCTCATAAACTTCTCAGTCAACTCGGTCCATGTTCTAATGGAACCGCTCTCCAATTGCCTGAACCATAGTGATGCTATGTCCGTCAGATATAGTGGGAAACATCGGGCCATGATCTCCTCTTATGCCACAGTACTTCCATATGCCGCATATACTTCGCCAGATAAACAGCAGGGTCCGTCCTTCCATCGTACATCTTTAATGTCGGTAGCTTGAATTCTGATGGATTCCTAGCCTGCCTAATTGCGGGAGTGAAGGGGCTCTTGTTAACATCTTCCAGATCTCTATTCACTAGTCCGCCTCTCATGGCTTGTCTGACCATCTCCGCCAATCTATCACTGTCATCTAGCTGCAATCCTTGTCTGTTGCCTCTGATCTGCCCCCCAAGTTCGCGAGGGAATCCTGGAATCTACTCTCCTGGACGAGCGTCCATTCCTTTATCAATGCCGTGTTGAACAGCTCCACCTGGTATTCTGCCTGAGGTTGGATCAACATGCTCCTGGGGAGTGCCTTCTAGCTCTGAGGTTGCCCTTATGGTCTCGTTCTGTTCTGGATCCTGGTTGTTCCATGCTCCTGATCCCTATCTCTAGCACCCCTTGTAGTGGCGTTCTCTTGACTCTGCACTCTTGCTTGTCCAATCTACTGGAGTAGGTTCTGCATCATCTCTTCTTGCCTTTTCAGCATTCCCTCCTACATAGCTTCCATCATCATCTCCATCTCGTCTCGGGTGATGAAGACTGGCTTGATTCGCTTCTGAGGAAGCCTCCTGACTTCCTTCATGCTGGCTTCTTTCTGCTCTCGGTCTTCTTGTTGATTGCTTCACCGTAGCTTTCCAGATCCAAAGTTCAAGTTGTAGAATTCCTGAGTTCAGCTTTCAGTGAAAGCACCAAAGTGTTTGCGCCAAAATTGATCACAAACACCCAATTGTCGATGAAAGCACCCGTTTACAATCACAGATCACAGATCACAGATAGCAAATATGTAAAGAAAATAAATGTGAAGAACACTCAAAAAATTAAAAGGAAAGCAGTGGAAAGACAAGATTTATAGTGGTTCGGCGTTGTAGCCTACGTCCACTTTGAAGGATTTTCTGTTTTATTGATGGTTCTCGCTGGTTACAATGAGTTACAATAGTAGAAGTGAAGTACAAAGATAATCTCGGCAGAGTCTGGGCGTAGGAGAGCAAAAAAGATCTTTTTCTGTAGGTTTTGGGATGCTATTTATAGGCGTAGGCTGCAAATATCTCGCTCAGATCTCGGGAGACCTCTTCTGGCACGTGGGTGGCCCCACGCGATCGATCCCATGTAATTTGCACTCGGTCCGTGATCGATACGAACGAATTTCGTATCGATCAAGATTCGGTCCAATCGAGTCGAAATTGGGCATGAACATTCTTTAGGTTGTACGTAAACTCCTGTGAAAATTTGGTGGCATTTGGACTTGTAGATTGTGGGTTATGATCGATGCAAATTCGAGTTTTCGGTAGGCGGTGGGATTCGTATCGATCCTTTTGTATCGATCTATTCGTATCGATCTGGGCACGTGCCTGTAAGTTGACGTGGCGCTATCTCCTCGGATTAATCCACTTTTTATGCCGAACGATCGAGTCTTCTCTATGTATACGCCTTGTTCATATCGACCTGGTTGAGCCCCATTTCGTATCGACTCAGTTCGCCCCCGCTCGTATTGATTGTAACTGCTTTGCTTTGTTCGTATCGATGGCAACTACTCTGCCCTGTTCGTATCAATGGCAACTACTCTGTTCGTATCGATCGCTAGCCGATCGATACAAAGTAGTGGCTTTGTTTGGTTTTGATGGATACGGAGTGAAGTTGGTTGATCGATGTGAACAGGTTGAAGATTACGGATACGAAGAAAGCCGCTTCCTATGGATACGAAGTATGTGAATCTGGATGGATACGAAGTGGACTTACTTGCTACTGGTCGATACGAAACTGTGCGCAGTTGATGGATTCGAACAGGATCGATGCGAAGGATGTCCTTTCTTGTTTGTTTGATGGATACGAACAATGGTTACCTGATCGATGCGAAGGATGTCCTTTCTTGTTTGTTTGATGGATACGAACAATGGTTACCTGATGGATACGAAGAAGGCCACCATTGATCGATACGAACATGAGGGATACGAAGTGAGGTTGATCCATTTGATTTGCATCGATCATATCTCGAGCATACGAACTCCGATTGACTTGAAATTTGAAATGTCAGCTTTCATGGCTTTGCTTGTCGTGTCATACCAATTGTAGCTCGATCTGGACAGGGGGCAAAATTTACCAGTATCCATAGCGAACCTGTATATAGCTGGCATTGGAGGAGAACTGTCTTTAGTTTCCAGTCGATCTCTTGCTGCCACGGCCTTGCCAAAAGACGGGATAACAGTGATCATGCTTATTATCTGTGAAAATCCAGCGTTGATCATTGTGCAGTCGATTGGGTTAAATCTGCCTGTGTGTGGCCTTGCCTAAAGGCGGGTTAACACATCTCTATTAGTTAATAGGTTGCTATCAAGTTTGAGTTATATTTCATACGCTCTTCAATAAAGACTTTGATGTAAAAAACAATAACTTTGTGAGTTCTATAACATGAAGTAAAGCATTTTAAAAATCATAAAAATCATAATGACATTAGTAAGTATTATTTTCTTTGAGATGTTTAAATAAATGTTTGCTAGTACTACAACGATTCTAAAAGTGTAACTAAATGTAAAATTTATAATAATATTAACAAAGTCTTTTTATTATTAAAACATGTTTTCATTAATCTGTTTTAAAGCTGTAATTCCTCGATCTTGTTTTCATATCCATTCTCATATTCGCTCCAACTCTTGATTTCTAAGCTCAAGATTCATATAGAAGTGCGGTATGCTGGTTTGACCAAAAAAAAAAGTGAACCCATTAGGTTATCAAAACAAAGTCAATTTTTGCCACCAAAATAAAATATGTTTTTCGACATCTTTCTGCCATAACTAAAACTTAATATTATGTCGCTTTTAACTGAACCAAAGTTTTCTCCATTTTGGCACTTGTTTGTTGGAATCCATATTGTTCTTCAATGTACGGGCACTGAAGGTGATTTTTTTATGATTTCAACATGACTGCATCAACATTACTCATTCAAATTCTAAAAAATTACAACTAAATTACTACCAACTAAAGCTCAAATCTAAAAAATTACAATCAAACCCCATCATCGCTTGTAACAAAATAAATTGAACACTAAAAGACGGAACCCAGTGCACGAGACTCACGTACGATAGCGGACTCTGGGGAGGTCGATAATGTACGCAACATTTTCTTTACATTGCGAAGAGGCTGTTTCCGGACTCGAACCTGTACGCCTGCATCACCATGCGGGTGACCTAACCGTTGCGCCAAGGCTCCACCTCAGATTGAACGTTGAACCAAGATTTAATAATGGTTCAACCAACGTTTGAGGTTTATTAATTTTGCAAATGAGTATTGGATAGTGATGATCCATTTCTTATGAAAAGATATTTGCAAAATGGGTGTTGTCAACTTCCAACCAAATAAATTTGAAAAGAAAGGCTTCGTTGAGGTGTTTTTAGCGATTTTGATCATTATGAATGGCTTCGTTTTTTAGGTGTTGAGAAAATCCTATTTGTAGATTTTTGGTTATAAAACTAGTCAAAAACTAGATTAGGGTAAGTTTTGGCTGTATTTCTCAACCACTCAAATAGATGGTTCTTGTGAGTTCCTCGAATTTATGTCAATTTTACCTTTTATTACAACTAAAATTTATCTCCTTTTTATGTATTTCAAAAATACTATTTATTTATTTTCATCATCTCAAAATCAATGAAGTCTTTTTAACAAATAAATCCCTCTTTTAATAATTCCAAATCCAAATCTACAGCAATGGAATTTTTACTATGTTTTTCTAATAAAATTTGTTTTAAAAAAATTGTAGCTATTTGATCTTGCACAATTAGGACTAGTATTTTTTACTGTGTCATGGATTCACATATGAATTATGGATTGAAATTTAATTTCAAACTTGGACTAAGCTGTCAAAAGATTACATTCAAAGAAAAAAATCATAGTTTTAAATATTGTTTGAAGAACATGATATTTCAACTATATGAAAATTACAGTCATGTGTGTATGTGTTTTTATTCTTGAAACAAACTCCAAGAAGTAAGCAAAAAAATAACTCCAAATTATGTATTGATAAGTTATAAAAACAGGTGATCAAAACCAATCAAAACCGAAATTCACGTTAACGGTCAAAACCAACACCCTCAAAATCTCTCATAATCGATGCTACAAAACTTTCAATTAGAACGAATTATTCAAGGAGTAAGGAATCAAAAGGCAAAATGAGCACCAAAAATTAAAAAGGGTATTTTAGGTATTACAAGTAAAATATGAAATTAGTCTGTGGTGTTAAGGGTGGAAATGTTTTAGATGCTCGCTATTATGCTATAAAATAAATTTGCGGAAATGTTTTGGAAGCTCACTATCAAAATTATCAGACTACAAAATGATTGAAGTGCTAATAGACTAGTGGTGCCCACTAGTTAAGGGATGGACATGCCTCAAATATAGCACGATTATTTTTAAATGAGATTTTTGGCACATGCGACGCACGTGCATATAGAGATATCTTTCAATAAAGATATAATATGATCTAAAATCATTTAATTCCAATTTGCATGATGTTTCTATTAAAGTATATCATAACATTACAAAATAATGTGGTAAATATTTTTGTTGGAACTAAGATTCGAACTCGTGACGTCATTTAAATATTTGTATTTTCAAATGGAAATATTGACTTTCAGCGTTAGCGGGATTTGAGCTCGAGACCTCGGCTATATGTAGTAAGGGCATTTTGAGAAGTTCGCGATCAGATTGAAAAATTGTTAATCTATTCCGATCATCAATTAAGAAGATATAATACCTATAACCACGAGCGTGGATCCTTCAATAGCTATTTGCATAGATCTTCATATTGAAAACACGAGAGTAAAATATTGATCCTTGACAACGGACAAGAATGGATTCATATGAGTAATAAATTCCAGTTGCTATAAAATGTCAAATGAGGGGAATAAAGTGCAACCAGATGTGATACTAAATCAACAAATGTTAGTAGTATAAAAACATGTGGCAGCTTTAACAGTTAATTACAAGTCCACATATTCTTGTATATACTTGATTGTGGCTAATATTACCTGTATGCTGATCTTCAACGCATTGAAATACTGTTTCCACGCAATGCCTATGTTGAGCCATAATTGTCTCATTTTCTGGCATAAATGAAAAATTCCTAATGATATTTGAAGCAGCAACAGCACATTGCTGTTTCTCTGCTCGTCCTTCATCATCTATGTTGAACAATCCATCATCGTCAAACCACCACTCAAAATGATTCTTACGCTTCTTAGTAGAAGGCTCGGTGATAGATGAACCACTTCCAGTGCTGAAATATGGAATATTCAAACTATAATTAGAAAAGCTGCAGTTTTATTGCAATTTAAGTCGGCAAATATGCTAAACATGTATCATCATAAAATAGCTAAGCAATTCGTATTAGCAACAGCATATTTCATAGATAATTGGTTTGGTCCATAAGGTAAACATATGGTATCTAAGTCAACGATTTTATTTTAGAGGAAAAAACACAAACTGTATAAAATGCATGGTTGTAACTTAATAACTCAAAAACAAGGGTAGTGGAAAAGGTACAGCCAAAACCATATACACCATA
Organism: Allium fistulosum; assembly: GCA_030737815.1. Classification (NCBI taxonomy): domain Eukaryota; kingdom Viridiplantae; phylum Streptophyta; class Magnoliopsida; order Asparagales; family Amaryllidaceae; genus Allium; species Allium fistulosum. The sequence goes on from CM060905.1 coordinate 93,949,450, forward strand.
CCCACTGTGCAAAGCATTATCGGACTCGTATTTGTTTCCAAAACCTGTAACCTGAGCAGCCCCTAACAATCTTATTCTTGAAGGTTTAGTGGAGTCCCAAGAAGAAGTAATGTCACGCCACTCATCGACCTGTATCATTGTATAATTAAGCACGACAAGAAAGTATTGCTTTTAATCTAAAACAGAAAAGAAAAGCAAGTATTGGTTTTGTTCTTAGGTGAGCATAGAACTATAGAAGATAAAGGTTTCATTGGACTTGCAAGGAAAGAAGTATAATACACTGGTTATTGATAACTTTGGGACATAAAACCACAGCACATAGTTATCTCCAAGCTGCTGGTAAACGTTAGGTAGGTATAATATAAATGCTAGATATCTTATGAACACCGCAATGTTAAATAGGTAATACCCTTACCTAATGGTTCCACATTTCACATACTCAATCTAGTTTCAAAATGAAGTACAATAGAAGATAAGTGATCAAACAAAAAAGGAACAACTTGGTTAGTCAAAATAAGAGGATAACTGCACTTACAACTTGAAGAAGAGCATCTAGAAGCCCTGGTATCTTAGCAAGAGGAGTGGCTTCTTTGCGTGTATCATCCTTCTCTTTAAAAGAAAGTACTGTAAGAGTGTTCAGAGCCCATGTCAAGTCACTCTTTTGTCCACTTTGTAGAGCAAGGACTATCCTTTTGTTGGTCTGTTCTGCAGAAAAATAAGTATGAATATCATGATTGTATATATGGATTATTGGGTCCCTGCTGATTAAATTATCTACAGGAACAGACATGTGATGACCCGTAACCATTAGGAAGTTAAATGCATGTGGAAACATAGAGATGAACGTTTGGGTAAAAGATTCAGCCTTTAAGCATACAGGAGGATGCAGTTGAAGCTATCCCATATATCTGACAACATATGATTCCAAAATACAAAGATCCTCCAAATCTCATGTTTGTTCATTTTCTCCAAACATACATCAGAGAAAAAAAATATCATGATGCAGCATGAAATCCATCATCGTCAAACCACCACTTGAAATGATTATTACGCTTCTTAGTAGAAGGCTCAGTGATAGATGAACCGCATCCACTGTGGAATTACTATGATTCCAATCTCATAAATGAAATATTCCAATTCATATAGCAAGCACATGGAGATAGCTAACAATTATTTTGTTCATACAATGCGTGGGCGTAAAAAAATAAGTAAAATAAACTCAGAAACATGACATGCATAAAAAATAGTGTTTGCAGCTTCAATATTACTTGGTAAGTGTATGCCTTAATTTTCAGTATTAGTGACTATATTTTGCATTTTTACAGACCGTAGTCTACACCCATTCTTTCGCATATGTCAAATGAATGCCACCAGAAAGGTCATGATGTATTTTTTTTAACAGTTAAAACTAAGTTCAATTCTAACTCTACTACAAAGAGTTATACATTTTCAGCATTCAAATTCATGGTTCCAAGAATTGTCAAATGGCACCTTTAGGGTTCGTTGTTGTGTAATAAATAATTTAATGACTAAAAATAATGGAAAGCCATGTATACCTTGAAATATGAATGTTGTTTTCACAATTATAGAGTACAAATGTTTTTTTGCTCATAGATACATCATAGAACAACCATCACCGATACAAATATTATTTTTCCATCGTTGAAGTTTGAAAGTATATGGATTGTGAACATTAACCCATGGATCACCACTGAAATAGCAAATTTTATCATTTAGGGTTGCTTTCTCAATGAGCCCTGAAATGAAGAAGCACTTTCTTGAATTATGTTTTAGAGAAGTGGACCGCCATGGGCATAAAGAAACATCTCGTACAAAAGATTCTTTGACAAAATTAGAGGCGGAGTTCAATGAATGATGGAATGTGAATTATATGCATAAAAACATTTCAAAATCATTTTGACTACTTAGGACTCAATCACAAGCTTCCGTGAATAATATGCATGATCATATTGTTAATTCTCTAACTAGTGCTAGTGATAACAAAAATATGGAACTACATTACATAATCGATAGTTTTTTAGGCTTTGTTGTTTGTGTTATGGATCTCGAGACATTTCTACTTATATTTTCTAGTTGTTTAGTATGTTTTGTATATGAGTTGAGGATAAAATTTATTTCATTTAAAAAGTTTCAAAAATGAAAACAAACAACTTTTCTATATTCAAAATTATTAAGCTCAGCATTCAACATCCAGAGCATTCAGGGTGCACTCACAGTAATTAGTTACCCCATTCTCACGTCAGACACGCCAAACACCTATGACGCGAGAACAAGGCAACTGTTGCATTTGAACCGGTTGGGGCGTGGGGGAAATGAACTGTTGGCATCTGACGCGTCAGCCACCAACGATTCATTTTCAACAGTCGTTTTCTCCCTATATAAACACCTCCACCTTCGCCAACATCTTCACACCAAATCTAATCTTCTCCAAGGCAAATCGAGATTTCCTATCCAAAATTTCAAGTTTTTTTTATATATTTGCGTTTATTTCGAATATCTTTAGAACATGTATTTTTCTAGATTTTCTTTTCAAATTTTTCCTAATTTGTCTTTTTATTTACATGCCAACACGTCTAGAAGATAAGCGTAGCAGAGATGCGTATGCTGCGATGGAGCTGCGGTCATACAAGAAGAGACCGAATTAGAAATGATGATATATGTGATAAACTTGGAGTAGCACCAATTGAGAAGAAGCTAATTCAACATCGCTTAAGATGATTTGGACATCTTCAACGGAGGCCGCCTGAGGCACCTGTGCGCGTTGGAATTATAGGTCGCGTCGAATGCTCAAAGAGAGGTAGAGACTGACATGAAAGGAAGTAGTAAAAAGGTATTTGAAGTATATTCGAAGAGCTGGTGTCGGACAGGAGCGCGTGGAAGTTAGCGATCCACGTACTGGAACCATGAGCTATGAGTTTTTTTAAGTTTTAGATTATAGAACTATGGAACATGAACCTATAGTCTTTGACCAATATTACTATTAGTACCACTATCACTATTAGTATTATTATTATTATCATTTGTTATACATATATATATGTATATATTTATTTATCTTTATTTTTATTTTACTTAGTTATTATTATTATTAATTTACTTATTTGGCTTTATTTTGTTATTGTTATTATTATGGCTTTTAAATTGACTATCATTTAGTTTTTGGTTCTATCTATAGCCGACCCTAACTTGTTTGGGAATAATGGCTTAGTTGTTGTTGTCGTCGTCTTTTTATTTACAGTCGTGTGAATCCTTCGATTCTTCGTCCAAAGCCATGGCTGATTGGACGACGAACGAACGCTAGCATCCATTGACATCTGCGCAGAAATGATCAAAAGTAGGCATGGAACAGTCAGGTTGCAAACGTTCTTAACGCCCAAGAAGGCGTTAACTTCAATGGATTGCAAATAAAGAACAAATTGAACAACCTGAAGTGAGTTTGGTCTCAACGAATAAGCTGCTACAAACTGAAGGCATGGTCCGGAACATAGAAAAGGACACCATGGATGGAAACAAGAAGTGGTGGAATACCATGGCCAAAAAATTCAGGCTTCCTTCTCCGCTAAAGTTTGGAGATGAACAAGATGCACTGTGGTTGTTTAAGGACGCTACAATGCAAATATCTTGTCCATCTGTCCTCCAACTAATTTTAATACCTAGTTGTATGCCGACTTTCTTAATGGGCTGGAGATGAAAATGGGTGTTGCTAGCCCTCATATCATACCACAGAGACGACCCTCTGATGCTACTTCATCATCTAGGCCCAGACGATCCAGACTGCAAACGCCGACCGCTTCGGTTCATGACTTTGGGTTCCAGCATATGGTTGCACGGTTTACGGCGCTAAGGGAATCTGGTGACATTTCTACAAGCTAAGAAATTTCGTATATTTTGGCACACCCACAAATGGATTACACGATTGTCCGCACTATGATCAATTATGTAGACGTTAGAGAGTTGCTAAATTACCTAGTGAAATGTCTGTCGTAACCGTTCCTATTCTATTTGCATTATTTATGTACTTGTTGTTTTTTTTTAATTGCACTATATCAGCTTTTATTTTAAAAATGCAATGCATCGGTTTTTTTTAGTTCAGTGGTTTTCTTCGCATTAGTTTATATTTTATTATCAACTATTAACAATTGTTCTATAATATTTAAAGTAAATAAAAACCAAACATACAAATACATACAAACAATCATTCCCCTTTCCATTACCCCTTTCATAACACAAAAACTCATTACACTTTCATTAACTTACTCCTTTTAGATTGCCACTTTCACTTAACAAATAACATTCTCTGAGCATTAAAAAAACCGCAACCTTAATCTTATGTGAAATTGCTCCTGAAAACAAAAAATAAAGAATACGAAACATGAGAGGAAATGTGAGAAGGAGATACCGGAGAAAGCAGGGAGGTGGAGAGAAGGGCCAAGAAGGGAGGCGGCGGTGGACGAATCTACGCCCGTAGCGGCGGCGGCGGCCAAGCTCGCGCTCGTGCTGCCGAAAGGGCGTCCTCTCTTTGCCGGAGTTTGACCGACAGGGGATGCTGCGGCCCCAGAACCGCCTTTGCTTGCTCCTGCTTCTCTCTTCTGCATCTCTCCTACTTTTTTTTTCCCCTCTATTCTTTCTTCGTCGAATTAAACATCAAAATCGAAACCCTTAATTGAATTGGGCTTTGGTAAATCAAGGGCCTGGTATGTAGGAACTGATTACAGGGTACTAGCTGAAAGCTATTGCGTCAGGCCCAGCCTTTTAAGTGGCCGAAAGTTTCGCTTTATTTAAAGAGAAAAGTTCAATCTTAAATTATCGACAACTAATCAATCAGTATTTTTGGGTTGTCCATTTTGCATTGGGGAAGAAAAATGAATACATGGAGTATTCATTCTTTCTGCTACCTAAATACTAGGCTAGTATACGAGTTTGAAACTTTGGGAAGTGTATTGATCCCAATGGTCATTCATATCTATATCTAAATGAACTCGTATCGCATCCTTTCAATACATAAAAATTTTAGGCTGCGGTTGATTTACCATTTTTAGTTTTGGATTTCGTTCATACAAAAATACGCACGACACGTGTATATTATTAAAAACGATCAACTTAGAAAATGAAGTTTACATAAAAAATAGAAACAACATTTTTATATTTTTCGTGTTTTGGAAAATAGCGGAAGCACGATCATTCCGCCGTCCCTCCATCCCCTCCGTCTTCGGTTCTATCTTTCCCTAGATCCGAATGAAGGCCTGGCAGGAAACCCCTCTAATCTCATAGCTTCAATCCACAGAGGACCATACCTCATTGGGAAAAGAAAAAGGGAAAAGAAAAAAAAAGCACAAAAGCGGTATGTACAAGAGGCAAAAGTAGAGCAAAGAACCAAATTCCATGTAAAGTCGAAGTATGCTCAGGACATAATCTTCACTGCTGCTAACGTCGTTGGAGTAGTTTCTCTGACTCGTGACAATTATGCTGCAGATCTCAAACTGCACCATGAAGAAAATCTTTGTAGATTCTGAGAGTTCTGTCGGTGTCATCTTCAAATCTGCATTAGACAAGATGAAGGTTCCGGTGGAAGTACTGAAGCCAAGCTCCGAACCAATTTACGGCTTCAACAATACTACGATTGTCCATATTGGATCAGCACGTCTTCTTGTCACTGTTGGAACTGCCACTCTTCATAAATTATTTTATGCAAGCTTCCTGATCATTGATCAACTGTCTCCAAATAATGCATTTTGGGAAGGCCTGCACTAATCAACATAGGGGCAATAAATTTTCAAAAAGATTTGCTCATGAAGTTCCATACCCTAGTGGGAATAGGATCGATTAAGGGGGAACAACTGATAGTTGGAGAATTATACAATGTAAACCTTCATTCTAGCAATAAAATTGTTCAAAATTATTCTGTTGTCTCTTCTAATAATTGTGATGATACTGACGAAAAAGAAATCAAGCCAGTTCCAGGAACTGCATTGGTATAGAGTACCAAAACTGATGCTGAAATAGGTCATTCTACGACCACAACATTAGTAAAGAAAGAGAAGAGGGAGCATATGCACATGATTGGCACTGATGAGTATAACTCAGTCTATGAGCAGTATTTTTTCAAAGAAGCTCAAAAATAAGTACTCTTCACCACTTCTCGGTCCAAAGAGAAAGAAGAAAGTGAAATAGATCCAAGATTAGGGGAAACAAAGAGAGAGTTAAAGTCTTTGGATGGTCTTGAAGATATACAGATAGATCCTAAAGACCCCACAAAGGTTCTCCAGGTAGGAAAAAACCTCAGCGTAGAAGCCAGAACAAAATTGATATACTTCCTCAAGAGATCAACTGATGTTTTTGCTTGGGCACACTCAGACATGGTAGGGATAGATCCAGCTATCATATGCCACACACTCAACATCGATCCTAGTCAGGCAAAAGCGTAGAACTCTAGATCAGGAAAGGTATAATGCTCTTCATAAAGAGATTAAGAAGCTGAAAGCAAACAAATTCATCCGGGAAGTATATTACCCGAAGTGGATCGCCAACCCTGGTCTTGTGAAGAAGTCCAATGGGAAATGGAGAATTTGTGTAGACTACACCAACCTCAATAAGGCCTGCCCTAAGGATATCTTTTTTCTACCTGGAATTGATTAATTAGTGGAAGCAACTAGTTGATCGAACTATCTCATTCATGGACGCATACTTCGGATATAATTAGATAGCTACGTTCAAGCCAGAAGCATACCGGTTTGGTAATGGATAAAGGCTTATACTGCTACAAAGTCATGTCATTTGCACTTAAAAATGTTGGAGTAACCTACTAGAGGTTAATTAATACGATGTTCTCGGATCGGATTGAAAAAAACGTCGAAGTATATATGGATGACATGTTAGTCAAGTCAAAAGTAGCTTCAAGTCATCCTTTTTATTTTATTGAAATTTCATTCATTTTACAAAAGAAATCAAAATTAAGACTGAACTAAAGAATAAACAAAGCAAAGTGAAATCTATATATAATGAAATGTATTATGTTTATATCCAGACTTTTTGTTGTGTGTGTGTGTAATGAAGATTAAGGCTCTGTTTTATGATTTATTATATATATATAATATAAACCTAATTGGATCTAATCAACTTTTTTAGAATTACCATAACATAATAGATTAGTGACTAAACGTTTGTAGAAATGGATAGGAGAGATTCTCCATTATGGAAAAATCGATAGAGAAAAAACCGGTTATCAGACTCGAACTGATGACCATTGCATTACAAATGTGATGCTCTAACCTTTGAGCTAAGTGGGCTCACATAACAGAAATAATGCATAAGAATTAAAGAGACTACCAGATCCCCGCTATTAGCTGTAAAGTACGTATGAACTATATATTTTTTAATATAAACTATATATCATATATTCTAGTTCACGATTATATCCATAACATAATATAATTAATAAAAAGATATAAAATTAATATTAATAATATATTTAATAAATAAATAGAATAATATGACTAAATAGAATTCTATTCTAATAATGTAACAGATCTAATAATGCAACAGGAATAAAATATCTGACTAATTTCAATTTTATTATTATACATAATAATTAGTGATGATATACATTTACATTGCTGTTATTTTTATATTTAGCATATTTCGAATTTACGTTATTTACCTTAATTTAATATATATATTTAATATATATTTTTCACATTCCATTCTATAATAAACTATAGTAAATTCGAAATACAAAAAAAAGAAAAAAATTATAATAATTTATAATAATAAGATGTTGAAAATAACAAAAAATTGGAATTCCTTTTTTAGATTTGAGAATAGTTATAATAAATAAGGTTAATTATATTTATATTATAGTTGGTCAGTCCTAAGAAAAGTATCAAATAAGGATAAAGATACAACAATAAAAATTATAACACACACTCCTCAGATGTCGTTCAAAAAAGGATGAAGATAGGACCAAAAAAACAATAAGAAAGAATATCGACCCTTCCAGTATTCCAAAGCACGCTCTAAAAATAAAAGAGGAGAGGGACGTATATATATGAGGTATATACCTCTTTATATTAAATTGTGGATACATCAATGAAAGAATCATTTCTGATTGAAACAGTGATGATTCATACAATAGAGGTGGAATGAGAGGGGATAGCCAAAGAAATAAAATAGGCATACACAATATTTTAATATAGGAACCACTATATAATGAACTCAATGGTCCCAAGATAAATGAAAAGGTTGGGTAAAATTACAACTGGATCCTTTGTTTAAAAGTCTAAAAGGGGGATATTGCCAAATTGGTAGACGCTACAGACTTGATTGGATTGAGCCTTAGTATGGAAACCTATTAAGTGAAAACTTCCAAATTCAGAGAAACCCTAGAACTAAAAATAGGCAATCCTGAGCCAAATCTTTATTTTTTGAAAAACAAGGGTTTAAAAAATCGAATAAAAAAGGATAGGTGCAGAGACTCAATGGAAGTTGTTCTAACGAATGGAGTTGGCTACATTGCGTTGGTAACTCAAATTCTTCTATCACAAAAAATGATTAATCGGACAAGAATAAAGAGAGAGTCTCATTCTACATGTCAATAGTGACAACAATGAAATTTATAGTAAGAGGAAAACCCGTCGACTTTAGAAACCGTGAGGGTTCAAGTCCCTCTATCCTCGGAAAAAAGCCTCTTTTAATTCTTTACTATAATTCTTTTTTTTATAAGTGGTTCAAAGAAAACAAAGAAAATTCAATATCTTTCTTATTCATTATACTCTTTCGCAAATAGATCCAAAGTGAATTATTCACAGCCCATCTCATTTTCCTTACATTCACAATGAAAGTCTTCTTTTTGAAAATCGAAAAAATTAGGGTAGCTTAGTTGTGTGACGCCCCACCTCTATACTCACACTAGCCAAGGACACTACGGGGTAATGTCGTTAACTAGCAAGATGAATAAGGCTGTTGAGGAGCGACCATCTGTGTAATTGCTTTGTGCGAGTACCGATATGTCAGATAATATAACTTACATTTCATTTTAAGAGGAAATCAGACATATCCAATACAAACTCAAAGCTACCACACAGTGGCTATGAGGCCTTCGGAAACAAATATAGAAATAAACATAACACAAATCAGTCACAGACATTCATATCACAAAGGTGGAAATAGATATGAACATATCACATAAAAGTGTACAACAAAGTAATGGTCATATAAGATCCATTACGTCACAAAAGAATAGATACAAGTGCCAGACAAAAGATTATGTATACATCAAGGAGTCTCTATCTTGAATGTATAAAAGCAAAAACTATTAAGCTAAGTAGTTAGCCAAAAGTCAGATAATAGTCCCAGATGAGGAGTCAAGCAGAAGCACCTGTAACATCTCGGTCTGACCCGAGTATTATTTAATAAGAAAATAATAAACGGATCAGTCTAGCTATAAACATCAGTTAAATGAGATAGGGTAAGAGATATAACAAAAACGTATGATAACCATAATGCCATACTGTGACAAGTATACATTTAATAACAACAAAGTCATACAATATCTCAAGGATCTCAAAGCACCAAAAAGAATATCATATTCTTTATTTTACTCACCAAACCCCAAATATTGACAAACATACCATTGCCAATCACAAAAAGAGGTGAAACACAAATTCTAGATTTCGTCAACCAGAAATCCATAAATCACAAAGGGGGAGGCCTGTCATAAACGGGAGCATGAAAACTCACCAACACGTGTATCACAAATGGAACGCTATTCCATGGTCGCTAACCATAACTTCAGAGCAACGACGCAGTACAATAACGGTACGTCCGATGAACCAAAAAGAGCCGGGACATCGATGTAGTACAATAACGGTACATCCGATGAACCGAACACCATAAAAGAACATGGGTCGCTAGCCCATAAAAGAAATGAGACGAAACTCAATAAAACGAGGTAACGTCCCCCATGTGGACAAAGAGACATCGCACATTGCTAGTCTAAACCACAAAATGATCATCATTGATCAATAAAAAGCGTCGATTACACTAAGCTAGTAAATAGATGAGTTTAGCTTAATGTCCCATAACCACTAGCTTAACTTAAATATTTATGAACAAATTGTAGATTTCCACTCGAAAATTGTCACAAGATTTTCAATCGAATAAGTCCAAAAATTAACTGACGAAGTAAACGCAAGCGTTTCATACCACTTGTTTTACTAAGCCGTTTAATTAGATTTCTCATACGAGTGAGGTAAAGGTTTGTATATACTAATAGATTGAAAAACGGTTTTATAAACGAGCTTTGTATTAAAAATAGGGTTGAAATCATCTTTGTGAAAGAGTTTGAATATTTACTACTAGTATAGAAACCTTTGTATTTTAAAGTGACAAATCACAGAAATGATTGTAGAAACAATCAATCACCAAAATCCACATTCGACGACGTGAATTAAAACCATAAAAATCGATACCGAATCCATCAAAATGGATATTCCCAAAAATCCCGAAAAAGAAGTCATCAAAGTCGATAAATGATAACAACAACTCGGATCATCAAAAATTGATTAAAAACCGAAAACCCACACAAAACTGCCTCAAATAGGCAGAAAGTACATTTCCCAGATTCAGTCGACTGGACTGAATAGGTCAGTCGATTGATCCATGCCCAGAAATTCTCGGGTTCCAGGTTCAGTCGACTGAACTATATGGTCAGTCGACTGACGCTGGAACAGAAAGTTTTCTGTTCCCAGGTTCAGTCGACTGACCAATACGTTCAGTCGACTGAACTGTCTTTTGCAGCATTTCCAACCTAGCCCCATGAAGGGCAAAAATCCACACCGGAGTGATCGGACGAGCAACGAAGACTAAGGGTTTATGCCAAGCGACAACCCAGCCATATAGGCTCTTCAATACACCCCAATAACATGTTCAAAACATCAAAGATAGGATTTTTAAAGATTTGACTTCAAAACACCAAAAATTGGAATATTCATCAAACCAATTCAATTCAAAAGCAAATGGTCAAGGAATGGATGTTATGAATTACCACCAAACAACTATCAAAGATATAGACATAGATGTGAGTTCAAAAACTCACCTTTAAACCCAAAAACACAAGAGAGAAGCTATAGAGCAAGGCAAGAACAATCACTCTTCTATTTTAACCCAAGAAGCTTTAATCTAAGCTCCTCTTAGATTTTGAAGCTAGAACTTGAGTTTGCAAATGAATCTAGGGCTTAGGAATTTCTAATTCCTTTTCTCTTCCCCCATTTTTCTAAAGCTTGAAGTGTTAGGAAATGATAGTGTATGAAGAGGAGAGGGGGTGGAGTTAGGATATAAGATGAGTTGGGTTAGTGGGCTGAAACCCAAACCCAAAGCCCTAAGTGAGAATGTCTAAATTTTACTCAACTCCAAACATATCGATGTTTATACTCAAAAAGGTCGCAAATGTCATTTTGAACTCAATGGAAGTGGTTTTGAGTTCTAATTCGACCGTTTGCAAAAGGTAGCATTTCGGTCTTAAATCCGACTAACGATGCTATATTTAAATAAAACATTTAAGTATTCAATCGTAAAATATGCGGGTTGTTACAGACTCCCCTCCTTAAAGGAATTGCGTCCTCGCAATCTTAAGAAATAAACAAAAAGTAACAACCATAAAAGCATATCAACACAAAAGAAGAAATTTGAAATAAGAAGTTCACCTTAAGGAGCACGAGAGAGCAAGTCCGGATGTGTTCGCTCGATGAATTCTCTGGACTCCCAAGAGCAATCCTTAGGATTTGAGGACCATTGAACTTTTACAAGAGGAGCATCTTTATTTCGAAGGCGTTTGACCTCTGAAGCAATGATACGAATAAGATGTTGCTCATAAGTCAAATTAGGCGAAACTTCAATTTCTTCGATAACACCGGGCTCAAGAATAGAATCGAAATCTCAAAGGCATTTCCGTAGTTGAGAGACGTGGAATACGTCATGAATAGCAAAAAACTGAGCCGGTAATAAAAGGCGATAAGCCACGGAACCAATGCGTTCGGTGATGGGAAATGGGCCAATATATCGAGGTGCTAATTTTCCCGATCGACTGAAACACACAACACCCTTCATAGGCGAAACACGAATAAACACAAAATCTCCCACAGAAAATTCTAATTTCCTTCTTCGATTATCGGCATAGAATTTTTGCCTACTTTGAGCTTCTTTCATCCTATGACGAATAAGGTCAATCTTTTCTGTGGAATCACGAATAAAATGTGGACCTAAAACCAGCTTCTCACCGGCCTCGAGCCAACATGAAGGAGATCGGCATGGCCTTCCGTAAAGTGCCTCGAAAGGTGCCATACCAATACTAGATTGGAAGCTATTATTATAGGAAAACTCAACAAGAGAGATATGATCTTCCCAACTTCCACCAAAATCAAGAACACATGCATGAAGATCTTCAAGAGTTTGATTCACACGCTCGGTTTGTCCATCGGACTGAGGATGATAAGCGGTGCTAAAATTAAGCTTCGTTCCCAAAGCTTTTTGAAGACCTTTCCAAAATCCACTCGTAAATAATGGATCACGATCGCTAACAATAGAAGTAGGAACTCCATGCAATTTAACAATTTCCTTAACAAAGAGTTTAGCCAAAATAGGTACGGTCCGATTGGACCGAACGGAAATAAAATGGGCGGACTTTTTAAGTCTATCAACTATCACCCATAGGCTATCATGACCCGAACGAGAACGGGGAAGGCCGTTAATAAAGTCCATGGAAATTTGATCCCACTTCCATATTGGAATTTCCAAAGGTTGCAGTAATCCACCGGGCCTTTGATGTTCGGCCTTTATTAGTTGGCAAGTCATGCAACGCTTAATAAAGTTAGCAACATCAGATTTCATTCCATCCCAATAATAAAGTCGCTTCATGTCCGCGTACATTTGACTACTACCGGGATGAATGGTAAATTTAGAACGATGAGAATCTTCTTAAATATCTTTACGAAGATCACAAATATTTAGCACGATAAGTCTACCAAATTTTCGAATACCGCCACGAGCATCAATATCAAAGTCTTTCAAACCTTTGATATCAATTTTATCCCTACAACTTTGACCAAGAAGAACCAATTCGGGATCATGCTTTTGAGCTTCAAGAATGCGGTCTAAAAGAGAAAGATGAGCCTCAAGGCTACATAAAACAAGAGACGAACATTGTTGGGTGAATTCCTACCCGGAAGACCTCGAGACCCAGAGACGTGATTCATTCGGCAGCTCTCCCTCGAGTCCATTCGGCATAACTCATTCGACAATCCTCCCTCGAGTCCATTCGGCAATCCTCCCTCGAGTCCATTCGGCAATCCTCCCTCGAGTCCATTCGGCAATCCTCCCTCGAGTCCATTCGGTAGACCTCCATCCGGCAACTGCCACCGGTCCAACCTCACCATTCCACCACCGGACCAACTGCCACCGGTCCAACCTCACCATTCCACCACCGGACCAACTACCACCGGTCCAACCTCACCATTCCACCACCGGACCAACTACCACCGGTCCAACCTCACCATCCCACCTCCGGACCAAGTGATGCCGAACCAAGTCATACCAGGCCAGATCACATCAGCCCAGGCCCACCAGCGACCATACATATCCTGGACCCCTACCCCTAGCCTCACTCTATAAATAGAGGAGCAAGGGTACAACAATGGGGACAAGTTTGAGAGCTCAAGCACGGAAGGAACTTTCAAACAACTTTCTTTTACTTGTACCAAAGCTTTGTACTTGTAATCACAACAAAAGAAGAGAAATAACATATAAAGTGGACGTAGGCACATTCTGGCTGAACCACTATAAATATGCGTGTCTTTTTACAGTTTAGCCCCTGTTTTTCATATATTTGCATAAACCTCCAAAATCACTAAGAACAACATAAGATCTACTAAATCATACAACTTTGAGGTGTTTGTCCATTTTTTGTGCAAACATTTTTGGTGCTTTCACCGAGAAGTAGAAGCTCGAAGCTTCAGCTTCATCCGCTTAACAAGTTTTCCTAACAGCATCGCCCGCCACTTGGAAAACATGCCTCCCAAACAGAGAAAAGATGTTAACAAAGGAAAAAACATCGCATCCAGCAGCCTTCCTGATCCAGCTGCCGCGAATCAAGTGAATCGTCCTCCTCCAGCAACGGCAACAAATGAAGGACAGGCTAACCCAGCCACTCCTGCCACAGAACAGCCTGCAGCAATTACTAGGGCAGATTTGGATAGAGTTGTTGTTGAAGTAACTAACCGCTTCACGTCCCAACAGGAAGCCTTGGTGGACCATCTCATGTCACGCTTGAGGGACGCTGAAGAATCCAACCGCAACACTGAATCATGGGGCGAGTCCCAATCTGGAGGATCTCAGAGACAGCAAAGATCTTCCTTCTTCGAAGGAGCTAACGGCAGGAGTAGCCGTGGTAGGAGCCGAGACCGAGCTCAGCCCGAAGTTAGGCCTGAGGAAACGTTTGGTGCCGAACCCAACGGGGAAGGTACCGGGCAGAGGTCAACTGCAGCTGAGCCTGTCATGCTGCCTAACCACAGAAACACCAGTGAACGGGGCCGAGCTAGAGTTCAGCCCGAAGTTGGACCCGAGGAAGTGCTTAGATCAGAACCCAACAGGGGAAGATCAAGGCAAGGGCCAACTGTAGCTGACCCAAGCATGCTCCCAGAAGATCAAAGGCAGCCATTGGAAAATATGAGGAATGATAGACGATACCATCCCTACAGGTTGTCTGGTCGGAATCAACCCCGCAGAACGGAACCAAACTCATTTCTGTCCGCTCCAAATTCTGATGAAAGGATGGCACGCTTATTCAGAGAGTGTGTCCAACGGGAGCAAAGAGATCGAGGGATAGGCGCTAGGGTAACCAGCCCTTTCGCCCGCAATATCGAAATTGCTATCACCCCCCGAGAATGGAAGATGCCAACAATGGAACCCTACAAAGGAACCTCCGATCCTGTTGTACACTTACAGAGGTACACGCAGCATATGCTCATGAGTGGAGCCACAGAGGGAGTGCTGTGCAAATGCTTCCCGCTCTTCTTAGCAGATCTTGCTACCTCCTGGTTCTGTCATCTACCCCAAGGATCCATCAGCTCATGGGAAATGTTGAAAGAAAAATTCATCAGTCAGTTCCGCATTCATGTGGAGCAACCTAAGGACGCTTATTCCTTATCCAGCGTCAAACAGAAACCTGGAGAAAAGCTGCAGCAATACCTAACCAGATTCAACGCCGCAGCAGCCGCAGTTCAAGATGCCGATGAGAAGCTTATCCTAATGGCCCTCTGCAGTGGGGTGCATCCGGACACTAAATTTGCTAGGAGATTGACAAAAGAAAAACCAGCTACTTTACCCGATTTCTTCCATGAAGCCGGGAAATACATGAGGCTTGAGGATGCTGCCATTGAGGGGCAGTCAGGACAGCAAAGTAAGACGACCCATGGCAACGCCCCTGCTGTGGCAAGGGACGTTCGAAGAAATGATTCCAGAGACAATGCTGGGGGCAAGAAAGTAGAGAAACGCCTATATCGGCCAGGACCAAGATTCGACTCTTACACCCCTTTGAACGAAACCGTCGAAAACATCTTCCTTGCCACCCAAGGCGAAGTTAGATACAAACGCCCACCATACAAGAAGGAATCAGATAGCGCACAAAAATCTGGAAAATTCTGCCGCTTCCACGAATCCCACGGACATGATACCAACGAATGCCATCATCTCCGAGATCTGATTGAGGAACACATCAGAAGAAAGAAACTGGAACGCTATGTAAAAAGTCAAGACAGGACTCCAGCTCCTGCCAATGAAAACCCAAGGCTACCCTCATCAGGGACCGGCAGAGGCGACCGCAACGCTAGCAGCTCTAGTCAAGAGAAGATAGTGGTCCATACCATCTCAGGAGGTCCACACATCGCAGACAGAAGTTGGAAAGAGATGGAAAGATATGGGAAGTCGCTCAGAGACGATAGAGACTGTGTCAATACGGTTATAGAAGAGCGCCACCCAAAGCGGAAAGAAAGTGATGACATCACATTCAGTAAACGCGACCTAGAAGGAAGACAGTACCCTCACATGGATCCCATGGTTATCTCTGCCCGACTCGGTCCCGCCGAAGTTTACCGAATCCTGGTAGACACTGGAAGCTCTGTAAATATCCTGTTCAAACACGCATTCGACAAAATGAGGTTGTCAATGAAGGACGTATCTCCCTGCAATAAACCGCTACACGGTTTCACTGGAGATGCGAAAATGCCCATCGGGCAGCTGGACCTCTTCGTTGAAATTGGAAGCCATCCCCGCTCCGTTGTAAGGAAACAGACGTTTGTGCTGATAGAAAACCATTCGGCCTACAACGCCTTCCTAGGAAGACCAGCCCTATCTGACTTCCAGATTGTCCTAGCCCCGTGGTGCCTGAAAATGAAATTTCCAACAGACAATGGGGTAGGGGAAGTGGAAGGAGACCAAGATATTGCACGAGACTGCTATGTAACCGAACTTCGCAACAACCACAGGAGAGATAAAGGGAAAGGCGTAGAGATTGCCCTCTGCACAAAAAGCCTTGAAGCATAGCAACTAAAGAGAGCCCCTCCTCTTCGATACACCAGCGACCCTTTCAATGAATTAGACCGTAGGGACAAAGAGTAGGAGGCCACCGCCGAGCCTGCAGAGGCTATGGAGTTTATATCTGTAGACAAGCACGACTCAAGTAGGCTACTGAAACTTGGGTCGCAGCTGAAAGCTGAATTGAAGGAACAACTCATTGATTTTCTCCGCCACAACTTGGATGTATTCGCTTGGTCACACGCTGACATGACCGGAATCTCCCCCGACATAGCGTGCCACGCACTAAACATTGATCCTACCAAGGCGCCTGTAAAACAAAAAAAGAGAAGTATGGGGGCAGAGCGATCAGCAGCCCTCGATGAAGAAGTAAAGAATCTACTCGCCAATGACTTCATACGAGAAGCTATTTACCCAGAATGGATCGCCAACCCGGTACTAGTAAAGAAGGCTAATGGGAAGTGGCGGACCTGCATTGACTTCTCCAACCTAAATGACGCCTGCCCAAAGGATTGCTTCCCGCTTCCCAGAATCGACCAACTTGTAGACAGCACGGCCGGGCACGAACTCCTGTCTTTTATGGATGCATACTCAGGATATAACCAAATTCCTATGCATGCTCCCGACCAAGACCACACTAGTTTCATCACCGACCGGGGTTTGTACTGCTGCAAAGTGATGCCCTTCGGACTTAAAAATGCAGGAGCCACCTACCAGCGCCTCGTCAACAAGATGTTCGCAGGGCTAATAGGACGAACAATGGAAGTATATGTAGACGACATGCTGGTAAAATCACGGAAAGCCAAAGATCACGTAAGCCACCTGGGCGAAATGTTCCAGGTACTTCGACAGTATGGAATGAAGTTGAATCCACTAAAGTGCTCCTTCGGAGTGTCATCAGGAAAATTCTTAGGATTCATCGTCCATGCCCGAGGGATAGAAGCAAACCCTGAACAAGTCTGAGCATTAAGAGACATCAAGATACCTTCCACCCGAAAGGAAATGCAAAGCCTAAATGGAAAGGTGGCTGCCCTAAGCCGATTCATCTCCAAAGCAACGGACAAGTGCGTCCCCTTTTTCGAAGCTCTAAAGAAAGATAAAGGAAAGTTCGAATGGACGGACGAATGCTTGACCGCTTTCCTTAACCTAATCGAACACCTCCAGAAACCACCGGTACTCTCGACCCCAAGCGAAGGCGAAGAATTATACCTATACCTTGCCGTGTCATCTCACGCTCTAAGCGCTGCCTTGGTAAGGGAAGATAACCGCACGCAACGACCAGTTTACTTCGTCAGTAAAAGGTTTACTGGGGCAGAAGCCAGATATCCTAAGCTTGAAAAGTTAGCATACTGTTTACTAATCACTTCACGAAAGCTACGTCATTACTTCCAATCCCATTCCATCAAGGTTCTAACCGATCAACCACTAAGGCAGATACTCCATCGTCCCGACACTTCCGGGCGACTACTTAAATGGTGTATTGAGCTGAGTCAATATGATATCACCTATCACCCTCGCACCGCCATCAAGGGACAAGCCATGGCTGATTTCATTGCAGAATTCACTACCAACGAGGATAAGGAGCAACTGGAAATAACAGAAGATATCAAGTGGAATCTCTTTGTGGACGGTGCATCTAACGAACAAGGCTCGGGGGCAGGTGTGGTAATAATCACTCCCAGGGGAAATAAACTGCACTATGCTATAAGGTTGGAGTTCGCTGCCACCAACAACGATGCAGAATACGAAGCAGTAATAGCCGGATTAGAAATTGCTATCGAGATCGGAGCCAATTCTTTGTGTCTTCACAGCGATTCTCAGCTTATTGTTAATCAAATACTAGGGGAATTCCAAGCTCGAGAAGAACGACTCATAGCATATCTAAAGAAGACCAAGTTACTTCTCAGCCGATTGGACCACTACTTAGTCAAACACATCCCTCGGGAAGAGAACCAAGAGGCCGACGAATTGGCAAAGCAAGCAAGTATGAGAGACGTCGCCATCTTCGGGGCAGTAACTGTCTCAAAGCAAATGATCCCGAGTTTTGAGCAAGTGAATCTGATAGCTGCAGCCGAAGAAGCAACTTGGATAACTCCCATCCGAGACTACCTACAAAATGGCACACTACCCGACGGGCGTAACGAAGTCAAGAAAATCTTGAGGAAAGCGTCCCGCTACACAATACAAGGAGACATCCTCTATCGGCGCGGGTTCTCTAACCCATTATTAAGGTGTGTCGCCGGAAGGGAAGCCAAGGAAATCTTATCCAACATTCATCAAGGAAGCTGCGGAGATCACACCGGAGGGCAAACGTTAGCAAAAAAGATACTCCGATACGGATATTTCTGGCCCACCTTAAGCAAGGACGCCTTAGATTTCGTCAAGAAGTGTGACAGATGCCAAAAATTTGCTAAGATCCCTCGGCTACCAACAACCGAGATTACTCAGATGACCAGCCCTTGGCCCTTTG
Source organism: Allium fistulosum (assembly GCA_030737815.1). Classification (NCBI taxonomy): domain Eukaryota; kingdom Viridiplantae; phylum Streptophyta; class Magnoliopsida; order Asparagales; family Amaryllidaceae; genus Allium; species Allium fistulosum. Next base: position 93,968,522 of record CM060905.1, read on the forward strand.
CAGTATGGGGAATTGACTTAATCGGTGAACTGCCAATGGGTCGAGGCGGCGCCAAATATGCTATAGTAGCAGTCGACTATTTCACCAAATGGGTGGAAGCAGAACCTCTAAATAAAGTATCTTCAGCGAAAGTTATCAACTTCTTAATCAAAAATGTTCTGTGCAGGTACGGAGTCCCACTAAAAATCATATCAGACAATGGACTTCAGTTTGACAGCGAGGAATTCGCCAACTGGTGCCAAGAACACGGAATTCACAAAAGCTTCTCATCCGTAGCATATCCCCAAGCAAACGGACAAGTCGAAGCAGTCAACAAAATTCTAAAAACTCTGATAAAAAAGAAGCTCGAAAAGTCAAAGGGCGCTTGGGTGGATGAACTCCCTACGGCACTATGGGCCTACCGCACATCTTTCAGAACATCAACAGGGCACACTCCTTTCTCTTTGGCATACGGATCGGAGGCTATGCTCCCAGTTGAAACCATTGTGCCTTCCCACCGTAGGATCCACTATAACCCAGAAGAAAACGAAGAACTCCTCAACATGTCTTTGGATCTAGTCGAGGAGAGAAGGAATGATGCAGTCCTAAAAACTGCAGCCCACAAGCAAAAGGTGGCAGCACAATACAACTCCAAAGTCAAGCATCGTACCTTACGAGAAGGGGATCTTGTCCTCAAGCGAATCTTCCCTCGCCCCGGAGCACTGGACCCAATCTGGGATGGACCATATGTAATTCATAAAGATCTCCACAACGGAGCCTATATTTTGTCAACAGTGGACGGAGAGGTGTTCCAGAGGGCATGGAACATCCAACACCTCCGTCGATACTTTTCTTAACTTGTATTGCCCATATGAAGTTAATTAACAAAGAGAATCAGTGGACGTAGGCATTTTTTCGTGCCGAACCACTTTAAAAAAGCCCTGTCTCTTTTTTAACTTGTTCCTTTGTATCTTGGCTGCTTGTTAACTTTATCCTTTTCTGTTGAACAAAATCCTGAGCATATAGCATTTCTATTCAAAGCACTCCACAATGCAACTTCACGTGGACAAGCCCCAACAGGTACTATGCGAATCTATGCCCTCGCCAATGAGACACTTTTGCTCCAGCATCCCTCTGCTGCGGGTTAACTCATTGCTCGCGACGGCCCTTAAAGCCAACTGTAATGAGCCGATTATAAGCCACCGAGAAGGCCGACTATAGCCGAGGCAGCTCATTACGGCGTTAGGCTCGCCGGCGACTGTGAACCGATTATAAGCCCCAACACAAGGTGTGGCCAGCCAGGGGTAGTTCACGGTTGACGATCGGCACCCACGCTAGCCGGCCACAGTAAATCGAATAATACCCACGATTACGGGCCATAATGGCCCGGGTAGTTACTGTGCGCGATCTCGGCTCCGATGTGTCTTAAGTGCGGCTGTGGTAAAAAAGAATTAACTCCCCGCGGAGGCGTAAGATGGGTGACGAATGTCTCCAAGACCCACAGCTAGGGAAAGTGACTACAAAACCCGTTTGCCACGAACTTAAGCACACCGAAGGCCTTCCGTGATTGGAAGTTTTACTCTTTCACATATTTCAATTTTACTTAAAAAACTTTCCTCCTATCCTCTATAACAAACCATAAAGTACAGGATGCAGGGTAAGAGATACCCGCCAATGGATGCAGAGATTCACAATCAGATGGCAGGGCAGTCAACTGCTCTCCATGCTTGGTCATACAAGATATTCGAAACTGCCATTTACAAACAGAACATGAAAGGCGGTATTCTCTTCCTTTATGTACAAATGCATGACTATAATTTGATTTTTTCACACCACACGCTAACATTGCAAGTCATGAGATTATGATTTAAAACCAGAATCTGACATCAAACACAATTTAATTACAAGAATTATACATAGCTACATTTCTCATACGATATGCCGAAATAGCAACAAATATTCAAGAAATGACAAAATCAACTTGAGCTAAAAAATTACACGTCAAGAATAATGTTATTACAAGTAGCAAGAATTACAACTTAGAAGTTACTCTACTGTCTTAAGACTAACAGATACAACAATGCCAAGCCTACAAAAAGAATTTTTCAGGTTCAGTCATGGAGCTGGTTGCGTCGAAGTCTTGTCCTTGTTCTTTTGCCCGCCTGTCCGGTCATAAAAAGGATTCATTAGTGATGAGTAACCAAGTTAACAGAAAGACTAGAAAGGAAGACTTACCAGTACTAGCTTCTTGACCATCCTGGTCGTCATCCTCTACCTGCACACCCGCCTCTTCAGCAGCAAGCAGCCGCATACCCTCCTTTACCGCCACTTTCTCCTCCTTGGTGAACTGGGCCGTGACCACATCCATACTGAAGACCGTTCCACCCTCTTTATCTGCATCAGCCTTAGCCTCCTCCAAAGCCCGAAGATATGTCTTGGCCATGACTCTGGGATAATCATCCATCCAAGAGAGATTACCCTGCTTCCAAGTCCGGAAATACATGTCCTGGAGCATGTCATCCATCATTCCTTCGTTCTCCTCAAACTCCCTCATCCGAGCATCAGAGGCCGACAACCTTTCCACGGCAGCATCTCTCTCCAGTCTGTATCTCGATCAATCAGCTTGAAGGGACCTCCGCATCACCTCCATCTCTTCCCTCAACTTATCTTGAGCAAGCTCTGCAGCCCCAAGCTTCTCGGACAATTCCTCCACCTGCTCGAGATCCGCTCTCCGAACCTCATCCACCGTGGTAATAGCCATGTCAATCCGCTCTTTGCAAGCAGCTTCCATTTTTCGCAATTCGGCCCGACTGGCCTCTTCCATGGTTCTCCTTAATCGCCCAGTAGCAGCCTCATGCTGAGAAATCTGGATAGCCTGATCCGCAAGCTGCTTGGCCTGATCCGAGACCACCAATCGAAGTCGGATATTGGCGCTCCCTATCTCCTCTCCGGCCTTAACCAGCCGAGCGTGATGCCCCATCAGCTTCTTGGCCTCCTCTACCACCCGATCAATATTAGCTTTGGCCTCGTCTCCCATAGTGACTATACGAGTGGTGAGTAGATCGAGGTCTAAGGACTTGGCTTCGTCAAGTACTCGTACCATGGGGTTACGGGGGAGAAGGTGTTCACCAGTAACTTCGTCAAAAGTAATATCCTGAGAACCTGGATCCAGATCAGGGTGACCCGCGAAGGGATTACGGGCCAAGTCGGGACGGTCGATATGAATAACAGAAGGGTTTCCGGACGGGTGTGGAGAGGGTACAAACTCGCTACCCTCCTCAGTAATGTCATGAATAGGCTGAGCCGGAGGCTGAGGACCGAGCGAAGTTTCGGATAAAGGATGACTCCTCTTCCTCTACTGAATACCCTCTTCGATGACCCCAAGAAGAGGACGGTACCCGACTACATCTCCGGAGCGTTGGGCTGAGGGCTTCGGCTTAGCAGAAATTTTGGAAAGTTTATATTGCTCGAGCCTGTGTCGAAGGTCTGAAGCTTTGGGCGTCTTGCCTGCTCCTGATATAAAGAACAAGTGTCATAATCTTACATTACTATATGATTCAAGAAACGCGGTAGGTTACAAGTTAGAAAAGGAAAAGAAACACAGCTGTGGTTGTACAAACCCTGGGGAGGAGTGGGATACTGCAATAAGTCCTGGATTTCATTCCAGGACGGGAGCGGGTCATAAAATATTCCTAAGTCCCTATCATTAGTGAAGCGTGCAGGGGTCAAGAGTTCACCTTGAGTCGTCAGAGCCACCTTGGCCGGAATAGTCGGAGAAGACTCACTTGCACCAGTCCCGGTTTTGTCCACCTCCCCGGTCTTCTCTACCAAAGCCGGATCATCGCCCAACCCCTCAAAAGCTTGACGGAGAGCATCATCCGTCCACTCTTGCATCTCGCCTACTTGCCCAGAAGACAGAGCCCTGGAACCATCACCACCCTGTCCATCGCCACCCTCGTCACCAAGACGCTCAACGTCACTTCCGCCCTCCGCCTCACCTCTTTCCTCCTCCGCGTCTATCTCCCCCTGAGTAAGTGGACAATTGCTGGGAGAAGGACCATCTGACCTCTTAAGTTTCTTACCTCCAACGGCTGGAGGTTTCGTGAATGGTTTTCTCTTTCCACCCTCTGCCGCAACGCCTCCCTTGGCCTGAGCAGCCGCCCTCTCTTCCGCCGTTTCCCTCAACTTAACTACAGACTGCTGCGGAAGGATCAAGTTATATTCTAGAAGGATCGCATTTCTAATCAAGTAAGCGGATGATCTGTATTTCCCAAGAATGCCTTCTATCTCCGCCGCCGTCTGAACCAGGCGGTCAGTCTCCACAACCGGAAAGCCACCTGTCGCTAGCAAAAATGAGAAAGTATGAGAAGAAGCATCGCAATCAGGATAGAAATTATAAGTAAAAGCATCAACTTACATCCAGAGGTAAAGCGCCGGATGGAGACGGAGTCGTCCCTAACAAAGAACCACTCTTTCTTGAACATGCTGAATTTGGAATAAAGGTCCAGGACCGGCTTGAAGGTCACAGCAGATTCCAAGTTAATATATGGGGACCCCTTCTTGTAGCCCCTTAAATTGTACAAGTACCGGATCTCCCGGTTGGAGGGAGCGCGACCATACTTCCTCCGAAAAATAACGAAAAGGCTCACCAGTATGGCATAAGAGTTGGGCTGAAGCTGGAATGGGGCCACCTTCAGGTACGTGAGGAAGCTGACTATCCAAGCATTGAGAGGCGGGATAGCACCACACATGCAATGGTACCTACTATAAGCAAAGTATCCTTCGGGAGGACTGTATGGCATGACTCCTGGACCCGGCAGCAGCATGAGGGCTCTATCAATCCCAAAGGAACGAGATATAACATCGAGTTGCTCCTCTTTGAGAAAGCTAGGAAAGCAGTCAGGCGGGGAATCCAGCAACTCCTGGGGACCATATCCATCCACTAATGACCTCGGGGCGGGCCCATGACGCTCCGATCCTGATTGAGCTGGGGGCACAGCCGAGGACTCTCCTTCACCCCCGGATCTCCTCTTATCTGATCGAGTTTCAACTTTTCGAGACATTTATCTGCAATCATGGGAAAAATATATCGTTAGAATATACAAGCAGCGTAATCTGGAATTTCGCTTAAAAAATTCGAAGTATGAAACACATGTTCACTCGATACAACAGTTCATTCGACAAACAGATGCAGCACTTCAATAATCTCATTCGGCATTAAAACGTTCATGTGTCATTCGGTATCAGAGGGGTACATTCATTCGGCATGCAAGCGTACACACTTATGTCCATTCGGCATGCAAAACGTACACACGCAGGTTCATTCGGCAAAACTTGGTCCGGCTGAAGATCTCACCTGATTCGGCAAGGCTTGATTCGGCGTAGGTTCTATTCGGCAAAGAAAGATTCGGCGTTGGTTCTATTCGGCAAGAGTTGTTCGGTAAGGAAAAGCAAAGGGGGTGTAGCCCCTATATATAACCAAGCGAAAGGCAACCGGACCAACCGGTTCGGCATTTCTCGCCAAATGGACCTATTCCAACTACGGGAAGCGCCCAAGCACGAAACAAAGCGCGACACATGCAAACACGTGCCCCGCTTTGGGGGGTAAATGTTGGGTGAATTCCTACCCGGAAGACCTCGAGACCCAGAGACGTGATTCATTCGGCAGCTCTCCCTCGAGTCCATTCGGCATAACTCATTCGGCAATCCTCCCTCGAGTCCATTCGGCAATCCTCCCTCGAGTCCATTCGGCAATCCTCCCTCGAGTCCATTCGGCAATCCTCCCTCGAGTCCATTCGGTAGACCTCCATCCGGCAACTGCCACCGGTCCAACCTCACCATTCCACCACCGGACCAACTGCCACCGGTCCAACCTCACCATTCCACCACCGGACCAACTCCCACCGGTCCAACCTCACCATTCCACCACCGGACCAACTACCACCGGTCCAACCTCACCATCCCACCTCCGGACCAAGTGATGCCGAACCAAGTCATACCAGGCCAGATCACATCAGCCCAGGCCCACCAGCGACCATACATATCCTGGACCCCTACCCCTAGCCTCACTCTATAAATAGAGGAGCAAGGGTACAACAATGGGGACAAGTTTGAGAGCTCAAGCACGGAAGGAACTTTCAAACAACTTTCTTTTACTTGTACCAAAGCTTTGTACTTGTAATCACAACAAAAGAAGAGAAATAACATATAAAGTGGACGTAGGCACATTCTGGCTGAACCACTATAAATCTGCGTGTCTTTTTACAGTTTAGCCCCTGTTTTTCATATATTTGCATAAACCTCCAAAATCACTAAGAACAACATAAGATCTACTAAATCATACAACTTTGAGGTGTTTGTCCATTTTTTGTGCAAACAAACATGAATTGGATTCACGATCTCGAATCTCACAATTGGATAAAGTCGCGAGATCATTCCATTCGGATATCATCATGGAAACAACCGCTTGTTGCTTACGACTAAGGGCATCGGCAACACGATTTCCCTTTCCGGGAGTATAAAGAATATCAAGATCATAAGATGCAAGGAACTCGAGCCAACGTTGTTGACGCAAATTAAGTTCCTTTTGAGAAAATAAATACTTCAAAGATTTATGATCGGTGTAGAGAACAAATTTCTCTCCCAAAAGATAAGGACGCCAAATTCTAAGAGCGAAAACAATAGCCGCAAGCTCTAAATCATGAGTGGCATATCTAGTCTCGGTAGGCTTTAATTGCCTAGAAGCATAAGCGATAACACGTTCCCTTTGCATGAGAACGACACCCAAACCAACACGACTAGCATCGGTATAAACAATAAAATCTTGGTTCCCTTCGGGAATCACAAGAATAGGAGCATCAGAAAGGAGTTCTTTTAGTCTCTGAAAAGCAGCTTCACATTTGTCTGACCAAATGTATTTAACTCCCTTCTTTGTCAAATTAGTAAGAGGTACAGAAGTCTTATAAAAGTCTTTTATGAACCGACGGTAATAGCCCGCCAATCCGAGAAAGCTACGAATTTCCGTCACACTCTCCGGTCTCTTCCAATTTTGAATCGCTTCAATCTTTGAAGGATCCATGGAAATTCCGGATTTAGAAATAATATGCCCCAAAAATTTCACACGAGATTGCCAAAAGTGGCATTTAGAAAATTTTGCTTTCAATTGGTTGCTCCTAAGAGTTTCCAACACAATCCGAAGATGATTTTCATGCTCTTCCTCGGTTTTAGAATAAATGAGAATATCATCTATAAAGATGAGAACAAATCGATCGAGGAAGTCTTTGAAAACTCGATTCATAAGGTCAATGAAATAAGCTGTAGCATTCGTTAAACCAAATGGCATAACAAGCCATTCATAAGACCCATAACGAGTACGAAATGATGTTAAAGGAATGCTATCCTCTGCAATACGGAGTTGATGAAAACCGGTTGCTAAGTCTAACTGTGAAAAGACTTTAGCACCACTAAGTTGATCGAATAAATCATCAATCCGAGGCAAGGGATATTTATTCTTGATGGTGAGATCGTTAAGCTTGCGGTATTCAACGCAAAGCCTAAGTGAACCGTCAGATTTCTTCACAAAAATAGCTGAAGCTCCCCATGGAGAGGAACTAGATTGAATAAATTGCTTCGCTTCCAATTCGGATAATTATTTACGCATCTCCTCATTTTCTTTATTGGACATACGATAAGGAGGACGAGTGATAGGTAGAGCTCCAGGGATTAGATTAATTATGAACTCAATTGCTCGCTTAGGTGGTAATCCTAATACGGGCTCAAATATGTCGGGAAATTCACGAACAATGTGAATGAGGGAAATGACATCTTCCTCATCATCGTTATCGTAATCATGAGGATTTAGTGAATACAAGGATGCTCCCGAATTGGAATCTGAATCTTTAAGAATAAGAGAAATCTGCTTAACAGATTGAGGATGTCGAAGATATATAGTCCGCTCAGTACATAGGATATGGGCTTCATAACGGTTAAGCCAATCCATCCTCAAAATCATTCCGAAACCTAGGTAATGCATAACATGCAAATCGGCTCGGAAAGAATAATCACATAAAATAATTTCGACATCTTTACAAAGTAAACTGAGTGTTGCGGATCCACCAACCGGATTTGCAATTCTCAATGAAGTCATCAAGCCAATAACATTCAAAGACATAGCATCAACAAGTTCTTTTGATATAAAAGAGTGAGATGCACCCGTATCAAAAAGAACTCGAATAGGAAGATTATGAAATATAATGATGCCATCAAGGATAGAATAAGAAATACCTTGACCAAGAGAAGTGTTACTAGGAGCTTGCACAACATTTAGCTTTCCCTCTTTCTTGTTTGGAAGTTTGGGGCATGAAGATAAAAGATGACCCGAACCTTTGCAATAACGACAAAAAGAGGTTTTGGGCACCTATTTGCATAATGGTCCTTAGAACCACAATTGTAGCATTGCCCACGACTTGAGGTAGAAGTCTTTGCTACCGAAATTGCTTGCTTCCCTTTCTTGTTGGGATTAGGCTTGAATTTAATAGGTCGCTTATTATTGATGTTTTGTTTGACTTCAACATCACTTTCTTTATCGGCCTCTTCGAGTCGAAGAGAGATATCAACAAACTGATCGAAAGAAACTTCTAATTTCAGAAGTAATGGCTTTTTGAGGTTCTTATTCAACCCATAGACAAATCTATGATTTTTCTTCAATGGGGTATTAATATACTCGACCCCATATTTAGATAGAGATTCAAAAGAAGCGACGTAATCCGTCACAGAAGATTCACCTTGAACAAGGTCAATAAAGCGTCGAGCTAAAGATACTTTTTTAGCTTCCGGCACAAATTTCAACTCGAACCTTTCCCAGAATTGCTCCGAAGTAAGATCTGCTTCAATAATTTCGGAAATCAAAAGCTCATACCAATCTAATGCTCTCTCCTGGAGCATGCTAGAAGCCACTTGGACTCGATGTAGATCAATAAGATTCATGCGGGAAAAGATGCAATCGCATGTTCTAAGCCAAGCTTGGACTTCTATAACGTTTTCGGAACCCTTGAAAGGCTTTCCACCCAAGTTGGTGTAATCACTGCACAAGCGTGCAAACCCAGATTTAGGATGAGTAGGCTCTAGAATGGGTCCGATAGCTTGAGCATTTTTCATAAGATCTAGAAGTTGCTGAGCAGACATAAATACTCCGTCCTGAGGAGTAGCACTGGATTGACCGGCGCTGGGACGGCCTGGTATAACCATTTCTCTTCTTTAAGAAAGAAAGAAAGAAGAGGAAAAAGGTTATTCAAAAAATGAATATCAAACAAACCTGATTGATAAAACAAGGCATCATAAAAGGAAATATGATAGAACGGTACGAAGACTCGAATTAAATTCTATGGCACGATTCCTAAGAAAGACTTAAGACAATGATCCTTGCTAGATTATTCTACATTGTTCCGAAGTTTGGCTTTGATACCAAGCTGTGACGCCCCACCTCTATACTCACGCTAGCCAAGGACACTACGGGGTAATGCCGTCAACTAGCACGATAAATAAGGCTGTTGAGGAGCGACCATCTGTGTAATTGCTTTGTGCGAGTACCGATTTGTCAGATAATATAACTTACATTTCATTTTAAGAGGAAATCCGACATATCCAATACAAACTCAAAGCTACCACACAGTGGCTATGAGGCCTTCGGAAACAAATATAGAAATAAACATAACACAAATCAGTCACAGACAATCATATCACAAAGGCGGAAATAGATATGAACATATCACATAAAAGTGTACATCAAAGTAATGGTCATATAAGATCCATTATGTCACAAAAGAATAGATACAAGTGCCAAACAAAAGATTATGTATACATCAAGGAGTCTCTATCTTGAATGTATAAAAGCAAAAACTACTAAGCTAAGTAGTTAGCCAAAAGTCAGATAATAGTCCCAGATGAGGAGTCAAGCAGAAGCACCTATAACATCTCGGTCTGACCCGAGTATTATTTAATAAGAAAATAATAAACGGATCAGTCTAGCTATAAACATCAAATAAATGAGATAGGATAAGAGATATAACAAAAACGTATGATAACCATAATGCCATACTGTGACAAGTATACATTTAATAACAACAAAGTCATAGGATCGCAAAGCACCAAAATGAATGTCATATTCTTTATTTTATTCACCAAACCCCAAATATTGACAAACATACCATTGCCAATCACAAAAAGAGGTGAAACACAAATTCCAGAAATCGTCAACCAGAAATCCAGAAATCACAAAGGGGGAGGCCTGTCACAAACAGGAGCATGAAAACTCACCAACACGTGTATCACAAATGGAACGCTATTCCATGGTCGCTAACCATAACTTTGGAGCAACGACATAGTACAATAATGGTACGTCCGATGAACCAAAAAGAGCCGGGACATCGATGTAGTACAATAACGGTACATCCGATGAATCGAACACCATAAAAGAACATGGGTCGCTAGCCCATAAAAGAAATGAGACGAAGCTCAATAAAACGAGGTACCGTCCCCCACGTGGACAAAGAGACATCGCACATTGCTAGTCTAAACCACAAAATGATCATCATTGATCAATAAAAAGTGTCGATTACACTAAGCTAGTAAATAGATGAGTTTAGCTTAATATCCCATAACCACTAGCTTAACTTAAATATTTACGAACAAATTGTAGATTTCCACTCGAAAATTGTCACAAGATTTTCAATCGAACAAGTCCAAAAATTAACCGACGAAGTAAACGCAAGCGTTTCATACCACTTGTTTTACTAAGCCGTTTAATTAGATTTCTCATACGAGTGAGGTAAAGGTTTGTATATACTAATAGATTGAAAAACGGTTTTATAAACGAGCTTTGTATTAAAAATAGGACTGAAATCATCTTTGTGAAAGAGTTTGAATATTTACTACTAGTATAGAAACCTTTGTATTTTAAAGTGACAAATCACAGAAATGATTGTAGAAACAATCAATCACCAAAATCCACATTCGACGGCGTGAATTAAAACCATAAAAATCGATACCGAATCCATCAAAATGGATATTCCCAAAAATCCCGAAAAAGAAGTCATCAAAGTCGATAAATGATAACAACAATTCGGATCACCAAAAATCGATTAAAAACCGGAAACCCACACAAAACTGCCTCAAATAGGCAAAAAGCACATTTCCTAGATTCAGTCGACTGGACTGAATAGGTCAGTCGATTGATCCATGCCCAGAAATTCTCGGGTTCCAGGTTCAGTCGACTGAACTATATGGTCAGTCGACTGACGCTGGAACAGAAAGTTTTCTGTTCCCAGGTTCAGTCGACTGACCAATACGTTTAGTCGACTGAACTATCTTTTGCAGCATTTCCAACCTATCCCCATGAAGGGCAAAAATCCACACCGGAGTGATTGGACGAGCAACGGAGACTAAGGATTTATGCCAAGCGACAACCCAGCCATATAGGCTCTTCGATACACCCCAACAACATGTTCAAAACATCAAAGATAGGATTTTTAAAGATTTGACTTCAAAACACCAAAAATTGGAATATTCATCAAACCAATTCAATTCAAAGGCAAATGGTCAAGGAATGGATGTTATGAATTACCACCAAACAACTATCAAAGATATAAACATAGATGTGAGTTCAAAAACTCACCTTTAAACCCAAAAACACAAGAGAGAAGCTATAGAGCAAGGCAAGAACAATCACTCTTCTATTTTAACCCAAGAAGCTTTAATCTAAGCTTCTCTTAGATTTTGGAGCTAGAACTTGAGTTTGCAAATGAATCTAGGGCTTAGGAATTTCTAATTCCTTTTCTCTTCCCCCTTTTTTCTAAAGCTTGAAGTGTTAGGAAATGATAGTGTATGAAGAGGAGAGGGGGTGGAGTTAGGATATAAGATGAGTTGGGTTAGTGGGCTGAAACCCAAACCCAAAGCCCTAAGTGAAAATGTCTAAATTTTACTCAACTCCAAACATATCGATGTTTATACTCAAAAAGGTCGCAAACATCATTTTGAACTCAAAGGAAGTGGTTTCGAGTTCTAATTCGACCGTTTGCAAAAAGTAGCATTTCGGACTTAAATCCGACTAACAATGCTATATTTAAATAAAACATTTAAATATTCAATCGTAAAATATGCGGGATGTTACAAGTTGTGTAGAGCAGAGGCTTGAAAATCCTTATGTCATCGGTTCAAATTTGGCTCATGAATTATTGGGATAGCTCAGTTGGTAGAGCAAAGGACTGAAAATCCTCGTGTCACTAGTTCAAATCTGGTTCCTAACACATAACTAATCGATTGAAAAGATATTTATACCTCTTCAAATTAATTGAAGCGGGTCAGCATATAACACATATTAATAATCTAAAGCGTAATACATATTTTTTATATAGATGTATAGATCTATCTATGTTTGGAGATGGTAATAAAAAAAATAAGTTGTCTAAAAAAACTTCCAAGTTTATTTTATAGGAGTTGAAGGATAGAAAAAGTAAGGATACATTTTATACGTAGTAAAAAAATATGTTCTTTTTTCATTTCATATTTTTGTTCCAATTTAGTCTATTTCTTCATTCTTGTTTATGCTACTTTCAAGGGTTCATCTAAGTGACATGCGTGGTACAAAGTTCATAGTGCAGAACTTTTTTGATTTATCTATTATATTGTTTCTGCTCAAATGAAATTCATAATATCTTCAAAATTGGGTAATATCAATGAAGTCCTTTTTAGCTTAGTCTTAATACGAATTAAAATCCAGTTATTCTCTTTCATCTAGATCAAAATGATATTCCTTGACTTGAAGAAAAAAATCTAGCATGTCATATAAGTGAAATTCATTTCTTATCATTCAATGAGCATCTTATATTTCATAAAAATTGGGGGTAATATAGTCCTTACATAAGGGCCAGCCTATCCAACTTTTAGGCATCAAGATACGTTTAAGACATGGATAATTATCATAAAAGATTCCCAACATATCATAAGATTCCCGTTCTTGAAAATCGGTACTTCTCCAAATCCAAAAAATAGACGGGATTCTAAGATTACTTCTTTGGGCAAATACTTTTATACATACTTCTTTCGGCTTATCTATACCATACTGTATTTTCGTAAGATGATATACACTAGCTAAAAATCCGCCAGGTGCTACGTCATAGGCATATTGGGAGCGTAAATAATTGTAACCATATACATATGAAATGACATCGATGGAGTCCCATCCTTGATTTTTATTTGTAGAGTCTTTATTCCTCGGCAATCGAAACCCAAAGATCTATGAATTAATTCATGCTTGACTTGCCAATCAGATAAACGAACTTGAACGATCCTGTATTAAGAGCTAAATTGGCCAAAGAGACGGGGCATAATTATTATGGAGAATCTGCATGGCCCAATGATCTTTTATATATTTTTCTGGTAGTAATTCTAGGTACTATTGCATGTAATGTTAGCTTAGCAGTCCTAGAACCATCAATGATTGGTGAACCAGCAGATCCATTCGCGACTCCTTTGGAAATATTGCCCGAATGGTACTTTTTTCCTATATTTCATATACTCCGCATAATACCCATTAAATTATTGGGTGTTCTTTTAATGGTTTCAGTACCAACAGGATTAATGGTACCCTTTTTGGAGAATGTTAATAAATTCCAAAATCCATTTCGTCGTCTAGTAGCTACATCAGTCTTTTTGATCGGTACTGCAGTAGCTCTTTGGTTAGGTATTAGAGCAACATTACCTATTGATAAATCTTTAATTTTAGGTTGTTTTCAAATTGATTCAACTATGAAATACCACGATGTAGGTATCTAGGGAATAGTCCTTCTAAAGTGAATCCTCCCTAGATACATGAATTTTATTATGATCTATTTCGCGAAAATACGAATTGTGTATCGAAGATTAAAAAATGAAGTTTTTGTAAATGAAAAAACTTCTTTAAAATAAATTCTTATTCTTAGGTAAATGGATTGCGAAATGTTTTTGTAGAATGTCCGATATTCGTTTTACATCTTCTATACGAAAATATTTAATTCTCATAAGATCCTCTTGACTGTTACTCAAAAGGTCCAACAATGTATGTATGTTGGACTTTTTGAGACAATTATAGGCCTTAGGAGATAGTTCTAATTGGTCAATAAAAATACGTTTCAATGGAATTCCTTTTTTGTTTTTCCTTAGCTTGGTTGATCCATTTTGAAAGGTAAAAGGAGGTAGAGTAAACCTGTTATATTTGCCTCGAAAAGAATGTTCCTTTCTGTCGCATGCAGAAAAGGAATAAATAAATTAATCAAATTACGAGAAGCCAAGATTTGGAAGAGATGTTTGTAGTCCTGAGGCAATATAATATGAAATTGAATCCCTTGAAATGTACTTTTGTCATTCAATCAAGGGAATTCCTGGGATACATAGTAAGTGCTCGTGGCATTAAAGCAAACCCAGAGAAGATTGAGGCCAAAAGGAATATGGGAGTTCCAAAAAAACCAAAAGATATCATGAGCCTAAAAGGCAGGGTGGTCGCTCTAAGAAGATTCATTTCCAAAGCAACCAACGAGTGTATACCGTTCTTCAACTAAGTGAAAAAGAGATGGAATTTCGAATGGACCGAGGAATGTAAGATCGCATTCCATAATCCGAAGGACTGTCTGATCGGTACCCCTATCCTATCAAAACCAATAATATGTGAGGACTTGTATGTATATTTAGCTGTAACTGATAAAGCTGTCAGTACTATAATGGTTCAAGAAGATGAAGGGACCTAAAGACCTATATATTTCATCAGCAAGCGCTTGTTAGGAGCAAAGCTCAAGTACTGGGTCATTGAAAAACTAGCTTACAACTTGCTTCTCACAGTAAGGAAACTATCGCCCTACTTTCAAGCGCATCCCATTAAAGTTCTCACAGAGAAACTACCGAAGCAAATACTGCATAAACCAAAGACATCGAGTCGTTTGCTAAAATAGACAATGGAGCACAGTCAGTATGATATCTCCTACCATCCAAAAAAAGCAATCAAAGGTCAAGCATTAGCAGATTTCATTGTGGAATGCATGCTACCTACTGAGCCATAACCTTAGGAAGAAATACCTACACCACAATTTTGGCAATTATTTATAGATGTAGCATCGAATGAACAGGGGGCAGGGATTGGATATGCACTGATTACTCCAAACGAGCAGAAACTGCATGGGTCAATGCAACTCGGATTCAAAGCTACCAATAATGTGGTAGAGTATAAGGCTCTCCTTCTAGGCTTAAGGATGACTCAGGTAATGAAGGTAATACATATTAAGATTCATAGTAATTCCCAACTAGTTGTAAATCAAGTTTAGGAAAATTATCAAATGAAAGAGCCAACCTTAGCCAAATATATAGAATTATCGAAAAGGTTTCTAGAGTAGTTTGATCAATTTGATAGACAAAAAATCCCATACAAGAACATTTTTTTTGCAGACTCATTAGCCAAACTTGTCAGCACTAAGGTAGCACATGAAATGAAGGTTGTCCCAATAGGACATCAAGCTAAACCAATCATTAATAAGGCTAACCAAATACTGGTTCTAACTAAAGCGTAGCGAGCTATGGTTAAAGAAGCTCAAGATCAAGAAACAACTAAAAACCAAGAGCAGTCTCCAACTGCGACTACCCGTCAACAAACAGAGGATGACTCGGGGATGACCCCTATCAAAAAATTCTTAATAAATGGAATCCTACCTCCAAACAAGAATAATGCTTGTAAAATAAGATACCGGGCTCCGTATTTTTCCTTCTTTGACGGCATGTTATACAAAAGAGGGTACTCTACCCCTTATCTTAGATGTGTTTTCAAAGAAGAAGGAATAAGAGTCTTAAGTGAAGTACATGAAGGGCAATGCGAGGATCACTTCGGAGGAGCCAAATTAGCAAAGAAAGTACTAAGACACGGTTACTACTGGCCCACTGCACTACAAGATGCGTAGGAATATGTAAGAAAATGTTATGGATGCGCAGGAATATCCCAAGTCTACCTTCTCATGAGCTCATCCTATTAGCCTGCCCATGGTAATTCGGCATATGGGGCATAGATTTGATAGGACCACTTTCCATGTTGAAAGAAGGGGCAAAGTACACCATGGTGACAATAGAGTACTTCACCAAGTGGGTAAAAGCAGAACCATTGGCTATAATCACTGCAAAGAAAATAGTCACCTTCGTTGTAAGGAACATAATTACTAAGTTTGGGATTCCCCATAAAATAATTTCTGATAATAATACCCAATTTGAAAATAAGGAGTTTACGAAACTTTGTAAAAGGAATAGAATAATAAAAAGTTTCTCCTCAGTCGCACATCGTAGGAAAACGAGCAAGTCAAAGCAGCAAACAAAGCCATCATGAAGTTTCTTAAGAAAAGACTACAAAAGGTTAAAAGAAAATGGGCAGAGGAGTTATCTTTAGTACTATGAATCTATAAAACCTTATGCAGATCCCCATTCGACCATATACCATTCTTCTTAACCTACAGCTATGAAGTAGTGCTCTCAGTTGAAACAAAAGTCCCATCACATAGAAGAATATCGTATGTGGAAGAGTAGAATAAAGAATTAAAAGAAGTTGCCCTTGATCTTATTCAAGAGAGAAGAGATGAGGCAGTAGTCTGATTCATCGCATACCGATAAAGGATGGCAAAAAATTACAATGCTAGGTTTAAGGAGAGAAACTTCTATAGAGGAGATCCAGTGCTGTGAAGAGTAATAGCTAACATTAAGGACCAAGTAGATGTGGCTTTGGGCTTGAACTGGAAGGGTCCTCTAGTTGTAGCAGAAGTCTTATCTAGTAGGGCATACTTACTCTTAAGGCCTGATGGAAATTTAGTTCCGAGAACATGGAATTTCGAGCATCTCAGGCCTTATTTTGTATAAGCAATGTTATTTGTATAACAAACGTTGTAATTATAATGAAAAATAGCAATACAAAGAACATGACGTAGGGATATTGGACGGCCCGAACCAGTAAAAAATTCTTCCTCGATTAATTTTACTAACATAGCTAATAACACTAAGTTGTATCATACACAACTCGACTCCTCAACCAAATAGTTACACTGGATGTAAGGATATTAGATAGCCTAAGCCAGTGCAAAAAACCATGCGCACGAATTAAAAAGGTTATAAATACACGACCTGACTTCACAGTTAAAAAATAGCCTGCCCCCAAATAGTGGGATAGATTGTGCCAAGTGCACGAACAAAAGGCAGATGCAAAGATGAAAATCAAGCAAAATCCAAACAAGCAAAATGGAAAGCATGTGCAAAACAAGTTAAGGTTCATAATGTATTTATACTCTTTTATAAAGGAATTCAGTTTATACAATATCCTTATAAATATTTGCACAACCAAAATGAATATTTCCTACAACATTATTTTACAAAATTATTCTAAATTGTAAGATCCTCAAATATTGCGCTGATTATGAAATATCTAATCTAAGGCATGCTAGCCAAGGGTCAGTCCATCCTGATGCGAAAAGTCTTCCCAGCGTCATAATTAGCACCTATCCACGGGTCCATGGATCCTCTACAGTCACTACAAAACCTTCTTTATTATAAAGAAAACTTATATCAAGCACAAGGTAAAAATAACTAAAAACATCTACGACTCATTGTAAAGAAATCTGCCCCATCTTGCATCTGACATTCTCTCTTCAAAGTTTCTCTTCGAGATCAGCAATCTGATCTGGTTTAGGCCCATTAGTAAGTGCTGATGTGAAGCTAGGGCAGCCTGAGCTTCTTGCAGTAGATCTTTGAGTTCATAAATCTTAAGTACAGTGGTCTCTCTTATCTGTTCTAAAGTATTTATTAGTTCGGCCCTTCTCTTTTTTGAATCCCTTGAAATACCACCAAAATACTTGAGAGCATCTGCTTTCCACCCCTTCCTCTGCATGCGAGGGAGCACCTTCACTCCTGGTCGCTCTAACTATTGCTTATAATGGGCTTCCATCTCTCTAAGGTTATCTTGGTAGTGTAATTCCAATTTCCTCCTCCACTCATCTGCCATCGAAGCGGCTATACCCATAGGAGGAGTAAGGGTTGCACACAAGCTAAGCCCCTTTACCACCTCTCCTCCTTCGACACCCTCCTTCTCCTCATATTGGTGGGCAGCTTGAAGAGACATGTTTTCTATAGCCTTTTTCAATCCTTTAATTTCCTCTTCATAGACAATCCTATAAAGTGCTTCACTTTCCTTCAGTGTTTGCTGTAGTTCACCTACGTTTGAATTTGCAGCCTCAAGCTCAGTGCGCGGTTTGATATTATATTGATGCTGGCGCTCGTGTGCATCTTTGGTTTTTCAAAATCAGAAAGCGCGTTCCTTAAATCTCTTTTGAGTTTTTCATTGGTGAGTGTTAGGTGGAGGTTCTCTTCCTCTAAGGTTGCATTAGAAGTTGTAGTATCGACCTCAAATTCGGGTGCACCTAAATCATCCGGGCCATAAATAATAGGGACCAAAGGTGCATTAGATTCAGAGACTATGTTAGCTTCTAAAGGATGCCCAAAAGAAGGAAGGAAAGTTTCCTAATTGACAATCATCAGAACTAGGTTTAATGGAAACTCAAATTACACAAAGTAAAATTTAATAAACATGCATTGTATAAGATGAGTTTTGTACGAAAAGTGCAACAAATTCACAAAAAATACATAATATGCAGGATGCATTCCCTATTTAAATTCCTAAGTCAAATCCTAAACCATTCCAAATGAGGGCTATCAGGAGGAAACACTACAACAAACTAGGGCTTTGATAGCGTTTAAAATAGACTATTATACCTTACTATAGCATTTCAAAGAATGTTATGGAACGACATGTTATGGTAGACCTTAAACTTTAAATAGCAAGAGATAAAACGCGGAAAATAAATTTTCTACAGCGTTTATTCAATGCTATTAAGAAAAAACGATATAGGAAATATATCCCACAGTTACTTTCTATAACATTTGATATGCTTATTTCTATATCGTTTTTATGTATATTTCTATAGCGTTTGTTGTGTATACTTTTTATAGCACTTTGTTTAATTTTATTATATAGTTCTATATAGCGTTTGTTGTGTACATTTCTATATTGTGTAAGTGGTTACTTTCTATACCGTTTTATGTATGAAGTGTTTGTTAAATGCTATGAAATAAAACATCAATTTATGGAAAAATTTTGTTGCTTTTTTAGCTTTTACACAATATTTATTTACCATTTCTTCTTTGCATACAAGTATAACTGATTTTCATAGATAAAAAATATGTAAATTAAAGCGCAATATTTCATACATATCGTTCAAACAACTTTTTCCATATCCATACATAATGATTCATACATATCGTTCAAACATCTTTACCCATTTCCATACATAATAGTTTATACATATTTGCATCAACAACTTACTTATAGACCAGTCAAATAGTTGATTTTATCTTGCTTTGCTTTTGATATTCTCTCTTTGACATCTGCAATATTAAGAAATTAAGATGTTACATTACTAAATGTTAAAGTATCAAAGGCGCAAACATATCTCTATCGATGCAAGTAGGGGCGGAATATTAGATTAAATCGCCTCTAATATTAAGAGAGGCAGTTTAACATATGCCTCTAAAAAAAGGCCTCCGTACTAAGCATTAGAGGCGGATCCAGATGTATAACCGCCTCTATAGTTTGTGCTGCCATGTAAGATTGAGCGGATAATAGAGGCATTCACAGCTGCCTCTAATTATTCAAAAATAATAGGGGCTAAACTATGCATCATTATTTGTTGGGCACGAAATATAATTTAATAAACAAATAGAGGCAGACAGAAGTGCCCCTAATAATTTTAAATAGTAGGGGCTAATATTTACGTTACTTTTTAATACAAAAATTATGTACTGGTGCCTCTAATAGTGAAAATAAAGTAACAACACAACACACCACATAACACCACACCACACCGGCCCCTATACCAACACACATCAGGTATATACAATATTTTACCCAAAATAAACAAAAAGTACATTATTAACTCTTTGACAAGGGCATATTGTACAACATGATTTTTTATTGTTAACACAGCATTGCATATGGTAAAGCAAATATTTTCAGTAATGCAAACTTTTTGATCAAGCAAGTATATTTGGTAAATACTATATTGCTAATCTAAGACCAACCTTTCCTCAAAACACATACATGTCAATAAGTTACTTACTAAAATGTTATGGCTGCATACAAAACTCTATTGCAAAGGATTCAAAATGAAACTTCATCCATCTTAGAGGATCGATCTTTTTCATTGCAGCAAATCAACAACTGTCTTCTCCAAATTTGTAGTTAACATAGCTTTCCTGCAATAGGTTTAAAATATTTATCAACTCTCCATCATATTTAATTGAAAGAATATAAAATTAAAGAACATAATTATTTTTGCATAGTTATGATACAAATAAGTAAAACATAGTAGCATTCTTAGTAAATTCAAGACAATAGCATAATATTCTGCACTTTTCTATTGAAACTTATCATTTCAAATCAAACATGAGTAATCATATTCTAATATTTGAGTTTAAGACGAGGTTGGCATCATGCAGCAGTTTATGTTGCCTTATTGTTTCATAATTGTACTAACATCGGAAAACAACAAACCTTATCATATGTAAATAAATAAATCATTATTTAATGCATGTAAACTATTCGTAATTGTTCTAATAATAACTTGCTTATTTCAGATTTGTTCTAACGATGAAGGCTGCTGTGAGAATTGATTATACCCAATGATGGCTACTGTATAAATAATGAACCTTATCATTGAAGGCTGCTGTGAAAATTGAAAGTATTAAGATTTTTAAGGAGAAGATTAGACGCAAAAGGAGAAAAGGGTGACAGTGAACGCGACTGGTTTATTTCATTCTATTGCTGATTTACTTTTGCACTTCCCTTTCCCACCATTAAAGCAAAAATGGCCGCTGCTTTTCTGTTGCTCCTGAAGTTGCTGCTAGCACCCTAAAATAGCTAGTTGGAGCAGTTATATACATTTTTGTTAGATTATATTTATGGTCCAAAGAGTAGTTTATGCTATAACATGTCTTAATGGTGAATTATAAAACAAGCGAGAGAGGGTAGTAGATCCTAAAGTTTGAAATTTTATAATTAAACTGCTTTTCTGGCTGTGATGGTCTAACTATATATTTGACTTCTTTGATTTACTTATATTTCTATTTAATATAATATCTTTTGTTACTTTATTTTATAATTAAAATAAATCAATATACGTAGCCCCAACAATTTTTCAAGCGTCAATGAGTTTGGATCGAGATAGCGATAACATAACATGTATTTATTTATGTTGATGTGCATTAGAAGTATATCTATATATATCATTAATAGCTTATCATGAATTTCAGAGGCCAACACCTTTTAAAGTATGAACTCAAACTAAAATGGATATTTTTAAAATGGCACATAGATTTAATATTATTTCAAAATTTATCTTAACGGTTGTAGCGTAGTCAGTGCGTTTGATTCCTGAGAGGTTATTGCAGTTGCCTTTAGAATACGTCTTTAAAATTATAATTTATAGTAATATTTTCACGCACTTAAGTAAAATAAGTTTTTATTTTATTCATTTTGGCAGAACATATAGAAACTTAGGATTATAAGGATATTCCAATCATTATGGAAGAAAGAATTGGTTGACATGAAAAATGATTTCACTGATGATGTTTAGAAGCTAACGATAAATTATTCAATTAGTTGTTCAACATTTAGTTTTGTAAAGAAGTTCCATTTTTTATTTTATTTTATTTCGATGTATCCAATTTGTTGCATTATATATATTTATTTTGGAGGATGTAGGCAAGTCAATAGCAACTATAGAGTCAATAGCCTAATTTCAATATTTCAAATACTTTCCCGGATTACTTGAAGCAAGAACCACTTGGGAGATCACCTTAAGGATTGGAAATCAGTAAGGGGTTCAACCGCTAAGGTAGAAAACTCCATAGTTTCTGCAAGTGAAAGTAGCAGCAATATACAACACATGATTATTATTTATTTTTTGAAGGGTTCTAAGTAGAATGACATTTCATTCTTAAAAAAAAGAAAAAAAAATCATATTTCTTAGTTAGGCTAAAATATTAATTAATAAATGAAGCCCTATTAACAATGCTAGACTTTTGTAGTTTTGGCTTATTATAAAATCCACAATAGTTTAGCAGCCTGGGATACAACCTGTTGTATCATTCTTTAAATTTTCCAAAATTGTAAACTTCCCACAATAATATATCTGAGCAATTTTCCGATTCTCTTGATATGCAGTAGTTATCAAATCAACAACACACTGTCGATTTTCCTACTGAGTATAAGTGTAGTGTTTTTTATTTTTTAGCTTAGGCTTGTGAAAAATCTAGGCAAACGATATTTAGAATAAAACAAGAATATGCATGAGAAGTTTATACACAGCTAGAGAAAAAACGGAATTAGTTCTCACCATTTCTTGTATTATTGACAACATGTTAGGATTACGTTCTCCAGCAAACACTTGTTGCATCCCACCTTGATGTGATTTAGATGCCATAATTTATCTGTCATTTAACAAGATCATGTTTAATTATGGCAAGTAAAAAAAATTAAACGAGTAAAGAACTATGAAAAAACATATTATAACTGTAAACGATTACAGAGGTATACCTAAACGATTTCTTAAGTGCTCTTGAGTAGTTGGTAAGAATTAACATTTGAATGTACATACACTCTAAATTTCTAACCACCTATAGATACCAGTGAAGGTTTCCAAGAACAGTACTACACACTGCCTAATGATCAATATAAAATGGAATATGTTATATGTTGTGTAAATGATAAGTTGGTTCATAGCAGGATAGCAGGTGATTGCAAGCACAACTACTGATTAGCAGCCGAAACTTAATATAACAACGAGAAAATTTTGCAAGTGTGAGGAAAAATAATGTGATCTTTAAGCGAGCATACAGCAAGCAGAAGCATTACGAAGAATATGTAGCATTCTTATGTGAGGTACAAAATTAAAAACAAACATGTGCAACTCATGTGGGGATATTGAGATAATGGCGGTATGCTGAGAGTGATTCAGGTTAAGGCAGGGCCCGACTACTACATGATATAGCTGGTTCAATAAGATGTTAAGGAAGCTAATGTAGGTTCAATGAGGTAACTTGACAAGAATAGCCAAAACAAATACAATAGAGTCAAAAGCAGCATAACAGATTGGAAAAAAAGCATCCATTGAAAAGTTGGAATTGTTTAGGATGGTCAAACAATGGTGATGCAGGCCAAGTACTAGGTCGTGACCGACCTAGCAAACTCGTAGGTCATAACATGTTGATAGGTCGAATCCGACCTAAAGCTAAGGAGTTAACAACTTGTGAAGAATGGTGGAAAGCTGAAGTCTTAGGTCGTCTACGACCTAAGGAAGTGATAGGTCGCGAACGACCTAACTTTGCAGTGCAACATGGTGAACGACCTAACATAGCACCAGGGAAAGAACTACGACCTAACGGGTTTGGGGATGGCAAGTTAAAACAAGGAGATAGGTCGCTGGAACGACCTAACATGCTTTTAGGTCGCGTACGACCTAGCGAGATAAGGCTTAGGTCGCGAAGTTTTTCTGGAACCGCTTATCTTTTAGGTCGCGAAGCTCTGGATACCGTTGATTCGTCTGCCGAGTTAATCTCTGCCTTTGATTCCCTTAAGACGTTGATTTGGGATGCCGCAAGTTTTAAGTCGCTGAAGCTCTGGATGCCGTAGATTCTTATGCCGAGTTAATCTAAACCGTGGATTCTTTAAGTCGTAAAGAAGCTGCTGTTAAGTCGCCACCGACTTATACTAAGTCGTCTGAAGATTGAGTCGTGGGAAGTTGCTAGGTCGTCTACGACCTAAGTGATGTAATCTGTTTGTATTTTCTGTTTGTTAACTCGTAGTTCTTACTTGTTTTTAAGTCGCATGTGTGTAAGTCGTAAGTCGTCTGAAATGTTAGGTCGTGACTGTTAGGTCGGAAACGACTTAGGAGATGTATTTCTTTTCTGTTGTGTGTTGTAGCCTATAAATAGGCAAGTTGAATCATTTTGTAAGGTTGTTGATTTTTGAATAAAATTCTCTTTTGATTGCTGTGTGCTTTCATCTAAATTGGTAGTTGAGTGTAATCTCTTATCTCCTCTTTCGGTTAATCGAGTGCGCTCGATTCAACGATTGTAGAAGCCGATTCGCGGAATCAAGTGCGCTTGATCAACGCTTGAAGAATTGAAGTTCTTTGAACCCGGTATCGTGCGCGATCAACGAGTTTGGGATATCTAGAATTCGGTATCTTCGGATCAACGAATTTGGGCATTTCAGTATCTTCCAATCCACCGATTACTACTTTCACCGATTGAAGATTGTTTGTTTAATCCGCTGCGTCAGTTTTGGTATCAGAGCTTGTTCTAGCCAATCATAGCTAGATCGAGACTTGGAGCCTATTCATTTTGAAGTTTGAAGTGATTTGCCGAGCTTGAAGTGTTGAGGCGTGAATAAGTTGAAGTGTTCGACTTTATATTGAAGTTGTTTGATCGGATTTGAGTGGGAGGCCGAAACTTTGTCCATCGTGTTCATCGCGATTTGCAACAAAGTGGAAGTTTTCGATCCGTTTCATTTTGGATTAAAGTTCGAAAAGTGTTTGAATTTTGAATTGTTGAAGAGTTTGTGAAGATTTCAAGTATGCCGCCAAGAAGAGCTAATCGTCATCAAAACGTAGAAGCTTTGTATCGAAGAGAAGAAGCTGATGAGATGGAGCAAAGAATCAATGAAAACTTTAGTGAAAAGCTTAACGAAGGAATTGGCCGGTTAGAGAAGCTTATGACAGAATGAATCAAAATCGGAGAAGGGTTTCACTTGAATCTAACCATGGGGGTAGTAGAGTCTCGCCACATTCCAATCGAGACAGAAGTGTTGAAAATGATCAAGGGCGTGGGAGGAACGTGAATGATCGTGAACGGAGGAATGTAGATAGAAGGGATGATGGTGGAAGACGTAATGGTAGTAGAGATGTGGGTGGACGGGATGGACAACGATATACATCTGATTTTGAAGAGGAGTATGATGGTGGTAGTGTTCGAGGACGAGGACGAGGACAAGGAAGAAATTACTCTGAGTATGATCACAAGTGGGAGACGGGGATGAAGACTGAAATTCCTGAATTCAAAGGTGGTATGCAAGCGGAGGAGTTTCTAGATTGGGTGGCTAATGTTGAGGAGATTTTTGACTTCAAAGAAGTTCCAGAACATCGTAGAGTGAAGTTGGTTGCTACGAGGCTGAGGGGTAGAGCTTTGGCATGGTGGCAGCAGACCAAACTTACACGTGATCGGATGGGAAAGTCAAAAGTTGAATCTTGGGAGAAGATGAAGAAATTGATGAAAGCAACATTCTTACCTTATAACTATCAGTGCTTATGTATCAGAGATTGCAAAACTTGAAACAAGGGACGAAATCTGTGCACGACTATGCTGACGAATTTTATCAACTGATTGCAAGGAACGATATTATGGAGACAGAAGAACAGTTAACAGCCAGATTTGTTGGAGGGTTGCGAATATAGATTCAGGATATGGTTAACATGTTTGATCCCAGATCTGTAGCGGAAGCACATCAGAAAGCGTTGGCTTGGGAGAAACAGGGACGACGAGGAAGTGGTGTGTTTACTAATTCTAACAATCAAGTGAAGGGTGTTGGTGGAAGTTCTAATGTTTCTAAACCTATCAGTAGACCAGTAGTGAAGGAGGCCGAGAAGACAAAGGTTAACAACAGTTTCAAATGTTACAATTGTCAGGAATTTGGTCATAAAAGTAGCGAATGTCCAAAGCCGAAGAAGAGAGCTATGATAGCAGAGGTTGAGGATGAGGATGAAGAAGCTGAATGTTCCAATTCACCACCTGATGAGGAGGAAGAAGAAGTGTCGGGAGACGAAGGTTATAATCTCATGATGAAGAGGTCCTGTTTAACACCAAAGCAAGAGGAGGATTGTAGTTGGTTGAGGAGCAATATTTTTCAGTCAACATGTACTATTCTGGGGAAAGTTTGCAAATTTGTTATTGATGCTGGAAGCTGTGATAATATAATTTCTTCTGAAGCTGTGAGGAAGTTGGCATTGAAGACTGAGAAACATCCAAAGCCATACAAGCTAGCTTAGTTGAGGAAAGGCGGGGAGGTGAAGGTTGGACGAAGGGCTCGTGTGAAGTTTTCAATTGGAAAGAAATACAAAGAAGAAATCTGGTGCGATGTGGTAGATATGGATGTCTGTCATTTGTTGCTGGGAAGACCGTGGCAGTATGATAGAGCAGTACAACATGATGGGCGTACCAACCGTTACAGTTTCATGTTTGAAGGCACAAAGATTACTCTAGTTCCAAAGAAGCGACAACATGAGGAAAACAAGTTGGAGAAGATTGAAGAGCTCAAAACTTTGTTATCTTTGAAGGAGTTTGTGAAGGAAGTAGAGGAGGAGCCTGAAGTATTTTTATTGATTGGGCGTGAGAGCAGAGAAGAGGTTGAAATACCAGAAGAAGTAAAACCAGTATTGAAAGAATTTGACGATGTATTTTCAGATGAGTTACCAACGAAGTTGCCACCGTTGAGGGATATACAACATCAGATAGATCTTGTTCCAGGTGCTGTGTTGCCACACAGACCACATTATCGAATGAGTCCGCAGGTAGAAGAATTGCTTGAACAGGGGCGTGTGCAGGAGAGTTTAAGTCCTTGTGCTGTACCAGCTTTATTGGTACCCAAAAAGGATGGAACGTGGAGGATGTGCACTGACAGTCGAGCATTGAATAAGATTACTGTGAGATATAGATTTCCAATGCCGAGGTTGGATGATTTGTTAGATCAAATAAGCGGAGCTACTATCTTTTCGAAGATTGATTTGAAGAGCGGATATCATCAAATTCGTATCAGACCAGGAGACGAATGGAAGACAGCATTCAAGACGAGGGAAGGCTTGTATGAATGGCTGGTAATGCCGTTTGGTCTATCGAATGCACCAAGTACATTCATGAGGGTGATGAACCAGATTTTTAGGCCATACATTAGGAAATTCGTTGTGGTTTACTTTGATGCTATTCTAATCTACAGTGCTAGTACAGAAGAGCATGTTCAACATTTAAAGAAAGTGTTAATTATTCTTCGTGAAGAACAGTTCTATGCTGCTACAAAGAAGTGTGTTTTTATGGCGAATAGTGTTTTATTTCTGGGATATGTTGTTTCGAAGGAAGGTATACAGGTGGACCAGAGTAAAGTTGAGGCGATCAGAGATTGGCCACAGCCCAAGACGATAACGGAAGTTCGTAGTTTTCACGGGTTGGCTTCATTTTATCGAAGGTTCATTCCACACTTTAGCAGTGTGATGGCACCTGTTATAGATTGTATGAAGGGTAAACAGTTTGCATGGACGGAAGAAGCTGGGGTTGCTTTTGAGCGAATCAAAGAACTCTTGACGTCTGCACCAATTCTAATATTACCAGATTTTCAGTTAGTGTTTGAACTACATACTGATGCATCCAAGGTTGGAATTGGAGGAGTGTTGAGTCAGAGGGGGCATCCTATTGCATACTTTAGCGAGAAATTATCAGGAGCAAAGATGAGATACAGTACATATGATGTGGAATTTTATGCTGTTGTGCAATCTATTAAACACTGGAGACATTATCTATTTCAGAAAGAGTTTGTTCTGTATACTGATCATGAAGCATTGAAGCATTTGCAAGGGCAAGACAAGATTTCAGCGAGACATGCATCGTGGATTGCATATCTGCAACAGTTTACTTTCGTTGTTAAACACAAGTCAGGGGTGACGAATCGAGTGGCTGATGCTTTAAGTAGGAGGAGTCATTTGTTGACGACAATGAAAGTTGAGGTGACTGGTTTTGAATTATTACCGAAGCAGATTGCAGAAGACTCTTATTTTAAGAACTTTGTTGAAAGGGACAATGAAGGGAAGACTGATGAGTTTATGATGGTTGATGGTTTTCTTTTTAAAGGAAATCGATTGTGCATACCGGAGGGTAGTCTGAGAATGAAGATTATCAAGGAGTTACACGAAGAGGGACATGTTGGGAGAGACCGTACCTTACAGTTGATTTCACAGTCTTACTTTTGACCATCAATGAGGAAAGAGGTAGAGAAGTTTGTGGAGCGTTGTCATATTTGTCAGGTTTCGAAAGGAACTGCAACTAATGCTGGGTTATATATGCCGTTACCTATACCAATTAAACCATGGGTTGATGTGAGTATGGACTTCGTGTTGGGATTACCGAGGACACAGCGTGGTAACGATTCCATTTATGTGGTGGTTGATCGATTTTCGAAAATGGCACATTTTATTGCTTGTAAGAAGACGGCAGATGCTGTTCATGTTGCTCAGTTGTTTTTCAAGGAGATCTATCGACTTCATGGATTGCCAGAATCTATTGTGTCGGATAGAGATACTCGATTTCTGAGTCATTTTTGGTTGAGTCTGTGGAAAATGGTGGGAACGAAGCTGAAATTTAGTAGTGCTTATCATCCGCAAACTGATGGACAGACTGAGGTGGTAAACAGATCATTGGGGAATTTGTTACGATGTCTTGTACAAGACAATCTGAAGAGTTGGGATGTGAAGTTATGTCTGGCCGAATTTGCTCATAATCATGCAGTGAATCGAAGTACTGGGTTCAGTCCATTCCAGATTGTTTATTCGAGCTTACCAAAGGGGCCGTTGGATTTAACGGTAGTACCACATTCAAAGAAGACAATTAAGAAAGCTACTGATTTTGTTGATGGATTGACGGAATGTCATAAAATCATGCAGGAACGATTGGAGAAAGCGAATGAGAAGTATAAGCGTTCTGCAGATTTGAAACGAAGAAATGTTGAGTTTAATGAAGGAGATATGGTTTATGCAGTGTTAACAAAAGATCGTTTTCCAGTAGGCGCTTATAACAAGTTGAAAGCCAGGAAAATTGGTCCGGTGGAAGTTGTAAGACGAATCAATGAAAATGCTTATAAATTGAAGCTGCCAGATGATGTGTATACGTCTGACGTGTTCAATGTTAAACATCTCGTACCATATCACGGAGATGAACGAGCTGAGGTGGTAGAATTTACAAATTCGAGGACGAATTTCTCTCAACCAGGGGAGGATGATGCAGGCCAAGTACTAGGTCGTGACCGACCTAGCAAACTCGTAGGTCATAACATGTTGATAGGTCGAATCCGACCTAAAGCTAAGGAGTTAACAACTTGTGAAGAATGGTGGAAAGCTGAAGTCTTAGGTCGTCTACGACCTAAGGAAGTGATAGGTTGCGAACGACCTAACTTTGCAGTGCAACATGGTGAACGACCTAACATAGCACCAGGGAAAGAAATACGACCTAACGGGTTTGGGGATGGCGAGTTAAAACAAGGAGATAGGTCGCTGGAACGACCTAACATGCTTTTAGGTCGCGTACGACCTAGCGAGATAAGGCTTAGGTCGTGAAGTTGTTTCTGGAACCGCTTATCTTTTAGGTCGCGAAGCTCTGGATACCGTTGATTCGTCTACCGAGTTAATCTCTGCCTTTGATTCCCTTAAGACGTTGATTTGGGATGCCGCAAGTTTTAAGTCGCTGAAGCTCTGGATGCCGTAGATTCTTATGCCGAGTTAATCTAAACCGTGGATTCTTTAAGTCGTAAAGAAGCTGCTGTTAAGTCGCCACCGACTTATACTAAGTCGTCTGAAGATTGAGTCGTGGGAAGTTGCTAGGTCGTCTACGACCTAAGTGATGTAATCTGTTTGTATTTTCTGTTTGTTAACTCGTAGTTCTTACTTGTTTTTAAGTCGCATGTGTGTAAGTCGTAAGTCGTCTGAAATGTTAGGTCGTGACTGTTAGGTCGGAAACGACTTAGGAGATGTATTTCTTTTCTGTTGTGTGTTGTAGCCTATAAATAGGCAAGTTGAATCATTTTGTAAGGTTGTTGATTTTTGAATAAAATTCTCTTTTGATTGCTGTGTGCTTTCATCTAAATTGGTAGTTGAGTGTAATCTCCTATCTCCTCTTTCGGTTAATCGAGTGCGCTCGATTCAACGATTGTAGAAGCCGATTCGCGGAATCAAGTGCGCTTGATCAACGCTTGAAGAATTGAAGTTCTTTGAACCCGGTATCGTGCGCGATCAACGAGTTCGGGATAGCTAGAATTCGGTATCTTCGGATCAACGAATTTGGACATTTCAGTATCTTCCAATCCACCGATTACTACTTTCACCGATTGAAGATTGTTTGTTTAATCCGCTGCGTCAAATGGTTAAGGCATGAACAACCTAACTGGAGTACACTAGAAAGCTCGAGAAAGAAAAGGTCTCAATTTTTACATTATCTTTTAGTACAACTCAAAATTTCGTTTTTTAATAAGTGTAATCAGGTATCAGTTTTGAAGTTTATCCTACTGACTTATGCGCCTACTTGTCTGGAATATTAATTTATTTATCATACATCGCTACATATGGTTGTTTGCAAAGCAATTACAATTTACACTTCAACTAGATAAAAAAGAAAAAGGATAATGATTTTGAAGTAAAGCAAGAAACTATACGTACCAAGTCTCGTCGGTTTCATTATTTCTTGGAAGCATAACTTATTGCGTAAAATCGGTCCTATTAGGAATTGCTGTAAACTCTTCAAGCGAATGTGACATTTGTGGATAGAAAGAAGGACGATATGCTGAAGGATAGAAGAATTGACCACCAGATGATGGAAATTGATAATGTCCAAACTGTGGGTGTGGCATATGTTGCTGAGAACTTCCATTATGTTGAAAAGATGATTGTTGTTGTGGCAGTGGTTGATGTTGAACTCTAGATAATTGATGAACGTTTGGCTGATTTTGAATAGGTGATTGTTGGGATTGATGTTCTGACGATGAACGGTGCTGAGATGGTGATTGTTCTGACATGAAATTTGATGATTGTCACTGTGAAGATAGAAGCATAAGCTTTAACTCTTCTATCTCCTTACTTGTCTTTTCACACATGTTTTTTAGTTCTAAACATGTGGACTCCAAAGATGCATATTCTCTTCCTTGGTTTGATTTACGGATCGATGATATAGGCTGAGTCTATTGTACCCAAGGCACCATGCTCGGTGTCACTAAGTCTCCATAACAGCGAACTCTGTTACGAGTCACAAACCCTATCGTTGCTACACATGCAGCCTTAGTTCAGGTGTCTCTTCACCATAGACAGCTACTAGTTGAGTTAATTCATAAGATATTTTGGTCTGTGTTATTTTCAAATGAATGTCGTTCAATCTAATTTACTATAAACTAAAATTAAAGCATTATCCTCAAAAACTATGTACTGAATATCATTCAATAGATATCAAAACTGATTTTGAATTTCTATACGAATATCATTTAAAATATAGTAGTTTTTGCTACAGGGTAAGTTTTAGAAGATTTGGTAGTGAAAAATAAAGTTCAAATTTTGTATATGAATATCTTTTAGCAAATATTGTTTTACATAAATCGGAAAAGTTTATATATTTTATATATGAATAAATTCAAATGACAAATTAACTTACCGCAACTTGCTTTGATGCTACATCCACCCAACTTCTGTCTTTCTCCTTTCTTCTATGAACTAACTCATATGCTTCAATAGGATCTGGTTCATGGCCATGCTTGTCCTTTTATTATAACAACAAAAAGACAGTAATCAATTTGAGTATGTTTGATCAATGGAATTATTTTTTACTTTTTTTTCTTCATAAGGGCATGTATGTCCTTCTTTGTCCTTTTTTTGTTTCTCCACAACTAATTCATATATTTATTTGCCTGTGTAGCTGGAGTGTTAAGATGTTGGATTTCCACTACATCGTATTATGATATAAGCACATTAACTGTCCCACAAAAGGCAAATGCCAGACTAGAGTTTAATTTCATAATACCGCTTTCTTCAAGCATGGGATGCCTGCTAATTTCGGATTTATTATTTTTTATGTTCTTTACTACAATAGTTGAAAATTAAATTTCAAACATTGTCGGTCAATGTTACTACAAATAGTAAAATATAAAATATACCATTGACTAAACCGGTCCATTGAATCTTTCGTTAGAATAAAAACCACTATTAATGATTCAAAAATTGTAATATACAGAAAGTTCAAAAAATTTATATGCTTTATAATGAAAAACAACAATATCACTAAAACACATTATTATTATTAACACACTTATAATAAGCCAAACCGTAAACTAACAAACTAGCGAACCACTCTTATAGCTTAGTTGTAGAAGACCTGCAACATTTTAATTGGTTTTTTGAGTTACTAATGTACATTTGATTACTAATTCATAGATTTGATAACTTAAATAAGGCTTCTCCCTTGGGACCATGGATATATAAACACTAAATATGGTTAGACTTTTGAATGTAGCAAATTTACTGCAAAATGAACATGTATGAATATAAAATCCCAACTGAAATAATGCGGCAATGACAAAAACTAAGTTCTATTTTAAGAGGCGCATGTGCTTGTGTAAAATGATTGGTACTAAGTTTGATATTATAGTAGTAGTAAATTGTTTGTTTCCAATCTAAAGTTGTCCAGGAATTTGTTGTTAGTATGTATGTCAACTTCTCTCGGGTCTCAAAAGCTGCTAAGTTTGATACATGTGCAACTAATGAGCCGGTAGTTCCATGAATACAACAATGCCTAATAAACTTGACTCTATATGAAAATACAACATTTTACTTCCACAATCAATGCCTAACATATCAATATGGTTGCATGAAAAATAAAAATTCATATAGTTGTATAAATGTCGATCAGGTTCAGCATATTCATGTATTGTGTATAATTTCATGGTTAGTTCGACTATTCATCTATTAGTAGCTAAAAGTTATTCAATCAAGGACAGCATGGTCTAATAACAAAAAAAAAGGTTTAGTGAGATACCGAACATGTTACAAAAATAAAAGTACGTGAACTTACGAAATTAGCTGTGTGTCTTGCAAAGGTCATTGACCCACCCATGTGACTCGTCTTCAGCTTCTTATGATTCCCAATATTTCTTTCAACTTTAATCTACTAAAAATATAAATTCAAATTTTGATTGATAATGTAAAGAAAATAATAAAGAAACAATAAAATATACAAGATAATGAAGAAAGAAAGATAAAAAATGTTTTGCGCAAGTTTGCCCCTTGCACCGTTGATCATATGAATCTAACATGTAATATAATGTATTATTTATTACTGAATTTCAAAACTAAACTTTCAAAGCGCCGACAATGCGTAAGGCACTAAAAAAGCCCCAAAAGCGCCAAAGCGCTCGAGTTTTGAAACGCTGAAAAAGAGCGCGAGCGCTTTGTGCATCATTATTAAGAAGAAAAAAATTTCAGTATCTGTCCTAATATGGAGCCCAATTATATTTCGAAGTCCAACAGCAGACAATAAAAGGTGTTTATTCATCTCGACTTTAATATCAAATAGTAAAAAACATCGTTCTTACAATTGACTAAAATCAATTTTAAGGATTGTTATGCTCGTTATGTAAAGTAAGCTTTTGTTTATAGTATTATAATTGCCAATTCTATGCCAACTGATTTTTAGGTATATTTGGATATAAGATGAAGTTCCATAGATGCAATAAGCTACATGAAGAATTAGTTTCCAACCATCAAATCCATATTTCCTAGTAAATAATCATGAATTAACTTATTAACCTCAGGCCTTGGTGACACTTTGGGAGACTTGAGGAATTGGTTCGATTGTGTTGTTCAAGTTTCAGCTGGGCCATAATATAGTTAACTCATTTGGTAAGTAATACATAAGCATGCAGTTTATACTTCAAGTTTATTGCAGTTTATGGACTCTTGGAATAAAATCATATCTTTATTTAATGTGGTAGCAATTAAGGTTTACAAAATTCAATTTCGGTACTGGTTTGGGTGTTTATGTTCATTCTTCAACCCATTACACGTGACAACTTTTTTATTAAGTACTGGTGCTGTGTTATTATTTAATGATGCTCAAAATCTCAGTATTATAAATTTATAAAGGTCTAAACGGCTACTTAAAATATTTTGAAACAGTAATGATCCACCAAACAACAGTGCATATATCAATTGATATATCTCAGTTATCCTATAGTTACTGGTTATCCATTTTGATATCAATTTTGAAATCCAAGTAATGATCCACCAAACAGCGGTGCAGATATCAATTTTGGTACCTTACAGCCAGCAAAGAGTAGACCTACTTTAAAATAATGGGTTTACAACAACTTAGCATATTCAATATATACATATGATGAAGCCAATAGAAACTTTGCATATCTGCTAAAACTAAGAGCAAACAAAGGAAAAGTTAATTAACTAAAATGTTTACTTGTTTTGGAGGTACCATGTGCAAATAAGCAGAAACGTAGTAGTCCTTGTTAGTTTCAATAAATTATGCATTTACCATTCAGTATACTGAAATTAAAGATGCAGCTGCTAACAAATATGAATCCTCGAAATTTGGATTATGATGCATTGATTTCTAGTTGTCTAAATCATTATCAATGTATGTGTTAGTTCTGATATCTTAGGCAATTGAACACAGAGTATACACACACACAGACACACACACATACATACATATATACACATTCCTTTTTCTTTTTCTCTCTAAAAATATATATATATAAAATAAATATATGGGTAAAACGAGAGCTATATATAGAATTAAGATCAAGCTATACATGGATTGGCAAGATTGCATATATCATTGGTTTTGATTCATTGCGACATGTTCTTGAAGATTCAAAAAAAGAAATCAATAGCAGTACAAATGTAGAACCGAATCAAATTTCAGACAACATAGCAAACCACTTCTATTCCAAAAGCTCAGTTGGATAGAGGTGAAATCTTACTTAAAACTGGATGGGTCATGCATGAATTACTACTAAAACCTCTTATTTGGATGTTCTAACTAAAATTTTGACATTTCCATTGTTTCGTTTCAAGATAAAAAAAAAACATGATCAGTAAATAATAAATGCCATTATATATATATATATACACACATGCTGGGGCAAAAAGAATTCAAAATTTAACTACATGCCCATTACCAAAAATTGGTTTGATTACATAACTCTATTCAATATTCAATTCAGATATAGTATCAACTAAAAAACTATTATTTACAAGATCAAGTAGACTACAATATTCAATTCAAATATTGAATTTTTTATACAAAATAAAGATTACTAATTTTTTCTACAAATAGTTCAAAGCAGAATACTTCTTGCATTTTCTTTAAGCGAAGTCTTCAATTAAGTTGTTGTAGTCGAATTTTTTGGCATAGTATATATAACTATTCTATAACTAATTGTTTTATTAGTAAAATCATTATTTTCGAGCATAACTAATATTGAGAGTTCATGGAGTGAAACCCTAAGGAGAATAGCCGCCAGCCTTCCCTTGTTTGATCTCGCTGATTCAAGCCTGACTGGCCTCTGCCACCAGTCTCCCACCATCGCCCCACCCTATTCGCCTCGTGCCGCCATTTTCCCAGCCACCAATATGTCTTCTTCCAACCTTATCAGTCGTCGGGCTTCCCTCTCCTGATCTGCCTCCCGGCCTCTCAGACCCTCCCCAGGATTCTCTCCGTTACTCCTCCTGATTCCGCTACTGAAAATGATGATGGTTTCATTTAAGTTCAATCTCGTAAGTGGAAACGAAAATCAAAGATTATGCATCAACCTCGATCAATTAATCCCATCCCCCATGATTTACAGAATAAGAATTTATGATCGCCCTCTCATCAAAATGTACATCAGAACTATGTCTGCGCCAATAGTAATATTGATTTCCCCAATCAATCTGACAACAGATCTGCTGCCAATAAATGGAATTTTTCCATTACGTCCAGCCGAGCATGGAATGAAGTTGTCAAGGATAATAATATTTCAGTCTCTATTCCGTTAAAGTTCTATCATCCACGTGAATTTAATTCTATGCAATGTGCTAAAATGTAAGTTGAGGTTGTCCAGGATGCTAGAAAACAATGGGATAATCTCATTGTGGTCTATGTGGTTGGTCCTAAGTCATATTACCCATATTTCAAAGACTATATTATTAGAGTTTGGAAACTATATGAAGAATTCTCTATTTACTCAAATGAAAATGGATTTTATGTATTAAATTTAACAAAAAGCAAGACTGTGATAAAATATTGGAAGGAGGTCTCTACTATTACAGTAAAAAGTTGTTGATGATGAAGAGGTGTTCTCTTGGAATGCAGCTCAACAAAGAACTTCTTCACTCTATTCCGATTTGGATTTGTTTCCCCAACTTACCTCTTGATTATTGGACAGAAGAGGGGATTAGTCGTATTGCCTCAGTGCTTGGAACCCCTATCAAACTGGATAAATTCACATAAGGTATTATAAAAATTGCATATGCTAGAGTATTAATTGAAATTAATAACTCTTTTAAGTTTCCGAATAAAATTCCTATACTATCTGAGAAGGATGAAATCATTTGGCAAGAAGTAACGTACGAATGGAAACCATCTATTTGCTTGAATTGCTCAAGCTTTGGACATGCTGAAAATCATTGTCAATTTAACAAAGTCTGGATGCCTAAAGCAACTCCTCAGAAACTAACGACGGACGGTACTGATATGAATATCGATGCCAATATTGATAATAATCTGGTAAACAATTCAAATAGCATAGATGATCAACTGAACTCAGCCAGTCCAGAACAGGAAGGTACTCAAAACAACAGTACAAAAGATGGCATAAACAATATTTCAAAAGAAAATACAACTTACAAGTCCCAAAATGTCTAGTCGAATATCCTAAGTTTGACTATTAATACAAATTTGCAACAAAATTTTGTGCCTAAAGAAACTGATATGGAAATGCAACCATCAAGTAACTATATAAAGGAAGATAATATCAATTTCGTTGAGATGTCTGATGTGCCACCGGATCCATCCTCGAGCCCTGTAACTGCTGAATAGAATAATGAATCTCTATATATCTCTAGAACAAGATCAACTCGAAAAACTAGGACAGAGGAAGTTCCTTTCGAATTTAAAGCCACTCCTACTTATGATGTTATTGAGAACCCTGCATGGGCCAGTTTAGTTAATCAGCTGAAAGGTAAAAATAAAAAGACAAAAAAGTTAAGACATCGGGGCAACTACTTCTCCTGAAGGCAGTAGCAATCCTGAAAATACCCTATAGATGGAGTTCCTTATTTGAAACATCAGGGGTATGAATGCTCCTGCTAAACAGTTGGAAATGTTGCAAATTTTGAATAGTAATAGATTTTCCTTTCTTGGAATTCTTGAAAATAAATTAACTCTAGATAATATTGATAGATTTATGACCAAAATCAATAAAAATTGGAAATATTCTCATAATATAACTACTGGTCAGAAAAGTCGAATCTTAATCATATGGGACTCTACTCAATGGTCGAATATCATTTTACACTCTAATGACCAATACATTTCTTGCATATTACATAATGTAAATGGTATTACTGTTTTGTGCACTACGGTCTATGCGTTCAATGAAGAAGTGAAGCGTACAGATTTATGGAAGTATACTACAGAGCAGTCTAAAAGTGTTAATCTCTCATGGATTGTAGCGGGCGATTTCAATGCTATTTTATCACCTAATGATAGAATGAATAATGGTCTCTTTAATTCGATAGGTGAACAAGATTTTATAACCTGCATTTCCTCTTCTAAATTGGTGGAGCCAGATTTCACGGGTAACTATTTTACTTGGAGAGGAGGTCAAAGTCTCTCTATTCACAGTAAGATTGACTGTGTTTTTGTTAACACTTTATGGTTGGATAAATTTTATCACTTTGGAATTAATTTTGGTAGTCACTCTTTGAGTGATCATTCTCCTATCATTATCAAACTTATGTTACATAATAAAAAGAGGATTAGAGTACCTTTCAGGTATAACAACTCTTGGCACCTTCAAGTGGGATACCATTCTTCCCTTCATAATGCACTAATGCAAGAGTTCACTGGAAGCCCTCTTCACATGCTTTTATGCAAACTGAAATAAATTAAATCTGCATTGAAGAAATGGGCAAAAAATAAGAGTGACATATATACAGTGGTTGCTGAATTGAAAGATGAGGCCAATGAGCTTTATAAACAGCTAGTTCGAAACCCTTTGAATGACAGTTTAATAGAGCAGTACACTTCAAATTCTGAGCAGATTCATTCTTTCATGAGGAAAATTGCAGTTGAAAATGAGCAAAGAATGAAAATAAATTGGCTAATTAAAGGAACCAACTGAATTCTTTTTTCAGCAAAATTAATGTTCTTAATCCTAGACGAAGGAGTAATTTCATTCTTAACGATAATGGTTCATGGTCATCAGCATTGGAAAAACTTACGGATGAAGCTATTAACTACTTTTTTGAACTGTTCATTTCATCTCAGGCTACATATCAATTTCCAGGCATAACATGCAAGAAAATCCTATCTGACAATGCTAGAAACAATCTATGCAAACCATTTCAGCTAGAGGAAATTAAAGCAGCTACTTCCAGATTAACGATAACAGCTCCCCTGGACCAGATGGTATTAATTCAAAATTTTACAAAGTCCATTGGGATCAAATTAAATATGATATTTGGAATGCTATGAATGGCATTCTTCAATCCGGAAAAATTATCAGAGAAATCAATCATACATTTATCTATCTAATTCCAAAAGAACCTGATGCGGTTGATATGACTGATTTTAGACTGATTTCTCTATGCAAGGTCTCATATAAAATTTTAGCCAACCTTCTCTGTAATCGAATGAAAGATTATATGAATGATCTTATTTCATATATCAAAATGCTTTCATTCCTGGTAGGTTAATTACTAAGAATTCCCTGCTAGCCTATGAAATGGTCAGAGGATTCAACAGGAAAAGTTCTAACAACCTATGCCTGAAAATTGATCTGCATAAAGCCTATGATAAAATAAGTAGAGAGTTTATTCATCACATGATGATTTCTATGGGTTTTCCACTGTTATTTGCTGATCTCATCTATGAGTGCATTTCTACTCCTTTGTTTTTGGTATTAATTGATGGTTCCCCCTTTGGATTCATTGATAGCTCGAGAGGATTAAGACAAGGGGATCCTCTCTCGCCATATTTATTTTCCGTTGCTATGGAATTTCTTACAATTAATCCTGATGTGGAATACTTGAAAGGATCTAAAGAATTTAGCTGGTCTGGACTTAAATGCAAACAAATCTACTTTGTTCTTTAGTAAAGGAGCAAATAACAAGCAACAAATTGCTGACATTCTAAAAATCAGAATTGGAAACCTACCAATTATGTACTTGGGCATTCCATTATCTAACAACAAATTAAAAGCAAGGAATTTTGGATGGTTGATAGACAAAATGAATAAAAAATTCAATCATTGGAATAGTAAGATGCTCAATATTAGTGGAAGAACAGAACTAGTTAAAACTGTCATTAACCCAATGAATCAAATTTGGCTACAATTCACACAATTCTCTGTGACTATTATCCAGAAAATTAATTCTATCCGTGCTAACTTTACATGGAAGTCTAAAGCTCATAAAATGAGTTGGGATGATGTTTGTAAAACAAAAAGTGAGGGTGGTCATGGTATAAAAAGAATTGATGAAGTTGCTAAAGCAGTTGTAGTAAAACTTTTATGGAAATATATACAAGGTGAATCTCTTTGGGCCAAATGGATGCATAATAAGTATTGTAATAATGTTAATTTTTGGACTGCTACTAAGGATAACAATGCTTCATATACTTGGAAATCCCTGCTTAGAGCCAGACAATGGTGCAAAGGATTAATTGATAGGAAAATTATAAATGGTGAAAATACAAATATTTGGTTTGACCCATGGCTTAATGGATCCTCATTGATTGATAAATTTGGATGGAATACTATGTCTGTTACTGATTGTTGTAACAGAAAAGTATCTATGCTAATCTCTAGCGATGAGTAGAAACATCATATTGACTATGTTCCTATACAAATTCATCATTCAGTACACAATATAATTATTCATAATCAAATGCAACAAGACTTTTGGTTCTGG
This sequence comes from Allium fistulosum, assembly GCA_030737815.1. Taxonomy (NCBI): domain Eukaryota; kingdom Viridiplantae; phylum Streptophyta; class Magnoliopsida; order Asparagales; family Amaryllidaceae; genus Allium; species Allium fistulosum. The sequence goes on from CM060905.1 coordinate 94,008,640, forward strand.
CTTCCTAGCAACAATGGTCAGTTCAGTATGAAATCGGCATGGAAACAAATCAGATGCAAACATGCTGAATTTAATTGGACGAAAATACTTTGGGATAAAAGTTGTGCTCCAAAGATGTCTACTTCTGCTCTCATGGCAAAATTAAACAAATTAAATACTAAAGATAGGATCAGTAGATGGAATAATGGCATTGATCGAACTTGTGTGCTTTGTTTAAATTAGTATGAAGACAGGGATCATCTTTTTTTAAATTCAACTATTCGACACGTTTACTGGAGGATACTATGCATAAGCTAAAGTTTAATTTTGGTAACACTTATGATATAAACCAAATTGAAACAACCCGGAAATTCCGATCCCGAAAATTCCAGATAGTTAGGGAAAAGAAGAAAGAGATAGAAGAAAAGAAAGAAACAGAAACACAGATTCTCACATTCGTAGCGGATCAAAATATAATATCAAATAAAATAACAGTTTTATAAAGAAGGACTGTATCAATACATTTACATTTTATAGATCAAAATTACAACATTACACATATACTGGACAGTTAAAACTAACTTGTCTTAGTCAAACTACAATATATCATAGCGGAAACACTCCATATGTTCCTGCCATCCAGCTCGCCTCCTGAGCTCCAGAACGTCCTTACTTGAAAATCTGTAATACTCGGTCTGACCTGAGCATTACAATAAAGTAACACCCGGGTCAGGCTGGAAACCAGCATGAGTAAACCCATCTAACATGAAATATTCAATATGAAACTTATTTAAAACCCGGGGTAACATGTTCATCACTACAAGTTCACAACTTGCTATGGTCAACATTTATTTTCAATTCCTAAGTATCTTTACTTAGTTTTAAATGGTCCAGTCATTTAAATTATTCCATTTCTGCCTATTGATTTCACAAATCAATCTATAAAGAATCAATGTAGGTTACAAATCGAAGTGGGTTCGGGTATTTACTGATACCCGACCCCGGTCTCTTCGAATTCAATACCTTCTTAACCCAAGTTATTCAAGTGAAATACAATTCAACATTAAATACAAGATGTCACTTTTATACACAGCAATTCATCAACGATAGATAACCATACTATTACTGTCTATCCAAACATATCATATCAGAAAACATTTCATATCAGAGATATCAACCAATTCAAGACATTTACATCATTCAATCATTCATAAGCAAGATTGATTACTTTCAAAATTAATTTAATTTATCTCTAATTAAATTAATTACTAGTCTTTAATCACTTAGATTACTTACTTAACATTTATTAATTACAAACCGATTAATTAATCATCCTTTAATTATCATCTTAATTAATCTCCCTTGATTAATTATCCTTCAATTATATTAAGTAATTAGCTCTAAATTAATTACACAAATTAATTAACCTTTACCCATTCACATTAATCACATTTATCCTTGATTAATTACTCAAATTTATTATCCTATAATCACTTACCTTGATTAATCGACCCTTTAATTAATTACACTAAGTAATTAATTCTCAATTACTTCCCTTAAGTAATTTACCTTTAATTACTTTCATCAAGTACTTATCTAATTAATTAACCTCTAATTATCAATTAGTTAATATTATTTCTTAATTAATTAATCCAGTAATTATCCATTAATTACTCACTAAGTAATTACACTTCATTAATTACATTAAGTAATTATACTTAACCATCCTCAAGTAATTCTCTATAATTAATTAAACTTAATTAATTAACTAAAATTGACCACATTAACTTAATTAATTACACTGAGTAATTTATTCCTTTAAATTACTTCATTAAGCAATTACCTTTAATAATTCTTTAAATTAAGTAATTAACCTCTTAATTACTTATTACTTAATTATTCCTTAATTAATTAACCTTGATTAATTTATCCTCAATTAAGTAATCAATTACACTTAATTAATTACACAAATTAATTTATCTTAATTAAATTACTTATCTTACTTAAATTACTACACTGAGTAATCATTTTAGTTTAAAACCTGAATAAATTTAAAAAATGCTGGAAACAAAAATATTCTGAGCAATCAACATATTCCCGAGACAGACTCGAGACAACCCTCGCGTGGACTCGAAGCCACCAAAATAAGGCCTACCCACCTCGACACTCCGAGTCGAACACGTGAAAAATCACGAAACACTCCGGGTCAACTTCACCTTTCCCAAACCCATACACTCTGATGCACGCGATGGCCACCGTGCACGTGCACGGCAACCCTAGCCCTCTCCGATCATCGTTCAGGCCTTCAACAAGTCGACGTCGAACTCGACTTCTTCCTTAACCACTCAGAAATGAAGATCGAATCGAAAAACGAAATCGAGCTACCAGGCCAAAGCCTGGATTTCCACCATCATCGGAAATTCCAAATCGCCGACGATCCCATCATTGATGAACCCTGCCGACCCCACCAGAGAGTCGCCTTATCCTCCTACATCGATCCCCCACCATGCGATCCGACTCGATGCTTCCCAGTCTACGTAACCACCTTGTCAAACCCGACCACCAAAATCACCAGAAAACCCTACTTCTCTCTGCTCCGGCCACCACGGCCATTATTAAATCCCCACGTCATTTTTCCAGAGATCACCAGGCCATCCGCTACCCCCAGCTCAAACCCCGAGACTTATCACCTCGTCGATCGCCAGAAATCGAAGAAAAATCGATTTCCGTTCATCTCAAAATTTCTTTCCCAACCCAAACTTAAAAATCAAGACATTATCATTAAAAATCACCATTTCCAAATACGAATCAGATTATATAAATTAAACGTGGAATTTACATACTTGATTTTCTGACTTTACTTGATCATCACTGTAATATCCTCTTTCCGAAGTGATTTCTTAATATATACACTTGAAAACTATTTTTAAAAATGAAATTACATCCATATAAACATTTTCTCTTTAATGATCATAACCAGAAATTGATTGGAGAAAGAGGGTTTGATTTTTGAATCTTGATTTAGTCCGTGAAATCAAAAACAGGGGTAGGCTCATCTATAAACAGACATGCACACAGATATATCTCATCTATACGGACATGCAAGCCCATTTTAAATCCATACAAACATTTTCACAACATACTTTTAAATATTTATCACATGCAAACAGGTTTAAGATTTAAAAAGGGTAGTTTACTCACCTGAAAAACTTTGAACAGAGAGCAGCTTTTGGTTTTGAACAAAGAACACAGCCTGTTTTGAAAAGCTATCAGCCTGGATTTTTAATCTCCTTGATTGCTTAAGTTGAATTGTTTATTTAAGTTTCAGTTGTAGGATTTAAATGTTTTTATTATTTCCTGGTATGCTAGTTTTGATGAACGAATTGGAAAACATGAGATTGATAAATATATAGAACAAGTATACAGAGGTAAGTATTACTAGTAAAAGATTTTTATTAGTTTGGTCAGAGATTTTTTTTTTCATATGGAGGCTGATATGATTTTGTTCTTATGCTAGAGATGATGGCATTTAATGCTTTGGTCCCTTTTCAAGTTTACACATTCTATATATTTTTTATTTAGTACATCTTGTATATATTTTATTTTCCTCTTTTGTCTTACTTCATTGTATAACTACATGTATTACCCTATATATATACAATTCTAGAATTATCTTAAGTTCATTTCATATTTTTACATAACCATTTATTTATTTGAGATATTTATTTAACATCAATACTTATTTTTATTTCTTTTTCTAACATAACCTATCAACTCTTAATTTATATCCATATAATTTATACTTACGTATATATATTTATACTTATGTTTATATATTAATAAGATTTATTTTATTTAAACATTATTACCTAGATTACATCATAAATATATATTTAGATCAAATGTAAATAAGTAGAGCTTACTTCAATTTAAATGTGAATAAGATGGATTTTACTTTTAAATATTTTTGAAGGACTTATGTTAAATTTTCAAACTATAGTTTTATTCCAAAATACACATATATATATTCGTTTTTAAACTGATAAGTTTGTATTTCAATTTATTAGATTAAATTCTTATTAAAATAATATTGCCAAATCCCGGGTCGTCACAATTCGACTATCAAAATTAATATTCCAATGATTTAAATTAGTTAATCACCCAACTAATAGGCGTTAAAAATCCGGGTTGTCACATTCCTCCCCCCTTTAAAACTTTTCGTCCTCGAAAAGGAACGAAGCCAGAATTTTATTAAAATGTTCATTATCATTTAAATTACTTTTTGAACATTTTTAACTCTTAACTCCTTTTATTTAAATTTTTAAAACACTTTAAAAATCTACATAATATTATCAAAATAGCTTTAAAAATACTTTTTAAAATCTATATAATATTACTAAAATGATTTTTTTTATAAAAGTACTTTTTATAACACGATGTCTCAACAAGTCCATCCTCGTTCCCATAGAAATTCGGTCATACGTTAATCAGGCGTAGGACTGAAAATCTATAAGTACTTGGTAAACCCGTTTTCAACACCTAGTGAAGATACTTAGAAAATAATTTATTGAAAATATAGAAAACATTTTTGAAAATAGAGGAAACATCTTTGGTGAGAATGCTCTGGAAATCATCACCCCCATCCATGGTCGCAGTTAACCCGATGGTTACGTTGCCATCCCAGCAAAATCCATAGATAACTGTAGGCCTCCGCGCCCCTCGATTACACCATGGAACCCGCTATAGATCGCAGTTATACCCGGGCTTTATGTTGCTATCACAGCAAAAACCCATATAACCGTAGGCATCAGCGCCCTCGAATTTCGTTGCCAAAAGAATGAAACTCCTCCACTCGACCATAGATCGCAGTCTACCGATGTTACGTTGCCATCCTGGCAAAATCAAGTGTAGACTGTTGGCACTCATCCTCCACACGATTTTCGCTATGGTCCACACAGTAGACCGCAGCGACATCGAGTTACACTGTCGTCACAGCATAACCCAAATGCCCCTGTAGGCATCAGCGCCCTCGACTTTCGCTACACAACAATCCTCAGGAACTAGTTTGTCCGGACTCCTCACAGGATCAACTTTAGAACCCCCCTTAGGGCTCAAGGCAGTACCACTTTGTGGCACTCGTGAGAAGTTCATTCAAGGGAGCGCCTTTTTCCCCAGAGCCACTTTCAGAACACTTTATACTATACACATATAGTATTTTCCAAATCATACACCTAGTATGAATTTCATATAAATCTCCTTTCTCAAAATCGATTATCCCAAAATTGATAATTCACAAACTAGGCTTTCCAAATTCCAAATTTGATTTTTTCCCCAAAAATCAAAAGCCTTTCCAAATCCATAGGTTCCAAAAACCCTTTTCTCAAAATCATTCTCCTAAGATCCTTTACATATATATACATATAGATATATATATAACTTTTAAAATCTTTGGATCACTTCAAACTTGTATAAATTCCCTTTCTATACTTCAAATACTTTCAAAAACCCTTTTCTTCTGGCAAAAGATTCAACAAGGGGAGTTTTATCATATATATAACAAAGATACGTAACTTTGTTTATTCCAAATCAAATATTCAAATTCGATTACTCTTTAATAAAGTCATTTACCAAATTGCTTACTTCCATAAAGTAAATTTTTTTACCATAGAAATATCCAATTTCCACTTTACTTCATCATATATTTCACAAAATATACTTCCAATTTCAAAAGTCATTTACAGTTCTTATCTCCAATTCCAATATCAATCTCATACAAACCCGTACGATGTACACACATCATCCGTACGCCATACCAATTTGATCGCTTACTCGATCACACAATTCCACTTCCGAACTAGTATCGTCCACCCGACTCAGATCTGGTTTCTTGATCAGAAACCGTCATTCTCCTTGCATAGTCTCAACTATGATAGAGAATATCCAGAACCAATCAAAAATCCATATCTAGGTTCGCCGTCGAAAATCGAGCGAAAAATCCCAACTCGGATCGATAATACTATCTTGAAATTCTATGCTCGAATCTGGATCAAATCACTATGCGAATAGAATAATATACGTACATCCTACGTATTTATCTTCATTGATTATCAGTTAAATCAATTTCCTACTATTCATCCTCACTTGGATTTATTCACTTATTCACATTTGCCTTAATCCCCATTTGGATTATCACTTCAATTCTTATCTCAGTTGGGTATTTAATCAATAACAGTTTGAACTCCGACCAGTTAATATTTAGAAAATAGCTTGAATTTTTTTAAATTAAATAAGTAGTTGAAAAATAATTATTAGTTTGTAAAATAGCTGTAAAATAGTTAAGTAATTGTAAAATAGTTGAAAAATAGTAATTATTTATAAAATAATTGAAAAACAGTTATTAGTTTATAAATCAGTTGTAAAATTGTCAAATAGTTCCAAAAGTAATTGTAAAACAAGTTTAAGATATTTTTAGGTTTAAAAAGAAAAGTTGTGCAGTAAATAGTTTGGAAAAATAGATTTATATTAAAACAATTTATTTTGAAAATGGTCCAGAGTCAAACTGTTCAATTCCCCATCAATTCAATTTAAATTTCCACTTCCATTTAAATTGACTCACTTCTAATTTGAATAACTTCAATTTTCCTTGAACTTGATTTATTCCCAATTCAAGTTAAATTAACCTCAATTTCTTTCCAAATTCAGATCAAATTCCATTTGATTTTAAACATATTCACTTCAATTACAATTTCAAATTAATTTAGACTAATTTCAAATTGAATCCACTTCAAATTTTCCATTTGAATTTTATACTTATCCATCTTCAATTCTAGTTAATTCAAACTAAATTCAATTTGAACTAATGAAATCTAAATCTCAACTTTAAACCATCTCGAATTATATAAATTCGAGTTAAATTTTCAAACGTTGATTTAACCCCTTAAATTAAATTAACCTTTATTTTTAAATCAATAATCCAAATCTTTAAATAATTTAATTCTGAGTCCAATTCTCAAAATTCCATTTTAAATTATTATTACTTAACTTATTTCAAAGTTCAAATAAGAGTTCAAAACAATTTTAATTTACAAATTCAATTATTCAAATTTTCTGTTCAAAATAATTCCATGTCCTTAATTTCAAATTCCATTTCAAAAGAAGGTGATTTTGTTAGATCATACTGCCACAAAATATTTCATACATTGATAGACTGCACACTAGTAGTTCAACATTACATTCATTTATCACAATAAAAGTCTTACAAAGTCATAAATTTAGATGTCTTCACCATCACCTAAGTTTTAGAGTCCTAGCATTTTCTATCAGAATCCTTCCTATGGACTTCCTACCAATGGGCAAAGCCCAAACATGCATTTTTCAATAGGATGTCCCCACTTATAGCATTTTCCACAAAAAATTTCTACCCTCTCATCAATCCGGATGACCTTCATGCTCCCTACTGGATGTTCCACAACCTTAATCTTCTTCTTCTGTCTGTTGGGACAATTCCTCACGATATGTCCCAGCCCTTTACAATGATAGCAAATGGTTGACTCATTGACCGGTTCCATTGGTTTCCGCTTCACCTTCCTCACTTCAGGACAATGGTTAAGGAAATGTCCCTTCTTATGACACTTAAAGCATAATATCTCGACGCGGAATCGTTGGAATGTACCCTTTAATTCTTTCCTAGTTTTACAACACTTAGCTGCGTAATGACCCTTATTGAAGCATCTATAGCAGGTGACATTATCATAAGGTCCTGGTCAATTTCTTTCCTTAATCCGATTTTCATACTCCTGAATTGCTATTTCCCGTTCCATACGTGCAGCTGCTCTTCGTTCCCTACGCCTTGCCTTCCATTCTTCACTCTTAGCCATTTCTCTCAAAGACAGAATTCTAGAGGGACTTTGTAACGATCCCGAGTTCTGATTTATTTTAAATTTATAATTTACTTAATTTTTGAACAAAGATTGTGAAATTAATTAGTAATTAATATTAATTTTAGTTAAGTTATGAATTAATTGTGAATTATTGGAAATAATGCATTCGAATTTAAAAAATTGAATTGGAGTTTATAAATAACATAAAGATATTTGAATTCAATCTTAATTTATGGATTTCAGAAGTTGTGTAAATATAACAAAATTCTATTAATAAATATTTAAGTTAAAAATTGAAATAGAAATATATATATATAAATATATAAGATAAATTATATAGTTTTATAAAATAGAAAGTGAATACAGTAGGAAAATTATGGCAACATATTAACAATAGAACTTCATTAGTAATACAAAGTAACAAGACTAGAGAAAAGAGAACAAAAATATATATGTATTGGCTTGCATAAGAAAGGCAGAAAAAATAATAATACATTCAATTATATTACAAAGCAATGCGACTAAAGCAAAGAAAAGAAGACAACATTATATACATTCAAGTATAAACAAATAAAAGGCTAAGTATGTAGACTTGAGAAAATAAAGCCACAACAAATCATTTCAGCCGAAATGAAGATAAGTATAAACACTAGGCAAAAGAAAATAATACTCATATATGTACAGCTGAGTTAAAGTAATGCAAAGCAAAGATGTGTATTCATGTACAAGAATAATAAGATAAGTATGAACAAGTAAAAAGGAAAATATAAATATCATAAGGAAACACAAAGTACTCATGCATTTAATGCTAGCACAAACAAGTCATTCGAAATGTTGAAAAATGTTTCCAGCCTCCATATACAAGAGAAAAATCTCTGAATGATTGTACAAAGAGAAAAAATATATATCATCACTTGTACAAAATATTATATCAACCTGTAACCTACTTTCTTTTATATACACAAGCTTCTTTTCCATATATCATTTCTTTATCTCAGTTTCGTTACTTCAAACCTAAGCAAACCTCTGAAGTGAATATCATTTCAAACCATAAACAAACTTCAATCTAAGTCAATTCAAACCAGAGATCAAGAGGATTAAAGATAAAGACTTCAGTTAGCAGTTTCTTAAGCCTGTTTCAAACAAAAGCAGTACTCTGTCTTTCAATCATATAGGTGAGTAACATATTATTTTTAATTTATTTTATTTTGAAAGTATAAATCTGTTGCGTAAACTTCTGTGAATTAGTATATTTGTATATACATAAATCTCCTGAGTATATCTTTGTGATGAATGTTTGTGAGCACAGTATTTCCAGTGATATTTTGCTATGTTCAAGCTTTAGTTTAGGTTTAAAAATCAATTCCTCTTGATCCACTTACTGCTTGAACTCAAGATTAAAACAAAACTACCTGGTAGGGGCGGAGGTTACCGCACACTCAAGCACAAGGAAAAATCCAAGCATATCCTGCATAAAGACAGGTCATTGCAACTGGACATGAATAACCAGAATGACTCGATTGAATTCCGCAATAGTAAGACCATTAATCATGAATATCACTTATCTGATTTGGACAAAGTAAAGCAAGATTCACTCGACATCAATGGAAGCGGTCATCCCAGAGCTGCAATCAATTCTAATATCTGCAAGGGAAGTGTACACAAGTATATTAGTAATATCAATATTAATTCTTACTGTATTATGAATAATGATACTGGGCAATTACCTGTCACAGCTCAGAGGAGCGACCGCGCATCCGGCATCGTGTCTAAGGAGACTCTGTTGATGTCCAAGGAAGATTACATCAATTCAAAAATCAGTGACAATCAAAGTAATTGCATTTATTACAAAAGCATGCTAAACAACAAAGTTTATCACTTATCTTGCTGGTGTAAAGGGGAAAGTAGCAAGACTGCAGATGAAACTGCTCAATTCGACTGCAATCCTTCCAATCGCAATCCTCCCAATCGCTGCTATTCAACAGATAATCCGGAAAATAGCAACGAAATCTTGAAGAACAGCAAGGAATTGGACAAAAGTAGCAAGCTTTGGAAGAGAGAGAGTCATAACATCTCTGTCTCTCAACCCCGTAGTAAAAAGCTTCATAATAGCAACGAGAAAGAAGACATTAGAGTGATCGTAAGGCTTTGGAAGCCTCCTTAAGGAGCTCGATTGATGTTTTGAGTAGATCGTTTGTTGATTTGGGTAGATAAGTTTGGAGATGATCGCCATTTTTTATCGAGAAGAAAGCTTGTTGTGTTTCTGTGATAATGTCGGCAACCCTAGATAGGGTTTGTAATGTAATTGGTTTGTATCTGGTGAAACATATTTACATACCCGAGTTGTAAGTTCTTGGGCTTAGCCCATTTAACCATTTTCAAAAAACGAAGATTAAAACAAAACATGTTTGTTATAACCTATATTAAATATTAAAAATCGATATAAGATAAAACATCTTGGAAATATCTCTGGACTTAAAAGAAGACTGAACAAAACTATAACTTAGTCAAAATTTAAAACACTTTATTTTACGATTTCAGGCATGTAAACTTGATGCGTACACTAAAACATGAATTTTAAAGCAAACATCATGATTTTTAGAGCCAAGATAAAAGAGCAGTTCGCGTTTGATCGAACTTCGATCTTTTGGTGATTTCTAGTGACACACTGACTTGAAGTAGTTAAGGCTTCGTCTGGAGATAGAATGACGAACGGAGATTCTAGGAAAAATAGTGAGATGGTGGTCAGACCCTAGTGGAGGCGGCGGCGAATGTTTGAAAATTTTTAACCTATTTTTAGGCAAGGCTAATATTATGATTCGTTCTTCGTCTTGGATTGATCGAGTGTTTCGTGGCTTTGGGAGATGGTGGAAGGGTTGTCGATGAAGTGATGACCGGAGTTTGGGATTTTCTGGTGGTCTGGACTTCGAGAACGTCGGCGTTCCCAGGTTGGGTGGTGTTTCCTGTTCGTGTTCCAGGTTTCGAGTTTATACTCAAATTCGATTTCGCGTGAGTGATGGAGTTCTGGCGATCGGAGATTGAATCATGGATGGACCTCGACGTGCTCGATGAAGTGGTGGCGACTGGAGTCGATCGCTGGCGACGTGCACGTGCACCGTGCATTTTTTTTCTTTTCTGATGATGTTGGGTTAGCTGGGTGAGGAACTCGAGACTTACTCGAGTAATTCGAGTGGTTGGCTCGAGGAAGTGGGGCTTTGAACTCGAAGCAAGTGGTAGTGCCTCGGGTTAGTTTTGGTTTGTATAGGTTTTTGTAAACCCGTCTGCAAATTTAATTCAAAAGCAAATTTAAAATGGAATTTAAATCGTGATGATAGATTTAAAAAAAGTTTAAATCTAGTATGAAGTTTAGATTTGAATGAACTTTGAATCATAAAGTTTTAAAATGAAATTTGGATTTTTAAATCAAAGTTTAAATCAAAATTAAAATATGGATTCAAATCTCTTTGAATCCAAATCTGGAAATTCAAATTAGTTTTAAATCTGAATGTGTTTTAAACAAGTTTAAATTAAATAGCTTTTAAAAGTATATTTGTTTTCAAACAAATATTTAACTTGATTTTGATAAAATTCTTTTATAAAGGTTTTCTTAATTTTGAGTGAAAAGTTAAATAAATTGTTTTAACTTGAATTTTCAAGATAAAATGTAATGTATTTTAAAGCTTAAATTTTAAATAAAAATTTAAGTAATTTTAGTTAGAACTTTCTTATATAGGTTTATAAGTGGATATTTAAATTTGGTAAATGTTTAAATATATAATCATTTTGAATAAATTCAAAATGGAATTTGAATTTAAATTTAAAAAGTGTAATGTTTAAAATACACTTAAATTATAATGAAATCATTAATAAAGAAATTAATTATCTTAGAGATAATTAAGGTAATAAAATGATTTAAATTAATAAGGTAATTTAAAGAATGGTTTATTTAAATTTATAAATAATTTAGATTAATTTATAATTAGAAATGATTAATAATGAATTAATCTAAGATAATTTCTTAAGAAAGTAATTAAAGAAATGTTATTAGTTAATGAAGATGATTAACTAGGAATTATTAAGTAATTAAATTTATGTGATTAATTTTGATAATTTTTTTTGAGCAAGGCGGTTGTGTAGCGTAACACTACACAGCCGATTAAATATCATAATATTAGGTAAATAGCGCGATCAACAAGCCTGATCACTGGCCCAAAATAGAAGGATACTGCAAAACAGTTGCTACAAGGCAGAGTTATATATACAAAAAGAGCATGGTACAAACGTCAGAAAATTAAAAAGGCAAGATCTGCATAGCGGTTACTGGTGCCCATGTTGTCAACTAGTAGGAGCTGCTGTTGTGCTACCTGTTGATTCAGCTGGTGGAGAACTGGGGAGTGGCAATCTCAGCCTGAACGGCACCGAGAAGCTGTGACCTGATATAGATGAGAAATAGTAAATAATACGTTTGCAAGTTCCGTCGAAGTTGGATTTGGGCTTGCAGAACACGTGTGCATTTCGCTCGGCCCAAATGCACCAACTGAATATAGCTACAAAGAGATCTAAGTGGTGGTTAGGGGGGTTGTTCTGCCAGTGGTCGAAAAACGAGGTGATTGTGGGGATGTATGTGAGTATGTGAACAGTCGTTGCAGCCCAAACCCTGACAGCAAAATCGCATTCAAAGAATAGATGCTGCAAACATTCTGTTGTGGTGGATCATAAGGCACAGCTTGGGTCAACTACGATATTGTAACGAAGGAGCCTGTCTCTGGTGTTGATGCGCCCGTGGATGAGGCACCATTGAAGGAAAGCGAAGCGAGGCTGGAGCTGGCACTTCCAGAGTCTGGGGAAGTTGAATAGGCGTCCGGGGTTGTTCAGGTGAGCATAGCAGGAGGCAACGGAGAAGCCGACTGAGGGGTTAGGGGCCCAGGTGAACAAATCTGGCCGGGGGTTGAAATGAATGCTACGGAGGATAGAGGCAGCCTGGTGAATCTCGGCTAGGGTGGCAAGGTCGAAGTAGGAAGTCGGGAGAAGATGGTCTGGGCCCGAGATTGAAGAGTCCAAAGTGGTAGCAAGGGCATTTGCTGAGTGAGGGAAGAGGTTGGGGAGGGTGGAGGAGAGGGGTAGCTGGCCATGCCAGGTATCCAACCAGAAGAGGCAATTTGCCCCATTACCCAGGTTGACATGGAAGAGCGGTTTGGCATGGGGGAGGATTGCTAGGACACCTGACCAGAAGGGGGATGGTTTAATTCTGGTGGGGGAGTGGAGGACAAGATGAGGATTGGAGCGGTAGTGGAGTGAGGTAATCCATGATTTCTAGAGGAAGTTGCCGGGTGTTAGGAACCGCCAGAGCCATTTGGTGAGAAGGGCGATGTTGAAGTCGTGCAGGTTAACTATTCCAAGGCCGTCGTTGTTAGTGTGCAGACAAGCTGTCCGCCAGTTTACGAGTCTCTTTATTTTACTACCATTCCAAAGAAAGGAGCTTCTTATCGAGTCGATTCTTTTGATTACCCAGGTTGGGAGCTTGTAGAGTGACATCCAGTATGTAGGAATTGCTGAAAGGACAGATTTGACAAGGATGAGGCACTCTGCTGAGGAAAGGGAGTGAGCTTTTCAGGAATGAAGTCTGTTTTCAATTTTGGTGATGAGGGGGAACCATTCCGATCTGAGTAATTTAGTTGGACGGAGGGGGACACCGAGGTATGAGATAGGGAAATGCGCGATTTTGCAGTTAAGCAGACTGGAACAAGTTTGGCCGAGGTGGTCGGAGTTTCGAAGCATGATGATGGAGCTCTTACTAAAGTTGATGGATAGGCCGGAAATGAGCTCAAAAGAGTACAGAGCAACTTTGAGGCAGTGTATGTGGTTGATCAAGGGTGATGCAAAAAGAATGGTGTCATCGGCGAATTGAAGGTTGGATATGACCAGATTTGAATTGAGGAGCTTGATGCCTTCAAAGATGTTGTTCGAAATTGCTAACTTGATCATACGGTTGAACACGTCGGCAACCAGGATGAAAAGCAGAGGAGAAAGTGGGTCTCCTTGTCGCAGTCCACGGGCAGATTTGATTAGGCCCCCCGAGGACCCGTTAATAACTATAGAGGACAAGCTAGAATTAAGAATACAATGTATCCAGTTGCACCATTTTGCGGGGAAGCCTGTATGTTTCATAAGCTCCAAGATGAATTGCCAGTTAACTGTGTCGAAAGCTTTTGAGAAGTCTAGTTTGAGGAGCATATCTGGTGTTGAAGTATGGTGGCAGAAGGAAATGACCTCTTGAGTCGACGCTACGCAGTCCATGATGTTACGGCAGAAGATGAATGCGGATTGCTCAATTCCTATGAGGGGGGCGATGATGGCTTGAAGGCGATTGGCTAGAACTTTGGTTATGATCTTGAAGGTGGTGTTCAGGAGACTAATAGGACGGAAGGATGAAAGGGAAGTGGCGCCTGGGGATTTGGGGAGGAGGATGATATTTGCATAATTGAGGCGAGCTACAGATGATGGATCAACATGAAATTCGGAACACATCTCGATAATGTCGTATTTGATTGTTTCCCAATAGTGTTTGAAGAATAGAGGGCCGAAGCCATTTGGGCCAGGAGCCTTGTCGTCTGACATGCTCTTTAACGCAGCCCAAATTTCCGCTTCTGAGAAGGGATGGTCTAGAGGGATAGGAGAGTTCTCTGGGTAGAGGAGGTTCCAGTCAATTTGAGGCAGAGGGGGTGTTGTTTTCCTAGGATGTTTCGAAAGTAGTCAGAGAACAGTTTAAGGATGTCGGATTGGTTAGAGATAGTGATGTTGTTGTGGGTGATTTCGGGGATGAAAGTGGATCTACGCCTGCCGTTTGCGAGACGGTGGAAATAGGCAGTGTTCTTATCGCCATCCTCAATCCATTTCGCTTTGGAGCGTTGTTTCCAACCTATTTCCTCCTGCAGTGACAATCTGTCCAGGTCAGCTTCCAGCTCCCGCAGGCGAGTTCGATCCGATTCGGTAAGGGGGGAGGATTCTTCGAGTATATTTAGGTCCAAAATCTCATCTTGTATAGCGGAGATACGCGAGCGAATGGAGCCCCAAACTGACTTGGCCCAAGGTTTGATGATCTTACGGAGAGAACGGAGTTTGGAGACAACTCTGGCAGTGGCTGATTGGATGGGGGAGGGCTGAGACCAGATTTCTTTGATGAAGTTATCAAATGATGGCTCTAGGAGCCAGAGGCGCTCGAACCTGAAGGGTCTGATAGGACAAGTGAGGGAGCCAGTGTCGAGAAGGAGAGGGCAATGGTTAGAGATAATTGTGGCCAAGCCCGAGACCAGGGAGAGAGGGTATAGATCCTCCCAGGTCCGGTTGAATGGGAAGCGGTCCAATTTAGCTAATGAAGGTTCTGATCTGCGGTTAGACCAAGTGAAAAGGCGGTTACAGATGGGTGGATCTATCAGGGAGCAGAGATTGATGAAATGGTTGAAGGCTTCAGAGTCTTGGGAGAGATTGCCCGAGTTCCTTTCAGTTGGGGATCTGGAGGTATTGAAATCACCTCCGACCACCCAAGGGCCATTAATGTGTGAGGCGAAGGTGAGACAGTTCGACCATAGTTCATTTCGATCTCGAGTATTTTGTGGGCCATAAATATTGGAGAAGAAGAAGATTGTTCCAGTTTCTAAGTGACGAAGGGCTACATGTAGGGCTGCTATGTGGTAAAAGGTTTGGCAGTGGAACCACACGGATTCATTCCAGGCTGTCATAATGCCTCCGCTAGAACCGACGGCATTTAGGTGGGCCCACCTAGTTAGGAAAGGCCCACCAATCTGTCTGAGTGTGTTAGGGGTTGGGTCTGACAGTTTGGATTCTTGCAGGAAAAGAATGTCTACTTTTTGTGGGGTTATTATAAGGCAAACATAATGTCTTTTACTGGGGTCCCCCAACCCTCGAGTGTTCCAGGAAATTAGCTTCATTGGGAGAACGATAGGCGCTCCAATTCTAGTGCCTGCATGGAGTTGTAGTGTTCTCCACGCAAGTTCACTCCTATGCAACGTGCCATTTTCTTATTTAAGCTTTTATTAAGAGAGGAAAAAACTACATGTTTAAAGAAAATACCAGGGTGGGATGCTGCTCTGTCCAGTCTGGAGCTACGACGCACAGCCGTTGGAGTGATTGGCTGGGACCACTGAGCGGCCGTTGGTGTGGTTGGCTGAGACCCCTGATTAGACTTCGGACGGGCTGCTTGGCTAAGTTCATCTGGGCTAGGGACGGGGAACTGATGGAGGGGAGAATGTATATCGGCTTGGAGGGCAACATTTTGGATCTGCTCCGGGGGAGAATGGGTATCTATTGGAGGGGTAGCATTTTGGGGCAGGTGAGACGGGGGTGCGGCAGCTGGGGAGGTCGGGATCTGCTGGAAGAGCGGGGTTGAGAGGTCTAAATCAGAGAATGGGTCCCACCTATGCTCTTGGACTGGCCATGGGTCCCAGCCCCTTGGGCCCACCACTTCAAACGACTGGTCTAGGTTATGACCGAGTACCGGTGGGGAACCGGAGAAGATAGGGATGTAGTTCATGACGGCGAATCTGTCTTCCGAATCTAAGTCTTCGATCGGGATGTGGCGTTCGAATAGGGGAAAGTTTCTCTCGTAGTCTAAACCCAGCAGGTGGTTCTCTGGGCGCCTGTTTGGGTGCTCGTGCTCCCATCTTTCGATGCTTAAGAGGTATTCTGTGTTGTTAAGAACTGTGAAGAGGGATGATGGTGTGTTGATACCACTGAAGAATTGTATTTGAATGTATAAAAATCGATGGTCAAGTTCTGCCCATTCGCAGTCATCCTGGGCCAGGAATCTACCCACTGGCTTGACTGCTTCAGAGATGGCTTCTGAGTTGAAACGTAGAAGTTTCGGGAAACCCGAAATTCGCACCCACGATGGTGGGTCCAAGGACGGAGCAGGGCGGTCGAGATCAGACCAAGGCTGAAATTGCACAGTTCCTCCGGCCCTAGAAATGGTCGATCGCTGAAGGATTTGGTCTTTGATTGTGTATATGGGGCAGAAGAAGATGAAGCTGGTGTCAGTCTGAAGCCAAAGTGGCCAGTCGCTGTGATGAAAGGTGGAGGAGAGTGTTTGGTGTAGAGAGTCTATAGACCAGGTGCCAGTGATGATGTTAGCGATGAGAAGCAATGCTGGGTCCGCCATTGAGTATGTTTTGGATTTCAAGATTGTGTTGTGATGTTGCTTCGGGGATTGGGACAGACTTTGTGTAGCTGTAGGGGAGAGAGAGTGCATCGGGGAGCCGAAAGGTTTCGTTTGAGCAGAGAGGAGATGTGACTTTGGGACCCATCGGGCAGAGTTGGGTTTGTCTTTAGTGGGAGAGGAATGGACTCTTCTGATTTTTCGAGCCTGAGCCTGATTGAGGACTTTATCGGGACAGTGTGTTTGTGGATGCCCAAAAAATCCGCACTTATAGCATATCTTCGCGTCTCGACAAAACTGCGCCACGTGTCTTAGACCTGCACATCGAAGGCAGCAGCTTTCCTGCTTCAGGAATTCAACCGTTTGGTGAACGTTTTTGAAAAGCGACAAGGGGTGGCGCCGCTTGGCTGGAGGGTTGGGCAGGAGAGGGAGCGGGGAGCTAAACCCGCCACCTAGGCGTAAGTTTTGGCGATGGGGATCTCGATACAAAGAGGCTGGTTGGGGACGGGCGAAGGCAATGGGACCGAGGCTGGGATCAGAGGAGGATCGGGGGCAGCCGAGGAGGTGCGAGGGAGGGATGGATTTTTCAAGACGGAGTTGTATTTGCTAGGGATGAAGGAGATCGGGGATACAGGGTGGGGAATGGAGGACGCCATTAAATTGTTGATAAATCGCGTAATTAATTAGATTAATTAACTCAGATAATCAATTGTAAATTGTTAATTACTTAATGAAAGCAATTAAGGGGTTAATTAATTCTGTAATCGGTTTAAAGGTTAATTTAATTAATATGATTAATTAAGAATAATTTAATCAAGTAAGGTGATTGATTAATTAATTTATATCAAATGATTTGTAATTAATAAGTCAGGATTGGATAATTAATTCATAAGTAATTAATTTAATTGGAAATTAATTGAATTAATTAGGATTAAACAATTAATTAATCCGCTTATAAACGATTATTGAACGATTGACCTTACTTATGAATGATTGTATTATATGAGATGCCTTGAATTGATTTTCCTATCTGATCTGTGATATTTCGTTCTGTAGATCGAGCTGTGTGTATTTTATTCATTTATTTATTTACATTTATATATATATATCTGTGATCTGTGAATAAAAGATAAGCGTTATAGTTATACCGCTTATCAACTATATTTCTGTATTTTGATCTGGAATGATTTATTGATGTTGCACTACTGTGTGAAACCCCTGGACTACACTGTTACACACACAAATATGGATTTCACGTGGAAATCGGTTAAGTCACAGATGGTTTAAATTTAATATTTTCGAAATTGAAAATTTAATTTCAATTGATTTTGGAAATAGATTTGGGTTAAATGTTAAAACTTTCGAAAAGGAGTTTGTAAGATATAAGTGATTTTAAATAACTTAATAAAGCTTCAAATTTAAATAATTCAATATGAATTTGAATTCAAGAGTTGGAATTAAATTCCGTAATTGGAAATTATGGTTAAAGATGTTATAAATGTGTTTATATGAATTTGAACCATTTTAAAAATATTGGTTTGAGAATTTAAATCTAAGCCAAAGACTTTAATTTGTATAAACGAATCAGATTTTCCGAAATGGAAACTATTTGTTTTCAAATGATAAAAGCTTTCATATAAGAAATGAAATTCCAATTTAGGTTAAAGGGATTTCAAGTTTGAAATTGAAAAATGGTTTTTCAAGTTATGAGTGAATTCTTTTTTGAAAGCTATGAATCGAATCTGTTTATTTTTAACAGATTTAAAATGATGATTTGTTTAAACCATTCGAAATGAAATTGTTTTGAAAGCCGTAAGTTAAATCTTTGATTTAAAGATTTAACGAGTTAATCAAATTGAAATGGAAATTGATTTGGAAAATCTATGAATTAAATCTTTTATTTAAAAGATTAAAAATGTGGAAATTGTTTTAAACCATTGAAGGTTGTTAAAATGAATCTTTTTGTTTAAAGATTTGAAATGGTAATTTGTTAAACATTTGAAAAGAAAGTTTGGGTTTAAGTTGTGACTTAATTGAAATCCCATTATCCATATGTTTTTAAATATTACGCTCACTATTCGGTTTAGCCGGGAGAGGACCTTTGTGTCACCTAACCCGTTCCGAATAAGTGATACGTCGTATATGGATAACAATTGAAGACCGGTGTTGAAGACCGGGTATTTGCAAGAACGATAGGATAACCTATCGATTGTCTCTGCACTGAGTCGCGCCGGTATAGAGATCTCCTAAGTGATGGGAAGTCCGATCGGGATTGTGAATACCCGGAATTGCAAGGGCTTCTTCGGAAGTGCCTTCGGTTCTGTTCGAACCCGGAACAGACTTGTATGGTTACATGTCTGACATTACATTTTGAGATATAAAGCTGATTTCTTTCAAATACATTTCTGTTTGGTGGCGGAGAATTTATTCTCTTAGCTTAACACCCTTCTCTGAGACGTACGAGCTCAGAGGTTATGTAGTTGAAATTTATCAACGATATACTCCCAATTTGGTAATGTGGCATGCTGAGTGTTGTTGTGTGATGATCATTTATTGATCATTTGTGATCAAAGCGTGGCTTTGTGAAAAAGCGTAGCTTTGTGGACGAGACCTCTTCGGACCTCACAACCCGGAAATGGTCGAAACAGGAATATGCGGCAAGGTTATGAGGGTCGCGCCCTTTAGGGTATGTCATTTCCTTATGGAAAAGGGTGGTATCAGGTATGGAGCCCTGGTATTTAACCTATGTGGATACTCCGATCTCATTTATTGTGTGATTGTGTGTTTATCGAGGCGCCTCGGATAAAGGTCCCAAAGGACCGGGGAATGGCATAGTCGTGAGTTACCTAGTTACAAGGGTAACCCGGCCTTGTGTTGGCAGAGAGCAGTTGTCTCTCGGGACGTCCAGCCAGAGGCGATCCCATTCGGCAGTAGGAAAGGAAGTTCCTTAGCCTGACCATTGGTTGGAAATCCAATTTCCAATACGAACTCTGTACGGTTTTAGTTGTAGAACCTGCTATTTAACATAGCAGCTATAGTAGGCATAATATAATGGTACCTATGCTGGCTAGGATTAATATTGTATTTTCGAAATGATTTTGTTACACTATGCACTAGTAATAATATCAAAAGAGTTTTCTTGCATAGTAAGCATTTTTGGCTATCATAAGAAGAAATCTCCTCCAAGTCTGTGTTTGCATTGTGTGTGTGGCGGGAGGCCTTATGGTAGTTTCATTTTCCAAAAGCATTGCGAAATCCAATTTTACCTTGTTTTTAAAGATAAACTGTTTTTGTTACTCACACCAGTTCCACGACTGACTCAGAGTTTATTGTTCCTTTCCTAAACTCTGGGTGCTCACAAATTTCTACACGAGCAGTCTAGAGTTGGGTTTTTCAGATAGTCAGGTTCTGTAGACTAGTTGGAGCTAGTTCAGTTCATGGGAGATCAGGATTGACGTTGCTTACCTTAGTGCAACGTGATGGTGGTTCGAGCTGATATTGGAGTTGTTGGAGTCATTCTCTGACTGATCATTTGGAGTTATCATTTCTGTTATTTCCGCTGTATCTTTATTATCTCTGATATTGTTGTATCATATTGATATCATTGTTGTATATCATACTGGATATTGTATTCATTAGATTGTATATGATATCATCTATTTTTATTCTGCTGTGTTGTTGTACTTAATGGTGTTATAAGCTCCGGAGAACCAGATTCGGCGTTTGAATCTACGGCATTTTGAGTACAAGTGAAGTACGGATGCCGATTTTCGAAGGCCGAGATGTTGGGTCTTTACAACGTGGTATCAGAGCAGAGGGTAAAACTTTAGCTCAGGAGTATAACACATTAAGTAACTCATTAGAGATAGGGTGAAGTATACCCTAGAATGAGTAATCCTTAAGATATCCGTTCGAATGCCTCAGTAAATTCTCTTGCTATCCACTGATAGTGAGTATGAGTGCAAGAAGAGAATGAGATAAGGGACAGGGGAATACGACTATAAAGAGTCAATACCCTGCAACTGTGGAAACAATCTTTTCTCTATAAATCTCTTTTGTTCAGCATTTTTCTCAATTCTTCGATAACTTCTGGTAGATCCAGGAAGAGATTCGATATATTAATATGGGACATAAACTTCAGATTGACCAAAATTGTTTGTTTGAATGAATTGGTTGTTTGCTTGTTATGATTGATAGGTATACCTTGGTTTCTAAACTAGAAGTTTTGAAATTGTATCCATATATCTATCTATTCTTTGGTTCCTAATATGTTCTACGAATGGTTAGTTATCCCTTCAAACTAACCAATATCACTCCATATTTCGTAGATCTGGATAACCCGATTCGTTCTTGTATCTATTATTGATATTCTGATTTGGTAAGCCAAATGCAGAATAGATATTCAGTTCGATTTGATGAAACATTCTTCATGTATCTTTTTGTCTCCTTGGCAATTTCGAGGACGAAATTGTTTTAAGGGGGGAAGTCTGTAACGATCCCGAGTTCTGATTTATTTTAAATTTATAATTTACTTAATTTTTGAACAAAGATTGTGAAATTAATTAGTAATTAATATTAATTTTAGTTAAGTTATGAATTAATTGTGAATTATTGGAAATAATGTATTCGAATTTAAAAAATTGAATTGGAGTTTATAAATAACATAAAGATATTTGAATTCAATCTTAATTTATGGATTTCAGAAGTTGTGTAAATATAACAAAATTCTATTAATAAATATTTAAGTTAAAAATTGAAATAGAAATATATATATAAATATATAAGATAAATCATATAGTTTTATAAAATAGAAAGTGAATACAGTAGGAAAATTATGGCAACATATTAACAATAGAACTTCATTAGTAATACAAAGTAACAAGACTAGAGAAAAGAGAACAAAAATATATATGTATTGGCTTGCATAAGAAAGGCAGAAAAAATAATAATACATTCAATTATATTACAAAGCAATGCGACTAAAGCAAAGAAAAGAAGACAACATTATATACATTCAAGTATAAACAAATAAAAGGCTAAGTATGTAGACTTGAGAAAATAAAGCCACAACAAATCATTTCAGCCGAAATGAAGATAAGTATAAACACTAGGCAAAAGAAAATAATACTCATATATGTACAGCTGAGTTAAAGTAATGCAAAGCAAAGATGTGTATTCATGTACAAGAATAATAAGATAAGTATGAACAAGTAAAAAGGAAAATATAAATATCATAAGGAAACACAAAGTACTCATGCATTTAATGCTAGCACAAACAAGTCATTCGAAATGTTGAAAAATGTTTCCAGCCTCCATATACAAGAGAAAAATCTCTGAATGATTATACAAAGAGAAAAAATATATATCATCACTTGTACAAAATATTATATCAACCTGTAACCTACTTTCTTTTATATACACAAGCTTCTTTTCCATATATCATTTCTTTATCTCAGTTTCGTTACTTCAAAACTAAGCAAACCTCTGAAGTGAATATCATTTCAAACCATAAACAAACTTCAATCTAAGTCAATTCAAACCGGAGATCAAGAGGATTAAAGATAAAGACTTCAGTTAGCAGTTTCTTAAGCCTGTTTCAAACAAAAGCAGTACTCTGTCTTTCAATCATATAGGTGAGTAACATATTATTTTTAATTTATTTTATTTTGAAAGTATAAATCTGTTGCGTAAACTTCTGTGAATTAGTATATTTGTATATAAATAAATCTCCTGAGTATATCTTTGTGATGAATGTTTGTGAGCACAGTATTTCCAGTGATATTTTGCTATGTTCAAGCTTTAGTTTAGGTTTAAAAATCAATTCCTCTTGATCCACTTACTGCTTGAACTCAAGATTAAAACAAAACTACCTGGTGGGGGCGGAGGTTACCGCACACTCAAGCACAAGGAAAAATCCGAGCATATCCTGCATAAAGACAGGTCATTGCAACTGGACATGAATAACCAGAATGACTCGATTGAATTCCGCAATAGTAAGACCATTAATCATGAATATCACTTATCTGATTTGGACAAAGTAAAGCGAGATTCACTCGACATCAATGGAAGCGGTCATCCCAAAGCTGCAATCAATTCTAATATCTACAAGGGAAGTGTACACAAGTATATTAGTAATATCAATATTAATTCTTACTGTATTATGAATAATGATACTGGGCAATTACCTGTCACAGCTCAGAGGAGCGACCGCGCGTCCGGCATCATGTCTAAGGAGACTCTGTTGATGTCCAAGGAAGATTACATCAATTCAAAAATCAGTGACAATCAAAGTAATTGCATTTATTACAAAAGCATGCTAAACAACAAAGTTTATCACTTATCTTGCTGGTGTAAAGGGGAAAGTAGCAAGACTGCAGATGAAACTGCTCAATTCGACTGCAATCCTTCCAATCGCAATCCTCCCAATCGCTGCTATTCAACAGACAATCTGGAAAATAGCAACGAAATCTTGAAGAAAAGCAAGGAATTGGAGAAAAGTAGCAAGCTTTAGAAGAGAGAGAGTCATAACATCTCTGTCTCTCAACCCCGTAGTAAAAAGCTTCATAATAGCAACGAGAAAGAAGACATTAGAGTGATCGTAAGGCTTTGGAAGCCTCCTTAAGGAGCTCGATTGATGTTTTGAGTAGATCGTTTGTTGATTTGGGTAGATAAGTTTGGAGATGATCGCCATTTTTTATCGAGAAGAAAGCTTGTTGTGTTACTGTGATAATGTCGGCAACCCTAGATAGGGTTTGTAATGTAATTGGTTTGTATCTGGTGAAACATATTTACATACCCGAGTTGTAAGTTCTTGGGCTTAGCCCATTTAACCATTTTAAAAAAAAGATTAAAACAAAACCTGTTTGTTATAACCTATATTAAAGATTAAAAATCGATATAAGATAAAACATCTTGGAAATATCTCTGGACTTAAAGAAGACTGAACAAAACTATAACTTAGTCAAAATTTAAAACATTTTATTTTACGATTTCAGGTATGTAAACTTGATACGTACACTAAAACATGAATTTTAAAGCAAACATCATGATTTTTAGAGCCAAGATAAAAGAGCAGTTCGCGTTTGATCGAACTTCGATCTTTTGGTGATTTCTAGTGACACACTGACTTGAAGTAGTCAAGGCTTCGTCTGGAGATAAAATGACGAACGGAGATTCTAGGAAAAATAGTGAGATGGTGGTCAGACCCTAGTGGAGGCGGCGGCGAATGTTTGAAAATTTTTAACCTATTTTTGGGCAAGGCTAATATTATGATTCGTTCTTCGTCTTGGATTGATCGAGTGTTTCGTGACTTTGGGAGATGGTGGAAGGGTTGTCGATGAAGTGATGGCCGGAGTCTGGGATTTTCTGGTGGTCTGGACTTCGAGAACGGCGGCGTTCCCAGGTTGGGTGGTGTTTCCTGTTCGTGTTCCAGGTTTCGAGTTTATACTCAAATTCGATTTCGCGTGAGTGATTGAGTTCTGGCGATCAGAGATTGAATCGTGGATGGACCTCGACGTGCTCGATGAAGTGGTGGCGACTGAAGTCGATCGCTGGCGACGTGCACGTGCACCGTGCATTTTTTTTTCTTTTCTGATGATGTTGGGTTAGCTGGGTAAGGAACTCGAGACTTACTCGAGTAATTCGAGTGGTTGGCTCGAGGAAGTGGGGCTTTGAACTCGAAGCAAGTGGTAGTGCCTCGGGTTAGTTTTGGTTTGTACAGGTTTTTGTAAACCCGTCTGCAAATTTAATTCAAAAGCAAATTTAAAATGGAATTTAAATTGTGATGATAGATTTAAAAAAAGTTTAAATCTAGTATGAAGTTTAGATTTGAATGAACTTTGAATCATAAAGTTTTAAAATGAAATTTGGATTTTTAAATCAAAGTTTAAATCAAAATTAAAATATGGATTCAAATCTCTTTGAATCCAAATCTGGAAATTCAAATTAGTTTTAAATCTGAATGTGTTTTAAACAAGTTTAAATTAAATAGCTTTTAAAAGTATATTTGTTTTCAAACAAATATTTAACTTGATTTTGATAAAATTCTTTTATAAAGGTTTTCTTAATTTTGAGTGAAAAGTTAAATAAATTGTTTTAACTTGAATTTTCAAGATAAAATGTAATGTATTTTAAAGCTTAAATTTTAAATAAAAATTTAAGTAATTTTAGTTAGAACTTTCTTATATAGGTTTATAAGTGGATATTTAATTTGGTAAATGTTTAAATATATAATCATTTTGAATCTTAAATTCAAAATGGAATTTGAATTTAAATTTAAAAAGTGTAATGTTTAAAATACACTTAAATTATAATAAAATCATTAATAAAGAAATTAATTATCTTAGAGATAATTAAGGTAATAAAATGATTTAAGTTAATAAGGTAATTTAAAGAATGGTTTATTTAAATTTATAAATAATTTAGATTAATTTATAATTAGAAATGATTAATAATGAATTAATCTAAGATAATTTCTTAAGAAAGTAATTAAAGAAATGTTATTAGTTAATGAAGATGATTAACTAGGAATTATTAAGTAATTAAATTAATGTGATTAATTAACTAAGATAATCAATTGTAAATTGTTAATTACTTAATGAAAGCAATTAAGGGGTTAATTAATTCTGTAATCGGTTTAAAGGTTAATTTAATTAATATGATTAATTAAGAATAATTTAATCAATTAAGGTGATTGATTAATTAATTTATATCAAATAATTTGTAATTAATAAGTCAGGATTGGATAATTAATTCATAAGTAATTAATTTAATTGGAAATTAATTGAATTAATTAGGATTAAACAATTAATTAATCCGTTTATAAACGATTATTGAATGCTTGACCTTACTTATGAATGATTGTATTGTATGAGATGTGTTATCCCACCTTTTGGTCAAAGATGGAATATCAACAAAATTGGCAAGGAAGGATGGATATCAGGACTGGAGATCGATTAGAAACTAGGTTGCAATGGATATCGTCAAAATTTGGCCGAGCTCCGATCAGAACGGAATCGATTGGAGATGATGATCAGGGCTAGGAGAGGCTGTGTTTCAAGTTTCAGATCAATCGGAGTTCGTATGCACAAGATATGGATGTGTTAAAGAGCATAAGGATTGGTTCGTATCGATGCATTTCGCATCGATCGGCAGACAACATTTTGTAGCGATGCGTTTCGTATCGATCAGCATTGGTTCGACTCGATGGCGTTCGTATCGATCAGATTGGAAGCATGTGGCACACTTCGAATCTGTGTTCTCGTATCGATCACAGGTAAGTTTGGTTCGTACCCATCCACTCTATAGCCTTCCTTCGTATCCAAGAGGTTCAAGGTTGTTCGAATCGATTGCATTCGCAAACGATCATTGGATAAACGCTATTCGTATCCATACGTATACGGCCCTTGTTCGTATCCGCCTCAAAATAAGCCACTTCGTATCGATCGTGTCGCAGCGATCGATACAAAAGACATCTCACCAGGGCGAACATGGGCTGGGTCAAATGGGTACGAATGAGAGGTTACCGTTGGATGCGAAAGAAGGGGTGAAGCCTCGGTCAACACGGCGAAGAATATGGATCTACCCAGGTTTATCATTCCACGTCAACGAGCGACCACGTGCCTTCGAACGGTACGAAGAGGATGGATACGAACCAATGGAGTCGGAATCAGCAGCCCTCGGAAAACATGAGAGATTGCATCGATCATATCTCCCAAACCATAAATCCAAATGCCACGAAATTTTCACAGCATCTTCCACACAAGGTAGAGAACGTTCCTGCCGAGTTTCAGCTTGATTGGATCAATTTTTGATGGATACGAAATCGTTTCGTATCGATCTCAGATCGAGCCGAAACTTGGTGGGGTCGGTCGCGTGGGCCCACTCACGTGCCAGGAAAAATCTCCCGAAGTTTGAGCGCGATCTCAGCCTCCTACGCCTATAAATAGCCTCCTGAAGCCTAAAGAAAGGGGATCTTTTGGCGATCCAACGTTCAGACTCTGCCGGATTCAATTCTACTTTTTTCCATTTCAGTTATACTCGAAATCCATCATTGTAACTACTGTAATCATCTGTAACCAGCAAGGATAATCAATAAAAGATAAAACTTTGAAGTGGACGTAGGCCGGAGATAGCCGAACCACTATAAATTGTGTGTCACTGTTCATTATTTCTAGATTGCCATTTGTTGCTTGCTTAGATCTGTGATTTGTGTTTGGAATATTGCTGACTTACATTCATAACTTGGTGCTTTCACGACATTTGGGGTTTGTGACCATTTTTGGTGCAAACACTTTGGTGCTTTCACTGAGAACTGAACTCACATCCGCTACGCAAGATTTGAAGTTCAGATTTGAAAGACAATGACTCGGCAAACAAGAAGAAGGCAAAGAGCTGAGAGAAGCCAACAAGGAGGAAGTCAAGAGGCATCCTCTGGTGCTGGAGAAGAACCAGCTTCGATCTACATCAATAGAGACGAAATGGAGACCATGACCAATCTGATGCACGAAAAAATAATGAAGAGCCAACAAGAGATGCTGTAGAATTTATTTGAACAGATGAGAGCTGCAGGGATGTAGAGCCTAGGACCAGCTACAGCGGCTATGAATGTGGAACAAGGAGCTAGGATTGTGGAACCCAATGAAGGTCAGAATGCAGATCCAGAAGACAATCAACAAGGGCTTGGGGGCAGGCCCGCAGGATCCAATGCAGGGGGACCTTTGGAAGGAGTTTAACAGGCTAGAGCCAACGTTGCTGCTAATGAACCACATGAAGAATATGTGTCGGAGTTCCCTCGAGATCATGGGGGGCAACCCCTGACAAATAATGCTGGATTAATGGAAATCATTAGGAAGACTATGCGTGGAGGTTTGACCAATAGAGATTTGGAAGGAGTGAACAGGAGTCCGTTTACTCAGGAAATCAGGACAGCTCAGAATCCACCCAAGTTCAAGTTACCTAGCGTGGAAGCATATAATGGCAAGGCTGACCCGACTGATCACTTGATGAGATACACTAGACACATGGAAGTACTAGGGGCATCAGAGGAAGTGATGGCCAGATGTTTCCCGTTGTATTTGACAGATCTAGCTGCAATGTGGTTCAGGCAGCTGGAAGAAGGATCTATCAGGACTTGGAAGGAATTGGTGGATAGGTTTTTGGGACAGTCTCGGGTTCATATCAAAAGACCTAAGAACGTGATGACGTTAACATCGGTAAAGCAAAGGACGGATGAATCGCTTAGAGCATTTCTAACTCGATTCAATGCGGCAGTTGCTTCGGTGGATCGGCCGGATCCATCGATGGTTTTAATGGCAGCAGTATCGGGAGTTAGAGAGGATTCGGATTTCAAGGTATCTTTAATACGAGACCCACCTCTGAATCTCGGTGAATTCTTTCATGAGGCTGAGAGGTTCCTCCGACAGGAGGATGCATGTTCAGATTTAAAGTTAAAGGAAGTGAATGCAACTGAGAGTGGAGGACCATCCAGTAGAGGTTCGGATAAAGATAAAGAGAAAAGGAAGCTGGATGATGATTCTGAAAAAGCCAGGAAGCGATGGAAGGATCCAAAATTTTCCACATACACGGGATTAAACGAGACACTGGAGCGGATATACATGGAAACCCGGAATCGCCTTCCTTACCGGAGGCCGGCTAGGAGAGAACCATCCGAGCGGGAGAGGGCATCAGGAAGGCATTGTCTCTTCCACGATTTGGACGGGCACGATACCAACAGCTGCAGGCACTTAAAGGACATAATTGAGGAGCATGTGAGTAATGGAAAATTGAGGCAATATGTTGGGGCTCGGAATGCAGCGGTGGAGCAGGAGCAACCACTGCCTACCTCAAGCCATGAGGGTGTGAGGCCCAGGAATGATGGTCGATTGGTCATCAATTGACCGGGATAATATGAAATAAGTAACAAACCATTGGCGAGCAACCAAGTCATTTACACATGTATGGGGACGGAGATAGCCCCTAGGCATGCTCTGAATGATGATAAACCGCGAAGCCATGGTTTGCAAAATCTGTCTTTTGTTTTCGGACTGGACACTCGTTTTTATGATTTGGTTTTGGAGTTTGGTTTGAGCTCCTGGTTTTGTTTGCTTTCTGTTTTGGATTTTCTTTTGGATGACTGTTTTCTGTTTTGGATGCTAGTTTGGATTTCTGATTTTTTGGTTTGACTTGGCTTTTGGATTGGATTTTGACTGGATTTTTGTTTGGGTTTTGATAAACGGTCGTCGGGTATGGATTATGCCTGGCAAGGGGTGAGTCCTTTTTCCCGAACGTGGTAAAGTGACTCATTCAGGTCATCGAGTATGGACTATGCTCGGCAAGGGTCCGGAGAGACCAGAATTCGGCCTAGGACTTAGGCTTTATATTATCGGTTATCATTTCAGGTCGTTGGGTATGGACTATGCTCAACAAGGGTCCGGAGTGACCAGAACTCGGCTTAGGACTTAATCCCCGACATTATCTACGTCCAGGGATACTGGACCACGGTCGTCAGGTGTAGATTGCGCTTGGCAAGAACCCGGAGAGGTTAGCTCAACGTCCAGGGATACTGGACCACGGTCGTCAGGTGTGGATTGCGCTTGGCAAGAACCTGGAGAGGTTAGCTCAACGTCCAGGGATACTGGACCACGGTCGTCAGGTGTGGATTTCGCTTGGCAAGAGCCTGGAGAGGTTATTGATTTGGATATCGACCCGAAGAGGCCTTGGATTTAGTTGTTGGACAAGGATGGACTAAAAACTCAATCATCGAGTTCGGATGGACGTGGAATTGGCTATGGACTTCGGATATCGGATTCAAAACTAATCAAAACACGCCTTATTGTCACAAGGCATGTTTTGGGGGGGCAAATGTTATCCCACCTTTTGGTCAAAGATGGAATATCAACAAAATTGGCAAGGAAGGATGGATATCAGGACTGGAGATCGATTAGAAACAAGGCTGCAATGGATATCGTCAA
This sequence comes from Allium fistulosum, assembly GCA_030737815.1. Classification (NCBI taxonomy): domain Eukaryota; kingdom Viridiplantae; phylum Streptophyta; class Magnoliopsida; order Asparagales; family Amaryllidaceae; genus Allium; species Allium fistulosum. Next base: position 94,038,642 of record CM060905.1, read on the forward strand.
AATTTGGCCGAGCTCCGATCAGAACAGAATCGATTGGAGATGATGATCAGGGCTAGGAGAGGCTGTGTTTCAAGTTTCATATCAATCGAAGTTCGTATGCACAAGATATGGATGTGTTAAAGAGCATAAGGATTGGTTCGTATCGATGCATTTCGCATCGATCGACAAACAACATTTTGTAGCGATGCGTTTCGTATCGATCAGCATTGGTTCGACTCGATGGCGTTCGTATCGATCAGATTGGAAGCATGTGGCACACTTCGAATCTGTGTTCTCGTATCGATCACAGGTAAGTTTGGTTCGTACCCATCCACTCTATAGCCTTCCTTCGTATCCAAGAGGTTCATGGTTGTTCGAATCGATTGCATTCGCAAACGATCATGGGATAAACGCTATTCGTATCCATACGTATACGGCCCTTGTTCGTATCCACCTCAAAATAAGCCACTTCGTATCGATTGTGTCGCAGCGATCGATACAGAAGACATCTCACCAGGGCGAACATGGGATGGGTCAAATGGGTACGAATGAGAGGTTACCGTTGGATGCGAAAGAAGGGGTGAAGCCTCGGTCAACACGGCGAAGAATATGGATCTACCCAGGTTTATCGTTCCACGTCAACGAGCGACCACGTGCCTTCGAACGGTACGAAGAGGATGGATACGAACCAATGGAGTCGGAATCAGCAGCCCTCGGAAAACATGAGATTGCATCGATCATATCTCCCAAACCATAAATCTAAATGCCAAGAAATTTTCACAGCATCTTCCACACAAGGTAGAGAACGTTCCTGCCGAGTTTCAGCTCGATTGGATCAATTTTTGATGGATACGAAATCGTTTCGTATCGATCTCAGATCGTGCCGAAACTTGGTGGGGTCGGTCGCGTGGGCCCACTCATGTGCCAGGAAAAATCTCCCGAAGTTTGAGCGCGATCTCAGCCTCCTACGCCTATAAATAGCATCCTGAAGCCTATAGAAAGGGGATCTTTTGGCGATCCAACGTCCAGACTCTGCCGGATTCAATTCTACTTTTTTCCATTGCTGTTATACTCGAAATCCATCATTGTAACTACTGTAATCATCTGTAACCAGCAAGGATAATCAATAAAAGATAAAACTTTGAAGTGGACGTAGGCCGGAGATAGCCGAACCACTATAAATTGTGTGTCACTGTTCATTATTTCTAGATTGCCATTTGTTGCTTGCTTAGATCTATGATTTGTGTTTGGAATATTGCTGACTTACATTCATAACTTGGTGCTTTCACGACATTTGGGGTTTGTGACCATTTTTGGCGCAAACACTTTGGTGCTTTCACTGAGAACTGAACTCACATTGCTACGCAAGATTTGAAGTTCAGATTTGAAAGACAATGACTCGGCAAACAAGTAGAAGGCAAAGAGCTGAGAGAAGCCAACAAGGAGGAAGTCAAGAGGCATCCTCTGGTGCTGGAGAAGAACCAGCTTCGATCTACATCACTAGAGACGAAATGGAGACCATGACCAATCTGATGCACGAAAGAATAATGAAGAGCCAACAAGAGATGCTGTAGAATTTCTTTGAACAGATGAGAGCTGCAGGGATGTAGAGCCTAGGACCAGCTACAGCGGCTATGAATGTGGAACAAGGAGCTAGGATTGCGGAACCCAATGAAGGTCAGAATGCAGATCCAGAAGACAATCAACAAGGGCTTGGGGGCAGGCCCGCAGGATCCAATGTAGGGGGACCTTTGGAAGGAGTTCAACAGGCTAGAGCCAACGTTGCTGCTAATGAACCACATGAAGAATATGTGCCGGAGTTCCCTCGGGAGCATGGGGGGCAACCCCTGACAAACAATGCTGGATTAATGGAAATCATTAGGAAGACTATGCGTGGAGGTTTGACCAATAGAGATTTGGAAGGAGTGAACAGGAGTCCGTTTACTCAGGAAATCAGGACAGCTCAGAATCCACCCAAGTTCAAGTTACCTAGCGTGGAAGCATATAATGGCAAGGCTGACCCGACTGATCACTTGATGAGATACACTAGACACATGGAAGTACTGGGGGGCATCAGAGGAAGTGATGGCCAGATGTTTCCCGTTGTATTTGACAGATCTAGCTGCAATGTGGTTCAGGCAGCTGGAAGAAGGATCTATCAGGACTTGGAAGGAATTGGTGGATAGGTTTTTGGGACAGTCTCGGGTTCATATCAAAAGACCTAAGAACGTGATGACGTTAACATCGGTAAAGCAAAGGACGGATGAATCGCTTAGAGCATTTCTAACTCGATTCAATGTGGCAGTTGCTTCGGTGGATCGGCCGGATCCATCGATGGTTTTAATGGCAGCAGTATCGGGAGTTAGAGAGGATTCGGATTTCAAGGTATCTTTAATACGAGACCCACCTCTGGATCTCGGTGAATTCTTTCATGAGGCTGAGAGGTTCCTCCGACAGGAGGATGCATGTTCAGATTTAAAGTTAAAGGAAGTGAATGCAACTGAGAGTGGAGGACCATCCAGTAGAGGTTCGGATAAAGATAAAGAGAAAAGGAAGCTGGATGATGATTCTGAAAAAGCCAGGAAGCGATGGAAGGATCCAAAGTTTTCCACATACACGGGATTAAACGAGACACTGGAGCGGATATACATGGAAACCCGGAATCGCCTTCCTTACCGAAGGCCGGCTAGGAGAGAACCATCCGAGCGGGAGAGGGCATCAGGAAGGCATTGTCTCTTCCACGATTTGGACGGGCACGATACCAACAACTGCAGGCACTTAAAGGACATAATTGAGGAGCATGTGAGGAATGGACAATTGAGGCAGTATGTTGGGGCTCGGAATGCAGCGGTGGAGCAGGAGCAACCACCGCCTACCTCAAGCCATGAGGGTGTGAGGCCCAGGAATGATGGTCAATTGGTCATCAATTGACCGGGATAATATGAAATAAGTAACAAACCATTGGCGAGCAACCAAGTCATTTACACATGTATAGGGACGGAGATAGCCCCTAGGCATGCTCTGAATGATGATAAACCGCGAAGCCATGGTTTGCAAAATCTGTCTTTTGTTTTCGGACTAGACACTCGTTTTTATGATTTGGTTTTGGAGTTTGGTTTGAGCTCCTGGTTTTGTTTGCTTTCTGTTTTGGATTTTCTTTTGGATGACTGTTTTCTGTTTTGGATGCTAGTTTGGATTTCTGATTTTTTTGGTTTGACTTGGCTTTTGGATTGGATTTTGACTGGATTTTTGTTTGGGTTTTGATAAACGGTCGTCGGGTATGGATTATGCCTGGCAAGGGGTGAGTCCTTTTTCCCGAACGTGGTAAAGTGACTCATTCAGGTCATCGAGTATGGACTATGCTCGACAAGGGTCCGGAGAGACCAGGATTCGGCCTAGGACTTAGGCTTTATATTATCGGTTATCATTTCAGGTCGTTGGGTATGGACTATGCTCAACAAGGGTCCGGAGTGACCAGAACTCGGCTTAGGACTTAAGCCCCGACATTATCTACGTCCAGGGATACTGGACCACGGTCGTCAGGTGTAGATTGCGCTTGGCAAGAACCCGGAGAGGTTAGCTCAACGTCCAGGGATACTGGACCACGGTCGTCAGGTGTGGATTGCGCTTGGCAAGAACCCGGAGAGGTTAGCTCAACGTCCAGGGATACTGGACCACGGTCGTCAGGTGTGGATTTCGCTTGGCAAGAGCCTGGAGAGGTTATTGATTTGGATATCGACCCGAAGAGGCCTTGAATTCAGTTGTTGGACAAGGATGGACTAAAAACTCAATCATCGAGTTCGGATGGACATGGAATTGGCTATGGACTTCGGATATCGGATTCGAAACTAATCAAAACACGCCTTATTGTCACAAGGCATGTTTTGGGGGGGCAAATGTTATCCCACCTTTTGGTCAAAGATGGAATATCAACAAAATTGGCAAGGAAGGATGGATATCAGGACTGGAGATCGATTAGAAACAAGGCTGCAATGGATATCGTCAAAATTTGGCCGAGCTCCGATCAGAACGGAATCAATTGGAGATGATGATCAGGGCTAGGAGAGGTTGTGTTTCAAGTTTCAGATCAATCGGAGTTCGTATGCACAAGATATGGATGTGTTAAAGAGCATAAGGATTGGTTCGTATCGATGCATTTCGCATCGATCGGCAGACAACATTTTGTAGCGATGCGTTTCGTATCGATCAGCATTGGTTCGACTCGATGGCGTTCGTATCGATCAGATTGGAAGCATGTGGCACACTTCGAATCTGTGTTCTCGTATCGATCACAAGTAAGTTTGGTTCGTACCCATCCACTCTATAGCCTTCCTTCGTATCCAAGAGGTTCATGGTTGTTCGAATCGATTGCATTCGCAAACGATCATGGGATAAACGCTATTCGTATCCATACGTATACGGCCCTTGTTCGTATCCGCCTCAAAATAAGCCACTTCGTATCGATCGTGTCGCAGCGATCGATACAGAAGACATCTCACCAGGGCGAACATGGGCTGGGTCAAATGGGTACGAATGAGAGGTTACCGTTGGATGCGAAAGAAGGGGTGAAGCCTCGGTCAACACGGCGAAGAATATGGATCTACCCAGGTTTATCGTTCCACGTCAACGAGCAACCACGTGCCTTCGAACGGTACAAAGAGGATGGATACGAACCAATGGAGTCGGAATCAGCAGCCCTCGGAAAACATGAGATTGCATCGATCATATCTCCCAAACCATAAATCCAAATGCCATGAAATTTTCACAGCATCTTCCACACAAGGTAGAGAACATTCCTGCCGAGTTTCAGCTCGATTGGATCAATTTTTGATGGATACGAAATCGTTTCGTATCGATCTCAGATCGAGTCGAAACTTGGTGGGGTCGGTCGCGTGGGCCCACTCACGTGCCAGGAAAAATCTCCCGAAGTTTGAGCGCGATCTCAGCCTCCTACGCCTATAAATAGCCTCCTGAAGCCTACAGAAAGGGGATCTTTTGGCGATCCAACGTCCAGACTCTGCCGAATTCAATTCTACTTTTTTCCATTGCTGTTATACTCGAAATCCATCATTGTAACTACTGTAATCATCTGTAACCAGCAAGGATAATCAATAAAAGATAAAACTTTGAAGTGGACGTAGGCCGGAGATAGCCGAACCACTGTAAATTGTGTGTCACTGTTCATTATTTCTATATTGCCATTTGTTGCTTGCTTAGATCTGTGATTTGTGTTTGGAATATTGCTGACTTACATTCATAACTTGGTGCTTTCACGACATTTGGGGTTTGTGACCATTTTTGGCGCAAACAAGATGCCTTGAATTGATTGTCCTATCTGATCTGTGATATTTTGTTCTGTAGATCGAGCTGTGTGTATTTTATTCATTTATTTATTTACATTTATATATATATCTGTGATCTGCGAATAAAAGATAAGCATTATAGTTATACCGCTTATCAACTATATTTCTGTATTTTGATCTGGAATGATTTATTGATGTTGCACTACTGTGTGAAACCCCTGGACTACACTGTTACACACACAAATATGGATTTCATGTGGAAATCGGTTAAGTCACAGATGGTTTAAATTTAATATTTTCGAAATTGAAAATTTAATTTCAATTGATTTTGGAAATGGATTTGGGTTAAATGTTAAAACTTTCGAAAAGGAGTTTGTAAGATATAAGTGATTTTAAATAACTTAATAAAGCTTCCAATTTAAATAATTCAATATGAATTTGAATTCAAGAGTTGGAATTAAATTCCGTAATTGGAAATTATGGTTAAAGATGTTATAAATGTGTTTATATGAATTTGAACCATTTTAAAAATATTGGTTTGAGAATTTAAATCTAACCCAAAGACTTTAATTCGTATAAACGAATCAGATTTTCCGAAATGGAAACTATTTGTTTTCAAATGATAAAAGCTTTCATATAAGAAATGAAATTCCAATTTAGGTTAAAGGGATTTCAAGTTTGAAATTGAAAAATGGTTTTTCAAGTTATGAGTGAATTCGTTTTGAAAGCTATGAATCGAATCTGTTTATTTTTAACAGATTTAAAATGATGATTTGTTTAAACCATTCGAAATGAAATTGTTTTGAAAGCCGTAAGTTAAACCTTTGATTTAAAAATTTAACGAGTTAATCAAATTGAAATGGAAATTGATTTGGAAAATCTGTGAACTAAATCTTTTATTTAAAAGATTAAAAATCTGGAAATTGTTTTAAACCATTGAAGGTTGTTAAAATGAATCTTTTTGTTTAAGGATTTGAAATGGTAATTTGTTAAACCATTTGAAAAGAAAGTTTGGGTTTAAGTTGTGACTTAATTGAAATCCCATTATCCATATGTTTTTAAATATTACGCTCACTATTCGGTTTAGCCGGGAGAGGACCTTTGTGTCACCTAACCCGTTCCGAATAAGTGATACGTCGTATATGGATAACAATTGAAGACCGGTGTTGAAGACCGAGTATTTGCAAGAACGATAGGATAACCTATCGATTGTCTCTGCACTGAGTTGCGCCGGTATAGAGATCTCCTAAGTGATGGGAAGTCCGATCGGGATTGTGAATACCCGGAATTGCAAGGGCTTCTTCGGAAGTGCCTTCGGTTCTGTTCGAACCCGGAACAGACTTGTATGGTTACATGTCTGACATTACATTTTGAGATATAAAGCTGATTTCTTTCAAATACATTTCTGTTTGGTGGCGGAGAATTTATTCTCTTAGCTTAACACCCTTCTCTGAGACGTACGAGCTCAGCGGTTATGTAGTTGAAATTTATCAGCGATATACTCCCAATTTGGTAATGTGGCATGCTGAGTGTTGTTGTGTGATGATCATTTATTGATCATTTGTGATCAAAGCATGGCTTTGTGAAAAAGCGTAGCTTTGTGGACGAGACCTCTTCGGACCTCACAACCCGGAAATGGTCGAAACAGGAATATGCGGCAAGGCTATGAGGGTCGCGCCCTTTAGGGTATGTCATTTCCTTATGGAAAAGGGTGGTATCAGGTATGGAGCCCTGGTATTTAACCTATGTGGATACTCCGATCTCATTTATTGTGTGATTGTGTGTTTATCGAGGCGCCTCGGGTAAAGGTCCCAAAGGACCGGGGAATGGCATAGTCGTGAGTTACCTTGTTACAGGGGTAACCCGGCCTTGTGTTGGCAGAGAGCAGCTGTCTCTCGGGACGTCCAGCCAGAGGCGATCCCATTCGGCGGTAGGAAAGAAAGTTCCTTAGCCTGACCATTTATTGGAAATCCAATTTCCAATACCAACTCTGTACGGTTTTAGTTGTAGAACCTGCTATTTAACATAGCAGCTATAGTAGGCATAATATAATGGTACCTATGCTGGCTAAGATTAATATTGTATTTTCGAAATGATTTTGTTACGCTATGCACTAGTAATAATATCAAAATAGTTTTCTTGCGTAGTAAGCATTTTTGGCTATCATAAGAAGAAATCTCCTCCAAGTCTGCGTTTGCATTGTGTGTGTGGCGGGAGGTCTTATGGTAGTTTCATTTTCCAAAAGCATTGTGAAATCCAATTTTACCTTGTTTTTAAAGATAAACTGTTTTTGTTACTCACACCAGTCCCACGACTGACTCAGAGTTTATTGTTCCTTTCCTAAACTCTGGGTGCTCACAAATTTCTACACGAGCAGTCTAGAGTTGGGTTTTTCAGATAGTCAGGTTTTGTAGACTAGTTGGAGCTAGTTCAGTTCATGGGAGATCAGGATTGACGTTGCTTACCTTGGTGCAACGTGATGGTGGTTCGAGCTGATATTGGAGTTGTTGGAGTCATTCTCTAACTGATCATTTGGAGTTATAATTTCTGTTATTTTCGCTGTATCTTTATTATCTCTGATATTGTTGTATCATATTGATATCATTGTTGTATATCATACTGGATATTGTAGTATCATATTGATATCATTGTTGTATATCATACTGGATATTGTATTCATTAGATTGTATATGATATCATCTATTTTTATTTCGCTGTGTTGTTGTACTTAATGGTGTTATAAGCTCCGGAGAACCAGATTCAGCGTTTGAATCTACGGCATTTTGAGTACAAGTGAAGTACGGATGCTGATTTTCAAAGGCCGAGATGTTGGGTCTTTACAGACTTCCTAACCTATAAATTAGACTTAATTAGAAGAATTCAACTTTTATATATCAATTTACTTACCAAGTTATACCTTAAGTTTAAACCACCGTTTAATTCCAAACAAAGTTTCCAAACAACTTCTTATTTTAAAATAAGATTACTTTCAAAAATATTCTAAATAATATCATTTCTTTTAACACTTGAAACAATTTCAAAACCTTTCAATTTACATCCTTTCTAATTTACAAGTTATTCACATCCAATGGTTACTTCCTTAAAACATTTATGTGTTTATTTGAAAAACAATCATCCTATTTAAACTCAATAACCATTTATTTTCTGGTTTGAAACCATTTTAATTCATCTTATTTGTATAGTTCATTTTATCCAATCCTCATTTAGATATGTGTATATATATATACATATATATATACATATATATATTCCTTAATTTCTTATTTTATAACCAATTATTGCTATATATATATAATATAAGCTTAAAAAAATTCTTTCATTAAAACCATTTTAAAATCTTTATATAAGAAAAAAACAAGTACGCTCTTATATATATATACACACACTCAACTCATTCTAGGGTACTATTGACCCTATCCTTATGAGTACCCCCACCAGAGCCAAGGTTCTCGCTTAATCTTCAGCTCTGATACCAAATGAAACAACCCAGAAATTCCGATCCCGAAAATTCCAGATAGTTAGGGAAAAGAAGAAAGAGATAGAAGAAAAGAAAGAAACAAAAACACAGATTCTCACATTCGTAGCGAATCAAAATATAATATCAAATAAAATAACAGTTAAAACTAACTTGTCTTAGTTAAACTACAATATATCACTGCGGAAACACTTCATATGTTCCTGCCATCTAGCTCACCTCCTGAGCTCCAGAACGTCCTTACCTGAAAATCTGCAATACTCAGTCTAAACCGAGCATTACAATAAAGTAACACCCGGTCAGGCTGGAAACCAGCGTGAGTAAACCCATCTAAACATGAAATATTCAATATGAAACTTATTTAAAACCCGGGGTAACATGTTCATCACTACAAGTTCACAACTTGCTATGGTCAACATTTATTTTCAATTCCTAAGTACCTTTACTTAGTTTTAAATGGTCCAGTCATTTAAATTATTCCATTTCTGCCTATTGATTTCACAAATCAATCTATAAAGAATCAATGTAGGTTACAAGTCGAAGCGGGTTCGGGTATTTACTGATACCCGACCCCGGTCTCTTCGAATTCAATACCTTCTTAACCCAAGTTATTCAAGTGAAATACAATTCAACATTAAATACAAGATGTTACTTTTATACACAGCAATTCATCAACGATAGATAACCATACTATTACTGTCTATCCAAACATATCATATCAGAAAACATTTCATATCAGAGATATCAACCAATTCAAGACATTTACATCATTCAATCATTCATAAGCAAGATTGATTACTTCCAAAATTAATTTAATTTATCTCTAATTAAATTAATTACTAGTCTTTAATCACTTAGATTACTTACTTAACATTTATTAATTACAAACCGATTAATTAATCATCCTTTAATTATCATCTTAATTAATCTCCCTTGATTAATTATCCTTCAATTATATTAAGTAATTAGCTCTAAATTAATTACACAAATTAATTAACCTTTACCCATTCACATTAATCACATTTATCCTTGATTAATTACTCAAATTTATTATCCTATAATCACTTACCTTGATTAATCGACCCTTTAATTAATTACACTAAGTAATTAATTCTCAATTACTTCCCTTAAGTAATTTACCTTTAATTACTTTCATCAAGTAATTATCTAATTAATTAACCTCTAATTATCAATTAGTTAATCTTATTTCTTAATTAATTAATCCAGTAATTATCCATTAATTACTCACTAAGTAATTACATTTCATTAATTACATTAAGTAATTATACTTAACCATCCTCAAGTAATTCTCTATAATTAATTAAACTTAATTAATTAACTAAAATTGACCACATTAACTTAATTAATTACACTGAGTAATTTATTCCTTTAAATTACTTCATTAAGTAATTACCTTTAATAATTCTTTAAATTAAGTAATTAACCTCTTAATTACTTATTACTTAATTATTCCTTAATTAATTAACCTTGATTAATTTATCCTCAATTAAGTAATCAATTACACTTAATTAATTACATAAATTAATTTATCTTAATTAAATTACTTATCTTACTTAAATTACTTAAATTACTACACTGAGTAATCATTATAGTTTAAAACCTGAATAAATTTAAAAAATGCTGGAAACAAAAATATTTTGAGCAATCAACATATTCCCGAGACAGACTCGAGACAACCCTCGCGTGGACTCGAAGCCACCAAAATAAGGCCTACCCACCTCGACACTCCGAGTCGAACACGTGAAAAATCACGAAACACTCCGGGTCAACTTCTCCTTTCCCAAACCCATACACTCTAATGCACGCGATGGCCACCGTGCACGTGCACGGCAACCCTAGCCCTCTCCGATCATCGTTCAGGCCTTCAACAAGTCGACGTCGAACTCGACTTCTTCCTCAACCACTCAGAAATGAAGATCGAATCGAAAAACGAAATCGAGCTACCAGGCCAAAGCCTGGATTTCCACCATCATCGGAAATTCCAAATCGCCGACGATCCCATCATTGATGAACCCTTCCGACCCCACCAGAGAGTCGCCTTATCCTCCTACATCGACCCCCCACCATGCGATCTGACTCGATGCTTCCCAGTCGCCGTAACCACCTCGTCAAACCCGACCACCAAAATAACCAGAAAACCCTACTTCTCTCTGCTCCGGCCACCACGGCCATTATTAAATCCCCACGCCATTTTTCCAGAGATCACCAGGCCACCCGCCACCCCCAGATCAAACCCCGAGACTTATCACCTCGCCGATCGCCAGAAATCGAAGAAAAATCGATTTCCGTTCATCTCAAAATTTCTTTCCCAACCCAAACTTAAAAATCAAGATATTATCATTAAAAATCACCATTTCCAAATATGAATCAGATTATATAAATTAAACGTGGAATTTACATACTTGATTTTCTGACTTTACTTGATCATCACTGTAATATCCTCTTTCCGAAGTGATTTCTTAATATATACACTTGAAAACTATTTTTAAAAATGAAATTACATCCATATAAACATTTTCTCTTTAATGATCATAACCATAAATTGATTGGATAAGAGGGTTTGATTTTTGAATCTTGATTTAGTCCGTGAAATCAAAAACAGGGGTAGGCTCATCTATAAACAGACATGCACATAGATATATCTCTTCTATACGGACATGCAAGCCCATTTTAAATCCATACAAACATTTTCACAACATACTTTCAAATATTTATCACATGCAAACAGGTTTAAGATTTAAAAAGGGTAGTTTACTCACCTGAAAAACTTTGAACAAAGAGCAGCTTTTGGTTTTGAACAAAGAACACAACCTATTTTGAAAAGCTATCAGCCTGGATTTTTAATCTCCTTGATTGCTTAAGTTGAATTGTTTATTTAAGTTTCAGTTGTAGGATTTAAATGTTTTTCTTATTTCCTGGTATGCTAGTTTTGATGAACGAATTGGAAAACATGAGATTGATAAATATATAGAACAAGTATACAGAGGTAAGTATTACTGGTACAAGATTTTTATTAGTTTGGTCAGAGATTTTTTTTTCATATGGAGGCTGATATGATTTTGTTCTTGTGCTAGAGATGATGGCATTTAATGCTTTGGTCCCTTTTCAAGTTTACACATTCTATATATTTTTTATTTAGTACATCTTGTATATATTTTATTTTCCTCTTTTGTCTTACTTCATTGTATAACTACATGTATTACCCTATATATACAGTTCCAGAATTATCTTAAGTTCATTTCATATTTTTACATAACCATTTATTTATTTGAGATATTTATTTAACATCAATACTTACTTTTATTTCTTTTTCTAACATAACCTATCAACTCTTAATTTATATCCATATAATTCATACTTATGTATATATATTTATACTTATGTTTATTTATTAATAAGATTTATTTTATTTAAACATTATTACCTAGATTACATCATAAATATATATTTAGATCAAATGTAAATAAGTAGAGCTTACTTCAATTTAAATGTGAATAAGATGGATTTTACTTTTAAATATTTTTGAAGGACTTATGTTAAATTTTCAAACTATAGTTTTATTCCAAAAAACACACATATATATATATATTCGTTTTTAAACTGATAAGTTTGTATTTCAATTTATCAGATTAAATTCTTATTAAAATAATATTGCCAAATCCCGGGTCGTCACAATTCGACTATCAAAATTAATATTCCAATGATTTAAATTAGTTAATCACCCAATTAATAGGCATTAAAAATCCGGGTTGTCACAGAAATCTTGGAAATTATGTGTCAAAGCCAGAAAAGTAACTCAATAGTTAACCAGATCACTAACATAGCTTTTACTTCACTGGTTTGGAACATCTGGCATGAAAGAAACAATCGGGTTTTCAAAGGTATTGAACTGCCTACTAAAGTGAGATTTTGTCTCTTAATTCAAGACTGCAAATTCTTAATCCAGCATAAATTGGAGTCTAAGATGATAAGTACAGATTGAAAACTTATCTTAACATAATTTGACATTACTATTGACCGAAAAGCCAACCATCGTCCTCCTTGAACGTTGTTCTGCCTCCTCCTGCAATTTGGTGATGGCTTTTCTTCGTGCTTCATTAGATTAGTAGCCTTCGCCATTACTGTCCAGGCTAGATAGGTCAATTAGATCAGATCTATTTTGGTAAAGAAGATGGGTTTTCTCTCTCATGTATGCGGTAATACGAAGACATTGAGAGTAGTTTTTCTCCCTTCTCTTGCTTTTGTTTTTTGTTACACGTGTCTTTTTGTTTGTGTTTTTATTTTTTTGCTTTGCTGATCCAAGTTGTTTGTATGGATGGTTTTGAGTGTGTTTCTTATTTGTTTACTCCGCCGTCTATTTGACAACTTGGTTCAGGCTCTATTTGTTGTATTGTCAATATATAGACATGATATGTACTCTTTTTCCTGACAAGGTACCCATAGAGGTTAGGGGGATTGCAAGGTTTTAATGAGGCATATCATGGAACTATATGAATTCTATTTTAGTATGTAAAGTACCATTTTTCCAAAAAAAATTACTATTTTCTATAGAATTTAGCATGCTACATTTATCAATCCAGACATAAATTTTAAATAACAACCAAATATATTATGGGATTGACAAAAATTCAATAGAATAGTGAACATTTTCAATAATTGTTTATTAGAACAGTGAAATAGTTAGTTGCCGCTATCAAAAAAATATAGTAGAAAGTAAAGTTTTAAGATGCTTCATGAAAAATATATGCTATATCATGTATAACCACAAACCTGGAAGTTTTTCCATCCAGATAATTCTTTGAGAACAATTATATATTTTAGTTTTGATGCTCAAAAGTCAAGAATGTGATGTCACAACTGATTGTTTTCCTAAAAAATCATTATTCCATCAAATTTAATATGTTAGGTTAGCTTTTAATGAAGCAAAAAATAGATCAATCCCAACCCATTTTTACAACATCCAAATAGGCTATAATTCTACCAAGTTGACCTTTACTTTGACTTTTTAATAATTAAAAACTAAATCCTAGCAAATAATATAAAATGAAAACAAAGCGGTAACCTAAATCACTCTAGAATAATGATCCAAACTCTAATTGTAAAACAATAAACAATTAGTTCCTTAAAAAATTGATTTTTTCTAGCCTTTTGACTGTACATCAGTGATTATTTCCTAAACAAGTAGCTCTAAAACTGAGTATGCGATTAACTTGGAAACAATCATCAATAAAAAGAGAAATTAGTTTAACACGCAATGACACAAGTGATCTGGACAGTTGCGATTGATTTAACATGCAATGATAGAAGAAGCAATGGGTTTAAGAAAGTACATAAAATAGCATAAACCGAGACTACGGTTTGGCCATTAAGGTCTGGACAGCTAGGATCGATGATCGAATATGAAGAAGTGAGGGCTATCTACCCGGAGTTGCGAAACTAGGATTTGGCGCACTTAGATATGGCATGAAATCAACTTTGTGATGATGAAATTGAGGGAAATCGGGTTGTGATAATTTAAATCTAGGGCATGAAATTTATGAGTTTGGAGAGGAAGAGAGGAAAGTCGGTGGGAAATGAAATTTTAGGAGGCAATCCAATAAAGGGAAATGTAGAGAACCCGCGAACCCGCATTCCGTATGAATAGCGTTTATGTTAAATTTAATACTAATTTATGCCTATACTTGAAATGTATAGCGTTCAATATTTTATGAGTTTTTTTATTCTATTTGTATTTAATAAAACTAGAGGCGGAAATGCTATAAATGAGTGCTATAAAAACCCCAGTTTGTTGTAGTGAAAAGAGCCACTCCCTAAGGTATACTGCCAACGGCGAAGTACAAAATCACTAAGTGCTTCATTTTCTTTAACTACGTGGTCAATTTTTGAGAGCATCCCTTAGGTTTCTTCTTTAAATTGCATAAACGCTTCGTCTAACTCTTTTTTTCGCTCACAAATAGTTGCCGCACTAAGACAATGTTCTACGGTTTGATTTTGAAATTTTACCATGCTTTCCTTTAGGAGTTTAGTAAGAAAAAATTACTTCCTTAAAAGACTAAAAAGAACAAAGAAACGAAACTAACACGTTCATTCATAGTGCAGTAACATGACAATATGGCAATCAAAGAAACCAATCACAACAAAATTAAGAAATAAATTTATTTTATTACATACTGAAAAGCTTGAAAAACAAAAGTAGTGAAATCATTTACAAAGGTTCAATGTTTACATGAACTTGAGAAGTAGAGGTGGCCTCAGTACCCCTAGACAGCGCATTCTCCTCATCCTACTGTAAAGAGGTGTCTTGAGAAGCAGAATAGGAAGCATTCTCCATGGCTAGCTCTTTAACCCACTCATCCCTACAATAAGTAAGGGCATCTTTGATCTTTTCGAGTCTCCTAAGAAGCTAAGGTCAACCTCGACGGTAGTATCATCTAAGCGATCAACAAAAAATTAATACTTAACCACGGCGTACAACTTGTAAAGCACCCAGTAAGTGATCCGCAAAAGCTTGTCCCTAGACTCTTTCAACTCCTTCTCCTTCTCTCCTAATGTTTTATCTTTCTCATCCAACTTCTGACCCTTCAATGCTAAGGCCTCCTCCACTGCCTTCGCCCCTCTCTTGGCCTTTTATGCTTTCTTCCACCGAGCCCTAAGCTCTTCCTCTAGTTTGGTTTTCTCAAAAGCTGCGCAGTAAGGTCCGCTTTAAGCTTAGCAGTACGGGCGATGGATAAAACCTGGTTGTCTTCTTTCCTCTTCCAGGCCTCGGCCGCCAAGGCACTTACCCGTTACAAAGCAAAGACGGATAAGAAAAGAATCGGTAAAGCAAAATGTCATTGAATAAAGAAGGAGAAGAAGTAACTAACATAGACTAAAGACCTTTCAAGCTTAGTAGCAAGCTCGAGGAAGGATAGCACATGAAATAGAAGAGCAATGGGATAAGATTATGGGGGCAGAGGCAATGTGGGATAAGCTATCTAGAGTGATACACGCTAACCTCTCAGCAAGATCAGATATAATATCCTCGGGCAAAGGCAAGATGCGAATGTGAGGATCTTGGAAGGATTTAAGAGGTGAGATAGGCAATGCTTTTGAGGAAGGAAGAGGAGGAGGAGGAGGAGACACATGCGGTTTCTTGAAAGGTTGGCTAGAGGCTTCAGCGTTATCCTTTCTCCTATTTTCTCCATTTTCTTATTCGACGTCTTTAATATCTTTGATGGGGAATCATTGAGGAATGCCTCGAAAAGGTCACCATTCATTTTACTTGTGCATTAGAAAGGGGAGTTACGATTAGTAACTGTCCTTATGATATAATATGAAGTAAAATTTCATTGTCCAACTTATCAAATTGTACTCCTAGGATCGTCAGAAATGGAGGAGAGTTTAAAGATGGGATGAGAGAAGTTATGACTAATATGCAGGAAGTTCTATCTGTGTAGTAAAGACTCGGTAGAAAATCACTTATTTTTCCTCTAGTCTTCACCCAATTCTAGGATGTTCTTCCTACGGGATACGAACGACCTAGTGGCCTCATCAGAAAAGATAAGATGATTAGGATGTGGATGGAAAGAAGGAAAGTCATCTAAATTCGAAATGAAAAAATATTGATCAATCCATTTTTGGGTTTTTCGGTGCACAGATGTGAGAACTGACTTCTTGGCCTAGGCATAATAAAATCCAAAATCACCCCTAGAAGGACTCTTATGAATATTGAATAGAAATTGAAGTTCCTGTGGAAGCAAGTTGAATGGGTGCAATACCAATGGCGGATAGTCATTCGCGAAGAATTTGATTAGGAGGAAGATAAAGCCTACATCGAATATGCTCCAAGGTAATAGAAATGAATCCATTTGGAGGCATATGGATACGTTCATGAGATTGAGGAACCCTACCTATATAACTTGCGAACCCAAATGACTTAGAGTACCCTCTATTTCCCCTAGTTCAATTATCCGAGATGGTAAAGTTGAAGGAGAGATGGAAGCAGTTTCCATATTGAAGAATACTGGATTGATTATCAGCTATCTCTAAGGGTTAGAAAAATAAAAAGGAAATAACAAGAAAAATAATACCCTTTCTTCTATTCAAAAAGAAAATTAGCCCTGGAGAAGATGATATTAGTGATTAAATTTTTTGAAAGCATGTAAAAGAATGAAGAAGAAGAAGAAGAAGAAGGGGAAATATATATACTTTCCTCAATTTGAATTTCAGCCACATAATCGGAATGATGAAAGAGCCTTAAAATGTCAGTTGATTAATGGCAAGGAAGATTAATGCGAGGATCTGTATAGATTTTCTTAGCAGTCGAAAAGACTAAAGGTACAACTTTTTAGAAGATCAGTTGGTAAGGGAGCGACACGTGTACCTAGGCATTAAATGCAAAATGGCAATAAAGACTTTTTCGTTTTGAAAGGAAGAAAGGGATAAACAAGAAGTGATGGGTTATAAAAAAATATGAAAGTAGTGACAAGTCCACACCAATCTATAATCGCTGCAGACTTGGAGGGTAAGTGTTACACTCGTATTTTCCAAACATTGTCAAAGGGAAATCGATACAAACACCGAGCCAAAAGAATTGCTTCCACAATAGGTGTCAAAATATGGAAAGGAAGCCAGAAAAAATCCAGATAATACTACGCCAAAGCCTCAACTTAGTGGCAAAATAGAAGGACTGCACCTTTCCATCGAGAGCTTCGATAGTATAACTCTATGCCGGAAACATGAGATACCAATAAAATATAGAGACTAATCTGCAATCCTAACACTCACTTCAATAGGAGAACTGCGACATAGCTTTCAAGTGCCAAATATGAAGGTTGTATTACGATTCCAAAAGGCAAGCCTTAAAAAGTTGGAACTGCGACACAATCTTTAAGCAACAACAAGATGTAAAAATCGTGTTGTGGCCTCAAAAGCAACACTAATAATATAGAACCGTAGCCTAACCCTTAAAGCAACTGTATGCAAAGCGGGTGCACCGGAATCTTAAACTTACGTCTAAAGTGGTAGGTCTGCGCCGCAATCTTATATCAACATATAAAATCAATAAGGATGCATAGCCATCCTTATTTGACATTGAAGTGACACAATGCAATTTCAAAAAAGATACCGCCCACAAATATGAAAACTTAAAGGATGAGGCACTGGGGAAAACTGCCCTATGATCATAAGCTAAGCATGGCTTTAGGAGAGTTTATGCAGTTCAAATGCTATGAAATATTGTCACTCTGCATAACTATGGAGGTGCGGTTCTTAATGGCCTATTTATAATAGCAGGGTTCTTGATTGTTTACAACTATGTAATCTTTATAAAATGAGGACAATTTCTCATTGCTGTTTCACCTAGATATGTGTGCAGTCCATTGGTTTGATTGCTATAAAAAACCATCAGATCGTGGTTTATTTAAAATTGGATTTCCTCGCTTCAATTTCAAGCTTCCCATCTAAATTCAAAATTCATCAGCTCAAATTTTAGTTTCCCATTGAAGGCCACAATAGCAATCCATGCACAATAAATAAGCATGATGGATGATCGACATGTGGCATAATGCAAAGGCAGGGATCAAAAGGGTGGAAGAACGACGTTGGCAATCCATGTGAATCTCTATGTACTATAAATGAATAGGGCACTATAGCAAAAAGGGGAGCTTTTTTTTACTTTACTCTTTTAGGACACCGAAATCATAAAATTGTACTCTCTCTGCCATTTTTATTTATACTAAGAATCAAAAGAGAAGATAAAGACATTTTGCCTATTGACGCGGGATTGATTAACATCCAAACCACGTAAATTTTTTGTGTTCTTTATTGCTTTCAGTACATTACTTTACTATTTTTTCTGTCTTTGGTACTTGAATTAAAATGAACCATTTTAGCGAATTGATGGAGACACCCATTGAATTTTAAACATCTTCTTCATAATAACATAAGCATAATGACAAACACAATTACCTCCTTCAAAGGCAATTTTAATGTTACTTAGATTTGCTGATTCATAATCACGAAAGCATTTAGCATCATGATTACTTCAAAAATATTTGGGCGTTTCTAAGAAGAAAATTTTCGTTAACGGATATGTTTTGTGATAGTAGTTACACTGTGTTATAATCATGAGCAATTTATCACAATCTAATAAGCATATCATTTTAAATGTTCCAAGGCAAGATGTATCTAGACCGAATATCGATACATCCATGAGATTATAGTACGTAATGCTCTCCAAATATTGGACAATGTATTATTCACAGCCATTGGAAGCACCAAAGGTTTACATACTGATAATTATTGGATAACTATGAAATGACTCACTCGATATTTTTTAATTGGTTAGTATAACTAGGGTCAATCAGAAAATATTGAAGTGACAATATTACATAGTTCTCTTTATTTAAGAATACTGTTGAACTTCAATATGGACACTCCACATTGGTTATAGTTAAATCATGGCACATAGTCCATTAAATGACTATAGTTGGATCTGAGTTGAAGCATTGGAAGTGAAACACCATATAATAGAGAGTTCATTTTCTCGGCTATATGAGCTTAGTATCACGGGTAAATGAAGTCAACTCAAAGTCAAAGTCTCTGGTCAGAGCAGTTCGGTTAATAATAATTGTTATTATTGAACCAAGAACTTTGTGTTTAAACTATACAAGTTGAATGTGGGCGATATTGGAATTTTAACCAATACCAAATTTCATTTGTCCTAATATGATATAGTTTTGACGAAAAGAATTGGTGTAAATAATTGTCACTACCGGGGATCACTTAAAATAGTAAATTGGATTTAATAAAACTATGTAAGCGATAAATTCAGCCAAACTTTCACACCACTAACTAAAATGACCTGTGAACGTTAATATTCGAAATTGTTCGATATTAGTCGCTGATTGATTTTACACCCAAGAGTCGCACAACTGCAATGTTAAATATTCTGAATATCATTTGATTTAATTAGATTATAATTGTTATAAATTAATTAAAATAACTAATATTTGTGAAATATTAATTATAAAATTTTATTTGATTTATTTGAATCGGTACTAAAATAATGTGTATATAAAAAGTTATATACACACGTATTGATATACGATATTGATGCGCATTTGAATTTGATTTAAAATGTGAATTTACTTATATGGTTTTAAGTAGATTGTGGGCCCATAAGGTCCAGGGTATGGACGGCCATAGATGGGGATGGAGGGGGGATGATAGTTGTGATATTTTGGGTTTGAATTAGTGGAGAAAGGAAAGGGTCTAGATCCTTCTTTTCCTCTCTCATTCTTTCCTTATTTAAACTGGGTACCCCCTTCTAATTCGAGGTTAACTCTCTCTAGTCCTCCTCTAACCCTATAGACCACAAGCTCCCTCCTCCATTACTCCTCTCTTTTTAAACCAAATACAAAATCAAATTATATCAAAAGGTATGTAGATCTCTTCGATTGGTAGCACTTTCTGGAAGAACCGAATAAGATTCAAGGAGTGGATTTGATTCAGCATTCAAGGTGTTCTAACTAGGTTATAGTTAAGGTATTATTTGTTTTACATTAATTATATGCCTATTCGTCATGTTATTGTGCTTATATAGGTTAGATTTATATCACGAATTCTTATACATATATTTGTTGTTGATTTACATGTGTGTGTGTGTCAAAATAAAAAAAATCTATGTATATAAGATCATTTATCTTTCAGCCATATTTTAAAAAATTGAATTTAAAATTAATTTTAAACGTATTTTAAATAAATCTGAATTTTAAAATCTAATACATACATTCATACATACATAGATACATGTATATCTTTACTACTAATAAAAAGAATTCAATGACTAGCATTTCCACGGCGTCTTTTTGAAATTTCAAAAATATCCTTATCCATCAACGGAAACTCACCATCAGTTTGTAACATCCACCACCATCTCTTCTCAACGACCCATCAACGGAATTTTACTACCAATTTACCACCGACACCACCAACAAAATAACTTGAAATAAAAGCGTTGTGATTATCAAAACTTTTGTACTTGCAGCACATATCCGCTCTAGCTACTAGATGCACGTACGTGCAGTCTATACTAGTATAATAATAATAATAAATTTGGGCTTCATTGCATGGATTCATACTTGTATACCAACTGCTAAATACTCCATAATCATAATGTTGGCACAACTCAGCTCCTCTAGGGGGATAAGGCAGGGCGACCCTATCTCACCATATAACCTTATCATGGTAATGGAAGCACTCAACTATATGTTTATTGCACGGGTTAGGGCCCAAAATCTAAGGCTTCATCCAAAATGTACTACCCAATGATTATTTCTTTGATGTTTCCTAATGACCTGGTTGTTTTCTCAAAGCCTAATGCTAGATCTATTGAAGCTATTCATAATATCCTTATTGATTTTCAGCTTGCTACTGGATTACATATAATAAAAGTAAGTCACACATTATTGTGGCTGGTCTTAACGAATATGCAAAACAATCCATTATAAGCCTATATAATCTGCTTCCTATGCCTCGATACTCAGTATATCTTAGGATCCTATGTATGAAAAAATAATAACCAAACTACAAATCTAGCCAATAAATCTTCTCTCACAAGTAGGTAGGCTTATTGTAGTAACTTCATTTGCCACTACAACGATAACTTGTTGGACTAGGAAGTTTATCCTACAAAAAAAAACTCATTTCCATGATCTGCGCAGATCCCTCGGTCACTTCCTTGGCATGGAGATTGCAACTCTAAAAACCTATCCCTATATCTTTCTTAAAAAAAATTAAGCCTTAGAAGATAGGAGGTCTGGGTATCATTAATATCTGCACTTGAAACATTGCCGCAACATCTAAGCACCTAAATGGGCTTATTTCTCTAGAACAAAATATGTGGGTGAAATAGATGACAAAAAAACTACTTGCATAATTAAAAAAACTGTACCATGATAACCCCAAATAATGCCAGCTGGTTCTAGAAAACTACTTTAATGGTCAATCAAACTTAAAAGGCACACTATCTCAACTGTTTACAAGCCAATCATCTCCTCCAATGGTCAGCCTACATCCCCATGGCATAATAGAATTTGGAATAGATTTGGTTGTGAGAAAGGCAACCTGATGCTATGGAAAACCATTCATAACTCACTTTTTACTAGAGAGAAACTCTTCAATAGAGGTTTTATCCAGTCCAGTCAATACGTTCTATGCATGAATTTCCCAGAATCTAAGGAACATTTGTTCTTTAAATGTCAATTTGTCTACACAAATTGGAAAATAATTCCTGTTGAACATGGTCTATACTACCCTAATAATGATAGGAAACTACAATGGTATGAAATTTGTAGGAAAACTATATGGAAAGATAACAGAAGAAAATCGATATTGCTCATCCTCAAGAACTTTGTCATAGTCATTTGGAGAGGAAGAAACATAAGAATTTTTGAAAATAAAACAACAAGGAGATTCTTACTGAGTTGAGAGGAATTATTAATAGAAAGAAACGCATTATGCATGACGAAGGACTTTCCCTAGGCACTTTCATTTGGAGAACTAACTAGTTGTTATGGCATGGAAATTGGGCCTTCTTTTAGGCCCAGTTGCCTCCTTAGTTCTCTTCCTATGTGTTTTCTTACCATCTTTTTTGGTTTCTTGTTTCATTTTTATTTCCACCTTTTTTTAGATAATAAGAGTGATACTTAATTTATGTAGAGCATCCATTTTGGTGTCTCGGATGATCGAACATAAGACTTCTAGAACCACAATCAGAGATCTTACCATTTGAGTAAGTGGTCCTGGACCTTTCCTTTTTTGTTATATCTTCTTTTCCTTTTTTGTTCGTTTTTTGTTGTTCACTTGTTGTATTAATAAAATCTGGTAGGGGACTGGTTTCAACCCCACTTGCCTTGCGCAATTTTTTTTGCAAATGTCGTTTTGTATGTGCATAAAATTATACACACACATTTATTTAGTTCGAAATATATTACGTATATTTATTAACTAAAAATATTAAATTATAATCTGTTATATATATATCAGGTAAATAGGCACAAGGAAGAAGTTGCAAAAAAATTTAGTCCCAGGGACAACAAGTTTGTTTTTTAGTTTGAAGGACACTTTTTAGTGTAAACTGAAAATGATAGTTACAACTATCATTCTGTGATTTACACTAAAAGGTATCCTTCGGCCTAAAAACCAAACTTCTTGTCCTTATAACTAAATTTTTCTCTAACTTTTACCTGGAGCCTAAAAACCCATATATATATATATATATATATATATATTATAAAACGTAATATTTTGTACGGAAATAAAAAAACTAATTTTTATGTACAGATGTTTCAAATTTAAATTGAAAAAAACTAAAATAAATCTGTAGGATTTATTATAACAAAATTGACTTTTTCGAAACTTATTCATGGCCAAAAATAGTTACTAATATATATACATATACATACATACATACATACATACATATGTATGTATGTATGTATGTATGTATGTACTTATAGTTCAATACTATTTAAATATATAAATGATTTTGAATCTATGTAATTAAAATATATTTTTGAATTAAAAAATTCATATATGTTTATATAAATGTGAATTAATATTTTATTTGTAAAATTTAAATTTGAATCTAGATCTAATTTCAAATTTGAATTTTAAAATTGCGTTATACTTAAGTTATACATAATTATTTTACATATGAATATGTGTAGATACAAATATAATTAATTTTATAATGTGTGTGTGTGTGTGTATATATATGTATATGTTATATTATAGTAATACTATCTTATTGATGATAAATATGTATATAAAAAGGCTAGCATGTGCATTGGGGTGTAAATCCCAACACTTAGATAAGGGCATGTTAGACTATGTACACTTTATATGTTGCACATGCACATGTACGTATATGTGCATATGATACACACATGCACGTTATATATCATATATATAACCAAATAAAACTCTTTTATTAATCAATTAAATAAAATAATGATTTTATCTGAAATTTATCTAGATTAGAACAAAATTAATTTAGACTTCATAGAGCAATAAAGATCCCAAATGGTACGAAAAATTGATATTCACTTATTTAATCCGCTGCGTGCTGGCCCAGTTTCAATAATGGTATCAGAGCCCAAAAGCCTATGCTGCCTAATTAGCAGTATTAGGGCCAACTAATTAAGCTTACCTATTTAGTAGGATGTCTAGAAAAGTAGTATTTAAGTTGAGTCTGGGTAATCAAGCATCCTACCCTACGTAGCTACCGGCCTGGCCCGAAAGGTGAAGTGAAAGGCCCAACTTGAATTTGGGCATTGTGCTAATTTTCAAAATCTGTTTTGAAATTAAAATAAAATTTTAAATTTAAAAGGTTAAATTTAAACTAGGAATTTTTTATAGACGTTATAAAATAATTTTCAAAACTGTTTTGAAAAACTAAATTTCAAAAATTATTTAAATATTGATAAGATTAATAAATTAACTAAATATTTAATTAATTAAATTATATGACATGTATAGTGATATATGTTATCGTAAAATGTTTAAGGTAATATGTATATATATTTAATTTTTATAATATAATATAATTAATTAAAATAGGTTAATTAAATAACATAATTAATTATTGATATATAAATAAAATAATACATACATACATACATATATATATATATATATTATGTATAACATAAATGTTATAGTGTACATATTCAATTTAAAATGTTCAACTGAATAATATATAACTAATTAAAATGTTAATTAACTAATTTAATCAATTCGATAAGATTTAATTAATTATATTACTATAAGAATTTTTAGCAAATCTAGCAAGGTTTATACCAGCCCTTCTAGATTTATTAACACACAAATAGAAAAAGCATTATAAACAAGCTTATAATCCCTAAACAGAACAAGGAAATATAGAGGAAAAAATACAACAAGAAACACCAAAATACACAAAAACAAACCAGAATCACCAACAATCAGTTCTAATGATTAATAGTAACCCCGCTGAATTCATACGAGGAGTTAGATAAGGCTCTCCTAACTTTAGACTTAATGATGGCAAACATTTCCACTGCACTTTTTTCCTTTGCCTTAATGCATGTCACATAACGTTCTTTCCATATGTTAAAAACAAATACCTTTAAAATTATAAGCAACGCACTACCCTCCTCATTTCTCCATCTAGTAGCCTTAAAGATGTAACTCCACCGAGTTTACTATCCCATAAAGGAGGGAATATTATTATAAGATTGGACATAAAATTATTATATAAGTTAATTAAACTATAAAATGTTATACAATAATTAAAATTATATAATATGAATGTATAATAAAAGGTGGCACAATAAGAATCCCTAATTAGTTTTAAGGAATAAATACATATGCATAGCATGTATATCGTGATTTCAGATGTGTCTGATACTTGAATCACGAGGGTATTTCGTAAAAAGTACATTATTCCATAAGTTCGAATCACTACATGATTCGATCATCTCGAACAGATCTCAAACCTCTGCATAGATTCCCTGCATAAGTCTTTTGACGAATATTAACATTGTCCTCTCTCTTGGAATAACCCTCAAAATAGATAGTCCCACACAATAGCATCGTTTGAACAATTAATGTTGACATCTCCCCTGGATTTAACTTTAGGATTAACAGTTCAACTTTATAACATTTCACTTCTCAATCGCACTTAAAACGTAGAACTTGTATACTAGTTTTAAAGTGGTATTCGATAAGTAAAACACTTATCTATTAGGAAATTCAATCAATGGTTTTGATGACAACAACTATACAATGGAAATCGAATATACATATATATATTTATATATACATGTACTTGCTAGAACAACATCACTAGAAAGACAAGAACGAGGCTCAAAGGACACTACAAGAGACTACATGTCGATAGGTACAAAGAAGCAAAAGAAAAGATGCACAAAAACTGATATGCACCATATCAGACGTTTGGGTGCATAAGCCAGACGTCTGAAACTGTTCTCTGGAACTACAAGCAGACTACACCAGACGTCTGGTAATAGCACCCAGACGTCTGATCTTCTACTATACCAAAAAAATATAGAGTATCAGACGTCTGATACAAATACCAGACGTTTGAATTCAAACTCGAACTTCAGAAATGAACTTCAACTGCCACATACGAATGGACATCTTCGCTTCTCTTCGCCGCAACTCTTCATCATCAACAGAAGCAACTATAGAGCATTCACTAATGGATGTAACTACTCAAGATACCTATCTACAACTATATATAGCATCAAGAATCAAGAGAAACTTACTTCACTAACTTACGCTTTCTAACTCTATATTCTATATTCTTGATCTCTGCACTCTAGCAATCTTTACTTGTATTCACTCTTCCATATACTCAGTTCTTCATAGACAATATTCCTTAGAAATATATTGGAAGCAAATGTACTAATTAGTCAACATCCATGTTATATTAGAACACACATTTGATAAGAACAACTCATTGTAATTAAGCCTATTCCTCCGGGCGAAGCGAGGGTTTTTGATAGTCGAATTCCGAAGGGGAGCTTCGGGACTAGACGTAGGACGGGAGGTCCGAACCAGTATAAAATCCTGGTGTTCTTATTCTATATTTACTTAGATTAATATTATTTTAGTTGCATCATATATTTTGTCACATATACTTGCATATACACTACACGCACTACGCCATAGATGACCTACTGCAACGAAATTACATGGTGTTGCTAGCTATAATGTAACGATAGGTATGCTGATTTTTGTCTATTACAACACTCGCTTCAAGGTGTTAGCATAGGTATCAACAAGATGTTGCAGTAGCTATAGATGTATTCAAATTAAAAAATTAATAAAATTAGCAATCCGCGTGAATACGATCCAACGGTCTACATTTAATCTGGTTGTTAAAATGGATCACCACTGCAATTTGCCCCAAAATTTCGTTTTACCACCTGAACTAGTTTAGAGTAGATCCCCTTTTCTCGTATGTGATAATGGCTGCTCCTATCTTGTTCCTCTTTTGCTCTGAAATTAGGGCTTTGGCCTCGTGTTCGCTCCTATGAGATTAGCTAGGGCTTCGGCCTTGTCTTCGCTCCTATGAGATTAGCTAGGGCTTCGGCCTTGTGCGATTAGGGCTTAGGCTAATATCGAAGGACCCGATTGATTGTCGATCGATTACAATTGCTGTTCTTCTGATTTGCTTTGGCAATCGATCGTCTCCTTGCTTCGAATACAGCTCCTTCGATTTTGCTTGAGTTCAACTGTGTATTCGGGTATGTAATTTGTTGCTTTTACTTTACTGTATTGCTTGCTTGAACTCGATACTATCTGCCGATGATGTTAATGTGTTTATATAGGGTTCGAACCCCTAGATTTACGTTTGTATATATCTGTTTGAATTTGTCAACTAATTTATCTCGGCCACTTGATTTAAGTTGAATGTTTGTGATGATTTCTGACTTTGTCAATTTCGTATATTTGTTACTTGATTCCCACGATGTTGATTTCTGACTTGGTTCGATTTCTTGGCCACCACGGTTTTGGTTTGACGATGGTTGTCACGGCTCTGACTTTACTCTGTTGACATCGGTCATTTAATTGATTGTTCATTGTGACTTTGCCTTTGACATTTAACTAGACTTCGGCAACTTGATTTGAATTGGTTGAACTTGCTACTGTTCGTGGTTGACTTTGGCTATGTCTGTTCATCCTGTAGCTTGAACTTGTAATATATCTTCTGGTTGACATCCTGTAGCTTGAACTTGTAATATATTTCACTTGAGTTTTTGTAGTCAAGTTGCTTCACCATACTGTTTCCATTGGTGCCACACACACACTTGTGTACCTTTCTCTTTGTGCTTCACTTGTTCACTGAAACTGTTGTATCACTTATGTTTTCCATTATCATGTATATATATATGCATTCATGTATGTATATATGTGTTTGTTGTTGCACTTGAACATGTATATATGTTGCACTGGGTTTGTTTTTTATTTGATGTTGAGGCCTTCTCTTGTATTTAGTTGCCTTCGAGTCATATAAGTTTCTTTCCCTTGTGCCAGTCTTGCTTTGTTTTGGTCTTGGCCATTCACTTGTTAAGGCTGCTTGTTTCATTGATGCATGTTTTTGTATTCACCACTTTGCATTGGTCATTGTATATCTATGCACTGGTCCTTTGAGCCTGTTTGCACTGCCTATATATATACATGTTGTTTCACACATGTATATATGTATGGTTGCTTTCATATGGTAGCTGGACTTGCTCGAGTTCATATTTCTTATATTATCTGACTTCGGTCATTTTTGAAATTGCTGCAGCTCATTCACTTGACACTTCTGTTGGTCTGTATTTTTGAATATGGTTGGAGTTTTGGTTTAATTGTGAGTTTGAGTTCTTTTGTTGAGCTCTATCCACTGTTGTTTTATGTCTGGCATACAAGTCTGGTATAGTTTGCTCTGACCAATTCATTGAGCATGCTGTTTATTTCTATAGCATGCTTCTGTTTCATTTTTGTTCTTGTGCATTGTCAACTGCTTGGACCAAATTGTCACCCAAATAACTGAGGCAAATAATATTTTCAAAATTACATTTTATTTTATACTGCAAAAATATTTCCTTTTCAATTTTACTGCGTCAGTGTGTATTTTTGCAGATTGCTCAGATGTTGGATTCAATCTGAAATGGAGTTGAAGACAGGTTTCAAAGAAGGCTCGATCTTCCGAAATCGGATGAATCGGGCGGTGCCCCGGACCCCCGCCGGGACTGCGGTGCCCGGGACCCCCGCCGGCGCTGCCTCCGGACCCGCTTCTCGCCTCGCCTTCGGCTCGGCACTCGGCTCATCATATATTTGTCAGTGTCGGTGTCTGTATAAATTGAAACTGCATATGTAATGAGTGAACTGAGTAATGTAGTGAGGAATATCTGTATATGTGAATATCAGTGTTATTTATCATTGAATTGTAAAATAGTGGAGTCAGGAATTTGTACTATTTTAAATGTTGAAATAAAATATTTATTTAAATAAATTACTGTTTGAATATCAAATTCTGTGCAATAGCATTTTATTAAATAAATATTTATTTCTATTAAAAAATCAAATATGCTCTACATTGTGGGCCCCACAAATTCAGAAAGTTAATATCTATAGCAACATTTTGGAATGTTGGTACAAACACCTATGGATGTTGCTATAGACCCAAATAGGGTTTTATTGCAACAATATTTCTTATGTTGCCTTAGATAGTCAAAATGTTGCCTTTGAGGTCTGTGGCAACGCGGCAAAATGCATCACCGAGAAAGTGTTGCCTTTGCCCTTTTTTAGCCTTCAGCAACATTTTTTGGCACATCCTGCATCACTTCTTTGGTGTTGCAGTATGCAATCTATGGCGTAGTGACGATCCACCCCGTAGACTTTCATTACCGATCTCGGTCTCTTCAAAACCAATTCGATGAATTTCCGGTAAAATCAATTCCGTTCTTTCAGAAGTAAGCGAAAGCTAGAAATGTCTCGTACCAATGCTCCTCCTTGGGGGTTCTTATTGTATGAAATCATGAAGCTTTTAGATACTTCCTAAGTTAATATTACCTCAAGTTCGATGATTGACTAATCGATTATCTAGTCAAAACAATTGCTTATACAAATCAATATTCGCATACTTAACTCATTTCCAACATTCCAACTTAACTATTCCTCATCCAAGAGTGAAGCAAGGTAAGTTAGAGCACTGGTCGCATATCAGAGCCTTGCCTAGACATTGCATTCTTGGATCTCACAAATACATAAGTCTACCTTGTCAGCTTTTAGTGTTAAGTATGGTATCGATGATTTCCATAACAAGTAAGAAATCAACACGATTAACACGTTCTCAACATTCCCGACTTAATTATTCCTTGGTCAAGAGTGGAGCCGGTAGGTTAGAGCTCTATTACTGATATCTCTACTCGAACATCAATCTTAACTCTCATAAATAGATAAGCCTACTTCGTCGGCTTTTAGTGCTAAGCATAGTTAATTACATTTCAATAAGTAATTTAGATAATTAACCGTTTAGCCATTAAGCAATTCTTAATCGCTTTTTGAATCTTTGGTTTTACTTTTAAAACCCTTTAGAGATTATATATATGTATGTATAATACTTTTATTTATAAAACAAGATATTTAATAAAATACTTTAAATGATAATATTGCATAAGATATAAAATAATCAACATATTTTCTAAAAACCATATATACTTATGAATTATTGTAAAAATACTTTATTATATTTATAATAGGTTTTAAAACATTTACTTAAAAAATCACTTGAAAATAACAAGTTTATAAAGTCCATTAAAACTTGGAAAAACAAGTTTTCATTATAAAAACCTTTTCTTTAAAAATTCACAACTAATTCTTAAATATCTCAAACCACTTTTGGAATACTCTAATATGAGTTAGCAAACACATGTAAAAAAATGAAATAAAATACTTTAATTTAAATATTTTTTAAACCTTTAAAGTCCAAAAATCAAGGCTATACGGGGCAGTTTTGCACAAGTGAAATTTTGGCCACTTTTCAAAATATTACTTAACTTTTTACTATCCGAAGTTTTTTTGGAAGTAAGAATACATATAAAACATCATAAATATGGCAGAAATCCCCTAAGGATCCCTCTATAAAGTTCCATAGAAATCGCCAAAAACAAGGCAATTCATAAGTACATTCATAGCGACTAATGCTATAAGTGCAATTCCAAATCCGAGTCCGATCTAAACCAAAGTCATCTATAACCTATGCCACATGACATACAAGTCCATCCAAGTTCATTCAAGTTTGTTCAAGTGTGTTTAAGTCCATACACATGTCACTTGATTTCAAAGCAAGAATCAAAACCAAAGTTTCACAAATGTCACATCAATTTAAATAACTTAAACACAATCAAGCACAAACAAATATGAGTTATATTTTCAATCAAAGGGTTGATTTAGCTCACCTTTGACCCAATAAACAATCAAGCCTAATCAACCCAAGTCCAAACCCACCTTGCAACCATCTTTCCTTCCTTCCTCCTCTTGCTTTCTCTCGCTTTTGCCCTCCACTCCTTACTTTTTGCTCACGGCCTTCTTGGATAGGGTGAGTGTGGCTTTGATTCTTCTAGAAAAAACTAGGTATAAGGTGTTGTAATGTTGTCCCAAGGCTCCACTCTAAATTTGAGTTGAATTGGATAGGTTTTTCCATTATTTTGCTTTAGAATTTAGAGAAGAAGAAGACATGAAAATAGCTTGGTTTTGCTTTGTAAAGTTGTGATTCTTTAAAAAGGGTATGCCTCTCCTTATATAGGCCTAAGCATGGTGCTCCTTAGCCTTGCTCTCACCCCTCCTCCACCATGCCATGAAAGGTTCACCTTCCATCACTTCTCCTTTAGGCAAATTTCTCTTATACCCTTACATGATAATATCTCATATCCACTTGGAAGCTTCTAGAACCTTCCATTGCTTTATGAAGAGGAGTGTGTGTTAATTAGTTGCTAATGTGTTCATTTTATCATTAGACAAGTGCAAAAGAGTTCGAACAACTTATATCGACCAAAAAACTGTTTACCGAAACCGATTTCCATTCACATTATCGATTTTCCATCGAAGAATAAATTTTTGTAAACAATTTTCAAAAAAAAGTTTCTTATCATTATTTATTAATTAAATGATGTTTAACAAGATTATAAAATCACATTTATAACACTTAACTATATTTTAAAATGTTCAATATTCGGAGACAAAGTGTTCGAATTTCCAAGTCACTACATTATCCCCCCTTAGAATATTTCATCCTAGAAATTCAAACAAGAACGATAATCAAAGGAGATAGAAGAATAAGATACATATATAGAGTATTGCTAAAAATATATACAAAATAAACTGCAATCCAAATGCAAACTAAGCGACTCCACCTCAAAAGGTTAGAATGCTACAAAAGATATACGATACTTAGATAAGAATGAAACCCTAGTCTATAAGCAACCATGGAAGAATTTCCTCAAACCGTCCTCTGTCTTCCTTATACAACCCCAAGCTTCCTCGCTCCATTGCACTTCTAACCTTAATAATGAAACAAGCGCACAAATACTCAAATAGCATTCATAATTACTAGCAACCAATGCTCATGGTTTGCTCAGGCTCAAAACTCTCTTATTGCCCAAGGACGATAAATAATCTATTAAGCATACCTTACACTCAACAGTCTTAGGTTATTACTTAGACGGTTATTTGTGCTACCTTATAACAAATCAAAGAGTTATTCCCCAAACTCTTCATAAGTCAACATAACACATCATACAAATGTATTAAAGCCCGTACGATGCATATGGACCATCCGTACGCAATATTTGATCTAATCACTTACTCGATCACATAAATTTCACTTCCAAAATAGTATACATCACTTAACCTCTCTAGCGCAGACTCTGATTTGGTTCCTTGATTAAAAACCTCCGTTATCCTTGCATAGCATATACTTTGATAGAAAACATAGAGATCATATCATGAAACCATATCAAGTGTTCGCCTTCAAGAATCAGTGAAAAAACCTTGTTCGGACTGGTGTAAACCGCCTCGAAAATATGTACTCAAAACTGGATCAAGAACAGTCATGCGAATAAAATGATTTACATATAACTTATGTATTTATCCTATTGGTTTCTCAACTACACCAATTATTTTTAACCACATTCATTTACCCTAATAGTATGTCTCTTCAATAAACAATTTATGCATCATTTTAGAAATCATAACTTCAAGTTTATAATCATTTTATAACATAAGTTATACTCGTATAATACTCCACTACATCCTAAGAGTATGTACAAAACATTATTTTGTTTTACGTAACAAGTATGATCAACAATTTGAATTTATTTTTAACTTACTACCTTTTTTCAAATTCAAGTGTTATATAAACTCAAATTTATATTTCAAAAATACTTAACTACAAGTTCTATAATGATTTGGAAGTTTCCAACTGTCCAAAATATTCTAAAATCCCATTTCATTTAACAAATGAAAACTATCAACCAACATATCATACAAGATGCGCAAACCAAACTGTCCTAATGCATAGGATATATGTGTCTATAAAATAACTAAACATAGTTTCAATAATTTATTAAACACACTTTTACCCAAAAAAGGAAAAATGTGGAAAGTTCCAACATTTATTATAGGCTA
Source organism: Allium fistulosum (assembly GCA_030737815.1). Lineage (NCBI taxonomy): Eukaryota > Viridiplantae > Streptophyta > Magnoliopsida > Asparagales > Amaryllidaceae > Allium > Allium fistulosum. The sequence continues at coordinate 94,071,666 of CM060905.1, forward strand.
TGCCACTACCACTGAGCACCTTACATAGTATACACATAAAACGTTTTTTTAAAGTTCATACCAAATTTTCTTCCAAAAGAAAAACTTTATAACTAAACATCCGAGTTTTATTTCAAATCATTTTTAACTAATATATACATGTAACTTTTGTTATCAAATCATACTTTCGGGATTTAAATCAAAACCTGTTTTACCAAAACAACTATGTAGCATCCCCCACTTAGAAACCCGAAAATGAATGTCGATAATGCTGCAGTCATTATTGAAATTATTTTCAAGCGACAGAAGTAAGTTCAGTATACCCAAACCATACTTTTGGTACTCAACCAAAGTCATTCCAAAGTTGTATCAAATACTTCGCATTAGTACTAAATATCACGATCTCAATTTTCTAAATCAATTTCCTAAACATTTACTTTCAAATAATACTATTATTATTTTTGTCAAAATCTTGAAAAACATTTTCAAAGACACCGAAATTTAAGTTCCCTATTTAAATCCTTTTTGTTTATAAACCATATTTTATAAACCATACTTATAAAATAAATTTCTTATATAAATCTTTTCAAAAATATTTATTTTATAAATTTCTATCTTTCCTTTAGATGTAGGCCCAACATAAATCTGGGTCTTAAAACTGAGTCGACCGTTTCGATCTCTTTACCTATCTAGCCTGGTAGCTAAGAAAAATAGGATGCTCGTATCCAAGATCAGTCCTAGAGTCTACTTTTCCTTAGATATCCCTAAGGTAAAGATGTCTATTAGTCGGCTCAATAACATCGGATAATTTACTTAACAAAAAATTCTCAACCAATTTAAAACTTATCCTTCATAAACCACTTCATATAATACAAGCTAAATATCAATTACTAGCATTCATAACCCATACTATAGGTTTACTTAATACAGATACAATACCTATCTACAAAATACGATACTAAGATACAAAAAAACAACCCTAGTAAACACACCTCGATACTCTCACAAAAGGCTCTCCCCATCAGAGTCCTCCACCGGAGGTCCCTCTAAATTCTTGGTCTCTATGTTACCACAAGATATCCAAGCCCCCAAATATTCAATCTCTTTAGGCTCTGCCTCATTGTCAGATATCCGACCTCCCAAATGTTCAATCCTTTCAGGCTTTGCCTCACCATTAGCCCACATCCATTCATCATTGATAACCTCCCTTGGGTCTTCCTCATCCTCAGATAGGATTCTACTATTAGTCCTTCCATCTTCCGTATAACGTCTTCGTCTTCCTCGGATACAAGCTCCTCCTTTGAATCTTCCCCCTTCTCGACTACAAGTTCCTCCTCATCCTCGGCTACAAACTCCTTCTCATCCTTGGCTACAAGCTCCTTCATGCCCCGTCAAGCCATAGCAAACTTGAACCTCGCCTATAACCACCTCTCTCTTTCTGTAGTGGATACCATATCCTAAAACAAAAACAACAAGAACCCTTAGAATCACATACTAAGCTTTTATGAAACTAAAGGATATAGTTATTTCAAAGAAGGAGTTACTAAGAGATATTCCTAAGGACTAATTTTAAAAGTCTAGTTTTGGAAATACAAATACACTCTCATATGTATAATACACTCAACTCATTATAGGGTGTCACTTACCCCATCTCTAATGAGCCATACCCAACTAAAGCCATGATGTTCGCTCAACCTTGAGCTCTGATACCAAATGTAACGACCACCCCTTTTCACGGCGTGACTACAAATGGTAACCTCATTCCTTATTTTACAACCAGCCTCTCGACTGCAACCAATCCGTAAAGGGTCATGTAGGGGTAAAAGACAAAGCTTCGTCACATCATTCATAATGCGAGAACCCCCTATCACGCTAATTACACTAATGCAGGAGCGATAATAAATAATATCAAAAGAATAACTCAAAAGGTTACTTAGATACAGAAATTTCAGAGTTAAAAACCTAAGTACTATCATCAGCCTGGACAATTATAATAGCATGTCCTCACGATGCTGATATATACAATTCAAAAATGCAACGGAAATAAGAATAATATGGTAGGTGATCATCCGGTTCTTCTCCATTAGATACGAAGCGTCCAAAGCTAAATCTGGAAATATACACGGACTGAACTAAGCATTATAAGAAAATAACACTCAAATCAGTCTGGTAAACCAGCATGAGAAACTAAAGAAATATGTAACAAGTAATAGTAACCACTGAGACTGTATGGATTACCGTAACAGTTTTCCCTCAAATGAAACTAACCATTCATTAGGTTTAGTATAGTGATATGATAAATAATGTCTAGGGTGTAGAATATAAATCATATCAAATATCTGTAATGCTCACATTGGTCACACCATAACATATTTAGGTTACATTTAAAACCGTTGAGGTATGCTTGCATATTGGATTCTTTCGCGGAGATCTCTTCAAAGAAGCCAGATCTGAACTCCATGCACAAGGATCGAAAAGTACCTTCCGAGCATCATATATCTCGAAATATACTATTAAGGTAAACATAAGCAGCCCATCGTCCGAACATAAACATGAACAATGTGAACCAAATATCATCAACTCCCGCTGGCCAACAATCAACAAACATCTCTAGATATGAAGTTGATAGTTCCCTGATGTGGGTTGGATAAACCCCAGGTTGTGTATCCTACTCTGTTTTTTATCATTTCCGATGGTGAGGTTACGTTTGGCATCTTTCACACGAGTCTTCATCACTCGAACAAAACCTGAATCCCCATGTGGATAACATCATCTCGAACAGATCACGAATCACTACATAGCTGAGCATCTCGAACCTCCATTTAGATTCCCCGCATAAGGCTTCCGACGAGTGCTAACTTTGTCCTCTCTCTTGGAATACTCCTCAAGATAGACAATCTCACACGATAGCATCGTTTGAAATGGTAACGCTGACCTCTTTCTTGGATATATCTTAGGATCGACAGTTCAACTCTATAAAATTTCACTTCTCAACTGCTCCCAAAATATAAAACATGTATACTAGTTTTAAAGTGGCATTCGATAAGTAAAACACTTACTAAACCCGGTTTCTTCTAAACCATTTCAATAAATTTTCGGTAAACTAAATTCCGGTTCTTTCAGAAATAAGCAAAAGCTAGAGACGTTTCATACCGATGCTCCTTCCCAGGGTTCCCACTGGTATGAAATCATGAAGCTTTTAGATACTTCCTAAGCTACTATTAGGTCAATTTCAATAATTGACTAGTCAACTATCTAGTCAAAACAATTGCTTATACAAATCAATATTTGTATACTTAACTCATTTTCGAAATTCCAACTTAACTATTCCTCATACAAGAGTGAAGCCCGGTAATTTAGAGCACTGGTTGCATATCAAAGCTTTGCTTAGACACTTCATTCTTGAATCTCACAAATAGGTAAGTCTACCTCATCGGCTTTCAATGTTAAGTATAGTATCAATGATTTCTGTAAACAAGTAAGAATCAATATAATAACACATTTCAGACATTCCTGACTTAACTATTCCTCAGTTAAGAGGGAAGCCAGTATCGTCGGCTTTTAGTGTTAAGCATAGTTAATTAATTCTCAACAAGTAATTTAAATAATTGACCATTTAGCCATTAAGCAATTCTTAACCCCTTTCTGAACCATTGGTTTTAGTTTTAAGACCTATCAAAGATGACATACATATGTATTATAATCTTATTTGTAAAATAAGATATTTAATAGAACACTTAAAAAATATTACATTAGATATAAAATAATCAACATATTTTCTAAAAACTATATACATATATATACTTAAAAATACTTTATAATACTTATAATAGGTTTTAAACATTTACTCGAAGTATTACTTGAAAATAACAAGTTTATAAAATCCTTTAAAACAAGGAAAAACAAGTTTTCATTATAAAAACATCTTCTTTAAAAATTCACAATTAATAAAAATTCATAAATATTTCAAACCAATTTTGAAATACTCTAATATGAGTTAGTAAACACTTGTAAAAAGAATGAAATAAAATACTTAGGTTTAAATATCTTTTCAAACATTTAAATTTCAAAAATCAAGGCTAAACATGGCAGTTTTGCCCAAGTAAAGTTTTGGGCATTTTCAAAATGCTATTTAATTTTTTGCTATCCAAACTTTTGATGGAAGCAAGCATACATATAAAAAATCAGAAATATGGCAAGAAACCCCTAAGGATCTCTCCACAAAGTTCCATAGAAATTGCGAAAAACAAGGCAATTCACAGATGCATCCATAGCGACTATCGCTTTAAGTGCACTTCCAAATCCGAGTCCAATTTAAACCAAAGTCCATATATAACCTATGTGATTTATTTCAAGGTTATGCCACATGTCATATAAGTCCATCCAAGTTCGTTCATCCGTTCAAGTCCATTTAAATCCATACATATGTCACTTGCTTTCAAAGCAAGATTCAAAACCAAAGTTTTAACAAACTTCACATCAATTCAAATAACTTAAACACAATCAAACATAAACAAATATGAGTTATATTTTCAATCAAAGTGGTGAGTTAGCTCACCTTTAACCCAATAAACAATCAATTCCAAGCAACCTAAGTCCAACCTCACCTTGCAAACACCTTTCCTTCCTCCTCTTGTGTTCTCTTGCTTTTGCCCTCTCCTCCTTACTTTTTGCTCACGACCTTATTGGATAGGGTGAGTGTAGCTTTACTTCTTCCAAAACAAACTAGGTATATGGTGTTGTAATGGTTTTCCAAGGCTCCACTGCAAATTTGAGTTGATTTGGATGAGTTTTGAAATTATTTTGCTTTAGGAATTTAGAGAAGAAGAAGACATGAAAATAGCTTGGTTTTGCTTTGTGAAATTGTGATTATTTAACAAGGGTATCCTCTCCTTATATAGGCTCAAGAATGGTGCTCCTTAGCCTTGCTCTCACCCCCACCCCCATGCCATCGAAGGCTTAACTCCCATCATTTCTCCTTTAGTAAAATTTCTCTTATACACTTACATGATAATATCTCATATCTTCTTAGAAGCTTCTAGACCCTTCCATTGCTTTATGAAGAGGAGTATGTGTTAATTAGTTGATAACGTGTTCATTTGATCATTAGTTAAGTGCAAAAGTGTTCGAACAACTTATATCGATCAAAAAGCTATTTATCGATAAACCAATTTCCGGTCACATTATCGACTTTCCATCAAATAATATATTTTCGTAAACAATTTTCAAAAAAAAGTTTCTTATCATTGTTTATTAATTAAATGATGTTTAACAAGGTTATAAATTCATATTTAAAATACTTAACTATATTTCAAAATGTTACAATGTTCGAAGATGAAGTGTTCGAATTTCCGGATCGCTACAACTAACATACGAATGTCTATAGTCATCAATAGCGAACCTCCAAAGGTAAAATGCATTGATAATGCAAACCCCAAACTAATCTTAGCCTATAAAAAATGGGTCTTGGACCTAGAAATCACCTAAGTTTACGTGTTATCTATGTTAGACAAACTGTAGCAGAGACAACATGAAAACATGAATGTCCATCAAATTTTTGATACACTCAAAGCTTTGTTTGGGGAACAGTCTCGTTCTTGAAGGTACGAACTTACAAAGAAATGGTTTAGTATTAAAATGGCAAAGGGCATGAAAGTGACGATTATGTCATAATGATGAAAGACTATATTGATAGACTTTCCTAATTGGATGTAATGATAGGTTAACAAGTTGCAGTGGATTTGATCCTAGGGTCTCTTACTCCTCAGTTTAAGCCATTCATATTCAACTATAATACGGACTAGTTGAATGTAAGCCTCATGGAGTAACTCAATACATTGAGGTCAGCTGAGTCCTCATCCAAGGATCAGGGCGTGGTACTCACAGTTAAGGGGAAGACATCATCTTCAAATGGTTTGAAAAAACGAAAAGGGGTTAATAAGAAGAACAAGAAGACTACTTCTGCTGACAAGGGTGAATGTCATCACTACCACAAGAAGGGTCACTTGAAATAGAACTATTTGGTGTACTTATGATTCAAAATTGTTTTGCAATTAATAAATTATCTTGGGTTTTAGATACTGAATCTGGAACTCATATTTATAATTTGTTACAGGGACTTGGGAACAGACATCATGTGTTGAAAGGAGAAATGAAGCTTTAAGATGCTGACGGATCTCTGGTAGATGCAATGGTAATTGGAGATTATCATTTATCTTTGCCAAATGGATTAGTTTTAATATTAAATAATTGCTATTATGTAAAAGACTTTATTTGCGGTATTATTTCTATGTCTGGATAGTTTAAGACTGGATATTTTTTTACCGTGTTAATAACGTTATGAACATTATGTCAAATGGAATAAAGTCTGTGATGGTATTTTAGATAATATCATTTATGTGATTAATACAAATTACATCTGTACTGTAAGTAATTCTTCTGATGTCAACGTAATAATGACTATCTTTGGCATTGTAGGCTATGTTATATAAGTGAGAAACGACTACACAAATTGTAAATCGAAGATTTTCTACCATCATTAGATTATGAATCATTTGATATATGTGCGTTGTGTCTCAAAGGAAAAATGACCAAACCCTTTAGTTGGAGCAATGCAAAAGTTAACGGACTCTTGAGTCTTGTACATACTGATGTACGTGGCACAATACCTATAGTTACCGAAGATAATTCTTCTTAATTTGTAACATTACAGATGATTTCTCAAGATTAGGATATGTGGATCTTATGAATAACAAATTCGTTGTTTGTGAGAAAGTCATTGAATATAAAAACATGGTAAAAAATCAGACAAACCATAAGATTAAAATACTTCAATCCGATCGAGGAAGTGAATATGTGGGACAAGAGTTCCAACAATTCTTAAAAGATAATGGGATTGTTAGGTTGAAAGTTAGGCCTTGTCCAAGATCGAATATGCAAGTCAAAAGAGGTGAGTCCATGTGATACAATCTTTTAATCAAAGAGGCAAGTCCTTTTGTTCAATATGCTAGTCACGAGTTAATTATGCAAGTCAAGAATCCATATGAGTGTAAATATGCAAATAGGAATTTTATTCAAGTCCTTGTTTACCATACCTTGATTTTAATTTGACCTAACGGCTATTGAAATCCCATTCCCAAGGTTTTTCTTAAGTACACAAGAAAATGTAAAATGAGGGAGAAGAACAACTTGGAATTCATCCTTTTCTAGTAGGGGTACATGCCTATTTATAGATTACTTAACCCTTAGATTCATGAAATATTTCATTTGGGATAAATGAACGACCATGATTGGTTGAGGTGACACATGTTCGAGATGACAACTGGCACTACCTTTCTCTAGCTTCTCCTTGATGATGTGGCCCAGTTAGCCCAATGGAAGAATGCCATGCAGCCAGTTAAGATGTTGATTTTTGGGTGTATTTTTCAAAGTGCGATAGCTCTGAATTATCAACTTCTGATAGCTTAATTTATTAACACGTGATAGCTTGAAGTATCAACCTTCAATATCTCAATGTATCAACATGTGATAGCCTTGAAGTATCAACCATCGATAGCTCCACTTAGCCATGCAATAGCTTTTAACCACTAAACTATGATAGCACTTCCTTTTATTTCGCCATGCATTAAATTTATTCGTATCAACTTTCAATAGCTTCATTTGTCAATCTGCAGTAACTTGGATCAATTCATCTTTCAATGGCTTTATTAGTATTCAACTTACGTTGGCATATACTATCAACTTGCGTTGGTTTATATCATCAACTTGTGAGTGTTTATATCACCAACTTGTGATAGCTTATAGCTTCAACTTGCAATGGCTCTACTTAGCATCAACATGCGATAACTTGCCTGGATCTTAACTTGCGATAGCCCCATCATACGATAGCTTACCTTGGCCTTCATTTTGTGATAGCTTTATCTTTCATCAACTTGTGATTGCTTGCTTTGGCCTTCCCCTTTTGATGGCTCTTACTATGATTAACTTACGACAGACTTTTTTCAACCCGCGATAATTACCATTTTTGGGTATAACATTGGCCCCCCTTTATATACTTAGTATAAAAATTTACCTCGTTTAGCCTTTTTATGACCTAAACTCTTTGTATTCTTGAAACTTTCTATCATAGCCGTGCATTTTCCATCTTTTTGGTAAATTACTTTCTTCCCTCTCTTTTAAATAGTCCTTCTTCTCCTCTCCTTCCCTTTTACTAGTTTTATAAAAGAAAAATCTTAAACCTCCACTGAATTTTTCTAAAATGCTTGATTTTCAAAAGACTCTCTTGGTAATGATTTACTTGCTATTAATATGATGATTATGCTATTGTTTTTGAATATCTGCTTACTATTAGCATTTAATTTGGTTTAGTTTTCATTAATTTTGGGTTTTATCGAATATGTTAATTCCATGATTTCTTATGGGTTGTTTTGATCCAATATTAGCCTTGTTGAAGCTATTTATGTTGTTAGTGGGTTTTGGGTTTCCATTTCCAGAACCTGCTTTACTTTTGATGCTTCACAACTATTGATTATTTATCTTACTATTTAACATGTAGTTGTCCAACCTATGACAACCCCCTTATTTACATATTCTCAACATGTGATTTGTTCAACTTATGATAATCCTTTTTTTCACTTATTCTCGACATGTGATAGTTCAGCTTGCGATAATCCCCACTATTTATTCTCAACATGTAATAGTTCAACTTGTGATAACCCTTTTTTTACTTACTCTCAACATGTGATAGTTCAATTTGCAATAGCCCCACCTTATTTCATTTATTCAGTGCGATAGCTCAATTCATGACAACTCATTTTATTTACCTTAATCAACTCATAGTAGCTGAATATGTGATAGTCCACTTTGTTTACCTTACTCATCTTACGATAGCTCTATATGCGATAGGCCCCCTTACTTTACCTATTCAATGTGCGAGAACTCAAATGTGTTAACTTGTTTTGCTTACTTTATTCAACTTGTGATAGATCAGCTTGTGATGACCCCTTTATTTGTTTTAATCAACATGCGACAACCTTATCATTTATTTATTTATTATTTTGCCTAACATTTGACAACTTAACTCGTTCGTTTGTTATGGAATAGTTTTATTCATTTCTTTATTGTCTTATTACTTGAAATTTTTTCTAGTTTAATTATGTTGCAAATTCATTAGATTAACTATTTCTGGAGTGATTTCTGCTTGAATTTTTATTTTTCTATTTAAAATTTCATTAACTTGTATATTTGGTTAAAATGACTTAGATGCTATGGCTGGAAGCAAGAAAGAAAGTTTTCAAGGATCACCTAGTACTCCTAAACACAAGAAGTCATCTGAAGAAAAAATCTACACTAACTGTCAATCTTACTTCTCAAGGAGGGAGGACATCGACTCTCTATTGCAACATTTTGGAATTTCTAAAGTTGGGACCAAACTTCTGGGTCCCTTTTATAGGATTGATACCCCTTCTTAGGGATTTTTTGCTTCACCCCCATCCGTATTTGGCATTCATGCTGCATGCCTTAGAGTCCTGTCTTTCCTTAAGATTCCACATATTCAACTTAATTCGAATTCTTATAGTTACATTCACTCCATATTTGTGCTATTTAAAAATCACAAGTTAGAAGTTATGACTCCTTCTATTCTGTGTTCCCATGCCACATTTCAAAATGTTAAGTATTAGCCTGAAGGCACCGTGTATTATTTCCGCCCTGCTGATAGCAGGTTGATTTTCGACTCGATTAAAATGACAATGGACTGGAGACATCAGTTCTTCTACATAAGATGCTTCTCTCTAGAGATTCTAGGAAATTCTCCGTCCCTAGTATGTTTCTTGGCTTTATAATCTTCTATACTTTATCATCAGTTTACTTTAACTTTTATTGATTTATTTCTTGTTATTACTTTTAGCTTCTACCTCAAAAGACATTGATCCTAAGGTTCTGGCTAAAATTGATCACCTTGGAGATGTCACCATGTTCTCATAGAGTCGGTTGAAGTTGCTCACTGAAGAGAAACCGAGAAAGTACACTTTGATTCAACCACCTAATCAGATTTTGGATGAGCCCCCTGTAATAAAGAGCAACAAATACGATTCTTCGGCTCTTGTTGCCGCTAAATTAGAAGTTTTCTCTACAAACTCCCCAGTCTAGCGTTTAACCACAAATAGTCTTGGATACTCCCTAGGTCTCATTCTTTTCCTTGTTATGTTAAGGAAAATAATGATTGTTTTTTCTCATCTACTTACATTTTATAAGTTGTAGATGTGCACCTGGTCGATGCAGCTTCCTTGTTGTCGCGTAAAGATGCCTCTTAATTTGCCCATCTCTCCAAAAGCTGCTGGAAAACCATCTCTTCCTTCTGCTTCTAAGGTTATCCAATTATCCCTTACTTCTACAGTGAGGGATATCTTTCCACTGGCCAAGAGTAGGAAACAAAAAGGGTCTAGTGATACAAATACTTCTTCTAAGCCTTCGCTCAAGAAATCCAAGGAGGATGATTCTGCTCCAATGCTACCCGTGGTTCCCATATCTGATGTCGTAGCTACTTTATCTTCATTACCTGCTCGAAGCCCGACTGTTGATATCACAAATTCTCCACCAGAGAATTCTTTAGCTTTCCTTCACCACGAGCTGGGATTTGACTCGTCCCTTGTACGTGATGCTCCTCTTCCAGGCTCTGGAACAGGGACTCCTCTCCCTTTAAGTTCTGAGAAGTTGTTAATCCTTGTCCTCCAATCCCCTGCCTTTGCTTCTTTGGACTCAACTGAGGCTTCCCTTCCACTTTCAAGAGAGGTTCTTGTCTCTCCATTTTAATAATTTATTATGGTATGTACCCCATTTTTCTTTACGCATTAGATTATCCGTCCGATTTAGTTTTAACATTTAAGATTATTTTCAAACTGGAAAGCGTCTATTTTTCCTTCGGTAATCGTCTTTGTCTTCCTCTTATCATATGTTGTCGTTTCTAAAAACATACCCCTCATTGTTTGAGAAGGTAAAGATCCTCGAGAAAGAAGTTTAGAATCTCCACACCAGCAATAGTTCTTTATCCATTGAAAATGTCTGAAGCTCAACTTTATTCGGCCTATAGAAAAACAAAACTCGCGATTTGGAAGAAAATCTAAAGACCTTGGAGAAAGAGCTTTCCTAGAGTCGTGAAGAAACAAAGCAAGCCCAACTTGAGGCTTGCACTAAACTTTCGACTTTAGAAAAGGATTTAGCAAAAAAAACTTTCTTTCAAGAAGTCAAGGACATCTTTGCGTGATTTTAAGACCAAGATGTATACCTTTTTAAATAAAGCTCTTCCTCGTTGAAAGGATCAGAATTCCGAAGCCATCCTATTTACTTCTTATAAAGACAATTTTAATGCCTGGATATGTACTTTCCTTCTTTTCATTTCACAGGAGTGGACTACAAAAGAAACCTAGATATCATCCTTGATTGCATCCTAAGTGACCTTTTCAGATTTGGAGATGATGACCCCATTAATTCTGTTAAGCTACTAACCTTTGATGATCTTCTATCGGATAATGATGAGCTAGAAAGCGATGAGGAAGACAAGTGTGATGATGGTAATAATGATGATGATGATGACAACAGGCATATTGGTGCTGGTAATCACATTCAAGATGGTTCACTGAGGAAGGGTGGAGATGGTGGCTCCGGCTAGGGTCGGTTTGAAGCTCCTCAAGACTCAAGTAATGCTATTGGTTTTTCTTTTCCTCGTACTGATTATGGCACCGGTAGTTGACCACCTTCAAAGAGGCATTTTGGTGGTCTAACCCTTCCTGGCTTAAGCAAGTTTACTCAGTCTTCATTTAGAATTCAAAAGGTCCAACCCTTTAAGCCAAGTGCTTCAACAACTCCTCCACGGGTAATCCGACTTTTGAATTTCACCTTCTAGTTTTACCACATTTATAGTTGACACTCTCGTTATTACTTAATTATCAGCATAGAAGGAGAGATATGAATTATGTTGAGATTTTATTAGATAAAAAGAGAGATGATATTTTGAGATTCAATAGAAAAGGAGAGAGAATATATGAGGACCTGAATGAGTCAAATGATATATACATGAGACCTTTAAAATGCCTCAAATACCTTGAGAATTTTAAGAACAAACAGGTTGCACCTCGTCTTTGCAAATCTCATTTTCATCAATGCAACTTTCGTAAGGAGAATGAAGAATTTACTACCCTCTTCTGGATGTTAATTGAGGATAGATCCAAGCTAATAGAATTCCTTTGCCTAGTTTACGTCAAGTTTCCCATGACCACCTTTTCCTTCTTAGACCATGATTGTGAAGGCTTAATTAGACAGCTTCATAAGAGATACTTGGATAAGCGTATGTCAGATCCGCACCTTGAAGAATGTTTGAACTTACATAGAGTCTCCACTGCTCCTTTAACTATTAATTACCTTCCTTAAAAAATGATTAAGTTTAACAAGGACAGATTCATTGCTGAATATTATAATGAATCCATTCTTTATGAACCTTCATGATGTTGTTATATAGTTTTAATTTTGTATTTAAGCTGATTTTGTAATGACATGTGTATGCAAAATTTATGTTTTGACTTTTAATTTTGTTATGTCATCGATATGCAGGTTTCTGAAGTTGCCCCTATTTCTTCTTTGTCCCTTATTTTCTAAGACACCTTAAGTAAATTAGTTAGACTAAAAATTTCATTAAGGAAAACTATACCTTAATTAGCAAATCCCATCTATCGAAATACTTCTTTCTCTAGGACCTTCATCATAAATACACTATATTCCCAAATTTGGATTTCTATTTCTTGGGAGACCAAAGAGATCAATATCTTCACGAGATTCCAACTAACTATGCGAAACTACTATGTGTTGAGCTTAGTCCCCTTCCTAAAGAATGGGATTATCATGGATTTCCTCCAGTCAATACTCCTCCCAGCGTTGGAGCTTCATTTAGCACTATGTTTTCCATTTCCTCTTCATCCTTTCAAAGAAACCAAGATGCCCTTTCTCGCTCCAAGTACTAACAAAGATTAAAAGGCATATGTAGTCACTATTACTGTTATTTTTGTGTGAATGTAATGATATCAATTATACTACAAATTGTATTACAAATTATTAATAAAATTTTTTGCCGTTATTCTTTACTCTTCTATTAAAGATCAGTCGTTGCTTATTTTTTAATTTAAGACAAGGAATTGAATTTATCTCTTGATCATCCTAACCTCACTCAATATCTTGAGACCATCCAGTCTAAGTTAGTGATGTCCATGGAAAATCATTCCACTTGCTTCGCTTTTGCTTAACATCCATTGACAATGCAGAAGCTAATAAATGCTATGAGAAATAGTTCAATTAAAGTCTATTCTAAGAGTCACTCATGAAACTGTTGATGAGCTTGAAAAGTGGACCTCTTCTAAGGATAGCAAGATTCTTGACTTACTAAAGAAGCTTAGTTCATAGTTTGATCAGCTGGAATATAAAACAAAGATTGCCCAACTTAATGAACACATTCTCAACTTAGAAATAGACCTATCGAGGTCCAGAAATAAATGTCAATTGTATGAACTTATCTTAATCAAAGGTGAAGAAGGACTTCTATTTCAACACAGACCAAATCCTCTAAAAAGGCTCCTTCGTGGGTTTCCTCTTCTCCTCGGGGTTGTTTGACTCCTCGTAATGTGGCCATTCCTCTGCTGGTACCTTTACCATCAAAAGATGAACAAAGTGACCTTGCCAGATTAAATATGCCTGTAAAATTAAAATGCAATCAAAAGTTAAAATAATATTGGAATAAAAAGTACATTGTGGTATTTTTAGCCTTAGATTAGAGGTTGAAACCCTAGAATGTGAACAGAACGAGCTTAAGCTTAAGATTCAAAAACTCAAGACCGATCGAAAAGTCTTATCTTATCAAGTTTCCCAGATTAAAGGCGCCAACAAAACTTACGAGAAGGCACTAATTTCTTAGATTGACTCTATATATTCTCTCAACGTTATTCTCCATAAAGAAAAGAAACTAAAGAAATATCTTCTTCTGGCGATTCAGCACATTGTTGATGCTCCTTCCGTGCTAGAGACTTCAATGAAAGAGGTAAAAGAATTTTAAGATTAACTTGAATAAATGCAATTCTACAATCTAGGGCATCTAAACTTGATTCTCCAGTAGATTACTTAATTGAAATCATAGTTGCCTTCGATTTAAAGATCGACTTCTCATTTTTAGGCTTGAAAAGAGATTGTTGATTAAGGAAGACCGTTGCTTCTAATTATCAAAGACATCAATATTTCTTCCAGTATGGATGTTCTGGTGCTCTTAAGTAGATTGGTGGTCCTCCTATTTTGTACAAGAACACGGGTTCATCCTACGACTCCCACTCTTTTTTTTGGAGGTCAAAAGGAAAGGAAAAGAGCTAGTCTATCGACATCACCCTCTTTCACTCCTTCTAGAGCCATGATTTGTGAAAGGCATTCTTATTGTAAAGAGAAAAGCACCTCTTGCAATGTAATGATTATTTAATAAAAACCTTTTTTGCGTACTTGTTTCATAATGAATTATCCGCTTATATTCATGAAAGAGTTGAATGTTTCCATTTGCCTTTCCTATGAATACTTTGGTCAGATGGGATGATGTGACCAAAAAGCTTTGTTATTTGTCTTTCTTAGATAAGTGTTTCGGTAAAACTTTGAGGTGGCACCGGGGGATTTCATTCATATCCCTTGGATAGGCGCTTTAGCCAGGCCTTGTGGTGGGATTAAAGGCTTATTTAGCCATTACTCTTTGAATGGATGCTCCAACCAGTCTTTACGGAAGGACTGAATAATTTTTGTCCATCTCCATTAGATGGGTGCGTTGGCCAGGCCCAGCGGTGGGACCAAAGGCTTAATTAACTATATCTTTGGCTGGGTGCTTTGGCCAGGCCTTAGGAAGGGACCAAATGCTTTTCGTCCATTTCTCTTGGATGGTTTCTTTGGCTAGGTTTTGCGGTGTGACTAAAGTTTTACTTGGCCATCACTCTTTGGATGGGTGCTTTGGCTAGGCTTGCGATAGGATTGAAGGTTTTTCGTCCATCTCCTTTGGATAGGTGCTTTGGTCAGAACTTGTGGTTGGACCAAAAGCTTAATTGACCATCACTCTTTAGATGTGTGATTCGATCAGGCCTTGTGGCAGGATCGAAGGCTTTTCATACATCTCCCTTGGATGAGTGCTTTGGCCAAGCCTTACAACAAGGCCAAAGTGTTAATTTAGGCTGTTGTTCTATTCATAGTCGTTCCTTTTTGAAAACACGCTTTTAATCATTAGTTTTGTTCTTTAGAGATTATTTCCAAGATGTACAACCACCATTATATGAAATCTTTTTTCACTCCTTTTTTTAGATTATCGAAGGTTCATATTTAAAAAACTCTTGCAACTCTCCTTTTATTACGTAATATTCTATTATTCCTGACAAAGCTCTACAATTATTAGTATTGTATCCATTAATTCATAGTAACAATAGTATTTACCCCCATTCATGTTTTCTCCCTTTTTTCACTTTTCTTGGGAGTCTAATAGTCCAGTCTTTCTTTCACAAGAAAATATACTCTTTCTTGAGAAATATGGAGGGGAGTGACTATTTTGTTTTTTTGGCCCCATAACAATGTGGTTTCCGTGCTCATTTCGATATTGGTTTTGTGGGTTTGTAACTTCTCTTTGACTTTCATTTGATTTTTTTTTCATTGTTCAAAGACCTCTTCCTTTCCCTTTAAGGGATGAACTAAAAACGTCCTTCCATTTCTAAGTAAACTTGTTGAAATCTAGATTTAGTTATCTATTCCTCTAGCTTGAGGTTGAATTCTTTGCTTTGCCTGGACAAAAGAGTCTTCTCTTAACCTTATATTTCTCTTATGGCCTCGGATTAGCTCTTCTCTATTTAGTTCATTTTCTAAGGCAACAATCGATTTTCCCCCCACGTCAAATGGATTCAAACTCCATCTACTTAGGCTATACCAGGCAAATCTCTTCTTTTCCTCTAAATTTAGAAGGGCTAAATTCCTTAGATTTAGTTATTGTTCCCTACTAAATTGTAGGACACTCTTTGGATAGACCGAATCATTCAAGTGAGGTTCTAAGATCCATGTTGAGACATAATCACCATGGTTAATATTTGGATGAAATGGACCTCATTCTATTATCCAAAGATGACCCTGAGTTGAATTCTTAGTGAAAGTACCATGAAATGTTACATCGAAAATCAGACTTGGTCCTAGATTGAATATGCAAGTCAAAATAGGTGGGTCCATTTGATACAATGTTCTAGTCAAAGAGGCAAGTTGTTTTGTTCAATATGCTAGTCACAAGTTAATTATGAAATTCAAGAATTCACACAAGTGTAAATATGCAGACAGGAATTTTATTCCAATCCTCAATTACAAAACCATGATTTCAATTTGACCTAACGGACATTAAAATCTCATTCTCAAGCTTTTTCTTAAGTACATAATAAAATGTAAAATAAGGGAGAAGAACAACTTGGAATTCATTCCCTTTTTAGTGGGGGTACATGCCTATTTATAGAGAACATTAACCCTTAGATTCACGACACGTTTCATTTGGGAAAACGAATGGCCATGATCTGCTGATGTGGCACATGTTCGAAGTGACATCTAGCACTACCTTTCTCTAGATTCTCTATAATGACGTGGGATAGTTAGCCAAATGGGAGAATGCCACATAGCCAGTTAAGGTGTTAATTTTTGGTTGTCTTTTTCAAAGTGTGATAGCTCTGAATTATCAACTTTCGATAGCTCAATTTATCAAAACGCAATAACTTGAAGTATCAACCTTCAATAGCTTAATCTATTAACATGCGATAGCCTTGAAGTATCAACCTTCGATAGCTCCACTTAGCTATCATGGGATAGCTTTGAACTACAAACCTACTGTGATGACCCGCACCCGGCACCCTCTGAATCCGACACCAAACCATGCATGTTCGACCTAGATCGCACCGATTGGAGATGATCATGAGAAAGAAAAGAGAGGGTGAGAAGAAAGAGAGAAGAAAGAAGAAGAGAAGAGAAGAGGAAGGGAAGAGAAGAAGAAGAGAGAGAAGCAGTACCAAAATAATACAGAATCTCACATCGCAGCGGAATAACATATAATATAGATCAATAATCTTTACAAAGAGAAACTGCAATATACATATATCAATATCAAAGTACACAATAAGTAATCATCAGCTTGGACAGTTATAATAACTCGTCCTTACAAATGCTGATAATTCACAACAACAACAATTCAAAGCAGCGGAAAAATAAATAGATATGTGTATATGACATGAAGATCTCCAGCTCGCCTGCTGAAGCTCCAAAAGCACCAAATCTGAACCTGTAAATATACTCGGTTTGACCCGAGCATTGAAAGGGAAGAACGCCCGGATCAGTCTGGTAAACCAGCGTGAGAAAAACACACCTCAATTGAATTTATAAAGTTATCAAAACTTTTCCTTTATCAAAACAAAAGGTATCTCGTAAGACCGCGTTGAAAATAAATACCGACAAGGTTTTTACCTTACGATAACCAAAAAATTTCTTATCAAATTCTCTTATATTATAATAGCGTCTATTATACAAATAATATTAAAATAGCTGAAATTGTTACATTATTGAATTCCAGCATACACCTTGTAATATAAGGCTTTCTACAATAGAAAATGGCAGGCACGTATTGGATTTTAGATTTCCATACAAATGACTAGGTGAAGGGACTACCTTTCCGAACCAAACTCGGTACACGTCTAGAGGGATGCACCTAGGGAGCTGATACTGCCCGCCTAAACCAACACAAGACCAGCCTACCCCTTCCTGGATAGTACTGAATACGTCATCACTCCGGTCGTTACCGACCTTAATTCATGGCCACAAGCATACATCAACAATAATCAGATACACGACGTCATAGCGTGTAAAGATATATCTAGAAGAGTGATGACATCTCCTGATGGGAGCGACCCACTTAGCCTTGCTGCTTCTATCCCTGTTTCAATCATTTTCCGGGGAGTGAGGCCAAAAGAGGTATCGATTACCTTTCACATATCACATCATCTTCGAATGCCACATTGCTATTCTCGTTGACTACTAATTGCCTTTCACAAAAATACAACCCTTGAGCTCGTACGTCTCAAGGAGGGTGTTAAGCTAAGAGAAGTTGACTTCTCCGCCACCACATGATGTACGTTTATAAAAACCAATGTACGTAATCTCAGAAATGCAATGTCAGACACTCATCCATACAAGTTGTCCAGGAACAGGACAAACCGAAGGTACTCTCCTACCACATCCTATAGGATTAGTAGCGACAGCCTTGCAATGGATATTTCATAATGAAGAGACTACTGCTACCATTTGTATATTGGGATTTTAACCCCAAATGATTAACAAGCAGTCATTCACTATGAAAATCCTAAATATAAATATCAATATCATTGACCAACTATCAAATTGCTATCCTTCAGCCAAGAAGGAAGCTCGATAGATTGGAGTAATCACTCCGCACTACACCAATCAACATTCTCAGCACAAACAATAATCAAGCCTACACAGATGGCTACGTACTAAGTGTACGACTAAATAGTTTCTACATCAAGTTGAGAAACTAAAATAGCCAAATTTGATAGTCGGTTATTTAACTATCAAAGCAACAAACAAAATTTAGCACATAAGTAGTCACCGGGCCTGATTTATTAATCTTTCATTAATTAAATCGCTTTTCCAAATCATTTACTTCAAATTATCTTTAAAAAGATATAATTCCAAAACCATTTCAATATTTGGAAAACATTTCATAAACTTATTTTAATAATAAGAGAATTCACAATTTATTTTATTTTCAAACCATTTAAACTCCATTTTATAATATCACTTTCCAAAACATTCATTTAAAGAATTATTCTCTTTGAAAACGTGAACATATTTCCTTTTATAAAAATCCATATTTAGCTTATCAAATTAAATTGATTTCACATTTATAAAACAATGTTTATAATTCACATTCCTATTTTATAAAAAACTTCCATTTATAAAATTCCATTATTAACCAATTTCCCGTTTATCTCATTTATATGTCAAACCCATTATAAGTTTATTTACTTATAAATCTCTTTATTTACAAATTCATTCTTTTCTAATCTCATTATTTATAAAGTCCATTATAAATTCATTTCTAAATTTTAATTACAAATCCATTTACAAATTTGATTACAATTCCATTTCTAATATTTTATAAAACACCATTTATAAAATTTATTTCATTGAATCTATTTATTAATAGTGTTCCTTTTATAACTTCTTTACTTGATAAATCTCATTTACTTTTAACATTTCATTTGTTACTTCATTTTAACACTTATAAAACTCGTTTATAATCTCATTACTTTTATTTATAAAATATCAATTTTATAAATCTTATATATAAACCATTTATAATAAGTTCAAAATTCTCAATTTGACTTATTTTACAAAATAGTTAACTTCATATTTCAAAAATCGTATTTAAGTACATTTCACAAAAACATAATTTTTATAACATAAAAATTATACCTTTAAATTTATTTAAAATAAATTCATTTCTTTAACAATTCAAAAATTATTAAAACATATATATTTTCAAAATCACTTTGAAATCCTTTTTAATTTGAAATCATCATTTTAATATTTTAAATTCCAAAAATATGGCCCAATGCTGGAAAAGTGCTAAATAAGGGGATTCAAATCAATAATAGCAATCATGGCATCCAAACATCGTATATCACATGATAACACCATATATAACAATATTTGTAAATAAACATCAACCATAGTGAGGAATCATGTTGGATCCCTCCAACCTATAACCTGCAACAAATATACATATGAGAAAACATATACAATGTCTGCTTCGAGGCAGACACGCGTACAAAGGGTCATCCGCTCATACATGGGAACGTATATGGTCTCATCTGCTCTAATCGGTAGGAATATATCCAACTACTAACTACTATAGCATAACATCCAATATACATACATACATACATACATATATATACATACATACATACATACATACATATATATATATATAACATCCAACAGTCATCAAAACGGCATAATAAAAATATTTCCATTTATATAAAAATATAAGCGGGCCAGAGAGAGTGAGTTTTTACTCACTTTGATTTTCAGTCGTCGTTGCAGCGTTTTATTTTGAATAAAATTAAACAAGCGTTTGATTTTAACCAAAATTTTCACTAGCTCAAATAAATCCCAATCCATATCCATCGTGTAGTATTTTTAGATACGAATCCAACGCAATTCGTTTCGTCTGATTTCGACCTCTTATGAAAAAGTTATGCATTTTTAAACAATCGAATTCATATAAATAATTAATTACAAAATTAATTTATAATTAACCTAAATTAAATCGTGGCCGTTAGTTTCTATCTCCCTCCTTCCAGACTTTGCATGCACGCAAAACCCATAGCCGCCTCTTCCTCTTTCCTCGCCGCTCCACCCACGTCGCCCTAGAGGCCGATCAACTACTGCCATTCGAACGCCCTAGCTTCGCCGCACTAGGGCCTTGAGACTCGATGAACTCGCGCCCCCATAGGCCTATAAAAACGTGCGCAAAGGTAGCACGAATGGAAGTGAATTGCCACTAACGTGCTCCACCATTCTCGATCTCGATCGTTGGATTGATAGATATTGAGGTGCTCTACAACTTTGCATTTGGATGTTTCTGCTAATTGATAATGGATCGGCCAGAATCAAGGGAGAAAATGATTAAATTCTGGCCATTGAAGAGAAGGGTGCCGAGAATATGGGTTGACTTTAGGGTTAGGGTTTTGAATTCTAAGGGTATGGGTTGGGGTGGGCGCGGGTCGGTTTGGTGCAGTTTGGAGTCCAAACCGCTTCTGCACCGCATCAAACGGTTAATCAAAAATACAAACCATTATACTAATCTTTTAAACGGTTCAGTTTCGGTCCGGTTTGAATGTAATACGGTTCGGTTTTGGTCCGGTCTGGTTTGAACCCATATTAAATATGAAATAAGAGAATTACTTCCATCAACAATCAATTTACGAAGGCAGCAGTGTGAAACATTTACACTTAAAAGTTAAAACATGCAATGTTATACTGAAATGAAAGATTAGTTCTTAATTGTATGAATATTTCAATTTGACATTTACCTACAAGTGAGATTTTTTTGATAGATTAACCAAGCATCAACATTAATCAATGCATAATCATTAAGGAAAATGACTAGAGTAAGATTATATTAGCATTTATTCAAAAAAACTGAGATGAAAAATATTATACCAAAACTATAACTTCTTCCTTTATGACAGCGATTATTATTAATATAACAACATACGCTAAAAATAGAATGTACATCGTTAGAATCTAAAATAAGATAGGAGTTGCTTATATTTTTATCATAAGATTACTAGTGTAAATTTTCAGTTCGGTCCGGTTTAATATGGTTGATTCAATCGTCCAAACCGCAACCAAACCATATCGATGCGGGTTGGTCTGGTTTGGGGTATCTACTTTGGTTAGAAGATTCGGTGTGGGTTTCCGCATCGTTTTTGTAGTCCGGTGCAGGCGATTTCCGCATAGCGGTGCGGTTTATGCCCACCCCTAGGTATGAGACCTCAATTTATATGCAATCTAAATCACTATTCACCCGATTATTTTTCGGACTCCAAACGAAGCGTGCCGCCTGGCGTTCATAATGTTTTACCCCTATCCGAACATAATGGAATATGTATCGGGAGCCAATTCCATCGTATTTGGAAGATAGATTTTCGAATCAAATTATTTTAATTAAATTTACTTAAATAAACTTCTATGCGTTTCAACTTCGCACGACAAAACCGTAAGTCCGATTGACACGAAATTTGGAATCCTGTAATCACTCACGAAATTTGTCCAATTCCGAGATAGTGTCCCAAATGGCTATTTTTACTCGTTCAATTAAATTATAAAATTTCCAATTTTTGTTTAATCACTTTTAATTCAATTATAAAAGTTTACTAACTTCATTCTAATTCAAACAGCATTTAAAACAATGTTAGAAATTATTTTTATTCATATTAGATTCAATATTCAATTAATTAACTGATTTAAGTTATAATATTCATTTTTCAATATTTAAATTTAATTAAATATTCTAAATTCAAATGACAGAAAAACTGGGTCGTTACACCTATGATAGCACTTTCTTTTATTTCATCATGCATAGAATTTATTCGAATCAACTTTCGATAGCTTCATTTGTCAATCTACGATAGCTTGGATCAATTCATCTTTCGATATCTTTATTAGTATTCAACTTGTGGTAGCTTATAGTACCAACTTGCGAGGGTTTATATCACCAACTTGCAATGTCTTATAACATCAACTTACAATGGCCTTACATGGTATAGATTGGTAGCACTATCTAGAAGAGACCGAATAAGATTCAAGGAGTGGATTTGATTTAACATTTAAGGTGTTCTAACTAGGCTGCGGTCAAGGTGTTATTTGTTTTATATTGATTTATATGCCTATTCATCATGTTAATGTGCTTGTATAAGTCAGATTTATATCACGAATTCATATATATATTTGTTTTCAAATATATATATATATATAATACATACAAATATATATATAATATTACATACATACAAATATGTATATATATATACATATAATAATACATACATACAAATATATATATATGAGATTGTTAAAATTAAAAAAATCTATTTATATAAGATCATTTAGCTTTCATCCATATTTTAAAAAAATTCAAATTTAAAATTAATTTTAAAAGTATTTTAAATAAAAATTGATTTTCAAATCTAATACACACACATACATACATACGTACATACATACATATTATAATAATAAATTTTGCATATGTCATTTCTTATTTGCATAAAAGAGTTTATATATATTTATTTATTTCAAAATATATTACATATATTTATTAATTTAAAATATTAAATTATAATTTGTTATATATATATATAACATAATATTTGTATGGAAATAAAAAAACTAATTTTTTCCCTGTAGATGTTTTAAATTTAAATTTAAAAAACTAAAATAAATCTGCATGGATTTATCATAAAAATTTGACTTTTTCAAAACTTATTCATGATCAAAATAAATTTTGAGGAATATCATATTTTTGTTTAATACTGTTTTTAACAGTATCTCCTTTTCTAATCGTATTTATTATTAATAATTGTGTGTTGAATTATTTCTATTCTGTATGTATTAAATCGTGTGTTCATATTTTAAGGAATACATGTTAAGCTGAAAACACTGATCGTAGGTTGAGAATAGCACCTGACAAAAGTAATTTCTGGTCAACATTCAAGTAGTGTATTTATGCCCATTTAAGCCATGGCGAGGCATTTTTACGGGCTTTCTTTACACTTACTTGTTAATCAGAAATTATTGTTAGACAAATGCTTGACTTATAAAACATCCTAATATTTGTTTGGTATTTTCAGAATAATATGTAAGATCCTGAAAACACTGTAGCAAAGTTTGTATTGCAGCAGTACTGTAGCAATATACTAAAACTGTGTATTAAGGCACAATTTGTTCTAGTGTATTGCGACGACGATTTGAAATAATTCAAGAATTTTGCCAGCATGGATATAATTATATTCCAAGATCTGAAGTAATATGTATTTGCTTTAGAATATATTATAAGCCTTTATACACATTGAACCCACAATGTAAATTGGTTGATAAACCTTTAAATGAAACTATTTTAATTAAAACAAATTTTAGCCGGTCTAATATAACTACAAGAAAATCAATAAAATGGGAAGAGATTCCTCTTCTAGAAAGTCAGGAAATAGAAAGAGTTATTCCTTCATAACTAGTAATAAACAATAATATTATCAGTATTATACAAACTCCCGAAGGAAGTATTCAAATACAAATTGATAATAATCCCTCTAGACCTAGTTCTAGTAAAAAATATTTATCTAGAACAAAATATTTACACTCTCATATTTCACCTTTTGGTTATATTGTTAAATCTTCGTCAAGGATGTCAACCTCTCAAATAAGAGAGACAAAAAAAGTATCTGATGATGAATCTTGAAGAGATACTCCTGTTGATCAGTACTGTAGCAATATACTAAAACTGCATATTTAGGCACAATTTGTTCTAGTGTACGATCCTTAAATGCATTTTAATCCAAGTTTTTAAAAGTACGTAATTTTTATATTACCTTAGGTTCAATTTTAGGAATTGTCCATTTATTAAGAAAAATCTAAATTTTAAGGAATATTATATTCTTGTTTAATACTGTTTTTAACAGCATCTCTTTTTCTAATCATATTCATTTTTAATAAGTATGTGTTGAATTACTCCTCTCTGTATATATGCACCATGGCTCTGATAACAAATATAAAAACACTGGCAAAATTCTTAGATATATTCAAATCATCGTCGGAATACACTAGAACAAATTATGCCTTAATACATGTTTTAGTATATTGCTACAGTAATTTGTAGTGTAACATTTTCTAATGTTGCTACGGTAATTTAAATTTAAAAAAACTAAAATAAATCCGCATGAATATTGCTACAGTAATTTGTACTGTATCATTTTCTAATGTTGCTATAGTAATTTAAATTTTAAAAAACAAAATAAATCCATAAGGATTTATTATAAAAAAATTGACTTTTTCAAAACTTATTCATTTCCAAAAATAAATGTTAATATATATTATATATACATATATACTTACAATTCAATACTATTTAAATATATAAATGATTTTGAATTTATGTAATTTAAACTATATTATATGTATTTTCGAATTTAAAAAAATTGTATATGTTTATATAAATATGACTTAATTTGTTTGTAAAACTTCAATTTCAATTTGAATTTGTATTTTAAATTTATATCTAGTTTAAATTTGAATTTCGAATTTTAAATTTTAAAATTGCTTTATAATTGAATTATAAATAATTTTTTACATATAAATATGTGAAGATATTAATATAATTAATTTTATAATATATATGTATATTTTTCGATAACAAGAGATACTTTTATTTTAAGCAGAGCACTCGTTATGATGTCTCAAGGGTTCGAATCCATGACCTCTAGAACCTCTGTCTAAAGCATCATATCTCTAACCACTTGAGCTGGAGGTCCTTAACACATACACACACACACATATATATATAGAAGTATATGTCACATTATATTTATACTATATTATTGACGGAGAATACGTATATAAAGGGGCTAGCACATTTGTTGCAGTATAGATCACCTTACTTATATATAGCTATGTTAATATATATGTACACTGTATATGTTGCACATGCATGTACGTATACATATGTATATGATACACATGTGCACATTTATATCATAAATATAACCCAGTAAAACTCTTTCATTAATCAATTAAATAAAATAATGATTTTATTTGAAATTTATTTAGATTAGATCAAAATTAATTTAGACTTCATAGGCCCAATAAGATCCAAAATGGTAAAAAAAATTGAAATCCACTCATTTAACCCCCTGCGTGCTGGCCCATTCCCAACACTTTGTGTTTGGTTTAAACAATTTTGTGTACGACATTGAAATTTTGACCAAAACAAAATTCCATAAAACCTAATGTGATATAGTTTTAAAGAAGAGATTTAGGGTAAATAATCGTTACTACAAGATATTGCTTATAATAGTAAAATTGGGTTTTACCAAGAAATGTGCGATAAATTCAGCCAAATTGTTACACTGCTAGCCAAGGTAACATGTAAACGTTAATATTCGAATTGTTCAATGTTAATCGCTGACTTAATTTACATCTTTGAGTCACACAACTATAACGATGAATACTCCAGAAAACCACATGATTTAATTAATTTATAGTCCTTGTAAATTAACTAAATTAATTAATAATTATGAAATATTGATTATTGAATTTTATTTGATTTATTTGTATTATTATTTAATAAAGCGGGTATATAAAATTTATATACGTATCGATATTAATAAATATTTAAAGTGGATTAATTAAATACTGATTGGATTTGGAAAATTGTATGGTCCCATTTAACCCATGTAGCGGCCTCCATAATAAGGGGGAGTGGGGTGATTTTTGAATGCAAAATCTTGTTTTGAATTGGCAAAGAGAAAAGGTAAACAAGGATATCTGGATCTTCACTTCCTACTCTTTTCCGTTGCCTATGTAAACTTCACCTCGCCTCTCTTTTTCACTTATGTTTAGACTCCTCCCCTACTCATCTTTGGCCACAAGCTATAAGGATTCCCTTATATTTCCAATTCAAATAAATCAAATAAAATCTATTTCAAAGGAGTGGTATGCTTGTAACAACCTATCTCAAAACGGACCTAATTTTAAACCAAATACAAACCATCGAATCTTCGGCCCATTCCAAACCTGTTTGTTGGTGGGTAAAATTGATACAATGAAAAATACACAGAGCTATCTATCTATGTTATAAGAATGTCATAGCGGAAATGATAAAATATAATATTAGAATTAAGTACCCATTTCACAATAGATCCAAATCTCAAAAGTACAACATATCATCCCAAATATCCAAAATACGGCATCTTAAAATAACATCAATGTTTGAAACTGGGTACATCTAAAAACATAAATAAACAGATAAACCACCATAAGACTTTGCCTTCACCTTCATCTTCTAAATCAGCATCGTCTCCCCTAACCTGTGTGTTGTAATGAGGAGGGGGTCGAAACAAAACTGTTTGGTGAATAAAAACCTCAAGCCTTACCATAATAGTATTTTGGCAGTATCATTTAGATAATAAATATGTCTTACACATCCTATACTATATCTTACAAAGTATACCTCCAACTATAAGCCCGAAGGCTTTTCTAATCCAACTCCATAACATATCTTCAACTGTAGCCAAAGGCCCTTCCCAGTCCAATGCAACTACCATCAATCATGTCCTAAAAATGTGAGAGAAAGTACTTGAGCCACTTAATACCTCTTTAGTGTGAATTAGGCAGACTCTAACCATTTAATACCTGTATCCTAGGCAGATCCCCATCATTTAATACCTAACCCAAGATGGACCCCTCTTTGGTACTTCCTAACTGACATCGCATGAAATCTCATTAGACCACTTAATACATCCTTATAGGAAGAGGTGGACCCTACAATAGCCACTTAATACCTCGACACCAAAGTGGATCCCTCCCGAGATTCCTTACTACTGCACCTAAATGATGATCTCGAGCATTTAATACTTCTTAAGTAGGAAGGAGGCAGACCCTACAACAACCACTTAATACCCCAACCCTAAAGTAGGCCCTACGTTATATGACCTGTTATATAAACTGTGACATCTCATATTAGTCTAACTATTTCTTGGTGCTGATAGCCAGATTAACTGGGCAGACTCACCCTACAAAATTGGGACTAGCCTCATGTCCTCTATGGGTACATATTATATGTGATATCTCACATCAGTCCCAAAGTCATAAAACTGGTAGCCAGATTAGCTGGGCAGGCTTCCGTGCGCTTTTGACTGACCTTGCATCCCTATAACTTAGTCATATTTGCTCTCTCCTAACATCTACCATATATACCTCACCATGTTCTCATTAAGGCCATATAAGGAACTTCCTTATTCCACCTTTAATTATGATTAATTCCATAATTATCCTTAGCTTCCTTCCTATGAGTTTTAATGTTATTTACTAACCTATTTTTCTGTATGATTAATATGTTATTAATCATACGCTAATATTATATTTATATCTATGAAATATTAGGCTAACTAATATATATATATATATATATTCCTAAGCGTGCGTAAAATATTCGCGTCCTATACTAATTGTTAAAATGTCAAAGCTTCCAAATTTATACAAGTCTAACTCCATATAATAACTTACCAAATAGCTAATATCTTAGCCAAACAAATAGACTTGCATCAACAGAATCAAATCCCAAAATTATTTTATATTAATATAGTAGAATCAATACCTCTATTTTAAGGAATAAAATTTACGATTTAAACCCTTTATATTCGATTTAACTTTTCATACACGAACTTAAAGTGAAAAGGAATTCATATTTAAATCATGGAAATAGGCAGTGCAAACTACGAATAGAAGACTTTGTACCTTACACCATTTCCCAACATATTTTCTTTTTAGAACCCTTTAGCACATCAATAAAGAAAGGTTGGAAGTGGAATAGAATATAAAATATTCAAATCGCAGCACGAAAACAAATTCTACTATTTTAATATAAAGCAATTGAGATTCCAATAAACATAAGAATTAATATTTTGTTTTGGGAAATTTTGAAGTTTTAGTTTAGGGTTTTCATGAATAAAATTTCCCAAGGCATAAAACAAATCCAAACTTCTACTATACAAATATTAACTTGTGAAAAACTAAGATTTCCATTCATAGACAATTTGTCTGCCTCCTTTTTGGATTTGATTCATGCGCGCTCCTAATTTCTCCTTTAGATCCCTTCCTTTTAGAATATACAATAATTGGATTGTATATAAATTAGATTCAAAATAGAATTTTAAATCGAATAATTAAATATCTAAAATTCCCTACTTGAAAATTCTAAGTGATTCTGAATCGTAGAGAAGAAGAAAACTGACAGAGCTTCGCCATCATTCCAAATATTTTTGTGAATAAAAGTTAGCGGGCTAGCCTCTTATTTGTAGTGGTTAGAAGGCTTCCAGACCATAGGATTTAAAATAATAAAATCCCTGCCATTCGTGCCAAAATTAACCTAAGCCGTCGCTAATTCACCGGTCAGCCGCCAACCCCAAGCGATTGACCATTAGCGATCGACCGGTCCTTTATATTTAGACGCTATTAATTCCTTTCTGATTGTTTTAATTTATTTCCTATTATTTAATAATTAACGTTAACATTTATTCTAACGTTACTTAAACCTTAACGTTAAATCATTTATTACCCATTTAAGTTTCAAACGTTAATATTAATTAAAATTTTGAATTTGAATTCCATTCGAATTATTTTAGTTTCAAAAACTTCAAACGTCGGCAACTTTTCCGTTTGAGCTCTGATTACAAAACTTTATATATGAAAGTTGATCAGAAAATCGCCACAAGCCAATGGTGTAACTTTTATGGCCAAATTCCAAAATTTACAAAATTTCCATTTTTAACCATATTTTAGTTAATTAATTTCTTATTAATATTTACGGGGTGTTACATTCTCCCCCCTTAAAAATGATTTCGTCACTATAATCCCTAAGGGACAGATAGTGTAACTCGCACTCAACATCCATGTTATACAAACAAGTTATCTCCACAACTATCTACTCAACCAAAAATACAATGTGATTATATACGCAACATACTATAGGTGAGCTCAGTCCTTGCTTGAATGCATGATCTTGACATATAAGAATGTATGCAAGCACCCTAAATATGCATAAGATTCTACGAGTGCAAAAATAACAGTAAAAAGTGTGGCAACCATCCCCTAACATCCAATCTAGTAACCACTATGTAACCAAAAACCTAAATTTTGAAGAGAAAAATTTATCAGAGAAAAGCTCGAGATGGGAAGCCTTTATCTTATCTTTAGTTTCTCATGTGCTTTCCACTGGATTATCTTCCCATTGTACTCGGGCTAGCTTGATTTCTTTATTACGGGGCTTCTTAGTTCCATACTCCACTGTGCGTGCAGTGGCACTGGGAGCTATCGGCTCCATCCTTACATTTGTTAACTGATCAGGCACTACTATGATGGTAGTGTCGTAAAGACGTCTCATCAAGTGCGAAACATGAAGGACGTCACGGACTCTCGTTAACTTATCCGGCAGCTCCACTTGATATGCAAGTTTTTTAATCTTTCCAAGATCGGGAAAGGCCCAACAAGCCTTGGTGCCAACTTCCCCGATGTACCAGACCTCATAACCTTCCTAAGAGGAGAAATCTCAACGAACACCATGTATCCTGCCGCAAACTCCAATTCCTTCCATCGCTTGTCAGCATAGGACTTCTGACGGTCATATGTGACCTTTATTCGCTGTCTAATCATCTCTATATTATCCAAGGTCTCACGAATCAAATATGGTCCAAGACTCTAAGTACACTTTTGTCAGTCGTTTCTCACTCATAATTTGGCGATTTACATGGCCTCCCATACAATGCTTCAAAGGGTGTCATGCCAATCATCTCTTGGTAACTATTATTATACGCAAACTCTACTAAGAGCAAATGCCGGTCCCGATGACCTCCAAAATCCATGAGGCAAGCTCTCAATAAGTCCTCCAAAATCATATTCACCCTTTCAGTCTTGTCGTCGATCTACGGGTGATAAGCGGTGCTAAGATTTAATGTCATTACTAAGGCTGACTGTAAACTCCTCCAAATTTGCTAGTGAACAAGGGGTCTCTATCACTAATAATGCTAACTAGAACTCCATGCAGTCGAACTACTTCCTTGATATAAATTTGTGCTAGAGATGTTGCAATCCTATTACTCCTAACTATAATAAAGTGGGTGCTTTTAGTGAATCTATCCACTATAATCCAAATAGCTTCATTGTCTCTTTGATCCTAGACAACCCATATACAAAATCCATTGATATATGCTCCCGTTTCCAAGTTGGTATCTCTAGCACTAAAAATAGTCCTCCAGGCTTTCTTTGTTCCACCTTTACCTTTTGGCCACCTAATAACAAACTTTGCTACCTTCTTCTTCATCCCCGACTAATAGAAAATTTGCTTCATATCCCTATACATTTTTATCTCCACCGGGGTGAATTGTCATCCTAGAATGGTGACTCCCAGCCAGAACTTCCTCTAAAACATCCTTCGCCATTGGAACACATGGGTTTCCATCTCTCCTTAGCCACCCCCTTTTGTCTATTACATATCTATGGACATGGGGAAAATGCTCTCCTTTACTTAGCTTATCCAAAATGCTACTATTATCGCATCTTCCTTATGCTCTAGCCTGATATGGTTCATTGATCTTGCCTCACTTCCAATGCTGCCAAATAGAGTAGAGTGGGTTCTAATGGCGGTTGGAAATTTAAATTCGAGAGGAACTCCAACTGCCTCCACTCAGATATAGCACCAAGAGTAGCATGCCTCTGGTATGGACATCGGCGACAACATTCCCTTTTTTGGGGATATACTGTATTCCAAAGACATAAAATGCTATAAACTTCATCCATCTCTGCTTCCTAAGATTCAAATATTTTTGGGACAATGGGTGTTTAAGGGATTTGTAGTCGGTGACTAACTTACACCTTTCTCCCAAAAGATAGTGCCTCCACATCTTCAAAGATAAAATGATAACCGCTAACTCTAAGTCATGAGTTGGGTATCTCTTCTCATGGTCCTTCAATTGCTTACTCGAATAACCTAACACTCTTCCTTCTTGCATAAGAACAACTCCTAAGCCCATACCATATGCTTCAGTAAAAACAGTAAAAGGCTTCGTCCCATCCGGTATCGTAAGTACTGGCACATTAGTTAATAGCTCATTCAGCTTCTCAAATACTTCCAAGCATTTCCCATCCCATGCAAAAACTAGTTTTTTCTTCATTAAGCGAGTTGGTGGGGCTGCTATCTTTGCAAAGTTCTTACTGAATTTCCTATAGTAACCCGCCAACCCAAGAAAACTCCTAACTTCCATGGAGTTCTTCGGAATCCTCCAGTCTTGAATAGCTTCCACCTTTGCACGATCCACAGACAATCCCTTCTCGGAAACAATATGACCAAGAAATTTCACCTCCTTCCAAAAGTGACAT
Source organism: Allium fistulosum (assembly GCA_030737815.1). Taxonomy (NCBI): domain Eukaryota; kingdom Viridiplantae; phylum Streptophyta; class Magnoliopsida; order Asparagales; family Amaryllidaceae; genus Allium; species Allium fistulosum. The sequence goes on from CM060905.1 coordinate 94,103,451, forward strand.
TTTGAGATTTTGGCTTTAGCTAGTGCCTTCTTAAGGTCCCTAATATCTTCATAAAGTGATTTTCATGTTCATCTTTAGTTCTAGAGAATACTATAATATCATCTACAAACACTTTGATGAACTTATTCAACTACCCCCTAAAGACAATGCTCATCAAATCTACAAAGTATGCAGAGGCATTTGCCAACCCAAAAGGCATTACTTCTCATCATATAGTTCGTATGGAGTGCGAAATGCAATCTTCTATTTGTTATCCTCGGCTATCCTCAATTGCTGAAATCCAGTAGCTAAGTCCAATTGAGAATTTTTTGGCTCAAACAAGCTGATCAAATAAGTCATCTATTCTAAGTAATGAATAGTTCAGCTTGTGATAGGCTAAGACAATACAAATAGCTTAACTCAATTGAGTTTTGGGGTGTGCAACGAATATCTATCTATTGTCCACTACAAATCCTTAACCAAATAATCCTTCAATCACAATCTAAGATAGCCCCATAGTAAGATAATCAATCCATCCCTAGGATAAGTCCATATCCCTCAAAGTTAAGAACATACGCGTTACATGTAAAATCAACATTACATATATCCACGACTAGGTTTATGCAAATTAAAAAAGATGTGTCAACCCTCCAACAGGATTTGATACAGCTATTGGGTCGGTGACAACATGGGTATTTAGACTCAAGGAGTTAACTACGTTTCTAGCTATCAATGAATGCGATGCTCCCGAGTCTAATAGCATATAGTATTCCTGGAAATAACGGTTGTACCTTCCATTGCAGCTTTTCCTTGATCTCTAGGAGGAGGTCAACTCGACATAGGTACAACCTCAATGTCTTAGCTTGCCCACTCTGCCTCTAATTCACTAGCATTGACGCCGATACTTGTAGTGCCCCTCCTCATGGCAGTGATAGTATTTTCCCTTGAACTCCTCTCCCATCAAGCCCACCTTACAATCCTTAGCAATATGTCCCTTCTTTAGACATATGCGGCATATCATGCCTCCTTTCTTGATCTTTCCACTGGTCTTCTTGTCTTCCCAAAATCCTCCTTTCTTAGCTCCACCATGATTTTGTGTCGGTCCCACCTTCTCCTTCTCATCGTCGCCGCTAGTTTGCAGCAGGGCCATTTCAACTATCATCTCATAAGTGGTGCCTGCAAGTACTCAAGTCAAAAGCAACTCTCTAAGCATGAAATTGTAACATCCCCCTACTTGGAGGTCCAAAACTAACGGCTACGGATACCACAGTCATCCATAGTTATTAATCCTTGGCGACCAAATATGGCGATATTAGATACATTAATACACAGAAACACAAGAATATGGAAAATATTTAAATAGTAAACAAATTCCACATTTCCATTTCAAAATATTCCAAATTGATTACATAATCCCAATTCGCAGACCACGTTCAGATAACATATAATTATTACAAAATACGCCAAGAGCGACATATGAAGATGCCCCCTTGGTTGATCAAAGTATATAATAAGGCAAGAAAACAACTTTGCCTTTACAATCAAAACACACAGCGGAAATAAAAGGACTCTAATAACAAACTTGCCTCCTGCACGTCCTCGGAAGCTTTATTCGTCTAAAAGAACACCTGGAAACCTTAACTCTCAACCTACTCAAAATTAATTGAGTACCTGAGAGTTTAAGGGAAAAACAAAAACTTCGAGTCAGACATAAAGCCTGGTATGAATAATAATTTACCATCTCAAACCATTTAGATATCTAGTGAGACCACGCCACTTAGCGGAACGGGTTTTCCCCTCACTAGTATCCTAAAACATTTATAAAACCATATACTGTGCTCCTGCATCCACAATAGTTAAAACATAGTATTTAAAAAAAATTATGATGATATGCAAAACAAGTAAATCAAATTTAAATTACCCATCCCCATTCACTCTGACTATATGTCTCAATTATAGTCTCTAGGATTACTATTAACCTGTTAAATTTTTATGGGCTATTTGTCCAATATCATAGTTTTCATGGGATCACTAAGAACCTATTGATAACTCCAATATCTTATCTCTTATCCTAGTTTTCATAGGATAACTAGGAATCTATTGAGTAACTGTCAACATCTTAATCCGGATATAGTTTTCATGGGCTAACTACAAACCTACTGGCCCCTACCAGTATCAAATCATAGTTTTCATGGGCTAACTATGAACCTATTGGCCCCTGCCAATACCTTTAATTAAGATTTTACCATTTCTTAACTTATGTTCACTACTGGGTCAACCTAATTGGATATTCTGCCCTTCCCCAACGTACTTTTATGGGTTAATTACAATATGGATAAGTATATGAAGAAGCAATACTTCTAAAATCTTTAGTTGTGCCATGGTATTTCCTTTTTAAAAGTGAGAGTGGGTTATTTGTTTTGAAACTTTAAAACATCAACTTCGAAACCTCTGGATGACCTCCTTCGAAAGCATAAGCTTCTTTTCAAAACATAATAAACATACCTTTCAAAGTCCTTGTTAAATATTCACTTTCGAAACCAATGGTACCTTTCGATGGTATCAAAATATTCTTTAAAACGTAGCTTCAAAACAAATAAAAGTACCCTTTCGAAAGCATTGGGTTTACTCTTTAAAAACATTCTTTGGGTCAAAATGATTATATATGAAAGTACCTCTTTCGAAACCAATTATAAAATTGTTTTGGGGAAAAAGGTTGATGGTGTCGGAACCATCTAGTCGAAAGCAATCACCTTTTAAATTAACACATCAAAGGTATAGTCCAAACCCTCTTTCGACTTCATTGCCTTTAAAACCCCCAACCCTTCGAAAGCATTTAGGAAAAAGGCTTTGTTTAAGTTAAAACAAAGAGAACCCTTCGACAGCATAGATGGCTTCAATACAGTCGAAAGGAGGAAATTTGCGGCTGGGTTTCGACTTGGTCGAAACCAATCCTTTCGAAAGCTCCTATTTAAGGAGAATGGTACCCCATTGAAAGCCAATACTTCAACATAATAAAGCAACCTTCCCTAAAAGCTATTTGTATAAACCTTTTCGAAAGCATATGTTTCGACTGTGTCGAAAGCTTTAAGTAAAACAATGCAAGAACTTAGCTTTTGAAACAGAATATGGTTTCGACCCTAACGAAAGCATTGCTTTCGACACCCTACCTTCCGCTACTTACCAATTCACTTCGTACCAATACCATTGATACCATGTGCATTGGTTCCAACTATGTGGATTTCGACTGAGATGGTTTCGACTGAGATGGTGCGAAGGTAAAGGAGTCGAAAGGTACTACTATTTGAGTCGAAACCTAATTTTCTGGATTAAAGGCTAAAATGTAGCAACTTTTAGTAATTACTTTATAACCGCTTGCTTATTTGTAAACCTTTGATTGGTTGCTGTATAACTTTTCCAATACTTTACAATTATAACAGCCGCATTTAACCAGATCTAAATCAAAGAAATTATAATGTTGAAGCCTTTCCATTAACAAAACTGGTATTTGCAAATAAGTCCCTCTCTTGAAATAATTTATTTTCCCTAGTAAATCAATTGGGAAAAATCCCCAAAAATCACAGAAATTCAATTTTATCATGTCATCAAATATATTAAAATTTCAGACCCAATTTCTTCCTGAAATACTCGAAATGAATTTTAAACCCAATATTATCAGATTTTCCTTTAGAAATTTCTAATAAATTCTCTATAGCTCGGAAAATTCTGAAAATTAAAACGCATCTCAAAAATCATGTTTGAATTAACATAAAAATTTTCCATGGCATTCTAAAATTATAAGCTCTCAGTTTTACCCTAAAACCGTCCTAATTCATATATAAATGAATTAAAATAAATCAACCATAACATAACTCAAGCATATCATCATCCATAGCATCATAAAAACGAATTTAATCATAAATTGAAAACATAGAATCATAGTATAGAATAGAGGTGGTATAAGAATTATTATTCACCTTAGATATGATAAGGAATTTGAGATTTGTTGTTGGTTAATCCTTCCTAGCTTTGATCCTTAGCTTTAGATTGAATTTTCCTCTTTTCCTCCTTGTTAATGGCTGGCTCTAATTTAGGTTTATGGTTTTCGTTTGTGAAAGTGAGAAATGAAACGTAAATGGACAATTACAAAGAAGCATAGTCGTGTAAGATAAAATGGCTATTTACTAGTATGCCCATGTGTAAACTAATTTACCTTTAAACCAATTTAAAGCCCATTTATTTTATTGTTAAGCACGACCCTTTATATTGTTTATTGAAATCTCAATCCCCTTATCATCTATTTAATTAATCTAATTAAATTTCCTGAATAATGTTATCAAAATTAGGGATGTTATAGGCTCCCCCCTTAAAGAATTTCGTCCTCGAAATTCAGTAAGTACTAAATACTAAACATAGCAACCATCTGTAACAACTCCTAACAACCATACTAGTCTAACTGACTAGCAATTATCTATATAAATCTAATGTAAACATACCCTCAAAGCAGATCAAGATAAGTATCTCTAATCCTATCCTCTATCTCCTAGGTACAGTCCTTCTCGTTGTCGCTCCACTAAACTTTCACCAACCTGACTGTCTTATTCCTTAATCTTTTCTCATCTCTAGCTACAACCCGAACTGGTTGTCTAACAAAAGTCAAATTTGGCTCTACTACTAAGTCTTCCAACCCTGTCGGAGGAATAATAGTCTCTGGATCATGCACATACTTGCGAAGATGAGATGCATGAAATACATTATAGACACCTATTATACTGCTCGGCAACTCTACTCTGTATGCGAGCTTTCCAATCATCTCTGTAATCTGGAATGGCCCTACATATCTTGGGGCTAACTTCCCTGACTTTCCAAATAATATCACACCCTTCATTGGTGATACCTTAATGAAAACCTTATCCCCAACTGAGAACTCTAGGTCCTTACGCCTCTTATTTGCGTAACTCTTCTGTCTTGACCGAGCTTCCTTTATCCTTCCTTGGATTAACTCAATCTTCTCTGACGCCTCTCCGACCAAATCTAACCTAAGACTAGTCTGTCTCCAGTCTCCAACCAACATGCTGGTGATTTGCATGGTCGTCGATACAAAGCCTCAAAAGGCGCCATTCCTATACTAGTCTGATAACTATTATTATAGGAAAACTCAACCAAATGTAGGTGATCCTCCCAAGATCCACCAAAGTCCAATACACAAGCTCTCAGCAAATATTTGAGTACCTTATTGACTCTCTCTATCTGCCCATCCGTCTGAGGGTGATATGCAGTACTCAACTTGAGCTTAGTGCCTAACACATCCTGTATACTCTTCCAGAATTCGCTAGTGAACAAAGCATCTCTTCCACTGACTATACTACTAGGAACTCCATGTAGTCTAATTATGTTCTTCAGGAACAACTTAGCTAAAGTAGGTGTCGTCCTGGTTGACCTAACTGGAATGAAATGGGCACTCTTGGTCAATCTGTTTACTATAACCCATATACCTTCATTACCCCTATTTTTTCTTGGCAACCCGTCTATAAAATCCATGGATATCGAATCCCATTTCAAAACTGGAACCTCTAAAGGCTGAAGCAACCCACTCGGTTTCTGATGTTCAGCTTTCACTTGTTGACAATTTGCACACTGCCTAATCCACAAGCCAACATCCCTCTTCATGCCTTCCCAATAGAAGCTCCTCTTCATATCCTGATAGATCTTAGTCCCTCCAGGACGAATCGAAAACTTGGACCGATGACATTCTCCAAGAACTTATTTCCTTAAGTCCTCAATATTCGGAATATACAATCACCCCTTCATTCTCAACCATCATCTCTGGTCAAGGCTAAAATCCTTTAGATCATCGATCTTGGTTCCAACCTCAAGCCTTCTGATTCTCTCAGCTAACACTGGATCCTCCTTCTGCTTAGAAGCAATTTTCTCAATCAATACTGGTTGAACTTCTAAATAAGACAACCTGGCGGAACTCTGCCAACCGACTAAAGCTTCTAAATCATTCCACTCTGCCAACTAGCTAGCACCACATTATGAAGTTTTCTGCTAAGAGCATCTGCTACCTTATTACCTTTTCCTGGTGTATACTCTATACCAAAATCATATGCAGCCAAAAACTCTAGCCATCTCTGCTGCCTCATATTCAACTCCTTTTGAGAGAATAATTACCGTAAAGACTTATGATAGGTATAAAGCTCAAACCTCTCCCCTAGGAGATAATGTCTCTATATCTTCAGTGCGAAGATAACTGCCGCCAACTCCAAATCATGAGTAGGATATCTAACTTCATGCAGTCTAAGTTGCTTGGATGCGTAGGCAATAACTTCACCATTCTGCATCAACACTGCTCCTAATCCAGTTCCACATGCATCAGTATACACCACCATCCTTGGTTTCCGCCTCGAACTACTAACATGGGTGTATTGGTCAACAAATGCTTTAACTTAAGGAATACTTCCTCACATTTGTCGGACCAAAAAAATTTCACCTCCTTCCTAGTTAGCTTAGTTAAAGGTGCTGCTATCCGCGAGAAATCCTTAATGAATCTTCGTAGTGGCTAGCAAGTCCAAAAAAACTCCTAATCTCAGTTACCATCTCTGGTCTCTTCCAATTATTCACGACTTTGATCTTATCTGGATCGACTGACAATCCTCTCTCTGAAACCACATGACTAAGAAATTTAACCTCTTTCTTCCAGAAATGACACTTGGTAAACTTCGCCTTTAGCTGATTCTGCCTCAGCGTCTCAAGTACCACTTTAAGATGAACTTCATGCTCTCTCATCTCCTTAGAGTAGACTATAATATCATCTATAAACACCAGCACAAACCTATCCAAATATTCTCGGAAAACTCGGTTCATCAAATCCACAAAGAAAGCAGGTGCATTCGTTAAATCAAACGGCATCACCAACCACTCATAGGAACCATACCTAGTTCGTAATGTTGTCAAAGGAATACTATCCTCCGCCACTCTTAACTGATGGAAACATGTCGCCAAATCTAATTGGGAAAACACTCTGGCTCCTCTCAACTGATCAAACATATCATCTATTCTAGGCAAATGATACTTATTCTTAATCGTCCTTTCGTTTAACTTACGATAGTCAATGCACATCATTAATGACCCATCCGGTTTCTTTACGACCACTGCAGCCGCTCCGCAAGGTGTAATGACTTGGGATTTTTATTGTTTTGAGTTATGAATATTTATTTTTAATATTTAATAATACGATCTTTTAATCAAAATAAAACCCCTGTTAAATGAAAATTTGTAATAATAAATAGTTTTAAATTATGATAAGGTTTTCAATTTTCCAGGTTTATTTATAAAAATAGAAAATTAATCTAATTTGGATTTTCTAATATATATTCATAACAACAAAATTTATATGTAAAGTAAAAAAACAAATTTCATAATAAATATGGATGGAAAGAAGAATATATGTATATGGGTAAATAAAATTGGATATAGCTTATGAAAAATAAGGTTGTATAAATAGAAAAGAGTTTTAAAATTGGGATTTTCTTATGTATATACATATAAGTTCAAAAAGGAATATATAATATTTGTAAACTAAATAAAAAACAGTATATGTATGTAACTTAGGATATTGTATCCTATATCAGGGAATATATTTCAGTATTAGACCATTTATATATATAGGATATGGTGAACATCTTTGGATATCACAGGTTCGCAATAATATATAAATTAAGAGCTCTGATACGGGATGTCATTAAAGGCACCTATTGATTATACCTAACTATCCCATGCTCTTCTTAAATTAAATTATAGGTGTATAAAACTACATGGAACCCATAGCCTAGGTGTATACAACAATATACAATATATCATGGCATTTTACATACTTGATCACCTAAGCTCTTATATATATATATCAGGGATATAAAATGTAGGCTAGTCATTGTATGAGAAAAAATATATTCATACCTGGCCAAACAAAGAAAATTATGGGCTGAAATATAGTTCAACTCAAACTTCATATCAAGCCACCAAAATTTCATATCAAAGCCAAAAATCCTTGTACAGCAACCATAAGGATCTCCAATCTTTTTTGAGCTCCAAAATTTTGTACAATATACATCATTACAATATATATATATATATATATATACATAGGTGTGTGTATGTTTGAGGTTTTAAAAACCCTGTCAACAAACACTGTAAGGAAAAAAAAGAAACATTTTGTTCTTTAAAAATCCAAAAGCAAGGTAAGTTATCAAGAATTCAGATCATAGTCTAGAATCCAACTAGAAGTTTTGGGAAGCTCTAAGCATGTTTAAGGTAAGAATTTAGATTTGGATGCTCGTAAATTTTTCTAACATCTCTCTGTCATGTTAATAGAGATAAAAATTCATATATGCTCTGTTTTTAAAAATAATTATCTCTCAATTCGATTTGAATTTGCTGACGATGTAAACTAATGAAATGTTTTTTTATTGAGTATAGATCACTCTAAAAATATTTTGAAGCTTGTTCAGTTTATATATTGTGTGAAATTGCAAAATGACAGTAAGTAACCTAGGTTTTGGCGATTTTAAACATAATCAAAACATTGAATCAAGTATGCAATCATGATTGTAATATGAAAATAGGATTTTTTTTTTAGTGAAGAAATTGTAATTTTTAACAACTTAGAATTGGAGAAATTGTGAGATGATCAAATTTCACTTAAAAAATAATTTCCGATGATATGGTCGACGAGAGGCGGGGAGGTTTGGTCGAGGAGGAGCGTGGTGACATGGGCGAGAGATTCACCGTGGCCAATTTTTGAATTTGGCTTTGATTTGAGGTGGCATGGGGATTTTAAGGTTTAAGAAGCATGGTTGGTGGTGCTCGGTTCGGTGACATTTGCGGCCAGGGAAGATGACCGGACTTGGTCGCAATTGGCTGGAAGGAAGCAGCGGCGATGAGGGTCAGGATGGAGGTAGCGGCGAGTGTTGTGGTGGTGCATGGTGGTTGTGGGACTTCCGTTTCCAGTCGCGATTCTTTTGGATGTCATATGTTTTCGTTCGAGTTCGTGATCGATTTCCGCCTAGCATGGTCGGAGGTGGAGCTATGGGGTGGAGGTGGTCGAGTTTGGAAAGAGACGCGTGTACATGGTCGTGGAATGGTCGTTCGATGTCAGAGATGTTCATGCACGTGCACGCGTGCACGGAGATGGGTCGTTCTCGAGTAGCAAGCTGATGTGTTGAAGTATGCAAATTGATATTTAGTTTTGACTTGGGGACGATGAGTCAGGTCGCTGCATTTGGTTGGGTTCAGGGTGTTTGGAAATGAATGAAGGAGTTGAGTGCTCGAGTTTAAGTCCAAGGCAAGAAAAATAAAAGAACTGGAAGAAGAAAGAAACACTGCGCATGTTTGTAAGAGTGTGAAGTATTGGGCTTTGACCCATTCGTTATTTGAGGATATGGATCTAACTTCTTTAAAATTATTTGAAAATATATAAAACTGGTAAACTTTGAAATGGAATATCTCAACCGTTTTAAACCCGATCAACCCGATTCTTTTTGCATCGTACTCGTATGAACGAGCACAACATTAGGGTATAATTTGTTGATTGCTTTGTGATGCAGCCCAGAATGAAGAAGTCATAGGTCGTGTGCGACCTAACATGTTGATAGGTCGAGACCGACCTAATAAGGAAGCTAACGAGTTAAGATTTGGTGAGAAATGGTGGAAAGTTGAAGTTTTAGGTCGCAACCGACCTAACAAAGGTTATAAGTCGTTCCAACGACTTAGTGAAGATCACAGCCGACCTAACGAAGAGCTTAAGTCGTCTGAACGACCTACCGAGTCACACAGTGAAAAGGCAGAGCGATGTGGTGAAGTGTTAGGTCGTAAACGACCTAACGAGTCAAGAGATAGGTCGCGTGAAGATGGAAACCGTTGATTCTTCTGCCGAGTTAATCTCTGCCATTGATTTCCTTAAGTCGCTGATCTGGGATGCCGCATGTTTTTAAGTCGCTGAAGCTTGTTGTCGTTGATTCTTCTGCGAGTTAATCTCTACCGTTGTTTGTTGAGTCGTAAGGCGTGTGGGTCTTATGTCGTGAGTAGTTAGGTCGTCTACGACCTAAGTGTTGTAATAAGTCTATATTTTTGTAAGTCGTAGGTCGCATCTTCTATAAGTCGTAAGTCATTTGTACGTTGTAGCTGTAATGCTGTTAAGTCGTCTGGTCCTTAAGTCGACTATGTTTAGGTCGTGACTGTTAGGTCGGCGACGACTTAGGAGTTGTATTTTTTTTCTATGTTGCGTGTTGTAGCCTATAAATAGGCAAGTTGAGTCATTTGTAATGGTTGTTGACTTTTGAATAAAATTCTCTTTTGATAGCTTTGTGCTTTCATTCCAATTGGTAGTTGAGTGTAATCTCCTATCTCCTCTTTCGGATAATCGAGTGCACTCGATTCAACGATTGTAGAAGCCGATTCGCGGAATCAAGTGCGCTTGATCAACGCTCGAAGAATTGAAGATCTTTGAACTGGTATCATGCGCGATCAACGAGTTCGGGATAGCTAGAATTCGGCATCTTCGGATCAACGAATTTGGGAATTTCAGTATCTTCCAATCCATCGATTGCTACTCTCATCGATCGACATTGTTTTTTATTAATCCGCTGCGTCAGTTTTTGGTATCAGAGCTTGTTCTAGCCAATCATAGCTAGATCGAGACTTGGAGCCTAATCAATTTGGAATTTGAAGTTTGAAGTGTAGATTTTAACACGGCCGAGAGTTTGAAGAATTGGGTCGTGCATTACTTTGAAGATTGAAGTTCGGATTTGTGTTGGAGGCCGAGAATTTGTTCATCGTGTTCATCTCGATTTGCAACAAAAGTGGAAGTTTTCGATCCGTTTCATTTTGGATCAAAGTTCGAAAAGTGTTTGAATTTGAAGTGTTGAAGAGTTTTGTGAATTTTCAAGTATGCCACAAGGAGAGCTAATCGACATCAAAACGTAGAAGCTTTGTATCGAAGAGAAGAAGCTGATGAGATGGAGCAGAGAATTAATGAGAACTTTAGTGAAATGCTTAACGAAGGAATTGGCCGATTAGAGAAGCTTATGACGGAGATGAATCAAAATCGGAGAAGGGTTTCACCTGAATCTAACCATGGGGGTAGTAGAGTCTCGCCACATTCCAATCGAGAAAGAAGTGTTGACAATGATCAAAGGCGTGGGAGGAACGTGGATGATCGTGAACGGAGGAATGTAGATAGAAGGGATGATGGTGGTAGACGTGAAGGTAGTAGAGATGTGGGTGGACGAGATAGACAACGATATACATCTGATTTTGAAGAGGAGTATGATGGTGGTAGTGTTCGAGGACAAGGACGAGGATAAGGAAGAAATCACTCTGAGTATGATCACAAATGGGAGTCGGGGATGAAGACTGAAATTCCTGAATTCAAAGGTGGTATGAAGCAGAGGAGTTTCTAGATTGGGTAGCTAATGTTGAAGAGATTTTTGACTTCAAAGAAGTTCCAGAACATCGTAGAGTGAAGTTGGTTGCTACGAGGTTGAGGGGTAGAGCTTTGGCGTGGTGGCAGCAGACCAAACTTACACGTGATCGGATGGGAAAGTCAAAAGTTGAATCTTGGGAGAAGATGAAGAAATTGATGAAAGCAACGTTCTTACCTTACAATTATCAATCTTTGATGTATCAACGTTTGCAAAACTTGAGACAAGGAACGAAGTCTGTTAACGACTATGCTGATGAATTCTATCAACTTATTGCGAGGAATGATATTATGGAAATGGAAGAGCAACTGACATCTAGATTCATTGGGGGATTGAGAATGTAGATACAGGATATGGTTAACATGTTTGATCCCAGATCTGTAGCGGAAGCACATCAGAAAGCGTTGGCTTGGGAGAAACAGGGACGACGAGGAAGTGGTGTGTATACTAATTCTAACAATCAAGTGAAGGGTGTTGGTGGGAGTTCTAATGTTTCTAAACCTATCAGTAGACCAGTAGTGAAGGAGGCTGAGAAGACAAAGGTTAACAACGGTTTCAAATGTTACAATTGTCAGGAATTTGGTCACAAAAGTAGCGAATGTCCAAAGCTGAAGAAGAGAGCTATGATAGCAGAGGTTGAGGATGAGGATGAAGAAGCTGAATGTACCAATTCACCACCTGAAGAGGAGGAAGAAGAAGTGTCGGGAGACGAAGGTTATAATCTAATGATGAAGAGGTCCTGTTTAACACCAAAGCAAGAGGAGGATTGTAGTTGGTTGAGGAGCAATATTTTTCAGTCGACATGTACTATTTTGGGGAAAGTTTGCAAATTTGTTATTGATGCTGGAAGCTGTGATAATATAATTTCTTCAGAAGCTGTAAGGAAGTTGGCATTGAAAACTGAGAAACATCTGAAACCATACAAGCTAGCTTGGTTGAGGAAAGGCGGGGAGGTGAAGGTTGGACGAAGGGCTCGTGTGAATTTTTCAATTGGGAAGAAATATAAAGACGAAATCTGGTGCGATGTGGTAGATATGGACGTTTTTCATTTGTTGCTAGGGAGACCGTGGCAGTATGATAGGGCGGTGCAACATGATGGGCGTACCAACAGTTACAGTTTCATGTTTGAAGGCACAAAGATTACTCTATTTCCAAAGAAGCGACAACAAGAGGAAAACAAGTTGGAGGAGATTGAAGAGCTCAAAACTTTGTTATCTTTGAATGAGTTTGTGAAGGAAGTAGAGGAGGAGCCTGAAGTGTTCTTGTTGATTGGGCGAGAGAGTCAGGAAGAGGTTGAAATCCCAGAAGAAGTAGAACCAGTTTTGAAAGAGTTTGACGATGTATTTCCAGAGGAGTTACCAACGGAGTTGCCACCGTTGAGGGATATACAACATCAGATAGATCTTGTTCCAGGTGCTGTGTTGCCACACAGACCACATTATCGAATGAGTCCGAAGGAACATGAAGAGTTGCGGAGGCAGGTAGAAGAATTGCTTGAACAGGGGCGTGTGCAGGAGAGTTTAAGTCCTTGTGCTGTACCAGCTTTATTGGTACCAAAAAAGGATGGAACGTGGAGGATGTGCACTGACAGTCGAGCATTGAATAAAATTACTGTGCGATATAGATTTCCAATGCCGAGGTTGGATGACTTGCTAGATCAAATAAGCGGAGCTACTATATTTTCGATGATTGATTTGAAGAGCGGATATCATCAAATTCGTATCAGACCAGGCGATGAGTGGAAGACGGCTTTTAAAACCAGGGAGGGTCTATACGAATGGTTGGTCATGCCATTTGGCTTATCAAATGCACCGAGTACTTTCATGAGGGTGATGAATCAGATTTTTAGACCATTCATTGGGAAGTTTGTGGTGGTGTATTTCGATGATATTCTGATATATAGTGGAAGTCCGGAGGAACATTTGAATCATCTTAGAGAAGTGCTGATGGTATTGCGACAAGAACAATTTTATGCTGCAACGAAGAAATGCGTGTTCATGACGCATAGTGTTTTATTTCTGGGGTATGTTGTGTCGGAAGAAGGAATACAGGTTGACCAAAGTAAAGTCGAAGCTAATAGAGATTGGCCGCAGTCCAAGACGATAACGGAAGTTCGTAGTTTTCACGGGTTGGCTTCATTTTATCGAAGGTTCATTCCACACTTTAGTAGTGTGATGGCACCTGTTACGGATTGCATGAAGGGTAAACAGTTTGCATGGACGGAGGAAGCCGGGGTTGCTTTTGAGCGAATCAAAGAACTCTTGACGTCTGCACCAATTCTAATATTACCAGATTTTCAGCTAGTGTTTGAACTACATACTGATGCATCCAAGGTTGGGATTGGAGGAGTATTGAGTCAGAGGGGACATCCAATTGCATACTTTAGCGAGAAGTTATCAGGAGCAAAGATGAGATATAGTACATATGATGTGGAATTTTATGCTGTTGTGCAATCCATTAAACACTGGAGACACTATCTATTTCAAAAAGAGTTTGTTCTTTACACTGATCATGAGGCGTTAAAGCATTTACAAAGACAAGACAAGATTTCAGCGAGACATGCATCGTGGATTGCATATCTGCAACAGTTTACTTTTGTTGTTAAACACAAGTCAGGGGTGACAAATCGAGTGGATGATGCTTTGAGTAGAAGGAGTCATTTGTTGACTACACTGAAAGTTGAGGTGACAGGGTTTGATGTGTTGCCAGAATTATTTGTTTATGATCCTTACTTTGCGAAGTGTATTGATAAAGTCAAGGAGGGAAAGACGGATGAGTTTATGATGGTAGACGGTTTTCTATTCAAAGGAAATCGATTGTGCATACCTGATTGTAGTTTGAGAATGAAGATTGTAAAAGAGCTACATGAAGAAGGACATGTTGGGAGAGACCGTACACTACAGTTGATTTCACAGTCTTACTTTTGGCCCTCGATGAGGAAAGAAGTGGAGAGGTTTGTGGAGCGATGTCATATCTGTCAGGTTTCGAAAGGAACTGCAACTAATGCTGGGTTATATATGCCGTTACCTGTACCAAATAAACCATGGGTTGATGTGAGTATGGACTTTGTGTTGGGGTTGCCGAGAACGCAGCGTGGTAATGATTCCATTTATGTGGTAGTTGACCGATTTTCGAAAATGGCACATTTTATTGCTTGTAAGAAGACGGCGGATGCTGTTCATATTGCTCAATTGTTTTTCAAGGAGATCTATCGACTTCATGGATTGCCAGAATCTATTATGTCGGATAGAGATACTCGATTTCTGAGTCACTTTTGGTTGAGTTTGTGGAAAATGATGGGAACGAAGCTGAAGTTTAGTAGTGCTTATCATCCGCAAACGGATGGACAGACCGAGGTTGGGAACAGATCATTGGGGAATTTACTGAGGTGTCTTGTGCAAGATAATCTGAAGAGTTGGGATGTGAAGTTATTCCAAGCAGAATTTGCTCAGAATCATGCGGTGAATCGTACTATAGGGTTCAGTCCATTTCAGATAGTATATTCAAGCTTACCGAAGGGACCGTTGGATTTAACGGTAGTACCACAATCAAAGAAGACAGTTAAGAAAGCTGCTGATTTTGTCGATGGATTGACAGAATGTCATAAAATCGTTCAGGAACGATTGGAGAAAGCAAATGAGAAGTATAAGCGTTCTGCAGATCTGAAGCGAAGGAGTGTTGAATTTCAAAAAGGTGATTTGGTTTATGCAGTGTTAATAAAGGATCGTTTTCCAGTAGGCGCTTATAACAAATTGAAAGCCAGAAAAATTAGTCCTGTGGAAGTTGTGAAACGAATTAATGAAAATGCTTATAAATTGAAGCTGCCAGATGATGTGTATACGTCTGATGTATTCAATGTTAAGCATCTCGTACCATATCATGGGGATGAGTTTGTTGTGGATGCAGAAAGTGCAAATTCGAGGACGAATTTTTCTCAACCTGGGGAGGATGATGCAGCCCAGAATGAAGAAGTCATAGGTCGTGTGCGACCTAACATGTTGATAGGTCGAGACCGACCTAAGAAGGAAGCTAACGAGTTAAGATTTGGTGAGAAATGGTGGAAAGTTGAAGTTTTAGGTCGCAACCGACCTAACAAAGGTTATAAGTCGTTCCAACGACTTAGTGAAGATCACAACCGACCTAACGAAGAGCTTAAGTCGTCTGAACGACCTACCGAGTCACACAGTGAAAAGGCAGAGCGATGTGGTGAAGTGTTAGGTCGTAAACGACCTAACGAGTCAAGAGATAGGTCGCATGAAGATGGAAACTGTTGATTCTTCTGCCGAGTTAATCTCTGCTATTGATTTCCTTAAGTCGCTGATCTGGGATGCCGCATGTTTTTAAGTCGCTGAAGCTTGTTGCCGTTGATTCTTCTGCGAGTTAATCTCTACCGTTGTTTGTTGAGTCGTAAGGCGTGTGGGTCTTATGTCGTGAGTAGTTAGGTCGTCTACGACCTAAGTGTTGTAATAAGTCAATATTTTTGTAAGTCGTAGGTCGCATCTTCTATAAGTCGTAAGTCATTTGTACGTTATAGCTGTAATGCTGTTAAGTCGTCTGGTCCTTAAGTCGACTATGTTTAGGTCGTGACTGTTAGGTCGGCGACGACTTAGGAGTTGTATTTTTTTCTATGTTGCGTGTTGTAGCCTATAAATAGGCAAGTTGAGTCATTTGTAATGGTTGTTGATTTTTGAATAAAATTCTCTTTTGATAGCTTTGTGCTTTCATTCCAATTGGTAGTTGAGTGTAATCTCCTATCTCCTCTTTCGGATAATCGAGTGCGCTCGATTCAACGATTGTAGAAGCCGAATCGCGGAATCAAGTGCGCTTGATCAACGCTCGAAGAATTGAAGATCTTTGAACCGGTATCGTGCGCGATCAACGAGTTCGGGATAGCTAGAATTCGGCATCTTCGGATCAACGAATTTGGGCATTTCAGTATCTTCCAATCCATCGATTGCTACTCTCATCGATCAGCGGATTAATCAAAAACAATGTCGATCGATGAGAGTAGCAATCGATGGATTGGAAGATACTGAAATGCCCAAATTCGTTGATCCGAAGATGCCAAATTCTAGCTATCCCGAACTCGTTGATCGCGCACGATACCGGTTCAAAGATCTTCAATTCTTCGAGCGTTGATCAAGCGCACTTGATTCCGCGATTCGGCTTCTACAATCGTTGAATCGAGCGCACTCGATTATCCGAAAGAGGAGATAGGAGATTACACTCAACTACCAATTGGAATGAAAGCACAAAGCTATCAAAAGAGAATTTTATTCAAAAATCAACAACCATTACAAATGACTCAACTTGCCTATTTATAGGCTACAACACGCAACATAGAAAAAAATACAACTCCTAAGTCGTCGCCGACCTAACAGTCACGACCTAAACATAGTCGACTTAAGGACCAGACGACTTAACAGCATTACAGCTACAACGTACAAATGACTTACGACTTATAGAAGATGCGACCTACGACTTACAAAAATATTGACTTATTACAACACTTAGGTCGTAGACGACCTAACTACTCACGACATAAGACCCACACGCCTTACGACTCAACAAACAACGGTAGAGATTAACTCGCAGAAGAATCAACGGTAACAAGCTTCAACGACTTAAAAACATGCGGCATCCCAGATCAGCGACTTAAGGAAATCAATGGCAGAGATTAACTCGGCAGAAGAATCAACGGTTTCCATCTTCACGCGACCTATCTCTTGACTCGTTAGGTCGTTCACGACCTAACACTTCACCACATCGCTCTGCCTTTTCACTGTGTGACTCGGTAGGTCGTTCAGACGACTTAAGCTCTTCGTTAGGTCGGCTGTGATCTTCACTAAGTCGTTGGAATGACTTATAACCTTTGTTAGGTCGGTTGCGACCTAAAACTTCAACTTTCCACCATTTCTCACCAAATCTTAACTCGTTAGCTTCCTTCTTAGGTCGGTCTCGACCTATCAACATGTTAGGTCGCACACGACCTATGACTTCTTCATTCTGGGCTGCATCACTTTGGACCTATGAAATTTTATGACTTATTTAAACAGATAGGTTTTAAATTACGTTATTAAATTTAGTAACGTCGTTTAAAATTATATACGTTAATTATTGATATTTATTTGGCTAATTAAATTACTGTTGAGTTAAATTGGATCGAATATGGTAACTGGACATTTGTTTAGCGGAAATAAACACCGTTCCGCTAATTGATTTAATAGGACACCGATTAGAAGAATAAATCACTGTTCTGCTATTATTAACTGGATAAGATAAATTTGGACATTTATTTAGTAGAAATAAATCACGTTCTGCTATTACATTAGTGTATACACTTAATTACATTCCAGTTGATTATATTGGGTAAATGTTGTATTAACAGTTGTTTGTTAAAAATGGATCTAATTCACATATGTGATGTAATGCCTAGATTTATAACTTGGATAGTTAATGGAATTAATGGTTACTCGATTAAGTCCCATTGGAGTCGCTAAGCCTTCTTCCAAAGTTGATTTTTAAATCAAAGTTAATTGAAGAATAATTATAATTTATTAACAAGGTTATTAAAGATAATTATTATTTGTTTTAAAGGATAATTAATAATTGTTTTATTAATTATTTAAGGTTAATTATTTTATTAATACGATTATTAAAGGTTATTTAAAATATTTAATTATTCTTTCAAAGTTATTAAACCATTTAAATTGTTTAAAAGTATATTTTAATTATTAATTAAAGTTATCTTATAATGATTTGATTTAAAAGTTAATTATTATTTAAGAATTAATCGGTATTAAAATATTATTATTTTAAAGATAATTTGTTCAAATATTAATATTGTTTTAAGGATAATACATTATATAGTAAACTTTTATAAAAGAGTATTTTCCTAAATTAAACTTGGAAATTTATTTAGAAACTTTATATGCATTATTTTGAGATAATTATTTCGAGAAGTAATGGTATATTTTCATAGCGGAAATCGGGAGGTAGAGATTGCCTAAGCTAAGTTTGGTTTTTCTGTGATAAAGACACAACCATCGAGCTGCGATCCATGGTCGATACCGAATGGCACTTCCATATCTATTTTTTTCAAATAGTTTTCAAGTATTTTTGAAAGAAAGGATTTGCGAATATACTTATCCAGATGAAATAAGCATATGCATGTTTTAAATGAGGAATTAAAATTTATCAAATTTAAATAAAATGAGGCTTATTGATTTCAGTGGGGAATGTAATCCTTGGTTGAATGTTTGTTTATTTGATAGTTAAATAACCAACTATCAAATCTTGACCAAAATATGTAATCCTTCTTAATTTTGGTGGTAGGGAAATATTCCCCACTTAACACCGAAGGATTTTAACTCTAGAAATATTTAGGGGAAACACGAGAATTATATGGTACGGTTACCATCGGGTAGCCATACTATATGTATAAACTTGTGGATCTTCTAGGATAAATGATAAGGAGATCCATCCACTTAAACGGTTAGGGGGTGATCCTCGATCTTATGTATTGTCTGATTATTTCCTAAAGGACTGGTCTTGAGCATTCCGGAAAGGCGACGAATGGTTTTTGGAGCACTCAAGAAATGGAGAGTGTACTCGTAAGAGATGACTCGGAACCCATGACCTACTCCGAAACCATATACGGTAAAATAGAGGAGATGCGTTATATTTTGGGATGTTGAAATCCAGTGGTTCCGTGACTCGTTGGAGTGTGGGAATCTGTGTGAGATTCCAAGATCGATTGAGATGTGGAATTCAGGTGTGATTCCGTGACCTGTTAAGGTGTGGGAGTCCATGTGGGATTCCATAATTTGTTTTGGAGACGGCGCGTGAGCTGGAATGCCGTACGTGGCCTCATCAGCGGAAATGACTAAAACCAGAGATAGGATGCATAGCCCAGGGGCCTAGCTAACCCATGAGAGTGTAGTCGTCTCTCTTTCTAGAAAGTCCCTATCGTTTATTTTATGCAAGTTGGGAGCGATTCACTCGGCCTAGGTGGCCGGCTATGTATTTCCTATATACCTCGGCTAGACAGGTACTGACCCTCGGAAGGATAACTCTGATCCTTGTGTAGGAGGACCGTTCTCGAAGTACTGAGGGCACCTTCGTGGAAATCCTACACAATTAGCGAATGAGCCTTATCAGATTTTGATTTTATGACTAGTATCGTTGTGATGTACACAGCACATGCATCGCAGCTACTTGTTATTATTATTTTGGCGATTAGACACTATTATAATATCAGATGATTTTCTATAAAGGAGTTTTGGTTATCGTAAGGTAAAACCCCGTCCGTTTTTATTTGCAGTAAGGTCTTACGAGACACCTTTGTTTTGAAAAGGTTATTAAACTTTAAGAATCAGTTTGATTGTGTTTCTCACGCTGGTTTAACCAGACTGACCCGCGCGTGGTTTTTCCTAAATGCCCGGGTCAGACCGAGCATATTTCCAGGTTTAGATGGATATTTGAAGCTTCAGGAGAGGAGCTGGAGGCCCAGAGACGTATTCACGTAAATGATTATATTTCCATTGCTCACATTGTTATATATTATTCAGCAATTATGAGGATAGGTTGTTATAACTGTCCGAGCTGAATAGGTTAGTATACTCTGATTGATGTCTATATATATATATAAATTACAGTTTTGTTTTTGTGTAAAGACTTGTTGTATATATATATTATAGATTATTCGTTTCGCTGTGAGATTCTATGTTGTTTAGTTCTTCTGTCTTCTTTCTTTCCCTAACTATCCACCTTTCCGTTCAATTTGGGTTGGACATGTGTGGTTTATTGTTAGTTTAAATTGTATAGAAAAGTGGGTCGTTACACAAGGCGAACTGCTTGGTCTAATAAAATTCCTTCCTTCAAGGTCCACTAACTGCACCGTTAATTCTTTCATCTCAGTCGGCGTTATCCTGCTAGGTGGTCTACTTACAGGTTCGGTTCATGGCAGAAGATCTACTCTAAACTCAATAGCTCTTCTCGGTGGTAGTCTAGTGACCGTCTCAAAGACATCTGCAAATTCTCTTGCTACCCGAACCTGACTTAACTCATTTCCTACCTCCATAGCATTAAGTAAAGCACTAACATTCTGGTCAGTATTCTCTACCGAGATTATCACTCGGTTATGACTATCGGGGTGTCTTAGTGATATCTCCCTATCCTGGCAAATATTCTAGCCTCATACCTACCCAACCAATCCATACCCAAAATGATTCCGATATCAACGAAATCAATAACATACAAATTGCAGGTAAACTTATGACCTAACAAGTCAAGTTCTAAGTGGTCACATCTTAACCCTAGTGTTGCATGCCCTCCTATTGGATTTGCAACCCTTAAGTAACAAGGTAGGTGGGTACTAATCTATAACCTAAATACTGAGATATAAATGAATGTGATGCACCAGTACCAAAAAGTACCATAACTGGAATACTCTGAATCAAAAGCGTACCTTTCATCACAGTTTTTCCTTTATCCACTATAGTAGGCCTAGACGGTCCAATAGCAAAGACCTTTCCTTTGTCCTCCCTAACTGGCTCTGGACACTGATTCTTGTAATGCCCAACTTGATCACAGATGAAGCACTTCACATTCTTCTTGGTTGTAGCTTTCTTTCCATTTCCTGACCGGCATTCATTTGCAAAGTGACCCTTCTTGTCACACTTATAACAAACTATCTCAGCCTTTGACTTCTTAGCAGTATCCCCCTTTTGGGCTCTCTTCTTTTTAAAGAACTTCCTCTTTTTACCTTGAGAACCCTGAGTTCCCACAGGTCTTTCTTAACCAAAATCAGCAAGTAACTCCTCATGGCGAATGGTCATCTCTACCACTACATTACAGGGATCACGGACATGTGTCATGGTAATTCTAACAAGCTTGGGCCTCAATCCCCGAATGAACCTCTCATTCCTTCTAATGTCAGTATCTATAACAGCATATCCATATCGAGACAGCTCTTCAAACTTAGTAGCATACTTGACTACTGACTTCTCTCCTTGCACTAAATCCATAAAATTCCTCATCAGCTCAGACTTAGCAAACTCAAATATAAACTTCTGCTCAAATCTCGTTTTAAAATCAACCCAAGTTAACTGTTCTTCCGGAACTCCGGCGGTGATACTATTCCACCAATGTAGTGCTGACCCCTGCAACTACCTAGTGGCCAACCTCCTCTTTTGCCCATCATTTAGACCCAAATAAGTAAATATATGCTCACAATGCAACAGCCAATTCTGAACCTCTATGGCACTCTCCGTTTCTAAGAATGGTTTTCCACCCAAACTGTGTAATCTCAACTCAGCAAAGCATAATTATTCCCAACTGGAGCCATAGGATTAGCTCCTCCTACATTTCCTGTAACACCAGCAGCATCTCCTGCTTGCATCAAACCAGCAAAGAACTGATACATCGCCCTCATTTCTACTAGTGGATTTCCAGCACTCACATTGGCATCAACATTTTGATTACTAACATTAGCCTGTCGACCCGGGTTCCTTCTGGTAGTGGGTCGAGCATTTCCATTAGTTGTGGTGCTACCTCCATCGAGATTTCCTTTTTCGTTTCCTGCTTACATATCTCCTTTCTCGTAAATCTGCATACGAGCCTTAGTAAGATGCAGAAGAATAGTTTAAGAGAGAGGGGAATACGTACTTATATATATAACTATATAAATCAAATACAAGTACGTTACTATAGCATTAACCCAAACCCCAATCTTATTATCTGATTTATTGGACTACGTTTGAAAAATCCTTTTAGGTTTATGTTTCTTTTAAAGTTTCATAAACCTGGCTTTGATACCAACTTGTAACATCCCCCTACTTGGAGGCCCAAAACTAACGGCTACAGATGCTACAGTCATCAATAGTTATTAATCCTCAACGACCAGATATGGCGATATTAGATACATTGATACACAGAAACATAAGAATATGGAAAAAATTAAACAGTAAACAAGTTCCACATTTCCATTTCAAAATATTCCAAATTGATTACATAATCCCAGTTCGCAGACCACTTTCAGATAACATATAATTATTACAAAATACGCTAAGAGCGACATATGAAGATGCCCCTTGGTTGATCAGAGTATATAATAAGGCAAGAAAAAAACTTTGCCTTTATAATCAAAACACACAACGGAAATAAAAGGACTAATAACAAACTTGCCTCCTACATGTCCTTGGAAGCTTTATTCGTCTAAAAGAACACCTGGAAACCTTAACTCTCAACCTATTCAAAATCAATTGAGTACCCGAGAGTTTAAGGGGAAAACAAAAACTTCGAGTCAGACATAAAGCCTGGTATAAATAATAATTTACCATCTCAAACTATTTAGATATCTAGTGAGACCACGCCGCTTAGCGGAATGGGTTTTCCCCTCACTAGTATCCTAAAACATTTATAAAACCATATACTGTGCTCCTACATCCACAATAGTTAAAACATAGTATTCAAAAACATTATTATGATATGCCTCAATTATCATCCCCATTCACTCTGACTATATGTCTCAATTATAGTTTCTAGGATTACTATTAACCTGCTAACTGTTTATGGACTATCTGTCCAATATCATAGTTTTCATGGGATCACTAAGAACCTATTGGTAACTCCAATATCTTATTTATTATTCTACTTTTCATAGGCTAACTAGGAACCTATTGAGTAACTGTCAATATCTTAATCCGGTTATAGTTTTCACGGGCTAACTACAAACCTACTGGCCCCTGCCAGTATCAAATCATAATTTTCATGGGCTGACTATGAACTTATTGGCCCCTGCCAATATCTTTAATTAAGATTTTAACATTTCTTAAGTTATACTCGCTGTTGGGTCAACCTAACAGGTTATTCTGCCCTTCCCCAAAGTACTGTTATGGGTTAATTACAATGTGAATAAATATATAAAGAAGTAATACTTCTAAAATCTTTAGTTATGCCGTGGTATTTCCATTTTAAAAGTTAGAGTGGGTTATTTGTTTTGAAACTTTAAAACATCACCTTTGAAACTTTTGAATGACCTCCTTCGAAAGGATAAGCTTATTTTCAAAACATAATAAACATACCTTTCGAAGTCCTTGTTAAACATTCACTTTCGAAACCAATGGTACCTTTCGATGGTATCAAAATATTCCTTAAAACATAGCTTCGAAACAAATAAAAGTACCGTTTTGAAAGCATTGGGTTTACTCTTTAAAAACATTCTTTGGGTCAAAATTATTATATATGAATGTACCTCTTTTGAAACCAATTATAAAATTGTTTTGGGAAAAAAGTTGATGGTGTCGGAACCATCTAGTCGAAAGCAATCACCTTTTAAATTAAAACATCAAAGGTATAGTCCAAATCCTCTTTCGACTTCATTGCCTTCAAAACCCCCAACCCTTCGAAAGCATTCAGGAAAAAGTCTTAGTTTAAGTTAAAACAAAGAGAACCCTTCGACAGCATAGATGGCTTTAATACAGTCAAAAGAAGAAAATTTGCGGCTGGGTTTTGACTTGGTCGAAACGAATCCTTTCGAAAGCTCTTATTTAAGGAGAAAGGTACCCCTTCGAAAGCTAATACTTCAATAAAATAAAGCAACCTTCCCCAAAAGCTATTTGTATAAACCTTTTCGAAAGTATATGTTTCGACTGTTTCGAAAGCTTTAAGTAAAACAATGCAAGAACTTAGCTTTTGAAACAGAATATGGTTTCGACCCTAACGAAAGCATTGCTTTCGACACCCTACCTTCCGCTACCCACCAATTCACTTCATACCAATACCATTGATACCATGTGCATTGGTTCCAACTATGTGGGTTTCGATTGAGATGGTTTTGACTGAGATGGTGCGGAGGTAAAAGAGTCAAAAGGTACTACTATTTGAGGTGAAACCCACTTTTCTGGATTAAAGGCTGAAATGTAGCAACTTTTAGTAATTACTTTATAACCGCTTGCTTATTTATAAACCTTTGATTGGTTGCTATATAACTTTTCCAATACTTTACAATTGTAATCGCCGCATTTAACCATATCTAAATCAAAAAAATTATAATGTTTAAGCCTTTCCATTAACAAAACTAGTATTCGCAAGTAAGTCCCTCTCTTGAAGTAATTTATTTTCCCTAGTAAATCAATTGGGAAAAATCCTCAAAAATCACAAAAATTCAATTTTATCATGTAATCAAATATAATAAAATTTCAGACCCAATTTCTTCCTGAAATACTCATAATGAATTTTAAACCCAATATTATCATATTTTCCTTTAGAAATTCCTAATAAATTCTCTATAGCTCGGAAAATTTTGAAAATTAAAACTCATCTCAAAAATTATGTTTTAATTAACATAATTTTTTTACATGGCATTCTAAAATTATAAACTCTCTGTTTTACTTTAAAACCATGCTAATTCATATATAAATGAATTAAAATAAATCAACCATAACATAACTCAAGCATATCATCATCCATAGCATCATAAAAATGAATTTAATCATAATCCGAAAACATATAATTATAGAATAGAATAGAGGTGGTATAAGAATTATTATTCACCCTAGATATGATATGGAATTTGAGATTTGTTATTGGTTAATCCTTCCTAACTTTGATCCTTAGCTTTAGATTGAATTTTCCTCTTTTCCTCCTTGTTAATGGCCGACTCTAATTTAGGTTTATGGTTTTTATTTGTGAAAGTGAGAAATGAAACGTGAATGGACAGTTACAAAGAAGTATAGTCATGTAAGATAAAATGGCTATTTACTAATATGCCTATGTGTAAACTAAATAACCTTTAAACCAATTTAAAGTCCATTTATTTTATTATTAAGCACGACCCTTTATATAATTTATTCAAATCTCAATCCCCTTATCATCACTGTTCTATTTAATTTATCTAATTAAATTTGTTGAATAATGTTATCAAAATTATGGATGTTAAAGAAATTCGGCCCTTTAACAAACTTATAGCCTTCTTCATAGGGATATCAATCAAACTCAATCCAAACTTAGCTAGCTTCATGAACTTACTGATATACTCCTTCAAAGTGGAGTCTCTCTGCTTAAGTTGTACAATTTCCAACTGCAAACTTACTTCAGCTCTGGACATGAATCGTCGCTCAAAGCGAGTTCTGAATTCAGCCTAAGTTATTCTTTCCTCAGCATTATCCTCAACCACTATTGATCACCAGTCCAGCATCTCTCCTTTAAGATGCCATGTGGCCATCCTCCTCTTGACCCGGTCTTCCCATCCAAGCTCCTGAAATATACGCTCACAGTCATTAGTCCAAGCCTTTATCTCTACAAAACCTTCAGCTCCCGTATACAACCATCCTTCCATATTTTGGAAGTCTTCACACATTTTGGGGAGTTTAGTGGACGATGTGTTATTTTAGCAGGTGGAGCGACGGGTGCCGTTGATGCAGCTTGCTGAGGAATGGAAACTTTCCCTACATGCTTTAATTATTGTTTGAACCATTCTAGTATCCCCTAATGATTGGTATTTCTAGGGTAGAGGGATTCCTAGCCTCAGGGAATGGTTTTCATCCATAATCAACTATCTGTAGGTTGAAACTTTTAGTCATAACTTCCTAAGATAATATTAATTGCTGAAATAAAAAATTGCCTAGTGAATTTGCGTATGTTCGAATAAGTGTACATATGTAGTAGGGTTTTGAAAATTACTTTCAAAAATAACAAATACGCACTCTTATGTATACGTATCCCCGTTGATCGGGTAACCTAAGCTCTGATACCAAATACAACAACCTGCCATAAAACAAACCTATTTTTCGACCAAATAAAAACCCAACGAACCTTAGGTCCATTCCAATGCTGGTTGTTGGTTGGTAAAATTGATACAATGAACAATACATAGAGCTATTTATCCATGCTATCAGAATCTCACAGCGGAAACGATAAAATATAATATCAGAAATATGTACCCATTTCACAATAAATCTAAATCTCAGAAGTACAACACATCATCCCAACTATCCAAAATAAAGCATCTCAAAATAACATTAATGTCTAAAACTGGGTACATCAAAATATACTGAAAACATAAATAGATCGATAAATTGCCACAAGACTTCGGCTCTGCCTTCATCTCCAAAATCAGCATCGTCTCCCTAACCTGTGTGTTGTAACGAGGAGGGGGTCAGAACAAAAATACTTGATGAATGAAAATCTCAAGTCTTACCATAATAGTATCTGGGCAGTATCATTTAGATAAGAAATATGTTTTACGCACCCTTTACTATATCCTACCAAGTATACCTCCAATTATAAGCCCAAAGGCTTTTCTAGTCCAACTCCATAATGTACCTTCTACTGTAGACCAAAGGCCCTTCCTAGTCCGATGCAACTACCGTCAATCATGTCCTAACAATGTAAGAGAAAATACTCGAGCCACTTAATACCTCTTTAAAGGGAATTAGGCAGACTCTGACCATTTAATACCTGTATCCTAGAAAGATCCTCGTCATTTAATACCTAGCCCAAGGCAGACCCCTCCTTAGTACTCCCTAAGTGACATCGCATGAAATCTCATCAGACCACTCATACGTTAACCCCAAAGCGGACCCCTCTTGATATTTCTCACTACCGCACCAAAACGATAATTTTGACCATTTGATACTTCTTGAGTAGGAAGGAGGCATACCCTACAACAGCTACTTAATACCCCCAACCCTAAAGCAGGCTTACATTATGTAACATGTAATCCAAACTACGACATCTCGTATTAGTCCGACTATTCGTAGGTGCTTGCAGCCAAATTAGCCAGGCAAACTTACCCAATAAAATTAGGACTAACCTCGCGTCCTCCATGAGTACTTATTATAGATGATGTCTCACATCAGTCCTGAAGTCACATTGCTCGTAACTAAATTAGCCGGGCAGACTTTTGTGCATTTTTGACTGACCTCGCATCCCTATAACTTAGTCATATTTCCTCTCTCCTAACATCTACCATATATACCTCACCATATTTCGCAGTAAGGCCACATAAGGAAATCTTCTTATTCTGCCTTTAATTATAGATTAATTTCCATAATTATCCTTAACTTCCTTCCTATGAGTTTTATTGCTATTTACTAACATATTTATTCTACACAGTTAATACGTTATTAATTATAGGCTAATATTATTTTTATATATATGCAACAATAAGCTAACTAATATATATTCCTAAGCATGCATAAAATATTCACGTCCTATACTAATTGTTAAATTGTCAAAACTTTCAAATTTATACAAGTCTAACTCCATACAACAACTTACCAAATAGCTAATATCCTTAGCCAAACAAATAGACTTGCATCAACAAAATCAAATACCAAATTTATTTTATATTAATATAGCATAATCAGTGCCTCTATTTTAAGGAATAAAATTTATAACTAAAACCTTTTATATTCTATTCAACTTTTCATACATGAACTTGAAGTGAAAAAGGGATTTATATTTAAATTATGGAAATATGGAGTGTAAAATACGAATAGGAAAATTCGTACCTTACACGCCATTTTCTAACTTATTTTGCTTTTAGAACCCTTTAGCACATCAGTAGAGAAAAGTTGGAAGTGGAATAAAATATAAAATATTCAAATCGTAATACAAAAAAAAATCTACTATTTTAATAAAAAACAATTGAGATGCCAATAAACATAAGAATTGACATTTCGTTTAGGGGAATTTTAGCGTTTTAGTTTTAGGTTTTCATGAACAAAATTGAAAGCATAAAACAAATTCAAACTCTACTATAGAAACACTAAAATTTGAAAAACTAGGATTTCCACTCATGGATAATTTGGTTGCCTCCTTTTTGGATTTGATTCACACCCGTTCCTAATTTCTCCTTCAGATCCCTTCCTTTTAGCATGAACAACAATTGGATTGTATATAAATTAGGTTCAGAATAAGAGATAAGGGAAGAATAGAATTAGAAATCGAATATTTAAATATTTAAAATCCCTTACCTGAAAATCCTAAGTGATTCTGAATCGTAGAGAAGAAGAAGACTGACATAGCTTCGCAAGCGTTTTAAATATTTTTGTGAATAAAACTGAGGAGGCCAGCCTCCTATTTATAGTAGTAAAAAGGTGTTTGGATCGTAGGATTTAAAATAATAAAATCTAGGACGTTCGTGTCTAAATTAACTCTAGCCGGCACTCGTTCACTGGTCGACTGCTCACCCTTAAGCGGTTGATCAGTCGGGTGTAGAGGGTCGGCCGGTCCTCTATTTTTGGATGCTATTAATTTCTTTCCATTTGTTTTAATTTATTTTCTATTATTTAATAATTAACTTTAACCTTTATTTTAAAGTTACTTAAACCCTAACGTTAAATCATTTATTACGCATTTAAGTTTCAAACTAAATCATAAATTACCCATTTAAGTTTCAAGCGTTAACATTAATTAAAAATTTGAATTTGAATTCCGTTCGAATTATTATAAATTTGAAAACTTTAAACGTCTACAAGTTTTCAGTTTAAGCTATGATTATAAAACTTTATATATGAAAATTGATAAGAAAATTGAAATGAACGCAATGGTGTAATTTTCATGGCCAAAATTCGACATTTACAAAATTTCCATTTTTAACAATATTTTAATTAATTAATTTCTTATTAATTTTTACAGGGTGTTACAATTCTCTTCTACTAAGTTACAAGTTCGGGAGGAGTCTAGATTGGACCTTAAACTCTTTATTCAACATACAAGGTGCTCTTTATTGGCTATGTTTTAGTACTGATCTATTTTCATAACTATTTCATATCTATACATGTTGTTCATTTCAGTTGTGTTGCTTATATATTACATACTATAACAAATATATATATAATTGTTATCTAACATTGCACACACACACACACGTATATATATATATATATATATATATTTAAATTGATTAAAAAAAGCTTATATACATATAAAACACATGTATGCTTACGACCATTTAAAAATAAAAAAATTTGAAATTGAAAATTCTTTTACTTAACTATTAAAATTTAAAATATGAATTTTGAATGTTGTGTATATATATTCAAAAAATTGATTTTTTCATATATATATTTAATTCCTAAATTAAATAATAATATAAATATATTTTAAACTTTTAAATTATTAATGTATGTTTTAAAATGAAAAAGTAAAAAACTTTTGATGTAAATCCATGCTGATTTGCATTATAAGAAAATACAAATCCATACTAATTAAAACAATATGTGTGTGTATATATAATAAAACTTTATACAAATCCATAATAATTTGTAAAATAATATTTTTAACAAAAATATTTTGGCCAAAAAAATATTTTTTTTTACATATGTAATTATATTTACTAATTAATAGATTATAAATAAAAAAATTAAAACTAAACATAAAATATTTTAGTTGTTTATTTTTTTGAGAAAAATGAGTGATCCTCACAAGGAGGAGAGCACTCATATACTTTTATTCCACACTTCAAAAAGAGCTGCCAATAAGCCTTGTAGGTAGCAAAAACCCTCATACAAAAATAGAGAAAAAATAAAAATTGCTCCCCAAAACCTATGTAACTAAAGACTCACACTAATCAAACTACTTGTAGAATCCAAGGTCCGAAACATCTTCGAAAATATAGCAGTCTTCAATACATCTCTTACCTTGCATCTAAAAAAAGTCCACATGCTCATCCTCGACATCAACACCTGATAAAGCCTCAAAACTCACACTGCATCTACTCAAGCTGCACACAGTCTCCAAAAGAACAATCGCCATATACTCAAGACTCAAGTTGTTTCTTAAAACAGACTAGAAGTCTGAATTTTTAACAATCTAGGACTTCTTCTAATATTAACTCCTACTTTTACTATATTTAGAAGTACGAGTAGAATCACAAGCTTGGGGTAAGAGGAGATAAAAAATTTCTTACAGTAGCTAAGCAGTAGTACAAAATAAATTTGAATGGCTCAATATAAAAATATATAGTCTTACACGTCTTCCTGTTACCAAAGCTATCATTCTCTACTAAACAATAGACAACATTAACCTTAAGCTTATCATGACAGCACGCATATCACTATCCACATAATTACAGGAGCATGCCAACTTACTATTAGCCGTATAACTCCTATATTCAACAATTTGCCTAATGTTAAGACACTGAATAGACTCATTAATCAAATCATTATTAACAAAAACCTGGACCGACACATCATTAAAACACACATTCATACCAACAGCCAAATTCACACCATTGGAAACCTGTGCCTAAGCTGACACCAACAAGTCACACCCCTTCGTACAATCCTGCTTCACCCCAACAAAAGAATCAAAATCAACAAATCGCAAGAAGTCCTGCCCCAAGGACCTCTACCCCCACAAACCAGTGAATATTATAGCAGGCAACAGATGAGGAACCAAGAACTATCCCGCATAGATGAACTGAGGATTAATGCAGACGACACCCGATACACTGATGAAGCTTTTACAGTAGCATCATAACCCTCTTCATCAAAAGCCTCCACCATACTAACAATACTGTCTTCCATAATATCCACATGTGTATCCTTATGCACCTGTATCTTGTGCATATTACCATGCACAACAGAAATGTGAATCTCAGCCAAAACACTGACATCATCAACAACCATTTCCTCCACAAAATAGTGATCACCCATATTTACAACTATATATTTTTGCAAATGGGAGAAACCATGCAAACTGACGAGTCTCTACAAACTGGCGTATCATTTAACTTTATTAGAGAATGAGATAAAGGATTGAATACAGAAATTAACGCAAGCAAATATAGCCGAACCAGTTGAGCCAAGGTTGAACTAATCTAGTGCCAAGGGCAAGGCTGTAATTTACACAACTATGGAGAGGGCCGAAGAAACGATATATATATATATATCAGTGTATGTTTTCACTTGTAACAAAATATCAAAATCAATAAAGTAATCATTTCTCTTTTATGGTATCAGAGCTCTACACTGCCTAACATCAATCTGATCATCACAACACCCCTCTGATAGCCCATCTTCATCATATAGAACGTAGCTGTGTTGTCTAATCTTTTCTCCTCTTAGAAAATTATCATCATCTAGGAGATATTCTCAACCAATCTGACTAAGATCTCAGTGATTTCAGTTCAAGAATCCAACTCATAGATATTCAGTGCCTCGCCAGAGAAGACTGATCAGAAAGATATCATTATCTTAGTTCTTGGCTGCACCAAAAGATCATTAGAGACAGTCCGTTCATCTGATCAGATTCTTATTCAATGGCAGGAGATGACGATGATACATCTTATACAATATCACCACCTCAAGCCACTCACCACCTATACCTCTGAAATTGAAGAAATCACTAAGAAAATCATCAATCCGAGAAGTGAACTCATCAACATACAACTTGATGAAAGCAATTTCTTGCTCTGGAAGTATCACATTCAGACTGCCATAAGAGGATACGGCCTAGAAGAATACATTCTTAGCACATCTCCAATCCCTACAAAGTTCATTACAAAAGAAGGAGAGGTAATCAGCAATAAAGAATACATAATATATCAAAGACAAGATAGTCTACTAAGTACATGGCTACTATCAACAATCAATGCAAGCTTGCTACCACATATAATAGGATGTAACACCTCTCATGAAATCTGGACTACAGTAGAGCAAATATTCAATGCTCGGTCATCAGCAAGAATCATGAACTACAAAAGGTAACTGCAAAATATACGTAAAAACGAAATGTCAACGAGGGAATACTTATTAAAGGTGAAAACCTTATGTGATGTGTTAGGGTCATCAGGCCACAAAGTTTCTATTACTGGTTATTCTAAATGGACTGACTGAAGAATACGAATCAATTATTGCAGTTATCTCATCAATAGAAACACTGCCAAGTATATCATATGTGCATTCTGCATTACTTGCATATGAAGGGAGACTCAAACAAAGAAAATCATTTAATTCAGACTTTAGCATCAATTATGCATCCAACTCATCAAATTTCAAATTCAAGAATCAAGAAAGAAATCACAATGCAAGAAATGATCAAAACAATCAAAGAAGTGGTCAGACTTATAGAGGCAGAGGCAGATGGAATAACAACACCAATAGAGTCAAATGTCAAATTTGTGAAAAATATGGTCACACTGCCAATAGATGCTACTTCAGATTTGATCAGAACTATTCAGCAGGCTAACAAGCAAGCAGTAGTCAAAGAAACTATCAACCAAATTTTAACATGGTGCACACAAGTTAGGAATTCAAGAATCAGGGGAAAACTCCAAGATCCAAGGAGATGTTAAAGTTCTGGCTAGACCAGAAGATATAGTGAATGAAGCATGATATCCAGATTCAGGTGCAACAAATCATATCACTAACAACCTACAAAATCTAAATCTAGGCAATAAAGAGTACAAAGGTACACAGTCTATTTTCATGGATAATGGCAACTCTATTAGAATTTCTCATATTGGCAATGCAAGTATCAGAGGCAAAAGAGAATTACACTTGAATAATTTACTTCGAGTATAACAAATTAAAAAGAATCTAATGAGTGTTTCTCAATTTGCCAATGATAATCAAGTTTATTTTGAATTTTATCCAAAAATTTGTATGGTCAAAGACTTGCTAAGCAAGGATATTTTATTACAGGGTAAGGTAAATAATGGGCTTTACATGTTCAATTTGATGAAGAATAAAAAGGATGTTGTTGAAAGAAACTGGTGTAACTACACAAGCTCTTATGAAAATGTAAATGACAAAAGTATTTTTGATGTATGGCACTGTAAACTTGGACATCCAAGTGTTAATGTTGTAAGACAAGTTCTCAGGAACAATAATATTCATTTTAAAGATGTCACTTTACCATTCATATGTACATACTATCAACTGGGAAAAAGTCATAAAATGGCATTTCCCAAATCTATAACTGAATATAACAAACCACTTGAAATGGTGGCTGTTGATTTATGGGGACCAGCCCCATCAATTCAGACTATGGATATAAATACTATATTTCATTTGTTGATGCATTTTCTAGATTTACTTGGATTTATTTCTTAAAGTCAAAGGCTGAAACATATAATTCATTAGTGTAGTTTACTAACATAGTAGAGAAGCAAACCAGTCAACCATTAAAAATTATGCAAACGGATGGTGGAGCTGAATTCAAACCACTAACAGACTATTTTGCAAAGAAAGGAATGGTACACAGAGTTACCTACCCTCATACCTCAGTGCAGAATGGTCTAGTAGCAAGAAAACACAGGCATATTGTTGAGATAGGCCTTACACTTCTAGCACAAGCTTCTTTACCCATTAAATTCTGGCCAGATGCCTTTTCAACATCAGTATCCTTGATAAACAGACTTCAACAAAGGTGTTGAAATTTAAAGCCCCCAATGAAGTTCTTTTCAACACTAAAGTGGACTACTCAAGCCTGAAAACATTTGGATGTCTCTGCTTCCCATGCTTAAGACCATATAATGCTCATAAGCTCAGTTTTATATCTGCACCCTGTACATTCCTGGGATATGCAATGCAACAAAAGGGATATAAGTGTTTAAGTAATAATGGTAAAATAATTATTTCTAGACATGTTGCTTTTAATGAAAATGTTTTTGCTTTTTCAGGGAAAGATGTGAAAGTCAATCAAAAGATATATACAGTGCTAAAGTATCTATACCTCCAATACCACTTTATAGTAAGGAATGTGAAGGAAAAGCATATGCTACCACAAACTGTGAAGCTAATGAGCAAAATGAATCAAAGCAAGCAAGTGAAGCATCAAGACATACAGGCAATTCGGTTAGTTATAATCATGACAATGAACAAATATCAGATCATGAGCAAGAACTTCATGAAGATAATAATCAACATGAAGTCACTCAATCACATAAGTCAACACCTGCACAAACTGGACATCATATGATAACAAGATCAAAGAGAGGTATTTTCAAACCCAAAGTATATACAGCAACTTCAAAACCTGAAGAACCAGTCACATATGAACAAGCATCAAAAAGCAACAAATGGAAAAATGCAAAGATCGAAGAATATCAAGCTCTCATGAAAAATAAAAATTGGGATCTAATGCAGAGACCAGAACATCAAAATATAATTGGGTGCAAGTGGACATTCAAGTTAAAGAAAAATCATGATGGAACCATCAATAAATACAACGCAAGGCTTGTGGCCAAAGGATACACACAACAGTATGGATTTGACTTTACAGAGACATTTTCCCCTGTAGTGAAACCAACTACTATAAGAATTGTTCTCACCATTGCACTACATAAGAACTGGAGAATAAGGCAACTAGATATAAATAATGCTTTCCTAATTGGAATCTTAAAGAAGAAGTGTACATGGAGCAACCACAAGGATTCAAGCAGAGCAATGATGAAAACATGGTATGCAAATTAAACAAAGCAATTTATGGATTAAAGCAAGCACCTAGAGTATGAAATGATAGACTAAAAGCAACTTTGATACAACTGGGGTATGCAGCAACCAAATCAGATAACTCATTATACATAAAGCATCGTGGAGATATTGTTACTTTTATACTAGTCTATGTGGATGATTTTATAATCACTGGAGACAATCAATCAGAAGTTAACAAGGTGGTTCAGCATTTAAATCAAGAATTCAGTATCAAAGACTCAGGTGAATTGAATTACTTCCAGGGCATAGAAGTGAAGAGAAAATTCAATTCAGAAATCACACCGA
This sequence comes from Allium fistulosum, assembly GCA_030737815.1. Lineage (NCBI taxonomy): Eukaryota > Viridiplantae > Streptophyta > Magnoliopsida > Asparagales > Amaryllidaceae > Allium > Allium fistulosum. Next base: position 94,138,645 of record CM060905.1, read on the forward strand.
GTCAAAAGAAGTACATCACAGAGGTTCTCATTAAAAGCAAAATGGATCAAGCTAATCCATTACTCACACCAATGGCAAGTAATCTACATCTATCCAAGTACAGAGGTGAAGTTATGTGCAATGAAAAACAATATCGAAGCATTGTTGGAGCACTTCAATACATAACCATAACAGGGCCAGAAATAACATATAGTGTCAACAAAATAAGTCAATTCTTGCAACAACAATGCGATGAACATTGGAAGGCAGTAAAAAGAATACTTAGATATTTAAAAGGCACAGCAAGTCATGGATTACATCTAAAAGCAGGAAATAATTTAAACATGTAAGGGTTTGCAGATGCAGACTGGGCCGGTGATCCAAACGACAGACATTCAACTAGTGGTTACTGTATATACTTGGGTGAAAACCCTATTTCCTGGTGCTCCAGAAAGCAGTCTACAATATCACGATCGAGTATGGAGGCGGTATACAGAAGTGTTGGTGCTGCAATAGCTGAAATCATTTGGATAGAATCACTACTGTATGAACTAGGGTTTCCAGTAAAACAAAAATCAATAATTTGGTGCGACGATTTATGTACCGTGTCACTATCAACAAATCCAATCTTGCATTCATGAACAAAACATATGAAAATCGATCTATATTTTTTTCGTCAACGAGTTATCAACGAAAAGCTAGGCATAAATCACTTACCAGCCACTTACCACAGAGCCGATCTACTTACCAAATCGCCATCGAGGAAGAATTTTGAAAGATTGAAGCAGGAGATCAAAGTTTTTGATGGCGGCTGAAGAAAAACCCTAGATCAATTTGAGGTGGAGTATTAGAGAATGAGATAAAGGATCGAATACAGAAGTTAACATAAGCAAATATAGCCGAACCAGTTGAGCCAAGGTTGAACCAATCTAGTGCCAAGGGCAAGGCTGTAATTTACAAAACTATGGAACGGGCCGAAGAAACAATATATATATATATATATATATATATATATATATATATATATATATATATATATATATATATATATATATCAGTGTACCGATACAATTGTTTATGTCTGTTTTCACTTGTAACAAAATATCAAAATCAATAAAGTAATCATTTCTTTTTTAGACTTAGCCATATCACTAACCCACATAGCAACAGCAGGTGAATCTCTACAAATACTAACTTTGTATATATTCATAGGAACATCATTCCTATCAACAAGAACGACATCACTAAATCTCTGTTCCACCTCCCCGTTATTACTCGAACAACTGCCCAAGACCTATCATCATTCAAATCCTCCTGACACTGGTCCGCATTCAAACTTTTATCATCCAGGAAGTTTAAAACATCAAAGGAATTTGTTGCAACTGACTCAAAATTCACTCTTTTATTAAATTTACTTTTAAACTACTTATTTTTTTGTGTACAAAATCAAAACTCGTCCCTTGCAACAGCTCTTCACAAACATAATTCGACCTTAAAGAAACCAAGTCCTGGATGATGTTCAAATCTGATCTCATAATATCCGGATCCAAGAATACTGGATCAGAATAAGAAACACATGAATTCACCTTCTTGTCAACAACAGAAACAAAAGAAGCATCAGAATCATACAACTCCTTCCGTATCTGGATCAGAAACACTGACATCTGAATGAACATCCTTATCTGAACAAAGACTAGGATCCTCAAATTTATCTCTGAAGTTTCAGCCAATATTCACTTGGTTAATCACTTCAAAGCGTTTAAACAGTTCCTCAAGAATCTCAATACCTCCACTTCTTTGTAATTAAAGATGATCCAACAAAATTCTTTTCAATTTCATACATTTTAATACAAATTGGAAACCGTGGTCAGTTATAGATAATTCCTTCTTCTCTCCTGCAAAAGAACAGAGTTTCCTCGATCACTTGTTACTTCTATGCCCTAATAGACGACTGAAGCAACGAATGGGATTACGACATTCAACAGTAAGATGAGAAAAGTCCGTACATCTAAAACAATATCGCTTCCCTCTCCTTCTATCAATCCCATTCTTGAATAAAGGCTTCCTGGAGGAAACTTGAGAGAAAGAAGGATTTGATTCCTTGACTACCCAAGAAAAAGAATGGTAACCAGAAGAATCTGGGGCAAATGAGAACGAATTGGAATATATTTAGGGAGCGGAATAAGGAAAAGAAGGAAAAGAAGATGGGAGAAAGGAGAAAGGAGCTGCGGAAATTAAAGACACACGAAAGGGTTGTTCTTTGATTACTAATTAAAATATTTTAACTGTTTATTTAAAAAAGTATATATACGTTTATTTATACATGCGCACGCACATATATATATCTGTATCGGTGTGTATCAATATTTGAAATTTGAATCTAAATTTAAAATAGATTTTTTTCTCCTCTATATAGTTCTGGGGTCTAAATTTAAAACTATCATAAGATATTTTTGATATTAATTTAAATTGTTTTGAGTTAGTCAATATTTTTTAAATAAACAAAATCAATATACAAATGTTACACACACACAGATATATACATATATGTATGTATATACGTATAAATGCATGTGTGTATAATAAATTAATTATGGACATCAAATATGTATATAAAGGAATAAATTTGTCCATTGCGGTGTAAATTCCATCTATTACATGCGGCCACGTTAAACCATGCATACTTCGATATGTTGCACGTGAACTACACATACATATATATTTGTATACACCTATACATTATCTATTTAATAAATCAAATCAAATCTTTTATGTATGAAATTAAATAAAATAAAGATTTTATTTAAAATTATTTAGATCGGATCTCAAATAATTTAGTCTTCATATGCCTAATAAGATCTAAAAATGGGATTTTTCTTTGAAATTCATCTATTAATCCCATTGCAACCCAGCCATGTTCTTTCAATGGTATCTGTAACAACTCTGTTTTCGAAGCCGTAATATTATGCAAATTTAATTAAAATAAAAATGTCCATGTTTGGTTTTTTGATAACTATTATTTTGAAATTCACCTTTTACTTAATTGGGGTCTATTTAATAATACATTTTTGTTTTAACAATTTGAATTAATTAATAAATTCTTTTAAGGAAATATTCAAATTGGATATAATGTTATTGTTAAATGTAAAATATTTTAAAGTGCAAATAATTTTATATATCTTAAATAGATAAAAAGAAGTTTTATTTGATATTCAACAAAATCAATAAATCGACGAAGATGAATAAATTTATTATATCAATACATTGAATAATTGAAAATAAGTTTATTTGTGTTGATATATTGAGTAATTAAATAGAGTAAACTAATATTGAATTGAATAGAGTTGTGCAGTTATTGAATTATATTCGTAGAGTGAACTGTAAATCAGTTTAAATTGAATAGAAATATAATTATACAAAAATTTAAATGGTTACTAGAAAAATAAAATAAAGAGAAAATAAAAGGGAAATAGAAAAGAAAGGAGTTTGAATTTTAGTCCCAAATCAACCAACCAATTCCTCATTTTCAAACTCAAATCCATACCTCTCATTCCCCAAACCCATTTCCTCTGAAGCTTGCCCTAACCCTCTTTCAAAAATCAAAATCGAATAAAGAAAAAAATGACAATGAGTGAATGAATCGCGATGGTGGTTGTCGCATGCAAGGGAGACGATTCGTGGTCGACGTCATGAGGGAGGAGGCTGTGCGATGTCTAGCGACACGTGTGCTAGGACAGGTGGCATCGAGAGCGACTTCGTGCATGTGAGGTGATGGAGGTGCGGAGCCAAGAGCCGTGTGGTTGTCGATGTTCAACGAAGGATGCACGTGCTTCGAGGTTGTTGTTCATCGGGTGATGTGTGAAGGAGTGACGTTTTGATGTCGTCGATGATAGCTAGGGTTTTGGGAGACAAATTAATTTGGGATCTTGGGTGTAGGCTGAATAAAAAATTTAGGAATCCAGCACGCTAGTGGGTTAAGGTGAGTTATTTTATTAACTCCTACATCTAAATTAGCTATATCCCTTTTTGTATGCCTTGTTTTAGTTATGAATTACGTTAATAGGTGGTAGTGATTGAATGACATGATTGAAACACAATTGCATATTATAGTTCAATTAGTTTGGTGTTCGAATTGATTGATTTGTGTGTTTGAAATATTGGATTTGAATCGATGATTGATTATGAAATAGCATGTATGTTGAAAACCATCAAAATGCATTTTGTAGCTAGATTATATGATGGTTGTCCATTGTTTGAGCGATCGGAGTTGTTGGAAAGAAACTCGGATTGCTAAATAATTCCATATTATGGAATGATATTTTATAGAGCGATGTTGGCTCTAAAAGATGAATTTTTGATGGATACATTATTTGAGTTGTTTAAATGCTTTAAAAGATTCTGAAAATGAGATTTTATCTATTTTGATCCTTATTGGAATTTAGTTAATAGAATATAGTTAAATTATTAACTTATTTCTTATATCAAAATTTCTAAATAAAGCTTTTAAAGATGAGTAATACTTGTTTGATTTTTTTTTAATTTTCCATTTACAAGTATATAATTTTTAATATGTTTTAGAGGCAAAAGTTAAGATATGGTATTATTTTAGAATGGTGGTTATGAAAGTAATAAAGTCGATCTCAAGTGATTTTAGTTAAAAAGTTGTTTAAATGATTTTTGAAAAAGTTTAAAAGTCTTTGGAAATTTCATACTTATATTTTAAAATAAAATCTTTATCTCTTTTCTTTTTAATTACAAGTGAATAAGCTATGAAATCATTTTCTATTGGATTTCGTGTTTTTCTATGAAACAAAGAATTTTAATAAACGTTTGAATTGTCGGATTGGTATGAGACTTTTTGTATAATTCTTTCATTTATTATTATAATTTGTTAAATAGAGTTTGAGTGGAATTTACTAGCTTTTAGTAAATACTGGAATTATCACTTTCTGGTATGGGATAGTTTGTTAAGTTTTTGTAATTACCAAATCGAAAGTGATTTACACTAGAGTTGTATTATCTTAGGGTGTTCGGATTTCAGGCCGATAGATCCCTGAGAGTCGATACATTCTTCTATTTGGGTTGGCGGACCTATTTTGGAGTGTTAGACTTATTATGATGTAACACGGCTGCTCTTTCGTTTCTTGGACAAGTGTTACATGCATGATTTGTCTATAGACCGGATGACTAATACCTATTAGTTTATTTCTTTGTGTACATTTTGGATGATGTTTGCCTATATTTATTTCTGATGGGTAAATTCGCATAGTAGTCTATTTTGATACGTTAGACTTATACATTATATGGCGGGGTCTATTTTGATACGTTAGACTCCGTGTCGTTGTATTAAACTGATAGTTGACTACCATTATTATTTCATTAGCGATGATTTTTCTTCAGAGATTTGGCTCTGAAGAATTTTGAATTGTTATTACCATATTTTTGATGATATCCATTTGAGACTTGATATGAATTTATGAAATGGTGATTTTGATTGATATGCTTATAATGATTACTTGGTTTTAGGCATATTTCTATTATGGCTTATTTTATCGTTAAGTCATATATTTATGATATAAGTATCTCACTTTTTTATTAGATATAGTCTCGACCCCTTTATTTTAAAATACTCAGGTCAGGCCGAGACTCTACAGGTACAAGGACTCACTGACTTTTGGATTTGTACCAACACTAGAGTAGACTATTTTGACTGTTTCATTCTACTTCATTATTGTATACATATTTACATTTAGGATGATGTGCCATGTATATTATTTAGCAGTTGGCTTGTACCTGGTATAGTATTTTGGATGCGATGTATATATTTATGTGGGTCTAGTACTTTTGTAGACTCATATTTTATTATGTTATCTGATGTATTATTCCATTGTGATCTATGACTCTGATTCTGATTTATTTATATTATATACTGTTCTGAATGTTTTAAATCAGTGTGTTTATTACTTTGTATTAATACTGTACACGTCAAATTTTCAATTTAGATCCTTATAATGGTAATAAAGACGTGTCAGTGTTAGTCCAAAGATATATTCACATTCAATCACCTTTAACTAGTCGTATTCTTCGTGTATTAGATGACATTACTCGTAATGTTCTTTAATAATATGGGTATAGCGGTGGGGTCATTACAGTATCAGAGTTCAATAGCTTATATGGTCTAAATTATTGTATTAGAGCTAACTTATTAAAACCTACCCATTTAGTAGGGTATCTAGAAAGGTAGTATCCAAGGTTAGGTTTGGGTGATCACTCTGTCCTACCTGGCTATTGGCCTAGCTCGAAGGATGAATTAGGCTTAAAGGTTATCCCCAACATAAAGGCCCAAATTGGTTTTGGGCCTTAAGCTAATTTTCAGAATCTATTTTGAAAATTGTTAAGTTTAAAATGTATAAGAAATTTTATAAATGTTATAAAATATTTTTAAAATTATTTTGAAAATTAGTTAATTATTTCTATAAATTTTATTATAGTTAATTGGATTAATTGAATAAATAATTGATTAAAAGTTAATTAATTATATTTAAAGTGCATATATATATATATATGTATGTATGTATAATGATATATGTATATTACTATAAATGTCAAAGTACATATTATCCAATTCAAATTGCTTAAAATAAATAAAATAAAATTAATTAAAGTGTTAATTAGTAAAAAATAGTTAAATCATTTAAATATAATTTAATTAATAAAATCAAAATTAAAAAAATATGGTTTAATTAAATAGTGGAATTGTAAGAAACCCAAATTAGATTCAAGGAATAAATACGTACGTATACTACGTGTAACGACCCGATATTTTGGACCATTCGCATCCGCACATATCGGACTTGAATAATTCAAAATACCGCATTGTTAATTTAAATTTGGCAAAACTGAGCATATACAGTAAATAAATAGAACACAGATCACAGACACAGAGTAATAAATGCAGCGGAAACAAAAGATAGTAGTTCATGAAGCTACTATATACATATCAGAGTTAAATAGAGTACAACAGATGTCTCGAATACAATAGTCAAATACAAGAATCAGAATACAATCACTGGAATCAACTGGATATCTGAAAGCTGGATAGATAGTTGGATCTCCAAGCGAAGCTCCAACTCCAAAGGTGAGTCTCGAATACTGGTACACTCAGTCTGACCCGAGCGTAAAGCAAAACACAAAACACTCGAGTCAGGATTAACATTCTTATATCAATAAATCCAACTCAAGTGAAATAGCAACTGAAATACAAGTAACTCAAAGGATGTTTGGAATAACCATCCTTTAAGGATCCATTAAACTATCTACTATGTAGTAGTGTACGGTAAATAGATAATGCCTATCAGTAATATAAAGTATCAAAATAGTGTTAAGGCGTTACCATTATCCCCCTTAACACATTTTATATAAGCGTTATAGTCTATACCGCACTGTAAACTCCACCGTAAACTAGTGGGATATCAGGGAGTACTCCATAGGTATAACACAAAACAAATCGTAGTGGTCGCGTATAGGGATACAAGTATGACAAGGCACATGAGGCAATACCCAAGGTAGTGAAACTACCGTTTGCCTGATCCGGACTGGTGAGAACGCATCGCCGCAGCGATCGCAACACCGCGAAACAACACTCCCAAATCAAGGGTGCACCAATCGACAACAAGTAATGAGTAGTTTTCGAAGAAGTGTGTTCGCTCGAGGTAGCTAACCCCCATTTGGCCCGGCACGGCTCTGTTTTAGTCATTTCCAACTTGACACAAGTGTCAAGGCTATCCATTATCGTTCTCTTTCTTCAGTCATCACGTACATCATTCCAACCACTTCATTCTGGATCACACTCCGCATGTAGTTATTAAAGTGGTTTTCGGTTTAGACAGTGAGTATGTCCCTAACCGATTCCGGTCTCTTTAATAACTTTCGTGATTATTACACCGATTGGTCGTTTAATAAATTTCAAAACCAAATCAATTTCAATTTCAATTAGAATTTGTGAACCAACATTTCATTTGTCTTTCTAAATCAATTTCCATAATTTACGTTTCAAAACTTCCAAATTCATGATTTCAAAATCTTATAATTCAATTTCAATTTCTATTTAAACAATTCAAATATTGATTCAAGTTCGTATATAAGTTTCGTTCCGAAATCATTTAAATTAATTTAATTTAACATTTAAATCAATTTAAATTCATTTATCAATTTCATTCAATATTCATTAAGTAAATTTGCCATTCAAAACAATTTCTATTAAATTTCCAATTCATTAAATCCATTATTTAAATTCAACTTCCTTATATCAAAACTTACAAATTGAATTAAATTAAATTCATCAAATCAAATTCTTTAAATTTCAAGTCTTACATTAATGTCAATAAATCACATTTTATTTCTTGTTAAAGAAATTCGATTTCACTTATTTACTTACTTAAATAATTTCCCAAACTTAATTAATAAAGAAACCCAATTTCAATTATTTACGAAGTAAAATTCACTTATTCAAAAGTTCAATTTCTCTTATCAAAGAATTCAAATTTTTATTTAATTATCAAATAATCAAATCTTATTTAATTATTAAATATTTCAAAACTTAATTATTAAATAATTTCAAAACTTAATAATTTCAAACTTAATTATTAAATCACTTCAAACTTAATTATTAATAATTCCAAATTTTAAAACAACGTTCATTCATCATCTACTATATTAATATTTTGATTCAGATTATTAAATATTAACATTTCCTTTCATTAAAATTCAAATTCCAACTTCATTTCAAAACATACTATTTATTCAAATAAAATCTTCATTTTATTTTTAAATCAAATTATTGACCAATCGGGTTTTATTTAATTCTCTATCCTAAGTCAAGTTCATTTGGGTTTTTATCATTTCAACCCGATTCCAATTCAATTCAAAATAAAAACATAGCAAAGGGAACTTGCAGTGTGATAACTGGGATGGTGTCAAAGTAAATAAACAAGCAAGAACAACTATCAATATCAATCCAATAATCAATTCAAATAATCCCGAAATAACCGTATTAATTCACATTGTTATTTGTGCGAATTAATATAATTATTTCTAGAATCTACACTATCATTTCATGTAGATTAAAGATTATTATACAAATTATTCTATGCAATTCTACACTTGACATCAAATATTCAATTTCATACTTCATCAGTTAATACAACATAAATTCAAATGGTTCAAGGGTAATTAACTATTTTACTACGTGTCAAATAATTAAACATTCAAGGGGTCATATTATACAAATTTAACAAATCAAATTCAACACATATGTCGATTCAAATTCTTAACTATCCTTCGTCAAATTCAATTGCATACAATTTATCACTTTATACATTACAATTTAACATCCAATATAAACAACAAACAATCAATCACTTATCAACCAAACGGGATTATCATCATATAATTAACGAATAATGGTGTCAGATGTCACAGGTGGACTGGTACAGTTAATAGCATAAATAACAGTGAAAATAACTAACAATAGCATATTTCAATTGTCGTTTAAATTGAAATCATATTTAATAAATAAAAGAACATTAATCGTGAGTGATTGCTCACCTTCCGAGGCTAAAGGAGTTTGTCAACAGAACAAGCAACAAATTCCAAAGCAAATCAGGATTGGCACGGATTCGATAGAAAGGCTGATAGATAAGCAATTGACGAAATCGAATTAGAACTAGATCGATGACGAAAATTTGATAAATGTGAACTTATACATATGACTGTATATAACTATATATATATAAACATAAATTGCAACTTTAAAACTTATCCATATATATAACTATGTAGAGTCAATAATTAATTTAAAATTTATATAAAAATAAAGATCTGTACATGCCAATTTTATAAATTTAGCTTTATACAAAATATATCCTGATATACGGCAGCAAACAGCAAGTTGCATAGGAACAATTTCACAAAACAAAACAAAAAAACTAACATAACAGAATATATATACACTAACATATATATATAAAAGAATAACCTAAAGATATATATATAAATCATATAATATACATACATATATAAACTGGCAAACTAGTATATAAACTAATATATATGTATGAAATAATAAAATTTGAATTAATACGTTTAAGACTTAACCGTTTACCATATACATATTTATATAGCTTAGGAAATCAACCAACAACCAAAGTTTAAACTGATAAAAATATCAACACTATATGTTATATTTGAACAACATTTATTATAAAAATTAGTGATTATAAAATCAACTCAGATCCAATATAGCATATACATAAACAAATCTACACGCAGGCAAAATAATGTGTATATTTATATTTTATATGTATAACTAATATATAAACAACAACCGAAAGAAAATGATATCGATATAACAATTGTATAGACTTGCATATGGCTTTAAATAACAAACAAATATATAGGCTGACATGTGTAAGATATGTATTCAAAAATCTATAAGTATGAATGGCCTAATATATACAAACCTATATAGTGCACGTATAAGTTAACCATATGCCTTTATTATATAAATCATTAAACCCATACTAACATATATATAATTATCTACAGAATCTATACAGCCGAGATTTCTAATATATCCTAGTTATACGCAATATAGACACATGATAATATACTAATATATGATATGACTTTATACTTATACTTGTTATAACTCACAGACTGCTATAAATTTATAACTTCATAGTTATGAACTAATATATAGGCTGAAACAATATAATTATATAAACTGATAGATTTTTAAACTTTTGTATACACAAAACAGAAGGAAAGGTTATGTGGAGATAAGCATATGTATATTCTATCAGTAGTGTATATTAACTTTTACAAACTTTGTATATACAGACCGAACTTGTATATTATATAAACATCTACTTTATAGAAATTATGGTATATATATCAAATACATAATATAGTCATACATAAATCCATATACATACTAGTTGAAATATATATATTTGTATACATAACAGCACACTAAAACATATACTGAATATATAAAACTAAAGTAGCTTACAAGTATATATATATTACCTTTATAAATACTTTAAAATACAAGATACATATACGTACCTTTCAAACAGCAAAAGCTACAGGTCACAAAATATATATGATATATATACACGGAGAGGAGGCTAGCGGCTGCCAAGGAAAGAAGAGGTCGGAGTAGGGGATGCGGGTCAGTGTTGGTCGGCTGGAGGAGGAAGGAGGAGGAAGCCAAGCTCTGAAGGATCGAGCAAGTGGAAAGAGGGTGCGGCAAAATGAGGGTGAGGGGTGGCAGCTCGCGGTGGCTTCGGTGAAGGCCTCAAGGCGGAGGAGGGTCGGAGGCGTGGGTTTTTGGTTGGTAGTAGGGCAGGCGAATGGTGGCTCGGCCTTGGGGTTTGGGGCTCGGGAAGGTTTCAAGGAAGAGGGGAGAAGAAGTAAGGTTTACTGGTGCAAGTGTTTTTGAGAAACGAAAATAATGTTGAAGCCTCTCTGTAAAGATTTCTATATAAAATTATATTATTATTATTATATAATCTATTCATTCCAACTGTACAGAGAGAGATGAAAAGTTTGAACGGCAACCTATTGAACCGGCAAATAAAAGCAACAGTCACAAGCATTGATTCTGGATAAAAAATTTAAATTTTTTTTTATTAAAGCAATAAATGAGTTGATTGGACAGTACATTTCAAATTTGAAGAGGCACGGGAAGTAGTTGAAATTTGTGGTACCGGTACGACGAACAGTTTTATTATATCCGTTGCGTAACGCACCTCAAAATACAGAAATAAATATACCATTGAGATCAGCACGATGAGATGATCAAAACGGTATACAGATATCAGTGGTATGATTGAATTATAAAATTTCGAATTTTCAACTGGCGGAAAATGCAAGAAAAATGCAGAAAAATAAGATCGACGGAGCTAAAGAAGTCCGAATTTTAAAAACGAAAAAATGGTGTCTTGTTCAGAAGACAGTTTAGAATTTTCTATGTAAAAATATTCAAGTTTCGAAAACGTTTTATTTTCATCGCTTTTTAACTGATTAAATTGAAGTAAATTTACGTGCGAAATAAACTTTCATATTTTCGGACGAAAATTTACCAGTTGCTATGTTTAACTAGACGCATTCCAAATATAAAATTTATATTTCAAAATTTTATCGTTTAAAATTTCGCAAAATTTCAATTAATAACGTTATTAAAACCAGTTAAATTTACGGGTCGTTACACTACGTATACCATGATTTTAGATGTGTCAGATACTTACGATGGTATTTCATAAGAAATACATTATTCCATAAGTCGATATCAATCAAATAAATTTATTGAAGATTATGAATATCTAATATAAATGTTGTCATCTACCATTTATATATTAATAAATTACTTGCATACTCCTTAGTTGTTAAAAAAACTCAAGCTAGAGATGTTATGTATAGTAATTAATATATTGACTAGACGAGGTGAGATAACTAAATGTGTTTATTAAGCAAACTTAAGGTACATATAGTATACTTAGGCCATCGCAAAATGGTAGGTAAGAATGAATGATCTCTTTCATTTGTCAAGCAAATTTAAGGTTGAAATGAGAAGTGGACAAGACCAAGGGTTAGGAGTTGCATATGATACAACCGATAAGGTGTTATCCATCACTTGTGGGCCTATGATTTGTTGAGTAAACTCTAAAGCAAGCAGTCCTAACACTCACTAGAAAATTCGAAAAACTTCTATATTTCTCTTTGGATTCTAACAAATGTGAAAATCTAGTGGGAGCTTATTAGATAAACAAAATGAAAAATTTTAACCTATCTAATAATATAAAACATCTGTTATGTATAAATTAAAATAATCTACTTCGATAAATGTGTGTTGTCGATAAAATTGATAAAATATTTATCAGTTAAAATATACAAACGAACTGAATTAAGATTGATATAAAAATATAAAATATACTTACAGATAATTTTTTGCATGTTGTCACTTCAAGATCTATGCAAATGCCTAATTATACAATTACTAAATACATTCTTAACTTGATCGCTTACATGTTTATTCACCCGAGAACATGTATTATCTTCTGTGAGTTTTAAACTCTAAAACAATACAAGAATATGAATAGTTAATCCATATTTAGTCATAAATGTTATAAGATGAATAGTTGTAATTTGTAATGTACGAAACTTAGATGAGATTAGTTCATTCGAAATAAGCTAGTAACCATAATGCAAGATTGTGTATTCAATACAATTGATTATAATAAGGATATTGTTGCGTTAAATGTAGCAACAAATCAAGAGCTACAAGACGTACCTAGGAATTCAATCAATAAAATTTTAGTTTAATCAGTTTAGGTAAAGTGCAACCTATTTGATATCCTTAAATGTTAAAGATGACTAAATGCACTTTTGTAAAGAGTTCATTAAAATTTTGTAGTAAGGGTTTCCTTTTGAGTGGTTCGACCATTTGGAAAGGAAAGCGGATGTACAAGAGTGGATGTAACTTATGGCATGGTTAGGATGAAGCAAGTGAATGGTCACTTCTGCTTTGAAGAGACATTGGAAATAAGAATTGCATTATAAATATAATAAATACTTAAAAAGGAATGCGAAATATGATCAAACTCCAAAATGTATAGAAAATTACTTTCAATAAAAGTTATTTCTTCAAGTTTAAGATATTTGATCTAAAACTCTCGACTGTAAACTAGTTACAGTAAATGAAATAAAATCCTATAATAAGTGGTTGAATGGAGCTTTGTATTTCGTATGTTATTATAGTAATGACAGAAATAGCAGGAGCATACCATATAACATTTCTTATTGAACGCATCAAGTTATGAAAATTTGTTTTCATAAACATACAAAATATTATTTATGAAATAATAAAAAATTTCAGTATTGACTAAAAATAAACATTGTTTTATTTTAATATGAACATTATGAATTATTGTTATAAGAGAAAACCATAATTAAGGTATTTGTTTTCATAACAATATGATGTATTAGAAAATATAAGTATTTGAAATTTTTATAATATTTCAGAATTATGAACTTAGCCACGCTTTTGAGAAATAATTCTTTAATCGTATGAACGAATCATATGGTATTGGTGAATTATATCTCAAATTATTAAAGGCAAAGAGCCACTCTGAGGGAGCAAAGTAAGAGTTGGTAAATTCTTTGGGTTGATACATAAAGATGTATGCAATCATAAATCTAAAGATACCAAAATAATTCCACGTACTTCATCAAATTCACCGATGAATTATCAGAAACAGGAACATGTGTATTTGATATACATGTAGTATATCTATGGTAAGCTCATAGAATATAAAACGGAAGTAAATAACATAATATGCAAAAAGAAATAAAATGATTCGATTTGATCAACTAGGTGAATATATTGGTAAAAGATTTCTAATGTATTTATAAACAAATAAAGATTCAATCTCAAAAGTCACTCCTCCCTATGATACATAATGATGTATAGATAAAGAGCAATCAAATTTTGTTAAACAATGTACGATTGATAATAAGTGAAGTTAGGTTAATTTCTTTCTGTAAGGTCGTATACTTAAGACTAAGTACATAAGGTTAAATTTAATTTTATCTAAAAGCATAGTTAACGAGATTAGACAAGATGAGAGTTTATGAGAAACCCCTACATATTCTAAATTAGGGAGATGAAGGATTATGTGGGTCGAAAGACAACACATAATAGTTGCTAATGAGGGACCTTGTGAAGATCAACCCAAAAGAGTTTGGGACCCATCACATAAGTTTCACAAACTAAAAACTAAAATTAGTTTTACACGCATACACACACTTACATATATATAGGCAGTTCATTAAAATTTTATGACTAGCTATTTCGTTGCAATGAGAAACAATTGTTGTTTCGATAAACACTAACTTCGCAACAAAGAATTTCTTATAGAAATTATTAGTTGCAAAAAGGTTTTGGATACGATCTAAAGATAAAACTAATTATGACAGATGAAATGAAATTAATCAAACCTAATCGGGCATAATACATTAGAATGTCTAATAAGTATTCTTGTACATTGAAGAGAAACTATGAGTTTCATATCAATGTCAAGAAAAGAACTTCCTAAGTTGTCAACAAGCCATTAAGAGTGTTGACTCTACCATTGACATGATGCGCAAATCCAAAATGGATTCTAAGTACATTATCAAAATATGATTTTGATAGTTGTAATAAAAGGGATATGATCCATCGACCACAAATTTGTCTTCGAGAAGAAAACGATTGCAGTTGGAATATAGTTTGCGATGTTGATAATAATAGCAATGTAATTTTCAGTTGTTGAAATTAACATAGCAAATTCATAATCAACATGCTGGAATAAATTCGGATTTTGCTTTAAAATTGTCGCCAATATGATTTTGAGTTTGGTATATATGTTGAAATGGAAAATGCTAAATAATGATTTTGAGTGGACTATTTACACGCAATAGCCAAAGTGTCTCAAAGACAATGAGAGTGATATTGAGTTTGTGGGTTTTAAATATGATCCAAGAATGAAAGTATCGTTCGAAAAACAGAAGAGTTGAACAAGTATTTTGACATAAATACCAAATAGGTTGATTTTAGTCAAAACGTAGAGGAAGCGTGTGTCTATGAGAAAGAATATTAAAAGGTATTTAAATATTTTGAAACTATTAGTAAACAACATATGACTAACAGTTAACCACGTATCTATGTTAAAATCAGTTCTAGCTTAGTTATTTAATACTCGACATTGTATTTGTGAATCATATCTTTTGTAATAAACATAACAGGATGTTGGGATTGTCCCAAACAATATAGACACACCATATTAAAATGTTTAATATGGAGCATGTAAGATATATTCCTTATGCATTGGCGATAGAAATGATCATACATACTGTATTGCCCATAATATCGTATTTAGCTTATGGATTTGATATATAAAGCAAGTGTAAATTTGGAATTTAGATCGCTTAATGTTAGTTAAGAGTATTCTCAAGTATTTGCGAAATTCTAGAAAATTGTTTACAGAAACAACGAACTTTTTATGAAAAAGTATTTGGACTCAAACTTCATAAGTGATATCGAGTATAATATATCAATATTAAGTTCATGTTCAAACCTTAGTGAAAGAGCTTTAATCAAGAGATGTTTCAAACAAAAAGGTTGTCGCTCATTCAACTAAAAAGGCTAAGGTAGTGTTCGGTTTGTTATTTAGTTTTGGGTTTTCGTCCATACAAAAATGCACACGACGCATTTATATTGCCAAAAACGACCGATTTAGAAAACGAAGTTAACATACAAAATAGAAACAACTTTTTATTTTATTTTATGCGTTTTGGGAAATAATACAAGCACGTGAAACAATCTATTCTTTCGTAGTCCCTCTATCCCCTTCGTCTTTCCATCTGTCTTTCTTTCATCTCCTCCGTCGTCCCTCCATTCTTCTCATATTTGAGGTACATTTGAAAACCGAAAACACAAAACTCGTTTTTAAACAGAACACTACCTAAGTATCTCGCCTTGAATAACGTCACAATAAAAGCAATGTATATAAATGCATAAATTTATAACTAAGCTACGAACAATTCCAAGTATTGAGAATCCCATGTCATTGTTATACGATAAAAATGTCGTGATACAGATCATGAAAGAACCTAGAGGTTATTAGATGTCGAGAAACGTACTTTGAAAAGTTCCACATGATAAAGGCAGTTTATCAGCGTCGGAGAGAGTTAATTGACAGAGTATATAATTAAAACAACGTGGCAGATCCATTCATGAATGGACTAACTCGAGAGGTTCTAAGCAACCCGGTCGAAGGGATTGAGATTCCATAATAGGCCCTAACTGCAAGTGAGAGATTGATAGAGTTAGGGGTATGCCCTAAGGGCAATTCTGTTATTTATTGTGAATTACTAACTCTGTAGTAAAATCTCATTCGAAATAAAATGGCTTTCTCTTTCTATTATATACTTGTCATACAATGTTATGATAATTTTAATTATTTAATTAAAATATATTTAATAGAAAATCCTTAAACAATATGTTTTATGATAGTAATTACAATGCATTGAAATCATAAGAAATTTATCGTATTAAAAATAACATATTGTTTTAAACATTCCTAATTGAGATGTTTTAAGATAGGAAATTAATACATTCGTTGAGACTAGATTACGTAACACTCTCCATATGTTGAGAAATGTATTACTCATGGTTGCTGGGGGCACCAAGGGGCTACATACTAATAGTTATTGGATAACTATGGAATGACTCACTCAAGAAGTTTTCTGTTGGTTAATATAAATATGGTAAAACAAAGAATCTCGAAGTGACGATATTACATAGTTCTCTCAACTTGAGAATGCTATTGAACTTCTATATGGACACTCTAGTTTGATTATAGTTAAATTATGGCAGGATGTCCATCGAACGACCATGGTTGGGTCTAAGTTGAATGATTGAAAGTGAAACACTATTCAATAGAGAATTAGTCTTCTTGGTTATATGAGGTTAGTATCATGATCAACTGTAGTCAACACAAAGTCAAAGTCTCTAGCCAGAACAGTTCAGTTAATAATAATTGTTAATACTGAACGATGGAATTTTTATTTGGATTAAACAAATTGAATGTGGATGATATTAAGGTTCTGACCAAAACTAAACTCCATTAGTCCTAATGTGATATAGTTTTGACAAAGAGAATTGGTTAAGTAACCCTTACCACCAAGCATTTCTTATAACAGTGAAATTGGATTTTATCGAAGAATGTATAAGTGATAAATTTGGCAAAACTATTTCACTATTAGCTAAGGTTATGTGTGAATGCTAATATTCAAATTGTTCGATATTGATCGTTGGCTGAATTTACACCTTTAAGTCGCACAATCGTAATGATGAATACTCCTAAAAAACCATACGATTTAATTAATTTATGATCGTTGTAAATAAACTAAATTAGCTAATATTTAGTTATTAATTTTTTTGATTTATTTGAATTAGTATTTAATAAAATGCATATATAAAAGTTATATATATACATATCGATATACAATATCGATAAATATTTAAATTGGATTTAAATTAAATAAATACTGATTGGATTTGGAAAATCGAGTGAGCCCACTTGACCCATGTAATGACCGGCCATAATAAGGGCGGAGAAGGGTGATTTTTGAATGCAAAATCTTATTTTGAATTGATAAAGTGAAGAGGTAAACAAGGAGATATGTATCTCCACTTTTTATTCTTTTCTTTTTCCTATTTGAATTTCACCTCCTTTCTCTTTTTCACTTGAGTTTTAGCCTCCTCCCCTAATCATCTTTAGCTGCATGCTATGGGGCTCCCCTTATATTTCCAAATCTAATTAAATATATTTCAAAGGAGTGGTATTTTCTTCTAGGAAGCTACAATTTCTAGGGGAGGCTAGATTGGATCTTAAGGAGCTTTATTCAACTATTAAAGTGCTCTTTAATGGTTACATTTTGGTAATGATCTATTTTCATATATATGTTTTTCATTCAGTTATGTTGCTTGTGTTTTAAATACTATAACGAATTTACATACATACATACATGTGTGTGTGTATAATTGTTGTGTCACTTTGCACATATATAAACATTTAAATTGATAAAAAACCTTATATACATATAAAACACATATATGCTTTCGGCCATTCAAAATAAAAAATTTAAAATTAAAAGTGCTTTTAATTAGTTATTTAAATTTAAAATATGAATTTTGTAAATAGTGTATAATATATATATATATATCAATTTATTAATACACACACAAATATAATATATATATATTTGAATAAAAGATTTTTCTTTTCATATATATATTTAATTCCGAAATATAAGTAAATATATATATATATATATTAAACTTTTAAATTATTGATGTATGTTTTAAAATTAAATAAAAACTTTTGACTTAAATTCGTGCATATTTACATTATAAAAATTAAAAATTTTACAAATTCGTGCAGATTTGCATAACTAAAAAAATATATATATAATAAAATTTTATACAAGTTATTATGGATTTATATAATAATGAAAAATTAGTTTTTAATAAAAATGTTTTGGTCGAAAAAATATTTTTTTTACATATGTTGTAACAACCATAGTATTGGTGATTACCTGTAATATATAATTATAACGATAGTTATAATTTAATATTGAGAATAAAATAAATTGGAGAAGATAATTTTGTTAAAGATGTTTATTTTAAATAAACGTTGTGATCTGGGAATAAATATGGGATTAAAAATTTATTGGATAAGTATTTGGTTAAATAAATTGTAAATATTGGGTATTTATTAGTTTGGAGCTAATAAATTAAATAAGTGATGTATTTCAACATTAAATTATTGAAATAAATCTAAATTAATGAAAATAAAGTTTTCTTCTTTCATCATCTTCTCAAAAGTTATTTACAGTAAATAGAAAATAAGAAGAAATTTCCCTTTCAAAGATCCCAATCCTTTCCTCCGAGGAAGAAGGAAAAGCACGGCAGTTATGGTTCTCATCCTCATGCATCACCTTCTTCGGCTAGAGTTTTAGCTTGCTTCAATTGTGGTTCTCAAGATCATCTAGCTAGAGAGTGTCCTCATCCCCGCAAGTGTGCCTATTGGGAGAAGGAAGGACATATGGTTTCTTCGTGTCCTAAGAAAGGGAAAGGTTCTAGTTCGGGGAATCTGAATGTGGCGAAAGCTTCTGGTAGTGCATCACAGTCTCAAGGCGGGGCGTCACAGCTTAGCATCTGTAACAACCCAGGTTTGGAGATTACCTGACAATATTGAATTATAACGGTAGTAATAATTTAATATTGTGATTTAAAATAAAATTTGGGGATTTTATATTGTTTATTTGCAATAAACAATGAATTTTGGAATTAAAAATGAGAAAATAAAATTCCAAACTTTATTTTATTTGGTTAGTGTGCTAATAAATGGAAAATGACTTTATTTTAGAGAAAATGCAATAATTGTATTAATTATTGCCCATTTACTTCTTTTAATAATTTTTAAGAGAAATATGTGATTTTTAAAGGTGGTTTATTTAAATAAAAAGGTGGAAATTGATCTAAAAATATGTTTTGGCTATAAATTAAGTTTGGAAGTGGTTTAAAATATTTTTCTAAGTGAGAAAAGTATTTTGGTGGAATTTTAGAAGTTAAAAATAAGGTTTTATTCTTTTATTTGATTAAATAGTGAATTTTTGTTAAATAAAGGATTTTAATAATAAAGATGTTTTAAAAATATAAATTTATATTTTTATATGGTGGAAAATATTTTATTTATTGTATAGGTAAATTTACATATATTATTTGTGTGAAAATTGGAAGAAAATAACATTTGTTTATAACATAATGTGAAATATATATACATATTGGTTTTGTGTTAATAAAAATCAACCTAGGCCATTAGATTTTCTTTTAATGAATGGGTCCAAAGCCCATTAGTGTTCATTAACCTGATGAGATAGTGAGAATAGTTTACAGTACGTTCTTTTACCTCACCTTCTTCTCAAACACCAGAAAATAGAAAAGAATGAAACCCAACTCCATTTTCTCCAATCTAAGGCTTTAAACTCAATTTCTTCAATGCAAACTGAAACTTTTTCAAACTAGAGTGCAAATCTAAAGGTAATCAAACTCCGAACCCTACAATTTATTCAAATTTCTAATTTCGGCGGTAGGTTTTCTAATTTACTGTATATCTCTTCTTGCATGTATTGTATCATCCTTATACATGTTATTGAAGGCCAATTTCACCTCCAAGCTCCAAACCTTTTGCTTAAATCCGGGTTTTTGCACAACAACGGCAAGGTTAGTTAAATAGCTCACAATTCTAGTCGAAGCCAATGCTTCAAGTTGCTTAAATCTGTAAAATTTTGCTTCATGTACGTTGTTTTGTTGTTAGTTTGTTTCTGTGTCAAAATCTGTTCTGGGTTGTCTCTTTGCATGTTAATATCTTCCAATTCCGGCAACGAAATGCTGTCGGATTTTCTTCTAATTGAAGTTCATATGTTGTAGTTGTAGTGTGCCAAATTTCATTGAAAAATATATTCATTTGATGCTTCGAAATTGCTCTGAAAAATCGAATCGGAGCTGGGAAATTTTACCTAAGAGATGCGTAGCCTAGGTCGACATGCCTGTCGACCTAGGGGTCGACCATATACCAAGCTAGGTTGACCGTACGGTCGACCTAGGAGGTAGTAAGGTTGACCACATGGTCGACCTGCATGTCGACAAGGTGAGGCATTTATGCCTCTTGTGTTTTGTCTTGTGCAGTGCTGTTTTCTGCCTTGTTAATTTTGTTAAAGATGTTTATTTTAAATAAACATTGTGATTTGGGAATAAATATGGGATTAAAAATTTAAAAATAATTTAAAAATATTATTTAATAATAATTTCAAAAGCTAATTTATTTAAAGATTATCTAAAAATTTGTTTGGAAGAAACCGTGCTCAAAACCGAGGAAAAACATAGAAAATACTCCAAAATCGATATTCAAATTCAATTCAAATTTCACTCAAAATCAATTCAAATTCGAATTTCAAATTCCCCAAAATTTCGCTAGCCCATTGCTAGGCATCATGGCCTTCAAAACAGCACAAAACAATCATCAAAGTCAAGTGCAATGGTGAGCAAAATAAGGTAGAACAAGCTCTAAAACAAAGGAGGGAAGAAGCAAAATCACACAGGCACCAGGTCGACCTTGCACCCCTCTAGGTTGATCGTACGGTCGACCTTCATGGGTCCATGGTCGACATGCCTGTCGACCTAGGCTACGTACTTTCTCCAGCACATTTCCCCCTCTTCGTATTGATTTTCCAGCAGCGATTCAAGATAGCAAACGAATGTATTTTGCAGTGAAAATTGACATGCACACAGTTTAACAACTAACTACAATCCGGAAAAGATTCGGCAATAATTTAAGATAAAATCAAGAAGTTATAGCTGCTCAAAGTAGCAACCAGAAACGAGAAACTTATAGAAACAAGAAACAGATAATTGAACATTTACAGTAACTTTTCTGGACCAAATTTCTTATAGCAACACAAGTTTTTAGTTAGCAATTGTGAGTATTGTACTCACCTTAGCAAATTAGCAAGATTTTGTGCGATTTCAAGATGAAGATGATGGCTTTTGGTGGAGAAATGATCCTCAGTAACCTGTAGAAGCTAGAAAAGAGATGCAAAATAAATAGAACAAGTTACAGACAAATTCATATCAAGCTCATGGGTTTGGATGAAATTTTTATAGTATTGGTTGTGATTACCTTTCTCTTTTCTTGTTTTGGTGATTTATTCTTTGAATTAGCAGCAATTTTGGGTGGAAATTGAATTTACAAGAGGATGACCATAGTTTTTTATTTTCTATTTACTGTAAATAACTTTTGAGAAGATGATGAAAGAAGAAAACTACGTACTGTAAATTTCTTCTTACCAGAAAGATCTAGATAATGGATTTTGGATTCAAACCTTACCCAAATAGCCCAAGATTAAATATACTTAGAGAAATTCCAATGTTATATACATATTTAACCTATTTAATCAATTTATACACTAGTTTTCTCATTTTTAACCAAATAAATATCTACAACCAATTGTTTGCAATAAAATTGTTATTTTAACAAAATACAATTTATTTTAACAATAAAAAGCTATTTTATGAATAAAACCCTATTTTTATCAATATTACACAATTTACACTATTTTATTACAAAAACACTATTTTCAATCCAACAGTTTGTACAAAAATTGTTTTCTTGTCAAATAAATTACCATAAATCATTTTAACTATTTTTAATCATCAAAATATTATTTTTAAACAATATTTCATCTTTTATATTAATAAAATACATAATTACTTCATATTTCTCTTTTTTTAAATCAATAAAAGATTAATATTGGCAATATTTTCCAATATTGTTGTATTGACACAATTAAAATCCAATAAATGATTATTTCCTCTCCAAATTATCAAAATAAAAATTTTAAAACTTTATTTTCATTAATTTAGATTTATTTCAACAATTTAATGTTGAAATACATCGCTTATTTAATTTATTAGCTCCAAACTAATAAATACCCAATATTTACAATTTATTTAACCAAATACATATCCAATAAGTTTTTAATCCCATATTTATTCCCGAATCACAATGTTTATTTAAAATAAACATCTTTAACAAAATTATGTTCTCCAATTTATTTTATTCTCAATATTAAACTATAACTATCGTTATAATTATATATTACAGGTAATCACCAATACCAGGGTTGTTACATATGTCATTATATATTTTGCACATAAAATAAAGCATTATTATTTTTCATAGGCAAGCTAGTTTTATAGTGGTCATACCACTTTACAACTGAAATACAGGTTTGAGGTAAAAAGCCTTAGCAACTAATAAAACAATTAACTAGCTTATGGAATAGGAGTTAGGCGAACATGCCTAAGCTACAAACATAAGCACCACATAGGGCGTTACTAACTATCACCACATAGGGTGAATTAACAAATAAGATTTGACTGCACAAGACTCCCTGACACAGCTAAAACAACATAGCCGCACTACCTCATCAATTACATAACAAAGATGCACATAACCGCCTCATACAACTTATCATACTAGCAGCACATATCATAATCCATATAAAACCATCATGGTTTTCATCATTGGAGCAAGCTCTACCAAAATTCCATATAACAGTAGCAACAATCCATTGCATAAACTAGCAAAATAGATAACATCTGTCGCAAAACAGAGCAAATAACCTTGGCTAACCTACAGCCTCACCAAAAAGGAAAAAAAGAAGTAGCAACTTGGGAACGAGAAATTGACATAAACACACATGTAATTATATTTATTAATTAATATATTATATATCAATATTTTAAAACTAAATATAAAATATTTTAATTGTTTCTTCCAAAAAATTATATATACATTTATTTATGCCCAAACAAACACACACACACACACACATATATAAACATATAAATATTTGAAATTTGAATTTAAATTTACAATAGATTTTTTCTTTTAGATCAAGATCTTGCTTTTAAGTTTAAACCTATTTTAAGATATTTTTGATATTAATTTAAATCATTTTGAATTAGTCAACATTTCTAAATAAACAAAATCAATAAATAAATGTTTTATATAAGTACAGACATATGTATGTGTGTGTGTGTATAACACAAGTCAGTCATGGACAACATATGTAACAAACCTGATTTGAGATATACCTGAGATTAAACCAAAAATTTGATTTAAACAGTAAGAATTGTTTATAATGAAATTTTCAGGTTTTTTATTTTGTTCCTTTTTTTCAAATGAAAGTGAGTTTGGATTAAATTGGAAGGAGAATTTATATAAATGGTTTTTCGATGGAAAAACTATTGTTTGGGAAATATTATTTATGTGTGGTTGATTCTTTTATTTAAATAATAAAAGAAAATCGAGGAACCAAATTAATGGGAAAATAAATCCAAAGGGATTTAAAGCAAGGGGTTAAATTAATCGTTTAATTAGAATAAAAGTGTAACTTTGGAGATTATTGATTAAATGAATGAATGGTAAATCGTTTAAATAAGTAAAAATAAGAATAATAAGGTTTGCATTAATTCTTTTAATTATAAATAAAATTTAATAACCAATTTTACTCCCATTAGAATTATTGCAATAAATTAAATATAAATTTAATAGAAATAATGAAGTTGTGACTTATTGTCAAAAATTGGATTTTTAAATTTTTAAAGACCATCCATTTTTAACTAATGGAAATAATTAAAATAACTTTTATAGTTAAAAGTTTGAGTTTGAGAATTTAATCCATTTATTGCAATTTAAATGTAATAAATGAACTTGGGTTGATTTTATAAAAATGAAGTTTATCGATGAATTAATTAAGATTTTGAAAACATTGTTTACATTAATTGTGGATTTTGTAATTGCAAGGAAATAAAAGGAAAACAAAACAACTTAATCTCTTTTGTTGAGTTAAACATGACCCAAGGCCCAAAATAGGCTAAGTAGTAAGGGTAATTAGTTGAGAAGGAGATAATAACCTGTACATTATTTTCATTTCTTATTTCCAGTAAACTAAACTAAGTATAGTTAACTATCTTCTCTTCCCTCATCACAAACTCTAAGTATATTTTCCTCCAAATCCATTAATTAGAAAGTTAAATTACTAAATATTGGACCTAATATTTTCAGGTAATCTATTCTAACTTCTTATACATCTTGTAGCTCTTAATTTCAGTTCTTCTCCATGAATTTGAAGTAAGTTTTTGGGTTATTTCCAAGTTCTCTTAGGTTCAGCTGCTGAAAGAAGTTAGGCAAGGGCTCTAGATCATAAGCAACTAATTTTATAGAAATTTTGTGAGTAAATCTCACAACTCCAGTTCTAATTGATTTACATGTGATTGGTTGCTTGAATGGATGAGAAATTGTTTGAATTGATCTCAGTATTAGTGCTCTGTCTGTTCTCCTGTAATTGCGTTCTCTCTATCAGTAGCTAATTCATCTCTTTACACTGAATCCATATATGATCTCATCTTGTTGCTATATATCAGATATTGTTGTGTGCATGCAAGTGAATCTGAGCTAGTTAAATGCATGTTTGAATTGTCGAAAAGAATATTGAAACCATTGACCAAAGGAGGAAGACCGACACTACTTGGAGCATGCTCCAGGAAAGGGCACCGATTGACCGATGCCTTTGATTGGTCGATCGGCAACAACCTAGACATGCTCTAGGTTATGCCAGTGACCCTCCATCCCTTGCTCAATTCCTTTGATGTTTGCTCCATCAAATTGTGATGCTTCTTGTGTTATTTTGATGCTAGTTTCTGATGATTTCAAATGCTGATTTATGGGTTTTCAAATCTTGATTTGATGATTTCATTTTGATGATATTCTTCCATAAAAACTATTCTATGGATACAACACAACACATCGATTTTACTGCAATGATTTCAAACAGATTTGCAAAAAGAAATGTTTTCGAATATATTATATATTTTTGATATAAATAACTTTGGAAATGTAAATATATATAAATATTAATAGTTTTAAATTGTTTGAAAAGCAAGGATTTATGAATATATATATATATATAAAGTAAGCAATGTTTTCCAATATCTATTACTAGCTTTATAAACCAATATTTCCAAGATAGATTTTAAAGCAAACTATTTTATTTAAGATTGCACATCCTCGATCGAGTAAGGAATTGGATTAAACAGTTTAGCAAAGCAAGTGGGATGAAACGCTTGTGTTTACTTCACCAGTTAATTCTCGGACTTGTTCGATTGAACCCCCTTACACAAAGCATAATTTACTAACTTATAGTAAATATTAAAGTAAACCTGTATGGTATTAGATGTACGGTCGTTACTCAAATGATTACTATTCGGAGGTACATTACATTTATCAAGTGGAGTTTACTAAATTCTAGCAAATGTTCGAGTAAATCCATGTGGTATGGGATGAACTGTCGGTACTTGAATAATTACTATTTAGAAGTATATGACACTTATTCTTGCAAGTTATAGGCTCTTCCTTGGGTGGTCCGTTTACAGGCGGATCTTGTAGATTTTCATGCCCATCTTGAGGATTTGTGTGTTTTCATGCCCATCTTGGAGTTCTTATAGGTTTTATACCCATCTTGGAGTTCTTATGGGATTTCATGCCCATCTTGGAGTTTATGGGTTTTCATGCCTGTACGCGTGTTCGGTGAGTTTTCATGCTCACCAATCTTGGAGTACTTTTAGGTGCCTTCCCTTTTGATTTCTTGATTTCTATTATCGATTTATGGATTTTATGTGATTTGAGTTGTTTTTCACCAAACGTTTCTTTGGATTTTCTTTTTTAAAGCTAAAATTAATTTTGGGGTTTTGGTGAATAAATTTTGAAGAATATTGATATTCTTTTGAGGTTTAACACTATGTGGCTAAGTGTTATTCTTGAGATCTATTTTACCATTATCATTACTATCTCACATTAATTTGAATTAAAACTAGACTGACCCGTTTATTATTTTAAAATACTCGGGTCAAACTGAGATGTTTCAGGTGCTTCTATTTGCTGATTTCTAGAGTTGGATTATGCAGGAGATAGTTAGATGTTCATTAGTGCCATTTTGAGTAAACTCATGTACTATTTATTTTACATGTCACTATAGAGACTTCCTTAGTATACATATATGTTATTTTGAGTTGTCTTGAACGTATATTGAGTGGATCACTTATGACCACTATATTGTAGATTATCTCATGTATATGCTCTTAGTTACTTCAGCTTTGTATCCTGTGTATATATTCAGTTATGCACTATGTTATTCTACGATTCTGTGTTATTTATGTTGTTCTGAATACTACTAAGCCACCGTAATTTTGTTTTGGGCTTGGATTGTGTACGTCGAATCCACTTTGGAAAAAAAACAACAACACTCAAAACAATAACCCCGGTTTGAGATATACCTAAAATTAAACCAAAAATATGATTTAAACAATAAGAATTTTTTATAATGAAATTTTGGGGATTTTTATTACGTTCCTTTTTCCAAATTAAAGTGAATTTGTATTAAATTGGAAGGAGAATTTATATAATTGGTTTTTCAATGGAAAAACTATTGTTTGAGAAATGTTATTTATTTGTGGTTGATTCTTTAATTTAAATAATAAAGAAAACCGAGGGACCAAATTAATGGGAAAATAAATCCAAAGGGATTTAAAGTAAAGGATTAAATTAATCTTTAAATTAGAACAAAAGTGTAACTTTAGAGATTATTGATTAAATGAATGAATGGTAAATTTAAACAAGTAAAAATGAGAATAATAAGGTTTGTGTTAATTCTTTTAACTATAAGTAAATTTTAGTAACCAATTTTACTACCATTAGAATTATCGCAATGAATTAAAAATAACTTTAATTGGAACAATGAAGTTGTGATTGTTGGAACTGGGTCAACCCGCAGCGGAAGAAATGGTAAATTTCAAAAAATTTACCACTTTTGGATCTTTTGGGCCTATGAAGTCTAAAGATATATTAGATCCAATATAATAAAGTTTCAAATAAAATCGTATTTTATTTGAAATTGATTAAAAAAAGTTTTAAATTAATTTAAACATAAAAAAAATAGTGTATCAAATACATTACTCATAAGAGTAAATTAAGAGCAAGATGTTATTCGTTTCTTTCTCCAAAACTTATGTAATTTAGAGAAGGAAACTTCTGTCTCTTTCTCTAAAAGTTATAAAGTTAATTGAAGACATATTATGCTTTATATGGAGAGAGAAACCTTCCCTTTCTCTCTCTTTTAATTGAATTAATTGATACATTAAATGCCATTAATAAAAAATTAATACATGACATAAAATGTAAGTTTGTCTAAATATATTCCAGTGTGAATTATGAATGTACAACATTATGGTGTTATAATGGATGTATCAAATACATCCATTTGTGTGTATATATAAACAGTGCTAAGATATGAAAAAGGTTTGAATATATCAAATATATTCATTTCTCAATTGCGTGATATAATAGTTAAACATAGGCAAATATGGTTAATTAATAACTAGGTATATATGAATGAATCAGAATCAATTTAAAAGCAATCACAAAAGGGACAAAGAGGAAGAAATAAAAGATAACAAAGATGATTGATTTATATTTCCTCTTTGGTAAACTTAACACATGCACCATTCATTAATAATCAATGAATCATTATGACACAAGAATAAGAATATCCAATAATAATTGATATGCATATACTATCATCTCATTTTAAATTGTTTTTAAAAAATAAAGCAATTAAACTATACAATTTGCAATATGAACATTAAATGTTATATGTACACATGCATACTAATGTAATTATGTGTATTTAAAGATTAAACCAAAACTTCTTAATTAATTCAAAATAAACTTCCATATCACGTTAAAATTTTCAGATGTATTTGAGAACTTATGTAAACTTAAATAATTAACAAAATACATATATGTACAATTAAATTAAGAGATACAACCTATATGAATAAATTTTTCTTTTCCCTTTTTTTATAAAAAAAAGTGAAACATACTATAAAAAAAATTAACAATCCTTTAAATATTTAAAGAAGGATATTAGAGATATCAAACACGGTAAACAATTTAGAAAATGATTGCAATCGATTTGTCATCAAAACATTCTTTAACCATATGTAAGTTTTTATTACATTATAGACGCAAATAATAAGAATATACAAACTTTCAAATCTAAAATGTATACTTTGATTTATGTGCTTAAAACATGGATCTACAATTAAAACATTATACTAATCATATACAAATCATTGTTTTGATTTATCGAAATGAAATTAAATAAATTAATATGAGCATACAAACTTTCAGATCTAAAGAATTACACTTTGATTTGAAAGTTTAAAACATGGATCTATGACTAAAACATTGTAAAATTATATGTACAAATTTACGTTTTGATTCATCTAAATAAAACTCCAGTCAATTCATATAATAAACAATTCAAACTACATAAACCATTTTCAAATCAAATGAGACAATATTATACGCATATAAATTATGATATTCAATTTTATTCATTGAAGCATTATATCAAAATCATTAGAATAAAAAAGATCATATCTTAATTCCAAAGCCTTGAATCACAACTTGAAGCAATGAATTCCGCATTAGATGTAGCAAATAAATCACACCTTGAACGATGAATCAAATCTCATAGATTCAAAATTAGCCTCCAGATGTTGCAAGGATCAAGAGGAATTGAGCAAGGGATGGAATAATTGATGCCATGGAAGATCTCATATTTTCAGCCATTAGAGAAGAAGGAGAGAATCATAAAAGTTGAATGAAAAATGAGAAAGTCAATTGTACGTACAGAATGGATTAGAGAATATGTTTTATTTGAAAGAAGGAAACCTTTCCCATTCGTTAAATAAAACTTCCCTAATTGTTTCTTTACATGGTATGACTGAAAATTACATGCCATCAAATGACATAAAATTCCATAAATCAATGGATGTAATTATCTTTTATTTAATTACATTGATATCATATATCAATGCACGTGTATATAATTTTTATAAATGCATTCAAATAATTACAAATAACTCCTAAACATCAAATAAAATAAATAATAATTAATATTTCTCAAATACTAATTAATTTAGTTAATGTACAACTTCTTATAAACTAATTAAATCATGTGGTTTTTCAGAGAATTCATCATTAAGGTTGTGCGACTCAAAGGTGTAAATTCAGTCAGCGATTAATATTGAACGATTCAAATATTGACGTTCACACGTCACTTAGCAGGTGGTGTGACATTTTGGCTGAATTCATCGCTTACACATCTTTTAATAAAATCCAATTTTATTTATTGTAAACGGTAGCTAATGGTGACAATTATTTACACCAATTCTCTTCGTCAAAACTATATCATATTAGGACTTTTGGAATTTGGTAACGGTCAAAATTCCAATATCATCCACATTCAACTTTATAGTCCAAATACAAAGTCCTTGGTTCAATAATAACAATTATTATTAACCGAAATGCTCTGGCCAGAGACTTTGACTTTGAGTTGACATCAGTTGATCGTGATACTAACCTCATATAACTAAAAAGACGAATCCTCTCTTGAATAGTGTTTCACTTCCAATGCTTTCACTCACCTAACTATAGTCGTTTGATGGACACCATGCCATGATTTAACTATAATCAAAGCGGAGCTTCCATATTGAAGATCGACAGTATTCTCAAATCAAGAGAACCGTGTAAATTCGTCACATCGATATTTTCTATTTGACCTTATTTATATTAACCAACAGAAAACTATCGAGTGAGTCATTCCATAGTTATCCAATAACTATCAGTACGTAACCCCTAGGTGCCCCCAGCAGTCATGAGTAATACACCATCCAACATTTGGAGAGCGTTACCTACTCTAGTCTCAACAGATACATTGATATCTAGTCTCGATGCATCTTGACTAGGAACATTTAAAAAGGTATATGAAGGAACTGGCCAGCCGGCAGTGGAAGAAATGGGTGGTTTCAAATTTTTTTGCTATTTTGGATCTTTAATGGGCCTATGAAGTCTAAATATGCTTAAAACTTTTTTGATCTTCTTTTAAATAAAATCAATATTTTATTTAATTTTATAAATAAAGTTTTACTTTAATTTAATGTGTATGTAAATTAGAGTATATCAAATATACTCTTATGTACATAATTGTGTGCAATAGTAACTTATTAAATTTATATAGAGAAGGAAACTTTTCATTTCCTATCTCTTAAATTGTTCAGTCAATGACGGGGCATAAATTTATATGGAGAGAGAAACCTTTCATTTTTCTCTCTTTAATTAAGTTGATTGATCATATGAATGCCATTAATTAGCAACATATATATGTCATGAATATAAGTTTAAACAAATATGTTATAGTGTAAATTCTGTAAGTGCAACATGATAGGTGTTATCAATTGATGGCAAGGTGTAGAATATAAACAAAATTAAATGGATAGCTAATCACATAAAGGAAAAATGGGAAATAAATAAAGGGTAGATGATTGAATCAATTTCCCATTTTGTAAACTTAATTAATGCAGCATATAAATGACAAATTGTAGGCATCATAATATAGGGATATAAACAGAAGAAAATAAATATATGTATATATTATTGCCTCATTTAAATTATTTCCTCCTTTTGGAGAGAAATCTAATCATAGTTTGACAATATGAAATACATGTAATAAAATTTATATATGCAAACATATATATAAAATTAATCATGTGTATATAAGATTAAATTAAATCTTTCTACTTGATAAAAATTAGAGATTTATAGCAATCAAGTCAAAAGTAGGTTTATTGTCGAAACATTAATCGTATGTACATAATATTCAATAAAATATCTCTAACCAATACAAAATAGAGACTATAGTAATCAAATTAAAATTTAGATTTATTGCTAAAACATCTTCCTTTTTTTTAATTTCCAAAACGATACAAACACAAAATACATACATGTAAACTTTCAAATCTAAAATTACATTTTGTTTTATATGATTTAAAACATGAATCTTCAATAAAACGCTGTAATATTCATAAACAAATTTTAGCTTAATTTGTTAAAGTAAAATCCAATCAAAACAATATGAACGTACAAAATTTTAGATCTAAAGAATTATACTTTGAATCGAATGTTTACAATATAGGTCTATAAAAAACATTGTATTCAAGCATATATAATATTAATTCTAATTTAACAAAATAAAAACCCAATTGATAAATTGAGCATACAAAATTTCTGATCTAAAAATTAGACTTTAAATTGAATGTTTACAACATAGTTCCAAAACAAAACATTATATTTAAGCATATACAAATATTAGTATTGATTTATTAAATAAAACACCAATTGATTCATCCAACATACAATACAAGCTACACAAACAATTCTCAACTTAAATGAGGCAATGATATGTACATACAAATTATGATGATTAAATTTCTCTTTCAGCAAACATTACATCAAATATCATTATTTATTAATGAAAAACATACCTTATTACCCAAAGCCTTGAAGCACATCTTTAAAATGGACTCCCCTTAGGATGTTGCCTAGAAGTCACACCTTGAATGATGATATCTCCTCAGATCTTCAAGATCACCATCCCATCCTTGCAAGAGATGTATGAACCACTTTTGTTTTATTTATTTTTTGATTTTTCATATGGAGTTGAGAGGATTTTGGAATTTTTTTTTTCTGCCATGAAAAGTTAGGAGGAGAGAAAGAATGAATTGTAGGTACATAATGAATTAAAGAATATGTTTTATTTGAAAAAAGAAAAGCTTTCCCATTCTTTAATTAAAACTTCTTTAATTAATTATCTTGATTAACTTTCTCTTTTCACTCCTATTTCTTTATAAGTATGGCTGAAAATTACATGTCATCAAATGACATAAGATTCCATAAATTAACGCATGTAATTATCTTTTATTTAATTATAATGATATCATATATCAATGCGCGCAATATAACTTTTATAAATGCATTCAAATAATTACAGATAACTCCTAAACATCAAATAAGATAAATAATAATTAATATTTCTCAAATACTAATTAATTTAATTAATTTAAAACTTTTTATAAATTAATTAAATCATGTGGTTTTTCGGAGAATTCATCATTATGGTTGTGCGACTCAAAGGGTAAATTCAGTCGGCGATTAATATTGAACAATTCAAATATTAACGTTCACACGTCACTTAGCAAGTGGTGTGACATTTTGGCTGAATTCATCGCTTACATATCTTTCGGTAAAATCCAATTTTACTTATTATAAGCGGTACCTAATAGTGACAATTATTTACACTAATTCTCTTCATCAAAACTATATCACTTTGGATTTATGGAATTTGGTAATGGTCAAAATTCCAATGTCATCCACATTCAACTTTGTAGTCCAAACACAAAGTCCTTAGTTCAATAATAACAATTATCATTAACCAAAATGCTCTGACTAGAGACTTTGACTTTGAGTTTGTAACGACCGGGCAATTTTCGACTCCGAAAATCGACACTAATATTTCCACGGTATAGAGTGTCGAGCAATCGCGTACCGGAAATACCAGGTTGTTAGGGTTTAAGAAGAAAAGAGATAGAAGAAGAAAAGAGATAGAAGAAGAAAGAGAAATAACCACAACACATGATCTCACAGTCACAGCGAAACAAAATATAATATACAATAACAACATTTTATACAAAGGAAAACTGTAACTGTTAATATACATACAAGTTATCAGAGTACAATCATCAACATATAAATTCGGACAGTTATAACAACTTGTCCTCAAAATGCTGAATATACAACCTACAATAAACAGCAGAATATAATCAACTACGTCCAATACGTCTCTGCCATCCAGCTCGTCTCCTAAGCTCCAAAGTATCCTAACCTGAAACTGTAATACTTGGTCTGACCCGAGCATTACAATAAAGTAACACCCGAGTCAGGCAGAAAACCAGCGTTAGTAAACACACTTAATTTGAAATACTTAAGTTATCAAAATACTTCTAAAACCAAGGTAACCCGTAAGACCACGTCACATATAACATGACGGGTTTTTATCTTACGATAACCAAAATACTTTTATAGAACATCCATTGATATTATAATAGTGTCTAAGTACAATACTTATTTGAAATAGTCGAATTTGTTCCATTAATTTAAATTCCAGCATACTAGGCTTTAAAAATCGAAACCGTAGAGGTTCGTGGTGGTTACTGGATCGAAGTGGTTCCGGATAATGCAGATATCTGATCTCGGTCTCTTCGAATCCAAGCAATAAATTAAAAAAACGATTTATTTTGGATTAATTTAAAATTAATAATTCATTTAAAAATTTATTGATAAATTAACAAATAATGAATCAAATAAAAGATTCTTTATTAGTTCACTTCAATTATCGAATCATTTAATTTTTACATTACATAAAGCCTGCCGATCTTAGCTCAGATAAAAGTACATAACGTTAGGGGTCCTGATGTAGAAATTCTACGTGATTATTGGATTTAAATTGTAAAAGAAATAGAGTTTAAATTTTTAATTAATTAATTAATTAATTATTCAACCCTTCCTTTAAAACCAGCCGATATAAAACTCAAACCCGATCCATGTTAACCAAAACCAACATTTCCTTCCTTCTCTTGTTTCTTTTATTAGAAAACAAAGTAAAATAGGGTTTAGAAATTTATAGGTAATTGACAAGCAAATTAATTATACTTGCCTTTTTTTAAACAACCCATCCAACCCTTTTACTTTATTTTCATTTCATTTTTTTTCTCTGTTTTTTTTTCTTTTTCTTCCCTTTCCTTTTCTTTCTTTTCCTTTTTCTTTTTTTTCTTCTTTTTCCTTCGGCCCTTGCCCACCCGGCCTAACTCCTTCTCCTCTCTTCTCTCTTATTTCTAGTGTTCTATTCCTTCCTTCTTTCATTCGAAAACACCCATGTACACGAATGTGTGCACAAACACGTACACATGTACACGACCTCCCATCGCCCACTCTTGCCGCTGACATCCCACGTTAACCACCCTCGACCTCCACACCTTGCCTATGCAGTTGGAAACGCGGAAAACCCAGCATTTGAAATTTCGAGCTTCAACCCGAAATACTGGAAACAAACGTGCCACTTCCTACACCTCGCCTCGCCCACCATCGACCATCAGATTTCATCCAAAGCTTTGCCATTACTTCCTCTACATTTTCCCCCAGGTGTGCATGCCTCCGTTCCCTCCTCCTCGTTGCCATTGTCTCAAAGCCGAACCCAAACACAATCTACCCTAAAACGCTACCTCGACCTCGCCACGTCTACCCATGCTATAGAAAAATCATCCATTATTTTTCCCTGATGCGCCTCTACCCAAACCTCCTCCACGCCAACCGCCTTGCCTCCAAATCAACCACGTTGTCGGAATTTCGCTTTTCATCCAAATATGATCATTCCCAAAATTCTAACTCCACACTACTCTAAAAATTACCAAACCACTTTTAAAAATCATGATTTTCGAAGACGAACACAACCATATAATCGAAAACTTAAATTATGATATTCGAATTTCGTTCACTTTAAAGTTGTCTACTGTAAATAGTATCTTTCTTCCTCTATGCTACACTATATCGAACGAAATGAATTTTAGAATAAACTAGGCTAAAAAACAACTATCTTTACTTCTGGAATCATGGTCTACAATCATCTGGATTGTGAGGTAATGATTTTTGAAGTGGGAAGGCCTTAACTTTTTAAAGGAAAACAGAGGTACCATACAAGGTTCTGTGAGTTTACATGATTAAACATACATATATACTGTATATAAACTTATTAGCATATGAATACTTGGCAACATAAGATGATTTATCCAAAATTACGAACATATAGATTCCTACATCATTTTCAGTAAGTAAAAGTTTAACTTTACTCACCTGCTCTTGAAAAAGAACACTGCTTTTGGAAAAAGAAAAACTCCACTGCTTATTTTCCCTCTCCTGCTTTGTGATCCCTAACTTGATCTTTGTTTTAATGGCAGACCTTTGTTATTATTATTATTTTATATGTACGAACAAGTGTGTAAGAGGCTATGCGTATATATAGAAGAGGATGA
This sequence comes from Allium fistulosum, assembly GCA_030737815.1. Classification (NCBI taxonomy): domain Eukaryota; kingdom Viridiplantae; phylum Streptophyta; class Magnoliopsida; order Asparagales; family Amaryllidaceae; genus Allium; species Allium fistulosum. Next base: position 94,174,904 of record CM060905.1, read on the forward strand.
GGGGAATAGTGAGGGAGTGTGAAGACTAAAAGCATGAACAGGCTTTCATTTTATATAATAATAATAATAATATTATTATTATTATTTTGATTTGATTTTTGAGCTGATGTGATTTTGAATGCTAGATTAGATGTATTATGGGTGATTTGATCTATTTTGTGCTTGAATTGATGCCTTGCCATGATGATGTTTCCTATATGTTTATATATACAATTATATATATAGATATTTACATATACACTTTTATATACATGTATACATATACTTATACTCATAGTTTAAAATCTTCCATTATGAAGCTTGTACATTCATGTATATATATACTTATTTACATATACAATATTTTTAAATAAATAAATATATATATATATATATTTACTTATTCACTATTTCACATATATATGTCTATCTATGTGTACTTATGTATATTTTTGTCATATCTACATATACATATACATAGTTATATATACATATATATTTACATATTTGCCTATATTTACATATGTATACATATTTACACTTCTACATATTTATATATATACCATTTTTATATAGAGAGTATTTTATCATGAGTTTGAAATGGTGAAGTTTAAATACATATACATATATTAATAAATTTCCCTTATTCAGAAATTTACATTTCAAAATTTTATATAGTTTAATCAATTTATAGATTCTGATATTTTAAATATCAGAAAATTCATTTATTTGACTAATAAAAATTAATACTAAAATTAGTTAATTATCCCAACATCCGATGGCTAAAAATCCGGGTTGTTACATTCCTCCCCCTTAGAACTTTTCGTCCTCGGTAAGGAACGAAACGAGAATTTGAATTTTGAAGTATATTACTTAAATCAATCATTCTTTAAACGTTTAAACTCCTTACTCTTCTATTATACAATTTAGGATACATACACTTTCAAGTATATAGTATTACCAAGCTAGTTTTATATTAAAACATTTTTCATAACTCGATCTCTTAACAAGTCCATCCTTGTTCTTACAGAAATTTAGTCGTACGTTGATCAGGCGTAAGACTGAAAATCTATAAGTACTTAGTAGACCCATTTCAACACCCAGTGAAAATATTTTTTCAAAAATGATATGGAAAGTATCACCCCCCTTTACCACCATGGATCGCAGTTAACCCGATGATTGCGTCGCCATCCTGGCGAAATCATAAGAAAACTGTAGGCATCAACACCTCTCGACTTACGCCATGGGAACACCAGAGTCCGCAGCTACACAAAGGTTGCGTTGCTATCACAGCAAAACCGTAAGTAGTCTGTAGGCAATCTATGCCCCTCGAATTTCGCTATCAAACGAAACTATACCACATAGATCGCAGCTACACAAAGGTTGCGTCACTATCCCAGTGAAACCCAACGTAGATAGTAGGCAATCGATGCCTCCCGAATTACGCTATGGAACCAAACCACATAGATCGCAATCTACCGATGTTACGTCGCTATCCCAGCGAAATCAAACGTAGATTGTAGACAATCACTTCCTCCCAAATTACGCTATGGAAATGCGATAGATCGCAGTTACACAAAGGTTACGTTGTTATCACAGCAAAATCCCACGTAATTATAGGTATAATACCCCTCGATTTACGCTACCCAACAAATGATCACTAGGAACTCATGAGTTTTGTCCGGACATCCTCTAGGATCCCAATTCTCATTGAACCCACCCAGTGGATTTCTAGGCAGAACCACCCCGTGGATCTCCTACTCTAAGTTTCGACTTTCGTGAGGTGCCTTTCCATACCTTTAGTCTCGAAACATATCATATTATATATATAGTACCTTCAAATCATATACGTTATATGCATCACATATAAATTTTATCTATATAAAATCGATATCTTCAAAATCGATAGTTTTTAAATTTGGTTTACCCAATTTCCCAAATCAACTATTTTCCAAAACCAAATGCCTTTAAAAAATCAATAGGTTACAAAACTATTTCAGTTTCATATGCATATGAGATCATTCCTTCAATTCGAATAATTCTAGGACCAACAATTTCTAAGTCCGCTTCATACTTATATACTCCATTTAGTATTCCAAATATCTTTCAAAGATCATTTCTTTTTGGTTATAAGTTCAACAAGGGGAGTTTGGATATATAATTAACATATATAATCTTATCTATGCCAAATCAAATTTCCAAGTTCGATTACCTTTCAAAGTTATTTGTCACATTTCTTACCTCTTATAAAGTAAGTTTCAGTTATAGTAACTATTCGATCTTCATTTTTAAAATCATCATATTTTCTCAAAATATACTATTTCACTTCAAAATCATTTTTGCCTTAATATCTCGATTTCGGTTCCAATTCAAAATTTCTTCGAATTTCCATTTGGGTTATAACTTCAATTTAACCCAATTTGTATTTAAATCCATGATTTAAATATAAACAATTTCCACTCTGACCAGTTTGAATTTAGAAAATAGCTTGAATAGTTTTAAATAGTTAAATAGTTAATATTAGATAGTTTGAGCTTTAAAAATGGTTTTTATAGTAAAATAGCTTGGAAAAATCAAAAAAATTTGAATATTTAAGAAGATAGATTTTAAACAGTTTATATTAAAATAATTTATTTGAAATAGTTTCAAAGTCAACTAACCCAATTCTCAATCTTCCAATTCAAATCAATTTCAATTTCCACATTAGTAATTAAGTAATTATAAATTTACGTTCAAATCCATATAAAAAGTGAACTTATATAAGATCGTATTTCTACAAAATATTTCACAACATCGATAGACTACAACACTAGTAAGTTCAAACACTACATCCATTTATCCATATAAAAAGTCTTACAAAAGGTCATAAATCTGGACGCCTTAACAACCACCTAGGGGTTTAAAAAAGAATAGAGCCCTACTTATATTACAACGGACCCTACCCGCCATCTCTCACCACTCCGCATCCTTCATAAAAACTTTCTTAAGGACTTCCTATCAACTCGCCAAAACTGTCCGTGCAATTCGTAACAGGGTGTCCCTACTTCTTGCATTTGCCACAAAAGAATTTTATACTCCCATCTTCACGTATGATTTTCACGCCTCCCGCGGGGCATTCCACGACTTTCTCTTTCTTCCATCTCTTGGGACAATCCCTAGCGGTGTGTCCCGTCATTTTACAATGGTAGCAAATGGTTGGTCCGTCGACTGGTACTATGGGTTTGTGATTCATCTTCCTCACCTTAGGGCAATGGTTTATAAAATGTACTTTCTCACGACATTTAAAGCATAAAATCTCATAGCGAAACCGCTTGACTTCCTCATTCTTTTCCTTCCTTGGTTTACTGCACTTAGCTGTGTAATGTCCTTTATTGTGACATCTATAACATATGACATTATCATAAGGACCTGGCCCAGCCCTTTCCCTAACCCGTTTCTCGTGTTCCATTATTGCTTCTTCCCGTGCCTTACGTGCAACTGCTCTCCGCTCCCTACGCCTTGCCTTCCATTCTTCTCCTTTTGCCATCACTTATAACTTGGACTAGATTCTAGTAGGACTTCCTAACCTATAATTAAAACCTCAATTAGTCGAACTTTCAGCTTTTATTCTTATTTCCAAATATTCTTTTATTTGTTCTCGGTCATTTTTATGATTTAACCCACTAATTTGATAATCTGGTTCATTTTAATTTTCAGAATTCGAAACCCATTTTTATTTCAAAAATCATTTTGAAATCATTCATACATAACTTATTTTGCACCCCTTATCAAATCTATACCTTTTCTTTTACAATTTAACCTATTTAACTTCCGTAAGTTAAATTTTAATTTCACATTGAAATTTCCAATTTCAGGTTATAAGTTCAAAACTTATTTAACTTAGCCTGAGTTAATTTCCAATTTGTTCAAGCCCTTTAAACTTACTTAATTAAAAAATTTACCCTCCAAATTTAAATTTCTTATTAATATCACTTCCCACTTATAAGTTCAAAAACTTACTTTTCTTTTGGGTTATACTGCTCATTTTAATGGGAATCCTAGAATTCCAACACCCTACATTTATTTCAATTCACCTTGAAATCATTTATATATATATTCCATTTATATACCAAATCACACTTTTTAAATTTAAACCAACCTTGGTTTTTATCCAAAACAAATTTCTTCAGAATTTCAAAACAACTCTTGTTTTTAAAACAAAATTTTCTATATCAAAAATATTCTAATAATATTACTTATTATTCCTTCAAAACACTCTGAAACACATTTCAAAATTTCCGGGACTTAGACTCAAAACTTCTCAATTTAAATTCATTTTAATTTATAATCAAAATTGTAAATTATGCTTATATAATTCCACTTTCTTAAAACATTTCACAATGGTATATCACTGTTTATTTTGTAATAAACATCCTCGTTAATACACAACACCCAATTTATGATAATAATCAATATTACCATACCTAGAAACCAAACACACCATATATTCCATAATAATTTTTTTTTGGAAATTTTTTCTAAAATACAATCTGGGTAAACTTATTTCATTTAAAAAAATTTGAAAAACTCTTCCGAAATTTAAAATTATGGTTTTGAGTCTTTTTTTAGCTTAACTCATTTGCATAGTTCATTCTTACCCAAATTTCTATACATATAACCACTTAAATTTTATAATCTTATTTGATTATAATAATCACAACCAATCACCTCAACATACTATAATAATTCAAAAATATTATTTCTTTTTATATCAAATATAATCTTACATTAAAATTATTTTAAAATCGTTATTAAAATCATTATGTAAGAAAATAACAAGTATGTCCTCATATATAATACACTCAACTCATTCTAGGGTACTGCTGACCCTATCTCTAATGAGTAATCCCCACTAGAGCCAAGATTCTCGCTTAACCTTCAGCTCTGATACCACGTGTAACGACCGGGCGATTTTCGACCCCGAAAATCGACACTAATACGTCCATTGTATAGAGTGTCGAGCAATCGAGTGCCGGAAATACCAGGTTGTTAGGGTTTAAGAAGAAAAGAGATATAAGAAGAAATAGAAATAACCAAAACACAAAATCTCACAATCGCAGCGGAACAAAATATAATATACAATAACAGCATTTTATAAAAAGGAAAACTGTAACTGTTAATATACATACAAGTTATCAGAGTACAATCATCAACATATAAATCCGGACAGTTATAACAACTTTTCCTCAAAATGCTGAATATACAGCCTATAATGCATAGTGGAATATAATAAACTACATGCAATACGTCTCTGCCATCTAGCTCGTCTCCTGAGCTCCAAAAGTTTCCTAACCTGAAACTGTAATACTCGATCTTACCCGAGCATTACAATAAAGTAACACTCGAGTCAGGCTGGAAACCAGCGTGAGTAAACACACTTAATTTGAAATACTTAAGTTATCAAAATACTTCGAAAACCAAGGTAACATGTAAGACCACGTCACATATAACACGATGGGTTTTTATCCTACGATAACCAAAACACTTTTATAGAAAATCCATTGATATTATAGTAGTGTCTAAGTACAATACTTATTTAAAATAGTCGAATTTGTTCCATTAATTTAAATTCCAGCATACTGGGCTTTAAAAATCAAAACCGTAGAGGTTCGTGGTGGTTACCAAATTGAAGTGGTTCCGGATAATGCAGATATTCGATCCCAGTCTCTTCGAATCCAAGCAATAAATTAAAAAACACGATTTATTTTGGATTAATTTAAAATTAATAATTCATTTAAAAATTTATCGATGAATTAATAGATAATAAATCAAATAAAAGATTCTTTATTAGTTCAATTCAATTATCGAATCATTTAATTTTTACATTACATAAAGCCTGCCGATCTTAGCTCGGATAAAAGTACATAACGTTAGGGGTCCTGATGTAGAAATTCTACGTGATTATTGGATTTTAATTGTAAAAGAAATAGAGTTTAAAATTTTATTTAATTAATTAATTAATCAACCCTTCCTTTAAAACCGGCACATATAAAACTCAAACCCGATCCATGTTAACCAAAACCAACATTTCCTTCCTTCTCTTGTTTCTTTTATTTAAAAACAAAGCAAAATAGGGTTTATAAATTTATAGGTAATTGACTAGCAAATTAATTATACTTTCCTTTTTTTAAACAACCCACCCAACCCTTTTATTTTATTTTCATTTCATTTTTTTCTCTGTTTTTTTTCCTTTTTCTTCCTTTTCCTTTTCTTTCATTTCCTTTTTCTTTTCTTTTTTTCCTTCTTTTTCCTTCGGCCCATGCCCACCCGGCCCAACTCCTTCTCCTCTCTTCTCTCTTATTTCCATTTTTCTATTCCTTCCTTCTTTTATTCGAAAACACCTATGTACACGAATGTGTGCACGAACACATACACATGTACACGACCTCCCATCGCCCACTCTTGCCGCTAACATCCCACGTTAACCACCCTCGGCCTCCACACCTTGCCTATGCACTTGGAAACGCGGGAAACCCACCATTCGAAATTTCGAGCTTCAACCCGAAATACTGGAAACAAACATGCCACTTCCTACACCTCGCCTCGCCCACCACCACCACCATCGACCACCAGATTTCATCCAAAGCTTCGCCATTACTTCCTCTACATTTTCGCCCAGGTGCGCATGCCTCCGTTCCCTCCTCCTCGTCGCCATTGTCTCGAAGCCGAACCCAAACACAATCTACCCTAAAACCCTACCTCGACCTCGCCACGTCTACCCACGCTATAGAAAAATCATCCACCATTTTCCCTGATGCGCCTCTACCCAAACCTCCTCCACGCCAACCGCCTTGCCTCCAAATCAACCACGTCGCCGAAATTTGGCTTTTCGCCCAAATACGATCATTCCCAAAATTCTAACTCCATGCTACTCTAAAATTTACCAAATCACTTTTAAAAATCATGATTTTCGAAGACAAACACATCCATATAATCGAAAACTTAAATTATGATATTCGAATTTCGTTCACTTTAAAGTTATCTACTGTAATAAGATCTTTCTTCCTTTATGTTACACGATATTGAACGAAATAAATTTTAGAATAAACTAGACTAAAAAACAACTATCTTTACTTTTGGAATCATGGTCTACAATCATCTCGATTGTGAGATAATGATTTTTGAAGTGGGAAGGCCTTAAATTTTTAAAGGAAAACAGAGGTAATATACAAGGTTCTATGAGTTTACATGATTAAACATACATATATACTGTATATAAACTTATTAGCATATGAATACTTGGCAACATAAGATGATTTATCCAAAATTACGAACATATAGATTCCTACATCATTTTCAGTAAGTAAAAGTTTAACTTTACTCACCTGCTCTTGAAAAAGAACACTACTTTTGGAAAAAGAAAAACTCTGGTGCTTATTTTCCCTCTCCTTCTTTGTGACTCCTAACTTGATCTTTGTTTTAATGGCAGACCTTTGTTACCATTATTTTTTTATATGTACGAACAAGTGTGTAAGAGGCTATGCATATATATAGAAGAGGATGAGGGGAATAGTGAGGGAGTGTGAAGACTAAAAGCATGAACAAGCTTTCATTTTATATATTATTATTATTATTATTTGGTTTTCGAGCTGATGTGATTTTGAATGCTAGATTAGATGTATTATTGGTGATTTGATCTATTTTGTGCTTGAATTGATGCCTTGCCATGATGATGTTTCCTATATGTTTATATATACAATTATATATATAGAGATTTACCTATACACTTTTATATACATGTATACATATACTTATACTCATAGTTTAAAATCTTCCATTATGAAGCTTGTACATTCATGTGTATATATACTTATTTACATATACAATATATATATATATATATACTTATTCACTATTTCACATGTATATGTCTATCTATGTGCACTTATGTATATTTCTGTCATATCTACATATATATATACATAGTTATATATACATATATATTTACATATTTGCCTATATTTACATATGTATACATATTTACACTTCTACATATTTATATATATACCATTTTTATATAGAGATTATTTTATCATGAGTTTGAAATGGTGAAGTTTAAATACATATACATATATTAATAAATTTCCCTTATTCAAAGGTTTACATTTCAAAATTTTATGTAGTTTAATCAATTTATAGATTCTGATATTTTAAATATCAGAAAATTAATTTATTCGACTAATAAAAATTAATATTAAAATTATTTAATTATCCCAACATCCGATGGCTAAAAAATCCAGGTCGTTATAGAGTTGACTTGAGTTGACCATGATACTAACCCCATATAACTGAGGAGACGAATCCTCTCTTGAATAGTGCTTCACTTCCAATACTTCCACTCGACCCAACTATAGTCACTCGATGGAACGTCATGCCATGACTTGACTATAATCAAAGCAGAGCTTTAATATTGAAGATCCACAATATTGTCAAGTCGAGAGAACCGTGTAAATCAGTCACATCGATATTTTCTGTTTGACCTTAGTTATATTAACCAACAGAAAACTATCAACTGAGTCATTCCACGGTTATCCAATAACTATCAGTACGTAACCTCTAGGTGCCCCCAACGGTCATGAGTAATACATTGCTCAACATTTGAAGAGCGTTACGTACTCTAGTCTCAACGGATACATCGATATTCAGTTTCGATGCATTTTGACTAGGAACATTTAAAATGGTATATTTGTTTCATTGTGATAAATTACTTATGGTTACAACACTTTGTAACTACTATCACAAAATATACCATTTATGGATTTTCTATCTTTTAATTAAATTGATTAATTAATATAACCATATTATATCAAGTATATAATAGAAAGAAAACACCTTTATTTCGAACAAGATTGGTCAACGAGTTAGATATATGTAACAAATTACATAATTGCCCCTAGGGCATACCCTTAACTCTATCAATCTCTCACTTGCACTTGGGGTCAATTATGGAATCTTATTCCAACTTCTCCAATCAGTTTTCTCAAAACCAATTAGGTCAGTCCCTTTGTGAACGGGTATGCTATTATGTTTTAATTATCTACTTTGTCAATTAACTCTCTCCGAAGGTGATAAACTGTTTTATCATGTGGAACAATTTGAAGTAAGTCTCTCGACCTCTAGTGAGCTCTAAGTTCTATTACGAACCATGTCACGACATTGTTATCATATAACAATGTTATGAGATTCTCAACATTTGGAATCAGCTCAGTTATAAATTTGTGCGCTTATATTTTTGTATACATTATTCTTATTTCGACTATATTCAAGACGATGTACTTAGCGTTTTCATTGAATCAGCCACAGTCTTTCATTTAGAACATTTCCAACTTAAAGATTCTTAACTTAAATTTATTATTGACATATTATACTCAATATCACTTATGAAGTTCGAGTCCGAGCACTCCTTCGTAAGGTGTTTTTGTTTCTGTAAATAATTCTCTAGTATTTCATAAATACATGAGAACACTTCAAACAACCATTAAGTGATATCAATTTGGATTTGATATTTGCTTCATGTATCAAATACATAAACAAATCATGATATCGTAGACAACATAACATATATGATAATTCCTATTACCAATGCAAAAGAATCAATCTTACATGTTCCATATTAAACATTTTAATAAGGTGTCCTTGCATATCATTTGGGACATTCCCGACATTTTTTATACTTACTATAAAAGTTGTCATTTATTAATCCAATATTGAGTATTACAACAACTAAGGCTTATCTTAACACAAGTACATCGTTAAAATCAACAACTTGTTTATTTATAGTTTAGAAATATCAATGTACCTCTTAACGTTCTTTCTTATGAACACACGCTTCCTCTACATTTTGATTGAAATCAAACTATTTGATATTTCTATCAAAATACTTATTCAATCATGATGCTTATAAAATGATACTTTCGTATCATTTCTTGGATCATATCCAAAGACTTACAAACTCAATATTGCTCCCACTGACTTCGAGACATTTTTGGTTAATATATGTAAACATCTTATTCTAAATCGTTATTTAGAATTTTATGTTTCAATACATATGTACCAAAACACTAGGACTTATCAACCGATGATTTTGTGAGTAAATCTAAATTGACTTGAACATGTTGAATATCGAATCTATTACGTTAATTTCAACAATTGAAATTTGCGATATTATTCTTATCAACATTGCTCATTTAATTCCAACTGCATTGGTCTTACTCATAAAGACACAGTCGAGATCGATGAATCATATCCCTTCAGTTACGACCACCAAAATCTATATATTTTAATAGCATACTTGGAATTCTTTCGGATTTGCGCATCATACCATATAGAGTCAACACTCTCAATGGTGTAATTAAACAATCTAGGATTATATATTTTCGACATTAATAAGAAACTCATAGTTTCTCTTCGATGTGCGAGAATACTTAATGTTATATGTTCGTTTAGGTTAGTTGATTTCATTTCATCTCATATAATCAGTTCTATCCATGGATAGTATCCAATTCCATTTTACTACCAATAATTCCTCAAAGAAATTTCTTCACAATGAAGTTGGTATATAACAATTATTTCTCAGTGCAATAGAATAGGTATTCATAAACGTTTTATGAATTTTTTTATTTATAAAACTGATTTGGTTTTAGTTTACAAAAATTATGTTCGAAACATAAATATGTCATCCAATGACAGTCTTTTAAAAATCCATTTGCAGAGATTCATACAAGATCCCTCATGAATAATTATTATGTGCAATTTTTCGACTCGCACAACCTGCCAATTCTTTAGCCTATGTTATGTTAGAGTTTTTTATAAACCCTTATCTTGTAAAATTTTGTAAACTGTTATTCAGAAGAAATAATATTAATCTTGTGTACTAGACTTAAGTACATTACCTTATAAAAACGCCCATTTCTCCTATAGCTAGCTGTAAAGTAGTAAACGCCCATTTCTCCATCTCATTCCTTTCCGCAATTGAGATGTCAACTGTCAACTCCTTAGGGGAAAACACTACTGGATGGACTTCATTCCTCATTAGAACAGCCTTCATCCTCTATTGCCACTTCTCGAAGTCTTTATCCCCATTCCATATCTCAATTACCAACCGTGATCCTGACACGATATACATCCCTCTAGTATAGGGCCTTGTAACAACTGGAGTTGCTTCATCTCCTGCCATAGCGTCTAACACTCCTCAATCAACCTTGCAGCTCTGATACCAGACTGTTGGGGAAAATCCCTTCAAATGATCGGTCTAAGGAAATAAAAAACCCATCGCAGCGGAAAACAACTGGATCGTGATTGTAGTGAGACGATACAAATAGAGATAAACACCAGAACCGACAGTCACAGATCAATGCAATGCAGAAAAATAAATAACACCAGTATTTATAGTGGTTCCACTACCGCGAGGCAGTGTACGTCCACTTGGGGAGAGGAGATTTTATTAATCACCGAATGATTAGAGTTACAAGATTGATTCACTTTTGGAGGCTATACATAAGAAGAATTTACAATATAGACAAAATTCTGCAGAGTTTCAGCTCTCTAGGATGGCTGTGAAATTGGCTGAAATTAGCTCTCAATTTCGGCTACCATTGTTGTCCAGAAGCTCCTCTATTTATAGAGTGAAGAAATGAGGAGGGTTAGCTACTATATAGCAGTCCTGGGGTTTGGTTCGGCATCATTTGGTTCGACACACATTTGGTTCGGCAAAATGCCGAGCAAAAAATTTGGACCGGTATCATCTTTATTGGTTTGGCAAATACCAAACGAAATATTTCGTTCGGCATTACCAAATTACCGAACGCCATGCTTTCGTTCGGTCTTCTTAACCGCTCCAAATCGAAGTACTTCCTTCGAACAAATTCACCACCGAATGAGAAATCTCGTTCGGTCTTCCTCTATCGCTCGACAATTTAGAGCGGCAGCTGCTCCAAACTACTTCACCGAACGAACGAAGCCCTAGCTTCCAAAATCATCATCAAACACTTCTTCTTCCTCTACCGCAACTTGATTTTTGTTTCTGCTCTAGGGTTTCGCCTGCGTCTCTTCCTCCGCGACTCCTTCTTCTTCATCTTCATCGATGATTAGCTAGGGTTTCAATCGATTTGGAAATCTCAGGTATCAATTTCTAACAATCTCCACCTTGATACCAGATTTCCAAACAGACCTTCCAACTCCATCTACACCACTATGCTCCAAGCAATGGATACTTATTAAATGAGCTTCGGCAATGCCATCACCCATTACACTCTGTCAACGAACTCCGGCAAGGCCACCGCCCGTCAATAAAATGTTCGAAGTACCCAGTCTGTGTAAAACCCATCAATCTCCACCATGAAAACAAACGTCTCCATGAACCAACTCAACTCTTCCCCCGTGGCACCTAGCACTTCATTAAGGGAATCAAGTTCGAGCAATGCTCGAACTTAGCAACAAGAAACGACTTGGTAAACATGTATGTTGCATTCTCCTTTGTGTAAACTTTCTGAAGACGAACTAGCTTCTCTTCACTCATCGAGACAAGGAACGACTCTCTTACCTCAATATACTTCTTCCTCGAGCTGAACGCCAGATTTTCAGCTAAGTGGATTGCACTCTGATTGTCACAGTACACATCCACGCCTTTATATACGAAGCCCAAATCACACAACAATCGCCTTAAATAAAGCGCCTCCTTAGCTGCTTCAACCGCAGCTATGAGCTTTGCCTCTGTAGTAGACAAAGCCACAATCGTCTGCAACCTCGCTCTCCAACTGATCGTTGTCCCATCAATGGTGAACACATATCCGGAGGCTGACTTCCTTCGATCTCTATCACCGGCATAGTCGGAATCAAAAAATCCAACCAAGCTGAAATCTCTTCCTCTGCCGCCAAAGATAAGTCCATGGTTTGGAGTTCTTCTAAGGTATCTGAAGATACACTTCACTGCTTCCCAAAGCGTTTTTCTTGGATTCGCCATGAATCTACTTACCAATCCAACCGCCTGTGCAATGTCAGGCCTAGTGCAGACCATGGCATACATCAAGCTGCCAACTGCACTTGCATATGGGACCTTCATCATATAAGCCTTGTCCTTTTCCGAGATCGGAGAGCCTTTACTAGAAAGCTGTATGTGCAAAGGCATGGGTGTGCCGATTGCCTTTACCCCTTCCATGCTAAACCAAGCAAGCACCTTTCGAATGTACTCCTTTTGAGTGAGGCTCAAAAGTCCTAGCTTTCTATCCCTTTGGATTTCCATACCCAAAATTTTCTTTGCTTCTCCAAGGTCTTTCATTTCGAATTCCGCTTTTAGGTTTAGCTTCAAACTATCGATTTCAGCGTTATCCTTGGAAGAAATCAACATATCATCCAAGTACAAGAGTAGGTACACTCATCTACCATTCTTTAAATGCTTGAAGTACACACAAGCGTCTTTGATGCTACGATCAAAACCAAGTGAAAGCATAAAAGAGTCAAACCTCTTGTACCATTGTCTAGGCGACTGCTTAAGTCCATACAATGACTTCTTCAATTTCCAAACCCCATTTTCTTTCCCATCTACAACAAATCCTTCTGGCTGCTTCATGTAGATGGTCTCATCCAAGTCTCCGTGCAAGAAAGCGATTTTCGCGTCCAGTTGCTCCAGCTCCAAGTCATGAGCTGTGACGATAGCGAGCAAAATGCGGATGGATGTATGCCTCACTACTGGAGAGAATATCTCATCATACTCCAATCCCTTTCTTTGTGAAAACCCTTTAGCAACTAGTCTAGCCTTGTATCTCCCATCATCCTTCACCTTGAACACCCATTTGCAACCTATGACTCGGCTTCCTTGAGGAGGTGGTACCAAATCCCAAGTCTTGTTCTTCTTCAACAACTCTAACTCCTCTTCCATAGCGCACATCCACTTTGAACTGTCACATGACTTCAAAGCTTCATCAAGGTCTAGCGGCTCCTCATAAACCACATGTAGGTCATAGTCAAACTGATCACCAAGGCTAAGGTTCGCAAACTGCCAATCACCATACCTTTCAGGCGGCCTAATAGTCCTACGACTGACCCGGGTAGGTACTGCTTCGCGTAAACTCCTTTCAGTTCCACCTTGAACTGAACTTCCTCTAGATTCATGCACATCACCAGCACTACTAGAAGGTACCTGTGGACTATTCTATGGTGTCTCATCAACTGCGTTTTCCTCGACAACATCAATAACAACTCTACTATTTGACTGGAACACGGGAACTTCTTCCATCTCTTTAGGCCTATCGGAATCTTCTGATGTGGTAGGTAGCTTCTCCTTCAGATTGAACATAGCAGACTCATCAAAAGTAACATGTCAGGAATGAACAATCTTCCGATCAACAGGGTTCTAAATTCGATACCCTTTGATACCATCGGTATATCCCATTAGTATGCCTTTGTATGCCCTAACCTCCAACTTGTCATCATCTGTATGATGAACGTACACAGGAGAACCAAAAATTCAGAAGTAACCAAGATATACTGCCTTACCTCTCTACTTCTTCTTTGGAATCTTCCCATCTATGGCTGAGCGCGAAATTCGATTTATGATATGTGTCGTAATTGATAATGCCTCAGCTTAAAAGCCTCTAGACAAGCCCGCCATCAATCTCAAGCAACAAGCCTTCTCCAGTAGAGTCTTGTTTATCATTTCTACAACCCCATTGGATTGCGGATCACCGGGTGTAGTGAAATGTCTCTGAATGTGTCTACAAAAGTCGAGGAACTTCCTAGACACAAATTCACCCCCATTATCAGATCTCAGCACCTTCAACCTAGAACCAGATTGGTTCTCAACAAGTGCTTTCCAGTCTTTGAACTTCTCAAAACTCTCGGATTTGGCCTTCATCACATACACCCATACTTTCTGAGAAAAATCATCAATGCAAGAGATAAAATACTTTGCTCCTCCAAGAGAAGGAGTAGCAACTGGTCTCCAAACATCTGTATGCACGTACTCAAGTACTCGCCTCGATCTATGGAGTCCAACTCCAAACGATACTTTAGTTTGCTTGCAACTCTAAGCTCTTCTATAAAATATGACCCACATGCCAAAGCTTTGTGGCATCCAAAGCACGAGAAGTGTCTACTCCAACACATGACTCTTCAAGAACTATGGTTCCTTTCAGCAAATACAGATTTCGGAACACATCTCCTTTCATAAGAACTAGTGCACCTCTCAAAACCTTCAGACTATCCTTCTCAATAGTTACCTTGCATCCCAAAGATGCCAATTATCCTAAAGAAATTAAGGACTTTCGAAGACCTGGAACATACAAGACACCTGTCAAAGTGCGTATCACTCCGACAAACATTCTAATCCTCACTGTACCTTCACCCATTGCTCTACAACTAGCATCATTACCCATAAGAATAAAGCTTCCCTCTCGTCCAACGAAAGAACTGAAGTAATCCTTATTAGGCGTCATATGGAAAGACGCCCCCGAGTCTAGCACCCAATGGTCTGAGACATCCGACACTGCTGCAGACAACACATCGTCAGATACAGACTTCTCCACCGCAAATGATGAAGATCTATCTTCTTCCTTCTTCTTCAAATCTAGACAACCCTTTTTCCAATGACCAGGTTTCTTGTAGATAAAGCACTTCCCGTCCTTAGACTTTCCTCTCCTGCCATTACTGGGCTTCCTGGACTTGGAACGCCCTCTAGAGTGTCAATTCTTCTTATCATCTCTACCTCTTTCAGTAAATAGGCCGTGACTACTACTTCCACCTCTACTTCCTTCACTTATCTCCTTCATCTGATCTCTCAAGCCCTTAGACAGAAGGCCTGACTTCACATCTTCCATTGTCAAATGTGTCTCTGGCGAAGATAAGGCTGTTAGCGAAACCTGTGTATCACTCCGGAAGAGAACATAAAAGAATCATTGCCATTTGCTCCTCATCCATCTTTAAGTCAATAGTCTTCATCTTCATCACGAGATCATCAAAGAAATTAAGATGTTCCTTCACTGAAGTACCCTCTCTCATCTGCATGGTGAAAAATGTTTTTAATAACATTAAACGGTTAGTCGGAGATTTCTTCAAGTAGAGATTCTCTAGCTCGGTCCAAATTCCCCTAGCAGTGGTCTCACTGCTAATCTCTGAGATAACATTCTCTCCCATAGCTAGCTGTAAAGTAGTAAATGCCCATTTCTCCATCTCTTTCCTTTCCACGACCGAGATGTCAGCCGTCAACTCCTCAGGGGCAAACACTACTGGATGGACTTCATTCTTCATTAGAACAGCCTTCATCCTCCATTGCCACTTCTCGACGTCTTTATCCCTATTCCATATCTCAATTACCAACCGTAATCCTGACGCAATATACATCCCTCTAGTATAGGGCCTTGTAACAACTGGAGTTTCTTCATCTCCTGCCATAGCGTCTAACACTCCTCAATCAACCTTGCAGCTCTGATACCAGACTGTTGGGGAAAATCCCTTCAGATGATCTATCTAAGGGAATAAAAAACCTAATGCAGCGGAAAACAACTGGATCGTGATTGTAGTGAGACGATACAAATAGAGATAAACACCAGAACCGACAGTCACAGATCAATGCAATGCAGAAAAATAAATAACACCAGTATTTATAGTGGTTCCACTACCGCGAGGCAGTGTACGTCCACTTGGTAGAGGAGATTTTATGAATCATCGAATGATTAGAGTTACAAGATTGATTCACTTTTGGAGGCTATACATAAGAAGAATTTACAATACAGACAAAATTTTGCAGAGTTTCAGCTCTCTCGGATAGTTGCGAAATTGGCTAAAATTAGCTCTCAATTTCGGCTACCCTTGTTGTCCAGAAGCACCTCTATTTATAGAGTGAAGAAATGAGGAGGGTTAGCTGCTATATAGCAGTCCTGGGGTTTGGTTCTGCATCATTTGGTTCGGCACACATTTGGTTTGGCAAAACGCCGAGCAAAAATTTAGACCGGTATCTTCCTTATTGGTTCGGCAAATACCGAACGAAATATTTCATTCGGCATTACCAAATTACCGAACGAAATATTTCGTTCGGTCTTCTTCACCGCTCCAATGCCATGCTTTCATTCGGTCTTCTTCGCCGCTCCAAATTGAAGTACTTCCTCCAAACGAACTCACCACCGAACGAGAAATCTCGTTCGGTCTTCCTCCATCGCTCGGCAATTTAGAGCGGCAGTTGCTCCAAACTACTTCACCGAACGAACGAAGCCCTATCTTCCAAAATCATCACCGAACACTTCTTCTTCCTCTACCGCAACATGATTTTAGTTTCTGCTCTAGGGTTTCGCCCGCGTCTCTTCCTCCGCAACTCCTTCTTCTTCATCTTCGTCGATGATTAGCTAGGGTTTCACTTGATTTGGAAATCTTAGGTATCAATTTCTAACAGTACCTACCATATCGTGATGGCCTAAGTATAGTATATGTACCTTGAGTTTGCTCAACAAATACATATAGTTATCTTACCTCATATATTCAATATATTAACAATACTACACATAACATCCCTAACTTGAGTTTGCTCAACAACTAAGGAGTATGCAAGTAATTTATTAATATATATATGGTAGAGGACAACATTATATTGAGTGATATCGACTTATGGAATAATGTATTTCTTATGAAATACGCTCGTGATTCAAGTGTCAGACACATCAGAAATCACAGTATATGTACATTTACGTATATATGTATTCCTTAAGTCTATTTGGGTTTCTTTAATATTCCACCTTTAGTTTATACACTCATATTATATAAGTTTCATTATTATATAACTTTTATATTTTAATTAACTTATACAATAATCTTATGTATAACATTTATTAATTAAATCTTATTTAATTAATTTTAATTAATTAACTCTTTAATTAATTTTGAATTAGTATTGCAATACAGCTTTTATATTGGACATATCTATTATAACCTTTATAGTATAACACATATATCTTATATATGCGTATTTTTTATTTAATTTATTTATTTAATTAAACAATTTTAAATAAATTATATCAATTTCAAAATTTATCTTACATACATGTACAGTTATGTTATTTTAACACTTTAAAATAACATAACATATATCAACATATATAATACATGCATATAAGTATTAATTAATTAACTCATTTAATTAATTTGTTTTATTAATCTTATTAACAAATTTTAAAATTTGATATTAACAGTTTCAAACATTTTTAAATTTTCATTACATTTTCAAACATTTTGAAAATTTATGTTATATTATAACCTTTTATAATAAACATGTTTTATTTTAAATTTAACTTTTAAATTTAAAATCATGTCTTAATCTTCAAAACTATTTTGAAAATTAGCCCAAGGCCCAATTCAAATTAGGCATTTTCTATTAGGGGCAACCTTTGGGCTCACATCACCTTTCAGGCGAGGCAGGTACCCAGGTAGGACAGAGTGCTTGATTATCCAATTCCAATCCTAGACATCACCTTTCTAGACACCGTACTAAGTGCACAAGCTTAATTAGTTAGCCATAATATGACTAATTTAGATCCCATAGGCTATTGGGTCCGATACCATTGAAGGAACAGGGCCAGCCCGCAGCGGAAGAAATGAGTGGATTTCAATTTTTTTTGCTATTTTGGATCTTTAATGGGCCTATGAAGTCTAAATATACTTATAACTTTTCTAAGTTTCTTTTAAATAAAATCAATATTTTATTTAATATTATAAATAAAATTTACTTTAATTTAATGTGTATGTAATAGAGTATATCAAATATACTCTTATGTACATAATTGTGTGTAACAGTAACTTATTAAATTTATATAGAGAAGGAAAATTTTCATTTCCCATCTCTTAAATTATTTAATTAATGATGGGGCATAAATTTACATGGAGAGAGAAACCTTTCATTTCTCTCTCTTTAGTTAAGTTGATTGATCATATGAATGTCATTAATTAGTAACATGTACATGTCATGAATATAAGTTTAAACAAATATGTTATAGTGTGAATTCTGTAAGTGCAACATGATGGGTGTTATCAATTGATGGCAAGGTGAAGAATATAAACAAAATTAAATGGATATCTAATCACATAAAGGAAAATGATAAATAAATAAAGGGTAGATGATTGAATCAATTTCCCATTTTGTAAACTTAATTAATGCAGCATATAAATGACAAATTATAGGCATCATAATATAGGGATATAAACAGAAGAAAATAAATATATGTATATATTATTGCCTCATTTAAATTGTTTCCTCCTTTTGGAGAGAAATCTAATCATACTTTGACAATATGAAATACATGTAATAAATTGTATATATGCAAACATATATACAAAATGGCAAATTCTATTTCAACCCAAGTATTTACTTAGTAACCCCCCAAAAATTAAAAAAAGTCTGTAAACCCAAAAAATAACTTAGTAGCCCCCTACCATTTCCAGAACTACCCTTCCCATCACGCAAAACGTGAAAAATTGAATTTTTTCTTCACTGATTTAGAAACTAGAGTTAGAATATTTTCTTCACTGATTTAGAAACTTAGTAGTGAAAAATTGAATTTTTTCTTAGTAATGTCTATAAACCCAAAAAATAACTTAGTAGTGAAAAATTGAATTTTTTCTTCATTGATTTAGAAACCCAATTCATATTTTCTTCAGAACTACAATTAAAAAAGTCTGTAAACCCAAAAAATTAATTTAGTGGTGAAAAATTAAATTTTTTCTTCACTAATTTAGAAACTATGGTTTTGAAGAAGCGGTGGTTTAGACAGTAAGAAACTAACGTAAGAAGATAATGGAATTGAGAAGGAAGAAAGTACACATCTTTCTAAGGGTATTTTAGTCTTTAAAATTTTATTTATTTTAGGGGGGGCTACTAAGTAATTATCTGTGTTGAAATAGAATTTTCCATATAAAATTAATCCTGTGTATATAAGATTAAATCAAATCTTTCTACTTGATAAAAATTAGAGATTTATAGCAATCAAGTCAAAAGTAGGTTTATTGTCAAAACATTAATTGAATGTATGTTATATTCAATAAAATATCTCTAATTAATACAAATTCGAGACTATAGTAATCAAATTAAAATTTAGTTTTTTGCCAAAACATCTTCCTTTTTTTAATTTCCAAAACAATACAAACACAAAATACATGCATGTGAACTTTCAAATCTAAAATTACATTTTTTATATGATTTAAAACATGAATCTTCAATAAAACGCTGTAATATTCATAAACAAATTTTAGCTTAATTTGTGAAAGTAAAATCCAATCAAAACAATATGAACATACAAAATTTTAGATCTAAAGGATTATACTTTGAATCGAAAGTTTACAATATAGATCTATAATAAAACATTGAATTCAATCATATATGAATATTAATTCTAATTTAACAAAATAAGAACCCAATTGATAAATTGAACATACAAAATTTCTGATCTAAAAATTAGACTTTAAATTGAATGTTTACAACATAGTTCCAAAACAAAACATTATATTTAAACATATACAAATATTAGTTTTGATTTATTAAATAAAACACCAATTGATTCAACCAACAAACAATACAAGCTACACAAACAATTCTCAACTTAAATGAGACAATGAGATGTACATACAAATTATGATGATTAAATTTCTCTTTCAACAAACATTACATCAAATATCATTATCTATTAATGAAAAACATACATTGTTACCCAAAGCCTTGAAGCACATCTTGAAAATGGACTCCTTTTAGGATATTGCCTAGAAGTCACACCTTGAATGATGATATCTCCTCAGATCTTCAAGATCCCCATCCTATCCTTGCAAGAGATGGATGAACCACTTTTGTTTTATTTATTTTTGATGTATTCATATGGAGTTGAAAGGATTTTGGAATTTTTTTTTGTTTTTTGCCATGAAAAGTTAGGAGGAGAGAGAGAAAAAAATGAATGAGAAAGGATGAATTAGAGAATATGTTTTATTTGAAAAAAGGAAACCTTTCCCATTCTTTAATTAAAACTTCTCTAATTAATTTGCTTGATTAACTTTCTCTTTTCACTCCTATTTCTTTACAGGTATGGCTGAAAATTACATGCCATCAAATGACATAAGATTCCATAAATTAACGCATGTAATTATCTTTTAATTAATTACAATGATATCATATATCAATGCGCGCAAATATAACTTTTATAAATGCATTCAAATAATTACAAATAACTCTCAAACATCAAATAAGATAAATAATAATTAATATTCCTCAAATACTAATTAATTTACAACTTTTTATAAATTAATTAAAGTATGTGGTTTTTCGAAGAATTCATTATTATGGTTGTGCGACTCAAAGGTGTAAATTCAGTCGGCAATTAATATTGAACAATTCAAATATTAACGTTCACACGCCACTTAGCAGGTGGTGTAACATTTTGGCCGAATTCATCGCTTACACATCTTTTGGTAAAATCCAATTTTACTCATTATAATCGGTACCTAATAGTGACAATTATTTACACCAATTCTCTTCATCGAAACTATATCACTTTAGATTTATGGAATTTTGTAATGGTCAAAATTCCAATGTCATCCACATTCAACTTTATAGTCCAAACACAAAGTCCTTAGTTCAATAATAACAATTATTATTACCCAAAATGTTCTGACCAGAGACTTTGACTTTGAGTTGACTTAAGTTGACCATGATACTAACCCCATATAACTGAGGAGACGAATCCTCTCTTGAATAGTGCTTCACTTCCAATACTTCCACTCGGCCCAACTATAGTCACTCAATGGAACGCCATGCCATGACTTGACTATAATCAAAGTGGAGCTTTCATATTGAAGATCCACAGTATTCTCAAGTTGAGAGAACTGTGTAAATCAGTCACATCGATATTTTCTGTTTGACCTTAGTTATATTAACCAACAAAAAATTATCAAGTGAGTCATCCCACAGTTATCCAATAACTATCAGTATGTAACCTCTAGGTGCCCCAAACAGTCATGAGTATTACACTGCCCAACATTTGGAGAGCGTTACGTACTCTAGTCCCAATGGATACATCGATATCTAGTTTCGATGCATCTTGACTAGGAACATTTAAAATGGTATATTTTTTTCATTGTGATAAATTACTTACGGTTACAACACTTTTTAACTACTATCACAAAACATACCATTTATGGATTTTCTACTAAATATACCTTTAATTAAATTGATTAATTAATATTATCACACTATATCAAGTATATAATAGAAAGAAAACACCTTTATTTTGAACAAGATTGGTCAACGAGTTAGATATATGTAACAAATTGCATAATTGCCCCTAGGGCATACCCTAACTCTATCAGTGTATTTATTTCATTGTGATAAATTACTCACGGTCGTAACACTTTGTAACTACTATCTACCATTTATGGATTTTATATTAAATATACATTTAATTAAATTAATTAATATAACCACATTATATCAAGTATATAATAGAAAGAAACACCTTTATTGCGAATTAGATTGGTCAACGAGTTAAGTATATGTAACAAATTACATAATTGCCCCTATGGCATACCCTAACTCTATCAATCTCCTACTTGCGCTTGGGGTTAATTATGGAATCTTATTCCAACTTCTCCAATCGGGTTCTCAAAAACTAATTGGGTCAGTCCCTTTGTGAACAGGTATGCTATTATTTTCAATTATCTACCCCGTCAATCAACTCTCTCCAACGGTGATAAACTGCTTTATCATATGGAAGAATTCATAGTATGTCTCTCGATCTCTAGTGAGCTCTAACTTCTATTACGAACCATATCGCGACGTTGTTATCATATAACAATGTTACGAGATTCTCAACATTTAGAACCAGCTCAATTATAAATTTGTTCACTTATAATTTTATATACATTATTTTTATTGCGGCAATATTCAAGGCAATTTACTTAGCCTTTTCATTGAATCAGTCGCGGTCTTTCATTTGGAACATTTCCAACTAAAGATTCTTAACTTGAATTTATTATTGGCATACTATACTCATATCACTAATGAAGTTTGAGTCTGAACACTCCTTCATAAGAAGTTTTTTTTCTATAAACAATTCTCTAGTATTTCACAAATACACGAGAACACTTCAAACAACCATTTAGTGGTATCAATTTGGATTTGATATTTGCTCCATGTATCAAATACATGAACAAATCACCATATTGTAGACAACATAACATGTATGATAATTCCTATTGCCAATGCATAAGGAACCCATCTCACATATTCCTTATAAAACAATTTAATAAGGTGTCTTTGCATATTGTTTTGGGACATTCCCTATATCTCTTATACTTTCTATAAAAGCATCATTTACCAATTCAAAATTGAGTACTAAAATAACCAAGGTTGATTTTAACACAAGTACATTACTAAATCAATAATGTGTTGTTTTATAGTTTAGAAATATCAATGTATCTTTTAATGTTCTTTCTTATGAACACACGCTTCCTCTGCATTTTGATTAAAAATCAAACTATTGATATTTCTATTAGAATACTTATTCAATCTTGATGCTTATAAAATGATACTTTCGTATCATTTCGTGGATCATATCCAAAAACTCACAAACTCAATATCGCTCCCACTAACTTCGAGGCATTTTCGGTTAATATGAGTAAACAGCTTACACTAAATCATTATTTAGAATTTTTTTTCAATACATATGTACCAAAACACTAGGATTTATCAAGTGATAATTTTGTGAGTAAATCCAAATTGACTTGAGCATGTTGAATATCGGATCTATTATGCTAATTACAACAACTGAAATTTGTGATATTATTCTTATCAACATTGCTCATTTAATTCCATCTGCATTAGTCTTTCTCATAAAGACATAATCTCGACCGATGGATCACATCCCTTTGGTTACGACCATGTAACGACCCATAATTTCAATCACTCGAATTTGGAATATTTAATTGATTTTAAATATTGAAAGGTGTTTGCACAAAAAATGGACAAACACCTCAAAGTTGTATGATTTAATAGATCTTATGTTGTTCTTAGTGATTTGGTTGGTTTATGCAAATATATGAAAAGCAGGGACTAAACTGTAAAAAGACACGCAAATTTATAGTGGTTCAGCCAGAATGTGCCTACGTCCACTTTATATGTTATTTCTCTTCTCTTCTTTTGATTACAAGTAGAAAGCTTTGATACAAGTAAAAGAAAGTTGTTTGAAAGTCCTTTCCGTGCTTGAGCTATCAAATTTTTGTCCCCCATTGTTGTACCCCTGCCCCTCTATTTATAGAGTGAGGCTGGGGGTAGGGGTCTTGGATGTATACAGCTGCTGATGGGCCCGGGCTGATACAATCTGGCCTGGCAAATTTGGTTCGGCATCGCCTTGGTTCGGTAGTAGATGGGTGGAGATGAGGTCTTAGTTCGGCAGTGGATTGGTTCGGTTGTGGAGTTGGTGGAGCTGGTCCGGTGAGGGTTTGGTTCGGTAATGATAGTTGATTCGGTGAAGAAGTTGGGTTTGGTCCGGTAGTACTTGGACCGGTAGTGGGCTGGTTTGGTATTGCTTGGAGAGGGAGTTTGGTCCGGCAGTGCTTGGAGGAAAGTTGGTTCGGCATTGGTGAGGAGATGGGTTGGTTCGGCAGTAGGCCTGTTCGGTGAGGGCTTGGTCCGGTCGAATCTCACCCAACACTTGCCCCCCAAAGTAGGGCATGTGTATGCACATGGCATGCTTTGTTTTAGCTAGGACATCTTCTTTCGGCCCCGTATGCCGAACCAACTGGTCCGGTCGTTCGTAATTGCTTATAAGTATGGGCTTCAGGCCTTCGTTCTACCTCCATCATTTGAGATAGCCGAACCAGATAAACACCGAATCAGTCAAGTGCCGAATCATCTTAGCGCCGAATCAGGTGCGTTTCTTTTGCCAAATGAGGTTTCTTTGTTCTACCGAATGAGCATAAAGACTCTCTGTACCGAATGAACTAAAAACTTTTCAACACCGAATGGACTCGAAAATCTTTAGTACTGAACGAGACTGGGGGTATAAGGCCGAATGAGATTTTATGTCTCAACTCATAAATGCAATTCTAGTCTTCATACGGATGCTTGTTTACTTCTTCTGCTCTAACGATGTACTTTTTGTGTTTGCAGATAAATGTCTCGAAAAGCAGAAACTCGATCAGATAAAAAGAAATCCCAGGGCGAAGGAGAATCTTCCGCAGTGCCCCCTGCTCAGTCAGGACCAGAACGTCACGGACCTGCCCCGAGATCACTAGTGGACGGGTACGGTCCTCAGGAGCTTCTGAACTCCCCACCCGATTGCTTTCCCAGCTCCCTCAAGGAGGAGCAGCTCGATGTCATCTCTCGTTCTTTCAGAATTGATAGGGCGCGCATGCGGTTGCCAGGGAGAGACGTTATGCCATATGACCCTCCCAAAGGGTACTTTGCCTACAGCAGATACCACTTCATGTGTGGTGCCATTTCGCCTCTTAATGCTTGGGTAGCCAGCTTCCTTACATATCTAAAGGTGGCCCCATTCCAGCTTCAACCCAACTCCTATGCTATACTGGTGAGCCTCTTCGTCATCTTCCAGAGGAAGTATGGTCGTGCTCCTTCCAACCGGGAGATCCGGTACTTATATAATCTGAGGGGCTATAAGAAGGGGTCCCCATACATCAGCTTGGAGTCAGCTGTAACCTTCAAACCGGTCTTGGATCTGTATTCCAAATTCAGCATGTTCAAGAAGGAGTGGTTCTTTGTCAGGGACGACTCTGTTTCTATTCGGCGTTTTACTTCTGGATGTAAGTCGATGCTTTATTTATAATCTCCATTCTGATTGCGATGCTTCTTCTCATACGTTTTCATTTTTGCTAGCGACAGGTGGCTTTGCGGTTGTGGAGACTGATCGCCTAGTTCAAACGGCGGCTGAGATAGAAGCTATCCCCGGGAGAGATAGATCAGCTGCCTACCTGATCAGAAACGCGACCCTTCTGGAGTGTAACTTGATCCTTCCACAGCAGTCAGTAGTCAAGCTGAGGGAAACGGCGGAGGAGAGGGCGGCTGCTCAGGCTAAGGGAGGTGTCACGATAGAGAGTGGTAAGAGAAAACCTTTCACAAAACCTCCAGCCGTCGGAGGTAAGAAACTTAAGAAGTCGGACGGTCCTTCCCCTAGCAATTGTCCACTTACCCAGGGGGAGGAAGATATGGAGGAGGAGAGAGGTGAGGGTGGAGATGACCGTGAAGGTGGCGACGTGGTGATGGCATCGGGGCCTTGCTTCCTGGGCAAGCAGGCGAGATTCAGGAGTGGACGGATGATGCATTCCACCAAGCTTTCGAGGGGCTGGACGGGGAACCGGCTTTGATAGAGAAATCTGGGAAAGCTGACAAGGCTGGGACTGGTGCAAGCGAGCCTCCTCAGATTATTCCAGCCAAGGTGGCTCCGACGACTCAAGGTGAACTTTTGACTCCTGCGGGCTCCGTTTATGATAGGGACTTAGGAATATTTTATGATCCGCTCCCGTCCTGGAATGAAATCCAGGACTCATTGCAGTATCCTACTCCTCCCCAGGGTTTGTACAACCACAGATGTGTTTTCTTTCTTCTTTTAACTTTTAATTTACCGTGTTTTCTCGAATTATGGATCAATGTAAGCTGGTGACACTTGTTCTTCATATCAGGAGCTAGTAAAACGGCCAAGGCCTCAGATCTTCAGCACAGGCTTGAACAGTACAAGCTCTCCAAAGCTTCCGCCAAGCCGAAGCCTTCGACCCACCGTTCCGGGGATGTAGTCGGCTACCGTCCTCTTCTCGGGGTTATTGAAGAGGGTATTCAAAAGAGAAAGAGGAGTCATCCCTCATCCGAACCTTCACTTGGTCCTCATCCCCCAGTTCAGCCTCTTCATGATATCACGGAGGAGGATAGCGAGTTTGCACTCTCTCCGCACCCGTCCGAAAACCCTACCGTTATTCAGATTGATCGTCCTGACTTGGCTCGTAATCCATTTGCGGGTCATCCTGATCTGGATCCAAGTTCCCATGATATTACCTTTGACGAGGTTACTGGTGAGCACCTTCTTCCCCGCAATCCCATGGTACGGGTGCTTGATGAGGCTAAGTCCTTAGATCTCGATCTACTTACTACTCGGATAGTTACCATGAGAGACGAGGCCAAGGCTAATATTGATCGGGTGGCGGAGGAGACTAGGAAGCTGATGGGGCATCATGCCCGGCTGGTTAAGGCTGGAGAGGAGATTGGGAGTGCCAACATCCGACTACGATTGATGGTTTCGGACCAGGCCAAACAGCTCGCTGATCAGGCCATTCAGATTTCTTAGCATGTGGCTACCTCCGGGCGGTTGAGGAAGGCTATGGAGGAGGCTAGTAAGGCGGAACTGCGGAAGATGGAGGCTGCCTGCAAGGAGCAGATAAATATGGCCATCTCGACAGTGGATGAGGTTCGGAGGGCGGATCTTGAGCGGGTAGAGGAGCTGTCGGGGAAGCTTAAAGCCGCAGAGCTTGCTCAGGTTAGGCTGAAGGAGGAGATGGAGGCGATGCGGAAATCCCTTCAGGCTGACTGCTCGAGATACCGATTGGAGAGAGAAACTGCCGTTGGAAGGTTGTCGGCTTCCGAGGCCCGGATGAGGGAGTTTGAGGAGAATGAGGGGATAATGGATGAAATGCTTCAGGACATGTACTTCCGAACTTGGAAGCAGGGCAACCTATCCTGGATGGATGATTATCCTAGGGTCATGGCTAAGATTTATCTTCGGGCTCTGGAGGAAGCTAAGGCGGATGCGGATAAAGAGGGTGGTGTGGCCTTCAGCATGGATGTGGTCACTGCCCAGTTTACCAAGGAGGAGAAGGTGGCGGTGAAGGAGGGTATGCGGTTGCTTGCTGCTGAGGAGGCAGGTGTGCAAGTAGAGGATGACGACCAGGATAGTCAAGAAGCAGGTGCTGGTAAGTCTTCCTTTTTAGTCTCTCAATTAACTTGGTTGCTTATCACTAATGAATCCTTTCTCTGACTGGACAGGTGGTCAACAGGACAAGGATAAAACTCCAATGCAGCCGGCCCCTTGATCAGACCTGGAAAAACTCTTTTTGTGGACTTGACAGGGTTGTATATGTTAGTCTTAAAACAGTAGAGTAACTTTTAGGTTGTAATTCCTGCTACTTGTAATAAATAGCTCTATTCTTGATGTGTAATTCTTTAACTTAAGCTGATTTTGTCGTCTCTTGAATGTTTTTGCTGTTTTGACATGTTGTATAAGAAATATAGCTATGCATATTCTTGTAATTAAATGGTGTTTGATGCTAGGATCTTGTTTTGAAACATAATTTCGTGACTTGCAATGTTAGTGTGAGGTGTGAATAAATTACAGTCACGTGTTTACATATGAAAGAAAGAAATACCGCCCTTTATATTTTGCTTGTAGATGGCAGCTTTGAATATCCTATGTGATCGATTAAGGGATGCGTTCCAATATCTTGCTGTGAATATCCGCTTCTATTAGTGAGTGTCTCCTGTTCTGTGTCCTGTACTTCAAGAATTGTTACAGAGGATAGGAGAAAAGTATCTCAAGTAAAATTGAAATGTGTGAAATAGTAAAACTTCCAATCACGGAAGGCCTTCGATGTGCTTAAGTTCGTGGCAAACGGGCTTTGTAGTCACTTTCTCTAGCTGTGGGTCTTGGAGACATTTGTCACCCATCTTACGCCTCCGTGGGGAGTTAATTCTTTTTTACCACAGCCGTACTTAAGACACATCGGAGCCAAGATCGCGCACAGTAACTACCCGGTCCATTATGGCCCGTAATCGCGGGTATTATTCGATTTACTGTGGCCGGCTAGCGTGGGTGCCGATCGTCAACCGTGAACTGCCCCTGGCTGGCCACACCTTATGTTGGGGCTTATAATCGGTTCACAATCGCCAGCGAGCCGAACGCCGTAATGAGCTGCCTCGGCTATAGTCGGCCTTCTCGGTGGCTTATAATCGGCTCATTACAGTTGGCTTTAAGGGCCGTTGCGAGCAATGAGTTAACCCGCAGCAGAGGGATGCTGGAGTGAAAGTGTCTCATTGGCGAGGGCATAGATTCGCATAGTACCTGTTAGGTCTTGTCCAGATGAAGTTATGCTGTGGAGTGCCTCGAATTGAAATGCTGTATGCACAGGATTTTGTCCAACAGAAAAGGATAAAGTTAACAAGCAGCCAAGATATAAAGGAACAAGTTAAAAAAGAGACAAGGTTTTTTAAAGTGGTTCGGCACGAAAATGCCTACGTCCACTGATTCTCTTTGTTAATTCACTTCATATGGGCAATACAAGTTAAGAAAAGTATCGACGGAGGTGTTGGATGTTCCATGCCCTCTGGAACACCTCTCCGTCCACTGTTGACAAAATATAAGCTCCGTTGTGGAGATTTTTATGAATTACATATGGTCCATCCCAGATTGGGTCTAGTGCTCCGGGGCGAGGGAAGATTCGCTTGAGAACAAGATCCCCTTCTTGTAAGGTACGATGCTTGACTTTGGAGTTGTATTGTGTAGCCACTTTCTGTTTGTGGGCTGCTGCTTTAAGGACTGCATCATTACTTCTCTCCTCAACTAGATCCAAAGACATGTGGAGGAGTTCTTCATTCTCTTTTGGGTTATAGTGGATCCTACGGTGGGAAGGCACAATGGTTTCAACTTGGAGCATAGCCTCCGATCCGTATGCCAAAGAGAAAGGAGTGTGCCCCGTTGATGTTCTGAAAGATGTGCGGTAGGCCCACAGTGCCGTAAGGAGTTCATCCACCCAAGCGCCCTTTGACTTTTCAAGCTTCTTTTTGATTAGAGTTTTCAGAATTTTGTTGACGGCTTCGACTTGTCCGTTGGCCTGGGGATACGCTACGGATGAGAAGCTTTTGTGAATTCCGTGCTCTTGGCACCAGTTGGCGAATTCCTCGCTGTCAAACTGAAGCCCATTGTCTGATATGATTTTGAGTGGGACTCCGTACCTGCACAGGACATTTTTGATCAAGAAGTTAATAACTTTTGCTGAAGATACTTTATTCAGGGGTTCCGCTTCCACCCATTTGGTGAAATAGTCGACTGCCACTATAGCATATTTGGCCCCGCCTCGGCCCATTGGTAGCTTGCCGATTAAGTCAATTCCCCATATTGCGAAGGGCCAAGGGCTGGTCATTTGAGTAATCTCAGTTGTTGGTAGCCGCGGAATCTTAGCAAACTTCTGGCATCTGTCACACTTTTTGACGAAATCTAGGGCGTCCTTGCTTAAGGTGGGCCAGAAATATCCATATCGGAGTATCTTTTTTGCTAATGTTTGCCCTCCGGTGTGATCTCCGCAGCTCCCCTGATGGATGTTGGACAAGATTTCCTTGGCTTCCCTCCCGGCGACACACCTTAATAATGGGTTAGAGAATCCGCGCCGATAGAGGATGTCTTCTTGTATTGTGTAGCGGGATGCTTTCCTCAAGATTTTCTTGACTTCGTTACGCCCGTGGGGTAGTGTGCCACTTTGTAGGTAGTCTCGGATGGGAGTCATCCAAGTTGCTTCTTCGGTTGCAGCTATCAGATTCACTTGCTCAAAACTTGGGGTCAGTTGCTTTGAGATGGTTACTGCCCCGAAGATGGCGATGTCTCTCATACTCGCTTGCTTTGCCAATTCGTCAGCCTCTTGGTTTTCTTCCCGAGGGATGTGTTTGACTAAGTAGTGGTCCAATCGGCTGAGAAGTGACTTGGTCTTCTTTAAATATGCCATGAGTCGTTCTTCTCGAGCTTGGAATTCTCCTAGTATTTGATTAACAATAAGTTGAGAATCGCTGTGAAGACACAAAGAATTGGCTCCGATGTCTATGGCAAGTTCTAGTCCGGCTATCACTGCTTCATATTCTACATCGTTGTTGGTAGCAGCGAACTCCAACCTTATAGCATAGTGCAGTTTGTTTCCCCTGGGAGTGATTATTACTACACCTGCCCCCGAGCCTTGTTCGTTTGATGCACCATCCACAAAGAGATTACACTTGATATCTTCTGCTATTCCCAATTTCTCCTTATCTTCGTTGGTAGTGAATTATGCAATGAAATCAGCCATGGCTTGTCCCTTGATGGCGGTGCGAGGGTGATAGGTGATATCATACTGACTTAGTTCAATGCACCATTTAAGTAGTCGCCCAGAAGTGTCGGGACGATGGAGTACCTGCCTCAGTGGTTGATCAGTCAGAACTTTGATGGAATGGGACTGGAAGTAGTGACGCAGCTTTCGTGATGTGATTAGTAAACAATATGCTAGCTTCTCAAGTTTAGGATATCTGACTTCTGCCCCAGTAAACCTTTTGCTGACGAAGTAAACCGGCCGCTACGTGCGGTTGTCTTCCCTTACCAAGGCTGCGCTTAGGGCGTGAGATGACATAGCAAGGTATAGGTATAATTCTTCGCCTTCGCTTGGAGTCGAGAGTACCGGTGGTTTCTGGAGGTGTTCGATTAGGTTAAGGAAAGCGGTTAAGCATTCGTCAGTCCATTCGAACTTTCTCTTTTTTTTCTTTAGGGCTTCGAAAAAGGGGACGCACTTGTCCGTCGCCTTGGAGATGAATCGGCTTAGGGCGGCCACTTTTCCATTCAAACTTTGCATTTCCTTCCGAGTGGAAGGTATCTTGATATCCCTTAGCGCTCAGACTTGTTCAGGGTTTGCTTCTATCCCTCTGGCATGAACGATGAATCCTAAGAACTTTCCTGATGACACTCCGAAGGAGCATTTTAGTGGATTCAACTTCATTCCATACTGTCGAAGTACTTGAAACATCTTGCCTAGGTGGCTTACGTGATCTTTGGCTTTCCTTGACTTTACCAGCATGTCATCCACATATACTTCCATAGTTTGTCCTATTAGTCTTGCAAACATCTTGTTGACGAGGCGCTGGTAGATGGCTCCTACATTTTTAAGTCCGAAAGGCATTACCTTATAGCAGTATAAACCCCGGTCAGTGATGAAACTAGTGTGGTCTTGGTCGGGAGCATGCATAGGAATTTGGTTATATCCTGAGTATGTGTCCATAAAAGATAGGAGCTCGTGCCCGGCTATGCTGTCTACAAGTTGGTCGATTCTGGGAAGTGGGAAGCAATCCTTTGGGCAGGCGTCGTTTAGGTTGGAAAAGTCAATGCAGGTTCGCCACTTTCCATTAGCCTTTTTTACCAGCACCGGGTTGGCGATCCATTCCGGGTAGATAGCTTCTCGTATGAAGTCATTGGCGAGTAGATTCTTTACTTCTTCATCGAGGGCTGCTGATCGCTCTGCCCCCATACTTCTCTTTCTTTGTTTTACAGGCGCCTTGGTAGGATCAATGTTTAATACGTGGCATGCTATGTCGGGGGAGATTCCGGTCATGTCAGCGTGTGACCAAGCGAATACATCCAAGTTGTGGCGGAGAAAATCGATGAGTTGTTCCTTCAATTCGGCTTTTAGTTGGGACCCAATTTTCAATAGTCTACTTGAGTCGTGCTTGTCTACAGATATAAACTCCATAGCCTCTGCAGGCTCGGCGGTGGCCTCCTCCTCTTTGTCCCTAGGGTCTAATTCATTGAAAGGGTCGCTGGTATATCGAAGAGGAGGGGCTTTCTTTAGTTGCTATGCTTCTAGACTTTTTGTGCAGAGGGCAATCTCTACACCCTTCCCTTTATCCTTCCTGTGGTTGTTGCGAAGTTCAGTCACATAGCAGTCTCGAGCAACGTCCTGGTCTCCTTCCACTTCCCCTACTCCATTGTCTGTTGGAAATTTCATCTTTAGGCACCATGGGGCTAGGACAATTTGGAAGTCAGACAAGGCTGGTCTTCCTAAGAAGGCGTTGTAGGCCGAATGGTTTTCTATTAGCACGAACGTTTGCTTCCGT
Source organism: Allium fistulosum (assembly GCA_030737815.1). NCBI lineage: Eukaryota > Viridiplantae > Streptophyta > Magnoliopsida > Asparagales > Amaryllidaceae > Allium > Allium fistulosum. The sequence continues at coordinate 94,207,776 of CM060905.1, forward strand.
ACAATGGAGCGGGGATGGCTTCCAATCTCAACAAAGAGGTCCAGTTGCCCGAGGGGCATCTTTGCATCCCCAGTGAAACCGTGTAGTGGTTTATCGCAGGGAGATACATCCTTCATTGATAGCTTCATTTTGTCGAATGCGTGTTTGAACAGGATGTTTACTGAGCTTCCAGTGTCTACCAGGATTCGGTAAACTTCGGCGGGACCGAGTCGGGCGGAGATGACCATGGGATCCATGTGAGGGTACTGCCTTCCTTCTAGGTCACGCTTACCGAATGTGATGTCATTACTTTCTTTCCGCTTCGGGTGGCGCTCTTCTATAACCGAATTGACACAGTCTTTATTGTCTCTAAGCGACTTTCCATACCTTTCCATCTCTTTCCAGCTTCTGTCCGCGATGTGCGGTCCTCCTGAGATGGTATGGACCACTATTTTCTCTTGACTAGAGCTGCTAGTGTTGCGGTTTCCTCTACCGGTGTCTGGTGAGGGTAGCCTTGGGTTTTCATTGGCAGGAGCTGGAATCCTGTCCTGACTTTTTACATAACGTTCCAGTTTCTTCCTTCTGATGTGTTCCTCAATCAGATCCCGGAGATGATGGCATTCATTGGTATCATGCCCGTGAGATTCGTGGAAGCGGCAGAACTTTCCAGATTTCTGCGCGTTATCTGATTCCTTTTTGTATGGTGGGCATTTGTATCTAACTTCGCCTTGGGTGGCAAGGAAGATATTTTCGACGGTCTCGTTCAAAGGAGTGTAAGTGTCGAATCTCGGCCCAGGCCGATATAGGCGTTTTTCTCCCTTCTAGCCCCCAGCATTGTCTCTGGAATCATTTCTTCGAACGTCCCTTGCCACAGCGGGGGCGTTGCTATGGGTTGTCTTATTTTGTTGTCCTGACTGCCCCTCAACGGCAGCATCCTCAAGCCTCATGTATTTCCCGGCTTCATGGAAGAAATCGGGTAAAGTAGCTGGTTTTTCTTTTGTCAACCTTCTAGCAAATTTAGTGTCCGGATGCACACCACTACAGAGGGCCATTAGGATAAGCTTCTCATCGGCATCTTGGACTGCGGCTGCTGCGGCGTTGAATCTAGTTAGGTATTGCTGCAGCTTCTCTCCAGGTTTCTGTTTGACGCTGGATAAGGAATAAGCGTCCTTAGGTTGCTCCACATGAATGCGGAACTGACTGATAATTTTTTTTTTCAACATTTCCCACGAGCTAATGGATCCCTGGGGTAGATGACAGAACCAGGAGGTAGCAAGATCTGCTAAGAAGAGTGGAAAGCATTTGCACAGTACTCCTTTTGTCGCCCCACTCATGAGCATATATTGCGTGTACCTCTGTAAGTGTACAACGGGGTCGGAGGTTCCTTTGTAGGGTTCCATTGTTGGCATCTTCCATTCTCGGGGGGTGATAGCAATTTCGATATTGCGGGCGAAAGGGCTGGTTACCCTAGCGCCTATCCCTCAATCTCTTTGCTCCCGTTGGACACACTCTCTGAATAAGCGTGCCATCCTTTCATCAGAATTTGGAGCAGATAGAAATGAGTTTGGTTCTGTTCTGTGGGATTGATTCCGTCCAGATGACCTGTAGGGATGGTATCGTCTATCATTCCTCATATTTTCCAGTGGCTGCCTTTGATCTTCTGGGAGCATGCTAGGGTCAGCTACAGTTGGCCCTTGCCTTGATCTTCCCCTGCCGGGTTCTGATCTAAGCACTTCCTCGGGTCCAACTTCGGGCTGGACTCTAGCTCGGCCCCGTTCACTGGCGTTTCCGTGGTTAGGCAGTATGACAGGCTCAGCTACAGTTGACCTCCATCCGGTACCTCCCCTGTTGGGTTCGGTACCAAACGTTTCCTCAGGCCTAACTTCGGGCTGTGCTCGGTCTCGGCTCCTACCATGGCTACTTCTGCCGTTAGCTCCTTTGAAGAGGGAAGATCTTTGTTGTCTCTGAGATCCTCCAGACTGGGACTCGCCCCATGATTCAGTGTTGCGGTTGGATTCTTCAGCGTCCCTTAAGCGTGACATGAGATGGTCCACCAAGGCTTCCTGCTGGGACGTGAAGCGGTTAGTTACTTCAACCACAACTCTGTCCAAATATGCCCTAGTAATTGCTGCAGGCTGTTTTGTGGCAGGAGTGGTTGGGTTAGCCTGTCCTTCATTTGTTACTGCTGCCGGAGGAGGATGATTTACTTGATTCGTGACAGCTGGATCTGGAAGACTGCTGGATGCGATGTTTTTTCCTTTGTTAACATCTTTTCTCTGTTTGGGAGGCATGTTTTCCAAGTAGCGAACGATGCTGTTAGGAAAACTGTTAAGTGGATGAAGCTGAAGCTTCGAGCTTCTAGTTCTCAGTGAAAGCACCAAAAATGTTTGCACAAAAAATGGACAAACACCTCAAAGTTGTATGATTTAATAGATCTTATGTTGTTCTTAGTGATTTGGTTGATTTATGCAAATATATGAAAAGCAGGGACTAAACTATAAAAAGACACGCAAATTTATAGTGGTTCAGCCAGAATGTGCCTACGTCCACTTTATATGTTATTTCTCTTCTCTTCTTTTGATTACAAGTACAAAGCTTTGATACAAGTAAAAGAAAGTTGTTTGAAAGTCCTTTCCGTGCTTGAGCTATCAAATTTTTGTCCTCCATTGTTGTACCCCTGCCCCTCTATTTATAGAGTGAGGCTGGGGGTAGGGGTCTTGGATGTATACAGCTGCTGATGGGCCCGGGCTGATACAATCTGGCCTGGCAAATTTGGTTCGGCATCGCCTTGGTTCGGTAGTAGATGGGTGGAGATGAGGTCTTGGTTCGGTAGTGGATTGGTTCGGTTGTGGAGTTGGTGGAGCTGGTCCGGTGAGGGTTTGGTTCGGTAATGATAGTTGATTCGGTGAAGAAGTTGGGTTTGGTCCGGTAGTACTTGGACCGGTAGTGGGCTGGTTTGGTATTGCTTGGAGAGGGAGTTTGGTCCGGCAGTGCTTGGAGGAAAGTTGGTTCGGCATTGGTGAGGAGATGGGTTGGTTCGGCAGTAGGCCTGTTCGGTGAGGGCTTGGTCCGGTCGAATCTCACCCAAAAAAAGGTTAATTTTATGAGTCAAACAACTTATATTCAGCGATTTAATTGATAATTGAATTGTTAAATTTAATATTCGGGGTTGTTTAAAATTATTTAATCTTGAATTTTATGTGAATGAAAATGATTTTGAAAGTTGATTTAAAATTCTATTAAATAAGAATGAAGATAGGAAGCCTTTGAATTTGAATTTAACGATGATAAAACTTGTTTTATAATAATCGTTTTAATCAACGTGTGAAAAATAGCCTTCCGGGACACTGTCTTGAAATTGGACGAAACCAATTCCATTAGATCCGTAATAGTGAATTATTATATGCCATCGAATTTCGTAACGATTGGATGTATCGTTTGGTCGTGCGTGTTCGAAATGCGTAGAAATTATTTAAAGGATTTTAAATTAATATAATTCGATTTGAAAAGCTTACTTCTGTATATGAAGGAATTGGGTCCCGAGACTAGTTCCATTGTGTTCGCAATAAGGGTATAACATATAGAACGCCGGGCGGTATGCCTCGTTTGGAGTTCGAGATTTTTGAGTGCGTCGAGATATTTTTTTTTGAATATATATATATATATATATATATATATATATATATATATATTCTCCATGCTTAGGCCATACCTTCAGCCATACCCCATACGCGTTCGAACCATACGATCACCGCTTTTATAAATCGCGTCTCCAAAAATCAGAAAGAAGTTCGCCATTTTTTTTTCAAATTTAAACATATGGCCAAATCCAACTATCCATATTCATCGACGCCACTCGAGGCTACATCGGACTTCGACGTCAACTGCAAAAAGGTGCGGCTTAGGGAGATGGAAGTGATGACCTATAACAACCCACTTTTCCATACAATTCAAGCTGACAATAAACTACACATGTCCAACCCAAATCAAACGGAAAAACGGATAGTTAAGGGAAAGAAAGAAGAAAGAAGTAGTGAAGAGAAGAAGAAGAGAAAAGAAATTAAAACAACACAGGATCTCACAAATCGCAGCGGAACAACATATAATATAATATCAATGACCTTTACAAAAGAGAAACTGTTATATACATACATCCATCAGAGTACAACAACAATCGTAATCATCAACCTGTATAGTTATAACAACCTGTCCTCACAATTGCTGATGATTTCAATACAAAACAATGAAAATAAACATATACGTGAATGCATCTCTGGGCCTCCAGCTCGTCTCTTGAAGCTCTAAAGCATTCCAACTAAATCTGTAATATGCTCGGTCTGACCCGAGCATTATAATAAAACAACACTCAAGTCAATGTGGAAAACCAACGTGAGAAAAAACACCCAATTGGATTTTTAAAGTTATAGAAACCTTTCAAAAATCAGAGGTATCTCGTAAGACCACGCCGCACATAAACATGGACGGGTTTTTACCTTACGATAACCAAAACATTTCATATGAAATCCTCTGATAATATAATAATGTCTAATATACAAATACTTATTAATCTGGCCGAAATTGTTATATTAATTAAATTCTAGCATACTAGGTTCTACAACCAAAATCGAAGGCTCGTATTAGAGAATGGATTCCAACTATGAAAGGGTAAGGGTCTACCCACCGAATCCGTATGCCTCTAGGTAAAATGTAAGGGAGGCTACAACACGTTGCACCTCTGCTACCTAGGACTGGCACTACCCCCTTCTCGAGTAGCATCGAATATGATCACCCCTTAGTTGCAATCAACAACCACACAATGGGATCCCGAAGCATACATGAATATCGCTCTAGATTTGGGATGATCATACTCTACTTTGGTACGACCCACTTAGCCCTACCGCATGTCCATGCTTTGTTCATTTCCCGGGTGTGAGGCTCGAAGAGACCACGCTCTTTCCATTCATATAGCACTTCCCACTTGGAATGCTAACACTACCCCCCAGGCAACAATGCAATATCAACATTCATCCATACATGTTCATTCTGGCATTGAACGAAGCGATTGAGAGCTCCGTCTCCAATTTCATCATCTTCAAGATGTTTTCACTTCGAACGCTTAAGTTGGATCGAAGTGGTTTTCGGATAACATATCCGATCCCGATCTCTTCGAAACAACATTCGATAATTCCCAGTAAACTCAACCCCAGTTCTTTAGGAAATAAACAGTCAAAGATAAGATCGGAGATCATCTCCTAACCCTTAGTGGACGGATTTCCTTATCATTGTTCTAGAAGAACGAAATGAGATTTACATGCACAGTACAACATCATCGGAGATGACTGTGCTACATAACTCACGTGTTTCTTCTATATATTTCCAAAGTTACTTTTGGGTCCAAATTCGATAGTCGGTTATTTAACCATCGAATACCAACATTCAAATCAAGGTTTTATCTCGTAGGGAAAACCAATATTTGGTTAAGCACCAAGCAACACTAAGCCTCCTTAATTAATCTTTTCATTAATTCAAACCATCTTGTAAATACTTGTATCAAAATACTTTTACAAAGATATATTCACAACCCTTCTATTTTCAATACTTAGAAAATATCCATATACTTATCTCAACGGTATAAGTATATTTGTCAAACACTGAGAAAGATCTCCTTTTTACCAAATTTTAAAATCATTTATCCATTATAAATTCCTAAAACCGTTTATAAATTATTCCTCAAGCCATTTCTAAACCCCACTACAAGAATAACTATTATTAATTGCATGGGGTTATAACATTGTATTATAACCTGCTGTTGTTACGCTTATAAATCATAGGACGATACGAGAAGAACGAAGTACAGACGCTGTGAAAAAAAACAACAGTACAAAATTTACAGGCGGGCTTCCAAATTATTTCATAGCCGCTAATTTTCCAATTCTCTCCTCCTTTTCGCTCCTTCCCTACTCTCCATATCTTCCATGGTCAATCATGAAAACTCTAAAAAAAACCTCTCTTTTGTTCATCTCTCTTATTACATCTCACGTAATCAATTCACATGTCTTCTCCCGCCTCCGCCCACCTCCGCAGCCGCGTCAATTCACCTGTCTTCTCCTGCCTCTGCCAACCTCCGCAGCCGCGTCTTCAGGAGTCATCCTTGCAACCTCTCAAAAAAGCTCTTGCCTTTTGTTGATGTAGGGCTGCCTCACGTAAGTTGTTAATCTATTCTCCGGTTGCATCCAGTTATTGTTTCCACTTTCTTCTCAATGATAACTTAACCAAATTCATCCAAATAGCCGCCTTAATTTCTCCAGTCCAGTGAATAATATGTCAATATTTATCTCACAATTTTAAATTTATGGCAACGTTTCTCCAGTCAAGAATTTGTAGTTCCCCTAATGCTCTCCGTACTCGGTATCGATTACGCGGTAAAGCAATTTCTTCATTATCGGATTATGATTTTTGCTATTCAAATTGCAGCCACGATTTTCTTAGTTTGCCGAGCAATTTTTTTCACGTAATTTCTATTTCCTATAATATGTAGTTTTGCATGATGCTATCTAAGATTGACAACCTATTTTGTCCATCACCACCAAATTAACACTGATTCTTCCCTCTTTTTGTACTATTATTACTTACAGGGACTGCTGGAATTTGTTCTCTTGATAAATTCCTACACCACATACAGTTTATTCTCATCTCAATTATAGGCTGTTTAACTTTAATTAGTGTCTAGACTAGGCAACTGAAAGCAAAGGTGGCCACATTTCACATGTATATCTAACGAATTCTGTAAGACGAGACATATAAAAGCACTAAAGTATGCAATAATTGTTGATTGCTCCCGTTCATTAGTTCACCAACCTTCTCTGTTGTTCGTACAAGTTTAAATTGCATTCAATATTAAATTTTATTACTGAATGAAGTAAGATAGATTAGAGTTGATGATTTTCAAATTATGCTGAAAAATATTTTTTAGCCAACTACAACTGTTTGACCTAACATATATAAAGTTTCATTTATGCTGTATGAATATGACAATATGTATACCATGAAGTTTTTTATTTTGCTATCCAGTATACTCTCAAAATGGAGATGTAATGTTACAAAACCGTGGATGGTATGGAGCTTTTGTTTTTGAAATTAGCGGCTGAGATATAAAGTATAGTTTATTATACTGTTAGTTTCGTTAAAGTAGGTTTGAAATTGATAAGAGATATTACCATCAATACATAGAAGTTTTGGTGGTTGTTCAAGCCACCATAAGCTCTATCGCATATGAAACTCCGACGAACTCAAGCTGGACAACATATTAGTTTGGTCATGTTTCGAACAAGCTGAACAACATGCTAACAATGAAAGAAACTTCAAAGCGATTTAGGGTTTACTTTGTTCAATCATTTTATTAAAATAATTTAATGTAATTATCATCCTTATATTGATTCTCTTGCTATATGATTTTTCTTACAACAGACTATTATTCAAACCTATAAGAATCATGAACCCATTCTTCGCACAACTTGATGTGGAAGCTGCTCATCGCTTAGCCGTATCAGCCGCTGCACATTATTTGGTTCATAGAGAAAAAAAGACCCGACCCGCCTATTATTGGATTAGAGATTTGGGGTCTTAAAGTCTCATATCCCATAGGGATTGCTGTAGGTTTTGATAAAATGTTGAAGTTGTCAAAGGTTTACTTGGACCTAGAGTGTGGCTTTGTAGAAGCTGGGTCTGTTACTCCTGCTCCTCAGGAAGGCAACCCTAAACCAAGAATTTTCAGATTGCCTAAGGAGGGATAAGCATGTATGATCCATTTTCTTCTTAAATTCTCATGTTATATTTGAGTTAAATTCCCAATTAATTGGAAAATGCCTTTTAGTTTAGCCTATAGATAGGATGAACCAGGTAAGAAATTTTGATGCATAAATTATGAGGTAAAAATGATCTTAATCTAAGTTGAAGTGCTAAACAAATACTTATTAGTGTCTTACGTATAGATTTATTTGAAAAGTATCTCAAAAAAGGCAAAAGATCAATATCACTTGTGAGCTGAAGTTGAATTTGTCGTATAAACAAATACCATTTAGTCTGGATCCAATTAATGTTGAAATCATGTCAAAGTACTTATAATTTATTCAGTCGATGATAAATAATTTCGGATGTAGTTTTGGACATCTTCTCACTACACTATTTATTATTCTTTTTGGATAAAATACGCTTGACTTAAATGGCCTTTAAGGTTGATTCTTATCCCAAAATGGCCTTACGTTCGTATTGAGATCTCATAACTGGGATTATATTATATATTTTCTTTTATTCGTTAATGAAGTATATGTAAATGATTTTGTAGTTGGCAGTGCTATTATCAATAAGTGTGGGTTCAACGACGAAGGGATTGTTGTGGTTGCAAAATGTTTGGATGCATAACATGGTAAGAGGAAAATGGAAGACATATCAGCCATCGCCCCTGTGTCTACTGATGTATTATAACATGGAGGAAAAGCGGGTCCTTGTATTCTTGGAGTCACTATTGGAAAGAACAAGCTAAGTGAGGATACATCAGCTGATTATGTGCAAGGAGTTATACCTTATCATCGTATGTAGACTATCTGGTACTGTTTAGTATTTTGTTGCAAAAATATAAACTTGTGTTAATTTAATATTTAATTTATCCTAAATGTATGTATTAAATCATTCATGATTTATTTTATACTAACGTCATCTTGTGAAGTCGTAGATAAGACAGTTTAGGATGATTTTCGGGCTGTATAGAATATAATACTCATATCTATAATTTTTAAATGATGACCAAGAGCTTTATGAATAAGAGTAAAAGTTTGTTAAAGAAGGTGCATGAAATTAGTCTGGTGTTAGTCGCTCTTATGTATACAAGATAGCTAATCATAATTTTTAAATATTGCTGTCCACATTTAGATTCCTTTTACCAAATGGCAATTTAGAATATTATTTTCCAGCTAATTAGATGATATTCACACCATACCTATTTTTTGAACCGCCGGGTCAAAAAATCTAGTTAGCTAACATACACTGACAACACTAAGGCTAATAGGTGTTTATGACGGGAAAACAAATTAGATAAGAGCAATAATTGACTAGGGGGAAAATAAGAAAATAGAATGATTTATAAGGGGAAAATGTAAAAGTTTATTATGTGGTTATATATAATTTATAGATCAACATATCCTTTAATTATTTCTATTTATATTATTTAATGAAAAAAGTTGTACTTGAAAAAATTTATAATCTATCTTTCCAAAATTTATAAAGAAAATTTCCAGAAAGGTATAAAACATCAAATGGTTCTAATTTAAACTTTGGTAAATCTGATTAAGAAAAGTATGATTTAGTGTTGTACTTGAAGTCATGGATGATCATATTTTACCTTCTCAAGAAACAAGTTTGTGTAGTTTAGAGTCAGCCAAATGAAGACAAAGTTGGAGCATACTGCATTTTACATTGTCAGCACTTCCATTTATGTAGTTTTCACTAACATTTCTCATGTCTTGTTCTATTTCTGCTGCGAGTATGCACTAGACGGTTACCTGGAGAATGAATTTGCTGAATGATGTATTTTGGAAAATATAAGTGTATACGAGCAGATGCTCAAAGGTACATTTTTAAAATCTCATATATGTTTTGATTAAAAAGTGTTTTAGATAATTTCGGAAGGCCAATGCTAAATACTTCTTTGACTTGTAGGAATTGCTAGAGGAGATAGAAGAAGAGAGGAGAAAAGAAGCTTTGCCAATACAGGAACTGCATGTGGTCGAAGATAATGGGGTTGATAATGATATTGTTCTTGTGGCTTGTAAAGATGAAAGGTCATGTTTGCAGTTGGAAGATAATATCAATAAAGGCCCACAAAAGGTAACTTATCATAGTTATGTAGTTTGCCCAACCGCTCTCCTGGGTAGCTGTATTTATTGAAACTCCATTGTGGCTAATAGTTGCAAACTCTTTCCTTTACAAGCTGTTTAAGGCCGATCATGAACACTACCGGTCTGGATTGTTTTTAATAATTAAAAGTTCAGTATAAATCAGATTTTGCAATGCTGCTTCAAAATATATACCAGCATAAGGGACTATACTTCTGCATCACTTGAGGAAAGGTAAGGAAATCAATATTTATAATAAATTCAATGTAAGGTAAGGAAGTCAATACTTTACATCATATGCATGTTTATTGTAACTTCATAATCTCCCTGTACAACAGTTTTTTACTAATTCTGTTAATGTTTTATTACATCCAATGGTACATGATGTTTTAAGTTTACCTTATGCAAAAAACATTTCCAACCGTGAGTATGAAAATTACAGAATTGTAATTTGAACCAAAAACCATTTTCCAACAATTAATTATGAAGTGTAATATCACCAAAAAAAATCAGCAAATCGGTTACAAATTTGTAACAATAGTTGGATGAATGTTTTGATGTTTGTTTAACTAAGTACCCTATTAAAATTGCATTTTGTAACAATAGTTGGATGAATGTTTTGATGTTTGTTTAACAAAGTACCCTATTAAAAATGCCTGTTTAACATACATCTGTAAATTATGTGCCTGTTTAACTAATGCTTATGCATAGCGCGTCTAGTTAACATATGGCCGATACGAAATAATAAATTATATAATATTATAAAGTGACATTGTTTATCTATTAATCAACATAATACTATGCTACTATGAATTGAACTGCTCATATATTATGTATATATTAGTTAATATTGTATGAAGTTGGACAGGTATTGCCCTATTCCAACCACATTGTAATATATTGATTACGGGATGGCATGAAAAAGAAGTTACTTTAAAAGCTGATTTAGCTGATGTTTATCAGAGACTCTCTGCTTTCTCAGAATCTCATAGAGCTCAGCTGGAACTGGATTTACAGAAATTACAGAGAGGACGGACTGTGATAGAAAGCAAGCTTGAACAAGCTTCGAATGAGCCAGGTAATTTCCTTCTCTGTTGCTAATTTAAGGTTGATAGTTTTGTTGGATTTTATATGCTATTTTATAAATTAAGCTAATGAACATCAGGTATGAAAGAAATAATGGTAGAGTTTAAATCACACATTTCATCTCTTTCAAAGGATATGTCCGCCATGCAAAAAGAAATCATTAAATATAAAGCATCGGCCCCAGATTTACATATTCTACGATTTGAAGTACAGTCACTTTCTAGTTTATTAGATAGGAAGGTGAAGTATATCGTACTTTGATGGCATATTTCTTATTATGTATTAGTTTTTAAGGCATTGCTTTGTCATCAAGCATACTGTATCATACTTGCAGGTGAGTGAGTCGGATTCATTGTCTAACAAATCCTCATGACAACTTTTAGAGATAAAGAAGCTACAAAAAGATGTACGGTTGCTTTTACTTCAACTTATACTTTTTTCATCATGTGCCGGGAATAGTAATTAGTGCAACAATACCTTAATTTGATTTTCAGAGTACTTAAATGGTTTTGGTCCTGTAATTAGCAGTACAAATATTTTATATTATTTCAGACAGAATTTCGAGCAAACATCATACAGTTCAATATTCTATATGCTTATTGCAATCTTTTGCCGTGGAAGTTAAGGGAAGAATAAACTGGTTTGGTTTTACAAATATTTTTTGATAACTTAGAGTGTCAAAACTGATTTCATGTATATTCTTCCACTTGGTGTTTAAGAATCATGGTTATTTATTCGCTGTTTTGTTTTTGAATTTTGCTTTAATCATCTTGTTACCTTTTTCAATGATGCATGTGGATTAGTTTATACTTATTGGTTGGAAAGGGTAGTAACCTTGATTTGATCAAAGGACCTCCGACAAACATGGCTCTTATTCAAGCATGCTTTAGTTTTACTTATAGGATCCAGTTCTTAAATGCAGTTATCAGTTGCACTTTTAGGGAGTTATCGATTTTAAGTTCTTTAACATGTTTTATAACGGAGTAGTTTATATAAAATCTAATTTTTAGGCTTCCAAATTCTAGAAGTTGTTCTAATGAAATCCTTACATGCAGTAAATTTTTGATACTTTCATTTTATTCATGATTTTATAACGGCCATTTTTTCCACACTCAAACTCAGTTCTGCTAAATAAAAGTTATTTTGAAAATATATATGCTGTTTTCCAGGTCCAAAGGTTGAGAAAAGGTGACCATGAGTTGAGGCTGTTTATAGAAATGTACAAACGTGAATCAACCGATTCCAGGTATTGCTATCACATTATTTCTGAAATATATAGTTATTCATCCTATACGTTTTGATGAAAAATAATAATTCGATCACAACTCTTATGGATGAATTACATTTTGTGGTGTTATTGTTTTGTATGAGACGACAAATGTTTTTATCAGGAAATGTTGGATTGTTGCCTTAGCTCCTTAGAGAGTATGTGTAGTTATTCTAATTTGAGTCTGAATTGTGAATAATAAGTAATATAAACAATCCTTAACTGTGATAGCATTATATATCTGAAATAAGATTATGTAGAATGTGTATCGACATTAAGCATTTCAATATGTTTAATATATATGTTTCTGTTTATGCCTTACTCATATATCCTTTTATATATGTTTCCGTACATATGCTTTAAATGCTCTCTCCTTTTCTTTTAGGGAATTGGATATTTGAAGATGACAAACATGGACATTTTACGATCATGATATTTGGGTATTTTCTTTTATAGAGTCCGAATGGTACTATTATCATGTATGTTTAAAAGTATCGATTATGAAATATTGTATACAATATTGAATTTGGTGTAATTCTGTTTGTGTATAATATATAATATGTTTTGATTATCAAAAGTTTTATATTATTGTTGTTTGAGTTGATTGAATTGTTCATTAATTGAGGTATATCATGTTGTTAGATGTCCTAATGTATAAATAGACTATTGTAAACTCAAAGCGGGGTAAAGAAAATAGCGTTTTGGAATAGTATAGAAATTTATAATGGCATTTTTTATATGCTATAGAAAACCTACAACAGCGTTTCTGTTGTGTTGTAGAAAATATACAATACCGTTTCCTTTATGCTATAATAGGCCATGAATCTACCATGACATGTAGTTATACGGCATACATAAAAACGTTGTTAGATCCTTTAACAACATTCTTCAAATGCTGTTAAAAATGGGCTGTAAACGCTATAAAAAGTATTCTTAGCATCGATCAAAATGCTATAAAAAAGTACTCTTAGCTCTGAAAAAACGCTATGAAAAAGTGTTTAACAGCATATCATAAACGCTATTGAAAGCTATTCTTTTATAGTGTTTTATCTAATGCTATGTTAGATCCCTGACTTTTAATTGCATGTTGATATACAGCGTCATGAAAAACGCTATTAAAGCCTTTTATAGCATTTTTTGAACGCTGTTAAAAGCCCTGAATGTTGTAGTGCCCTTGTAAAACCATGCAATTATTTATAAATTCCATGTTATGAATCTATAAATCCATTTCTAAAACTCGTTTATAAATATCTATTTATTTATAAAACTCTTTACCTTGTAAATAATTTCCCTTTAAATCTTCAAACCATTTTATAAGCTCCTCTTATAAAAATCTAAGTCCGTTTACAAAACTCTATTTATGAACATCGAAAACATTATAAATAAAAAATATTTATTAACTTTTAACTTCTTAAAAATAATAATTAATTATTCAAACCATTATGGATAAAACAATCATTAATCTTTACCATATAAATAATAATAATAAATTACCAAAATATTATTAATAATCATTATTATAAATTTCAAACTATATTAATAATTTAAATAATTAACTTTCAAAATTATTTAAATATTTATAAACAACTTTAAGTAATATTAACATGGATAACCAATTTTAAAACATAATATTTCCTTGATAAATATCCATTCCTAAATCTTCAATCTGGTCATTTCCATATTTATAAAACTACATTTAAGAATCTCTTTCCATTTTATAAAAACTTCCTTTCATAAAACCCATTTATTTATGAATTCCATTTATAACTTAATTTCTTTATGAATCTCACTTATTCATAAATCTCATTTAAAACATCAATCACCATCCGTTTTAACTTTACTTCCATATGGATAAATTCCTTTCTATTTATAAAATATCGTTTAAATTCCAAATTTATCCTCGCCTTCAATTTCCAAAATAGAGTCAACTATTTATAAAATATCATTCTGAATCTTATAATAAATCCACCGTTTTATTTATTCTCCAATTTATTAAACGATGATAGTTTCCTTTAATTTACAAACCCCGTTCATAAATTCATACTTTTATTAATAATATATGATTTTACAAATCTTTACTTCCTTTGTAAAAATATCACTCTTATAAATTATCCATTTATAAATTTCGCGTTTATAAATAAATCATAATATATGTACCTATATACATATATATCACTCTATACAAAGATGATTAATAAATATTATATCACAAATATTTCTATTTCCTATTTAAAACATACCCTTTATTATAAAAGACGGACTTATTCTCCAAGATTTTAAAAATATATATTGTACAGTTGGGAAATCTCTATTTAGAATATTTTATAAAACTATCAATTTATAATATCTAAAATCATACTTTCATTCTTGGAAAATTATTTAAACATATAAAATTCCCAAAATCATTCTGAAATCCCTTTTTAAATCAAATCACTATTTTGTAGTATTTTAAAATACCAAAAACGAGGTCCAGTGCTACTAAAGCACTAATTAAGCAAATCATATCAATGTCATCAATATAACATTCAACAAGTCATATATCATTATATGTATGAAAATAAAATCAGGAGTGTGAGGAATCCGGTTGGATCCCTCCAACCCATCCCTCTGCATCACATATAATATATAATCATAAAAATATAAATCAACCGCTTCGGGGTGGGATTCGTATACAAAGGGTCATCCGCTCTTACACCGAAATGTAATAGGGTCTCATTCGCTCCAATATGTGGGAATATATCCAATCCAACTAATAATAATTAGTAAATTATCCAAACAGTCAATAACTATCAAAATAAATATCCAAACATCCAATAGATAATTTTTATCAACTAAAATTATTCCCGGTTAACTAAAAATGTGAGATTAACTCACTTTGATTTTTAATGGTCGCCAAACGTTCTTGTAACAACCCGCATATTTATTGATTTTATATTTAAATATTTTACTTAAATATAGAATCGTTAATCGGATTGAAGTCCGAAAAGCTACTTTTTGCAAACAGTCGAATTGGGACTCGAGACCACTTCCATTGAGTCCAAAATGCCGTTTGCGACCTTTTTGAGTATAAACTTTGATATGTTTGGAGCTAGTCAAAAATTTGACCATTTGCACTTTGGGTTTGGTTTTGGGTTCAGCCCCCTTTGCCAACTTAACCTCCAAACTGAACCATCCCTCCCCATTCATCCTCACTTCCTCCTCTTTTCAGTTTCAAAGCAAAAATGGTGGGAGAGATTGGAAATTAAAACTCCATGCCCTAGTTCCTCTTGCAAATTCTTGTTCTTGCTCCAAATTCAAAGAGAACCCATTGGTAACCCTCCTCTTCATCTTCTCCAACTCATTCTCTTATCAATTTCAGTTTATTCCTAAACCTAACTTTGGGAATGTCCTTCTTTAAAGCTTTGATTCAAGCTTGTTGAGTTGGAATTGAAGAGTGATTGCCATTGCCATTGCTTTCAAGCTTCTTCTTCATTGATTTGGGTTCAAAGGTGAGATTTTTATCTCACATCTTAAACTATATTTATCTTCGATTGTTAGGTATGAATTCCTAACATTTATTCTTGTGCAATTGCTTTTGGTTTGGATTGATTTGGTGATATTCCAATTTTTAGTGTTTTGAGTTCAAATCTTTAAAAATCCAAACTTTGATCTTTGATCATGATTTTTGTGATGCATTGAAGAGCTTATAAGGCCGGGTAGTCGATAGGCGTAAACCCTTAGCGCCGTTGCTCGACCGATTGCATTTCAGAAGTGTTTGGCATTCATTTGATTGGCATGGGAGTGCTGGAAACAGGCTCCAGTCGACCGACCTCAGAGTCCGGTCGACCGACCTGCTACTCTAGCATCTCCCTGCCTCTGTTTGGAAGTGCAGATTACAGGCTTCGGCCGACCGACCTCAGGGTCCGGTCGACCGACCTGCTACCCGAGCACTTCTGTCTCTGATTCGGTCAACCGACTCAGGGAGTCCAGTTGACCGACCTGCTCCTATTTGCCAGTTTTTCCTATATTGCCTATTGGTTTGAATTTCCAACTTTAATCGATTCGTGTTGTCTCCTATTTGTTGTTATCATTTCTTAAGACTTTGATGACTCCTCTTTCGGGATGGTACCTCGTTAGGTCGCTCGACCCTATCCCCCTTAGGTCGTTAGACCTCATTTTGTCTTCACTAGGTCGAACCCCGTACAACTCTGCGTAGGCAAATCTTATCTGAAAAACATTCATCAGAATTTCTTACTTTGATGGTTTTGGGAATTGATTTCTTTGGATTTTATTCACGTCTTCGAATGTGAACTTTTATAATTGATTGTTTCTACAATCACTTCTATGACTTGTCACTTTAAAAATATAAAGGTTTCAATACTAGTAGTAAATATCAAAACTCTTTCATCAAAACGATTTCAACTCTATTTTCAATATCAAACTCGTTTATAAAACTGTTTTCCAATCTACTAGTATATACAAACCTTTACCTCATTCGTATGAGAAAATATAATTAAACGGCTTAGCAAAACAAGTGGTATGAAACGCTTGCGTTTACTTCGTCGATTAATTTATGGACTTGTTCGATTGAATCTCTTGTGACAATTTTCTAGTGGAGATCTACAGTTTGTTCGTAAATATTTGAGTTAAGCAAGTGGTTATGGGACATGAAGCTAAACTCTTATATTTACTAGCTTAGTGTAATCGACACTTCTTTATGATCGATGATGATCATTTTATGGTTTAGACTAGCAATGTGCGATGTCTCTTTGTTTGCGAGGTTAGACTAGACACCATTTGTGTGATTTCGATTCACACATATCTCTTTATCTTCAAGGTTAGTCTATACCTCATTGGTGTGATTTCGATTCACACATATTGAAACTCTTGTGACAATTTTCTAGTGCAGATCTACAATCTGTTCGTAAATATTTGAGTTAAGCAAGTGGTTATGGGACATGAAGCTAAACTCTTATACTTACTAGCTTAGTGTAATCGACACTTCCTTATGATCATGACGATCATTTTTATGATTTAGACTAGCGATTGAGCGATGTCTCCCATGGTCTTCGGGCCATTTCTGTGTGGAAACCCCATGGTCTTCGGGCCATTCCTGTGTGAAATATGGGGTAGCACCCCATGGTCTTCGGGCCATTTATGTGTGGAAATTTAATGGATAGCTTCCATGAGATAGCTTCTCGTCCTGTGTGATACGCGTAGGTGAGTTTTCATGCTCCCATTCATGTGTTAGGCCCCCCCTTTTTATGTGTTTTCTGGATTTCTGGTGATGATTTCTGGAATTTTGCGCTTCACCAATTTTCATGATTTTCATTGATATGATATCAATTTTTGTGCATTGGTGAATTTATGTGTTATTGACTTGTTATGAATACAAGTTTAGGGTATGATACCCTATTTTATCTTTGAGAGGATTCTTGTGATATTGATTAATCTTTTGTTGATTATCATTTACATACTTATAGTAGTATGCCGTTATGGTTATTACATGTTCATGTCATACCTTTTACTTTATACCATATCATCTGATATTTATAGCTAGACTGATCCGTTTATTATTTTCTTATAAATAATACTCGGGTCAGACTGAGATTTTACAGGTGCTTCCTCATGACTTCTTATCTAGAGCCATCTTCTGACTTTTGGATAACTACTCTAGTTTAGTAGTTTTTTGTTGTATGCATTTGAGATTAGACTCCTTGATGTATACGTATTCTATTGTCCTGCACTTGTATCCATTCTTTTGTGTTATTGTGGATCTTTTTGACCACTACTCTGATATACACTTTTAGGTGTAATATTCATATCTTATTCCGCCTTTGTGATATGAATTGTCTGTGACTGATTTGTGTTATGTTTATTTCTATATTTGTTTCCGAAGATTATATATAGCCACCGTGTGATAGCTTTGTGTTTGTATCGGTATGTTGGATTTCCTCTTTAAAAGATATGCATTCTATTCTATCTGACATATCGGTGCTCGCACAAAGAAGTTACACGGATGGTCGCTCCTCAACAGCCTTATTCTCCGTGCTAATTGACAGCACTACATCGTAGTGTTCTTGGTTAGCGTGGGTATAGAGGTGGGGCGTCACAGCTCTGTTTTGAATTAAAATTGAATGGACGTTCAATTTTAACTCAAAATTCCAACTAGCTCCGAATCCTTCTAATCCAATTCCATGGCGTAGCCTTCGTCGATACGATTGCAACGCGACTTGTCGCGCTCGAAACGGACCTCGTATGAAACAGTTACAGCTTAATGAACATTTGATTATAATTAAATTATAATTAACTAAAATAATAAACTTAAAAATTTAAATCATTTAAACCTTTCCCTCTCTCCTCTATCACGCTCCAGGTCCAGGCCGAGAAAACCTAACTCACGCGACCCATCTCCTCATTGCGCGCGCCACCCCAGGAAACCAGAGCTCCATCCGACTTCGTCATGACGTGTGCTAACCTCTAAGCCACCATCGCCTACGACCGTGCCGCCTTCGCCGTCGTCTTCACGTAGATCGAGAAAAACTCGCCGGCCTTCATAGCTAAATTCTGACGAACTCGAGTCGTTTCGCCTCGATCCAACCGTACATAACGTAGAGGAGATCGAGCTCTTCCCTTTTCTAGTTGAAGTCGAGACGTAAAAACGTGTGGATTGAGAGAAATCAAGAGGAGGAAGAGGTGAATTTTCAGCCATTAAATTCAAAAAGGGGGCGGTGGAATAAACTAGGGCTTGGATTTTAAAACTAAAATCTTCAAGTCCTTATATAGATAATTTCGCGACACTATTCATTCGTGAATATTTCGAACTCCAAACAAAGCGTGCATGCCGCCTGACGTTCTATATGTTATACTCCTATTCCGAACACAATGGAATATGTATCGGAAGCTAATTCCATCATATTTAAAAGATAGCTTTTCAAAATCAAATTATATTAATTTAATTAATTTCTACGTATTTCGAACTCGCACGACCAAACGATACGTCCAATCGCCACGAAATTCTCCAGCATATAATAATTCACTGTTACGAATCCGATGAAACTGGTTTCATCGAAATCGGAGACTGTGCTCGGGAAGGTTATTTTACACATTATTTAAAACAAATAATTTCTAAAATCAGCCAAATCACTTTTAACTCCAATTTAAAAGTTTACTATCTTCATTCTCATTCAAATAGAATTTAAATCAACTTTAGAAATCATTTTTATTCACATTAAATCCAAGGTTCAATTATCCAAACAATTCCGAATATCAAATTCAACAATTTAATTATCAAATAGATCGTTATATTTGAAATCCAAGTTATTTAACTTATACAAATAACTTTCCAATATTTAAAATAACTCAAATATTCCAAATTCAAATGACTAAAATTCTGGGTCGTTACATGATCGGATGGATTAACGTGTAATTGCCTGAGGCGGCATGGATCTCGAGGCGAAGTTGTGGTAGTATGTTGCCGATTCCTCATCAACGGCGGCGACTGGAGGGTGGCGACCATCAGCGTTGGGTAGAGCTCTGTCTGGGCGAGACTTGGTGATGGCGCGGCGGCATGCGATCGAACACGGAGGCGGCGGCGATGATGGGAAGTCGCATTTGAGTCGCGTGCTGCCTGAGTTTCATTAAAACGAGAGGGAAAGGTAATTAGTTTAAAATTTTATTAATTAAAAGTTAATTATAATTTAATTAAATCAATCGTTCATTAATTCATAACTTTTCCGTACGAGATCCAAATCGTACGCGACAAGTTGCGTTGCGATCGTATCAGCGATATCTACGTTATAGAGTTAGATTGAATGGACTTGGAGCTGGTAGGAATATGGGTAAAAATTGAATGCCTGTTCGTTTTTAATCCAAACTGGGACACCTCGGCGACAACTAAAAAAAGGTGAGTTAAACTCACCTTTTTGGTTAACCAAAAATATTATATAGTTGATAAAAATTATTTATTGAATGTGTGGATATTTTATTTTTGATTGTTATTGACTGTTTGGATGATTTACTATTTTATTAGTTGGTTTGAATATATTCCCTCTCCTAAAGTGGATGCGACCCTATTACGTTCCCGTGTAAGAGCGGATGACCCTTGTATACGATCCCACCTCGAAGCGATTGATTTATATTATTTGGTTAAATACTATATATGATTCAGGGGGATAGGTTGGAGGGATCCAACTGGATTCCACACACCGTTGATTTTACTTTCCATATATTGTGATATATGACTTGTTGGATGCCATATTTGACGACATGGATATGATTTTCCTTATTTAGTGCTTTAGTAGCACTGGACCTTATTTTTGGTATTTTAACATTTTGCTTTAAAAAAAAATTTGTTCATCCCGACTTTGTTCTTCCACTTGATTTTCTCTTTTGTTTTCTTGCTTTCATACATTGACTTCTTTTGGAAGCTGTTAGTGGATCATGTACTGGTTTCTTAGAAGCATCTATAAAAAAAGAAAGTTAAACAAAAAGATATGCATTAAAAAAAAATATATTTAAAAACCATGTCAGTTGCTAATGCAGTTTATACAGAAACCACGCCAATCCTTGCCTTTTTTTTGTGATTACCATGCCATAGCACAACATGGTTAAAGCATAAACCGCATTAGTTCTAAATGTGGTGACATAAAATACAAGGTCACACATAAACGTCGTCGACATAAGTAGTTTTTTTTTTCAATCCCACAATCCGAACCAAACGCACCACAATTGAAAATAACTGGAAAATTGTCGAGAGAAAAAAGCGATAAAACAAAATTAAAGTGGAAAATATATTGGTTGTGATTAGATTCGACCCCCCTCTCCGTTAAAATGGAAATTACTTTAAGAAATGGCAGAGGTTGTTTTTTTACCATTGAAGAAGATAGAAAAAAAATAGGAAGGTAAAACAAGCTAGGGTTATCTTTGAAATAAAGTGGGATGAGAAAAGAAAATTGCGAGGTATATGTTATTTCTTTCAAATGCGGTGTTGAAAAGGAAGATAACCTTCTATTGCTAGAATAGCCTCTTTTTTTTGAAAATTTTGACATGCATTCTTAAAATTATAAAACGTTAGCCTTAGATCCATCTCAATTTTCTTACAAATTGCATTTTTAATTTTATAAAAAGATGTGAAATTCAAACGATATTTGAGTAATTTTACTAGTATTAACATATACTTTTTAGGGTGTATGCTCATAACTCTAACTCATATCCTAGTTTACTATCAAATTTGAAAATGAAACAGTAGAAAAGAAACAAATTAAAAGTAACATATAAAAAAATTACATATTCTTTCTTGACCTCCGTACACAGCGAACACACCCTTACCCAAAATTTTTAGACCCAAATCTCTCCAAAGCTTGCATCGATGGCAGCTTCTGCTGTTGCTTCTTCGCTCTCACCGTCTCCCTTCATCTTTCCCTCACTCTCTCCTCAATATCTAATCTATTCTCCATCCATTTTGCCAAAATTCCCTCCCTTCGCTTCCACCGCCACCGCTCGCTGTAGTTTCTCCGTATCAGCTGCCTCTTCTTCAGTAACAAGCGAGGAGAATAAGAGAATGATGCTTGAGGGATACGGACTCAATCCGGATGAGTATATATCCGATCAAACTCTGAGGGTTCGATTTCTAATACTCTGTGTTGGTATATATTTTCTGTTAACCATGCGGGTTCAAAAAATAACAAGTAATTTATTCATTTTGTATTTTGTTTGGGGTATAGCCACCTAGGAGGAGCAGGGAAGAGCAAATGAAGATGAGGAAGATGATGAAGAAAGGGAAGAATGGGAAGGGGAGATCAATGCAGGAAGAGCTGGTGGCTGTGGTGGAAGGAAAAAAGGTGACAAGAAGTACCCACAAATTATTAAAGGTTTTGCTTTCTTTTGTTTGTATCGATTTTCTTAACAATCAGTGTTAAAATGTTAGACTTATGTTATGCTGAATTTTATAGTTATTATGCTGAGAGATGTGTGGTAGGCATATGAGTATTTTATGAATGTTGTTGAAGTTGAGAGTAAAATTAACATTTGATAGCCCATTTGATGATCTATACCTGTCTAATGAACATACTAGTAAAATTTATAATCCTCATTAGGTAAAGATTTTTTTTTAAGAAGAAGTTCATCTAATGAAACATCATTTTATTTTTGTTATGAAGGCAGGTATAACACTTCCAATCATCAGAACAGCCGCAGACAGATTAACACGATAAAAGAAGCAATAAAAATCTACATAATAAATTAATACAAACACAATAAACAAATAAGAATTGTGATAAATTAAATAGACAAGGCATTTATAATGGTTTTTCAGCTGATAAGATTGCGTACATCACTTTCGTTCTTCTTCATTTTTTGTTTTTTTTGGTATTTTGAAAGAATATGTTTGGATTACGTACTTATTGTGTCCAATTCCATCTGGCCATCACATTCTTTTGCTTGAAACCCAAAATCAGACAATATGCATCACATATAATAGTTCTTTAAACCGTATCCGCCAACATAATCAACTAAATCTTCATAAAATGGCATATACTGTTTCCAACTACAACCTCCAACTTATGGCTTGCTCAACAAGTGTAAATGCATAATCCAAGTTGACTTTATTCTATTACAATCGTTGCTAGAATCTTACTACTCATTCTTTATTGGATCTTTCTCCCAAACCCACACCTTTAAGGCGCCCTTCTAACACTTCAATATCTACTTCATAGTTCATAGTTTGCCAATATCCATTGCCTAAATTAAACATACGTTCTAAGCATACTAATAAAATTAACAGTTTGAGCTATGGAAAGCCTCTTTCCACTGTAGCATATGAGACTAGTCATGTATGCTTAATTAACAATGGTGATCTATTTCATTTTTTTAAAGCGTAATATAAAAAACAATACATGTACTTGGCTGCTTGAGGGTTTTGCCCCTTCATGCTAAACCTACTAAGAATATACTGATGAACTTACTTTGTGTGAGTCTTACACCTATTTCATTTTCTCAAAAGTACAGTGCTTAAAGTTTTCTCTACCTTTCCAATATCTTTGATTTCAAATTTTAACTCCATATCAAGCTTTGAAATCTCAGATTTCAAATGAAATTCCCACTCACATCTCAATCCATCACATCTCAATCCATATCGCAGGTTGATATTTTAACATCTTGGGTGAGATGAGTGCTAAACAAGATAAAAATTACGTTTATGGTTTCATCTTACTCAACTACAAAAAATGAATCTCGGGAGAGATCTCATGAGACGAAAGAGATATAAAACTCTGCTCCATATACATTTTCATTTTGTTAAAATCTATTGTCTTTAGATGCAATGATCATGCCATCCATGTACAAAAGTGGATATTCTTAATTATCATTTTCCATGTTTCCCAACCTCTTGAAATAAGAACAAACATCTCAAATACTCTTATCAATACTGATCACAAGCATGAAACTACCAATCTTCTTGTACCATTGGTTTGAAGATTGTTTCGAGTAATAGAGTGGTTTTCTTTACAATAAACATTTTCAAATCTCGAATTTTGAAGAAAATCTCGGTTTGGTAGCTCGGTTGAAATAAATGAGATTTAAAACTTTGATAATTGATCAAGCTGTCAAATCTTGAATTTCGAAGAAAATCTCGGACTAATATCTTGGATGAGATGAAGGAGATTTAAAACCTTACGTGTATGAAATTGATTTTTTACACTCACTCGCTCAAATTTCATATCATAAGTAGCAATCGTTTCGAATGAAAACGTATGTGCTATCAATTTAAAGATCTCATCTAATTACTTGTTTCCCTTTTGCATCTTTGACCTCAAATTTATTTACAACCAATTGCTTTTTTAGAATGAAACCGGACTTGAAATTTATTTACAACCAATTGCTTTTTTTAGCATGAAACCAAACCTCAACTCTCGATCTTACATGGTCATAACATCTTTTTCTCTATGATGCGAATCCATTTTGAGATATTACTTAGTTTTGTGATTCCGTTGAGGTTTATAAGCTTATATTGCATTACATATAACGTTTAATTCAATTGATCACTAAGGCTTATTTTGTGTAATTTCAAACATTTTCTCTTTGGTGGCTTTATCATGCAATGATCAATCCAACTACCAATACCATCTCGTTGAACATTTGTGGCTTTACATTGATCCAGAACCTCTACTATTGTGTACACAATCATCATAACTAATATTGTATATCATCAATTTCCTTTTTTATCCACGTCACCGATCGCTTTGTTACATGTACAAAATTTGGAAATCACCACCACCAACTTATTTTCAGTGTGATTCATAATTAAAAAGATTATGATTTTTTTTATCTTTCAACATTATCAACTGATCAAATATGGCATATGCCTTGAAGTGAACATTTCCTTCATTTTGGAATTTTAGTACGCAATAACATTTAACTTCGTCCATACTCTCAAGCATGACATTTTATAATGCTCAAGACTTGATTGTTTTTTTTGTAACACACATTAGCTCGATTCAAAGTCATGAAAATAACTAAAATCAATGTCTTTTTCTTTCCACACTTTGATGTTATGTTTCATGCAAATAAGTATAGAATTTGACTAAGATGAATGACGATTGATATGGTTTTCATCTAAAACCCCTTTGACAAGCTCGATATGAGGCTCAACACAACCTTCTCCAATAAGGTAAAATTCATTCTTTCAACAACTTTATTAGTTATGGATCCCCAATGGTAATGAAGTATCGTCTAATTCCATGTTTATAAAATTCTATGAACTTTGATTTCTCCATCATTATTGGATCTTAATTCCTTTCAAAACTCTGTTTGTTTCATCCTTGATTACGCCCTTCCAAAATTGTAACACCCCACTTCTATACGCATATTACCAGATAATATTACTAAGTAATACCGTATGATAATACAGAGAATGAGACAATATTGGATTGTGACACGTGAATATTCATTTGGACTAACATTGATATGCATTTCAAAATCATAAATTACTCACCTTACGTGTAACCGGTATCGACACAAAATAATAAACATATGTTTATCCAAGATAGAACAATACACAATGTAAAACAAATAATAGAGAACATAGAGTCATCGACGTAGCAACAATATATTAGCAAAAAATATACACAAGTCCAAGCGGATCCACAAAAGTGTCAACGCCCACAATATCTCAGTATGTACATCACAGATCCAATACATACAATCCCAACAACACGTATATGCATGAGGCTACATAAGTACATATACATTATCTAGTCTAACTAATAACTAGCTTCCATAAATGTGCCCATTAACCACAAGTTGTTTCGTCCTAAACCTAGGCCTGTCAACGGATGCTTTCAGATGCGGATAGTGCCATATCCGCATCCGCATCCGTGGATACAGACGGATATCAGATAATTATCCTATCCGCTAACGACCAATAAATCAAGAATTGAAAAAAAAAATAGTTTAACATAAATATTTTTCAATCCCATTAATTATAAAAGTGTTAAAAATTAACAAATATGATGATAATAAATAGTTTTGAGCAGTTAATAAACATTAAGCGTATATAATATAAACTACCAACTTAATAAAATAATAAATGAATATCTTTCACTGCACTAAAATACACATAATTTGAACTATAATTTTGACAAAAACCGGACGAATAATTTTCGAATGCGGATGTCTTCATATCCGCATCCGCATCATTTTTTCCAAATATCAGATATTTATCCGCTTTTTGGATGCGGATGCAGACGAATTTCGGATTTTTCGGGTATCCATTGACAGCCCTACCTAAACCTGAAATGTCTCGGATTGACCTGAGTATTATATAAATAACACACAGACCAGACTATGTCTAGAATGTGGATGTTAATATATCATAATAACTGACATGATATAATAATGTGTATCACAAGTGACATATAAATATCTCAAAGTTATTAACTTATATTATAAACCATGCACATATATCATCATCCAAATAAATAAACAAATCTATCATCTCGTCACAAAGCTCATAATTAAAATGTGTGATACAAGCTACACATTCATACATAGCAACACACATCGAATCATATCAACAAATAAGTATCATCAAGTACCTTATGGCATGCACTCAACAAAGTCAAGATTATCTCTCAGATAACCATTAAGTAGGCATACTCGAGGTCCGTCATACTCAACACATGTGAAAATGCACAAATAAGCATCCAAACCGACCCTACATAAAACACAAACATGACACACACTCGGCAACCAGGGTCATCTCTTAGATAATCGTATATAAAAAATAAGTATAGATTATAACTCTTTGCTACCAGCATCCATAACTATACTCGATAGCTGTATAATAGATGTGCATCGAGTTACACTAATTCATGGACATCGTCCCATGAATAATCCATAATCACATAATTAATCATCTAGACTATCCACCTCATAGTTAATCAGTTTGACTCTCAGCCTCGTGAATAATCATATAGGCACTTTGCCCCTTAATAATCCAATAGACTCTCAGTCTCATAGCTATTCCTTTAGACTCTTAGTTCTATAAGTAACAATCCTATAAGTAACATTGTGGGCTCTCAGCCTTGTAAATAACTAATTTGTTATCAATCAAATCAGATGATCAAGTCTGCTCTCGCCCTCATACTCAATAATATCGTAAAGATGAATAAGTATGTGACTATGATATCTCATCAATAACCAAACGGGAGACTGACAACTCTCAACTTGCTCCATAAGCCTTCTTCACACACTCTCAACGTTGCTCCTACAGTCTTTAGTTACATCGATACCATCATGACCTAATACCCATCGATGCAAGTCTACGCTACGCAATGGTCACGACATTGCAAGTGCCCCAATGGTAACAAACTACCGACCTATGTGATATGGGCTCTCAGCCTGGGCTCTCAACCATACACATCAAAAAGGTATGTCACAGATTTGGAATGCGATCCCGCAGTCAAACCGTTAGAATGAATACTAGCTTAATCTGGTTTACTCCTCACCTAAATAATATGAGTACACAATCAATAAATAGACTCTCTTATGGCTCTCAGTCTGCTAGCTCCCAGCTCGCAACACCGTATATATAAATACCCCGTATAACTTAACCCCGTAAGAGTGATATTTACTTACAAAAAGTAATCGAACATATATTAGCTCAGGCGTCCCATACCACATTGTGTTACTCACTTGTTTACTCAATGATCGTAAACTACGCTCGCTCTATACGATAATATTTTATGTAACAAGTCTAAAGAATAACTGGAGAGATATTACCGAGTGTCTCATACCGGATGGTATCATAACTTCGTTTATTTAGTATTCTCGTCACACAGAAAATATAATCAAACAAAACACATTATTCGTGTGTGCGCGCGCGTGTCTAAGAGAAATCATTTATAAAATATATTATAAATTCTAAAGCCCTTATATCCTTTAAAATACCATTTTCTTCATTTATTCAAAACCAAAAATAAGGATTTCAAACCTTTTAATACATTTTTAAATCTCAATTAAAAATTGCATTTATTTAATAATAGTATTTTACCAGTATTGTATATTGCTATAAAAATTATTTTCCCTTAATTTTTCCATTTAAAAATAGTAAACTCAAATCACTATATTATGCCCATTATAATAATTATTCATTACTCTATATACAACAACAACAAAGTCATTATTCCCAAACAAGTAAAAATCATTATTTACTGTAACAAATCCTTAATGGACATATTTAACTTTACTGTATATAATCAAATAAAAATCATTCTTTACTGTAATAAATTCCAAAACTATTTATCATTATTTAACTTTATAAAATCATTAAACCACTTTAATATATTTAAAAAACCATTTTAAGTTTATTAATATCAATTTAACTTCAAAATGATTAAAATTGCCGTTTATTAAGATTGATCATAATCTTGAAAATATCTACCATCAAAATAATTCATTTAATATTAATAATCATTTTAACAAATAATTTTATCCAATATAAATAAATATCTCCAATTAAATCATCTTTTTACCAAATCTCATCAATAAATATTTTATCATCAAAATTCTCAACTTCACAAAATATTTCACCATTCAAATCCCAAATAAATTTCTATATTACCAAATTGCTAATCTCCAACATTATAATTTAACCTCCAATTATTCACATTTTATCATTTGAAACTCAATTAATTAAATCTAGTTGATTCTCGACATCGAATAATTCATGTAATAATCATTTTAACAAATAATTTTTCTCAATATAGACAAATATCACCAAGTAAATCTTATTTTTACCAAATCTCACCAATAAATATTTTATCATTCAAATTCTAAACTTCACAAAATAATTAATCATTCAAATCCCAAATAAATTTCTATATTACCAAATTGTCATAATCTCCGATATTATAATTTAACCTCTAATTATTCACATTTTATCATTTAAAACTCATTTAATTAATTAAATCTTTATTATTAATTTTAATTAATGGTTTCTCAACATCAGGTTATTACAAAAATATTCACGCATACAACAAATATTTACAAAAGTAATTCTTTGAATGATATAATATACCTAACTTCTCTCAAAGATGCTACCGTCGCAGGATTTCATGCATCCATGCGAACATAGTCTAGAGTTGCATATTTATTTTACTTTACTCTTTGAATGTTATCTTTATTTGTTTTCTTGAACACATTTCTTACAAAACTTTGATTTGTTGAAAATCAATCTGATAATCACATTTTTCCTTTGTAAAGCTTTCAAACTCCTCTTTGTCAGGTGAATATGTCTCACATATAATACATGTATAGTCAACTTGTCGTCGTTCTTAGCTCAAACATAAACTTTGTCTTGTATATTGATCATGGTTCAAGATTCTGCCCAGCATGTCGGCATTCTAGCCATCCCGGTCCGGTTCCCGCAGTGACTGGGACGGAATCGCATACAAATTCCATTCCGGATCAAATTGGTAAAAAAACAAAATTAACCTTATAAAACGATGGAAGAACCAAAAAGGATATGAAATACTAAAAGATTGGAAGCAATATCCATCGAATTAAACCAAAATTACCAATTCCGATATCGTGTGAGTTCGTGCTTTGGATCTGGAAACGAAAAGGAGGGACATCTTCAAAAAATTTGAATTAAATTTAGGGCATCAGGAGGAGGCGGCTTGATAAAATGAGAAACAGAAGGACTTGAGTTAGGGTTTCATGTGGTTGGTTATATTGGGCTTTAAAGGGGAAAAAAGAAAGGGATATTGGGCTGCCGATTTGTATTGATAAATTTGATATAGGTTGGGCCACAGATATGTAAAGTTATATTTTTATATATATGTGATAGATATTTGATAGAATACAGTAATTTAATTAGCTGAGAAGAAGTATTCAAACAAAAAAGAAACAAAATCCGAAATAGGAATCAAAACGGAATTTGCGAAATATCTGAAGCGGAATCGAAATTGTAAAAATGTCAAATGACCGGGACGAAACCGAAAAGCGAAAATTTAAACTTCGATATCGATCCTCTTTAGCAAATAATAATTATTGTACATAACACCCTCTATTAACATGAAACCACATTCAGAACATTAGGTTGCATTTTAAGATATAATCTTGCACAACCATGTGAGTAGTCCTAATAAAATTAAAGATTTATGAAGCCTATACTGTATAATTTACATTTGTGTGGATCCAATGCCAAAGAACTACTCTGTGCATCATCATCCATAAGAAATGCAAGACCTACCTTATATTTATATAGGTTAAAAACAACTCTTAATCGACGTCATGTGAACAATGCCCTCAAAACACACTCATTTTTTATGTATATGCCAACAAGATATCATTATGATCGCTACATCTTTTTCCAGTGTTGTCGACGAGGTTGTCGACGCCTACTCTTTCCTAACTCATTATTCCAATGGTTCAACTTTTCAATACAAAAATGTGTTGTTTGTAGTTTTATTATTTCAACGCCTATTATTAGGCTTTTAGACTTTAAGAGTCTTCTATTTAATTTTTCTTCTCTTTATCATCTCTTTCCTTCACACCGTAAGCAAACAAATCATGATTGATCGATGCTTTCCACACGACCGATGATCAAATCCTTTTCTGATCATATAATTTCTCACTTAGAAGAATTGTCTTTACATTTTTAGATTTAAGCGACTCGATTATATGCCATAGTATTTAAAAATGGTATAACTCTTCCAACAAAGGTAATAATAATACCAAGTTCGATCTTTTTCAACAATCAATTTTATGTCCTTAATTTCATTGTAAATTTATCAAAACGTCGAAATGCAAGATTTTCACAATGAGGTTTAAATTGTAAACCGTAAAGTTCAAACTTTAAATCGAAATTGAATTCGAATTGTGAATCATAGATTCGTATTGTAATGTGTATAAGCTTGTATGCTTGAAATTTTACTTGGTTCAGGTTATCAAACAACATTAGTATACTGAAGCATCAATATAGGCTTAATTTAGGCAGAACACTCATTTCGGTGTCTTGAGCGATCGAACCCAAGACTTCTAGAGCCATCATCTAGAGATCTTACCACCATACTAGTAATTTTTAATCTTACAAAACAATTTGATTCTCAAGTTTTTACATCTGTGCCTATAATTTAAATTTCACTCTTGTTCCATGTTTTTTATTTAGAAAACAAGACAACTTGATTGTAGGTTCAGATAAAGATCTTGCTATTTATTTATTTAAGTATAGATCAATCATTTTTTTCTTAGTTATGACTTTAATTGAAATTTGAATTGGATGTTGTGAATCAAATCATAACTTGAGATATTTGATTTAAAATGCGATTTAAATCGTTAGATTTTAAGATTTTTGATAACACTGTTCAAGTTCACTTTCAATGAAGATTTTAAATAGTAAGATTTTAAGATTTTCGATAACAATGTTTAAATGCATTTTCAATAAAGATTCATCTTTCATTTTTAGTTGAAGAATATTTTCACTAACATTGTACAAGTTTGCTGTGATCCTTTCAAGTATAACTAATTTCGTTTATTTCAAAATACTAGTGATTTTCCCTCTGCTAACCTTAAAATCTTCTTCCATCACAGTTATAGTATTAAGTCATTCTTTCATTTCTTTGTCGTCCAAATTCAAGATATTATTTGACATCTTCTGTGTACCGCAAATGATGAGGTCCACATGATTTCACTTTAGTATGGTTTTTATCCACCTTAGCTTCTTACCAACATACATAAAGTGAAATTGTCATCTCATATACTTGCACCAAATTTAAATAGGTTAAGAACTCTAAACATGCACTGGCTTTTGAGCCAAGAAAGCAACTGCACTAAGGTGTATGAATCCTTCATACTATTTCAGTTCAGATAAGTCTTTGTTGTTGGTTCTTTACCTCCAATCAAGCTTGGCATTGCACAAATATCTTGTCGACAGGTGCGATTTGCTAACTTGAATTGTTGAAAAGCTAAACCAAAACCAAACCATCTTAAGAGTTGCAAAAACCAACATGATTGAGAAATAGGGAACACTCAACTCAACCAAGCAATCCAGACACAATAAGCAAATTAAAAAAATATATAGCGGTTTCTCAATCAATATGATCAAGCATATCCACTTTGGAGTTTCACTATATTTTAGAGAGAAGTTCGAGATCGAATACAGTTTATTTAAGGAATTTTAATGAAGGGAACCTAATTAGAGTGAGATAATCCAATTAATGAACCATTGGATGTTGCAACATCCCCAAATTCTTGAATGATAACGATTGGCTCCAATTTAATCTAATCCAAATCATACTTGAATATTACACAACATACTTCAGATAGTAATCTAGTTGACATATACTATTCTAAGGGCACAAATTATTTTGGGTATCTGATATTATTCACTTCACGCTCAAGGATAATATTATTATTGACCAATAAATGGAGAAAAAGAGTCCACATATTCAGAATGCTCAACAACTAAATAAAAATTGACTTCTCTTATACGGAAAAAACAAGAATGTTCAAGAGAATGGGAGGGATCATACATTGATAAGGATATGTATGAGTAATACCAATGGCTTAATGAGAAGAAATGGAGAATGAATCGATTTGTGATTTACATTTTGCATGAGCATGCAACTTAGAAGACATCATCAATTTAATAACATAATATATTATCAAATAAAATCATTGTCTCTAATTCATTCAACAGTACAAACACACCGTGGAAGAAAAAAAAAGACATGGCATTAAAAGTAAGAAAACTACTTCAATGCAAATGTCTTCGAGAAACAATTATGTCCACGTGTCAAATTAATTTAAAGATGAAAATAGTATATATGAAAAATTACTCCATGCTACATGTATCTGCTTCACATCGTGAAGTGAAATGTCTAAAATTAGGCATTGCAGTTGACAATGCCAAGTAAAATTTTTGATACATCATCTTGACATTTTAACTAATATTGCCACTGCAAAAAAGAACTAAATGATGTTGTGAATTGATGATGCGTAGTTCATCTTACGTTACAATCAGATGTGGTTTGAAGATGCTGTAGCATTCACTTAAGTAGATTACTAGTCATACATCTTTTAGTAACTGTATAAATGCTGCAAAAGCTGGTGCCAGACATACTAGGTTACTAGTTCTTTATTTCATAATCAAGTTTTGATTACAAAATTACATATCTGCTAGGTTCTAGGTGGAACAGCAAGAAGGAAAAAGTTACTATCGCCTAAAAGCATGGATGTTCGCCCAATGATGGAAGTTGTACGAGGAGCTGCTTTTGATATTCTGCAGGTTAGGTCACTAACACTTCATTCATCGTAAACATCTGGATGTGATTTTTTTTTTCCGTATTATTTTGCTGAAATCATCTTACCTTTTTCAGTGTTTCTAACGATCATTTGGGTTAAGCAAAATTTGATATTTAGGTGGCTGGTGGCTGTCCTGCTTCTTTGAGGCCAGGTCGTTGGTTAGATCTGTATAGTGGGACTGGATCTGTTGGAATTGAAGCTATAAGTCGTGGATGTTCTGAGGTACCTTTCGACTTCAAATAACCTCACATGGGTCATCACTGAAATATGTAAGATGTATCTACAAGGTTATCTATACACTATATCTTCATAGACATTGTCTTATCTTCTAGGTGTTTTACGGACCATGCTTGATCAATAAGCCTTTTCTGTTATCTCCACAATTTATCAAAAAATTGCAATTTGTTCCCAAAAATATATTTAATATTAACCGGATATTCTTATGGTGGCTAGTGAGATTGTTCGTAGCACTAAAAGGCCCCGTGATTGGGTGCTCCTCTGAGCAGTATGTTCAAAGGAATATTTGAATATTTTGCTTGGTATCCTCTACTATTATAGCTCACATGTTATTATGCTAGGTTTATGGTCACTGTAATCTCACAGACATGCAAATACACTTGTTGAAACATGTAGAATACTAAAAGCTGGTTTAACAAAAGAACAGCCCCCATACCTATAAAACCAGCAACAACGACTGTTGCAAATTCCTTTTATGCTTGAGATTATAAAAGTTTCATACTTGAGAACAGTTGAAATATGCATGCATGCAGTCTCTTGCACACACATGCACGCGTGCATACACACATACATACATATATGTAATGGTATGTGTGTATTATATCTGGATAGTGCGCATAGATTTCAAAAATAATTCACCTGATGCAGATTATTTACATGTTTTCCCTTCACACGTGTCTTGAAGCAACATGTGGCTGCTAGGTTTAATCTATGTTTGATATGTATATGAATTTGATAACACCTATAGCTTATAATCAATCCACAACAAATAAATGAACCTTAACCTGTTAAAAAAGAGATGTGGTAATTAGGCATCAATTTTGAAATACTATTGAAAGATTGTGTCAACTGTCTACTTTATAAGGTAGATGCGCAAGATGTATCATGTATGCGCCAGCACTGTGGCACTTATGTGAATGTGCAAGTGGGTCACATTTTGTCAATGAAATCATAAATACGAAGGACCTTCAAGGCATGACTTTTAAATACCGAAGAAAAAGACCATGTCTGCTGATTCTGCAGTTGTATGCAGTGCAAGTGGGTTACATGTTTGTTATTGTGATTGGTGATTTGGTATTAAGTACACCTTTGAGTGTCTCTTCTATTACCAGTTTTTCTATTCAATTTTGAAGACCTTGGTAGCTAACTTTATCAATAACCCAAGCAACCTGGATTTGATTGAATTTCAGGTGTACTGTGTTTGCTTAAACTTTCCTACTTTCCTGTTAACATGATACTATTGATGTTCTTCACTTGCTTACAGTATCTCAAAATTCAAAATGGTATTTAATTGGCTAATAGTACATGTAAAGCGTAACTTTTCTTTATGCTATAACTGAGTTTTTTTTTGTACATTTTTTTTGTCTGGTCAGTTATGGGCGTTTTGGTTATTTGCAAATAACTTTTACTAGCCAATGATCATGTTACATGCGTTTGTACTAATCTCCAAAAGCTTGGTGCTAATATATTTGAAAGTTGAAACCTAATTAAAACAGTTGTATATTTATTAAATACAGGCAAAAGTAAAATTTATCCGTGAAAATATTTAGCACAGTGCGGTCATCCGTTATCTTCAACGTGCTAACATGTAACTTGTTCTCATTAAAAAGCTGTCATAGCCACACAGAAAGTCTCTTCAAGGCCTTATCATATGGAGTCCTATTGTATCCGATAAATTTTGTGATAGTTTTATCATCATTTATAATGCATTGAAGATAGTATCAGTTATATCCATCATCCATGACTTGATCAAATGGTAATTATTTCTTGGTTAGCAATAATATAGTTTGTAAAACAATAAAAAAAAGCTTGATATAAAAATATTGACAAATTATAAAAACAGCAAGGTGAAAAATGAATACTACTGAAGTGCAAATAGCAAGACAGAGTTTCAATTGTACTAAACATTATTGATATGAAAGGAATTCTTTAAAATAAGTTGAAGGTATTGATTGACGAGAATCATTTATAGTAGATTGGCAATTCAGTTTGTCCAATAAATTTTTGTGAATAGAGATGATAGATGTTATATACTGTGATAAGTAAACGACTGTATTCTACATATTTTTTGTTTGCAGTAATATCGTATAGAAGTTGAACAATGCATTTATAATAAAAAATATACTCATGCCAGGCACATTTTGTTGAGTTGGATCCTTGGGTTGTTTCTGAAGTGCTGAAGCCAAATTTGGAATGGACTGGATTTCTTGATTCATCTGTAATACATACTAAACGTGTTGAAAGTTTCTTGGAACAGGCAGGGTTTTCTGGTAAGGCTTAAATTCTTCGATGGTTATATTTTTATTGTTCTTTAGTATTTAAATAAATGAAACCAGTCATGCCCACAAACAACACAGATATTAAGTCCAACTTCGTCATCCTCGTCCAACATAGGGGTGAGCAAATTGTTGGTTCGGTTTGAAACCGATAAAAATATCGAGATCAAAATAACCATTTAATAAACAGAAACCGAACCAACCAAACCGATATTTTTCAAAACCAAAAAAAATCGGTTCGGTTTGGTTGGTTTATCTTTAAATGGGTTATACTGTCTAGCTGATAACATGAATGAAACAATTGATTGAGTCCACATTTATATAAAGATGTGATGATGTCGTAATTTTAAGAAACAAGCTTTTATTTTTCCACAAACACTAACATAAACTGAACAAAAAATATTGTTGTTAAGACAATAATATTTTGTATTTATAATTATGTTTCTTATAATCAATTCAAGTTTTATGTTTAGTTTGGTTCCAAAATATTGAAAACCAAAATCAACCAAAAAACAACGAACCAGACTGACCAAACTTGTTTGGTGGTTGATTTATTTGGTTCGTACCAATAAATGCTCACCCCTAGCCCAACAGGTTAAGCCAGTTTTGGCTTTCATTCTTAAAAATAGTTTGTTGTTGTTTGAAGACAAGTAACCTAGCCTGTTTTGACTTTCATTCTTAAAAATAGTTTGTTGTTGTTTGAAGACAAGTAACAGCTTGATACATTGTAAATGAACTCTAGATTTCGTGGCAATGAAAAATTGT
The DNA here is from genome assembly GCA_030737815.1 of Allium fistulosum. Lineage (NCBI taxonomy): Eukaryota > Viridiplantae > Streptophyta > Magnoliopsida > Asparagales > Amaryllidaceae > Allium > Allium fistulosum. The sequence goes on from CM060905.1 coordinate 94,244,060, forward strand.
AAAACTGAAAGAAAAGCGTGTATCTTATTGAAATTAATGAGTACAAACCTCATCTCTCCTGGGGCTAGTGACCAATAAATTAATTTTTTCAAACCTGGAGTGTAAATGTTGTACGAGTGTCTGATGCCATGCTCGGTCCAAGGCTTTAAAGTGTCTAGTCCGTGTTCGTCTGATTCTCGTTTAGAACACGAATTAAAACAAGAAAAAATATACGAAAAAATGTTTGTACGGACTAATTTGATGTTTTTCTATTGTTCGTACATTGTTTGTCTGTTGTCAATTTGTACGAACAATATCTAAACTTAGACATTGTCCGGTCCATGTCCATCCAAATCTCTTATAGGACAGGACACGAACACACTCACGTCTAGTCCGGTACAATCCGTTTACACCCGTATTCCAAACATCTTACATGCTTCATTCTCCTCTTATAGCATTTCTTTACCTCTCCTAAACAACTATTAATTAGGAAATTAGTGTTGGTTAAGTGTTACCATATAAGATTCATCACAGGTAAGGTCATGGGTTCGACAACCGAAACCGACATGCGTTGACACTAATTGATTAAAAAAATCCTCCCCTAGTCAGTTCATAAATGAAGGTATTGATGTTCGTGCCTAGCTGTATTTAATTCATGTTCTATCATTACTCGCCATTCAAGCTTTCATCTTGTCCTCAAGGATAATTGAGGGAAATGTAGCTAAGTGGTTGCAAATTTATCCCTAGTGTCCTCAGACGGTTGCTAATCTTTCCACTGAACCAGAATTTCAACAAGAGTACTTTCACTAGTGTCTAGGTTGTGCACCCCAAGAACTTCAGCATGCTCGGTTAGCGATTCCATGTGAAGCTGGGATATATGAAAGACAAGATGGACTGATGTGTTGGCAGGTAAGGACAACTTGTATATCACTGTGTCCACAAAAATCAAAATTTTAATGGTCCATAAAGAGAAAGTTCTTCATTGTACCGCATTACATGAAAACACTCCTCACTACAAACTCTTCATATTGTCGTTTCACATCGACCATGATCTTTATCTTCTGTTGAGCATGCGCGAGGTGCTTCTGAGTTTGTCAAACCGAGTATTGCGATCTTTTATAAATCTGTTTTACTAAAGAGACCACAGTACCTCTTGTTTTATAACAGGCAATGATTTACGGATATCGTCCATTGAGTGCTTCGAAAGGCGAGCAATTATTGGTATTACGATATGTGATATCATACAAGTATTCCTTCCTAGCATTCACACCGATTCATTGCTTCTCTAGAATGCAACATCACGAATAAGGCTCTTGAGAATGATAGGTTATACTATTGCGCAATATTAATGCTTGTAGCTGAAATAGTTAAAAAAATGACTCAATCAAACTATGTCGCGGTTAGAGATGATAGTGTTAAGTAATAGGTAACCCATGCAAGCACACGATTTCTCAAAGGAATAGCTCCACCACTATTTGAGCGATTTGTAGGTGTTTCAAAGGAAACAAGTGGGTATATTTGGTTACCTATCCACCACCACAGATACTGTATCCTTAACTTCGGATTTGTGCAACTCTTCTATAAAATCAATGGTTAAATCCTTCCATACCTAGTTCGGTAAAGCCAAAGGCTATAGCAACACCATCAGCGACATAGGTATTTGTTGACGCATCACATTGCTACATTCATTTGGAAACAACCTTTTGCATGCCCATCAAGCATTAAGTATCTTTCGTAGCATCAAGCGTCTTCTGTAGAAAACTCGGGTCACTTTTTGAAAATAATGTAGTTCACTCTCTTTCTTGTTGCAGATCATCTTTTGCTCGAAATTTCTCTTTATCAGTGTTCCATTGCAGTTTCTTCCAGTCTGAACATTGTATGCCAAAAAGCCGAGTTAGCGCACAAGATGGTGGTATCTTCCACAATGCATCAACTATCTTGTTGTTTGCACCTGTATTTAAATCGGCTTTCAAAGTTATATCCTAGCATCCTAGCCATTCATTTATGATATTCTACAGCCACATCTCTAATAGGTGCTTCAAACTTTTTTAATCGGTGTCAAGCAAGAACCGTCTTCACAACAGGGTTGGTCGTTACTTCAAAATGACCAAGACAATAGTCATTAATTCTTTTCCATATATCGACTGTAGTATTGTTTGGCACCCTAGTGCTTGGCTATTGTAAGTCATTGGTTATTCATCTTGCATCTAGATATTACCTAAGCATATGCATATACATCGATTTCAATGACAAATGACTTGCTAAATTTTGGAGGGGATAAATCAGACATTGGTCATACATTTGTTAAGAGTCTCAAACTCCTTCATGACTTTTGTATTTTATTTGAAAAGTGATCTCCCTTCTATTGATGTGTCAAAGGCCTCATATTCTACCTGCACCTATTAACAAGTTTACGGTAGTACCCGTAAGTCCTAGAAAGGCGCGCAACTCTTTAAGCATGACTCGTGAATGGATTGCGAGATCGTCCCTTCAAGCGTGACTCTTTTTTTTAAATTGTTTACCTCCACACCATCACATGGTAACACATGTCCTAAAATTTTCAGAACTACACATGAAAACAAGCATTTATTATGGCTTGCATGTGGTTGACGCTTGGCAAGAAGCTGTAAAACCACCACAAAATGATGTGCACGTTCCCTTATACTTTTGACAGATAGAAGACCAGGTTCATGAGCTTTTGAAATGTTGCAGGTGCATTAGTTATCCCAAAAGACATGACCAAAACTCATGACGACCTTCATGGGTCTTAAAAAATGTTTTGAGGTCATTCTCAGGCTATATTAAGATTTTATGATGCTTTGACTTCAAGTTAAGTTTGAAAAACACCGTCGTTCAATGACATCCATCCAACAACCTATCACTTACTGATATGATGAATTTGTTTGCCACAGTCTCCGTCTCCTTTTTTGTGGCACGTTAGTTTACAGAGAATTTTCTAGTCACGTCTTTCTTTTTACTAGTAAGACTGCTTGAATATGGGCTCACATTGGGTTGTATCATTTTGGCTGCTAACGTTTCACTACTAACCGATCATCTTTACCTTTTGTAAGGGTAGCGACAAGTCGTACATTGATAGACAACAAGAAGTTATGTTGTCCTTTCCACAAAATAATAATATATCGATAGATATCTCAAAAACATATGTGTAACTTTGCAGTACCGACAGGTTCTTATGAGGGATATAAGTCCGCTCTTCTTCGACAATCTTCCAGTACCAATCTCCTCTACATATCCACATTCTTCATGTCTAACAATGTGAAACATAATTTTGAGGGATACTCGTGTTTTGTATTGAGATGGAGAGTTGGCAATAGAAATATGCAATGCTCCCTCAATCAATATTACCATTTTTCTTGTTGCCAATCTCCCTACCAGTTGAGCGTTTTTTGGCGAGTTGAGTCCCAGCATTGAATCCAAGGACATTATTACACTTTTATATTCATATTACCACTTTTATATTCAACTTCCTCCACTTCCGCCGGCTTGACATTCTGTTCTCTTGACTTCAAGGCCGAGGATGGTTGTCTTTGACTATTCTTTATTGGTCAAGCGGTGCAAGAAAATTAACCTGTTTTTAACATCCACCAATCAAGATTATCTTCATCCAAGGAAGAGACTTTGATCCTTTTAGGTTTAAAATCCTATTTTGCAGTCGGTTTCCATTTTTTTGTGATGGTTGCTCAATGGCGCCGTTCGCCTGTTCTGGTACCCACATCAAAGCTGTAGCACATCGTGCGACGGTCTCTGGATGCTGTCAATATTTCATGTTGTCTAAATCTCATCGTCATCTCTATTCTGGTCATGTGCTTCGTTTCCTCATGCTGTTTTGTTTTGAGTCTTTAAGAATGGTCAATATTTTCAATCAACATCGTGGGTCCTTGCTCCAAATTAGGTATTTCCGCCTTCTCTTAAGTACTTGTTGCACGGTATTGGTGGTTCCTTCTATTGTTTAAATTTAACATCCATCCTTGTTACCATAGGTTTAAAACTGGTTTTAATGTTAAATATTGAACTGTAAAAAAAGTAAATTTGAGATAAGGAAAAGTATTAAAATTGAAGAGGAATACAAATACGGAAGCATTCGAGAGACTTGTAAACTTGTGTCAATAAAAAAAAATTCTATTATCTTATGCACTTTGTCTTCCTCTTTTATCCTCTCTTTACATTCCTACTAAGTATCTATTGATTTAGTAATTATTGGTGAATGAGTGTTGCCTTATTGATTTAGTAATTATTGGTGAATGAGTGTTGCCTTAAGGGCATCTCCAATAGATTCAACCCTGAATATTTAGTGCCTTGGTTATTCAGGGTTGAACCAGACGTGATTGCTTGACAATCAGACGTCCATGTCGCCATTAAACAATGGGCCTCCATTAAATGGACATGCAAGTTTAAGCGTCTATTAAATGGACGTCTGAAACTCAAGCACCCATTTAATGTGGGCCTAGCACTTAGGTATGCTAGACGCTCATTAAATAGACGTCCATAAATCCCTCCTATAAAAACCAAATTTTCCCGTCCCTTCATTCTCAATTTCATTTGTTAACAACTCCACTTATTTTTACTTTCAAATAGAAAATACGTCGAAATGCTGTCACGTCTGACTAAAATCGTTAGAAGAACCGTTCGCGGACATGCACAGAAAGATGCTGGTCATGTACACGTTCCTCCAGCTCCCAGGTTGAGAATTGACGTTCTGCGGATACTCCATGCTTTCACCCGATTATCGACATCGATTCGAAACCGCGTTGTCCCAGTGCAGATATTTTTTTTAATTTTTTTGATAGTAAGTGGTACTTTATTCAAACAGAACACTCATTTTGATATCTTAAGAGTTCAAACTCGTGACCTCTAGAACCTATGTCTAGAGCGTCATATCAACTAGCCAGTTGAGCCAGTGGTCCTTAACTAGATGTATTTCTTTAATTTTTTTTCTATAATCATTCCATATGTATGTATCTCAAATTCATATTACGGTCTACAATGCAGGTATGCTTTGATGCAAGTTTACTTTAATCCTGATCCAACTTATGGTCCTGAAGTATTTCAAGGAGGATTCAGAATGAATCATGAATTATTTCTGAGGATTTTGACAAATACCAAACAAAAAATGATTACTTTATTTACAAGCAAAACTCTTAAAAAACGAAGGTCTAAGTTGGCATCAAAAGATGACCGCAACTTTGAGGGTGTTATCTTATGATACACCATGCGATGCCCTTGACGACACATACCATATTGAAGAGGGTACCGCATTGGGAACTCTAGAGAAATTTTCCCAAGCCATTGTAGACATTTATGGCATCGAATACCTACGGTCTCCTAATGAAGCAAATGTAGCGAGATTGCGCGAAATTCATAAAAGCAGAGGTTGACCTGGAATGCTTGGAAGTTTGGATTGTATGCATTGGGAGTGAAAGAACTGTCCAAAAGTTTATCATGGAGCATACAACGGTAAAGAGAGAAAAACAACTATTATTCTGGAAGCGGTCGCGTTGTATGATTTGTGGATTTGACATGCATTCTTCAAATAGCTTCGTTCTAATAACGAGCTCTCGGATTTGGCAGAGGAAAGACATTGAAAGAGCTTTCGGAGTGCTTCAAGTTTGATTTGCGATTATTAGTGAATCCATGTACAGTATGAACGATCAAAAATGTCTAAAATCATGTTTACTTGTATAATTCTTCATAACATGATCATTAAAGACAAAAAAGTATGGACTATCCCACTTATGAGTACGAAAGGTCAAATCAAACGCTTGAAATATTCCGAGAAAACATTCTGCAAACTGAAGCAGATTACAACATTTACGTTGATCTTCAATTTGCTTACCAAACACAACACTTCATAATAGGCTCCAAAATAATCTAACGAATCATATTTGGAATTCTTATGGGAATCAATAGTTATTTTCAAATTATCAAGTTCATTTATATGTATTCGCACTTAGTGTTTATGTAATGCAGTGTTTAATGTTATAACTTTGCTATCTGTATCTGTATTTGATTTTGTATAAATGAAAGTATTGTGTAATATAATGCATTTCATGAACAAAATGATAGGCCACTTAACATTTCAAACATACCAAACAGTACACTGCATTAAGACTAAACACTGCATTAAGACTAAACACTGCATCAAAGCAAACAATTAAAGGTACAATTTGCTCTACATCATTTATCTACTTCTGTCTTGTTTCAGACCTACTGTCAACAATGCATTATTTATATTCCAACCAATACTGCATTAAGATTGGATCCATTCCCATCAAATCATTTTCATGACCAAGGTCCTTTAACATCGACACTACCTCGAACCTCCTTTTTTAGTTGAGGTCGGTTCCTTCAGCATAGCTAGCTTCTTCATATGACTTTTCAGACGTTCATCATTTTGTTTCGCATGCTTTTCATGCATTTGGTTGATTCGAGAATCAATCTGCGTATGAACAGTATTTTTCTTCTTGTTGCACGTTGACCCATTGATCTAGCATCTTCATCCATTTCGGGTATAGCTCATCAACTTCAATGTCGAGGCCTACGTTGGAATCCATGCCGGAAGAGTTTCCCGAACTGGAATTATAAGTTGATTTGAACGTTTTTTTCTGACCCTTTTGTTTTGATTGGACATCTCTTAAGGACTTGGTATTGTTGGATCTTCATTTTTGATGACTAGTAAACAAGTCGTAACAGTTTGCAAATTGGTGATAGTGGGGTTTTTATGATCATTTTTCTTTGGAAATAACTTTAAGAACTGGTTGTTCGTCGTTCTTTTTTGCATTCAATAATGAAACAAAATAAATACATATTAAATTTATTGCGAATGAAATATTTTTAAGAAACATACCAGCTCAGCTTCTCCTCATGCCACTAGGGTTGACTTTCTTGATTTTGTAAATCTGAAACTTATAAAACTGAGTTTGTCGATTAATCTTTTTAGAACGGTTGGTTATCACCGACATGGAACGTGTCTTCTCAACATGTTTTCTGTTGTACGCATTTATCACCTTCGTTCAAAACGCTAATCCACTTTGGTTATTTTTTTCATCGAGTCATTAGAATAGTGACAGTAGACTAAATAAAGATCTTTGTCTTCTTCACTAATCCATGTAGCGGAGGATTGGAAGCTTAAAGGAGCACTATGACCAGGTTCGGAATCAAATTTGAAATTACCCATATTTAAAGCTTCACCATATGATTGAAATGGATGAAACATAGTTTGTTTTGTATCTGCAAATTGTGAAAAGGGTAATAAAATTGAAGATTTGTGTGTTTGTTATTGCAGAAAAAACGGTTTTGTAGGAAAAAATTGAAATAGAACTGCTAATAGCTGTTGCTAGGCATGTCAATAGATACTTTCAGATGTAGATAGTGTCGCATCCGCAATGATTTTCGAATATTGGATATGCACATCCGCGGATATGGACGAATATCAAATAATTATCTTATCCGCTTCAAGAAACATAAAGAGAAAATTTTGCTTTAACATAATTAATTTTCAATCTCATTAATTATAAAAGCATGCAAAATCGATAAATACGACGATAAATAGTTTTGAATAGTTAATATGCATTAAATGCATATAATAAACTATTAACTTAAGAAAACAATAACTATATATCTTTCATTGTACTAAAATGCGCATAAAATGAACTATAATTTTGATAAAAATCAGACAGATAATTTTCAGATGTGGATGCCTTTGTATCCGCATTCGTATCCGTTTTTTCGGATATCAGATATTTATCCACTTTTCGGATACGAATGCGGACGAATTTCAGATTTTTCGGATATTCATTGACAGCCTTTGCCGTTATAATGTTGCCGTTTATGAACGTCGTAGATTAGACATCCATCTCAGACGCGACTTCTATTAAATGAGCGTCCAAACATTCTTTTAAGGTCGTTGGGTTGTTGGGGTGTGGAAGTTGAATTTTAACGCTGAATACTCAGCTGTTGGAGTTGCTCTTATATGATTTATCACTACCATGATAACTATTATTTGGGTAGTTATTGATGATCATGCTTTATTATTCTACCAAACATTCTTTTCTAATTATCTCCTAAATCAAGATAATTGATCGTTCCTTTTTTGCAAGGTGAATTGATGTATCTGTTTGCTGATCTATCCATATATGCCTAATTTAACATTACTTCTTAAGATGTGGACTATCATTCCTTGGGGTGTTACAGTAAATGTCTTGTGCTTTTTCCAAAGTGTAAATGGATGGTCATTTTTTCTGATAAAAGTCTTTTCTCCTTCCTCAAAATATAGCAACTTAAGAGCCTGTTTAAAATTGAACCTCTGTTTGAACCCTTCTTTTACTGAATTAAATTGTTTGTGTAATCTACAGTCTAATGGCATATGCTTAACATGCTCTCTTGATTTTGTGAAAATCCAATGATTAAAAGTGTAATTGACACCACATGATCTTGGCTTTTATAAGTATGGAGCATCCTCTATAATTTAATTTCTTAACTTGAAGCTTAATGACAAGATACATTCTTGCAGGTGCAGAGGAACCCTTTGATTATATAAGTGTTACTCCTCCATATACTGCCGTCGATTACAAGATACTACTAGGGCAACTTGGACAATCACCATTAGTGGGGGAAGACTGCTTCATCGTGAGTTCCATTTTCTTTGTAGTAGATTCTAATGTTCTCGTTGTGTGCCTGATCATTAATGTACTAAATTTTCCCTTTTCAGTTGGTGGAATATCCCCTGGAAACTACAGTTTCAGATTCTTGTGGGCATCTCATTAAGGTAATACTTCTCATTTATAAACCATATTATTTTCTGCAGCCACAGAATAATTTTACTCCTTCAGATAGCTTAAGTCTTAGATATGTATCTGCAAGGTGGCTTAAACATCGATATATCAATTAAATTGTACTGATTTTGACTATCAGTTGCATAGCTTCTTTACTTATAGTAAACAACGATGCCCACAATTTGATAGTGATTTTTTTTTTTACACCGATCAAACAATGAAATTAGTAGTAGTTATGTTATTCATGTAGTACTGAAATGAATGAATATGACTCTGTATTACCTTCCACAGCAGAATAGAAGCCTGCCTTTGTATATGTAACATCCTAGTTGTTAAGTCCAGGAAAGCTAATTTGATGGTCATTCAAACATTAAACCTCTCCATTATGACGGGATCTTGGTTTTCATCCGAGCAAAGGCCTGTCGACTCTTTGTCCCAGACTTGTTATTCTAGTGAATAAATAATCTTATTTTTAAAAAACCTCGTTTATTATAATAAGCTTAAAAGGCAGATGTATAACAAGGAAGCCCAAAAAGTGGATATATATTTTTGTGAATTCATCACAGCGACAATTTTCTAAACCGTTGGAACTCAGGAACTTTTAACAAAAAATATATAATATATACACAATATCTCATCGATATTGAAACACAAATATGCAACATAATCACGGTTACAACTCAGATATCGTACAAATACAATTACTAAGGGTGCGTTCGAGAACATTTGTGATTAGAGGTTGTGGCATTCATGGATACAAATTTGGTTAGAGGTTATGTAGGAAGTAATTTGTAACGCGTATTGTTTTTTTTTTCTTTCCATAAATTATTAATCAAATTAAATTATTTATTTTAATTATTACTATTAATATTTAATTAAAAATTAATATTAAATCAAATTCAAAAATAATTTGAAATACAAATTCTGAAGGAAATACAACTATGATATTCCACAATAACGATGCGGTCAATCTGCATAACTGTCTTTGGGTCCTCGACGTCTTTCACCATCGAAACCACATGCAGCTTCGCCGCATTCATCAAAACGATGCTAGCAATAGCCAACACCTATGAAGATGACTGGCCCAATCGACGAAGATATGCCACAATCTCCTTGTACTGGTCGGAGGACCAAGTAGGAGCGGGAGCAGTGGCATGAGTATGAGCAGGAGTGGAAGTATCAGCAGCATGGTGCTTGGCCTTTCGACTAGGTCTGTGGTGTACAATAGACCGAAGCGGAGGGGAATTGAACTCCTCTGCGATAAGAGATATGTCATCGTACTGACGCGGATCCCTACTATCCAGCCCAGCCATGATCTCCTTGGTGCTATCGTCACTCCTTGGTCTGATTAGTTGCTCAACTTAGCTAAAGAAAGGAAAGAAATGAAGGGAGGAAAAGAATTTTTAATGCAAACCAACACAAGTGACCGCCGTAGTTTACTCTTCCCAGTGAGGTCTGAAATTGAAAACCAAAAGAATTTCTAATGCAAACAAACACCTTTATCTCCAACACAATCATTTAACTTCATGGATCAACCATTCTTTTCCAATAATAAGCCAAAAAGCTTCAACAGTAAAAACTACAGCTTCAACCATTCCAACGCAAATCAGCTTATGTTCAAGTACAAAAATCTGTAACATAAGTAGAGTTGAAACCATTATAATTTTTATTGAAGATCCAAAGAACCAAGCGTAGCCAGTGTGGATGGAACCTCACCAAGCGTAGCCAGTGTGGATGGAACCTCCGAACCCTGTGTTTAAACCAATATAATTTCACCCTGCATTCAAACCAATATAATTTCAAATGCTAAGTTCCATTACACCAAACATACAAACATATAAGCCCATGAACTTTTTCCTAAAGTGTGATTTATTTATTTTTGGCTTTTTTCAACTACAACTTCTATGTGGTCAAAATCTTGTGCACTTGATGATCATGTTCCTTCAGTTTTGTTGACCATATTTTCATTAAACAACTCAAAGATTTATCAGATCTGTTTTTTTCCTCTCTCCTCTCTGTTTCTTTTTATAGAGAAATAATTATCTCAAAGAACCTAGTTTTTGCTTGTAAACTTGGGAATATACACTGAATCAAATACAGTTGACGTATACAATGAGCATTTTGCTGGCAAATTATAAAATACGTGTTGACCTTACCAAATGTTGTTCCAGTGGTTTCTTTACCAAAGAAATATCTGGAGATACGGGTTTTGAGTTATAACATTTGACATTGCCATAATCCCATGGATTCACTATCCGAATCTCATGGAATCACTATCGGATTTTAGTTTGCTTTCAAAGCCAGCAGTCATTGTCAATCTCTAGCTAACTGATATATGTTATCGTATCAGAGCTTCTACTGATTAATTTTTTTGCACCTACAACAAGTTGTTTAAGGACCCATGGAGAGAACAAGCCTCAGTTATATTACAACACAAAGTAACAGCCCTAAGTTATGTATAATATAATCTCTGTGCTTATAAACCGCTCATATATGCTGATAATTATAATGTTGTTGCTACAGATATCTGATAGACGATTTGGAAGAACAAACCTCATAATATATGGACCCGAATGGGCCCAAAAGAAGAGAAGAACATGACCATTGTTGATTACTTGGAAATTGTAGAAAGCATAACGTAATTTGCTAACTGGATCTCTCAGACAAATATATTTTCAGATCACCAAATTAACGAGCATGAAGGTAGATATGTTTCTGTTGTCAGAATACATCCAAATATCCGTAGCTATTGTTTTGTAGATTTCTCCAGTGGTAAATGGTTATATTATGATGCTACACCATTTCATATCATTGGACTATATGACATGCATCTGTATTTGTAGTATATGACATGTATGCACACGTACATCTGTATTATTAGTTGTATCTTATGTGCATTAAGCTTTTTGCATATGTATTTAATGTATAACAACTGTGCATGTAACAAGTAAACTAAAAACGTGGATTTAAAATATTTTGAAATTCAAATTCAAGTTTTAATTCATAATTAAATTATATATATGCATACATACGAAGAAAAATTCTTTTCAGAATTTGTAACGATTCGGAATTTTGAATATTTGAAATTGGAATATTTAATTGATTTTAAATATTTAAAAGTAAATTTTAACTTGAATTCAAATATCACTGTTTATTGGATAATTAAATTTTTGAATTTAATAATTGGAAATTGAGTAAAATATTGAAATCTTGAGTTTTAAGCCTGTTAAAAATAATTTGAAGGCTTGTAAAATTTATATTGATAATATCGAAGATAATAAAAGTTTTAAAATTGAATTTGAAGGTGATTTGTTCAGTTTTAAAAATATATCGTTTAAAATGATATTTAAAAATAGCATTTCGAGGCACGGTCTTGGAATTCGACGAAACCAGTTCCATTGGATCCGTAATATTGTATTATTATCGGATTTCAAATTTCGTAGCATTTGGAGAGATCATGTGGTCGTACGGTATGTAAATGCACTGAAATTTATATCGAAGATTCAATATAATTATTGGGTCCAAAAAGCTATCTTCTCCATACGATCGAATTAGGACTCGAAACCTTTTCCATTGCGTTCGAAATAGGGGTATAACATTATAAACGCCTAGCGGCACGCCTCGATAGAAGGTCAAGATTTTAAGTTACGGTTTCGAGACGATTTAAATTTAAAAATTATATATATATAAATTGATTTGAAAAGAAAATAGCACATCAGAACTTTTTCCCATTCTCTTCAAATCACTGTAGTAAGTCACCGTAGCAAATTGACTCAAGCACGCTAACATCTCATCCTGTCCCCCCTCATTCCCGTTTTATAAACTCACGCTATCAGATCATTTCAAAAACAAAGAAACGAAAACATTTTGAAATATATATATGAGATATGCCTGTAGTAAAATCATCGGCCTCCCTCAACTTCTTTTTCTCTCCAGTCGTTGAAATTAACCATGGCCGATTCTTCAATAAAAAAAAATACAATCGAGCCGCGCGGGCTTGTCGTTCGTGCTTGGATGTTCGCGGTGGGTATTTGGTGATCCGCGAGAGCTCGACAGTGTGTTTGAAGGGGGAAGCGAGATTAGGGTTGGATTTTCGTAGCTTAGGAGGCGGAGTTTGGTCATTTGGAGAGTGGATTGGAGTTCATCTAATCGAAAGGCATCTCGAGGAAGGAGTCGGCGATGCGCGGCGTTGACTGGGTCGTAGCGACTTGCTGTAAGTCGAAGGGGACGGATTTCGTTCGTTCGAGGCGAGGCCTACTTCAGTGGGCGGAGGAGGGAGCTCGTTCGATAAGGGGAAGAACGGCGTGGTTTGGGGTTCGCTGATCGATGGGGGCGTCGCAGGCTGAGATAGGGCAACGGAAGAGATGTTGGAGTGATGGTCGCCAGACTCGGTGACGTGGAGGGATCTGGTGATGTCTGGCGCTGGTTGTAGCCTTGGCGAAGTTAGGTCAGGGAAGGCAGTTTGGAGTGAGGCTGTGTGTGTAGTCAGTTGTTTCTGTTTGAGCTCGCGAGTGGCTGCGACTGGTCGGAACGGCAGTGAGGTGATTTAGTTTTTAAAAAAAAATTAACATGGTGAATTACATTTTAATTAAGTAATTAGCTGTTTGGTTAAATTAAATGTTAATAAGTTCGTAATGTATTTTTATATGAGGTTTAAAATAAAAGAATCAGGACGAGTTGGTATTCATGGGCGAGAATATACAAGCTGAAAAAAATGGGGTCGGTCAGTGGATTCGAAAAAAAAGAGGTGAGTTCACCTCACTCAAATTTGGATTACTGGAAAATTTTAAATACTTAAAATAAATTATTGACTGATTGATTGAATTGATAATTTATTATCACTATGGACATGATATTATATATATAGTAGTATATATATATTGGAGCGACTGATATTCCAACTTATATAGCGGATGAGACCCTATGCATCCCGCATAATAGCGGATGACCCTATATACCGCGATATCCCACTCGAAGTGGGATTGGTATTTTTATATTGTGCTAACATCTGTGAATGCAAGGAAACAGGCTGGAGGGATCCAACTGGATTCCTCAAAAATGTTGAATTTATTTTCATTTTAAGTGATATATGAAATGTTGAATAATCTGTGATAGATTATGTTGGAAAAATTAATTTATTGGATGCTATGATATTGCTGGATATATTTTTGACATCTTGGAATATCAGAAATGTAGATATTGAATTTTTAAAAGGAAAATAAAAAGGGAAAATTTAAAGCAAGAAATTTATAGTAAAGATGGATAAATTTAAAAGCAATGAATTTGGGAAAAATGAATAGTTGATTTTAAATTTTATACTTGATAATTTCTAAGTATGGAAAGGTAGGAATTTTTAAATAATCGAATAAAAAGGATTTAATAATGGGACTTAAGCGATTTGGTTAGGTACAAAAGTATTTATTTTTAAATCCGAGATTTAAAACGGATTTGAGAAAAATAAAGAGGGAATTTGGGAAAAGTATAAAATATGAAATTTATGTTTCAGATTTAAATAAGGTTTTAAATTATAATAAAGGAGTGAATCTGGGATTTTGGATTTTGGAATAAACTTGAGTAGATCAAGAAATAAAACTTTAAGATGGAATTTAATTCAAGAAAATCGATTTGGAAATCGATTAAGTGTTTTGAAACAGTGATTAAAAAGGGGAATGAGACTATGGAATTTATAAGCTGGGTTTATAAATAATGTAAAGTATTTATCAGTGGATAATTTGAAATTATAAATTCACGATGGGAATTTATAAGGAGATGGTAATTCGGTTTAAAAATAAATAGTGTTTTATTTTTAAAGATGCGAAAAAGGAAATTTACGGAATTGGAACGTAAATTTAAACTGGAGATAAATCAAGAAGGATTTATAAATGACAAGGCCGGTTTTATTGAGGTGGAAGTGTATTTTCCTGGAAAGTTAAGTATATTTTAAAGGAAAGATTTTTAAGTCTAAATTAGAAGTTTTAAAAGTGTTTTAAAAGAATGTTTTTAGAAAAATTTATTATTTAATTGTTTTAAAATTGTTAAAGTAAATATTTATTTAACTTAATCATAGTAGTTAATTATTTTTAAAGGTTAAATTAGTATTGTGATCTAAAGGATAATTATGAAATATTTATACTTTATTTTAAAAAGTAGTTTTTGGCTAAAGTTTTACTTGGAGAATTTTTATGGAATTTCATAAGTATTATTTTGAATAAAGAATTTAAGTAGCTTTATTTCAAATATTCTAAGTGTATATTTTTGGATAAAGTGATTTAATTTATTTAAAAATCTAAATTTAATAAGACTTGGTGTTTTTCAGTGGAAATAAAATAATTGGTTGAATGATTGTTTAATCTGATAGTTAAATAACCGACTATCAAATCTGGACGCAAATGTAACTTTGGAAATATCTAGAAGAAGTACGAGAATTATATGGTACAGTTACCGTTCGAGGTGCTATACTGTACGTATAAACTCGTTTCGTTCTTCTAGGACGTTTGTAAGGAAATCCGTCCACTAACGGTTAGGAGGTGAACTCCGATCTTATTTCGTCTGTTTATTTCCTAGAGAACCGGGGTTGAGTTTACCGGGAATAGCGAACGTTATTTCGAAGAGACCGGGTTCAGATTTGTGATCCGAAAACCACTTCGATCCAACAAGTACGTTTTCGTAAGGAAGACAAGAGCTTGGAGTCGAAGATGGAGCAGTGAAGTGCAAGGGCTAATCGCTACTAATCCCGAGGGTGATTCCAAAATGGATGTAGTAGGAGTAGTGTCTTCGGTTCCGTTCGGACCGGGAACGGACTTGTATGGATGAATGCTATCAGTACATCGTCATTGGAGGACGGTGAGCATTCTAAGTGAATGTGTGCTAAAAAGGTAATCGTAGCCTCAAGCCTCATCAACCGGGAATGGCTAAAACAAGGGAGGTGCAGCAAGGCTAAGTGGGTAGCACCCAAGTAGGGTAAGATTTCCCCTGTCTAGAGTCCCTTATTTCGGCTGTGTGGCGGTTGCTGATCCCAACCGTAGGGTGATCTTATTCGGACTATCCAGTAAGGGGTAGCTCCGATCTTGTGTTGCAGGGGATAGGGAGTGGTCCTCGATACGCTGATCTAGGCCAGCGACTGTGACAGGCGGTACCCAAGTATCCCTGCCATTGTATGGAAACCCGATCTCCAATAAGCACAGTACGGTTTTGATTGTGCCCAACTTTGCTGGAACGTGAGATGCAAGCATTTCGGCTATTTGAATAAGTATTTGTACTTAGACACTATTATAATATCAGAGGATTTTGATATAAAATGTTTTGGTTATCGTAAGGTAAAAACCAGACATGTTTATTTGTAGCGTGGTCTTACGAGATACCTTTGATTTGCAAAGGATTTTGGAAACTTTAATAATCCAAATTGAGTGTGTTTTCTCATGCTGGTTTTCCAGACCGGCTCGGGTGTTATTTTATTATAATGCTCGGGTCATACTGAGTATTACATATACATGATAAGATGCTATGGAGCTCAGGAGACGAGCTAGATGGTGAGACATATCACACGTACTTGATGTGTATTCCGCTGTGCAGTGTAAGCTGTATAGTCAGCCTGTGTGAGGACAGATTTGAATAACTGTCCAATATTGTGTTATTGATTGTGTTGTACTCTGATGATGTAATGTATAAAAACAATTATAGTTTCTTTTGTATAAAGACCTGTTGTTATCTATTATATATTGTTCCGCTGCGATTGTGAGATTCTGATGTTGTTTTCTATTTTCTTCTTCTACCTCTTTCTTCTTTTTCCAAACGATCTGGTATTTCCGGCATTCGATTGTTCGGCATGTAATACAGTGGACGTATTGATGTCGATTTTCGGAGGTCGAAAGTCTCGGTTCGTTACAGTGGTATCAGAGCTGAAGGTTAAGAGAGAACCTTGGCTCTGGTGGGGAGTACTCATTAGAGATAGAGTCAGTAGCACTCTAGAATGAGTTTGAGAGTATTAATAGATATGAGCGCGTATTTGTTAGTGAATATAAAATCGTTTTATATTTTGTTGGTTGATTTGTTGAGTGGTTTATGGATTCTGGTCAATATGAGTAATTAACGTTATTGATATGGATCTATAAACACTTGAATAGAACATTTCAACATAGTATTGTTTTAAAATGGGGTAAATGAAATAATTTTACCCAAATTATTTTTATATATATAAAGGGAATAATTTTCGTAAATTATTATAGTATATGGTGTGCTTGGTTATTAGGAAGTGATAATATTAAATTATTGTCATTGTGTTGTGGAAAGTGAATAAGAAATTGATATTACAACCAAAAGTTAAGGAATTAACCCATGTGACAAAATGAGTTTGCATATACGAGATTATAAATGTGATTTATAATTTGAAATGGGATAAAATTCCAGGGTAATATTTGAATATAGATTGAAAGGATTTGAAATTCTAAAATTTGGGAAATTTAATTTCCTTTGGGTTTGAAAATGATTTTTCAAAAGGCTTTGGAGGAATAATAGTGATATTATTCGGAAATATTTTTGAATTGGATATGAAATCTGGTGAGATTTGGAATTTAAAAATATGTGAAATGTTTTTAAAAAGAAGTAAAAGCACTGAACTCACTTCGGTCGCTAGATAATAACTTCGGTGATGACTGTAGCATCACTAATGTTCATTTTCGAGTTTCCAAGGGAGAAATTGCTACCTGAATGTTGTGAATTGAGGTTTTGGTTGGTAAAACTGTTTTGATTTTGAAATGCAAAGGAATAATTGGATATGCCAAAGGATTTCGAATACAATTGATTTCAAAAATGATTTTGAAATTTTGAGTACTTGTTTAAAAACTCTGGAATCTTATTCAAAATGTTTATTGGATATAAACAAGTTGAGAAACTTATAGAAGTCAAAATTTGAATTGTGTTAAGTAAAGTGAAACTGAGGAATCAGTTCAAGTGGGGCTAAATAAAATAAAAGTTGAAAAAATATTAGTGAATGGAACTAATTAAAAGGATTGGTTAATTAAATGTGGTTTGAGATGTGGTCGGCAAAAAAATTCAATATTTGATTTGATTTGGAAATAAACTAGTAAATGGAAGGTAAATTGAATTCAAATGGAATTGAAAATTTAATTTGAATGGTAATAGATATAAAAGCTTAAGTGGTGGGGTGAAATAAATATAAGGAGTTGTATAAAATATTTATATTGAACTTAAGAGAGTAAATGGTGAAATTATTAAGTAAAATTTGGTATTGGAAATATACTAAGTTAGTATTTGAATAAAGATTTAATAAAAGATTGGGTAAAAAGAAAATTGTGAATAAGTGGATAGAAATCAAGATAAATGTGAATAAAAAGAAAATTGATATAGCTGATAATCAATTGAGGTAAATACGTAGGATGTACGTATATTATTTTATTCGCATAGTGATTTGATCCAGATTCGAGCACAGAATTTCGAGGTAGTTATATCGATCCGAGTTGGGATTTTTCACTCGATTTTCGACGGCGAACCCTGGAAATGGATTTTTTTATTGATCCTGAAATTCTCTATCATAATATATGGCTATGCAAGGAGAATGACGGTTTCTGATCAAGGAACCGGATCTGAGTCTGCACTAGGGAGTCGGGTGAACGATACTAGTTCGGAAGTGAAATTGTGTGGTCGAATGAGCGATCGAATTTGATATTGCGTACAGATGATATATGTGCATCGTACGGGCTTAAGTAAAGCAAATATTGAAAATTTTGTAAAGAAAAGAATAAAATGATTTTGAATTCTGTGATTGGATATTATTGCTAAGTGAGGTGCAGGTAATTAAAGGCAAAAGATAAATTGATGTTTCGATTTCAGAAATAAAATTTGAATTGCCCGACAAAAAGGTATGTGTTTAAATTACAATATGAAATTTGTGGGTTTTCTGATCTAGCCACTTGGCTTTTGTTTGATTTTGAGAATTTGGGGCCGTAGAGGCAGTTTTGTAGTTGTTCCGATCTAGCCGCGCAAAGGAGACGCTGGCGGAAGTTTTCGAAAATTTAAGAAGTTAGAAAAAATTTAAGAAAATTTTGATAGTTTAAAATTTGGTTTTAAACTATAATTTGAATTATTGAGGGGATAATATTATTTGGAACCTATGGATGAGTTTGGTAAGTTAGTAAGAGTGATAGTGTGTCTTTAATAAAAAGAATGTTTTGGAAAGTTGTTTGAAACTGTGGGGTTTTGGAAATTAGTTATTGGGTTTTGGACCATTCTTCTTACATAGTAATTTCGGGGACGAAATTCTTATAAGGGGGGAGGAATCTAACGACCCGGAATTTTGAATATTTGAAATTGGAATATTTAGTTGATTTTAAATATTTAAAAGTAAATTTTTAACTTGAATTTCAAATATCACTGTTTATTAGATAATTAAATTTTTGAATTTAATAATTGGAAATTGGATAAAATATTGAAATCTTGAGTTTTAAACTTGTTAAAAATAATTTGAAGGCTTGTCAAATTTATATTGATAATACTGAAGATAATAAAAGTTTTAAAATTGAATTTAAAAGTGATTTGTTCAGTTTTAAAAATATATCGTTTAAAATGATATTTAAAAATAGCTTTCCGAGGCACGGTCTCGGAATTCGACGAAACCAGTTCCATTGGATCCGTATATTGTATTATTATCGGATTTTAAATTTCGTAGCATTTGTAGAGATCGTGTAGCCGTACGGTATGTAAACGCACTGAAATTTATATCGAAGATTCAATATAATTATTGGGTCCAAAAAGCTATCTTCTCCATACGATCGAATTAGGACTCGAAACCTTTTCCATTGCGTTCGAAATAGGGGTATAACATTATAAACGCCTAGCGGCACGCCCTGATAGGAGGTCAAGATTTTAAGTTACGGTTTCGAGACGATTTAAATTTAAAAATTATATATATATATATATAAATTGATTTGAAAAGAAAATAGCACATCAGAACTTTTTCCCATTCTCTTCGAATCACTGTAGTAAGTCACTGTAGCAAATTGACTCAAGCACGCTAACATCTCATCCTATCCCCCCTCATTCCCGTTTTATAAAATCAGGCTATCAGATCATTTCAAAAACAAAGAAACGAAAACATTTTGAAATATATATATGAGATATGCTTGCAGTAAAATCATCGGCCTCCCTCACCTTCTTTTTCTCTCCAGTCGCTGAAATTAACCATGGCCGATTCTTCAATAAAAAAAATACAATCGAGTCGCACGGGCTTGTCGTTTGTGCTTGGATGTTCGCGGTGGGTATTTGGTGATCCACGAGAGCTCGACAGTGTGTTTGAAGGGGGGAAGCGAGATTAGGGTTGGATTTTCGTAGCTTAGGAGGCGGAGTTTGGTCATTTGGAGAGTGGATTGGAGTTCATCTAATCGAAAGGCATCTCGAGGAAGGAGTCGGCGATGCACGGCGTTGACTGGGTCGTAGCGACCTGTTGTAAGTCGAAGGGGACGGATTTCGTTCGTTCGAGGCGGGGCCTACTTCAGTGGGCGGAGGAGGGAGCCCGTTCGATAAGGGGAAGAACAGTGTGGTTTGGGGTTCGCTGATCGATGGGGGTGTCGCAGGCTGAGATAGGGCAGCGGAAGAGACGTTGGAGTGATGGTCGCCAGACTCGGTAACGTGGAGGGGTCTGGTGATGTCTAGCGCTGGTTGTGGCCTTGGCGAAGTTAGGTCAGGGAAAGCAGTTTGGAGTGAGGCTGTGTGTGTAGTCAGATGTTTCTGTTTGAGCTCGCGAGTAGCTGCGACTGGTCGGAACGGCAGTGAGGTGATTTAGTTTTTTTAAAATTAACATGGTGAATTACATTTTAATTAAGTAATTAGTTGTTTGGTTAAATTAAATGTTAATAAGTTCGTAATGTATTTTTATATGAGGTTCAAAATAAAAGAATCAGGATGAGTTAGTATTCATGGGCAAGAATATACAAGCTGAAATAAAATGGGGTCGGTTAGTGGATTCAAAAAAAAAAGTGAGTTCACCTCACTCAAATTTGGATTACTGGAAAATTTTAAATAGTTAAAATAAATTATTGACTGATTGATTGAATTGATAATTTATTATCAGTATGGATGCGATATTATATATATAGTAGTATATATATATTGGAGTTACTGATATTCCCGCATTATATAGCGGATGACCCTATATACCACGATATCCCCCTCGAAGTGGGATTGATATTTTTATATTGTGCTAACATTTGTGGATGCAGGGAAACAGGTTAGAGGGATCCAACTGGATTCCTCAAAAATGTTGAATTTATTTTCATTTTAAGTGATATATGAAATGTTGAATAATTTGTGATAGATTATGTTGGAAAAATTAATTTATTGCATGCTATGATATTGCTGGATATATTTTTGACATCTTGGAATATCAGAAATGTAAATATTGAATTTTTAAAAGGAAAATAAAAAGGGAAAATTTAAAGCAAGAAATTTATAGTAAAGATGGATAAATTTAAAAGCAATGAATTTGGGAAAAATAAATAGTTGATTTTAAATTTTATACTTTATAATTTCTAAGTATGGAAAGGTAGGAATTTTTAAATAATCGAATAAAAAGGATTTAATAATGGGACTTAAGCGATTTGGTTAAGTACAAAAGTATTTATTTTTAAATCCGAGATTTAAAACGGATTTGAGAAAAATAAAGAGGAAATTTGGGAAAAGTATAAAATATGAAATTTATGTTTCAGATTTAAATAAGGTTTTAAATTATAATAAAGGAGTGAATCTGGGATTTTGGATTTTGGAATAAACTTGAGTAGATCAAGAAATAAAACTTTAAGATGGAATTTAATTCAAGGAAATCGATTAAGTGTTTTGAAATAGAGATTAAAAAGGAGAATGAGACTATGGAATTTATAAGCTGGGTTTATAAATAAAGTAAAGTATTTATCAGTGGATAATTTGAAATTATAAATTCACGATGGGAATTTATAACGAGATGGTAATTCGGTTTAAAAATAAATAGTGTTTTATTTTTAAAGATGCGGAAAAGGAAATTTACGGAATTGGAACGTAAATTTAAACTGGAGATAAACCAAGAAGGATTTATAAATGACAAGGCCGGTTTTATTGAGGTGGAAGTGTATTTTCCTGGAAAGTTAAGTATATTTTAAAGGAAAGATTTTTAAGTCTAAATTAGAAGTTTTAAAAGTGTTTTAAAAGAATGTTTCTAGAAAAATTTATTATTTAATTGTTTTAAAATTGTTAAAGTAAATATTTATTTAACTTAATCATAGTAGTTAATTATTTTTAAAGGTTAAATTAGTATTGTGATCTAAAGGATAATTATTAAATATTTATACTTTATTTTAAAAAGTAGTTTTTGGCTAAAGTTTTACTTGGAGAATTTTTATGGAATTTCATAAGTATTATTTTGAATAAAGAATTTAAGTAGCTTTATTTCAAATATTCTAAGTGTATATTTTTGGATAAATTGATTTAATTTATTTAAAAATTTAAATTTAATAAGACTTGGTGTTTTTCAGTGGAAATAAAATAATTGGTTGAATGATTGTTTAATTTGATAGTTAAATAACCGACTATCAAATCTGGACGCAAATGTAACTTTGGAAATATCTAGAAGAAGTACGGGAATTATATGGTACAGTTACCGTTCGAGGTGCTATACTGTACGTATAAACTCGTTTCGTTCTTCTAGGACGTTTGTAAGGAAATCCGTCCACTAACGGTTAGGAGGTGAACTCCGATCTTATTTTCGTCTGTTTATTTCCTAGAGAACCGGGGTTGAGTTTACCGGGAATAGCGAACGTTGTTTCGAAGAGACCGGGATCAGATTTGTGATCCGAAAATCACTTCGATCCAACGAGTACGTTTTCGTAAGGAAGACAATAGCTTGGAGTCGAAGATGGAGCAGTTAAGTGCAAGGGCTAATCGCTACTAATCCCGAGGGTGATTCCAAAATGGATGTAGTAGGAGTAGTGTCTTCGGTTCCGTTCGGACCGGGAACGGACTTGTATGGATGAATGCTATCAGTACATCGTCATTGGAGGACAGTGAGCATTCTAAGTGAATGTGTGCTAAAAAGGTAATCGTAGCCTCAAGCCTCATCAACCGGGAATGGCTAAAACAAGGGAGGTGCAGCAAGGCTAAGTGGGTAGCACCCAAGTAGGGTAAGATTTCCCCTGTCTAGAGTCCCTTTATTTCGACTGTGTGGCGGTTGCTGATCCCAACCGTAGGGTGATCTTATTCGGACTATCCAGTAAGGGGTAGCTCCGGTCTTGTGTTGCAGGGAATAGGGAGTGGTCCTCGATACGCGATCTCCAATAAGTGCAGTACGGTTTTGATTGTGCCCAACTATGCTGGAACGTGAGATGCAAGCATTTCAGCTTTTTGAATAAGTATTTGTACTTAGACACTATTATAATATCAGAGGATTTTGATATAAAATGTTTTGGTTATCGTAAGGTAAAAACCCGACATGTTTATTTGTGGCGTGGTCTTACGAGATACCTTTGATTTGCAAAGGATTTTGGAAACTTTAATAATCCAAATTGAGTGTGTTTTCTCACGCTGGTTTTCCAGACTAGCTCGGGTGTTATTTTATTATAATGCTCGGGTCATACCGAGTATTACAGATAAATGATAAGATGCTATGGAGCTTAGGAGACGAGCTAGATGGTGAGACGTATCACACGTACTTGATGTGTATTCCGCTGTGCAGTGTAAGCTGTATAGTCAGCCTGTGTGAGGACAGATTTGAATAACTGTCCAGTATTGTGTTATTGATTGTGTTGTACTCTGATGATGTAATGTATAAAAACAATTATAGTTTCTTTTGTATAAAGACCTGTTGTTATCTATTATATATTGTTCCGCTGCGATTGTGAGATTCTGATGTTGTTTTCTATTTTCTTCTTTTGCCTCTTTCTTCTTTTCCCTAACGATCTAGTATTTCCAGCATTCGATTGTTCGGCATGTAATACAGTGGACGTATTGATGTCGATTTTCGGAGGTCGAAAGTCTCGGTTCATTACAGTGGTATCAGAGCTGAAGGTTAAGCGAGAACCTTGGCTTTGGTGGGGAGTATTCATTAGAGATAGAGTCAGTAGCACTCTAGAATGAGTTTGAGAGTATTAATAGATATGAGCGCGTATTTGTTAGTGAAAATAAAATCGTTTTATATTGTGTTGGTTGATTTGTTGAGTGGTTTATGGATTCTAATCAATATGAGTAATTAACGTTATTGATATGGATCTCTAAACACTTGAATAGAACAATTCGACATAGTATTGTTTTAAAATGTGGTAAATGAAATAATTTTACCCAAATTATTTATATATATAAAGGGAATAATTTTCGTAAATTATTATAGTATATAGTGTGCTTGGTTATTAGGAAGTGATAATTTTAAATTATTGTCATTGTGTTGTGGAAAGTGAATAAGAAATTGATATTACAACCAAAAGTTAATAAATTAACCCATGTGACAAAATGAGTTTGCATATATGAGATTATAAATGTGATTTATAATTTGAAATTGGATAAAATTCCAGGGTAATATTTGAATATATATTGAAAGGATTTGAAATTTGAGAATTTGGGAAATTTAATTTCCTTTGGGTTTGAAAATGATTTTTCAAAGGGCTTTGGAGGAATAATAGTGATATTATTCGGAAATATTTTTGTATTGGATATGAAATCTGGTGAGATTTGAAATTTAAAAATATGTGAAATGTTTTTAAAAAGAAGTAAAAGCACTGAACTCACTTCGGTCGCTGGATAATAACTTCGGTGATGACTGCAGCATCACTAATGTTCATTTTCGAGTTTCCAAGGGAGAAATTGCTACCTGAATGTTGTGAATTGAGGATTTGGTTGGTAAAACTGTTTTTATTTTGAAATGCAAAGGAATAATTGGATATGCCAAAGGATTTCGGATACAATTGATTTCAAAAATGATTTTGAAATTTTGAGTACTTGTTTAAAAACTCTGGAATCTTATTCAAACTGTTTATTGGATATAAACAAGTTGAGAAACTTATAGAAGTCAAAATTTGAATTGTGTTAAGTAAAGTGAAATTGAGGAATCAGTTCAAGTGGGGCTAAATAAAATAAAAGTTGAAAAAAAAATTAGTGAATGGAACTAATTAAAAGGATTGGTTAATTAAATGTGGTTTGAGATGTGGTCGGTAAAAAAATTCAATATTTGATTTGATTTGGAAATAAATTAGTAAATGGAAGGTAAATTGAATTCAAATGGAATTGAAAATTTAATTTGAATGGTAATAGATATAAAAGTTTAAGTGGTGGGGCGAAATAAATATAAGGAGTTGTATAAAATATTTATATTGAACTTAAGAGAGTAAATGGTGAAATTATTAAGTAAAATTTGGTATTGGAAATATACTAAGTTAGTATTTGAATAAAGATTTAATAAAAGATTGGGTAAAAAGAAAATTGTGAATAAGTGGATAGAAATCAAGATAAATGTGAATAAAAAGAAAATTGATATAGTTGATAATCAATTTAGGTAAATACGTTGGATGTACGTATATTATTTTATTCGCATAGCGATTTGATCCAGATTCGAGCACAGAATTTCGAGGTAGTTATATCGATCCGAGTTGGGATTTTTCACTCGATTTTCGACGGCGAACCCTGGAAATGGATTTTTTTATTGATCCTGAAATTCTCTATCATAATATATGGCTATGGAAGGAGAATGACGGTTTCTGATCAAGGAACCGGATCTGAGTCTGCACTAGGGAGTCGAGTGAACGATACTAGTTCGGAAGTGAAATTGTGTGGTCGAATGAGCGATCGAATTTGATATTGCGTACAGATGATATATGTGCATCGTACGGGCTTAAGTAAAGCAAATATTGAAAATTTTGTAAAGAAAAGAATAAAATGATTTTGAATTCTGTGATTGGATATTATTGCTAAGTGAGGTGCAGGTAATTAAAGGCAAAAGATAAATTGATGTTTCGATTTCAGAAATAAAATTTGAATTGCCCGACAAAAAGGTATGTGTTTAAATTACATGATTATATGAATATATTTATTTTATATACACACATACACACACACGTATACATATATATTGTAATTTAACAATATTGATTAATAAGTAATAAATTATTATCTGAATTAAAATATGTATATATTTATATATATAATTTTTTATATTCGAAAATATCATTCGTAAATGTATTAAAGTAATTTAGAATTACATACAAGTATATAAACTAGTTTTAAGTTTTTATTTTGTTTAAAAATTCATTTTTTGATTAAATTTAAATTCGTTTTTTAATTAATTAGGCTAAAAGTAAATTCAAGCATATACATTAAGAAAATATTTTTACCAACAACTAATATATACATTTTCTAGATTGACAACACATACATATAAGGATTCGTGATATGGAACTAATCTAACTAGATATAACAACATAATAATTGATATATATGAATATACATAAATATGTAGTAAAGTTTTACCTCAACTATAGTCCAGTAATGACACCTCTAATGCTGAATCAATAGAACTCCTTGGATTGAATCCGGTCTCTCCTATAAAGCGCTACCAATCAAAGAGATTTACGCACCTTTCTTTTATTTGATTTGAATTTGTATTTTGATTTGAAAATAATTGAGAAGAGGGTGTGGAAGTTTTCGACCAGAGGTATAGGTAGAGGAGAGCTCAAAAATAAATTATAAAAGGTGAGGGGTAATGAGTTTAAATAGGAGAAAAATGAGAGAGGAAAAAGTGAATCTAGATCCATTCTTTTCTCCACCAAGTCAAACCTAACAATATCAACATGTCACCCCTCATCTTTTTATGCTTTAGCCGACCAAACCATGGGCCTTTATGGGCTTCCATTCCACTTCAAACCATATCAAATAATTCACATTTAAATCAAATTAAAATGTACATCGATATCATATATCGTTACTATTGCATTCTATCTTTTTGAAGTTCTGATGACACAACTATATAATTCTATAAATATTGCACAACTTTGTATTTTAAGGGATATCTCCAAAAGAAGATGATTAGTTGCTACAATGAAGACATTGAAGATCAGTTATATGGTATTGTCATCAAAGTAAGTCTAGAATATGATGTACAATATCCTTTGATGGTTACACGCACTTAAAATATTTTAAATCAATCGAAAATCAAATGGTACTTGTCAAATTTCAGATCGTCAGAATTGACAGAACTCAAACATCTGAGTTATTATTTCATATGGCTGAGTATATAAAGATCATAAATTTTCAAAGGGTCTAGACGTCTATTTTAATAATTTAGACGTCTAAAAAGTTCAAATTTAGCCTTAAACTCTCAACAACAAACCTTGTAAAAAATCAGACATTATTCAGACGGCTGAAGTGCTTTAACCTTTTTTTTATGAAGCAAGTTAGACATCTGAATGAATCGACCAAATGTCCGATGAGGGTATGAGATGTTTGTTCGATCCATTCAGACATCTGACCCTGCAAAAAAACATTTTACATAAAGAACTCAGAAGTCTTACTATGTTTTCCAGACGTTTGAATATGATCTAAAAAGAACTAATTCATTTTTGGATAGAGCCGGACGTCCGACCAAAATAATTCAGACTTCTGACCGATTTAAAAATGCTTTTTAAATAACGAACCAGACGTCTATTCTTTTAACTCAGACATTTGATAAAAGGAAAACAGCTATATTTCTGAATGGACGTCTTTCTGAAAGGAAGTATTGTTAATACCACATATATTGATTTTGATGACAACAACCATGTAAATATATAAACCGATGTTTGCCTAAGTTGAATATAATATTTTGTAAGATATTATACAGCTTTATACAAGTATAGAATAATCAAATTTGAAGACCGATCAGTAAAAAGACTAGAGATTAAGATTTAGAGATGATCAAGATATTTAAAGACTCATGAGTTTAGAGATAAAGACATGAAGTGTTCAAGACTATAGTTTACAGTTAAAAGACATTAGATTAATTTGTTAGAGTCCTTGAATTACAATTTTCTTTTCTTTGAATACTCTCTTATCAAACTAGTTATTTTATTATCAAAATATTTATTTATTTTCAAGTTATATTTATAAAAATGTTTTATAATGGTTTTATATATTAAAGTATTTAAAAACTATGTTTAAATGATTTTACAAAAGTTCAGAATTTTGCAACACCTTAAAAGTGTTTCTGTTTTTTGAAATAAACACGGATATGTCGACATACCCTACCTATGTATGTCGACATATGCACTGTTGAAGAGATGCCTTTTGAATTTTGAATAGTTTTCATTCTTAGCATCTCTTCAGGAATAGGCACGTCTCTTCAAACACTATAAACGGGACTGGAAAATGAATTTAACAACTTTCTCTATATTCTTCTTACTATAAATTCTCATTATATATTTCACAAAATCCATTTTCTATACTCTTCAAATTCAATCTCTATTTTACTATATTCATTCTTTATAATCTACTCACTGATTTGAAAGCATTCTCTCTTCATTTTAAATATCAAAGGGCTATAAGATATTATGTATCCAAGGTATAATTATTTGTATTTGGAATCAACAACTCTCTACTATTATTTGTATGGGTATGCCTGTTGCCTATTCAAATTAAGTGGGTGTGCTTATTGCCCGTTCAAATCAAGCGAATGTGCTTGTTATCCATTTAAATCAAGTCAGTGATCTTGTTGCCCGATTAAATTAAGAGAGTCTGCCCTGAGCTTGGAAAGTCAGCAGGGTGTATCCTGTTGCCTTGAAATCATGATTGTATTCTAGTCTACTTGCTACCTGATTAAAGTAGGCATTGGAAATGAAATCTATACATACACTATACAAGGATGGAGGTAAGGTTGGTTAATCCGAACCGATATAAAACTCATGGTGTCATCTCTCTTACTTTTACTTTATTTTTACTGCTTATATATATATCTGTGACTGCCTATTAATATATATCCAATATATATCTATGTTGATTATCTATGTTTGAATTTAAATCTTGAAATAATTTAGAAAAGTTCCATATAGTTATAAAACACTATTCACCCCCATCTAGTGTTAAAGTAGCCTTAAGATCCATTCACATTAGTATAATTTATACTACACCGTTTTCCACATTTGGTATCAGAGCATTAGATTTTCAAAAACTCTTTATTTGCTTTTTGAAAAGTATAAATGGCTTGTAACACTGGTAATACACTTTTTAATACCTTTGTAGAGGGACAATCAACCGCTAGACCCCATTGGTAGTAATTATACCTACTGATCATGTAGAATGATAATTTATTTGCAATTCAATGGTTTAGAAATTTGGAACATTACACAGAGTAAATATACTGAACCCCAAACTAAATGCTCAACATGGACACCGAACACCGAACCAAAAGACACAAGCATTTAATAACTCTAAGGATATGAGTATTTTATTTTGCTTCTTGGATAAAAATGAATTTAATCGAGTTTCTATTTGCAAGACTGCTTATGAAATTTGAAGAACATTGCAAGTTACACATGATGGTACTAGTAAAGTAAAACGAACTAAGATTTCCATGCTAACCAACTAGTTTCTAGTTTTAAAATGAAACCAAGTCAGTCTATTTCTGACATGTTTTCTAAATTTCAGGATATAGTTCATTCATTAGTAACATTCAAGAAAAATTTCTCAAAAGAGGATCAAGTTAGAAAAATCCTTAATTCAATCTCTTTTGAATGGGATCAAAAGACATTAGCAATAGAGGAAGCCAATTATATTAGTTTATTGAAAAAATGAAGAATTAATTGGTTATCTAATGTCCTATGAAGCACGGTTGCAGGGTTGAAGGAAAAACAAGGCGACCGAAAAGAAATCAATTGCACTCAATGCAACAACCGATGATCAAGGTTCAGATAACGATGATAATGATGAGGAGATTGCTCTTATGACTCGAAATTTTAGAAAATTTATGAAGTATGGAAAGATGAACAAGTTTCGTAAAACTGTAAATAAAAATTTCAAAAATGGAAATATTTTTAAGTGTTACGATTGTAGCGAATCTGGCCATCTACGAAGAGACTTTCCATAGTAAAAGAAAACAAAGGATTCACTTAACACCGGTTCATTCAAAAAGAGAAAAGGGCTTACAATGCAACTTTGGACGATTCTGATACAACATCCAGCGAAAACAAACCAAATACTGAGAATATCAACATGTGTTTCACGGTGATGGAAGATTAATCAGATTAAACAAAGGGAATAGAAAAATTGATACTTTTACATTTCTTTTTTCATTTTTTTTGGAAATTTATCAATATAGGAACAAATATATAATAATAATAAGTATACATGAAAAAATATATCTAATATGACAAGAGTATATATAATATATTTTTAATTTTAAAATTTGTAAACGTCGGCATATGTGTCAACATATGTCACCTAGGAATGTTGACATATCTGGCAGAATTTGAGGAATCTTTTCAAGATCAAACTTGTAAACTTCCCTATCTTTTGCATTAAATTCAAAATATGAAAAGCCATCTTTTTACGTATCACATAACAATTAAATTCCTATTTATTCACTCCTTCTTACCTCTTTTCTACCCACACATTTTATTTCAAAATCAAACATTTCATTCACTCTCTTTCCTCCAAAAGGAACCAATAATGTCTTCCTCAAATCAACCATCTTCATCTAAAGCCGTTAGGCTTACCAAAAGAATCAAAAGTCAACTTTTCAATGATCAAGAGTCCATTGAAACCTACATTGAGTTGTCTACTTATGGAAAAGTCTTTTCAGGAAGATTTATAAATTTTAATGAGTTTTATTCATATGGTTTACAAGTCTTACTTTAAAAAATGGTATTGTTGGTTTAACCAATTATCTCAAAATGATTGTAATTGTTATCCTAATTTGGTTAAAATGTTTTAAGCTAATTTGAATGGAAAATTTTATCAAAGAGAAGAAGATCAAAGTTAAAGTAGTGTCAAAGATACTACTATTGTTTTAGATTGTGAAATTCTTGGTTGCAAAAGTAGTGAAAATGACCTTTTCACTTTTGATTTTGATTGTGGAAAAAGAGAAATTATGCATGATTTGTTTCCTATTGATGAAGAGTATGGTTTTAAAGGTAAAATTTTTAGGCCAAAAGCAAGAGTAATAAGTCTTATTTTACATCAAAGTATTACACCGAGAACGGGGAATTAAAATATCCCCACTCAAAATGTTTTCGAAGCTCTTTTTGCTATTTTTGGAAAATTTGATATAAATTGGGCTTAAGGGATCCAGATGACTTTGTCCAAAAGAAAATTTCTAGACATGAAAATACACTTTATTATGGTGTGTACCTCAATAAAATTTTCAAATATTTTGGTATTGATTTAAGTGGTGAAAACATTTTGCCTCATAAATTTTTTAACAAACGAATCTCTCATTCATGCACATCCCTCTTGAATTTGAACCATATGAGTCTCTTACCGAAAAGGAAGAAAGATTATTGATGTGCACGTAAATGTGCATATTTTTACCACCATATTTAATCTAATTAATTCAAATAAATGATCATATTGGGTATTTTAACTTGTTTTAACCAAAATCCATATTAATTCCAAATTGTCACATATTCATCTTCATCCAAGGGCAAAATAGTCATTCTTTGTGCATAAATTAACTTGAAAAAATTTAATTAGAAATTTCCATACTATTTTGTAGGAATTTGATTTCCATTACAAGTGGTTTCATGAAGAAGATATGCATGCACAAAAAGAACACAAAGGAATGAAGATGGAAATAATTCAATGTGAAGATCATGGAGGACCCCACCTACCCACCTACCTTAATGTACACATTAGAGGCTAATGCACATGCTTATGGAATTAATGGCTTCATGTACACTTAAATGATGATTAATGGATGCTAATGTTTTCTTGGCCACCACACTTCCTAAGGGGTAGTTTGGGCATTCCCCAAATTATGGATTAGGATTTCATGCTTGTATAAATAACCCATTATGTTCATGTAACCTCCCCTCCCCCTTGGTCTCTCTTTAGTTTAGTTTAGGCTCAAAATAAAAAGACAAGCTCTCTTTCTCTTTTCATGGCTACTTAGCCATTTCTACTTCATGTAACTTTCCTTTTTTTTATGCAATGTAATTATTGTTTCCTTTTAATTACATGTTCATTTCCTTTCATGCTAGTAGTGTAGATTTTCTTTTATGCAATTAGAATAGTTCTCTTTCATTTAGCTTTCATTTTGCCTTCTTTTTGCTTTCATGTTGCAAGCTACATTTGTTAATCAAATGACAAATATGAGAGGCTAAACTCCTTCAATTTAGGGGTAATGAAGCTCTCTAATTATGTAGCTTCAACTATTTGTTAATTCATGCTCTCTTTTTGTGCTTAATGATGATCAATGAAGTGTTTTATTTGTTGTTCTTGCTTTGAATTTGATAGCTTATATTGTTGACACCAAATAGGCTATGCTTAAACAATCACTAACACAAATGCCTCTTCATTTATATATGATTATGGCAAAGAAGTGAATGTTTAAATCAAAATTTGATGGTCTATATTTCTAATCAATAGTTAATAGGCCATACTCAAAATAGATTTCATTTTCATTGTCAAATTTCATGAAAGTTAGTAAGTGGTTTAAGGGGTGTGTTATAGTTTGATGGTTTATATTGTGCTAATCAATAGCACAAATATGCCATATTTATGATAAACACATCAATTAAAGCACTAATGACCAAAAAAGAGAGATTATGATTTCATGTGTTGAACTACATAATCTAGAGAGTGGATTTATTCTCTAAATTGTCATTTAACTCTTATATTTGCATATCTTTTCTTTTAGTTAGTTAGCTAAATTTCTAATTCTCTAGCTTAACTTTCACTCGACTTTGGTTTAATTTGATTGAATAGATTTTTAAAATCATCAATTCCCTGCGGATCGACCCGTACTCGCCACGTACTTCAATAGTACGCCGTGCGCTTGCGGTTATTTTTATTTCAAAATTCGTTCAACGGTTTTCTAACTCGATAGAAATTCCGTCGTCAAACAATTATCAAGAGAGGAAGAATAAGAAATTCTTCAAGAAGAAGAAAGTGAAGGTATGGAAATTAACGGGGAGGAAGAACAAGAAGAGGAGAAGGAGGAAATAGATACATTTCTTGAAAGATATGACAAACCATCTTGCTATTTAAACAAATAGATACTTAGGAATCTAGAGAAGCTTCTAAATAATCAAAAGAATCTTAAGCGCTCCTTTAGTAAGAAGTTCACTACCCTCTCATACAAAATCGACAAGTACTTTGGGAAGATATTGAGGAAGCTCGGTGAAAATTCTTCATCTTCATCATCATCATTCTAGATTTACTGATATATTCTTATGTGTTCTAGTTTTTATTTATATCATTTTCTTGTATTTTTTATTATATTTATGTATATCTTTATTTTATTAATGAAATTTTCTTAGAGACTTTATTTCTATTGTTAAACATGTTCTTTTGTGCTCTAGAATCATAAAATAAGACAATATAAAATATAAATATAAATCAAAACAAAAACATGCAATTTTTTGCATATATGTCGACATGGCCCACCCATGTATGTCGACATACTTTAGTTTTTCTAGAATTTGAAATTTAAATAAATTAGTTATTTTTTGGAATGTTTAGTTATTAATCCGACTTTTCACTTCTATAAAATGATTTTTCTTCCAGAAAAACTCATAAAACAATTTATCTTCTTATCTTATTCCTTTCCACACACTTCTTTTCATAAAAATAAATTCAAACAACAATTTCTCAAAACAAAAACTAAGTGAAAGTCTAGAAGATACTCTTCAATCTTTGAAGGATGCTCTTTGCTTCATTCTTCACAATCAAAGACACTTGGAATTGAGTTAAATGCAAATGATCAAGGAACAGCAAAAACAATTCGATTCTTTTTTATGTTTTATTTCTAGTTTCGCCAAAGAAGTTCAAAGCAACGCGCCGGAATGCTCGAACTCTAAAACGAAAGTGGATAATGAAGATTGGAAAGTTATCAACACTAATCTTATCTTTGGATCTGAAGGATGAGTCAGAGTTCCAAAGAAAATCTAGGTTTTAATTTGTATTTATAATTTATATTTATATTTTGTTTTCATATACATTTTAGTCTGTATAATTAACTATGGTTATAATTATATGTAATTAGTATAATGTGTGTATGGATTATGATGTATGGTTGAAACAGATGTAATTATAGTTTTCTTGGAATTTTTTTAACTAATATTGATTTTGATTCCATATACAATATTATCACATTTCATAATATTTAATATATGTCACATTTAAGGGGAGATTATTTTTCTTTACCCATTTTTGTTGATGGCAAAAGGGAAGAAAAATATTAAAAAAATATAATATATGCATATACTGAGGGGGAGTTATTCAAAATAGTAGGAGTTAACAAATTTAGGAAAAGTTACATTATATATTTTATAATAAATATATTTGCATGGTTGTCATCATAAAAAAGGAGGTGATTGTTAATACCATAGATATTGATTTAGTTGACAATAACCATATAAATATAGGTATTGATGTTTTTCCAAGTTGTATCGAATATTTTGCAAGTTATTATATAGGTTTATATAAAAATAGGATAATCAAGTTTGAAGACCGATCAGTTAAAAGACTAAAGATTGGGATTCAGATATGTTCAAGATATTTGAAGACTCATGAGTTTAGAGACAAAGGCACGAAGAGTTCAAGACTATGGTGTATAGTTAGTAGACACTATAATAATTTGTTAAAGTCCTTGAATATCAACTTTCTTTTGTTTGAATACTCTCTTATCAAAATATTTATTTTATTATCAAAATATTTATTTTATTTTCAAAATATATTTCTACAAAATATTTTATAATAGTTTTATATATTTATGTATTTAAAAACTATGTTTAAATGATTTTACAAAAAATTAGAATTTTACAACACCTTAAAAGTGTTTTTTGTTTTTTGAAACATACATAGGTAGGGTATATCGACATACCCTACCTATGTATTTCGATATATGTACCATTAAAGAGGAAATCTATACATACACTGTGCAAGACTGGACGTAGAATTGATTAATCCAAACCAGTTTAAAACTCCTGGTGTCATCTCTTTTACTTTTACTTTATTTTTATGCATATATATATATATATATGTGTGTGTGTGTGTGTGACTTCCTGTTTATATATATTTGTGTTAATTATCTGTATTTGAATTTAAATCTTGAAATAATTTAAAAAAGTTCCCTAGAAGTTATAAAACACCGTTTACCCCCTTTTAGTGTTAAAGTGGCCTTAAAATCCATTCACATTTGTATAATTTATACTACACCGTTTCCCACAAGTACCTGCTATTGAAAAGTTGTGATCTCTTGAGTAAACACTACTTTTCAACAAATCTCATCACCACTATAAATGTAGACCTATCCCACTCCTTGATTTCAACTAATTCTCTTGCTCTCAATTATCTTTCTATTTACTATTATTTGAAATCAAAAGCAATCAATTTATTCTCAACTTCCTATAGCACTGCACATTCAACTCACGTACCATTAAAGGATATTATAGGAAGGGTGTACTGAAAAGTGACTTAATTGTGTTGTTATGAGCACATTAAAGTCGAAAAGCAAAGCCTTTTGCCTTAAAGTTTGTTGAAGTCCTGTTCGGTTGTTCAGGAAATTGTGAACCTGTTCCTCCGGGTGAAGTGAGGATTGTTGATAATGAAACTCCTAAGTGGAGCTTAGGGACTAGACGTTGGACAGGAGGTCCAAACCAATATAAAAATCCTGGTGTGATCATATCTTTATTTAACTCTGTTTATCTGCTTATTTGTGGATTTATCGATTGTCGGCTATTATCCATATTATATTAGATCATTTATAGACTTTCATTTGGTATTAGAGCAAGGCCTTCGCTAAATCATTGCAAAGTTAGTGAAATTATAAGAAATATGGATAACACTATTGCCACATTTGCTAAAGGATAATCCACTGCATAACCACTATTCACTATGGTTCATACTATGCATATTGGTCTACCGGGATGAAAATATAGATGCAAGCAAGTGGTTATGATATATGGAATTGTACTCAAATAGAATATTACAAGAATGTGCAGGAACATTATTAAGTAGTAGCTAATTACCAAATAATTTTTTGGGCTGAAGCTACGGCTTTGGCTTGTTACATTATAAATCGTGTCTCTATAAGACTATTAACAAAATATACACCATATGAATTATTTAATGGCAGAAAGCCGAACATTTGATATTTTAGAACTTTTGGTTAAAATATTATATATTAAAGCCGATGAAGGTATCTTTGTCAGATATTTGAAAAGAAGCTTATAGAATATTTAATAAAAAATCAAATATTATAGAAGAAACTTTACATGTATCTTTTGATGAAAACTATAAGATTAGTAATGATGAAGATGAAGTTGTTTCAATAAACCAACCAACTAGTTTAGAAAATCTCCCTCAAAATGGAAATATAGATAATGTATTAAAATCACCACTTCGTATACTAAGAGATCATCCACTTGACAACGTAATAGGTGATGTTAACACTAGAGTAAAAATAAGAAATCAAATAAATCAAATAGGACACGTTGTGTTTATATCTCATATTGAACCGAAAAATATTAAAGAAGTATCTAAAGATGATTTTTTATTTTAGCCATGCAAGAAGAACAAAATCAATTTGAACGAATGACGATTGAGAATTGGTTCCAAGATTAGATGATTAAACTGTAATTGGTACAAATTGGGTATTTAAAAATAAAGTAGGTGAAAATGGTGACATAATTCGCAATAAAGAAAGATTAATAGCTCAGGGGTATAATCAAGATGGAATATATTACAAAAAAACTTTTTCCCCGGTTGCTAGATTAAAAGCTATTAGAATTCTTATAACCTTTGCATGTCACCATAATTTTAAACTATTTCAATTAGATGTTAAAATTGCATTTTTAAATGGATTTATAAAGGAAAACGTGTTTGCAGAACAACCATCTCTTTTTAAACACGAAAAATTTTCAAATCGTGTTTTTATACTTAAGAAAGCACTTTACGGTCTTAAACAAGCACTTGGTATGATCAGTTGAAAATTTTCCTTTAAGAACCTGATTTTAAAATAGGTAAAACTGATTCTATGTTATTTATTAAAAATCAAGATAACGATATTTTAATAGTACAAATATATGTAGATGATATTATTTTTGAACCTACGAATGAAAATTTGTGTAACGAATTTTCAAATATTATGAAAAAGGATTTTGGAATGTCACACTGGGCGAGTTAAATTATCTTCATGGCTTGCAAATTAAACAACTAATTAATGGAACTTTTATTTATCAATAAAAATATTGTAATGATTTATTAAAAAGATTTGGAAAGGATAAAGTTTCTAAGCCAACACTGATGAGTAAGAGTCTTTACCTTGAAAAAGATGATAATGGCAAAGATGTTGACCAAAAATTATATAGAAGTATGATCGGCTCTCTATTATTTGACGGCCAGACATCCTGATATAATGATGAGCGTATGTTTGTGTGCACAATTCCAAGTAAAGCCTAAAGAATCTCACTTACGAGCAGTAAAACGAATTTTTCGTTACTTAACTATCACAAAAGATTATGGTCTTTTCTACCTGAAAGAATGTTCTTTTAAACTCCTGTCATATAGTGATGCAGATTTTGGTGGATAATAAAATGAATTGTAAAAGTACAAGCGGTACATGTCACTTTATTGGTCAATCTCTGGTATCATGGTTTAGTAAAAAGCGGAGTTGTGTTTCACTTTCAACATGTGAAATTGAATATATCTATGCAGCTTTGGCATGTGCACAGGTCATATATATGCCACAAACTTTTCAGGATTTTGGAATTTCTGTTAAAAATCACCAATATATAATGACAATACAAGTACTATTAATTTATCGAAAAATCCTATAAATCATTCCCATACAAAACATATAGATATTCCATATTACTTTTTATGAGACAATGTTGAGAAAAATATAACTAAATTAGAATTCGTTAATTCAAAAAGCTGATATTTTCACTAAGGCACTTGTTGAATTTTTTTTTATAGATTTGAGAAGAAGATTAGGAATTTGTCCACAAAATTAAACTCTTTGAATAAACTAAAAATAACTAGTCTATTTATTAATTGGTTTTAAATTAACCATAAATTATTGACACAAATTCTTTAGACAAGAAGCTATATTTATCTAGCCTATAATCTAATTTGTAGTCAAATTTTTCTACACTCT
Organism: Allium fistulosum; assembly: GCA_030737815.1. Classification (NCBI taxonomy): domain Eukaryota; kingdom Viridiplantae; phylum Streptophyta; class Magnoliopsida; order Asparagales; family Amaryllidaceae; genus Allium; species Allium fistulosum. Next base: position 94,282,142 of record CM060905.1, read on the forward strand.
AACATACTGTACAAAATGGCTTATAAGCAAAGTTCATCCTATTTAATTCGCATATTTTTTCATCTTCGCCCTCGAAAGAATAAGATGATTACTCTCCTAAAGGGAAGAGAATTAAAAATGCAATTGCCTTAAATGGATATTTGATTAGGAAAGATGAAAAATCCAATGAAATTAAAAACACACAATGCAAATTAAAGTGGCAACATGATGCTATTATTTTAGAGAGAAGTACTGGATCAGAACAACAATGGGGTGAAAAGGTTAAATATCACTGAACGGATGTTATCAGCATTCTGTGGAAATATTCAAACGAATAATAACGTTAGCAGATATCATTCCGTAAATTCTAGACCCTTGGAAATATATAATCCATAGAGATTACCTTTATCTAAATCTAATCCAACGACTCCATCTGAATATCATGACTAGAGAAAACCGTTTGATCAGTGAAAATAACATTACCTTTCATGCATATATATATATGTATGTATGTATGTTTGTTTGTTTGTATTTATAAAACTATTTTTTATTTTTTTAGCACTCATATATCTTTTTTATTGAAAAATAGAAGTTGACGTCTGACAAGTCAATTCAGACGTTTGATATATTTTTGACGTCTGAATAGACCATTCAGACGTCTAACAGCCTCCAAAACTATTTTTTAATATACTTTTGAATTTATTACTTCGAGATTTGACCCAACCACCCCACTAACTCCATAGCGATTCGGTTTTAACTGGCCTTCCTTTCCTTTCAGATCATTTACTTTCACCCAAAAATTTTCAAACCCTGAAAATCACTACAATGGCACCAAAAAATCCTCCAAAACAAATATATGAAGAGAAAGACCAGATGATCTTCTAATCAACCTCCAGTCGTCATGCAAGATCAATTGAAGGCTTGGCTTCATCATGATTCAGAGAATATGAGAAGGTATAAAAGAACCGAAGTGAAACTCTTTAATGGTGTCTTTTATAACGTAGACTATTTTCCTAGTTATAATCTTCGTGGTTTAATCAGCAGAGCTTGTATTACTTCACTCATTGATTATAGCTCTAACAATGTCCCATTTAACACCCTAGCCATTAAACTTTTCTATGCTAATATTGGAACAAAAGTTGTTCAAATACACAACGATGAGGGATATCAATGTACTGGTTTTTATGGCAAAGTTATAAAACTTCATTATATTCATATTGGCCAAATTTTAGAAATTGGTTATAACGGGATTGAATTAAAAGTTTAGATATCGAACATCGTAGGAGAAATCAAATTGGTCATCATTTGTGGGAAAATCATGTCACTAAGAGAATTTATAAGGATTTACGCCCTAGACCTTGTTTATTGGAACATATGATTATCAACACATTAATTCCTCACACCGTAGTCACGAACAAATTTACAACAAAGATTTTAAAGCATTGTATGCTATTGTTGGTAATTATGGAAGTAAAGTAGGCTAAATTTCTTCAAGATGAGATATTGTCATTTTTTGAGCACTCGAGAAAAACAATCTTCTACGCACCTTACATAACTCGTCTTATGATATCCATAAAAGTTCCTCTTGTACTTGACAATGTGGACATTGTTACTTATGCAGATAAGAAAATTTTCTCACCTATGAAACTTCTTGCAAATGTTCCAACATACATCTCCTATGATGAATATCTACAATGCTTGCAATAACAAACTTCATCAACTGCTTCTACTTCGGAAGGAAAAGAATTAGAAATTATGAGGAAGATGGTGGAGAAGAATCTAACGAGGAAGAAATCGAAAGTGATGATATTATTAAATCGGTTAAGGATTTTTCTTCAAACATTAACACTTTTTAAATGCGACAACTTCACAAAACTCAAGTTTTATTATCCCAAAATCAAAAAACCTTATAAAAGCATCTTTCTAGGAGCAACTATAGAATGAAAACAATTGAAGTGGAACTATCAGGGATAAAGAATATTTTGAGAAATGTTTGAAGGAAGTTGTCAAGTAAGTCATGATCTCCATTTGTTCTACCACCTCCTCTACCTCCACACAAAGGTATCGGGTCATCAACTGCACCAATACATTTTAAAGAAGGCGGCGATGAAAGTAGTCATTAGTATGAGATAGAAAGTGGAGATGATGAGGAAGCAGAGTCTCCCCGTCGTGGTATTGAATAAAGGTAATATATAATTAACATGTTTTAAATTAGAAATATCTCTTAGTTCACTTCATATTTATATTATCTTTTTGCATGTTAGGATCATTTGGAGTTTGCATAGTGGTATTGTATCGAGTTTTCTTGGTTGTTGTGCATTCGTCTTGGTTATATTTGCTTGGAGATATTGCTTTTTTGAAGTGTCGAAGTTTGTGTTAGCTTTAGTGTTGGTAGTTTGTTTGAGTGTTTTGTTGTTGGAAATTGATGAAATCTAAAGACAATTTGTGGTATGTCTGTGTTATGGTATGTTGTGTATTGATGAATTTTAACAATTTGTGTAAACATGTGGTATGTTTGTTATGGTTTGGAATTATGTATGTAATAATATTGCCTGCTGTTGTGCAAAAATTTGTATTGTTTTCATTCAATATTTATGTATTGTGCTCATCAATATGTCTCGGTATATGTTATATGTGCAAATATTTCTTACCACCCTTTAGTTGTGCCTTTTTGACATTTTTGATATTGACAATGGGGGAGAAAAATATAGGCCATATTGATAGGGGAGTATCTTGTATCATATATATATATATATAGTTGCCATCATCCAAAGAGGCTAGAATGTCGAATCCTGCCTTTTTGAAGTTTTGATGGCACAACTATATATTTCTATACATATTGTACAGGATATTTCCAAAAGAAGACAACTAGCTGCTGCAATAAAGACATTGTCAAGTATCATCAAAGCAAGTTTAGAATGTGATGTACACTATTTTAAATTAATCGAAAATCATATTATAAAAGGCAAATATTAGATTTTCAAAATTGACAAAACTCAGACGTCTGAGTTATTACTTCAGAGCTCTGAGTATATAAAGATCATAAATTTTTAAAAGGGTCCAGATGTCTATTTTAATAATCCAAATGTCTGAAAAATTCAAATTTGACCTTGAAACTCTTGGGAACAAACCCTATAAAAGTTCAGATGTCTGGCCTAATTATTAAAACGTCTGAAGTACTTCAATTTTTATTTTTCGAAGCAAGTCAAACATCTAAATGAATCAATCATGTGTTCGATGAGGGTACCAGATGTTTGTTCGATCCATTCAGACTACTGACCCCGTAAAAGCAATTTTTTTTAATAAAGAAGCAAGATGTCTTACTATGTTTTCCAGATATCTGATTATGGTCTAAAAAGAAGTAATTATATTCTAATTCGAGTCAGACGTCTGACCAAAATAATTCGGACATCTGACCCAGTTAAAATGCTTTTTAAATAATGAACCAACGTCTATTCTTTTAACTTGGACGTCTATGAAAAGAAAAATAGCTATATTCTTGAACGTATGTCTTCTTTCTTAAAGGAAGTATTTGCTCTTGAAAAGTTGCAATCTCTTGAACAATAACTACTCTTTAGCAGATTTCTTTACCACTATAAATATAGACCTGTGTCATTTCTTGATTTCAACTAATTCTCTTTCTCTTAATTCTTTTTCTATTTACTGTTATTTGAAATCAAAAGTAATCAGTCTATTCTCAACTTCCTACAGAACTGCACATTCAACTCATATACCATCAAAGGATGTACTAAAGAGTGACTTATTCATGTTGTTAAGAACACATTGAAGTCGAAAAGCAAAGCTTTTTCCTTTATATTTGGTTGAAGTCCTATTCGGTTGTTCATGCGATTGTAATCATGTTCCTCCTGGTTGAGTAAGGATTGTTGATAGTGAATTTCCTAAGTGGAACTTAGGGACTAGATATGGGATGAGATTTCTAAACTAGTATAAAAATCTTGGTATGATCATATCTTTATTTAACTTTGTTTATCTGCTTATTTTCTAATTTGACGATTGTTAGTTATTATCCATATTATACTAAATCCTATATAGACTTTAAGTTACATGCCTATATAACTTTTATATATACAATATTTTCAGTAATGATCAAAACAAATCAAAAAAAAATTTATGATTAATATTTTACAAATATTATTCAATTTAATTAATTTATAAAAATTATAATTTATTAAATCAGGTGGTATTCAGAGTATCCAACATTGCGGTTGTGTGACTCTTAGGTGTAAATTTGGTTAGCGATTAATATCAAACAATTTGAATATTAATGTTCATACGCCATCTTAGCTAGTGGTGTGACAGTTTGGCAAAATTTACCGCTTACACGTTTTGATAAAATCCAATTTTACTTATTTTAAGCAGTCCCCTGTTATGACAATTATTTACAATAACTGTCTTTGTCAAAATTATATCAAACTAAGACTTATGGAATTTGGTATTGGTTAAAATTCCAATATCATCCACATTCAACTTGTATAGTCAAAACACAAGGTCCTTGGTTCAACAATAACGATTATTATTAACCGAATCGCTCTAGCCAAAGACTTTGACTTTGAGTTGACTTCAGTTGACCGTGATACTAACCTCATATAACCGAGGAGACGAATTCTTTATTGGATAGTGTTTCACTACCACTGCTTCAACTCAAACCCAACTAAAGTTATTCGATGGAATGTCATGCCATGATTTAACTATAATCAATATGGAATGTCCAGATTGAAGTTCAACAATATTCACAAGTCGAGAGAACAATGTAATATTGTTATATCGGTATTATTTGTTTGACGTTAGTTATATTAACCAATAGAAAACTATCAAGTGAGTCATTCCATAGTTATCCAATAACTACCAGCACGTAACCCCTAGGTACTCCAGCAGCTACGAGTAATACACTGGCCAGTATTTTGAGAGCGTTACGCACTGTAGTCTCAAGGGACGTATCGATATCCAGTCTCTATACATCTTGAATAGGAATATTTAAAATGATATATTTATTATATTGTAATAAACTGGTCATGATTATAACACACTGTAATTATTATCACAAAACATACCATTTCTGGATTTTCTATTAATATACTTAAATGAAATTATTAATTAATATGACACGTTATAACAAGTAAATAACATAAAGAAAAACAACTTTTATTATGAACAATTTTTATTATAGAGTTAATAATTTACAATAAATTACAGAATTTCCCCTAGCACATATCTCTAACTTTATCAATCACTCACTTGCATTTGGGGAAAATTATGGAATCTATATCCCATCCCTTCGATCAGCTAGATGAGAACTGATTGAGCTAGACCCTTCGCACATGGATCTGCTATATATTCGTCTATATCCACTCTTTGTATCATAACTTATTTCTTCTCAACGAATTCTCTAATCGGGTGGAATTTCAAAGAATATGTCATGATTCTTTTGTGCTCTAGGTTCTTTTGTGACCTTCATTGCCACATTGTTGTCACAAGATAATGCCAGAGGATTCTAAGTGTCGACAATCTGTAACATCCTTTATTTGGAGGCCCAAAACTAATGTCTACGGATGATGCAGTCATCAATAGTTATTAATCCTCGGCGACCAAATACGGTAATGTTAGATACATTGATATAATAGAAACACATGGATATGGGAAAAAATGTGATCAATAAACAACTTTCTCATTCCATTTAAAAGCATTTCAAATTCATTACATAATCCCAATACGAGAACCACGTTCAGAGAAAATATAATTATTACAACATATGCCAAGAGCGACATATAGAGATGCCCCCTTGGATGATCAAAGTATATAACTAGGCAATTATACTACTTTTCCTTTACAACAAACACAGTGGAATCAAGAATAGAAAAGAACCCTAAATAGCTATCATGCCTCCTGCATGTCTTCGGAAGCTTATTCGTCTAAAGAGGTACATGAAAACCTTAACTCTCAAAATGCTAAAAATCAATTGAGCACCCGAGAGTTTAAGGGGAAAACATAAACTTCGAGTCAGACATAAAGCCTGGTATGAATAATAATCTACCATCTCAAACCATTTAGATATCTAGTGAGACCACGCCGCTTAGCGGAACCGGTTTTCCCTTCACTAGTATCCTAAAAACTTTATAAAACCATATATTGTGCTCCTACATCCACAATGGTTAAAAACATAGCAATTCAAAATATTATGATGATATGCAAACAAGTAAATAAATTATGGATTTCCCATCCCATTCATTTTGACTAATTGTCTCATTTATAGTTTCTAGGGTCACTATTAATCTAATAGTTTTCATGGGCTGACTATTAACCTGTTTAACACTTGTGGACTCCCTGTCCAATTTCATAGTTTTCATGGGATCACTAAGAACCTATTGGCCCCTGTTAATAACTCATTATTTCATGGGTTCTTCTTGAACCTATTGGTATCTCCAATAACTTCCCTCTTATCCTAGTTTTCATGGGTTGACTAGGAACCTATTGTTTTCTGTCAATAACTCTATGCGGGTATAGTTTTCATGGGTTCACTACAAACCTATTGGCCTCTGCCAATAACTCGTTCAAATCATAGTTTTCATGGGTTTAGTACAAACCTATAAGCACCTACCAATAACTTTTCCTAAACATTGTTTTCATGGGTTTACTATGAACCTGTCTATTTGACTACTTCACTGTTTGGGCATCCTACATTCTGGTCTATCTGACCTCCTGGATGCAATTCTACTCATTCAGGAGTTAATTCAAATTATAATCACTGCTGGATCAACCTAGTTGGTTATTCTGTCTCTTTTCCTCAAAATACAGTTATGGGTCCATTACAATGTGAATATACATATATGAAGATGTAAACATAATACCATAATAATACCAACACATGTGGTTTAATATCCTTGAAATTATTTTATATAAAACTTGGTAAATCTCTTTAACCTATTAATTAAGGAAAACTTCTTCAAAAGCTCCATACTTAAAATCATCTCAAAAATCTTTTATTATACCATGGTTTCCTTTAAAATGAGATTGGGTTATTTGTTTTGAAAACAAGGCATTCGAAACCTTTACCTTCGAAACCATTGGAAACTTCTTTTTGAGAGCACTAAATTTTAAAAAAATCACTAGGCAGCTGTTGCCTTTCAAAACACTTTAAAACCTTTCTTTCGAAACCTTTCGAATGTATTAAAGTATTACCATTCAACTATAGAAGCTTAGCTACGAAATCATTTGAAAGTACCCCAATCGAAACCATTGGGTTCATCTTTAAAATATCTTTGGGTCAAAGTGAACATAAACGAATGTATCCTTTTCAAAACCATTATTTATCATATAAAAGTGTTTGGGGAAAACTTGATGGCGTCAGAACCATCCTTTCGAAAGCTTAAACCATATAAGTAAAACATTTGAAGGTTAGCTTTGAAACCCCTTTCGAAACCATAGCCTTCGAAACCATTAACCCCTTTCGAAAGCTTTAGAAAATGGCTTATATTTACAAAACAAAGGCTACCTTTCGAAAGCATTGATATCTTCAATTCCTTCGAAAGGCATAAGGTCGGCAGAAGGATTTCGACTAGGTCGAAACAACCCCTTTTGAAATCATTAGTTTGGAATTAACTAACTCATTCGAAAGCTATACTTTAAACAATAAGGCAGCAACCCCCTTTTGAAATCTATTTAAAAGACCCCTTCGAAAGCATATATTTTGACTCCTTCGAAAGCATTTAGTAAAACAGGCAAGCAAATTTCTTTAGAAAACAAAACAAAAGTTTCACTCCCATCGGAAGCTATGTTTCGACTCCATGCCTTTCGCCTTTCTCCAATCCACTACGTACCAATATTGATACCTTGTGTATTGGTTTCGGCTTCGTGGGGTTTCGACTTGATTGAAGGCGGAAGATATAGGTTGAAAGGTGCTTCTAAAGAGGCGGAACCCACTTTTCTGGATAAAAGCTGATTAATGCCAACAAAAGCAATAACTTTATAACTAATTTTCCTATTTGTAAATGTTTAATTGGTTGCCATAAACTTTTCAAATTATTTTCCAAATAAAACTGCCGCATAATTTCAGATCTAAATCAAGATTAATTTAACAAATAAGGCCTTCCATTAAGTAAAACAATTAGATCATTTAGGTCCTCCTTTCAAAATAATGTAATTCTAATCATAAATCACTTAGGAAAAATCCTCAAAAATCACTGAAATTCATTTTTAATATGTTATCTAACATATCTAAATTTCAGACCCAAATTCTCAATATAATTTCCGAAATAAATTTCTAAACCCAATTGACCATATTTTTCTTTAAAATTCATAATAAATTCTCCATAACTTGAAAAATCATGAAAATTAAAACCCAACTACAAAATCATGTTTTACATAACAATAATTTTCTCATGGCATTCGAAATCAATTATAATCGGTTTTACCCTTAAAACCGTATAAAATCTCATTTAAATAATTTTGTTTAAATCAAACATTTTATAGTCCAAGCATATCATCATCCAAATCATCATTAAAATGGATTTAATCTTAAACCCGAAAAACACTGACAATAAAACAAAATAGAGATGATATAGATTATTATTCACCTTGGTTCGGATGAGGAGATTGGATTGAGATTAATTTTCCTTAGCTTTAGACTGAATTTCTTCTTCTTCTAGTAATGGCCGAATCCCCTCTTTTCTTACGTTTGTTTTTTTATTTTGTCAAAATGAACGTGAATGGTTAAGGCACTAGAATATAAGGGTGATGGAAATATGGTGCGATAATTACCCTAATACCCTTGTGTTAATTAATTAACATGTATAACCATTGGTAGTCCATTTATTTAATTAAGCTCGACCTCTAAGTATTTATTCAAATCTCAATCCCCTTATCACTTTAATATTTACATTATTCCATTTAATTTATCTAATTAAATCTCATGAATAACATTATTTAAATTTAGGGGTGTTACAGACTCTCTTCCTTAAAGAATTTCATCCTCGAAATTCAGTAAGGATTAAATACTAAACATAGCAATCATCTATAACAACTCTTAACAACCATACTAGCCTACCTGACTAACAACTATCTATATAAAGCTAATATAGACATACCCTCAAAGTAAATCAGGATAAGTATTTCTAACCCTATCTTCTGTCTCCCAAGTACAGTCCTTCTCGTTGTCACTCCACTGAACTTTCACCAACTTGACTGTCTTATTCCTTAATCTTTTCTCATCTCTCGCTACAACCTGAAATGGTTGTCTAACAAAAGTCAAATTAGGCTCTACTATCAGATCTTCCAACCCTGCCGGAGGAATAGTAGTCTCTCGATCATGCACATACTTGCGAAGATAAGAAACATGAAACACATTATGGACACCTTCCATACTGCTCGGCAACTCTACTCTGTATGCGAGCTTTCCAATCCTCTCTAGAATCTAGAACAGACCAACATATCTCAGTGCCAGTTTCCCTGACTTTCCAAATCGTACCACACCCTTCATCAATGATACCTTAATGAAAACTTTATCTCCAACTGAGAATTCTAGGTCTTTACGCCTCTTGTCTGCGCAACTCCTCTCTCTGGACCGAGCTTCCTTCATCCTTTCTCGGATCAACTCAATCTTCTCTGACGCCTCTCAAACCAAATTTGGACCTAAGACTAATGTGTCTCTAGTCTTCAACCAACATGCTGGTGATTTGCATGGCCTTATATATAAAGCTTCAAAAGACGCCATTCCTATACTAGTCTAATAGCTATTATTATAGACAAACCCAACCAAATGTAGGTGATCTTCTCAAGATCCACCAAAGTCCAATGCACAAGCTCTCAATAAATCCTCGAGTACCTTATTGACTCTCTCCATCTGCTCCGTCTGAAGGTGATATGCAGTACTCAAACTAAGCTTGGTACCTAACTCTTCCTGAAGACTCTTCCAGAATTCGCTAGTAAACAATGCATCTCTATCACTGACTATACTACTAGGAATCTCATTTAGTCTAACCAGTTCTTCATGAACAACTTAGCTAAAACAGGTGCAGTCTTGGTTGACTTAACTGAAATGAAATGGACACTCTTGGTCAACCTGTCCACTATAACCTATATGCTTTCATTTCCCCTATTTGACCTTGGAAACACGTCTATAAAATCCATGGATATCAAATCCCATTTCCAAATTGGAATCTCTAAAAGTTGAAGCAACCCACTCGGCTTCTGATGTTCGGCCTTCACTTGTTGACAGTTTGCACACTACCTAACCCACAAGCTGACACCCTCTTCATACCTTCCCAATAGAAGCTCCTTGTCATATCTTGGTCCCTCCAGGATGAATCGTAAACTTAGATCGATGACATTCTCCAAGAACATCTCTCCTTAAGTCTCAAACATTCGGAACACACAACCATCCCTTCTTTCTCAACCATCCTCTTTAATCAAGACTAAAATCCTTCAGACCATCGATCTCAGTTCCAACCTCAAGCCTTCTAATCCTATCGGCCGATACCGGATCCTCTTTCCGTTTAGAAGCGATCTTTTCGATCAATACTGGTCGAACTTCCAAACAGAAGAATATGGCGGTACTCTGACTAGAACTAGCAGTCGATCTTAACTGCACACTACAAGTAGTCAAAGCTTCTAAATCCTTCCATTCTGCCAACGTAGCTAACACCACATTTTGATGTCTTCTGCTAAGAGCATCTGCTACCTTATTTCCTTTTCCAGGTGTATACTCTATACCAAAATCATAAGCAGCCAAAAAATCTAGCCATCTCTGATGTCTCATATTCAGCTCCTTTTGAGAGAATAAGTACCTTAAAGACTTATGATCTGTATATCGCTCAAATCTCTCCCCTTAGAGATAATGTCTCCAAATCTTCAACACGAAGATCACCGCTGCCAACTAAAAATCATGAGTAGGATATCTTACTTCGTGCAGTCTAAGACATAGTTAAGCATAGGCAATCACTTTACCCTTCTACATCAACACAGTTCCTAATCTGGTCCTGCGTGCATCGGTATACACCACCCACCCTTGATTTTCGTCCGGAACTACTAACATGGGTGCATTGGTCAACAAATGCTTTAACTTAAGGAATGCTTCCTCACATTTGTCAGACCAGACAAACTTCACATCCTTCCTGCTTAACTTAGTCAAACGCGCTGCTATCTGCGAGAAATCCTTGATGAATGTCCGGTAATAGCCAGCTAGTCTAAGAAAACTTCTAATCTCAGTCACCGTCTCTAATCTCTTCCAATTATTAACAGGTTTGATCTTATCTGGATCGACTGACAAGCCCTTCTCCAAAACCACGTGACAAAGAAACTTAACCACTTTTTTTCAAAATGACACTTGGAAAACTTCGCCTTCAGCTGCCTCAACGTCTCAAGCACTACTATAAGATGATCCTCATGCTCCCTTTCATCTTTAGAGTGAGTACACTAAAATGTCATTTATAAGCACCAACAAAAACCTATCCAAGTACTCTTAGAAAAATCGGTTCATCAAATCCAAGAAGAAAGTGCATGTGCATTCATTAACCCGAATGGCATTACTAACCACTCATACGAACCAAACCTAGTCCGAAATGCTATCAATGGAATACTGTCCTCTACCACCCTTAACTGATGGAAACCAGTCGCCAAATCAATTGGGAAAACACTCTGGCTCCACACAACTGATCAAATAGATCATCAATTCTTGACAAAGGATACTTATTCTTAATTGTCCTCTCATTCAACTTACGATAATCGATACACATCCTCAATGACCCGTCTAGTTTCTTCACGAACACCATGGCCGCTCCCCAAGGCGAACTGCTTGGTCTAATAAATTCCTTCCTTCTAGATCCACTAGCTGCACTTTCAATTCCTTCATCTCGGTCGATGTCATTCTGCTAGGTGGTCTACTTACAGGTTCAGCTTCTGGCACAAGATCTATCCGGAACTCAACAGCTCATTTCGGTGGTAGTCCCATAACCGGATCAAAAACATCTGCAAACTCTCTTGCTACACGAACTTGACTTAACTCTTCTCCTACTTCCATAGCATTTAACAAAGCACAACTACTCTGGTCAGAATTCTCCACTAAGAATATGATTCACTTATGACTATTAGGGTGTCTTAGTGATATCTCCCCATCCTGGCAAAATATCATAGCCTCATACTTACTCAACCAATCCATACCCAAAATGATTTTGAAATCTAAGAAATCGAAAACATACAGACTGCATGCAAACTTATGATCTAACAAGTCTAGTTGTAATTAGTCACATCTCATCAATGTAGTTGCATATCCTCCTATTGGATTCGTAACCCTTAAGGAAGTAATAAGGTATGTAGGTTCTAAGCATAACCTATCAACCAAATTCTAAGATATAAATGAATGTGATGCACCGGTATCAAATAGTATCCTAACTGGTATACTGTGAATCAATAATGTACCTTCTAGTTTCATCACAATCTTCCCTTTTCCAACTATAGTTGGCCTGGCAGATGATAGTCCAACAGCAAAAACCTTTCCCTTGTCCGCCCTGACTGGTTCTGAACACTGATTCTTATAATGACCAACTTGGTCACAATTAAAGCACTTCACATTCATCTTTTCTACAGCCTTCTTCCCCTTGCCTAATCGACACTCATGAGCATAATGACCTTTCTTATCACACTAGAAACAAACTAAATTAGCATTTTCCTTCTTGGCAGCCTCCCCCTTCTGGACTCCCTTCTTCTTAAAGAACTTCCTCTTCTTCCCTTGAGAACCTTGGATTTCAACTAGTTTTTCTCTAGCACAAATGGCAAGCATCTCCTCATGGCGGATTGCCATCTCCACAACTACATTACTAGGATCACGGAGATGTGGCAGGGTTGCCCTAGCAATCTTGGGCCTTAGTCCCTGAATGAACCTCTCATTCCTTTTAATGACGGTGTCTATAGTAGCATATCCATAATCGGACAACTCATCAAACTTAGTGGCATACTCAATAACCAACATTTCTCCCTGCACTAGGTCTGTAAACTTCCTCAGCAATGCCGACTTGGCAACCTTAGACAAAAACCTTTGTTTAAATCTCCTTTTAAAATCTGCCCAAGTCAATTCCTCCTCCGAAACCCCGGCAGTAACACTGTTCCACCAATGAAGTGTTGACCCTTGCAACTGCCTAGAGGCTAATCTCCTCTTCTGCTCATCATCTAAACCCAAATCAGCAAATATTCTCTCACAATGCAACAACCAATTCTCAACTTCGATAGCATCCTCCATTCCCATAAATGGCTTTCCACCAAGACAAGTGTAGTCTTTGCTCAGCTTAGCATAATTATTCTCAACCGGAGCCACAGGATTGCTCCTTCAACATTTCCAGCAACACCAGCAGCAGCACCTGCTTGCATCATATTGATGAAAAACTGATACATCGCCCCTATATCCACTGGTGGATTTCTAGCACCCACATTGGCATCAGCATTTTGGTTAGCATTAGCCTGTCGACCCGGGTTCCTTCTGGTGGGTCGAACGTTTCCATTGGTTGTGGTGCTTCTTCCAACGAGATTTCCTCTTCCATTTTCTGCCTCCATATCTTCTTTTTCGTAAATTTGCATATGAGCCTTAGTATGATATAGAAGAACGGTCTAAGAGAGAGTGGAATACGTACTTTTATATATATATATCAAATACAAGTACGTTACCATAGCGTTAACGCAAACCCCAATCTTATTTTCTGATTCATTGGATTATGTTTTTGAAAATCTTTTAGGTTTAAATTTCTTTTAAGTTTCATAAATCTATGCTCTGATACCAACTTGTAACATCCCCTACTTGGAGGCCCAAAACTAATGGCTACGGATGTTGTAGTCATCCATAGTTATTAATCCTCGGTGACCAAATACGGTAATGTTAGATACATTGATATAACAGAAACACATGCATATGAAAAAAAATTATCAATGGACAACTTTCTCATTCCATTTCAAAGCATTTCAAATTCATTGCATAATCCCAATACGAGAACCACGTTCAGAGAAAATATAATTATTACAACAAACGCCGAGAGTAACATATGAAGATGCCCCCTTGGATGATCAGAGTATATAACTAGGAAATTATACTACTGTCTTTATGACAAAAACAGTGGAATCAAGAATAAAAAAGAACCCTAAATAGCTATCATGCCTCATGCACGTCTTCGAAAGCTTATTCGTCTAAAGGGGTACCTGAAAACCTCGGCTATCAAACTACTCAAAATCAATTGAGCACCCGAGAGTTTAAGGGGAAAACATAAACTTCGAGTCAGACATAAAGCCTGATACAAATAATAATCTACCATCTCAAACCATTTAGATATCTAGTGAGACCACGCCGCTTAGAGGAATGGGTTTTCCCCTCACTAGTATCCTAAAAACTTTATAGGACCATATACTATGCTCATGCATCCACAATGGTTAAAAACATAGCAATTCAAAATATTATGATGATATGCAAACAAGTAAATCAATTATGGATTTCCCATTCCCATTCATTTTGACTAACCGTCTCATTTATAGTTTCTAGGGTCACTATTAACCTAATAGTTTTCATGGGCTGACTATTAACCTGTTTAACACTTGTGGACTCCCTGTCTAGTTTCATAGTTTTCATGGGATCATTAAGAACCTATTGGCCCCTGCCAACAACTTCATTGTTTCATGGGTTCTCCCTGAACCTATTGGTATCTCCAATAACTTCCCACTTATCCTAGTTTTCATGGGTTGACTAGGAATCTATTGACTTTTGTCAATAACTCTACGCGGATATAGTTTTCATGGGTTCACTACAAACCGATTGGCCCCTGCCAATAAATTATTCTAATTATAGTTTTCATGGATTTACTATGAACTTGTCTATCTGACAGCTTCATTGTTTAGGCATCCTACATTCTGGTCTATCTGACCTCCTAGATACAATTCTACTCATTCAGAAGTTAATTCAAATTAAATTCACTACTGGGTCAACCTAGCTAGTTATTCTGTCCCTTTTCCCCAAAATACAGTTATGGGTCCATTAGAATGTGAATATACATATATGAAGAAGTAAACATAATAGCATAATAATACCAACACCCATGGATTAATATCCTTGAAATTATTTTATATAAAACTTGGTTAATCCCTTCAACCTATTAATCAAGGAAAACTTCTTCAAAAGCTCCATACTTAAAATCATCTCAAAACTCTTTTATTATGCCATGGTTTTCCTTTAAAATGAGATTGGGTTATTTGTTTTGAAAACTAAGGCATTCGAAACCTTTAAACCTTTACTTTCAAAACCATTGGAAACTTCCTTTCGAAAGCACTAAAATCTTCTTTATAAATCACTAGGAACCTACCTTTCAAAACACTTTAAAACCTTTCTTACGAAACCTTTTGAATGTATTAAAGTATTACCATTCAACTATAGAAGCTTAGCTTCGAAACCATTTGAAAGTACCCCTTCCGAAACCATTGGGTTCATCTTTAAAATAACATGGTTCAAAGTGAACATAAACAAAAGTATCCCTTTCGAAACCATTATTTATCATATAAAATGTTTGGGGAAAAAATTGATGGCGTCGGAACCATCCTTTCGAAAGCTTAAACCGTATAAGTAAAACGTTTGAAGGTTAGCTTCGAAACCCCTTTCGAAACCATAGCCTTCGAAACCATTAACTCCTTTCGAAAGCTTTAGGAAGTGGCTCATAGTTACAAAACAAAGGCTACCTTTCAAAAACATTGATATCTTTAATTCCTTCGAAAGGCATAAGGTTGACAGAAGGGTTTCTGCTAGGTCGAAACTACCCTTTTCGAAATCATTACTTTGGAAACTAAGTAACTCATTCGAAAGCTATACGTTAAACAATAAGGTGGCAAACCCCTTTCGAAAGCTATTCAAAAGACCATTTCGAAAGCATATATTTTGACATCTTCGAAAGCATTTAGTAAAACTGGCAAGCGCATTTCTTTAGAAAACAAAACAAAGGTTTCGCTCCCATCGGAAGCTATGTCTCGCACCATGCCTTCTACCTTTCTCCAATCTACTACGTACCAATGTTGATACCTTGTGTATTGGTTTCGACTTCGTGGGGTTTCGACTTTATTAAAGGCAGAAGCTATGAGTCGAAAGGTGCTTCTAAAAGAGGCGGAACCCACTTTTCAGGGTAAAAGCTGATTAACTCCAACAAAAGCAATAAATTTATAACTAACTTGCCTATTTGTAAACGTTTAATTGGTTGCCATGGACTTTTCAAATTATTTTCCAAATAAAACTGCCGCATAATTTCAGATCTAAATCAAGATTAATTTAACAAATAATCCCTTCCATTAAGCAAAACAATTAGATCATTTAGGTCCTCCTTCCAAAATAATTTACTCATAGTAAATCACTTAGGAAAAATCCCCAAAAGTCACAGAAATTCACTTTTAATATGTTATCTAAATACCTAAATTTCAGACCCAAATTCTCAATGTAATTTCCAAAATAAATTTCTAAACCCAATTGACCATATTTTCCTTTGAAAATTCATAATAAATTCTCCATAACTTGGAAAATCATGAAAATTAAAAGCCAACTCCAAAATCATGTT
Source organism: Allium fistulosum (assembly GCA_030737815.1). Classification (NCBI taxonomy): domain Eukaryota; kingdom Viridiplantae; phylum Streptophyta; class Magnoliopsida; order Asparagales; family Amaryllidaceae; genus Allium; species Allium fistulosum. Next base: position 94,298,698 of record CM060905.1, read on the forward strand.
TTACATGAACACGTATATACATACAAATATACTTACACATTTAAATATATATATATATATATATATTACAAAATATCAAGATATTTTCCTAAAAACTTAAGACTTAAGAAAACCACAATCAACCTCTTTTACCCAAAGTACAAGCACATGGGTACACACACATTAGGGGGATATACGACCGAGAATGATGACATGGGATGGGAGTGTGGTAATGAGAAAATGGTGATGCATTTGTGCAGAAATATTTTACATCCTCACTTTTGCCTATAAATAGCACCCATCTCTCTTCACTTCATTTCTTCATAAAATTACTAACCTTCTTCACTTCTTAAACTCTACATTAATGGCCTCTTTCCTAAGAAAAATTATGGCAAAAAGAAATTAAAATTATATAGTAAGTATATATTATCAAAACTCGTCAAAACCAACGCAAATCCACTCTTTCTCATCTCTACAACCCACAACCACACCTTCCACCAACCAAGACCGAGCCCAACTTCATTAGCAAGCATAGGTTGAGCCTTCCCAAAGGTCCAAGGCTTAATTCCATAGGTTTCAGTGTGATTGTAGCAAAGCTATAACCGATTTAAAGTTAGTTGGATCAAAAAACAAGTGAGAAACTCTATTTATATATATATTTATAAATATGATGATGTGATATGATTGCTATGGATGTTTACTATGCTTTTATCATCAAGTTTGGATGTTTATTTTGATGTTGAAATGATTCACGTTTAATACACGTCGAATATCACAAAGGAAATCATTTTCCTTTAATAAATGGAATGGTGTATATAAAATGTTAAACCTCTTTAAAATGGTTTAAAATAATTTATAAATTTTTATAAACACCAAAATTCAATTTGGTGAAGTTTTGACAAGTTATGAAATTTGAGTCAAAAATAGGCGCACCGCGTAACGGTAGTTCACGATTTCGCACCGTAGAAAGTTAAATCCATTTAAATAATGCATTCAGAGTCGGAATTCTTTGTAATAAGAATTTTCCAAATTCTTGTACTCATAGTTTTCAAACAAAAGAAAAGATCAAAATTTTGTTTAGTGGTTTTTGAAATATGAGCAAAACAAGTTTTCAAAATAGTCGCGGTTTGATAGTTCGGAAACTAAAGCGACAAATTCTTTAAAATTGATATTTTAAATTCTTTAAAAATATGTCATAAATTCTATAAATGTTTTAAAAGAGATTTGAGTTATAAAAATGGATTTTTAAATGATCGAAAAGTTGTTTTGATCAAATAAGCCTTAAAAATATTATTGCAGCACTTTTAATAACTTTTGAAATATGGCTTTAAACTTAAGTATTCTTTCCTAAATATTTTATAAATGTTTTTAAATAAATAATTAAGTATTTTAAAGATGATTTGAAGGTTATATGATTTATTTTAAAAAATTTAAACAAACGATTTAAAGAAAAACTGTTATAATCAAATGATTTAATATTGGCTTTAAAAGCCGATGAGTGGACTGGATTTTTCTATTCATGAGATCTGGATGTGAGGTGCTTAAATTAAGTAGATGTTCAAGAGCAACCAGTGCCCTTGCTCACCTGGCCTTTTTCCTGGTCGAGGAATAAATAAGATCGAAATGTCGCAAACGGGGCAAGTATATAAGATTTCAATTTTCCAAATTTAATATAACTTGGATCATATAGAAATAATCTTCTTATACTTGGTATTAAATTCCGAGGAGGGAACCCTACTATCTGTGTGAATTTAAAAGATAATTTCACCGTTATTCGACTGATAGTAAAGGTTGAATACAAAAATTGATGTTGAGTAGAATTAGTATAATTTCTATCAAACCTTTATACTCAATAAGGTTTTGCAATATGATTTATGAGAAATGATTTTGATTTGGTATTTCCAAAGTTAAAGAGAGGTTTAATGATTTCGTATATATCGAAAATAAATGTTTTAAAGATATATATCTTCAGAAGATATTTTTGATGAAGAAAGGTAATTAATCAAATGGTAAGCGCCTACTTACATAACATCTTTTTATCGATGATTGGTTCGAAGGAACCGCGGTTGGATTTGAGTGATTCTTATCCAAAAACCACTTCAAACCAATTTATGTATTTGAAGTGAAGACTTCGAATGATAATAAATGAATGAAGGGTTGCTTGTCACTGACTTTCAAGGGAAATTTCCTATATCATATATATGTGGCAGTAGTTTCTTCATCTCATCTTCAATGCAAGGGCTTCTCGCTACTAATCCTAAAGATGATTCCCGACAGGATGTGGTAGGAGAGTTCCTTTGGTTTGTCCTGTTCCTGTGACATTGCATTTCCAACATACACGTACATTGATTTTTATGAACGTACATTTGTTTGGTGGTGCAGGAAGCAACTTCCATATACTTAACACCCTTCTCTAAGACGTACGAGCTCAGAGGTTGTACATTTGTGGAAATCAATGGTCTGCGATGGAATTGGCAATGTGGCATTCAAAGTAGAATGTGCTATGTGAAAGGTAATCGTTATCTCGGGCCTCATCACGCGGAAATGGCTTAAACATGGCATGTTGTAGGGCTATGTGGTTCGCAACCATTAGGGTATCATCACATTTCTAGATTACTCTTTATATGTCGAGTATGTTGTGTATGCTATGGGATCCCGAATAGGTCGGTTGCGACCGAGGTGATGTCATATTTGGTTCTATCCGCCACCAAGATGGGTCTGTGGGTAGGCCAGTCTTGCCAGGTGCAGAGGTTTCAAAAGATGTTGATCCTTGGTACATCCCTCTAGAGATGTACTATACAGAAGATAGTTTTTTACCTACCATTATATGGAAATCCAATCTCCAATGAGTGCCTTCGGACTTGCTTGTAGAACCTATTATGCTAGATTTAATCAATGCAACAATTTCGACTAAGATTATATAAGTTTACATGAATAGCGTTTTCAAAAGAATGTCATTAAAAATAATATTACCAGATTTTGCGTAGTAAAGATTTTGGTTATCATAAGGTAAAAACCCATTCTGTTTTTATGTAGGGCGTGATTTTATGAGATACCATTTGTTTTCAAATATCTGTAATTTGAGTTTCTCATACCAGTCCCATGACTGACCCGGAGTTTATTTTCCTTTTCTCTTAAATTTTGGGTGCCCCATTTTTCCAGACAGCCAAGTAGTTAGGTAGCATGAAGCATTTTGGATGGAGCATGAAGCTGGAGGGTCCTATGTAGATAGTCATCTATTTCTAATTACACTGTATTTTTGTTATGTATCTACCACCACTTGTGAGGATAGACTGTTATAACTATCCTAGCTGGATTAGTACTTACTAATGCTCTGATAAAACAATTTGGAGTAATTGCATGCACTACTCATGTGTATAATGAAATGTTGAATACGATGTAAGATTCTATTTTGTTTTGTCTTTTATCTTTATTTTCTTTACCTCATGATAATATGCCTCTTCGGCACTTGGATTTGCGGCACGTGAATACTGAGGATGTATTAGTGTCGATTTCTGAGGGTGGAAGAGGTGGGTCATCACACCATATTTCTAGGTGCTTCATTGAGGGCAATGCACTCGACCTCCATCATCGAATTAGCTATTGTTTCTAGTTTGGAAAATTTACAACTAATAGCCCCACTTTTTATAGTAAAGGCATAATCTGACACTGACTTACACTCGTCGATATCACTCTAAAAACAAAAGTCTACATACCCATTCATAAGTAGGTCTCCATTCCCATATACTAGGAATGAGTCCCTAGTATTTCTTAAGTATTTTAATATATATTTTACAACCATCCAATGCTCTTCTCTGGGATAAATTGGTATCGGCTTACGAATCCTAATGCGTATGCCACATCCGGTCTAGTACATATCATGGCGTATATTATAAAAATGATTGTTGTAGCATATGGTATCCTCTTCATACGCTTTTTCTCCTCATCAGTTTTAGGAGCGTTCTTCTTTGAAAGGGATTCCAGATTGCATTGGAATATTTCTGCTCTTAAAATTCTCCATACTGAATGTTTTTAGTATGATATCTATGTAAAGGGATTGGAACAATCCCAATAGCCACTTAGACCTATTTCTGTAGATCTTTATACCTAGCATATAGGCTGCCTCTCCTAAATCCTTCATGGAGAAATCCTTGGAAATCCAAGCTTTCACTGATTGCAATAACGAAATGTCATTCCCAATCACTAATAGACCATCATCATATAAAACTAAGAAGACGATAGCACTTCCTTATTCCTTTGGTATACGCATGCTTCCTCCGTGTTCCGATAAAAACCAAACTGTGACGACCGCTATATACCATCGACACCAATAATTTCAAAATATTGCATTTTAGTCGTGTCCAGTCAATACAGGGTGATCATCAAGGTTGAAAATGAAACAAATACATCATATAACCTGTCAAATATCTCAGGACGGATGGATAAAATATAATATCACAGATATAACAGGAGACACAATAATAAATATATGAAAAAATCATCAAAACATAGATCCATAGAGTTATATACAATTGTGCCAGAGTTTATACAGCGAAAATAGACCCAACAACTATCTCGTGACAAGAAAATAAGAAGTCACTGCTAAGGCTCCCCAGTGCCGCACAATGGAATAAGGGTAGAAATCCATACAAATATATAATGCGAGATAGCACCATCCAGCTCGTCCTCCGCACAACTACTGCGTCATGTAGACCTGGTATCTAGTTTACTCATTTAAGAGTACCCAAGATAATAAGAAACAAAGCATAAAATGTTGGGTCGGACAACAGTCTAGTGTGAGCAACGGAATTGGTTTGAGACCCTAGTTCGACTTCTATTAAAAGTTGTAGGCCAAACAAAATTTCCAGGGTCAAAATGGTCACATAAAAATTCAAAAAAAATCACAAGTATGTAAAATGTCCCTAATACTCATATTCCAAAAATACGAAATCATAAAACCTCATATATATAAAATAAAAATATTTTACGATCTTCCAATACGTAAATTACAGGTCATTACATTCTCCTCCACTTTAGGAATTTCGCCCCCAGAATCCCTAAACAAGTAAAGAATAAACAATCATAATTACTTTACATGCCTAACGACCATATGCAACCATCAACCATATCAAACAAGCGATCATGCAATCAATAATGAATCTACCCTAGCATGCGGAGTAATAACCTATCAAATACGATATACAATGGTGAAAGTAGATACGATAAACGATGGATCTTACCATTCAAAGAGCTCTGGACACATAGTCCTCCCGCTCTCCTCAGTTTCCCACATACAATCATCCTCACTTCCGCTTCATTGTACCTTTTCTAACTTCACCAACTTTCTCCTAAGCCATTTCGTATTGTGTCCAACAATACGAACCTATGAACCGACCTATGAGATCTTGAAACTTATGGTTCTACCTCAACTCTTCAAGCTGATCCGGTATAATTTCCATGCCTAAGTCATGCATAAATTTCCTTAGATAGAAGACATAAAAGACATTGTGCATGCCCATCATCTTCTGAGGTAAGTCAACTCTATATGCTAACTTTCCAATCCTTTCTATTATCGAAAAAGGACCTATGAATCTTGGTTCCAATTTCCCCTTACTACCGAATCGAACAAAATTCTTCAAAGGAGATACCTTCACAAAAACCATATGCGCAACAGAAAATTCCAAATCTCTATGTCTTTTATCAACGTAGCTCTTCTGTTGATCCAATGCAGCTTTCATTCGTTGCCGAATGGTCCCAATCTTTTTGAGGTTTCTCTAATCATATCTGGTGTAAGTATCAGTTTCTCGTCCGCTTCCCACCAATATGAAGTAGCATTATACAGTCGGCCATACAATGCTTCATAAGGAGTCATACCAATACTCGACTGATAACTACTATAGTATGCAAACTCTACCAGATGTAAATGGTCATCCCATAATCCTCCGACATCTATATCGCATGCTCCCAAGAGATTTTCCAATATACGATTTTCTCCCTTAGTTTGTCCATCTGTTTGCGGGTGATAAGCTGTACTAAGATGCAGCTCAATGCCTAACGCCTCTTATAAGCTCTTCCAAAACCCACTGGCGAACAACGGGTCTCATTCACTCACAGTGCTCTTCGGTACACCATGAAGTTGTATTATCCACTTTACATACAACTTCATCAGCTTGGATGCCATTCTACTTGACTTGATGGATATAAATCTAGCGCTCTTTGTCAACCAATCAAGCACAACCCAATGCTATCATAACCTGCTTGAGTCCTCGGCAGTCCATCAATAAAATCTATCAATACTTGCTCCTATTTTCCACTCAGGAACTTCTAGCGGTCGCAATGATCTATTGGGTTTCTTTTGCTCTGCCTTTACCAATTGGCGGTTCATACACTTCGAGATGAATGTACCAATATCCTTCTTCATGCCTTCCTAGTAATAAGTTTGATTCATATCCTGGTACATCTTATTATTACCAGGATGAATGATCAACCTAGAATGGTGATGTTCTTGTAGCACTTCATCTCGCAATCCATCAATATCGGGAACAATCTTCCATCCTTATGAAGCTAACCATCTCGGTCGAGTTTATATTGCTTCCTGTCTTCATATTCTACTCCTTCTACTATCTTTGTTATGATCTCTACAAGCCTAACATCTCGCTTCTTACCAACGCTAATCCTTTCTATTAGAGTGGGTCTGATCGAAAAACTTGCTAACATCTCTGGTTCCAGGTCGCAATGAGGCCTGAAATCATATGTAGCAATGTACTTAATCTACTTCTATTCCAAGAACAGTGCTTTCAAACTAGCATGTCTCCTACTCAATGCATCTGCAATCGCAGTCCCTTTCCTAGTGTATAGGAAATGCTAAAATTATAGGAGGCTAAGAACTCTAACCATCATTGCTGATGAAGGTTGGGATCCTTTTGAGAGAAAAGGTACTTCAAGGATTTGTGGTCCGTAAACAACCCAAACCTTTCTCCTAGCAGATAATGCCTCCACATCTTCAAAGAAAAAACTATTGCCGCCAATTCCAAATTATCAGTTGGATAATTCCTCTCGTGTGGCTTTAGCTGTCGACTAGCATAGCCAATAAATTTTCCCTTCTGCCTAAGCATCACACCCAATCTAGTACCACAGGTATCTGTATACACCATCAACTCCTCGCTCCCATTTGGAATTGACAATACCTATGCACTTGTCAACCTCTCTTTCAGACTCACAAATGCATGCTCACACTTTGCATCCCATACAAAAGCCTGATTTTTCTTCATTAAATTGGTCAATGTACTGCTATCTTTGAGAAGCCCTTGATAAAATTCCTATAGTATCCTGCCAATGCTAGAAAACTCCTCACATCCATAGCATTCTAGTGATGGTTCCAATATTGAACTGCTGCAACCTTTGTAGGATCCACTGTTGTACCGTATCAAGAAATGACGTGACCCAAGAACCTCACTTCTTTTCTCTAGAAGTGACACTTAGGGAATCTTGCTCTCAACTTATGCTTTCTCAACACCTCTAGCACAATCCTCAAGTGCGTCTTATGCTCCTTTTTAGTTCTGGAATAGATCAGAATATCATCCACGATAATAAGTACAAACTTGTTCAACTGGACTTTGAAAACCCGATTCATGAGATCCACAAAGTATACGGGAGCGTTGGTCAACCCGAACGGCATCACTAACCACTCATAAAAACATGATGGCATATGAAACGCAGTAATAAGCACACTCTCCTTTTCTACTCTAAGCTGGTGAAATCACGTTGCCAAACCTATTTGAGAGAACACCTTCACACCATGAAGCTGATTGAATAAGTCATCAATGCGTAGGAGTGGATACTTGTTCTTCTTCGTCGCTTTATTCAGCTTATAATAATCCACACACAACCTCAAAGAGCCATCCGCCTTAGTTTCGAATACTGCTAGTGTACTCCCCTCAGATATACTCATTTGAATTAACCCTCTCCTTATTTGGTCATTCACTTGCACCTCTAGTTCCTTCTACTCTCTGGGTGTCATACACCTCAAAGGCATAACTATAGGCCACGTTCCTTCACTAAGTCTATCTAAAACTCAATCTTTTTATGCGGCGGCAATCCAGTCACTTTCTCAAATACATCCGGATTATCTCTAGCGATAGGCACAGATGACAACCCCTCCTGTGGAACTTCAAGCGAATATAGAAAGCTAACCATCACCCCATCCTATGATAGGCAGCCAATCACCAACGTTCTTCATTCCACATCCTCGATTGTAGCTAATAGCTTCTCACAATCCACTATCGCAGCATACTTCTTAAGCCAGACCATTAACAAGATAATCCTAAACCTAACAAAATTTCAAGGCAAAAAAATCACAAATAAAAGGACATACATGACTCAATAACACTAGGCCATGACAAACAATGCAAAGGCTAATAGAGCCTCCAACTGGGTTCGTCACAATCAAAGGTCGGTGTACTATCTTAGGTCTCAATCCTAATCTGTCTACTAGGTCACTGGGTATAAGCAAATGTGAAGCCTCGTATCAAACAAAACTCGAATTGAAACATCTTTAATGGAAAGCATACTTGAATAACGACTCTCGTTCCCTTTTCCTTCGCCAAGGGAGCACTCGACGAAGTCGGAACAACGTCCAAAGTGTATGCTTTCATAACCTGCTTATCCTTCACCGGTTGTAGAAAATCCTTCATTAAATGCCCAAGCTTGTCATAATTGTAGCGTTTCTTCTTCTCACTCACTCTACAATCTTTAATCAAGTTACCCTTCTCCTTGCACCCATATCAAGTAGGTCCCACTTAGCTTTCTTTTGGCCATTTTTTCCTTAAGACTACTTCCACTTTTTCTTGCCACCACCGCCTTGTTATGGTTTTGTCTCTTCCTTCTCAGCAGAAACGTCAATAGTTTTTCTGTCCTTTGGATACAGATTCTTACGACGGAGAGCTTTCTCAACAGGCTTCTCGAATGGCTCATCTATGTGGTCTACTAGCTTTTCTCGAAGACAGTCATCCAAACCAATGATGAACTTCTCATTCTTTCTCAATAGTGTGTCGATGAATGACATCATATACTTCGATAAAGCATCAAATTCTGCAACATACTTAGAAATTGACATCTCTCCTTGCTTAAGATCAGCAAACTTCCTAAACAACACCAACTTCTGGGTAGCCGGAATGAACTTCTCTTCAAACCTTGCTTTGAACTGGTCCCAAGTAAACTGATCTTTCAGAGTAGTAATGGTAATGGCGTTCCACCAGTTCATAGCTCATCCTTAATGTTGTGCAGAGGCCAGTTTCCTCTTCATAGCATCATACGCTTCCATATCACTAAAGATGCGCTCGCAGGTACCCAACCAATCCTGCACTTCTATGGCTGTCTTTGTTCCATAAAATGGTTTTCCTCCTAGTGTAGAATAGTCTTTACTCAACATGGAGAAATCAGTCCTAAGTGCTTGCACGGGAGCACCTCCACCAACAACCACACCAAGAGTAGTAGCCTGAACATTCCTCATCATAGTTGCCATCATAGCATTCAACATCGCTTGAACTTCAGGTGTAGCAGCTCCTGACCCTGCTTCTTCCTCAACTCCTAAAGTAGAATTCCTCATAGTATTTCTTGTATGTCGGCTCATTCTTAATTTGTAACAAGAGTGATCGGTCTCTCATAAAGAAAACCGTGTCTATGGTGCTCGTGTGCATGCGAATTATACTATATGATATATTACTATATAGCTTTGAAAACCAAAATATATAACAAGTACGCACTCTCTCGTACACATATATATACTCTTGGTCCAGTCTAAGGTGATAACTCTTTCCTTATCTTTATTGGATCTCGATATCAACTCAAGTTAATCATATAACCAAAGCCCTGATACTAAATGTAATGACCGCCATATACCATCGGCACCAATAATATCAAAATAGTGCATTGTAGTTGTGCTAGGGTCAATATAGGACGATCATCAAGGTTGAAAATGAAACAAATACATCATATAGCATTTTGAATATCTCACAGCACATGGATAAATATAATATCACAGATATAATAAAAGAGACAGTAATAACTATGTGAACAAATCATCATAATACAGATCCACAGAGTTATATACAAATGTATTAGAGTTTATACAACGGAAACAAACCTAACAACCGTCTCATAATAAGAAAATAAGCAGTCGCTGCTAAGGCTCCCCAGTGCTGCATAGCGGAATAAGCATAGAAATCCATATAAGTATATAATAAAAAATAGCGCCATCCAACTCGTGCTCGCACAGCTACTGTGTCGCCTAGACCTGTTATCTAGTCTACTCATTTAAGAGTACCAAAGATAATAATAAACAAAGCATAAAATCTTGGGTCAGACAGCAGTCTGGTGTGAGCGGAAAATGAACCTCAAAATACTATGCAGGTAAATATGGTAAGGAACAGAGGTATGTGAATCATACCTGAGCTGCCCCTATAACCAAAGAGTTAGCACATAATATCATAATGTGCTACTCTACAAATAACATAAGGTACTCTACTCAAAATAAGTCTAATACCTACTCCCAGTGATATATCCAAGTGATAGCCTAGAAAGCAACTAAAGCAATCATATCATCAAGCAATCCCAATTATCACTCCATATTCTCTGAATATATGATAACTAGTATGGCCTTCTTACTGCTAAGGACTAATGGAAATCCTGGTTTTTAGTGTACTCTCGTATGATGTAACCCAAAGCTAGACACTAGACCCAAAGCGACTTGTCCAGGGTATATAGATCCACTCCATTGATCCATGGGCATCCCCACTTATAATACCCATGAATCTTCGAGTACAGTAGAAAACACTCCGAGTATAAAAGATCCCTTAGCACATTCATCCGAGCCCTCCTTTGTTTCGTTCAGATCTAAGCCCTTCCTTTTCTCAATCCAAATTCCATTATTCAGAACCCTTCATGTTCCCATCTGCGGCTCCCTCCTTTATCGAGCCATTATGTTGGGTACCTACTCCCTTCATGAGTCACGAACCGAAGATACAAATCTTTTATCATGAAGTTACATCAACATCCAATACTAAAGCGAATGAGCCAACACCTCCGGCATGATCTACAGAGTCCCATGCTTCCTCCTTGTATAAGCCTGACCCCAACACATTCACCAAAACAACTCAGTACCGGGTCAAAATGACTCGGAATCGAGTCATTTACTTAGCCAATTTTGGCTAAGTAAATCACTATGCGTCTAATACTTCTTTCTCAGCTGCTTCATACCCTGACCCATTCATCAAAAAACCTCTGACGCCCAATTGAAAGAATTCAACTTCCAAGTTTTAGAAACAACTCAGCATAATACCCAACACTTAGCCAATCCTATGAAACTTGCCTTGGTCCATCTCCACTAGCTAACACCTAGAGATCCCCAAAGTCACCAACCCAACCAAGCTATAGAAATGACTCGGTGCCAAGTTGTGCACTTAGTCAATATGGACTTGCGATTTAAGCTACTCGTTTCCTCCATGCTCTAGAGCCTCTCCTCCAAGTTTCGTCCAATTCCGACCAATTTTGCCTCTGGTTTGCCAAATTCACCAACCTATATTCCTAAATATCCAAAACACAAGCAAACAACATCAAATCACAGCATAGAAGCATCAAATAAAATGCATATGCATCCATTCATACAAGCAATACATAAGAATGTGGTAAATAAACCAACTCAAATCTAAATCTACATATTACATGCACATATGAATATGAATATGGAGAATTACTAAATCATTTTTGAAAACCATTTCAAAGATTGTCAATTTAGGTCATAAGCATATGATAACATGTAATTAAAAATAGAAAATGTTTCAAGGCCAAAAATTATGTTAAAACATGTAGTTCCACCATATAAACATGCATATGATAGTAAGAAGGCATAAACCACTCACCAATTACCAAAATCAACCAATCCAAGTCTAAATCTGATATGGATAACAATAGAAAGCAATACAAACCAACCAAAACGGTGATCTGAAACTTCTATTTGATGATTTTCTCTCTAGTTAGTGATTTGGAAAATATTAGAGAGTAATTTCTGATTTTGGATGAAATTCAAATTGATGGGGTTTAGATCTGATTTGGGAACGAGGACGTAACGACCTAATTTTTAGTGTAGTATTTTTAGTTTAATTTATAGGATTTTTCCAATTCATATAATATTATATTAAACTTATAAGAAGAAAAATTGAATCTTTCTACTCTTTGATTGGACCACACTTTTATATTTATCTATACAATATTATATTTAAACTTATAACAAGAAAAGCTGAATCTTTTTACTCTCTAATTGGACTACACTTTTATACTTATCCATATAATATTATATTTAAACTTGTAAGAAGAAATTTGAATCTTTTTACTCTCTGATTGTACCACACTTTTATACTTACCCATATAATATTATATTTAAACTTATAAGAAAAAAAGATGAATCTTTCTACTCTCTGATTGGACCATGCCCATATACTTATCCATATAATAATTATATTTAAACTTATAAGAAGAGAAGTTTAATTTGTCTACTCTTTGATTGGACCATAATTTTCATACATATACATATAATAATTATATTTTAAACTGATAAGAAAAGAAGTTGAATTTGTCTACTCTCTGATTGGACTATAATTTTCATACTTAACAATATAATTATTATATTTTAACTTGTTCCTAAGCTTACACTCTAAGCTTTCCTTTTCTATTGAACCAAAATCTCGTCGAATCAGGTTAGGCTATAGGAGGTTAGGTGATTACTAAAGTACCCTTCTCTTCACTTATAATTACCCAAGTCCATATCTCATTTTAATACACTCAAAAACTAAAGAAAGAAGCTAAATTTCATTTTCATTATCAAAGGCTAGGTATTCCAAAACTCTAGAAAAGCAAATAGGAAGTGAGTGTAATCTTAATCCCTTTCCTTTGATTCGTTTACATTTTAATAAATGTTGTGTTAGCTATTGATTGTAAATTGTTAATAATAATGGGGTTGTTATTATTCTTGTTTGGTCATTTGATTTATGCTTGGCCAGTTTATGAGCAACAGCCTTGACGTTTAGTTAAAGGGAACTTACACTACCCTTTAACTTAGAACTGACATTTAGCGACTTTTTCGTTAAAAGAAATAACACCCCTTTTAGCAATGTCATCTGATTAAGAGGGAGCTTCAACCCTCTTAGTTTCACTTGGGGTTAAAAGGGTATCACACCCCTGCTTAACCATATTTCTTCGTCTGCTTATTTTGTCGATCTAAGACGAGTTGTTGCTCCCTAAGCGTAGATATCCTTTATCGAAAATGACTAGATAAAGAGCGAGTGAGGGCCAAGCTATATGGGGTTGTTTCCTTTAGGGTATTGTCATATCTACTCTAGATTGGTTTCAGTTATATGCGCATGGAGATGTGAAATACTTGGATACTTGGTAACGTTGGAGGCGTCCGGCTTGGAGGTTTTCGAGAGCCATCATAGTTCTCATGTATATTTTCTAGAGATATACTTTCGGTAAGAGGCACACCCTCCCAGTCATTGTTGGAAATTCTTTCTCTTTGATTTGATTCGACCATTTGATTTGATTCATTTTCCATTGCATCGAGAAGTGTCTTAGGCTCTCCTCGGTGTTAATCTTCCCTTGTATTTTCATAACCATTGTTTTAGATTATGAGTTGTTTTTATGTCATTTGTATCACTTAGATGTTTCATTAACTCCCTTGGAGTTTAGTAGGGTTGTTGTTTGGCTTGAAGAACTACGTTTGGATTTGATCCTGTTCCAAACCAGGTGCACCTAAATTGGACAGGTACGTAGGAAGTCGCTACACTAGTGACCCAATCAAATAAATAGATTAGTTTCTCGTTGTCTTATATTAACATTTTCCATGTTCAGTGTTTTCCATCTAACGTGTGTTGAAGTATCTTTCCTGCTTACCATTTTATTCCATATTGACATGTTTATTGAGTTTGCAGGAAAGTTTGTTGTTGTCTCTCTCTCATAAGAGGGGTGTAACATAAGATTTATAGTATTTGAGATTGGTATGCATTAAAGTACACCCAATAGAATAAATGATTACTCTGATAGGTTGTATTATTAAAATTGTATCATATACATTTAGTAATGTTGTATATTTATTAGATTGTGTTATGTTATTTTCATTCGTAGTTTTAGAGAGGATGGGTTTTTCGGCAATTTTAACGGGTTTGAAAAATCAGATTGTCACATTTGGTATCAAAGCTTAAGTTAGGTGACTAAGTAAAATTTCATCTAGAGTTAGTAAATCAATCTAGGAATTTTAAATGAAACTACCTAAATTTTATAAATAAAAAAAGATAGATAAGGCACCGTACCACTGACCGGGGTTATGGGTGATATTATTTTTGGTGTGCTTAACTTTTCTTAGGTATCGGCTTTCGTTATATTTTTGCTCCATGGAATTTTATAGGAAGAAATTCTTTTAAAGGGGGAGAATGTAACGACAGATTTTTAGTGTAGTATTTTTTGTTTAATTGATAGGACTTTTATCAATTCCATATAATATTATATTTAAACTTATAAGAAGAAAAGTTGAATCTTTCTACTCTCTATTTGGACTAGGCTTTTATACTTATCCATATAATATTATATTTAAACTTATAAGAAGAAAAGTTGAATCTTTCTACTCTCTAATTGGACCACACTTTTATACTTATCCATATAATAATTATAATTTAAACTTATAAGAAGAGAAGTTGAATTTGTCTACTCTCTGATTGGATCTGACTTTTCATACTTACCCATATAATTATTATATTTTAATTTATTCCTAAGAATACACTCTAAGCTTTCTTTTTTTATTGGACCAAAATCTGGTTGAATCGGGTTAGGTTATAGGAGGTTAGGTAATTACTAAAGTACCTTTCTCTTCACCTATAAATACCTAAGTCTATATCTCATTTTAATGCATTCAAAAACTAAAGAAAGATATTAAATTTCATCTTCATTATCAAAGGCTAGGTATTCCTAGTCCCAGCAAAGAAAATAGGAAGTGAGTGTAATATTAATCTCTTTCCTTTGATTCATTTACATTTTAATAAATGTTGTGCTAGCAATTGATCGTAAAGTGTTAATAATCATGGGTTTGTTATTATTCTTGTTTGGTTGTTTGATTTGTGCTTGGCCAGTTTATGAGCAATAACCTTGATGTTCAGTTAAAGGGAACTTACACCACCCTTTAATTTAAGATTGACATTTAGTGACTTTTTGGTTAAAAGGAAATAACCTCCCTTTTACCTATCTCATTTAATTAAGATGGATCTTCACCTGTCTTAGTTTCACTTAGGGTTAAAAGGGTATCACACCCTTGTTTAACCATATTTTTTCGTCTACTTGTTTTGTCGATCTAAGACGAGTTGTTGCTCATTTGAGTGTTGATATCCTTTATCAAAAATGACTAAATAAAGAGCAAGTGGGGGCTAAGCTATGTTGGGTTTCTCCCATTAGTGTATTTGTCACATCTACTCTAGATAGGTTTCGGTTGTATGCGCACGGAGATGTGAAATACTCGGATACTCGGTAAGGTTGGTGGGGTCCGGCTTGAAGGTTTCTGAGAGCTATCGTAGTTCTCAAGTATATTTTCTAGAGGTATGCTTTCAATAAGGGGGCGCACCCTCCTAGTCTGTGTTGGAAATTTTTTCTCTTTGTTTTGATTCAAATATTTGAGTTGATTCATTTTCCATTGTATCGAGAAGCGTCTTAGGCTCTCCACGGTGTTAATCTTCCCTTGTATTTTCATAACCTTTGTTTTATAGGTTATGGGTTGTTTTGTCGATATCTTTGTATATCTATACCTACATTTTCATATTATATTGTGTTTGTTCTGCTTGTTTATTTATTATGCCCGTTCTTCTCGCCTATTGATGATATGTCTGTATTGATGTTTGTTTATCACTTGGATGTATCGTTAACTCCCTTGGAATTTACTAATGTGGTTGTTTGGCTTGAAGAACTACATTTTGATTTGATCCTATTCCAAAGTAAGTGCATCTAAGTTGGACAGGTACGTAGGCAGTCGCTACACTAGTGACCCAATCCAATAAATAGATTAGTTTTTCCTTGTCTTATATTTACATTTTCCATGTTCGGTGTTTGCTATCTATCATGCGCTGAAGTATTTTTCCTGCTTACCATTTTTGAAAAGACCCAACTTTTCAACCCTCAAAAGTCGACACTAGTACATTCACGGTATTTATGTTCCGACCATCCAAGTGCTGGAAAAACAGATTGTTGGGGGAAAAGAAAGAAAAGACAGAACAGAAATCTCACATCGTGATGAGTAATAAATAATATTCAACGGGTCTTTGCAAAGAAAACTATAATATACATACATCAATCAGAGTAACCATCTATCAACAGCCTGGATAATTATAACAACCTGTCTCACAAATGTTGATAAATATAAACATCAAATGCAGAGGAAATAAAATATACGTGAATACGTCTTGGCGGCATTCAACTCGTCTCCTGAAGCTTCGAAGCATCCAAAATCTATATCTGAAAAATATGCTCGGTCGGACCCGAGCAATATTATAAGAAAAAATGCCCGGATCAGCCTGGTAAACCAGCGTGAGAAATACACATCATATGGATTTTTAATGTTATAAAATCTTTCAAAAATAAAGGTATCTCGTAAGACCACGCCGCACTTAAACACGGATAGGTTTTTACCTTACGATAACCAAAACATTTCAAATAGGAAATCCAATGATACTATAATAATGTCAAGGGTTTAAAATAAATATATAAAATAGCTAGAATGCTTGCATCCCACATTCTAGCATAGTTGGTCAAAACTAAATCTGTAAGGCTCTTATAGGAGAATGAATTCCATCAATGACAAGGCACCGAAGTACCACCTATTACAAAACACTTCTATAAAAATGTACTAAGGTCAATAAGAACATCTTACGCCCCTGCCAACATAGAGCCGGCCTACCCCTTACTGGATAGTACCGAATATGTCATCACCCCTACTGCTTTGCAACCTTTTCCTGAGAGCTCTCATGCACATACCAAATCCATATATATATAAAAAGGTGACGACATACTTGCATGGTTGTGAACTGCACAGCCCTGCCGCATATCCCTTGTTTAAATCATTCTCGGATGGTGAGGCTTAAGGCTACATTTTACCTTTTATATAGCTATCTCACATGGAATGATAACACTGCCCTCTAGGCGACATTCAATGCCAACATTCATCCATACAAGTTGTTATGGGAACGAACAAACTGAAGGCACTACTTCTCCTACATTCTTAGAATTAGTAGCAAGTAGCCCTTGCCCTTCAAATAACTCTATCTTTGATTTCATCATCTTCAAGATGCCTTCAATTCGAACATTTATGCTGGTTCGAAGTGGTTTTCGAATAATATATCTGATCCCGGTCTCTCTGAACCGACAACGATAGTTTTAAAAACTGGCTAACATTTGTTTATCGGTTATTTAATTATCAAATAAACAAACAAGCAAATCAAAGATTGAATTCCATAAGGACAAAAAACACGGGTTAAATACATAAGCACCCATTAAGCTTCTTTAATTAATCCTTTCGATGATTAAACAACTTTGTAAATTCTTGTATTAAAATACCTTTACAAAGATATATTCACAAATCTCCTCTACTCTTTTCAGTATCTGAAAATATTGATATACTTATCTCAACTATATAAGCATACTCACAAAACATTTCACTCTCAAACTTAGGAAACTTTTCCAGATATTTATCAACCGTAACGACCCACCTTTTCGACCATCGAAAGTCAGCACCAAATACACCCACGGTATAAAATGCCAAACATCCAATCGTTGGAAAGGCAGATTGTTAGGGTAAAAGAAAAGGAAAAGGATAGAAGAAATAGAATCTCACAGCGGAACGATCACATATAATATAACAAAGACAATAAAAGCTGTCACTCTAAAATACATAGTAACCTCATCAGCCTGGACAGTTTTAACTTCCCGACCTTACAATTGCTGATAAGTATATATAATAATACAGTAGAAATAAAATACTACGGCTGGTGACATCCAGCTCTACTCCATAAGCTCCATGTCCCACGAACGACAACTTGAAAAAATACCCGGTCTGACCCAAGCATTTAATAAAATAACACCCAGATCAGTCTGGAAATACCAGCATGAGAAAACACAAGTAATATGGTGAACATATGATAGTTCTGTGAGGCCATGCCGCTAAACGTTTTACCTCACAAGAATAACATCCATAGATAAAGAATGGGAAATTGACCAGAACAACAATCCAATAAAAAAAGAATGATCATAAACAAGATCAAAACCCAAACTTAAAAAATGGACACAAAAAATAAAACATCGAGAAGAGCTCCAATTGCTTTTTTATGCAATTAAGGAAACAATTCAAAGATTTTGAACCAACAACAAGGAAAGGGAATTTTCCAACAATGATTAGGAGGGTGCACTCCCCTCACCAAAAGTATACCTCTAGAAGTATACTTAAGAACTACGATGGGTCTCGGACACATCCAAGCCAGACCCTGCCAACCTTTACCGAGGATTCGAGTATATATTTCATATCTCCGTGCACAGACCACCGAATCCAATCTAGAGTAGATGTGAAGATACCCTAATGGGAGAAACCCCACATAGCTTGGCTTCCACTCGCTCCTGGTTTTAGTCATTTCCGACGAAGGATATCAACACTCAAAGGAGCAAAAAATTGTCTTAAATTGGCAATCCATAAAGAAGAAAGCTGAACCGACAATCAATAAATCAACTATCGGGAAAAATTAAAATGATCGTATACGGAAAATCTCATACCCTTACCACTACTCATCGATTTCAAACTTGTATCATCCCTCGGTTGAGAATGAAGTCGGGTAAGGTAAGATAATGTTACCTCTAGGTGTTGTCTTGACAACAATTTTAATCTTCGGGACAGAAATAAGTTTCCATACCTCGACGTTTAGTGCTATGAGTATGATTAAATCCTTTTCATATAAGCGATACCATTTACGGAAGTTAAATTTCTTATCCTTTCCGTAACCGGACCAAACTTTTAAAATCCGAACTTATGTTTGGTTTTCACATCACAAATATTTGTATAACACTTTAAATATACTCTTTAAAAATATTTCTTTTTAAAGATTTTCTCATTTAAAAATTTCAAACGGCATTTATTATCTCGGAAGATAATAAATCAATTAAAATGCTTTTATAAATTTAAAACCATATTAGTTATCCCGAAAGAGCATTAATCAACTTTATAACTCCTTTAATAAATAAATCAATTATCCTTAAACACCTATATTAAATCAAACAATTAATTTTAAACACCTTTATTTAAACCAATTAACTAACTTTAAACATCATTTATTAAAATGATTAATTAATCTTAAACATCATATGATTAATTAACTTTAAACTCCTTTATTGAATCAGTTAATTAACTTTAATCACTTTTATTAAATCAATTAATTAACATTTAATTCAGTTAGTAAACTTTTTAAACATTTTTATTAAATCAGTTAATTAACTTTTTATACACTTTTATTAAATCAGTTAATTAGCTTTTTATACACTTTTATTAAATCAGTTAATTAACTTTTTAAACACATTTAATAACTTTATTATTTAACATTTATTATAATTAAATAATAATTAAAAAATATTTAAACCCTCAAATTCCTTTGAAAACTCATATAATCCTTACACACATGTTTGAAAAGAATTTACAATATATTTAAGGTGAGCAATCTTTAAAACAACTTTAATTATCCCAAAAAATAGTTAAATCCAATCTATAATCTTTCATAAGTTCAGAACAACATTAATTACCCCAATAGATAATTAAACAAATTTATAATTTTTATAAATTTAAAAACAACATTAATTATCCCGAAAGATAATTAATCAAGTTTTATAACTCCTATTATAAGATTTAAAACAACACTTATCCTTTATTTTAAAAATTCTCAAAATACTTGAAAATATAGTTTAAAAATTTTCAAAGTGCAAAAACACGACCAAACATTTATATTATAAAAACAAAAGCTCAAATTCAACACACAATAAGGGTTTAAGGGGATGATATTTCATAAGTGATGGTACAGTGATACTTGCTATAACAACACTTTCACAATCAAATAGTATGTCTTAAATATTCCAATCAAACAACAATATAAGCAGCATAAGTGTAACGACTCGCAAATCCGCACGATTCAAGCTGGCAATAAACCACAACAAATTGAACAAAAAGATGGATAGTTATGGGAAAGAAAGAAGAAAGAAGAAGAGAAAAGAAAACTAAAACAACACAGAATCTCACAATCGCAGCGGAACAACATATAATATAATATCAATGATCTTTACAAAAGATAAACTGTATTATATATACATCCATAAGAGTAAAACAACATATCATTAATCATCAGCCTGGACAGTTATAACAACTTGTCCTCATAAATATTGATAATTTCAACAACAATGTAGCGGAAAAATAAACATATACATGAATACGACCTATGGACCTCCAACTCGTCTGCTGAAGCTCCAAACCATCCAAATCTAAATTTATAAATATGCCCAGTCTGACCTAAGCATTGAAAGAGAAGAACACCCGGATCAGTATGATAAACCAACATGAGAAAACACTTCTCAACTTAATTTTAAAGTTATCAGAAACTTTTCAAAACAAAGGTATCTCATAAGGCTACACCGCATATAAACACGGACGGGTTTTTACCTTACGATAGCCAAACATTTTTATCAGATTCTGTTATATTATACCAGTGTCTAGTACAAAAATAATATTAATCATAGCCGAAATTATTACCATTATTAAATTCAAACATACTAGAATCTACAACTAAAACCGCAAGTGTAACGACCCGATATTTTCAACCATTCGCATCCATTATAAGTGTATAGGTAGACACTCATGCCGGAATTGAATTTCTCAAAATACCACGTTGTAAATAAAATTTGGCAAATCTCAGAATATACAGTAAATAAATATAATCACAGATCACAAACACAGAGTAAAATAATGCAGCGGAAGTAAAAGAAATAGTAGTTCATGAAGCTACTATATAAATATATCAGAGTTACATAAGATATAACAGAAGAAATAGAGTACAATAGAAGTCTCAATACAATAACCAAGTACAAGCTGAGTAGAACAACGGAATTGAAATAGATAGGACATGACAAGCAGATAATCTCCAGCGATTCAAATCTCCAAGAGAGTGGAAATCCAAATCTGTGAATAACTCAGGCTGACCCGAGCGTAAAGAAAAACACAAAACACTCAAGTCAGGACAATATATACTTATATAATGTAAACCAACTCAAGTGAACTGTAATAAAGGTACAAGTAACTTAAAGAATGCTTGGGATCGCCCATTCTTTAAGGATCCGTTAAACTATTTACTATGTAGTAATATACGCTATATACAGTAGTGTCTAATTAGTAAAGTATAATCATATAGAAAATAGCGTTAAGGGGATGGTGAACCTTAACGCGGTCGGATCTTTAAACCAAAATCGTAGTGGGCTCGATATGGTAGGTGACACGGCACACAAGGCAATGCCAGGGTAGATATACCAATTACGCATCCGGACTGGTGGTGACGCATAGCAGCCACTACCGCCCACCTCGAACAACACTCCCAAATCAAGGGTGCGCACCAAATCAATCACAAGTAATAGAATGGTATCGAAGAAGTGTGTCCGATAAGAGGTGCTACCTCCTTGGTCCGTCAATCGCTCCTGTTTTAGCCACCATATGCCAACTCACGGGAGTTGGGTCCACGTATATACCTTTAGGATCATCGCCACCATCCTACTTCATTCTGGAAACTCCACCGCGTACACAGTTGTCAAAGTGGTTTTCGATATCGACAGAGATTATGTCCATATCTGATCCCGGTCTCTTTAACAACCAATCGTTATTATAACCCGTGGTTATAATTTAAAACAGTTTATACTTCAAAATAGAATATCATTTCAAATCCAAATCTTTATCAAAATAAAGATTAAATAATTCCAAACCATGTCAATATATTTAAAATATCATATCATTTCAAAACTTCATATCAAATCATTTTAATATATCAAAATATCATATCTCTCCAAAACTTCATTTCAAATCATTTTAATATATCAAAATATCAATCTTTCCAAAACTTCATTTCAAATCATTTTAATATATCAAAATATCAATCTTTCCAAAACTTCATTTCAAATCATTTTAATATACCAAAATATCATTTGAGTTCAAATCTAAATATTCAACTTTAAATACCTTTTAAATTTAAAGATATAATTCATTTATTATCATTTCAAGTCACCTTTTAAATAGTTTATATTTCAATTAAAATAATTCATTTAAACCATTTAAAAGTGTAATTATTATACTTTCAAATCAAGTATTAAAATTTCCAAAGTTTCAATTCAATTCAATCATTTATTTCAATTAAATTTCCATAGACCATTTCAAATCTTATAAATTTCAAATATAGATTTAATCCACAAAATAACTATTCAAATTATAAAATAAATTCCAAAGCTTTATTATCCTATATTTCATAAGTCCAATATCTTTTAAATAGATTCAAATTACAAGTAAACCAAATATTTTTCATACTAATATAAACTTCAATTATTTATTCCAAGATTTAATATCATTTCAAATTCCTTTCAAAATATCAAAATATCATCTATTTAATTTAAATTTAAATACCATTTAATCACATTTCAAAATAGCTGTATTTCCCAAATCAACTATTCCATTTAAATCATTTAAAGTCAATTCATTATATTTAATAATTAAATATTTAATTCCCAAAATTTAATCATTTTCAAAGATCATTTATTCATTTAAGTTTATTAAAACGATGAAAATTCAACTTTCGCAGCACTTAGGAAATGCTAGGAAATGTTATGTTTTAAAACAGTTCATTAACAAAAGACGGCATTTAAAATGCTGTAATATCTTAATTTAGTTTCAACTAAAATTTTAGTTAAATTTAACAACTATAGTACTAACAAAGTGCTATAATAACTCTTAGTTCAAATTTGCTATTTGGTTCATTTAAAACAACTACAGCATTTTCCAATGCTATAATATCTTTACATTAAATTTCAAAAATGATGTCAAATCAAATTCAGAGTTTTATTTACAATTTCACACACAATTAACTTTTAATATAAATCATTTTAACTTATAAAATCATATATTTTCACTTTTAAAAACAATCATTTAAATACCTTTATTTCTATGGTTTTATAAAGTCCAATTTCCATACAGAAATCAAATTAAATAACAATTAAATTTTCATTTCTTTAATTAAATTCTTAACTTAACCACTAAGTTTAAATTTCCAAAATATAACTTATTTCCATTTATTTTACTTAATTAATATTTCACTTTTAAACAAATTTCACAAAAATTCAATCTAAGTTATATTTCCAAATTCAGCTTAAATATTCATTTATTTCATATTTTAAGTTATACAAAATCATTAACACTTTATAAAATCATTATTTCTTAATAAAATCATTAAATTCATTTTTAAGTCAAATTTGTCATATATTCTTACTTTACATAAATTCCATTTATAAACAAAATCATAAATTCCAAAATTAACTTATGTTTCAAATTCTACTTCACCCTTTACTTAATTCACTTATTTAATTTGTAGAAAATCACAAATATTTTATAGAAATCATTTTAATAAAGTTTAAATCAAAATATCATCATATTTACATTTTTTAAAATATTTTAAAATTTTAGAAAAAATATATAAACCACGGGTCTGTATATAATTTTCTAGCCTAGGTCAAGTGATACGGATATGTATCATTTCAATCCGCAGTTTACAAAGAAAAACCGGGTTTTATCATTTCAAACCCGCAATCCCAAGCAAAATAAATGAATTTGAAAACCGCTCAGGCCTATCATTTCAGCCCATAACGATTTTCCCTTATTCTAAAGTCCGTTCGGGTATGTATCATTTCAACCCATAGTGATTCTAATCTACAGGGAACTTGCAGTGTGATAAACAGATAAAAATGAACAGTACACAATATATAATAGTAACAGATGATATAACATGTGTATAAACAGGGGTGAACATCATATAATCATAATATAACAGTTATAACAGGATGATATAATTTTACAGATTCAAATGGTGTCAGTTTACTAGTTATATAAGTACACATCGTCTGGTGAGAATTACTCACTTGTTCGAGTTGGAGATGACAACCGCAAACACACGACAAAGATTTCCAGAGGCACGAAAGCACGACAATGATTTGAGATTGGAAGAGCCAAAGCTATACCCCTTGAAAACATTACACAAAACAAATATGAATTACAAACCAAAATATTACAAACAATGCTAGGAATAACTACACAATTCAAAGCTAGAGCTTTTGCACTTGCATTCAACCACTTATACTTCAGCTATGGCCCAGAAAGGCACTGTAATGGGATGGTTTTGGATCAGGTTTGGATCAGGTTCAGGTCATATAGGGGTCGGCCATAGCAATATAAAGAGGAGATGAAGGATATGTGCTTGAATTTCAAAACAAGGCAACACAACTACAAGCAACAACATAGATTTCAAGGCCTAAATGGGTTCGGCCAAGGGACTATTGGGCATGGCCTGATCTGGAAGGATCAACTACAGGTGCTACAGAGGTCCAAGGCTCAGGTTGTGGCTGGTGGTGGTGGTGTTCGGCCTGCCAAAGTGGAGGAGAAAGGTGGTGGAACAAGTTAGGCTAGGCTACGAACATTTAGGTGGAGTCTTGTTCATTTTTAGGTGGGTCTTCTTCATAAAGGGGCACGGCCATGGCTTGGGGCTGGGCTGGAGGAGGTGTTGACCAGATTTGGTAGTGGTGGAGGAGGCCAAGGTGGAGGAGGAAGGAGGAGCTGAGCATAGAAGGTGAGAAAACAAGTGCAAAATCATAAGAAAACAAGTAGAAATTGCATTGAAAAGAAGAAATTTTTTACAAAGCTTTACTTCAGGTTAATGACCGAATTTTTTAGTGATTGATAAGTTTTATTTACATGAAAATGAAGTGAGGAAGTGGCTGAAATAATGAGAAAAGAATCGGCCAAAATTGATTGCAAGTGGAGGTTGAGAAAATGAAGAGTTTTGAAGGTGAAAAGCCTTAAGTTTTGTAACTTTTTAAACCTTTGACATTTCCTTTTCTTTTTAATTTTATATAAACAAAATAAACTCAGAAATATGTTTTACAAACCGAAACTAAGTAAAAATATAAGAAAATAAATAATTAATTTTAAGGAAAATATAAAAAGAATGAAAGAAATTACTTAAAAATACAAAACAGTGTCCGGAAATTACAAATAAATCACTACTAATCTTGGAAAAATATCCACTTCATTTTAAAAATATTATGAAGTGAAAATTTGAAATAAAATAATTTATTTATCATTTCCAAAATAAAATAAATAATTAAATTGGAGAAAAATATAAAAAGGAATAAAGAAATTGTTTAAAAATAGCAAACAGGACATAAAATTTACAAGAAAATTACCAATGGCTTTGGAAAATTATTTACTCCATTTTAAAAATATTATAAGACAAAATTTTGAAATAAAAATGACTTTTAAAACATTTTCAAAGTGAATAAATAATTAAATTTTAATTATATAACTAAATTAAGAAAATAGCAAAGAAATGGAAACTAGGTTTTAAAATTAGAAAATAAATTCAATAAACTTTAGAAAAATTATACTATCACTTTAAAATTATTAAAAGATAAAAATATACATAAAATAACATATTAACACATATTAAAATAAAATATGACCAAGAAAAATATAATTTAAAATAGACAATATTGCTAAATACATCAGTTTACACACAATATTGAAATACACATAACTTTTACAGTTTAACTCCATTTTCAACGAAACAAAAAGCAGTGTTCAAGTTATTACATCTATTTTCAAAATAAAAGATAAATTTTAAGATTTTATATAATTTAAATTTGAAGTTTAAAAGCCAAAGATTGAACTGTTTGAACAGAAATTCACTTTTCAGTAAACTAACCAATTTATACTAGTTTGAACTATAAATCACATAATAATCAACATTTGTAATTAAAATGAAATGTTTGAAATAGAACAAGTTTAAAATAATTTGAAATAAAAATAAAGTCAAAATTAAAATATATGCAAAATCTAGGGTTGTTACACTCTCCCCCACTCAAAACTTTTCGTCCTCGAAAAGGAATGAAGTACGGGAAAGCACAGAAAAAAATAGAGTGAAATAAGATTAAGACAGGATGACAAGGAGATTGAGATTATACCTAACAACTATTTTTATAGGTAAGTTTAACAAGGTGGATGGCAAGCAATGCTCATATTAAACTAAGTACCAAAGATTATTAAAGATTATAGAAAGATTTCTAAATAGAAAGATTATAAAAAGATGCCTATACCAGTTTGTAGCAAGATGAGGAAAATAAGAATAACCAAAAGACAGTTTGAAAACAAAATAAGATAATGAGTTTGAAAAACAAAATAAGATAATAGGTTTGAAATTTCCATGGTTTCAGTTTGAATTGATAATTAATTTTACACAAGTTAAATAAATCTTACTATCTCTAATTTCATTATCTTATCATCTAATTTCTTAAACCAACAATTTCAAAAATCATGGATTTGCAAAAATCATTTATTATACTCATAATGTACTTAATAAATTTAATTCCTCTTTATTCCTAATTAAAATTAAATTTATCCCTCTCAATCTATTTTATCACTTATGTTAAATATACTTACACTTATTATAACTGCTTTAATTTATTTTTAGTTCCTTTAACATCATTTATATTGTAGATTATTCAATTAACCTTTTATTCTATTTACCTTTGTTAATCTTTTTATAACCAAAATTTAAGTGTATAACATTTATTATAACCACTCAAATTTTATTTATAAAACCCTTTTATATTGTATATTATCCAATTACATGGTTAACTTCTGAAAATTAAGGTAAGTTATATTGGAATGCAATTGAGAATTTATACAAATAAAACTTTCTAAAATTTAAATACAATATAAACATTCTAATTCAATCATTTCAAGCTTGAATATTTATTCAAAATTTTGATTTTTCTTTTTTTATACTTGAAGTTATTATTTAAGATAGAATTTAAGAATGAAATTTCTGATTCCTTTCAAACCATTTAGAGATATATAAATGTATGTACATAATTTGTCAAATCAAATTTAAATCATATATCTATATATATTATAAATCAAATCATATTTTAGAAATTCAAATCAATTAGTTTTCTCAAAACAAAACTGTAGCAAGACTACAGAATGGTTTCTTCACTTCGAAACTCGAAAATGAATGTCGATGATGCTGCAGTCATCACCGAAATTATTTTCCAGTGACAAAGAGAAGAGCACAAAATTTTAAACTTTAAAATTCTTTGGAAACAAATTTCTATTCGAAAATACTTTAAATAATATATCCCTTTTAAAACTTTAAACACAAAGTTTGAAATCATAAGAAACTAAATTCTCAAATTCTTGATTTAAATTCATTTCAGTTCCCAAATCAAATTTATAAACAACTATTTATAAATTCATTTATAGAATGATATATCAAGTATTATCATTTCAAAAAAATCAATTTATTAAGTTCCATAATATTTGCTTATATCAAAATTTATTTCATTAACCAAATTTTAAAATAATATTGTGTTAGTTTGTTCTGTCAAAGTGTTTTAGAAATCCTATCGATAGCGTTGATCAGACGAATTGATCGGAAGCCCAAATCAACATCAACAACTCAAACAACACAATATATAAAACAAACATAAATTTACAAGTAAAAATTCAAAATGTTTGGAGATAGTTTGGAAACAAAGACAAGATGATTAATTAACAAAATATAAAGATGGATAAGCTTAGGTAAATCGCGGGCAACCTTAACGGGTCAACCGTGACTTAGTGAATAAGATCAATGTGGATTTTTCCAAGGTAAATCTACATTCGATCTCAAGAGATAGAGTTTGGAGTAATAAAAGATATTAGCATCTAAACCAAGGATAGATATAAATCTCTGGTGAATCGATGCAAATTTGTAAAGGAGTTTCCCCCTTTACCAGAAAATTAGAATATTGGCGAGACAGCCAATTCACTATAAAGATCATTCGAAGTGGAGTTATGTGATACTCCAAAATCAAAAGAAGAGGAATAGTGAGGGACAAGAATGAATTTTGGAACCGTAGGGAACGTTCCAAAAATTCAAAGGAAATTCGAATCAAGAGGAAAAGATTCAAACTCGCACGAAAGTGATTCTGTAAATAAATCTACTCCATATGCTGAGTTTTGCCTCAAAGCCAAAGCTCTAATACCAACTGTAACGACCCGATATTTTCAACCATTCGCATCCATTATAAGCGTATAGGTAGACACTCATGCCGGAATTGAATTGCTCAAAATACCGCGTTGTAAATAAAATTTGGCAAATCTCAGAATATACAGTAAATAAATATAATCACAGATCACAGACACAGAGTAAAATAATGCAGCGGAAGTAAAAGAAATAGTAGTTCATGAAGCTACTATATAAATATATCAGAGTTACATAAGATATAACAGAAGAAATAGAGTACAACAGAAGTCTCAATACAATAACCAAGTACAAGCTGAGTAGAACAACGGAATTGAAATAGATAGGACATGACAAGCAGATAATCTCCAGCGATTCAAATCTCCAAGAGAGTGGAAATCCAAATCTGTGAATAACTCAGGCTGACCCGAGCGTAAAGAAAAACACAAAACACTCAAGTCAGGACAATATATACTTATATAATGTAAACCAACTCAAGTGAACTGTAATAAAGGTACAAGTAACTTAAAGAATGCTTGGGATCGCCCATTCTTTAAGGATCCGTTAAACTATTTACTATGTAGTAATATACGCTATATACAGTAGTGTCTAATTAGTAAAGTATAATCATATAGAAAATAGCGTTAAGGGGATGGTGAACCTTAACGCGGTCGGATCTTTAAACCAAAATCGTAGTGGGCTCGATATGGTAGGTGACACGGCACACAAGGCAATGCCAGGGTAGATATACCAATTACGCATCCGGACTGGCGGTGACGCATAGCAGCCACTACCGCCCACCTCGAACAACACTCCCAAATCAAGGGTGCGCACCAAATCAATCACAAGTAATAGAATGGTATCGAAGAAGAGTGTCCGATAAGAGGTGCTACATCCTTGGTCCGTCAATCGCTCCTGTTTTAGCCACCTTATGCCAACTCACGGGAGTTGGGTCCACGTATATACCTTTAGGATCGTCGCCACCATCCTACTTCATTCTGGAAACTCCACCGCGTACACAGTTGTCAAAGTGGTTTTCGGTATCGACAAAGAGTATGTCCATATCCGATCCCGGTCTCTTTAACAACCAATCGTTATTATAACCCATGGTTATAATTTAAAACAGTTTATACTTCAAAATAGAATATCATTTCAAATCCAAATCTTTATCAAAATAAAGATTAAATAATTCCAAACCATTTCAATATATTTAAAATATCATATCATTTCAAAACTTCATTTCAAATCATTTCAATATATCAAAATATCATATCTTTCCAAAACTTCATTTCAAATCATTTTAATATATCAAAATATCAATCTTTCCAAAACTTCATTTCAAATCATTTTAATATATCAAAATATCAATCTTTCCAAAACTTCATTTCAAATCATTTTAATATATCAAAATATCAATCTTTCCAAAACTTCATGTCAAATCATTTTAATATATCAAAATATCAATCTTTTCAAACTTCATTTCAAATCATTTTAATATACCAAAATATCATTTGAGTTTAAATCTAAATATTCAACTTTAAATACCTTTTAAATTTAAAGATATAATTCATTTATTATCATTTCAAGTCACCTTTTAAATAGTTTATATTTCAATCAAAATAATTCATTTAAACCATTTAAAAGAGTAATTATTATACTTTCAAATCAAGTATTAAAATTTCCAAAGTTTCAATTCAATTCAATCATTTATTTCAATTAAATTTCCATAGACCATTTCAAATCTTATAAATTTCAAATATAGATTTAATCCACAAAATAACTATTCAAATTATAAAATAAATTCCAAAGCTTTATTATCATATATTTCATAAGTCTAATATCTTTTAAATAGATTCAAATTACAAGTAAACCAAATATTTTTCATACTAATATAAACTTCAATTATTTATTCCAAGATTTAATATCATTTCAAATTCCTTTCAAAATATCAAAATATCTTTTCAAAATATCATCTATTTAATTTAAATTTAAATACCATTTAATCACATTTCAAAATAGTTGTATTTCCCAAATCAACTATTCCATTTAAATCATTTAAAGTCAATTCATTATATTTAATAATTAAATATTTAATTCCCAAAATTTAATCTTATTCAAAGATCATTTATTCATTTAAGTTTATTAAAACGATGAAAATTCAACTTTCGCAGCACTTAGGAAATGCTAGGAAATGTTATGTTTTAAAACAGTTCATTAACAAAAGATGGCATTTAAAATGCTGTAATACCTTAATTTAGTTTCAACTAAAATTTTAGTTAAATTTAACAACTATAGTACTAACAAAGAGCTATATTAACTCTTAGTTCAAATTTGCTATTTGGTTCATTTAAAACAACTACAGCATTTTCCAATGCTGTAATATCTTTACATTAAATTTCAAAAATGATGTCAAATCAAATTCTCAGTTTTATTTACAATTTCACACACAATTAACTTTTAATATAAATCATTTTAACTTATAAAATCGTATATTTTCACTTTTAAAAACAATCATTTAAATACCTTTATTTCTATGGTTTTATAAAGTCCAATTTCCATACAGAAATCAAATTAAATAACAATTAAATTTTCATTTCTTTAATTAAATTCTTAACTTAACCACTAAGTTTAAATTTCCAAAATATAACTTATTTCCATTTATTTTACTTAATTAATATTTCACTTTTAAACAAATTTCACAAAAATTCAATTTAAGTTATATTTCCAAATTCAACTTAAATATTCATTTATTTCATATTTTAAGTTATACAAAATCATTAACACTTTATAAAATCATTATTTCTTAATAAAATCATTAAATTCATTTTTAAGTCAAATTTTTCATTTATTCTTACTTTACATAAATTCCATTTATAAACAAAATCATAAATTCCAAAATTAACTTATATTTCAAATTCTACTTCACCCTTTACTTAATTCACTTATTTAATTTGTAGAAAATCACAAATATTTTATAGAAATCATTTTAATAAAGTTTAAATCAAAATATCATCATATTTACATTTTTTAAAATATTTTAAAATTTTAGAAAAAATATATAAACCACGGGTCTGTATATAATTTTCTAGCCTAGGTCAAGTGATACGGATATGTATCATTTCAATCCGCAGTTTACAAAGAAAAACCGGGTTTTATCATTTCAAACCCGCAATCCCAAGCAAAATAAATGAATTTGAAAACCGCTCAGGCCTATCATTTCAGCCCATAACGATTTTCCCTTATTCTAAAGTCCGTTCGGGTATGTATCATTTCAACCCATAGTGATTCTAATCTACAGGGAACTTGCAGTGTGATAAACAGATAAAAATGAACAGTACACAATATATAATAGTAACAGATGATATAACATGTGTATAAACAGGGGTGAACATCATATAATCATAATATAACAGTTATAACAGGATGATATAATTTTACAGATTCAAATGGTGTCAGTTTACTAGTTATATAAGTACACATCGTCTGGTGAGAATTACTCACTTGTTCGAGCTGGAGATGACAACCACAAACACACGACAAAGATTTCCAGAGGCACGAAAGCACGACAATGATTTGAGATTGGAAGAGCCAAAGCTATACCCCTTGAAAACATTACACAAAACAAATATGAATTACAAACCAAAATATTACAAACAATGCTAGGAATAACTACACAATTCAAAGCTAGAGCTTTTGCACTTGCATTCAACCACTTATACTTCAGCTATGGCCCAGAAAGGCACTGTAATGGGATGATTTTGGATCAGGTTTGGATCAGGTTCAGGTCATATAGGGGTCGGCCATAGCAATATAAAGAGGAGATGAAGGATATGTGCTTGAATTTCAAAACAAGGCAACACAACTACAAGCAACAACATAGATTTCAAGGCCTAAATGGGTTCGGCCAAGGGACTATTGGGCATGGCCTGATCTGGAAGGATCAACTACAGGTGCTACAGAGGTCCAAGGCTCAGGTTGTGGCTGGTGGTGGTGGTGTTCGGCCTGCCAAAGTGGAGGAGAAAGGTGGTGGAACAAGTTAGGCTAGGCTACGAACATTTAGGTGGAGTCTTGTTCATTTTTAGGTGGGTCTTCTTCATAAAGGGGCACGGCCATGGCTTGGGGCTGGGCTGGAGGAGGTGTTGACCAGATTTGGTGGTGGTGGAGGAGGCCAAGGTGGAGGAGGAAGGAGGAGCTGAGCATAGAAGGTGAGAAAACAAGTGCAAAATCATAAGAAAACAAGTAGAAATTGCATTGAAAAGAAGAAATTTTTTACAAAGCTTTACTTCAGGTTAATGGCCGAATTTTTTAGTGATTGAGAAGTTTTATTTACGTGAAAATGAAGTGAGGAAGTGGCTGAAAGAATGAGAAAAGAATCGGCCAAAATTGATTACAAGTGGAGGTTGAGAAAATGAAGAGTTTTGAAGGTGAAAAGCCTTAAGTTTTGTAACTTTTTAAACCTTTGACATTTCCTTTTCTTTTTAATTTTATATAAACAAGATAAAATCAGAAATATGTTTTACAAACCGAAACTAAGTAAAAATATAAGAAAATAAATAATTAATTTTAAGGAAAATATAAAAAGAATGAAAGAAATTACTTAAAAATACAAAACAGTGTCCGGAAATTACAAATAAATCACTACTAGTCTTGGAAAAATATCCACTTCATTTTAAAAATATTATGAAGTGAAAATTTGAAATAAAATAATTTATTTATCATTTCCAAAATAAAATAAATAACTAAATTGGAGAAAAATATAAAAAGGAATAAAGAAATTGTTTTAAAATAGCAAACAGGACATAAAATTTACAAGAAAATTACCAATGGCTTTGGAAAATTATTTACTCAATTTTAAAAATATTATAAGACAAAATTTTGAAATAAAAATGACTTTTAAAACATTTTCAAAATGAATAAATAATTAAATTTTAATTATATAACTAAATTAAGAAAATAGCAAAGAAATGGAAACTAGGTTTTAAAATTAGAAAATAAATTCAATAAACTTTAGAAAAATTATACTATCACTTTAAAATTATTAAAAGATAAAAATATACATAAAATAACATATTAACACATATTAAAATAAAATATGACCAAGAAAAATATAATTTAAAATAGAAAATATTGCTAAATACATCAGTTTACACACAATATTGAAATACACATAACTTTTACAGTTTAACTCCATTATCAATGAAACAAAAAGCAGTGTTCAAGTTATTACATCTATTTTCAAAATAAAAGATAAATTTTAAGATTTTATATAATTTAAATTTGAAGTTTAAAAGCCAAAGATTGAACCGTTTGAACAGAAATTCACTTTTCAGTAAACTAACCAATTTATACTAGTTTGAACTATAAATCTAATAATAATCAACATTTATATTTAAAATGAAATGTTTGAAATAGAACAAGTTTAAAATAATTTAAAATAAAAATAAAGTCAAAATTAAAATATATGCAAAATCTAGGGTTGTTACAGCAAGCTCATATTAGAGAATTGTTTTCCAATAAATGACCAGGTAAGGGACTACCTTTCGGTAGTACATCTCTAGAGAAATGTACCGAGGCCTGACTAATGGTCCTCTACCAACACCAGACCGGTCTACCTCTAACTAGATAGTACCGAATATGTCATTACCCTGGTCGTTACCGACCTATCCGAGAGCTCCTTTCGCATACACCACAATAATTTAAAATCCGACGTCATAGCGGGAATAAATATATCTAGAAGGGGATGATCATATCCTAATGGTTGCGAACCATATAGCCTTGCTGCATCTACCCTGTTTTAGCCATTTATGGGTGTGAGGCCTGAGGTAATGATTACCTTTCACATAGAACATCAACTTTCCACTTTGAATGCCATATTGCCAATCCACAATCATGCGACTAATTTCAACAAAAGAATAACTTCTGAGCTCGTACATCTCAAGAAAGGATGTTAAGCTAAGAGAAGTTACCTTCTTCGCCACCAAATAGATGATACTTTTCATAGAGATCAATCAAATGTGATATAAAATGCAATGTCAAACATAAGTCCATACAGGTCCAGAAACAAAACAAACCGAAGGAACTCTCCTACCACATCTTGTCAGGAATCAACCCTAGGATTAGTAGCGAGAAGACCTTGCATATCGAAGATTTTCATAACAAAGCACTACAGCCACCATATATATGGTGTGCATCACGGGTCTAGTGGCGAGTAGTCCTGCATCATGAAGATCTCCGTCTTCAATAAATCATCATCATAAACCTGCACTTTCAAACACATACGTTGGTCCAAAGTGGTTTTAGAATAAATCTGATCCCGATCTCTCTGGACCAATAATGATAAGAGGACCTCAAGCTCATACGGAAACCAAGTTTTGTAGACTTATCACGTTTGCAACTCTCAAACTTGCTATCCTTCAGCCAAGAAGGAAGCCCGGTAAATTGGAGTACCATAGTCACCCCGCACTACTCGAATCAACATTCTTAACCTAAACGATAATCAAGCCTACATAGTTGGCCTCGTGCTAAGTGCACGACTAATCAGTTCCCACATCAAGTCAAGGAACCAAAAATGGCCAAATTTAATAGTCGGTTATTTAACTATCAAAGCAACAAATAAAAACTAGCACGTAAGCAGTCACTAGGCCCATTTAATTAGCTTTTATTAATTAGATCACATTCCAAATATTTACTTCAAATTATCTTTAAAAAGATATCTTCTCAAAACCACTTCAACTATTCGATATTGGAAAACATTTCCATATACTTATATCAATGGTATGAGTATATTTAATAACACTACCATTTTAGAAACACACTAAATTAATTTCTATAACCGTACAACTCCCAAGTTCATATGCCTTCGAATGGGTGTTAAGTATAAGAAGCAATGCTTCCTATACCACCAAGCCTTTAGTATGATCATAAGAACTAATTTGTGTATTTTACAATGGAAGGTCAAAACACAATTCATTGGATCAAAACGAATGTTGCGTAAAACATCATTACAACAACCCGAAAATATTAGTATAGGGATTCGATAAATTATATATATATATATATATATATATCCCGTATACTATATAAAACATTTCCTTTTGGAAATCATTTACTATAACAACAGTGTTATTGTCCATGCCTTCCTCACTTTTTCAAAAACGTCTATTACAACTATAAATGTTAAAATCTATGTTTTCATCACTTAACACATTTTAAATCACTTTTAAAAGCTATCTTATTCCATTTGAAATTATTATTTTCAAAACATTACTTTTAAAGGTTATCATTTTTAAAAGCCATTAAACTCCATATTTAAATTTCAACATTAATCATTTCTATATTTACAAAACTATGGTTTTAAATCTCCTTTTTTATTTTATAAAGCTTCTTTTATAATATCTCTTTATTTAAAAAAATTCTATTTATAAATCCATTGTTTTCTAAATCACATTTATTATAAAAATCCATTTTATATATATATATATATATATATATATATATATATATATATTCTTGCACAAATCATGGTGAACCAAGACATTGAGGCGGGAACGGTTACTGACCACCTCCCCCAAAACCGCCTGATATACCCGCCGCAGCAACCTTGAACCCCCCTCCACCGGCCGGTAGCAACCCCAGGGAAAGTAGCGCTGCCCCAAACACTGCCAATTCAAACCAGGCTACTCGCCCTTCCCACGCTGGTAATTCTACAACTACCGCTGCTTCTAGATTAGAGGCGATAGTTTTTGGCAACGCCTGGCGTCGATCCTGGGTGGACAAAGTAAAGTCATATGGTTCTAACAGAGAAGCGGACGTAACAGATTTAACATATTTCCCTCCCACGCATGATGGAGATGTGAAAAAAAGTATGCTACCAGAAACTGTTTTCACTGCTGCAATTGATAAATGGAAACATACTCTAGTTGTTTATATTTTGGGTAGAATACCATAGTATGCTAATTTCAAGGGTTTCATGGAGAAAACTTGGAAGCCTAGTGGAATGTATGGTTTGTTTTACAAAAAGAATGGATTTATATTCATCAAATTATATAATTCTGATGACTGTAACAAAATCATCCAATCAGATCCTTACACTATTGGCTCAAGAATTCTTATCATCAAAAAATGGAAACCTGGAATTGAAATCACTAAAGACACATTTTCCACTATCCCTATATGGGCACGTTTAATGGATCTCAAACCAGAATATTGGAGAAATGAAGGCATTAGCAGGATCACGAGTGTGCTCAGTCGACCCATTCGAATGGAATCTACTACAGCGTTAGAAAATAGACTAAATTACGCACGTGTACTTGTTGAAGTGAATGTAGATTTTGATTATCCTTCTATTATTCAACTACAGTTATATAGTGGAGTTTCAGACAGTGTATATGTTGAATATGAACATAAAATCATTTCATGCTCCACATGCA
Source organism: Allium fistulosum (assembly GCA_030737815.1). Lineage (NCBI taxonomy): Eukaryota > Viridiplantae > Streptophyta > Magnoliopsida > Asparagales > Amaryllidaceae > Allium > Allium fistulosum. Next base: position 94,335,518 of record CM060905.1, read on the forward strand.
AACTCTACGGCCACTTAGATTCTACATGTAACATATCTACTAAAAAGGAATGGAAACAAAAAAGTACAACATCGATTGAAAGCGTTTTACAATCCTCATCAACAGATACAACAAACAAGGAGCAAACTTCTGATGGTGAACCTAATCCTGGTAAAAATGCGGCTGAACCAAGCATTCCCCTGCACAATTCGTTTGCCTTACTCCAACAATCCGACCTTCCAGCCAATTCGACAGATGACCTTGATATACCTTGTTCTGCATCCACATCTATATCGCCTTCCCTTGCATCAAAGTCACGTGTATATGAAACCGAAGCATCAGAGAGTATATTGCAAGAAAATGAAAGTAAATTTGACGAAACTACGGACAGTGTTAATTTTATTAAGAACATAGCACATCACATTCAAGACACTGGTACCAAAACAGATCCAGTAATTAATGTCTCCCCCATGGTATCGAAGAACCCTACATACTTGAAGAAGCAGGAAACTTCAGCGAATCCCAAAGTTCCAACTCATGCTCCTCCTAAAAGAACTACTCGGAGCGCATCGGTTGGTAAATGAATATTATGACTTGGAACATTAGAGGTATGAATACGGATGACAAAATCAATCATGTATTCACACTTCTAAATTCCCACAAGCTTACTTTGTTAAGCTTAGTGGAGACTAAACTTTCTTCCATCAACACTGACAAACTGAAAGACAAATTTTCAACTTGGCATTTATTGAACAATAATGACATCAGTAGTAAGGGTCGAATTCTAGTACTACTTGACAAATCAGTTTGGGAGTACGACGTACTATCCAAGTCCCAACAGCATATAACTTACTTGCTGTCTAATAAAGGGGGTCTGTAGTTTTATTGCACAAGCGTGTATGCGAGTAACTCTTTTAATGAGCGTCAAAAGCTATGGGATTCGCCATGTATTGATGCTTCTACAATAGAGTCTCCATGGCTTGTCATGGGGGATTTTAATAATGCTCTTAACTCACAGGATAAGAAAGGAGGTTTACCTATCCCCTTTTCCTATTTGAATTCTTTTAAAAACTGTCTTTACTTGTGGTCTGGTCGAATCTACATTACAGGGATGTAAATATACGTGGAGACGTAGAGGAATTGCAACGAACATAGATAAAATACTTGTTAATTTTGAATTTGTATCTATGTTCCCGTAACTCAGCACCATAGTCTTGCCTTCTTCTATAAGCGACCACACCCCTATTTTGGTTTCTTTTAGCACTACTAACCATCAACGGAAAATAGTTCCATGTCGCTATATGAAAAATTGGTGCTACTTTGAAGGGTATGCTCGCTATATAGAAAAAGGACTGTCTACTACTACATGGGGCTTCCCATCATATATTTTGCTACATAAATTAAAGACAGTTAAGTCTGAACTGAAAACTTGGCACAGATAAAGAGCACATGGCGATAATATTACTGCACCACAAAAGGAGTTCGACTCCATATTTTATCAACTAGACCAATCACCAGAGAATGTTTTGCTGTACGATAATATGTATTATATGGGCCAGCAGCTTAATGATCAACTTTGCAAATAGTATGAGATACTGAAACAACAAAGCAAAGTATGGTGGCTACAAAAAAGGAGACTGAAACACCAAGTATTTTTATGCTAAAATGTCTATGAGAAGGCATAAAAATAAAATACGTGCCTTAATGGATTCACAAGGAAATTTTATTTATGACAGCAACGGTATTCAAGATGAGGCTATTGCATACTATCAATTTTTATTTAAAGGTGACACAACCACTGTTTATCCTTCTATTTCCACACGTGTGCAACTTAATGACTTGGGGAGGGAATACTTATCTGCCCCAGTTACTTTGGAGGAAATTAAAGCGGCTGTTTTCTCCATCGATGACTACAAAAGTCCGGGACCTGATGGATTCTCAGCTAAATTCTATAAGCTACATTAGGATGACTTGCATGAAGACATTTACCAATCGGTGTCAGAGATTTTCCACATGAAAAAACTGCTACATGGAGTAAATCACAATTTTGTTACTTTGATATCCAAAAAAGATAAGCCCTAATCTATATCAGATTATAGGCCTATTTCTTGTGCATATGTTTTTTATAAAATAATCTCTAAGATCATTTGCAATCGAATTAAATGGGTTTTGCCGGTGTTGATTGCAGAAAATCAATCACCATTTATTCTGGGTAGAAACATTAGTGGGAACGTGTTGCTTGCTCATGAACAAATTCGTGATTTTACAAAGCGGGGTAAACCAAAAATGTGCATAAAAATTGACTTGCGAAAAACTTATGATATGGTGAATCGTAATTTTGTTTGTCACATGCTTATGTCTTTTGGTTTCCTTACATCTATTATACAACTAATCAACGAGTGCATTTCAACCCCTACTTTTTCCATAATGATTGATGGTCGATCACATGGTTTTATTTCTTCAAATAGAGGGCTACGGCAGGGTGACTCGCTATCCCCATATTTGTTTTGCATTGCTATGGAATATTTCACACTACTTATGGAAGAGGGTATGACAGACAAGTTTCTACAGCCCATTTCTAATATTCGACCTGCTATAACACATTTGTTGTATGCCGATGATGTCATGATTTTCCTAGCTACTACAGTAAATAATGCTGCTTACATGAATTATATTTTTTCTGTTATGGAAGACACTGTTGGTCTACATATTAATCAAACCAAGTCTCAAGCTTTTTTCAGTATAGGTGCAGTAAACAAAACTGAAGTTTCTACTATTCTAGATATTCTAGAGAAGAGTTTACCTATCAAGTATCTCGGTGTTCCACTTACTTCAGAATATATCCATGCTACTCATTGTGCCCCCCGCTATAGAAAATCGGTTCCAAATTAGATGGTTGGGATAGTAAGTTGCTAACAACAACTGGTCGAGCAGAACTTATTCACAACACTATAACTCCTACTGTCATGTATTGGCTATTAATTTATCATTTACCAGTTTCAGTTCTGAAAAAAATTGATAAACTATGCACGGACTTTTTCTGGAAAGGTAAAATGCATAAGATATCATGGGATACCTTATGCAAGCCCAAATCTGAAGGGGGCATTAGCCTCAGAAAATTCATTGATCTAACTATTACTGCTAGAATCAAACTGCTTTGGAATTTGTTGACTACTGACTGCCTCTGGTCAAGATGGATGGGGTCAAAATATTTATCGAAGTCAAATATTTGGGTGCTGGCAGTACAAATTTTTTTCAGGTACTTTTAAATCAATTTTAAGGCAACGCGATGTTGCTGCTAAGATTATGAACCGTGTAATTGTCAACGGTGAGCATATGGATTTAAGGTTTGACCCGTGGATCAATCAAAAATCGTTAGTTGATCTTATTGGCTGGAATAGGGTATCTCTAAGAAATTCAGTTAACAATAAGGTGAGCCTGATTATACGAGATAGACAACTGCAACCTCTATCTCTGTCAGAAACTAGGGAAGTTTCTTCGGAGATTTTACAAGTTAAACTAAGTCGAGATGACTTTTCGGATTACTGGACTATTACCAATCAACAAAAATTTGTTTTTGCATCTATTTGGGATGAAATTCGGCTACATAAAGAAAAGGATGATAACTACTTATTAATTATGCATAATATAACAGCAAGGAAATTCTCTTTTACTACGTTTTTGGCCTACAAACAAAATTTGCCTAACGCAGATAGACTGGTGAATTGGGGAATGAATGTTGAAACTCACTGCTTGCTTTGTAACAATCATAATGAATCTCATGCTCATCTATTTATGCAATGTAACTACAGTACTTATCTGTGGGACCGATTTTTCGGTATGCTAGATCTCCAACAAGACGCTGCGGTGACCTTGAGCCAGCGCCTATCCACTGTAAAGTGGAGCTTCCCTCTCAAATCGGCTTCTCAGCAGCTGGCATACGTGGAGACTTCCACATTGATTCACCACATATGGTCTAAGAGGGTCCACCGACGTTTTGAACACTAATCATGTTTGGAGGTACAAAGGCTGAAGCTCCTCGAGATTTATGTCAGGTTGCAGTTCGCACGCCGATTCCACCGGCGAAATTTAACATCAGTTGGAAGAGACAAATTGTTGAGATGGGGTATAGAATTGGGGGATTCTGGTTAGCTTCGTGTTTGACTATTCAAAGATATTTGATGCCCTTTTGTTTTCTTCGTATTGGGCTAGGCTGGATCGAACGAAGACAGATAGAGGTGTATTTTATTTTCAACCCAATAATGGGTCCATATTTCATCTTGTTTATTATTTTATGTTGCTTTTTTGTAATGTATTTGTCAACTATAATAGAGTTGTGATGTAATAGTGGATGTCGTGCTCTTTTTCCTTACCACAATGGTAAGGTTTTTTAAGGAAGCGAATCCTACTATTGTATGGTTCTATTTGTCCATTAATAAAGAACCTATCCTTTCAAAAAAATCCATTTATAAATCCATTCACCATATATCAATTACAAATCCATTTATATATATTTATAATTCCATCTATAATTTATTTAGATATGAGTAAACTCACCGAAATTAATTTTATAAGATATCGAATTGATTAAATTAATTAGTTAACTCGATTAATTTCTAACTGCATAATTAGTCACCTAATTATCTCCCTCGAATATTCTAATTCCTCTGGCCTGTACACGAACAAGATATGCATGCCGTGGCCGACTTTCACCCACTCTAACACGCACATCCCTTGACAAAACGAAGATCTGACGATTTCTACCAACTCCATATCTTATCCTCTCCGCCTCCAACCCAACCTCCTGAAGCCCGAAGTGCCCATGCAAAATGCGACTTTAAGCATCGACAGTCAACAGCAAAATGTCACGTCTGCCAAACCATGACTGCGCTTCTCCATTTTTGCACCACCACCTCACCTAAGCTCCACAAACTCAAATCCAACAACGTCATCAACTAAAACTTCTTAAACTCTCGAAATCACCAACCCTAATTCACATCCCTAAAGGTCGATCATTCCAAACTTGATTACAACCTCCTGAACTGTTATAGATTCCACGCCAAACTCTGCACAAGTTCTAAGGAACTAGTTTCAAGATTTTAAGTGGAGTGAGTGATTTTATTTCAATTTTTAAAGGTTGAGCTTGTTTTCGTTTCTGGTTTACATGAGAAATAAAAGGAATGGAGGGAAAAGCAAGTCAAAGATAAGTATTAAATTTTTATTTGTTTTACTCAATTTATAAACAATCAAGCACACCCCTTTAAACACAAAATAAATAAGATTTCTTAAGTTAAATGACTTTTGCAAGTTAACTAATATTCCCACTTATGTATCACATCCCAAGATTTTGACTAAACCTTTGGTTTTTGATTTTTGATTTAAAATAGTTTTAAAAAGAAGTATCTACAGTACCCCGTTACACATTTTTTCGCGTACGAACTGCGAATGATAGAAATAAAAATACGGTCGTGTGCCAAAATGCGCAACGATCACAAATTAACAATAAAATACATTGATTGTTTTATTCTGTGAAATTCAAAAAATACCATCATTTACCATAAAATGCGTCAAATGCAAATTTTATTACTTTCCAAATTAAAAACTATGGAAAAATCAAATTAATTAAATTAAAAATACGTCAATAGAAATTGAGTCGTTATATTTAAAATAAAATTTTTTATTATTTATTCGAATTATTTATTATTGCAAAAAAAATTACAAAATGAACTTACCGATATTATTTATTAATTTAAAAGGAGTTAAATAAGGTTATTAAATCCATTTAATTAATATTTAATTCATAATTAAAATATTTAAATAATCACTGTATTTGAATTTAAGTTATTTATATCTTAAAACACCAATTATTTAAATATTTAAAATTAGTTAAATATTCAAAATCAAAATGTTAAAATTTCGGAATGTTACATTCTCCCCCTTAAAAGAATTTCATTCACAAAATTCCCAAAGGAAGAAAATGTACCCAAACCCTTAAGGTTTAAAACTATTAATTAAAATTAGTTATATAACTTATTTGTTAAACACCAAATATTATGGAAAATTTCGACAGCACCCCCTTTACGCGGCTAGATCAGAAAACCACACTCGCCACAACTGGCCCAAACAAATTAAGAAAAACAAAAGCCAAGGGGCCTTCCGTATGTAGGGCATAAAATCATCAATAAATCACCAATATCAAAATCTACCCCGTACCTTTATGGCATTTGATTTATATTTTTGTAATTGCTTTATTATCTCGATGCAAATGCCGATGCACAAGAAATCAAATAGCAATCTCTTGGTTTTTAGTACTTACATAATTCAAAAAAGAATCATGCTGATAAAAGAGAAATATACTAGCAACATAAGCAAATATAACAACCATATGCAATATAAGTGCAGAAAATACCCGGTAATAGAATACTATGCATCCAAAAAAAATTCCAAAAGATAAATTTTAGAACTAAATACCCAGGATTTTATATTGAAAATATACTTTCAAATTCCTCCAAAGATAATAAATCAAAACTAAATCAATAATGACAACGAGGAGGCTCCTCCTACCGAAGCATGGTATAACTATAGAAATAAAACAACATGGAGCATCCAGCGTTATTCTAGTTCCTCTTGGAACAACAACTAGAGAAAAATATACCTTGCGCGCCTTCCAAATTGGAAAACTCCCTATCGCCCAACTTTAGTCATAGCCAAAAAATATATTTGAAAAATCAAATCACCAAAACTCCTTTCAAATATTCTGAAATAATAATACTTTATTAAAGCTTTCAAAATAATTTTATTATTATTTCTTTCACAAATTCTTTCGAAATCATTTCTTTCAAATGCACCGGGATTTAAGTCCTAACAAACAATAATTTTATAGACATAGCCTATAAAACCACACTATCAATCAATCAAATCCCATAAGGAAATAAGCTAACACTTAACATTATTTAAAACATCAAATGACTAACAAACAAGATTTAGCATTTTGCTTAGATTCACACTTTCTTAAGTCACATACTAAGTATACGAATATACTCAAGTGCATATGATATACATAAATCATTCATACACTATATTTGATTTGATCACTTGCTCAAATACATAGACTTTTAGTCACTTACTCGACCTCCCTAGAGCGGACTCTGATCAGGTTCCTTGATTCAAAACTTCTGTTCCCCTTGCATAGCCCTATACTATGATGGAAAACCTCAGTATCATATCAGAAATCCGAATTAAGTGTTCGCTGATAAGAATCAAGTAGGAAATCCTTTTTCGGACTGGTGTGAATCACCCTGAAGACATGTATTCAAATCCTAGATCCAAACCCTTGCGAATAAGATGATCTACGTATAACTTACGTACTAAATCTGATGGGTTTTCTAAATTACACCAATCTCTTTCTAAGTTACTTTCATTTTCACTTATATTTTTCATTAATAGTATTTCATTCAACACAAAAATTATTTATAAATTACTTCATAAATTTTCGCTTAAGTTTATGAACATGTGATAAAGACACAACTTTATAAAACATTAAATTAGAAACTTACTCCACTTTTATTTGCTTGTATAATACTCTTCTAATTCCTAAGAGTACATACAAAATGTTAATTTCATTTTACTTATTTATTATTTATTTTTATTTTCAAATTCAAATGGAGGCCCATGTTGAATATGCGAGTATATGATTTTTGTTTGATGATTATAAACACATATATATATATATATTCATTTAAATGCATTTATTAATGTACTATTTTATTTTTCACATAATTAATAAATATTTGCTGAATAAAATAAATAACACAGAGTTTAAATTCAAACAGATATTTTATTCAAACAGATATTTATTACAATTTTGAATAGTACAAATCTGAGCTCTCACTACATATATACACAATTTCAATTACATCACAATTTTTCATTTACAAATGCACCTCACTACATATCACTCATTCACTCGTATTTATCTTCAACTCTATTCCAGATTGAACCAGCATCTAAGCTATCTGCAAAAATATACACTAACGCAGTAAAATTGAAAATGAAATATTTTTACAGTATAAATAAAATGTATTTTGAAAATATTATTTGCCTCAGTTAGTTGGGTTGTTCGTCATCATTTAATTTTGAATTCATCATAAACAAACAACTTATGACATGCACAGTGTATCACTGTACATGCCACAAGGCCGTACACACCGATATACACTTGATAAAATTGCAGGGACAGGTGAGCACAAGGTCAAACCCAAATCAAAAGTTGGGTTCAACTCAAGTGAAATAAATATTAAGTCACGATATCAGCACAAGGTCAAACCCGAGCTATAAGCTGGATTCAACACATGTGCAATACAAAATCAAAAACAGAATGGTCAAGTTTTAATGACTGGAGCAAGGCCGATGAACCAATGTGTACTACAACAGTTCTGACCAAATACCAAGTTTCAACTCAAGCAATCAAGCTACAACATGAACCAATGGCCACAAATGCTCCAGACCAGACCAACAAGAAATGTGAAACAAAATAAAGATTCTAACATTTGTGTTCATATCAACCAAGTAGATCAACATCTCAAAACAACACTGCAACACTACTGATATAAGTGACTCAAGCCAAAACCAACATATACAATGCAAACTCAGTGCAACCCAGACTCAAAGCAAATCAGTAAGATATATGCTACAGCAATATGCAGTAAACTACAAACTGCACATGAACTACATGACTCGAAGTCCAGTGAAGAGTGCACATGTATACCAGACCAGGCAGCAAAACAAGCAGCCTGCACAAGTAGACTGTACATGAACAAAACCAAGTAATATATATATATATATGCAATTCGAAGCAATAAAACTCCAATATAGACCCGACAACAATGATGACCCAACAGGCTCACATAGACCAGATACAACATGCACCAGTGAAACAAAAATGAAGCAGTTCAATATCCAAGCAAGTGCAAGTACAACAGTGAATGGTGATCCACAAAGTGTACATGCAACCACGAACCCAAAGTACATTAAACAGTGGTGAACCATGAAGAGAACAAGACTGCATCAAGTAATCAAGTCAAGCAGAACGCACAGTAAAGACTAAATGAACTCATGTGGACAGTGCAGCCAAGATCAAGTAAAATGCTACAACATAAATTCAAATAACCAGAGTCAACCATTACCAAAGTTTAATCTGAATTTATCAAGGCATGATACAACAAGAATATGTGGATATGCAAGCAGTGTAAGCCGATATCAAAGTAAGAGAGTTCGAATCAAAACTGGTCAGATGCTGTGGGTTATCAAAGTAGAATTCGAACAAAAGAAATTCGCAAGCAGGAATTTTCAAAAATGATCGAAGTCAATTCTCATAGCAAATACAAAATCAAGTTTGCAAACCAAGTCAAAGGCAACTACAGTTTCAAATCAAACTATGTCGGAACCAAAACTTCCAGATAATCACAATACCGTGGTGGCCACGAAAGAAATCAAGCCGTGAGAAACAAACAAACAAAATATACGAATTGGAACAAGTCAGTAATTATCTCAAGCATCCAAATGAAGATCAATGGCCAAAGCAAAGTAAATGACAAATTCAAATTAACGAAATTATAGGAATTTGATTCCTATTTAACCCGTAACATCATCGACCGTAGAAAAGCATCGAGTTCAAGCAAAACTAACGAGTAAAGCAAAAGGCATAAATTACATACCGAAGTAAAAATCGAACTCGATCAAAGCAGTCGAAGCTGAGCAACAAAGAAACGATCGATCAATAAAGCTACACGCGAATATCCACTTGATCGATCAATAAAGTCGGCGGCTTCAAAGATTATCAAAGCCCTAATTTTTAAAGAGGAAACGAACGAGCAACGGACGAGCAGCCATTATCGCAATCGAGAAGAGAAAAGGAATCAGGCCGAAAGAAATACAGTAAAAAAGGGGAGCCGACAATTTTTTAGTGTGATAATTCTTTGGGCCGGCATTCTTTTATATTATATTGGGCCTTAGATTTTTAAATTAGGGTTTTGTATTTAAATGGTTTTTAAATTGCTTTTTATTTTTGTAATGTACTTTTAAACGTTGTAATTTCTAGTCATGTGACCAGGGGACGAACTACGGTGGTGTAGTTCGAGAATTCGCATCTCAGTGGCTGAGTTGTGGCAGGGTTTTGAGCGTAGAGTTAGGTTAGTCGATAGCGGGTGTCGCAAGTTTACGTGTGTAAGCGTCTGACTACTTAATTTCTAGTAGAAATCTTGGGGGCAGCACGTAGGCAGGGTTTTGCCGAAGCTGGGTAAATCTGTGTGTTCTATTGTCTGCTTTTATTATTCTGCTATTATCTATGCTGCTGCTATTCAATTGAAATCTGTGCTGCAATTATTTAATATACTTCCGCATTAATTTTTTATAATTAATAGTATCACCCTATTCACCCCCTCTCTAGGGTGAAATCGATCCTACTAGTGGTATCAGAGCTAGGAACAGAAGTCAATTTTTTTTTAAAAAAATAATTTTTCAAAAACCAATATTTTTTTTTACAAATTTAAAATTTTAAAATGACTTCTTTTAATAATGCTTTTGCAGAGGGTCAGTCCATAGTTAGACCACCAATGTTCAATGGTGAATATGCTTACTGGAAAAATAGAATAAATTTTTTTCTGAAAACCATTTATGCTTGAATATTGTTGAGACAGATTATAGAGCACCAACTATAGTTGTAGATAATCAAGAAATAGAAAATTCGATGGATCAATGGATGGATCTAGAAAATAAACTATAGAATACTAATGCTAAAGCTATGAATTCTATTATCTGTTCATTGGATCAAATTGAATTTAATCGTGTCTCACATTGTCTAACTGCGCAGGAAATCTGGCACACACTAGAAGTGACTCGCGAAGGAACATCTCAAGTCAAGGAATCTCGCCTTGCCATGCTGAGTAGCGAATACGAGAATTTCACAATGGCCAAGGAAGAAAATGTCAAAGAGATGTACGGACGACTTTCCAATATCGTATACAAATCAAAAGCTCTTGGAAAATCATACACGGAATTGGAAATAGTCCGAAAAATCCTCAGTCCTTCCATGAAAGTTTGAAGCAAAAGTTATGGCTATTCAAGAATCAAAGGATTTGAAACAGATTAAAGTAGAAGAACTCATCGGAAATCTCACCACTTATGATCTAGAAATGAAATTCAAGGAAGAGCGTGAAGGAGGTGATACTCGAAAGAAATTAATAGCTCTCAAAGGAACAACAAAAAGCGATGACGATGACGACGATGATGGTGCAGCTGAGCTGGCACTATTAATGAAAATTTTCAAATAGTAGAACCGCAGATATGGAAATCCAGCTCTAAATCAAAAATTGAAAAGCAAAATAGGCAAAGCACTAGACAACTCAGACAAGAAAGAGATCATCTATTACAAGTGCAATAAACCTGGCCACATTAAGCCCAATTGTCCTCAGAATCGACACGGCCAAGAAAAGAAATCGAAAAGGAGAAGTTTTGCAGCCACGTGGAATAAAAGTGATGATGATAAAAGCACTAGCAATGAGAGTGAAAATGCAGATCTGTGCCTTCGAGCTGATATAATTGATAGCGATGATGATGATGAGCCGAGCGAGGTATCAAAACTCACTCATTTTGAATTACTTATATGTTTCCACGAAGTAAATGGTTGTTTTGAACGACTTAGGGAGAGATACGCTAAACTTGAATCACAAAGAGATACTTTGATAAATTTAAATAAACAGGTTGATCAATTAGTCAAAAACTATCAAAGCAAGAGCTCTAAGTGTGATAAGTGTCCAACTTTCGAAGAAGAGATTAAAAAATCAGATATTAAAATTAAATCGCTTGAAAATGAAATTCTGATTTTGAAAGAGAGTGAAAACACTAGAAGAGAAAATTCTATTAAAAGGCGCACTCGATTATTGAACAAAAAAGAATCACTCAAAACACAAGTCCAACAACTACCGACGACTTTAGGAAAATTTTCCAAAAGTGAAAGATTGTTGAATATGCTATTAGGGAAACAAACTGTTAATACATTTAGACAAGGACTTGGATATAATCAATCTTAATCTGTTAAAAGCAAAATTAATAAAGTCAAATCCGAGTGCACAATTTATAGAAAAATTGAACATAATCAAAATATTTGTTGGTATAGACCCAAACACGTGAAAACCATTCAAATTTGGGTTCCAAAAGGCACAAATATAAAATCCCTCAAAGTCAAACAAATCTGGGTGCCGAAAGGGACATATATAAATAGTTTTGGGTCCCCACAAAATTATTTTTCAAAATCTGTTGCCACTAACAACCATGGACCTATAAAAACAAATAGGTCACAAAAATCTTTTACCGTGTTGGTGTGGTGGCATGCTAAGGAGCAATAACGGTGTTATCTGGATTCTGGCTGTTCCAGAAACACAACGGGCGACAAATCAAAGTTCCTTAGCCTAGTATAAAGGTGGAAGAATCACAATGGGCAACAACGAAAAATTATCGTAAAGGTAAAACAGGTAATGGTATATTCATCTTGAATGATATATTAAATGTGATAATCTGCACCATAATCTGAATTTAAATCAGCCAGTTATGTTATAAAGAGATGAATGATGATTTTGACTTATTCAAAATGTTGACCAATCATCTTTGAACTATTTCATATAGAATTGCTTGGATTAATGATGATGTTTTATTGATTACTGATTACTCATGCTACAAGTGGATATATTTGTTTATCTTTTCTGACACTATGTTCACTGCTTGTTTATTTCCACGGTTTCAATTCAAATTCAAAAGAAATTCATTCAAAAGCTATTAAATGATTTTAAGATATTTTGTTGAACACATCATGGTCTGGTCTATAACATTCAACTAATGATAATCCCGAGTGAAAGAGAAATTCAGATGCAGATTACACTGGTAATCTAGTTGATAGAAAAATTACTTGTGGAACGTGATTTATGTTGAGACATTCAGTAACTGCATCGTTTTTTCAAAGAAAATATCTGCATATTTTTCATTTCAAATAATTTTCAATTAGCAGACATTTTTCTTTTCTATAACCCCTTCTAGAAAATCATTTTGGTTGACCTTATTTCAGATTGGTCATTTTAGAAAATTTGATTTGATAAGTATTGGATTTGATTTTAAATGACTACATTAACTAATCTGACCCCCTACTAATTATCAGAAAGATAAATAGTGATTGAAAAGTGACGAGTGTTGATATTAATCATACATTATAACTTGAGACAGTATAATTAGTAAATTTCTTTAGAAATTTAAACAAGAGTTATAAAAACTTTTTGTTTGGTAAAAATTCCATAACCATTTCTATTTCTATCGACCATCACTCATCAAAATTCAATATAGTATGTCAATATGTGGTATTTTGAACGAGAATTCATTCGTTTTTCAATTGATTATATTTTTAAGAAATAAAAACATCCAAGAGTATTCACTCTCATTTAAAAGTCCTCACGGTTATGCATGGGTGAATTACTTGGAATTTTTTATTATGTGCTTCCATGCTCATTTAAAAGTCCTCACGGTTATGCATGTATGGAACGCATATCAAAATTGATTGATTAAATAGACAAGTTGATTCTAATCCCATTTAAAAGATCTCATGGTTACGGGTGGTTGGAAGATACATGAATTCATTTTAAAAAAAACTGAAATACTACTAATCTCATTTAAAAGTCCTAACGGTTATGCATGGTTAGTAGATATTCAAATTCCTGAAATAAACATACCACAAATAGACACAACTATATGGTTTATATGATGACATCATCCCTATCATTCTAAAGTGGAATATGCGTCAAACAAAGTATTTATGATTTTTGTTTGATTTTTTTATTGAAATTTAATATTTATACCCGATTAAGTATTAATGTTATATTAATGTCTATCACTTTATCTCTATTTTTCTAACACTATTACTCTTTTGCTGATAACAAAAGGGGGAGAGAAATGTTAAGATTTTGGAAAATAAAGGTCAAATATTTTATTTTGTATTTTCTATTTGCATCTAGGCTCATTTGCATATTTTTATTTATTTTCATGCATATATGAAGGGGGAGCTTTGTGTAGAGAGGGAGCATTCAAATAGTGGGAGCAAATTGAATGACCAAATACATTTAATAAATTCAAAATCTTAAATATATGTTTGTTATCATCAAAAGGGGGAGATTGTTGAATATGCGAGTATATGATTTTTTTTATATGATAATATATATATATATATATTCATTTAAATGTATTTATTAATGTACTATTTTATTTTTCACATAATTAATAAATATTTGCTGAATAAAATAAATAACACAGAATTTAAATTCAAACGGATATTTTATTCAAACAAATATTTATTACAATTTTGAATAGTACAAATCTGAGCTCTCACTACATATATACACAATTTCAATTACATAACAAATTTTCATTTACAAATGCACCTTACTACATATCACTCATTCACTCGTATTTATCTTCAACTCTATTCCAGATTGAATCCAGCATCTAAGCTATCTGGAAAAATATACACTAACGCAGTAAAATTGAAAATGAAATATTTTTGCAGTATAAAATAAAATGTATTTTAAAAATATTATTTGCCTCAGTTATTTGGGTTGTTCGTCATCATTTAATTTTGAATTCATCATAAACGAACAACTTGTGACATGCACAGTGTATCACTGTACATGCCACAAGGCCGTGCACACCGATATACACTTGATAAAATTGCAGGGACAGGTGAGCACAAGGTCAAACCCAAATCAAAAGCCAGGTTCAACTCAAGTGAAATAAATATTAAGTCACGATATCAGCACAAGGTCAAACTCGAGCTATAAGCTGGATTCAACACAGGTGCAATAAAAAATCAAAAACAGAATGGTCAAGTTTTAATGACTGGAGCAAGGCCGATGAACCAATGTGTACTACAACAGTTCTGACCAAATACCAAGGTTCAACTCAAGCAATCAAGCTACAACATGAACCAATGGCCACAAATGCTCCAGACCAGACCAACAAGAAATGTGCAACAAAATAAAGATTCTAACATTTGTTTTCATATCAACCAAGTAGATCAACATCTCAAAACAACACTACAACACTACTGATACAAGTGACTCAAGCCAAAACCAACATATACAATGCAAACTCAGTGCAACCCAGAATCAAAGCAAATCAGTAAGATATATGCTACAACAATATGCAGTAAACTACAAACTGCACATGAACTACATGACTCGAAGTCCAGTGAATAGTGCACATGTATACCAGACCAGGCATCAAAACAAGCAGCCTGCACAAGTAGACTGTACATGAACAAAACCAAGTAACATATATATATATATATATGCAATTCGAAGCAATAAAACTCCAATGCAGACCTGACAACAATAATGACTCAACATGCTCACATAGACCAGATACAACATGCACCAGTGATACAAAAATGAAGCAGTTCAATATCCAAGCAAGTGCAAGTACAACAGTGAATGGTGATCCACAAAGTGTACATGCAACCACGAACCCAAAGTACATTAAACAGTGGTGAACCATGAAGAGAACAAGACTGCATCAAGTAATCAAGTCAAGCAGAACGCACAGTAAAGACTAAATGAACTCATGTGGACAGTGCAGCCAAGATCAAATAAAACGCTACAACATAAATTCAAATAACCAGAGTCAACCATTACCAAAGTTTAATCTGAATTTATCAAGGCATGATACAGTAAGAATATGTGGATATGCAAGCAGTGTAAGCCGATATCAAAGTAAGAGAGTTCGAATCAAAACTGGTCAGATGCCGTGGGTTATCAAAGTAGAATTCGAACAAAAGAAATTCGAAAGCAGGAATTTTCAAAAATGACCGAAGTCAATTCTCATAGCAAATACAAAATCAAGTTTGCAAACCAAGTCAAAGACAACTACAGTTTCAAATCAAACTATGCCGGAACCAAAACTTCCAGATAATCACAATACCGTGGTGGCCACGAAAGAAATCAAGCCGTGAGAAACAAGTAAACAAAATATACGAATTGGAACAAGTCAGTAATCATCTCAAGCATCCAAATGAAGATCAATGGCCAAAGCAAAGTAAATGACAAATTCAAATTAACGAAATTATAGGAATTTGATCCTATTTAACCCGTAACATCATCGGCCGTAGAAAAGCATCGAGTTCAAGCAAAACTAACGAGTAAAGCAAAAGGCATAAATTACATACCGAAGTAAAAATCAAACTCGATCGAAGCAGTCGAAGCTGAGCAACAAAGAAACGATCGATCAACAAAGCTACACGCGAATATCCACTTGATCGATCAACAAAGTCGGCGGCTTCAAAGATTATCAAAGCCCTAATTTTTAACGAGGAAACGGACGAGCAGCCATTATCATAATCGATAAGAGAAAAGGAATCAGGCCGAAAGAAATACAGTAAAAAAGGGGAGCCGACAATTTTTTAGTATGATAATTCTTTGGGCCAGCATTCTTTTATATTATATTGGGCCTTAGATTTTTAAATTAGGGTTTTGTATTTAAATGGTTTTTAAATTGTTTTTATTTTTGTAATTTACTTTTAAACGTTGTAATTTCTAGTCGTGTGATTAGGGGACGAACTACGGTGGTGTAGTTCGAGAATTCGCAACTCAGTGGCTGAGTTGTGGCAGGGTTTTGAGCATAGAGTTAGGTTAGTCGATAGCGCTTGTCGCAAGTTTATGTATGTAAGCGTCTGACTACTTAATTTCTAGTAGAAACCTTGGGGGCAGCACGTAGTCAGGGTTTTGCCGAAGCTGGGTAAATCTGTGTGTTCTATTGTCTGCTTTTATTATTCTGCTATTATCTGTGCTGCTGTTATTCAACTGAAATCTGTGCTGCAATTATTTAATAGTATCACCCTATTCACCTGCCCTCTAGGGTGAAATCGATCCTACAGCCCAAACAAAATATGGGTCTTTACAAGTGAGTAAACCTTTCGACCTTTTTCCTTAAAGTGTCCTAAGAAAAAAAATGTCTACAGGCTGGCCCAATATTAGCAAATAGATTGAACAACTTAGATATTTAAGCAAAACTATGATTTTAATAAAATAAATTTATCAAAACCTTTTTTGTAATGACCTAGAATTTAATCGCTATTTGAATGAATATTTAATTATATTTTTATTAATAAATGGATTTTTATTAACAAATAAAATTATTTTAAATAATAACTAATGATAATAAAATTGTTTTCAAAATTTGTTTATCAATATATATAGTTCATAGAGAAATAGAAAATGTGATTGGAAATTATTTTCCAAAATATCGATTTTTCATTGGTTAAAAGTTATTCAAAATACCATAACACTATTGTAAACACACATGCACGCAATATAAACCATTTTAACATGGTGTGTACATGTATATATGCACGTACACATTAGCTCTCATATGCATATAAACATATAAGTTAAAACAAAATTTTACTTTATAAAAATATATATACAAAACATGTTTAAAAATACACTTTTTCAACACAAGTACTTAGGACATGGCTTGAATAGTGAATAAAGAGGGGGAGGGCACTAGAGAGGATAGGTTTAAGGTGGGAGGGGTATGGTAATGCATACATACGTATATTTTAAATATAATCACTTTATATAATTTTAATCAATTCCTAAGCCTATATATGCCACTCACCACTTATGTTTCTCATTTTCAAGCTCCTTATCCACTTCAAATTCCTAAAAAACTTGAGAATACATTTCCATAGCTCCTCTTCGTGATTTCTAAATAAGAAGATATCACTTCTTTCACTAAAAATCACCTTTTTATTTCACAAAACCACTTCTACAAACCATTCAATACCTCCTCTTCTAAGCTACAACACTCCACCACCCAAAAACATAAGGGCTGAGCCTAAACTACCCAAGGCCGGGCCCAATTAGCCTAGACCGATCCCATCTTGGAGGTCCAAGCACCTAGAAATTTTTGTATTTCAAAGTTCCTAAGTTGCTTTCAAGTTCTAGCATGAGTTTGGTTTAAAATTGGTAATTTTCGGTGAGTAAAAAAAATATTTTTGGAAAAAGAAACAACTTATTTTTAATGATCTATATGTTGTGAAAATATAGTGTTCGTTGTGTTGAATTATTATGTCGTTGGATGATATATGATTACAAGTTGGTTGTTCGGTATAGATTTGTGATTTGGATAATATACTGATATGTTTGGATATGTATATGGATATGGATATGTGATATTAGCTTATGATATGATGGTAGTATTATACCAAGTATGTTGTGAAATGGTTATGAAACTAGCGCTTTAAATGGTCGAAAAAGGACTTGAGATCCGATGGAAAAGGAAAAGCATTCTTTTTAGTCTTGGTTTTTGGAAATGTTTTCCAAGTTTATACCTTTTGTTTTAGAAAATTTCAAAACCTTTCAATCAAGTTTTCAAAATATGGCACAGCTAGTGTTAAGTGATATTTCCACCTAGAAATCAATTCTAACGAACTTCGCTTATAGCGATAATTGCTATTGATGCAGTTCGAGAAATTTCACGATTTCAAGTTTTAAAGTATTTTCTTTTGGATTGTTTTCGAAAACTCATTTCAAAATAATTACGTAAGTCAAAAGTTTAAGTTTAATTATTTAATAATTTATTTAATTAATTTATTAATTAGGATATTATTGTTTAATTAATTAATTAGGTTAAGTAATTGGAGTTCAAAAAATTATTAACTAAGTTAATTATTTTTAATTAAGTAATTTTTAAATAATGATTAATTAGAATAAAAGAAAATTAATTTTTAATTAATCAAGTTTATTTACTTTAATTAATTATTTAATTAGCATTAATTATTTAATTAATTAAAGGTTAATTATCCACTTAATTAGGGTTTAATTTCTTAAATGGATGTTACTTAATTAAAGTTCCATTAAGGTTTAAATATAGATAAAATTAGAATTATTAATGATTAATTTTGGTTTAATTAAGATTAATTAAGGTTTAATTGAGTTTTAAAATTATTAAATAATCAAGGGTTATTTATTTTAAAGTTTCTTTTAAAACTCCATCGGTTATTTATTTTTAACCAATTTTCTTGTTTAAGTGAATTGTTTTAAAACCAAGGATCTTTTATCCATGCTATTAAGTACCTAAATGAATTAAAGTAGCTGTAATAAAACGATGATGCGTTTTATTAAAAGTGAGTCGACTTGTACTTATCACATATTCTGTGGCGTCCGTTGGTTGATAAAGCCAAGGAGAAAATACTTTTAATTCCAGTATGAGCTCATTTTTAGTCACATCCCTTCAGTGTTGCAATCCATGATTAGACTCGACTGGCTAGTTAGTGTTGTTGGGAAGCTTAAGTGTTTTGATGCTAATACTGTAGCTTGAAACAAATTAGTTTATGCCAAGGCTCTAATTGAAATATCACCGCATTAGTTCAAAATATGCTTATTGTCTCACCTCATTTGCTTTGGTTGTGCTCGCAACCGAAATAAATAGTATCATTTGCTTCGGTTGTCGTTAACAGCTAAAGCTAATGCATCGAAGCAAATGGTGTTATTTGCTTCGATTGTCCTTATAACCGAAGAAAATAGTGCTACTGCATCGGTTCCTTAGGAACCGAAGCAAATAGCGTTATTTGCATTTGTTCCTTAGGAATCGAAGCAAATGCATCAAAGCAAATAATGTTATTTGCTTCGGTTGTCCATACAACCGAAGAAAATGGTGTTATTTGAATCGGTTCCTTAGGAATTAAAGCAACTATAAATTATTTTAATCGAAGTAAATGCATATATCAATAATCATAGACAACAACTTATATATGTCATTATTTATAATTTATTATAATTAATGATTATCAATAAATAATTTATAGTTACTAATTATTATAAGTAATCAATAATTATTTTTTATATTTAATAATTTAGTATAGTTAATTATCAATAGTAAATTATAGTTAGTATTAATTAATTATATTTAATAATTAATAAATATAATTAATAATTAATTAATTAATTATTAATAATTATATAATGATTAAGACTAATATTTAATAATAAAATTTTATACTTATGAGTGATATTTATTATTTAGAAATTAATTTTAAATAATTATCAATTATTAATTAATTAATAAATATTTAATAGTTAAGAAAAATATTTAATAATTCATAATTAATAAAAAATATTAATAATTGAGAAGTAACTTTTAATATTTAATAATTATAATTAGCAATTATAATTAGCAATTATAATTAATAATTATATTTAATATCTAATATTTAAAAATTTTAAAATTTTGAAATTAATAAATAATAATTTATATTCAATAATTAATAGTTAATAATTAATCATTTTTAGTAATTAATGATTTATAGTTAGTAAATTGCAAAAACCAACGTTAAATAATTTACTTACCCCGCTTTCATTTTTCATCTTCCCATTTCACAGAAGAAATCCTTTTGCATCTAAGTGTACTTCGTTCTCCACTGGAAAAAAAATCAATAGATCCCTAAGCTCCTTGAAATCACCAGATCTAAAACCGAAATCCCTTTCCTTTCTTTGGACCTTATTTCCTCATGTCTGCCACCTCACTCCCTTCACTCTTACCCCCAAGTCTTCACTTATACCTCCAACGCCTGCAATTTTCTATTATCGTTTCTTGCAAATGAAACTAAATTCTCCTCCTTGATTATTTTTCCATTAAAAGTCATCCATAAAGGAGAGAGGGATGCATCTATGGCCATCGGCTCGAATAAGGGACTCAATCAAGCATTCATATCTCTCTAAACTCGAATTCAACCTTACGTCATGAAACAGCATCACAAAAAAACCAAAAGCAACAAAGTAAAGGGTAATAGAGCTCCTCTTCTCGAACCTGCTAATGGAGAAGTTGTCGAGGAAAACGATGAAGGTAATAAAAAGCATGGGGCTTGGTGCTTGGAAGTTATAGGAGTTGTGGCGAAAGATGCACTTCTTCTTATCACATACCGCTTTTGCTGTGAAGGTATTTTATTTCCCCAATTTTACTTCTCTTTTTTTCATTTGTTAGGGCTTCCCCTTCTTGCTCTTATTTTATTAGCTCATCAACTAGTTAGCAGTTGTCACATATGTGATCTTACTGTACTTCTGTTTTTGACTCAAAGTGAAATGCTTTACTTTTAACTTCATTGTTATGCAGCCTGTTGCAATGGAGAGGAAGATCAATGATTTAAGTAGACACGGAACTTCCGTCTGATGAATCTCACTACAACTGTATCTCTGATGTCAAGTAGGATTATTCAATGTACTTTTTAATTATCGTGATCAAACTTATAATCCATTCATTATGTTAAAGGCTTAGGTGTAAAACATTACCTTTTAAACATCTTTGAAATTGCTGTAAGTTCCATTATATATGCCATGAGTAAATATAATTATTGAAGGAATTACATATTATTTTAGTTTCAAACTCATCATTCTGTTGTTGGATATTCAGATTATGTAAACTTATTATGTGGAGATAATACTCCATTCCTAAGTTTCACTTATTATTTATCCTTAGAAGTTAGAAACTAGGACAGATAACACTTATAGGTTTTCTATTGCATAAAGACTGACGATTCTACCAATATATGCACATGAAACTATTTTTTGATATAAATGGATGTATGATGGGTTTCTGAAAAGCAACAATATTACAAGATATTATTGAGCCTATGAATGGAAAATAAGTGTGAAATTTTTGTAAGGTGATCAGCCTTCACAATATGAGTGTGCCTCAGTATTTTGCATACTTGCTAATCCCATGCTTGTTAGATTAATGAAACAAAAGGTTTTGATTCAAATCACATGAATCACAAAAGAATGGCATAATAAATCATGTTATGTAAAAGCACCAACCATATTGATAGTAATAATTAAATATGAAGGCTAAATCTTTGAATTGTAGGAAGATTACTGAATTGGATCCTAGTAAGAATGCAATAGTTTATCTAATGAATTTTTCCCCGTATCATGCTAAAATTTTATAATTTATATAGGAGATTTTTTTATAGATGAAGGTCCAGATGAGTTTATGATGTTGAATCCGAGCATAGTTCAAGTAAATTACAGAATATAGTTAAAAATTTATTTTTGGAACTTAATTATGTTTTTGGTTGATATGTGCTTAATATGTGTAAGTATTGTAAATTTCAGTTGATATCGTCATGTGGAAAAATATATCAAAGTTTGCATTTGTTTTTAGATTTGGTTCTTTTGTTCTTGTATCCTCTTCCTACACCATAGATCTAAATTTCATGTATTTCACTTTCTTTATGTTTAATTTTTAATTAATACTACTGACATTCACCAAATTTGCAATGTATAGCTTCATATCAGCATTATCCTACTTTTCCCTTGCCTATTTGTTTTACAAGTTCATTTTGAACAGGTAATTAATTGGTATTTATGGACAAGTTATTGACATACTTATCAATCTTATTAAACAATTATTTCATTTTATTTAGGGGGAATGGTTGAATCCATTTATCAAGAAGATAAGTGCACAATAGGGAAAAATGAAGCCGTAAATATTTTGAAATGTTTGCTATAGGTATCAAAGTCGTCCATCATTTAATTATTTGAGAAACTTATGCTTTAATGAATTGGGAATATTAAAAAATAAGTTTTCTTGTCTAAGATCTAAAAAAAGGTTAAATTTTGAGGTTTTTCATGGTGATCAATTTTAATAATTTTGAAGTTCCAATTCTCACTATATTCATTATTGCATACGTAAATTTGGGGATCAAAGATTTAAGCAGTGGAGTTTAATGATATAAGCATGTTTCGCGTTTTAGTTTTGATTTATTTTAAAGTAAACAAACAATTGTTCAAGTTTAAGTGGACTGTTTTATGGTAAGATACTCTTGTTTCTTTAAAATTATGACAACTAGTAGTAGATAGTCGTAGACACTATTTAATCAGTGCTTCTGAATGAGTCCAGTACAGAAGATAATTTTACTTTATTAACCAGCATTTACGAATTAGTCAAATTAAAATAAAATTGGATTTCATTTTTGCGGAGCCTTGTGTTACATTAATATTGGTTAATATCGGGTTTTCATGTGTTAATACTTAAACATATGGTCTTATACAGTACAACATGTAGAAATTTGATATTTACATTCAATGAAGTGTTGTAACTTTTATAATATTGGCTATTACAATACTGTATAAATATATTGGCCAGGTAAAAGCAATGACTAACGTAAGCTTTATTATATGTTTTGGCTTATCATGGATTCAAGTGCCTGTATGTAATGCATCAATTTTTTATTTGTTAATGAATGATTCAGCTAGTGGGGCCATTCTTTTATGTCAGCAAATATTTTGTTATTTTATATGTGATAATAAATATAAAAAGATGAATAATTATGAGACTATTATGGATCACATTTTACAATCTTTGCTCACGTGAACGTTCGAGTTATTGTGGTGTCTTTTTTATCAAGCCATGCTAACATTAAGTGTATTTGAATATTATTTAGTGTACGTCGACAACAAATTAGCCTGATAAATCTTTTATTTTATTTTCTCAGTAAGGATTTCGTTAATAGTATTAGCCACATTTTCAATAAAGCGGTCATTCTCATCATTAAGATAAAGCAGTCATTATCATCATTAAGATTAATTTCATTATCAAACAAAGCTTCACTATAAGTATGTGAAATGTGGAATATTTGAGATATTAAAAACGATGCCTTTGTTATCTTTTCTGTTACTTGGGATGCCTTCTCCATTTCATTTGATAGTGCATTATCTTCTTTTTTATTTATGGACCCCTCATTAATGTAATTAGTTGTATTTACTTTACGTTGAGGTCTTCTTTTTGCTGCAGATTGCTATGCTGCGGGTGTGGGCTTTGCTGTGTTTGCTTCATGTTGTGGTTTACTGTTTGCTGCAGGTATGTGCTTTGGGTTTGCTATAGGTTGCATCTTATTTTCTTGCATCTTGTTTGTTGTAGGTATGGTTTTTTCTTTTGCATTTTCACATTTATCATTGTTATCTGCTTCTTGTATGTTCATGTGATCCTTATCCTTATTGTTTGATGTACCATTTTCTTTATTGATTTCAAGCTGAACTTCCTTGTCTGCTACAGATTTTGCTACTGCATGTATGGCCAAATTTGCGTTCTCACATTCACCCTTGTTATATAATTCATGCATATTCACAAGCATCGTATCTTTATTCTTCAGGTTCGTGCAATTTGGGTCCATCATTGATTTTCTTTTACCGTGGTTTTTAATAAATGAACCTCCCTTTTTTGCATCATTGTGACAGGTACATCATGTACCTCATGCATGTCAAGTACCTCTCTATGCACATGCCGTATTACATCACTGAGAGCGGACAAATTTACACTTACCCAAAGTACAAATACTTAACTACACATTAAGTGCAGACTCATATTGTAATACTGGTACAATCATTAACATTGATGTTTAAATAGATTTTGTATACCAAATATGCTTTGTTTAAACACTATAGTTGTGATTCAAGATGGACATGACCTACTTCAACTTGGTTCTTCCAAGATTGTAACTCAAATTCCTTGTATTACAATAGCACTTGTGAACTTCTATATGAAACCAAACATTGCACATAGTGCATGCCTTAGCTCATGTAAAGATCATTGTGATTATTATTATTATCAATGTTCTAATATTATTTTTTATGGTTATATTACAACAATCTAACATAAAAATATCATTGTGATTTGATATCGCCTTAGGTTTTAAAACCTGAAGCGATATCATTTTTTTTTGCTTCAATGGTTAATTGCTTTGGCTGTTCATGAGTGGTTATTTGCTTCGGTTGTTATGAACAACCGAAGCAAATAAGTGGTCATTTGCTTCGGCTGTTGAGAAACAACCAACGCAAATGATCTCTTTTGCTTCGATTGTTTTACTCTTTTGTTTTGGTTCAACAACCGAAGAAAATAATCTTTTTTGTTTCGGTTCAACAACCGAAGCAACAAACTTTTGCCTGTTACGTCGTCTTCATTTGCTTTGGTTGTAGAATCGAAGCAATAAAGAGTAAAGAACCGAAGAAAATGACCTATTTTGTAGTAGTGTGGTTAAGCCTCTGCCTTCCCAGACATCTGTTCGTATAACTGAAGGGCACATTACGGTTGTAGACGTCCATTATAGTTGGAAGCCTGACATGTGCACGATATGTCACTCTTTCGGTCACCTTAAGGAAGAATTTAAACTTCTACCGGAAGTCTCCCTGTTATGCTTTCTGATAGGATCCTTATTCCTCATCCAATTATGAAGTGGGTTCCTAAGCCTTACCCTATGGATGGTCAATTTGAGATTGTGACAAAGAAGTGTTCTATTACCCCTGCTACTGTTATTAAAGCTTCACCAAAGGATAAGGCTGATGTTGATCTTCCTTCCTCGGATGATTTTTTTTGGGTGTGTCTAAGCAGGCTTGGATCCATGAGCCTTTTGCTATGAGGTATGATCTAAAGGGTGGCTAGTTTTATACGTATATGGGTGGTGATGAGGATAATAAGCGATTATTTTACCGTAGAGGAACGAGGATTAGTCCTCACCGTTCAGAGATGTGTTGGTGATTTGAATCGCTCTTTGCTTTCAGATGATACTTGGGATAGAAAACATCTGTTTAGCTCGGACTCGGAGGATTGCATTCCTAACTTGGCTTTTCATTATTCTGGCTCATGTCATGGGTCTTGAATCTTCGGATGATGGTAGCGATGGGAGTGGTTCTTCCTCTTCGGATGAAGACTAGGATTTTTTGTTAGTCCTTCGTTGGTTGGCCCTTTTTTGCCAACTTCCTATTATTTACTTTTTTATAGTTGTTTTGGCATGTGTGCCAAACGCATGTCTATTTCATTTATATATGTGGATGGCCCAAAATAAAGCTGGCTATCTTTGCTAAGAAAAATGAAATATTCCTTAACTCTAATTAAGGTTTCTTATTATTCCACCTTTTATTATACACTCATATTAGTTTAATTATTTTATAACCTTTATAATTTAATTAACTTATAAACAACCTTATGTATAATCTTATATTAATATTATTGATTAAATCCTATCTAACTAATTTAGTTAATTTAATTAATTTATATTATTCAAATAAGCATTTTATATTAATATTTATACTATAACATTTATAGTTATACGCATATATTTTTATGTATATGTATTATATTATTTATTAATTAACATTAATTAATTTATATAATTAAATAATTTTTTACTAAATATTTTAATTTCAAAATTTTCATATATACTTACATCATCTTAAACAATTCAAGGTAATGTAACATATACCATTATACATGTTATATAATTAAGTTAATTAGCTATTTAATTAATTTATTTAATGTACTTAATTTATTAGTTTAATTAATTTTTGGAATTTTAATTTATAAATTTTTGGAAATTTTGAAAATCATATTATAACATTTCTAATATTTTTCTTATTTTAAATTTAGCTTTAAATCTAAAAATTTTATTTTTAGCCCAAGGCCAAAATTCAAAACGGGCCTTTCATATTAGGGATAACTTTTTGCGCTTACTTCACCTTTCGGGCCAGGCCGGTAGCTAGGTAGGGCAGGATACTTGATTACCCAACCCAGCCAAGACGCTACTTTTCTAGACACCTTACTAAATTGGTTAGCTTAATTAGCTGGCCCTAGTACTGCTAATTGAAATCGCATAGGACACTAAGCTCTAATGTTATTGTTGAAGTTGGGCCAGCATACAACGGGTTAAATGGGCGAATTTCAAATTACCAATTTAGATCTTATTGGGCCAATGAAGTCCAAATTAATTTAGATTTAATCTAAATAAATTTCAATTAAAATCATTATTTTATTTAGTTGATTAACAAAAGAGTTTTATATGGTTATATATCTAATACATATTGTGTACATATGTATCATATGCACATGTACGTGTATGTGCACATGCAACATATACAGTGTGCAAGGCTTAACATGCCCATATCTAAGTGTTTGGATTTACACCGCAACAAACATATTAGCCCCTCCATATACATATGTATTGCCTATATCATAGTATTAATACAATATAAAACTTTATTATATATACATATATGTGTGTGTGTATACATATATAATTATAAAAATAAGTGTATTTATATATACACACATATTTATAATACGAAAATAAAACAATTTCAAATTCGAAATTCAAATCAAAAAATTCAAAATCTTAAATTGGATATATATTTAAAATATTTTGGAATTTAAATTCTGATTTTAATTTCATAAATAAATTATATATATATATACGTACGAATTTTTTTCTTTTCGTAAATATAAAATTTTATTTTAAATTTCAAAATTTAAATCATTTGTATATATTTAAATAATAATGCATGATAATATATATTATTTATATGAATATAATATATTTTATATTTATTTTGACCATAGTATATATTTGACAAGATTAATTTATTTAAAAATGGGTATGAATTTATTCAAAATGTTTTTTAAACTATATATTTCCATATGAGAAAAAATTAATTTTTTTATACATAATTATTTTACATAATTATGCGATTATATTAATTATATATGATGTATGTATGTATGTATGCATGCATGTATATTATAGTTTAACAATTTTGATTATTAAACATTAAATTATAATTCTAAATATAATATATATATATATTTTTATATTTGAAAATATCATTTGTAAATTTATTAAAATAGTTTAGAAATGTATACATGTATATTTAAATTTGGATTTTTTAATTAGTTAAGTCGAATGTACGTGTAAGTATACATATAATTTTTTAAATGGGGCATTTCATCAGAAGGACAAACTTTGCAGTCCAATTAGTTTCTAAGACACACATTCAAAGAAATTACTTTCAAGACCAAAGTCAGCAGAATAATTACTTTTAAGGACAAAGTCATCAGTCCAATTACTTTCAAGACATAATTTCATAGGTTTTTAAACCCTAGAAACTAATTATTTTATGTTTTGTCTTTGAAAGTAATTATTTAAATTGTGTGTTCTAGAAACTAATTCCACATGCTAAAGAGGCCCGTGTGGCTAATTTCTACTTTTTAATTTGTAACAACAATTAACAAATACATTTTCTTGATTGACAACACATACATACAAGGATTCCTAATATGAAACTAATCTAACAAAATATAGCAACATAATAAATGACATATATGAATATAAATAAATACATAGTAAAGTACTACCTCAATTGTGGTCTAGTAATGATACTTCGAATGTTAAATCAATAGAACTCCTTGGATTGAATCTGATCTCTTCCGGAAAGCACTACCAATCAAAGAGATCTACGCATCTTTCTTTTATTTGATATGAATTTGTGTTTTGATTTGAAAATGTAGAGAAGATAGCGGTGGAAGTTTTCAGCTAGAGGTATTAGTAGAGGAGAGCTCAAAAATAAATTGCAAAAACTGTGGGGCAATGGGTTTAAATAGGAGAAAAAGGAAAGGGGACAAAGTGGATCTAGATCCATCATTTTCTCCACCAATGCAACCGGGAATATTAACCTATTGCCCCTCCTCCCCTTATGCTTTGGTCGGTCAAACCATGGGCACCCATAGGCTTCCTAACTACTTCAAACCATATAAGATAATTTACATTTAAATCAAATTTAAATGTATATTGATATCGTATATTGATATGTGCGCATATAATTTTATATACGCATTATTTTCAATATTGATTAACACAAATCAAATAAAATTTTATAATTAATACTTTACAAATATGGCTCAAATTAATTAATTCATAAAAAATATAGTTTAATCAAATCAGGTGGTATTCAAAGTATTCAACGTTGTGGTTGCATGACTTTTAGGTGTATATTCGGTTAGCAATTAGTATCGAACAATTCAAATATTAACATTCACACATTTAGCGGGTGGTTGACAATTTGGCCAAATTTATTGCTTATACGGTTTCATTAAAATCCAATTTTACTTATTTTAAGCGGTCTCCAGTGGTAACAACTATTTACGCAAATTATCTTCATCAAAACTATACACATTAGGACTTATGGAATTTGGTATCGGTCAGAATTCCAATATCGTCTGTATTCAACTTGCATAGTCCAAACACAAAGTCCTTGATTCAATAGTAACGATTATTATAAACCAAACTACTTTGGCCAAAGACTTGACTTTGAGTTGACTGCAATTGATCATGATACTAACCTCATATAACCAATGAGACAAATTCTCTATTGAATAGTATTTCACTTCCAACACTTCAACTCAGATCCAATTATAGTCGTTTGATGGACGTCGTGCCATAATTTAACTATAATCAAAATGAAGTGTCCACACTGAAGTTCAATTGTATTAGCAATTTGCGAGAACTATGTAATATTGTCACGTCAATATTTTATATTTGACTTTAGTTATATTAACCAACAGAAAAATATCGAGTGATCCATTCTATAATTATCTAATAACTACCAGCATGTAACCTCTTGGTGCCCCCAACGACCATGAGTAATACACTGCCTAACATTTGGAGTGCATAATATACTCTGGTTTCAATGGATGTATTAATGTCCAGTCTCGATACATCTTGATTAGGAATATTTAGACGATATGTTTATTATATTGTGATAAATTACTCATGATTACAACACATTGAAATTACTATCATAAAAAATACCATTTATGGATTTTCTATTAACTTAAATTAAATAATTAATTAACATAACACATTATAAGAAGTATATAATATAAAGAAGACCACCTTTTATTTCGAATGAGATTTTATTGTAGCGTTGATAATTTAAAATAAATTATAGTTGACCCTAAGGCATACCCCTAATTCTATTAGGAGAGTACTCATATAATATTACTCTACACACAAAAGGAGCTGCCAACATGTCTGATATGTAGCAAACCCCCTTCCACCTCCCGGTACAGTGAATAAAAAGGAATAAAACCCCAAGTCCTAAGAGAGAACTCATAAAACTATAAAAGTTTGGACCAAGAGACTGCAGTAAACTGCTAAGCTAAAAGAATGAAAAATAAAAATCCACAGCACCAAACAAACTAACCATATCATCTAACGGAGGACGTAAAGTACATTGTAGATCCAAGCTTTCGATCTAAGCAATCCAATACTAGTTCGTTAGGGAAAGCTATCCAGTCCACAACTGCCTCTAAATTGATATACTATACAAAAAACATGAGTACAATACATACATACATACATACATACATACATACATACATGTATGTATGTATATAATTCAAAAAATTTATACATATATATGTGAGAAAAGCCATGAAAGAATGAAAAGTGAACACAATTAGTTATCCATCATAAGTAATATGTTTGAAGATCTATCTCATTATAACTTCTTGTTAGGTTGTTGCTTAAACCATGTTATGAATCTATTTATTGTAAACAATTTTTGCCTTCAATATATCAATATGAGTTTTTAGCTTTTTAAGAAAATCTTTGAAAAAACATTGTTGCTAATTTATAACCAGGATTAGCGATCCAATTATAAATGAATATACCGATAGAGTATATTAGGTTATCAGAATGGGTGTTATCATTGTTCAACGTTCTTTGGTTACTTTCAAACCAAATACACCAACAAGTAATAGTGAGATAATATCATGTAAAGTTTTAAAATCTTTAGTCCAATTGAATCTAAGATTGTTCTAATAGTTGTTGTAGTTAAAGTCAATACTGGTAATGCTAAGTTCAAAAAAGTTGAGAGTGTTAATAAGAACAGAATTGGTTGAGGGACAAATGTAGTGGATGTGTGTTATGTTTTCTAGGTCTAAGTTTCAAAAGACACATTTTCTACCCATGAGTTGATTCTTTTTCTTAAGGAATCAAGCGATTTATAACATATATAGTTTAAATATATAAATTTATAATTTTTGAAAATTAATTTTAGTTCCCCTTTAGCTTAAAGTCTTAACCCTTATAAGATTTAAAATCAAATTTATGACTTCGATAAATTCACGATATTCAAATGATATTTGAATATGAACCTAAGGCAGAAACATTTTGCATCTCACGACAGAGATAACACCTCTCTAATTTAGATCAAATAAGCTAGGTGATTGGAAGGTAGAAGGAAGGTTATCCATTCAAAAGAACAATACTTAATTATGTAACCTTAAATCCTTAGAGACAATTGCCTTAACACTAAAAAAAGTGGATATTCCATTATTTACCTCACTATTGGTCTATTTTATTCACAATAATAACCAACAGCTTTAAAAATATGCATATGCCTCTACATTGTGGAAATGTAGTGTGATTTTAATAAACATTCATACGAATGGATTGAAGGACCTTTTAATATGTATTATTGTGAACAAAATTAAACTATATTAAATCATAATCAATAGTTATTTTAAATTATTTAGTATGTGATTCATAACTAATTTTCTTCTATTTTTTCCAGTAAATACTAGTTTTGGATATTTGTATATTTATATGATAATTAATTTTAGTTCACATACTTAAAGTGTCCATTATCATATATAAATAAATAGCCATTTAATATATATATATATATATATATAATAAATTAATTGTAATTATTTTATAAACTTCATGGTATAAATTATATGATATAAAATATATGGTATAATATAAACAGTTATGTTTTACGCTCATATTATTTATCATAATACATAAAAGACTATTTCGTTTTTCGTATTGTAAATTAAGCCCCTAAGTTTACAATAATAAAATCACATATAATTGCATCATTATACAAATTAATAATCGAAGTTATAATTCTAGATCCAAAGTTTAAGTGCAAAAAAGATAATTTAACTTACCGCATTGTATAAAATGCATTATAAAACGAAGCAAACAAAATTGCATAATCTATAATTATTTGAGCGTTTGGTATGTCTATATCATTTAGATGCATGGAATGTATCATTTTCATAAATAAACCCATGATATCTTAATAAAAATATACAAGTTTAAAATCTTTTGTATTTTGCTTTATTATAATACAACGAGCCTACCGTTAACATGTAGGTTGCAGTGTAATATTCAATGCATAATAAAGCAATCAAAATTGTGCAAAATCGTGTCACCATGAATACATTCTAGTTTATGACAATTATCCTCATTTAACATGTTTTAAATATATAATACAAGACGATTTTGCATAAATGAATAAATTCAAAAGCTTCAAGTAGCTTGTATTATAAAATTGCAATGTGCAGTGAAGCCACTAAATTTAGAAAATGTCATAACTTTTAAATTTTAATAACTTATACCATTTATCATCATATAT
Source organism: Allium fistulosum (assembly GCA_030737815.1). Classification (NCBI taxonomy): domain Eukaryota; kingdom Viridiplantae; phylum Streptophyta; class Magnoliopsida; order Asparagales; family Amaryllidaceae; genus Allium; species Allium fistulosum. Next base: position 94,367,836 of record CM060905.1, read on the forward strand.
TATTTTATTTAATAACATAATAAAAGAAATTTTAATAAAAGCAAACAAATTTAAAACTTCCAAGTATGTTGTAGTATAAATAATACAAAAATAGGGACATGTCTTATAAGAATAAAACTAAAAAGAGAATACCACTTTACTTTTAAAAGAAACAAGGGGACGATTTAAATACTCTTAAAGAAGAGGGTTTTTTTTATTATTTTCATAATACAAGGGTGTAAACACGATTATCACTATAAAATATATGGTATAATTCATGTATAGTATATTCAAAAGAAATCGAGTATATTTATATATTCAATTTTTTCCATATGTTTATATGAATTAAAAAGGTTTATGTATGTCCATGTATAAATAATTTTTATGTTCAATATTAATTATACAAATATAGTTGGACGCTATCTAAACATCAATATTTGATTGGGATTATGACAAACTTGCAATAATATACTTACATGTTATAAGAATTGATTGAATATTAATCTAACGTAAAGAAAATCAAAGAAAAATGATACATGTTCATGTCATAATTTGAATTGAAGGGGATTTATGCGATGATATAAATTTATATTAGTTGGATCGTATTATTATTGTTGTATCTAATTACGGTGAACGTACATATTTAAATCCGAAACAAACACCACCTACTTGATCCCATCGGAAGCAGCCGCTTTAAACTGTCATCCTTAATCTTTTATAGAACTCATCCGGATCGTTGGTTGGCTTGCAATCCCAAAAGCACAAAATAATAATCTTTTATATTTAATTTAGAATTTTATAAAACATAATTATGAATATATATTTAAGTGTATAGGAGAATGAAGGCTACACGACATGGATCAATCAAATTTGACCATGAATAGTCTACATGGAGATACTTTCTCAAAATATCCCTATTATCCTACCTTCTTTATATGTATATAACTCCATGCATTAATCCATTGGTATATAAAATGTGCTTATTTATTTATTCTTCTTACAATGTTCGGAAAAACTATTTGGAGACTTTTATGTGTGACACTCGATCATTATTGATAATTGAATAATTTAGATATTAAAATCTATACGAATTTTATAGAAGTACAATAGCAGATGCAAGGTCAGATACTTACAGATCATCATTGAAGTCTATTAGAGATGGTTTAGTGTTATTTAGAGTTGCTTATTCACGTTTGGCTACTATTTTATTTTTGGGGCATTTCACCAGAAGGACAAACTTTGCAGTCTAATTAGTTTCTAGGACACACATTCAAAGAAATTACTTTCAAGGCCAAAATTAGCAGAATAATTACTTTCAAGGACAAAGTCAGCAGTCCAATTACTTTCAAGGACATAATTTCATAGATTTTTAGGCCCTAGAAACTAATTATTTTACGTTTTGTCCTTGAAAGTAATTATTTCAATTGTGTGTCCTAGAAACTAATTCCACTTGCTAAAGAGGCCCTTGTGGCTAATTTCCACTTTATTTTTCTGTTTAGCTTTTATTTGTTCGGCCCATCTTCTTGTGGCCCAGTTTGGTATTATCATGTATTTTGTATATAAGCCGGTGTAGGGTTTGTTGAAACAGTGAGTAGAGAAAACATTTGAATTCAATCTCTATTTCTTTCTATTTTCATAACATGGTATCAGAGCACCTCTTGTTTTGAGAGCGTCTTTTTCAATCAGATCTACTTTTCTAAATTCTTGTCTGTGATTTGTTTTCTATCAAATTGGGGTAATGGCAGAAAGCAAATCGATCTCTGATGTGATGCCAGTTATGTCTAAAATCACGGAACACAAGTTGAATGAATCAAATTATCTTGATGGGAGCAAAACAATTCGATTGTATCTCAGGAGTATAGATAAAGATGATCATCTTACAGAGGATCCACCTAAAGAAGATGAAGATAAAGCGAAGAATCAGACATGGCTAAGAGATGATGCCAGATTATTTCTTCAAATTAGAAATACGATTGATAGTACGGTCATCAGTTTGGTTAATCACTGTGAATTTGTGAAAGAGTTGATGGATTATCTTGAATTCTTGTATTCAGGGAAAGGAAATTTAAGTCGAATGTATGATGTGTGTAAATCTTTTTATCGCACAGAAAAGCAAGATCAAACTCTTATGAACTACTTTATGACGTTCAAGAAAACATATGAAGAATTTAATACTTTGCTTCCAATAAGTCCAGATGTGAAGACACAGAGATTACAACGTGAACGGATGGCAATAATGAGCTTTCTTGGAGGTCTTCCATCAGAATTTGAATCTGCTAAATCATAGGTATTATCTGGATCTGATGTGACATCATTGCAAGAAGTATTCAGTCGAATTCTAAGAGCAGATAACTCAAACATGCAAATGGCATCTGTATCATCAAATAGTGTTTTGTTAACTCAAAATGCAAATAAATATGTCCCATGGAAACCAAATCAGAGTGGATACAAAAGAGAAATAAACTCGGATGGTCGAGCAACTAATCCAACTTTCTGTGTTTATTGTAAGAAACCAGGGCATACTAAATTTGAGTGTTGGAAATTGCAAAATAAACAGAAGCAAAATGCTGATAAGATGAATTCAAGCTCTAGAGGAAATGCACCAATAAATTCTGCACATGTTGCTAAAGCAAATAGTGAAGATAGTAAATCAATTCTGATTTCTGCTAATGAATATGCTAAATTCACTGAGTATCAAGAAAGCTTGAAGAATATACCAAATCATGTTTCTACTGTTGCTAAGTCAGGGAGATGGGTTATTGACTCTGGTGCAACAGATCATATGACAGGTAATGCACTTAATTTCACAGAGTTACATTCAAATAATTCAAATCATAGAGTTACATTGGCTGATGGATCTTTATCAAGTGTAAAAGCAACAGGAACAATTAATCTTACTCATAAAATTTCATTAGAAAATGCTCTGCATCTACCAGATTTAGCATTCAATTTGTTATCAGTGAGTCAAATAACAAAGAAGTTGGGATGCTGTGTTTCTTTTTATCCTACTCATTGTACATTTCAGGATCTATTGACGAAGCAGATTATTGGTAAAGGTCATGAATCTGGAGGTCTTTATATCTTTGATACTCCTGTTGCATGTTCAAGTATTACTCAAGCTATCAAAATCCATAGTCAGCTGGGTCATCCATCACTCCAAGCATTCAAGAAACTATATCCACAGTATAATTCATTAAATTCATTCAATTGTGAACCTTGTCAATTTGCTAAACTGCATTGTAGTAGTCTATATCCTAGAATAAATAAACGTGCAAGTAGTCCATTTGAAATTGTTCATTCTGATATCTGGGGACCATCATCAGTTGTATCAAAACAAGGTTACAAATATTTTGTTACTTTTGTGGATGATTATTCTTGTATTACTTGGTTATTTTTGATGAAAAATAGATCAGAGCTATATTCTATATTTTGTGCCTTTTGTACTGAAATTAATACACAATTTAGTACAAGTATTAAGACTTTAAGGAGTGACAATGCTAAGGAGTACACTTCGAGTCAGTTCCATGAATTTATGAATAAGAATGGTATGCTTCATGAAACATCATGTGTAGACACCCCACAGCAGAATGGAGTAGCAGAGAGGAAAAATAGGCATCTACTTGAAACTACCAGAGCACTCATGTTTCAGACTAATATGCCTAAGTATTTTTGGAGTGATGCAGTTTCTACAGCTTGTTTTCTTATTAACCGAATGCCTTCATCAGTATTGAATGGAGAAATCCCATACACTATATTGTTTCCAGATAAGCAGGTATATCCTATTCCACCAAAAATCTTTGGCTGTACCTGTTTTGTTAGAGATGTGAGACCACAAGTATCAAAACTTGATCATAAGGCTCTTAAATGTGTGTTTGTTGGCTACTCACAACTACAAAATGGTTATAGATGCTTTTGTCCTACATTAAATAAGTACCTAGTATCAATTGATGTTACATTTCATGAAGATGTCCCATACTTTAAATCAGCAACAGTTACCTATCCTGGTGATCTAGATAATGGAAGTAATCAACAGGGTGATGGAGATTTTCTTATTTATCAAAGACAAGTGGGCTCCACTGATGATATTAATCCTATACAAGAAGCAAGTGAGAGTCATGAGTCTACTTCACCAACTACTATTGAACTTTTGCAAGAGTCAGAGATTACTTCGACATTGGATCCTAGTTTAAACTTACCAATTGCATTAAGGAAAGGAAAAAGACAGTGTACTTATCCTATTTCTACTTATGTGTCATGTGAGCATTTACCATCTTCTATATGTATGTTCAATAAGTCATTAGACTCTGTTTCTATACCTAGAACTGTAGGTGAGGCATTGTCAAATAATGGATGGCATGCAGCAATGATTGAAGAAATAAATGCTTTGGAGCTTAATAATACCTGGGAGCTGGTTCACTTACCTATGAATAAAAAGGCAATAGGATGTAAATGGGTGTTCACTACCAAAGTAAACCCAGATGGTTCAGTGGCAAGATTGAAAGCTCGGTTGGTGGCAAAGGGCTATGCTCAAGTGTATGGGGTAGATTATTCAGATACTTTTTCTCCAGTTGCCAAGCTCACCTCTATTCGATTGTTTATATCCTTAGCAGCAACATACAACTGGAAACTTCACCAACTCGACATTAAGAATGCTTTCCTCCACGGTGATCTTCATGAAGAAGTTTATATGACCCAACCACCAGGGTTTATTGCTCAGGGGGAGAAAAATCTGGTATGTAAACTTAACAAATCTTTGTATGGTTTAAAACAAAGTCCTCGAGCTTGGTTTGGAAAATTTAGTAGTGTAATTGAATCATTTGGTCTGATGAAAAGTGGTTGTGATCACTCAGTTTTTTATAAAAGATCCAAAGCTGGAATTATCTTGCTTGTAGTCTATGTAGATTATATTGTTATTACTGGAGATGATAAAGCAGGAATCATATCTCTTAAAACACATATCCATACACAGTTTAATACAAAAGATCTGGGTGAGTTGAGATACTTTCTTGGAGTGGAGGTTGTAAGAACTGATAATGGGATTTTCTTATCTTAGAGGAAGTATGTGCTTGATTTGTTAAAAGAAACTGGAAAACTTGGAATGAAACCAAGTGTAACTCCTATTACACCAAATTTCTATATTGAAGAGGGTGGTGCACTGCTTACTGATCCAGAGAGATATAGGAGATTGGTTGGAAGATTGAATTATCTGACGGTTACTAGACCTGATATTAGTTTCCATGTGAGTGTTATAAGTCAATTCATGGCAGCACCAACGGTTCATCATTGGTCAATATTGGAGCAAATATTGGGATATTTGAAGAAAACAGCTGGTCGAGGAATCATGTATGAAAATCATGGACATATCAAGATGGAGTGCTTCACTGATGCTGACTAGGCAGGATCAAAGTTAGACAGGAAATCTACTTCAGGTTACTGTGTGTTCTTAGGTGGCAATCTTGTATCTTGGAGAAGCAAGAAGCAAAGTGTTGTGTCAAGGTCAAGTGCCGAGTCTGAATATAGAGCAATGGCTAAGGCAGTTTGCGAGATCATGTGGATTGCACATTTAATGAATGAAATTGGTTTTAATATTGAGAAGCCAGTGAGACTGTTTTGTGATAATCAGGCAGCAATGCACATTGCTTCTAATCTAGTATTTCATGAGCGAACAAAGCACATTGAAGTGGATTGTCATTTTATTCGAGAGAAGATACAAAGTGGTTTGGTTGAAACTGGGTATGTCAAAACAGCAGAACAATTGGCTGACATGTTTACAAAGGGATTAACTGGAGCAAGGCTGGAGTACTTGTGTTGCAAGTTGGGCATGAAGAATCTTTATGCACCAACTTGAGGGGGAGTATTAGAGATGGTTTAGTGTTATTTAGAGTTGCTTATTCACGTTTGGCTACTATTTTATTTTTCTGTTTAGCTTTTATTTGTTCGGCCCATCTTCTTGTGGCCCAGTTCGGTATTATCATGTATTTTGTATATAAGCCGGTGTAGGGTTTGTTGAAACAGTGAGTAGAGAAAACATTTGAATTCAATCTCTATTTCTTTCTATTTTCATAACAAAGTCCAACATCATATTTACAAAGTTAAACCTTAAAGAGAGAATATGTGGTGCACATTATGACTTTTTGTCGAATTTATGCCACTTGGGCATTTAAAGGTCAATTAACGATCGCGAAATTCAACCTTCAAAGTTACTCGATTTATTTTGAAAACTCTTTTGTCGATTAACCATAGTGCCTTTGTTAAGGTTTCATGATTCTGTATCAATTCATAATCATGATGACAATAACCTTTTTTGTATCAATGGCGATAAATCATCTCTTAAGTAGCGTTTCACATCATGTGTTTTAAAACATACCCAACTACAATCGTAATATGATCATATGTCATGTGATTGTATGTAATCAAAATATGATCTTTACCACAAGGTCGATAGTACTCTGAAGTCAAAAGACAACTCCACGTCGTCACAAGAAATATTATGCTTGACTTAAATACAATAACCTATAGCAACATCTAGCCGAGTCATTCTATATTTGTACTCAATGACTACATGTATATTGCCGCTTGGTGTCCCTAACAACCATGAGTAATTTACTATTTGCCACATGAAGAGCATTACGTGCACTCATATATCTGATGTATTGATATCCCGCTTTTGAAGCAACCACGACTAGGAACATCCAAAGATATATTACAAGTGTTAGTTACAAAAATTACACAATTATGTCTAGATCATCCCCTTAACTCTAGTGGTTATTGGACAAAATTTCAAATTGGATTGATTTTTGAAACAATTTCGCATTCTGAGCTTGCAAACTTATCATCAAATAAGGCTACTTTCAGCCTAGTGAACAGCCAGCTCAGTTGGCTTGTAACTATCTCGAATTAGGCACAACCATGAGTTGCACATAGGAAAGGAAGAGTATGCACAACTCTTAGTTGTGCCTGGTATGGTAAATGAAAAGAAATTTATAATGCAACCATGAGTTGCGCATATTGTTTTACCACAAAAGGCGCAACTCTTAGTTGCACCTTTTCTTTTTCACATATGCACAACTTTGAGTTGCGCATATTGCTGCTGCTATATAAAAGCAGCAGCAGCCCCCGGGCCCTAGCCCCCCACCTCTTCATTATTTCCTTTTCTCCAATTCTTACCGTCTCCATATTGAAAACCAAAGTCCTCAAATCACCATTTTTTTTATTTTTTTCGTCAATTCCATCCAAAATCTTCATATTTCTACAGCATTCTTCAATTAGAACAAAGCTACAGCAACGAAAGCGGGATCTTCTTCAACATAATTTGATTTTGGTATTTTTGTAAACCCTAGATTTTGAATTTTTGTTATTAATTTATACATATTTTTTGTATGGATGCGTAATGAACAATGTCAACTAGCTTGTTGTAGGTGGTCATAATCGAATTCTTTTCATTGAACCAACCCAAGCTTGCAAATCATGTCATTAATTTGAGTTATTTTTACATTACCGTTCAAAATCAGAGAGTGGACCCGTACACTACTAGAAAAATGCTAAATACCGACGGAGGAGGGCGACGGCTTCCGACGGGCCGTAGGCGGCCGTCGAAAGCCGTTGGAAATTTGCGAAATACAGACTCAGCCGAGCCTTCTTCCTCCTCACTTTTCATATGAAAATAACCACCCTAAATCCCCAAATCTCTTCCCCAAGCTTCCAATCATCAATTTCGAGCTTTCGGATCCTCCCCGGCTGCATAATCAACATCTATTGCTCTCTAGGTCAGGTATAATCTCTTATTTTTGCCAAAAATCTAATTTTTACCCTAAATCTAGATTTGCATAAGTTGTTAAATTAGGGCTAATTGGTGATTGAAATTGTTTCCAATAGTGTTATAATAGTTTCTAGCATTCCATGGTATTCCTATTTCATCTTTTATCGTGAAATTGTGAAAAACATGTATAATTTGTGGTTGTTCGTGTATATGCAAATCGTTGTGTATGCCTTGATTCTACGATTTTATATGTGTGTAGCGCTGCTATCATTGTATTGTATTAGTTGGAATAAGATAAAATGAATGCACGAGCTAGGAATATTATATTTTGCACGTATTGACTTATGTAACAATAAAAAATGCGTCGAACGAGCCTTAAGTTGATGTAATACGTCGAATAAATGTGTTAAATTAAAATATATTTTTGTAAATGTGAACAGTTAGTAAAACTGTATTTTTTCGTAAAATGCGCACATTTAATTAACTAATGCCCATTAGACAGTTTTTGGCCCCGTCTGACGAGTGTTGTACATGATCGTTATATAAAGAGTCGTTTTTTTTTCAAAAAACGACCATTTATATTCATCTGGTACAATGTTTGTTGGATTTGTCCCTATATTGGACAAGTTATGAACACAGTAAGCATTTACATTTCGTATACTACTTCGTCTCAAACGGTTCATAAAATTTCGGCCTAACTTTTCTTTTTTGTTTCCTACGTACACGCATTTGTGTACAATGTAGGGAACAAAAGAGAAATGCTACCGAAATTTTGTTGAATCATTTGAGATGAAGTAATATACGGAATGTAAATGCTTACTGTGTTTGTAATGGGAAGTAGGATGCCTGACCATGGAAAAAAAAATTATACAATTTTTTATATCGATACGATAAAAAATAAAATGTGCCATATTTGAAAATATTTTTAAATTTGTGAAGTTGTTCTTTAAATTCAAATATTATACGACCATGAAAATAATCTTTTTCGAATTTGTATTCTTGAAAATAAATATTAAAATTTGAACTTCTCATTTTCTCAAATAGGAAAAATGATTGATTATTTTGTTGATCGGAGAAGATGGATGTACCAAAGAAAAGGACTGAGGGGCTCAATAAAAGGAGATTTTTATAATGGTATAAACGTGTTTGTTGAATTCGCTTTAAGTAATAACGGAAACGATCCAGAAATTCGTTGTCCGTGTAGTAGGTGTAGACATTTGAAGTATTTGTTACCAGATATTGTGAAAGTTCATTTGTGCCAAAACGGTTTCGTACCCGAGTATTATGTTTGGGATCGGCATGGAGAAGTTGTAGCAAATACTTCTGTAGAGTCTGAAAGTGTCGTTAACGAAATAGTTAGGACGACCCGTATAGAAAATATGGTCGAAGATGCAGCACGATCACTGTTTCCTATGGTTGAAGTTGACGACGATGATGGAATTGTTGAAGAACCAAATATTGAAGCAAAAAAAAATTATGATTTACTAGATGCTGCTAAGAAACCTATTTGGGATGGTTGTAAAAGCGGCACTCAACTGTCAGTAATCGCAGAATACATTGCGATGAAGTCAAAATACAACATCACTGAAGCTGGGTTTACGGCTGTTGTACAAGCTGCAAAAAGACATATGCCGCCCGATAATCTAATGTGTGAAAATCACTATGAAGTTAAAAAACTTATATCGGCTTTTGGTTTACCTTATCAGAAAATAGATACATGTTTAAAAGGCTGCATGTTGTTTTGGAAAGAAGACGCAAACCTTAGAAATTGTAAAATTTGTAACCACGAGAGATACAAACCAAGAAAAAAGAAGGGGAAGAAAGTTCCGTACAAGCGTATGCATTACTTACCCATAACTCCAAGACTTCAAAGATTATATGCATCTTCTGTAACTGCATCTAATATGAGATGGCATAGTGTGAGAACGGAGGAAGAGGGTACGTTGACACATCCGGCCGATGGAGAAGCATGGAAGCATTTCGATAAAACGTATCCAAATTTTGCAGCGAAGAGTCGAAATGTTAGATTAGGATTATGTACGGACGGTTTTTCTCCATTTTCTCAATTTGGTTCTAAATATTCATCCTGGCCCATTATCGTCACACCGTATAATTTACCTCCATGGATGTGTATGAAAACGCAATATATGTTTTTTATTGTTGTCGTTCCTGGCCCCGACGATCTGACACAAGGAATTGATGTATATTTACAACCGTTGATTGAGGAGTTAAAAATATTGTGGAACGAAGGAGTAGAAACATACGATGTGTCCAAGAAGAAAAATTTTCATATGTTTGCTTCTTTGTTATGGACTATAAGTGATTTTCCTGCCTATGCAATGCTTTCAGGATGGAGTACCGTCGGTCGTCTAGCATGTCCATATTGCATGGATGAAACACGAGCGTTTTCTTTACCTCATGGTAAGAAAATTTCATGGTTTGACTGTCATCGATATTTTCTCCATTAAATCATCCCTTCAGAGAAGACAATAAAAACTTTTTAGCTAATAGAGTAGAAACCAGACAACCACCGACGATATGGTCAAGCGAAGACATATATGAACTTGTTAGGGACTATCCAAAGATATATGAAACTGGAGAGCAAACAGAAATTGAAGGCAAATCAGTTGTTCATAACTGGTGCAAACAAACTATTTTTTGGGAGTTGTCGTATTGGAAACATCTTCTGCTTCGTCATAATATAGATGTGATGCACAATGAGAAAAATGTATTTGATAATGTTTTTAACACAATTTTGAATGTGAAAGGGAAGACGAAGGATGATTTGAAATCAAGACGTGATATAGAAGAATTATGCAAACGTCTGAGCTTCATATGAAACCAAATGATAGCAAAAAACCCAAGCATGTTACGAATTAGATAATAATCAAGTTAAAGTTGTGTTAAAATGGGTGGAAGGGTTAAGATTTCCTGATGGGATATCATCAAATCTTCGTAGATGTGTTGACTTTAAAAATGGTAGATTGAGCGGAATGAAAAGTCACCACTGTCACATAATGATGGAAAATTTATTTCATGTTATGTTCAAAGAACTACTGCCGTTAAAAGTTTGGAAGGTAGTAACGGAGCTTAGTATGTTTTACAAAGAGCTTTGTTCGACTACTTTAAAAGTGCAACGTTTACGTAAACTTGAAGTGGATATTCCTATATTGCTTTGCAAATTAGAGAAAATATTTCCACCGGGTTTTTTTAATGTAATGGAACATTTACCTGTTCATCTCCCATCTGAAGCACGACTTCGAGGTCCTGTCCAATATGGATGGATGTATCCATTTGAGAGGTATGTAATATGTTATCACGTAATTTAATTGCATTTGAAAGATGAAGTTAATATAAATTAATTTTGCATAGATATTTGAATCATTTGAAGAAAAAAGTGAGGCAAAAAGCATGAGTTGAATGTTCGATATGTAAATCTTACATCGAAGAAGAAGCTTCGTTCTTTTTCTCTCACTATTTTAGTGACCACGTGAATATTTCATTTGAAAGTGTTCCTCGTAATGACGAAGGCGACGAACAAGAGTCCTCTCAAGCAATGTTATCTATTTTTAGACAACATGGTCGGCCTTCTGGAAAATGTGTAGAAATATGGCTAGATGATAGAGATCTTCATGTAGCACACACTTATATTCTTCTAAATTGTGCCGAGGTTGCACCGTTTGTTAGGTAATCTGAAATAATAATTTGTGTTTTATTCATTTCTATAATGCATGCGCGTGTATAACCTAATGTAATTATTTGTTTATATAAACAGTGTTTATGAACGTGAACATCCGAACGGAGATCTCAGTAAAGAATTTTCCGGTTGGTTTTCAAATTACGTTTATGAGCCGAGAAATTGTGTTGTTGACGAAGGGTTGAAATATCTTGCGATGGGACCAAAAAGAATGGTCAAGGCATATCCAATATATTTCGTCAATGGATATAAATTTAACACCAAAGAATACGGTGCAGAAAAATTAACAAATAATACTGGTGTATTTGTTAAAGGTAGTGACGATCCAGAAAATCACTTAAATGATTTTTATGGCGTTCTAACACAAATTTTGCAACTGACATATTTCTCACGACCCGCGGAGGAGGTGTTTCTATTTAGATGCAATTGGTTTAGCAATGTTCCAGGTTCTGGAATTAATGTGCACAAGGATTATAATCTTATCGAAATAAAGCATACATCACACTATCACAAGTATGATCCTTTTGTACTAGCCAAACAAGCATTGCAAGTTTATTACGCTCCTTATCCGTCTCTAAAAATAGATAAAGCAGATTGGTCTGCAGTTTTAAAACAAAGGCCAGATTCACATTCGATGAGAAGAATATTCCGGACGAACAAGCTTATCAGGCAGATCTTGAGCAAAATAACAAAATAATAATTACAGACGATCATACAGATTTTGGTCCTTTGATCGATGAATCAAAGGTTTTGGTAGAAGCGTTTGACAGTGCAGAGGAAAATATCGTAGAAAACGAGACCGAATCTTAATCAAAAGACGATGATAACTGATATAAATCTGAATCTGTTTTTTTTTTTTGCAATTGATGTAACTAAGTTGAATTCTTGATGTATTATGAAATTGATGTGACTATGAAACTAAATCAGTACGTTTACCATTGTTTACATGTTTTATGTCATTTCCATTTGTCATTTATTTAGCAATTTTTATTAAAAATGCAATGTAATCTGCTTATCGTCGTAACATGAGACCCATTATGAATCAGGTATAACACACTTCCATTTCTATTTTCATTTCAATCATTAATTTAGCAATTTATACCGTTGATGTCATTTACGTATGAAATATATTTCATTATCATGTTATTATTCTCTTTTGAAATGATGTGTATATACGTCACAGGTTTATTGTAATGTCTTCTAGAGGTAGGAGCTCTTCTCGATCTTCAAGAGGCGATGGCAGTGGTCCATCGCAAGCATCACAGCGTCCTGTAGTTTCTTTAGTACCTAGAGCAGAGGGGTAAGAATTAAATTTTATTCAGCATCTTATTTTTTTTGATATACGTACGTACTTATCTGTATCATATTTAAAAACATGGGGTTCGACCTACTGCCCTCGAAGGTTGTGTTGGATGTTTCCAGAGTTTCTTACCAGAGTAGGATGAGTGCTTGCTGGCCGAAGTGGGATAACATCCCTCCTTACATCATAGAGTGCATATGGCAAGATGTCCTTGTATGTATATTTTTCTGTTTTCCATTTTTAATTTGTTTTTGTCGTTTTTCTACTGTTTATCGTTTACAGTGTAATCTTTTTTTTTTACTTTTTATCGTGAAACACAGGCTGAGATAGACATCCAGACAGACGATATACTGCTGGCACGAGGATACTGGATGAAGAAGATGCGCAAGAACTATAGGGACACGATACCCGAAATTAAGAAATCCGGTAAGAAACCACGGTGGATGGGGGAGAGCGTATGGCAAGCATGGTTGGGATACTGGGAAACGGACGAGACGAAGGCAAGTATACTAAATTATTTTGAATTATTAATTTGACGTGATTGAAAAATAATGTATCAAATTTTGAATGTACAGGCAGAGTCGGATAGAAACTCTGCAAACAGAAATAAAAATCTCATCACTCATCACGGATGGTCGAAGTCATTTCAGCAGTATCGGCAGGAGTTGGTAAATTTACTGAATGATAATTGTAAATAGTTTATGCTATATAATTTTAAATGTATAAAAATTGTATGTAAAAATCAACTTCAGGAAGCTGAGGCGCATGGTCCCGTGGGCTATATGGACGTGTTCACTCGTACGCATGCTGTCGAGCATGTAAATCCGGACGGAACTGTTTCGTATACATGGCAGGACGATAAATCCAGCAAGAGCCATGTAAGCATATTTCATTTTATGCAGTATTAGTAATTGTTCTGCTTGTTAAACTATAATGAAATAGGATATGATGTTATTAATTTGTTAATGCAGGAAAAATTTATGGAGCAGGGCCAGAAACTTCTTGCTGATACGGGTCGAGAACAGCTGACGACTGATGAGGAGGATTCTATTTTTGAGTCCGTTATGGATCCAACATAGCATGGTAGACGATACAGATTTAGCAATCAAGTGGTAAATAATTTATTTTACTGCTAATTTGATATTTAAGTCAAAATTCTATGTTGGAATATATAATTTTATCTTGAATACTTCAAATATACTATTTGGACCTTTTCAAAACAATAAACTTGAATTTTATTCATTTACAGAGATATGCACATACACTTACAGAGATCACACAGCTAAATTTAATATTTATTGCAGGCCAACAGTCAGAGACGGGGTCGGCGGAATAGAGGTCAGAGCGATCTAGCAGATATAGAAGAATTGCGGACTAGAGTGTCCCAGCTGGAGGAGCAGAACCGGCAACAGGCCATGCAGACCACACAGTTGTTATAGTACATGCAGCAGTTTGGTGGCCGCTTCCCATCCTCGGCTGGCTCTGGATCTGGAGGAGATTGATTCATTGCTTTCTTGTTTTTTCAAGTATGTTTTTTTTAGTTTTGTATGATTAATTTTGATACACTTGGTTGTGTGGTTGTATAATGATGTGGAGATTGATTTTGTGTATGTATAACATGGTATAAAACTTATTGTTGGGGTTGTTGGAATGGTTATGTATATTATGTATTTTATTTTGATGTAATTTGGTATATTTGTGGGTTTGATTAATTTTGTGTAGTTTGGGTTTTGATATTTGGTTGGTATATTATATATTGGATTGTGCAGTATTGGTGTAATAGTTTTTGGAAGAGAAATGTGTATGGAAGGCTACATTTGCAGCAGTAATAAAAAAAACAGCAGATTTCCGACGGCTTCCGACAGTTTACAGGTACGATATTTCCGACGGCTTCCGACAGTTTACAGGTACGATATTTCCGACGGCTTCCGACAGCCTGTATGACATTTCTGCCAACTGTTTCCGACGGGTCCCGACACGTGTCGGAAGCCGTCGGAATCCGTCGGAAGCCGTCGACAACAAATACGACGCCCTCCGTCGGAAGCCGTCGGAAATACTACTCCCCGACGCCGTATATTCCGACGGCTTTTTCCGACGGCCGCCGACGGTTTTCAGCCGTCGGAAATCACTGTTCTCTTTGTAGTGTTAGCAGCGTGTTATATTTATAGGATAAGCACTGTACAAATTTTGAAGATTTAACGAGGGTATTTTTTGTATTTGCTAAGTTAAAAAGAATATTACCATTTTTAACTAACTATATTTTATAATTTTTTGTTTTGTAGAGTGCGAAACTTATCGATTGTTTGGGCATTCACAGAGTTTTGAAGACTCAATGGAGATGGTTAATGATCATCGAGTTTAGCATTTACTTCAATAAGCGGGCTTCTGGTATTTCATGTAAATTAAATAGATAAGATTTGATAGGTTCTTATTCACGGCCTTACGTGATACATGGAGGCCCGAGACTAGTACGTTTCATTTCTTTGTTGGGGAAATGCCAAGTACTTTACGAGATGTTGTTGTTTTACTCGGCCTTTATATAGAAGGCGTTGTTGTGACTTATTCTGGTGACGTTGATGTAGATGATATTTATCACCAATTGTTTGGTGAAATTCCACTCCTCGAGGTAGTGGTTAATAAAAGAGAATTGAAAGTTAAATGGATTAACGACCTTATAATTAGCTCGACTATTACCCTCGATTCATCGATTGAGGCGGTAAAACAGTATACACGGGCTGTGATATTGTCTCTTATAACATCCATGCTTTTTCCAAATCATACCAAGGGCCGAGTCAGTGTTAAATGGTTATATCTGCTACATGACTTTGCTACGATATTTGGATATTCGTGGGGTAGCACTATATTATGTGTTTTTTATAAGGAGTTAGATGTTGTAGCGCTGAGGAAGTCGAACGGCTTAGCTGATTGCTTAACCCTTCTACAGGTATAACACTTTTTTACATAATAATTTAACTAATATTTTAAAGACCTTGTCTAACACTGATAGCGTGCAGGTTTGGTCATGGACGTGTATTTCTATTGGTTGTCCAAATTTTCATACCACTATCATTGCTGGATTACCGTACGGGGCTAGGTAAAAATTATTGTTTATTTATATTGAAACCTATATGTTTTAGTACCACATTCACACATTATTTTATTAAATTATTTATAGATGGACATGAGATAGATGTTGAAGAGAAAATCTGGCCCATCATACCACACTTTATCGCAATGAGCTGAACGAAATGGAGCATTATAATGTTGAGTGGATGTCATATACATATGAGAGTTTACATGATTTGCCGCAAGTTTGTTTGGTTGGGCAACAAACTTGCTATTCACGACCCCCTATCATTTGCTTGTAAAGTGCGGTCATGCACTGCAACAACCCGCATATTTTACGATTGTATATTTAAATATTTTATTTAAATGTAGAATCGTTAATCAGATTAAAGTCCGAAAAGCTACTTTTTGCAAACAGTCGAATTGGGATTCGAGACCACTTTCATTGAGTCCAAAATGGCGTTTGCAGCTTTTTTAAGTATAAACATTGATATATTTGGAGTTAGTGAAATTTTGATACTTTTTCACTTAGGGCTTTGGTTTAGTTTCAGCCCATTAGACCCAAGCTTCACCCTCTCTTCTCTTCATTCATTTCATTTTCCTAATACAACTCAAGCTTTAGATAAAAATGTGGGAAGAGAAAAAGAATTAGAATTCCTAAGCCCTAGTTTCCAATTTGCAAATCAAGTTCTAACTCCAAATTCAAGAAGAAGCTTTGGTAAGCCTTCTCTTCTTCTTCCCCAACTCGTTCTCCTTTCAATTTTAGAAATTCCTTAACCTAACTTAGGAAATGTTTCTCTTTTGAGCTTAGATTCAAGCTCCTTGAGTTGAGATTGAAGAGTGGTTGATTCTCCTTTGTTTTCAAGCTTCTTCTTCATTGATTTTGGGTTTAAAGGTGAGATTTTTATCTCACATCTATGTCTATAACTATCCTTGATTGCTTGGTATGGATTCCTAACACCCTTTCATGTTCATTTGATTTTGGTTTGGATTGATTCGGTGAACATTTCAATTTTTGGTGTTTTGGAAGTTAAAACTTTGAAAATCCTAGCTTTGATTTATGAACATGCTTTTGGTGGTGTTTCGGAGAGCTTATAGGGCTGGGTTGTCGCTTAGCATAAATCCTTTGTCACCGTTGCTCATTCAATCGCTCCGAATCCGAGAAGTTGTGTAGGTTTGCCCATTTTTGGGCTTTGCAAATTCTGTCCTGCTACAGGCGACAGACGTCTGTGGATTATCCACAGACGTCTGTGGCTTCAGGAAAATTATTTCCCGAAACAGGTGACAGACGTCTGTGGATTATCCACAGACGTCTGTGGCTTCAGGTTTTTGGAAATTACCCTATTTTTATGTGGATTTCCAAATTTATCGATTTTTGATTATCCATATATTTATTGTCAATTAATATCAACTTTGATGATTTCTTTTCGGGATTTTTGGCGTTTCTATTGGATCGATTTGATATCGATTTCCATGGTTTGAGTCACGTTATCGAAATGTGAATTCTTGTGATTGATTGTTTCTACAATCATTTTGTGATTTGTCACTTCTAAATACAAAGGTTTCTATACTAGTAGTAAATATTAAAACTCTTTTACAAAGATGATTTCAACTCTATTTTTAATACAAAGCTCTTTTATAAAACCGTTTTCTAATCTATTAGTATATACAAACCTTTACCTCATTCGTATGAGAAAATATAATTAAACGGCTTAGCAAAACAAGTGGTATGAAACGCTTGCGTTTACTTCGTCGGTTAATTTTTGGACTTGTTCGATTGAAACTCTTGTGACAATTTTCGAGTGGAAATCTACAATTTGTTCGTAAATATTTAAGTTAAGCTAGTGGTTATGGGACATGAAGCTAAACTCGTATATTTACTAGCTTAGTGTAATCGACACTTTTTATTGATCGATGGCGATCATTTTGTGATTTAGACTAGCGATGTGCGATGTCTATTTGTCTGCGAGGGAGACTAAACCCCGTTTCTGTGGAACTTCGGTTCAATTTGGCGGGGTAGCGACCCGTGGTCTTCGGACCGTTTGTGGAGCTTCGGCTCAATATTTATGGTTAGCGACCATGGAATAGCGTTCCATTTGTGATACACGTGTTGGTGAGTTTTCATGCTCCCGTTTGTGATAGGCCTCCCCCTTTGTGATTTCTGGATTTCTAATTGATGATTTCTAGAATTTGTGTTTCACCTCTTTATGTGATTGGCAATTATACGTTTGTCAATATTTGTGGTTTGGTGAATAAAATAAAGAATATGATATTCTTTTTGGCGCTTTGAGATTTCTTGAGATATTGTATGATTTTGTTGTTGTTTAAAACATAATTGTTACAGCTTGACGCCATTGTTATCATACATTCTTATTATATCTCTGCTTATATCTCATTCCTTATCTGATATTTATAGCTAGACTGATCCGTTTATTATTTTCTTATTAAGTAATACTCGGGTCAGACCGAGATATTACATGTGCATCTGCTTGACTCCTTGTCTGGGATCATCTTCTGACTTTTGCCTAACTACATTTCATTTGTAGTTTTTTGTTGTTATACATTCGAGATATAGACTCCATGATGTATACTTATTCTTTTGTTTAACACTTGTATCTATTCTTTTGTGATTTTGTGGATCTTATTTGACCACTACTCTGATGTACACTTTTATGTGTTATATTCATATCTGTTTCCGCCTTTGAGATATGAACATCTGTGACTGATTTATGTTATGTTTATTTCTATATTTGTTTCCGAGGCCCACTTAGCCACTGTGTAGTCGCTTTGAGTTTGTATCGGTATGTCGGATTTCCTCTTGAAATGAAATGCATGTTATACTATCTGATATATCGGTACTCGCACAAAGTAATTACACGGAAGGTCGCTCCTCAACAGCCTTATTCTTCGCGCTAGTTGATGGCATTACTCCGTAGTGTCCTTGGCTAGCGTGAGTATAGAGGTGGAGCGTCACATGCACTATCCAGGCAGAGTGAAGACAATTTGGTCTTAACCAGCATATAGCAGATGCACCCAAGCAAGTGTTCCCGAATAATTGGAATAAAGATTTGTATAATTCTTATGTTGTTGGATGGAATCATAGGTTGGATTACATACAGCTTGAACTCATACCAATCATCACCATTGAGGAATATAATAGTTGGTACTGACATATCATGCGACGATTTGTTCTTAAAGAATCGTCTACCAGTTTGCCTAGATATGCTTCAGGAGGACCCGTGGAATGTGACTCAGTATGATTAAATAAGTTTTCATTTCATATCTCGTTCAAGTAGCATTACTTCCATATGCCAAGACTTATTTTGTTTCAGGTTCAAAGGCTGTGCATGATATTTCATCAATACATCATCTTCAATCTTCTAATTATCCATGTTTGTTCGGCTAGTTAAATATGAAATGTACAGAACTAAAATCAACACGAAAAACAATTTTTTTTGAAAATGGCATTAGATTCAAAACTTGTGTTTAGTCAATTGTCTTACAAAGATTGTTGTAGCTTTGTTCTAATCGAAGAATAGTGCAGAAATATGAAGATTTTGGGTGAATTTGACGAATAAATTGGAAAATTGCGATTTGGGGAGAATGGCTTTGAAATTGAGGAAAGTAGGAATGAAGGGAAAAGGGGCTGCTGCAGCATTTATATAGCAGCAGCTATATGCGCAATTCAAAGTTACACATATGTGAAAAAGAAAAAGGCACAACTAAGAGTTGCGTCTATTGTGGTAAAACAATATCCGCAACTCGTAGTTGCGTTATAATTTTTTTCATTTACTAAAACAGACACAATTAAGAGTTCCGTCAATTGTGGTAAATGAGAAGACGCAACTCATAGTTGCGCTGTAAATTTTTACCATAGACGTAACTAAGAGTTGCGCTGTAAATTTTTACCATAGGCGTAACTAAGAGTTGTGCAGACTCTTTCTCTCCTATGCGCAACTCATAGTTGCGTCTAATCCGAGATAGTTACAACCCAGCTGAGTTGGTTGCCGACCAGACCGAAAGTAGCTTTGTTTCATAATAAGTTTGCAAACAAGCTCAGAACGTGAAAATCAGCCCAATTTGAAAGGTTGTTCGTAGTTATTTAGTACTTGTATATTCTATTAAGATATGTGCTTTGAGTTCGATAGACAATTTTTGGTTCTCATATTAGTCGGCATTAAGTTGAATAAATAGTTCATCTTCTTGCCCCTATACGTATCTCTATATATGCAATAGGTACCTAAACAAAATCCTACGGTATTGAAAATTCGATCTTTTGTTTCGTATCATGTTAGGAAGCATACCTTTGGAATACTTACCTATCAGCCAAGTGGCCATTTCACATTGTCTTAGACGATTATTCAACCTTATGATGGATTTTATTTCTCTATTTATAAAATTAGAATATCACCAGCCGTGATGGAGATGATACCAACATGCATACATTAGGTACCAAACCATATCCTATTTCCTTCATTGGTCGACTCGTGCATGCCCATACTCAAAACTTCTGCGACAACGCTGAACATAATGATGATAATAGATTTCCATGTCACTCGCTTTGTGATTGGTTAACATGGAGCACTAACAATTTGAAATGATCCTCCACCTCATTATTATGATGGTTTTTTAAATGGGAAATTTTGGCATACATTCTTATGATTATAAAAAATCAGTATTAGGTCTATTTCAATTTTCTTTTACAAATTATATCCATATTTTAAAAAAATGGTGAAATTCACTGGGGTATTTGGATAATTTTACTAATCTTAATATGTGCTTTTAGAATCTACGTCCATAACTCAAAGGCGCCGTAATACACGTTGAAATGACCGCTTTTAAATTTAGAAACGTGAGAAAAAAAGAAAGAATTCAAAAAAGAGGGAAGTGGAAAATAGATTTTAAAAAGAAATGATGTAAAACAAATAAAGTTAGAGATGTGTTCTTAATTTTAACTTTTAAAAATCCAAGCAGACAATTACCATGAATAATTGATAAATTTTACCATGAATTTTTCTAATTTGACGACGATATCCGAACCATGGTTCTTTTTGTTGATTTGTGAGATTATTCTTAATAATATAATCTTAATTTTTATTAAGAAAAATGTTATAATGTGCCGGACGTATGTTAAAGTTGTTAAATTACCTAAGTTGTTCATGAATTCCATTGCTAACCTAGGATTTTAGGGCACTTCTCATTAAATATGTTTTTCAAGATAATGCGGTATTGGCTCTAAAAATTAAAAATGAATATCGTCAAAGAATTTGTTTTTTTGTATCCTTCAAAAAATGTAAAAATCTCAAACAGCACGCAGATAATTCAATCAAATTAAATATAGAAAGATATTTATACTCAACTGTTGACAGCTACCAATTGTTAAAACGTCGTTCTCGTTCATTGTCGGTGCATTTGGTTGTTTATTTATGCATTAGTCTCTCTCTTCCCCCTCTCTTTATTCGTGTAGCAGTTCAGAGGAAGCTACTAGCTTTCGTAGTTTGTGTACTCATCGTCTCTCTCCCCCCTTCTCTGTCCCCATCTGTATTTCAGCGATTTTCTCGCAAAGGTAACTTTTATCTACTTCTTTGTATTCAGCTTGTTCATTGTTAAGTTAAGACTTGAACTGCTTGAATTGCTTGAGGCATTTGATCGGACATGGTGTATTTGTTGACCCAGACTTAGATCTAGTGAAACTCACTTAGATCTTGTGTTTTTTGTTGCTATTTACGAAATGGATTTTCTTATTTTGGTAGTGATGCAGTAAAATTCAGCTTAGATCTAGAGAGATTGAAGCCTTGCTTTAATTAATTTCTCTGAAAGAAACAATGGAGGTTGATGGAGAGACTATGGTGAGTACATCTGTCACAAAAGTTTAGATTTTTCATATGTGGGTTATTTACTAATATTAACTGGAACTCATTGATGATTGTTTATGTAAAGAAACATGGTAAGCACGGTGGAGCTGGGCAGCAAGTCTGTCAAATATGTGGGGACAGCGTCGGAACTACAGTAGACGGTGATCTGTTTGTAGCCTGTGATGTGTGTGGTTTCCCAGTATGCCGGCCATGCTATGAATACGAGAGGAAGGATGGAAACCAATCTTGCCTTCAATGCAAGACTAAGTACAAGAGGCATAAAGGTCTGATTAGTTTTAGAGCATTTTTGGCAACTTATTAGTTACTTGGTACTATTCTTATGTGTGATAAGTCATAAGCTACAGATGATGATTTATGACTTAATTCAGTTTTTGCAACTAGATTTTATTACTATTTCAGTTTATTTACCCACACTCTCAAATTCCACCATTCACTTTAAAGTACTTAAACGTTACCATTCAATACAACTTTTGGGTAGTTACAAAATAAATTGTTCCTGGTTGGAATTAATAAAGCAAAGTGAATGCGCCATCGATGGTAAAATATAATATTTGATCTGTCATTATTAGGAAGCCCGCCTGTTCGTGGAGAAGAAGGTTATGATGTTGATGTAGATGACGTGGGCAACTTCAGTTATTCAAATGGAGCTCAAGAGCAGAAGCAGAAGATTTCGGAGAGGATGCTGAGCTGGCAAATGAGTTATGGAAGAGGGGATGATGTTGGTCTTCCTAAATATGACAGTGGAGAAATTGCCCAAAATCACATTCCTAGGCTCACTCATAGCCAACCTGTATGCATTACATTTATCGTTTTCTTGTGAAAAATGGGATAATTGTTTTCTGTAGATTTATGTTTATTACTTAACCTTTTGCAGTTATCAGGAGATTTTAGTGGAGCATCCCCTGATATGTCCCCAGGAGTTGGTGGGGTGAAACGTGCGCATCCAATTTCTTATGTCAATCACTCACGTATGTAGATTTGAAAATTGTATTTTGTGTGAATATTCATGTTAAAATGATTTATGTGAAATTATTGGTTTGAACAGCTAATCCGTCAAGAGAGTTTTCTGGAGGATTCGGCAATGTTGCATGGAAGGAAAGAGTAGATGGGTGGAAGATGAAGCAGGAGAGAACTGGAGCTCCAACGACTAATGGTACTAGCCATGCTCCATCTGAAGGAAGAGGGGTTAATGATATCGATTCAACTACTGATTATAACATTGACGATGCATTGGCGTAAGTTTTTTTTCCATGCTTCATATGGTATAAAATCAGTTTATTCAAACATGTTTTTATATGAAATATGGATCTAGTTTTTGAACTGCATTCTTTGCTGTAACATGTTTGCACAATGGTAAATGTGAAAACTGATTGATGTCAGTTTAAGATTGTTCCTTTTTTGCAGCGAAAGTTCAATTGAACAAATCTTAAGTAAAAGTTAATACAGTCCCCAAATCAAGTGCTAAATCTAGTTGTTGCACATTTTTTTGACAATGAAACTCTAGTGACTTTGTGAGCCAGTTACATTAGGATCAGAAAATGCAGTTTGCATGCACATTCTTCAGTTTTATATTTTTCTACAGTAATGTGCAATGTTGTGCTGATATGTTTGAAAGAGTAGAAGCATCTTCACCCTGTTAATTGGCAATAAAATGACTTGATGTCGTATGTTATTAGTTTCTATGATGTAGACTCAGTGCTGCAGTGCTTTTACACCCAAAACCAAAGATTTATCATGAGAACCGACACTCAGTACGCATTTATGTCTTCAACGCTTTGTACCTTAACCTACATGATATATATTGTTACTTAAAACACTGACAATAGTTACATTTGCCTAAATGTTAAAAGCCATTTGTTACCAGCATGCATTTTCATTATGATATTCAAATGCAAACATATTTGGACACTATATCGTGATAAATTATGAGGTGGTATGATTAGATATCCTATTTTTAAAAGCGTACATAAGACATCATGCACGCGCATCACACATGTGCATCATTGATCTGTACATATTCCTTGGAAATGAAAACAAACAAATACTTGTTTACCACAATGTTTAGTGTTAAGCTTTTAGTTTCTTCTGTGAAAACAATACGTAGTTAGACTGATATTTGATTGTCTTTTCAATGAGATACCATACTTCATGCAGGAATGATGAAGCTCGCCAGCCTCTATCAAGAAAAGTGTCTATTCCATCTTCCAGGATAAATCCATACAGGATGGTTATTATAGTGCGTCTTTTTGTTCTTAGCATTTTCTTGCATTATCGAATCACCAACCCTGTGCACAATGCATTTTCTTTGTGGTTGCTATCTGTTATATGCGAAGTTTGGTTTGCCGTATCATGGATTTTGGATCAGTTCCCTAAATGGTTTCCCATCAATCGTGAGACTTACCTTGATAGACTGGCAATAAGGTAAAGTCTATAATTTTATATTCTGATTCTATAACACTTACTCATCAACAAATTGATAAAGTTTTTCTTTCTTTTTTTCTTCTGTAAAACATTGCTCTAGATCAGTTATAAGTTAATTTCAGTTTTCAGGATCAGTTGTACATTGATTTTTGTTAATTTCCAGTTCTTCATTAAAAGAATATAAGTAGTGGAAATACACTATAAATTTGTTTGCCGTTAAATATTTAAGAAATTGAGAGGCTGTGTTGAACCATCAACTTGTTGCAACAACTATTTTGTGAATGTGTTGCATTTCTCAACCCTGTGCCAAGACTGTTTATGTTTGATTGCTTGACATTAGACGAACTTCTCTACCAACAAATGGTGCATGCAACTGTATGTCAAATTATGAAAACAGTCTGATAGTGATAATAATTATTAATCAATGCTTGTGCTTGACAATAGGTATGACCAAGAAGGCGAACCATCCCAGTTGGCAGCCGTTGACATTTTTGTCAGTACTGTTGACCCATTAAAGGAGCCTCCGCTTGTCACTGCCAACACAATACTATCAATTCTGGCAGTGGATTATCCTGTTGACAAAGTTTCGTGCTATTTATCAGACGATGGTGCTGCCATGCTTACGTTTGAAGCTTTATCTGAAACCTCAGAATTTGCAAGAAAATGGGTTCCTTTTTGTAAGAAATACAGCATTGAACCAAGGGCTCCTGAATGGTACTTTGCAAAAAAGGTTGATTATTTGAAGGATAAAGTTCATCCTTCATTTGTCAAAGACCGTCGAGCAATGAAGGTATGCAAAAGAATTGTTTGGTTTCTAAATTCCAATATAAATTCCTTACATCTTAGCCTAATTATATTTTATTGTTCATTTAGTTGATACATTATTATTGTCGCTAGAGTCAAGTCATCACATGTATCCTTATATGAAGTACGTGATGCATTTGCAGAAACAAATAACTAATGTTTGCAGAAACAAATAACTAATGTACTTCAATCAAAATGATGTGAGGACCCATTTGTAAATATTAGCTTATTAAGACGGATGTGTTTTACTGCCATAACGCAGAGAGAGTACGAAGAGTTCAAAATTCGTGTAAATGGCCTTGTTGCAAAAGCACTAAAAGTTCCAGAAGAGGGGTGGATCATGCAAGATGGAACCCCATGGCCTGGAAATAACACAAGAGATCATCCTGGAATGATTCAGGTTTGTGTTTATACTATTTTCATGTTTTAATTTCTGGAACATACCATTTATCACATTACCAACCAAACATTTTCATCAATATCATGTGCTACTCATTATAGCTGCAGAAAATAGATAGTTTTAGGTTAACTTGCCAATGCTATGTCATCTGCAGGTTTTCTTAGGGCATAGTGGGGGTCTTGATAGTGAAGGGAATGAGCTTCCACGGCTAGTTTATGTATCTCGTGAAAAACGTCCTGGTTTTGAGCATCACAAGAAAGCTGGTGCCATGAATGCTCTTGTAAGTATTTCAATTATACTTGAACATACTCCTGATATTTTCTAAATTTGTGTGTAATAATATGTACACACTGTTTTACAGGTTCGAGTGTCAGCTGTTCTTACCAATGGGTCATACATGTTGAATCTTGATTGTGATCATTACATTAACAACAGCAAGGCATTGAGAGAAGCTATGTGTTTCTTTATGGATCCGAATCTCGGTAAAAGGGTTTGTTATGTGCAGTTTCCACAGAGGTTTGATGGTATTGATAAGAATGATCGATATGCCAATCGTAATACCGTGTTTTTCGATGTAGGTTCTTTTCTCACTCTTCATTTTTACAAAAAGTAGAATAAAACAAAGATTAAATCTTGAACATTTATCTTGGTGATGTTTCGTGCAAAACTTTCACTCACTATCCTTGGCAGCTTTATCTGGGAAATTTTGATTTTTTTTTCCATTCTGAGTTGTATCATAGTTATTACAATCTATATTTTTACAAGGTTTTTTGAAGAAAAAGCACAAGGCGCAATGATTTGATTTTCGAACAACCGAGAATAATTTTTTTTTCTTCCCTCATTTCAGCTATGTTTATTGTCACAAGTATCCTGTATTTTTTCAATCACTGAATGTTTAAGTTTCCAAAATAAAGTTCGTGATATATCAAAATTTGTAACAAAGGAGATGGTGAATTATATCATATTGCACTTAAAAAATATTTCATGCACATGCTATAATATTGCGATGTTCTGAGTTGGTATCTATTTTACTAGATTAATTTAAGAGGTCTAGATGGCATCCAAGGTCCAGTTTATGTCGGTACTGGTTGTGTCTTCAATAGAACTGCTTTATATGGTTATGAGCCTCCAATGAAGAGCAAGCATGCAAAGGGTGGGTTCTTTTCATCAATGTTTGGCGGTTCACGCAAGAGAAGTTCAAAATCAAACAAGAAAGGCTCAGACAAGAAGAAATCAAACAAACATGTGGATAACACAGTTCCGGTATTCAATCTAGAGGACATAGAAGAAGGTGTTGAAGGTAGGGAATAGTTTTGCTTAGCTTTTGTTTTTGGACATTTAAATTTGATTTTATTACACTGTCATTTTAAAACAGGAGCTGGATTTGATGATGAGAAGGCTCTGCTCATGTCGCAAGTGAGTTTGGAGAAACGATTCGGGCAGTCTACTGTGTTTGTTGCCTCTACTTTAATGGAACATGGTGGCGTTCCTCAATCAGCAACTCCCGAATCTCTTCTAAAAGAAGCTATTCATGTCATCAGTTGTGGGTATGAAGATAAGACCGACTGGGGTAATGAGGTAATTTATTGACTACCCCTCAAAACAGTATTTTTCTCGAATATAAGTATGCCCTTCTTTGATTACACTAGGCTTTATATTCTACTTATATGTCACAAGTACCATATATGTCACAAGTACCGCAGTGGTGGTGTTCTTTGATTCTGCAAATTGTATGCACACGTAGATCCATTCACTAGATAACTCTAACATGAGAAAGATGGTTTATCATCGTTTCCATGCTTATATTTTCAAAAAGACATTGAAATTGATAAGTGACGAGCACACCGTTATGTGATTATTTCACTTGCTAAAATTTTCAAGCAACTACTGAAATTGCTAGTTGGTAAGGTGGCTCAACGTGGTCTTTTGATTTCAGCAGCTTCTTTATTTATTTAAGTCTGCTGGAATGTTTTAATAATTCTAATATTTTTATGGGTGACAATAGATTTTGAAAGCATTTTGATAATATATACTGGGTTTTTTTTTGTTTCCACTCCATCACTCTATGTGTGTAGACACTTGGGAGGCTGACTCAACATCACTAGGTGAAACAATGTTCATGTGTCCGGGCATGAGCTTTGGCGAAGTTTTTATGGAAATTTTATAGTAAGTTATTTGCATGGGCCAAAATAAGCCTGTGAGTCCCTTCAAAACTTGCAAATCTGCTTGAGTTTCACAACCCATGAATCTGTTTAATTTGATCCAAGTACACAAATGATGTGTGCAGCAAAACTTGTGCGATTTCGAGAAAAATATCATGTTCATCCCATATTTAACGATTTACGGGAATTACATTTACAGAGAAAAATTACATTTACAGTGAACAAGAGTTAAGATGTGCATGTTATAGGTCCTGGAATCATATGATACTGTATAAACACATGCTTGACAAAGGTTATACCGGTTTAACAATTTTGAAATTCACACACATGCACATTTGGGCTAACTCATGCGCGTGCACATTAATTACATTTTTTTGGAAATTGTCTTCTTTATATGAATCAAATTTATAATAAAACCACTTGATGTGTTTTTTCTGATTTACATATGAATGAAGGGAAATGTTAACATGTGAGCACATGTTAACAATTTTCATTTACTTCTTTTGCCTTATTCAATGTGACTAATTAATTTCAATTTTAAACGTAGTTGTATTTTAACACTAAATATTTATTCTTATTTTTATTTTATTTTCTTTCGGTCTAGGTTAATAAATGAAACTTAAACGTGTGCCCAAAGGGCACACGATAACACAACCCATGAACAAATTGCATCGAGTTTTCTGCAACATATTGACACAGGCACCAAAACTAAGTTGTGAAAATATCAAAAACATATTCATTAGTCATTGTACTGGTTTTCTGCTGCAGATTGGATGGATTTATGGTTCAGTCACAGAGGATATTCTTACTGGGTTCAAAATGCATGCTCGTGGTTGGCGATCGATTTACTGCATGCCTCATCCTCCAGCATTCAAAGGATCTGCACCTATTAACTTGTCAGATCGTCTCAATCAAGTTCTTCGATGGGCCCTTGGGTCTGTTGAGATTTTATTCAGTCGGCATTGTCCCATATGGTATGGTTACGGTGGAAGGCTCAAGTTCTTAGAGAGATTCGCCTACATTAACACCACCATCTATCCCCTTACATCCCTTCCTCTCATATTGTACTGTACCCTGCCTGCTGTCTGTCTTCTTACTGGAAAGTTCATCATTCCTCAGGTAAATTTTATGCATTTTCCATCTTCTACATACCTCTATTTATGTGGCCATTGTTACAATGCCTTGGGTTGCTAATGGTAGAAAATGTTGATAGAAACCCTTCGAAATCATGACTTGATGAGTATGATTTTGTTCACATTTAATTATTTTATAAACAAATCCTTGCTCATTTCTAGACAAACCTACACCAGTAAAGATCGAGTGATCTGTGATCTGTACACCACCATCTAACCTGATGGATGCAACCATTTTTTGTACTTATTTTTTCCTGAAATAAGTTTCTTTTTGAGTTTTATTGTATAAACAGACCAGTTTGAGAAAAAAAATCTGACTTAGCGCCTTGTATGTTTAAAACATGTCTCTATTCTTTAAGTAGATATGAAAAAGTGAAGTTTCGTCAAACACCCTCCTATAGAAGTTTCAAATTACTTTTTTGCCCACAAGTTCCACGGAACACTGCTGTAATTATTCTGCTAAACATTCGTTGTTCTCGGTACAAATATTTGCAGTTTTTGGTGCAAATACATGCACTATTTTCTGCATATATTTGCAGTATTTAGTATAAATACATTCACTATTTTCTGCAAATATTTGCAATTTTTACTGCAAATATTTGCGAAATAAGTGCAAAAAACAGAGAAAAGTGCAAATATTTGCGGTTAGGAACCTGTATTCCGTCTTACATAAACTGAACGTCAACGCGATTCGATATGCAGATCACAAACATAGCAAGTCTGTGGTTCATATCCCTCTTTCTTTCCATCTTCGCAACGGGTATCCTCGAAATGAGATGGAGTGGCGTCGGCATCGACGAATGGTGGAGAAATGAACAGTTTTGGGTTATCGGAGGGGTGTCTGCTCATCTCTTTGCTGTCGTTCAAGGTCTCCTCAAAGTCCTAGCTAGAGTGGAAACCAACTTCACGGTCACCTCCAAAGCCTCCGACGAGGACGGTGACTTCTCAGAGCTCTACATGTTCAAATGGACCACTCTTTTGATACCGCCTACCACCCTTCTAATAGTTAACCTCGTGGGCTGTGTGGCGGGTATATCCTACGCGGTCAACAGCGGGTACCAGTCCTGGGGCCCCCTGTTCGGTAAGCTGTTCTTTTCCTTCTGGGTCATTGTGCATTTGTACCCCTTTTTGAAGGGTTTGATGGGTAGGCAGAATAGGACCCCGACCATTGTGGTCGTTTGGTCTATTCTGCTTGCTTCTATATTTTCGCTGCTGTGGGTCAGGGTTGACCCGTTTACTACCCGTGTTGTTGGGCCGGATGTTAAGCAGTGTGGGATTAACTGCTGAGGTTTGGGGAAAATGGGCATGCTCTATATTTTCTAAATTTGTTTTATTGTTGTTGGGTAGGACGATATTTATGTATGTAATGTGGTGGGGCTTGCATTGCCCAAGTGTAAGTGTATGTAGCGTATATATATATATGATGACATTATTTGTAATTTTGATCGTGTACATCTTGTATTAAGTGAATATTATCCGGATGTTTAAACCGTTGTATACTTGTGTTAATTCTCAGTTGTATGGTAATATATGGGTCACTGAAACTTTTTTTGTGATGATTTAGGATTAATGTAATTTGTTGGAACATTTTAGTAGTTTAAGCTGTGTTTGCAGCCAAAATTTGGCACCTTCACGTATTTGATGCGGCAAGTCTCTTTTGTCAATCCAAGTCCGTTCGATCTTCAATCCAAGTTCGTTCGAGCCGTTGGAGAAAAAAGTGTCGTCGGTGTTTGAAATGCTAATGACATTTTTTCCTCCAGTGGTTCCTCCTATGTAACAACACCCCTTCTTCACATCATTCTATTAGCCTCTTCTCCCTTCAACTGCTATTTCTTTTACACCAACAATGTTTGATTTCGAATCTGATTCCGACTACGAAGATGCACAATATTTGATCGTTGTAGCAACATATTTATGCAGAAGGAGTGATATTATCTGGATTCACACGTCAGAATATGCCGGTTTAATGTGGGTGGAAAACATTGAATGTACATCAAGAACACTGTTAACGAAATTTTCAAATGAAAAGATTTTGTTTTCTTTCGTTATACGGTAAGCTGTAAAATTATGGTTTGACTAAGCGTTAGTATCAGAAAACGGTTGTCATATTCCTATATACTATAACTGCAGCGCTCTCAAATCGACAGATGAGCGAAAGATTTCAAAGATCAGATAGCACGATTTCATTTTGTTTTCATGTTGTTTTAAATGCCGTACAATTACTCGCTACAGATATTATTAAGTCAAACGACCCTCAATTTAATACCATTCCAGATCATATTAGAGCTTCAAACCGCTACTATCTATATTTTAGAAGCTGTGTTGATGCTATAGACGATACATACGTAATGATACACTTACCTGCAGATCAAGTAGTTCCATACATAGGACGAAACTGCTACGTTACATAGAATATTTTAGCAGCATGCTCTGCAGTTTACTTACGTTATGGTTGGTTGGGAAGATACTGCGCATAATGATAGAGTTTTTAATGCTGATATAATTGATAGAAACTCTAACTTCCCCATCTCCATTTGGACAGTATTATGTCATTGATTCAGGATATCCAATTCAAACCGGTTATTTGTCACCTTATCGTAATATTAGATATCATATTCCTGATTTTCGTAAAATTGCAAATCAACCAAAATCGATAAACGAATATTTTAATTTCTATCATTTGAGTTTACGTATGGCAATTGAGAGAACCTTTGAAATATGAAATTTTTTGTTATTTTGAAGAATATGCCAGCATACTCATTTGAAACTCAAGTAAAAGTTATCGTATCTACAATGACTACACACATTACATACGAAAATACAACGTGGGTGATCCATATTTTATGGCTTATGATGATGATCCCGATCTTATTCCAGTGGAATACCAAGAGAAATATTATAGTATGAGAACTGTACCGAACATAGCAACTGAACCGGTACAACGACAGATAATGAAATGGTAACGGTTCGAAATACCATAAGAGACGAAATTGTTACAGCAGGCCTGCATTGATTGATTGTATCATTTTATCTGTATTTATTAGTACTTTATAATTAATTTGAATGTATTTCAATTTCCGTACTATTATTTCATTTTAATTAAACTTATATAATACAACAAAACAAATAATTAATTAACTATAAATCAATTAAATTAAAAATTACAACTTAAATATCCTGCTCAAATACCTCGTTCGTAGTCGCAAATACATTCTTCGTTCAACAATCTTTTCCGTTCAAATACCTCCTTTCCTTTCGTCGCAAATGCACCTTAAATGTTTGTGGATGAGAAATGTTTGTCTGTGTATCAGTTAACATAAGTGTGCTTGGATTTCTATACCTTAAAAGTTATATTAATTTTAAAGAAGTTTGTAGTGGTTGGTTTGGGAATAATTTTTTTGTTTTGTGTTTTTCAATATTTGTGTGTGAGTGGAGGAGTTGGAATATTTTAGTCAACACAACAATAGAAAGAAGAACGAGAAAAAATATGTTTAATGTTATTCAAAAGGCGGAAAACACAAAAAAAATTATTTTTAATTTTATATGTTAAAACCATTTTTCAAATCAACCGCTTTTCGTTCGTGGCAGTTAGTGGATACTTTCAGATATGGATAATGTTATATCCGTATTCGCATTCGAAATCATTTTCAGATATCCTTATTTGCGGATACGGACGGATATTAGATAATTATCTTATTCGGCAATGGTCGATAAATCAAAAAACACAAATGAATTTTTTTATTTTAACTTCAACTTTTTTCAATCTCATTGATTATTAAAAAAGTGTTAAAAATAAACAAATATAGTGGTGTTAAATAGTTTTGAACGATTAATATACATTAAGTGTGTAAAATATAAATTTCTAACTGAATAAAGTAATAAATAAATATCTTTTATTGTATTAAGACATACATAATTTAAAATATAATCTTGAAGGATAATTTTTGAATATGGATGTCTTTATATCTGCATCTATATCTGTTTTTATGGATATCTGATATTTATTTGTTTTTCGAATATGAATGCGGAAAGATTTCGAATTTTTCGAGTATTCATTGATAGTCCGTTTCCACCCGCTTCCATTTTGCCGTGTATTTCATAGTGGAAATTGAAAACAAAAAAGAACAAAATTCAATTTTCAAACCACACGCCACCTTTAAGTTTTGAAAAGAATCATAATTTTGTAATAATGGTCATAATTTTGTTAACGAACATGACATATCCGTAAAAAGTCATGTCAATCCGAATTTTAATTTATGTTTCAAAATAGAAAACTGAAGAATTCCACAGGGATGAACGAGAGTGTGTCACACACGTGGTCATAAATTGTTGAAATGTAATTAAACCTTTCATATATGCGCTAAAACATACAACTTACCAAAATTCACGTTTTAAAAAATGCATGAAAGCATATATTCTGCATTTTATGGAAGTAACCTTTTAAAATTGCAAATTATATGTTAAAATTGAAATAAAACTCAAAATGTGCATCACCTGTGCTAAATTATATATTTCAAAAGATCAATGTTTATAAAATACATATTCTTTTTCCAAAAGTAGACATAAATTATGAAATAAATATTCAAATCATGTGTAGTTTGCTATGGTTGCTTTAGCAATACAATCCAAGCACTTTGCAATGAGAGAAGGCATTTTGTGTATTTATGAAAGTGCAATAATTCTTCGCTTTTGTAAAGTATAAATATTTGTTTAAAAAATTGACGTTGTACAAAATGTTGTTTAAAAAATGCATGAATTTGTCCTTTATTTTCACAGATTTTGAGTCCATTAACTTTGTTGTTTAAAAAAGACGACAAATTAGTAGTTGGAAAAGGGCCAATAGAAGCGAAACATAAAAATAAATAGTGGAAGGTGGGGAGCCACATGAAGACCAAGTTCCGATGGAACAATTTACTGGCTGTGTACACAATCATTTATTATTACCATCTCACTCGTACAATAATAATAACAACGTGCATTGGCAATTTGGCATGGCTCCAGCACACAAACATCTCGTTCCCATTAAAAAAATCACACGGCACCCACATTGATTTAACTTACGCCTCAAAAGTACACACACGCTTTTCATTTTTTGAAAAGGATGGACGAGTAAATGAATGAAAGGGTTTTAATATTTTCCATTTACAGCATGAAATGAATTTGAAAATGGAAAAGGAGGAATGCGTGGATCAAGGCAAACAAACAGCCTTCGATTGCACGGATACCATTAATAAGAGGCCCGCTCTTCCGCGCGTAACAGCATATGGCGCAGAGGTGGTGCATTTTAATGTGCCGGCACATCCTACTAGGTCTATGCCTTATGCTCTCATTTGTATCCCATTTTTAGTTCTGCAACGAACTTTTTTTTATGTGTTTTTTTGGTATAAAATCGCTTGATTTAGAAGAACTTGTTCTGTTTTCCTACTAAACAATGTCTCCTCCTTTATTCCAAAAAAGCCCTAACCAAATAAGCTAAAGGGCATTTCTAATGAAGGTAAATTATTACTGTGAAGATCCAAAAACTCGGTCTTCGAAAATCGGCATCCGTACTTCACTTGTACTCAAAATGCCGCATATTCAAACGTCGAATCTGACTCTCCGGAGCTTATAACACCATTAAGTATATCAACACAGCGGAATAAAGAAATAGATGATATCATATACAACTCCAATGAATACAATATCCAGAATGATATACAACAATGATATCAATAATACACAACAATATCAGAGATATGATACAATGCTACAGCGGAATTAACAATAATGGAAGAGATCACTCCAAATGATCTACAAAAGAAAATGACTCCAACGGCTTCAACATCAGCTCGAACCACCATCAGTCGTCAATGAACTCCAAACAATGAACTAGCTCCAGATACTCTACTGAACCTGACTATCTGAAAAACCCAACTCTAGACTGCCCGTGTGGAAAATTGTGGGCACCCAGAGTTTTGGAAGGGAACAATAAACTCCGGGTCAGTCATGAGACTGGTGTGAGCAACAAAAACAGTTTATCTTTAAAACAAACAACAAAAGAATTTTAAACATTGAAACCCGCAATGCTTTTGGAAAATTAAACTACCATAAGACCTCCCGCCACACACACAATGCAAACGCAGAATTGGAGGAGATTTCTTCTTATGATAGTCAAACATGCTTGATACGAGAGAATTTCTTTTCCATATTATTACTAGTGCATAGTGCAGAAAATATTTCGAAAGTATAATATTAATCTTAGCCAGCATAGGCATTCCGCACTTATGCCTACTATAGCTACCATATTCAATAGCAGGTTACCGCCACATTCCATGGCAGGTTATACAACTAAAACCGTACAAGGCTCGTATTGTTTCTTTGGATTTCCAACAAATGGTCAGGCTAAGGAACTTCCTATGCCACCTGGGTACGCCTCTGGCGGGACGTCCTGAGAACTAACTAGCTCTCCGCCAACACAAGGTCGGGTTACCTCTGTAACTAGGTAACTACTACACGAATATGCCACCTCCCGGTCCTTTGGGACCTTTATCCGAGCGCTCGATAACCAACATCACACCGTAATAAATATAGTGTGTCCACATGAGTAAGTATCTGGGCTCCATACCATGATACCACCCTTTTCCAAAAGGAAATGACATACCCTAAAGGGCGCGACCCTCATAACCTTGCCGCATCATTTCTGTTTCGACCATTTCCGGTCTGTGAGGTTCGATGAGGTCTCGTCCATAAAGCTACGCTTTTTCACAAAGCCGTGCTTTGATCACAAATGATCAATAAATGATCAACACACAGCAACACTTAGCATGTCACATTACCAAATTGGGAGTATATCGCTGATAACCTTCAACTACATAACCTCCGAGCTCGTACGTCTCAGAGAAGGGTGTTAAGCTAAGAGAATAAATTCTCCGCCACCAACAGAAATGTATTTGAAAGAAATCTGCTTTATATCTCAAAAATGTAATGTCAGACGTGTAACCATACAAGTCTGTTCCGGGTTCGAACAGAACCGAAGGCACTTCCAAAGAAGCCCTTGCAATCCGGGTATTCACAATCCCAATCGGATTTCCCATCACTTAGGGAATCTCTATACCGTAGCTACTCAGTGCAGAGACAATCGATAGGTTATTCTGTCGTTCTCGCAAATACCTGGTCTTCAACACCGGTCTTCAAATGTTATCCATATACGACGTATCACTTAATCGGAATGGGTTGTATGACACAAAGGTCATCTCCCGGTTAAACCGAATAGTGAGCGCAATATTTAAAAACATATGGATATTGGGATTTCAATTAAGTCACAACTTATTATCCAAAACTTCCCTTCAAATGGTTTAAATACATTCACTACAGCAGTTTATGGGTTTCATAGCGTTTGAAAAACGCTATAACAGGCTACCATAGCGTTTCAGAGAACGCCATGGAACCACAAGCTATGGTAGGCCGGCATCATTACATAGCAGGAAGGAAAACGCTATCATAGCTAATAGCGTTTACAAAAGGGCATAGCGTTTGCAACCTACCATAGCGTTTTTTCTCTGTTATTAAACTTAAACGCTATAGGAAATATAATCCTTCATTTAACTTCTATAGCGTTTTCGAGCACATTTTATAGCGTTTCATCTAACCATGTTATAGCGTTACAATGTTTTTCGATAGCATTTCTTGTCATGCTTGTATAGCGTTTTTATTTTCTACTATAGCGTTTTTAATTCTATTATAGCGTTTTTGATGCATAAATCTTACATCCCATATAGAGTTGTGATAGCGTTTGATGAATCAATAGCGTTTTTCAAACGCTATTCTATATAATATTAATTTTCAGCATTTGTTTCAATTTTCTTTTTATTATATTATATATATATATACATATGCACACAGATAGATATATGTATACACATTACATATATATATATATATATATATATATATATTAAAATGTGGATCCCAAAAATAACAAATCGAGAAGATGACAACAACTATATGTAACAATGATAAGTTACAGTGAATTCTAATTTGGAAACACACAATCAAACCAGTGGAAAAGTTTCAAATAATTCTGCTAATATTTCAAATACTACAAGACATGGTCGCATGATAATAGTTCAAAATAGTCTAACAAATGAACACAAATACTATAAGACATGGTCACATGATAATAGCTCAAAATAGTCTAACAAATGGACACAAATACTCAGTTATGGAGACGATGATACGGAAATGGCTGCTATAGAAGATTCTTGCAAGGATCTAAACATTGCTCCAGGTTGCTTCAGTGTTAACCAAGTTCCTGCATTAAATGACAAAGTAGACAATGACAGTTGCAGGTTGAATATACTAAATTTGTAGACAATAAATGACAAAGTAGACAATGACTTGTAGGCAATGGAGTAAATGACTTGGAGGCCTAATATAAAAATCTATCATTATTATTGTCTAACTTCATTTCAACCACCTCCACATACTACCTTCCAGCAACACATACAATCATCCTGCACTTCACTATCCTCTACCACAAACCACCCATTTCTCATTACCCAACTGCCACAACACTGCATCCCATCTCCAAACTGCCATACACCATCCACTACCAGAACCATCTTCCACACGTCTGCGCTGGACTTCCACAATATAAACAAACTGCCATACATACATACGTCTCACTGCCAATCAACACACACTTCTACTTCCCATACAACTCAAACTCCACCATCAGCTTACGTACCCCTGTCTGTCACCTTTGCCTACTGCAACCACTACTGCAACCAAAACCAACCTCACCACCAGAAATCATGACCAAACAACATATCAAATTAGGACAGAAATCATGTACATCAATTATCAATTTTTGAAAGGAAAAAAAGTGTAGTTGAAGCATGAAAAAGTCTAACAAAAAATCATTGAAGATAAACTAAGGATACATCAGCTCTGTATTCAACTAATCATAGTTAACCCTTTTTTTTAAACATTAACTTTAAAGTTCAACATTCATGATCATTTAATAAGAAATGCCAAGCGTTCTTGTATAGTACCTAAGTATAGTTCAAATTCAATAAATAGATAACTTACAAGGTTTTGTAACTGAGACAGTGGAGAAGATCCTGCATGCTAAATTCACATATCAGACCCCTTTTGGGGCAAGATAACTTCATCAGCTTGACTCCCTTGTAGTCCGCTTTATAAAGTAATTAGCGTCCTGAAAATGGAGTGGTTCATTGCCCCATGAAGTCTAACCACTTGTCAGTTCCTTTGCAAAGAGCTCAAGGCATCTTGGGGGCTGAGGTCCAGGTATGCAGTCTTGTAGCAGTTCTTTACATGATCAAGGATTTCAAGCAGCCATGTTATATAAAGAGATGCGCCCATGTTATATTTATTTTAAATCTTAATTAACTTAGTTAATTTTTATAAATTTATTTATTATTTATAATACATAAACTAAATTGAAAATATAAAAAGTATTTTATGCAAACCATTTCTTTGCTTTGGGTTACTATTAATCCGCCTGATGGAAGTAGACAGATTGGTGGAATGTTTTCTTTGTAGTATAGTTTGGTTCAAAAAGGTGAAAATGTAAAGTTATGCAATTGATGTTATCAAGTGAATTAAGTCATTCTTTTCACTGTTTTGCTTTGCTTGTTTGTATTCCTGTAGGAGTACATAGTAAGACAATTCAGTCATGTAGATCATAAAAGGTATACAGACATTTGATGGTTTAAGGAATCATGTAAAACTTTTGTTCAGTTAATTAATGTTGCAATGATATTAGTCCTTTGATATGCTACTTTTATTTTCTGTCTCAGCGACCCTATCATTCACCAGTATTCATAAACCCCAAGATATGAATGATAATGGTAGAAACATAATATGATATCACTTGAATCATAGAGTAGTGATTAACTGAAACAGGCATACATATCTGAACATACAGATACTAATATCCCATAGTTACATGGACACACAATGCAAGTGAAAATATACATCCCGTACCGATTATTTCAAAAGATTACCAAAGATCACCAGATATTACATCTACATTCTTATATAACCTAGCAGCCAACTGTTACCTAGCTAAATCATTATTTTTGTTCCACCTTTACCAATCATGGATATTATATACTCACCTATAGAATCACTTATTGTTGATAGTGTTGGAGCAACAATTCAGCAAGTTCTGATTGTGTACATGTCATTGCTATAGATAGTACATTTTGTTGTAGTGAAAATTTCATAATTAGTTGTAAACAAAACTAAGCTTAAAATTATCAAAGAACTCATAAGTTCAATCAATATCACAAAACTAAGCTTAAAATTTCATAATTAGTTGTAAACAAAACTATTATCACCTTAGAATGCTCTTATGCCTTTCAACCATCTAACTGAGTTCATTTGTTCAGTCTATATAGTCCCTTGAAACTTCGGTCATTCATTTTGTGCAATCAAGGCTTCAGCGTTCAAAATTTGCCGCTCCACAACTGTTGCTTCGAGTTTGCTTCAGCATTCGCATCAGTTGCTCGGCCTTTAGTGCTTTAATTACATCTAATGTGTTACCTGTATCATATTTTAACGCAATTCAGCACATAGCATTACATCTTCAGCTCATAAATAGCAGTTCATCTATGTTTAGCGATAGTAGATCTACATTGCTCTTGATGGCTGCACACTTCATTCTGGCCAGAGCACCATGGTTTTAGTTGTTTCAGCAAAGTGGTATAGTCTTGGGTTCTTGATCCTTACGTCGCTCAGTTTTTCAGTAAAGTGGTACAACTTCAGCATAGTGGTTCAGCAAAGAGCATACATGAACTCGCATCAACATTTTATCCTTGCGTCATTCCACAACTAGTGTTACACCCTCGCGTTGTAATAGTATGGAGCTTCAACCATCACTGAAGCATTCTCACTTTCTTAATAGTTTCAGCAGAGTGCTTCAGCTCAATTATAATTTGAAGTCTTGTCTTTATTTGCATATCAATTCAACTATGCTCAGATATCTTCATCTATTCAATAGCAACAATACAATTTGTTTTCAATTGTCTTCACCAATGCAGTCATCTCATGCTTCAATTTCAAGCGTCGTTGGTCGTTTTAGTCTAGTAGCTCCTCTTATATATCAGCATGTGGTAAGCTTGTGTATTCTGTTCTTGCACAACATGGCAATGCCTCTTGTTACAACTACAATTTTATTTGTTAGCTCCATATTTATATGCTTGTATTTGCAATATGTATAACCAAAGCTATGAAGAGTTTTTCAAGAAATATAATGTCAGTCACTGTACTCTCTTTTACTATGCTAAATGCATACTTAAGTGTACATTAGTATTGAATTTATTGTTATAATACTTTTCCTAACGGAATACCGAGTGAAGTAAAGTAAAGATCAAATTTTATGTGCTGTATGTAAAAAAACAATAGTTTAAAAAAATACTTGAGCATATCAGTAATACCATTAAAGTGAATTTTAGTCTCAGAAACAATATTCTACTAATTAGACCAGCCATCTTCTCTTATTAAATTTGGAAGTGAACTCCAACTTCGTTTGAGCATATACATATGGGGTTAGACATTTGAGATTGAACCGAGGGAGAGTAAAGAGTAACAAGTTTCAGAATAATTAATTAACTTTGAAAAATATATTACTAGGGGATAATTTAGGAAAAAAATTAAATGGGACCTGTCGTTTTGTTAGATCCTTCTTAACCAAAGTTATTTTATTTTATTTTTTATTTTCCTTCCTATTTGACGGCCCTTCAATTTAATATAATAGCCCCACTCAAATCCATTAAAATGTCAAACCTTCTACAAAGGAAAAATATCCAGAAAATTAACATTTAAAAGTTTCTCAGTCTCTCAACAGCCTCCACCACTCACCTTTACCTTCTCATTCTCAGCAGTTGAAGCCTAAAGGTAAGTACTTTAGTTGATTTTTTGCTTTAGATAAGAGTAGTATAAACATTTGTTTAAGATAACCATTCCACTCATATTTGTGTAGCCTAGCTTTTAATATCCAGAGATGATTTGGTTTCTGTAATTTAAAACCAGGCAAGAATATAAAACTGTTATGTTTATTGCAAAAGCAAGCATGTGCTTATCTAAACTGTAATTTTTATTTGATACAAGTAACATATACATCTTCATTAAAAGACTGTGTCCGACTTTCAATTTCACTTTGTTATTTTGACATATTGCTATTAATACTGGTTTTTCTTATAGTGAAGAATGTCAAATACCATTAGTTTTTGTAATCAAATAGAAATACAATTTGAAACGATGAGTGATGAATGAAAATTTAAAGTTAAACTAGAGGTCAATTGATAATTGAGAAGGTGGCCTTAAAAACAAATACTAAAATCAGAGTTCCTAAGCATTAAAGTTATGCATTTCAGATCATAAAATCCATTGTGCCAGAAGGGCGAGGGCTATCAACAACACACCTCTATAACCTTACAAGTAAAAAATAGTTAACTGGAGTTCTCTCAATGCTTATTATGCACTAGAGATTCATCCTTACATGTAACTGATATTTTGCTGCCTCTAGTCTTCACATTATTAACACATAGCCATTATTAATATCTGCTAATATGTGATAACCTACCCACATTGATCATCTGTGTTATTAAGAAACTCACATTCAAGTTTGAGTTAAGTAGTTTCAAGTGAAAGATATTGCATGAATGATGAGTGATTGAAATACCGCACCAAACTTAAATATCACGCTAAGGTTTTAAGGTTGTCTATACCATTAATAATGTGAAATATTCAACCGTAAAATACATATAGTTAATGCTTACCGGACAAAAGCACAAAAGCAGGAATCACAATAGTTTTGTAGGTATACCAAGAAGAATCATCTTTCCCTGAGACTTAAGCAGAAGTAAGAGAGATGTGATTTCATGGCCTATTGACACCGTATCAAGAATACCATCCAATCTGCCAGTAGCAGTCTAATCAAAAACATAAAACATATATCATATTAAAAAATTACATATTACAAACTTACTTGTAAATTTCAAATTTAACACACTTAAGACAGTAACATCGCAAACTAATTTATGCTTGTTGAGAAGTCATAATTCAAGCATATATTTACTGCCACTAGATAACATAGATCCATTTATACATGTAACTAAAGAGGATATGACATTGGAAAGCTTATATAAATACCTGCATTTGTTGAGGATTAGTGCTCATAATGAAAGAATCTATCCCTAACCTTCTAGTTGCTTCCTTCTCTTTTTATTAGGTGTAGTATCGATAACAAACGGTAATATTCCTTCTCTTTACTAGTTGAAGTGATCACAATGTATGTTAAAATCATTTTGGATAGAGATTTTCAAGGTTTTATTTGACTGCATAAACTTTGTACTTAAAAATGTAATTACTAAATGATCCATATTCAAAGCAAGTTCTTAATGAAACACTGGGTCGGGGTCCAAAATATCCTCCTCGTTAACCTTCATTTCATACTAAGAAGCAGTTATCAACAAATTATATGTCTTTTACATCCTCTTTGTTCGATTTCTAAGATCGTTTTGCTTATGTCAATTTTTAGTATCCTTTTTACAAAATAGACGTATGGTTTATAAGTGATAAAATTGATTGAAAGGATATTGATAGGTAGGTTTACAAAATTTACAACCCTTATAGTCTAGTTTGTTATCGATGGAAAACATTCTAATAAAATGAAAGACCATCCGCTACTTCTCATTGACTTATGAACCATATAAATGCAAGAAAAAAATCAAATTAAAACCATTTTTGAATAACATTTGATTGAAAATATTCAAATAAATCGAAAAAAAAATCTGATGTATAATCCTACCTTCATTTGAAAATAATACACAATCATGCTTTATTTAATAGAAAAATAAGGTTAAAAGTTTTTAATATTTTTGCATACATTTAATAAAATTGTATAAAGAACTATGTACAAAAAAATAAAAAAAATATCCTCAGGTTTCGAAGGAATTGGAATTGCACGTATAGAAATTCAAAAAAGAATTGATTTAATCCAAGTTATAATTCATATGGGAGACCTTGTATAGAAACTCATGGAAAATAGCTTAAAAGTTGCTTAAAAGGAAATCATATGGTAGATGATAAAATTGCTAAAAATATCCCTAAATATTGTCACAATTTTGACAACATCCAAGATACAAAGATTGAACACCCAAGAAAAAAGAAACAACTAAACATAGCTCAATATG
The DNA here is from genome assembly GCA_030737815.1 of Allium fistulosum. Lineage (NCBI taxonomy): Eukaryota > Viridiplantae > Streptophyta > Magnoliopsida > Asparagales > Amaryllidaceae > Allium > Allium fistulosum. The sequence continues at coordinate 94,410,634 of CM060905.1, forward strand.
TTAGCATAGTGTAACATAGATGAATGATCACAGCACAAACATCTTCTAAAGTTCTGTTACCTTTTCTTTCAAACTGGGTATCGCAAACTGAGACAAAGCAACTAGAGGTGGGACTGCTCCTTATTTGAGCGCAATTCAGCCAAATTCAAAATTGATTTTCTTGAATAAAACAAAAGGACATGGTTTGAATAAAAGCATGACTTTATAAACAATAAAGCAAACCAAAAAAATGCAACATAAAAAGGAGGAAACTTAGTTTAAGTTAATAAAAATAAGAGATATAGTGAGACTAGGGTTAAACATACCTTTAGTTGTTCATAGTGCGGGCCTTGAATTCAAAATTACAAACCATTCCCATCTTCTTATCATCAGGGCCGGTTCTAGGAGCTTTGGTACCTAAAGCCAATTGCAAAACCAAGGCCATTATGCTATTGTCGTTGATTAAATTATCAAAATAATTTATATTGTTTATTAATAATTATTAATATTGAATAAACATTATATATTGATAATTATTAAATAACAAAAATATATTAAATTATGAATATCTAATCTATTAGTTATAACTTATCAAAAATATTTCCCATGATAATTTGAAGCAAAAATTCCTTTTAGCTAATCGATTCGATTAAAAAACATTAACTATAAATTCCTACGAAAAAAAAATCAGTTATTTATCAATAAATTTTACATTAACCGACCATTAGAAAAATCCATTAATTATTACCAAATCAATCGTTAGTATAAAATTATTTCAAATAACAAATTAAATACACCAATTTTGATTTAATCCTTATTATACACATTAATCTTTAATATAAAATCAACTAACTTAAAATTAGAACATATGGATCAAAATTGGCATTAGAACATAATGTTATTTTCTAATTACAAGAACAGCTAACTTAAAATTAGAACATACAAACCAAAATGTTGGATAATCTTATACAAACATTAAAATTGCCACTTGATCCATTGCTAATGGGATAACTTAATAAAGACAGAGATCAACGCATGTATATAGTAAACCATTTCTAAAACATAGTTACTAATGGAAGAAGCAGCTAGTATGAGAAGCAGCCAAGTATGATAATTGATAAGTAATCAATTAACTACCTTTTCACTTTTCAGCAAACAAGCAGCCAAGTATGGAATAGCCAGTAAGTACAAGTAATAAGTAACAACCGAAGATGGAAGAAGATTGCCTTGGAAGATGTCTATGCGACGGTGCCCTAGTTGTGCTGGAGGATGGAGCCTAGAGTTTACTGTTGCCATCAAAGTCGAGTCACCGTCGATTGGAGTCACCACCTACTCGCCGTCGATTGGAAGTCGCCGTAAGTCGTCGCCATTGATTATCGTCGAGTGGGGTTGAGATATTATTTTTTTCTTTTGTCGTCGCTGTGGATCGAGATCATGAATTTTTTTCCTCTTTGTTGCGCGTTTGGTAGTGAAATTGATGCCGTAGAATTTTCATGGCCCAAAGCCATTGCTTTGCCAGCTTTACCCAAAGGTCGGCCCTGCTTGTCATCATAGACAAATCTGCCAGTTTCCTTTGAAAAAGACTCGATGAGCAATCCATTCAGTGGCGATTATAGAAGCAAAGATGAGAGCAAAAGCGAAGATGAACATGCGCTGATGAATACAATTAAGATAAAGACAAGATTTTTTTTTAGGTTTTATTTCTATAGGAAAAGGGGGAAGACGAATGAATGAATAAAGAAAACAAGCGGCCGCCAAAATAAATTTTGAGCCCGCTTCCTAAAACAAGTTTCCTACTAACGTATAGCGTTTTAATATTTTTTATATTTCATTTTAATTGTTTTTGGTTGGAATAAAATAGCATCTTCCATTAAAACGTTATATTTTTAACATTTTCAATCCTATAAATAATGATTTTTCTTGTAGTGATTACCATTTTAATCTTTTAAATAAAAGATTTAATTCACAAAGTTCACTCAGTTTCACAAAGATTCATTCATAGATTTTCAAATCAATTTCCCATTTCAATTTGATTAACTCGTTAAATCTTTAAATCAAAGATTTAACTTATAGCTTTCAAAGCAATTTCATTTTGAATGGTTTAAACAAATCACCATTTTAAATCTGTAAAAAATAAACAGATTCAATTCATAGCTTTCAAAAAGAATTCATTCATAACTTGGAAAAACCATTTTTCAATTCAAACTTGAAATTCCTTTACTTAAATTGGAATTTCATTTCTTATATGAAAGCTTTTATTCTTTGAAAACAAACAGTTTTCATTTCGGAAATCTGATTCATTTATACGAGTTAAGGTTCTTTGGGTTAGATTCAAATTCTCAAAACCATACTTTAAAAATGGTTTAAACACATTTATAACATTTTTAACCATAATTTCCAAACATGAAATTCAATTCCAAATTTTGAATACAAATTCAAATTAAATTATTTAAATTGGGAAACTTTACCAAGTTATTCAAAATAGCTTTTATCTTTGAAAACACCTTTTCAAAAGCTTTAACATTTAACCCCAAATCCATTTCCAAAATCAATTGAAATTAAAATTTCAATTTCAAAAATATTAAATTTTAATCATCTGTGACTTAACCGATTTCCACGTGAAATCCATATTTGTGTGTGTAAAAGTGTGGTCCAGGGGTTTTACACAGTAGTGCAACATCATTCAATCATCACAGATCAAAATACAGAAATATAGTTGATAAGCGGTATAACTATAACGCTTATCTTTTATTCACAGATCACAGATCACAGATATATGAGTCACAGATAATAATTTACATTCATCACAGCTTGAATTAAAACATTTCATATCATACAGCATCACATAGAAATTAGGATATATCACAAACAATTCAAAAATCTCATACAATATAATCATTCATAAGTGAGGTCAAGCATTCAAAATTAATCATAGATAGGATTAATTAGTTGTTTAATCCTAATTAATTCAATTTATTTCCAATCAAATTTATTTACTTATGAATTTATTATCCAATTCTGATTTATTTAATTCCAAATCATTTAATATAAATTAATTGATCAAACACTTTAATTAATTAAATTATTCTTAATTAATCATATTAATTAAATTAACCTTTAAACTCATTACATAATTAATTAACTTCTTAATTAATTATTTTAAGAAATTAAACCTTTTAATTACTTACCATGAGTAATCATCTCATAACAATCAATCATTAATTACCTATTTATCTAATGATTTTCTTGAACTAAATTAATTAACTTAAATTAATCAAAATATCCAAAATTAATTATAATAAGTAATTAATCCTTAATTACTTTCATTATGTAATTACATTTAAACAATTTATAATTGATTATCTACATTTATTAATCTAATTAACTATCAAAATTAATCACATTAATTTAATTACTTAATAATCCCTAGTTAATTATCTTCATTAACTAATAACATTTCTTAATTACTTTCTTAAGAAATTATCTTAGGTTAATTCATTATCAATCATTTCTAATTATAAATTAATCTAAATTATTCCTTTACAAATTAGATAAATCATTCTTTAATTACTTATAAATTAAATCATTTTTTATTACCTTAATCATTTCTAAGATAATTAATTTCTTCATTAATGATTTCATTAACATTTAAGTGTATTTTAAACATTACACTTTTAAATTTAAATTCAAATTCCATTTCTAAATTTCAAACTCTTTTTAAATACACATAAACTTAAACACTTTCAGTTATTAAAAACAATTTATATTTACAAGCTTTATTCCCAAACTAAGTTTCAAACTGAACTTAAATGTGTATTTATACTTTAATTTATACTCAGTTCAAACTTACTTTAAAATTTAATTAAACTTTAAAAAAATCCAAAACAGAACAGGTTCTACTTCAAAAAAAATCTGGGCAACCATTTACCCGAGCCAAACACCAGAATACCCGAGCGAAAACCCGGGCTACACTCGATTATTTATTTTCTTCTTCTACACTAAAACTCGAGTTCGAACTCGAGACAACCCACCATTTGCTTCGAGTCGTCACGAAACACCCAGACCCACGCATACACCACTGACACACGTTCACGTGCACACCTGAACGCCGAAGCTCCGACCAACTTCGCCGATGTCGAAAGGTCACTGATCATCTCTAAAGTTTCCATGAACACTCAGATCCATCAATACGCTTCAGAATCGAAAAAGAGCCACCCAGCATCCTACAGAAACCCAACATCGATGACGAAAGCACCTCGCCACGCCGATCTAGTCCATCAGAACCCCTGAAATTCTGGCCATCCCTTCGTCAACATCTACCCTACCCCCTCTCAAGATCACGTAACACTCGAACGCTCAGAAAGGATGAACGAAACGAATAGCTCGGCCCCACTAAAATTAGGTTTAAAATTTTCAAACCTTCGTCGCCGCCTCCCCCGTGGTCTGACCACCACCCCACCATTTTTTCAAGCATCTCCGTTCGTTCCTCCATCACCAGCCAAAACCCCAACCCTTACAACTCAATCGATCACCAGAAAATCGCCAAACAATGAAATTCGAATGAACCCAAACTGATCTTTGATTCTTGATCTAAAAATCCTAATTCTTGCTTTAAAAATCACGTTTAAGTATCGAATTCAATTCACGTACCTGTTATCATAAACTAAAAAGTTCGAATTTCAATTCATTTCAAGCTTCCCTCTGATATCCTGTCTTCCTGTGCTAATACTAAGTTGTTTGAACTTAAATAAAATTTTAAACTCAAGTTTATACTATAACAACCAGTTTTTATTTTGATTCTAAGTCCACACTATAAGTAGATTTGAGAGAAAAAGAATTTTGAATCAAAAATGTTTGTTTATGAACTTAAAACATAGACATATTCAAATATCAGTCTGTACACAAACTCCATCACAAAGAATTCACATATAGATATAGATGCAAACATATGTATTCACAGACAAATAGGTGCAACAGATTTTATATTTTTCAAATTGTTTTAAAATAGTGTTACTCACCGTTGTTTTTGAGAAGATGAACAGAGTTGCTTTTCTTTAAGTCAACCTGGGAACTGCCTGTTGAAGCTTCCTCCTTGATCTCAGGTTTGAATTGATTTAATTTGTTGTTTTTATTGAAGCTTGTTTATGTTAAAGATGAAGCTTACATCAGATGCTACTCAGTTGAATGAACGAAAAGAAATGAAGATGGTTGATATATAGAAAAGAAGATTATAGGTTGATGATGATATTTGTACAAGTGATAATATCTTTTCTTTGTACTAAAGATGTCTTTGCATTAATTGCTTAAGTCCTTTGTTCTTTTTCTTATACATTTCCATATCAAATTTTGATTTGCTTACAACTTTATGCAGGCTGATGATAATATGTGTGGTGGCTGAGATGATAAACTTTGGCTTGCATTAATTGATGTTGTACAACTTATATATTTTTTCATTTTGAGCTGTACCTGTTCGAGATTATGGTGGCTTCCTTAGCAAGCTTCACACTTTACATTCTTGTTTTTATTTCATATTTGCAAGTGTACATGTTTTTGTTTGTATTTCTTCTTTTGTTTTCTTACTTACTTGTTTTTATTACTTTAAAATGTAAATGAACTTCTATTTTAATTTATTGTTAGATTTTACTTAATGTATTTACTTTGTATTTTATAACTTATCTTTTATTTATTCATCTCTATTTATAACTCAAATATTTATTTTACTTTTAATATTTACTGTCTTGTATTTAATTTATAAATTCAAATTATTATTAACCATCAATTCTAAATCATTTATTTACAATTTAAATTCAAATCAAATATATACATATATATTCAATTTTACTCATATATGCTCAAATACATATATATTCACATATATACAATATTTACAATATTTTTAAATTTAAATGATTTATACAAAATTTATTTGGATTCGGGGAAACTCGCATCACTTAATCAATTAATTTTATAATTTTTATTCAAAAATTAATTTTAATTATCAATTTAAATATATAAAAATTCGGGGTCGTTACAGACTTCCCCCCTTAAAAGAATTTCGTCCTCGAAATTGCCAAGGAGACAAAAAGATAGATGAAAATGTTTCATCAAATCAAACTGAGCATCTATTCTGCATTTGGCTTACCAAATCAGAATATCGACAATAGATACAAGAACGAATCTGTTTAACACTCCACAAAATACTCGGGTTATCCAGATCTACGAAATATGCAGTGGCATCGGTTAGTTCAAAGGGATAACTAACCATTCGTAGAACATATCCAGACCCAAAGAATAGATAGATATATGGATACAATTTCAGAACTTTCAGTTTAGAAACTAAAGTATACTTATCAACCATAGCAACCAAATCAACCAATACATCCAAACAAACAATTTGGCCTATCTGGAGTTTATGTCCCATTTTAATATATCGAATCTCTTCCTAGATCCACCAGAAATTATCGAAGAATTGAGAAGAGATGCTGAACAAAAGAGATTGATAGAGAAAAGATTGTTTCCTTGTTGTTACAGAGTATTGACCATTTATAGTCGTATTCCCTTGTCCCCTATCTCATCCTCTTCTTGCACTCATACTTACTATCAGTGGATAGTAAGAGAATTTACTGAGGCATACAGACGAATATCTGAGAATTACTCATTCTAGGGTATACTTCACCCTATCTCTAATGAGCTACTTAATGTGTTATACTCCTGAGCTAAAGTTTTAACCCTCAGCTCTGATACCAAATGTGAAGATCCAAAAACTCGGCCTTCGAAAATCGGCACCCGTACTTCACTTGTACTCAAAATGCCGCAGATTCAAACGCCGAATCTGGCTCTCCGGAGCTTATAACACCATTAGGTATAACAACACAACGGAATAAAGAAATAGATGATATCATATACAACTCCAATGAATAGAATATCCAGAATGATATACAACAATGATATCAATAATACACAACAATATCAGAGATATGATACAATGCTACAGCGGAATTAACAATAATGGAAGAGATCACTCCAAATGATCTACAAAAGAGAATGACTCCAATGGCTCCAACATCAGCTCGAACCACCATCAGTCGTCAGTGAACTCCAAACACTGAACTAGCTCCAGATACTCTACTGAACCTGACTATCTGAAAAACCCAACTCTAGACTGCCCGTGTGGAAAATTGTGGGCACCCAGAGTTTAGGAAGGGACCAATAAACTCCGGGTCAATCATGGGACTGGTGTGAGCAACAAAAACAGTTTCTCTTTAAAACAAACAACAAAAGAATTTTAAACATTGAAACCCGCAATGCTTTTGGAAAATGAAACTACCATAAGACCTCCTGCCACACACACAATGCAAACACAGAATTGGAGGAGATTTCTTCTTATGATAGTCAAACATGCTTGATACGAGAGAATTTCTTTTCCATATTATTACTAGTGCATAGTGTAGAAAACATTTCGAAAGTATAATATTAATCTTAGCCAGCATAGGCATTCTGCACTTATGCCTACTATAGCTACCATGTTCAATAGCAGGTTACCGCCACATTCCATGGCAGGTTATACAACTAAAACCGTACAAGGCTCGTATTGTTTCTTTGGATTTCCAACAAATGGTCAGGCTAAGGAACTTCCTATGCCACCTGGGTACGCCTCTGGCGGGACGTCCCGAGAACTAACTAGCTCTCTGCTAACACAAGGTCGGGTTACCTCTGTAACTAGGTAACTACTACACGAATATGCCACCTCCCGGTCCTTTGGGACCTTTATCCGAGTGCTCGATAACCAACATCACACCGTAATAAATATAGTGTGTCCACATGAGTAGTATCTGGGCTCCATACCATGATACCACCCTTTTCCAAAAGGAAATGACATACCCTAAAGGGCGCGACCCTATCTTGCCGCATCATTCCTGTTTCTACCATTTCTGGTCTGTGAGGTTCGATGAGGTCTCGTCCACAAAGCTACGCTTTTTCACAAAGCCGTGCTTTGATCACAAATGATCAATAAATGATCAACACACAGCAACACTCAGCATGCCACATTACTAAATTGGGAGTATATCGCTGATAACCTTCAACTACATAACCTCTGAGCTCGTACATCTCAGAGAAGGGTGTTAAGCTAAGAGAATAAATTCTCCGCCACCAACAGAAATGTATTTGAAAGAAATCTGCTTTCTATCTCAAAAATGTAATGTCAGACGTGTAACCATACAAGTCTGTTCCGGGTTCGAACAGATTCGAAGGCACTTCCAAAGAAGCCCTTGCAATCCGGGTATTCACAATCCCGATCGGATTTCCCATCACTTAGGGAATCTCTATATCGTAGCTACTCAGTGCAGAGACAATTGATAGGTTATCCTGTCGTTCTCGCAAATACCCGGTCTTCAACACCGGTCTTCAAATGCGATCCATATACGACGTATCACTTATTCGGAATGGGTTGTATGACACAAAGGTCCTCTCCCGGCTAAATCGAATAGTGAGCGCAATATTTAAAAACATATGGATATTGGGATTTCAATTAAGTCACAACTTATTATCCAAAACTTCCCTTCAAATGGTTTAAATACATTACCATTTTAATCTTTTAAATAAAAGATTTAATTCACAAAGTTCACTCAGTTTCATAAAGATTCATTCATAGATTTTCAAATCAATTTCCCATTTCAATTTGATTAACTCGTTAAATCTTTAAATCAAAGATTTAACTTATAGCTTTCAAAGCAATTTCATTTCGAATGGTTTAAACAAATCACCATTTTAAATCTGTTAAAAATAAAAAGATTCAATTCATAGCTTTCAAAAAGAAATCATTCATAACTTGGAAAAACCATTTTTCAATTCAAACTTGAAATTCCTTTACTTAAATTGGAATTTCATTTCTTATATGAAATCTTTTATTCTTTGAAAACAAACAGTTTTCATTTCGGAAATCTGATTCATTTATACAAGTTAAGGTTCTTTGGGTTAGATTCAAATTCTCAAAACCATACTTTAAAAATGGTTTAAACACATTTTTAACATTTTTAACCATAATTTCCAAACATGAAATTCAATTCCAAATTTTGAATTCAAATTCAAATTAAATTATTTAAATTGGGAAACTTTACCAAGTTATTCAAAATAGCTTTTATCTTTGAAAACACCTTTTCAAAAGCTTTAACATTTAACCCCAAATCCATTTCCAAAATCAATTGAAATTAAAATTTCAATTTCAAAAATATTATATTTTAATCATTTGTGACTTAACCGATTTCCACGTGAAATCCATATTTGTGTGTGTAAAAGTGTGGTCCAGGGGTTTTACACAGCAGTGCAACATCATTCAATCATCACAGATCAAAATACAGAAATATAGTTGATAAGCGGTATAACTATAACGCTTATCTTTTATTCACAGATTGTAACGACCCGGTATTTTGGACCATTCAAATCGACAAAAATCCACACATGTCTGGCTTGAATAATTCAAAATAACAAATTGTAAATAAATTTGGAGCAAATGAAATCAAATACACAGAATCACAGACACAGAACATATCAGAATAACTCGCAGCGGAATATAAAAAACCATAGTAGTTCATGAAGCTACTATAACAAACTCTCAAAACATAATACATAATATCTGCTTGAAAACATATACAATAGACATCTCAAATAAATAGAAGTTTATGAATACCAGAACTGAAATAGAACAACTGAACTGAAAGGAACAGATAACTAGACAAGCAGAATCTCCAGCGATTCCTAGCTCCAGAAAGAAATCCAAAGCTAAGTTGTAAATACTCAGGCTGACCCGAGCGTAAAGTAAAACACAAAACACTCGAGTCAGGACAATATATACTTATATAATGTAAACCAACTCAAGTGAACTGTAGTAGAAATGCACAATAACTCAAAGGATGCTTGGGATCGCCCATCCTTTAAGGATCAGTTAAACTATAAATTAAATACATCCCGTGGTTAAAATTTCAAAATGGTATTTTATACTTCGAAATCAAATATCATTTCAAAATTCAATATCCTTATAAAATCCATTTCAAAATATCAAAATATCATATTTCAAAATAATTTATATTTCGAAACAAATTACTTCATTTTAAATCATAAAAATGAAGTTAGTATATTTAATAATTAAAATTTTAAATTTCCAAAAATTTAACTTTTCAAAGTTCATTCGTTCACTTAAATTAATTAAAACAATGAAATTTCAACTTTCGCAGCATTTAGAAAATGCTACGGAAAGTCACATTTAAAATAGTTCAATTTAACAAAAGACAGCATTTAAAATTCTATAATATGGTTACATTAGTTTCAAATAAACTTAGTTAAATTCAACCATTATAACATTTACAAAAATGCTATAATAGCCTTTAATTAAATTTAGCCATTTGGTTCATTATTATCAACTACAGCATTTACAAATGTTGTATTATCATTTACATTAGAATTTAATAGCGTTTCAGAAATGCAGTTAACTAACTTCAAATATTCAGTATAATTTCACAAACAATTATATTTTTATATAAATCATTTTTTTTACTTATAAAATCATATAATTTCACTTTTAAAACAATTATTCAAATACCCTTATATTCATGATTTTATAAAGTTAAAACTCCATTCAAAAATCAAAATTTAATAATAATTCACTTATTAAATTCCAATATTAAGTTATAAATTCATTAAATTAAATTAACTTAACACTTAAGTTTAAATTTTCAAATATAACTTAATTCCATTTTTATTTACTTAACTTAAAAGTCCACTTTTAAGCCAAATTCACAAATTTCCAATTTTAGATATATTTCAAAATTTCAACTTAAATATTCATTCATTTCACAGTTTAACTTTATTCAAAAAAAACATTAATATATTATAAAATCATTTAAATTCACTTTAATCCAAATTATCATGAATTTATCACATTTCATATTTAATTTAAATTCCAATTATCACCAAATTAAAATTTCCCAAAATAACTTACATTTCAAATTTTCTAATTTTACCATTAATTTATTTCACTTATAAATTTTCAGAAAATCAATAATGCTTTACAAAAATCATTTTTATTTAGTTTAAATCAAAATATTATAATATTTACATTTCTAAAATATTAAAAAAAAAATATAAAACATATTTTAACAACGGGTCTATATTTCATTTTCTAGCCTAGGTAAAGTGATACGGGTAATTTATCATTTCAACCCGTAATTTACAAAGATACCCGGGTTTGATCATTTCAAACCCGCAATCCCAAGTAAATGAAAATAATTGAAAATCATTCAGGCATATCATTTCAGCCCATAACGATTTTCTCCTATTCTAAAGTCCGTTCGGGTATGTATCATTTCAACCCATAGTGATTCTAATCTAAAGGGAACTTGCAGTGTGATAAACTGATAAAAATAAAAGAACAACATAATATAACAGTAACATATGATATAACATGTGTTTAAGCATGGGTGAACATCATATAATCATAACATAGCAGTTATAACAGGGTGCAATACATTTACAGATTCAAGTGGTGTCGGTTTATCAGTTATATAGGTACAGATTGTCTGGTGAGAATAACTCACCTGTTAAGCTGGAGATTTGCCAACAAGCACACAACACAAAGATTACGAAGGCACGACAACTCTAATACAATTTGAGTGTGGAGAGCAAATCCAATGATATAGATCTTGTGTTACAACCCAAACAAAAATCAAAGCAAACCATAAATTTCAATACACTAGAAATGAAATAACTTTTAAATAAAGAGAGATACGAATGCCAAATCTTTTGCCATGCTTTCTCTATTCTTTTTTCATGGCCTAGGGATGGTTTTGGCTCTGGTTTGAACAAGTTTGGCTCAGGTTTGGTCATGTGTATGCATGGCCTAGGTAGTAGAATATGAGGAGGAAGTTTATACAAAGGAATATGAAGAGTTTAAGGCAAAATAAGTGGGTTTTGTTCACAAAAATGGCTCGGCCTTGGGCTTGTGTGGTCAGGTCAGAGGGGTATGGATCAGGTCAGTGGAAGGAAAGGTGTGTGGTGGTCTGGCCAGAGGTGGTGGAGGCGGCCTAAGGTGGTGGTGGTGGTGGAAAATGGAGTGGTGAAGCAATAGTGGTAAACAATCATGTTTTTATGGCTTGTTTTGCAATTTTTGTGGAGTTTTGGCATCATGGTGGCTCGGCCTTGGTCAAGAACAGAGGAGTAGCTGGTGTTGATGGCAGGGAAGAGATGTAGGAGTTTGTGGCCATGGATGTGGAGGAGAGGCCTATCCAAAAACAAGAGAAAACAAGGCAATTTTCATAGAAAAATAAGGAGAAAAGAAGAAAAATGAAACCATTACCAAAAGCTTTTGCTTCAGATCTGAAGTGGTCGAATGGTGAAATGAAAAATGAGAGTTTTCACGTGAAAACAAAAGTAAAAGTCATGGCCAAAGCATAAAGGAGGGGTTATGGCAATTGAAAAGACTTAAGGAGGTGAAAGGACATCGGTTTCTAAGCAATTTTAAGCCCTTCATATTTCTTTTTCTTTTTAATTCCAATAAAACAAAAATAAACTCAGAAATAAGCTCTAACAACTGAAACAAAATATTATAAATAGAAATAAATAATTAATTTTAAAGAAAATGGAAAAAGAATATAAGAAATTGCTTAAAAATTGAAAACAGGGTCCAGAAATTACAAATAAATCACGATTGTCTTTGGAAAATTATCTACTTCATTTTAAAAATATTCTAAAGAAAAATTTTGAAATAAAATAATTTCTAAAGTATTTTCAAAGTGAAATAAATAATTTAATTTAGAAAAAATAGAAAAAAACTAAAGAAAAATGTTTAAAAATTGGAAATAAGACATGAAAATTACAAATAAATATCACTAGCCTTATAAAATTTCTATTTCACTTTAAACAAATAAAAGGTCAAATAAATAAAATAAATGAGGAAAAAAATAAAGTGGGAATGAGAATAAAATAAGATTTTAAGAAAAAAATAGAAAAACAAATAAAGAATTACTTTAATTAATTGAAACTGGAAATTAGAATTTTAAACAAAATACAGCTAACACTAGAAAATGCCAATTATATCTTTAAAATGTTTTAAAACCAAAGTATATACATAACATGTTATTTTACCCATATAAATATAAATTATAGTATTACATGACCAAATAAAATATTTTTTTTTTATAATTTAAAATAAATAATTTTGTTAAATACAACAAATTACACACAATATTTAAAAGGGTATAACTTTCACATTATAAATCAGATTTTAACGAAACGAAAAGCATTATTCTTAAAATTTTATTTACTTTCATAATAAAAGATAAAATTCAAATTTTCAAACTTTAAAATTTCTAAATTAAAAGTCAAAGTTTGACCATATTGACCAAAATTCACTTTTTTGGAAAATATCCTTCTTAGTCATGTTTGGAATTCTAATTCACATCAAAATCAAAATTTATATTTAAAATAACAAAATTTATTCATTTTAATAAAAAAATAAAGTTTTTAAATCAGGAAATCAATTAAAATAACCAAAATAAATAATTAAAATAATCACAAAATACAGGGTTGTTACATCACAGATCACAGATATATGAGTCACAGATAATAATTTACATTCATCACAGCTTGAATTAAAACAATTCATATCATACAGCATCACATAGAAATCAGGATATATCACAAACAATTCAAAAATCTCATACAATATAATCATTCATAAGTGAGGTCAAGCATTCAAAATTAATCATAGATAGGATTAATTAGTTGTTTAATCCTAATTAATTCAATTTATTTCCAATCAAATTTATTTACTTATGAATTTATTATCCAATTCTGATTTATTTAATTCCAAATCATTTAATATAAATTAATTAATCAAACACTTTAATTAATTAACTTATTCTTAATTAATCATATTAATTAAATTAACCTTTAAACTCATTACATAATTAATTAACTTCTTAATTAATTATTTTAAGAAATTAAACCTTTTAATTACTTACCATGAGTAATCATCTCATAACAATCAATCATTAATTACCTATTTATCTAATGATTTTCTTAAACTAAATTAATTAACTTAAATTAATCAAAATATCCAAAATTAATTATAATAAGTAATTAATCCTTAATTACTTTCATTAAGTAATTACATTTAAACAATTTATAATTGATTATCTAAATTTATTAATCTAATTAACTATCAAAATTAATCACATTAATTTAATTACTTAATAATCCCTAGTTAATTATCTTCATTAACTAATAACATTTCTTAATTACTTTCTTAAGAAATTATCTTAGGTTAATTCATTATCAATCATTTCTAATTATAAATTAATCTAAATTATTCCTTTACAAATTAGATAAATCATTCTTTAATTACTTATAAATTAAATCATTTTTTATTACCTTAATCATTTCTAAGATAATTAATTTCTTCATTAATGATTTCATTAACATTTAAGTGTATTTTAAACATTACACTTTTAAATTTAAATTCAAATTTCATTTCTAAATTTCAAACTCTTTTTAAATACACATAAACTTAAACACTTTCAGTTATTAAAAACAATTTATATTTACAAGCTTTATTCCCAAACTAAGTTTCAAACTGAACTTAAATGTGTATTTAGACTTTAATTTATACTCAGTTCAAACTTACTTTAAAATTTAATTAAACTTTTAAAAAAAATCCAAAACAGAACAGGTTCTACTTCAAAAAAAATCTGGGCAACCATTTACCCGAGCCAAACACCAGAATACCCGAGCGAAAACCCGAGCTACACTCGATTATTTATTTTCTTCTCCTATGCTAAAACTCGAGTTCGAACTCGAGACAACCCACCATTTGCTTCGAGTCGTCACGAAACACCCAGACCCAGCATACACCACTGACACACGTTCACGTGCACACCTGAACGCCAAAGCTCCGACCAACTTCGCCGATGTCGAAAGGTCACCGATCATCTCCAGAGTTGCCACGAACACTCAGATCCATCAATACGCTTCAGAATCGAAAAAGAGCCACCCAGCATCCTACTGAAACCCAACATCGATGACGAAAACACCTCGCCACGCCGATCTAGTCCATCAGAACCCCTGAAATTCTGGCCATCCCTTCGTCAACATCTCCCCTACCCCCTCTCAAGATCACGTAACACTCGAACGCTCAGAAAGGATGAACGAAACGAAAAGCTCGGCCCCACTAAAATTAGGTTTAAAATTTTCAAACCTTCGCCGCCGCCTCCCCCGTGGTCTGACTACCACCCCACCATTTTTTCAAGCATCTCCATTCGTTCCTCCATCACCAGCCAAAACCCCAACCCTTACAACTCAATCGATCACCAGAAAATCGCCAAACAATGAAATTCGAATGAACCCAAACTGATCTTTGATTCTTGATCTAAAAATCCTAATTCTTGCTTTAAAAATCACGTTTAAGTATCGGAATTCAATTCACGTACCTGGAATCATAAACTAAAAAGTTCGAATTTCAATTCATTTCAAGCTTCCCTCTGATATCCTGTCTTCCTGTGCTAATATTAAGTTGTTTGAACTTAAATAAATTTTTAAACTCAAGTTTATACTATAACAACCAGTTTTTATTTTGATTCTAGGTCCACACTATAAGTAGATTGAGAGAAAAAGAATTTTGAATCAAAAATGTTTGTTTATGAACTTAAAACAGAGACATATTCAAATATCAGTCTGTACACAAACTCCATCACAAAGAATTCACATATAGATATAGATGCAAACATATGTATTCACAGACAAATAGGTACAACAGATTTTATATTTTTCAAATTGTTTTTAAATAGTGTTACTCACCGTTGTTTTTGAGAAGATGAACAGAGTTGCTTTTCTTTAAGTCAACCTGGGAACTGCCTGTTGAAGCTTCCTCCTTGATCTCAGGTTTGAATTGATTTAATTTGTTGTTTTTATTGAAGCTTGTTTATGTTAAAGATGAAGCTTACATCAGATGCTACTCAGTTGAATGAACGAAAAGAAATGAAGATGGTTGATATATAGAAAAGAAGATTACAGGTTGATGATGATATTTGTACAAGTGATAATATCTTTTCTTTGTACTAAAGATGTCTTTGCATTAATTGCTTAAGTCCTTTGATCCTTTTCTTATACATTTCCATATCAAATTTTGATTTGCTTACAACTTTATGCAGGCTGATGATAATATGTGTGGTGGCTGAGATGATAAACTTTGGCTTGCATTAATTGATGTTGTACAACTTATATTTTTTTTCATTTTCAGCTGTACCTGTTCGAGATTATGGTGGCTTCCTTAGCAAGCTTCACACTTTACATTCTTGTTTTTGTTTCATATTTGCAAGTGTACATGTTTTTGTTTGTATTTCTTCTTTTGTTTTCTTACTTACTTGTTTTTATTACTTTAAAATGTAAATGAACTTCTATTTTAATTTATTGTTAGATTTTACTTAATGTATTTACTTTGTATTTTATAACTTATCTTTTATTTATTCATCTCTATTTATAACTCAAATATTTATTTTACTTTTAATATTTATTGTTTTGTATTTAATTTATAAATTCAAATTATTATTAACCATCAATTCTAAATCATTTATTTACAATTTAAATTCAAATCAAATATATACATATATATTCAATTTTACTCATATATGCTCAAATACATATATATTCACATATATACAATATTTACAATATTTTTAAATTTAAATGATTTATACAAAATTTATTTGGATTCGGGGAAACTCGCATCACTTAATCAATTAATTTTATAATTTTTATTCAAAAATTAATTTTAATTATCAATTTAAATATATAAAAATTCGGGGTCGTTACAATTACCTCCAATTAGGAGTCTAGAAATTACCTCAAATCATCTTTCGACGGTTGATTACGATCCGTAGTATTACGAGGAAGTTTTGATTACAAATTTATAATCAAATCAAGAAGCTTGTTTAATAAGTGTATGTAACAATTCCATAACAGCTACTCTTCAACCTCTGTATACACATCAAATCAAACCGTTCTCGCACAACTAAATTCTTCATTACATTTATACCTCATTATATTTCCTTGCTGAAATTGCAAGAACAAAAAACAGGTCAATCATTTTGCCAGCGAGGAGGCTCGATCTTGGTTAGACAATACATAAATCATCATCATTTCATATTCCATCGGTAATTAATGGTCACTTACTTTAAACAAAATCATTTGGAGAAGGTTTAAAATAAGACGTCCTTCAATCAAGTTTTGAAAGACATGAAAACTCAGGAGAAATATTTTATCTTCAAACCAAATGCCTTCAGAATTCAAAGTTTGAGTCGATATCAAAAGATCACTATTGCTATAAGAATGTCAATGTACAACGGCTCAGCTGATATGCCTAATGACTCTTTGTGATCGAGGGAGAGTACAGTGCTAGAAACTCTCGAGCTAACATAAATATTTATGAAACTCAATACTTGAGAAGTCCAAATGAAGTGGACGCCCAAAATTTATTTACAATGCATGATAGCTAAGGATGGCCTATAATGTTAGGAAGTATTGATTGAATGCATGGAAAATAGAAGAACTGCCCAAAAGCACAACAAGGAGCATATCAAGGTAGAGAACATAAACCGACTTTAAATTTTGGATTTGACATGCTTTTTTGGTATGTTTGGATCCAATAACAATATTAATGTTTTTCAAAGATTGACATTATTTAATGATTTAGTGCTTGGTAAAACAAAACTTGTTTCATTTACTGTGTAACATGTATGACCATGGATACTGTTTTGGTGATGGAATTTACCAAAAATAGAGTACTCAGTGAAAATAATCCCTAATCATATTACTAGAAAACAATCAATATTAGCTAAAATGCAAGAAGGAAAACGAAAAGATGTAGAACGAGCATTTGGTGTGCTACAGTCCTTATTTGCTATAATAAGCTTTCCATGCAAACGATGGTCATTAAGGAAAATGACATCGATCATGTACGCTTGTTTGATTCCACACAATATGGTTCTTGAAGATGAAAGTGACATGAAACAAAATTTTGGCTACGGTACTCCCATGCCAAATATTTTCTGTTCAAACTTATTACTTGCTGATAATGGCTTTCAATTTCATATCAAAGAGCACATTGTGTATAACAATGCAACATTATGTAACAGACTTCAAAAAGGTCATATGGTACACAGCTAAAATCAGTATAGAGATTCTGAATTACTGTTACTTTGTTTGATTATTTTAACATCAGCATTTGTTAATGTAATATTAAAATGTTGTTATCAAGAACTTTTTGAATTTTAATTATATGTTAATTCAGTATCAAAATGTTATGTTATTTTTTAAATTCAATTATATACATGCATACACATATCATGGAATCAACTAATATTAAAGTCTATATAGAATACTCAACCGTAAATACATACACATATCACATAATTAGCTAATATAAAAGTCATCTAAACAAAATACTCAACTGTAAATACATACGCATATGACGTAATAGCTAATATGAAAGTCATCTAAATGGAATACTCAACTATAAATACATAAACATATCATAGAATCAACAAAAATAAAAATCATTTATATAGAATACTCAACTGTAAATACTTACTCAAACCACGTAATCAACTAACATAAAAGTCATCTAAAAAGAATCTCAAATGTCCTCAAAGCAGAATAATCAAGTACATACATCGAAAAATATACATCAGTCCTCTAAATGTGTCAGTGATTAATGACTATCGTCGTCACTATCATCATAAATATCATCCGACTTTACGGGTCGAAATGTAGGAGGCCACATGAATCTCGTGCCGCTGGATCTGATGCTATATCCATTGTTGATAAGTGTCATGCAAGCTACGAGTATACTCTAGTATCTTGGAAAATGCAGCTATAACATATCTCTCATGATCCAGATATTGAGAATACCGTAAAAATAAATTGTACTGCGTTATTTTACATAAATTACAGTACTAATTTAAAAAATGATACGTACCTCATGTGGCTGGTATAACCTAGTAGACAAGTCGCTCTATGTGTGAGATGTTATAGGCTTAAAAGAAGATCCAGGAACTGGAATTCTACCAACAAAAACACGGGACCAATATGATTAAAGTTCGTTCTACGTACATAATTCAATAAGGAAAGTGTATGTGGAGCGACTCGAGCCCATTAAGTGTCAAAGTGTGCTTGAATAGTGAAGGGCTCATCATTTAACCATCCATGTCGTCATAAACCAGATATGTACGATAATTCAATTTAGCAGGACAACTCGGACCAAACATGTCATTAGTTGAAGGAGGATTCGAAGGAATCCACACAATACCATATAGTTGTAAGGAACATCTATCACCCAAAAACCATATCGAAAGATACATTGGCATATGTAAACAAACCCTACGCCTCGATTAACCTTGGAGTAATAAGAGGATATGATCCTCGATTGGATCAACTATCATAACGTAATCTTCCTAAGGTCGAGGAATTATATATGTTACCTCTCCTCCTCAAATTTAACTGTGCATGAGCATCCATCACCTCATTATGCACCTCCTACTGAAGACTTCGAGCATGCGTAACACGACCCTAAAAACGCAATCTAGGGGAAAAAAAATTAAGATGTGGTCGGTCCATCTTCTAGTAGTTGCGGGTGCAAGTTCCTCATGTGCTCATAGTACTGAATGGTAGAACATACCAAATACCCCACATTTGCTTCACTTTATCTAACACATATGAGGCAAGCACAGTGTAGGGTGCCCCAGGTATAGTCAAGCCCCCATCCATAATCCATCTAACATCTAAGTCGATGATACCGGTCAGATATCCAAGACGAATAGTACTATTTTGGTTCGAAAAGAATACCCAATCAAGAAGATATGAAAGAAGGCAGTAGGCATAAGAGTAATAAAATCAGGACCATCTTTATGATCTCTAATATAAACGTGTAATTATGTAAGCGTGATAGCTCTTACCGCTACATCCTCCTCATCCAGACCTGCTAAATATTGATAATATGAGTCAAATGACTCAAAACTAGCAGCAAAGGGAACATGCATAGGAGCCTATCCGATCTCGGTACCGGTCAGCATATAGATATCCAATGGTGTAAATGCAAGCATAAATTAGAAAAATGAAGACAATACGTAGTAGGTTGCCATCGTTCTGTAAATGCCTCTACTAAACAACGGTCGATACGTGTAAATGGTGGAATCAAAATAAACATGATGAAAGGTGTAGTATTAGAGTATTATATAGTTCTATATGTTGTACTGAAGAGTTTACAATATTACTTTTTTTTTACCGTTGTTTTGCGTGTATTTGTGCATATGTGCACATGACTATAAATAGGGGTACTATCTGTATTTGTCATTGTACTGAATATTACTCTGCTGCTTTCTTTCTCAATCTTGTTCATATTTCTTCATGGTATCAGAGCAAATCGCCTAACGTCAAAATTCAAATCATGAAACCCTAATCATCTCTTCTATTCAGATCTATCTCAGATCTGCTTTTATCTCAAACTATTCTTTCAGATCCTGTTTTTATCCTGCTAATTCTTCATTCCTATATTCAGATCCATCATGGCGAATGATGACAACACCAGATCCAATGCCGATTCATCAAATACTGATACAACGAGCTCTACATCATCATCAAAAACACTTGAGGAATCAATAAAGTCCATTATAAATCCACAAACGCAGCTAATCACGGTAACACTAGATGAGAACAATTTTTTGTTATGAAAATTTCAGATTGAAACAGCCATTCGTGGTTATGGCTTGGAGAAATTCATCAAGTCTAGTACAACTATTCCTCCACAACTAATCACAGGACAGGAAGGGCAACTTGTTGCAAATCCAGAATATATAACATATCATAGGCAAGATAGCTTGCTATGTGCTTGGCTACTTTCATCAATTAATACCAGCTTACTTACTCAGATTGTCGGTTGCAAAACATCTCTAGAGGTATGGGATGCTATACATCTGAACTTCAATTCACAGGCAGCAGCGAGAATTTTGAGCTACAAAAGACAACTGCAAAATATTAAAAAGGAGAATATGAGCATTAGAGAGTATCTAAACAAAGTGAAAACATTATGTGACACACTTGAATCGTCTGGTCACAAGATAAGTGAAACAGAGCAGGACCTAAGTGTACATAATGGGCTGGATGATAATTTTGAAGCAATGATAGCTGTAATTACTTCTAAAGAGACAACACCATCAGTTCAATATGTCACTTCAGTTTTACTGGTGCATGAAGGAAGAATTGAGCAAAAGCAGAATGTTACTCAAGACTTTTCAATCAATTATGTTGCGAGTATGAAGAATAAACATCAACAATATAACTCAAAGGTCGAAACATCAAATTCAAATCAATCTTCACCAGCTCATAGCGAACAGAGATTTGGTAGAGGAGGAAGATTTAACAGAGCAAGAGGTAGAGGAAGAAATATCAATAATAGACCTAAGTGCCAAATTTGTGAGAGAATGGGTCACACAGCTATAAGATGTTATTTCAGATTTGATAATAATTTTATCAGCAGTCAACAAAGCTCACCTAATCAAGGAGAACAAAGACCCTATCACTACAATGTAAATCTGAGCCAAACTCAAGCTAGCACTCGAGCTAAAAGTCAAGATGTCACAGCAAAAGATACGGATGTACAGGATGAGGCTTGGTTTCCAGATTCAGGAGCAACACATCATGTTACAAATAATATGCAAAATCTGAATCTAGGTGGAGCAGCTTATAAAGGTAACAGTTCTGTTTATATGGGAAATGGTGCACCTATAAATATTACACACATAGGAAATGCATGTGTTGAATCAAATAAACGTGATAAACAGTTGTTGTTGAACAATTTACTTAGAGTTCCTCAAATAAAGAAAAACTTGATAAGTGTCTCAAAATTTGCTAAAGACAATGCTGTATTTTTTGAGTTTCATCCTGGAATGTGTATGATCAAAGACAAAGTTAGTGGAGAAGTATTATTACAAGGTGCTATACACAATGGTTTATACAAATTCAATCTCAAATCTAGCAGACAAAGAGGTGATGAAACAATACAATGTAATTTGGTTAACAACAAAGTTAATGATGAATTTGATACCTGGCATAAAAAGCTCGGTCACCCAAATATGAATGTGATGAAATTGGTTCTGAGTAAAGAGAAGATAGGATGTACTAATCCAGGACCCACTTATGTATGTAGTCAATGTCAAATAGGGAAAAGTCACAAACTACCCTTCAATTTATCAACCACTACATATCATTATCCTTTAGAATTAGTTGAATGTGACCTATGGGGACCAGCTCCAATTAACTCCAGCTATGGTTACAGATATTATATAGCTTTTGTAGATGCCTATAGCAGGTTCACTTGGATATATTTTCTGAGGCAAAAGTCAGAAACAACTGAAGCAGTAAAACAATTTGTCACTCAAGTAGAAAGACAGCTTGATAGACAACTGAAGGTATTTCAAACTGATGGTGGATCAGAATTTAAGCCTTTGAAAGAATTTTTTTAATGGAAAGGGAATTGTTCACAGATATACTTGTCCACATACCTCTCAACAAAATGGTATTGTGGAGAGGAAACATAGACACGTTGTTGAATCGGGTTTAACCTTGTTAGCTCAAGGAGCTTTACCACTGAAGTTCTGGCCTGAAGCCTTTTCTACAGCTGTGTACTTGATTAATATGCTACCTACAAAGACCTTAAATTCAGTCAGTCCTTCTGAAGTCCTTCTTGATGTAAAGCCTGATTATAAGAGATTGAGAGTATTTGGATGCTTGTGCTTTCCTTTGCTCGGACCATATAATAAGCACAAGTTGGAATTCAGATCTACACAATGTACATTCTTGGGATATGGGTCCAGCCAGAAAGGTTATAAATGCTTAACACCAGATGGAAGAATTATCATGTCCAGACATGTGATGTTTAATGAAAGAGTTTTTCCATTTGCTAGTAGTGAAGTCAGATGTACCAGTAAAGTTGTCAATGCTAGACAATTCATGCCGCCCATACCCGTTTGCGAGACAGAGAAAGTAAAATATAAACTCCCTGTCATGCAGGAGACAGAAGCTAGCAATTCAGGCACTACACCATCATCACCATCTCATGGAGAACTGAATGATGAAAATGAAAGCAGAGAGTATGAAGAATCATCACAGCTTCAGTCATCTACTCATGAAGATCATCAGACATCAAAGGAAATATCTACAAGAAACATAGAACAATCTCAACCAGGTCATCATATGATCACTAGATCGAAAATGGGCATTTTCAAACCAAAAATTTATGCCACTCAAAGCTTAGCGCAGGAACCCGTCACATATGAACAAGCTATCCAGCATAATGAATGGAGGAAAGCCATGGAAGAAGAATACAAAGCTTTGATAAACAACAACACCTGGAAATTGGTTACTTTGCCTAAAAACAGAACTATTATAGGCTGTAGATGGACATATAAATTGAAGTATAAAGCTGATGGTACTGTTGACAAATATAAAGCACGTTTGGTTGCAAAAGGATATACACAACAGCCGGGCTTTGACTTCAAAGAGACGTTCTCACCTGTGATTAAACCAGCCACAATTAGAGTTATATTGACTATAGCTTTACACAACAAATGGTCCATCAAGCAGCTGGATGTACACAATGCATTTTTGAATGGCGAATTGGAAGAAGAGGTTTATATGGAGCAACCTAGAGGCTTTGAATATAGCAAAGGAAATCAAACGTTAGTGTGTCAATTAAACAAAGCTATTTATGGCTTGAAACAAGCTCCAAGGGTTTGGTTTGAAAAACTAAAGAGAACCTTAATAAAACTCAATTTTCAGCCCACAAAATCTGATAATTCATTATTCATTCAGAGGAGTGACAGTGGAGTTATATATGTTTTGGTGTATGTAGATGACTTCATTGTTACAGGAAGTAACAGCATAGAGATTGATAAACTAACTGGATATTTGAATGATGAATTTAAATTAAAAGACTTGGGAGATCTAAATTTCTTTTTGGGAATTGAGGTAACCAAAAATGATAAAGGTGAAATGTTGCTGAGTCAAAGAAACTATATTATATCTGTACTAAAGAAAGCTGGGATGGATAAAGCAAAGGGATTGCCTACACCTATGACAACTAAACTGCAGCTAGCAAAGGAAGATAGTGACCCAATGGAAGATGCTTATCATTACCGAAGCATAGTGGGAGCTCTTCAGTATCTTACAATAACAAGGCCAGAAATAGCTTTTAGTGTGAATAAAGTCTGTCAATTTATGCAAAGTCCATCAACTAATCACTAGAAGGCTGTCAAGCGGATACTTCGATATTTAGCTGGTACTCTGAATCATGGGTTGAGATTATATGCCACTGAAAAGCTGAATATTAGTGCCTTTGCTGATGCAGATTGGGCAGCAGACAGAAGTGATAGAAAATCAGTAAGTGGTTATTGTGTTTATCTTGGCAAGAATATTGTGTCTTGGTGTTCGAAGAAACAATCAACGGCTTCAAGATCGAGTACGGAAGCGGAATACAGGAGTGTAGCTGCAGCAGTATCAGAGGTTATGTGGCTGAAATCATTGTTACTGGAAGTTACTGGTGAGAAGTATAATGCAGCAACAGTGTGGTGTGATAATGCTAGTGCTGTGTCATTAGCAGTTAACCCTATTTTGCACTCTAGAACTAAACACATTGAACTAGATTTATATTTTGTTAGAGAACAATTTTCAAGAGGAGATATATGTGTTAATCATATACCTGCATCATATCAACGTGCTGACATTTTAACAAAAGCTTTATCTGTGGCTCATTTTGTCAGATTAAGAGATTTGCTGAATGTGACTGGAAAAGAAAATAAAGAGATGGACAGAAAAGTAAAGGAGAAGACAGAGATAACTGAGGAAGAAAGAAGAGCTTAATTTGAGGGAGAATATTAGAGTATTATATAGTTCTATATGTTGTACTGAAGAGTTTACAATATTACTTTTTCTTTACTGTTGTTTTGCGTGTATTTGTGCATATGTGCACATGACTATAAATAGGGGTACTATCTGTATTTGTCATTGTACTGAATATTACTCTGCTGCTTTCTTTCTCAATCTTGTTCATATTTCTTCATGTAGCTGCAAATAAATCTCTGATCAGCTATGGTGGTGTGAAAAAATAACCATCACATACTTATGCTAACTATACCTCATAGTTATATTTGATGCCTACATATTAAAATCCATATAATAGTTATCATTACTATGTAATATATTTGCAAACAGATATAGGATGAAAGAATAAACAGAAATATACATAAGGATCTAAAGATCCATTGTGATGGTGAGTCTATCCCTTAGGTAGCTCATGCAACATTTGCGTTCTTTAATAAATAATATAGGAGCTGGCACATCATATGCTGGGCCAGCATCAACATCGTCAGTGGTACATACTTTTCGCTTATTGAGTTTAATTGATCTCGATGTATTTTGATTTAGTTTTTGAAAATATACAAAATTTAAAATGAGTAAAAATTGGAGTTTAGAGCCTCTTATAGGCACTTGGCTCAGGCACCTATCTAACTTTTAGAGCCTGACTCTGGTTCTTGTTAAAATGTCCTCAACCCCGTAACCAAGTCTTGAAAGTACTTAATTAAATGAAATCCATAAACCGTTGGAAATTCCTTATAATGTTGAATAAGGATGTTTGACCACAAAGGTTGTAATATGTTCAACATGAATAGTAACATTTTGTGACTATATAAACATAAAAAATCCACAATGTAATAAATTAAAATTGATGTTTGAGTACATGGTGATTTCATGGTTGTCTATTTCTACGATTTGTTTTTTTGAAACAATTTTAAAGATTTTATTTGTTTAATTTCACAAAGTTTAAAGCAAAACCAATGCATTTGTTTGCTCGAATTTTACCGGATAATATATTACGTTTTATAGTGGAAAATACCCATACTGTGAAACTCTTCATTTAGGATCTCAACTGGGTGACTTCATCATATGAAAATGGTAGTTTATTCTAGAGGATCTAAAATATTCAAACTAGTCCTATGTTGGTTGATCCTCAAGTTATATTTGTGGATCTGAAATACCTACGAACCTAGCTTTGAGTGATGTAGACTTTTAGTGGGCTTGATGGGATTTGTGGTGAACCTATGGCTACGATGGTAAGGAAGTATAGACAGCTTGCGATGAAGTCGAGGCAAGTGACACAGATAAAAAGATTTTACTTCGGACTAAATTTTAAGGCAGTGTCATTAATTCAATTATTTTCTCCAACTTTTCCCATTTAACAAATTCACTCTATATGTTATATGTATTATATATATATATACATATACATACGCACACACATAAATTAAATGTTTACCAAAGATTTTTCAGTCGATGGCACATTGTGTTATTAACTACTCCTAGGACTGTAGTTTATTCTTCCTTCTAGCTTAGTGTGCAAACCTAATTTTAAGGCTCCAACTTGCTTAACGAGGGTTAGGTTTTTTTATATGTTTCGAATGAAATAAGAAGGTGTATTTTATATCAACCATATATCATAAATATTTCCACATTTTCCTCCTTTACTCTAGCTCAGATCCTGGTCAAAGAAATGTATTCAAACCTCATACTCTCCATATTTTGGCTGCCTCCTTTCATGGACTCTGCATGATGTTGGGCCTGATTAACATCTAAAATTAATTGATTATATATATATTTCAACCCATATATTTGAGTAAAATAATATATTACAATTATATATTATTTTAATTAATTTTAAGCCCTAACTAAATAATAAAAACCAATAAAAATTTGATGTATTAATTGGTCAGAAGTCATATAAATAATATACACACGTTAAGCCAAAGAATAAAATATTTTACGTTGAACAAAATTAGTATTTATATTTAATATATATAATATATATATATATATATTAAATGTATTACCTTGGGAAAAGTATTTAATATACATATACATATATACACACACACACACACATATATATATATATATATATTGATAGTAAAGTCTATATATATTAATATATGTTACGTAATATTAGAAAAGAGTTGGATGACATCAGAAAATTGAGCGAAATGTGCCATAATAGTAACATGGTTACTACATAGTACGAAACATGTCGCAATGAGTGGCATCATTATTGCATAGTACAAAATGTGCCATAATGAGTGGCATCATTGCTATATCGTACGAAGCATGCCCTAATGAATGACATCGTTAATGTATGCTTATAACACCCCATAAATTTTAATAATTAAATAAATGTTTAATGAGGGGTAAAATGACAATTTTACTAAAAAGAGGAAAATTTTGAAAATTTTATGAATGACCGAATTAAGCGGCAAAGCTATACCGTTGCGAAGAGCAAAATTTTCTGGTCAAGTTTCATTATAAAAACATCTAAATCAGATACATAATAATATGATTAGAACTGTAAATGGGTTTGGAATTGGGCTAATTAGGGCCTAAGACCCATTGGTGCAGAGATGGGATAGATAACCAACATAACTTATCGTGAAAGTATGTACAATCACTTTCTTTGTCTTCTTTCTCAAACGACATACCCAATCAAGAACCCTAGATTTAAAATTTATTTATCAAATCCCCATCAAATTCAACAAAATACACTATTAGAAAGAGGTTTTTTACCTATGTGAAATTATCGATGCCAAGCAGGCGCCTTAATTTTGGCATCGGCACGATGTCGGTAAGGCGTAGGTAAACTATTACATAGGTTTACTTACTGCCGCCATACTGACGCCGTTATTGGGGGCATTGACGCGGCGTCGATATAACGAAGTATCTTTTCTTAACCTCCCTCATTGTCTATGTTGCTCAAATTTCTCGCAAGCATGATTAAGCCGGAGGACACATCAAGGCCTAGCCCAAGTCACAGTCAGCTAACACTCAACTTGGTCGAGATCTAGTCGGCCTATATTTAACCTAGTTCCATCTAAAAAAATCTAACAAGCAAGTCACAGATAGATAGGGCGGCCTGTATCCCTATGCCTGACACGACCGAGCATAATTCGACATGGCCACCTCGTATGACTTGACCCGGCTTAAAGCGACCCAGCAATGGCTTGGCTCTCTCGGCCCGCCTATGATCGCTCTCTAGCAGCCTGTCTCATCACCATATCTCAGCCCGTCACTTCCGCCTTAGCATTTTCAACTTTATTCTAAGAAAGCTTCAGTAACAAGCGACCGACCGTTATTGTGCATATATGCTTCTCATCCATCTAGCCACCTAACAAGAAAAAGTAAACAACAAATAGTACGACCAGCTGTAATAGGTACTGTAGCATGTTTATCAAAAGCATACCTACTCCTATAGCATGCTGCCACATTAAATATAAAGCATGCGCCTGGTGCGGAATGTCAGCTGGCAAGCACCCAAACCATGCGATCTCACCACCTTTATAGTTGTTCCATCAGCCCACACGCCCAGAACTTCGGCCAGAATTGTTTCCCTATTTTCAATGCAATCACAACCATTCATCCATCTACATCAGCTATTATAAATACCACTTTCTATGTAGCATCAACAGGTTGGAATTTAGCTATTCTATAAGCTTAGAATCCATTTACAACAAGCAATGCCTCACAAAACTCTTAAGTTTAAAATCATTGTAAACTAGGTGCAAAATTTCTTATTATTCTCTCGTAATTCCTTGTAATTTCAAGAGATCTTTATAGTGGACGTAGACATATCTTTACCGAAGCACTCTACATCTCGTGCCATTTACATTATCCTGTTTTGCTCCTCATTTTACATTATTAAGCCAAATATTAGTAAGTGCCTTTTGCGAATACAACACATTAGTCTAATTCTGAGGTTAGTTAATTTATTTATAAACATTTTGATGCTAAAAGGAGGGCCTTCCCTAAAATCTCCCACCTTCCTCTACTTTTTATCCTTTACAAACATATATTCCATTTATCACCATGTCAAATACCAATGGGAAGAACGAAGTCATTAGCTCCAATGACCATAAGACTAACGGTTAAACTTTCACCAACGCTGTTAGTTTCATCATTGGGATCAATAATGACATGTGGCGAAGTGTGCTCCAAGGCTTGACAACCGTTGGAACTCTAGCCCGTGAGGTAAATGATATCTGAGCAAGGTTGGGTGCTCAGACAATTGTGAATTTTGTTCTAGCACCCCCTTTCCAGTGGTTGAACAAACTCCTCACCAACCTATTCTGCCTAATGCTTTGACCTCATGAACACCGCCGAGGCTCAGGGTAGGGTAGTGCCTGAAATCTCGATCGTGGATGTTTATGCTCATCCAAGAAGACATGTCGTGCATGGGCCAAGTCACTATATTTGTATTGACCTGGAGATGGCCGTGCATATGGAACCAAGGCATCACCTTTCCCCTTAAGTAGAATTACGGTCGGCCTTTGGTTGCCTCCTAGCAGCAAATGAAGCTCGAGACTTGAGGTTCAAGCGTCTTAGCAGTGGTGCTTATGCCATCAATGGAGAGCTAAGGTCGTCATCAATGCACTTCCGATCCTATAGGTGTGCAGCCAGGCCTAAATCAGGAGAGGGGCGACTCGAACATTCACGGTCGCCCGCTGTTCTTAGAGAGAGGAGGTCTCCCGCTCCAGCTCACCATCACCACCACTCTCCATCATCTCATCGCCATTGATCTCCCACTCCATAAAGACGCCGATTGAGCCCATAGCCAGTCGTTGGCCAGACAATCCCACAGTAGGCCGATGCCGACCTTTGAAAGGAAATGAACAACATTTGCCATCAGCTCAACGAAATACAAGCCCATAATGCTAGGGGAGAAGTTTTTCTGATGATGAGAATGGAGAACCATTTTCCAAGGAAATCCTAAACATTCACAACTACGGGTGATATGTGTTAACCTTAACGAGCGGACGATGATTATCAATTGCATCATAGTCATGTCGAATTTTGCTTTTAAAGTAGTGGCCTCATCCACGACACAGCTCATATGACTTTCTCTTTATTGTTCCTATCCAAAAAGTTAAACACAAATGACTGTCTACCTATTGTTGAATACGGCTGAATTATCTTCTTAAATTGTGTTGAGAGTTTTGTGAGAAGTTTATTTCATCATTTGGTCGCTTCATTTGAGCGTTCTTTTTGAACGATCCGATTTGAGTTGCCTAATTTGAGCGGCCTAATTTGAGCATTTTCATGTTCTTCTTACATGAGCATACACTTTCTTATTTTTTTGGACTTGTACTCCAACAAGAAGTTTCTAGGAGGTGGCTTTTGATTGTTGGGAAGTATTTAGTGTTGCTCTAAGAGATTTGAGTTGGTTGAATGGAAAAACTTCAAATTGACTCGGGATGATTTGAGATTTTAGATTATCATCCTCCACAGAATTTCAAAAAGTGTCGCTAAACTAGATTTTGGTGGTTTCTCACTTGTGTTATGTAAAATGACAGGGATAATATAAACTATATTGTGTTTCTACATTGACCAAATACACTGAATTCAAACATAATTGCAGAATAACCACCAATAACAATGTCAAACGACAGATCAAATCGTCTTTTACTATTAGAGGAAAGCCTCCGCTCCACTGAGCTACTACCGCTAATTTTAGTGTAACAAGGTTATAGAAAGGTTAAATATGAAAATGCATAATTGTCGTGAATTAGGATAAATGTGAAATTGTATAATTGTTTCATTTCATATCTCGATCGATTTATAATGGCGTCTTCGTCTTCGTTTTCAACTTCTTCTTTCTGTCGAAACATTCTCGATCGATTAACAATCCTATTTTGCATCTGTCTTTGTTGGATCATCACTCTGATCATATCCCTTTTCATCTTTCTTATGCCCAAGCAGTTAAAGAAGGAATATCTTCGATTCCAAATTCTAAGAATAATCATCGTCTTAAAAATTGGGAAATTAAGAAAGGTAACAATATCTGCTTTAGATGTTGGGATCGAGGTCATTTCGCTTTCAACTGTAGAGACCCATTAGATGTTTTGCTTGTGGAAAGACTGGGCACAAGAAAGCTTCTTGTTCGTTAAATGCTGATGTCGAGAGCTCTGGATCTACAAAAATTGATTTCGTACCTTTCTCTAATAATAATAAGCGTTCTGAGAAGAATTTCAATTCGTTGAACTCGAAGATTATCAACTCTGGGCCGCAACTTATTGATCATGGTTTTCAATTCACCTTGAAATGTATGATGCTTAAAAGAATTTTATTAGATAATCTTTGGCAACAGAGATCAGAAGGAATTCAGCTTCTAGAGGAATTGTTCTCCCACTTCAACGTGATTAATTCTCCGAACATAGGTAAGGGTTATAGGGATCGATTTGGAGACCCAGAGGATTATTTTGGTAAGTCAGATAAATCGTCTATCATTTCTGACGTTTGTGATGAGATACCGGAAGATTTTTTGGATAAAGGAAATCTGAATTGTGATTCTTGCGTTTATTCTAACAAAGATGAGATTATCGACTTTGATCCAATGCTAATAGATTTTTCTGTTATTCAATATTCTAAGGATCTAAACTCTTCTGTTGCTAATAAAAAGATGAGTTCTATTTTGGATGTTGCAGAAAAGTGTAATGATGTTGATATAACTTCTAGCTTCACTCGAGTTAACGGTGGAAGATCTAAATCACAGGAAATCTTTGAGTTAAAGATTAGTAATAGATTTAATTGTCTGGTGGATGAAGAATATGAAGTTTTAGAAGTAGGAGTGGAACAAGTTGATGAATCTATGGAGGTCACAGTCTATACCCAATCTGAAGATGAAGTAAACTTTTTTCAGGAAGAGGAGTTGGATGGAATATTATCATCGGATTCAATGGTTAATTTGGATAATTTAATGGTTCATGATACAAATATGAGTTTGGAATATGACTTAGTGTCTATATCTAATGCTGTGCACTATGATACCAAGATGTCAGATACACAAATGGATGTTGTTAAGAGCTTAGACAGGAAAAATCTGATATCGATGTATTTTGATAAAGGGATTGATGTTAGCTCTGTTCAGAAGTTGAAATGTTGTGATGATGAATATCAACATTATTCAGATAGTCATGAAATTGGTTTTATTTTGGAAGATTCTTCTGTTAATTTACTTGAAGTGGTAGAGTTTCATTCGGGAGAGATATTTGAAGAAGTTGGATTATTGTCACCGGCAGTTAATCTAGATGCGATTAAAGAGATTGATATCAACTTGAAAGTGGACTACTGCTTTGAGTTTGATAATGTTGCTGCTCACAATGTTTACAGTTTCACTGATACACATAAGAGTTCTGATAGGTTTAATGTTGATAATGGAACTAGTATAAAAGATATCCTGAATTTACATAACCTTCTATGTTTCGATGATTACATAACTGGGCTAAATGATGGCAGTTTCGAAAATAGTTCAGATTATTCTGTTAATTGTTTTTATTTTGAGATATTGCACTTGGTAAAGATGGGCTTATTGGATGATGAAGAACATTCTAATAGGGAGACAAGAGATCATTTTGATATTAAAATTTGTAATTTCCAGAACACAGAGGATGTGGTGGATCATTCTATCACTTTGGAAGATAATTTGGGTATAAATGGTTCAAATGTTGATATGAATTCGGGTGACTATATAGAGGAAGTAGGTCAGAGCACAAAATCTTCTTTGATTTATGCAACCAAAAAATTTAATGCGTCTTCGAGTGTTAGATTGGCAGATGAGGCTTCGAACTGTATGCTAGATATTAGTGTGGCGAATGGCAGTAGTACTTTATCTAAGTCAAAGAAGAGGAGGAGTAAGAAGACTGTAGTTTCTTCTGGATCTATTCGTCGGAGTGCTAGGATTCGCAGCAGTCAGTCGTGTCCTATGGGTGAGTTACCTGGTTCGAGCGCCTTAAATGGCGCTACGGATTCAGGCTCAGGTATGATTTCTATTTTGGGTAGTGCGTATTCTACATACGCTTTAGGAAGTATATCATCAGCTGAGTTTAACCAGTTAGCCTATAGTAGTTCTTTTATTTTCTCTGATATTGAGTTGGATAGAGAGTTCATTAGACGTAAGGAATTAGAGAGGGCAAGTACTGTTGGTTTATGAGGGTCATTAGTTGGAACATTAGAGGTCTGAACGACTTGAATAAGTGTGATAAGGTTAGAGCGCTCTTTAAAGATTATTCGATTGACATTGTGTTGCTTCAAGAAACTAAAATTTGTTGTCCTGATGTTAGGTTTTTTAGAAGATTAGGCGGATATCATTTTAGAAAATGGGTTTTTTTACCTTCTGTGGGTACTTCAGGGGGACTAATGATAGGGTGGCGGGATAATTATTTCAAATTGCTTCAATGTATTGTTAAACAGCATTCTCTTCATGTTATACTCATTAATCTTTCTGATAACTCTTTTATAAATATTTCTAATGTTTACGGACCTAATTCTAAAATTAATCGGAGAATTTTATGGAACGAATGCTTAGATTTTAGATCCTTAGTCCCGGGTTCTTGGATTTTGGGGGGTGATTTCAATGTTACGCGTTTCTTTGGTGAGCGTTTTCCTAGGGAAGGGGATTGCTCTGCAATGGAGGAGTTCGATCAATTTATTATTAATTTTAATTTGATAGAAATTCCCCTTTCTAATAGAGAGTTTACCTGGAATAACGCTAGAGAGTCTCCATCCATGGCTCTTCTAGACAGATTTTTTGTTAGCGATGATATTGAAGATAAATTCCCAATTTGTAGAGTAACTGGTTTACCTTATACATACTCCGATCATTGTCCAATCATTCTTACTTGTGAATATCATAGAGGTATTATTAACAACTTTAAATTTGAAAAGATGTGGCTTTTGGAATCTAACTTTGTAAATCTAGTTAAAGGTAAATGGGTTTCTTTGAGTTTTCATAATATCATAAATAAGGAAAATTCTACAAAAGCTTTTGTTTCTAAACTTAGGGAGCTCGGGATTTTTCTTAAAAACTGGAACAAAAATGTTTTTGGCAATCTAAAAATTAAAAAAGATAATATTCTTAATGAAATGCTTAAAATTAATAAGATAAGAGAATCTAGACCTCTAAATTTAGGTGAACGTAATGTTCTTGCTAATTTAAAAGATGAATTAAATTCTATTTTAGAAAAGGAGGAGGTTATGTGGAAACAACGATCCAGAATTCAATGGATCAATGAAGGTGATAATAATACCAATTTTTTTCATAATATAGCTAATGGTAGAAAACGTAGTAATACAATTAACTCTATATTTGTTAATAATATAGAGTTAGTGGATCAAAGAGATCTTAACAAGGCTTTTACAGACTATTATAAGGATATTTTTGGTTCCAAAATCAAACATAGAATCAATGTTAGATGGATAGATTTGTATCCACCTGATTCTATTATAGATTTATCTGAGTTAGATATTCCTTTTACTGAAGAAGAAATTAGGAAAGCTATTAATGACCTGCCAAGTGATAAATCCCCGGGACCTGGCGGGTTTCCTATCTTATTTTATATTACTTTTTGGGACATTTTAAAATTTGACTTAGTTAATATGTTTAATGATTTTTATAACGGTAATTTGCAATTAGGGAGATTTAACTTCGCTAATGTTATCTTGTTACACAAAAAAGTAGGAGCTAAAAACTTAAAAGATTTTAGACCTATTTCTTTGATTAACTGTTCAGTTAAAATCATTTCTAAAGTTCTAGCTAATAGACTTAGTAAAAAAATGAATGAATTAATCGATTGTTCACAATCGGCTTCTATTAAAGGGAGAAATATCACTAATGGTGTGGCAGTTGTTCAAGAATATATTAATTATTGCTGCAAGAATAACATAACTTGTGCGATTTTAAAACTTGATTTTGCTAAAGCTTTTGATTCTGTAGATTGGGATTTTCTTGTAGATATTTTTCATGCTAGAGGTTTTAGTCCTAGATGGATATATTGGATTTTGAACTTGCTTAGAATTGGAAACTCTAGTATTATGGTTAACGGTATATTAGGTAATAGAATTCAATCTAAGAGAGGTTTAAGGCAAGGGGATCCCTTATCGCCCTTATTATTTAACTTAGCTGCTGATGTTTTTGCTAAAATTATTAAAAGAATGGTGGATAATGGATCTCTTGGACGTGTAGGCAATGAAATTTCGCGTAATGGTTTATCGGTCCTTCAATTTGCTGATGATACCTTACTTTTTTCTTCCCATCTTCCAAGACACATCATTACCCTTAAGTTTATCCTTTTCAGTTTTGAACTTTTATCTGGTTTAAGAATAAATTTTGACAAAAGTTCCGTGTTAGTTTTAAATGATTTTGATAAAGTTGGTAACTTAGTTGCTAATACTCTTAATTGCAAAACTATGAACTTTCCTTTTGACTACCTTGGTTTTGTGATTTGACCCACCAAACTCAAACATGAAGACTGGATTTTTATCATCGATAAAATTAAAAATAAAATATCTAACTGGAACGGGAGATTTCTATCTAGAGCGGGTAGACTAGTTCTAATAAATTCGGTTTTATCAGCTCTTCCAATTTATTGGATGTCCGTGCATCTGTTCCCGGATTGGGTTATTGATAAAATTGATAAGATTAGAAGAGATTTTTTATGGAGTAGAGAAAACCCTAATAATAATATTAAATGTCTAGTAAATTGGGAGACTGTCTGTAAGGCCAAAAAGGAAGGTGGATTAGGTGTTATTAATTTGCGTAATATGAATTTGTCTCTGTTAGGTAAATGGCTTTGGAAGTTTAAAGATATAAATGATAACGCTATTTGGAAAGAGATCATTTCTAAATATTACTATAATGGAAATAACAATTTATATCAAATTGCTTCTTCAGCCACTCATAGTTTATCTAACTTTTGGAAAAACATTTTAAAATGTAATGAGATATTTAATTTAGGAATAAATACAATCGTTCACTCTGGTAATCGTACTTCGTTTTGGCATGACTGTTGGATTTCGATCTTGCCTCTTAAGATTGAATTTAAGGATCTGTTTGAAATTTGTAGCTTCAAGTATGCTTTAATCAATGAAGTTTATTCTTCAGAAAATGATCCTTCTTGGAATTTCAGTTTTAACAGAATTTTAGTTGATTCAACTTATAGACAACTTTCTTTGCTTTATGCCAAATTAAATCTTTATAATATTGATAATGATAACGACTTTATTAGTTGGGAATGGGATAAAAGTAAGAAATATACTTCTAATTCTTTCTACAGATTCATTAATTTTTCGGGTACAATAAATTGCTCATTTAAATATATGTGGAAATCTAATGCTCCTTCCAAATCCAAAATTCACATGTGGTTAATTCTTCATGGAAAACTTAATACAATCGAATTTTTAAAAAGAAATAATATTCATAATGATAATAATTGTTCTTTTTGTAATCTGTATCTTGAGGACATTAATCATATATACTATAATTGTATGGATTCTAATTACATTCTAATTAATACTCTTAATATTTTTAACTTTAATATAACAACAAAAATTTCGGATTGTGAATTTTACTGGAATAATTATAGATTCAAGTTCAAAAAGAATATTAGATTTTTACTAGACACTTTATTCATTATCATTAGTTGGTTTATTTGGTTTGAAAGAAATCAAAGAATTTTCAATAATAATAATTGTCATTTTAACAAATTGATTTTTACAATTTCTTCTTTTTGTTTTAATTGGATCTCTAACCCCAAATATAAATTAGCTAAAAATATCTTTTTCAAAAGGTATCTTAACAAGGTTAATCATAATATTAATTTTTTAAAACACAACAATAATTTTTTAACATTAATAATAGTATTATTAATATTTTCTCTAGGTTAGATGATGATTTCACTTCTAATCATAACTTACTTATGATTAAAGGTTCATAAGGTTGATCCGTCTAAGTAATTGTACTAGTCTCTATTTGATATTGGTTTTTAAGTATTTTATTTATATTGTTATTGTCCTGTTAGTCTTATTTAGGTTTTTATTTCCTTCCTTATTATTACATATATATGTATATTTATTATATAAATATACATATATATGAATCATTCTAATTTTTTTCTTTAGTCATTTTCCAGTTGCAGGTATGGAAGTTTGGATATCAGGTTCTTTTTGCAGGTTTTTGTATCTTCAGATTGCTGGACACCAAATGGTAGAGAGGTCAGCAGAGCAGAGTATCTTCATCCAGGACTATTAGCAGTTTCTCCTCAGTTTTAGGATTCTGCTATCTTCATTATGGAGTACTCATTTCAGAGGATATATTCGGTACCCCTTTCTTCAGATCAGAGGCTTCAGAGCGGTTTCTCTTTACAGCAGTTCCACTTCAGAGCAGATGCTTATCCACCTCTACTGATTCAGTTGGTTGAAGCTTCCTCATTAGTCTGGGACGTCATCCAGTTGTTTTTTTGTTTTTTTCCTCTAGTTTTTTTTTAGATACTTCTAACACCTCAATATCGGGCGGTGGCCATGCCGGAGCTCGATATCGGGGTGTGATGAGTGGTGGTCTTGCCGGAACTCATCTTAGGAGTATCTGAGATTTGATATATATGTATTTGGTTTTTGTTACCTGCCAGGTTTGTTGGCAGCACTTTATATTCGTGATATATATATTTGCGCATGTGTGCTCTTCTCTATTCGTAGAGGATCACACATTTTTCTCAAAAAAAATAAAAATGCAGCGTGAGCGAATATAGTCAAGTGTCTTAGAAACTAAATCAAGATTAAAAACCTTTTTAATTACGGATTTTCAAAATAATAATATTTTGGTTAACATTATAAAAATTGATTTTCCTTTTTACATACATATATCAAAAATTGATCGCATGTGATCCAACGTAAAGGGGATCAGAAAGAACAAAATGTACAGTCAAATGATTTTAAACGAACGTTCGTAAACAAAATTTTAAACGAAGGAAGGACGAACTGGTAGTTTCGTTCGCCCCCAAACAGAAAAAGGGCAGAGAGGAACAGGGTAAAGGAGATGTTCCGCCGGCGTAGTGGAATGATGAGTAGGATTATTGTGTATTGTGCAACTGTTTTGATGCAGGCGTGGGTCAGAAGTCATGAAGGTTCTTGTATGCCAACGCTTTTTTGGTTCCTCTCTTCCTCCTCAATTTACTAAATTGCCCTCCACGTTTGAAATTTTTGATT
The DNA here is from genome assembly GCA_030737815.1 of Allium fistulosum. Classification (NCBI taxonomy): domain Eukaryota; kingdom Viridiplantae; phylum Streptophyta; class Magnoliopsida; order Asparagales; family Amaryllidaceae; genus Allium; species Allium fistulosum. The sequence goes on from CM060905.1 coordinate 94,448,785, forward strand.
TCTTTTTTAGTACGGTTTGTTTTGATAACGGTAATAATTTGGACGATGATTGACCTTTTGCGTGCACTTCAAAGAAGTTTATTATTGTTTTCGTGTATTTAACCCATGTACTTTGACGTTGAAAATGCGCATTAAAATAAATCAAATTCGACTTGCCTTTTCTTATTTTAATTTCAAAGGCCAAGTACCAACTTATTTTATCATGATTTAGTTTCAAATGCTTGCTTCCATTTTCTTCGCCATCACTGATTATTTCATAAATTATATTAACTACTGTAAAATGATTTTATTTTTATATTTACAATATTAATATACATTAATATGCTTGCAATTCTCTAATTTGTAAGAAAATAAATAACGTTTTCCTAATGTTGTATATCACGTTTTGTCGTGGTTATGCCTATTGCTTTTTCTCATGCATAATAATGTATTTTAATGTCACATATAATGGAATTTGAAAATAAGATGAATAATCTAAGTAAAACATGTTTTATTGTTATGATCCTGCGTTTCATGTTTAAGAGATTTTATTGATATTTAGACTATTTGGTGCCTTATATGAAGATTCAAATAACTTGTGCGTTTTTTGAGATATTAACTTTTGATTTTAAATAAGAATAGATCATGAGATATTGAGTTCTAATAATTTGATTTTAACGTTTTAGCTTTAAGAAAGAAAACTTTTCTGACAAGTGAGAAGGAGAAAAGAGAATACTTGGCTTTTAAGAAATGATAAGAAAAAAAATGCGTATGAGTAGGTGGGACAAGTGTTCGATTGGATGAGAGTCTCTGCAAATAGTGTAAACCTCTTCCCATCCTATTAAATTTTGAATAGCACTATTAGGATTGCACGATTTTTGTAAACACGCAACACAAATAATTACTTAGTACCCCTTTTTTTAAAATAAATAAATTTTTAAAGATTAAAATACTCTTAGAAAGCTGCGTACTTTCTTTCTTCTCAATTCCATTATCTTCTTACGTCAGTTTCTTACTGTCTAAAACACCGCTTATTCAAAACCCTGGTTTTTAATCAGTGAAGAAAAAAATTCAATTTTTCACTATTAAGTTATTTTTTGGATTTACAAACTTTTTTAGTTGTAGTTCTAAAGAAAATGTGAATTGAGTTTCTAAATTACTGAAGAAAAAATTCAATTTTTCACTACTAAGTTATTTTTTGGATTTACAGACTTTACTAAGAAAAAATTCAATTTTTCACTACTAAGTTTCTAAACCAGTGAAGAAAAAATTCAATTTTTCACGTTTTGCGTGATAGAAATGATAGTTCTAGAAATGGTAAGGGGCTACTAAGTTATTTTTTTGGTTTTACAGACTTTTTTAATTTTTGTGGGGCTACTAAGTAAATACTCGAGTTGAAATAGAATTTGCCTTCATTAATTTACGAGTACTCAAACCATCTTTTCTCTCTGTATTTTTTGTAAAATGTTAATATGCGCCTTAAGGGCACATGTTAAAGTTATTAAATTACCAATATAACCCCTCTAAATTTCACTTTTTAAAATTATATAATGATAAATTAGGTATTTAAATTTTTTTTATCCTTCAGCTAATAACTATCGTTGTTAACATCTTTAGGGCACACGTTAACAAACAACTATTTTTTTTTGTTATTTTTATTTTTTTACAACGACGATGAACATGAGCATTATATTAACATTGCTTAAAATATGAAATAGGGTTATGACAATGTTTTTAAATAATAATTTCCCTCTAACACAGGTATTTTATTTTAGTTTGGGTATTATTAAAAGAACTCCAAAATTGGATGAGAGAGATTATTTTATTTTATTTTTTGGAAAATTGTTAGGGATGCACAAAATAATTTGTTTCCTTAGCAATAGAATCCATAATTACCTCGGCTTATTGTAAGCAATCATCGTTTTTTTACATTTTTTCGATAAGACCGGGCAAAAATAACTTTCGGTGATTCGTAGTCGATTTTCCATCGTTTTTTATGAGTTGTTGCCAAATGCTGCTTTGTATGATGGGTAAAATTGTAATCAGTATTATTCAAATGGAGTCCTCATAACGGTTTTTTTTCTAGATGGAGTTTTGCAAAAAATTTCCATTCTTATCTAAGAATGAAGTTCGTTTAGTAATTCTCTAAAATTATCAGTTAATATGAGCCATTAAAATGACATGTTGCGAGTTTAGACATAAACTGTATTATGTTACAAAACTCAATTGAACCCATAGTCTGTGGAGATGATTTAAAGTATAATACCAATAAATCTACCACTTTTACAATATTTAAAACGATGTGATTCAGAATATATAGACACTTAAAGGAGTGTCCCAAAATAGAGGTGTGATGGGACATCCTCATTTGAGCATCGCTTAAAAAATTTCCAGGTAGAAAGGCGTAAATAAAATTGTTATAGGCATTTGGAATATCTATCTTTTGTAGTGGACATATTTAACCTGGTTTATCTGCGGAGTATATTCTCTAAAATTCTCTTAGTATTTATTTTTAGGGGATTTTCACTTCAAGGGCTTATTTGTGCAGGTAATAAGTTTTAAGGACACTATTTCTAAAAAATTAGTTTTAAGGACATTTTATAGGAAAAAGATAAAAGAATTTATCATTTTCAGTTATACAGAAATAATGATAAAAAGATTTATCATTTTCCTGTATAACTTAAAAAGATAAATGAATTTATCATTATCCTGTAAATTGTCTTTAAAACTAATTATTTCGAAGTGTTGTCCTTAAAACTTATTACCCTAAAAATAGAAGCCCTTCAACATAATTTCCATTTATTTTTATCTATTTCATTCATATTTTTATGAAATGTACATATATAACCTAGTTTATCCATGGGGCATGTGCTTTTTTCTGTTTGTGTTTATTGTATATATTTTTATGAAAAAAGACACACTACATATGATATACAAGGAGTATGTGTACTTGGCTCAAAGTTTATTGGAAAAAAAAACTTGGTACAAACATGGCAAATGATAAGTTATTAAATTAATACCAAGTAATAATATTGATGATACGTGAGATCTACATCTGCATACATTTCAATTTTGGTTATAGGTAGTAACAATCAACTGACCACAAGTTAATAAGTGTAATAATTGCTTAATTGTTCTATGAATGAATGCTTAGAATGTCAATCAATCAAGGAAGCAGAGCCCATCCAGTAAATTTGAAAACCACACACGCCAAAATTATTCAAATCCAAGACATCATCAACAAAATCAAACTCCTCCTCCCTCTTTCCTTCCCCAAACAAAAAGACACATACACCCACCCGTGCTCTCCCTCTCTCTTTATTTATTACCTTCTCTTTCCAAAATCCAATATCTCCCTTTCAAACCAACCGATCTAACTCCATTATATAACCTCATTCTCTTCTTCTCCTTCACCCCTCATTCTTCTCCCTCTCAGTTTCCACAACCATTTCAAATGTCAGCAACAACATCATCATATAAAAACAAGAAAAACACCTTATCAAGAACTTACAAATGGCAAACTCCTCCTCCTCCCTCTCCTAAAATCCTCCATCTCCCTCGCCGCCTCAAACTCATTCACCATTCCTCCATTAAGTCCCACCCCACTAAAACTCCCAACCTTCAATCCTTACTCATAGAGGAAAAGATCAAAGTTTCAGGCAATGCACATGAAGTTGAAAAATGGAAAGCTGAAGCAGAATCGCTACGTGTTCAATGCGAGACTCTCAAAAGAGAAAGAGATGACGCATTGCTTAAACTTCAAAAGAGCAAAGTATGCTATCTTATCTTCTTCTTCCTTTTCTTGTTCTTCTTCTTCTTCCTAATATTATAATGTTTCATTACCAGGAAAGAAAGAAGGTCGATGGAGATAGCATAGAGAAGAAGATGAGCAAGCTTAAGTTAAGATCCGAAGAAGCTAACGAAAACGTGAAGGAAATAAGAGAAGTTGTCAATGTCGATCTACTGAAGAGGAAAATGGACGTGATATCTAAAGGGATGATGGAGAGGAAAGAGGAGTATGGTTCATTCTTGATGTCAGCCAACATTGACAATAATGATGATCGTAATGGCAGCTTGATGAAGGGCATTATGGGAAGAAGTAGTAAGGCTACCAGACAAAGGCAGGCAAGATTCAAAAACTGTCGGCTACTTGTACTGCTTTTAATAATTGAATATTTATTGGTAATGATCGAATTTGAAGAACTAGTTTTAATGTAGCATAAAGAATCTGATAAGCTGCAGAGTTTTGCTAGTTTGATTAATAGGATGTGGGCATATGTGCTTAGAATGTTGTTGACCATTTAAAGGGGTGCAGAGTTAATTAACTAGTTTGTTGGTAAGTGATCATATTAAAAATTTCAAACTTTTATGCTTTAGTTTTGTTCAGTAAAGACAGCTACCAAGTTATGATGGTCCAGGGCCCAAGCACTTTAGTTTTGTCTATCATTATTATCAGGAATAATGTTATGAATGTCAAATTTGCTTGTACTATGACACATGCAAAACACAATTCAAATTTGCTTGTACAAAACTGATAACAACTCTATATATATAAAAAGTTTTATAATAACCTACACAAGCTTAACAATGTTAGAGATAAAACCAGTAATTAATTTAAAAATAATGTTTGAAGTATAATTCTCAAACAAACAGGTCTTCTTAGTAAGACATCATACGAACTCTATATATATACTACAAAGCTTAATACACAATGTTGCCATAGTATTTAGTAAAAAGAGATCCAAAAACATATATAAGACATATTACTTCTGGCATTGACATGAAATGTAAATGTTCAAACACAGGCTAAAGAAGGATCAAGAAAGAAATGCTGCTTGAATTGCAAAGAAATAGTGAGAAGAGTAGCAGAAGAAGTAGAAGCAGAGTCGAAACAATGGACCGAAATGCAAGGCATGTTAGATCAAGTTCGACTAGAAATGGATCAACTAAAATCTTCAAGGGATCTTTGGCAACAAAGAGCCATTGCTTCTGATCAGAATCTACGCTCTCTTTTTCCCCATGTTCGTAAAGTAAACATGTCATTGGTAATTTCTCTAAACTAATGTAGGATCATTTTATTGAAAATTTTGAACATTTATAGATGCTGGAATGGAAGCAAAGAGCGCAAGCATATGAACAGAAGATAACTGATCTAAGGAAGCACATCTTCCACCTTGAGAAATCATCATGGGATGAGGCGATAACACCTATTGTTTCTACTTGCAAAAGTATAAACTCTAGAAATATATTGAACAATATAAAGTTCCAGAAGCTCAAGTGCCAGCAACTGAGACAGGAGAAAGAGAATGAGAAGGATGTTCTAGTATGTCGCACCAGCAATGCTAAGAGCAATCTTCGTGCGAGGATGCCTTTACAAGATATAGGAAATTTGTGAAAGTTGTGGTATGAAATCATTGCATTTGAAGTTAAAAGAATCCAGGAACAAGATGGATTAAGAGAAGTTACGTGCACTGGATCAGTGTAATGAAGGTACGTAGCTGTTCAAATGATGAGGAGATTTGTAAGCCGAAGACGATGAAGTGTTTGAGAAGTTTGAGATGAATTGCTAGAATTCGAACTTAGGGGTGAGGCTTTCATGTATGAATAAAAATAACTTATTGCTGATAATGTTTTCGCCATTAAAATATTATATGGTTATAAATATTGCATTATATAGTATCAAGTGCTAACTACTAATAATATGTTGTTGAGTAAATCAACAACTAACAAAATCTTAAGTATCAAGTGCTAACTACCAACATAGATCAAAACGAACAAAAATTAAAAGAGTCACAAAATGTTCAATATAGTTCGGTCAATTCTTTATTCAGTTCAACGACGGTAAAATCCTACACTTACCAAATCACAAATTAAAGATCACAATGGTGGATAGTTTCCTTAATCAACAATATTAAAAACCCAAAATTTTGAAGGTAATGGGATATTTTTTTTCTTTGCTCATCTTAAAATGGGTAAAAGTAAAGTTAATTCTATACCAAAATAATACATAACAATATTTACTCAACATATACCGTTCAAAATACAAAATTTCACATACTAATAAAATTGCAGTTGTAGTAAAACTTCTCTCACTTCAATTATACCGTCCAAATTACAATTACACGGATTTGTATACCAGTACATAAAAGGTATTTTTATCTTGAATTTTTATAAAAAAGCAATGGTGCATGTAACTTGGTATGAATGGAAAAAAAAAAATCTGATATTACCACCGTTGAGTAGACCTGTCAAATATGACCCAATCCATTAACCCAACTCATTTACCCTACTTATAAATGAATTGTGTAACCCATTTATGAATATTATTAAATGAGTTATGGATTGTGTTGACTCATTTTTAAAAGGATTATAAATGGGTAATCCATTTACCCATTTATTTAAAACATTAAATTTTAATATAAATTTGAAAAATAAGAATTTTAAACATACATTGTAGTTTTTCATGAAGACTGACAGTTGTACTTAGAAAATAACAAGCTACCGCATTCTCATATTTGAATTCCGCCTATTGCAGAAGCTGCTATTTTTTTTGTTCAAACTGCAATAACTCCTTCGTTCTAACTCGGAATCAGGCGAGACTTCGACCAATGAACTCCCACCTAAATTACGGATAGTTTGGAACACTCAGATACTTTATCGTGTGAATACACACTGTAGTTCTCCAAGGGGACCGATAGTTGTACTTAGAAAATAATAGGCTATCACATCATCATATTTGAACTCCGCCTAGTGCAGAAACCGCTATTTTTTTTGTTCGGACTGCAATAACTCCTTCGTTCTAACTCAGAATCAGGCGGGATTTCGACCGATTAACTCCCACCTAAATTACGGAGAGTATGGAACACTCGGATACTTCACCATGTAAACGCACACTGTAGTTCTCATAGAGGACTGACAGTTGTACTTAGAAAATAACAGGCTACCACATTTTCAAATTTGAACTCCGTCTAGTGCAGAAGCCGCTATTTTTTTGTTCGGACTGCAATAACTCATTCGTTCTAACTCGGAATCAGGCGAGACTTCGACCGATTAACTCCCACCTAAATTACGGACAATATGGAACACTCGGATACTTTATCCTGTGAACGCACACTGTAGTTCTCCAAGGGGACTGATAGTTATACTTAGAAAATAACAGGCTACCACATCCACATATTTGAACTCCGCCTAGTGTAGAAGCCGCTATTTTTTTTGTTCCGACTGCAATAACTCATTCGTTCTAACTTAAAATCAAGCGGGACTTCGACCGATTAACTCCCACCTAAATTACGGACAGTACGTAACACTCAGATACTTTATCGTGTGAACGCATACTGTAGTTCTCCAAGGGGATTGACAGTTGTACATAGAAAATAATTAGCTACCGTATCCCCATATTTGAATTTTGATGAAAATTAGAATTTTAAATTTTTATCGAAACTCAAAACAAAAAAATTAGAATTATTTTATATTTATTTATTTTTTATTAGTCAAATTAAATTTAAATCTTTAAATGGGTTAAATGGGTAACCTGCTTATTAAGTGGGTTGGGTCATAAATGGATAAAAAAGAATGGATCATAAATGGGTTGGGTCATAAATGGATAAAAAAGAATGGATAATAAATTGGTTGGGTCAACTCGACCCAACCCATTTTGATCCAACCCAACCCGTTTGACAGACCTACCGTTGAGAATGAATCTTCCAATGGTTGTTTCTCCTCGAAAGTGGTTTATAAATCCTAAGCGCTTACAAGGAGGGGTGATATCAAACTTAATGAGTTAACAGGTGGTTATCTGACAATATCATCTAAGGATTATAATCGTTTTAGTCTATTAGAATCTCAGGTACTAATAATTTCAATATTATTCTAAAGGATGTTGCTGCTTTGTGTTCTACTTTGAATAATCTAAAAAAAATAAAGTTTTGTTTCAGATCCACTTTTACAAAATGCAACCGGACTCTTTTGGTGGGCTTCAAAAAAAGTCACCATATTTTGAAACTCTTGGTTGGTATACAGCATAATCAACATCGATCTGTTAGGAATGTGGTAGGTTGAATTTTGTTATAAAAAGAAAAAAAATAAAATAAAAATTCAGTATTTGCCGATGATTCCTGCTGCCCAGCAGCAAAATATATGCAATAAATTATGTTTCTGCATAGTAATAATTTGATGCAATCTAGGAATTCGATTTATAAGAACATAATGATTGCAAATGGGCTGTCCCAGGGCCAGAAATTTAGCATGAAGTCCATCGCGTTGATCTGCTTGTTATAACGGGACACATTCAGAAAATGAATTGAAAATCACTTCCTAGAAATATAACACTAACCTTGCGGTGCTTTCCACGTGACTATGGCATGCACTTCGTGCATAATTGTTTTATATAAATTGTATATGTTTCATTCAAAAGAAATTGATTTGAACAAATATTTAGTCATGTTTTTACGTTGAAATCGTTTGCAGTTTGTTTGAATTTTTATTTCTAAGTTCCAATATTTAATTTTTTTTGTTAATTTCAACTTTTATTTACATTATTAATTAATAAAAAATGAATTTGTAAAATAAGTTTAATTGTTAGATCGAATTTTAAGTGGCATTAAAATTTAGTAACTGTAGAGTGACGTTTTTGGAAGTTCACAGTGACACAAAAAGTATGACACAAAAGATATTACAACTATTATTAAAGATAAAGATATGTTTACTGCAAACATTGGAAAAATGACAACGTGGGTTGAATTGTATGTTTTTATTTTAAAAAAAGCGAATGAAAAGATGTTAAAATGGGAGTCATTGCACCATGCCAATAATATACAAAATTTAGGATCATCATATATCTTGATTAATATTCATTAATTTTGTTACCAATTTACTTGGAAATAACATGGATCGTGAATAATTATTTAAAATAACTATTTCTAAGATCGTTTCAATGGTTAAATTTGGATAAACCGAGTAGGCTATTTTCTATTTTATATACTATATGAGATTGTTGGTTTAATTAATAATAAAGATTGAGATAAAATTATAATACTCAATCCATATATATTTCTTGATCTTTACATTTTTACCGCTTAATTTTAATTTTTTCTCATTCTAACTATAATTATCATAAATGTTTGAAATATGTTATATTTTCAATGGAGTTCATAATAAAATCTATGAAATTCGAATACAAATCTTGTTTATATAGTGAAAATAGCTACAAAATACAAGGTAAAAAGGATCATGTAACTTATTAGGATTTGAGTTTTGAGATTTTAAGTAAAAAAGAAGTTAGTGGGGAAAAAATAAAGGTTTTAGATGAATTAAGCAATTCCAAATTATATTAGGTAAAATGAGGTTAATATAATTTGAACTTGCGTGCTTAAGAATAAAGTGAATCATGGAAAATGAAATACCATATAAATAAGCATGGTTAGTGAGATCGATCGTCTGACATTATGAAAATATACCAAATCATGAAGAGCTTATTATTTGAATTTTACAATAACGAGAAAACAAATAATCTCTTATCAGGTCCGACTTATATATATATATATATATATATATATATATATATATAGTATTACTAAAAGTACATAGGAAAATTCTTCCACCTACCATAACTAATATGCACCATACAATCTTTGAAAATCAAAGATCCACGGTTTTTAGGGTCAAATGAAAAATTGAATTTGGTATTAAGTAGCATATAAAAATAAATTAATATCTATTAAGAGTTTCTTGGTTGTCAGAAGGATAAGTTTGGGTGATCACATCACCATATATTTTAAGATTTCAGTATCGTACAAATTTGAAAACGAATCATCTATCTTCATAGCTAGATTTGTTTGGTCCATATGTATTAAAATTATAGCACCATATATACTAAGATTATTGTATTGTATGGTTCAAGGCAAATAATCATCGAGTCCCATTTTTCATGGACCAACCGAAATCCACCCATTCATCTTTAATGGTCCGTTTGGTATCATTTTAAGTTTTGCATTTTCAACGTGCACTACATAATATAAAGACCGCGGAGAAGAAAATCTAGAATTCCTAGTGATTACGACGATGGCCAAATGACGGAGGAAATATATCATTTTTCGTGTTTGTTTTGGGACATAACAAAAGCACGGAGAACAATCCTTCCTCTCGCCATCCGTTCATCGTCGTAGTGGCTAAGAATTTTAGATTATTTTTCCGTTTTCTCATATTTTGTAATGCATCTCGAAAATGTTAAATACAAAACTTAAAATGAAGCCACGTAGATTGCGGTTGGTTTGCCCTTTTTAATTTTGGATTTTCATTAAAAAAAAATGCATACAACGCATGTATTGTTGAGTTTCGGCATTCCCGCGTACCATATGCGTTTGCTTCACGGTGTCTAGTCAGAGTCAACGGTCGAAGTCTCCCATGCCGGCGTCCCGATTGAACATCCCTCAATCGCCTCTATCGAGCATATAATCTGATCTTGGCAACACATTGTAACAAAAGAAATCCCCAATGTTACGTGCCACCAATCCCATATATACCACGACTATTCCAAATATCCTGCAATATGGAACTTTTTCCGTTCAATCCACGCACCCACTCCATTTACATTGCGAGCCACACCTAACATGTATATCGTGAAAGATGATCAATTTAGAAAACAAAGTTAATACACAAAATAGAAAACAACTTTTTTTCCGTGCTTTGAGAAATGACAGAAGCACGAGAAATATTCCATCCTTCCGTCGTCCCTCCATCCCCTCTGTTGTCCCCTCCATCTTCCTTTATGTCTTCCACTGTCTTTGCACTTCTCATATTTTGTAATTAATATTGAAAATTCTAAAAAATGAAATTCAAAATGAAATCAAACACCGCATTATTCTTTTAATTTTTAATAAATAAAAAGTAACAAATAAAAGGTGAATATTTATTTAACCATGGAGAACATAGAAAATGAGACACTATAATTTGCACCCATGATTCAAATGGAATTGCACTCTGAAATGAGGGATTAGTAAAGGATGCATTAGAAAATAGTATAACAGATCAGTGTCCAACTTAACAATCATTATGCAAAATATGAACAACTTCGATATGATAACCTTACATATCTGATTTTCGACTTTGTAAAAGCTCAAGAAGAATAAAACATGACCAGTTCCACTGGCAAACTATAAACATACATCACAAACAATTAGGGCCTGTTTGGTTTCGTTTTTAGTTTTGCGTTTTGTGTTTTCAACATACAATACAAAATACAAGAAAATGAGGGAAATACTTTTACAATTCTTAGCCATTACGACGATCGACGGGAAATGGAGGGGGTGAATTGTTTTCCGTCCTTTTGTTATGCTTCAAAACACGAAAAATCAAATAAACTTGTTTTTTTATTTTCTATGTTAATTTCATTTTTTAAAATTACGTGTTTTCCAACAATGTATAAGAAATGCGCATTTTTGTTTAGACGAAAACACAAAACTAAAAACAGCAAACCAAACGGGGCCTTAGTGATTTATAATTAATGTCCTATAGTTTAAAGATAAACGGGTTGATAAAACGACAGGGAGATGCAACATAGAAAGCAATGACGCTTGTGAATATAAAAAGAGTAAAAAATGACTTCATAGAGATGACAAATGGGCGGCTATTGTAAAATACAAGGGTGTGATTATTTCTTAATCCACTTTTTCATGCAAGAGAATTTCAAATTGGGCTTTTTTGTGTAATCTTTTTGAATGATAAGCCAGAGATTTTTGAGGCACTTGTATAAATGGTATTATGTAAGAAATTCACAAAAGAAATTGCTCAAAAGTAAATGGTGATATGGTTTAAGTACAGAACAATAAATTTTCTTGGGTATCACGGGGTCGAAAATCAATAAGTTTTTCGATGGGGCACCGTCGAACTAGTGTAAAAAATTTGTTCGATGGTTAAACATTTTTTCCCCTCCCCGCAATTCAATTTCGAAGTCCTTTTAACAATTTCCATTTTCTTGTAGACAACGATTGTTTGCAAAAACAATTTGTTGCTTTATTGAATTGCTTTTATTCTCAAGGAGAATAATATAGAAAAGAAGATATATTAATTCTACCTAAGCTTTCCTCCTTATATAGCGAGTGCAAATACAAATTTGAAAGAGTATAACTGTTTGCATGTAACAGTTAGTATGCTCGTGGTCAAGACCGATGGTATGTCAAAATTCAAAAAAATACGACCGCTTTGCAACAGTCATCATGGAAAAATCTTACACGCCCTCTTGCTCTAAGCGTCTAAATACTTACTCTTTAACATATTAAATTACGTGTTAGCATAACCCCTTCATGCTCATATCTATTCATAATACTCTTATTCTCTTTTAATTATATAACGTGGGATGCTTACTGTAACGACTCATAATTTTAGTTGTTTAAATTAGAATATTTAATTAATTTTAAATATTGAAAAGTTAATTTTATAGATTAAATAATTTAAATTTCAAATATAGCGATTTATTGGATAATTTAATTGTTGAATTAATAATTGAAATTTCTTAAATAATTGAACCTTAGATTTTATTTGGATAGAAATAATTTATAAGCTTATTTAATTTCTATTTAACAAGAATGAAGGTAATAAAACTTTTAAATTGGATTTAAAAGTGATTTACTTGATTTTTAAAATAACTCGTTTCAATTAACATATAAAAATAGCCTTTCGGGGCACAGTCTCAGATTTCGACGAAACAAGTGTCATTGAGTCCGTACTAATGAATTATAATATGCTATCAAATTTCGTAGCGATCAGATGCACCATTTGGTCGTACGGGATACGAACACGTTGAAATTAATGTTGAAAATTTAATATAATAATTGGGTTCAAAAAGCTATCTTTTGCATACGGTCAAATGAGGTCTCGAAACAAGTTCCATTGCATTCGAAATAGGGGTATAACATTAGAACACCAGGCGGCACGCCTAAATTATATAGCTAGATATTTTGAATCTAAATTATATATATATATATATATGTATGTGTGTGTGTGTGTGTATATATATATATATATATATGTAGATACGTATACATGACCTATCACCATCCACCATGACCTATCTCTATCAGCCATGCCCCATTACCTCAACCCATACCCCATCATCATCACCTAAACCATGTATATATATGAGCATCTCTGATCTGCTTCTTCATTTTTTTTCATCTCTAGTAAACTTCCAGGCTTAGAGAAAACTAAATTGCTCTCATTCAAAAATCAACAACTTCAAAACCGATCGTAGTTAGCTCGAGTGATCAACATGAAACATGTGGATAATCCTCTGTAGTATTTTTAAAAATTGATGGATCGAGATTTCGTTGAAAAACGTTCAAGTTATTGACGATAATAAGCAATGGGGAAAATATTGTCGAAAACTTCGAAAAATGATTCCTCGTGATCCGCTTAGAATTACTCGACGTTGTAAGCGCCGTTGAGTTTGTATCGATGAGTATTATTTTTCATGTGATTCAGCAAGATTTGGTTGCAATGATTGACGATGGTGGGAAGCTAGGGTTGAGGTTTTAGAGGATTTGGGCATCGATTCGTCGATCAGAGCTTGGATTTGGAATTATGAAGGATGGAGATGCCTCAGCCGAAGTTTTAGGTGGTTCGGCAAGCTATGGTGGATCGCGACTTTTTACTGTACGTGTTTTTTAGGTGCAGGTCACGATTTCTCGCGTGGCTCCGGAGGTGTCCGTTGGGTGGTAGGCGCATGGAGATTTCAAAGAGAAGCTCATCGGCGCGATCGATTTCGATTTTCATCGACTATTGCTCTGTATCATAGTTCTAACGTGCACGCATTTTGGTCTGGCTGTGTCACTTGAGCACATTCATGTTAGAGAAGAAGAAGGTTGTCAGGAGGGGTATGTTCGTAATTATTCTGAAGTTATTTAATTTTAATTTCTAAATTTGTCGATAACTTATAAAATTTATAACTCCTTCATACAAGGTTCGATCGAGACGAAACTTGTTGCGTTGTACTCGTACGGACGAAAGCTTCGCAATGGAACTAGTTTGGTTGAATTTGGAGATTGTGGAAATTTGGGCTAAAATCGGATGTCGTCTTGTTTTAGTTCCAAATCGGAATGCCTCGGCGACAACAGAAATTTCGGTGAGTTAATCTCACTTTTTTGGATAACTAGTATGATTTAGTTGATAAAAATGGTTGAATGATTGTTTGAATAAATTTTTATATTCGTTAGTTGGTTTGGATATATTCCCGTCTATTGGAGCGGATGAGACCCTATTGGATTCTCATGTAAGAGCGGATGATCCTATTATACTTGTGTAACTTTTAATTGCATTCTTAAGGCATATATATAACTTACCAAAATGTTAAAAGTTGTAATATTAAATAGGAATATGTAATGGATTATTATACAAGTGAAACTTAAATGATGAAAGTGTTCAATATAATTTTTTTATAAATAAGAATTCTTATGTTATAGTATGTTGTAAACTTAAGTTAATAATTTAAAGTGCTACTAATTAAATTTAATAAAAAAGTGAATATTGTAAGTAAATGATTATAAACTTATGTTAATGATTGAAACCATTTATAATTAAAAGTGAATAGTAAAGGTGAATCCCATATTAAGTAAATGCTCATAACTCCAGAAAATGTTGAAATGATTAGAAATAGATTTCATATTCAACAATGCTAGATATGAAGGAAATGAATATAAAGAAAAAACAAAAAAGTTGAAATTTTAAGTATGATTTGATTCACAAATGAATATTGGTAATGAAAAAAAAATGAAATCAACGTAAATGAAAATTGTGAATTAGAATTGCAAAGAAACTTACGTTTTAAATTATTATGTGAATAAATGGATGTAAAGTAATAGAAAAATGGCATTGTATATATAAATGAGAAATGAAATTTTATAGGTAATGAAAGTAAATTAATGGGAAAATAGCATTGTATGAATGAAAAAAAAATGAACGGTAAATAATATGAAAGGAGATTAATAAGAATAAGCCTACATGACATTTGAAATTATTGTTTGTTTTAGCTTATGGGATGTTTGGAAAATGATACTTCTAACTGTATGAGGGTGTATAAATAATCTATTAAGTTTTATCTAAGATATTGAGTATATGGTATACTTAGTAGTTTATTTGTCATTTTATACGATTAAAAGTTTCCAAACTCGAACAAACCATTTGATTTGTTGTTATGGATGGATGATTGATTACTTTGATTGCGTGTGATGATTGTATGGTTTTGCTTGCAAGTGATTGTTGGTATGTTGTGTGCTGGTTTGTTTTACTATTGATAGAAACAACTTAAATATTTCTCTTTTACATAATTCTCACTTTTTTGGATTACATAAGTGAAATACATGTTTATGGAAGCAATAGCTACTGCTTTTGGTTTCATAAAATAAAACGTTGTTTGCTCGACAAATAGGTATTTTCTCGGATTATGGTTTTATAGCGATATTATATAGTTTTTCACGTGGTTTGGTATATTTATTTTGAAATATGATATATATATATATATTACTATTATTGGTATTATTATTTCTCTCAGACCTCTCCGTACAAATGAGACTCTACCGAAATTTTCCGTTAATTTTGGACTTAGAAAATTTTGTGAAAGTAAAAAAATGTTTTTCAAACTTTTATTTGCTTGTATATGAAGGATTTAATTGTTTATAAATTGATGTATTTTATTTAATTATGTAAATTAATTGTTTATAAACTGAATACTTTGAATAAGACATATTAATTCTTTAATTCCTTCTTTTTCCTTTTCGAGGACGAAAAGTTTTGAGTGGGGGAGAGTGTAACGACCCGTAATTTTCGATAATTAAATTTATAAATTAAATAAGTTATGGAATTTAATGTTGTGAAAAATCAAAAATTTAAGATTTAATAATGAGAAAAATTACTAGAATGTAATTTTAATAATGTTAATTTAAGGTAATGGATGACTATTTGAAAGTAATCTCAAGTAATCCTGTTGAAGGGGGAATTAATTTAAAGGATAAAAATTTGTATATTTTTAGTCTGAAGGACACAACCTCAATATTTCAACCACAAGGACAAATATTCTCCTAAAAGTTATTCATAAGGACAAACATTCTTCCAAATTTATTCATAAGGACAAACATTCTTTCAAAGCTGCTACTAAACTATAAACTGATACCTAAAAACTATTACCGATAACTACAAACTGATACCTAAAAACTGCTATCAATAACTAAAAACCGATACCTAAAGAAAGTTGTCCTTCAGGTTAAAATACTGAAGGTCTGTTCTTGAGGCTAAAACGCTGAAATTTTTTGTCCTTGACAATAATTTCCTGTTGAAATAATTGGAAAGTTATAATTGGCTATAAATTGTAAATGAGGAAATAAACTAAATGTTACATTAATTGGTGAAATAATAGGTAATTAATTGTAATTGGATAAAATCAGTGTTGTGTAAGCAGTTATAACATTTGTTTGTAGATAATAAACTTATAAGTGTAATTAAATGTACAGTAATGTCAATTATATTCATAAGACAATAATTGATTTAATAATAAGAGTGAAACCAAGATAAATTAATTTAGTGGGACTTTAAATTATAATTAATGTGAAAATCGACAAAAAATCAATATAATTGAAATATTGCAACTAATATGGTAAAAGATGATAATTGTAGAATATTAATGCAATAAGATGTAAACCAATGTTAACTATGTCCATAAAGTAATGATTGATTGAATAAAAAGATTGAAATATAATTAAATTAATTTATTGGGATTAGAATATAATTAATTGGAATTAAATGTAACTAAATATTGTGATAATGTAAGAAAAGGCGTCAATTGTAGAAAATGAGGATAATAAGATAGAAACCTATGTTAATAATTTCATAAGGTATTGGTTGATTTAATAGTAGGAGTGTAAATCAAAATAAAAGAATAAAAATGAATAAGTTCAGTAAAGGAGTAAACATATATTTATTTATTTGAAATGTTTGGTAGCTGAAAGATTGATTGTAGAGATGAGAAACTATTATTTAGTAAAAAATGTATAATTACCATTTGTATCCAATAGTGTATAAATATGTTTAAATTACTATTAGATAGGAAATATGCATGATTTAGACCTAATTTCGTAGAGAATTTCGTACGTAAACTAGATACATGACAGAATTTCTTTAATCGTTGTACTTCTCATTACATTCATTTAGTTCATTTTGAAACTTAATCAACTGAAATTAATGTAATTGTAAATTTTCAATTAATAGGAGAGAGAATACTAAATTGTAAATTAATAGGTGTAATTAAAAATAGCTTATATTTTGTAAAAATATAGGAAAGTTTGGTTTAATGAAAAGAACATTTACATCAAATAAAATGAATGTTTCATTCGTGATTGTAGGTAAAATTTCATTAAAATAAAGAATAGAATGATTGATTTTAAAGGAAGAAATATATGTTTATTTGAACTGTATTTTAGCTTACAGTTTGAGTACAAGAATAAGAAAATAATCTATTTCAGTAAGTTATTTATTACTCTTGTGTATAAACAACAAATTTATAAATGTGTTTACATAAACAGTTGTTCTATTTTTCATCCATTTTAATTGTCTGTTTTGAAATTTAACTTTGTAAGTAAGTGCAATTAGTGTAATTGAAATATTTCAATTAAAAGGGAAAGAAAACATTGATTGCAATTAATATATTTAATAAAAGAAACGCACGTTTTGTGTTAAACAAAAAGGGTGTTTTAATGGAAATAAAAGATCATTTTGGAAAAACCAAATTGAACTTTTTCATTTGTAAAGTAAGTTTAATTTTTTTTATTATGTGTAGATAAAAACCTAAATGCGTACAAATTTGAATATTATTTGAGTTAATGAAGTTAACTTGGTTACGTTTTAAAAAAAAAATTCCAAAAGGTTGTGCGATGTACACGGTCCCTTCATTTCTTTTGTTATTAATTGTTGCATGAACGTCTTAAAATAGTTACCTTATTATTAATACTTGATCCATTCATTTCTCCTTCTGTTAATACCTGAACCTAGACTTTTAGGTTGTATTTAATTCTTGCCACCTCATTTCCACGTATACAAAATTTTACTTTCCTTTGGTTTGCAAACTTTTCCATTCCTACGTACATTTCCTTATACATTATTAATGCCCGAAGCTTTCAAAATAAAATGTGACATTTATTTTTGTCCCTCCACATTCATTTCCTAATTATAAATAACCTGCAGCTTATTTCTTCATTTGCGTTTTGTTTCTCCTGACACCTCATATTCAAAAGCTCTTATTCTTGCAAATCCAAAAGCTTTCTTTTCTGAAACATGATTTATTTTCCATTTTTCGTACACGTGCCATCCTCATCTTTGTTGTTCTTCAATCTTTTCCTTAAGCCTCATCTTGAGAAAAAAACGTAAGTATTAAAATTTGTTTATTTTTTTTATGTGTACTGATTATTATTTTAATAATATTTCTTATAGCATGAATATCTTTTGCATATAAACTTTGATTCACTTGCGATTTCTTCTACTGGATTCGTATTTAAATTTCGGACGACAGGAAATTGATTTAGTTGAATTTGGAGACTGTTGAGTTTTTGCGCTTCTGTTTGGATTTTTATGGGCTAAAATCAAAGGTGAATGTTTTAACCCACTCACTACTACTAGATTATCTTATGTTAGTTAAATTAACACTCACTACTACTAGATTATCTTATGTTAGTTAAATTAATATTTGATGTGATTAGAAATTGATTGATTGATGTTTGGTATATTTAAATTGTGTTAAATATGACTTTTATGGCATTTAATCATTATTTAATTTAGTATTGAATTTAATTGTCAATTTAATACCTGTTAATGATAACCAGTTTATTGATGTTATTTATTGGTTGATTGTGATGTATGTATAATTGTTGATATTGGATGACTGGATGTTATATCTTTTATACTGTTATAACACTGTAATTCCCCTATGGGTTGAAATGATACATACCCGAACGATCTGATAGATTAGGGAGAAACCGTTATGGGTTGAAATGATAGACCCGAGCAATTTCATATATTTGAATTTAAATTTTGGGATTGCGGGTTCAAATGATATATACCCATAAAATTTTAAATTGCGGATTGAAATGATAAATATCCGTATCACTTAACCATAGGGTAGAAAATTATATACGTACATCGGATTGGTTAAATTAAATGATTTTTTAATCTTTAAATTTTGAATTCAGTTAACTGGTATTTTGAAATGGTAATTGATTTATATAAACTGAATTATTTTCGAAAATCCAAGCGTTAATGTTGAAATTGGAATTGAATTGTTCAAAGGATTTAAATTGGAATTTCAAAGTTGAATTGTCAAATATAAATGAATTTTATCGATGAAAATGTTTGAATATAACTTTGAAATCTATTTTAAACTATTTTAACTATTTAATCTATTTTAACCTATTATAATCTATTTAATCCAATTAAATCTATTTTATCCTATTTTAAACTAATTAACCCATTTTTATCTATTTTAAGTTTATTAAATCTATTTTAAACTTATTTAATCTATTTTAAGTCTATTTAACCTATTTTAAATCTATTTAATCTATTTTAAATCTATTTGAATCATTATTAAATCTAATTTAATCTAATTTAAATCCATTTAAACTATTTAATCTATTTTAAACTATTTTAAACCATTTAAACTAATTTAGAGTATTTCAACTATTTTAAACTATTTTTAAAATTATTGAAATTATTTATAACTATCTAAATTATTTTCTAAATTTCAAATGATGTAAAGTGGAAATGTTTATAATTATAGCCTTGATTTTAAAACGAATAAGGTTTAATGGTGTTATAACATAAGTAGGGATTTAAATGACATATTTGAGGAATATGATGATTTTAAATAAGGATTTAATCTATTTTTGGAAATTTGAATTCCAAAGTGATATGATTTCAAATGTGATATAATTTCGGAAGTAAATGTGATTTCGAAAATGATATGGTTTTGAGAATATGATATTTTGATATCAATTGTGAATTGACTTTTGAAATGTAAAAGAACCATCCGGTGTGAAATAAGCGTTTGGTTGTTAAAGACACCAGGATCGAATATTGTCATACTCTCTGCCAATACCGAAACCACTTTAACAACTATGTACGTGGTGGAGATTCCCGAAATGAAGTAGGATGGTTTGGTGTACGATTCTGTATGAGGTATTTACCTGACCCTGACTCCCATGAGTCAGCTTAGATGTGACTAAAACAGGATCCACGTCGGGCCAAGTGAGGTCATTCCTCCGATCGGACACATTTCTTCAATACCATATTATGACTTTGTGATGATTTGGTGGCCACCCCTTGATTTGATTTGGGAGTGTGTTCCGAGGTGGGCGGTAGTAGCTGCTATGCGTTACCACCAGTCCGGATCTGCAATTGGTATATCTACCCTGCATTGTCTCGAGTGCCTTGTTCACATGCCCTGTCTCGCCTTCTACGAGTTTGTTTTGTACCATACCTATGGAGTGCCCTCTGGGTAAACGTCACAGAGGAGCTACGGTACTGTATAGACTATGGGAATATATAAAATGTGTTAAGGGGGATATGGGTAGCGCCTTAACGCTATTTTAATACTTTACTTTACTGTAGACACTATTATAATAGCGTATTGTACTACATAGTAGATAGTTTAACGGATCCTTAGGAGATGGAAATCCCGAACATCTCTTAAGTTATTGCACTCACGTTAGACACTAGATAAGAGATGTCAAACCCCGTAAACATCTCTGACGCCATTACACTCATATTTATTTACTGTTGATTTAACTTACGTAAGATCTTCTAGTTCTGACTCGAGTGTTTTTTTTCAATTCGCTCGGATCAGTCTGAGCTTTTCAGTTTATCGAAGACTGCTTTTCAGAGGACGAAGACGAAGATTTAATACTGTTACTATTTATTTTATTTATTCTACTGCATCATGTTGTTCCGCTGCATTATTTATTTATTTATTACTGTTGTATGTACTCTGATTCTGTATTATAAAAGTATAATCAATGTTCTTTGTAAACAGCTTCATAAACTGTTTATTTGATTATTATATGTTGTTATTCCGCTGCGAGATTCTGTATTTGTTTTCTTTCTTTCTCTTCTTTTCTTATTTACCCCATAACAATCTGCCCTTTTGAATGGTTTAAGTCTGACGTGTGTGTCTACTTATGCACTTGGCGGGTGCAGCATGATAGCTGGTTCTCGCATTTGGGTTTGGTAGCGAGCGGATGACTCTTACTCCTACATGTCCCGTGGGGTTGGTTTAGTCGAGAAGCTGGCCGTAAAAGCAGAACACAGGTACCATTATATGCTACGGTGGGCGTTACCCCATTGGTGTTGTCCCGTTACATTGGGTATCAGAGCTTTTGTTTAGCGATAACCTTAGCTTTGTGGGGTTTGACTAATTAGAAATAGGATAGTAATTCCCTAGAACGAGTCGTTGAGTATATATATATAAGAGAGCGTATTTGTTAGTGTTATAAAAGGTTTTTGTATCGTGTTAATTTGTTCTGCTTAGTATTTATAAATTTCAGTCGGTACATAGGACGCTATGGCGTTGATAGGGATTTCTGAACACTAAATAGGGCATACCGACACAATATTTGTTCTGAAATATAGGTAAATGAATAATTTTAACTAGTATATATTTTGTGTATAAAAGGATAATTTTATAAATGATATATTTGGATGTAATATGTTGTTTGTTAGGTAGTGAAATTTTATAAACATTGATTGTAAAATAGGATTTACAAGTAAAGTAAATTGGAAATTTAAAACTTAAGTTCTGGGATTTTGAAAATTTCTTTCGAAAGATTTTGGAATATAATATTAGTATTATTTGGAAGTATTTTCCAATATAAATAATTTTAATGTGATTTGAAAGAAAGTTTTAAAAAGAACTTTTAAAAGAAATTAGTTCTGTACTCCCCTCTCTGTCGCTGGAAAATAGTTTTGGTGATGAGTGCACGCATGATCGACATTGATTTTCGAGTTTCAAAGCGGGAAGGCTACTGTAGTAGTTTTACTACACACTTGTTTTGATAACAAATCTTAATTTTAAATTTCTAAATAGGATTTGGATATATAAGAGATATGATTACATATATTTTTTATTTTGAAATGATTTGAAAATGGAACCCTGTATTTAGTTCTTAAGTTTCTGTAAATTTGAAATTTCAATTATTATAATGAATGAGATCTTGACTATTTTAATAATTGGAAACTTCTAAAAGAAAAAAAAGAAAAGAAATAAGAGTTAAGTGATAATGAAATGTAAAGAAATTGAAGGTTGTCACCTATAAATTAAAAAGATATGAAATTTAGAAAATGTAATTGTTGAACATTTTGTTAACTAAAGTGAATGAGACAACTTGTGTAACTTTCAATTGCATTCTTAAGACATATATATAACTTACCAAAATGTTAAAAGTTGTAATGTTAAATAGGAATATGTAATGGATTATTATACAAGTGAAACTTAGATAATGAAAGTGTTCAATAGAATTTTTCTATAAATAAGAATTTTATGTTATAAAATGTTGTAAACTTAAGTTAATAATTTGAAGTGCTACTAATTAAATTTAATAAAAAGATGAATATTGTAAGTAAATGATTATAAACTTATGTTAATGATTGAAACCATTTATAATTAAAAGTGAATAGTAAAGGTGAATCCCATATTAAGTAAATGCTCATAACTCCAGAAAATGTTGAAATGATTAGAAATAGATTTCATATTCAACAATGCTAGATATGAAGGAAATGAATATAAAGAAAAAACGTATAAGTTAAAATTATAAGTATGATTTGATTCACAAATGAATATTGATAATGAAAAAAATATATCAACGTAAATGAAAATTGTGAATTAGAATTGCAAAGAAACTTACGTTTTAAAATATTATGTGGATAAATGGATGTAAAATAATAGAAAAATGGCATTGTATAAATAAATGAGAAATGAAATTTTGTAGGTAATGAAAGTAAATTAATGGAAAAATAGCATTGTATGAATGAAAAAAAATGAATAGTAAATAATATGAAAGGAGATTAATAAGAATAAGCCTACATGACATTTGAAATTATTGTTTGTTTTAGCTTATGAGATGTTTGGGAAAGGATGCTTCTAATTGTATGAGGGTGTATAAATAATCTATTAAGTTTTATCTAAGACTATTGAGTGTATGGTATACTTAGTAGTTTATTTGTCATTTTACACGATTAAAAGTTTCCAAACCCGAACAAACCATTTGATTTGTTGTTATGGATGGATGGTTGATTACTTTGATTGCATGTGATGATTGTATGGTTTTGTTTGCAAGTGATTGTTGGTATGTTGTGTGCTGGTTTGTTTTACTATTGATAGAAACAACTTAAATATTTCTCTTTTACTCAATTCTCACATTTTTGGATTACATAAGTGAAATACAGGTTTATGAAAGCAATAGCTACTGATTTTGGTTTCATAAAATAAAACGTTGTTTGCCCGACAAATAGGTACGTTCTCGGATTACGGTTTTATAGCGATATTATATAGTTTTTCCCGTGATTTGGATATTTATTTTGAAATATGATATATATTACTATTATTGGTGTTATAATTTCTCTCAGATCTCTCCGTACAAAGGAGACTCTGTCGAAATTTTTCGTGATATTTGGACTTATAAAATTTTGTGAAAGTAAAAAAATGTTTTTCAAACTTTTATTTACTTGTATATGAAGGATTTAATTGTTTATAAATTGATGTATTTTATTTAATTATGTAAATTAATTCTTTATAAATTGAATACTTTGAATAAGACATATTAATTCTTTAATTCCTTCTTTTTCCCTTTCGAGGACGAAAAGTTTTGAGTGGGGAGAGTGTAACGACCCGTAATTTTCGATAATTAAATTTATAAATTAAATAAGGTTTGGAATTTAATGTTGTGAAAAATTAAAAATTTAAGATTTAATAATGAGAAAAATAACTAGAATGTAATTTTAATAATGTTAATTTAAGGTAATGGATGACTGTTTGAATGTAATCTCAAGTAATTGAAATAATTGGAAAATTATAATTGGCTATAAATTGTAAATGAGAAAATAAACTAAATGTTACATTTATTGGTGAAATAATAGGTAATTAATTGTAATTGGATAAAATCAGTGTTGTGTAAGTAGTTATAACATTTGTTTGTAGATAATAAACTTATAAGTGTAATTAAATGTACAAAAATGTCAATTATATTCATAAGACAATAATTGATTTAATAATAAGAGTGAAACCAAGATAAATTAATTTAGTGGGACTTTAAATTATAATTAATGTGAAAATCAACAACAATTCAATATAATTGAAATATTACAACTAATATGGTAAAAGATGATAATTGTAGAATATTAATGCAATAAGATGTAAACCAATGTTAACTATGTCCATGAAGTAATGATTGATTGAATAAAAAGATTGAAATCTAATTAAATCAATTTATTGGAATTAGAATATAATTAAATCTATTAATTGGAATCAACGTTTTCTTTCCCTTTTAATTGAAATATTTCGATTATATTAATTGCAATTACTTACAAAGCTAAATTTCAAAACAGACAATTAAATGAATGAAAAATAGCACAATTGTTTATGTAAACACGTTTATAAATTTGTTGTTTATACACAAGAGTAATAACTAACTTACTGAAATAGATTATTTTCCTATTCTTGTATTCAATCTGTAAGCTAAAACATAGTTCAAATAAACATATATTTCTTTCTTTAAAATCAATCATTCTATTCTTTATTTTAATGAAATTTCACGTACATTCACAAATGAAACATTTATTTTATTTGATGTAAATGTTATTTTCATTAAATCAAACTTTCCTTATATTTTTACAAAACATAAGCTATTTTTAATTACACTTATTAATTTACAATTTAGTATTCCCTCTCCTATTAATTGAAAATTTTCAATTACATTAATTTCAGTTGATTAAGTTTCAAAATGGACTAAATGAATGTAATGAGAAGTAGAACAATTATTTCCTATCTAATAGTAATTTAAACATATTTATACACTATTGGATACAAATGGTAATTATACATTTCTTACTAAATAATAGTTTCTCATCTCTACAATCAATCTTGCAGCTACCAAACAGTTCAAATAAATAAATATATGTTTACTTCTTTACTAAACTTATTCATTTTTATTCTTTTATTTTGATTTACACTCCTACTATTAAATCAACCAATATCTTATGAAATTATTAATATAGGATTCTATCTTATTATCCTCATTTTCTACAATTGACGCCTTTTCTTACATTACCACAATATTTAGTTACATTTAATTCCAATTAATAAAAGAAATGCACATTTTGTGTTAAACAAAAAGGGTGTTTTAATAGAAATAAAAGATCATTTTGGGAAAACCAAATTGAACTTTTTCATTTGTAAGGTAAATTTAATTTTTTTATTATGCGTAGATAAAAACCTAAATGCCTACAAATTTGAATATTATTTGAGTTAATGAAGTTAATTTGGTTATGTTTTAAAAAATAAATAAATTCCAAAAGGTTGTGCGATGTACATGGTCCCTTCATTTCTTTTGTTATTAATTGTTGCATGAACGTCTTAAAATAGTTACCTTATTATTAATACTTGATCCATTCATTTCTCCTTCTGTTAATACCCGAACCTAGACTTTTAGGTTGTATTTAATTCTTGCCACCTCATTTTCACGTATACAAAATTTTACTTTCCTTTGGTTTGCAAACTTTTCCATTCCTACGTACATTTCCTTGTACATTATTAGTGCCTGAAGCTTGCAAAATAAAATGCGACATTTATTTTTGTCCCTCCACATTCATTTCCTAATTATAAATAACAATCAGTTTATTTCTTCATTTGCATTTTGTTTCTCTTGACACCTCATATTCAAAAGCTCTTATTCTTGCAAATCCAAAAGCTTTCTTTTCTGAAACATGATTTATTTTCCAATTTTCGTACACGTGCTGTCCTCATCTTAGTTGTTCTTCAATCTTTTCCATAAGCCTCATCTTGAGAAAAATGTAAGTATTAAAATTTGTTTATTTTTTTATGTGTACTAATTATTATTTTAATAATATTTCTTATAGTATGAATATCTTTTGCATATAAACTTTGATTCACATGCGATTTCTTCTATTGGATTCGTATTTAAATTCCGGACGACATGAAATTGATTTAGTTGAATTTGGAGACTATTGAGTTTTTGCGCTTCCATTTGGAATTTTATGGGCTAAAATCAAAGGTGAGTGTTTTAACCCACTTACAACTACTAAATTATCTTATGTTAGTTAAATTAAATTTATGATGTGATTAGAAATTGATTGATTGATGTTTGGTATATTTAAATTGTCATTCCAGTTAAATATGACTTTTATTGCATTTAATCGTTATTTAATTTAGTATTGAATTTAATTGTCAATTTAATAACTGTTAATGATAATCAGTTGATTGATGTTATTTATTGGTTGACTGTATGGTGATTGTGATGTATGTATGATTGTTGATATTGGATGACTGGATGTTATATCTTTTATATTGTTATAACATTGTAAGTCCCATATGGTTTGAAATGATACATACCCGAACGATCTGATAAATTAGGGAGAAATCGTTATTGGTTGAAATGATAGACCCAAGCGATTTCATGTATTTGAATTTAAATTTTTAGACTGTGGTTTGAAATGATATATACCCGTAAAATTTTAAATTGCGGGTTGAAATGATAAATATCCGTATCACTTGACCATAGGGTAGAAAATTATATACGGACACCGGATTGGTTAAATTAAATGATTTTTTAATCTTTAAATTTTGAATTCAGTTAACTAGTATTTTGAAATGGTAATTGATTTATATAAACTGAATTATTTTCGAAAATCCAAGCGTTAATGTTGAAATTGGAATTGAATTAATGAATTGTTCAAAGGATTTAAATTGGAATTTCAAAGTTGAATTGTCAAATATAAATGAATTTATCGAAATTGAGTTATGGAAAATGTTTGAATATAACTTTGAAATCTATTTTAAACTAATTTAAACTATTTAATCTATTTTAATTTATTTTAATCTATTATTATCTATTTAATCCAATTAAATCTATTTTATCCTATTTTAAACTAATTAACCCATTTAAATCTATTTTAAATTTATTAAATCTATTTAAACTTATTTAATCTATTTTAAATCTATTTTAAATCCATTTAATCTATTTTAAATCTATTAAATCTATTTTAAATCTAATTAATCTATTTTAAATCTATTTGAATCATTATTTAATTTAATTTAATCTAATTTAAATCTATTTAAACTATTTTAGTCTATTTTAAACTATTTTAAACCATTTAAACTAATTTAGAGTATTTCAACTATTTTAAACTATTTTTAAAATTATTGAAACTATTTATAACTATCTAAATTATTTTTTAATTTTCAAATGATGTAGAGTGGAAATGTTTATAATTAAAGACTTGATTTTAAAGAGAATAAGGTTTATTGATGTTATAACATAAGTCGGGATTTAAATGACATATTTGAGGAATATAATGATTTTAAATGAGGATTTAATCTATTTTTGGAAATATGAATTCGAAAGCGATATGATTTCAAATGTGATATAATTTCGGAAGTAAATGTGATTTCGAAAATGATATGGTTTTGAGAATATGATATTTTGATATCAATTGTGAATTGACTTTTGAAATATAAAAGAACCATCCAGTGTGAAATAAGCGTTTGGTTGTTAAAGAGACCGGGATCGAATATTGTCATACTCTCTGCCAATACCAAAAACCACTTTAACAACTGTGTACGTGGTGGAGATTCTAGAAATAAATTAGGATGGTTTGGTGTACGATTCTGTTTGAGTATTTACGTGAACCTGACTCCGGTGAGTCAGCTTAGATATGACTAAAACAGGAGCCACGTCGGGCCAAGTGAGGTCATTCCTCCGATCGGACACATTTCTTCGATACCATATTATGACTTTGTGATCATTTGGTGGCCACCCCTTGATTTGATTTGGGAGTGTATTTCGAGGTGGGCGGTGGTAGCTGTTATGCGTTACTACCAGTCCGGATCCGCAATTGGTATATCTACCCTGGCATTGCCTCGAGTGTCGTTTTCACATACCCTATCGCGCCTTCTACGAATTTGTTTTGTACCATACCTATGGAGTGCCCTCTGGGTAAACCTCACGGAGGAGTGTACGGTACTGTATGGACTATGGGAATATATAAATGTGTTAAGAGGGATATGAGAAACACTTTAATGCTATTTTAATACATTACTTTACTATAGACTCTATTATAATAGCGTATTGTACTACATAGTAGATAGTTTAACGGATCCTTAGGAGATGGAAATCCCAAACATCTCTTAAGTTATTGCACTCACGTCAGACACTGGATAAGAGATGTAAAACCTCGTAAACATATCTGATGCCATGACACACATACTTATTTACTATTGATTTAACTTACGTAAGATCTTCTAGTTCTGACTCGAATGTTTTGTCTTTTCAATTCGCCCGGGTCAGTCTGAGCTTTTCAGTTTATCGAAGACTGCTTTTTGGAGGACGAAGACGAAGATTTAATACTGTTACTATTTATTTTATTTATTCCAATACATCATGTTGTTCCGCTGCGTTATTTATTTAATACTGTTGTATGTACTCTGATTCTGTATTATAAAAGTATAATCAATGTTATTTGTAAACAGCTTCATGAACTGTTTATTTGATTATTATATTTTATCATTTCGCTGTGAGATTCTGTATTTGTTTTTTTCTTTCTCTGCTTTTCTTATTTACCCCATAACAGTCTGCCCTTTTGAATGGTTTGAGTCTGATGTGTGTGGTTTATCGTCGATTTAAACCGTCCGAAAAGGTGGGTCGTTACATATATTAATTGATTATCTAACATTTGTGATGCAAGGAAACAGGTTGGAGGGATCCAACGAGATTCCTCGCTATTTTTGAATTATATTATTTCAATGATATTTCTTTCATATGGATTATTGAATAATAAATATGATTGTGGACACGGTGATTATAACGTCATTATATGTTTGGAAATAAAACCCAGTAGTGATAAGAAAAATAAACATCGATATTGGCTTAAGTGTTAGGTGGCTATTAGCCTAAAATTAGTATTTTGAAAATACTATAAATTGATGTTTAAGTCGGAATTGGGTTTTGGGACAAGAAACGATTTTTAAATCCGATATTGGGATTCGAAAACATGCTGTTTAAGGATTATTTAAGTTAGTTAAGTATATTAATATGTTTTTAAGTTATTAAATTATAAATACTAATTTAAGGTTATTTAATTACAATAATATTCTTTTTAAGTTATTTAATTATATTAAAAATTGTTTTAAGGCTATATAATCATATTAATATTATTTTAAAGTTATTTAATTATTATATTGTTTAAAATTATTTGTTTATAGTTAGTATGTTTTAAGAATTTATAAAAAGTTGATAAATTGAAAGATTAATTATTTAAGAATAATTTTGGGTTTGAAATTAATAATAAGGATTATTAATAAGGTTTTGGAGATAAATTATTATTATTTATAATAATGGTAAAGACTGATTAATTATTATTATTTAGTTAACAATATTTTTAAATTATTAATTATTATTTTAAGATGTTTAAAGTAAATAATTTCCCATTTATTTATAATGTTTATTATTATACAATGGTGTTTTAAAGTAAAAGATTTTTAATTATTTAAAATGTTTCTAAGACCCATGAATGGAGTTGGAAAACTTAGATTTTATAAAGGAATTATAAAATGGTTTGAAGAGTTAAAGAAAGTTTATTTGCAAGGTGGAAGAGTTTATAAATGGTTAGATATTTATAAACGAATTTTAGAGACAGGTTACAAATATATAAAAGAAGTTTTATAAATGGTTTATAGATTTGTAAAGGGTTTATCAGTGATCTTTGAAATGTACAAGAAGCTTATAAGTGATTGAATTTATAAAGGGTTTATAAATGGTTTTTCGGAGATTTATATAATGGTTTATAAATATTTTTAGGGAATCATAAGGAGTTTTATAAATAGGTTTTGAATCGAATAAAAAGAAAATCTTTCTAAATTCTATGAATATACTTATACCGTTGAGATAAGTATATGGATATTTCTAAGTATTGAAATATAGAGATTTGCAAGTATATCTTTGTAAAAGTGTTTATATACAAGTAATTTACAAAGTGGGTTTTATTTATGAAGATTTATGAAATGAGGCTAGTAATTGCTTATATGCTTAACCAATGTTGGTTTTCCCTATGAAATGTAATCTTTGTTTGAATGGTTGTTTATTTGGTAGTTAAAAAAACGAATATCAAATCTTAGCCTAAATATGTAATCCTTCTTAATTTTGGTAGTACGAAAATATTCCCTACTTAACACCGAAGGATTTTTACTTTGGAAATATTTAGGGGAAACACAGGAATTATATGGTACAGTTACCATTGGTGGTGCTATACTGTACATATAAAATCGTTTTATTCTTTTAGGACGATGATAAGGAAATCTGTCCACTAACGATTAGGAGGTGATCTCCGATCTTACCTTTGTCTGTTTATTTCCTAGAGAACCGGGGTTGAGTTTACCGAAAATTATCGAACGTTGTTTCAAAGAGACCGAGATCAGATATGTTTTTTGAAAACCAGTTTGATCCAACGAATGCGTTTCGAAGTGAAGACATCAGAAAGAGCATGGAATCGAAGATAGAGATGTGAAGTGCAAGGGCTAATCGCTACTAATCCCGAGGGTGATTCCAAAATGGATGTAGTAGGAATAATGCCTTCGGTTTCGTTCAGACTCAGAACGGACTTGTATGGATGAGTGCTATCAGCACATTATCATTGGAGGGTAATGAGCATTCCAAGTGTAAATTTCTTGAAATTTAATCGTAGCCTCAAGCCTCATCAATTGGGAAATAACTAAAACAGGGCATGCAGTAGGGCTAAGTGGGTCGCTCCCATTAGAGTATGTTATCATCTTTCTAGATTACCCTATTTTTATGGATTTGGTTGTGCATGAGAGATCTTGATTAAGGTTGGAAGACCCGGATGATGACATATTCGGTACTACTCGTCAAGTGGTAGGTCGATTCTGTGTGGCAGGGTACAAGATGTTCTTGTCAGACCCGGAAGCATTTTTATAGAGATGCACCCATCGGAGGTAGTTCCTTACCTGGTCATAGTATGAAATCCATTCTCCAATACTTATCTTTACGGTTTTGATTTTAGATCCTAGTATGTTGGAATTTAATTAATGTAACAATTTCGGGTATTTTAATAAGTATTTGTACTTAGACCCTATTATAATATCACTGGATTTTCTATAAAAGTGTTTTGGTTATCATAAGGTAAAAACTCGTCGTGTTTATGTGTGGCGTGGTCTTACGAAATACCTTTTGATTTCAAAGATTTTCTTATAAATTTAAATCCAATTGGGTGTGTTTTCTCACACCGGTTTTCCAGACTGACTCAGGTGTTATTTTATTATAATGCTCGGGTCAGACCGAGTATATTACAGATTTGTTTGGATGCTTGAAGCTTTAAGTGACGAGTTGGAGGCCCAAAGACGTATTCACGTAGATGATTATATTTTCTGATGTATTCATTGGTGTGTTATCAGTAATTGTGAGGACAGACTGTTATAACTGTCCTAGCTGAAATAGGTTAGTATACTCTGATTGATGTTGTATATATACATATTAAAGTTTTGCTTTTGTGTAAAGACTTATAATATATTATAGATTATTCGTTTCGCTGTGAGATTCTATGTTGTTTAGTTTTATTCTTATCTTCTTTCTTATTTTTTTCCCCTAACCATCTGGTTTTTCGACATTCGATTGCTCAACATGTGATACAATGGATGTATCCGTGTCGATTATCAAGGGTCGAAAATCCGGTTCATTAAATTTGGTATCAGAGCTGAAGGTTAAGCGAGAACCTTGGCTTTGATGGGGTAACTCATTAAAGATAGGGTCAGTAGCACCCTAAAATTAGTTTGAGTGTATATATATATTTATATATGAGCGCGTATTTGTTAGTGATATACAAATGTTTTATATTGTGTTGGTTGATTTGTTGAGTGGCTTATGGATTCTAGTCAATACGAGTAATTAATGTTATTGATAGGGATCTCTAAACACTTGAACAGATCAGTTCGACATGATATTATTTTGAAATTGGGTAAATGAAATAATTTTACCTTGATTATTTATATATATAAGGAAATAATTTTTAGAAATTAGTATGGTATATATGGTGTGTTTGGTTGTTAGAGAATGATAATATTTGACTGTTATCATTTGTTGTTGTGGTGCTCTAATAAAAGTTGTTATTATGATAATGCAAGTAAGGATAACAATTAAGGAATGATTTTATATAACCAAATGGAATTATATAAATATGATTTATAAAGCGGTTTATAAATTAGAAAGGATTAAAAAAAAGGGAATTTGGGAATCTAAATCCCGTTGGTTTTGGAAATATTTTTCAAAGTTTTAGAAACTAATACTAATATTGTTTGGGAAATATTTTTGACTGGAAATATTTTTTTCAAAAGGGTTTCAAAAGGGATAAAAGCACTGAACTCACTTCGGTCGCTGGAAAATAATTTCAGCGATGACTGCAGCATCATCGACGTTCGTTTTCGAGTTTCCAAGGGAGGAATTGCTACCATCGGAGTTTGTTTGGTAAACTAGTTTTAATTTTAAAATCCAGAAGAATGATTTGATATACCAAGGGATTGTTAGTGTGTGTGTATGATT
Organism: Allium fistulosum; assembly: GCA_030737815.1. Taxonomy (NCBI): domain Eukaryota; kingdom Viridiplantae; phylum Streptophyta; class Magnoliopsida; order Asparagales; family Amaryllidaceae; genus Allium; species Allium fistulosum. The sequence goes on from CM060905.1 coordinate 94,481,625, forward strand.
TCAAAAATGAGTTGAAATACTTAAGAACAAGGTGTTTAAACTTTGCAATTTTCATTTAAATGTTTTATTGAAAATATGAGAAAATAAGTTTGATAACTTATAAAATTCGAAAATTAGCAAGTCAAAGCAATGTTTTAAATTGTTGAATGTGAATGTAGAAAAGTAAAATTTTGAAATTGAACTGTGGAATGAAAGTTAACTTGAATTAAGTTAAATAAAGTGGAATTTGAAAATTTAGCCCGAGTCAGGTTAAATGAAATAATATTTGGAAATGGAATTGATTGAGATTTGAAATAAATTAATGATGGAACAAATTAAATTAATTAGTGAATTGGATATGGTTTGGAATGTTGATTGATAAAATTGAATGTTAAAATTGGGAATTGAAATTGAATTTGATTAAAATGGATATAGACTTAAGTATGAAGTGGTAATAAACATAAGGAGTTTTGTATAAAATGTTTATAATAGACTTAAGAAAATTGGATGGAAAAATTCTTAAGTGATAATTAGTATTAAAAGGATATACTAAGTAAATAATAAATGTGAATAAAGCAATGTGAATAATGATTGTGAATAATTGATAGTAAATGAAATGAATATGAATAAAAAGAATTTGGTGTAGCTATGAATCAATTGAAATAAATACGTAAGTTGTACGTATGTTATTTTGTTCGTACAGCGGTTTGATCCAAATTCGAGCATAGAATTTCGAGATAATTTATATCGATCCGAGTTAGGATTTTTTCACTTGATTCTCGACGGCGAACACTGGATATGGTTTTTTGATTGATTCTGGGATTCTCTATTGTAGTATATGGCTATGCAAGAAGGATAACGGTTTCTAATCAAGAAACCGAATCTGAGTCCGCACTAGAGTGGTCGTGTAAACGATACTAGTTCGGAAGTGAAATTGTGTGATCGAGCAATCAGATTGATATTGCGTACGAATGATATATGTACATCGTACGGTTTTAATGAAGAAAATGTTGGAAATTGAAAATGAAAATTAATATGATTTTGAATTATATGTTTGGATATCACTGGTACACAAGTGCATGTATATAAAAGCAAGAGCTAATTTGATGTCTTTGATATCATAAGAAAATTGGTTGCCCAACAGAAAGGTACATGTTTAAATTGTTGTTTGAATTTGATGATTTTATGGTTGAGCCACTTGGCTTTTGTTTCCTTTTGTTGGTTTGGGCCCGTAGCGGCAACTTGTAGTTGTTCTGATCTAGCCGCGCAAAGGAGATGCTGGCGAAACTTTTTGAAAATTCAAAGAGTTAGAAATTTTGAAGAAAATTTTTAATAACTAAAAATTGATTTTTGAGTTATAACCTGAAAGGATTGAATGGATAATATAGTTGGAACCTATGGATAAATTTGGAAACTTGGTCAAAGTAATAACAAGGTTTCAACAAATTGATTTTGGGAAGTTAAAGGCTTAAATAGATTTGGGAAGTTATTTCAGCTAATTTGTTATAGAAAAGAAACGGGTTTGGGCATTTTTCTACCTTGGCAATTTCGGGGATGAAATTCTTTTAAGGAGGGAAGAATGTAACGACCTAGAATTTTAGTTATTTGAAACTAGAATATTAAATTAATTTTAAATATTGAAAAGTTAATTTTATTGATTAAATAATTTAAATTTCAAATATAGCGATTTATTGGATAATTTAATTGTTGAATTAATAATTGAAATTTCTTACATAATTGAATCTTGGATTTTATTTGGATAAAAATAATTTATAAGCTTATTTAATTTCTATTTAACAAGAATGAAGGTAATAAAACTTTTAAATTGGATTTAAAGGTGATTTACTCGATTTTTAAATAACTCGTTTTTATTAACATTTAAAAATAGCCTTCTAGGACACACTCTCGCATTTCGACGAAACCAGTGGCATTGAGTCCGTAATAATGAATTATAATGCACCGTCAAATTTCGTACCGATCAGATGCACCATTTGGTCGTACGGGATAGGAACCCGTTGAAATTAATATCGAAAATTTAATATAATAATTGGGTTCCAAAAGCTATCTTCTGCATACGATCAAATCAGGTCTCGAAACAAGTTCCATTGCTTTCAGAATAGGGGTATAACATTAGGAATGCCAAGCAGCACGCCTCGATTGGGGTCCGAAATTATATAGCTAGATATTTTGAATTTAAATAATATATACATTTAAGATTTGACTACACACAGCTATGACCTATCACCATCCACCATGACCTATCTCTATCGGCCATATCCCATCACCTCAACCCATACCCCATCATCATCACCTAAACCATGTATATATATGAGCATCTCCGATCTGCTTCTTCATTTTTTCATCTCCGGTAAACTTCCAGGCTTAGAGAAAACTAAATTTCCCTTATTCAACAATCAACAACATCAAAACCGATCGTAGTTAGCTCGAGTGATCAATATGAAACGTGTGGATAATCCTCTATAGTATTTTTAAAAATTGATGGATCGAGATTTCATTGAAAAAGGTTCGAGTTATTGACGATAATCAGCAAAGGGAAAAATATTGTTGGAAACTTCGAAAAATGATTCCTCGTGATCCGCTTAGAATTACTCGACGCCGTAAGCGTCGTTGAGTTCATATCAATGAGTATTATTTTTCATGTGAATTCGGCATGATGTGGTTGTGATGATTGATGATGGTGGCGAGCTAGGGTTGAGGTTTTAGAGGATTTTGGGCATCGATTCGTCGATCGGAGCTTGGATTTGGATTTTGTGAAGGAAGGAGATGCCATAGCCGAAGTTTTGGGTGGTTCGACAAGCCATAGTGGATCGCGGCTTTTACTATACGCATTTTTTGGGTGCAGGTCATGATTTCTCGCGTGGCTCCGGAGGTGTCGGTTGGGTGGTAGGCGTGTGGAGATTTCGAAGAGAAGCCCATCGATGCGATCGATTTCAATTTTCATCGACTATTGCTCTGTATCATAGTTCTAACATGCATGCATTTTGGTCTGGCTATGTCACCTGGGCACATTTACGTTGGAGAAGAAGAAGGTTGTGAGGAGGGGTATGTTCGTAATTATCCTGAAGTAATTTAATTTTAATTTCTAAATTTGTCGATAACTTATAAAATTTATAACTCCTTCATACGAGGTCAGGTCGAGACAAAACTTGTTGTGTTGCGCTTGTATGGACGAAAGCTTAGCAATGAAATTGGTTTGGTTGAATTTGGAGACTATGGAAATTTGGGCTAAAATCAGATGTCGTCCGGTTTTAGTTCCAAATCGGAACGCCTCTGCGACAACAGAAATTTCGGTGAGTTAATCTCACCTTTTTGGATAACTAGTATGATTTATAGTTGATAAAAATGGTTGAATGATTGTTTGAATAAATTATTATATTTTTTAGTTGGTTTGGATATATTCCCGCCTATTGGAGCGGACGAGACCCTATTGTGTTCCCATGTAAGAGCGAATGACCCTTTGTATATGAATCCCGCCTCGAAGCGGTTAATTTATATTTATTGATTATCTAACATTTGTGATGCAGGGAAACAGGTTGGAGGGATCCAACGGAATTCCTCGCTATTTTTGAATTATATTGTTTCAATGATATTTCTTTTATATGGATTATTGAATAATAAATATAATTGTGGACACGTCGATTATAACATCATTATATGTTTGAAAATAAAACCCAGTAGTGATAACAAAAAATAATCATCGATATTGGTTAAGTGTTGGGTGGGTATTGGCCTCAAATTAGTATTTTGAAAATACTATAAATTGTTGTTTAAGTCGGAATTGGGTTTTGGGACAAGAAACGATTTTTAAATCCAAAATTGGAATTCAAAAACATATTGTTTAAGGATTATTTAAGTTAATTAAGTATATTAATATTGTTTTTAAGTTATTAAATTATAAATATTAATTTAAGGTTATTTAATTACAATATTATTCTTTTTAAGTTATTTAATTATATTAAAATTGTTTTAAGGCTATATAATCATATTAACATTATTTTAAAATTATTTAATTATTTTAATATTGTTTAAAAGTTATTTGTTTATGGTTAGTATGTTTTAAGAATTTATAAAAAAATTAATAAATTGAAAGATTAACTATTTAAGAATAATTTTGGGTTTGAAATTAATAATAAGGATTATTAATAAGGTTTTGGAGATAAATTTTTATTATTTATAATCATGGTAAAGACTGATTAATTATTATTATTTAGTTAACAATATTTTTAAATTATTAATTATTATTTTAAGATGTTTAAAGTAAATAATTTCCTATTTATTTATAATGTTTATTATTATACAACGGTGTTTTAAAGTAATAGATTTTTAGTTATTTATAAATGTTTTCGAGACCCATGAATGGAGTTGGAAAACTTAGATTTTATAAAGGAATTATAGAATGGTTTGAAGAGTTAAGGAAAGGTTATTTGCAAGGTGGAAGAGTTTATAAATGGTTAGATATTTATAAACGAATTTTAGAGACAGGTTATAAATCTATAAAAGAAGTTTTATAAATGGTTTATAGATTCATAAAGGGTTTATCAGTGATCTTTGAAATGTACAAGAAGCTTATAAGTGATTGAATTTATAAAGGGTTTATAAATGGTTTTTCGGAGATTTATATAATGGTTTATAAATATTTTTAGGGAATCATAAAGAGTTTTATAAATGGGTTTTGAATCGAATAAAAAGAAAATCTTTCTAAATTCTATGAATATACTTATACCGTTGAGATAAGTATATGGATATTTCTAAGTATTGAAATATAGAGATTTGTAAGTATATCTTTGTAAAAGTGTTTATATACAAGTAATTTACAAAGTGGGTTTTATTTATGAAGATTTATGAAATGAGGCTAGTGATTGCTTATATGCTTAACCAATGTTGGTTTTCCCTATAAAATATAATCTTTGTTTGAATGTTTGTTTATTTGATAGTTAAATAACCGACTATCAAATCTTGGCTTAAATATGTTATCCTTTTTATTTTTATGGTACGAAAATATTCCCTACTTAACATCGAAGGATTTTAACTCTGGAAATATCTTGGGAAAACACGAAAATTATATAGTACAGTTACCATCGGTGGCGCTATACTGTACGTATAAACTCGTTTCGTTCTTCTAGGACGATGATAAGGAAATCCATCCACTAACGGTTAGGAGGTGATCTCCGATCTTATCTTTGTCTGTTTATTTCCTATAGAACCGGGGTTGAGTTTACTGGAAATTATTGAACGTTGTTTCGAAGAGACCGAGATCGGGTATGTTATTCGAAAACCACTTCGATCCAACGAATGTGTTTCGATGTGAAGACATTGGGAAGAGCATGGAATCGAAGATAGAGATGTAAAGTGCAAGGGCTAATCGCTACTAATCTTGAGGGTGATTACAAAATGGATGCAGTAGGAATAGTGCCTTCGGTTTTGTTCTGACCCGGAACGGACTTGAATGGATGAACGCTATCAGCCTATTGTAATTGGAGCGCAATGAGCATTCCAAGTGTAAATTTCTTGAAAGGTAATCATAGCCTCAAGCCTCATTAACCAGGAAATGACTAAAACAGGGCATGCAGTAGGGCTAAGTGGGTCTCTCCCATTAGCGTATGTCATCATCTTTCTAGATTACCCTATTTTTATGGATTTGGTTGTGCATGAGAGATCTCGATTAAAGTTGGAAGATCGGGATGATGACATATTCGGTACTACTAGTCAAGTGGTAGGCTGGTTCTGTGTGGCAGGGTGCAAGATGTTCTTGTCAGACCCGGGTGCATTGTTCTAGAGATGCAACCATCGGAGGTTGTTCTGGGTTTGAAAAAACACCTCTTCTACGTCGGATGTTGTAAATACTTAATGATTTCTGAATTTAGATAATAAATTAATGCGGCATGTAAAAGAAATTACTTTCGGTGTTAATTTTCCTTTGAGTAATTAATGAATGATGATGTCAACTTAATCTTGAACGCTTTCATTAATTGATAACAATTAGTGAATGACGACGTTTCCTTAATTTTTGAACACTATTTTCAATCAATGGTGAAAAATTGAAATGATGAAATCTTAGTACATGTTAAATTAGTATAAAAGTAAAAGTTAACTTGTAAACGCACCTTACAATCTTTCATGGCAATGGACTATCAACTTACATGTCTCTAATATGTATAAAAATCAAAGTTTGCTTACAATCACAACTTACATTCCTGCATGACGAAGGACTATAAACCAACAGGCTTCCAGCATGCATAAAATCATTTATCTTCTTGTGTTTGAGTCAAATGTTTAAGCATGATGATGGATTATAAACAAATATGTAGTCAGTGCATTTATAAAAATCATTACACTGATTACGATTGATTCAAACCCTTCAACATGATAGTAGATATAAACTAACATGAGATCAACGTGCACCCAAGTTTGTGGTTGATCAAACTTAATAGTTCTACACCATAATAAACTACGAACTTCTTCCAAAGTAAGATTAAAAGTTGACGTTCTTTTAATACTTGAAGTTCGATTCCCTTCATTTTATTTGGATGGTAGAGATCTGAACACAAATGAATTAATCAAGTACTCATGATCAAGTCCTATGGATCGGTGAGATGTTGGCATACAATTTCTTTTCATGTTTACACTTTTTCCTACCCCAGATTTATATTCTAGAAGGTATGCTCTGAACTCCAACTTATAAGATTTTTTGCAATTTTATAACACGTGTAGTGAAAAAGATTTCTAAGTAGAGAGGCACATTTTGGAAAAAAGTGTGTGAAATACAAAGATACAAACAGATGTAAGAAGAAAATAAAAGAGGTGACATAAAACAAAAGCAAGTACACTACAATAGAAACACAAGTCGGTTGTGGTTGGATCTTACAACTTGAAAAAATGCATGGTTACAAACTTTACTCTATGTACAAAAGCAAGAAAGAAACACCTACTCATGACCACTAATTTCATCATTAGCCTTCTGCTACTTTTGTTTGCATTACCATTTGTGTCTTATTGCTTGACTTGCCATCCCCTTTGGGATCGATGTTAATAAGAGATTCAATCTTCTCAATTTCCTTTCTTAGCTTTGGAGTTGAGACCGATGGGGTGAAACTCTACCTCTTAGGCCAAGAAGACTTATTTTCTCTAGTGAATCTTCATTTGGCAGCTTTGGGTTCAGAAACAGAATCATTCCTAAGTTTGATAACAAAACTTTTGATTGCTTGAGGAGCGATAATAAAGTTGGTGTAAAGCCAACCCCTCTAATAATCTCTTTTAGAGCTGGTACTAGAACAATGCCTTTGCCCTTAGGACTATCAAGATTGAAGCAACTCGTATTTGCATTAATAATTACTGGTGCAACTCTCAATTTTAACTTTCTACTTATGAAGTTCGTCAAACCGAGTTGGTACTTCTTGATGTATTTCATTTTTAGGTGTAAGGAATTCATGTTGAGAATGAAAGTTGTGCAAATCGCGACTCCTTTCAACTTCAACTTTCAATACAACAAAATTATTTGAAAGCTCCACAATAGTGTTATTCTTACAGTTGACTTCATTATGAAGGCCTATATTTGTTCCAATATACATATCAAGGCTCCTTTATAATCTAGCGCCATGCTCCTTGGAGCACTTTAAGGTTCAACAAGTTCACTAATTAATGAGATAAAGCAATTGCGAACTCTTCAACATAATGGTGCACTGCATCAAGTGACTCAAGCAAGTTATTCCTCCCTTTTTCAATAAAAGAGACAGCAACATCCTTTGGGATTTCCCAAAATCTATCATGCATTTCTTTAATTGGGGCCTCGATGTATAGCTTCTTGGGCCATAAAATTTCAAAAGATAAAGCAATAGAAAACCTCTATCATTTTAGAAATTTACTCAAGCAATATTGAAATTATGGAAGCAACTTGATTCCCATTTTAATTTTGAGAAAGAAGACCTACATTTATTTTCCAGTGAGGACTCAATGGTTTAGGAGGCCAAAAAAGGGATTACCCAACCAAAATTAAGAATGACACCATGCACTGTTTACAAAATACTATTCCCCTTCTTTTTTGGATTGGAAGTTAGGTCCCTAAGGAAAGGCCTCTTAATTAGCTCACCGTTACGATTTCAAACTCTTTTGGTTTCAAAGCTTTAATATATGTTGAATCTATATAGTTAAACCCGAATAAAGTTCGACAAAATCATCGTTATAGCGTATAGTGCTCTTCGACCATAATGCTACTTCAATATAGCACTATTGAACAATAGATCTAGTTTAAGCTCCACTATTTTTTCTACACCCATTAAATTATAGTTTTTTAGCACCCACTTTAGTAATAATAATATACAAAGGTAGATTTAAAAATTTCTCTTTTAAACCAAATCAATAAAGTTATCATAAAGACCTAATTTTAAGGCATAAGCGCTCAATATAAGTTAGAAATATATTGTAGTCATCAAATCTAGTCTGCATAAATCATGATATTCTTCAGTTTTATTGTATAAGATTAAACAATATTTCATTATCTTATACAAATGTTGTGAGAATGAGAATAAATAAACTTAATTTTTTTTATATCTAATAAGGCTTTTTGTACCTTTGTTATTTTCTGTTTTATCCCTGCTATAAATTTTTGCACCTCCACCGTTATAGAACTAGTAAGTACTTTAACTGCACAATGTTGAATGAGGAGTACATTGACTGGATTTTTTGACCAAATGGAACTTTTAACTACTTTGATGGAGAAGAGTCATTAGACGCTATGGCAGCCACCATATTAAGCAAGTATCCAAATTATCTAAAATTAAAATGAATGACATGACCATAGGTAAACTAAATTTTTTGAGCATATCATTTTCATCCAAAGTGTGATTTGTGATATTCGATCTTTCGCCCATGGAAAACTATCTTGGAGATACATAAATTAAAGATTGTCATGACAGTATGACCAAAGGTTATGTTATGTTATAATTATAGTTGGAGAACAATTGACGAGACTAAATAGGTCGACTAAGGCACTCTATTTAAAACCAAGTGAATATGAAAGAAAACATTTGATCAAGTCGAGGTCAAGTATGGGACATTAAGCATGAACTGACATTAGAACATACTTCATCCAAAAAGAGGAATCAAAAGGAAAATATTGCATTCGATCAACACTACCTTTGTAAAACAATGTAAAATTAACGATAATTAATAAATTATTAATAAGGCGCCAAAAATGAAGTTTAAGAAAACGATGGAATTTGATTAGGAAACATGCACCATTGCTTTTGTAGTGATTTTTTAAGCAACTTTTATAATTGGAGTATTACGGTTGGAGCTCAAATGAAAAAGTTATTAACGGTTGAAGTTTTCGGATTTAAAACAATTCAGAACTAAATAAAAAGGTAAATGTTAATAACTTTACATTAAAATGGGAATTAACTTTAAATGCTAACATTAAATATAAATGTTAATTAAGGGAGCTCAATCAAATTTAATTTAATTAAGAAAGAGTATAAGTAAATAAATTGGACGTGGAAGTAAATAAGTATTAGTAATTTACATTAATGCAAACATTAGATGTAAATCTTAACATTCAATTAATTGATTATGTTAAATCTAATCAAATCAGAGATTAGAAGGAAGTAATCAAAGAAGATCAGCGTTAAATAAAAATAAATTAGCGCTGAAAAAGAAATAAATAAACGAGAATTAATTTACATTAAAACAAACGTTAGTAAGAAAGAATGTTAATATTTAAGGGAAGGAAATAGTATGTATAACACCCGATATTTTCGGTTACATTATTTAGGATATTTAATTAGTTAAATTAAATAAAATAATGTGTTGATTAAGGGATTGGGATTTGATTTAATTAAGGGTAGTCGTGCCATTTAACCAATGAATTAAAATAAGAGTTAACATGAAATAGAGGAGGGGTAAAATAGAAAAGAGGTCGTTCCTATATCCTCAAAAATTTGGCCGTGTATTATACTACACGTTGATTTGATTTTCTCATATTTTCAAACCCTTAAGGCCGACCACCATTAATAAGAGAAAGGGAAAAAAATAGAGAAAAGCTAGGAAGAAGTTTAAGCAAATCAAATCCATTCATATCTCAATCTCTTTAATCTCTAAAGCTAAGATGTGTAATGTTTACATTTCATATTTATGTGTTTTTGGTTTTAAGATGAAATCCAAAATATTTTATGTTGATTTGCCATGTTTCTGAATGATGGAATGATTATATATACTTGTTGATGATTTATGGTTGTTCATGTAGATTTTATGACATGTTTTGATATGAAAACCCTATTAATTACATCCAAATGCCTTGTGAATTTTTATATAGACCAGAAATATTATTTTGGAGATGGGTTTCAATTTTTAGAATTTTTGTACAATTTATATGAATTTTCTAGTAAAGAAAATGTAAATTTGGGTTAATAATTATTTACGTTTAAATAATAAAAGGTTTGGGTATGAAATTTTTATATGTTGGAAAACATATTAAAAGAGATTTTATGGAATTTTTGTAGAATTTTCCTAAGTGTTTTAATGGGTATATAAAATTATTTATGTTATGGGATTTAAATGTTTTATTTATTTATGAAAGGAGAAGGGGCATTTTGTAAATAAAATCAAATTTGTTATTTCTGGAAATTGGCAGTACTTTTGAAAAGTGGAAATTAGCCACAATGGCCTCTTTAGCAAGTGGAATTAGTTTCTAGGACACACAACTGAAATAATTACTTTCAAGGACAAAACGTTAAATAATTAGTTTCTAAGGCCTAAAAACCTATGAAATTATGTCCTTGAAAGTAATTGGACTGCTGACTTTGTCCTTGAAAGTAATTATTCTGCTGACTTTGGCCTTGAAAGTAATTTTTTTGAATGTGTGTCCTAGAAACTAATTGGACTGCAAAGTTTGTCCTTTTGGTGAAATGCCCCTTTTGAAAAATTATAATGGCAACCAATCATATTTAGACAAATAAGGCAGGTTAGGTTCAAAAGAAATAGTTTATAAGGACTAATCTACATGTTTTTCACTGTTTTGATGTTTTCGGCACTAGGTTCCACCTCCTTACCTTCGCCTCTGACATTGTTGAAACCAATGCACACGATATCAGTTAACTGTTACGTAGTGAATTGGATGTAGGATGAAGGTATAGGGTCGAAACCAAGGGTTCCGAAGGGGTTGAGGCATTACTTTGCTTTTAAAAGAAAATGTGCTTGCTTGCTTTCGACTAAGTAGCTTTCGACTTGGTTAGCTTTCGAGTAGGTCAAATGGATTTAAAGAATTTTTTCGATTGGGTTGTGCTTTTGTTTTAGATGACCGCTTTCGACTGAGTCGAAGCCTTTTGCTGTCGCCTTTTATCTTTCGACTCAGATGGTTTCGAAGGGGTACTTTGTTTTCTATTAAACCTGGTCACTTCTCAATGCTTTCGAAGGGATGGTTTCGACACCATCACTTCTTTACTTAGGAAATGGTTTTGAAATAGATGCTCTCGACTTAAATGTTTTAAAGACCTTTTTTCTATGATTGAAGTAAAACCCAAATGGTTTCTAAAGAGAGAGTTTTAAATGGTTTCGAAATAGATGCTTTCGACTTTAATGGGATTCTCATCTTTTTGCTATACTTGAAGGCATAATCCAAAGGGTTTTGACCGAGACGATTTTCAAAGGTTTTGAAAGAGTAAATTTTTGAAAGGTTTCCATACATTTTAAATTAAACACAAAGGCTTTCGAAAGGTTTAGTATTTTAATGCTTTCGAATGGGTTTTAGTGAATGGTTTTGAAGGGGTGGTTCCCTAGGGTTTCGAAAGGGTTGAAAGGAAAGGTTTTTCCTATGTTTTCGAAAGGAAATATTTAAAGGTTTTAAAGAGGGATGTCTAATGTTTTGAACCTTTCGAAGGAAAGGCTTTTGATGGTTTCGAAAGGATTATTTTCAATGGTTTTGAAAGGGTTACCTTCAATGGTTTCGAAGGGGTTACCTTCAAGGGTTTCGAAAGGGTTGTTTAAAGATTTTAAACGAAGGTTTCAAATGTATCAAATAGGCAATATAGCCTAAGTATTTTCAAGTTAAAAAGGTTTTTAACTTATTTTGAAAGGATAGCTAGTCCTTATTAAAATTCAGCAACATTATTTTGAGTAAAGTATATATAATATGGCAAAATAGCTTAGAGTAAAGCTAAGAATATATTTTCCTTGTATAAGTATGATTTAAAAGGTTAAATCCTTTTGAAAAGGTTTTCAAGGAAAAAGATGAAGGGTAGTTAACCCTAAAAAAATGATTTGGACAGATAGTCCATCTTGATTCGGATAGTTAGTCCAGTTTGCGGACAGTCCATTTACGACTTATGGACAGATAGTCCATTAGTTACCTTATTATAGCTTAATGGACTTAGCTATTATTATCATTATTATATCAGTTTGATTAACCAGTTTGGTTGCAGGAAAAGATTTGCAAAATGTATGTTTTAAAGAGGATATTAGTAAGGGGAACCCGTTTCGCTGAGCGGCGTGTTCTCACTCAATATCAGTAAACAGAGATGTAACGGTATTATTCACACCAGGATTTATGTCTGATTCGAAGTTTTTGTTTCCTCTTAAACTCCAGGACTCAATATCAGTAAACAGAGATATAACAGTATTATTCACACCAGGATTTATGTTTTATTCGAAGTTTTTGTTTCCCCTTAAACTCCCGGGTGATCAAAATTGATTTGAGTAGGCTGAGGGTTGACGATTTCAGGTTTTTGAAATTTTGGTGAATAAAGCTTCCGGAGATGAGCAGGTGGCTGACGGATAGCTATTAGGAGTTACATATTATTTTGTTTATTTCCATTGCGTATTAAGTCAGATATAGCTATATTGACTCTAATCAACCAAGGGGGCATCGTCATACGTCGCTTTTGGCATATTTTGTAATGATTATAGTTGATCTTTATCTGGGAAACGTTAAGGGATTATGTAATTTGGATATGAATTGTTTTGAAATGTAATTAGTGAAATATTGTTTTTTTTGAAATCTGTGACTTTGTTCATATTCAAGTGCTTTTGATATTATGGATACCATTAGAATTTCCGTATTTTGTCACCAGAAGTTAATACAATGGATGACTGTAACATCTGTATCGCTTAGCTTTTGGCCTCTAGATACGCGATGTTACAACTTGGTACCAGAGCATAGGTTTATGAAAAACTTTAAACCAAAAATGGTTTTTAAAACATAATCCTAAGGAATTTTAGTAAGATTTAGGGTATGGGATAATGCTATAGTAACGTACTTGTATTTTCTATATATAAGTATATGCTTTATCTCTAGTCTCCTATCTTTGTTAGGTTATTTTTCAGTATCTCATGAGGTTTGAATACATATATGGAAGGTAGAAGAGGAAGATCTAACCCAGGAGGGGATGGCACCGATGTGAATGCTAGGCCTAATGCGAGAAGAGTTCAAGGTTAGGCACAAGTAGAGAATGTGGGTGCTGGAGTCCCACAAGTTGGAATGGAAGCTATGTATCAGTTCTTCGTGAACATGGTGCAAGCGAGTGTTGCTGCTGGAGTAGTGGGAGAAGGAGTTCCAGGAGCTCCAGTTGTCAACGACTATGCTAAGTTGAGTGGAGACTACACTAAGCTCGAAGGGAAGCCATTTATTGGAACAGAGGATGTCATTGAAGTGGAAAATTGGTTGTTGTACTACAAAAGGATTTTTGCAGATTTGGGGCTCAATGATGAGCAGAAGAGGAGGTTGGCATCCAGACAGCTTCAGGGAGCAGCTTTGTTCTGGTGGAATAGTGTGACTGTGGCAGTGGATGAGGAGACTATGACCTAGGAAGATTTCATGGGAAGGTTCCAGGAGAGGTTTATGTCTACAATGGAACAGTCAGCTCTGATCAGAAAGTTTGCTGCATTAGAGCAGGATGGATGTCTATTCTGGAGTATGCTAGGAGGTTTGAAGAGTTGTCCAGATATGGGTATGCTTCAGTGGATACAGTAATGAAGAGGAATGAGAAATTTATTAGGGGGTTGAAGCCTGAGTTAGCCAAGGCTACATTACCTCATATTAGAGATCCTTCTAATTTTGTGGTGGAGATGGCCTTAAGGCATGAGGAGATGCTTGATTCTCTAGAGAAGAGAAAGGCTAAAGAAGTCCAGGATGGGCAGAGTCAAAAGAGGAAGTTTTTGTCTAAGAAGGGTGCCCAGAAGGGTGGAGAAACTAAGAAAGGGAAGTCTGAGATTGTTTGCTTCAAGTGCATCAAGAAGGGGCATTTTGCTGATGAGTGTCGTGCTGGAAAGGAAAAGGATGTGGCTGGGAGGAAAAATGTCAGGTGCTTCAACTATGACCAGATAGGTCACTATAAGAACTAGTGCAAGGAGCCCGCTAAGGATGGAAATGGCAAGGTGTATGCATTTGAACCTGCTACTTTGAAGCCAACAACTCAGGAGAAAGGAAAGGCAGTTTTGAGAGGTACGCTTCAGATTCATGGTATGACTGTTAGCGTTCTATTTGATACTGGTGCATTGCATTCTTTTATACCTAGATGTTTGATAGATAAGCTTAACATTGAACCCACATATTTAGTTACTTCATTACGGGTTGCGAATCCAATAGGAGGGTATGCAACTCTAGGGTTGAGATGTGATCAGTTAGAGTTTGATCTGTTAGGTCATGCTTTTGTTTGCAGTTTGCATGTGTTTGATTTGTGGGGTTCAGAATCAATCTTGGTATGGATTGATAAAGGGAGTACGATGCTAGGATATTTTGCGAGGATAGGAAAATATCGCTTAGACACCCAGATTGTAGCGACGGGATTGTTTACATAGTAGAAGATTCTTGCGGTGAGATGTATGCCTTATTGGGTGCTATGGAATTGGATGATGAGCTGAGTCGAGTTTTCGTGGTTAGAGATTTCGCAGATGTTTTTGAGCTTGAGTAGGATTGCCACCAAAATGACCCATTGAGTTTCGAATAGATTTGTTTTCAGGAGCAGAACCAGTGAGTAGGCCGCCAAGCAGGATGACTCCTTCAGAGACGAGAGAGTTGAAGGTGCAGTTGGTGAATTTAAAGGCAAGAACTTTATCATGCCGAGTAGTTCGCCTTGGGGGTAGCCGCTGTATTTGCTAAGAAGCCGGACGGATCGTTGAGGCTATGTATCGATTATCGTAAGTTGAATGAAAGGACGATAAAGAATCGATATCCATTGCCGAGGATTGACGATTTGTTCAACCATTTGGGAGGAGCTATGGTATTCTTGCAGTTGGATTTGGTGATAGGTTTCCATTAGCTCAGAGTAGCAGAGCATGGTATACCTTTGACGGCGTTTAAGACCAGATATGGGTCGTACAAATGGTTAGTTACGTCGTTCAGACCAACTAATGCGCCAACTTTCCTTTTGGATTTGATGAAAAGAGTTTTTCGAGAGCACTTGGATAGGTTCATATTGGTTTTCATTGATGATATCTTGATATACTCTAAGGATGAAAGAGACCATGGAGTTCATCCTAGAGTGGTGTTTGAGACGCTGAGGCAGCATCAGCTGAAAGCGCAGTTCTCGAAGTGTCACTTCTAGAAGAAGGAAGTGAAGTTTCTTGGTTATGTAGTCTCAGAGAAAGGGTTATCAGCAGATCCGACTAAGATTGAAGCGGCGAATAGTTGGAAGAGACCCAAGACGGTGACGAAGATAAAGAGTTTCCTTGGTTGGCTGGTTATTATCGGAGACGCATTCAGGATTTTTCATGGATAGCAGCAGCAATGACAAAGCTAACGAGAAAGGATATGGAGTTTGTGTGGACTGATAAGTGTGCGAAAGCATTCCAGAGTTTGAAACACTTATTGACCCATGCACCTGTGTTGGTTGTTCCGGAAGGGAATCATGATTTGGTGGTTTACACCGATGCATGTGGAACAGGGTTAGGAGCTATGCTGATGCAGAGAGGTAAAGTGATTGTCTATGCTTCTAGACTGCTTAGACCGCATGAGGTCAGGTATCCGGCGCATGATTTGGAATTGGCTGCAGTGATTTTTGAAAAAAAGGTGTGGAGACATTAACTTTTGGGAGAAAGGTTTGAGTATAGATAATAAGTCGCTGAAGTATTTGTTCTCTCAGAAGGATCTGAACATGAGACAACAAAGGTGGTTAGAGTTTATTACCGCTTATGATTTTTGGATTGAGTACACACTAGGGAGAGGCAACAAGGTTGCAAATGCACTTAGCAGGAAACATCAGAATGCAGTATTAGCGATGATTGCTGAGTGGAAAGATTTGGAAGCATTGGCAGATTGCAGAGGAAATCCAAGGCTGGGTCTAGCGGAGAAATCACATTGTTATCTTGTCTGGAAGTTCGACCAGTGATGATCGAAAAGATTGCTTCTAAACAGGAAGAAGATCCGGTATTAGCTAAACGGATTAGGAACTTAAGAGATGGAACCGAGAGCGACAACTTGAAAGATTTTAGTGTTGACCAAAATAGGAGGTTGAGAAAGAAAGGAAGAATATGTATTCTGAGTGTAGGAAACATAAGGAAAGAAGTCTTGGAGGAATGCCATCATTCGAAGTTCTCTATCCATCCGGGTGGAACTAAGATGTATCAAAATATGAAGAGGAGTTTCTTCTGGGAAGGTATGAAGCGGGATATTGATTTATGGGTAAAGCAGTGCCCGATCTGCCAGCAGGCAAAGGCCGAACACCAGAAGCCAAGTGGATTGCTTCAACCATTAGATATTTCGGTATGGAACTGAGATTTTATTTCCATGGATTTTATTGACAGGTTGCCAAGGTCGAACAGAGGAAATGAAAGTATAAGGATTATAGTGGACAGATTGACCAAGAGTGCTCATTTCATTCGAGTTAAGTCAACCAGAACGACACCTGTTTTGGCAAAGTTGTTTATGAAGAATGTGATTAGACTGCATAGAATTCCTAGTAGCATAGTTAGTGTTAGAGATTCCTTATTCACTAGCGAGTTTTGGAAGAGTCTACAGGATGTTTTGGGAACCAAGCTCAAGATGAGTACCGCTTACCATCCGCAGACAGATGGGCAAACAGAAAGAGTTAACAAAGTCTTGAAAGATTTGTTAAGAGCTTGTGTTCTAGATTTCGAGGGATCATGGGAAGACCATTTGCATTTGGTCGAGTTTTCGTATAACAATGGTTATCAGACTAGTATTGGTATAACACAATTTGAAGCTTTGTATGGAAGGCCATGCAAATCTCCCGTTTGTTTGTTGGAGACCGAGGATAGGTTGATCCTTGGTCTAGATTTCGTTAGAGAAGCTGCCGAAAAGATTGAAGTCATTCGGGCTAGAATAAAGGAGGCTCGGTCTCGGCAGAAGAGTTAGGCAGATAAGAGACGAAAAGATTTAGAGTTCTCAGTTGGAGATCAAGTTTTCACCAAAGTGTCACCGATGAAACGGGTGATTAGGTTTGGAAAATCGGGGAAGTTAGCATTGAGATTCGTTGGACCATTTCCTATTGTTGAGAGGATTGGGAAACTCGCATATAGAGTTGAGTTACCGAGAAGTTTGGCAGGAGTCCATGATAATTCCATGTTTCTCATCTCAGAAAGTGTGTTAGAAACCAGAAGACTACTATTGCACCGACTATGCTAGAGGACTTAGTAGTAGAACAGGATTTGACTATAGCGAGGAAGCTTATTCGTATTATTGCGAGAGATGAGAAAAGGCTTAGAACCAAGACGATCAGATTAGTCAAATTCCAGTGGAGTGACGATGATAAGGACTGTACTTGGGTGGTTGAGAGCAGCATTAGAGATACTTATCCTAACTTGTTTGATGGTATGTTTTACCTCTTTGATTGAATTGTTGTATACCTTATCGTAATTTCGAGGACGAAAATCTTTAAGGAAGGGAGTTTGTAACACCCCATATTTTTGGTAACATTATTTAGAATGTTTAATTAGTTAAATAAAATAAAACAATGTGTTGATTAAGGGATTGAGGTTTGATTTAATTAAGGGTAGCCGTGCCATTACCAATGAATTAAAATAAGAGTTAACATGAAATAGAAGATGGGTAAAATAGGAAAGATGCCAATCCTATATCCTCAAAAATTTGGCCGTCTATTATACTAACGTTTATTTCATTTTCACAAATTTTCAAAACCTTAATGCTGAACACCATTAACAAGAGAAAGGGGAAAAAATAGAGAAAAATCGAGGAAGAAGCTTAAGCAAATCAAATCCATTCACATCTCAATCTCTTTGATCTCTAAAACTAAGGTGAATAATGTTTACATCTCATATTTATGTGTTTTCGGTTTTAAGATGAAATCTGAAATATTTGCATTGATTTTCCATGTTCTAGAATGGTGGAATGATTATATATACTTGTTGATGATTTATGGGTGTTCATATAGATTTTATGGCATGTTTTGATATATCAAAACCCTATTAAATGACTTCCAAATGCCTTGCAAATTTTTATATAGAGCAGAAGTATTATTTTGGAGATGGGTTTCAATTTTCAAAACTTTCAGATTTTTTTTGGAATTTATATGAATTTTCTAGTAAAGAAAATATTAATTTGGATTAATAATTATTTATGGTTAAATAATAAAAGGTTTGGGTTTGAAATTTTTATATGTTGGAAAACATATTAAAAGAGATTTTCTGGAATTTTTGTAGAATTTTCCTAAGTGTTTTAATGGGTATATAAAATTATCTAAGGTATGGAACATAAATGTTTTATATATTTATGAAAGGAGAAGGGGCTTTTTGTAAATAAAATCAAATTTGTTATTTCTGGAAATTGGCAGTATACTTTTGAAAAAGTACAATGACAATCATTCAGATTTAGACAAACAAGGTAGGTTAGGTATAAAAGAAATAGTTTATAAAGACTAATCTACATGTTTTTGACTGTTTTAATGCTTTTGGCACCAGGTCCCACCTCCTTACCTTCGCCTCCGACACTATCGAAACCAATGCACATGGTTTCAGTTAATTGGTATGAGTGAATTGGATGTAGGCGGAAGGTATAGAGTCAAAACCAATGGTTCTGAAGGGGTTGAAGCATTACTTTGCTTTTAAAAGAAAATGTGCATGCTTGCTTTCGACTAAGTAGCTTTCAACTTGGTTAGCTTTCGACTAGGTCAAATGGATTTGAAGAAATGGTTTCGATTGGGTTGTGCTTTTGTTTTAAACAACTGCTTTCGACTGAGTCGAAGCCTTTTGCAGCCTCCTTTTTACCTTTCGACCCAGATGGTTTCGAAGGGGTACTTTGTTTTCTAAAAAACATGGCTACTTCTCCGATGCTATCGAAGGGATGGTTTCGACACCATCACTTCTTTACTTAGGAAATTCTTTCAAAACAGATGCTTTCGACTTAAATGTTTTAAAGACCCTTTTTTATGGTTGAAGTAAACCCAAATGGTTTCGAAAGAGATAGTTTTAAATGGTTTTGAAACAGATGCTTTCGACTTTAATGGGTTTCTGATCCTTTTGTTCTACTTGAAGGCATAATCCAAAGGGTTTCGACCGAGACGATTTTCAATGATTTTGAAAAGAGTGAATTTTGAATGGTTTTGAAAGGCTTCCACACGTTTTAAATTGAATCCGAATGCTTTTGAAAGGTTTAGTATTTTAATGCTTTCGAAAGGTTTTAAATGAATGGTTTCGAAGGGGTGGTTCCCCAGGGTTTTGAAAGGTTGAAAGGAAAGGTTTTTCCTATGTTTTCGAAATGCAATATTTAAAGGTTCTAAGGAGGGATCTCTAATGTTTTGAAGCTTTCGAAGGAAAGGCTTTTAATGGTTTCGAAAGGGTCACTTTCAACGATTTCGAAAGGGTTACTTTCAATGGTTTCGAAGGGGTTACCTTCATGGGTTTCGAAAGGGTTGTTTAAAGATTTTAAACAAATGTTTCGAATGTATTAAATAGCAATATAGCCTAAGTATTTTCAAGTTAAAAAGGTTTTTAACTTGTTTTGAAAGGATAGCTATTCCTTATTAAAATTCATCAACATTATTTTGAGTAAAGTATATATAACATGGCAAAATAGCTTAGAGTAAAACTAAGAATTTATTTTCCTTGTATAAGTATAATTTAAAAGCTTAATCATTTTGAAATGGTTTTCAAGGAAAAGGATGAAGGGTAGTTAACCCTAAGAAAATGATTTGGACAGACAATCCTTCTTGATTTGGATAGTTAGTCCAGTTTGCAGACAGTTAGTCCAGTTTGCGGATAGTTAGTCTAGTTTATGGACAGTCAGCCCAGTTTTTGGACAAATAGTCCATTTACGACTTATGGACAGATAGTCCATTAGTTACCTAATTATAGCTTAACGGACTTAGCTATTATTATCATTATTATATCGGTTTGATTAACTAATTTGGTTGCAGGAAAAGATTTGCAAAATATATGTTTTAAAGAGGATATTAGTGAGGGGAAACCCGTTCCGCTAAGCGCCGTGGTCTCACTCAATATCAGTAGACAGAGATGTAATAGTATTATTCACACTAGGCTTTATGTCTGACTCGAAGTTTTTGTTTCCCGTTAAACTCTCTAGTGCTCAAAATTGATTTGAGTAGGCTGAGGGTTGAGGTTTTCAGGTTCTGAAATTTTGGCGAATAAAGCTTCCAGAGAGGAGCAGGTGGCTGACGGATAGCTAACTAGGAGTTACAAATTATTTTGTTAATTTCCGCTATGTATTAAGTCAGATATGATTATATTGACTCTGATCAACCAATGGGGCATCGTCATATGTCGCTCTTGGTGTATTTTGTAACGATTATAGTTGATCTTTACCTAGGAAACGTTAAGGTATTATGTAATTTGGATATGAATTGTATTGAAATGTAATTAGTGAAATATTGTTTTTTTGAAATCTGTGACTTTATTCATATTCAAACGCTTCTGATGTTATGGATACCATTAGCATTTCCGTATTTTGTCATCAAAAGTTAATATTATGGATGACTGCAGCATTTGTAGCTCTTAGCTTTTGGCCTCTAGATATGAGATGTTATTGTATGTGATAAATGTAATTTGTTGACGTTAACTACACTTATCGATTACTTAATGTGGAAGAAAGAAGTTTAATCAATCAGGCAAAAAGGTAATAAATTAAGCTTACTTAACGTTATTGGATACTTAACTTGTAAGAAAAGTTAAAGTTAATTAGAGTAGAAAAAAACCGATGTGAAATAAAAGAAAAAGGAATTAAAGTAAAGAATGCACATTAATTAACAAAAACATTTACAGTATACACAAATAAGATGGAATTGATTCATGCGTCTATAAATTCAGGCCTAACCCCTCCCTTCTTTTGTCATATTTCCTTGAAAAAAAAACAGCGAAGCTGCAATTTTCTCTTCTCCACTGTTCTTATTATATGTATATATAAATAAATCGAAGAAGAGAAGAACCGAATCAATGTTACATGATAATGAGTTAATTTTAATATGGTAAATTTATATTTCCACTCAACCTCAAATCTCTTCTCAAATCTGAAATTGTAATATATGTATATGCTCTTTTTTATATATATATTTCTTGGGTTAAAAATGAGATGGAGTTGAATCAAAGGATTTAATTAAGATATTGAGATTTAGAATGCTCCAAAAGGTGAGCGGGAAATTTTATAAATTGTTTATGACATTGAAATTTATTTCATTGACTTTTATTCAATTTTATGCCTAATAAATAAATATATGTGAATTGTAGGCTCAAACTAAACATTAAAAATATTGCCTACATATTCTTATTCTGTAATTTAGGAAATTTAATTGGAAATGATTGTCTACACCCAGATTTGGAAATCGGCCACTAAGTTATAAATGTTGATTAGATGTATACTTTATTTCATATCTGTAACTGAGTGGTAAAGGTATTAGTGAAATTTTGATTATTACCCTAATTATGTTGGAATGTGGATTTTGTATATTTTAATTGTTGGAATGATATCCATTTAATTTCTATAAATTTGTTTAATTTTATTAATTACGTAGAAAAGTAGTATTTGATTGGATAAGAAATATACGTAAATAAAAGAAAGAGATATGTAAAGTACTGATTTACTTTTTGTAGTTTACACTGTCTATTTCAATAAAAAGAAAAGAATCATTCCTTGCAGTTTCAAATAAAGCAAACCTTTCAATATAGGCAATTTTATGGAAATTTTAATGGAGAATCTTTTAAGACATATAATACCAACCACTTAAATATAGAGAAGAATGTTCTAGTTGTAGATTGACAACTAGAAATATAGTTAATGAAAATAAATATTTATATGTATTTAACCGCGTTAATCAACTAAAATGAAAACTTAACTAATACGATGATTTACGCATAACATTCACTTTAAATAAAATTAAAATGTTAAAACAAATCACATAATGAATAAAATAATTAGGGAAGGAAGTTAGGAAGGTTGTACCTCCAAATAATTAGGTAATGAATGTGAAATGAATTTAGGAGTTACAAGAAGCAAATAGGGTATAAATAGATTAAGAGGATCGATAAACGAGGATGGTAGTTTAATAATTATGGAAGAGATAGAGAAAGATTACTGAATAAAATTTTAGTAAATAAATGTCTTAGGAAATGTTCGTTGGGATAATAATAATTTATTACGGACAAAAGGGGACATTAATGGAGTTAATAAATAAAACATGCCAAGAAGCAATTTAAACATTTTATGCCAGTATGATTATCATTAGAATATATTATAGGCTTAAATATGTAAGTAGAAATTAGTGGTATTTGTCCAATAATAAAGCTTAGAATAATAAAGTTCGGAATAACTAATTAAACTTAGTAAATTGGGATGCGAAGTCAGTTGAGTTACACAACAGAAGTCTGCCTCCACCTAGAGGCAACCATCAATTGTGTACATTTGCTACCGATGGGAGACATCTCCAACCATTGGACCCGTGAAAAAATGAATATACGAAAAATATAGGACCTTCTTCTAGGTTGGAGGTAGTAATGGGTTGATTGGGGGTCCGCCTCTTCCCTATTTAAGAAATATTAAATGATCTGACTTAGCGGTTATGTGGTATAGGATATCTCGAGGAGGATCCACTTCGGGTTTGAGGTATTAAGTAGCTATTATAGGGTCCGTCTCACTCTTATAAAGAAGTATTATGTGGCCCGGCGAGATTCTGTGTGATGTCAGCGAGAGAGTACCAGTGAGGAGTGCGCCTTAGGTTAGGTATTAAATAATGGGGACCTGCCTAAAATATAGGTATTAAATGGTCAGTAGTTTTCCTAGTCTTTATTAATAAGGGATTAAGTGGTTTGGGGTACTATCTCTCATATTGCTAGGCCATTACTAATGATAGATGAGTTAGTAGCATGACAATTATATATTATAAAGCCATATACAACGGTCTTAGGCCTCTGTAGCTTGGACCAATAGATCAACGTTGATGATGCGACGAGTCCGCTTCATAGTTTGGAAGTGTTAAGTAGCTGATAGGCATATATCAATATTTTATACCTTGGAGAAGGTTAGGTAGATTTATCGTACGTGTGTCTTAAACTAAAACGGTTTAGCCGTAATAATAGACATAACAATGAAAAGGAAACCAATTAGTATAGGTTTATGTTATGGGTAAAGTATTAAATTTTCCAGTCACCTGAACGTTGTTCTGACCCTCCTTCTCATAACAACCCATAGATTAGGTTTAAAAGGACATGCTATTGGTGCAAGACGGGAACGGCAGATAATGAAGTCTTCCCTTTCATGCTCAACACAGACAAAGGACTAAATATCCAAGGAATAATATTCCAAGTTAGTAGCCTTAGTTAATGCGTATGTCCTAATGTACTTGCGTTTCGATTTTATCAAAATTTGGGCCTATTAAGTTGCTGGTTGTTACAACCTCAGGTTGAGCTTAAGCATGAATTAGAATTGCAAAGACCAAAGTGAAGAAGTGTGAGAATGAAAGTGTTGATATCTAAAATTATTACAAGAGAAAGATAACATGATACAATTGGAATATATATGAAAGAAGACGAGGTATTTTAGGGATGTGTCGTCTACACCTTAAGAAATGGAGACCATGTGTGAAATTTCGATTGAAACTGAACCGCCAATATGCATGGTCATGATTGAAATTTGTACTTACATACAAATACCTAATTCTTAAAATGCATTACACTCATGTAAAATACATTTAATAGGTACTTAATTCAGGTAAAATTTCAATCATTTATCACTAGTTCAAGCACATGATGCGATGTCCATAATCACTAAAAGAATAATAATGGTTTACATAGATAAAATAAGAGAAACATAAATTAATCTCGGAAAGATAAAGCAAAATATAAAAGATGTGTCATGATCGAAAACGATAGTATTTGTAATGATCCATAAATTTTTACATTTTGAATGAGAATATTTAATTTATTTAAATATTCAAATTTGATTGCTATATTACAAATGATAAAAAATCAATTGTTAATAAAACGATTTGATTTTTATTAACGTGTTTTAAAAAGAATTTATAGGATTTTCCATAATTTTTAATTCAGAAAATATTAAATCATCGTTTGATGAATTTTGCAGCAAATGTAGCGACTCTCTTTTCGAATCCTAGATGTCAATACTAATACATCCACGGTATTCACATCCTGAACAACCAAGTGCCAAAAAGATAGATTGTTAGGGGAAAGAAGAAGATAGAATAAAGAAAAAAGGAGAAACCAAACAGTCACAGAATCCCACAACGCAAAGGAATAACATATATTAATCAACATAATTGTTTACAAAGTCATTTCAAAAATGATACATCAGAGTTATACTAAGACAATTCTACCCTAGGATAGCTATAACAACGTACACTTACGAAACAAATACAATATACATATAATACAACAGAAACAAGATAATAACTAGCTACCGATGAAACCTCCTGCTCCAGCTCCTCCAAAATGTATTTGTAGAAAACCTAGACTACTTGACTGCTTATAAAAATTTGAGCACTCAAGAGTTTTAGGAAAAGAAAAGAAAACTCCGTGGCAAACATGGGTCTAGTGTGAGTAAACTCAAAGCAACTGAATTATTGGTTTTAAAACTCTTTTAAAATCAAGGGTATCTCATAAGACCACGTTGCACATAAACATGGACGAGTTTTTACCTTACGATAACTAAAACACTTTTATTATAAAAATTCAGTGATATTATAATAATGTCCAAGGTTTAAAGTATTTAATAAAAAAATAGTTCTGATGTGTGTACAGGACAACAATAATAGATATACAATCAAAAATTGTAGGTTCGTATTGGAGAATGGATTTCCAAAAAATGGCAAGGTAAGAGACTACCTTCCGAAAATATGTACACCTCTAGATAAAATGTGCAAGGGGATCGAAAACCTTTCAACCCCTGCCAATACAGGACTAACCTACACCTGAATTGTGTAGTATCGAATATGATCACCCCCTTGGTTGCAATCAGCAACCAGAAATGGGCCCGAAGCATGCATAGAGATATCGACACTAGATCTTGGTATGATCATACCCTAATGAGTGCGACCCGCATGACCCTGTTGCATCTACCCTGTTTTAACCATTACCAGGATGTGAGGCTTGAGAGGCTACACACTTAACATTTTGCAATCCATCTTGGAATGCTAACATTGCCCTCTAGGCAGAAATGAAATGCTAGCATTTCTTAACCGTGTTTTTAACCTAGCAACATTCAAAAGGACTTAGAACATTCAAACTAAATGCGAACGACTTGAAACTTGGCTGGAAGACCAAAAAGAACATAACAAATGAACCTTAGTAATTTGGGATGAAAATAAGGCAAGTATTCGGATCAGCACCGGTCCGATCCAATTGGATCGGCACCGATCCGATCCAATTGGATCGGTATGGATCCAAATTATTGACTCGCCAGTACTTCAAACCACTTGCATTATGTCCCTACATCATTTCTAAGATCATATACTAAATTTGGTAACATTCTAAGCATCTGGGTTGAATAAGTCAGGACTTGTCCTATGCAAGTTACAGTTCAATTCGACCAACTAGTGATTCATCATCAAAACACGTTAACAAGTCATGAAATTGCATGGAAAGCCTCGCTAGTTTATAAGGAAGCATGTGGGATGAAAGTTGTGCAAGAATTGCTCAATTATTCGCATCGATATCGATCCAAATAGTTGGCTCGGTTTACTTTCAAAATTTATATGCTGCCTCATAGTGATGATTAGAGACCTCTGGTGCTTTGGATTTGATCCAAGTGCTCTCAAAATCCTATAAATACGATCCTACCATCAACAGAAAAGGAGCTGGCAGCTTTGATCTCTAGAGAAACTCTACTACGAAGATTCTTCAACCTTCTTCTTTCTCACAATGGCTACCATGGGACAATTAAGATCCTTCCTTTTGTCTCCTTCAATGACGGCTTGATTTCCTTGAAATCAAACATATAATTGCAATCAACTGGTACCTGAGATCAACAGTCAATAAAATCCATAAAGTGGATGTAGATTTCATTAACAACCGAACCACTATAAAAATCTCTTGTTCATTTACATTTTCTGAGATTTACCGTTGCTTTCTCTATCTTATTTTTCTTGATAAACAGGGCTGGTGCTTTCACACTTAATCCAGGGTGTTGATCCATTTTTTGGGTTAATATTTTGGTGCTTTAACACTTAATCCAGGGTATTGATCTATTTTTTGAGTTAACATTTTGGTGCTTTTACTGGGAAAAATCAATTCAGGCAAAGATCTAGCTATCTGCTTTGGATCAGATAGGTTCAGAAGTTAGGTCCTTAATCTCTATTCAAAAAAATCTGCTGTAAAGAATTAATGGCTCCAGGAAGAAAGATAACTGCTTCTAGAAGATCTATAGGGCCGAT
Organism: Allium fistulosum; assembly: GCA_030737815.1. Lineage (NCBI taxonomy): Eukaryota > Viridiplantae > Streptophyta > Magnoliopsida > Asparagales > Amaryllidaceae > Allium > Allium fistulosum. Next base: position 94,508,417 of record CM060905.1, read on the forward strand.
AATTGCCGAAGAAGAGATGAATCTTCAACAAATCAAAGTAAATAGCGCCAACACAGGAGATCAGGTGCCACGATCCTCCAATCAATACGAAGTTGTTACAAGAGATGAATTGAATAAAATGGTTGATGAAATTAATCAGAAAATGGAAAGCAGTCAGAGAGCTCTTATGGACAACTTAATGCCCTCTTGACCTTACAATCACATCCTACTCCAAGAACCATGACAGAACCAACGACTGCCGTTAAACAAGAAACTTTTTCCATTTTTGACTTGAACAAAAGAAACGGGAAGCAGCTGCAAAAAGGAGTGATAGCTAGAACTATGGGAATCAATGTAAAAGGGAACACATGCACTCCACTGTCCGTGAGGCCTGGCTATGAACTTAAATCTAGGAGATAAGACCGCACAAAATGATATAGCCATGAACCTCTCCGATTTGGAAGTTGAAGAGAAACCTAACGACGGCAAGTTAAAGGAAATGCCAATGCATTTCATAATGCCAAGGATGGCCAAATTGCCCCGATCGGGCCAACCGCAAGCCAACGGAATCCCGAGGGAGTGGTTCTTCCAAAGACAGGAGAGCCTAGGCTTCATCCCACTTACCAAGATCATTTGCAAAGCCAAACACTCGGTGTAGTTACTGATAGTCGACCCTCGGACTACCGAACATCTCAAGCATCAAAGCAAATCCAGAAAAAATTATTTCCCTATGATGCATTGAAGCCCCAAGGAACAAGAAGGAGTTACAAAGCCTGAATGGGAAATTTGTGGCGTTAAGCCGGTTTATCTCAAAAGCCACCGACAAATGTATACCATTCTTTGATGCACTAAAGAAAGGAAAGAAGAACTTCGAACGGAATGAGGCTTGTCAAACCACGTTTGAAGAGTTGCTGCGACATATGAAAACCCCGTCGATCCTATCAAAGCCAATAGATGGAAAGGACTTGTTCATCTACTTAGCAGTTTCACCTCACGCGTTAAGTGATGCTCTTGTACGTGAGGAAGCTAGAATCCAGCGACCCATATACTACATTAGTAAATGTTTCACTGGAGCCGAGATAAATTATCCGAAAGTGGAAAAGCTAGCGTATTGCCTCTTGATTGCATCCAGGAAGTTACGACCGTATTTCCAAGCACACACGACCAAAGTATTGACCGATCAATCCGTAAGGCAAGTATTGTGCCACCTCGAGACTTCTGGGTGACTCATCAAATGGAATATCAAAGTGAGTCAATATGAAATCACTTACTATCCTAGAAGGGCAATCAATGACAAGCGTTGGCAGACTTCATCGTCAAATTTACCATACGGGACGATGAAGAAGAAATTGCACTTTAAGGGGAAACACGATCGAAACTCTTCATCGATGGTGCGTCTAATAACTTCTGCTCAAGGGCAAGGGTAGTGCTCGAAACTCCCGAAGGATGAGCCGTTTGCTATGCCTTGCGATTAGAGTTCCCAATGACAAATAACGAAGCAGAATACGAGGCATTGATAGCTAGGTTAAAAATTATGAAAGATCTGGAGATAAAATCCAAACACATATATAGCAACTCTCAGTTAGTCGTCTGTCGGGTGAAAGACGAATATTAGGCTCGAGGGAAGAACCTTGCCCCATATCTATCTAAAGTGAAAGAGTTGTCGAATGAAATCGAACATTACACCATAATTCACATCTCGAGGGAGCAGAACACGAAGGCGAACTACTTAGCTAAACTGGCCAGTTCCGTAGATGCTCAATCATTGGGACTAATCCCAGTTGACACCCTGACCACTCCAAGCATAAGCGAAATGGATATTAATTGGATTTTTGAAACCACCATTGAACAAAAAACATGGATGACACCAATCAAAGACTACTTGCTTATAGGAACTCTTCCCACGGATAGGAACTAGAGGAAAAAGCTTCTTCGGAAGGCACTGCAATTCATAATACAGGATGGGATACTCTACCAAAGGGGGTTCTCTACCCCCTTGCTCAGATATGTGACCAACGACGAAGCTCAACGGACACTGAGAGAAGTTCACGAAGGCGACTGCGGAGACCATACCGGCAGGCAAACCCTTGCAAAGAAAATCCTCCGATACGGGTATTTCTGACCAACAGTAAAACGGGATGCAGCAGATTACGCCAGACGGTGTGACTGATGCCAAAGATTCGACAAGATCAAAAGAACTCCCTCAACAGAGCTAATGCAGATGGTTAGCCCATGGCCATTCGCGATATAGGGAATTGATCTGATTTGCGTATTACCAATGGCAAAAGGAGGGGCTAAATATGCTATAGTTGTCATTGACTATTTCACCAAATGGGCTAAAGCGGAACTGCTGGCCACCAGTACCATAAAGAAAGTCATTAACTTTGTTACTAAAAACATTATTTGCAAGTTTGGCGTGCCGCACAAAATCATCACTGATAACGGGACCCAATTCGAAAGCATCGAGTTTGAAGACTTTTGCAAATGCTTCTGAATCGAGAAGACTTTTCCATTGTCGCTAATCCACAAGAAAACATGCAAGTGGAAGCAACAAATAAGATTATCAAGTCCACTATCAAAAAGCGACTAACTAAAGCTAAAGGAAATTAGGTTGATGAACTTTCACTCGCACTATGGGCTTACTAAACAATACAAAAAGAAGCAACTGGGCACATCTCGTTTGCCTTGGCATATGGTTTAAAAGCAATGATCCCCGTTGAACTAGAAGTCCCCTCTCATTGAAGGTAGAATTTCAATCAGAGGCAAAATGAGCGGCTCTTACTCGAGTCGCTTGACATGATTGACGAGAAAAGGGAAGAAATCGAGTTAAGGACCGCTGCTCACCCAAATAAGGTCGCACGGTACTTCAACTCCAAAGTTCACAACCGAACCTTTAAAGTAGGAGACCCCATCCTCAAATGAGTCTACCCTATACCGGGAACCTTTGGACCAAACTAGGAAGGGCCATATATGATCAGCCAAAAGCTAGGGGATGGAAATTTAAACTGACAACCGTCGACGAAGTCAAAATTCCCCAATCAGGGAAGAGCGAATCGCTGCGTCATTACTTCATTTGAAACTATCTTATGTGCTTCTTATTTTTCAGCAAATAAGCCATCCCCGGATACTGGAGGTATTGTAAATAGGCAAAACTCGCCCAACTTTTTTTAATAAAATTGCTTTGCTTTCTAAACCAGTAAAACCATGTTCATAAAAGTAACCTATTGAGTCGATGGGGTCAAATCGACTCAAAACCATACAATTGCTGCTTAACATAGTGGAATCATGCTCAACTATGCCCCACTTACATGCCGGGTCGATGAAAGCAAATCGACTCAAACCGTTGGATTGGTAGAACCTGGTCTCCACCTTCTAAGAACCGGTCTTGCTCCGACAACGCCAGGAAGACCCAAATCAAAGCCACACTTTACATTTTGAGTCGTGGAATCACGCTCTCGAAGCATAAACTCCTCGAGTTTCCTGAAGATTGGTAACGTCGAGAAGTTCCGAACCATTTCGGATCGACGGGTCATAGTCGCGCATCCCATAAGCTACACACACTCCTAAAATCCGCGCACCCATAAACCGCACACACTCTCAAAAGCCGTGCATTTTATAAGCCACACATGCTCTTAAGTACCGGTATTGCCTCGACAATATCGGTAAACTCATCCATTGCAGGGATAACAAGAATAACTCCACTGCCACTATCGGGATCAATGGGTAAGAATCCAATAATGTTAAACAACTACGAGTCGGCAGAGAATTCCGATCGTTGACCAAAAATATATCTAAAATCAAGCTATTCAAATCATAAGTTCCCGAAGATAGGAACCAAAAAATAGGTCTGATTATAGACATCCAAAAAAAATCACTTGGATCAACCGATCATTTATCAACTATTCGAAGTAAGCAGCCCCGTGAACTGGGTGGCACATTGATACTTAAATAAAAAATACTCAAAAACAAAATCCAACTACTTCATAGTTCTGTTGCTCCAAATAGATAATTTTGGCAGTAACTATAGGAGTAGATAAAATGCAGTAAATAAAATTGACATAAGTGCATGAAACGCAAATAAGTAAATAGGTAAAGTTACAATCAAAATGTCAACATTGTATTACTTATATCATTTTCTATACAAAGTCAAAATGTATGTTCGTACCCATACAATATCGGCCAACAAAAAGGAAAATACAAAGTATCGCTATGACGACAACAAAAAGAATAATTAGCGTAGACTCTGCACTTGTACAAAAGGTAATAAAAAACAAAACAATAAGAAGAGGACAGGTCGAATCAGGACGCCTGCTCATCGTTGCCCCAGTTTCCTTTCCCGCCTCTAATCTGTAGTTTCTCAAGCCTAACCTTGCCTTGGGCACACTCACTCTCTAAAGCGTGACCGTTGGTGGAACCTCCTTTCCCCTATGCTTGCAAGGTCGATGAGAGCTTTTAGATGACTTCCTTTGTGCCTCAACCTTCTCCTTTTTCACCACAATCATCTGTTTCTCAATCTTCGACTACTTTGTTTCCACTTTCTCAGGTTTGCTGCCTTGGTCTGCCTGCTCTTGTGCACCAACAGCTGCCAAGCTATCCACTTGAGAAATAGAGGATTCATCCAAACCGTTGACCCAAAAAATAGACCAACACCCTGGTTTGAGTTTGAAAGCACCAGCCCTGTTCTGACAGAGCAATATCACAAATAACAGATATCAAGAAAGAACGGTAAAAGAAAGTAGACAAAGAATTTTTATAGTGGTTCAGCTATTAATGAAGCCTACGTCTGCTTTATAGTTTTATTATAGACCGATTACTGTTACAAGAGATGTATGATTACAAGGCCTTGATTGTTTCCTAGCTAGATTGAATCTCTGGAGTTGGAATCTACTGGAGAATCACAGTGATTCCTTTGGAGATTGTTATGAGGAAGGCAGAGAATGAAGAATAATTCCAGCAGAGCTTCAGCCACTAGTCCGGAGAAGATCGTCTTTATGTTGTCGGTGGCTTGATATTTATAGAGGTTGGAGGGTTTCTGGGCCAGGCCTATCATTATCAGCTCACAGGTGGGTAGGAAACGACCAGTGGAGGACTTGGCTCGCAATACAAGGCAGAACCATGGGTCGCTGGCGACCCGACCTATGGCCTATGGGTCGTTGGCGACCCATAGACTTGGCTTGTTTGCGAGCCAATGTCTTGGCCTCTTTCATAATATTCTTTGGTTGTGTGGTTTGAAGGTTTGAGGGGAGACATGGGTCGGCGATGATCCAAGCACTTAGGATTTTCTAGAGTCTGGAATCAGAGATGCATTGATAGTCTTTTATCATAGTTGCTTCGTTTTGATGGCAATTCTCTAGCTGTTTGTGCTCAGCTGCTGATTGGGCTGAAAGAATGCTGGCCCCTTGGTTAAGTCGACCCCAGTCGTTGCCTCAGTAATATAGCCTAGCTGTTGTTCATTCCTTGCCTTAGCCATTTTGGTTAAGTTCTAAACCATTATGATAACACGAGATTGTTGTATCTCCTGTTGGATCCTGCTGGGTTAAAAACCCAGATAACATTTGCCCTCCCAGAGTATGCCTTCGTTGAAAACAAGGCATGCTCTAGAAGTAACTTCTTTTGAGTCTTCATATTCTGAATTCTAGTTTATCGTGTTGAGGTTACCATGCAAATTAGGCTTAGACTGTTGAGTTTTCAATGTGAATCGTCAGAGTCCATCTCAAGATGTTATTCTCAATTGACCGACTTTTGACAACCGTCCGTTTTTTGATTTCAATCTGAATTTTGATTCCTATTATTGATGATGCAATCTTTGCTCCGTAGTTTACGCAAAGATTTAGGTTGGTAAGTGGGTGCATGATGTAGGTTTGGAGTTGTCCTATATAGTTTTGATTCGACTGGCAGTGAAGCTATGTTTTGTCTCGAAAGATTGTACGCCGTTCTAGAGCGAAGTCTTGCTCTTAGTCTTTAACTTCTTCCATTCGAGAATTTAGTTAAGATCCTGTCGATGTTTTTGAATTTCAATGTGATGATTTATTCCAAAATTGGATATAGGGGATGATCCAATCGTATCGCTCTTCCTATTTCTATATTCTAGTGATCCTGAAAAGAAAAGCTTTCCGCGTCGCTCCAGACAGCGGCTCTGTTATCGATCGTTGATCAATAACGGGTAAGTGTGGAAGAGATAATTTCAAAAGACAATATGGATTGTTTTTCAAATGTAAGCAAGCTATCTACACTAGATTGTTTGTTTGTAGTATTGGGGATATTGGACTCTTCTCATGTAGACAACATGCTGCATCTGCCCCGATCAACGCTCAGGACCCGATTGGTCAACATACGTCGGCTTCCCTTGGATTCCGTTCATTAAGTATATGAGGATTCTATTTAAAGTAAAGCATACCTAACATGGTTGAACGCTAAGTTTTGTTGTTGAAAATAACTTTTCGTTCTTCTAATCTTTAATCTGGTAGAGGGACTTCCACTCCTCCAGAAGCTCGATCCTTCACAACTTAGGCTTCGCTTATTATCCCTATAATATTAGGATGATTGATTGCAGTTAAATTACTAAGCACAGTTACTCTTGTAGAGTTTTAGTTAAAGTTCGATCAGGCATAACTTCAGTCTTCGAAAACTAGTGCATGATTCATTTGATCGCGAATATCTTTCCTTTGTGGTTTTTGGAATTCGATTTGCACGCTAGCATGTATCTCAGAGGACCATTGGCTCAATTCCCCGGCTTCGAGTATTTCTTTTCATTGACCTATAAGGTAGCTTGGTTTAGCCATTTTTGTGGCTAATCCCTACTTATGCTCAATTGAGTTCGTTTCAACAAAGTGTTGGTATAGATGCCTTAGTCCCTAGGGCTGATTACTTTGACTACTGAGCCAACATGTTTTGGGAGACTAGGCCTCCTAGGCAATAAGTTTGATTGCCTCAGTTTGATTGACACGGTAGCTCCCATCTTTTGGAATTAGTGACTTTGTTGCTTGATCTCATGATCTGAGTTTTCTAATGATGTCGGTATGTATTAGAAAGATGCGTTTTTGGCATCTTTTGTTAAAGCAAATTCTTCCGAGTCTGACGTTGAGATCCTAATCATGTGTTGGTATCTATCTTCGAAAACTCATACACGGATGATTCAACTCTGTGGATTTTCCCTTAATGTTGTGAATCTTCAGATAGCATGACCAAACTTCAAATAATGGCATTATCCTGCAAGTTGGAACCAAATGATCTAGTTAGAACGTAAGTTGCTCATCGATCATTTTCATCTTCGCCGGACTATGAGCGACAGTTGATTTCTGAATGTTAAATCCTTCATTTTATTTGTTGGAGATTTTGTTGCCAGAATGCTCTGTTTTGTAATACAGAACCGTTATCTAACCAACCTTGAGGTTATTCATGTTTGGACTTTTGAAACATTTCTTTCGATCAAGTATCTGTGCCTCTATCCCTTCTTGAGTGACTAGCTATGTCGAATGCCTGTATTTGGGCGATTGTAAGAGGTGGAAATCTGTGGGGCAAATTGCTCAATTGCCCCCAGTCTGGCTCTCTATCACACTCTGGAATTAAGGATGTTTGGGGATTTTATTTTTGACCTTCCATGATTGCTCCCGCTTTGTTCTTGGCCATGCATGCTCTTCTTGGTTGCTGACGTTTTCATGGAAGTTTTATTCATATGTCGACTCCCATCTTTGAGAATTGATAATCTAGCTGTTTGGTTCCCAGCGACATTTCCTTGAGGTCTCTATCTTTCGATTGTGTCTAAATTCTTTCTAATTTGAATTTAGGAAATTCGGTTGTGCACCAGCTTTCAACCTTAGAAACAAGGACTTGGGTAATTCAATCCTGGGATTTCCTTTCGATGCTGCTTTATTCCTATGCAGTGGCTGATTCCTAAGATGAAAGGTCAACCCATCCGGCTGACCTATGAAAGGATATGTCTTCCGGTTATTGCCTGTCATTGGGCAGTAGTAGTTTTCTGAAGATAAGGTAGAAATTCAATTGAGGCCCAACTTCTATCTATGGAAGCTAGTGCATCGATGGTTCACTGCGACGAGTGTTTCTCATCAACCCTGTAGGCATTGTTGGGGCAATACCCGTACTTAGTGAGTAGAATGTTTCCCGAAGTTGCCAGGGCAACACCCGTACTTATGAAATAGAACGTTTCCTAGCATTGCCTAGGCAACACTGGTACTTAGGAAATAGAAAATTTTCCCGGCATTGCCAGGGAAACACCATTCTTAAAAGATAAAAGAAGGTCTTGGCGTTGGCGAGGCAACACCGACACTCAGGAGGTTGGGATCCATTTTCCCCGTTTATTCGGCGGTGCTCTTAATCCAGTTGGGTACTAGTTTCGGCCTTCGAAAACTAGCACTTCGATGGTTGGATTGTAGAAGTATTTTCTTAGTGTTGCCTATCTTCGGGCAGTGTTAAAGTCAGGTTGGTAATGGTTGAATCATCCATCTGATCCTATAAAGTTAAGTAGATTCCTTTTAACCTTGATGGTTTTATTTTCTCAACGTTGCTTAAATATGGGAGATGCCACATTTGGAATGGTAAGAGTCCCAGGCATTTCTTCTGCTTAGCTTTGTTTATAACCGTCAAGTATTACCCATCGAGATGCAAGGTTGTTGCTTAACAAATTCCATAGTTATTCTTCCTCTTACTGGTTTTTGTTATGATCTAATGACTATCTGTGAAACCCTCCATTTTTGGGTGGAACCCTTCACTTCTAGGTGTCAAAATCTAGGTTCGTATAGGAAATCCAAAATTATGGAGCAAGTCATCACAATGCCTCATATAACTGTGTTCATTCCTATACTGATCATGCACTGGTAGAGTTCGATAATGTTTGTCTTAAATCCATGGCACCTAACCTTGCTTGTTTAATGCCATATGCATTATGCTAGGCCGATAGCATTATTGCGGATATCAACCTTATTCGTTGGTTCCAATCTTCGGGAATCAATGGTTTAGCTGCTCGATTTTGAGCGTTATATCCTTGCCGTGGTCTGTCTTCGGATAACAGTTGGTTTTCTACAAGTTACGGTTTGAGACCTCAGTTGAGCACCTGCTTCTGTTCTTTGGCAAACTGGTCCGTTGAAGATTTGATTCTGGAACAGTCTCTGGACGACGGTACGTTCCTCCTTTTATTGCAAGTTGGAGCAATCTTTTAACTTGACCAAGTGTTAATCTATTCTGCACCCCTCAGTCCACAGGGCCTATTATTCCGAACAATTGATGTGAGACTTAACGTTCTAGGCGGCTCCCTAGATGCCCACAGTCAAAGGTACGTCGCAGCTCCTATCTCTGGGAACTCGTGACTAGGATGTCTTGAATTTTGACATTTTGTACATTAACTTTGGCCAAAAATCAGAACTCTTTCCCGACTTCTTGGTTTGTGAGCTTTGCGGTACTACCGAAGCAATGTCGGTTATTTCAGATAGTGGGAGTTGATCCCTGTTAATCGAAGTGCCCGGCCTTTGAGAGTACATGGCTTATGAAGTTCCTCTGTATTGCCTATCTTCGAGCAACGTAAGGGGTTTAAGCTCTTTAAGATTTAGTGCACCATTTACGAAATGCACGGCTTTCCATGCTCCTCGGTGTTGCCTATTTCTGGGCTATGCGAGGAGCGTATGTTTTGGTGTGGCTTTTGGAATGCACGGCTTTTGGTGCTTCTCGACTTTGCCTATCTTCGGGCAACGCGAGGAGTTAGTCCTTGATGCTTCTCAGCATTTCCAATCTCCGGGCAATGAGAGGAGTTAGTCTTTTAGTGCTCCTCGGCGTGGCCTATCTCCGGACAATGCGAGGAGTTAGTTTTTTGGTGCTCCTCGGCGTTGCCTACCTCCGGGCAGTGCGAGGAGTTAGTTTTTTAGTGCTACTCAGTGTTACCTATCTCTAGGAAACGCGAGGAGTTAATTTTTGATGCGTGGCTTTTGGTGCTACTTGGTGTTGCCTATCTCCGGGTAACGCAAGGAGTGTAAGTTTTGATGTTCCTCAGCGTTGCCTATCTCCTGGCAATGTGAGAAGTTAGTTTTTTTATGGCTCATTAGCGTTGCCTATCTCCGAGCAACGTGAGGAGTTAGTTTTTGATGCACGGCTTACAAGATGCACGGCTTTTGGTGCTCCTTGGCGTTGCCTATCTCCGAGCAACATGAGGAGTTTAAGTTTTGGGCCTTCCCGATGTTGCTGGGACAACATTGGTTTTCGAAAGGCAAGGACCGTGTTCCGCTGATCCAATGGTTTGAGTCGATTAGCTTCCGTCGACCCGGTGGGTATTTATTATGAACACGGTTTTATTGGTTTAAGAAGCGAGGCATGGCTTACGGGATGTGCACAGTGGTTTGGGCCTTCCTGGTGCTGGAGGAGTGATACCAGTTCATAGAAGGTTCGGATCGAGTTTTCCCATCAATCGGGCGGTTTGACTTCACTGGAACATGGTTTCGTCAGTTCTAAGAGATAATTAGTTTTTAGATCGGGTAGTGGTGACTTGGTTATGAAGAAAGAGCTTATGGGAGTTCTGACAAGACTCTCAGTTTTTGGTCCAAACTGCAACTAGAGAATTGGTCTTTGACTGGCATACGGTCTAAGAGGAAGAGGAATTGGTCACCAAGAGCGGTATAATTGTAGTTGGAAAGAAGTGGGCAAATATTATGCTAGTATCTCATTTGTTGCACTAGCTAGGTCACCAAGTCTGCGGCTGTCAGAATGCTAGAATTTTTGATCGGGCATAACAGAACTACGGTATAATTAGTCTAGGCCTTTCTTATGGTTATTCAAGTGTGTGCGGTGCCCCCCATACCACAGGGCTGTTGCCGCACTTGAACTATATCCATGATCTCTCCACAACTCGTTTGATTGCCCGCAGTCCAGCTGGAGCTGTTCTTCTAAGTTGTAAGTCTTGGCTTGATTCGAGTCAGCCTCTCATTAACCACAAGTTCGGTTTAGTTTTGGCTTAGTTCCTTTGAGCGACTTTGAAGCTCTGGGATTCAGCACTGTTTATTTCATCAATCGTTTAATTATGCTAAGGGACTTCAATTTGTGGCCCTGGAGCACGGCTTCATTGACTCCAATGGGCTTTGGATTAGATGACTACTGATCTTCAAGTTCACCTTCACAGATATCGGTCGTACATGAATTTCGCCGATTTACCGGTTCGCCCTCACGACGCTTTAGTTCGCGATAGACCTTCACGTTCACGAAGGTTTTTTTGAATCATATGACCACTGATCTACCGGTTTACCTTCATGACACTCTTGTTCGTGAAAGACCTTCGCGTTGGCGAAGGTTTTTTTTGATCAGATGACCGTTGATCTACCGGTTTACCTTCACGTCGCTCTAGTTTGTGAAAGATCTTCACGTTCGTGAAGGATTTTTTTGGATCAGATGACCGTTGATCTACCGGTTTACCTTTATGACGCTATAGTTCATGAAAGACCTTCGCGTTCGCGAAGGGTTTTTTTTGGATCAAATGACCATTGATCTACCGATTTACCTTCACGACGCTCTAGTTCGTGAAAGACCTTCACATTCGCAAAGGGTTTATTTGGATTAGATGACCGTTGATCTACCAGTTTACCTTTATGATGCTCTAGTTCGTGAAAGACCTTCACGTTCATGAAGGGTTTTTTGGGATTAGATGACCGTTGATTTACCAGTTTACCATCACGACGCTCTAGTTCGTGAAAGAACTTCACGTTCGTGAAGGGTTTTTTTTGGATCAGATGACTGCTGATCTACTGGTTTACCCTCACGGCTTTCTAGTTCGTGAAAGACCTTTACGTTCGTGAAGGGTTTTTTGGATCAGATGACCATTGATCTACCGGTTTAACTTCATGATGCTTTAGTTCGTGAAAGAATTTCATGTTCGCGAAGGGTTTTTTATGGTCGGATGTCCGACGACCAGATGGCCCTGGAATGATAATTTATCGATTCCGAGGGGAGTTTTAGGTCGTGTGTCCGATGGCCCGGCGGTCTTAAAGCAACGATTCATCAACTTTGAGAGGAATTTTTTGGATTTAGCTTGAGGGAACACAGTTTTATCAGTTCATGTAGGCTATGGTGTTAGATCTGTTTGTTCGACGATCCTTTGGATAAGACTTATCAACACCCTCAGTAACGCTGGTTCTCAAAAGGGGGATTGACATGACTCATCGAGGGCATAGAGGAATTTCTTTCGCCGTGCTATCTGCAATAACCTTAGTGTCCCGCTACGACTCATTTGGAAAAGGAGAGTAGACAAGGATGGATGAGAAGGCATCGCTTTAGGTTGTTGTCCCACTCCTTGGTTGCTAGCTAGCTAGAGTGTTATTTGATAATCTTCCTTTCGTCTGATTTCATCAGTTAGTTGGGGCGTTTTTCTGCTGGGTCTTAGTAGCCTTGCTCCGGTAGAAGGTCACTGAGGTCCTGTAGCTCCTTACCGTTTGGTAAGTTCTTTGGGACACTATCGGGTTTGCCTTCTTCTAATTCACTACTTTTAGTCTTTATAACCGGTTCACACTTCTTTTGCCGATTTTAGGTTGGGATTACTAGAATAGGGAACTGTTGAAACCCACTCATCGGTTCATGGAGTTTGCATTCTAGTCTGCATTTTGGGAACTTAGAGTCATTCTATGAGCGATCGACTCGTGCTTAATTTTTGTTCATACTTCGGTCCATGCTCCGGGGACATAGAGTTTCTTTATGGGCGGTCGCACTTTCGCCAAATTGTTTGTACTTTAGTTCGTAGTCGAGGAATGGGAGATTTCTATGAATCATTTATACTCTAGTCCGCGCTCCGGGGACTTAGAGATTTTTGTAAATCGTCTATACTCTAGTCCGCGCCCCGGGGACTTAGAGATTTTTGTAAATTGTCTATACTCTAGTCCGCGCTCCAGAGACTTAGAGATTTTTGTAAATCGTTTATAATCTAGTCTGCGTTTTGGGGACTTAGAGTACTCTAGTCCGCGTTCTGGGGACTTAGAGATTTTTGTAAATCGTTTATACTCTAGTCCGCGCTCCGGGGACTTAGAGTACTCTAGTCCACGCTCCAAGGACTTAGAGACTTTTGTAAATTGTTTATACTCTAGTCCGCGCTTTGGGGACTTAGAGTACTATAGTCCGCGTTCCGGGGACTTAGAGATTTATGTAAATCGTTTATACCCTAGTCCACGCTCCGAGGACTTAGAGTACTCTAGTCCGTGTTCCGAGGACTTAGAGATTTTTGTAAATCGTTTATACTCTAGTCCGCGCTCCGAGGACTTAGAGTACTCTAGTCCGTGCTCCAGGGACTTAGAGATTTTTGTAAATCGTTTATACTCTAGTCCACGCTCCGGGGACTTAGAGATTTTTGTAAATCATTTATACTATAGTCCGTGCTCCGGGGACTTAGAGTACTCTAGTCCGCACTTCGGGGATTTAGAGATTTGATTTTTGTAAATCGTTTATACTCTAGTCCATGCTCTGGAGACTTAGAGTACTCTAGTCCGCGCTCTAGGGACTTAAAATACTCCAGTCCATCATCCGGGGACTTAGAGATTTTTATTGAGAGTAGTCGTATTTCCACTCGTTGGATTTGTACCCCGTGTCGAGGAAAAAGTTGTTGAATGAATGGTCGAACCGCGTTCGTTTATGGAATGGGATTCTGCCTCCAGCATTCAGGATGAAACTTGGTAATTAGATGGTCGATTCACGTCCACTTAGTAGTTGCAGCTCTTCCCGCTAAGCCAGGAAAAAGGCAGGTGATGAATGACTTGATCACGTCCATGCTGGGGTCGGATGATCGAATCTTGCACAATTTGCTTCGTATTCTTTCTAGCAAGCGGATATTATGAGTTATTAAGCAGGCAATTAAGTTGTGTCTATTTATGGCTGCAATCATGTCCATTTGCTGAAATCTAGGGTTGATCAGCAGGCAGCAAGTCGCGACTACTCCGAGTCTAATATGAAGGTTGCTGAGTGGACATTCAGTCATGTCTAATTTATATTGGATTCTGAACTTGTCGGGTTCTTTATTCTGCGCCTCAGCGTCCTAAATCAGGGGTATATGGTAGTTGATGAACGATAGAATCACTTTCACCTTGATGAAACTCCAAAGGTTCGATCACGGTCCGTGGAGATTGGCTGGCAGCCAACTATAAGTATTTGGTCACCGACATCATTTTGGAAGTAGTTTAGTTCAACTTGGTCGTAGTTCACAACACAATTTATATTGAAATTAAAATAAAATAATTCAAAGAAGATCGAAATAAATCTCATTGATAAGTGAAGTAGCATCGTGTGCTCGCTATTCCACGTTGCCCCTAGCTCCTTTCAATGGGATGTTGACCGTCAATGGTCCAATTGTTAATCAGAGTTCTTTATTGATAGGCATCGGATGTTCCCTGCTTGCCATTCTGCGGTCGGTTGGGAGTCGTCACAATATACCACGAGGGCTTGGCATTGTAATTGATCTCGGTTTGTATCATATCTTCTAGGTCCATCCACCTTTAGAAATACCGTTTGAGTAGCAGTTCCTCGTCCATCTCTTAGCATTGTGCTGTTGCATGGGTTTTAAAGCTTCTTCTCGCCCTTTGCACATTGGCATTTTCATCCGATTTATCTTCCTCAAATTGTTTGTCATCTTCAGGGCCGAAGAGAGCCATCATTTTATCCTTCTGTGGGGTTTTCACCCCTAAGTTCGGGTTTGTAGCCGGTCCATTTGCAATAGGTGGAGTGTTAATGTTTTCTTCCATCATGATTCTTGTAGCTCCGCCCATTGCTTCCTTTCGATTATATCCCATTCGAACGGCCCAAACAGTGATCACTAGTTGCGACCCGAGCCAATTCAATGGATCGTTGGCGATTCATGTAGGTCACTGGAGATCCATGTAGGTCATTGGCGATCCATGTGTTAGAACCTCAATTGTTGGATTTTAATGACAACAACTATACAATTATGTCAAAGAATTTCTAAGCTAATTTGCAGGTACATGAGCATCAAAAAGAGATAATCAAATACGTTAAAAATGAAGATACACAGTACAAAAGGATGAAAGAATGTATATGGAGATATTAGAAGAGATATATACGATAGAGACAAGACGAAGGTGACAAACAAAGTATTATTAGTCATAGAGTGTCGTGTTTAGAGTTTACAAATGTTAAAATCTTCTCAAAATGATACACACACATATACATTCATATTTTAAATGAAAAATCAAGTTTTCAAAAAATTGCATGGAGCGGGACTCGAACCCGGGTCACTAGTTCAGAAGGCAAGTGCCCTAACCATTTGAGCTATGGTAATTTTTTGTTACAGGCTAAATTCAGACGTCTGAATAATGTCATTCAGACGTCTGAATGCTGAAACAAAAATATTAATCCACAATATTCAGACTTTTGAATGAAAATATTTAGACGTCTGAATAAGGCCAAAATTGCCTAAAAGCTTGTTGTTTGCGTTTTAATCTAATTCAGAATTTTGAATTGTTTTGATTCAGACGGCTGAATATTCCCAATTGCTATTTTCATGAATAGTCGCTTCTCTTCACCGAAGAGAAACGTTTTCAAAATCAATGGTTGCACTTGTTCTTTTCAATATACTTTCATCTATAGTTGCAACTCTTTATACACTATAAATAGATTACAGAATTCAACAAACAATTCATCGAATCTATTTTTAATATTCTTGAATTCTTTTCTATTCTCTATTTTCAAACTACTTACTATTCTCAAAGCACATCACACTATATATCATAAAGTAGAAGATTATAGGAAGATTGTACTTAATTGACTTATCAGTGTTATTTAAGAACACACTACAGTCATATACATTTGTTATTTGTATAGAAGTCCTGTTCGGTTGCTCAAGCGGTAAAAGTCCTATTCGGTTGCTTAGGCGGTAGAAGTCCTGTTCGGTTGCTCAGGCAGTGTAAACCTATTCCTCCGGGTTAAGTGAGGATTGCTAGGTTAAATCCAAAAGGAGTCTGGGACTGGACGTAGATGGGGAGTTCGAACCAGTATAAAAATCTCTGGTGTCATTTACTTTACTGCTTTTACTATTCACTTACTTTTTCCGCACAAGTAGTTTTTCCATATTACACGATCCTATAGCATAGTCACTTTCAATTGGTATCAGAACCTAGGATTCTAGAGATCGTAGCAACATCCTAGAATAAATGGCTACAAAGAGATCTAGTCGAGGCAATAAGAAAAGGAAGAGCAATAAAGAAGAATCAAAGGAGCAAACAAACAAATGCTTCATGGCTAAGCTCAGATCACAATTGGTATGTTTAGATTCTTTATATAAAGATCTCTTTTGTTAGCACATGATGAATTATTAAAAGATTGTAAAACTTTAAATAAAGTTAATACAATTGCTTTAGCTAAGTTAAAAGATTGTGAGCAAGAAATGTCCAATTTAAAAGAGGAAAATAAATTTTTGGTAAAACAAACTAAATGTTTTGAAAATACCGTAGAAGAACTTGTTTTACAAAAAGTCTTCCTACAAAAAGAAAATGAGCAGTTAGAAGATAAAAACAATGATCTTTTGGAGAAAATCAATATTTTGCAAAATAAAAATACTCTTTTGGAAAATTCTTTAAATAATTCTAGTTCTTTAATTTTGTCTCTTGAAAAAGAGAATGAAGCTTTAATTAAAAAGAATTTAGAATTATCTAAAGAATGTGAGATTTTAAAAGTTAATAATAATATTTTCAAAAAGAAGTTTGTGATTCTAAAGCAAATTTTGAAAGATTAAATACAAAAATCATAAATTTTAACAAAGGTAAAGATATGTTATCTTCCTTAGTTACAAATTCAAAAGCTCACAATGATAAAAGTGGTTTAGGATATAATAAAACTGATCGTAGAAATAGCACTAGATATGCTTTCATGTATAGTAAAAATGATAGTGCTAGTACTAAATTTCGAGTAAAGTCTAAATCCAATTTTATAGAAATTCAAATACTGCTATGAGCAATAATGTTTATAATTTATCTAGAAGTACAAAATCATTGACCAGAAATATAAATAAAAATTATCTAAGTATTTGGGTTCCTGTTAATTGGAAAAATAAAGAAAAATACATTGATGATTATTTTGATATGGTAGTTAATAATAAAAATTATATTTATAAAGGTTCAATCACACCCAAATGGGTATGGTTTCCCAAGACATAACCCCCCGGACCCTAACATAATAAGTGGGTACCGAAAATATGGTAAAATATATTTTGGAATTTTAAAGAATGTTCCATACGTTTAATAGAATTACGTGCTTACAATGAAATATGGACTTCAGCAAATATGGTAAAATATATTTTATTTTTTTTCCTTCATAATTAATAATGAGTTTATCTCGTTATTTACAAGATATTTTTTATAATTTATTATATTCCCTCATTCTTTTTGATAATGACAAAGGAGGAGAAATTCATATGCATATTAATAGAGGGAGATATTATACTTACGGGGAGATGTTATACTTAGGGGGAGCTTTAAACATATTAATATTATTTTTTATGTAGAATGAATATTTTTTAAAATTGTATAGTTGTCATCATCAAAAAGGGGGAGAATATTAGAACCTCAATTGTTGGATTTTAATGACAACAACTATACAATTATGTCAAAGAATTTCTAAGCTAATTTGCAGGTACATGAGCATCAAAAAGAGATAATCAAATACGTTAAAAATGAAGATACACAGTACAAAAGGATGAAAGAATGTATATGGAGATACAAGAAGAGATATATACGATAGAGACAAGACGAAGATGACAAACAAAGTATTATTAGTCATAGAGTGTTGTGTCTAGAGTTTACAAATGTTAAAATCTTCTCAAAATGATATACACACATATATATTCATATTTTAAATGAAAAATCAAGTTTTCAAAAAATTGCATGGAGCGGGACTCAAACCCGGGTCACTAGTTCAGAAGGCAAGTACTCTAACCATTTGAGCTTTGGTAATTTTTTGTTACAGGCTAAATTCAGACGTTTGAACAATGTCATTCAGACGTTTGAATGCTGAAACAAAAATATTATTCCACAATATTCAGACTTCTGGATGAAAATATTCAAACGTCTGAATAAGGCCAAAAATTGCCTAAACGCTTGCTATTTGCGTTTTAATCTAATTCAGAAGTCTGAATTGTTTTGATTCAGATGGCTGAATATTCCTAATTGCTATTTTCATGAATAGTCGCTTCTCTTCACCGAAGAGAAACGTTTTCAAAATCAATGGTTGCACCTGTTCTTTTCAATATAACTTTTCATCTATAGTTGCAACTCTTTATACACTATAAATAGATTACAGAATTCAACAAACAGTTTACCGAATCTATTTTTAATATTCTTGAATTCTTATCTATTCTCTATTTTCAAACTGCACTCAAACTGCTTACATTCTCTGATCGTTGATAACTTTATCTTCCACTATTCTCAAAGCACATCACACTATATATCATAAAGGAGAAGATTATAGGAAGATTGTACTTAATTGACTTATCAGTGTTATTTAAGAACACACTACAGTTAGATACATTTGTTATTTGTAAAGAAGTCATGTTTGGTTGCTCAGACGGTAAAAGTCCTATTCGGTTGCTTAGGCGGTAGAAGTCCTGTTCGGTTGCTCAGGCGGTGTAAACCTATTCCTCCGGGTTAAGTGAGGACTGCTAGGTTAAATTCAGAAGGAGTCTGGGACTGGACGTTGAACGGGAGTCCGAACCAGTATAAAATTCTCTTGTGTCATTTACTTTACTGCTTTTACTATTCACCTACTTATTCCGCACAAGAAGTTTTCCCATATTACACGATCCTATAGCATAGTCACTTTCACCATGTAGGTTGTTAGCAACCCGTGGAGGTTGTTAGCGATCCATGTAGGTCGTTGGTGATCCATGTAGGTCGTTGGCGACCCATGTAGGTTGCTGACGATCCATGTGCTTAGAATTTTAGCGGGCTTTTCTTTCTGGAGTTTATGGCAGTCTAGTGAAAAGTTATGGGTCGCAAGCGATCCATAACGCATGGATCGCTAGTGATCCACATACTTAGATGATTTATGAGCTTTGCCTTTTGGATCGCGTCTACTATCTCATGTTGATGTTCTCCATCTAATTTCATAGCATGTTGCCCTGTTTTGATAATGATCCATATGCTGGTTGCATTGGACTACTATTAGATCATGATGCAAGGGGATTAACATCTTCTCTCGCTATTACTGCCCCTATGGATCTTCCAAAGGCAGTTCTTCTTCTCCCAGGAACCTTTGATTCTGAGGGGTAGATTATTCAGGCAAAGATTGGGATCTAACTTCTGGATCTATGGGATCTAAAGTAGATAGCTAGATCTAGATACTATGTTGGTTTCTCAGTGAAAGCACCAAAATGTTGATCCAATAAATGGACCAATGCCCTGGTTTGAGTTTGAAAGCACCAGCCCTGTTCTGATAGAGCAATATCATAAATAACAGATATCAAGAAAGAATGGTAAAAGAAAGTAGACAGAGAATTTTTATAGTGGTTCGGCTGTTAATGAATCCTACGCCCACTTTATAGTTTTATTATAGACTGATTGTTATTACAAGAGATGTATGATTACAAGGCTTTAATTGTTTCCTAGCTAAATTGAATCTCTAGAGTTGGAATCCATTGGAGAATCATAGTGTATTCCTTTGGAGATTGTTATGAAGGAGGCAGAGAATAAAGAATAATTCCAATAGAGCTTCAGCCACCAGTCCGAAGAAGAACCTCTTTATGTTGCAGGTGGCTTGATAATTATAGAGGTCGGAGGGTTTCTGGACCAGGCCTGTCATCATCAGCTCACAGGTGGGTAGGAAACAACCCGTGGAGGACTTGGCTTGCAATACAAGGCATAAGCATGGGTCGTTGGTGATTCATGGCCTATGGGTCGCTGGCGACCCATAGACTTGGCTTGTTGCGAGCCAATATCTTGGCCTCTTTCGTAGTATTCTTTGGTTGTGTGGTTTGAAGGTTTGAGGAGAGACATGGGTCGGCGATGATCCAAGCACTTAGGATTTTCTAGAGTCTGAAATTGGAGATGCATTGATAGTCTTTTATCATAGTTGCTTTGTTTTGATGGCCAAAACAGCAGCTGCTCATTGGGCTGAAAGAATGCCGGCTCCTTGGTTTAGTCGATCCCAGTCCTTGCCTCGGTAATATAGCCTAGCAATCGTTCACTCCTTGCCTTAGCCTTTCTGGTAAAGTTCTAAACCTTTCTAATAACAAGAGATTTTTCTGTCTCTTGTTGGATCCTGCTGGGTTAAAAACCTGGATAACACAAACCATGCAGAGCCTCAATTTGTTTAGAACACGGACCAAGCTGCAAGCCATAAGTAGAGACAACGGTTGGCGTAGTTAAAATAACGGTTGACCTAGCATTGTGATAAGAAGGCAATCCAGCGGAAGGAGGAGGTTGATCTGCAATATAAGAATAATGGCGGTTATCTCGGTGATTTCATTAGGCGTAAATTGAAAATCTTCAAGCATTGGAAAGAGGAGAAAGTTACCTGCAGTCGGGGTTTAGTCATGTGCAACGATTTCAAAGCCTTCGTTGTTGCTTTCCTTCGATGGTTGCACGATCATGGGAGAAGCGGCAGCGACCCCCTCATCAGTATTTAAATGTGATGATGACTCGCCCGGTCCTGAAGGAAAGTGTTCGGCGACAACCTCGGTGGTGGCCGTAGTAACGGTAGATCCATGCTCCCTCTCCAGCTTTAAGATTCTCTTGCCTTCCACTAGAGCTTGGTGGGATTCCTCATTCAAGTAGGCCTGAACCAACTCCTCCTCAGAATAACCGCCACCCATGTCATCGAACCGGGCCAAAATTTCCTCCCAAACCACCTCGAAAGTGCGTGGGAACGATGGGCCCAAATAACTGAGGCTACCTTGATGAAGCACGGAGTTAACATAGAAGCCAAGTATAGTGGCATCTAAGCCTTCCATTTTTCTTGCAAAAGATCTTGGAGCTACTAAAAACTTGTTTCCGTGATAACCTTCTCCACGGCTAGTTGATTTTTCTCAGCTTCCAAAACCAAAATTTGAGCGTGTAGAGAGATAATTTTTTAGGATTGTTTAGC
Organism: Allium fistulosum; assembly: GCA_030737815.1. Taxonomy (NCBI): domain Eukaryota; kingdom Viridiplantae; phylum Streptophyta; class Magnoliopsida; order Asparagales; family Amaryllidaceae; genus Allium; species Allium fistulosum. The sequence continues at coordinate 94,529,456 of CM060905.1, forward strand.
TACGACTCTCTTCTCCACCTCGATCGTCGCCTCACTTGCACTTAACTTCTCTTTCAGAACCGCCTCATCGGCATGGCACTTTTTTTATCTCGTCTTTGAATATGAGAGCGGCTCGTTCGTTCACTTGCTTCTACTCCTCGAACAAAGAAGCACTCTTACTTTCCCTTTTTAAGGCATCATCTCTCTCCTTCTTTAACCTTTCAATTTCTGAGTCGCGATCTTCAAGCTACTTCTCAAATGCGCCTTTTTCGGACTAAAATGAGAGGATCTCCTGGTAATTATTTCGGTTAATGGTAGAAAGTTGCATGCACAGTTTCTCTCACCCCTCGACCAGCTCTAAGTCGCATTGGATCACCTGAAGATGGGTGAGTAAGATTCTAGGTGGACCGACTTCAGATTGGGTTTGTCGAAAACAACCCTCCTCAAGAATAATAGGGAAATGCAGCTTGTAGAAGAGGGGGACGATAGGGAGAATGTAAGGAGCTTGCCTTGAAATTGGAAGAGGAGCAGCAGCGGCATGAGTGGAGGAGGTTACGGCTCCGGAACCGGAAGCAGGAAAACATTCTTGATCTTTCTTTGACTTTTTAGATGGGTCCCCCCTCTCAATCAGGCTTTTCCCTTTTTCTTGGCTACACCCCCTTTCACGGGCTTGATCCTTCCCAGTCTGCTGGCGCTCCTCTGCCTCCTTTTCTTTTCTCCTCTATCTCTCTTCATTGGTCTCACAGGAGGAGTAATATCGGGATGAATGTCTTTGCGAATGCTGAGACTCGAGCTTTCAGTTAAGATCATTATAAAAGCCCCGAGACATGATTCCTACAGCAAATAACAAAATGATTTCAGGAGAAAAGAGATTTGATGGATAAAAATTCTAGATGAATAATGATGAAATGTGCGGTCCTAGTGAAGTGTGTTCTACAGTTTAACGACCCCAGCAGAATAACACAAACTGGATCGATCGCCAATTAATGTCAGGATATTCATTTCGGTGGGAATGATTTAGGCAGGCTAATAAGGCAACCCTTTTGAAGTAGAATTACCCATCAGATCCTTCACATCCATATAGATGTCACTTTCATCTCCGAAGTAAAATTTGGCATCTCCTGGTGAATGACTGGGGGCAGGTTCATCTTTAGGAGGGACTTCTTCAAAATGTTGTTTTGAAGGAGATGGTGGAGTGTGCCTGGGACCCAACTCCGGGGACTTGTCACCTGAATCGACGTCGCCTTCATCAATATCTATATTCAAGTTTCTTCCTCGTTAATTGAAGGGAGTATCTCATCGGCTCCTCCTTTCTCCTTTCTCATAATTACCGGGGCTTTACCTTCTCGATGGACCAACTCCTCTTCCTTCTCCTCCAGGATCGGAGGCACCTTGGGCAGACTAATGGTCTCAATTTCGATTTAGGTTTCCTCAGATGATTCTACCGACTCACCAGATGAGTCACTATCTCTCTCTTCATCATCATCATCTTCGTCAGAGTTGAGGGAAGTAGAAACTGAGCGAGCTCGAGCTTTGGAGCGAGAGGGGTCACTAAGAAACCCAACGGATCTCTCGGGAAGTAAAAGCCCGCATCGGCGAAGATTCTCGTCGGTGAACAGAAATCTGACCATGCGTTCTCAGGCATCGACCGCCTTAAGGGCACTAAGAACACGCACGAGTGCTGGATACTTGTTAATCCTCGAGAGGACTGCAAAAGAACAGACTACCGCTTAGAAGACTTTTTAATAGAAAACGCAAGTTTTATGCCCAGTGAGAGGAACTTACCTGCTGTTGTCCATAGGCGAGCGAACCCCTCAGGACACTTGACAAAGAAAAATTGATTTTTAAATGAGGGGACTTTGCTAGGGAGATCGAGTATGAGCTTTCAGCCATGTTGCGCCTCAATGTAAACAAAAGATGGGTTGGCCTCCCTCTTTTAAAGTAGTAAAAGATACTGTAGCTCGGCGAAGTTTGGGGTACGATTGAGCATTTGCACGAATAGAACATATAGACAGGTCAGCATGGCATGGCAACTCGGGAGAATATGAAATGAGGCTAGCCCAATATTCTGAAGAGTTACCATCAGAAAATGATTAAAAAGGGCACCGCATCGTACATGCACATATAACGATGGCAGGCCACATATCCAGAAGGTGACCAATGAGCTAATTAACCTCTTGATGAAAGAAGTACATCGTCCTCTAGAGTGCCGTATTACGAGTAAATGCTTCGCAACACTCTATGTGTAAGAACCGAGGATGGTTTCTTTGGGAGATCCAACAAAAAACTAAAGTTAGGGGGAGTGCAGTTGAAAACGGGGCTAATCGGAATTAGGCGTCCATACTGTCTCGAAGTTACATAGGTAGCAAGTCCAGTCGGGATCGACGAGGACTTTACTTCGAAAGCATGTGAATTCCCTTCGATTGACTTGCGATGGGAAGATTTACGCGTCATTTTATATAAGAAAGCTCATGTTTAAAGTAGTCAGGTACGCCGACTATGCAATGAAAATCCAGTCCAAATCAAGCAACTGTGGAATAATGGGTCCGGATCAGGAAGGAAATTATCCGCATAAGTCGATTTTAGTTTCTTAGAAGATGGTAATAACCTAAGCTGCATGCAAGATGTTATCCTAAGTTATTATCACCTTCCAGAAAAACCAAAATCAATCCACAATCCTCAAGGTGTCATGTCGGAATTGACCGTGAAACTTGATACAAGCTAATTCTAATTCTGAGGATGAAGATAGCAAAACATGTCGATAACCGGAGCAAAACCTTGACATCGCTCTGTGAAGAGCTTCAGATCTAATTTATTATCTTCCTCCCTAAAATCGCAATTGGCTCGGATCTTCCACTACGACCATCGTTAACACAACCTAACCAATCAATAACATAATATTATGCCAAAACTCACTTCACCAACCTTCACCTTCACGATTGAAAAGAGTAATGAAAATTTCTTAGATTAAAGATAGCTCGAATCACGGTGCTTTGGGTCGACAACAAATGGATCGACAATGAATTGGGGCAGGTGAAATCACTGCAAAAGAATGGTGGCAGGAGCTTTTAGAGGCGGTGTTTAGCAGCATAAGAGGGGAAAATCGTCGGCGACGGCATTCAGATGGCATCATAAAACGGATCTGTGGAGTAGGTTTGCAACTGGATCGGCTCGAAAATATAGAGTGTAGAAATGCAAGATCCGATCCCACGTACGCATAAAAAAAAGAGAGAAGGCAAAAAAAAATTCCAAGTACTTAAATCGATGTTGATCCGACCCAATTGGGTCGGTACCAACCCAATTTAATTATCCCGAATGACATCAAACTTTTTCTGTTTGCCCAATTTGATGTTAGTATTCATCTTCAAAGTTATCGAATCGAGATCATTCAGTAATTACAACTACAAAGGATTTTCACTATAGACTAGATAGTTAGCCAGGATGTCATGGGAAACTACGCGAGGACACTAGATACGACCAATAAAGCTCCATGAAGTGGAAACCAGAAGATGAATAATTCCAGAGCTTGCATTGTTACCAATGAAAGCATGCTCTAAGGGGCAAATGTTAACTGGTTTTTAACATAGCAGAATTCAAAAGAAGTTAGGACATTCAAACTAAATGCGAATGACTTGTAACTTGGTCGAAAGACCTAAAAGAACATAACAAATGAACCCTGGGAATTTAGGATGAAAATAAGACAAGTATTTGGATCAGCACCGATTCGATCCAATTGGATCGGTACCGATCCAAATTATTGACTTCTAAATACTTCAAACCACTTGCATTATGTCCATACATCGCTTCTATGCTTATCTACTAAGTTTGGTAACATTCCGAGCATCCGGGTTAAGTCAGGACTTGTCCTATGCAAGTTACAGTTCGATCTAACCTACTAGTGATTCATCGTCAAAACACGTCAACAAGTCATGAAATTGTAAAGGAAGCTCGCTAGCCGATAAGGAAGCCTGTGGGATGAAAGTTATGCAAGAATTGCTCAATTATTTAGATCAGTGCTGATTTGATCCAATCGGATCGGTACTGATTCAAGTAGTTAGCTCGGTTTACTTCCAAAATTTATGTGCTGCCTCATAATGATGATTAGAGGCCTCTGGTGCGTTGGTTTCGATCCAAGTGATCTCAGAATCCTATAAATACCATCTTACCATCAACATAAAAGGGGCTGGCTGCTCTGATCACTGGAGAAATTCTGCTATAAAGATTCTTCTACCTTCTTCTTCCTCATAATGGCTGCCATGGGACAGTTGAGATCTTTTCTTTTGTCTCCTTCAATGGAAACTTGATTTCCTTGAATTCAAACATATAAATTGTAATCAACTTGTACCGGTGATCAACAGTCAATACATCAATAAAATCTATAAAGTGGACGTAGGCTCGTTAACAGTCGAACAACTATAAAAATCTCTTGTTCATTTACTTTTTCTATGATTTACTATTGCTTTTTCTATCTTGTTTGCCTTGATAAAAAGGGCTGTGCTTTCACACTTAATCCAGGGTATCGATCCATTTTTAGGCTAACAGCATTCATCCATAAAAGTTTGTTCTGGGTCTGAACAAAACCAAAGGCTTTTCAAAGAGCATTGTCTTTAATCAAAACCAAAGGCTCTTCAAGGAACATTGTCTTTAGTCATCTTCAAGATGTCTTCCATTCGAATCCATATAATGGTTCTGAGTGGTTTTCGGATAACATGTCTGATCTCGGTCCCTCTAAAACAATACTAATAATTTTCGGTTGACTCATTCCTATTCTTTTAGAAGTAAACAACAAGTATTCGAGTCCTCACCGGGGAACTCGGATATACAATCATACTTCCTAAATCAAAACAGGTCAATATTTGATAGTCGGTTATTTAACTATCAAGTAAACAAAAAATAACAAATTCGAGAATTTAATTATACATAGCAATCACTAAGCCTCAAAATAAATCTTTCATCTATTTTAAATCTCTTACCAAAACATTTGTCAAAACATTCATATACTTATCTTACTAACATAAGTATATTTACAAAACATTTGTGAAAGATTTCTTATTTCAAAATCATTTTAATGGGTAAAAGAAAAATGTTATTTAAATTGGAGATAAAGATAATCTCACATAATATTCCTCCGGTGTTAAATGTGGAATGAACGTCCATACCACCAGAACTAAGAAGGCCAGTTAAAGGAAATCAAATCTCAAATTCTTTTATAAATTTCCTCCAATAAATCCTTTTAACTATGAAATTTCATTTACTTAAATTCCAAATCCAATTACCAATTTTTTTATAAACCACCAAGTTAATTTACAAAACTCTTTAATAAATATCAAAATCATTTATTTAACTCTTTATAAATCTCCAAAATCCTTTTATAGAATTTCTTTAAAGTTTTCAAAACCCTTTATCAAACTTCTTTTATAAAATATCCAAATTATTTATAAAAATCTTTATAAATTATCCTTACTTAAACCAAAACTTCTTTATTACACTTAATCAATTAGGTTCCTTTGATAAACAAAACGAATATTTAAAACACCTTTACTGAAATCATTATTTAACTTGAAACCGTTATTAAATGTATGATTGTCATTAAAAATTAGAAAGAAGAATAGTGACCACAATGGTTCTCATTTAACTGAGTTTACTTTTGAAGCAATAACATAGGTATTTACATAACAAGCAGATATGTATAAGGCAATCAGCCAATAAAAATTAATCATATGAGTAAATGTCCAAGTAACTAAAATAATAGATGAGGAAATATTGTGTTAATCAATGTCCACACAATCAAACAATTTACAATTTAGCAAAACAGAGTTTAATTCTACTACGTGGATGTCCACATAGTTTAATTCAGCTTAGTATAACTCGCTCATATTCGTTTGGTTCTAAATGTCACGGATAAGGGATCCTTTGATTGAAAATCAATTCACTTATAAAAGAAAACCGACTTAAAACATAACCAATGAAATTTAAAATAACTTTTAATAGTTAAATCTTGATTTAAATTATAAATTAAAGCTTAATTAAATCTTAATAAATCAAAATTAATTCAAAATTAAATCATAATTAACTAATCTTAGTTAAGTCCTAATTAATTAATGATTATACCCTAATTAATTAATAATTAATTAAATAATCAATCTCCAATTAAATATAAATAATAATTAATTAAAATAATTAAACTTTATTAATATAAAAATTAATACTTAATTATCTCTTAACTTTATTAATCATTAATTAAAACTTCCTTAATTAATTAGTAATAAATTTACTTAAGTAATACTAATTAATTACTAATTACTAAACTTAATTACCAATTAATTAATAAATAATTATTCTTAATTAATAAATTAATTAATTATCAAAACATACTTAATTAATTAATAATTAACTTATATGCTTATCAATTTAGTCTGAAAATGGTTTTTCAAAACATTTAAAAGATACACTTTTAAAACTAGAAAATCATTAAATTCGCCGAACTACATCCATAGCGGCTATAGCTGTGGATGTAATAACTTAGAATTACTTTTCTAAGTTATCATAAAAAATTTAACACTTTTGCTTATTTTAAAACATAATTACAAGATTTTTAAAAACTTTAAATAAAGTTAGAAACTAAAACAAAACAAAACAAAACATTTACTAAATAAAAAATAGTAAATGATTTGATTTTCAAAATGTATTTCAAGTCCTTTTCAACATCTCAAGTTCTAACTTCCAAACCATTTAATTGCATATCCAAGATTATGAATACTAAATCATATCCTCACCATGCATCACAAAGATCACAACTTTAAATCCAAACACATCACTTTAATCCATCGATTCAAGTCAAATGCAAAAACACAAGCTACTACATACATATACATCCAAACATATCATAAGCCAAACATTAACATCATATATAAATAACATATAACCATCATATATGCAAAGGCAACAACTTTCCAAAAGTTAGAAGTTTACTTATTGAAAATTTGCAAAACCCTTTTGAAAACTTGAAATAACTTTAGAACTATGCAAAACTTGATCTTTGGACATAAAACTTGGAAATAGGTCTGGCCATGGTAGAGTATGGCTTGGCCATGACATATATAGGTGAGGTGAGGACCTGTTTTGGAGAGGTGCAAAGACTTCGAATAAAGTTGAATTCACAAAACTGGACCTAAAATTTAGTCATCTTCTCTTGGATTTTTGGCTATGTTAACCTCAGAATTTGGAGACGTTATCAAAGAGAAAGTTCTAGTAAATTCTATTCTTCTACCATTTAAAAATAATAATTACTCAAGTTGGAATTGTCTTGAGGGAGATATGATCAAAAGAAGAAGTATTTTTGGACATGAAAAGGTAATTTGTAGATGAAAAGGCAACAACCATCAAATTTTGATTTTAAAATCACTTCATTACCAACATCATATGTAGATGAAGAGGTAATTTGTGTTTGTGTTTGTTTAAGCATAGCTTATTTGGTGTTAACAACATAGGCTATCAAATTCAAACCTAAAACAACAAAGTTTAACCCATTCAAATATTTCCATTAAGCATAAAAAGAGATAAAAAATTATCAAAATGTTGAATCTACATGATTAAGGGAGCTTCATTACCCCTAAATTGAAGGGATTTAGCCTCTCATATTTGTTATTGTTTCAACAAATGTAGAGTTCAACATGAAACAAAAACAAGAAGAAAAGGTAAGCCGATTAAAAAGAGAGCTAATTAAAATAAAATAAAAACTAATCTACTTGCATAAGAAATGAAACTAAGCTACTAACATAAGAGGAAAGAGAGCATGTAAATAAGAAAGACCATGAATTAACATTACATAAAAAGAAATTACATTAAAGAACAAAAATAGCTAAGTAGCCATGAAAACGAAAAGAAAGTTTGTAATTTATTTTTGAGCCTCAAACTAAACTAACTCAAGAGGAGGCTAAGAAGGCACAAAGGAGGCTAAGAGATTAATTACATGAACATATGGAGTATTTATACAAGCTTTGAAACCCTAATCCTATTTTTGGGAATTACTCAAACTACCTTGAGGAAGTGTGGCCACCAAGTTATCATTAGCATGAATTAATCCTCCATCAAGTGTGCATGTAACTTTAATAGCCATTAACATGTGCATTAGTTCCTAATTGTACATCATGGAAAGTGGGTAGGTGGGGTCCTCCAGGATTCATGAAATGAATTGTTTCCATCTTCATTTGCTTGTATTCTCTTATGCATGCATAATTTCCATGAAGCCTTCATCAAATTTTCATTCAAATTCCTACAAATAAAAATAAATGCACAAATAATTATTCTCAAAATAATATATGCACAAAAATGACCATTTTTCCCCTATATGAAGATGAATAAATGACGATTTGAAAATAATTTGAATTTTGGTTTAAACATGTTAAAACACCCAATATGCTCACTTATTTAATTAAATTCGATTAAATATAGAGGTAAAAATATGCACATATACGTGCATATCATGAATTTATTTCCCTAAAAAACTCAAGACTCAAATACCCAGGTTCTATTCCAAAAACTTTTTGAAATGGAACTCTATATTTGAATCATAGAAAATATATACATATAGCCTGAGTAACTCCAAAATGATATTAAGGAACTGGGTAATACCAAAAAGTATCGTACATTCCCTTACCAAGAAGGGTAATACTCAAGAGAAGTGCTTGCCATCCGAACACATCCCTTCCACAATTTTAAGTTATTTTCGAGCCACTCGAACTAGTTAACTTAAAAATATTTCTTTTATTTCAAAATCTCATTTTTGAAACAATACTTTACATTTTCCAAATGAAACATTTATCACCCACTTGCTTTGGGTTCGTTTGGGTTAGAACTTGTTTCGATTGTATAATGAGAAAGAGAATAATTTACTAAGTGCACTATAACTTTCACATAGACAAACATCTGATCGTTAATTAGAAGATTATTCCAATTATCACAAAACAAGTCGAGACTCATTCCCCCTAACTAATCCAAAGAAAATATTTCTTATTTAACATTTTCACATCTAAAAATTTAATTCTTGAACCAAAATTTCTTTCAAATAATATTATTTTACTTTTCAAAACCTTGAAAATCCTTTCAAAAGCCTCAGGATTTAAGTCCTTAAGTTTCCTACTTAAATTCTTTTTAATCAAAAGACACATCTTAAAAATTCATTTTATAAGATAAACCTTTATAAAACCATATTTCAAATATTTGTTTCAAAATATTCTAACTCTTTTATTTTTTTATAAACATCCTTTATTAAATCAGTTTTTACCCTAGCATTAACATCGAACGCCTTATAGTCAAATTGGATAACTTAATTCACAAGGTGTTCATTTCAATGTTTTTCTCGGTTTCTATCTACCCAAACTATGATTTTTAAAAGAAAGATTGCAGATGATTCTACAAACATAGCTAATGCTCAAGACTGGGCGAGCATGACTAATCAAACTCTATATGATAACAATTAAATATTATCAACTCCTAACAACCACACATCAAAATTAACTATACTTTATTTTTGAAAACCATTCCTTATATATAAAATATATTCTAGGTAAAATTATTTCATTTACCCAATTTCGAAATAATACTATGTCAGTTGGTTTTGATTAAGTGTTTAGGAATCCCTATCGACAACGTTGATCAAGCGCGTCGAGCAGAACTCATAACCTACTCAACAGATCAAATAACACAGTATAAAACATTTTTATGTCACTAATAAATACGCGCTCATATATAATATACACTACAAAAATAATAATAAGGCATTCCATTACCTTATCTCTTAATGAGTTTCCCCACTAAATCCAAGGTTCTCCCTTAACCTTGTGCTTTGATACCAAATGTAACGAACCACCTTTTCGAACCTCAGAAGTCGATACTAATATATCCACAATATTCACGTGCTGAGCAACCAAGTGCCGAAAAGACATATTGTTAGGGGAAAGAAGAAGATAGAATAAATAAGAAAGGAGAAACTAAACTATCATAAAATCTCACAATGCAATGTTATAATCAATATAATTCTTTACAAAGTCATTTCCAAAATGATACATCAGAGTTTTACTAAGATAATCTACCCTAGGACGGTTATAACAACCTGTAGCTACCTAACAAATACAGTATACATAAAAAACGGCAGAAATAAGATAATAACTAGCTATCATGAAGCTTGCTTCAACTTCTTCAAAATGTATCCATAGAAAACCTGTACTACTTGGCTGCTCATAAAAATTTGAGCACCCAAGATTTTTAAGGAAAGAAAATAAAACTCTGGGTTAGACATGGGTTTGGTGTGAGTAACTCAAAGCAACTGGATTATTACTTTTAAAACTCTTTTAAAATCAAGGGTATCTCCTAAGACCACACTGCACATAAACACAGACGGGTTTTTACCTTACGATAACCAAAACACTTTTATTATAGAATTCTAGTGATATTATAATAATGTCTAGGGTTTAAAGTATTTAGTAATAAAGTAGCTGTGATATGTGTACAAGACAGTAATTCTAGATATACAATAAAAAATCGTAGGCTCGTATTGGAGAATGGATTTCCAACAAATCGCAAGGTAAGAGACTACCTTTCGAAAATCTGTACACCTCTAGATAAAATGCACAGCGGGGTAAGAAAACCTTTAGACCCCTGCCATTACAGGACAGGCTTTCCCTTGAACTGGGTAGTACCAAATACGATCACCCCTTGGTTGCAATCAATAACCAAAAATGAGCCTGAAGTATACTTAGAGATATCAACACTATATTTTGGAATGATCATACCCTAATGGCGACCCACATGGCCCTGTACATCTACCCTGTTTTAACCATTACCGGGAATGTGAGGCTTGAGAGGCTATGCTCTTAACATTTAGCAATCCATCTTGGAATGCTAACACTGCCCTCAAGGAAGAAATGCAATGCTAGCATTCATCCATATAACTTCGTTCAGGGTCTGAATAAAACCAAAGGCTCTTCAAGGAGCATTGTCTTTAATCATCTTAAGATGTCTTCCTTCGAATGCATATGTTGGTTCGGAGTGGTTTTTGGATAACATATCTAATCCAGTCTCTCCAAACCACCAACAATAATTTCCGATTGACTCATTTCCGGTTCTTTTGGAAGTATATAACAAGTTTTAGAGTCCTCACTAGGGAACTCAAATATACAATCATACTTACTGAGCCAAAACAGGTCAAGATTTGTTAGTCGTTTATTTAACTATCAAATAAACAAACTACAACAAATTCGGGGATTTAATTATCCATAGCAATAAGTAAGCCTCAAAATAAATCTTTCATTTATTTTAAATCCCTTTACAAAACGTTTATCAAAACATTCATATACTTATCTCACTGACACAAGTATATTCACAAAACATTTGTGAAAGATTTCTTATTTCAAAATCATATTAAAGGATAAAAAAATATTATTTAAATGGGAAGATAAAGATAACCTCAAAACAATATTCCTTCGGTGTTAAGTGTGGAATGAACGTACATACCACCAAAAATAGAAGGTTGGTTAAAGGAAATCAAATCTCAATTTTTTTATAAATTTCCTTCAATAAATCCTTTTAACAAATCTCTTTTGTTTATGAAATCTCCTTTACTTAAGTTCCAAACCCACTTACAAAACTCTTTATAAACCACCAAGTTAATTTACAAAACTCTTTTATAAATATCAAAACTATTTATATAACTCTTTATAAATCTCCAAAATCCTTTTATAAAATTTCTTTATAAATATTCAAAACCCTTTATCAAACTTCTTTTATAAATATCCAAATCATTTATAAAAACTATTTTATAAATATTCCTTATTTAAAACAAAAATTCTTTAATACACTTAATCAATTAGGTTCCTTTGATAAACAAAACGAATATTTAATACTAAAATCATTACTTAACTTGAAATCGTTATTAAAAGTATGATTGACCTTAAAAATCAGAAAGAAGCTTAGTGACCACAATGGTTCTCATTCAACTGAGTTTACTTTTCAATCTATAACATAGGTATTTACATAATAAGTAGATATGTATAAGAGAATCAGCTAATAAAAATCAATCATATAAGTAAATGTCCAAGTTACTAAAATAACAGACAGGGATTTATTCTGTTAATGAATGTCCACATAATCAAATAATTTACAATTTAGCATAACGGTGTTTTATTCCTAAATGGTCCACACAATTTAATTCAACTTAGTATAACTAGTTCACATTCGTTTGGTTCTAAATGTCGTAGACAAGAGATCCCTTGGTTGAAAATTAATTCACTTATAAAAGAAATTCGACTTAAGACATAACCAATAAAGTTTAAAATAACTTTTAATAATAAATATTAATTTAAATTATAAATTAAAGCTTAATTATAAATAAAAGATGAATGAAATCTTAATATATCAAAATTTAATCAAAATTAAACCTTAACTAATCTTAGTTAAGTCCTAATTAATTAATGATTATACCTTAATTAATTAATAGCTAATTAAATAATCAATCTCCAATTAAATAATAATTAATTAAATAATAATTAATTAAATAATTAACCTTTAATTAAATAATAATTAATCAAAATAATTAAACTTGATTAATATAAAAGTTAATACCTAATTACCTATTAACTTTCTTAATCATTAATTAAAACTTCCTTAATTAATTAATAATAAACTTACCAAGGTGATACTAATTAATTACTAATTACTTAACATAATTACTAATTAATTAATAAATATTCTTAAGTAATAAATTAATTAATTATCAAAACATACTTAATTAAGTAATAATTAACTTATATGCTTAATAACTTAGTTTGAAAATGGTTTTTCAAAAACATTTAAAAGAAAAACTTTTAAAACTTGAAAATCATTAAATTCCCCGAACTACATGCATAGCGACTATCGGTATGGGTATAATAACTTAGAATTACTTTTCTAAGCTACTATCCAAAGCTTTATTTTTCGCTTTTGATTACTTTTAAATCATTTGAAAGAGCTTTGAAAACTTTAACTAAAGTTCGAAACTAAAATAAAATAAAACATTTACTAAATCAAAACTAGTTAATGATTTGATTTCCAAAATGGATCTCAAGTCCTTTTCAATATCTCAAGTTCTAACTTCCAAACCATTTAATCACATATCCAAGATTATGAATACTAAATAATATCATCAATATGCATCACAAAGATCACAACTCTAAATCCAAACACACCACTTTAATCCTTCGAATCAAGTCAAATGCTAAAACACAAGCTATCACATACATATACATCCAAACCATATCATAATCCAAACATTAACATCATATATAAATAACAAATGAGCATCATATATGCAAAGGCAGTATCTTTTCGAAAGTTAGAAGTTTACTCACCGAAAATTTGCAAAACCCTTTTGAAAACTTGAAATAACTTTAGAACTATGCAAAACTTGATCTTTGTACTTAAAATTTGGAAATAGGCTCAGACATGGTAGAGTATAGCTTGGCCATGACATGTATAGGTGAGGTGTGGACCTGTTTTAGAGAGGTGAAGGGACTTCGGATAAAGTTGAATTCTCAAAACTGGACCAAAATTTGGTCATCTTCTCATGGATTTTTGGCTATGCTACTCTTGGAATTAATTACTCAATTGGGTATTATTTTGAGGGAGATACGATCAAAAGATGAAGAAGTATTTTCGGACTTGAAAATATGGGTTCGAAAACACCCTACAAAGAAATGATAGTTTTGACATGGCTAAGCTCAAATTTAAAGAAGTGGTACAAATAAAAGTTGTAGCCATTGGAATTTTCTATAATTCCAAAATAAAATTTCTCCATTAGGAAAAGAGATGAGGAAGATATGATAATATAAATAGGAGGAAAATTTTGAAGAAGTGAAGGGCTATTTATAAGCAAGAGAAAAAGTAAATTACCTGAATGCCCTTGTCCTTTACCCTCCACTACCCACTTGCCACCTCGCTTAGCCTCCTCCATCTCATGTACTCATGATCAAGCCCTTTTTCCCTCTTCTCATTTCCATGCAAACATGTTTAACTACTCTTTATACTTAATGTTTCTAATGATGTGAATTTATATTTTAAATTTTATATACTTAGGCATGAATACATATGCATACACTAATACACATATATACATATACTAACTTATTTACAAATGTATATACTTATGCTAAAGAGTTCACAACCTTTTCGATAACTTTTAGCCAACGAAAAGTCAAAATTTCGGAAAATGAATTCCGATCACATTTTCGATCTTTCTTCGAACTAAATATTTTTATAAACAAATTTGGAAAACTATTTCACCATTATTATTCATTAGTTAAAATATTTTTATTTCAATTATAAAATCAATTATTTGAATATTTAAAATTAATTAAATATCCATAAATGAAAGCAGTGAAATTCTGGGTCATCAGAGCAAACGTTGGTATTTTTAAAATTTCATAGAATATGATAACCAGTCTATTTTATTATTGTTTTGTGATCATGTCGTATTTGTTGTGCATGATTATATTTTTATTTCTATCGTTAGTGAGTCGTACGCTAATGAAATACCACGTAATGAAGTGCCAAAAATTATAGAATAAAAAAATCCTCACACATAAGACTTTTCTTCATTTTCTTTCCTTCCTTTTACTTTTCACCTTTCTCTTTTCCATTAAATGAAAAATAGCCACCTCCTTTAAAATTCTAAATCAAGAAGTAGGTTTCATGTAAAATCATGAAACCAGATCTATTGAACTCGTGAGAGTATAGGCTTCAAATCTATATAGAGTTTTGAGGGTGTGGTCGAATTTTAGGAGGAGCAACGTGGTGAGGCCGCAACTAGGGTTATGGAATGTTGAAGATTTAGGCATTGATTTAGGAAACAAAGATCACCGTTAAATTTCTCGTGTCGAATATCACCTTCTTTTCAAATCACATCAACTCCGGTCGAGTATTGATGGAGAAAAATTTTGAGGGTGGGATGAGCAGCTTCCAGGTCATATGGAGGAGGAGGAGATCGATCCCGTTGTCATGGTGTTCATTGCGAAGCACTTGCGAAGAGAGAGTCATTGGAGGTGGTTTCATGCAATTCTGTGGACTAGAGGAGGAGATTCGAAGGAGAGAATGTGATGTCCACAATCTTGCATGTAAAGGTCATGCACAAGTAATTAGAATGGGGAAGAAGAAGGTTTTAGGGGTAATTAAGGTTTGATTAAGGGATTAAGTTAATTAATTACAAATTTTAATTCAAAAACTTTAAATTGAATTACTTCTACATATGACATCCAATCGAAATGCAATCTTTTGCATTGCGCTCATAGGAGCGTTATCTATGCACTGAAGTTGGTTTCATGAAGTTTTGAGCAAGTGGAATTTTTAGTAAAAATCAAACGACGTTCGATTTTAGACTATTCAGGACCGCATAATCGTCAATTGGAATTTTGGTGAGCTAACTCACATGTGGATGAACTCTATATAATATATGGTAGATATAAATCATCATTTTTGTGTTTGAATGATTTATTTGTTTGGTTTGGTAATTTTTGCTGGGCAAAGCGAATGACATATAAAATGAAATACAGAAAATTTTATAGGGGAAACTGGATTCCTCGCCGTTGTGATTTTAAATTTCAATTACATACTTGTTATATAATTTGTTGAATGTCTAAACTTGGTAGTTTGGCCATATTAGACATGATTTTAATATGTTGAAAAGTTGAATATTTTTTGTGATAAAGTTATAGCATTGTTTAAGTGCTATGGTAGCTATTGACGTCATTATAGTATTTTGGAAATACTATTTTTTTTTAATTTAAAAATGATTTTGATTCAAGGTATTATTTTAAGTCTTATTTTTGGAATTATTTATGATATTTTATTTAGAAATATTTTTTGAACTTCTCCATATTACTCCAACCTTTTTGGAAATGTTTTAAAAGTATTTCGAAAAGTATTTATTTTACAGAAAAGTTAATACAATAACGAAAGTTTATTTTAAAAGAAAACGGGGAATTTATCTTTTGTAATAAAGTGATTCTATCTTAAAAGGAAATAAAATATTTTAGAATAAATATTTATGAAACGTTTTATGTAAAATGGTGTAGACAAAGAATAGATTTATAATGGTACTTTATAACTAAAAGAATAGGTTTATAAATGATATTTTATCAAAGAGAAATTATATCATTTTTATAAAAAAAATTGAGAAAAATGTGTGATCCTCTACAGGAGAGGAGAGCACACATGCACATATATATATAACAACAACAGTAAAGGAACTGCCAAAAAGCCTGGCAGGTAGTAAAAGAACTCCCCGTACAAAAAAAAGAAAAAAAACCTCCCAAACTCCTAAGAAATTGAACACCAACCCTAAAGAGACAACACCATCCGGGTACCAAGACCAAGAGCGACACCAAAAGAGCAGCAGCCATCTGAAAAAAATTCCGCAACCGCAACCTCAACAACTAAGCTGAAACATCACAATAAACAACATCTACACAAACCACGGACTAACTCCAGAACAACAAAATCACAATAAATCCACCAATAACTCGACAACCGTCAATCAAAAGACTTAAACACCTTACGATTTAAACAAGGACTTCTCCTAATATTATTAGCTGAATATCTCATTTTATTTCTTCACTTCAATTTGGCTTCACGAATTAAATCTCTAGCATGGGCAGGAGAACGAGGAAATTTACCTAAAGCCGCAAGAAAAAATACATGACAAATCTGAAACCCTCGGTCCAATAATAGACAGCTTGATAAGATTGCTGCAAATTGGAACTCTCCAAATCTCCCCCCTCATTGCTAACAATAAAATTGCTCTCGAAACCACTTGCATCTTGAATAATAGAAAATACACCCTCTGACTCGTTCACTTCTCTAAAATTAATAGGCTCAATCACTTCTTCAAAAACATTATTCAAATGAACATTAAACTCCAACGAATATTCCAATCCATTAACCAACAATGGAATACCAAACTTAAATCCAAAAACATCCCAAGGAATAACAAATTGAGGCACCAACATATAATAAAAATCAAAATTAAAACTCCCAACGGTTTCAAAAAACATGAGACCATCCTTGCAAAAAACAGTTTCCCTTATCTTCGCCTCAGGTGCAGTATATCTAATAGTAGAAAAAACAATAACCCCTCTAGATTCTGAAACTGACACAACAACTCATGAGTCTTCATTCAAAACTTTTTTACCGAATATCTGCATCTTTTATGAACCAGTTGTACTATGTGACGCAACAAACTTGCTTGCACATTTAGATATGGCAGACTTAATAAAACCAATAGATCTAACCAACTTCTTTTCCACATTATCTCTTAATGACTTACCTGAAGAATCAAACAACTCATCAATATCGATAAAGGATCCACCCTCCTCTTCGTTCCCAGAAAAACCAATTGATTCAGATGAACAAAAACCATTTAAACAAGGTTCACCACAAAGGTACTCATCTGAACCACAACCTTTTATCTTATTAACTTCCTCAACATAATCTGAAGAATGAAGCTCTCCACCAGTTGCAAGATTACACTGATGAAAACTAACAACTACCACATTATCCCGATCATCAACAATCTTAAATCGATCCTTACCAGCCTCAACACAAAAACTAGAAATAGGAACAAAATCATCTAAATAATCACAACCCATAGAAAAAACTTCCAATAGAATTTACTGTAATCTCATTATTATCCATGCCAGATGAATCGGAACATCTGAATTGGAAACATCACCATAAAACTATCCACCAATTCATGGTTATGAGAATAACAATCACTAACACCAGGATCCAATATAAACATGTCAGCATGAATATCTATATTCGAGTCAGTTACATATAACTTCTCAATATCCATCCACTGTAATTCCACCAAATCACAAACAACATTATTACTTTTCAAAAAATCTTTAGCTTGAAACCCATTACAATTATCATAGTTCGAGTACTTACCAATGTTGTCGGTAGTCAAGCAATCGAAGTGCCAAAAAACTTTGTTGAATAGATAGGAACCTTCCTCCATATTTCCTACACAACTATCCAAGAACAAGCCCCTTAATCTCAAGAAATCAAGAACAAAAGAAAAATGGTGATCTTTAATACTCATGGGCTTCAAGTAAATAGAATCGAAATAAGGAAAGACAGACTCTTTATTAAGAAAAGGGTTGAAATTCAAAGGGCATGGCGATCTCTTGTGACCTACCACTCCACATTCCAAACAACGAATTGAGTTAGAACAGTCTTTGATCTTTTGATTTTTATCTCAACACCGATAGCAGCAAAAACCCCTTTTCCAATTAGAATAATGAGCTTTTTGGGATTGAGTTTGAGATAACCTATCTCTTCCATTAAACGAAAAAGATTTGAGACCAGGATTCACACGACGTTGTGATAAAGGTGGATATCTGAATTCTGGGTGAAATTCGAAAGAAAATGAAAATCGCTCGCCATTTTCTTGAGCTCGATAGTTTGAGTGCATCTTCATTGACCGCGTTTGCATTTTTAAAAATATATTATCAATTTTATAAATTGGAATAGTAAATCACATTTATGAATTTATAATGATATATTGAATGATCATTTTATGAAAAGTATTTACTCTTATCTTAAAACCAAAGATGTGTGATAAGTATAGGAGTTTTATAAATAAATTTAGAGATTTATAAAAGGACTTTATAAATAGAAAAGAGATTTATAAAAGGTGTTTTATAAATAAAGTTAGAGATTTATAAAAGGATTTTATAAATAGAAAGGAGATTTGTAAAAGGAGTTTATAAATGTAAAAGCGGTTTATAAAAAATGGAGTTTTATAAAAGGAATGAGAATTGATTTCTATAAATGATCATTTTTAATTCTGGTGGTATGGAAAGTATTATTTTCATACTTAACACCAAATTCCAAGGTAGGAAAACTTATCCTTATCCTGAGAATTAAGAATGTAAGTCGAGGCAAGGATAGTTTTCTAACTTATCCGACTTTATGGTTAATCAAGGGACTGCACAAGTTTAAAATCGGGAAGTAGTGGTACGTATATTTGGTCTAATTTACATACGATCCATTTACTTACACCCAAAGGAAAGTGTTTTGGGTTTATGGTTATCGATGTTTTAAATGACAGTTGTTTTAACCCAAAGAATTATGGTTTTGGAAGTGAAATCTTTCTTAAGATTTTGTGAATACACTTATAACGTTGAGATAAGTATATGGTTACATTTTCCAAGTATTGAAAGTGTAGTGTTTTTTGAATAAATGTATACCGATGATATATATATATATATAAGCACTAAAAGACTATAAATAAATAATGAATGAGTAATATACATATCTATATCTTTGTAAAAGTATTTTGATACGAGTATTTCCAAAGTGTTTTAACTAATGAAGGGATTAATTATATAAAGAGGCTTAGGGCTTTCTTGTGTGCTTAATTAGGCTTGGTTTCCATCTGAAAATAAATCTTTGATTTGATTGTTTACTTATTTGATAGTTAAATAACCAACTATCAAATCTTGGCCAGTTTTGAAACTATCGATTATTGGTTCGGAGAGACCGGGATCGGATAAGTATGAGTTATACGAAAACCAATTCGAACTGGCATAAGCATTCGAATTTAAGACGTCTTAAAGATGATGGAAGTGAAGACAGAGTTCTTTGAAGTGCAAGGACTACTTGCTACTAATCTTAAGGATGTAGTAGAAGTTGTGCCTTCGGTTTGTTCATATCCTGAACAAACTGTATCGATGAATGCTAGCATTGCATTTTTGCCTAGGAGACAATGTTAGCATTCCAAGTGAGATTTGCTAAAAGGTAAACCGTAACCTCAAGCCTTACACCTGAAAATGACTAAAATAGGAAGATGCAACGGGGCTATGTGGTTCGCTACCATTGGGGTATGATCATCACTTGTATGTAGATCGATATTTATGCATTATGTATGCTGAGCCCTCGGAATGGTTTGTCAAGTTAGCAGCCGGAGCGGTGATCATATTCGGTACAATCCAGGAAGGGATTGGCTGGTTCTATATTGGTAGAGGTGCGAGGTCTGCAGCCATAGTATATTTTATCTAGAGGTGTACTGTACAGAAGGTAGTCCCTTACCTTGTCATTGTTGGAATCCATTTTCCACTACGTGCCTTATGGATTTAGTTGTAGACCAAATGTGTTGGGATGTGAGATGCAAGCATTTCAGCTATGTTAAAAATTTATTTTAAATCCTAGACATTATTATAATATCACAAGATTTTCTGGTAAAAATGGTTTGGTTATCGTAAAGTAAAAACATGTTCGTATTTATGTGCGACGTAGTTTTACGAGATACCTTTATTTTTGAAAGGTATTGTAACAATAAAAATTCATATGATTTTTGTTCCTCACGCTAGTTTACCAGATTGATCCGGACGTTATTTTCTTATAATGCTCGAGTCAGCCCCAAGCATATTTCAAGATTTAGCTATGGATGCTTCGGAGCTTTAGGAGACGAGTTGGATGCCTCCATGACGTATTCACTATCTTTATTTACGCTGCATTTCTTGTTTTGTATTTATCAGCATTTGTGACGACAGCTGTTACAATTATCTAGACTGATAATAGGTTAGTTTATTCTGATTGATGTATGTATATTACAGTTTTCTTTTGTAAAGATCATGTGTATATTATATTTTACTTGCTATGATGTGGTATTCTGTTCTGTCTTTTATTTTTTTTCATCCCGACAATCTATCTTTCTAGCACTCGAATGCTCGGTAGGTGAACACTGTGGATATATTAGTGTCAATTTTTGAAGGTCGAAAAAGCAGATCATCGCACTTGGCATCAAAGCTTAGGTTAAGCAAACTTCTGGGCCTTGGTGGGGTAAACTCATTAAAGATAAGGTTAGTAACACCCTAGAATAAGTTTGAGTGTGTATACTTGAGAGCGAGTATTGGTTAGTGCTATAAAATTGTTTTATATTATGTTGATTGATCTGTTAAGTGGTTTATGAATTCTGATCGAGACATGGAATGTCACGGTATTGGTAGAGTTTCTAAACACTTGAACAAGGTAAACTAACACATTTTTTGAAATTTGGTAAATGAAACAATTTTACCTAGGATTATATTTTATATATAAAATAATAATTTTTGAAAAATTTATATATATTTATGATGTGTTTATCTGTTAGAAAATGATAATATTAGATTATTATCATTTATTTTGATTAGTTGTGTACCAGTTTATGACTAGTTTTACATTTTCCTGCTTGAGTTGGGCAAATAGTAACTTGTGAGGATATTGAAATGAACTGCTTGTGAATTAAGTTTCATAGTTTTACTACAAGGCTTTCGGTGATAATGTTGGGTTAAAATTTAATTTTAATGAAAAGTTGTTTATTATAATATAAATAAAGATATACATTTGTGAAATGATTTTATATAAGAAAGTGAATTATATAAGTATGGTTTTTAAATATAGTTTATAAGTAAAAAGGATTTAAACTGAGAATTTAAGAAATTAAATCCTAGAGTTTTGAAAATTGTTTTTTAAAGTTTGCAATGAGAAAATACTATTATTATTTGAAAGTATTTATGAATATGAATATTTTAAAAGGAGTTTGAAGAAGTAGAAAGCACTGGACTCACTTCTTCCATTGGAAAATAATTCTTGTGTTGACTAAAGCATCATCGACATTCATTTTCGAGTTTCAAAGTGAAGGATGCTACCATGGTAATTTACTATAGAGTTATATTGGTAAATTAGATCTTGATTTAAAAATCCTAAAGGTATGATTTGATATACTAAAGTTATAAGTATGTATTATTATTTCAAATTGATTTGAAATAAAACCCAATGTTTAGTTCTTAATTTGTCTATTAAATTATTTTATGGACATATGTATCCTATGCATTAGGGTAATTTGCTTTATACATCTCATTATGATATGTTGGTTGGTAGTTTTCATTTCTTGAAATGAAAAGGAATTTTCGGCGATTTGGGACAGTTGAAAACTTCCGAATCAATTGAGAACTCGAAGCTAAGTGTTTTTGGGAAAACATAAGAAAAATAAGTTTTCATAACTTATAAATTTGAGAAGATAGTTAGTTAAAACAAGTTTTAAATTGGTTGAACACCCAGGTCAAGTAAAGCAAATTGATATTATGTATGTACCATTAGGATGTAGAAGACTGTTATATGAATATGAACTCAAGTATGGAATGCTTTTAAAATAAAGATATGTCCTTATGAAATGTTTATAAAAACTTAAGTACCGTTTTATGAAAAAGAATTCATAAATGATTTTAGTATTAAATGAAATACTATTGGTGTAAATAAGTGTGAATTAAAAATAACTGGTGTAGTTAAGAAACCAATGGAATAAATATGTAAATTGTACGTAGATCATTTTATTCGCATAACTGTTCTTGATAGAGATTCGAGTATATGATTTCGAGGTGATTTACACCGATCCAAAAAAGAACTTTTCACTCCATTCTTGATGGTGAACATTTGATGTGAATTTTTGATATAATTCTGAAGTTTTTTATCACAATATATAGGTCTGCCAATGGATGCTTTCGGATGCAGATAGTGTCATATCCACATCCGCATCCAAAATCATTTTCGGATATCCGTATCCACAGATACGGACGGATATCGGTTAATTATCCTAGCCGCTAGCGACCGATAAATCAAGAATTATAAAAAGAAAATTTAGTTTAACATAAATATTTTTCAATCCTATTGATTATAAAAGTGTTAAAAATTAACAAATATGATAATAATAAATAGCTTTGAGCAGCTAATAAGCATTAAGTGCATATAATATAAACTACTAACCTACTAAAATAGTGTACGAATATCTTTTATTGCACTAAAATATACATTGACAGCCCTAACAGTATATAGCTATGTAAGGAGAATGGAGCTTTCTAATCAAGGAACTGGATCAGAGTCCACACTAGGGAAGTCGAGTGAGCAATACTAGTTTAGAAGTGGAATTTATGTGATCGAACAAGTGGTTGGATTTGATATTGCATACGAATGACATATGTACATTGTATGGGTATTAATGTAGTTGTATGCTTCTTACATTAGAAATGCAAGTTATATGGTTTGATGTGGCATCTTATGTAAGATGATTGCTACATATGATTTAGCATGCTTAGATTCATACATATGATAGATGAGTCATTGTATTGTTTCTTTTGTCGTGTTTAATTCTCTTTTGGTAATTTAAGTTAGATTCAGGTATAAGGAAGCAAAGGCTAGCTTGTCACTTTTGGTTTCATGAGTAAAGTTTGATTGCTTGATAAATGGTACGTATGTACGTTCAACGGTTGTTTTTGCTATGTGACATACACACTCTATAATTATATCATAAGTATATATTGTTGTTGTGTTGTCCCCAGATACGGGAGGTCCTAGATATAGGCCTATATTGATATTGTGATTTTTTTCAAACCTGGCCATGTAAAGGAGGTGCTGTTGAAATTTTTCGTAACATAGGGGACTTTAAAAGCCTAATAACCCATTTTAATTGATTTATTTTAAAAGCTTAAGGGTTGGAATTTCGGAGACGAAGTTCTTTAAAAGGGGAAGAATATAACAAACCGCAAATTTTAACGTTCAAATAAGAATATTTAATTTATTTAAATATTCAAATTTGATTCAAATATTATAAATGTAAGAAAATCAATTGTTGATAAAATGACTTGTTTTTTATTGACATATTTTTAAATAAATTTATATGATTTTTCCATAATTTTTAATTTGAAAAATATTTAAACTATTGTTTGATGAATTTTGCAGTAAACATTGGTATTTTTGAAATTTCACATAATAAGATAGCAGTGTATTTTATTATTATTTTGTGATTGTGTCGCATCGTTGTGTGCGATCGTATTTTTATGTCCGCCGTTTGTGATTCGTACACGATCGAAGCACTGTAGAGCGAAGTATTGGAAATTATAAAATAAACAAAACCCCATACATAAGAATTTTCTTCATTTTCTTTCCCCCATTTTACTTTTCACTTTTCTCCTTTCCAGTAAATGAAAAAGGGCCACCTCTTTTGAAATTCAAAATCAACAACTTTCACGTAAAATCACAAAATTGGATCCATTAGATTTCGTGAGAGTAAGGGCTTCGAATTTATATAGACTTTGGGGGTATTGTCGAGTTTGGGAAGGAGCGACGCGGTGAAGCCATGACGATGGTTAGGGATTGTCGAAGATTTAGGCTTCGATTGAGGAAACAGAGATCACCGTTGCATTTCTCATGTTAAATATAACCTTCCTGCCAAAGCTCGTCAACTCTGATTGAGTATTGATGGGTGCGACATTTTGAGGGTGGGATGAGCTGCTTCTAGGTCGCATGGGGGAGGAGGGGATCAAGTTCGTTGTCTTTGGTGTTCATTGCAGAGTACTTGCGAAGAGAAAGTCGTCGGAGGTGGTTTTGTGCGAATTCGTGGACTAGAGAAGGAGAATCAGATGATAGAAGAGGATGTGCACAATTGTGTGCATACAGGTCATGCATAGGAAATTGTAATGGGGAAGAAGGAGGTTTTAGGGGTGATTAAAGTTTTATTAAGGGATTAAGTCAATTAATTACAAATCTTAATTCACAAACTTATAAATTAAATAACTTTTGCATACGAGGTCCAATCGAGAACGCGGTCTTTTGCATTGCACTCGTTACAGTTTTATCTACACATCAGAGTTGGTTTCGTCAAGTTTGTAGCAAGTGGAATTTTTAGCTAAAATTGAACGACATTCGATTTTCGACTATTCGGGACCGAATAAGCGTCAGTTTGAATTTTGATGAGTTAACTCACCTTCGGATGAACTCTATATGATATATAGTATATATAATTATCGTTTTTATGTTTGAATGATTTATTTGTTTGGTTTGTTTAAATTTTCACTTTGAAAAGCGAATGACATGCAAATAGGGAATTTTATAGAGGAATCCATATTCCTCGCCGTTGTGATTTTAAATTTTAGTTATATACTTATTGTACAAATTGTTAAATGTCACAACTTAGTAATTTGGCCATATTGATTATGACTTTGATATGTTGAAAAGTTGAACCTTTTAAGTGATAAATGTAGCAGCAGCATTGGTTCAGTGCTCTGGTAGTTATTGGCATCATTATAGTATTTTGAAAATACTATTATTTGTTGTTTTGATTTGAAAATGATTTTCATTTGGAGAATGATTTTAAATCTTGCTTTTGGAATTTTCTATGGTATTTTATTTAGAAATTGTTATTGAACATCTCTATTTTACTATTACTTTTTTGGAAATTTTTAAAAGTATTTAGTTATAAAAAAGTTAATATAATAATGGATGTTTATTTTAAAAGAAAAAGGAAATTTTATCTTTTATAATAAAGTGATTCAATTTTAAAAGGAAATAGAAATATTTTGAAAAATATATTTGTAAAACGTTTTACATAAAATGTCATGTAGAAAGAATAAATTTATAATGGCATTTTATAACTATAAGTATAAATTTATAAATGATATTTATAAAAGGTAATTGATATAATTTTTATAAATTGGAATAATAAATCACATTTGTGAATTTATAATGATATATGGAATGATCGTTTTATGAAGAGTATTTAGTCTTATCTTGAAACCGAAGATTTGTGATAAGTATAGAAGTTTTATAAATAAATTTAGCGATTTATAAAAGGAGTTTATAAACAGAAAAAGAGATTTATAAAAGGAGTTCGATAAATAAATTTAGAGATTTATAAAAGGAGTTTATAATAGAAAGAGATTGATAAAAGGAGTTTATAAATAGAAAAGAGATTTATAAAAAAGGTTTGTAAATATAAAAGAGATTTATAATAAAAAGTGAGTTTTATAAAAGGAACAAGATTTGATTTCTATAAATGATCATTTTTAATTCTAGTGGTATGGAAAGGATTTTTTTCATACTTAACACTAATTCCAAGGTAGAAAAACTTGTCCTTATCCTGAGAATTAAGAATGCATGTCAAGGCAATAATAGTTTTCTAACTTACCCGACTTCATTATTAACCGAGGGATAGCACAAGTTTGAAATCTGGAAGTGGTTGTATGTATATTTGGTCTAATTTACATATGATCCATTTACTTACATCAAAAGAAAAGTGTTTTGGGTTTATGCTTATCAATGTTTTAAATGACATTTGTTTTAACTCAACTAAGTGTGGTTTTGGACGTGAAATTTTTCTTAAGATTTTTGTGAATATACTTATACCGTTGAAATAAGTATATGGTTGCATTTTCTAAGTATTGAAAGTGCAGTGTTTTGTGATTATATTTATATCGATGAGATAAGTATATGAATATTTTTCTAAGCATTGAAAGAGTATAAATAAATAGTGAATGAGTAATATACATTTGTATATATTTGTAAAAGTATCTTGGTAGGTGTATTTCCAAAGTGGTTTAATTAATGAAGGGATTAATTAAAAAGGCTTAGGGATTGCTTTTATGCCTAATCAAGCTTGGTTTCCATGTGAAAATAAACCTTTGATTTGATTGTTTGCTTATTTGATAGCTAAATAACCGACTATCAAATCTTGGACAGTTTTGAAACTATCGATTGTTGGTTCGAAGAGACAGGAATCAGATATGTATGAGTTATCCAAAAACCACTTCGAACCAGCATATGCATTCGAATTTAAGACATCTTGAAGATCGTGGAATCAAAGACGGAGTTCTTTAAAGTCTTAGGGCTATTTGCTACTAATCCTAAGGATGTAATATAAGTAGAGTCTTCAGTTTGTTAATATCTTGAACAACTTATATGGATGAATGCGGGCATTACATTGTTATATGGAAGACAGAGTTAGCATTCCAAGTAGGATTTGCTAAAAGGTAAATGTAGCCTCAAGCCTCACATCCAGAAATGACTAAAACATGGAAGATGGAGAAAGACTATGTGGTCTGGTACCATTAGAGTATGATCATCACTTATATCCAGATCAATATTTATGGATTATGTATGCTGGGCCCTCTTAATAGTTTGTAAAGTTGGCAGCCAAGGTGGTGATCATATTCGGTACTATCAAGAAAGGGATGGTGTAACATCCCCAATCTTAGTTAACATTAACATTATTCGGGACATTTAATTAGATAGATTAAATAGAATAATATAAATGATTAAGAAGAACGAGATTCGAAAATATTAAGGTCATGCCTTAATGAACTAAGTAATTAGATCATTTTAAACTTAAAAAAAATTAAAGGATGTAAGTTAAGGGCAAAATAGGTTGATCCATCATTTATTCCTTAAACTCTCTCCCCCTCAAATCATTCTCATTTTTCACAAACTAAAAACAATCAAAAGCAAAAACATCAAGGCCAGCCATAACTCAAGCAAAGAAGAATGAAAACTAGGGATTCAAGGGAGAAGAAGCTTAGGGATACCAAAGCAACAACAAATCTCAACTCCAACAGTTAATCTAAGGTGATAATAAGTGATCTATTTCTATTTTTGCTTTTGAATTCAGTTATGAATACTACCTGAATGATTGATGTTTGTTTTACCAAGCTATGGTTGTTTAATCATTATTTGGATAGAATAATGGTTATTTGAATTTTTATGAAATGGTTTAAATGTGTTTTAAGCGTAAAACCTAAAATTTTAATCACCAAATGCTTTGATTTTCTAACATGTCATATAAAACATTATTTTGGAGATGGGTTTGTAGTTTCATAATTTTCCAAATTAAATTGAATATTATATGAATTTCCTAAGGAGGAAATAGCTTAATTTTGGGTTCTAATTATGAAAAATAATTAAATATAGCTTTTGGCTTCAAAATTTTACTATGGTAAATGGAAGGATATTCTCTAATTTTTGTGAATTTTTGGAATTTTTCCCAAGTGATTTTGATTTATTATGAATTTATTTCGCTAGATAAGCATTTAAAAGGATAATTATTTGGGGATATTAATTAATTATTTTAAATATGTTTTGGAAATTGAAATTTTAGTGCGGTAGTAATTCTGAAAAGGATTTGTAAGAAATTGTTTTATCCAATTGAAATTGGACAAGAAATAGGATAAGGTGAAAGGTTTTTGCTTAAAGTGGTAAAAATCGGTTTTAATAAGAATTATGACAGTGCCACACCATCCTAACGTCACCGAGCCTAAGACAAGGTCACATCCATGAATGTTGACTCAAAGTGAAAGAAAGCGTAAGATAGTTACTTCGTTATGTAATGTTTCCAAGTAGGCCGAAGTCGACCTCGTCGACAATATAGTATCGATGGCAAATGGTGTCTACATGATTTATCTAAATGTTTTATAAGCTTAATGTCGACGTCGATGGCGTTGCATGTTTTCGTCGCTCTTTTAAATGATGCCGCTCTTAGCTCTTCATTTGTTTTCCAAATAAAGGCAATGACATTGCGATTATGTCTTTAACTCTATATAAAAAGCTGCATAGTAGTTGAAGTAAATTAAGTGTAAAAGTTTTATAATGACGACGATGATCTTTGTTTTTGAGAAAAATGTGTGATCCTCTAAAATAGAGGAGAGCGCACATGATAAATATATATATCATAAGACAAGGTGCTGCCAACATGCCTGGCAGGTAGCTAATCTAAATACAAAAATCAAAGGAAAAAACTCAGGTACCCCTAAAATGAGCTCCGGCAATGCCAACGCCCATTACACCCCCAATACCGAGCTCTGGCATGGCCACCGCCCGATATTAAGGTGTTAGAAGTACCTAAAAAACTATGAAATAACCAATGAAACTAGAATCCAACTCTATCTAAGAAGGCAACTCCATGCTACTGACTCTGAAGGAATGGAAAAGAGAATGATATGAAATGGAATTGCGAATGATCTGGACTGTAAATACCTCTCTAAAGACTCAGTAAAACTGGAAGAAGTGCATAGCTGAATAGTGAATCCTCCTGAAAATAGAACTCTATAATGAGGATGAAGATGTACTAAGTAGAATCCCTCCCTGCATATAGCAATCTGCAAGCCACAATCCTGTGTACCTACAATAAGAAACTAACACCATATCTAGCCCTAGACCTGTATCTGAAACGGAACTAAAGAAAATAGTTAGAATGATACACATATATGTATATAAGTGAAACACAGTATGGTCCTTTGATCAGTAGGATGTTATGATACACCGTGAAATCATCATTTAAGTTTGAAAAAATATTAATACTACAATTATTAATGTCAAAAAAATTATTTTTATATTTAAATAGATTAATATTATAATTAACCTTATTAAGATATTCGTTAAATAGATTATTTTTAGCTAATTTATATTTAGGATTAGATATCCAATTAAAACAAAATTAAGAAATTATAAAAATCAATTTATTAAAATGACTATAATTATTTTTAAAAATTCTCTGATTTCTTTCAAACCAAATATACCAACAAATTATAATGATTAAAGTGTCAAGTAAAATATATTTTCCTTTTTGAACTTAAATCTAAAACTATTCAAATAATATTTTAGTTGTTATATTAAAGATAAAGATTTTAAGGATATTGTTCAGAATGAGATAAGTATCCATGCAATCATAGTATACATGTTTAATATCTTCAAAATGTAGATTACAAAAATAACATTTATTATCGATTTTCATATTTTTTTTCTTTTAAAAATTCTATATTATTCAGTTTTCCATGCATAATTAACCACCTGTGAATTTTAGATTTAGAATGAGAATTTGATTTCCAAATAAATTTAAAAGAGTTATTAGTTACACCCAAAAAATTAATAAATCTATAAAAAGAATTAGTAGTATATTTCTTGCTCTTATCCTATTCCCAATTAATATTATCATTATCAGTATTATATAGGTTTAATCTAGCATGAAGCAAAGCAAGCTGCCTAAGAGTTGAACCTACTAAAATTCTGTTAAAACTAAAATTCCAAGGGAGGTCATTTTTGGGAGAAAAAACTTCTATAATTAAAGCATCCTTAAAATTACAGATATCATATAGCTCTTTAAATTCTATCCTAAGAGGAGTAGCGGAATCCAATGATCTTTTAGTCGATATGTTTTAGTGTCGATGCCTCATAGCTACGGCATTGCACTTCTTTTTTGTATGCCGAAGAGGCTTACTTTTATGTTAACTAAAACTATTTTTATAAGAGGCGAGGAGGCCTATGTTTTAGGGGGTCGACGACCCTATGTCCTCGCCAGTTAGCCACATAACTTATAAACGTTTTAAGTTTTTTTTAATAGGTGGATAGCCTATAGTTATTGAAGGTCGACAACACCAATTTCGATATGAATTTTTCTTAAGCTTAAAGGAATTTAAATTTTGTCCTTGACCTTGGATAGAGATCGACATTGATTTAATAATACATGCATTATGTTTTGTTTCATTAACGATGAATACCCTTATGCTTCTACTTCAACGGAGTCATTGGGGACACTAATATAGATGAACTTTGACATTGATCTTTATTAACCTAATAAGGGCAGCAAGCCAATTGTTTTATGACTTCAATGTTAAACATTGGGGATACCAATGCTGTTGTGATTTTTAATGTCGACACTAAAATTAGGGACACCAAACTATATCAATTTAGACAAACTAAAAGTTTTATAAATGAGACTTTATCATTGAGAATACCAATGCATTATTTAATGAGTTCGACATTGATCAATTGGGGATACCAATGTATGTCACTTTGAATAGTTATAACTTTAAGGGAAGATAACCTAAATTGGGACACCAATAGACATAGGTTAAACATGTGGTTAACATGAACTAGATTGTAAATGATGAGTTCATAGTTATCCTAGGAAAACTATGGATGTGAGATGGATAGTCAACAGCATGCCGAAGATGGATAGTCTCTATGAGGATAATGAAGGGTTCATAGTCATCCCAGAAACACTATAGAATGTGCGATGCATAGTCCACATCAATTTTAAGTTGTGTAGAATATGTGAGATGGATAGTCCACATAATTTTAAATAATTAAACCATATGTGATGGGTAGTCAATATAGTAGGGGATAGGTAATCCATGTAATAATTACATATGAGATGGATAGTCCACATAATTCTGAATATGCTCATATGTGAGATAGGTAGTCCACATAGTTATAAGATGGATAAAAAGATTGTAATAATATGGGTACTCGATTTAAATTATGACGGGTAGTCATTTGAAATTAAGATGGGTAATCTAATAAATTGGGATTGGTAATTCAATATATGTTGCATGATTACACATGCTATTTTCTATGTTCTAACCATCGTGGATCCAGGAGCACATTATATGGTTGTTATGTTTTAATTAAGATACCAATGAGGGGAAAACTCATTCCGCTTAGCGGTGTTGCCTCACTAGATATCTATTTGGTTCGAGATGGTAGGTTATTATTCTCACTGGACTGTTGTTCGACCCGAAGTGTTTGTTTTTTCCTTTAAACTCTTGGTTACTCATTTGAGTAGGTCAGAAGTATAGAATTTTAGGTTCTAGTTAGATTAACAACCTTCCGAGATGTGCAGGAGGTGAGCTATTAAGAAATTTATCTAATTCCGCTGTGTAATTTGGTGTTGTCCACTTCGATGCAATGGCAAAGTTGTATGATTAACAATTATTTGAATCTAATCAACCAAGGGAGCACCTTTATATGTCGCTCTTGGAGTATTTTATAATAATTATATCTTCTCTGAATGTGGGATTATGAATGGGATTATGTAATGAATATGAAGTGAAATGAGATGTTAAAATTTGTTATTAAACCGTGTTTGAAATTTTTTCATATTCACGTGCTTCTGATTATTGATATGATTAACATAACCGCATTTTGTCGTCGAGAATTAATAACTATGGATGACTACAGCATCCATAGCAGTTAGTTTTGAGCCTTAAAGTGGGGAATGTTACAAGTTGTTATTATAGCACGGGTTTATAACCAAAAGAATTTTAAATCTAAAGAGTTTTTGAAAATATAATCCTAATGAATCAAAGAATAAGATTGGGGTATGGTATAACGCTATAGTAACGTACTTGTATTTGCTATATATATGTATTCTCCCTTCTCTCTTAGACTGTTCTTCTGTCTTACTAAGGCTCATTTGCAGATTTACGAGGAAGAAAGACATGGAGGCAGGAAATGAAAGAGTGAATCTAGGTGGAGGAAGCACCACAACAATAGAAATGCTCGGCCTAACACTAGAAGAAACCAAGGTCGATGGGAAAATGCTAATCAAAATGCAAATGCCAATATAGGTGCTCGAACCCCACTAATAGGTATGGGGACTATGTATCAATTCTTCATCAATCTGATGCATGTTGGAGCAACTGTAAGGGTAGTTGGAGGAAATGTTGCTAATGCGAGAGGAGTCAATCCCGTAGCGCTAGTTGGTAATAACTATGCCAAGCTGAGTCGAGATTACACTAGTCTTGGTGGAAAGCCTTTTATGGGAATTGAGGAAGTAATAAAAGTGGAGAATTGGTTGTTACAACATGAAAGGATTTTCGTTAATGTGGGTCTGAATGATGAGCAGAAAAATTAGATTGGCTTTGAGACAGTTGCAAGGAGCTGTTTTATTCCAGTGGAACGGAATGCCTTAGGAGGAGTTCACTTAGGTGGATTTTCGAAGGAGATTCGAGAAAATATTTTTGTTTGAAGTGGCTAAGTTCACTTTGCTGAGGAAGTTTATGGAGTTGGAGCAGGGGGAAATGTCAGTGTCGGAGTATTCTGCTAAATTTAATGAGCCGTCCAGGTATGGATATGCCAATATTGACAGTGTTATCAAGAGGAATGAGAAGTTTATCCAGGGGTTGAGGCCGGAGATTGCTAGCGCAACTATCCCACATCTCAGAGATCCATCGAATGTAGTGGCAGAGATGGCTGGTAGGAATGAAGAAATGCTTTCGACCATTGGGAAAGAGAAGTCGATGGAGAACCAGAATTCTCAGGATAAGAAGAGGAAATTCTCTAAGAAGAAGGAAGCTCAGAAAGTTGGGGCTACCAAAAAATGAAAAGCTAATATAGTTTGTTACTAATGTAACAAGAAGGGGCACTATGCTAACGATTGTCGATTTAGTAATGGCAAGGTGGTTGTAGGGAAGCAGAATGCGAAGTGCTTTAATTGCGACTAGATGGGGCATTATAAGAAAAAATATCCTGAAGCGGCCAAAGCTAACAAATGAAAGGTGTTTTCTTTGGAGTCATCTACATCAAAACCAACAGCAGCTGAGATGGGAAAGTCCATAATGGGATTTATCTTAGAATAGTGCTTGAGACGTTGA
This sequence comes from Allium fistulosum, assembly GCA_030737815.1. NCBI lineage: Eukaryota > Viridiplantae > Streptophyta > Magnoliopsida > Asparagales > Amaryllidaceae > Allium > Allium fistulosum. Next base: position 94,562,701 of record CM060905.1, read on the forward strand.
GGTAGCATCAACTAAAAGCAAAATTTTTGAAGTGTCATTTCTAGAAGAAAGAAGTGAAGTTTCATGGTTATGTAGTTTCAAAGAAAGTGTTATTAGTTGATCTAGCCAAGATCGAAGCTATAAACAGTTGGAAAAAACCTGAGAAAATGGCAAAGATAAGGAATTTTCTTGGATTAGCTGGCTAATATCGAAGATTAATCAAGGATTTTTCATGGATAGCACTGCCTTTTGATCAAGCTAACCAGAAAGTACATGAAGTTTATTTGGTTTGATAAACATGAGGAAGCATTCCTTGAGTTGAATCATTTGTTGACTAATGCACCCGTGTTAGTGGTTCCAGATGGGAATCAAAAATTGGTGGTATATACGGATGCATGTGGAACAGGGTTAGGAGCTGTATTGATGCATAAGGATAAAGTGATTGTTTATGCTTCTCAATAGCTCAGATCACATGAAGTTAGATATCCGACTCATGATTTAGAGTTGGCAGTGGCGATTTTCGCATTGAAAGTATGGAGACACTACTCCTTAGGAGAATGAATCGAGTTGTATATGGATCATAAGTCTTTGAGGACTTTATTCTCTCAGAAAGAGTTGAATATGATACAACAGAGGTAGTTGGAGTTTTTAGAAGCTTATGATTTTGGTATTGAGTATATATCAAGAAAAGGAAAGAAAGTTGCATGTGCACTTAGCCAAAAACATCAGAATGTGGTGTTAGCTATGTTAGTAGAATGGAATGATATAGAGGTATTGACTACTTGTGATGTGCAGTTAAGACCGACTGCTAATTCCAGTTAAAGTACTGCCATGTTGTCTTATTTAAATGTTCGACCAATATTGATTGAAAGGATTGCTTCTAAACAAAGGGATGATCTTAGAATAATTTCTGCCATTTTTGTTATTTTCCCGAATTCTTGAGTTTTCTCTCTAGATTTCGTGCACGGGTTTTATAAAGTATTTCAAAGTGTTTTTCAAGAAAATTGACTTTTGAAATTATTATTTAATATTATATTTAAGTATTAAATTAATTACTCCATAATAGGAGAATTTCAAAGGCAATTTCTAAAGCGATTTTGAAGCGTTCCTAAAACTCGTTTTCTTCAACCTAATTTCTATATAAAACACACAATTTTGCACTTCGAGCGAAGAGGGAGGAGAATTAAATGATTAGATAAAATATTTTTGGCATTAAAAGATATTTTGGACTGGTAATTAGTCCAAAAAATACTACTAATTCCGCAACAAAACCACTCATTCCCGACAATGCAAGAGAAGCCATCGAGTTAACTGAATGGATCAGAAGACTAAAAAATGGAAATGAGGTCAATGATCTAAAAGAGTTTAGTCTTGACCGGAAGGGATGGTTGAGGAAGAAGAGACGATTGTGTATTCCAGATGTTGGTGAGCTAAGGAAAGAGGTTCTTAGGAAATTCCATCGATCAAAGTTTGTGATTCATCTTGGGGGAACCAAGAGCTATCAGGATATGAAGAGATTTTCTTCTGCAAGGTATGAAAAGGGATATAAGCTTATGGGTGAAGCAATTTGCAAATTGCCAACAAGCGAAACCCGAACATCAGAAGCCAAATGGATTGCTTTAGTCTTTAGATACCAGTTTGAAAATGGGATTCAATATCCTTGGATTTTATTGGTGGGTTGCCATGGTCAAGTAGAGGAAATGAAAGTATACGTGTTATAGTGGATAGATTGACCAAGAGTGCCCATTTCATTAATGTTAAGTCAACTAGAACGACACATGTATTGGCTAAGTTATTCATGAAGAATATTGTTAGATTGCATGGAATTCCTAGTAGTATAGTCAGTGATAGAGATACTTTGTTCATTAGTGGATTCTGGAAGAGTCTATAGAAAGTATTAGATACCAAGCTTAAGATGAGTACCGCTTATCACCCTCGGACAAATAGGCAGACAAAGAGAGTCAATAAGGTATTCGAGGATTTGTTGAAAGCTTTGGTGGGTCATGGGAAGACCATTGGCACTTGGTTTAGTGTTCCTATAATAATAGCTATCAAACTAGTATGGGAATGACACCTTTCAAAGCTTTGTATGAAAGGCCATGCAAATCATCAGCATGTTGTTTAGAGACCGAAGATAGATTGGTTCTTGGTCTAGATATGGTAAGAGAATCCATATAGAAGACTGAGTTAATTCGGGATAGGATGAGAGATCAGTCTAGGAAGAATAATTATGCAGATAAAAGGCATAAGGATCTTGAGTTCTCAGTTGGAGACTGATTTTTTTATTAAAGTATCACCGATGAAGGATGTGGTACGTTTTGGAAAGTCAAGGAAACTGGCACCGAGATATATTGGACCTTTCCCTATTATAGAGAGGATCGGAATACTCATGCCGAGTAGAGCTACCGAGTATTATGGAAAGTGTCCATAATGTATTTCATATTTCTCATCTTTGGAAGTGTGTGCACGATCCAGAGACTACTATTGCTCCGACGGTGTTGGAAGATTTAGTAGTGGAACTCGATCTGACTTTTGTGGGACAACTAGTTCGAGTTGTACAAGAGATGAGAAGAGATTAAGGAACAAGACAATCAAGTTGGTGAAAGTTCAGTGGGGCGACAACGAGAAAGACTGTACTTAAAAGACAAAGGACCTGATTAGGGATACTTATCCTAAGCTGTTATGAGGGTATGTTCTATATTTGATGCTAGACTTTTTAACTGGTAGGATATACTAGCATTGTTTGCATGTTTGATATGCTTGTTATGCAGCCTTTAATGAATTTCAAGGACGAAATTCTTTAAGGAGGGGAGCCTGTAACATCCCTAATTTTAGTTTACTATTATTCAAGACATTTAATTGGATAGATTAAATAGAATAGTGTAAATGATTAAGAAGAATGAGATTTGGAAATATTAAGGTCGTGCCTTAATGAACTAAGTAATAAGATTGTTTTAAACTTAAAACACATTCGAGGATGTATGAAAGAGGAAAAATAGGTAGATCCATCTTTTATTCCTTAAACCCTCTCCCCTTCATATCATTCTTATTTTTCACAAACTAAAAACAATGAAAAGCAAAAACATCAAGGCCTGCCATAACTTAAGCAAAGGAGAACAGAATATAAGGATTTAAGGGAGAAGAAGCTTAGGGATACTAAAGCAATAATAAATCTCGACTCCAACAATTAATCTAAGGTGAATAATAAATGTTCCATCTCTATTTTTTCTTTTGAAATCGGTTATGGATAATACCCAAATGATTGATGTTTGTTTTACCGAGATATGGTTGTTTAATCATTGTTTAGATATAATAATGGTTATTGGAATTTTTATAAAATGGTTTAAATGAGTTTTAAGGGTAAAATCTAAAATTTTGATCTCCAAATGCTTCGATTTTCTGATATGTTGTATAAAATATTATTTTGGAGATAGGTTTTTAATTTCATAATTCATCAAATTATATTGAATATTTTATGAATTTCCTAAGGAGGAAATAGCTTAATTTCGGGTGTTAATTATTTAAAATAATTACATGTAGTCTTTGGCTCCAAAATTTAATATGGTAAAGGATAAGACATTCTCTAATTTCTATGAATTTTTGAGATTTTTTTCAGGTGATTTCGATTTATTATGAATTTATTATACTAGATAAGCATTTAAAAGGATAATTAATTAAGGATATTAATTAATTATTTCAAATATTTTTTGGAACTTGAAAATTAATGCGGTAGTAATTTTGAAAAAGATTTACAACGAAATTGTTTTATCCAATAAAAATCTAACAAGAAATAGGATTTGGTGAAAAGTTTTTGCTTAAAGTAGTAATAAAATAGTTTTAATAAGAATTACGACATTACCATACCATCCTAATGTCGCCGAGCCTAAGACAAGGTCCCATCCATGAGGTCGACGTCGAAGCGAGAGGAAGCATAAGATAGTTACTTCGGTAGCTATGTAATGTTTCCAAGTAGGCCGAAGTCTACCTCGTCGATTATATAGTATCATTGGCAAATGGTGTCTTTGTGATTTATCTAAACGTTTTATAAGCTTAATGCATCACTGTTTTAAATGATGTCGCATCTCATCTCTTATTTTGCTTTCCAAATCAAGGCAATGGCTCTGCTATTATGTCTTCGACTCTATATAAAAAGTGGCATAGTAGTCGAAGTAATTTAAGTGTAAAATTTTTATAATGACGTCGATGATCTTTGGGTCGATATGTTCTAGTGTCAATGCCTTATAGCCATGGCGTCACACTTCATCTTTTGTATGCCGAAGAGGCTTGCTTTTATGTTAATTAGAATTGTTTTTATAAGGGGCAAAGAGGTCTATGTTTTAGAGGACCGACGACCCTATGTCTTCGATGGTTAGCCACATAACTTATAAAGGTATTAAGTTTTGTTTTAATAGGTGGATAGCCTATAGTTATTGAAGGTCGGAAACACCAATTTTGACATGAATTTTTCTTAAGCTTAAAATAATTTAAGTATTGTCCTCAACCTTGGGTAGAGTTCGACATTGATTTAATAACACACGTGTTTTGTTTTGTTTTATTAAAAGCGAATAGCCTTATGCTTCTACTTTGACGTAGTCATTGGGGATACCAATGCCATTTTAAATTGTGAGCTTCGACGCCATCATTGGGGACACCAATATGGATGAACTTCGAAATTGATCTTTATTAACCCAATAAGGACGGTGAACTTATTCTTTTATGACTTCGATGCTAAACATTAGGGATACCAATGCTATTGTGATTTTAAATGTTGATGCTATCATTGGGGACACTAAGGTATATTAGTTTCAACAAACTAAATATTTTACAGATGAGACTTTATCATTGGGGATGCCAATGCATTTTCTTAAATGAGTTCGACATTGATCAACTGGGGATACCAATGTATGTCACCATGAAATGTTATAACTTTAAGTGGAGATAACCTAATTGGAGACACCGATAGACATAGGTTAAACATGTGGGTAACATGAACTAAATTTTAAATGATGGGCTCAAAGTCATCCTAGGAAAACTATAGGATGTGAGATAAATAGTCCACATCATGCCGAATATGGATAATTTGTAGGAATAATAAAGGGTTCATAGTCATCCTAGGAAAACTAGGGATGTGTGATGGATAGTCCACATCGTTTTTAAGTTGAATAGAATATGTGAGATGGATAGTCCACATAATTTTAAACAATTAAACCATATGTGATGGGTATCAATATGGAAGAGGATAGGTAATCCAGGTAATAATTACATGTGAGATGGATATCCCACATAATTCTGAATATGCTTGTATGTAAGATTAGTATTCCACATAGTTATAAGATGGGTAATCGGATTATAATAAGACGGGTAGTCAGTTTAAATTGTGATGGGTAGCCATTTGAAATTAAGATGGATAATCTAATAAATTGAGATGGGTAATCCAATATATATTGCATGATAATGAATGCTATTTTCTATGTTCTAACCATTGTGGATGTAGGATCACAACATATGGTTGTTATGTTTTAGTTAAGATACTAGTGAGAGAAAAACTCGTTTCCCTCAATGGCGTGGTCTCACTAGATATCTATTTGATTTGAGATGGTAGGTTGTTATTAACACCAAACTATTGTCTGACCCGAAGTTTTTTATTTTCCCCTTAAACTCTCGGGTACTCATTTGAGTAGGTCAGGAGTAAGGGATTTTAGGTTCCAGTTAGACGAATAAGTTTTTAGAGATGTGTAGGAGACAATCTAGCTATTAAGAACTCTATCTATTTCCGCTATGTAGTTTGGTTCTATCCATTTGGAAGTAACGACAAAGTTGTATAATTTCCAAGTATTTGATTTTGATCAACCAAGGAAGCATCTTCATATGTCGCTCTTGGAGTATTTTATAATAATTATATTTTCTTAGAATAGTGCTTGAGACGTTGAGGTAGCATCAACTAAAAGCAAAATTTTTGAAGTGTCATTTCTAGAAGAAAGAAGTGAAGTTTCATGGTTATGTAGTTTCAAAGAAAGTGTTATTAGTTGATCTAGCCAAGATCGAAGCTATAAACAGTTGGAAAAAACCTGAGAAAATGGCAAAGATAAGGAATTTTCTTGGATTAGCTGGCTAATATCGAAGATTAATCAAGGATTTTTCATGGATAGCACTGCCTTTTGATCAAGCTAACCAGAAAGTACATGAAGTTTATTTGGTTTGATAAACATGAGGAAGCATTCCTTGAGTTGAAGCATCTTCATATGTTCCTCATGCTGGTTTGTCAGACTAATCGGACGTTATTTTCTTATAATGCTCGGGTCAGCCTGAGCATATTTCTAGATTTAGTTATGGATGCTTTGGAGCTTCGGGAGACAAGTTGGATGCCTCAAAGACGTATTCACTTATTTTTATTTCTGCTGCATTTACTGTTTTGTATTTATCTGCATTTGTTAGGACAAACTGTTATAACTATTCAAGCCGATGATATGTTAGTTTACTCTGATTGATATATGTATATTACAGTTTTCTTTTATAAGGATCATGTGTATACTATATATTACTCGTCACGATGTGAGATTCTATTCTGTCTTTTATTTTTTTCACTCCAACAAGTTGTCTTTTCGGCACTCGAATGCTCGACATGCGAATACCGTGGATGTATTAGTGTCAACTTTTGAGGGTCGAAAAAGCAGGTTGTCACAGTATCAGTTGAAACCTAGTAATTGTCGACCAATGCACAACAAAAGAGAATACCAAAAGAGAGCATGTGATCGTTCTGACCAAGTCCTGATTATCATCTCAGCCACATGCTCCACGGTCCCACTTCAAAGACCACAATTGTATTCCACTATCTACTGTCAGTTTCAATGGAGATAACCTTTTTCAACTCTATAAATAGCAAGTTGAAAGCACCGGTGAGGGATGAGAAACCATTAAATATCGATATATTGAAATTGTCACATATATTTGGTGACCACCGTAGTTTTGATCGAAATTCTGAACCAAATGTTCTCGAGAAACATATCATCGTGTACTTGTAATCCTCTCAAAAATAATATGATGAAAAGTAAAGTGAACGTAATCATATTTAACGGGTAGACAATTATAAAATTATGGTGTTTGCTTAGTTGTGATTTTCAAATTTTGTATTTGTGCCACTATTACTCTGTTGATATTTTTAAGAGATCATTTTCCGTTCATTTTATAAGAAACAGTTGCGGTTCACATTTTGAAAAACAGTTTCTCTCATAATTGATCTTGGATGCTTTGCACTGAAAACAATTACTCTTCATAGGAAATAATTATGTATTTTACGATATTTTGAAATTTCAATCTATCCACAACAAAACAGCTACGAGATATAAATTTCAACAATGGAAATTAAATTTACATTTGGAGTATATTGAATTAATATCGTTTTAATTATCAATTTCAACAAGGAAAATAAAATTTATTGATATCGGCGAGTTTATCATCTTTCCAAATTATCACTTCCATCCCAGGATAAATATGCTGAAAAATTGTGTGCGTCTACTTTTATAACCACTCGTAAGAAGGAGGAGGGAAAAAAAAAAGAAAAAAAAAACAGACAAGGGGCTTTGTATAAAAAATAAAACTTCTGTCTAATAGGTCGAACACCCTTTACGTTTTCATCTCCCCACTAAAACAATAAAAGATTAAAGAGCTCAGACTTGGTTCGAAGGGTTTAACTTTTGACCACACATAAATTCTTGGAATAATCGTAAAATCGATGGATTTTCTTCGGGTCAGATTTGCGATCTCTTCTACTGGATCGCCGCGTCTTTAACATTCATCGAAAAATCTCAGCTTTCTGAGCTCCACCGCATGGAGATCTTTTGTGATTTAATCGTCCACTGAATAGGTAAGATTTTTATTCCAGAATAAGTTTTAGTTCTATAGAAATATTTATAAATGGCAGGTTTACTCAATATTCTGTTCTGGCCTTATCTTTCAGTGATTGCAGATTTGCTAAAGTAATGCAATAATTATCCAAATAATCAAAGTTTAAATATAATTCTTAATCTGTCATGAGTTTTATTCAGTGTGTTAATTGTGTATATAGGTCTCCATATTTTATCCAATATTTTTACATTATTTTCTAGGTTATTTTTTTTTGTTCCATTCAAAGTGCGTGTGGCGACCTTGATCATATTCAACCTTCTTCATCATCACAAGCCATGGACAACAATAACATCAATCATAATCTTATTGATGAAAGCAATGATCCTTTTGCAAATACCCTCCTCGAATTAGCAGCAAACAATGATCTTGACGAGTTTAAACAGTCAATAGATCAAAATCCCTCAACTATCAACACCATTGGATTATGGTATGGAAGAAAAAAAGGCTGTAGCCAAATAGTATTGCATCATAGAACACCCTTAATGGTAGCTGCTACATACGGTAGTCTTGATGTACTGAAAACTATACTATCAACATCAGAAATCGATGTAAATATGACTTGTGGTGATGATAAAACCACTGCTTTGCACTGTGCTGCATCCAGTGGATCCGTTAATGTAATCGACGTGGTTAAGCTTTTATTAGCTTCTGGTGCAGACTCCAATATCAAGGATGTAAATGGTTTTCGCCCAGCTGATTTGATTGTTGTCTCTCCTAAAGTGGTCCATGTAAAAATAGATTTAGAAGAGCTTTTAGGCAAAACTCATGCTAATGGGAGTGTTAACACGAGATCCTTGCCTATGATTTCAACATCAGTTTCTGCTCCAGAGAAGAAAGAGTACCCTATAGACCCTTCCTTACCCGATATCAAGAACAGCATATACATGTCAGATGAGTTTCGTATGTATTCCTTTAAGGTACGTCCTTGCTCTAGGGCATACTCCCACGATTGGACAGAGTGCCCTTTTGTTCACCCAGGCGAAAATGCACGTAGAAGAGATCCAAGAAAGTACCACTACAGCTGCGTTCCATGTCCCGACTTTCGAAAAGGGGCATGTAGAAGAGGAGATCTGTGCGAGTACGCGCATGGGGTGTTTGAGTCCTGGCTTCACCCTGCTCAGTATCGCACCAGACTGTGTAAAGATGGCACCGACTGTGATCGTAGGGTATGCTTTTTTGCCCATACTAACGAAGAGCTTCGCCCTCTTTATGTGTCTACTGGATCTGCTGTTCCTTCTCCTTACATGCCAGGGTCACCATTGTCTTTCTCTCCTCCCATGTCTCCGGTAGCCGCTGTACATTTGTCTGGAAACAACTTTCTGTCAAGTAGGCTAAGGTCATCTTTAAGTGCACGTGACATGCACGTAGATGACTATTCCATGATCCAAGAGTTTGAATCTCGATCGAGTACACCAAGGTCTATGAATCCGATTCCATCGAATTTGGATGAGTTATTCTATTCTGAACACTCGTCATCTCCAAGATATTCACTTTCTCCAATCAATACTAATATGCATGGGCGTAATGCACTCTTGCAAGCTTCTCTTGGCATTTCATCACCTGGAAGAATGTCTCCTAGGAATATGGAGCCTATTTCTCCTATGAACTCTAGATTGGCTGCAATTGCTCTAAGAGAGAAAAAAATAAATAGTTTACACAGCTTGAGTTCACGTGATTTGGGTTCGAACTTGAACGCTTCTATGAGCTCACCATGGTCAAAATTTGGTTCAGGTTCTAGCACATTGGATTGGGGAGTCAGTGGTGAAGAGCCTGGTCAACTTAAGAGGTCTTCTTCATTTGAAATGAATCTAAATGGTGAAGAGCCTGATCTCTCTTGGGTTCAATCATTGGTCAAAGAACCATCTTCTGAAAAAGTTGCCAGTAATGAACTTGGCGATGGTGATAATGGTCTGGATGTTGCTTTAGGTGCTTGTTTGGAGAAGATGAAGTTGAATCATATGGTAGCTTAGAAGAGCTGGGTGCAAATGAAGGTTAGTAAATAAGAGTTCTATTTTTGGTTTGTCGAGGCGGCGATCAAAGAGATAAACTTGATAGTATAATTTATCATTTACCATTACCGTTACTATTACTTCAAAAATTTGGGTAAAATGGAGGGAGTTGCCTGGGTTATTTCAAAACTTATCTAGGTACATGCTCCCCTGGTATACTTAATTTTTTGAATCCCTTTTTTGGGTTGAAATATTTTTAAAAGAGGATTATATGTGTATTTACTTTGAAATTTATCCAGATACTTTAAATATTCCCTTTGTTACATTGATTTTTTTACTAATTATTGTTTAAGTCTGCTTTACTAGTACTATTATAAAATTTATATCTTATCATTTCAATTAGGTCTCTGTGTTGTAAAACAGAATATTATTTTGTTATTTGCCAAATCTTTGGTCTTTTACATTCTGTATGGTGTTTATAAACTTTATGCTTGCTCATGTTATTTAAATATCAAGCATTTTTGCTAGTTTATGTTTCTTTTCTGAATGAAAATCTTAAAGAATAAATCATACGACGAATAAGATTTTACTGCTGCACAATAGGAATGCAGTTTCTGACAATAGGAATGTTTCAAAGTAGAGTAAGTGAACTTGAATGTTAAGCTTCATAGTTTCTTTTGATTTGAAAACAGTGAAGTCTACTATTTATCTATATGGCCAAATTATTCTTTCTTGATCATGGAAAAAAAAAAAACCAAGAGAATAAAAACATAGTTTGTGCCATGTCGATGACAAATAGTCTATTACCTGGGAGACCAAATCTAGTGCACATATCTTTCTTCTATGTAAGAATATGAGAATGATCATCCTTCTAGTAAACTTGTCTTATCTAAAGATAAATCTTATTTGTATGATAAGTTCATCCAATATCGATATGCTTTTAGGCACAATATACACCACATATAGAACATAAGCTAGACCATTATGTTGTGTTGGATATATGTAATTCTTGACACGTTGTACATTATTTGCTTCCTTTATAAAATTTAAAGCAAAAATATTATTTTGACAGAAACATCAAAATTTTCTTGAAAAGTGTGGGTGTCATTATCATGGTGGTGGGTCTGTAGGTGGAATTATGAATCAGAATCCATACTTTCATGTTGCGGATAGACCTATTAAGATTGTGACTTGTTTTTTTTTTCTTTCCGAATTTAAGAATATCTATAAGGGAATAAGCAGATGGCAATATTCCTGCAAATAAGATTGAGAATATTTTACATATTCTTCAAACTATTTGGGGAATAATATGATACAATCAACATCAGCATATGTATGTTAGAAGTTACGTTGATCAGGACAATTCTTTTTTTGGCTTTAGTTTAGAATCCACACGCTATATCTTTCGTCATGTTTGTAGCAATTTTTAGGTGCTTACCTTTTTTTTTCATCTTCTTTTTGCCTTTTATTTTTCAAGATTACCAACGCCGAAGTTTACGCCCTGTGTCGTAACGTTGCATATGATATTTGAACATGAAATGTTAGATATGCCTCAAGTAATATATATATATATATATAAAAGTAGTATAGTTTAGTTATCTGAGGGTTACATGTTTTTATTTTTTAATTGTATTGTTCAAGTCGTCTAGTGGAATGTTTCAATGGTTGAGTATAATTTGTTCTGTGTTCAATTGATGGTTGTTCATGTGAATATTCTGCTCAATATATATATATATATATATATATATATATATATATATATATATATATATATATATATAAAAGTAGTATAGTTTAGTTATCTGAGGGTTACATGTTTTTATTTTTTAGTTGTATTGTTCAAGTCGTCTAGTGGAATGTTTCAATGGTTGAGTATAATTTGTTCTGTGTTCAATTGATGGTTGTTCATGTGAATATTCTGCTCAAGATTGTGATCTGAATCAGTTCCTTTGCATATTATGGGGCAGCCTGAGCAGTATATTTTGTACTGCAACTAGATGCTTTTTCCTAATAAAAACTGCAGTATCAATGTACTCTTGTTACACAAACTAATAAATTTTTGTCGTAAGTTACAGATTTTGTTGTATGTATGTTGATGTTTACAAGGTACTATTGCATGGTTCTTGTGCAATAATGTTACAAGTCCAATGTTTGAATTCAATTATTTTATTGCAATTTGATGGGAAAAAAAGCTATGATGTAAAGATTGAGAGAGACAAAAAAAAAGGAAAAAAAATGAAAGGTTTTGGTAGTTGATGTAAATAAATCAAGTCATGTATCCAAACGGCTGTATTTTTTATGTTGGGAATGATTCAAATGAAAACGATGGTGATGGCATTAAAGGAGGTGGATGCGAAATTTTAATATGTGGTGAACTTAACTGATAGCAAATCAAGTGAAGGAAGCCAGAATTTTGAAGTTCTAATGTACTTATTTTATTTTTTATGTTGCGAAATTTTTCTAAAACAAATTTGTTGCTGTGGCAGAAGCTTTTTTTTCCAGAGAGGATCCCTTTGGTAATTTGATGTATGGTATTTTTCTATATTTTTGTTTTTTACGTAGAATTTGACAAATTAGGATTCTAATTGTTATAGCATTTTGTTTAAAATGGCATTGGTTTAAAATTGAGCTCGGTTCTTAGATAGGTAATGATAAAAATTAACTGTATTTTTACACACAAATTTTGGTATACATATGCACGTTCAGTATCGATTATGATAAAACATTTTTTTTTTATAATCATTTTATTTATATTATTATACACACAACATTCATACTTGCCCTGTACTGTGCTCTATATTTGAATGGTTAACTATTCTTCTTTTGAAATATATATGCAAACTTATTGTTAAATGATTAATTTTACAAAACTTTCGTAAAAGATTCTCTTTTTAAGTTTCAAAATACACAATCATACCTTTTTACAAATTGATTTTAAAGAAAAATCCCTACTTTTACGTTTTAGAATATCTGCCGAAAACAATGTAAATATTTGTAGGTCAAAAACTTCACCTATTCGCAGAATTCTTTGCAGAACTCCACAAATATTGCAGGTTCTAAATTAAAAAACAATAGTTTTGATCATAAAAACAAATATTGCAGATTTTAAATAAATAAAAAATAGTTTTGATCACTGTTTAGACTTAATTTTCGAACAAAACAATATATATATATATATTTTACCCTAGGAAGAAAAAAGTGTTGTTTAAAAGATGTTTTTTTAGAAAAAAAGGGTAAATGAGATGAATCCAAATTTTCACTCAATTTTGCGAGTACTTTTCCATGGATATTGTTGAACATGGAGGCAATACAAGTATAGAAGTAAATGTAGTGGTAACAATATCATACTTTATCACTTTTTAAAAAATTTCATACTTTTCAAAACACACTTATAATATAAGCAAGTAACAAGTCCAAATCCACGCGGTAACCAAATTGACTTTTGTTTATAGCTGAAGATTTTAATACATAAACGAGGCAACAAACTCAAAACTTACTGGCGACGAACGTGCTTATACTATTCTCTTTCCCATTTTTCGTGTTTATATTTGTTGTACTTTCAATCGTACATCGACGCAAAATTCTAAACCATACCATCTTTATGAGTTTTTTCGTGTTCGTTCATTTAGTACTCTTCATTTTCTAGTTAAACGAAGTCTTATAAATAAACAATATGAAATACGAAAAAAATTATGACTGAAAATTATAAATTTAAAATATTTTTTTTATTATCATATGCATACCACGTGTCAAAATGGTAAGATAATTAATAAAAGTTTGGAAATTAATCATTTTCATCTAAAAATATGGTATCCTTTGAAATAGTTACACAATTGTTACAATTTTTGATCCAACAACTAAGGTCCTGTTTGGCTTGTCGTTTTTAGTTTTGTGTTTTCGTCCATGCAAAAGCACGTCCGTCGTATGTATTGTTGAAAAACAAACAATTTTGAAAAATGAAATTAACGTGTAAAAAAGAAAACTAGTTTATTTTGTTTTTCGTGTTTCGAGAGATGACAAAAGCACGAAGAACAATCCAACGTTTTCGTTGTCCGTTGATCGTCGCAATGACTAAGAATTATAAATCTTCTTCTCTTATTTCTTGGTATTTCTTAGTGCAAGTTGAAAACGCAAAACTCAAAATACAAAATGAAACTAAACAGGCCCTAAAGTTTCTAAACTCTCTTTTGTTTCCAATCACTAGTTTGAAACCCGATATCAAATTATGCAGATGAAGCAACAAGTTTGATACTCAATAATGATAACAAAAAACGTATCTTTATTTTGTTTTTCTAATAATTATTTTGTTATATTATTATAAATATTACTACATACTTTTATTCGACCATTTGTTCTTCACAGTTTTAATTTTAGGTTTGATAGATCTTTTATCTTAAAATTTATATATACAAAATTAAATCTTCATCATTAGGTTCATAATGTGTGCGCACAAGCGTGCATGCCACAATACTATTATTATGTGCATATACTTTTATATTATCTTCAACAGAGGTTGAAATATTTGCATAATTTTTCATAGATTGTCCAATGTCATCTCTTCAGAATTTCTCTAATATACAAGTATGACCATAGATTCTAATCAAAATTGTTAAGAATGCTCTACACCTCCATTACTCAATATACTTGTATAGTGCATTGTAACAGTACCTGATCGACGTATAACAATTGTCAAGTAGTAAAATACTATAAACAATCACATAACATGTCGTATCTCTCAGAATAGAAGGATAAATTATAATAGTAACCCTATATATAAAAACAAGCGAGACGAAAATATAACCATATGAATCATCACAGATCAGAGCACGGCTTCAATATAGCTATACAAAACATTAATAGAGTTTATACAAATGATAGATAAACCCAACTATATGTATCTAAATAAGTCAAGCACTGATAAATCCCCACAGTGCTGCACAATGGAATAAACAATAAAACTCAAATGAAAATGTATAATAGCGTCAATCTCCTGCTCATCGTCTGAACAGCTCCATATGCTAATACCAAACATGTTATACAGTCTACTCATTTAAGAGTACTCGAGATAATAAGAAGCAACGTATAAAATCTCGAGACGGACAACGATCTGGTATAAGCGATAAACAATTTTATAATACTATGAAAGTTAAGCTCTCCTCCTCATGGAGGTTCACTCATTTTTCTCAATAAAAAATACCATGAAAGTCAATATAGTAAAACACAAACACCAACTCATAACAGACCTATCCTGCATCCAAAGAGTTAGCACATAATAGTATATGCTAAACCTATGTTGTTAAAGCGCTCGGCAGACTCAATGCGGCGGAGGTGCAAAAAGTCATAGCGGGGATACAGCGATGATATAGTGAGATATAGCGGATGACTTTAAAATAGCATATAAAACTCGTACTTAATGTTTTTACAAATATATAAATGGTAATTAAATGAAAAATTAACATTCAATTGAATTATAATTAATACATAAATAATTTTAAATAAAAACATGTGCGAATATACTGTAAATAAACATAAAACTGTTACATAACAAAATTGAATTTAGTAGAATATTAGAGTATTTTCATTTCTAAAAATATATTAAAAAATCAGTTAAATAGATTAATTTCATAATTTTTATAATGTATAAATATCATTTTTCAATTCATTTCTTTTAAAGAAGATATAGCGGAAATAACGGGATATAGCGGGAATAACGGGATATAGCGGGTTTAAAACGGAAAGGCTATATTTGGGCTATATGGAAAAATCGTAGCGGTAGAAATCCGCTATGAGATATTGCAGGGTTATAGCGGGATAATAGTGGGGCATTAACTGCACAGTGCTAAACTACCATCACCGTCTACATATCTAAGTACAATAGCGGATGTTCAGGTATCCAAGTCTACAATACCTACGTACTACGACATCCCCAGTGAGATGAAACCAAGCCAAGCAAAACACACAACAAACATAGCATACATAACGTCCATCAAACAATGCTCACATTACTCGGGCGTGTTGGTATATGATAACTTGTATGGACAATCCTCTGTTAGAGACTAATGGAAAGTTTCGGTTTCTCGGTGCTCGAATCCACGTCATAAAATAAGGCCAGGGATTAAACCATCATATCCTATAGGTCCACGGTATATGGCTTCATGTCGACGATCCGGGATATCATAGACTCATATCCAAATGAGTATTCCCATCTATACCCCTCTTTACGAGCATACCTAGAAACCTCCGAGTGTAAACGATCCCTCCTACATGCATTTTCGTAGTCGAACCTTATCCTCATTCCATTCCATTCATCACTATAGTAGCATATATTCCCCATTCGACCCACAAGTTCCCATTCTCGAACTTGTCCTTACATATTGTCCTCGCAACTCCGACCATCGAATCGCCATCGTCGGAACATCTCTGGACATAAATTTCTTAGCCGTAGAGCTAATCAAAGTTCCAAAGTTATTGCATTGAAGCGTCGCGTCCTTGCTTCACCATCAAAATCTACCTTCATTGCGTTATAGAGTAGAAATCGAACGTCAAACGAACGAACATGCAAAGCACGCTCCCCAAGGTACCACTTTCTCCTCCACCAAGTTTGATTATGATTGGTTAGCCCGCAATCATGTCAGTGCCGACATGATTACTTAGTCAATTTTTGACTAAGTTTTCATGTCCTAACTCAAGCCCGAAGCTCCTTCTCCTCGTCTTGAAGTAGCTTCTCAAAGTCCTCGGAGCAAACATGTCAACCCCAATCTCATACCTTAGCTAATTTTTTAATGTCCAAAACATCCAAACGCTCTTGTTTTAGCCTGTCCCGAAGCTTCCCCCTCTCAACCCAAAGCGCCTAAGCCCTAATCCAAAGTGTAACATCCCTATTTTTAGTTAAACATTATTCAGGACATTTAATTGGATAGATTAAATAGAATAATGTAAAGGGTTAAAGAGAATGACATTTGAAACTTAATAAGGTCGTGCCATACTTAATTAGTCAAGTAAGATTATTTAAATTTAACATATAAGAGAAAATATGGGGAGGGCAAAATAGGAAGATCCATCTTTTGAACCCTTAAACCCTCTCTCCCTCATATCATTCTCACTTTACTCATTCACAAAACAATCTAAGAAAAACCAAATGAGGCAGGCCATTTTAAGGGGAAGAAGATTGAGAAATCAAGAGAGATTTACAAGTTAAAGCTTAAGGAAGCACAATACTAATCAAATCTCAACTCTAACATCAATTTTAACGGTGAATAATAAGGTTCCATCTCTTTTAATTGCTTTCGAATTTGGTCATGGGTAGTACCCGAATTATTATGATAAATTATACTATTTTTTGGTTGATTGATTGTTGTTTGGATAAAACAATAAATTATGGGATTTTTATGAAATTAGTTGATGAGGTTTTATGGGTTAAACCATAGTTTTAAATCTCTAATCGACTTAAGTGTTGGATATATGATGTAAAACGTTAAATTGGAGATGGTTTTTTAATTTCATAATTTTCCAATTATATTAAATATTTTATGAATTTCCTAAGGAGGAAATAGCTAAATTTTGGGTTTTAATTATTTAAAATAATTAAATAGGGTTTTTTGCCTTAAAATTTTTATATGGTAAAGAGAATGGTATTCTCAAACTTTTGGAAATTTTTGGGATTTTTCCAAAGTGAATTCAATTTATTGTGAACTTATTTTGCTAGATAAGCATTTAAATGGGATAATTAATTAATTATTTTAAACATGTTTGGGAACTTGGAAATTTAGTATGGCGGTAATTTCTGAAAAGGATTTGTAAAGAAATTGTTTTATCCAATAGAAATTGGACAAGAAATAAGATTTGGTGAAATGTGCTTACTTTTAATAGAAACAAACCAGTCTTCATGTTAGTTACGTCGTTTCCATGCCGCAATATCCACTTCAAGCCTAAAGGAATGTTGCCTTTATGCACATTGATGTTGATATTGAGGGAAGCGTATGATGGCTGCTTCGGTAGCTATGGAATGATTCATTTAATGTCGATGCCAATAGTATCGGCAACCTATATTGGGTGGCATGGTGCCTTCGTGATTCATCTAAGCGTTTTAAAAGGCTTAATGTCAACGTTGATGACATCGCATGTCTTCATCACTGTTTTCAATAATGTCGCACTTAATCACTTCGACTGTTTTCATTACTTGGGCAGTAATGTCGCCTATTATGTCTTCGAACCAAGCGACATAGTAGTCGAAGTAAGCTAAATTTTAAAGGATTTATAATGACGTCCAGGGTCATGGTGTCGTTGTGCATCAAGGTCGACGACCTTATACACTTGGTTTTAGCGTCGATGTCGCATGGTGGCGATGTCGCACTTCATCTTTTTAAACCCGGAATGGCTTGCTTTTATATAAATTGAGAATGTTTTAAAGGGGCGAAGAGGCCTATGTTTTAAGAGGGTTGAAGACCCTCTATTTTCGGCAAATAGCCATATAACTTATAAAAGTTAAAATATTGGTTTAATGGGTGGATAGCCTATAGTTTATGGAAATTGGCAACGTCATTTTCAATAAAATTTATACTTAAAAGAATTTAAGTTTAGTTTTACCTTAGGCAGAGGGTCGATGAGGTATGGTGCGGCTTGAATGTCGCATATCTTCATCAAAGGCGGAGAGCCTTATTTTTCCATTTCGACGTCATTATTGGGGATACCAATGCCGTTTAAAATTTGTAAACTTTGACACCATCATTGGGGACACCAATGTGGGTGAACCTCGACACTGATCTAAATTTATATTATTTAATGGTGGTGAGTCATATGTTATTGACTTCGACTTTAAACCTTAGGGATACCATTGTTTGATTTTAATAAGTTCGACATGAATCAATTAGGATACCAATGTGTGTCACTTTGAAATGTTATAACTTTAAGGAGAAATAACCTAATTGGGGATACCAATAGACATAGGTTAAACATGTGGGTAACATGAATTAAATTGTAACCGATAGGTTCAGTCATCCTAGAAAAACTATGAGATGTCAGATGGATAGTCTACATCATGCTGGAGATGGATAGTCTCTATGAGGATAATGAAGGGTTCACAGTCATCCTAGAAAAACTATGGGATGTGTAATGGATAGGCCACATCATTTTAAGTTAAATGGAATGTGTGTGATGGATAATCCACATAATTTTAAATAATTAAACCACATGTGATTGGTAGTCAATGTGGTAGGGGATGGGTAATTCAAGTATTAATTACATGTGAGATAGATAGTCCACATAATTCTGAATATGCTTATATGTGAGAAGGGTAATCTACATAATTATAAGATGGGTAGTTAGATTAAAATAAGACTGGTAGTCAGTTTAAATTATGACGGATAGTCATTTGAAATTAAGATGGATAATTTAATGAATTGAGACGGGTAATCCAATATACGTCGCATGATTATAAAAGTTATTTTCTATGTTCTAACCATTGTGGTTGCAGGAGCACAGTATATGGTTGTTATGTTTAAGTTAAGATACTAGTGAGGGGAAAACTCGTTCCGCTCAATGGCGTGGTCTCACTATATATCTATTTAATTCGAGATGGTAGGTTATTATTCACACCAAACTGTTGTCTGACCCGAAGTTTCTGTTTTTCTCCTTAAACTCTTGGGTACTCATTTGAGTAGGTCGGGAGTAAGGGATTTCAGGTTTCCAATTAAATGAATAAGCTTCTAGAGACATGTAGGAGGTAATCTAGCTATTAAAAACTTTATCTATTCCCGCCGTGTAGTTTGGTTTTGTCTATTTGGATGTAATTGGAAAAGTTGTATAACTGTCAAGTATTTAACTCTGATCAACCAAAGGGGCATCTTCATAAGTCGCTCTTGGAGTATTTTGTAATAATATATTTTCTCTGAACAAGGGATTATGATTAGGATTATGTAATGAATATGAAATATCATTTGTGAAATGAAAATTAATAATGGTGGATGACCGCAGCATCCGTAGCAGTTAGTTTTGGGCCTCGGAATGGAGAATGTTACAAGTTGGTATTGGAGCATAGATTTATGATTAAAATAATTTTAAACCTAAAGATTTTTGAAAACGTAATCCTAATGAATCAGAGAATAAGATTGGGGTATGGGATAACGCTATAGTAACGTGCTTGTATTTGCTATATATAAGTATGTATTCTCCCCTTCCTCTTAGACCATTCTTCTGTATCTTAGTAAGACTCGTATGTAGATTTATGAGAAAGAAAGGTATGGAGGTAGGAAACGGAAGAGTGAATCTAGGTGGTGGAAGCACCACAACCAATGAAAACGGTCGGCCCAACACTAGGAAGAACCAGGGCCGACATGCCAATGCTAATCAAAATGCAACTGCCAATGTAGGTGCTGTGACCCCACCAGTGGATATGGGAACTATGTATTAGTTTTTTGTCAATCTGATGCAAGCTGGAGCAGCTGCAGAAGTAGTTGGAGGAAATGCTGCTAATGCGGGAGGAGTCAATCCCGTAGTGCCAGTTGGTAATAACTATGCTAAGCTGAGTCGAGACACCTTGATAGTAGTGACCGAATAGTATACTCAGCTGAGAATATGAGTCTAGATATTTATGCTTTATTGGGTGCCATAGAAGTGGAAGATGAATTGAATCGGGTTTTAATTGTAAAAGAATTTGCAGATGTTTTTAAGCCAGTTACAGGACTACCACCGAAATGAGCTATTGAGTTTTGAATAGATCTTGTACTCGGAGCTAAACCTGTAAGTAGACCACCTAGTAGGATGCCACCTACCGAGATGAAGAAGTTAAAAGTGCAGCTGGTGGACTTAGAAGGAAAGAGTTTCATTAGACCAAGCAGTTCACCTTAGGAGCGACCGTGGTATTCGTGAAGAACCCAGATGGATCATTGAGATTGTGCATCGATTATCGTAAGTTGAATGAAAAGACAATAAAGAATCGATATCCTTTACCGAGAATTGATGATTTATTTGATCAGTTGAGTGGAGCCAAAATATTTTGCCAATTAGATTTGGCGACAAGGTTCCATCAATTGAGAGTGGAGGAGGACGGTATTCCGTTGACGGCATTTCGAATAAGGTATGGTTCGTATGAGTGGTTAGTGATGCTATGGATTAACTAATGCACCAGCTTTTTTTGCGGATTTGATGAATCGGATTTTCCGAGAGCACTTAGATAGGTTCGTGTTGGTATTCATTGATGACATTCTGATATATTCTTAGGGTGAAAGAGATAATGAGATTCAACTTAGAATAGTGCTTGAGATGCTGAGGCTGTATCAGCTGATAACGAAGTTTTTGAAGTGTCATTTTTGGAAGAAGAAAGTGAAGTTTCTTGGTCATGTAGTTTCAGGAAAAGGGTTGTCATTCGATCCAGCCAAGATCGAAGCTGTTAATAGTTGGAAAAGACCCGAGCCGATGATCGAGATAAGGCATTTTCTTAGATTGGCTGGTTATTACCAGAGATTTATCAAGGATTTCTCATGGATAGCAGCACCCTTGACTAAACTAACTAGAAAGGACGTGAAGTTTATTTGGTCTAACAAATGTGAGGAAGCATTCCTTAAGTTGAAGCATTTGTTGACCAATGTGCCCGTGTTAGCAAATCTATATGGGAATCAAGATTTGGTGGTGTATACGGATGCGTGTGGAATGAGATTAGGAGCTGTATTGATGTAGAGGGGTAAAGTGATTGCCTATGCTTCTCGGCAGCTCGGACCGCATGAAGTTAGATATCCGACTCATGATTTGGAGTTGGCAGCGGTGATTTTTGCATTGAAAGTGTGGAGACACTACCTTTTAGGAGAACGATCCGAGTTGTATACGGATCATAAGTTCTTAAGGTATTTATTCTCTTAGAAAGAATTGAATATGTGACAGCAGAGGTGGTTGGAGTTTTTAGCAGCTTATGATTTTGGTACTAAGTATACACCTGGGAAAGGATATAAAGTTGCAGATGCACTTAGCAGGAAACTTCAGAATGTGATGTTAGCTATGTTGGTAGAATAAAAGGATCTGGAGGCATTGACTACTTGTAGTGCAGTTAAGATCGACTGCTAGTTCTAGTCAAAGTACAACCATGTTATCTTGCTTGGAAGTTCGACCAATATTGATCGAAAGGATTGCTTCTAATCATAGAGATGATCTATTGCTAGCCGAAAGAACTAGAAGAATGGAAAGTGGAATAGAGATGGACGATCTAAAAGATTTTATTCCTGACCAGAAGGGATGGTTGAGGAAGAAGGGACAAGTGTGTTTTTTGGATGTTGGAAACCTAAGGAGGGAAGTTCTTAGGGAGTGTCATTGATCGAAGTTTACGATTCATCCTGAGAGAACCAAGTTGTATCATGATTAAAGAGAGGTTTCTTCTAAGAAGGTATGAAGAGGGATGTAGGCTTATGGGTGAAGCAATGTGCAAATTGCTAGCAAGTGAAAGCTAAACATCAGATGCCAAGTAGATTGCTTCATCCTTTAGATATACCGGCTTGGAAATGGGATTCGATTTCCATGGATTTTATTGATGGGTTGCCAAGGTCGAACAAGGGGATATGAAAGCATATGGGTCATGGTATATAGATTAACCAAGAGTACCCATTTCATTCCTGTTAGGTCTACCAAAACGACGTCTGTATTGCCTAAGTTGTTTATGAAGAACATAGTTAGACTACAAGGGATTCCTAGTAGTATAGTCACTGATAGGGATGCATTGTTCACTAGTGAATTCTGGAAGAGTCTACAGGAAGTGTTAAGTACCAAGCTTAAGATGAGTACCGCTTATCACCCTCAGACAAACGGGCAGACGGAGAGAGTTAATAAGGTACTCGAGGATTTATTGAGATCTTGTGTACTAGATTTTAGTGGGTTGTGGGAAGGCCATTTACACCTAGTTGAATTTTCCTATAATAATAGTTATCAGATTTGTAACGACTCGAAATTTCACTGCTTTGATTTGTGAATATTTAATTTATATTAAATATTCAAATAATAGATTTTATAATTAAAATAAACTCATTTAAAATAATAACTAGAGATGGTGAATTAGTTTTCAAAATTTGTTTGCAAAAGTAATTAGTTCAAAGAGAAATCGAAAATGTGACCGGAAATCGTTTTCCGAATTATCGACTTTGTATACCCATATGCATAAATTTGCAAATAAGTTGGAGTTATGTTATATATATAAATATAGTTAAGCATATATAAAAGGATGTGACTTATTATGAAATTTAAAATAAATTTAAATAGGTAAAGTAAGTGTCACATTTTGTAAAACACTAAGTACTTAAGTATTTAAGTCATTTTGAAACGTTAGTAGTTGGAAACTCCCTTTAACCCAACATACACTTACATGACATATATTTAGGCAAACATTGAAAAGATGATAGGAAGAAAGGAAATATTTTCATTTCTTTGTTTTTCATTTTAAATCCTTTATATATATAGACACACACACACACAAACACACTTACACACCACTTTACCTACACACACACAACATCATATTTCAAAAAATCCTTAAAAAAACTATACTTCTTTTGAAACTCAAATTTTGTAAATCTTCTCAAGATCAAAACTCTCAAGCAAAATTCAAGGAATAATGTGGAAGGTGAGAATACTTATTTTGGTCTAAAATCTTGCGTCATATTTAAATAACAAGTTATATGATGAAATTTATGTTGGATCATGTCTGAATCTCATATGTATACTTGCTTGAAAACTCTTGGTGTATATATGCTCTATATACATGTATATATGCTCTATATACTTGTATATATGTGTGAAATCGGGTTACTGTAAAACATAAATCACTTCTCTGTTTTTAGTTAAAACATGTCTTCTTGTTCTTCAAAAATCCACACCATCAAATCTTTTCATTTTCAACCAAAACCACCAGCTAGAAAATTGTTTGTAGTCGAGTCTAGTTTATTTTAAAATTGGTTTCAGGAATTTTTATCAAGTGCATGAGGAGATAGGGGTATATATCAATCAGTAGCTTGATTTTAGTCATGATTCGACCATGGTAGTCTTGAGAATGGATTGTACCGGTTGATCGATCATGGAAAGACATGATTTTTAAGAGTGGTCGTAGGTTTTCTAGTGTGGTAACGAGTGTGGGATGTTGAATTTTCTATTTTTGGGGGAAAAAAAATAAAAATCGGTCGTTTGGGTCGATGGTAGGCTGGTCGTGGAGAAACTAGGGGTGGTAATGGAGCTGCAGTACTTGTGTTAATAATGAAGAATGTTAAAAGGTACATTGATATCTCTAAACTATAAGTAAACAACACGTTGTTGATTTAACAATTTACTTGTGTTAAAATAAACCTTAGTTGTTTTAATACTCAACTTTAGATTGTAAATGATGTCTTTTATAGTGAGTATAAAAGATATTAAGGTTATTTTAATACTCAACTTTGGATTGTAAATGATGTCTTTTATAGTGCGTATAAAAGATATTAGGAATGTCCCAAATCAATATGCAAAGACACCTTATTAAATTGTTCAATATGGAACATGTCAGATGAGTTCCGCATTAACGATAGGAATTTTCATATATATAATACTGTCTACGATATCGTGATTTGTTTATGTATTTGATACATGAAGAAAATATCAAATCCAAATTGATATCACTAAATGGTTGTTTGAAGGATTCTCGTGTATTTATGAAATACTAGAGAATTGTTTACAGAAACATAAACTCCTTATGAAGGAGAGTTCGGACTCAAACTTCATAAGTGATATTGAGTATAATATGTCAATTATAAATTCAAGTTAAGAATTTTTAAGTTGGAAATGTTCCAAATGAAAGACCGTGGCTGATTCAATAAAAAAAAGGCTATGTACATCGCTTTGGATAGCGCCGCAATCAAAGCGATGTATATAAAAATATAAGTGCACAAATTTATAACTGAGCCGATTCCAAATTTTGAGAATCTTGTAACATTGTTATATGATAACAATGTCACAATATAGTTTGTAGCAGAACTTAGAGCTTACTAGAAGTCAAGAGACATACTTCGAATTGTTCCACATGATAAAACAGTTTATCACCGTCGTAGAGAGTTGATTGACAGAGTAGATAATTAAAACATAATAGATACCCGTTCACAGAGGGACTAACCCAATTGGTTTTGAGAAAACCAATTGGAGAAGTTGGAATGAGGTTCCATAATTGACTCCAAGTGCAAGTGGAAGATTGATAGAGTTAGGGGTATGCCCTAGAGGAAATTATGTAATTTGTTACATATATCTTACTCGTTGACCAATCTTGTTCGGAATAAAGGAGTTCTCTTTCTATTATATACTTGATATAATATGGTTATATTAATTAATTAATTTAGATAAAAGTATATTTAATAGAAAATCCATAAATGATATGTTTTGTGATAAAAGTTACAAAGTGTTGTTACCGTGAGTAATTAATCACAATAAAACTAAATACACCATTTTAAATGTTCCTAGTCAAGATGCATCGAGACTGGATATCAATGTATCCGTTGAGATTAGTGTACGTAACGCTCTCCAAATGTTGGGCAGTGTATTACACAATTGAGTTGCACAACCGTAATGATGAATACTTCGAAAACTACATGATTTAATTAATTTATAACCGTTATAAATTAATTAAATTAATTAATATTTATGAAATATTAATTATTAATTTTTTTGTTTATTTATTTATTTGATTTGATTGAATTCCATTATTATTTAATAAAGTATGTACATAAAAGTTATGTATGTACGTATCGGTATATGATATTGATAAAATATTTAAATTGGATTTAAATAGATTAATTACTAAATGGGTTTGGTAATATTTTGAGGCCCATATAGCCTCATTCATAGGAGGCTATATAAAAGAAAGAGGCTTAAAATCCAATGGTTGGATCTAGAAAATGAAGGGAGGAGGTTAACGAAGGATCCCTCTATAAATATGTTACCTTCCATTCACTTGCCTCTCTTAATCCCTCTCCTTCTAAGCCCTGGCCTCCATATTCATTTTTCTAACTTCTTGGCTGAAATTTCATGGCTTCCAATCCATAAAAGATTCCCAAAACAAAATCAAAACAAATCAAATAAAATAAACACAAAAGTGGTGCTTTAGATTGTTGCAATTTCTAGGGGTGATTCAATCAGATCTAGAAGCATTTATTATTCAAGGTACGAATCATAGACGACATCAACAAGGTAAATTCCATTAGCTATTTATTTATTTATTCCATGATATTATAGATCTAGTAGTTAATTCATTTTGAAAATTTTATATATGCATTTGTTGTCCCTTGTAAGTATACAATTATAGATCTTAAAGTAGTATAACTTGCTATCTTTAGAATTGGTTTTCATTTGAAGTTGATAACTTCAATTCATGATTTTCTATGTTAATTTCTATTGATTTTGATCTAAATATTGATATGGTAATTAACTTGTTATTCTAATTAACTTTATTTTATTTAATTGTTAACAATAGTTTACATTGATTCCAATTTTGTTTTCTACTTTGAGATTCATACATATACATAAATGCGTATGTATATATGTATGTGTATATTAAAATAGTTTTGAAATATTTTAAGAGGTTTCAAAAAACATTATTAATATATACATATAAATTATATTTAGATTTGTTGATTAAGATCTGTTGTTAGACTGTTTTATTAAATGAGATTACTGCATGTTTGGTAATAAATCTCAAATTGATTACAATTGACTTGGTTGAGTTAATTGATTAATTGTAAAGGATTCATTAACAATACATATATAAATAAATTTAAACATACACAAACACACATAGATATATATATATTGTAATGACCCAAAATTATTTTCCAGTCAATCAAATTTGGAATATTTAATAGCTTTTAAATATTTAAAAGTTAATTTTATAAGTTAAACAACTTGAATTTCAATATAATGGTTATTTGAATATTTGAAATTGTTTAAGTAATTAAATCTTGAATTTTATGTGAATGAAAATGATTTCGGAAGTTGATTTAAATTCTATTTGGATAAGAATGAAGATAGTAAACTTTTGACTTTTGAATTTGAATTTAAAAGCGATTAAACTTGTTTGATAATAATCGTGTTAATTAACGTGTGGAAATAGCAGGACACTGTCTCAGATTTTGACAAAACCAGTCTCATGGGATCCGTGATAGTGTATTATTGTATGCTGTCGAATTTCATGGAGATCAGACATATCGTTTGATTGTGCGAGCTCGAAATGCTTAGAAACTAATTACATAAATTAATATAATAAAACTGGGTTTGAAAAGCACTTTTGTATATGACCGAATTAGCTCTCGAGACTAGTCCCATTGATTTCAGAATAGGGGTATTAAGTATAGAACGCCAGCCGCCAGGCGACATGCCATGATTGGAGTTTGAGGTTTGGGTTGTATAATACCGAATAGTTTAAAATAAAATAAAATATACAATATTATATACCACATAACCTTGCCCATGCCCTTAACCATACTTGCACTATTCAACCATACTCTCATCCACGTTTGCCATACCATCTCCACTTATATATACACAACCCAAACTAGAGAGAAAACGATTGGTTCGTTTTCAAATATTCTTCCCTCAATCCAACGGCTGCCGTTGACCGGAGCCACTCAAGAAGTTTTTGGCTAAGGTTCCTTCATGGAAGTTGTTCGGCATAGGGATATGAAGGCGATCGATGGTGTAGATTGGTTTTGGTAGAGTGTGGCACCGTAATTTGGACGATGAATTGAAAATGGTTTCCGGTTAAATTAATGGTGACAGCAGAGCTATAGGGGACCAGACCACCGTCTTTAGTTTGGTGGTGACAGGACTGTGTAAAGATGTCTTTTCTAAGTTATTTATTTATACTTAATATTATTTTAAGATTATTTATATTTCATATTATTTTAAAGATTATTTATATATATTTAATGTAGTTTAAAAATTGCACACCCATATTTTGAATATTTTGAAAAGTTAGTTAATTAAATAATTAATATGTTTTGGAATTTAATAAGGATTTATTAATATTATTTTGGAAATAAATTATTACTATTTGTAATAATGGTAAGATTTATTATTATTGTTTTGGAATCATTTATTTATTAGTTTAAAATGTTTTGAAGTTAATAATTATCATTTATTTATAATGTTTATTGTAATAATTATTATACAATAGTGTTTTGAAGTAAACGATTTTAATTTATTTATAAATATTTTCGAGACCTATAAATAAAGTTTTATGATAGACTTGGGTTTTATAAGAGAAGTTCTATAAAATGGTTTGAAGACATAAAGGAAGATTTTTACAAGGTAAAGGAATTTTATAAATGGTTAGATGTTTATAAACGAATTTTTGAAATGGGTTTATAGTTTTATAATTAGTTTATAAATGGGTTTTAGAAATTTATAAAAGAGTTTATAAACGATTTTAGAATTGTATCAAAAGGGAAATTTTTCTCAGTTTTGTGAATATACTTATACCGTTGAGATAAGTATATGGATATTTTCTAAGTATTGAAAATATAAGGGTTTGTGAATATACCTTTGTAAAAGTATTTTGATACAAGTATGTACAAGGTGAATTTAATTAATGAAAATATCAATTAAAGAGGTTAGTGGTTGCTTACGTGCTTAACCAATGTTGGTTTTGCCCTATGGAATTAAATTCCTGATTTGAATGTTTTGTTTATTCGATAGTTAAATAACCGACTATCAAATTTGGATCCAAAACGTAACTTTGGAAATATCTAGGAGAAACACGTGATTTATATGGCACAATCACCTCCGATGATGTTGTACTGTGCGTATAAATCTCATTTCGTTCTCCTAGGACAAATGATAAGGGAATCCGTCCACTAACGGTTAAGAGGTGATCTCTGCTCTTATCTGTGACTGTTTATTTCCTAAAGAACCAGGGTTGAGTTTACCGAAAATTATCGAAAGTTGTTTTGAAGAGACCGGGATCAGATCTGTTTCCATTGGTTGGATTAACATGATAGGGGTTCTTGCTTTCTGTTTGGTGGCGAGCAAGAGATTCTTACCCCTATATATCCTGGAGAGGTAGTATAAGGCCTTGATGGGTTGGTTTGCTAGGTGCTTACAGTCACGAGGCTAGCCGTAAAAGCAGATTCGAGGTACCAGTGTAATGCCACGGTTGTGCTGGGATGGTTGGAAAGCCTACCGGTCGTCACTGTTGATGGTTGAAAAGACTAGACTGTTATATCGTGGTATCAGAGCCAGGTTAACCGAGAACCTTGGCTTTGGTGAGGATTACTCATTAGAGATAGGGTTAGTAACACCCTAGGATGAGTTTGAGTGTATATACATATGAGCGTGTATTTGTTAATGATATACAAATGTTTTATATTGTGTTGGTTGATCTGTGGAGTGGCTTATGAATTCTGGTCAATATGAGTAATTAACGTTATTGATAAGTATCTCTAAACACTTGAATAGAGCAATTCGACATAGTATTGTTTTGAAATTGGGTAAATGAAATAATTTTACCGTGATTATATTATATATAAAGGAATAAATTTTCAGAAACTATGATAATATATATGGTGTGTTTGATTGTTAGAGAATGATAATATTTGATTATTATCATTCGTTGTTCGTTGTTTGTATTCTAATAAAACTTGTTATTATTATAATGTAAACAAGATAAACAATTAAGAAATGTTTTTATATAACTGTAGTGAAATTATATATATGGGAAATGTACAAATATGATTGTAAATAAAAAGGATTTAAAAAGCTGAGAATTTGAGAATTTGAATGCCGTTGATTTTGAAAATTGTTTTTCAAAGTTTTGGAAAAGAATAATAATATTATTTTGAAAATATTTTGAATTGAAATATTTAAAATGGAATTTGAAAGTGTTAAGAAAGCATTGAACTCACTTCAGTCATTGGAAAATAATTTCGATGATGACTGCAGCATCATCGATGTTCATTTTCAGGTTTCCAAGAGAAGAATCGCTACCATAGGAGATTTGTTTTGGTAAAACAAGTTTTGATTTAAATCCCAAATATGATTTGTTATACAAAAAGAGATATATATTATATATTACATTTTGTATTGTTTCAAAATTTGAAATAAGAGCAGGGTGTTTAAACTCTGAAAATTTTCATTTAAGCGTTTTATGAAATTATGAGAAAATAAGTTTTATAACTTATAAATTTTGAGAATTAGTAGGTTAAAACAAAATTTTAAATTTGTTGAATATAAATGTTAAGGAAAGTAAATTTGAAATTTGACTATGAAATTTAATTTAAGTTAAATAAAATGAATTTTGAAAAGAATTTGACTCAAGTAAAAGGTAAATGAAGTGAATTAATGAAATGAGTTAAATGAAATTGAATTTGATTTAAAACGAATATGAACTTAAGTTGTGAAGTGATAATAAACATGAGAAGTGTTGTATAAAATGTTTATAATAAACTTAAGTAAAATTTGAGGGAATGGTTCTTGAGTGATATTAGTATTAAAAGAGATATACCAAGTAATAAATGGATGTAAACAAAAGAATGGGATATAATAAGAAATTAATTGAAATAAATACGTAAGTTGTACATATATTATTTTATTTGCATAACTGTTTGATCAAGATTCGAGTACTTGATTTGGAGATGATTTACATAGATCCGAGTTAGACTTTTTTTTACTCGATTCTCGACGGCGAACACTGGATATAGATTTTTGATTGATTTTGATATTCTCTATCATAGTATATGGCTATGCAAGGAGAATGGCGGTTTCAAATCAAGGAATCAGATCTAAGTCCGCACTGGAGTGATCGTGTGAACGATACTAGTTCAGAAGTGAAATTGTGTGATCGAGCGAGCGATCAGATTTGATATTTGTGTATGGATGATATATGTACATCGTACCGGCTTTAATAAATTAAATGTTGACATTGGAAAATGCAAATTGATATGGTTATGAATTAATTGAATGGGTATTATTTGGTTGATGGTTTCTCTGGTTACATTTGCATATGTTTATTGTATAGTCTATGCTATATATTGATATTACATTCTATATACATGTTCCCATTGGTTGTTGAGTGATTGGCAAGTGCAGATGGCGTATGCTTCTCATTTGGAGCTCGTTCCCGCATTATATTGATTGAATATGCTTGCTAATACTAATAAAAGGTACACATCTTGGATTACACATTGTATTTTTATCATTTTCCCTACAGGATGCCTCATCCTTCAAGATGAGATATATATTTGTGATTATATATATTGTAAAAAATTTCGATCGAGTCGCGCAAAAAAGAAGCTGGCGAAATTTTTTCGTAAATTTAAAGAGTTGGAAAATTTTTGAAAAAATTTTGATGACTAAAATTTGATGTTTATGTTATAACTTGGAATGGTATTAGTTAATAACTATCACTACACCAAATCAACCGTTTTGCAACACTTATTTTTTTAGAATTTCTAACGGTTATTGTAACAACCTGCATATTTTACGATTATATATGTTGGGCGAATTCTCACCACCGGACCAGCCACCCTCCAAACTAAAGCTCCACCGGTCCACTTCCAAGCAACACCGAACCAACTTGCCTCCCAACTCGTTGCCGAACCAACTCCAACCGCCGAACCAAGCCCTTCACCGGACCAGAATCACCGAACCAAGCTCTTCACCGGACCAGAACCACCAAACCAACTCCTACCCCAACCATCTCCGAACCAAGTAATGCCGAACCAAAGTAATGCCGAACCAACGCTACCAGGCCCGGCCACACCAGCCCAGGCCCACCAGCAGCTATATTCATCCAAGACCCCTGCCTCCAGCCTCACTCTATAAATAGAGGGGTAGGGGTACAGCAATGAGGCACAAGTTTGAGAGCTCAAGCACGGAGAGAACTTTCAAACAACTTTCTTTTACTTGTATCAAAGCTTTGTACTTGTAATCTAAACAAGAGAAGAGAAATAACATATAAAGTGGACGTAGGCACATTCTGGCCGAACCACTATAAATCTGCGTGTCTTTTTATAGTTTAGCCCCTGCTTTTCATATATTTGCATAAATCACCCAAATCACTAAGGACAACATAAGATCTACTAAATCATACGACTTTGAAGTGTTTGTCCATTTTTTGTGCAAACATTTTTGGTGCTTTCACTGAGAACTTGAAGACTCGAAGCTTCAGCTTCTTCCACTTAAACCTTTTTCCTAACAGCATCATCCATCACTTGGAAAACATGCCTCCCAAACAGAAAAAAGATGTTAACAAAGGAAAAAACATCGCATCCAGCAGTCTTTCGGATCCAGCTGTCACGAATCAAGTAAATCGTCCTCCTCCAGCAGCAGTACCAAATGAAGGACAGGCTAATCCGACCACTCCTGCCACAGAACATCCCGCAGCAATTACTAGGGCAGATTTAGACAGGGTTGTGGTTGAAGTAACTAACCGCTTCACATCCCAGCAGGAAGCCTTGGTGGACCATCTCATGTCACGCTTAAGGGATGCTGAAGAGTCCAACCGCAACACAGAATCATGAGGCGAGTCCCAGTCCGGAGGATCTCAGAGACAACAAAGATCTTCCTTCTTCGAAGGAGCTAACGGCAGAAGTAGCCATGGTAGGAGCCGAGATCGAGCACAGCCCGAAGTTAGGCCTGAGAAAACGTTTGGAGCCGAACTCAACGGGGGAGGTACCGGGCGAAGGTCAACTGTAGCTGAGCCTGTCATACTGCCTAACCACGGAAACGCCAGTGAACGGGGCCGAGCTAGAGTCCAGCCCGAAGTTGGACCCGAGGAAGTGCTTAGATCAGAACCCAGCAGGGGAAGATCAAGGCAAGGGCCAACTGTAGATGACCCTAGCATTCTCCCAGAAGATCAAAGGCATCCACTGGAAAATATGAGGAATGATAGACGATACCATCCCTACAGGTCATCTGGATGGAATCAATCCCACAGAACGGAACCAAACTCATTTCTATCTGCTCCAAATTCTGATGAAAGGATGACACGCTTATTCAGAGAGTGCGTCCAACGGGAGCAAAGAGATCGAGGGATAGGCGCTAGGGTAACCAGCCCTTTTGCCCGCAACATCGAAATTGCTATCACCCCCCGAGAATGGAAGATGCCAACAATGGAACCTTACAAAGGAACCTCCGACCCCGTTGTACACTTACAGAGATACACACAACATATGCTCATGAGTGGAGCGACAGAGGGAGTACTGTGCAAATTCTTTCCACTATTCTTAGCAGATCTCGCTACCTCATGGTTCTGTCATCTACCCCAGGGATCCATCAGCTCGTGGGAAATGTTGAAAGAAAAGTTTATCAGTCAGTTCCGCATTCATGTGGAACAACCTAAGGACGCTTATTCCTTATCTAGCGTCAAACAGAAACCTGGAGAGAAACTGCAGCAATACCTAACCCGATTCAATGCCGCAGCAGCCGTAGTCCAACACGCCGATGAGAAGCTTATCCTAATGGCCCTCTGTAGTGGTGTGCATCCGGACACTAAATTTGCTAGAAGGTTGACAAAAGAAAAACTAGCTACTTTACCTGATTTCTTCCATGAAGCCGGGAAATATATGAGGCTTGAGGATGCTGCCGTTGAAGGGCAGTCAGGACAGCAAAATAAGGCAACTCACAGCAACGCCCCTGCTGTGGCAAGGGACGTTCGAAGAAATGATTCCAGAGACAATGCTGGGGGCAAGAAGGGAGAAAAGCGCCTATATCGGCCAGGACCGAGATTCGACACTTACACTCCTTTGAACGAGACCGTCGAAAATATCTTCCTTGCCACCCAAGGCAAAGTTAGATACAAACGTCCATCATACAAGAAGGAATCAGATAACGCGCAGAAGTCTGGAAAGTTCTGCCGCTTCCACGAATCTCATGGGCACGATACCAATGAATTCCATCATCTCCGGGACTTGATTGAGGAACACATCAGAAGAAAGAAACTGGAACGCTATGTAAAAGGTCAGGACAGGACTCCAGCTCCTGCCAATGAGAACCCAAGGCTACCCTCACCGGAGATCGGCAGAGGAAACCGCAACACTAGCGGCTCTAGTCAAGAGAAGATAGTGGTCCATACCATCTCGGGAGGACCGCACATCGCAGACAGGAGCTGGAAAGATATGGAAAGTCGCTCAGAGACAATAAAGACTGTGTCAATTCGGTTATAGAAGAGTGCCACCCGAAATGGAAAGAAAGTGATGACATCACATTCGGTAAGCGTGACCTAGAAGGAAGACAATACCCTCACATGGATCCCATGGTTATCTCTGCCCGGCTCGGTCCCGCCGAAGTTTACCGAATCCTAGTAGACACTGGAAGCTCAGTGAATATCCTGCTCAAACATGCATTCGAAAAAATGAAACTATCAATGAAGGATGTATCTCCTTGCGATAAGCCACTACACGGTTTCACCGGAGATGCGAAGATGCCCCTCGGGCAACTGGACCTCTTTGTTGAAATTGGAAGCCATCCCCGCTCCGTTGTACGGAAACAGACGTTTGTGCTAATAGAAAACCACTCGGCCTACAACGCCTTCTTAGGAAGGCCAGCCTTGTCTGACTTCCAAATTGTCCTAGCCCCATGGTGCCTAAAGATGAAATTTCCAACGGACAATGGAGTAGGGGAAGTAGAAGGAGACCAGGACGTTGCTCGAGACTGCTATGTGACTGTACTTCACAACAACCACAGGAAGGATAAAGGGAAGGGTGTAGAGGTTGCCCTCTGCACGAAAAGTCTAGAAGCATAGCAACTAAAGAAAGCCCCTCCTCTTCGATATACCAGCGACCCTTTCAATGAATTAGACCCTAGGGACAAAGAGGAGGAGGCCACCGCTGAGCCTGCAGAGGCTATGGAGTTTGTATCCGTAGACAAGCACGACTCGAGTAGACTATTGAAAATTGGGTCCCAACTAAAAGCAGAGTTGAAGGAGCAACTCATCGACTTTCTCCCGATCAAGACCACACTAGTTTCATCACTGACCGGGGTTTATACTGCTATAAGGTAATGCCTTTCAGACTTAAAAATGCAGGAGCCACCTACCAGCGCCTCGTCAACAAGATGTTTGCAGGGCTAATAGGGCAAACTATGGAAGTATACGTGGATGACATGCTGGTAAAGTCAAGGAAAGCCGACGATCACGTAAGCCACCTAGGCGAGATGTTTCAAGTACTTCGCCAGTATGGAATGAAGTTGAATCCTCTAAAATGCTCCTTCGGAGTATCATCAGGAAAGTTCTTAGGATTCATCGTCCATGCCAGAGGGATTGAAGCAAACCCTGAACAAGTCCGAGCGCTAAGGGATATCAAGATACCTTCCACTCGAAAGGAAATGCAAAGCCTGAATGGAAAAGTGGCCGCCCTAAGCCGATTCATCTCCAAGGCAACGGACAAGTGCGTCCCCTTTTTCGAAGCTCTAAAGAAAGACAAAGGAAAGTTCGAATGGACTGACGAATGCTTAACCGCTTTCCTTAACTTGATCGAACACCTCCAGAAACCACCGGTACTCTCAACTCCAAGCGAAGGCGAAGAGTTATACCTATACCTTGCTGTGTCATCTCATGCCCTAAGCGCTGCCTTGGTAAGAGAAGACAACCGCACGCAGCGGCCAGTTTACTTCGTAAGTAAGAGGTTTACGGGGGCAGAAGTCAGATATCCTAAACTCGAGAAGCTAGCATACTGTTTACTAGTCACATCACGGAAACCGCGTCACTACTTCCAGTCCCATTCCATCAAAGTTCTGACCGATCAACCACTAAGGCAGGTACTCCACCATCCCGACACTTCTGGGCGACTACTTAATTGGTGCATTGAACTAAGTCGGTATGATGTCACCTATCACCCTCGCACCGCCGTCAAGGGACAAGCCATGACTGATTTCATTGCAGAATTCACTACCAACGAAGATAAGGAGCAATTGGGAATAGCAGAAGACATCAAGTGGAATCTCTTCGTTGATGGTGCATCAAACGAACAAGGCTCGGGGGCAGGTGTGGTAATAATCACTCCCAGGGGATATAAGCTGCACTATGCTATAAGGTTGGAGTTCGCTGCCACCAACAACGATGCAGAATATGAAGCAGTGATAGCTGGATTAGAACTTGCCATAGAAATCGGAGCCAATTCTTTGTGTCTTCATAGCGATTCTCAACTTATTGTTAATCAAATACTAGGAGAATTCCAAGCTCGAGAAGAACGACTCATAGCATGTTTAAAGAAGACCAAGTTACTTCTCAGCCGATTAGACCACTACTTAGTCAAACACATCCCTCGGGAAGAGAACTAAGAGGCCGACGAATTGGCAAAGCAAGCAAGTGTGAGAGACATCGCCATCTTCGGGGCAGTAACCATCTCAAAGCAACTAACCCCAAGTTTATTCAGGGCAAATTGGAACCATTAACAATTTACTTTAAATTAGTCTTTAAATTGAAATTAGTGAATGGTTCCTCAATTTTTCTCGGAGATAAAATTGTAAAAATGGGGTGCCTCTTAGGAATCTTTGTATATCAAGATTTCCGATCTTAGTTCTTAATTCCATTCTGGAATTGATTCTCACCATTTATTTCAAATTTTTTTGAAATGGTGTTGATAGGCGTATTGGCCCGGGTCTCAATATCAATATTATTTCTAATACAGAAATCGGGAATTTTAGAATTTAAAAATAAAATAAAATAATAAGAAAAATGGAATTGCATTTTCATTTTTCTTATTATATTCTTTCTTATTTTTCGAAAGCCTGACGGAGCAATGCCGCGTGGAAATTTTTCAATTGAGGTTAAGGAATTCTCAATAGGATTCGATAAAAATTTCTCATCAGAATAAAACCTATTCTTTTTATGTTCAAATGTTTGAGTAACGTATCAAAGCCACCTCGTCTTCTGTTCCTTTACCCAAGAAAAAGTATTTCTATTTTGCATGAT
The DNA here is from genome assembly GCA_030737815.1 of Allium fistulosum. Lineage (NCBI taxonomy): Eukaryota > Viridiplantae > Streptophyta > Magnoliopsida > Asparagales > Amaryllidaceae > Allium > Allium fistulosum. The sequence goes on from CM060905.1 coordinate 94,599,427, forward strand.
CCAATCATTGATCCATTGGCCAATTTTGAAGATATTATGAATTTCATTTGAGCAAGTGAATCTGATAGCTGCAACCGAAGAAGCAACTTGGATGACTCCCATCCGAGACTACCTACAAAGCGGCACACTACCCAACGGGCGTAACGAAGTCAAGAAAATCCTGAGGAAAGCATCCTGCTACACAATACAAGAAGACATCCTCTATCGATGCAGATTCTCTAACCCGTTATTAAGGTGTGTCGCTGGGAGGGAAGCCAAGGAAATCTTATTCAACATTCATCAGGGAAGCTGCGGAGATCACACCGGAGGACAAACATTAGCGAAAAAGATACTTCGATATGGATATTTCTGGCCCACCTTAAGCAAGGATGCCTTAGATTTCGTCAAAAAGTGCGACAGATGCCAGAAGTTTGCTAAGATTCCGCGGCTACCAACAACTGAGATTACTCAAATGACCAGCCCTTAGCCCTTTGTTATATGGGGAATTGACTTAATCGGCGAACTACCAATGGGCCGAGGCGGGGCCAAATATGCTATAGTGGCAGTCGACTATTTCACCAAATGGGTGGAAGCAGAACCTCTGAATAAAGTATCTTCAGCAAAAGTTATTAACTTCTTGATCAAAAATGTTCTGTGCAGGTACGGAGTCCCACTCAAAATCATATCAGACAATGGACTTCAGTTTGACAGCGAGGAATTCGCCAATTGGTGCCGAGAGCACGGAATTCACAAAAGCTTCTCATCCGTAGCGTATCCCCAAGCAAACGGACAAGTCGAAGCCGTCAACAAAATTATGAAAACTCTAATAAAAAAGAAACTCGAAAAGTCAAAGGGCGCTTGGGGTGGATGAACTCCCTACGGCACTGTGGGCCTATCACACATCCTTCAGAACATCGACGGGGCATACTCCTTTCTCTTTGGCATACGGATCGGAGGCTATGCTCCCAGTTGAAACCATTGTGCCTTCCCACCGTAGGATCCACTATAACCCAGAAGAGAACGAAGAACTCCTTCACATGTCTTTGGATCTAGTTGAGGAGAGAAGAAATGATGCAGTCCTTAAAGCAGCGGCCCACAAGCAAAAAGTGGCAGCACAATACAACTCCAAAGTCAAGCATCGTACCTTACAAGAAGGGGATCTTGTCCTCAAGCAAATTTTCCCTCGCCCCGGAGCACTAGATCCAATCTGGGATGGACCATATGTAATTCATAAAGATCTCCACAATGGAGCTTATATTTTGTCAACAGTGGACGGAGAGGTGTTCCAAAGGGCATGGAACATCCAACACCTCCGTCGATACTTTTCTTAACTTGTACTGCCCATATGAAGTGAATTAACAAAGAGAATCAGTGGACGTAGGCCTTTTCGTGCCGAACCACTTTAAAAAACCTTGTCTCTTTTTTAACTTGTTACTTTATATCTTGGCTGCTTGTTAACTTTATCCTTTTCTGTTGAACAAAATCCTATGCGTATGGAATTTCCACTCAATGCACTCCACAGCGCAACTTCACCTGGATAAGACCTAACAGGTACTATGCGAATCTATTCCCTCGCCAATGAGACACTTTTGCTCCGGCATCCCTCTGCTGCGGGTTAACTCATTGCTCGCGACGGCCCTTAAAGCCAACTGTAATGAGCCGATTATAAGCCACCGAGAAGGCCGACTATAGCCGAGGCAGCTCATTACGGCGTTCGGCTCGCCGGCAACTGTGAACCGACTATAAGCCCCAACATAAGGTGTGGCCAGCCAGGGGCAGTTCACAGTTGACGATCGGCACCCACGCTAGCCGGCCACAGTAAATCGAATAATACCCACGATTATGGGCCATAATGGCCCGGGTAGTTACTGTGCGCGATCTCGGCTCCGATGTGTCTTAAGTACGGCTGTGGTAAAAAAGAATTAACTCCCCGCGGAGGCGTAAGATGGGTGACAAATGTCTCCAAGACCCACAGCTAGGGAAAGTGATTACAAAGCCTGTTTGCCATGAACTTAAGCACATCGAAGGCCTTCCGTGATTGGAAGTTTTACTTTTTCACATATTTCAATTTTGCTTAAGAAACTTTTCTCCTATCCTCTGCAACAATCCCTGAAGTACAGGACACGGAACAGGAGACACTCACTAATAGAAGCGGATATTCACAGCAAGATACAGGACCACATCCCTTACTCGGTCACACAGGATATTCAAAGCTGCCATCTACAAGCAAAATATAAAGGGCGGTATTTCCTTCTTTCATATGTAAACACATGACTATAATTTATTCACACCTCACGCTAACATTGCAAGTCATGAAATTATGTTTTCAACAAAAACCTGACATCAAGCACAATTTGATTACAAGAATATGCATAGCTATATTTCTCATACAGCATGTCAAAAAAAAACATTCAAAAGACGACGGAATCAGCTTAAGTTAAAGAATTACACGTCAAGAATAGAGCTATTTATTACAAGTAGCAGAAATTACAACCTAAGAGTTACTTTACTGCTTTAAGACTAACATATAAAACCATGTCAAGTCCACAAAAAGAATGTTCCAGGTCTAATCAAGGAGCCGGCTGCGTCGGAGTCTTATCCTTGTCCTGTTGCCCACCTGTCCGGTCAGAAAAAGAATTCGTTAGTGATAAGCAACCAAGTTAACGGAAAGACTAGAAAGGAAGACTTACCAGCATCTGTTCCTTGATCAGCTTGATCATCATCCTCCGCTTGCACACCTGTCTCCTCAGCTGCAAGCAACCGCATGCCCTCCTTCACCGCCACCTTCTCCTCCTTGGTAAACTGGGCGATAACAGCATCCATCCTAAAGGCCATGCCACCCTTCTTATCTGCCTCAGCCTGGGCCTCCTCTAGAGCCCTGAGATAGATCCTAGCCATAACCCGAGGGTAATCATCCATCCAGGACAAGTTACCCTGCCTCCAAGTACGGAAGTACATATCCTGGAGCATCCCCTCCATCAGCCCCTCGTTCTCTTCAAACTCCCTCGCCCGGGCCTCGGAATCCGACAACCTTACGACGGCAGCATCTCTCTCCAATTGGTATCTCGAGCAGTCAGCCTGAAGGGATTTCCGCATCGCCTCCATCTCCTCCCTCAACTTGGCTTGAGCAAGCTCTACAGCCTCAAGCTTCCCAGATAACTCCTCTATTTGCTCAAGATCCGCTTTCCGGACCTCGTCCACCGTGGCAATGGCCATATCGATCCGTTCCTTGCAAGTAGCCTCCATTTTCCGCAGTTCGGCCCTGCTGGCCTCTTCCATAGTTTTCTTTAGACGTCCGGAGGCGGTCTCGTGCTGAGAGATCTGGATGGCCTGATCAGCAAGTTGCTTGGCCTGGTCGGAAACCACTAACCGCAGTCTTATGTTGGCACTCCCAATTTCCTCCCCGGCCTTGACCAATCGGGCATGATGCCCCATCAACTTCCTGGTCTCCTCAGCAACCCGGTCGATATTTGCTTTAGCTTCGTTCCCCATAGCGACAACCCGAGTAGTAAGCAAATCAAGGTCCAGGGATTTGGCCTCATCAAGCACCTTTACCATAGGGTTGCGAGGAAGAAGGTGCTCACCGGTAACCTCGTCGAAGGAAATATCATGAGAACTTGGATCCAGATCAGGATGACCCGCAAATGGATTACGAGCCAAGCCAGGACGATCAATCTGAGTAACGGTAGGATTTTCAGATGGGTGCGAAGAGGGCATGAACTCAGTATCCTCCTCCGTGATATCATGAAGAGGCTGAATTGGGGGCTGATGACCAGGTGAAGGCTCGGATAGGGTGCGACTCCTCTTTCTCTTTTGAATATCCTCTCCAATAACCCCGAGAAGGGGACGGTAGCCGACTACATCCCCGGAACGGTGGGTCGGAGGCTTCGGCTTGGCGGAAGCTTTGGAGAGCTTGTATTGTTCAAGTCTGTGCCGAAGATCTGAGGTCTTGGCCGTTTTACCTGCTCTTGATATGAAAATCAAGTGTCACCAACATGTATTGAGCCATCATTCAAGAATTAAAAGAGTAAAGTGAAATTCACCTTGAACCGCCGAAGTTGCTTCAGTAGAGGCGCTCTCGGAAGATAAATCAACGCCGGTCCCAACTTTATCGGCTCTCTTAGATTTCTCCGTCCCCTCCAGACCTTCGAAGGCTTGGCGGAAAGCGTCATCCGTCCACTCTTGCATCTCGCCTACTTGCCCAGAGGACAAAGCCCCGACACCGTCGCCACCTCCGGCGCCTTCTCCTCCATCTTCGCCTTGCTCCTCCTCCACCTCTCCCTCCTCTGGGATATCTGGACATGTGCTGGGAGAGGGACCGTCAGACTTTTTGAGCTTCTTCCCCCCGGCAATCGGATGTTTCGGAAAGGGCCTCCTTTTACTGCTCTTTGACTCGGCCCCTTCTTTAGCTTGAGCAGCCTTCTCTTCAGCCGTGTCCCTCTGCTTGACCACGGACTGCTGTGGAAGGATCAAGCTGTACTCCAAGAGTGTAGCGTTCCTGATCAGGTAGGCAGCCGACCTATCTCTCCCAGTAATAGCTTCTATTTCTGCTGCCGTCTGAACCAGGCGGTCATTCTCCACGACCGCAAAACCACCTGTCGCTAGCAAAAAATAAGAACACATAAGAAAAAGTATTGCAACCAGAACGGGAATTAAAAATAGAGCTTTGACTTACATCCGGAGGTGAAGCGCCGAATAGAAACGGAGTCATCCCTGACAAAGAACCATTCCTTCTTGAACATGCTGTACTTGGAGTATAAATCCAGGACCGGCTTAAAGGTTACGGTCGATTCCAAGCTGATGTAGGGAGACCCCTTCTTGTAACCTCTCAAGTTGTACAAATACCGGATCTCCCGGTTGGAAGGAGGATGCCCATATCTCCTCTGAAAGATGACGAAGAGGCTCACCAGAATAGCATAAGAGTTGGGCTGAAGCTGGAATGGAGCTACCTTTAGATAGGTGAGAAAGCTGACTACCCAGGCGTTGAGAGGCGGGATGGCACCACACATGGAATGGTATCTGCTGTAGGCAAAGTATCCTTCGGGAGGATCATACGGCATCACTCCCGCATCCGGCAATAACATGCGTGCTCGGTCAATCCCGAAGGAGCGAGATATAACATCGAGTTGCTCGCCCTTGAGTAAGCTAGGGAAGCAATCATGAGGCAAGTTAAGGAGTTCCTGAGGACCGTATCCATCCACTAATGATCTCGGGGTGGGCCCGTGACGGACAGGTCCTGGCTGAGCTGGGGGCACGACGGAAGGCTCTTCTCTGTCATGAGGTCTCTTTTTCTCTGATCGGGTTTCCACTTTGTGAGACATTTATCTGCAGACACAAGAAAGTATATCGTTAAGACACGTAAACTATGTAATCTAGAGTTTCACTAGTGATTCAGATATAAAATTCCATCCGGTAGAGGGTCCATTCAACACTCGGAATCCCCAAATTCATTCAGTAAATTCCAACCAAAAGCTCATTCGGCATTCCAAAACACCCCGAGACCCACGTTAGTAAAGGGAATTAACATGTAATTCTATCTACTAACGCAGAGAATAAGGCTGGATAGGAGCGACCAACATAGCATACAATATCTATGAACTAAACATGTCAAGTATGTGTCAAATTTTTTTTTTCCATTACCTCATGTGTGGTTGACACGTCTAGTGCATAACTATTGCACACTACGGTGGCTATATAACATTTCAGAAATAATGTAATATAATATGCGGAATAATCAAAGTCACAGAAAACAAACCCAGATCAGTCATATACATACATAACCGTCACCATACATATCCATATAATACATCATACAAGAGTAACTACTAGGTAGCTAAGTGTCAAAAATATACATCCCAAAAATATACAAGTGATCATAAAGGAGTAGTCCCAAAAGACGAAGACTAGCTAGCCAAAATATACATATATGTGTCCCCCCAAGAAGTATCAAGCTGAACTGGAGGCAAAAGAAATCTGAGCTAACCGCATGAAAGCTCATTCGGCATTCCAAAATGAAAGCTCATTCGGCATTCCAAAATAAAAGCTCATTCGGCATTCCAAGATGAAAGCTCATTCGACATTCCAATATGAAAGTTCATTCGGTATTCGAACCCCTTTATCCATTCGGTAGTCTAGCCCTAGAAGTTCGTTCGGCAGAGTCAAACTCACCTGGATCGGCAGTTAAGTAGGATTCGGTACTCAGTTGATTCAGTCAAAGCTTGATTCTGCACTTAGTGGTTCGGCTATCTCACTCGGTAAGGAATGACGAAGGCTTAACACCTCTACTTATAGGCAAATGAAAGACACCGGACCAACTGGACCGGCACTCATGGACCGAATGAAGATGACCAAGAAACAAAGTAAGCCGTATGCCAGCATACGCCCCACTTTGGAGGGCAAATGTTGGGCGAATTCTCACCACCGGACCAGCCACCCTCCAAACTAAAGCTCCACCGGTCCACTTCCAAGCAACACCGAACCAACTTGCCTCCCACCTCGTTGCCAAACCAACTCCAACCGCCGAACCAAGCCCTTCACCGGACCAGAATCACCGAACCAAGCTCTTCACCGGACCAGAACCACCGAACTAACTCCTACCCCAACCATCTCCGATCCAAGTAATGCCGAACCAAAGTAATGCCGAACCAAAGTAATGCCGAACCAACGCTACCAGGCCCGACCACACCAGCCCAGGCCCACCAGCAGCTATATTCATCCAAGACCCCTGCCTCCAGCCTCACTCTATAAATAGAGGGGTAGGGGTACAGCAATGGGGCACAAGTTTGAGAGCTCAAGCACGGAGAGAACTTTCAAACAACTTTCTTTTACTTGTATCAAAGCTTTGTACTTGTAATCTAAACAAGAGAAGAGAAATAACATATAAAGTGGACGTAGGCACATTCTGGCCGAACCACTATAAATCTGCGTGTCTTTTTATAGTTTAGCCCCTGCTTTTCATATATTTGCATAAATCACCCAAATCACTAAGGACAACATAAGATCTACTAAATCATACGACTTTGAGGTGTTTGTCCATTTTTTGTGCAAACAATATATTTAAATGTTTTATTTAAATATAGCATCGTCAATTATGTTAAAGTCCAAAATGTGACTTTTTGTAAACAGTCGAATCCGGACTCATGGCCACTTTCATTGAGTTCAAATCGACGTTTACAACTTGTTTAAGTATAAACGTTGTTGTGTTTGGAGTTGATTAGGATTTTGGTATTTTTATTTGGGCTTTGGGTTGTGTTCTAGCCCATTAATCCAACAAGATAACCCAAACCCTTCTACTAAATACCCTAACTCCTCTCCTCTTCCTTTATTCCATTCACAATTTCCTAACACTCCCAGCTAAAGGAAAAAAATGGGGGAAAAGAAGGGAAATTAATATTCCTAAGCCCTAGCTTTTCTTAGAAATTCAAATTCAAGTTATAAATCAAAGAGAAGCTTAGGTAAGCATCCTCTTCATTTTCTCCATCTCAATCTCTCTCCAATTTTCAGAATTTCCTATAACCTAACTTAGGAAATCTTTGCATGTGATATTAGATTGGAGATTCTAGAGGTGTAGTTGAAGAGGAATTGATCTTAGCTTGTTTTGGAGCTTATCTTTTCTATTTTTGAGTTTAAAGGTGAGTTCTTGAACTCACATCTATGTCTATAGCTTTGATTGTTGTTAGGTATGAACTCCTAACATCTATTTCTTATTCAATTGCTTTTGAATTGAATTGGTTTAGTGAATTTTCCTAATTTTCGTATTTTTGAAGTCAAAATTTATGAAAACCCTAGAATGGGTGTATTGAAGAGCCTTTAGGGCTGGGTTGTCGCTTGGCATAAATCCCTAGTTGCAGTTGCTCATTCAATCACTTCCGAATCCAAGAAGTTGTGAAGATTTTCCCATTTAAGGGCTTTGCAAATTCTGTCCCGCTACAGGCGATAGACGTCTGTGGATTATCCACATACGTCTGTGAACTCAGCGTTACAATTTCCCGAAACAGGGGACAGACGTCTGTGGATTTCCCACAGACGTCTGTGGTTGTCGAATTCTGGAAATTTGGTTATTTTTATGTGTATTTTCGATTTATCGGTTTTTGATGATCCGTATTATTATTGTCAACCAAAATCAACTTTGATGATTTCTTTTCTTTATTTTTGGTGTTTCCATTTGATGGATTTGATATCAATTTCCATGGTTTGATTCACATTATTGAAATGTGGATTTTTATGATATATTGTTTTTACAATCGATTCTATGATTTGTCACTTTTAAATACAAAGGTTTTATACTAGTAGTAAATACTAAAACACTTTCGCAAAAATGATTTCAACACTACTTTTAATACAAAGCTCGATTTTAAAACTGTTTTCCAATCTATTAGTATATACCTCATTCGGATGATAAATCCAATTAAACGACTTAGCAAAACAATTGGTATGAAACGCTTGCATTTACTTCGTCGGTTAATTCTTAGACTTGTTCGATTGAAATCTCGTAACAAGTTTCGAGTGGGAATCTACAATTTGTTCGTAAATATTTAAGTTAAGCCCGTGGTTATGAGACATGAAGCTAAACTCATTTATTTACTAGCTTAGTCTAATTTACACGTATTGATCAATGATGATCATTTTGTGATTTAGACTTGCGAATGCGATGTCTCTTTGTCTGCGTGGGGGACTATACCCCCTTATGTGGAGCTTCGGCTCATTTTTATGGGGTAGCGACCCATGGTCTTTTGACCATTTGTGGAGCTTCGGCTCATTTGTCCGCAAGAGGGGACTATACCCTGTTTTGTGGAGCTTCGGCTTATTTTTATGGGTTATCGACCCATGGGATAGCGTCCCGTTTATGATACACGTGTTGGTGAGTTTTCATGCTCCCGTTTGTGATAAGCCTCCCCCTTTTGAGTTTTCTGGATTTCTAAATATTGATTTCTGGAATTTGTGTTTCACCAATTTTTGTGATTTGCGTTGATAAGTTTTATCAATATTTGTGATTTGGTGAATAAAATTAAAGAATATGATATTCTTTTTGGGTGTTTGAGAAAACTTGAGATATTGTATGATTTTTATTGTTATCATATATATTTGTCATATCTCTTATCCTATCTTATCTTACATGATAATTATAACTAGACTGATTCGTTTATTATTTTTCTTCTTAAATAATACTCGGGTCAGACCGAGGTGTTTCAGATGCTCCCACTTGACTTCTTAGCAGGGACCACCTTCTAACTTTTAGCTCACTACTTTAGCTTAGTAGTTTTGTCTTTCATGTATACGAGATAAAGACTCTTTGATGTATACATATTCTTTTGTGTTGTACACATACCTATTTTTTTGGGATGTAGTGGATCTTGTATGACCACTACTTTGATGTTCACTTCTATGTATTATATTCATATTTGTTTCCGACTTTGTGATATGAATATCTGTGCCTGATTTTATGTTATGATTATTTTATATTATTTCCGAAGGGCATGTAGCCACTGTGTAGTAGCTTTGAGTTTGTATTGAATATGTCAGATTTCCTCTTGAAATGAAATGAGTGATATACTATCCGACATATCGGTACTCGCTCAAAGCAATTATACAGTTGGTCGCTCCTGAACAGCCTTATTCTTCGTGCTAATCGACGGCATTACCCAGTAGTGTCCTTGGTTAGTGAGAGTATAGAGTTAGGGCGTCACAACTTGTATCAAAGCCAAACTTCGGAAAAATATAGGATATTATGACGAGGATCATTGTCCTAAGTCTCTCTTAGGAATCGTGCCTTATGATTTAATTCGAGTCTTAGGATTCGTCATGTCCTATTTTATTTTATGATGCCTAGTTTTATCGATCAAGCTTATTTGAATTCATTCTGAGACTAACCTTTTTCCTCCTCTTTCTTTTTGTTTAAGAAGAGATATGGTTAAAACAGGTCGTCCTAGCACTGGTCAATCCAGTGGTCCTCCTTAGGATGGTGTATTCATGTCTGCTTAACAGCTTTTGGATATTGTAAAGAATGCTCAAGCTGCCGGTCCCATTCCTGAGCCTACTCATCCTAAATCTGGGTTTGCATGCTTGTACAGTGATTACACCAATTTGGGTGGAAAGCCATTCAAAGGTTCTGAAAGCATTATAGAAGTCCAAGCTTGGCTTAGAACATGTGATCGCATTTTTTCTTGCATGAATCTTTTGGATTTACATCGAGTCCAAGTGGCTACTAGCATGCTCCAGGAGAGAGCATTAGATAGGTATGAGCTTTTAATTTCATAAATTGTTGAAGCATATCATACTTAGGAGCAATTCCAAGAAAGGTTCGAGTTAAAGTTTGTACCTAAAGCAGAAAAGGTAACTTTAGCTCGACGCTTCATTGATCTTATTCAGGGTGAATCTTCTATGACGGATTATGTCGAATCTTTTGAATCCCTCTCTAAATATGGGGTCGAGTATATTAATACCACTTTGAAGAAGAATCAAAGGTTTATCTATGGTTTGAATAAGAACCTCAAAAAGGCTTTACTTCTGAAACTAGAAGTGCCTTTCGATCAGCTTGTAGATATCGCTCTTCGACTTGAAAAGGCCGATAAAGAAAGTGATGTTGATGATGGGGGTGCCAAGAAGAACTTCAACAACAACAAGAAAAGGCATCCCGATAATAAGTTCAAAGGCCCTAATCCCAACAAGAAAGGGAAGCAAGCAACTTCGGTAGCGAAGACTCCTACCCTTGGTCGTGGAGAATGCTACAATTGTGGTTCTAATGACCACTATGCCAATAAGTGTCCAAGGTCTTACTTGTCACTATTGCAAAAGTTCGGGTCATCCTATATCTTCATGTCCCAAACTTCAAAACAAGAAGGAGGGAAAGATGAATGTAGTACAAGCTCCTAGTAACCCTTCTCTTGGTCAAGGTATTTCTCATTCTGTCCTTGATGACATTATTATGTTTCGTGATCATCCTATTCGAATTCTTTTTGATATGGGTGCATCTCACTCTTTTATATCAAAAGAACTTGTGGATACTTTGTCTTTAAATGTTATGGGCTTGATGACTTCACTGAAAATTACGAGTCCGGGTGGTGGATCTGCAACTCTCAGTTTATTTTGTAAGGATGTTGAGATTATTTTATGTGATTATGCTTTCCGTGTCGATTTGCATGTTATGAATTATTTAGGTTTCGAAATGATATTGGGAATGGATTGGCTTAATCGTTATAAAGCCCACATCCTATGTCCCAAGAGGACTATCCATCTTTGACATCCCCAATCGATTAAGCATATTTCTATCGTTCTTAATGATTCCGATTCCAATTCGGTGGCATCCTTATATTCTCTAAACCCACATGATGACGACAATGATGATGAGGAAGATGTCATTTCCCTCATTCACATTGTTTGTGAATTTTCCGACATCTTTGAGCCTATTTTAGGATTACCACCTAAGCGAGCGATTGAGTTCAGAATTAATCTAATCCCTGGAGCTCTACCTATCACTCGTCCTCTTTATCGTATGTCCAATAAGGAAAATATGGAGATGCGTAAACAATTATCTAAATTGGAAGCAAAACAGTTCATTCGTTCTAATTCCTCTCCTTGGGGAGCTTCAACTATATTTCTGAAGAAATCCGATGGTACACTCAGACTTTGCGTTGACTATCGCAAGCTTAATGACCTTACCATTAAGAATAAATATCCCTTGCCTCGGATTGATGATCTATTCAATCAACTTTGCGGTGCTGGAGTCTTTTCACAGTTAGACTTAGCAACCAGTTTCCATCAGCTTCGAATTGCAGAGGATAGTATTCCTTTGACATCATTCCGTACTCGTTATGGATCTTATGAATGTCTCATTATGCCATTTGGTTTAACGAATGCTCCAGCTTATTTAGTTGACCTTATGAATCGAGTTTTCAAAGACTTCCTCGATCGATTTGTTCTTATCTTTATTGATGATATTCTTGTTTATTCTAAAACTGAGGAAGAGCATGAAAAACATCTTCGAATTGTGTTGGAAACTCTTAGGAGCAATCAACTGAAAGCAAAATTTCCTTAGTGCCATTTTTGGCAATCCCGTGTGAAGTTTTTAGGACATATTATTTTTGAAATTGGAATTTCCGTGGATCCTTCAAAGATTGAGGCGATTCAAAACTGGAAGAGACTGGAGAGTGTAACGGAAATTCGTAGTTTTCTTGGATTGGCGGGCTATTACCGACGATTCATAACAGACTTTTCTAAATTTCCTTACCTCTTACTAGTTTGACAAAGAAGGGAGTCAAGTACATTTGGTTAGAAAAATGTGAAGCTGCTTTTCAGAAATTAAAAGAACTTCTTTCCGATGCTCCTATTCTTGTGATTCCCGAAGGGAACCAAGACTTGATTGTTTATACCGATGCTAGTCGTATTGGTTTGGGAGCCATTCTCATGCAAAGGGAACGTGTTATCACTTATGCTTGTAGACAGTTAAAGCCTGCCGAGACTAGATATGCCACTCATGATTGCTTGCAGCTATTGTTTTCGCTCTTAGAATTTGGCATCATTATCTTTTGGGAGAGAAATTTGTTCTCTACATCGATCATAAATCTTTAAAGTATTTATTCTCTCAAAAGGAACTTAATTTGCGTCAACAACGTTGGCTCGAATTGCTTGCATCTTATGATCATGATATTCTTTATACTTCCGGAAAGGGAAATCGTGTTGCCGATGCCCTTAGTCGTAAGCAACAAGTGGTTGTTTCCATGATGATATCTGAATGGAATGATCTCGAGACTTTATCCACTTATGAGATTCGAGATCGTGAATCCAATTCATGTTCATCTCTTGTTTTATGTAGCCTTAAGGCTTATCCTTCTCTTTGTAACCGCATCCTTGAAGCTTAAAAGCATGACTCTGAATTGGCTCATCTTAGCGAAAGTTGTAGAGATAAAAATAATATTGATGGTTTGGAAGACTTTGAAATTGATGCTCGTAGAGGCATTCGAAAATTTGGTAGACTTATTGTGCCAAATAATACTAATCTCCGTAAAGACATTTTAGAAGATTGTCATCGTTCTAAATTTACCATTCATCCCGGTAGTAGTAAGATGTACGCAGATATGAAGCGACTTTATTATTGGGATGGAATGAAATCTGATATTGCTAACTTTATTAGCGTTGAATGACTTGCCAACTCGTAAAGGCCGAGCATCAGAGGCCCAGTGGGTTATTGCAACCTCTAAAATTTCCTGTTTGGAAGTGAGATCAAGTTTCCATGGACTTTATTGACGGTCTTCCCCGTTCTCGTTCAGGCTATGAAAGTTTATAAATGATTGTAGATAGACTTACAAAATCCGCCCATTTTCTTTCCGTTCGGTCCAGCCGAACCGTACCTCTTTTGGCTAAACTCTATGTTAAAGAAATTGATAAATTAAATGGAGTTCATACTTCTATTGTTAGCGATCGTTATCCATTATTTACTAGTGGATTTTGGAAAGGTCTTCAAAAAGCTTTGGGCACGAAGCTTAATTTTAGCACCGCTTATCATCCTCAGTCCGATGGACAAACGGAGCATGTGAATCAAACTCTTGAAGATCTCCTTCGTGCATGTTTTCTTGATTTTGGTGGAAGTTGGGAAGATCATATTTCTCTTGTTGAGTTTTCTTACAATAACAGCTTCCAATCTAGTATTGGTATGGCACCTTTCAAGGCACTCTACGGAAGGCCATGCTGATCTCCTTCGTATTGGCTTGGAACCAGTGAGAAGCTGGTTTTAGGTCCAGATTTTATTCGTGATGCCACAGGAAAGATGGACCTTATTCGTTATAGGATGAAAGAAGCTCAGAGTAGACAAAAATCCTATGCCGATAGCCGAAGAAGGAATTTGAAATTTTCTGTGGGAGATTTGGTATTCATTTGTGTTTCACCTATGAAGGGTGTAGTGCGTTTCACTCGATCGGGAAAATTAGTACCTCGATATATTGGACCGTTTCCCATCACCGAACGCATTGGTTCCGTGGCTTATTGCCTATCGTTACCGGCTCAATTTTCCGCTATTCATGACGTATTTCAAGTTTCTCGGCTACGGAAATACCTTAGAGATTCTGATTCTGTTTTTGAGCCTAGTGTTATTGAAGAAATTAAGGTTTCACCTAATTTGACTTATGAGCAACATCATATTCGCATCATTGCTACGGAGGTTAAACGCCTTCGTAACAAAGGCGTTTCGCTTGTGAAAGTTCAATGGTCCGCAAATCCTAAGGATTGTTCTTAGGAATCCAGAGAATTCATCGAGCGAACACATCCTGATTTACTCTCTCGTGTTCCTTAAGGTGAACTTCTCATTTCAATCTTCCTTTTTTGTGTGTTGTTATGTCACAGAATGGTTGTTACTCTTTATTACCATCTCAAATATTGCGAGGACATGATTTCTTTAAGGAGGGGAGTCTATAACAACCCGCATATTTTACGATTATGTATTTAAATGTTTTATTTAAATATAGCATCGTTAATTATGTTAAAGTCCGAAATGTGACTTTTTGTAAACAGTCGAATCCGGACTCGAGACCACTTTCGTTGAGTTCAAATCGACGTTTACAACTTGTTTAAGTATAAACGTTGTTGTGTTTGGAGTTGATTAGGATTTTGGTATTTTTATTTAGGCTTTGGGTTGTGTTCTAGCCCATTAACCCAACAAGATAGCCCAAACCCTTCTACCAAATACCCTAACTCCTCTCCTCTTTCTTCATTCCATTCACAATTTCCTAACATTCCGAGCTAAAGGGAAAAATGGGGGAAAAGAGGGAAATTAAAATTCCTAAGCCCTAGCTTTTCTTAGGAATTCAAATTCAAGTTATAAATCAAAGAGAAGCTTAGGTAAGCATCCTCTTCATCTTCTCTGTCTTAATCTCTCTCCAATTTTTAGAATTTCCTATAACCTAACTTAGGAAATCTTTGCATGTGATATTAGATTAGAGATTCTAGAGGTGTAGTTGAAGAGGAATTGATCTTAGCTTGTTTTTTTTTGAGGAAGACGGATGTGTAGTGATATACTACACAACCGATTAATAATAGTAGGATAGTAGGTAATAAGGTCCGGTTGACAAGCCCAACCGGTGGCCCAAAAAAATAGGCTTAACTAGATAGCATAATAATGTACATAAGAGTAATGGATTACAGGATGGAACACAAGCACCATATTCGATGTTTCAACTGACAAAATGGGGCTAATATGTTTCGCTTTGGAGCTGCTACCGAGGGTTGGCGCTGGTGCTGGCCATTGATTTCGCAGAGTTAGCAGGGGCGGTCCTCAGTCGAAATCTGAACGGGGCAGAGTTGGTACCTGTCCAGTAATTGAAAAGATGTGAGATTCGACTACAAATGGCCGCAAAAGCAGATCTTGGTTTGTTGAAGATGTGGGCATTTCTTTCTTTCCAGATGCACCAACAGAAAACGGTGATAAAGATGTCGAGTTTGTGATTTCCGAGATCTTGCTGCCAGTACTCAAAAAATGAAGTGAACTCCGGTATGTAACCAAGGAGATGCGTGCTGGCTGGGGCCCAAATTGCGAAAGAGAAATCACAGTCTATGAAAAGGTGAGTGATGGTTTCGATGTGGGAGGAGCAAAGTACGCAGAGTGGATCTGTTGGGATGTTTAAACGAATAAGTCTATCCTTGGTGTTAATGCGGTTATGAATGAGGCACCATTGGAAGGAGAGGAATCTTGGGTGTGAATGGCATTTCCAAATCCTGCCGAAGGGGAATAGGCGGCCAGGGTGGGTGAGGAAGGAGTAGCAAGAGGATACAGAGAAGCCTTTAGATTGATTGAGTGCCCAGATGAAGCGGTCCGGTGAGTGGGATAGGCGAAGAGATTGAAGGTTTTTAGAAGCTTCGAGAAGTTCATTAAAAGTTTCGATGGAAAAAAGGGAGGGGGGATGAAGGCTACCGGGGCCCAGGTGACAGAGGGTATTGATGGTGGCGAGTTGGAGGTTTGAGGAGGAGAAAAGGTTTGGAAGTGATTTGGCCAGAGGGGAAGGGTCCACCCATGTGTCATGCCAGAATAGGCAGTTGTTGCCATTTCCTATTATGACATGAAAGAGGGATTTGACTCGGGGGATGGTATGGAGGACACCGGACCAGAATGGAGATGGTCTGCAACTGGGGGGGTGATGCAGGGCTAGGTGTGGATTGGAGTAGTGATATGTATGTAGGATCCAGTCTTTCCAGAGGAAATTGTCGGGGGAGAGAAAACGCCAGAGCCATTTTGTTAATAGAGAAGTGTTGAGCGAGGAGAGATCAGGGACACCAAGGCCACCATGGGGTTTTGGGAGGCAGACTGAGCGCCAGTTGATTAGGCACTTTTCTTTGGAGCCATTCCATAAGAAGGCCCTGCGAGATTCGTCAATTTTATTGGATACCCAAGAGGGGAGTTTGTGGAAGGAGATCCAGTAGGAGGGGATGGCAGAGAGGACCGATTTAACTAATATTAATCTACCAGCAGATGAGAGGGAAGCAGCTTTCCAGGATGAGAGGCGGGATTCAATTTTGTTAATGAGGGGAAGCCAGTCAGGGCGTGTGAGTCTAGTGGGACGAATAGGTAGGCCAAGGTAGGAGATTGGAAATTGGGAGAGTTTGCAGTTGAGGACGGCAGCGGTTGCAGGGCCAAGGTGGTTGGTATTGCCTAGCATGATTAGGGAGCTTTTGTGGAAGTTGATGGAGAGGCCAGAGATAAGTTCGAAGACATAGAGGAGAACTTTGAGGCAGTGGAGGTGGTTAGGTTCAGGTGAGGCAAAGAGGATGGTGTCGTCAGCAAATTGGAGGTTGGATATTTGAAGGTTAGATGTAGGGATACTAATTCCAGCCAAGTGGTTATTGGAGATGGACAGTTTAATCATGCGGTTGAAGACATCTGCAATTAGAACAAAGATTAAGGGGGAAAGAGGGTCTCCTTGTCGTAGGCCTCTCGTAGACTTGATGAGACCACCAAGTTCACCATTGATTGATTTTGGAGCTTATCTTTTCTATTTTTGAGTTTAAAGGTGAGTTCTTGAACTCATATCTATGTCTATAGCTTTGATTGTTGTTAGGTATGAATCCCTAACATCTATTTCTAATTCAATTGCTTTTGAATTGAATTTGTTTGGTGAATTTTCCTAATTTTGGTATTTTTGAAGTCAAAATTTATGAAAACCCAAGAATGGGTGTTTAGACATGTTGTTTTAGGTGTATTGAAGAGCCTTTAGGGCTGGGTTGTCGCTTGGCATAAATCCCTAGTCATAGTTGATCATTCAATCGCTTCTGAATCCAAGAAGTTGTGAAGATTTTCCCATTTAAGGGCTTTGCAAATTCTGTCCTGCTACAGGTGACAGACGTCTGTGGATTATCCACAGACGTCTGTGACCTCAGGGTTACAATTTCCCGAAATAGGGGACATACATCTGTGGATTTCCCACAGACGTCTGTGGCTGTCGAATTCTGGAAATTTGGTTATTTTTATGTGGATTTCCGATTTATCGATTTTTAATGATCTATATAGTTATTGTCAACCAAAATTAACTTTGATGATTTCTTTTCTGGATTTTTGGCGTTTCCATTTGATGGATTTGATATCGATTTCCATGGTTTGATTCACGTTATTGAAATGTGGATTTTTGTGATAGATTGTTTTTACAATCGTTTCTATAATATGTCACTTTTAAATACAAAGGTTTTATACTAGTAGTAAATACTAAAACACTTTCACAAAAATGATTTCAACACTACTTTTAATACAAAGCTCGATTTTAAAACTGTTTTCCAATCAATTAGTATATACAAACCTTTACCTCATTCGGATGAGAAATCCAATTAAACGACTTAGAAAAACAAGTGGTATGAAATGCTTGCGTTTACTTCGTCGATTAATTCTTAGACTTGTTCGATTGAAATCTCATGACAATTTTCGAGTGGGAATCTATAATTTGTTCATAAATATTTAAGTTAAGCCAGTGGTTATGAGACATGAAGCTAAACTCATTTATATACTAGCTTAGTGTAATTTACACTTATTGATCAATGATGATCATTTTGTGATTTAGACTTGCGTGCGCGATATCTCTTTGTCCGCGTAGGAGACTATACCCCGTTCTGTGGAGCTTCGGGTCATTTTTTATGGGGTAGCGACCCATGGTCTTTTGACCGTTTGTGCAACTTCGGCTCATTTGTCCGTAAGGGGGGACTATACTGTTTTGTGGAGCTTTGGCTCATTTTTATGGTTAGCGACCCATGGGATAGCGTCCCGTTTGTGATACACGTGTTGGTGAGTTTTCATGCTCCCGTTTGTGATAGGCCTCCCCCCTTTGAGTTTTCTGGATTTCTAAATATTGATTTCTGAAATTTGTGTTTCACCAATTTTTGTGATTTGCATTGATAATCTTTATCAATATTTGTGATTTGATGAATAAAATTAAAGAATATGATATTCTTTTTGGGTGTTTGAGAAAACTTGAGATATTGTATGATTTTTATTGTTATCATATATATATATTTGTCATATCTCTTATCCTATCTCATCTTACATGATAATTATAGCTAGACTGATCCGTTTATTATTTTTCTTCTTAAATAATACTCGGGTCAGACCGAGGTGTTTCAGATGCTCCCACTTGACTTCTTTGCAGGGACTAGCTTCTAACTTTTGGCTGACTACTTTAGCTTAGTAGTTTTTGTCTTTCATGTATACGAGATAGAGACTCTTTGATGTATACATATTCTTTTGTGTAGTACATGTACCTATTCTTTTGGGATGTAGTGGATCTTGTATGACCACTACTTTGATGTTCACTTCTATGTATTATATTCATATCTGTTTCCGCCTTTGTGATATGAATATCTGTGCCTGATTTTATGTTATGATTATTTTATATTGTTTCCGAAGGGCATTTAGCCACTGTGTAGTAGCTTTGAGTTTGTATTGAATATGTCAGATTTCCCCTTGAAATGAAATGCATGATATACTATCTGACATATCGGTACTCGCTCAAAGAAATTATACAGTTGGTCGCTCTTCAATAGCCTTATTCTTCACGCTAATCGATGGCATTACCCAATAGTGTCCTTGGTTAGTGAGAGTATAGAGGTGGGGCGTCACAGTTATTACTATTAAAAATAGCAACAATTATTTCCATTGCTTTCATTTTGTAATGGTTATAATCGTGATAATATTTTTTGATGACGTAAATAAGATGAATAACATAGGGTAAATATGTAATTTTGCTAACTTTCTCATTTCTAACGCACTTTTATTCATTTCCTCATGTAAATCTCTAGGGTTTATCTTTCTCATGGAAATCAAAATCGAAATCCAGAACCAACTACACTCCATAAGGCATCCATCGAAATCGATAAATCAGTGATGCTTGACGCCTCCTATAACGACCCACTTTTTCCGTACACTTTAAGCTGACAATAAACCACACATGTCCAACCTAAATTGAATGGAAAGGCAGATAGTTAGGGAAAGAAATAAGAAGGAAGGTGATAAGAAACAAAACAACAAAGAATCTCACAGCGGAACGAATAATCTATAATATATATCAATCTTTACACAAAAACAAAACTGTAATATATGTATATACAGACATCAATCAGAGTATACTAACCTATTTCAGCTCGGATAGTTATAACAACCTGTCCTCACAATTGCTGATGAATACAACAATAAATGCAATGGAAAAATAACCATCTATGTGAATACGTCTCTGGGCCTCCAGCTCCTCTCCTGAAACTCCAAATATTCATCTAAACCTGGAAATATGCTCGGTCTGACTCGAGCATTATAGGAAAAACAACGCCCGGGCCAGTCCGGTAAAACTAGCATGAGACTTAAATCACAAGTAATTTTATTTGTTATAACTTTTAAAGTCCTCTAAAATCAAAGGTATCTCGCAAGACCACGCTCCAAATCATCACCTTCGACCAAAGCTCCGCCTCCACACAGCCACCTCATCCATGTTCCAGTCGAAACTCATCCATCAACCTTCCCCCATGCAAGCCACACATACCCAATTTCATGCACACAATAGCCAACCAAACCACCAAGCGCCTGCTTGCGCAACCTGAGCTGCTCCTCCATACCCTACCCCATACACTGACCATGCACACATACACGAATGCACATTTACACAGTTGCAACACACCTGCACTTATATACCTACATACCCTAATATACACGTCCTCCCGCCTTCTAGCCTGCTGCCGCTGCCATTACCTCCGCTCTACCACACCATTTGCTCATACGCCTGCCCCTCTGCCACTCACGGCTATGCTCACCACCGTCCTTCGATACTGAGCCCACTACTTCGTTCACACACTCAAATGCCTATAGCCTCACACAAGCACACCTCAATACACATGCATTTACATGGTGCACTTAAATATCTAAACATGTAAGCATGCACAGTGCTCATATACGCATGCTAACAAAGCCAAAAATAGTTGAAGAGGAGGAGTTGTGGTCATATTCCCTTCACCAAAAATAAAAATGAAGACATGGCTCTCTGCTCTGTGCATATATCTTCTTATGTGCTTTCCTTTTTTAATACCAGATAAAAGAAAAAGGAAAAGAAAAGAAAGAAAATGAAATGGGAGGGGACAAAGTCTTGTTTCACTTGTAGTTGTAGTTAGAAATATGGAAGCAAAAAGAAAAGTGCTCATATATATATTCATATGAGCTGAGGGAAGCAACGACACAAAGTCAATATACTTAAGTGGTAGGACATACAAGTACAAGAAGATATGCATCTAGAGATATGCCTAAAGATGATGCTTAAAAAGTGTCTTCTATCCGTGCTTGGTTTGCAATATAAAATGTAAGTGGAAGTGAAATATAAGAGAGAAAAGTGTACTGTCCCATCCTCTGTGCACTGTTTGAGAGAAATAAACATGAATGCTCTGTTTTCATGTCTAAATATCTCCTTGTATACAAGGAAATATTAAATGCATGCAATAATAAACAACGAATGTCTCATCTCTTGTGCATTGCTGTATTCCAATGTATACAAGGCAATACTACCTTGGAGCTAAGGGAAAATGGGTACCATTCATCAAATGCAAGCACTCAACCTCACGTGTGAAGGACAATGAAAAGAAATGAGCAGGGAACAACGCAAAGATTCATGTGCATTACTTATTTATATTTGTTGTTAAAAACTTATACAGTAGTCCACTGCACAAAATCATGTCCGCATATGAGCTGCGAACGACAGACTATATGATATGATCATGCACAACAGTGTGACATGATCTTAAAACAAGAATAAAATAGACTGATTAACTTATTCTACGAAGTGTCAAAAATGCCCGCGTTTGCCGTAAAATACGTCAAACGTAAATTTGAATATTTTCCAAACTAAAAATTATGGAAAATTCCAAAAATTAAATTAAAAATACATCATCAAAATCAGGTCTAAATTTGAAATAGAGATTTTATTATAATTTAATTCAAATCTGAGTATTTAAACAAATTAAATATCTCAATTCAAAGACCAAAAAATACGGGTCGTTACGCTCTCCCCCCCCTTAAAAAGAATTTCGTCCCCGAAATTTCAGCACATGAACACTCAATACTATTCATAAGCCCGCATGATGTTCATAGATCATCCATATACAAAGTTGGAGTTTATCATCACTCGAATACAAAACTCCACTTCCAAACCAGCATCGTTCACCCAATTTATTAGCGCGGACCCTTGATCAGGCTCTTGGATTAGGAACCTCTGCTCTCCTTACACAGCTATAGCTATAACAGAAAACCTTAGTTCCTTGTCAAGAACACTCACCAAGTGCTTGCCGTCGAAAATCGAGTAATAAACCCTTATTTGGAACGGTGTAAAACACCTCAATGCCTTGTACTCGAATATTAGATCAAAACTATATGGGAAGAGAAATGATCTACCTACACCTTCGCACTTATTTAATTGGTTATTTCTCATACCAATTCCATTATTAGTAAATTATTTATGAAAAACATTTTCATATAATTCCATTGGATTTTGTAAAACTTATAAAACACTCTACCACATTACAAGGGTATACACAACCATCCAAATTTAAATTTCTTTGGAATTCACCTAAGAATTTTAAACACCCGGGTTGTCATTCAAAACACTTTCTGAAAAGATAATAAAATTTTAATCCATAGATAATATATATATTTAGCCCAAGTAACCCCAATATTATACCAAGGAACTGGGTACTATCGATAGTATCATATACTCCTTTACAAGAAGAATAATACTCAAGAGAAACGTTTACCATCTAAACGTATCTCTTACCCATTTTTAGTTATTTTCGAGCCATTCAAACCAGTTAACTTAAAAACAATTTTTCAATTTGCAAAATCCCCCTTTTGAAACCATACCAAATATATTTCCAAATAAATAGTTTTATTAACTATCAATTTCCAATTTACTTTGGATTCGTGCGGATCCAAACTCGTTCCGACCATACAATGCCAAAGAAAATAATTTACTAAGTGTACAATATTGTTCGCCTAAGCAAACATTCAATCATCACTTAGAAGATTATTCCGATCACCACAAAACGTATCAGGACTTATTTCCCAACTAATCCAAAGAAATACACGTTTCTTTTTAAATTCTCATAGAATTCATACTTTAATATATTTTAATAAATTACCATTTCCAACATCATTATACTCTAAAACTATCTCAAATAAAACTAATATTTCTTTCTCCAAAATCATTTGAAATAACAATATACACTTTACTTTATAGTAAATCAAATCATACTTTCGGAATCAAATCAAGATTTGTTTTACCTGGGTCCTAATGGTAACAATTCCTTATTAAGAAACTCGAAAATATTTTCAACTACTATTATTAACCCTTTAAACCTCAAAAACCATTTTGCCAAAATTACCAGGATTTAAATTCTCAAATTCCTTTTATTTATAGACACATTTCTATAAATCAAATTTACAAAACATCTCCTTTTAAAGGAAATCATTCTCAAATATTTATGGTGAAAATATGATAGCTTTCTTATATAAATCATCTTCAAGTATTATTTCAGAAATATTTAAGTTTTCTTTTAATAAACTTCTTTTATAAAACCCTAATCAAATACAACCAACTTTAACATTCAATCATTTCCAAAATATTTATCTCAAAATATTCCAATTTCCTTTTAACAAAACAACATTTATTAGAACTTAATCAAATCAACCATTACATAAAAAAATTTCTAAATATTCTTTTCAAAATATTCAAATTTTCTTTTAAATAAACAACCCTTAAAATCAGGTTTAACCCAACATTATCAACGAAAACCTTATATTCAAATTGTGAAACTTAATTCACAAGGTATTCGTTTCAATGTTCCCAAAATTCCTATCTATCCAATCCAGGTTTCAAAAAGGAAGATTCAAGATATATTTATGGATAATAGTCAATGCTCAGAATTGGGCGAGCATGACCGATCAAATCCTAGATGATAATGATGGAATATTATCATTTCTTTTCAACCAAGCACAATCAGAATAACTATGAAAAATTATTCTTTTAAATATAGAATATTTTTCCAGGTAAATTATTCCATTTACCCATTTTAAAACAGCACTGTGTCAATCGGTCTTGTTTGAGTGTTTAGGAAATCCCTATCGATAACGTTGGCCAAACGCATCGACCAAAATTCTTAAGCCACTCAACAGAACAAATAACACAATACAAAATTTTTTTATATCACTAACAAATACGCGCTCTTATATATATACACACACTCTCAAACTCATCCTAGGGTCTCGCTTACCCTATCTCAAATGAGTTAACCCAACCAAGCCTAAGTGTTCGCTCAACCTAAGCTCCTCTACCACGTTGTAACGACCCACTTTATCCGTACACTTTAAGCTGACAATAAACCATACATGTCCAACCCAAATTGAACGGAAAGACGGATAGTCAGGGAAAGAAAGAAGAAGGAAGACGATAAGAAACTAAACAACACAGAATCTCATGGCGGAACGAATAATCTATAATATATATTAATCTTTACACAAAAAACAAAACTGTAATATATGTATATACGGACATCAATCAAAATATACTAACCTATTTCAGCTCAGATAGTTATAACAACCTGAAATGACCCTCCTATTTTTACCTTAATTTCATAAGGATTTTTTTTACTTGCTTGCTGAATACTTGTTCAATTGAACTTTGTTTAAATTTCTCAGGGTCATTTTTTTTCCTTTTCAAACAATGCTCTGGATTTAAATTTTCTACCAATATAAACATATCAGTTCAGCCATAGAAATATACACATTTATATGATGATATATGTATTCCTCTTGTTTAAAATCAGAGTTTATTATTATTATTATTATTTTTTAAAAAAACAAGAGCCAGTCTGTCTGATTTGTATTTGAAATGGATCTACTCATAATTTGAATTCCCATGTTCTTGGATATTTACATTACATAATTATTCATACTTGGATCTGATTATGTTAACCATGTTTCAGAACATCTTAGAACACAAGAGTTCATTTATTTGTTTATTCTTGCATAGCTCAAATGATTATTATTTGCCTAAGTATCAGAAAATGATATCTACATTTATCATTTTCTATTTTATGTATTTTCTTTGAAGCCTCTCTTGTTCTTTATGAAAACATTTTGACATATCAAGAGCAATTCATTTATATTACTAATTTCTAAGTTTCCTGTAATTAAGGTGTTGGACTTTAAAAATGTTTATATACATTTTTTTTTGAACAACCATTTTGATTCAAGTGAACTAGATTTTGGATTCAAAATTCCTCTTGAAATAATAATACCAATCAGTTTCAATATATATTTTCCACTTTACATTTTTACTGAGATTTTAACATGCTTTTAACAAAAAGATTTAAAATGCTTTTTAATCTCAAATTGCAGACCAACATGCTCAACCAAGACCCCATTCTTTTGAAGCTGGTTGAACCATATGGCTGTGCTAACCAAGCACTTGTCCATGGTAATTGAAATGCTATTCAGTTTCCAAATGCTATAAGCTTCCTTCAGAAAAATTCCCTTCTTAAGGCATCACACAAAATTAACTTGAGTTCTTTTGCAAAATACTTTACTAAAACAACTAAATGTCTGAGATATATTTCTAATTTGAAGTCAAGTTTTCACTTCATAGCTCAGTGATTTTTAAATGATTCAAACCTGACTACATTAGGATATAAATTTTGTATGAAAATTACTTAAATGTAAATGCACCTCTTCTTCAGATTTTCAAACTTTACCACATAATAAAAGTTAACTGACAACAACCGACTTAATCAAACAAGGCAATTCATTACATATTCAAACATAATTCCTCTCATGAATACATGCAAATAAAATCATCATAAGCTCTTATTATAACTAGCTAGCATATTCATTCACTCCTTCTCCTTAGCCATAACTTCATTTTCTACTTAATTCCATCATTACCTGAAAGAGCATTAGTGACTGCCTCATTTTTAAAATGATACACCCCCATATGCCACGAGCAAACAAGGGTCAGATCTATGATCTGGTATGAATAACTTCATCATATTCATGATATTAAGCAATTGGATGATGCATAAGTTTTAGCCAGTTACTTGAGTAACTTATCAAAACTTCTACATTCTATGTTACAGGTTAGACTATCATGCAAGTGCAATAACTTCATAAGTCAACTAATCATACAATCATTCACATCAATCTCCAGTACTTAGATGCTCTGGAGTAACCATGTTTCCATTTCAACAAATCTGAGTAACACTCATATCTTTTGCTTCCTGGTTTAGGGGTTACCTATGAGTATATACATGTCAATTTATGTTTCAGCCTCATCTGCTATTAAGGAATCACTGGGACACATTGCAATAAATTAATTCACATTATTGCACAAAGATCTCAGGGCTTAAACAAACCATGTGCCAACTTGCATACTTCAAATATAACAAGCATTCCAGCAGCCTTCTTGGCTCATTATTCCTAGTTTATTTACTAGAAGCATTTGTTTGATTTTTATCATCAGATATCTAGATGAAAAATGGCACTGCATACATGAAAGCACCCCATACATCTTGTAAGCATGTTTCCAGAAACAAATAAATAATTTTTTTTTGATGTTGTCAAGAGATATCTGGGTCTTAAATCCATACAAGAATCTTTACAACTATAAACAGAGATATGGCATGTTAGGATTATTTTGATCTACAAGTAACTATGGATGAACCAGATTCACAGTCTAGCTTAGCCATAATTTTAAATAGTGGGTTTTATTATCTTTTTTTATGATCAGGGGTTCAGCACTCAAGTACACCCCTAATACACTGTTCTAAGCCTCAGCACTTATACATAGTATAATGCAGCTCATAATGTTTTCTTCTATTAAGATTTTCATGCCACAGATCCAGATTAGTTGTGAATATTCTTGCCTAGATTTTAAGGTTTTATGCTTTAACTTTTCTGGGTGTAATGAAACAGTGAGTTGCACATCCAAAAACAATCATCACAATAGATCAAAGATCACCCAAAAACATCCATATAAAATCATGACAGATCCAAAAACATCCAAAGAATATTGATAAAACCATATTCAACAAAAACTAAAATAAGCAATTAACTAGATTAGAATTGGCTGCCTCATTTCAGGCCTTAATGCCATGAATTTGGTGAGGTTACTCACCTAAGTATCTCCTTCTAGTTAATCCAGAAAATCCCTGAGCAATATTTTTCTCCTTTCCCTCTAAATGTTTTCTTTCTTATTTTTAAGTATTTCGGGTAAACTGATTCCCCTGGCTACCACTACTCATTTATAAGCATTTTACTAGGGTTTTATCAAACAGAATCCCATTTTTGCCCTGACCAATATCATGCATTTTGCATTTATATTTTAACATTTCCATTTTCAGTTACCCCGGCCATATTTCTTTTATTAGAGGCAACTTTTTCTTTTTCCTACTTTTTCAGAAAATGTCCAGTCTACCTAAATCATGTTAAAGGTGTGACCAAGTATATTTGTTTATTTATGGGAATCCCCATTTTCCTATTTTTGCCCATACATAATATACTTACTTATTTTACATTTCATGCTATTTTAATGTTATCATTATTTTCTTGCTTAATTTCAATATACTTCTTCTCACAGAAAATATACATGTGTATAGGTATATAATTATTTAATTCCCCCCTTGTTTCACAGAAAATATGTTTAAGCACGTATTTCATTTTTTTCCAGAAAATCTTTAATTTCAATGTATACAGAAAACATATTTAATTTGATCAATGATTCATATTCCAAGATCATATCTGGAATGCTTCCTTACTTTGTTTATTTATTTTATTATCATCATTGTATATTATTATTTTTCAGAAATTTTTTAAATCTCTTCCTTGTGCCATTTCCAGTGTGCATGTGCACACCTATCCCTGCACAACATTCAATTCAGAAACTCCATCAACATTTGATCCAATATATATATATATATATATATATATATATATTCAGAATTGTTTTAATTTTTTCCTCAAAATTTTTGGGGCATTTCACAACCTGTCCTCACTATTGCCGATGAATACAACAATAAATGCAACGGAAAAATAACCATATACGTGAATACATCTCTGGGCCTCCAGCTCCTCTCTTGAAACTCCAAATATTCATCTAAACCTGGAAATATGCTCGGTCTGACCCGAGCATTATAGGAAAAACAATGCCCGGGTCAGTCTGGTAAAACCAGCGTGAGAACTTAAATCACAAGAATTTTATTTATTATAACTTTTAAAATCCTCTAAAATCAAAGGTATCTCGCAAGACCACGCCGTACATAAAAACAGATGGGTTTTTACCTTATGATAACCAAAACCTTTATATTAGAAAATCCAGTAATATTATAATAATGTTTATAGGTCAAAGTAAAATATGAAAATAGCTGAAATGCTTACATCTCACATTTCAATATAGTTGGGCACAATCAAAACCGTACGGTGCTTATTGGAGAATGGATTCCATACAATGACTAGGCACTGGGGTACCACCTATCACAACACACATATAGAAAATGTACCGAGATCGAACCTATCGATCCCTACCAACACAAGACCGGCCTACTCCTTACTGGATATTACCGAATTTATCATCACCCCAGTTGCTTTGCAACCCTTTTTATCGTGATCTCATGCACAACCAATCCATAAATATGTAGATGTATCTAGAAGGGTGACAACATACCCTAATGGGTGCGACCCACTTAGTCTTGCTGCATCTCCCCTGATTTTCAGTCATTCCCGGTTGATGAGGCTTAAGCCTACGATTACCTTTCAAGAAATTTACACTTAGAATGCTCATTGCCTTCCAATGACAATGTGCTGATAGCATTTATCCATACAAGTCCGTTATGGGTCTGAACGAAACCGAAGGCACTATTCCCACTACATCCATTTTGGAATCACCCTCAGGATTAGTAGCGATTAGCCCTTGCTCTTCACATCTCTATCTTCGATTCCATGCTCTTTATGATCTCTTCAGTTCGAAACACATTCGTTGGATCGAAGTCGTTTTTGGATAAAATATCTGATCCCGGTCTCTTCGAAACAACGTTCGATAATTTTCGGTAAACTCAACCCCCGTTCTCTAGGAAATAAACAGACAAAGATAAGATTGGAGCTCACCTCCTAACCGTTAGTGGATGGATTTCCTTATCATCATCCTAGAAGAAAGAAACAAGTTTATACATACAGTATACACCTTCGACGGTTGCTATACCATATAATTCTTGTGTTTCTCCTATATACTTCCAAAGTTACGTTTTGGTCCAGATTTGATAGTCGTTAACTGTCAAATAAACAACCATTCAAAACAAAGATCACATTTCCCATAGAAATCACTAAGCCTCATAAATTTATCTCCATTAATTTAAAATCATATTTCAATATACTTGGAAATCAATCCCATATAGTTATCCCAATAGGATAAGTATATTCACAAACCATTATATTTTGACACTTAGGAAAATTTAACCATATACTTGTTTCAATGGTACAAGTATATTTACAAATCATTTCACTTTTCAAAACTTGGAAATTTTCCATATACTTATACAATGATATACGTATATCCACCAAACACTTAGAAAGATTTCTATTTGAAATCATATTTTAAACGATCAACCCAATTATCACTTGTACGGAGAAATCAAAAACACCACTCCCTTTATAAAACATTCCTAACAAATCCCAAACCCCGTTTATAAAATTTCCCCTCTCAGATCTTTAACTCGTTTATAATTTGATTATAAATATCCAAACCATTTATAAAACTCTTTCCATATTTTAACAACTTGTTTAATAGACTCTACAGATCCATAAAGTCCTCTTGATAAACCATATCTTATTTAAGGTAATCTTAGAATAATAAGTTATTATTTAAACATCCCTCTATTCCATTCACTTTAAATCCCCTTTAAAATAATAGCTTTAAAACCCCTTTAATAATATATTAAATTGCTTTTAAAACATTATTGTTGTATAAATAAGTTAACTTCAAAATAATATTAAGATAATAATTTATTAACTTTAAAATGTTTATAAACATTAATTTATTAACCTTAACTAATATTAATATAAAAATTAATTATCCTATAAATATAATTAATAACTTAAGTCAATATAATTAATTAACTTTAATTAAAAATTAAAATATAGAAAATCTTTTAAATAGTTAATTTAAATGCAATTAAAACATTTTTAAACCATAGCTAAATAACCTTAAAATAATACTTAAACTAAACATTTTAAAACAATAATTAAATAACTTTTAAATTACCTTTTAAGAATTATATTAATAAAATAATTAACTTTAAATCATTATTAAAACAATTATTAGTTATCCTTAAAATTTTATTACTAAAAAGTTATTGCTTTTTTTTTAAAAATCTTATTACAAAATAAACTTATCATTAAAACTTATAATAATAATTATTTTTAAACTAACTTTCAAACAATAATTAGTCTTTCGAATTTGAAGGAGGCTTAACAATCACCATTGTACTTAACAAGCTACCATATTATTCAATTAACTTTCAAGCTAACAACAGATATTTACATAATCAACGACTATGTAAATAAATTCAATACTTAACCATCATTGTTTAAAATATCACTTACTTATAGCAGGATATCATTTTAAGATATATAATCAAATGTCCAAATCTATAAAATAGTAGAACGGGGATTTATTCTGCTAATTAAATGTCAAATTAATTTTATTAGTGGAACAGTGTTTTATTCCGCTAATAGGGGTCTGATTTACATATTCAATCCAATTTAACTCGACAGTAATTTATTTTGCCAAATAAACATTAATATGTAAGGCATATTAATTTGAATAACGTGATTTAAAACCTGTCCGTTTCCATATGTCATAATTTTTAAACATGGCCAGAACTATCAACAAGCAGCACTATTATGTTGTACTCGTCCATACGAGTACAACGCAAAAAATCCGTATGTTAATCGGATTTCACATGAACGATATATAAAAATTTTCCCAAAGTCAGCATGTAAATCTATATATATTTAAAAAAACAAGATAATATATATATAAGCACTCACAATTGCTAGATGGGCTCGGCCTAACATCAACCACCGCACCAAAGAAAGCAACGCTCCCCCTTCTCATTCTTGCAATAGAACACATTTAAAGGGGCTAAAGTGCAAAAATCATTTTTATGAGCAGTAGCTTCATCATCACGTTTTCCCAAATTCTTTCATGCGAGCCTGTACACGATCCTTCATGAAACTGCCTTGCTCCTACCTGTTCGCTTACTACTCGTGCCCCTCCACGCTCCAAACCATCACCTTCGACCAAAGCTCCACCTCCACACAACCACCTCATCTACGTTCCAACCGAAACATGTCCATCAACCTTCCCCCATGCAAGCCACGCAAACCCAAACTCATGCACACAACAGCCAACCGAACCCAAGCGCCTGCTTGCTCAACCTGAGCTGCTGCTCCATACCCTACCCCATACACTGACCATGCATACATACACGAATGCACATGTACACAGTTGCAACACACCTGCACTTATATACATACATACCCTCATATACACATCTGCCCGCCTTCTAGCCTGCTGCCGCTGCCATTACCTCCGCCCTGCCACCACCATTTGCTCACGCGCCTGCCCCTTTGCCACTCACGGCCATGCTCACCATCGTCCTTCTATACCGAGCCCACTACTTCATTCACAAACTCAAATGCCTATAGCCTCACGCAAGCATATCTCAATACACAAGCATTTACACAGTGCACTTAAATATCTAAACATGTAAGCATGCATAGTGCTCACATACACATGTTGTCATATTCCCTTCACCAAAAATAAAAATGAAGACATGGCTCTCTACTTTGTGCATATATCTTCTTACGTGCTTTCCTTTCTTTTTTTAATACTAGAGCAAAGCAAAAGGAAAAGAAAAGAAAGAAAATGAAAGGGGAGGGGACAAAGTCTTATTTCACTTGCAGTTGTAGTTAGAAATATGGAAGCAAAAAGAAAAGTGCTCATATATATATTCATATGAGCTGAGGGAAGCAACGACACAATGTCAATATACTTAAGTGGTAGGACATACAAGTACAAGAAGATATGCGGCTAAAGATGTGCCTAAAGATGCTGCTTAAAAAGTGTCTTCGTTCTATGCTTTGCAATATAAATGTATATGAAAGTGAAATATAAGATAGAAAAGTGTATTGTCCCATCCTTTGCGCACTGTTTGAGAGAAATAAACATGAATGCTCTGTTTTCATGTCTAAATATCTCCTTGTATCAAGGCAATATTAAATGCAGGCAATAATAAACAACAAATGTCTCATCTCCTATGCATTGTTGTATTCCCATGTATACAAGGCAATATTATCTTGGAGCTAAGGGAAAATGGGTAGCATTCATCAAATGCAAGCACTCAACCTCATGTGCGAAGGACACTGAAAAGAAATGGGCAGGGAACAACGCAAGGATTCATGTGCATGACTTATTTATATTTGTTGTTAAAAACTTATACAGTAATTCACTACACAAAATCATGTCCGCATATGAGCTGCGAGCGACAAACTATATGATATGATCATGCACAACAATGTGACATGATCGTAAAACAAGAATAAAATAGACTGATTAACTTATTCTGTGAAGTATCAAAAATGCTCGCGTTTGCCGTAAAATACGTCAAACGTAAATTTGAATATTTTCCAAATTAAACATTATGAAAAATTCTAAAAATTAAATTAACAATACATCATCAAAATCAAGTCTAAATTTGAAATAGAGATTTTGTTATAATTTAATTCAACTCTGAATATTTAAACAAATTAAATATCCCAATTCGAAGACCAAAAAATACGGGTCGTTGCACCTTCAGCGGCTTAACAGATCTCTCTCGGTGCGCCCTTAAGGAAACATCGAACAGTTGTCGACATCCATCGAAGACTCAACATGCGATTGTAAATTGGACGCGTCTTCTCTTCAGGCGACATCGACTGCTGTTACGACTTCAGGTTCCACGCGTCATCTCTCCAGGCTATATAAGGTTTGATTTTGATTTTTTTATTGGATCGTTGGATATAATTATATACCTTGAAACGTCTAAATATATATTGGGGGTAAGCTAATTATCTTTAGTAGATTAGAAGTATAAGGAAAAGAAAACTTATGTGGAAGTTACATATATGAAGTAGCTTATACTTATTTTTTGTTATAATATGATTCACTATTGATTTTAGCATCGGTAATAAGAAGAAGAAAATTTGAATGCGCTAATTGCTAAAATTATGAACATAATTCACTTTGGTACAACTTAAAATAATCTTTTTTATATAGCACACCATAAATGCTTATTAATCCTTTGTAAATATTACTTAGGAACCTTTTTTTATGAAGGGACTTTGATATTTTTTGATTATAAATATTTTATTGTATATCTCTGTACAAAATTTTGGATTTTCCATTATAAGCCCTTTTTTCATTATAGATATATTTGCTTATAAACAAACTATACATAGCTAATTGTGAAAATTTTGGCCTTGATGAAGTAGCCTAGGTATTTGTGACGAGTTGCTTTGATCAAATAGCTTTGGTATTATTTTTCCTTATAAATCTTTTTGATTTTTCATTAAAATATAATTTTTCTTGTTAACAAATCCTATGCATACATAAATCCAGTTATATATCAGGCAAAAAAAAAAGCTATGCATGCCATAAATCTAGGCTTGTGAGATGAAGTACTACCAACCCATAAAGTAAGAAAACAAATTTCATAATGTTATAAAATAATATATAAATGCAATGGTACCTAATTTAAAAAGTTACTGCATGATCGGTGTATATTGAACTGAATTAACATTTTTTTCAAAGCATATGTTCTGAAAAGAGAAATGTTGAATTCAGAGAAAACATAGGAAAGTGAGGAATAAACAAAAGTACATGTAGGGTAACACAATATGAAATAGGCTATAGACTTTGGTTTAGGTTTCTCATTTCTTTAGCTAACTTGGAAGTCTTCTATGATTATATTCAATCCATGTAATATTCTACACCAATAAGTAGTTCAGTTTGTGTCCATAATCTAAATTAAGAGCAAAGTGATTATTGCAAGTCATTTTCAAAGGAATGTGCTTTGTTATTGATCATACGCAGCATTTTACATGTTTCGTCAAGTTAAAGGTTGATGATACTTCATTACAATTCAAAACATGTTCATCTTTTTATTTTATTTTTTTACTTACTCATTTTTTTGCTAATTTATGCAGTTGAGGTTTTTGGAAGTGTATAAAATCAAACATGACTTAAATACATGCCTTGCCTAGATAGTCTATTGTATATAAGCTATACTGTTGTGACATTACCCTTGCTTTTGTGTAAGAGATAAGAGATTTGAAACTATTATCCCACCATCATTCCCAATCCTCAAAAACTAATTTGGGATTCCCATTTGAATAGCATTTCTATTTGTCAAAATATTGAACTTCTAGTATATCTAAATCTACTTTAAATTAACTTTAAATCAAAATTGAATAAGTTAACTAAATTTTAAATTAAATTTAAAATAAAGTTAAAATTAAACTAGTTACTTATAATCAGTAACTTAAAATTAAAAGTTTAAATTTTATTTAACTTACTTTCTACTGGCTATCTTGAAGTTTACTTAATATTAACATTAACTAATCTTTCTCATTTGCTAGCTTGACTACAAGTAAATTCACATTAACAGACTTAAATCAAAATAAAATTACAATTAATTAAACTTTAAATTAAAATTAAACTACTCATTTTTTATCACTAACTTAAAAAAAAATTTGTGCTTATGCAAATTTGGAATGCGCAATTATAAAATGCTGTTATATGTAAAAAAATGTCTACTTATGTAATAAGTTTTGAACGAGGCCTAAAGTTGAAATAGGTTTTTGTTAGGCCTACAGGTAAAAATTTTCCTTTACAATAAGAAGCTGAGATACTAATATGAACACGAGCTGAAATTTAGTAAAATATTCAATAAGAAGATTATTGTTTACATATGAACATAACCATTCCTAATTCTTTTGGACAATAACAAATTAAGAAGAACAATGACTATATACAAGACTTTTCCTCCTAATCCTAACATAACACAACCAAGCTTTTTTCTATAATTATTTTATTTTGAAAATCTAATAGTTCAAGAAGTTGTGCTAAACTATTGAAATTTATAAAGATATAGTAAACAAATCGTTTAGATTAGATGAAAATTATAAAACAGTTTGATAAAGCTTTAAAGGATTTGAATTACACACAAATCATACCGTGCTAAAAGAAAAATCAGCAGTAATGTTTTTGGAGTAGTACTGGAAGTCTGGAACAACAAAATTTTGTGTTATTTCTATTTCTTTATGTCTTTATTATTGCTTAATTGATTGGTTACAATAGACAATGATTATTTTTTAAATATTGATGTACATATTCCTGGAAAGATGAAATCATCAATTTTTATAAAATATTAATGCATATTGATTATTTTAAATACGTGAGCTTACTAAAGTGAAGTAACATGTGGTATTGTTACCTTTGTTTCTTTTCTCTGTTGTTGGTACCAAAATTTGTGGATTTATTAGCTAGATGATTATTGTTAGCATGTGACAAATATTTTGCATGACAGCTCATACCAGTTTAAAAATTATACAATTGCATGTCATGTTTACTATTAAACACACAAAAAAGTAGGTCAATGTATCAATTAATTTATTTGATAAATTTTATTTTAATGTGCAAGGCATATACTGGCCTATTTAGTAAAAGTATAACTAATGAACTGAAC
Source organism: Allium fistulosum (assembly GCA_030737815.1). Classification (NCBI taxonomy): domain Eukaryota; kingdom Viridiplantae; phylum Streptophyta; class Magnoliopsida; order Asparagales; family Amaryllidaceae; genus Allium; species Allium fistulosum. Next base: position 94,634,728 of record CM060905.1, read on the forward strand.
AAGAAGTTCCTTTAAAAGTAAATTTAGGTCTAATCAATAGTTAATTGGAAACCAAATAGCACCTCAGCTGAACTATATAATATGTCTTGCTAAATAGTAACATTATACAACAAGCATCAATGGTGAAGGAAAAGGAGGATAAAAGTTAGAAAATCTGTGTTATATGATCTGCATCATGCACAACCAGGTATCAAATTAAATGGTGTTTTACCACACCCTCATGGACAACAAAAATAAGATATAAGAAAAATATACACTACATCAGATGCATAACTATAATTTATGGGATGGAAGGACTGAAAACAAACAATTCATTCTCTAGTTCCACTTTTTCTCTAGCATTTATAACAACCCTCGTGTTCTCACTATTATAACAAATTGACGGGAAACTAGACACCTACTATCGTATAAGTGACCAAGCTCCGATGGATACAAATAATTGAATAAAACATTAGATGAAGGAAGTAATGAGAAAAACCTTTGAAAGCACTCTTGTTATTGTGAGTTAGAAGGATAGAAAGAGTGAAAGAAAATCATATAGTGATTATTTTTTCATAATTTAAAATACACCATGAATTAAGGAATAGTAAGACGGATAAACATGAAGAATACATAAGAAGTGAAAGAAAATAACATGTTAAATTAAGTTACATGTTGTATAAAAGGAATAAATATGAATAATTAAGGAATAAAATGTCTATGCGAACTTTTTTGGACAAATAAAATGAACAAACCTTGCACTTATCAAGTGCTCTATTTAACATAATTATATATAATACCTATGTTATTTCTTTGTATGAATCATTGCACAGAGTTTGCATGTATGCAATTCCACTGCAATATCATTATGCTTGCTATTATATATCATGATTAACAATTTGTAATCATAAAACTATCTTTTCCATCTTTTGTAAAATTAACACATGTTTCTTGCTCTTCCTACTATTTTCTTAGAAATTTAAGAATTAGAGGTCACTTATTCTATATTGCAATCTGGTATATTGGCTCTAAATCTTATTTTATTATCATTCTTTTCCAAAATTTATCCTCTACTTTTGAAATATTATCCTTAATTGTGAGCTTTATGGAAATTCCAATGCTTGATGCATTTATATTGTAGCATTGTCCAAATGCAACAAGTACGTGTAAAATTTGACATGAGTTGATTAGTTACTCCTTATACTCTTCATTGACATCAAAATTGTTATCCAAAGTAATTAATATACCGTAAGTCTGGTGTTGGGTTTATCATTAAATCTTAATCTGTCTAAAATATTTAATTTAAAATGGTCTTATCATCTGAGCACCATTCGATGGATATATATTCATCTCAAAATCATAGCAATTTCAATTATCGATAATTGTTTCAAACTTCACTTTAGGACAATAATAATAGCTATTTCATGTTACTTTTCTTTAACATGGTATCGTAGTTGTTAACAATACAAACCAAATCATTTGTCCACTCTACAAGTAAAAACATTATTAAAATATTTAACTGTCCCATAAATGTTACTTTTCCTTAGCAAATAAAAAATATTTTCATTGTCCTATATATATTCTTATAGTTATATTGATTTTTCACTCAGTTATTCTTCGAGATTGAAATTATTCTGTTTGTCCCATAATGTGATCTTTATTAGAATATTTCTGTTGATTTTACTGGGTTTGTTGCTGAAATGACCCTCCTATTTTTACCTTAATTTCATAAGGATTTTTTTTACTTGCTTGTTGAATACTTGTTCAATTGAACTTTGTTTAAATTTCTCAGGGTCATTTTTTTTCCTTTTCAAACAATGCTCTGGATTTAAATTTTCTACCAATATAAACAGATCAGTTCAGCCATAGAAATATACACATTTATATGATGATATATGTGTTCCTCTTGTTTAAAATCAGAGTTTATTATTATTATTATTTTTTAAAAAAACAAGAGCCAGTCTGTCTGATTTGTATTTGAAATGGATCTACTCATAATTTGAATTCCCATGTTCTTGGATATTTTCATTACATAATTATTCATACTTGGATCTGATTATGTTAACCATGTTTTAGAACATCTTAGAACACAAGAGTTCATTTATTTGTTTATTCTTACATAGCTCAAATGATTATTATTTGCCTAAGTATCAGAAAATGATATCTACATTTATCATTTTCTATTTTATGTATTTTCTTTAAAGCCTCTCTTGTTCTTTATGAAAACATTTTGACATATCAAGAGCAATTCATTTATATTACTGATTTCTAAGTTTCCTGTAATTAAGGTGCTGGACTTTAAAAATGTTTATATACATTTTTTTTAGAACAACCACTTTGATTCAAGTGAACCAGATTTTGGATTCAAAATTCCTCTTGAAATAATAATACCAATCAGTTTCAATATATATTTTCCACTTTACATTTTTACTGAGATTTTAACATGCTTTTAACAAAAAGATTTAAAATGCTTTTTAATCTCAAATTGCAGACCAACATGCTCAACCAAGACCCCATTCTTTTGAAGCTGGTTGAACCATATGGCTGTGCTAACCAAGCACTTGTCCATGGTAATTGAAATGCTATTTAGTTTCCAAATGCTATAAGCTTCCTTCAGAAAAATTCCCTTCTTAAGGCATCACACAAAATTAACTTGAGTTCTTTTGCAAAATACTTTACTAAAACAACTAAATGTCTGAGATATATTTCTAATTTGAAGTCAAGTTTTCACTTCATAGCTCAGTGATTTTTAAATGATTCAAACCTGACTACATTAGGATATAAATTTTGTATGAAAATTACTTAAATGTAAATGCACCTCTTCTTCAGATTTTCAAACTTTACCACATAACAAAAGTTAACTGACAACAACTGATTTAATCAAACAAGGCAATTCATTACATATTCAAACATAATTCCTCTCATGAATACATGCAAATAAAATCATCATAAGCTCTTATTATTACTAGCTAGCATGTTCATTCACTCCTTCTCCTTAGCCATAACTTCATTTTCTACTTAATTCCAGCATTACCTGAAAGAGCATTAGTGACCGCCTCATTTTTAAAATGAGACACCCCCATATGCCACGAGCAAACAAAAGTCAGATCTATGATCTGGTATGAATAACTTCATCATATTCATGATATTAAGCAATTGGATGATGCATAAGTTTTAGCCAGTTACTTGAGTAACTTATCAAAACTTCTACATTCTATGTTACAGGTTAGACTATCATGCAAGTGCAATAACTTCATAAGTCAACTAATTACACAATCATAATCATACAATCATTCACATCAATCTCCAGTACTTAGATGCTCTGGAGTAACCATGTTTCCATTTCAACAAATCTGAGTAACATTCATATCTTTTGCTTCCTGGTTTAGGGGTTACCTATGAGTATATACATGTCAATTTATGTTTCAGCCTCATCTGCTATTAAGGAATCACTGGGACACATTGCAATAAATTAATTCACATTATTGCACAAAGATCTCAGGGCTTAAACAAACCATGTGCTAACTTGCATACTTCAAATATAACAAGCATTCCAACAGCCTTCTTGGCTCATTATTCCTAGTTTATTTACTAGAAGCATTTGTTTGATTTTTATCATCAGATATCTAGATGAAAAATGGCACTGCATACATGAAAGCACCCCATACATCTTGTAAGCATGTTTCCAGAAACAAATAAATAATTTTTTTTTGATGTTGTCAAGAGATATCTGGGTCTTAAATCCATACAAGAACCTTTACAACTATAAACAGAGATATGGCATGTTAGGATTATTTTGATCTACAAGTAACTATGGATGAACCAGATTCACAGTCTAGCTTAGCCATAATTTTAAATAGTGGGTTTTATTATCTTTTTTTATGATCAGGGGTTCAGCACTCAAGTACACCCCTAATACACTGTTCTAAGCCTCAGCACTTATACATATTATAATGCAGCTCATAATGTTTTCTTCTATTAAGATTTTCATGCCACAGATCCAGATTAGTTGTGAATATTCTTGCCTAGATTTTAAGGTTTTATGCTTTAACTTTTCTGGGTGTAATGAAACAGTGAGTTGCACATCCAAAAACAATCATCACAATAGGTCAAAGATCACCCAAAAACATCCATATAAAATCATGACAGATCCAAAAACATCCAAAGAATATTGATAAAACCATATTCAACAAAAACTAAAATAAGCAATTAACTAGATTAGAATTGGCTGCCTCATTTCAGGCCTTAATGCCATGAATTTGGTGAGGTTACTCACCTAAGTATCTCCTTCTAGTTAATCCAGAAAATCCCTGAGCAATATTTTTCTCCTTTCCCTCTAAATGTTTTCTTTCTTATTTTTAAGTATTTCGGGTAAACTGATTCCCCTGGCTACCACTACTCATTTATAAGCATTTTACTAGGGTTTTATCAAACAGAATCCCATTTTTGCCCTGACCAATATCATGCATTTTGCATTTATATTTTAACATTTCCATTTTCAGTTACCCCGGCCATATTTCTTTTATTAGAGGCAACCTTTTCTTTTTCCTACTTTTTCAGAAAATGTCCAGTCTACCTAAATCATGTTAAAGGTGTGACCAAGTATATTTGTTTATTTATGGGAATCCCCATTTTCCTATTTTTGCCCATACATAATATACTTACTTATTTTACATTTCATGCTATTTTAATGTTATCATTATTTTCTTGCTTAATTTCAATATACTTCTTCTCACAGAAAATATACATGTGTATAGGTATATAATTATTTAATTCCCCCCTTGTTTCACAGAAAATATGTTTAAGCACGTATTTCATTTTTTTTCAGAAAATCTTTAATTTCAATGTATACAGAAAACATATTTAATTTGATCAATGATTCATATTCCAAGATCATATCTGGAATGCTTCCTTACTTTGTTTATTTATTTTATTATCATCATTGTATATTATTATTTTTCAAAAACTTTTTAAATCTCTTCCTTGTGCCATTTCCAGTGTGCATGTGCACACCTATCCCTGCACAACATTCAATTCAGAAACTCCATCAACATTTGATCCAATACATATACATATATATTTTTTCAGAATTGTTTTAATTTTTTCCTCAAAATTTTTGGGGCATTTTAGTTGCCTTTGATTTATTTTCTCTTTATTAACCGCTAATTATGAAGGCATACAAAATATGTTCTTCCTAAATAAAATGAGCACCATGATCATCAAAAATGTTCACTCTTGGAACAAAAACAAACAGTGCCACTGTGCTTCCACTTCATATGGTATAGTGCTAAGCGCGTAGCTCGATTTGCAAGCTGAGCTTTGAGCTCAGTTTTTATAAACTAAGCGTGCTTAGTTTTTATCAACTGAGCTTGCTCAGTTTATAAAAAAACGAGCAATCAATTTATAAAAACCGAGCTAGCTCGGTTTCTATAAACTGAGAAACCTTAGTTTTTTTGTTGAGCTTACTACTCAGTTACAAACTGAGCGTTGAAGCTCAGTTACAAACTAAGCAGTAAGCTCAGTTATACTACTCAATAAACTGAGTAGTAAGCTCAGTTAAAAACCGAGCTTAGCTCAGTTTAGAAACTGAGCTGTAAAGCGCAATTTTTAAATGAACAAAGCGCTCGGTTTTTATTATTAGATTTGGTGCAATTCTATTTTCTGGTACAATGAAGCTTTCCTTCTATTTGTTTTATAAACTGAGCATTGTTTTTACATATGCAGGCTTTAGTAGAAGCTACAGAAGAAAGGCAAAAATTAGAAGCGAGTAAAATTTGGCTGAGTTAGTTGATGAAGGCTTTGTAATTTGGCCAGAAAGTCGCATTCGTTGTTTGTAAGCTTTTAGATGTTTTGTAGTAACATTTGAAGTTATCATGAACTTTGTAGAATTGATATGAAGTATTTAGTATGTATGATGTTTGTTTTGAAATTTGGTGCTACAGTTTTGAAATTTGGTTACATGTTTGTTATTACTATAAATTTGAATTTGTATTATTGAATGAAATCTGTTTGATGTTTGTTGTTACATGATATGGTTCAATTAAACCAAATTTTCAACACTTATATGTGTTACCAATCAAAATGGTTACGTACTAATGTTTATAACCGTTAATAAATGATGTGTTTTAGTAACATATTTACCAACGGTTATAACCGTTGGGAAATATGTTTTAGATTTTGCCACATACCTATTTGTAACGGTTATAAGCATTACAAATTTGGTTTGTAACGGTTATAACCGTTGTGAATTGACAATTCTGGTGTTGTGTATGAATGAATTTAAAGACATAGGAAAGGTGATAACAAAGTTTCAACAAATTGATTTTTGAAATTAAAGGCTTAAAAGAATTTAGCAATCTATTGCAACTAATTGGTTTTGAAAAGTTAATGGGTTTGGGACATTTTTCTTACTTACTAACTTCGGTGACGGAATTCTTTTAAGGAGGGAGAATGTAACGACCCGAAATTTCAATCATTCGAATTTGGAATATTTAATAGCTTTTAAATATTTAAAAGTTAAATAACTTGAATTTCAAATATAATGGTTATTTTTATTTGAAATTGTTTAAATAATTAAATCTCGAATGTTATGTGAATGAAAATGATTTCGGATGTTGATTTAAATTCTACTTGGATAAGAATGAAGATAGTAAACTTTTGAATTTTAATTTAAAAGCGATTAAACTTGTTTTATAATAATTATTTTAATTAACGTGTGAAAATAGCCTTTCGGGACATCTTGGATTTTGACGAAACTAGTTTCATGGGATCCGAAATAGTGTATTATTGTATGCCGTTGAATTTCATGGCGATCGGACGTATCATTTGATTGTGCGAGCTCGAAACGCTTAGAAACAAATTACAGAAATTAATATAATATAAGTGGGTTTGAAAAGCTATATTCTGTATTTGCTCACATTAGGTCTCTAGACTAGTCTTATTGAGTTCAGAATAGGGGTATTTAGTATAGAACGCCAGGCGGCATGCCTTGATTGAAGTTCGAGATTTGGGGTTGTATATTACCGAATAGTTTAAAATAAAATAATATATACGATATTATATACTACATAACCTTGCCCATGCCCTTAACCACACTTGCACTATTCAACCATACTCTCATCCACGTTTGCCATACCATCTCCACTTATATATATGCAACCCAAACCAGAGAGAAAACGATTGGTTCATTTTCAAATATTCTTCCCTCAATCCAACGGCTGCCGTTGACCAGAGCCACTCGAGACGTTTTTAGGCTAAGGTTCCTTCATGGAAGTTGTTCGGCATAGGGATACGAAGGTGATGGATGGTGAGATTGGTTTTGGTAGAGTGTGGCACCATAATTTGGACGATGAATTGAAAATGGTTTCCGGTTAAATTAATGGTGACATCAGAGCTATAGGGGACCGGACCACCATCTTTAGTTCTGTGGTAACAGGGGGAGGATAATGTAAGGTCGCGGTGGTCTCTGGCCATGTCTAGAGGCGGCACGACAAGGTTGAAGTCATGACTTGTTTGAGGCTCATTCATGGTCATGGGGGCTACGATGGTGACGAGGTTGGTGGGGTTAGGTGCTGTGGAGGTAGGGCTAGGCAATGGCGGAGTGGGGTGGCCGAAGTTGATCTCTAGCGATGGTGGTAATCAAGTGAAGGAGGCGGCTGATTTTGAACGATACGATGGGAAGGATTAGTGCTAAGGAGGAATTAAGGTTGGTTAATTTAGTTAATAACGTGATTAAGGAATATTATGTTATTATTAAATTAGTAAAGGTTGAATATTAAATATCTTGATGATGCTAGGTCGAATTTGAACGCGAATTTTTGCGTTAGGTTTGTATTGGCGTAAACCACAAGATGGAGTTGATTTGGTTGAGTTTGAGCTAAAGAAATTTTATGCTGAATTCGGACATCGTTCAGATTTAGATGAAACAAGAGCGCTTCGGCAACAACTGAAATTTTGGTGAGTTAAACTCACCTTTTTGGTTAACCAGTAATATTATACAGTTGATAAAGAACTGTTGATTGGATGTTTGGATGATTTACTATTTTATCAGTTGGTTTGAATTTATTCCCGCCCCTGGAGTGGATGACCCTTTATATATACCCGCCTAGTAGCTGATGACCCATATTATATAATTATATACTTTTTGTGATGTAGGGGAACAGGTTGGAGGGATACAACAGGATTCCTCACCACTATTGAATTTTTATTTGTATATATGTGTTGATATATATATATATATACATATATATATATAAGCTGTGATGCAGAAGGACGGGTTGGAGGGCCAACAAGATTCCTCACCATTGTTGAATTGTTTTTAATAATATTCCTGTTATATGAATCATTGGATATCAAACCTGATTGTTTGACACTATTGATTATGACATGGTTATATGTTCAAAACTTAAACTCTGTAGTGATAGAAAATCAATATCAATATTGGTTAGACGTTGGGTAGCTATTGGCCTCAAATTAGTATTTTAAAAATACTATAAATTGCCATTTGAGTTGGAATTGGTTTTTGAGACCGGATATGATTTTTAAATCCGAATTTGGATTTTGGAAATATTTTGTTTTAAAGGAATTAATTTCTATTTTGCTCCAACCTTTTTATCTATCTTTTCTAAGTTATTTATTTATACTTAATATTATTTTGAGATTATTTATATTTAATATCATTTTAAAGATTATTTATTTATATTTAATGTTGTTTAAAATTTGCTCACCCATATTTTAATATTTTGAAAAATTAATTATTTAAATAATTAATATGTTTTGACATTAATAATAAGGACTTATTAATAATGTATTGGAAATAAATTATTACTATTTGTAATAATGGTAAAGATTTATTATTATTGTTTTGGAATCATTTATTTATTTATTAGTTTAAGATGTTTTGAAGTTAGTAATTATTATTTATTTATAATGCTTGTTGTAATAATTATTAATATAGTAGTGTTTTGAAGTAAATGATTTTTATTTATTTATAAATGTTTTCGAGACCTATAAATAGGGTTTTATAACGGATTAAAGGTTTTATAAGAGAAGTTTTATAAAAAGGTTTGAAGACTTAAAGGAAGATTTTTACAAGGTAAAGGAATTTTGTAGATGGTTAGATATTTATAAATGAATTTTTAAAATGGGTTTATAGTTTTATAAGAAGAGTTTATAATTAGTTTATAAATGGGTTTTAGAAATTTATAAAGGAGTTTATAAATGATTTTAGAATTGTATCAAAAGGGAAAATTTTCTCAGTTTTGTGAATATGTTTATACCGTTGAGATAAGTATATGGATATTTTCTAAGTATTGAGAATATAAGGGTTTGTGAATATACCTTTGTAAAAGTATCTTGATACAAGTATTTACAAGGTGAATTTAATTAATGAAAAGATTAATTAAAGAGGTTAGTGGTTGCTTATATGCTTACCCAATGTTGTTTTGCCATATGGAATTAAATACCTGATTTGAATGTTTTGATTATTCGATAGTTAAATAACCGACTATCGTATTTGCACCCAAAACGTAACTTTGGAAATATCTAGGAGAAACACATGAGTTATATGGCACGGTCATCTCCATTGATGTTGTACTGTGCATATAAATCTCGTTTCGCTCTCCTAGGATAAATTATAAGGAAATCCATTTACTAACAGATAGGAGTTGGTCTCCGCTCTTATTTTTTACTGTTATTTTCTAAAGAACCGGGGTTGAGTTTACCGAAAATTATCAAAAGTTGTTTCAAAGAGACTGGGATCAGATATGTTATCCGAAAGCCAGTTCGATTTAACTCAAGCATTTCAAAGTGAAGACATCTTGAAGATAATGAAATTGAAAACATAGCTTTTTGAAGTGCAAGGGCTACTTGCTACTAATCATGGGGGTGATTCCCAAAATGGATGTAGTAGAAGTGGTGCCGTCGATTTCGTTCAGTCCCAGAATGAACTTGTATAGATGAATGTTGGCATTGCATTGTTGCTTAGAGGGAAGTGTAGCATTCTAAGTGGGAAGTGCTATATAAACGGTAAAATGTAGCCTCAAGCCTCATCAACCGAGAATGACTAAAATATAGGAGATGCAGCAGGGCTACGTGGGTCGCTCCCAATTTGGGTATGATCATCCCTATCTAGAGTCAATATTATCTCTCATTTGTATGCTTCGGGGCCCATTAACGGAGGGGTGATCATATTCGGTACTACTAGTCAAGTAGTAGGCCGGACCTATGTTGGCAGAGGATCCTGGCGAGGTCCTTGGTGTTATTTTATCTAGAGATGCACCGTGATGGGCGGTACCCCAGTAGCCCAATCAATATATGGAATCCATTCTCCAATAAGCATCGTACGGACTTAGTTGTGCCCAACTATGTTGAAATGTGAGATGCAAGGATTTAAGCTATATTCATATTTTACTTTGACCCTAGACATTATTATAATATCAATGGATTTTCTATAGAATTTTTTTTGGTTATCTTAAGGTAAAAACCAATCCGTGTTTATGTGCGGCATGGTCTTACGAGATACCTTTATTTGAAAGGTTTTGATAAACATTAAATTCAAGTTTGGTGTGTTTTCTCACACTAGTTTACCAGACTGACTCCGATGTTATTTTATTATAATGCTCGGGTCAGACCGTGCATATTTGTAAATTATTTTGGATGCTTCGGAGCTTCAAGAGTCAAGTTGGAGGCCCATAGAGTATTTATGTACATGGTTATTTTTCCGCTGCATTCATTATTGTATTTATCAAAAATTGTGAGGACAGGTTTGTAACGACCCACTTTTCTATATAGTTTAAGTTAACAATAAACCATAAATGTCCAACCCAAATTGAACGGAAATGCAAATAGTTAGGGAAAAGAAAGAAGAAAGAAGATAAGAAGAAACTAAACAACACAGGGTCTTACAGCGGAACGAATAATCTATAATATACAATCAACCTTTACACAAAACGAAACTATAATATATGTATATACAGACATCAATCAGAGTATACTAACCTATTCAGCACAGACAGTTATAACAACCCATTCTCACAATTGTTGAACAATATACAACAATGAATGAAATGGAAAAGTAACCATGTACATGAATACATCTCTGGGCCTCCAGCTCATCTCCTGAAGCTCCAAAAATATCCAACTAAACTTGGAAATATGCTCGGTCTGATCCGAGCATTAGTGGAAAACAACGCCCGGGTCAGTCTGGTAAAACCAGCGTGAGAACTCAAATCACAAGGAATTTTATTTATTTTAACTTGTAAAATCCTTTAAAATCAAAGGCATCTCGTAAGACCACGCCGCACATAAACACGGATGGGTTTTACCTTACGATAACCAAAACATTTATATCAGAAAATCCAATGATATTATAATAATGTCTAAGAGCAATTATAATAATAATAATCAAGTAGCTGTGATGCTCGTGAGTGTACATCACAACAATACTAGGTATATAATCGAAAATCAATAAGGCACGTTCGCTGATTGTGTGGGATTTCCACGGAGGTGCCCTCAGTACTTTGAGCAACGGTCCTCCTACATAAGGATCGGAGATATCCTTCCGAAGCAACATACATCCCTAGTGATGTATGATAGGAAAAACATAGCTGGTCTCGCTAAGACCGAGTGCATCGTCCCATGCATGCATAACAATTGTAGGTAACATCTAGGTGGAGCCGACTACACCCTATGGGTTTGCCAACCCTACTAGCCATGCCTCCTATCTCTGGTTTTAGTCATTCCCGCTGATGTGGCTACATCCGGCATTATAGCTTACGCACCGCCACCAAATAGATCACGAAATCCCACATGGATTCCAATACCCTAACGGGTCTCGGAATCACACATAGATTCCCACATCTCAATTAGATTTTGGAATCACACCCGGATTCACATACCCCAACGGGTCTTGGAATCACACATAGATTCCCACATCTCAATTAGATCTTGAAATCACACCTGTATTACCATACCCCAACAGGTCTCGGAATCGCACATAGATTCCCACAACTCAATTAGATCTTGGAATCACACCCATATTCCTATACCCCAACGGGTCTCGGAATCACACATAGATTCCCACATCTCAATTAGATCTTGGAATCACACCCGGATTCCCATACCCCAATGGGTCTTGGAACCACACATGGATCCCAACATCTCAATATATCACGAAACTCCTCCATAGAACCGTATATGGTTTTCGAAGTGGTTACGGGTTCGAGTCATCTCTTACGAGTACACTCTTCCGCTTCCCGGGTGCTCTACAAAACCAAACGCCGATTTCTGGAATGCTCAATACTGGTTCCTTAGGAAATAATCAGACAATACATAAGAGCGGGGATCACCCCCTCACCATTTAAGTGGAGGAATCTCCTTATCATTTGTCCTAGAATAACGAAACGAGTTTATACGTACAGTATAACACCACCGATGGTAACTATACCATATAATCCCCATGTTTCCCTTAGATATTTCCAGAGTTAAAATCCTTCGGTGTTAAGTAGGGAATATTCTCCCTACCACCAAAATGAAGAAGGATTACATATTTAGGACAAGATTTGATAGTCGGTTATTTAACTATCAAATAAACAAACATTCAAGACAATATCACATTTCCCATGGAAATCACCAAGCCTCTTTAAATAAATCTTTTATTAATTTAAATTCACATTTCAGATACTTGGAAATCACTTCCATATACTTCTCTCAACGGGATAAGTATATTCACAAACCATTATATTTGGATACTTAAAAAACATAACCATATACTTGTCTCAATGGTATAAGTATATTCCCAAACCATTTCACTTTCAAAACTTAGAAGCTTGAAAACTCTTAAAAATAGATATGGAAAGTACCGTTCAATATCAACTATGGATCGCATCTTATACAATGGTTACGTCGCTATCCCAACGAATCCATAGTAAATTGTAGGCAATCCCTGCCCCTCGAATTACGCCATGAATATCAACTATCTCTTTCCAAATTTCTTTATCTTATAAATATTTCCAAATCTATTTATAAAGCTTCTTTACAAATCTCCAATCCCATTATAAAACATTCTTAATGAATCTCAAATCCCGTTTACAAAACTTCTCCTTTTCAGATCTTTAAAACTCATTAATAAATCCTTTTATAAATATCCAAACCATTTATAAAACTCTTCCCATATTTAAACAACTTATTTAATGGACTCTGCAAGTCCATAAAGTCCTCTTGATAAACCATACCTTATTTTAAAATAACTTAAAATAACAAGTTATTATTTAAACATCCCTCTATTCCATTCACTTTAAATCTCATTTAAAATAGTAACTTTAAAATCTCATTAATAATATATTAAATTAATTTTAAACATTATTGTTGTATTAATAAGTTAACTTCAACATAATATTAAGATAATAATTAATTAACTTTAAAATGTTATTAAAACAGTAATTAACCTTAAACCAATATTAATATAAAAATTAATTATCCTTTAAATATAATTAAATAACTTAAATCAATATGATTAATTAACTTTAATTAAAATTAAAGTATTGTTAAATCATTTTAAATAAGTAATTAAATTAAAAATAAAAAAAATAAAATAATAACTAAATAATTTTAAAATAATAATTAAACATTCATTAAGGAATAACCCTTAAGAATCATATTAATAAAATAATTTACTTAAAACATTATTAAACCAATTATAAATTATCCTTAAAATATTATTATTATTATTAAGTTATTACCCTTTTAAATCTTATTACTAAATAATAATTATCTTTAAACCTTATAATAAAAATAATTATTCTTAAAATAACTTTCAAATCAATAATTAACTTTTTCATATTCAAAGGAGGCTTAACGATCTGCATGGTACTTAAACAAGCTACCGTATTATTCAATTAACTTTCCAAGTTAATAATAGATATTTACATAATCCATGACTACATAAATAAATTCAATGCTTAATCATCATAGTTTATCATATCATATATTCCAAGTGGCATATTAATTAACGACATGTAATCAAATGTCCAAATCTATAAAATAGCAGAACGGGGATTATTTCCACTAATTAATTATCAAATTAATTTAATTAGCGGAATGGTGTTTTATTCTGCTAACAGATGTCTAATTATCATATTTGATTTAGTTTAACTCAACAATAATTTATTTGGCCAAATAAACATCAAAATTTAAGGTATATAAATTTTTATCGATGTTATTATTAAAATAATGTGATTTAAATCATGTCCATTTAAATATATCATAAATTTTTACATGTCCAAAACTACCAACATGTTACACTACGATGTTGTATTCGTTCATACGAACCCAACGCAAAAATCCACGGGTCAAACGGGTTTCGTATGAACGAGATATGAATTTTCAAAAGTTAACATGTTAATATATATAAATAATTAAAACAAACAATACATATTAACACTCACCATCACAGCAACGGGCCGAGCCAATTTTCCCAAACACACAGTGAGCAACAAAAGAATGCCTCCTCCTTTATGCAATTGAACACATTGTTATGGACCAAAGTGCAAAAATGCATTGAAATGAATACTGCTACTTTTTTCCCCCTAAGCCTTGTACGCATTCCCTTATATATAAATACATGTACATGCGCCTTCCCCTTATACCGCCACCATCACCATGGCCAGCCCATGCAACACACTAGCAACAGAGCTTCAACCTCCACAAACTCCATCATATCTGTGCATGTGTCTTCTCTTTCATTTTTTCCCCATCCCACCTGCACATGTATATATATAACGCACACACTGCTATATATGTACATACAACCATACATTCACACATATTCTCACTCCATCTTCTCCTGCATCTACTACCCACCTCCATAGCAATCGCACCACCTATATAACCATACACTACTACCCATGGCCCAAAACTCAAAGCCCAGCCTCCAATAAAGTATCATGTACACTGACCACCAGTACACACGCATCCACATCTTCTACCTGCGGCCGTACATGCCTCCACCACACATATACGTGCATGCACACTACACCAATCTGTTCCTCACAAGCATACACCTCACCAGCTTACAAAGCTCGGCCAACACCTTCCCAAACTCCATCACGCTTTAACCTCTCCAGCGAACAATACCAAATGTAGCCCTTACACGGTTACACCCCTCAACAATTCTTGTATTGGTCCACTTGGCTAAAAGTGAGTGCAGAGAAGATATTGCAAAAATGAAATTGGAAGGGAAGGTTTGCTTTGCTTGTAAATGTGTGGAGAAGAAAAGAAATAGTGAGTGTATACATATATATTTTTTCCTATCTGTACGTACATTATTTCATACGTATGGTTTTAAAAAAAATCAAACAAACCAAATGATTTTGTTTACCAACCAAGAGACCAGAGTGTGTGCGTGGAGGCATATACGTCTTCATTTATAGAGAAGAAATATGAAAACGTACATCTATATATTTGCACTGTAGTAACATGCGTACAAGCATGTGCTCACTTAAAGTTTTAGGGTACACCACCACCTAATATCCCGTTCCCATACGAGTCGCAATTGACAGAAATAAAATTATGATCACATATAACAACGTTACACGACCATGAAACAAAAATAAAATAGACAAATTAACTTATTCTATGAAATTTCGTAAATACCGACGTTTGCCGCAAAAAGAATCAAATGAAAATTTACTTATTTTCCACATTAAAAATTATAGAAAAATTCTAAAAATTAAATTAAAAATACATCATTAGAAATCAAGTCTAAAGTTGAAACATAGATTATATTATAATTTAATTCGAATCTGAATATTTAAACAAATTAAATATTCAAATTTGAAGACCCAAAAATACAGGTCGTTGCAAGGTTGTTATAACTAACTGGGCTGAAATAGGTTAGTACTCTGATTGGTGTATGTATATTATATTTTTCTTTGTGTAAAGATTTGTTGAATATAATAAATTATTCGTTCCACTATGAGATTCTATATTGTTTAGTTTTCTTCTTCCTTCCTTCTTCTTTTCCTAACTATCCGCCTTTCTGTTCAATTTGAGTGGGTTATGTGTGGTTGATTGTCACTTAAACTGTATGGAAAAAGTGGTTCGTTACATATACATTTATATATATGCACATACATATATGTACACTATATTTATGTATAAATAAACATTAATCAACATAATATTATTATTATACAAAATATACTTTGGATAATTTTTTTAAAACATCTATGTTTGATTCTACTTTAAATTATTAACATATACATATAGGTAACATTTGGGTTTATTTATTAAGATCTATTTTCAAATTGATTTACTAAATCAGATCACTGCATGTTTGGTAATAAATCTTGAATTGATAATAGTTGACTTGGCTAAATTAATTTAGTATATTTGGAGGATTCATTAAATAATACATATATAATCATATTTAAACATATATACACACACAATTAGTTAATAATACATATTTACATTTGTTGTTGGATGCCTATATCCTTATATCATGATGCCTATTGATTGTCATTTATATGCTGCATTAATTAAGTTTACCAACTGGGAAATTAAATCTATCGATTTTGTTACCCTTTATCTATTTCCCATATTTTCTTTATGTGTGCAACTATCCATTTATTTCTGGTTATACGTCTACACATTCTCATCAATTGATAGCACCTAACATATGTTGCTCTTACAGAATTTACACTATAACACACACACACACACACACACATATATATATATATATATATATATATATATATATATATATATTTGTTTATACTCACATTCATGCCATATATATATTGCTAATTAATGACATTCGTATAATTAATCAACTTAATTGAAGAGAGAGGCCAAAGTATATTTGATATACTCTAATTTACATACACATTAAATTAAAGTAAAACTTTATTTATAAAATAAAATAAAATATTGATTTTATTTAAAAGAAACATAGAAAAGTCCTAAATGAATTTAGACTTTATAGGCTCATCAAAGATCCAAAATGATAATTTTTTTAAATTTACCCATTTCTTTCACTATGAGCTGGCCCAGTTCCATAATGGTATCAGAGCCCAATAGCCTATGCGGTCTGAATTATTCATGTTAGAGCCAACTAATTAAGCTTGCTCACTTATTACAGTGTCTAGAAAGGTAATGTTTAGGATTGAAATTGGGTAATGAAGTACCCTGTCCTACCTAGTTACCAGCCTGGCCTGAAAGGTGAAGTGAGCCCAAAGGTTGCCCCTAATAGAAAAAGCCCAATTTGAATTGGGCCTTTGGCTAATTTTCAAATTGTTTTGAAAATTAAGACAAGATTTTAAATTTAAAAGTTAAATTTGAAATAAAAACATGTTTATTATATTATAATATAACATAAATTTTCAAAATGTTTGAAAAGGTAATGAAAATTTCAAAATGTTTGGAACTATTTAAATATTAATTTCAAAATTTAAAGTTTATTAATATGATTAATAAATTAATTAATTAAATGAGTTAACTAATTAATACTTATATGCTTGTATTATATATGTTGATATTATTTTGTTATTTTAAAGTGTTTAAGATAACATAAGTATACATATATGTGTATATATAAGATAAATTCTGAAATGAATATAATGTAATTAAATTTCTTTAATTAAAGAAATTAATTAAATAAAAATATGCATATATAAGATATATGTGTTATACAATAAAGGTTATAGTATACACTATAAAGGTTATAGTAGATATGTCCAATATAAAAGTTGTATTGGAATACTAATATAAAATTTAATTAATTTAAATTAAATAAAAAAGATTTAATTAAATAAAATATTATACATAAGACTACCATGGAAGTAATATGAAATATAAAAGTTATATAACAATAAAACTTATATGATATGAATGTATAAACTAAAGGCGGAACATTAAAGAAACCCATATAGACTTAAGGAATAAAGACGTACGTAAATGTACGTATACCATGATTTCTGATATGTCTGACACCTGAATCACGAGGGTATTTCATAAAAAATACATTATTTCATAAGACGATATCAATCAATATAATATATTGAAGATTATGGATCTTCAATATAAAGTTATCCTCTAACCATATATATATATATATGTATGTATATATATATGTGTGTGTGTGTGTATATTAATGTAATGACCCAGAATTTTAGTCATTTAAATTTGGAATATTTAATTGATTTCAAACATTGAAAAGTTAAATTTATAAGTTAAATAACTTGAATTTCAAATATTGCGAATTATTTGATAACTAAATTGTAAATTTGAATATATGGAATTGTTTAAATAATTGAATCTTGAATTTGATATGAACAAAGATGATTTCAAAAGTTGATTTAAATTCTATTTGAATAAGAAGGAGGATAGTAAACTTTTAAGTCTGAATTAAAAGTGATTTAACTGATTTTGGAAATTGCTCGTTTTAATTAACATATAAAAATAGCCTCCTGGGGCATTGTCTTGGATTTCAAAAAAACTAGTTTCACTAGATCCGTAATAGTGAATTATTATATGTCGTCTAATTTCGTGGCGATCAGATGTATCGTTTGGTTATGCGAGTTCGAAACGCGTAGAAATTAAAAGAATTTAAATTAAAATAATTGGATTTTGAAAAGCTATCTTTTGGATATGATGGAATTGGCTTCCGAAATATATTCCATTGTGTTCGGAATAGGGGTATAACATATAGAACGCTAGGAGGCACACTTCGTTTGGAGTTCGAAAATTTCTCGGGTGGATAGTGCCACGATAATTTTCTAAATAGCCCTCAACTTCCTTCATTTGCAAACCCTAATTTCCAACCGCCATTAAAACTAAACAATCTAATGGTCTACGTTGATCGGAGCCTCTAGGGGCCAAATTAGCCTTCGACTTCAACTAGGAGTATGTAGAGAGCATCGATATGAAGCTATTCACTAGTCGGATCAACGAACCGTCGACCAAGGCGACATCTAGCTTGCAGTGTTCGTCAACAGCGAATTTGGTTTCGCGACCGTGATTTTTCGTGCGTGCGCGGTGGTTCAGGGCAGGCGGAGCGAGTGTGGTTGTAACGACCCATATTTTTAACTATTTTAAATTATGGAATTTGATATAATTGTGGAATAAAAATGGTTAAAAATAAAAATTTAATGATTTGGAATGTAAGTTATTGGATATGAACTTGAATAAAATTTTGAAATAAACTAATTTCGAAGATTTGGCGATAACGAGTATTGAAAAGAAATCCTATATATTAACTGGATTTATAACCAATAACTGAAGTTGAATAATAATTGTGAATTATTTAGATAGAAATAAAATGATGTTGATAACTAAAATTTATTTGGAACTTAATGATTTATTGATGAAGCAGCATACCCAACCAGAGGCTCCGACCTAAGTCTCACCTTCATGCCGACCTACGACCTATCGCCAACTGCCGACCTATCCCCAATTGCCAACCGTTCCAATTGCCGACCTACACAAGACCGTAGACCTACCAACCCAATCGCCGACTTACCCAAGGTCGTAGACGATCTAACTCCCACTCCCATTGCCGACCTAACTCCCACTCCCATTGCCGACCTAACTCCCACTCCAGTTGCCGACCTAAGCTCCAATTCGATAGCCTCCGACCTAACTCCCACCTCAATCGCGACCGACCTAAACCTAAATCACTGCCAGAAAACTCGCGAGCGACATTGATAAGTCGCGGCACCTGAATAAGTCGCGATTCGTTAAGTCGTTGCCGAGATAACCCATGAGTTGTTGCCGAGCTATCCCTTAAGTCGCGAAAAGAAGATGAAGTCGTTGCCGAGCTAAATCGTTGCCGAGCTATCCCTTAAGTCGCGAAGCAGATGTTGTTAACTCGGAACCGAGTTAGGACTTAGAGTAATTTCGTTGTTTTTTGGGTGTAAATTGTAATGTGCCTATAAATAAGCGTGTATGGTCATTTTGTAAAGGTTGTTGAATATTGAATAAAATTCTCTTTTGTTAGCTTGTTGCTTTCAATTTCAATTGGTAGTCGAGTGTATCTCCTATCTCCACTAACGTCATTCGAGTGCGCTCGGATCATCGTTTGTTGAAGCCGATTCACGGTATCTTGTGCGCAAGATCAACGTCGAAGAATCGTAGATCTCTTTCCCGGTATCTTCGGATCAACGAGTCAGAGATAGCTAGAGTTCGGTATCTTCGGATCAACGAATTCGGGCATTTCAGTATCCATCAATACACAGATTGCTATTTTCATCGATTGAAGTTTGTTTTGAATTATCCGCTGCGTCAGTTTGGTATCGGAGCTTGTTTTAGCCAATCATAGCTAAATCGAGTCTTGGAGCCGAGAATTTGAAGTGTTGAAGTTGTGTTCATCGTGTTCATCATATTTTGCAACAAAGTTGGAGTTTTCGATCCATTTCATTTTGGATCAAAGTTCGAAAGGTGTTTGAATCGTGAAGTGTGAATTTGTTGAAGTATTTGAGAAGTATTCAATTATGCCGCCAAGACGAGTTCAACGTCATCGCAATATTAATGCTTTGTATGGAAGAGAAGAGGCCGATGAAATGGAGCAACGAATCAACGAGAATTTCAATGAGAAGCTTACGGAAGGGATTGGTCGATTAGAGAGGATGATGTTGGAAATGAGTCAAAATCAGAGAAGGGTTTCACCTGAATCGAGCCATGGAAGAAGTAGAATTTCACCACATTCAAATCGAGAGAGAAGTGTCGATAGTGATCATAGAAGCGTGGATCGAGATTGTGATAGAAATGTTGATGATCGAGGTCGAGATAGAAATGTGACTGATCGAGATCGGAGGAATGCGGATCGTAGGAATGTTGGTGGAAGAAATGGTAGTGGTAGAGATGTTGGTGGTCAGGATCGACATCGATATACATCGGATGGTGAAGAAGAGTATGATGGTGGTAGTGTTCATGGACGAGGACGTGGACGGAATCAGTCGGAATACGATCACAAGTGGGAATCTGGGATGAAGACAGAACTTCCAGAATTCAAAGGTGGTATGCAGGCTGAGGAGTTTTTGGATTGGATGGCTAATGTTGAAGAAATTTTTGATTTCAAAGAAGTTCCAGAACGTCGTAGAGTGAAGTTGGTTGCTACAAGGTTGAGGGGTAGAGCTTTGGCATGGTGGCAGCAAACTAAACTTACACGTGAACGAATGGGGAAGTCAAAAGTTGAATCTTGGGAGAAGATGAAGAAATTGATGAAAGCAACGTTCTTACCTTACAATTATCAATCTCTGATGTATCAACGTTTGCAGAACTTGAGGCAGGGCACAAAGACTGTTAATGATTACGCGGATGAGTTTTACCAGCTTATTGCAAGGAATGATATCATGGAAACGGAAGAAAAACTGACATCTAGATTCATTGGGGGATTGAGAATGCAAATTCAGGATATGGTTAATATGTTCGATCCAAGATCTGTGGCAGAGGCACATCAAAAAGCGTTGGCTTGGGAGAAGCAGGGACGACGAGGAGGTGGTGTGTTTACGAATTCCAATAATCAAGTGAAGGGTGTTGGTGGAAGTTCTAATGTGTCTAAACCTATCAGCAAACCAGGGGTGAAGGAGGTTGAGAAGGCAAAGGTTAACAACGGCTTCAAATGTTACAACTGTCAGGAGTTGGGTCATAAAAGCAATGAGTGTCCAAAGCCAAAGAAAAGAGCAATGATTGCTGAGGTTGAGGATGAGGATGAAGAAGCTGAGTGCTCTAATTCTTTACCAGTTGAGGAGGAAGACTTACTGTCGGGAGATGATGGATACGCATTGATGATGAGGAGAAGTTGTTTAACACCGAAACAAGAGGAAGAAAGTAGTTGGTTGAGGAACAATATCTTTCAATCTACATGCACTATTCTGGGAAGAGTTTGTAAATTTGTTATTGATGCTGGGAGTTGCGATAATATTATCTCTACAGAAGCGGTGAAGAAGTTGGAGTTGAAAACCGAGAAACATCCTAAACCGTACAAGTTAGCTTGGTTGAGGAAGGGTGGTGAAGTGAAAGTTGGACGTAGAGCTTGTGTGAAGTTTTCAATTGGGAAGAAATACAAAGATGAAATCTGGTGTGATGTCGTAGATATGGACGTTTGTCATTTGTTGCTGGGGAGACCGTGGCAGTTTGATAGAGCAGTACAACATGATGGACGGACCAACAGTTACAGTTTCATGTTCGAAGGTACAAAGATTACTCTGGTTCCGAAGAAACGCCAACAGGAAGAAAACAAAGTGGAGGAAATCGAAGAGCTGAAAACTTTATTGACTTTGAAGGAGTTTGTTAAAGAAGTTGAAGAAGAGCCGGAAGTATTCTTGTTGATTGGACGAGAAAGCAGTGAAGAGATTGAAATTCCAGAAGAAGTTAAACCAGTTTTGAAAGAATTTGACGATGTATTTCCAGATGAGTTACCAACGGAGTTGCCACCGTTGAGGGATATACAACATCAGATAGATCTTGTTCCCGGTGCTGTATTGCCACATAGACCACATTATCGAATGAGTCCGAAGGAACATGAAGAATTGCGGAGGCAGGTAGAGGAATTGCTTGAACAGGGGCGTGTACAGGAGAGTCTGAGTCCTTGTGCTGTACCAGCTTTATTGGTACCCAAGAAGGATGGGACATGGAGAATGTGCACTGACAGTCGAGCATTGAATAAAATTACCGTGAGATATAGATTTCCAATGCCGAGGTTGGATGACTTGTTGGATCAGATAAGCGGAGCTACTATCTTTTCTAAGATTGATTTGAAGAGCGGATATCATCAAATTCGTATCAAACCAGGAGATGAGTGGAAGACTGCTTTTAAAACCAGAGAGGGTCTATACGAGTGGTTGGTTATGCCGTTTGGTTTATCAAATGCACCGAGTACTTTTATGAGAGTGATGAATCAGATTTTTCGACCGTTCATTGGGAAATTTGTGGTGGTATATTTCGATGATATTCTTATCTACAGTGGGAATCCAGAGGAACATTTGAATCATCTTAGAGAAGTGCTTATGGTATTGCGACAAGAACAATTCTATGCTGCAACGAAGAAATGCGTGTTCATGACGCATAGTGTTTTATTTCTGGGGTATGTTGTTTCAGAGAAAGGAATACAGGTTGACCAAAGTAAAGTTGAGGCGATCAGAAACTGGCCGCAGCCCAAGACGATAACGGAAGTTCGTAGTTTTCATGGGTTGGCTTCATTTTATCGAAGGTTTATCCCACACTTTAGTAGTGTGATGGCGCCTGTTACAGATTGTATGAAAGGCAAACAGTTTTCATGGTCAGAGGAAGCAGGGATTGCTTTTGGGAAGATCAAGGAATTGCTGACGACTGCACCAATTCTAGTATTACCTGATTTTCAGTTGGTGTTTGAACTACATACTGATGCATCCAAGGTTGGGATTGGAGGGGTGTTGAGTCAGAAGGGGCGTCCTATTGCATATTTCAGTGAGAAGTTGTCCGGAGCGAAGATGCGATACAGTACATATGATGTGGAGTTTTATGCTGTTGTGCAATCTATTAAACACTGGAGACACTATCTATTTCAGAAGGAGTTCGTTCTTTACACTGATCATGAAGCATTAAAGCATTTGCAAGGGCAAGACAAGATTTCAGCAAGACATGCATCGTGGATTGCTTATTTACAGCAGTTTACTTTTGTCGTTAAGCACAAGTCAGGGGTAACCAATCGTGTGGCTGATGCTTTGAGCAGGAGGAGTCATTTGTTGACAACAATGAAAGTTGAAGTGACAGGGTTTGAATTATTGCCAGAATTGATTGAAGAAGATCCTTACTTTGTGAAATTTGTTGAAAAAGTAAAGGAAGGAAATACGGATGAATTTGTGTTGGTGGATGGTTTTCTGTTTAAGGGAAATCGTTTGTGCATCCCAGACTGTAGCTTGAGAATGAAGATTGTTAAAGAACTACATGAAGAAGGCCATGTGGGTAGAGATCGTACGTTGCAGTTAATTTCTCAATCTTATTTTTGGCCATCAATGAGGAAAGAGGTGGAAAGATTTGTTGAAAGATGTCATATTTGTCAGGTTTCGAAAGGAACTGCGACTAATGCTGGTTTATATATGCCATTACCTGTACCAATTAAACCATGGGTTGATGTGAGTATGGACTTCGTGTTGGGATTACCGAGGACACAGCGAGGTAACGATTCCATATATGTGGTGGTGGACAGGTTCTCGAAGATGGCACACTTTATTGCTTGTAAGAAAACGGCAGATGCTGTTCATGTTGCTCAGTTGTTTTTCAAGGAGATCTATCGACTTCATGGATTGCCAGAATCTATTGTGTCAGATAGAGATACTCGATTTTTGAGTCACTTTTGGTTGAGTTTGTGGAAAATGGTGGGAACGAAGCTGAAATTTAGTAGTGCTTATCATCCGCAAACTGATGGACAAACGGAGGTGGTTAATAGATCATTGGGAAACTTGTTGAGGTGTCTTGTTCAAGATAATCTAAAGAGTTGGGATGTGAAGTTATGTCAGGCAGAATTTGCCCATAATCATGCTGTGAATCGAAGTACTGGGTTCAGTCCATTCCAGATTGTTTATTCGAGCTTACCGAAGGGACCGTTGGATTTAACGGTAATACCACAATCAAAGAAGACAGTTAAGAAAGCTGCTGATTTTGTGGAAGGGTTGACAGAATGCCATAGAATCGTTCAGGAACGATTGGAAAAGGCAAATGAGAAGTACAAACAAATGGCGGATAAGAAACGAAGGAGTGTAGTCTTCAAAGAGGGTGATTTTGTTTACGCGGTATTGACGAAAGATCGTTTTCCAGTTGGGACTTACAACAAGTTGAAAGCTCGCAAGATTGGACCAGTAGAAATCTTGAAGAAAATCAATGACAATGCTTATCAGTTAAAGTTGCCAGATCACATTCACACTGCTGACGTTTTCAACGTTAAACATTTGTTTCCGTACCATGGAGATGAACTTGTTGAAAAAGAGAGAAGTACAAATTCGAGGTCGAATTTTTGTCAACAAGGGGAGGATGATGAAGCAGCATACCCAACCAGAGGCTCCGACCTAAGTCTCACCTTCATGCCGACCTACGACCTATCGCCAACTGCCGACCTATCCCCAATTGCCAACCGTTCCAATTGCCGACCTACACAAGACCGTAGACCTACCAACCCAATCGCCGACTTACCCAAGGTCGTAGACGACCTAACTCCCACTCCCATTGCCGACCTAACTCCCACTCCCATTGCCGACCTAACTCCCACTCCAGTTGCCGACCTAAGCTCCAATTCGATAGCCTCCGACCTAACTCCCACCTCAATCGCGACCGACCTAAACCTAAATCACTGCCAGAAAACTCGCGAGCGACATTGATAAGTCGCGGCACCTGAATAAGTCGCGATTCGTTAAGTCGTTGCCGAGATAACCCATGAGTTGTTGCCGAGCTATCCCTTAAGTCGCGAAAAGAAGATGAAGTCGTTGCCGAGCTAAATCGTTGCCGAGCTATCCCTTAAGTCGCGAAGCAGATGTTGTTAACTCGGAACCGAGTTAGGACTTAGAGTAATTTCGTTGTTTTTTGGGTGTAAATTGTAATGTGCCTATAAATAAGCGTGTATGGTCATTTTGTAAAGGTTGTTGAATATTGAATAAAATTCTCTTTTGTTAGCTTGTTGCTTTCAATTTCAATTGGTAGTCGAGTGTATCTCCTATCTCCACTAACGTCATTCGAGTGCGCTCGGATCATCGTTTGTTGAAGCCGATTCACGGTATCTTGTGCGCAAGATCAACGTCGAAGAATCGTAGATCTCTTTCCCGGTATCTTCGGATCAACGAGTCAGAGATAGCTAGAGTTCGGTATCTTCGGATCAACGAATTCGGGCATTTCAGTATCCATCAATACACAGATTGCTATTTTCATCGATTGAAGTTTGTTTTGAATTATCCGCTGCGTCATTTATTTATATTGATTTATAGGATAATTAAATTGTTTAAATTTAATATTGGAAATTATTTGAATAATTGAATTCTGAATTTAATATGATTGAAAATGATATCGGAAGTTGGTTTAAATTTTATTTAAACAACAATGAAGATTGTTAACATTTAAAATTGGATTTAAAACTGAATAATGGGAAATTGGAAATTCATATTATAATTAATGAGTAAAAATAGCCTTCCAAGGCACAGTCTCGGATTTCGACTAAACCTATTCCATTAGATCCGTAATAGTGTATTATTGTCGAGTTTCAAATTTCATAGCGTTTGGAGTTATCGTCTGATTGTACGGGATAGAAACGCGTAGAAATTAATATCAAAAATTTAATATTTTAATTGGGTTCAAAAAGCTATCTTCTCCTATAATCGAACTATGTTCCGAAACTTGTTCCATTGCGTTCTGAATAGGGGTAAACATTATGAACGCATGGCGGCACGCCTCGATTGGGGTTCGAAATTAATATCCAGATATTCTTGAATTTAAATAATTTATTTTCATCGAATTAACTAGGTAGTCGCTTTCTTTCACTCAGCCCATCAGCCACCCTATATTATCAGCTACCTACCTCTATGCGTACTCACCATTTTCTTTTTAAAAAGGAATGCGTCCCTCTCTTCCCTTTTGTTCATGCAGGCTATAGAGAAAAGAAAAAAAATACAAGCGTCTTAAATTCAAAAATCTATAAATCAATTTCTACTCGATGAAAAATCCCTAAACGAATTTTATAAATCTTGATCTTCGATCTGCTACGTCTTTGAGGGTTGCGGCTTCGGTTCTGGCTATCGAAAGTGATGTCGCGAGCAGGTCATAGGCTAGGGTTGCGATTTTTCTTGATAGTGATGGAGTTTGATGATTTAGGCGTTGGATTCGAGTTCAACGAGATCGGCAGCACCTACGGCGAGGTTTCTATGCATCGCGATCGAAGTTTGGAAGGTGCGGCCATGTCTGGGTTGCTCGAAGTCGAGTACAGGGAAAGTTTTAAGACTAGGGTTCCACTTTACGGAAATCGAGACCATGTTAGGCGATTTCGAGGGTGGTGGAGTGTTTCTCGAGGGAAGGCGCATCTACTGGTGGAATTTCGTGGCACTCGATGGTGATATGGAGTGTGCGACATTGCTACAGGGTCGTGCGTGCGTGACCGAGGTCGCGGTTTGAAGGGTTGCTCCAGTAGCGTGGAGATGGATGCGGTCGAGTCGAGAGAGGCGAGGGGGAATCGATGGCGAAGTCAGATTTTGTTTTCGGTGAGTGGATCTTCGTATCGGTTAAAACGTGCACGGCAGTTTGGTTCCACGGTGTTCTCGTGCATATGCATCACATTTGGGGAAGAAGCTCTTAGTTGGGTCGGGCCTTCTTTGATGGTGGAATTTAACGAAACTAGTTGCGTTGCATTCATATCGACGAAGGCTACAGCTTGGAGTCAGATTGGGATTTATTTGAGGCTGGAATAATTTCAATTTCAAATATAAGGGTGAGTGTTTTATAATGCTCACAAGTACTAGAATATTTTTATGGTATTTAAATTTGAAATTATGAAGTGATATAAATTTATTGGTCGTTATCTGATAAATTTAGTTGTCATTTGAACTAACTGTTAAAAATTAAAATTGACAGTAAGATTTGAAATTGGAATTAATTGCCAGTAAAATAACTGATATTGATAACTATGAAATTATCGTGAATTATATTGATTTTTTATACGATTGATTGTGATGGATGTTATTGGCTGATATTTTGGATGATTTGGATGTTTATTTATTTTTATATAACGGCGGTCGACGTTCGTCGAGGTGGTGGCGCGTGCGATTTAGAAAAAAAAGGAATGAAGTCGTTCGGCCTGGGAAGCATAAGGAGGGAAGGTAGAGTAAGGATTAGTTTTAAATTTATTCTATTAAAGTTAATTATAAATTAATTATATTGAATATTAACTAATTCGTAACTTTCTCATACGAGGTCCGTTACGAGCGCAACAAGTTGCATTGCGTTCGTATCAGCAAGCACTACTCTATGGAGTTGGATTGGACGGATTCGGAGCTAGTTGGAATTTTAGGTTAAAATTGAACGCCCGTTCAATTTTAATTCAAAATGAAATGTTTTGACGATCTAAAAATCAAAGTGCATTAAACTCACCTTTTTGGTTAACCAGAAATATTTTTAGTCGATAAAATTATTTATTGGATGCATGGATATTTTATTATTGATTGTTTGGGTAATATACTAAATTATATTGTTAGTTGGATATATTCTCGCCCCTAGAGCGGATGAGACCATATTACATTCCCGTGTAAGAGTGGATGACCCTTTGTATAGAAATCCCACCTCGAAGTGGTTTATTCATATTTTTTATGATTTTATATTGTATGTGATGCAGGGGACAGGTTGGAGGGATCCAACAGGATTCCTCACACTGTTGATTTTATTTTCTTATATATAGTTATATATGACTTGTTGAATGCCATATTGATGGCATTGATATGATTTGCTTAATTAGTGCTTTAGTAGCATTGGGCCTCATTTTTGGTATTTTAAAATATATAAAATCGTGATTTTATTTATATAAAAAAAGATTTCAAAGTGATTGTGGAAGTTTTATATGTTTTTAAATAATTTTCTACAAATGAAAGTATGATTTTAGATATTATAAATTGATAGTTTTACAAAATATTCTAAATAGAGATTTTCGAACTGTAAATATAGATTTTTAAAATCTTGGAGAATAAGTCCGTCTTTTCTAATAAAGGGATATGTTTTAAAAGGAAATAGAAATATTTTTTATATAATATTTATTAATCATCTTTGTATAAAGTGATATATATGTATATAGGTACATATATAATTTGTTCATAAATGTGAAGTTTATAAATAAGATAATTTTTAAGAGTGATATTTTTACAAAGGAAGTAAAGATTTGTAAAATTGTATATTGTTAATAAAAGTATGGATTTATAAACAGGATTTATATATTAAAGGAGGCTATTATTGTTTAATAAATTGGAGGATAAACCAAACGGTGGAATTATTATAAGATATAGAATGATATTTTATAAATAGTTGACTCTATTTTGGAAATTGAGGGCGAGGGTAAATTTGGAATGTTAAATGATATTTTATAAATAGAAAGGTATTTATAAAAGGAAATTATCCATATGGAAGTGACGTTAAAACGAATGGTGATTGACGTTTTAAATGAGATTTATGAATAAGTGAGATTCATAACTATAATAAGTTATAAATGGAATTCATAAATAAATGGGTTTTATGAAAGGAAGTTTTTATAAAATAGGAAGGAGATTTATAAACATAGTTTTATAAATATGGAAATGATTTATGATCAAGATTTAAGCATGGATGTTTATCAAGGAAATATATTATGTTCCAAAAGTTAGTTACTTATATTATATTGTTTAAAGTTGTTTGTTAATATTTAAATATTTTGAAAGGTTAATTATTTATATCGTTGATATGGTTTGAAATTAATAATAATTAATAATAATATTATGGCAATTTATCATTATTTTTTGTATGGTAAAGATTAACGATTGTTTTATTCATAATGTTTTGAATTATCAATTATTATTTTTAAAGAGGTTGAAAGTTAATAATTATTATTCATTTACGGCGTTTACACTATTATATAGTAGTGTTTTAAAGAAAGTGATTAGAGCTTATTTATGATGTTTCGAGATTCACAAATAGAGTTTTGTAAACAAACTTGGATTTTTATAAGAGAAGCTTATAAAATGGGGTTTAATGGCTAATTTTATATCGGATTAGAAAATAGCCGATAAATTTCAAATTAAATTTAACCGCAAGCGCACGGCGTACTATCGTAGTACATAGTGAGTACGGGTCGATCCACAGGGAAATGTTAGATTTTAAAAATCTATTCAATCAAATTAACCAAGATTTGAGATGTTTAAGCTAACTACTAAAAATTGCAAAACTAACAACTAAAAAAGTGAATGAAAACTATGAGAATAAAATGACAATTTAGAGATAATTCCACTCTCTAGATCATATAGTTCAACCAAATATGAAATTATGATCTCTCTTTTGGTCATTAGTGAAATTAATTGTTGTGTTTATCATAAGTACGGCATATTTGTGCTATTAATTAGCCCAATATAAACCATCAAACTATAACACAACCACTAATACACTTTTAAATCTCATGAAATATGACAACAAAGTTGAAAGCAAAATCTATTTTAAGCATGGTATTTTAACTATTAATTAGAAATATAAGCCATCAAATTTTAATTTCAACATTCACTTCTTTGTCATAATCATATTTAGATGAAGAGGCAATTTGTGTTTTGTAATTGTTTAAGCATAGCCTATTTGGTGTCAACAATATAGTCTAAAATTCAAAGCAAAAACAACAAGTTAAACCACTTCATGCATTCTCATTAAGCACAAAAAGAGAGCAATAATTATCAAAATGTTGAAGCAACATGATTAGAGGCTTCATTACCCCTAAATTGAAGGGATTAGCCTCTCATTTGTGTTATCATATCAACACAAGTAGCATGAAACATGAAACACAAAAAAGAAGAAGATGAAAGCAAAGTAAAGGAAGAGCTATTCTACTTGCATAAAATAAAAGAAGATCTACACTACTTGCATAAAAGTAAATAAACAAGAAAAGACTTGAATTAAAATTGCATAAAAAAATTACATAAAAGAAATGGCTAAGTAGCCATGAAAAGAAAGAGAGCTCTATATTATTTTTTATCTAAACTAACTAAGAGAAGAGAGCCTAAGAGCGACTAAGGGAAGACAGGTTGCATGAAACATAAGGGGTATTTATACAAGTTTAAAACCCTAATTCACTTTTTTGGGAACTACTCAAAATACCCTCTTAGGAAGTGTGGTGGCCAAGTTATCATTAACTTCAAATAATCATCCATTAAGTGTGCATGAAGATTTAATGGCCTTTTAGCATGTGCATTAGCTCCTAAGTGTATATTAAGATAGGTGGGTAAGTGGGGTCCTCCATGATCCATGGCTTTGAATTATTTCCATCTTCATTCCTTTGTATCTTCTTTGTGCATGCATATATCTTCATGAAACCACTTGTATTTGAGTTCAAATTCCTACAAAAACAATATAAATTTCCAATTAAATTTTCTCAATTTAATATATGCACAAAAATGACCATTTTTCCTCTATATGAAGATGAATATATGACGATTTGAAAATAATTTGAATTTTGGTTTAAACAAGTTAAAATACCCAATATGATCATTTATTTAATTTAAATAGATTAAATATGATGGTAAAAATATGCACATTTACATGCACATCAAATACTCCCACACTTATCTTTTTATTCGTCCTCGAATAAAGAAAAACCGAGATAAATCTGTTTTCGTAGGAAGCAGATTGCATTGAGCGTATGCAAAAAGCTGTTAAACCTCTGGGTGTTCCGAGTAGGACGAGTGTTTTCTTGTGAGGGTTTTCAATGGATACTACCCACAAAATCCAAATGCAGGATGAAAATATTTACAAAATGCAAGATTTATTTACAAAGAGATGAATGCGAATTTTTGAAAATATTTACAAATGAATGATTTAATTTTAAATAGACACAAATAAATTAAATATAAGTTTTGGTCATTATCTTGAAAATTTAAGTCATTTACTCGTCAAAATTTCCAACAAAAATCAAGTTATCATAACAAATAGACAATAGTTTAACTCGTTGTTTCAGTTGATAACAAAGTGTAACCAAGAAATAGATCCTTAGTTGATTATCGAAGTTTATCAAAGTGGCGTTTTCATTTCTTTTCAATAACAAGTCAAATCAAATAAGTTAAAATAGTGCTTGGATTTCATTTGCTTACTCTCTCTATTTTTTTTGAAAATTTTATGATATTTACAATATTTACATATACCTAACTCAGATAAACTGAGGCCAGATATATTACCCGTGCACTGCCTTACGGACTTATGTGAGGGGAATATAGAGCGTGGCGAGTGAACACACAAGTGTGAACACTTATCGACTCTAGGCGATATTAGTAAAAGAACTTTTATATACACACACCTAACTCAGATAAACCGAGGTCAGATATACCGATCGTGCACTGCCTCTTGGGCTTACGTGAGAAGGGTGCAGAGCATGGCGAGTGAACACACGAGCGTGAACACATGACTCTAGGTGTTTATTAAAAAATATACATATATACAAGAATTTTTTTTTTGGTTTTTTAGAAGAGAGAGTTTCGCACTATCATCTTAGCACATTTAACTTAGGAGACAAAAAAATGTTATATCTTTACTTTAAATCAACCACTTTTTAAAACAAAGATTTTCAATTAGGATGTATTTCATAATTAACACGTATGAATCTTCCTATATACTAGTTAAACCATTGTTATTTGTAATAAAACTTCATTTTTATTTTTGTTAAGACAAATAACTTTTCAAAAATTTCAATTTAATAAACCAAAACCATATATTTATCCTATAGTATTTCTTTAAAAATAAATCAAAATGCTTATTATTTTTGATTTTTTTTATTTTGAGATTCTTTTTAAAATTTTGGAAAGAAAATAAACCATGAAAAATCAAGAAGAAGATGAGATCCTCCCCACACTTGATTTTGACTGTGTCCCCACATTCAACCCAAGTGAAAGGAACGTTTATTATTATTTACATGAAAATGAAATGTATTTACACGGCTTTAGAAAGTATATCGTTAAAAAGTAAATGAAACAGTCTTCAAAAGACTGATTTATTTGTCTCATCAAATATGCGAGACATAGTTTAAGCTCGGAAAACCAAACCGTAAAAGATTTCAAAATTGAATGTGGATTTGGAAAAACAAATGTCGTTTTATTGAAAATCATATGAGTTGTTTTATTTTCGATGATTTTTGGAGTTGATAAAACAATTGATTGAAATTCAAGTTTATTTTCACCAAATTGAAAATTAAGCTCATCATCAACAAAATTTTCAAAATTATTGATTTCAAAATTGAAATGGTGATTCAAATCTTCCTCTTCAGAATTTAACAACTCATTTTCGAAAAGTCCAAAGAAACCATGTTCATTGAATTCCTCTTCCTTTATTGAATTATCAACAACTTTATTACTTATATCATTTTCAAAATCCAAAGTTGTTGTATTTAAATTTTTGAAATCGAAAAAAGGAAGATCGAATTTCAAATCGAGTGTCTCGCCCTCATAAGAATTGAAATCCAACTCAATTACCGTCTTTTCAACAACTTCATTAAGATCATCATTTTCAATTTCAAAAGTTGTTGTTTGAAAATCGTCAAATTGAGTAAAAGATGGATTATCACTCGACTTTTCACTCATTGGGATTTGATTTGGTTGTTCACGAAATTTTTTGTATGTTTCACGTAACAAATCCTCGTAATGTTTTTCTGTTTGCTCAACTAAATAAAATTCATGATTATTAATTTGAGAATTTTCAATTTGAATTTGTTGAGAACAAAAATTGTCAATTGCACCATTATTGAAACTATTCCCATTGCCAAATTCATTTAAAAAGTGGATCACATTTCCATTTTGAGTTCTAAATTCATTTTGGAGTTCAAAATTGAATTGGCATGGGTTATAATCGAAATCGTTTGAATTTTGAATTGAATTCAAATTTTGAAATCCTTGACTTGAGTTATTACACAAAAATGAATTACACAAATCATTTATACTTTGATTTTGTTGTGTAGAGGATTTAAGTAAAGATGACATGCTGTTTTCAAGAGTCGAGGGTTGGTCATCGTTTTGAAAACTTTGTTGTTCAAAGTTCGAATTATTTATATAATGGTTGTCGTTAAAATATCCATATGAATTTGGAGTGAATCATATGGATTATATTGATTTTCATAACTATTGTAAAATTCATGTAAGTGAGGAAACTCAGACATTTTCAAGAATGTTTGTTTTTTTTTCTTTATAAAAGAAAACTATTTACCAAAAGGAATTTATTTTCAAAAGGAAATTTGATTTTTTTTATTTGGTTTTTGGATTTTGAATTTTTCTTTTGAAAAGATTTTATATTTTTTTGGATTTTTTTTTCTAAAAAAAACCTAAATTTTTTTGGATTTTTGATTTTGAAAATTTTTAAAGGAAAAGAATTTTTTAAAAAAAAAACTAAGTTGAAGAATATTTACAATTTTTTTTAGTTTAGGATTTTGAAAATTTATTTTTTAAAAAAAAATATGCATGAACTAATGCAACTAAATGAATGCAAGGGTTAATTATAAATGATTTACCCTAAGTTAACCCAAAATTATATAATCACACTCTGTATTAAATTAACAAGATAGTTCTTAGCCATGTAACGGATAGGATTTATCGGCGCACCACGAATCACCGTAGTAATGCAACCGAAGGTTTAAGTACCTTCAGAGGAACAACCACTATAATATTTATGAATCACCGTAATATTTATAAATGGTTATTACTTTGCCGTAGCCTAGATACCAAGAAATTAAATTGTTCAAAGAAGACAACTTGTCAATATACAATTAAAAATTATCGATGTCTAATCGTTATTATTAATCAAAATCTAGGATGAAATGCAAAGCAGAAATTAAACGTGTATTAACAATGCAACTACGAATGAAATTTGTTTTTGAATTTTTTTTTCTAAAAATGCAAGCAACCAACAATGCAAGCCAACTGAAACACAAAAATTTTATAAGCAAGCAAGCAATTTTTTTTGGCAAGCTAAGTGAAGCAATTTTTTTGGCAAGCACTTCTTCTTTTTGCGAATTCCTGCTTTAGCAACCTGAAAGCAAAACAAGATATATATAAAAAAAATTGTAAACAAAGTTTTAAACATAAAATTTGGTTTGTAAAGAAATAAAAACAAATCCTCCTTTTTTTTCAAAGTAGCAATGAAAACAAACACTAACTTGTTTTCTTTTTCACAACAAAAAGTATGCCACAACAAAAACCTCTTTTTTTTTTAAACTTAAGACAATATCACAAACAGGCCTGGCCCAAAAATATAAACCCGGTACCAAAAAGAAATAATGCCTACTCTTCACACAATTTCTCAATTCTCATCAAATTGAAAAAAATGAAACCATGCCGAGTCTAAGTTTTTGCAAATTTCAAAACCCAATTTAAACTGAAATTTGCAAATCAAAATCATTCCTCTTTTTATTGATTATTACAAAAGTGGTGAGGGTTGTAGTGAAGAGGATTAGGTAGTTTATGCTTGGGGATCGATATCGATTTGCAGAGGCGGTTTGATTTCGATTGTCGATTTAGGTGAGTTCGACGTTGATGGTAGGTTGCAATTGTGTCGCGATTTGAGGCGGTGCAGTCGAATGTTCTGGTGTCTATTGCGCGACGCCTAAAAGCTTTGATTGGTGGAGTTTCAGGTGGTTAAAGTCAGAAGGCAGCTTGTGTCAGGTGCGGTATGAATGTTGCTGAGTGGTATGCTTGTGAAAACAGTGTGCAGTGATGTAATCGACTGTTGCACAGTGAATGGTCTGCATTTTTTTTGGTGAGTGTCAGAGATGGCAGCACAGGTAGCAGCAATCGTAGTGAAGTTTGTAGCTTGGCAATAGGCAGGGGAGGAAATTGCAGAGCAGTGGTATCAATGGAGGAGTTGGTCGGAAGTTGTGGCTGTGTATGCCCTGTTTGTTGATGAAGAGATTATGTGGGTTGTATGTAAGTGGTTGGTTACTGAAAGTGCAAGTTAATGAATGATGTTGCAGGCAGTATGAAAATGTCTGGTAGTGGAGGGTGTGAAGGGTGACAGTGTGGTGATATGAAGTATTGCAGAAGAATGCACAGTTTGGTAGTTAGCAGCAGTTAGAATCAGGGGTAATGACTGTGATGTATGATTCAGAGGGGAGATGTAGAATTGCAGAAGTGTGATTATGCTTTTGAACTGAAGTGGAGGGATAAGGGACTGTGTCAGCAGAGGCTCGAGTTGATGAATTTTTGTGTTGAAGCTTGGTTGATGGTGTGTTAATGGAAGACTGATGGTAGTATGATAAGGAGATGAGCAAGGCAGTTATGTTGTGGAGTTGAAGTATTGAGGAAGTGAGGTTTGCAGCAGTGGTTTGGAAAGGCAGCAGTAAGGCAGTAAGAAATGTTTGACAGAGCAGTTTTAGGCAATGCAAGTTTGTAAAAAGAAATTGAATTGTAAATTGAAAATCGAAATGTAAATTGAAAAATGCAATGAATTTTTTTTCTTTTTAAATGAAATTGTGCATGTGTTTTTTTTAATATGCAAATGCAAATAGAAAACTAAAACAACATACACACAAACAAAATGTCACAAAAAAATTCACCCCAAAAC
The DNA here is from genome assembly GCA_030737815.1 of Allium fistulosum. Taxonomy (NCBI): domain Eukaryota; kingdom Viridiplantae; phylum Streptophyta; class Magnoliopsida; order Asparagales; family Amaryllidaceae; genus Allium; species Allium fistulosum. The sequence continues at coordinate 94,670,974 of CM060905.1, forward strand.
ACACAATTTTTTTATTTTTTATTTATTTTTAAAAATGCAAACACAAAAAACAAATACACAATAAAATTAAACAAAAATAATTCAAAGAATAGAAAATCAAAATCAAAACAAGTTCCCCGGTAACGGCGCCAAAAACTTGTTTAATGGCTAATTTTCTATCGGATTAGAAAATAGCCGATAAATTTCAAATTAAATTTAACCGCAAGCGCATGGCGTACTATCGTAGTACGTAGTGAGTACGGGTCTATCCACAGGGAAATGTTAGATTTTAAATATCTATTCAATCAAATTAACCAAGATTTGAGATGTTTAAGCTAACTACTAAAAATTGCAAATTTAACAACTACAAAAGTGAATGAAAACTATGAGAATAAAATGACAATTTAGAGATAATTCCACTCTATAGATCATATAGTTCAACCAAATATGAAATTATGATATCTCTTTTGGTCATTACACTACAACAAAAAGGACTTTTTATTGCGTGTAAAAACCGCTATAAAAACTTTCTCTAGCGATTCTATAATCGCCATAGATCAACATGTTGTAAAAAGTCTGGTAGATACTATAGCGTGTCATACTTGCAATGGAAAACGTATTTTTCTTGCCATCTAAAATAGGCCATATTGGTGCAACTGCTTTTCTATAGCATTATGAAACGTGCTATAGAACTTTTTATGACGCATTTTAGTTGCTATAAATATGTCGACATGCTATATTATTATAGCATTTGAACGCGCTATGGAATCATCGTGTCAACCTTTTATGACACATTGAAATGCTATAGAAAATTCATTACTATCTATTATAGCACCGTCTTATTGCTATGAAAACTATTTACTCTTTGCAAAATATTTTGTATAGCACTAACATGATGCTATAGTATAACAAAGCTGAATAATTTTTCTTTTTATTGCATAGTTAGAACGCTATAAAAAAATTCTATTGCACATCTTTTGCTGCCATAACATTCAAAGCTTACAATTTTCAATTCTACTTATATATTATAACTCAAAAAACCACATTCATCGCATTAACATAAGTACACAAATTGAGTCATAAGCCAAATCACAAAATATATATATATATATATATATATATATATATATATATCCATAATATTTCATACATGAAGAATTAAACATAAATATTTTTGATAAAAATTAAACATAAGTACACAAATTGAGTGTAGCATACCAAAACGATACATACTAAAAATATTTAAATGACCGTCGATAAGCATGACCGATTTAAAGGAGAAAGAGTGCGACATCATGTATCAACCTCAAAAGCATCATACAACACCTGTGAAGAAGAAACACAAACATACATATGTTAGTCAACATATACAAGTATGTATAAGTACAAAAGATGCATCGCCAAAGACTAAGTTACTGAAACTAGCATAACCCCTAATGAACCTGTTATTATGATCAATCATGCTTTAAAGAAGCACACTAAGGACAGTGGCACTGGCTTGATAGGATTCTGGGTAAAGTTGTAATCAATGCAATCTGAAATCTAAGTTTTATCCACTACTTCAGAACACAACAAGAACCAAATAATGTTTATATATATACATCTACATCTATACCCTAATATGGTACATAAAAATGAACTAAATCTGTCAATCATTTACACTCCACCTGTCAATGTCTTGCACTATCTATATATTGTATTGGCGATCAGAATATTTTACAGCCCTACCATGATAGAAACAAAAGAAGTTGTGTCATCTAAATCAAATTCTACTAACGATTTCTTCAAAGATATGCATTGTTATTTATGTACGTGTCAGTGAATTCTCAAGTTTACGCTCAACATATTGATTATCAGTTTATATCAATGATGGTCCTGATTACTGCAATATGTCTAAGAGATTACATGTAGGTTCTAGAAAATTAGGATGAAGAAGCAATGCATGCTGATAACTTACTAGCCTGATGCTCATGTCCACTACAAGTGCATCAATGAAGTGCTCAGCTTCAGCTGAATGCGCTGCCTCCATTCTGTACCATCATTATGACTCAATGCATAGCAAAAGACCTGTTGAAAAATTTAAATTATATTAGTGCAGACAATCAATTAACAACAGATAACAGTAATCAAGTAACATTATAAACCTCAATGGATTCTCGATTGTGCAATCCAAATACAGAGCCCATTAGATGAGATAGAGGATGATTACCAAAGTCGCTACTTACATAACTACGACAACACAAATTATATTATTGTTAATAATAGCAAGTAGGAGGCATTAGCAATAAAATATATTAGATGGAGGAACAAATTGACCCAACTTTTAGCCTCCTACTACCACCGTCCATTTTACCAGGAACTGGAAGGGGGTGACTGAAAGCTGGAAGTGTGTAACGAGAGGCTATCAAAGAGCAGTGTTTAGCAACTTACGGCTAAAAAATTATGGACGGATATGTCAGTATTATAGCTACAACTGAAAGAATGAGAGAATCGACTAATAAAAGTATGAACAATCTCATATTCAACAGGAAAAACATAAAGTTGCGATTTGTCTAAGGCATACCTGATTTCTAATGCAGGAATAGGATCAAGAGGATAAGCTATCGCATGAAACAGTTGCACGCTCGGAAGAACTGACATTTGATATTGAATTGTCAATTAGTTCATAAAACCTTTGAACGAAAATAAATATAACAATACATACCTTTATCTGCCTCTTAATTATTCCCTCGACTTCAGCAAACATTTTCTCACGATTATTCCAGTCACAAACAAACTGAATGAACATAAACATAATGCAACAGTATCAAATAAATGGTGTGAATTTGGAGAGAATTGCACATAAGAGTGGTCAGAACAATTAAGTTATTGAGTTACTTTGAAATATCAATGATGGTCCTGATTACCTACAATATGTGTAAGAGATTACATGTAGCTTCTGGAAAATCAAGACGAAGAAGCAATGCCTGCTGATAACCTACTATAGCCTGATCCACATGTCTACTGCAAGTGCATTCATTGAAATTTAGCACATTCAAGCAGATAGAGGCATAAATTATCACCACCAATATGGATATAAAATCAGTGAAAATAAACAATTACTTGTCTTTGTAAGCTAAGGCTAAATTTGCATGAGCTTCATGCATTATTGGCCTTGTAGAAACAGCTCAAATATAGTCTTAGATAGCCTCATTATCTCTTCCAGTCTCCTTCAAAGTATTTCCTCTATTAATAAGCTCATCTGCTGCTAAAGGATCTATTCTGAGAACATTATTTTAGCATGATAAGGCTTCAACATGGTTTCCCTATTTGAAATAATAAATTACAAGCAAAATTTCTTATACGGTAACAAATTCAGACATATTACAGAACATCATGAAGTAAGATGAGAAAAGAAAAAACTATCAGGGGTAAAGACGACCTGTTGTTTGTGTATAATAGCTAGATTACTGAAAGGAGTAGAGTCCAGTTGTTACAGACAATATTACCTTGTAAAAAGAACAGGGTGTATCTAGCATATTCTTGCATTATAATAGAGATTGCATGAGTGGACTATGAGCGATCATCAATGTGCACATCATCCTTACTCACATCTTTATTCTCAGGCTTCAAATCTTACTCACATCATCAATGTGCACATCATCCTTACTCACATCTTACGCATTTGATATTGTCAACTAAACAAGCAAACGAAAGGGGGATTTTTAGAAAAGCTGCTGCATTTTTTTTAATTCCCAAAATATTTGTAGCTCGTCATTAGTAAAACCTAAGGGCAACATAACAAAGATGCAATACCTTAAAATCAGATGATTAAACACCGAGAAAGAGGATAGGTGCAACATCGCATCTTGCAGGACATAACAACATCGTTGATGTCTTCAAATAAGGTATAGGATCTGCACCAACAAGGAGGGCATTCGTTATCTGGAGAAGAGGAAGCTTGGTTTGTTTGGATTTATACCAATCATGATAGAATTGGATCGTAATTGGTGTGGACTGCAGAGGGTGAAGGTGGTATTTAAGTGTTTGGGAAGAAGTCGATCGTGGATTGGAGTGGACTGCGGTGGATGTTTTATTTTATCTACAAAGAAGTCGATCGTCGAAAAACAACATAGAAGAAAAGACTTTGGGGTCAAGGATTCCTGATTATGTAGGATCAGAGAAGAAAAGTAATAATTGAATGGACTGGAAGGGAAAGATGAAAAAGGGGAGAGGGATTTAGGGTTTTGGAGTGAAGGATGAAAAGAAGAGGTTCGCGGTAAACTATTCAGAAAATGAGAGGGAGACGAAATCATTTAGCGCTTAACTTTTCATCGTTGGTTTCGATGTGGGAATAGCGTGGAAAGTGCGTCATATTTAACTCTAGATAGGTAGTAGAAGAGTAATTATTGCAAGCAGCGTTTTGTTGCAATCCTCCTTTACTATAGATGAAGGATTTTCTTGTAGTGTTAGTGAAATTAATTGTTGTGTTTATCATAAGTATGACATATTTGTGCTATTAATTAGCCCAATATAAACCATCAAACTATAACACAACCACTAATACACTTTTAAATCTCATGAAATATGACAACAAAATTGAAAGCAAAATCTATTTTAAGCATGGCCTATTAACTATTAATTAGAAATATAATCCATTAAATTTTAATTTCAACATTCACTTCTTTGCCATAATCATATTTAGATAAAGAGGCAATTTGTGTTTTGGATTGTCTAAGCATAGCCTATTTGGTGTCAACAATATAGGCTATCAAATTCAAAGCAAAAACAACAAGTTAAACCACTTCATGCATTCTCATTAAGCACAAAAAAAGAGCAATAATTATCAAAATGTTGAAGCTACATGATTAGAGGCTTCATTACCCCTAAATTGAAGGGATTAGCCTCTCATTTGTGTTATCATATCAACACAAGTAGCATGCAACATGAAATACAAAAAAGAAGAAGATGAAAGCAAAGTAAAGGAAGAGCTATTCTACTTGCATAAAATAAAAGAAGATCTACACTACTTGCATAAAAGTAAATAAACAAGAAAAGACTTGAATTTAAATTGCATAAAAAAATTTACATAAAAGAAATGGCTAAGTAGCCATGAAAAGAAAGAAAGCTCTCATATTATTTTTGATCTATACTAACTAAGAGAAGAGAGCCTAAGAGAGACTAAGGCAAGAGAGGTTACATGAAACATAAGGGGTATTTATACAAGTTTAAAACCCTAATTCACTTTTTTAGGAACTACCCAAAATTCCCTCTTAGGAAGTGTGGTGGCCAAGTTATCATTAACTTCAAATAATCATCCATTAATTGTGCATGAAGATTTAATGGCCTTTTAGCATGTGCATTAGCTCCTAAGTGTACATTAAGGTAGGTGGGTAAGTGGGGTCCTCCATGATCCATGACTTTAAATTATTTCCATCCTCATTCTTTAGTATCTTCTTTGTGCATGCATATATCTTCATGAAACCACTTGTATTTGAGTTCAAATTCCTACAAAAATAATATAGAAATTTCCAATTAAATTTTCTCAATTTAATATATGCACAAAAATGACCATTTTGCCCCTATATGAAGATAAATATATGACGATTTGAAAATAATTTGAATTTTGGTTTAAACAAGTTAAAATACCCAATATGATCATTTATTTAATTTAAATAGATTAAATATAGTGGTAAAAATATGCACATTTACGTGCACATCCACTAACGGTTAGGAGGTGATCTCTGATCTTATCTTTAACTGTTTATCTCCTAAAGAACCCGGGTTGAGTTTATTGAAAACTGTCGAATATTATTTCGAAGAGACCGAGATCGGATATGTTATCCGAAAACCACTTCGATCCAACTCAAGCATTCGAAGTGAAGACAACTTGAAGATGATGGGATTGGAGATGGAGTTCTCAAGCGTTTCATTCAGTCCCAGAACGAACTTGTATGGATAAATGCTGGTATTGCATTGGTTGCTTGGAGGGCAATATTAGTATTCCAAGATGTTTGCTAGGAGGAAATGGTATGAGCGTAGCCTCTTCGAGCCTTACACCTGGGAAATGAATAAAGCAGGGACATGCAGCAGGGCTAAGTGGGTCGCACCCAAGTAGGGTATGATCATCCCAAATCTAGAGAGATTTTCATGTATGCTTCGGGATCCATTGTATGGTTATTGATTGCAACCAAAGGGTGATCGTATTTGGTGCTTCTCGAGAAGGGGGTAGTGCCTGTCCTGAGTAGCAGAGGTGCAATGTGTTGTAGCCTCCAGTACATTTTATCTAGACATGTACGGATTCGGTGGGTAGACCCTTACCCTTTCATAGTTGGAATCCATTCCCCAATATGAGCCTTCGGTTTTGGTTGTAGAACCTTGTATGCTGGAATTTAATTAATGTAACAATTTTGGCTATGATTAATTAGTACTTGTATATTAGTGTAACATCCCCTATCTTAAGGCCAAAAGCTAAGCGCTACAGATGCTATGGTCATTTATAGTATTAACTTCTGGTGACAAAATACGGTAATGTTAATGGTATCCATATATCAGAGTTGCATGAATATGAAATAAAATCGTCATAAATTAAAATAGCTTTTCTGATTACATTTCAAAGAAATATTTCATATCCAAAATACATAATCCCAAAAGCGATTCCCAGGTTTTGATTAAATATAATTATTACAAATTACGCCAAAAGCGACGTATGAAGATGCCCCCTTGGATGATCAGAGTACTAAATATACATATAAGTCTTAATACAACCCAACAGAATAAAATTAAACAACTTCTAAATATAGCTAGTATTGCCTCATGCACGTCTTTGGAAGCTTTATTCTTCCACCTATTAAACCTGTAAAACCTTAACTCTCAATCTACTCAAATCAATTTTGACCACCCGAGAGTTTAAGGGAAAAACATAAATTTCGAGTCAGGCATAATGCCTGGTGTGAATAATACTATATATCTCGGATTTGTGATATTAAGTGAGACCACGCCGCTTAGCGGAACGAGTTTCCCCTCACTAATATCCCTTTTCAAAACATATCTTTTGCAAATCAAAATCCTGCAATCAAACTGATTAAAGCAGTAATAGCAATATCATGTATGCATATAAATCAGGTAACAAACGGAACATTTGTCCGAACAAATGTAGTTTTGTTTGGCTAACTACTACCCTTTGGCTGACTCGGGCCTACTTGACAAAATAAATAATCTAACACCTGTTAGACACACTTCTAGATGGTCTATCCTTAACTTACTTCTCCAAGGGTCACCTGATCCTAATGGTTTTGCGGCTCACCAATAACCTATCCTTCTTCTCTGTATATTCCTTTCTGTGTGTAATATTATTTAAGTTTTACCTGTGACTAAGCCCTACATATTGGAATTTTGGACTAAATTATCTAGGGGCTATAGCTAATGTATAGGGCGTGACCCTACACCAGTCCTATATGGTCTTCTAATATCTGAGTCATTTTCTTAGGGTTAGCTACCCTTCAAATTTTCCTTGAAAACATTTCTTTCAAATTGATTTAATCCCTTTAAATCATACTTAACAAGGAAAACATACTTTTGCTTTACTTAAAACTCTTTGCCATGTTATATATACTTACTTAAAACAATGTTGATGAAATATAATGGGATTGCCTATCCCTCCAAAATAAGTAAAAAACCCATTTTTAACTTAAAAGCTCTTAGGCATTAAAACCAAGGTAAACTATTTGAAACCTTTGCTTAAAATCTTTAAACAACACCTTTCGAATCTATTGAAAGTACCCCTTTCAAAACATATTAACTTCTATACCTTGTAACACTAGGCTGAAAAGCCAAAACATAACTTTCAAAACCTTTAAAATAACCTTTCGAAATCTTTGAAGGTATCCCTTCGAGAGCTTTATAAAACCTTATACATCCTCTATTCAAAACACTATACTTGCCTTTCAAAATCATTGGAAACCTTCCATTCAAATACTTAAAAATATATCTTTCGAAAACATTGGGGTTCCTCCCCTTCGAAACCTTCTTTTTTTACCTTTCGAAAACATTGGGGTATCTCCCCTTCGAAACCTTCTTTATATACCTTTTGAAAGCATTAAAATCCTTTGTTTAAAACAAACCTTTCAAAAGCACTGGGTTCAAGTAAAAGCTTGTGGAACATAGTTTCGAAACAATTTAAAACATTCCTTTCGAAACCTTTGAATCTAACTTTCAATAAAACAAAGGGTCTTAAAACAACTAGGTCGAAAGCAACTCTTTCGAAAGCAGTTTCCTAAGTAAAAGAAAGTGGGTGGTTTTGAAACCATCCCTTTCGAAAGCATGGAGAGGCGGCTTCTTAGTAAAAACAAAAACATCCCTTCGAAACCAACCTGGGTCGAAAGGTAGAATGTAGCAGCAAGTTTTCGACCCTGTCGAATGCCTATTTTAAAACGAAAGGTGACAACCTCCTTCGAAAGCTCTTTTCTAAAATAATTGACCAATTCGAAAGATATCTCCTTCGAAAGCTTCTTTTAAAAGCAAGGCAAGCGGCATTTCTTTTGAAAGCAAAACAAAGGTTTCGACCCATTCGAAACCATGGTTTCAACCCTATACCTTTCGCCTATCTCTAATCCACTATGTACCGAAGTTGATGCCATGTGTATTGGTTTCGACTTAGATGTAGGCGGTAGTATGAGGTCGAAAGGTGGCATCCGAAAGTGGCGAAACAAACTTTCTTTGAAAAAATTGATTTTTAACTTTTAAAAGTAAAATTTTTCTAACTAACCTGTCTTATTTGTCAACATCTAATTGGTTGCCAATTTCTTTTCCAAAATCTTTTCTAAAAGAGCTGGTGAATTCAGAATTTGTAATTTAAAACATTTAGCAAATTGCCCCTTTTCCTTTTATAAACATACAAAACATTTAAGTCCCATACCTTAAATAATTTTATATACTTATTAAAACATTTAGGAAAATTCTCCAAAAATTCACATAAATCACTTTTAATATGTTATCTAACATATTTAGATTTCTGACCCAAAGCTAATCATATAATAGTCGTCATTAATTTAAACCTAATTTAACCATTTTCTTCACCATAAAATTTATAATAAATCTACATTAATTCAGAGAATTATGAAACTTGTAACCCATCTCCAAAATAATATTTCTGAGCTTCTATCAAAATCGCAAGTCATTTGGATGTCATTAAATAGATATTTAATTCAAAACTTATCATAAAACCTATATGAAATATCACAAATCATCAACAAGCATATATATATATATATCCATTTGAACAATCAAAACATGGCAAACCATTTGCAAATTAGGTTCAGATCTTATCTAGTAATCGAAAATAACAAATAAGAGATGTAACCTATTATTCACCTTAGCTTGCTGTTAAGGAGTTGAGATTTGCTTCTTGAATGAATTGATTAATGCTTCTTCCTTCTGATTTTAGCTTATCTTCTTCTAGCTTTCCCCTAATGGTGGCCGGCCTCTCTTATATTTTGTTTTGATGGTGAACGTGTAAATTGAAAATGGAATTAAGGGTTTAGGGTATAAGAATATAACTTATTCATATTTTCCCTTATCTATTAGCCTTACTTATTTCATTTTAATTCCCTTTAGTTCATTATTTAACTAGGCACGGCTACCCTCTAATCACACAAATCTAAATCCCTTAATCATTTACATTATTTCATTTAATTTAACTAATTAAATGTCCAAAATAATGTTAACCAAAATTAAGGTCGTTACAATTAGACACTACTATAATATCAGAGGATTTCTTATGAAATGGTTTTGGTTATCGTAGGGTAAAAACCCGTTCGTGTATATGTGCAGCATGGTCTTGCGAGGTACCTTTGATTCAAATGGTTTTCTATAACTTTAAAATCTTGTTAGGTGTGTTTTTCTTACGCTGGTTTTCCAGACTTACTCGGGTGTTAGTTTATTATAATGCTCCGGTCAGACTGAGTATATTTACAGATTTAATTGGTATTCTTTGGAGCTTCAGGAGACGAGCTGGAGTCCCAGAGACGTATTCATGTATATGGTTATTTTTCTGCTGTTTTGTTATTTAAATTATCAGCAATTGTGAGGAAGGGATGTTATAATTGTCCAGGCTAATGATTATGATTGTTATTGTACTCTGATGGATGTATGTATACAACAACTTCTCTTTTGTAAAGATCATTAATATTATAGTATATATTGTTCCGCCGCGATTGTGAGATTCTGTGTTGTTTTAGTTTCTTTTCTCTTCTTCTTCTCTTCTTCTTTCTTCTTTCTTTCTCTTAACTATCTGTCTTTCCATTCGTTTGGGCTGGACATATGTGGTTATTGTCAGCTTGAATTGTATGGAAAAGAGGGTTGTTATAATTAATAAATCACTTGCATACTCTTTAGTTGTTGAGAAAACTCAAGCTAGGGATGTTATGTGTAGTATTATTAATATATTAAATAGACAAGTAAGATAACCGTTATACCCTCTTTCGACTAGGCAGTATATCATAAATGTTGGCTAAATGGCTTCTGTGATCATCAAGGTAGGAAGCTCAGAGAGACGGTTATCAGGTTTGAAAATCGATGATATTTGGAACTATGGGCAATAGTTGGGTGGATTCGAACCAGATCCCAATCAAGGTGCAATCAATATGAAGTGACAAGGAAGGCCCTATGCGGCTGCATTTTAAATTTCAAGTCGATCAGAGTTAGTGTCATGAGTTATGGACAAAAGAAGTTGGATTAGTATCGACGGATCAGCGGTAATTTGCTTGGAGTCGGACCTGGGAAAGTTTGCTACTTGTTTGGAGTCATCGCATGGTTCACTTGGAGTTGCAGGAATTTGAAGTGTTGGATTGTGCTTTTTGTCGGACACATGATTGCTTGGAGTCGGCTTGGAGTCGGCTTGGAGTCAAAACGATTGTTGCTTGGAGAAGAACGATCGATTATGATCATTTTTCGTGCTTGAAGTTAGAATCAAGTTTGCTTGGGGAAATTTTGATTTTACGCAAGTCTAACCCTGGGCCAGAATCTTCAGCATCTGCTCCGAGTCAGAAGGGTGATTACTTGAGTCTCGCTTCGAGTCAACCCTGAAGTGCGTTTTTTGACGACCGTTTTGGCGATTTTCGACAATGATCGGTCTATAACTCAAGATCTACATCTCCATTACCCATGAAACTTTGAGAACATCAATATATTGAAGAAAGGAGTCCCAAAAATCAATCGCACATCAAAATTCACCAATTGTGGAAAAACATACCGATCGTACAAAATCAACATAACGATCCATAGTTTTACGAAAAATGCGATACCTCACAAACGGTATGTCAAAATTGCACAAAATTTGGAGAGCAAGTAGCTTACACTATGTTAAAGTCACATGATTGATCCCATCTCAATTGGATGAAGCATGGAACGATCGCCAACGATCCAATTTTAGTCAAAACAGCGAAGACCGATCGATATCTTACAAACGGTAAGTCGGAATGGCACGAAACATTGGGAGCATGGACTATAGGCATGGAGGACCCCATAAAAATGATCGCAACCCCATTGGAGTTAGTATGGAACGATCGACCTAAATTATTTTTGTTGTCCGATCGATCCCAAATTTTGTGAGTCGGGTCGTATGGTCCTGGAGGTTCTTCTGCTGAAATTTCAGTCCAATCCATGCACGTCTTTACCTATAAATATAGCAGACTTAGCTCATTGCAAAAGACTTTTTCAGCTAGCTCTCCTTCATCATTTCTTATCCCTTCCTCCATTAATTTTCTAAGGTAGAAACAACTGTACTTGTAATATTACATTATAAATAAAAGATCATTAGAGTGGACGTAGGCCGGAGATAGGCGAACCACTATATAACTCGCGTGTTCCTTTATTTTTTCTATTATTTATTCTATGATTTACGTGCTTATCTTTCTATTTGGATATTATCTTCTAAAATTGGTGCTTTCATATACAACTGGTTGTTTGTGAAATATTTTGCTCAAACAATAACTATATGTATTTGTTGAGCAACCTCAAGGTACATATATTATACTTAGGCCGTCGCGATATGGTAGGTATGAGTGAATAGTCTCTTTTGATTTATTGAGCAAACTCAAGGTCAAAATGATGTTAGGATAAGGAAACATGGGTTAGGAGTATGGCTATATATCGGACAGGATAGTCCGTTGTCCGACTCGGTCCGAGACGGGAAGACGTCCGGTCCATGTTTGTACAATTCTCATTTAAATCACGAATTAGGACAATAAAAAATGTACGAAAAAATGTCCGTCTGAAAATGTTTGATATTTTTCTATTGTCCGAACATTGTTCTTCCGTTGTCCGACTCGTACGAACAATATTCGAACTTAATGCTTGTTCGGTCTGTGCTCGTCTGAATCTCTTATAGGACAGGACTAGGACACACCTCCGTCCAATCCGGTCCGATCCGGTCTGGCCCATTTACACCCCAAGTTAGGAGTTGTATTTGATACAACTGATAAGGAGTTATCCATCATTTGTGGGGCTATGATTTGTTGAGCAAACTCAATGTCGGAATACCAAAACAAATGGTCCTAACACTCAATAGTAAAGTGGAAAAACTTTTATGTTTTATCTTAGGGTTTGGCGAAACATTAGTGGGAGCCTCGAAAAATGAAATGGTAATATTTAACCTTTCTAATATTGTAAGAATATTTGCGAAATAATGTTATAATTATCGATAATGATAAATTTGTGCATTTAATATGATTGACAAAACGTTTATCAATCAATAGATATAAATGAACTGAATTGAAAATTGACCAATAGAAATATAACACATACTCGCTAATAAATGCCTATTGCATGTTAATATTTTCTATACCCATGCAAATGCCTATTGCATGTTAATATTTTCTATACCCATGCAAATGCCTATTGCATGTTAATGCATTCTATGAGTTACGAACTCTAAAGGCAATACAAGACTATGGATATTTGATCCATATACTATCGCATATAAGTGTTGTATGAGAAACAGTCACAGTTCGTAATGTATGATACTTCGATGAAATTAGTTCATTCGAAATAAGCCAATAAATAGTATTATAAGATCGAGTATTCAATTTGATTGATTACATAGAAGATTATATAGTGTTAAATGTAACATAAAGCCAAAACTACAATATAAATCTAAGAAATCGATCGTTGGAATATCAGTTTGATCGGTTTACGTAAAATACAACACATCCGATTTCCTTAAATGTTAAGGGTGCTTTTGTAAATAGTTAATTACGATATTGTAGTAAGGGTTTTCTTTTGAATGGCTTGACCATTTATAAAGGAAACGAATGTATAAGAGCAATATGATTTAATGTATAGTTGGGATGAAGAGAGTGAATAGTCGTTTCTGCTTTATAAAGAAACAACGAGTAACAACCTAAAATTTTCAACCATTCGCATCCATACATGTCGGATTTTAATTGCTCAAAATCTCAGATTGTTAATCTAAATTTGGCAAAACTTAGCATATACAGTAAATAAAATAATCATAGAATCACAGACACAGAGTAATATAACAATAATGCAGCGGAAACAAAAGAATAGTATTTCATGAAGCTACTATAAATATAAAACAGAGTTAAACTAGATACAACAGAAGTCTCGAATACATAGATGTCTCAATACAATAGTCAAATTCAAAATCTGAATACATCACTGGAATCAACTGAAAAACTAAAAGCTGGATAGATAGCTGGATCTCCAAGCGAAGCTCCAACTCCAAAGGTGAGTCTCAAATGCTGTATCACTCAGTCTGACCCGAGCGTAAAGCAAAACACAAAACACTCGAATCAGGATTAACATTCTTATATCAATAAATCCAACTCAAGTGAAATATCAACAGAAATACAAGTAACTCAAAGGATGTTTGGGATAACCATCCTCTAAGGATCCGTTAAACTATCTACTATGTAGTAATATTCGCTATTATAATAATGTCTAAAGTAAAGTAAACTTACTTAAAAATAGCGTTAAGGCTTTACATTTTCCACCTTAACACATAATAGTGCCCATAGTCTATACAATACCGTAGTACCTCCAGATCGGGAGGCTACCAGAGGATACTCCATAGGTACGACACAAATACAAACTCGTAGTAAAGCTTGCTATGGTAGGTGACACGGCACAACGAGGCAATGCCAGGGTAGATATACCAATTACGCATCCGGACTGGTGGTAACGCATAGCAGCCACTACCGCCCACCTCGAGCCACACTCCCAAATCAAAAATCAAAGGTGCGCACCAAATCAATCACAAAGTAATAGAATGGCATACGATGGAGTGTGTCCGATCAGAGGAGCTACCTCATTGGCCCGGAATCGCTCCTGTTTTAGCCACCTTATGCCAACTCACGGGAGTCGGGTCCACGTATATACCTCAACAGGATCGTTGCCACCATCCTACTTCATTCTGGAATCTCCACCACGTACACAGTTGTTAAAGTGGTTTTCGATATCGACAGAGAGTATGCACATATCTGATTCCGCTCTCTTTAACAACCAAATGTTATTATAACACCGCAGTCATTTCAAAGTAGTTTATACTTCAAAACCAAAATATCATTTTCATTCCAAAACCCAAATCAATACGATATCATTTTTACTTCAAATATATCCATTTCCCAAAATCATATCACTTTCCAAAGTTATAACGCTTTCGAAATCATAGTCTTTAAAAATCAAAACACTTTGGAAATCAAAACTTTGAAATTCATAACACTTTGAAATCATAGCATTTTGGAAATCATAACACTTTTGAAATTGTAGCATTTTGGAAATCATAACACTTTTGAAATTATAGCATTTTAGAAATCATAACACTTTTGAAATCATAGCATTTTGGAAATCATAACACTTTGAAATTATAGCATTTCCCTTAAACCGTCTGGATATCAATAATAGTATATATAATAAAATAGTTTATAAAATAAATAATTTATATAAACGGTTTACGAACCGTTTGTCATTTGATCGGTTTACTAACCGTTAGTCAATTTCACACTCAAAGCAGTACAAAGTTCACCTCATCTCATCGGTAAACCAGACCCAGAGGTCAAAACGGTCAAACGAATAGATTAGGAATTAACTGAAAAGATAAATCTACGTGTTCATAGCACGCGTTTTATTTATTCATTTGATTCTCCTCCCTCTTCGCTCGAAGTGCAAAATTGTGTGTGTGTTTTAAATAGAACGAGCTTTTGATATAATTAAAAAGTTCACTTCATAAAAACCCGTGTACGAAATCTAAAAAGAATCATCAAAGTCAAAGAATGCAATAACAACTAATTGGATCAACACGAATCGATTAAACAATGGAAATTCAATCAAAAATAGGCAAATAGGAAAAAATAGGCAATTTCAGACGTCTGGGGGTCAATCCAGACGTCTGGATTTAGGTTTTGGAAAATCTAGAAAAACCCTTCCAGACGTCTGGTTCAACAAACCAGACGTCTGAACCCTTTTCAGACGTCTGAACCAAAAGATCAGACGTCTGAATTTAGGTTCTGTCTTTTTTTTTCTTTTGCGTGCATCTATTTTTGCTCTAGGTCCAAACCAGACGTCTGGGCTTGATCACCAGACGTCTGGTCACCTGGTCTGGGCAACATTTTGCCTAGGCCAAAGTGGCCAACAACGAATCGGGAGCGATCGGACGAGCAACGGCGACTAAGGATTTACGCCAAACGACAACCCGGCCTTATAGGCTCTTCGATACACCCCAAACATCAAAGTCGAAACATCCACAAGAGGATTTTCATAAAATTGGACCAAAACACAAAAATTGGAATATTCACCAATTCAATTCAAATCAAAAGCAAACGGACATAGATAAGTGTTAGGAATTCATACCTAACAACAATGATATCTATAGAAGTAGATGTGAGTTCGAAAACTCACCTTTTTAACTCAAAACAAAGATGAGAAGCACAAACACAAGGAAAAGATCAACCACTCTTCACTTCAACTCTACAAGCTTCAATCTAAGATCAAAACAAGTATTTCCTAAATTAGGGTTTAGGAATTTTCTGAAATCGAAGAGGAATTGAGATGGAGAAGGAGAAGAGGAGCCTTACCCTAGCTTTCTTTGAATTTGGAGCAAGAATTTGGAGTTTGCAAATGAATCAAGGGTTTTGAATTTTAATTTCCCATTCCCCTCCCCATTTTCAACTGAGCTTGAATGTTTAGAAAATGAAGTGAGTGAATGGAGAGGAGAGGGGGCTGAGTTAGGTTATAGAATGAGTTGGGTGAATCTCAAACCCAAAAGCCCAACAAAAAATAGCCAAATTCTACTTACTCCAAACATATCGAAGCTTATACTCAAAAAAGTTGCAAATGTCATTTTGGACTCAATGGAAGTGGTCCCGAGTCCTAAATCGACCGTTTGCAAAATATTGCTTTTCGGACTTTAATCCGACAAACGACGTTATATTTAAATAAAATATTTAAATATAAAATCGTAAAATATGCGGGTTGTTACAATAAATCATTTCAAATTTTATCGATTTCAAATACAGATTTGAAACACAAAATAAACCATTAAATTTCAATATATTTCGAAGCTCTAAATATTCAACATTTCAAAACTAAATTCGATAAATTTATATATATCAAATTCACTTACTATTATTTAGTTTTGAAATATTTACTTAATCATTTCAATAACATCTAAATACAACTTCAATTTACAATATAAATAAACGAAATATCCCATTTAAATTTATATAAGTTTGAGATATTCATTTAAGTCACTTTTAAATCAAATTCAAGTTATAAAACATATCTTAATATTTCAAATTTAATAAATTTCAAATCAAACTTATTTAAGTATAATTCTTAATTAAATATAATTCCAAATAAATTTCAAATTTATCTTTCCAACCTGAATCATTATAAACTCTATATTTGAAAATACAGATATTAAACAATTACATAATCATAATATACATCAACTTTATTAAATCAACTTTAATAAGTCTTTAAAATCAATATTAATCAAAACCATATATTCCTTTCCAAGACCATAGAAATCAATTTCAAAATATTTATATATAGACCAACGGTGTCTGTATATAATTTTCTATCTTATGGTCAAGTGATACGGATATTTATCATTTCAATCCGCAATTTAAATATATACGGGTATATATCTTTTCAACCCGCGATCCCAAATTTCAATTCAATGAAAATCGCTTGAGTTTATCATTTCAACCCATAACGATTTTCTCCTATTCTACAGATCGTTCGGGTATGTATTATTTCAACCCATAGTGAATTCTATACTAACAGAAAACTTGCAGAGTGATAATAGATATGATAATAATATAACAGGAATATATCATCAATATAATTGGCAGATAATGGTGTCAGATGTCACAGGTGAACAGATACAGATAATAGCATATATAACCATATAAATAACTAACAACAGCATATTTCAATCGTCGTTTCAATTGAAATCAAATTTAACAAATATAAGAACATTAATCGTGAGTGATTGCTCACCTTCTGAAGCTAGAGAGGTTTGACACAGAAATGAGCTATGAATCCAAAGCAAAGCAAGATCGACATGATTTGATGAAGAAAACAGGCACGACGGACAAAGCTGATAGATTGGAGTCAAAAGAAAAATTGAAATCAGCTTGATGCATTGAAACGAAATATATATATATATATCAAAATTAAATTTAGAAATACTCATGTATTTAAAATCAAGCCTATACACTATATATATATACATATAGACTATTATAATCTGATATACATATTTTATAACTCATATAAAACTATTTATACATATATAACCAGGTGAAACAAGCTAAATAGCTTATATATACCTAATATTATTATGCTAAGGTTATAAACATATAAATCAAAATTTATTAACAAACAATATTTAAGGTTATATACGCTTACAATACTCACATGTATAAACAGATTGTATATAAAATCTAATACATATACAGACTTACAAAATGTTAACAAAATGTACTAGATATGTACACTGCAGGATATTTAAATAGGCATGTTTCAGAGTATTTGAAAAAATTACATACTTCAAAGTATTATGGGGCTGTTATAATATATATATACGAACATAGTATATTTCCAACTAGCAGATCATATGACTAACATAATCAAATCTTTCCTTTTTATATATATAAGTTTTGACAGTAAAACAAACTAACATATTACATATATTCTGCCGTATAACATATATGGGGAGCTCAATCAATATACATGCATACAACTTCCATACTACTACTATTATATGAATAAACAGTAAATCTGCAACATCTTATATATACAAATTTCATACATACTCGTGAAATTCGAAATTATAGGAGATCATAAACAACAAATATGATATAATAGAACCACTATAATATATATATATATATATCCTGCTATATATACACACTGAATTATATATATATATATCCTTACTATCATATTATAAATCCTTTTATATAGTCTAAAATATACTCAATTATAAGCAAGACAGATCACATGTATATATATACTTACAGACTATATATAAAAACCCATATATATGAACAAGATGTTTATTCTGCAAATACATCTGTAAACCAATATATATATATATATATATATATCGAAACACACTTTATTATAAAAGCATATATATATATATAATACAATATACAATACTGTGCACTTCTAGAAATGTCTTATATAACATTTCAGTTATCAACAGGAAAGACAAAACGTGTTATATGTATATACATTTCAAACTTTCAACCACTATAGTTACGCCTACTGTATATATACTCAGACAGATCAAATCAAGTAGACTTATATAAACTAAAATATAACCTATAGAAAGTTCATGACAATATACATAAACCCGAACTAGATTACAATATATATATATGGAAGAATCACTGATGTATATACTAATATATAAACCATATGTATATAATGCGTAATATATACTTTCACTATAGATATATAAACTGTTAAATTGTATAAACTGTAAATAAGAACAAATAAAACTATAGATATATATATATATATACTTTTATCACTATATATATAAATATACCTTTATATTTTCATCATTATATTTACACGGCTGCTGGTAGTAGGGAGAAGAGACGAGGCACACGAGGTGGCTCCAGACATGGGCTCGGTGGAGAGAGAGGGAATGGTATCTTCGGTTTGGTGGGGAAGCAGACTGCAAGGGTGCTCGGTGTATGACTATGATGTGGTGGGGACGAGCATGTATGGGCGGACAAGACAGGCACTCGGTGGTGGGGAGGAACGTGGAGCAGAGGCTTTGGCGTGGTGGGGTACAGGGTATGGCCGAGTAGTCTAGCTTCGAGCAAATAATGAATGCATGAGCGTGTGTGGAAGAAATGAAGAAGAAAGAAAGAGCAGGTGGAAGATTCGGCAAGAATAGGTACAAAAGAGGAATGGAGGAGCAGTTCAAGTTTTGATGTAACAATATATTTTATTTTTGTTTTGAACTGCAGAACGAATGGTAATAGCAAATGTCATAAATGAACAGTTAGGAATAGTGACAGCCACCTTATCGAATTCTGGGAAAATAAACACTAGTTGCTGTACAACTTTTGCACCATGGAAAAATGAATGGTCACGGGTAGACCAAAAGGCTTAAATGGTACCGATATGGGTAATTGTTTCGCGAATTCCGACACGTATCGGACTCCGAAACACAAAAATGAATATACCGTAGAGATCAAAATGACGAGACGATCAAAACGATACACAGATATCAGTGGTACGATCATCTTATCAAAAGTTGATAATCGGTACCGGAAATGCTGCTAATTTATCAGAAATAAGATAAACAAAGCAACAACAGTCCAAATTAGACGGAATGAGATATGACATCTCACTCAGAAGATGATTTACAAATTTTCTACATAAAAATATTCAGGTTTGGAAAAATATTTATTATTATCAAATTAACTGATTTAAATTGAAATTGAATTACACAAGAAAATAAAATTCCATATTATCTGACGAAAATTTACCAGTTGTTATGTTATCATAGACGTATTCCAAATATCAACTTTTTATTCCAAAATTTTATTGTTTTAAAATTTCACAAAATTTCAATTAAATATATTAATAAAAAAATTATTAAAAATTTACGGGTCGTTACACAGCGAAAACGAGAATTGTAAAAATAGTTATTGATGCTTTACATTGGAACAAGAAATATTATTTCTATTCCAAAATGTGTTTTCATGTAAAAAATTGTTTTTTATGAGATTTGTTTCTTTGAGTTCAACATATTTGATCAAAGAACTCTCCACGCTAAACTAGTTGTAGTATATGAAATAAACAAATCTATATTAAGTGAATGATGGGCCTATGAATTTAACATGCTTTTATGGTAATGATGGAAATAGTGGGAGTATTCCATGTAACACTTATTTTTGCATTAAATTACGAAAATTATTTTCGTAAAATGTACCAAACATTATTTATGAAATAATGACTATTTTTCGGTATCGATTAAAAAATAGACATAGCTATATTTCAATATGAATATTATGAATATTCGGTATGAAATAAAACTATGATGTGGTATTTGTTTTCACGACAAAGTGATGGATTGGAAAATACTGAAGTATCTAAAATTATTTACAATTATTTGGAATTATAGACTAATTCGTAGTTTTGAGAAATAATTTTATTATATGATTATGAATCATATGATACTGGTTAATTATATCTCAAACAATTAAGGGCTATGCACCCATTCAGTGGGAGCATCATAAGAGTTGATGAACTCTTCGGATTGACACATATTGATGTATGCAATAACGAGTCTATTATTACAAAAACGGTTCCACATACTTCATCATACTCACTGATGAGTTATCACCAACATGGACATGTGCATTTGATACACATGTAGTATGTTTATTGTAAACTCATAGAATATAAAACAGAAGTAAACAAAATAACACGCGATAAAAATTGTTCAATTTGGTCGAATGAGTGAGTATATTGAGAAGGTTCCGAACATACCTAAAAATGAATAAAGATTTAATCTCAAAAGTCACTCCTCCATGTGATACATAATGATGCATCGATAAGAAGTAATCGAACTTTGTCGGCTAATGTACGATTAATTGTGAGTGAAGTTGAGTTAGTTTCTTTCTATAAGGTCATGTACTTGAGAGTAGTACATAAGGTTAATATTATTTCATCCAAATAACAGTTTACAAAACCACACAAGATAAGGGTTTATAAGAAACTCCAACATATCCCAGGCTAAGGAGTTGGCATGTTATGCGAGTCGAAAATTGCACGTAACAATTGTTCGTGGGGTATCTAGTATGAATCTTCCCAACAGAATTTTGGGAAAGACTGTCATTGGATAACATATTTATGTTCTAAACATAAGTTTTGTAAACTAAAACCAAATCAGTTATATAAATAAAGAAATTCATAAAACGTTTGTAAATACCTATTCTGTTGCACTGAGAAACAATTGTTGTTTCAAGCAATACGAACTTCATTGTGAAGGAATTTCTTCAAGGAATTATTGGTAGTAAAATGGAATTGATACGATCCATAGATAGAACTGATTAGATGAGATGAAATTGACTAACCTAAACGAACACATCGCATTAGAGTGTCCAATAAGTATTTTTGCACATTGAAGAGAAACTATGAGTTTTTTTATCAATGTCGAAAATATATAATCCCTAGTTGTTTAATTAAACTATTAGAGTGTTGACTCTATGATATGGTATGATGCGCAAATATGAAAGAATTCCAAGTACGCTATTAAAATATGAGTTGATAGTCATAACCGAAGGAATCTGACCCATTGGCCGTGATTGTGTCTTTATGAGCAAGACTAATGCAGTTGGAATTAAATGAGCAACGTTGATAAGAATAATATCATAAATTTCAATTGTTGAAATTAGCGTAATAGATTCGGTATTCAACATGCTGAAGTTAATTCAGATTTACTCACAAAATTACGACATAGTATGAATTTATGTTTGATACATATGTATTGAAACAGAAAATTCTAAATAATGATTTAGAGTAAACTGTTTACACATAATAACCAAAAACATCATGAAGTTACTGGAAGCGATATTGAGTTTGTGAGTATTTAGATATGATCCAAGAAATGATAGAAAGTATCATTTTATAAGCATCAAAATTGAAAAAAATATTTTGATAGAAATATCAAATATTTTGATTATCAATCAAAATGCAGAGGAAGCGTTCATAAGAAAGAACATTAAAAGTTACATTGATATTTCTAAACTATAAGTAAACAACACATTGTTGATTTAACAATGTACTTGTGTTAAAATCAACCTTAGTTTTTTTAATACTCAACTTTGGATTCTAAATTATGTCTTTTATAGTGAGTATAAAAGATATTAGGAATGTCCCAAATCGATATGCAAAGACACCTTATTAAATTGTTCTATACAGAACATGTAAGATGAGTTTCTTATGCATTAACAATAGGAATTATCATATATGTTATATTGTCTATGATATCGTGATTTTTTTATGTATTTGATACATAAAGAAAATATAAAATCCAAATTTTATATCACTAAATGGCAGTTTGAAGCATTCTTGTGTATTTATGAAATACTAGAGAATTGTTACATAAACAAAAACTCCTTATGAAGGAGTGATCGGATTCAAACTTCATAAGTGATATTGAGTATAATATATCAATAATAAATTCAAGTTAAGAATCTTTAAGTTGGAAATGTTTCAAATGAAGTGACTGTGGTTGATTCAATAAAAAAAGGCTAAGTACATCACCTTGAATAGCGCCGCAATCAAAGCAATGTATATAAAAATATAAATGCACAAATTTATAACCGAGCCGATTCCAAATGTTGAGAATCTCATAACATTGTTATATGATAACAATGTCATGATATAGTTTGTAATAGAACTTAGAGTTTACTAGAAGTTGAGAGACATACTCTGAATTGTTCCACATGATAAAATAGTTTATCATCGTCAGAGAGAGTTGATTGACAGAGTAGATAATTGAAACATAATAGCATACACGTTCATAAAGGGACTGACCTAATTGGTTTTGAGAAAACCGATAGGAGAAGTTGGAATAAGATTCCACAAAGGGACTGACCTAATTGTTATCAATAAATTTGATCATAATTCGTTTGCAAGTGGAGCATTAGCTTTGCATTAGTTTTGTTGTTTCTCTTTTACATTATTTACCTTTTTGGGCCAAGATATTGTTTCTTCTTTTAGCCCATTACCTTTTGTATATGCTTTATATACATCGTGTAAAAACAAGGTCTTCTTCTGTAACAAGAATAATGAAATTCAAATCTTCTCTCTTCCTTTATTTCTAACATGGTATCAGAGCACTAAGATCTGATCCGATCTCTCCGTCTTGTTTTCTTTTCTCTCTTTCTCATATCGGATTTTGATCTAGGGCAATATGACAGAAAATAAAACAGTAATGGATGTAATTCCTGTGATGTCAAAGATAACAGATCACAAGTTAGGGGATTCAAATTATTTTGATTGGAGTAAAACGATTCGATTGTATCTTCGGAGTATTGACAAATAAGATCATCTTAAGAAAGATCCACCGAAAGAAAATTCGGAAGATAAAGATGATCAAGTTTGGTTGAGGGATGATGCTCGTCTGTTTCTTCAGATTCGAAATACAATTGATAGTAATGTGATTAGTTTAGTTAATCATTGTAGCTTTGTAAAGGAGCTAATGGATTATCTGGAATTTCTGTATTCAGGAAAAGGGAATTTGAGTAGGATGTATGATGTTTGCAAATCTTTTTATCGTGCCGAGAAGTTAGATCAAAGCTTGATGAATTATTTCATGAAATTTAAGAAAGTGTATGAAGAGTTCAATGTTCTACGTCGTATGAGTCCAGACATCAAAGTCCAGCAACAACAAAGAGAACAAATGGCTGTTATGAGTTTTTTAGGTGGTCTCTCGAGTGAGTTTGAATCAGCAAAAGCACAAATCTTATCTGGATCTGATGTGATCTCTTTACAAGAAGTATTTAGCCGACTTTTAAGAGCTGATGGCTCAAACAATTCTCAAAATAATTCTGCATCAAATACTAGTGCTTTAATCAGTCAGAATAGTGCAAGTGCACAGAACAGATATGCACCAAATAATACACAGTGGAGACCAAATCCAAGTGGATATAGGAGAGGTGGTACACAACCTGAACTTCGACCTATGACCCCAAATTTCTGCACATATTGTAAAAGAGATGGTCATAGATATCAGCAATGTTGGAAACTTCAGGAGAAACAAAAACAAAACAAGACTGGAACTCTTGATAAATTAACAAATAAATGGAAGAATTCATCAAATCAAATTGCAAATGTTGCAAATTCTAATCAGGACAAATCTATACTCATCACTGGAGAAGAATATGCTAAATTTACTGAATATCAAAATAACTTGAAGATGTCATCAACCAATCCAAGTCAAAATGTATCTACAGTAGCTACAACAAATAGATGGGTCATAGATTCAGGTGCCACTGATCATATGACCGGTAACTCCTCTCTTCTACCCAATTTTAAGAATAATAGTGGTTCTCAGAGTATAACTCTAGCTGATGGCACATTATCATCTGTTTATGGATCTGGAACTGTTGATCTTAACTCCTCTCTGGCTTTAAATTCTGTGTTATATACACCAAAGCTTAATTTTAATCTCCTCTCTGTTAGCCAAATAACTAAAAATCTTAACTGCAGTATTATCTTTTATCCTAACTATTGTGTATTTCAGGATCTAATGACCAAGAAGACTATTGGTAAAGGAAAGGAGCTTGGGGGTCTATATGTGTTTAATAGTCTGCCATCAACTATTGTTGCATGTACCAGTATCAATCAGGCTCTCAAGACTCATTGCCAATTAGGCCATCCTCTCTATCTAACTTCAAAATTTTATGTCCACAGTATACTTCAATAAAGTCACTTGAGTGCGATTCTTGTCAATTTGCTAAGCATCACCGTCAGAGTTCTAGCCCAAGAATAAACAAAAGAGTTGCTTCAGCCTTTGATCTTGTACATTCAGACATATGGGGACCCTCCTCAGTTACTTCTAAACTTGGATTTAAATACTTTGTCACATTTGTGGATGATTACTCTAGGTTAACTTGGATGTTTCTTATGAAAAATAGGTCTGAATTGTATTCTATTTTTCGTAACTTCTGTGCTAAAATAAAAACTCAATTTGGTACAACTATCAAAACTTTAAGAAGTGATAATGCTAAAGAATATACTTCAAGTTTATTTCATGCCTTTATGAATGATAATGGCATCATGCATGAAACATCTTGTGTTGACACTGCATCTCAAAATGGGATTACAGAAAGGAAAAATAGACATCTCTTAGAAACCACTAGAGCACTCTTGTTTCAAATGCATATGCCAAAGTGTTTCTGGTCAGATGTTATTTCCATTGCCTGCTTCTTAATAAATAGGATGCC
Source organism: Allium fistulosum (assembly GCA_030737815.1). Classification (NCBI taxonomy): domain Eukaryota; kingdom Viridiplantae; phylum Streptophyta; class Magnoliopsida; order Asparagales; family Amaryllidaceae; genus Allium; species Allium fistulosum. The sequence goes on from CM060905.1 coordinate 94,696,440, forward strand.
CTCTAGTGTGTTGAATGGTGATATTCCCTATAAAGTTCTCTTCCCAAATAAAGATGCTTATCCAGTTAAACCTAGAATGTTTGGGTGTACTTGTTTTGTAAGGGATGTACGACCACAAGTATCAAAATTAGATCCTAAATCTATAAAATGTGTTTTTGTTGGGTATTCAAGTTTGCAAAAAGGCTATAGATGTTATTGCCCAAGCCTTGATAAATATGTGGTATCTATTGATGTAACATTCCATGAAGACATTCCATACTATCAGCCTATGATTAATCAAACTAAATCCATTGACAATGAAGAAACTGATTTCCTCATTTACTCTACCCACACCCATGCACAAGGAATCATGGATGGTGAATCTACTGCTCCCATACCTCCTTCACCAGTTCATGAACCTGTACCTCACTTCAATCCAAAGTTAGATCTTCCCATTGCACTTAGAAAAGGAAAACGCCAGTGTACATATCCTATTGCTTCTTATGTGTCTTATAACCATTTACCAGTGTCCACTTGTCTATTTCTGCAAACTTTTGATGCTATTTCTATTCCAAAATCAATTAGTGAAGCCATTTCACATCCAAACTGGCACCCAGCTATGATTGAAGAACTTGAGGCTCTAGAACTTAACAAAACATGGGAGTTAGTTCCTTTGCCTAAAGAAAAGAAGGCAATTGGTTGCAGATGGGTGTTTTCAGTTAAGGTGAATCCTGATGGGTCAGTAGCTAGGTTTAAAGCAAGACTTGTTGCAAAGGGATATGCACAAGTATATGGAGTGGATTATTTAGAGACCTTTAGTCCTGTAGCTAAACTAACTTCAATTAGGTTATTTATATCTCTGGCTGCTACACACAATTGGAAATTGCATCAGCTTGATATTAAAAATGCATTTCTACATGGTGATCTCCAAGAAGAAATCTATATGACACAACCTCCTGGATTCTTTGCTCAAGGAAAAAAAGGATATGGTGTGCAAACTTAAGAAAACACCGTATGGCCTGAAACAATCTCCTCGAGCATTGTTTGGAAAATTTAGTCAAGTTCTGGAATCTTATGGTATAACTAAGAGTAAGATTGATCATTCAGTCTTTTATAAAACTTTTAAGGAGGGGATTATCTTGCTAGTGGTTTATGTTGATGATATAATATTTACTGTAAGTGATGAAAAAGGAATCTGGTCTTTAAATTTTTTTATCCATACACAATTTCATACCAAAGATTTAGGAAATTTGAAGTATTTTCTGGGAATTGAAGTTGCAAGAAGTAAGAAAGGTATTTTCTTATCACAAAGAAAATATGCACTGGATCTTTTAGCAGAGACATGGAAGCTTGGAGCTAAACCAAACACTACACCAATAATGCCAAATAATAATTGGACAGAGGATGGAGAATTGTTCAATGACCCAGAAAGATATAGAAGACTTGTTGGTAAGCTAAACTATCTCACTGTTACTAGACCAGACCTGTCATATGTTGTGAGTATAGTAAGTCAGTTCATGTCATCACCTAATATTCACCAATGGAAGGCTTTAGAGCATATTTTGGGATACATTAAAGGAACAGCTGGATTAGGAATATTGTATACTGATCACAAACACACTAATGTTGAATGTTTCACTGATGCTGACTGGGCATGATCTAAATTAGATAGAAAATCCACTTCTGGTTTTTGTGTGTATGTAGGAGGAAATCTTGTATCATAGAAAAGCAAGAAACAAAGTGTAATTGCAAGGTCTAGTGCTGAATCCGAATATAGAGCTATGGCTAAAGGGGTATGTGAGATCATGTGGATTGATCATCTTATGTCAGAACTGGGTATAAAGATTGAAAAGCCTATTGTGTTGAATTGTGATAATCAAGCAGCATTGCATATAGCCTCAAATCCAGTTTTTCATGAACGAACAAAACATATAGAGATTGATTGTCATTTTATTCGTGAAAAGATTTTACAAGGGTTAGTTTGCAAAAAATTTGTTCGAACTGGGGAACAAGTAGCAGATATTTGCACAAAACCATTGGATGGAGCTCGGATCAGAATATTACAAAACAAACTATGCATGATCAATTTATATGCTCCACTTGAGGGGGAGTGTTATCAATAAATTTGATCATAATTCGTTTGCAAGTGGAGCATTAGCTTTGCATTAGTTTTGTTGTTTCTCTTTTACATTATTTACCTTTTTGGGCGGAGATATTGTTTCTTCTTTTAGCCCATTACCTTTTGTATTTGCTTTATATACATCGTGTAAAAACAAGGTCTTCTTCTGTTACAAGAATAATGAAATTCAAATCTTATCTCTTGCTTTATTTCTAACACACATGATAAAATAGTTTATCACCGTCAGAGAGAGTTGATTGACAGAGTAGATAATTGAAACATAATAGCATACACGTTCACAAAGGGACTGACCTAATTGGTTTTGAGAAAACCGATAGGAGAAGTTGGAATAAGATTCCATAATTGACCTCAAGTGCAAGTGGGAGATTGATAGAGTTAGGGGTATGCCCTAGGGGCAATTATGTAATTTGTTACATATATCTAACTTGTTGGCCAACCTTGCTCGGAATAAAGGAGTTTTCTTTCTATTATATACTTAATATAATGTGGTTATATTAATTAATTAATTTAATTAAAAGTATATTTAGTAGAAAATCCATAAATGGTATGTTTTGTGATAGTAGTTACAAAGTATTGTAATCGTGAGTAATTTATCACAATAAAAACTAAATATACCATTTTAAATGTTCTTTGTCAAGATGCATCGAGACTGTATATCGATATATCCCTTGAGACTAGAGTACGTAACTCTCTCTAAATGTTGGGCAGTGTATTACTCATAGTTATTGGGCGCACCAATGGGTTACGTTGTGATAGTTATTGTATAACTATGGAATGACTCACTTAATAGTTTTATGTTGGTTAATATAACTAAGGTCAAATAGAAAATATCGATGTGACTAATTTACACAATTCTCTCGACTTGAGAATAATATTAATCTTCAATGTGGAAGCTTTGCTTTGATTATAGTTAAATCTTGGTACAGTGTCCTTCGAATGGCTATAGTTGGATCGAGTGAAAGCATTGGAAGTGAAACACTTTCAAGGGAGGATTTGTCTCCATGGTTATATGAGGTCAGTATCACGGTCAACTAATGTCAACTCAAAGTCAAAGTCTCTGGCCAGAGTAGTTTGGTTAATAATAATTGTTATTATTGAACCAAGGACTTTGTGTTTGGACTATAAACTCGAATGTGGATGATATTGTAATTTTGACCATTACTAATTCCATAAGTCCTAATGTGATATACTTTTGACGAAGAGAATTGGTGTAAATAATTGTCACTATTAGGTACCGCTTATAATAAGTAAAATTGGATTTTACCTAAAAGATGTGTAAGCGATAAATTCGGCTAAAATATCACAACACCTGCTAAGTGACGTGTGAACATTAATATTCCAATAGTTCGATATTAATCGCTGACTGAATTTACATCTTTGAGTCGCACAACCGTAATGATGAATGCTTCGATAACCGCGTGATTTAATTAATTTATAACAGTATTAAATTAATTAAATTAATTAATATTTATGAAATATTAATTATTAAATTTTTGTTTATTTATTTATTTGATTGTTTGAATTCCATTAGTATTTAATAAAGTATGTATATTAAAGTTATGTATGTACATATCGATATATGATATTGATAAAATATTTAAATTGGATTTAAATAGATTAATTACTAAATGATTTTGGGAATATTTTAAGGCCCATATAGCCTCATTCACAGAAGGACATAGAAAAGAAAGAGGCTTAAAATCCAATGGTTGGATCTATAAAATGAAGGGAGGAGGTTAAGGAAGGATCCCTCTATAAATATGTTACCTTCCATTCACTTGCCTTTCTTAGCCACTCTTCTTCTAAACCCTAGACTTCATCTTCGTTTTTCTAACTTCTTGGCTGAAATTTAATGGCTTCCAAGCCATAAAAAATTCCCAAAACAAAATCAAAACAAATCAATAAAATAAATCAAAGCGGTGCTTCAGATTGTTGCAATTTATGGAGGTGATTCAATCAGATCTAGAAGCATTTATTATTCATGGTACGAATCATAGACAACATCAACAAGGTAAATTCCATTAGCTATTTATTTATGTACTCCATGATATTATAGATCTAGTAGTTACTCATTTTGAAAATTTTATATATGCATTTGTTATCCCTTATGCCTATACAATTATATATCTTAAAGTAGTATAACTCGTTATCATTAGAATTAGTTTTCATTTGAAGTTGGTAACTTCTATTCATGATTTTCTATGTTAATTTCAATTGATTTTTATATAAATATAGATATGGTAATTAACTTGTCATTCTAATTAAGTTTATTTTATTTAATTGTTAACAATAGTTTACATTGATTCCAATTTGTTTTCTACTTTAAGATTCATACATACATAAATGCGTATGTATATATATGTATGTGTACATTAAAATAATTTTGAAATACTTTAAAAGGTTTCAAAAAATTTTTTTATTAACATATACATATAAATTATATTTAGATTTGTTTATTAAGACCTGTTATCAGACTGTTAAATTATATTACTGCATGTTTGGTAAAAATCTCAAATTGATTACAGTTGACTTGGTTGAGTTAATTTATTAATTTTAAAGGATTCATTAACAATACATATATAAATATATTTAAACACACACAAACACACACAAACACACATTATACACACACACACATGCATATATGTACACTGTATTTATGTATAAATAAATATGAATCAACATAATATTATTATTATACAAAATATACTTTGGACATTTTTTTTTAAAATATCTATGTTTGATTCTACTTTAAATTATTAACATATATATATGGTTTACATTTGGATTTATTGATTAAGATGTATTTTCAAATTGGTTTGCTAAATCAGATCACTGCATGTTTGGTAATAAATCTTGAATTGGTAATAGACTATAATTATAGTGTAGACATATAATTAAGATCTATTAATAGTTGACTTGGCTGAATTAATTTAGTATATCTAGAGGATTCATTAAACAATACATATAAAAACATATTTAGACATATATACGCACACAGTTAATTTATAATACATACTTACATTTGTTGTTGATTGTTTATATCCTTATATCATGATGTCTATTGATTGTCATTTATATGCTGCATTAATTAAGTTTACCAAATGGGAAATTAAATCAATCATCTTTGTTACCCTTTATCTATTTCCCATATTTTCTTTATGTGTATAACTATCCATTTATTTCTGGTTATATGTTTACACATGTCATATGTTGCTCTTACAGAATTTACACTATTTTATATATATATATATATATATATTTGTTTATACTCACATTCATGTCATATATATGTTGCTAATTAATGACATTGATATAATTAATCAACTAAATTAAAGAGAGAGAAACGAAAGGTTTCTCTCTCAATATAAATAAATTTATGCCCCTCATTAATTCAATAACTTAAGAGATAGGAAATGAAAAGTTTCCTTCTCTAAATAAATGTAATAAGTTACCATTACACACAAATATGTATATAAGAGTATATTTGATATACTCTAATTTACATACACATTAAATTGAAGTAAAATTTTATTTATAAAATTAAATATAATATTGATTTTATTTAAAAGAAACTTAGAAAAGTCCTAAATGAATTTAGACTTCATAGGCTTATTAAAGATCCAAAATGGTAATTTTTTTGAAATTTACCCATTTCTTCCACTGCGGGCTGGTCCAATTCCAACGGTTTGCTGCCTTTGTTCTCTCATGTTTGATGTGTTTTGTGTTTGGGAAGAAGAGTAGCTAAACATTGGTTTGGGTATAGGGCCTTGGGCCCTAGGATAATTTAAAATCAAATTAATAAAGTTATTAGTAAATAATAGTTTCAAAGCTTTAATAACCCATAACGCGTCCATACGAAATCCATTTAAACCGCGGTCTTTGACACTAGGCTCGTAATATCAAGTACTACACTTCTATATAAACCTTTAGGAATTTTAATGAATTATGATTTGATAGTAAATTTATAGTCACAAGAAATAATTACGTTAATTAGTAATTATAATTTAACACTGGCATTCTGTTAGCGGAATAAAACACCGTTCTGCTAAATAAAACAATATTAGATATTTGTTTAGCAGAATAAATCCCCGTTCTACTATTTTATTAATTTGACAATTATTTGAATGTCAATTATCTAGGATAGATAACATGTTATCTGTCAATGTTAATTACGTAATTATTTTACATAATTGTTGCTTATGCAAATATTAGTGATATAACCTGAATTATTAAATCAAATTTAATTGTAGCTTGTCTAAGTATCATTTGTAGCCGCTAAGCATCTTCTTAATAATGTTTTAGGGCTAATCAATCATATTATTGATAATATTTTAAGGTTAATTATTTTATTACTTAATTTTTTTAGAAGTAAATTTATGATTTATTTAAAACATGTTAAATTATTTATTTATAATTCAAAGGTTATTTAACTATACTTATGCAATCTTCTTAGAGCCATTTAATTATATATATAATCAATGTTAAAGTTAATTAATTATTTTATTAACAATGTTTAAAGTTAATTATTTTATTTTATTTTTAAAGTAATTATTTAATTAATGTTATTTTTATAAGTTAATAGTTATTAATGATTTAAAATTAATTGATTATCAATTATTTTATAATAATGTTTTAAAAGAATTTATAATTTTTGTAGTTATATTATTTAACATATATTATTTAAAAGTTAATTTTAATGTTTGTATAATTTAAAGATTATTTGAATTTTTTTAAAAGTTATTAAACTTTATTCATAATATTTAAAGGTTATTTAATTATTAAAGTTATTTAATTATTTATTAAGGTGATGTAAATAAGAACATGTTTTATCTAAAAGTGTTTTAAATAATTAATTGTTTATAAAAGGACTTTATTAATTAAGAGATTTATTAAAAGGATATATAGAATAAATTTATAAAAAGAATTTGAGATTTGGATTTCCTTTAACCGACCTTCTTAATTATGGTGGTGTGGACATTTGTTCCATGCTTAACACCTAAGGAATAGTGTTTGGGGTTATCCTTATCTCTAATTTAAATAATATTGTTTTGATCCTTTTAATATGATTTCAAAATAAGAAATCTTTCATAAGTTTTTTGTGAATATACTTATGCCGGTGGGATAAGTATATGAATATTTTAATAAATATTTTGAAAAAAAGGTTTGAATAAACAAAATATTTATTCTGAGGCTTAGTGGTTGCTGTGGATAATTAAATCTCTGGATTGTTGATTGTTTGTTATTTGATAGTTAAATAACTGACTATCAAATTTTGGTTGGTTTTTGTTTAGGAAGTATGTTGTGTATATTCGAGTCCTCGGTGAGGACTCGAATACATGTTGCATACTTTTGAAAGAATCAGGAATGAGTCAATCGAAAAATATTGAATGTTGGTTCGGAGAGACCGGGATTGGACATGTTATCTGAAAACCACTTCAAACCAACATAATTGTTTGAATGGAAGACATCTTGAAGATGATTGAAGATGGAGTTGTTTAAAGTGCAATGACAACTTGCTACAACAACAAAGGATGACTCCTAAAGAGGTAGTGCCTTCGGTTTCGTTCAGACCTAGAACGAACTTGTATGGATGAATGCTGACATTGCATTTCTGTAACAACTCGCATACTTTATGATTATATATTTAAATGTTTTATTTAAATATAGCATTGTTAGTTGAATTAAAGTCCGAAATGTGACTTTTTGTATACAGTCAAATCCGGACTCGAGACCACTTTCATTGAGTTCAAAACGATGTTTACAACACGACGTTTACAACTTGTTTAAGTATAAACATCGATATGTTTGGAGTTGATTAGGATTTTGGTATTTTCATTTGGGCTTTGAGTTGGGTTCTGGCCCACTAACCCAACAAGAGAACCCAAACTCTTCTACCTAATAGCTCCCACTACACTCTTCATTCATTCCATTTCTAATTTCCTAACACTCTCAAGCAAAAGGAAAAATGGGGGAAAAGAAAGGAAATTAAAATTCCTAAGCCCTAGCTTTTCTTAGGAATTCAAATTCAAGTTATAAATCAAGGAGAAGCTTAGGTAAGCATCCTCTTCATCTTCACCATCTCAATCCCTCTTCAATTCTTGATTTTTCCTATAACCTAACTTAGGAAAAACTTTGCATTTGATAATAGATTGAAGATTCTAGAGGTGTAGTGAAGAGGAATTGATCTTTTCTTGTTTTAGAGCTTCTTAATTGTTGTTTTTGAGTTTAAAGGTGAGTTCTTGAACTCACATCTATGTCTATAGTTTACATTGTTGTTGGGTATGAATTTCTAACATCTATTTCATGTTCAATTGCTTTTGATTTGAATTGATTTGGTGAATTTTCCAATTTTTGGTTTTGCAGTCAAAATTTATGAAAATCCTACTATGGATGTTTGGACATGTTATTTGGGGTGTATGGAAGAGCCTATAGGGATAGGTTATCGCTTGGCATAAATCCTTAGCATCCATCGCTCGTTCGATCGCTTCCGAATTGATTTGGCTATCAATGGCCTAGGCAAATTGTTGCCCAGCACAGGCAACCAGACGTCAGGTTGAAGAATCCAGACGTCTGGCTAGGATTCCTGAGAAAAAAAAGAAACGGCAAAAAAAATGGCAGAGCCAAGGACCAGACGTCTGGTTAAACCCAACCAGATGTCTGGGAGGCTTCAGGGAATAGGAGGAAAAAGGAGAAAAAAATACAAACTTCCAGAACCACGGGTCAGACGTCTGGTTAAACCGGTCAGATGTCTGGTCCTGTTGAACTTTGCTTATTTTGTCTGTTTTTGAGTGGATTTCCAATTTTTATCGATTTTTGTTGATTCGGTTAGTTGTTGTCATTTATTATCGACTTTGATGACTACTTTTCTGGATTTTTGGGAATATCCATTTGATGGATTTGATATCGATTTTTATGGTTTTAATTCACGTTGTCGAATGTTGATTTTGGTGATAGATTGTTTTTACAATCGTTTCTATGATTTTTCACTTTAAAATACAAAGGTTTTTATACTAGTAGTAAATACTCAAACTCTTCACAAAAATGATTTTAACATTACTTTTAATACAAAGCTCATTTTTAAATCTATTTTCCAATCAATTAGTATATACGAACCTTACCTCACTCGTATGAGAAATCCAATTAAACGACTTAGCAAAACAAGTGGTATGAAATGCTTGCGTTTACTTCGTCGGTTAATTCTTGGACTTGTTCGATTGAACTCTCGTGACAATTTTCGAGTGGAAATCTACAATCTATTCGTAAATATTAAAGTTAAGCTAGTGGTTATGGGACATGAAGCTAAACTCATTTATGTACTAGCTTAGTGTAATTTACACTTATTGATCAATGATGATTATTTTATGGTTTAGACTAGCGATATGCGATGTCTCTTTGTCCGCGTGGAGGACTATACCCCGTTCTGTAGAGCTTCGGCTCAATTTGGTGGGGTAGCGACCCATGGCCTTTTGACCGTTCGTGGAGAATTCGGCTCAACGAGTCTGTGCATGGGGCATATCTTTTTGGATACGTCGATGTTCGGCTCAATCGAGTTTCTGTCCATGGGGCATATCTTTTTAGGTACGTCGATATTCGGCTCATTACAGGTTAGCGACCCATGGGATAGCATCCCGTTTGTGATACGTGTGTTAGTGGGTTTTCATGCTCCCGTTTGTGATAGGCCTCCCCCTTTGTGTTTTCTGGATTTCTAATTATTGATTTCTGGAATTTGCGTTTCACCAATTTTTGCGATTTGCATTGATATGTTTTATCAATATTTGAGGTTTGGTGAATAAGCTAAAGAATATGATAATATTTTTGGATATTTGAGGAGATTTGAGATATTATATGATTTTCATTGTTATCAAATATATACTTGTCACAGTATGACATTATTGTTATCATATATTTTTGGCATATCTCTTATCCTATCTCATCTTACATGATATTTATAGCTAGACTGATCCGTTTATTATTTTTCTTCTTAAATAATACTCGGGTCAGACCGAGGTGTTTCAGGTGCTTCTACTTGACTTCTTAGCAGGGACTATCTTTTGACTTGTGGCTAACTACTTTAGCTTAGTAGTTTTTTTTTGTTTTTTATACATTGAAGATAGAGACTCCTTGATGTATACATATTCTTTTGTCTAGCACTTGTACCTATTCTTTTGTAATGTAGTGGATCTTGTATGACCATTACTTTGATGTTCACTTCTATGTGTTATATTCATATATGTTTCCGCCTTAGTGATATGAATACCTGTGACTGATTTGTGTTATGCTTATTTTATATTTGTTTCTGAAGGCCTCATAGCCACTGTGTAGTAGCTTTGAGTTTGTATTGGATATGTCAGATTTCCTCTTGAAATGAAATGCATGTCATATTATCTGATATATCGGTACTCGCACAAAGCAATTACACAGATGGTCGCTCCTCAGCAGCCTTATTCTTCGTGCTAGTCGACGGTATTACCCCGTAGTGTCCTTGGCTAGTGTGAGTATAGAGGTGGGGCGTCACAGCTTGGTATCAGAGCTAAACTTTGGAACAATATAGAATATTATGACAAGGATCATTGTCCTAAGTCTCTCTTAGGAATCATGCCTTAGGATTTAATTCGAGTCTTAGGACCCGTTCTATCCTATTTTCTTTTGTGATGCCTTGTTTATCAATCTAGTTTATTTGATTTCATTCTGAGAATATCCTTTTTCCTCTTCTTTCTTTCTTTCTTTCTTAAAGAAGAGAAATGGTTAGACCTAGCCATCCTAGCACCGGTCAATCCAGTGCTACTCCTCAGGATGGCGTATTCATGTCTGCCTAATAGCTTTTGGATCTTGTAAAGAATGCCCAAGCTGCTGGACCCATTCCTGAGCCTACTCATCCTAAATTCGAGTTTGCATGCTTGTGCAGTGATTATACCAATTTGGGTGAAAGGCCATTCAAGGGTTCCGAAAGCGTTATAGAAGTCCAAGCCTGGCTTTGAACATACGACCGCATCTTTTCTCACATGAATCTTGTGGATCGACATCGAGTCCATGTGGCTTCTAGCATGCTCCAAGAGAGAGCATTAGATTGGTATGAGCTTTTAATTTTGAAAATTATTGAAGCGGATATTACTTTGGAGAAATTCCGGGAAAGGTTCGAGTTGAAGTTTGTGCCGGAAGCTGAAAAAGTGACTTTAGCTCGACGCTTTATTGACCTTGTTCAAGGTGAATATTCTATGACAGATTATGTTGCATCTTTTGAATCCCTCTCTAAATATGGGGTCGAGTATATTAATACCCCATTGAAGAAAAATCAGAGGTTTATCTATGGGTTGAATAAGAACCTCAAAAAGGATTTACTTCTGAAACTAGAAGTTCCTTTCGATTAGCTTGTAGATATCGCTCTTCGACTTGAAGAGGCTGATAATGAAAGTGATGTTGAAGTTGTGGGTGCCAAGAAGAACTTCAACAACAACAAGAAGAGGCATCTCGACAGTAAGTTCAAAGGCCCTATTCCCAACAAGAAAGGGAAGCAAGCAACTTTGGTAGCAAAGACTCCTACCTCTAGTCGTGGAGAATGCTACAAATGTGGTTCAACGGACCATTAAGAAAATAGGTGTCTGAAACCTCTTTATTGTCGCTATTGTAAAAGTTCGGGTCATCTTATATCTTCGTGTCCCAAACTTCAAGGTAAGAAAGAGGGAAAGCTGAATGTTGTGCAAGCCCCTAGTAACACTTCTCTTGGTCAAGGTATTTCTCATTCCGTCCTTGATGGCATTATTATGTTTCGTGATCACCCTATTCGAGTTCTTTTTGATACGGGTGCATCTCACTCTTTTATATCAAAAGAACTTGTTGATACTTTTTCTTTAAATGTTATGGGCTTGATGACTTCACTGAGAATTGCGAATCCGGTTGGTGGATCCGCAACACTCAGTTTATTTTGTAAGGATGTTGAAATTATTCTATGTGATTATGCTTTCCGTGTTGATTTGCATGTTATGCGTTACTTAGGTTTCAGAATGATTTTGGGAATGGATTGGTTTAATCATTATGAAGCCCACATCCCATGTCCCGAAAGGACTATTCATCTTCGACATCCCCAATATGTTAAGCATAATTCTATTGTTCTTAAAGATTCAGATTCCAATTCAGTGGCATCCCTATATTATCTAAATCCACATGATGACGATACTGATGATGAGGAAGATGTCATTTCCCTCATTCACATTGTTCGTGAATTTCCCGATATATTTGAGCCCGTTTTAGGATTACCACCTAAGCGAGCAATTGAGTTTAGAATTAATCTAATCCCTGGAGCTCTACCTATCACTCATCCTCATTATCGTATGTCCAATAAGGAAAATGAAGAGATGCGTAAAAAATTATCCGAATTGGAAGAAAAATAGTTTATTCGTTCTAGTTCCTCTCCATGGGGAGTTTCAGCAATCTTTGTGAAGAAATCCGATAGTACACTTAGGCTTTGCATTGACTACCGCAAGCTTAATGATCTCACCATCAAAAATAAATATCCCTAGCCTCGAATTGATGATCTATTCGATTAACTTAGCAGTGCTAGAGTCTTTTCACAGTTAGACTTAGCAACCGGTTTTCATCAACTTCGTATTGCAGAGGATAGCATTCCTTTGACATCGTTCCGTACTCGTTATGGATCTTATGAATGGCTTGTTATGCCATTTGGTTTAACGAATGCTCCCGCTTATTTCGTTGACCTTATGAACCAAATTTTCAAAGACTTCCTCGATCGATTTGTTCTCATCTTTATAGATGATATTCTTGTTTATTCTAAAACCGAGGAAGAGCATGAAAAACATCTTCGAATTGTGTTGGAAACTCTTAGGAGCAATTAATTGAAAGCAAAATTTTCTAAGTGCCACTTTTGGCAATCCCGTGTGAAACTTTTAGGAGATATTATTTCTGAATCTAGAATTTCCGTGGATCCTTCAAATATTGAGGCGATTCAAAATTGGAAGAGACCGGAGAGTGTGATGGAAATTCGTAGCTATCTTGGATTGGTGGGCTATTACCGTTGGTTCATAAAAGACTTTTCTAAAATTTCTGTACCACTTACTACTTTGACAAAGAAGGGAGTTAAGTACATTTGGTCAGACAAATGTGAAGCTGCTTTTCAGAAATTAAAAGAACTCATTTCTGATGCTCCTATTCTTGTGATACCCGAAGGGAACCAAGACTTGATTGTTTATACCGATGCTAGTCGTGTTGGTTTGGGAGCCGTTCTCATGCAAAGGGAACGTGTTATCACTTATGCTTCTAGGCAATTAAAGCCTGCCGAGACTAGATATGCCACTCATGATTTAGAGCTCGTGGCCATTGTTTTCGCCCTTAGAATTTGGCGTCATTATCTTTTGGGAGAGAAATTTGTTTTCTACACCGATCATAAATTTTTAAAGTATTTGTTCTCTCATAAGGAACTTAATTTGCGTCAACAACGTTGGCTCGAATTCCTTGCATCTTATGATCTTGATATTCTTTATACTCCCAGAAAGGGAAATCGTGTTGTCGATGCCCTTAGTCGTAAGCAACAAGCGGTTGTTTCCATGATGATATCTGAATGGAATGACCTCGAGACTTTGTCCACTTGTGAGATTCGAGATCGTGAATCCGATTCATGTTCATCTCTTGTTTTATGTAGCCTTGAGGCTCATCTTTCTCTTTTAGACCGCATCCTTGAAGCTCAAAAGCAAGATCCCGAATTGGCTCTTCTTAGCCAAAGTTGTAGGGATAAAATTGATGTTGATGGCTTGAAAGACTTTGAAATCGATGCTCGTGGAGGTATTCGAAAATTTGGTAGACTTATTGTGCCAAATATTAGTGATCTTCGTAAAGACATTTTAGAAGATTCTCAACAAATTTACCATTCATCCCGGTAGTAGTAAAATGTATGCGGACATGAAACGACATTATTATTAGGATGGAATAAAATCTGATATTGCTAACTTTATTAAGCATTGCATGACTTGCCAACTCATAAAGGCCGAGCATCAAAGGCCCGGTCGGTTATTGCAACTTTTAGACATTCCCGTTTGGAAGTGGGATCAAATTTCCATGGACTTTATTGACGGTCTTCCCCGTTCTCGTTCGGGTCATGATAGTCTATGGGTGATTGTAGATAGACTTACAAAATTCGCCCATTTTATTCCCGTTCGGTCCAATCGGACCGTATCTCTTTTGACCAAACTTTATGTTAAAGAAATTGTTAAATTTCATGGAGTTCCTACTTCTATTATTAGCGACCGTGATCCATTATTTACTAGTGGATTTTGGAAGGGTCTTCAAAAAGCTTTTGGAACGAAGCTTAATGTTAGCACCGCTTATCGTCCTTAGTCCGATGGACAAACGGAGCGTGTGAATCAAACTCTAGAAGATCTCCTTCGTGCATGTGTTCTTTATTTTGGTGGAAGTTGGGAAGATCATATTTCTCTTGTTGAGTTCTCTTATAATAATAACTTCTAATCTATTATTGGTATGGCACTTTTCGAGGCACTCTACGGATGGCCATGCATATCTCCTTCGTGTTGGCTTGAAGCCGGTGAGAGGCTGGCTGTAGGTCCAGATTTTATTCGTGATTCAACAGAAAAGATTGACCTTATTCGTCATAGGATGTAAGAAGCTCAAAGTAGACAAAAATCCTATGCTGATAACCGAAGGAGGAATTTAGAATTTTTTGTGGGAGATTTGGTGTTCATTCGTGTTTCACATATGAAGGGTGTTGTGCGTTTCAGTCGATCGGGTAAATTAGCACCTCGATATATTGGCCCATTTCCCATCACCGAACGCATTGGTTCCGTGGCTTATCGCCTTTTATTACTGGCTCAATTTTCTGCTATTCATGACATATTCCACGTCTCTCAACTACGGAATTGCCTTAGAGATTCCAATTCTATTCTTGAGCCCGGTGTTGTTGAAGAAATTGAAGTTTCACCTAATTTGACTTATGGGCAACATCCTATTCATATCATTGCTACGGAGGTTAAGCGCCTTCGAAATAAAGATGTTCCGCTTGTGAAAGTTCAATGGTCCTCAAATCCTCAGGATTGCTCTTGGGAATCCAGAGAATTCATCTAGCGAGCACATCCGAACTTACTCTCTCGTGCTCCCTTAAGGTGAACTTCTCACTTCAAAATTTTCTTTTGTGTTGTTATGCCTTAGAGCGGTTGTTACTCTTTATTTTCTTCTTAAATATTGCAAGGACGCAATTTCTTTAAGGAGGGGAGTTTGTAACAACCCACATATTTTACGATTATATATTTCAACGTTTTATTTAAATATAGCATCGTTAGTTGAATTAAAGTTCGAAATGTGACTTTTTGTATACAGTCAAATTCGGACTCGAGACCACTTTCATTGAGTTCAAAATGACGTTTACAACTTGTTTAAGTATAAATATCGATATGTTTGGAGTTGATTTGGATTTTGGTATTTTCATTTGGGCTTTGGATTGGGTTCTAGCCCACTAACCCAACAAGAGAACCCAAACTCTTCTACCTAATAGCTCCCACTCCACTCTTCATTCATTCATTCCATTTCTAATTTCCTAACACTCTCAAGCAAAAGGAAAAATGGGGGACAAGAAAGGAAATTAAAATTCCTAAGCCCTAGCTTTTCTTAGGAATTCAAATTCAAGTTATAAATCAAGGAGAAGCTTAGGTAAGCATCCTCTTCATCTTCTCCATCTCAATCCCTCTTCAATTCTTGATTTTTCCTATAACCTAAATTAGGAAAAACTTTGCATTTGATAATAGATTGAAGATTCTAGAGGTGTAGTGAAGAGGAATTGATCTTTCCTTGTTTTAGAGCTTCTCAATTGTTGTTTTGGAGTTTAAAGGTGAGTTCTTGAACTCACATCTATGTCTATAGTTTTCATTGTTGTTAGGTATGAATTCCTAACATCTATTTCATGTTCAATTGCTTTTGATTTGAATTGATTTGGTGAATTTTCCAATTTTTGGTTTTTAAGTCAAAATTTATGAAAATCCTACTATGGAAGTTTGGACATGTTATTTGGGGTGTATCGATGAGCCTATAGGGCTGGGTTGTCACTTGGCATAAATCCCTAGCATCCATCGCTCGTTCGATCACTTCCGAATTGATTTGGCCATCAATGGCCTAGGCAAATTGTTGCTCAACACAGGCAACCAGACGTCTGGTTGAAAAATCCAGACGACTGGTTAGGGTTCCTGAGAAAAAAAAAAGAAACGGCAAAAAAAATCAAAATCGTAGTGGGCTCGATAAGGCATATGACAGGGAACACGAGACTATACTCACGGTAGGATTCTACCGGATTGTGGAACCAGGCTGGCGGTAACGCATACCCACAACCACCGTCCACCTCAAACAACACTCCCATAATCAAATCGAGTGTAGCCACCAATCAATCACAAAGTAACAGACATGGTATCGAAGAAGCGTGTCCGATCGGAGGAGTGACCTCACTTGGCCTGGTTATGGCTCCTGATTTTAGTCATATCAAGCTAACTCGAAGGTCAGGGTTGTGTTCTTACTCATACCAGTAGCGTTCGTCAAACCATCCTACTTCATTCTGGATTCTCCACCCTGTGCACAGTTGTTAAAGTGGTTTCAGAATTGACAAAGAGTATGACAATATCCAACCCTGGTCTCTTTAACAACCAATCGTTATATTTTTCACACCGTGGTCATTTTATAAAACATTTATAATAATAAATCCAGAAAACGGTTCATACTTTCATATCAAGATATCTATATACTTATTCCAAAAATATAAATATATTCATAAATACCGAGGAAGATTTCTTTAATCAATTTCGAAAATAATTTATAAATCTCTCTTAAACCATTTATAAACTATTTATATGCTTTAAAACCATTTATAAAGCTATTTATAAGTTCCAAAACAGTTTACAACTCTTCCCCTTTTCATAAACCTCTACGCAAATTCCTTTAAACGCTTCCAAATCCCTTTACACAAGTTCTTTTATAAAACCTTTTATAAAAATCCTTTAAAACCTTTATAAACTCCTTTATAAAACCATTATAAAATCCTTTATAAAATCCTTTATATAACCTTTTATAAAATCCATTATAAAATCTCTTACAAAACTTTTATAAATTCTTTACAAAACCTATTACAAAATTCTAAAATCTTTACAAAAATCTTTATCTATTAAAGTTATTATAAAATTTTATATTTATTATCTTAAGTCAAAAATATATTTATTATATTAAATTAAATTTAATATATATATATATATTAAAACTATATTAAATATTTTATTAAATTAAAAATTTAAACTATTTAAAATATATTTTTAAAACTAAATAAAATTATAAGTTAAAATCTTAAATTTACATTTAAAACCATATATTAACTTATAATTTGAAACTTTAAAACATATAAATAAATTATTTTCCAAATATAATTTTTTAAATAAAATCATTAAATAAAATTTAAAAATCCAATCTATAAATCAAACATACTTTACTATTTAGAAAATAATTTAAAACCGACCAACGATGTCCGTATATAATTTTCTACCCTATGGTCAAGTGATAGGGTATGTATCATTTCAACCCCAAAATAGTTAAATTTTTCTAGGTATATGTCATTTCTACCTGTATCCCGAATCAAAAATTTCCAAATCAATAAAATCGCTCGGGTTTATCATTTCAACCCATAACGATTTTCCCTATACTATATAAGATTGTTAGGGTATGTATCATTTCAACCCATAGTGATTTCCTAACAACAAACTAAGGGAACTTGTAGTGTGATAACAACATATATAATAAACATAACATCCCATCATCCAAAATATCAACAAATAAACACCCATCACAATCAACATCCAAATCAGTCAATAAATCACAACAATTAACTGGTTATCAATATCAGGTATTTAACTATCAATTTAATTTCAATATTAATTTAAATGGCAATTTAATTCAATATAAATTCAAATTAAATTTAAATGACAATTTAAATTACCAAACAACAATCAATAAATTTTTCATCACATCATAAACTTAATTCAACTAACATAAGAAGGTTTAGTATTTGTGAGTGGGTTAAATCACTCACGTTTGAGTTATCGTCGATTTAAAATCCAAATAAAGACCAAAATTTGAACAATCTCAGAATTCAACCAAACAAGTTCCATGTTGTCCAGAATTTAGATACGATCCCAATGGAAGAAACCGCGTCCAAATTCGAGCTCGCATGTAAAAGTTACGATAGTTGGAACATTTAAAATTTAAATAAAATATAATATAGGGCAATTTGGCAATTTAACGTTTAGCTCAACCTAACCCTATCCCTACAGTGCTCAAACCCCTTCGTATCTCAGCTACCGCACACGCCATCGACCATCGCTGCTCCGATCTGAGACTACCGCTGCAACACCCTCTGCCTGCCACCCCACCTCGCCAAACGCCACCTCCTCCGGTCACTCCTTGGGCACCGCCGCCGCCATTGATTAGATTGCCAATTCTAGTGATTACGTGCACTTCTTAGACGAACCAACCATGCAGATGCACCCACCTTGCTTCCCTCTATCGACCTGTGGCCTCTGATCATCATATCGATGAAGATCCACCATTGAAATCGAAAACCTAGAATGGACGACCAAGAGTTCTTCACTGATTTTTGGCCAATCCAAAGCTCGATTGCAAAAACGAACTACAGATGAAGATTACGGTCGTCGAGAGCGTTCCAACGATATATAATTTGATAGGTTTTAAGGAGTTTGAATTTTGAAGTTTGATTTGAAATTTGGGAATTAGGGTTTTCTGCCATTGGGAAGGAAGAGGAGAAAATTGAACAGATACGCATAGAAAATTGGAATAGACAACTACGGTTTCAGAACTTATCTATTTATATAGACAGAGATGGATAAGAACGAATGGACAGATCGAATTGGGTCGAAACGATAACAAAGACCTGAAAAGCCCGTTTCGTTCCCGAAACAAAAGTAGGTCATCCAATATTTTGAAACATAAGCTTTCGATATTTTTAAACTCAATGGAACTAGTTTCAAATCCTAATTCCATTGTATACAGAAGTTAGCTTTCAAAATCAAATTATATTCATTTAAATTCTTATAATTGATTTTTACGCATTTTGAGCCCGCACGATAAAACGATAAGTATGATCGCTATGAAACTTGAAATCCTACGATAATTCACTGTTATGGATCCGATGAAACAAGTTTCGTCAAAATCTGAGACATTGGCCAAAATGGCTAATTTTCACGTTGCTTAAATAAATTATTATTAAATTGAATCAACTATTACCTTATGATTATAGTTAACATTAGTTTACATTTTATTACATTCATATTCTACAGTTATCATCTTAACTCATATTAACTGCAATATTTAATTACATTAAATTTCATTGATTTCCAAATTAATTTCAACGGATTAAATAATACGGTGATAAATAAAACAATTATCATATATTAATAATCCAAACACATTTCTAAATTTATTGTTTACAAACAAAAGCTAGTAAATTTACGTACTAAGTGATTGATTTCATATTCCATAATGAACCTATTCCAATTTATAACATATAATTTCAATGTTAAATTCAACATTTAATTTATTCCTTGTTTACAATTATAACCAAATTAACTTTACAATTATTTCAATTGATTGAAATTACATTAAAATAGTTGTCAATAACATTCACCAAAATTATTACATCATATTCTAGTTATTTTCTCATTAATAGATCATAAATTTTAATTTCTCACAATATTAAATTCCAAAATCTTATTTAATTTAATAGTTTTAATTATCAAAAATACGGGTAGTTACATTCGGGGCCCATTATGGTTGTTTATTAACCTAGGGGGGATCATATCCGGCATTATCCAGTAAGGGATAGGGCCGGTCCTGAGTAGCTGAGGTGCAACGTGTTGTAGCCTCCCGTACATTTTACCAAGAGGTGTACGGATTCGGTGGGTAGACCCTTAACCTTTCATAGTTGGAATCCATTTTTCAATACGAGTCTTGGACTTGATTGTATATCTATTATGCTGAAATTTAATTAATGCAACAATTTCGACTATGATTCAATATTTATTTTAAACCCTAAACATTATTATAATATCACTAGATTTTATATGAAAATGGTTTGGTTATCGTAAGGTAAAAACCCATTCGTGTTTACGTGCGACGTGGTCTTATGAGATCCCCTTGATTTTAAAGGATTTTATAAGTTACAACAAAATTTCTTATGACTTAAGTTTCTCACGCTGGTTTTACCAGACTAATCCGAGCGTTATTTTTCTTATAAAGCTCGAGTCAACCCGAGCATATTTTTCAGATTTACCTAGATACTTGGAGCTTTCAAGAGACAAGTTGGATGCCTCCAAGACGTAGTCACGTATTTATATTCTTTCACTTTTTTTGTTGCTTCTATCCATATCCATCAACAACTATAAGGAAAGGATGTTATAACTGTCTAGGATGACAATAGGTTAGTGTATTTTGATGTTGTGTATATAATAAAGTTTTTTTTGTAAAGATCAAGTGTATGTTATATATTTGTAACAACCCAGAATTTTTGGTTATTTGAAATTGGAATATTTAATTGATTTTAAATATTAAATGTTAATTTTTAACTTGAATTTCAAATATAATGATTTATTTGATAATTTAATAATTGGAATTTACTTAAATAATTGAATCATGAGGTTTAAGCTGGATAAAAATAATTTAGAGGCTTGTTAAAATTATATTAATAAGAATGAAGATAATAAAACTTTTTAAATTGAATTTAAGAGTGATTTGTTTGATGTTAAAAAGGGTACTTTTGGCACAGGTCCTTATTAAGGTTCAAAATACACGAAAAGTCCTTCACTAAATTTCAGCGTAAATTAGGTCTTTGTTTTTTATTCACGATTATTGAAGAGCATGATGCAACTTTTCATAAAAGTTGCTGACATTTTCGCAACTTTTCTGTATACTGT
Source organism: Allium fistulosum (assembly GCA_030737815.1). NCBI lineage: Eukaryota > Viridiplantae > Streptophyta > Magnoliopsida > Asparagales > Amaryllidaceae > Allium > Allium fistulosum. The sequence continues at coordinate 94,717,536 of CM060905.1, forward strand.
GAACATAGTGTATGAAAGTTGCTGAAATATCAGCACTTATTTATAAAAGTTGCTGACATTTTAGCAACATTTATGTACACTGTAAACATACTATATGAAAGTTGCTGAAATATCAGCACTTATTTATAAAAGTTGCTGACATTTCAGCAATAATTTTTCTTTGTTTCTAGAAAATAGGGACCGGATTTACAATGAAACTTTGACAGGAACCCGCTTTACAATATGAAAGTGTGATAGAGATGCCTCCCTAATTTCCACTGTTAAAAATAGCTCGTTTGAATTGACATGTAAAAATAGCCTTTCGGGGAACAGTCTCGGAATTCGACAAAACCAGTTCCATTGATCCATAATAGTGTATTATTATCAGATTTCGAATTTCGTAGTGTTTGAAGTTATCGTTTGGTCGTACGGGATATAAACACGTTGAAATTAATATCGAAAATTCAATATAATAATTGGATCCAAAAAACTATCTTCTCCATAAGATCGAATTAGGACTCGAAACCTTTTCCATTGCATTCGAAATAGGGTATAACATTATAAACGCCTAGCGGCATGCCTCGATAGGGGTTCGAAAATTTGAGCTGCATAAATCAAGATATTTGTAATTAAAAATAATATTTTAAAATTTTGTAGTCAATCTCAGCCGTATTCTCTCCAATCAGATATGACTTTCTCTTCTACCTCACGCTACCCCCTTTTTAAATCATGTCCCTCTTTATCTAAACAGCACGCAAGTTCACAGTTCAAAGAAAAAAAATGCAAGCTTTAAAATTCATTTTCTCAAGACATACTAAATAAAAAAAATACCAAAACAGTTGTAAAATTCCATTTCTTCGTTCTCTTTGATCTGGTATAACATTTGTGGGGTGCGACTCTTGTTTGGAGGGATCGACGTTTGGCCGTGAGGTTAGGGTTTGGGTTTTGAGTTGCTTTAGGGGAAACTGGCTCGTACGAGCATTGCCGTTGGGTTTCTGGGACGAAGGCGAGTTGGAGGTGATCATTTGGTAGCGTGCGATGCATATAAGGGGGCGACATTTTCGTACGGTCGTTGGTTGAGTAGCAGGTCACAAAACTTTAGGGAAGGCCGAACTCGAAGTTTGTGGTATGGGGCGGTGGTGCCAGACAATCGAGAGCAGCGATGCGGATATGAGGGTGAGCTCGTATTGCTCGAGTGTAGTCGCGTGTCAGTTGTTGGCTTGCACGGCCTGGTTGTTTCGCTTGCAGGAGGTAGCTTTGGGGAAGAAGGAGAACAACACAGCAGTGGGCCGGGTTTTGTTTTGAATGTGTATGGGATTTCTTTTAAAAAAATATAGTTTATATAATTTATTTGTTAAAACTAAATCGTTAAATTTATAAATTTAATATCTTATTCGTTTTAGATCCAAATCCAACCTGGTCAGTCGCGTTGGATTTGTATTGGCGAATCCTTCGACATGTAATTGGATTGGTCGAGATCTGAGCTTGAAGAATTTCCACATAAATTCAAATGCGTTAGAATTTATTCGGAACCAGATCGCGAAAGCGACAATAAAAATCAATGTGAGTAAATCTCACTCATTTGGATTACTAAAATTAATTTTAAAACAGTTAAAATTAATTATTGGATGATTTTTAATTGATAAATTATTATTATCAGTTGGATGTTATAATATATATAGTAGTATATATTAGTAGTTGGTATGATTATTTTCACATATTGGAGCGGATGAGACCCTATGCGCTCCGCATAATAGCGGATGACCCTATATTACCGCGATATCCCACCTCGAAGCGGGATTGGTATTTTATGTTATCTAATATCTGTGGTTGCAGGAAAAAAACAGGTTGGAGGGATCCAACTGGATTACTCAAAAATGTTGAATTTAATTTCATATATAGTGATATATGTTTTGTTTGAATAATCTATGATAGATTATTGTGTGATTTGAATTTATTGGATGCTATGGTAGTACTGGCCTAGATTTTGTTATTTTAAATACAATAAATATATGTTTTGAATTTGAAAAGGGTTCAGAAAAGGGATTTTGGAAGTAAAATGTTTATATAGAGTTTGGATTAATTGATTTGGACAAAATAAAGGGTTTGATTTTAAATTTGTACTAAATTGTTCCGTGATATTGTAAATAGAGATTTTGGAATAATGTATATAAAGGATTTTTAATAATGATTCTTAGGTGGTACTTGTTTGGATATAAAAGGTTTCAAAATCAAGATTTGAAATAGATTGGGAGAATAAAAAAGGAATTTGGGGATAAAAATTAAATTGGTTATATTAGATCTTAAATAAGACTTCTAAATTACGAAATGGAAGTAGAATCGAGATTTGGGTTGATTTTGGAATATAGTTTCGGTTATTTAAGAAAATTGATTTATAAATGGAATTTAATTTAGAAATTGATTTATAATGGATGTAAGTGATGTGAAACCGTTGTAAATTGGAAATGAGACTATGAGACTTATAAACAATGTTTATAAATAAAAGTGAAATGATTATCATTTGATAAGTTGAAGATATAAATTCATGGTAAGAATTTATAATGAGATGGGTAAATCGGTTTAAAAAAGAAATGACAATTTTTTTTTGGAAATGTGAAAAGAGGATTTATGAAATTGGGGACGTAAGTCGATTGTGATAAATGGAGAGAGATATGTAAATATTAGATTGGTTATATTAGAACTAAAAAATCTACTTTTATCGAGAAGTTGAGTTTGTTTTAAAAAGAGGACTTTTAATTATTAAACTGGGTAATTTAAAATGTTTAGTATAAAAATATTTCAGAAAGTTAGTTGTTTAAATATTTTTAAATTGTCAAAATGAATTATAAGTTTTATAAACAAGTCTTGTAAGTCGATTAGAATTTATTAATAAATCAGAAGTAATTATTGTTTTCAAAGTTAAGTAATTATTTAAATTGTCTAAAAGTATATTTAATATTAAATAATGTTTTCAGGAAGTAATGGTATACTTTCATGGCGGAATCGGGAGGTAGAGAGTGCCTACAGTTAAGTTTGGATTTCTCTGGGATAGAGACGTAATCATTGAGCTGAAAATCTATGGTTGATACCGGTGGTGCTTTCTATATTTATTTTAAAAAGTTTTTCAAATATTTTTTGAAAAGGGTGGTTTGGGAATATACTAAATTCAGTATGATAAGTATATACTTTTTGATAAAGAGATTTAATTTATTGAAATTTAAATTAAAGAAGGCTTAGGGATTTCGGTGGAAAATGAATCTTTGATTGAATGATTATTTATAGTTAAATAACCAACTATCAAATCTGGACCAAAAACATAACTTTGGAAATATCTAGGAGAAACACGGGGATTATATGGTACATTTACCGTCGGAAGGTGTTATACTATACGTATAAACTCGTTTCATTCTTCTAGGATGATGATAAGGAAATCCGTCCACTAACGGTTAGGAGACGATCTCGATCTTATTTTCGTCTATTTATTTCCTAAAGAACCGGGGTTGAGTTTACAGGAAATATCGAACGTTGTTTCGAAGCGACCAGGATCAGATAAGTTATCCGAAAACCACTTCGATCCAACGAATACGTTTCGAAGTGAAGACAAGAGTGTGTAATTGAAGATGGAACATTGAAGTGCAAGGGCTAATCGCTACTAATCCTAAGGATGATTCCAAAATGGATGTAGTAGGAATAGTGCCTTCGGTTTCGTTCAGACCCAAAATGGACTTGTATGGATGAATGCTTTCAACACATTGTCATTGGAGGACAATGAGCATTCTAGGTGAAAATTCTTTAAACAGGTAATCGTAGCCTCAATCCTCATCAACCGGAATGACTGAAAATCAGGGGAGATGCAGAAGGCTAAGTGGGTCGCACCCAATTAGGGTATGTTATCACCTTTCTAGATCCCCTCGGATATATTATAAATTATGGATACGATGGTGCATGGAAAAGATCTCCTGATAAGGGTGGGAACACCCGGGGTGGTAACATATTCGATACTATCCAGGTTAGGGGTAGAACCGGGCTTGTGTTGTAGGGGATCCCGGCGAGGTCCTCGGTACATTTTTCTAGACGTGTACTGTGATAGGTGGTACCCTAGTGCCTAGTCATTGTATGGAAATCCATTCTCCAATACGTGCCTTTACGGTTTTGGTTGTAGAGCCTAGTATTCTGGAATTTAATAATGTAACAATTTCGGTTATTTGAATAAGTACTTGTGCTTAGGCACTATTATAATATCAGATGATTTTAATATAAAATGTTTTGGTTATCGTAAGATAAAAACCCGTCGTGTTTATGTGTGGCGTGGTCTTACGAGATACCTTTGTTTTTCAAAGGATTTTGGTAACTTTAATAGTTCAATTTGAGTGTATTTTCTCACGCTGGTTTTCCAGATTGACTCGGGTGTTATTTTATTATAATGCTCGGGTCATACCGAGTATTACAGATTCAGGTTAGGATACTATGGAGCTCAGGAGACGAGCTGGATGACGAAGACGTATTACACGTACTTGATTATATTTTGCTGTGTATTGTAGGCTGTATAGTCAGCACTAGAGAGGACAAGTTATTATAACTGTCCAGTATTGAGTTATTGATTTGTTGTACTCTGATGATGTAATGTATAAATAACAGTTGGAGTTCTTTTTGTATAAAGACATGTTATTATCTATTATATATTGTTCTACTACGAATGTAAGATTCCGTGTTGTTTCTCTTTTCTTCTACCTCTTCTTTTTCTTTCCCCTAACTATCGGGTTTTTCGGCATTTGATTGCTCGGCATGTAATACAGTGAACATATTAGTGTCGATTTTTGAGAGTCGAAAATCCTGGTCGTTACAATATATCTTGTTACGATGTGAGATTCTGTTCTATCTTCTCTTTCTTTAACCCTAAATGTCTTGTCTTTCGAACACTTAAATAATCGACAGGCGAATACTTAGGATGTATTAAGTGTCGTATTTAGCTGTAAGAAAGGCAGATTGTTACGACGTGGTATCAGAGCTTAGGTTGAGTGAACACCTAGGCTTTGGTGGGGTAAACTCATGTGAGATAGGGTAAGTGAGACCCTATAATGAGTCTGAGTATATTATATGTATGAGCATGCATTTATTAGTGCTATAAAAATGTTTTATATTGTGTTGATTTATCTATTGAATGGATTATGAATTTTGGTCGATACAGAAGGTACAATTATATCGATAGGGGTTTCTAATCTCTTGAACAAGGCAAACTGACACAATATTATTTTAAATTTGGTAAATGAAGTTTACCTAGGAATATATTTTATATATAAAATAAGAATTTTCAAAATTTATATAGTTACCTATGATGTGATTGTTGTTAGGAGTTGATAATATTTAATCATTATAATATAAGGTTTGACTAGTCATGCTCACCAAGTCTTGAGCATTGGCTATGGGTTGTAGATTCATATGCGGTCTTTCTTTTTAAACCAAAGTTTGGGTAGATAGAATTTATGGGAACATTGAAACGAACACCTTGTGAATTAAGTTTCACAATTTGACTATAAGGCGTTCGTTGATATGTCGGGTAAAAATTGGATTTTAAAGTTTAGGTCTTTATTTAAAAAGAAATATTTCAGATGATTTTATAAAAAGTAATTTTTTTTAAATCAGCATTATAAAATATATTTTGAAAATAGGATGGATTTTCAAAAAATTCAAATCCCGATGGCCTTGATAAAGTTCAAATGATTATTGGGAAAATAGTAATAATTTTACTTAAAAATATTTTGGAAATGAATTTGAAAGTAAAAAAAATTTCTTTGGAAATTTCGGAAAATGAGTCTCGATTTGTTTTGTGATGATCAAAATAATCTTCTAAGTGGCAATCAGATGTTTGCTTAGGCAAATGGGATAGTACAATTAGTAAATTATTATTTTTGTCATTGTACGATCGAAACGAGTTCAAATCCGAATAAATCCAAAGCAAGTGGATGATAAATATTTTGTTAAAAACTATTTAGCTATATATATAGTATTGTTTCAAAAAGGGGATTAGATAAGAAGAAGTATTTTAATAATTAACTAGTTCGAGTGACTCAAAAGTGACTTAAAATGGGTAGGAGATGTTACTCGGATGGTAAACACTTCTCTTGATTATTACCCTTCTTGGTAAGGGTATATATGATACTATTGGTAACACCCAGTTCCTTGATATCATTTTGAAGTTACTCGGGCTGTATGTATATTTCTATGGATTAAAATATATAATTTCATTTCAAAAGATTTTTGAAAAAAAACTGGGTATTAAGCTCCTAAGTTTTCAAAATAATAAGGTATTTTGATTGAAGATTGGGTTGATAAATGAAGTTTTAAACGAGTCAAATTTATTAAGAAGGTTTAATAAACTTTGTTTTATTAAACCGTGTCTTTTGATTTTAACACCTAACAGGTTAAATTTTAATTGACATTATTGGGCTGGCTAATAAAGATTTTTACCTTAGAGGTGTCTAAGGAAAAGTAGACTCTAGGTTGGAGTCTGGATACCAACATCCTACTCTTTTTAATTACTTACCAAGACCGAGTGGGTAAAGACGTTAAATTGGTCAACTCAATTTATGACCCAAAATTATTTTGGGATCTAAGTATGATAGAAAAAGTTAATAGGATTTAAAATTAGATGTTTTGTATATACTCTTAGGATATAGGAGAGTATTATACAAGTTAATAAGGTAAAATGATTTTTCAAAAGGTTTCATGAATAAGTTGTATCATTTAAAAATGTTTGAACCTAAGCTAAAATTTTGGGAAATGTTTTCATAAATATTAGGGAGGGTAGAAAGTTGTAAGGTAGTAAGAACCAATAATATAAGTACATAAGTTGTACGTAGATCCTTCCTCTTTTTCATATAATTCTCGATCCAAGATTCGAGTACATGACTTGAGGCGTCCCACACCGTTTCGAATAAGGATTTGTCACTCGAATTTTGATGGCGTACACTTGGTGATGATTTTTAATGTAGAACTAAAAGTTTTATATCATAGTATATGGCTATGTAAGGAGAATAAAGGCTTCTAAATTAAATAGTCTAATCAGAGTCCGCACTAGGAAGTCGGGTGAGCGATACTAGTTCAGGAGTAAAGCTATGTATTCGAGTAAATGATCAAATCAGATTTTGCATAAGAATGATCTATGTACATTATACAGACTGATGTATGGTGTTAGTTATGCTTAGGATAGTCATTTATCGGTTAAGGATGTGGTAAATTTTCGGGGTCGAAATTCTTTTAAGGGGAGGAGAGTGTAACAGCTTGGAATTTCGCCACTTTGACTTATGAATATTTAGTTTATTTTAAATATTCAAATAATATATTTTATAATTAAAATAAAATGTTTTAAAATAGTAACAAGAGATGGTGAATTAGTTTTCAAAATTTGTTTGCAAAAGTAATTACTTCGAAGAGAAATCGAAAATGTGACCGAAAATCGTTTTTCAAATTTTCGACTTTTCATGGGCCAAAAGTCGTCAGGAAACGTTGTGAACACTGTTGTATACCCATATGCATAAATTTGCAAATAAGTTAGTGTTATGTTATATATATATACTTAAGCATATATAAAAGGATGTGACTTATTATGAAATTTAAAATAAATTTTAATTGGTAAAGTAAGTGTCACATTTTGTAAAACACTAAGTACTTAAGTATTTAAGTCATAATGAAATATTAGTACTTGGAAAATCCCATTAACCCAACATACACTTACATGGCATGTACGTAGGCAAACATTGAAAAGATGTTAGGAAGAAAGGAAATATTTTCATTTCTTTATTTTTCATTTTAAATCCTTTTCATATATATACTTATACACACACTACTTCACGTAGACACACATACACACACACACACACACACCATATTTCGAAAAATCTTTAAAAAAACTATACCTCTTTTAAAACTCAAATTTTGTAAATCTTCTCAAGAACAAAACTCTCAAGCAAAATTCAAGGAGCAATGTGGAAGGTGAGAATACTTACTTTGGTCTAAAATCTTGCGTCATATTTACATAACAAGTTATATGATGAAATTTATTTTGAATCATGTTTGAATCTCATATGTATACTTGCTTGAAAACCCTTGGTGTTTGTATATATGCTCGGTATACATGTATATACGTGAAATCAGGTTACTGTTAAACATAAATACTTCTTTGTTTTTAGTTAAAACATGTCTTCTTGTTCTTCAAAAATCCACACCATCAAATCTTTTCATTTTCAACCAAAACCACCAACTAGAAACTTGTTTGTAGTCGAGCCTAGTTTATTTTAAAATTTGTTTCAGGAATTTTTATCAAGTGCGTGAGGAGATAGGGGTATATATCAGTCGGTAGCTTGATTTTAGCCATGATTCGACCATGGTAGTTTTGAGAATGGATTATACCAGTTGATCGATCATGGAAAGACATGATTTTTAAGAGTGGATGTAGGTTTTCTAGTGGACTATCGAGTGTGGGATGTTGATTTATCTGTTTTTGGGTGAAAAAATAAAAAATGGTCGTTTGGGTCGATGGTAGGTGCAATGGCTGGTCATAGAGCAACTAGGGGTGGTATTGGAGCTGCAGCAGCAAGCCCGGGGTTGGCGGCGGCCTATAATGGTGGGACCAGGTAGTTTTAGGGTTTTAGGTGTATTATGGGTGCTCGGTTTGATGGAGGTCGCACGTGTGCATTAGGGCATTAAGCTTGGTCGGGTTAGTTCCAGAGGTGCGTGTGTAAGCGGGGAGCAGAATGGTGGTGGTAGGGTAGTCGCAGGTCAACAAGGTGTTCGGAAGTTGGTGATATTTTGTCGCGTGCTGAGGTGGTAGGTGGGTTTGCTTTTGGTTCGACTGGCGATTTTGAGGAGGAGAGAGCCGGAGCTCGAAGTGGATGGTCGAATGTGATGACCAGAGCGAGGCGAATAAGAGAGCGTCGTTATGGCAGGGTCTAGGGTGGAGTATGTAACGACCCCGGATTTTATATAAGTTTAAAACTGATAATTAATTTAATTTTTGAATTAAATTTGTTTAATTAAATGATAAATTGAATGCGAGTTTCCCCGAGTATTGAGTAAATTCTGTATAGATCATTTAAATTAATAATATTGTAAAAATTTTATATATGTATACGAGCATATATGAGTAAATTTGAGATTATAAATAATATATATATATATACATATTTGATTTGAATTTGTAAATGAATGGTTTAATAATAAATATTACAATTGATGGTTAATAATAATTCGAATTTATAAATTTAATATAAAACATTTGACACAAGTATAAAAGTAAGTAAACAAATGATTTAAATGAAAATTTGATGGTTTATATTTGAAATAAAAAAAAAGTAGTTGAAAATAGAATAGATTGAAAATAGAATTTGGATTAGAATTTATAAATGATATCGATAAACACATGTTAATAAACTTTGAAAATATAAGTTAGTACATTAACAAATTCTAATAACAAATAAAATAGGAATTCATTTATATTGTAAAGCAACAAGAAAATAAATAAAATAAACTAAATATACAGTCAAGTAAGAAACAAAGTAACATAAAATATCAATACAAATGAAGCTTGCAAGAGAAGACGCTCAAATTTATCACATATATTGTATCAGCCGAAATGAAGATAGATATGAACACAACATATGAAGTAAACCAGATAAGTATGTATACTTAAACAAACAAAGAAACAAAAATACATTCAAGCATGTAAGCTTGCAAAGGAAGGAACAAATATAAAAATATAGATTTTTACATGCCATTATGTCTAGTACACCATTCTATATCATACAGCCGAAAGTAAAGAAAGGAATATATGAATTTGTACAAACTAATTAATGCAAGATAATTAATGCAGCCCCCAAAACAGGTATACTTCAGCCTACAAACAAGTAAAATCCCTGCCTATTATTGTACAAACAACTCATATCATTTTGTACAAAACCAATATACATCACTCTGTAAAACTCCTCTATGTATATTACTCTACATCATTTTCTGTTTCGTTCATTCAACTGTGTAAGCTAAAGTAATATCATCTTAAACCTTAAGCAAAAATTCAAACTAAAACAACAACAAATTCAACTTCAACTCAAATCTTTTGCATGCATTCAAGTTTTCAAGAGCATTTCAGTTTCAAGTTTGCATCCTGCAAATTCAAACTGCTTTCAACATCAAAGCATGCTCTGTTCTTATTCCTGGAAAAACAACGGTGAGCAAACTTCAACTTCCTTATTTTGAAATACCTATGGTGATGAGTGAAAATGATGATTGAAATTGCTTTGTATGGTTGTAGATATGCATTTTTGTTTGGGTGTACAAGTGTATGGATGCATGTTTGTGTATCTGCCTTTGGTATATCTCTGTTGTTTAACAGATTTAAGGAATTCTCAAAAGTGATTCCTAACTTCTCATCCAAATCATTTTAAAGCATGATGTTTAATAGGAAATTGACTGAAAATGATGTATTGCAAATATTAAAAATAAAAAAATAAAAAAAAGAGTAAAATTGTTAAGCAAATTTTCTGGAAATAAAAATTACAGTGAAAACCCAATTTATGTCAAAAATAAATAAGTATAATTCCATATTTTGATTTTCTAAACATGATCGTATGGTAGAATGACGAATTTAGGGAGTAAAGTCTTGATTTTTTGATAGGAGATTGTGGGAATAATTTGAGACGAACGATTTTGGGTATTTCTTCGATTGCCCATGATCTATGTCGAGATGGAGTTCGAGGTTCATGTCGAAGGAAGATGGGGGAATGACGATTATAGGAAAAATAATGGATAAAATTTTAGATCACCGTGGAAGCGTCACGTCGTCGAACTAGGGTTCCTCTAGCAGTTTTATTGATCAAGTTCAAGTGGAAATCGCGTCGTCGTCGAAGTATTTGAGATGATCGGACCGGGGGGGAAAGGTTCAGGGTTCATCGGAGCAACTGTGGTCGAAGCCGCTTGGGTTCTGGTGGCGTCAGGCGGCGGGGCGAGGTGGTTTAGTAAGTAGGGTCGATTCCAGTTTAGGTTTGTGTTCGTCCGATTTTGGGTATCGAAGAGGTTGATGGTGCTGGGTGGTCCTATCGATCAGGGAAGGCGGCGATGACTCGCTGAGGGTCTCAGAGTTGGTCGGAGGTGATCAGGGTGGTGTGCGTGGTGCACACGTATCCGTGTGTCAGTGGGATCTGAGGAGGAAGCGTTGATTCGAGTTCGTCTCGAAGGATTTGGTGGATTTACTCGGGGAAGTTTGGTTATTGACTCGGAGTTTTTCAGAATGGCTCGGGTCTGTTAATCAGGAACCAGGTTTCCAGAGTTTTTCTTTAGAAGTGTATTTGCAGGTTTTAGAATTTTTGGAACAAAATCTGTACAGGTTTAAAAACTATAAATCAAATAGTATAATAAGGTTCAAACTAAGGACATGAACAAGTTTCAAGAAAAAAAATGTTAAGGTTAAATATTGTAAGTTTGTTTTGAAAGTTAATTGATTTTGTAATAATTTTCTAAGTATTTTCAAATGAAGTTTGAAAATGTTTGAATTAAGCAATTGTTTGAAATAAGTATATTAGAAACTTAAATTAAAGAATGATTTCGAATAAATTTATTTCATTCAAATAAGTTATAATGATATAGTTAAGTGATATGTTAAGAGATAAATAAGTTTCAAGTTTTAAAACAAATTCTAAAGATTTAATTTTTAAGTTAAAATATTGTTTAAAATTGTTTTGTTTTAAAGTAATTATATATGTTAGGTTAGCTATGTAATTAATTTTCTAAATGTTTTAAAAATGTAATAAGTTGATGTTTGAATTAAGTAATGATTACAGATTAATTAGATTGTAATTGAAAGGTAATTAATTTGTAATGATAATTAATCAATGTAATTAATTAAAGGTTAATTACCAAATGTAATTTATTAAGATAAGTGATTAGGGATAATCACTTATTATAATTAATTAAGGATAATTATTTTGTAATAAATTAATTAATTTTATTTGAGGATAATCAATTAAAGATAAATTGATGAAAGTGATTAGGGATAATCACTTATTGTAATTAATTAAATGGTGATTAATTAAGGGTTAATAAATTAATTAAGGAAAATCAATTAAAAGATAATTAAATAATTAAAGGTTAATTATTTAATGATTAAAGATAATTAATCAAATTGGTTGTAATTGATTAATGTTAATTAACCGGGATTAGTGACTAATCTGATCAGATAAATAAATTGACCTTACCTATGAATGTTTGGACCTGACTGAATGATTGAATTGTTGATATTCCTTGATCTGTGATGCTGTGTGATATATCCTGATTTGTGTGTGATCTGTATTGTAGTTTATTTATCTGTAATTTATATATCTGTGATCTGTGAATAAAAGATAAGCGTTATAGTTATACCGCTTATCAACTATATTTCTGTATTCTGATCTGTGATGATTGAATGATGTTGCACTACTGTGTAAAACCCCTAGACTATACCATACACACACAAATTTGGATTTCACGTGGAAATCGGTTAAGTCACAGATAATTTAAAATTAATATTTTTGAAATTGAAATTTTAATTTCAATTGATTTTGGAAATGAATTTGGGTTAAATGTTAAAGCTTTTGAAATGGAGTTTTTAAGATAAAAGTTATTTTAAATAACTTAATTAAAATTTCCAATTCAAATAATTAAATTCGAATTTGAAATCAAAATAATTTTGGAATTGAATCCTATGATTTGAAACTAGGGATTAAAGATGATATAAATGTGTTTATCTGAATTTAAACTATTTTAAAGATAAAATTTTGAGAATTTGGATTTAACCCAAGACTTTAACTCGTATAAATGAGATCAGATTTTCCGAAGTGAAACTGTTTGTTTTCAAATGATAAAAGCTTTCATATAAGAAATGGAATTCCAGTTTAATTAAAGGAATTTCAAGATTGACTCGAAGAAAAATGATTTTTCCAAGTTATGAATGAATCTTTTTAAAAGCTATGAATTGAATCTGTTTATTTTTAACAGATTTAAAACGGTGATTTGTTTAAACCATTCGAAATGAAATTGTTTTGAAAGCTATAAGTTAAATCTTTGTTTTATAGATTTAATGAGTTAAATTGAAATGGAAATTGATTTGGAAAATCTGTGAATGAATCTTTTGTTTAAAAGATTAAAGTGTGGGAATTGTTTAAACCATTGAAGGTTGTTAAAATGAATCTTTATGTTTAAAGATTTGAAAATGGTATTTTGTTTAAACCATTTGAAAGAAAAGTTTCGGGTAATAAGTCGTGACTTAATTGAAATCACAATATCCATATGTTTTTAAAGATTGCGCTCATTATTCGGTTTAGCCGGGAGAGGACCTTTGTGTCATATAACCCGTTCCGAATAATGATACGTCGTATATGGATAGCATTTGAAGACCGGTGGTGAAGACCGGATATTTTCGAAAACGAAAGGACAACTCGTCGAATGTCTCTGCATCGACTGGTCCCCGGTATAGAGATTTTAGCACCCTTTGTGATGGGAAGTCCGGACGTGATTGGAAATTATCCGGAATTGCAAGGGCTTCGTGAGAAGTGCCTTCGGTTCTGTTCGAACCCGGAACAGACTTGTATGGATACATGTCTGACATTACACTTTGAGATATAAAGCCGATTTCTTTCAAATACATTTCTGTTGGTGGCGGAGAATTTATTCTCTTAGCTTAACACCCTTCTCTGAGACGTACGAGCTCAGAGGTTATGTAGTTGAAATTTATCAGCGATATATCCCAATTTGGTAATGTGGCATGCTGAGTGCTGCTGTGAAATGATCAGTGTTTGATCATTTGCGATATGATCATTTGTTTGATCTTATATCTTTGTGATCATAGGTTGATCATTTGTTTGACCCGAAGCGTGGCTTTTTGAAAAAGCGTAGCTTTGTGGACGAGACTTCGTCAGGGCCTCACAACCCGGAAATGGTCGAAACAGGATCGTTGCGGCAAGGTTATGAGGGTCGCGCCCTTTAGGGTATGTCATTTCCTTCTGGAAAAGGGTGGTGTCATGGTATGGAGCCCAGATACTTACTCATGTGGATACACTTTATTATGTGTGATGTTGGTTATCGAGGCCTCGGATAAAGGTCCCAAAGGACCGGGGGGTGGCATATTCGTGAGTTACCTGTTACAGGGGTAACCCGGCCTTGTTTGGCAGAGAGCAGTTTGTCTCTCGGGGCGTCCCGCCAGAGGCGTTCCCATGCGGCGGAAGGAAGTTCCTTAGCCTGACCATTTGTTGGAAATCCATTTCTCCAATACGAAACTTGTACGGTTTTAGTTGTAGAACCTGCCATTTACGTACGGTGGTCACCACTGTTTAGATGGTAGCTATAGTAGGCATACGATACTGGTCGTATGTTGGCTAAGATTAATATTATACTTTCAAATTGTTTTCCACTATGCACTAATAATAATATCCAATGATTTGCGTAGTAAGCATGTTTGACTATCATAAGAAGAAATCTCCTCCAATTCTGCGTTTGCATTGTGTGTGTGGCGGGAGGTCTTATGGTAGTTTCATTTTCCAAAAAGCATTGCGGTTTTCAATATTTAAAGTTCTGTTGTGTTTGTTTTAAAGTTAAACTGTTTTTGTTGCTCACACCAGTCCCATGACTGATCCGGAGTTTATTGTTCCCTTCCCTAAACTCTGGGTGCCCACTATTTTCCACACGGGCAGTCTAGAGTTGGGTTTCTCAGACATTCAGGTTTAGTAGATTATCTGGAGCTAGTTCAGTATTTGGAGTTCAGGACTGCACTTGCTTCTCTTTGTGGTTCGAGCTTGACATTGAAGATCATTTTGGAGTCAGTCTCTCTGACTAATCATTTGGAGTTATCATTTCTGTTTTCCGCTGTTATTTCTTGTATCTCTGATATGGTTGTATCATATTGATATCATTGTTGTATATCATACTGGATATTGTATTCATTGGATTGTATATGATATCATCTATTTTTATTCCGCTGTGTTGTTATACTTAATGTTGTTATAAGCTCCGGAGAACCAGATTCGACGTTTGAATCTACGGCATTTTGAGTACAAGTGAAGTACGGATGCCGATTTTCGAAGGTCGACTTTTGGGTCTTTACAGAGTAGCTCATGTGCATGTGCACACACGTGCATGAACGTGCACAGAAAGGAGGAGATGAGTGATTTTGTTTACTACCTTTGTTCTTTTGTGTCTAATGTGTTTTATGTTTGGGAAGAAGAGTAGCTAAACATTGGTTTGGGTATTGGGCCTCGGGCCCTAGGATAATTTGAAATCTAATTAATAAAGTTATTAGTAAATAATAGTTTCAAAGCTTTAATAACCCATAACGCGTCTATACGAAGCCCGTTTAAACCGCAGCCTTAGACAGTAGGTTCGTAATATCAAGCACTACACTTCTATATAAACCTTTGGGAAATTTTAATGAAGTATGATTTGATAGTAAATTTATAGTCACAGGAAATAATAACGTTAATTAGTAGTTGCAGTTTATCACCGATAATCTGTTAGCGGAATAAAACACCATTCCACCAAATAAAACAATATCAGACATTAGTTTAACAGAATAAATCCACGTTCTGCTATTTTATTAATTTGGACAACTATATGAATGTCAATTATCTAGGACGGATAATGTGTTATCTGCCAATGTTAATTATGCATTTATTTTACATAATTGTTGCTTATGTAAATATCAATGATATAACCTGAATTATTGAATTGAATTTAATGGCAGCGTGTCTAAGTACCATTTGTAGCCACTAAGCCTCTTCTTAATAATTTTTTAAGGTTAATCAATCATATTATTGATAATATTTTAAGGTTAATTATTTTATTTCTTAATTTATTTTGAAGTAAATTTATGTTTTATTTAAAATATGTTAAGTTATTTAATTATATTTCAATTGTTCAAACATTATTTAATTATACTTATGTAATCTGCTTAGAGCCATTTAATTATATATATAATCAATGTTAAAGTTAATTAATAATTTTATTAACAATGTTTGAAGTTAATTATTTTATTATTATTTTATAGTAATTATTTAATTAATGTTATTTTTAAAAATTAATTTATTATTAATTATTAATGATTTAAAATTAATTGATTATCAATTATTTTATTAATAATGTTTTAAAAGAATTTATTATTATCATTGTTACATTATTTAATTAATATTATTTAAAATTTAATTTTAATGTTTGCATAATTTAAAGATTATTTGAATTTGTTTTAAAGCTATTAAACTTTATTCATAATATTTTGAAGGGTATTTAATTATTAAAGTTAATTAATTATTTATCAAGGTGATGTAAATAATAACCTGTTTTATCTAAAAGTGTATTAAATAATTAATTGTTTATAAAAGGACTTTATTAATTAAGAAATTTTTTAAAAGAATTTATATAAGAAATTTATAAAAAGAGTTTGAGATTTGGATTTCCCTTAACTGACTTTCTTAATTATGGTGGTGTGGACATTTGTTCCATGCTTAACACCGAAGTAATTGTGTTTGTAGTTATCCTTATCTCTAATTTAAATAACATTTGTTTTGATCCTTTTAATATGATTTCAAATAAGAAATCTTTCACAAATGTTTTGTGAATATACTTATGCCGGTGGGATAAGTATATGAATATTTTAACAAATATTTTGAAAAAAAGGTTTGAATAAACGAAAGTTTATTTTGAGGCTTAGTGGTTGCTATAGATAATTAAATCTCTGGATTGTTGTTTGTCTGTTATTTGATAGTTAAATAATCGACTATCAAATCTTGGCTAGTTTTGGCTCAGGAAGTATGTCGTGTATATTCGAGTCCTCGGTGAGGACTCGAATACTTATTACATACTTTTGAAAGCATCGGGAATGAGTCAACCGGAAACTATCGAATGTTGGTTCGGAGAGACCGAGATTGGATATGTTATCTGAAAATCACTTTGAACCAACATGAGCGTTCTAATGGAAGACATCTCGAAGATGACTGAAGATGGAGTTCTTTAAAGTGCAAGGGCTACTTGCTACAAATCCTGAGGGTAATTCCAAAGTGGATGTAGCAGAGGTAGTGCCTTCGGTTTCATTCAGACCCAGAATGAATTTGTATGGAAGAATGTTGACATTGAATTTCTGCCTGGAGGGCAGTGTTAGCATTCCAAGATGGTTTGCTATATAAAAAGGTAATCATAGCCTTAAGCCTTATCAACCGGAAAATGACTAAAGCAGCGATATGCGACAGGGCTATGTAGGTCGCTCCCATTAGGGTATGATCATTCCTTATCTAGAGTCGATATCTATGTATGCTTCAGGGCCCATTATGGTTGTTTATCAACCAAGGGGTGATCATATTTGGCGCTATCCAGTAAGGGGTAAGGCCGGTCATGAATAGCTGAGGTGCAACGTGTTGTAGCCTCCCATACATTTTAGCTAGAGGTGTACGACTTCGGTGGGTAGACCCTTACCCTTTCATAGTTGGAATCCATTTTCCCGTACGAGCCTTCGGACTTAATTGTATACCTATTATTATCCTGGAATTTAATTAATGTAACAATTTCGGCTACGATCCAATATTTATTTTAAACTCTAGACATTATTATAATATCATTAGAATTTATATAAAAATGGTTTGGTTAGGTAAGGTAAAAGCCCGTCCGTGTTTATGTGTGGCGTGGTCTTTGGAGATACCCTTGATTTTAAAGGATTTTATAAGTTATAATAAAATTCCTTGTGATTTGAGTTTCTCACGCTGGTTTTACGAGACTGATCCAGGCATTATTATTCTTATAATACTCGAGTCAGTTCGAGCATATTTTCCAGATTTAGCTAGATACTTTGGAGCTTTTAGAAGATGGGTTGGATGCCTCCACGACGTAGTCACATATTTATATTCTTCCACTGTTTTTTTTTGTATTGATTTCTATCTGTATCTATCAGCAATTGTAAGGACATGCTGTTATAACTACCCAGGATGTTAATAGGTTAGCGTACTCTGATGTTGTGTATATAATAAAGTTTTCTTGTAAAGATCACGTGTATATTATATATTTCTCATCACAATATGTGATTCTGTTTTGTCTTCCCTTTCTTTAACTCCAAATGACCTGTCTTTCAAACACTTAAATGACCGGCAGACGAAAAGCGAGGATGTATTAAGTATCATCTTTAGGTGTAAGAAAGGCAGATCGTTACAAGACTAGTATAGGAATGGAGCCTTTCGAAGTTTTGTATGGAAGGCTGTACAAATCACCAACATGTTGGTTGGAGACCGAAGACAGATTAGTCCTTGTCTAGATATGGTGAGAGAAGTCACAGAGAAGATTGAGTTAATTCGAGATAGGATGAGAGAAGCTCGGTCTAGGCAGAAAAGTTACGCAAATAAGAGGCGTAAGGATCTTGAGTTCTCAGTTGGAGACCAAGTTTTTATTAAAGTATCACCGAGAAAAGGTGTGGTACGGTTTGGGAAATCAAGGAAACTGGCACCGTGATATGTGGACCATTTCCTATTATAAAGAGGATTAGGAAACTCAGGTACTGAGTAGAGTTACGCTGTAGTTTGGTAGGAGTCCATAATGTGTTTTATGTTTCTCATCTTAGGAAGTATGTGCATGATCCAGAGACTATTATTGCTTCGACTGCACTGGAAGGTCTAGTAGTAGAACTGAATCTAACTTTTGTAAGACAACTAGTTCGAGTTGTAGCGAGAGATGAGAAGAGATTAAGGAACAAGACTACCAGGTTAGTGAAAGTCCAGTGGAGTGACAATGAGAAAGACTGCACTTGGGAGTCAGAGGACAAGATTAGGGATACTTATCCTGGGGTATTATGATGGTATGTTCTATATTTGTTGTATATAGACTTTATAGCTGGTAGGATACACTAGCATTGTTTGCATGTTTGATGTGCTTGTTAAGTAGTTCTGAAAGAATTTTGAGGACAAAATTCTTTAAGGAGAAGAGCATGTAACACCCCTATTTTTGGTTAAACATTATTCAAGACATTTAATTGAATAGATTAAATAGAATAATGTAAAGGGTTAAGGAGAATGAGATTTGAAACTTAATAAGGTCATTCCATACTTAATTAATTAAGTAAGATTGTTTAAATGTAACATATAAGAGAAAACATGAGGAGGGAAAAATAGGAAGATCCATCTTTTAATCCCTTAAACCCTCTCTCCCTTGTATCATTCTCACTTTACTCATTTACAAAACAATCTAAGAAAAACCAATAAGGCCGGCTATACTAATTAGGAAAAAGATCACGAAATCAAAAGAGATTTACAAGTTAAAGCTTAAAGAAGCACAACACCAATCAAATCTCAACTCCAACATCAATTTTAAAGGTGAATAATAAGGTTCCATCTCTTTTAATTGCTTTCGAATTCGATTATGAGTAATACCCAAATTATTATGATAAATTATACCATGTTTTGGTTGATTGATTATTGCTGGGATAGAACAATAAATTATGAGATTTTTATGAAATTAATTAATAGGGTTTAAGAGTAAAACCATAGTTTTTAATCTCCAATCGACTTGATTTTTGGATATGTAATGTAAAATGTTAAATTGGAGATGGGTTTTTAATTTCATAATTTTCCAAGTTATATTAAATATTTTATGTATTTCCTAAGGAGGAAATAGCTAAATTTCTGGTTTTAATTATTTAAAATAATTAAATAGGGTTTTGGCCTTGAAATTTTTATATGGTAAAGAGAAGGATATTCTTGAGTTTTTGGGAATTTTTGAGATTTTTCCCATGAGATTTCAATTTATTGTGAATTTATTTTGTGAAATAAGCATTTAAAAGGGATAATTAATTAAGGATACTAATTAATTATTTTGAATAAGTTTGTAAACTTGAAAATTTAGTGTGGTATTAATTTATGAAAAGGATTTGTAATGAAATTGCTTTATCCAGTTGAAATTGGACAAGAAATAAGATTTGGTGAAAAGTGTTTACCTTTAATAGAAATAAACTAGTCTTCATGTTAATTACGTCGTTGCCATGCCGCATATATCCACTTCATGCCTAAAGGAATGCCGCCTCTATGCACATCAACGTTGATATTGATGGAAGCATATGATGGCTGCTTCGGTAGCTATGGAATGATTCCATTAATGTTGACGTAGATAGTGTCGACAACTTATATTGGACGGCATGGTGTCTTCATAATTCATCTAAACATTTTAAAAAGCTTAATGTCGACATCGATGACATCGCATGCCTTTATCACTATTTTCAATGATGTTGCACCTAATCACTTTGACTGTTTTCATTACTTGGGCAGTAATGGCGCCTATTATGTCTTCGAACCAAGCGGCATAGTAGCCAAAGTAAGCTAAATTTTAAATAATTTATAACGACGTCCAGGGCCTTGGTACCATTGTGCATCAAGGTCGGTGACCTTATACACCTGGTTTTAGTGTCGATGTCGCATGGTGGTGACGTCCCACTTCATCTTTTAAGGCCAGAGAGGCTTGCTTTTATATAAATTGAAAACGTTTTAAAGGGGCGAAGATGCATATGAGGGTCGAAGACCCTATATTTTCGACAAGTAGCCATATAACTTATAAAAGTTAAAATTTTGGCTTAATGGGTGGATAGCCTATAGTTTGTGGAAATCGACAACGTCATCTTCGACATGAATTTATACTTAAAAGAATTTAAGTTTAGTTTCTCCTTGGGTAGAGGTCGATGAGGTATAGTGTAGCTTGAATCTCGCCTATCTTCATCAAAGGTGGAAAGCCTTATGTTTTCCATTTCGACGTCGTCATTGGGGATACCAATGCCGATTTAAATTTGTAAACTTTGACACCGTCATTGGGGACACCAGTGTGGGTGATTTTCAACATTGATTTAAATTTATATTATTTAATGGTGGTGAGCCATATGTTATTGACTTCGACTTTAAACCTTGGGGATACCATTGTTTGTTTTTAATAAGTTCAACATGAATCAATTGGGGATACCAATGTGTGTCACTTTGAAAGGTTATAACTTTAAAGGAAAATAACCTTTTTGGGGATACCAATAGACATAAGTTAAACATGTGGGTAAAATGAATTAAATTGTAAATGATGGGTTCATAGTCATCCTAGAAAAATTATGGGATGTGAGATGGATAGTCTACATCATGCTGGATATGGATAGTCTCTATGAGGATAATGAAGGGTTCATGGTCATCCTAGGAAAACTATGGGATATGTGATGGATAGTCCATATCATTTTAAGTTGAATAGAATATGTGTGATAGATAGTCCACATCAATTTAAGTTAAATGAAATATGTGTGATGGATAGTTCACATAATTTTAAATAATTAAACCACATGTGATGGGTAGTCAATGTAGCAGGGGATAGGTAATCCACGTATTAATTACATGTGAGATGGATAGTCCACATAATTTGAATATGCTTATATGTGAGATGGATAGC
This sequence comes from Allium fistulosum, assembly GCA_030737815.1. NCBI lineage: Eukaryota > Viridiplantae > Streptophyta > Magnoliopsida > Asparagales > Amaryllidaceae > Allium > Allium fistulosum. The sequence continues at coordinate 94,738,971 of CM060905.1, forward strand.
CACATTATTATAAGATGGGTAGTCAGACTAAAATAAGATGGGTCGTCATTTTAAATTGTGAAGGGTAGTCGTTTGAAATTAAGATGGATAATCTAATGAATTTGGATGGGTAATCCAATATATGTTGCATTATTATAAATGCTATTTTCTATGTTCTAACCATTATGGTTGCAGGAGCACAGTATATGGTTGTTATGTTTTAGTTAAGATACTACTGAGGGGAAAACCCGTTCGGCTCAACGGCATGGTCTAAGTAGATATCTATTTGGTTCAAGATGGTAGGTTATTATTCACACCAGACTGTTGTCTGACCCGAAGTTTTTTTTTTCCCCTTAAACTCTTGGGCACTCATTTGAGTAGGTCGGGAGTAAGTGATTTTAGGTTTCCAGTTAGACGAATAAGCTTCTAGAGATGTGCAGGAGGCAATCAACTATTGAGAACTTTATCTATTTCCGCTGTGTAGTTTGGTTTTGTCTATTTGGATGTAATTGGCCAAGTATTTGACTCTAATCAACCAAGTGGGCATCTCTATATGTTGCTCTTGGAGTATTTTGTAATAATTATATTTTCTCTGAACATGGGATTACAATTACGATTATGTAATGAATATGCAATATCATTTGTGAAATGAGATATGAAAATTTGTTATTAAACCATGTTGAAAATTTTTCATATTCATGTGCTTCTGATTATTAATATAATTAACATAGCTGTATTTTGTCGTCAAGAATTAATAACTATGGATAACTGCAGCATCTGTAGCAGTTTGTTTTGGGCCTCGGAATGGGGGATGTTACACAGAGATAACCTTTAAAATCCATGAAGTCACCCACCACCAAGTTGCATGAGTAATCACCACCGACCTATTTTGACCACTGCCACCGACATGATTTTCCACCATCAAACTTCGTCCAAATCTCACATGACCTATTTTGTGGCTCCCTTGGACCTCTAAGAGAAATATACTTTAGTCGCATCACGTTTTGAACACTTTCTCCATCGATTTGCACAAAACGACGGCTGATTTCTAACTACACTAAAACGACTTAAAAAAGCATCAAACAATCACATGCATATGTCACGTGACATCTAAACATCATATACATCCAAAAAAAATTATTTAAGATCTAGCCGTGAGCAAAATATTATATATTGAACAATGACAGTTTTTTTATTTTCATATATAAATATAACCATCCAATTTGACAACACAGTTATATACAGATTCGTTATATCGACAACTATCTAGCAACCTATAATATGATACAATAATTGGTTATAATATCATATGAATTGGTAAATGTGATGAATACATTTAACCAAGGCCTAATGTTCACACATTGAAACATTGATGAGAACTCCATAGTTCCTATCACAATCCAGAAGATGCTAGCACTGAATTGGTGTCCACCGGCTATCGAACAGAAGTATTTTGATATGTTTTTGGCTTGGATTTTTGTAGTTGGAGAGAAGGTGATCTCTAGCCAAAAACAGTAGAGGAAATGGTGAAAAAAATCAGGTGATAATTTAAGGTACGGTGCATTAGATATAGGAGGAAAGATGTAGTGAAATTCGGATTGTATCCTTGTATTTCTCCTTACCACTTCTTCCTTTTAACCTAATCAAAAGTCCTCCCCTAAACCCAATAATTGGCTAGCCATATCATGATTCCTTTAGACGAAATTTTCATGCCCCATATGGGCCTCAAACCTAGTCCAACCTCGAACAAAAAATGCTGCATTTAAATCCAATTTAAACGCGTACCGATATCGTAAATCGGTCAGTGTATTTATAACTATTATAAACACACCGTATAATATTGTTCAACGCACATCAAATAAAATTTTATAATTAATATTTCGTAAATATTAATTAATTTATAACGATTATAATTTAATTAAATCGGGTGATAATAGGAGTATTCATCATTTCGATTGTGTGACTCTTGGGAGAAATTCGATCAGCGATTAATATTGAACAATTCGGATATTAACGTTCACACTTCACTTAGTAGGTGGTGTGACATTATGGCTAAATTTATCGCTTAGTTGGTATCGGTAAAATCCAGTTTGACTTTATTAAGTGTTACCTGGTAGTGACAATTATATATACCAATTCTCTTCGTCAAAACTATATCACTTTGGACTTATGGAATGACGTAATGGCCAAAACTCCAATATCGTCTATATTCAATATTATAGTCCGAATACAAAGTCCTTAGTTCAATAATAATAATTATTATTAACCAAACTACTCTGACCAAATATTTTAACTTTGAGTTGACTTCAGTTGATCATGATACTAACCTCATATAACCGAGTAGACGAATCCTCTCTTGAATTGTGTTTCACTTCCAATACTTCACTCGACACAATTATGGTCACACGATGGACATCGTGCTATGATTTAACCATAATCAAAGCGAAGCTTTCATATTGAAGATCAACATTTTTCTCAAGCCAAGAGAATTGTGTAAATTAGTCATATCGATATTTTTTTTGTTTTATCTTCGTTATATCAACCAACAGAAAACTATCGAGTGAGTCATTTCAAACTTACCCAATAACTATCAGTATGTAACCTTTGGTGCCTCTAGCAGTTATGAGTTATACAATGCCCAACACCTGGAGAGCGTTATGTACTCTAGTCTCAAAGAATGCATCGATATCCAGTCTCGATGCATTTTAACTAGGAATATTTAAAATAATGTATTTATTATAGCATGATACAATACCCATATTACAGTTATTTATCATTACTATCACAAACACAATGTTTATGGATTTTCTGTTAAATATATTTTAATTAAACATTTAATTTATTTATAACACAATATCACAAATATATAACAGAAAGAAAAACACATTTATTACGGATGAGAATTGATTACAGAGTTAAAATTTACAATAAATTAGAGAATTGCCCCTAGGGCATACTCCTAACTCTATCACTTATCACTTGTGGTAAGCAAGAAAATGACGGTGAAATTATGTCAAAAAACTACAGGATTGGACGTAGAATTGGATATCTGAAATAGTATAAAATCTTAACGTCGTTGCTTTGCACTATCTGATTATCTACTTATGTTTTTTATTCTATTACTTATTTAAGTGGATAACTTAAAGGTTTACAAGTAGTTTTCTAAAAGGGTTGATATACACTATTCAACCCTCTGCCTGGCCCTCTAATGTATTAATGGCCTTAAAATCCATTCTACATCAGTGTGTTTGAGTATTCTACATCCCACATTTGGTTAGAGCACATGGTTTTCAAACGATTCATAATCTGAATTTTGAAAAAGATAAATGGTAAGTGATACTAGTAACACTTTTGTAGAGAGTCAATCTACCACCAGACCACCGCATTTAATGGTAGTAATTATGCTTATTGGTTTTGTAGGATGAATATTTACTTATAGTCAAATGGATTAGATATTAGGATTATTGTACAAATTGATTACATTGAACCACAAATAGATTATGCACAGTGGACCATTGTAGAAAAGACAGAAGCGCCCAATAATTCATAAGCTACAAATATTGTATTCTATGCTTTAGGTAAAAATGAGTTTAATAGATTATCGGTCTGTAAAAGTGCATAAGCAATCTGAAGGACTCTTCAAATCACACATAAAGGAACTAGTAAGGTTAAACAAACCAAAATATATGTATTAACCAATCAATTTTAATTTTTCAAAACAAAACAAAATTAATCTATATGTGACATGAATTCAAGATTTTAAGATATTTTGCATGCATTAGTATCATTAAGAGAGATTTATTCTAAAGAGAACCACATTAGAAAGACCCTAGATTTACTTTTCGATAAATGGGATCATAAGACATTGGCTATCGAAAAAGAAAATGATATTAGTACTATGAAAGCAAAAGATTTAGTAGAAAATCTTATGTCTTATGAAGCATAGTTGTAGGCTAGAAAGGAAAATCAAGCAAATGAGAAGAAATCATTTGCATTCAATGTTACAAATGATAATCATAGTTCAGATGATGATGATGAGGAAGCACTTTCATGATCGGGAATTTTAAGAAATTCTTGAAATACAAGAAAGAAAATGAACAAACTTTAAAAAACTGACAATTATACAGATAATACTTCTAATAACGGAAATGTAGCTAAGTGTTTCGAATGTGAAAAAGTTAGTCATTGGAAAAGAGGTCGTCTGAATCTAAAGAAATCAAAGTACTCTTCAAATACCGACACTTTCAACAAGAAGAAGAAATAGACATTCAATGCAACATCGGATAATTCAGACAAATCATCAAACTGACATTGAACCAGAAACTGAAAATGACAACATGTGCTTAATGGAAAATTATGAACAGGTATGGGATTATAAAGAGAAAATTACGAATGTTTAAAATGACGTGCACAAGGGATATTAAATGCTTAGGAAATGGTTAAAAAAACAGATTAGCGAAGTAACAAGCGGCACATATCTGAAGCCTGGCTTATCACATCTCTACCCACTTCCCTACTGACCCGTCTACTAGCAATTTGATCAAGTTTTGTTGCCGCACACGCTCTATAATTGGCTCACAGTTTCACACATTTTGCATCCTATTGTAGTACATGATCACATTTCTATCATGTGATCTATACACATTCTTCTACTCTGCTACTTCTTATTGATGAGTTTCCCTGCCACGTCTTCCCTTATTAATGCTCACTCTTCTCCATTTTTAAGCACATTTCTATGTTGTTATGCTACTGCATGCGTTCGTGTAGCCTGTGCATTGCTCCCCTTGAGGCAATTTTGTTCAACAATCATGCCACCGTTTCAGCTCAGCAAACAAGTTACAATTCTTGTCCTATCGATACCCCTCATTGCTTCAGCGATCATGCTTTCATCTTCCATGTACAGTAATAAAACCATGCCTAGACCATTTAACTCATCTATAGTTTTAATTTTGTGTATTTTGTTTACTAGTTATCACTTGTGTCGATCATCTATGCAATGGCCCCATATTATTTATTTTCGCTAACGTGTTGTATCGTCACCCATCAAATGCGTTCATGATTTTTCTTTCTTTCATATATATTCAAATAACGAGTCCTCTCTCTTTACAGAGATAACCACTCTTTCATAAATAAAAAAATAGATTAGATGAGGTAGATAGATTAAAAATGTTTATGAAATGCTTACCGATCAAAATAATGTCTAGAATATGAGATTTAAAGACTCAATGGACTTGATGATGAAAATGATTTGAAACTAAAAGGTTTCAAAAAACTAGAAAGTGCAAACGAATTTCTAAACAGAGGATCTTTCAATCAAAAGAACACCAGTTTGAATGACAAAATTATCTCTAAACAATGTTATTCTGAGCTATAACAAGGATATCGATAAGACGAAAAATGATGTTGATAAATTTAACAAAAGGGAAGATAATTTAGAAAATGTATTATTTTCATCTAAGCCTTCAAATAATAAACATGGACTTAGATATAACCGAAGCCTAAACAGAAGAAAAATACTACTCAAAGGACTAAAGTTGTTAAGGTTACTAAGTTCAAACCAAACTAAGACAATTAAGATTAAAACCTCTGAATTTTTTTATTAATATATAGTTCCTATAAATTTGGATAATAATAAGGAAGAATACATTTATAGTTTTATTAATAAAGTTCATATGTCTAGAGATTATATTTTCAAATGGTATTTAAACTTTTCATGGGTTTGCCTTCTAAAAAACTAACCTCACGGACCCCAAAAATTAAACGTAGTACTAGTGTGCATATTTTTTATAATTTTTTTAGGTACCAAAGAATATAAGAAATACTAAGATGAAGAAATGGATATTGGGTATCGGATGTAACGATCTGGAATTTCGGACACTTCGTATTTAAATATCCGAATTATTTAAATATTTGAATCTTGGATTTAGTGTGGTAAAAGTGATTTTATAACTTTGTTAACCCTCTTTTAATTAATGAGTAATGGTAAAAAAACTTGTTTTTGAAAACTGTTTACAAAAATAAATAGTTCGAAAAAATATCGATAATGTGATCGAAAATCTTTTTATCGATAAATGACTTTTTAATAGAAGCTATTCGAACTTGTTGTGCTTGCTTAGAATATCAATGTGCCATTAGTTAGCAACTAAAATTATTTTGTGTGTTATGGTTAACTAAATATGAATAGTGAAGAGATTAAGGAATCGATTAGAGGAGAAAATATTTTGGTGAATAGTAAAAGACATTTGTTTTTGAGTATGAGGTGGAAAGTAGGCATGTGAGTGGGAGGCTCTTTTGTGGCTGGCCATAGAAGTTTTGGGTAATGGTAACCTCTTGTTATAGCCTATTTAATAGTCTTTTAAGTTCACAAAGTCCATTTGCAAAACTATGAACAAAAATCACAAGTCTACATGCTCCTTTCTTTCCTTTTTAACTTTCTAAAACCTAAGCACATCAAGATCAAACTCCATCAAACTTTGTCAAATGTCCTAACATGTCATAGGAAAAATGAATATCAAGTCAAAGACGGAAGAAGATGAAAAACGGGGCACCCCAAATTTGGTCGTGAGCAATAAAGTGGAGGTAGAGATGGCCGAGAACATGTTGAGGCTAAAGGTGGGATCTTTTGGTTTTTTGGTTGAGGTTGGAAGAATTCTTGCGTTTGTGAAGGCTTGTGCTTGGATTTAGCATGGAATTGGATGAGTTTACTCACCATTGAAGAACTATATATTTTATTGTATATGTTTGTGCTTGAATATAAAGTTAAAGTAAAGTATGAACTAATAATGCTATAACTTCGGACCCACTTGCTTTTGAAAGCAAATGATAACTCTATATTGTATATCATCACTTCTAGTACCTTCTAAAACGTGTAACATGTCCTTGACTTTTTTTTACATGTTTGGTTTGGTTGTGTGTGACATTGAAGTGTTTTTGAAAATATTTGAAGCGAGAAAGGTCGCTATAAGTGCACTTTGGAAGTTCTTGTGTTTAACTTACTTAAGATGGTTATATGTTAATATATTGTGAAAGTATATATTTTGGTTGTGCTCTACATTAAAGTAGTGTATGGTACAACGAGGAAGTGGTTTGAAAAGTTATAGAACTTGTACAACAAAGTGGCAAAAGTTACAGCGAAAAAGGTTGCTATATGAGCACTTTGAAATTGCACTGTGTTTGGGGATTTTTAATATGATTTTCAAAGACATCTTTAGTGGTTTCTTTATTTTTTTTAATAAGTACTATATGTGTACTTCTTACTATAAAAATATCAAGGTTTAAATCATTTTAAAACTGGTTGAACGAAGTTGTAAAACTTATAACGAAAAAGGTCGTTATATAAGCACTTTGAAAATGCCTTGTTTTCGAGAATTTTAATATGATTGTGGAATATATTCATAGGGGTTTCTTTGCATGGTTTTTAAGTAGTCTGAGTACACTACTTATTGTAAAAAGCTTATCTTAAAAACCTTAGTTTGAGTTGTGAAAACTGGTCCAACACTTATGCAATTTTTCAAGTGTACTATGTCCAGTAGCACTTATAGCACTTTTAAATGTTGTCTTCGACCCACAGGATTTTAGGTTATTAGACCGTTTTGTGTTGTGTATTGTTTAAAGCAAGTTTTGTGATTTTAAATGGGTTTAAAATGATATTTATGTTTATTATCTTTATGAGAACTTTTTAGTAAAGTTTAATAGCATGTTTTAAAGTATTTTGAAAGTGGTTTCAAGTTTAAATATATTTATATTAATTATTTATGAAGTTTTAAAGTAAAGGGTTTTACGTATATAAAACATGCTTTTTATGATTTTTGTTAAATTTGAAAATTTGTTGTTTTAGATAATATTATATATATATATAACATATTGATAAGTATTTAAAAGTGTATATATATAAGTTTGGAAAAGGAAGTAAAATATTTTATAAAAGGATAAGTGGTTTTGGTTATAACATTTTAGTTATAATAAATGGTTTTGTGAAGTTATTGAAAAATGTATTATCATGTTAATAAGTATTCTTAAATCTTTAAAATGAATGTTTTATAGGTAATATTGAGTATAAAAGTGTTTTGGGTTTGTAGTGACAATGTGTTAGTAATATTTGTCTTTAACCCTTTGGATTATACTTATAATTATAATTAGATATTTAAAAAGAATGTTTTAAAGGTAATTATAAGTGAAACAGTTTTAAGTTTGTAGTGACAATTTTAGGTAACATTTGTCTTTAACCCTCTTGAATAGACTTGTGCATGTACTTAGATCTTTATAAATGAGATTTTAAAGATTAATGACAAGTATGGAATATTATGGAAAAGGATTATATAAAATAAAGACTTAAATTATAAAAAAGAAGGGGTTTACAGTAACAGTGTTTAAATAACATTTTTTTTTAAACTCTTTGATTATATTTTAAAATAAGAAATTTTGTTAAAGATTTGTGAATATTTTTATACCATTTGAGATAAGTACATGAATGTTTTCTTAAGTATTGAAAAAAGTATAAACGAATAGCGAAATAGTGGAACATATATATATCTTATATAAAGGTATCTCAAATATATATACAAGTAGAAAAAGGAAGTAGAGAGAAGCGTCACTTATTCATATGGTTTGAGATCCCTTGGGGATGACTCATTCGTTTGAATCATCTCTTGCTTTTAGAACAAAAGTATTCGAGATCCCTGGAAAGGACTCCTATATATAGTTAACTTACTTCTCAAGGAAGTAATTATTTGATAAAAGAAGTTTTAATAAATAAAAGGATTAATTACATAAAAAGGGGATCAGAAAATGCTTATGTGACTTAATGGTGCTTTGTCTGACTTAATTTTGCTTTGTGTGAATTAATCATGCTTTATGTGTTTACTTATCTGTTGAAAGTATTTAATCGTGTACTTAACACTAAAAAGCCGACAAAGTAGGCATGTTCTATCTATGAGAGTTAAGAATGATATTCAAGTAGAGTTCAGAAACAAACAGTGATCTAACCTGCTGGCTTCACTCTTGATAGAGGGATAGTGTAAGTTGAGAAGGTTGGAATCGTGATAAGTATACAAGACTTGGTTTCCATATGCAATCGTTCTCATTGTTATTGAATTATAACAAAATTAACTTAGGAAATATCTTGAAGAAACACGAGAATTACACGGTATGGTTATCCACTCGATGACACTATACCCTATACATAAACTCGTCTTGCTCTTCTAGGACAAAAGATAAGGAAATCTGTCCGAATAAAAGATGTTCTCCACCTTTATGCATTGTTTGTTTATTTCTGAAAGGAAATTTGTCCGGATAGGAGATGGTCTCCACACTTATATGAGATGAATTGAAATCATAACCACTTCAAAACTGATATATGTGTTCTATGTTTTGGAAGTGGTTGTAAAGCGAAATGTCATAAAGTTGCACTGTCTATCTAAGGTTCAATCTAGGAGAGAGGTCGGCGTTAATATTTCGAACAATGCTATCATGTTGTACTATCTATCTTGAGGGTGATTCCAAGAGAGAGGATAGCGTTAGCATTCGTCGGACGACTTATACTGGAATCCATGGAGAGATTCAAGATCTGTTCAAGATGATGGAATCCATATAGAAATTCAAGATTTGTTTGAGTAATGAAGACTCATGCGTTGAGATGCTGAATGTAACTTCACCATCGAAAATGACAGAAACTAGAGTAGAATGCATAGCCAGTGGGTTTAGCTAACCCAAGGATATATTAGCTCTATTTCTAGAGATGCTTATAAATGTGCTTGGGGGCAATGATATTCAGTATCATGTGTACAAGCATGAACCAACTATGTTTACCATATGGTATATTTTATCTAGAGATATACGCTACTCGAAATGATATTTCTGACCCTTGTCAAGAGGCCCATTCTTGATGTACCGAGGGCACCTCCAACGAAAATCCATATGCGAACACACCTTGATGGTTTTGATTGTATACTTAATATGTTGTGTTGTACACGTGGCACGGCTATTTTATGATTTATTTTATACATCCTAGACACTATCTATTATATCACCATATATACTTATTACTAGTTTGGCTCTTTTGATGGGAAAAACATTCTGATGATTCGGTTGGTCTCATAAGGTGCTGTTACATTTTACATATGTTTCTTGAGTATCTCACACTAGGTTTATGTCTGACTCGTGGTTTTATCTCTTCCTCAATTCATTGGGTGCTCTTTCAAGCAGTTTGAGAAAGACAGATTTTCGTTGATATTCTTTGAAGCTCGAGGAGATCAGTTGGATGCTTTCGCCTATCATATTATTCTTATTTCCGTTGCACTACTAGTATGTATATATCAGCATTTGTGAGAATATGCCGATATAACTGCCTAGGCTGATTGATATTATATGTTATCATTCTGTTGTGTTCTTTTCTTTCTTATTCTTATTCTTTCTGCCTTTTCTTTTTACCTTAACAACCTTCCTTTTCGACACTTGGGTGTTCGATATATGAATACCGTGGATGTATTAGTGTCGACATTTGTGCGTCGAAAAGGCAGATCATAACAATGGATGTTGAAAGCATATGATGGGAAATCCATAGATACTAAGAGATATACAAAGACAGTGGAATAGTGAACTTCAAAGAAAATTCAAAAGAGTATGTTATTGGCATCGACAACGTTGGTAATTTTGAAACTCCCCTTATTTCTGGTATTTTGCTTGTTAAAATTTTTAAACATAACTTATTTAGTATAAGCAATTTGTGCTATAGTAATTATACAGTATGTTTCAAAAAGAACTCATGCATTATTTTAAATCAAAATTTAAGAATTATTTTCAAAAGGAAATTTTTTTATTGCATAAAAATATTGTGTCTTAATTTCATTATATTGTCTAGAATATATATATATATATATATATTGTTAGGAACTGGAGATAGTGGTTTTGATGACAACAACCTTTGTAACTTATTTTATTATAACTTATATACTAACACTATTGTCTAGATATATATGAATGTTATTATGCAGGATATATATAAGGCAGGTACTGATTATTGAAGACTATACAGTATAAAGATCAAGAATGAAGAAATCAAGTTTGAAGACCCATGAGTATCAAGATCAAGATTTTAAGATAAGTGTCTAGTTTTGTTAAAACTTCATAATAGCATGGAAATCTTCCAAATTTCATTTGGGATGGAACCCATTTCTACCTTCTTAGTGGCATACAAACCCACGACAAGTAGCTTACAAACCTACGACAAGTGGCTTACAAACCCACGAACATCCTGATTTTGTACAAGTTCTCGAGTCCTGATGTGATGAGATATTCTACAGGAAGAAGCTTGCAAAACTACTTCAAAATGATTTTCAAAACTGCTTTTCAAAATGTTTTAGCCTTAAAAATTATCTTTTCATATGATTTTCAAAAGGATGTTTTAGCCTTAAAATATTCTTTGTTTTTGTTTTTAAATAAACTCTTGTTTTAAACTTCGTTTGTTTTTAAACTATCCTCTGATTTTTAAATATTCTTTTATAATATATATATACTTGCGATTTAAAATCAAATTTATATATACATTCTAAAAATATATTTTTCTACTCTTCTTTATTTTAAATCATAGGAAAATTAGTTTATTTTACTCCAGAATCATTTCATCTTGCTTTCCTTTCAATACCATTTTCAAAACAAATTTTACATTGTTTTTAACTAAGGGATGTCGACATCATGGGATACCCCATGTCGACATGGTGGTCGTTAAATTCAAAAGTTTCAATTTTCAAAAGAAGTGTCTATTCGTTTAAATCTCTTCACGAATGGTTATGACCGTTACTGGTCTATAAATAGCCTTCACAAACGAATCTTTTAACCAACTATTTTATTATTTTCTTCACTCCTTCTTCTCCACAAATCCATATTCTAAAATTTTCATATTTTTAAGATCGTGCCGAAATTCTGCCGAATTCTCAAGTGAATCAAATTAGAATCTCATTCTTGTTTGATTCTCTGCCCTCTCTCGAAGATCAAAGTGCTATTCAGAGTTATAGGATCAATTTGTAATCAAAAGTTTATCGAGTCTCTCTATAAGGTGTGGTTGTGCGCCTGGAAATCAATTGGGTGATCTTGTGTCCCGTAAATCAAGAGAGTTTGCCCCAGACTCGAAGACAGGAGGGTACCTCAAGGCCTTTAGAAATTGAGGATTGTAATCTCGACATTGGTATAATAAAAATCTATACGAGGTGTTTGCCTTGGTGCAGGACTGGACGTAGGGTAACTCCGAACCAGTATAAAATCCGGTGTGTTCTTTCCTTTTACTGCTTTTTATTTACTTTCTGCATCTGTGTTTGATTCTGTGATTGTTCTATGATTAAGTTCTACACTTGTTTATATCATAATTTTTAAATTAGTCCATATAAGTCTTAGAATCCATTAAACACTATTCACCCCCCCTCTAGTGTTAAATTAACCTTAAGATCCTTAATCCGCACTCTCTTTCATATATATATATATATATTAACATCCCCCTACTTGGAGGCCCAAAACTAACGGCTACGGATGCTGCAATCATCCATAGTTATTAATCTTCGGCGTCCAAATACGGCGGTGTTAGAATCATTGCTACACACAAACACATGAATATGGAAAAAATTTAAAACATCAAACAAGTTCACATTCGATTTCAAAACATTTCCAATTCTTTACCTAATCCCATAATCGTCAACCACGTTCAGAGAAAATATATTTATTATAATATACGCAAAGAAAGACATATGATGATGCCCCCTTGGATGATCAGAGTATATACAAGCAATATAACAACTTTGTCATTACAAATAACACAGTGGAATCAAATAAAAGAAAACTCTATATAGCTATCATGCCTCATGCATGTCTCCGGAGGCTTTATTTGTCTAATGAGGTACCTGTAAACCTCAAACTCTCAAACTACTCAAAATCAATTGAGTACCCGAGGTTTATGGGGAAAACACAAAGTTCGAGTCAGACATAAATCCTGGTATGAATAATAATCTACCATCTCAAATCATTTAGATATCTAGTGAGACCATGCCGCTTAGTGGAATGGGTTTTCCCCTCACTAGTATCCTAAAACCTTTATAAAACCATATACTATGCTCCTGCATCCACAATAGTTAAAACATAGTCATTTCAAAATATTATAATGATATGCAAACATATTAAAACATACTGGATTTTCCATCCTATGTTTAATTGACTCCCTGTCATATTTATAGTTTCTAAGGTCACTATTACCTATTAGTTTTCATGGGCTTACTAATAACCATTATAAAATAAATGGACTCCTTGTCCAATTTTATAGTTTTCATGGATGCATTATGAACTTATTGGCCCCTGCTAATTAACTTAATTAATTCATGTGTTCCCCTGAACCTATTGGTAGCTCCAATAACTTCTCTATTATCCTAGTTATCATGGGTTGACTAGGAACCTATTGACAATTGTCAATAACTTAATCTGGATATAGTTTCATGGGTGCACTACAAAACAATTGGCCCCGGCCAACCTCTCTTTATAACATAGTTTTCACGGGATCACTATGAACCCATTGGTAATTCCAATAACTTCCTAATCATAGTTTTCATGGGATCACTCTGAACCTATCTCCCTAACAACTTCCATATTTAGGCATCCTATATTCTGGTCTCCCTGACCTCTTCGATGCAATTCTACCCATCCAAGAGTTTAATCAATTTATATTCACTACTGCGTTAACCTAGCGGGTTCTTCTACCCTTTATCCCCAAAATGCAGTTATGGTTCCGTTATAGTGTGAATATATTTAGATTTGAAGAAGCAAACATAATTACAAAACAATACCACTCCTGTGGGTTTAATGTCCTTGAAACACTTTTCATATAAAACATGGTTAATCTCTTTAACCTATAATTTTATCAAGGAAAGCTGCTTCTTAAAATCATTTCAAAACTCCTTTAATCCAGCCATGGGTTTTTACTTTAAAAATGAGTTTGGGTTACAAAAACTTTCGAAGCCTTCGAAACCTTGCTTTCGACTTCATTGGATACCCTCCTTCGAAAGCATATAGATTTATCTTCCAAACATCAGGCTCTTGCCTTTCAAACACTTTTAAAACTTTCTTTCGAAACCTTTCAAACGTATTAAAGCAATAGCATTTAATCATTTAGAAGTATAGCTTCAAAACCAATTGAAAGTACCCCTTTCGAAACCATTGGAAGTAACCCTTCTGAAACAATTGAAAGTCCCCCATTCGAAACCATTGTAAGTAACCCTTCCGAAATCATTGAAAGTCCCCTTTTCAAAATCATTAGGTTTATACTTAAAATATTATTTGGATCAAAGTGAATATAGGTGAAAGTATCTCTTTCGAAACAATCCTTTATCATATAAAAATGTTGGAGAAAACATGATGGTGTCGAGACCATCCTTTCGAAAGCTTAAAACATCTGGGTAAAATATTGGAAGGTTGGCTTCGAAATACCTTTCGAAACCATTGCCTTTGAAACCCCTAACTCCTTTTGAAAACTATAGGAATTGGCTTGTATTTATAAAAACACAAAGTACCTTTGACAGCATTGATGTCTTCAATACCATCAAAAGACTTAAAGTTACAAAAGGGTTTCGACTTGGTTGAAACTACCCCTTCTGAAAGCTTCAATTTCTAAAACTAAGTAACTCTTTCGGAAGCTACTTCTTTAAAAAGGCGGCGGCTCTCCTTTGAAAACTTGTTTTGAAATACCCTTTTGCAAGCATTGGTTATGAGTCCTTCGAAACCTCTTTGTAAACAGGCAAGCGCTTTTCTTTAGAAAATAAACCAAAGACCTCGACCCCTTCGAAAGCTATGTTTCAACACCCTACCTTCCGCCTTTCTTCAATCTCCTGCATACCATCTTTGTGATACCTTGTGTATTGGTTTCGGCGTAGTAGGTTTCGACTAGGTTGAAGGCAGAAGCTCTATATTGAAAGGTACTTCTAAAGTAGGTGAAACCAACTTTTCTGGAAAAACCTGGTTTAATCCTAATTAAAGTAAACTGTTTTCTAACTAACCTGCCACGTGTAAACACTAGATTGGTTGCCTTAACTTTTCAAATTCTTTACTAAGATAATTGCCGCTAATTTTAGATCTAAACCATGGTTAATTTAATCAAATAAGCCCTTCCATTTAGTAAAACCAATATTGCAAAGAAGTCCCTCTTCTAAAATAATTTAATTTGCATAGCAAATCACTTTGGAAAAATACCCAAAAATTTCAGATATTCACTTTAATCATGTTATCGAACATATCAAAATTTCAGACCCAAATTCTTAATATATTTTCCGAAATAAATTTATAAACCAAATAACCATATTTTCCTTTGAAAATTCATAACAATCTTTCCATAGCATGAAAAATTATCAAAATTAAAACTCAACTCCAAAATCATGTTTTATACAACATAAAAAATTTCCATGGCATTTAAACATCAATATAAATTGATTTTTCCCTAAAACCATGTATATTCCTATTTAAACAATTTTGTTTAAATTAAACAAACTAATATTCAAGCATATCATTATCCAATTCATCATAAAAACGAATTCACCCTTAAATCCGAAAACATATGATTCAAAACAAAATAGAGATGAAATTATTATTTACCTTGATTTGGATAAGGAGATTAGATTGAGATTGATTTCCCCTAAGCTTGATTCTCTAGCTTTTAATTGAATTCCTCTTTCTTAATGGTCGAGCCTTCTTTAAGCTTTTGGTAAGCGTTTTTCAAAATGACATGAATGGGAATGTAATGGTAGGAACGAGAATATATAAGGGTAAGGGTTATGGGTGGCAAATTCCTAATATACCCTTATGTAATTTAATTAACCTAAAAACCATTCTTAAGCCCATTTATTTTTTTTATTAGGCACGGTCTTAATTAGATTTATTCAAATCTCAACCCAATTATCATTTAACATTTACATTATTTTATTTTATTTGTCTAATTAAATCTCCTGAATAATGTTATCAAAAATTAGGGGTGTTACAGGCTCCCCTCCTTAAAGAATTTCATCCTCGAAATTCAGTAAGGACTAAATACTAAACATAGCAATCATCTGTAACGACTCCTAACAACTATACTAGTCTACCTGACTAGGAATTATCTATATAAATCTAATATAGACATACCCTCAAATCAAATCAGGATTAGTATCTCGAATTCTGTCCTCTGTTTCCCAAGTACAGGCATTCTCGTTGTCGCTCCACAAAACTTTCACCAACTTGACTGTCTTGTTCCTCAATCGTTTCTCATCTCTCGCAACTACCCGAACATGTTGTCTAACAGAAGTCAAATTAGGCTCTATTACTTGATCTTCCAACCCTATCGGAGGAATAGTGGCTTATGGACCATGTACATACTTGCAAAGATGAGACACATGAAATAAAGTATGGAAACCTGCCATACTGCTCGGAAACTCTACTCTATATGCGAGCTTTCCAAACCTTTCTATAATCTGGAATGGACCAACATATCTCGGTGCCAGTTTCCCTGACTTCCCAAATCGTACCACACCCTTCATCGGTGATACCTTAATGAAAACCCTGTCTCCCACTGAGTACTCTAGGTCTTTACACCTCTTATCTGCCTAACTCTTCTGTCTGGATTGAGCTTCCTTCATCCTTTCTCGGACTCAATCTTCTCTGACGCCTCCCTAACCAAATCGGGACCTAAGACCAATATGTCTCTAGTCTCCAACCAACATACTGGTGATTTGCATGGCCTTCCGTACAAAGCTTCAAAGGCGCCATTCCTATACTAGTTTGGTAACTATTATTATAGGAAAACTCAACCAAATGTAGGTGATCCTCCCAAGATCCACCAAAGTCCAACACACAAGCTCTCAACAAATCCTCGAGCACCTTATTGACTCTCTCTGTCTGCCCATCCATTTGAGGGTGATAAACGGTACTCATCTTGAGCTTAGTGCCTAACACATCCTGCAGACTCTTTTAGAATTAGCTAGTGAATAAAGCATCTTTGTTGCTAATTATGCTATTAGGAACTCCATGAAGTCCAACAATGTTATTCATGAACAACTTTGCCAAAACAGGTGTCGTTCTGGTCGACTTTACTGGAATGAAATGAGCACTCTTGGTCAACCTATCCACAATGACTCATATACTCTTATTTCCTCTGCTTGACCTTGCTACCCATCTACAAAATCCATGGATATCGAGTCCCATTTCCAAACTGGAATCTCTAGAGGCTGAAGCAACCCACTCAGCTTCTGATGTTCAGCTTTCACTTGTTGACAGTTAGCACACTACCTAACCCACAAGCCAACATCTCTCCTCATGTCTTCCCAATAGAAGCTTCTCTTCATATCTTGATACATCTTGGTCCCTCCAGGATGAATCGCAAACTTGGATCAATGACATTCCTTAAGAACTTCTTTCTTCAAGTTCTTAACATTTGGAACACATAATCGTCCCTTCTTTCTCAACCATCCTCTCTGGTCAAGACAAAAATCTTTCAAATCATCGACTTCAGTTCCAACCTCAAGTCTTCTAATCCTATCGGCTAATAATGGATCCTCCCTCTGCTTAGAAGCAATTCTCTCGATCAATGCTGGTCGAACTTCTAAACAGGACAACATGGCAGTACTCTGACTAGAACTAGCAGTCGACCTTAACTGTACACCACAACTGGCCAAGGCTTCTAAATCCTTCCATTCTGCCAACATAGCCAACACCACATTTTGGTGTCTTCTGTTAAGAGCATCAGCCACTTTATTACATTTTACTGGTGTATACTCTATACCAAAATCATAAGTAGCTAAAAACTCAAGCCACCTCTGCTGTCTCATATTCAACTTCTTCTGAGAGAATAAATATCTTAAAGACTTATGATCGATATACAACTCAAATCTCTCTCCTAAGATAATGTCTCCAAATCTTCAAGGCAAAAATTACCGTAGCCAACTCCAAGTTCTAAGTAGGATATCTTACTTCATGCGGTCTAAGCTGCCTAGATGAATAGGCAATGACTTTGCCCCTCTGCATCAACAATGCTCCAAATCCAGTCCCATATGCATCAGTATACACCACCAACCCTTGGTTTCCGTCTGGAACTACCAGCACTGGTGCATTGGTCAACAAATGCTTCAACTTAAGGAATGCTCCCTCACATTTGTCAGGCTAAACAAACTTCACCTCCTTCCTGGTAAGGATAGTCAAAGATGCTGCTATCCACGAGAAATCCTTAATAAATCTCCGTTAAAAGCCAGCAAGTAAAAGAAAACTTCTAATCTAGGTCACCATCTATGTTCTCTTCCAATTGTTAACAGCTTCGATCTTATCTGGATCGACTGAAAATCCTTTCTCTAAAGCCATGTGACCAAGGAACTTAACCTCTTTCTTCCAAAAATGACACTTGGAAACTTTGCCTTTAGCTGATTCTGCTTCAGCGTCCCGAGCACCACTCTAAGATGATCTTCATGTTCTCTTTCATCCTTAGAGTATACCAAAATGTCATCTATAAACACCAACACGAATCGATCCAAATACTCTCGGAAGACTCGGTTCATTAGATCCACAAAGAAAGTAGGTGCACTCGTTAACCCGAAATGGCATTACCAACCACTCATACGAACCATACCTAGTCAGAAATGCTATCAAAAGAATGTTGTCCTCCACCACTCTCAACTAATGGAACCCTGTCACCAAATCCAACTGGGAAAACACTCTGGCTCCACTCAACTGATCAAATAGATCATTTATCCTCGGCAGAGGGTACTTATTCTTTATCGTCCTTTCGTTCAACTTACGATAGTCGATACACATTCTTAACGACCTATCTGGTTTCTTCACGAATATCGGGACCGCTCCCTAAGGCGAACTGCTTGGTCTAATAAAAAATTTTTCCTTCGAGATCCACTAAATACACCTTCAATTCCTTCATCTCAGTTGGTGTCATCCTGTTAGGTGGTCTACTTACAGGTTCAGCTCCTGGCACAAGATCTATCTGAAACTCAACAGCTCATTTTGGTGGTAGTCCTGTGACTGGCTCAAAGACATCTGCAAACTCTCTTGCTATTCGAACCCGACTTAGCACTTCTCCCACTTCCATTGCACTTAACAAAGCACAACTACTCCGATCATAATACTTTATGGAGACTATAATTCGGTTATGACTATCAGGATGTCTTAGTGATATCTCCTCATCCTGGCAAAATATCCTGGCCTCATACCTTCTCAACCAATCCATACCCAAAACGATTCTGAAATCTACGAAATTGAAAACGTACAGACTGCATGCAAAATTATGACCAAACAAATCAAGTTCTAACTGATCATATCTCATCCCCAGAGTTGCATACCCTCCTATTGGATTCGCTACCCTTAAGGAAGTAACAAAGTATGTGGGTTCTAAGCATAACCTATCAACCAAATACTATGATATAAATGAATGTGATACACCGGTATCAAATAGTACTCTAACTGGTATACTCTGAATCAAAAGCATACCTTCCACCACAGTCTTTCCCTTATCAGCTGCAGTTAGCTTAGCAGATGATCCAACAGCAAACTCTTTTCCCTGGTCCGCCCTGACTGGCTCTGGACACTGGTTCTTATAATGCCCAACTTGATCACAGTTGAAGCACTTCACATTCTTCTTATCTACAGCCTTCTTCCCCTTGCCTGACCGACACTCATGAGCATAGTGTCCCTTCTTGTCACACTTGAAGCACACTAAATTAGCCTTTTGCTTCTTGGCAGCATCCCCTTTCTGGGCTCCCTTCTTCTTAAAGAATTTCCTCCTTTCCCTGAGGACCCTGGGATTCAACTGGCTTCTCTCTAGCATAACCAGCCAGCATCTCTTCATGGTGAATGGCCATCTTCACCACCACATTACAAGGTTCTCAGATATGGGTCGTGGTCATTCTAGCAAGCTCAGATCTCAGTCCTCGAATGAACCTCTCATTCCATTTGATGTTAGTGTCCATAGCATATCCATATCAAGACAGCTCATCAAACTTAGCAGCGTACTCAATGACTGACATCTCTCCTCGAACTAAATCCATGAATTTCCTCATCATGCCGACTTAGCAACCTCAGATAGAAACTTCTGCTCAAACCTCCATCTGGAATAAACCCATGTCAATTCTTCCTCCGAAACTCCGGCAGTCACACTATTCCACCAATGAAGCGCAACCCCTTGCAACTTCCTAGAGGCCAGCCTCCTCTTTTTCCCATCATCCAATCTTAGATCAGTAAAGATCCTCTCACAGTGAAATAGCTAATTCTCAACTTCAACAACATCCTCCGTTCTAACAAACGGCTTTCCACTCAGACTGTTATAGTCTCTTCTCAACTTAGCATAGTTATTCCCAACTGGAGCCACATGATTAGCTCCTCCAACATTACTAGCAACCCCAGCTTAAAAAAGATTGGCTAACAACTAATACACCATCCCCGCATCTACTGGCGGATTTCCAGTACCAACATTGACCTCGGCATTTGGGTTAGCATTAGCCTGTCGACCTTGGTTCCTTCTGGTATTAGGTCGAGCATTTTCGTTGGTTGTGGTGCTTCCTCCACCTAGATTTCCTTTTCCTGCTTCCATATCCTCTTTCTCGTAAATCTTCCTACGAGCCTTAGTAAGATATAGAAGAACGGTCTAAGAGAGAAGGGAATACGTACTTATACATCAAATACAAGTACGTTACTATAGCGTTAACCCAAACACCGATCATATTTCTGACTCATTGGAATTATGTTTCAAAAACTTTTAGGTTTATCTTTTCTTTTAAATTTCATAAACCTATGCTTTGATACCAACTTGTAACATCCCTCTACTTGAAGGCCCAAAACTAGCGGCTACAGATGATGCAATCATTCATAGTTATTAATCCTCGGCGTCCAAATACGGCGGTGTTAGATTCATTGCTACATAGAAACACATGAATATGGACAAAATTTAAAACATCAAACAAGTTCACATTCTATTTCAAAACATTTTCAGCTCTTTACATAATCCATAATCATCAACCACTTTCAAAGTAAATATATTTATTACCATATACGCCAAGAGCGACATATGAAGATGCCCCCTTGGATGATTAGAGTATATACATGACATATAACAACTTTGCCCTTACAAACAACACAACGGAATCAAATAAAAGAAAACTCTATAGCTATCATGCCTCCTGCATGTCTTTGGAAGCTTTATTTGTCTAATGAGATACCTGTAAACCTCAACTCTCAAACTACTCAAAATCAATTGAGTACCCGAGAGTTTAAAGGGAAAACATAAACTTCGAATCAGACATAAAGCCAGGTATCAATATTAATCTAAATCATTAAGATATCTAGTGAGACCACGCCGCTTAGTGGAATGGGTTTTCCCCTCACTAGTATCCTAAAACCTTTATAAAATCA
Organism: Allium fistulosum; assembly: GCA_030737815.1. Classification (NCBI taxonomy): domain Eukaryota; kingdom Viridiplantae; phylum Streptophyta; class Magnoliopsida; order Asparagales; family Amaryllidaceae; genus Allium; species Allium fistulosum. Next base: position 94,760,349 of record CM060905.1, read on the forward strand.
TATACTATGCTCCTGCATCCAGAAAGGTTAAAACATAGTCATTTCAAAATATTATAATGATATGCAAACATATTAAAACATACTGGATTTCCATCCTCTATTTAATTGACTCCCTATCATATTTATAGTTTCTAGGGTCACTATTAACCTATTAGTTTTCATGGGCTTACTAATAACCTTTATAAAATATATGGACTCCCTATCCAGTTTCATAGTTTTCATGGGTGCACTATGAACCTATTGGCCCCTGCCAATTAACTTAATTAATTCATGGGTTCCCCTGAACCTATTGGTGACTCCAATAACTTCTCTCGTATCCTAGTTTTCATGAGTTGACTAGTAACCTATTGACAACTTTCAATAACTTAAGTCGGATATAGTTTTCATGGGTGCACTACAAACCAATTGGCCCCTGCCAACCACTCTTTATAACATAGTTTTCATAGGATCACTATGAACCTATTGGTAACTCTAATAACTTCCTAATCATAGTTTTCATGGGATCACTATGAACATGTCTCCCTGACAACTTCCATATTTAGGCATCTTATATTCTGGTCTCCCTGACCTCTTGGATGCAATTCTACTCATCCAGGAGTTTAAATCAATTTATATTCACTACTAGGTTAACCTTGCTGGTTCTTCTACCCTTTATCCCCAAAATGCAGTTGTGGGTCCATTATAATGTGAATATATTCATATTCGAAGAAGCAAACATAATTACAAAACAATACCACTCTTGTGGGTTTAATGTCCTTGAAACACTTTTCATATAAAACATAGTTAATCCCTTTAACCTATAATTTTATCAAGGAAAGCTTCTTCATAAAATTATTTCAAAACTCCTTTAATTAGCCCTGGGATTTTCCTTTAAAAATGAGTTTGGGTTACAAAACCTTTCGAAACCTTGCTTTCGACTTCATTGGATACCCTCCTTCGAAAGCATATAGATCTATCTTCAAAACATCAGGCTCCTGCCTTTCAAACACTTTTAAAAACTTTCTTTGGAAACCTTTCGAACGTATTAAAGCATCAGCATTTAATCATTTAGAAGCATAGCTTCAAAACCAATTAAAAGTACCCCTTTCGAATCCATTGGAACTAACCCTTCCGAAACAATTGAAAGTCCCCCTTTCGAAACCATTGGAAGTAACCCTTCCGAAATCATTGAAAGTCTCCCTTTCGAAATCATTAGGTTTATACTTAAAATATTATTTATGCCAAATTGAATATAAGCGAAAGTATCTCTTTCGAAACCATCCTTTATCATGTAAAAATGTTTGGGAAAACATGATGGTGTTGAGACCATCCTTTCGAAAGCTTAAAACATCTGGATAAAATATTGGAAGGTTGGCTTTGAAACACCTTTCGAAATCATTGCCTTCGAAACCCCCAATTCCTTTCGGAAACTATAGGAAGTGGCTTGTATTTATAAAAACACAAAGTACCTTTCGACAGCATTAATATCTTCAATACCATCGAAAGGCTTAAAGTTACAGAAGGGTTTCGACTTGGTTGAAACTACCCCTTCTGAAAGCTTCAATTTCTAAGACTAAGTAACTCCTTCGGAAGCTACTTCTTTAAAAAGGCGGCAGCTCTCCTTTGAAAACTTGTTTTAAAATACCCTTTCGTAAGAATTGGTTTCGAGTCCTTCGAAACCTCTTTGTAAACAGGCAAGCGCTTTTCTTTAGAAAATAAACCGAAGATCTCGACCCCTTGGGAAGCTATGTTTCGACACCCTACCTTCCGCCTTTCTCCAATCCATTGCGTACCATCTTTGTGATACCTTGTGTATTGGTTTCGGCTTAGTAGGTTTTGACTGGATTGAAGGCGGAAGCTTTGTGTCGAAAGGTACTTCTAAGGTAGGCGAAACCATCTTTTCTGGAAAACCTGATTTAATACTAATTAAAGTAAACCTTTTTCTAACTAACCTACCACGTGTAAACACTAGATTGGTTGCCTTAACTTTTCAAATTCTTTACTAAGATAACTGCCGCTAATTTTAGATCTAAACCATGGTTAAGTTAATCAAATACGCCCTTCCATTTAGCAAAACCAATATTGCGAAGAAGTCCCTCTTCTAAAATAATTTAATTTGCATAGCAAATCACTTTGGAAAAATCCCTAAAAATTCCAGAAATTCACTTTAATCATATTATCAAACATATCAAAATTTCAGACCCAAATTCTTGATATATTTTCCGAAATAAATTTATGAACCCAAATAACCATATTTTCCTTTGAAATTCATAACAATCTTTCCATAGCTTGGAAAATTATCAAAATTAAAAACCAACTCCAAAATCATGTTTTATACAACATAAAATTTTTCCATGGCATTTAAACATCAATATAAATCGGTTTTGCCCTAAAACCGTGTATATTCCCATTAAACAATCTTTTTTAAATTAAACAAACTAATATTCAAGCATATCATCATCCAATTCATCATAAATAAGAATTTACCCTTAAATCCGAAAACATATGATTCAAAACAAAATCGAGATGGAATTATTATTCACCTTGATTTAGATAAGGAGATTGGATTGAGATTGATTTCCTCTAAGCTTGATTCTCAAGTTTTTAATTGAATTCCTCTTTCTTAATGGCCGGCCCTTCTTTAAGCTTTTAGTCTGCGTTTTTCAAAATGACATGAATGGGAATGTAATGGTAGGAATGAGAATGTATAAGGGTAAGGGTTATGGGTGGCAAATTCCTAATATACCCTTATGTAATTTAATTAACCTAAAAACCATTCTTAAGCTCATTTAATTTTTTTATTAGGCATGGCCTTAATTCGATTTATTCAAATCTCAACCCCTTTATCATTTAACATTTACATTATTATATTTAATTTATCTAATTAAATCTCTTGAATTATGTTATCAAAAATTAGGACTGTTACAAATATTCTTTAAAAAGATTCTATATGGAAATTTATGAAAGAAAATATACTAATATCGGTAATATATGTCGACAGATGTGTCAATATATACTAAGTATTTTAGTTACTGAAACTCAAATTTTAACTTAGTTATCTTAAAATGAGCGAAAAATATAAGTTTGGTTTTAACTCTTTAAAAACATGCTTTTCAAACATTAAACTTATTTTCCTTTATTATTAATCTTTTCTCTTTAATTACCACATCATTCTTCATAAAAATGAACATGAACAAAATCATTTACAAAATAAAATCGTTTTAGTCTACCAAAAGAGCATTGAATGTAGTGCTTAAAAACCACAACATCTTGAGATAACCCAAAAACTCATGGTACATGAACACCAGCGATAATTCTCATCATTTTATATTTCATTTCTTATGCTCTTAAAGAGAGGATGAAAAATATGTTTGTTTGTTTAATTTTGCAAATTTTTAAATATTTTAGCAAAATATGTGTTTCATTTTTATATTTTGTATTGATTTTGATTCCCCTAGTGCTTGTTATTTACATATATTTATATACTAATTTATATACAAACTCTATACATATTATCTAGTTGCGGTTAAACAATTCTTTGCTACCCATTTTTGCTAATAACAATGGAGAAGAAAATGAATATACTAGGTAAAATGATAGGAGAGTGCAAAAAGTTAGGTGGTCATATATAAAAATGTTATATTTTATCTCTCGTGCATTTATATAGTTGTCGTCATCAAAAAAAGGATTGTTAATACCTTGAGTATTAATTTTGATGACAACAACCATATAAATATTACTACTAACTTTTCCTTAAGTTGTGCAGTATTTTCAAATATACTTGGAGATATTGTACAGTAATATACATGAAACTCAGTAAATGAAAGCAACCAGATGAGTTACATAATATGGAGTTTGATCAGGGCAAAGGAAATAAATAATTGACTTAAGATGAATAGAACACAAGTGCTTTGGCGACAAAGATAATTAAAATGTTTAGTAAGTCAACTGAGTCTTGGAATTTTGTTAAGGCCTAATAGCAAATATCCTTGAAACTATCGTTTCAGAACTTTATTTTAACCCGTAATATTTCATATAAACATATAATTTGAGTTTTAAGACGTGGAAAGTCAATTTGAAATATGTGTTTTGTAATGACCCGTAATTTTATAATTTTGAATTGGAATATTTAATTAATTTTAAATATTCAAATATAAGATTATTTTAGACAAATAATCATTTTTTATAAAATAAATAATAATGGTGGACTAATTCCTGAAATTCGTTTACAAAAATAGATATTTTGGATTTTCGTAAGAAAAGTGAAAAAAGTCGGTTTTCAATAAATTTTCTCAAAATAATTGTTTTAAATGTTAAATAATCCAATTTAAATATTATATAATGATAATAATTGTTTTATAATAGTTTTACAAATATATAAACTTGTTTTATAGAGATATATATACTTCGTCGCATTTTGGAAGATTGACGTCCTATTTTACAATTGGATTTTTATATTATCTAATATTGTTTTATAGCTTAAATAATCTTGTTTTAATTATGTAGAGATGATAAGAAATTTATTTTTAAGTTTTGTTTGCATAAATAAATAGTTTGAATTAAAACTGAAAATATGACCGGAATTCAGATCCCGAATTCACAATAGTTTGACGAATAAAAGTTATATTGAAAGGTTGCAACTTGGATTGTCAAAGGTAACATATATATATATATATATATATATGCATACACACATTTAATAACATCACAATTAGTCAAATCAAAACTTTAAAAAATATCTAAGATATTTTTAAGAGAAAAAGTAAACATCTAATCATCATTAAAACATGTTTTACTTTATTATCAAGGGGAAAAAGGACAATGTGATGTGTTGATGGAAAGTAATGGAAAAGATGTGGTGTAAGAAATATTTTTATGAAGGGGTATTTTGGTCTTTACACATGAAAATATTTTACAAGTTTTCTACTACTATAAATACACATGCACACTCTCTTCATTTCTACATCAAACTCCACACTATTCTCTTCTTTAACTAATGTCTTCTACCTCTCCTCTTCCACCATAGACATGAGTATTTTAATGGGAGAAAAAGGCCTTAGGACGAGAGCAATATGGAGGAGGAGGAGGTAGCTGAGAGCAAGATGGAGTGGAGGCTTTAGGCCATGAGCATGTAGTGATGGGGGAAGGAGGCCGTGAGCACTAAGGAGGTGGAGGAGGATGTGTATGAGCAATAGGAAGGGAAAGGAAGAGTTTAGGTGGTGTTTTAATGGAGTTAGAGATGATAGTGAAGTGTTATGGTGATGAATGATGGTAGGAAGGGTTAAATATTGGCAAGCACTTGAGTTTAGTTTTGTTTATTTAAAACTTAAAATGATGTTATGCATGTTTAATTAGTAAATTAATATGCTTGGTTGAATATTAGACAATATTTGGTTGATAACTTGGTTGCTAATGACGGAAAAATAATATTCATCAAAATAAAAATATTTAATTAATAAACCATAGTGAATTCATGAAAAACAAATCCTTATTAATATGTGTATTGAGTTTATTAAGCCTCTTTATGGTTTTGAATATAAAAAGGTTGAAAAATGAATATAAAATATTATAATATGGATTAAAGTGGAAAATGAGTTTTTAATGTAGTAAAAATAGTTTCAAATGATCTAAAATGGCTTATTATGGTATTTTAAACATTTTAACAAGTTTTGGAAAAGTTTAATGAAGTTTGAAAAATAGAGTCAAATCCCTCGTCGCGTAGCGGTAGTTCGTCATTTTCCGACCTGAAAAGTTAAATCAATATGTTTGATTCAATATAAGTCGGAATTCTTTGAAATAAGAATTTTCCAAACCCATTAGAATATAGTTTTCGAATGAAAGTTAAAAATCAAGATTTTGTCTTGTAGATGTTGAGCTATGTCCAAATCAAGTTTTCAAAAACATCGTGTTTTTGCAGTTCGGAAACCAAAGTGGTAAATTCTTTACGAATAGATATTTTTAAATCATTAAAAATATAAAATAAATTCCATAAATATGTTAAAATGTTTCAAAGGGGATTTGAGTTATAAAATAGAGTTATACGAAATGGAATTAGTGTTTTGATCAAAGAAGCTTTAAAACACTATTCACAACGGTTTTTGTAACGGTTTTTGGTAGCTTTTGCAAATCATGGTTTGAACTTAATTATTCTTCCCCAATATATTTAGTAATCTTTTCAAATGAATAATTAAGTATTTTGAAGATGATTTGGAAGTTTTATAATTATTTTAAAGAAATTTAAAATAAATGGTTAAAGGAAAATTATTTGAAACAATATTGGAATAGTGTTAAGTAAATAAAAAATCATCTCTAAAAGATCATATAATGGATTTAGAGTTGATAAAAAAACTTGACTGTCTTATGGGTGACGAGAGATAGTCTCTAGACCCGAGTTTGGACAACTAGTGCTTGGGTTCCGCTCTAGCTATTTGGACTGGAGCGACGGAGGGGATAGTTAATTTGATCTACTTGGACCGCATTTTCTTAAGTTAAAAGAAAAGAGATTTGGAATTTTCCAAAAGTTAAACAAGATTTTAAAATATGGTTTTGGTGGTATAGATAATACCCTATTTAAACTCTATTAAATTCCAAGGAGGGAATTCGTACTATCCGTGTGAATTTAAAAGGTGATTTCACCGTTATTTAGCGAATAATACAAGTTGAATACTGACGGTTGTATTGAGTATAATTAGTCTAATCTCTATGGATCCTTTTCTACTCAATACTAATTGATCTGGGTTTACACTAAATGATATCTTAAATAACATCATTTTTTATCCGTTTAAAATTTATGATTTGAAAATAAGAAATTTTTGTTAAGATTTAAATAAATGATTTGGAAATATTTTTCTGAGTAAAAGGTGAAATGATTTGGAATTATTCCAATATTAAAGAGGTTTAATCAACTAGAGAAATGGATAAATGAGGCTTAATGATTTCATATACTCTCAAAAGATAAAGGAATAGTTTAAAAGAATATATCTCCGAAAGATATTTGATTTGATAAAAAGATAAATTGATTGGATGTTGTTTGATAACCACCTATATACTTGATATCTTTTTATCGATGATTGGTTCAGAGAGACAAGGATCGGATTTGGGCAATTTTTGTCCAAAAAACCACTTCGAACCAACATATGCGTTCGAAAGTGAAGACATGTTGAAGACAATGAATTTGAAGACAGAGGTATTCATAATGTAGGGCTACTTGCCACTAACCTCTGGGGTGATTTATATATTATATATATGGTAGCAGTAGTGCTTTCGTTCTGAAAATCTACGATTTGCAAGGACTACTCACTACCAATCCTAGGGGTGATTCAGAAATAGGATGTAGAAGGAGGAGTGCCTTCGGTCTGTCCTTCATTTGGACAACTTATATGGACGAGTGTCTGACATTGCATTTCTAAGACCACGTACATTGGTTTTTATAAATGTACATTTGTTTGGTGGTGTAGGAGGTAACCACTCTTATACTTAACACTCTTCCCTGAGGCGTATAAACTCGAGGGTTGCACTTTTGTGAAAATCAATACTGTGTTGTTAGAAATAGCAATGTCGCATTCTAAGTGGAATTTGCTTTGTGAAAACCATGTTGAATATGCTAGTATATGATTTTTGTTTGATGATAATAAACATATATATATATATATATATTCATTTAAATGTATTTGTTATTATACTATTTTATTTTCACATAATTAAATAAATATTTGCTGAATAAAATAAATAACACAGAATTTAAATTTAAACAGGTATTTTATTCAAAAAAATATTTATTACAATTTTGAATAGTACAAATTTGAGCTCTCACTATATACACAATTTTCAAACAATACAATTTCAAATTACAACACAATTTTTCACTATACAATTATCATTTACATTTGCACCTCACTACATATCACTCATTCACTCGTATTTGTATTTCAACCATACTCCAGATTGAATCCAGCATCTGAGTTATCTGCAAAATAAACACTGATGCAGTAAAATTGAAAATGTTATATTTTTTTGCAGTGTAAAATAAATGTGTTTTTGAAAACATTATTTGCCTCAGTTATTTAGGTGGTTCGTCATCATATTTATTTTTGAATTCATCTACACGAACAACCTGTGACATGCAAAGTGTATCACTATACATGCCACAAGGCCGTGCACACCGATATACACTTGATAAAACTACAAAGACAGGTGAGCACAAGGTCAAACCCGAGCCAAAGCTAGGTTCAACTCAAGTGCAATACAAAAACAAAAATAGAATGATCAAGTTTTAATTACTGGAACAAGCCTCGACCAAAGATTCAATGTGTAAACTTGAAAAATACTCAACCATTCAAACTCAAGGCAAGTGCAGACCTAAACTTCAATCTGTTCGAAGTGGTGCACCAAACAGTTCAACTGTTCAGACTAGTGGCATGGCACAAACACAAAGACATGACAACATGGAAGCAAATGCAAACTAGCTCGAAGCAACAACTCAGTGCAAACACATATGGTTAGACACAAGTTCAATAAAATGGTCACGACATTCAAACTCATGAAGATCATCAAGGATGCAACTCAAACCAATTTACAATTACATAGCCGCAACCAAACAAGAATGAAGCAAACAGCAATATGCATATAGTTAAGCACAAGTCAAGACAGTGGAGTCATGAAACAACTTTGACCAGACCAGCTCATATGCAACTCAGACTGCAATGACAAACTAAGGAGCAACATATATATATGCTACAACAATGAGCAGTCGAGACAGACCACACAACCAAACATGTCAATAGTGTCAACATGAAGACATAAATGCACACTGGAGTATGCAAGCATTTAGGAATGAAATGCAACATGAAGACCAACTATATTCAACAAACTAGCATACAAGTATAACATAGATGTGCAGACCACACATGTTCAAAGGGGGGCAATGCTCATGAAGAAACAATGCTACATAGATCACTAATATACATGTGGAACAAAACCAAGTGCAAATTCAAGTAAAACAAAGGACTTAGTAAACCAGAGAATACATATGACAACTAGCACTTGAAGCAAATTTTCAATTCATCATATACATAAAGGCCAGAACATATATATACATATGCATATGGTCAGGCAATGTCGAAGACAATGAAAGTCTCAACATACATATATACATGTGTGAAACAACATGTTTACATATATGCAGTAATGAATAAGACTACAATACCAGTTGCAGTAAAAAAGTAAATGTTCGAAAGAAAATGAAAGAACAGCAGTTTGAAAAATGACAAGTACACATGAAACCACCAAAGCGCAATTTTACAGTTTTACAGAAATTTGGCAGCAGTTTCAAACCAAGGCAAAGAATCGAACGACTCAAATCTAAACCGTGGTCACTCATTTTCAATCAGAGCACAAAGAATGTAACAACCCGCATATTTATCGATTTTATATTTAAATCTTTTATTTAAATATTTTATCGTTAGACGGATGTTAGTCCGAAAAGCTACTTTTTGCATACGGTCAAATTAGGACTCGAGACCACCTCCATTGAGTTCAAAATGACGTTTGCGATCTTTTTGAGTGTAAACTTCGATATGTTTGGTGATAGTGAAATTTTCGACACTTTTTCCCGCCTTTGACTTTGGTTGGACTGCACCTTCTAACTCAGCCCCAACCCACCTCCTCTTCCTCACTTTATCAAACACTTCAAGCTTTGTCAAAAATGGAGGAGGGAAAGGGAAATTAAAACTCCAAACTCAAATTCAATTGCAAATCCAACTTTCAACTCCAAACTCAAGTAGAAGATAGTGGATTCAAGCATTGGATTGCTTCTCCTTGCTTTCAATATCCATCTTCATCCATTTTAGTGAAAAGGTGAGATTTTTAATCTCACATCTTGCTTATAATCGTCATTGGACAGGTGGGAATGATTCCCCATCACTTTAGCATGTTTGTTTGCATTGGATTTGGATTGGATTGGCGAAAATCCCCAATTTTCAGTGTTTTTGGTGATTTTCTGGCACTAGGTCGCTCTGGAGTGTTAGCTCGCTGGCCTTAGGTCGTTTCCGACCTAATATCACTCGCCTGCAGTTAGGTCGTAGGTCGCTGCACCACCCTTAAGTCGCGAACCCCTTTAGGTCGCCTGACCTTGTTCATGTTAGGTCGCTTCCGACCTTATTCCACTTGGCAGCACTAGGTCGAAGCAACTCTAGGTCGTTAGGTCATCTCCGACCTTATATCGCCCGGCTTGTTTGAGTTAGGTCGCGCCACTTTTAAGTCGCGTCGCTTTTAGGTCACAAGTTCCTTAAGTCGCTCGCCTCTTGACCCTTTTAGGTCGCTCGACATTTGATACCACTAGGTCGTTTGACCTGTATCTTGTTAGGTCGCTCGATCTTGCTTAGGTCGTTGGTCCTTACTACCTTTAGGTCGCGCCCACTTAGGTCGTAGGTCGCTCTGCCATTCCAGGTAGGTCACAACCTTTAGGTCGTTTGACCTATTTGCTTTTAGGTCGTTCGACAATTAGGTCGTTCGATAGTCCTTAGGTCTTGAAGTCCCTTAGGTCGCTCGCCCCTGTTTTTCCGTTCCATTGTTTAGCTCGGCCACTTTGTTAAGTCGCCCACCTGCTTAAAACTTAGGTCGCTCGCGAGTTAACCCTTTTAGGTCGCTAGGCCTTTTACTTTTAGGTCGCATGACCTCATGACTATGGATCGCAACCTCTAAGTCGCTCAACCTATCTACCTGTTAGGACGCTCCACACTGTTAGGTCGCGTAACTCAATAGGTCGCACCATCTCCTATCTTACCCTAGGTCGCTTGACCTGTAGGTCGTTCCATTGCCTCTTTAACTCGTCCTGCTTATATTCCTTAGCTCGACTATGTTAGGTCGCAAGGACATTCATACTTTGATGGTTTTGGGATTGACTTCTTTGGACTTTACTCACGTCTTCGAACGTGAATTTAAGTGATTCGATTTGTTTCAACAATCGTTTTGTGACTTGTCACTTTAAAGATATGAAGGTTTCAATACTAGTAGTAAATATCAAAATTCTTTCATCAAAGCGATTTCAACACTATTTTAAATATCAAAAGTTCGTTTTCTCAAACCGATTTCCAATCTACTAGTATATACAAGCCTTTACTTCACTCGGATGAGAAATCGACTTAAACGACTTAGTAAAACGAGTGGTATGAAACGCTTGCGTTCACTTCGTCAGTTAGCTCTTGAACTTGTTCGATTGAACCCTTTTTGTGACAATTTCCTACTGGAGATCTACAGTTTGTTCGTAAATATTTAAGTTAAGCTAGTGGTTATGGGACATCAAGCTAAACTCATATATTTACTGGCTTAGTGTAATTGACACTTCCTAATGATCATGACGATCATTTTTGTGATTTAGACTAGCGATTGAGCGATGTCTCTTTGTCTGCGAGGGAGACTAGACCCCGCTTTTGTGATGTTTCGCCATCACATATATGGGGTAGCACCCCATGGTCTTCGGGCCATTTCTGTGTGGAATTTAATGGATAGCTTCCATAAGATAGCTTCTCGTTTATGTGTTTCACGCGTTGGTGAGTTTGCATAACTCCCGTTCATGTGTTAGGCCTTTTCCCCCCTTTTTATGTGATTTCTGGATTTCTGGTGTTGATTTCTGGAATTTGTGCTTCACCACTTTTCATGATTTTCATTGATATGATATCAGTTTTTGTGCATTGGTGAATTCATGTGTCATTGACTTGTTATGAATACAAGTTTAGGGTATGATACCCTATTTTATCTTTGAGAAGATTCTTGTGATATTGATTTTCAATTACATACTTATAGTAGTATGACATTATGGTTATTACATGTTCATGCCATGTCTTTTACTTTATACCATATCATCTGATATTTATAGCTAGACTGATCCGTTTATTATTTTCTTATAAATAATACTCGGGTCAGACCGAGATGTTACAGGTGCTTCTGCTTGACTTCTCTTCAGGATTATTCTGACTTTTGGCTAACTACATAGATTAGTAGTTTTTGGATGTACACATTTGAGATATAGACTCTATGTTGTGTACTTATTCTTTTGTATAGCACGTGTTGCTATCCTTTTGTATTATCGTGGATCTTTCCGACCACTACTCTGATGTACACTTTTAGGTGTTATATATTTATTCATATCTTCTTCCGCCTTTTTGATATGGATGTCTGTGACTGATTTATGTTATGATTATTTCTATGTTTGTTTCCGAAGATTATATATAGCCACTGTGTAATAGCTTTGGGTTTGTATCGGTATGTCGGATTTCCTCCTTAAATGATATGCATTCTATTCTATCTGACATATCGGTGCTCGCACAAAGAAGTTACATGGATGGTCGCTCCTCCACAGCCTTATTCTCCATGCTAGTCGACAGCACTACACCGTAGTGTTCTTGTCTAGCGTGGGTATAGAGGTGGGGCATCACAAAGAAATTTAACAAGTCAAAATGGCCGAAGTCAACAGAGAAAAGAACAGAACAAAATTCCAAAGCAAACGAAAGCCGTGATAATCAAGCAACGAAAATTACGAATTGAAAAAGTCAGAAAACATCACCAGCATTCAATTTAAATCGAACGGCCAAGCATATTAATTGAAGAAATCAAATAAAGTATATACAAACGAGATTATAGGATTTTGAATCCTATTTAACCCAATCTCATCATCGACCTAAAAATCATACGAGTTAAAACAATATCATAGAGCATAGTTTCAAATCAATAACTCGAATCGAGTTCAAGCATATCAATGATAATAGGAAAAGGAAATTACGTACCAATTCAATTCGAACTCGCCAGTTTGAAGCAGCCGAAGGCAAATCGAAGATAGGAGGCGATTGACAAAGCAAAGGGAAGCAAATCACTTCAATCGCACGAAAAACAATCGGCCGCCTCAAATTCTCAGAAGATCTAGTTTCTTAAAGAGGAACGAACGAAGAAATTGAACGAAAGAGGAATCGGCAGAAAGAAGTAAAATAAGAAAAGGGATGACCGAAGATTTTACACAAAGATAAAAAGAAAAGGGGATTCTCTTTTATTTTAAATTGGGCCTGCTTTATGTTTCTACTGGGCTTTATTTTTTAAATTAGGGTTTTTGGTTTAGTGTTTGTTTTTTATTTTGTATTCTACTTTTAAACTTTTATAATTTTCTGGTTGTGTGACTATGGACAAACTACGGGACGTAGTTTAAGAATTCGCAACTCAGTGGTTGAGTTGTGGCAGGGTTTTGAGCGTAGAGTTAGGTTAGTCAACAGCGAGTGTCGCGAGTTTACGTGTGTAAGCGTCTGACTACTTAATTTCTAGTAGAAACTTTGGCGGCAACATGTAGACAGGGTTCTGCCGAAGCTGGGTAAATCTGTGTTGTTCTATTTCTGCATTTAATATTTTGCTATTAGTTGTGCTGCTATTATTCTACTATTATCAGTGCTTCAATTATTTTATATATTCCACATTAAATTTTTATAATTATTAATATCACCCTATTCACCCTCCCTCTAGGGTGAAATCGATCCTACAAGTGGTATCAGAGCTAGGAAAAAAAACCAATTTTTGTTTTAAAAAATTGATTTTTCAAAAACAAGTTACTGTTTTAAAATTTTGATTTTTTAAATGGCTTCATTTAATAATGATTTTGCTGAGGGTCTGTCCATAGTTAGACCACCAGTGTTCAATGGTGAATATGCTTACTGGAAAAATAGAATTAAAATTTTTCTGAAAACCATTGATGCGCAGAATATTATTGAGACAGGATATAGGACACCAACTATAGTGATAGATAATCAAGAAATTGAAAAACCACTGGATCAATGGACAGATCTTGAAAATAAACTACAAAATGCTATGCTAAAGCTATGAATTCTATTATATGTTCATTGGATCAAACTGAATTTAATCGTGTCTCACATTGTCTAACTGCGAAGGAAATCTGGCACACACTTGAAGTGACTCATGAAGGAACATCTCAAGTCAATGAATCTCGCCTTGCCATGCTTAGTAGCGAATACGAGAACTTCACAATGGCCAAGGATGAAAATGTCGAAGAGATGTATGGATGACTTTCCAATCTCGTATACAAATCAAAAGCTCTTAGAAAATCATACATAGAGTTGGAAATAGTCCGAAAAATCCTCAGAGTCCTTCCATGAAATTTTGAAGCAAAAGTTACAGCCATTCAAGAATCAAATGATCTGAAAAAAATCAAAGTCGAAGAATTCATCAGAAATCTCACCACTTACGAGCTAGAAATCAAATTCAAGGAAGAACAAGAAGGAGGTGAAACTCGAAAGAAATCAATGGCTCTCAAAGGAACAACAGAAAGTGATGATGATGATGATGATGGAGCAGCTGAGCTGGCGCTACTAATAAAGAAATTCAAGAAGTGGAACCGCAAATACGGAAATCCAGCTCTAAATCAACAACTGAAAAGCAGAATAGTGAAAGTTCTAGACAACCCAGAAGAGCAGGAGATCATATGTCACAAGTGCAATAAACCCGGTCATATCAAGCCAAATTGTCCTCAGAATCGACTCAGCCGAGTAAAAAAACCAAAAAGGAGAAGTTTTGCAGCCACGTGGAATAAAAGTGATTATGATAATAAAAGCACTAGCTGTGAGAGTGAAAAAGCAAATTTGTGTCTTCAAGGTGATATAACTGATAGCGATGATGACGAGCCAAGCGAGGTATCAAAAATTACTCACTCAGAATTACTTATATATTTTCACGAAGTAAATGGCTGTTTTGAAAGACTTAGGGAGAAGTATGCTAAAATTGAATCACAAAGAGATAGTTTGATAGAATTAAATAAGCGGAAATTAGCCACAAGGGCCTCTTTAGTAAGTGGAATTAGTTTCTAGGACACACAACTGAAATAATTACTTTCAAAGAAAAAACGTAAAATAATTAGTTTCTAGGGCCTAAAAACCTATGAAATTATGTCCTTGAAAGTAATTGGACTGTTGACTTTGTCCTTGAAAGTAATTATTCTGCTGACTTTGGCCTTGAAAGTAATTTCTTTGAATGTGTGTCCTAAAAACTAATTGGACTGCAAAGTTTGTCCTTCTGGTGAAATGCCCCATTAAATAAACAGCTTGATCAATTGGTTAAAAACTATCGAAACAAGAGCCCTAAGTGTGACAAGTGTCCATCATTCGAAGAAGAAATTAAAAAATCAGAAATTAAAATTAAATCACTTGAAAATGAAATTCTGATTTTGAAAGAAAGTGAAAACGCTAGAAGAAAAAATTCCATTAAAAAGTGCATACAATTATTAAATGAAAATGAATCTCTCAAAACACAAGTCCAACAATTGTCTACAACTTTAGGAAAAATTTCCAAAGGAGAAAGATCGCTAAATATGCTATTAGGGAAACAAATTGTCAATACTGTTAGACAAGGACTTGGGTATAATCAATCTGAACGTGTTAGAAGTGAAATTAATCAAGTCAATTCAAAGTGCACGATATGTGGAAAAACTGGACACAATCACAATATTTGATGGTATAGACCCAAACACGTGAAAACCATTCCAATTTGGGTTCCCAAAGGCACAAATGTAAAATCCCTTAAAGTCAAACAAATCTAGGTGCCAAAAGGAACAAATATAAATAGTCTTGGGTCTACACAAACATATTTTTCAAAATCATTTGCCACTAACAACCATGGACCTATAAAAACAAATAGGTCACAAAAATCTTTTCTCGTGCAGGTGTGGTGGCAGGCTAAGGAACAACAACAGTGTTACCTGGATTCTGGCTGTTCCAGGCACACGACGGGCGACAAATCATAGTTCCTTAGCCTAGTATAAAGGTGACATAATCACAATGGGTAACAACAAAAAATTATAGTGAAGGTAAACTAGGTAATAGTATATTTATCTTGAATGATTTATTAAATGTGAAAATCTGCACCATAATCTGATTTAATTCAGCTAGTTATGTGATAAAGAAATCAATGTTGATTTTGATTCTGACTTATTTAAAATTGTTGGTCAATTATATTTTTATGCCGAGAACACTATAAGTACCTCAAGAGTCTTTGAAATAGTCCATATATATTTGCTTGGACTAACTATATTGCAAGATTAGATGATAAGAGATGTTGTTTTGTATTGATTGATGATATATTTGTTTATCCCACTGCTTCTGAATCTGACACCATGTTCACTAGTTGTTTATTTGCACGGTTTCAATTCAAATCCAAAAGAATTTCGTTTAAAAGCTGTAAAAAGATTTTAAGGTATTTGTTGAAACTTCACGGTTTGGTCTATAACATCCAACTAATGATAATCTTGAGTCAAAGGAAAATTCGGATGCATATTACACTGATAATATAGTTGATAGAAAAATTACTAGCGGAACGTGATTTATGTAGAGACGTTCATTAGTTACATCACATTTTTAAAGAAAATATCTGCATATTTTTCATTTCAACTAATTTTCAATTAGCAGACATTTTTCTTATAAAACCCCTTCTAGAAAATAGTTTTTATTGGCCTTCGTTTCAGATTAGTCATTTTAGAAAATTTGATTTTATAATTATTTTTGGATTTGATCTTAAATGACTACATTAACTAATCTGACTCCCTACTGATTATCGAAAAGATAAATAGTGATTGAAAAAGTGATGAGTGTTGATATTAATCATATATTATAACTTGAGACAGTATATTTAGTAAATTTTCTTAAAAATTTAAATAAGATTTAAAATAACTTTTGATGGGTAAAAATTCCATGACCATCTCTATTTCTATCATATTTCTAACGACCATCACTCATCAAAATCCAATATAGTATGTCAATATGTGGTATTTTAAACGGAAAATTATTCGTTTTTCATTTTATTTTATTTTTAGCAATAAAAACATCCAAAGTATTCACTCTCATTTAAAAGTCCTCACGGTTATGCATGGGTGAATTACTTGGAATATTTGTATATGTGCTTTCATGCTGATTTAAAAGTCCTCACGGTTATGCATGTATGGAACACATGTCAAAATTGGTTATTAAATTGACAAGTTGATTCTAATCCCATTTAAAAGTCCTCACGGTTATGTGTGGTTAGAAGATGCTTGAAATTCATTTTTTTTTAATTTGGAATACTACTAATCTCATTTAAAAGTCCTAATGATTAAGCATGGTTAGTAGATATTCAAATTCCTGATATAAATATACCACAAATAGACACAGCTATATGGTTTTACATCATCCCTATCATTCTAAAGTGGAATATGCGCCTAACAGAGTATTTATGATTTTTGTTTGATTTTTTATTGAAATTTAATATTTATACTCGATTGGGTATTAATGTTGTATTAATGTCTATCACTTTATCTCTATTTTTCTAACACTATTACTCTTTTTCTAATAAAAAAAGGGGGAGAGAAAAGTTAAGATTTTGGCAAATAAAGGTCAAATATTTTATTTTGTATTTTCTATTTGCATCTAGGTTCATTTGCATATTTTTATTTATTTTCATGCACATATGAAGGGGGAGCTTTGTTGTAAAGAGGGAGAATTCAAATAGGGGGAGCAAATTGAATGATCAAATACATTTAATAAATTCAAAATCTTAAATATATGTTTGTTATCATCAAAAGGGGGAGATTGTTGAACATGCTAGTATATGATTTTTGTTTGATGATAATAAACATATATATATTCATTTAAATGTATTTTTAATTGTACTATTTTATTTTCACATAATTAAATAAATATTTGCTGAATAAAATAAATAACACAGAATTTAAATTTAAACATATATTTTATTCAAACAAATATTTATTACAATTTTGAAGAGTACAAATTTGATCTCTCACTATAAACACAATTTTCAAACAATACAATTTCAAATTACAACACAATTTTTCACTATACAATTATCATTTACATTTGCACCTCACTACATATCACTCATTCACTCGTATTTGTTCTTCAACCATACTCCAGATTGAATCCAGCATCTGAGTTATCTGCAAAATAAAACCGACGTAGTAAAATTGAAAAAGATATATTTTTTGCAGTGTAAAATAAAATGTGTTTTTGAAAACATTATTTGCCTCCGTTATTTGGGTGGTTCGTCATCATATTTATTTTTGAATTCATCTACACGAACAACCTGTGACATGCACAGTGTATCACTGTACATGCCACAAGGCCGTACACACCGATATACACTTGATAAAACTGCAGGGACAGGTGAGCACAAGGTCAAACCCGAGCCAAAGCTAGGTTCAACTCAAGTGCAATACAATAACAAAATTAGAATGGTCAAGTTTTAATGACTAGAACAAGCCTCGACCAAAGATTCAATGTGTACACTTGAAAAATACTCAACCATTCAAACTCAAGGCAAGTGCAGACCTAAACTTCAATCTGTTCGAAGTGGTGCACCAAACAGTTCAACTTTCAGACTAGTGGCATGGCACAAACACAAAGACCTGACAACATGGAAGCAAATGCAAACTAGATCGAAGCAACAACTCGGTGCAAACACATATAGTCAGACACAAGTTCAATAAAATGGTCACGACATTCAGACTCATGAAGATCATCAAGGATGCAACTCAACTAAAACCAGACTACAATTGCAAAGCCGCAACCAAACAAGAATGAAGCAAACAACAATATGCATATGGTCAAGCACAAGTCAAGACAGTGGAGTCATGAAACAACTTCGACCAGACCAGCTCATATGCAACTCAGACTGCAATGGCAAAGTAAGGAGCAACATATATATATGCTACAGCAATGAGCAGTCGAGACAGACCACACAACCAAACATGTCAACAGTGTCAACATGAAGACATAAATGCACACTGGAGTATGCAAACATTTAGGAATGAAATGCAGCATGAAGACCAACTATATTCAACAAACTAGCATACAAGTATAACATAGATGTGCAGATCACACATGTTCAAAGGGCGGCAATGCTCATGAAGAAACAATGCTACATAGATCACTAATATACATGTGGAACAAAACCAAGTGCAAATTCAAGTAAAACAAAGGACTCAGTAAACCAGAGAATACATATGACAACTAGCACTTGAAGCAAATTTTCAATTCATCATATACATAAAGACCAGAACATATATATACATATGCATATGGTAAGGCAATGTCGAAGACAGGGAAAGTCTCAACATACATATATACATGTGTGAAACGGCATGTTTACATATATGCAGCAATGAATAAGACTACAATACCAGTTGCAGTAACAAAGTAAATGTTCGAAAGAAAATGAAAGAATAACAGTTTGAAAAATGACAAGTACACATGAAACCACCAAAGAGCAATTTTACAGTTTTACAGAAATTTGGCAGCACTTTCAAACCAAGGCAAAGAATCGAACGACTCAAATCTAAGCCGTGGTCACACATTTTCAATTAGAGCAAAAAGAAATTTAACAAGTCGAAGTGGCCGAAGTCAACAGAGAAAAGAACGGAACAAAATTCCAAAGCAAACGAAAGCCGTGATAATCAAGCAACGAAAATATACGAATTGAAAAAGTTAGAAAACATCACCAGCATTCAAGTTAAATCGAACGGCCAAGCATATCAATTGAAGAAATCTAATAAAATATATACGAACGAGATTATAGGATTTTGAATCCTATTCAACCCAATCTCATCATCGGCCTAAAAATCATTCGAGTTAAAACAATATCACAGAGCATAGTTTCAAATCAATAACTCGAATCGAATCGAGTTCAGGCATATCAACGATAATAGGAAAAGGAAATCACATATCAATTCAATTCGAACTCGCCAGTTTGAAGCAGCCGATGGCAAATCAAAGATAGGAGGTGATTGATAGAGCAAAGCGAAGCAAATCACTTTAATCGCACGAAAAACAATCGGCCGCCTCAAATTCTCAGAAGCCCTAATTTCTTAAAGAGGAACGAACGAAGAAATTGAACGAAAGAGGAATCGGCAGAAAGAAGTAAAATAAGAAAAGGGATGACCGAAGATTTTACACGAAGATAAAAAGAAAAAGGGATTCTCTTTTATTTTAAATTGGGCCTGCTTTATGTTTCTACTGGGCTTTATTTTTTAAATTAGGGTTTTTGGTTTAGTGTTTGTTTTTTATTTTGTATTTTACTTTTAAACTTTTATAATTTTCTAGTCGTGTGACTAGGGACAAACTACGGGGCGTAGTTTGAGAATTCGCAACTCAGTGGCGTGTTGTGGCAGGATTTTGAGCGTAGAGTTAGGTTAGTCGATAGCGGGTGTCACGAGTTTACGTGTGTAAGCATCTGACTACTTAATTTCTAGTAGAAACCTTGGGGGCAGCACGTAGGCAGGGTTTTGTCGAAGCTAGGTAAATCTGTGTTGTTCTATTTCTGCTTTTAATATTCTGCGATTATCTATGCTGCTATTATTCTGCTATTATCAGTGCTGCAATTATTTTATATATTTCCGCATTAAATTTTTATAATTATTAATGTCACCCTATTCACCCCCCCCCCAAGGGTGAAATCGATCCTACAAAACAAAGCGTGGCTTTATGGAAAGAGGAACGTAGCTTCACGAGCCTTACATCTCAGGAATGATACAGTATACTATGTGGTCTTCAAGACATTTGTTTTAGGTTATCGGTTTTATTGATGATAGAGGAGTCCAGTAGTGTCTGGATCCTCAATGGTTTAAATGGACGGGTAATGGAGGCTCGATCGAGAAAGAGCAAAGCCACTGAAATACGTTGTTCCATAGTACTATAACAATGTAGTACGGAGGCTTACTTGAGAAAAGTGAATAGTCAGTGAGGACTAGGATTGTTATGCGTGGATTTCGCATCGGAGGAAATGGCTATTGGTTCTCTATCATGTTGAAAATCCAATTCTAATTCGAGCTTTACAGTTTTGGTTGTATTCCCAAAATAGATGTAATGCTTTGCAAACATTTCAGCTAGCTCTTTGGTATCATATGCACCGTTTGACATTATCCGGATATTGATACTTACTTTGTGTATATATTTATTTGGAAAGTGTTTTCAAACCAATGTCATTAATGATAATATCAAATTTGTTTTGGTATAAGGTATTTTGGTTATCGTAAGGTAAAAACTAGTCCGTGTTTATGTGCGCCGTAGTCTTACGAGATACCCTTCTTTCCAAAGGTTTTGATTGGCACCAATCTGATCTATGACATTGTCATATACATTTGTAATTTGAGTTCTCTCATGTTGGTTTATCAAGCCTGATCCAGATATTTTTAATACTCGTGTTAGATCCGAGTAGTTTCAGGTTTAGCTAAAGACGCTTGGAGTTTCGAGAGGAGAGCTGTAGATCTTCATCAACGTATGGACGTATTTAATTTTTCCGCTACATTTGTTTTGTTGTTTTTCAGCATTTGTAGGGACGTAGGATTTATAACCGTCCACGCTGAATCTAGGCTAGACTCTAATATTGTATTCAAACTTTTCCGCTGTAAAAGATTTTGTGATTAATAATATATGATTATTCCATTTGTGTGAGATTTTGTTTTCTACTATGTTCTGTCTTTATTTTCATTTTACCCTTAACAATCGGTTTTTCCAGCATTTGAATGCTCGGCACGCAATACGGTGAACGTATTAGTGTTGATTTTCGAGAGTTCAAAATCCAGTCCGTTACATATTTTACCAACTGTCGAATTGTGAAATCGTAAAGGTGTTCTTATCGTCCGTGGAAAGCAAAAAAAGATAGTGAAAATTTGTATGAGGAGCACATGATTGGATGTAGGATCAGATGTCCGAAACAGTATGAAAACTCCAACATCTTTTACTTCTCTTTTGTTTTACTTTACCTTGCATTTCTTATCATATTATTTTCGTGTACTGTTGATTTTGTTACTTATTCAATTAGATAACTTAAAATTTTACAAGTTGATTTTTAAATAGTTCACACTATTCAACCCCATCCCGCTCCCCCACCCTCTCGTGGCTTTAAGATTCATTTTGCATCAGTGTATTTGGGTATCCCACATCTGAGTCATTAGATCGCTCTAAAAACCGTCAAGTGGCTAGGTCCAAAATATTAGGAAAGAAATAGACCATATCCCAAAATTTCGTTCGATTGACGCCGACCCGTTCATGGATCGATTTTGTACTGTCTTCTATATTCCTTGAGTTTAGATACTCGGTTCCTTGATCCAATCTTCCTTTGATGCTTCTAAGCATGTATTCACTGTGAGGATTGACTCCATAAAGGTAATCTGTGGACCAACACCGATCCATATATTTAGCTCAATTCCTCTATTTTCTTCCTTGAATTGATAAATTCATTACCACTACACTTTCGGGGCTAAATGGTATATTTGATGGATCAATACCAATCCATCCATAAACTTAGGCATTTTTGCCTAATCTTCTTTGTTTGTTCTTCGTGCTCGATCGTCTTTTGGTCCGACATCCGTTCCTTCATTTAGTCAAATCACTTCAAAATGTCATTTGGAAAAAATATAAAATAACATATGTAATAATCACATTGGTATTTAAAAGAAAAAGCTATAGCTATATTGACATTTTAAAAAGTGAACAATAACTATTTCATAATAAAGTATGGTCCATGCATGTATTGTTTTATATATAGACGTTACATGGTTCTTTCCTAATTTTAGGAGGGGAGAGAGAGAGTGCACACACAACCACTTCACACTACACCAAAGCACCATGATTCACCAGCACTTTGAAGTGCTTGCTGTTAGACCTGATTAAAATAAAATTAAAGGACATAGTGAGAGCATAGAGTTGAATGATAGCAATATCTATGCATAGATAGCATAATATTCAAACCTCTTACCTTCCAAACAAAGCAAACAAATCAACAGCTACACTTGTGAACGATATTATTACTTTTATGAGTGATTGCACCAAATGACACTTCTTATATCATCATGTCGTCTAGCTTCAAATGGACCCTAGCATACATCATACATAACAGGTTGAGCTCATAATAATGACTTAACTATTATCTGACATATCATAATGATATTCAAACCTTTTCAGGTTATAGCTTGCAAAATGTATATAACAACATTGAATATGTATCATGAAAGTAGTATTTGTGTAAGCGTCTACCCATAAAAGAATACATTTTGACGTCTACTTAAAAAATTAAACTTGGTTATCTTCCCACCTCAAACCTGTCCAGATTGAAATAATTCAGTACTGCTTATTAGAATACTAGTATTGTAAGATGCACATGAGTATACAAATATTATTGATATATACATTTAATAAATTTAATCAAATATGATTTTTTATAGGAGAATCATCAAGCATAAATAGATAACAAAATGAGTACAATATTGAATATATAAATGTAAAATAAAATTGGAAAAAATGAAGATCTTCAGAAAAGTACGTATTGACATCAAGTTCAAAAAAAATGAATTTTCGTTTAGATCATGAGTCAAACTCGTGACATTTTCATATGCTCTGAAATATTCATTTAAAAATAAATATTAATCTTTTTTTTTCACTGTTCAAATTCAAACTCATGAACTCATATGCATAAAGATGGACATTTTGGTAACTTTGCAATCGGACAAAACGATAGAACTACACCTCTTATAAAAATAACTATTACTTTAGCACTTATGTATAAAATTATATTTGAGAAAAATGATTTTGAATAATCAATGCTTAAATTTTAATATATAGTTCTTAGTACAAGACTTATTGAAACTAAAAGTAGAGAGTATGAAAAGTAAAATATTGAAAATAAGAATGTAAAATAAACCAAGGAGAATGAGTATTATAAATGAAATGTGTATTGACATTTAAAATATGTTATAAACATAAACGGGAAAAAAAATCAATTTTTGTTTTTTGTTTTTTGTTAGGATTGAGATTTCAACATGTGACCATATTTAACTATCAAAATTTGCAACCAAACTTAAAGAATTAAATTTGTAAAAGCTAATATTCCAACTTATGGTCTCCTTTATTAACCAAAGAAAGTTTGAAAACTTTACAATCAAGTCAAAAATTGAGAAGATATCATAATTATTATTAAAGATATTGTAGTTCTATATAATTGTTGCAAGCACTGCCAAAATATCTACAAAATTATTATTTGATATATTTTATGCTCTTCATGTTTGCATTACACAAATACTATAAATCTCAAAAAGTTAATAGAAATTACAATTTCATTTGGCTTAGATAAAAATTAGAAGATGATAATATGATGAAATAGTTTCATGAATTACATTTTTTCCCTTCAAACTTGCGCAGCTGAAATCATATTTTAATACCACGTAAACCAAATATTGTTTGTAAACTGCCCAAAGAGCACAACAAATACTACAGATAATTTAGTGTCGTCAACCATTTCATCCTTTAATGGGATGCATCTGAAATCATTTGATTCTTGAATAAAAAGTTAACCACTGTATTATCATTTTTTTTTCTAATGTGTGCGCGCTTAGTTATGCAATATATAGGTGATCTCATATGTCCCCTCGCCGTTTTTATGTATAAATTTTGAAATAAGACAAAATACTATAGGTTTAATCTATTTACAGTGATATATTATTAGAAAATTTTGTATCAATGAACATCAAGTGCATTTATTTTGATTTTCAACTATAAGGAGTTGATGTTCCAAAATAAAATTGCCAAACACACATTTTATAAGTAAGTTGTTACAAATACACACACATGTGTGCCGTTTTGTTATTGATTAAGTTTGTTTCTCTCTCACTCCCTCTCCTTTGTTTGTTTCTCTCCCCCCTTTGCATTGGTGTTGTAACACTTTATAATACTTTTTATGGTAGGCGTTGCATGACTCAATTTGGAAATTATTCGGTTTGCTGCGAATATGATCATAATAACCAATACAATTTATCTACGAAAATTACTAAAATTGTAGGACAAAAAATGAAAGGGAGATTATGATTGGTTATATAAGAGAGAACTCCATTTAAGTCTGTCAGTGGATACCCGAAAAATCTGAAATCCATCCGTATTCAAAAATTAGATAAATATCCTATGTTTGAAAAAACAGATACGTACGCGGATGTGGATATGAATGCAACTGCATCTAAAAATTATCCGTCTGGTTTCTATTAAGATTATAGTTTATATTATATATATTTTAGTACAATGAAATATATGGATTTATTGTCTTATTAAATTAATAGTTTATATTATATTCATTTAAAGCATATTAACTGCTCAAAACTATTTATTATTATCATATTTGTTTATATTTCATATTTTAATAATCAATGGGATTGGAAAAAAATTATGTTAAACCGAAATTTTCTATTATTTATTATTTATCGATAGTCGACGGATATGATAATTATTTGATATATGTTCGTATCCGCGAATGCGAATATCCGATATTCAAAAATGATTTCAGATGTGAATGCAAATAAAGTATCCGATAGCAGCCCTAAGTTCCCCATCATGTTTGTGTGTGTAGATGTATACATGTCTACACACACGTATATATACATATATGTACTGATGACATAGGTGAAACTAGGGTTTCACACAACCCATATTACACTTGATGCAACCTACCAATCCCATCCAATCCACATATACGAATCAGGTGTAATATTTTATTCAAACCACCATTGTTTTAACTTGAACCTTATTTAAAAAAGCTCATCTTTTATCTCTCCTGGATCAAGATAAACTTAGTGTTCTCACTGTCAAAACTCAAAATACGCACTAACAACCCAAAAGGATTTATTCACGTCTTTGTTCAATTCATTTAACATCTATCATTTTTAAGAGCATTTTGATGTATTTTTGAATGATAATCTGATTAACTGGACATGAATCAATTCTACATGTTATATTTTGTAAAGAAACACATATTATGTATGTAACATTCTGAATTAATTCTATGTGATGCATTTTGTAATGCGTTACAAAGTTTAAAATCTAAAGTTTTAAGTTGAATATTTTGTTAATTTATTCTGATATTTTATAACATTTTCATTGTGTATTAGCTTTATGTTATCTATCTCAATCCTATTTAACCCGACTAAACTCATACTTTTAATCCGACCTAATCCAACCTCATATGAGATTGGATGCGAGTTGAAATTATTTTGATTCATATCTGTGTGGGTTGGGTGATGTATTTAGTCTAGTCCTACCCAACCCAACCTTTGTGCATTTATAGACGATTGACACTATTCTTCAACCAACATGCACCAAGCCCACAAGAGATGCTCTAAGTAATTCGAAATGGATTTATGTCATTGAATCTAAAATGGATTTATGTCGTTGAATTTGTAAACGTTCATCTACTAAATCTTTCAACATAACATTTTACCAAACCCTTTGAGGGTGTGTGTAGCACCTCTTTTGCTGCCTAATCTACACTTTTCAATCAATTTATCAATGTAATTAATGTTGATAATATATAACAATAAGTAATAATTAGAACTAATGATAAAGTCAACATAAAAAAGAGGCAATGTACATGAATCCGATGTATCAGATTGAGTTGTAAAAGAGATGCGTTTTAGGGTGCCATTAAGCCTAGTACACATGCGTACACAGTGGCGGAGCTAGACTAAGTTCTCGGGTATGGCCAAATATAGCAAACTAGTAAAACCTAAACAAACGGGCCTAAACTTCTCATTTTATTTTAAGGTATGGCCAAAAAATATTCAGATAGGGCCAAATGTACCCATAGACTAATTTTGTGGAGGTTTTGCACTTATTCAGCTAGGGCAGCTGGTCCAACAGTAGCTCCGCCCCTGTGTGTATATACATACGTATACACACATATATATGTATACTAGTATGTATATACGTGTCCGTGTGTGAGTGTCCGTACGTGTGTATCTGTGTGTGGGGACAAGAATCGGCAACACCGCATTTTGACTACACCTCAAATCCCCTTATTTCAACTATATGTTCTGAATTAAATACTAGAGTGAAGTGACAAGAGAGAGAAATTATAATTAGAAATTATAATTACTTAAATCGGAACATGTGGTTGAAATCAAAGGTATTTGAAGCGTAGCAGAAATGAGGTACAGTCGATCTATTTCTGTGTGTGTGTTTTGGGTGGGGGTTTGTGGTGTGTTTGGGGGAGGTGGATGGGGAGGCGTGGTTGTATGTATGTATGTATGTATGAGTGGTTGAGCATTGAGTTAGGAAGTGGAAAATATACAGTTTGAATTTCTGTTAGTAGATAAAATTTCTTAATTTACTCGGAATATGTCTAATCCTGAGCGTATCAATGGATATTTCAAATTCAAATAATGATGTTTCTACATCTTACATCCGAACTCATTTTCAAATATCGAATATATGTATACATGGATATTAAATTCGTGTCTATCTAGTTACAGTTGATATATCTACAAATTAAATACAAACTTTTAGCTCAATGCAAAACTATTTTAGTACTAATCCTAAAATACAAAGAGAAGAATGATACAGTAAAATAAAATAGTTTTGAGGAGCAAATAGTAGTTTTGCGAGCAAATAGACGTTTATGTACACAATACAGAGACAATTACAATGATAAAATAGTAATTATCAACAATTCATTGAATTAAAATACACATAATATAAATAATTATCATAATAAAAACCGAATGGATAATTTTCAGATTTGAATATCATGATTTCGAATTTTTCGTTTATCCATATATACGTTTATTCGACCTTGATGGTTTTTACAAGCAAAACTCGGGCTTTTTTTTCTTAATATTTCAGTATGCAAAACTGTTGGAAAATGTTTTAAAATAAATGAATTATTAAAAAACTGACTAAGTGAATGAATGGCTCTTATATGTGAATAGTCCCACATTGTAGGACTATATGAAAGAATTAAGTATTTATACTTGATTCTTTGAAGCTAAGTTGGGCCCTTTGGGCACTCAATGATGCTCTTTTATGAGGAGGGAGACCGTGCTTGACCACCACACACGCGCGCGCGTTATTTTCTCAGATCCATTTTTCGAGACTATGTTCCCCAACCAGTAACGTTCTTTTTACTATTCCGCCTTCTTAACTGATAAGATGACGAAACAGAAAGAACTACATTCAATTCGAATCGTTTTTCTTAAAATCAGAGCAAAATTATTGAGTGCAAAATAGAATCGGTTCGTACGTGCAAACAAATCGATACCACCAAACTTGAGAGACTGTTTTATCCCGAGGCGGCGGCGATTGATCCGAACTGCTTTGCACTACATAGCAGATCGCCGAAACGTCTTCAAGAGAGTGACGTAGGCCACGACTCAGCCGAAGAGACATTGTTTCCAACAATTTAAAGACTGCGCCACCGACAATGACTTCCGCTGCAGATATAGATGCCGCTGCTCCCGCTTCGCTCTTCCAGGTTCTGATGGTCTCTGCTGCGCCTTCCAGGTTCGAAGGCCTCCATTTCAAACGCTGGAGACAGAAGATGGAATTTTTTCTGACCATGAGAAAGGTGGTGGCTGCGCTGACAACTGACAAACAACAGCTACCGGATAGGCCAGACGAAGCTGACGCAGATCTCATGCGAGCCTGGACAGAAAAATCGAATCTATTGCAGAACTGGATAGAGCAAGACTACCTGTGCAGGAACTTCATACTCAACGGCCTCAGTGATGACCTCTACGACTACTACAACTTCGACAAGTCAGCCAAAGAAATCTGGAAAGCGCTGCAAAAGAAGTATGATACGGAAGAGGCTGGAGCGAAGAAATATGCAGTCAGTCGCTAGCTGAAATACCAGATGACGGATGACAGGTCAGTAGAGATGCAGTCTCATGAGCTTCAGAAAATTGCTCATGAGATCATCTCCGAAGGTATGAGTTTGGATGAACAATTTCAGGTTGCTGTTATTATTGATAAACTGCCCCCAGGTTGGAAAGATTTTAAGAATGTGCTTAGGCACAAGACTAAGGAATTCTCCTTAGAAAGCTTGATAACTCGCCTCCGTATTGAGGTGGAGGCTCGTAAGCAGGACCAGAAAGAGGAAGTGCTTGTTGTCACCAACAACAACACTAAAAAATCCAAGCCCGCGGTTCTGAAACCGAATCCGAAAAACTTTAAGAATCAGAACCGCAACCGCAACAAACAGAATTGAAACCCGCAAGGGAACCAAAAGGGATAGCAGAAACCGACCCAAAAGAATGATTCTGGACAGTTGTTTATGTGTTACAACTGTGGAAAACCGGGTCATATGGCACGCAAGTGTAGGAACAGACCAGGCCCTGCACCGCAGGCTAACCTGACTGAGGAGCCTCTTACGGCTATGATTTCTGAGATTCATCTAGTTGGTGGATCAGAGGGTTGGTGGGTAGACACTGGTGCATCCCGCCATGTCTGCTACGATCGTGCTATGTTCAGTACATACACGGTGCTGATGATAAGAAAGTGTTATTGGGAGATTCTCACACCACTACAGTTGCTGGCATTGGAAATGTGGAATTAAATTTTACCTCTGGAAAGACAGTTCTTCTGAAAGATGTGATGCATACTCCAGAGATGAGAAAGAATCCGGTTTCTGGATTTCTCCTTAATAAGGCTGGTTTTACTCAAGTTATAGGGGCTGATTTGTACACTTTGACTTATAAGGGGATGTTTGTAGGGAAGGGTTATGCTTGTGAGGGTATGTTTAAACTTAATGTTGAATCTAATAAAATAACCAGTTCTGCTTATATGTTATGTGATTTTAATATCTGGCACTCTAGATTATGTCATGTAAATAAACGTATTATTCATAATATGAGCACCTTAGATTTAATTCCTAAAATGTCACAAATTGACTTTGATAAGTGTGAATTCTGTAGTCAAGCCAAAATCACTATGAAACCCCATAAATTAGTTGATAGATACTCTGAACCCTTAGATTTAATTCATTCTAACATATGTGAGTTTGATGACACTTTGACTAGACATGGACACCGTTACTTTATCACTTTCATTGATGATGGCTCTGATTTCACTTATGTATATCTTATGAAAAATAAAAGTGATGCATTTGAGATGTTTAAATTATTTAAAACTGAAATCGAGAATCAATCTGATAAGAAAATTAAGAGACTTCGTAGTGATAGAGGAACAGAATATGAGTCTAGTCCTTTTCTTGAATTTTATAAATTGCATGGTATAATTCATGAGAGAACTGCACCTTATTCACCTGAAATGAACGGTAAAGCTGAAAGAAAAAATAGGACCTTTACCGAATTAGTTGTAGCTATTTTATTAAATTCGAGTGCAGCAAAACATTGGTAGGGGGATATTTTATTGACTGCATGCTATGTATTGAATAGAATCCCTAAATCAAAAAGTAAAATATCACCTTTTGAAATTTTAAGAAATTATAAACCGAGTGTATCTTACTTTAGAACTTGGGGATGTTTGGCATATGTTCGTATACCTGACCCTAAGAGAATAAAATTAGCAAGTAGAGCATATGAATGTGTATTTATTGGCTATGCTGTTAATAGCAAAACATATAGATTTTATAACCTGAATACACATAATATAGTAGAATCAAATGATGCTGATTTTTATGAAACTAAGTTTCCTTTTAAATTAAGGAATAGTGGGGGCACGTCAAATAACACCGTGCCTATTGGAACAGAACTTAATGAATCTTCTGAAATTGAACCTAGAAGAAGTAAAAGAGCAAGAGTTGATAAGGACTTTGGCTCGGATTTTTGCACTTTTACTATAGAGGAGGATCCCGCAAACCTCCAAGAAGTCTTATCTTCATTAGATGCCGATTTTTGGCAAGAGGCTACAAATGATGAGATGGATTCCTTGGAATCCAATAAGACTTGGCACTTAGTAGATTTACCACCTGGTTGTAAGTCTATAGGCTGTAAATGGGTACTTAAAAAGAAATTAAAACCTGATGGCACAGTTGATAAATATAAAACCCGTTTGATAGCTAAAGGTTTAGGCAAAGAGAAAATGTAGACTTTTTTGATACCTTTTCACCCGTAACTAGAATCACATCCATTCGAGTACTAATTTCATTAGCATCTATTCATAATTTTATAATACACCAAATGGATGTTAAAACTGCTTTTTTAAATGGTGAATTAGAGGAGGAAATTTATATGGACCAACCTGAAGGTTTTGTAATTCATGGTAAAAAACATAAAGTTTGCAAATTAGATAAATCATTATATGGTTTAAAACAAGCACCTAAACAATGACATGAAAATTTTGATAACTTAATAATCTCAAATGGTTTCAAAGTTAATGAAAGTGACAAATGCATTTATTATAAATCTGAAAATGACATTTGCACTATAATATGTTTGTATGTAGATGATCTACTTATTTTTGGATCAAACATTCGTGCCATAAACACTGTTAAATTTTTGTTAAGTGTCAATTTTGATACGAAAGATCTAGGTGAAGCAAGTGTAATCCTTGGTATTAAGATTACTAGGTCCGAAAAGAGACTTTTTTTGGATCAATCTCATTATATTGAGAAGATCTTAAAGAAATACAATTACTTTGACTGTAAACCTGCTTGTACACCATATGATCCTAGTGTAAAGCTATTCAAGAACACTAGTGAAGGTGTAAGACAGTCTGATTATGCGAGCATCATTAGCAGCCTTAGGTATGCCACTGATTATACTAGACCCGACATTGCCTATGTCGTGGGATTATTATGCAAGTTTACTAGTAGACCTGGTATAGAGCATTGACATGCTATTGAGAGGGTCATGAGATACCTAAAACGAACCATGAACCTAGGGTTACATTATGAAAAGTTTCCAGCTGTCCTTGAAGGTTACACCGATGCAGACTGTAATACTTTATCTGATGATTCAAAAGCAACCAGTGGCTATATATTTAGCATTGCTGGAGGAGCTGTTTCTTGGAAATCCAAGAAACGGACTATTTTGGCTCAGTCTACTATGGAGTCTGAGATGATAGCACTAGCTACAGCTAGTGAAGAAGCAGAGTTTTTAAGAAATCTGCTAGCTGAGATTCCCTTATGGGAAAAACCGATACCAGCTGTGTTGATCCATTGCGATAGTACCGCGGCTATTGCAAAAGTACAGAACCGTTATTATAACGGTAAGAGACGACAGATACGTCGTAAGCACAGCACTGTTAGAGAGCTACTCTCTTCAGGAGCTGTTAGAGTGGATCACATACGCAGTGAGGAGAATTTGGCAGATCCTTTGACGAAAGGACTGGCCAGAGAGAAAGTCTTTACAACTTCTAGAAAAATGGGACTATTGCCCTTAGATTGTTGAGTCACGCACAATGGTAACCCGACCTAATGACTGGAGATCTCAAAAACTAGGTTCAATGGGTAAGAACAAGTTGTGTAGTGATATGAGTTGAATATGCTATTTCTCATATATATAGAAGCATATATTCCTGAAGTGATTAGAGGTTGAGTTAATAGAAACTCTTAATGAGATCTATACTCCATTTGAAATGGAGTACCTACCTTCAGGAGTACTCTTGATAGACTCATCTGTGTGAATGTGGAAATTTGGTTGTTTCCTATGGAGTTTTGAGCAAAACTTCTAGAGCATTCACTAAACTGGGATGGACGTGCATGGCCATAAATGCACGGGCTTACTTGATTGCATTCTAGAAAGATTGTGTGGTCTGATGTCAGGAATAGAGTTCAAGACTACGTGTCACTCTAGTAAAAACTGAATCTTATCCACTATGCAAAGGTTCAAGTCAAAAGACACCTTTGTTTATGCACAATCTTATGTTTTTTTAGAAATTGCTCGAATTTTTTTTTAAAAAATTCAAGTGGGGGATTGTTGGAAAATGTTTTAAAATAAGTGAATTATTAAAAAATTGACTAAGTGAATGAATGGCTCCTATATGTGAATAGTCCCACATTGTAGGACTATATGAAAGAATCAAGTATTTATACTTGATTCTTTGAAGCTAAGTTGGGCCCTTTGGGCACCCAATGATGCTCTTTTGTGAGGAGAGAGACCATGCTTGACCACCAGACACGCGCGCGCGCCCAACCGACCGACCGACTCGACCCGGGCCGGGCTCGGGTTCGGGCTTGTAGTGGTGTAACACTTATATTTTTGGTGCAAATTTCCTAACCGTTTTTTGAGCGGGCTAGAACGGTCAAATCAGACGTATTAGAGAACGTCCCCAACCAGTAACGTTCTTTTTACTATTCCGCCTTCTTAACTGATAAGAGGACGAAATAGAAAGAACTACATTCAATTCGAATCGTTTTTCTTAAAATCAGAGCAAAATTATTGAGTGCAAAATAGAATCGGTTCGTACGTGCAAACAAATCGATACCACCAAACTTGAGAGGCTGTTTTATCCCAGAGGCGGCGGCGATTGATCCGAACTGCTTTACACTACATAGCAGATCGCCGAAACGTCTTCAAGAGAGTGACGTAGTCTACGACTCAGCCGAAGAGACATTGTTTCCAAATATGACATATTAAGGATGCTCAAGTATTGAAGAATGTTAATAAACAAAACATAATATATTACAAATTTATAGTCTAGACAAACATAACATGTTCAAATGTAAAAGAGCAACCAAAAGTACCAACTTACAGGCTAAAGGATTGAAATAGAGTTTGAGTTTCAATACCGGGATCCTAAAATCCAACCAATCTCGATGACCATTTAGGGGAATTACTAACCCTACACCCATGCTAAGTCCGAGTGTATGACCAAGCAGAAACACAATTTTGTATAAGATCCAGAAAGAGATCATATGGTAACTGTCTGCATTGAATTATCCATGCAAGCGTCCATGACACTGTCCTGCTGCTCAGACTTTTTGACAGTAATAATGGCATGTCACTTTCAGTAAAGAAACAAAACTGTACGTTCATACAATCATGCTGCAAAACACAGCAAAGTAGAGCCCATAGTATACCAAACAATTATGCATAAACACCCACTTAATCTCCTTTCATTATTGCTTATAGCATGCTTGCTCCCTAAATATACATTTAGTAGTAGACACTAATCTTAAAGCACACTTTCTTCTCGTGACTAGAATTGCACATGATAATTAATGATGGTGTTTGGCCCATGTGATCACCTACTTATATCGGTAGTCAATGAATAGTAAGTCACTAACAATGGTAAAGCCTTTATTTTTGTAGTTACAGATTTTGGGTTCACATCGTCTACACATACAATTGTCAATATTGAAGAAAAAGAACAGTAACATAAAATAATAGATGATGAACAATCATAAGCATACCTGTTAATAAGCCAAACTGAGCCTTTGCTTGGTCGAACAAGTAAATCCTACTGACCATCCATCAGCAATTCTGCTACGGTTAATGAACATTATGCTTAGCATTGAATTTAGCTAACACACAATGTTTACATAGAAACATACTACACTTATTGTGTTGAATCAATATGACAAAGAGAGAACATGACGAATCTACGTATGGATCTACATGATCACCACGTGACCATTTCTTTTAATGTGGTATTGATTCAACACAAAAATTATGGTAAGTTTAACATTCAATGTAAAAAAATAGAAGTCTAAACCTTTTTTCACTTTAACACCTGTTGCAATGCAACATGGCAATTCCTATAGAAATAGAAGCAACATTTTGTCAGTGAAGTTTAAATGTAAATATGAAGAGTCTGATGGGGGAAAAAATATAATAACATCTAAGAAAAATTTTAAAGGGGGAATTAATTTAAAAGACAAAAATTTGTATATTTTTAGCCTCAAGGACACGACCTCAATATTTTAACCACAAAGACAAACATTCTCTTAAAAATTAATCATAAGGACAAACATTCTTCCAAAATTATTCATAAGAACAAACATTCTTCCAAAACTGCTACCGAACTAAAAACTGATACCTAAAAACTGCTACCGATAACTACAAACTGATACCCAAAAACTGCTATTAATAACTAAAAACTGGTACCCAAAGAAAGTTGTCCTTCAGACTAAAATACTGAAGGTATGTCCTTGAGACTAAAACGCTAAGAAATTTTGTCCTTGACAATAATTTCCTGAACCGAACTTTAAAAGGCAAAAAGTTGGAAACTAAATTTAAAAATCAACATGTATGATCCCGTAAATGAGCAGCATTCTATGCATACCTGTGAACCTATGGTTATCATCGCTAGTAACATCCTTAGAATTTGAGTTAAGGACTCATATAACATGAAAAGGGTACAAAACCATTTTCATCATTTATTTTCTATCTTTCCAAAGCAACGTGATTGCTCGAGGTTACAGTATAGGAGAGGTTTGTTTGTCCAACTAACGATATGCCTATTGTGAAAAATGCTTTTACAGTTACTAAGATGCATATTAGCTACTACTGCACTTCTAAGGATTTTTTATGTTAATATAATTGAATATGAAAATAGTTACGAACTGGAAGAATTAATATTACATATTAAAGAAACTGATATCCCTATTTTCTACTTGGACATGTCATAGGATGGTCAAATCACAGACTTGCTACAGTCTTTTTTATATTTTTTTATTTTTTATTTTTTATTTTTTTAGAAAAGGGATCATTGTTTCAAATAGGCCAGTTATCAAACCTCGAATTCTCTGTCACCCACAAGACATCGGTCCCTAGATCCAATGATAATTAGCACTACATGCTAACAAGATAATTACATAAGCACCCAGTATTTATCACACTATATAAAAGCACACACCTCACTACACTTTTTTCAGTTATACTCTCCTAACCACAATGTCAGTCCAAAGAATGGAAGGAGAAGATCAAGAATCAATCTTCATCAACTTGGCTTCCCCTAGCACTGCTCTCTACTATGTACAAAGTCCATCGACCGTATCACATGCAAATTCCTATCTCAACCATTCATCTGAATCAGCACTACTCTCACCATCTCATCACGATCATGACAACAACTTTAAGGCCTCGCGCTTTGCTCTCACGAGATATTCATCATCTCGTGGATCCATCAGTTCATTTGTCGGTAACGATAAACAGGTTAGTAGTCATGAAGTTAGTATTTTGAAGAGCGGGCGGCTTAAGATTGTCAATAAAATTGGAGATGATCATGATGTTGATGAGGATGAAGGTGATAGTGAGAGTAGAAGTGGAATATGGAGGTACATTGCTTTGGATCCTTCTGGTCCTACTTACTGGTTTGTGTTTCAGATAATGTGGAGGTTGATGATCAGTATTGGAGTAGCTTTGCTTGTGTTCTTTCTTGTTACCAAACCTCCATCACCTAAGGTCTCTACTGAGGTATGTTAAAGAGTTGCGTAGCGATTAAATTATTATGGTTGTTCTCCTAAGTTGATAAGGCTTCTTCTACATTACATCATATTATGAATTATCATCTCCATTCATTATTCAAAGAAGGGTGGGGCTTTATAAGATGATAGTAGGAGACTAGGACACGCCCCAGGAACCTCGTTAACACTAGCAACACTCTCCCTTTAAAGAGACAGTTGTTATACTCTCCACCTCATTGGCGGAGAGTGTAGACCCATGCAGGCATTAATAAGATGGTAACAATTGCTTACACAAGAAACACACTTTTTGCTAGTATTACTCCTTTAAATTTAAATAATGTGAACGACCCTAGGGGGTTGTGCACTGACAGATCTAGAAATTCAGTTCAAAATAGAGCGAATCAATGTTGATGGAGATTCAAATAAACATAGATTCCATTTGGAAAAAACAAGTACAAGAAACTGCTGGTCCAGGTCCAAGTATGAAAAATACTCGGTCCTTGATAAATTCTCGATACTTAGGAAGGTCAACAGCTTTAGCCTACATACACAACTGTTAAACTGTGTGCAAGACATACGTGAAAATGTCTTGTTTGGCTCTAAACATCTACCGTTTGATTGAATTTGATAGCACTTAGTTCTCAAAGAATACATAATCACAACTCTGTTTTGGCAAGAAGGACAATGATATATCGATCAAGATTTGAAGTTTCGACTGAAATTCCGGTTGTTCTTTTTCGGTTTCAGTAGGAACTGAAACCGAAAAGAAACCAACTGAAACTCTGATTCAACAAAAAAATTTATTGAATTTCAAATTATATAGAAGAAGCTCAAAAAAGAAATTAATTTGAGTTTCAAATATATGAATATTCGAAATCTGAAATTTTAACTTAATAAACATACAAAATAACGAAACATATAATTGGTATAACTAAAAAAAATTGAAAACGAAGTAATAATCAAACATTTTTTAGTGTTACAAGTATTTATAATTAATCAGTATTGTTCGTTTATATCTTATTTCGGACTTAAAGTAAATTACACATTTGTTTCAATAAATTATAAAAATATATGAGTAACTATATGAAAATAATTAATAAAATCCGAACCGAAATTACAACCGAAATCCCCGAAAATCGAAATTCCTAAAATTATAAAAGATCAAAAACGAGACCAAAACCAAGATCTCAAACCTTGGTACTGATAATGGTGCTAATTAATCTGAGACAACTGGTTCATGTTTGACTTAGTGTTAAGTAATAATCATCCCTTTGCTAAGAAAGAACCAAAATTTTCAGTAAAAAGATATTAATATTTAGCTAACAAATATGACAATAATTATAACTACCTTAAAACTATTCAATTTATAACTACCTTGAAACTACTCTAAGATCAGTTTCATTTGGTTTACAGGTTAAAGGTATTAAACAATTCAATTTAGGAGAAGGCTTAGACAACACTGGTGTTGGTACAAAAATATTATCAATTAACTGCTCGGTAGAAATGGTGATTGACAACAATTCAAAAGTGTTTCGTCTACTGATCAACCATCCTACAGTTGAAATGGATTTTGAGCACATGAAGCTTGCACGATCACAGGTAACTACTTAAAGAGCAGAAATGTTTTGATCTACTAATTGAGAGTAACTTATATATTATACAATTACAGGGTCCTGAATTATATGTTGACAGTAGGAGCTCCAAAGTATTTACACTATGTATTATTATAAAAGATAGGCCAGTCTATGGTGCAGGTCGATCCATGCAGGATATGCTAGAGTCTGAACAAGGTTTGGCCTTAACAATCCGAGTGAGATCAAGATCAAGATATCGAGTGGTTTGGAACTTAATTAGGCAAAAGTATCTTCATTATGAAGAGTGCAAGATGATTTTAAAATCCGGTACAAATCATGAAAAAAGCCACATCCATTTTCAGAGTAGTACTTGCACAAGTTCAACTTATCCCGTGTGAGGGAATTAATCTACTATGAATATTTATGAATCTTGGAGGTTGTTAATACAAATGTAATTGAGCAAAACCGGTTGAAGTATTATGCATTGTCATGCTAATATTGATGATGAAACATCACCTAAGATAATTTAGCTATGTGCAAAAAGCAACAACAACCTTCTACTTCAGTATGCCTTCTTCGGCTGCACCTCCAATAAATCAACTGTGGAAACACGCTGTTGGATGTACTTACAACTGGCATTTATATAATTCGCTTAGTTTTCTCTAATTCCTTATAAAATATAGTGTCGTACAAACAGTTTCAAAATTTGAACAGTAAACTATATGCTTTTGAGAAGAAATAGAACCTCTATTGTGCGCCTTGGTCATGCAATAACCAGTGCGGCGAATCTATTTTTTGAAGAATTGGGTAGCTTCTAAAGTCTGTTTGAATCAATAACTTCTTCCAAGTTCAGTCAGCAAATTAGGTTCACCTACAATAAGATTATAAGAATAAAAAAAGGTTGGAGCCATCCTCCATTTATAAAGTTAGTTTTAAGGACGACTTATTGTATACCATATTTGATTTAATCACCTTAAAATATTGTACCAAAACCAACAACAACATAACGTATGATAGTGAGCTAATAACTCTGACTAAGTCCAGTATCACCAAAAATACCCATGAGACCACATATCATCTTCAACATAGTCAATGTTTAATTTCTCTATATCAACAACACTGCCCTTTTAATCATTTTATTCACATAATTAACATCAGTGGATATACATTGATAACCAGAAACTCCCAAACTTTACTTTCAAGCTAATGATATGTGAGCAATGCACCATAGCCAACTCTATGATTGCAGTTTGTGCTTGTTGATGGCATATATTCTTAGTAACCATATTCTGGTAAAAGTTAATCCTATCATTATGGAAATCAGTGTAACATGTCCCCTTCATCGTAAGTAATCCTCACATGATGAGCTCTTATAGATCACTCCAACTCCCTATATATTTCCAACTCAATGTGTGCCCATGTGTTATTGCCGGTCATAAAAATATCGACAGTATATCCTTATCGCGGTTATTCTACGATAAATTTACGTCATATGGCTAAATAAATGACATTACGAAACTCGCGATAGATGGAACCTCACGAGTTCTCTCTACAAACCAACTTTGTAAATTCGGG
This sequence comes from Allium fistulosum, assembly GCA_030737815.1. Taxonomy (NCBI): domain Eukaryota; kingdom Viridiplantae; phylum Streptophyta; class Magnoliopsida; order Asparagales; family Amaryllidaceae; genus Allium; species Allium fistulosum. The sequence continues at coordinate 94,799,633 of CM060905.1, forward strand.
GGGGGGGGGGGGGGGGGGGGTTGGAGGAAGGTTTGTAAAAAGTGGTGAGTTTTTAGTAGAAAGAACACCAAATAAATATCACCAATTATTACCGTTTCTATACCAATAAATTTTCAAAGTGAAGTATGTAAACTGAACATACTAACCAAAAGAGCTGTGTTTCTTATCTGAAGCCACGAGTCTCATATTTTGTCCCTAAGATCACCAATAATCCCCACAAGAGCACACACCATCTTTGAACTTGTGAAACCTATTATTATCTCTTAAAATAATCGTTCTTCCAGTAACTTTAGTCACATACTTGATGGCAGTATGACAATCTCCACAAACTCTTAAATTCTTCATAACCCTAATGGGTCTACCATCAGGCACAACCAATAACCCGAATCCAATAGCCAATCTCTCACTATGATACCACATCGACCTCTTCTTCTCTTCACCATCAACATCTCTTAGCACAAAACTAGTGTCAGCAACATACCCTGCTTCCTCCATTTTCTCCCCAACTTCCTTCAGTATCTTATAAATATCATCTCTCCTTTCATGCATTTCATCACCTGAAACAAAAGTATGCACTGCACCTCCTACCACTTCTAACCAGCTCAACCCAGTCTCTTTCTTGACTCCTTTATCGCGCATTAGTTTACGTGCATGTGCAGCTTCCACATACTTCCCAGCTGCTGCATATGCATTAGACAGTATAATATGTGCACCAGAACTCAACGATCCCATATTAAAAAGCTTTTCTGCAGCAAATGCCGCAGTTTCTGTGTCATTGTGAAGTCTACAACCTGTGAGCAATGCACTCCAAACTTCCTCAGTTGGTGATATAGGCATTTTTTCAATAACATCTTTAGCTTCTTCTAGCTTTCCTGCTCTACTTAATAAGTCTACAATAGTGGCGTAATGCTGATAACCAGGCTGTATATCATAGTCCATCATCATTGCAAAAAATCTTTTTCCTTCTTGGACAAGTCCTGCATGACTACATGCAGTTAAAAGACATAGAAAAGTTATAAAATTTGGACGAATATTTGATAACTTTTCCATCTCTCGAAACCTTTCAAATGCAGCTTCCATATGTCCATGCTGTGCTGAAGCAATCAATATGGCATTCCAAGCACCAAGATTCCTATCATGCATTTCGTTGAAAATCTTATATGAATACTCCACAAGCCCACATTTTGAATACAAAGTAATTAAAGAGCTCCCAACAAAAGGAGAAGAGTCATAACTACTCTTAACGCAAAGCCCATGAACCTGGCATCCGAGTTCAAGCAAAGTCAACAATCCACAAACCCTAACTACACATGAAAAGGTAAAATCGTTTGGCCTCACACCATTATCAAACGCACACTTAAACAGCCTAACCGCTTCATTGTCGAATCCCATTTGGGCGTATCCGTGAATAAGCCCGCTCCATGATACCACGTTCTTGTACGGCATTTCATCAAACACTTTCCTTGCACCATCTATTAACCCGCACTTGGCGTACATATCAACAACGGAGGAGCCGACGTAAACGTCGTCCCAAAACCCAGTTTTGACAACTAAGCACTGGACGCACGTGCCGGCGTCAGGGACGTTTAGAGCTGCACAGGATTTGAAAGCGGAGGGGTAAGTATGGTCGGTAGGGCAGAGGCCATGTCGGAGCATGTCGCGGAAGGTTGAGAGAGAAAGAGAGTGCTGTTCGTTTTGAGCGAGGGAGGCGATGAGGGAGGACCAGGAGGAAGGGGGCTTGTAGTGGTTGTCGATGAAGGCTTGGAGGGAGAGGAAAGGGGAATGGCATTTGGCGTAAATGGTGATTAGATGGTTGGATAGGAGAGGAATCGAGGGGTTTGATGAAGGAATGAAGCCTGATTTGAGGATGTGGGAATGGAGTTGTTGGGTTTTGGGAAGGTTGCGGGTGGCGGAGAAGGAGAGGAGGAGGGTGGCGAGGGATGTTGGTGTGTTTGGTGGTTTTATGGTGTGCATTTAAGATTGAATTTGAATTCGGTGGAGGCAAAAAGTTGTTAAAATAACCTTTTTTTTTTTTTTTTTTTTACAGTAAGATAAATACAAGGCCCAAGTCCAAAAAGAAATCGGGAAAACCCACCACAGCCCTAAAAACAAACTCGGGGTTACAAAGTAACGCAACCGACACCAAAATACACAAACTCTTTCAAAACCCAAAAATTTAAAAATGGCAGAGAGGAAGAATCTCATCTTCCTTAGGCAAAAGCTTCTCTACGTAACTCTGCTGGCCTATGCTCTCTTCCAATATGATAAACACTCGTTCAAGCTACTCCGCATCCCATCTATTTCTTTGAAATAGTAGTTTTCAGTTGAACTAGTAGGATGATTTGCAGATCTGTGGTCATTGCAACCTAGATCTGTAGATCCACTACCATAACCCAGCTTTTTATCGAATATTAATTCATGGTGATGCTCGAAACCAGCACTGTTGTACGATTTATTGGGATTTCTCTGAATATCGGTAGTCTGCTTGCCTTGTTGGAACTGCTTGGTTTGAAACTCTTTCGGGTGGTATAGAAAGTTCTCCATATGCTTGCTGCCCTCTTCTCTTTTACAGTAATCAGCTAAATAGGTGAAATTGGTTTGATCTCTATCTTTTTCTTTGACTTATGAAGAATGGTTCCGCCATCAGTCTCGATAAGTAACCATCTTTGCTCTTTAGTTAAACTAGATTTGTTATGAGTTCGATTATTTCTTTCTTTCCATATGTGATATACTGTAGTAGTGACCATGATGTGAGCTAAGTCTCTCTCAAAAGATTTTGTGACGACCCACCTTTTTGGACGATTCAAATCGACAATAAACCACACATGTCTAACTCAAACCATTCAAAAGAGCAGATTATCAATGAGGTTTAATAAGAAAATAAGAAAAAATCAGGAAAGCAGAACATGGAATCTTGCAACGGAGTGACAAAATATAGTAATCAAATAAACAGTTCATGAAGCTGATGTACAATATACATTTGATTTCAATTTTACAACATAATCAGAGTATAATCAACAAACATACCAATATAATGCAGTGGAATAATAATAGTAAATACGGTCTAGCAAAATCCATCTTCATCTTCACGGAATAATGCCTTCAAAACTGAAATACACATGCTGACCCGAGTATAATGAAAAGACAAAACACTCGAGTCAAAACTAAAAGTTCTTACATAAGCTAAATCAATAACAAGTAAATATGAGTGTAATAGCTTCAGAAATGTTAATGGGATTTTCCATCTCCTATCAAGTGTACAACGTGAGTGCAATAACTTAAGAGATGTTACGGGATTTTTCATCTCCTAATGGTCCATCAAACTATCAATATGTAGTAAGATACGCTATATATGTAGTGTCTATCAGTAAAGTAAAGTATTAAAATAGCATTAAGGCTTTACATTTATCCCTCTTAACATATTTTTAAGCAGATAGTCTATGCAGATTCTGTAACACAACCAGTAACGTCGGTAGCCATTGAGTCCCCTATAGGTACCATACTAAAACAAAATCGTGGTGGACGCGTATAAGGATAAAAGTATGACAAGGCACGTGAGGCAATACCCAAGGTAGGATTCTACCAGTTTACCCTTTCTGGATGGTCGTAACACATCGCTGCAACGACTGCCGACCGAGTCCACCACCCCTAAAATCAAATCAAGGTGCACCGATCGAGTTAAAATCAATATAATAATACGAAGAGGTGATGGCCCCTAAAGATAGCTAACCCCTTGGCCATACATAGGCTCCTATTTTAGTCATTTCAAATTGACACAAGTGTCGGGGTCATCCATCACCGTTCTCCTTCTTCATTCCAGTAAACGCTGCCAATTCAAGCTCTACATTCTAGATAACATCCACCGCGTACACGGTTATTAAAGTGGTTTCGGTAGAATAACAGAGAGTATGTCATTCATCCGACCCCGGTCTCTTTAATAATCAATCGTCCATTTTACACACCGGTTGGTTCTTTTAAATTTCAAGAACAAATCATACTTCATATCAAAATATCAGATTCACTTCAAAATCATTTCGAATTCAAAACAGGTTATACCTTCATATCAAAACATTCACATTTAAATCAATGATTTAAACCTAAATAGTTTCCCTTTAAAACAGTTTGAATATTGAAAATGGTTTGAATAATTAAAATAGCTTTTATATTGAAAAATAGTTTGGAATAATTAAAATAGTTAAAGATTGAAAATGGTTTAGAATATAAAATAGTTTTAGTATTGAAAATAGTTTTGAATAATTTAAAATAGTTTGAATAATTAGAATAGTTTATATATTAAAACAATTTGATTATTAAAATAGTTTATATTAAAACTGTTTCTTTCTTTCACAACAAAGTTCAAATTCCAAATCATAACGAATTCAATTTTTCGACTTCCAATTCAAGTCAACTTCATATTCAAAATTCCATTTAAATCAACCACAATTTAACGATTTTAAACTTTACTTCAAATTCAATTTAAACAGTCCTATTCAAAGGCTGAAAGTTCCAATTCACATTCTCATTTTGAAACAATTTAGTTTAAATCCATTTCACGTCCAAACTTGGAAATACCAATTAAACCATTTTAATTAAAGTAGATTCAAAGTTTAAATTAAATATAAACCTTCACAATTATTCACTTCTAATAAATTCAAATCATATCCCAATTTCCACTTTAAGATTTCAAATTAAATCCTTCAACAATTTCATTTAAAGAGTCTCAATTTCAACATTTCAAATCTCGAATTAAAAAATAATTTAATTCATATAAATTAAAATTTTATTTTCTTTAAAATAATCTCATTTAAACCAATTCAAATTTAAGATTTATAACCATTTAATTTAACCAAATCCGGTATCCGTATATAATTTTCTACCTTATGGCTAAGTGATCATTTATTTCAATTTTAATTACATGGATGGATATATATATTATTTCAATCCATATTTAAATGACATAGGTATATATCAGTTCAACGTATTTCTTAGTTCATTTCAAATAGTCCAAATGACAATATATATGATGTCAAATAATAAATAGGGTAATAACAGGAATATGTCAAATAAATAAACAACCATACATCCAACATGTCAATTAATAGGCATCCAATTGCAATCAACATTCAAATCAACCAACATATCACAATAGTTACTAGTTATCAATTGTCAGTGTTTAACTAGCCATTAAATTCAATATTAATTTAAATGTCAATTCAATTCAATATCAGATTCAATATGTAAATTTAAATTACCAAACAGCAATCAATAAAAATTTATCACTTTATAATTTTAATTCAACTAACATAAGAAAATTTAGTATTGCGTGAGTGGGTTTAATCACTCATCTTTGATTTTAAGTCCATTAAAAATCCAATAGAAGTCTAAAATATCAACAGTCTCCAAATTCAACCAAACTAGTTTCATGTTGTCCGGAATTTCGATACGAATCCAACGGAAGAAACGGCACATGAATCTGAGCTCGTAAGCAAAAGTTATCGACGTTAGAAGTTTCAATTTTAAAATTAAATTAAAACAAATCAAGGGGCAGTATAGTAAATAACTTAACCTTTCCCAAACCCTACGTCCATCTTGCATGAATTAGAACCCATCAACGTCGTCTTCACGTCGCCGCTGCGACAAACACCAGCCACAATTCGATGATCGGCCACCATCGCCGAGTTCGCCGTGACAAGGCGCGCCAACTGGACCCCACGCACGACTCTGAAATGTCACCAAAAATGCTCCACCGTTGCCGCCTTCATTAGCCGATTCTGGCGAACTCAAGCACCTTTGACATGATCGGACCCCATGGATTGAAGCTGCGCCTCCTCTTCTACACGCCAGTGCCTTTCGATCGTCAATTGGTCGCAAATCCACCGTTGAATCCAAACCCTAAAATGGACGGTCGAGACTTCTTCGCCAATTTCTGATCAAACCGAGACTCGATTGCAGAAACGAATTGCAGACGCTGACTCCATTCGTTTAGAGCTTTGCGACGATATATAATTTGATAGGGTTTGAGCGGTTTGAATTTTTGAATCAGATTTGAAATTGGAAATTAGGGTTTTGCGATATTCACCATTGAAAAGGAGCAGGTAGATTTGAAAGTGCGTACAAAAAAATAGAATAGAAGGCTGCTAGGGTTTCATATATAACAACATATATATATACAAAGATGGAACAGGAATAGATGGAACAGATATCGATTAGGCCAAAGCGATAACAAAGGCCCGAAAATCCGTTTTGCTCCTAAAACGAAAATAGGTTATCTTATATATCGAAATGTAGGTTTTTAATATTTTTAAACTCAATGAAATTAATTTCAAACCCTACTTTTATTGTATATAGAAGTTAGCTTTAAAATCAAATTATATTTATTTTTATACGTTAATTAAACGAATTATTATTAATCTGACTTAATCACTTTTAAATTCTAAATTAAAAGTTTCCTATCATCATTCTTGAATAAACAGGAATTTAATAATCTCTTGAAATACAATTTTTTTCATTTTAAACAAAAGATTTAAATATTAAATTAATTTCAACATTTAAATTACAAGAGTAATAAACCCTAGTTCATTATATTTTAATTTCAAACAAATTCTTTTACTTTGATTTACATGTTCCTTATATTAAATCAACAATTTCCTTATGTACTTATTAACATAAGTTTTCATTTTATTACATTCATTATTCTACAGTTAACATCTTCTCTCGTATTAATTGAAACATTTCCATTACATTAAATTCCAATAATTGTTACATCTTAGTAATTCAAATATCTATAAATTAATTATTTACAAACACGGGTTATAAATTTTCTTACCAAATAACTGATTTCTTATTCTATGCTAAAACCAATTTCAATTAAATAACATATGATTTCTCCTTTATTACATCATTTATTTTATTCCTTATGAAACTTTACAATTATATCCAAATTAAACTTTACATTTATAGTCCAATTAGAGATAAACATTCATTTTACTCTCTAACACATTAACATTTGTTATTTCAAATCTTATTGTTAATATGCAATCCAACATTGTTTCACATTCAGTTGATTTGGGTTATCATCTTTTAACTTATTGAAGTTTGTTATTTAAGGATTTTATCTTAGATTATAACATACATCTAATAACATTTCTAATAAATCGTAAAATCTTTATTTATAACCATTTTTATTCAACAATTATATTAAATTTAACATTTCTAAATGGTTGAAAATACGAGTTGTTACAGATTTTGACCTAAAATTATTGTTAATATGTTGCATAGCTTGCTTAAGATCCATACATCCATTGCTCGTAACACCTAGAGTAGACTGAATGCAGTTCCAAATGTAGTATGCATAACCGCACTCAAAAAACAGATGATTAACACACTCATTCTCTAAGTTGCATAAGGAACAAAGTGAATTAGCATTATTTCCCCATTTATTAATTTTGTCCCAAGTTGGCAACCTATTGATAATAGCATAGCGATATCTGATATCCAATATACGAGAAAACAGATAAAAAATTAATTTTCTCAGAACCGTAACTCGGGTCATCCTCTCCATGTCTCTCTTCAAATGATAAGATCAAAATTTCTCCATATTCAATCTTTTTACCATCAATGCTTCATCAATGCATGTACATATGAATCCAACTAATTTGATTGCGACTAAACTATTATCGACTTTAATTATAAGTAGGTTTTCCAAAAAAATTATAAATTATGAAACATTAACTTAGATTAACATAGCAAAAAATAATTTGCAGCTAAAAGTTGGTGTTACGTGAAATATCGCAAAGAACCTCCATTGCTACTTTGACCAAAAAATCCAATCATTACTATTTTTTTCAACAAGAAAATAAAATAAGAACAACGAAACCAATTATAATGGAAAACAACATGATATAGTCGAATACAATTAATTATCATTATCTTTTCCTAGAAAACTAACGGGTAACAAAAATATTAATTTACATTCATATTTTAAATATAATTCATTATCTTTACTCATAAACTCCTAATCTAAAATTGATAAATGTTAACTATAAAATTCACTTAAAAATAAAGGTATGAAAGAAGGCTTATAAAGGTACCGGACTCCATAAGAGTTGAAGACATGGGTTTCGCCAAAGTTCAAAAACAGTGTTTCGAAAGTATTGAGATAGCTTTCAAATGAGTTAGGATGGAGTCACAAGCTTCTAGTGCACTTACGAATGTCAAGCGAAACAAGAGCTTTCGAAAGGGTAGAAAAGAAAGCAAAATTACCCTTCCGCCTCATCTAGACATTTCGACGCAGTTGAATCCACATATATAAGAGAGTCTAGTATGGGTTCGAAACACCTTTCGAAGGTATTGAATGATAGATTCGCACACAAGAACCAATTCCTTTAAAATAGTGGATTTCGTCGTTGTTAATCTACTACTTGAAAAAATAATTCGAATACACAACTTTCGAAAGCAAGAATAAGCCTTTCGAAATGATTGGAACCCTTCAAAGGGATGATGAAAACTACACATGAAGGCCCAACATCCTTTCGCTAAGATCCAGTCGTCACTCACTATTCCTTTCAAAGCTATGTGAAAGCCTAACTCATCTCTCACTTGCAACAGCATATCGACACAAAGTGGAGAGCACTCCAACCCCCCTTTCGATGAAGTCAAAAGCAGTCCAGTAAAAAGCAAAGTATATGAGGTGCTCAAACTTTAACGACAACGGGGGTTGTCAAGGTAATTCTTTCGACTGGATCGAAAGGTCTGATATGAAAAGGTAGAGGCGTAAGAATGAATGAGAAAGGTTAAAGGAAAAGCCTTTCGACCGCATCGAAAGAAGGCATGAAGAAGGATGAAGGAAGGCTTTTCGACCACGTCGAAAGGATGCGCACAGAAGGTTGAAGGAAGACCTTTCGACTGAAGCGAAAGAATGGGCGCGAAAGGGGGTCAACCTAATCTATAAATACGACCCTAGGGGTCCGAGTTTGGGGACTGGATTTTGGAATCCTAAATTCACTCTTTTATTTCATAGCAAATCAAACCTTTGTAACCCTAAATCAATTTGGAGAAAGCTCTCGTACTTGTAACTAAATTTGGATAAATGCAAAAGCAGGAAGCGCATGGATTCAATACAGATTTTGATTATGAGAGAGATTATTTCAGCCATTAGCTTGACTAATACCAATTGCACATGATGCTTCTCTTATTTGTCTTATGCGATGCAATGGGATCAACTTAGACAATGTAAATTCGAACCATATTATCATCATGTATCATGATATCAAATGTTAAATTAAGATGATGATAGTGTTTCGATGTTAATAAGTTCATGGAACTTATATTATCCGAGATGTTATTCCATTGCATATTGAATATAGAACTTGTATATTATACATCGAATCCACTTTGAAAGAATGATCACCCTTTCAACCCGATCGAAAGGGACGTTTCGAAAGAGACTTGATGCATGAATACTAAGTTATGCTAGCTGGATGCATATCTTCGAATGAAGTACTTATATTACAAAACATATAACCCTTTTGCAAGAGTTCTTTCCAAAATGGCAGAAACAATGATGTCGAAAGTAAATTCTTCTTTTAGGGGTAGAATGATCCTTTCGATACAATCGAAAAGGATAAATAACTAGTATCTTTTTCCCACATAAAAGGAGATGTAAATGACCCTTTTGACTCACTTGAAAGGGGTCATGAAGGAGATGTTCTTTCCTTAACCTTCATTTAAAGGGGTTGATTAGATTTCTTAACTACAATTAACATTTTCATAAGGTTATCCTCCTTAAGCAATCCATCATAATCAACTCATTCGAAAGAGGTTTCGAAGAGATTGGTCACTTCTAAAAACTTTCTTTTGAGATGTTAATAACATTTCTTGTTAACAACTTAGCTTTGAGATGTTGAAAAGTTTTTTGTTAACATTTTTGGCGCTAGAAGGAGGGCTCGAATCTCCACCCCAGTGGTTACCTTATAGACTAATTGTAGATCATTTAACTTGATATAGGAAAATGAAATCTAAAAGGCTTAGTCGAATGGACGAAGAAGGAGTACACACCACAACTTTGGAAGAAAACATAACTCCAACTTTCAACTTGGAGGGAGTTGTGCAATGGCAGCCGTCAACCCTAGCGCAACAAGACGACAATGCAATCAAGATAAATCACTTGGAGCAACAATTGTTGGAAATGCAAGAACTTCTCGAAGCAGCACTATCTCAAAAGTCTTCCAAAACAGCAAAACCAACGACTGGAGATGAAGTGATCTCTTCTAGAAGAAACTTAAAGGCTAATACCAATGAGGGCAAGAGCAAATTAGATCTGACATCATCAAAGAAAAAAGAGCATTATCCGATTAAAGTTGATCATCAAGGAAGGATACTGGATAAATCTATCGAGCAATCTGGAAGCTCAACATCAAAAGAATACAGCCCAAATTGAAAAAGCTATCACGACACCGAAGCTTATTTGAAAGACGTAGTGGAAAAGGTAGTCAAGGACATGCTAAATGCTAAGGGGAAGAGAACACTGGATGAAAGAGCAAATGACAATGAACGAGTAGCTCCGTTCATAGATGAGATCATGTCAGCGATTATCTCATCTTATGTCAAAATTCAAACCCTAAAGTATCACGGTACTACTGACCCTAATGATCACCTAATGGTTTTTGATAGTCAAATGGATCTGTATAATGCTTCGGGAGCCGTTCGTTTTAGACTGTTTTCGGTAACGCTTCAAGGGGCAGCCGCTAAATAGTATCGACAATATCGTGAAAAGACAATCTATTCATGGAAATAGTTTTCTTATGAATTCTCTGCCCAATTCTATATATGCAAAGATCCAACCATCTATTACACTGTTCTAGCCAACATTAAGCAAAGATAGGGAGAATCGATGGGTGATTACCTCAAGAGGTTCAACATAGAAGCACTAAAAGCTAAAGATATGAATGACAATGATAAGCTCATTGCAGTACATTCTGGATTGATAGAGAATACACCATTTTGGAAGGAAATCTTTATTCATGGGTGTAAGGATTTGCAAGACTTCCATTTCCAGGCTGATAAATCCATTCGAATGGATGAATTATATTACGTTAAAAAGAAAGCTAATCCTAGGAAGGAAAGTGGAAGGTTTGGTTCAGATCGAGGACACAAGAGAACAAGATGGGAGGACCCTAATGCTAATTCAATTGCTTTAAACAAGCCATTATCTTATATATATGCTATGACCAAGGAGAAGGTTAACTTCCTAACTTCATTTAAGGCCAAAAATTACCCTGAACGGAGGAAAGGGGATGACTATTGCGCTTATCACAAGGAAAATGACCATAAAACCGATGAATGTCGGGTGTTAGCTAGAATCATTCAGAAACTAATCCGTGAAGGGCATTTGAAAGAATTCATCCAAGACAATCAAAAGGCACCACGAACTGGTGATGGTCCGGAAAAGTTTCCCAATAATGCTGTCAACATCTTGGAAGAAAAAGATCCATTGAGCTTGACTTTGCCATTGAATAGGATTGATGTAATCTATGGGGGGTCACACCCGGCAAGGACTAGCAAGGGAGCCAGAGATAGATACATTAAAGAAGCTAGAGAGGGAGCGATCTCCATTCAAGAAGAACCCCCGCTTAAAATTCCACGACTCAATATACTGATGCCAAATCTTGTTGTTACTCCCCAAGAGCTGAAGAAAGGGATCCATCACCCTCATAACGACCCCCTCATGATCACGGCCCAAATTGGACTGTTTATAGTGTCCAAGATCCTTGTAGACACTGGGAGTGCAGTCAATGTTATTTTCAAACATGCCTTTGATCAAATGGGCATTCCTGAGGTCAAACCCAGCCTTGAGCCTATCTTTGGGTTCAACAGCAAGAGATCAACTCCAGTAGGACAAGTGAAGTTGCTAGTGCAGATGGGAGTACCGCCATGCTGTAGGACTTTTGAAACTCTCTTCGTAATCATCAACCAACCATCCTACTACAATGCTTTCTTTGGCCGACCCGCACTCGATGAGGTGGATGCTTTTGTCTCGTCGAAATATCTAATGGTAAAATTCTTAACTAAGAAGGGTTGGAGCACTATCCACAGAGAACAATTCAGCTCCCGCGAGATGTACTTTGCAATGCTTGATCAATATAAGAGGGAGTATTCTGCTTACTTTGATTCTTCTACTGTTTTTCAGCTTTTGGATGATGGATTTTTACATCCAACATTCGAAGAAAAAGTAAGATCTAATGAAACTAATAAATGTATGTTTGAAAGGTACATTTCCCTAGGAAGCAAGAGAAAGAGGTCCGATGCTAATTTCGTTGAAGAAGGAGAAATCATCACAGAATTTGACTGCCGTGGGAAAGTGGAAAGGATAAAACCTATAAAAGACCTTGAGGAAACATGTATAGACCCAAATGATCCAACCAAAATAGTCAAAGCGGGAAAGGAGTTGGAAAGCGGCCTAAAGACAAATTTAATCCAGTTTCTTAAATCCAATAAAGACATGTTTGCATGATCTCATTCAGATATGGTTGGGATTGATCTATCAGTTATGTGCCATGCACTAAACATTAATCCAGAAGCAACCTCCGTCCGACAAAAGAAGAGACAATTAGATAAAGTGCAATTTGATGCCCTAAAAGAGGAAATCAAAAGGCTACTCGAAAATGGGTTCATTCGGGAAGTCTTCTACCCAAAGTACCTAGCAAACCTAGTATTGGTAAAAAAGTCGAATGGAAAGTGGAGAACTTGCGTTGATTATACCGAGTTAAATAAAGCATGTCCAAAACTACCCATTGCCCCGGATAGATTAGTTGGTTGATGCAACTAGTGGACACAGATTGCTATCCCTCATGGATGCTTACTCGAGATATAATCAGATACCCATGTTTAAACCAGATGAAGAACATACAAGTTTCATTACCGATTAAGGAATTTTCTGTTACAAAGCAATGCCTTTTGGGTTAAAGAATGCAGAAGCTACCTATCAAAGATTAGTCAATAGAATGTTCAAAGAACAGATCGGTCGAAATATGAAAGTTTATGTTGACGATATGCTAGTAAAATCTTATAAAGCTAAGAGTTACCTTTAAGACCTAAAAGAAATGTTTGAAGTATTATGGAAATATCAAATGAAACTGAATCCCCAAAAATGCTCTTTCGGGGTTCATTCCGGGAAGTTTTTAGGCTATATTGTGAGCGCTCAAGAAATTGAGGCCAGTCCAGACCAGATTTAAGCTATCAAGGACATGGCTGAGCTCAAAACTAGCAAAAATGTAATGAGTTTAAACGGTAGGGTAGCCGCCCTAAGAAGGTTCATTTCCAAGGCAACTGATAAGTGCATTCCCTTTTTCAATGTGATCAAGAATAAGAAAAACTTTGAATGGGGAGAAGACGTAAGAAAGCCTTTCAAGAGTTGACAAATCATTTAGAAAAACCATCAATACTATCCAGTCCTGAAAATGGTGAAGTCTTGTACTTATACATGGCAGTTTCAGAACATGTGGTTAGTTCAGTTTTGATCAGAGAGGAATATGGGACTCAACTTCCTATTTATTATGTGAGCAGGCGGTTAAAAGATGTAGAAGTTCGATACCTGGTAATAGAAAAGCTAGCTTACTGCTTAATACTTACAGCACGAAAACTTAGAGCATATTTTCAAGTGCATCCAATCATAGTATTGACTAGCTTTTCACTCAAACAAGTCTTTAATAAGCGTGAAACTTTGGGTAGGCTAGTAAAGTAGGGAATTGAGCTTAGCCAATATGGCATTGAGTTTCAGCCACGAGAAGCTATCAAAGGGCAGCATTAGCAGACTTTATTAATGAGTGTACAAACTTCATTAAAGAACAATCGGAGAAAGAAAAGGATTAAAACCCCGTATGGTAATTATTTGTGGATGGCACATCGAATGGACAAGGAGCTGGAGTAGGATATGTCATAATAACACCAGATAAACACCGTCTAAACTACGCAATGAAGTTAGGGTTTCCCACAACAAATAATGTAGTCGAATATGAATTAATGGTGGCAGGATTGACTCTAGCCTTAGAGCTCAAAATCCCACGAATTCAAGTCTTTAGTGATTTTCAACTAATGTGGTAAACCAGATAAAGCAAGTATATCAGACTAAGGATGCCAAACTATCTTTATATGTAAAGAAAGTATTGAAACTGCTCGCCTTATTTGAAGATATCTCTATACATCAAGTTCCAAGGAGAGAAACTCTTAGGCAGATTCGTTGGCAAAGTTGGCTAGTTCAAGAGGAGCCCCAGAAACCCGAATTGTACCAGTAGGGTACCAAGCAAATCCAAGTATTAAAGAGGGAATACCCGAACAAGGAAAGGAATTATTTTTTCTAACTAGATCCCAAGTCGTGGCATAAGAAAGAGAAGAAAAGGAAATTAATGAAGAAGTCCCAAATGAAAGGATTAATCATCCAAGGACAAATGACTATTATAGTGACACTTGGATGTCGCCTATTGTCAAGTATCTTTCCAAAGGGATATTACCATCTGACAAAGTGGAAGCTAGGAAGATCAGGCGACAGGCTCCGACTTTCACAATAATGGATGGAATTCTTTACAAAAAGGATCTGCCTTACCTTACTTAAGATGCGTGAGTCTAGAAGATGGGATGAAATTGTTGGTGGAAGCATATGAAGGATTTTGTGGAGACCATTCCAACGGGGCAAAGTTGGCAAAGAAGATAATGAGACAAGGTTTTTATTGGCCACGAATGACAAGTCAAGCTATTGAGTATGTAAAGAAATGTGAAAGATGCCAGAAATACTTAAAGATTCCTCGACTGCCACCAAGTCAATTAACTCCGATTTCAAGTCTATGGCCCTTCGATATATGGAGAATCGACTTAACTGGGCCATTGCCAATTTCCAAGGGAGGAGCAAGATATATTGTAGTCACCATAGACTACTTTACTAAGTGGGTAGAAGCAGAACCACTCCCCAAAATCACTTCTAGGAAGGTGCTTAGGTTCGTTATTAAAAACATTATTACTAGATTCGGGATCCCTTGTAAGATTATATTTGATAATGGAACACAATTTGAAAGTGAAGAGTTTTCTCGATTTTTCTATAAGAATGGGATTATTAAAAGCTTCTTTTCAGTGGCACATCCAAAGGCTAATGGAGCCGTTGAAGCATCGAATAAGACTATTAAGACTATTTTGAAAAAGAGATCGAATAAAGCCAAAGGAAATTGGTTTGAAGAATTTCCACTTGTACTCTGAACCTATCGAACATCCACTAGAACCGCAACAGGACATACCCCTAATTCTCTAACATATGGGTGTGAAGTGATGTTGCCAATTGAAATTGAGATACCCTCACATCGAAGAATCGCATATGCATTTGATCCAAACCAAGAATTGAGGAAAGAATCATTAGATTTAATACATGAACTAAGAGATGAAGCAGCTATCCGAACTGCAGAATATCAGAGGAGAATCTCAAAATATTACAACTCAAAAGTTATGACAAGATCATTTCAAGAGGGAGACTTAGTACTCCAAAGGGTGATGGAGAACACAAGAAATCCCACGGATGGACTGCTAGGACCAAACTGGAAAGGTCTCCTAATTGTATGCAAAGTAATTCCCCTTGGAGCTTACAAGTTATGTCGTTCAGATGGCAATATGGTTCCTAGAACGTGGAATGTGGAAGACTTACGACCATATTTCCCTGCAATGAATGAATAAAGCACCTCTTCCTTAGGGAAAAATCTACATGGTCGGGAGTAGAATTCTCCTTGCACTTGGACATTACCTTAATCGGTCAAAGTCTTTGTCCGCACTGAGTTGGCTAGGTCAAAGCACCTTCTGGAGGGAGGTTAGAGTAAGCCGTTAACTGTGGCATGCTATGGCCAGGTTAAAGCATCGACAAGCCCTTGACCATGCCACGCTATGGCCAGGTTAAAGCATCGACAAGCCCTTGACCATACCATGCTATGGCCAGGTCAAGGCGCCTCCTGAAGGGAGGTTTGAGTAAGCCTTTATCTGCGCCATGCCATGGCCAGGTTAAAGCATCGATAAGCCCATGATCGCGCTACGCTATGGCTAGATCAAGGCACCTCCTGGAGGGAGGACGGAGTAAGCCCTCGGTCCCACCACGCTATGGCCTGGCCAAGGCACCGAACAAGCCTTTAATACCGCCTATAAGGCCTGGCTGGAGTGCCTCCTGGAGGGAGGTTGGGTAAGTCCATAGGTCCTTCTTATGGATAAGCTAACCAAGCGCACCAGACAATAACGGACTAAGACGTCCGAGCCCAAGAAGCGGCGTATCAAAAAACGGACTAAGTCGTCCGAGCCCAAGAAGTGGCACATCAAGCAATGGACTAAGACGTCTGAACCCGAGAATATACAAGGCTAAAAAGGGGGCACATGTCAAAGGAATCAATACCTAAAGAGCAGTGTAGAACGGAAGACTTAAATAAGAATCTACAGCCTCCGACTGGTACCCAAAAGAGGATTTCAAAACTTTATTTACTAAAACCCGAATCTGGGTTTTGGGCCTTCTACTATTAATCTCTGGATTTCATAATACCTAAATCTAGGTTTTAAAGCTATACCTGCTGATTTCTGGACTTCGCTCGTTAATGCTCAAATCTGGACTCTGAACTTCAATTATGGATATGGAGATCTTTATCATGGATTTCTGGCTATCATTCATTAATACTCGAATCTAGGAATCAGATCTTTTAACTTTTGAATTTCAATCGATAAAGCCTGAATCTAGGCATCTAGACTTTTATTATGGAGACCATTATTATGATTTTCTGGTTATCATCAACTGAAACCCGAATCTGGGTTTTGGGTCTCTTACTATTGGCTTTGAATTTCACTTATTGATACCTGAATCCGGGTTTTAGATCCCTAGTCCTCCTAATACCTGAATTTGGGTTTCAAGTCTTTTACCATCAATCTTTGGATTTCATTTGCTAATGCCCAAATCTGGGTACCAAGGCAGTTGGTATTGAGATTCCAATGGACTTCTATTCTTCAAATAAAACTTCGAGTTTGTCTTATTAATACCCAAATCAGGGTCATTAGTTTACAACTACCAACTTTTGAACAACATTTATCAATATCTGAATTTCAGTCCCTAGATCATTATTATTTCCAATAGGAGTTTCTAAATACCTATTACTTATCCCCAAATAAGGATTCATGGTTTTTAATGACTTGTTTCCAGATGATAGCTCATGGCCTTTTATTACCAAACATTTATTGTCACAAGTGGAAAATTCCTGGACTTCAATTTTTATATGCTTGGTTTTCTATTAATATAATGGGAGTTTAATTTATGAACTTCATTTGTAACTACAAAAGTTGGATGGTGGGACATCTATTATTACCAGACAAGAATTCTTAGTTCCCAATCGTTTACAATTGTGAATTTTTATCACTTATTAACTCCAGATAATGGTCAATTAATTTTATTACTTCTGGACTTAGAGTTTAGGAACTCTACTATACTAACATCATCTTCAATTATATGGCAAAAAAATCACTGAGCATATTTTTATATAAGTCTTGATCTAACAATGCAGAATTTTATTTACTTTGAACTGTACAGGGAAATGAGGCCATTAAGAATGGAGTAGTGGCTAAATTTTTTTCCTAAAGAACAAAAGCTTCTTTCATACCGGGAGGATGGGGGCAAAATGTTAACAATAAAATTCACTTAAAAATAAAGGTACGAAAGAAGGCTTACAAAAGTACTAGACTTCACAAGAATTAAAGGCATGGGTTTCGCCAAAGTTCAAAACAGTGTTTCGAAGGTATTGAGATAGCTTTCAAATGAGTTAGGATGGAGTCACAAGCTTCTGGTGCACTTACGAATGTCTAGCGAAACAAGAGCTTTCAAAAGGGTAGAAAAGAAAGCAAAATACCCTTCCACCGCATCTAGACCTTTCGATGTAGTTGAATCCACATATATGAGAGAGTCTAGTATGGGTTCGAAACACCTTTCGAAGGTATTGAACGATAGACTCGCACACAAGAACCAATTCCTTCAAAGTAGTGGGTTTCATCGTTATCACTCTACTACTTGAAAAATGATCACAATACAAGCCTTTTGAAAGCAGGAGTAAGCCTTTTGAAACAGTTGGAACCCTTCGAAGGCATTATGGAAACTCCATATGAAGGCCCTGCATCCTTTCGCTAAGATCCAGTCACCACCATTCCTTTCGAAGCTATGTGAAAGCCCAACTCATCTCTCACTTGCAACAGCATAGCAACACAAAGCGGAGAGCGCTCCTACCCCCCTTTCCGATGAAGTCGAAAGCAGTCCAATAAAATGCAAAGTAAAAGAAGTGCTCAAACTTTAACACAGTGGAGGGTTGTCAAGGTAATTCTTTCGATTGGGTCGAAAGGTCTGATATGAAAAGGTGGAGGCGTAAGAATGAATGAGAAAGGTTAAAGGAAAAGCCTTTCAAGCGCATCGAAAGAAGGCACACAGAAGGATGAAGGAAGGCCTTTCGACCATGTCGAAAGGATGCGCATAGAAGGTTGAAGGAAGACCTTTCGACTGAAGCGAAAGAATGGGCGCGAAAGGGGGTCAACCTGCACCTATAAATACAACCCTAGGGGTCCAAGTTTGGGGACTGAATTTTGGAATTCTAAGTTCTCTCTCTCATTTCATAGCAAATCAAATCTTTGTAACCCTGAACCAATTTGAGGAAAACTCTCGTACTTGTAACTAAATTTGGATAAATGCAAAAGGAGGAAGCGCGTGGATTCAATATAGATTTTGATTTATGAGAAAGATAATTTTGGCCATTAGCTTGACTAATGACCAATTGCTCATGATACTTACTTATTTTCTTAAATCTTATTTGTCTTATGCAATGCAATGGGATCAACTTAGACAATGTAAATTCGAACCATACTATCATCATGTATCATAATATCAAATGTTAAATTAAGATGATGATAGTGGTTCGATGTTAATAAGTTCATGGAACTTATATTGTTTGAGATGTTATTCCATTGCATATTGAATATAGAACTTGTATATTATACATCGAGTCCACTTTGAAAGAATGATCACCCTTTCGACCCGATCGAATGGGATGATTCGAAGAAGACTCGATGCATGAATACTAAGTTATGCTAGCTGGATGGATATCTTCGAAAGTAGTACTTATATTACAAAACATATAACCCTTTCGAAGGATCTCTTTCCAAAATAGCCGAAACAATGCTGTCAAAAGTAAATTCTTCTTTTAGGGGCAGAATGATCCTTTCGATACAATTGAAAATGATAAATAACCAATATCTTTCTTCCCACATAAAAGGAGATGCAAATGACCCTTTTGACTCACTCGAAAGGGGTCATGAAGGAGATGTTCTTTCCTTAACCTTCATTTAAAGGGGTTGATTGGATTTCTTAACTACAATTAACATTTTCATAAGGTTATCCTCCACAAGCAATCCATCCTAATCAACTCATTCGAAAGGGGTTTCAAAGAGAATGGTCACTTCTAAAAAGTTTCTTTTGAGATGTTAATAACATTTCTTGTTAACAACTTAGCTTTGAGATGTTGACAAGTTTTCTTGTTAACAATAAAATATTTTTACTTTTGTTATTCATTTCATTTTCTTAAACCACTAAAGGATGCTTTAGGATTAGATTTCATTCTATTTGCTTGGTTACGCAAACCTTGTCGCGTTTACTTTATATCCTATTTTAAGTTTAAGGTGGTTTTTGAAGTATGTTTTACAATTTAGTTTTATTAAATGATCAGATGGCGTTAGTAAGTGTTTAGTTGGAACTTGAAAGGTTCAAGATAAGAGCTCAATTATTGGCAGAGCTGGCACTGCTGGCATTGAAAGAGCTGTAGAAGTTCTAGATACATTAGGAAGTAGCATATAAAATTTGACTTCTAATAGTTGATATATATCTGGATTTTTTATTCGAGGCCATAAGATATCTATTTTGGCATTTGAAGTTGCTAATACAATTGGTATTTACTGACGTCAGTATTTGAAGAAAAATTATTTATGTTAATTTGAAATAATTATCAAAGGGAAAATACAATTGACGAGTCTTCCCTTATAAAAACAAAGCAAAATTGCTTATTATCACATTAATAATGATCTTCTTTATCACACAAAAACTAATTGCATTTTTATCTTCAAAACTCAAATCCTAACTAAACAACTTCAAAATTAAAACCACAAGGGGAACCATCTTCAACTCAATCCTTGTTCACTTAAACTCCATCTAATTCTCCACCAACTAAAGATGACATAGATATTGATTTATTTTCTTCGATCTAAGATTCCAATCCTGTTGGATCTTATGTTTGGAAGAGATGGATTTTTAGGAGCAACGACAACTGATTTTGGGAGCTACTAAGAGTTTTAAAGAAGGGGGAAATAATATCACAATGTAGAAGGAACAGAGAGAAGAAAATGAGAATAGGTATTTTTGAAGAAGAGTTGATGGTTATTATAAAGTAAACGGTATAAAGAGACATAATTTTTCTCCATGTAAATAGATATTTTCTTAAATTTCTCCCCTAAAATATATTCCTTTTATCCAATTTAATTCCCCTTTAACAATTCACTTCAAAAACCATTCATTTCTTGAAACCATATACGGTATCATATGCTAAAAAAAGGAACACGGAGTGCATTCTTCTACACATTGGAAAAAATTGACAATGGCAATTTGAATTTTGAATCCACCTTCCACTCAATCAAATTCTAAAATTTATGCCTTATACCTATGATTCTATCTTCAGTTACCTCAAAATCCCAATTTTATTCCTTCTCTTCATCAATTTCTAGATAAATTCTTTTGATTAAAAAAAATCTA
The DNA here is from genome assembly GCA_030737815.1 of Allium fistulosum. Lineage (NCBI taxonomy): Eukaryota > Viridiplantae > Streptophyta > Magnoliopsida > Asparagales > Amaryllidaceae > Allium > Allium fistulosum. The sequence goes on from CM060905.1 coordinate 94,820,469, forward strand.
GTTGAACCAACAATTGTCGTGGGTTTTAAATTATTTCCTTATAAAAAGATTTAATCCTGCTATTAAATTCGTAAACGCAAAACTTCGTGAAAAACAAGATTGCCTTTGATGTGGATGAAGGCGTCTATGGAGGATGTAACATTTTATCATTCCCTCTTCAGTCGATCACCAAACCACGAGAAGTAATGCATAACATCTTCACAACTAGAAGAAAACTCAAGCTAGTTATTTTAACTCATTTTGAAATTATGTATTATACAACTAATTATTACTTTGTACACAGTTGTTAATAAAGTATGATTTAGTGAACATTGTATTTTTAATAGAACCTTCATGGTATGACATATCGTGGCACATTTATGATAATGCTAAAATGGTGGGAAAAAATAGAGTGGAAACTAGAGTCCACCCCTTATTTTCAAACTTAATGCCTAAAACCCACTTCTCAAAAATAGATTTCATGAAACACCCCTGTAATTATATTTAGCAAAAATATGTCGTCTACAAGGTTAAAACAAAAAATATTTGCAGTACATACTACAAATATTTGCAGTTCTAACCATAAATTTTTGTAAAATAAATATTCATAATGAGACTTCATATATTTGTAGTGTAGACTTCAAATATTTGAAGTATAGCTACACACTTTTGTTGAAGATAATTAAAGGAGTTTTCCATAAGACCTGTTTTAAGGTTGGGGCCGAAATGAATTTTGAACTTATGAAGACTGTTTAACAAAATGCCCTAAAAACAAATGTGTACCCACAAATTAAAGAACCCATTGTCAAAATATTTGGTCAATTGGAGATTAAGCATAAAAATTCATACTATGAATGCATTTATGCTACAGTGGAGAGATGGTGACCTACAACACATCTCTTTTATTTCCTAATATAGGTATTAGTTTTATACTGATGGATCTAATTATGTTCACATCTACATCTGTTGGTTTAAACACTCAAAGTATACCTACAACTTTCATTGGATTTGTTATGATTTAGCTCAGCAGTATTTTCCTTTGTTTGAAGAATCAAATATTGGAGTAGGAAATGTAAGGTTTTCTTGTCTCCATAAATATTTTGAAGTAAATTATGCATTGCATCATTCAAATGAGTTGTAACACATTGCACGAGATTTTTTCCATATACGATGGGAACACTATTTTCCACAATAACCAAAGATACTAGGAGTCCTGGATATATAGAGATAAATATTGATTTAGAGTCGACATGGTATTTCGACTGAGATTCGGTTATACTTGGATATCTATACAAAAGTTTAGATGTAATTGTTATTAATGGATGAAACATTACATATTTTATTGAGATTTTACATGTAATTAATCATATATGTTTATTTTTCTCCATGTTACTCAAATAGATATTTGTGTAACTAACATATTAATATTTTAATTTGTAGTACCGATTTTTTATTACATGCTTGTTGAAGAAAATATAAACAATTGTATCCTCGACAAAAGCTTAGGAAATGAAAAACAGGAAGAAGATCCATGATACATCTTCTCATCTATTTTTGATCACATGTTATCACGTTGACTATACGCATGCTCGTCATGTTAATTGGACTCCTTGGAATAATTATATAGCATATGGTGAGCCTAAAGTGGTGTTAGCTCGTAACCTGACACTAAAGGGGCTTCCTTTGCTTTTGCTTGCTTGGAAGGTTTATGAGTTATTTTTATAATAAAGGTGTATTACGACTGATAACAGGGAAAATGATTATTCATATGGATCCTATAATATCCCTCATTTAAAATCCGAAGATGAATACTGAAGTGATGTTTTCACTCTACTCATATTTTCAAGCAAAAAATTGAAATCTATATTTTTCATACTTAAAATCAAAATGATAAAGAGCCATGGTTCTTAAACAATTCAACTTCATTATTTAAATTTTAACTGTCTGGCGCTTCCATTCGTAGATAGAAAACATATATCAATATAATGTCATATGATCGATATATGATGATACCACCATAACTGATCAAATTTACATTACATCCATTTTTACATGAACAAAAAGAATAACTTAATAAATCTACCACTTGTAGTCATCTTCTTTAACTATTTATCAAAACCTAATAAACCTGTTATTCTTTCACCCCTCAACATACTCAAAGAGCACACAAGAGTTTAATGGGTAATAAAAACTTTGAGTAATTAGAAATAAGCCTGGTATGAATAATTATAGTTTTAGTAATTAATAATTATAGCTTTAATAATTCATAATATAACCAATACATAGTGCTACCATGCCACGTAGCGGAATGGGTTTCCCCTCAATAATGTACTCATATTTTACACAAGTAAATAAAACTAGATTCCGTCTTGGGTTTTACAGACCATCGTGTCATAACAAACCCAAACTAAATTTTATCTGTATATAAAGTTGAAGTGTTTGTTTATTAACCATGCATTTTCATACCATATATCCTAGGGTTACTTAGCTTTTACTAGATACAAATGTTTATGAAGGTTACTCTGCTTCCACCCAATTGTCACTTACTTTTGGCAATTTGCACTTGTAGACATTATAAGCCTCCTTTTGGTATTTGCTTCATCATTCAAGTAGGTTGTTCTTATGTAGGTTACCATCATTCTCTTATATGTCTACTTGTCTACGTAAGGTTCTCGTGTGGAGTTAGCTCAACATTCGCCTTAATGTATGCCTTTGTTTTTCTGGCAGGTTGCTCGCATAAAGGTTGTTCACCCAGGTGTCTACCAATGCTGCCTCGGTAAATTGCTCTTACAAGGATATCCACCTTATTGTTTACCATTCAGGCCTGGATAAGTTTCTATCCTGAAGGGTACTTTAGATTTCACTTAGGTGTTTACCCTATTGACTAAGTAAGTTTCTCTCAAAGAGGTAAGTTTCCCATTATTAATTAACACTCAAAGCCATCCCTAAGGCAAAAACATATTCTTTCTTCGAAGATTATCCTAAATCATTTTACAGAAAATCTAGAATATTCCAATAAATCCCGAGAAAAACATTTTTTCTCTTCGAAACGAATCTGATTTAGGCAAAATGGTGACATTTTCTATTTCTTCCTTCACTTTGAAAATATTTTATGCCTTTCTAAATCCATATAAATTCTTTAAAATTCATATTCACTCCTTTTTTCCTTATGGAAATCATTTCCAAAAAAATCAAAGATCATTAAAAAAATTAGCACATGCAATTCTAAGCCTAAAAGTAGGGCTAACCTTTTGTAATCGCATTATCATAGACAAACTCATTATCAAAAATACTGTCAGAACTAGTTCTGTCTATAGCGGGTGAAATGGGTAGATTTCAAAAGAATTTCCCTACTTAGATCATAATGAGCCTATGAAGTTGTTTCTTAATTCTCTCGGAAGTTAAATATAAGCTGGCTAGCACATCAAGGCAAGGCCCGTTCCAGGTCGATTTGAATAACAAGACTCAAGCCATCAAAGACAAGCCGATCATAATTCTAAGTCTGACCCAAATTCATGTCAACTTCACTTCTTAGCTTGGCCTAGTCCAAGCCGACCCATCTTTAGCCTAGCTCTATCCCAACTAATCCAATAAGCAAGTCGTAGATAGGCTAGCCTGACTACTAAGCTTTGCTCGGCCCAGCTCAAGATGACAAACAACAAACTTGTTTGACATGACCCCATGCAAAAGTGATTGATCTATGGTCCGACTCTATCTCAACCCACCTACGATCGACCACATACAACCCGTCTTGTCACAACACGATCGGCTCGGCTCGTCCCCTTCAGCCCTGTCCTTATCCATCTTCAGCCTTGCTCTCTGCAACCTTTCACAACAAGAAACTAACCTCACTATGCACAAGAAGCTTATCTCTTGCCTTGCCACCTAGAAAAGCGTGCTAGATATTGAAAAGTACAACCTAGTACACCTAGTACTATGATATGCTTACCAAAAGCATATCTACTCCTGTAGCATGCTGCATTTCTCAACACAAAGCATGCACCCAGTATGGCATCACAACTGGCATGCATACCTGCCACGTATTTCAACTTTATTACAGCAGTTCTCGATCATCCCAGGCGACTAGATATATAGTCGGAACGATTGTTGTCTATTTGCAGCACAACCTCACCCATACATTGATATACTTCACCTACTATAAATACCCCTTTCCATACAACATAAAACATACTAAATTCTAGTTGATTTATTTTCTTAGAATTAATATTTCCAGCAAGCAAAATATCAAAAGCTCTTAACTTTTGTATCATTGCAAGCTTAAGTGCTAAATTTCTTATTATTCACTTGTAATTCCTTGAAATTGTAAGTTACCAACATAGTAAGAGATCTTCATAGTGGACATAGGCAAGCTTAGTTGAACTACTCTATATCTTGTGTCATTTACATTATTTGTTTATTTTACTCCTCATTTTCCATTTTAAGCCTAGTATTAGCAAGTAACTTTTGCTAATACAAATGCATTAGTCTATTTTCGATATTTGGCTAAATTATTAGTCAACATTTTGATGCAACATTTTGATGCTAGAAGGAGGGTCTCCTAAAAAGCACTCATCTTTCTTCACCTTTTTTTTCTATACAAACATCTACTCTAGTTGTCACCATGAATCTTAATGGTGAGAACGAAGCTAACAACTTAAATGACCATGAAACTAACAAAAAACACTATCACCAGTGTCGTTAACCCCATCCTTGGGCTAAACAATGACATGTGGCAAAGTGTGCTTCAAAGCTTAACCAACATGGGAATTCTTGCCTGCGAAGTGAACGATTTGAGGTAAAAGTTCGATGCTCAAACGACCGTGAACTTTGGTGCTCTAGCATCTCCAATGACTGAACTAACCCTTATCCAACCTGTTGTCCCCAGTGGCTACAATATTTTAAACACCACCCAAGCAAGGGTGGTGCTTGAAACCTCGGTCGGTATAGCTTCTATTCACAATAGGAGAGAGCATGCTGCATACGGGCCAAGTCACGTTATTGAGATTGACCTAAAATTGGCCATACATTGGGAACCAAGACATCAATGCTCCCCTTCAATAGAAAGATTGTCTTCTTTTTAGTGCCTTTGGATGGTAGACGAAGCTCGAGACTTGAGATTCAAGCAATTTAATGGTGGTGCTTATGCCATCAACAGAGAACAAAGGACCCCCTTGGCATACTATCGATCTTATAGGGGTGTAGCCGGGCTTAAATCAAGAGAAGGGCGGGCCACACAGATCCCTCTGTACATAGGAAAGGCGACCCATGCATCATTGTTGTCGGTCTCCCACTCTATAGAGACGTTTGCTAAGAAAAGTATCGATCTTAGCCAATCACTCCCACAATAGGCAGAGCCGTTGGCCCCTAAGAGGAAATGAATCGTCTTGGCCAACAAATCAATAGGATGCAAGCCCATAATTTTGAGCGAAGTGCCATCCGATAATGAGAACAGATAGGTCGCTTCCTACCTTGGCCAGCTAGTCGGCCTTGGCATTTTATTCCCCAGGTATCTACTCTAGCTCGAACTCTAAGAAGGTGTTGATTATCCTCTTGGCCTCTACAACATACAAGGCTATCGCGTTGCCATTGAGTTGAAAGTGCTCACTGATTTGATTGACGACCAACGATCGACCAAGATAGCAAGCTTCTCAGCTTCATTATAGGTTGTCATTCCAAGACCTGGCAAGACAACCTCATACTCGGCCTCATTGTTGGTTGCCTTGAATTAAGGTGGACTGAAAAATAAACTTCTCTTCCTTCAGGAGTGATAAGGACCATGCCGGCCCCTGCCCCTTTCTCGTTTGAACCCCCATCCATATACAAGCACCAAGCTGGCTGATTGGTAATGGACTCCTCTTCGTCGTTGTCCGGAATTGAGCATATAGAAATGAAATCTGTAATGACCATGGTCCTTGATAGAAGTACAAGACTAGATGAACCACTTCAGTAGCCAGCCTATTGTGTCGGGTACAATAAGTACTTGCTTCAATGGTTAGTTAATCAGGACTTTGATGGAATGACCTTGGAAATATGGTTGGAGTTTTCGGGCTGCCATGAGTAGGCAGAAAGCTAGATTTTCCAATCTTATGTATCTTTTCTTAGGGCCTGACAACCTTTTGCCAATATAGTAGATTTGCCTTGTATCTTCTCATCTTCTCTGATTAAGGTAGCACTGATCACGTGATTGGACATTGCAAGGCAAAGGTACAAGTCCTCCCTATCGATGGGCATGGACAGTACTATGGGTATAGCTAAGTGTTGCTTCAGTTCTTCAAATGCCTTGGTGCACTCGTTGTTCCAAGCAAACACTTTCCCTTCTTGATGAGGTCAAAGAAGGGCAGACATCGGTCGGTAGCCTTAGACACGAACCGGCTCAAAGCTGCAACCATTATGTTTAGGCTTTGTACTTGCTTCATGGTCACAGGGACTTGCATGTCTTGAATAACTTGGTTCTTATCATAATTGGCTTCAGTTCCCTTGGCTCTTACTACATAATTGAGGAATTTTTCGAATCGCAAGGCGAATGAGCATGTTTTTGGATTCGGCTTCGTATTGTATTGGTGTATAATGTCGAAAGTCTTTGCTAGGTTCTGTATATGCCCCTCATCTTTTTTATTTTTATTTTACCAGCATGTTGTCTACATACACTTCAATGGTTCAACTGATTTTTTCAGATAACATGCGGTTGATGAGCCATTAATGGGTAGCGCCCACATTTTAAGTCCAAATGGCATGGCGCGATAAAAATGTAGGCTAACGTTAGTGATGAAGGAAGTGTGCTCATGGTCCGAGCCATGCATAGCAATCTGATTGTACGTAAAATAGGCGTCCATTAAAGTAAAGAGCTTATGCTCACTGATCGCATCTACTATTTGATTGAAGCAAAGCAATGGGAGGCTGTCTTTAGGGCATTCTTTGTTGCAATTTGTGAACTCGATGTAAGTTATCCAAGACCCATTTGGCGTTCTAACAAGCACTGGATTAGCTACCCAGACCGGGTATTCTACCTCCCGGATGAAATCGTTGGCTAACAACCTCTTTACCTAAGAGCTTGGTATCTTTCTAGATTGAGAGGTCTACGCTTTGACCAAAGGGGTTGCCTTAGGATCAATGTTCAATACATAGCAAATGACTTTTGGATCAATGTCGGACATATCAATGTGCCCCCAAGTGAAGACGTCTTTGCTTTGCTGTTGAAATTTCACCAGCTTATCCCTAATTTGCTGGTTGATCTCGGTGCTGATTTGAATAATCTTACTAGGGTCAGCATGGTCTATAGATATTAACTCGAGTGGAGCAACCGACTTACCTTCAGTGTTTAAATCTCCTATGCGAGGATCGCGCAGGTTATCACCAAGATCGGTGTTGGTTTATAAGTTACATTGGTCTAGATGAGTATGTTGGAATTCAGAGGGTATGAGTTGCAATGTTGGACATCATCGCTTGCCAACACGGTGTGACTTGCTCATTCCATGCCATGATGAGCTCTTTGTAGTAAGGAGTGCTTTACCAAACGTGGTCATGAGGGAGGTAGTCCCCATTGGAACAATGCTAACACCCCTAAATCTATAGTTTGGGAAGGTGTAGGGGGTGAGGCTAGTGGTAGGTTGCTTGAGTGCCTCGAAGATATGTTTGAACATGACTTCGACTGAGATGCCCTCATCTACGAAGACTTGATGAACTTTTGCGTTGGCCATTACAAGGGTGATTATTCATCATACCAAAATTGCAGGGGCATAAAGCCCAACCCGTTGGGCTTACAAAAGATAAAAAAGTATTTAGAAGGATGGTCCACCAACCGATCGAGTCAAGGATTCAGACTTCTCCTATGTCAAAATGGCTGGCACGACCATCCCCCCGCCTCCATGTCGGCCGCTACCTCAACCCGGGTCTTGATAAGGACCTCAACCTTGAAGTTGCTTACGGAGATGGGGAGGCAATAATTTTCCCCGAACATAGCCTTCACCATGTTCTTCAACTGGTTCTACCACCTAGCCCTCTCCGCAGCCTTAGCGACCACAACATCTGTAGATGACCGGCTGCTGGCTAGATGCTAGTTCAATTCAGCCTCCTTCTTGGCCTTTGCTAAGATATCCTTAAGGTCTTCTACACCTTCTCCTTAGCCTCGGCCTCCGTCCTTTCCACCTTATTCACCTTTTCGGCCTCAGCCTTGTTCACCTTCACCGCCCCCTTTATAGCTTCCCGATCGGCTTCTCTAGCCTTGGCAGCCTCCATAATTTGTATGATTTCATCCTAAATGTGGATGGAGTGTTGAACGGCTTAAACAACAAACATGAGAAAGATATAATTTGCATAAAGTAAAATTCAATATTTGGAACTTACCATTAGAGCATGCTGGGTGCGCGCATTGACCATGGCCTCCAAAGGGTGTTGGTGCCAACCAGACCTGGGCTATTGAGCATATGACAAAAACTCTATACTCATGAGCTGGAAGGCCCTCAGAAGGCAGTCCAGGTTATCATAGTCTCGGGTGAGTCATCTCTAAGGAAACATACCCGATCGGTTCTATCTCCATCCCCACAACAATGCCTTTCGCATCATACAGCTCCCGCCGCTTAGCATAAAGAGCATCGGCCTTAGAAGTTGAGGTCCCATCTCCCTCGGTCCTCTTCCTCTTCTTGCTCTCGATAGTGGGGAGGTCCAATAGTACGGGGTTGTATGGAAACTTAATTACCTCTATGTTAGAGACGGGTGTCACCTGCAGGGGAGAATTAACAACGGTCTATAGCGGCGTCGAAGGCGTCAAAATCAAGCTCGTCAAATACTAAAACAACAAAAAGCTATGACTAGACCAAATGCAAGAAAAAAGAAGTAAAATACAAGTTAACATTTGGACTTGCCTGATCCTGCCTTCTGTCAAGGGCCGGGCATGATGAGACCAAGCTGCCTACGCTTGATTGATCGGTCCTAGGATGAGATTTAACTGGTGGCACAACATCATAACCAGGATACATACAATCATAGGCAGGATAGAATGTGGAGGAGGGACCTGCCTTTTAACCAATGCCGATTACTATGGCCATCCCCCTACGATGTCTTCCTCAGAACTCTCCTTAATATCCCAAGATATGGTCGATGTCCCATGCCATTGGACCGAGATATCAACCAGTTGTTATATGTCAAAAATTTCTTGTGGAGGCATCGGCAGTAAACAACTAAGCTTGTCATAATAGAATTCCTGCCACTCTCCAAGCTCTTCACTCTTATTAACATCGTTATATCTCTGATTCTCTTTTTTAATCGGCCCGACGTTGGGATCAAAGAATGTGATCTTTGCGTAGTCCTGCTTCTTCTTGGCCGGTTTCTTTGTTGGTTTGGCCTCTCTGCCACCATTATTTGATGCTCCCTTAGGACCCTGACTCGATGGAGGTTCGCTTCAGTCACTAGAACCTTTAGATTCTGAAGGTTATCGGGGGTCATCTTTAGCCGTTCTATATATTCACTAAGTAACCAAAAATTTACGCCAGTAGAGTCAAGAGAGGCACCTATAAATTGAAAGGTGGGCAAGAGGAAAAGGAAAGATGAAAGAAGAAGAAAAGTAGTATGGAAGACTTACTAAGGGTTTGGAACTATGTGTTCCTTAGATCAGGGTTGACCCCGCGAGGCATGAAGAAGTACTTCCCCATCCAGCCTGTTGAACGCCCATGAAGATAATGAGCTTGGTACTTTCTTGGAAGTGAAAGTAAGTGTCGAACAGATGCCCAAATTCCCTCTATAGCCCAAAGAGCATGTTGATTAAATGAGCATTCGACTCGGGAAGGTTAAGACCTAAGCAAATGACGTATGCCCTGCATAAGAACTGGTGGCTATTAGGACCAAGTTGACCTAGGGCAGGCTCAAAGGCAGTGAGGGCGGAGACAAGGAAAGGGTGGATAAAAAGAACTGCCCCAACTTTGAAGTAGGCTAGGGACCAAGCAAACTAACCGGGAGGAAGATGATTTTGTCGGTCTGTAGCGCTGGGATATCTTATCATCCCAAAATTGCATTTGCACCTTGTCAGGCAATTGGCCAGGCTTACTATTTCCACCATTAGCTCAGATGCTTTTAGACTAGAAATGGCCGTTGAGGTTGATCTATAGGTTGCTATATGAAAGATAAGCGACCTAAGTTAAACTGCAAAACCCCAACATCTAAGCCTAGCAGACTCAGGGGCAACACCTTGGGAGGGAAGCTAGACAACCATCTTCATGGCATGCTTAAGCCAGGTATCCCATGAAGGCTGACTTGAGACTCAAACTTCGCTCCTAAGCTAAGTTACCGGCCTTATGGCCCATATCTACTACTTCTTTTAACTTATAGCCCAAGGCAACCTGTTTGGGCCTAAAACTATGGCCTATAGCAATCTTACATTTTTTACATTCGAAGATCACACCAACATCGATTAACCACTGTTAACATGGAAACATTGGTCGATCGACATCCAAAAGATGACCAGAAACACCGAAAATAAAACGAGAGTGAAGCAAGAAACTTTTTCAATGGCAAAAGTGTCACATTCATTCAAAAACGAAGAAGCATCAAAGTCAAAGAGAGGAAACAGTTACTGGTTTCCAAATAGAGCTTTAAAAAGTATTGAACAAGGTTTTAAGGTATTTTAATGGCGGAGAAATTTATCAAGCTTTGGTAAAGAGTGAAGAGAGGGGGGAGGGGAGGAGGGGAGAGAAGGCGAGGGATATTTATAAACCTATCCCCTCAATCATAACATTTGGATTCAAAATATAAGAAAATCTCAGCCACCTAGGTATGATTAATGATGCTATCACATCAACGGTCCTTACGACTGAATATTCACAGTGTCGCTTTAAAAACGAAATCATCCCGACTAATCAAGTGTCGACACATGGCACATGCATTAAATGTAGAGAAGAAAGCCCAAGCGACGAGATCTTTATGATTTGACAACCCCGTCCTTGCTCATAGAGATGGGCTTGGGGGTAAAATGTTGCTCAATTTTCTCATAAGTAAAATTTAAGACGGCCAACACATAAAGGCACGGTCCATTTCAGGTCAATTTGCATAACAAGACTCAAGCTGTCAAAGACAAGCCAACTTGTAATTCTAAGCCCAGCCTAAATTCATATCAACTAGCACTTCTTAGCTCGGCATATTCCAAGTCAACCCATCTTTAGCATGGCTCGATCCTAGCCAATCCAATAAGCAAGTCATAGATAGGCTGGCCTAGGCATATAAGCATTGCTAGCCCGGCTTAAGACAATAGAACGACCAACTCTTCTGACTTAATCGGGCTCAAAAGCGACTAGTTTATGGCCTGGCTCCATCTCAGCCCGCCTAGGACCAACCACATAAAGCCTTTCTCATCACTATACGATCAACTTAGCTCGTCCCCTTAGCTCTGTCTTTAGCCATCTTTAGCCTTGCTCTCAGCAACCTTTGGCAACAAGCAACCGACCATCAATATGCACAAGAAGCTTCTCTCCAGCCTTACTGCCTAGAAAAGTATGCTAAACATAAAAAGGTATAAATTAGTACGACCTAGTACACCTACTAATGTGGTTTCTGCCAAAAGCAAACATACTCCAATAGCTTTTCGCCTCTCTCAGCATAAAACATGTGCCCAGTATGGCACCATAACTTGCATGCATATCAGCCACATATTCAAACTACCTTTCCAGTTGTTCTCCATCGACCCAAGCAGCTAGATTTACGATGGGTATGATTCCCATCTATTTGCAGCACAGTCATAACCATCCATTAATCAACTTTAGCTGCTATAAATACCCTTTGTCATACAACATCAAAGGGATTGAATTCTAGTTGATTTGTATGCTTAGAATTAATAATTCCTGCAAGAAAAACCTCAAAAGCTCTTATGTTTAGTATCATTGTAAGCTTAAGTGCTAAATTTCATATTGTTCTCTTGTAATTCCTTGAAATTCTAAGAGACCAACATAGTAAGAGATTCTCATAGTGGACTTAGGCAAGCTTAGCCGTATGTCTTGTGTCATTTACATTGTTTGCTCATTTTACTCCTCATTTTTCATTTTTAAGCCTAGTGTTAGCAAGTAACTTTTGCTAATACTAATTCATTAGTCTGATTGCTAGGTTGGCAAAAATTTTAGTCAATGGAAGCATAATGGGTTGTACTAGATCCAAGCTAGTTAATTTAAATAAAATCCAATTTTATTTAATTTTTTGATTTATTTAATTAATCAATATTTATATAGTTAATGCGTACATCTCTATATAATTATGTGTATATGTCGTGCATATGCAATATAGTAATTGTATACATAGTTAATGTGTACGTATATATATATATATATATAGGGATTAACATCGATAACGCATACATTAGCCATTTATATATGCATTGGTTATCTTAAATATACATTTTAATACACACACATATATTTATTTATATATAATTTCAAAATATTAAAAGATTAAAAATATTACAATATATATATATATATTAGTTTTTGACTAAGTCGATATAATTTGAGTCCAAAATTTTACATTAAAAATATCTCAAACAGGACTTGGTAAAACAATTTTAAAAAAAACTAGATCTAAATATCGATTGAATATTTTTTACTTAATTTAAACAGACGAATTTACATAAAAATAAATATTGCAGCCGAATTTTTAAAATTTTAATGTTATTTAATTGCATAAACTAATTTATGTCTGTATTTTATTATATAGTGAATATTCAAATTATCTATATAGTTTCTTTTTTGACTAAAAATTATTTTTTATTACAAATAAAAATTATTGTTGTCATTATTTTATAGATTATACACACACACACACATACAGTTATATATTTTAAATATGAGCAATGTTTAAACAGTTATTAACTGAAATTATTTTATATATCAGATTATATATATATAATTTGATCAAAAAAACAAATTTTTTATTCTAAAGGCTATCGCATTTTAGAAATATTAATTTAATTTGTACACATTTTTAATACATATTATTAGTATATTTGACTTCAGAAATAGTAAAAACAATTTAAAAATTATTAAAAATTAGATATAGTATGTAGAAAATTATGCAAAATTTATATCAAATGAAATATAGCCAAATATCATAATATATGCTTTTAAGCTTGGACCAAAAGAGCAAGACATGGTAATGTAATCATTTAATTAAATTAAACACAAACACATACACACACACACACATATGCACGCATACATACACACACACATATATATTAAGGAGACAACAAATGAATATATAAACTCACTATATTGATCATTGCATGATATATTAGACAAAAATGTAAAATAAAAATTATACCTTTAAAGATTAGCCTTTGAATGCATCTTGTTTGAAGAGAACCCCAAGATTTAGCATGAACCGATCTCTAAATCTTGCAATGATCTAGAGCACAAAAATTGTATTCGATTTGAAGTATACAAAGCTATGAAATTTTCAACTATGGGCGATGAATGCAAGGGTATGGTCGGCCAAAGGAGTGCAGGGTTTAAGAGGAGAAAAGTGAGAGGATATATTAATTTATAAAGAATAGGAGGAGGCAAATTCTCCTCTTTCGTGCTCTTTGTGATGAACTTCTTATTTCAAATTTTCTTTTATGTTGATATGCTTTTATGGTTGTTACTTTTTATTTTCCTCTTAATTATTGCGAGGCCGCAATTTCTTTAAGGAGGGGAGTGTGTAACAACCCGCATATTTTACGATTGTATATTTAAATATTTTATTTAAATATAGCATCGTTAGTCGGCTTATAGTCCGAAAAGCTACTTTTTGCAAACAGTCGAATTAGGACTCGAGACCACTTCCATTGAGTCCAAAATGGCATTTGCGGCTTTTCTAGGTATAAGCATCGATATGTTTGGAGTTGAGTGAATTTTGCTATTTTTCACTTAGGGCTTTGGGTTTGGGTTTTATCCCACTAACCCATCTTAACACCCTAGCTCAGTCCACCTCTCCTCTTCACTTCATTCTTATTTTCCTAACATCCAAGCTTCAGCAAAATGGGGAGGGGTGTAAGGTTCCTGAACTTGGCCTTCGAAAATCAGCACCCGTACTTCACTTGTACTCGAATGCCGTAGATTCAAACGCCGAATCTGGCTCCCCGGAGCTTATAACACAGTAAGTATAACAACACAACGGAAGAAAGAAATGAATGATATCATATACAGCTCGAATGAATACAATATCCAAAATGATATATTCGAGAAAGCCTTCATCTTCTTCCCAAATCCATTCAACTGATACAACCCTACCACCTGTGCACATGCACCAAAGCTCCGACCACCTCTGGTCCTTGCCGAGACCACCAGCACGACGACGATGACAACCTCTAACCGTACGACCACCCAGAAAACTGAAACGACGACAATCCCAAAATTTAGCAAATCGACTACCCACTGAAACAATTTTAATCACCCACAAACGCCTCGTTCTATCGCCACAGGCCACCAGAGGCCTCGAAATTTTGGTCAGAGCTTCGCCTACGTCCTACGTTTCGATAGCCACTGGTGCGATCAATTCCGGTGCAACGACGTACTCGCGGCAATCAGATTTCCAGCTATGACCAAAACATGAGTCGAAACCCTAAATTGATCCATATCACCAACCACAATGAATAAAAAAATATCTTGCATTTTTCTTATGATCTACGATACTCCAGCCCCATCCATGCCAAATTTCGACCTTCGAAAGTTTGTCGATCACCAGAAACTCACGAAAACCCATTTTCCGTTCATCTCGAATTTTCTCAACGATTATAGATTTAAAAATCATGACATCTATATTAAAAATCATAATTTATAAACACGAATCCAATTCTATAATCAAAACTAAGGAATTTAACAGTCGAAAATTTGACTTGTATTAATTCTTTACTGTATATTTTTATTTTCAAAGTATTTACTCCATTTAAACCCTTGAATTTATTTTTAAAGATGATGTTACAGTCTTACAAATATTTTCCATCTTGAAATCAAAGTTTAAAACTTATTATATACAGAGCAATGGAATTTCTTTCCTCAATATAAACTTGGATATTTTTAACAGAGGTAAGTATGTCTGTTAAACAGAAATGCACAGACTTATTCACACACATAAATGCATATATGCTTACTAATATATACACATACATTTCTCATTTCCCAAGGCATTATCATCACAGATATTAGAATCAAAAGAACTAGGTTAAGAATTAGAGTTTACTCACCAGAAAGAAGATGAACAGAGCATCCCTTTTTTTTTTGAAACAGGCTTGAGAAAATTTGCAAGCTAAGATCATCTTCATAATCTATGGTTGTAGTTGAATTGGTATTGTTGTTTAGTTGAAGTTTGTTTAGATTTTAAGATGTTATTTACTTCAGTTCTTTCAGCTTGATGGACGAAAATGAAATAAAGGATTGATGTATATAAAAAAATAGTTTACAGGGGAAAGAATTTGTACAGGGTAATAATTTTTGTTTGTACAATGTCAAAGATATTTTCTTCATTTTGGAGGCTGATAACATTTCGAGTTGACCTTGTTTATGCTAGCATTAAATGCTTAAGTCCTTTATGTCTTCCATTGCAAGCTAATAGTTATACAAATTTTCTTGTTTTGCTTCCAGGTCAATATATTTATGCTTATTTGTTGTTCATACTAATATTTGGCTTGTACATGAATATACATATATTTGCTGTCTTGAATACTTGAACATATATATTTCTTTGCTTTATAATATGAATGAAATGTTATACTTAATATGTTCTTCTTTTTGTAAGTGTTCATACATGAATATATATTAGTGTTTGTATTTTCTTTGATAAGCTAATACTTTGAAATATGAAGGAAGTTGTATAGTTAAGTTGGTGTTAGTTTTTATCTATGTGTTTTATCTTACTTTGTAATACATATTTTTATTTCTAAACAACAAATTTGTTTTATACTTGAGTGTATTTTTGTTTATACTTGTCTTTCTTATGTTTAGTTTCTATTTTACAACTAATTTTTTTTTATCTTATGTATCTATTTTAATTTCTATTTCTAACTTAAATTTTTATTATTTGATATGTCTTCACACATATATATTTTATTTGTTTGTACATATTTTGAATGTATTTTCTTTTGTTATTTTTGTTTGTTTCATTCTATTTGTATTATTTTGTATTATGATATTAAGATATATATATATATATATATATATATATATAATTTTATTTGGTAATATAGATGAATTTCTAGATTCTGATTTGTTGTTAGATTTTATCAAATGTTTACTTCATATTTTTATTATAATTTAACTTTTTATAATTTATCATATATATTTGTATTTCTATTTCTAGCTTAATTTATTACTATTATTTTACTTTAATATTTATTGTCTTATATTTATTTTATAAATTCAAATCATTATTAACCATCAATTCTAAATTTTTAAAATTACTTATTTATTTGTTTATTTTATACCTGTGTCAATGGATATACTTTTATATTTTATATACTTTATCTTATAAAATTTGTATTTTTTATTTTAAACCATTTATTTACGATTTAAATTCAAATATCAATATATATATATACACATATATATTCAAATTATTATTAAACCATTTACTTGAAATTTAAATTCAAATTACATATATACAATATTTAAATTCATATGATTTAATATATATTCTATTTGAATTGGGGAAACTCGCTTCAATTTATCAATTTATTTCACAAATTTTATTCAAAAATTAATTAATTACCAATTTAAATATTTATAAAATCCGGGGTAGTTACAACCTTCCCCACTTAAAAGAAATTTCGTCCTCGAAATTTGCCAAGGAGACAGAAAGATAGATGACGAATGTTTCATCAAATCAAACTGAATATTTATTCAGCATTTGGCTCACCAAATCAGAATATCAATTATAGATATAAGAACGAATCTTTTAAATTTTTCCACAAGATACTCGGGTTATCCAGATCTACGAAATATGCAGAGGCATCGGTTAGTTCGAAGGGATAACTAACCATTCGTAGAACATATCGGGACCCAAAGAATAGATAGATATATGGATACAATTCCAAAACTTTTTAGTTTAGAAACCAAATTATACCTATCAACCATAGCAACCAAAGCAACCAATTCATCCAAACAAACAACTCTGACCTTTTTGGAGTTTACGTCCCATATTAATATATCAAATCTCTTCCTGGATCTACCAGGAACTATCAAAGAATTGAGAAAAGATGCTGAACAAAAGAGATTGATAGGGAAAAGATTGTTTCCTTGTTGTTATAGGGTATTGACCATTTATAGTCGTACTCCCCTGTCCCCTATCTCATCCTTTTCTTGCACTCATACTCACTATCAGTGGATAGCAAGAGAATTTACTGAGGCATACGTACAGATATCTTAAGGATTACTCATTCTAGGGTATACTTCACCCTATCTCTAATGAGCTACTTAATGTGTTATACTCCTGAGCTAAAGTTCAACCTTAGCTCTGATACCACTTGTAAGGTTCCTCAACTCGCCTTCGAAAATCGACACCCGTACTTCACTTGTACTTGAATGCCGTAGATTCAAACGCCGAATCTGGCTCCCCGGAGCTTATAACACAGTAAGTATAACAACACAGCGGAAGAAAGAAATGACTGATATCATATACAACTCAAATGAATACAATATCCAAAATGATATATATACAATGATATCAATATGATACAACAATATCAGAGATAAATAATGATACAGCGGAAATAACAGAAGTGATAACTCCAAATGATCCGACAAAAGAGAATAAGTCCAATAACTCCAACATCTAGCTCAAACCACCATCACCATCCACAAAGGTAAGCAACGTCAGTCATGGACTCCAGACACTGAACTAGCTCCAGATAATCCACTAAACCTGACTATCTGAAAAAGAAACCCAACTCTAGACTGCCCGTGTGGAAAATTGTGGGCACCCAGAGTTTAGGAAGGGAACAATAAACTCCGAGTCAGTCATGGGACTGGTGTGAGTAACAAAAATAGTTTATCTTTAAACAAACACCAAAAGAATTTTAAACATTGAAATCCGCAATGCTTTTGGAAAATGAAACTACCATAAGACCTCCCACCACACACACAATGCAAACGCAGACTTGGAGGAGATTTCTTCTTATGATAGTCAAATATGCTTACTACACAAGAAAAAACTCTTTTGATATTATTACTAGTGCATAGTGTGAAAATCCTTTCGAAAATACAATATTAATCTTAGCCAGCGTAGGTACCATTATATTATGCCTGCTATTGCTACCGCATGAGGAGACAGGTTATACAACTGCAATCGTAAAGGTTCGTATTGTTTCTTTGGATTTTCCAACAAATGGTCAGGCTAAGGAACTTCCTATGCCACGTAGGAACGCCTCTGGAGGGATGCCCCGAGAGAGAACTGCTCTCTGCCAAAACAAGGCCGGTTACCCCCTTCTCGGGTAGTAAACCTGAGATATTCCACCCCCGGTCGTTTGCGACCTTTATCCGAGGTACCTCGATCACAAAGCAACAATCACACAGAGTAAATGAGATTGGAGCAACCACACAGGTAAATATCTGGGCTCCATACCATGATATCACCTTTTTCCAGAAGGAATGGTCATACCCTAGGGGAGCTACCCCTGAAACCTTGCCGCATCTTTCCTGTTTCGACCATTTTCGGTCTGTGAGGCTCGATGAGGTCTCGTCCACAAAGCTACGCTTTTTCACAAAGCCATGCTTTGATCAACAAATGATCAGCAACACACAGCATCACTCAGCATGCCACACTACCAAATTGGGAGTATATCACTGATAACCTTCAACTACATAACCTCTGAGCTCGTATGTCTCAGAGAAGGGTGTTAAGCTAAGAGAATAAATCTCCGCCACCAAACAGAAATGTATTTGAAAGAAATCAGCTTTATATCTCAAAGTGTAGTGTCAGACATACAACCATACAAGTCTGTTCCGGGTTCGAACAGAACCGAAGGCACTTCCGAAGAAGCCCTTGCAATCCGGGTATTCACAATCCCGATCGGATTTCCCTTCACTTAGGAAATCTCTATACCGGCGCGACTCAATGCAGAGACAATAGATAAGTTATCCTATCGTTCTCACAAATACCCGGTCTTCACCACCGGTCTTCAAATGCAATCCATATACGACGTATCATTATTCGGAATGGGTTATATGACACAAAGGTCCTCTCCCGGCTAAACCGAATAATGAGCGTAATATTTCAAAACATATGGATAATGGAATTTCAGTTAAGCCACAACTTATTATCCAAATTTCCTCTTTAAATGGTTTAAACACATTACCATTTTAATCTTTTTAAACAAAAAGATTAAATTCACCAAGTTCACCCAGTTTCACAAAGATCCATTCACAGATTTTCCAAATCAATTTCCATTTCAATTGGATTTACTCATTAAATCTTTAAATCAAAGATTTAACTTATAGCTTTCAAAACAATTCCATTTCGATCTTTTATACAAAAGGTGCACCTTTCCAATTTCAAAACAAAGTTCAACAATCTTTCACAAAGGATTATTTATAACTTGGAAAACCAAAAGGATTTCAATTTGAAATCCTTTTGACACAAATTGGAAATTCATTCCTTATATGAAAGCTTCTATCATTTGAAAACAAACAGTTTTCATTTCGGAAAACTAATTACAATTTACATAGGTTAAAGCTATTCAAATATAAACTTGGATTTTAATTCCTTAAATTTCCGAAACCATACTTTTAAATGGTTAAAGATTCATATAAAACACATTTATAACTGGTATGGTCTTTTTAGACCATAATTTCCAAATCATTGAATTCAATTCCAAATGTTGAATTCAAATTTTTAAATCAAATTATTTTGATTTCAAAGTTTTATCAAGTTATTTAAAATAACTTTATATTTCGAAACTCGTTTTCAAAAGCTTTCAATTCCAATTCCAAAACTATTTTGGATTCAAGAATTCAATCTTTAAAATTGTCAAAAATCTGTGACTTAACTGATTTCCACGTGAAATCCATATTTGTGTGTGTAAAGGTGTGGTCCAGGGGTTTCACACAGTAGTGCAACATCAATAAATCATCACAGATTAAGATACAGAAATATAGTTGATAAGCGGTATAAACTATAACGCTTATCTTTCATTCACAGATCACAGATATATAAATTACAGATAATAAATTACATCACAGGGAATTAATTGCCTTCATCCCAGAGAAACAGATCATAACATAAATCAGGATATATCACAAAGCATCATATATCAGGGATATCAAACAATTCAACCATTCAATACAATCCAAACATTTATAAGTAAAATTAATTTGATTATCTGATTAATTTAAATCAGATTTATTTCTATGAATAGTTTTTCTAGTTATGGAAAATTAATAATCAATTAATTTCGAACCATTTAATGAATTATCCTTTAATTAATCATAAATTAACCCTTAATTTATAATTAATCCTTAATTAATTATTCTTAATTAATTTCAATGAACAATTAATTTCTTAATTACTTCTATAAAGTAATTACACTTACACAACTTCATAAATGATTATCATTAATTAATTTAATCCAATTGATCGTTATAATTAATCACATTAATTAATTATTTAAATAATCTTAGTTAATGACTTTTCATTAACTATAATCATTAACCAATACTTTAATTACTTCTTTAATTACTATTGATAAATCACATTAATTAATCACCTAAATCGATGACACTAAGTAATTAACCTTAAATTACTTATTTATGATTCTTTAATTCCTTACATAAAGTAATTACCCTTTTTAATTACTTTAGTTAATTATCATTTAAATCTTGTATAATACCCTTTGGAATTAATTATCAATTACCAATTAACTTAAAACCTTTGAGTTAAATCATTCTTTAAAACATTTCATTTTCTTAATTACTTACTTAATTACAATAATTAAGTTTATTTAAAATAAACTTTTTTTTAAAATAAAGGTTATACATATATTGAACATTTTAAGCTTAAGATAATTTGTTTTAAAACCTTTAGTTAAATCAACATTTCTTATTCAAAAGGAAATTTGTTAAGAAGTTGTTTAAACTTGACTGAGTTTAAATAAAAAGAACTTATTATACTCTTTTATTCAAAACCTGCTATCATAACAAAACCCGAAGCAATCCCATCATTTCCCCGAGCTCGACCTGGAGCAACTCGCTCCATCATTTCCTTCGAGACAAATCCATAGCCACTTCGAGTTCGACTTCGAGAAAGCATTCATCTTCTTCCCAAATCCATTCAACTGATACAACCCTGCCACCTGTGCACATGCACCAAAGCTCCGACAACCTCCGGTCCTTGCCGAGACCACCAGCCCGACGACGATGACAACCTCTAACCGTACGACCACCCAGAAAACTGAAACGATGACAATCCCAAAAATTAGCAAATCGACTACCCACTGAAACAATTTTGATCACCCACAAACGCCTCGTTCTATCACCTCAGGCCACCAGAGGCCTCGAAATTTTGGTCAGAGCTTCGCCTACGTCCTACGTTTCGATAGCCACTGGTGTGATCATTTCCGGTGCGACGACAAACTCTCGGCAATCAGATTTCCAGCTATGACCAAAACATGAGTCGAAATCCTAAATTGATCCATATCACCAACCACAATGAATAAAAAAATATCTTGCATTTTTCTTATGATCTACGATACTCCAGCCCCATCCATGCCAAATTTCGACCTTCGAAAGTTTGTCGATCACCAGAAACTCACGAAAACCCATTTTCCGTTCATCTCAAATTTTCTCAACGATTATAGATTTAAAAATCATGATATCTATGTTAAAAATCATAATTTAAAAACACGAATCCAATTCTATAATCAAAACTAAGGATTTTAACAGTCTAAAATTTGACTTGTATTAATTCTTCACTGTATCGCTTAAATCAATGGCGCCCTCTACCCACCCTGTACCCCCGATCTCCTTCGTCCCCAGCAAATACAACTCCGTCCTGGAAGACCCATCCCCCCTCCCTCCTCCTCTGCCGCCCTCAATCAGAATGCGATCCCATCCCGAACACCTCTACCTCCACCCGGCCCCAGCAAGCCTCTCTGTATCGAGATTCCCACCGCCAAGACTTATGCCCAGGTAGCGGGTTCTGCTCCTCGCTCCCCCTCCTGCCCAATCCTCCGGTCAAGAGGCGTCACCTCTTGCCGCATTTCAAAAACGTTCGCCAAACGGTTGAATTTCTGAAGCAGGAAAACCATTGCCTTCGATGTGCTGGTCTTAGACACGTGGCGTAGTTTTGTCAGGACGCAAAGATATGTTATAAGTGCGGATTTTTTGGGCATCCACAATCGCACTGTCCCGATAAAATCCCCAATCAGTCTCTGGCTCGTAAAACCAGTAAAGTCCCTTCCTCTCCCACTAAAGACAAACCCACCTCTGCTCGTTGGGCCCCAAAGTCACATCTCCACTCAGCTCAAACGAAACCTTTCAGCTCCCCAATGCACTTCATATCCCCTGTAGCTACACATAGTCTGCCCTAATCCCCGAAGCAACATCAAAACACTTTCTTGAACCCCAAGACATTCTCAATGGCGGACCCAGCACTGCTCCTCATCGCAAACATCATCTTTGGTACATGGTCCATAGACTCTCTTCACCATACTCTATCCTCCACATTCCAACACAGAGATTGGCCTCTTTGGCTTCAATCCGACACCAGCTTCATCTTCTACTGCCCCACTTTCTCAATCAGAGACCAAATTCTCCAGCGATCGACCATCTCTAGGGCCGGAGGAACCGTGCAATTCCAGCCTTGGTCTGAGCTCGACCGCCCTGCGCCGTCCTTAGACCCACCTTCATGGGCGCGAATCTCAGGTTTCCCTGAGCTTCTACGATTCAACATAGAAGCCATCACTGAAGCAGTTAAGCCAGTGGGTAGATTCCTGGCCCAGGATGACTGCGAATGGGCAGAACTTGACCACCGTTTTTTATACATTCGAATACAGTTCTATAGTGGCATCATCTCTCCATCATCCTTTGTCACCGTCCTCAACAACACAGAATACCTCCTACGCATCGAAAGATGGGAGCACGAACACCCTAACAGGCGCCCGGAGAACCACCTGCTGGGTTTTGACTACGAAAGACACTTCCCCCTATTCAAGCACCACATCCCGATCGAAGACCTGGAGTCAAAAGACAGATTCGACGTCATGAATTACTCCCCAATCTACTCGGGCTCCCCGCCGGCGCCCGGCCAACTCTATGACCAGTCATTCGAAGTGGTAGGTCCAAGGGGCTGGGACCCATGGCCAGCCCCAGAACATAGGTGGGACCCTTTCTCTGACTTGGGCCTCTCATCCCCGCTCTTCCAGCAGATCCCAACTCCTCCAGTTTCAGCTGCCCCACCCCATCCTCCCCATATTCCTACCCCTCAAACTGATACCCAATCACTCCCGGTGCAGATCCATAATTCCTCCCCCCAAGCTGACCCACCCTCTCCCGTTCATCAATTCCCCATCCCTAGCCCAGCAGAATTTAGCCAAGCGGCTCACCCAAGGTCTGGTCAAGAGCCCCAGCCAGCCACTCCAGCGGTCGCTTAGTGGTCCCAGCCAATCACCCCAACAGCTGTGCGCCGTAGCTCCAGACTGGACAGAGCAGCATCTCATCCCGGTAGTTTCTTTAAACATGTAGTATTTTCCTCTCTTAATAAAAGCTTAAATAAGAAAATGGCACGTTGCATGGGAGTGAACCTGCATGGAGAACACTACACCTCCATGCAGGCACTAGAATCGGAGCGCCTATCGTTCTCCCAATGAAGCTAATATCCTGGAATACGTGGGGGTTGGGGGACCCCAGTAAAAGACATTCTGTTAGCCTTGTCATATCCCCACAAAAAGTAGACATCCTTTTCCTGCAAGAATCCAAACTGTCAGACCCAACCCCCAACATGCTCAGACAGATCGGTGGGCCTTTCCTAACTGGGTGGGCCCATATAAATGCTGTCGGTTCGAGCGGGGGTATTTTGACAGCATGGAATGAATCCGTGTGGTCCCACTGCCAAACCTTCTATCACACATCAGCCTTACATGTATCCCTTCGACATTTGCAAACTGGAACAATCTTCTTCTTCTCCAATATCTATGGCCCACAAAACCCTCGAGATCGAAATGAACTCTGGTCAAACTGTCTCACCTTCTCCTCTCATATTAATGGCCCTTGGGTTGTCGGAGGTGATTTTAACACCACCAAATCCCCAACTGAAAGGAACTCAGGTAATCTATCCCAAGACTCTGAAGCCTTCAACCAGTTCATTAATCTTTGCTCCCTAATAGACCCACCCATCAGCAACCGCCTTTACACTTGGTCTAATCGCAGATCAGATCCCTCACTAGCTAAATTGGACCGCTTCCTCTTCAACCCGGCCTGGGAGGATTTACACCCCCTCTCCAGTGTCTCGGGTCTAGCCACAGTTATCTCCGACCACTGCCCTCTCCTCCTAAACACGGGATCCCTCACAAGTCATATCAGACCCTTCAGGTTCGAACGCCTCTGGCTCCTTGAGCCATCATTCGATAACTTCATCAAAGAAATCTGGTCTCAGCCTTCCCCCATCCAATCAGCCACTGTCAGGGTCGTCTCCAAGCTCCGTTCCCTACGAAAAATCATCAAACCCTGGGCCAAATCAGTTTGGGGCTCCATCCGCTCACTCATTTCCGCCATCCAAGATGAGATTCTGGACCTAAATATCCTGGAAGAATCCTCTCCCCTTTCCGAATTGGTGCGATCTCGCCTGAGAGAGCTGGAAGCTGACCTAGACAGATTGTCACTGCAAGAAGAAATAGGTTGGAAACAACGTTCTAAAGCGAAATGGATTGAGGATGGCGATAAGAACTCTGCTTACTTCCACCGACTCGCCAATGGCAGACGTAGATCCACTTTTATTCCGGAAATTACCCACGACAACAACACCACCTCTGACCATTCAGTCATCCTTAAACTTTTCACCGACTACTACCGAACCATTCTAGGCAATCACCACCCCCTCTTCCTCCAATTTACTGGAAGCTGCTCTACCTGGAGAACCCTCCCATCCCCCTTGACCACCCCTTCACTGAAGCAGAAATTTGGGCAGCGCTTAAAAGCATGTCTGATGACAAGGCTCCTGGCCCAGATGGTTTCGGGCCCCTATTCTTCAAACACTATTGGGAAACAATCAAATTCGACATCATCGAAATGTGCTCTGAATTTCATGCCGACCCATCATCCGTGGCCCGCATCAACTATGCAAATATCATCCTCCTCCCAAAATCCCCCGGCGCCACTTCCATTTCGTCCTTTCGTCCTATTAGTCTCCTAAACACAACATTCAAGATCATAACCAAGGTCCTGGCCAACCGCCTTCAAGCCTTCATTGCCCCTCTAATTGGAATTGAGCAATCCGCATTCATCTTGGGCCGTAACATCATGGACTGCGTAGCAACGACCCAAGAGGTCATATCCTTCTGCCACTCTACTTCAACACCAGGCATGCTTCTCAAACTAGACTACTCAAAAGCTTTTGACTCAGTTAACTGGCAATTCATCTTGGAGCTCATGGAACACAGAGGCTTCCCCACAAAATGGTGCAACTGGATATACTCTATTCTCAACTCTAGCATGTCCTCGATTGTCATCAATGGGGCCTCGGGGGGTCTAATCAAATCGGCCCATGGACTGCGACAAGGAGACCCACTTTCTCCCTTGCTTTTCGTTCTGGTGGCCGATGTGTTCAACCGTATGATCAAGTTAGCAATTTCGAACAACATCTTTCAGGGCATCAAACTCCCCAATTCAAACCTAGTCATATCCAACCTTCAATTCGCCGACGACACCATTCTATTCGCATCACCCATGATCAACCACATTCACTGCCTCAAAGTAGCCCTATATTCATTCGAACTCATATCCGGCCTGTCCATCAACTTTAGTAAAAGCTCCATCATCATGCTCGGAAATGCTGACCATCTCGGGCAAACCTGTTCCAGCCTGCTCAACTGCAAGATCGCACACTTCCCCATCTCTTACCTCGGAGTTCCAATCCGTCCAACCATATTACATAGAGCTGATTGGTTCCCCCTCATCGCCAAAATCGAAAATAGACTCCATTCATGGAAAGCTCACTTCTTGTCCTCAGCAGGGCGCCTAGTCCTTGTTAAATCTGTCCTTTCAGCAATTCCCACATACTGGATGTCACTGTACAAGCTCCCTTCCTGGGTAATCAAAAAAATTGACTCGATCAGAAGCTCCTTTCTTTGGAATGGTAGTAATATAAAGAGACTCGTGAACTGGCCGACCGCTTGCCTGCACTCGAAAAACGGCGGCCTTGGAATCGTTAATCTTCATGACTTCAACATCACGCTCCTCGCCAAATGGCTCTGGCGGTTCCTAACCCCTGGCTCCTTCCTTTGGAAATCTTGGATCACCTCTCTCCACTATCACTCAAACCCTCATCTTGTCCTCCATGCCCCCACCGGTATCAAACCATCCCCCTTCTGGTCTGGTGTCGTATCAACCCTACCACGCGTCAAACGGCTCTTCCACGTCAAC
Organism: Allium fistulosum; assembly: GCA_030737815.1. Classification (NCBI taxonomy): domain Eukaryota; kingdom Viridiplantae; phylum Streptophyta; class Magnoliopsida; order Asparagales; family Amaryllidaceae; genus Allium; species Allium fistulosum. Next base: position 94,847,024 of record CM060905.1, read on the forward strand.
CTGGGTAATGGGGCTAATTGCCTCTGTTATCCTGCCTTTTGGCAAGGCCGTGACACCAAAATGTTGACTGGAAAACTAAAGACAGTTCGTCGTGAAAGTTCGTTATACACTGTTTCACCCTGGATATCAATGATTTTTGTCCGAGTCCAGATCGGGCTGCAATTGATAAGACATGACAAGTGAAGCCATGCAAACCAACGTTCCAAGTTTCAAGTCAATCCGAGTTCGTATGCTCAAGATATAATCGATTCAAGATAGAGAAAATGACCTTACTTCGAATCCATCCTATGACCTTACTTCGAATCCATCCTATGAATCCATCCTATGACCTTACTTCGAATCCATCCTATGACTTTGCTTTGAATCCATCCTATGAATCCATCCTATGACCTTACTTCGAATCCATCCTATGACCTTGCTTCGAATCCATAGGCCGAGCCTTAGTTCGAATCCATAGGCCGAGCCTCAGTTCGAATCCATAGGCCGAGCCTTAGTTCGAATCCATAGAACGAGCCTCAGTTCGAATCCATAGAACGAGCCTTAGTTCGAATCCATAGAACGAGCCTTAGTTCGAATCCATAGAACAAGCCTTAGTTCGAATCCATAAAACAAGCCTCAGTTCGAATCCATAGGCCAAACATATGGATTCGACCCTACCGATTCGATCGAATCCATAGGACGAAGAACACAACATTGAATCGATCATAACTTGAGATCTACAAGTCCAAATGCTATGAAATTTTCATAGTAGCTTGAGCACATGTTGAAGAATGTTCACGCCAAATTTCAGCTCGATTGGACAATTTCTTGATCGATTCGAACATAGCTTCGAATCGATCCCAAAGTGGGCCCGGATTTCCAAAAAGCGGGCATGTGGGCCCCCTCACGTGCCAGAACTGGTCTCCCTTCAATCTAGGCGAAATATCAGCCTCCTACACCTATAAATAGAGCCCATGGTCATTCAGAAAAGGGGTCGGACAATTCTAAGAGCTAAAGAGCGCCCAGACTTTGCCAGATCTACTCAGAATCACCACTGCTTCCCTAGATTCAGATTCTAATCTTAAAATCAGTTGTATTACATCAGAAGAAATTGTAATCATCAAGCGAATATCAATAAAATCATCAACTTCAGAGTGGACGTAGGCAAGATCGCCGAACCACTATAAATCTCGTGTTTTTGTTCATTATTTCTGAATTGTGATACTCTGTTTGCTTATATTTGAGATTTGTGTGTGAATATTGTTGATTTATATTCATACACTGGTGCTTTCACAACATTTGGGGTTTGTGACCAATTTTGGCGCAAACACTTTGGTGCTTTCACTGAGAAGGACAAGGGAATCTCAGATCTGAAGTTTATTCTATATTAGAAAGAAGATCCAACTCCAAGATCTGAAAGAAAAAATTTAGATCCAGAAAACAAGTTCTTAGATCTAGCTTTTAGAAGACGAAGAAGCCTCATACAAGGAAAAACGCTATGGAAGGAACTCAGCAAGGGGGCAGCCAAGAGGCGTCCTCTCATTCAAACTTTCCTCCTATCATGAAGCAAATAGCTGGGGGCAACCTCCAAGAATCGGAAACAATAGGCATGCAAAGCCCCTCACTCAGATAAGTACCGGACTCTAGGGTCTACTAATAAAAGAGAAATTACCATCAATTAATTCGGATAATGACGAATAAATAGCAAACTCCACACCAACACGATTTATTCATTTACACATGTACAAGACCGCGAATGATCCTCAGGCATGCTCTGATACGACTACTAATCGCAACGGTGTAGGTGTTTGCACTTTGACGTCCCTATTTTACCTTTATTTTCCATTTCTAATGTTTGAACCTGATTTTGTTCAACATCTCTGTTGAAAAACTCATTTTGAACGAAAATCCACTACCTATGATTCCACAACGGCTAAGCCACTTACACATGTAAGGGATCGCGAACGGTCCTCAGGCATGCTCTGAGATGGTGATGAACCGCCCCGACAAACGATCCAGGAACCCACTCGAACGTGAACCTGGTATCGATGATACTAAGTCCCTCCCGGACACACTCATTCGCCTCGAACGGTACCCGACCTCAAACGGTCACCATTAGCCTCGAACGGCACCCGACCGCGAACGGTCACACTTCATCTAATATAACATTCGATCGTGAATGACCACATATTGCCTCGTACGGCACCCGATCGCGAACGATCGAATTTTCCCTCGTATGACACTCGATCGCGAACGATCACGATCCGTCTAGAATGACATCCGACTTCGAACAGTCACAATCCGTCTAGAACGACATCCGACTTCGAACAGTCACAATTCGTTTAGAACGACATCCGACCGTGAACGGTCCCATTTCTTTACTTGCCGCGAACAGCATCCAACCTCGAACGGTCCCATATTACCTCAAATGACATACGGTCGTGAACGATCGTCATTCATGGTCAGATTAAACCTATCAATTTCTTTACAGGTCATCAACGGGATATGAACATCCAGTTTATGGCATTACAAAACACACCTTCCTATCGCAAGGCATGTTTTGGGGGGCAAATGTTATCCCGCCTTTTGGCAAGGCCGTGACACCAAAAAGTTGACTGGAAAACTAAAGACAGTTCGTCGTGAAAGTTCGTTATACACTGTTTCACCCTGGATATCAATGATTTTTGTCCGAGTCCAGATCGGGCTGCAATTGATAAGACATGACAAGTGAAGCCATGCAAACCAACGTTCCAAGTTTCAAGTCAATCCGAGTTCGTATGCTCAAGATATAATCGATTCAAGATAGAGAAAATGACCTTACTTCGAATCCATCCTATGAATCCATCCTATGACCTTACTTCGAATCCATCCTATGACCTTACTTCGAATCCATCCTATGACCTTGCTTTGAATCCATCCTATGAATCCATCCTATGACCTTACTTCGAATCCATCCTATGACCTTGCTTCGAATCCATAGGCCGAGCCTTAGTTCGAATCCATAGGCCGAGCCTCAGTTCGAATCCATAGGCCGAGCCTCAGTTCGAATCCATAGGCCGAGCCTTAGTTCGAATCCATAGAACGAGCCTCAGTTCGAATCCATAGAACGAGCCTCAGTTCGAATCCATAGAACGAGCCTCAGTTCGAATCCATAGAACAAGCCTTAGTTCGAATCCATAGAACAAGCCTCAGTTCGAATCCATAGGCCAAACATATGGATTCGACCCTACCGATTCGATCGAATCCATAGGACGAAGAACACAACATTGAATCGATCATAACTTGAGATCTACAAGTCCAAATGCTATGAAATTTTCACAGTAGCTTGAGCACATGTTGAAGAATGTTCACGCCAAATTTCAGCTCGATTGGACAATTTCTTGATCGATTCGAACATAGCTTCGAATCGATCCCAAAGTGGGCCCGGATTTCCAGAAAGCGGGCATGTGGGCCCCCTCACGTGCCAGAACTGGTCTCCCTTCAATCTAGGCGAAATATCAGCCTCCTACACCTATAAATAGAGCCCCTAGTCATTCAGAAAAGGGGTTGGACAATTCTAAGAGCTAAAGAGCGCCCAGACTTTGCCAGATCTACTCAGAATCACCACTGCTTCCCTAGATTCAGATTCTAATCTTAAAATCAGTTGTATTACATCAGAAGAAATTGTAATCATCAAGCGAATATTAATAAAATCATCAACTTCAGAGTGGACGTAGGCAAGATCGCCGAACCACTATAAATCTCGTGTTTCTGTTCATTATTTCTGAATTGTGATACTCTGTTTGCTTATATTTGAGATTTGTGTGTGAATATTGTTGATTTATATTCATACACTGGTGCTTTCACAACATTTGGGGTTTGTGACCAATTTTGGCGCAAACAGCCTCTTCTGGTTGGATACATGGCATAACCAGCTTCCCCTCTCCTCCATCCTTCCCAACCTCTTCTCTCATACAACTAACACCTTCGCTTCCACCCTGGGCATTTCTATTTCGGCCCCAGATCAGCTTCTCCCGACCTCCTACTTCGACCTCTCCACCCTCACCGAGCTTCACCTTGTCACCTCTATCCTCCGTAACATCCATCTCAACCCCCGGCCTGACTCCTTCACCTGGGCCCCCAACCCAACAACCGGCTTCTCCGTTGCCTCCTGCTATGCTCACCTGAACAATCCCGGACGCCTCTTCACCTTCCCCAGACTTTGGAAGTGCCGGATCCAGCCCCGCTTCGCTTTCCTGCAATGGTGCCTTATCCACGGGCGAATCAACACAAGAGACAGACTCCTTCTCCATAACATCGTAGTCGGCCCCTGCTGTGTCTTTTGCTCTACCACAACAGAAAGTTTACAGCGTCTTTTCTTTGAATGCGATTTTACTGTCAGGGTCTGGGCTGCGACGACTGTTCACATTCTTGGACACATTCCCACATTCAACTCGTTTTTTGACCACTGGCAGAACAACCCCCCTAACTACCACTTAGATCTCATAGTAGCTATATTCAATTGGTGCATTTGGGCCGAGCGAAATGCACGTGTATTCTGCAAGCCCATATCCAACTTCGAAGGAACCTGTAGACGTATTATTCACTACTTCTCATCTGTATCAGGTCATAGCTTCTCCGCGCCGTTCAGGCTGAGATTGCCACACCCCAGTTCTCCACCAGCTGAATCCTCGGGCAGCACATCAGCAGTTCCTTCTGGCAGACATCGAGGGCATCACTAACCGCTATATAGTTCTAGCCTTTTTTCATTCCTGTTGTTCGCAATATGTATTTTGTATATAAAACTGTCTCGCAATGACTAGCTTGCTGTATCTTACTACCTTCTGGCCAGCGATCAGGCTTGTTGATTGCGCTACTTACCTATTTATATGATATCTAATCGGCTGTGTAGTTCCACGCTACACAACCGTGTCGCTCAAAAAAAATTCTTCACTGTATATTTTTATTTTCAAAGTATTTACTCCATTTAAACCCTTGAATTTATTTTTAAAGATGATGTTACAGTCTTACAAATATTTTCCATCTTGAAATCAAAGTTTAAAACTTATTATATACAGAGCAATGTAATTTCTTTCCTCAATATAAACCTGGATATTTTTAACAGAGGTAAGTATGTCTGTTAAACAGACATGCACAGACTTATTCACACACATAAATGCATATATGCTTACTAATATATACACATACATTTCTCATTTCCCAAGGCATTATCATCACAGATATTAGAATCAAAAGAACTGGGTTAAGAATTAGAGTTTACTCACCAGAAAGAAGATGAAAAAAGCATCCCTTTTTTTTTGAAACAGGCTTGAGAAAATTTGCAAGCTAAGATCATCTTCATAATCTCTGGTTGTAGTTGAACTGGTATTGTTGTTTAGTTGAAGTTTGTTTAAATTTTAAGATGTTATTTACTTTAGTTCTTTCAGCTTGATGGACGAAAATGAAATAAAGGATTGATGTATAAAAAAAATAGTTTACAGGGGAAAGAATTTGTACAGGGTAATAATTTTTGTTTGTACAATGTCAAAGATAAATCTTCATTTTGGAGGCTGATAACATTTCAAGTTGACCTTGTTTATGCTAGTATTAAATGCTTAAGTCCTTTATGTCTTCCATTGCAAGCTAATAGTTATACAAATTTTCTTGTTTTGCTTCCAGGTCAATATATTTATGCTTATTTGTTGTTCATACTAATATTTGGCTTGTACATGAATATACATATATTTGCTGTCTTGAATACTTGAACATATATATTTCTTTGCTTTATAATATGAATGAAATGCTATACTTAATATGTTCTTCTTTTTGTAAGTGTTCATACATGAATATATATTAGTGTTTGTATTTTCTTTGATAAGCTAATACTTTGAAATATGAAGGAAGTTGTATAGTTAAGTTGGTGTTAGTTTTTATCTATGTGTTTTATCTTACTTTGTAATGCTTATTTTTATTTCTAAACAACAAATTTGTTTTATACTTGAGTGTATTTTTGTTTATACTTGTCTTTCTTATGTTTACTTTCTATTTTACAACTAATTTTTTTTTATCTTATGTATCTATTTTAATTTCTATTTCTAACTTAAATTTTTATTGTTTGATATGTCTTCACACACATATATCTTATTTGTTTGTACATATTTTGAATGTATTTTCTTTTGTTATTTTTGTTTGTTTCATTCTATTTGTATTATTTTGTATTATGATATTAAGATATATATATATATATAATTTTATTTGGTAATATAGATGAATTTCTATATTCTGATTTGTTGTCAAATTTTATCAAATGTTTACTTTATATTTTTATTACAATTTAACTTTTTATAATTTATCATATATATTTGTATTTCTATTTCTAGCTTAATTTATTACTATTATTTTACTTTAATATTTATTGTCTTATATTTATTTTATAAATTCAAATCATTATTAACCATCAATTCTAAATTTTTAAAATTACTTATTTATTTATTTTATACTTGTGTCAATGGATATACTTTTATATTTTATATACTTTATCTTATAAAATTTGTATTTTTATTTTAAACCATTTATTTACGATTTAAATTCAAATATCAATATATATATATATATACATATATATTCAAATTATTATTAAACCATTTACTTGAAATTTAAATCCAAATTACATATATACAATATTTAAATTCATATGATTTAATATATATTCTATTTGAATTGGGGAAACTCGCTTCAATTTATCAATTTATTTCACAAATTTTATTCAAAAATTAATTAATTACCAATTTAAATATTTATAAAATCCGGGGTCGTTACAACCTTCCCCCCTTAAAATAATTTTCGTCCCCGAAATTTGCCAAGGAGACAGAAAGATAGATGAAGACTGTTTCATCAAATCAAACTGAATATTTATTCTGCATTTGGCTCACCAAATCAGAATATCAATTATAGATATAAGAACGAATCTTTTAAATTTTTCCACAAGATACTCGGGTTATCCAGATCTACGAAATATGCAGAGGCATCGGTTAGTTCGAAGGGATAACTAACCATTCGTAGAACATATCGGGACCCAAAGAATAGATAGATATATGGATACAATTCCAAAACTTTTTAGTTTAGAAACCAAATTATACTTATCAACCATAGCAACCAAAGCAACCAATTCATCCAAACAAACAACTCTGACCTTTTGGAGTTTACGTCCCATATTAATATATCAAATCTCTTCCTGGATCTACCAGGAACTATCAAAGAATTGAGAAAAGATGCTGAACAAAAGAGATTGATAGGGAAAAGATTGTTTCCTTGTTGTTACAGGGTATTGACCATTTATAGTCGTACTCCCCTGACCCCTATCTCATCCTCTTCTTGCACTCGTACTCACTATCAGTGGATAGCAAGAGAATTTACTGAGGCATACGGACAGATATCTTAAGGATTACTCATTCTAGGGTATACTTCACCCTATCTCTAATGAGCTACTTAATGTGTTATACTCCTGAGCTAAAGTTCAACCTTAGCTTTGATACCACTTGTAAGGTTCCTCAACTCGGCCTTCGAAAATCGGCACCCGTACTTCACTTGTACTCGAATGCCGTAGATTCAAACGCCGAATCTGGCTCCCCGGAGCTTATAACACAGTAAGTATAACAATACAGTGGAAGAAAGAAATGACTGATATCATATACAACTCCAATGAATACAATATCCAAAACGATATATATACAATGATATCAATATGATACAACAACATCAGAGATAAATAATGATACAGCGGAAATAACAGAAGTGATAACTCCAAATGATCCGACAAAAGAGAATAAGTCTAATAACTCCAACATCTAGCTCGAACCACCATCACCATCCACAAAGGTAAACAACATCAGTCATGGACTCCAGACACTGAACTAGCTCCAGATAATCCACTAAACCTGACTATTTCAAAAAGAAACCCAACTCTAGACTGCCCGTGTGGAAAATTGTGGGCATCCAGAGTTTACGAAGGGAACAATAAACTCCGAGTCAGTCATGGTCCTGGTGTGAGTAACAAAAACAGTTTATCTTTAAACAAACAACAAAAGAATTTTAAACATTGAAATCTGCAATGCTTTTGGAAAATGAAACTACCATAAGACCTCCCACCACACACACAATGTAAACGCAGACTTGGAGGAGATTTCTTCTTATGATAGTCAAATATGCTTACTACGCAAGAAAAAACTCTTTTGATATTATTACTAGTGCATAGTGTGAAAATCCTTTCGAAAATACAATATTAATCTTAGCCAGCATAGGTACCATTATATTATGCCTGCTATAGCTGCCGCCTGAGGAGACAGGTTATACAACTGCAATCGTAAAGGTTCGTATTGTTTCTTTGGATTTTCCAACAAATGGTCAGGCTAAGGAACTTCCTATGCCACGTAGGAACGCCTCTGGAGGGATGCCCGAGAGACAACTGCTCTCTGCCAAAACAAGGCCGGTTACCCCCTTCCCGGGTAGTAAACCTGAGATATTCCACCCCCGGTCGTTTGCGACCTTTATCCGAGGTACCTCGATCACAAAGCAACAATCACACAGAGTAAATGAGATTGGAGCAACCACACAGGTAAATATCTGGGCTCCATACCATGATATCACCTTTTTCCAGAAGGAATGGTCATACCCTAGGGGAGCTACCCCTGAAACCTTGCCGCATCTTTCCTGTTTCGACCATTTCCGGTCTGTGAGGCTCGATGAGGTCTCATCCACAAAGCTACGCTTTTTCACAAAGCCATGCTTTGATCAACAAATGATTAACAACACACAGCATCACTCAGCATGCCACACTACCAAATTGGGAGTATATCACTGATAACCTTCAACTACATAACCTCTGAGCTCGTATGTCTCAGAGAAGGGTGTTAAGCTAAGAGAATAAATCTCCGCCACCAAACAGAAATGTATTTGAAAGAAATCAGCTTTATATCTCAAAGTGTAGTGTCAGACATACAACCATACAAGTCAGTTCCGGGTTCGAACAGAACCGAAGGCACTTCCGAAGAAGCCCTTGCAATCCGGGTATTCACAATCCCGATCGAATTTCCCATCACTTAGGAAATCTCTATACCGGCGCGACTCAGTGCAAAGACAATAGATAAGTTATCCTATCGTTCTCACAAATACCCGGTCTTCACCACCGGTCTTCAAATGCAATCCATATACGACGTATCATTATTCGGAATGGGTTATATGACACAAAGGTCCTCTCCCGGCTAAACCGAATAATGAGCGTAATATTTCAAAACATATGGATAATGGAATTTCAGTTAAGCCACAACTTATTATCCAAATTTCCTCTTTAAATGGTTTAAACACATTACCATTTTAATCTTTTTAAACAAAAAGATTAAATTCACCAAGTTCACCCAGTTTCACAAAGATTCATTCACAGATTTTCCAAATCAATTTCCATTTCAATTGGATTTACTCATTAAATCTTTAAATCAAAGATTTAACTTATAGCTTTCAAAACAATTCCATTTCGATCTTTTATACAAAAGGTACACCTTTCCAATTTCAAAACAAAGTTCAACAATCTTTCACAAAGGATTATTTATAACTTGGAAAACCAAAAGGATTTCAATTTGAAATCCTTTTGACACAAATTGGAAATTCATTCCTTATATGAAAGCTTCTATCATTTGAAAACAAACAGTTTTCATTTCGGAAAACTATTTACAATTTACATAGGTTAAAGCTATTCAAATATAAACTTGGATTTTAATTCCTTAAATTTCCGAAACCATACTTTTAAATGGTTAAAGATTCATATAAAACACATTTATAACTGGTATGGTCTTTTTAGACCATAATTTCCAAATCATTGAATTCAATTCCAAATGTTGAATTCAAATTTTTAAATCAAATTATTTTGATTTCAAAGTTTTATCAAGTTATTTAAAATAACTTTATATTTCGAAACTCATTTTCAAAAGCTTTCAATTCCAATTCCAAAACTATTTTGGATTCAAGAATTCAATCTTTAAAATTGTCAAAAATCTGTGACTTAACTGATTTCCACGTGAAATCCATATTTGTGTGTGTAAAGGTGTGGTCCAGGGGTTTCACACAGTAGTGCAACATCAATAAATCATCACAGATTAAGATACAGAAATATAGTTGATAAGCGGTATAAACTATAACGCTTATCTTTCATTCACAGATCATAGATATATAAATTACAGATAATAAATTACATCACAGGGAATTAATTGCCTTCATCCCAGAGAAACAGATCACAACATAAATCAGGATATATCACAAAGCATCATATATCAGGGATATCAAACAATTCAACCATTCAATACAATCCAAACATTTATAAGTAAAATTAATTTAATTATCTGATTAATTTAAATCAGATTTATTTCTATGAATAGTTTTTCTAGTTATGGAAAATTAATAATCAATTAATTTCGAACCATTTAATGAATTATCCTTTAATTAATCGTAAATTAACCCTTAATTTATAATTAATCCTTAATTGATTATTCTTAATTAATTTCAATGAACAATTAATTTCTTAATTACTTCTATAAAGTAATTACACTTACACAACTTCATAAATGATTATCATTAATTAATTTAATCTAATTGATCGTTACAATTAATCACATTAATTAATTATTTAAATAATCTTAGTTAATGACTTTTCATTAACTATAATCATTAACCAATACTTTAATTACTTCTTTAATTACTATTGATAAATCACATTAATTAATCACCTAAATCGATGACACTAAGTAATTAACCTTAAATTACTTATTTATGATTCTTTAATTCCTTACATAAAGTAATTACCCTTTTTAATTACTTTAGTTAATTATCATTTAAATCTTATATAATACCCTTTGGAATTAATTATCAATTACCAATTAACTTAAAACCTTTGAGTTAAATCATTCTTTAAAACATTTCATTTTCTTAATTACTTACTTAATTACAATAATTAAGTTTATTTAAAATAAACTTTTTTTAAAATAAAGGTTATACATATATTGAACATTTTAAGCTTAAGATAATTTGTTTTAAAACCTTTAGTTAAATCAACATTTCTTATTCAAAAGGAAATTTGTTAAGAAGTTGTTTAAACTTGACTGAGTTTAAATTAAAAGAACTTATTATACTCTTTTATTCAAAACCTGCTATCATAACAAAACCCGAAGCAATCCCATCATTTCCCCGAGCTCGACCTGGAGCAATTCGCTCCATCATTTCCTTCGAGACAAATCCATAGCCACTTCGAGTTCGACTTCGAGAAAGCCTTCATCTTCTTCCCAAATCCATTCAACTGATACAACCCTGCCACCTGTGCACATGCACCAAAGCTCCGACCACCTTCGGTCCTTGCCGAGACCACTAGCACGACGACGATGACAACCTCTAACCGTACGACCACCCAGAAAACTGAAACGCACTACACGAGAAAAGACTTTTGGTAGCGTTGAAAAAACGCTACCATAACTTATGGTAGCATTTTAGATTATGGTAGCGTTTAGAGAACGCTGCTATACGACATGCAACTAAAAGTCTAAAACTTTTTGTTGCGTTGTAGTAAACGCTACCAAAAGTCACTTTTAAATGCAACTATAGGTATTTTCTGTAGGATTTAAAAAACGCTACCAAAAGTCACTTTTAAATGCAGCTATAGGTTTTTTCTGTAGGGTTAAAAAAACGCTACCATAAGTCTTCATTTTTTGGTTGCATATTTTAAATGCTACTATTTACGGTTGATTGTTTATACCATTTCCAGCAATCGCTTATATACTATTCATATTAAAACGAACGATCAATCGCATAATTTTCATATATTCAAACAAACAATTAAATCACATAATTAGCATATACAAACAATCAATCATATGATCATCATATTCAAATAATTGCAAAAACATGCTAATCTCACAATCAAATATAATATCCATAATCAATTCGATAGTAGTTTTTCAACAAAATAAGTTACATACTACAAGCATTCACAGACAAGTTTCCACAAATGGTACTAACAAAATACGACAACATATATAATAATTAAATTCATGTTCGTTGCTTGATTACCAATAGTTCTTTGTTGTCGACAGTCTTCGCTTCGAAATAGCTAATTACCTGCAAACGTGTTTAACAAACTTTAGCACAATAGTTATGCAGTGTTAATCTAATCCAAACTTGGACCATCACATTTTAACACTGAAGCACATTAATTGCACACTTCAACCAAACCAAGCGCTGCTGTTAACCAAACTAAGACTTTTCAAACAAACTAAGTTAGGTTTCACACAACAAAGACAGAGCACATAAAATCCAGGTAAAGCAATAAAGTTGAAGACAATGCCACTTACTTCTTTCTCCAGCTGAAACTTATAACATGCCATTTTTTCACTAGAATCTATGTCTCTTTTTCTATCAGAGCACATAAAATCCCGGTAAAAGCAAAAATTGTAAATTTCACAGAAAATCAATTGGAACATTTATGGTATAATGCATGCACCGAATTTGACAACCTCAGTGTCTATATGTAAAAAATAATCAAATAGTTTACCTGCATGATGGATGCAGTTTTAAAACCATTGTTTAAATTGTTCACGTATTTGACTTTCTTATAATATTGTGAAAATTTAAGAGAGGAAAATATTTGATGGTAGTCTATCGATGCTCTGTCAGTGCTTTCTAAAATGTTTCTATGGCAGGATCCAAGTCCTTTGAAGTCTTTGCCAGTTTCACCAATGTGCTTCCTTTTCTGGTCAGCGCTCTTGCTTTCATCTTGAAGTCTAAACAAAGCTCTCTCCCTCTGTCCACTACTTTGTCGCAGTCTTTGAAGCACTCTTCATACTATTGCACACACAAATTAAGCATTAATCGAGCTTTAATTAGTTTGTGAGAAAGTGATGACTCAACCAAACATTTACATGAGTACAAAAGCCGAACATATATGACCCACGTGAAGAACAAATAGGCAAGGCAACTCTTTTTCCTTTAAGGACAGGTCACTTGTCGGTAAATATCAAAGTTATGAGTGAAGAAAAAAAACTTTACACATTTGTTACACACACACAAAATGATGGCTCAACCAAACGTTTGCATTCAGAGTTAAAACAAGGTTCACATTTAGAGTTCTATGGTTCTATACAAACCAAAAATAATAGCAGTGGGATACAAAATTTAACTAAAATTCAAGTTACATAAGTACCTTCAAAGTCCCTACCAACTGCCGTCAGACCTTCGTATTCGGCTTCATGCATCCGCAAAACCGACCTTTTTTCTTAACCTTGCCATCTTTCTTAAACTGCAGATACCTCATTGAAATTATACTCGATTTCGTATCGACACATCGACAGTTCTTACTCTCTTCCTCTTCCTTGATCTTCAAAAACACATACTCTATCTTCTGCACTTCCATCTCCAGTTTCCTTGTAACCTCTGCACACTTGCACTCCTCGTCCGATGTCTTCATCCTTTCACTCTCGGACAAAAAGCTGCTCTCGACCTTGTTCTTCAAACCCAAAGTGATCTCTATCTGATCGTATATATCATACTCTACTTCTCTCAACTACACCTTAAAAGTCCCATACTCTATCTTTGCCTTGAGATCATGTACATTTTTCTGCATAGCTGAAAGCCTTAAACCATTCGCATTGAGCTTCTCGATTATGCTACTGTACCACTTTCTTGGTGTCTGTCTATTGGTAATGCTAGGCGATATTTCGAGCTTGTCTACACTTAATAATTGAATGTCGTCTCTGTCGGAAGTTTCCCATAGTTCAAGCATTTGATCTTCAGACTCGACGTAGTAGTTTGAATGGGAGTTTGGTGTTTGGTCGAGTTGAATGTCTTTTGCGATTTCTTTGAGTTTCTCCTTTGTGATTCCTTTCAAGAGTATTTTGTCGAGTTTCTTTTGCCCAGTTTTCTTCCTTGCAGATTTTGTAATAGCATCATCAGATGCCTGTCTCTCCTGCTCTAAGGCGTTTTTTGTGTTTATGATCATAATTTGAAGATCTTCGATTTTTGCTATTAATCTCCGAAGATTCGAAAAACCGTCTTTTGTAACCATGGTTCTATTTTCTACTGATTGGTTGTTGACTTTCTTGTTGTCTGGTAAATTAGAAGTATCATCGTTCTGTGAAAAAAAAACAGGGATATATATAAATTTCAGATATGTTTGTATTTTAAAGATTCAGATATGATAACAGAAGATGGTTATGTTCAGTAGCTTAAAGTTTTGCCTTATCAGCTTGATTATCATTATACCTTAAAAATAAGCATCATGTCCATTACTTAAAAGTTCTTAGCTACTGTTTCCAACGATTCAGAAATGATGATAGAAGAAGATGGTTTATGTTTAGTAGCTTATAAGCAACTGTTTTTGACTTAACAAAAGTTTGCCTTCTCAGCTTGATTATCAGTGATTCAGTAGTATACCTTAAAAGTATCATATCTATTACTTATGAGTTCTTAGCTAATGGATGTGGTACTCTACGATTCAAGTATTCCAAAGTTCCTAGCTTTTCCTAAAATTACCCTTTTCTCAATTTTTAATACACTTACGTATTCAATTCATTTCTGATAAGCAACTTCATACCCCTGGCTTTTGTGATTGCGGTCAAAGTTACAAATGTTTTAAACTGACAAACTATGTTATTCTAACTCAAAATATACCCTCCTTCCTTTTCTTACCCAAAATAAGTAACAGATCTGAAATTCAAATAACATATTTCATCTCCCAAAGCTCACAAACAACTCAATTATAAAACCAACTAATCAACCCATCTCATTGTATCTCAATCGCATCCATCAAGATCATGGATGCAAAATCCCTGTTAACATCAGAATATTACTATCACTATTACTGTCGTTATTGTTTGTTGTGCATAGTATCCAAGTCCTTAAAGTACCTACATCCATTTTATTTATTAAATTCCCACCAATGCTTGATAGCTTGAGTGAAGCTAGAAATAGAAATACTTAAGAACAAACAACTAACAACCTCATCCAAATTTGGATTCTACCAGTAGAATGTTGTCAAAACGAAGAACATGTATTTCCTATAATTTCCGTATCCTCTAGCCTGTACCCTAAACAAGTAATTTAAAGGCAGTGAATGATGCAGTTTTAATGATGATAATTGTACATTCGAACAATTGATGGCCAAACAAATACCAAACTGCACGATGGAAAGATAAGTTTTAACAACCAAACTGCATCAAATATTGCGATTATTTGGATGATATCATGAATATAGTGAAGTTGAGAAGAAAAAAAGAAACGTAGATACTTCAATAGTTCAACTACTTTGGAAACACATATAAAATAAGGCCGTAGAAAAACTACATTCTTCAACAGTTCAATGAATGAACTGAACTGATTAACAAACACACCTAGACAAATAAAATAACATCAATTCTTTTGATAAACATAAGTTAATATTTTGCAATAAAAAAAGTATGCTTACTGAAGAAAATGATATAAGCACCAACTAACCTCAAAATTAGAAGTAGCAGCAGATCCATTTCCAGAATCAGAAAATGAAGAATTTTGATAATTTCTTCCACTTCTATGCATTGTTTTTTGAATGGAATTTGCTCTAATATGAACCAAACGAACCAAAAATTATGATTTTTTTTGATTGAAGTATAATGAAAAATTACAAAATGGAATCTCAAGTAACATTTCAACTGCGGCACATACTAAGAGCAACTACTGTACAAAAGAAAACTCAAAGTTATTTGACAAAATTGGTTAACAAGTTTAAATGAAGAAAAAAATAACCAAAAAATGGTTCATGTATTCATGATGCATATGATATAAGTAGGTAAATTAATTCATGCAAATAATACCGTAGATGAGCATGCACAAGATCTCCATGAACAAACTCCTTGATATATATACCAGCATGTGTATAAACCAAACATATAATCAACCATTGACCACATGGGCATCAAACTACCATGTTTAATTAACAGGTTGAATTTATTATACAAAAATTTGTTCTCCATTTTATTTCCAGAAGAAGAAAATACAGGAATGCAGTGCATGGTAATCAAGTAAAAGAGTATACGAAGGTTTCACATATATACTTTAAGATGCCTAGAAAATCAGAAAAATTTAGTACGTGGTGTAAATTAGAAATTTTGAAGTTGTAAAATAGGAAGTTAAGCCCTTGATACCAAAGATATAGTGATGTTAAATTAAGTATAGCTTACAATTAAACTAGCCAAAGATGATACTTATTGACCTAACTTATTCCAAACATAATTTTTAAGCATGTCTTGTAAGTTAAATCATTCTCTTATATAACTCAAGCTAGGAGCACAATATTTACATATACTTAATTTGATTAACCAACCAAGGTCTACAATTTTAACCATGTGAAAGTAATATCAACCCTGAACTTACAGTTTTAACCATGTGAAAGTAATACAACCCTGAACTTAATTCGAAATTAAACTACTAGAATTAAATTACAATGATTGCCGAGTAAAAAAAACATAGAACAATCATTTCTTTTGGAAATAAAATAATATTGGAGTATACAAATGACAAACTATAATAAAATTTAGTGATGTATTGCACGTATGAATCAAAGAAGAACATTAACTTGGACCATCCAAAGCAACACTCGACATACTTTTTATCTAAACCACATTCCACATTGAAAACCAAAAGGTAACCTGTGTTTGGAAACTTTTGTGGCAGAAATAAAATAAAAATAGAACTTCAAAGGAATCGTGAACTATGTACCGAGTTTTCTAATTATAAAACTATTCAAAAGCTATAAAGAGCTCACATGTAATGAAATAAACTCTGATTATCAAGCAAAGAATCAATTCCTTTTCTTATAGCTTTGAGCTGTAATACAACTTACACTTTCTAATACTAACATTGCCATATAATGAGTTTGTACCATAAACAGAAATTACTTCCAGAAACTAATATTGGTGATTTACCTAAATAACCTACTTTGACATACTTTCTAACCTACTCCAGCATACTTTCTATGCTGCTCCGACATCAAGAATTTCACTCTCCTGACTAACAAAGTCATTCACAATGTTTAATGGTCAGTACATCAATAGTAAAATAATTGAGGAATCCAAACCTATGATATAAGCCCTTACTCTACATAGAGATCACCCAAAAATCGAGCTGCCACTCCTTGAGGTCACCACGACAAGCTCCATCTTACTCCACATGCAAGCTTCCTAAACTCGGCCAAATCTGCTTTTCCTACTGCTTAAATCGATCTTAGTAGTGCATCTCTCAAGGCTAGCAAAGCTCCATCTCCTTAGTTTCAACCTCCATCGCTCCGCCCTTGCCTTCTTCATCCATAACTGCACCGCCATTTGATCTCTTTACTGCATTGTGCTCCATAACCCAGCATAATCGTCTTGGAATTCAGAGCATTTTTTTAGAGATGGAGCGATTTTGAGATTTTTCAGGCTGAAAACTTTTAGGCGGCGCGATTTTGAGATTTGTGGAGATTGTGAATTTTTTTCGATTGAGAGAGAACAAAATTAAAATGGAAGAAAGCGTGAAAAATGATTTGTGAAGATTGTGAATTTTTTTCGATTGAGAGAGAACAAAATTAAAATGGAAGAAAGCGTGAAAAAGGATTTGTGAAGATTGTGAATTTTTTTCGATTGAGATAGAACAAAATTAAAATGGAAGAAAGCATGAAAAAGGATTTGTGAAGATTGTGAATTTCTTTTGGTTTTCTTTCAAGTAAATGGAATAACATAAAGAGGAAAAGGAAGGAAAGTAATGAATTGTTTGTGCAATGCACATTTTTTGACCCAAATTATTGGCGGGACGGACGAGCGACAAATATTTTAGCAGCGTTAAAGGATTTTTTCATTAATTGAATCAATATTAGTTGCACTTAGAAGGAAACGCTACCAATATTTGCTACTAAAACTAGATTTTCTTGTAGTGACGACGACAATCCCAAAATTTAGCAAATCAACTACCCACTGAAACAATTTTGATCACCCACAAACGCCTCGTTCTATCGCCTCAGGCCACTAGAGGCCTCGAAATTTTGGTCAGAGCTTCGCCTACGTCCTACGTTTCGATAGCCACTGGTGCGATCAATTCCGGTGCGACGACAAACTCGCGGCAATCAGATTTCCATCTATAACCAAAACATGAGTCGAAACCCTAAATTGATCCATATCACCAACCACAATGAATAAAAAAAATATCTTGCATTTTTCTTATGATCTACGATACTCCAGCCCCATCCATGCCAAATTTCGACCTTCGAAAGTTTGTCGATCACTAGAAACTCACGAAAACCCATTTTTCGTTCATCTCGAATTTTCTCAACGATTATAGATTTAAAAATCATGATATCTATGTTAAAAATCATAATTTATAAACACGAATCCAATTCTATAATCAAAACTAAGGATTTTAACAGTCGAAAATTTGACTTGTATTAATTCTTCACTGTATATTTTTATTTTCAAAGTATTTACTCCATGTAAACCCTTGAATTTATTTTTAAAGATGATGTTACAGTCTTACAAATATTTTCCATCTTGAAATCAAAGTTTAAAACTTATTATATACAGAGCAATGGAATTTCTTTCCTCAATATAAACCTGGATATTTTTAACAGAGGTAAGTATGTCTGTTAAACAGAAATGCACAGACTTATTCACACACATAAATGCATATATGCTTACTAATATATACACATACATTTCTCATTTCCCAAGGCATTATCATCACAGATATTAGAATCAAAAGAACCGGGTTAAGAATTAGAGTTTAATCACCAAAAAGAAGATGAACAGAGCATCCCTTTTTTTTGAAACAGGCTTGAGAAAATTTGCAAGCTAAGATCATCTTCATAATCTCTGGTTGTAGTTGAATTGGTATTGTTGTTTAGTTGAAGTTTGTTTAAATTTTAAGATGTTATTTACTTCAGTTCTTTCAGCTTGATGGACGAAAATGAAATAAAGGATTGATGTATATAAAAAAATAGTTTACAGGGGAAAGAATTTGTACAGGGTAATAATTTTTGTTTGTACAATGTCAAAGATATTTTCTTCATTTTGGAGGCTGATAACATTTCGAGTTGACCTTGTTTATGCTAGCATTAAATGCTTAAGTCCTTTATGTCTTCCATTGCAAGCTAATAGTTATACAAATTTTCTTGTTTTGCTTCCAGGTCAATATATTTATGCTTATTTGTTGTTCATACTAATATTTGGCTTGTACATGAATATACATATATTTGCTGTCTTGAATACTTGAACATATATATTTCTTTGCTTTATAATATGAATGAAATGCTATACTTAATATGTTCTTCTTTTTGTAAGTGTTCATACATGAATATATATTAGTGTTTGTATTTTCTTTGATAAGCTAATACTTTGAAATATGAAGGAAGTTGTATAGTTAAGTTGGTGTTAGTTTTTATCTATGTGTTTTATCTTACTTTGTAATACTTATTTTTATTTCTAAACAACAAATTTGTTTTATACTTGAGTGTATTTTTGTTTATACTTGTCTTTCTTATGTTTACTTTCTATTTTACAACTAGAATTTTTTTTTATCTTATGTATCTATTTTAATTTCTATTTCTAACTTAAATTTTTATTGTTTGATATGTCTTCACACATATATATTTTATTTGTTGTACATATTTCGAATGTATTTTCCTTTGTTATTTTTGTTTGTTTCATTCTATTTGTATTATTTTGTATTATGATATTAAGATATATATATATATATATATATATTATTTTATTTGGTAATATAGATGAATTTCTAGATTCTGATTTGTTGTCTGATTTGTTGTCAGATTTTATCCGGGGTCGTTACAAGGGGAATGAGAAATTAAAATTCAAAACCCTAGTTTCCTTTTGCATGCTCAATTCTTGCTCCAAAATCAAAGAGAAGCTTTGGTAAGCCTTCTCTTCATCTTCTCCATTTCATTTCCTCTTCAATTTCTGAAATGTTCTAAACCCTAACTTAGGAAATGTTGCCTTTTGAGCTTAGATTGAAGCTCCTTGGGTTGAAATTGAAGAGTGATTGTGCTAGCCTTGCTCGGTAGCTTCTCTCTTGTGTTTTTGTGTTAAAAGGTGAGTTTTTTAACTCACATCTATGTGTATATCTTTCTTTGTTGTTAGGTATGAATTCCTAACACCTATTCATGTTCATTTGCTTTTGATTTGAATTGATTTGGTGAATTTTCCAATTTTGGTGTTTTGAAGTCAAAATCATTAAAAATCATATCTTGGATGTTTGGACATGTTATATGGAGTGTATCGAAGAGCTTATAAGGCTGGGTTGTCGCATGGCATAAATCCCTAGTCTTCGTCGCTCGTCCGATCGCTTCCGTTTTGGATTTTTGCCCTTTTTGGGCTAGGCTGATTTTTGCCTAGCAGGCAATTTCAGACGTCTGGATGAAATTCCAGAAATCTGGTTTCAAATTCAGACGTCTGGTTGAAAAATCCAGACGTCTGGAATTGGTCCCTGGAAAAGGCAAAAAGGCAGAGACTAAATCCAGACGTCTGGAAATCCAACCAGATGTCTGGTTGGAATTTCAGACGTCTAAAATGTGCAATTTTGCCTATTTTTGGCCAGAACCTAGGGCCAGACGTCTGGATCAACCCCCCAGACGTCTGGAACTGTTCACTTTTCCTATTTTGGGCTGTTTTGAGTTGATTTCCAATGTTTATCGATTTTTGTTGATCTGATTAGTTGCTGTCACTTTTATCGACCTTGATGACTTCTTTTTCGGGATTTTTGGGAATATCCATTTTGATGGATTTGGAATCGATTTCTTTGGATTTAATTCACGTCTTCGTATGTGACTTTTTAGTGATTGATTGTTCCTACAACCATTTCTATGGTTTGTCACTTAAAAATGCAAAGGTTTCTATACTAGTAGTAAATACTAAAACTCTTTCATTAAAACAATTTCAACGTTTACTTTCAATATCCAACTCGTTTATAAAACCGTTTTCCAATCTATTAGTATATACAAACCTTTACCTCACTCATTCGAGAAATCCAATTAAACGGCTTAGCAAAACAAGTGGTATGAAATGCTTGCGTTTACTTTGTCGGTTAATTCTTAGACTTGTTCGATTGAAACTCTTGTGACAATTTTCGAGTGGAAATCTACAATTTGTTCGTAAATATTTAAGTTAAGCCAGTGGTTATGGGACATGAAGCTAAACTCATTTATTTACTAGCTTAGTGTAATTCATACTTTTATTGGTCTATGATGATCATTTTGTGGTTTAGACTAGCAATGTGCGATGTCTCTTTGTCCACGTGGAGGACTGTACCTCGTTTTATTGAGCTTCGTCTCATTTCTTTTATGGGCTAGGACCCATGTTCTTTTATGGTGTTCGGTTCATCGGATGTACCGTTATTGTACTACATCGATGTCCCGGCTTTTTGGTTCATCGGATGTACCGTTATTGTACTACATCGATGTCCCGGCTTTTTGGTTCATCGGATGTACCGTTATTGTACTACATCGATGTCCCGGCTTTTTGGTTCATCGGACGTACCGTTATTGTACTGCGTCGTTGCCCCTAAGTTATGGAATAGTGCTCCATTTGTGATACACGTGTTGGGAGTTTTCATGCTCCCGTTTGTAATAGGCCTCCCCCTTGTGATTTCTGTATTTCTAATTGATGATTTCTAGAATTTATGTTTCACCAATTTTTGCGATTGGCAACTTTATGTTTGTCAATATTTGTGGCCTGGTGAATAAAATAAAGAATATGACATTCTTTTTGATGTTATGAAATTTTTGAGATAATTGTATGACTTTTCTTTATTGTTAAATGTATACTTGTCATGGTATGACATTTTTGTTATCATACGTTTTTTGGTCATATCTCTTATCCTATCTCATTTTATCTGGTATTTATAGCTAGACTGATCCGTTTATTATTTTCTTCTTAAATAATACTCGGGACAGACCGAGGTATTTCAGGTGCTCCTGCTTGACTTCGTATCAGGGTCATTCACCTGACTTTTGGCTTACTACTTTAGATCAGTAGTTTTTGTTAGTATACATTTGAGTTAGAGACTCCTTGATGTATATTTATTCTTTTGTCTTGAACCTGTACCAATTCGTTTGTTATGTAGTGGATCTTCTATGACCACTATTTGATGTACACTTTTATGTGTTATATTCATATCTGATTCCGCCTTTATGATATGAATATCTGTGACTGATTTGTGTTATGTTTATTTCTATATTTGTTTCCGAAGTCCACATAGCCACTGTGTGGTAGCTTTGAGTTTGAATCGGTATGTCGTATTTCCTCTTGAAATGAAATGTAAGTTATATTATCTGACATATTAGTACTCGCACAAAGCAATTACATAGAAGGTCGCTCCTCAACAGCCTTATTCTTCGTGCTAGTCGACGGCATTACCCCGTAGTGTCCTTGGCTAGCGTGAGTATAGAGGTGGGGCATCACAATTATAATCAAAGTGGACTATCGACATTGAAGCTCAATAGTTTCTCAAGTCGAGAGAATCGATAATATCGTCACTCCAAGATTTCCTATTAGACTTAGTTATTATTAACCAGTTGGAAACTCTTGGGTGAGTCATTTATAGCTATGCAGTATGTAACGTGTAATAACCCATTTTTTTATAATTAAAAATAAGTAAAATTAAATATTTTGACTTTAGGGGCAGAATTATCATTTTTCAAATGTTTGAATATGGAAATGAAACTGGCGCCATTACGGCCATCTCATTTTTATGATGCACATCGTATATTGGTTTATTCGAATTGGAATTCGAACGATGAAGTTATGGATGTTTTTGTAAATAAAAATTTTGAATTTCAAAATGGGCTAAGCCCGACATAATTGAATGGAGGTTTAGTTTCTCCAATAAATAACAACCTGTTACTTCATGCTTTTAAATTTTAAAAGTCATTTCAGAATTACGTATTCTATTTTATCCTTTCTTTCAGAAAGATAGAAGCCCTATCACAGATCAAACTTAAATTTCTTCCTCAAATCCTAATGAAATTCAATAATTCAACCACCAGATCAAAAAGCAAGTCGAGTGCTGCAATAATACCAACTAGATTCACAAATACTTGGATTTGGATAGGAGGCCAATTCCGGACAATGAGAAAATTAAGGGAATCTTAGTTTATGTGAGTGGTTTATGTCTAATCTATTATATAACAAATGGTTCTCTCTTTATTCTAAGATGATTATGGCATAGGGTTAGAGTTTGGAGTTAATATAGATGATTATGGCATAGGGTTGGGGTCAATATAGATGATTACTAAAATTTTACAGTAATTAAATGGTATAAATTTGAAAATAAAATAGAGATTTGGTTATATAATCAAAATAATTGATAAATTGTTAAAGATGGCCAAACTAGTGATCTAACGATGAATGTTAGAAAGATTGTTTGGTAATATTTATTAAACTCATATGAAATGAGCGAATTTTTGAAATCTAAAGTTCATTATGATAAAGTATATTAATCAGAAGAATGATATTGAAATTATATATATATATATATCATGATTTAAATGAAATTGATGGCTGAAAAATGTATATTGAGACACATACATGTACAATATGTGATAAATACTACGATGAAATCTTATAAATATATTATAAAATGATCTATGAAGGAAGATGGTATATTTCAAAGAAAAATAAATATGCATTTTATATAAATTGATAATAATTTATATGGACTGTACTATAAGTAATTGAAGTATTGAATTTAAAGTATTAATACTAGTTATATATAGAATATGATATAAAAATATATAAAACTCATATAAAATTGTTAAAAAAATATTTCTAAAATAAAATTTTGTGTTTCAAAGAATATACATGTATATAATAATAGATATTAAATGATTTTATAAGTAATATTGAAAGGATATTGGAAAGTGAAGCATATATGAATGGATATTGACTATATTGGGATATATACATTATGAATGTATGAAAAATTATGGGAATTAGTTTAAAAAGTCTATTATAGTATTTCAAGTCATATTATATTTTAATTTTGAATTTATAGTGATTTTTAAGTATATTTAAAGTATATATGTAAGAAAAGTGTCTTTATAAAATCATGAAATTAGGTTTTTAAACACCAACTTTTAAAGTAATTCGAGAACAATTGACATCAATATTTTAATAAAATTGAAGTAGAAAGATAGTAGAGCAACATTCCAAAATCTAAAAGAAAACGGATCGAGAATCAGATCTAAAATAAGTAAGAAAGAAGCAATCTAAAAACTAAAAAGAAATATAGCTTCAGGAAATTTGGCAGGAGCAATGCTCCTGTCAATTCATCCACCACCGATCGACCGGTGGTGGAGTCGCAGGTTGACCCATGGTTGCTTGTTAGGTCATGTTTGCCTTGACCCAATAAGGCCAGTTTGTATAATTTTGCTCGATATATTCGGGGCTTTCTCTGGGGGTTTCCGGTTAACGTTTAAACTAAACTATGATTTGATCCTCCATGTTTGAGTGAATGGAATGTCTGGATATATATATATAAGGATGTTTATATATATGTAGATATATGTGGATATATACATATAAATAGTCGATTTTATTAGCGATTTATTTGACTAGTGATCGTTGAGGCCTTTATTGGTTATCAAGGTAACATGTTTGCTCAGTTGTCTGAGTGTTTTCTAAGGTGTGTGTTGTAGTATGGAAATGGGTTTGTAAGCTGAATATGGTACCGCATCCATTCGATGATTCAGCCATGTGTTACTGCAATAGTGTGGGCTTGGTATATAGGTTAGACCATATCATTGACCATTGTAATTGTATTGGATTAAGACACTATTTCCGTGTTAATAATGTTTACTGTATATTTTTGAACTGACTTGTTAGATGCAGGTGAAACGGGACTAAGGTATGATGTTTGCCATAATTGACTTAGTATTAATTGGGAATGATTAGAATATGTAGTAAAGTAGATGTACATCGCTCACCGGATTATATTATGGCCCTCTCTATATTTTCCCTTTTTGTTTCATCACTAGGTTAATGGGAACTGATGTGTTATATCAAGTGACACTTGATTGTGCAGATGTGGAAGGCTTTACTTATTTATATAGATTTGTATATAAATAATCATCTAAAATTGACACTGATTGTATATATGTGTCTCTAGATTTGGTTTGAGTTTGGATTTGTCTATGTCCTAAGTTCCATTTTGAATATTGGTTCGTAATTAAGTTATATTTGATTATATTATATGTTGTGTTACCTTCCGTGTGAATTCAGAATGAGATAAATAATATATATTTGTTGTTTTGTCTCTCATTATTTTAACTCAATGGCACATCATTTACAGCTTTTGGGGTTTACACATCGTGAGTTGTGTTAAATCAGAAGGTCAAAAATGACGTGTTGTTACATACATACATACATACATAAATACATACATACATATATATACATATATGTATATATATGTATATATATAGACACACACACACAGACAGATATATATATATATATATATGTGTGTGTGTGTGTGTGTGTGTGTGTGTGCGCGCGTGTGTGCGTTGAGTACATATGCGTAACCATTTACCATTCCAATTATATTCTTTATCTATTAGGAAGTTGCTAATGAATCATTTTCTTTTCAGATAGTTGAAAATAAGTAAATTAACTGGAACAGAGCCTAACTTTACCAACACCGATGGGGTAAAGACCTGGACTAGTACTAGCACCAAAGCTAATGTCATGGATATCCTTGGGTGAACATTCCCTTGTGGTTCTGAAGGTACTTGCAAGTGACTAGTAATGCGAATGCCACTAACCCTACAAAGGCTCCTCCCATTCCTAATGTTACTACCACTTCGAAAGTTACTCCCATCCAGTAAGCACTAATAGCGGATTTCTCGAAGCTCTTTAGGGATTTCTCAAGTTTGGGAGGAAAACCTTATGTGGGTACTGAACCATATTCGGTAGCCAAGGCATGGCTGAATTCTCATGAGAAGATCTTCAGCTTATTAGGTATAGTGATAGTACTAGGAGGCAGTTGACCACATGACATTTATAGGGTGAAGAAGAAAATTGGTGGGAGGTAAATTTCTTTGAAAGTAGACAAGGACACTATCTCTTGGGCAGAATTTAGAAGGAGATTCAAAGTTAATTTCTTCTCTGGAGTGCAAAAAGCGTTGCTATTAGAGAAATTTATCCATTTGAAGGAAGGAGAGTCAATTATGGGCGAGTACATTAATCGATTTAATGAGTTGGCTAATATCGGATTTGGTTGACCAAAACTCTTAGGAAGAAGGCGATGAAATTGGCTAAACGTATTAATTCTCTATTGAAAGATTTAGCACTGAATTAGATATCATTTAGAGTAACATTTGAGGGATTGGTTAAAGCTGCATTGTTGAAATCAATTGATGGGAAATTAGCTATTATAGCCAAGGAAGATGGACAAAAGAACCGAGTGAATCAAAATTTGAATAAGAAAAAAAGTGAACCCCAAAGAGGACAAGAAAAGAAGCGAGCATCATCTACATGAGGTGTCGTCCGAAAACTCATATAATGAAGAATTGCAAGATGGATATTTCTAAAATTAGGTGCTATGGATGTCATCACTTTAGATACTTCAAGAATAATTGCCCAGGTCATCAAAAGAATGAAGGGCATTTTGTGAAGGAATATGCATTGGAGGCGATTCCGACTACTTGTATTGTACCAACTACTGACGAAAAGGGGAAGCAGATTGTTGTGGAAGGTGTGTTATCTTTATCCAAATTTCTGATCAGAGCTTTTATTTAATACTGGTGCATCGCATTCATTCATTAGTCATGCATTAGTAGATAAGCTAAGACTTAGACCCAAAATTATATATGATTCTATTTTGGTGTCGAATGTTGTTGGGGGATCAACCCATCCATCGACCGTTTGTCGGAACCTAAAATTGGTCATACATGGTGTTCCTTTGTGATGCATATGTACATTGCTTCTCATGGTATGGGATGATTTTAGGAATGGACTGGATGAGTGCTATAGGGTAATTTTGGATTGTGATAAGAGAGTTGTACGATTGAGGAATGATAGAGGGAAGGACCTTATTGTGTGTTATAGGCCTGATGATTCCACGATGACTAGTTATCCGTCTTCTCTCAATGTGTTATGAGACGATCTATCTTTGATCCCAATAGTGCAAGATTTTCTATATGTCTTCGTTGAATTTTGTGGTCTTCCACCCTAAAGGGAGATTAAGTTTAGAATCAATCTTGTTAAAGACGTTATGCCCGTTGTGTTGCCACTTAGGAATATGGCTCCAAAAGAAAGGAGGGAATTGGATACAAAAGTATAAGAGTTATTTGAGAAAGGTTTTACTCAGAGAAGTATATTGGAGTGGAAAGTGTCTGTTGTCTTTGCCACTAAAGCTTATGGTTCCCCTAGGATGTGCATCGATTATAGAGAGCTGAACAAAATGACGAGAAAGAACCGTCATCCTTTGCCTCGCATCGACGAATTCTTCAATCAGTTAGTTGGGGCTAAAATTTTCTCTCGGCTTGGTTTGGATACTGGATTCCATCAGTAAGGTGGCGAAGGATGTTATACCAAAGACTACATTTAGAACTCCCGATGGACTATTTGATTGGTAGTCATGCCATTTGGCTTGACTGATTCTCCTGCATATTTTGTGGATTTGATGAGTAGATTTTTGCGGGAGCAACTAAATAAATTTGCCGTAGTGTTTGTAGATGTTATCCTAGTTTTCTCCAAAAGCGAAGAAGAGAACATGCAACATTTGAAGAAAGTATTGGAGGTACTAAGGAGAAACAAGTTGAGATTGAAATTCCCAAAATGCCATTTTTGAGAGAAGGAGGTGAAATTCCTTGGGCACATAGTATGTGGATAGGGATTGGCGGTAGACCTAGGGAAAGTGGAAGCGGCGAAGTAATGGAAGAGATTGAAGAATGCTTTAGAGGTTTGTAGCTTCTTATGTTTGGCTGGTTTCTATAAGAAGTTTATCAAGGACTTCGCGAAGATCTTGGCACCTTAACTAAGCTTATTAAGAAGAATCTAGTGTTTGTTTGGAACCCGAAATATGAGAAGGCCTTCGTTAAGTTGAAGGAATTATTGACGAGCACACCTATCTTAACCATCCTGGATGGTAGCAAACCATTTATTGCCTACAATGATGCTTGCAGAACCGACCTTGGTACAGTCTTGATGCAAGAAGGGAAGGTGGTAGCATATGGTAGCTAACAACTCAAGGTACATGAGAAGAATTACCCAACACATGACCTTGAGTTAGCTGTCATCGTATTTGCATTGGAATCCTGGAGGCATTATTTGTTGGGAGAGAGATTTGAGCTATTCACGGATCATAAGTCTCTCAAATTCTTATTTTCATGGAAGGACTTTAATCTGAGGTAAAAAAAGGTGGATGGAGTTTCTTTTGTCATATGATTTTGGAATTGCATATACTCCAAGAATGGGGAACGTGGTTGCTGATGCATTGAGTAGGAAGCAGTCCACGATGAATTGTTTATTGTTAAAATGGAAGAGTTTGGAGTTTATCTCTGATTTTTACTTTCGACCTTCATTGGAACACACCCTTGGATTGTTGGTTGCAATGGAAGTTAGACTTGTATTGATGGACAAAATTGGACTTAGCTAGAGGTAAGATGCACTGTTAGTTGGGATTTTGGATTAGTTGGAATAGGGTGAACGGTCGAGCCATTTGGAATGTTACTCCAAACACCATAAACGATATCTAAGATGTGATGGTAGGCATTGTGTACCATAGATAAAAGAGTTGAGAGAGGAAGTCTTAGGTTAGTATCACCATTCTAGGATGACCATTCATCCGGATAAAGACAAAATGTGTTGGGATTCGAAGAGAACATTCTATTAGCTAGGAATGAAGAGGCATGTGGTAGAATTTGTGGTTAAGTATTTGACATGCCAAAGAGTAAAATCTGAGTAGAAAAGGCTGGGAAGACTATTACTCCCATTAATAATTCCATAGTGGAAGAATGTATACGTGGACTTTATCGACGGGTTGCCTAGAAGTAGAAGAGATATCCATGGACTAACCAAGAGTGCACATTTCATCATGGTGAATAGCACAAGGACTACGACGACATTGGCGACGTTATAATTCAAGAAAATATGCGACAATTTCCATACACCGCCGACACCCAATTTACATGTAATGTGCGCTGTAGCAGTGCTCGATCGATGTGTGGCGATCATCAATGAAGTAAAGTAAATAAACAGTCACAGAACCTATCATATATCTCATAGCGCATCGAATAAAATATAATAGCAAACATCTCAGGTATAAATAGAAGAGACAGTAAATAACTGAATGAATCACAACATCAGAGTATACGGATTCATATAGTATACAACATAAGTGATAGATTTATATATCAAATAATAACTCCAAAACTATCTCTAAATAGTAAGGCACTAGCAAGCTCCATAGTGCTGTGTAGCGAAATAGCAAATGAGTAAATATAATAATACGAGAGAATGGCCTTTGCTCGCCATCTATCCAGCTCCATGTGCTCAATAGACCTGATATCCCTAACTACTCATTTAAGTATCCAAAGTAATATGGAGCAAAACATAAAACCTCAGGTCAGACAATAGTGTGTGAGCAGTAGAAATCTCAAATACTATAAAGTCAATATACTAGAACAAATGGTATGGAAGATCATACATGACCTATCCCTGCATTTGCAGAGTTAGCATATATAAAAGATATACGCTACTCTATGATAGTCATCATGGGTGTACTATACATCAAGGTACTAAGGGTGTCTAGATATATACATCAATAATATCGGCATCAGGTGACATCCCTAAGGTGATAAACAATCAAAGCAACCATAGCATCCATCATCCATACTAACATGCACTCACTCAGTGCATTTGATATATGATACTCTTATAGTCCATCTCATCATCAAGGACTACTCGTCGTCCTCGACCACTCGATCCATTAGAGTATAGACAGGTTCTAATGTCAAGGAACTCTGCCATATTGTTACTATGTCCTCACATCAACGAACTATAGTATATAACCCTACCTAAGTCCAAACATCAAGGGACTTTGGATCTGTGCGTCCTAACGTCATGGGACTCCAATCATCTCGTGTACCCTTATCTCAAGAGTGTGCCCCATTATCTCGAGTATCAACAATCCCTTTGTACATGTCATGCATAACAGAGCTCATCTCGAAACTGTCTCTACAACTCCCGTCTGAAGTCATTGCGGTTGGAAACTATTCTAGACAGCTATTGTTAGTCGTAGAATATCATTATTCATCCCGTAACCTTCCTCCAATAGTTCCTTCAATCTGGCTACTCTGCATCTGAAGTATAGTTATCCATCTTCAAAGCCATCACTTCTCATCGTGGAATCCCCATCGTTGGGTCATGAACGGTCGTCATCGAAAATTGTTAAAAATGGTCGTCTAAAAACTTACTTAAGGATTGGCCTGAAGTCAAGCCCGAAGCAACCACTATCTCGGCCCGAAGTAGATCTTGAAAATTTTGGCCCGAAGTCCAGCCCAGGTAAATCTAGAAAATGCCCCAAGCACACTCAGGTATTGGTACCATCCCTGACTTAGCTTATTTTTATTTTCCTCCACTGATCTGAAAACGCCCCAAGTGAAGCCTGAATTTTTGCCTGGCCTGAAGCATGTCCCGAAGAAATCCAATACCGATCCATACTCCCAAAGTCTCCATCTATCCATTAATATCTTGAGCATACGAACTCCAAACGACTTGAAATTTGAAATGTTGGCTATTGGGGCCTTCCTCCTTACCCCTATCGATCTCATCAAGTTTGGGACAAAACTCATGGATCATCACCGATCCAGGATCATAGATCATCACCAATCCATAACCATCGAACCATCTTTAGTGATCCATCACCACTGATCCCACACTTCACCTACAAGCTCAAGCACACTTCCCCATGCTCCAAAACGACTTGCGAGTCTAATTATGGGTTAACGCCTATGGGTCGGTACCGATCTATGGAGATGAACCCACACTTAGCCAAAATCATGTGATTTTGGCTCTACTTCCTTGCCTCTATGTTCCCATGCCTCGATCCAAAGCTTGTGTCTTGATTCCATACTCCAAACTACTCACTGATCCATGCTTTAATTCCCCACCGATCCATGCTATGGATCCCTATCGATCCATACTTCAAGCACCCAAAACTCGAGCGTACCAACTCTAAACGACTTGAAACTTGGTGGTCAATCTTTGGAGACCATCCTTGTCGCCTCTTATCGGTCGCACCCTGATTTGAGCAATTTGGGATTATGGATCATCACCGATCCATACTTTGAATGGTTTTATCTTGACCATACTAACTTCAGTTGACCTAAAATTTGGTGTGCAACCTTTTGAGGGCTTCCTTACTGCCCCATATCGATCGCACATCAATCTGACCACATTGAATTTCTAGGTCATCGACGATCCAAGAACCGATCCTAAGTCTAAATCGCCATTCAATCATCATTTTTAAACATTCAAACATCTAACAATCATACATACATCATATACAAGCAATAACAATAGACAAACATTCAAATATATCCATTTTAAAGAAATCTAAATCTAAGTTTAAGGACTCATAAGAGCATAAGGATCCATAAGAATATGTTTTTATAAATCAAGTCCAAATTGTCTAAATTTCATATATATATATATACACACGTGTGATTAATTATAGTATAAAACATTTTTAGAGATTTTTATATAACTTTTAAAACGTCGTTTAGAGTGTTTAATGACTTAATTAGCAAGTGAGAGATCTAATCACTCACCATAATCCAAAGCAAAACCCAAATCCCAAATGAACGGTAAAATGCATGAAATCTAAGGCTCCTCCAATAGCAAATCTCCAATTCCAAGTGCTAATCACGCTAATATCCTCTAATGATGAATTTTGGCTAATTAAAGCAGGTTTAAGGGTTTTTTGTCAATGGAGGTTTCTAACTATTCTTAGGAGTTGTGAAATTATGGGGATGAGGTTCCATCGGCCTCCACTTGCTCCAAACCCGAAATGGGTCATGGGCCTTAACACTAATGACCCTAATTACCCACTTAAGTTTTCCAAAATCAAATAAAACTTCAAGCAGCCATAACTCTCAATAGTCCGTTTTTTATTATGACCACCTTACGGAAAGAGAAATCATAATTTGAATTTAATGGAAGTGGTTTCAGACCCTAACTCGGATCCTATCAAAAGTTATAGTGTAGAAAGATTTATAGGGTCAATATGGTTGTAGAAAATTCTATGGAAGAGAAAAGACCCTCGTAGTCATTCCCCAAAGTTATAGAATCATATGACCTTATATGAAAATAATATTAATATTCTATGATCCCCCGATACGTAGAATACGGGTCGTTACAAAATAGTTCGACTACATGGAGTTTCGGTTAGTATAGTGAGTGAACGGGACCCACTCTTCATGTTTTGGAGGAGTTTACAAGATGCTTTCGAAATGGAACTGAAGATGAGTATGGTATATTACACTCAAATGGATGGACAGACGTAAATGTGAATAGGGTATTAAAGGATCTACTCAGAGCATGTGTGACGACTCACCTTTCTGACCCTTAGCAATGGCACTTAATTCATCCAAGGTATTCGTGTGTCATTGCCCAAGCATCCAAAAGACAAGTTGTCGTGGGGGTAAAATAAAAGAATAGAAAATAGAAAATCTCACAACGGAATGGTTAATTATAGTATAACAAAATGATAGTACACAAAGTTACTATTAGGAACTGGAGATAGTGGTTTTGATGACAACATCCTTTGTAACTTATTTTATTATAACTTACATACTAACACTATTGTCTAGATATATATGAATGTTATTATGCAGGATATATATATATATAAGGCAGGTACTGATTATTGAAGACTGTACAGTATAAAGATCAAGAATGAAGAAATGAAGTTTGAAGACTCATGAGTATCAAGATCAAGATTTCAAGATAAGTGTCTAGTTTATTGTTAAAACTTCATAATAGCACGGAAATCTTCATTCCATATTTCATTTGGGATGAAACCCATTTCTATCTTCTTAGTGGCTTACAAACCCACGACAAGTAGCTTACAAACTAACGACAAGTGGCTTACAAACCCACGAACATCCTGGTTTTGTACAAGTTCTCAAGTCCAGATGTAATGAGATATTCTGCAGGAAGAAGCTTGCAAAACTACTTCAAAATGCTTTTTCAAAATGGTTTTTCAAAACTACTTTTCAAAATGTTTTAGCCTTAAAATATTATTTGTCTTTGTTTTTAAATAAACTCTTGTTTTAAACTTCGTTTGTTTTTAAAACTATCTTCTGATTTTTAAATATTCTTTTATAATATATATATACTTAAGATTTAAAATCAAATTTATATATACATTCTAAAAATATATTTTTCTACTCTTCTTTATTTCAAAACATAGGAAAATTAGTTTATTTTACTCCAGAACCATTTCATCTTGTTTTTCTTTAAATACCATTTTCAAAACAAATTTTACATTGTTTTTAACTAATGGATGTCGACATCATGGGATACCCCATGTCGACATGGTGGCCGTTAAATTCAAAAGTTTCAATTTTCAAAAGAAGTGTCAATTCGTTTAAATCTCTTCACGAATGGTTATGACCGCTACTGGTCTATAAATAGCCTTCACAAACGAATTTTTTAACTAACTATTTTTCTTATTTTCTTCACTCCTTCTTCTCCACAAATCCATATTCTAAAAATTTCATATTTTAAATTCGTGCCGAAATTCTGCCGAATTCTCAAGTGAATCAAATTAGAATCTCATTCTTGTTTGGTTCTCTATCCTCTCTCGAAGATCAAAGTGTTATTCAGAGTTATAGGATCAATTTGTAATCAAAGGTTTATCGAGTCTCTCTATAAGGTGTGGTTGTGCCTGGAAATCAATTGGGTAATCTTGTGGCCCGTAAATCAAGAGAGTTTGCCCCGGACTCATGAGACAGGAGGGTACCTCAAGGCCTTTAGAAACTGAGGATTGTAATCTCAACTTTGGTATAATAAAAATCTATATAAGGTGTTCTGCCTTGGTATAAGACTGGATGTAGGGTAACTCCGAACCAGTATGAAATCCGGTGTGTTCTTTTCTTTTACTGCTTTTTATTTACTTTCTGCATCTGTGTTTGATTCTGTGATTGTTCTGTGATTAAGTTCTTCATTTGTTTGTGTCATAATTTTAATTTAGTCCATATAAGTCTTAGAATCCATTAAACACTATTCACCCCCCTCTAGTGTTAAATTAGCCTTAAGATCCTTAATCCGCACTCCCTTTCAATTGGTATCAGAGCATAGGTTTTCACAGTTTTCATAATCTGAAACTCGAAAAGTTGAAAATGGCATTTTTAGAAAATTTTGTTAATACTAGTTTGAATCTATGCATTTCATCAAAGTATCATAGGTCTGCATATAGTTTTTATGAAAAATCAAGTTATCTACCGAATTGGTTTGTTATGCAGGAACAGACATGTTACATGGCTTTTGAAGAATCAACAACCAATGGAAAAACTATGCAAATTGAGAAAGATAAATGGATACTTGATAGTGGCTGTTCAAGGCATATGACTGGAAATCCAGAGATACTCAATGACATTATATATCAAGATGGTGGATCGGTCAACTTTGGAGACAACTCAAAAGGATATGTGATTGGCATCGACAATGTCGGTAATTCTAAAACTCCTCTTATATCTGATATTTTACTAGTTAGGAATTTAAAACATAATCTGCTTAGTATAAGTTAACTATGTGATAAAGGATTTAAAATTAAATTTGGAAAAGATAAGTGTCACATCGAAGATAATAAGTCAAATATTATCTTTGAAGGAATTAGGAAGAAAAACATTTACATCCTTAGTATGAAAGTTTCAAATGATAACTTATTTCTTTTGGCTAATACAACTGACCCTTGGATTTGGCATAAAAGATTCGGTCATTTAAATTTCAAACTGTTATCTAGGTTATCAAAACTTGACTTAGTTAGAGGTCTTCCCAAGTTAAACTTTAAAGTAGATAGTATATGTGATGCTGGCCAATTAGGAAAACTTAAGAAAAGTTCATTTAAACTGAAAAATATGATTTCTACTTCTAAACCTCTAGAATTACTTCATTTAGATTTATTTGGTCCATCTCAAGTTCAATCAATTAATCACAATAAATATGTATTTGTAATTGTAGATGATTATTCTAGATATACTTGGACAATTTTTCTTAAAATTAAAAATGATGCTTTTGAATTATTTAAGAATTTTTCTAAAAGAATTCAAAATCAATTTTCTTTAAAAATAAAAACTATTCGTAGTGATCACGGTGGAGAATTTGAAAATGAAAATTTTGAGAATTTTTGTAATCAAATAGGAATTACTCATAATTTCTCTTTTCCAAGAACTCCACAACAAAACAGAGTGGTAGAATGTAAAAACAGAACGATTCAAGAGTGTGCTAGAACAGTACTTTTTGATAGTAACTTACCTAAAAACTTTTGGGCTGAAGCAGTCGCTACAGCTTGTTATATATTAAATAGGATTTTAATTAGACGATTAACTAATAAAACACCATATGAATTACTTTATAATAAGAAACCCACAGTAGCATATTTTAAAGTTTTTGGTAGTAAGTGTTTTATTCTTAATACAAAAGATAATTTAGACAAATTTGAACCTAAATTCGACAGAGGAATCTTCATCGGATATTCTAATAGAAGTAAAGCATTTAGAGTTTATAATTTAAGAACTAACACTGTTGAAGAAACAATGCATGTATATTTTGATGAAAAATTTAAAGATACTGTGCAAATAGAAGATGAAGAAGATTTTGTAACTTTAAATAATGAACCTAATGAAACTAATTGTGAAATCATTCAACCTAATAAAAGAATTAGACTATTAAAAGATCATCCTGTAGAAAATATACTAGGAAATATTGAATCTATAGTTAAAACAAGAAATCAATTAAATAGTACGAGTAATGTAGCTTTTATATCAACTATTGAACCTAAAAATCCAAAGGAAGCATCATCTAATGATTCATGGATTCTTGCTATGCAAGAAGAATTGAATCAGTTCACCAGAAACGATGTTTGGGAACTTGTTCCTAGACCTGAGGATAAAAGTATAATTGGAATAAAATGGGTTTATAAAAATAAAATGAATGAACTCGGTGAGGTCGTGAGAAATAAAGCTTGTTTAGTCGCGCAAGGTTATTGTCAAGAAGAAGAAATTGATTATGACGAAACGTTTGCACCCGTAGCAAGACTAGAAGCTATCAGGATTCTACTTGCTTTCGCAAATTACAATAATTTCAAGTTATATGAAATGGATGTTAAAAGTGCTTTTCTAAATGGTTTTATAAAAGAAGATGTTTATGTTGAACAACCTCCACTTTTTGAAAATAATGAATTTCCAAATCATGTATGTAAACTAAAGAAAGCTTTATATGGTCTGAAACAAGCTCCTAGAGCCTGGTATGAATGACTAAGATCTTATTTACTACAATCTAGTTTTGAAAAGTGGTAAAATAGATACAACTCTTTTTATTAAAAGAAACAAAAATGATATTCAATTAGTACAAATATATGTAGATGATATAATATTTGGGTCAACTAATAACATAATGAATAAATAATTTTCAGATATAATGACTAAAAAATTTGAAATGAGTCATATGGGAGAACTAAGCTTCTTCTTAGGACT
The DNA here is from genome assembly GCA_030737815.1 of Allium fistulosum. Taxonomy (NCBI): domain Eukaryota; kingdom Viridiplantae; phylum Streptophyta; class Magnoliopsida; order Asparagales; family Amaryllidaceae; genus Allium; species Allium fistulosum. The sequence continues at coordinate 94,883,787 of CM060905.1, forward strand.
ATAAATCAAACAATTAGATAAATGAATTTTCATTAGTCAAGAAAAATATGCTAAGGATTTAATTAATAAATTTGGATTGACCACTTCTAGTGGGAAACCAACTCCAATGACAACTAATGTAGCTTTAAGTAAAGAAGATAAATCAAAAGATGTTGATCAAAAATTATATAGGGGAATGATTGGTTCGCTGCTTTATATAACAACAAGTCTTCCTGACATCATGCATAGTGTCTGTCTCTGTGCAAGATACCAATCTCAACCTTAAGAAACTCACTTAAAAGTTGTTAAAAGAATTTTAAGATATGTAAAACATACTTTAGATTATGGTTTATTTTACCCTAAAAATGATGTATTTGATTTAATTTCATATTGTGATGCTGATTACGCTGGTTGTAAATCAGACCGAAAAAGTACAAGTGGAACTTGTCACTTTCTAGGACATTCTCTGGTTTCCTGGTTTAGTAAGAAGCAAAACACTGTATCCTTGTCAACAACTGAAGCAGAATATATATCTGCTGCTTTGGCTTGTTCTCAAGTTATATATATGCAACAAACTTTAAAAGATTTTGGATTAACTATAACTAAATCACCAATTTATTGTGATAATACTAGTGCATAAGCCTATCTAAAAATCCAACGCATCATGCTAGAACAAAACATATTGATATTAGACATCATTTTCTTAGAGATAATATAAGTAAAGATGTCATAACTCTTGAATATATTAATACTGAAAAACAAATTGCTGATATATTAACCAACCATTAAATGAACAAAAATTTACTAAATTTAGAAGAGAATTAGGTATATGTTCATTAACTGAAATATAAATTATAAATAATACAAGTATAGTTAATAATTAATATTAATAAAAATTTCTCAAAAATTGAACTGGGCATGTCGACATGACCCATCCCCCTATGTCGACATACAGGCCGAGATTTTCAAATTTAAATTTCCCTCTAAAATTAGTTATTTGGTTATATATTTCAACTTTTACTCCTTTCCTCTGTTCTATTCTCTGTAATAAACTTCTAAAACAGTAAATTAATGGCTTCCTCTTCTAATAATAAACCTTCTTTACCCACTTCTCCTCATTCTGGCCCTTTTCAACGTTCCACACACGTACGAGTCATCAAACTACAAGAGAAGATGAAAGATTTGCTTCAAATGATGATGGAAATTCAAGTGAGTCAATTGCGAATGGCTAGAGAACAAGACAAGCAAGGCAGAATTCTTCGGAATTTACAAAAATTCCTTATGGATAACCATGCCAATACCATTGTCATCGAAGAATCAGCACAAGCTATGGACTCTGAAGAAGAAGAGCCTCTAGAAGAACCATAAGAGGATAAAAAAGAAGAACATCCTCTGCCGAATCCGGATGTTCATATGGACGAAGACGATGGCGTGATTTGCGTTGGAGAGGTCCTTTTTGACGCTAATGGGAACTTGGTCGAACAACGTGGAAACTTTTGTCTCCACTATCCAAATTGTTCGGTCCATAAATCACCAATAGTTAAGGGTCCTCGTTAAGTGTTTTTCGTTTTTGTTTTTCTCTTTCTTGATTATATATTGGTTTGTTAATTTGTATATAAAGTGTTATCTTAATTAATGTTCTTCTAAAAACAATATTTGGTGTATAAAATCTTGAATTCATTTAACTTAGGATGTTATTCTTATGTCATATGTTTGTTTATCTTATTTTCTATTAAGTTCAAGGTTTATAGGTTATTGTTTTGTTGATGACAAAAGGGGAGAAGTTATATAAAATAGTAGGCTTGGAGTAAGGGGGAGTTGTTGGTGTAAGGGGGAGTTATGGTATGATCGAAGTGGTAAGTATATTTTATAAGGTTGTCATCATCAAAAAGGGGGAGATTGTTAGGAACGGGAGATAGTGGTTTAGATGACAACAACCTTTGTAACTTATTTTATTATAACTTATATACTAACACTATTGTCTAGATATATATGAATGTTATTATGCAGGATATATATATAAGGCAGGTACTGATTATTGAAGACTGTACAGTATAAAGATCAAGAATGAAGAAATCAAGTTTGAAGACTCATGAGTATCAAGATCAAGATTTTAAGATAAGTGTCTAGTTTATTGTTAAAACTTCATAATAGCACGAAAATCTTCATTCCATATTTCATTTGGGATGGAACCCATTTCTATCTTCTTAGTGGCTTACAAACCCACGACAAGTAGCTTACAAACCTACGACAAGTGGCTTACAAACCCACGAACATCCTGGTTTTGTACAAGTTCTCGAGTCCTGATGTGATGAGATATTCTGCAGGAAGAATCTTGCAAAACTACTTCAAAATTCTTTTTCAAAATAGTTTTTCAAAACTACTTTTCAAAATGTTTTAGCCTTAAAATATTCTTTGTCTTTGTTTTTGAATAAACTCTTGTTTTAAACTTCGTTTGTTTTTAAAACTATCTTCTGATTTTTAAATATTCTTTTATAATATATATATATACTTAAGATTTAAAATCAAATTTATATATACATTCTAAAAATATATTTTTCTACTCTTCTTTATTTCAAAACATAGGAAAATTAGTTTATTGTACTCCAGAATCATTTCATCTTGTTTTTCTTTCAATACCATTTTCAAAACAAATTTTACATTGTTTTTAACTAAGGGATGTCGACATCATGGGATACCCCATGTCGACATGCTGGCCATTAAATTCAAAAGTTTCAATTTTCAAAAGAAGTATCTATTCGTTTAAATCTCTTCACGAATGGTTATGACCGTTACTGGTCTATAAATAGCCTTCACAAACGAATTTTTTAACTAACTATTTTTCTTATTTTCTTCACTCCTTCTTCTCCACAAATCCATATTCTAAAAGTTTCATATTTTAAATTTGTGCCAAAATTCTACCGAATTCTCAAGTGAATCAAATTAGAATCTCATTCTTGTTTGGTTCTCTACCCTCTCTCGAAGATCAAAGTGCTATTCAGAGTTATAGGATCAATTTATAATCAAAATTTTATCGAGTCTCTCTATAAGGTATGGTTGTTGTTATCCCACTTTTTGGCAAAGCCGAGATACCCAATAATTAACTGAAAATCAATGATTACTAGTCATGAATATCGATTGTGCATCGCAGGTTCACCATGGATATCGATGAATTTTGTCCGAGTCCGGATCGGGCTACAATTTGCAAGACTGGACAAGCAAAGCCATAAAAGCCAGCGTTTCAAATTTCAAGTTAATTTGAGTTCGTATGCTCAAGTTATGATCGATGCAAGTTGGAAGAGAATACCCTAATTACGTATCCATCGCGGACCCACAGTTCGCATCGATTAGAGTAGCCTCAAGTTCGTATCCACTGGCATACCATCATCTTTGTATCGATCGACTTCGTATCGATCAGCCGGTGTCTACCTCGCATCCATCATAGAAGCCCTAGTTCGAATCCATCTGGACAGAGCTAGTCGTATCCATCATGAAACTGCACTTCGCCTCCATCATGGGACCATTCGAATCCATGTGCGAAGACTTATTCGTATCCATCAAGTCAACGAACCTGGATGACGTGTTATTCATCGATACGCGCATGGCGAAATTCATGGAGTCGACCCGGTCAACTCGGAGAAAAGAACGGATCGATGCGAGGTATACGCGCCACATCACCATGAGAGCACGCGCAGGTGATCGATTCGAAAGAATCGATTTGAATCGATCGATTCGAACCACGCAGCCAGCCAAGAAAACTCATTTCGAATCGACCATATCTCCTAAACCACAAGTCCAAATGCTATGAAATTTTCACAGAAGTTCGTGCACATGTTGATGAATATCCACACCAAATTTCAGCTCGATTGGACAATTTCTTGATCAATTCGAATGGATTTCGAATCGATCCCAAAGTGGGCCCGGATTTCCTGAAAGCAGGCATGTGGGCCCCCCCTCACGTGCCAGAAGTGGTCTCCCGAAATTTAGGCGAAATATTGGCCTCCTACACCTATAAATAGAGCCCCTGGTCATTCAGAAAAGGGGTCGGACAATTTTGAGAGCTAAAGGGCGCCCAGATTCTGCCAGATTTACTCCAGATCACCACTGCCACCTTGGATTCAGATTATAATCATAAAATCTGTTGTACTACGCGATAAGAAATTGTAATCTTCAAGCATCGAGCAATAAAATCATAAAAACCTTGAAGTGGACGTAGGCCGGAGATAGCCGAACCACTATAAATTGTGTGTCACTGTTCATTATTTCTGGATTGCTGTTTGTTGCTTTCTTAGATCTGATATTTGTGTTTGAATATTGCTGATTTGTATTCATACACTGGTGCTTTCACAATACTTGGGGTTTGTGACCAAATTTGGCGCAAAAGTTGTGCTTGGAAATCAATTGGGTAATCTTGTGGCCCGTAAATCAAGAGAGTTTGCCCCGGACTCGTGAGACAGAAGGGTACCTCAAGGCCTTTAGAAACTGAGGATTGTAATCTCAACTTTGGTATAATAAAAATCTGTATGAGGTGTTCTGCCTTGGTACAGGACTGGATGTAGGGTAACTCCGAACCAGTATAAAATCTGGTATGTTCTTTTCTTTTACTGCTTTTTATTTACTTTCTGCATCTGTGTTTGATTATGTGATTGTTCTGTGATTAAGTTCTTCATTTGTTTGTGTCATAATTTTAATTTAGTCCATATATGTCTTAGAATCCATTAAACACTATTCACCCCCCCTCTAGTGTTAAATTAGCCTTAAGATCCTTAATCCGCGCCCCCTTTAAGTTACTCCCTAACATAGAGTTATCAGAGTTGCACAAAGTACTACTACTATCAGCCTAGGCAGTTATATCAACCTGCCTTTACACTTGCTGATACATAATCCATACATAATTAACATAGCAACGGAAATAGATAACTAAATAGATAAGGAGCCTTCTGCTCATCCATAATCATCAAAAGAGCCCAAGAAACCTGCTACTCTAGGACTACTAAAAAATAATTGAGTACCCGAAAGTTTAGGGAAAACAAGCAACTTGGTTCAGACAATAAGTCTAGTATGAGTAAAAGCTTTAAACAAAGGGTGGAAATAAATAACAATTCATGAGACCACATCGCCAAATGCGGAACGGATTTCCCCTCACAATAACAACATCAAACCACAAGCAGTGGATAAAAACAATTAAACATCACGGAGTGCGCAAGACACGTCCCGATTTAATTAAGAAAGAATTAAATTCAAAAGTTTTGAATCAAAGGCAAGGAAATGGAAATTTTCCAACAATGACTAGGAGGGTGTGCCCCCTTACCGAAAGTATACTTATAGACAATATACTTGAGAGGGTCATTTTCTCCGTGACTCTCTCGGAAATGTACAAGTCGAACCCCGCCAATCTTACCGAGAATCCGAGTATTTCACATCTTACAATACATATAACCAAAACCAATCTAGAGTAGATGTGATAATACCCTAATGGGAGCAACCCCACATTTCTTGACATCCACTCTCTCTTTGGTTTTAGTCATTTTCGACAAAGGATATCAATGCTCAAATGAGCAAAAAATCATGTTAAGTTGATGATACACAAAGAAGAAAGCTGAATTGATGGTCAATACGTCAACTATAGGGAATATTTAAAATGATTGTATATGGAAATTAAATCTCATATTCTTATCACTACTCGTCGATTTCAAACTCGTACTATTCTTGGTTGAAAATGAAGTCAAGAAAGTGAAGATATTGTTACATCTAGGCATTGCCTTGACGACATTTTTAACCTTTGAGATAGGGATGGGTTTCCATACCTTGACGTTTAGTGCTAAGAGTATGACTAAATCCTTTCCATATAAGCAATATCAAACTATGGAAAATTAGACTTCTTATCCTTTCCGTAACCGGATCAACTTTTTAACTTTTAAAACCGAACTTATGCTGAGATTTCACATTATAAATATCAACTTTAAACATCACTATCAAAAATGGCTACTTAACTTTGAACATGATTAATTTCTTCAATATCATTATTTAAAATGATTAATAAACTTTAAATTATGATTAATTACTTCAAACATCTTTATTTAAAATAATTAAATAGCATTAACCATGACTAAATTACTTCAAACATCCTTATTTAAGATGATTAATTAACTTTAACCATCATTATTGAAGTTATTAATTAACTTTGAAACATTATTATTAAAATAATTAATTAAACTTAAAACATCATTATTAAAATGATCATTTAACTTTAATCCATTGTTATTAAAATGATTAATTACTTTTAAAACATCATTAATAAAATGGTTCATTAACTTGAATTATCATTACTCAAAATGATAATTAATTTCAAAAATTATTATTAAAATTATTAATTAACCTTAAATATCATTAGTTAAAATGCTTAATTAATTTTAAAACCCCATTATTAAAAGGATTAATTAACTTTAAGCACATCATTATTTAAATAATTAATTAACCTAAATCCTCATTATTAAAAATGAATAATTAATTTTAATATCATCATTAAAATGATTAATTAACTTTAAACACATCATTATTTAAATGATTAATCAAATTTGTTAAAACCCAAGTAAAAGATCATACAATTTTTTTTCCAAAGAGGCGATATTTTCAAAGTGTCGATGTAGCGATAGTCGCTATACGGACACTTACATAAATACTTTCATATGCCATTTATTCATCCAAGCATCACATACATAAGCATAAACATATATACAAAGGCATGTAACATTCATATAACATGGAGAGAGCATAACTTAATTGTAAAAGATTACTTAACATTTCGAATGAATCTCAAGTCATTAACTAATTGTCAAAGGTGTCATCGGCTTAAAGTGGGAACCAAATCAAACTATCCTTGCTTTCAACACATGTAAACACAAGTAATTGATTTATATTTTCACCACAATAATAAAGGTTAAAACTTTCTTTTAAAAGGTGAGATTTACTCACTTAAACAAGCATGAACTTCAACCAAACCTTCAACCCATACACGGATGGAGTTTCCCTTTGCAAAATCTCTATTTCAAAACTTAGATGGGGCCTTTAAGGTTCGGCTTAGGTAGCTATAGGGCTTGGCCAAAATGAAAAATGGTGGCTTGGGTCTTGTTTTGGTGGAAATAGTGATGTAAAGAAGAAAGAAAGGAGTTTTAGTGATTTTGCTTAGGAAAAAAGTGAAAAAGAAAGAATTTTTAAATTTTAAAACTTTAAGAAGCCATAAAAATGGAGAATAGAGCTTTTGAAAAAGAAGTGAGGATTTTGATATGAATAAAAGTGAAGTGGAAATGAAAATTAGAAAAAGAAATTTGTTTTTATATAAATTGAAACAAGAAAATTACCATTCCACCCTTAACTCCTCACCCTCCACACGTATTTTGCCACATTATCACTCTCCCTTAATCCATTCCACATGCCACCCTCCCCTCTCCAACTCATCTCCATCATTTCACACCTTTTTGTATGTACTTTGATGTGTCACATTATGTGACACTTCCTTTTTCAATTTCTTTTATATAAAATTTTAAAAGAAAAGTCAACATTACTTTACTTAATTAAATATTTTTAAACTTATTAACTCAAATCATTTTCTATGTTATTTATATAAGTGTGTTTATATATATACTCTAGTGCATACAATGTTTTCCAACAACTTTTAAACGATTAAAAATCGAAATTTTGAAAAACGATTTCCAGTCACATTTTCGATTTTTCTTCAAACTACTTATTTTTGTAAACTAAATTTTAAAATGATTTTACCATCATTAGTTATTACTAAAAAGAGATTTATTTGAGTTATTAAATCCATTATTTAAATATTTGAAAATATATTAAATATTCAAATTTTAAAGTGATTAAATTACAGATCGTTACATCCTCCCTGCTTAAAGGAAATTTCATCTTTGAAATTTATCATACACAACTAAAGATCTTAAAAGAAACCCAAATGATATCATTCAACAAACATGTACTTTGAAAGTAATTCCACTACAACTGGTGAGTACATTAAAAGATACAACAAAATACAACCAATTACGACAACAATTCAGGATATGAATCCCTAATATAATCCTAGGTTTCCCAAGTACAATCCCTCTCATCCTCACTCCACTAAACCTTAGCAAGATTCACATCCTTCATCCTCAATCGCTTTTTATTTTGAGTGATGATACGAATAGGCCGCCCAAGAATTGTCAGGTTAGGTTGAACTTCCAAAACCTCTTATTGTGTCGGTTCTACTATCATAGAGGGGTCATGTACATACTTACATAAATGAGATACGTGAAATATGTTGTGCACATCTGATAGTATATCTAGTAACTTCACTCTATACGCAAGTCTACCAATCTGGTCTAGTATGGGAAAAGGGCCAATAAATTAAGGGGCTAGCTTCCCTGATTTCCCAAACCTCACAACACTTCTCAACGGAGAGACCTTCATAAATATCGAATCTCCAACTGAGAACTCAAGATCCCTGCGGCTTTGATCCACATAACACTTCTGCCGATCCTGCACTTCTTTCTTCTTCCTTCTGTCGCTGGCTTCTAAGATCATGTTGGGCCCAAGAACAATTCTATCACCGGACTCAACCCAACATGAAGGAGAACATCACAAACGAACATATAGAGCTTCGAAAGGGGCCATGCCAATACTTACCTAATAGATGTTGTTGTAAGTGAATTCGACTAAGGGTAAACGATCTTCCCAATAATCTCCAAAGTCGAGAATGCATGCTCGCAATAAATATTTCAAGATCCGATTCACTCTCTCTGTCTACTCATCTGTCTGGGGGTGGTAAGCTGTACATAGACTCAGCTCGGTCCTAAAGGTAGATTGCAGTCCCTCCCAGAACCTGCCAGTGAATATCGGGTCTTGGTCACTTACAATACTACAAGGAATACCATGGAGCCTCACAATCTCCTTCACATACAAACTTGCCAGACTTTCAGCACTTCTAGTCGGCTTAACAGGAATGAAATAAGCGCTCTTGGTCAACTGATTGACTATAACCCCAATGCCTTCGTTCCTCCTTCTTGACCTAGGAAGTCCATCAATAAAGTCCATAAAGATCTGCTCCTACTTCCACTTTGGAATTTCAAATGGCTGGAACAGTACAGCTGACTTTTTCTGGTCACTCTTAATCTGCTGGTAATTTGCACACTAACTCACAAAGATCAAGACATCGCGCTTAACCCCCTTCCACCAGAATACTCTCTTTATATCTTTGAATATTTTGGTCACTCCTATATAGAAAGATAACTTTGAATGATGGCATTCGTCTAACACTTCTCTCCCAAGTCCATTAACATTTGGAATACAAATGCACCCGTTCATTTTCAATACGCCCTATAGATCAATCTCAAAACTAGAAATAATACCTTCTTGAAATTCCTTCTTAGGTCGGGCAAAAATAGGATCTTCTTCTTGACTAGATGCAATGCTCTCCATCAACACTGGCTTGACTTTCAAGTTGGCAACCATCGCAACATTCCTACTCAATGCATCCGCAACATCATTTGCTTTCCCTAGGGTATAAAGAATCTCCAAATCATAAGAAGCGAGAAACTCCAGCCATCTTTGCTGCCTTAAATTCAAATCTTTCTAGGTAAAAAGATATTTTAAGGATTTGTGGTCCGTGTATAACTCGAACTTTTCACCCAAAAGATAATGCCTCCACATCTTAAGTGCGAAGACAACAGGCAAAAGCTCCAAATCATGCGTGGCATAATTTTTCTCATGTGGCTTTAGTTGTCGACTCGCATAGGCAATAACCTTCCATGCTGCATCAAAACAGCTCCCAAATCGGCACCACAAGCATCCGTATACATGGTAAAATCTCTTCTCCCATCAGGAATGGTCAAAATAGGAGCACTAGTCAACTTTTCCTTCAATTCATTGAATGCTCGATCACACTTAGGCATCCACGCGAACATCTTTCTTTGTTAACATCGTTAGATGAGAAGCAATATTTGAGAAATTTTTAATGAACTTATGGTAAAACCATCAAATCCCAAAAAACTTCTAACTTCCGTTGCACTTTTGGGCTTCTTATAGTCTTGAACTACAACACCTTTAGCTGGGTCAACCGATATGCCTTCTCTCGAAACAACATGCCCTAGGAACCTAACTTCGGATTTCCAAAATTAGCATTTATAAAACTTAGACTTTAACACATTACTTCTTAAAGTATTGAGCACAACACTGAGATGGTACCTATGCTCCTCTTCCGTTTTTAAATAGATAAGAATGTCGTCAATAAAGACAAGAACAAATTTGTTAAGAACATCTTGAAATGCTCGATTCATTAAGTCCACAAAATAAGCGGGTGCATTAGTCAGCCAAAAACGACATAACTAACCACTCGTAGAAACTATCTTGAGTTCTAAAAGCTGTTAAGGGCACACTCTCCTCAACTACCCTTAATTAGTGAAAATTGGTGGTAAGATCCAATTGAGAAAATATCCAGCGCTGTGGAGCTGGTCAAACATACCGTCGATCCTTGGTAAAGGATATTTTGTAACGACCCGCCTTTTCGACCAACGAAAGTTGGCACTCAATTCATCCACGGTATTCAAATGTCGAACATCCAATCACCAGAAAGGCAGATTATTAGGGTAAAAGAACAGGAGAAATAGAATCTCACAGCGAAACGATCAAATATAATATAACAAAGACAGTAAAAGCTGTCACACTAAAATACATAGTATATCAGAGTTAAAAACAAACCTCCTCAGCTGGACAGATATAACTTCCTGACCTTACAATTGCTGATGGGTATGTATAATAATACAGTGGAAATAAAATACTATGGCGGGTGAACATCTAGCTCTACTCCACGAGCTCCATGTCCCACCAACAATAACCTAGAAAAATACTCGATCTGACCCGAGCATTATAATAAAATAACATCTGGATCAGTCTGTAAATACCAGCGTGAGAAAACTCAAGTAATATGATGAACATATAATAATTTCTATTAGACCACGCTGCTGAACATAGAATGAGTTTTTACCTCACAAGAACAACATCCACGCACGAAAGAATGGAAACACAATTAAACAAAACCCAAACTTGAAAGAACGGGTATAAACAAGGTCAAAATCCAAACTTAAAGAATGGACACAATAATTAAACTTCAGGAAGAACTCCAATCACTTCTAGATGCAACTAAGAAAACAATTCAAAGATTTGAATCAACAACAAGGAAAGAAATTTTCCAACAATGACTAGGAGGGTTTGCCCCCCTTACCGAAATTATACCTTTAGAAAATATACTTGAGAGGGTCATTTTCTTCGTGACTCTCCCAGAAATTTACTAGCCGGACCCCACTAACCTTAACGAGAATCCAAGTATTTCACATCTCCACGCGCATATAACCGAATCTAATCTAGAGTAGATGTGAAGATACCTTAATGGGAGAAACCCCACATAGCTAGACGTCCACTCGCTCTTTGGTTTTAGTCATTTTCGACAAAGGATATTAATGCTCAAATGAGCAACAAATCGTCTTAAATTGACAATATTTAAAGAAAAAGCCGAATCGATAGTCAATAAATCAACTATCAGAAACAATTAAAATGATCGCATAAGGAAAATAAATCTCATACCCTCACCACTACTCGTCGATTTCTAACTTGTACTATCCCTCAGTTGAAAATGAAGCCGGGCAAGTTAAGGTAGTGTTACCTCTAGGCATTGCCTTAGCAACAATTTTAACCTTCGAGATAGAAACGAGTTTCAATACTACGACGTTTAGTACCAAGAGTATGACTAAATCCTTTTCATTTAAGCAATACCATTTATGGAAGTTAAATTTCTTGTCCTTTCCGTAACCGGATCAAACTCTTAAACTTTTGAACTTTTAAACCCGAACTTGTGCTTGGTTTTCACATCACAAATATTTGTAAAACACTTTAAAAATACTCTTTAAAAATATACCTTTTTAAAGATTTCCTCATTTATAAATTATCATTTATAAATTTCAAACATCAGGTATTATCCCGGAAGATAATAAATCAATTAAAATACTTTTTATAGATTAAACCCTACCTTAATTATCCCGAAAAAGAATTAATCAACTTTATAAATCCTTTAATAAATAAATCAATTATCTTTAGACACCTTTATTAAAACAGATAATTAATTTTAAACATCTTTAGTTAAACCAATTAATTAACTTTAAACATCCTTTATTAAAATGATTAATTAACTTTAATATCTTCTATTAAATCAACTAATTAGATTTATTTACTTCTATTAAATCGGTTAATTAACTTTAAACATTATTAATAAATTCATTAATTAACTTTTAAATAATTAAATGATGATTAAAAAATATATTTAAACCCTTAAATTCTTTTCAAAAACATATGCAATCCTTACAAATCCATTTGAAAATAATCTACAAATATTTAAGGTAAATAACCTTTATAAATTTAATACAACTTTAATTATCTCGACAGATAATTAAATCCATTTTATAATCTTTTATTTTTTTTAAAAAACATTAATTATCTCAAAAGATAATAAATCAAATTTATAACCCCTTTATAAATTTTGAAATAGTGTTAATTATCCTGAAAGATAATTAACTAAATTTATAACTCTATTATCAATTGTAACCAACGCTTATTATTTATTTTTAAAATTATCAAAATATATGAAAATATAGTTTAAACAACGTCCAAAGTGCAAAAATGCGACCAAACATTTATTTTGCAAAAATACTAGCTCAAGTCCAACACACAACAAGGATTTAAGGAGGTGATATTTCATAAGTGACGGTATAACGACACTCGCTGTAACGACACTTACAGAATCAAATAGTATGACATACATATTTTCAACCAAACAACAATATAAGTGACACAATAATATAAGTAAATTAATATGGCGAGAAACCCCTTAGGTTCCCTCTATAAAAGTCTCCTGTAAATCGCACATATGTATGTTTATTTCGAAGTGTTCCGTAGTGACCTATTCGCTATGTACACTCTGATTTTCCTTTTGTTTCTGTCCCTTGCAACACAATGGTTATTTATGTCATCCGCTTTTCAAGTGGAAATTTAAAATCCAACAAATGACCAAACAACAATATAAACCATCATCCAAGCATTTAATAATAATTTATAGCAACACAAATATATATAGTTTGTTTAAAGGTGAGCAAACACACCAAAAATTCCAACGGTCGCTTTCGCATTCTGGTTTGAACTAAAATCGAACGGCATCCGATTTTAGCCCAAAAATTTCACTTGCTCTAAATTCGACGAAACCAGCTCCAATGCGAAGATAACGCCGACACGAGTGCTACACAACTAACCGCGTTCGAATCCAAACTCATATGAGCAAAGTATTAATTTTATAAGCTATAGACTTAATTTGATAATTAAATTTAACTAATTATTAATTAATAACTAATACCCTTCTTAATCTTATCTTCCCCAAATAGATAAACATTCTCCCCTAAATAGAAACGTGCACGACTGTAACAATCCTGTTGTTAATTAACTAATTAATTAATTTTATGTTACGACCCACTTTTCCGTACAGTTTAAGCGGCCAATAAACCACACATAAACCACTCGAGTGAATGGAAAGGTGGATAGTTAGGGAAAAGAAAGAAGAAAGAAGACAAGAAGAAACTAAACAACACAGAATCTTATAGCGGAACGAATAATCTATAATATATGACAAATCTTTACACAAAAAAACTGTAATATATGTATATACAGATGTCAATCAGAGTATACTAACCTATTTCAGCATGGATAGTTATAACAACATGTCCTCACAATTGCTGCATAATATACAACAATGAATGCAATGAAAAAATAATCATGTACGTGAATACGTCTCTGGGCCTCCAGCTCCTCTCCTGAAGCTCCAAAATATCCAACTAAACCTGGAAATATGCTCGGTCTGACCCGAGCATTTTAGGAAAACAACGCCCGGGTCAGTCTGGTAAAACCAGCGTGAGAAACACAATCAAATGGATTCTTAAAGTTTAAATAACCTTTCAAAACAAAGGCATCTTGCAAGACCACGTCACACATAAACACGGATGGGTTTTTATCTTACGATAACCAAAACTTTTATATCAGAAAATCTAATGATATTATAATAATGTCTAAGGGTGAAAATAATAATAAACAAGTAGCTGTGATGCCCGTGAGTGTACATCACAACAATACTAGGTATATAATCGAAAATCGATAAGGTTCGTTTGCTAATTGTGTAGGATTTCCATGGAGGTGCCCTCAGTACTTCGAGAACGTTCCTCCTGCACAAGGATCGGAGATATCCTTCTGAAGCAGCATACATCCCTAGTGATGTATCATAGGAAAAACATGGCCGGTCTCGCTAGACCGAGTGCATCGCCCTTGCATGCATAACAACTATAAGTGACATCTAGGAGGAGCCAACTACACCCTATGGGTTTGCCAACCCTACTGGCCATGCCTCATATCTTTGGTTTTAGTCATTTCCGTTGATGAGGCTACATCCGGCGTTCCAGCTTACACACCGCCACCAAAATAGATCACAGAATCCCATATGGATTCCAATACCCTAACGGGCCTTGGAATCACACATTGATTCCCACATCTCAAATAGACCTTGGAATCTCACACGGATTCCTATACCCCAATGGGTCTCGGAATCACACATGGATTCCCATATCTTAAATATATCTTGGAATCACACACGGATTCCCATACCCCAATGGGTTTCGGAACCGCAAATGGATTCCAATATCTCAATATATCACGAATCTCCTCCAAAGAACAGTATATGGTTTTTGGAGTGGTTGCGGGTCCAAGTCATCTCTTATGAGTACACTCTTTCACTTTCCGAGTGCTCCACAAACCAAATGCCGAATTCCGTAATGCTCAATACCAGTTCTTTAGGAAATAATCAGACAATACATAAGAGCGGGGATCACCCCTTAACCATTTAAGTCGACGAACCTCCTTATTATTTGTCCTAAAAGAACGAAACGAATTTATACATACAGTATAGCACCACCGACAGTAACTGTACCATATAATCCCCGTGTTTCCCTTAGATATTTCCAGAGTTAAATCCTTCAGTGTTAATAGGGAATATTTCCGTACCACCAAAATTAAGAAGGATTACATAATTAGGCCAAGATTTGATAGTCGGTTATTTAACTATCAAATAATCAAGCATTCAACAAAGATTACATTTCCCATGGAAACCACTAAGCCTCTCCAAAATAAATCTTTCATTTCTTAAATTACTTTTCTCAAAGACTTGGAAATCACTTCCATATACTTATCTTAATAGGATAAGCATATTCACAAAATACGATATTTTTGATACTTAGAAAATATAACTATATACCTATCTCAATGGTATAAGTATATTCACAAACCATTTCACTTTCAAAACTTATAAACCTGAAAACTCTTAAAAATATATTTCTGAAAGTATCGTTCAATATTAATCATGATCGTAGTTTGCACAATGGTTACGTCACTATCCTAGCGAATCCATAGTAAACTGTAGGCAATCCCTGCCCCTCGAATTACGCCATGAATATCAACCATCTCTTTCCAAATTCCTTTATCTTATAAATATTTCCAAATCTAGAAAGCTTCTTTATAAATCTTCAATCCATATCTAAAACATCCTTTATATATCTCAAAACTCCATTTATAAAACTTCTTCTTTTCAAATCTTTAATAATCATTTATAAAATTATTTTATAAATATCCAAAACCATTTATAAAACCTTTCCCATATTTAAAAAAATCTATTTACTGACTTTCAAATCTGTAAGATTCCCTTGGTAAACCATCAGTTGTTTAAAATAGTTTCAAACACTATTATTGTATTAATAAGTTAACTTTAAAACAATATTAAGATAATAATTAATTAACTTTAAAACGTTATAAAAATAATAATTAATTAACTTTAAACTAATATTAATATGATAACTAATAAGCTTCTAAAAATAATTAAATAACTTAAATAAATATATTTAAAGTATTTAATTAAAAATTAAAGTATAGTTAAATCATTTTAAATAAATAATTAAAATAAAATTAAACATTTTAAAACAATAACTAAATAGCTTTAAAATAATAACTAAACATTCATTAAGGAATAACATTTAAGAATCATATTAATAAAGTAATTAACTTTAAAACATTACTAAACCAATTATTAATTTTCTTTAAAACATTATAAATAAATAATAACTACCTTTACAAAAACTTATTACTAAATAATAATTATCTTTATACTTTGTAAAAAATAATAATTATTCTTAAAATAACTTTCAAATCAATAATTATCTCAAATTTTGAAGGAGGCTTAATGATCACCATGGTACTTAAACAAGGTACCGTATTATTTAATTTAACTTTTCAAGTTAATAGCAGATATTTACATAATCCATGACTATGTAAATACATTCAATACTTAACCATCATTGGTTAACGTATCACTTATTAAAAGTAGCATATCAATTTATCGATATATAATCAGATGTCCAAAGCTATAAAATAGTAGAACGGGGATTTATTCTGCTAATTAAATGTCAAATTTATTTAATTAGTGAAACGGTGTTTACTTCCGCCAACTGATGTCCAATTACCATATCCGATCCAGTTTAACTCAAAAGTAATTTATTTGACCAAATAAACATCAATAAATAAGGTATATAAATTTTAAACGACGTTATTATTTAAAATAACGTGATTTAAATCCTGTCCGTTTTCATATGTCATAAATTTATACTTGTCCAAAGCTATCAACAAGTTACACTACAATGCTGTATACGAGTACAATGTAAAAATCCATGGGTAATTCAGAATCCATATGAGGGAGTTATACCATTTCCAATTTTCAATACTTTTAAATAATTAAACAAACTAATAAAAACTTCTCACCCTTGTTAATGGGCCAAAGCTCGTCATCAATGCAACCCGCTACCCTCTCTCAACCTACAGTGCTTCTTCTATCTAATTATTTCTTTGCTTCACATGTACAGGACTAAAACCTGTCACTTGCTCCTCCCTGCGCCATCGCCTCACACCCCGAAACACGTCGCCGCTGCCGCAGTTCATGTTCGACGCTATAACCCGCGATACACCTGCCCCTCGCCATCACGGCGAACTCGATGCCGTTCAACACCACCAGCCCACCACCAGCTCTCCACATTTTTACCTCCTCCGCCTCCACTTTCGATCACCTAGGACCGAATGAACCACGCCAGCGAAGACTGATTGCCACACCGCACGCACTAGTATCCTCCTCATCACCTTTGGCCACTGTTGACAAGGTTCACAAATATGATTGGGATTGTTAGTAGTCTCTCACCATCACCATACTTGACTTCGAGTCGAACGAACAGTACATCTAGCTTCATCATCATGGGACGAACAAACCAGTATAAGTTTAGTTCGATACCGTGATTGTCGATGAACTCTGCTTCTTCCACGGCTACTGTTCCGGCCATTTTTTGGCCATCACCTAGGTCGAACTCTCTGCGAAGGCTGTCAAATGGTTCGTCTTGGTATTGTCTATAACTTCTCTTTTGGTCTTGTCCATTAATTTATGATGGTTTAAGGGGTATTAATCATTAAAGTTTATAAAACAAAATTGATTTACATATTGTGTATATATACGCAGGATACATTGCCCTGTACGTTTTGAATTTAGTTAATAACTAATTGTATATGATTCAAAGCAATGAATAATATATTAAAGTGAATTTGTATCAGAATGTACTACGGGCAACAAAATACATAGGAGGAAGAATATATATTCACTGATGAAAACATAAAGTTGAGGCAGTGTAGTATATAACAAGTTATTAGCAAAAAAAATGTAGAAAATAAGAAAATTATACTCACATATGCATACACACGGTCAGCCACATATACACACTAACTTGCACACAAGTTCCAACTCACCAATCTTACACACACACGCATAGCAGTATGTATACGCCTGTACTATAATTTGCGACCATGCATACGAGATTCTTGACAACTTGAAGCCTAACATGCATGCAATTGGAACCAAGGGAGAAAGAAAAACAAATTGTATCTTGAGTTTCTTTTTGCAAAGGAATATTAGGAATAGGAAGAAGAAGAAAAATGAAAAAGGGTGTTGCATGTTCATTTTATTTACAGAGGAGGAAAATAATAGAAAATAAGTTCAAGTTTTGACCCCTTGCTTGCATGATGTTCATGCATATTTAAGCAAAACAACCTTCCTAGCTAAGGAATAAAACAACAAATCAGAAGATATGTAAGGACAAGCAAACCAACCAAAAGTCAGTTGCAAAGACAAGCAAGGAAAATAAAAGGTATGCAAGGATTGTACTGTGTTGTTTTAAAATTTTGAATATTAATTCTTTTTGGGCTACGATGCTATACAATATCATGTCCGTGTACGAACCATGAATGACAGAAATAAAAATATGGTCATGTACGACACTGCAACATGATCACAAAACAATAATAAAATAGACAAGTTATCTAATTCTGTGAAGTTTCAAAAGTATCGACGTTTGCCGTAAAAAGTGTCAAACGAAAATTTAATTATTTTCCAAATTAAAAATTATGGAAAAATCCAATAAATTAAATAAAAAATACGTCATAAAAAATCAAGTCTAAATTTGAAACGAAATTTTTTATTATAATTTAATTCAATTACAAATATTTAAACAAATTAAATATTCAAATTCGAAGACCCAAAATACGGGTTGTTACACTCTCCCCCCTTAAAAAGAATTTCGTCCCTGAAATTTCATCACAAGAACCCCCAATATTATTCATAAGCCCGCATGATGTTCATAGTTTATTCATATACTAAATCTGATTCGATCACTACTCGAATACATAACTCCACTTCCAAATTAGCATCGCTCACCCGATTTTCTACTGCGGACTCTGATTAGGCTCCTTGATTAGGAACTTCTGTTTCCCTTACATAGCCATATACTATGATAAAAAACCTTGGTTCCTTATCCAAAACTCTCATCAAGTGCTCGTCGTCAAAAATCGAGTAATAGATCCTTATTTAGAAAGGTGTGAAACACCTCAAAGCCTTGTGCTCGAATAGAAGATCAAAACTATATAGAGAGAGAAATGATCTACATCCATTCTACGTACTTATTTAATTGGTTATTCCAATACCAATTCTATTACCACTAAACTATTTATGGTAACATTCATAAAACCAACTTAAACTCACAAATTTATATAATATCCTATCACACCCTAAAGGCATACACAACCATCCAATTCAAACTTTTACTTTTGAATTCACTTAAGAATTTAGACATCCGAATTTTTATTCAAAACATCTTTTTGAAATAATACTATATAATCCATAGAAAAAATATATAACCGAGTAACCCTAAAATTATACCAAGGAACTGGGTACTACCAAATAGTATTATACATTTCCTTACTAGAAAGATAATACTCAAGAGAAACGTTTACCATTCGAACGCATCCCTTACCCATTTTTTGTTATTTTCGAGCCACTCGCACTAGTTAACTTAAAAACAATTTTTCAATTTTCAAAGTCCCTTTTCGAAACCATACAAAATATATTTCCAAATAAATAGTTTTCATCAAACTGATAGTTTCCTACTTACTTTGGATTCGTCTAGATTCGAACTCGTCCCAACCGTACAATGACAAAGAGAATAATTTACTAAGTGCACAATACCGTTCGCCTAAGCAAACATCCGATCGTCAATTAGAAGATTATTCTGATCACCACAAAACAAATCGGGATTTATTCCCCGAACCAAATCCAAAGGAATACACATCTTTCTATAAAATTCCTTTCAAAGTTATTTATACTTAAATATATTTCTAAGCAATTATTTCCAAAATATTGATACACCAAAAACCCCTTTAAGAAAACCATTATTATTATTATCATTTCCAAAGTCATTTATACTATACAACTATCTCAAATAAAATTATTTTTTCCTTTCTGCAAAATCATTTGAAATAATTATGTACACATTTTCCTTATAGTAAATCAACCCATACTTTTGGAATCAAATCAAAATTTATTTTATCAAAACAATTATATAGCAAGATCCTAATGGTAGCAACTGCCCACTTAGAAATTCAAAAATAAACACCGACAATGTTGCAATTATCGTCGGAATTATTTTCCAGCGACTGAAGTGGGTTCAGTACTTATATCCCTTTGAAAATCCTTAGACATATTTTTATCCCAGAAATATTCTCAAATACTATCATTAACTTGTAAACCTTGAATACCATTTTCCAAAATCACCGTGATTAAACTCTCGAATTCCTTTTATTTATAAGACACATTTTAAATAAATTAAATTTATAAAATATCTCCTTTTAAAGGAAATCATTCCTTAAATATTTATTGTGAAAATATTTTAGCTTTCTTATATAAATCATTTCCAAGTATTTACATCAGCAATATTTAAGTTTTCATTTTAATAAAATTCTTTTACAAAATCCCAATTTAATACAACCAACTTTTATATTCAATCATTTCCAAAATATTTATTTCAAAATAATCCAATTTCTTTTAATAAAACAACCTTTATTAAAACTTAGTTTTTATTATCAAATCAACCTTTATATAAAATCATTTCTACAATATTTAATCCAAAATATTCAAATTTTCTTTTAAATAAACACCCTTAGAAATCAAATTTTAACTCAACATTATCAACGAACGCCTTATATTCAAATTATGAAAATTAATACAGAAGGTATTCGTTTCAATGTTTCCAAAATTCCTATCTATCCAAACCAGATTTCAAAAAGAAAGATTTTAGATAGATTAATCAATAATAGTCAATGCTCAGAAATGGCAAGCATGGCCGATCAAATCCTAGATGATAATGATGGAATACTACCATTCCTAACAACCAAGCACAACCAAGAATAACTATATTAAATTTTTGAAAAATTATCCTTATATATGTAATATATATTTCTAGGTAAAATTATTTCATTTACCCATTTTAAAACAATACTATATCAGTTGGTCTTGTTCGAGTGTTTAGGAGATCCCTATCGATAATGTTGGCCAAACGCATTGACCAGAATTCTTAAGCCACTCAACAGATCAAACAACACAATATAAAACATTTTTATACCACTAACAAATACGCACTCTTATATATATACCCTCAAACTCATCTTAGGGTCTCACTTACCCTATCACAAATGAGTCAACCCCACCAAAGCCTAGGTGTTCGCTCAACCTAAGCTCTGATACCAACTATAACGACCCACTTTTCCGTACAATTTAAGCGGCCAATAAACCACACATAAACCACTCGAGTGAATGGAAAGGTGGATAGTTAGGGAAAAGAAAGAAGAAAGAAGACAAGAAGAAACTAAATAACACATAATCTTATAGCGGAACGAATAATCTATAATATATGACAAATCTTTACACAAAAAACTGTAATATATGTATATACAGATGTCAATCGGAGTATACTAACCTATTTCAGCCTGGATAGTTATAACAACATGTCCGCACAATTGCTGCATAATATACAACAATGAATGCAATGAAAAAATAATCATGTACGTGAATACGTCTCTAGGCCTCCAGCTCCTCTCCTGAAGCTCCAAAATATCCAACTAAACCTAGAAATATGCTCGGTCTGACCCGAGCATTTTAGGAAAACAACGCCCGGGTCAGTCTGGTAAAACCAGCGTGAGAAACACAATCAAATGGATCCTTAAAATTTAAATAACCTTTCAAAACAAAGGTATCTCGTAAGGCCACACCGCACATAAACACGGACGAGTTTTTATCTTACGATAACCAAAACTTTTATATTGGAAAATCCAGTGATATTATAATAATGTCTAAGGGTGGAAATAATAATAAACAAGTAGTTGTGATGCCCGTGAGTGTACATCACAACAATACTAGGTATATAATCGAAAATCGATATGGTTCGTTTTCTAATTGTGTAGAATTTCCTTGGAGGTGCCCTTGGTACTTCAAGAACGGTCATCCTGCACAAGGATTAGAGATATCCTTTTGAAGTAGCATACATCCCTAGTGATGTACCACAGGAAAAACATGGCTGGTCTCGCTAAGACCGAGTGCATCGTCCCATGCATGCATAACAACTGTAAGGGACATCTAGGAGGAGCCGACTACACCCTATGAGTTTGCCAACCTTACTGGCCATGCCTCCTATCTCTGGTTTTAATCATTTTCGCTGATGAGGCTACGTCCGGTGTTCCAGCTTACGCACTGCCACCAAAATAGATCACGGAATCCCACATGGATTCCAATACCCTAATGGGTCTCGGAATCACACATTGATTCCCACATCTCAAATAAACCTTGGAATCTCACATGGATTCCCATACCCCAACGGGTCTTGGAATCACACATGGATTCTCACATCTCAAATAGATCTTGGAATCACACACGGATTCCCATACCTCAACGGGTTTCAGAACCGCACATGAATTCCAATATTTTAGTATATCACGAATCTACTCCATAGAACCGTATATGATTTTTGGAGTGGTTACGGGTCCGAGTCATCTCTTACGAGTACACTCTTCCGCTTCCCGGGTGCTCCACAAACTAACACCGATTTCCGAAATGCTCAATACTGGTTCTTTAGGAAATAATTAGACAATACATAAGACCGGGGATCACCCCCTAACCGTTTAAGTGGACAGATCTCCTTATCATTTGTCCTAAAAGAACGAAACGAGTTTATACGTACAGTATAGCACTACCGACGGTAACTGTACCATATAATCCCTGTGTTTCCCCTATATATTTCCAGAGTTAAAATCCTTCGGTGTTAAGTAGGGAATATTTCCGTACCATCAAAATTAAGAAGGATTACATATTTAGGTCAAGATTTAATAGTCGGTTATTTAACTATCAAATAATCAAGCATTCAACAAAGATTACATTTCCCATGGAAATCACTAAGCCTCTCCAAAGTAAATCTTTCATTTCTTAAAATTACTTTTCAAAGACTTGGAAATCACTTTCATATACTTATCTTAATAGGATAAGCATATTCACAAACCATATACTTATCTCAATGTTATAAGTATATTCACAAACCATTTCACTTTCGAAACTTGAAAACTCTTAAAAATAGTTTTCTGAAACTATCGTTCAATATTAATCATGGATCGCAGTTTACACAATGGTTATGTCGCTATCCCAGCGAATCCATAGTAAACTGTAGGCAATCCTTGCTCTTCGAATTACGCTATGAATATCAACCATCTCTTTCCAAATTCCTTTATCTTATAAATATTTCCAAATTTAGAAAGCTTCTTTATAAATCTTTAATCTATTTCTAAAACATCCTTTATATATCTCAAAACTCCATTTATAAAACTTATTCTTTTCAAATCTTTAAAACTCATTTATAAAATTCTTTTATAAATATCCAAAACCATTTATAAAACTCTTTCCATATTTTAACAAATCTATTTACTAACTTTCAAATCGGTAAGATTCCCTTGGTAAACCATCAGTTATTTAAAATAGATTTGAACACTATTATTGTATTAATAAGTTAACTTTAAAACAATATTAAGATAATAATTAATTAACTTTAAAACGTTATTAAAACAATAATTAATTAAATTTAAACTAATATTAATATGATAATTAATAAGCTTATAAATATTATTAAATAACTTAAATAAATATAATTAAAGTATTTAATTAAAAATTAAAGTGTAGTTAAATCATTCTAAATAAATAATTAAAATAAAATTAAAACATTTTAAAACAATAACTAAATAGCTTTAAAATAATAATTAAACATTCATTAATGAATAACTTTTAAGAATAATATTAATAAAGTAATTAACTTTAAAACATTATTAAAACAATTATTAATTTTGTTTAAAACATTATAAATAATTAAGCACTACCTTTTTAAAATCTTATTACTAAATAATAATTGTATTTAAACCTTATAATAAAAATAATTATTTTTAAAATAACTTTCAAATCAAGAATTATCTTTTCAACTTTTGAAGGAGGCTTAACGATCACCATGGTGCTTAAACAAGCTACCATATTATTCACTTTAACTTATCAAGTTAATAACAAATATTTACATAATCCACGACTATGTAAATACATTCAATACTTAACCACCATTGGTTAACATATAACTTATAAAAAGTAGCATATCAATTTATCAATATATAATCAGATGTCCAAAGCTATAAAATAGCAGAACGGAGATTTATTCTGCTAATTAAATGTCAAATTTATTTAATTAGCGGAATGGTGTTTGTTTTCGCCAACTGATGTCCAATTACCATATCCGATCCAGTTTAACTCAAAAGTAATTTATTTGGCCAAATAAACATCAATAATAAGGTATATAAATTTTAAACGATGTTATTATTTAAAATAACGTGATTTAAATCCTGTCCGTTTTCATATGTCATAAATTTATACTTGTCCAAAGCTATCAACAAGTTACACTACAATGTTGTATACGAGTACAATGCAAAAATTCATGGGTAATTCGGATTTCATATGAGGGAGTCATACCATTTCCAATTTTCAATACTTTTATATAATTAAACAAACTAATAAAAACTTCTCACCCTAGTTAATGGGCCAAAGCTCGTCATCAATGCAACCCGCTACCCTCTCTCAACTTACAGTGCTTCTTCCTTATAATTAATTCTTTACTTCACGTGTACAGGACCAAAATCGATCACTTGCTCCTCCCTGCGCCATCGCCTCACAACCCGAAACACGTCGCCGCTACCACAGTTCAAGTTCGACGCTATAACCCGAGATGCACCTACCCCTGGCCAACACCTCGACGCCGTTCAACACCACCAGCCCACCACCGGCTCTCCATATTTTCACCTCCTCCACCTACACTTTCGGCCACCTTAGACCGAATGAACCACGCCATCGAAGACTGATTGCCACGCTGCATAGACTAGTATCCTCCTCATCTTCTCTGGCCACTATCGACAAGGTCCGGAACTATGATCGGGATCTTCGGCAGTACCTCGCCATCACCATACTAACTCCGAGCCGAACAAGCTGTACATCTAGCTTCATCATCGTGGGATGAACACACCCATATAAGTCTAGTTCGATACCGTGATTGTCGACGAACTCTGCTTCTTCCACAGCCACTGTTTCGGCCATTTTCTGGCCATCCTATGTCGAACTCTACGCGAAGGCTGGCGAATGGTTCGTCTTGGTATTGTCTATAACTTCTCTTTTGATCTTGTCCATTTATTCTTGATGGTTCAATGGGTATTAATCATCAAAGTTTATAAAACAAAATTGATTTGCATATTGTGTATATATACATAGGATGCATTGCTCTATACGTTTTGAATTTGGTTAACAACTAATTGTATATGATTCAAAGCAATGAACAATATATTAAAATGAATTTGTATCAGAATGTACTACACGCAACAAAATACATAGGAGGAAGAATATATATTCACTAATGAAAACATAAAATCGAGGCAGTAAAGTATATAGCAAGTTATTAGCAAAAAAATGTAGAAAAATAGAAAATTATACTCACATATGCATACACGCGGTCAACCACATATACACACTAACTTGTACATAAGCTCCAAGTCACCAATCTTACACACGTACGCATAGCAGCATGTATACGCGTGTCCAATAATCAGGCCCGGCCCAGAGGACAGCCCACCAAGCCTTCGGGCTAGGGCAGCTCACTGGGCTGGGGGCAATAGAAATATTTTGTAATAAACGCTCAATATAAAAATTGTATGCTAAACAAGTTATCAAGCATTGTGTAGTGCAAAGGTGAGTGAATTTAAATTTGCTCCGGTGTTCCAGGTTCAACCCTGGAAGGGCAACAATTTGAATTTCAACATTTATAAAAGTTTCTTACAGAATTGGTTTAATGGGCTTGGGCAGCAAACCTTTTGGGTCGGCCCTGCCTATAATATGTGACCATGCATACGGGATCCTTGACAACCTGAAGCCTAACATGCATGTAGTTGGAACCAGAGGAGAAAGAAAAAAAAATTGTAACTTGATTTTCTTTTTACAAAGGAATATTAGGAATAGGAAGAAGAAGAACAATGAAAAAGGGTGCAGCATGTTCGTTTTTTTACAGAGGAGGAAAAGAATAGAAAATAAGTTCAAGTTTTGACCCCTTGCTTGCATGATGTTCATGCATATTTAAGCAAAATAACCTTCCTTCTTGTAACGGCCCGACATTTTGGACCATTCGCATCCATTATAAGTGTATAGGTAGACACTCATGCCGGAGTTGAATTGCTCAAAATACCGCGTTGTTAATTTAAATTTGGCAAAACTGAACATATACAGTAAATAAATAATCACAGATCACAGACACAGAGTAATAAGTGCAGCGGAAATAAAAGAAATAGTAGTTCATGAAGCTACTATATGAATATATAAGATACATCAGAGTTTACAACATAAGAGTAATACGATACATCAGAGTTAACCAGATACAATGGAAGATTAACATGATACATCAGATACAAATCAGAATACATCACTGGAATCATCGAATACGGAAAGCAGAATAGATGACTGGATCTTCAAGCAAAGCTCCAACTCCAAAGGTGAGTCTCGAATACTGGATCACTCAGTCTGACCCGAGCGTAAAACAAAACACAAGACACTCGAGTCAGGATTAACATTCTTATATTAATAAATCCAACTCAAGTGAAATAGCAACTGAAATACAAGTAACTCAAAGGATGTTTGGAATAACCATCCTTTAAGGATCCGTTAAACTATCTACTATGTAGTAGTGTAAGATAAGTAGATAATGTCTATCAGTAATATAAAGATATCAAAATAGCGTTAAGTCATGGCCCATTCCACCCTTAACACATTTTTATTCCCAAAAGCATATACAAGACCGTAGTTTCCCCAAAACCAGAAGTCACCAGAGGGCAATCCATATACTAAAGGTACAAATCAAAATCGTAGTGGTCGCGTATAAATGGAATACAAGTATGACAAGGCACATGAGGCAATACCCAAGGTAGTGATACTACCGTTCGCCTGATCCGGACTGGTGAGAACGCAACGCCGCAGCGCCCGCAACACCGTGAAACAACACTCCCAAAATCAAGGGTGCACCAATCGACAACAAGTAATAAGTAGTTCGAAGAAGTGTGTCCACTTGAGGTAGCTAATCCTCCATTTGCCCGGCACAGCTCCTGTTTTAGTCATTTCCAATTTGACACAAGTGTCAAGGCTATCCATCATCGTTCTCTTTCTTCAGTCATCACGTACATCATTCCAACCACTTCATTCTGGATCATCACTCCACGTATAGTTATTAAAGTGGTTTTCGGTTTAGATAGAGAGTATATCCATAACCGAATTCCGGTCTCTTTAATAACTTCCGTAATTATTTCACCGATTGGTCGTTTATATATTTCAAAAATCAAATCAATTACAATTTCAAATAGAATTCGTAAACCAACATTTCATTTGCCTTTCTAAATCAATTTCCACAATTTACGTTTCAAAACTTCCAAATTATCATTTCAAAATCTTATAATTCAATTTCAATCTTTATTTAAAACAATTCAAAATTGATTCAAGTTCGTAAATAAGTTTCATTCCGAAATCATTTAAATTAAATTAATTTAACATTCCAAATCAGTTTAACTTCATTTATCGATTTCATTCAATATTCGTTAAGTTACTTTATCATTCAAAACAATTTCTATTAAATTTCCAATTCATTAAATCCATTATTTAAATTCAACTTCCTTATATCAAAACTTACAAATTGAATTTAAATTAAATTCATCAAATCAAATCCTTTAATTTTCAAGTCTTACATTTATTTCAATAAATCACATTTTATTTCTTGTTAAAGAAATTCAATTTCACTTATTTACTTACTTAAATAATTTTCCAAACTTAATTAATAAAGAAACTCAATTTCAGTCATTTAAGAAGTTCAATTCCACTTAATAAAGAATTCAATTTTATTTAACTATTAAATAATTCATTCTTATTTAATTATTAAATAATTTCAAACTTAATTATTAAAAATTTCAAACTTAATTATTAAAAATTCAAACTTAATTCAATCATTTCTCAAATTAAACATCGTTCTTTCATCAATTACATTGTTAATATTTTGTTTCAGATTATTAAATATTAACATTTTCTTCCATTAAAAATTCAAATTTCAACTTCATTTCAAAACCATATTATTTATTCAAATAAAACCTTCATTTTATTTTTAAATCAAATTATTGACCAATCGGGTTTTATTTAATTTTCTTTCCTAGGTCAAAGTTCAATTTGGGTATTTATCATTTCAACCCGATTCCAATTCAATTCAAAAATCAAAGCATAACAAAGGGAACTTGCAGTGTGATAACTAGGATGGTGTCAAAGTAAATAAACAAGCAATAACAACAAACAATAACAATCCAATAATCAATTCAAATAATCCCGAAATAACCGTATTAATTCGCATTGTTATTTGTACGAATTAATATACTTATTTCTAGAATCTACACTATCATTTCATGTAGATTAAAGATTATTACATTACAGTTTTTCACTTGTCATCTATTTACAATTTCATACATCATCAATTTAACATCATACATTCAGTGGTTCAAAGTATAATTAAACAAATCCTACGTGTCAATAAATTCAACAGTTAACGGGGTCATATTATACAAATGTCAGTTAATCAAATTTAACATTTAATTATCCTATATCAAGTTCAATTTCATACTATTTATCATTTTAACATTAACAATTTAATGTCCAATATAAACATCAACAATCAATCAATTATCAGCCAAACTGTATTATCATCGCATAAATAATTAACAGATAATGGTGTCTGATGTCACAGGTGAACTGATACAGGCAATAACATATATAACAGTGTAATTAACTAACAGCAGTATATTTCAATTGTCGTTTCAATTGAAATCAAATTTAATAAATAAAAGAACGTTAATCGTGAGTGAGTGCTCACCTTTTTTACGCTGAAGTTTGCAAGGCAAACACACAAACAAAAATCCGGAAAGCACGAAATCACGACTAGACACAATTCTGATTTAAATGGATAGAGAGCCTTGATATTTATCTTGTAAACAATAACCAAAACAAGACAATATACACATAAATATTCAACACAAAACAATGTTGAAACAATTTTAAATAAGGAGCAACAAAGAAATAGATGACTTGACCTTGCCTCAACCATTCAAGTGCTTGGCCATGACATCATTTGGCTCAGCCATGATCAGGTCTAGACCTGAAATACTCATCCAATGGTCAGCAAAAAGAAGGCAAAACAATGGAATGATGATGGTAGGAGTTACACATGAAGGAGATAAAGAGTCAAGGCCAAAAGGAGTGGTTTTGGTGCACACTAGGCTCAGCCTATGGCCTATAGGGGCTCGGTCATGCATGGTTCAGGTCAGGTCAGAGGAGAGGCTGATGGTTAGGGGTCAGGTCATGATGGTGGTGGAGCTAGGGAAGGTGGCCAAGGCAAGCTATGAAGGTGATGGTGGCATATAGGTCAGCTAGGCATTGTTTTGTGGAGTTTTGCAATGTTTTTGTGGTGCTTTGTTCAAGGAATGGTCATGGAACTTCTAGGTCAGAGGAGAAGGTTTATTGGTTGTGGATTAGGTGGGGAAGGAAGTGGTGGTGGTGGTCGGAGGAGATGGTGGTGGCTAAGGCCAAGCAAGGCATGAAGAATCAAGGCAAAAATCAAGCAAAAACAATGGAAAAAGAAGAGAAAAAGTAGAAAAATTTGGAGAAGCCATTACCAAAATTTCAGAAATGAGTTAGGCCGAAATTTTTGATGGAATGAGAAGTCTTTTACGTGAAAAACAAAGATAAAACACACGGCTACAAAAGAAAATGAAAAGGCCAAGGCAAATGAAGAGTTTAGGCAATGAAAAGTCACACAAGTTAAAGCTTAAGTCCTTTCAAATTTCCTTTTCTTTTAAATCAAATAAAACAAATAAAAATAAGTAAATGAATTACAGAAATGAAAACAAAACAAAATAAAATAATAAATAAATAAATAAATTTAGGAAAATAGGAAAAGAATTAAAGAAATTGCTTAAATATTGAAAACAGGGTCCAGAAATTACAAATAAATCACCATTGGCTTTGGAAAATATCTACTTCATTTAAAAATATGTTCTAAAGAAAAAATTTGAAATAAATAATTCATTTATCATTTATAAAGTGAAATAAATAATTAAATTTAGAGAAAATAGAAAAAGAATAAAGAAATAGTCTATTTAATTAAAACAAGGCTTAAAATTACAAATAAAACATCACTAGCTTTATAAAATTTCTATTTCACTTTAAAACAAATAAAAGTCAAATAAGTAAAATAAATGATGAACAATAAAGTGGAGATTAAATAAAATAAGTTCTTAAGGAAATAGAAAAATAAATAAAGATTTTCTTTAATTAATTGAAACTGGAAATTAGAAATTATAAACAAAATACAACTGGCATTGGAAAATGTCAATTACACTTTGAAAAATGTTTTAAAACCAAAATATATACATAACAAGTTATTTTACCCATATATATAAACATAAATTAGAACATTACATGACCAAATAAAATATTATTTGTGTAATTTAAAATAAACAATTTAGTTAAATACAGCAAATTATACACAATATTCAAAAGGGCATAACTTTCACATTATAAACCAGATTTCAACGAAACGAAAAGCAGTATTATTAAAATTTTATTTACTTTCATAATAATAGATAAAATTCAAAAATTCAAACTTTTTAAAATTTTAAATTAAAAGTCAAAGTTTGAACATATTGACCAAAATTCATATTTCTTGAAAATATTATATTTGTTCATGTTTGGGATTATAATTCACATACAAAACATAATTAATATTTAAAATAACAAAATTTTCCATTTTAATAAATAAAATAAAGTTTTTAAATCAGGAAATTCAATTTAAAATAATTACAAAATACAGGGTTGTTACACTCTCCCCCACTCAAAACTTTTCGTCCCCGAAAAGGAATGAGGTACGGGAAGACACAGAAAAAGATAGAATGAGATAGAACTAAGACAATAAAAAAAAAGAAGATAGAAATTATACCTGGTAATAGTCGTTACAGGTAAATTCAACAAGACGGAGATGAACTTCCCAAGATCCTTTTAAATCAAGGACACAAGCACGAAGAAGATTCTTGAAAAGTTTTCCAAAACAGACCGGTAAATGTATTTTGGGAGGGAGAACTACAAATCGAACTTTAGGAGATAAGATCAATTTGGAATTCAATTCCCCGCTTAGGATGCAGGGGAATAGGAACAACCGAAGGATAAGAGATTGGAAAACAAAATAAGATGATAAATTTTAAAACCATAAAAGTTTCAACTTAAATTAATAATTGATTTCATCCATTTGATTTTTCCTAAGTTAATTAAATCTTATCTATTTATAATTTCATTATCTTATCACCCAATTAACAATTTCTAAAATCGTGAATTTGAGATCATTCATTATACTCAAAATTTTATTCAATAAGTTTCATGCTTCTTTATTCCAGATGGTTATTACATTTATTCCACTTAATATATGTCTAATCACATATATTAAGTATACTTACACTTATTATGACTTACTCCAATTTATTCATAAGTTCCTTTAACATCACTTTATACTGTATATTATTCAATTAACTTTTTATTCTATTTACCTTTATTAATCCTTTATAACTAAAATTTAAGTGTATAACATTTATTATGACCACTCAAATTTTATTTATAAAATCTCCTTTATATTGTGTGTTCTCCAATTACATATTTAACTTTTAATAATTTAGGTAAGTTATATTGGAATGCAAGAGAATATTACACAAATAAAAATTTCTTAACTCAATTATCTAAGCTTCAATATTTATTCAAATTTTGATTTCCTTTTATAATTGAAATTATCCTTTAAGATAAAATTTAAGAATTAGATTTCTGATTAACTTCAAACTATTTTAGAGATAATTAAATATACACAATATATATCAAATCAACTCTTAAATCACATATATTATAAATCAAGTCATAATTAGAAAGCCAAATCAATTTAATTTTCCAAAACAAAACTATAGCAAGGCTACAAGATGGTCTATTCGCTTCGAAACTCGAAAATGAACGTCGATGATGCTGCAGTCATCACCGAAATTATTTTCCAGCGACAAAGAAAAGAGCACTGATTTACAAATTAAAAAAAATCCTTTGAAATAATTTCTACTAGAAATACTTTTAAATAATATATCCTTTTTAAAACTTTCAAAACAAAGTTCGAAATCATCGGAAATTAAATTCTCACATTCTTGATTTAAATCCATTTAAATTTCCAAATTAATTTATAACCATGTTTAATTATTTATATATGGAACTAAAGCCAATGATTATAAAATACATGCAAAGTTAAATATTATTTCTTAACACCCAATTCCATTAATTATCAAAAATTTAGAAAATTAACCTTATACATATTATAATTATACAAAATTTATCCATCTACTAAATTTAAAACCATATTGTGTCAGTTTGCTTTGTTCAAGTGTTTTGGAGATCCTATCAATAGCGTTGATCAGACAAACCGATCGGAAACCCAAATCAACATCAACAACTCAAACAACACAATATATAAAACATCTTTAAAATATAAAAATTTCAAATACAAGATTAATTTTTCAAAATAAGGATAGGGAATCAAATTGATGGACTCAAATCAAAGAGAAATTTGATTCGAAGATAAGTTCGAAACAAGATATGATGATTAATAGCAAAGTACGAAGATTGATAAGTTTATATAAATCGCGGGCAACCTTAACCGGGTCGACCGTGACTACAAGCATAAGATCGATGTGGAATTCCGAGGTAAATCGACATTCGATCTCAAGAAATAGAATTCAGGTATAGCAGGAGATAGATAGCATCGTAAACCGAGGATACAGAAATCTCCGGTAAATCAATGCCTATTGTAAAGGTGTTTCACCCATTTACAAAATCATTCGAAGTTTGGCGAGACCGCCAATTCATTATAAGGGTCATTCAAGGTGGAGCTATGGGATACTCCGGAATTAGAAAGAAGACGAATAGTGAGGGACACGAATGAAATTTCGGAACCGAGGGGAACGTTCCAAAATTCAAGGGAATTGAGTCAAAGGAAGAGATTGAACTCGAATGAGAGTGATTCCGTAAATACATTTACCCTATATGTTAAGTTTTGCCTAGAGCTACCATAGCTCTGATACCAACTGTAACGGCCCGACATTTTGGACCATTCGCATCCATTATAAGTGTATAGGTAGACACTCATGCCGGAGTTGAATTGCTCAAAATACCGCGTTGTTAATTTAAATTTGGCAAAACTGAACATATACAGTAAATAAATAATCACAGATCACAGACACAGAGTAATAAGTGCAGCGGAAATAAAAGAAATAGTAGTTCATGAAGCTACTATATGAATATATAAGATACATCAGAGTTTACAACAGAAGAGTAATACGATACATCAGAGTTAAACCAGATACAATGGAAGATTAACATGATACATCAGATACAAATCAGAATACATCACTGGAATCATCGAATACGGAAAGCAGAATAGATGACTGGATCTTCAAGCAAAGCTCCAACTCCAAAGGTGAGTCTCGAATACTGGATCACTCAGTCTGACCCGAGCGTAAAACAAAACACAAGACACTCGAGTCAGGATTAACATTCTTATATTAATAAATCCAACTCAAGTGAAATAGCAACTGAAATACAAGTAACTCAAAGGATGTTTGGAATAACCATCCTTTAAGGATCCGTTAAATTATCTACTATGTAGTAGTGTAAGATAAGTAGATAATGTCTATCAGTAATATAAAGATATCAAAATAGCGTTAAGTCATGGCCCATTCCACCCTTAACACATTTTTATTCCCAAAAGCATATACAAGACCGTAGTTTCCCCAAAACCGGAAGTCACCAGAGGGCAATCCATATACTAAAGGTACAAATCAAAATCGTAGTGGTCGCGTATAAATGGAATACAAGTATGACAAGGCACATGAGGCAATACCCAAGGTAGTGATACTACCGTTCGCCTGATCCGGACTGGTGAGAACGCAACGCCGCAGCGCCCGCAACACCGTGAAACAACACTCCCAAAATCAAGGGTGCACCAATCGACAACAAGTAATAAGTAGTTCGAAGAAGTGTGTCCACTTGAGGTAGCTAATCCTCCATTGGCCCGGCACAGCTCCTGTTTTAGTCATTTCCAATTTGACACAAGTGTCAAGGCTATCCATCATCGTTCTCTTTCTTCAGTCATCACGTACATCATTCCAACCACTTCATTCTGGATCATCACTCCACGTATAGTTATTAAAGTGGTTTTCGGTTTAGATAGAGAGTATATCCATAACCGAATTCCGGTCTCTTTAATAACTTCCGTAATTATTTCACCGATTGGTCGTTTATATATTTCAAAAATCAAATCAATTACAATTTCAAATAGAATTCGTAAACCAACATTTCATTTGCCTTTCTAAATCAATTTCCACAATTTACGTTTCAAAACTTCCAAATTATCATTTCAAAATCTTATAATTCAATTTCAATCTTTATTTAAAACAATTCAAAATTGATTCAAGTTCGTATATAAGTTTCATTCCGAAATCATTTAAATTAATTTAATTTAACATTCCAAATCAGTTTAACTTCATTTATCGATTTCATTCAATATTCGTTAAGTTACTTTATCATTCAAAACAATTTCTATTAAATTTCCAATTCATTAAATCCATTATTTAAATTCAACTTCCTTATATCAAAACTTACAAATTGAATTTAAATTAAATTCATCAAATCAAATCCTTTAATTTTCAAGTCTTACATTTATTTCAATAAATCACATTTTATTTCTTGTTAAAGAAATTCAATTTCACTTATTTACTTACTTAAATAATTTTCCAAACTTAATTAATAAAGAAACTCAATTTCAGTCATTTAAGAAGTTCAATTCCACTTAATAAAGAATTCAATTTTATTTAACTATTAAATAATTCATTCTTATTTAATTATTAAATAATTTCAAACTTAATTATTAAAAATTTCAAACTTAATTATTAAAAATTCAAACTTAATTCAATCATTTCTCAAATTAAACATCGTTCTTTCATCAATTACATTGTTAATATTTTGTTTCAGATTATTAAATATTAACATTTTCTTCCATTAAAAATTCAAATTTCAACTTCATTTCAAAACCATATTATTTATTCAAATAAAACCTTCATTTTATTTTTAAATCAAATTATTGACCAATCGGGTTTTATTTAATTTTCTTTCCTAGGTCAAAGTTCAATTTGGGTATTTATCATTTCAACCCGATTCCAATTCAATTCAAAAATCAAAGCATAACAAAGGGAACTTGCAGTGTGATAACTAGGATGGTGTCAAAGTAAATAAACAAGCAATAACAACAAACAATAACAATCCAATAATCAATTCAAATAATCCCGAAATAACCGTATTAATTCGCATTGTTATTTGTACGAATTAATATACTTATTTCTAGAATCTACACTATCATTTCATGTAGATTAAAGATTATTACATTACAGTTTTTCACTTGTCATCTATTTACAATTTCATACATCATCAATTTAACATCATACATTCAGTGGTTCAAAGTATAATTAAACAAATCCTACGTGTCAATAAATTCAACAGTTAACGGGGTCATATTATACAAATGTCAGTTAATCAAATTTAACATTTAATTATCCTATATCAAGTTCAATTTCATACTATTTATCATTTTAACATTAACAATTTAATGTCCAATATAAACATCAACAATCAATCAATTATCAGCCAAACTGTATTATCATCGCATAAATAATTAACAGATAATGGTGTCTGATGTCACAGGTGAACTGATACAGGCAATAACATATATAACAGTGTAATTAACTAACAGCAGTATATTTCAATTGTCGTTTCAATTGAAATCAAATTTAATAAATAAAAGAACGTTAATCGTGAGTGAGTGCTCACCTTTTTTACGCTGAAGTTTGCAAGGCAAACACACAAACAAAAATCCGGAAAGCACGAAAGCACGACTAGACACAATTCTGATTTAAATGGATAGAGAGCCTTGATATTTATCTTGTAAACAATAACCAAAACAAGACAATATACACATAAATATTCAACACAAAACAATGTTGAAACAATTTTAAATAAGGAGCAACAAAGAAATAGATGACTTGACCTTGCCTCAACCATTCAAGTGCTTGGCCATGACATCATTTGGCTCAGCCATGATCAGGTCTAGACCTGAAATACTCATCCAATGGTCAGCAAAAAGAAGGCAAAACAATGGAATGATGATGGTAGGAGTTACACATGAAGGAGATAAAGAGTCAAGGCCAAAAGGAGTGGTTTTGGTGCACACTAGGCTCGGCCTATGGCCTATAGGGGCTCGGTCATGCATGGTTCAGGTCAGGTCAGAGGAGAGGCTGATGGTTAGGGGTCAGGTCATGATGGTGGTGGAGCTAGGGAAGGTGGCCAAAGCAAGCTATGAAGGTGATGGTGGCATATAGGTCAGCTAGGCATTGTTTTGTGGAGTTTTGCAATGTTTTTGTGGTGCTTTGTTCAAGGAATGGTCATGGAACTTCTAGGTCAGAGGAGAAGGTTTATTGGTTGTGGATTAGGTGGGGAAGGAAGTGGTGGTGGTGGTCGGAGGAGATGGTGGTGGCTAAGGCCAAGCAAGGCATGAAGAATCAAGGCAAAAATCAAGCAAAAACAATGGAAAAAGAAGAGAAAAAGCAGAAAAATTTGGAGAAGCCATTACCAAAATTTCAGAAATGAGTTAGGCCGAAATTTTTGATGGAATGAGAAGTCTTTTACGTGAAAAACAAAGATAAAACACACGGCTACAAAAGAAAATGAAAAGGCCAAGGCAAATGAAGAGTTTAGGCAATGAAAAGTCACACAAGTTAAAGCTTAAGTCCTTTCAAATTTCCTTTTCTTTTAAATCAAATAAAACAAATAAAAATAAGTAAATGAATTACAGAAATGAAAACAAAACAAAATAAAATAATAAATAAATAAATTAATTTAGGAAAATAGGAAAAGAATTAAAGAAATTGCTTAAATATTGAAAACAGGGTCCAGAAATTACAAATAAATCACCATTGGCTTTGGAAAATATCTACTTCATTTAAAAATATGTTCTAAAGAAAAAATTTGAAATAAATAATTCATTTATCATTTATAAAGTGAAATAAATAATTAAATTTAGAGAAAATAGAAAAAGAATAAAGAAATAGTCTATTTAATTAAAACAAGGCTTAAAATTACAAATAAAACATCACTAGCTTTATAAAATTTCTATTTCACTTTAAAACAAATAAAAGTCAAATAAGTAAAATAAATGATGAACAAAATAAAGTGGAGATTAAATAAAATAAGTTCTTAAGGAAATAGAAAAATAAATAAAGATTTTCTTTAATTAATTGAAACTGGAAATTAGAAATTATAAACAAAATACAACTGGCATTGGAAAATGTCAATTTCACTTTGAAAAATGTTTTAAAACCAAAATATATACATAACAAGTTATTTTACCCATATATATAAACATAAATTAGAACATTACATGACCAAATAAAATATTATTTGTGTAATTTAAAATAAACAATTTAGTTAAATACAGCAAATTATACAAAATATTCAAAAGGGCATAACTTTCACATTATAAACCAGATTTCAACGAAACGAAAAGCAGTATTATTAAAATTTTATTTACTTTCATAATAATAGATAAAATTCAAAAATTCAAACTTTTTAAAATTTTAAATTAAAAGTCAAAGTTTGAACATATTGACCAAAATTCATATTTCTTGAAAATATTATACTTGTTCATGTTTGGGATTATAATTCACATACAAAACATAATTAATATTTAAAATAACAAAATTTTCCATTTTAATAAATAAAATAAAGTTTTTAAATCAGGAAATTCAATTTAAAATAATTACAAAATACAGGGTTGTTACACTTCTTAAGGATAACAACGACAAATCAAAAGGTACGCAAGGACAAGCAAACCAACCAAAAGTCGGCTGCAAAGACGAGCAAGGAAAATAAAATATATGCAAGGATTGTACTATGTTGTTTTAAAATTTTGAATATTAAATGATTTTGGGATACAATGCTACACAATATCATTTCCGCGTAAGGACCACGAATGATAGAAATAAAAATATGGTCATGTACAATGCTGTGACACGATCACAAAACAATAATAAAATAGACAAGTTATCTAATTCTGTGAAGTTTCAAAAGTATCGACGTTTGCCGCTAAAAGCGTCAAACGAAAATTTAATTATTTTCCGAATTAAAAATTATGGAAAAATCCAATAAATTAAATTAAAAATACGTCATAAGAAATCAAGTCTAAATTTGAAATGAAGATTTCTGTTATAATTTAATTCAAATCCGAATATTTAAACAAATTAAATATTCAAATTCGAAGACCCAAAATACGAGTTGTTACATTTTAATTATGGATAATTAATTTATAATTGTGATTTGTGAAATTAAATTTGGTGTTGAGAATAATTGATTAGATTTAATTAAGAAATGAGTTTCATTTCTTAAATAGGATTTCAATTTAAAATTTTGAAATATTATTAAATCAATTATTTAAATTTGGTGTTTTGAGTAAAGTGTTAATATTAATAATTTTTGTTGAAATGTGAATTTTAAATTTTTAGTTAGTTTAATAAACAGATAAATTAATTTATGATTTTGTATAACATTGTTAGAG
This sequence comes from Allium fistulosum, assembly GCA_030737815.1. Taxonomy (NCBI): domain Eukaryota; kingdom Viridiplantae; phylum Streptophyta; class Magnoliopsida; order Asparagales; family Amaryllidaceae; genus Allium; species Allium fistulosum. Next base: position 94,922,681 of record CM060905.1, read on the forward strand.
TAAAGTTGTGTTGTATTAGTGATAAAACAAAACAAATTAGCAACACTTTCTTTGTAAAGAAATTAGCAACACTTGCAATTGTATCCCTAACCAAACCCCATTTTGCCCATTTAGAATAGTTAGAAGGGAAATACGTATACTTCCTTACTCTGTTCATTTTTATTTATGAAATAAGTAAACTCCTTCCTCTTCCTTGCTCCTCAACCCTAGCTTCAATCATCCCTAAATCAAAATCAAAACAAAGGGCTTTTGGTCAATACTTGTAGAAATCAAAGCTAGGTAATCTTCTCTACCTTCTAGACCTATAAAAGTATGATTTTTAAATCGTTTTTAAACTAAGTGCTGCTGGTTGGATTTAGGTTTTTGAGCATTTAGGTGTATTTGAGATTAGCAAAGAGATTGCAAGGTAGTAGTAATGCTTTGGATAAGATTAACAAGCAATAGGATGCTTTAAAGGTGAGTTAATCATTCATATATCTATTTCTAAATCTTTGTTGTTGTACATAATTGTTTGAATGAATTAATGATTGAATTGTTTGCAAATTTGGTTATAAACTTGGGTGATTGTTGTGTTGTTGTTTGCTGAAAATTTAGTGTGAAAATCCCTGCAGTAAAAAAGCGATATCATGGTGTAGGGTAATCCAAAATGACTCAATCTTTTTGCAAAGAAAGTTCTTTCAGTTAGCTACAAGTTGTCTTTTGATCACTTTTCAAAATTATGATGTTTATTGGGTCGAAATCGAGTTTGAATCTAATAGTGTTGCTCTGTTCCTGTGTATTTGTTAAGTTGAAACTTGAAATTAAAATGACCATAACTTTTTCGTTAGTTATCAGAATTCGATGATTCTTGATGTTCTGAAATGCTTAGATTATCTGCTATAACTTTCATGTTTTTACTTTTGTAATATTTTGTGGTTTACACGGCCGAAAATACCTTTTAGTGTCGCTGTCCCAAAAATAAACGACAGCGATAATGAAGTTAAAATCTGAGGATTGTTTAAGTCATAACATTTTCATTACTTATCAGAATTCGATAATTCTTAATGTTCTTGAAAGCTTAGACTTTTACTTACAACTTCATGTTTTAAGTTTTGTAAAATTATGAGATTTAAGTGGTCGTAACTGCAGATATTTAGACCCTAAATTTAAGTTAAATGAAATAAGTTGATAAGATTCATATACAAGTAATTTTACGAAAGTGAATTATTTATATTTATAAATCTTAGAATTGTTTCTAAATTAAGTTAATAGATATTAAAAAATGATTTTTAGAAAGTTATTTTATATATTAGGCATAGTTAGTAAAATATTTATGGATTTGAAAATATGACTTTGAAAATACAAATCTAATCTATTTTTACCTAAAAGTGATTATGGATTTGGAATATAAGTATTACAGTTTTATTAAATAAATAATATAGGATTCATGGAATTTGGAAATGTGATTTTGGAAAGTACAAACTTAGTTTATTTCTAAATAAAATGGTTATATTTTAAAATGGATTTAGAAGAGAATTAAATATGGTTTTAAAAATATAATTTTGTGAATAATACAACAATATGGAAATTTGAGATAACATTGTGTATATAAGTGAAATCTGGGAAAAATCGGGTTTATGGAATATTTTATCAAATAAGCGAACATTTATTTTAATCTAAATAATAAATGGACTTATGGAAATTTATAACAAGTGTTTTTTAATAATAAAATCAAAGAGAAAAATTGTTTTGAGAACCTTAATTCTATAATTTGGGAGTACTATTATTCGACTTAATGTTGCCGATTGGTTTAAATGCTTTCGAATAATGCTTCGTCGAATATGGTATATCTCATTGAACAAAATGTTTGAGTGAAATTTACTAACTCATTAGCGAATACTTGAACTTAACTGGGTAGTATGGGCTGCCTAAGTTAAATTCTTGCGATCGTATTTGGGAAAGTACTTAACACTTTAGAGTTGTATTCTCTTCTGCTATGCGACAAGTGGTTGCTAGATCCTTAAGAGAACGTAGTTCAGGTTTTCTAGTAGTATTTATAATAAGTGATATTTACTAGCTTTTAGTAAATACTTGGATTTCACCATGCAGTATGGAACGTATTGGTTAAGTTCTAGTGATTATTGAAGGTGATAGTATTTTGCACTTTAGAGTTTACTCTCTTTTGGTGTGCGAAAAGTGGCTGCTAGATTCTTAAGAACTTCCTGGATTTCTTTTCAAGTGTAATAATCTAAAATAAATCTAAAAGATTCGGTCATGGCTGTTTTCCTTGAGACCATCTTATGATCCTGTGATTCCCGTCTTGTGTAGAATCCCCGGTATCAGATCGGTTCGTGTGATACCAAATTGTTTGCTTGTTTGTTACGGTTTTGTGTACGATCATTACGATCGTTTTGAGTAAGATCTCTTAGATTTTGGATATTTGGATTTTGTGACCCTTCTATGTTCGTGAAATAAATATATATTCTTGTGTCTTGTGATGGATGCTAAGTTAAGTTAATTCTGTTATTCTATTTTCAGCGACTAGTTCATGTTTGTGACTCAAATTTATAACCCTGTTCTGAGTTAAATTTTTTCCTAACTCGTTATATCCTGGACATCTGTATTTACTTATATGTTGTTTATTCTTGTGTTATATTATGTTCTCACCCTATTTGATATTTAGAGATAGTCTGACTAGAGTGTTATTTTGCTCGGGCCAGACCAAGACTTTCAGGTTACAGGACGAGTTGACCTATGGATGGTTGGGCTAGCAGAAGTTGGACCTTTGATATTTAGTTATATCACCTAGGAATTTTGTTTGAAATTGAGATGTATAATTTAGATTAGAAAACCATAACTTGTATATTAATTGAGTCTAGTATTTCATTTTGTAAACTTAAAATTTGTATATGTATAAGTTCAGATTTTATTCCCCTGTGATCTGTGACCATAATTTATATTATATATTGTTCTGATTTTGAGAAATTGTTGTGCCTATTACTTTGTTTTAATACTGTATACGTCAAATTCAGTTCATATATTAAGTGAAAAAGGTATAAATGACGTGTCGGTGTTAGTATAAAGATATATTCATATTCGATCGCCCTTAACAAGCCTTATACTCCGGATTAGAAGGAGACATTACTTGTAATGTTCTTTGCTAATCTGGGCATCGCGGTAGGGTCGTTACAGTTTGGTATCAATGCTATTCAGAACATTATAGCATATTATATTACAGATCCGAGACCTAGATGACTTAGAGTCCCGTCCCTTAGGGTGTATGGTGGATAGTTATATTAATTATCTAGTTAGGGATAGAAATATAAAATGATTATCGAGATAATCATTTGGGGGCATAAATTGATTTTAAATTTTAAATTGATAAATTGGAATTTATGACATTAAAAATTTTGGAAATTAATGAGCAAAATCTTTTAGAGTTTAGAAAATTTTGGAATTAAACTGGAATGAATTAATTTTAAAGTAAACAAATTTTCTTTTAAAAAAGAGAATTAGAGAAAATTGAGTAAATAAGTTTAAGATTTAAATGGTCTAGAATTAATCAGAGTTGCAAAGCAGAATTTCCGACATTGAATTGTTCCACTGTAAGTGATTATGTATTATTTGGTTGATTGGTTGCTAGGAATAGATTGCTTGGTTACATTTGTTTAAAGTTGGATGCATGGATGCTAGTGATAATGAGTGCGAACCCATGCTACGCACACGGCGTTGAATGTAAAGCTTCGAAAATACGATAGTACGTTATTGGTAAAACCATATTTGTAAATCATGTTTAAACCAGAGTAATTTTAAAAAAATTGTATGCAACTGTTAAATATCAGACAATAAAATGTCATGCACAATATAGGTTTCGATTCAATAGGTGCATTAGAAAACTAATCTAATGTACTATCCACCCTATTATCAAATAGAAACAATTAGAACAACATTGTCTATACATCACAAAGGAATATATAGCAAGGTGATACATATGTAGCACTTGTACTCTTGAGCTATCATGTGTTGACAGATCAATTGACCCAAGTGGTTCAGTACAAATGTTGGAGCTGTCTTAAAAAAATAACTATTGCATGGAATGGTTCATGATGGCTCATGCGCAAACAATTTTAATGCACAGTTCAACGTGCTTCTAAAATAAGGAGGATATATGGTAGTGCGTTTCTTTAGCACCTAAATAATAAATTGTACCGTTGATCATCAAACTCATTTGAAAGCATAGTAGTTGGTTGGGCAATAGAAAATAAAATAAAATAGATAACCTAATATTTCCAATCAAGGAAATATTAATTTGTGACAAATATATCAGCGTCAAAAACAAATTACGTCAAATGAATAATATTTTGTTTGAAAGACGAATGAAAGGGTGTTATCTAAATCTTATCAAATACATGAATATCAAATTGTGCTGAACAAAGAAGTCAAGCGAGGCTAAATTAAGTCCTTAAAAGTAAATGTTTACAGCATTACAATAGATAAGCAGAAGGATTGTTTGGTTCAATACACATAAAAAAATGTAGAAGAATAATTAGTGTTTGGATAAAAGTGTAGCATCATTGACCAAGCAGCATATGCTGATAGAAATTGTCATCCTTCCACGTCCCTGTGGCTAAACCCAAATGGATTGAATGTTCATCTGTTTACCATAATGATAAGCTTGCTTTTAGAGAACAGTGGCAATATTACACAATTTGGTAAAGACCGCATGCTCCAGATTAATTAGCATACGAAAAGCAGATCAATGTGCAAATGATGACCCTTGTTGAGAAAGTGTAAATCAAGTAGATTTTTAAAAATCAAAATTGAGTAAAAATAAGCATACAAATTGCAACTATATTTATTTATTGTTACCATAGAACGTCTTTTTCTATAAATACAGTAATTTTTTAAATGACAGTTAACATGATCATTTAATTCAACTCATTTCCTTGTAAACTTTTTTAAATTTCAATCAATATTCTTTTCCCTTACTTTTTTATATAGAAAATAAAGTATATACTCAATGCATTAAATTTATTTCCCAACCTTTTGTATTACCAAAAATGATATGAACACAAAAATATAATCCTCTAAAGCTTTAATATATACTCACTCATTTTATCAAAGTCATTTGATGATTGAAATGAACTTATGGCAGCTTAAACTAACTTCTTTGAAACATAAGACCATTGCTTAGTGATTAGAATGTGCAAAGTAGATTGAAGATCAAAATTAATGTATTAGTTAAAAAATTAAAAGTTAATTCGATAACTTCGATACCAACACATAGTTTCACTTTTTTTTGAAACATACATTAAATTGATTCTTATCATGAATTCAAGTTCACAATCCCAAATAATGAATATAATTAACGCTTGAAATCTAAATAAATCCCTTGAGTTATAATGATTAGCACAATAAAGCTTCATTGTTTTCAAGGTGTAACATATACTACACAACCAAACATAAATTTACCCATGAAGTGCCATACAATAATATTTGTATCTAATCCTTTACCATGATAACTATAACTTAACGATTACTTCACAATAACGATAAAATATAAGCAACTTTGATGAATTGATAAGGTAAAACTAAATAAATTGCATAATATACTACGTAACTGGAAAAACCTATGTAAGGAACTTTGTTAACTTTGTAGCAGTCAATTTCTTCTAATCAACATACATTGACAGTTTGTAAACAAAGTATAGATTATAAAAAAAATGTACAACATACATTCGATTGTAAAACAAAGTAGAAAAATTATTAGCACAGTTCTAGTTGTATAATCTTGTGCTTTTCTGTTCAAATATAGTTACTCGTCCTTTAGCAATCCAAGTAAAAAATAATGTATAGTTTAGCTAAAAGACAACAACAGTACATCAAATTTTTTACTTGTTATATCTTGGCTCAATACGTTAGGAAGCCACAGGGAAACATACCATAACTTCCAGTAAATATAAGAAGTAAGAAATTCAAAGTAGGATACATCTTCCGCATATTCTTCACAATAAAATCATCTTAGTGGGAACAAAAAATAAATTCTAAGATCATGACTGGTAAAGTATCGTTAAACGATAAAAAAGGTAGAAAACAATGAAAATGAATAAGCAGAATAAGCTGCAGTAAGTAGTAAAATAATTCCAATGAAATGGAAACTAACCAAAATTTATGTTTTGAATTACAGGTGTGAAATATGGTTGTCAAATTTATAGCCTAGTACAATAAAAAAGCAGGAAAAGGTTATATTTATAAAGAAAACATGGATTTAATATGAAAATAGTTAATTAGAATATGATTACTTCCAAAAAAAATTACTCTTTCAATTTTGGGAAGAATTGAAGTAATAAGATAGGAGCAGATCATACAATTCACGTAGAGAAGTTCTAATAAATCAATATAAGTATTTATAAATGAAATGGTCAAATTTTTTGTCTTCTTATGTCAACATTACAACAACAACTAAATTTTCTGGTATAGTCTGAAGAAAACATAGGATAATATGAATTAATGCATCTAACATTTTTGTTTCCTTTATCTTTGCTACATTTGTTAGAAAGACAAAAATAACATACCATAACAATAGTGATTATTATTTGCTATATTTAATTAAAGCAAGGAATTCAATTCTAAGAACATAATTTGTGACGACCCGATTCTTCGACCCTCGGAAATCGCACTAATACATCCTCAATATTCATGTGCCGCAAATCCAAGTGCCGGAGAGGTGCATTATCAAGGGTAATAAAGAAAAAATGATAGAAAAGAATCTCAAACAATTGGAATAACATATATAATTTCAATATATATATCCATACAGCGAAAATTTTAAATACATTTATCAGAGTTAACATGGACAGTTATAAATATCTATCCTTACAAATGCAGAATACAATAGTATAGAAGTGTGGTGGAAATAAGGTAATAGCCTACTGAAGAATCTTCTAACTCCATGCTTCGAGCTCCATCCATATTTCTTCTAACAAACCTGACTACTAGGCTGCCCGGGGAAATTAGGGCACCCAGAGTTTAAGGGATAAGAAAAATAAACTCCGGGTCAATCATGAGACTGGTGTGAGAAACTGAAAATATGAATTTTTGAAAACAAAGGTATCTCATAGGACCACGCCGCACATAAACGCAGAACGGGTTTTCACCTTATGATAACTAAAGACATTTGCTACGTAAAATTATTGTATATTATTTTTAATGACATTCTTTTGAAAATACTTTTCAAATAAACTCATGAAACTTAGCCGAATTGGTTACATTATTAAATTCCAGCATACTAGCTACAAAGTAGGTTCTACGATCAAGTCCAAAGGTACTTATTGGAGAATGGATTTCCATACAATGGCAGGTAAGGAACTACCTTCCGTACTGTACACCTCTAGAGAGATGTACCGATGATCGACGTCTTCGAAACCTATGCACCTGGTAAGACCAGCCTACCCACAGACCCGCCTGGTGGTGGATAGAACCGAATATGACATCACCTCGGTCGTAATCGACCTATCTGTGGCCACAGCATACACAATATTAATTTAAAACCCGACGTTACAACGGGAATAAATATATCTAGAAGGGTGATGACCATACCCTTATTGGCGCGACCCACATAGCCTTACGGCATGCCCTGTTTAAGCCATTAACGGTTGATGAGGCCTGAGGTAGCGATTACCTTTCACATAACACATTCCACTTTGAATGCGACATTGCCATTCCTTAATCACACAACCGATTTCTACAAACGTATAACTCCTGAGCTCGTATGTCTCAGGAAAAGGGTGTAAAGCTTAGAGAAGTTGTCTTCTTTGCTACCAATCAGATGATACGTTCATAGAGACCAATCAATGTAATTACAAATGCAACATCAGACATTTGTCCAAACAAGTTATCCAGGAACAAGACAAACCGAAGGCACTCTCCTACTACATCATGTTAGGGGTTACCCCTAACATTAGTAGCGAGAAGTCCTTGCAACCCGAATATTTTCATAAATGAAGGGACCACCGCTACTTTAGTTATTTGGGATCAAACTAGAATTATCAACAAGTAGTCCTTCCACCATGAAGATCTCCGGTCTTCATCATTCATTGTCTACATCAGGACTTCATTTTTCGAACATGTATATTGGTTCGAAGTGGTTTTCGGATAAGAATTACCCAAATCTGACCCCGGTTCCTTCAAACCAATCATCGATAAAAAGATGTTAAGTGAATAGGGAATTATTCTTTCATTGATTAATTTATTTTTATCAAAATATCTTCTGGAGATATATATTTTTGAAACATTCTTTTCGGTATATACGGAATCATTAAACCTCATTTATCAAATCCTTTGATTACTTAAAACCTTTTTAAATTCCAAATCATTTCATTCTTTTCTTAGGGAAATATTTCCAAATCATTTCATTTAAATATTAACAAAGATTTCTTAATTCAAAAATCAAAATTTTGATTGAGTTAAAACCATGTTATCTAGGATGTTAATCCAAAACCAGTAAATATTAAGTGAGCAGAATCTACAGAAATCATCTAATTCTACTTAATATCAATTCCCGTATTCAACAAGTACTATGGGTGGAATAACGGCGAAATCACCTTTTAAATTCCACGAATAGTACGAATTCCCTCTTCGGGATTTAACACCAAGTATAAGAAGATTATCTCAATAAATTCCAAGTTATTTATATTTGGAAAATTATATCCTTTATACTCTATAAAATTTTGATCCATGTAAATCAAATTTACTATTCCCTTTGTCGGGCTAGTTAGGATAGCCAGGGAGAGCAGGAATCTGGTTTGCCAAACTCAAGCCTAGACACTATCTCTCTATCACCCATAAGGCGATCAAGTCATTTGATCAACTCTAAATCATTTATTATTTAACCATCCCATAAATCCTTTAAATCATCTTTAAAATAATTTATTTATCATTTGAAAACATTTACAAAAGATTTGGAAAAGAGCGGTTACATTTAAAACTATATTTCAAAAGTTATAGAAAAGTGCTGTGGAATTTCTTTTTAAGCTATATTGATCAAAACGATTTTTCTATCATTTGAAAATTCATTTTTTATAACTCAAATCACTTTTAAAACATTTTAAAAGATTTTTAGAATTTATTTCATTTTGTAAACAATTTTAAAATGATATTTTTAAAGAAATCCCTTTATGGATTCCAAATGGCAAAACCGCGATTATTTTCAAAACTTGTTTTACTCGTAATTTAAAGTCTACTAAACCAAATCTCGATCTTTTTCTTTCATTTGAAAACTATGATTATAAGAGTTGAAAATTCTTATTTCAAAGAAATCTGACTCCGAATCCATCGTATAAGTGGATTTAAACTATTACGGCGCGAAATCGCGAACTACCGTTACGCGACACACCTATTTTTACCAATTTTCCATTTTCTTTTCAAACTTCGTTGAAACACTTTTTAAATGTTTATAAAACATTTTTAAATCATTTTAAACCATTTTTTAAGAGGTTTAAACATTTTATATACACCATTTCATTAATAAAAGAAAAGTGATTTCCTTCGTGATTCTCGACGTGTTTAAACGTGACTTGTTAATACAATTAAAAAACAATATTAAACAATCAAACTTGATGATCAAAGCATATTAAACATCCATTTCAAACATCTTATCATCATAAAAATATAATATAAGCAAGAGTTTCTCACATTGATTTTCTATCGAAAAAAGGGCTATAGCTTCACTAACTCGCGATCCGAGCTCACGAACCCCAACAACTTGCCTCTTAGTGTGCTCGACCATTCCACGCCAAACGTGGTGCTCGGCCAAGTATGGATTGAAAAAATGAATTACAACCATCCATTCAGTTATGAAGGAGATATGGTGGAATGAAGAAGATGCATAAGGAGAGGTATTTATAGCCAAGGTTCTTCTCCAAAATATCATGATATTTTGCCCACCCTACATCACCATTCCATCACCACTCTTATGTCACCTCTAATGGCTGAAATGAATCCCCCCATGTGTGTGTACTTAGTGTGTAAGAAGGTTGACATTGAGTTTGCTTAAGTGGTAAGGATGTAACAAATTTCTTAGATATTTTGTATATTTACTTTAAGTAAATTCATAAATGTAAATGGTAAATTCTATATATAGGTTCATGTGCATATGACATGTATATGTGCATATGTATATGTACATGCTTGTTATATATATGTGCACAAGAGAATGAACAATGTTGCGATCACTTCGAACAACTTTCGTTCGATAAACCATTGAAAACTGGGAAACCGATTTTCAGTCACATTTTCACTTCTTAGTTAACATACATATATATGTAAACAAAATTTGAAAATAATTTTATAATCATTATTAATTAATTAAAATTATCTCATTTGAATTATAAAACCATTTAAATTAATATTAACAATTATTTACAAAAATTGCTAGTTTGCCGATAAAGCGATACGAATTTTTATATATTCTCCAAATCAAATATATATCTTTATAAACCCATTATAATTGATTTATTATCACTTTATAGCTATTTAAAATGAATTATTACCATTTAAAACAATTATTTGAATAATTATAATAATTATTATATCATTAAATCTCAATTTAAATTTTTAAATTAATATTTAAATATAAGGGCAGCACTGATAATGTCATAAACACATTTAATTTCCAAAAATAAAATAAATTATTTTATTTCATATTCTTTTTCAATCATAAAAATAAGCGTGTGTATCCAGCTATGTGCGTGACGTTTTACGATTATAGGACTGTTTATCGATAAAACGGTTTCGGCCATTTTATCGGAATATTTCCAAAGGAAATATTTTTGTGGACCTTTTTCCAAAATAAGTTCATTATTATTATTTATCACTTAAAACTGGATTAACTATGAAAAATAATCTATATTTGATATTTAAAATAATTTAAATATCTTTAATTAAAGTGATCAAAATTCGGGTCGTTACATACTTCCCTCCTTGATAGAATTTCGTCCCCGAAATTACCCTAAACAAAAACCCAAAGGTTTTGCCCAAAACATTAATTATTGATCCTACACCCATACGATGTACATTGATCATCCATACACAATATCTGATTCGATCTTCTATTCGAATTCACAACTTTACTTTCGAACTAGTATTGATCCCTCGATCCTTTAGTGCGGACTCCGATCGGGCCTTTTGATCGGAAATTTTTAGTTTTCCTTTCATGGCTCTCAACTATGATAGAAAACTCAAGTATCCAACCACAAAACCTCATCAATGTTCGTCGTCAAGAATCGAGTGATAAATCCTTTTTTGGACTAGTGTAAACACCTCAAAGTTCTGTACTCGAATCTTAGATTAAAATCGTGTGACGAAATGATCTACGTACAACATACGTACTTAATATCTTCCCCCAAAATCTTTATGAAAACATTTCGTAAAACCCTTTTTTTTATTCAAACCTTTTTATAAAGATGCTTCTTTAGATATAATAATTTTAAAAGATTTATTCACCAAAAAATTTCTATCTTCTTTTTGATGAAACCATTTCAATTTAAGTGATAAATTATATTTTATTTCTTAACTCATAATAAACTTCTTATATTATAATTTATTCCCTTTAACCAATATTTAAATGCAATACCTTTGCATCTAATGAAACTTCTTTTATTAGTCAAAACTTACTTTATTAATTAATACTCCTTTATTAATTAAACCTCCCATTATAAATTAATTATTCATTCATACCAGTTTCAATACTTAAAAGTATTCATATACTTATTCAAATGTTTTAAGTACATTCACAAATTACTTAACGAGTTTTACTTATTTTAAAGTATAATCAAAGTGATTTAAACAATTACTGCCCAAAATATTGTTATAATGAACTCCTTTTCATACAACATTTTCTATCTTTTTATAAAAGATTCCAATACTTGTTATTGTCTTTAAAATTCCATTATTAAAGATCTAAATATACCTATAAGATTTCTTCTGAAATGCAATTTAAGGGTTTAAGAATAAATGTTGCTAAAACATCATTCACTACAAACCCAAAACCATTCATTAATAACTATAACCATTTCTTTTAAAGATCAAGCATACCCATGCTTATCAATTAAGATAATACACTTTGATAAAATTAACAACCAACAATTAATTTATTAATAAATGATTCACATTATCCTTTTTAACTTTTTAGAAAATAATATAGATCGAGTAACTCAAAAATGATTCCAAGGAACTGGGCACCACCAATATTATCGCTTATTTCCTTAACAAGAAGGGGAATACTTAAGAGAAGTGTTTACCATCCGAACACATCTCCTGTCCATTTTTAGTTACTTTCGAGCCACTCGAACCAATTAATCATAAGATTATTTTTCGTTTTCAAAATCCCATTTTAGAAATGATACTATTATTATTCCTTTTTCACAAATTATTTGAAATCCCTTTTAAAAATACCGAAATTTAAATTCTTAAAAATTATTTTATAAAGCACGTTTTATAAATCCATTTTATATAATCGGTTATATAAAACTTGTGTAGTTAAAACATTCGGAAGATTCAATGCGGCAGAGGTGCAAAAAGTCATAGCGGGGATACAACGAGGATATAGCGGGATATAGCGGATGACTCTAAAACAACATATAAAACTCATACTTAATGTTTTTACAAATATATAAATAGTAATTAAATGAAAAATTAACATTCAATTGAATTATAATTAATACATAAATAATTTTAATAAAAACTTATGCAAACATACTGTAAATAAATGTAAAACTGTTATATAACATAATTGAATTAGTAGAATATTAGAGTATTTTCGTTTCTGAAAATATATTAAAAATTCAATTAAATAAATTAATTTCATAATTTTTATAATGTATAAATGCCAGTTTTCAATTTATTTCTTTTAAAGTGGATATAGCGGAAATAGCGGAATATAGCGGGAATAATGGGATATAGCGAAAATAGCGAGGCTTAAAGCGAAAAGGCTGTATTTGGGGCTATACTAAAAAATCGTAACGGTAGAAATCCGCTATAAGATATAGCAGGGTTATAGCAGGGTAATAGCGAGGCATTAACTGCACAATATAAAACGTATTCATAAGATTTATTTATCTTAAATAAATTCCTTTAATCTTAAACCAACATTATTATTTATCGAATACCCCATAGTCAAATTGTGAAACTAAATTCACAAGGTGTTTGTATTTAAACTTTTAAATTAAACAACCAATCAATCAATAATAATAAAATTATTATCTTCAAATAACTATATTATTTGAAGAATATTATATGTTTATTTCATTTACAAATTTCCAAAACGAAAATCATTTGTATATATCATTAACAAATACGTGCTCATATAATACTCTCAACTCATTATAGGATATTACTTATCTTATCTCTAATGAGTTACTCATCCTAGGGTATTACTAACCTTATCTCTGATGAGACTTTACCCCTACCAGGCTCAGGTGTTCGCTCAACCCAAGCTTTGATACTAAATGTGACGACCCGATTCTTCAGCCCTCGAAAATCGATACTACTACATCCTCGGTATTCACGTGCCGCAAATCCAAGTGCCAGAGAGGTGGATTATCAAAGGTAAGAAAGAAAATAAAGACAGAACAGAATCTCATACGATTGGAATAAAATATATATTATATATATATATATTTACAGCAGAAATTTTAAATACATTTATCAGAGTTAACATGGATAGTTATAAATATCCACCCTTACAAATGTGGAATACAATAGTACAGAAGTGTGGTGGAAATAAGGTAATAGCCTACTGAAGAATCTTCAAACTCCATGCTTCGAGCTCCATCCAGATTTCTTCTAACAAACCTGACTACTAGGCTACTTAGGGAAATTAGGGCACCCAGAGTTTAAGGGATAAGAAAAATAAACTCCAGGTGATTCATGGGACTGGTGTGAGAAACTCAAAATATGCGTTTTTGAAAACAAAGGTATCTCATAAGACCACGCCGCACATAAACAAAGAATGAGTTTTTACCTTATGATAACCAAAGACATTTGCTACGCAAAATCATTGTATATTATTTTTAGTGACATTCTTTTGAAAATACTTTTCAAAAAATCTTATGAATCTTAGCCGAAATTGTTACGTTATTAAATTCTAGCATACTAGCTACAAAGTAGTTTCTACAATCAAGTCCAAAGGTACTTATTAGAGAATGGATTTCCATATAATGGCAGGTAAGGAACTACCTTCCATAGAATACATCTCCAGAAGGATGTAACAAGGATCGACGTCTTCGAAACCTCTGCACCTGGCAAGACTGGCCTACCCACAGACTAGCCTGGTGGTGGATAGAACCGAATATGACATCACCCCGGTCGTAATCGGTCTATCCGTGGCCACAGCATACACAACCCTAATTAAAAACCCGCCGTTATAGCGGGAATAAATATAAATAGAAGTGTGATGACCATACCCTTATGGGCGTGACCCATATAGCCTTACGGCATGCCTTGTTTAAGCCATTACCGGTTGGTGAGTCCTGAGGTAGCGTTTACCTTTCACACAACACATTCCACTTTGAATGCCACATTGCCATTCCTTAATCATACAACTGATTTCTACAAACGTATAACTCCTGAGCTCGTATGTCTCAAGAAAAGGGTGTTAAGCTAAGAGAAGTTGCCTTCTTCGCCACCAATCAGATGATACGTTCATAGAGATCAATCAATGTAATTATAAATGCAACGTCAGACATTCGTCCATACAAGTTGTCCAGGAACAGGACAAACCGAAGGCACTCTCCTACTACATCCTGTCGGGAGTTTCCCCTAGGATTAGTAGCGAGAAGTCCTTGCAACCCGAAGATTTTCATAAATGAAGGGACCACCGCTACTTTAGTTACTTGGGATCAAACCAGAATTATCAACAAGCAGTCCTTCCACCATGAAGATCTCCGATCTTCATCATTCATTGTCTTCATCAGGTCTTCATTTTTTGAACACATATATTGGTTCGAAGTGGTTTTCGGATAGGAATTGCCTAAATCCGACCCAGTTCCTTCAAACCAATCATCGCTAAAAAGATGTTAAGTGAATAGGGAATTATTCTTTGATCGATTAATTTCTTTTTATCAAAATATCTTCTGGAGATATATATTTTTGAAACATTCTTTCCGGTATATACGGAATCATTAAACCTCATTTATCAAATCCTTTGATTACTTAAAACCTTTTTAAATTCCAAATCATTTCATTCTTTTCTTAAGAAAATATTTACAAATAATTTCATTTAAATATTAACAAAGATTTCTTAATTCAAAAATCAAAATTTTGATTGAGTTAAAACCATGTTATCTAGGATGTTAATCCAAAACCAGTAAATATTAAGTAAGCAGAATCTATAGAAATCAACTAATTCTACTCAATATCATTTCCTGTATTCAACAAGTACTATGGGTGGAATAACGATAAAATCACCTTTTAAATTCCATGAATAGTACGAGTTCCCTCTTCGGGCTTTAACACCAAGTATAAGAAGATTATCCCCATAAAATCCAAGTTATTTATATTTCAAAAATTATATCCTTTATACTTTATAAAATTTTGATCCATGTAAATAAAATTTACTATTCCCTCCGTCGGGCCAGTTAGGATAGCCAAGGGGCAAGAATCTGGTTTTCCAAACTCAAGCCTAGACACTATCTCTCTGTCACCTATAAGGGGGTCAAGTTATTTGATCGACTCTAAATCATTTATTATTTAACCATTCCATAAATCCTTTAAATCATCTTTAAAATACTTTATTAATCATTTGAAAACATACAAAATATTTGGAAAAGATCGGTTGCGTACAAAACTATATTTCAAAAGTTATAGAATAGTGCTGTGGAAAAGTGCTGCGGAAAGTGCTTTTTAACCTATATTGATCAAAACGACTTTTCTATAACTTGGAAATTCATTTTTTATAACTCAAATCACTTTTAAAATATTTTAAAAGATTTTTAGAATTTATTTCATATTTTAAACAATTTTAAAATGATATTTTTAAAGAAATCCCTTTTTGGATTCCGAACTACAAAACCATGATTATTTTCAAACCTTGTTTTATTCGTAATTTAGAATCTACTAAATCAAATCTCGATCTTTTTCTTTCATTTGAAAACTATGATTATAAGAGTTTGGAAAATTCTTATTTCAAAGAAATCCGACTCCGAATCCATCGTATAAGTGGATTTAAACTATTACGGTGCGAAATCGCGAATTACCGTTACACGACGCGCCTATTTTTACCAATTTTCCATTTTCTTTTCAAACTTCGTCAAAACACTTTTGAATGTTTATAAAACACTTTTAAATCATTTTAAACCACTTTTAAAGAGGTTTAAACATTCCATATACACCATTTCATTAATAAAAGGAAAGTGATTTCCTTTGTGATTTTGGACGTGTATTAAATGTGACTTGTTAATACAATTAAACAACAATATTAAACAATCAAACTTGATGATCAAAGCATATTAAACATCCATTTCAAACATCTTATCATCATCAAAAATATAATATAAGTAAAAGTTTCTCACATTGATTTTCTATCGAAAAAAGGGTTATAGCTTCACTAACTCGCGATCCGAGCTCAGAACCCCAACACCTTGGCTCTTAGTGTGCTCGACTATTCCATACCAAAAGTGGTGCTTGGCCAAGCATTGTGAATGAGGTGTAGGACTTTGGATTATTATTGAATTTACCAAAAACTAGACCTAAAAATAGGTCATTTTATCTTTGGTTTTTGGACATTCAACTCTCTGAATTTGGAAATATATTCAACATGAAAGTTTTTGGAAATTCTTTTCTGTACGGTTTCAAAAAAAAAATCATCTAATTTGGATTAGTTTTGAATGAGATATGGTCAAATGAAGAAGAGGCATTCTTGGAGTTACAAAAATCATACCCGAAAATAGGTCAACTTCTAACTGAATTTTGGATGTGTTACTCAAATAATTATGAAAAGTGGTGAAAAGAAAAGTTTTTGCAAATTCTTTTCTCTATATTTCAAAATTCAAAACACTCGATTTCGTTTTGTTATGAGGAAGATATGATCAAAAGAAGAGAGGGAATTCTCGGAACTAAAATTCTGGGCCCAAAAATGCAATGGAAAGAAGTGGGTTTTGAGCATGTCTAAGCTTAGAATATGAAGAAGTGGTCAACTAGAAAGTTGTACCCACTGAAATTTTGAATGATCTAAAAAAAATAATTACAACATTCCGTTCAGTTATGAAGGTGATATTATGGAATGAAGAAGATGCAAAAGGAGAGGTATTTATAGCCAAGGTTCTTCTCCAAAATATCATGATATTTTGGCCACCCTACATCACCATTCCATCACCACTCTTATGTCACCTTTAATGGCTGAAATGACTCCCCCCATGTGTGTGTACTTGGTGTGTAAGAAGGTTGACATTGAGTTTGCTTAAGTGGTAAGGATGTAACAAATATCTTAGATATTTTGTATATTTACTTTAAGTAGATTCATAAATGTAAATGGTAAATTCTTTTGTATAGGTTCATGTGCATATGACATGTATATGTATATGCTTGTTATATATATGTGCACAAGAGAACGAACAATGTTGTGGTCACTTCGAACAACTTTCCTTCGATAAACCGTTTAAAACTGGGAAAACGATTATCAGTCACATTTTCACTTCTTAGTTAACATACATATATATGTAAACCAAATTTGAAAATAAATTTATAATCATTATTAATTAATTAAAATTATCTCATTTTAATTATAAAACCATTTAAATTAATATTAACAATTATTTATAAAAATTGCTATTTTACCGATAAAGCGATACGAATTTTCTTATATTCTCCAAATCAAATATATATCTTTATAAACCCATTATAATTGATTTATTATCACTTTATAGCTATTTAAAATGAATTATTATCATTTAAAAACAATTATTTGAATAATTATAATAATTATTAAATCTCAATTTAAATTCTTAAATTAATATTTAAATATAAGGGCAGCACTAATGATGTCATAAACACATTTAATTTCCAAAAATAAAATAAATTATTTTATTTCATATTCTTGTTCAATTATAAAATTAAGCGTATGTATCCAGCTCCATGCACGACGTTTTACGATTATAGAGCTGTTTATCAATAAAACGGTTTCGTCCATTTTATCGAAATATTTCCAAAGGAAACATTTTTATGGGCATTTTTCCAAAATAAGTTTATTATTATTATTTATCACTTAAAACTGGATTAACTATGAAAAATAATCTATATTTGAATATTTAAAATAATTTAAATAATAAAGTGATCAAAATTCGGGTCGTTACATACTTCCCCACTTAATAGAATTTCGTCCCCGAAATTACCTAAAACAAATACGCAAAGGTTTTGCCCAAAACATTAATTATTGAACTTACACCCATACGATGTACATTGATCATCCGTATGCAATATCTGATTCGATCTTCTATTCGAATTCACAACTTTACTTCCGAACTAGTATTGATCCCCCGATCCTTTAGTGCGGAATTTTTTATTTGGAAAAAATGTTTGGTGATTTAATATGGGATTTGGAAAGAAGAAAACTTTGAAAAGTTTGTAAATATACATACTGATAAGATAAGTATATGATTTGTTTCAAGGCATGAAAAGTAAAATGTTTTGGTAATATACTAACATTGAGATAAGTATATAAATGTTTCTCAAGTATAAAAGGAAATATAAGGGGTTTGGGAATAGTGTTTTGAAAAGATCTTGTGATCGGGTTTTATAAAGTGGTTTCATTAATTAAAGAGAATTAATAAAGGCTTAGTGGATCCCATATTAAACTTAAACCATGATTGGATGTTTGTTTATTTGATAGTTAAATAACCAGCTATCAAATCTGGACAAAACGTAAATTTGGAAATATCTAGGAGAAACATGAGAATTATATGGTACAGTTATCGTCGAAGGTGCTATACCGTCTGTATAAACTCATTTCTTTCTTCTAGGACGAATGATAAGAAAATCCGTCCACAAACGGCTAGGAGGTGAACTCCGCTCTTGTCATTTGTCTGTTTATTTCCTAAAGAACCGGGGTTGAGTTTACCAAAAATATCGAATATTGTTTTGACGAGACCAGGATTGGATATGCTATTTGAAAACCACTTCGATCCAACTCAAGCATTTCGAAATGAAGACACCTTGAAGCATGGGATCGAAGATGGAGCCATTAAAGTGCAAGGGCTGTTTGCTACTAATCCTGAGGGTGGTTCCAAAATGGATGTAGTAGAAGTAGTGCCTTCGGTTTGTCCTTATCCTAGACAACTTGTATGATGAATGCTGGCATTGCATTGACGCTTGGAGGGAAGTGTTAGCATTCCAAGATGGATTACTATTCAGAAAGGTAAATCGTAGCATCAAGCCTCATAACCCGAAGGAATGGCAAAAGCAGGGCATGCATCAGAGCTATATGGTTAGCTACCATTAGGAGCGGTCACCCCATACTAAATGTCACTTTCAGAGTTGGTTTGCGCACAAACACCATGGTAGTATAAGGCCTCGGTGTCAAGGGGGTGAGGTAATCCGGTCTGCCATGTTAAAGGGGCAGCCGGCTTTGTGTTAGCATCAGTGCATTTTCTAGAGGTGTATCATCGGAAGGAAGTCCCTTACCTTGCCATTGTTGGAATCCAATCTCCAATACGTGCCTTACGTTTTCGATTGTAGAGCCTAGTATGTTGGAATGTGAGATGCAAGCATTTCAGCTATTTTATCTATTTACTTTAAACCTAGCCACTATAATACTATCGCTGGATTTTGATATAAAATGTTTTGGTTATCGTAAGGTAAAAACCCATCAATACTTATGTGTGGTGTGGTCTTACAAGATACCCTTTGTGAAAAGTTTTCAAATATAGAAATCAGTTCGGTTGTTACTTCTTATCGTGTTTTAGTCACGCCGGCTTACCAGACTAACCCGGGTGTTATTCCATGTAATGCTTGGGTCAGACCGAGCATGTATTTCCCAAGTTAGCTGGATACTTTGGAGTTGGAGAGGAGCTGGATGGTCAAGCCGTATTTACGTATATTTTTCTTCCGCTGTATTATAGAGTCTGTATGTTTGTCAATGTAAGGACAGGTTTCTATAACCGTCCAAATTTAGATAAGTCTAGTGTACTCTGATGTTGTATATATGAATAAAGATGTTTCCTTTTTGCAAAGATCATTATTGTATTATATATTATTCACTGCGTTGTGAGATTCTGTGTTGTTTAGTTTTCTTCTATCTTCTACCTTCTTCTTTCACCCTAACAAATCGGTATTTCTGGCACTTGAATGCTCGACATATAATACAGTGGTCGTATTAGTGTCAATTTTTTAGGGTCAAAAATCCGGTTCATTATAATAAACCTACTTTTGAATAATGGAGGCCTAATTTAGTTCTAACAGTTGTGTATGGGACGCACAAGAATTCAGAAAGAAGCATGCTTTGGGAATATATAAAAGAAATTACAAGCACTGCATTTATTCCCTTGTTAGTTAACTTTGTTTTATATGAATTGGGCCTAGAAATGATTAAAAAAATGCAGATGGAGATTTTCTTAGCACCACTCAATTTTACGGATTACAGGAAATGCAATATCTTGGTAGTAAATTCACATAGAGAGGGGGAAGAAATTATTAGTGTCATAGAAAAATTGATAGGTCCTATATAAACTATGAGTTTATTTCAAAGTTTTATGATTCTTATTCACAAGTACAAAATCATTCATCAAGTGTTCATTTCCCAACTTTGATTCAACTCATTAAAAATGTTTCTCGGTCCAAAAATATCACTTACAGATTCAATAATGCCTAGTGCAATTTTCAGGGCTATAATGATGTAATAGAAAATGCATGTCTATTTCAATGCAAGGAAATCCTCTTTATATTTTTTGCAGAAGCAAAAGAATAAAAAAAAAGATATAAATGGAATAATAGGATATTATCATTGAAGGAATTGGTTGAAAACTTAAGGGAAAGACAAAACATTTTATATATGAAACTGCTAGAGAATCCCTCAAAATTCAAGTGGCAGAGGAGTACAAGGTAAGCATGTTCAATCTTTTCATCATGGATATATTACGGTGCCTTCATATACCCATAAATATAAAGAGTACCGATAACCACATGGATAGATTATGGTGCCTTCATATCACCAGAAACACACATATAAAAACGGTACCTGAGGCGTATTAGCATGAGGAGTCTCTGGATTTTCCTTATTAACTGTTTGCTTTCCTTTCATATCCTGTAAAGATTGTATTGTTACATATGCAACTAATAATTTGTAAGAAGATGTCACATATTCATTAGCATAGCTAATTAACACTTACTAGCATAATCGTAGTAAGCACCTGTAATTTTGCCTCCAAGCCACTAACTTGGTTTCGCAATGCATGTACTTCACCCAAATTAGCTCGATGAATATGCAACTAAGATGGTACAACCCCAAAACCTAGTCCTCTTACACGTCCACCATGTTCCTGACCAAAAAGCATCGACACTCCATCTTGAGTAATTGATGTTGGTCCCTGAGAACTCTAACTCATGGCATTAGGCTCTTTTATCTTAGACTATAAATTCATAAACAACCAATATTAACCAATTTAAAAAATACTACATTAACAATAACATAAAGCTGCAGTTGATTAATTTTTGTTGCTTATTTCGTATATTTGAACTTATCCTTACTATGCAATCGACAACAACTGAATTCAAGGGTTCTCATAATGGTGTGGGCTTTGCATCACAATTCGTCTCTACCGATATCAGATGTTGCACTTTCTTTTTTTTGCAAAAATAGCATAAGAGCTTAAGAACATACAAGTGATAATAAATAAAAAATGTTTTAGCAATAATCAATGTACGTAAAATGGGATTGCAATATTAAAATTTTGGAACTTGCATCGGTTAAGTTTTTTATATTTTCTTACCATTTCTTCTTCCAATCTTGCATAACCCTTTCTGCTCATGGTATGTGAAAGTTTATTCTTTGCTCTCGTAGCTTTGAATTTTTGGATTGTTTCCTACATAAGATAAATTCAATAAATATGATATAAGAAAATGTAATAAATTTAATAGTTGTAATCAATAAAATAAAAGTAACCACCTTAAACTTTTCCGACAATTTTTCCTTTGCAAAAGCATTCCACTCTTCAGTGCTCTTTATATTATTCGGTTTTAGGTCTGTTACTCTATAAGTAGAGTAAGGACAAGTGGACGCTTTTTTGATAGTTGCAACTAATCTTGATTTCGACTCCTTCCATCGTTGTCCTAATATCATTAACAAGTAATCCTTATACACTTTATCCACCTTGAATCTTGTCTGCACAACAAGAATGCGCGCGCGCGCGTGTGTGTATTAGAAAGTGTGATTATACAACTAAATATTTACTCTAATATTCAAATTCAAAAATAAAAAATTTACACATCATTTTTTAGAGTCCAGAGTTAAAGTGTTCAGACTAGGGTAACGAAACAATCTAGTTTTGAACAGTTTTAAACAAATCAATGTAGCAAAACAAAACAAGTACAACAGATATTAAGATGCAAACCAGGTTCGATCTAAGTGAATATCATTTCAGTTCAAACAAGTGTGCACTTACAGGCCAAAAATACATGTACATAGACTAGAGCACAACACATATATAAGGACACAACTTACTCAAGATAAGAACAGGGTGGTCAAGTGCACAACAAGGTAAGGCACAAGGGACAGGTGCAACAGCAAAAAGATGAAGATATATTTGTTCCAACGCTCACCACAGCTTCACCCACATGTCCTGTCCGCCGATGATGATGTGTCGTCAACAAATAAATGATGAAGATATATGTAACGCAATGATTCATCGCATGTTACAAACCAAACAGTAACCAATATATAATATATATGCCCTTCTTTTTATTTTTTTGGTTTTTAGCTTTCATTTTTTGACCCACTTTATTCAGCTTTTGAAGCAACTGATGTTGGGAGGAAAGAAAGGAAAATGGAATGGCCCTCACTCACTAATCATTTCACCGCACTTTATTGGATAAAACAAATAAAAGAGCAGGCTAATATCTATAGGAAGAACAATTTTTACTGAATGTTATCAGTATGTTCCATTTATAGGAAGAGCTGTTGATTATTTTGTTTAAATATCAATTATTGTGGAGAAAACATGATGTGAACAAACAAAATATTTCCATTTTCTATTTACAGCTCTAAAACATAATATCATGTTTTTTCCTACCATTAGGAAAAACTATGGTATGCTTTTCATTTCTGAAAGAAAATTACAACTTCAAAGTTATACTCTACTTTCTTATTATAAAAGAAAATAAATAGTACATACAAACAAATACAATCAAATAAATATTGTTCAATAGTATGATAATACTGTTTCTATCTCTATATCACTTGAATAACATGGTATAACGTCTATGTTATATCTTAACTTGAAACTGCTAGTAATCAAGCCAAAACTAAGAAATCAAAGTTTAATTGGCAAGCTAACATCCTCTATTCCCAAACCCAATCAACTGATTAGAAAGATCATGCTGGAAAAACAATGCCAATATATATTATAATTTAGTACCTGAATACAAGTCCATAGATCATCCCTCAGTTCGTCATCGACTTTCTTCCATTCACTAATGGTCATAGGCACCATCTCTGCTAGAGTACCAATATATGATGACAAATGCTTGGAATTGAGACCTATGGCTTGTCCTCGTTCATTAAACTCTACTTTCAGCTTCTCACCCGGAAACCTAGCAAATGATTTCAACATTGTCCTCCCTCTTTTTTTAATAGGTTTCTTCAATATATAACCTTTACTAGAATCTGATGGAAGCTGGCTTGGAGCGACATCTGAGGGGGTTGAAGTATGTCTAAGGTTGCTTGCGGGTGGAGGTGGAGGGGGATGTATGGACACGACTGCTAGTGGGTGGAGAAGGAGGGGGTTGTATCGGGTTTGTGGTATGGACAAGGCTACTAGTGGGTGGAGAAGGAGCAGGCTGTATCGGGTTTGTAGTATGGCCAGGGTTGCTTCTGGGTGGACGAGGGGGCCGTATTGGGTGTTGAGTATGCTTTCGAGGAGATCGTCTTTAAGCACAATTTAAATCCCAAAGCGAATTAGCAACTTCAAAATTGTCACCTTGGATTTCGTTGATTCTAACACCACCAGCCCTCTCATCAGCAGCACGAACAACTGCAGGTGCAACTAGACTTTGCCTCTTTGCTTGTTTGATCGCTGTCTTAGAGCTCTAAAATATCAAAATCTGAAGTCAGTGAAATAAACGCTGATAAAGAGTGCCACCCAACATGGCTAATAAAGCATACCTTATGCTAGTGACAATATATTTATTTCATTAATTAATTATAGGATCTCACCCATCTGGTTACGTATGGCTATTATGTGCTACTTCTACTTTAATCAATTATTCTTTGGAAAATACATATATATTACAATCATACAACCAAATTCAAGACTAGATGATAATTAGTTCATCACCATCTTTGATATATACAATTATCAAAATATATTTTTGTACATGAAAGTAATGGACCACCGTCCTATATAATTTTAACATGTGAATGGTATAAAGCAATCATCGCAGAAAAAAAATTCAATAGAAGAAGGCTGGATATGATTACTGATGAAAGACAAAACTAAAAATACTTAGAATACAAAAAACAAATTCTCTAAATAACAAAGCTGGCTTTTAGAATTATAACATGGCGTCTAATTTTAAAAGGCTAGTGTTGTTGTGTAGCATAAGTAGCTTTTTGAGAATTTTTTACTATATATGAAGTATGATATTGACATTATGTATAACTATACAGATAATTGACAGTAGCAATTTAACTTTGTATAAATTCAATTACCACAATTGCCAATTGTATTTTCTAATTTCATGACAAATATACGAACTATTACTATATTGCAACTTTATGAGCTATAAGCATATAACTATGAATTGTATATTCAAATTGCATGACAGTAGCTTTGCATTAGATTACTTTATAGATCATGATTAGTATTTTGCATTTAGTCATTGTAATGTGAACTGTTCTTTCATGTGGATCTGATCTGTTGTTGCATATGCTGCTACTTAAGTGGTATTTTGTTGCACTCACTGTTATGCTGTATAAAATAAGGTTAAATGTTTGGTTAAATGGATTTATATTAAAGTTGTTGAACTCTTATTTGTCTGTATATTGATGTATACCAGTCGGATCAGGCACATTAATCTAAGTGTCCTCGTAGAGAAATAACGTTATGTATTCTCTGTTTCGTACTTCAAACGGTTCATAAAAAGCTGATCATGCTTCGCCTCTTAAAAGGTTTTCAAAAATCATTAGTGTGAAGTAATTTTCTAGAAATAGTTTTAGTGCACAACAACCAGCATTATATTATAAATAAATTAAAAAAAATAGAGAAATGAGTGCATGCAACTGGAGTGGCATACATATATTGTCACTTTTTAATTAAAAAATGGAGCAGTTTTTGAGATATTGAGAAAAGAAATACAAGAAGAAGAATAAGAACGACAAAAGCGAAGAAGATTTTAATCAATTATTCTTTGGAATTGTTAAAGGAACTAGGATGAATATCGTTCTTGGATTATATTCAGTTTAATAGACATTCTCCTTATCTTTAGAGAATAATAACAAGACAACAATAAATAACAAGATAAAACAGGAAATCACAAAGAAAAGTGCCCAGAGCAAAATTTTGAAAGTAAATTTAGAGTTTAGAGACTCGTGTTATACAATTCTTTTTAATTTTTACATAGGTCTTTAGTTTTGTATAAAATTTGTATATATGTACAGTATACTAGGTAAGTTTATTTAATTTAAGTGATATATGATAAGTAGCGAATATATCCACATACTCTCAACATGGTATGTTTTACAAAATCAGCAAATAAACTAGTAACAAGTACCTAATATTAATGTTTTTTTACTTGAACAAGTATTGAGATGTACTTATGCCACTCAAGTGAAATACATGAGTCAAATAGGTGCAGTCGAGGTGAATTGATGCAAAGATGATGTGTACCTCATGCAAAAGTTAAGAAGTGAGATAAAGACAACTAAACAAATGTAGATCAGAAGCTAGACTAGTGCAAAACTAATGTAGAATGATGTTGAATGGGTGTAGCATGATGCAGCTAGTAGAATTAATGTTGAACTAAAGTTATACTGCAAAATCAACACTCAAGAAACCATCAGACTAGAAAACCAACCTCAACAAATCATACATAATAGTTATACTGCAAAATCGACTTCCTATCGATACATTATAAAATAGACATATAAAATAAGGTATTTTGAACACCTCTTCGTCATGTTACTCTATCTTCCCCATTGATACTACAAGTTCACTCTTCTTATACTAAGTGATCGACCTATAAAAAAACATAATAATTTACAAAGAATTAGAACATCACACTAAATATAGTACTACTTTATAACAACCATGTACAAAATAAAATAGACATGTAAAAACCACGTATGATATGAAATAAAATTACTTTGATACATGTTAAGACATCAATTTATGCAAATCATTAAATCCATGTGATACATAAGATTTTTTAAATATAGACGTACAAACTCTGTCATTTTAGTCTAACACATACAAAAAAAATTAATATTTTACATTATTGTTTAACCATATAACTACACATTTTATGATATATATAACCATGCATAAAATAAGAAATCAATAAAGTATGCTTATTTCATACCAAAATGCCATCACGATCCTTTCTTATGTAACTTTCATCCCCATTATCTATGTCTCTATCATCAAGTAGTGACTCATCTGGTGGTTTACTAGTTGACTCTTCATCCTCATCATATTTTTCCAACTCATGAAACCCTCTAGAGGGTGCTCTCAACACAACATACCAATTTGAAGAACTACGTTCTCTAGAGAAGAAGACTTGCACGGCTTGTGTTGCTAAGATGAAAGGGTCGGTTACAAATTGATTTTGGTACTGATGTAAATTGACTTATGTAAATCCATCTTCAACCTTAACTCCACGATAGATATTTGCCCAATCCAACTTAAACAAGGCAACTCGAAATTGACGATAATCCAACAAGAAAATATCATGCAAGACACCATGATATATTACCTTCTCAATGGACTCATTTACACAAACAATACATGCTTCAATGGAAACGCCACTATTTTGTGTAGCCTTCTCGAAGTCTTTCATATGAAAACGTCGACCATTAATAATATAGCCAGAATAAGAAATTATTTATGAACGTGGTCCGTATGAAAGCCATTTTATATGCTGCTAACATTGGATACACGTCTATCATCTTTAACCTAGACAAGTATAATATATTAATAAAGATTTATGATGATGTAATCTTTTCATCGTTAATAGTTTTTTTAAATATTACTTTCAACCTTTTTTTGAAACTAATAACTAAAAGTCTCTGAACGCAACTTTGAAAGTTCCAAATCATCTTGTAAAAGATTAGGATGAAAACATTTCAACTCCTCTTTGTTCATTCTGCATACATAAATGTAATTAAAGATCTAATTTATTTTATAGATCATAGTTGAGTTGAACTTATACTTACTCTATATACGGCTTTACTTCTTCCGTATTAAACAAGATGTATCGATGAGCAACACTAATCACCTCCTCGACGACTGTCATAGGTTTTCCTTTGGAAATAGGATGACCCTCGAGTATAAAATCACTTTGTTCCACTTCATTTTTTTTCCTCTCTCCAATCTGTAATGCATCTTTAATATATCCAGAGCAATATTTCATGCATTCTTCAGCAGAATAGCACTCAGCAATGTACCCTTCAGGCCGTGCTTGATTTTTAATATACCCCTTTAATATTTTCATATACTTATAACCAAAATGCATAAAAAAATTACTTTCATAACTGCATATACTATTAACCACTTCTAGTACTCACAATAAATTTTACCTCTCAAATGGGTAAACCCATTGATATTGGACCAGCCCAAAAATCCTTGCTTCCCTCCCTAAATGTATTGTCAAGTGAATCATGATATCAAAAAAGGAATAGGGAAGAACCTCTGTAGATCACATAGTGTTAATGCAACCTGATCTACTTTATCCCTATTAAGCAATCTTTGGCATGTGTCATTATAAAATGAACATAGTCGTAGTCCTTAAAGGTAGAAATCCTCTGCATCAAAACATGATAATCATGGGACTTAATACTTGAAACCTTGTCTTGTTTTGCAAAACATATCCCAATATTTGAGCTATATCCATCAGGCACTTTAAAATTCTTCATTTTACTGTAAAAGATCTCCTTTTATTTATCAGTTAAGGTGCATAGCGCGGTTGGGAGAAATGCTTTATTTCTAATGTCTATGGGATACAACTTTTTTCTAATTCCCATCGCTTCTAGATCTTGTCGTAATTTGTGGCCATCTTTCGATTTTCCTTTGATATAAAGCAATGTACCAAGAATACTATCACCAATAATTTTTTTCAACATGCATCACATCTAGATTATGCCGTAAAGGGAGTGCCTAAGAAATTGACAAAACACATATGACTAATAACAATAAAGTACTAAGTAGCAAACTTGAAAAGAAAATGAAAAGCAATTTGTTTCTAGTCAAATTTTACCTTCCAATAAGGTAAATCAAAGAAAATGGACCTCATTTTCCATATTTCACATCCTTTTTTCATCTCAGTCGTCCTTTTCCTTTTCCTTTCATCTTTCTCTTCCTCTTATGATTTTTCCCCCAATCATTACTAATATCTTGAACATCGTCAAAGATTTGACCCGTCGAAACTTCTGGGGAACCACTCCTTTCGAAACTATTCAAAATCTTTCGAAAGCATAAAAAACTCAACTCCTTCGAAAGCACTTGGGTTCAATTTAAAAACTGTGGAAAACACCTTTCGAAACCATAAAAGTTATCTCTGTCAAAACCATTTGGGTTATACTTCAATCAAAAGAAAAAGAGTCCTTAAATCATTTAAGTCGAAAGCACCTGTTTCGAAACCATTTCCTAAGTAATGAAGTGATGGTGTCAAAACCATCCCTTCAAAAGCATTAGTGAGGTGGCCAAAATTTAGAAAACAAAAGAACCTTTCAAAACCATCTGGATCGAAAAGTAGGAAGCGACAACTAAAGCCTTCGAGTCAGTCGAAAGATATCATTTAAAAACAAAGGCGCAACCCAATTGAAATCATTCTTTTAAACTATTTGACCTAGTCGAAAGCTAAATAAGTCAAATGCATCTTTGTCGAAAGCAAGTAGGCGCATTTTCCTTTAAAACCAAAACAATGCTTTAACCCCTTCGAAACCCACTAATTTCGACTCTATACCTTCCGCCTTCTTCCAAGTCACTACGTACCAATTCCCTGATATCATGTGCATTGGTTTCGACTGTGTGGAGGGGAAGGGATAAAGGCCGAACCTGATGCCGAAAGCTTCGAAATAGTGAAAAACCTATTTATTTGTACTTTAAAACTATTCCCTTTGTACTTAACCTGCCTTATTTGTCTAAATCTAATTGGTTGCAAGATTTCTCTTTTCAAAATGTTGCCGATTGTCCAGATTTATCAATTTAAACACTTTTACAAAAAGCCCCTTCTCCACCTTAATTATATAAAGCATTTAAGTCTCATACCTTAAATAATTTTATATAACCATTAAAACACTTAGGAAAAATCTACAAAAATTCCAAAAAACGACCTTTTAATTGTTTTCTAACATATATAAATTTCAGACCTAAACAATTAATTATTTACCCGTAAATAATTTATAACCTGATATCATTTTCTTTACTAGAAAATTCATATTAATTCCATGAAAATAAGTCAAACAAAAGGTAAAACATACCATCAAATAAGTCAGGATAAGTATCTATAATTCTGCTCTCAACCTCCCAAGTACAGTCCCAGTCATCGTCACTCCACTGGACTTTGACTAATCTGACTGTCTTGGTTCTAAGCCTCTTCCCATCTCTCGCAACAATGCGAACTGGCTTCCTCACTATGGTCACGTCTGGGTCTACCATTAAATCATCTAGCATAGTCGGTGCAATAGCAGTCTCCGAGTCTCTAACGCACTTTCTGAGATGAGAAACATGAAAAACATCGTGGAAACATACCAAACTGCTCGGTAACTCAGCTCTATATGCGAGTTTCTCGGTCCTCTCAAGAATAGGAAAAGGTCTAACAAATCTCGGTGCCGACTTTCCTGATCTCCCAAATCTGATCACACCTTTCATCGGCGACACCTTGATGAAAACCTGATCCCCAACTGAGAACTCTAAGTCTTTCCGTCTCTTATCTGCAAAAAAATTCTTCCTAGATTGAGCCTCCTTCACTCTAGTTCGAATTGCCTCAATCTTTTCTACAGCATCTCTAACCAAATCTGGACCAAGAATCAACCTATCCCCAGTCTTCAACCAACAAATAGGAGATTTGCATGGCATTCCATACAAAGCTTCAAACGGTGCCATCCCAATACTAGTCTGATAACTGTTGTTATACGAAAACTCGACTAGGTGCAGATGGTCGTCCCATGATCCCCCAAAATCTAGAACATAAACTCTTAACAAATCTTCCAAGATTTTGTTAACTCTTTTCCTTTTTCCATCTGTCTACATATGGTAAGCGGCACTGATCCTGAGCTTGGTTCCCAAAACTTCCTGCAGACTCTTTCAAAATTCGCTAATGAATAAGGAATCTATATCACTAACTATACTACTAGGAACTCCATGTAGTCTAACCACATTCTTCATAAACAACTTTGTTAAACAGGTGCCGTCCTGGTTGACTTAACTATAATGAAATGGGCACTCTTGGTCAATCTTTCCACTATGACCCATATACTTTCATTTCCTCTGTTCGACCTTGGCAACCCGTCAATAAAGTCCATAAATATAGAATCCCACTTCCATAGTGGAATATCCAATGGCTGAAGAAATCTACTTGGTTTCTGGTGTTCGGCCTTTGCATGCTGGCAATTCAGGCACTACTTTGCACATAAGTCAATATCCCACTTCATATCTTCGTAGAAGAAACTCCTCTTCGTATCCTGATACATCTTTGTACAACATGGATGAATGGTGAACTTCGAACAATGGCATTCCTCCAAGACTTCCTTTCTCATATTTCCTACACTCGGAACACATAATCTTCCTTTCTTTCTCAACAACCCATTATGGTCAAGACTGAAATCTTTCAAGTCATTGCTCTCGGTTCCTTCCCTTAACTTCCTGGTCCGTTCAGCTAACACTGGATTCTCCATCTGTTTAGAAGCAATCCTTTCGATCATCACTTGTCGAACTTCCAGACAAGATAATACAACTGTATCTCCACTAGACCCAGCCTCGAATCTCTACTGCACCATGCAATCTGCTAATGCTTTCAAATCTTTCCACTCAGCAATCATCGCTAATACTGCATTCTGATGTTTCCTGCTAAGTGCATCTGCAACCTTGTTGCCATTCCCTGGTGTGTACTCAATCCCAAAATCATAAGTGGCTATAAACTCTAATGAGCTCTATTGTCTCATGTTTAGCTCCTTCTGAGAAAACAAATACTTCTGCGACTTATGATTTGTATATAACTCAAACCTTTCTCCCAAAAGGTAATTTCTCCACACCTTCAAAGCAAAAATCACTTTACCTTTCTACATTGGTACAGCTCTTAATCCTGTTCCATACGGATCGGTATAAACCACCAAATCTTGATTCCCCTCTGGAACAACCAACACAAGTGCATGTGTCAATAAGTGTTTCAAACTCTAGAATGCTTCCTCACACTTATCGGTCCCCACATACTTTACATCCTTTCTTGTCAGCTTGGTCATCGGTGCTGCTATCCATGAAAAATCCTTAATGAACCTCCGATAATAACCAGCCAACCAAGGAAACTCTTTATCTCAGTTACTATCTCAGGTCTCTTCCAACTATTCACTGCCTCAATCTTAGTCAGATCTACTGACAACCCTCTTTCTGAGACTACATGACCAAGAAAATTCACTTCCTTCTTCCAGAAGTGACACTTCGAAAACTTTGCGTTCAGTTGATGCTGCCTCAACGTCTCAAGCACCACTCTAAGATGAACTTCATGCTCTCTTTCATTTTTAGAGTATATCAAGATATCATCTATGAAAACCAATACAAACCTATCCAAGTGCTCTTGGAATAGTTCATCAAATCCACAAAGAAAGTTGGTGCATTTGTTAGCCCAAACAACATAACCAACCATTTGTACGACCCATATCTGGTTCTGAATGCCATCAAAGGTACATTATTCTCTGCTATCCTAAGCTGATGGAAACCTGTTGCCAGATCCAACTGGGAAAATACCTTAGTTCCACTTAACTGGTCGAACAAATCATCAATCATGGGCAATGGATATCGATTCTTTATCGTCTTCTCATTCAATTTACGATAATCGATACATAGCCTCAACGATCCGTCCGGCTTCTTAGCAAACACTACTGCTATACCCTAATGTGAACTACTCGGCCTGTTAAAACTCTTGCCTTCCAGATCCATCAAGTGCACCTTCAACTCCCTCATCTCTATAGGGGTCATCCTGCTTGGCGACCTACTCACTGGTTTTGCTACTGAAACCAAATATATCTGAAACTCAATGGCTCGTTTCGGTGGCAATCCTACTACAGGCTCAAAAATATCTATGAATTTACTAACCACAAAAACTCAGCTCAGCTCATCATCTGATTCCATAACACCCAATAAAGGAAATAGCTCACCGCCAGAAACTTTTATGGTATAAACAATCCTGTCGCTACAATCAGGGTGTCTAAGAGATATTTTCTTATCCTGGCAAAATATCCTAGCATCGTACTCACTTAATCAATCCATACCAAGAATAATTCCGAACCCCACAAAATCAAATACATGCAAACTGCAAACAAAAGAATGGCCAAACAGGTCAAACTCTAATTGGTCACATCTCAACCCTAGAGTTTCATACCCTCCTATTGGATTTGCAACCCGTAACGAAGTAACTAAATATGTGGGTTCAAGGTTAAGCTTATCTATCAAACATCTAGATTTAAAAGAATGCGATGCACTAGTACCAAATAAAATGCTAACAGATGTACCATGAATCTGAAGCGTACCTCACAAAACTGCCTTTCCTTTCTCCTGAGCTGTTGGCTTCGAAGTAGCAGGCTCCAATGCATACACCTTTCCCTTTTCATCCTTAGCGGGCTCCTTGCACTGGTTCTTATAGTGGCCTTTCTGGTCACATTTGAAGCACCTGAAATTCTTCCTCCTAGCCATATCCTTTGCCTTTCCAGCACGACACTCATTAGCAAAGTGCCCCTTCTTATCGCACTTGAAGAAGACAATCTTAGCTTCCCTTTCTTAGCTTCACCACAATTCTAAGCATCTTTCTTAGGAAAGAACTTCCTCTTCTAGCCTTGCCCAACCTGGACCTCATTAGCCTTACTCTTTTCTAGAGAATCAAGAATCTCCTCGTGCGTTAAAGCCATCTCCACAACGACATCAGAAGGATCTCTAATATGAGGTAATGTAGCCCTAGCTAAATCAGGCTTCAACCCCGGATGAACTTCTCATTCCTCTTCATCACAGTGTCTATTGAAGCATACCCATACCTAGCCAACTCCTCGAACCTTCTGGCATACACCAAAATAGACATCTCCCCCTGCTCTAACTTAGCAAACTTTCTTATCAGAGCTGAATGTGCCATAACATACACGACCCTCTCTTGGAACCTCCTTCTGAAACCTTCCTAGGTCTTAGTCTCCTCATCCACCGCCACAGTCACACTATTACACGAAAATAAAGTAGCTCCTTGAAGCTATCTAGATGCCAACCTCCTCTTCTGCTCATCATTGAGCCCCAAATCTCTAAAGATTCTCTTACAATCAAGTAACCAGTTCTTCGCCTCAATGGCATCCTCCATTCCAATAAATGGCTTTTCTCTAAGCTTAGTGTAATCTCCACTCATCTTAGCAAAATGGTTAACTTTTGGAACTTCCGGAACCCCTTCTCCTGCAGAATTTCCTCCTAACACTCCAGCTGCAACAATTGCCTGCATCATATTCCTAAAAAACTGATACATAGCTTCCATTCCAACTTGCGGGACCTCAACACCAAGATCTCTGCTTGTGCCTGACATTGGGTTCTCCTAGCATTAGGTCTGGCATTCCCTCCGGTGCCTTCCCCTCTTGGGTTAACTCTTCCTCTTCTACCATCCATATCAGTTTCGAATCTCATGAGATACAGAAAGATAAACTAATCAAAGACATGAGACTAGAGATACCATATACCATTATCATAGCGTTACCCCAATCTTACCCTAATTCCTTAGGATTATGTTTTCAAAACCATTTTTAGTTAAAGTTTTCTCATGAACTTATGTTCTAATACCAAGTTGTAACATCCAGTATCTAGAGGCCAAACGCTAAGCACTACAGATGCTGCAGTCGTCTATAGTATTAACTTCTGGTGAGAAAATACAGTAATGCTAATGGTATCCATAATATCAGAGGAACTTGAATATGAACAAAATCACAGATTATAAAAACAACATTTTGCTGATTACATTTAAAAAAAATATCATATCCAAGTTCCATAATCCCATGAACGTTCCCAAGTAATGATCAAATATAATTTACAATAATACGCCAAGAGCGACATATGGCATGCCCCTTGGTTGATCAGAGAAAATATAGTCATACTGACTTAATATACACAGCAGAAAATAAGTGACGTAATAATCTAAAATTAGCTATCCATCAGCCACCTGCTCGTCTTCGGAAGCTTTATACGTCTAAATATGGAAACCTGAAAACCTCAACCCTCAGCCTATTGAAATCAATTTTGAGTACCCAAGAGTTTAAGGGGAAACAAAATCTTCGAGTCAGACATAAAGCCTAGTGTGAATAATTCTATTACATCTCGGTTTACTGATATTGAGTGAGACCATGCCATTTAGTGGAACGTGTTTCCCCTTAGAAATATCCTTTTTCAAAACATATATTTTGCAAATCCTTTCATGCAACCAACTGGTTAATCAAACTGATAATGATAAAAAATAATTGCAAGGTCTGTTATGCTACAAACATGTAATAAATGGACTAACCGTCCGAAATTTGGGCTGGCTGCCCTCAACTGGACTAACTGTCCGCAATCTAGACTAACTGTCCTCAACTGGGCTAACTGCCCTTTGGCTGACTCGGGCCTACCAGATACCATATCAAATAGTCTAAGCAACTGTTAGACGAAACATCTAGACGGTCTGTCCTTAACTTACATCTCCAAGGATCAACTGATCCAAATGGTTTTGTGGCTTACTAATAACCTACGTCTATACATAAATATTTCATTCTGTGTGTAACCAACATTTTAGTCTTACCTATGACTAAGCCCTACACACTAGAATTCTAGACTAAATTAGCTAGGGGCTAATAGCTAATGTGCATAGAGCACGACCCTAAACAAGTCCTATCTGGTCTTCTTATTTGAGTCATTACCTGAGGGTTAACTACCCTTTAAAATTTTCCTTGAAAACCTTTTCAAAATGATTTGGTCCTTTAAATCATATATATACAAGGAAAATATATCTTTAGCTTTACTTTGAGCTATTTTGCCATGATATATATATACTTCACTAAAAATAATGTTGATGATATTCAATAAGGATTACCTATCCTTTTAAAATAAGTTAAAGTCTTTTTTAACTTGAAAACCCTTAGGCTATTCTGCCTATTTAACATATTCGAAACCTTTGTTTAAAACCTTTAAACAAGCCTTTCGAAACCCTTGAAAGTAACTGTTTCGAAACCACTGAAAGTAACTCTTTCGAAAACCAATAAAATTCTTTCCTTCGAAAGCTTTAAAATATTAGACATCTTCCTTTAAAACCTTTTAAACCTTCCCTTTCGAAAACATAAGAAAAAACTTTCTTTTTCAGCCCTATCGAAACTTCTGGGGAACCACTCCTTTCGAAACCATTCAAAATCTTTCAAATGAATCAAAAACTCAACTCTTTCGAATGCACTTGGGTTCAATTTAAAAATTATAGAAAACACCTTTCGGAACCATAAAACTTATCTCCTTCGAAACCATTTATGTTATACTTAAATCAAAAGAAAAGGGGTCCTTAAATCATTTAAGTCGAAAGCATCTGTTTCAAAACCATTTCCTAAGTAATGAAGTGATGGTGTCGAAACCATCCCTTCGAAAGCATTAGTGAGGTGGCCAAATTTTAGAAAACAAAAGAACCCTTCGAAACCATCTGGATCGAAAAGTAGGAAGTGGCAACTAAAGGCTTCGAGTCAGTAGAAAGATATCATTTAAAAACAAAGGTGCAACCCAATCGATATCATTCTTTTAAACCATTTAACCTACAACTAAGTCTAAAGCATCTTAATCGAAAGCAAGCAGGCGCATTTTCCTTTAAAACCAAAACAATGCTTCAACCCCTTCGAAACCCCTTGGTTTCGACTCTATACCTTTTGCCTTCTTCCAATTCACTACGCACCAGTTCCCTGATACCATGTGCATTGGTTTTGACTGTGTCGGAAGGGAAGGGATGGAGGCGGAACCTAGTGCCGAAAGCTTCAAAACAACGAAAAACCTATTTATTTGTACTTTAAAACTATTCCTTTTGTACCTAACCTGCCTTATTTGTCTAAATCTGATTGATTGCAAGATTTCTCTTTTCAAAAGTGCTGCTGGCTTTCTAGATTTAGCAATTTAAACATTTTTACAAAAAGCCCCTTCTCCTCCTTAATTATACAAAACATTTAAGTCCCATACCTTAAATAATTTTATATAACCATTAAGACACTTAGGAAAAATCTATAAAAATTCCAGAAAATCACCTTTTGTATGTTTTCTAACATATATAAATTTGAAACCCAAGAAGTTAATTGTTTACCCATAAGTAATTTATAACTCAAAATACCATTTTCTTTACTAGAAAATTTATATTAATTCCATGAAAATTCAAAAAATTCTAAAAATTGAAACCCATCTTTAAAATATCATTTTAGATCTTCATAAAAATTCGCAAGGAAATTGGATGTCATTTAATAGGGTTTCCATATCAAAACATGTCATAAAACCTATATGAACAAGCATAAATCATCAACAAGTATATATAATCATTCCATCATTCAAAAACATGGCAAATATATGCCAAATACTTCAGACTTCATCTTAAAACTAAAACAAAACAAAAATGAGATGTAAACATTATTCACCTTAGCTTTAGAGATTAAATGAGCTTGAAATTTGGATGAATTTGATTTGAATTAGCTTTTCCTTTAGCTTTTCTTAATTCTTCTTCCCCTTTTCCTTGTTACCGGAGGCCGGCCTCTCATTTTAAAATTTTCAAAATGAAATGAACGTGTAATCTAATACACGCCAAGGTTTGGAAGATACAGGAATGGCATCTTTTCTATTTTACCCTTCCTCTTATGAATCTTAAATCTTCTTTTAATTCTTTAGTTAAATGGCATGGCTACCCTTAATTAAAATCAAATCTCAACCCTCTAATCAACACATTATTTTATTTTATTTGATTTGACTAATTATATCCTAAATAATGTTACCAAAAATCTAGGGTGTTGCACAAATAAAGGTTTCGGACCATTATACCCTTTATTACTATAATTGCCCCATTAGAAACATTCAAACCATCTCTGTCGATGGTAACCTTACATCCCACGGATGCTAGCTGCCCTAATGTTATCAAAGACTTCCAAAGATCTGTTACACAACGACCCAATGACCCAGGATTATGTACCTGGATTAAAGCTGGATAGTCTCTTCTTCAATGACCCAATTTCATACAATGATGACACTTTTCATCTTTAAACTTACTACACCAATGGGGCTTCTTCGAAGTAGAACGACCCCTAAAATTCTTGTTCATCGTCTCCGTTCTTCCTCTCTCTAAAAACAAGCATGAAGTATTATCACTTTCTCCACTGCCATCTCTTGAACCTAAACCCTTCGTCTGATATCTTATCTCCTCACTAAGAAAAATTGTCTATACATCGTCCAACACCAATGTTTCTCTACTATAGATAAGGCTATTAACGAAAAGAGTGAACTGCTTTGGAAGCAAACATAACAGAACTATAGCTTTCTATCCTTCATCAATCTTCAAATCAACTGACTTCATCTTCATCAACAGGTTATCAAATATACTCAAATGTGCTTTAACAGGAGAACCTTCCTTCATTTTATAGGTGAAGAAAGTCTTCAACAAGATCAATCAGTTGGTTAAAGATTTCTTCATGTAGAGGTCTTCCAACTTTTTCCAAATTCCTCTAGCGATAGTTTCCTGACTAATTTCAAAAATAGTATTTTTACCCATAACAACTTGGAATGTAGTATAGCCCATTCTTCCATCTTATGTTTCTCTATAATGGATATAACTGGATCTAAATCCTCTAAGTCATAAGCCACGTTGTGGGCACGATTTCTTCTTAGAAATGCCTTCATCATCCACTGCTACTTCTCAAAATATCCTTCTCCGTTCTACTTCTCTATCGATAACTATGAACCCGAAGACAAGCACATTGTCCCAGTGGTTAAGTGATTCATCTTTGGTGCGAGAGGTCACAAGTTCGAAACTTGCGTAGCGTGATTTGAACGTTTATTGACATGTGATATGTTGTCTCAGCGACATGTTGTATATAAAGTACCATTTCAAAAAAAACTATGAACCTGAAGCTACGTAAGAACCTCTAATATACGGAGCAACCACTGGTGCCAAACTAGTCTCTAATGTATTATCTTCACCTATCATTCTACCCAATACCTTTTATGCAACAACAAACCTGAATGCTCGGCTACCATTTATAAAGGGGTGAAATTCCTTTGTAGTGGAAAAACCTAATTATAGGATCGTGCAATGGTGCGGTAAAACAAATAGATCGATCAATTCTTCAATCAGATGACAGCTATTCCAAAAACAATAGTAAATAACTATAAAAGAGAAAAGGCGACAGATAAGATTTATAGCGGTTCACTATCTTCGTGATAGTATATGTCCATTTTGGGGAATATGAGCTTTATTACTTTCAGTAAACAAGAGAGATTAAGAAGTATAATAAAAGTCCCTAATTTGATTAATTAAGGTTATAATTTATTTTTCTTTATTGACTCGTATTATTTTTTCTGAGTTATGAGGATAATGAACTCCATTAGTCTACCCCTTTATTTATAGTCTTCTCCAAGCGAAGATATGGAAAATTTTAAATAAGCTAAAATTGTAACTAAGGAAAGTTTCCATAAATTCCAAAATTGCAAATTAGGAAAGTTTACATATATTTGAATCACACAAAAAATTCAACACCAACACATGGAAAAAGAAGAGTTATAGGAAAATGTGAAATGAAAAGACTTTAGAAGAATCCACATGTCATGATGAGAAGAAATGAAGTGAGAAGCAATGAGAACAAAGAATGAGAGACTCATCTTTGATGTATTGTATAGATATGATAGAATAATAGAAAACAAACATACATAAAAACTCGCTTACAGTCCAACTCACACTAACACAAATACATAATAGGTGAAATAACCATTAGTTATACTAATTAAACATCAACACATTGTTACACAGAAGTGTCATAACAATATAATAAGTTACCTATAGGAATGACCATGAAACTGTGTTGTTATAAATGGCAGACCTGTTGGCAGTTTCAGAGGTAGTAAAGGAATTCGTCAAGGTGACCCTATATCATCTTACATATTCTTGATGGTCATGGAAGTGTTAACTGTTATTCTCAGAGATAGGTACAATCATAAAATCATTAAGTATCATCCAAAGTGCTCTGACCTTCAGATTACCTCTATTATGTTTGCTGATGATGTTATGTTGTTTACCAAACCAGAATTACCTTCTTTGAATGGTGTTTTGGAAGTTTTGCATGAATTTCACAGTATAACAGGGCTCTCCATAAATCATGGCAAGTCTTCTCTTCTTGTCTCTGGTGTTAGTCAATTGCAGGCTGCAGCTCTTCATAACCATACTGGTTTCTCTAGCATGACTAATGATATGAGGTATCTTGGTCTACCTTTAATATCAAAAAGAATAACTAAGGCTGATTGCATTCCCCTTTTCAATAAAATCACCTCTGCCTTAACAAGTTGGGACAATAGGAGCTTGTCTCAGAGTGGTAGGCTGGTTATCATTAAATCTGTTGTTTTTCCCTCCTTGGTCTACTGGGCTAGAACCCTTATCCTTCCTGCTAAAATGTTGCAACTCATTAGGTCTGCCATGATTAGATTTTTTTGGACTGGAAATATACACAACAGAAAGATTGTGCCTTGTTCCTTTTCTAAAATTGAGACTCCTTTGAAATTAGGGGGGCTGGGAGTAATTGATATCAGGAAATGGAATTCATCTGCTATTAGTAAACAATTTGATGCCCTCCTTAATAAGAAGAATAGTTTGTGGGTTAGATGGACATGGAATCACAGTATAAAGAACAAGCATTTTTGGACAATGGAAGCACCGTAGAACTGCAGCTGGATTTGGAGAAGTATGTTGAAACTTCGGCATGTTTTCCTACCAATGATACAATATCCTATAAATTCTTCAAAAGCTGTTAGCTTTTGGCATGATCCATGGGTCAGTATTGGTCTTATCCTATACAATGTTTGTGATCATACTTAGATAATACAGTCTGGTATACACCAGAATGCATTAGCAAATGATTTTTTGGATAATGGTAAAATTTTGTTACCATCCAGCAGCAATCAAGTGATCACCCAGTTGTGTGGTGATATACAACAACATCATTATAGTGTGCTATAGGATGCTTGTGTTTCATGGGATAAGAAAACTCACTCTGTTAAAACTGTTTACAATAATGTTATTGCTTGTGTTCCGCTTCCAGCTGCTGAGTGGTACAATGTGATTTGGAATTCTGATTCAACTCCAAAAGAAAATTTAATGATGTGGAAAGTCATCAATCAGGCATTACTAACTAGAACTGTTATCAGTAGTTATGGTATG
This sequence comes from Allium fistulosum, assembly GCA_030737815.1. Classification (NCBI taxonomy): domain Eukaryota; kingdom Viridiplantae; phylum Streptophyta; class Magnoliopsida; order Asparagales; family Amaryllidaceae; genus Allium; species Allium fistulosum. The sequence continues at coordinate 94,963,715 of CM060905.1, forward strand.
ACTTGTTCCAAGCTGTGCTTGTTCTGTCATCTTCATGATGAATCTACTGATCATCTTTTTTTTGACTGTCCTTCTTTGTACTTCATTTTAGACAAGATCAGTTGTATTACTGGTTATCATTTAACTGGTTCTACTACAAGTGCACTCTGGCATATTATCTTTAAAGCAACTAGGTGGAGAATGTTACAAGGAAGAGTATTAGCTGTTGTATTGAAAATTAGTATGTCAGTAATCTGGGCAGAGAGGAATTCCATGGTTTTTGATAATGTTAGAAGAACTGATGCTTTAATTTGGAAAGAAGTCAAGTCTCGAACTCAGTCTCAGCTGAAATATTGTGCTAATGGTTTCCCACTTTCAATTGTTGATGCTTGGGGATGAGTTTGTTGTTCTTGTAGTTTTTGTTTTTTTTCTTTTTTCTTCATGTTGTACTCCTTTTTATTGTCTTGCAATAAAACTGGTAGGGGCCCAGTTAACCCCGCTGGCTTTGCCAAAAAAAAAATGACCATGAAACTTGCTGCAACATTAATTAAACAGCACCAAGTAGCAGCAACATAAATGGGCACTAGGAAGCAACAACCCACACATAGAGAACTAGCAAAACACAAACAGTAGCACTCACACAACATTAGATATAGATTTATTACTAAAAATTTATATATATAAATACATGAATTTGCTACAGTGACAGACTATCCAACGGTGCATTCAATGACCGTGCTTGCGGTAGTGGTGGCGAAGCTGGAGGTAGTAGTGGCGGATTTTGCTGCAGCACAGAATTTTTGTTGAACTAGGGTTTGTGAGACTTTAAGAAGAAGCAAGTTAATTCATATATCTTGATGAAGGGTTCAAAAGATGGTTGGATCAACGGTTTTGAGGTTCAACCTGTGGTTCCAGCTTGTCTCCGAGTCAACCCTTCTTAGGCCCACCACATTGAAGGTACCACGGTTTTCACGATCCAACTGCGGTTTTGTCTAGTCCTTAAAACTATGCTATCAAGTCACACAATTTATTCCCAAAACCTGGCCAAGCATGATTATGATGTGAATTAATAGTATGTGTAGAGCTGCAAGTGCTTTACAAGAAGTACAAGATAGAACTCGTACAAAGGTAGATTGAAGTACAAAAAATAGCACAAGCGATGATTAATACAAGTTTTTAAAAGCAACTAATAGTAATCTATGTTAAATAAATACCAAAAAATTATGAAAGCAATATGACAAAGCTATGCTGAAGTGAGATAATGGGTGCATGTTTAAGTAGAAAACGAGAAAAATGGAGTGAACATCCTCAACGGGTTGAAAAACATTATTAAAAAGATACAAAAATAAGAAATTTTAAACTCCACTTACATAACATTACCTAGAATAGTCTTTAATATTTCATACTCCACTTACCTAGAGTGATGATTTTAAGAAACAAGTAAAGGTGTAGTTAATCCCCCCTTCAGACTTAATACACATACATGCACACACAGATTGGCTATACCTCATTTTTGCTACAACTCAAATCCCCTTGATTTCAGCCACATGTTTAGATTTAAATAATTATAGTCACTCTTGTCACTTCATTATGTTATTTAAATCGAAACATATGGTTAAAGCCTGAAGGGTTTGAGCTATAGCCGATCTTCGCTCATATATATATATATATATATATATATATGTGTGTGTGTGTGTGTGAGTGAGTGAGTGTGTGTGTGTGTGTCTAAGAACAAATATATCATGCAATGTTGTAAGCATAGGGCAGGGCTGTAACTAGGAGTTTTGATACCTAAAACCAAAAGCGAAAATAAGGCACTTATACATAAACTAGTGTTATTATCTCTAATTAAATCATCAAAGTAATTTATATTATTTATAAATAATGAGAAGAGGAAAATAAATAAATAAATTCATTCGTAATAATAATTCAAGCTATACAACAAAATTAATATTAAAAAATTCATTAACTATTACCAAATAAATCGTTATTATATAATTATCAATTATGTAACATATCAATTTGAATATACCAATTTTGATTTAGTCCTTATTAATTATTATACAAATGTACAAATCAATCCTTAAATTATATACAACTAACTAGCCTAAAATTAAAATATAGGACCAAATTATCAAAATTGAATTTGCATTGTAGTCTGTAGAACATTGATGCTGACATGTTGTTCATTTTACAAATCACTGGTTCACAGAATAAGTAAATTACAATACAATATGAATAACTTCAATTAAATTAATGCATCGGTGATTTGTTAGATTGGAGATATTTATACTCAACCTACATGAACAACATTGAATTAATTGGTATTGACATGCTATTCATTTTACAAATCTAAAATCACTGATTCAGTTGAATATAAAATTGAATTTGCATTGAATCACTGACATGAACGAGAATGATGAATTATCAGAATCAAATTATCAAAATTAAATGTTTAAAACATACAACAATGAAAGATCCAAGTTAAGTTTTAAGTAGTACCTATAATCGCCTACCGCCTAGAAGTTGGAGGAGAGTCGCTGCTCGCAGTCCGCAGTCGCTGCCTAGATGGAGAGCCGTAATCGCTGGCTAGATTGCAACAAATCATTAATGCCATCACATCATTTTTATATCTCTGTTCTATACTTGTGCCTGTTTCTTTAGTTCCTAAATAAATTTAATCTTTGTTCGGCATTTTCAAAATACATCAAGGAAAACATGATTTAATAAACTATATAATAAAAATATAGTATAATTTAACAAAATATAATACAGTATGGTATAAATCATGTATTCCTACTTGAGATTAACTATTAAAAGTATTTCAATTGATAAAATTTTGTCTTTAGAAATATCTAAAATTAATTTGAGTCATTATAATTTAAAGACTAATTCAGTTTCAAAAAATTTCTGGACTTGATAATTAGTGACTGAAAGCGTTGATCATTATTCAGTCTCTATCTAAATGTTATTCAAAGTCCGAATCATTTAATTAGAGACTGATATTTTCAATCTTTAATTCAATTTATTTTGGTAGTGAGTGAAAGTATTCAAAGCTCAAAAAAAAATTATCTATCAGTTCTTTTTATGGATAAGAGAATAATTGTTTCTTTAATGTAACGACCCGAAATTTCAAACAGTTCATATATAAATATCTAAATTATGACAAGCACCATTGTCCCGGTGGTTAAGTGATTCGATTTTGGTGCGAGAGGTCACAAGTTCGAAACTTGCATAGCGTGATTCTAACATATATTGACATGTGAGTTGTGATATGTTGTCCTAGTGACATGTTGTATCTAAGTACCATTTCAAAAAAAATCTAAATTATTTAAATATTTGTGTTTAAGATTTAATGTGATTAAATATGATTTTATAACCTTATTAAACACTTTTAATTAATCACTAATGATAGAAATCTTATTTTTGAAATGTGCTTACTGAAAATGTAAATAGAAAACGTTTTGTTAAAAATCAAATTCTTATCAGATAAAAGTTGTTTGAATATTTGTACACTAGTATGATAACATATCAACACCTTAACAAGTAATTAATCTTCCATCATCCTAAGCAAAAGATTAATTAAACTAAGTGCGGACAGAAGGTACTAAAGGACACTTAAATCAAGGAGTGATTTAAGGAAGGTAAGGCATGTGTAAGAGTATGGGTTGTATGTACCTAAGCATGGATGAAGGAGGGTTATGGATGGTCATTTTCCATGTTTTTTAACTCTATAAGAACACCCATTTACTCTCTCATTTCATTCATTCATTCCATGTCTTCACTTCTCTCTTCTTCCCCTCTTCTTTCCTATGGATGTGAGCATTATAAAGGAAAAATGGCCTTAGGCCGTGAGTTATGGAGGAGGAGGAAGGCTAGGGTCATGAGCATTATGAAGGGGGAGGATGGCCTTAGGCCATGTGCAAAGGAAAGGAGGGAGGTGGTGGTGATGGCCGTGAGCAAGGGGAGAAATGGTGGTCAAGGAGAGGAAGCGGGATGTTGTTTTTTATGCTTGCTTGACTGTTGGTAGGAAATGATAATAGAAGTGTTTGATTGATTGAATGTTGGTAGGAAGTGTATGGCTTAAATGAAAGTTAGTTATTCTCACTTTGATTAAATTAAAACTCGTCACAATTTAAGTAAAAAACGTTTTGAAATTGCTTGCTATTATTAATTATAACCGGCAGTAACTACTTAAGTTATGACCGTAAATTATATGCTCTACAAAGCATGTGGTTATTTAATTAGTTGCCTTAAAACCATTGAATTATGATAAATTCATTTGAACATTTAAAACCGACATGTTGATTTAAATACATATGTTAAAATATGTTTTTGGTAATGTAGTTTGAATTTGGAAGTCATATAAGTGAATAAAATAGAATGATATTAAATATTGAATTAAATACGGAATTGTCCGTATAGCGATAATCGCTATAAACGCACTTTGAATCCCTTAACTTTAACTTGTGAAATTTGAAAATTTGTGAACATTTCTTAATATAATTTGTTTTGGTTATTATATACACTTCTATAAGTGTTTTGAAAAGCAAAAGATATGTTTAAAAATTTATAGAAAGTACAAACAAAAGTTATAAAAGTTAATAGCAAAATAGTCGTTATAATAACACTTTTAAAATCCATTGTTTTATGGAAATAAAGTTTATTTTTTTGGAAACTTTATTAAGGATTTCTTTTCTATTTTAACAAGTTATTAATATATCATTCTATTGTAAAGTTTTGAAGTTAATATCAATTGATAGATAGTTAAACGAAGAGGTAAAAGTTATAGCGAAACAGTCGCTATTTGAGCACTTCGGAAAAATACTTTATTTTCGGAAACTTCTGTAAATTAATTAACACATATCCTTTGGAATTTTTCCTCATTGTTTTTAAGTATCCAAAGTATGCTAACTATTGTAAAAAGAATGGATCAAAATCATTTGTTAAGGCGTCGAAAACTAGGCATAAAGTTGAAGCAAAATATGTTAAAAACATGCAACAAAATTTTAGACAGCACTTCTAGAAATGCTATCTTTGCTGTTGAAACTATAAATTGTATAAAAATAATATTTAAATTAAGTATTTTTCTCTAATATTTTTAAGGTTGTTTTCTAACTTGTATTAGAATGTTTTATTATTAGTTTCTTGTTAAAATATGGTTTTACTAATTATATATTTTATTTTCAAAGTAAAGAAGTTTTATAATATAAAACATGTTTCTATAAAATTATAAGTTATTATGATTTATGTGTTTATGAGATTCAAGAATGAATTGTCTAGGCAAAGTTTTAATACAACCATTGCTCTAACTTATCTCGATTCACTCTTAGGCGAGGAATAATATAAATTGAAATGTGGGAAACGAGCTAAATATACGAACATTGATTTGTATAAGCAATTTTTTTAACCCTTATTATTAGTTATACTTCATTGACGACCTCTATTTAGCAGAATAAATCCCCGTTCTGCTATTATATAAATTTGGACATTTATTTATATACCAGTTAATTATGGTTTATGTGTTATTATTCATTTTGTTGAATTGTGCTCGGCCAGTTTATGAGCAATTAATTTCTACATGCATGGGTTAGGTAGATATAAACACCTTGTAATTAGAATTTCATAGCTTGACTATAAGGTGTTCGATGAAAATATTTGATTACATAATTGTTATTCGAAAAAGATGTTTATTATAGTTTTAAAGATGTTTATCTTTTAGATGAAAGAGTTTCTTTGAAAAGAAATAAATATTTTGAAATAAATATTTTAGAAGTGATTTTTATATAGAAGAGATTTATATAACAATGGTTTAGAAAATGTGTTTTATAAATAAAGAGGATTTTGAGAACTTAAATCCCTTGGTTTTGAAATTGATTTTGAAAAGATTTTGGAAGAATAATGACAGTATGATTGAAAGTATTTATGAGATATTATTATTATGAATTAAGAATTTATTAGTTAAAGTATATATATAGTTATTGATTTGGATTTTGGGTATTGTCCATTCAATGAGATCTGTCGTGAGGTGGTATTTGCTATTTTTCTGCTTTCATGTAGTGATTGGTAATTTACATGATTATATACCCAAGTGGGATATTGTCCTAAGGGACGTTTATTATTTTAATGAGCATTTACCTTTGGCGGCATTTACCAATATATTTTGTTACACTTATATATGTATTTTGATAGAATAATATTTAGGAAATTGGTTTATACAAATTATAGGTTTTGATTTAAACTCTAAAGTATGATTGATATAAATGATAGATATATTATTTCAAAAAGGATTCGGAATGAAACCGAGAATTTAGTTCAAAAAGATTATTTTCTAAAAGGATCATATTTTGAAAATAATAAAGTTAATTAGATTTCAAAAATCTAAGTAGGAAGATTAAGCCTAAGGGGTTTTGGGAATTGCATATTTGTTTGTTTGCGCATCGTAGGCTCCTTGCATCCTATTTGTGGTAGAAGAACTACGTTGGTTTGATCCTGTATTTAATTGGATGCCCAAATAGATAAGGGTACGTAGGCACCCATAAATGGTAATGATGCAACCCCAATAATAATATATCGTTTTCCTGTTTATTGTTTGCCATTTTATCATGTGATGTTGTATCTTTCCTGCTTACCATTTTATTCCGCATTGACATGTTTATTGAGTTTTGGTATGTATTAAAGCATATCCTGTAGAATAAATGATTATAACTCTGATAAGTTGTATTATTGAGTTTGTATCCTACACCTCTAGTAGTATTATATATTTATCAAGTGATATTGTGTAGTAAATTGGTAGTTTTCATTAGTAGTTTTAGAACGGGCGGGTTTTCGATGATTTTGACTAGTCCAAAAAATTCAGGTCGTTACATTCAATGCATTTGTAAGCTATAAAAAGGTCATCACTAAAGGATTCAATATCAAAAACTCAATTTTCAATTTTTTTTATGTTACTTAATGAATATAAGTTGAAAAAATAGGAAAGGAAACACTCCAATTAACTAGAAAAAAAATACTAATTGTATAAAATAAAGCTAAGTATGACTTAAAGTACAATCAATTAAAATTATTGAATTTAAGTTCAGCTACAATTTGATATAATTGTTATATCAAATATTAATGTTGTACTGAAAAAAAGTAAACTCATAAGGTTATGAGTTTTTGAGTTTACTAATCACATAACAAAAGTGATTATTATAACATTAAGTGCCTTTATGACTGTAGAAATGTGAGTTTCTCATATGCATTGCTAAAGTTAATATTGTAACTATTCAAACATATGGCGGTCCATAAAGATATACCAGAGGTGTATAATAGTCGCATGTACAAAGATGCTCATGGTAATTAATGAATTAGTTTACACAGAATAATTGTTAGATAAAATAAGAACTTATTTATGATAAAATACCACATGTTCTTAGGGCTATAAATTTTGTATGATTGTCTGACATCCGGCTTGGTCTGAGGTTGTAAAGCGTTCGGTCTGTGTCCGTACAATTCTTGTATAGAACATGAATTAGGATAAGAAAAAATATATGAAAAATGTTTGTTCGAAAATGTCCGATGTTTTCTATTGTCCGAACATTGTTCGTCCGTCGTCCGGCTCGTATGAATAACGTCCAAGTTTAATTTTTGTCCGGTCCATGTCCATCCGAATCTCTTATAGGAGAGGACTAGGACAAACCTTCATCTGGTCCGGTCTAATCCGTTTACACCCCTACCTGTACTAATCTGTTAATAATAGACCTATTACAAATTTCCAAAGCAAGTATTGTTGGGAATAGGAATTAGTTGTCAATCCCACAACTTACTACTAATAAAGCTAAAACGAACTAAAAGCTATCATAGATTCTAAAAGACAATATTAACAAAATGTATATACACACACGCACACATTTATATATTGTTAGCGGCACAAATGGCCACCAACACTTAATTGTATGAAAGCACCAATATCCAGCCAAGATCTCAGATAGTATCTAATATAGAGAATATAATATAAAGAACAAACAAATTAAAAATGAAATCAAGTAAAAAAGACAAATTTATAGTGGTTCGGATAACTCCGGCCTCCGTCCACTCCAGAATAATCCCTTTTATTATACTGTAGTTTATTTATAGTTATAATATGAAATCCAAGAATAAAATTGGCAGAGTGTAGACTAGGTTGAAGATAAAGAGAAGCGGAAAGAATATCCCTTTTTTTGACGCTATGCCTGCTATATTTATAGGAGAAGATGTGCATGGATCGGGATAAAATTTCGTCAGAAGAACCTCAAGCCATGACGAGGCCACATAAGAATTTTCAGGCCCATTGGGGTCCACAATAGGGATCAGCCTCGATCCCTATTTCGGTGTCCAAATGGGGTGCGATCCCTCTAAGGAGTTCCCCATGATGTTAGCTGCTTGCCCTCCAAATTTTGTGCCATTCTCACTTATGGTTTGTGGGATATCGCATTTTCCCTGAAGTAGTGTTGCATTTATTCTGATTTAAGCCGGTCCCTTTGGAGCGATAGGGGCCGATACCTCCAAAGTATGCCATTTGATGTGCGATCCCTATAGGGTGTTCCATATATTGTAGTAAGCTTGTGCTCCAAGTTTCATGTTAATTGGATGTGATGATGTTGAGACATCGATCGATCTTTGTTATAAAGTTAGGTTTAGCCGATCCCTAAAAGGGAGGAGAGCTGATCCCTATTGAGGGATAAGGTCGATCCCTCCAAACCACTTCAAATGCCATGTGATCCCTACGGTAGACTCCCTAGGGTCCCCTTTTCCTATTTCCAAAGTCACATTTCAATCCGCCTTGTGGTTGTTAAGTTATGGAGCGATCATCGTTGGATTGTGTTGTATGCATCCTTTTTAATCCGATCCCTCTATTCTGATCCCTCTATCTGATCCCTCTTCTAGGAGAAGTATTAATTCCATAATTTGTCATTTTTTGAGTGATGTCCATCCGAATCCATTCGACTGTAGTCTATAGTTTCAAATATAATCGATCTCCAATCCTTGTAACCATCTCTTTGGGCTTTCTGCCTTGATGATCATGAAGTCTGTTGGGTACAATCTTCCCATGTAATGCCTGCCAAAAGGCGGGTTATCACTTTGCCCTCTAAAACATGTGTTTCAATAGGAAGGTGTGTTCTGAATTGCCATAAATCTCATATTCGAAGTCCATAATCAATTGTTAGCCAAACTATCCAATTCGAATCAAGTTCATTGCCAATCCAAATCCATGATCTCTTCGAATCGTTAGTTAAATCCATGACCATTCTGAATTGATATCCAATTCCAAATCCGTGATATGTCTGGAGCATTTCCTCCAAATCCGTATCCATTCCAAATCTGTGACCATTCCGTGCGATCCCTCTATAATAAAGTTTAGTAATAAATTTTTCTCCTTATAAAGAAAAAAAATGTTTTTTCTTCTCCAACCTCTTCTCAATCTTATTTTAAAATCAATTCTACTTGCTATTGAAGAAAACTTCCAACAGAGGCAGGTGCCTCATGAGGAGGTTGTTCCTTCGGTGGTGTTTGTTTGGCCAATGACAATCTATTGGAGGAGCAGTGATATTTGGAGTCAACGGCGATGAGTTCGAGCTTCTATAGATGAGATTGGAGAAGGTAATATAAAATACCATTATGCCCCTCTAATTAATCAATAATATACAACTTTTAACTCCCGTAACTTCCACATACGAACTCCGGTTTGCATGCAGCCCGACAATAGGACATTATGTTTGCTTTGCTTAAAGATTATTGGAAAAGGCAAATTGGTATGGTTTACTTAATTTAATTAATTGAACTTGAATTATAAAATAGATATCCTTCGATGAAAAATTATATTATCGATATGTGTTAGGATATATTGATAATTGTTTAGATATTATGGGTATTTTGATACGTTAAGCCTTCAGTCGGTTGTTTGTTGCGGATTTTGTATTTTTGGATTTTTGATCGTAACTAATTATTGATTTAAAATCTGACTATTATTCATTAAGCTAAAATAAATAAGTGAAATTGTGTAAAAAGGAGAAAATAAGAGAAATAAATGATTTATGTGATTATTTATAGTTTTTGTGTGATGTTTGTAAATTACAGTGTTTGAATAAAATAAAATGAAATTAACTGGAGAAATTTAATAAGATCATTATTTATGATTTTTTTGTAAATGTTTATTATTATTATTCAACAAAATAAGATTTTATAAATAACAATAATATAGTTTTTGTCAAAATTACACTATTATGAAATAAATGTAAATGAACTGATTTTGGAGTATATTAAAGAGATTTAATATGGATATTTTAACTTTGGCATAAAATAATAATACTGTTGATTTGAAAGGTAATTTGATGAAATTTCTGGTTTTTATACTAAATACAATGTTTGGAGAAATAAGATTTATTTTGAAGTATATTATCATTTTTGGTAGAATTGTTGTTTTCTTGTGATAAATAAAAGGTACTTTTATAATATACAATGATAAAATTATTTTATACTACAAAGAAAATAGTGGTTGTAAATACGATGTTTTGAATGGATGTAATATATGATTAACGAAAGACAAGCACCATTGTCCCAGTGGTTAAGTGATTCGACTTTGGTGAGAGAGGTCACAAGTTCGAAACTTGCGTAGCGTGATTCAAATATATATTGACAAGTTATTTATGATATGTTGTCCCAGTGACATGTTGTATCTAAGTACCATTTCAAATATATATATATATATACATATATATATATATGATTAACGATTGATTTTATTTATCACATATGTTGTTTTATTATGATGAGATTGTATTTCGAAGTGTTGTCATTATTATTATGTTGTACGTAGTTAACTATGGTTTAATTGTGGTGGTGCTTGTGTTATGAATGTTGTTTGGATAGTACACATTTGTTGATTGATGCTTTGTCACTATTATGGGGTGATCAATATATGTTTGATGATTTATATTTACATTGTGAAGTGTAATATAATGGAAAATTAGTACGAATGTAAATATATTTATGTTGTTGTTATTTTTTTTATTTAATGAATGAATATTGTCAAATGTATGTGGTGTATAATGGTTAAGTGTGATATTGTTGTTCTCACCATATGATGATCTGTTGTGATGAATGATTAGAGATACTTTTTTATGCTTCAATTATTTGCATTAATTGCGGTGATTGTATTGATTACAGTGGTTGCATTGATTATATTGAATTACATTGGTTGCATTAGTTGTGATGGTTGTAATGGTTGAATGGATGCAATGGATGAATGGATGCAATGGTTTTTATGAATTAACAAATATTTGGATACAGGAGAAGAGCAGAAAATAGAAGTACGCGGGCTTAATCACCAAAATGGATACGTAAGCAGTCTTTTTCTATGCAGAAGCCATCAGATCTTTTAGGTTGGGCAAGGTTGTATAGAAATTTGTGCAGTCCAAAACATTGTTGAAACCATTTTTTTCTTTTTATCATATATCTGTGTAGGTGTAAAGCTGCAGATAAGCGCAGAAGAAGGAATGGAAAGTGGGGATTACCGAGCTATATTAGAGATAACTGATTTGGTATATTCTTATATTCCATGGTTATGTTATATGTGAACTGATGATACTAGTGGTATTGAAATCTAAATTGATGCGATGATGTAAAATAATTATATAATTGAGTTAATATTTAATTCTTGCTGTTTAATTCAGCTATGAGGCTTTCCCTTTTTATTCATTGCTTTAGAATATTTAAATTTTTATCTACCCATGGTTCACTACTTTTAATATCTGAAATTAGTAGTAAGCGTAATCTACTATCAATTATAATTGATTTTGGATTATTAAAAATAGTAGGTCGTCACATTTGGTATTAAAGCGAGGTTTATCAATTCCCTGAGCCTTTTGTAAGTTTGATCACTAGGTTATAATGATTTACACCTTAGGTTCGGTTAAAATATAGAATGAGAGAGCATTTTGATTGACAATTGTACTTTTCATTGGTATAGTTTTTGTTAAACACCATTACCACATCCAAAAATGACATCTATTATGATAATAGAAGAAAAATAAAGTTGGAGTGGGGTATGATGAACACATATAAAAGGGGTTAAGTGTTGATTTAAATCGAGTGACACACACACTCGATGTTATATTATAATTGAAAGCTTTCCTTAATAAAATGGAACCATATTTTTAAAGTGAAAAATATTTGTTTGGAAAACTTATAAAGTATACACCTCCAATTTTAAAGATATTTTATTAAAAAGGGAAATATGGTATTTCCGGACATGAAAGTGATTTGTTGAAATTTTTTACGATTTGGAAACAAAATATTTTTATGAAGCTATTTTCAAAAAGAGAATTGAATTTAGTAAAAAAATGTTCTATTTAAAAGTACTTTTAGTGAAAAGGGATTTTAATTAGTAATTGGAAGTCAATTTTAAAGAAACATTTCTCTATCAAAATCTTTCATTGCTTTTAAGCATCCTTTGAGAAATACTTTTATAACGGTATTATGATTTAGAAGCACTTTGCTAATGAAGGAAAGAGAGATTTTTGTTAGAAAATGTTCTATTCGAAAACACTTTTATCAAAGGGTGTTTTGATTTAAAATATTTTATTTCTACAAAAATATTTTAATGGGATTAAAATTATTTTTAATTTGGTAACAACCTTTGGAAAAATATATTTGAAAGGTCCATAGTAACCTTATTATGATTTGGAGTGCATTGGAAAAGTATATTTTTGGAGGATAATTTGGAAAGAAATATTTTCATTAAAGAATATTCTAAAATACATTTGTGAGGTTTGAAGAGTATTCATTTAATAAGATGTTTTGAGGAAGAGAAAACTATTTTGATAATAGTATGTAACTTGTATTATTATTATTATTATTATTATTATTATTATTATTATTTTGTTAGAACAATCTTTATAGTAATATTATATGGTTTGAAGAAAATTTATTTAAAGATACTACATAGGAAGGTTAGTTCCAAAAAAAATATGTTTTCTTTTGAAGGAATTATTTTCTCAATATAAGTATTTGAAAAATATAGAAGAGATAATTCTTTTAGTTGAGAAATTATATTATTGGTGGAAATGGTTTGTGGATATGAAGTATCTTTTCGAAGTAAAGAATATGATAAAATATTTATTTTTGACAAAAGTTTGTGGAAATTGATTTCGATTGTAAGAATTTCCACTTAAAGGATACTTTGATAAATTATGGTTTGAAAAGAAAAATGCTTTCTTTGGGTAAAGAGTTTTCATTTGGAAATTGTTTACATGAAGATATACTTGGAGATAATATAAAATATCTAGTTTTACAATACCTAGAAAAAAAATGGACAATATTTTACTGAGAAGAGAATGATTTAATTTGAAAGTTAGATGGTTGAAAAAGTAAAATATTCAATTGAATAACAAAACTTTGAAGATATTTGTTAAAAATGTATTTTTATTAGAAAGATGTTTTATTTGTGAATTTTGACCAAGTTATAAAACTAGACTTTGTAACATGAGATGTAAAATAATGGGGGTAAGAAGAGTTTTGAGTTGGCTCGACACATTACGATGATGTTACCTTATGACCATTATATGTGAATTTCCCTTAGGAATTATGGACATGTGTAGTTATTCCTTTCCATAGAGGGGTTGGGAAATGATGTGGAGACCACCCAATTTGATAGGTACCATTGATGGATTAAGGAAAGGTAGGAGGTTCATTATGAGCTTTTGAAAACGTGTATAGAAATCTATTCTTTTTTTAAATGGTTATCGACTTCCGTAAATATTTAATACAAAGAGTTTCTATTTAAAAGAAATTTTTATGAAATAACTTTAAATATATTAAACAATGATTTTCAAAATTAATTTCTAAAAAGACTATTTTATAAATTGAGGTTGGTATTTATAGAAAGAAAAAGATTTTTTGTTTTAAAAGGAGACGAAAGCTTTGATTTGAAAATAAAAATATTTTGGTAAACATTTTGCTCTTAAAACGTATTGAATTCTCTTCGTTAGCAAGTCCCTCTTTGGCATTTTGGGTAAGTAATTCCTATCATCCGATGAAGGAAACACTATAAGAGGATTCATTAATCAGATTTTTCAAGGAATCTGAAGATTGGAATGAGATGACTCTATGACTTACGATGAATGTATATAGGTATTCCAATTTAATTATGAGAATGCCGTTGAACCCCTGTTCACCAAGTAAGTATAACACAATAGCTTAGCTAGGATAGCATAGGATAACGTGGATAGGGACAACATGAGAGGGCTATGATGGGAACATTAAACACGATAACGCATGATGGCAATAGCGTGCGATAGCACAAAACCACGACCACCCAAACTCACAATGGCTTTGGTCTTGACTTGTGACAGACTCGGGTTTGGCATGCGATGGCTTTGGGAAGGACCACCCATGATGGCTAACACATGAGAGCTCAAAGGAAGCTAACTCGTGAAGGCTGCGAGACTTACCTTATGGTGGCTTTGAACATAACACATGATGGCTTTAAGCCTTTAACCACAATGGCATTAGAAATTTAAGTATGGATAGTGTTATATTGATAACCCATGATGGCGTTAGGGGAGTTAGCTCATGATAGCATGGATGTGCAAGCATGCGATGGCTTGAGACAAATACGCGGCGACTAGGGGTAATTCACGGTGGCTTCGGTTTTTAGTTTGCGGTGGCTTTAGGGAAATTAGCTCACAATAGCTAGTAATATTGTAGCATACGATAGCTTTAGTTCATCCTTTGCAATAACTAAGCACTATCATTAGGCGATGGCTTAGGATTTTGTTAACTCACGATGACTATGGGATAGCCAACATACAACCATTAAATACAACTTTTAATAGCTTGGGAAGTTATATTTTTCTATGTAAAATAACGAATACTTCAAGACACTTTCGAAGACAGTTTCCAAATGTTATTGAACTATTTCACAGAGATGAAATCAAAGTGGAATTTTGATAAGTAAAATTTTTGTTAACCTATTTTAAAAACGAAGAAAACTTAGAGAAGCTAATGAATTATAGTGTATCATTTGAATTTAAAAGTTGTTTTATCTAAATGTGCAGGGTATACAACAAATGAATGAAAGAGAAAAGAGTCGAACCATGATGGTAAAACTAAAAGAACTCATGGAGTTTTGGATAGCAGGGTGTCTTGACTATTAGTTTAAATCCAAATATATGTGGCAGGGTGCTACGATAGGGTTTAATCCTCAGATCATATCTAAAACTCTATAGAGGGGTTAAGGCAGGGTCCATGGCCCGATGCCAAAACATCAGGGTTATGTGGTAAATAAATAAATTCGGCAACATGAACAATAGCAGTTTAGAGATTAAGAGGGGCTATTAATGCTTAGTAAGGATGCTTACTAGAATGTATTCAACGTGCCTACATTCAACGTTTAAGGAGAGCCAAAGTGGCTAGGCAGGGTGGCTCCCAATCATAGAATAAGTGGCCAATTCATCGGTAATGTTGTTCGAGCAAAATATTAATTAGTGATAGGAAGGCCTAGGGAGGTGATCACTGAAATAAGTTAATGATAACTTAATGATGTAAGCCTAAAATAAGCGATTAGGTAATGGATGAATGGATGATGATTGATTATATGACTTGGTTCATACTTGAATGATAAGTATAGGGTATATGTTACTACTAATAAAGGTGTCAAAAACCAAGGAAGAACATATCAAAATTTCAAATGTTGGGTGTGAAGAAGGAAGAGTAATCAAGCATTCAGTAAGGGGTATCGAACTTCAATAACCCCAGGAAGATATCAAATTCTAAGCAATAGTAAAACACAGAAGATATCAGATGAGGGCATAGTAAGAAGGTATCAAGTCTCAACAACTAAAGAATCATCGAACATATCCCAGAAGAAGGTGTCGAATTAATAAGTGTTTGAGTGTATCGAACTACAACAAGTCTAGGGAACCTAGGATGTCGAACTTCTACAACACAGAGGTTATCGAACCTACATGAAATAAAGGGAATTCTAACCCTCTACAATAAAAGATAATGAATACTCAAGTGGATAGTAGGCGTAGAAGAGGTGTCAAACCCCTAAATATGTCGAACTACAAGCGGTTATCAAATATAAGAGTTGATGCACTTGAATATAGAAAGAAGGTGGTGTCCAGCCTCTACAACACAAAGTGTTGAACAAAGGAAGAATGCCAATTATTAAAGGATGTCGATCTACTAAGGATGGTGTATGTCTATAATCTGAAGGATGGCGTGTGTCTACAATTTAAAGGATACTGAGTTTCAACAATCTAAAGATATCATATATCTATAATATGAAAGATGTCAAATATTTACAAAGAACAATGAAATAATGAATATCTACAATATATTATGGGATGTTGGGTTGCTATAATGTACGAGGAAATGGCGGGTGTCTACAATATACAAAGGGATAGCGGGTATCTGCAATACCAAGAGTATCAAACAACTACCATATGAAGGATGTTGAGAATCTACAAGCAAATGATGACAAACTTCTACCGAAGCTTTATTGAAGCGGATATATTAGAACTCTTAGATTCGAGGCCAAGACATGTGTCAATTATCTTGCATGATTGATGTGGCTACGAATAGTACCCCTGTTGCTACATGAAGGGGGCGAAATTTTCTCATCTAACTACTTACGTTTTCATGTTGTAAACCCTAATCAAGTGGCTGACCTTGTAGAGCCGATTGTACATTTGTGACTCTTTGCATATAAGGATTCAGACAATAAACATTGCATTACATACTTCAATTGAATAAAGATATTTGAACGATTATTGAACCTATGACATATATATATGACTTATCATACTTGACTTGTACTATGGACATGAACACTTCATTCTATTGGACTAGGGCTCTAGTTTGCATACTTCACTTGAGCTTTATATAAGGCTACTTAAGCCCTTATCTGAACTTATCCTTCCTTGCTTTGCATATTTGGGGTTAGTAAAGATTAACAATATGGCGCTAGAAGGAGGCCTCGAACTACTATTCCCTACATATCCCTACAAAGAGCCTTCCTTGGCATGGATATAAATGATATAAAGGATTTCCTCCCAATCTGCATATTTCCTTACCAAAACTTGCATAACCCATATTAAACAGCATGATGACTATCTCTAAACAAGGATCTTCCAAATCTCAAGCAATCGGGCCTACTTATCAGATCACTCATGACCCTAATGATTTCATTAGAAATGAGTGTTAAGATTGTTAGCTATGTAAATTATGGAAGAAAAGAGACAAGTGGTTCCTTACTGGAAAGTGGAGCATAAATCTGTCCCATATAGGCTCTACCCCAATCCATAGTTACTATCCTATCCTAGGAAAGGATAAACCAAAGAAGGATCGCTTGTTCTTTAAAATGAGAAGGGCCATAAGATTCCAATCCAAGGGAACCATTTTTGAAAAAGAAATTACAAGAGATTTCAACAAATCTCCTTAAGGTGGAAAGGAATAATTGATCATCCTCCTGCACCAATCAAAGATCGAGAATCTTTAAAGAGGAAACTTACAGATGATACTAATGTGCCAATCCAATGTTACAAGAAAGTCAAGTGAGAGTAAAGAGCACAATGCCCTAGAAATTCCTAATCTTCAAGGATTCATTTCCTTAACATTTCCTACGAGAACATCTATCTCATAACCAAGGAGAGGTTGAACTATTGACCTTCAAAGAAAAGGCAACCAAGAGATGAAATAAATCTTGGGGGTACTTACTATTAATATCACCGAAGGAATGGATACGAAATCGATCAATGTCGAGCTCTAAAAGGAATGATTGAGAATATCTTGTGAAAGGGATAACTTCAAGAATTTGTTAGAAGATTTAAGTAAGAAGTCAAGCATGTCTACAAAGAACAAGTGATCAATAAAGAGGGATGCTTTATAAAAGGGATTTATAAAGTAAAGGAAAAAGCCTTTGATCCAGCCAAGATGGTCTGGTCAAAGCACCTCCTAGAGGGAGGTCAGAGTAAGCCTATGGTTCCGCTTATAGGGCCTGGCCAGAGCACTGCAGGCCTTCGGTCCAACCTACGTGGCCTAGTCGGAGTGCCTCCTGGAGGGAGGACAGAGTATGCCTTTGGTGTTGTCTATGATAGCCTGGTCAAAGCATTGACCAACCTTTAGTTCCGTCTATAATGCCCATCTAAAGCGCTTTCTAGAGGAAGGATGGAGTAAGCCTTTGGTCCCGTCTAAGATGGCCTTGCCAAAGCATCGACTTGGCCTTCAGTTCTGCCTGTAAGGCCAGATTGGAGCGCCTCCTAGAGGGAGGATAGGTAAGACTTTGGTTCTGCTTAGGATAGCTAACCAAACGTACCAACCAAAACCTAAATCATTACCTAGAAATGGTGATAGGCGATTCAACCTAAGTCTAAATCATTACCTAGAGATGGTAATAAAAAAATCAATCAAAGCTTAATCATTTGCCAAGACAGTAATAAGGGGTAAAAAAATCAGTTAAACAGATCAAACTTTATCCTAAAGGGTGGATAAATGCAATCTTCTAGAGGAAGAACAATCAAACACATTACCTCTGCACTAAAGCAAAGACAACCTCTATTGGAAAGGTCAAAAGCAATCTATTACGTGAAATACCAAATTAACTCTCAATCCATGATTTCTGGATCAGATTTCTAATTATCAAACAACGGGTATCTCCATTAATGATCATATTTCTAATTACAGGAATCTCATTTGATGATCAGATTTCTAATTATCACACAATGGGAATCTCCGTTAATAATCAGGTTTCTAATTATCAAATAGTCGGAATCTCTTTTGATAGTCAAATTTATCCACTTACCAGATTGAATTTCGATCTTATTATCAGGTGGTCTTCTAATTTTCCTGTCAGACGAAATTCTAATCTTATTATCAAGTGGATTTATAACTTTCCTAGCAGATGGGGCTCTGGTCCTATTTTTAGATGGACTTCTTGTTTATGGTCTTCATACCAGATGAATCTCTGATATTTAAAGAAATAATGATTACCTATAAAAGAAAGATGAGAAATCAAAATTGATCCAGCCTATCTAAGGTTTTTCTTTAATCATTTTGAAAAATAATTTTTGAAACCAAGCTTTTGAAATTTCAAAGATCAATAACACAACCGTTTCACAAATAATCTTTAGTATTTAAAAAGCAAAATGATCAATTTGTGAAAGGAATAATTTCTTGAAATTATGAAAATCATCATCATTACTTATTTTACGTTTTTTTAGAAAAGAGAAAACCGGAAAGTCCAATCTAAATCGTTCCTTAAGGGAATAAGAAGCTAGCAAGTCTACGCTTAATCAAATGCTATAGATCATATGGAATCAGACTTGAGCACTGAAGTAAGTTACAAATCTCAAACAATTCAGTAAGTTCAAATACAAGACAAAAAATAAAGAAAGAACATGCAGAGTTAATTCAGAGTATCAATCAAGCAGGTATGAATTCGTTTATCATTGACAAATCATATACAAAAGGTACGGATATCAAGGAAAGTTAGACAGTAAAAGAACCTAATTAGGAGTTTTTAAGTGACATCATTGCAGTTGAGACTCGAAAAATTGCACCTCAATCTTCAAAGCTTCAACAGTTGACAAAGGTTCGGTAATATGGCAAATCGCTACATCCACCAATTTTTTAGTTTTTCCTCCTTTTTCCAAATTACATCCACTTCGTTGGTAGAGCTTATTTGAACGTTTAATGTGTGATCGAGTGTCACATTGACTCCTCTGAGGTTTAACTCTGTGCTGTAACTCTTTGACCTTTTGCTCAAGAGTGTGCTTCTCACTTCCTAATTCCTCAACTTGGCTTTTCTACTTATTAAGATGTTCTAAAACTTTTTCGTCTTATTTTCTTTTGATGAATTAGGTACACTCATATTTGTAAGCTCGACACCACTTAGAAATTTCTCCATCGTCCACACCGGAGGAAGGTTCTATAAGGAAGAAAATTTATTCTTACCAGCGAAGGATTTAGACCTAGTTAACTTTACAAGGGTAGGAGTAGAAAGGCCAGCCTCACCTTGCAGTGAGCTCTAAAGGTTGGCACGACACTTGGAACTTCAATAAATCAACTTGAAAACCTATAATTTTATGATCCAATCAACCAATCTCTACATCACCCTCAGTCCTTTGATATGGAAATCTAGATTGATCGATCGAAGCTATGTTCTCCTTAGCACTTTAATTTCTTCATCCTTCTTTTTGATTTTTTTTCCCTTCAAACTCAAAGGCATTTCTTTCATATCGCTAAATGTAAATCTCAGTTGACAATATCTTTTATGCCATTTTTACGCATCTAGGTTATCTTAAAACAACAAAGTTGAGGCATCTTGAGAAGAATGTTTCTCCTCAATGACCGACCTTATCTTAGCATGAATATTGTCCAATTGAAAAAGGAAATTTGGACTGCTAAACGCAAGCGTTACTTTTTTGCTAATAAGTTTAAGTAAACAAGAAAAGAAATTAATACACAAGAAAACTTATTCTTTATTAACAACAAGAAGGATTACAAGCATAAGTAAATTCAAATTACATTAGAAATACAAGGTTTATATATCGTTAAAGTTTAAAGATGATAATTTGGGCTTTTTTGAGTGTACTCGTGGACATTGGAAGGGTAGAGTAAAAAGGAACATTAAACCTGAGAGAGGTATTAACTAGTAGGAATTAATGGTAGTCCCATTTCCCGATCGGAGGACTGGCTACACCACATAACAATCTGGCATAATTAGTTCACATCTCTTTAAGTAAATCGTTCTTTTCATTAACCCAGAAATCAAAATGAAAAAGTGGAAAGCGCGTGTAAACTTCTTGGAGATCCCTAAGTAAACAATGTTTTACTAGTAGAGAGATTTTGAGAATTAACGATTTCTCTTTAAGGCGCCTCTTTAATTTGATAAATGTACTTAAGAGTTCCATGTAAACAGGACTACCCAATGATTCCTTAATCTGTATCATTTAAGAAAAATAAATTAAAATGCAAAGAAATGAAGATACTGAAATTCATAACATTATCCGGTTTACACATTACAATGAAAAAATTACTTGGGTTCGTATAATATCAAACCTTGGTAAAACTTGGAAATAAATCTCTCATTATTAAACTTAACTTTCTTAGGGAGAAGAGGGATAGTGTTAGGGGAAAGTGGAATGGTCGCAACTTTTGGAAGATTCCAACATTCCCCGGGATGGGGATCAGTCCCATGCTCATTCAAATATCTATTATGGAGACATCCAATTAAACCTCCACTCTTCTCCCCTAAGAAAGAAAAGTCAGCAAAAGAACTCCTAAAATAAACTTTGTAAAGAAATTCCACTAAAGCGTCCCTATCTTCAATAATCATCCAAAGAGCGTAGTTAGCTTCTCGTTTTCTTTATAACTGTTTCCCGATGAAGACGGTAATTTTTCAAAAGTTTAGCTATCTGTTTTGCTTGAAATCCTTTTATCGATTAACATAAATACGAAGATGTCTATATTTCTTCAATAAACTATTGTAATCTTCAACTGCCTTCTTAATCTCTATTTAATTGTTGCACCTTCTTCTCACTCTTCTCATATAAAATCTTAAAGTAATACCTTTTTCTCTTCCTTAACTAGCTAACAAATAATTATAAGCGTTTAGAAACGATAAACTATATACTTGTAACGCGAGAGCTTGTGAGGCGAAAACTCAGGTTTTCTCCTTGCTTGATTTTTTGCTAACAGTTTGGACATCTTTTACAGGGTGTCTTCATGAGAAACATCATGAGTTCCAGGAAGATCGAGAAAATTTGTATCATGAGCAGATGATTCTAAGCCTTAACTGCCTGATCTGTTATCCCTGTCCCCTGGTTCTTTCGGATCCTTGCCGCCATCATTCCCTCCATAATTATCATCATCATTATCATCTTCCTCATCGACAAAGTCTTCGATTCCTCCAAGTGGGGGTCGTCAAAAGATAACAAATACTTTGGGTTGAGAGCTTCTTTATTAGGAAATTCATTTTGAAGTGATCCCTGAACTCTTCCTAGCATAAGATTGAATTTCCTCTTGAATTTGTTATTTAATTCTGGAAGGGAAGGAAGGTCCAAGTCGGGGCATTTTTCAATGTTGTAATTGTAAGCAACAAAAGGAGCATCTTCTATGATTTTAGTAAGAGCATGATCAATGAAGAAGGAAACTTTCTTCTTGGCAGCTTTTATAATATTATTGGCATAGACTAAGGTGAAATCTTTGGTTTCTAGCTGACTCTCAAGAGACTTTATCTTTTCGTCCATTTCGGCTTTCTCTATCTTTAAAGTACTAACACTCTCTATAAGCAATAGTTTGGCTTTCTTCTCCTCATCAAGGGAGGAGGCAAGTTTTCTTTTCTCGGGAATAGCCTCATCCCGTTCCACCAACATCAATCATTTGGCCTTACAAAAGCCAAATTTTAGACTTTAACAAAGAAACTTACTTCTAAAGTTCTGCAAGTTGACCAATAGGTCCCTAAGGGGCCTTTTGAAGGGATAAAATATGGTTGGCCGCTTGGAAAGTACGACAGATATAAGTTAAGTAAGGATGTACAAAATTAAAATCTTGATTGACAAGAATATTAAAAGACATGTACCAGTAAGAGCTGATGATGAAGAACACAAAGATGATCCATTGAGAAAGTTAATGGCTGCAGTGGCATAAGAGAATCCATAGTAGGAGGTTGGACAGCTGAACTAATAAGACCATTAATGACCATAAAGATAGGTTGAGCCTGGGCCTCTGAAGGGAAATATTCGGTAGGAAGGTGAGTCAAACCTAACTCCTCGAACAAACATTGGAAACTAGAAGAAGAAGTAGGAAGAAAGACCTTTAGTAAAGGATTTAGGTATGAACATCCTCTGTATGTTCTTATGCCCCCTGGTCCAAGGAACTTAAATTAATTATGTCAGGATCGTGAGTGCCCAAGTAGCATCCTCCATCAACTACTCAACAACAATAATGGAAGTCTAGACTTCCCTAAGCTTAGCCCTTTTGCTCGGAGGAGAGACTGAAGGGTCAGTTGGAGCACCAATGCTTGTATTCCTTCTTATAGCATCGACAACTTTGGCAATAGAACCCCCAATAGGGGCATACTTAGTTGATTCAACCAAAGAAGAGACGTGGGCTTTAGCCTTCTTGCGCTTAGAAGTAACAACAATGATAGATGAACCTAAATTAAAGGGAAATTCGTAAGAGACCAACTAAGAAATTTCATTCAAAATATAATATAAACTTACCAAAAATTCACGCTGAATAGGGAAAGAGTTAGAAAAGGCACTTGGTTGCCAATCACCAGGAATTGTTTCCCATGAGCATCCTTCTTCACCATGGGAGGTTCCCCAAGCACATTGTAGCACTTCAGAATTGGGGAGTATATTTGAGATTGGCCTCCGTTGGATGTTTTTATCTGTCTCTTAAAGTCTGTGTAACATCCCCTATTTTGAGGCTCGAAACTAAGCGCTATAGGTACTGCAGTCATCTATAGTATTAATTTACGATGACAAAATGCGGTCATATTAATGGTATCCATAATATCAGAAGTACAAGAATGTGAAATAATTTTAATTATAATTTCTAAAGCAAACTTTCACATTTCATTACAAATATGATATTCCATATTAGTTACATAATCACTAATGTTGCCCAGGTTCAGATAATATATGATTATTACAAAATACTCCAAGAGCGATGTGTGAAGATGCCTCCTGGTTGAACAGAGTTACTAAATAGATAGATACATCTACTACCAATACATTCATATAATAAATGATGTAACATAGCAGATAATAGAAATAGATAAACTCCTAATTAGCTAGCTTTACCTCCAGCATGTCTTTGAAAGCTTTATTAACCAAAACCTAATTAACTTATAATGCCCTTACTTCTGACCTACTCAAATCAAATTTTGAGCATCCGAAAGTTTAAGGGGAAAATATAAACTTCAAGTCGGACAAA
The DNA here is from genome assembly GCA_030737815.1 of Allium fistulosum. Taxonomy (NCBI): domain Eukaryota; kingdom Viridiplantae; phylum Streptophyta; class Magnoliopsida; order Asparagales; family Amaryllidaceae; genus Allium; species Allium fistulosum. The sequence continues at coordinate 94,987,661 of CM060905.1, forward strand.
AAGCCTAATGCGAACCATCTCAGTTTATAGATATTAAAAATGATGTCATGCTGCTAAGTGAAATGAGATTTCCCCTCACTGATATATCTTTAAAATATATCTTCTGAAATCAAGGTCTTGCAATCAAACTGGTTAAAATAAACGATATAAACAAGAATGTGCATGCATGCTACATATGGTAATCATGACTATCCATCAAATCAGTGGACTATCTGTCCTAATGTTTAGTTTTCACAATGTAACTACCAGCCTACATGGCTGACCTAAGCCTACCAGATATACCAAACTATTTAGCTAGCTATTAGAAGAAAACTTGATGGTTTGTCCAAATACACTAATCAAAGTGTTTACCTGACTATATGCCAATCTCATAGTTTTGCTAGGCTTACTATGAATCTAATGGTTTTGAAGGCCAACCTATAACCTATCTTATCATTATGTACTACTTTCCGTGCGTTCTTTTTGTCTTACCCATGACAAAGGCTTACACACTAGAGTTTTAAACTAATATCAGCTAGGGGCTAATAGCTGAAGTATAGGGTGCTACCCTACACCAGTCCCATTTGGTCTTCTAATCTCTGAGTCAACTACCCTATCGTAATATATCCAAAAGTGATAGGAATAATAATTTCTTTAGTAAAATTATAAGCAAAATACCCTTTCCTATTTCCTTGAAAATACTTTCTTTATATATGATTTAACCCTTGAAATCATTCTTTCCAAACAAGGAAAATATAGCCCTTTACTTTATCCAAAATAATTACGCCATGATATATGCTTTTACAAAATAATATTGATGAAGTTCGAAGTCATTTAAGGTCATCATCTTACAAAACCATAGATTATAAAGCCAAAACAATATAAAGTCTTTATATCGATTAAACATGACAATGACATAGTTGACGTGGGTCTTCGCCCCTCAAAACATATGCCAAAACAATAAAACTTTATACACTGATATAGCTCAGCGTCATTATCATCATTAGGGTCGTCGACCTTCTTAAATATAAAAATATGTTAAAGCCTTTAACTTTTAAAACATAAAGCCATAAGGCCGATAACAGGGATGTCGCATTTCATAGAATATCAACGTCATAGTATATAAAACATAATTTTCATATTGATAAGCCTTAAAAGGATAGGGTCGGCATGGTTAAATCTCGACGTCATTGCCTTAAGGAAAATATGTTGCTTCATTAGAGTTGAATTCATTAGGAGCCGCACCCTAACCGTCTTTGTAAATATATAAGTTTGAATGAAGGTGGCCTCGTCATCAATGACATTGACGTAGCTAAAAGCGCTTAGTGGCCTATATTATCGAAGACCATAGATTTAAAATATGTGGCATCATTAATGTTGCTATAAATCACTTTGGAACCAATGGGTTCAACAACATTGTAGAAAAAAATGCGGCGTAGTACAAAGTGTGGCATTAATAGGTTAAAGAAAATGGCCTCATCCACTTCGACGATCACGATTTCGAAGTTGTTGCTGACTTCCTACTGCGACCAAGCTGATGCATTCTTTATCAAACTAAGTTAATACCCTATGCATTGCTCTTGATTGACGTCAAAGACAATAAAGGCGGTGAGATAGGGGTGACATCATGAACTTCGGTATCAAAAGGTTGTAATTAACGGGAAAACTATTTTATTACCATTAAAAGTAGTTTATTTTCACCAAACCCCAATTATTTATCAAAATCTTACTGGATAACACTTTTTTTTACTAAAATCTTTTCTAGAAAACTGCTAAGGAGCAGATTTATCATTTCAAAAGTACTTAACAAACCTTGCATTTTATATTAATATTTAAATATACCGATTAAGCTTTTCTAGCTCAAATAATTCATATTATATCATAAACACTTTGGAAAAATCCCCGAAAATCATAATAAAACCCAATTTATTATCTTCTTTAGCATATAAAAATTTTAGGACTAAAAACCTAATTTAACTATTTGTAATAATTAAAACTCAAAATAAACCATTTTTCAACCTTAGGAAATATACCAAATATTCCCATTAAATCAAAAAATTATGAAATTTAAATCCTACTTCCAAAATAATGTTTCCATCATCATATGAAAATCTCAAGTAATTTGGGTGTCACATGATAGGTTTTCTGATTTAAACATATCACTTAATTTCATAAATAAATTCCATAAATTTAACAATAAGCATATAATCATTCCAATTATCATAGCATGACATAATATAAGCAAAGAATTGGATTTATACTTAAAATAAAAAATAACACTTAAAACATGAGATGCATAACTATTGTTCACCTTGAATGGTTTAAGAAGGTTGAGATTTGTATTTGATTAAGCTTTGCTCTTATTTTCCCTAGCTTTACTTCCCTTGGAACCCTTGTTAATGTTTAGCCTAACTGTTATCTTTTGTTTGAATAATTGAAATGAAGGAAATGAGAATGAGTATGTTTATTAAGGAAACATGTTCCTTTCCCATTTTTCCATCCTCATATAACCTTCTTCTTATTAATGTTCTACTTAATTCCATTAGTTCATTAATTAAGGTTCGACCCATACTAATTATCAAATCCCAATATCCTTATAACTTTACATTATTTATTTAATTTATCCAATTAAATATCCTAAATAATCTTAATTAAAATTAAAGTTATTGCGGACTTCTTTCCCTAAAGAATTTTGTCCTCGAAATTACGATAAGGTACACATATTAAACATAAAATCATAGATGTAAAAATACCATCAAACAAGTCGGGATAAGTGTCCATAATCCTGCTCTCCATTTTCAAAGTACAGTCTCTTTTATTGTCACTCCACTAGACTTTTACTAATCTTACTGCCTTGTTTGTTAGCTTTTTCTCATCCTTAGCCACAGTATGAACTAGCTGTCTAACTATAGTCATGTCCGACTCCACTACTAAAGCTTCCAATGCAGTCAGAGTTATAATAGTCTCTGGATATCGAACGCACTTCCTTAGATGAGAAATATGGAAAAGAGTGTGGACTCCTATTAAACTACTTGGTAACTCTATCCTTTAAGCGAGTTTCTCGATCCTCTCTATGATAGGAAATGGACCAACATATCTCGCTGCCAATTTTCTCGTCTTTCCAAACCATAATACCCTCTTCGTTGGTGATATTTTTATGAAAACATGATTTTTAACTGAGAATTCTAAGTCTCTCTTCTCTTATCTGCATAACATTCTACCTAGATTAATCTTCCTTCATTCTAGATTGAATCAACTCAATCTTTTCTACAGCTACTCTTACGATATTTGGATAAAGAACTAATATATCTCCGGCCCCTAACCAACATACGGGTGATTTACACGGTCTTCCATACAAAGCTTTGAAAGGCATCATTTCTATACTAGTCTGGTAACTATTATTATAGGAAAATTCAACCAAGTGCAAATGGTCTTCCCATAACCCGCCAAAATCTAGTGCACAATCCCTTAATAAATCTTCAAGTATCTTACTGACTCTCTCTGTCCATCCATATGTCTGTGGGTGATAAGCAGTACTCATCTTAAGCTTGGTACCTAATATCTTCTGTTGACTCTTCCAGAATTCACTAGTGATCAAAGCATCTATGTCACTGGCTACACTACTAGGAATCCCATGCGGTCTACCTATATTCATCAGAAATAACTTAGTCAATATAGGTGCCATCCTGGTTGACTTAACGGAACGAAATGTGCACTTTTGGTCAGTCTATCCACTATAATGCATATACTTTCATTTTCCATGTTTGACCTTGACACCATGGGTATCTAGTCCCATTTCTAAACTAGTATACCTAAGGGTTGAAGCAATCCACTAGGCTTTTGATGTTTGGTTTTCACTTGCTTGCAATTCAGACACTATTTTACCCATAAGCCTATGTCCCTTTTCATACCTCCTAGAAAAACTTCTCTTCATATCCTGATACATCTTAGTTCCTCCAAGATGAATATTAAACTTTTATCGATGACATTGCCTAAGAACTTCTTTCCTTAGGTCACCAACATTTGGAACACAGAATCTTACATTATTTCTAAACTATCCATTCTAGTCAAGATAAAAATCCTTCAAATTGTAACGCCCCACCCCGAGATCCACATTAACAAAAAGCATTACGGATTAATACTATCTGTTAATGCAGAGAATTGGGCTGGTTAGGAGCGACCATGCGTAAGATTTGTCTTAAACAAGTATTGAATATGTCGATTGGGTGCTCTAAATTTTTTATATTTTACCTTTCTTAAGTGGATCGACATACTCAATAAATGTTTAACACAAAACTACGGTGGCTAATGGATCTATCAGAACAAAATATAACAACAACAAATACAACATATCATAGAACAACAGTCACACATATATACACATATACAGATACATCATAGTACACTACAAAGTGATACACAAGGGGTGGTACATAAGCCACATACATACATTGAGTCAAAAAGAATATATACATATCAAAGTACACAAAATAACTACAAGGCTACACAAAAGATGACTAGCATCCAAAAGAAAGCAAGATAATTGTTAACCCACCTTTTGGCAAGGCCGTGGACATGCGGATTTAACTAAATCGACTGCTCGTTTGTCGAGACTGGGATACGATGGGTTTAAGCCAGCTGGATGAATAGACGGTCAATCATGAATGGTTCGGTGTATATGCATCGGCCTAGGTGGATCGGCAGGTGCCGCTCGGTCAAGGATGGAAGTTTGTGCATGGATCGACATTGGTGGTTCGGACTGGATGGTGTGGATCGATGTGGTGGTGTGGCTCGGTCGTTGATAGTGTGGGTCGGCGTGTTGAAGTCGGTCGGCTAAACTCGGTCAGCTAAGGTGGGTCGGTCATGAGTAATCGGTCAAAGGAGTTCGGCCATGTGGCTCGGCCGTTCGGTCATGCATGGCTCAGTCGAGGAGAGGTGGTCAAGCATGGTTCGGTTATTGGTGGTTCGGCCATGCGGCCCGACCGTTCGGACAAGGTGGTTCGGTCGAACTGGAGTGATTGGCTTGGGACCGGTATATTTGCTTGGGGTCGGTGGAAACTTCGGCTCGGCATCTAGTATACTTTGGGTCGGTGGAGTAAAGGAAAGCTAGCAGTCGGAATGGGTCGGCATAAGATAGTGGTTCGGCATGTTGTGGTTCGACCGTAGTGGGTCGGTCGAAATTGCAAGAGGTTGGTGTTTTAAGGAAGGAGGTTCGACACTTGGTTGCTCCGAGTCCTAGCCTTGTTTGCTCCGAGTCGTGGGAAGGCCTGCTTCGAGTCATGCTCGGGGGAGATCGGTTCGGCATGTTGTGAACTCAGGGTCGGTCGTGGTGTTTGAGGTTTGGTTCGGCTATGGCCTTGATGGGCCTGGACTACTCAAGAAGCCCGGTAACTCAAGTTTTGCCTATAAATACAACATGTGGGGCTTCAGAAAGGAGAATCTTGATTCTGTCTCCCTTCCTCTTCTACACTAAGGCTGCTCTGCCATTATTATTTTAAAAATCTTGGATTGTAACTGTAATTGATTCTCATATCAATAAAAAGAAAATTTCTGGAGTGGACGTAGGCCGGAGTCAGCCGAAGCACTATAAATCCTCTGTTTTTACTGCTTTCTTTTTAATTTTTAATGTTCTTCACATTATTACTCTCTACATACATTTTATCTGTGATTTGTGATTGTTGGTTGGTGCTTTCATCTGGATTTGGGTGTTAGTGACCAATTTTGGCGCTAACATTTTGGTGTTTTCACTGAGAAAGCTAGCACTCGGGGATTCTAAAGCTTGGACTTTGGATTTAAAGGCTTAGGAACTCGGATTCTTGGGAAGTTATGGCAAGGCAATCGACAAGAAGACAAAGGACTGAAAGGAGTCAGAATGGAGGGAGTCAGGAGGCTTCCTTAGGAGCAAATCAGGCCTCGATCTTCATCACCAGAGACGAGATGAAAACAATTCTGAAGAGACAAGAGGAAATGATACAGAGTCTACTCCAACAGGTTGGACAAGTTTTAAGGAAGGTGATTCGGCACTTGGATGCTCCGAGTCCTAGCCTTGTTTGCTTCGAGTCGTGGGAAGGCCTGCTTCGAGTCATGCTTGGGGGAGATCGGTTCGGCATGTTGTGAACTCAGGGTCGGTCGTGGTGTTTGAGGTTTGGTTCGGCTATGGCCTTGATGGGCCTAGACTACTCAGGAAGCCCGGTAACTCAAGTTTTTCCTATAAATACAGCATGTGGGGCTTTAGAAAAGGGGATCTTGATTCTGTCACCCTTCCTCTTCTATACTAAGGCTGCTATGCCATTATTGTTTTAAAACCCCTGGATTATAACTGTAATTGATTCTCATATCAATAAAAAGGAAATTTCTGGAGTGGACGTAGGCCAAAGTCAGCCGAACCACTATAAATCCTTTGTTTTTACTGCCTTCTTTTTAATTTTTACTGTTCTTCACATTATTACTCTCTACATACATTCTATCTGTGATCTGTGATTGTTGGTTGGTGCTTTCATATGGATTTGGGTGTTAGTGACCAATTTTGGCGCTAATAATAATCCATAGCGGAAGCAGCATAAATCTGCAGCAGGTGTCTCACCCGAAACAACTCGGTCTGACCTAAGTATATAAAAACACGGGTCAGCCTAGCTTAAATAAACTGATTAGCACGAGATATATGAAGTATATGGATAATCGATAATATTTTTTTGGAAAGAGAAGAAGCAATATAAAATATATAAATCAATTACTCATGTGAGATGGTATCACCGAAATATCATATGAAAATTTCTCGAAAGAGGCAAGATCAACAACAACATCAATTATCCACAAATAATCGCCTCATATCATCGACATCTATAACAACCAATATAATGGCTTCCATCAACACCATAACTCCTAAATAGGAAATCATAAATCTCAAAAACGCCAAAGGATGGCAACCACAAATCACAATATGTAGAACTCGGTTAAGAGTTCAAAACTCCAAAATGTAATCACCATATAATAAATCCTCAAACGGCTCAAAAGCCCAATAATTGCGAAATGGAGAAAAAATTTGGAAATCATAAATAAATTAAGAAATATCACAAAATATGGATCCATATCACAAATGGCGAGTCTAAGCTACGCCTGCAGGTGCTTAACAAAATGGCCGAAGCCCACCAAGTACTGTATCTTAGATATGGCACCGAAAATAAATGACCTGAAGGTCCAACAGCTAGAAAGCCCAAATGACCCAAAGGTTCAGTACTGGCAAACAACCCGAAGGTCCATGAAATGTGTAGCTTCAATAGAACGAATCCGAAATTAACCGATATAGCAAACCTACGTGTCCCATACCACGTGGTTTTTCATACCGTTTTAAATCACTTCCTCGTTCTCTCGAAGAGTGCAATAATGTGTATTTTATATAGAAAATACTTGGCTTCGAGAAAACTAGTTTTTTAAATAAATTTTTGAAATCGTTTGGAAATTACGGCTTTGAAATTCTCTTTATTATAGAGAATATATATTTTAAATAGCTTCAAAAATAATTATAAATGTTGTAAAATATTTATTTCAAAAGCTATTTTATTATAAAAATCATTCCAAAATCGGTTTAGAAAACATGTGCACGAAAACAACAAAAATCACCGAAAACCCCATAAAATTCGGCATATGAAATCTGCTCAAAAACATGTCAATCCGAAGTACGGATCAACAATAATGTTGGCTTACCTATTGATAGGTTTACGACCTTCAAAATACTTTAAAATATTGCAGGAATTGGTCACCAAAAAATCACTGGAATAAGCAAAATAACCAAAACAGTGCACATGAACACAAAAAAACGACCTGGACTAATTTAAAAAGCAGGGGTCGACCCTTATATGGCTCAGGTTGTCCCTAAGGTCGACCCCCAAAGTTCCTGGGTCGACTCCTAGAGTTCCTGGGTCGACCTGGAAGTCGTGAATGCTACCGACATTTTTGCTTGTTCCGTTTCTAACTACGAGCACTGATTTCGGGCACTTCTAGATTAAATCAGGCTATGAAATTTGACATGCAACTACTACTAAACATGGTCTATGATCCAGAAAAGGTTTCACTTAATTTTAGTATGAAACCAAAGGGATATAGGGTCACAAAGTTGAACCCAGACAATATTTTACTGTAAACTAGAAATTCCAATTACAGTTTACAGTATATCAAAAACAACAGTAACTGAAACAAGTTTTTTTTACTGGCAGATTGGTTTGGCTAGAAGAGGGAGTTGCTACTCACCTTGCTAAGATTTTTAGTGATTTGAATTGCAAGTAGTGGTCTTTAGGCTTTGGAGAAGCTTCAATTACCTGTATTAGATTAGGATTATTTAATCTCACTATTTGATATACTTTAATTTAGAGAGATTTTAATTTAGGGAGTTTGGAGAGGAGGCCATTTTTGATTTTTTGATTTCTTTTAGGTAAGAGAAGGAAGTGAGGAAAGTACGTACATGCATTTCCTCCCTCCAGATTATTCCAGAAATGGGTTTTGGGCTTAACCCATTACTCTAAAAGCCTAAATGTTAATACTTAGTTAAATGTTAACTAAGTTAATTTATGTTAACACTTTATTTTCACTAGTTTTAGTCAATTATTATATTTTATCAAAATAAAATCATCAAATGCTTATTTTTATCACAAACTCTCATAACAAAGTTTCTAAAACTTTATTTCCAACATTATTTATTTATTTACAACAAATAGTTTGGAATTAAATTCTTTTATCTCACTTAATTAATTTATTAACCACCATCTCAATTTATTACCAACCAAACCAACCCAATACCAGTTTATTTTACCAAAATCCATTATTTATTTAAAATAAACAATTTTAACAAACTTTACATCTCCAATTTATTTTATTCCTCCACTATTAAATTATAACCACCGTTATAATTTATTTTCACAGGTAATCACCAAAACTAGGGTTTTTGCAGACTCCCCCCTCATAAAAATTGCATCCTCGCAATTTCCTAGAGAAGAGCTGTATACAACACAATTTATTTCATCTAGCATAGGAAAATAGATAAGCTTGAGTTTAAAATTCTCACTCTCAATATGAGAAGATAGAAAACCAGAATAAGATTGCTCGATAAACTCTCTGGTTTCCCAAGTATAGTCATTAGGATTAGTGGACCATTGAATCTTCACGAGCGGTACATCCTTATTTCGAAGGCGTTTCACCTCCAAAGCAAGAACACAGACAGGATGTTGCATAATAGATGAACCAGGTGAGATCTCAAGCTCTTGCAAAATAGGAGGACCAATAGCAGAATCTGAATCACGAAGGCACTTCCGAAGCTGAGAGACGTGAAACACGTTATGGATACTAGAAAACTGGGCCGGAAGTGATACTCTATAAGCAACTGGGACAATACGCTCAGTAATAGGAAATGGTCCTATGAATCGAGTAGCCAATTTCCCGGTCCTACTGAAACGCATTACCCCTTTCAAGGGAGATACACAAATATAAACAAGATCACGAGTGGAGAACTCAATAGGCTTCCTATGGTTGTCCGCTTAGGATTTTTGACGACTCTGTGCCTCTTTCATTCTTTGACGAATATGATCGATCTTCTTTGAAACTTCACGAATAAAATCGAGGCCAAAAATAAGCTTTTCCTTGGATTCCAACCAACAAGAAGGTGATCGAATGGTCATCCTTATAAGGCTTCGAAATGAGCCATATCGATACTGGACTGAAAACTGTTGTTATACACTACAACAAAAACACCCTTTAATAGCGTTTAAAAAACGCTATTAGAAGCTATTATAGCGTTTTTTCTTACGCTGTATATTAACATGTTGTAATAGGTCAGTGACCTATAACAGCAACATACAAAACGCTATAAGAGACGCTATGGACAAGGACATTTCATAGCGTTTTATGAGTGCTGTAAACATGACTTTTAATAGCCTTGGAAAGTCGCTATGAAGTGAAACTATAGCGTTTTCATGACTGCTATGTAAAAACAGGCTGGCACACATATGAAATATACAACAGCGTCTATAGACGCTATAGAACACAATATTTTACAGCGTTATCTGCTGCAATAGTACATTGTATGTATAAGTACAGCTACTTTCTATAGCGGTTTGCTGTCTTTTATTGCGTTGTTTTTTTGTTATGAAAATTGTTTATAGCACTATCATAATGCTGTAGTATATAAAACTGGAAAAAACAACCTTTCCATAGCACAGTTAAAACGCTATAAATTTTTATCCCTGCGGTTTTTTTACTAGGTACATCCAAGCTTACAATTCTACTAATATATTATAAAATTTCAAAAAACACAATTATCACATAATGATGTACATAATCAAATGAAGACATAAGCCAAACCACAATATATATTTAAATATATATCCATAATATTTCGTACACAAAGTTTCAAATATTTGTGATCTTAAAAAAAACAATACATACAACCATAGCTGACCAAAACGATACATACTAAAAGCAAAGATATATGAACGTCAATACAAAATACGTTAATCCAAGCATGACCGATTTGAAAGAGAATGAATGCAGCAAAATAATTTTTCCTTCCTTCTAGCTTGTAGTAACCCCGGTATCATCATACAGCACCTGTCAAAACGAAGCACATAAGTTATTTTTCAAATCCAAACATTATCCGCAAGTTATATAATTTTTCATAACAAAAAAGATAAAGACTGTTAGTACATCATTTTAACTAAATAGACTGCCAGTACATCAGTTTAACGAAACAGACATTGACGTGAAATAAAACAAAAATAACGTGTGATTTAGAAAATACAGCAACAAGAAGTGGATTATTACCAGGCATTATACAATGCAGAAGAACAAAAACTGCATTTTCAGTTATAAATATGATTTAAACAGCAAAACCCAATCACCCACTTCCTCTCACTATCGCAAATGCCATATGCCAAACTCGAACTTAACCATATACAAAAGGGAAATGGATATCTATAAGTGCACATTTCATGTGGCTGTAGTGATAGGATTTCAGGTGAAACAGCAAAGAAAATTTTGCAGTTTTGTGTAAAATTTTCAGGTGAAACAGCAAACAAGGACAGGACACAAATTTTTGTACAATTTCAGGTGAAACAAAAACAACATTACCATGCACACTTTTCATATCTTTGTACGAGGACAGGTGAAACTTTTCATGTGTATATCTGTTTTTTATGATTATAAAATATAAACAACTAAAATGTGAGTATGGTCATATATTTGGGCATGTAACTCAGAAATTTTTGAAGAAAACAGAACAATAATGGATGCAGCCAACAAATGTTAAAGATGAAATCAATTATAAAAGAAATATAATATGAAGATAAGAAATTTACAATAAACTTAATCTCAAACTTAATCTCTTCTTTTTTTCTATATGCTAGCAACAATAACTGAACTGAATTTACACTAGTTGAAAAGTACAAGGAGAAAAACACACAAACCTCAGGCGAAACTTCTTTGACTTTCTCAGTCTTGTTAACAGTACAAAGCACTTCAAATAGCATGCTAGCTGTCTGATATGCATTTGCAAGCTGAGCACTTCAAGTAGTAACCTCAGGACTAGGATCGGTATTGGAGAGTTGAGCAGTGCCAGAAAAATCACAAGCTTGCTGGTTCTGGTTATTTCTCTGGTAATAGCTATTTGCAGCATAGGAGCAGTGAGCTAGTACCGTGTCAGGGCTGAAGCAAGCACCATTTTGATGAATTGGGTTGCAGTCAGCACCTGCTCCACATGCATAATCTAATGTCTTTTGTAAAGCAGGGGTGCTTACATCACTTCTGCATACACACCAAGCATCATCTGCTAAAGATAAGAAAAAAAGAAATCAGAAATTTTTAGTGTTTTTCAGTAGTGTTTCTGAAGTTTTAGAGTTGTATTTACTACCTGAAATCTTAAACAAGGATTATGGATTCAGTAACTATTGACACATACTTATTTTATATCTTCTTTCTTATAATCTATGACCCGATGGACTCCAAGAGACCTCAACAACTTGGCTTTTTGCTCACCTCCACATGTTGTGACCACTTCATTTCCTGCCAACTTTGCAAGATACAAAGAAGATGCATATAAATAATAAGTGTAGAGCCAAGGAACCTAACAGTATTGCATATAATTAAACTAGCTTCAAAATAATTAAACATATAGCATAATAATTTGCACAACATTATTTAGAAATAACGTATTGAAGCTAATGCTATAATACCTCCTATTAATTGTATACGTAAATTATCTAATATATATGGACTAACCTGTCCAGTTCTGAAGAACAGCTTAGTATAACCAACTTGATACATGTCTGGAAGAATATTAAACTGTTGAAGTATTGCCACTGATACACTCAAAGGATCTTGTGATGAAACATGGTCGAGAAGTAAAAACTCATATATGAAAAAACTTAAATTAGAATGCAGCTTTCTATTTTGTAGCGGATTGTTGGTATGCTTGCTTAGTTCATACCTTCTAGCAAATTTTTGGTGAGACATTTTTGTTGTAAAACCTTTCCTTGATATTCGAACAACTTCCAAAACTCCATAACACCTTAGTTGTTGAAGCACCAAACTTTGCTCAATGTTGCAGGTAGCTGTGACTTGTTTGGTTTTATACATCTTATAAAATGAGGTGTTGTATTTTCAAGCCTTTGCATCAGTTGAAACAACTGTCCCTGCATGACAAGAATATGAAACACTAAAATGAATTATGCAACCAGTTTCCAAAGAGTTATATGCCATGGTTAAAATATGGCCTTGTTTACTTTGAATATCATGGATTCCTGAAATAGAAATTTGTAACATTGCTTTAATTTTCTTCACTTTATGCCACATGAAAAAAAAGAAAAAAGAATACAGTGGGCAGTGTGAACAGATTGACCCAGTTTCTCCACACGTGTTAATGAAATAAAGAAAGTCAGGTACACTCCCATGTATACCAAGTACAAAGCAATTTTTTTCTCTTTATTGAATTGACATCCGATAGTTACTCAAATTATGTATTCTTCATATGACTTCTATTTCTATAACATTAGAACCTTCATCATTCACAACTTCGACATGGTTCTCATTATCAACCACGGTAAAAGAGATGTTTCCTAACCATAATACTGTAGCAAGCATTGCAAACATACTATCCTAGTCCTCTTTGCTAATATGAACAACATTCATAGCTTCTTGAAATAAAATAGATGTATACGTTAGATGGGAAAGAAGAAGAAGAAAAGGTCTTAAAAATGATATTTGGATTAAAGAAGTTATTTATTCCATTATAATGTTGAACATTTTACCACAAGTAAATGAAACCTCTCAGCATCATTAACCTCAGCAATATTAAAACAACTACTATGCTTCAGGTATTTGTATTCATCCGCACTTCTTAAGTTGACCTTCTCTGTTTCATAATGATATAGGAATGTTAGGTAAAAATAATACAATTTTAAGTGCAAGACTATTCAAATCATCATTCAATCTAAGATGTCTGAAAAATGGATACAAAAAGAGGGCTACAGCTGAAATAAAGTTTTTGACTAGAACTGACATAATCTAAGAAACATAACTTCGGATTAACTGAAAGTTGGGTATCTTAGAGTGAACTCCCCAGCAGAATGAAAATTGAAGATGAATGGTCCATGGTGAACAAATTTCGGTAAAATATAATGCATTTTGAGCATACACTGTATGTACATGTAGTGAGAGAAACTGTATACTACTGAAAAAATGGCTTAACTACAAATATTAACCAAATCTTAGGAACTTTATATCTCGATAATAGTTAGTGAGTTACAGGTTATGCTATTCACATGTTCACAACTACTGACTTTACATGTGACGTTATGTAAACCTACAAACACACACATGTTTGAGCTATTCATATACACAAGTGCAATGTGTTTAAACATATATTCCATGTATTCCAAATGTCGTTGTATTATTGAAGACATATTAGTTTAGCCTTTCACACATGCAGCAGTTCTTACTTAATATCCATGTACAATGAAATTATCGTGGAGGTACTGGTTTGGCTATACATATATTATATTTATGTAGTTCTAAATATCTCATCTAAATATAAGCTGGATAAGGCAACTTAATTTGACCTTCCATGTGATATATATACAGACACAACGAATACAAAAACTCGAGTATTTATACTCGATAATTTAGTATAAAATTTAATAACTTGGTAATTTTGTTCTCCATTTGTATATAAATAGTAAACTTTTTTAGAACATTTGTTTAGCTTTTTATTTGAACGTTATATAAAAAAAGATCAAATTATTGTAAATAGGGGAATATTTCTAACAGTTAAGTACTATTATTTCTAGCATGTGGCTAATAGTTTCAGATTATTCATAATCTTCATAGTTCAGTTTATATATATATATATATGTATGATTCAGCTAAATAATATTAATTTTTCGTGTTACTGGTATTTCAGGGGAATATTTCTATATCTCAAGGCACGTTCAATTACTGCTAAAACAGACTGGAAGTTACAAAATAGATAGGCGGGTTTGAATCACTGCTCTGGAAATTCAGTGCAGGAAGACTGAATAAAATCGTTGCATTTTTTGGTATAACTTATCGGTAAATGGGTGAGATATATACATAATATTTTGCACAAGAGTTGTATTACTAAGCTAATTTTATGTAAACTGACTGAAAATCATATGTTCTGTTATATAAGGCTGTAGCTACAAAACCTGATATAGAAATGTTATTTTGGTTATAGCATCGAACCATATTACCAACAAAATGGACCAAATGTTGTTTAGTTGATCAATGAGAAATTAAAAAGCAAATACATTCTAATTAATAACATCCTAACCCAATAACTCATACATGCCTTGAGCAACATCATATAATATTATAATATTGATGCTATTCACTCTAAAATTTTATCATCAATGGGCAGCAGCAAAAGCAATTTTTTCCCCTTTCTTCTTGGTTGACTGAATTATACAAGTAATCAAATATTTTATGAAAATAACAAAATTTAACAACTCTGTAATAATAAAATATGCAGTGATGAGATGAAACGTAGAAACTGTGACAAATGGAGGAACAAACATCAATGAATGACTCCGTAATTACAAAATGGAATCCAACCTGAAATGCATGTTTTTGACTATACAACGACCACATGCATTGGAATCCTACTCTCATTGATGCATTCAAGGATGATATAAAAAGTTAGACTGTACCACAACAATAATAGTTAAACATAAATAAGCAGAATAACCGACTGTTTAAGAATTACACAGTAAAAAAATCAATTTTTTAATGCAGGCAATCAACCAATTGATTTTTTTGTTCCAATGCAACACTCACAATGAGAATCAGAAACAAGTGTGTTCAATAGTGGTGCCAGAGTAGGAATCAGAAACGGAAAAGTATTGGGGGGCCTCATCTAAAAACCGACATCTTTGTCCCTTGCAAGGAGAACTTGTCTAACAATGCACAACAGCACACCAAAGATGGCAACAACTATTTGTCATCAAATGTACAACAAACAGCTTTACAAATTATGTTCCATATATCACAAGAAACAACTATTTGCACTAGCAAAAGTTTTTTCTGAAAAAGAAGCCCAAAGTGTTGCTTAAGTGGGTTATACAGATCCCTATGATTGACTGTAAGGTTTTCTAAACAATTGTAACAACCAAAGGTTCTGTGCTTTATACCATAATGCAACAAGCTCCACATTCCAGTATTACTTGAGTCGTTAGCTTTGTATGTTCCAATACTTGCAGGCTAACTTAGGTAATCAGATTATGTTCCAATGCATGAAGCTAAAATCAAATGTATATGAACAATTACTCATTTGCAAGTTCTAATCTTGCATTGGGATCTTCTGTTAGAACTCCAGCGACTAGGTTCAAAGTATTTTAATTGTGTCTGAAATGTTTATTACAGAGGTTAAGATAACTTGTATATGATATCAGGGCACTATATTTTCACTTGCATAATTAGCTGGTAAGTTCATAGTCAAAAGCTATAATGTTATAAGCTACGTTAATGCTAAAAACTAGTTAAACCTTTCCAAAATACAAAAAAACTACTTTTATGAAGATTCGTTTGAGCATTAAGTTTTTCCAACCATTTTCCTTTAGTAATCTTTCATGAGAGTAGCTTTCATCTACTGGCTAAGCATGAATATCACAAAAAAAATTTACTGTTCCTCACCATAGAAATTTTTTAACTACAACAGTAATAATGGAAACCAAAAATTTAAAGCTAAACTGGCTAAGCACGAATATCACAAAATAAGAAACAATAATTCATCTACTAATAACAAAAAGAATACTTAACTTTCAGCTCAGAAAATCTATTATCCATAGGCGGAGCAAAATCAAACATGGAGATATACGTAAAAGTTGAAAAATATATCCCTAAAAATCGGTCAAAGTTCACGGCAGTTGAGGAATCAAAGCACTACGTTGAAGTCGAGGGATCCTAGCAGCGGCGAGGTCGAGGGATCGGAGGAGCAATGAGCAACGAATTTGAGGAATGACGAGCAGCGAAGTTGAAGAACGACGAGATTAATTTAGGGATTTGATAAATTTGGGAGTGATGGGTGAAATGGATATTCGCGGTAAAGAATGAAATATGACCGGGAGAGTAAAAATATACGCGCCCGCCTTTTCTTTTTAATCAATAGCGTGTTAGAGGGTTGTAATTTTAATATCAACAACTACTAAATAGCTAACGATAGCAAGTCATGCTACAGTGCAATCCTCTCATGCTATCAATAAACTATTTTCTTGTAGTGATAAGAGAATTCAACAAGCGGTAGGTAGACTTCCCAACTACCACCAAAATCAAGAATGCATGCATGAAGTAGATCCTCAAGAATACGATTCACTTATTAAGTCTGTCCATCAGACTGCGGATGATAAGCTGTGTTGAAGATAAGCTTTCTACCCAATGCTTTTTGAAGACTCTGCCAGAAATTACTGGTGAAAAGTGGATCTCTATCACAAACGATCGAACTATGAACACCATGAAGTCTCACAATCTCCTTAATATATAGCTTAGATAGATGAGAAGCAGTCCTATTAGATTTAATAGGAATAAAATGAGCGGATTTAGTCAAGCGATCCATAATAACCCAAAAACTGTTATGGCCCGATCTTGAATGAGGTAGGCCATCAATAAAGTCCATAGAGATTTGATCCCATTTCCACAACAGGACCTCAAAAGGCCGAAGAAGACCACTGGGATGCTGATGTTCGGCTTTAATGAGTTGACAAGTCATGCAATTACTCACATAACTTGCAACATCACGTTTCATGCCTTCCCAATAATACAAGCGTCTCATATCGGCATACATCTTGCTACTGCCGGGATGAATAGTATACTTAGAACGGTGACAATCATCAAGCATGTCCCACCTAAGATCAGAAACACAAGGCACAAACAATCGATTCTTCTTACGAAGACAACCATGAATATCAATGCTGAAATCCCTCAACTCATCATCACAGGATTCAGACTTACAAAGCTGAATAAGGCGTACAAGATCTGGATCTTGCCACCGAGCCTCGGCAATACGATCCAATAAGCTAGGACGAGCTTCCAAACTAAATAACAAGATAGGAGAATCTGAAGCTGGAGCATCATCATGAATATCACAAAGAGATAAGGTCTCCAACAAATCCCACTCGGCTAACATCATAGAAATAACAACTGAGTGCTTGCGACTTAGCGCATCTGCAACTCGGTTCCCCTTTCTAGGAGTGTACTGGATATCAAAATCATAAGAGGCTAGGAACTCGAGCCAACGCTGTTGCCGCATATTAAGCTCTTTCTGGGTGAACAGATACTTCAATGATTTGTGAACGGTATAAAGAATGAAGCGCTCGCCTAATAAATAATGGCGTCAAATCTTTAAGGCAAAGACTATAGCGGCTAACTCTAAGTCGTGGATGGCATAGCGAACCTCATTCGGGCGCAATTTCCTAGAAGCATAGGAAACTAGCTGATCTCTCTGCATAAGCACGACAGCGAGACCACATCGACTAGCATCGATGTAGACAACAAGATCTTGATTCCCTTCGGGAACCACAAGGATAGGAGCATTAGTGAGAAGTTCTTTCAATTTTTGAAAAGAAGCTTGTTTCCTGGGGATTTGACCAGGTAACTAGTACTCGGCATCCAGTGGAACTCGGCATCAGAGAGTGACCGGCATCCAGTAGTGTTCGGCGAGGCACTCAACATCCAGTAATGTTCGGCAAGGCACTTAACATCCAGGAGTGTTCAGCGAAGCACTTGACATCCACGGGTACTCGGCGTAGCACTCGGCATCCAGTAGTGTTCGGCGAGGCACTTAACATCCAGTAGTGTTCGGCGAGGCACTTGACATCCGGGAGTGTTCGGCGTAGCACTCGGCATCCAGTGGAACTCGGCGTCAGAGGGTGCGCGGCATACAAGAGCGCTCGGCATCAAGGCTGCTCGGCATACAAAGGCGCTCGGCATCAAGGCTGCTCGGCATACAAGAGCACTCGGCAGCGAGACTGCTCGGCGAAAGGAGTACTCGGCATCCCATGGTGTTCGGCGTAATACTCGACATCCTGAAGACATTCAGTATGCACAACTACTCAAGATACCGGTATCATTCGGCATGCATACACCGTTCGTTCAAGAGCTTGAGATGGAGGCACGTTCGGCCTCAACAGACAACCATCCTACACTTCCCACGACACCAACACACCGTTCGGCATAGAAGGAATGGTTCGGCGCAGAGCGTTCGGCAAACCTTGCTCGGCATACAGCGACCACTGTGCTCGGGCTGGAGCGTTCGGCCATCAGCCCACTTGGGAAGTCCAGCCCATCTTTGTCTATAAATAGAGGGGCAAGGTCACAGTGAAAGGGATCCTTTTTTGGAGAGAAAACACCGGGGAGACTCTGCCATTTTCAAGACTCATCTTCTCTACTTAACAACTCCACTCAAGCATTTGATTCACGAATTGTATTTGTAATCAACTATAAAGGAAATCAATAAAGTTGAACAAAGTGGACGTAGGCAATTACGCTGAACCACTATAAATTTGGTGTTCTTACTTTCTGCATTTAAATTAGCATTGTCTTCTCTGTTTAATTTACTTTCATCACTTATATCTCTACACAATCTTTCTGAACGAGGTTAGTGACCAATTTTGGTGCTAACACTTTGGTGCTTTCACTGAGAATCGAATTCTCAGACCTCAAGGATCTGCTTTGAAGCTACTGGATTGAACAAATCCCCCAAAGAAGATCCGACTCACTGATAGTACATCCGTTGATTCTACTCAGAGTTCATACCAATAACTCTACAATGGCAAGACCACGTACCAGGTCAGCTTCTCATAATGCGGATGCCCGTGAGACTGCTAGCGTGCAACAAGCAGGACCTAGCAATCAACCAGCGATCCCGAGTGCAGGGATTGCCGCTCAAGAACAGACTCCAGTTGTCACCAGAGTAGAGTTCAATGACTTGATGAGAGAGCTTAGGGAAAGCAGGAGACAACTAGGAGAACAGATGCAAGCTAATGCCAACCTGATGGCACAACTCACTCAACAGCAGCAACAGAATGCTGGGGGCAATCCCGCTGCCTACTCCTCATCTGACAGCTCAACTTCCTCTGATGAACCTCCCAGGCGCAGACGCCGTAAGACTGATGCTGCGCGAGCAGATGCTGCTGTTCGAACAGCTGGAGACCGCGACCAAGCAAGAGCTGGAAGCTTCAGGACCGGGATACAAATGGAAGATAGAGGCCCAGATCATCAAAATGCTAACGATGTCGAACCTCAAGATGCACGATTGGCAGATCGCCAAGAGAGGAGGCATCAGCATGGACAGGCGCGTAGAACAGACTCCAACCTTCCGCCTTCCATACAGACACCCGACCTGACAGCCATGATCAGGCAATTGATGAAAAAAAATCAGGGCTTATCAAATGATGACTGGGGAGTGTCAAGAAGTCATACTCCGTTCACGGATGTTGTGTTGCAAGCGGCGTACCCCAGAAAGTTTAGTATGCCTACTATTCCTGCATATGAAGGAAAGACTGACCCTAGACAACATGTCATGAGGTACGAATGGATGATGGATTCAGCCAGAGCGAATGATGCCACCAAGTGTAGGTGATTTCCGATTACTCTATCTGGGATCGCTACTATGTGGTTCACCCGACTTCCTCCGCGATCCGTATCAAATTTCGAGGAGTTGGCAAAGAAGTTTATTGAGCAGTTCAGGATACACACTACGCGCCCAAAGGACGTGATGTCTCTGTCAAGTGTAATCCAAAATCCTGGGGAATCGTTGAAGGAATATTTGCAAAGATTCCACGTGGCAGCAACTGAAGTCAGTAATCCCAATGACCATGCAATTCTGATGGCTGTAATGAGAGGTGTGGATCCAGACTCTGAGTTTGGAGACTGGCTGGCAGGAAAACCTCCAGCTACGCTAGAGCGTTTCTACTCTAAGGCACACCAGTTCATAAGAAGAGAGGAAGCTAGGTGGGTACGACGAGATAAGGCGCCAGGGCCTGTCCAAGAGTCAATAAAGAGCAACATCGCTGTGAAGCAATCGGGAGACAGCTCGGGAAAGGTCCAAGTCAACGTCCAGAACAAACCGGGGCAACCTAAGGAGTCCGGAGGAAGGAGTCAAGGGAAAAGAAAAGAAGCAGGAAAGTGGAAGTCGAGAATTCCAAGCTACAGCGAGTACACTCCGCTAAACGCCCCACTTGAAAACATTTACCTATCCACCTGCAATACTTTTCAGTACAGAAAACCACGTCCAAAAGAATCAACTGAAGAACAGAAGCGGACCGGGAAATATTGTCGCTTCCATGAGACTTATGGACACAATACGGAAGAATGTAGACACTTGCACGACGCTATCGAGAAGTTGATCAGGCAGAAGAAATTGCAAGAATTTGTGAAGGATCCACAAGAAGGAGGACAGGGAACGTCCAACCCAGGTCGTGCCCTAGCTCCACGTCATCCCGAGGAGCCTGCCCGGACCGTTGGTAGACTGGTCATAAATACAATTATCGGCGGGCCTCACCCCGCGGATAAGAATTGGCAGGAGATGGAACGATATGCAAGTTCCTTGAAGCATGCAGATTTTGAGTGTTGTTCGAACATGGAGGACGGAGCCCCTGCTAAGCAGCAGCGCGTACTGATAGACGATATTGTGTTCAGAAGCAGAGACGTTGATCAGGTAGAGGCTCCGACCATCGACCCCATGGTCATATTTGCAACGATCGGACCAGCATACGTAAAAAGAATTCTGATTGATTCTGGAAGTTCAGTCAACATCATCTTCAAGAAGGCCTACGATCAAATGAAGCTAGAAACAAAAGACTTGAAACCATCCAAAGCTCGTATCCACGGCTTTAACGGCGCTGCAACTGATGCAGTGGGATATGTCGAGTTACCAGTTGAACTGGGACAAGGCGAACGTCGGAGAGTGCGAATTCTACCCTTTGTAGTTTTGGATGTGGACTCTCTGTATAACGTTTTCTTGGGCCGGCCGGCCCTGGCGGAGTTTAGGGCAGCGTTAGCCCCGTGGTGTTTAACTTTGAAGTTCCCGACTGACAAAGGAGTAGGCATTGTTCACGGTGACCAAGCAGCTGGTCGTTCCTGTTACGTGGCCGAGCTCCGAGAGGCCCACCGGAGGGAGAAGGGAAAGGTTGCGGACAATCCCGTCCGCATCCTCAATGCGGATAATTGACAAGTAGTGCCCGAGCCCTGGCTCGGGCATAGTTCTCGGATCTACGGAGATATAGATCCGAGAGACGACGATGAGAAACCCAGGGAAGAGAAGGCGGCATCGGCTGAATTAACAATTGACATTTCAGTTAGTCGTGACGACCCTTCGCGAATACTGAAGATCGGATCACAGCTATGCCCCGCAATGACTGAAGACCTTAGCGACTTCCTCCGGGCGAACCTTGATGTTTTCGCCTGGACGCATTCTGATATGTGTGGGATTTCTCCCACCATCACGAGTCATATGTTGAACATAGACCCGAAATACATCCCAGTCAAGCAAAAAAGGAGAGGAATGGATCCGGAGAGATCCGCCGCTCTTGGAGAGGAGGTGGACAAACTCAAAGCAAATGGGTTCGTCCGCGACGCCCTCTACCCGGAATGGGTCTCCAACCCCGTACTAGTAAAGAAGGCGAATGGGAAATGGAGGACTTGCGTAGATTATTCCGACTTGAACAAAGCATGCCCTAAGGACAATTTCCCGTTGCCTAGGATCGATCAGTTGGTCGATTCCACCGCAGGACACGAGTTACTGTCATTCATGGATGTGTACTCAGGATACAACCAAATCCCAATGCATATTCCGGACCAAGAACACACAAGCTTCGTTACAAATGTCGGGCTGTATTGCTATGTAGTGATGCCCTTTAGATTGAAGAATGCTGGAGCAACTTACCAACGTTTGGTGAATCGAATGTTCAAGGACCAGCTGGGTAAAACCATGGAAGTCTATGTGGATGACATGCTCGTGAAGTCACGACGGTCAAACGACCACATTCAAGACTTGGCTGAAATGTTCGACATACTCAGGTTTCATGGCATGAAGATCAACCCATTGAAGTGTTCTTTCGGCATTGCATCAGGGAAGTTTTTGGGATTCATCGTCAACGCTAGGGGAATCGAAGCCAATCCAGAAAAGATCCAAGCTATTCGAGATGTACAAGCGCCCAGGACTATAAAGCAGGTACAGAGCTTGAACGGAAAAGTAGCTGCGCTAAGTCGATTTATATCCAAGGAAACTGACAAGTGCATCCCGTTCTTTGACATAATAAAGAAAGGAAAGAGAAATTTTGAATGGACGTCTAGCTGTGAGGAAGCATTCCAGAATCTGGTAAGGCATCTGGAGAGCCCACCAATGCTATCAAAGCCAGTTGATCATGAGATGTTGTACGTATACTTGGCTGTATCCCCACATGCGATAAGTGCGGCTTTGGTACGAGAGGAGGATCGAGTCCAAAAGCCGGTGTATTATGTTAGTAAACGTTTAACAGGGGCCGAGAGGAATTACCCTAAAATAGAGAAATTGGCTTATTGCTTGGTGATTGCATCACGAAAGCTTCGCCCGTACTTTCAAGCACATTCAATAGGTGTTTATTCCGATCAACCCCTGAGGCAGGTACTCCAACGGCCGGAAACTTCTGGAAGATTGCTAAGATGGAACATCGAGTTGAGCCAATTCGATATCGCGTACTTACCACGGAGAGCCATTCGAGGGCAAGCGTTAGCAGACTTCATCGCTGAATTTACCATACCCATCAAACCGGGCGATCACGACATCATTCCCCCCGTTCGATGGAAATTATACACTGACGGTGCATCAAACGACCGTTGCTCCGGCGCGGGCGTAGTTCTTGTAACTCCGGAAAACCGATCGATCTGTTATGCCCTGAAGCTTGATTTCTCGGCTACAAATAACGAAGCTGAATATGAAGCACTAATCGCTGGCTTGAAGCTCATCAGGGAACTCGGGATCGAATCAGTCGAAATCTTTTGTGACTCGCAGTTGGTGGTTTACCAAGTACGGGGAGACTACAAAGCAAAGGGACGAAAGCTAGCTCCGTACCTCATTCAGGTCCAAGAACTACTATCAAATCTTGAGCGTTATGACATCTCACATATCCCGCGCGAACAGAACAAAGAAGCCGACTTACTGGCTAAGTTCGCAAGTACCGACGATGCACAACAAATGGGATTGTATCCCGTCGAAGTCTTGCATGCCCCGAGCATAGACGAAATGAAAGTCGATCGTGTGTTGGGAACAGAAAGCGAGAAGGAGTCATGGATAACCCCATTCAAACTGTACCTGACGACCGGGGCTTTACCAGAAAAAAGAAGCGAAAGACGGCAGGTCTTTCGAAAGGCCGCGCGATACGTAATGCAGGATGGATCCATGTATCGAAAAGGATTCTCAGTCCCATTATTACGGTGCATCGCTCATGATGAAACAAAGCGAGTCTTGAGAGAAGTTCACGAAGGGGAATGCGGCGACCATACTGGGGGGCAAACGCTAGCAAAGAAGATCCTCCGCTATGGATATTACTGGCACACCGTAAACCGGGATGCCGCGGACTACGCAAGAAAATGCGACAAGTGTCAAAGATATGCAAAAATCCCGAGGGCTCCATCAACGGAACTCACACAAATGATCAGTCCCTGGCCATTTGCGATCTGGGGAATCGACATAATCGGCTCTTTGCCTTTATCCAAAGGAGGTGCGAAGTATGCAATAGTTGCAGTCGACTATTTCACAAAATGGGCTGAGGCAGAACCTTTGGCCACTATCACCTCTAAGAAGGTCATTAACTTCGTTGTACGAAACATTATATGCCGCTTTGGCCTTCCACGCACCATCATTACAGACAACGGAACGCAATTTGAAAGTAGAGAGTTCAAAGAGTTCTGTTTAAAGTACGGCATCGAGAAAAAGTTCGCCGCCGTTGCACACCCAAAAGCTAACGGACAAGTTGAGGCCGTTAACAAAATAATCAAGTCCATACTGAAGAAACGTCTGGAGAAGGTTGGAGGCAAGTGGGTAGATGAACTCCCGACAGCATTATGGGCATATAGAACTACCCACAAGTCCGCGACCGGCCACACTCCGTTCGCCTTGGCCTACGGCTCTGAAGCCGTTATACCCGTGGAACTTAAAGTTCCATCGCACCGAGTGACATACTATGATCCCAAGACGAACCAAAACCTCTTGCTGGAATCACTGGACTGCATCGACGAAAAGCGTGAAGAAGCTGAATTAAGGGCGGCGGCGCACAGACATCGAGTCAAGCGTTACTACGACGGCAGAGTCCGCCCAAGAATCTTTGATGTGGGTGATCTCGTTCTGAAACGAGTCTTCCCGGTACCATCACGCATGAATCCCAGCTGGGAAGGTCCATACGCCATTGAACGGAAGCTTGGAGAAGGAACATTCAATCTAGCGACCGTTGATGGCGCGACACTCCCCCGAGCATGGAACAGTGAACATCTGCGGCACTATTACATTTAGCATGTTTTCCTTTCTTGTTGAAGGCACTGTTATTTCCTGCATGTTTCCGTTCAATAATGACTTAGTTTCCTTTTAAAGTTGTAATCAAGCGATTTAGTTGATTTTCATTAATAAAGGCTTGAAGCCATATTTTCTATGAAGTTTCTATATCTCTTAATTGGATGATAAATTACATTATCATGCACGACATACAGACTCGTACGAACGATTCCAAATCTCCGAATCCCCAGAGCGCGGATCGGAGTACTCTAAGTCCCCGGAGCGTGGACTAGAGTATAAACGATTCCAAATCTCCGAATCCCCAGAGCGCGGATCGGAGTACTCTAAGTCCCCAGAGCGTGGACTAGAGTATAAACGATTCCAAATCTCCGAATCCCCAGAGCGCGGATCAGAGTACTCTAAGTCCCCGGAGCGTGGACTAGAGTATAAACGATTCCAAATCTCCGAATCCCCAGAGCGCGGATCGGAGTACTCTAAGTCCCCGGAGCGCGGACTAGAGTATAAACGATTCCAAATCTCCGAATCCCCAGAGCGCGGATCGGAGTACTCTAAGTCCCCAGAGCGCGGACTAGAGTATAAATGATTCCAAATCTCCGAATCCCCAGAGCGCGGATCGGAGTACTCTAAGTCCCTGGAGCGCGGACTAGAGTATAAATGATTCCAAATCTCCGAATCCCTAGAGCGCGGATCGGAGTACTCTAAGTCCCCGGAGCGCGGACTAGAGTATAAACGATTCCAAATCTCCGAATCCCCAGAGCGCGGATCGGAGTACTCTAAGTCCCCGGAGCGCGGACTAGAGTATAAACGATTCCAAATCTCCGAATCCCCAGAGCGTGGATCGGAGTACTCTAAGTCCCCAGAGCGCGGACTAGAGCATAAACGATTCCAAATTTCCGAATCCCCAGAATGCGAAGCGGAGTACTCTAGGTCCCCAGAGCGTGGACTAGGGTATAATCGATCTCAAATCTCCGAGTTCCCGGAGCACAGAGTCGGAGAGAGTCCAAGTACTCGAGAACGGACCGGGAGATAATGCAACTCTTGAGAACTTGAATTATGGCTACAATTAGTCAACAAACCAAAGAAAGACAAGAGAATCATTCAAGCAATAAAGAAACTAAAATTTTATTCGATAAGTCCAAAATGGGGATACATGATCACTCCTACAAAATTCAGACCTCTCTATACAAACTGCAAGTTGTGAAAGATAAAAGCCATTACAAGACTTAAGCAAAAAACTCGTTGAACGAGTGTATCGATTATTTCTTCGACTTCTTCTTTTTGTCTTCCTTTGATGTTTCCGATGACTCCTCTCCCTCACGCTTTTTCTTGGACTTTTTGCTTGCTAGAGAAACGGAGTCAGGAGTAGGAGACGGAACATCTAGTGGTTTGGACCTGCCCGGGAGAATGATTTTCAAAGGTCTGTTCCGCGGGTCAGTGAGTTCCAGTATTTCAGACTCGACTTTGACTTTGACTTTTCTCTCCTCCTCGTCGGCAAGACGGTCCTTCATGCTCATCTCTGAAGTATGCTCAGAGGCGCCAGTGATTTTAATTTCATCGCTTCCTTCGACAGGAGACGAAGTATCAAGTTTGTCATCATCAAGCGCCCCGATCACTTGAGCGTCGGGACCGGGAGTTACTCCTGCGTGAGCAACGTCGCTTGTTTTCTCTGCTTCCTCCTTGGCGTCATCACTCCTCGGAGTTGGCTCGGCGTCAGAACAACCTGCACGAAAACATAAGGAATGAGCATTAGAACGAATAGCCACTGCTGAAAAATGACGGGAACTCTTCAACTTCTAGAGAAAGAAGAATTTCCTACCAGGGTCCGGTTGGCTATCGGTGGCACGAGGGGTTTCACCCTCCAGGATAGGTGACAGCACATGAACACCAAGCCCGGGATCTTCGGGATCATAACTAGCATGCTGCTCGAATGGATCAAGTGCTGGCCGACCGGCCGATTGAGCAGCATAAGGAACGGCAATGTGAGGAGTAGTAGCATCGGCCCCAGACGGGCCAGCTTCGTCATTCTTCTCTTTCGGAGGGGAAGAGCCTTTGCTATAAAGTGCCAACGCTGCGGATAAGTCCGATGGCTCATTCTCCTTAGGAACTCCTTCACCAAGGCATCCTCATCGACCTCGTTGGAGCTCGACTCGACCTTCTTGATCCTTATCAGAGTTTCCCACGCCTCAGCCAGAGATTCGAGGTAGCCGTCGCCCAGAAATGTTAAGTCGCGGTGCATAAGGACGCAGGCTCCATACTCGGCGATCAACGGGTCAAACATACTTTTGACCTCTTCCCTGCCGGCTTCTACGGCCGCCTCGAGGCGAGAATCAAGCTCTTCCACAGCCATTCTTTTGCCCTCCTCATGGGCCTCGTCCTTCAAATTCTCGACCCCGGCGAGTTCGTCATCGAGCTTTGTCTTCAGGAGTCGGGTAGCAACAATCTCATCACAATATCGCTGCGATTCTTCTTGAGCAGCTACTTTGTCTTCCTTCTCCTTGGAAAGTAATTCCTTCAGCTCCTTGACTTGAGTAGCAAGTGCGTCCCTTTCCTTTTGGACAGAGTCTTTTTCCAGGGCGAGGGCACCGCTGCGCTGGACTGCTTCGTCAAGCTCTTTTTTGTGAGCCACCTCTAAACGAGTAACTGCCTCGACAGTATTTTTTGCGCTTTGTTCAGCGGCTTCTAGCTTTGAATATACGAAGCGAGCTCTTCGTCTTGGAGTTTGATGATTTTCTTATCGCTGTCAGCCTCCAGATTTAGACGGTCGATCTCGTGTTGACGCTCGACGGACACTTCCGAGATCTTCTCCACCAAGTGCACGAACGCGTCATGTTGAACATAGACGTCGTTGTTGCAGGCAATGGCACTATGCTTCACGTGCCCAGGAATGTGATGGATGGCTGGGAGGAATTTCAAGCCGTCAAAGCAGATTTTCGGAAACTTGGCCTTAAGGTCGACCATTTTCTCCGCAACAGTTGGGTCCACTGTAGGAATAGGAGGAGGAGGCTTTGAGAATTCCATTCTTTTACGTTGCTCTCGAACTTGCCTCGTACTCGATGAACTGGAGTGTTGTTCCCGAGCAGCATCAGACTGATAACCCTTCTGCGAAGACTTCTCTTTGTCCGGCTCAGTTGAAGGAGGAAGATCGCGGGGCTGGGAAGATTGAGAATGTGCTTTCTTGCGGTGAGACGACTCACGAGGACAATTGTCCCTATCTTCATAATCACCTCGGTCCCTGCGTCTGCCTGAACCGGAATCCCGTCCAGAGTGATGGAATATAGAAGACCCCTGAAGGCGATCAAGTCCGTGAGAGCGGCCCATATCACCTGCAAAGAATGGAGATAACGACGAGTTAAGGAAAATTCACGAGATAAGAAAAAAGACTTGAAGTATATTATGGAATGCGCATGTGTGTGTGTGTCCTAGTGTTCCCCCTGACAGACCCGTTCGTTTATCTTTGCTAATCGGAGTGTTGTCTCCGTGAGCCGGGAGTTGAACTCCAACATTGCCTCTAGCGGGCGAAGAGAATTTGAGAGCTTCAGGATCATCGAACCCGTAATTAAGTAAATCATCGGGGATGGACAAGTTAGACAGACCCCTCAAAGAACTTTCCAGATGCTGCGAAGAAGCCTCTTTCTCAAGAGGGATAGGCGTAGCTTTTGAGGTGCCACCAACTTTCTCCTTTTGAACCGTATATTTCAACTTCTTTTTTCCCTTCGAAGGGGAGGATGATGTCTCAATATCCTGAACTTCGATTGCCGGATTCCAAGTGGGACCCACGTTCTCGCCCCGAGTCTCGGGAGCATCATCCTCTCTACGCTCGCTTTCTCCGTGCGTATCGGGAGTGCGGCGCGACGACGGTCCGGCCTGTCTTTTCCCTTTACCAAACGAAGGCTTGGGAATGGTGACACCTTTTGGAAGGCAGATCCGACGACCAGGGGCTAGCAAGCCAAACCCCGACAGCGATTCATTTGAAATGATAGTCCGAATGTCTCGATCCTCAGCAGGAAGAGCTCTAATGGCTTCAACAGCCTCAGAATATCCTCGGCCTTCCGGATGCGGGTTGATACCTGAAAAGATGAAATGAAGAGTTAGGAAAATCATGACTCCGATTAAAAACGAATAGTGATTCAGCAGAGAGACTTACTGCCTTCAACCCATCTCCTAGCGAAACCAGAAGGGCAGCGCACATAGAACCATTCCTGTTTGTACAGGGCGAATTTGCTACAGGCCCCTGTCAAGATCTGGCATTTGTGGTATGGCTCGAGGAACAGAAAAGAAGGACTGTCTTTCCGTCTCTTGAACATGTAAATATATCTGATATCACCGGCGGTTGGAGGTCTGGAGAAGACAGCCATGAAAAGTAGATAAGTCCCATATAGAAATGCATGGCCGTTCGGGTGCAGCTGCGACGGAGCTATGTCTATGTACTGCAGTACATCCCGGAGAAATAAGTTGAACGGAGGCACGCTGCCCATCCAACACATAAACTTGTTGCAGGTAGTGTACCCGACTGGAGGCAGATGAGGCCCGACTGGGGGTAGATGAGGGCGATCGTGTCTTGAAGGAACTAACACGTCGGCAAAAGGAATCCCATGAATAGAGCATATCCGTCGTAGAGCAGCTTCGTTGATCTTCGAGGCTTGAGAATCGATCGGATTATCTAGTAAGATGGTTGTCTCCAGAGCATCAGGCGCCAAGTTATGAGCGGGAGAAGTTGACGGGTTAGAAGTATCAGCGGCTCCTTGCCTTGCTGACGGCCCAGGCCTGTCAGATATGGTGGCAGAACTAGATTTTCTCGACATCCCGAATAAATAATGAACCTGGCTAAATGCTTGAGAAAGCTATACTTAAAAAACGTTGAACGTTAGAATTAGCAACACGATTTTTTCCCCCCGTGTGGTGTGTGAACTAGTGCGAGCAATTGTGTACAGGCAATAAGAATGTTTTAAAGATATAATGATTAGCTTCGAATCATCGCCTTCGAAGACCGTCATCACTGACCGTCTCAAAAAGCTCGCATTGAGGTGATTACAGTTCCAGATTCAAAAGACATATGATTTCTAAAGTAACCGGCCTAAGTGTAGTTTGACATTTATACTGTTCGGCATTTAAGTAATGATCGGCAATTGTATTGTTCGTCCTAAGTATAGGTCAGCATGTATGTTTGCTCGGCGTGTCGAGCGCTCGGCTAAAGGTCTCGTTCGGTTAAGGCATTGTCCTGTTAAGAGTTCTGTTCGACATTCAAGATTGTTCGTCCTAAGTATAGTGTTTGGCTGTGTTTTGCTCGGTCTAAAGAGTGTTCGGCAATTGTATTGTTCGGCTGAATTCAATGTTCGGCATGTCAATTGTTCGGCTTGGGTTATCGTTCGGCTAAGTTATTGCCCTACATTTTAGTAATTGTCCAGCATTGATACCGTTCGGCATTCAAGACTGTTCGGTCTGGGTTATCGTTCGGCTAAAAGTGGCGCTCCACCACGATTTCAACTCCACCCTACACCTTCTCCATCTGCGCCGAACGACAGGGACAGATCGCCCGGCGAAGACTACGTCGTTCAGCATCCCATCTTTCTTTTCCTTCCAGTCTTGTTCGGCACGAAGGAGCTAGCCCTAACTGGACAACTCCAAGCATGCGAGCCATTTCTGCTCGACGCATATTATACGAACATAGAAAGGTCACGTTTCCCATGAAAACAACCTAAGTCTTGTGTTGAAGTGATCTAATCACAGAAGGATTGATACCTAGTTCGAAAGTCGAAGTTGTGGAAGGATCAATTAGGTCTCAAATCTGAGAAGATGGAAAGAATTGCAAGTCTCTAGGAATGACAGAAAAGAAGGCGTAAAAGGAAAAGAGACAGGAAGGACCTGGTTATATAGAGGGAGGTAGAAGTTGAAGAGGCTATACCCGGTAGAACCGGTCAACACCGAAGCGTTCGGCATCATAGCATTGTATCGTTCGGCACACGAGGTACGTTCGACTTCGAGCGTATCGTTCGGCATCCAAATCTCATTCGTCTTGCACCTCCTTCACTAACATTCTCGAGAAGGTACCTCCGAGGTAAATTGTACCAGATTCAAAGTGCATCACGTTCGGCCACGCGATACACTTTGGGGGGCAAGTGTTTCCTGGGGATTTGACCAGGTAACTAGTACTCGGCATCCAGTGGAACTCGGCATCAGAGAGTGACCGGCATCCAGTAGTGTTCGGCGAGGCACTCAACATCCAGTAATGTTCGGCAAGGCACTTAACATCCAGGAGTGTTCGGCGAAGCACTTAACATCCAGGGGTACTCGGCGTAGCACTCGGCATCCAGTAGTGTTCGGCGAGGCACTTAACATCCAGTAGTGTTCGGCGAGGCACTTGACATCCGGGAGTGTTCGGCGTAGCACTCGGCATCCAGTGGAACTCGGCGTCAGAGGGTGCGCGGCATACAAAAGCGCTCGGCATCAAGGCTGCTCGGCATACAAAGGCGCTCGGCATCAAGGCTGCTCGGCATACAAGAGCACTCGGCAGCGAGACTGCTCGGCGACAGGAGTACTCGGCATCCCATGGTGCTCGGCGTAATACTCGACATCCCGAAGACATTCAGTATGCACAACTACTCAAGATACCAGTATCGTTCGGCATGCATACACCGTTCGTTCAAGAGCTTGAGATGGAGGCACGTTCGGCCTCAACAGACAACCATCCTACACTTCCCACGACACCAACACACCGTTCGGCATAGAAGGAATGGTTCGGCGCAGAGCGTTCGGCAAACCTTGCTCGGCATACAGCGACCACTGTGCTCGGGCTGGAGCGTTCGGCCATCAGCCCACTTGGGAAGTCCAGCCCATCTTTGTCTATAAATAGAGGGGCAGGGTCACAGTGAAAGGGATCCTTTTTTGGAGAGAAAACACCGGGGAGACTCTGCCATTTTCAAGACTCATCTTCTCTACTTAACAACTCCACTCAAGCATTTGATTCACGAATTGTATTTGTAATCAACTATAAAGGAAATCAATAAAGTTGAACAAAGTGGACGTAGGCAATTACGCTGAACCACTATAAATTTGGTGTTCTTACTTTCTGTATTTAAATTAGCATTGTCTTCTCTGTTTAATTTACTTTCATCACTTATATCTCTACACAATCTTTCTGAACGAGGTTAGTGACCAATTTTGGTGCTAACAAAGCTTCACACTTATCAGACCAAATAAATCGAACACCTTTTCTAGTAAGGCTAGTGAGAGGAAGAACAATGCGGGAAAGGTCCTTGATGAATCGACGGTAATAACCTGCCAATCCAAGGAAACTGCGAATCTCAGAAACGTTCTCTGGCCTTTTCCAATTCTGAATGGCTTCTATCTTTGATGGATCAACAGAAATACCATCAAAAGATACAACATGGCCAAGGAACTTCACCTTATTCTCCCAAATGTGGCACTTGGAGAATTTGGCTTTAAGTTGATGCGGACGAAGAGTATTCAAAACAATCCTCAAATGATGAGCATGATCGGCTTCAGATTTAGAGTAGACAAAGATGTCATCAATGAATACAAGGACGAACCTATCGAGATATTCCTGGAATACTCGATTCATAAGATCGATGAAATAAGCTGGAGCGTTCGTCAAATCGAACGGCATAACAAGCCACTCATAAGAACCATAACGAGTGCGGAATGTGGTAAGAGGAATGCTGTCCTCCGCAACTTGTAGATGATGAAAACAGGTGGCAAGGTCGAGCTGAGAAAAGACCTTATCACCACTCAACTGATCGAACATGTCATCGATCCTGGGCAATGGTTACTTATTCTTAATGGTTAACTCGTTAAGCTTGCGGTAATCGATGCAAAGCCTAAGAGTACCATCAGATTTCTTAACAAAGACGACCGCGACACCCTACGGTGAAGAACTGTACTGAATGAATTGCTTGGATTCAATCTCCAATAATTGCTTTTTGAGTTCCTTATTTTCCTTAGTGGACATCCTCGTGGGAGGACGACTAACAGGATGAGCACCAGGAATAAGGTCAATACGGAACTCAATTGCCTGCTTGGGTGGCAAACCCGAAACAGGCTCAAATACATAAGCAAATCACAAACGACTGGAATTTGAGATACATCATCGTCATCTCGAGACCCAAGAGCAAATAAAGATGCTTCGAAATCACCATCAACGTTCCGAAAAAGAGATAACTAATCAGCCAAATCAGGATGCCTAAGATATAGGATCCTTTCAGAACATAGGATTCAGGCTTGATAACATGCAAGCCAATCCATCCCCAAAATCATATCAAATCCAAGATAGTGAATAACGTGCAGATTCGCATGGAAAGAAAAACCACAAAGAATAATCTCAACATCACTACAAAACATGCTAAGGGTTGTAGATCCCCCAATAGGATTCGCAATCCTCAAAGAAGTAACAAGGCAAGAAACATCCAACGGTATATCATCAACAAGCTCCTTCGATACGAATGAGTGTGAGCACCCGTATCGAAGAGAACTCGAATTGAACTATCATGAAATAATATAGAACCTTCGAGAATAGAAGGGAAAGTACCTCTGGGCTGAGAAGAACCACCAGAAGCATCCACCACATTAAGCTTGCCCGACTTAACATTACTAGGAGCAATGGGATAAGACGAAACCCAATGTCCCTCTTTCTTGCAATAACGACACACACGAGGCTTGGGACAATCTTGAATCAAATGATCAGAAGAGCCACAATTGAAACACCCCTTCTGACTAGGAGGTGCCCCACTGGGCTGAGAGCTAGAACCAACAGACTTCTTCTTCTTGCTATGAGGAAAAGACTTGGACTTCTAAAAAGGAAACTTCTTCTTGTTAGGGTTCTTACGAACCTTAGTCTCATCACTACTATCTCTCTCCTTCTCAACTGCTTCAAGGTGAAGCGCCGAGTCAACCAACTCCTCAAATGAAAGCTTAAGCTGAAGCATCAAAGATTTCTTCAAATATATATCTTGAGCCCAAAAACAAACTTGAGATTCTTCTTATAAGAAGTGCTAATATACTCGAGACCATACTTGGACATAGCCTCGAAAGAAGAAACATACTCGAAAACTAAAGACTTCCCTTGCTTCAACTCAAGGAAGCGATGGGCTAAGAGGGCTCTCTCGGACTCGGGAACGAACTTAAGTTCGAATCGCTCCCTAAACTGGATCCATGTAAGAGTAGACTCATCAGGCTCAGCAATAAGAAGCTCATACCAATCAAGTGCACGCTCTTGCAACATACTTGATGCTACAAGAAATCGGTGATGGTCGGAAAGCTCCATGCGAGTAAAGATACGCTCGCATGGACGAAGCCATGCCTAGACCTCAAGAACATACTCTGAGCCTTTGAAAGGCTTGCCTCAAAGATGAGAGAAATCACTGCCCATACGTGCAAAAATAGACTTGCGCGGAGGAGACAAAGGAGTAGGAGCTGGAGGCTAAGTGCTGCTGAATAACTCCATGAACTAATCAGCAGACATATATACACTGTCTAGATGTGAGCCACTGGACGGCCCAGCATCAGAACGGTGACCTTTGCCTCTTCCAGCCATATGCTAAATGTATAAGATAAGATAAAGATTGTTCATAGGGTAAGATATCATTATTTCAATTATGGAATACTATGGAATTAAAATGCATTCCTAGACGTATTCCCAACCTATATCTACCCCAAGGACAAGGAAAGATTAAGGACACAATGATTAGGGAATATGTAACACTTATATTGTAATCTAATGTACTATGATATTTGTTATGTTCTGTGTTTATCATATTTTGTTCTGAATTTAGCTCTGATACCAAGCTGTGACGCCCCACCCCGAGACCAACATTAATAAAGAGCATTACGGAGTAATATTGTCTATTAATGTAGAGAATATGGCTGGTTAGGAGCGATCATCCATAAGATTTGTCTTAAACAAGTATTGAATACGTCGATTGGGTGCTCTAAATTTTTTTCTTTTACCTTTCTCAAGTGGATCGACATACTCAATAAATGTTTAACACAAAACTACAGTGGCTAATGGATCTAACGGAACAAAATATAACAACAACAAATACAACAAATCACAAAACAACAGTCACACATATATACACATATACATATACATCATAGTACACTACATAGTGATACACAAGTGGTGGTACATAGACCACTTACATACATCGAGTCAAAAAGAATATATACATATCACAGTACGCAAAATAACTACAACGCTACACATAAGATGACTAGCATCCAAAAGAAAGCTAGATAATCCATAGTGGAAGCAGCATAGCGGTAATCTACAGCAGGTGTCTAACCTGAAACAACTCGGTCTGACCCGAGTATATAAAATACACGGATCAGTCTAGCTTAAATTAACTAATTAGCACGAGATAGATGATGTATATGGATAATCGATAATATTTCTTCTCGAAAGAGAAGAAGCAATATCAAATATATAAATCAATTACTCATGTGAGATGGTATCACCGAAATATCATATGAAAATTTCTCGAAAGAGGCAAGATCAACAACAACATCAATTATTCACAAATAATCGCCTCATATCATCGGCATCTATAACAACCAATATAATGGCTTCCATCAACACCATAACTCCTAAATAGGAAATCACAAATCTCAAAAACGCCAAAGGATGGCAACCACAAATCACAATATGTAGAACTCGGTTAAGACTTAAAAACTCCAAAATGTAATCACCATATAATAAATCCTCAAACGGCTCAAAAGCCCAATAATCGTGAAATGGCGAAAACATTTGGAAATCACAAATAAATCAATAATATCACAAAAGATGGATCCATATCACAAATGGCGAGTCTAAGCTACGCTTCTACATGCTCAACAAAATGGCCGAAGCCTGCCAAGTACTGTATCTCAAATATGGCACCTAAAATAAATGACCCGAAGGCCAAACGACCCGAAGGTCCAACAGCTAGAAAGCCCAAATGACCCGAAGTTCCAGTACTGGCAAACAACCCGAAGGTCCAAGAAATGTGTAGCTTCAATAAAACGAATTTGGAATTAACCGATATAGAAAACCTACGTGTCCCATACCACATGGTTTGTCATATTGTTTAAATCACTTCCTCGTTCTCTCGAAGAGTGCAAAAATGTGTATTTTATATAGAAAATACTTTGCTTCAAGAAAACTAGTTTTTAAAATAAATTTTTGAAATCGTTTGGAAATTATGGCTTTGAAATTCTCTTTATTATAGAGAATATATAATTTAAATAGCTTCAAAAATAATTATAAATGTTGTAAAATATTTATTTCAAATGCTATTTTATTATAAAAATCATTCCAAAATCGGTTTAGAAAACACGTGCACGAAAACAACAAAAATCACCGAAAATGCCATAAAATTCGGCATATGAAATCTGCTCAAAAACACATCAATCCGGAGTACGGATCAACAATAATGTTGGCTTACCTATTGATAGGTATAAGCCCTTCAAAATACTTCAAAATATTGCAGGAATTGGTCACAAAAAAATCACTGGAATAAGAAAAATAACCAAAACAGTGCACATGAACACAAAAAAACGACCTGGACTAATTTAAAAAGCAAGGGTCGATCCTTATATAGCTCAGGTCGGCCCCCAGAGTGCCTAGGTCGACCTGGAAGTCGTGAATGCTACAAACATTTTTGCTTGTTCCGTTTCTAACTTCGAGCACTGATTTCGGCCACTTCCAGATTGAATCAAGCTATGAAATTTGACATGCAACTACTACTAAACATGGTCTATGATTCGAAAAAGGTTTCATTCAATTTCGGTATGAAAAAAAGAGATATAGGGTCACAAAGTTGAACCCAAACAAGATTTTTACTGTAAACTAGAAATTCCAATTACAGTTTACAGTATATCAAAAACAACAGAAACTGAAACAAGTTTTTTTTACAGGCAGATTGGTTTGGATAGAAGAGTGAGTTGCTACTCACCTTGCTAAGATTTTTAGCGATTGGAATTGCAAGCAAGGGTCTTTAGGCTTTGGAGAAGCTTCAATTACCTGTATTAGATTAGGATTATTTAATCTCACTCTTTGATTTACTTTAATTTGGAGAGATTTAATTTAGGGAGTTTAGAGAGGAGGCCATTTTTGATTTTCTGATTTCTTTTAGGTAGAAGAAGGAAGTGAGGAAAGTACGTACAAGCATTTCCTTCCTCCAGATTATTCCAGAAATGGGTTTTGGGCTTAAACCATTACTCTAAAAGCCTAAATGTTAATACTTAGTTAAATTTTAACTAAGTTAATTTATGTTAGCACTTTATTTTCACTATTTTTACATAATTATTATATTTTATCAAAATAAAATCATCAAATGCTTATTTTTATCACAAATTCTCATAACAAAGTTTCTAAAACTTTATTTCCAACATTATTTATTTATTTACAACAAATAATTTTGAATTAAATTCTTTTATCTCACTTAATTAATTTATTAACCACCAAAACATCATATTTCCATTAGTCTCAATTTATTACCAACCAAACCAACCCAATACCATTTTATTTTACCAAAATCCATTGTTTATTTATAAACAATTTTAACAAATTTTACATCTCTAATTATTTTATTCCTCCACTATTAAATTATAACCACAGTTATAATTTAATTTCATAGGTAATCACGAAAACCAGGGTTGTTACAAAAATCATCAATCTCGGTTCCACATTCCAATCTTCTAATTCTTTCAGCTAGCAATGTATCATCTCTTTCATAGAAGCAATTCTATCTATCAATATTGGTCGAACTTCCAAACAAGATAACGTTGCGGTACTCTAACTAGAATCTGCAGTCGATCTTAACTGCACATTACAAGTAGTCAATGCTTCCAAATATTTCCATTCATTCAACATAGCTTACACCACATTATGATATTTCCTGCTAAGTGCATCTACAATTTGGTTTTCTTTCCTCGGTGTACTTGATTATAAAACCATAAGCAACTAAAGACTCCAACCATCTCTGTTGTCTCATATTCAACTCCTTTTGAGAGAATAAGTACCTTAAAGACTTGTGATCCGTATACAACTCAAATCATTCTCCCAAAAGGCAACATCTCTACACCTTCGAGGCAAATATTACAGTAGCCAACTCTAAAACAAGAATCAGATATATAACTTCGTACGGTCTGGGCTACCGGTAAGCATAAGTAATCACTTTACCCCTCTGCATTAACATAGCTCCTAGCCCAGTTCCACATGCATCAGTATACACCACCAAATCTTGATTTCCATTAGATGTAACTAACACGGATGCGTTGGTTAATAAATGTTCATCTTCTGGAATGCATCCTCACATTTGTCGATTCAAACATACTTCAATCCTTCCTTGTTAGTTTAATCATCGGTGTTGTTATACAAGAGAAATCCTTGATGAATCTCCAGTAGTAGTCAGCTAAACTAAGAAATTTTTTTTATCTTAGCCACCATCTCGGGTCTCTTCCAATTATTAACTGCTTTTATCATAGCTGGATCTACTAACAACCCTTTTTCTAAGACTACATGCCAAGAAATTTCACCTCCTTCCAAAAATGACACTTCGAAAACTTCACTTTTAGCCGATGTTGTCTCAAGCAATATCCTAAGATGAACTTCATGATCTCTTTCATCCTTAAAATATATCAAAATGTCGCTTGTTGATGTGCACGTAAATAGGTATATTTTTACTCTCATACTTAATCTTCTTTTTAAAAATAGATGGCATAGTAGGGTGTTTTTACATGTATTAAACCAAAATATAAAAATTCTTTCAAATCATCATTCAGCCATCTACATTTGGGCGAAACGATAATTTTGTATGAATTAATTTGGAAAATTTTTATTTGCACATTTTATGTTATTTTGTAGAAGTGAAAATTGAAAGAGGCTTCATGGATATATGCATGCACAAGTAGCGGAAGCCAAAAGAAGGAAGAAAAGAAAGAATTGATGCAACATGGAAGAGCCCACTTAACCATTTCTTAATGGACCACATTTAAGAGCAAAAGCACATGCTAGTGGCAGATTAATTAAAGCTTAATGATTACTTGGTGGCCACACAAAGTGAAGGGTAATTTCGATAGCTCCCTAAAAGATATTAGGGTTTTAGAACATTTATAAATAACGCTCTTTTGTTCATGTAATATGATCTTTTTTTAATCCATAGAGTTGTAATCAAAAATTAGAAATATGTTCTTTATTGGCTTCTTAGCCATCTTCTTCTTATGCAACTTTCTTTCTCTGTTTTTTTTTTCATTTTGTGCTCTTTTCTTTAATGTTAGTAGATTAGATTTACTTTCATGCAAGTAGCTTGGTTTTATTTTATGCAAGTTAGTTATATCTTGTTTTCTTTGTTTAGTTTTCCTTTTTTTTGTTTATGTTGAAATTAATTTATATTAATATGTATTCAAATATGAGAAGCTAAATCCCTTCAATCAGGGGTAATGAAGCTCTTATAAATTATAAAATTAACATAATGATTTAAATTATGATCTTTTGTTTTGTGCTTAATGGAAATTTTAATGTGAATGGAATTTTGTTGTTTATTAGTGAGTTTGATAGCCTGTGTTGTTCATAACAAATAGGCTATGTTTAATCAAACATAAACATAAGTTACCCTTTCATCTAAATATGGTAATGAAAGTGAAACTAGAATCAAAATTTGATGCTCTATGTTACTAATTCATAGTAAATAGATCATGCTTAAAATAGATTTTATTTTTAATTTCATGATCATTTTCGTTGGATTTGACAAGTGAATTAGGAGGGTGTACTAAAGTATGATGGTTTAAGTTGTGTTAATTAATAGCACAAACAGATCATAGCTATAATAAATAGATCAACTAATTCTACATGTGTTAAAAAAAAAGAGATTATAAATTTAATTTGTGTTGAATTATATGAATATGAAAGTGTATTTGTCTCTAAATTGCCTTCAAATCTCATAGTTTAATTCCAGATTTTCTATAGTTTTTAACAATTTTTAGTTAACAAAATTTCATACGTTTGGGATAATTTGATAGAGTGATTTGAAATTTTTTTTCTTTTCTTACGGATCAACCCGTACTCACATACGTACTACGATTGTACGCCGTGTGCTTGCGGTTTTATAACGATATAATTCGACGGTTTTCTAATCGATAGAAAGTCCGTTTCCGAACAAGTTTTTGACGCCATTACCGGGGAGAGCAATTTACTTAACTTTTACCCTTTGGATTTTTTTATCCATTTGTTTTATTTTGTGTTATTTTTTACTAAAAAAAATTTGCATTTCAATTGTGCATTTTTCTTTCACTTGTTTTGTTGTTCTTTCTACTGTCTGTTTCTTTCTCTCTTCTCTATCATTTGTTGTTTATTTTCTTTTGTTCATTTTACTGTTCATTTGTCCTTTAATTATTGATTTTCTACTTTTCTTTGTTCACTTACATTTCAATTGTTCGTTCTGTCTATCTTTCGAAAAAATTACGTTTCATTTGTTGTTGATTTACTTTTCTGTTCCATTACATTTAATACAATCTATTACATCCTAACAACCTCTAGCCAACTCTTCAATTCCACCACCAGCAAGTAAACAACTACTGCTCCATCTTCCCCTACCCTTTAAACCATCAACACAAACTGCACTACCTCCCAAACCATCCTCACCAACTAGAAGCAACCAAAACCGAACATACCCAAACATCGACATTAAACCGCATCCCTGTTCAAAGCTTCCTCTTGCCAAATCACACTTCAACCAACAGAATCTCAAATCACTTCAACCACAACCCTACTGCCTCCCCATCTCCTCCACTTCATCAGAACATTGAACATCACCCGACTTCCTTCCCTAACTACCAAGCTCCCACACACAATCTCATCCCTGCCTTTCAATAGCCTCTACAATCATCCATAATCCACAAATCATCAATCTGCGTAACTTCCGCAAATCCATCCTCTACCTCAAATCACAACCAGAAACTGCAACCTCATCACTACTCATCATCATGACTATCTCATCAAACCTAATACCCAAATCCCCCAATCTCCTCAACCTTCCTCTACAATCAGCAATCATCCAAATCCAAAAACCAATGGACCAATTGCCTTCACCCAACCCAATCATCGAAACCATCATTGCCCTCACCATAAATCAAGCACAACCCGCAACCTGCCTCTAAAATCAGCAACAACCTTAAATCAGACCACCCTCATATAGACTTAAACCTACGATCGCCCATATGCAACTCCAATTCAACCGCAAATTCAATCACCAAACACCCTGAACAAATCCAAGCTCCCGAAACAAATCGCCAACTATCAAACTTCAGCACCCAAAACCTGTGACCTGAATCAACCTGAACCAAACGAATTTCAATCAACCCACGTCCTCATCTTCTAGTTGCTGGTTTAATTTTGTGACATTTTTGCGGTACTGAGCAAATTCTTTGTTGGAACCTTTTGTTGCGATAATGATAATGTATGTTGAAATTTCTTAATTAGGTTGCCTTGTACTGATTGTGTGTGTGTGTTTATTTAGGATTGTGTTGGAATCTCTTAGCTGGGCATTGGGTTGTGGAAAGTGGGCTTGTGGGTTGACTTTTTTTTTCAAGTGTAAATTTAGTTTCTAGATTATAATACAAATTTTATGTAGTTGCCTTTGTTTTGTTTTATCCTTAAAATAAATCATTTACCTCTGTTTCCCTTCTTATAAAAAAATTGCTTTCATTCGTCTTTGTTTCTGTTCTATCCTTAAAAAAATTTACAAAATCAAATTCTTGTTCAAACTACATGTTGCAAATTGCATGAAATCGGAATGAGAAGAATTACTCGCAAAAAAATGCTCTGCTTTGCTAGCCAAAAAAGTTGCTGCTTTAAAATAAATTGAATTAACTCTGCTCGCTCCGCTATTGTATTCCTGACTCTTCTTTTATTTTTCGTGCACCGTTGGTTTCTTGCATTTATATAAACAAAAAATTCATTTGTACTTGCATTGTTAACACACATTTAATTTCAATTTTGTATCATTTCATCTAGTTTTATTTTCTAAGGGCAACACCCAAATTCACATAAGATAGAGATTTCATCACCCTTTTCTTAGCCCATAAATTGCATTTTATTGTATAAATTGAATTATAATAAAGACTAGACATTGGACTTAAGGGCGTTGCGAGCTCATCTAGGGTAAATTTTTAATTTGATAAGTTGATTTCTTTTTAACAAACTATTTCTTAGTGTGCAAGGCAACGGTAGGGAAATAATCATTTATAATTATTATGGTGATTCGTAAGATATTATAATGATTGTTTCTTTAAAGGTAACCTTGAACTGCATTATTATGATGATTCGTGATGCATTGATAAACCTTGCATGTTACCTGGCTAAGAACTATTTTGTTGAATTAAGTCAAAGTGTGATTATACAATTTTGGGTTAGGAGCTACTAGAATAAAAAATTTATAATTAAGTTCTTGCATTCATTTAGTTGCATTAGTTTCATACATGTATTAAAAAAATCACAAACAAAAAAAATAAACATTTTCCTTTAAACATAATTTTTTTTAAACAATAACAAAACAATTTTCCTTGTTAAAAAAACATTTTTTAGTTAAAAAAAAGTTTTCTTAATTTTTACTCTCTTATCCTTGGTTTTCATCTCCTTCTCTCCTTATTCTTCTCCCGTGTGCATGAGTGTTTAGATACGTGACACTACTACGAATCGTTGAACTCAAACAAACAATCCTTTAACTATGGCGAACGAAAACTTCCTCGAACTCTCATGATAGAATCTTTTCCGATCAAGTTTTTGTCCCTTCTTGCATCACATTACCTGCCCAATGGGTAATTACTTTGAAATCCATTCAAGTCACATCAACACAGTTCTAAAATTTGGCAATTTTGAACACGACGATCCTTTTATCTTTTTAACAAAATTTGAACAAGTTTGTGCCTATTAAACTCCAACATTTATGCGACGTTAGAATCAAACTTAGGCTAAACTCGTTCGCACTTACTGATTACGCCGAGAAATGGTTATATAGCCTGCCTTCGAATTCGAATAGAACTTGGGATGAATATGTAAAAAAAATTCCTAAAGAAATTTCACCTCTTAGAAAAAACAATCAAAATTCGAAATGAAATTAT
Source organism: Allium fistulosum (assembly GCA_030737815.1). NCBI lineage: Eukaryota > Viridiplantae > Streptophyta > Magnoliopsida > Asparagales > Amaryllidaceae > Allium > Allium fistulosum. Next base: position 95,030,790 of record CM060905.1, read on the forward strand.
AAACATTCATCAATTAGGGGGTGAATCATTTGAAAAATATTTTGAAAAATTAGAACTTTTAATAAAATATCCACATCATAATTTTGAAAAATGGACTCTTTGCCAAATTTTATATGATGGATTTGAAAATAACTCTCGAACAATGCTTGAATCATTGTTCCATGGGAACTTTTTAGCATAACATCACGATGTCGCTTGGCATTTCTTGAAAAGTTAGCCAAAAAATCATCTCAATAGGAACGATCTAATGAGAAATCAATCTACTTATGATCGATTGCACATTTGATAGGATCATCATTAGCCTTAGAAGTGAAAATCAATGCGATGATAAACAAATTTTTGATAATGGTCTTTCATCAAATCAAATGAACCAAGCTTCGCAAATCTCATGTTATAAGTGTAATGATCCAAATCACATTGTCGATAATCTCCTTACTCGTTAAAAATCAACACTTTAACAAAGTTAAAAATGATCCGTTCTCTCCAACGTACAATCCTAGTTGGAGAAATCATCATAACTTCGCTTGGAACCAAAACAATTCACACACGAATTTGGTTCACCATCTTTTCAAGTATTTCCGAACAATGCTTCAAATCTTCCTTTTCAACCAAATCAATTTCAAAAAATTTTTGCACCACCTTGTCAAAACCAAGCGCAACAATCTTTTTTTCCCCAAGAAGCTAAACAAATGACTTCACTTGAGAAAAGTTTGAAAACATTGGCCTATGTGACCACTCAAAAATCTTCAATCGAATAACAATTTGCAAAATTTGTTAATTTCGTATATGCAAAACACGAGTTAGTTGATTGTTAAACATGAAATCCAAATGAGTCAATTAGCCACCTCTGTGAGCGAATGGGAAAGAGGCACGTTCCCGAGTCAACCGATTCCAAACCCTAGGAACCAAAATACAAACTCAAACCAAGCTCATGTCATTCAGATAGCAATTTGAATCAAATGAATGTTGTCACCACTTTGCGATCCGGTAAAAGAATCGATAACCAAATTGTCAATCCTAATTACTTACCGGAAATTTCTTCCAAATCTCCAATACCCTCGACTGACTCCAACCTGAATATTGAATCGAATTCTGAATCTCATCCTTCATCAATTCAAGTAGACCGACCTACTGAGTAGCATGCTCCATTCCCTATAGAGTTCACGCTAAGAAACATTCAGAACAAATGGAAAAGGTGTTTGAAATTTTTAAGCAAGTCAATGTCAACATTCCTGTTTTAGACGTAATTCAACAAGTCCCGACCTATGCTATATTTTTAAAGGACTTATGCACACAAAAACAACACACGCAATTACCAAAAAAAGTCTTTTTTGCGGTCGGTATAAGCGAAGTCTTGTCTAAATCCATTCCCGTGAAACATAAACATCTTGGATGCCTCATAATCTCGTATATGATAGGAGAAAAGAAAATCAACAAATGATTGTAAAGACCTCAGTGCTAGCGTAAACTTGCTTCCATACTCAGTTTACCAACAACTAGATTTGGGTGAGCTCAAACCAATGAAGGTCACCCTTCAATTGAGCGATCGTTCTGTGAAGAAACCAATAGAAGAAATTGAGGATGTACTGATTAAAGTAGTTGATTTCATCGTCCTTGAATCAAAACCTGCAAATAATCTTATGAGCCAAATTCCTTTGATATTAGATGACCCTTCTTGGCCACGTCGAATGCTTTAATCAATTGTCAAAATGGATCAATGAAAAATTCTTTGGGTAACATGACCATAGATCTCAACATCTTCAATTTAGAAAATCAATCAAACGAACCATTTGACCAGACTTTGGATGTTAGTGCTATTTACGAAAACTTTGAAAATGAGAAAAAATTGACCTTAATAACGAAAATGAGGCAAAATACGAACGATTGTCTCAAGATGTTCCAAATGAGAGCAATGACATGCTTCCCTTCGAACCTCTCACAGCACACTTAGGTGACAATGAAATGTTTCATATCATAATTTCTTCCGATCTTTCCCTTGATTAAAAAGCATCTCTTCTTTCAATTCTCTCGAAAAACAAAGAAGCGATTGGGTGGTCTATTTTGGACATTAAGGGAATTAGCCCTGCAATTATTCAACATCGGATTCATTTAATTGACGAAGCCAAACCCACTCATGATTTGCAACGAAGGCTTAATCCCAAAATGAAAGATGCGGTTCAAGGAGAAATTCTTTTGCTCCTTGATAATGGTATCATATATCCCATCTCCGAAAGTTCGTGGGTTAGCCCAATTCACATCGTGCCTAAAAAGTCCGGTATCACTGTTATCACGAATGATGCTAACGAAATCAGTCCAATCCGTACTCAAATAGGCTAGCATGTTTGCATTGATTATTGAAAATTAAATGCTGCAACACGTAAAGATTATTTCCCTCTTCCTTTCATCGACTAAATGGTTGAACGATTAGCCGGCTATGAATTTTATTGTTTTCTTGATGGTTATTCCGGTTATAAAAAATTCCAATCTCTCCCGGAGATCAAGAAAAAAAAAATTCCATGTGTCCTTCCGGAACCTTTGCTTATCAACGTATGCTACTCGGACTTTGTAATACCCCTGGGACTTTCCAACAATGCATGGTTGGCATCTTTTCTGACATGATCGAGTGTTTTGTAGAAGTTTTTATGGATGATTTCTCTATCTTTGGAGATTCTTTTTCTGAATGTTTACATCATCTCGAGTTGGTTCTAAGTCAACATAAAGAGAAACATTTAACTTTAAATTGGGCAAAATGCCACTTTATGGCCAAACATGGCATAGTCCTCGGACATGTAATTTCAAATAAGGGCATTGAGGTAGATAAAGAAAAAGTTGATGTTATTTCAAATCTCCCCATTCCCAAGTCCTTTAAGGACATTCAATTATTCCTAGGATATGCTGGCTTTTATCGATGCTTTGTAAAGGACTTTAGCTGATGGGCATACATAATAACACAGCGGAGAATAAAAATACTACGGTAGGTGAACATCCAGCTTTACTCCATGAGCTCCATGTCCTCCCAGCGACAACCTGGAAAAACTCGGTCTGACCCGAGCATTATAATAAGATAACACCTGGTAGTTTGGAAACACCAGCGTGAGAAAAATCAAGTAATGAGATGAAGATAATAATAGTTTTGTGAGACCATGCAGCTAAACAAGGAACAAGTTTTACATCACAAAAACAACTTCCAGACATGAATGAAAGGAAGCAAATTAAAATAAACCCAAATTTGAAACAATGGGTATACACTAGGTCAAAATCTAATCTTAAATCAAAAAGAGCTCCAGCCACTTCTTGATGTAATTATGGGAACAATTAAAAGATTTAAATCAACAATAAGAAAAGGAAAATTTTCCAACAATAACGAGAGGGTGCACTCTCCTTATTGAAAGTATACCTCTAGAAAATATACTTGAGAGGGTCATATACTCTATGACTTCTCTCGGGAACTCCAAGCCAGACCCCGCTAACATTATTGAGAATCCGAATATTTCACATCTCCGCGTGCATATCACCGAAACCGATCTAGAGTAGATATGAAAATACCCTAATGGGAGCAACCCTACATAGCTTGGCCCCCACTCGCTTTCTAGTTTTAGTCATTTCTGACAAAGAATATCAATGCTCAAATGAGCAACAAATCGTCATAAATTGAGAAAGCTAAATTGATAGTCAATAAATCGACTATCGGGAATAATCAAAATGATTGTACATGGAAATCAAATTTCATACATTTATCTCTACTCATCAATTTCAAAATTATACTATCCCTCGGTTGATAATGAAGCCGAGAAAGTTAAGGTAGTGTTACCTCTAGGCATTGCCTTAACAATAATTTTAACCTTTGAGATAGAAACGAGTTTCTACATCTTGACTTTTAGTGCTAAGAGTATGACTAAATCCTTTCTATATAAGCAATACCGTTTAAAAAAATTAAATTCCTAATCCTTTCCGTATCCGAATCAAACTTTTAAACATTTTAAAACCTAAACTTGTGCTTGGTTTTGACATCACAAATATTTATAAAAAACTTTAAAAATACTCTTGAAAAGTGTTCATATTTAAAGATTTTTTCATTTATAAACTATCGTTTATAAATTTCAAACAACGCTTATTATTCCGAAAGATAATAAACCAATTAAAATACTTTTATAAATTAAACCACATTAATTATCCTGGAGGAGAATTAATCAAAATTATAACCCTTTTAACAAATATATCAATTATCTTAAACACCTTTATTAAATCCAATTAATTACTTTAAGCATCATTTATTATAATGATTAATTAATCTTAGACGCCATTGTTAGAATGATTAATTAACTTTAAACACCTTTAATAAATCAGTAAATTAACTTAAGCCACTTTTATTCAATCAGTTAATTAACTTTAAACATCGTAAATAAATTTATTAATTAACTTTATTATAGTTTAATAATAATTAAGAATATATTTAAACCTCCAATTCTTTTCAAATACTTATACAATCCTTACAAACCCATTTAAAATGAATTCACAAAATATTTAAGGTAAATAACCTTTATAAATGTAAACAACATTAATTATCCCAAAAGATAATTAAATCCAGTTCTGTAATCTTTTATAACTTTAAAACAAAATTAAATTATCCCAAATATAATTAATCGAATTTATAATCTTTTTATAAATTTAGAACAACAATAATTATCCTAAAATATAATTATTAAATTTTATAACTCCTTTTATAAGATTTAAAACAACACTTATCCTTTATTTCCAAAATTCTCAAAATACTTGAAAATATAGTTTAAACAATTTTCAAAGTGCAAAAACACGACCAAACATTTATTTCGAAAAAACACAAACTCAAGTTCAACACATAACAAGGGTTTAAGGGGATGGTTTTCATAAGTGATGGTACAACTATAATCGCAGTAACGACACTTACACAATCAAACGGTATATCATAAATATTTTCAACCAAACAACAGTATAAGCGACATAAGATTATGAATAAATAAATAAATATTGGTGAGAAACCCCTTAAGGTTTCACTAAAAAGTGCCTTATAAATTAGATATATGAATGTGTATTCCGAAGTGTTCCATAGCGACCTATTCACTGCGTACACTTCGATTTCCCTTTTATTTTTGTTCCTTGCAACACAATGGCTATTTACACCATCCGCTTTTTAAGCGGGGTTTTAAATCCAAACAAATAACTAAACAACAATATAAACTATTACCCAAGCTGTCAAAAATAATTTATAGTAACACAGATAATATATAGTTTATTTAAATGTGAGTAAACTTACAAAAATTCCAACGTACGCTTTCGCGTTTCAGTTTGACTTAAAATTGATTTTAGCTTAGAAGTCCACTTGCTCCAAACCCCATCAAAACAATTCCATCACGTAGTTGACGTTCCTCTAAGTCCAACGCAACTGACTGCGAGCAAATCTGACTTTGTACGAGCAAGATATTGATTTTATAAGTTGTCGGATTAAATCATTTAATCAACTACTTAAACACTTAACTAATTACCCTTAAAATAATCAGCTTCCTCAAACCATTTCTTCCCAAATTAGTAAATGTGCACATGCACGAGATATGCATAGAACACCCATCTCTAGTCGATACTTCCTTTTTGCCTCTCTCACTCGTCGAACCACACTCCAAGAGGTCTTCGTGCCCGACACATTTATTCCAAACTCAATTTCCCTGTACATGATGCGGCCTAATGCCACCATAAGCTATAGTGCTAAGTCACGATTCACTCCAGGCTGCCGGACCTTCAAATTTCGGTGCTTCTAGGTGCTTCTCGACAAGGTGAACTCAATGCCGACCTTCGATTTCTCCATCAACGACTCAATCTCCATTGATATGAAACCCAATTTCGATGACAACACTTGGATCACAGCAAGTCCAAATCGAACGCCTGAAATTGGATATAGGATTATAGATCTCACAGAAACAAACTCAATGAAACTTGTTTGGTGATTATTAGTTAAGGGGTTGATTTGATATTTATTTTTGAAGCTCGCAGCCATTATTTCGTTTTAATGTGTGTTTCATTTTTTTGGTAGAGAAGGATAAAGAAATGCATTCTCTTCTTTTTTTTCTTATGTGTGAATATGAACACACACACACACACACAGATATATATATATATATATAAGCGTAAGCTCAACTGCTTCCAAGTTAAGGTACCCAAAGTCAAATTTCTCACTTCCTACACAAGTTAAACCACAATTACAAGAAACATATCAAATTACCATCAATTTTTTTTTTGAATTTGATTTGATTTTTTTAAAAGGTTTTAAAATAGAGTTTTGGGTACTCCACCACATAATATCCCGTCCGCTTACGAATATGTACAATTGAAATAAAATATGATCGTGCACCATAAGGCGACACGATCACAAATCAATAATAAAATACATAGATTATTTAATTCTATGAAATTTCAAAATATTATCGTTTGTCCAAAAATAGTCAATGCCAAATATTAAATATTTTTCAAACTAAAAAATATGGAAAAATCTAATAAATTCAATTAAAAATATTATAATAAAAATCAAGTTGTTTTATTAACAATTTGTTTTCTTATTATTTATTCAGACTATTTATTACTGTAAATAAATTTACAAAATGAACTTAACATTTTCATTTATTAATTAAAAGGAGTTAAATAAGGTTACTAAATCAATTTAATTAATAATCAATTCATAATTCAGATATTTAAATAATCAATATATTTGAATTCAAGTTATTAAACTTTTCAAAAGACCAATTATTTTAATATTTGAAATTAATAAAATATTCAAAATCAAAACGATAAAATTATGGGATGTTACGAAAGGTTAGCTTCTCTAGCCAGAATTTCAAGGCAGCTTAAATAGGTTTGGGAATTAGGCAGTAATTGTATTGGAATGATGCATAAGTAGCCCAAGTATCGAACGAAGAAGTCGGAAAGTGGAAGATAACCAAAATGCCAAATGTGGATTGGAGTAAAGGCAAGAAACCTTCTGGATAGGCCTTCTACTCTAGCCTCAGTATTAGTAATGCCAAATTGACAAAGGATGGTGTTCACTTCATCTTGAGAGGTAATTAATAAGAGATAGAACGAGTCTGCTATATCTTGTCTTGAAAGTAAGAGAAGGTTTGGGGCCTTTACCACATTTTTTCTAGTCATTTATTTGTCAAATATTATTGTCCAAAATCAATGGAGTATTACACATTTTATAAAAGGCTTAAAACGTTAGGGATAGGTAATTAAATGCTTACCTAATGAATAATTTTTTTAAAAAAACTAGCTATTTAGTTCATGCCAAAACCAAGACTAACTATAGAACTTGTAACAATTCAATAATTCACTAAGACATTTATAGGTATCGAACCAAAAACAGGATATCGAGTTTATAGATATTTAAAGTATTTATAACCAATTGAAAATTCATTAATAATTATTGAATTTATGACTAGATCTCGAATCCATAACAAGTCATTGGTGTCAGACTAAGGTACCGTAGAGATAACACCTTACTAAGATTATATAGAGTGTCAAGCCAGTAACCTAATGCCGAATTCATAAATAATAAAGTGAGTCTAGAATCATTTAAAAATGTTTCGGCCGATTATCGAGTTTGTAAGATATCGAATGCATAAACAGTTCGTGAATATAACTATTTTCCAAATGTATAGTATGGCGTCAAACATAAATATGACATAGAATTTGTAACCTATATAACAATTTTCAAATTAGTTGTCGAATTTATGAAGGGATGGCGGCTTGCCCTGAAGTTATCAAGTTTGTATCTAAAACAACAATCCTTCAAACAGTTGTTGAGCTCATCACCAGTTATTGAATGCCTAAATAGATACCGAATCTCTAACCAATTATCGATAGCTAGTTAGTAAAGCCTTAAAGAGGTACCAAATTACAAATCACTAGCTGTAACAACCCGGGGTCTCATAGTAGTTGAGTATCGTCAAATGACGATTTAATTTGTTTGACAATTGCAATTGGAATTTTATTCGAGTTGAAATTCGTTCATAAATTATTAAGTGCTTTTATCAGTTGAAAATTCTTCTAAAAATGGTTATTGGAGTTTTTATATCAAGTATAAATTCTTCTGAAAATTGGTTAAGGGTGGTTGAGCTTTGCAAGTTTGAATCTCAGCCCATCCATTTTGGTGCCTTATTGTTTGAAGTGTATAACCCGAATCCACCTTCATTTTTATTTTCCCGTTCGAAAACCCTAACCGAGATAAACCAAATAATGGCGGCCCGTCCCTTCTTCATCGTTCGAAATTAGGGCATCGAAAAATCGAGGCGCCAACCCCTGCAGCTCGATCGAGTGACGTTTCATCCTCGCCTTGTCGATCGCATACTTCTTTGAGTCGCTCAAGGCTGCTAGAGTTTCGCTTGGGGTTCGCTCGTTCTTGTTAAGTGCTTGGCTCCGACTGCTCTAATTCGTGGCCTTCGAAACTAGTGAGTAATTTACTCACATCTAATTCAACTTTATATACGTGATTTTGTGATAGTATTTGACTTCGGTCTCCTTTTGCTTTGCGAATTCGAATTGGGTTTTACTGATGAGTGAATTTTGATTTCACCCACATCTACTTCAAAGTGCTGTTTATAGATATATTTCGAGACCTTGACTTTGTTTATACCAGTTCGCTCTCCTTTAATTGAGTTTGTATCTGTATACTTGAATCTGTCAATTGGTTTGCTCGGCTGTTTGAATTGTTGGACATTGGTGGTTTCTTTGATTTTATGCATTTCGTGTAATCTGATGCTTGGTACTCACGGACTTGATTTTATCTTGGTTCGATTTCCAAATGTGTGATCGACCGAGAGCTGCTTGCCTTCGTCTCGGCCATTCGAGTATATTTTGATAATGATGTTTTATCTTAGCCAATTGATTTTTGTTTTAATGCTATGACTTTGTTTTCTGGTCATCATGGTTTTGTGAATTTGCTGATTTGTGGTGGACTTCGGTCACGATGATTTTGTTGACAATTGAACTGTTATATTTGTTGTTTTCCCTGCTACATATATGCTTTACGTATAGGCATTAAATCATAAAGATTTGGGAACTTTGAAGATATACGGTTTCAAATGTAAATTTCTGGCATGACTCATTTGAAACATGTATCATGAGTGTACTATGATTTTGTCGGTGATGTATATTTGAACTTGGTTTGGATTTTGTTTTGGCACTGCCTGTGGTAGTTGCACTTTACATTCATGGGATTGCACGGTCCAGTATTTTGGATGAAGAAGCAATATATTATGCCTTTTTGCTTCCGCACTGCACCTTGTTCTTGATTGTGATACTGGTACATTAGTTACTGATTTATGTTGCATTCACCTGCATACCTGTCCATCATGTAATTCACTGTATTAGACCTCGAACATGGCTAATTCATTGTTTAAGTTGCTGCACTTCACTTGTACCATTCAGACCCTTGTTGCCATCAACTTGGTGTAGTAGTTTGCACTGATTTATCTTGATTTCTCTTGATCCTTAGTGTAGTTGTAGTTGCATCTGTACATTGCCTGAGTCGCTTGTAACTGCTGCTACATGTTGTTCGGTCTCATTTACGTCGACTTAGTTATGATTGCTGCATATGGACTAAATTGTGCAGCGTCATGAGTGCATTTCGTTGTTCAGTCTGTTAGTCGAGCTTGCATTTGATCTGGGTATTCATTGTTGCCATATTGGCTTTACTATATCTTCTTGTAGCTGCACATTTGAGAGTGGTCTTGCATTATGTGTCGCCATTGTTTTATATACTTTGGTTTCTGATTGCATTCCAATTTCATTTAGTTGACTCTGATCTGGTTGGCACTGTTTATACTAGCTGTATTCATGTGAGTCTGCTACACATGTCTCACTTGTGCATGTTGTTACATTGCTCAATGTCCTCAATTGATTTGGGTTGTTTTGTAGTGGCGAGGCAGTACACGCGTGCGTGTACTGCAGCCCTAGCAGGATTGATAGATTTAGTGATATTTCGATTGTTAAATTGTTTCGTGGGTTTAATTCAATATTTTGAAGTTGTATTGTGAAATGATTCATTTTGATTTGAGTTGGATCCGTTTGCTTTTGGATTCATTGATCTTTTGAGTATTTCATAGGCTGTATTGGCGAGGCAGTACACGTTAGCGTATACTGCAGCCAATCAGCATTGATGTTTTTAAATTGACATTTCAATTGTTTAAATTGATTTGGATTGCTGAATTGTTGTTTAACACTGTTTAGTGTTATATCTGCCGTTATCCGATTCTTTTATCGAGGAGTCGGATATACGAGATTTCTGTGACTGTCGTCTATTTGATATTGATTATTATTGCTTCTGTGCATTAATAACTGAGTTTGAATTAGACTGACCCGTGTATTATTTTCTTTTGAATTTAATACTCGGGTCAGACCCGAGTTATTTCAGGTTGTAGACTTCCTGCTTTGAGTTGATGTTTGAGCTATGAAGACTTTTCACATCTTTTGGAGTAGTCGTGTCATAGTATAGGTTGATATGTATTCATGTATATTAGTTGATAATGTACGTGTATATATAACTTCCAGAGTCGACAGTTGTAGTTGTATCATATGTATTGTGTCAACTGTATTGTAACTGACATCAGTTATATATATATATGAGACTTTTGTTATCTGTGTTCCGCATTCTTGTGTATTTGTGTTATTATTATATATATTGTCCTAAACTATTATGAACCATCGTAGATCGTTTTATACTGGTAATTGGGTATGTCGATGGGAGTAAATAAATAAGAGATGAAAAATGAAAAGTATATATCACTCCTATCGAGGTAACCAATACTAGTGTAAGGCCAACTACGGATGGCCGCTCCTATCCAGCCTTATTCTTCGCAATAACAGACAGTATTTCTTTTAATACTCTTTGTTATTGTGAGCCTAGAGGTAGGGCGTCACACTAGCTGACTTTCAAAATCATCGATCAATTCATGGATGAGAAACTAGTTGGTAACAAGTTATCGAATTTTTAACAAATAATTAAATTTCTAATGTCGAATTTCTAAGTAGGTACCGATTTTATCATCTTAAAAATTCTAAAAATTATCGAACTTCTAGAAAACTATTAAATTCATGATAACCATCAGGTTATCTAGCTGTAATCAATAAAATATATTGTAATTGATTTTTGGATCCAAGTAATTGACCCGACCTCTCAAAACCCTAATTTCAAAATCGAAAATCCCCTCTTTAATTTTTTTTTGATTAAGTTAATTAAAGTAGAAGCGATACCTTGAAATCGGGGTTAAATGTAGTAGAGATCGAGGATTTTGTTATCTAAATGAGGAAATTAAAATTGTTTTTCTCGAGATTGAATTGTAGGTGAAAGTTGAAGAAGAAGAGGGAGATGGGTATTTATAGGGAGAAAAGAAGCAATGTGGAATGCTGATTTCGGTTTAAATGGATGAACGAGATCAAGTAGAATACCGATAGGCGATAATATGGATATCGAGGCGGCAAACGTCAATATCAAGGCAGCATCTTGAAAAGTCGACATTATACTAAAGTATAATACTCTTTTATACAGGGGGTAAATGTTACACAAATAAAGGCATCGAACACCAAGGAAGAACATATCGAAATTCAAGATGTCGGGTGTGAAGAAGGAAGAACAATCAAGCATTCGGTAAATAGGTATCAAACTTCAAGTAACCCTAGGAAGATGCCAAATTCCAAGCGATAGGCAAACATAAAGGATATTAAATAAGGGCATAGCAGGAAGGTATCGAGTCTCAACAACTAAAAGAATCATCGAACAAATTCTAGAAGAATATGTCGAATCAATAAGTGTTTGAGGGTATCGAACTGCAACAAGCCTGGTGGAACCTAGGATGCCGAACTTCTACAGCACAAAGGCTATTAAACTTAGATGAAATAAAGGGAATGCCGACCCTCTACAATAAAAAGATGATGAATTCTCAAGTAGATAACAGGCCTAGAAGAGGTACCGAACCCCTAAAGATATTGAACTACAAACGGTTAGCAAACATAAGAGTTGACAAACTTGAATACAAAAAGAAGGTGGTGTCGAGCCTCTACAACACAAAGTGTTGAACATAGGAAGAATGTCACATTACCAGAGGATGCCGATATACTAGGGATGGCTTATATCTATAATCCGAAGGTTGGCGTGTGTCTATAATTTAGAGGATATCGAGTTTCAACAGTCTAAAGGGTATTGTATATCTACAAGTGAAAGATGTTGAATATTTACAACAAGCAATGAAATAATGAATATCTATAGTATATTATGGGATATCGAATAGCTATAATTTATAAGGAGATGGCAGATATCTACAATATATAGAAGGATAGCAGGTATCTGCAATACCAAGAGTAACGAACAACTACTATATGACGGATTCCGAGAATCAACAAGAAAATAATGTTGAACTTCTACTGAAGATTTATTGAAGCAGAGCAATCAAAACTCTTAGATTCGAGGCTAATACATGTGTCAATCATCCCGCATGATTGACATGGCTATAAATAGGACCCGTGTTGCTACATGAGGGGGTTGAATTTTTCTCATATCACTACTTGCATTTTCATTGTAAACCCTAAATCAAATGATGACTTTGTAGAGCCGATTGTATATTTGTCTCTTTACATATACGGACTTGGGTAATAAACATTGCATAGCATACTTCAATTGGATAAAAATATTTTAACGATTATTGAACTTGTGGCATGCATATGAACTCTCATACTTTATTGTACTATGAACGTGCACACTTCATTCTATTGGACTTGGTGTTGGACTCAGCTTGCATACTTCTCTCGAGCTTTATATAAGTCTACTTAAGCCCTTATCTAAATTTAACTTACCTTGCTTTGCATATTTAGGGTTAACAAAGAAATTTGTTAACAGTATACTTAACTTGAATTAATATGACATGGTTCATAAATGGATGACAAGCATAGAGGACACTTATTGATTGATTGTATGCACATGGTTTCTTTTAATGTAATATTTGTTTACATGGTGTGATATACTGTGTTATGATTGAAAGGTGAGGGGGAATTCGATCCGCATTAGTGGTGTATGGATGATTAGGGTAAATGTTTTACTCATACCCAAGTTCCAAATCTCGAATTTTGGAAAAAAATCTCGAGCTAATATCTTGGCTAAATGAATGAGATTTAAAACTTCTATAACTAACCAAGCTGTGAAATCTTGGATTTTCGACAAAATATCAGATTTCTACCTCAGGTGAAATGAAGGAGATTTAAAACCTTGCTCATCCTAGGCTTTATGTCTTACCCGTTTTTTATTATTTCCCATAAACTAGTAGGTACTCATCCAAGTATGTTGAGTTTATGGATTAGACAGGTACTCTTTGGAGGACAAATAAAGATTTTGAACACAAACAAGGAGGTTTGCTATTTAATAAATGTTATTTTGAAATTATGTTGTGTAAAACCAGGATTTATAATTGGTTATATGTAATGTTGGCATCTTCTATGTCGGACACAATACTACTTTATATATGTTCTATTTATATTTCCCCTGCGTGGGTAATGATTGGGGTTAAAATTATATAATGAATTATGTAATTCAAATTGTTATAATAAAAAAGCTATTCAGATGCTTTGTTTACTTATGTTGCGCAAAGTAATGGGAACCCAACTTACAATTGGAAAATGATTTCGGTGATGACTATAGCATCATCGGCATCTATTTTCTAGTCTTGGATTGGGAGATGTTACATCTATTGTATACAAGGATTTGATCTATATATGTGTGTGACTTTTTGACTATACTGATATTGTTGTTGATTTTTTATTTTATGTAATACTATCTCTATATTATTTACCTTGGGAAACTCATGTATATTGCATTATGTTGAGATGAGATATATGGTTGGCAGAGATTCAGGTATGTGATATCACGTATTTGTATTGACACAAAGGAGTATATATGAGGGATAACTACTATTGTGTCCTTTACTTTGCGCTTTCGTATAGTTACCTCCCTTTGGTAGCATGTGTACTGGGCTTGGGCATAACATTGTCAAAGCCTAAGTTTGAATAACTTAGAGATAGAAGCATATGTTGGCCTTAGAGGAGTGAGACTAGGTGGTATAACTAAGTTTAGATAACTTGCATGTTTGGCATATAAGTGGGAAGATCGACTATTGAATTTTAAGTGACCATTTAATTGATCATCAGGTATAATATAAGTATAAATAGGTAAACATTTCTTATTAATTTGTAATTTCCATTTATACTTCTCATCTACTTTTAATGATTTTTTCTTTTACCTTACTGGTATGAAGAATAAGGTTAGATCCAGAGCCCACACCAGATTTCATAACGATCAATCTAGTGGCATTGGTACATCTGATGTACTGATGGCTATGGATCGGTGGATGGAATTTATGAGAGGCTTGTAGGATAATACAGTAATCATAACACCAAATCATGCTACCCTCTTGAACTTTACTCGAAAGTGTAGTGATTATGCTAGTCTAGGCTGTAAGCTATTATTTGGTAATGAAGGTCCCATGCGAGTCATTACCTGGTCGAGAAGCCATAAGAGAATATTTGATGATATGACTCTCATAGATTCGTAAAAGAGGAAGCACGCATCTAGATAGCCACAAGATGGAGCACTTGATTGGTACGATACTATGACTTTAGAGATTTCTAAGGAAGAGATTTCATGGGAACGATTCAAGGACATGACTAGTGGTCATTTTGTTCCTAAAGCGGCAAGGGCAAATCTATTTAGGAGGTTTATTAATCTAAAGCAAGATATCATGTCAGTGCAAGAGTATGTGAATCAGTTAAATGCTCTATTAAAATATAAACTAGAATTAATTAGTACACCCCTAGAGAAGAATGAGAAGTTTATTCAAGGACCAAGGAAAGACCTCAAGGATAGACTTCAAGCTCAGTTGCATAGTTCATTTGATGATATCAAAGATACAACACTTCATTATAAGAGTGCATATGAAGAAGATAAAGAAGCAAGAACTCTCGATGAACATAAAGGCTAAGGAGCGAAGCAAAAATTATTTTATCCCAAGAAGGACCAGAGATTCATGAAGAAGTAATTTAAACCTAATCTTGGATCTCAGCAAAGGAAGAAAATTGATAAATCCCATATTGTATGTTATATTTATGGAGTCAGGAGACACTTTGCAAAAGAATGTCAGAGAGCTCAAAATAATGATTGTAGGAAATGCTTCAATTGGAATAAGATTAATCATATTATAAAGGATTGTCCAATGCCAACCAAGCAGAAATAGGGGAAGCTGTATGCTATTGAATATCCAGGACCATCGGATTAGGCAATGGGAAAAGCGGCTGTAGTTTTTGAAGGTATGATTATGATATCTAATATAACTATAAGAGTTATTTTTGATAAGGGTGCATCAGATTCGTTCATATCAAAAGAGATAGTGGAGAAATTACAGCTAGATTATACATTGCTAGTAATATCATTTAGGGTAGTAAATCATATAGGTAGTTATGCTACTTTAAGGATGAAATGCTATGATGTGATTGCTGATCTATATGGACGCTCCTTTGTGTGCAATTCGCATGTTATGTTCAAATAGTTTCTTACTATTACATATGCTAGAGGAGTCATCAAGGGAAAAAAGGCAACTAAGCCAATATAAGAACATAGAAGCAATGAAAGGAAAATAGTTATCAACCTACAAGAGGTGTTGAGCTTGAAGGTAGTAAGGTTGTGTAATGACCGGGATTTTTGACCCTTGAAAATCGACACCAATACGTCCACTGCATTACATGTCGAGCAATCGAATGCTAGAAAACCCAATAGTTAGGGTAAAAGAAAACGAAGAGGTAGAAGAAAAGAGAAACAACAATACAGATTCTCACAATCGCAACGGAACAATATATAACAGATAATAACATGTCTTTATACAAAAAGAACTATAACTATTATTTATACATAACATCATCAGAGTACAACAAATCAACAACTCAATACTCGACAGTTATAATAACTTGTCCTCACTAGTGCTGACTATACAGCTTAACACACATAGCGGAGTATAACTAAGTGCGTGGGACACGTCTCTGTCATCCAACTCGTCTCCTGAGCTCCATAGCATCCTAACCTGAATCTGTAATACTCGGTCTGACCCGAGCATTATAATAAAATAACACCCAAGTCAGTCCGGAAAACCAACGTGAGAAAACACACTCAATTTGAATTATTACTGTTATCAAAATCCTTTGAAAAACAAGGGTATCTTGTAAGACCACGTCACACATAAACACGATGGGTTTTTACCTTACAATAACCAAGATATTTTATATCAAAATCATATGATATTATAATAGTGTCTAAGTACAATTACTTATTCAAATAGCCGAAATTGTTACATTAATTAAATTCCAGCATACTAGGCTCTACAACCAAAACCGTAAAAGTCATGTATTAGAGAATGGATTCCATACAATGACTAGGCACTGGGGTACCACTTATAACACTACACATCTAGAAAAATGTACCGAGGACCTCGCCTGGATCCCCTGCAACACAAGACCGGTTCTACCCCTAACCTAGATAGTACCGAATATGCTATCACCCCGGGTGTTCCCACCCTTATCGAGAGCTCTTTTTCTATGCACCATGGTATCCATAATTTATAATATATCCGAAGGTATCTTGAAAGGTGATAAACATACCTTAATTGGGCACGACCCACTTAGCCTTGCTGCATCTCCCTTGATTTTCAGTCATTTCGGTTGATGAGGCTTGAGGCTACGGTTACCTTTTAAAGGAATTTTCACTTAGAATGCTCATTGTCCTCCAATGCAATGTGCTGAAAGCATTCATCCATACAAGTCCATTCTGGTTTTGAACGAAACCGAAGGCACTATTCCTACTACATCCATTTTGGAATCGTCCTCGGGATTAGTAGCGATTAGCCCTTGCACTTCAATGCTCCATCTTCGATTTCATGCTCTTGTCTTCACTTCGAAAACGTACTCGTTGGATCGAAGTGGTTTTTGAATAACTTATCCGATCCCGGTATCTACGAAACAACATTCGATATTCTGGTAAACTCAACCCCGGTTCTTTAGGAAATAAACAGACGAAAATAAGATCGGAGATCATCTCCTAACCGTTAGTGGACGGATTTCCTTATCATCGTCCTAGAAGAACGAAACGAGTTTATACGTATAGTATAGATCCTTCCGACGGTAACTGTACCATATAATCCCCATGTTTCTCCTAGATATTTCCAAAGTTATGTTTTTAGTCCATATTTGATAGTCGGTTATTTAACTATCAAATAAACAATCATTCAACCAAAGATTTCATTTCCCACCGAAATCACTAAGCCTTATTTAATTTAAATTTCAATAAATTGAATCTCTTTATCAAAAGGTATATGCTTATCTCACTGTATTGAGTATATTCACAAACCATTCCCTTCAAAAATATTTGAAAACTTTTTTTAAATAAATATTGAAAGCACCATGCGGTATCAACCATGGATTCGCAGCTCAATGATTATGTCTCTATCCTAGAGAAATCCAAACTTAACTGTAGGCAATCTCTGCCTCCGATTTCCGCCATGAAAGTATACCATTACTTTTCAAAAACTTTATTTAATAATTAAATATACTTTTAAACAATTAAAATAATTACTTTGAAACAATAATTAATTCTGATTTATTAATAAAATTCTAATTGATTCACAAGACTTGTTTATAAAACTTATAATTCATTTTGACAATTTAAAAATATTTAAATAACTAACTTTCTGAAATATTTTTATGCTAAAACATTTTAAAATTACCTAGTTTAATAATTAAAAATTCTTTTTTTAAACAAACTTAACTTCTCAATAAAAATATAATTTTCAATTCCAATATAAACAATCTAATATTTATAAATCTCTCTCAATTTACCACCAATCGATTTACGTCCCCAATTCCATAAATCCCTTTTCCACATTTCCAAAAGTACTATCATTTCTTTTTAAACCGATTTACCATCTCATTATAAATTCTTACCGTGAATTTATATCTTCAATTTATCAAATGATAATTATTTCACTTTTATTTAAAAAACATTGTTTATAAATCCCATAGTCTCATTTCCAGCTTACAACGGTTTCACATCACTTAAATCCATTATAAATCAATTTCTAATTTGAATTCCATTTATAAACAATTTCTTAAATAACCCAAACTATATTCCAAAACCAACCAAATCTCCATTCTACTTCCATTTCGTAATTTAGAAATCTTATTTAAGATCCAGTATAACAAATTTTATATTTATTTCCAAATTCCCTTCTATTCTCCCAATCTATTTAAATTCTCAATTTTTACAACCTTTTATATTTAAACAAGTATCACTTAAGAATTATTATTTAAAATCCTTTATATACATTATTCCAAAATCTCTCTTTACAATATCACGAAATAGTTAAGTACAAATTTAAAGTCAAACCATTTATTTTATCCAGATCAATTAATCCAAAACTATATATAAATATTTTACTTCCAAAATCTCTTTTTAAATTCTTTTCAAATTCAAAACATATATTTATGGTATTTTTAAAATACCAAAATCTAGGCCAGTGCTACCACAACATCCAATAAATTCAAATTACACAATAATCTATCACAGATTTTCAAACATATCATATATCACTATATATGAAATTAAATTCAACATTTTTGAGGAATCCAGTTGGATCCCTCCAACCTGTTTCCCTGCAACCACATATGTTAGATAACATATAATACCAATCCCACTTCCATGTGGGATATCGCGAGAATATAGGGTCATCCGCTATTATGCGGGACGTATAGGGTCTCATCCGCTCTAATAGGCGGGAAATATATCCAACTACTAATCTATATACCAAATAAATAATATAGCATCCAACTGATATTAATTTATAAATTCAACCAATCATCTAAAATTAATTTTAATCATTTAAAATTAATTGCTGTAATCCAAATGAGTGAGATTTACTCACCTTGTTTATAGTCGTTGCTGGAGCGTTCTCTTTAAATTAAAATTAAACGGATGTTTAATTTCAACCAAAATTTCTGCTAGCTCCAATTTCTACTAAAAAAATTCCATAACGTAGAGTTCGCTTCTAAGATCGCAACACGATTGACCGCATTCGATTGGGATCTTGTATGGACAAGATCTACATTTTATAAGTTAACGATTTATAATATATATGTATTTCAACCACTAGTTACATTAGTATTTTAGTTACCATTTTGCAGATCTCATAATACGATCCAAGACAAAGAATCAAAGCCCGGTCCATGAATCCATTGCCAAAACTAGCCCGTTGGCCTCTCCTCCTTCCTTCAAGCATTCGCATGCCATATTTATTTCTTTTTTCCTTTTTTATAATGGACGACCCAAGGCCCACGAAATCAAGACCGACTCGCCAACCTTCTTCTTCCCTTTACTTCTCTTACTCTCGTAACTAAGAATTCGTGCATGATCTCCCTGTGTACGTGACACACTCACGTCAACCGCCTATGGCCAAACCACCACCGCCATTGAATCCCACTCGCCTAGCTCGTCCTTTCCCATCCATCTACTTCACCTCGTCTTTCTCCGGTCGAAATGCGACATCACGGCAGCCCTTCCTTCCTCTTATGAGGTCGCGATCACCCCCAAGCGGCCGAGCTTGGCCAAAACTTCACCCAGGAAGCCATTTCCCTCCACGAATCCAAAAACGAACTTACATCCGTGAATCAATGATTCAAACTCCAAAAAATCAAAACCCTAGCTATTTCTTGCTCACGCCTGTCGAGATGCTCAAATCAATGCCACACCCCACAAAAACATCCCAGATCGAAGTGCTAGGAAAAACACGAATTTAGGAAGTGGTTTTAGATTTTTTTGTTGAGTATTCACTTCGATATGAATTTTTAAAGTTAGGCTTTTTTTTCTTTCTTTGTTCTATTGCTCGGTTATGCCTAAAAGAGTGAAGAGAGTGAAACGTGATGTAGAAGAGAAAGGCACGATCACATCTGATTGGATAGAATACGGCTGAAAAGAAAGGTTGACCTAACAATATACTAATTAAATTTCAAAATATCTCGATTTACGTAACTAAAAATGTCGAACCCCTATCGAGGTGTGCCGCTAGGCGTTCATAAGGTTTTAGCCCTATTCCGAACGTAATGGAAAAGGTTTCGAGTCCTAATTTGATCGTATGCGGAAGATAGCTTTTTGGACCTAATTATAATATTAAATTTTCGATATAAAATTCAACGTGTGTCTATCTCGTATGACCAAACGATAACTCTAAATGCTACAAAATTTGAAATCTAATAATAATACCCTATTACGGATCCAATGGAACTAGTTTCGTCGAATTTCGAGACTATGCCCCGGAAGGCTATTTTTATATGTTAATTTAAACGAGCTATTTTTAAAATCGATTAAACCACTTATAAATCCAATTTGAATTTTTTATTATCTCCCTTCTTATTAATAGAGATTAAATAAGCTTAGAAATTATTTTTATCTAGCCTAAAACTCAAGATTCCATATTTAAACCAATTTTTAGTTATTAAATTAAACAATAAAATTATCCAATAAATCATTATATTTGAAATTCGAGTTATTAATTCTATAAAATCAACTTTTCAATATTCAAAATTAATTAAGCATTCCAATTTCAAATATCCAAATTTCTGGGTCGTTACAGGTTGTTAAGCCTTTACAATCATAGGAGGTGTTGTCGAGCCTTTACAGCCATAGGAATGTCGAACATTTAAGTAGTTAGCAAGCCTTTACAAAGAATGAAGAGGTACCGAGTCTCTAAGTAATGGAAAGACTCTACAACAGTAAGTGTTGTTGAGCATCTACAAGTAGAAGGTGATGTCGAGCATCCAATAATAATGAAAACATGTCGAGTCTATTAGGTAATGAAGATATCGAACCGGTAAATGCTTGGAGATATCAAGCACTACAAAATTGGAGGAACAAGAGATATCGAGTTTCTATAGCATAAAATTTGTTGAGCCTAAAGATAGCAGGGTTGTCAAAGATGTAAAAAGGGATGTCAAGCCTCTACATCATAGGGTGTTTTAGAGCATCATATAACAAAGAAAGGATGTTGCGCCACTAGAAGATGTCGAGCATCTAACTACAAGAGAAGGTTGTCGAGTTTCTGCAAGGAAGACTATATTGTTAAGCTTCTATAATCAAGCAATGTCGAGTCTCTACAAAGGAAGAATTACTGAGATCTCACGAAGATGGAGCAAGCGGAGCCCTCAGATTCCAAGCCAAGACACATATCAATCATTCCGCACGATTGACACCGCTATAAATAGGAAACCCTACGTCACTTAGAAGGGGCGGGTCATTCTTCTTTCTATATTTCTAAATTATAGATTGTAAACCCTAAATTAGTTTAGGGATTTCTAGAGCCATTTGTAATTCTTGGACTTTTTGCAAATAAGGACTTCGACATTTAACTGCATGTAGCATATTTCCTTTGTAACTGCTTAATTAGCTATTTTTGTCTATGGACTTACATATGACTTTGTCTTTGGACTTGGACTTGAACTTAGACTTGCATATTATTAATTTGCACAAGGCCACTTAAGCCCTTGTTCAAATTAAACTTGAATTTACCTTGCATATTGACTACTATACTCATTGACATATGAATAAAGGACTATTATATATTATATGACTTGCCTATTTTACCATTGAACGTATGATTTTTACTTTTAAACAACTTCATGATTGTATTGAAATTGGGGGTGCTACCGAAACATTTTCAAATGATATCACCTTGTATGACATCTTGGTTGTTGAGATAAATTCTAATTCGACACTATGAATTATTTGGTTCTTGGAATTATTTTAGGAATGGACTAGCAGCATTATGATCTTGCTTTTTTTTGCTGATCGAGTTATTACTTTGAAGCATCATGGTCCTAGGAATCATATTGCATTTGCTCTTGATGCTTCGATAGTCAGGTCTTGTATTTCATTGGAATCTCAAGACGAGGAAGTTGAGAAGATTCCAATCCTGAGGTAATTTCCGGCTATGTTTGAATCCATAAAAGGTTTACCAATTTCGAGTTCTCATTCTGTTAGCAGACCTCCTAGACGAACATGCCTTACCAAGATGGAAGAAATGCAAACTTAGTTTGAAGGACTTGAGAAAAGAACTTTAGTATATCAAGTAGTTTTCTATGGGCCACTGAGAATGTGCATTGTCTAAAGGAAGTTGAATGAGATGACAATTAATAACCATTATCCATTGCCGTGGATTGATGATCTTTTTAGCCAGCTAAATTAGCAAAAGTTTTCTCGAAAGTTGATTTAGCTGCCGGTTTTCACCAATTATGAGTAGCCGATAATAGTATTACTCTTACAACTTTTAAAACCAGATATGGAACCTATGAGTGATTAGTTATGCCTTTCGGGTTAATGAATGCATCTATTTATTCCGTTAACATGATAAATCGAGTTTTTCATAGTTATCTAGATAAATTTATATTAGTATTCATTGATGATATCCTGGTTTATTCAAAGACTGAGAAAGAGCATGTAGAACACCTTAGAATTGTCCTATAAACTTTAAGAATGCATCAACTCAAAGAAAAATTCACGAGATGTCACATTTGGAAGAAAGAAGTGAAATGTCTTAATAATATTATTTCTAAAAAGGTTATTTCTATGATGATCGCTGACTGGAAAGATGTTGAGTGGTAAGTTCTTTTATTGTTCAGTTTAGAATGATGGATGACTCATCCGCTATGTTCGCTAGTTTAGAAGTTCAACTAAGCTTAGTTGATAGAATTCAAACTAATTAGAAAGAAGATCATATGGTGGTTGATCAGTTCCAACAGTTGTAGAATGAAAAGATAGTGATGATCAGAAAAAGTTTGAGCTTGACTTGAATGGTAACTTACGATCTAAACGAAGGCTATGTGTTCCTTACATAACTAACCTAAGAAAAAGTGTTCTTGATAAATGCCATTGTTCCATGTTCACTATCCATCCAGGTGGAATGAAAATCTACAAAGACATGAAATATATCTATTATTAAGAAGGTATGATGTGTGACGTAGCAAAACATGTAAAGGAGTGCATAACATGTCAACTAGTGAAGGGAGAACATTAAAAACCCAATGGTTACTTCACCCATTAGAATTACCGCATTGGAAATGGGATCATATTTAATGGACTTTATTGGTGGACTTCCTTATTCGAGACAAGGAAATAAAAGCATTTCGGTGATAGTCGACCGACTCGCTAAATGTGCACGTTTTATTCATGTATGTTTGAATCGAACGTTAGAAAAGATTATTTGCTAGACATATTGTGAGTCTACATGAAGTACTCAACAGTATAGTTTGTGATCAAGATCCACTTTTCACCAGCCGTTTCTGGCAAAGTTTGCAGAGTGCCTTAGGGACACAACTAAATCTTAGTATGGCCTATCATCTGTAGATGGATGGACAAACTGAACAAGTCAATAGAGAATTATAAGACCTTTTGATTGCTTGTATTCTCGAATTTAGTGGATCTTAGGAAGACCATCTTCATCTAGTAGAATTCTCTTATAATAAAAATTTTGCAGTCCAATATTAACATGGCTCCCTTTTAAGATCTTTATGGAAGGCTGTGTCATTCTCCAGCTTGTTGATTGGAAGCTAGTGATAGACTAATACTAGGTCCATATATGGTGCGAAAGATGACTAAGAAAATCGAGTTTATTATAGACCATGTGAAAACTGTTTAGTCTAGTCAGAAGAGTTATGTTGACAAGCATAGAAAGGACATAGATTTTTCAATCAGGGATTATGTATTTGTAAAGATATCTCCGATGAAAGGAGTAATAAGATTTGGAAAAGATGAGAAATTAGCTCTAAGATATAGTGGACCTTATTCAATTATGTGGAGCGCATTAGAAGCTTAGCATATCAAATTGATTTACCTACCCATTTGTTAGGAATACACAACGTGTACCATATGTCCTAGTTAAGGAAATGTCTGCGAGATCCTGATATTGTTCTAAAGCCAAGACAACTCGAGGAACTAGAAATTGAACCAAGCCTGACTTTCACAATCGACTGAGCACAAACTGTAGATTCAATGGTGAAACGATTAAGAAACAAAGATGTTTTATTAGCAAAGGTACAATGTTCAGAAAATTTCAAAGACTTTGCATGGGAGACAGAGAAACTAATGAGATGGACACATCCTAACTTATTCTCTATTTAGACAGGTACGACAACTATGTGTCTTTTTATTTCAGTCATGGATGATTGGAAGTTTTAATTGTTGTTTATTATAAATTAACATTATTTAGGAATTGTGAGGACACAGTTATTTTTTAGGGTAGATTCTACTATAGCTTGAATTTGAGTACTATAAATTGACATTTAAAAATAGTTTGGAAGTAATTTAAAATTTAATTATGAAAGCAAAGACAATTTTGGATTTAAAAAGAAATTTTTTTCTCTAATATTAACAAATTAAGTAGTTGTAATTTAATTCGAGAAATAGTGTAAAATGATTTTTATAGACAAAATAAACTAACAATGAGTTAAAATATGATTTGAAGTATTTATAAGGATTTTAATTGCGTTTTTTAGTTTGAAATAGAAAATTTTATTAGAGATGATAAATGCCAAGGAAAGATAAACACAAATGAATGTTTTTATTTTAATTTTGCGTTTGCTCAAAATTTTAGGAAATGAACTAAAAGACTATTAATTTGCTCTGCCTAACAAAACAAATGAAAATGGTTATTTCTTAGAAATTAAGAATAGAATTTGTCTAACAAAACAAGAAAGAATTATTAATCTTGCCTAATAAAATAAAATGGCATAATGACCGACCTAATAAAACAATAATATAAAACAAAATAGTATAATGACTTGCCTAATAAAACAAAAGAGTATAATGATTTGCTTAGTAAAATAATAGTATAAAACAAAATATCATAAAACAAAATGACTAGCTTAATTAAAAAAATAGTATAACGACATGCCTAATAAACATATAGTATAATGACATGCCTAATAAAAATATAGTATAATTATTTACTTAATAAAACAAAATAGCATAAAACAAAATAGCATAATGACTTGCCTAATAAAATAAAATAGTATAAAGACTTGCATAATAAAACAAAATAGTAGAAGTACTTGCCTAATAAAACAAAATAGTATAAAACAAAATAATACAATAGCTTGCATTATAAAAAAAAAATAGTATAATGACTTAACTAATAAAATAAAATAGTACGATTATGCTTTGCTTATATATAAACTGCTAGCTCTCTCTTTTCATTTCATTCATTCCCTTCCCTTCACCATCTTCCTTTCCCTCATTAAAACATTTAACCCAAAGATCAAGTAGAAGCATTCTTCGGTGAGTATAAGCTTCCACGAAATGAAATAATTATACTGTTTTAATTTTGGTATGATTTGCTTTGATTATGTACTGATTGATAATAGCTTGGTAGCCTATTTCAATTGAATGCCTAGTTGAAATTTATGATGATTAATCAATGAGTAAACCTTTTTTAAAATTCATCTTTAGTTGATTCTTGCCAATTTATTCTCGGATGTGCTTTGAAATAAGTTACTATGAAGGATTAATTATTTAAATATGCTATGAAATGTTGAATTATTTGTGTATATTGTTATGAATGATTAATAATGTATGTCATTTAGATAAAGTAAGAACATTGTGATTTAAACTTGTAATATTTAGTAACATCGGGCACATGATAGTTGAGTAGGAATTGCTACTATGTATGAGTAAGTGAAATGTGATATAATTTAGTAAACCCTATAGCGACATCAGGTTAATGACGGTTAGGTTCGATTACTGTCAGATTGCAATATGAATATATTAAACTCCTTAGTAACATCGGGTTAACAAAAAATTATATGGGATTACTGTCATATATACACTGGTGAAACAAGTTAAATATTTTAAATTGATCAATGAGTGCTATACCAGATGGAGCTAGTATCTATTCTAGTTGGATGACTTAGGGTAACATCCTGAGTGTGTCATCCTTGCCCCAATGTCACTGATCTGATGATCTGTTGTAAACACTTTATTATTATTGTTACACGATTTAAATATAATGATGGATAGAAGGGTAATCATGTAAGGTAGGATAGACCAAGAGGGTCATATATAGTTTTATAGATCGGTGGGTGCACCCACAATGTTAATTCATAGGTGATACTAGGTACCACTAGGTATTGATTCAGTTTCTAGCGTATTTGAGTCATAATTGGTACTGGGTATTAGTTGGTATCGATTCAATTTTGGTAATTGATCAAATTTATCACTATTATATAATATGATAAAATAAATTGTGATTAGGTAACCATAATTGAGTAATTTGCTATTATGGTCACAATAAACAGAAATTGAACACCTGTTATATGAGATATACATATGATAGCAATACGGGGGTTGGATAATTGATATGTTAATATGATGATATGTTATATTTTATTCTATTCTATTTTATTGTTTGATATTTGAGTTTACTCACAACTAGTTTCTAACTCGACGGGTTGTTATTTGTTTTAACAAATTTGGGATAGATTGACGTTATATTTCAGGATGTACTTCCTCAATATCGTTTCTAACTTATTTCTTTGGGAGAGGAATGTGTACGGTCTAGATATAGTACTTAAGTTTTCATATTTTTCCATACTAGCCATAAAAAATGAGGTGATTTCCGAGTAGATTATTAGAGACTTAAGATAGTACTATAGTATTTGGGAGGGACGCTGACCATGTGCATAGTTAGGTACATATCTTTTTGATGGTATTTGTAACAAGAGGTTGGTATCTGTTTTATTTAAGGATGTGATCTATATGTATGTGTGACCTTTTGACCACACCAATGTTGTTGTATTTTACTTTATGTAATACCATCTCTGTATTATTCACCTTGGGAAACTCATGTATATTGCTTTGTGCCGAGACAAGATACAGGTTAGGCAGAGATTCAGGTATACGATATCACATATTCATGTTGACAAAAGGGAATATGTACTAAAAGTCGCTCCGATTGTGTCTTTTAATTCAAGCTTTCGGATGATAACCTCCTTTTGCTAGCATGGGTACTGAGTTGGGTGTCACATTTGCTTGTGTGAAATTTAGAGTTAGTGATGAGTCTAAAGCATATAGACTCTACGATCCTATAGCCATGAAGAGTACCATCAGCTAGGATGCAATCTTTGAAGAAAATAATCTTTGGAACTTGGAAGAGAGTTATGAAGAGCACATAACATTCAACCTAGAGTGGGATGATGATGAGGATGCTAATTTGAACGGAACCAATGAGGCTGTGGGTAAAGGAAGTGATAATGTTATAGTGAGAACAAATCATCAATTTCCAGAGATGAAGAAATAAAATCCAACTCAAATGAAAAATAGAGTTCGAAAGGCGCTATCTTGGATTAGAAATTATGTGAGTGGCGAAGGTCTTTATGAGGAAGATATCAAGATATCAAAGCTAACTTAGGACTATTTGCTTCAGCTGATCCAGCTTCTTTTGAAGAAGCCACTTGATGTGCAAGATGGAGGATAACCATGGACATTAAGACGAGGTCTATATAGAAAGGAATTATACATTGGTACTAACTGATCTACTACCCAGGGCAACTAAAAATTATAAGAAGAAGGAAAGTCCTCACATGGTGTGTAAATTAAGGAAAGCTTTTTATGGACTTAAAAAAGGCTCTACGAGCTTGGTTTAACCACATAGAAGTGCATTTCATGAGTGATGGTTTCGAGAGGTGTCATAGCGAGCATACTTTGCTTATAAAGATAAGAAAAGAAGGTAAAATCTTAATTGTTAGATTATATATTGATGACCTAATTTTCATAGCAACTGATGATGAAATGTTCCATCAGTTTAAAAGCTCAATGATGTTTGTATTTGTCATGATTGATTTAGGAAAGGTGAGATATTTTCTTAGAGTTGAACTGTTGCAAAGACCCGGTGACATTTATATTAATTAAATAAAGTATACATTGGATGTGTCAAAAATGTTTGGAATGGGAGATGGTAATTCGGTTCAAAATCTGATTGTTCATGGCTTTAAAATCTTCAAAGATGAGAATCGAGCTAAAGTAGATGCAACCATTTTTAGGAAATTTGTTGGTAGTCTTATGTATTTGACAAAGACTTGGCCTGATCTAATGTTTGTGGTGATCCTTATTAACAAATACATGACTAATCCAACTAAATTACATTTATAGGAAACTAAGGGTGCTTTGAGATACCTGAAAGGAACTATTAGTTTTGGGATATTCTATAAGAAAGGGTTGTGGAAAACGATATAATATAAAGTATACTAGTGTGGATGGATCCTAAGGCTGCTATAACACTAGAAGAGGGGTGAATAGTGTTTTATAACTAATAAAGAATTTTATAAATAGTTTCAAGGTTTAAATCAAAACACAGATAATCAACAAAAATATATATTAATAGGCAATCATATATATATATATATGCAGTAAAAAATAAAGTAAAAGTAAGAGAGATGACACCAGAAGTTTTATACTGGTTCAGGTTAACCAATCCTACATCTAGTCATGTACAGTATTAGTAAGATTTCCTTTCAATTCCAACTTTAATAAGGTAGCAAGCAAACCATAATACAATCTTGATTGAAAGGCAATAAGATACATCTTCCCGACTTTCCAAGCTTAGGGTAGACTCTCTTGGTTTTCCAAGCAATAAAATCACCTACCTGATTTAAACGGGCAACAAGCATATCCACTTGATTTGAATGGCCAACAAGCATACCCATTTAATTTGAACGGGCAACAAGCACACCCACACAAAATAGTAGTAGGGAATTGTTGATTCCAAATACAAATAGTTGTAACTTGAATACAAGATATCCTATAGCCCTTTTATAGCATTTTGATATTTGAATTAGTGGAATAAAGGTTTAAAACAGCAAGAGCATGATTTGAATACTTGCAAAACTAAGAGTAGATTCTAGAGAATAAATGCATTGAAGTAGAGATTGAAATTAAGTGGATTTTATGAAATATATAATGAGAATTTGGAGTAACAAGAATGGAGTGTGCAATTAGTTAAAAATTCGTTTTTCAGTCCCCTTTATGTAGTGTTTGACGAAACGTATCTATTCATAAAAGGATGGAGCTAGAATGGCATAGCTCTTCGAATTTAAAAAAAGGTCAAATGGTACATATGTTGATATACTCATGTAGGATATGTCGACATATCCTTGTATGTCGGGAAAAACAATAATAATTTAAAGTATTATAAAATTATGAAAATTTGTAAAATCATCTTAAAATAATTTTTTAAATACTCTGATATACAAAATTATTTATAATACATTTGTATAAATAGATTTCGAAAATAAATAGATTTTCGATGAGAGACTATTTTAAAGAAAAGAAAGTTGTTATTCAAGGACTTTAACAAATTTATCTATTGTCTATTAATTATTATCTCTAGTCTTGAATTCTTCATCTCTTTGTCTTCAAACTCATGATTCTTCAGTTGTCTTGACATCTTTAATCTTGATCTTTAGTCTCTTTAAGGATCGACCTTCAATTTTGATTATTCTATACTTGTATAAACTTGTGTAATGTTTAGCAAAATACTCTATACAACTTAGGAAAACATTAGTAACCATATTTATATAATTGCTATCATCAAAATCAGTATATGTGGTATTAAGATGATGACAACCATGCAAATACTTTTATTATAAAATATAATGTAACACCCCCTAAATTGGTGAATTCCCCTTATTTTGAGTAACCCCCTATTGTATATGCAAATATTATATTCTATACATTTTCTCCCCCTTTATCATTAACAAAAATGAGTAAAGAAAAAGAAACTCCCTTTAAATGTGACATATTAAATACTATAAATGTGATAATGTTGTATACGGAATCAAAATCAATACTAATTGCGAAACAATATTTTTGAGAAATAACTTTATATATTTATAATTACATCTACTTAAACCATCATCATAATTTTTACACTTATACACACTTATACACAATTAATAACATATAAAAAATAGTTTCTAATTATACAAACTAAAATGTACAAATAATTAATACACTCTTTGAATACATATTAAAACTAGGGTTTCTTGGGAATGTCGACCTATCCTTTAGATCCAAAGATTTACTTGGTGTTGATAATGTAACAACCCGGAGTTTTATAAAAATTGATTATCGTCAAATGACGATTAAAATTGTTGGCTTATTGCTGTTGGAGTTTTAATCGGTTGAATTCTTTTAAAATTGGGTTGAAATTCTTTTAATAATTCGTTGACTATTGGTGGGCTTTAAAAATTGAATCGTGGCCCATGTTTTATTTTGGGGGCCGTGAACATTTTCAAAATAAAATACCCGTCCCCTTTTCATTTTTCGTTGATTCGAAAACCTAATTAAAGCATACGAAAAGAATGAAAAATGGCGGCTCTGTTCTTTCTTCATTCGAGCAAAATTAAGGCTTCGTTCCTTTGTTCCAAATTGGGGTTTCGATTCCGATGTTCGTTCGTCTTTGCTTGCCGATCGATGGATCTGCGCGTGTCAAATGAAAAGGTGAGTAATTCTTATTACTCACATCTAATTCAGAGTCATATGATCTTTTGTTTCTTGGTTTCCATGGGTTTTGATTTTGGTTGGAAATTGCTGCTTTGAATTCTTTGGCCTTCGAGTTGATTTATTTGGTCTTCGGCCATTTTTTTTGTGAAACCCACTGCTTGATTACTTTGAAACTTCTAGTGTTTAAAAATGTGACCTTGACTCCGGCCTGGTTTTCATTTGAATTTGTTGATGTTGTTCGACTTTAGACCTTGTTCATTTGATTGTTGCTTTGAATGCTTTGTTGCTTTTAGCTTGATACACGCGGTTTTGAACAGTTCCATTTTTGATAACCTCGTCTCTGGCCTGTTCATCCCCTTATTGGATCACGGCTTTGACTTGGTCCGATGTTGACTTCGGCACTGAACTGTTCGACCTTTTTCTGGTCGCCACGTCTCTGACTGTGGTTGATTCATGATTGTGACTTCATTTGAATTAGTTACACTATTTTAGTAACTACTGTTAACGGTAGTTTCTTCGTTCGAGCTTCCAACCACACTCGGAAATGCTTTGACGATGTTCCTTGGTCATCATGTATTTGTGAATTTGCTGATTCTTAGTTGACTTTGGACATTATGATTTTGTTGACATTTGAACTTGTTCAATTCTTTGCTTTGAAACTGCTGTGACCTTTTCATTGTTTTTCGACCTGATACTCGATCACCGTTCATTCTTGGAGTTTAGTAGTTTGCATTGGTAACACTTGTATACAGTTGCATTCGTTAGACTTCACGGCAACCGTTGGTTGCATATCGAGTTGTTTCACTGATGCATCATGTATGGCCATTCACTTGAATTCTCTGTTGGTTCATGCCTTGAGCATTGCTCTGTATTTTAAATTTGCCTGACCACTTTGGTTGCCGTTTTGGTCTGGTTCCTTCATGTTGTTGTACTTGACTCATTACTGTTGTGTGCTGTGGTGCCATAATTTTGGTGCTCTCACCCTCATTCTGCTGTCTTCTTGTAGTTTGTACCACTGCCTTGTGCACTTGGTCATTTGAGTAGAGTTGTTTTGTTGTATTCATTAGTCTTGCTCCCATGTCTGGACAGGAGCTTTGCACTAGTAATCTTCACTCTGACATGTTTCACTGTCAGGTTATTTATATGTGGTCTTGTTCTTAGTGTCTGCGCCTTGAGTGTGCTTGCATCTGAGTTTTTGTCGTAGTCTTGCCCTTGTGATCTTATGGTGGCTGCAGTTTTTGGTTGTAGTTTGCCCTTGTATTCTTGTGGTGGCTGCAGTTTCTTTTGTTGCAATATTGCCCTTGTTGGTTTGCATTGCATTGATGCACTGTATCCATTTGCATTTTGATTCGCTGAGCTTTTGTGTATTTCAGGTCGTAGTGGCGAGGCAGTACATGCGTGCGTGTACTGCATCCCTACCAGATTGATGTTTAATTGATGTTTTCAATTGCTGGAATTGTTTTGTGTTGCCAATTCAATATATTTTGAATCGTAGTTTGATTTGGTTTAATTTGATGGTTTTGTTGATATCTAATTATCTTTTTGATAATTAGATTATGAGTTTCTAATTATTTATTTAATAATTAGATTTTTGATGTTAAATTGTAGTTTAGACAATTCTGTTGTTTTCACATTATCTTCATTGATAATCTTTTTATTTATCTTTGTTAATGATTTGAATTTGCTGATTTGTTGTTTAACACTGTTTAGTGTTATATCTGCCGTTATCCGATTCTCTTATCGAGAAGCTAGATATACGAGATTTCTGTGACTGTCGTCTGTTTGATATTTGATTATTATTGCTTCTGTGCATTAATAACTGAGTTTGAATTAGACTGACCCGTGTATTATTTTCTTTTGAATTTAATACTCGGGTTAGACCCGAGTTATTTCAGGTTGTAGATACCTTGCTTTGGGTTGCTGTTTGAGCTATGAAGACTTTTCATATCTTTTGGAGTAGTCGTGTCATAGTATAGGTTGATATGTATTCATGTATATTAGTCGATAATGTACTTGTATATATAACTTCCAGAGTCGACAGTTGTAGTTGTATTATATGTATGGTGTCAAATGTATTGTAACTGACATCAGTTATATATATATATATATATATATATATATATGAGACTTTTGTTATCTGTGTTCCGCATTTTATTATCTGGGTTATTATTATATATATTGTCCTAAACTATTATGAACCATCGTAGTTCATTTTATACTAGAATTGGGTATGTCGATGGGAGTAAATAAATAAGTGATGAAAAAAATAAAAATATATACCACTCCTATCGAGGTAACCAATACTAGTGTAAGGCCCAACTACGGATGGCCGCTCCTATCCAGCCTTATTCTTCGTAATAACAGACAATATTTCTTTTAATACTCTTTGTTATTGTGAGCATAGAGGTGGGGCGTCACAGATAACTTCTCAATCTTCTTGTTCCATTTTTTGCTTCTAAGTTCGAGCATTCCGAGGCGTCGTCTTGAACTTCTTTAGCAATACAAGAAATCAAGCATCGAAGAGAATTGAAATATTTTTCTTATTCTTTGATCATTTGCATTTAACTCAACTCCAAGTGTCGTCGATTACGAAGAATGATGCAAAGAGCTCTTTTGAATGTTTGAAGAGTTTCTTCTAAATTGTCACTTAGTCTTCGTTGTGAAAAATTAATGTTTGAATTCATTTTTTTGTGAAAAGAGATGTGTAGAGAAAAATAAAATAAAAGGATGAATTGACTTATGAGTTTTTGTAGAAAAATATGGTTTTATAGTGATGAAGAGACGGATTAAAAACTAATCCCTCCAATTAAAATAACTAATCATTTTGTTTTATACTTTTTTATCTTTTATATTATTTTGGTTTATGATTTCAGAGAACAAAAGAACATGATTTATAACATAGTGAAGTTTCTAAGGAAATCTCTTTAATAAAATAGAGAGATACATAAACATAATGAAAAAATACAAAGAAATGACACATATAAAACTAGAAAATACAACAAAAAGGCTAATTAGATCTAAGATGATGAAGAAGAAGAATTTCCACCAAGCTTCTCATTATCTTTCCAAAGTATCTGTCAACTTCGTTTGAGAGGCTAGTGAATTTCTTACTAAAAGAACACTTAAGCTTCTTTTGACTATAAAGAAGCTTCACTTGATTTCTAAGAATTTTATTGTTTGAATAGCAAGACCGTTTGTCAAAGCTTTCAAGATATGCACCCATTTCTTTCTCCTCGTCTTCTTTTCTTCTTCCTCTTCTATTTCCATTTCATCACCTTCTTCTTCTTCTTAAAGAATCTCTTGCTTTTCTTCTCTTACTAATCTTTCTTCCTTTTCGATAAATGACTCATATGGTACAGATTCAAGAGGAATATGAATGAGAAAGAGGTTTGTTCGTCAAAATCTTTATAAGGCAAAATATTTTCACCTCTTAGATCAATACCAAAGCAATAGAAGGTTCCAGTAAGATACACACTATGGTAAAGTGTGTTTTAATGTCTAGAAATTTTCTTTTGAAAAAACTCATCCAAAATCACTTGACCCTAGTTTATATCATAATTTCCAAAAATAGAAAAATGAGTAAAACTTTGTAAGTGGTGTTGTTGTAGTTTCCCATCCTAGATGTAATACTTTGTTGTAAAATAAGACTCATCAATCTCGCTTTTGGCCAAAAAAAATTGCCTTTAAAACCAAGTTCTTCATCATTTGAAAACAAATTATGCATAACTTCTCTATTTCCATAATCAATTTCAAAAGTGCATAGGTCATTTCCACTACTTTTGCAATCAATAATTTGACAACGAATATCATAATATAAAACAATAATAGTATATTTGATAATACTCCAAATTTGAATTTCTTTTCCTCGATAAAACTTTCCATTTAAATTAGCATAAAACATTTTAACCAAATTGGGGATAGCAA
This sequence comes from Allium fistulosum, assembly GCA_030737815.1. NCBI lineage: Eukaryota > Viridiplantae > Streptophyta > Magnoliopsida > Asparagales > Amaryllidaceae > Allium > Allium fistulosum. Next base: position 95,065,357 of record CM060905.1, read on the forward strand.
TCAAAATTATTTTACGATAAATCGGTTAGGCTAGAAAAACCATTTTTCAAAGCAAGATCTTGTAAACCATAAGAATAAAATTCATTAAAATTAGCAAATCCAGTCGAATTTTTCTAACCATATTTTAAATACTCAATGTATATTTGAATGGGCTCTTGATCATTGAAGTTGAATTTTTGTTCTTATGGTAAGCCTATTGGTTTTGGATGAAGTGGGTTGGTTTGAAAAAGACATTATGAGTTTGTTTTGAAAGAAAGAGAGTGAAGAATTTGTTTGATTTTTGAAATAAAGCATGTTTTGAAAATGAGGTTAGATTGTGTGAATATATAGAGTTTGAATGAACATGCAGCAACCAAAACGGTGTCATTTCAAATTTTGAATTGAATGAAAAAGACAGAGAAGTTCAAAAATTAAAATTTGAAAAGCTTCTTCAAATTAGGCAGAGGGTATGTTGATATACCTAGGTGGCATATGTCGACATATATGCCAGAGTTTTAATGTCTAAGAGATAAAGAAATATATTCATATTAATATATATAAGTTTATTTATATTTATGATTATCATATATTTATTCCTATATTAAATATTTGTAAAAATTAACAATTCAAAAGTTGAAAAAATTAAAATTAATAAAGCATGAAATGTAAAAACTACCAATTTTGTTGTTTCCTTTTATTGACCATTTAATCATTCATCACCGTGGAACGCATTTTGATATTTTCAGTGTCTAGTACGTTACCACTGTGGTTGTATCAGAATTGTCTTAAGTTGCATTGAAAGCCCTTTTTCTCCTTTTAAAGAATCGGTATTTGGTGAATTTTTGCTTTCTTCTGATGTGGACAGTCTCTTCGTAGATGGCAAGATTTACCACAGTCGAAACACTTAAAAACATTTCTGTTTCTAGGATTTTTGTTTTTAGTTTTCTAAGGTTGTTCGACTTTCTATATTCTGAAATTTTCTAAATTTTTTGATCATAAGGGATATCTCCTCATCATTATCATCGTCATATGAATCTTGATCGTCGATTGTTATATTGAATGCAATTTATTTCTTTTCGGTCACTTAACTTTCCTTTCTACCCCCACAATTGTGCTTCATAAGACATTAGATTACCAATTAATTCTTCAGTTTTTAATTTACTAATATCATTGGCTTCTTCTATTGCTAAAGTCTTGTAGTCACATTCTGAAGAGGGTGAATTAAGGATTTTCTACTCAGTCCTCCTCTAAGAAAATTTTCCATAGTGATATTAATGAATGAACTATATCTTGAAATGTTGAATACATGTCAGAAATAGACTCATTTTGTTTCATTTTAAAAAGTTGAAACTACTTGGTTAGCACGAAAATCTTATTTTGTTTTACTTTACTAGTGCCCTCATGTATGACTTGCAATGTTCTACAAATTTCATAGGCAGACTTACAAATAGAATGTAACGACCCAGAATTTCTGTCACTTGAAATTCTTATATTTAATTAATTTTAAATATTAATAAGTAAGATTTGGAAGTCGAATTTATTTAATTTCGATATAGTGATTTAATTGGACGATTAAATTTTTAATTTAATACTTGAAATTGGGTAAATAATTGAAATCTGGATTAAATGTGAATAAAAATGATTTATAAAGTTATATTAAATCATATTGGAGTTAGAATGATGTTTGTGAACTTTTAAAAATCGAATTAAACGTTAATTTGTGAAAATTGAATATTTTAATATTTAATTGACGACTAAAAATAGTCATTTTTCAAACAGTCTCGGATTTTCACGAAACTAGTTTCATCGGATCCGTAATGTGATATTATTGTAATATTTCAAATTTCGTAGCAATCGGAGTTTTCGTTTGTCCGGGGCAAGCCAAAACGCATCAAAATCGGTTTAAATCGATTTGATTTAAATTTGATCGTTTATTTCCGTAACTCTCACATACGATCGAATTAGCTCCCGAAACATGTTCCATTGTGTTCGGAACGCGGGGTAAACCTTAGAAACGCCAGCCGGCACGTTTGATTTCGAGTTCGAAAATTTTGGAGATGAATAGTGATTTGCAATTTTGTATAAAAGGACCCATTGTTTCCATATTTTCACAAACCTAAGCCCTTAGGGTTTCAGCCGCCGTTCTCTATTGTTCAATGGCCGAAAATTGTTCTACTTCCTCCTCAATTTTCTTCACATCCATAAATCGATTCACAAAACTTTCAACTACGAAGTTGTAGAGCGCGATGGGAGCTACGAGATCAACGGTTGTGATCGGATTTGGGGCGACGAGGTGGGAGCTAGGGGGGCGCGTTTGCCTAGTATTTTGGCACGTTTTTCTAGAGAAGATGGCAGCCGAGCTGCACGTGGTTCCAGGCGTGGGTAGGCAAGGCGATAGGCTTCGAACTAGTGGTAGTTGATCGGGGTAGAAGTCGACGAGGAGGCGCGTTAAATTCGAACTAGGGTTGGCGTGTATGGGTTCAAACAACGTGCGTGTGCTTGGGAGTTTCACGCGAGGGAGAAGAGCATAGCGTGCGGCCTGATGTGGAGGGATGAAATCTAACGGCCAGAAAATGTTTGAGGTTTAAATTTTTTTGTAAATTATTGTATTTTAAATCGTTCAAACTTTGAAATAACGTAACTTTGTCATACGATGTTGGATTTTGACGAAACCTTTTGCGTTGGAATCGTTTCGACGAGCACTACGCAATGGAGCTGGTTTGGAGTCAATTGGAGACAGTGAAAATTTTGAGTAAAATTAAACGTCTGTTTAATTTTATCCGAAATAAAATACTGCAACCATTATTGAAAGCAAAGGTGAGAACTTCTCACTCAATCGAATATTTTATTTCGATTTAAATTTTGAATAGTTAGATTTAAAATTGTTGATAGTGTTGATTGTGTAAATTGGATGACTGCTATCTATTGTGTTGAAATAGACCCTATACGTCGTATATTAAGTAGAGGTTATTTATTAAAAACATATACCGCGATAATTTCACATTGAAGTAGAATTGGTATTATATATGTATTTGAAGTTGATTTCCCGCATTATATAGCGGATGAGACCCTATTGCGCCGCATAATAGCGGATAATATTTATAAATCCCATATACCGTGATAATTTCACTGCGAAGTGGAATTGGTATTGTGCTAACATCTGTGGATACAGGAAAACAGGTTGGAGGGATCCAACTGGATTCCTCAAACATTTGAATTTATTTCAATGTTGTGTGTTGATTTATTTATAATCGTCGTGTGATTATAATTGTGATTGAAATTATTGACGGTTATAAAATTAGCCGAATATATTTTTGGTATCGTTGGATACCGAAAATGAATAAAATTGGATTTTCGAAATGTAAGTTGAAAATTTATCGAAAATTTTATTTCTGATAATTGGATAAATTTAAAAGGAGTTTAAAAGATAAAGCCTTATTTTTGGAATTGTATTGAAATTAATTTCAAATATGGAAAAAGGCTTAATAAATGGATTTCGAGAATATTATTTATAAATTGAAAATTTTATTTAAAATTTGGATTTTTGAATAGTTTGGAAAATAAAGGAATTTATATGCTTAAAAAGGAATTTACTTTAAAAAGGAAATAGATTTAGAAATTCATTTGGTAATTGATTTTTGGTGATTTAATTATCTATGATATATATATCTGTGATCTGTGAATGAAAGATAAGCGTTATCGTTTATACCGCTTATCAATTATATTGTTCTATTTGATCTGTGATGGTTGAATGTTGTTGCACTATTGTGTTAAACCCTTGGACTACACAATACACGCACAAATGTGGATTTCACGTGGAAATCGGTTAAGTCATAGATTTTTATCAATTTCGGAAAAATTGAGTTTTTGAATCTAAAATAATTTTGGAATTGGAATTGGAAGTTTTTGAAATGAGTTTCAGAAATAAAAGTTATTTTTAAATAACTTAATAAAATTGGAATTTAAATCATTTGATTTAAAGTTTGAATTCAATATTTTGAAATTGAATTCAATGAATTGGGAATTTTTTTTTAAAAGATTTTATAAGTATAAAAGGTGTTTTTATGGTTTTTAACCAATTAAAATATGGTCTTGGGGAAATTTAAATTTATAATTCAAGTTTATACTTGAATGGCTTTAAACCGTGTAATTGTAACCAGTTTTTCCCAAAACGAAAACTATCCGTTTTCAAATAATAATAGCTTTTATAAAGTGAAAAGATTTCCAATTTGTATCGAAACAATTCAAGTCGAAATGAAATTGTAAATAGTTTGGAAAAACTATGAATTAACCTTTGAACGATAATTAAACTTTATGTTGAAATCAAAGAAGATTTTAAAATGGTGTATCTTTTATATTGTAAAAGACTTGAATTGTGAATAGTTTTGAAAGCTATAAATTAAATCTTAATATAAAGATTTAATGGGTTAATTCAATTTAAATGGAAATTGATTTGGAAATCTATTAATGAATCTTTGTGAAACTGGGTAAACATTGTGAAGTAAATCTTTTTGTTTAAAGATTTAAAATGGTAATTTGTTTAAACCATTTAAAAGAAAGGATTTGGGTAATAAGTTGTGACTTAATTGAAATTCCATATCTAGATGTTTTAAATATTGTGCTCACTATTCGGTTAGCCGGGAAAAGACCTTTGTGTCATATAACCCATTCCGAATTAGTGATACGACGATATGGATCGTATTGAAGACCGGTGGTGAAGACCGGGTATTTGTGAAAACGATAGGATGACCTATCGATTGTCTCTGCACCGTTAGCTACGGTATAGAGATTTCCTTTGTGATGGGAAGTTTTATCGGGATTGTGAATACCCGGATTGCAAGGGCTTCTTCGGAAGTGCCTTCGGTTCTGTTCGAACCTGGAACAGACTTGTATGGTTACATGTCTGACATTATATTTTGAGATATAAAACTGATTTCTTTCAAATACATTTCTGTTGGTGGCGGAGAATTTATTCTCTTAGCTTAACACCCTTCTCTGAGACGTACGAGCTCAGAGGTTATGTAGTTGAAATTTATCAGTGATATACTCCCAATTTGGTAGTGTGGCATGCTGAGTGTTATTGTGTGATGATCATTTATTGATCATTTGTGATCAAAGCGTGGCTTTGTGAAAAAGCGTAGCTTTGTGGATAAGACTTTGTCAGGACCTCACAACCCGGAAATGGTCGAAACAGGAATGATGCGGCAAGGTTATTAGGGTCGCGCCCTTTAGGGTATGTCATTTCCTTCTGGAAAAGGGTAGTATCATGGTATGGAGCCCAGATACTTACTCATGTGGACACACTTTATTTATTATGTGTGATGTTGGATACCGAGCGCTCGGATAAAGGTCCCAAAGGACCAGGGAATTGCATATTCGTGAGTTACCTAGTTACAGGGGTAACCCGGCCTTGTGTTGGCAGAGAGCTAGTTAGTTCTCGGGACGTCCAGCCAGAGGCGATCCCATGTGGCAGTAGGAAGTTCCTTAGCCTGATCATTTGTTGGAAAATCCAAAGAAACAATACGAGCCTTGTACGATTTTAGTTGTATTACCTGCTATGGAATGTGGCGGTAACCTGCTATTGAACATAGTAGCTATAGTAGGCATAACGTGAAATGCCTATGCTGGCTAAGATTAATATTATACTTTAGAAATGTTTTCTGCACTATGCACTAATAATAATAATCCAATGATTTGCGTAGTAAGCATGTTTGACTATCATAAGAAGAAATCTCCTCTAATTCTGTGTTTGCATTGTGTGTATGGCGGGAGGTCTTATGGTAGTTTCATTTTCCAAAAGCATTGCGAATATTTTCCACTTCCTTTGTTGTTGTTGTGGTTTTAAAGATAAATAACTGTTTTAGTTCTCACACCAGTCACCATGACTGACCTGGAGTTTATTGTTTCCTTCCTAAACTCTGGGTGCCCACCAATTTCCACACGGGCAGTCTAGATTCAGGTTATCAGGTCATTCTGGATTCAGGAGATGCCGTGGAGCTCAATGGCGAGCTGGATGACTAGACGTATCACTTGTATATGATATTACTTATTCCGCCGTGTATTCTGTATGAGGACAAGTTTATATAACTGTCCAGTGTTGTATTGTTGTTGTAAACTCTGATGATGATGTAATGTATAAAATGATATAGTTCTTTGATTTAAAGATTATTCATTTATCTATTATATGTTGTTCCGCTGCGAATGTGAGGTTCTGATATTGTTCTGCTTCTGTGTTTTCTGTTGTTTCTTCTTTCTTTTTCTTCTGTCTTCTTCTACCTCTTCTTTTTCTCTATAACAATTCGATTTTCCGGCATTCGATTGCTCGGCAGTTGATACAGTGGACGTTTTGATGTCGATTTTCGAGCTACGAAAAATCGCGTTCGTTACATTTGGTATCAGAGCATATGGTTAAGCGATAACTTTGGCTCTGTTGGGAATTACTCATTAGAGATAGAGTCAGCAGTACTCTAGAATGAGTGTGAGTGTAATAATAGATACGAGTACGTATTTGTTAGTGAATATGAAAATGTTTTATATTGTGTTTGCTTATCTGTTGAGCTGTTTATGAATTTTGGTCGGTATGTGGGACGCCATATTATCGATAGGGGTTTCTAAACACTTAAACGAGGCAAGTCGACATAGTATTATTTTAAATTGGGTAAATGAAATAACTTTACCTCGGTTATATTTTGTATATAAAGGAAATAATTTTCCAAGAAATTATTAAAGTGTATATAATTGATTGTTTGGTTGTTGAAAATATAAGAATATATATAAATTAATGAAAGTTGTTTGAATAATCTAAATAAAAACAACAATTGTAAAAGAATGAAGTATATAAGCAAATGAATTATTAAGTATGGAATTATAGTTAATATGATTTGCAGTTGTGAAATAATCTTGTATAAGTAAAGTTAAATAGTGAAATAATATGAGAAAAGATTTATAAATAAAAGGAAATTTTGAAAAGAATATTAAAGCACTGAATTCACTACTGTTACTGGGAAATAATAAGGGTGATGACTACATCATCATCAGTATCATTTTCGAGTTTCTGTGTGATTGATTTGCTACCATAATAAACTGAAAAAAAAATTGAAGTTTTGTTGTGATAAACAAATTTAAATAAAAAAATGCATGTTGTAATTGATAATTATAAGTGAAATGAGTTTTATACTTATAATATGATTTGGAAGTTTAAATAAATAAGTTGTACAACTTATAAAATGAGAAGATGTAAGTGAAACCAATTTTTAAAGTGGTTAAACAATTTTGTTAAGAAAAATGAGATATGAATTTGAATAATTGATGAAATTTGACTTTGGTAAAAGTTCAGTAGAATTTACTTTAGAATTGGAATCTGAATTGGATTTATAAGTGGAAATTTAGGTTAAGTTAAACAAATGATGTTTAATTTGAATAGAACTTAAGTAATGATGAATGAATTTGATTTTGATATCAAAGTAAATTAATAAAGTGAATTAATGAAATGAAGTGATGAATATGAACTTGAGTTATGTAATGAGATTCAACTTTATTTGTAAATTGAATTAGCAATTGAATTAATAAATGAATTGAATGTAAATCAATCGAATGTGAACAAATTGATAATGAATATAAGTGTTAATTCACTAAAGCTAATGTAGTTGGAAATTGAATAATTGAATGGAAGTCAATTTAATGTTAAACCAATTGGAATTAAAAATGTTGGACCAAATTGAATGTGAAGTAAAGTAAATTTACTTGGTTGTGTTGAACGATATTGGTTGTTATATGATTGTTGGTTGATTGTATATTGGATATAATTCATTAAGTGTTAATGAAATGGAATTGATAAAAATTGAAAGCTATAGTAATTGAATTTAAATTGAAAGTGAAGTAAATTTAAATAGAAATTGATTTGAATTGGAAGCGAATCAACTTGAATTTAAATTAGTGAATGTAAACTAATTGAAAATGAATAAATGAATGTCATTTTATACGAATCGGTTGTAAACAATTACAAGTGATGTCGAATCATATAAGTTGCTTATAAATCTTGTTTAGTATGCATTTCTTTTGATATGCAAGTGTTGTAGTTGTTTAAAAGAGTAAAATTGTTAATAACTTTATATATATGTCACTTACGGGTTTATATTGAGTAAGTACAGGTGCCGTGGTTGCCGTTCGGTTGGTTTGGTTGCGCTAAAATGCTAAATAAATAACTGCTTTGCTTAAAAATGCTAAAAAGGTACGCCTACGCAATAAAAATAGGAAATATGAACTGTTTTTTCTGCTTTTCCGACCGTGTGGGTCGATGTATATATATTTATGTCTATTGTGATCCTACTATGATCGAACCGTGCAAAGGAGACGCTGGCGAATTTTTCTGAAATTTAAGGCGTTAGAAAAATTTTGAAAATTTTGGAAATTTTTTGTTAATGAAAAGTCAATTTCCAAATTGTAATGAAAATATAGGAATTGAACTAGAAAATGGAAACCATTGTTTTGGTTGAAGTTAAAGGTTTTGGAAAAGGAGAATATAAAATTTTCACTAAGTGGATTTTTGAAAAGTTAATGAATTTGGGGCATTTTTCTTACTTTGCAATTTCGAGGACGAAATGCTTTTAAGCGGGGAAGTTTGTAACGACCCAGAATTTCTGTCATTTGAAATTCGTATATTTAATTAATTTTAAATATTAATAAGTAAGATTTGGAAGTCGAATTTATTTAATTTCGATATAGTGATTTAATTGGACGATTAAATTTTTAATTTAATACTTGAAATTGGGTAAATAATTGAAATCTGGATTAAATGTGAATAAAATGATTTATAAAGTTATATTAAATCATATTGGAGTTAGAATGATGTTTGTGAACTTTTAAAAATCGAATTAAAAGTTAATTTGTGAAAATTGAATATTTTAATATTTAATTGACGACTAAAAATAGTCATTTTTCAAACAGTCTCGGATTTTGACGAAACAAGTTTCATCGGATCCATAATGTGATATTATTGTAAGATTTCAAATTTCGTAACAATCGGAGTTGTCGTTTGTCCGGGGCAAGCCAAAACGCATCGAAATCGGTTTCAATCGATTTGATTTAAATTTGATCGTTTATTTCCGTAACTCGCACATACAATCGAATTAGCTCCCGAAACACGTTCCATTGTGTTCGGAACGTGGGGTAAACCTTAGAAATGCCAGCGGGCACGTTTGATTTCGAGTTTGAAAATTTTGGAGATGAATAGTGATTTGCAATTTTGTATAAAAGGACCCATTGTTTCCATATTTTCACAAACCTAAGTTCTTAGGGTTTCAGCCGCCGTTCTCTATTGTTCAATGGCCGAAAATTTTTCTACTTCCTCCTCAATTTTCTTCACATCCATAAATCGATTCACAAAACTTTCAACTACGAAGTTGTAGAGCGCGATGGGAGCTACGAGATCAACGGTTGTGATCGGATTTGGGGCGACGAGGTGGGAGCTAGGGTGGCGCCTTTGCCTAGTATTTTGGCACGTTTTTCTAGAGGAGATGGCAGCCGAGCTGCATGTAATTCCAGGCGTGGGTAGGCAAGGTGACAGGCTTCGAACTAGTGGTAGTTGATCGGGGTAGAAGTCGACGAGGAGGCGCGTTAAATTCAAACTAGGGTTGGCGGCTATGGGTTCAAACAACGTGCGAGTGCCTGGAAGTTTCACACAAGGGAGAAGAGCATAGCGTGTGGCCTGATGTGGAGGGATGAAATCTAACGGCCAGAAAATGTTTAAGGTTTAAAAATAAAAAAAATTGTAAATTATTGTATTTTAAATCGTTCAAACTTTGAAATAACGTAACTTTGTCATACGATGTTGGATTTTGACGAAACCTTTTGCGTTGGAATCGTTTCGACGAGCACTACGCAATGGAGCTAGTTTGGAGTCAATTGGAGACAGTGAAAATTTTAAGTAAAATTAAACGTCTGTTTAATTTTATCCGAAATAAAATACTGCAACCATTATTGAAAGCAAAGGTGAGAACTTCTCACTCAATCGAATATTTTATTTCGATTTAAATTTTGAATAGTTAGATTTAAAATTGTTGATAGTGTTGATTGTGTAAATTGGATGACTGCTATCTATTGTGTTGAAATAGACCCTATACGCCGTATATTAAGCGGAGGTTATTTATTAAAAACATATACCGCGATAATTTCACATTGAAGTGGAATTGGTATTATATATGTATTTGGAGTTGATTTACCGCATTATATAGCGGATGAGACCCTATTGCGCCGCATAATAGCGGATAATATTTATAAATCCCATATACCGCGATAATTTCACTGCGAAGTGGAATTGGTATTGTGCTAACATCTGTGGATGCAGGGAAACAGGTTGGAGGGATCCAACTGGATTCCTCAAACATTTGAATTTATTTCAATGTTGTGTGTTGATTTATTTATAATCGCCGTGTGATTATAATTGTGATTGAAATTGTTGACGGCTATAAAATTAGCCGAATATATTTTTGGTATCGTTGGATACCAAAAATGAATAAAATTGGATTTTCGAAATGTAAGTTGAAAATTTATCGAAAATTTTATTTCTGATAATTGGATAAATTTAAAAGGAGTTTAAAAGACAAAGTCTTATTTTTGGAATTGTATTGAAATTAATTTCAAATATGGAAAAAGGCTTAATAAATGGATTTCGAGAATATTATTTATAAATTGAAAATTTTATTTAAAATTTGGATTTTTGAATAGTTTGGAAAATAAAGGAATTTATCTGCTTAAAAAGGCTGTGATATATATATCTGTGATCTGTGAATGAAAGATAAGCGTTATCGTTTATACCGCTTATCAATTATATTGTTCTATTTGATCTGTGATGGTTGAATGTTGTTGCACTATTGTGTTAAACCCTTGGACTACACAATACACGCACAAATGTGGATTTCACGTGGAAATCGGTTAAGTCACAGATTTTTATCAATTTTGGAAAAATTGAGTTTTTGAATCTAAAATAGTTTTGGAATTGGAAGTTTTTGAAATGAGTTTCAGAAATAAAAGTTATTTTGAAATAACTTAATAAAATTGGAATTTAAATCATTTGATTTAAAGTTTGAATTCAATATTTTGAAATTGAATTCAATGAATTGGGAATTTTTGTTTAAAAGATTTTATAAGTATAAAAGGTGTTTTTATGGTTTTTAACCAATTAAAATACGGTCTTGGGGAAATTTAAATTTATAATTCAAGTTTATACTTGAATGGCTTTAAACCGTGTAATTGTAACACATTTTTCCCAAAACGAAAACTATCCGTTTTCAAATAATAATAGCTTTTATAAAGTGAAAAGATTTCCAATTTGTATCGAAACAATTCAAGTCGAAATGAAATTGTAAATAGTTTGGAAAAACTATGAATTAACCTTTGAACGATAATTAAACTTTATGTTGAAATCAAAGAAGATTTTAAAATGGTGTATCTTTTATATTGTAAAAGATTTGAATTGTGAATAGTTTTGAAAGCTACAAATTAAATCTTAATATAAAGATTTAACGGGTTAATTCAATTTAAATGGAAATTGATTTGGAAATCTGTGAATGAATCTTTGTGAAACTGGGTAAACTTTGTGAAGTAAATCTTTTTTTTAAACCATTTGAAAGAAAGGATTTGGGTAATAAGTTGTGACTTAATTGAAATTCCATATCCAGATGTTTTAAATATTGTGCTCACTATTCGGGTTAGCCAGGAAAAGACCTTTGTGTCATATAACCCATTCCGAATTAGTGATACGACGATATGGATCGTATTGAAGACCGGTGGTGAAGACCGGGTATTTGTGAAAATGATAGGATGACCTATCGATTGTCTCTGCACCGTTAGCTACGGTATAGAGATTTCCTTTGTGATGGGAAGTTTTATCGGGATTGTGAATACCCGGATTGCAAGGGCTTCTTCGGAAGTGCCTTTGGTTCTGTTCGAACCCGGAACAGACTTGTATGGTTACATGTCTGACATTACATTTTGAGATATAAAGCTGATTTCTTTCAAATACATTTCTGTTGGTGGCGGAGAATTTATTCTCTTAGCTTAACACCCTTCTCTGAGACGTACGAGCTCAGAGGTTATGTGGTTGAAATTTATCAGTGATATACTCCCAATTTGGTAGTGTGGCATGCTGAGTGTTGCTGTGTGATGATCATTTATTGATCATTTGTGATCAAAGCGTGGCTTTGTGAAAAAGCGTAGCTTTGTGGACAAGACTTCGTCAGGACCTCACAACCCGGAAATGGTCGAAACAGGAATGATGCGGCAAGGTTATGAGGGTCGCGCCCTTTAGGGTATGTCATTTCCTTCTGGAAAAGGGTAGTATCATGGTATGGAGCCAAGATACTTACTCATGTGGACACACTTTATTTATTATGTGTGATGTTGGATACCGAGCGCTCGGATAAAGGTCCCAAAGGACCAGGGAATTGCATATTCGTGAGTTACCTAGTTACAGGGGTAACCCGGCCTTGTGTTCGAAGAGAGCTAGTTAGTTCTCGGGACGTCCAGCCAGAGGCGATCCCATGTGGCAGTAGGAAGTTCCTTAGCCTGACCATTTGTTGGAAAATCCAAAGAAACAATACGAGCCTTGTACGGTTTTAGTTGTATTACCTGCTATGGAATGTGGCGGTAACCTGCTATTGAACATAGTAGCTATAGTAGGCATAACATGAAATGCCTATGCTGGCTAAGATTAATATTATACTTTCGAAATGTTTTCCGCACTATGCACTAATAATAATAATCCAATGATTTGCGTAGTAAGCATGTTTGACTATCATAAGAAGAAATCTCCTCCAATTATGCGTTTGCATTGTGTGTGTGGCGGGAGGTCTTATGGTAGTTTCATTTTCCAAAAGCATTGCGAATATTTTCCACTTCCTTTGTTGTTGTTGTGGTTTTAAAGATAAATAACTGTTTTAGTTCTCACACCAGTCACCATGACTGACCTGGAGTTTATTGTTTCCTTCCTAAACTCTGGGTGCCCACCAATTTCCACACGGGCAGTCTAGAGTCAGGTTATCAGGTCATTCTGGATTCAGGAGATGCCGTGGAGCTCAATGGCGAGCTGGATGACTAGACGTATCACTTGTATATGATATTACTTATTCCGCCGTGTATTCTGTATATAGCATTCGTAATGCTGAGGTTGGTGGTTCGATTCTTACTTTCTGTAAACTCGTCTCACGGTTTTTGCTTCCGACATCCAGCTGCCTAGGGCAACCCATCCTTTCCATAAAAATTTTCCACAGTTTTTGCCTCAAATACCCAGCTGCCTAGGGCAACCCATATGCTTCAGCCGGCCCTGATTAGATAGTATCTATAGTCTTGAACTCTTCATGTCTTTGTCTTCAAACTCGTGAGTCTTCAATTGCCTTGATCATTTCTGAACCTTGATCTCTAGTCTCTTTACTGATCAGTCTTCAAACTTGATTATTCTGTAAGTGTATAAACCCGTGTAACATCTTGCAAAATATTCTATACAACTTGAAAAAATATTAGTAACTATACTTATATGGCAGTTGTAATCAAAATCTATATCCATGGTATTAAAAGGGATGTGATGAGTGCCTAGTTGCTTATATTAACTGTAATTATGCATGTGACTTAAAAGATAGAAAAAGTACTTAAGGTCACATATTCATGTTTACTTCTGAAGCAATTTCTTGGTCATCAAAGAAACAACCAACATTTACTTTTCCGACAATGGAGGCATAGTTTGTTGCAGCAACATCATGTGTTTGTCAAGTTTTATGGATGAAGAGGATTATGGAGAAGCTCAACCAGTCACAGAGTGAATGCACCATGGTGTATCTTAACAACTGTCTATAATAAAGCTTTAAAAAATTTTGTAATGCATGGATGCAGTAAACACATCGATGTACACTTTCATTTCCTATGCGATCTCACAAGATAAGGAGCACTAGAGTTGGTTCATTGTGGTACCGAAGAGCAGCTTGCAGATTTAATAACAAAGCCACTTAAGCTAGACATACTTCCAATACTTTATGATCGGTCGGTAATGTGTAAAGTTCCTGAAGTAAGCTAATTGTAGCTGATAATTAGTCTAAGGGAGGGTGAAAAAATAATAGTTTTCTGTGTTCATGCAAAATTTGTTTCCAATTTTAAATAATCCCTATTGTCTATGGTGGTATGTTTATGCACTGACTAGTTATCTCTGGCAACGTTATGTATTGTAAAATATGGACTATATTTTTGAGTTTATTAAGGATCTGCAAGGCTATTTATTAGCCTTGTTTGTTTAGTGAATTATAAGTCATTCTCCTCTAGAACTATTTAAGCTTTATATTCTACATTTTATTTTGTAACAAATTTCAATTTATTATTCGTGCCGGTTGGGGCATACTACATTTTCGAAGGTATGAAGTTATGTAGGTGGTTGTGCAAGATGATGGTGAATTGTGAGACAGAATTAAATTTGGAAGGTAACAATTTAGGATACAAAAAAATAAGAAATAAAGTATACGTTGGATACATCTAATTTATGTCCGGTGTATAATTTACGTTCAGCTTCTACATTACATTTTCAAGCTTTTGAAAGCTAATGCTCTCATTGTTGACGTTTATAGTCGTTGACTTTTTCGCCAGAACTAATCGAAATACATTAACAACGTCAGTGAACGAGGCCTAAATATTATTTAATACGTGTTTAATCAACAACAATATAACCTTGTTGAATTATTTTGAAAATACAAATATTTTAACCCATAAAATCCATGCAAATAATAATATAAATTTTTTTTACCTATTTTTTATATTAAATTTTACCCATTTTTTATATTTATTTAATCATATATATTAATTTAAAATTACGTTGAATGTATCATATATTCTAATTTCAAATTATTTTAAAATTATTTAAAATAAAAATGTATTATTTTGTATATTTATTGTTCAAATATACATTACACGTAATTCTATTGCAATTTAATAATCCCCACCAGTCTTTCAATTAACAAATCACACCCATCATCAGCCATACTTGTATATACATACACTTACACACACACAGAGAGGTATATATATATATATATATATATATGTTTCCTGGAGATTTGACCAGGCAACTAGTGCTCGGCATCAGGTAGCACTCGGCATCAGAGAGTGTCCGGCATCCAGGAGTGTTCGGCGAAGCACTTGGCATTCGGGAGTGTTCGGCGAAGCGCACGGCATCCAGTGGGACTCGGCATCCATAGCGTTCGGCATCCGTAGTGCTCGGAGACCAGGAGTGTTCGGCATCATTATAACTCGGTAATAGGAGAACTCGGCTATAAGAACGCTCGGCATCCCATGGTACTCGGCGTCAACCAATACTCGGCAGCAAGAGTGATCGGCATTCAAGAGTGCTCGACATCAAGACTGCTCGGCATACAAGACTGCTCGGCATCAAGACTGCTCGGCATACAAGACTGCTCGGCATACAAGAGCACTCGGCATCAAGGAGAACTCGGCAACATCTGGAGTTCGGCATACAGGAGTACTCGGCGTAGTACTCGGTAGCATCAGGAGTACTCGGCAACAAGAGTACTCGGCGTCTAGAAGAGCGTTCGACTTCTCCTGACAAACATCCTGCACTCCCCAAACATCAACCACATCGTTCGGCATAGAAAGGACTGTTCGGCCTCAAGGCGTTCGGCACACCTGGTTCGGCATACGGCGACCACTGTACTGGGGCTAGAGCGTTCGGCTATCCAGCCCACTTGGGAAGTCCAGCCCATATTTGCCTATAAATAGAGGGGCAGGGTCACAGTGAAAGGGATCCTTTTTTGGGAGAGAGAACACTGGGGAGACTCTGCCATTTTCAAGACTCATCTTCTCTACTTAACAACTTCATTCAAGCATTTGATTGACGAATTGTATTTGTAATCAACTATAAAGAAGATCAATAAAGTTTAACCTCAAAGTGGACGTAGGCAATTACGCTGAACCACTATAAATTCGGTGTTCTTACTTTCTGCAGTTAGATTAGCATTGTCTTCTTTGTTTAATTTATTTTCATCACTTATATCTCTACACAATCTTTCTCTACGAGGTTAGTGACCAATTTTGGTGCTAACACTTTGGTGCTTTCACTGAGAATTGAATTCTCAGACCTCAAGGATCTTCTTTGAAGCTACTGGATTGAACAAATCCCCCAAAGAAGATCCGACTCACTGATAGGACATCCGTTGATTCTACTCAGAGTTCATACCAATAACTCTACAATGGCAAGACCACGTACCAGGTCAGCTTCTCATAATGCGGATGCCCACGAGACTGCTAGCGTGCAACAAGCAGGGCATAGCAATCAACTAGCAATTCCAAATGCAGGAGTTGCCGCTCAAGAACAAACTCCAGTTGTCACCAGAATAGAGTTCAATGACTTGATGAGAGAACTCAGGGAAAGCAGGAGACAACTAGGAGAGCAGATGCAAGCTAACGCCAACCTGATGGCACAACTCACTCAACAGCAGCAACAGAATGCTGGGGGCAATCCCGCTCCTTACTCTTCATCTGACAGCTCAACTTCCTCTGATGAACCTCCCAGGCGCAGACGCCGCAAGACTGACGCTGCACGAGCAGAAGCTGCTGTTCAAACATCTGGAGACCGTGACCAAGCAAGAGCTGGAAACTTCAGAACCGAGGTACAGATGGAGGATAGAGGTCCGGATCATCAAAATGCTAACGATGTCGAACCTCAAGACGCACGATTGGCAGACCGCCAGGAGAGGAGGCCTCAGCATGGACAGGCGCGTAGAACAGACACTAACCTTCCACCTTCCATACAGACACCAGATCTGACAGCCATGATCAGGCAGTTGATGAAGGAAAATCAGGGGTTATCGAATGATGATTGGGGAGTGTCAAGAAGTCATACTCCTTTCACGGATGTTGTGTTGCAAGCGGCGTACCCCAGGAAGTTTAGTATGCCTACTATCCCTGCGTACGAAGGGAGGACTGACCCCAGACAGCATGTCATGAGGTACGAATGGATGATGGATTCAGCTAGAGCGAATGATGCCACCAAGTGTAGGTGCTTTCCGATTACTCTATCTGGGATCGCTACTATGTGGTTCACCCGACTTCCTCCGCGATCCGTATCAAATTTCGAGGAATTGGCAAAGA
Organism: Allium fistulosum; assembly: GCA_030737815.1. Taxonomy (NCBI): domain Eukaryota; kingdom Viridiplantae; phylum Streptophyta; class Magnoliopsida; order Asparagales; family Amaryllidaceae; genus Allium; species Allium fistulosum. The sequence goes on from CM060905.1 coordinate 95,082,478, forward strand.
AGTTTATTGAGTAATTCAGGATACACACTACGCGCCCAAAGGACGTGATGTCTCTGTCAAGTGTAATCCAAAATCCCGGGGAGTCGTTGAAGGAATATTTACAAAGATTTCACGTAGCAGCAACTGAAGTCAGTAATCCCAATGACCATGCAATTCTGATGGCTGTAATGAGAGGTGTGGATCCGGACTCTGAGTTTGGAGACTGGCTGGCAGGAAAACCTCCGGCTACGCTAGAACGTTTCTACTTTAAGGCACACCAGTTCATAAGAAGAGAGGAAGCTAGATGGGTACGACGAGATAAGGCGCCAGGACCTGTCCAAGAGTCAATAAAGAGTAACATTGCTGTGAAGCAGTCTGGAGACAGCTCGGGAAAGGTCCAAGTCAATGTCCAGAACAAGCCTAGGCAACCCAAGGAGTCCGGAGGAAGGAGTCAAGGAAAAAGGAAAGAAGCGGGGAAGTGGAAGTCGAGGATTCCAAGCTACAGCGAGTATACTCCGCTGAACGCGCCACTTGAGAACATTTACCTGTCCACCTGCAATACCTTTCAATACAGAAAGCCCCGACCGAAAGAATCAACAGAGGAACAGAAGCGAACCGGGAAATATTGTCGCTTCCATGAGACTTATGGGCACAACACGGAGGAGTGCAGACACCTGCATGACGCTATCGAGAAGTTGATCAGGCAGAAGAAGTTGCAAGAATTTGTGAAGGACCCACAGGAAGGAGGACATGGAACGTCCAACCCAGGTCGTGCACCAGCTCCGCGTCATCCCGAGGAGCCTGCCCGAACCGTAGGAAGACTAGTCATAAATACAATTATCGGCGGACCTCACCCCGCAGATAAGAACTGGCAAGAAATGGAGCGATATGCAAGTTCCCTGAAACATGCAGATTTCGAGTGCTGTTCTAACACGGAGGACGGGGCCCCTGCTAAGCAGCAGCGCGTAATGACAGACAATATTGTGTTCAGAAGTAGAGACGCTGATCAGATAGAGGCTCCGACCATCGACCCCATGGTCATATCTGCAACGATCGGACCAGCATATGTGAAAAGAATTCTGATTGATTGTGGAAGTTCAGTCAACATCATCTTCAAGAAGGCTTACGATCAAATGAGACTAGAAACAAAGGACCTGAAACCGTCCAAGGCTCGTATACACGGCTTTAACGGCGCAGCAACCGATGCCGTGGGGTATGTTGAGTTACCAGTTGAACTGGGACAAGGCGAGCGTCGGAGGGTACGAATTCTACCCTTCGTAGTTCTGGATGTGGATTCTCCATATAACGTTTTCTTGGGCTGGCCGACCCTGGCTGAGTTTAGGGCAGCGCTAGCCCCGTGGTGTTTAACTTTGAAGTTCCCGACTGACAAAGGAGTAGGTATTGTTCATGGCGATCAAGCAGCTGGTCGTTCCTGTTATGTGGCTGAGCTCCGAGAAGCCCATCGGAGGGAGAAGGGAAAGGTTGCGGACAATCCCGTCCGCATCCTTAATGCGGATAATTGACAAGTAGTGCCCGAGCCCTGGCTCGGGCATAGTTCTCGGATCTTCGGAGATATAGATCCGAGAGACGACGATGAGAAACCCAGGGAAGAGAAGGCGGCACCGGCTGAATTAACAATTGACATCTCAGTTAGCCGTGACGACCCTTCGCGAATTCTGAAAATCGGATCACAGCTTGGTCCCGAGATGACTGAAGACCTTAGCGACTTCCTCCGGGCGAATCTTGATGTTTTCGCCTGGACGCATTCTGATATGTGTGGGATTTCTCCTGCCATCACGAGTCATATGTTGAACATAGACCCGAAGTACGTCCCAGTTAAACAAAAAAGGAGAGGAATGGATCCGGAGAGGTCCGCCGCTCTCGGAGAGGAGGTGGACAAACTCAAAGCAAATGGGTTCGTCCGCGACGCCATCTACCCTGAGTGGGTATCCAACCCCGTACTGGTAAAAAAGGCGAATGGGAAATGGAGGACTTGCGTAGATTATTCCGACTTGAACAAAGCATGCCCTAAGGACAGTTTCCCGCTGCCTAGGATCGATCAATTGGTCGACTCCACCGCAGGACACGAGCTGCTGTCATTCATGGACGCGTACTCAGGGTACAACCAAATCTCGATGCATATTCCGGACCAAGAACACACCAGCTTCGTTACAAATGTCGGGCTGTATTGCTATGTAGTGATGCCCTTTGGATTGAAGAACGCAGGAGCGACTTACCAGCGTTTAGTGAATCGGATGTTCAAGGACCAGCTGGGTAGAACGATGGAAGTCTATGTGGATGACATGCTCGTGAAGTCACGACGGTCAAACGACCACATTCAAGACTTGGCTGAAATGTTCGACATACTCAGGTTTTATGGGATGAAGATCAACCCTTTGAAATGTTCCTTCGGCGTTGCATCAGGGAAGTTTTTGGGATTCATCGTCAATGCTAGGGGAATAGAAGCCAACCCAGAAAAGATCCAAGCTATTCGAGATGTGCAAGCGCCCAGGACCATAAAGCAAGTACAAAGCTTGAATGGAAAAGTAGCTGCACTAAGTCGATTTATATCCAGGGCAACTGACAAGTGCATCCCATTCTTCGATATAATAAAGAAAGGAAAGAGAAATTTTGAATGGACGTCTAGTTGTGAGGAAGCGTTCCAGAATCTGGTGAGGCATCTGGAGAGTCCACCAATGCTGTCAAAACCAGTTGACCACGAAATGTTATATGTATACTTGGCAGTATCCCCACATGCGATAAGTGCGGCTTTGGTTCGTGAGGAGGATCGAGTCCAGAAGCCGGTGTACTATGTTAGCAAGCGTTTAACAGGGGCAGAGAGGAATTACCCTAAAATCGAAAAATTGGCTTATTGCTTGGTGATTGCATCACGAAAGCTTCGCCCATACTTTCAAGCACATTCAATCGGCGTTTATACCGATCAACCCCTGAGGCAAGTACTCCAACGGCCGGAAACTTCTGGAAGATTGTTAAGATGGAACATCGAGTTGAGCCAATTCGATATCGCATACATACCACGGAGAGCCATCCGAGGGCAAGCATTAACGGACTTCATCGTTGAGTTTACCATACCCATCAAGCCGGATGACGACGACATCATTCCCCACGTTCGATGGAAATTATACACTGACGGTGCATCAAACGACCGCTGCTCCGGCGCGGGCGTAGTTCTTATAACTCCGGAAAACCGATCAATCTGTTATGCCCTGAAGCTCGACTTCCCGGCTACAAATAACGAAGCCGAATATGAAGCACTGATCGCTGGCTTGAAGCTCATCAGAGAACTCGGAATCGAATCAGTCGAAATCTTTTGTGACTCACAGTTGGTGGTTTACCAAGTACGGGGGGACTACCAAGCAAAGGGACGAAAGCTTGCTCCGTACCTCGTTCAGGTCCAAGAGCTACTATCAAATCTTGAGCGTTATGACATTTCACATATCCCGCACGAACAGAACAAAGAAGCCGACTTATTGGCTAAGTTTGCAAGTACCGGCGATGCGCAACAAATGGGATTGTATCCCGTCGAAGTCTTGCATGCCCCGAGCATAGACGGGATGAAAGTCGATCTCGTGTTGGAGACAGAAATCGAAAAGGAATCGTGGATAACCCCATTCAAACTGTACCTAACGACCGGGGCTTTACCAGAAAAAAGAAGCGAAAGACGGCAGGTCCTTCGGAAGGCCGCGCGATACGTAATGCAGGATGGGTCGATGTACCGGAAAGGATTCTCAGTCCCATTATTGCGATGCATCGCTCATGATGAGACAAAGCGGGTCTTAAGAGAGGTTCACGAAGGGGAATGTGGCGACCATACTGGGGGGCAAACGCTAGCAAAGAAGATCCTCCGCTATGGATATTACTGGCCCACCGTAAACCGGGACGCCGCGGACTACGCAAGAAAATGCGACAAGTGTCAAAGATATGCAAAAATCCCGAGGGCTCCATCAACGGAACTTACACAGATGATTAGTCCCTGGCCATTTGCGATCTGGGGAATCGACATAATCGGCTTTTAGCCTATATCCAAAGGTGGCGCGAAATATGCGATAGTTGCAGTCGACTATTTCACAAAATGGGCTGAGGCAGAACCTTTGGCCACAATCACCTCTAAGAAGGTCATAAACTTCGTTGTACGAAACATTATATGCCGTTTTGGCCTTCCACGCACCATCATTACGGACAACGGGACGCAATTTGAAAGCAGAGAGTTCAAAGAGTTCTGTTTAAAGTATGGCATCGAGAAGAAGTTTGCCGCCGTGGCACACCCGAAAGCTAACGGACAAGTCGAGGCCGTTAACAAAATAATCAAGTCCATACTGAAGAAGCGTCTGGAGAAGGTTGGAGGCAAGTGGGTAGATGAACCCCCGACAGCATTATGGGCGTATAGAACTACCCACAAGTCCGCGACCGGCCACACTCCATTCGCCTTGGCATACGGCTCTGAAGCCGTTATACCCGTGGAACTTGAAGTTCCATCGCACCGAGTGACATACTATGATCCCAAGACGAACCAAAACCTCTTGCTGGAATCACTGGACTGCATCGACGAAAAGCGTGAAGAAGCTGAATTAAGGGCGGCAGCGCACAGACATCGAGTCAAGCGTTACTACGACGGCAGAGTCCGCCCAAGAATCTTTGATGTGGGTGATCTCGTTCTGAAATGAGTCTTCCCGGTACCATCACGCATGAATCCCAGCTGGGAAGGTCCATACGCCATTGAACGGAAGCTTGGAGAAGGAACATTCAAGCTAGCGACCGTTGATGGCACGACACTCCCCCGAGCATGGAACAGTGAACATCTGCGGCACTATTACATTTAGCATGTTTCCTTTCTTATTTCAGGCACTGTTATTTCCTGCATGTTTCCGTTCAGTCATAACGTAGTTTCTTTTTAAAGTTGTAATCAAGCAGTTTAGTTAATTTTCATTAATAAAGGCTTGAAGCCGCATTTTCCATGAATCACTAATGTTTCTGTATCTCACAGTTGAATGACGAACTACATTATCTTGTACGACGTACGTACTCGTATAAACAATTCCAACTCTCTGAATCCCCAGAGTGCGGAGCGGAGTACTCTAAGTCCCCAGAGTGCGGACTAGAGTATAAACGATTCCAACTCTCTGAATCCCCAGAGTGCGGAGCGGAGTACTCTAAGTCCCCAGAGCGCGGACTAGAGTATAAACGATTCCAACTCTCCGAATCCCCAGAGTGCGGAGCGGAGTACTCTAAGTCCCCAGAGCGCGGACTAGAGTATAAACGATTCCAAATCTCCGAATCCCCAGAGTGCGGAGCGGAGTACTCTAAGTCCCCAGAGCGCGGACTAGAGTATAAAACAATTCCAAATCTCCGAATCCCCAGAGTGTGGAGCGGAGTACTCTAAGTCCCCAGAGCGCGGACTAGAGTATAAACGATTCCAACTCTCCGAATCCCCAGAGTGCGGAGCGGAGTACTCTAAGTCCCCAGAGCGCGGACTAGAGTATAAACGATTCCAACTCTCCGAATCCCCAGAGTGCGGAGCGGAGTACTCTAAGTCCCCAGAGCGCGGACTAGAGTATAAACGATTTCAAACCTCCGAATCCCCAGAGTGTGGAGCGGAGTACTCTAAGTCCCCAGAGCGCGGACTAGAGTATAAACGATTCCAACTCTCCGAATCCCCAGAGTGCGGAGCGGAGTACTCTAAGCCCCAGAGCGCGGACTAGAGTATAAACGATTTCAAACCTCCGAATCCCCAGAGTGTGGAGCGGAGTACTCTAAGTCCCCAGAGCGCGGACTAGAGTATAAACGATTCCAAATCTCCGAATCCCCAGAGTGCGGAGCGGAGTACCCTAAGTCCCCAGAGCGCGGACTAGAGTATAAAACAATTCCAAATCTCCGAATCCCCAGAGTGCGGAGCAGAGTACTCTAAGTCCCCAGAGCGCGGACTAGAGTATAAACGATTCCAACTCTCCGAATCCCCAGAGTGCGGAGCGGAGTACTCTAAGCCCCAGAGCGCGGACTAGAGTATAAACGATTTCAAACCTCCGAATCCCCAGAGTGTGGAGCGGAGTACTCTAAGTCCCCAGAGCGCGGACTAGAGTATAAACGATTCCAAATCTCCGAATCCCCAGAGTGCGGAGCGGAGTACTCTAAGTCCCCAGAGCGCGGACTAGAGTATAAAACAATTCCAAATCTCCGAATCCCCAAAGTGCGGAGCGGAGTACTCTAAGTCCCCAGAGCGCGGACTAGAGTATAAACGATTCCAACTCTCCGAATCCCCAGAGTGCGGAGCAGAGTACTCTAAGTCCCCAGAGCGCGGACTAGAGTATAAACGATTCCAACTCTCCGAATCCCCAGAGTGTGGAGCGGAGTACTCTAAGTCCCCAGAGCGCGGACTAGAGTATAAACGATTCCAAATCTCCGAATCCCCAGAGTGCGGAGCGGAGTACTCCAAGTCCCCAGGGCGCGGACTAGAGTATAAACGGTTTCAAGTCTCCAAGTCCCCGGAGCACAGAGTCAGCAAAAAGTCCAAGTACTCAAGAAATGCGGGACGAGAAGTATTCCATGTCCAGAAATGTTTGAACAACACGGGAATGGACCGGGAGATGATATAACTCATAAGAACTTGAGTTATGGCTACAATTAGTCAGCAAACCGAAGAAAGACAAGGGAATCATTCAAACAAAAAGAAACTAAACTTTATTCGATAAGTTCAAAATGGGATTACATGATCACTCCTACAAAATCTAGACCTGTCTATACAAACTACAAGCTACGAAAGATAAAAGCGATTACAAGACTTAAGCAAGAAGCTCGTTGAACGAGTATATCGATCATTTCTTCGATTTCTTCTTCTTGTCTTCCTTCGTCTTTCCCGATGACTCCTCTCCCTCGCGCCTTTTCTTGGACTTCTTACTTGCTAAGGAGGTGGAGTCAGGAGTAGGAGACGGAACATCTAGCGGTTTGGACCTGCCCGGGAGGATGATTTTCAAAGGTCTGTTCCGCGGGTCGGTAAGTTCCAGGATTCCAGGCTCAACTTTGACCTAGGCCTTTTTCTTCTCCTCTTCGGCAAGACGGTCCTTCATGCTCATATGCGAGGTATGCTCAGTGGCGCCGGTGATTTCAATTTCATCGTCCCCTTCGGCAGGAGATGAAGCGTCGAGCTTATCATCATCCAGCGCCCCGATCACCTGAGCATTGGGACCAGGGAGTACTCCCGCGTGGACAACATCACTTGTTTTCCTTGCCTCCTCCTTGGCGTCATCGCTCCTTGGAGTTTGCTCGGCGTCAGAACAACCTACACGAAAACATAAAGAATGAGCGTTAGAACGAGTAGCCACTGCCGAAAAAAGACGGGATCTTTCAACTTCTAGAGAAAGAAGAATTTCCTACCAAGTTCCGGTTGGCTATCGGTGGCACGTGGGGTTTCACCCTCCAGGATAGGTGATAGCACATGAGCACCAAGCCCGGGGTCTTCGGGGTCATAACCAACATGCTGCTCGAATGGATCAAGTGTCGGTCGACCGGCCGATTGAGCGGCGGATTGAGAAGCAGTGTGAAGAACAGTAATATTGGTCCCGGACGGGCCAGCTTCATCATCTTTCTCTTTTGGAAGGGGAGAGCCTTTGCTGTAAAGTGCCAATGCAGCGGATAAATCCGATGGCTCGTTCCCCCTAAGGAACTCCTTCACCAAGGCCTCCTCATCGACCTCTTCGGAGCCTGACTCGATCTTCCTGATCCTTATCAAGGTTTCCCAGGCCTCAGCTAGGGACTCAAGGTAGCCGTCGCCCAAGAATGTTAAGTCATGATGCATAAGGACGCGGGCTCCATATTCAGCAATCAGCGGGTCAAACATGTTTTTGACCTCTTCCCTGCCGGCCTCCGCGGCCGCCTCGAGGCGAGAATCAATCTCCTCCGCAGCCTCTCTTTTGCCCTCCTCACGGGCCTCATCCTTCATTTTCTCAACCCCAGCGAGTTCGTCATCGAGCTTTGTTTTCAGGAGTCGGGTAGCAACGATCTCATCACAGTATCGTTGTGATTCTTCTTGAGCAGCTACCTTATCCTCCTTCTCCTTGGAGAGTAATTCTTTCAGCTCTTTGACTTGGGTGGCGAGCGCGTCCCTTTCCTTTTGGACAGTCTTTTTCTAGGGCGAGGGCGCCACTGCGCTGGACTGCTTCGTCAAGCTCTTTTTTGTGAGCCGCCTCTAAACGAGTAACTGCCTCAGCAGTATCTTTTGCGCTTTGTTCAGCGGCTTCTAGCTTCGACTTATACGAAGCAAGCTCTTCGTCTTGGAGTTTGATGATTTTCTTATCGCTGCCAGCCTCTAGGTTCAGGCGATCAATCTCATGTTGACGCTCGACGGACACTTCCGAGATCTTCTCCACCAAGTGCACGAACACATCATGTTGAACATAGACGTCGTTATTGCAGGCAATGGCACTTTGCTTGACGTGCCCGGGAATATGATGGATGGCTGGGAGGAACTTCAAGCCGTCAAAGCAGATTTTCGGAAACTTGGCCTTAAGGTCGACCATCTTTTCCGCGACAGTTGGGTCCACTACAGGAGTAGGAGGAGGAGGCTTTGAGAATTCCTTTCTTTTCCGTTGCTCTTGAACTTGCCTTGTACTCGATGAACTGGAATGTTGTTCTCGAGGAGCATCAGATTGATAACCCTTCTGTAAAGACTTCTCCCTATCCGTTTCAGTTGGAGGAGGAAGATCACGGGACTGGGAAGATTGAGAGTGTGCCTTCTTGCGGTGAGACGACTCGTGGGGACGATTGTCCCTATCTTCATAATCGCCTCTGTCCCTGCGTCTGCCTGAACCAGAATCCCGTCCAGAGTGATGAAATACATAAGAGCCCTGAAGACGATCGAGTCCGTGAGAACGCCCCATATCACCTGCAAAGAATGGAGATAACAACGATTTAAGAAAAGTCCGTGAGATGAGGAAAAACTTGAAGTGTATGATGGAATGCATATGTGCGTGTGTGTCCTAGTGTTCCCCCCGACGGACCAGTTCGTTTATCTTTACTAATCGGGGTGTTGTCTCCTTGGACCGGGAGTTGAACTCCCGCATTGCCTCTAGCGGGCGAAGAAAATTTGAGGGCTTCAGGATCATCAAACCCGTAATTAAGTATGTCTTCGGGAATAGAAAGGTTCGATAGACCCCTCAAGGAGCTTTCCAGATGCTGCGAAGAAGCCTCTTTCTCAGGCGGGATAGGCGTAACTTTTGAAGTGCCACCAACTTTCTCCTTTTGAACTGTATATTTTAACTTCTTCTTCCCCTTCGAAGGGGAGGATGACGTCTCAATATCTTGAACCTCGATTGCCGGATTCCAAGCGGGACCCACGTTCTCGCCTTGAGTCTCAGGAACATCATCTTCTCTGCGCTCACCTTCTCCGTGCGTATCGGGAGTGCGACGCGACGACGATCCGGCCTGTTTTTTTCCTTTACCGGACGAAGGTTTGGGAATGGTGACACCTTCTGGAAGGCTGATCCGACGACCAGGGGCTAGCAAGCCAAACCCCGACAGCGATTCATTTGTAATGATAGTCCGGATGTCTCGATCCTCAGCAGGAAGAGCTCTAATGGCTTCAACAGCCTCAGAATATCCTCGGCCTTCCGGACGTGGGTTGATACCTGAAAAGATGAAATGAAGAGTTAGGAAAAGCATGACTCTGATTAAATACGAATAGTGACTCAGCAGAGAGACTTACTGCCTTCAACCCATCTCCTAGCGAAACCAGAAGGGCAGCGCACATAGAACCATTCCTGTTTGTACAGGGCGAATTTACTACATGCCCCTGTCAAGATCTGGCATTTGTGGTATGGCTCGAGGAACATAAAGGAAGGACTGTCTTTCCGTCTCTTGAACATATAAATGTATCTGATATCACCGGCGGTTGGAGGTCTGGAGAAGACAGCACTGAAAAGTAAGTAAGTCCCATATAGAAATGCATGGCCGTTCGGGTGCAGCTGCGATGGAGCCATGTCTATGTACTGCAGAACATCCCGGAGAAATAAATTGAACGGAGGCACGCTGCCCATCCAACACATGAACTTGTTGCAGGTAGTGTACCCGACTGGGGGCAGATGAGGACGATCGTGTCTCGAAGGAACTAACACGTCGACAAAAGGAATCCCATGAATGGAGCATATCCGTCGCAGAGCAGCTTCGTTGATCTTCGAGGCTTGTGAATCGATCGGATTGTCTAGAAAGATTGTTGCCTCCAGAGCATCAGGTGCTAAGTTATGAGCAGGAGAAGTCGACGGATTAGACGTATCGACGGGTCCCTGCCTTGATGACGGCCCAGGCTTGTCGGATATAGTGGCGGAGCTAGATTTTCTCGACATCCCAAATAAATAACGAACCTGGCTAAGTGCTTGAGAGAACTATACTTAAAAAACGTTGAACGTTAGAATTAGCAACACGAGTTTTCCCCCCACGTGGTGTGTAAACTAGTGCAAGCAATTGTGTACAAGCAATAAGATTTTAAAGACATAAAAATGAGCTTCGAATCATCGCCTTCGAAGACCGTCATCGCTGACCGTCTCAAAAAGCACGCCTTGAGGTGGTTACGGTTTTAAATTCAGAAAACGAATGTTAATCTAAGTTCTGATTCATGACTACTAACGCTAGGGAGTTAGTAATCCGGGTCAGTTTCATGTGATAATGTGCTTAGGTCTAGGGTTTTGTTTTGCTATATGAATAGGCAAGGTTAACAAGTGTTCGACATTCGCATGGTTCGGCAACTGTGTTGGTTCGGCGTTTGTAATGTTCAGCATATATGGTATTCGGCAATTATACTGCTTGGTCTTGGTTCCGTTCGGCATTTTAATGTTGTTCGGCAATTGTATTGCTCGGCTAAAGACATTATTCAAACTAAGGAATGTTCGGCAATTGTTTTGTTCGGCTAAAGTCATGGTTCGACCTAAGGATTGTTCGGCTGAATTCAATGTTCGGCCTGAAGTCAATGTTCGGCATGTCAGTTGTTCGGCATTTGGGTATTGTTCGGCTTTAGTTCGTTCGGCTCGATTATAGTTTGACATGTTAGTAAGCGTTCGGCTTGGGATTGTCCGGCCAGGGTAGTGCTCGGCGACTTCCCATTCCACCGTCCGGCGCATGGCGACATACGCCGGAGCAGCGAACAACACCTTTACCTCCTCCAACACCTTCATTCGATCCTCTTCCCTTTAACTTCGGTTCGACACGAATAAGCTAAGATAATGAGTGGACATACTCCTAATCATTCCTCCTCGCTATGTCGTTCGGCAATGCAGACGAGCTACACAAAAACCTTCTACACGACATCGTTCGAACATCTCGTTTGAATGAATGAGGAAAAATACCTAAGTTTGCAGATTGGAGATTGAGAGGGTGTAGTTAAGTCTCGAATTAGGATGATTGGACAGAACTGCAAGAACGGTAGAAGTAAAAAGTAAAAGGGGAGAAGAAGAAGAGGACCTGGTTATATAGGGGGAAGGTAGAAGTTGAAAAGGCTATACCCGGTAGAACCGGTCAATACCGGAGTGTTCGGCATCATAGCATAGTGACGTTCGGCACACGAGAATTGTTCGGCTTCGAGCGTATCGTTCGGCATCCAGGCCACGTTCGCCACACACCTCCGTTACAGACATCCTCGAGAAGGCATCATCAAGGAAAATTGAACCAGATTCAAAGCGCATCACGTTCGGCCACGCAATACACTTTGGGGGGCAAGTGTTTCCTGGAGATTTGACCAGGCAACTAGTGCTCGGCATCAGGTAGCACTCGGCATCAGAGAGTGTCCGGCATCCAGGAGTGTTTGGCGAAGCACTTGGCATCCGGGAGTGTTCGGCGAAGCGCACGGCATCCAGTGGGACTCGGCATCCATAGCGTTCGGCATCCGTAGTGCTCGGCGACCAGGAGTGTTCGGCATCATTAGAACTTGGTAATAGGAGAACTCGGCTACAAGAACGCTCGGCATCCCATGGTACTCGGCGTCAACCAATACTCGGCAACAAGAGTGATCGGCATTCAAGAGTGCTTGGCATCAAGACTGCTCGGCATTCAAGAGTGCTCGGCCTCAAGACTGCTCGGCATTCAAGAGTGCTCGGCATCAAGACTGCTTGGCATCAAGACTGCTCGGCATACAAGACTGCTCGGCATCAAGACTGCTCGGCATACAAGACTACTCGGCATACAAGAGCACTCGGCATCAAGGAGAACTCGACAGCATCTGGAGTTCGGCATACAGGAGTACTCGGTAGCATCAGGAGTACTCGGCAACAAGAGTACTCGGCGTCTAGAAGAGCGTTCGACTTCTCCTGACAAACATCCTGCACTCCCCAAACATCAACCACATCGTTCGGCATAGAAAGGACTGTTCGGCCTCAGGGCGTTCGGCACACCTGGTTCGGCATACGGCGACCACTGTACTGGGGCTAGAGCGTTCGGCTATCCAGCCCACTTGGGAAGTCCAGCACATATTTGCCTATAAATAGAGGGGCAGGGTCACAGTGAAAGGGATCCTTTTTTGGGAGAGAGAACACTGGGGAGACTCTGCCATTTTCAAGACTCATCTTCTCTACTTAACAACTTCATTCAAGCATTTGATTGACGAATTGTATTTGTAATCAACTATAAAGAAGATCAATAAAGTTTAACCTCAAAGTGGACGTAGGCAATTACGCTGAACCACTATAAATTCGGTGTTCTTACTTTCTGCAGTTAGATTAGCATTGTCTTCTCTGTTTAATTTATTTTCATCACTTATATCTCTACACAATCTTTCTCTACGAGGTTAGTGACCAATTTTGGTGCTAACAATATATATATATAGCTAGCTTCTAAACTATTGAAAGAAAGATAGCGAAGCATCTTTATTAATCAACATCCGCTAAATATTTTAACATGGTTAGTGCAAGAATCCTATTCTCATCTCTTATAAATCTTAGTGATATTAATGAAGCCGAGAGAATGTGAAATGCCATTAAGTGAACATGATTTAAGGGTATTAATTACTATGTAATCATTTTATATCAGGAGTAGAATGGTAGACAAAGTATTTGCTTTTTAGGTAATAAGAAATGCGAGGGCCGCGTTTGATAAACTCAAGTAGGATTACAATTGAGAAGATGAGGAGGAAGTTCAACTTAGAGAAGTTGGTTTGCGTCTTAGGGGGTACATAATTGCATGCTTTGTGTTTATTGAAAGCATAACAAGGCTAGTCCTATAGTTAATGAAAAATCGAAGATTGATAGCGCCACATTGGATAATGAAACTTGCATCTTGCTTGAGAAAACAAAGAAAAACTGAACCTAAACAATAATTTCTTGAGAGACGTGTTTATTTGGTTGGACTTATTGAAATCATGCTAACTTTATAGTATACCATGTATCTCGTTTTATGTTTAGTCACAATCTTTATTTTCATTTTAAATTTTCAAATATGAGGTTCTTGAATAAATCTAAAAATTGAACTATAAAAGAATGATAGAAAAGGAAAAATGATTTTTTGAAATAAGCATAATAATATAAAGGTTTAATTAACACAGTGAGAATATTTACTTTAAAAGTCAAGGTTTAAAATACTAAATACAAACTGGTGATGTTTATATTGTCGAGGATATGATATATGTTAATACAAGTATATTTAACATTATTACATTCGAACAGATCTACACGGGTATATAATATTAGTTAGTGGGCACTAACGTTTGGCAACCAAAAAGATTTTTTTTCTAAGGGAAACTTAAATTTTACTTAAAAGAAAAACGAAATATGTATAATATATATGCATATAAATGGTGCAAAATACACTCTTTATTTAAAAAAACAAATGCAAAATATTTTGCAAATAACTACATATTACAAAATAAAATCTTTAATAAACCAAATTCCTACCTTTTTCCTTGGTTCAATCAATGATAATGCATAAATTTCTGATTTATAAACCAAATTCAAACCACTTTTTTTAACATCAATCTTAATCAGTTTTGGCTTTTTATTTTAAATTTATGAAAATTGACATATTGTAATGTATTTATTTTTACTTATGTATAAGAATTATTACAACAGTAAGGGTTGTTTTTGACGTCGGTTAACCAGCCATAGTGATTAGGTAATGACGCGGCATTGCTAAATGTAACGCTGTCATAAAGTCATCACAATTAGCTATGGGTTAATGCCAGTATGGTTGATATGACATTGCAAACTAGTTGTGCAATGACGTTAGAAATTACCTAAGCAATTTCAGTTGATTTTATAGATTTTGTGTTGTCCTACCGATTTGCCTTTGCATCTATGAGGCTAAAGAAATTTAAATTACATCATCTCAAAGGCTAATTCTCTATTTAAACCTCCTATTTTGCCAAGTTTCCCCTCTTTTTTTCCTAAGACAAAAATACCCTTAGTCATTTTCATTTCCTTCCTTTTTCTTTTTCTCTTGTTTTCTAGCCCTAAACTCTTACCTCCAAGAATTCATGTCTAAAATTTGAATTTTTGAACTATAGCAATGGATTTTGATGACATTACAACAAGTCTATGGGAATGTGAAGACGTAAACCTACCAATTTCTGTTTTTTTAAATTTTCTTGTTGAAAATTTTTAATTTGTAGAAGAGTGCCTATGTTGGCATCAAAAATGACCACCAACACCCATTTGTATGTGAAAGCACAATTACCAATTCAATCATAGAAACATGAAGAGAAATAAATGAAGAACAAAATAAAAACAATAAGAGAAACACATATTTATAGTGGTCGGCTAACTCCGGCCTACATCCACTCCAAAGATCTTCCTTCTATTCCTTTATGTTGCCGTTTATAGTTATAAATCTATGAAAGCCAAGAATAAAAACAGTAGAGTATAGCCTAGGCAGATGATGAAGTGAGGCAGAAAGAAGATCTCCCCAAATGTACAATCATGTCCGTATTTACAGGTGAAGCTCGCATGGATCGGGCTTAAATTTCGCTAGAAGAACCTCTAGAGCCAAACGACCCGACCCATAAAATTTGGGGTCGATCGCCCACCATAGGAACAATTGGTGCCGATTGTTTTTATTTGCACGTGGGACCCGATGATCGATATGGTAGGTCCCTCATGTTCTGTACTTCCTGTTTCTGAAGTTGTTTTAAAGATCGCCCTTGTGGGTGTTGATTTATAGATCGATCATTGTTGATTTGTACTGCTAATCCGAGTTATCCGTAGCAATATCGATTCACACCGATCTATAATGAAGTAGTTCCATATCTGACCCATATTGGGGATGGATCATAGCCCATCCATTTTAGAGATGGATCATAGCCGATCCATAATGCAGGTGGATCATTGCTGATCCGTATTGGGATGGATAATAGCCGATCCATTTTGAAAAATTATTGTACGCGATCATTATTTCAGTTGAAGTGTGACTATCATCCATTAGTCTTGTCTATAATCGATCTCCAATCCTAGTAGCCATCTCTTCGGACTGTCTGCTTTGATGATCATGAAATCTATTAGGTAAATCCACTTGTGTACTATCTTTCCAAAAGACGGGTTAACACTTTGCCCCCAAAAACATGCCTTGCGATAGGAAGATATGTTTTGAATTTCCATAAATCCAAAATCTGAAGTCCTTAATCCATCAATAGCCATATTATCCAATTCGAATCTAATCCATTGCCAATCTAAATCCATAATCTCTCCGGATCATTACTGAAATCCATAACCATTCTGAATTGATATCCAATTCCAAATCCGCGATCTCTCTAGATCATTTTACCCAAATTCGTATCCATTTGAAGCTAAATCCATTGCCGTTAGAGGCTGATATCCAAATCCGTGACCTATTCAGGTTATTAGCCAAATCCAGGACAGCTCTTGGCCTATATCCAAGTCCATGACCATTCCGGGTCAATATCCAAATCCGTAACTATTCGAAGCTGATATCCAAATCTGTGACCTCTCCGGGTACTTGTTGAGCACAATCCATACTCGACATCCGAGTAAGCCGATTATGTCGCTCTTCAATGAAGCATTGTTACTTTCTGTACTCTTGTTATTAAGTGATGTCTTGGCTTAAGTCCTAGGCCGATCGTGGTCTCTTCGGACCCTTGCCGAGTATAATCCATACTCGACGACCTGAGTAGGCCGATCTTGTTGCTCTCCAACGAAGAGACCTACTCCTTACTAGGCATAATCCATACCTGACGTCCTGCTGGGTTTTATTCTCTGGCCTTGACTCTCCGATCGAGGACTTAATCCATGTATGAGTCCATTCTGTCACTCTTCGGCGAAGGGACTCGCATATTGCTGTTATCGCCCCATCACTCCGGTCGGGACAATAATCACATCCTGTTTTATTTATCGCATAAATGTAGACCATAAATAACCTAGTAAATAAGAGCTCGTACATCGAGAAATCCAAAAAACTAAAAAAGCCAAAAGGTGCCTCTCCGGGCATGGCGGTTCATCATCATATCGTAGCATGCCCAAGGACCGTCCTCGATCCTGTACATGTGTAAGTGACTTAGCCGCCTTATTTTAGAGATTATTATTGTTGTTGTTGTTGTTACTGTTATTGTTGTTGTTATTATTATTATTATTATGGTTGGAGTCCAATTCTTGAACTCAGCCCTTACCATCAAAATCAGTTGATGATGATCCGTGGCCCCGATCCAGGGCCATTCCTGTTTCCATTTGAAGGGAATAGTGGTTGCTCATGGTCTACCACCATTGCCTAATTCCTTATGTATTGTGGCAATCTATCGTTCCTGACGTGCTCCTCAATCATTTCTATTAAATGCCTGCATTAATCCGTGGTGTGCCCGTTCAGTTTGTGGAACAGGCAGTACTTTCCAAACATACGCTCTCGCACCATGGGATCCCACCTTACCTATTTCCAATAGAGGATTTGTCCCCTAGTGTCCAGATAAATCCAATCTAGGCTTTCTATCAAATTCGAGTAGGAGGAGAACTTCGGCTCCCGCTCTTTCCATCGCCTTTTTGTCCCATCATATCCATCATCTAGTTTCTATTTGCCTTTATCATTCTTTATTGCATCTCTTGATGATCCTCCACTTTGCATAGTGTTCACCTCTGGTTTGTTGGCTCGTGCATCTTCTTTCCACTGGAATCTTTTTGCTCCATGATAAAACTCCTCGAGTTCCAAAGGTGGATCCTGCACCAATGAATCCTCTGTGTCATCGGCAATTCCTGATACACCTACCATCAAAACCGTGAATGGATCTGGCTGATCCACCAATGCCTCCACGGCATTAAATCATGTTAGAAAACTCCTTAGAGACTCTCCAGTCCTCTGTTTCAGTGTTGCCAGACCCATCACATATTTGGGCCTCAAGATGTGAACTCTGAACTGCCTTATAAATCTTTCGACCAATTCCATCCATGTGCCAATAGAATCGATCTCCAACTGCTTGAACCACGGTGCAGCTATATCCGTTAGATACAAGGGAAAGCATCATGCCATGACTTCCTCTAATGCCCTCTGTACCTCCATATGCTGCATATATCTCACCATGTGCATAGTTGGGTCCGACTTTCCATCATATGCTTCTAGCGTTGGTAGTTTAGACTCTGGTGTATTCCTAGCATTCCTAATATTAGGAGCGAATGGACTTCTATTTACATCCTCCAATCCATATTCACCAATCCTCCACGCATAGCTAGCCTAATCATCTCAGCAAACCTATCGTTATCATCCAGTGGTAGCCTCTTATCATCATTTCCAAACTACCCATTGATTCCATAAGGGAATTCCGAAATGTACTCCTCTGGACGAGCATCCAAATTCTGATTGGCACCAAACTGCACAACAACGCCCAACATCGTGCCTAGAATCGATCCAGCATGACTTGGGGGCATGCCAGAAAGTCTAGATCGATCGGTACTGATCCTTATGAAAGGATCCAGGCCGATCGTTCTTTATTGACCGGGAGGTGCTCCCAGCTACTCTATTTCATTCGATAGTCCACCTACTTCATTTCCATGATCATGGTTCTGTTTTTCTATAGTTCCTGCTGCTCCAACTTCATGATCCATGTTTCCAGCATTTCCTACTACTCCAATCCCTTGGTTCTGTGCTCCAGCTTGTTTAATCTACCAGAGTAAATTCTGCATCATCTCCTCCTGTTTTTTCATCATCCTTTCATGCATAGCATCCATCACCATTTCCATTTCATCCTTAGTGATGTAGATAGATGCTTCCAGCTCCTAAGGAAGCCTCATGACTCCCTTCATGATGGCTCCTTTCCGGTAGTGCTCTCCTTTTGGATTGTCTAACCATTGCTCTAAATTTAAGCTATCTAGTTGATTCCAAATCTAAACTCCAAATTCACGGGGGCTGGCTTTCTCAGTGAAAGCACCAAAAATGTTGGCGTCAAAAATGGCCACCAACACTCTGTTGTATGTGAAATCACCAATATCCAATTCAATCACTGAAACGTAAAGAGAAATAAATGAAGAACAAAATTAAAAACAATAAGCAAATGAAGAGAGACATAGATTTATAGTGGTTTGGCTAACTCCGGCTTACATCTACTCTAAAGATTTTCCTTTTATTACTTTATGCTGCTGTTTACAGTTACCAATAGAAATGGCAGAGTATGGCCTAGTAAAAGACAATGTGAAGCAGAAAGAAGATCCCCCAAATGAAAAATCAAGTCCATATTTATAGGTGAAGCCTTACATGGATCGGGCTGAAATTTCGCCAAAAGAACCTCCAGAGCCAAATGACCAGACCCGTATAATTTGGATCGATCGTCCACCATAGGAACGATCGATGCCAATCGTTTTTATTTGCATATGGGGACTAGCAATTGATATGGTGGGTCCCTTGTGTTCTCTACTTCCCATTTCTGAAGTTGTTTCGTCGATCGCCCTTGTAGTTGTTGAGTTATAGCGATCATTGTTGATTTGTACAACTAATCCGAGTGATCCGTAACCATATTGATTAACGCCGATCCATAATGAAGGTGTTCCATATTCGATCCACATTAGGGACGAATCATAGCTTATCTATATTGGAGATGGGTCATATCCGATCCATAATGGATATGGATCATTACTGATCCATATTGGCGATGGATCATAGCCGATCCATTTACGAAAAAGATCGTACTCGATCGTTCTTTCGGTTGAAGTGTGAAATTTGTACTTAGCCAATTCCAAAATGCTATTCGCAAGAATCCGTACAACTATCGTCCATAATCTTGTCTATAATCGATCACCGATCCTAATAGCCATCTCTCTGGGTCGTCTGCCTTGATGGTCATGAAGTCCATTGGGTTAAATCCACTTATGTACTGCCTTGCCAAAAGACGGGTTAATAACCTATGAGATTAATGCAATAATCGTGGAATGACAATACGTGGCGGTGTATAACCAAAACACAGTAACACTATTAGTTTTTGTGTTTAAACATGCATGAATCCTACAAGGGAGTGTGATGAATCACGTTGTGTTTTTGCATGGTTAAACAAACAATCTTGTCGGAGTTCTACGATTTCCTTTTTTCCACGTTATTTGCCTATCATTTCACCTTGAATTTTTTAAGTGCTACAACTTGTATAATACTCGAGTGACGAAGATGTTAATAATGAAATCTTGTTGGAATATACTAATGAATTTACAAAATATGATGTAAGCAATAATTGTTTTGTATTGGTTTTTATTCGGTAAACAATTGGGTAATGCGATTAATATTTTTCACAGATTTATCCATCTCGTCAGTAATTGGTTGATTAGGTTTGTAACACCACAAACATCTTGGTTTTGTAATAATTATAATGAAATCGGTTACTTGTGCTTTTAGTAAGAAACCGAGAATAATGTTTGCTTGCGAACGCAGTGATGTTTATATAGGAATAAAATTATAGATCCTAGTTATTATAGATTGATGGAAACCAAAAAATGTAATTGTCCATTTAGGCTAAAGTTGTGAAACTTTCTTCTTTTGACAATTGGCGTAGGATGGTTGTGAGTGGTGTCCATAATTATTCCGAGCTAAAGCACAATAAAGGTCATTCATATGCAGGAAGGTTAAGTGATTTATTACTCTAGCAAAACCAATTGCATTCGTGTTACCCTTGAATATTTGCTTCATCTAACAACCCATGCACATAATTTAAAGTCGACAACAAATAGTAAAATATTTTAACTTCATAATATCAAATGTAAATGGAAAATAAAGTTAAATTTACCACGTATAATTGGTCATAAGTTCGCTGATATTGTGATTGTCCAACCATGATATTACCAGGTAATATGGCCAGATTTTGAACTTTTAGTACACTATGATCTCTGTACCACTCAACATAATCATCCATGTAACTCAAATAAGAGATTGAGCGGTATTGATCGATGTCCTCCCGCAATAACACTATGATACTAATGCTCTCATATACTTTCTAAAAATTGATAATAAACACGAGTGTTTGTTGTTGATGTTGTTCCTCGTCGAGAACTCATCGTGATAGGAGCAATAGGAGGTATGAGAATGTTCTGGACTCTACCAAACTGTCTCAATACTCTGTTAGGATGATATATATTCACAATGTTATGAAAAAGCAACCACTATACCAAGCAATGTCATAAAATGGATGAAAGGCATGTGCATAGATGTACAGATAAAAAATAACCTACGAATAAATGAGAAGAGAATAGTTAACAATGCTGTAGAACTTTATTAATTTACTATTGATAGAGTAAAATGAAGATAATTACCCGATCAATCTGAATATTCTCAGGAAATATACGTATATCTGTAGTTGATAAATTGCTCTCCAAAGATGGATTCCACCGAGCGGCACTGGGTAAATTTTCAAAGTAAAGTTCTATGGAAGGATGGAAGCATGGAAAATGCTCAAATATCCATGTCTCCAATAAGCAAAAGATAACCTGCAATCTGCTTAACACCAATGCGACTAGCTAATTTGAGCTGTCTATACAAAAATGCTAGGACTGCTGAATTCCATAAATAAGTACTGACAAGACTCAAATATTTTAATGTATCTAAATGTTATATATGCTCATGGGACTTGCTTTTATCAACAAATAAAGTATTGCCGAGCAAGAACAAGAGGTAAGCACGAGTAGCTCGTCAATTGCTTTATCAGTCCAATCATCATTAATAGCATTAACCTTTTCAAATAACAGGGACAAGTTTAATTTATAACCAACTCTATCATTCATTTCCAACCTTGCTTCTGCTATACTAAGGCCTAGATATTTGGAAACAATTCTAACTGCTTATTCCATCAAATGATTGAATTTGTATAGATTGGCCTTCCAATGTGTAATAAAGATGCTACATCATAAAGGGTTATTGTAATCTCATCAAATGGAAAATGGAAGTTATAATTCTCTTGATATCAATGTTCCACAAAAGCTGTGAACAGAATTTTGTTAACGCTCCTATAGCACATGTTAACAATAGGGAACAAACCAAATGATTTAATAATATTTCAAAATTTAGTAGCATTTTCTGGAATCAGTCATTTTGTCAACTTGTGAGCATGATTGACGCATGTAAGGGATAATGGGTTCCTACAACAAAATAAATTTACATTAGACTCTAATGCATTTTTATTACAAAATTATCATAAAAGCTATACACTAAAATATCTCGCCCTTCCATATTATCGAACCAATATGAATCCCATAATCTTTAATTACATCACTATATTTTGGCCCACCATAATCATTTGCTACTTGTTCGGCTTCATCGTCACTCTCAACGTCATCATTTGTCTCTACATAGTCATCTCCCCCTTCTTTCTCTTCTTCGCCCTCTTCTTCCTCTTCCCCCTCTTCTTCCTCTTCGCCGTGTTCTCCCTCTTCCACCTCTTCACCATGTTCGCCCTCTTCACCCGCTTCATTGCCTTGAACATTTTCCCTCTACTCTTCATTGCCTTCAACATTTGCATCCTTGTTTTCAAGCAAACTACTTTCATCCTTTTTTCTACGTAACATTCTTCTATGTCTTTTAGAAGTAGTCATTCGTTTTTGATCCATCTCTAAATAACAATAAAATAACAATGTTTAGGTTCATATCTATAAAGTGTTCAATGAATTTTGTAACAAGTCAATGTTGTACGCGTCAAAAATTCGAACCATACTTTAAGGCTGCATGATTTCTATTTTTACCACGCATCAACTGAACAACCTAAAAATAGGAATCACCCATCAACAAAACACGATTTATGTTTTTACCATGCACTATCACTGCATGGTAAAATACAGATCAATAATACCAGTATGTGATTCGTATTTTTACCACGCAGCGGCAGTACACAGTAAAAATACGAATCACGCGCTACCAGTACCTGATTCTTATTTTTACCATGTGCTGATGCTGCATGGTAAAAATACGAATCACGTATCGGTAGTGCGTGATTGATATTTTTATCGTACATCGTTGTTGTGTAGTAAAACCAGCACAACACATTCAACCTCACTGCGAACGATCAAGCTAGGGTTTAGACAAGCTAGAGTAGAGGTAGGGAAGATATCTAATGGTGTGAAGTTGAAGCTCCCTCCACTTCCATCCGACGCGTTACCGTGTTCTTTTTTTTTAAAATTGAGCTAGGGTTTGGAATGGAGGGTGAAAATGCAAGTTAGGGTAAAATGGAAAAGAATGTTAAAAAATTGGGTTTACTCGGTTGGTGGGTTTAGAGGCGAGGAGGGTGAGGGGGTAGGGATTTTTTCTTTCTCAAGGGGCTACTCAGCAGTGATAAGCGTTCGAATAGAATCAACCCATCTCAAAATTAATCTTGCATCACTTTATCAAATTATTCATAGCTTTTAAATTGCTATCTTCCAAATACAGAAAAACACAAATTTCTCAATTTCACAGCGGCACGTACAAATCAAACCCCCCACATTGATAGGAGGCAAACCCTCAAAGAAGCAGTTGGCAAGAATACTTCATCCAGGATAAGTCATGATTGGAGGCAGTCAATAGGAATAGTCACGAGATCCGCAATCCTGCTTTGGCTACTGCAAGCCAACAGGCCATCTCCGACCACAAGAGGCAAAGCCTGCTCCGGCGGGGAATAGTCGTGAGATTCGAGTTTGGTGTGCAGGTGTTGCATATGTTGGGTTTAGATTGTCAGATCCGTTTTTATGGGTAAATGTGGATTCGGGTTCGGATCTGTTGTGGAATTTTGATGAGGTCGGGAATGGTTTATGGTTTTGGTGTTTTGTGGTTATGTGGATAGTGGGGGTTAGTTGTGGTGGCGGTTTGTCCCAATGGTTACGTGCGGGTTTGAAGGACAGGGGCTTACTATAAAGGTGTTTCATAAAACCTTGAATATACTGCAACTTTATATTAACTGCTTGTATTTTATTATCTTTATATTCACTATAAAGGTAATGTTGCATATCATGATGAGATGTGATGACAAAGAGTGTGCTAGTCAAAGATTTCTAGGAGGCTGCACTGATTTCATGAAAAATGTGTTGTAGTATTATATAGATATATCACTACAGGGTACGACTGAATCGCTTTAATGTTTTCGCCCTTCTCACATTACAAAGGCTTTTAGAAAACGTTCTTTCAGGATACAGTGGAGTGTGTTTTGTGCAAGTTGTCATTACTTGAACAAACCAGAAAATACTCGAATTTGATCAGATGATGCTAATAGAATTATTGATTCAGAAAAAAGAAAAGTTTTATTATAGCGCTTCAAAAACGAAGGCTTCCAAGTATATATAGGGGGAAGGCGTCTGTTGGTGGTGACTGTTCGAAATGAACAGATATCTTCCCAATAGTCATACTCGTTTGCTGTTTGAATTCAAATTCAAACAGTAAACGAAATGTACCCTTTTCGGATGGGGCGTTGCCCCGCACCCGACCATGGGGGATTGCCTCCTGGACCCCCGCGACCTGACCGGCCAGGTCGACCGCCGTCAACGGGGGCATTGTCCCCGCACCCCCACCTAAGGGGTTGCCACCCCCTTGGACCCTTCTTTCGTAGTGGCAATCAATTTAAACAATTTTTTGAAAAACTTCCAACAAAATGTTCGAGAATTTTTTTCTTATAATTGTATATTCTTCTTCATAATACATGGAAATTGCAAGCAACATTTTGATGGTATCCTTATGTTATTGAACATGAAATGGTTAAATCATAAACTGATCCAAACTTTGAATGATGAGTGTTTTTAATTGGTGCAATTGCTTGTTTGAGGTTAATTACTGATTAATATTGTTCATGTTGGCAATGTTTTAATACAAAAAGTCATGATGTGGTAGTGCAAACTAGAAACAACGAAGAGAGGATAAGGGTCCGCTCTCGGCAAATGACAACAAGGAATTTGAGCGAAGTATTTGAACGGGGATGTTTGTTGAATGGGAATGCGTTTGGTGATGCTAACGGGGTATTTAAGCAGAGTATTTGAGAGGAGTATTTAAAATATGATTTTTAATTTAATTAAGTTGTAGTTAATTAATTATTTTTTTATTATTTATAATATGCGTGTAAATAAAATGAAATTAAAAAAATTGAAATACGTTTAAAATAATTAAAATACCTTAAAAAATACAACAATATGATGCATATAAAATACAGCAGTAGTACAAGATTGTAGAAATCCTATTGGTTGGCACCACCTTGGTTTATCAGATACGTTTGATACTCTTCTACATGCCATTTTTCCGCAGTCGCTAATAGCAACCAACTTTTGGCTAACTCGTCATTAAGAACACTGAATAAATCTCTACTATCGGGCTGTGTAACAATTATCATAGCTTTACCGAATCAAATTCTCCTCCTCCTCCTCGAAGACGTTGAACATGAGCAACCATATTAGCGTAATTTATGGAATTTCCTATGGAATCTACGCTATTTGTATTGTTACCTATGTTCGGACTGTCTGAATCCGTATGATATTTATTCATATGTCTCTCCTGGATTCAGACAGCAATGTTGCTCAGCTTCTCATTAGTTTCTCCATGACGTCTTATCAAACTAGTACATGTACCAGAAGATGAACCAACGAGTGGAGTTTGTTGTAATGAAGGATTGGTTAGTGAATTCAAATTTGGAATTTGTCCGCCTTTCATTTCATCTAGTTGAGTATAAAATCATCAAAAGCCCATGTTCTATCAAACCGACTCTGTGTAGGAGGAGGAGTATTTTGTTGTGGTGGTTCTCGGTTAGCTGTAGCATATACGATGTTTGTCCATTTACATTCGCCCCATGAAACAAATGTGGCATCAACTCCAAATTATCAATCGGGCCTTTTCTATATTTTAAAACAATCATCCTAAATTCCTACAAGTAAAATAAAAAAAATTAATAAAACATCACGAAAAGTAAAATGCATGTACAAAATATCTTTACACAATCATTCCACCATTCCTCAGTGCCTATAACAGTTTGTCTATGATTATCCTTGCTAGCACCAGTTTTGTTGTGCAAACTTTCCCATTTAACCCATTTTCTTCTAAGACTATAGTATTTATGTCGGATTTTGATTTCGTCGATCGGTTCAACATAAGAAATGTTTTCTACAACTCAGTTGAACTTTTCCACTGTAACTTTGTGCACTCCATTTTTATTACTACCACATGCAATATATGCTTTTACAGCTCATTTTAACATAATCTAAGTAGCGTTGGACATTAAGTTATGTGGGCTTTTTCGGTTTGATATTCTGAAAATATGAAATCAAAAAACGATTCGAAAAATTATGAAAAATATATATAATGTATACACGAAAATAATATAGACAGAAGTATAAACATATACCTGAATAGCTTTTTGGATTGGTGGATAAAAAAATTATTTTGTTGGCTTGAAGGTGTGGAGGTAGAGTTGATGAAGGTGGATTATATAGAAGGGGAAGGAGAATGAAGGAGGATGAGTCGTTGGGAGGTAAACGGCCATACGCGTCAGATGCCAACGTATCTCCTACCTCTAACGGGCCTTTGGAGGGAGTGCACCTTTCGACTTGTCCAATGCATTGGACATGTTATGAACGATAACGAGCAAAAATAAGCTTGCAAACTATACCTAAGCATGGAGCAGCATTATTTGGCGAAGGACGCGATGAACATAATGGCACATGAAGGGAAGTAGAGGGTGGAGTGGCCAAGGTTTAGCTAATTATATTTCGAATCTGAAGCCTGATTTCCCCATTCATTATGAAGATAAAATTTCTGTTGCTTGTTAGACTTGTGGTTATTATATGAAATAACCATAATACCCGAGCAAAAGATATTAGTAAACTTGTTTTTTTGCAGGTAATGTTTTAATTCTACTGTCATATTTGTCATTTTTATATTTGCGTATTATTCTTCTTTTACTCTAAATCAGTTAGATTATAATTCTGCATTTTAGGCATGATTCAGTTTTAATTTTTTACACAAAACGCATGTGATAGACTCTTATGCCACTGCTAAGAGCATCCTAAATAGGGGTTCAGTCACTTGGTGACTGACCCCAATGGGGGGTTGGTGAGCCTATTTTTAGGCTCACCACTGACTACCAAGGTCGCTTTGGCAACCTTGGTAATCAGTGGTTCACCAGACATTAATAATGCCAGTTAATTTTCTAGCATTATTGATGTCGGGTAAATACAGGCACTGACAATTAAAAAATTACCTTTGCCAAGTTATTCAGCATTATTAATGTAGGATAACAAGCAAAGGTAATTTTATTATAAACCGTTATCTTTATTTGTTTTGAAATAAACGTTTTGTATAAAGTAAACAAGCTATTATTACTACAATGTCCAACATTATATGGTCATCTTTAGAGTTGCTAGTACTTGTGAAATCTTACATTAAGGATGAATATAGGAATGAACTGAAATTGTGTAGAGGTGTGTACGTAAGCCATGAAGGGTATTGGAACTTAGTGAATGAGGTTAAAAACAATCAAGATTGTACAAAGTGGGGCTTAACTTTGGAAACCAAAATAGCTTATAGTGAATTTATGGCAGCTTGCGATAAGTATTGCAAAATAATTCAGCAGGTTGAAGATGATAACGTATGTCAAGCAAATCTATCTACCTTTGATTCGCGTTATATACTGGAACACCAATCAGAATTCGTTGGTCATGAGGCATTCGAACTTTGATATAGCTGGCTTACACGTTTAGGTTAACTATGAATCACTTCCGTATGATGTTTTTCTATCCATGTGTCTTATTTGAATTTTCTATGTATTTCGCTATTTAAATACTGTATGTCTATCTCCTTAATTTTAAAGTCACCTCTTGATCTTTATAATTTATTTAACATATGACTTCTACTTAAAGATGTTAACATAATGATTAGATACATGATTTCAAATATCGAAATTCAACAGATGACTTCTACTTTGATGAAATGAAAATTGAAAGATGCATAGAAAAGAGAAAGATATACAGACTAAATCTAGTTAATCCTGATGTGGACAAACATCTAGGTTGAACGAGTACAAAGACAATAGCCATGATGCATAACATCACTGAGTTGATTACGATGCCTCCTGATCTCTTCTTCCAATTCCAAAGTGTAAGTAATATCCAGAGAAGAGAATCAGTCATCTATACAATGTCCAAATTCGCATCCATTGGGATAAAGTGGACAGCGGCAGTATCGACGACCAACATTATCTGTAACAACCCGCATATTTGTCAATATTTTATTTGAATACTTTATCGTTAGTCGGGTGTTAGTCCGAAAAACTACTTTTTGCATACGGTCAAATTAGGACTCGAGACCACCTCCATTGAGTTCAAAATGACGTTTGCGATCTTTTTGAGTGTAAACTTCGATATGTTTGGAGATAGTGAAATTTTCGTCACTTTTTGCTTGGAGCTTTGGTTTGGGCTGAACCATTTGTTAACTCAGTCCTAACCCCCTCTCCTCTTCACCACTTCATCAAACACTTCAAGCTTTATCAAAAATGGTGGAGGGAATGGGAAATTAAAATTCCAAGCTCAAGTTCTTTAGCAAATTCAACATCTAACTCCAAATTCAAAGTGAAGACATTGATTCGAGCTTGTGGTTGATCCTTGCTTTGCTCCCGAGCTTCATCTTCATCAAATTCCGTGAAAAGGTGAGACTTTTAATCTCACATCTTTCCTATAACTGTCATTGGGTTGTTGGGAATGATTCCCTATTATTTTAGCATGCACGATTGCTTTTGGTTTGGATCGACTAGGCGAGAAACTCTTATTTTCAGTGTTTTTGGCAAAATCTGGCCCTAGGTCCCTCTGGCCTCGATAGGTCGTTCGCGTGTAAAACTCGTAGGTCGCTCGAGTGGAAGAGTCTTCGCCTGCAAATAGCTCGTCCTGGCCTTAAGTCGCTCGCTGGGTCGTAGGTCGCGTGGCTTTAGGTCGCTCGCCTTTAGGTCGTTTGACCTATTTCTCCTTTAGGTCGTTTGACCTATTTTGCCTTAGGTCGTAGGTCGCTCGGCATTGCTTTAGGTCGTAGGTCGCTCGGCTTGCTTTTGTCATTAGGTCGCTCGGCTTTGTTAGAAACGATAAGTCGCTCGCCTTTTAACTATAGGTCGCATGACCCCTTAGGTCGCTTGACCCTATAGGTCGCTTGACCAACCTGCAATCCTTACTTCCTTTAGGTCGCTCGACCTCTCCACCTATAGGTCGCTAGCCTTGTTGCTTTGGTATGTCGCTCGGTCACGTCAAAAGATAGGTCGCGCCCGTTAGGTCGCTCGCAACTTGACCCTGTTAGGTCGCTCATCACCGTACTTTGATAGGTCGCTAGACCCCAACCACATTAGGTCGCATGGCCTTGAATTCTTTAGGTCGCTCGGCACTTGATACCACTAGGTCGTTTGACCTGTTCTTCTGCTAGGTCGCACGGCAGTCTACCCTTAGGTCGTTCGACCTATTTGACTTAAAGTTTTTTGCATTTTAATTCGACCACGTTAGGTCGCAAGTATATTCCTACTTTGATGGTTTTGGGATTGATTTCTTTGGACTTTACTCACGTCTTCGAACGTGAATTTATGTGATTCGATTTGTTTCAACAATCGTTTTGTGACTTGTCACTTTAAAGATATGAAGGTTTCAATACTAGTATTAAATATCAAAACTCTTTCATCAAAGCGATTTCAACACTATTTTAAATATCAAAAGTTCGTTTTCTCAAACCGATTTCCAATCTACTAGTATATACAAGCCTTTACTTCACTCGGATGAGAAATCGACTTAAACGACATAGTAAAACGAGTGGTATGAAACGCTTGCGTTCACTTCGTCGGTTAGCTCTTGGACTTGTTCGATTGAACCCTTTTGTGACAATTTCCTAGTGGAGATCTACAGTTTGTTCGTAAATATTTAAGTTAAGCTAGTGGTTATGGGACATGAAGCTAAACTTATATATTTACTGGCTTAGTGTAATTGACACTTCTTATGATCATGACGATCATTTTTTTGTGATTTAGACTAGCGATTGAGCGATGTCTCTTTGTCTGTGAGGGAGACTAGACCTCGCTTTTGTGATGTTTCGCCATCACATATATGGGGTAGCACCCCATGGTCTTCGGGCCATTTCTGTGTGGAAATTTAATGGATAGCTTCCATGAGATAGCTTCTCGTTCATGTGTTATACGCGTTGGTGAGTTTTCATGCTCCCGTTCATGTGTTAGGCCTTTCTCCCCTTTTTATGTGTTTTTCTGGATTTCTTGCGATGATTTCTGGAATTTGTGCTTCACCAGTTTTCATGATTTTCATTGATATGATATCAGTTTTTGTGCATTGGTGAATTTATG
This sequence comes from Allium fistulosum, assembly GCA_030737815.1. Taxonomy (NCBI): domain Eukaryota; kingdom Viridiplantae; phylum Streptophyta; class Magnoliopsida; order Asparagales; family Amaryllidaceae; genus Allium; species Allium fistulosum. The sequence continues at coordinate 95,112,167 of CM060905.1, forward strand.
TGTTATTGACTTGTTATGAATACAAGTTTAGGGTATGATACCCTATTTTATCTTTGAGAAGATTCTTGTGATATTGATTGATCTTTTGTTGATTATCATTTACATACTTATAGTAGTATGCCGTTATGGTTGTTACATGTTCATGCCATATTATTTATCCTATACCTTATCATCTGATATTTATAGCTAGACTGATCCGTTTATTATTTTCTTATAAATAATACTCGGGTCAGACCGAGATGTTACAGGCGCTTCTGCTTGACTTCTCTTCAGGATTATTCTGACTTTTGGCTAACTACATAGATTCGTAGTTTTTGGATGTACACATTTGAGATATAGACTCTATGTTGTGTACTTATTCTTTTGTATAACACGTGATGCTATTCTTTTGTATTATCGTGGATCTTTCTGACCACTACTCTGATGTACACTTTCATGTGTTATATATTTATTCATATCTTCTTCCGCCTTTGTGATATGGATGTCTGTGACTGATTTATGTTATGATTATTTCTATGTTTGTTTCCGAAGATTATATATAGCCACCGTGTGATAGCTTTATGTTTGTATCGGTATGTCGGATTTCCTCTTTAAAAGATATGCATTCTATTCTATCGGACATATCGGTGCTCGCACAAAGAAGTTACATGGATGGTCACTCCTCCACAGCCTTATTCTCCGTGCTAATTGACAGCACTACATCGTAGTGTTCTTGGTTAGCGTGGGTATAGAGGTGGGGCGTCACAGCTTGGTATCAGAGGCAAACTTTGGAACAATGTAGAATAACTTAACAAGGATCATCGTCCTAAGTCCACCTTAGGAGTTGTGTTTCAGGATTTAGCTCGAGTCTTCGAACCGATTCATCCTGTTTTCTTTATGATTCCTTGTTTCCTCTATCAAGATTGCTTGATATTCATTTGGTGAATAACCTTTTTCTTCTTCTCTCTTTCTTAAAGAAGAGAATGTCTAGACCAGGTCGTCCCAGAGCTGGACCATCTACTGTCCCTCCCCCGGATGGAGTTTTTATGACCGCTCAACAGCTTCTTGATTTAGTAAAGAATGCTCGAGCAGCTGGTCCTAATCAGGAACCTACTCATCCTAAGTCTGGATTTGCACGTTTGTGCAACGATTATACCAACTTGGGTGGGAAACCATTCAAGGGTTCTGAAACTATTATCGAGGTCCAGGCTTGGTTAAGAACATGCAATAGAATCTTTTCTCGCATGAATCTTGTTGATTTTCACCGTGTTCAGGTGGCCTCCAGTATGCTCCAAGAGAGAGCATTGGATTGGTACGAACTTCTTATTTCTGAGATTAATGAAGCGGATCTCACCTGGGAGCAATTCCGGGAACGCTTCGAATTAAAATTCGTACCAAAAGCAGAGAAAGTGACATTGGCTCATCGTTTCATAGACCTTGTTCAAGGTGCATCCTCTGTGATAGATTATGTCGCATCCTTCGAGTCACTGTCTAAATATGGGGTTGAATACATCAACACCCCATTGAAGAAGAACCAAAGATTCGTCTATGGCTTAAACAAGAATCTCAAGAAGCCATTACTTCTTAAATTAGAAGTTTCTTTCGATCAACTGATTGATATAGCTCTTCGTCTTGAAGAGGCTAACAAGGACAGTGATGTTGAAGTGGTGGCTGCCAAACCAAACTTCAACAACAAGAAAAGACCTAACAAGTTCAAAGGTCCTTATCCCAACAAAAAGGATAAACAAGCAACTCCTGCTGCAAAGACATTTTCCCCCAGTGATAAGAAATGCTTCAACTGTGGTGCTAAGGGCCATTTTTCGAACAAGTGTTCAAAGCCCCGCTCTTGCCGCTATTGTAAAAGTCCAGATCATTTTATGCACCAATGCCCTAAGCTTCAAGAGAAGGAGGGAAAGTTAAACGTTGCTCAAGCCCCTGGCAACACATCTCGCAGTCAAGGTATGTCTCATTCTGTCCTTGATGGCATTATTTTATTTCATGATCAACCTATTAGAGTTCTCTTTGATATGGGTGCATCCCATTCTTTTATATCAAAGGAACTTGTCGATACTTTTTCTTTAAGTGTTGTTGCTTTAATGACTTCTTTAAGAATTGCGAATCCGGTTGGTGGATCTGCAACTCTTAGTTTACTTTGTAAAGACGTGGAGATTATTTTGTGTGATTTTTCTTTCCTAGCCGATTTGCATGTCATGCGTTACTTAGGCTTTGGAATGATTTTGGGTATGGATTGGCTTACTCGTTATGAAGCTCATATCCTATGTCCTGAGCAGACTATTTATCTCCGACATCCGCAATCTGTTAACCAGATTTCTATTATTCTTAAAGATTCGAATTCCGCTTTGGTTGCATCTTTATATTCTTTAAATCCTCGTGATAATGATAATGATGATGAGGAAGATGTCATTTCTCTTATTCGCGTCGTTCGTGAATTTTCCGACATCTTTGAGCCCGTTTTAGGATTACCACCTAAACGAGAAATTGAGTTCAAAATTAATCTTATACCTGGAGCTCAACCTATTACTCGTCCTCCTTATCGCATGTCTAATAAGGAGAATGAAGAGATGCGCAAACAATTATCCGAGTTAGAGACGAAGCAACTTATTTGCTCTAGTTCCTCGCCTTGGGGAGCTTCAGCTATTTTCGTAAGTAAGTCCGACGGTACACTTAGGCTTTGCGTCGACTACCGCATGCTTAATGATCTTACTATTAAGAATAATTATCCATTGCCTCGGATTGATGATCTGTTTGATCAACTTAGTGGTGCTAGAGTCTTTTCACAATTGGACTTGGCTACCGGTTTCCATCAGCTTCGTATTGCAGAGGATATTATTCCTTTGACTTCGTTCCGTACTCGATATAGATCTTATGAATGGCTCGTTATGCCATTTGGTTTAACGAATGCTCCAGCTTACTTCGTTGACCTCATGAATCGAGTCTTCAAAGATTTCCTCGATCGGTTTGTTCTCATCTTTATTGATGATATTCTTGTGTATTCTAAAATCGAGGAGGAACATGAAAAGCATCTTCGAATTGTATTGGAAACTCTTAGGAGTAATCAATTAAAGGCAAAATTTTCTAAATGCCATTTTTGGCAATCTAGTGTGAAGTTTCTCGGTCATATTATTTCTGAATCCGGAATATCAGTGGATCCTTCAAAGATTGAAGCGATTCAGAATTGGAAGAGACCGGAGAGCGTGACTGAAATCCGTAGCTTTCTCGGATTAGCAGGTTATTACCGCCGTTTTATAAAAGACTTTTCTAAGATTGCCGTGCCTCTTACTGGCTTAACAAAGAAAGGTGTTAAATACATTTGGTCGGACAAATGTGAAATTTCTTTTTAGAAATTAAAAGAACTCCTTTCTGATGCTCCTGTTCTTGTTATTCCCGAAGGGAATCAAGATTTTGTTGTCTATACCGATGCTAGTCGCGTTGGTTTGGGTGCCGTTCTTATGCAAAAAGAACGTGTTATTGCTTATGCTTCTAGACAATTGAAGCCGGCCGAGACTAGATATGCCACACATGATTTAGAACTCGCGGCAATCGTTTTCGCCCTTCGAATTTGGCGACATTATCTTTTGGGAGAAAAGTTTATACTTTATACTGATCATAAGTCTTTGAAATATTTATTTTCTCAAAAAGAACTTAATTTGCGTCAACAGCGTTGGCTCGAGTTCCTTGCCTCTTATGACCTCGATATTATTTATACTCCCGGAAAGGGAAATCGAATTGCCGATGCACTCAGTCGCAAGCAACAAGCGGTTGTTTCCATGATGATATCTGAATGGAACGATCTCAAACTTTTATCCACTTGTGAAATTCGAGATTGTGTTTCCGATTTATGTTCATCTCTTGTTTTATGTAGCCTTGAGGCTCATCCTTCTATTTTAGACCGCATTCTTGAAGCTCAAATGCTAGATTCTGAATTGGCTTTGCTTAGCCAAAACCTTAAGGATAAAACCGATATTGAAGTCTTGAAAGACTTCGATATTGATTCCCGTGGCGGCATTCGAAAATTTGGTAGGCTTATCGTACCAAGTATTAGTGATCTTCGTAAAGATATACTAGAAGATTCGCATCGTTCCAAGTATTCCATTCATCCCGGTAGTAGTAAAATGTACGCTGATATGAAGCGACTTTATTATTGAGAGGGAATGAAATCGGATATCGCTAACTTTGTTAAGCGTTGCATGACTTGCCAACTTGTTAAGGCTGAACATCAAAGGCCTGGTGGGTTATTGCAACCATTGAAAATTCCAGTTTGGAAGTGGGATCAAATTTACATGGATTTTATTGATGGACTTCCCCGTTCTCGTTCGGGTCATAATAGTTTATGGGTGATCGTCGACAGACTTACTAAATCTGCCCATTTTATTCCCGTTCGGTCGAACCGAACCGTTCCTCTTCTGGCCAAACTCTTTATTAAAGAAATTGTTAAATTTCATGGAGTTCCTACTTCTATAGTTAGTGATCGTGATCCATTATTTACTAGTGGATTTTGGAAGAGTCTTCAAAAAGCTTTGGGAACGAAGCTTAATTTTAGCACCGCTTATCACCCCCGGTCCGATGGAAAAACTGAGCGTGTGAATCAAACACTTGAAGATCTTCTTCGTGCTTGTGTTCTTGACTTTGGAGGGAGTTGGGAAGATCATATTTCACTTGTTGAATTTTCCTATAATAACAGCTTCCAATCTAGTATTGGTATGGCTCCTTTCGAGGCACTCTATGGAAGGCCATGCCGATCTCCTTCTTGTTGGCTTGAGGCCGGTGAGAAGCTGGTCTTAGATCCAGATTTTATTCGGGATTCCACAGAAAAGATTGAACTTATTCGACATAGGATGAAAGAAGCCCAGAGTAGACAAAAATCCTATGCCGATAATCGAAGAAGGAAACTAGAATTTTCTGTTGGTGATCTTGTATTTATTCATGTTTCACCTATGAAGGGTGTGGTACGTTTCAGTCGATCGGGAAAGTTAGTGCCTCGATATACTGGGCCATTTCCTATCACTGAATGTATTGGTTCCATGGCTTATCGCCTTTCATTACCGGCTTAGTTTTCTGCTATGCATGACGTGTTTCACGTTTCTCAATTACGGGAGTGCCTCCGGGATTCCGATTCTATTCTTGAGCCCGGTGTTGTGGAAGAGATTGAAGTTTCGCCTAATTTAACTTATGAGCGGCAGCCTGTTCGAATTATTGCTTCGGAGATCAAACGACTTCGAAATAAAGATGTTCCGCTTGTTAAAGTTCAATGGTCCTCTAATCCTAAGGACTGCTCTTGGGAAACTAGAGAATTCATCGAGCAGACACATCCGGAATTACTTTCTCATGCTATTTGAGGTAAACTTCTTATTTCAAATTTCTTTTGTGTTAATATGCATTTATGGTTGTTACTTTTTATTTTTCGTCTTATATATTGCGAGGACGCAATTTCTTTAAGGAGGGGAGTCTGTAACAACCCACATATTTGTCAATATTTTATTTGAATACTTTATCGTTAGTTGGGTGTTAGTCCGAAAAGCTACTTTTTGCATACGGTCAAATTAGGACTCGAGACCACCTCCATTGAGTTCAAAATGACGTTTGCGATCTTTTTGAGTGTAAACTTCGATATGTTTGGAGATAGTGAAATTTTCGTCACTTTTTGCTTGGAGCTTTGGTTTGGGCTGAACCATTTGTTAACTCAGTCCCAACCCCCTCTCCTCTTCACCACTTCATCAAACACTTCAAGCTTTATCAAAAATGGTGGAGGGAATGGGAAATTAAAATTCCAATCTCAAGTTCTTTAGCAAATTCAACATCTAACTCCAAATTCAAAGTGAAGACATTGATTCAAGCTTGTGGTTGATCCTTGCTTTTCTCCCGAGCTTCATCTTCATCAAATTCCATGAAAAGGTGAGATTTTTAATCTCACATCTTGCCTATAACTATCATTGGGTTGTTGGGAATGATTCCCTATCATTTTAGCATGCACGATTGCTTTTGGTTTGGATCGACTAGGCGAGAAACTCTTATTTTTAGTGGTTTTGGCAAAATCTGGCCCTAGGTCGCTCTGGCCTCGATAGGTCGTTCGCATGTAAAACTCGTAGGTCGCTCGAGTGGAAGAGTCTTTGCCTGCAAATAGCTCGTCCTGGCCTTAAGTCGCTCGCTGGGTCGTAGGTCGTAGGTCGCGTGGCTTTAGGTCGCTCGCCTTTAGGTCGTTTGACCTGTTTCGCCTTTAGGTCGTTTGACCTGTTTTTCCTTAGGTCGTAGGACGCTCGGCATTGCTTTAGGTCGTAGGTCGCTCGGCTTGCTTTTGTCATTAGGTCGCTCGGCTTTGTTAGAAACGATAAGTCGCTCGCCTTTTAACTATAGGTCGCATGATCCCTTAGGTCGCTTGACCCTATAGGTCGCTTGACCAACCTGCAATCCTTACTTCCTTTAGGTCGCTCGACCTCTCCACCTATAGGTCGCTAGCCCTGTTGCTTTGGTATGTCGCTCGATCACGTCAAAAGATAGGTCGCGCCCGTTAGGTCGCTCACAACTTGACCCTGTTAGGTCGCTCGTTACCGTACTTCGATAGGTCGCTAGACCCCAACCACATTAGGTCGCATGACCTTGAATTCTTTAGGTCGCTCGGCACTTGATACCACTAGGTCGTTTGACCTGTTCTTCTGCTAGGTTGCACGGCAGTCTACCCTTAGGTTGTTCGACCTATTTGACTTAAAGTTTTTTGCATTTTAATTCGACCACGTTAGGTCGCAAGTATATTCCTACTTTGATGGTTTTGGGATTGATTTCTTTGGACTTTACTCACGTCTTCGAACGTGAATTTATGTGATTCGATTTGTTTCAACAATCGTTTTGTTACTTGTCACTTTAAAGATACGAAGGTTTCAATACTAGTAGTAAATATCAAAACTCTTTCATCAAAGCGATTTCAACACTATTTTAAATATCAAAAGTTCGTTTTCTCAAACCGATTTCCAATCTACTAGTATATACAAGCCTTTACTTCACTCGGATGAGAAATCGACTTAAACGACATAGTAAAACGAGTGGTATGAAACGCTTGCGTTCACTTCGTCGGTTAGCTCTTGGACTTGTTCGATTGAACCCTTTTGTGACAATTTCCTAGTGGAGATCTACAGTTTGTTCGTAAATATTTAAGTTAAGCTAGTGGTTATGGGACATGAAGCTAAACTTATATATTTACTGGCTTAGTGTAATTGACACTTCTTATGATCATGACGATCATTTTTTTGTGATTTAGACTAGCGATTGAGCGATGTCTCTTTGTCTGTGAGGGAGACTAGACCCCGCTTTTGTGATGTTTCGCCATCACATATATGGGGTAGCACCCCATGGTCTTCGGGCCATTTCTGTGTGGAAATTTAATGGATAGCTTCCATGAGATAGCTTCTCGTTCATGTGTTATACGCGTTGGTGAGTTTTCATGCTCCCGTTCATGTGTTAGGCCTTTCTCCCCTTTTTATGTGTTTTTCTGGATTTCTTGCGATGATTTCTGGAATTTGTGCTTCACCAGTTTTCATGATTTTCATTGATATGATATCAGTTTTTGTGCATTGGTGAATTTATGTGTTATTGACTTGTTATGAATACAAGTTTAGGGTATGATACCCTATTTTATCTTTGAGAAGATTCTTGTGATATTGATTGATCTTTTGTTGATTATCATTTACATACTTATAGTAGTATGCCGTTATGGTTGTTACATGTTCATGCCATATTATTTATCCTATACCTTATCATCTGATATTTATAGCTAGACTGATCCGTTTATTATTTTCTTATAAATAATACTCGGGTCAGACCGAGATGTTACAGGCGCTTCTGCTTGACTTCTCTTCAGGATTATTCTGACTTTTGGCTAACTACATAGATTCGTAGTTTTTGGATGTACACATTTGAGATATAGACTCTATGTTGTGTACTTATTCTTTTGTATAACACGTGATGCTATTCTTTTGTATTATCGTGGATCTTTCTAACCACTACTCTGATGTACACTTTCATGTGTTATATATTTATTCATATCTTCTTCCGCCTTTGTGATATGGATGTCTGTGACTGATTTATGTTATGATTATTTCTATGTTTGTTTCCGAAGATTATATATAGCCACCGTGTGATAGCTTTATGTTTGTATCGGTATGTCGGATTTCCTCCTTAAAAGATATGCATTCTATTCTATCTGACATATCGATGCTCGCACAAAGAAGTTACATGGATGGTCGCTCCTCCACAGCCTTATTCTCCGTGCTAATTGACAGCACTACATCGTAGTGTTCTTGGTTAGCGTGGGTATAGAGGTGGGGCGTCACATTATCCCTATATCGGATGTCTACAATTGGTGATTCAAAACCACAGAAGCACGTAACATTTGCGGATTGTACCTCATCTACTTCAACCGCATTTGTACTTGTGGTATTACCTGATGTAACTCTTGTGTAGGGTGGATAAGTAGTTGTTGTTGATGGTCTATTTGCAGTTGTTGCATCCCCGATTCAAGTTCTCTTTATCGCATACCCTCATAATGTCGTTCTTTCATTTTAATATACCATTTGGTAGGGGTCTAGGTGGAAATGGATTAGGATTTGATGGTCCATACAAATGATTGGTATAATTGTTTGATTCTGCATAAGAAATAGACATCTTAAGAGTTAGTGGTTTAAAGTTGTAGAATGAACTCCAATATTATATTTAAGAGGTATTTATAATGAAAATAAACTTTTACACAAATGTTTACACCCTAAACCATGCTGCTCTATGAACCATGCTATAGTGTAAAGCTGGAATCTTTTCAGTGATCGATCGCATCGCTCCCCGAACCTTATTGCTTTCAGTCATACGTTATAGTGTAAAACTGGAATCTTTTTAGTGGTCGATCGCATCACTCAAATAAGCATGCTGCTTTCTATCAAACTGTACAATATACAACTGGAATCTTCTTTGTGATCGATCACTCCACTACAATAACGTGCTGCTTTCTGTTGAACTCTACAATGTACAGTTGGAATCTTTTCGGTAATTGATCACATCACAGTGTATAGCCGGAAACTTTTATACTTATAAACGTATTGTATAGAATAGATATACTTACAGAATAATCGCATGGAATAAAATCATATGAAGATTTGAATGTGTTGTATAGAATAGGTATGCTTTTTTTGTTTGCTGTAGTACCATAAATATCGCATAGTAAGTGAGTATGAGTGGATAATTTTGATTGTCGTCTTCTTGTTCACGATGTTTGCATCAATGATTTATTCTATGGTTGATGATTTCATTAAATTTCAATAATGAGCTCAATTGGATCGCATCACTACAGTTTAAAGCTGGAATATTTCCAACAATCGATTAAATAACACCCATAATTATGCTGCTTTCTGTCATATGCTATAGTGTAAAGTTGGAATTTTTTTAGCGATCAAATCACATCACTGCTTGAATTAATGCTGCTTTCTGCCATGACCTACATAACCTGATTGGAATCTTTCGAGTTATGGATAAAACTAACAATAAACAATTCAAATAAACATTTAATTATAATTGTCATAAATGCGGTTTGCCAGAATGACATCATCCAATTTAGTTTCTGTCAAATATATCAGTATAACAATGTCGAACACAAACTCGGATAACATTCCACTTATCAATGGTTTTTATAACCTAAAAAATGAATAAGTTCAAAGTAGAAGAGTCTGTTGTGAATGTAGAGTTGAAGCGGTCATACTCATTTTCAAAACACGCGAAAATGCAGGTCAAAGATATTTTGCATATGTGTATAATTGGAATGGATGTGGCTACTTCCAGTGAATTGATCCACAACTCTGTCAACGAGGAAGAGAGTATGCATATAAAATGCAATCGACAGTGAGAAGATTAGAACTTCTACTTAATAGTTGTGCCTAGTATGTGTGCTTAGTAGTATGCTTCGTAGGTAGTTATGGTCCTTGTTTGTGTTTCTAGTATCATGTATTTTACGTAATCATTATTATATTTTGGATGATTACCATGATGTATCCGTTTTTGAAAAAGTCAGCATTAGTATGTATTTTAATTTATCCCTTCGATACATTCTTCTAAACTCAAATGCAACAACAATTCATAATAAGTAAATTCATACAATGACGTTACAACAACTGCAATCAGTACAACGTTACAACACTGAAAATAAGTACATAATAAAAAATTCCATAGTATTAAACCATTACCTACAAAATGATGAAAATGTTACAATAGTTCGTTACGCAAATCTCTATGAGTCTCGGATCTCCGATTTCCATAACTCTATGAATTTACCGTGCAAAAGTGCTTGGTTCTTTATAAGGATGACTCTCAAAACCGCGTGCTAGTTCTGGATAATTATGCAGCTATAATTTATAACCACCGTTTCTTTTCTTCAACAATCATGTTGTGAAGTATTATATAACAGTACATAATGTCAGATATCACTTCAAAGCCATGGTAGTACACCTCTTTTCTTAAAATTTGGAACCAACCTTGTAGAACCCTGAAAGCACGCTAAACGTATTTTCTTAAACTAGCTTGTTGTATTGTAAATTTGTGCTCCTTCTTATTACGAGACTTTTTAAAACCTTTGACCAAATTTTTTCAAGTCGGATATATTCTATCTCCAAGGTAGTATCCTGTGTTGTGTTGTACATCCCCTATCATGTAATTACAAGCTAGTGTTGTATCGTTAGATAAGGAGCTAAACAAGTAAGACTGATGTAGAACACTAATGTCGTTAAAAGACCCTGGTATATCCAAAAAAAGTGTGCTATATACATAAATCAAATGAAGCTACAATATCCAAAATCATTGTTGCCTTATGGCAATGTCTAGTATATTGTTCTTGCATTGCAACTGGATGATTTTTCCAACGCTAATGCATACAATCTAAGCTACCTAATATACCTGAAAATCCATTTTATTCACCCATAGCCCATAGTTGATTGATTTCATTATCGTTCGGTGCTCTAAGATACTCCGTATCAAATGCTAGAATGATAGTTTTACAAAATTCTTTTAGGCATTCATTGGTAGTAGAATCTCTAATTCGGACGTACTCGTCTTACCTATCAGCGATTTCCCCATACGCTAACATTCGTAAGGCACTTATCATTTTTTGATGCGGCAAAAGACTCAATTGATCACAAGTATTTCGTCGTTGTGTGAAATATAAGTTTATCCTCGCCAACCGTGACATGACTTACTCAAATATGTTTTTGGACATTTAATACCTTAATCTGGACTTCCCAATGTCAAAACATAGATCGTTGTTAAAGTAATCTAACATAATTTAATCATGCTTCGATTGATAATCTCTTTTCTTTCTCATATATTTACATCCCATAACACTACCATCTTATTCGGAAGATTCCTCTATTTGCTGTAATTGAATAAGTTACTTTGTTTTGGATGCTAGTGCTTGTTGTTGAGAAACTTCTTGTGCATAATTATCACCCAAATTTGATGAAGAGGAAGAAGAGAAGCAAACAATCTTTTTATTGGATTCATGTTTGTTTGATCGGTGTTTTGAGCAGAGTGGAAGAGTAGAAAGCTTAGAGAAAACTAAATATATTGGTTGTTTTTTGGGAAGAAGTAAAATGAGTTAGGAACTTGTTGGTTTGGAGAAAGAGGGAGAGTAGCTGGCTAAAGGAAGAGGCTAGCTATGCAACATTTATAATGCCAGATAAACTGACGGATTTGATTTGGCAAAATCCCCCAAGCGGATTGTCATGTAGGGGAGTTTAATTTTCTTTATTCTTATTCGACCTTATAAATGCCGAATAAACTGTTATTTTTTTCACCGTTGGCAATGGTGACCGACCGCCTTGTAAGGAATGCTCTAACGAGTCTACTTTATTCATTGTAGGAATGAAATGAATTTTGGACCTACAAACATTCAATATTATTAGGGACTATCACTATAGGTAGGTGATACCCAACAAGCTGACCCGTAAAGTATGCCCTATGATATAGAGTAATGGGTTCGATTTTGGGTGCACAGGAAGCAGGTGCTTGTTCAAATTCAGTAATAAAGGAGTTGACACTGAAGGTGCCGGAATCAGAAAAGGGACGACTTTGACAGAAATGGCATCATGCAGATTCCTTTTCTATTTTCCATTATTTATTACTTATTATTTAACATGCCCTAATTTTTGTTTTGTTTTTGTATGATTGATGAAATTTTTATAATGCGGTATTCAACTATATGGGAATGTTAGCGGTTGAAGGCACAAACGAGAAAATGGAATCATTTTTGCTATTGTTAGCAACATCAGAAAGCAAATTACCAAAAATCGAAGGACTATTGAGAGTAGATGCATAATATATAGTTGAGGATGCAAATGAAAGAACAGCCATTGATAGAGCATCAAGCGAAGATGTTAAAAACTTCATTCTAGGATTTTCTGTTAAAAGTGTATGGTCTAGTTTTGTACCAATTTTTCCAAATTATATTTGATTTCTTATATCAGGAATGGTTCACGGCAAACATCTATGTTTATAATTCTATGGTTGGTCATCTATATTCAAATTTTTGTTGCATCCTTCATCTTAGTAGTATATTTGGCTCAAAATCAAAATATTCTCCTTATTTTAGCTGATGGTTAGTCTTCATTTATAATTTTATGGTTGTTCTTAAATGGCTACGTGGAGAATGAGGTTTCATATGTTGGGTTCATGCTTTCTATAAGAAACCAAAATAGGTGTTGTATAGAGAATGAAACAAATAAAGAATGTGTGGTTGTGAGTGGCATAGCTATGTATGCGATGTGTATGTGTGTGAAGGGATTTAGGAGTGGGCAGGCGCTTACATGGCATATGAAATGTCATACCAATAAAGAATTGGTGTTATATATGGACAAGGAGACGTCTTCTATTGATTTGGAATTGAAGATGGGAAGGTATAATTTGTGTATACGGCCATTACCAACAACGGACGTGTTCACTTCTCTTCTCTCTCTTACTTTTGCATTGAACGAACCAGTTACGCATCAAGGTAACCTTAAAACCAGCCACCAAACTAGTTTTAAAAAAATTACATAAAATGAAACGGCAAAAACTTTGTTGTTTTACTTTATAAATTAAATAAAATGGCAAAGTATTTGCCTTTATTGCCGTTTCATTCAATTACTTGCAAATATAGGTTAAAATGGCAAAGTATTTGTCGATTTATTTAAAATGACAAATACCCTATATTTGCAATAAAACAACAAAATCTTTTCCGTTTAAAATATTAGTCTTCTGTTTACTGAAACAGCTATGAAATCACCTAAAACTAGCTATGGCTAACTGAACAAGCCACGCCAGGTTGCGTGGTGGTTAGTTTTTCAATAGAACAAGTCATTGTTGGTTGTGCTCTAGCTTTACTACATGTACTACAGGTGCAAAAGTCTACATATTGTGTCATACAAAATAGGATGTAAGTAATGAAATTATACGTATGCTTTCTACATTATTTAGCTTGATCAATATCATACTATATGATATAATGTGTTTTATGTAACATCCCACACTTTGAAACTTGAAAATGACCACTGATGATGCTGCAATTATAACACTAGAATTATTTTCAAGCAATAGAAGTAAGTTCCTTATATTTATAAACAATTTAAGTAAACATAGCAGTTAAGCATTTTCATTACACATAACATGTCTCCAAATTTATTACATACATCGCTTTCAAATTAACCTCAAAGTCCCACTGAGGGGTCAAATAATAGTAGAAAATAATACAGTAAAGAGTTAGGTCAACATATGATGATGTTGTTTGAACTCATAAAACAGCGGAAATAACATTCTTTATTAGCTAACAAAGCCTCCCGCTTCGTCTTCAATATGTATCCTGCGTCTCTTTGTATAAGCCTGCCTAAAATCATAAACTCGGCTTACTCAAATGAGTATCCATGAGTTTATGAGAAAAACAATAATAAAAATACGGGTCACACCTAAAATACAGTATGAATAATACGTACCTAAAACAAACATATAGTGAAACCACGCCATACAACACAGAACGTCACGTCGGTGTTCACAAAACAGTATACATTAACTACTGCACATCACAAGTAAGAATCATATTTATTTACCCTCGAAATTCCCTTTTAGTTTCCCCATTTTGACCCTATGCAGTTTTCATGTTCGCAGAACTGTCCTCAAACATTATCTACGGAAGTGCGTCCTATGCAATTTCGCCTTACACATTCGCGCCGCTCAATACATTTTAGCGCTGTACACTGCAAAGACCCACCATATGCAGTTTCAATTTGTTTACTTGTTCTCACTACAAAGACTCATTAGTCACATGCAGTTTTATCTTATTTGATTCTTTAATTTATACTGCAAAGACCCAGCCACATGCAGTTCCTTAAACTTAACTAGCACTGCAAAGATTCAGCCACATGCAGTTCTCATTAATTTAATTTATATTGCAAAGGAACATCTACATGCAGTTTCTGTTTACTTAACTTGTACCACAAAGATTCAGTCACATGCGGCTTTCATTAATTTAATTTATACTACAAAGAACAGTCACACACATTTGAACATCCCATATCCTTTTGAAGTTGAATGCCTCTCCTCATCTAACCTAGATGTGCATTGGAGTGAGCATCCTCATCCATCTTTAATAACTCTTCCTAACCCAACCCTCAATGTAGGTCCTTTCCTACTTAGAAAATTTTAAGCTCCCTGAGCTCTACCTAAATATCCTATATTAGGTTTGGCTTCATCTCACCTTAGCGTTGTACAACCCTGTTTTTGCTCTTTAGTGCGGCATGGTATGTCGCTTCATATTGTGGTGCAACTCTCATTCATACTCAACCATATTGTGGCGCAACATAGTTCTTCCATATGGCGGCGCCGTAGGCCTCCTTGCCCATTCCGCTTATGGCATAGTTCTTTACATGCGTCTTTAAATCTTAAGGCCCCCATCTATATTTAGCTCAATGACACAATATTACTCAACACGGTATTGACCTCCCCCGAAGGTCAATGAGCTCCTATGGCAAATCACTTTCCCAGTCTTCTATATGCAGTTCTCTCTTTTTAAATGTCAAGCCGCCGTGTCAACTCCATACCAGACAAAGTCTGTTACTGCCTTTGCATGTGTCACCATCTGATACGTTACGTCTCCACTTTCTATTATTAACGGTGTCATTTATTTATATTTTCAGCTTTTATATGGATCCGGTCTCCTATTTATATAGCACTTGTTTCTTATTGTATTTATAAATTACAAATTCATGTGCAGATCCCTTCTCCCCAACATAGTTTCCCATCTCATACTAGATTATTTTCAGCATAGAAAACCTTATAAAAATTCCAGAAAATTCTTGAATAACTCCTTTAACACGCTTTATTTTTTATTTCTATTTTACAGATATTTTATTTATTTATTTTATAGGTATTTTCCTTCAGAAATTCATAATAACTTATTTTTATGTTAAAAATTTCTCAACGTAAAAAATAATTTCTAAAATCATGTTTAGAACATCATATTGAATTTTCATAGCATTTCGAAATCATTAGAGTAAGAAAATACATCTAAACATCCAATGTTCTTTTTTTCCCAAAACATTCATTAAAACCATATTTGCCTCTTTTAAACACTAAACAATACGAACCCCATCTTATTAATTTACAACCAAAATCAACATATTAAAGTAGTGAAAACTGAAAAGGGTTAAGTATTAGTCACATAGATTTTTGAAATATATTATTTCACTACAACAAAGGCAGCGTATAGCGACGGAAAAAATACGTCGGCGGCCGTCGCTAGCCGTCGCTAGCCGTCGCTATTCAATCCGTTGCCATCAGGAAAAGCAACGGCAGAAGCGACGGCTCCGTCGCTAAGATAGCGACGACAAGCGACGGTATCTTACACGTGTCAACGCCACGTGGCAGGTAGTTGTTTCCATAGCAAGTCTGTTACTCGCCGTTACGTGCCGTTACTAGCCGTCGCTAGCCGTCGCTTTTCTGGGCAAAATCTGCTGTGCATACAACAGCTATCCTTCCATCAAACCTCGTCCCAAACCTCAAACTGTCTTTTCAAACCTCAATAATATCAACAACAACACATCTCAACAATACCCACAATATCAATATTCAACAATATAACCAAAAAAACACAAAAACCAACCAAACCAACATAGTATACAAAACCAAACCAAGTATCAAGGTACAAGGATCAAATCTAAATATAACCAAACCCAAACATCATCCAAAATACCAAGTATCCAAACCCAAGTATCAAATCTAGTCTAAATACATACATAAATACATACCCACAAGAATAGTAAA
Source organism: Allium fistulosum (assembly GCA_030737815.1). Classification (NCBI taxonomy): domain Eukaryota; kingdom Viridiplantae; phylum Streptophyta; class Magnoliopsida; order Asparagales; family Amaryllidaceae; genus Allium; species Allium fistulosum. The sequence goes on from CM060905.1 coordinate 95,128,478, forward strand.
ACTATGCATCATCATACTCCTCGGCATCATCAAATCCATCTCCCTGCTCCTCAGGCATAGAGCCGTGCTCCTGATAAAATGCCGCAATGCGCTCATCTATCTGCTGTGCCAGTTGGCCCTTTCGCCAATCGTTGAGCTCATCCAGCTGCCTCTGCATCTGAGCAATACGCTCCTCCTCCATCGATTTGCCATAAGCTCTTTGAAAATTAACAGCCTGTGAAATAACTGAAGTTAATACGATAGCATTTCACATGAATTTTGAATGAATTGGATAATATATAAATAATTCTTTTGATGTGAGAATAATGTGGATCTTTTAATATGAAGTTAGTGAAATGGTTTACCTCCTGATTGCCGAAACCATAACGCCTATTTCGAGTAGGCGGTGCAATAACGGAGTCCCAAATCCTGTTGGACTCCTCAACTGTAAGCTCTGCTCTTCCACTCGCCTGTGTCAATGCCGATGCCTTTGCCTCATATCGCCCCTGCAATTACAAACATAATTTTGAAATAATTGGTATACAATTTACATATATACAATTTGAATCACGAGTTAGCATATTTACCATCGCTGCTTCAGCTTTGCTGTCGGTCCAATCATAGGTCGCATTCCCTTCATCATCAACAGACTCAACTGCGTGTGTGGCTCTAAAAACCTCAGCCATTGTAGGCTCCCTTCCGTACTTTGCAAACTGAAGATATACACGAATAAGATATATTGAAAATAAGCATAAATGTTATACATGAAGATATGCATCACCATATGCTAAATATATTTTATATTTACCAATTCTCTCCTATGTTGTTGGAAATATTTAGAGCCACCTCGATGTAAACCAGGATTCTTATTCCTATTGGCTTGGTTTCTTGCTGCTACTTCCTATTAATTTAGATACACGATTAAAATAATGCAACTAACATAATTGTAAGCATTTTCATCATAGCTTACTTTAGCTGCTTCTGACTCCCAATATGTGAGAAACCCGTTCCAGACTTCATCGCTCATCCAACCTGGCTTTTTGCCAGCCTTCTTCGCCCTTGATATTGTCTCTCTATAATTCTTTCGCATTTTTTGGTTCCAATTATTGCTAAAAACATCTAAATCATGCGGCTCCACTCGTACAACAGCCTGCATATTGAATTTATTTTGAATTACATACATCATATTATTTTCAGTAGAAATATATAAATTGTAATTACCATCAAGTCGGCCCATATAGCATTTTTAATATGAGCTGGAATGTTATCCCAATGCGGCCTAACTGCTGACATCCGACCCTTATATGATTTCTTCGAGACATCTAAAATAAACTGTGATGGTTCCACCTCGAACCCCCTGTAATTGTTAACGTGCATATTTTATATAGTTTATATATTTTAAATAATATAATTGAAATAAATTTAACATTTACCCAACACTCTTCGGAATAATCTCTGCAACTCGGCGTGTATCTGCCTCTAAGCTACTAGGACCCGCTGCAGCTCCAGGAGACTGAGTTGGAGAAGGCTAAGATGGAGAAGGCTGGGATGTACTCCTACGTCTTCTATCAGCCATATCTGCCACAATCATATATTATATATAAAAGTATAATGATCAAATGAGCATCACATAATCATACAATAAAACGATAACGCATAAATCAGAATAATACATCGCTCAGAATAGTACATGACTCAGAATATTACATAGCTCAGAATAGTACATTGCATAAGTGAATACATAGCTCAGAATAGTACATTGCATAAGTGAATACATAGCTCAGAATAGTACATTGCATAAGTGAATACATAGCTCAATATAACACATGACATAACTCAGAATAGTACATCACATAATACAACTAACGATGCCATCTGTGATCATTCTTCATCATCTTCTGATTCAGACGTCTCGTTCTCGTACTCTATATCGTTTTCTTCGTTACTAACAAATGCATCTATTAAAAAATTCGCTTCATCATTCAACGATCCTACATCGATGTCATCGGCTATTATTATTTCGGAATTTGGCTCAAGATCTGCTTGATACGCTGCTTCATCTGGAATATTATTTCCATCAAATGTAAATCTTGCCTTTGTTTTAAAAACAGCCCACCAGTCTGCTTTATCTTTTTTTAAGGATGGATACGGAGCAAAATAAACTTGTAATGCTTGCTTAGCTAACACGAAAGGATCATATTTATAGTAATGTGACGTATGCTTTATTTCAATTAACTTATAATCCTTATGTACGTTAATTCCAGAACCGGGAACGTTGCTAAACCAGTTGCATTTGAATAAAAAAACTTTCTCTAGCGGTTGTGTATAATAAGTCAACTCTAAAATTTGTGTTAAGACTCCATAAAAATCTTTTATATGCTCTTCTGGATCTTCGCTGCCTTTGACAAATACACCGCTGTTATACGTTGATTTTTCAGCTCCATAATCTTTGGTGTTAAATTTAAATATGTTGACGAAGTATATAGGATAGGTCTTGACATTTCTTCTTGGTCCGATAGCAAGGTGTCGTATTCCTTCGTCAACAACACTGTTATTCGGATCGTGAACATAGCTTGCAAACCACCCAGCAAATTGTTTACTGAAATCACCAGATGGATGTTGTGATTCGTATATGCTGCAAATAAATGTATTATATTCCCCTAATTATTAATATATAAATACACGTATAATTGAACTGTACAATCATTCAGTATTACCTGATAAATGGTCCAACTTCAACACAATTTAAAAGAACATATGTGTGTGCCACATGGTAGTCTCTATCATCTAACCATATTTCCACACATTTTCCGGCATGTCTTCCATGTTGTCTAAAAATAGATAACATTGTTTGAGAAGAATCATGCTCAACAGCTTCTTCATTACGGGGAACACTTACAAACGATAAGTTCACATCGTCACTAAAGTAGTGTGAGAAAAAAAAAGAAGCTTCCTCTTCAAGGTACGATTTGCAAATCGAACCTTCTACTCGTGCTTTTTGTCTAATTTTTTTCTTCAAATGATTCAAGTACCTATAACAAAAATAATTAATTTTGTATATTGGTACAAGAATATACATTTTCAACTAATCAACAAGAATATTGAGGAGTTTAAAATCACCTCTCAAATGGATACATCCATCCATATTGCACAGGACCTCGAAGGAGTGCTTCGGATGGCAGATGCACAGGCAAATGCTCCATTACATTAAAAAAACCGGACGGAAATATTTTTATTTTAAACTATATACGTTTAATTGAAAATTCCACAATGAGACAAAAGTGAATCATTGTAATTCTTTTAGGCTATGAGTACTTTAGCATGGCCATTGCAAGTGAGCATAAATGATATATTTGAACAAAATACACAGTTGTAGTGTACTTACACTTATAACTAACGCATGCTAAATAATTAAATTTTCACCTAATCGACAACCGACATTGCATAAACTTATCAATAAGCATCTTAAACATGTTATCACCATCTTAATCCAAATCACATCACCAATCGTTAATTCTACAATAACCAACATCATAATAGTATGTTTTAATCATCGTTTTCAACGTCGAAATAAAATGATTTTATTCTCAAATCAACCTACAATACTACTATCACCATACGTATACCACGTAACTACCAATCTCAAACCCATAAACATGCCATTAACAACCAATTTTTAAACCCAATAAACATGCAAATAAACCCTAATTAAACCCTAATTGAATAGGAAATATGGTTAGAACACATACCGGATCAATTTGGGAGGTAGGGAGCGAACGTTTGAGTACCGAATCGGCGGGGCGACGGGGGGGGGGGGGGGGTTTCTTTTTTTTTTTGGTTTTGCAGAATGGGGAAGAAGAAGGCTCGGTTTGGCTGATATACAGGTCGAGCGACGGCTAGCGACGGCCGCTTTTTTTAGCCGTCGCTAGCCGTCGCCCCTGTCCGACGCTATACGAACCGATTTTTGTAGTGTTTTAATCCTTCTTACTCCTTTAACTTGCGTTTTCAATTTCTTTTTCTTTTTTGCTCTCTTTAGACTACCACCATTAATGTTTCACTCAAGCTTTTATTTTATTTTTTGTGAAATGGAATGAAAGAATGAAAAAAAGCCTTACTTATTGTCCCATAATAATTTGAGATTGGGTCCTCATACTCTTTTCATTAACTGATTACCCATTTTCCTTATCTAGTTTATTTCCCATTACATTCAAGCTTATCTTAGCCCTTTAATTTATTAGTTAATCAATTAATAATTACGGATTGTTACATTTTAGTTGATTTTAAAGTGTTGATGTTGACTATGAGTATGGCTTGGAAGATTATTTCCTATACTATTTTCTTGTTATTCAATGATTTCCTTCAGCTGGCCCTACATGCTTATAAGTTACAAGTGCAGTTCTCGGAAACTAAATATAAAGAGTAACACTTCATGTAGAAAAGTAAATTTAATTAGGATTAGCATGTTACGAATACAATGATTAACTAATAAAAAATTTGTAACTTCAGGTTGACCAAGTTAACTCTAAAGACAACCAGTGGCGAAACAAAATAAACCTATGGCAAAACAAAATAAATCTTTTGCTTTATACAGAAAGCCTGAACCAATAACATTTAATATGTTTTGTATTAGTAAATAAACAATGCAATGTTGTGGCAATAATAACACTAAAATTTATCGACGCCGTTACAACATATGTTTCATATCAGAAAACAAGTGTTATAATCGCATCACTAATATTTAGCTACGTCATTGCGATATCAGTTTTGGACGCTTTAGCAAAGCCAAATGATTTAGGAACGCTCATGTTTCTGTCGAACTTTCTGACATCGTCATGGCGTCGGTACACTAAAAATCCCTTAGAAAAGAGCAAAATTATCATATTGAATGTTTTAGTTTTTCCAATATTTAATTATTCAATACAATCCTAAGAAATATGTTGTCCCTTAGTAAAGAACACAATTGTCATAATGAATGTTTTAGTTTTCTCCAATATTTAACTATTCAATGCAATCCTATAGGAGGATTAATACGTATAAAAACTAACGTAAACTAGTTCTGAAATGATTTGTATAGAAGCAAAAAAAAAACAATCAAATTTATTTCATTGTATTCGGAACCACAAGACCTGAAATGAATATAAAAAGCAATATATAATGATTCACAGTATATGAATGAAACTATTATAATCAGTCATCAAAACTTCGTGCCAAGCCTGATGTAGAAAAATCATGAACGATATTATATATTTTTATGACCACGAGCATGATCTGTCTGTTAAATGCAAATTTATGTGGAGTGTTCGTGTGAACGTATGAGTTAGGTTTTTTTTATCACTTTAAGCAAAATAGATTGACAAATTAAACGCTTCATCATTAGCTCGTCCATCACAACAAATTTGTATGTGCTGGTAGCTTTTGTTTTAATGTTTATTAATATATTGGTTTCTGTCGAGTAGTTGACTTTATTATTATTTTTATTATTATTATTATTATTATTATTATTATTTTATATACGAATACGGACATATATGTACACGTTAATGTTTGCTGGTACCAGAAAATTTCTTAAGGATCTTGATCTTGTTGGCAACATGTCATTTCTGTTACGGCAATTATAACAAACCAGTTTAAGAATGATATTTTTGTCTCCGTGTCTGTGTTTATGGTTATTTGACAATTATTTTTTGGTGCAATATCATTTTAAGATAATAGTTGAGATGTTTTGTTTTATTTTGATGCAGTTACGCTTTGTTTTATCTAATTGTTGCTGGTGTAGATGCCTTTGATTTTTCCAGTGATTGCAGTTTCATAGGAGAGAACATATCAAGCACTAGCTTCATTTATTGATCCTTTCAAACAGATGTTGGCTTTGAGAAACATGTTGTTTAAATATTAACGGTGTAAACCATTTAGACCACAGTTAAAGGATAAGAAAACCCTTATGATATCACAAACGATGCTAATATAAATCGGTAGAATATGAATATAACATATGTCTTACGAATACAAAATAAGTTAATAAACGGGAAATGATATCACATTCATGAATTCATCCAAACTTAAGATAAAGAAAAACAAGGATCATCAGTACAATGGTCAGCCCTACATATAAATTACGTAACAGCATGCAAACATCCTGAATTAAGCCGAATTATAGACGTAGTAACTCATGCTAAATTACATATCCAAAATAATAAATGCTGAACAGAAAAAGAAAGAGTCAACTGACTGAGCAAATAAAAATGCCGAACACCATAGTATTCTGGTGGAAATAAACTTAATTTTGCAGTCTAGATATTTCATATAAGTAATATCTAGAATCTATAATATTTAGCAGATATTTATGGACTAAGAACATTTAGGAGATATGTATGAAGAACCGTCAGATTAAGATAATCTCAACCGTTTATTTGAGATGTAAACTAACATAAGTAGAGAGGTGTTCATTCATTTTTTATGGAAAAAAATATGAACTTTTGTAATAAAGTTTAATAACAATGTTTTTCTGTTTATTAAAAAAATCGTTTTTTTTGTTTTCCAACCTCTTGTCTATCTTATTCTAAAATCAAATCTATTGCTATTAAAGAAAACCTCCAATAAAGTGATATTAGAGCTTGAAGATCCTCCTAAAAAGGTGACGAATAGCGGTGTTCCCTTACAAGTCTCAATGCTCACTAAGGCCGATTATGACAATTGTAGTTTAAAGATGATGACTCTCCTTAGAGCACATGACGTATGGGAGATAGTTGAGAAAGGCTACATCGAACAAGAGAACAAAGATATTCTATCTCAAACTCAAAAGAATAGTTTGAGAGACTTAAGGACGAAAGACAAGAAGACTGTGTGTCTAATCTATCAAGCATTGAATGACGTAACTTTTGAGAAAATTTCGAGATAAAAGTCAACCAAAGAAGCATGGGAAAAGCTTCGAACATCTTATAAAGGAGCCGATCAAGTCAAAAAGATACGTCTTCAAACTTTAAGAGGAGAGTTGAAACTTTGCATATGAAAGAAGGTGAACTTATCTCTGATTACTTCTCAAGAGTTTTAACGGTTACTAATAATCTAAAAAGAAATGGCGAGAACTTAAATGATATAAGAATTATGAAGAAGATTCGTAGATCATTAGATCCAAAGTTCGAACATATTGTTGCCGTCATCGAAAGGACAAAAAACTTGGAGGCCATGACAATAAAGAAACTTCTCAGTTCATTGCAAGCTTATGAAGAAAAGAAAAGGAAGAAGGAAGAGATTGCGGTGCAAGTACTCAAGACACGAACCGATTCAAAAAAGAAAGCAATCAAAGCCAACAAAGACGAGGTTGTGGTCAAGAACAAGGACGAAGTCGTGGATATGGACACGTACGAGGTTAGAGATCCAATAACGACAACAACAACCAGATGAGAAAGATCAACAAGAAGTCGTGGAAGAGGAAATTCAAAGTCATGGCATGACAAGTCACGCATCAAATGCTACAATTGTGAAAAATTTGGTCATTATGCTTCCGAATGTAGAGCTTCAAACAACAATAAAATTGAAGAGAACGCCAATTAGAATGAAGAAAGAAGTCAAGAAGATGGTACTTCACTACTGGCTTATAAGGAAAACAAAAGAGGTGAGGATAATCATGTTACCTAGATAGTGATGCAAGCAACCATATATGCGGAAGAAGAAGCATGTTTGTGGAACTTGATGAATCGATGAAGGAAAACGTGGCATTTGGAGATGAATCCAAAGTAGAGGTGAAAGGTAAAGGAAATGTTTTCATTCGATTCAAGAATAGAGATCACCAATTCATTTCCAATGTTTACTATATGCCAAACATGAAGAGCAACATCTTGAGCCTAGGACAATTCTTAGAGAAAGGTTATGATACCGATTAAAAGGTAAAAACTTTACTATAAGAGACGGTGTAAGTAACTTCATTGCTAAGGTGCCGATGACAAAAAAATAGAATGTTAGTTCTCAACATTCAAAATGATGTTGCACAATGCCTTAATATGTGCTACAAAGATACTTCTTGGCTTTGGCATCTACGATTTAAGCATCTCAATTTCAGAGGATTAGAGCTGCTCTCCAAGAAGGAAATGGTAAGAGGATTACCCTTCATCAACCATCCCTATCAAGTGTGCAAAGGATGTCTACTTGAAAATCAATTTAAAATGACTTTCTGAACGATTCATACTCAAGAGCTAAAAAACCAGTGGAACTCATACACATGAATATGTGTGGTCCAGTCAAGCCAAGTTCATTTGGTAAGAATAACTATTTCCTTCTTATCATTGATGATTTTTCAAGAAAAACATGGATGTATTTTTTAAAGGAGAAATCAGAGGTGTTTAAGAACTTCAAGAAGTTCAAGGCCCGTGTTGAAAAGGAAAGTGGCTTAGTGATTAAAGCCATGAGATTTGACTGTAGAGGAGAGTTCACATCAAAGGAATTCCAGAAGTATTGTGAAGATAATGGAATCCAACGACATCTAACGGTGCCTAGATCCCTCCAGCAAAATCGAGTAGCAAAAAGAAAGAATATGACAATCCTTGAGATGGCGAGGGGCATTATCAAAAGTAAGAGGCTGCTAAAGGAGTTTTGGGCTGAAGCAGTTGCATGTGCGGTTTATCTGTCAAACTGATCTCCAACAGAAAGTGTGTGGGGAAAAACACCATAAGAAGCATGGAGTGGAAGGAAGCTCGGCATTTCCCATTTAAGAGTGTTCGGAAGCATAGCTCACGTACACGTACCGGACGAGAAGGAAGCAAGTTAGATGACAAAATTGAGAAATACATCTTTATTCGTTACAACACCAATACCAAAGGCTACAAGCTTTACAATCTTGATAAGGGGAAGATAATCATTAGTCAAGATGTCGTGTTTGATGAAGAAGGAGAATGGGATTGGATTTTACATAATGAAGATTATAATCTCTTTCCACATTTTACAAAAGATGACATGCAACAATCAAGGATGGAACAATCAAGAGAGGAGCCTACTTCTCCACCAGCTTCACCAGCCATGATTTGTCAAGAAGTTGAAAGCTGAAGTGAAAGAGCTTCATGCTATCGAAGCCTTTAAGAAATATATGAGATAACTGAAAACCAAGACAATCTTACTCTTTTTTGTCTATTTGCGGATTATTAGCCCACGAACTTTCAAGAAGCTTGGCCAAAGAAGAGTGGGAGAAATGCTATGGATGGAGAGATAAAGACGATCAAGAAAAATGACACATAGGAGTTAACTTCGCATCCACAAGGGCACAAGGCAATCAGTATGAAGTGGGTATATAAAGTAAAGAAAAACACTAAAAGAGAATTTGAAAGATACAAGGCAAGATTGGTGGCAAAAGGCTACAGTCAAAGAGCCGGTATTGTCTATGATGAGGTATTCACTCTAGTCGCTCAACTAGAAACTGTTAAACTAATTATTTCATTGGCAACTCAAAACATTTGGAAGTTACATCAAATAGTTGTGAAATTTGCATTCCTAAATGGAGTTCTTGAAGAAGAAGTTCACATCGAGAAGCCACAAGGCTATGAAATCAAGGGAGAAGAAGATACAGTCTTGAAGCTAAAGAAAGCACTTTATGGGTTGAAACAAGCACCAAGAGCTTGGAATGCTCGAATTGATAAGTACTTCCAAGAGAGAAACTTCATCAAGTGTCTGATGAGCATGCACTCTATATCAAAATCCAAAATAATGATACTTTGATTGTATGCTTGTATGTAGATGACTTGTTCTTCACTGGTAGAAATCCAAGTATGTTTAATGAGTTTAAGAAAAAGATGACAAGGGAGTTCGATGATGACCGATATGGGGCTTATGTCTTATTATCATGGCATTAAAGTAAAAACAAGACGACAAAGGCATTCTAATCACTCAAGAAGGGTATGCTACGGAAGTACCGAAGAAGTTCAAGATGGATAACGCTAACCCGGTTTGCATTCCAATGGAATGTGGGATCCAGTTGTCAAAGCATAAGGAAGGAGAAAAGGTGGACCCAACACTCTTTAAGAGCTTGGTTAGAAGATTGCGATATTTAACATGCACAAGACCCGATATTCTATATGCGGTAGGATTTGTTAGTCGATATATGGAGAACCCAACAGCAACTCATTTGAAGGCAGCAAAGATGATTCTTCATTATGTTAAAGGGACAACAAACTTTGGCTTGTACTACTCTATTTCTAATAATTACAAGCTTGTTGGATATAGTGATAGTGATTGGAGTGGAGATATATGATCGAAAAAGCACAAGCGGCTTCATGTTCTACATGGGAGACATGGCCTTCACATGGATGTTAAAAAAGCAGTCGATTGTCACTCTTTCCACATGCGAAGCACAGTATGTAGCTGCTACTTCATGTGTTTGCCATGTAATTTGGTTACGAAACCTGTTAGAAGAGTTGAATTTTCCACAAAAGGAGCCGACCAAGATTTTTGTGGACAACAAGTCAGCAATTGCTTTGGCCAAGAACCAGTCTTCTACTGATCGAAGCAAGCACATTGATACACGGTATCACTATAGTAGAGAGTGTGTCGCTAAAAAGGATGTACAACTAGAGTACGTGAAAACACATGATCAAGTAGCTGATATCTTCACCAAGCCTCTCAAGCACGAAGATTTTGTTAAGTTGAGGAATCTACTTAGAGTAGCAAAATCATGTTTAAGGAGGGTATTAGAAATAAACTTAATTTTGCAATTTAGATTTTTGATATAAGAATTATCTAGAATCTAGAATATTTAGGAGATGTTTATGAACTAATATATTTGAAATTGTATGAGAGAATATTTAGGAGATATGTATGGAGAACCATTAAATTAAGATAATCTCCATCGTTTATTTGAGTTGTGAATTCCTATAAATAGAGGTAGATTCACTCATTTTGGATGTAAGAAAAAAAATATGAACTTTTGTAATAAAATTTAATAATAAAGTTTTTCTCCTTATTAAAATAAATCATTTTTTCTCCAGCCTCTTATTTATCTTCTTCTAAAATCAAATCTATTTTCTATTGAAGAAAACTTCTAACACATTCCATCTGAAATGAGATCAACAATATATATATATATATATATATATATATATATATATATATGCATGTGTTGCTTGTAGTGGCTAGAGCACTAAGTTATCCTCTACTGCAGCAAAGGATAATGTCTATAGTGTTAAGCAACACAACGTATTAACTCCGAGAGATTAGATTCACTTTAGCAAGTGACAACAGTGGTCAACAGAAATTTTCAAAGGCAGAGACTGGGGTCGGAGAAGGGGTTGGAAATAAACTAGATTTTGTATTTGGTTAATCAAATGTATCTAAAATTGTACAAGAGAGCATTTAGGAGATATTTATAAATTAATATATTTGAGAATATTTAGGAAATATTAATGAAGAACTATTATATTAAGTGAATCTCTCTTCCATTTATTTGAGATGTAAACTCTTATATATAGAGGTGGATTCATTCATTTTGGATGTAAGAAAAAAATATGAATTTTTGCAATAAACTTTTATAATAAAATTTTATTTCCTCCCATAAGAATATTTTTATCGAAGAATGGAGTAATAAAAAGACGGAGGACTTAATCTCCAAGAAGTATGGAAGATCGTCGAAAATGGTTACGAATAGCTGAATGACTTGAGGAGCATGTCACAATAGACAAAAAAATATGTGCGAAATTACGATGAAATGATCATCACGCTCGTATTGTGATGAGTGAGATAGTCGATGAAGCAGCATCGGATTATATTTTTGAAGAAAGTTCCACAAAGGATTTGTAGAATTTATTGAAATAAATATATGGAAAGAATGACGCAAAAATAGGAAAACAATCTGATTGATGAGAAAGAGGAAAAGAAGATAGTGAGAACGAAAAAAATGCAGGAAAATTGCTGGAATTTAAGGAGTTAGAGGAGGAAAATTTGAAAGAAGAAGTAAAATGTGTAGAGAATGAAAAAGAAGAAGATGAAAGAAAATAAAGTAGGTGAAGATGACGCCAATGATGAAAAGTATGAAAGTAAAGGAGATGAAAATAAAAAAACATAAACCAAGAAGATAAAATTCAAGAGCTTAGAGGAGATTTGAAATACCAGCAAAAATCTAAGGAAGTGGAAACGGAGAATGTTAAAGAATTGAAAATCAAAATGATCAAAGAGTGGGTCCAAGTGGAAAACGATGAATTTATATATCATGAAAACAAAGAGGTGAGCAAACCTTATATAATTTTTATTTTGAAGTAACAACATTTTCAAACGATGTTTTTTGAAATGAAATGCAGAAGTGAAATTTAAAATACATACATAAAAATTGGATTAGTCAAAAACTGCCAGAACAATGTTATGAAAGAATGCAAAGATAAAATATATGGTTCATTTAAAATTTATGACACTGAAACAAGGTGGGTGTTAGAAAGCTTACTTTATAAAAAATTCCACCGTGATGATAGATGGCGAAGTGAAAGAAGTAAATCAAGAATCCGTGAACTTGCATTGAAGATCTCGATATTCGGTATGAAGGTCAATGCAATGAAGAAAGTTTGGATAATATCTATATTACCACCAAAGCATATGAAATACAAAGATTTCAAACATTGCTTGGTATTAGAAAATCAAGTTTACGAAGGATGTTGGAAATAAACTAGATTTTGTATTTGGTTAATCTAGATTTTCTCATATAGGAATATCTAGAATCTAGAATACATTTGAAATTATATAAGAGAGTATTTAGAAGATATTTATGGAATAATATATTTGAGAATATTTAGGAGATATTTTGTAATGACTAGGATTTTTCGATATTTATGAATATTTAAATGGTTTTAAATATTGGATTTGGAATTATAATTTAGTTAGTAAGATTTTAAAACTGAAATTTCAAGCGATTTTGTAACGACCCGTAAATTTTAACTGTTTAATAACGTAATTAGTTGAAATTATGTTAAATTTTAAACGATAAAATTTTAAAATAAAAATTTGATATTTGGAATGCGTCTAATTTATCATAGCAACTGGTAAATTTTCATCAGATAATTTGGAAGTTTACTTTCTAGTGTAATTTTATTCCAATTTATATAAGTTAAAATTGATGATGATAATAAAATGTTTTTCAAACCTGAATATTTTTACATAGAAAAATTCTAATTCATCTTCTGACTAAGACGTCATTTTTCGTTTTTCCAAATTTGGACTTCTTTAGCTCCGTCGATCTTATTTTTCTGCGTTTTTGCTGCATTTTCCGCTAGTAGAAAATTCGAATTTTTATAATTCAATCATTCCACCGATATCGGTATATCGTCTTGATCATTTCGTCGTGTTGATCTATACGGTATATTCAATTGTCAACTTTGGAGTTCGGCGTGCGATATAATTTGCGAAAAGACTCTGTATCGGTTCCGTATTCGAACTTTTGTATCCTTTACCTTTTCAATTGCCTACCGTATAAATTCAACCAGCCACTTCCTTTTATTAATTTCAGAATTCAATGTGTGGCTATCACACTTCCCTATTTCCAATTTATTGCATGCTGGTTCGTGTTCAGCCACTTTTACTTTGAATGAAATTATATTTGTAAATTAACGTTTCTTATTCCTTTGCTACCTCTTCCCTCTTTTCTTTTGATTTTACTTTCTGTGAAATTCTTTTTCCCCTTACTCACCATTTTCTCTCGACCAAGCTTCATCCACCTCCGCCAACCGAACACCCACCGTCTCCACTTCTCTCCCACTGCTCCCCTCCTCCTTCTCACACCATTCCTCTCGGCCGAAACCCAAACCCACTCACGCATCACTCAATCCTCTACCCCCTCTCCCTCACGCAGCACCATCGGCCAAGCTTTGCAGCCGAGATCCCCTCACCACAACCCTCCACGACTTGCGCCGAACCACCAACTTCTCCGACCCCTTCCAGTTGCCAGTCTCACGCAACACCCAAGCCAAAGTTCCTTGCCAAGTACTCCACTTCGCCCACCCTATAGACCTCTACCGAAGCCACCTCATCACCTTCTCATACATTTTTTTGTGTATATTCTCTGCTCACAGACTCATGTGGTATGTGGTTATATTTTATATAAGTTCATAGTATTTGTTTAGCTTATAGATAAGGTCTGTTAGTTATATATATAGAAGTATATATAAACATGATTTCTTCGGTTTACATGATTTTATACAGGCCCTGCGTATATTATATTTATTCGCAATATATTTGTCTGTTTACATTTGGATATATACTATATTCAAGCTTATAAATTGGTCTGGTTTACAATATTTCAGTATTTTATATATGCTGTTGTATATATATCTACGACAGTATTGTTTAAAAGATGTATAATTGTATAGATGAAACTGTATAGGTTTATAGATATATATAAAGCACGGTTGCTGTATATAAGTTTTATTGGTTATAGATGATCTGTTGATTTATGTATATGTTTCAATAAAGTAGTCTAGGTTGTTTTATGATAAAAAAAAATAAAAAATAAAAAATATATATATAATACGCAAGTTACAGGATACGTCACTTTATATGTTGTACAGTTTTGCTAGTTGCAAACAACCTGTTCGATCTTATGTATAAGCCTATATTGGGGTTTTGTTTATATATTATTATGTATATATAAGTTTGTCTATGCGGTTGCTGTAGTGGTTTGAAATGAATACTAAAGCAGTGTTATATATAACAGTATATATATACTTTTTATAATATCTGGGTAGGTTTTAAATATAATATATAAGCTTTGTTTTTCGAGATGGCTACCTGTAGCATTTATATATATATATATATAGATATGACAGTTTATACATTTTAATTCATAAAGTAAACAAAGTATAAAGTTTATATATGTGGTATTTGAGATGTTGCACTAGACATACACTATATATGTAAGTATTTTGTAGTTTAATAAGTATATATATATGTATCTATTTCAAATGATATATGGTATATATGGTGATTTTTAATAGATGTGATTTAATTTAAAAACAATGATTTTGATTTAATTCAATTTATGCTAAAATTTAGAATATGATTCTATATATATATAATTTTATATATAGTTATATATATACAGTCATATATATATATAGTCCACTGTACCAATTATATTCATTGATCCAATTCTGATTTGATTTCGTCTTTCCTATTGATCAGCTCTGTTCGTTGAATTCGTGCCAATCTTGTTTCGCTTGGAATTCGTGCTTGGATTCGTAACTCATCCGTGTCTCGTTCATCTCTAGCCTCGGAAGGTGAGCAATCACTCACGATTAACGTTCTTTTATTTATTAAATTTGATTTCAATTGAAACGACAATTGAAATATGCTACTGTTAGTTATTTACACTGTTATATATATGCTATTACCTGTATCTGTTCACCTGTGACATCTGACACCGTTATATGTTATTTATATTGCTATATATATACCATTATCTGTATCTGTTCACCTGTGACATCTGACACTATTATCTGTTATTTATATTGATGATATATGCCTGTTATATTATATCATATCTGTTATCACTCTGCAAGTTCCCTATTAGTATAGAATTCACTATGGGTTGAAATGATACATACCCGAACGATCTGTAGAATAGGAGAAAATCGTTATGGGTTGAAATGATAAACCCAAGCAATTTTCATTGAATTGAATTTGGGATTGCGGGTTGAAAAGATATATACCCATATATATTTAAATTGCGGATTTAAATGATAAATATCTGTATCACTTGACCATATGGTAGAAAATTATATACAAACACCGTTGGTTTATATATATATAAATATTTTTGAAAATGATTTCTATGGTTTTGAAAAGAAATATATGGTTTTGATAAATATTGATTTTAAAGATTTATTAAAGTTGATTTAATAAAGTTAATTTGAATCAATATAAAATATGTTTAAATATTTATGTAAAATTTATATTTTCAAATATAGATTTATAATGTTTCAGGTTGAAAGATAAATTGAAATTGATTTGGAATTCTCAATTATTTAAGAATTATACTTAAATAAGTTTGATTGAAATCTATTAAATTTGAAATTTTAAGATATGTTTTATAACTTGAATTTGATTAAAAAGTGGCTTGAATGAATATTTTAAACTTATATAAATTTAAATGGGATTTTGTTTATATAAAATTTGTAAATTGAAGTTGTATTTAGATGTATTGAAATGATTAAAGAAACATCTCGGAAACTAAATGTAATGAAATTAAATTAAGATAAATGGAATTATCAAATTTAGTTTTTGAAATGTGGAATATTTAAAGCTTTGAAATATATTGAAATTTAATGGTTTATTTTGTGTTTCAAATCTGTATTTGAAATCGTTATAATTTGAAATGATTTATTGAGAAATTGAATTGAGTTGAAATTTATGAATTGAGATTGAATTAAGTTGGATTTGGAATTCAAATTGATCTGAATCGATTTGTGAAAGTCGAGGAAACTATTTTATTTTATAAAGTAATTTAAATTTATATTTAAACTATTGATATTTTACTTTATAAATTTATTTTAATATAAACTATTTTAATAAATTATTTTATAAACTATTTTAACTTATAACTATTTATATAAACTATTTTATTTATAAACTATTTTTATTTATAAACTATTTTATAAACTATTTTATTATACACACTAATTTTAATATCTAAACTGTTTAAGAGGAAAGTGTTATGAATTCCAAAATGTTATGATTTCAAACTATAGTTTCAAAGTGTTATGAATTTCAAGGTTTTGATTTCCAAGGTGTTTTGATTTTAAGAGACTTATGATTTTGAAAGCGATATAATTTTGGAAAGTGATATGATTTTGGAAGTGGATTTATTTGAAGTGAAAATGATATCGTATGGATATGGTTTTGAAATGGCAATGATATTTCGGTTTTGAATTATAAACTATTTTGAAAGTTTATTAAATGACCAATCGGTGTAATAATTACGTAGTTATTGAAGAGTCTGGGATCAGTTAGGGACATACTCTCTGTCCAAACCGAAAACCACTTTAATAACTATTATACGCGGAGTGTGATCCAGAATGAAGTGGTTGGAATGACGACGTTGTTGGATTTGAAGAAAGAGAACGATAATGGATGACCTTGACACTTGTGTCAAATTGGAAATGACTTAAACAGGAGCCGTGCTGGGTCAGTGAGGTTAGCTACCTCTAGCGGACACACTTCTTCGTAAACTACTCATTACTTGTTTTTGATTGATGCGCACCCTTATTTGGGAGTGTTGTTTTGCAGTGTTGCGATCGTTGCGGCGATGCGTTCTCACCAGTCCGGATCAGGCAAACGGTAGTTTCACTACCTTGCGTATTGCCTCATGTGCCTTGTCATACTCGTATTCCTATGCGCGACCACTACGATTTGTTTCGTGTTATACCTATGGAGTACTCCTTGATAGCCCACTAGTTTACGGTGGAGTTTACAATGCTGTATAGACTATGACGCTTATATAAAATGTGTTAAGGGGGATAATGGTAACGCCTTAATGCTATTTTGATACTTTATATTACTGATAGGCATTATCTACTTAGCGTACACTATTATATAGTAGATAGTTTAACGGATCCTTAGAGGATGGTTATCCCAAACATCCTTTGAGTTACTTGTATTTCAGTTGTTATTTCACTTGAGTTGGATTTATTGGTATAAGAATGTTAATCCTGACTCGAGCGTTTTGTGTTTTGCTTTACGCTCGGGTCAGACTGAGTGTACCAGTATTCGAGACTCACCTTTAGAGTTGGAGCTTCGCTTGGATATCCAGCTATCTATCCAGTTTTCAGATATTCAGTTGATTCCAGTGATGTATTTTGATTTTGTATTTGACTATTGTATTCGAGACTTCTATTGTATCTTGTTTAACTCTGTTATATATATAGTAGCTTCATGAACTACTATTCTTTTGTTTCCGCTGCATTATTGTTATATTACTCTGTGTCTGTGATCTGTGATTATTTATTTACTGTATATGCTGAGTTTTGCCAAGTTTAAATTAACAATCTGATATTTTGAGAAATTCAATTCCGACATGTATGGATGCGAATGGTTGAAAATATCGGGTCGTTACAGTTAGTATCAGAGCTTTGGCTCTAGGCAAAACTTAGCATATAGAGTAAATTCAATTACAGAATCACATTCGTTCGAGCTTGAATTCCTTCTTCTTTGACTAGGTTTCTTTGAATTTTAGAACGTTCCCTTCGGTTCCAAAGTCCATTTGTGTTTCCCCTATTCGTGTCTTTTTAATTCTGGAGTATCCCATAACTCCACTTCGAATGATCTCTATAATAAATCGGTGGTCTCGCCAATATCTGAATAATTTGTAAAAGAGTGAAACTCCTGTACAACCAGCATTGATTCACCAAATATTTCTATATCCTCGGTTTACGATGCTGTTATCTTTTGCTATACCCGAATTCTATCTCTGGTGATCGAATGTCGATTTGTCGCAGAATTCTACATCGAATTTATTCTTGGAATCACGGTTGACCCGGTTAAGGTTACCCGCGATTTTTATAAGTTTGTCCATCTTCTGTTTGAAAACTCAATTATCATATCTCCCTATCGAGTCTACCTTTTAGTTGAATTCTTTTAATTAGAGTTTCTCTAATCTGAATCTCTATCTTTGTTTTGAAATCCATTCGAGGATATCCGAGTGAGGGAGTGTATTTGTAATTAATATAAAATATTTTATGTTTATAGTTTGTTGTTTGAGTTGTTGATGTTGGTTTGGATTTCCGATCGATTCGCCTGATCAACGCTATCGATAGGATTTCCAAAACACTTGAACAGAGCAAACTGACACAATATTGATTTCAAATTTGGTAGAGAAATAATTTTGTATGATTATATTATAAATATATAAGTAAAATTTTCTGAAATAAAAAAAAAGAGGTTAATTAATTGGTTGTTTGAAATGATAATATTTGATTATCATTTATTGTTCTAAATGAATTTATAAACATGGTTTATAAATTGATTTGGAATTTAAATAAATTTAAATCACGAATTTGAGAATTTAATTTCCGATGATTCCAAACTCTAGTTTTAAAATTTTAAATGTATATTATATAAAGTATTTTCGAATATCAATGATTTTCAAAGAATTTTAATGTTTAAATCAGTACTCTTCTCTTTTGTCACTGGAAAATAATTTCGGTGATGGCGGCCGCATCATCGACATTCATTTTCGAGTTTCGAAGTGAAGAGATCATTCAGTAGCTTTGCTACACTTTGTTTGGAAATTGAATTTGATTTGAATTTCTATGGTATGACCTGATTTATTATATATATATATATAAATTAATTTTGATCTGATATATACTATATATATATTTATCTCAAAATTGTTTGAAGTAAATCGGAATTTAAATTCTTAAGTTTATGATTTAAAGATGATTTCAATTATAAACTGAAGTCAAAAATTTTGGATAAATATTTAAACATGAAATAATTGAATTTGAAAATTTTATTTGTATAGTACTAAATTGCATTTCAATATAACTTACCTAAATTATTCAGAAGTTAAAATGTAATTGGATAATATACAATATAAAATGATTTTATAAATAAAATTTGAGTGTTTATAATAAATGTTATACACTTAGATTTTAATTATAAAAAAAATGCTAATAAAGATGATAAAATAATAAGTTAATTGAATGAGATGAATATAATAAATTTTGTTCCGAAAGAATTAACAAATTGAAATTAGATCAACTTATGGAAATACCTTAAATTTAAACCAATTATTGAATATAAATTAATTAAAATTGAAATTTATATGGTTTATATTAATTTATATGGTTTAAATATATGTAAGAAGATATATTAAGTGGAATAAACTTAATAATAATTTGGAATAAAAGAATTAAATTTGTTAAATAAAATATGGGTACCATAAATGATTATACAAATTGATGATCTAGAAATTGTTAATTGAGGATGAGTAGAT
Organism: Allium fistulosum; assembly: GCA_030737815.1. NCBI lineage: Eukaryota > Viridiplantae > Streptophyta > Magnoliopsida > Asparagales > Amaryllidaceae > Allium > Allium fistulosum. The sequence continues at coordinate 95,148,411 of CM060905.1, forward strand.
AATAAGATAATGAATTTAGAAATAGATAGATTGATTTAACTTAAGTGAACTCAAAGGGATTTAACCAAATTGTTAAATATTAATTAATTTAAATTGAAATGTATATGGTTTAAATTAATTGATTTACTTGTATTCCAATCTATTTTCTTTCTGGTTGTTTCTATTCTCCTGCCTCCTTCCTTTTCGGGGACGAAATGTTTTGAGTGGGGGAGAGTGTAACGACCTGTAAATTTTAACTGTTTAATAACGTAATTAGTTGAAATTTTGTGAAATTTTAAACGATTAAATTTTGAAATAAAAATTTGATATTTGGAATGCGTCAAATTTATCATAGCAACTGGTAAATTTTCATCAGATAATTTAGAAGTTTATTTTCTACTGTAATTTTATTCTAATTTATATCAGTTAAAATTGATGATAATAAAATGTTTTCCAAACCTGAATATTTTTACATTGAAAAATTCTAATTCATCTTCTGACTAAGACGTCATTTTTTTTCCAACTTCGGACTTCTTTAGCTCCGTCGATCTTATTTTTATGCGTTTTTGCTACATTTTCCGCTAGTAGATAATTCGAATTTTTATAATTCAATCATTCCACCGATATCGGTACATCGTCTTGATCGTTTCGTCGTGTTGATCTATACGGTATATTCAATTGTCAACTTTGGAGTTCGATGTGCGATACAATCTGCGAAAAGACTCCGTATCGGTTTCGTATTCGAACTTTTGTATCCTTTACCTTTTCAATTGCCTACCGTATAAATTCAACCAGCCACTTGCTTTTATTAATTTCAAAATTCAAGGTGTGGCTATCACACTTCCCTATTTCCAATTTATTGCATGCTGGTTCATGTTCAGCCACTTTTACTTTGAATGAAATTATATTTGTAAATTAACGTTTCTTATTCCTTTGCTACCTTTTCCCTCTTTTCTTTTGATTTTACTTTCTGTGAAATTCTTTTTCTCCTTACTCACCATTTTCTCTCGACCAAGCTTCATCCACCTCCGCCAACCGAACACCCACCGTCTCCACTTCTCTCCTACTGCTCCCCTCCTCCTTCTCACGCCCTTCCTCTCGGCCAAAACCCAAACCCACTCACGCATCACCCAATCCTCTACCCCCTCTCCCTCACGCAGCACCATCGGCCAAGCTTTGCAACCGAGATCCCCTAACCACAACCCTCCACGATTTGCACCGAGCCACCAACTTCTCCATCCCCTTCCAGTTGCCAGTCTCACGCAACACCCAAGCCAAAGTTCCTTGCCAAGTACTCCACTTCGCCCACCCTATAGACCTCTGCCGAAGCCACCTCATCACCTTCTCATACAATTTTTTGTGTATATTCTCTGCTCACAGACTCATGTGGTATGTGGTTATATTTTATATAAGTTCATAGTATTTGTTTAGCTTATAGATAAGGTCAGTTAGTTATATATATATAAGTATATATAAACATGATTTCTTCGGTTTACATGATTTTATACAGGCCCTGCGTATATTATATTTATGCGCAATATATTTGTCTGTTTACATTTGGATATATAGTATATTCAAGCTTATAAATTGGTCTGGTTTACAATATTTCAGTGTTTTATATATGCTATTGTATATATATCTATGACAGTATTGTTTAAAAGATGTATAATTGTATAGATCTACGACAGTATTTCAATATTTCAGTACTGTCATGCTATTGATCTAACAGATAAATCAGCCTTCTATGTTTCTTTCGTATGTGCATTCAATTCAGCAGCATCCAGAACTATGTTACTTACGACCATTCCATCTCTCAGACAGTCCACCCACCCATGGATTATACTTGGGGACTTCAATTGTAGTTTCTCTCTTACTGATAGAGTAGGAGGTAATCCTCTCTCTCTTAATGAAATTAAACCACTTGCTGATACTCTAATTGATGCGGAACTGGTTATGGCCAAGTCTGTCGGTATGCGGTTCTCGTGGAACAATAAGAGGATACATGGGTGCAGATCTCTTTCTAGGATAGATCATACATTTTCTAATCAATCTACCCTAACCAAATGGCCTCTTCTCTTCAACTACCTTCCTCCCCTCTCCTTTCAGACCACTCACCTCAAATTATTCACCTACGTGGAGCAGACAAGAGGGGAAAATCAAATTTTAAATTTTTTAATACTTGGGTCTCTGAACCTGACTTTAAATCTACTGTGTTAACATCATGGAACAAGTCTAAATATGGTAATCATTTGTTTGTTTTGCAGGAAAAAATTAAAGAGATGAAGGTGGTCTTGAAACAATGGGCATACCAAAGATATGGTACTGGTGACAAAATGAGCTCATTGATTAGAGAAAAACTTATTGAGGTCCAAACAGCTATGCTGTCTAATGTGAATAATACAAATCATGCTGCAACTGAAAGTTACTTGTCTCAGCAATACTATGACGCCTTAACTAAAGAGAATGAAATGATTAGACAGAAGACGAGAATAAAATGGAGGGAGAAGGGAGATAGAAACAGTGCCTACTTCCATGCTAATCTAAAGAATAATCAAAGAAGAGAAAACATTACCACTATCTATGACATGAATGGTGCTCTTCACTCTAGCCCTGATGAGGTCCAAGATGCTTTTGTTAAACATTTCTCCGGCCTGTATAGCAACCAGCACAACTTCATCCCTAACATTGATCAGATCCCTGACGACATCCTGCCTAGACTTACTCCCGATGATTATACTTACCTTCGCAATGAAGTCACCCCTGAAGAGATTAAACAAGCTATGTTCTCTCTTAATACCAATTCGTGCGGAGGCCCAGATGGGTTAAATGCCCACTTCTACACTTCTTGTTGGTCTATTGTTTCAGCTGACGTTAGCAACGCCATACTTCTTTTCTTCAGAAGATGTAAAATCTTCAGATCTTTTAATTATACGAATATAGCTCTTATTCCCAAACTCAAAAACGCTCACTGCGTAAATGAATTCCGCCCTATATCCTATTGTAATACTATTTATAAATGCATCTCTAAAGTGATCGCTACAAGGTTAAAGCAAGTCTTACCAAAAATTGTCTCCAAAAACCAAGCTGCCTTTCTTCTTGGAAGGAATATTCTGGACCATGTTCTTCTCTCGCATGAACTTATTAAGGGCTATAAACGTAAGAATACTCCTCCAAAAGCGATGATGAAACTTGATATTATGAAAGCTTTTGACACGTTGCAATGGGATAGCATTGTACGAATAATGGGGTACATGAACTTCCCACCTTATTTTATATCTTGGATATATGAATGCATCTCCACTCCGACATTTTCTGTTAATGTCAACGGTAAGAATGAAGGCTTTTTTACTAGTAAGCAAGGGATTAGACAAGGAGATCCACTATCTACATATGTTTTCATACTGGTCATGGAATTTCTTACGAAGTTATTTGATAAACAGATAAGCCAAGGTAGATTCAAGCTTCATCCTGCATGCAAAGAACTCAGATCTCTGCGCTTATGTTTGCGGATGACTTAATAGTTTTCCGTTCTCTTGATATTGATACTGTCACGAACATTATGCACACTCTTGATCAATTCTACACTATGACGGGGCTAAGAGTTAATATCGACAAATATGAAATTATTACTGCTGGTCTTAATACTGAGCAGTACAATCAAATTACACACATCACTGGCTTGTCTCAGAACACAGATACTGTTTCATACTTAGGACTTCCTCTAGCAACGTCAAAAATCTCATCTAGTCAATGTCTTCCTCTTTTTGAAAAGATAACAGCGAGGCTTAACTGTTGGACCACCAAGTCTCTTAGTCAAGCTGGTAGATTGACCCTGATTAAGTCGGTTACATTTTCTATGCAAGTGTACTGGGCTAGAACGTTCATTCTCTCCTTTAAGTTGATAAATATGATAAGAAGTGCTATTATGAAATTCCTGTGGACAGGCAAAACAAACGGCAGATATATAGCTCCCATTAAATTTGGCAGAGTAGAGATGCCAATGAGTAAAGGAGGTCTTGGAATACTAAACTTAAAACAATGGAAAAAAGCTGCATTCGCAAAACATATCGACACCTACTATAACTGTCCTGAAAGCCTTTGGGCAATGTGGTCTGACAAAAATGTGATAAAACGAAGGAGTTTGTGGAACATGCCCAAGCCTCAAAACTTGAGCTGGACCTGGCAGAGCATTTTCAAGATTAAAGAGCTGTTTCTTCCACTAATACGAATGAATACGAATACTACTGATAGCGTGAGTTTCTGGGAGGATCCGTGGTTAGACAAGGGGTTCATCCTGCGACGTCACCTATCGTACACTGAAATATAGAAAACTGGGATACATTTGGCTACTAAGGTCAGTGATGTTATCTTCAATCTTCAAACTACACGTCGTTTTTCCTCCAATTATAGGATCCAAAATATTTGGAACAAAGTAGGCACGTTTATTGCTCTGACCTCTACTTCTGCTCGTCTAGTTTGGGGTAACAAAAGGGCCTTGATCAAAACTGGAGATGCATATGAATTTATCATGCAGAATGGTATTTGCCCAACATGGAGATGGTGGAAGCAAAACTGGAGCATTGATAGTAAAATGCGACAAAATTTCATGCTTTGGAAAGTTCTTAATCGTGCGATTATGACCAAAGCTAAACTTGCTTGCATGGGTATGAATGTTAACATTTACTGTTCTTACTGTTGTGAGCAACCTGAAACAGTGGAACACTTATACTTTGAGTGCCCATTTATTAAGTAAATCTGGATATGCATCATTGTGAAGCTTCAACGTACTAACGTCTCTGATGACAATCAGGTGGAGTGGAAGAGGATCTACACGAGATCGGGACTTAAAAACGAACGTGAGAGGGTTTTCAACGCTGTGATGAAGAGCTTCATCAGCTCGGTTTGGAGAGAGCGAAATACAAGATTGTTCGATGCAAGTAATGCAAAAACTGATGATGTTTTCAAGCAGTGGATTACGCAGGAAATCAAAAATGATATTAGTCTTCTCTCTTTCTCTTTCGATCCAGGGATTATTGCCTCACTTCACATATAATTCTGTGTTGTTTTTCCTTTTCTGTTTTTTGTTTCCCTTGTGCTTGTTGTGCCTTGTTTCCCCTTGTATTCTTAGAGTAATGCTCTACGTTGTCTGTGTAATTTTCTGATTGGTGCAGCAATAAAATGGTCGGGGACCATCTAACCCCGTCGGCCTTGCCAAATTGTATAGATGAAACTGTATGGGTTTATAGATATATGTAAAGCATGGTTGCTGTATATAAGTTTTATTGGTTATAGATGATTTGTTGATTTATGTATATGTTTCAATAAAGTAGTCTAGGTTGTTTTATGATAAAAAAAAATTAAAAATTAAAAATTATATATATAATACGCAAGTTACATGATACGTCACTTTATATGTTGTACAGTTTTGCAAGTTGCACACAACCTGTTCGATCTTATGTATAGCCTATATTGGGGTTTTGTTTATATATTATTATGTATATATAAGTTTGTCTATGCGGTTGCTGTAGTGGTTTGAAATGAATACTAAAGCAGTGTTATATATAACAATATATATATACTTTTATAATATCTGGGTAGGTTTTAAATATAATATATAAGCTTTGTTTTTCGAGATGGCTACCTGTAGCATTTATATATATATATATATATATGACAGTCTATACATGTTAATTCATAAAGTATACAAAGTATAAAGTTTATATATGTGGTATTTGAGATGTTGCACTAAACATACACTATATATGTAAGTATTTTGTAGTTTAATAAGTATATATATATGTATCTATTTCAAATGATATATGGTATATGTGGTGATTTTTAATAGATGTGTTTTAATTTAAAAACAATGATTTTGATTAAATTCAATTTATGCTAAAATTTAGAATACGACTCTATATATATATATATAATTTTATATATAGTTATATATATATATATACAGTCATATATATATAGTCCACTGTACCAATTATATTCATCGATCCAATTCTGATTTGATTTCGCCTTTCCTATTGATCAGCTCTGTTCGTTGAATTCGTGCCAATCTTGTTTCGCTTGGAATTCGTACTTGGATTCGTAACTCATCTCTTTCTCGTTCATCTCTAGCCTCGGAAGGTGAGCAATCACTCACGATTAATGTTCTTTTATTTATTAAATTTGATTTCAATTGAAACGACAATTGAAATATGCTACTGTTAGTTATTTACACTATTATATATACGCTATTACCTGTATCTGTTCACTTGTGACATCTGACACCATTATCTGTTATTTATATTGCTATATATATGCCATTATCTGTATCTGTTCACCTGTGACATCTGACACCATTATCTGTTATTTATATTGATGATATATGCCTGTTATATTATATCATATCTGTTATCACTCTGCAAGTTCCCTGTTAGTATAGAATTCACTATGGGTTGAAATGATACATACCCGAACGATCTGTAGAATAGGAGAAAATCGTTATGGGTTGAAATGATAAACCCAAGCGATTTTCATTGAATTGAATTTGGGAATGCGGGTTGAAAAGATATATACCCGTATATATTTAAATTGCGGATTGAAATGATAAATATCTGTATCACTTGACCATAAAGTAGAAAATTATATACAGACACCGTTGGTTTATATATATAAATATTTTTGAAAATGATTTCTATGGTTTTGAAAAGAAATATATGGTCTTAATAAATATTGATTTTAAAGATTTATTAAAGTTGATTTAATAAAGTTAATTTGAATCAATATAAAATATGTTTAAATATTTATGTAAAATTTATATTTTCAAATATAGAGTTTATAATGTTTCTGGTTGAAAGATAAATTGAAATTGATTTGGAATTCTCAATTATTTAAGAATTATACTTAAATAAGTTTGATTGAAATCTATTAAATTTGAAATTTTAAGATATGTTTTATAACTTGAATTTGATTAAAAAGTGGCTTGAATGAATATTTCAAACTTATATAAATTTAAATGGGATTTTGTTTATATAAAATTTGTAAATTGAAGTTGTATTTAGATGTATTGAAATGATTAAAGAAATATCTCAGAAACTAAATGTAATGAAATTAAATTGAGATAAATGGAATTATCAAATTTAGTTTTTGAAATGTGGAATATTTAAAGCTTTGAAATATATTGAAATTTAATGGTTTATTTTGTGTTTCAAATCTGTATTTGAAATCGTTATAATTCGAAATGATTTATTGAGAAATTGAATTGAGTGGAAATTTATGAATTGAGATTGAATTAAGTTGGATTTGGAATTCGAATTGATCTGAATCGATTTGTGAAAGTCGAGGAAACTATTTTATTTTATAAAGTAATTTAAAATTATATTTAAACTATTGATATTTTACTTTATAAATTTATTTTAATATAAACTATTTTAATATAAATCATTTTTAATAAATTATTTTATAAACTATTTTAACTTATAACTATTTATATAAACTATTTTATTTATAAAATGTTTTTATTTATAAACTATTTTATAAACTATTTTATTATATACACTAATTTTAATATCTAAACTGTTTAAGAGGAAAGTGTTATGAATTACAAAATGTTATGATTTCAAACTATAGTTTCAAAGTGTTATGAATTTCAAGGTTTTGATTTCCAAGGTGTTTTGATTTTAAGAGACTTACGATTTCGAAAGCGATATAATTTTGGAAAGTGATATGATTTTGGAAGTGGATTTATTTGAAGTGAAAATGATATCGTATTGATATGGTTTTGAAATGGCAATGATATTTCGATTTTGAATTATAAACTATTTTGAAAGTTTATTAAATGACCAATCGGTGTAATAATTACGTAGTTATTGAAGAGTCCGGGATCGGTTAGGGACATACTCTCTATCCAAACCGAAAACCACTTTAATAACTATTATACGCGGAGTGTGATCCAGAATGAAGTGGTTGGAATGACGACGTTGCTGGATTTGAAGAAAGAGAACGATAATGGATGACCTTGACACTTGTGTCAAATTGGAAATGACTTAAACATGAGCCGTGGTGGGCCAGTGAGGTTAGCTACCTCTAGCGGACACACTTCTTCGTAAACTACTCATTACTTGTTTTTGATTGGTGCACACCCTTGATTTGGGAGTGTTGTTTCGCGGTGTTGCGATCGTTGCGGTGATGCGTTCTCACCAGTCCGGATCAGGCAAACGGTAGTTTCACTACCTTGGGTATTGCCTCATGTGCCTTGTCATACTCGTATTCCTATGCGCGACCACTACGATTTATTTCGTGTTATACCTATGGAGTACTCCTTGATAGCCTACTAGTTTACGGTGGAGTTTACAATGCTGTATAGACTATGACGCTTATATAAAATGTGTAAAGAGGGATAATGGTAACGCCTTAATGCTATTTTGATACTTTATATTACTGATAGGCATTATCTAGTTAGCGTATACTACTACATAGTAGATAGTTTAACGGATCCTTAGAGGATGGTTATCCCAAACATCCTTTGAGTTACTTGTATTTCAGTTGTTATTTCACTTGAGTTGGATTTATTGATATAAGAATGTTAATCCTGACTCGAGCGTTTTGTGTTTTGCTTTACGTTCGGGTCATACTGAGTGTACCAGTATTCGAGACTCACCTTTGGAGTTGGAGCTTCGCTTGGATATCCAACTATCTATCCAGTTTTCAGATATTCAGTTGATTCCTGTGATGTATTTTGATTTTGTATTTGACTATTGTATTCGAGACTTCTATTGTATCTTGTTTAACTCTGTTATATATATAGTACCTTCATGAACTACTATTCTTTTGTTTCCGCTGCATTATTGTTATATTACTCTGTGTCTGTGATCTGTGATTATTTATTTACTGTATATGCTGAGTTTTGCCAAGTTTAAATTAACAATCTGATATTTTGAGAAATTCAATTCCGACATGTATGGATGCGAATGGTTGAAAATATCGGGTCGTTACAGATTTCGTAAATTTTGGAAATCGTCGATTTAATCGACGCGTTAAAATAGCGATCCGGGGCACAGTCTCGAATTTCGACGAAACCAATTCCATTGGATCCGTAATAGTGTATTATTATCGGATTTCAAATTTCGTAGCATTTGGATTTACCATTTGGTCGTATGATCTGAAAACGGCTAGAAATAATTTAATTTAATTTAATTTAAATAGTCGATTTAAAATGCTATCTTCCACATACGATCGAATTAGGCCTCGAGACTTGTTCCATCGGGTTCGGAATAGTGGTATAACATTAGTAACACTTGGCGGCATGCCTCCGTAGGGGTTCAAAATTTTAAGGTCTGTATAACGAGATATTTTGAATATAAAATACATATAAAGCTAGTCAAATGGTCAACTCGAGCCACCCTACCTAGTCATACTCGTACCTCTTCTTTTCAATACGTCCCTTCCCTATCTTATCTCACGAATTCAAAACCACTTCCTCATGTTTTCTCTTCACCCTTTTAAACCACGTTTCCCCCTTTCATTTTTTTCAGTTCGAAAACGAACGGAAATCAAATTCGGTTTTTTTAAAAGGATAAGCCGTGATTTAAATCGCGATCGAGTGAGGGAGTTTAACAACATCGCATGAAGGAACTCGACATCGAAGGCGAGAGGAGGGGTCAGTTATGGGGCGGTGCTCGATATGTAGCGACGTGACCTAGGAGAAGTCGCGACCTTGGATCGGTGAAGTGATGTCTAGGTGGCGACGCGGTGGAGCGCCATAGTCAGAGGCGGCAGTAGGCGCAGGCGGCGCACATAAACGGCGGAGCGGCGGCGCTTGGATGCGAGAGGCATGGGCTCCTCTGGTGATGTCGCGCGTGGGTATCATTCGAAGTTGAAAAAAGAAAGAGAGAAATGAGAAGAGCTGCGTGAGCGACCTGAGAAAGAAGATGAAGTCGAGACTTTCCTCTGGCGTAGTGCGGTCGACGATGGTGGGGCAAGGGACAACAACGTTGGATTCTTGGGAGGAGGCTGGGTTGCGTGAGTGAACCAGAGAGGGAAGGAGTTGAATAGGTAATTTAAATTAGTTTATACATGTGACACCCCACCCCGAGACCCACATTAGTAAAGAGAATTACTAAGTAATCAAGTCTACTATTGTAGAGAATAGGGCTGGTTAAGGGCGACCCTCATGATAATGCATTAGCTAAGAGCTAAGTATGTCGATTTTTTTTCCATTACCTAATATATGGTCGATACACCTAGTCCTTAACTAATACGATACCATGGTGGTTTAGGACTGTTTCAGAATAAATGCAATATACAAATATATATAAACAATTTAAAACCAAATTTATTTTCTCCATTTCATTCTATTCTCAACAATAAACTATAACTATTGTTATAATATAATATTTCAGGCAATCACCAATACCAAGGATGTCACAATACAATTTTAACATTTTAAATTAATCTTAATTTAATTAATTTTATTATCTCGATGTTAATAAAATTTGTAAATTTGCTTATACGAGGTTTAAATCGAATGGAATATGTGCAAAAAAATATAAATTTGAGATGGATGGCTATTTAAAAATCAAGGTGAGTAAATCTCACTCAATTTGGTTAGCTAGTTTGATTTATAATTATTAAAATTAATTATTTGATGCTTGGTTGAATTGATAAATTTTTACTATCAGTTGAATGTGATATATATATATATATATAGTAGTATATATATTAGCAGTTGGATATATTTCCGCCCATTGGAGCGAATGAGACCCTATGAGCCCCGTATAATAGCGAATGACCCTATATACCGCGATACCCCCCTCGAAGTGGAATTGTTTTTTTTTATGTTGTATTAACATATGTGGATGCAGGAAAACATGTGGGAGGGATCCAACTGGATTCCTCAAATTTATATTGATTTTTTTCATATATAATAATATATGATATGTTAGAGTAATATGTTATAGATTATTGTTGTGATGTGAATTATTGGATGCTATAGTAGCACTGGCCTAACTTTTGGTATATTAAATACCATAAATACTATTTTTGGAACTTGAAAAGATTTAAAAGGGGATTTTGAATATAAAAATATTCATATAGAAATTTGGATTATTTTTAGGAAATTGATTCGGATAAAAACAATAATTGATTTTGGTTTGTATTTAACTATTTGTAAAAATATTTTAAATAGAGATTTTAAAAAAATTATATAGAAGATTTTTAAATGGATTTTTAAACGATATTTCTGGAAAATATGAAAAGGAGTTGAAATCCGTATTTTAAATAGATTTGTGAAATAAATGTAATTTATTAAGGAATGGATTTATAAAATGAGATTAGTTTTATAAACAAGTGAAACTCAAAGGAGTTATAAATTTTTAAACGATGTTTATAAACAAAGGAAAATGAAAATTAATTGATAAATTGGAATATAATTTCATAGGTGAATTTATATCAAGATATGAAAAATAGATTTTGGGGAAAATAGTGAATTCTATTTTTAAAAAGTGAGGATGGGTAGAAAATCAGAATGGGATCCATGTGTGGTAAATCGAGAGGAATTTATAAATTGAATTGGTTATTGAGATTTCAAAACTATATTTTATTAAGAGGTTAAATTTTGATTTAGAAAGGGAAATTATATTTATTTAAATATGAAATTTTAAGCTAGTTAGTAATGGAATACTTCGGAAGTGAATTTTTCAAATATCTAATATTAATTGAAATTAAATTCTAATTTTTATAATCGGCCTTGAAAATTGATTGTTGTCTAAAAATGGATTATTGATGCTTATATAAAGTGTTCGATATTTTTAAATAATTACTTGAACATGTTTTTAAAAAATAATTTATTATTCTTTTAAATACTTATTTATTTACATATATATAGAGAGAGTTTTGTAATGTTTGAAATTTAATTATAAATCTTCTCGAGAATCTGGAAATGGGGTTTATTCAGTAGATGGGATTTATAAGAGAAATTCTCAAAAATGGAATTTGGGAAGAAGTAAGAAAATTTCCGAAATAGTTAAAGAAAAGTGAACTTCGAAAAATGAATTAAAATTCATAAAAGAAGTTAGAAATTGATATTTGGAATTTTAGACAAGTGTTTGACTTGGAAAATATTAAAGGAAATTAATTAAGGAAACCAGAACTTATAGAATTCGTTCTAAACGAGTTAAAGAATTTACAAATAAATTTGTAAATGATTTTGAGAAAATAGGAAATAAATGGAATACTTCCTAAGTGTTGAACATAAAAATGCAGTTGGAAAAATCTTCTAAGTATTGGAAAGGTTTGGGAATATTCCATGAAAATATAACGATTTGAAATCGTTTCAAATGTTGGAAATTTTGGAAGGGATTTGACTATATATCTTATAAAGATACTTTGAAATAAATTTTTGGAAAAATTATAATAAGGCCTGATGTCTGCTTATGGATGTTTTATTGATAGTTAAATAACCGACTATCAATTTTGGCCAAATTCGTTGATCGTTTCGAAGATACCGGATCAGATTTAATTATCCAAAAACCACTTCGATCTAATTTGAGCGTTACGAATGGATATCGTGAAGATAGTGAAGATGGTGATTCGGTTTGTCTAGACCCAGGACAACTTGAATGGACGAATGCTATCAGAACATCGTTATTGGAGGACGATGAGCATTTTAAGTGGAATTGTTCTTGAAAGGTAATGTTAGCCTCAAGCCTCATCAACCGGGAATGACTAAAACATGGGAGATGCAGCAAGGCTAAGTGGGTCACACCCAATTTGGGTATGTTATCATCTTTCTAGATATCCTCAGAAATATATATAAATTATAGATATGGTTGTGCATGAAAAAGGGAGCGCTCGAATATTTAAGGCTGGGAACACCCGGGGTGATAACATATTCGGTTCTATCTAGGTTAAGGATAGGGCCGGTCTTGTGTTGTAGGGGATCCCGGCGAGGTCCTCGGTACAATTTTATAAAAGTGTACTACGACGGGCGGTACCCTAGTAGCCCAGTTATTGTATGGAATCCATTCTCCAATACGAGCCTTTATGGTTTTGTTCGTAGAGCCTAGTATGTTGGAATTTAATTAATGTAACAATTTCGGATATTTGGATAAATATTTGTACTTAGACACTATTATAATATCACGAGACTTTCTATAAAACATTTTGGTTATCGTAAGGGAAAAACCCGTCGTGTTTATGTGTGACGCGGTCTTACGAGATACCTTTGTTTTTCAAAGGATTTTGATAACTCTAATATTCAAATTGAGTGTGTTTTCTCACGCTGGTTTTCCAAACTGACTCGGGTGTTATTTTATTATAATACTCGAGTCAGACCGAGTATTACAGATTCAGGTTAGACTGCTATAGAGCTCAGGAGACGAGCTGGAGGATTTCAGACGTATATCTCCGTACTTGGTTTATATTTCCGCTGTGTGAGAACAAGTTATTAAACTGTACAGATTGATGTAGTGATTGTTGTACTCTGATGATTGTAAGTATAAAACAGTTACATATTCTTTTGTATAAAAATCTGTTATTATATATTATATTTTGTCCTGCTATGTTTGTGAAATTCTGTGTTGTTGATTCTCTCTGTTTTCTTCCATCTCTTTCTTCTTCTTTACCTTAGTTATTCGCTCTTTCGTACAATTTGGGTTGAACAAGAGTGAATTATTATCAACTCCAAGGACACGGAATGGCTGGTCACTACATATTTATGGAGAATTATTAGATTAAGTGAATCTCCACCGTTTATTTGAGATGTGAACTCATATAAATCGATGTGGATTCGCCCATTTTGGATGTAAGAAAAAAGTATTAATTTTTGTAATAAAAGTTTTATTTCCTCCTTATAAGAAAAACAATCATTTTTTCTTCTCCAACCACTTATATATCTTATTCGAAAATCAAATTGCTATTAAAGAAAACTTCTAGTAGAAAAAATAGTGCCAATATAACTTAAAAGCATCATGAAGCAGCATCCATAATAGATTTTGATGTATGTTTAGTTATCTAGTGCCAGTCCAAGAGAAGAAGGGATTCCAATTTTGTGTTCAAGGGAAGTGAAGGGTGGATGTTTTCGACATGGTTGTCCTTAATCTCACCAAAATCAAAAATTTAACCCGGGTTACATACATAATTTCCAATCCAAAGAGAAATATATCAAGTAGTAAAAAAATAATATAAATGAAGTATTTCTATATGTATTACTAAATATGGGTTGATTTCTTTCGATACATACACATTAACTCGTAATAGAATAAATATTACATGGGTTGTCCTATCTACTATGTTGCATTTAAGTTCAAAATCAAACCTGTATGCATAAGGGTTAGGCTAGCAAAACCATTTGAGATTCAAAATGGTCCATTTGTACGATAACAATATACTAAGTGTAATGACAATCATAAAACAAGTATTTAATTGTTTCTGGGTGCATCATATAGAAGGAGCACATTTTTTTTTATTATATAGGATTTTGGACATCGACAATTCAACCATATCTAATTTGTTATGTATAATCTATATATGGTTTTGGCATTTAGGGAAGCATGAACCTTTCATAGATGTTTGAAAGAAATCGACATTACAAAGAAGTTAGGAAAGTTAGACCTATATTTCGATGTGTGCCTATTGTTTTGGGTTTAACTCCAATCTAATGTACCTTATTACACATCCATATTTATGTATTCAATTCTAGCAATCAGCGTATGAAATTATCTTAGTATGGTTCCTACTAGATCGTTGCTAAATGTTTGGTTCCAATTAAAATCATTGTTAAAAGCATATGAAGCTGTGGGGGAGAGCCACTGAACATCGATTAAGAAGAATGACAAGCGTCTCAAAAAACCAATTTGGTTTCATGCCCGAGAGGTCAACCACATAGGTGATTTTCTTAATGAGAAAAATTATGGAGAGGATTTGGGAGCAAAAGAAGGATCTACACATGGTTTTATCGATTTCTCCCGAGAAAGATTGTGCGGTGGGCTCTGGAAAAGAAGAGAGTCCTAACAAAGTGCATTACCCTTATCAAAGATATGTACGATAATATTGTGACTAGTGTCGGAGTATGCGATGGTGAAACCAGTGACTTTCCTATTAACATAGGATTACATCAAGGGTCGGTTTTGAGCCCCTACGTTTTTGCCCTAGTGATGGATGAGGTTATGAATGGTATACAAGGTGAGATTCCTTCGTGTATGCTTTTTGCTGATGAGGTTGTACTAATGAAGAAAATAGAATTGGAGTTGATAAAGAACTGGAGCTGTAGAGACAGACTTTAGAAGGTTTTAGGCTTAGCAAAACTAAAACAGAGTATATGAAGTGCAAGTTTAGCGGTGCCCGGTCAGAGGATGGAGATGTCACTCTGGCTAGACAAGTAGTTTCCAAGAAAGAATCCTTTTGATATTTAGGATCAATGTTGCATTATGATGGTGAAGTTGATGAAGATGTTAGGTTTAGAATACGAGCGGGATGGGTAAAATGGCGACAAGCATCTGGCATTCTCTGTGACAGAAAAGTCCCACAGAAGCTTAAAGGAAAGTTCTACAGAACAACAATCAAGCCTGCAATGTTTTATGGTGCTGAATATTGGCCTACTAAAAGCTAACACATCCAGAAGATAAATGTAGCAGGGATGCGTATGCTGTGATGGAGCTACGGTTATACAAAAAGAGATCGAATTAGAAATGATGATATACGTGATAAACTTGGAGTAGCACCAATTGAGGTGAAGCTAATCCAACATCACTTAAGATGGTTTGGACATCTCCAACAGAGGCCTTCCTAGGCACCTGTGCGCATTGGAATTATATGCCGCGTCGAATGCTTAAGGAGAGGTAGAGGTCGACCAAGGTTGACATGGGAGGAAGTAGTAAAAATGGACTTGAAGGATTGGAATATATCTAAAGAGCTGGTGTCGGACAGGAGTGCGTGAAAGTTGGCGATCCACATACCAGAACCATAAACTATGGGTTTTATTAGTGGTAGTGTTACAAGTTTTAGATTATAGGACTAGGGAACATGACCCTAAGACGTAGTGTTTGGTCCTCGACCAATATTACTATTGGTACCATTATTACTATTAGTATATTATTATTATCATAATTTTTTTTAATTTATTTATGTATTTTTATTTTTGTTTTTATTCTACTCAATTGCTATTATTACTATTAATTTATTTATTTGACTTTATTTTATTATTATTATTATTATGACTTCTAAATTGACATTGTCATTTGGTTTTGGGTTCCATCTCTAGCCGACCCCAACTTGTTCAAGAATAATGGCTTAGTTGTTATTGTTGTAGAGACTTATAAGTCAATTATGAGGTCACTTTTATTACTCAGGATAGTGAAAAGATCTGGAAATTTGTCCCTCAAGACAAAAAGCGACAACCAAGGATCGCAAAAAAGGATTTTTTTTATCTCTAGAATGTAAAGCATAGTTAGGCTTTTCAATAGATAATTTCGAATGTGGATACTGTCATTTCTGCATCTGCATATGAAATCATTTTTAAATATCTACATCCGCTGATGCGAGCAGATATTAGATAATCATCATTCATCATATCTACTACTGATTTATAAATCCTGATAAAAAAATAAAAAAATAGGTTTTCCAGAGTTCTTCATCCAATCATGTTGATCATAAAAATGCAAAATAAGCAAATATGATTATAATTAATAGTTTTGAATAACTAATATGCATTGAATGCATATAATATAAACTGCTAATTTAATAGAAAATAAATACATATTTTTCATTGCACTAAAATACACATAATATAAGCTATAATCCTACAATAAAATTGAATGAATAATTTTCAAATGTGAATGCCATCTTATTCGCATCCCGCCATTTTTCAGATATCGGATATTTAGTCGCTTTTCAGATATAGATGCAGAAGGATTTCAGGTTTTTTGGGTACCGTTGACAACTTTAAAATAGTTTAGGCCAAGTTTGAGTATAGAAAAAAGGTCTGTAACATCCATCATTCTGAAACCTAGAGATGAAACTCGAATGTGTTGTAGTTACCTTCGAATTATCTTATGGAGAAAAAGATGAGATCATTTATATAATACATTCTTAAGTAAATAGAGAAAATATTAACCAAAAGTACTAACACATCATTGCAGATTATGTTTAACAATTTAGTTGCCAATATTTTCACACACGTAGGAGTCAAAAACATAATACAACAACATGTTATGCCCAACATATGAAGATGTGGACATTAACATTTAGTATAGTAGAATCAACAGAACATAAAATACACCCAAGCATCCTGCTTCATCTTCAGCATCCTTGTTTTGTCCAATCCAAAAGCAACCTGCCTAATCTCACAAACTCAACCTACTCAAATGATTACTTATGAGCTTATGGGGAAAACAACAATAAACAATGGTCAGAAATAATGTATGATATGAGCAATGCATTATCCTAAACAAAAAATGTAGAGAAATCACGCCACTAAATCATGGATGGGTATTCCCCTTACTGTAAATCAATATTCAATTTAATTAACTTTAAGTTTAGCACACACAAAAGTGTTTTGCACACATGGAAGGTCCACTCTAAAACTAAATGATTCAGAATACTCAACCATAACAGTTCTTATAACTATCCAAACTAAAATAACTTAGTCTCGATTACTCAAGGCCTTACACACTCAACTAACAATGCATGGTTGAAGCCCTACCTCTGCCTACCGCATAAGCCTTATGCCTAAAAAGTTTACTTAACTCCCAATAATACAAAAAAGTATTAGTTGTCGTCTAGACCTAATACCTTCACTAACATACTTCGACTACCACTTCCAGCCTCATGCCTACTTCGACTACAGGCCTTACATCGACACTGTCATATTTCGACAGCCACTCTAGGTCTTATACTTACTTCGTTCTTGACTTCATAACTGCCACTCTCGGCCTTAAGTCTGTCGCTGTTTCCCAGGTTTCCACCTGAGGCCTTGAGGCCTTATATCGGTTACTTTCATAGTCTAAATGGTTGCCAATTTGGCCTTACACCATCATTTTCAGTTGCCTTTCTAGGCCTTAAACCTACACTTTTGTATTTTCTCGCTCTCGGCCTATCGCCTATTATTTCTTAGTTTTCACATAGGCTCCGTACCCACACTTATGGTCTCTCGACTGCCACCTCAGGACTTATCTCATTTATCACACGTCCTACATAACGATTCGTTTATTAGGTTTTCTTCTTAGCCATTCATTAAGCTAACACAATCCGACTTCTATTCTGCAACCTATTACTATTTACTATATTATCCTTAATGTTTGAGTAGTGGTTTCAGTTTTCTTAAGCCTTAGCATATAATTCAACCTTTGGAAGTTACAAGTTACGGTTTATACTTTTTTCGAGAGCCACACTATTGTTAGTAATCACTACCCTCGGTCTCATTTAGTAAAGCCTACCTTAATTTAACATTAGCAACTATGAATATTAATCTTTAAATTTACTAATTACCTTCCACTTCCTATATTATTCCTTTAAACACCTTAGTTCCCTTGGTATGCCTTTGGTCTTTGAGTACCCCTCCAATTAGTGGACTAAAGTGAACGCCTCATATCATCTTTACTTAAGTATTGTTACTTTGGTTTCGATTTATTACCTTTGGTTTATCACAAGTTAGGAACCGCATTCTGCACATCTGACACTCACTTTACAAGTGTCGACTCATTCATTTGACTTAGTCTTTTCTGACCATTATAAACTACTTTGCTAACACGTTCAATGCACTTTGTGTATTTGGCCTGTTGATGTAACACCCCATAAAATAACCATAAATAAATTGGATAAACTGAATTAATAAAGATAGGGATAAAATGAAAATTTTACAAAAGTTGGAATGTAACCATGAAAATTATGTCATTGCGTTCGTGGTGAAATTCCGATCAATTTTCATATATGATATGTTGAAAACGAAGCTCAAACAAAAAAGTTATGAACATGTGAAGTTTTCGGGTTTAAATAATTTAATTAGAATTCAAATTGAAATGAATAATTAATTTCAAAATTTGAAATTCAAATTTTAACAGTAAAGAGACTTGGGTGTTTAAATAAACGTTAAAATCATTGTTGATGTTAAATTTTAATTAACAAATATAATAATAAAACAACAACACAAAATTAACGTTCTCGAAATAAGGAAAGAGGTAGACCCCTAACCTCGACTGGTCAACCGGTAGTAGAGGGGCGGTCGACCGCTCCATGTCAAGTGGCAGCTAGGGTTTGTGAATTTGAATGATCCATAATTTCCAACCGTCCTTCGTCCAACGATTACAGTGCGTTCCAACCACTATAAATAAGACCCTAGACCCCTTACTTTTATTCATATAATATTTTGGGAACATTAGCGAAGCTCCATCAGTTCGTATTTTCAAGATTCAGAATAGGGTTTCAGATAAGAAATCCTATACATCTATTTATGTTCATCATTTATTTTCTCAACTTCTCTTCTCCTCCAAACCTTTAAATTTCTGAATCTAACATATATACAAATCCCTTGCTGTATATATATCAAAAAGAGGAGATCTGATAGATATTTTAAAAGTGTGTCGAATTGAAGGAGGCAGAACTAAGGATATACTATAAGTGGAAGTCTTGGTTTTATTATTTTAGTAGTTGATCAGTATAGTTTGGGTTTGAATATGCCTTGGGGGCTTTGGTTTGCGAAAATATCATATTATAAACTCCAAAAACTTCTTCAATGCGAAATGTCAATTGTAGGTTGAAATCTCAAAATGTTTATGCCAAAATAATGGAATTTATGTAGTTTTGCAGTTTTGATAATTTTACCTTCTATTCTACTCCTTATTCTTTTTGTTTGAATTTGGTTAAAGGATTTTGATTAACGAATAGTGTGTAAGGTATGAACTTTATTTGTAGTTTGCACAGCTGATTCCCATGGATTAAATAGAAATTCATTTATTTATTTTTATGTAAAGATGGAGTTGAATAGAGCGTAAAAACTGGAACATTAATTTTTAATATCTATATTGTTAACGAATTTCTTCGTCAACACCCAAAAGGTTGTACAAAGTGGCATATTAAAAATATTCCAAATATAACCCTGGGTTTTGAAGATGGATCACAAGTTTGTTTAAATTATAGTTCAAAAGTTCAAAAGGTAAGATAGGAAAATAAAAAAGGCAAATATGCAAATAGGCAAGTCCAATAGTCGATAGCAAATATGCTCAAGTTATGTCCTTTTATTCAATCATGAATATGTTACAAGGTGTGAAAATATGTAATTTCTTAATTGTTCAAGCCCTAATTGACAAATATATCTCTTTCTCCTTCATTAGCCTGTTTCCATGAGAAGGTACCAAGAGAGAGAGAAAGAAGTTAAGGGCCCCTTCCATGAAGGGGTGCATCTCTATTTATAATGATTGGAAGAATGTAAGCTTGCTCCAATTGGCGATGTGGGAATTTATGGTGTTATGGAGCATGTAGTGAAATGTGAAGGCCTTTGAAGATTTATGAAGGAAAATAAACTAAATTTTCTTGAATTTGCTCTTGTAAATGATTCCGCTCTACTTTCTTTGCATGACCTTCGACATGCATTAGCATTGATGTTGTGTAACATCAATATTCAAGAAATATTGTTTTTGTAGCATCCCCTACTCTAAGCTTGAAACTAACCGCTATGGATGCTGCAATCATCAATAGGTATTAATTTCTGGTCACAAAATACGGCTATGTTTTTCACATTGATAATATCAGAAATATGCAAATATGAAAATTTCTAAACACTTTTCATTAATCAAACTTTTATTACATTTCAAAATGAGATTTTCACATTCATTACATAATCTATTCGTAGACCCACGTTCAGAGAAAATATAAATATTACAAATTACTCCAATAGAGACATACGAAGATGCCCTCTTGGTTAATCAGAGAAAAATACTTGGCAATTACACAACTTTTCCACTACATGCAAATAAAAAAACCAAACTACATAGCGGAAATAGATAAAGCTCCTAATAGCTAGATTGCCTCATGCATACCTCCGGAAACTTGTTCGTTTAACTGGCAACTTGAAAACCTTATCCCCAATCTTCTCAAATGAGTACCCGAGAGTTTAAGGGGAAAGACGAAAACTTCGGGTCAGACAATAGTCAGGTGTGAATAATAACCTTCCATCTTGAATCAAACAGATATCTAGTGAGACCACACCGCTGAGCAGAATGGGTTTTCCCCTCACTAGTATTTTAACCAACATATCTTAATAATATATTATGCTCCTGCATCCATAGTAGTTATAACATAATAATATATTGATATGAAAACATGCAGTATACATTAGATTACCCATCCCAAGTTATTAGACTAAATATCTAAGTTTTCATTGACTATCCGTCTTATATTTATGTGGATTACCCATCTCACATATATTAATTCTTTGGATTACTCATCCACCATTTTGACTACACATCACCCATGGTTTAATTAACAAAATTACGTGGACTATTCATTTCACATGTAATTATTACTTGGATTACCCATCCTTTACCCTATAGACTACCCATCGTACATGGCTTCGATATTAGATTATGTGGACTATCCATTACACATATCTCATTGTTCTACAATTAATGTGGACTATCCATCACATATCCCATAGTTTTCCTAGGTCAACTATGAATCCATCGTTCACCTCATATAAACTATCTATCTCCAATATGATGTGGACTATCCATTTCACATCCCATAGTTATCCTACGATAACTACGAACCTATCATTTAACGCTTTAATTCATGTTACCCACATGTTTAACTTATGTCTATTGGTGTCCCCAATTTGGTTATCTCCGCTTTAAGTTATAACATCTTAAACTGACTTACATTGGTATCCCCAAATGATCTATGTCAAATTTATTAAAATATACATTGGTATCCCTAATGATTGGTGTCGAGTTTATTCTACCGTGGTATACCTAATACATAATGTTAATTTCATATACTTTTAACACATAGCAATATAAGCATTGGTATCCCCAATTATGTCGAAGTCACAAAAACATAAGGTTCGCCGTCCTTCAAATAGATTAGTTTAGATCAATGTCGACGTCAATAACAATGTCGACAAAGATGCTTAAGGTTCTCCACCTTTATTGAGATAATTATAAAACACATGACAATAAAACCCTTATCGACCTCTATCAGGGTCTAAGACCAAAAACTTAAACTCTTTTTAAGTATTTAAAACTCTTCTCGAAAATGGTGTTGTCGACTTTCATATGCTATAGAGTATCCGCCTATTTAAAATAGCATTGACTCCAATAATCACAGCAACTATACCACCATACGCTATAGACCTCACCGACCTTAATGAATAGCGACATCAAGACCATTGGTGACCGCATAAAATAGTTAACTTAACTCACTTTAGCTATTATGCTGCCAAAAGTATATATAAATAAGGTTGACATTAAAGACGACGTCGGGATTTATCAAAAGGATGGTATGCGGCATCATTTAAAATTTAGAGGTGCGGCGTATACTTAGATGAGTCACGAGAATGCCAATAATGGTTGTTGTCACATACCGGATTTTTCGACTTTCGAAAATTCGACATCGATACTCACTTTATCGACTGCCGAGCCATCGAATGCCGGAAACTCCAATAGTGAGGGTTTAAGAAAGAAGAAAAAGGCAGAAGAAGAAGAAAAGAGTAGAAGAAGAAGAAAGAAGAGAAGAATAACAGAACACATCAGATATAGAAAACAATATCAGAATCTTACACATCGCAGCGGAACAATATATAATAGATAACACTAGTCTTTTAAAACAAAGAACTGTATCAGTTTTTATACATACATCAATCAGAGTCAATATACCACAAGGGACAGTTATATAAACTTGTCCTCATACAGAATACACAGCGGAATAAATATTATCAGATACAAATACTACGTCTCGTCATCTAGCTTATCTCCAAAGCTCCAGAATATCTAGAATATCCTGATAATCTAACTCTAGACTGCCCGTGTGGAAAATTGGTGGGCACCCAGAGTTTAGAAGGGAAACAATAAACTCCGAGTCAGTCATGGTGACTGGTGTGAGATCGTAAAACAGTTTATCTTTAAAATAAACAGAGGAATATTTTTAAAGTCAATTCGCAATGCTTTTGGAAAATGAAACTACCATAAGACCTCCCACCACACACACAATGCAAACGCAGAATTGGAGGAGATTTCTTCTTATGATAGTCAAAGATGCTTACTACGCAAAATCAAATCATTTTTGATATTATTATTAGTGCATAGTGTAGAAAACATTTTGAAAGTATAATATTAATCTTAGCCAACATACGACCAGTATCGTATGCCTACTATAGCTACCATCTAAACAGTGGTGACCACCGTACGTAAATGGCAGGTTCTACAACTAATACCGTACAAGTCACGTATTGGAGTTTGGATTTCCAACAAATGGTCAGGCTAAGGAACTTCCTTTTCCACGATGGGTACGTCCCTGGAATAGACGACCCGAGAAATAACCTAACATTACGGTTAGATCTTTGCCAACACAAGGCCGGGTTACCTCTGCAAAAGTAGGTAACTACTGACAAGCGTATGTCATCCCCCGATCGTAACCGATCTTCCCGAGGATCCCCGATTTCCAACAAACCACATAGATAATAATGCAGCAACCACATAGGTTAAGTATCTGGGCTCCATACCATGATACCACGTCTATCCAGAAGGAATGACATACACTAAGGGGCGCTACTCCCTAGAACCTTGCCGCATCCTTCCTGTTTCGACCATTTCCGGGATGTGAGGCTCGACGAAGTCTCGTCCACAAAGCTACGCTTTCTACAAAGCCCTGCTTCGGGTCAAACAAAAATGATCAACCTATGATCACAAAGATATAAGATCAAACAAATGATCATATCGCAAATGATCAAACACTGATCATTTCACAGCAACACTCAGTATGCCACGTTACCAAATTGGGATATATCGCTGATAAATTTCAACTACATAACCTCTGAGCTCGTACGTCTCAGAGAAGGGTGTTAAGCTAAGAGAATAAATTCTCCGCCACCAACAGAAATGTATTTGAAAGAAATCAGCTTTATATCTCAAATTGTATCGTCAGACACACAATCCATACAAGTCTGTACCGGGATCGAACATAACCGAAGGCACTTCTCACGAAGCCCTTGCATATCCGGATAAATTTCTAATCACGTCCAGACCTCCCGTCACTAAGGGTGATAAAACCTCTAAATCGGAGATCAGCCGATGTAGAGTAACTCGACGGTAATTCTTCCGTTTTCAAAAATATCCGGTCTTCAACACCGGTCTTCGAATGCAATTCATACGACGAATCACATATTCGGAATGGGTTATACGACCCCATGGTCCTTTCCCGGCTAACCCGAATAGTGAGCGTTTATTTTAAAACAAGTGTGGCATTCAAATTCATCCAATTCACAACGAATACCAATTCAAGGTAATTATTGATAGTCGGTTATTTAACTATCAATAAAGATGCGCAACATCATCAGATTCCAAATAATTTTCCAAATTATTTCATCTTCAAAAATATCTTTACTAGATATAAAATTTTCCACACTTCAAAAATAAATCAACGTTTATTTTTCTAAACAGTTTCCCTTTCTTTTATAAATTCCATAGTGAATTTATATTTCAAAAATATCTACTGATATACGATTTTCAAATCGATTTCAATATTCAATTTCAATTTATCTTTTCAAAGATAAATTCTCAACACGTTTCATTTCATTTTGGAAAACATTTCCATACTTATTTAAAAATAAGTATTTCACAAATCTATTTATTTTCAACATTTGAAAATATTCGATATACTTAAATCAAATTAAGTATAAATTCATTCTTTAAGGAAATCATAAATTTTAACATCTATTTGAGTCAAAACGAATGTTGCGTAAAACATCGTTACGACGACTCAAAATCACTAGTATAGGGATTCGAAATTTAGATAGATATATAAATCCCAATACTATATAAAACATTTCCTTTCGGAAATCATTTACTATAACAACAGTGTTATAGTCCACCATTTCCTTATATTTCTCGAAAACGTCTATTTCAACAATAAATGTTGAAATCTATGATTTCGATTCATAATACATTTTAAAACATCTTTAAAATGTTTAACTTCATTTTTTTAAAATCACTTCTTCAAAAATGAATCCATTTTATTCAATAATATATATTCACTGTCCAAAATCGTGAATATACTTTACTTAACCAAATTTCAGTCTTTTCTACACATTTTATTTCAATAAAACTTCACTATCCAAAATCGCGAATATATCTTCTTTAATAACCTTCTATAATTCACTTATCAAATTTAATCGATTTCGAATTTATAAACATAGTTATAAATTCTATTTCTATTTTAATAACAACCTCGACTTATAAATCTTCTTTTTGTCAACTTCTACAATTTTACTTGTCAAAATAAGTGATTTCGGATTTATAAACAACTTTTATAAATTTCAATTCTATTTATAAAAACTTCAATCCCAAATGAATTTCGATATTGATTTAAAAATTTATTTATCACTACTAAGTAAATTCCTCATTTTTTTCTCAAATTATTCAATATTCTATTTTAAAATGGATTCTTCAAATTGAAATCATTTTACATTGATTTCCCAATTTATTTCAATTTACCAATTAAATTTCTAGTTGGATTTCCAACTTATCTTCCTTTAATAAATTCCTTTTAAAGAAAATAAATTTCTTTATCTCTTTCAATCTATTTAAAAAATCCAAATTTAAATTAAATTCTTCAATTTAAAATCACTGTTTTATGAAATCCATTTATTTAGCATTTTCACTTTATTCTGGGATTTATTCAATACGATTATAAAAATTTACTTTTTATACTTAAAAAATTCCTTTCTTCAAAATTTCTTCAATTTCAAAAATTGATTCACTTAGAAATTTTCTACTTGAATTTCAAAAATTCAATTTCGTTTATCTTTGGAATCCAATGATGTCAAAACATCCATTCAGCTAAATTTTAGCTTTCAAACAATTTCCAGATATCAATATGATTAATAGCATCACTATAATCATTCACAGATTCATATCACAATAGAAATAAATTCAATCAATGTGAGGGGTCCAGTTGGATCCCTCCAACCTGTTTCCCTGCATCCAAAGATGTTAGCACAATACCAATTCCGCTCCAGTACGGAATTATCGCGGTATATGGGTTTTATAAAAATCCGCTTACTAACGGCGCAATAGGGTCTCATCCGCTATACGAGGCGGGAAATCAATCAATCCAATATATACATATGCCAATATGTATATATTGCTATATATAGATATATATCCTATCATATCTAATAGCACATCAACATAGCAATCATATCAAACAATCAATAACTGCAATCAATTCTTGAGTGAGAAAAATCTCACCTTGGCTTTTAATTTGCCATCCATTTCTGTTCCAGTTTGTTTTCTCCCAAATTTTTGACCTTGTATAAATATTTTATACAATTTATCAATATCCGAAATAAATCGAACACATCAATTACTCTTTAATTTAACCAATCTTTGTTTAAACTAATAACTTTAATTTTTAACATCGAATCTTTATATAATTCATCACTATCAAATTTTATCCATATAGACAAATTTAACTAACTAAAAATTTGATATTAGCAAATTCGTATTACCTTACTGTATATTTTTAAAACAATTTATTTTCATTTTCTTTGAATCAACATGTTTTAAACTTCTGTAAAAATCTTACAGTAATAAATAAAAATCTAAATTTTTTTTCTTTATATTCAAAATGAAGAATTAAACCCAAAAACATACTCACCTTAGCTTTCCGATGACGTCGACATCACAATCGACTTTCAGTGCCTCGCGAAACCTTAATCACTTCGACCACTAAATCGCGACCCTCGTCCACTAACGTGCACGCGCCCTTCTCGAATTCGCCTCCATCACCGCAACCCTACGCGAGCTTCGCCACCGACTGCAGCCCCAAATCGAATCGCCAGATGCCTCTGCTCGCCCACTAACACGTCATTGCCTCGTCCATGCTCGCGACATCGCACGCGACCCCGAGTTCGCCGCCGCTTTGATTGTCACCAAGAACTCCAGCGTCTCCCATTCGCTCCCTCTAGAGCAATTGCAGACATCGCGAGTCGCCATAATCGCGTAACCCTAGCCTAGCTGACCTTCGATCGCGGCTGCCTGATCCCTCCTCGGCGACGCCTTCCACCGCGAGCCCTTCACGCGATTACGAGATGTATTCTCCCCTAGACATCACAGCCGAGCCCAACTTCGAAAGCCATTGTGATTCAATCGATCGCGCGCTCCCCTTTCTTTTTTTTCTTTTCGAACTGGGAAGGGAAATTCGTGATTTATGAAAGCAGAGGGTACTACGGCCATTACTTTTATTTTGAACGAGACTGCGTACTTAAAAATTCGAAGGGAATGGGTTGCACGATTTGGTATCGTGTTTTTGAGCGTGATTTTAGGCGTGGATGAAGGAACGAAAAGTAAATGAGGTGACAAATTTTAAATTTAAATTCAAATTGAATTTGATAAAGATTCAACGCGTTTATGTGTCGTGTGCTCACGTACCAGCATTGAAAAATACGAAATTTGAAACCCGGCAATAATTCAACGTTACGGACCCAATGGAACTGGTTTCGTCGAATTCCGAGACTGTGCCCCGGAACGCTATTTTTTAAATTCCATTTAAACGATTTAAATTGCAAAACTGAACAGAACAGTTTCAAATTCAATTCTGAAAGTTCTATTACCTTCAGAATTATCCATACGAATTTTAAAAGCTTTCGAAATATTTTTCTTCAGCTTAAAATTGAAGATTCAAATTTTAATTCAGCATTCAATCGATTAAATTTTAAAGTTTAATCGCAAAATTCAGAGTTATATCGGGGATTCAAATTAAATCATCGTTCAAATATTTAAAATAAATTAAATATTCCCAATTTAATTTGTTCAAAATTCAGGGTCGTTACAGACTTCCCCCCTTAAAAGAATTTCGTGCTCGAAATTACAAGTTAGGAAAAATGGTCCTTAACTCGTCTACTATTTTTCCAACATCTAATAGTTTTATCAAATTTTCAAAACAAATCTTTCTACTAAAGATTCGTTATTACTTTAACTAACTCTCCAATTTCAATTATAAGTTTCAAAACAACTTTGTTTACTTTCAATTTTCAAATTTAAATTCAAATTCAAATTTTAACTTTCAAAATTTCTCAAAAATTTTCTAACACTCGAAATTTTCGAAAAATTTCGCCAGCGTCTCCTTTGCGCGGCTGATACGGCACAACTACAAAATGTCCCTACGGACTCTCAGATTTCAAAAAGAAAAAAGAAAAAGCCAAGTGGCTAGAGAAATAAGTCATCAAATCTCATATTCAAATTTAAATACATACCTTTTTCGAGCAATTCAAATTTATCTTTGAAAATCAAATCCAATTTCTTTTATAACACCTGTATATCCTACTAGCCATAATATCTAGTTACAGCATTCAAACTATTTTGCACATTCAATTACAAAATTTTCAATATAAACTGCTTATACATTTCTAGCTTACTATTGAAGTTATACATTCTTTTCATTTAATTTTTACATTTCAAATTCATTTGAATTTAATTCCCAATTCCAATCTAATTTGGATTCAGTTTTGTCTTCTATTCTGAAATATTGGATTTCATCGATTACTTTCATTTAAAACAATCGGCAGCAATTCCTCTTTTGGAAACCCGAAAATGAACACCAACGATGCCGCGGTCATCATCGAAGTTATTTTCCAGCGACCGAAAAGAGTTTAGAGCTTTCATTCCTTCAAAATACTTTTCAAAACTTTGAAATTCATTTTCAAACCAAAAAGAAATTTAAATTTCCAAATCTCCAAAATTTTCAAATTCTTTTCAAAACATTTCCGAAAACTTCTCTGGAATTCCGTTTCAAATTACAAATCACATTTATAATTTATATTCTCAAATTTCATTTTGTATATGAATTCATTTCTTAACTTTGGAGTTACGATTCCAATTTCCTATTTAATTTCAATGATAATAATTTAATATTATCACTTCTAACAACCATGCAACCATATACTATAGTACTTCATAGAAAATCATTTCTTTTCTATACAAAAAATAGTTTTGGGCAAAATTATCTCATTTACCCTATTTTAAAACAATACTATGTCGTCTTGCCTCGTTTAAGTGTTTAGAAATCCCTATCGATAATATGGCGTCCTACATACCGACCAAAATTCATAAACATCTCAACGGATAAGCAAACACAATATAAAACATTTTTATATTCACTAACAAATACGCGCTCGTATCTATTATTACACTCAACTCATTCTAGAGTACTACTGACTCTATCTCTAATGAGTAACACCCAACAGAGCAGGGTTGTCGCTTAACCATATGCTCTGATACCACTTTGTCACATACCGGATTTTTCGACTTTCGAAAATTCGACATCGATACTCACTTTATCGACTGCCGAGCCATCGAGTGCCGGAAACTCCAATAGTGAGGGTTTAAGAAAGAAGAAAAAGGCAGAAGAAGAAGAAAAGAGTAGAAGAAGAAGAAAGAAGAGAAGAATAACAGAACACATCAGATACAGAAAACAATATCAGAATCTTACACATCGCAGCGGAACAATATATAATAGATAACACTAGTCTTTTAAAACAAAGAACTGTATCAGTTTTTATACATACATCAATCAGAGTCAATATACCACAAGGGACAGTTATATAAACTTGTCCTCATACAGAATACACAGCGGAATAAATATTATCAGATAAAAATACTACGTCTCGTCATCCAGCTTATCTCCAAAGCTCCAGAATATCCAGAATATCCTGATAATCTAACTCTAGACTGCCCGTGTGGAAAATTGGTGGGCACCCAGAGTTTAGAAGGGAAACAATAAACTCCGAGTCAGTCATGGTGACTGGTGTGAGATCGTAAAACAGTTTATCTTTAAAATAAACAGAGGAATATTTTTAAAGTCAATTCGCAATGCTTTTGGAAAATGAAACTACCATAAGACCTCCCACCACACACACAATGCAAACGCAGAATTGGAGGAGATTTCTTCTTATGATAGTCAAAGATGCTTACTACGCAAAATCAAATCATTTTTGATATTATTATTAGTGCATAGTGTAGAAAACATTTCGAAAGTATAATATTAATCTTAGCCAACATACGACCAGTATCGTATGCCTACTATAGCTACCATCTAAACAGTGGTGACCACCGTACGTAAATGGCAGGTTCTACAACTAATACCGTACAAGTCACGTATTGGAGTTTGGATTTCCAACAAATGGTCAGGCTAAGGAACTTCCTTTTCCACGATGGGTACGTCTCTGGAATAGACGACCCGAGAAATAACCTAACATTACGGTTAGATCTCTGCCAACACAAGGCCGGGTTACCTCTGCAAAAGTAGGTAACTACTGACACGCGTATGTCATCCCCCGATCGTAACCGATCTTCCCGAGGATCCCCGATTTCCAACAAACCACATAGATAATAATGCAGCAACCACATAGGTTAAGTATCTGGGCTCCATACCATGATACCACCTCTATCCAGAAGGAATGACATACACTAAGGGGCGCTACTCCCTAGAACCTTGCCGCATCCTTCCTGTTTCGACCATTTCCGGGATGTGAGGCTCGACGAAGTCTCGTCCACAAAGCTACGCTTTCTACAAAGCCCTGCTTCGGGTCAAACAAAAATGATCAACCTATGATCACAAAGATATAAGATCAAACAAATGATCATATCGCAAATGATCAAACACTGATCATTTCACAGCAACACTCAGTATGCCACATTACCAAATTGGGATATATCGCTGATAAATTTCAACTACATAACCTCTGAGCTCGTACGTCTCAGAGAAGGGTGTTAAGCTAAGAGAATAAATTCTCCGCCACCAACAGAAATGTATTTGAAAGAAATCAGCTTTATATCTCAAATTGTAACGTCAGACACACAATCCATACAAGTCTGTACCGGGATCGAACATAACCGAAGGCACTTCTCACGAAGCCCTTGCATATCCGGATAAATTTCTAATCACGTCCGGACCTCCCGTCACTAAGGGTGATAAAACCTCTAAATCGGAGATCAGCCGATGTAGAGTAACTCGACGGTAATCCTTCCGTTTTCAAAAATATCCGGTCTTCAACACCGGTCTTCGAATGCAATTCATACGACGTATCACATATTCGGAATGGGTTATACGACCCCATGGTCCTTTCCCGACTAACCCGAATAGTGAGCGTTTATTTTAAAACAAGTGTGGCATTCAAATTCATCCAATTCACAACGAATACCAATTCAAGGTAATTATTGATAGTCGGTTATTTAACTATCAATAAAGATGCGCAACATCATCAGATTCCAAATAATTTTCCAAATTATTTCATCTTCAAAAATATCTTTACTAGATATAAAATTTTCCACACTTCAAAAATAAATCAACGTTTATTTTTCTAAACAGTTTCCCTTTCTTTTATAAATTCCATAGTGAATTTATATTTCAAAAATATCTACTGATATACGATTTTCAAATCGATTTCAATATTCAATTTCAATTTATCTTTTCAAAGATAAATTCTCAAAACGTTTCATTTCATTTTGGAAAACATTTCCATACTTATTTAAAAATAAGTATTTCACAAATCTATTTATTTTCAACATTTGAAAATATTCGATATACTTAAATCAAATTAAGTATAAATTCATTCTTTAAGGAAATCATAAATTTTAACATCTATTTGAGTCAAAACGAATGTTGCGTAAAACATCGTTACGACGACTCAAAATCACTAGTATAGGGATTCGAAATTTAGATAGATATATAAATCCCAATACTATATAAAACATTTCCTTTCGGAAATCATTTACTATAACAACAGTGTTATAGTCCACCATTTCCTTATATTTCTCAAAAACGTCTATTTCAACAATAAATGTTGAAATCTATGATTTCGATTCATAATACATTTTAAAACATCTTTAAAATGTTTAACTTCATTTTTTTAAAATCACTTCTTCAAAAATGAATCCATTTTATTCAATAATATATATTCACTGTCCAAAATCGTGAATATACTTCACTTAACCAAATTTCAGTCTTTTCTACACATTTTATTTCAATAAAACTTCGCTATCCAAAATCGCGAATATATCTTCTTTAATAACCTTCTATAATTCACTTATCAAATTTAATCGATTTCGAATTTATAAACATAGTTATAAATTCTATTTCTATTTTAATAACAACCTCGACTTATAAATCTTCTTTTTGTCAACTTCTACAATTTTACTTGTCAAAATAAGTGATTTCGGATTTATAAACAACTTTTATAAATTTCAATTCTATTTATAAAAACTTCAATCCCAAATGAATTTCGATATTGATTTAAAAATTTATTTATCACTACTAAGTAAATTCCTCATTTTTTTCTCAAATTATTCAATATTCTATTTTAAAATGGATTCTTCAAATTGAAATCATTTTACATTGATTTCCCAATTTATTTCAATTTACCAATTAAATTTCTAGTTGGATTTCCAACTTATCTTCCTTTAATAAATTCCTTTTAAAGAAAATAAATTTCTTTATCTCTTTCAATCTATTTAAAAAATCCAAATTTAAATTAAATTCTTCAATTTAAAATCACTGTTTTATGAAATCCATTTATTTAGCATTTTCACTTTATTCTGGGATTTATTCAATACGATTATAAAAATTTACTTTTTATACTTAAAAAATTCCTTTCTTCAAAATTTCTTCAATTTCAAAAATTGATTCACTTAGAAATTTTCTACTTGAATTTCAAAAATTCAATTTCGTTTATCTTTGGAATCCAATGATGTCAAAACATCCATTCAGCTAAATTTTAGCTTTCAAACAATTTCCAGATATCAATATGATTAATAGCATCACTATAATCATTCACAGATTCATATCACAATAGAAATAAATTCAATCAATGTGAGGGGTCCAGTTGGATCCCTCCAACCTGTTTCCCTGCATCCAAAGATGTTAGCACAATACCAATTCCGCTCCAGTACGGAATTATCGCGGTATATGGGTTTTATAAAAATCCGCTTACTAACGGCGCAATAGGGTCTCATCCGCTATACGAGGCGGGAAATCAATCAATCTAATATATACATATGCCAATATGTATATATTGCTATATATAGATATATATCCTATCATATCTAATAGCACATCAACATAGCAATCATATCAAACAATCAATAACTGCAATCAATTCTTGAGTGAGAAAAATCTCACCTTGGCTTTTAATTTGCCATCCATTTCTGTTCCAGTTTGTTTTCTCCCAAATTTTTGACCTTGTATAAATATTTTATACAATTTATCAATATCCGAAATAAATCGAACACATCAATTACTCTTTAATTTAACCAATCTTTGTTTAAACTAATAACTTTAATTTTTAACATCGAATCTTTATATAATTCATCACTATCAAATTTTATCCATATAGACAAATTTAACTAACTAAAAATTTGATATTAGCAAATTCGTATTACCTTACTGTATATTTTTAAAACAATTGATTTTCATTTTCTTTGAATCAACATGTTTTAAACTTCTGTAAAAATCTTACAGTAATAAATAAAAATCTAAATTTTTTTTTTCTTTATATTCAAAATGAAGAATTAAACCCAAAAACATACTCACCTTAGCTTTCCGATGACGTCGACATCACAATCGACTTTCAGTGCCTCACGAAACCTTAATCACTTCGACCACTAAATCGCGACCCTCGTCCACTAACGTGCACGCGCCCTTCTCGAATTCGCCTCCATCACCGCAACCCTACGCGAGCTTCGCCACCGACTGCAGCCCCAAATCGAATCGCCAGATGCCTCTGCTCGCCCACTAAAACGTCATTGCCTCGTCCATGCTCGCGACATCGCACGCGACCCCGAGTTCGCCGCCGCTTCGATTGTCACCAAGAACTCCAGCGTCTCCCATTCGCTCCCTCTAGAGCAATTGCAGACATCGCGAGTCGCCATAATCGCGTAACCCTAGCCTAGCTGACCTTCGATCGCGGCTGCCTGATCCCTCCTCGGCGACGCCTTCCACCGCGAGCCCTTCACGCGATTACGAGATGTATTCTCCCCTAGACATCACAGCCGAGCCCAACTTCGAAAGCCATTGTGATTCAATCGATCGCGCGCTCCCCTTTCTTTTTTTTTCTTTTCGAACTGGGAAGGGAAATTCGTGATTTATGAAAGCAGAGGGTACTATGGCCATTACTTTTATTTTGAACGAGACTGCGTACTTAAAAATTCGAAGGGAATGGGTTGCACGATTTGGTATCGTGTTTTTGAGCATGATTTTAGGCGTGGATGAAGGAATGAAAAGTAAATGAGGTGACAAATTTTAAATTTAAATTCAAATTGAATTTGATAAAGATTCAACGCGTTTATGTGTCGTGTGCTCACGTACCAGCATTGAAAAATACGAAATTTGAAACCCGGCAATAATTCAACGTTACGGACCCAATGGAACTGGTTTCGTCGAATTCCGAGACTGTGCCCCGGAACGCTATTTTTTAAATTCCATTTAAACGATTTAAATTTCAAAACTGAACAGAACAGTTTCAAATTCAATTCTGAAAGTTCTATTACCTTCAGAATTATCCATACGAATTTTAAAAGCTTTCGAAATATTTTTCTTCAGCTTAAAATTGAAGATTCAAATTTTAATTCAGCATTCAATCGATTAAATTTTAAAGTTTAATCGCAAAATTCAGAGTTATATCGGGGATTCAAATTAAATCATCGTTCAAATATTTAAAATAAATTAAATATTCCCAATTTAATTTGTTCAAAATTCATGGTCGTTATAGTTGTTGCGGATGTTCACTTCAACATAGTGAGAATCACTCCATAACTACCTATATAGTTACCATGCATTTTCCACCTTATCGACGTCGACACTCATGGATGCATTGATGTATTGGGCTCGATGGCGACACTAACGACGTGGCACTAACATAATTTGTGTGAAAATTGATTTATTACCGATAAAAGAAAATTCTTTTCATCAAATCTTATTTCTGTCAAATTTCTGTTCGATAATAAAACACCTTACCCAATTCTTTTTAGAACTACTGTCGCATACAATTGCCAAAGTCCCAAAACATTTGTAAACTTAATTAATTAATACCCTTTATTAATTATGGGTTTATATGCATCTATAGCATAATAAATTCATGATAATTTGAAAATACATAGGAAAAATCACTAAAAATCACATATATTAAGAAATATCTTTTTTTTCAATATAAAAATTTTAGGACCAAAAACCATATTTAATTATTTTTGATAATCAAATCCCGAATTAAGCAAATTTCAACCATAGGAAATTCATAAAATATACAATTCACTTTGGAAAATTATGAAATTAAAAACCATTTTCAAAATATCATTTAACACAACATATCAAAAAATCAAATCGATTGGAGATTAAAAACTTAGGTTTTACCCTTTAAATCTTTTCAAATATACAATTCCATAAATCATTATACAATCCAAACAATGATTAAACAACCATATCTTTTTAAAAATCATCAAAACCATTCGGATATTATCCATGGCTAAATTCAAGAACAAAAATAGAGATGGTTCATGTATTATTCACCTTAGATTTAATTGTTGGAGTTGACATTTGATTAGTGTTTTGCTTCCTTAGCTATTGCTGTAACAGCCCTAGATTTTTGTATATATTTTATTTGACTTTATTATATTTTGAAAACTATTTTAAACTTGTTTTATTTCAAACATTTCATTTTTAAATATAAATGTTGATTATAATGTGAATTTTAATTTCAAACTGGTATAAATTGAACATTTTCCTGAAAAAGGGATTTCTGGTCAAACTGGTCAAACTTTGACTTTTAAAACTTCAAATTTAAATTGTTTAAAATCTTAAATTTTATCTTTTATTATGAAAATATACTTAATAACATGAATACTGCTTTTTGTTTCGTTGAGAACGGAATTAAATTGTAAAAGTTATGTACATTTCAATTTTGAGTATAATTTGTTTTATTTTGCAATTTTGCCTATTTTAAATTTTATAAATCATATTTTCTTTGTCATATTTTATTTTAAAATGTGTTAATTTGTTATTTTATGTATATTTTTGTCTTTTAATATTTTTGAAGTGATAATAAAACTTTTCCAAAATTTATTGCATTTATTAAAGACTAGTTCTATTTTTCTACTATATTCTTCATTTAAATTATATTTAATTAAAATTTATTTATTTATTTTTGTGAATGCATTTTTATTTTATGTTCTTGTCTTTATTTATAAATATTTTTCCAAGTCCATACAATTTTCCCTAAGTTTATTTCATTTATTTTCAAATTTTCTAGACTAGTTTTCATTTCATGTACTATTTTCTTATTTTAATCATATATAATTAATATTTATTTATTTATATTTTGTTTATCTGTTATATTTTCGAATTTTAACTGAATTTATAAGTATCTTCAGTTATTTAAATTTATATAATGAAGTTAAAGAAATTTGAAAAGGTTATGACTTTTGATGTTTCTATGGCCTTTTATCTTCCGCCTTTTCATATTTGTAACTTAACTTTTCATTCAATTGGCCATTACTTCTCACTTCTTTCAGCCGACTATCATTTTGTCATTCACGTAAAATTTTGTTTCTCATTTCCTGAAAGAAAATTTCGGCCATAGCTTGTGAAAGATTTTGGTAAACTTCTTTTTCTTTTTGTTTACTTTTATTGATTTTTGATAATGATTTTTGCACTTGTTATCTCACCTTCTATGCTCAGCTCCTCCTTCCTCCTCCACCTTGGCCTCCTCCACCACCACCACATCTGGTCAACACCTCCTCCAGCCCAGCCCCAACCCATGGCCATGCCCCTTGATGAAGAAGATCCACCTAAAAATAAACAAAACTCCACCTTAATGTTCATAGCCTAGCCTAACTTGTTCCACCACCTCTCTCCTCCACTTTGGCCGGCCAAACACCACCACCACCAGCCACAACCTGAGCCTTGGACCTCTGTAGCACCTGTAGTTTATCCTTCCAGATCAGGCCATGCCCAATAGTCCCTTGGTCGAACCCATTTAGGCCTTGAAATCTATGTTGTTGCTTGTAGTTGTGTTGCCTTGTTTTGAAATTCAAGCACATATCCTTCATCTCCTCTTTATATTGCTATGGCGACCCCTATATGACCTAAACCTGATCCAAACCTGATCCAAAACAATCCCATTACAGTGTCTTTCCAGGCCATAGCTGAAGTATAAGTGGTTAAATGCAAGTGCAAAAGCTCTAGCTTTGAATTGTGTAGTTATTCCTAGCATTGTTTGTAATATTTTGGTTTGTAATTCATGTTTGTTTTTGTTTTGTTTGATATTTAACAAGGCAATTAGCCTTGGCTCTCCCACTCTCAAATCATTGTCGTGTTATCGTGCTTTTGAAGTTCCTTATTTGTGCATTTGGTTGTCATCTCCAGCTTATACAGGTGAGTTATTCTCACCAGACAATATGTACATATATAACTAGTGAATTGATCCCTTTTGAATCTGTAAAATGCATTATCATGTTACACATACTATGTTATGATTTTATGATGTTCACCCATGCTTAAACACCTATTATATTATATGTTACTGTTATATTATGCTGTTCTATTATTTTTATCAGTTTATCACACTGCAAGTTCCCTTTAGATTAGAATCACTATGGGTTGAAATGATACATACCCGAACGGACTTTAGAATAGGAGAAAATCGTTATGGGCTGAAATGATATGCGTGAATGATTTTCAATTATTTTCATTTACTTGGGATTGAGGGTTTGAAATGATCAAACCCGGGTATCTTTTTAAATTACGGGTTGAAATGATAAATTACCCGTATCACTTTACCTAGGCTAGAAAATGAAATAAAGACCCGTTGTTAAAATATGTTTTATAAATTTTTTTAAAATATTTTAGAAATGTAAATATTATAATATTTTGATTTAAACTAAATAAAAATGATTTTTGTAAAGCATTATTGATTTTCTGAAAATTTATAAGTGAAATAAATTAATGGTAAAATTAGAAAATTTGAAATGTAAGTTATTTTGGGAAATTTTAATTTGGTGATAATTGGAATTTAAATTAAATATGAAATGTGATAAATTCATGATAATTTGGATTAAAGTGAATTTAAATGATTTTTATATTATATTAATGACTTTGAATAAAGTTAAAATGTGAAATGAATGAATATTTAAGTTGAAATTTTGAAATATAACTAAAATTGGAAATTTGTGAATTTGGCTTAAAAGTGAATTTTAAGTTAAGTAAATAAAAATGGAATTAAGTTATATTTGAAAATTTAAACTTAATTGTTAAGTTAATTTAATTTAATGAATTTATAATTTAATATTGGAATTTAATAAGCGAATTATTATTAAATTTTGATTTTTGAATGGAGGTTTAACTTTATAAAATCATGAATATAAGGGTATTTGAATGATTGTTTTAAAAGTGAAATTATATGATTTTATAAGTTAAAAATGATTTATATAAAAATATAATTGTTTGTGAAATTATACTGAATATTTGAAGTTAATTAACTGCATTTCTGAAATGCTATAAATTCTAATGTAAATGATAATACAACATTTGTAAATGCTGTAGTTGATAATAATGAACCAAATGGCTAAATTTAATTAAAGGCTATTATAGCATTTTTGTAAATGTTATAATGGTTGAATTTAACTAAGTTTATTTGAAACTAATGTAACCCTATTACAGCATTTTAAATGCTGTCTTTTGTTAAATTTAACTGTTTTAAATGTGACTTTCCGTAGCATTTTCTAAATGCTGCGAAAGTTGAATCTTCATTGTTTTAATTAATTTAAGTGAACGAATGAACTTTGAAAGATTAAAATTTTGGAAATTTAATAATTTAATTATTAAATACAATAACTTCATTTTTATGATTTAAAATAAAGTAATTTGTTTCGAAATATAAACTATTTTGAAATATGATATTTTGATATTTTGAAATGGATTTTTGAAGGATATTGAATTTTAAAATGATATTTGATTTCGAAGTATAAAATACCGTTTTGAAATTTTAACCACGGGATGTATTTAATTTATAGTTTAACTGATCCTTAAAGGATGGGCGATCCCAAGCATCCTTTGAGTTATTGTGCATTTCTACTACAGTTCACTTGAGTTGGTTTACATTATATAAGTATATATTGTCCTGACTCGAGTGTTTTGTGTTTTACTTTACGCTCGGGTCAGCCTGAGTATTTACAGCTTAGCTTTGGATTTCTTTCTGGAGCTAGGAATCGCTGGAGATTCTGCTTGTCTAGTTATCTGTTCCTTTCAGTTCAGTTGTTCTATTTCAGTTCTGGTATTCATAAACTTCTATTTATTTGAGATGTCTATTGTATATGTTTTCAAGCAGATATTATGTATTATGTTTTGAGAGTTTGTTATAGTAGCTTCATGAACTACTATGGTTTTTATATTCCGCTGCGAGTTATTCTGATATGTTCTGTGTCTGTGATTCTGTGTATTTGATTTCATTTGCTCCAAATTTATTTACAATCTGTTATTTTGAATTATTCAAGCCAGACATGTGTGGATTATTGTCGATTTGAATGGTCCAAAATAGTGGGTCGTTACAATTGCCCTTGAATCACCCTTCGATTTCTTTCCTTATCTTGCTTTCTAGTGGCCAGCCTTCGCTCTTTTATTTGATTGTTTTGATGTTTGGAAAAATGAGAATGATACAAGGAGGAGAGGGTTTATGGTTTAAAAGATGGATCTACCTATTTTGTGCATCTTATATATTCTCTTATATGATAAATCTTTAAACAATCTTACTTAGTTCACTAGTAATGGCTTCATCTTACAAATTTCAAATCTCACTCTCCCTAACCATTTACATTATTCTATTTAATATATCCAATTAAATGTCCTAAATAAAGTTAAACTAAAATTAGGGTGTCACGGGCTCTCCTCCTTAAAGAACTTCATCCTCAAAATTCAACAAGGACCATATAACAAGCATATCATACATGCAACCAATGCTAGTATATCCTACCACCTACAAAGTATATATACAAAAAATTAGAACATACTATCATAACAACTTAGGATAAGTATCCCTAATCATGTCCTCTATCTCACAAGTATAGTCTCACCCATTGTTACTTCACTGGACTTTCACTAATCTGACTGTCTTGTTCCTTAACTTCTTCTCATCTCTCTCTACAACTCAGACTAATTATCTCACAAAAGTCAAATCCGGTTCTATTATTGAGTCTTCTAGTGTAGTCGGAGTAATAGTAGTCATTGGATCATGCATATACTTTCTAAGATGAGAAACATGAAACACATTATGAACACATGCGAAACTACTTGGTAACTCTACTCGATACGCAAGTTTCCCGATACTTTCTATAATGATGAACGGTCCAATATATATCGCTGCCAGTTTACCTGACTTTCCAAATCGTACCACACCCTTTAATGAAAACACGATCTCTAGCTGAGAACTCTAATTCTTTACGTCTTTTACCTGCGTAACTTTTCTTCTTAGACTAAGCTTCTCTCATCCTATCCCGAATTAACTCAATTTTATCGATGGCTTCCCTTGCCATATCTAGACCAAGGACCAATCTACCTTTGATCTTCAACCAACATGCTGGTCATTTGCACGACCTTCTATACAAAGCTTTGAAAGGTGCCATTCCTATACTAGTGTAATAACTATTATTATTATAAAACTCAACCAAGTGCAGATGGTCTTCCATAACCCATCAAAGTCTAGTACACAAGCCTTCAATAAATCTCAAGTACCTTATTGACTCTTTTTGTCTTCCCACCCGTCCGTGGGCGATAAGCGGTACCTATCTTAAGTTTGGTACCTAATACCTCCTATAGACTCTTCTTGTAACAACCTGCTTTTCCATACAATTAAAGCTGACAATAAACCACACATGTCCAACCCAAATCAAATAGAAAGACGGATGGTTAAGGGAAAGAAGGAAGGAAAGAAGAAGAGAAAAGAAACAATTAACAACACATAATCTCATAATCGCAGCGGAACAACATATAATATAATATCAATGATCTTTACAAAAGGGAAGCTATTATATACATACATCCATCAGAGTATAACAACAATCTCAATCATCAGCCTGGACAGTTATAACATCCTGTCCTTACAATTGCTGATAATATCAACAACAAAGTAACGGAAATTAAACATATACGCAATATGACTTGAAGCCATCCAACTCATCTCCTGAGCTCCAACGCATCCAAAACAATCTATATATGCTCGGTCGGACCTGAGCATTTTAATAAAATAACACCTGAGTCAGTCTGGAAAACCAGCATGAGAAAACCCAATTGTACTTTACAATTATATAAAAACCTTTGAAAACAAAGGTATCTCTCAAGACTAGACCGCACATAAACACGGATGGGTTTTTACCTTATGATAACCAAAACATTTCATATGAAATCCTCTGATATTATAATAATGTCTATTATACAAATACTCATTAATCATAGCCGAAATTGTTATATTAATTAAATTCCAGCATACTAAATTCTACAACCAAAATCGAAGACTCATAATGGAAAATGGATTCCAACTATGAAAGGGTAAGGTTATATCCATCAAATCCGTACATCTCTAAATAAAATGCACCAGAGGCTACAACATGTTGCACCTCTACTACTCAAGACTAACGCTACCTCCTTCTCGAGTAGAACCGAATATGATCGCCCTTGGTTGCAATCATCAACTACACAATAGGATCTTGGAGCATACATGAATATTGCTATAGACTTGGAATGATCATACCCTACTTGGGTGCGACCCACTTAGCTCTGCCGCATGTCCCAGCTTTGTTCATTTCCCGAGTGTGATGCTCGAAGAGGCCACACTCTTACAATTTCCTCCTAGCAGACTATCCTGGAATGCTAATATTGCTCTCCAGGCAACCAATGCAATACCAGCATTCATCCATATAAGTTAGTTCTACGACTGAACGAAACAATTGAGAACTCCGTCTCCAATTCCATCATCTTCAAGATGTCTTTACTTCGAACACTTGAGTTGGATCGAAGTGGTTTTCATATAACATATTTGATCCCGGTCACTTTGAAACAACATTCGATAGTTTCCGGTAAACTCAACCCCGATTCTTTAGGAAATAAACAGTCAAAGATAAGATTGGAGATCACCTCCTTTTAGTTAGTGGACGGATTTCCTTATCATTGTCAACGAAGCGAGATTTATATGCATAGTACAACACTATCAGAGATGACTGTGCCATATAAATCACGTGTTTCTCCTATATATTTCCAAAGTTATATTTGGGTCCAAATTAGATGGTCGGTTATTTTAGCTATAGAATAACGAACATTCCATCAGGGATTTAATTCCATCAGAAAACCAACATTTGGTTAATCACTAAGCAACACTAAGCCTCCTTAATTAATCTTTTCATTAATTAAAGCCATCTTGCAAATGATTGTATCAAAATACTTTTACAAAGATATATTCACAAACCTCTCTATTTTCAATACTTGGAAAATATCCATATACTTATCTCATCAGTATAAGTATATTTCACAAACTCTGAGGAAGAATTCCCTTTTACCAAATTCGAAAATCATTTATAAACTCCATTATAAATTTCAATAACCATTGATAAACCATTTTATAAATTATTTCTCAAGTCATTTCTAAACCCTTATAAAACCATGCCATTATTTATAAATTCCTTTTTATAAATCTATACCCTTTTTCTAAAATTCTTTTATAAACATCTAAGCAATTTATAAAATTCTTTTATCTTTTAACCAATCTTCCTTTGTGTTTTCCGAAATATATTATAAGATTCTCTTTATAATCCACATTTGTTTATAAAACCCTATTTATAAATCTCGAAAACATTAAAAATATAAATTCTAATCATTTATGTAAAACACTACTGTATACTAACAAACATTTTAAATAAACAAATATTATCTTGAAACATTTCAAAATAGTAATTAAAAAATTCCAACATTCTAAATAACAATAACAATTTATCTTCAATAATTTATAAATACTAATAATTAATTTCCAAGATTTATTTATAATAATTATATTTAATCTCAAACCATATAAATAATTTTTAAATAATTAACTTTCAAAACATTAAACTCTTGATAAATCACTTTTAAAACAATATTAATATAAATTAACCACTTTTAAAACATAATTATATTTATATGATAAAAATCCATAATTAATTTCAACCATGACCATTTCCA
The DNA here is from genome assembly GCA_030737815.1 of Allium fistulosum. NCBI lineage: Eukaryota > Viridiplantae > Streptophyta > Magnoliopsida > Asparagales > Amaryllidaceae > Allium > Allium fistulosum. Next base: position 95,191,833 of record CM060905.1, read on the forward strand.
TATTTATAAACTATATTTATAATCTCTTCCAATTTTATAACACTTCCACGCATAAAAATTCCTTTATTTATGAACCCATTTATAACTCAATTCCTTTATAAATCTCACTTATTCATAAAATCCCATTCAACATAATTTTCAACCGTTTTTAACCTTGCTCCAATAGTATAAGTTTCTTTTATAAATTTCCTTCAATTTATAAAATATTGTTTAACAAATCCTAAATTTTACCTCATCTTAAATTTCTAAAATAAAATCAACAATTTTCTAAAATATCAGTCTGTTTCTTAAATAAATCCACCGTTTGATTTATTTCTCCAATTTATTAAACAATAATAGTTCCCTTTAATTTATAAACCTCGTTTATAAATTCACACTTTTATTAACAGTATACGATTTACAAATCTTTACTTCCTTTGTAGAAATATCACTCTTGTAAATTATTCCATTTATAAATTTTCCATTTATAAATAAATCATAATATATGTACCTATATACATATATATCAGTTTATACAAAAATGCTTAATAAATAGTATATAAAAAATATTCCTATTTCCATTTTGAAACATGTCACTTTAATATAAAAGACGGATTTATTCTCCAAGATTTCAAAAATCTACATTCACAGTTGGGAAATCTCTATTAGAATATTTTGTAAAACTATTAACTTATAATATCTAAGATCCTACTATCATTTTTGTAAAATTGTTTAAAACATATAGAATTTCAAAAAATCATTTTGAAATCCCTTTTTAAATCAAATCACTATTTTATAGTATTTTAAAATACCAAAAACGAGGCCCGGTGCTACTAAAGCACTAATTAAGCAAGTCATATCAATGTTATTAATATGGCATTCAACAAATCATATATCACCATATATATGAAAACAAAATTAATAGTGTGAGGAATCCTGTTGGATCCCTCCAACCTGTCCCCATGCATCACATACAGTATATAATCATAAAAATATAAATCAATTGCTTCGAGGCGGGATTCGTATACAAGGGTCATCCGCTCTTACAAGGGAACGTAATAAGGTCTCATCCGCTCCAATAGGCGGGAATATATCTAATATAAATAATAATAATTAGTAAATTATCCAAACAGTCAATAACAACCAATAACAAAATATCCACGCATCAAATAAATAATTATATTGACTATATATATTTTCTGCTTAACCAAAAAGGTGAGATTAACTCATATTGATTTTAATAGTCGCAAAACATTCCATTTTGAATGAAAATTGATCGAACATCCAATTTTAACCCAAAATTCCAACTAGCTCCAAATTCGTCATATCCAACTCCATAGTGTAGATACGATCGCAATGCGACTCGTCTCGTTCAGTTTGGATCTCGTACGAGTTCGATATGCATTAATGAACTTTATAATTAATTAAACAATAATTACTTTAATTAAAAATGTTTGAAACAAATTACCCTCGTTCCCAAAATCTTATTCACGCTAAATGCAAGAAAATTGCGACCTTGAACAGATCACCGCCACCACTGCACTTACCATCCACTATCGGCGCGAGCTCCCCAAGTGCGCCCAACCTCGCCGCTGCTACTAGCCTTCGCCTCGATCTCCCAGATCTCGCCATTGATGAGGAAACACCCCCAACCTGATGCTCGAACGAAGCGACACCCTGGCCACCATGCGACGACAGCGCTCATCTCCACCATCCATTGCCTTCACCATGATGCCCTGCATGTTTATCCTTTAGACTCCAATGCCGATCGAAGCCTCTGGTAGTTCTGATCATTCGTGGTCGTTCAATGGCTATCATTTTAAATTTGAAAAGAACATGATCCCCTTTCTGATGTAAACGCGACAATTATAAATAAGGGGGAAAGGTATGGTGCATGTACCTTGGGTATGGGATGAAGTATGGCTAACATATATATATATATATATATATATATATATATATATATATATATATATTCAAAAATATCCAACTTTAAACGTTCGAAAATGTCGAACTCCAAACAAGATGTGCTGTCTGGCATTTTATATGTTATACCCCTATTCCGAACACAATGGAACTAGTCTTGAGACCCAATCCGATCATATACAGAAGATAGCTTTTCAAAATCAAATTATTTTAATTAAATTTCTTTAATTAATTCCTACGCATTTCGAACTCTCACGACCAACGATATCTCCAATCACCATGAAATTAGATGGCATATAATAATTCACTATTATGGATCCAATGGAATTAGTTTCGTCAAAATCCGAGACTTTGCCTTAGAAGACTATTTTTACACGTTAATTAAAATGAGTAATTCCTGAAATTAGTTAAGTTACTTTTTAAATCCAAATTAAAAGTTTACCGTCTTCATTTTTGTTCAAATAGAAATTAATTCAAATTTTAAAATCGTTTTCATTTATATAAAATCCAAGATTAAATTATTTAAACAATTTCAAATATTAAATTTAACAATTTAATTACCAAATAAATCGCCACATTTGAAATTCAAGTTATTTAACTTATAAAATTAACCTTTCAATATTTAAATTAAATCAAATATTCCAAATTCAAATTACTGAATTTCTAGATCGTTATATTCTTCTCTCCAGAAAGAATTTCGTCCTCGAAATTACCAAGTAAGCAAAATAGCAGTAACCCATTAACTTTGCTAAAACAATTAGTCAAAATGGATTATCAAATTCTTATAACTCGTTTAACTTTACTTAGAAACTTTTCTAAGTCTTCAAATTCATTTATAGTTACTAACTAATACCATTCAAAGTTATAAAATCAAAATCTAAATTTTAGATATCAAAATTTTCCCAATTCTCAAAAAATTTCAAACGTCTTAAATATTCAGAAAATTCCGCCACTGTCTCTTTTGCGCGGCTCGATCATAGTAAATCACAATATATATATATATATATAATCACAAATATACATCTCATATTCGAGGATGAGGCATCCCGTAGGTAAAAAGTGTAAAAGTACGATATGTAATCCGAGATGTGTACCTTATTATTAGCATCAGCAAGCATATACAATCAATAAAATGCGAAAGTAAGCTTCAATGTGAAGCATATGCCATCCACACCTACAAAAAGCTCAACAAACAATGAGAACAAATATATGGAAAAGTAATATCAATACATATAACATAGACTAATGCAATAACTATATGCAATGCTAGTGAATGTAACAAGAGTGTTTATTATAACATCCATACAATTTATTTGTTCATATAAATTTGCATTTCCAAATGTCAACATTATATACTTCCATTCCTTATTAACTTAGTATTGATTCGTTTCAGTTTATTACCATTTAGTTGACTTATATTCAATCATTAACATTCACTTTAATTACATTCAATATCAAGTTAACAACAATTCACTTTTATTCACATATTTACATCCAATTTATTTACATTCATTTATTGAACATCCATTATTTCATATCCAATTCATTCACGTCCATCGTTTTTTATCCAATTAATTCCCATTCAATTAAATTATATTCAATATATCTACATTCACTGGTTCACATAAATTGCTCACATTATGTTGAACAATACTCCACCCCATATTTAATCCATTTATGGATTATTTATAAAATTGTTACATTTAACTTCTCCGAAGTTAAATTCCTTTTCATTATCACTCTGTATATTCCGTCAATACTAATATTATTTATGAACTATTCCGTACAACTTTTTTTACTACACAACTCGTGTTTATTATTACTTCACATTTTAAGTTCATATTAAATTTTATTAAATGACATTCCAACCATATTCAATTCATTTTGCAACTCAAATTCATATCCATTCCACAACCTAAGTCATATTTTATTCTACAACTCAAGTTCAAATTTCATTTCACTAATTTACTTTATTGTTCATTCATTAATTTATTACACATCAAATTCAACTTTATTTAATTCATTTTTTCACCCCACTTGAATTAAATTTCATTTCAAGAATCATCTTATTTAACTTAACTTAAGTTAAATTTAATTACCTATCTCAATTTATGAGTTTCATTCCTTCACATTCTCATTAAACAAATTTAAAATTTGTTTTTAGCTTAATATTCCTCAAATGTATAAGCTATACAAACTTATTTACTTAAAATTTCAGGGAATGTATTTGACTCAAGTTTATTCACATACTATATCTACAATTTAGGGTTACATGATCATTTTACGACTTAAGTGTATATTCATTTCATTATCTTATCCAATTCATTCAAATCTCATTTCAATTTCATTTAACCCTTTATTCAATTTATTTAACTTAACCTAAGTTAAATTTTAATTTCATATCTCAATTCCAAATTCTTTCCTTATCTATACTATTTCCAAACTATAAGTTCAAAAACTTATTATCTTAAGTTTTCTCAAATCATTTAGATAGAATTTTAGGTTTTTAAACACTTGGTTTTATTTCAAATCATTTTGAAATCATATATTTACACAACTCTTTTATATACCAAATTACACCTCTGGAATCTAAAACAAATTTGTTTTATCAAAACAAAACTTCAATGGTAAATTACTGAGGTAGCAATCCCTTACTTAGAAACTCGAAAATAAATACCGATGATGCTGCAGTCATCACAGAATTATTTTCCAAATGTTTGTCCTTGTTATATTATAACAATAAAAACTAATAACAAATGATAATAATCAAATATTATCATTCCTTAACATCCAAACACACCATATGTAGCTTATAATAATTTCTAAAAAATTATTTCTTTATATATAAAATATAATTTAGGTAAAATTATTTCATTTACCCACTTTTAAAAATAATACTATGTCGGTTTGCCTTGTTTAAGCGTTTAGAACCCCTATCGATATTGTGGCGTCCCACTTATTGACCAAAATTCATAAGCCACTCAATAGGTAAATTAACACAATATAAAACATTTTTATACCACTAATAAATACGCGCTCATATACATACACTCAGACTCATCCTAGGTTCTCACTTACCCTATCTCAAATGAGTAAATTCCCACCAAAGCCTAGGCATCCGCTCAACCTAAGCTATGATACCACGTGTAACAACTTTATTATCCATTCAATTCAAGCTGAAAATAAACCACATATGTCGAATACAAATGAAACGGAAAGAGACGGATAGTTAAGGGAAAGAAGAAGAGAAAAGAAACAAATAATAATACAAAATCTCACAATTGCAGTGGAACAACTTATAATATAATATCAATAACCTTTACAAATGGGAAACCGTTATGTACATACATCCATCAGAGTACAATAACAATCACAACCATCAGCCTGGACAGTTATAACATCCTATCCTTACATTTGCTAATAATTTCAACAACAAAGCAGCAGAAATAAACATATACGCCAATATGACTTGAAGACCTCCAACTCGTCTCCTGATCTCCAATGCATCCAAAAAAATCTATAAATATGCTCGGTCTGACCCGGGCATTTTAATAAAATAACACTCAGTCAGTCTGGAATACCAGCATGAGAAAACACACCCAATTGGACTTTACAGTTATATAAAAACCTTTGAAAACAAAGGTATCCAGTAAGACCACGCCGCACATAAATGCGGATGGGTTTTTATTCTACGATAACCAAAACATTTCATATGAAATCCACTGATATTATAATAATGTCTATTATACAAATACTTATTAATCATAGCCGAAATTATTACATTAATTAAAGTCCAGCATACCAAGTTCTATAACCAAAACCGAAGGCTCGTATTGGAGAATAGATTCCAACTATGAAAGGGTAAGGGTCTACCCACCAAATCCGTACATCTCTAGACAAAATGTATAGAGTTTACAACACATTGCACCTTTGCTACTCAGGACCGGCATCACCTCCTTATCGAGTAGCACCGAATATGATCACCCCTTGGTTGCAATCGTCAACCACACAATGGGATCACGGAGCATACATAAATATCGCTCTAGACTTGGAATGATCATACCCTACTTTGGTGCGACCTACTTAGCCCTGTCGCATGTCTCTGCTTTATTCGTTTCTCGGGTGTGAGGCTCGAAGAGGCCACGCTCTTACCATTTGCTTCTAGCAAACCATCTTGGAATTCTAATATTGCCCTCCGGGAAACCAATGCAATACCAGCATTCATCCATACAAGTTTGTTCTAAGACTGAACGAAACGATTGAGAACTCCATCTCCAATTCCATCATTTTCAAGATGTCTTTACTTCGAAAGCTTGAGTTGGATCGAAGTGGTTTTCGAATAACATACCGGATCCCGGTCTCTTCGAAACAACATTAGACAGTTTCTAATAAGTCAACCCCGGTTCTTTAAGAAATAAACTGTCAAAGATAAGATCGGAGATCACTCCTAACCGTTAGTGGATGGATTTCCATATCTATGTCCTAAGAGAACGAAACAAGATTTATATGCACAGTACAGCATCATCGGAGATGACTGTGCCACATAACTCATGCGTTTCTCCTATATATTTCCAAAGTTATATTTGGGTCCAAATTTGATGGTCGGTTATTTTAACTATCGAATAACAAACAATCCATCAGGGATTTAAATCCATAGGAAAACCAACATTTGGTTAAGCACCAAGCAACACTAAGCCTCCTTAACTAATCTTTTCATTAATTAAAATCGCCTTGTATCAAAATACTTTTACAAAGATATATTCACAAACCTCTCTATTTTCAATACTTAGAATATATCCACATACTTATCTCATCGGTATAAGTATATTTACCAAACTCTGAGGAGATTTCACTTTTACCAAATTTGAAAATCATTTATGAACTCCATTATAAATTTCTATAACCATTTATAAACCATTTATAAATTATTTCTTAAGTCATTTTTAAATCCTTATAAAACCATGCCATTATTTATAAATTCCTTTTATAAAATCTATGCCTCATTTATAAAATTCTTTTATAAATATCTAAGCCATTTATAAAATTCTTTTATCTTTTAACTAATCTTCCTTTATGTTTTCCAAAATATATTATAAGATTCTCCTAATAATCCACATCTGTTTATAACCCTATTTATAAATCTTGAAAACATTAAAAATATAAATTCGAATCATTTACCTAAAACACTATTGTATAATAGCAAACATTTTAAATAAATAATTATTAACTTGAAACATTTCAAACTAGTAATTAATAAATTCCAACATTCTAAATAATAATAACAATTTATCTTCGATAATTTATAAATACTAATAATTAATTTCCAAGCTTTATTTAATAATTATATTTGATCTCAAACCATATAAATAATTTTTAAATAATTAACTTTAAAAATAGTAAACTATTGATAAATCACTATTAAAATAATAGCAATATAAATTAACCACTTTTTAAACATAATTATATTTATATAATAAAAATCCATACTTAATTTCCCACATGACCATTTCCATATTTATAAACCATATTTATAATCTCTTCCGATTTTACGACATTTCCTTGCATGAAATTCCTTTATTTATGAACCCATTTATAACTCAATTCCTTTATAAATCTCATTTATTCATAAAATCCTATTCAACATAATTTTCAACCATTTTTAACCTTGCTCCAATAGTGTAAGTTTCTTTTGTAAACTTTCTTCAATTTATAAAATATTGTTTAACAAATCCTTAATTTTACCTTGTCTTAAATTTCTAAAATAAAATCAACAATTCTCTTAAATATCAGTCCATTTCTTAAATAAATCCACTGTTTGATTTATTTCTCCAATTTATTAAACAATAATAGTTCCTTTTAATTTATAAACCTCGTTTATAAATTCACACTTTTATTAACAGTATACGATTTATAAATCTTTACATCCTTTGTAGAAATATCACTCTTGTAAATTATTCCATTTATAAATTTTCCGTTTATAAATAAATCATAATATATATACCTATAAACATATATATCACTTTATACAAATATGCTTAATAAATATTATATCAAAAATATTCCTACTTCCTTTCTAAAACATATCCCTTTAATATAAAAGACGGACTTATTATCCAAGATTTTAAAAATCTATATTCACAGTTCGAAAATCTCTATTAGAATATTTTGTGAAACTATTAATTTATAATATCTAAGACCATACTTTCATTTTTGGAAATTATTTAAAACGTATAAAATTTCCAAAAATCATTTTGTAATCCACTTTTAAATCAAATCACTATTTTATAGTATTTTAAATACCAAAATGAGGCCCGGTGCTACTAAAGCACTAACTAAGAAAATCATATCAATGTCATCAATATGGCATTCAACAAATCATGTATCACCGTATATATGAAAATAAAATCAATAGTGTAAGGATTCCTGTTGAATCCCTCCAACCTGTCTCCTTGCATCACATATAGTATATAATCGTAAAAATATAAATTACCGCTTCGAGGGGGGATTTATATACAAGGGTCATCCACTCTTACAAGGGAACATAATAGGGTCTCTGTAACGACCCGTAATTTTCGATAATTAAAAATATTAAATTAATTAAGATTTTGCAATTTAATATTGTGAGAAATTAAAAATTTATGATTTATTAATGAGAAATATATTTAGAATTGATTTAATAATGTTGTTTGAAGGTTATTGACAATTATTTTAATGTAATTTCAATCAATTGAAATTATTGTGAAGTTAATTTGGTTATAATTAATGGAATTAAGGAAATTGAAATATTATAATTAATATGGTAAAGGATGATAACTGTGGAATATGAATGTAATAAAATGTAAACTAGGGTTAAATGAATATATATGGTATTGGATGATTGTATAGTAAGAGCGAGAATCTAAATAAAAGAAGTTATTTGAATTTAAATTATAATTAATGAACTTATTATAGTTGTAATTGAACGCTGATAATTAGGGCAATATTTAAATAGTGAATCTAACATGGAAAATTTATTTTCAAAGATTATTAATTTCTGTATAATCAGAATCGATGAAAATTGTTAGCTATTAAAATTGAATTTAAAGTGATTAAACCAATTTAATAATAATTTAATTAATTAACGTGAAATTGAGCCATTTTGGCCATTGTCTTGGATTTTGACAAAACTAGTTTCATTGGATCCATAACAGCGAATTATTATAGGATTTCAAGTTTCATAGCGATCGGACTTGTCGTTTGATCGTGCGAACTCGAAACACAAAGAAATCAATTTAATGAATTTAATTAAAATAATCTGATTTTAAAAGCTAACTTCTGTATATAATGGAATTTGGGATTGAAACTAGTTCCATTGAGTTTAAAAATATCAAAAACATCTATTTTGATATATTGGATGCGTAACGACCCGTAAATTTCAAAGGCTTTTAATAACGTTAATAACTGAATTTTTATGAATTTCTAAATAATAAAATTTTGAAATAAAATTTTAATATTTGAAATACGTCTATTTAAACATAGTAAATGGTAAATTTTCATCTGATAATATGGAAGTTTATTTTATTATGTAATTTTATTTAAATTTAAATCAATTAAGATTGATGATAATAAAATATTTTCCAAACCTGAATATTTTTGTACAATAAATTTGTAAATCAGCTTCTGAGTAAGACGTCATCTTTCGTTTCGTCAAATTTTGACTGCTATTGCTCCGTTCATCTTATTTCTAGCAGATTAGCAGCATTTTCGGTACCGATTATCGACTTTTGATAGGATGATCATACCACTGATATCTGTATACCGTTTTGATCATCTCGTCGTGCTGATCTCCGCAGTATATTCGTTTGTGTGTTTTGAAGTCCGGAAGATGGCGAAATCTATGGAATGATTTGCTGTATCAGTTCCGTGTTTTGGCTTTTGGATTTCCTTTGTCTTTTCATTTTCCACCGTGATGATCAATAGCCATTAACATTTATTTCCTGAATCTTTGTGCCTCACTTTAACCATTCCCAGCATACCAATTTATTTTGATAGTCTCTTCTCTTTTGGTTTTCATTTTTCTTCATTTTTGGAAGAAAAAATATATATATCAAAGTTGTTCATCTTCGTGCCTGTACAACTCCTTCCCTTCCTCTCATCCTTCTCACCTCATCACGCACGACCTCATCTCCAACAAACCCACTCACGCACCCTGACTTTCTCTTTCTCCCTCGCGAGATCTCAGCCACCTACTTCGCCAAGCCTCTAGCCTGTCTACCACTTACCGCGCCTGAGCCCGAGCCACCACCACCTTCGGCCATTCCTCCTTCACATGCCGTCACTAACTTGCTCCATCTCAGCCTGCGACTCCACCTCACCACCGTGCGAAGCCAAGCTTTCCACTATCATTAACTACAAATCACCAGCCTCTGCCCCACGTCCCTCCAGAGCAGCCACCACTCCATGCTTGAACCCCTTGCGTGTCTCCCCTTTTCTCTGATAATGACTAAACAAGGTAAGCTTTTGTATTCATTTGTGAAGTCTGCATATATAATAGCATGAAAATTGTACATATAGTTGTGAAATTTATATTTGTAGTGTCTGTATATATTTTATTTTATAACAGTATATAAGTAAAAAGAAAAAGTATTCTCTCTGTTTTGTTATCCGCTCACACCTTCAGACTAAATCACAGCCACTCAATTGCCTTCAGATCCAATGGCCAATATTATTTGTTTTCTTTATTTCAGATCATGGGCTGCCTTGTATTAGGCCCAATATGTATTGTATAAATAAGACCTTGTACAATTCTTTGAATAATATTGTTCTGTTATTACATTCTCTCAAATATTACACTTTGCATTATTTCTATCTTGGTATCAGAGCATTATAAGTGCTAACTGCACATATTGATCAGAGATCAAGTCCATCAGAAAAGTATTATCACTTGGACCCCTCTCATCAAGATTTAACATCTCTCATCTGAGAGTTGCTGCTGTCATTGAAACCAGTGCCTCGCCAGTTCATCACTCTGGCTGCATCTGGTCACCACTGACAGCTCTGTGATATAAAGAATTCAAATCAAATTGAAAACCGATCAGGAAAATCAAGAAAAAGGATTTTAGTTGAATTCTTGTGAATCAAGAAAACTTATCAGTTCTTTCTGTTCAAAAGAAAAAGAATAGAAGGTAATCATCACGTAAGGCTGCAAGACATCATCAAGATTCAACTGCACAACCTATTCTCTTATTCCTAATTCAAGATTTTCAAGATTAGAATTCTTATACCTGGTTACCAACTGTGTTTTCGCCATTCATCATGAATCAGAGTGAAGATTCAAGCCCACAGATGTCCAACACAAGAGCTTCTTCCAGCCAAACTCATTCAGATTCTGTCAATGATCTTATGAGAACCACCATCAAACCTCAGAGTCAACTGCTCTCAATTCAACTTGATGAAACCAACTTCCTGCTCTGGAAATTACAAGTAGAAACATCAATTAGAGGGTATGGATTAGAGGATTATATTCTTGGTACAAAAAATATACCACCAAAGTTTGTTAAAGATGGTGAGGATAAGTTGATCCCAAATCAAGAATACACAGCACATCAGAGGCAAGACAGCCTTGTGTGTGCATGGATGATGTCATCCATAAGTGCATCTATTTTACCACAGCTTATAGGTTGTAAAACTGCTCAAGAAGTATGGACAACAATTGAGAGGAATTTCACATCTCAGTCATCTGCAAGAATTATGCATCATAGAAGGCAATTACAAAGCATCAGGAAAAATGAAATGACTATGAATGAATATCTGAATAAAATCAAGAATTTATGTGACCAATTAGCTTCAGCAGGGCACAAAATTCATGATTCAGAACATGTATTGTACATAATCAGTGGTTTGGACAGTGAATACGAAGCCGTTGTGGCAATTATCTCTACCATGGAACCAACCCCCTCTCTACAGTTTGTCTATTCTACTCTCCTATCACATGAAGGAAGAATCAAACATGGAAAAACAGCAAGTTCAGATATATCAATCAACTATACTTATAATAAAGGCAAACAAGGTCAAGGAAGGGGACAGTTCAATAGCTACCAGAGAGGAGGGCCTTCTAACAGAGGCAGAAGAGGTGGTAGAAACAATAACAACAACAACAATAAAATAAGGTGTCAAATCTGCGAAAGATATGAACATGGAGCAAATAAATGCTATTTCAGATTCAACAAGAATTACACTCCTTCACAACAGAACAGCAATGCTAATATCAATACAGTCAATATGCCCAAAGACAACAACAATGGCCAAGCAGAGATTCTCAACACTGAAACTGCTACAGCAGATGATGTCAGTGATGAATGTTGGTATCCAGACTCTGGAGCAACCAACCATGTGACCAACAATCTCAGCAACCTAAATCTAGGGAACAAAGAATACAAAGGTACGCAAAATCTCTTTGTTGGCAATGGCAAAACTATTCACATTACACACACTGGAAATGCAAGTATAAATGGACCCAAGAAATTATTTCTAAAAAATTTATTAAGGGTCCCTTCTATTAAGAAGAATTTAATGAGTGTTTCCCAATTCGCAAAAGATAATAATGTCTTTTTTGAATTCTATCCAAATAACTGTATAGTTAAAGACATACTAACTCAAGAAATCATTTTGCAGGGTAGAGAAAACAATGGGTTGTACAAATTTGATTTCTGTAATTTGAAAGTTTCTGAAAATAAAGGGAATACTTGTGTGATGAATGTTATGAATAATTCTAATAGCTACAATACATTTGACTTATGGCATTATAAGCTAGGTCACCCTAGTGCAAAAATTGTAAAACATGTTATGAATAGTAATAACATTCGGTTTGGTAATATTTCTGACTCATATATGTGTACTTCCTGCCAATTGGGAAAGAGTCATAAACTTGCATTTCCAGATTCACATACCACTTACACAAAACCTCTTGAATTAATTGCTAGTGACCTATGGGGTCCAGCCCCTATCAATTCTGACTATGGTTACAAATATTATATATCATTCATAGATGCTTATTCAAGGTATGTATGGATTTATATGCTAAAAACCAAGTCTGAAGCCAGTAATATAGTAATTCAGTTTATTAACAAAGTTGAAAATATGACTGGAAATCATGTATGCAATTTTCAAACTGATGGTGGAAAGGAATTTCTACCACTAAAAAGTTTCTTTGAGAAAAAGGGGATCAATCATAGAACTACATGTCCATATACTTCAGAGCAAAATGGGATCATAGAAAGAAAACATAGGCACATTGTTGAAACTGGTTTAACCTTACTAGCACAAGCTTCTATGCCCTTAAAGTTTTGTCCAGAAGCTTTTAATACTGCTGTGCACCTGATAAACTTACTGCCAGCAAAAAATATCAAGTTTAAATGTCCACAGGAAGTGCTAACCAAGGTTAAACCAGACTATAAACATCTCAAAGTCTTTGGTTGTCAATGTTTTCCTTGGTTAAGACCATACAATACCCATAAATTAGATTTTAGATCTAAATCTTGCACATTCTTAGGATACTGTAATAATCAGAAAGGGTACAGATGTCTAGATGACAAGGGAAGAATATACATCTCCAGACATGTAAGATTTAATGAACAGGTTTATCCATACAGTAACAGTGGAATTAAAACCACTGACAAAATAAGAAATACAAGGCTTATTATACCTGATCTACCTGATGAAATCGAGGCTATATCCTCAACTCAGCACATGAGTAAGGACACAAGCATCAGCTCTCAACTCACCATGCCCACCAGGAGGCCAGGTCAAGAGCAACATGATTGGGAAGATGGTAGCAATGATCAAAGCATTCAAAGACAGGAAAGCAGCAGCCAAAATGATAATCAAGGCAACAACAATGATACTATACCTTGCAACATTCCTGACAATAATCCAGATATCACGGTCAGAAATAATGTTAACACTCATCCAATGTTAACTAGAGCAAAGTGTGGTATACATAAACCAAAAATGATCAACAACACTGCAAGTCAAGATGATCCATCCTCTTACACAGAAGCAGCTCAAAGTGATAAATGGAGAGCTGCTATGCAAGAGGAATATAATGCTCTAGTTAACAAAGGAACTTGGGTTCTTGTTAAGAAACCAGAAAATAAAAACATTGTTGGATGCAGATGGACATTCAAATTAAAGAAAAATGCTGATGGTTCAATTTCTAAATATAAAGCAAGACTAGTTGCAAAAGGGTATTCACAACAGCATGGGTTTGATTTTTCTGAGACTTTCTCACCTGTTGTGAAACCATCATCTATTAGAATTATTCTAACCATTGCTTTAACTAGAAATTGGAGCATCAAGCAACTAGATGTGAATAATGCTTTTCTGAATGGTGTTTTACAGGAAGAAGTTTTTATGGAACAGCCTGAAGGATTTACTCATAAAACAGACAAAGATATAGTTTGCAAATTCAACAAAGCAATCTATGGTTTAAAGCAAGCACCAAGAGTCTGGTTTGACAAACTCAAGTCAACACTTGTGAAATTTGGCTACAAATCTCTCAAATCAGACAACTCTATATTTACTAAAATTAATAATATTGCTACCACTTATATTCTAATTTATGTTGATGATCTTATCATTACAGGAAGTAGTGAGTCAGAAATCAAGAAAGTCACTGCAATGCTTAATTCAGAATTTTCTGTTAAGGATCTAGGTGATCTGAACTACTTTCTGGGAATTGAAGTCCAAAGACACACCACATCAGAGATGCATCTCAATCAAAGAAATTACATTGCAGATATACTATCAAGAGCTAAAATGGACAAAGCTAATTCACTACCAACTCCTATGATCACAAATCATCAACTATCAAAATACAAGGGTGAAGCAATACAAAATGCAAAGCAATACAGGAGCATAGTTGGTGCACTACAATATGTGACCATCACAAGACCAGACATAGCATTTAGTGTCAACAAAGTTAGTCAGTATATGCAAAATCCCTTGGACAATCACTGGAAGGCAGTAAAAAGAATACTCAGATACTTAAAGGGAACAATTAATCATGGACTTATCCTCAAATCAAGTAACTCTCTTAACATCAATGCCTATGCTGACGCTGATTGGGGTACAGACACTGATGATCGCAAATCTACTTCGGGTTACTGTATCTACCTAGGAAAGAACCTAATATCATGGAGTGCAAAAAAACAAAGTACTGTGTCTAGATCAAGTACTGAGGCTGAGTTCAGATGTGTAGCAAGTACAGCCACAGAAGTTATGTGGGTCGAATCTCTTCTAGGTGAACTTAACATCACACCAAACAAAAAGGCAACTATTTGGTGCGATAACGTAAGTGCTATTTCACTATCGTCAAATCCAGTTCTCCATTCCAAGACAAAACATATAGAATTAGATCTATATTTCATAAGAGAACAAGTGATAAAAGAGAAACTGAGGGTAGGATACATACCATCCATACATCAAAAGGCAGACATACTTACAAAGCCTTTGACAAAGCTCAAATTCGCAGAACTGAGGGATGAACTCAATATCGATGCTGCTAATCCATGCCAGAGATCGCAACGAGTAGTTTTTATACCTGAATGATGTCGAAAATTTTTTAGCTTGGAGAATCGCCTCATCGCAAAGAGACGCCGCCATGTTTCTTTTTCTTTTTCTACAAACCCTAAACCTAATCGGGTTTGAGGAGGGGAGTAAAAAGAAAAAGTATTCTCTCTGTTATGTTACAAAGCTTTTTATATTTATAGTTCACTTTTCTTCCTGATGCTTGCGTGTATATATATATGTATTGAAGTTGCGTGCGTATGTGTGAAAATTGAGTTTAAAGTATGTATTGATTTTTTTTATGTGAGTACAATCCTTATTTTATAACTTTGTAGTTTTATAAGCAAGTATATTTAAAAAATTTAAACTATGCTTAAAATTTGAGACATTTTTTCTATATTATGTATATACTAGCTTATATATGATATTGTATATAAAGGTTTATATAAAATTTTATAACCTGTTTATGTTGATATAGGTTAGGTAAATTAATTTTATATATAGGTTGTTGTATATAGTGTCTGGTTTTTGCTGCAAAATGAAGAAATGTATTCATTTGTTTGGTTTTGTATTGGTATATATATTGGTTTTAAGTATTGGTATTTACAAATATATATATATAAGCGGTTCATAAATATACAGGTTATATTAGTTTATGTGTATGGTTTTGTTTGTTAAGGATATAAAAGTTTATATAGGTCAGTACATAATTTGTTATAACCTAGGTGTTTGTATATTATATGTGTTTACTGAGATATATGCATGTACTATATAAATGATTTCCTATAACGAGTAGAGGTAATATGTTGGTTTGGACTTTTTTTGAATATCTATATTTAGTCTATAATATATATATATATATACACATATTATACTATACTGGGTTTACAGATATATGGGCTTAGTAATAATAATAACAAAGTAAGTTATATTGATTTTTAATGATATTGTGTTTTGTATATGTTTGACTTTAATATAGGTGTTTTAATTTAAACCAATGATTTTGAAACACATATATATTTAATTTAATATATGTTTGAATTTAGCATATGATTATATATATATAGTTATATATGGTTATACATATAAGTTCACTTATACCATTTATCATCTTCGATCCAGTTCTGATTTGATTTCGTCAATTCCTATTTATCAGCTTTGCTTATCAAATTCGCGTTCAAGCTAGCTTTGCTTTGGATTCGTAACTCCTCTCATTCTCGTTCATCTCTCTAGCCTTGAAAGGTGAGCAATCACTCACGATTAACGTTCTTATATTTATTAAATTTGATTTCAATTGAAACAACAATTGAAATATGCTGCTGTTAATTATTTACATTGCTATATATATGCTATTATCTGTACCTGTTCACCTGTGACATCTGACACAATTATCTGTTATTTATATTGATGATATATGCCTGTTATATTATCATATTTGTGATCACTCTGCAAGTTCCCTGTTAGTATAGAATTCCATATGGGTTGAAATGATACATACCCGAACGATCTCTAGAATAAGAGGAAATCGTTATGGGTAGAAATGATAAACCCAAACGATTTTCATTGAATTGAATTTGGGATTGTGGGTTGAAATGATATATATCTGTATATATTTATATTGCAGATTGAAATGATAAATATCCGTATCACTTGACCATAGGATAGAAATTATATACAGACACCGTTGGTATATATATATATATATATTTTGAAATGATTTCCAAGGTTTTGAAAGGAGATATATGGGTTCAAATAAATATTGGTGTTTAAAATATAATAAGTATAAATGTTATCTTTATATATATCTAAATTGTAGATCTTAAAAATTTATATGTTTTGGAATTTTAAATTTATAAGTTAGTTTTGAAATTATAATTTTAAGATTTTTCTTATAATTTTATTTTCTTAAAAATATATATAATAAGATTTAATTTAATAAAATTTAGTTAAATTAGTATATAATATGTTTTAAAATATTTATTTAAATTTTATATTAATATTTTAAAATAGATTTATAACTTTGATAATAAAGGTTGGGAAAGATAAATTAATGTTAACTTGGAATTTGAATTTTGTTAATAATTGAATTTTAATAAACATTGATTTAGATTTATTGATTTGAGGTTTTGGAAGATATGATTTATAACCTGATTCGATGAAAAGTGATTAAATAAATATTCTAAAATTTAAATAAGATTGAGACTGAATATTTAATGTTAATTTAAATTTGTAAATTGAGATTTTAATAAATTATTATTAAAATAATTAAGTGAATACTTTCCAATTTGAATAAATTAAAGTAAAATGTTGAAATATAAATGAAATTTATATTGCAAAGGTCTGAATACTTAAACTTGAATCTTTGAACTTTAAATTGAAATGGTTAAACTGGAATTGATCAAAATTGAATTTTTGAATTTAAGTTGAATTGAATCAATTTATGAAATTGGAGGAAATAAATAAAGTATTTTATATTATAACCATTTTAACATATATGCCATTTCAATATCCAATCTGTTTAGGTGGAAACTGTTATGATTTCAAAACTATTATGGTTTCAAAACTGTTATGGTTTCAAAAGTGTTATGGTTTCAAAAGTGTTATGGCTTCAAAAGTGTTATGGTTTCAAAGGTGCTATGATTTCGAAAGTGTTATAAATTTGAAAGTGTTACGATTTCGAAATGAATATTATTTAAAGTGAATAATGATATCGAATTTGATATGGTTTTGAAATGAATATGATATTTTGGGTTTGAAGTATGATATTTTGAAATGACCATGGTGTTATAATAAGGTTTGGTTGTTAAAGAGACCGGGATCGGATATTGTTATACTCTCTGCCAATACCGAAACCACTTTAACAACTGTGTACGTGGTGGAGATTCCAGAATGAAGTAGGATGGTTTGGTGACGATTCTATATGGTATTTACGTAGCCTTGACTCCCATGAGTCAGCTTGATGCGGCTAAAACAGGAGCTACGCCGGGCCAAGTGAGGACATTCCTCATATTGGGCACATTTCCTCGATACCATTCTATTGCTTTTGTGATTTGATTGGGTGCACCCTTTGATTTGGGAGTGTGTCACAAGGTGGGCGGTAGTAGCTGCTATGCGTTACCACCAGTCCGGATCCACAAACGGTACATCTACCCTGCCATTGCCTCGAGTGCCTTGTCGCATGCCCTATCGCGCCTTCTACGAGTTTGTTTTGTACCGTACTGAAATGACCCTCCTATTTCCACCCTAATTTCATAAGGATTTTTTTTTTGTAAAGAGATGATATATAGATATATCATTCATTACAAATATATTTCCCAGGGTCATTTTCTTTCTCCAATAAACAAAATATATCCAGGATCAAGATAACTTACCAATATAAATATATCAGTGTATTACTAATAACATACACATACATATGAAGATGTATGTGTTCCTCTTGTTTATATTCAGAGTATATACTTTATTTTTTTTTTATTTGTTGTACAAGAACATTCTGTTTGATTTAGATTTTAGCAATTCAGATTAATTGATTTTTGACCATAGAATCCACTGGAAACATGTACTTTAGTCTGTTATTCTAATTAAGAAATGATCAAGTAATAATCAGTGGAAAACAAGCTTTTAATATGGATGATTGTGTAAAAGTCTGTATAGTATCAAACTCAGGTTAAAAGAAAGTGGATCATAAGTGAACACAAGCAACATCTAGGCGTAATGGAAACGCGCCTAACTTATACATGAGAGGTCACGAGTTTGAGTACTATGCTGGTCGGTTCAAACACAATTTTTGTTTTTCTTTTTATTTTCTCCTGTATGGTTAGAAATCTGATATCTACCTATATCTGCACATATATATTTAATTTTTGCCTATAATCTAACATACAAAACAAAATTTCTTGCTTTATTATTTTTAAAACCCTTTCCTACAATTGTTCTAGGAATTTATGTTTATATTTTTGCCCAAATATCAACATGTACACAGATATACATGTACATGTCAATATCTTTGCTCATTTTCCAGAAAACTGGGTGAAACAATTGCTAAATGTACTAAGCTTTTGAAATGCATTTTTATTTTCAAAATACAATCTATCATGATCAACCAATACTTCATTTATTTGAAGCTGGTTAACCCATGTATCCTGTATCTGCTACACACTAGTTCAAAGCAATGGAGATACCATTCATTGCATTCTGTCTGAAGCTTTTAAAAACATTTTACTTTTCTCAATACGATTCAGAAATTAATTCAAACTTATTTACAAAGCATTTCAGTAAAAAGAAACTAAAATCCTTTTAAGTTTACTTCTAGCTAAATCCAGATTTTATTCTAAGACTCAGTGCTCAGTTATGTCTCAAGAATTAGCTAATACATAATATAAATTATGCAAAACAGTAGCTCACATACATATGCATATTTCTTTTCCAAGCATCCCTATCAATACTTAAAATCATTTCCTTGTTCCCCACTCAGATATTTCTTTTAGATTTTAAACCTTAGTGCACATCAATATATTTAACATGATACAACTAGTCCATCTAACCATAATAGAATTCATTACATGACTGGAAATCTTAGAAACATAAATTTTTTTCTGAATACATGCAGATATAATCAATTTAAGCTCTTATTGAAACTAGCTAGCATGTTCATTCACTCCTCCATAATAGCCATAACTTCATTTTTTACTTAGTGCCTGGGTTACCTAAAAGAGCATAAGTGGCTGCCTCATTTTAAAATGAGACACCCCATATGCCATGAGCAAACAAGGGTCAGATCTATGATCTGGTATGAGTAACATCAATACATTCATGATATTAAGCAATAGAGAATATAAGAGCACCAATTAGTTATCTAAGCATATTCCTGCAATCAATTACTTTAACATAGTATAATTAAGTTGATTCAGGTATGATATATTCATTTATCATTCTTACACTTGCATACATAATCATGCAAACATAATTATCTATTTGCAACAATTGCATTCACTGGAACCATCTTGGTTCCATACCATTCAACCTAAGAAATATCCATATTCCTATTTCTTCATTTACAGGTTGTATAATTCAATTTAAATCCCTGCCTCATCTGCTATTAAGGAATCACAGGGACACATTGCAATGAACTAATTCACATCATTGCACAAAGATCTCAGGGCTTAAACAAACCATGTGCCAACTTGCATACTTCAAATATGACAAGCATTCCAGCAGCCTTCTTGGCCTTCCCTTCCCTAGTTTATTTACTAGTGTATTGTCTTAAATCCTATCATCAAATATGCTAAGTGAACATGTCACTGCAAACATGGAAACATCCATAATCTTTCCTAGCATAATTCTCCTCAGAAATAAGCAGACAGTTATTTCCTAAATGTGGTCAATATGTCTTGATCTTAGTAAAATATAAGAACATTTTCAACTGTAAAAGAGGCATGGCATGTTCTTAATATATTGATCTGTAAGCCTTTATGATTGATTCAGATTCAGGATCTGGTTCAATCATAATTTTAGCTTGTGGGTTTTTTTTTTGATTTGATTAAGGGCTCAGCACTTAGAAAATTTCTATTGCACCCTTAACATTTTTCTTTTCAAGCCTCAGCACTTATACCAAGTATAATGCAGCTCCCAACATTTTTGTAAAGTTTCCATGCCATAGATCTATAACAGTTGAGAGTATTCTCTATATAGTTCTAAGATTCTAGACTTTAACATTTTTGAGTAAAAATAAAACAGTAATGATACACATCCAAAGACAAATGTCTCAGCAAATCAAAGATCACAAAAATCATCCATATTAAATCATATCAGATTTAAAATAAGACATCCAAAAAGCATTGATGAAATCATATACATCAAAACCAGAAGTATATATAAATGGCAATAAAAAGTGGCTGCCTCATCTCAGGTCTTAATGCCATGAATTCAGTGAGGTTACTCACCTAAATATTTCTTTTTATTAATCCAGAAAATCCTTGTATGAGTGTTTTCTCCTTCCTTCCAATATTTTTCTTCTTTTCTTATTTTTGTGCAGCTCGGGGTAAAGATAATTCTACTGGCTAAAACTGCCTATTTATATGCATTTTTCCACTAGGGTTTTGTTAAAACAGAATTCCATTTCTGTCCTGGCTAGCATCATGCATTTTTCATTCATAATACCCCGGCCATATTAACCAATTTAAAGGCTGCATTTTCTTTCTTTTGCTTTTCAGAAAATGGCCACTCACCTAGTCATGTTAAAAGTGTGACTATCCTATTTTATATTTTAATTATTTCTGAGAATCCCCTTTGCTATTTTTGCCTATACAAGCATATTGACTTGTATCACATTTCATGTCATTTTAATGTTATAGTTTCACTTGCTTATATATATATATATACTTTTCAGTATTTAAAAATGTATATTTGTATACATATCTTATCTAGGCTTATTTAATTCCTTTTTAATTTCAGAAACATATACACCTATATGTATACAGGTTTACAAATCCTTATAATATATATATATATATGTATAATTTTCTTTTCTGGGTTTTAAATAAAATCTGTTTACTAATTTAAAGTAAAACTTACTTTTCTTATTTTCTAAGATGATCCATATAATTCCAGAAATCAAATATCCATGTTGCAAAGTCATGTTTGTATTGCTTTTTAATTCTTGTTTTAAATCCAAGAAATCTGGAGTTCTTCCTTGTGCCATTTCAGTGTGCACGTGCACACTTGCACACTATTTATTCCAGAAATTTCACCATATTTAAATCTAAATATTTCAAAAATTAAATCATTTTACAAAAATGATTTTTCACAAAATTTTGGGGTATTACATTCACCCCTCCTTTTAGGAATTGTGTCCTCACAATTTTTCTAACATTTATAACAAGCATTATTTTCTTTTCTGAAAACTTATCAAACATATGCATAAGCAAACAAATTCAACCATATCAACCATGCATAACAAAAATTTTCCAGAAAAAAAAAATTACGTTTTAATTTGCAAAAAGCTTAGGATAATCCATTCTAATCTTATCCTCTAACTCCCATGTGCAGTCATTAGGATCACTACTCCACTGGATCTTAACTAGTTTCAAGGTTTTGCTCCTTAATTTCTTTTCTTCCTTGGCTACAATCCCCACCGGTTCTTTTTCATAAACCAAGTCAGGATTTATTTGAATTTTGGTAGGCTCTTCCAAAATGTCTTCTTTATCATGTACCCATCTTCTAAGTTGGGACACATGAAAAACATTATGCATTGCTTTCATTTCCTCTGGTAGTTCTAATTTGTAAGCCAATGAACCAATTCTTTCCAGAATTTTATAGGGTCCAACATACCTTGGTGTAAGCTTACCTTGCTTGCCAAATCTCATGACTTTCTTCATAGGTGAAATCTTGATGAAAACAAAGTCTCCCACTTCATATTCCACTTGCTTTCTCTTCCTATCTGCAAATTTCTTTTGCCTATCTTGAGCTGCTGCTATTCTTTTTCTTATTAACCCAATTTTCTCTGTAGTTTCTTTAACATATTCAGGTCCAAGAACAGCCCTTTCTCCAGTCTCTACCCAGCATATAGGTGATAAACATGGCTTGCCATATAAGGCTTCAAATGGTGCCATCCCTATGGTGCTTTGGTAACTGTTATTGTATGTGAATTCAGCTAGATGGAGGTGGTCTTCCCAGTTGCCTCCAAAGTCCAGTGTGCATGCTCTCAACAAATCCTCTAAGACTTTGTTCACCACCTCAGTTTGACCATCTGATTGTGGATGGTAGGCAGTGCTTAAGCACAATTCACTCCCCATGGCCTCTTGAAAACTTTTCCAAAACCTTGAGGTGAAGATGGTATCCCTATCACTCACAATGGTTTTGGGTATGCCATGCAACCTTACTACCTCTTTCATGAATATTTGAGCCAATTTTGGAGCATTTCTTTCTGTTTTAACTGGGATAAAATGTGCTACCTTAGTTAGCCTATCCACTATTACCCATATACTTGTGTTTCCCTTCTTAGATCTAGGAAGACCATCTATGAAATCCATAGATATATCCTCCCACTTCCACTGTGGTATACTAAGGGGTTGCAATAGTCCTGATGGCCTTTGTGTCTCTGCCTTGACTTGTTGGCAAGTCATGCACCTTGCAACATATCTGGCCACATCTGACTTCATCCCCTTCCACCAAAGATTTCTTTTCAAATTTTGATACATCTTGGTGCTACCTGGGTGTATGGAGTACTTATTCCTATGGTACTCATTTAATATTTCCTCCTTCAATTCTATATTTTCTGGAACACATATCCTATTTTTATTCCTTAAATAACCATTTTTATCAACTTGATAATTTATTACTTCCTCCCCTTTTGATATGAGCATTTTCTTTTCCACCATGTTTAGGTCTTGTTCCTGCATCTTCCCAATCTTAAGAAGTAAATCTGATTGCAGAGATATCATACTTAATTTTCCTTTACCTTCACCTTCTTCAATGGACATCATTTGTACCCCACTGTTTTCCTCAATTTCCAAATCAGTAAGTATAGACAAATCCTTAAATTCTTCCATCATCAACATGACTACTTTGGCATGTTGTCTACTCAAGGCATCTGCAACTTTATTTGCCTTGCCTGGTGTATACAGTATATCTAAATCATAGGCAGCTAGGAACTCTACCCATCTATGTTGCCTCATGTTCAAATCTTTTTGTGAGAATAAATATTTCAGTGCCTTATGATCAGTGTACAAAATGAATTTGGCACCTAACAAATAATGTCTCCAAAGTTTCAAAGCATACACAACTGCTGCTAGTTCAAGATCATGGGTTGCATACCTGGTTTCATGTGGCTTTAATTGCCTAGATGCATAGGCTACCACCTGGTCTTGCTGCATCAAAACAACCCCTAACCCAGAGCCACTTGCATCAGTGTACACAACCAAATTTTCATTTCCTTCTGGCACTCTCAATACTGGTGCATTAATCAGAGCTTCCTTTATTTTGATAAAAGCTTGCTCACATTTTTCTGTCCATACAAAGGCTTGGTTCTTTCTAGTTAAATTGGTAAGTGGTGATGATATTTTTGAGAAATCTTTTATAAATCTCCTATAATATCCTGCCATCCCCATAAATGATCTAATCTCACTGATGGTGCTAGGCCTTTTCCATGCTTGGATTGCCACTACCTTATTAGGGTTTACTGATATTCCTTTGGCAGAGATAACATGCCCAAGAAAATGCACTTCTTCTTTCCAAAATGCACATTTTGAAAATTTTGCCTTTAAATCATTTTCCCTTAGTCTTGACAAAACTAAATGCAAATGATTTTTATGCTCTTCCACTGTCTGAGAATAAATCAAAATGTCATCAATAAAAATCAGTACAAACTTGTCTAAATAATCTATAAATATTCTATTCATTAAATCAACAAAATATGAAGGAGCATTTGTCAAACCAAATGGCATAACCAAAAATTCATATAAGCCATATCTTGTGTTAAATGTAGTATACTTAACACTTGAGTCTTCAACCTTCATTTGATGGAATCCTGATGCTAAGTCTAGCCTAGAAAATATTTTAGCTTCACTGAGTTGGTCAAAGAGATCATCTATTCTAGGCAATGGGTATTTATTCTTGATGGTTACTTTATTTAGTTCCCTGTAATCTATGCACATTCTCAAGGTACCATCATGTTTTCTTACAAACACTACTGGAGAACCCCAGCAGGAATTGCTTGGCCTTATAAATCCCTTGCCCTCTAATTCTTCCAACTGATTTTTCAATTCTTTCAGTTCACTTGGCCCCATTCTATAAGGTTTCTTGATTATTGGACTTGCTCCTGGAATGAGATTAATTTGGAACTCAACTGGTCTGTGGTGTGGAACACCCTTAACTTCCCCAAACACATCCAAGTATTCATTAACTATGGGAATTTCTTCAATGGTTAGTTCACTCAGATCTCTTTCTAAGTCAACTAAATGATACAATTTCCCTTCCTTAGCTACTTCACATAGAACTGTGATCCTCTGGCCTCTAGAATTTTGCAATGATATGGTGGATGAGTCTAGATTAATTATGGCTTTAAATTGCCTTAACCAATCTACCACCAATATAACTCCTATATTTGGGTAATTTAAAACATATAAATTGGAAATAAAAATATTTCCTCCTATGTTTAACTCCACATCCACACAATTCATGTTCAAAACACTAGAACTCCCTTGGGGACTTTGTACAAGCAATGGGGTTTCAACCAATATGCAGTTTAATTTTAACACTTTAACTAATTCATAGGAAATCAAAGAGTGTGTTGCTCCAGTATCATATACTACTGGTATGGGTATGGCACAAATGAGTAATGTACCTTCCACTTGGCCATGATTTTCAGCATCAATTTTCACTGCAGATTTGCCTTTACCTTCCAAAGTTGCCAATTTCCCTTGCTGTTTATTCTCAGGACAGTTCCTCTTCATATGCCCCTCTTTCCCACATAGGTAGCATTTGAAGGCTCCTCCTTTTAACTCTGGGCACCTTGGTTTGATGTGTCCTTCTTTTCCACAATGATGGCAAACCAATTTCTTCTTAGTATCATTGGCTTTTGTATCTTTACTCTTCCTGTTGTCTGCCTCCTCCTTCTTTTTATCGTAAGGGTGATATCTTCCCTTATCCTTCTTGTTGCTGCTCTTAAAATTCCTATATTTCTCTCTTTCTTTGTCATGTTGTTCCAGTTTCAAGGCCAGATCAATTACTTGATCAAATGTTCTATCTGCATATGGTAGCATAGCTCTGCTAAGTCCTGGGTTCAGTCCTTTTATATACCTATCATTTTTGGATGCTTCATCTGCCACTAGCATTGCTCCATAATTGGATAGCCCCTCAAACTTTTGAGTGTATTCAGTGACATTCAAAGTTCCCTGCCTAAGTTTGATAAATTCTTCAAGCAAAATGGTCTTGGCTGATGCTGGTACAAATCTTGCCTCCAACATCTCCTTGAACTGATTCCAAGTGATTTCATTTTCATTTCTTCCAGCTATGATCACCTCCCACCAGCTTAAAGCTACCCCTTTCAGTTGTCTAGAAGCTACTTGCCTCTTCCTTTGGTCATCCAACTGCATGTCATTGAAAATCCTATCAAGTGTTCTCAACCATGCTTGAATTTCCATCACACTCTCAGTTCCTTCAAAACTCCTGCCTCCCAAATTGGAATAAGTCTTCATTAGTTTTGAAAGCTCTTCATGTGGGTTCTCAGGCCTATGCCCAATTCCATCTCTTAAAACCCTCACAAATTCTTGCATATCAAGCATTTGAGGTGCACTGGATCCTGCATTGTGATGAGATCCTCTTCCTACCATGGTCTGCTAACTAAATTCTGGGCAAATGGTATTAGTATACTATGAGTACTTCTATAATTTCTATTTTCTTATCTAAATTATTTCATCCAAAACAAACAGACATAATACATTTCTATAATACTTAACAATCAATGCAACCAAGTGCTCTGATACCAACTGAAATGACCCTCCTATTTCCACCCTAATTTCATAAGGATTTTTTTTGTGTAAAGAGATGATATATAGATATATCATTCATTACAAATATATTTCCCAGGGTCATTTTCTTTCTCCAATAAACAAAATATATCCAGGATCAAGATAACTTACCAATATAAATATATCAGTGTATTACTAATAACATACACATACATATGAAGATGTATGTGTTCCTCTTGTTTATATTCAGAGTATATACTTTTTTTTTATTTGTTGTACAAGAACATTCTGTTTGATTTAGATTTTAGCAATTCAGATTAATTGATTTTTGACCATAGAATCCACTGGAAACATGTACTTTAGTCTGTTATTCTAATTAAGAAATGATCAAGTAATAATCAGTGGAAAACAAGCTTTTAATATGGATGATTGTGTAAAAGTCTGTATAGTATCAAACTCAGGTTAAAAGAAAGTGGATCATAAGTGAACACAAGCAACATCTAGGCGTAATGGAAACGCGCCTAACTTATACATGAGAGGTCACGAGTTCGAGTACTATGCTGGTCGGTTCAAACACAATTTTTGTTTTTCTTTTTATTTTCTCCTGTATGGTTAGAAATCTGATATCTACCTATATCTGCACATATATATTTAATTTTTGCCTATAATCTAACATACAAAACAAAATTTCTTGCTTTATTATTTTTAAAACCCTTTCCTACAATTGTTCTAGGAATTTATGTTTATATTTTTGCCCAAATATCAACATGTACACAGATATACATGTACATATCAATATCTTTGCTCATTTTCCAGAAAACTGGGTGAAACAATTGCTAAATGTACTAAGCTTTTGAAATGCATTTTTATTTTCAAAATACAATCTATCATGATCAACCAATACTTCATTTATTTGAAGCTGGTTAACCCATGTATCCTGTATCTGCTACACACTAGTTCAAAGCAATGGAGATACCATTCATTGCATTCTGTCTGAAGCTTTTAAAAACATTTTACTTTTCTCAATACGATTCAGAAATTAATTCAAACTTATTTACAAAGCATTTCAGTAAAAAGAAACTAAAATCCTTTTAGGTTTACTTCTAGCTAAATCCAGATTTTATTCTAAGACTCAGTGCTCAGTTATGTCTCAAGAATTAGCTAATACATAATATAAATTATGCAAAACAGTAGCTCACATACATATGCATATTTCTTTTCCAAGCATCCCTATCAATACTTAAAATCATTTCCTTGTTCCCCACTCAGATATTTCTTTTAGATTTTAAACCTTAGTGCACATCAATATATTTAACATGATACAACTAGTCCATCTAACCATAATAGAATTCATTACATGACTGGAAATCTTAGAAACATAAAAATTTTCCTGAATACATGCAGATATAATCAATTTAAGCTCTTATTGAAACTAGCTAGCATGTTCATTCACTCCTCCATAATAGCCATAACTTCATTTTTTACTTAGTGCCTGGGTTACCTGAAAGAGCATAAGTGGCTGCCTCATTTTAAAATGAGACACCCCATATGCCATGAGCAAACAAGGGTCAGATCTATGATCTGGTATGAGTAACATCAATACATTCATGATATTAAGCAATAGAGAATATAAGAGCACCAATTAGTTATCTAAGCATATTCCTGCAATCAATTACTTTAACATAGTATAATTAAGTTGATTCAGGTATGATATATTCATTTATCATTCTTACACTTGCATACATAATCATGCAAACATAATTATCTATTTGCAACAATTGCATTCACTGGAACCATCTTGGTTCCATACCATTCAACCTAAGAAATATCCATATTCCTATTTCTTCATTTACAGGTTGTATAATTCAATTTAAATCCCTGCCTCATCTGCTATTAAGGAATCACAGGGACACATTGCAATGAACTAATTCACATCATTGCACAAAGATCTCAGGGCTTAAACAAACCATGTGCCAACTTGCATACTTCAAATATGACAAGCATTCCAGCAGCCTTCTTGGCCTTCCCTTCCCTAGTTTATTTACTAGTGTATTGTCTTAAATCCTATCATCAAATATGCTAAGTGAACATGTCACTGCAAACATGGAAACATCCATAATCTTTCCTAGCATAATTCTCCTCAGAAATAAGCAGACAGATATTTCCTAAATGTGGTCAATATGTCTTGATCTTAGTAAAATATAAGAACATTTTCAACTGTAAAAGAGGCATGGCATGTTCTTAATATATTGATCTGTAAGCCTTTATGATTGATTCAGATTCAGGATCTGGTTCAATCATAATTTTAGCTTGTGGGTTTTTTTTTTGATTTGATTAAGGGCTCAGCACTTAGAAAATTTCTATTGCACCCTTAACATTTTTCTTTTCAAGCCTCAGCACTTATACCAAGTATAATGCAGCTCCCAACATTTTTGTAAAGTTTCCATGCCATAGATCTATAACAGTTGAGAGTATTCTCTATATAGTTCTAAGATTCTAGACTTTAACATTTTTGAGTAAAAATAAAACAGTAATGATACACATCCAAAGACAAATGTATCAGCAAATCAAAGATCACCAAAATCATCCATATTAAATCATATCAGATTTAAAATAAGACATCCAAAAAGCATTGATGAAATCATATACATCAAAACCAGAAGTATATATAAATGGCAATAAAAAGTGGCTGCCTCATCTCAGGTCTTAATGCCATGAATTCAGTGAGGTTACTCACCTAAATATTTCTTTTTATTAATCCAGAAAATCCTTGTATGAGTGTTTTCTCCTTCCTTCCAATATTTTTCTTCTTTTCTTATTTTTGTGCAGCTCGGGGTAAAGATAATTCTACTGGCTAAAACTGCCTATTTATATGCATTTTTCCACTAGGGTTTTGTTAAAACAGAATTCCATTTCTGTCCTGGCTAGCATCATGCATTTTTCATTCATAATACCCCGGCCATATTAACCAATTTAAAGGCTGCATTTTCTTTCTTTTGCTTTTCAGAAAATGGCCACTCACCTAGTCATGTTAAAAGTGTGACTATCCTATTTTATATTTTAATTATTTCTGAGAATCCCCTTTGCTATTTTTGCCTATACAAGCATATTGACTTGTATCACATTTCATGTCATTATAATGTTATAGTTTCACTTGCTTATATATATATACTTTTCAGTATTTAAAAATGTATATTTGTATACATATCTTATCTAGGCTTATTTAATTCCTTTTTAATTTCAGAAACATATACACCTATATGTATACAGGTTTACAAATCCTTATAATATATATATATATATATGTATAATTTTCTTTTCTGGGTTTTAAATAAAATCTGTTTACTAATTTAAAGTAAAACTTACTTTTCTTATTTTCTAAGATGATCCATATAATTCCAGAAATCAAATATCCATGTTGCAAAGTCATGTTTGTATTGCTTTTTAATTCTTGTTTTAAATCCAAGAAATCTGGAGTTCTTCCTTGTGCCATTTCAGTGTGCACGTGCACACTTGCACACTATTTATTCCAGAAATTTCACCATATTTAAATCTAAATATTTCAAAAATTAAATCATTTTACAAAAATGATTTTTCACAAAATTTTGGGGTATTACACGTACCTATGTGATGTCCTCTGGGTAAACCTCTAGTTCACGGAGGAGCGTACGACATTGTATAGACTACGGGAATATATAAAATATGTTAAGAGGGATATGGGTAACGCCTTACGCTATTTTGATACTTTTACTTTACTATAGACATATTATAATAGCGTATATTACTACATAGTAGATAGTTCCACGGATCCTTAGAGGATGGTTATCCCAAACATCCTTTGAGTTACTTGTATTTCAGTTGATATTTCACTTGAGCTGGATTTATTGATATAAGAATGTTAATCCTGACTTGAGTGTTTTGTGTTTTGCTTTACGCTCGGGTCAGACTGAGTGTCCTAGCATTTGAAGACTCACTTTTGGAGTTGGAGCTTCACTTGAAGATCCATCTATATCTATTCAGCTTTCAGCTATCCAGTGGTTTTGTTCAGACTTGTCATCTGTTGTATTCGAGACTATATTGTATTTGATATATTCTGTTGTATTTTATTTCAAACTCTATTGTTTATATAGTAGCTTCATGAACTACTATTTATCTATTCCGCTGCTTATTGTTATATTACTCTGTGTCTGTGATTCTGTGATTATTTTATTTACTGTATATGTTGAGTTTTGCCAAATATAAATTAACAATTTGATATTTTGAGCAATTCAAGTCTGACATGTGCGGATGCGAATGGTTGAAAATACCGGGTCGTTATAGGATGACACACTTTCGTTTCGAAAACGAAACGGGCTTTTCGGGTCGATGTTATCGTTTCGACCCAATTCGATATGTTATTCATTCTTATCTATCTTTGTCCATATAAATAGATTTCGTTTTTGAAACCCTAGCAACCTTTTTCTTATTTCTGTACGTAGATTTCCATTTGCTCCTTCCTTCCTTCCCAATGGCAGAAAACCTAATTCCTAAATCCAAATTCAAATCAAATCAAATCGAAAATTTTAAATTCCTCAAATTATGTCATATTATATATAGTTGGAAAGCTCTCAATGAGCGCAATCTACTGCAGCAGTTCATTTTTAGATTTGATGCATCGTTTGACTAGAAATCGATGAAGAACCTCGGCCGTCCATTTCTAGGGTTTCCGACCCAATGGTGGATCTTCGTCGATGAGTCGATTAGATGGCACAGGCTTGTAGAGGAGGTTGAGTAGGCCCTAAAGGTCGTCTTCGTTTGTCTCGTAGATGGCTAGAGATCGCAGAAAATTCGTTAACCTCGACGGCGGCGGTGATGGCCAGAGAACTGTGGAGTGCGGCGCGAGTGGGGGAGGGATGCGGCTGGTCGAAGAGGAGATGATTGTGTGGTCTGATCTGGTCGAAGTGGAGGGTCGTGGCGGCAATTGGTTGTCAACGTGGTCTGCTGGAACGTGTTGTCGTGGGTTGTTCGAACGAGACTGTAGCAGCGTGTAGGGCTTCTGGATAGGGTGATATGGTATATTATTCTATTATTTTATTTGTTTTATAATTTAAATCTCAATCGTTCTAATTATCATATCTTCTACATATGAACTCAGTTGGACGCGGTTTTCTCCGCTGCGATCATATCGAAATTCCGAACAATATAAGACTGGTTTGGCTGTATTTTGAGACTGTTCAAATTTGGGTATTTGGATTTTAAATCGTCGATAAATCAATGGTGAGTGTTTTAACCCACTCACGTATACTAAACTATCTTATGTTAGTTAAATTAAATTTATGATGTGATTAGATGTTTATTGATTGCTATTTGGTATATTTAATTTGTCATTCCAGTTAATTTGAATTTATATTGAATTTAATTTCCGTTTAATTTAATATTGAATTTCAAATTGTTATTTGACTACCTGATAGTGATAACCAGTTAGTGGTAACAATTTATTGGTTGATTTGAATGATGATTGTGATGGATGTTTTATTGTTGATATTTTGGATGATTTGATGTTATGTTTATTTTATATATTGTTATCACACTGCAAGTTCCCTTAGTTATCATTTGGAAAATCTCTATGGGTTGAAATGATACATACCCGAATGGTCTTATAGATTAGGAAAAAATCGTTATGCGTTGAAATGATAAACACGAGCGATTTTATGGATTTTACTCGGGATTGCGGGTTGAAATGATATATATCCGTAATTTAAATTATTGCGGGTTGAAATGATATATACATCCGTATCACTTGACCATAGGGTAGAAATTATATACGGACAACGGATTGGGTAAATTAAATGATTTTAAATCCTTAAATTTTTTGAATCCAGTTAAATGATATTACGAAATAAAGTTTGATTTATATGAAGTGAATTGTTTTAAAAATCCAAGCTTTAAAATGTTGAAATTGAAATCGGTCTAAATGAATTATTTAAAGAATTTGAATTGTAATTTAAAAGTTGAATTTTGAAATATAAATAAAATTTATCAAAATTGAGTTATTGTACATGTTTGAGTATTTAAAGTTTGAAATCTATTGATTTTGAAGTGGTTTAGATTTGTAGTTCAAACATGGATTTGAAATCGATATAAATTGAATGGTTTTATTGAGAACTTGAATTGGAAGATTTAAATTGAGTTTGTTGATTTGAAATTTGGATATGGTCTAGATTTTCTGAAATGGAAGAAACAGTTTGATTTGATATTATTTTTCAAATTAATTATTTTAATATAAACTATTTAAAAATCACTTATTTTAAAATTTAGATTATTTAGTTTTTCAAACTATTTACTATATAAAACTATTTCCAATTATCAAACCATTTATATTAACTATTTTAACTGTTTTAAAATCCTTAACTATTTAAACTATTAAACTATTTTAATCTATTAAAATATTTTAAACTATTAAAACTATTTTAAACTATTATAAACTATTTTTAATACATTAACTATTTTTAATATATAACCTATTTTAATATATAAACTATTTCTAATATATAAACTATTTTAATCTATAATCTATTTTTAAGAATATAACTATTTTAATGTATAACTATTCCAATATATAAACTTCTTTCAATATTCAAACTGTTTAAAGTTGGAACTGTTATGATTTAGATTTAATTGATTTAAATGTGAATATTTTGATATGATGGTTTAACATAATTTGTGATTATGTTCTGAAAGTGAAAATGATTGGAAAATGATTAATGATTTCGAAAGTGAAAGGATTTAAAGTGGATAATAACTTCAAAAGTGAATATGATTTCGAAAGTGATATGATTTTTAATTGAATATAATATTTTGATATCAATTATGAATTAGTTTTGGAAATGTAAAACAACCAACCGGTGTGAAATAAGCGTTTGGTTATTAAAGAGACCGGGATCGAATGTTGTCATACTCTCTGCCAATTCCGAAAATCACTTTAACAACTATGCACGTTGTGGAGAATCTAGAATGAAGTAGGATGGTTTGGTGAACGCTAGTGGAATGAAGTAAGAGAACGATGATGGACAGCCTTGACTTTCGGGTCATAATTAAAATGACTAAAACAGGAGCTATACTGAGCCAAGTGGGGTCGCTTCCCCTATCGGGCACATTTCTTCGATACCATGTTTTTTACATTTTGATTGATTTGGTGTTCCAAGGTGGGCGGTAGTAGCTGCTATGCGTTATCACCAGTCCGGGAGTGCAAAACTGTAGTATCCTACCCTGGGCATTGCCTCCCGTGCCTTGTCATATTTATCCTGATCGCACCCACTACGAGTTTGGTTTGTATCGTACCTATAGAGTGCTCACTGAGTAAACCACCAGTTTGGTGGAGGTTACAGTATCTGTATAGACTATGGTATTTATATAAAAATGTGTTAAGGGGGATATGGGTAACGCCTTAACGCTACTTTACTTTACTATAGACATATTATAATAGCGTATTGTACTATGTATGTAGATAGTTTAACGGATCCTTAGGAGATGGAATCCCGAACATCTCTCAAGTTATTGCACGCACGTTAGATACTGGATAGGAGATGTCAAACCCCGTAAACATCTCTGAAGCCATTACACTCATATTTATTTACTGTTGATTTAACTTACATAAGGTCTTTTAGCTCTGACTCGAGTGTTTTGTCTTCTCGTTACGCTCGGGTCAACTTGAGCTTTTCAGTATATTGAAGACTATCCTTCTAGTAGACGAAGACGAAGATTTAGTATGTTATTACTATTTATTATATTTATTCAACTGCATCATGTTGTTCCCCTACATTATTTATTTATTCCTACTATACGTATAACTCTAATATGTATTGTAAAAGTGTAATCAAATGTTATTTGTAAACAGCTTCATAAATTGTTTATTTGATTATTATATTTTGTCATTCCACAGTGAGATTCTGTGATTTTTTTCCCTTCTTTTCTCTTATTTTCTTATTTACCCCATCAACAATCCTCCATTTTGAATGGTTTGAGTTGACATGTGTGGTTTATTGTCGATTTAAACCGTCCAAAAAGGTGGGTTGTTACAGTTGGTATCTGATCTTTGGTTTAGTGATAACCTTAGCTTTGTGGGGTCTGACTCATTAAAGATAGGGTAGTAATACCCTAAAATGAGTTTGTTTGAGCGTATATATATGAAAGAGCGTACTTGATAGTGTTATAAAATATTTTTATATTATGTTAATTTGTTATGTTTAGTATTTACAAATTCGGTCGGTACATAGGACGCTATGGCATCGATAGGGATTTCTAAACACTTAATAGGGCAGACCAACACAATATTATTTTTAAAATATAGGTAAATGAAATAATTTTACCTAGTATTATATTTGTGTATAAAATAATAATTTTTTTATAAATGAATACAGTTGTTTGTGATATGTTGTTTGTCAGGAAGTGAATTTTGTAAATACTAGTTGTAGAATAGAATTTACAAATAAAATGAATTTAATTGGAATTTTGAGAGCTTAAGTCCGAAGTTTTGAAGAAAAAAATTCAAAGATTTTGGAATATAATATTAGAATTATTTGGGAGCATTTTCGGATATAAATATTTTCAAAGTGATTTAAAAGAAATGTTTCTAAATGAATTTTAAAAAGGAAATAAGTTCTGTACTCCCCTCTTCTGTCGTTGGAAAATAATTTCACTAATGAGTGCACGCATCATCAACATTCATTTTCGAGTTTCAAAGTGGGAAGACCACTGTAGTAGCATTACTACATATTTGTTTTGATAAACATACCTTAATTTTAATTTCTAAATATGATTGGATATATAAAAGCTATGAGTGTATATATATATATATATCTATATATTATTTTAAATGATTTGAAATGAACCCGGCATTTAGTTCTTAAGTTTCTACAAATTAGGGATTTCAATTATTGTAATAAAATGAAATCTTAACTATTTTAATAGTTGGAAACTTCTAAAATGAAAATTAAGAAATTAGATGCTAAGTGATTAATGAAATATATAAGAAATTGGAAATTTGTAACTTGAAAATCAAAAGATATGAGAATTTAGAAGATGTAGTTATTAAAGACCTCTTACTCTCTGATTTTGGTAAAGTGATAAAAAAAGAAAGTTTTAGAGTTTTCTTTTCTCTATCATCTAAAAAAATGAATTATTCAAAAATATTAAATTTGAGGAAGTTATGGCCGAAACAAGGAGGACCATTTTCGGCCTTTAGAATCTAAGTTCAAAAACACTCTGTATAAAAGTGAATTATTGGGGTAACTAAGCTTAAAATAAAAAAAGTAGTGAACTACAAACTTGTAGCCACTGAAATTATAAGGGGTTTAAAAAAAGCAAAATCTGGTTATGGAGTGGTTGTAAGAAGTTATGGCCGAAACCATTTTGGGTAAAAATGAAGAAATTTCTTTGGAAAAAAGGAGTTTAAACTAAGTTTAAAATATTTAAAAAAATTAAAACTTGAAATTTTAAATCTTTAAAATGGTAAGGAAGCCATTAAAGGGTTTTTCAAAAGCTTAAAAGAAGATGGAGCTTTAGGAAAAAAAATGGAAGAGAAAATTAGAAATCTGCTTATATACGAAGTACATTTACTAAATTGTCATATTACCCCTCGTCCTTTACCCTACACAACTCAATGATACATCACCACCCCCATCACATCCTTGCCCCCTAGTTGACAATATGTCACATCATTTCCCCCTTGATGTGACATTCTTCTTTTATTTTTTTATATTAGTTGTCAAAATGTCATATCATGATTATCTTAATTAAATTAACTCAATTTGTTTAATTAAACCTAATTATATTATCCTAAACCATATTATATACTTAATATATGTATGCATATATATACAAAAGTTACACAACATTTCAAACAACTTTTATACGATGAAACGTCGAAAATTCGGAAATCAGTTTCCGGTCATATTTTCTGTTTTTCATCGAACTATATACTTTTGTAAAAGCATTTTAAATACTATTTCACAATCATTATTTATTATTCAAAAGAGTTTTATTTTTATTATAAAACCTATATATTAAAAATTTAAAATTAATTAAATATCCACAAATTAAAGAAGTGAAATTTCGGATCGTTACATTCTTCCCCCTTAAAAGAATTTCCTCCCTGAAATTACACCACAAACATATCCCAAAAACACTTAACACTATACGTCAGTTCGTATAATGTACATAGATCATTCAAATGGAAAACTTGATTCGATCTCACTCGAATATATAACTTCACCTCTGAACTAGTATTGCGTACCTTATTTTCTAGTGCGGACTCTGATCAGGCTCCATGCTTTGGAACCTTTATTCTCCTTACATAGTTGTAACTATGATAGAAACTTTAGTCCCACACCAAGAATTCTCGTCAAGTGCTCGCTGTCAAAGTCGAGTAATAAATCCTTATTCGGAACGGTGCAAACACCTCAAAGTCATATACTCGAATCTTAGATCAAAACCATATAAAAAGGAAAAATGATCTACGCCCATCCTACGCACTCACTTAATTGGTTCTTACTAGTACCAATTCGATTCCCACTAAATTATTTATGAAAATATTCCATAAACTACACATGTTTAACCTGGATAATACTCCACTACAGCCTAAGAGTATATACCCCTATTCCATGTTGAATTTATCTTCTTAAGAAAACTTAAGATCCAAATACCCCACTTTTATTTCAAAAACTTTTTTTTAAACGAAACTCTATATTTAAATCATAGAATATATATATATATATATATATATATATATATATATATAAAACTCGAGTAACTCCAAATTAATACTAAGGGACTGGGTAATACCAAACAGTATCGTACTTTCCCTTATCAAGAAGGGTAATATTCAAGAGAGATGTTTACCATCCGAACACATCTCTTTTCCAATTTTAATTTATTTTCAAGCCACTCGAACTTGTAACTTAAAAATATTTCTTTATTTCCAAAATCTCATTTTTGGAAACAATACCTTTTATTTTTCCCACAACGCATTTTTCACAACTCGATTTGGTTTCATTAGGGTTTGAACATGTTTTGATCGTATAATGATGAAGAGAATAATTTAATAAGTGCACTTCAACATTCGCCTAGGCAAACATCTGACTGTCACCTAGAAGATTATTCTGATCATCAAAAAACAATCAAGACTTATTTCCCAAACCATCGCAAAGAAAACACCTTTTACTTAACATTTTCAATCCCAAAAATTCATACTTAAATCAAATTACTTTTAAATACTTTTACTATTTTCAAAAACCTTGGAGACCATTTTTCGAAAAATCCCGGATTTAGGTTCTATAGTTTTCAACCTAATTACTTTTTAATTGAAAGACCCATTCTTATTAATCCATTACTAAATATTTATTTCAAAACATCTGACCTTTGATAACATTTTTTGTCAAATTTCAATTCAACCTTAAATCGAACGCCTTAGGGTCTAAATGATAATAATAAATATTATTATCTCTTAGCAAACAACAACTCAAAAATACTATGTTATTTTAGAAATCATTCTTTGTATATAAAATATATCCTAGGTATAATTATGTCATTTACCCAATTTCCAAAACAATACTGTGTTGGTTGATTTGGTTTAAGCGTTTAGGAATCCCTATAGCTAACGTTGGCCAGGCGCATCGACCAGAATTCATATACCACTCAACCGATCAAACAACACAATATAAAACATTTTATATCACTAACAAATACGCACTCTTATATATAATACACTCATACTCTTTCTAGGGTCTCACTTACCCAATCTCAAATGAGTTGCCCCACCAAAGCCAAGGTTCTTGCTTAATCTTCAGCTCTGATACCAAATGTAACAAACCAGATTTTTCGACCCTCGAAAATCGACATTAATACATTCACTTTATTGCGTGCCGACTGTTCAAGTGCCGGAAACACCATTCGTTAGGGGAAAGAAGGGAGATAGAACATAAGAAGAAATAAAACAAATCATAGAATCTCACAATGCAATGGAATAACATATATTAATCAACATAATTCTTAACAAAGTCATTTAAAAAATGATACATCAGAGTTACACTAATATAATTTCTAATCTAGGACAGTTATAACTGCATGTCCTTATACATCAGAGGTAGAGTATAGTATACAGCGGAAACAAGAAAATAAGTAGCTATTTATGAAGCCTCCTGGTCCGAGCTCCTCCAAAATGCATCTGTGGAAAAACCTGAACTACTTGGCTGCTTGTAAAAATTTGAGCACCTAAGAGTTTAAGGAAAGAAAAATAAAACTCCGGGTCAGACATGGGTCTAGTGTGAGTAAACTCAAACAACTTGATTATTTCATTTCAAAACCTTTTAAAAATCAAAGATATCTCGTAAGACTACACCGCACATAAACACGAACGAGTTTCTACCTTACGATAACCAAAACACTTTTGTATAAAAATCCAATGATATTATAATAATGTCTAAGAGTTCAAAGTAAAATATTAAAATAGCTGGAATGCTTGCATCTCACATTCCAACATATTTGGTATACAACCTTCATTTATTGAAAATATTCGACCTTCATTTTTTTGAAAATGGATAATGTATAGCCTTTCCTGCCTTTCATGTCCTCCCATTTTGACCCTTCCTTACCTCCTGTCCTTCCTTCCATCACCACTCCTCCTTGTCTCCTGCTCATACTTGTTCCTCTTGTCCCCCTCGCCGCCTCATCAGCCCGCTCCTTTGACAACCTTTTATCATTCTTGCCGCCTGAGCCCCCTCCTCCTCCGAACCACCTGCCACACCTTCAGCCTTCTTCCTCTCTTCCTCCTCCACCATGGTCATCCCTCTACAAATCTCTTCCACGTAATGCTGGCAAATACAAGCCCACCAACTTCAATTTTGAGTACGTTGATACGCCTCTGTCACTTTCTGATTCTATCAGACAAGCTGGTACACTTTACTGGCATAAACATCTTGTGGGCTACTTCCTTGACGACAACCTTTCATACAGTGCTGTCATTCAACATGTCAAACGAATATGGAAGCTTTCTGGTACTGTTTCTGTTAAATCCGATGCACAATTTTTCTTCTTTGAATTCTCTGATGATGCTGACAGAGATGGTATCCTCAAAGCCGATCCTATCTTTATCAGAGGCAAAATGTTCATTGTCAAATCATGGTAGCCTGAACATTTTAACATACATTCAATTGTTAAAACTGTGCCTATTTGGGTACATTTCTATAACATTCCCTTTATCATCGTGTCCCTAGTTGGTATTAACTGGCTCGCATGTCATCTCGACAACTTAATATGCTTGAATGAAGCAACTAAGAAAATGACCAGCTTCGAGCATGCCAAATGCCTGATTGAAATCTCTCCTGACAAAGAACTACTGGATATGCTTAAAGTTGGAGATAAGGAGGACTTTGTTCATGTCAAAATTAAATACGACTGGAAGCCACCGATCTGCACTATTTGTAAGTGCTTTGGTCACAGTACTGTTTCTTGTGATGAAGACTTGACAAACAAAGCAAAAGAAAATCATATGAGTAACAACAAAGAAAAACTGTAAATGAAAAAAATCTTGTGCTTGAACTCGAAGAAAAATGACCAAGACCAATGGCACATCAATAGAGGAAGAACCAAAGCTCAGAAAAACAAAAACATATTCTTTTCATATGACGAGCACAACAATGCTTCAGGAAATGCTTCCACAAACCCTACTGGTACATCGATACTTGGACCTCACCCTTATCATATTGTAAAACTGCCATGTGCACAGAACTGTGACATGCATACACAAAATGCTGTTCTATTGCCAGAAAATTCAATTCCTGCCGATACAAACTCTGATACATGTGCACGTGCACATCATAACAGTCAAACACTCCCTCTTATTCACACCACACAACAACCATCCCTGATCCATCAATTTATTCCTCCACCTGCTCTTTTTTCCACCTGTTCTAACACACCACATCTCCCTACATCTAACCCCTTCCATCCTTTAATCTCTGTTGAATCAAACCTCTTCCCTGTTCCACCTTATTTTACACATACCACTTCCACCATATTCCCACCACTTTTGTCCATCCCTAAACCGCCTTCACCTCCTCTTGAACACAGTGCCTCCCCCTATCTTGATATCCAACTTCCAAACATGTTTCTACTGCTTTGTCTCTTCATAATTTTACACCTACCTTTCCTTTAAACAACTCTTCCTCTGCTCCCCTTGA
The DNA here is from genome assembly GCA_030737815.1 of Allium fistulosum. Classification (NCBI taxonomy): domain Eukaryota; kingdom Viridiplantae; phylum Streptophyta; class Magnoliopsida; order Asparagales; family Amaryllidaceae; genus Allium; species Allium fistulosum. Next base: position 95,232,967 of record CM060905.1, read on the forward strand.
ATGTGTTTCTGGTCTTCCCCTACCTCTGCTGAGTACCAACATTTCCTCCTCTTCCAATCCTATAACTGCTGTCATTAAAAAAAGACCAAAAAGAAAAGGAAAACAATTGACCACCTTGAGGACTCAGACTTTGATGAAGGCAATGAAGTCAGCATAAGTACACACTTTAAAGAAAATGATTGCTCAGTAGACCATACAAACAGCATTAGTATTAGAGAAACGAGGCTCAGTGCATCAGGCAGGCTGAAGAAAAATCCATAATTTTAATCATGATTGAAAAATTTGCTTCATGGAATATCAGAGGTGCACACTTAAAAAGCAAGCAAAGTGAACTCAAAAATCTCATTCTCAATCATTCCCTTGATATGATTGCTATCCTTGAAACTAAATTAACTAAGGATCAATCCATTAAAGCTTCTGCCTTCATTGCATCAAATTGGAACTACTTGGACAACCATCTTTTCTCTCCTTATGGTAGAATCCTCATACTTTACAACCCTCTTGTATTCTCTGTTACCCTTCTTTCTGCTTCCTCTCAATACATCCATCTTCATTGCTGCCACACTCAACCCAACATCTCCTTCAATATCACATTTGTTTATGCATTTAACTATAAAACATCTAGGCAGTCTCTTCATGACACTCTTCCCCAGTTCACCTCTTCTACCATCCCTTGGCTATGCATAGGTGACTTAACTGTATGTACAGTACTAACCACAAGCATGGGGGAATAACTCTTTCCTTAAATGATATCTCTCCACTTAACCAGACTTTGAAACTATCATCTCTCTTTGAAACTCCATCCTTTGGTTCACTTTACATTTGGAACAACAAAAGCAAAACTGGCAAGAGAACATTCTGCAAAATTGACCACTCTTTTCATAACATAGCCGCAATCATCATGTGGCCAAACCTGGTTACAAACATTCCAACCTCCGGCATTTCTGATCACTCCCCACTTATTCTCTCATAGACTGAAAAAAGACATGGAAGACATCCTCCTTTTAAATTTTTTAAACATGGACTGACAATCCAAATTTTTATGACATTGTTTTGCAGGGATGGAATCAATCTTCTTATGGTAACCCCATGTACATACTTCAAACTAGGCTCAAGAATACTAAGCTTGCACTCAGAGACTGGGCAAAGAACATCTATGGTCGTGGAAACAAAAAACTAATGCTATTAGACTAAAACTTGATAGTGTGCAGAAGGATATGCTCTCCAAGCCTGATGATGTAAACCTCTCCCTTCTTGAACACTCCATCACTGATGAATTCAATGAGGCTATTACATACGAAATCAATATGATTATGCAGAAGCTTGGTAAGGATTTCTGTTTCCTTGGAGACCAGAACACCACTTTCTTCCATAGTTCCTTAAAAATCAAGAATGATAGAAAAAAGATAAATGTTATTACTGACATTCATGACACAAAACACACTCAACAACCTCAAATCACTGACTCCTTCTTTCAATACTTTTCTTCCAGTTTCAATGATAATACTCATGAGGACCTTAATCTTTCTCTCATACATTACTCCTCTCCCAAATATCATGAACAAGCTTCTTTGATCAGTCTTGTTAGTCAAAATGAAATCAAATTGGCTATTTTTAGTCTCAAGGCAACTAGCTCTAGTGGTCCTGATGGATTTAACGCACATTTTTTCCCAAAATGTTGGAATACTGTTCAAAATGTGTTCTGTAAAGCTATACAACATTTTTTTAAATCAAACATTCTTCTGGGTAGTATCAATGCTACTCACTTAGCACTTGTACCCAAGAACTTCACCCCTGACCATGTTTCTCACATTTGACCTATCTCTTGTTCCACTGTCATCTACAAAACTATCACAAAATCCTTGCTACTAGAATTAAGCCTATCCTCATGAGAATCATATCACCTAACCAAGCTGCCTTTCTTCCTCAGAGAAGCATCACATACAACATTTTGCTTACACATGAATTAGTCAAAGGATATAGCTCCAAGTTTATATCCCCTAGGTGTATGATGAAACTTGATATGCTAAAAGCATTTGATTCATTAAGCTGGAACTCCATTGTATCAATTCTAATTCATATGAGATTTCCTACCCTATACATTGCCTGGATTTACTCTTGCATCTCCAATGCAAAATTCTCCATCCTTCTCAATGGTAATACTTATGGTTACTTTGGCTCTAGTCATGGTATTAAACAAGGTGACCCCATTTCATCATATCTTTTCATCATTGTCATGGAATTCTTCAACCAGCTCCTTTTTCAGAGAGTTCATAACAAATCTATCAAATTACATCCTAAATGCAAAATGCCCACCATTGTTTCTTTCATGTTTGCTGATGATTTAATCCTCTTCTCCAAACAAGAACAAGGCTCCATTACTTCCATTAAAACCTGCATACATGTTCTTAAATTTGCTACTGGCCTTGTTGTGAATCATGAAAAATCTCGTATCTTAATTGGTGGCCTTTCTGATCAGGACTCACTTACCATGACACAACTTTCTGCATTGCAATATATGCCACATAACACTGTATACTTGGGCATACCTCTCTCCACTACCAAACTGACAACCAACCAATGCTTACCTCTATTTGAGTCGATCACACATATTAAGCAAATGGCCAACTCAAATGCTCTCCCAAGCTGGTAAACCGACTGTCATAAACTCCATTGTTGTTGCAATGGTGTCTTATAACTCCGGAACCTTCATACTTCCTAAAAAGTTCATGTCCATGCTTAACAAGGTTTCAATCATTTTTTATAGCACGGTGATTGTTATTCTCGAAAGCCAATTCCCTATGGGAATCACAAAACAAATAAACCTAAATCTATGGGCGGTTTAGGAATTCTAAACCTCTCATTATAATGAACAAGGTGCTGCTTCTAAGCACTTCAATAACCTGATTATCCCTCTGCCTTCCCTTTTGGGGCTCGTGGATTAAGAATTTCCAAATTAAACAAAAAGATTTCTGGACCATGGATTGCAACTGCTCGAGTAGTTGGTCCTTCAGAAATCTCCTCAAACTGCGAAATGATTTTCTACCAATGGTAAAATACAAAGTTACTTCCTGAGCAGCCATAAATTCTAGCACACTCCTTGGGCCAAAAGGGGTGTCATCCTTAACAATGTTCTGGCTTATAATTAAAAAATAAGTACTGGCATTCCTAACAATGCTCTAGCCAGAAACTATGTTCATAATGGTATAATCTGACTTCCTTATTCTAGCAATCAGGACATCAGGAGCCTTTGGAATATCTTGTCTAAGGAGCAACAGAAGAATTTTGATGGCGACGTTGCCTGGGGTTTCACTCTCAAGTCACACACTATTAGCAGGGTATATAAATTCCTCATTGGCAGCTTACATCCCTCTGTCGACCCTTGACACAAGCGCATTTGGAATCGTATTGGTATCCCTAAGGATAACCTGCTCATGTGGAAGGTGATACAAGATGCGTGTCACACAAAGTAGAAATTGATATCACATGGCCTCTGCATTAATGCTAGCTGCAACTTCTGATCAACTACTATTGACACCAGAGATAACCTTTTTTTGAATGTCATGTTGTTAAAAAACTTTGGCATAAAATCCTTACTTCATACGGCTATGCTATCAGTAACACTCCTGCTGCCGCACAATGGCAATTGATCTTCATCAATACTAGACGAAAAACATACCATACTCCTCTTCATTTTACGCAAATTCATTGCTAATATTTGGCATGAGAGAAATCAAAGGCAGTTTGAAAGTAAATCGACTACTGACGAACAACTCTTTTATGCTATGGTTGGTGGTATTTGATCTTCTATCACCCACCTTAGTAGTTATAACGTTCTCAATCCTGGATAATTTCCTTGCTGCCTGAGTTCTTGTGTTTTTTTACTTCTTTTGTTTTTCGTTTCCTTCTGTTGCTTCTTTTTTTCCTGTTTTTTCTTGTGTCCTTTGTATTTCCTTTTCATGCTTTTCCGTGTTTTTTAATAAAGGGATAGGGGACCACATAACCCCGCTTAAGCTTCAAAAAAATTTAATTAATTAACTTAAATTAAATAAATAATTAACATAATTAAACATGATTAACTAAAAATTAATTACCTTTTAAAACTTAATTAACTATTAATTAACGTCTTAATTAATAGATTAACTTAATTAATTAGTATTAATTAATACTAATTACTTAACCTTAATTACTAATTAATTAATAATTAATTATCCTTAATTGATAAGTTAATTAATTAATAAAACATACTTAATTAAGTTATAATTAACTAATGTGTCGCTAACTTAGTTTGAAAAGATTTTCAAAACATTTTTAACGAAACTTAAAACTTTAAATTTTTGAAAATCCGAACTACATCCATAGCGACTATCGCTATGGATACCCGTAATTTCCAACCTATTTTCCACTTCTATATCAAAACCAACCCAAAGTCTATTGAACCATAATCATCACATAAACAAGCACATATCTTTCGAACCAAACATAATCAATGTAACGAACGCGATTTTTCGTTGCTCGAAAATCGACATTAATACGTCCACTGTATCAACTGCCGAGCAATCAAATGCCGGAAAACCGAATTGTTATGGAGAAAAAGAAGAGGTAGAAGAAGATAGAAGAAACAACAGAAAAACACAGAACAACATCAGAATCTCACATATCACAGCGGAACAACATATAATAGATAAATGAATAATCTTTAAATCAAAGAACTATATCATTTAATACATTACATCACAACAGAGTTTACACAACAATATACAACACAATACTGGACAGTTATATAAACTTGTCCTCATACAGAATACACAGCGGAATAAGTAATATCATGTACAAGTGATACGTCTCGTCATCCAGCTCGCCACTGAGCTCCACAACATCTCCTGAATCCAGAATGACCTGATAACCTGACTCTAGACTGCCCGTGTGGAAATTGGTGGGCACCCAGAATTTAGGAAGGAAACAATAAACTCTAGGTCAGTCATGGTGACTTGTGTGAGAACTTAAAACAGTTATTTATCTTTAAAACAACAACAACAAAGGAAGTGGAAAATATCCGCAATGCTTTTGGAAAATGAAACTACCATAAGACCTCCCGCCACACACACAATGCAAACGCATAATTGGAGGAGATTTCTTCTTATGATAGTCAAACATGCTTACTACGCAAATCATTGGATTATTATTATTAGTGCATAGTGCAGAAAACATTTCGAAAGTATAATATTAATCTTAGCCAACATACGACCAGTATCATACGCCTACTATAGCTACCATCTAAACAGTGGGGCGCCACCATAAGTAAATGGCAGGTTCTACAACGAAAACCGTACAAGGTTCATATTGGAAGATGGATTTCCAACAAATGGTCAGGCTAAGGAACTTCCTACTGTCACATGGGATCGCCTCTGGATGGACGTCCCGAGAAACCAACCTGGCTCTTTGCCAACACAAGGCCGGGTTACCTCTGGGTATAGGTAACTACTACACGAATATGCCATTCCTCGGTCCTTTGGGACCTTTATCTGAGCGCTCGGTAACCAACATCACACATAATAAATAAAGTGTGTCCACATGAGTAAGTATCTGGGCTCCATACCATGATACCACCCTTTTCCAGAAGGAAATGACATATCCTAAAGGGCGCGACCCTCATAACGTTGCCACATCATTCCTGTTTTGACCATTTCCGGGTTGTGAGGTCCGAAGAGGTCTCATCCACAAAGCTACGCTTTTTCACAAAGCCACGCTTTGATCACAAATGATCAATAAATGATCATCACACATCAACACTCAACATGCCACATTACCAAATTGGGAGTATATCACTGATAAATTTCAACTACATAACCTCTGAGCTCGTATGTCTCAGAGAAGGGTGTTAAGCTAAGAGAATAAATTCTCCGCCACCAATAGAAATGTATTTGAAAGAAATCAGCTTTATATCTCAAAATGTAATGTTAGACATGTAACCATACAAGTCTGTTCCGGGTTCGAACAGAACCGAAGGCACTTCCAAAGAAGCCCTTGCAATCCGGGTATTCACAATCTCGATAAAACTTCCCATCACAAAGGAAATCTCTATACCGTAGCTAACGGTGCAGAGACAATCGATAGGTCATCCTATCGTTTTCACAAATACCCGGTCTTCACCACCGGTCTTCAATACGATCCATATCGTCGTATCACTGATTCAGAATGGGTTATATGACACAAAGGTCTTTTCCCGGCTAACCCGAATAGTGAGCACAATATTTCAAAACATATGGATATAGGGATATAAATTAAGTCACAACTTATTACCCAAACCCTTTCCTTTAAATGGTTTAAACAAATTACCATTTTAAATCTTTAAACAAAAAGATTTACTTCACAAAATTTATCCAGTTTCACAAAGATTCATTCACAGATTTCCAAATCAATTTCCATTTCTATTTGATCAACCCATTAAATCTTTAAATCAAGATTTAATTTATAGCTTTCAAAACTATTCACAATTCAATTCTTTTATAATATAAAGATACACCTTTTGAAATACTCTTTTATTCAAAATAAAGTTTAATTATCGTTACAAAGGTTAATTCATAGTTTTTCCAAACTATTTACAATTTCATTTCAACTTGAATTGTTTTCAATACAAAATTGGAAATCTTTTCACTTTATAAAAGCTATTATTATTTGGAAACAGATAGTTTTCATTTTGGGAAAAACTGGTTACATTTACACAGGTTAAAGCCATTCAAGTATAAACTTGAATTATAAATTTAAATTTCCCCAAGACCGTATTTTAATTGGTAAAAAAAACCATAAAAACACCTTTTATACTTATAAAATCTTTTAAACCAAAATTCCCAATTCATTGAATTCAATTTCAAAATATTGAATTCAAAATTTAAATCAAATGATTTAAATTCCAATTTTTTATTAAGTTATTTAAAATAACTTTTATTTTTGAAACACATTTCAAAAACTTCCAATTTCAATTCCAAAACTATTTTGGATTCAAAAAACTCAATTTTCCAAAAAATTGATAAAAATCTGTGACTTAACCGATTTCCGCGTGAAATCCACATTTGTGTGTGTATTGTGTAGTCCACGGGTTTAACACAATAGTGCAACAACATTCAACCATCACAGATCAAATATAATAATATAATTGATAAGCGGTATAAATTATAACGCTTATCTTTCATTCACTCACAGATATATATAAATATCACAAATAAACAATTCACAGATCACAATACAAAACAGGATATATCACAAAGCATCACACATCAAAGATGTCAAACAATTTAACATCCAATAAAATCCAAACATCCATAGATAGAATTAAATTAATTATTTGATTAATTTAAATCAGATAAATTTTAATAAATCAATTTTACTAGTTATAGTAAATTAATAAACAATTAATTTCAAATTAATTTTCAAATTTATTCCAAAACACCAAATCAAATTTCCAAACATTTTCAAAAGATTTATCTTTAATCACCAAAAATCAATCACCAAATGGATTTCTAAATCAATTTCCTTTTTAAAGTAAATTCCTTTTTAAGCAGATAAATTCCTTTATTTTCCAAACTATTCAAAATATCCAAATTTTAAATAAAATTTTCAATTTATAAATAATATTTTCGAAATCCATTTATTAAGCCTTTTTTTTCATATTTGAAATTTAATTCAATACAATTCCAAAAAAAATAGACTTTTATCTTTAAAACCCCTTTTAATTTATCAAATTATCAAAAATAATTTTTTCGATTAATTTTCAACTTAAATTTCAAAAAATCCAATTTTTATTTATTTCTCGTATCCAACGATACCAAAAATATATTCGGCTAATTTATAGCCGTCAACAATTTCAATCACAATATAATCACACGGCGATTATAAATAAATCAACACACACATTTAAATGAATTCAAATGTTTGAGGAATCCAGTTGGATCCCTCCAACCTGTTTCCCTACATCCACAGATGTTAGCACAATACCAATTCCACTTCAATGTGGAATATCGCGGTATATGGGATTTATAAAATACTATCTGCTATTATGCGGCGCAATAGGGTCTCATCCGCTATATAATGCGGGAAATCAACTCCAAATACATATATAATACCAATTCCACTTCAATGTGAAATTATCGTGGTATATGTTTTTAATAAATAACCTCCGCTTAATATACGGCGTATAGGGTCTATTTAACACAACAGATAACAGTCATCATCCAATCATCACAATCAACACTATCAACAATTTTAAATCTAACTATTTAAAATTTAAATCGAAACAAAATATTCGATTGAGTGAGAAGTTCTCACCTTGCTTTCAATAACGGTTGCAGCGTTTTATTTCGAATAAAATTAAACGATTGTTTAATTTTACCCATTCACTGACTCCAACTGGCTCCACACCAGCTCCATTGCATAGTGCTCGTCAATACGATTCTAACGCAATTCGTTTCGTGCGAAACGGACCTCGTATGAAGAAGTTATGATAGTTTAAAGTTTGTACGAATTAAATATATACATAATTTACAAATTCTTTTTAATTTCAAACCCTAGATTCAATCGTGGCCCTCCATTTCCCTTCCCCAGATCTGGGCCGTGCCTCCCCTTTCTTCCTCAACATGAAAATCACGTTCAAAACCAACCCATAGCCTCCAGTTTTCCATTGAATTATACTCCACCATCGACGAACTAAAAGTCGATCGGCTAGCATCAAACGAAAGCACGTGCAACACTCCATCTTCGGCCCAAATATCATCAAGCTCGGCCATCCCTAGGTTGTAAAAAACGTGGGTGACAGCAGCTAAAACATGGCCAATTTCCCCCCCTCCACGTCGCTCCATATTCGATCATTACCGTATAGAATCGAAGGGCTCGCAATGCTCTACAAAGTTGCAGTTAGAGGTTTCTGCTAATTGTTTGTGGATTTGGAGGAAAATGAAGAAGAAGGAGGAGAATTCCTGGCCATTGAAGATAAAACTGGCCGCTAAACCTAGAAGAGAGAGTTCTGATGCAAAAATGAATGTTGAGGTCCTTATATAGAAAATCTCCAAAAACACTATTCATCGAAAATTTTCCGAACTCCAAATCGAGCGTGCCGGCTGGCGTTTCTAAGGTTTTACCCGCGTTCCGAACACAATGGAATGTGTTTCGGGAGCTAATTCGATCGTATGTGAGAGTTTAGGAAATAAACGATCAAATTTAAATTAAACCGATTTAAACCGATTCCGATGCGTTTTGGCTTGCCCCGAACAAACCGTAAATCCGATTGACACAAAATTTGAAAACATACAATAATATCACATTACGGATCCGATGAAACTAGTTTCGTCGAAATCCGAGACTGTTTGAACTATTTTCACTCGTCAATTAAATATTAAAATATTCAATTTTCACAAATTAACTTTAAATTCAATTTTAAAAGTTTACAAACATCATTCTAACTTCAATATGATTTAATATAACTTTATAAATTATTTTTATACACATTTGATCCAATTTTCGATTATTTATGAAATTTCAAATATTAATTATCGATTTAAAATTAAACAACTAAATCTCTATATTCGAAATTAAATTCATTCGGCTTATAATTCTTATTATTTAATATTTAAAATTAATTAAATATACGAATTTCAAATGACAAAAATTCTGGGTCGTTACAATCAACATCAAAACTTTTATAACCAACATATCCAAACAATACCACAATCCAAGCCAACCATTTATATATATATATATATATATATATATATATAACCACATAACCAACACATATAAACACACACACACAGATATATATATATATATATATATAAGTAAATTATTTCCAAAATGTTAAGAAGTTTATTCACCAAAACTTTTGAAAACTTGTAATACGTTTGTAACGACCCAGAATTTTGAACGAATTAAATTGAAAATATTTAATTAATTTTAAATATTTGAACGATGATTTAATTTGTGTCCCCGATATAATTTTGAAATCCGCAATTAAATGATAAAATTTAATCGATTGAAACTGGATAAAAAAATTGAATCTACAATTTTAAGCTGAAGAAAAATATTTCGAAAGCTTTTGAAATTCGTATTGATAATACTGAAGATGATAGAAGCTTCAGAATTTAATTTCGAACTGTTTTGTTCAGTTTTGAAAATAATCACTCGAACCGATATTTATAAAATAGTCAATTTTCAAACAGTCTCGGAATTGAACGAAACCAGTTCCATTGGATCCGTAATATTGAATTATTACCGGATTCCAATTTTCGTAATTTTTGGAGTTGTTGTTTGAGCATACGAAATTTTAAACGCGTTGAACTTTGTTTTGAAACAAATTAAAATATATACTCACATCAGCCACCCTACTTCTGAACAAGTCGACCTACTCTGCTTAATCATCGTTCTCTTGTCCCCTCTTTTCTTTTTAAATCCCACGCAACCTTCTCTGGTTCCTCAATTGAAGATTTCAGAGAAAATTTAAATCTCGTTCAAAGGATATAACAATGGCCGCTATTGTCTTCACTTCCAGTTTAAATAGAAATCGAGTCCCCTCCCTCTCTAAAATCAAAACCCCACTGCTCGTTCAAATCGAGTATTGGGTGAATAAAATTCCCAAATCATTTTTTCGCGAGTCAAGCTCGAGTCACGCGGCGGTTTAGCATCGAACGTATCGCGATTCGGTGATGGGCTCGAGCAAGGCAATTGGGGGTTCGCGCGCGCTTACGCGTACGCGTGGAAGGGGTTGGCATCGCGATGGATTGGGGCGCGATCTCGCGGGGAGGCGAAACTGTCTGGGCGATGACCGAAGCTAGGGTTTGGGTCGCGTGACCGAGTGGCAGCACGAGGTCGAGGCTGGTGGAGCTCCTCTTGATCGAAATCGATGAAGTGTGGGGTTGTTCGAGAGGCGCTGTCAAGGTCGTGAGTGGTCAGGTTGGGGGCGCGATGTGTGGCAGCAGTGAGACACGCGTGTTCACGTGATGCTGGGTAGTCGAGGAGTTCGTTGGAAAATGGTGATTACTGTAGGCTCAGCAGGAGGAGGCAGTGCTGTGCTCGAGCAAGCGTTCACAAACGAGTCGCGATCGATTGCAGTAGGCAGATAGGTATATTTTTATTTTGCCTAATTTATATGTTTATATATTCACAGAGAATATTTTTCTGTTTATATAACGAAATTTTAACAGAAAAATATAGATTGATTTGTAGAAAATGTATTGACAGTAAAGGATAATGTAATTCGGTACTAGATTTATAAATGTATATTTTAAATTTACCAAATTTATTTAAAGGATAATTTGTTAAAATAAATAAATTAAAAGAAATTGGACTAAAATATAATCATTGGTTAAATTTGATTATCAAATAGAAAACTGTTTAAAAATTTAAAGGTGTTATTTTCAAATAAAATCACGGGTTAATTAAAAGTACTCAAATATTAATTAATTGTGTATAATTGTTTATACTAGGTAAAAATCTGTAAAGAAATCAAGCCGAAAATGGAAAATGGGATTGCAATTAAAAAGCTAAGGTGAGATCTTCTCACTCAGATTAAATTTTGAATTGCAGTTATTGATTGCTATTTGATGTGCTATTAGATATGATAGGATATATCTATATATAGCAATATATACATATTGGCATATGTATATATTGGATTGATGATTTTCCCGCCTCGTATAGCGGATGAGACCCTATTGCGCCGTTAGTAAGCGGATTTATAAAAACCTATATACCGCGATAATTCCGTACTGGAGCGGAATTGGTATTGTGCTAACATCTTTGGATGCAGGGAAACAGGTTGGAGGGATCCAACTGGACCCCTCACATTGATTGATTTTATTTATACTGTGATATGAATCTGTGAATGATTATATTGATGTTATTGATCATATCGATGTCTGGAAATTGATCGAAAGCTAAAATTTAGCTGAATGGATGTTAGATATCATTGGATTCCAAAAATAAATGAAATTGGATTTTTGAAATCAAAATAGAAATTTTTAAGTAAATAAATTTTTAGAAATTGAATAGAATTTGAAGAAAAGGATTTAAAGGTATAAAAGTTGATTTTTATAGTATTATCGAATTTATTTTTAGAATAAAGTGAAAATGATAAATAAATGAGTTTCGTATAATAGTGATTTTAAATTGAGTAATTTAATTTAAAATTTGGATTTTTAAATAGATTGAAAGAAACAATTGAAATTATTTTCTTAAAAAGGAAATTATTTAAAAAGAGATAAGTTGGAAATCCAATTAGAAATTTAAATTGGTAAATTGAAATAATTTGGGAAATCAATGTAAAATGATTTCAATTTGAAGAATCCATTTAAAAATAGTATATTGAATGATTTGAGGAAAATAAGGAATTTATTTAGTAGTGATAAATAAATTTAGAAATCAATATTGAAATTGATTTGATATTGAAGTTCTTATAAATAAAATTGGAATTTACAAATGCTGTTTATAAATACGAAATCACTTATTTTGATAAGTAAAATATAGAAGTTAATAAAAAGAAGGTTTATAAGTCGAGGTTGTTATTAAAATAGAAATGGAATTTATAGACGTGTTTATAAATTCGAAATAGATTGAATTGGATAAATTTATTTATAGAAGATTTTTAAAGAAAAGATATGTTCACAACTCTGGACCGTGAATATATTATTGAATAAAATGGATTCATTTTTGAAGAAGTGATATTTTAAAATGAAGTTAAATTGTTTTTAACGATGTTTTAAAATGTATTTTGAATCGAAATCATAGATTTCAACAGTTCTTGTTGAAATAGACGTTTTCGAGAAAAATAAGGAAATGGTAGACTATAACACTGTTGTTATAGTAAATGATTCCCGAAAGGAAATGATTTTTATCTAGTATTGGGATTTATATATCTATCTTAATTTCGAATCCCTATACTAGTGATTTCGAGTCGTCGTAACGATGTTTTACGTAACATTCGTTTTGACTCAAATAAAGGTGTTAAAAGAATATTTTCCTTAAAGGATGAAATTATACTTAATTTGATTTAAGTATATCGAATATTTTCCAAGTGTTGAAAATAAATGGATTGTGAATTGCTGACTTATTTTTAAATAAGTATGGAAATGTTTTCCAAAATGAAATGAAATGTTTTGAGAATTTATCTCCTTAAAGATAAATTGAAATTGAATATGGAAAACGATTTAAAAATCGAATATCAGTAGATATTCGAAAGTATAAATTCAATACGGAATTTATAAAAGAAAGCGAAGTTGTTTAAAAATAAATATTGATTTATTTTTGAAGTGTGGAAATTGATTTGAAATTGTTTTCAAATGGTTAAGTGTGGAAATTTTATATCTAGTAAAGATATTTTTGAAGAGGAAATAATTTGGAAGATTATTTGGAATCTGATGATGTTGCGCATCTTTATTGATAGTTAAATAACCGACTATCAATAATTACCTTGAATGACATTTGTTGTGATTGGATGAATTTGAATGCCACACTTATTTTTGAATAATCGCTCACTATTCGGGTTAGCCGGGAAAGGACCATGGGGTCGTATAACCCATTCCGAATATGTGATACGTCGTTATGAATTGCATTTGAAGACCGGTGTTGAAGACCGGATATTTTTGAAAACGGAAGGATTACCGTCGAGTTACTCTACATCGACTGATCTTCGATTTAGAGGTTTTATCACCCTTAGTGACGGGAAGTCCTGACGTGATTGAAAATTATCCGGAAATGCAAGGGCTTCGTGAGAAGTGCCTTCGGTTCTGTTCGATCCCGGAACAGACTTGTATGGATTGTGTGTCTGACGTTACAATTTGAGATATAAAGCTGATTTCTTTCAAATACATTTCTGTTGGTGGCGGAGAATTTATTCTCTTAGCTTAACACCCTTCTCTGAGACGTACGAGCTCAGAGGTTATGTAGTTGAAATTTATCAGCGATATATCCCAATTTGGTAACGTGGCATACTGAGTGTTGCTGTGAAATGATCAGTGTTTGATCATTTGTGATATGATCATTTGTTTGATCTTATATCTTTGTGATCATAGGTTGATCATTTTGTTTGACCCGAAGCAGGGCTTTTTAAGAAAGCGTAGCTTTGTGGACGAGACTTCGTCGAGCCTCACACCCCGGAAATGGTCGAAACAGGACGAATGCAGCAAGGTTCTAGGGAGTAGCGCCCCTTAGTGTATGTCATTCCTTCTGGATAAAGGTGGTATCATGGTATGGAGCCCAGATACTTAACCTCTGTGGTTACTGCATTATTTTTTTTTCTATGTGGTTTGTTGCGAATCGGGGATCCTCGGGAAGATCGGTGACGATCGGGGGATGGCATACGCGTGTCAGTAGTTACCTATTTTTGCAGAGGTAACCCGGCCTTGTGTTGGCAGAGATCCGGTTAGGTTCTCGGGTCGTCTATTCCAGGGACGTACCCATCGTGGATAGGAAGTTCCTTAGCCTGACCATTTGTTGGAAATCCAAAGAAACAATACGAGCCTTTACGATTTCAATTGTATAACCTGTCTCCTCAGGAGGCAGCTATAGCAGGCATAATATAATGGTACCTATGCTGGCTAAGATTTATATTCTACTTTCGAAATGTTTTCCACTATGCACTAGTAATAATATAAAAAAAATGATTTGATTTTGCGTAGTAAGCATCTTTGACTAACATAAGAAGAAATCTCCTCCAAGTCTGCGTTTGCATTGTGTGTGTGGTGGGAGGTCTTATGGTAGTTTCATTTTCCAAAAGCATTGCGAATTGACTTTAAAAATGTTTCCTGTTGTTTATTTTAAAGAATAACTGTTTTACGATCTCACACCAGTCACCATGACTGACTCGGAGTTTATTGTTTCCCTTCTAAACTCTGGGTGCCCACCAATTTCCACACGGGCAGTCTAGAGTTAGATTATCAGGATATTCTGGATATTCTGGAGCTTTGGAGATAAGCTGGAGGACGAGACGTAGTATTTGTATCTGATAGTATTTATTCCGCTGTGTATTCTGTATGAGGACAAGTTATATAACTGTCCATTGTTGTATATTGACTCTGATGATTGATGTATGTATAAAATGATATAGTTCTTTGTTTTTAAAAGACTAGTGTTTATCTATTATATATTGTTCCGCTGCGATATGTGAGATTCTGATATTGTGTTCTGTTTCTGTTCTGATGTGTTTTCTGTTGTTCTTCTTCTTTCTTTCTTCTGTCTTATTCTTCTGCCTTTTTCTTCTTTCTAAAACCCTCACTCTTGGAGTTTCCGGCGTTCGATTTCTCGGCAGTCGATAAAGTGAGTATCGATGTTGAATTTTCGAAAGTCAAAAATTTCAGGACGTGACAAAGTGGTATCAGAGCATATGGTTAAGCGACAACCCTGCTTTGTTGGGTGTTACTCATTAGAGATAGAGTCAGCAGTACTCTAGAATGAGTTTGAGTGTAATTATAGATATGAGTGCGTATTTGTTATTTGAATATAAAATTGTTTTGTATTGTGATGATTGGTTTATTGAGTGGTATATGAACCTTCGTCGGCACAGTCTTGCAAAACTGTATCGAAGGGGTTTCTAAACGCTCGAATAGAACAGTTCGGCACAGTATTGTTTTAAATAGGGTAAATGGAATAATTTTACCCAAATCTATTTTTGTATAGAAAAGAAATGATTTTCTGTAAATTATTACAGTATATGGTTGCATGGATGTTAGGAAAGTGATAATATTGAAAGTTATCATTTTTATATGAAATCGAATAAGAAATTGAAATCCTAACTCCAAAGTTAAGAAATAAATCCATACACAAATGAAATTTGAGAATGTAAATTATAAATGTGACTTATAATTGAAGTGGAATTCCAGAGAAGTAATTGGAGATGTTTTGAAAAGAATTTGAAAATTTGGGAGATTTGGAAATTTAAATTTCTTTTCGATTTGAAAATGGATTTCAAAGGTTTGAAAAGTATTTTGGAAAGATAAAAGCTCTAAACTCTTTTCGGTCGCTGGAAAATAACTTCGGTAATGACTGCAGCATTATCGATGTTCATTTTCGGGTTTCCAAAAGAGAAATTGCTGCCAAGTTGTTTTAAATGAAAGTTGTTTGGAAATTTGGGTTTTGTTTTGGAAATTCAAAGGATAATTTGAATTGTTTTCAAAATGGTTTTGAAAATGTTAGTAAGACTCTGGAATAGAATTCAAGAAGGTAATTGAAAATTTAAAATTCAATAATGAAATGAAATTGTGAATATGAATTTATAATTGAAAATAGAATTCTAATGGAACGAAATTGTAAAGTGAAAGTATAAATGATTGTATAAATCGGAATGTAAGTAAGTTGAAGACTTATAAATATTTGAAATTTGATTGAAAATGAGATTCAAATCGAAATGAATAAATGTGCGAATAAATAAATTTGAAATTTCAAGTGCAAGAAAATGAAATTGAAAGTTAAAATTCATTTTGAATTTGAAAGTAAATAAAATGAGAATTGAACTTGATTTGTGAAAAAAATGAAGTGAAGTACTAAACTCAAATTAGTAAGTGAAGCTAATTGATTATTGACCAAATGGATAAGGTTTGAACGAATTAAAATTCAATGATTATAAATGAAGATAAATTGAATTCCAATAGAATTGAAAATGTGAATTACAAGTTCAAATGAATGTGAAATGAAAAATTGAACGGAATTGAATATGTAACTTCAACAGCGAATTTAAAGAGGATATAAGAAGTATATATTGGAAATTTTGTAATCGAATTTGCAAAATGATTGAATGCTGTAACTAGATAAAATGGCTAGTAGGATATACAGGTATAAAGGAATTGGAATTTAATTTCAAAGATAAATTTGAATTGCTCGAAAAAGGTACGTATTTTAATTTCTATATGAGTTTTTGCTGATTTCTTCTCTAGCCGCTTGGCTTTTTCTTTTTCTTTTTGAAATCTGAGGGTCCGTAGGGACGTTTTGTAGTCGTGCCGTATCAGCCGCGCAAAGGAGACGCTGGCGAAATTTTTCGAAAATTCCGAGTGTTAGAAAATTTTTGAGAAAATTTTGAAAGTTTAAATTTGAATTTGAATTCGAATTTGAATTTTGAAGTAAAACAATTTGGTTTGAAAACTATGAAAGTGTTTGGAAAGTTAGTTGAATTGATAATGAATCTTTAATAGAAAGATTTGTTTTGAAAAAATTGATAAAACTATTAGGTTGTGAAAGATAGTAGACGAGTTAAGGACCACTTTTCCTAACTTGTAATTTCGAGGACGAAATTCTTTTAAGGGGGGAAGTCTGTAACGACCCAGAATTTTGAACGAATTAAATTGAAAATATTTAATTAATTTTAAATATTTGAACGATGATTTAATTTGTGTCCCCGATATAATTTTGAAATCCGCAATTAAATGATAAAATTTAATCGATTGAAACTGGATAAAAAAATTGAATCTACAATTTTAAGCTGAAGAAAAATATTTCGAAAGCTTTTGAAATTCGTATTGATAATACTGAAGATGATAGAAGCTTCAGAATTTAATTTCGAACTGTTTTGTTCAGTTTTGAAAATAATCACTCGAACCGATATTTATAAAATAGTCAATTTTCAAACAGTCTCGGAATTGAACGAAACCAGTTCCATTGGATCCGTAATATTGAATTATTACCGGATTCCAATTTTCGTAATTTTTGGAGTTGTTGTTTGAGCATACGAAATTTTAAACGCGTTGAACTTTGTTTTGAAACAAATTAAAATATATACTCACATCAGCCACCCTACTTCTGAACAAGTCGACCTACTCTGCTTAATCATCGTTCTCTTGTCCCCTCTTTTCTTTTTAAATCCCACGCAACCTTCTCTGGTTCCTCAATTGAAGATTTCAGAGAAAATTTAAATCTCGTTCAAAGGATATAACAATGGCCGCTATTGTCTTCACTTCCAGTTTAAATAGAAATCGAGTCCCCTCCCTCTCTAAAATCAAAACCCCACTGCTCGTTCAAATCGAGTATTGGGTGAATAAAATTCCCAAATCATTTTTTCGCGAGTCAAGCTCGAGTCACGCGGCGGTTTAGCATCGAACGTATCGCGATTCGGTGATGGGCTCGAGCAAGGCAATTGGGGGTTCGCGCGCGCTTACGCGTACGCGTGGAAGGGGTTGGCATCGCGATGGATTGGGGCGCGATCTCGCGGGGAGGCGAAACTGTCTGGGCGATGACCGAAGCTAGGGTTTGGGTCGCGTGACCGAGTGGCAGCACGAGGTCGAGGCTGGTGGAGCTCCTCTTGATCGAAATCGATGAAGTGTGGGGTTGTTCGAGAGGCGCTGTCAAGGTCGTGAGTGGTCAGGTTGGGGGCGCGATGTGTGGCAGCAGTGAGACACGCGTGTTCACGTGATGCTGGGTAGTCGAGGAGTTCGTTGGAAAATGGTGATTACTGTAGGCTCAGCAGGAGGAGGCAGTGCTGTGCTCGAGCAAGCGTTCACAAACGAGTCGCGATCGATTGCAGTAGGCAGATAGGTATATTTTTATTTTGCCTAATTTATATGTTTATATATTCACAGAGAATATTTTTCTGTTTATATAACGAAATTTTAACAGAAAAATATAGATTGATTTGTAGAAAATGTATTGACAGTAAAGGATAATGTAATTCGGTACTAGATTTATAAATGTATATTTTAAATTTACCAAATTTATTTAAAGGATAATTTGTTAAAATAAATAAATTAAAAGAAATTGGACTAAAATATAATCATTGGTTAACTTTGATTATCAAATAGAAAACTGTTTAAAAATTTAAAGGTGTTATTTTCAAATAAAATCACGGGTTAATTAAAAGTACTCAAATATTAATTAATTGTGTATAATTGTTTATACTAGGTAAAAATCTGTAAAGAAATCAAGCCGAAAATGGAAAATGGGATTGCAATTAAAAAGCTAAGGTGAGATCTTCTCACTCAGATTAAATTTTGAATTGCAGTTATTGATTGCTATTTGATGTGCTATTAGATATGATAGGATATATCTATATATAGCAATATATACATATTGGCATATGTATATATTGGATTGATGATTTTCCCGCCTCGTATAGCGGATGAGACCCTATTGCGCCGTTAGTAAGCGGATTTATAAAAACCTATATACCGCGATAATTCCGTACTGGAGCGGAATTGGTATTGTGCTAACATCTTTGGATGCAGGGAAACAGGTTGGAGGGATCCAACTGGACCCCTCACATTGATTGATTTTATTTATACTGTGATATGAATCTGTGAATGATTATATTGATGTTATTGATCATATCGATGTCTGGAAATTGATCGAAAGCTAAAATTTAGCTGAATGGATGTTAGATATCATTGGATTCCAAAAATAAATGAAATTGGATTTTTGAAATCAAAATAGAAATTTTTAAGTAAATAAATTTTTAGAAATTGAATAGAATTTGAAGAAAAGGATTTAAAGGTATAAAAGTTGATTTTTATAGTATTATCGAATTTATTTTTAGAATAAAGTGAAAATGATAAATAAATGAGTTTCGTATAATAGTGATTTTAAATTGAGTAATTTAATTTAAAATTTGGATTTTTAAATAGATTGAAAGAAACAATTGAAATTATTTTCTTAAAAAGGAAATTATTTAAAAAGAGATAAGTTGGAAATCCAATTAGAAATTTAAATTGGTAAATTGAAATAATTTGGGAAATCAATGTAAAATGATTTCAATTTGAAGAATCCATTTAAAAATAGTATATTGAATGATTTGAGGAAAATAAGGAATTTATTTAGTAGTGATAAATAAATTTAGAAATCAATATTGAAATTGATTTGATATTGAAGTTCTTATAAATAAAATTGGAATTTACAAATGCTGTTTATAAATACGAAATCACTTATTTTGATAAGTAAAATATAGAAGTTAATAAAAAGAAGGTTTATAAGTCGAGGTTGTTATTAAAATAGAAATGGAATTTATAGACGTGTTTATAAATTCGAAATAGATTGAATTGGATAAATTTATTTATAGAAGATTTTTAAAGAAAAGATATGTTCACAACTCTGGACCGTGAATATATTATTGAATAAAATGGATTCATTTTTGAAGAAGTGATATTTTAAAATGAAGTTAAATTGTTTTTAACGATGTTTTAAAATGTATTTTGAATCGAAATCATAGATTTCAACAGTTCTTGTTGAAATAGACGTTTTCGAGAAAAATAAGGAAATGGTAGACTATAACACTGTTGTTATAGTAAATGATTCCCGAAAGGAAATGATTTTTATCTAGTATTGGGATTTATATATCTATCTTAATTTCGAATCCCTATACTAGTGATTTCGAGTCGTCGTAACGATGTTTTACGTAACATTCGTTTTGACTCAAATAAAGGTGTTAAAAGAATATTTTCCTTAAAGGATGAAATTATACTTAATTTGATTTAAGTATATCGAATATTTTCCAAGTGTTGAAAATAAATGGATTGTGAATTGCTGACTTATTTTTAAATAAGTATGGAAATGTTTTCCAAAATGAAATGAAATGTTTTGAGAATTTATCTCCTTAAAGATAAATTGAAATTGAATATGGAAAACGATTTAAAAATCGAATATTAGTAGATATTCGAAAGTATAAATTCAATACGGAATTTATAAAAGAAAGCGAAGTTGTTTAAAAATAAATATTGATTTATTTTTGAAGTGTGGAAATTGATTTGAAATTGTTTTCAAATGGTTAAGTGTGGAAATTTTATATCTAGTAAAGATATTTTTGAAGAGGAAATAATTTGGAAGATTATTTGGAATCTGATGATGTTGCGCATCTTTATTGATAGTTAAATAACCGACTATCAATAATTACCTTGAATGACATTTGTTGTGATTGGATGAATTTGAATGCCACACTTATTTTTGAATAATCGCTCACTATTCGGGTTAGCCGGGAAAGGACCATGGGGTCGTATAACCCATTCCGAATATGTGATACGTCGTTATGAATTGCATTTGAAGACCGGTGTTGAAGACCGGATATTTTTGAAAACGGAAGGATTACCGTCGAGTTACTCTACATCGACTGATCTTCGATTTAGAGGTTTTATCACCCTTAGTGACGGGAAGTCCTGACGTGATTGAAAATTATCCGGAAATGCAAGGGCTTCGTGAGAAGTGCCTTCGGTTCTGTTCGATCCCGGAACAGACTTGTATGGATTGTGTGTCTGACGTTACAATTTGAGATATAAAGCTGATTTCTTTCAAATACATTTCTGTTGGTGGCGGAGAATTTATTCTCTTAGCTTAACACCCTTCTCTGAGACGTACGAGCTCAGAGGTTATGTAGTTGAAATTTATCAGCGATATATCCCAATTTGGTAACGTGGCATACTGAGTGTTGCTGTGAAATGATCAGTGTTTGATCATTTGTGATATGATCATTTGTTTGATCTTATATCTTTGTGATCATAGGTTGATCATTTTGTTTGACCCGAAGCAGGGCTTTTTAAGAAAGCGTAGCTTTGTGGACGAGACTTCGTCGAGCCTCACACCCCGGAAATGGTCGAAACAGGACGAATGCAGCAAGGTTCTAGGGAGTAGCGCCCCTTAGTGTATGTCATTCCTTCTGGATAAAGGTGGTATCATGGTATGGAGCCCAGATACTTAACCTCTGTGGTTACTGCATTATTTTTTTCTATGTGGTTTGTTGCGAATCGGGGATCCTCGGGAAGATCGGTGACGATCGGGGGATGGCATACGCGTGTCAGTAGTTACCTATTTTTGCAGAGGTAACCCGGCCTTGTGTTGGCAGAGATCCGGTTAGGTTCTCGGGTCGTCTATTCCAGGGACGTACCCATCGTGGATAGGAAGTTCCTTAGCCTGACCATTTGTTGGAAATCCAAAGAAACAATACGAGCCTTTACGATTTCAATTGTATAACCTGTCTCCTCAGGAGGCAGCTATAGCAGGCATAATATAATGGTACCTATGCTGGCTAAGATTTATATTCTACTTTCGAAATGTTTTCCACTATGCACTAGTAATAATATAAAAAAAATGATTTGATTTTGCGTAGTAAGCATCTTTGACTAACATAAGAAGAAATCTCCTCCAAGTCTGCGTTTGCATTGTGTGTGTGGTGGGAGGTCTTATGGTAGTTTCATTTTCCAAAAGCATTGCGAATTGACTTTAAAAATGTTTCCTGTTGTTTATTTTAAAGAATAACTGTTTTACGATCTCACACCAGTCACCATGACTGAATCGGAGTTTATTGTTTCCCTTCTAAACTCTGGGTGCCCACCAATTTCCACACGGGCAGTCTAGAGTTAGATTATCAGGATATTCTGGATATTCTGGAGCTTTGGAGATAAGCTGGAGGACGAGACGTAGTATTTGTATCTGATAGTATTTATTCCGCTGTGTATTCTGTATGAGGACAAGTTATATAACTGTCCATTGTTGTATATTGACTCTGATGATTGATGTATGTATAAAATGATATAGTTCTTTGTTTTTAAAAGACTAGTGTTTATCTATTATATATTGTTCCGCTGCGATATGTGAGATTCTGATATTGTGTTCTGTTTCTGTTCTGATGTGTTTTCTGTTGTTCTTCTTCTTTCTTTCTTCTGTCTTCTTCTTCTGCCTTTTTCTTCTTTCTAAAACCCTCACTCTTGGAGTTTCCGGCGTTCGATTTCTCGGCAGTCGATAAAGTGAGTATCGATGTTGAATTTTCGAAAGTCGAAAATTTCAGGACGTGACAACGTTAGCGTTCGGAAAGCTTGGAAAACCACAAACTCTTCTTGAAAATAGGTCATTTTGCACTCGACCTTTGGACCTTTTACTCTCTGATTTTGGAAAAGTGATAAAAAAGAAAGTTTTATATTTTTATTTTCTCTATCATTTAAAGAAAATAATTACTCAAAAATATTAATTTTGAGGAAGTTATGGCCGAAACAAGGAGGACCATTTTCGGCCTTTAGAATCTAAGTTCAAAAACACTCTATATAAAAGTGAATCTTGGGGGTATCTAAGCTTAAAACCACAAAAAGTAGTGAACCACAAACTTGTAGCTATTGAAATTATAATGGGTTTAGATAAAAATAAAATCTAGTTTTGGAGTAGTTTGTAAGAAGTTATGGCTGAAACCATTTCGGGTAAAAATGAAGAAATTTCTTTGCAAAGAAGGAGTTTAAACTAAGTTTAAAATATTTTAAAAAATTAAAACTTGAAAATTTAAATCTTTAAAATGGTAAGGAAGCCATTAAAGAGTTTTTCAAAAGCTTAGAAGAAGATGGAGCTTTAGGAAAAAAATGGAAGAACGAAAATAAAATGGAAGAGAAAATTAGAAATCTGCTTATATACGAAGTGCATTTACTAAATTACCATATTACCCCTCGTCCTTTACCCTCCACAACTCAATGACACTTCACCATCCCCTATCACATCCATGTCCCCCTAGTTGCCAATATGTAACATCATGTCCCTTTTGATGTGACATTCTCCTTTTATTTTTTATATTAGTTGCCAACGTGTCATATCATGATTATCTTAATTAAATTAACTTAATTTACTTAATTAAAACTAATTATACTATCCTAAACCATATTATATACTTAATATATGTGTGCATATATATACAAAAGTGTACACAACATTTCAAACAACTTTTATATGATGAAACGTCGAAAATTCGAAAAACAGTTTCCGGTCACATTTTCTGTTTTTCAACGAACTATATATTTTTGTAAATACATTTTAAAAACTATTTCACAATCATTATTTATTATTCAAAAGATTTTTATTTTTATTATAAAAACTATATGTTTAATATTTAAAATTAATTAAATATTCACAAATCAAAGCAGTGAAATTCTGGGTCGTTACATTCTTCCCCCCTTAAAAGAATTTCGTTCCCGAAATTACACCACAAACATATCCCAAAAACACTTGACACTATACATTAATTCGTATGATGTACATAGATCATTCATATGCAAAACTTGATTCGATCTCACTCGAATACATAACTTCACCTCCGAACTAGTATCACTTACCCGATTTTCTAGTGCGGACTCCGATCAGGCTCCTTGCTTTGGAACCTCTATTCTCCTTACATAGTTGTAACTATGATAGAAACTTTGGTCCCACACCAAGAACTCTCGTCATGTGCTCACTGTCGAAGTCGAGTAATAAATCCTTATTCGGAATGGTGCAAACACCTCAAAGTCATATACTCGAATCTTAGATCAAAACCATATAAAAAGGAAAAATGATCTACGCCCATCCTACGCACTCACTTAATTGGTTCTTACTAGTACCAATTTGATTCCCACTAAATTATTTATGAAAATATTCAATAAACTACACAGGTTTAACCTGTATAATACTTCACTATAGCCTAAGAGTATATACCTCTATATGATTACCCTATTCCATTTTGAATTTATCTTCTTAAGAAAACTTAAGATCCAAATACCCATCTTTTATTTCAAAAACCTTTTTTTTTAAATTAAACTCTATATTTAAATCATAGAATATATATATATATATATAACTCCAGTAACTCCAAAATAATACTAAGGGACTGGGTACTACCAAACAGTATCGTACTTTCCCTTACCAAGAAGGGTAATATTCAAGAGAGGTGTTTACCATCCGAACACATCTTTTTCCCAATTTTAAGTTATTTTCGAGCCACTTGAACTAGTTAACTTAAAAATATTTCTTTATTTCCAAAATCTCATTTTTGGAAACAGTACCTTTTATTTTTCCTACAAAGCATTTTTTACAACTTGCTTTGGTTTCATTTGGGTTTGAACATGTTTTGATCGTACAATGATGAAGAGAATAATTTACTAAGTGCACTTCAACGTTCACCTAGGCAAGCATCTAACAGTCACCTAGAAGATTATTCTGACCATCACAAAACAATCAAGACTTATTTCTCAAACTATCCCAAAGAAAACGCCTTTTACTTAACATTTTTAATCCCAAAAATTCGTACTTAAATCAAAATTACTTTCAAATACTTTTATTATTTTCCAAAACCTTGGAGACCATTTTTCAAAAACTCCGGGATTTAGGTTCTCAAGTTTTCAACCTAATTTCTTTTTAATCGAAAGTCCCATTCTTATTAATCCATTACTAAATATTTATTTCAAAATATTCCGACCTTTGATAACATTTTTAATCAAATTCCAATTCAACCTGAACATCAAACGCCTTAGGGTTAAATTGTGAAACTTAATTCACAAGGTGTTCATTTCAATGTTTTACCCAATTCCTGTTTACCCAACACAAATCTTAAGGAGGGAGCTACTCGTACACACTAACAATAGTCAATGCCTAAACCGGACGAGCATGCCTAAACAAACCCTAAATGATAATAATAAATATCATTATCTCTTAGCAAACAACAACTCAAAAATACTATGTTATTTTTGAAATCATTCTTTATATATAAAATATATCCTAGGTAAAATTATTTCATTTACCCAATTTCAAAACAATACCGTTTCGGTTGATCTGGTTCAAGTGTTTAGGAATCCCTATCGATAACGTTGGCCAGACGCATTGACCAGAATTCATATACCACTGAACCGATCACACAACACAATATAAAACATTTTATATCACTAACAAATACACACTCTTATATATAATACACTCATGCTCATTCTAGGGTCTCACTTACCCGATCTCAAATGAGTTGCCCCACCAAAGCCAAGTTTCCCGCTTAACCTTCAGCTCTGATACCAAATATAACGAACCAGATTTTTCGACCTTTGAAAATCGACATTAATACGTTCACTTTATTGCGTGCTGGCTGTTCAAATGCCGAAAACATCGTTCGTTAGGGGAAAGAAGGGAGATAGAAGATAAGAATAAACAAGATAATTAGTAGCTATTGATGAAGCCTCCTGCTCCGAGCTCCTTCAAAATACATCCGTGGAGTAACCTGAACTACTTGGCCGCTCGTAAAAATTTGAGCATCCATGTGTTTTAGGAAAGAAAAATAAAACTTCGAGTCTGACATGAATTTAGTGTGAGTAAACTCAAACAAGTTGATTATTACATTTCAAAACGTTTTAAAAATCAAAGGTATCTCGTAAGACCACGCCGCACATAAACACGGACGAGTTTTTACCTTACAATAACCAAAACACTTTTATATAAAAATCCAATGATATTATATTAATGTCTAAGGGTTCAAAGTAAAATATTAAAATAGCTGGAATGCTTGCATCTCACATTCCAACATATTTGGTATACAACTAAAACCGTACAACGCTTATTGGAGTATGGATCCCATACAATGACTAGGCACTTGGGTACCACCTATCACAGTACACCTCTAGAAAAATGTATCGAGATCGAACCTATCGATCCCTGCCAACACAAGACCGGCCTATCCCTTACTGTACAGTACCGAATATGTCATCACCTCGGTTGTTCCCAACCTTTTTACTGATATCTCATGCACAACCAATCCATAAATATGTAGATGTAAGGTATCTAGAAAGGTGACAGCATACCCTAATGGGTGCGACCCACTTAGCCTTGCTGCATCTCCCCTGATTTTCAATCATTCCCTGTTGATGAGGCTTGAAGCTACGTTTTACCTTTTTGAATAGAAATCCCATGTTGATGAGGCTTGAGGCTACGTTTTACCTTTTTGAATAGCAATCCCACTTGGAAAGCTAACACTACCATCCAGGCATCAATGCAATGCTAGCATTCTTCCATACAAGTTGTCCAGGATAAGGACAAACAAAAGGCACTACTTTTACTACATCCATTTTGGAATCAACCTTAGGATTAGTAGCAAGCAACCCTTGCACTTCAATTGCTCTATCTTCGATCCCATGCTTCAAGATGTCTTCATGTCGAAACGCTTGAGTTGGATCGAAGAGGTTTTCGGATAACAAATCTGATCCCGGTCTCTTCGAAACAACTTTCGATATTTCCGGTAAACTCAACCCTGGTTCTTTAAGAAATAAACAGACAAAAATATGAGCGCAGTTCACCTCCTAACCGTTATCCTTTATCCTAGAAGAAGAAACGAGTTTATACATACAGTATAGCACCTTCGACGGTAATTGTACCATATAATTCTCATGCTTCCCCTAGATATTTCGAAAGTTACGTTTTGGGTCCAAATTTGATAGTCGGTGATTTATCTATCAAATTAAACAACAATCAAACGTTGATTCATTCACACATGGGATCCTCTAAGCCTTTTTTAATTAAACTTTAATTAATAAAATCACTTTATAAAACTTGATCCAAAGATCCCTTCAAAAACACTTTTTCCAAAACCTATAATATCCCTTTATACTTAAAATCTTTTGGAAAACTTTCCTCTTTCAAAATTACATTCTAAATGGCCAAGTAATTCCCTTTCTAAAACATCTTTTACTATAAAACACATTCACATATCCCTTATAAAAATAATTTTATAAGTTCACTTCACATTTCAAACCTCTTATAAATTTTCAAACTAGATTTAAAACTTCTTTTAAAATCTCTAAAATGGTTTATAAAATCTCTTTCTAATTCAAAACTATTTATAAAAATCCTTTATAAATCCTTTATAAAATACCATTTACAAAATATCTTTTGTAAACCACTTTAAGTATACTCTTTAGTAAAATCCCTTTGATAAACAAGATATTTGTTAAAAATGACTTTATAAAATAACTTAAAATCATTTATAAACATTAAGCCCAAATTTATCAAAGAATTTAGATTAATTCAAAAACACACTTTATTATTTCAAAAAGAGGCTTAGCAATCCCAATGGTACTAATTTAAGTTACCATTCAATTTCAATTCCAATTCACTTATCAGTTACTTACATAGATCAACATATATGCAAATACAACTCACATCCATTTTGGGAATAACATGTCAATATGAACTAACTAGCATATACATGTCCAAATAACATTATAACAGCATGGTGATTTGTCCTGCTAAATAGATGTCCAAACAATTCAACCAATTCATAGCACAATGGGGATTTATTCTGCTAACATATGTCCACACAAACACACTAACAAGCCAACCATCAATTTATGGCAGAACGGGGACTTATTCTACTAACACATATCCATACAACAAACAAACAACCAATTTATAGTAGAACGAGGATTTATTCTGCTAACATATGTCCACACAAGAAACGAACAATCAATTTATAACAGAACGGGGATTTATTCTGCTAACACATTTCCACACAACAAACACACACTCCACTTTATAACTCATTCACAGTTATATGGTTCCTTAGTCATATCGACACTTGAATTCCTTGAATTCAAAACCATCTTTGGAAAATAAGTTCCTTTAAAACAATTTGATTCTTGGAAAAACAAAGGATTTAAAACTTTACTCAATAAATTATAAGTTAAATCACTTTTAAAATCATAATTGATCTTTGTTAAATCTTAACTCAATTTAATTAAGTAATTAAGAAATAATTTAACTTTTAAATAAATAAACACAGTTATTAATTATTAAACAAATAATTAAATCTTAATTAATCCTTTATTAAATTATTAAATAACAATTTAAATCTTTATTAATAATTAAATTTTAATTTATATCAATTAAATAATTGAATAACATTTAATTAAAACTTAAATAATAATTTAAATCCATTTAATCATAATTAATTAAAATGAACTTTAGTTAAAAAATAATTAAATAAATAATCAACCTTTAAATAATAAATAAATAAATAATTAACTTAAATTAAATAAATAATTAACATAATTAAACATGATTAATTAAAAATTAATTACCTTTTTAAAACTTAATTAACTTCTTAATTAATAAATGATTAACTTACTTAATTAGTATTAATTAATACTATTTACTTAACCTTAGTTACTAATTAATTAATAATTAATTATCATTAAATAATAAATTAATTAATTAATAAAAACATAATTATTAAGTTATAATTAACTTAAGTGTCGCTAACTTAGTTTGAAAAGATTTCCAAAACATTTTTAAAGAAACTTAAAACTTGAAATTTTTGAAAATCTGAACTGCATCCACAACGACTATCGCTACGGATACCCGTAATTTCCAACCTGTTTTCCACTTCTATATCACAACCAACCCAAAATCTATCGAACCATAATCATCACATAAGCAAGCATATACCTTTCAAACCAAACATAATCAACACCACAACTTTTATAACCAACATATCCAAACAATACCACAATCCAAGCCAACCATTTATATATATAACCACATAACCAACACATATTAACACACATAGATATACACACACACACACACACACACATATAAATACATACATAAGTAAATTCTTTCCAAAATGTTAAGAAGTTTACTCACCAAAACTTTTGAAAACTTGAAATACTTTAGCGTTCGCAAAGCTTGGAAAACAACAAACTCTTCTTGAAAATAGGTCATTTTGCACTCAACCTTTGGACCTTTTACTCTCTGATTTTAGTAAAGTGATAAAAAGGAAAGTTTTAGATTTTTATTTTCTCTATCATTTAAAATAAAGAATTACTCAAAAATATTAAATTTTGAGGAAGTTATGGCTGAAACAAGGAGGACCATTTTCGGCATTTAGAATCTAAGTTCAAAAACACTCTGTATAAAAGTGAATTTTTGGGGTATCTAATCTTAAAATCTGAAAATGTAGTGAACTAAAAACTTATAGCCACTGAAATTAAAAGGGATTTAAAAAAAAATCTGGTTTTGGAGTTGTTTGTAAGAAACTATGACCATAACCGTTTCGGGTAAAAATGAAGAAATTTCTTTGGAAAAGAAAGAGTTTATACTAAGTTTAAAACATTTTAAAAAATTAAAACTTGTAAATCTTTAAAATGGTAAGAAAGCCATTAAAGAGTTTTTCAAAATCTTAGAAGAAGATGGAGCTTTAGGAAAAAAATGTAAGAATTAAAATGAAATGGAAGAGAAAATTAGAAATCTGCTTATATACGAAGTGCATTTACTAAATTACCATATTACCCCTCGTCCTTTACCCTCCACAACTCAATGACACATTACCACCCCCATCACATCCTTGTCTCACTAGTTTCCCATATGTCACATCATGTCCCCATTGATGTGACATTCTCCTTTTATTTTTTATATTAGTTGCCAAAGTGTCATATCATGATTATCTTAATTAAATTAACTTGATTTACTTAATTAAACCTAATTATATTATCCTAAACCATATTATATACTTAATATATGTGTGCGTATATATGCAAATGTGTACACAACATTTCAAACAACTTTTATACAATGAAACGTCAAAAATTCGGAAAACAGTTTTCGGTCACATTTTCTGTTTTTCATCGAACTATATATTTCTGTAAACACATTTTAAAAACTATTTCATAATCATTATTTATTATTCAAAAGATTTTTTATTTTTATTATATAATCTATATATTGAATATTTAAAATTAATTAAATATTCGCAAATCAAAGCAGTGAAATTTCGGGTCGTTACAGAAATGAAATTTTGTGTTCGAAAACTTTGAATTATTACGGGTTATAACATTTTACAAAAATCTCTTCTAGTATTTTATATCTTGTTTGTACACTAAATATTAAGGCGATTAGATTTCTTGAACACTTAGAATGTTAGAATTTTTAATTTGTATAAGATATTAGTCTTTTTAAAGAATGTAGCATGGTTGTATAAACAAATTTTGGAAAATTTTAATATGAGAAGATAAGTAAGAGTAACTTTGTATTTTGATGATTTGAATTAAAAGAATAGTTGGTGTTAACAATTTAATTTAGTGATAAATAATTTAGGAACAATAATTCTTTTTGTAAAACACAGAGTTTAAAAATTTATCGTGAGGAAGAAGTTATCAAGAATGTGATAATTAAAATTTATAGAGCATTTTGAACTTTTTTGAAATTTGGAGTAATTTAGTTAGCTTTATAATTACCTTATCATTAGAAGGCTGAATTATATATATAGTTCTAACTTTTCAAAGAAACATTAATCATTAAAGAAAGTTATTTTTCTCAATCTTTATAAAGATTTCATGGTATGAAATTTATGGAAAGGATAATAATGTTATCATTATTAATGTCCAAAGTTTGTAGCTAATAAATTTGGTAACAATAAAAGAAAAAGGGTGTTAATTTAAATTAATGGTCTACAAAACAGGTTGTTTTTCTTTTCGTTAGTAAACTTAAAGAAAAAGTATAGACAAGTTAAGTATAAAGTATGTATTAAAAATGGAATTAATAATAACTGAGTTTTACTCTTTAAAAATCTATGTAATAGAGCAAGACAAAATACGAAAACTTGCGTAGCATGATTTGGCTTTGGTGCGAGAGGTCACAAGTTCGAAACTTGCGTAGCGTGATTCGAACATTTATTGACATGTGATATATTATCACGGTGATTTGTTGTATATAAAGTACCATTTTAAATAAAAAACGAAAACTACTTTCATATTTTTGTACTTATTAGCCAATGATAATTCATAATTAGTAACTCTTAGCTTTATGGAAAAAAAAATTAATTATCCTAAAATTTTTTTGAAAGCATTTTAGTGAAATTTTTTATCTTGATGTAATTTTGGTTTTAGGATGAAAATTTTCAAAATGACAAGGTTGCGGAAATTTTGTTTACAAAAATAGTTGTAGCAAAACGACCATACCTTTTGACTATTGTTGTGAAGACCCATATTTTGGAAGGTTTAAATCGACAATAATCCGTACATGTCCGACTTAAACAATCTGGAACATAGATAATCATTGGGGTTAATCCAGAAAATTAAGAAAAGAAGAAGAAAACAAACACAGAAACTCGTAGCAGAACGATAAAATATAATAATCAAATAAACAGTTCATGAAGCTGTTTCTATTATACATTTGATTATATTCAAAACAACATTTATCATAGTATATATACGTCAGGGATAAATTAATAATGCAGCAGACAACATGATGAAGGGATAATAATAGTAGTTGTATACCAAATCTTCGTTTTCGTCCTCCAGAACAAATCTTTAAGAAGCTGAAAAATTCAGGGCTGACCCGAGCGTAATGAAAAGATAAAACACTCGAGTCAGGACTAAAATATTCTTATGTGAGTCAAATAGATATCGCATATAACATGAGTGTAATGGCGTCAGAGATGTTTACGGGTTTTCACATCTCCTATCCATTGTATAATGTGCATGCAATAACTCAAGAGATGTTATAGGATTTTCCATCTCTTAAGGATCCATCAAAATATTTATATGTAGTAGAATACACTATATATATATAATGTCTAGTCAATAAAATAAATATTTTTCTTACCGTTAAGGCTTTACATTAACCCCCCCTTAACACATTTTTTTAAGCATTGTTGTACAGTTTGCATTTGACACCACCCGTAGAACGTCGATAGTCAGGGATGCGCCGTGATATGACAACACTAAACCAAAATCGTATGAGTTTCGTATAGGGATAAAAGTATGACAAGACACGTTAGGCAATGCCCAAGGTAGGATACTACCAGTTTACCCTTCCCGGCTGGTGATAACACATCATAGCTATGATCGCCCACTGCGTCTAACACTCCCATAATTCGAAGGGTGCGCACCAATCAATCATAATGTAAATGCTGGAAATACGGAGAAGTGCGTCCGCTTGGGGTAGCTAACCCACTTGGCCGGTACGACTTCTGTTTTATTCATTTCAAATTGGCACAAGTGCCAGGCAAATTCCTCATCGTTCTCTTTCTTCAAATCCAGCAAACGATGCCAAATCCGACCACTTCATTCCGGAGTCTCCTCCGCGTACACAGTTGTTAAAGTGGTTCCAATATCGACAGAGAGTATGCCCATATCCGGCCCCGGTCTCTTTAACAACCAAAAATCTTTTTACACACCGGTTGGTACTTTTACATTTCGAAAACAGTTCATACTTGATATCAAAATATCATATTCGCTTCACAATCAAATCCATTTCGAAATCATCATATTTACTCAAATATACCATTTCATTTCAAAATTATTTTCGTCTCAATATCGCAATTTCGATTCCAAAATTGTTTCAAATTTACATTTGGGTTATAACTTCATTCCACCCTTGACCAGTTTGAATTTTTGAAAAATAGTTTGAATAGTTAAAAATAGTTTAAATAATTAAAATAGTTTAATATAAAATAGTTTAAGTATTAAAATGGTTTATATAGCAAAATAATTTGGAAAACCAAAATAATTTGTATGTTTAAGAAGATAGCTTTTAAATAGTTTTATATTAAATAATTTATTTGAAAATAGTTTCAAAGTCAAACCGATTCAATTCCAACTTCCCAATTCAAATCAATTCCAATTTCCATTCAATCAATTCAATTTCGATTTCCATTCAAATCAATTTCAACTTCGATTTCAAATTAATTCAATTCCACTTTTAAATCCCATTAATTTTATTTCAATTTCAAATTATATCGATTTTGGGCTCGATTTTCAAAATATCGATTCAAAACATTCAAATCAAATTATCCTTCAATATTCAGTTTAAAATCCCAATCTTCAAATATAATTCAATTCCGAGCTCAATTTTGAAATATCGTTTTTATATCGCTTTTACTTAGAAATATTCAAAATTCGAATAAAAGTTCAACCTTTTAAAACAAATCAATTTCCAAAAATTCAAATTATATTTCGATTATAACTTCAAAATCTCAACTTCAATTACTTAAAAAATACCGATTACCAAATTTAAAATTTCAACATTCAGGGCTCAAGTTCGAAAATAATTTGATTTTTATTTCTTTTAAATCAAAACCATTTAAATAATTTCAAATCAAAAATTTTAAAATCATTTAATTTAACCAATCCGTTGTCCGAAAATAATTTTCTATCCTATGACCAAGTGATCAGTTATTTTAATTTAATTTCAGGGATGGATATATATCATTTCAATCCAAATCATAGTGTCATAGGTATTATATATCGTTTCAAACTATTTCTTAATTCATTCGAAATAATTCAATTTACAGTTTATATGCTATAAATAATATACAGGGTGATAATAGGATATATCAGAATAAATAAACATCCAAATCATCCAAAATATCAACCAATAGCATCCATCGCAATCAATCATCCAAACAGTCAATATAATTCACAACAATTTCATAGTTATTAATATCAGGTATTTTACTGGCAATTCAATTCCAGTTTCAGTTCAAACTATCAATTTTAATTTGTAACGGTTAATTCAGATGACAATTTAGATGATAATTAAATTTGTCAAACAATCGACTAACAAATTTATATCACTTCATAATTCAAAATTAACTAGCATAATAATATTCTAGTACTAGTGAGTGTTATAAAAACACTCACCTTGAGTTTTCAATTTTAAATAAAATAGAACGACGTTCGATTTAACCTAAAATTTTAGTTAGCTCCAAACGTCTCCAAAACAGTTTTGGAATGTAGTGCTCGTTGCCACGATCCCATCGCCGCTTGTTTCGTCCAATTCTGATAATGTATGACCAAGATATACATTTTATAAGTTTGAATACAATTTATATAAACAAATTTCTTATTTTTATTTTTTTAATTTTAAACCTTCTTTTAATATGGGCCTTTGATCTTTGTCATCTGGAATCAGGTCCGCGACTTCCCTTTCTTCTCCTCCAGTAGAAACGCACGCACGAAGGAACGAAACCCACCGGCCGCCTATTTACAAATGATTGCTGCACCGTTCTCTAATCACCGGAGACCATCATGTTCACACTACAGCTCGCCCCTCTCGCCAGGCACCTCCATCGAATATCCGGTCACCTACAGAGCCGCCGTCACCGTGAAAAATGCCACCGAAGGCCATGCCTTCGAACTGGAATTGCCGCCGATCTTCCGCCTTGATTTCGATCATCACAGTTGATCACGTAGAGCTCGCTGGCCTCTACAACTTTCTAGTTGAGAGTTTTCCCTAATTGTGCATGGATGTGGAGAAAATCGAGGAAGAAAGACGAGAGTTACTGGCCCTTGAATGAAAGTGGTGGCTTGACCTAGGGAATTAGGGTTTGAGAAATGAAGGGCAAAGGTTCTCTATTTATAGGCAACGTCCTAAAACACTATTCACCCGACATAATTCCGGACTCCAAACGAAGCGTGCCGTCAGGCATTTATAATGTTTTACCCCTATTTCAAACACAATGGAACATGTTTCGAGGCCTAATTCGATCGTATGCGGAAGATAGCTTTTTGAATCGAATTAAAATATTAAATTTTCGATATTTATTTCAATGCGTTTCTATCCCGTACGACCAAACGGTAACTCTAAACGCTACGAAATTTGTAATCCGATAATAATACACTATTACGGATCCAATGGAACTAGTTTTGTTGAAAACTGAGATTGTGCCCCGGATCGCTATTTTAACGTCTTGATTATAATATAAAATTTCCAATTTCTAATTATTCACTTTTAAATCCAATTTTAAATGTTAAAATCTTCATTGTTGTTTAAATAGAATTTACATCAACTTCCGATATTATTTTCAATCATATTAAATTCAGAATTCAATTATTCAAAAAAATCTTCAATATTAAATTTAAACAACTTAATTGTTCAATATTTAAACAAATTTCAATATTAGATTTTAAATGAATTTTAGTTATCAATCAATTACTTTATTTACATCTAATGAATCCAACATTTATTATTCAACTTTAGTTATTGATTATAAATCCAGTTAATATATAATTTCATTTCAATCCCGTTATCGCCAAATCTTCAAAATTAGTTTATGTCAACATTTTATTCAAGTTCATATCCAATATGTAACGACCCGTAAATTTCAACTGTTTTAATAACGTAATTAGTTGAAATTTTGTAAAATTTTAAACGATAAAATTTTGAAATAAAAAATTTGATATTTGAAATGCGTCTAGTAAAACATAGCAACGGGTAAATTTTCGTCCGAAAATATGAAAGTTTATTTCGTGCGTAAATTTACTTCAATTTAACCAGTTAAAAAGCGATGAAAATAAAATGTTTTCGAAACCTAAATATTTTTATATAGAAAAATTCTAAATCGTCTTCTGAGCAAGACGTCATTTTTCGTTTTTCCAAATTCGGACTTCTTTAGCTCCGTCGATCTTATTTTTCTGCGTTTTTGCTGCATTTTCCACTGGTAGAAAATTCGCATTTTTATAATTCGATCATACCACTGATATTTTTATACCGTTCTGTTCGTCTCGTCGTGCTGATCCTAACGATATATTTCTTTCTGTATTTTAAGATCCGGTGCGCAACGGAAGCAATAAACGATTCATTGCAACGATACCCTAGAAGATGATTTTACTATCCCCTTTTAGTTTCAAATTTGAAACGTGCACAACTAACAACGAAATAAATTGCTTTTAATACTCCTTGAATTCTCGTGACTGACTTTTGCCATTTCCATTGCTTTATAATTATGGTACGTTTTGTTTGCCTCTCTGTCTCATCTTGGAAATATAATGGGTATAAAGTTTTATAGAAAATAAAAGTTGATGTTCACATTCCTATACACCTTCCTCCTCTTCATGTCTACCTGTAGCCAAACTATTCCTCTCCCTCCTTTGATCCAATTACCTTCTTACATGCATGTTCTACCCTCCACCAAAACTCAAGATATATCAGCGTCTCCCCTGCTGCACTTTGCTCCTCGGCAATGTCCCGCGTGCGTAGCCTCCACCCACGCCGCTCCGCCTATCTCTCGCCTTCCGCCGCTCTCCGCTTCCCTTCCCTCCTACCTCTCTTCTCTCTGCTTGTCCACGAACTCGGCCTCTGCAATACAGCCTTCCATCAACCGCACTG
Source organism: Allium fistulosum (assembly GCA_030737815.1). Taxonomy (NCBI): domain Eukaryota; kingdom Viridiplantae; phylum Streptophyta; class Magnoliopsida; order Asparagales; family Amaryllidaceae; genus Allium; species Allium fistulosum. The sequence goes on from CM060905.1 coordinate 95,269,786, forward strand.
CCCTGTAGCATACTCGGCCATTCGAAACCATCCACAACCACTTCTCCGTCCAACACGACAACCACCAAGCACCGCCGAGCCCCTCCACAGCCTCTGCACGAGTTCGGCCATTCGCTTCCCTCCCTCTCGTACCTCAGCCGCACCAAGCTTTTGGGTAATGATAATTATCTTTTTGTTTATGCGAACAAGTATTGAATACTGCTAGGTAGGATAGTACATATATATTTAGCTGTAAGTTTTAGACAAGTTTACAAAAACTGTCAAATATATATGGTGTTCTGGGTACATACTGTTCAAAAAAAGTGTAGATGCATTTGGTCTAGAAGTTGCATGTAGTCATTTTCATATGAGTATATACTTGTTTTATATATTGAGTCGGTTTTGGGTTTTTGTTTTAAAATCTCTATTACAGCTTATATATATAGTTGGGTTGGCTTATTTGTTTTAAATGTAAGGATTTACATTCATAATTATTTCAAAATACAACGTTATATATTTAAGTGTGATTTCTTTTTGCGCGTTTTAAAAAGATTACAATGGATTTTGGAATGCATGCTTATATATTTAATTTTTGCGATCTGTAGTATAATACAAGAATGTTATTTGTTATAGAGTATATATGTTATACTTTATTTATTTATTTTATTTTTATTTTTGTTTGGAAGTTGTGATTCTCTAGTATAGGTCTGCAAAATTTCATTTCATTCGGATGTAATTTGTTACACCGTCTTGATGTTCGAAAGTTGGACTGTTGAATGTTTTCAGCTGTACTTAGAATTATTCGCGATGTTATAAACACGACCAGTGTCCATGTTTGACGCACCGTATCTCTTCCGTCTTACGTCGGAATACAGTGATTCTTTTTTTGTTGGAAAGACTGAGTTTTCTATTTTATGTTTACAAATTTTCAGCTTCATGCGAGGTCATTGGATCCTTTGTTTCTCATCTGGAAGTTAGACCCAGACAGCTATTCTTTTGTACTTGAAATTTTTTTACACTGCTGCAAGCACGACCTGAGTTCATGTTTGACGCATTGTATCTCTTCCGTCTTACGTCGGAATACAGTGATTCCCTTTTTTTTAAAAAAGATAAAGTTTTCCACTTTCTGTATATAAAATTTTAGCTTCATACGAGGTGGTTCAGTCCTCTGTTTCTTACCTGAAAGTCAGACCTAGAGGGGTTTTCAGACCTGAACATTTGACAGTCGCAACATGGCCTGAGTCTATGTTCGTGACATCGTAATTTTTCTCGCCTCTTGTCCAAATCAAGTGATTCTTTTGCAGTTTGAAATACAAGTTTTGATCTTTATTCATACCAAATTTCAGACCATTTCGATCTCAGTAGCACATAGAATTATATTGTTAAACTTTGACGCAAGACATGTTTTGTAATTGTTGCTATGTTGAATGTTTTGATTTGATTTCGGCAATTCCTATTTAACAGCTTTGATAGCCGATTTGTGCCAATCTAGCTATTGATTTGGAAGTTCGTGCTTGGATTCGTAACTCAATTCCAGTGTCCGTATCTGTGTTCATATCTGTGTCATCCCCTGTTCGCTCTATCCTCGAAAGGTGAGCAATCACTTACGATTAACGTTCTTTTATTTATTAAATCTGATTTCAATTGAAACGACAATTGAAATATGCTACTGTTAGTTATTTACACTGTTATTTATGCTATTAACTGTACCAGTTCACCTGTGACATCTGACACCATTATTTGTTAATTATACGATGATAATCCCGTTTGGCTGATAAGTGATTGATTGTTTGTTGTTTATATTGGATGTTAAATTGTAATGTATAAAGTGATAAATTGTATGCAATTGAATTTGACAAAAGATAGTTAAAAATTTGAAACGACATATGTGTTGAATTTGATTTGTTAAATTGGTATAATATGACCCTTTGAATGTTTAATTATTTGACACGTAGAAAAATAGTTAATTACCCTTGAACCATTTGAATTTTGGTTGTATTAATTGATGAAGTATGAAATTGAATAATTGATGTCAAGTGTAGAACCGCATCAAATAATAGTGTAATAATCTTTAATCTACATGAAATGATAGTGTAGATTCTAGAAATAATTATATTAATTTTCACAAAAAACAAATGTGAATTAATACGATTATTTCGGGATTATTTGGATTAATTATTGGATTGTTGTTATTAATTGTTGTTATTGCTTGTTTATTTACTTTGACACCATCCCAGTTATCACACTGCAAGTTCCCTTTGCTATGCTTTGATTTTGAATTGAATTGGAATCGGGTTGAAATGATAAATACCCAAATGAACTTGACCTAGGATAGAGAATTAAATAAAACCCGATTGGTAAAGATTTTATTTAAATAAATGATAAGTTTTTGAAACAAAGTTGGAATTTGAATTTTAATGAAAGGAGATGTTAATATTTAATAATCTGAATCTAAATATTAACAATAGTTGATGAAAGAACGTTGTTTTAATTTAATTATTTATTAATTAAGTTTGAAATTATTTAATAATTAAGTTTTGAAATTATTTAAAAATAAGCTTGAAATTATTTAATAATTAAGTTTGAAATTATTTAATAATTAAATAAAATTGAATTCTTTGATAAGTGAAATTGAACTTCTTGAATAAGTGAATTAAGTTTCTTTATTAATTGAGTTTTGAAATTGTAACTATGTAAATAAATAAGTGAAATCAAATTTCTTTAACAAGAAATAAAAATGTGATTTATTGAAATTAATGTAAGACTTGTAATTTAAAGAATTGATTTTACAAATCTAATTTAATTCAATTTGAAGTTTTGATATAATGAAGTTGAACTTATGAAATTGATTTAATGAATTGGAAATTTAATAGAAATTGTTTTGAATGACAAATTAACTTAACAAATATTGAATGAAATAGATAAATGAATTTAAATTGATTTGAATGTTAAATTAAATTAATTTAAATGATTTCGGAATGAAATTGATATACGAACTTGAATCAATATTTGAATTGAAATTGAATTAAGATTTTGAAATGGTGATTTGGAAGTTTCGAAACGTAAATTTTGGAAATTGTTTTGGAAAGACAAAGGAAATGTTGATTTATAAATTCTAATTGAAATTGAAATTGATTCTGTTTGAAATATATTAAACGACCAATTAGTGTAATAATTACGAAAGTTATTAAAGAGACCGGAATCGGTTAGGGACATACTCACTGTCTATACCGAAAACCACTTTAATAACTATACGCGGAGTGTGATCCAGAATGAAGTGGTTGGAATGATGTACGTGATGACTGAAGAAAGAGAACGATAATGGATAGCCTTGACACTTGTGTCAAATTGGAAATGACTAAAATAGGAGCCGTGCCGGGCCAAATGGGGGTTAGCTACCTCGAGCGAACACACTTCTTCGAAACTACTCATTACTTGTTGTCGATTGGTGCACCCTTGATTTTGGGAGTGTTGTTTCGCGGTGTTGCGATCGCTGCGGCGATGCGTTCTCACCAGTCCGGATCAGGCAAACGGTAGTTTCACTACCTTGGGTATTGCCTCATGTGCCTTGTCATACTTGTATCCCTATATACGCGACCACTACGATTTGTTTTGTGTTATACCTATGGAGTACTCCCTGATAGCCCACCAGTTTACGGTGGAGTTTACAGTGCTGTATAGACTATAACGCTTATATAAAATGTGTTAAGGGGAATAATGGTAACACCTTAACACTATTTTGATACTTTATATTACTGATAGGCATTATCTACTTATCGTACACTACAACATAGTAGATAGTTTAACGGATCCTTAAAGGATGGTTATTCCAAACATCCTTTGAGTTACTTGTATTTCAATTGCTATTTCACTTGAGTTGGATTTATTGATATAAGAATGTTAATTCTGACTCGAGTGTTTTGTGTTTTGCTTTACGCTCGGGTCAGACTGAGTGTACCAGTATTCGAGACTCACCTTTGGAGTTGGAGCTTCGCTTGGAGATCCAGCTATCTATCCAGCTTTCAGATATCCAGTTGATTCCAGTTATTATATTCTGATTCTTGTATTTGACTATTGTATTCGAGACTTCTGTTGTAACTTATTTAACTCTGATATGTATATAGTAGCTTCATGAACTACTATCTTTTGTTTCCGCTGCATTTATTACTCTGTGTCTGTGATCTGTGATTATTTTATTTACTGTATATGTTCAGTTTTGCCAATTTAAATTAACAATTCGGTATTTTGAATTATTCAAGTCCGACCTGTGCGGATGCGAATGGTCCAAAATAGCGGGTCGTTACAGTTGGTATCAGAGCTTTGGTAGCTCTAGGCAAAACTTAGCATATAGGGTAAATGTATTTACAGAATCACTCTCATTCGAGTTTCAATCTCTTCCTTTTGACTCGATTCGTTTGAATTTTTGGAACGTTCCCTACGGTTCCAAATTTCATTCGTGTCCCTCACTATTCATCTTCTTTCAATTCTGGAGCATCGTATAACTCCACTTTGAATGATCTTTATAATGGATCGGCGGTCTCGCCAATCTTCGAAATTTTGCAAATGGGTGAAACTCCTTTACAATAGGCATTGATTTACCGGAGATTTCTGTATCCTCGGTTTACGATGCTATCTATCTCCTGCTATGCCTGAATTCTATCCCTTGAGATCTGACGTGGATTTGCCTCAGAATTCCACATCGATCTAATTCTGGAAGTCACGGTTGACCTGGAAGGTTGCCCACGATTTATATAAACTCATCCATCTCCATATTTTGTTATTTAATCATCATATCTTTGTTTTGAACATATCTTTGAATCAAAATTCTCTTTGATTTGAGTCTATCAAATTTGTATCTTTTTCTTGTTTTGAAATCTATTCTTGTATCGTCGAGCGAGGAATTGTATTGTAAATTAATATTAAAATGTTTAGATATATTGTGTTGTTTGAGTTGTTGATGTTGATTTGGGTTTTCGATCGATTCGTCTGATCAACGCTATCGATAGGATTTCCAAAACACTTGAGCAGAGCAAACTGACACAATATTGTTTTCAAATTTGGTAAATAATATAAATTTGTAGAATTATATTTTATATATGTATGAATTTTCTTTAACTAAACTGTTAATAAATTGATTGTTGAAGTGATAATATTTGATTATCATTCATTGTTTGTAAATCATTGACTATTGAAAAAAATAAATGAATTTATAATACTTGGGTATAATTTGATTGGAATTTATAGTGAATTTAAAACTAGAATTTGGGAATTTAATTTCTGATAATTTTGAACTATGGTTTTCAAGATTTAAACAAAAAAAAAGTATATTATATAAAATATTCTCGAATAGAAATGGTTTCCAAAGAATTTTAAATAATTAAATCAGTGCTCTCTTGTTTGTCGCTGGAAAATAATTTCAGTGATGACGGCCGCATCATCGACATTCATTTTCGAGTTTCGAAGTGGAGAGACCAAGTCGTAGCTTTGCTACAGTTTTGTTTTGGAAATTAAATCGATTTAAATCCCTTAAGTACGATTTGATTTATATATATAGGTATACTATTTTAAATTTAATATGATTTGATATATAGTATATATTTATCTCTAAATTGTTTGAAGTTAATCAGAAATTTAATTCTTAAAAATTGGGTAAAAGATGATTTCAATAATAAATGAAACCAAAACTTGAATTAATATTTAAACTTGAGAAAATTGAATTAGAAGTTTACTTGTATAATACTCAATTGCATTATATATAACTTACCTAATTTTTTTTTTCAAAAGTTAACTATGTAATTGGATAGTATACAATATAAATTGTCTTTATAAACAAAATTTGAGTGCGTATAAAAATGTTATACACTTAAAGTTTAACTATAAAATGATTAATAGAGGTAAATAGAATACTAGGTTGGTTGAATAATAGATGGATTAATAAAATAAGTTGTTGTTTGAAATAAATTTTTGTAACAAACAATGATAAATTGAAAATAAACCAAGTTAATGAAATTCCTTGAGTTTAAAGTCAATTGTTGAATATAAATTAATTTAAATTGAAATTTATATGGTTTAAATTAATTTATATGGTTTAAATATATGTGATAAGATATATTAAGTGGAATAAACTAAATAATAATTTGGAATAAAATAATTAAATTTGTTGAATAAAATATGGGTATAATAAATGATTATACAAATTGATGATTTAGAAATTGTTAATTCGGGATGACCAGATAAGAAGATAATGAATTTAGAAATAGATAGATTGACTTAACTTAAGTGAACTCAAAGGGATTTAACCAAATTGTTAAATATTAATTAGTTTAAATTGAAATTTATATGATTTAAATTAATTGTTTTACTTGTATTCCAATCTATTTTCTTCTAGTTGTTTCTATCCTCCTACCTCCTTCCTTTTCGGGGACGAAAAGTTTTGAGTGGGGGAGTATGTAACGACCCGTAAATTTCAACTGTTTTAATAACGTAATTAGTTGAAATTTTGTGAAATTTTAAACGATAAAATTTTGAAACAAAAAATTTGATATTTGAAATGCGTCTAGTAAAACATAGCAACGGGTAAATTTTCGTCCGAAAATATGAAAGTTTATTTCGTTCGTAAATTTACTTCAATTTAATCAGTTAAAATGCGATGAAAATAAAATGTTTTCGAAACCTAAATATTTTTATATAGAAAAATTCTAAATCGTCTTCTGAGCAAGACTTCATTTTTCGTTTTTCCAAATTCGGACTTCTTTAGCTCCGTCGATCTTATTTTTCTGCGTTTTTGCTGCATTTTCCGCTGGTAGAAAATTCACATTTTTATAATTCGATCATACCACTGATATTTTTATACCGTTCTGTTCGTCTCGTCGTGCTGATCCTAACGATATATTTCTTTCTGTATTTTAAGATCCGGTGCGCAACGGAAGCAATAATTGATTCATTCCAACGATACCCTAGAAGATGATTTTACTATCCCCTTTTAGTTTCAAATTTGAAATGTGCACAACTAACAACGAAATAAATTGCTTTTAATACTCCTTGAATTCTCGTGACTGACTTTTGCCATTTCCATTGCTTTATAATTATGGTACGTTTTGTTTGCCTCTCTGTCTCATCTTGGAAATATAACGGGTATAAAGTTTTATAGAAAATAAAAGTTGCTGTTCACATTCCTATACACCTTCCTCCTCTTCATGTCTACCTGTAGCCAAACTAATCCTCTCCCTCCTTTGATCCAATTCCCTTCTTACATGCATGTTCTACCCTCCACCCAAACTCAAGATATATCAGCGTCTCCCCTGCTGCACTTTGCTCCTCGGCCATGTCCCGCGTGCGTAGCCTCCACCCATGCCGCTTCGCCTATCTCTCGCCTTCCGCCGCTCTCCGCTTCCCTTCCCTCCTACCTCTCTTCTCTCTGCTTGTCCACGAACTCGGCCTCCGCAACACAGCCTTCCATCAACCGCACTGCCTTGTAGCATACTCGGCCATTCGAAACCATCCACAACCACTTCTCCGTCCAACACGACAACCACCAAGCACGACCGAGCCCCTCCACCGCCTCTGCACGAGTTCGGCCATTCGCTTCCCTCCCTCTCGTGCCTCAGCCGCACCAAGCTTTTGGGTAATGATAATTATCTTTTTGTTTATGCGAACGGGTATTGAATACTGCTAGGTAGGATAGTACATATATATTTAGCTGTAAGTTTTAGACAAGTTTATAAAAACTGTCAAATATATATGGTGTTCTGGGTACATACTGTTCAAAAAAAGTGTAGATGCATTTGGTCAAGAAGTTGCATGTAGTCATTTTCATATGAGTATATACTTGTTTTATATATTGAGTCGGTTTTGGGTTTTTGTTTTAAAATCTCTATTACAGCTTATATATATAGTTAGGTTGGCTTATTTGTTTTAAATGTAAGGATTTACATTCATAATTATTTCAAAATACAACGTTATATATTTAAGTGTGATTTCTTTTTGCGCATTTTAAAAATATTACAATGGATTTTGGAATGCATGCTTATATATTTAATTTTTGCGATCTGTAGTATAATACAAGAATGTTATTTGTTATAGAGTATATATGTTATACTTTATTTATTTTTTTTATTTTTATTTTTGTTTGGAAGTTGAGATTCTCTAGTATAGGTCTGCAAAATTTCATTTCATTCAGATGTAATTTGTTACACCGTCTTGATTTTTCGAAAGTTGGACTGTTGAATGTTTTCAGCTGTACTTAGAATTATTCGCGCTGTTACAAACAAGACCAGTGTCCATGTTTGACGCACCGTATCTCTTCCGTCTTACGTCGGAATACATTGATTCTTTTTTTGTTGGAAATATTGAGTTTTCTATTTTATGTTTACAAATTTTCAGCTTCATGCGAGGTCATTTGATCCTCTGTTTCTCATCTGGAAGTTAGACCCAGGCAACTGTTCTTTTTTACTTGGAAATTTTTTTACACTGCTGCAAACATGACCTGAGTTCATGTTTGACGCATCGTATCTCTTCCGTCTTACGTCGGAATACAGTGATTCCCTTTTTGTTCAAAAGATAAAGTTTTCTACTTTCTGTATATAAAATTTTAGCTTCATACGAGGTGGTTCAGTCCTCTCTTTCTTACCTGAAAGTCAGACCCAGAGGGGTTTTCAGACCTGAACATTTGACAGTCGCAACATGGCCTGAGTCTATGTTTGTGACATCGTAATTTTTCTCGCCACTTGTCCAAATCAAGTGATTCTTTTGCAGTTTGAAATACAAGTTTTGATCTTTATTCATAACAAATTTCAGACCATTTCGATCTCAGTAGCACATAGAATTATATTGTTAAACTTTGACGCAGGACATGTTTTGTAATTGTTGCTATGTTGAATGTTTTGATTTGATTTCGGCAATTCCTATTTAACAGCTTTGATAGCCGATTTGTGCCAATCTAGCTATTGATTTGGAAGTTCGTGGTTGGATTCGTAACTCAATTCCAGTGTCCGTATCTGTGTTCATATCTGTGTCATCCCCTGTTCGCTCTAGCCTCGAAAGGTGAGCAATCACTCACGATTAACGTTCTTTTATTTATTAAATCTGATTTCAATTGAAACGACAATTGAAATATGCTACTGTTAGTTATTTACACTGTTATTTATGCTATTAACTGTACCAGTTCACGTGTGACATCTGACACCATTATTTGTTAATTATACGATGATAATCCCGTTTGGTTGATAAGTGATTGATTGTTTGTTGTTTATATTGGATGTTAAATTGTAATGTATAAAGTGATAAATTGTATGCAATTGAATTTGACGAAGGATAGTTAAAAATTTGAATCGACATATGTGTTGAATTTGATTTGTTAAATTGGTATAATATGACCCTTTGAATGTTTAATTATTTGACACGTAGAAAAATAGTTAATTACCCTTGAACCATTTGAATTTTGGTTGTATTAATTGATGAAGTATGAAATTGAATAATTGATGTCAAGTGTAGAACCGCATCAAATAATAGTGTAATAATCTTTAATCTACATGAAATGATAGTGTAGATTCTAGAAATAATCATATTAATTTGCACAAACAACAAATGTGAATTAATACAATTATTTCGGGATTATTTGGATTAATTATTGGATTGTTGTTATTAATTGTTGTTATTGCTTGTTTATTTACTTTGACACCATCCCAGTTATCACACTGCAAGTTCCCTTTGCTATGCTTTGATTTTGAATTGAATTGGAATCGGGTTGAAATGATAAATACCCAAATGAACTTGACTTAAAATAGAGAATTAAATAAAACCCGATTGGTCAATAATTTGATTTAAAAATAAAATAAAGATTTTATTTAAATAAATGATAAGTTTTTGAAAGAAAGTTGGAATTTGAATTTTAATGAAAGGAGATGTTAATATTTAATAATCTGAATCTAAATATTAACATGATAGTTGATGAAAGAACGTTGTTTTAATTTAATTATTTATTAATTAAGTTTGAAATTATTTAATAATTAAGTTTTGAAATTATTTAATAATAAGCTTGAAATTATTTAATAATTAATTTTGAAATTATTTAATAATTAAATAAAATTGAATTCTTTGATAAGTGAAATTGAACTTCTTGAATAAGTGAATTAAGTTTCTTTATTAATTGAGTTTTGAAATTGTAACTAAGTAAATAAATAAGTGAAATCGAATTTCTTTAACAAGAAATAAAAATGTGATTTATTGAAATTAATGTAAGACTTGTAATTTAAAGAATTGATTTTACAAATCTAATTTAATTCAATTTGAAGTTTTGATATAATGAAGTTGAACTTAAGAAATTGATTTAATGAATTGGAAATTTAATAGAAATTGTTTTGAATGACAAATTAAATTAACAAATATTGAATGAAATAGATAAATGAATTTAAATTGATTTGAATGTTAAATTAAATTAATTTAAATGATTTCGGAATGAAATTGATATACGAACTTGAATCAATATTTGAATTGAAATTGAATTAAGATTTTGAAATGGTGATTTGGAAGTTTCGAAACGTAAATTTTGGAAATTGTTTTGGAAAGACAAAGGAAATGTTGATTTATAAATTCTAATTGAAATTGAAATTGATTCTGTTTGAAATATATTAAACGACCAATCGGTGTAATAATTATGAAAGTTATTAAAGAGACCGGAATCGGTTAGGGACATACTCACTGTCTATACCGAAAACCATTTTAATAACTATACGCGGAGTGTGATCCAGAATGAAGTGGTTGGAATGATGTACGTGATGACTGAAGAAAGAGAACGATAATGGATAGCCTTGACACTTGTGTCAAATTGGAAATGACTAAAACAGGAGCCAAGCCGGGCCAAATGGGGGTTAGCTACCTCGAGCGAACACACTTCTTCGAAACTACTCATTACTTGTTGTCGATTGGTGCACCCTTGATTTTAGGAGTGTTGTTTCGCGGTATTGCGATCGCTGCGGCGATGCGTTCTCACCAGTCCGGATCAGGCAAAAGGTAGTTTCACTACCTTGGGTATTGCCTCATGTGCCTTGTCATACTTGTATCCCTATATACGCGACCACTACGATTTGTTTTGTGTTATACCTACGGAGTACTCCCTGATAGCCCACCAGTTTACGGTGGAGTTTACAGTGCTGTATAGACTATAACGCTTATATAAAATGTGTTAAGGGGAATAATGGTAACGCCTTAACACTATTTTGATACTTTATATTACTGATAGGCATTATCTACTTATCGTACACTACTACATAGTAGATAGTTTAACGGATCCTTAAAGGATGGTTATTCCAAACATCCTTTGAGTTACTTGTATTTCAATTGCTATTTCACTTGAGTTGGATTTATTGATATAAGAATGTTAATCCTGACTCGAGTGTTTTGTGTTTTGCTTTACGCTCGGGTCAGACTGAGTGTACCAGTATTCGAGACTCACCTTTGGAGTTGGAGCTTCGCTTGGAGATCCAGCTATCTATCCAGCTTTCAGATATCCAGTTGATTCCAGTGATTATATTCTGATTCTTGTATTTGACTATTGTATTCGAGACTTCTGCTGTAACTTATTTAACTCTGATATGTATATAGTAGCTTCATGAACTACTATCTTTTATTTCCGCTGCATTTATTACTCTGTGTCTGTGATCTGTGATTATTTTATTTACTGTATATGTTCAGTTTTGCCAATTTAAATTAACAATTCGGTATTTTGAATTATTCAAGTCCGACATGTGCGGATGCGAATGGTCCAAAATAGTGGGTCGTTACACAATACTTACATTCAAAATCATTAAATTTTTATTTCTAACCATTTTTATTCAATAATTATATTAAATTTAATAATTTAAAATAACTAAAAATACGGGTCGTTACAATCTCCCCCACTTAAAACTTTTCATCCTCGAAAAGACGTTAAGTAAATAATTTAGCATTTAGTATATTTTAATAATAATCAACTTATAAAACATAAAATCCATTAGAAAACTTTTACTACGTTTCTACTACGCTACTCCGATCGGCTTACAGAAAATACAATTTAGTTATCAAAACAGGTTATAAAAAAAAATTAAAACTTCAAAAAATTTCTAACTCTCGGATTTACGAAAATTTTTGGCAGAGTCTCCTTTGCGCGGCTAAATCGGAACAACTACAAAACACCACTACAGGCCCTAAACCAACAAAAGAAAACAAATACCAAGTGGCTCCATCATAAAACCATTTAGTCAAATGCCAAGATAAACATGTACCTTTTTGTCTGGCAATCCAAATTTTTCTTGATTTTATATACCTGCATCTTATTTACCAATGATATCCAATTATATAATTTAAAATCAATTTATATTTTGCATTTTCAATTTCCAACATTAGCTTTACTTAAGCCCGTACGATGTACATATATCATTTATACGCAATATCAAATCTGGTCGCTCACTCGATCACAAAATTTCACTTCCGAACTAGTATCGTTCACACGACTCTCTAATGCGGACTCAGATTTGATTCCTTGATCAGAAACCATCATTCTCCTTGCATAGCCATATACTATGATAGAGAATTTCAAAATCAATCAAAAATCTATACCCAAGGTTCGCCGTCGAGAATTGAGTGAAAAATCCTAACTCAGGTCGATATAAATTATCTCGAAATTCTGTGCTCAAATTTGGATCAAATTGTTATACGAATAAAATAATCTACGTACAACTTACGTATTCGTTTCTATTGATTCTTAGCTATAGCAAATTCCTTTGTTTATATTTACTTCATTCCTGTAACGATCTAGAAATTTTGGATATTTAAAATTGGAATATTTAATTGATTTTAAATATTTTAAAAGTTAATTTTTAACTTGAATTTCAAATATAACGATATATTGGATAATTTAATTATTGAATTTAATAATTAAATATTAGTTAAATTATTGAATCTTGAGTTTTAAGCTTGATAAAAATAATTTAAAGGTTTATTAAATTTATATTAATAAGGATGAAGGTAATAGAACTTTTATATTGAATTTAAAAGTGATTTTGTTCGATTTTTAAAATGACTCGTTTCAATTGACGAGTAAAAATAGCCATCCGGGGCACAATCTCGAAATTCGATGAAACCAATTCCATTGGATCCATAATAGTGTATTATTATCGAATTTCAAATTTCGTAGCGTTTGGAATTATTGTTTGGTCGTATGAAATATAAACGCGTTGAAATTTATATCGAAAATTCAATATAATAATATGGTCCAAAAAGCTATCTTCTCCATACGATCGAATTAGGACTCGAAACCTTTTCCATTACATTTGGAATAGTGGTATAACATTATAAATGCCAGGCGGCACGCTTCCTTTGGAGTTCGTTTGGGAAAAGCACGTGAATAATCGATATAATAATAAAATAATATATATTACTCGTATATATACTCGTATCTCTCTGAAACCCTTGTTTCTAAAACGCGGCAGTAGTACAAAATTTAATTGCCGATAGTTCACCTCGTTCTCCTTCAATTTCTGATCCATCCATCAACTTTTAGTGAAAACTCCCAACTAGAAAGTCGAAGGGCTTGTTGAGATCTACGAGATGAACGGTGGATCCTGGCTACGGTGACTCGAGGAAGTGACAAATCAAGGGTAAAGGCTGGGCATTCAAGCATGATTTTTGAGGGTTGAAGGTGACCGAGCTCATTGAGCTTCCAGTCGTGGGTGGAGTCCGTGATGACGAAGGGGATGGTGGCCGCCGATCATCTCCTAGGACTGCGTGTAGGTCGCGATAAATGGATCTATGGAGGCGGCTATGGGTTTCAAAGGGCCGAAATGAATGAAGACGTGCGTACGAAGGAGAAGGGTTTTGCGGCCTAGATCTGTAGTTGTAAAATCGAACGACTCTGTTAATTAGGGTATAGAATTTTAAAAAGGAAATTGACATTTTATATTGTTTTAAAAATCATTGATCTTATAAATTGTATATCTTTAACATACGATGCCATAATTGAACGTAACAAGTTGCATTGCACTCGTACCTGCGAATTCTACGTATAGGAAATGGATTGGAACAATTTGGAGCTTCCAAATTTTTTAAATGAATTCAAACGTGTTCGAATTTAGTCGGAACTAAAACGCGAAAGCGACAGGATATCAAAGTGAGTTAATCTCACTCAATTTTGGATTACAAGTTAATTTTAAATAGTAAAAATTAGTTATTGATTAATTGGATGATTTGATAAAAATTATTATCAGTTGAATGTGATATTATATATAGTAGTATATATATTAGTAGTTGGATTGATGTTCCCGCATATTTATAGTGGATGAGACCCTATGCGCCCCGCATAATAGCGGATGACCCTAGATACCGCGATATCCCCCTCGAAGTGGGATTGGTATTTTTATGTTGTATTAACATCTATGGATGCAGGGAAATAGGTTGGAGGGATCCAACTAGATTCGTCAAAAATGTTGAATTAAATTTCATATATACTGATATATGATCAGTTTGAATAGTCCGTGGTAGATTATATTGTGATTTGAATTTATTGGATGCTATGATAATACTGGTCTAGATTTTGGTGTTTTAAAATACCATAAATATATATATTTTGAATTTCAAAAGAAATTGAAAAAGGGATTTTGAAGTAAATAATTATATAGGATTTTAAAAATAATTCTTAATTGATACTTGTTTTAAATATAAAGGAGTTTAAATCAAGATTTTAGATAGATTGGAAGAATAGAAGTGAATTTGGAAATAAGTATAAAATTGGTTATACTGGATCTTAAATAAGATTTCTAAATTACGAAATAGAAGTAAATATAGATTTTGTTTTGTTTTACTATATTGTTGGGTTATTTAAGAAATTGATTTATAAATGGAAATTAATTTAGAAATCAATTTATGATGGGTTTGAGTAAAGTGAAACCGTTGTAAACGGAAGATGAGACTACGGGATTTATAAACAAGGTTTTATAAAGTAAAGTGAATAATTATCACTTGATAAAATGAAGTTATAAATTTACGGTGAGGACTAATAAGGAGATGGGTAAATTGGTTTAAAAGAAAATGATAGATTTACTTCTAGAAATGTGAAAAGGGGATTTATGAAATTGGTACGTAAATCAAATGGGTGATAAATCGAGAGAGATTTATAAATATTAGACTGGCTATATTGGAATTGAAAAAAAAAATTTATCGAGAAATTGAGTTTGTTTTAAAAGAAAAAATTTAAATTATTAAACTAGGTAATTTAAAAGTGTTTAAAAATATTCCAGAAAATTAGTTATTTGAATATTTTTAAATTGTCAAAATGGATTATAAGTTTATAAACAAGTCTTGTATCGACTAGAATCTTATTAATAAATCGGAATTAATTATTGTTTCAAAGTTATGTAATTATTTTAAGTTGTTTCAAGTCTATTTAATTATTAATTAAGTTAGTTTATAATGAGTTGAAATTATGTTAATTATTATTTAAGAATTAATTAGTATTATCATTTTAAAGGATAAATTATTCAATATTAATATTATTTTATATAATAACTTTTATATAAAGAGTATTTGCCTAAGTTAAACTTGAAAATTTATATAGGAAATTTATAAGAATTATTTTGAGAAAAATTATTAAATAAAGTTTTCGGAAAGTAACGTTATACTTTCATGGCAAAATCGGAGGCAGAGATTGCCTGCAGTTAAGTTTGGATTTCTCTGGGATAGAGACATAATCATTGAGCTACGAATCCATGGTTGATGCCATGTGATGCTATCCATATTTATTTTAAAGGGTATTTCAAATTTTTTGAAAAGAATGGTTAGTGAATGTACTTACTCCGATAAAATAAGTACATACCTTTTGATAAAGAGATTTAATTTATTAAAATTGAATTAAAAAAGACATAGTGTTTTTAAGTGGAAAATGAAATATTTGGTTGAATGATTGTTTATTTGATAGTTAAATAACCGACTATCAAATCTGGACCAAAACATCTTTGGAAATATTTAGGAGAAACACGGGGATTATATGGTACAGTTACCATCGGAAGGTGCTATACTGTACGTATAAACTCGTTTTGTTCTTTTAGGACGATGATAGGGAAATCCATCCACTAACGGTTAGGAGGCGATCTTCGATCTTATTTTCGTCTGTTTATTTCCTAAAGAACCGGGGGTTGAGTTTACCGGAAATATCAAACGTTGTTTCGAAGAGACCGGGATCGGATAAGTTATCCGAAAACACTTCGATCCAACGAGTACGTTTTCGAAATGAAAACAAGAGCATGGAGTCGTAGATGGAGCATTGAAGTGCAAGGGCTAATCGGTACTAATCCTGAGGATGATTCCGAAATGGATGTAGTAGGAATAGTGTCTTCGGTTTCGTTCAGACCCAAAACAGACTTGTATGGATAAATGCTATCTGTACATTTTCATTAGAGGACAATGAGCATTCTAAGTATAAATTCCTTAAAATGTAATCGTAGCCTCAAGCCTCATCAACCGGGAATGACCAAAAATCAGGGGAGATGCAGCAAGGCTAAGTTGGTCGCACCTAATTAGGGTATGTTTGTCACCTTCTAGATACCCTCGGATATTATTACTACGGTGCACGGAAGAACTCGGAAAGGGTGGGAACACCCAGGGTGATAGCATATTCGGTCTATCCATGTTAGGGGTAGTTTGGTCTTGTGTTGCAGGGGATCCCGGCATGGTGCTCGGTACATTTTTCTAGATGTGTACTGTGATAAGTGGTACCCCAGTGCCTAGTCATTCATATGGAATTCATTCTCCAATATGTGCCTTTACGGTTTTGGTTGTAGAGCCTAGTATGCTAGAATTTAATTAATGTAACAATTTCGGCTATTTGAATAAGTATTTGTACCTAGACACTATTATAATATCAGATGATTTTGATATAAAATGTTTTGGTTATCGTAAGGTAAAAACCCGTCGTGTTTATGTGTGCCGTGGTCTTACGAGATACCACTATTTTCAAAGAATTTTGATAACTTTAATAATTCAAATTGAGTGTGTTTTCTCACGCTAGTTTCCAGATTGACTCGGGTGTTATTTTATTATAATGCTCGGGTCGGACCGAGTATTACAGATACAAGATAGGATGCTATGGAGCTCAGAGACGAGCTGGATGATGAAGACGTATTGCACGTATTTGTTTTTATTCCACTGTGTATTGTGGGCTGTATTATTCGGCACTTGTGAGGATAAGTTATTATAACTGTCCAGTATTGAGTTACTGATGTGTTGTATTCTGATGATGTAATGTGAAAATAACAGTTGAAGTTACTTTTGTATAATTACATGTTATTATCTATTATATATTGTTCCGCTGCGATTGTGAGATCCTGTGTTATTCTTTCTATTTTCTTCTTCTACCTCTTTCTTCTTTTCTCTAACGGTCTGGTATTTCCGGCACTCGATTGCTCGGCATGTAATAAAGTGGACGTATTGATGCTGATTTTCTAGGGTCGAAAAGTTCGTGACACTTGGTATCAGTGTTGAAGGTTAAGCGAGAACCTTGGTTTTGATGGGGTAATTCATTAGAGATAAGGTCAGTAGCACCCTAGAATGAGTATATTAATAGATATGAGCGCGTATTTGTTAGTGAATATAAAATTTGTTTTATATTGTGTTGGTTGATCCATTGAGTGGTTTATGGATTCTGGTCAATACGAGTAATTAACGTTATTGATAGGGATCTCTAAACACTTGAACAGAGCAGTTCGACATGGTATTGTTTTGGAATTAGGTAAATGAAATATTTTTACCCATATTACTTATATATATAAAGGAATAATTTTTAGAAATTATTATATATGGTTTGCTTGGTTGTTAGGAAGTGATAATATTAAACTATTATCATTTGTTGTTGTGGTGATTGAAATAAAAGTTGATATTTTAGTCAACGGTTAAGAAAGTAATTCATATAACGAAATGGAATTTGTAAATATGAGTTTATAAATGTGATTTATAAATTGAAATGGAATGAAATCCCAGAGGAATATTTAAATATAGATTTAAAAGGATTTAGAAGTTGGAAATTTGGGAATTTAAATCCCGTTGGTTTTGAAATGTTTTTCCAAAGTCTTGGAAAATAATAGTGATATTATTTGGAGAATATTTTTGGATTGGAAGTATTTTAAAAGGGAATTTTAAAGGAATAAAAGCACTAAACTCACTTCGGTCATTGGAAAATAATTTCGATGATGACTGTAGCATTTTCGATTTTCATTTTCGAGTTTCCAAGGGGGGAATTGCTACCTTAATGGTTTGCAATTCGAGTTTGTTTTGGAAAAACTGGTTTGGTTTGAAATGCAAAAGGGTGATTTGATATACCAAGGGATTTTGTGTGTGTGTGTATAGGAGTTCCAAAATGATTTGAAATGTTTAATTGAAAGTATGATAAAATAAGATTGAACTTATAAAATCTGGAAAGAAAAATTGAAATGAATCTTACCTTAAGGTAAGTTTAAATAGAGTGGATAAAATTGAATGTGAAAATGGAGAATAAAATTTAACTTAAGAAAAGTTAAATGAAAGTGAGTATGGTAATGAAATAAATTGGTAAAGTTAAATGATTGAATGAAGTAAATTGGAAGAAAATTAGTGAATGGAATATGAATAAGTTTGATAACTTAAAAAAAATTTAAATTGCAAGGAAGCAAAATTTTAAAGTATTGAATATGAGTGCAAAGGAAGTGAAAATTTGAAATTGAATTGTAGAATAGAAATTTAACTTGAACTAAGTTAAATAAAGTGGAATTAAAAATTTAGCCTAAGTCGGACTAAATAAAATAAATTTTGGAAATCAAATTTATTGAGATTTGGAATGAATTATTGGATGAAACTAATTAAAATAATTAGTGATTTAAATATGGTTTGAGAGATGGTTGATAAAATTCAATGTTTAAAATTTGGAGATAAATTGAGTAAAATTGGAATATTGAAATTGAACTTGAATTGAAATGGAGATAAACTTAAGTGGTGAAGTGGTAGTTAATCTAAGAAGTTTGTATAAAATGTTATGATGGACTTAAGAAAATTGATGGTAAAGTTCTTAAGTGGAATTGGTATTTAAGATATATACTAAGTAAATATTTGAATGTAGATTAAATAAGGGATGTGAATAGTGATTTGAGAATGAGTGAATGGAGAGGAAGTAAATGTGAATAAAAAGAATTTGATATAGCTAAGAATCAATTGGAAATAAATACGTAAGTTGTACGTATATTATTTTATTCACATAACAATTTGATCCAGTTCGGGCATAGAATTTTGAGATAGTTTATATCGGTCTGAGTTAGGATTTTTCGCTCTATTTTCGACGGCGAACAATGGATATAGATTTTTGATTGATTCTGAGATTCTCTATCATAGTATATGGCCATGCAAGGAGAATAACGGTTTCTAATCAAGAAACCAGATCTGAGTCCGCACTAGAGAGTCGTGTGAACGATAATAGTTCGGAAGTGAAATTGTGTGGTCGAGTGAGCGATCAGAGTTGATATTGCATATGGATGATATATGTACATCGTACGGGTTTTTGGTGAACTAAATATTGAAAATTTTGAGAAGGAATAAATAAAATGTTTTTGGAATTAAATGATTGGATATTATTGGTAAGTAAGGTGCAGGTAGTTAAAAGCAAAAGCTAAATTGATATTTTCGATTTCAGAAGTAAAAAATTTATTGCCCGAAAAAGGTACATGTTTAAATTGTTGTTTGATTTGATGGTTTTATGATTGAGCCACTTGGCTTTTGTTTTCTTTTCAGGATATGAGCCTGTAGAGGCGATTTGTAGTTGTTCCGATCTAGCCTCGCAAAGGAGACGCTGGCGAAATTTTTCGGAAATTTAAGGAGTTAGAAAATTTTGAAAACTAAAATTTGATTTTAGATTATAACTTGAAATGGTTGAGTAAATAATATTATTGGAATCTATGGATGAATTTGGAAATTAGAAAAAGCGATAATGTGGTTTCGATAAATTGATATGGAAAGTTGTTTAAATTGATTAGTTTTGAAATAGGTAATGGGTTTTGGTCCATTCTTCTTACCTAGCAATTTCGGGGATGAAATTCTTTTAAGGGGGGGGGGGAATGTAACGAACCAGAAATTTTGGATATTTGAAATTGGAATATTTAATTGATTTTAAATAATTTAAAAGTTATTTTTTAACTTGAATTTCAAATATAACGATATATTGCATAATTTAATTACTGAATTTAATAATTGAATATTGGTTAAATTATTGAATCTTGAGTTTTAAGCTTGATAAAAATAATTTAAAATATTATTAAATTTATATTAATAATAATGAAGGTAATAGAACTTTTAAATTGAATTTGAAAGTGATTTTGTTCGATTTTAAACATGACTCGTTTAAATTGACGAGTAAAAATAGCCATCCGAGGCACAATCTTGGAATTCGACAAAACCAGTTCCATTGGATCCGTAATAATGTATTATTATCGGATTTCAAATTTCATAGCGTTTGGAGTTATCGTTTGGTCGTACGGAATATAAACGCACTAAAATTTATATCGAAAATTCAATATAATAATTGGGTCCAAAAAGCTATCTTCTCCATACGATCGAATTAGGACTCGAAACCTTTTCCATTGCATTCAGAATAGTGGTATAACATTATAAACGCCAGGCGTCATGCTTCGTTTGGAGTTCGTTCGGGAAAAGCACGTGAATAATCGAGATAATAATAAATAAAATATATTACTCGTATATATACTCGTATCTCTCTGAAACCCTAGTTTCTAAAACGCGGCCGTATTTCAAAATTTAATGGTCGATAGTTCACCTCGTTCTTCGTCAATTTCTAATCCATCCATCAGCTTTTAGTGAAAACTTTTAACTAGAAGGTCGAAGGGCTTGTTGAGATCTACGAAATGAACGGTGGATCTTGGCTATGGTGACTCGAGGAAGTGGCAAATCGTGGGTAAAGGCTGGGCATTCGAGCATGGTTTTTGAGGGTTGTAGGCGACCGAGCTCGCCGAGCTTCCAGTCGTGTGTGGCGTTCGTGATGACGAAGGGGATGGTGGCCGCCGATCATCTCCTAGGGCTACGTGTAGGTCGCGATAAATGGATCTATGGAGGCGGCTATGGGTTTCAAAGGGCCGGAACGAACGAAGATGTGCGTACGAAGGAGAAGGATTCTGTGGCCTAGATCTGTAGTTGTAAAATCGAACGGCTCTGTTAATTAGGGTATAAAATTTTAAAAAGGAAATTGAAACTTTATATTGTTTTAAAAATCATTAATCTTATAAATTGTATATCTTTTACATACGATGTCAGAATTGAACGAAACAAGTTGCATTGCACTCGTATCTGCGAATTCTATATATAGGAATTGGATTGGAACAATTTGGAGCTTCCAAAATTTTTAGCTGAATTCAAATGCATACGAATTTAGTCGGAACCATAACGCGAAAGCGACAGAAAATCAAAGTGAGTTAATATCACTCAATTTTGTATTACTAGTTAATTTTAAATGGTTAAAATTAGTTATTGATTAATTGGATGATTCGATAAAATTATTATGAGTTGAATGTGATATTATATATAGTAGTATATATATTAGTTGGGTTGATATTCCCGCATATTTACAGCGGATGAAACCCTATGCGCCCAGCATAATAGCGGATGACCCTAGATACTGCGATATCCCCCTCGAAGTGGGATTGGTATTTTTATGTTGTATTAACATCTATGGATGTAGGGAAATAGGTTGGAGGGATCCAACTGGATTCCTCAAAAATGTTGAATTAAATTTCATATATACCGATATATGATCGGTTTGAATAGTCTGTGGTAGATTATAGTGTGATTTGAATGGATGCTATGATAATACTGGTCTAGATTTTGGTGTTTTAAAATACCATAAATATATATATATATATATATATATATATATATTTTGAATTTAAAAAGAAATTGAAAAAGGGATTTTGAAGTAAATATTTTTATAGGATTTAAAAATAATTCCTAATTGATACTTGTTTTAAATATAAAGGATTTTAAATCAAGATTTTAGATTGATTGGAAGAATAGAAGTGAATTTGGAAGTATAAAATTGGTTATACTGGATCTTAAATAAGATTTCTAAATTACGAAATAGAAGTAAATCTAGATTTGGTTTTGTTTTACCATATTGTTGGGTTATTTAAGAAATTGATTTATAAATGGAAATTAATTTAGAAATCAATTTATGATGGGTTTGAGTAAAGTGAAACCATTGTAAATGGAAGATGAGACTATGGGGTTTATAAACAAGGTTTTATAAAGTAAAGTGAATAACTATCACTTGATAAAATGAAGTTATAAATTTACGGTGAGGATTTATAAGGAGATGGGTAAATCGGTTTAAAAGCAAATGATTGATTTACTTCTAGAAATGTGAAAATGGGATTTAAAAAGTGGGGACGTAAATCAAATGGGTGATAAATCGAGAGAGATTTATAAATATTAGACTGGCTATATTAGAATTGAAATAAATTTATATTTTGTCGAGAAATTGAGTTTGTTTTAAAAAGAGGAATTTAAATTATTAAAGTAGGTAATTTAAAAGTTTTTAAAAATGTTCTAGAAAATTAGTTATTTGAATATTTTTAAATTGTCAAAATGGATTATAAGTTTATAAATAAGTCTTGTAAATCGACTAGAATATTATTAATAAATCAGAATTAATTATTGTTTCAAAGTTATGTAATTATTTTAAGTTGTTTAAAGTCTATTTAATTATTAATTAAGTTAGTTTATAATGAGTTGATATTATGTTAATTATTATTTAAGAATTAATTAGTATTATTATTTGAAAGGATAAATTATTCAATATTAATATTATTTTATATAATAACTTTTATTTAAAGAGTATTTGCCTAAGTTAAACTTGGAAATTTATATAGGAATTTTACAAGAATTATTTTGAGAGAAATTATTAAATAAAGTTTTTGGAAAGTAATGGTATACTTTCATGGCGAAATCGGAGGCAGAGATTGCCTGCAGTTAAGTTTGGATTTCTCTGGGATAGAGATGTAATCATTGAGCTACGAATCCATGGTTGATGCCACATGATGCTTTCCATATTTATTTTAAAGGGTTTTCCAAATATTTTTGAAAAGAATGGTTAGTGAATGTACTTACTCCAATAAAATAAGTACATACCTTTTGATAAAGAGATTTAATTTATTAAAATTGAATTAAATAAGACTTAGTGTTTTTCAGTGGAAAATGAAATATTTGGTTGAATGATTATTTATTTGATAGTTAAATAACCGACTATCAAATCTGGACCAAAACATAACTTTGGAAATATCTTGGAGAAACACGGGGATTATATGGTACAGTTACCGTCGGAAGGTGCAATACTGTACGTATAAACTCGTTATGTTCTTCTAGGACGATGATAAGTAAACCCATCCACAATGATTAGGAGGTGATCTCCGATCTTATTTTCGTCTGTTTATTTCCCAAAGAACCGGGGGTTGAGTTTACCGGAAATGTCGAACGTTGTTTTGAAGAGACGGGGATCGAATAAGTTATCCAAAAACCACTTCGATCC
The DNA here is from genome assembly GCA_030737815.1 of Allium fistulosum. NCBI lineage: Eukaryota > Viridiplantae > Streptophyta > Magnoliopsida > Asparagales > Amaryllidaceae > Allium > Allium fistulosum. The sequence goes on from CM060905.1 coordinate 95,293,343, forward strand.
AACGAGTAGTACGTTTTTGAAATGAAAACAAGAGCATGGAGTCGAAGATGGAGCATTGAAGTGCAAGGGCTAATCGCTACTAATCCTGAGGATGATTCCAAAATGGATGTAGTAGGAATAGTGCCTTCGTTTTCGTTCAGACCCAAAACGGACTAGTATGGATGAATGCTATCAATACATTGTCATTGGAGGACAATGAGCATTCCAAGTATAAATTCATTAAAAGGTAATCGTAGCCTCAAGCCTCATCAACTGGAAATGACTGAAAATCAAGGGAGATGCAGCAAGGCTAAGTGGGTCGCACCCAATTAGGGTATGTTAATCACCTTTCTAGATACCCTCGGATATTATTACTACGGTGCGTGGAAGAACTCGGAAATGGTGGGAACACCCGGGGTGATAGCATATTCGGTCTATCCAGGTTAGGGGTAGTCCGGCCTTGTGTTGCAGGGGACCCGACGTGGTCCTCGGTACATTTTTCTAGATGTGTACTATGATAGGTGGTACCCCAGTGCCTAGTCATTCATATGGAATCCGTTCTCCAATATGTGCCTTTACGGTTTTGGTTGTAGAGCCTAGTATTGTAACGCCCCACCTCTATACTCACAATAACAAAGAGTATTAAAGGAAATACTGTCTGTTATTATGAAGAATAAGGCTGGATAGGAGCGGCTATCCGTAGTTGGCCTCACTACAACAAACAGGACCTTTAACAGCGTTTTAAAAACGCTATAAAATCTTTTAACAGCGTTTTTACGTACGCTGTATATCGACATGCAGTTATATGTCAGGGATATACAATGACAAGAAATAAACGCTGTTAAATGTCCTTTTTAACAGCGTTTTCCTAGTGTCATGAAATCTTTTAACAGCGTTTGGTTGGATGCAGTTAAAGATCTTTCTTAGCGTTTGTTTCGTGCTAAGATAAGATTTTATAGCGTTTTTTCAATGCTGTGATATTTATTTACAGCGTTTCGTTGTTGCAATAGATCGTGCTTTATGTTTTTAGATACAATTTACGGCATTTTTAAAACGCTGTGGAATGTTTCAATGGCGTTTTAAAAACGCTGTGGAATGTTTCAACAGCGTTTTAAAAATGCTGTGGAAAGTTTTAATTCCATTTCAGTAAACATCCGCCATAATATGTATATATACCACATTTCAAAATTAGCATATTATATCAATATCACATTTCAAAATCAACATATTATATCAATACCACATTTTGGACACATTTGATAACCAACGTATAAAATTTCATAATCAAAATACACAATATTCTTACACCAAATATAAATAGTTTGTCATCAATAGTTCAAAACAAAATATAGAACAAGTAGCTAGCAAAAAAAAAAGCAAGTAGCACATACGTTAAAACCAAAAAGTAGTTCTAGCAGTAAAAATAACTTCGATCCATAACTCGTTGCAACCTTTTTTTGCATCACAGTCATCTATCTACCTGTAAAGCAAAAGTAATGCTTGAGAATCAATTCATGAAAAAAGTGTATACAAAGTTAAATCGGATTCATTATGCAAACACTAAATATTCATCACACTATTTCATTAGGCGATTGACTAATACAAAGTATACAACATGCCATAAAATCAAGTAGCATTTACAAGTGAAGTAGAGTAAAAAATAATAAAGGAACTCGGTAATTTACTTGGCTGGTACTTACAGTTGTGTCATTCGCTTTTTCTTCTTTTGGATATGCAAACCTTGTGCTAACTTATTTTATGTAGAACACCACTGATTTGAAGGTTTCTTGTATGTTGAAAGAAATCTATCCATCTCATTAAGAAAAAATGATTAAATTCAGTAACTTAAAAACAAAAGATAATTATACTCTACTAAAGAAAATACTAAGCAACAAATTTATTATATCTTGATCACAGTATCTATATTGCAGGGCCTGCCAATAAGCTTTAATGTACAAAATACATATTGTCAGGTGGGAACCACAGACAATTTTGACATGAACTTAATGAGGAGAAAATTGATCTGAAAACCAATTTACTTGATTTAACTATATTGTCAGGACCTGCATCGTACAATATCACTCCAAAGAAAAAGAACTCTATACAGTAGACAGATAGGCCACCAAATGGCTACTAAAGACACAATCATACCCATGAAATTTTATTTTACTATATTTGCTTCGTGTCGAATACCAAATTAACTTTCTGGCAGTGGAAATAAATTTTAGAAGACTAAATGTTACAAAACTGCTAGCTTCTGATTTTTGCTGTACTTCATCAAGTGTTATTTTATATAGGTTTAAAACAGATACTACAAGTTTGAAATAGAGTGGGTTACCTACACGGTGAGTTCTTGGAACAGCAGGCTCTAAGTTTTGGCAATTGAGCAACTCAGGTGAAACAGACTGTAACCATGCCAGTAAGAAGTACATCAGAATGATTCAAATGAGCAAAATAAGATAGCATTAGACTTCAAATAAACCTTTAATCTTGCCTGCAAGTTCAAAGTAGTGAGACTTAGAAGTTGTTTATATATTGGCCTGAACACGTGATAATATAAATCCCAAGCCTGAAATAGTGATCAAGATACAGCATCGTTACGCCAAAGATGAAGTTTCAGTAAAAATGAAAAATGAGTGTGATGGGCCATATTCAACATATACTTGAAATCTGAGTAAGTTCTGCATCTTTTCCCGTTCTGCATTTCATGCAACATTCACGAACTTCTAATAGTTCACTGCCATATGCCCGAATATAATAATAATTGTGTGATGTAACACTGTATTATATAGAGAACCCATATCCCATAAATTCTTGATGTAAAACCCATTTAAAGCTAAAATTGTATGATGGTACCAATAGTAAGTTCACTATGTACAAAAAGTTTTCTCATAGTTTATAAATTCATGGCTTCTTTATGACTGCTTGTAGAAAGAAAAAAGACAGTGATTAATTATCTAACATCAATTTCTACTGTATAAAATGAACTTGAGAAACACAAGATGTCCATCAACTATCTTAGGTGCTTCGCCTGCATACTTATACAAGACAGCCAAGTTCATGTTTCATAAGGTACCAAAGCTATGAATATTTTTTTCCAAGAAATATAGCATCTGTCACTGTACTTTCTTTTACTATGCTAAATGCATACTAAAATATATATTAGTATGGCATCAATCTTTATAGTGCTTTTTGTAATGGAATACCAGGTGAAGTGAAGTAAACAACACTTGCTATGTGTTGTATGTAAAAAACAGTAGTTAAAAGGAGTCACAGCAAGTTTCTCTTACCATGTATAGCCTGGTTGCTTCTATGGCACTCTATGTTTTGGTCATATTCTTCCATGTTTCCACAAAAGAGTTAGCACCCCATAAGACCGTTAGTAAAATGTATTCCTATTAAATGGCGAATATATGAAAATCAAGACAGTTGATTTATTCCTTTAACTATTTGAAAGGAAAGGCTGGTCTTTGGACTAGCCACTGTAAATAAATTCATTGAATAATACACTGTTCAGAACCTAAGAAAGACATAATAAACCTTTTAGCAGCAGTAATAAGCAATAAATTGTAAATTGTAAAAGAGACTTGCCTTTAACTTCGCAATCAAGCATCCATTCATCAATAAGAGTACTCCAACCTCTGCAACCAAAAGTAGGACACAAGAAGTTAACCATTATTCAACATTGCATATTTAAAAGCTACTCATTTGCATGATTACAGATACTGCACTTTGTATTTGATTATATGAACCATGAGTTCTACTTTATTCAACTAGGAAATATTCCATTAATAATCTATATGCAAGCTTCAGATTTATCCATTGAAATGTTCTGCTATCAAGTTCTTCATACCTATAGCATGTATTTTAACTAGTTACGAAGCAGAATGCATGATACTATAAATAATAATGTTGTATCCATGTTATGTATTATTTGATCAGTGATCAACGTATATACATGTCAACACTATAACTTGTATTCTATAAACAAATTGCACATAAACCATATCATGGGTTTGAGAATGATGATACAAACTTACTTAACGATCACACTTACAAGCTTCTAGATCCTTTTACTGGCATTTTTCAACATGCATTTAACAGAACTGGGTATATCTGTAGACTGAACAAACAAACAAACAAAAACTGCCCATTAATACTAACAATTAACTATCCAACTAGCTTGTTCAAATGTTTATATGTTTGGCAAATATATTTTAAGAGAATTCTTAATCTAAAATCAATAGTGATACCTTAATTGCATTCACTGGTTATTCCATCAACTACAATTGCCTTAATGATAAAATCAGAAGATCTTCTGACTGTAGTTGTGGAATTTATTAAAAGGAATTTATTAATTTAATTACAATATACATGTCAACACCATAAAAATATCTCATATTTATTAAAATATTTTATTCAGTTTTAATATATTATCTAAAAAGGAATTTATTAATTTAATTCAATTTATTAGAACAAAATATTTTATTAAATAAGTTTTGCTATTTATGACTAGTTTTCTTGTAGTGTAGTCTTTCAAGCGATTTTCTTGCATGTTCCTTGTCTCCATTTGTGAATATCTGTATGATAGAAACTCATTAGATGATATAGTGAGTATACGTTGAAAATGATTTTCTTTGGTGAATTAGTAATGCACTTTGCGGATTGTAGGCTCAGCAAGAGCTGCTTGAGTACTAGGTCCGGCTTTACATTCTCATATGGCAATCTTTCATGAATAAAACTGTTTAAGTTTCAAACTTAAAAAGTCAGATGTCATTATGTATATTTATTCTTAATGCTTATGTATGTATTTTTCTCTGTTTATGTATATTAACTCAAAGTTCAACAGGATTGCGTCGCTAGCCATATGAATTCCAAATTATAAAATATTAACCGATACGAGACAGATTACCTATGATACTCATCGTAGTTAAATGAATAACCAATTGCCTGCTTGTATAATATCATCGCATTATTAATTAATCAATTGTATAAGCATAGAAATTAATAAATGGAAAAATATATAAAAGAAATGTACCCTTATTCCAGCCATGGTTGCCCCATAAATTTTGTAGAGCAAATTAGACAACTTCTCATACTCACTTCTATCAATTCCCAGTCAATCAACCATAAATTCTGAAAGTAAAAAAATAATCAGTCCACAAAATAATCCATTGCTACAAATTCTTTAATGTTTTTATATATATATACATATATATATATATATAAACATAATAATAATAACAATCGCTATGCAGTCTACCTCCAATGTTTTTTGTAACAGCATCAGAAAAGCCAACACTTAAAGGGTACAATGTGTCATCAAGGTCTATAAACAAATTCAACAAATTAAAAAATTAAGCCACATTGTTCTATCTTTGATCTTACTGATAAATAAATTTTAATATGAGATTAGAATAAAATACTTACCGAAGATGAGACAATCAATTTGGGAGCCCTTATCTTGTTTTTGATCCATCTTTATCAACTAAAATTTCAAAACTTGATTAATTACGAGTCATAAACAAGGGAGCAGATACTTCAAATGTGGCCTTAGTCATAGTATATTATATGCATGCACCAATGTAATAATTATTTACTTAAATTGAGGATCAAACGTACTCAATTCTAATAAAATTAAGAACAAACGAGCCTTTGTTTTTCTTATGTAAGAATTGAGAAGATGGAGAAAGGGGGAAGAAAGGATAGAAGATACCAGGTTGAAAAAAATACATGTAATATATGTTGTAATTGGTTTGTTAAAGCTGCCCATATTGAAAAAATAAGCTAAATTATGAACCTAAAAAACTGTAAAATAGTTTTTATAGTTTACCTTCTCTTGATCATTCCTGGAGGAACACGAGGCGAAGACATCTGCACCCCCATGATCCTAACCATAAGATCACCATCAACTCCGACTACCATAGGTGAAGGCTTCACAGGAGAAACTTGAAACAGCCTAGAAAATATACCACCAGCCAGTTTTTTATCATCATTTCACTTCCAATGTTCAATTTTTCAGAAACAATTTCAAAGAAGGAAGACAACAGAGAATCATCTCCATCATACCTGGACTTGTAGGGATTGAGTCGAACAAACATAGTGTTGCTGCAAATGAGTCAATAATTATACACAAAAACAAATATAACATAAAAAAATCAGGAACATGTGAAAATACCTGACCATTTCTCTTTTTGTTTCCCTGTTGGAGGTGCCAACATATCTTCAACTTTTTTCTGCAAAAAAGATGAACAAGGATGAAACTCTGATAAGACATGTATATATACAAATAAATAACATTCAGATGAAATAATCAGGCTGCAGCTTTTTTCTTTAAGCATATTTGTTTGTGGTGTACCTAGTTACCTTATTCCAAAATTTAAAATTAAACTAAAATAAGATAAAATAAACATTAATTCCACAAACTAAAAATAAGCATCAAGCAGTTTGCCATTAATAAATTGATGTAAATGGAGAAGATCAGCATGAGCTGCAAACTCTATAGCTACTTTATATTCCTTCTTCCTATAAAGTTATAACAAGCACTCACCAATTAATGAGATGGCAAAAATTCATAACAAGTGGCTAAAATCGAAGTACATGGAACTAATGCTAAAACATAATTGCTTAAACTAACTGGAACAGATTAACAATTTGATTATCCATGATTTCAATTGTTAATAATAAGAGAATTGCACAAACTATGAAGTGTTGAGCATAAAGAGTTGAAATCCAATAATAGTCTCAGACTGTTCAAAGTATATTAGTCTCAGACTGTTCAAAGTATATTAGAAAACAAAGGAAAAGGCTAATCGGCTACAACTTACTCTGAAATTTCAAGGACAAAGGGCAGCTGGCGATGATGGCTATAGATTCGCATCCATTGGCTGCAGTGGGAACTAGGGCTAATAGTCGCTTCCATTAACGAGCCTGCAACGACGACAGGGACGAGTGCAAATGGGGACGAGCCTGCAATGGAGATGACTACAACAGGACCAATCGATTGCAGTGGGAAAGGCAAAGTTATTTTTTGGAGGAGGAAGGAATAATTAATTTGGATGAGGGAATTGAAATTTTGGGGAAGTTTTGTTTAATGGGAGTTCGTAGAAATGGAGGGAAGGAAGTAAATTACCGCTTATAATTTCACACCGCGCGCACAAACGTTAGACTAAGTATTTTATCTTTAAATTATCGTTTTTGATGGCAACCCAGTTAAAAACACTGTATCCATAAGCTAAGAAAAGACACTTTTGTTGTAGTGCCTTACACTAGTATTGGTTACCTCGATAGGAGTGGTATATATTTTAAATTTTTCATCTCTTATTTATTCACTCCCATCGACATACCCAATTCCAGTATAAAACGAACTGCGATGGTTCATAATGGTTTAGGACAATATATATAATACTAACACAGATACAAAAAAGATGCAGAACATAGATAACCAAAGTCTCATATATATTTATATAACTGATGTCAGTTACAATACATTTGACACAATACATATGATACAACTACAACTGTCGACTCTGGAGGTTATATATACACGTACATTATCAACTAATATACATCAATACATATCACCCTATACTATGACACGACTACTCCAAAAGATGTGAAAAGTCTTCATAGCTCAAACAACAACTCAAAGCAGGAAATCTACAACCTGAAATAACTCGGGTCTGACCCGAGTATTAAATTCAAAAGAAAATAATACATGGGTCAGTCTAATTCAAACTCAGTTATTAATGTATGGAAGCAATAATAATCAATCTCAATTAGATGACAGTCACAGAAATCTCGTATATCCAACTCTTGATACGAGAATTGGATAACGACAGATATAACACTAAACAGTGTTAAACGACAAATCAACAATCCAAATCAGAATACAACTCCAAAACATTGAAATTAACCAACGAAACAATCCAACAAATCGAAACATCAATTTAAAACTGTTAAATCTGATAGGGCTGCAGTACATGCACGCGTGTACTGCGTCGCCACTATTGCAGGAGATACACAAAAGCTCAGTGAAAGTCACAAATGATCACCAGGTCAAACCCCGAAATCAGATTCAACTCAAATTATATCCAAATAAAATTGCAACGCAAACTCAAGGTCAAACCCGAAATAATGGACTCAACTCAAGTGAATTCGAAAACAAATCCAATGCATTAATACAATGCAAATCCACAAAGAAACAAAAAAAAAACAGAACATCAAAATACAAGTCTCAATATCAATGCTACTGCTTCAGCAGTCAAAATATCAAATAAACATGAACCAAGACAGTGAACTGAAGGCAATGCAACAGTAAAAGAAACAACATCAGCATATGCAAGACCAGAGAACTGCACAAGTGTAACCTCGAATCAAAACAAAGTAAAACTGCTCATATACACGAACCAGTGCCGACAAACTCAAGAACTACCAGATGACAATGAAGCATGAATACTATTGGTGTGAAGTAGATCAAAGTGTGCAAGCTAATCTACAATTACAAAATATGGCAATACAACTCCAAATCACATAGGCTCGAATGATTGAGTGCATGCAGGCAGTGTTACAACTACTTGTAGGCAGTAGAATGAAGGTGAGGGCGCCAAAAGTATGGCACCACAGCACGCACACCAATAAATACAAGTGACCAAATGCAAATGAACACACTGCATCAATACAGTGTATCAAATTCGAGCTCAACAAAGGAGACAGGCATCAACTACATCGATGAATCAGAGTAATGTACGAATGACTGCCACTGGGAATTAAAGTGGATAGGGAAGGCAACTAGAAAATCAAGTCAGGTTGAAAACATGATAGGGATACACACACTTAACTGCAAGGAGACGTACAACCAGTGATACTTAGTGCAACTGAAAATCACAACAGCAGTTTGGAACAAAGATAGTTAAATGCCGAAGTCATATTAGTTCAAGTCCAGCTACCCCGTAGCAATGGGAGTGCTACCGTGAAATAACAATGGTACAAAGGCTATAAGTGGAACAACATGTGTAAAATCAATGCTACAAAAAGACCACTAGTATGAAGACTTCAAGCAATACAACTAAAATCAGGCTCAATGAAACAGTCAGTGTTATCAAAGAGCAAATGATAATATATACAAGTGCAATGAAGCTACAGAAATGTACCAAGCAACCAGGGGATGAATACAACAGTGAATTATCTACAGGTTCAAGGGACTAATGAACCAACTACAATGAAGGCAACAAATACATGTTCAGGTGAACAAATATCATAAATGCAGACAGGCTAGAGTCAAAGTTCACAAGCGAATCCAGCGCCAACATAAATAAGTGCAAGTGCAACCAAACAGTGTCTAACAACGTGGGACGTCAGCCTCAAATGAAAACATACAATGGCAACTACACAATGCAAAGACCAGGAGGTACAAGCATCAAACCAAGTTTAATGATCAAGAACTCATGGATGGACTATCAATGAAGTGTAACTGAAATATGTCATATACATGAACTACAATGGAACAATGCAGAACCTACTTTAGACAGAGATGAACAAGGTGATAACACATATATTCTACATGAATGCATATGCAAGAAATCAAGTATGCAGAGTAGTCAAAAATCAGGTGATCAGAGAAGTTACAGTGAAGAAAAGAATACCATCACAGAATAGATGATCAAAGTCAATGATCAAAGTCAGGGATAAACAGAAAAATGGACAGAGTCGACCATCATTAACAAAGAAAAGAATTCACAGTATAGTTGAAGATCACCAGTAAACAAAAAGGCAGTGGTCAAACAACATGAACCAGATGAACAGTGAAGCTCAACTGGCAACAAGTAAAACAAGCCCAGCTACCACATGCATACAAAGAAGCATCTCAAAACATATGCAACTGAAGCATAGACAAGCAGTTTATAAATGAAGAGTGAACTGTTTAATTAACTCTAAAACTCTTCCCAAATATTAAAACAAAATCGAATGACTATGATCATCGAGTGACCATATCCACATGAATTGAAAACATTAGAGAAACATCACATTCAAACAAAATCAAACGGTCGAGACACGAGTGGAAATAGATGTGAGTGAAAAAAGGTTCACTCACCTTATTCGAATCAAAGAGGAGCAGCCGCAAGCGACACCATCGATCCACGGCAAGGAGTTGGCGCCTTCGAATCGAACGAGCCCTACCTCCTGAAGACGAACGAACACGAAGACGAGCAGCCATTAATTTGTGAAGCCCTAATTCTTGAATTTGGGGACGAGGACGAATAACTAGGCCGCCACCATTTTCTTTCGTTTAGACTTAGGGTTAGCGAAATTGAATTGAGGGAAAATGGACGAGTACTGGCCTTAATAAATTATCACAGCACCCCAAAACTTGGGCCAAGATTCAAAGCCCACTACCCTTAATGAATTGTAAAAGAATTTACAACGGATTAAAACACTTAACAGCAATTAACCAACCGATTAATTGTTTACGGACGAAATTAATTAATGCGAAACGTCGGGTTGTTACAGACTCCCCTCCTTATAAAAATTACGTCCCCGCAATTTTCATAATTAAGGTCGTCAACCACTATTATTCTTCTAACATAAACTGGTTAAGCTAGAGAAATAAAAGTCGAGGATTCAAATGCCAAAGTAATCTTTTAGTTCCATAAAAGAAATTCACAATTTCTCAACAAAGTCCAATTATCAAAAGATAATCAGAAGACAACAAACATAATAAATGCAAACTTCAACAATATTCAATTACCAATAGTTAATTATAATACAGAAATCACAATTCGCAAAACTGCCAATATCTAGTTATCCAACAGATAAATAGAAAACATGAACTTCACAGCAAACTATAACTATCAACAGAGATAGATAGAAAACAACAGTTTAATATAATCAACATAATCTAGAATCAATTAGAGACTAGAAAATCTTACAATCAGCAAAATTAGCAATTGCCAAATTATCAAAACGATAATTTTTAATTATAAAAACGATAATCAGAAATCCCAAATCAACAATTATTCAATTATCAAAAACGATAATCGAATCTCAAATCAACAAATATTCAATTATCAAAAACGATAATCGAATCTCAAATCAACAAATATTCAATTATCAAAAACGATAATCGAATCTCAAATCAACAAATATTCAATTATCAAAAACGATAATCGAATCTCAAATCAACAAATATTCAATTATCAAAAATGATAATCGAATCTCAAATCAACAAATATTCAATTATCAAAAACGATAATCGAATCTCAAATCAACAAATATTCAATTATCAAAAACGATAATCGAATCTCAAATCAACAAATATTCAATTATCAAAAATGATAATCGAATCTCAAATCAACAAATATTCAATTATTCAATACAGTATACATGTACACATACTCTTATGGAATTAACTCATTTTAATTCCATAGTTCAGCTCTAAATCTCGATTTATCAATTTAATTTGGTCATATCTCTTTGCCATTGAACACCATGTGTGCATTGCAAGGGACTCAATTCTGTTAACCCCTGCACAAAGGCCTATAGGACTTAAACAAGTCATGCACATACCCATCATACTCCTTATGATGAATAGTTCAAGGCTTCTCTCCTAGATTAGTTTTATAATCTAGTGACCAGTCTCATTTCTTATTTCAGAAAATTTCAACTGTCCATACTTTCATTCATGAAAATAATGCTTTATTTCATTTTTCCAGTTGTCTCATTCAAAATTTATTTTATCACTTGCATATCTCCTATATTCAAGAATGTCATGATCTCTTAAACAAATCCAGTATAATTCTATAAAAGTTCTTATACTCAATTCTATTGTGAACATAGGGTAAGGTTTTAGAGAAAAACCCATAAAACATTTTAGCTTTAGATCTGAACAAATCAGCACATAAATAATTTATTGCATTGTTCATTTCCAATTTAAAACAATCAGACATAAGCATGAACCTCCTTTGTTCACACTGCCTAGCTTATTTTTCAGTTCCATCTTACATTTTTATATGGTCTAAACTCTTGCCTTTGAACACAAAGTGTGCATTGCAAAGGACTCAATTCTGTTAACCTTTGCACAGAGGCCTTCAGGACTTGAACAAGTCATGCACATACCCATCATCCACCTGATGATGAGTAGATCAAGGCACCTCTCCTAAATTACTTGGTAATTTAGAGACCATACATATTTATTCATTTAAGGAATTTTCCTTTTTAACTCCAGAAATACTCTTGTAATCCTTTCTTCATTTCATAAGTAGGGAATTTAATTTCCTTAAAAATCATATCTAAACATACCAACATTCATGCCAAATTTTACAACCCATTTCAAAGTCATTTCTGCTTGATCGCACATTTTTTTCTCAATATTGCTTTGTTCATATCAATTTTTAAATGAACTAGACATGAGCAAAAACCTCTTTGTTCATACTGCCTAATCCATTATTATTATTCAATACCATATTTCTCAGTAAATTAATCAAATTATTTTCTTATAAAAACTGAGTCATAAACTCATTTCTGTAATCAGGTTATATGATTGATTATACAATTTTTAAAACAAAATTAGCCAAAAACAAATCAAAACAGCAACCAAAAATTCAACCAAAATGCCATTCATGATCATCATATATTTATTCAAAGAAATAAAGATTAACAGAAATCATAATATGATTTTCATATAAAATAATTGGCTGCCCTTACTTGGGTCTTAATGCCATAAATCTCATAAGTGATTATCACTCACCTTTTTCTTCTTTTGAAAGTGCAAATTGTAAAATTTTGTAAAACAATTTTCATTTTTAAAACGATTTCCAATCACGTGATTAAAGCAGCAATATTAGTAACAATTTTGATAAGGAAATTTTACTTCTCAAAATACCATAAAAACGGGTCACAAATCAGCATTGCAGTATAACCGCTTGAAAATCCACTTTTAAAATTTGACGGTTACTGAAGCCAAAGCGACAGTAATAATTTTTTTTAAACGTCAAAATCTCATCAAAGTAATTTACACCACAATGTAACACCAGTGAATTTTCATTCATTAAAATTTTCAACTAAACACCGTGCTTCAAAATATAGCACTAGTGTAAAAAATCCCGTTATAAAGGTAACGGCAACAAAATACGTTTCATAACCAAGCATCGGTTCAACGTAAAATTAATGCAGTAACGTGCAACTCAAATTTGCACGTACTATAAAATGAACAAAGAAATCTTTCGATTATATCTTCAATGAAGATAATTCAAATCAGCAAAAATCTAATCAACATGTGATTAGCATAAAAGAAAATCAGCAAAAATTTCAACAAGAATCACATAACTGCAATCGTTTTGAATACTCAATTCGGATTTGAAATTCTCAAAGAAACAAAATAAACACAGCTATGTAAACAACTAACGAAATTTATTTCAATTTCATATTTTGATTTTTAAATCAAAAAGATTATCAGTTGTACTCAGCGAAGATAGTTTCACTGTTTCCGCTGCGCACTCTGATAAACTGAACACAATTTAATCAAATCAACAAAACACAGTTTCACTTTTATTTTTAAATAAAGATATTTAAAAATTTCATCATAATTTCAAAACTTTAGTTTTGACTCAAAACACAAAGAAAACATCGACAAATAGTTGTAACACATGTTCCATCTAAGTTATGTTTTATATTATGTCCATAAACCCCAAGCTCTGATACCAAATGTAACGCCCCACCTCTATACTCACAATAACAAAGAGTATTAAAGGAAATACTGTCTGTTATTATGAAGAATAAGGCTGGATAGGAGCGGCCATCCGTAGTTGGCCTTACACTAGTATTGGTTACCTCGATAGGAGTGGTATATATTTTAAATTTTTCATCTCTTATTTATTCACTCCCATCGACATACCCAATTCTAGTATAAAACGAACTACGATGGTTCATAATGGTTTAGGACAATATATATAATACTAACACAGATACAAAAAAGATGCGGAACATAGATAACAAAAGTCTCATATATATTTATATAACTGATGTCAGTTACAATACATTTGGCACAATACATATGATACAACTACAACTGTCGACTCTGGAGGTTATATATACACGTACATTATCAACTAATATACATGAATACATATCACCCTATACTATGACACGACTACTCCAAAAGATGTGAAAAGTCTTCATAGCTCAAACAGCAACTCAAAGCAGGAAATCTACAACCTGAAATAACTCGGGTCGCACCCGAGTATTAAATTCAAAAGAAAATAATACACGGGTCAGTCTAATTCAAATTCAGTTATTAATGTACGGAAGCAATAATAATCAATCTCAATTAGATGACAGTCACAGAAATCTCGTATACCCAACTCTCGATACGAGAATTGGATAACAGCAGATATAACACTAAACAGTGTTAAACGGCAAATCAACAATCCAAATCAGAATACAACTCCAAAACATTGAAATTAACCAACGAAACAATCCAACAAATCAAAACATCAATTTAAAACTGTTAAATCTGATAGGGCTGCAGTACACGCACGCGTGTAATGCCTCGCCACTATTGCAGGAGATACACAAAAGCTCAGTGAAAGTCACAAATGATCACCAGGTCAAACCCCGAAATCAGATTCAACTCAAATGATATCCAAATAAAATTGCAACGCAAACTCAAGGTCAAACCCGAAATAATGGACTCAACTCAAGTGAATTCAAAAACAAATCCAATGCATTAATACAATGCAAATCCACAAAGAAACCAAAAAAAAACCAGAACATCAAAATACAAGTCTCAATATCAATGCTACTGCTTCAGCAGTCAAAATATCAAATAAACATGAACCAAGACAGTGAACTGAAGGCAATGCAACAGTAAAAGAAACAACATCAGCAGATGCAAGACCAGAGAACTGCACAAGTGTAACCTCGAATCAAAACAAAGTAAAACTGCTCATATACACGAACCAGTGCCGACAAACTCAAGAACTACCAGATGACAATGAAGCATGAATACTATTGGTGTGAAGTAGATCAAAGTGTGCAAGCTAATCTACAATTACAAAATATGGCAATACAACTCCAAATCACATAGGCTCGAATGATTGAGTGCATGCAGGCAGTGTTACAACTACTTGTAGGCAGTAGAATGAAGGTGAGGGCGCCAAAAGTATGGCACCACAGCACGCACACCAATAAATACAAGTGACCAAATGCAAATGAACACACTGCATCAATACAGTGTATCAAATTCGAGCTCAACAAAGGAGACAGGCATCAACTACATCGATGAATCAGAGTAATGTACGAATGACTGCTACTGGGAATTAAAGTGGATAGGGAAGGCAACTAGAAAATCAAGTCAGGTTGAAAACATGATAGGGATACACACACTTAACTGCAAGGAGACGTACAACCAGTGATACTAAGTGCAACTGAAAATCACAACAGCAGTTTGGAACAAAGATAGTTAAATGCCGAAGTCATATTAGTTCAAGTCCAGCTACCCCGTAGCAATGGGAGTGCTACCGTGAAATAACAATGGTACAAAGGCTATAAGTGGAACAACATGTGTAAACTCAATGCTACAAAAAGACCACTAGTATGAAGACTTCAAGCAATACAACTAAAATCAGGCTCAATGAAACAGTCAGTGTTATCAAAGAGCAAATGATAATATATACAAGTGCAATGAAGCTACAGAAATGTACCAAGCAACCAGGGGATGAATACAACAGTGAATTATCTACAGGTTCAAGGGACTAATGAACCAACTACAATGAAGGCAACAAATACATGTTCAGGTGAACAAATATCATAAATGCAGACAGGCTAGAGTCAAAGTTCACGAGCGAATCCAGCGCCAACATAAATAAGTGCAAGTGCAACCAAACAGTGTCTAACAAAGTGGGACGTCAGCCTCAAATGAAAACATACAATGGCAACTACACAATGCAAAGACCAGGAGGTACAAGCATCAAACCAAGTTTAATGATCAAGAACTCATGGATGGACTATCAATGAAGTGTAACTGAAATATGTCATATACATGAACTACAATGGAACAATGCAGAACCTACTTTAGACAGAGATGAACAAGGTGATAACACATATATTCTACATGAATGCATATGCAAGAAATCAAGTATGCAGAGTAGTCAAAAATCAGGTGATCAGAGAAGTTACAGTGAAGAAAAGAATATCATCACCGAATAGATGATCAAAGTCAATGATCAAAGTCAAGGATAAACAGAAAAATGGACAGAGTCGACCATCATTAACAAAGAAAAGAATTCACAGTATAGTTGAAGATCACCAGTAAACAAAAAGGCAGTGGTCAAACAACATGAACCAGATGAACAGTGAAGCTCAACTGGCAACAAGTAAAACAAGCCCAGCTACCACATGCATACAAAGAAGCATCTCAAAACATATGCAACTGAAGCATAGACAAGCAGTTTATAAATGAAGAGCGAACTGTTTAATTAACTCTAAAACTCTTCCCAAATATTAAAACAAAATCGAATGACTATGATCGTCGAGTGACCATATCCACATGAATTGAAAACATCAGAGAAACATCACATTCAAACAAAACCAAACGGTCAAGACACGAGTGGAAATAGATGTGAGTGAAAAAAGGTTCACTCACCTTATTCGAATCAAAGAGGAGCAGCCGCAAGCGACACCATCGATCCACGGCAAGGAGTTGGCGCCTTCGAATCGAACGAGCCCTACCTCTTAAAGATGAACGAACACGAAGACGAGCTGCCATTAATTTGTGAAGCCCTAATTCTTGAATTTAGGGACGAGGACGAATAACTAGGCCGCCACCATTTTCTTTCGTTTAGACTTAGGGTTAGCGAAATTGAATTGAGGGAAAATGGACGAGTACTGGCCTTAATAAATTATCACAGCACCCCAAAACTTGGGCCAAGATTCAAAGCCCACTACCCTTAATGAATTGTAAAAGAATTTACAACGGATTAAAACACTTAACAGCAATTAACCAACCGATTAATTGTTTACGGACGAAATTAATTAATGCAAAACGTCGGGCTGTTACAAGTATGCTGGAATTTAATTAATGTAAAAATTTCGGCTATTTGAATAAGTATTTGTACCTAAACACTATCATAATATCAGATGATTTTGATATAAAATGTTTTGGTTATCGTAAGGTAAAAACCCGTCGTGTTTATGTGTGGCATGGTCTTACGAGATACCTTTGTTTTCAACGAATTTTGATAACTTTAATAATTCAAATTGAGTGTGTTTTCTCATGCTGGTTTTCCAAACTGACTCGGGTGTTATTTTATTATAATGCTCGGGTCAGACCGAGTATTACAAATACATGATAGGATTCTATGGAGCTTAGGAGACGAGCTGGATGACGAAGACGAATTACACGTATTTGATTTTATTCCGCTGTGTAGTTTGGGTTGTATTATTTAGCACTTATGAGGACAAGTTATTATAACTGTTCAGTATTGAGTTATTGATGTGTTGTACTCTGATGATGTAATGTGTAAATAACAGTTGAAGTTCCTTTTGTATAAAGACATGTTATTATCTATTATATATTGTTCCGCTGCGATTGTGAGATCCTATGTTGTTATTTCTATTTTCTTCTTCTACCTCTTTCTTCTTTTCTCTAACGATCTGCTATTTTCGACACTCGATTGCTCGACATGTAATACATTGAACGTATTGATGTCGATTTTCAAGGGTCGAAAATCCAGTTCGTGAGAATTTCCATTCAATTATTCGATTCATTTATTCAAATTCTATCAATTTACATTCCCCTAAACCAAATCTATTTACATTTACTTATTAACATTCATTATATTCACCTTCATTTTACAACTTAAGTTCATTTCCATTTTAAGTCAATGTGATTTCATTTAACTTGTTTTACCAATCCATTCATTAACTTATTTTTTTTATTCATTTCATTTTACTTTACTTAGATTAAATTTCATATCTCATTTCGGATTTTCTTTTTCTATCATCCAATATAACAAATTAAAAAAATTTGTTTTACTTATATTCATCAAATCTAAGTGGTATAAGTTGCAACACTTTTAACTCTTATGTTTTCACAAAATACTTAAATTGCAATATTCATTATTTGCATTAACATTATTAATGAAATTTTTCTTATATCATTACTTAAGTTCTATACAACTTAATTCACATTTATTTCCACACTTTCAGTTGATATCAATTTATTTTGTGAAACATCTCATTTATTATTTTCTTAAATCTATAATCATTTTATAATGGCTCATTTCCTTTTATTACAACTAATTCAAGTTCATAATTACCTCCAAAGGCTATAATCTAATTTCAACTCTTCTTTGCAAATTTATTTGTTATTTCCATTATTTATTTTACAAACAGTTAGATAGCAAATTTCAGAATCCAAACACCCGGTTTAATTTCAAATAAATTTGAAATCATACATACATACATACATACATATATATATATGTATGTATGTATGTATGTATGTATCTCACTTTTATACCAAATCAATATTTTAAATTCTTAAAATCAAAAACTTGTTTATCAAAACAAGACTCCATTAGCAAATCATTAAGGTAGCAATCTTGTTGATACACTATATTTTGATCAATGACAATGTGCTTCATCAAAAAGGAAGAGATATGTGCAAGGCTAAAGGAAGGACTATGAAGACCAAGGATATCATGAGTACTTATTATATTTTGGTCTTTGTCTTAGTTTTATTGTTAAAATCTATCCTCAAGAAGCTTGCACAAACACAAGAACACATTTCATAACTTAATTTTTTAGTTAAGTGTTCACTGTGCAGAAACTACCAGTTCAGTCGACTGAACAGGAAATCCCAATCGATTGAACCTGTTACAGAATTACAACATGCAGAGTTTCAGTCGATTGAAACTCCCTGTTCAGTCGACTGAATTTGAACCTGCGAATTTTTACTGAATAGACACCTTCTTCTTCCCAAGAGTTGCAACCATTCTCCAATGGAAATGGATTCATCTCTTGCTTGAATCTTTTGCAAATAGATACACCTCTTCTACACCTATAAATACATGTTTCTATCATTTGCAAATCACCAATTCTAATTGCTTTAATCTCTCTATTTTCTTGAAAATACTTTCAGATTTCTTAAGTTTTCAAAAGCAATCACAAACCACTTCAATTGCTTCAATCTCTGATTTACCTTAAATACTCTTTTGATTCATAGCAATTTATATTTCCTAAATCTTCGTAAACACATTTCATATTCTTGAGGATAAGATTATAGGAAAGTTGTACTCAATTAGACTCATTAGTGTTATCAAGAACACAAAAAGTCAGAAATACTCTTTGTATCTAGTTGAAGTCCTCTTCGGTAGTTGAGGCAAGAAATCCCGTTCGGTTGTTCGGGTAAGTTGTAAACCTATTCCTCCGGGTTAAGTGAGGGTTGTTGGTTAGTTGAATTCCTAAGAGGAGCTGAGGGACTGGACGTAGGACAAGAGGTCCGAACCAGTATAAAGTCTTGGTGTCTACTTTACTTACTGCTTATTGCTATCTACCTAGACCATTCCACTATTCCATATTATACGATCCTACTGCATAGCTTCTTTCAATTGGTATCAGAGCAAGGCCGTCTTATAACCATAACAACGTTATTTGACATATTGATAATATGGAAAATAACACAAGCACAACAACTGCCTATAACTCTACATTTGCGGAAGGACAATCTACCCAAAGACCACCTCTATTCAATGGACTAAAGTATAATTATTGGGCTACAAGGATGAGGATTTATATGCAAGCAACAAGCTTTGAAGCCTGGAATGCAACTCAAGCAGAGCTCGTTGTACCCACAACTGATTACACTACATGGACGCAAACTCAGAAGAATGAAGTTAGTGCAAATGCCAAAGCTATGAATATGCTATTTTGCGCTTTGGATAGAAATGAGTTCAATCGTGTTAGCATTTGTACTACTGCACATTAGATATGGAGTACACTTAGAACCATACATGAAGGCACAAACAAGGTCAAACAAACAAAGATCTCCATGCTAAAGAACCAGTTCCAAAACTTTAGAATGCGACAGAATGAATCCACCAATGACATGTACTCGAGATTTCAAGACATTCATCATGCCTTAATAGGACTAGGAGAAAAATACACGGATTTTGATATTGTATCTAAAGTTCTAAATTCACTCACTGATGAATGGGAGAGAAAAGTCTTAGCAATCGAAGAAGCAAATGATCTATCTACAATGAAACCAGAAGAATTAATTGGAAATCTTATGTCGTGTGAAGTAAATATGCAAGCTAAGAAAGATCAAGCACAAGAAAGAAAGAATGTAGCTTTTCATGCGGAAAAGGAAGAATCAGAGTCTGAAGATGAGGATTTAGCATTTATAGCCAAAAATTTCAAGAAATTCTTAAGGTATAGAAAAGGAAATAAAAACGGATTAAAAAAGAATTTCTTGAACAAACCTACATCCTCGAATATAGAATGTTTCAACTGTCACAAGAAAGGTCACATGCACAAAGATTGTCCAGAGCAAAAGAAGGAGAATCAGAGAACTCTCAATAACAAAGACAAGAAAGAAAAATTCAAAAAGAAGGCATTCTCTGTAACATGGGACGATTCAGATTCATCTTCATCTGAAAGTGAAAATGATAGCGACAATGAACAAGCGAATATATGCTTTATGGCTCAAGAATCTGAGGTTAGAAATTTACCTTTCGACGATTTAATTGATGTAAACACTGAACTTTTGAGCACAATAAAAACTCTTAAAAGTAAACTCAAGGAAACTCGTGAAAATCAAAACAAAGCTGAATTTGAAAGAGATATGTTAAAAGATGAAAAGAAAATTCTAGAAGAAGAACTTGAAAAAGTTCAAGAGTCTCTTTCAAATTCGGAAACCCAATTATCACTTTTAAGTCAACAAATTGAAACTCAAAAGACAAAAAATGATATAATTGTTTTTGAAAATCATGAGTTAAAAACTAAGATTAGACAAGTTGAGTTAGAAAATAATAGTCTTCAAGTTAGATTAGATAACATCACTAAAAATGTCTCTAATTTTAACAAAGGAAGAGAAAATTTATCTAAGATTTTAGAAAATTCTCAATCCACCTCAAATAAACATGGATTAGGATATAAAAAAGAGTCAAAAATTCCTAAAAGGAAAAATAAAATTTTTAAAAGGAATATTGATTCAAAACAACAAATGTTATTAAGAGAACCTATTAGAACAAAAGAAGAAACTAAGATAGTTAAAATTTGGGTTCCAAAGACTAACAATATTTTAATTAGGAATAAATATATTAAAGCATTTATGGATAGTGTTCATAATAATAAAAATTATATTTATAAAAAGGATACTGAACCAAATTGGGTTTGGTTTCCTAAGTTCTAACTTTTAGGACCCTATTGAAAGGTGGGTACCAATAATTTTGTATTTATTTTCAGGTCCCACTCAAAAAGAAGAAATGGATACTAGACAGTGGTCGCTCAAAACACATGACCGGCGACAAAGATATGCTTACAAACATCACATACTTTGATGGTGGCTCGGTTACCTTCGGAGACAATTCAAAAGGCTATATCATTGGCAAAGGAGATGTGAGCAATTACGGTACATCGAATTTACCTTTTATTACAAATGTTTCATTAGTTGAAAATCTAAAACATAATCTACTAAGCATAAGTCAACTTTGTGACAAAGGTTTTAAAATAACTTTTTCGGAAAATAAATGTAGTATTTTTGATCAAAACAAAAATCTTGTTTTTGAGGGAAATAGAGATAGGAATATTTATGTTCTAAATATGAAAATTAATCATAACACAAATATGTGTTTACTAGCCAAAGATAATGATCCTTTGTTGTAGCACAAAAGATTTTGTCATATTAATTTCAAAATTATTAGATAACTTTCTAAAAATGAATTAGTAAGAGGTTTACCTAAGATAAACTTTAAAATAAAAAATCTTTGTGATTATTGTCAAATAGGAAAATTAACAAAATCATCTTTCAAATCTAAGAAAAATATTTCAACTTTACAACCACTAGAATTACTTCATATGGATCTTTTCGGTCCAACACAAGTTCAATCCATTAATCATAATCGATATGTATTTGTAATAGTTGATGATTTCTCAAGATATACATGGACTATTTTTATGAAAAATAAAAGTGATACATTTGAGCATTTTAAAACATTTGTTAAAAGAATTCAAAACACTAAAGATTTGAAAATTAAGAATATACGAAGTGATCATGGTGGCGAATTCGAAAATGAAGCTTTTGAATCTTTCTGTAAAAAGAAAGGAATAAATCATAACTTTTCATTTCATAGAACCCCTCAACAAAATGGAGTAGTAGAAAGAAAGAATATAACATTACAAGAATGTGCAAGAACATTATTAAATGGAAGCCTTCTACCAAAACATTTTTGGGCAGAAGCCGTAGTTGCTGCATGTTATGTATTAAATCGTATTTCTATTAGACCATTAACTAAAAATACTTCATATGAACTTTTTAACAATAGAAAGCCAAATATCTCTTATTTTAAAATATTTGGATCAAAATGTTTTATTTTAAATACAAAAGACCAACTGGGAAAATTTGACCCGAAAGCTGACGAAGGAATTTTTGTAGGATACTCAGAACGAAGTAAGGCATATCGAGTTTTTAATAAATGAAAGAATACAATCGAAGAAACTTTACATGTATCTTTTGATGAAAACTTTAATAAAAACTTGAGTATAAAAGATGATGACGAATTTATAATAAATACAGACAATACAAATCTTGAAAATATGAATAATACTGAACTTAGATCTCCACCTAGAATCTTACGAGATCACCCTATACAAAACATAATCGGTGAAATTGATTCTCAAGTTAAAACTAGAAGTCAACTAAACCAAATGGGACATATTGCTTTTATTTCTACATTAGAACCTAAAAATCCTAAAGAAGCATCAACAGACGACTACTGGATTGTTGCTATGCAAGAAGAATTAAATCAATTCGAACGTAACGATGTTTGGGATTTAGTTTCTCGTCCTAATAATCAATCTGTTATAGGAACAAAATGGGTTTACAAAAATAAAGTAGACGAACAAGGAAATATAACTAGGAATAAAGCTAGACTAGTAGCACAAGGATATAATCAAGAGGAAGGTATCGACTTTGAAGAAACATTTGCTCCCGTTGCAAGACTTGAAGCAATACGTATTCTATTAGCCTTCGCGTGTTTTCACAATTTTAAACTTTATCAAATGGATGTTAAAAGTGCTTTTCTAAATGGTTTTATAAAAGAAAATGTGTACGTAGAGCAACCCCCTTTATTCATACATGAAAAATATCCGGATCATGTATATAAATTAAAGAAAGCCTTATATGGTCTTAAACAAGCACCTCGTGCTTGGTATGAGATACTTAAAAGCTATTTACTAGATTCAGGATTTCAAATCGAAAAAGTAGATCAAACTCTATTCATTAAAAACACTACTAAAGACATTCTAATAATTCAAATATATGTAGATGACATTATATTTGGTTCAACTAATGAAAACTTGTGTAAAGAATTTTCAAATATAATGACTAAGGAGTTCGAAATGTCACACATGTGAGAATTATCTTATTTTCTCGGATTACAAATTAAACAATTAACGAATGGAATTTTCTTAAACCAAGAAAAATATTGTGCTAATCTAATTAAACATTTTGGAATGGAAAACACTTCTAGAAAACCTACTCCTATGAGTACCACAACTCATCTCGATCGAGATGAAAATGGCAAAAGTGTAGACCAAAAGTTGTTTAGAAGTATGATAGGCTCTTTACTATACTTAACCGCTAGTAGACCAGACATAATGATGAGTGTATGTTTATGTGCACGTTTTCAAGCTAATCCTAAAGAATCACATTTAAGAGCCATAAAACGAATTATGCGATATCTTAATAATACTAAGGACTTTGGTCTTTTCTATCCAAAAGATTGTCCATTCGAGTTAGTGTCATTTAGTGATGCTGATTTTGGTGGATCTCGAACTGATAGAAAAAGTACAAGTGGTACGTGCCATTTCATTGGAAAATCACTTGTATCTTGGTTTAGTAAGAAACAAAATTTTGTTTCACTTTCAACTTGTGAAGCGGAATATATATCTGCTGCTCTGGCTTGTACCCAAGTCATATATATGCAATAAACACTTAAAGATTTTAATATAAATTTAACAAATTCTACAATATATTGTGATAATACAAGCACAATAAATTTGTCTAAAAATCCGATAAATCACTCTCGTACAAAACATATTGATATTCGTCACCATTTTCTACGTGACAATATTGAAAAAGGAATTATTAATTTAGAGCATATTTCTACCGAAAACCAAATTGCCGATATATTTACTAAACCATTACTAGAAAACTCGTTTATAAAATTACGAAGAGAACTAGGAATAATTTCTTTCAAAGATATTTAATAGCAAATATGATAATAAATATAATACTTAAATGTACTTCATCTAAACAAAAGTCAAACAAAAATTTAGTTCACTTAATTATAGGTTTAAAAACTTAATCTACTCCTAAGACCATTCATTTCAAAGTAAATATGAACCAATAACATAATTACTAGCTCTAAATCCCTATTAACTCTATACCACACATTTTTAAACCACTAATTCTATATATACATGCACATATGATTTGTCAAAAACTAAAAATTTCAAACTTTGTAGAAAAATGTCTTCCAAAAAATCAAACTATCCAATCAACATAACCTCCTCAACCGATATCTCACCTACATCACCACATCTTCCTACTCCAACACCAAAACACGAGCCGGTTTATAAATGGGAAAATTATCGAACTGGCTATACACCGGATTCGAAGAAGGCCAAACGTGGACTATTTACCTCTCCTGATACGAAAAGAAAAATTGATGAAATTCATCATTATCAACAGCAGCAAATTGATCTTCAACGTGAATTATATTTTGGACAAAAAGTAACTGCTAGACGCTTGAGCTTTCTTGAGCAAATTGGTTTAAGATTTTGTAGCTCGAAGAAAAATGATGTGAGTGAGCCCCTACCTCGACCAGTTAGTTCGTTTGATCCATCTTCATCATATCGTACACTAAACGATCCGATAAATCCTTGGGTATCGCCAAAAACTCCTCAATATAGCCCAAATTCATGGGAAAGGAACTATATGGCAAATGAAGGAAATAAAACACCGAAGAACATTAGTCCTTCTCCAAAGAAATGATTTCTTTAAGATCAAAATAATGTGTTATATTGTAATATGTTTGTACAATTGTAATCATTTCTTTAAATAAAACATGTGCATTCAAAAAGTCAAGAAAAACCAAAAATGCAAAATTAAGTCGACTGAATAGTTCTGCACAGTCGACTGAATATATGGCAGAAACATTCAGCCAACAGTTCAGTCGACTGAAACTCTCTATTCAGACGACTGAATTTTACCCAGAAAACTTTCGGGTTCCAGTTCAGTCGACTGAATAGATAATTTTAGTCGACTGAACGCAGTTTACCAGGTTTTTTTTTACCCTACTTAGCCATCTTTCTCACTTTTACTTTTACTTTTTACCGATTCCAAACTTCATCTTCCCCATCTCAAAGAAAATCCTAGCCCCCAATTTCTACTTTTTCACAATTTATTCCTCAAATTTCCACAATTATGCCTCCTAAACATTCTAGAGCTTCAACTTCAACCTACTCCGACTCAATTGATGCCCAAATCACTCAATGTCTTTACAATGATGTTGCGGTCACTCGGTGGAACAAGATGAAGAATTCAAGGATCTTCGAGCACTCATTTGTTGATTTCCAAGGTCTTCAATCCTACAATATTCAAGCTTTAACAGATCAGGCAAGTTTGACATCACTTTTAGACATTAATCGGAATGACCATGCCATCAACCATATTATGGTCAAATTATTCTATGCCAACCTCAACCTCGGACACCAAACTCCACGAAATCCGAACGACAGTGTTTGGAGTATGGTATGCGGGAAAAAGGTATGGTTTTCACTTGATCGCATAGCTCATATTCTAGGATCCCCAAACATTGGTATAAAGCTTGAGGACATAGATTTCAATCCTCATATTCGTGATAATATAAATCATCAATTTTTAGACGATCAAATCAACGTCCTAGATATTAAATCCACCTCCTTAAGACCAAGAGCTAGGCTTCTACACAAAGCACTTATGAGGACCATGACCCCCCGCACCGGCTCCTATGAAATAGTATATCCGAATATCTACCGGGCACTATATGTTATATAGGGAAATATTAAAGTAAATTTGGTGCAATTGATACTTGATGAATTTCTTTCCTTCAACAATGGTAAAATGAGAACGATATATTTTGGCGAATACATAATGAAACTTCTACTAGACGTTGATACGCCACTACCAGACTCAGAAAATACGATGGTTCATCAAATCAACCATCGAACTATAAGTCTCATGCAACTACCAGTAAGGCCTCCTCGTATCACGTCTCTAGCCGAATGGGAAGCACGTCATCAAGAACCTCACCAACCTCAACCTCCACAACAAGAACCTCGTTATCACGATGATGAAATCCGTCTTGTTCAACCAGATTTTACTACAAATCAATCGTTGGGAATTATATCAAGAAATCAACAAATCCTTGATACTCGTCTCCAAAAGGTTGATCACAAACTTGATAAGGTAAAAGGGTTCTTCACCAAACTATGGGATGCTATTTCATGCAACAGCACCACTTCTATTTCAACCTCACGTGGCAAGCGCCCAGCTCCAACGTTCACATGGACATCTTCCGAGGAGAATCCGAGCAGCAGCACTAGTGGTAACAATGATGGTCAAGGAGGAAGAGCTTCTAGACAACCAACCGGTGGCCCTATTATTCGTGAACCAGAAGGAGATCGTGAAGGCTCTTATGATTGGGACAAGGATCCTTGATCTTTTTTGATGGTTTGATTTCTGGAACTCTTTATTAATTTTTAACTACTTCTGAAAAGGCTTGTATAAATAGCCTTCTTTTATTTGTGATACTCTGTGGTTTGTATGATTCACACTGTGGTTATATATGCATGTAGTTGCTTTGTTGCTTGCAAATTATATACTTCTACATATTATTATTTCCTTTTTGTCGATGACAAAGGGGGAGAAATCTATGTTACTAACTTTATTTTGTAGGAAAGATAGTGCATATATTCAGGGGGAGGAAAGATAATTACATCTCTACAAACATAGGTATTGTCATCAATCAAAAAGGGGGAAAATGTTGATACACTATATTTTGATCAATGACAATGTGCTTCATCAAAAAGGAAGAGATATGTGCAAGGCTAAAGGAAGGACTATGAAGACCAAGGATATCATGAGTACTTATTATATTTAGGTCTTTGTCTTAGTTTTATTGTTAAAATCTATCCTCAAGAAGCTTGCACAAACACAAGAACACATTTCATAAATTAATTTTTTAGTTAAGTGTTCACTGTGCCGAAACTACCAGTTTAGTCGACTGAACAGGAAATCCCAGTCGACTGAACCTGTTACAGAATTACAACATGCACAGTTTCAGTCGATTGAAACTCCCTGTTCAGTCGACTGAATTTGAACCTGCGAATATTTACTAAAAAGACACCTTCTTCCCAAGAGTTGCAACCATTCTCCAATGGAAATGGATGCATCTCTTGCCTGAATCTTTTGCAAATAGATACACCTCTTCTACACCTATAAATACATGTTTCTATCATTTGCAAATCACCAATTCTAATTGCTTTAATCTCTCTATTTTCTTGAAAATACTTTCAGATTTCTTAAGTTTTCCAAAGCAATCACAAACCACTTCAATTGCTTGAATCTCTGA
Source organism: Allium fistulosum (assembly GCA_030737815.1). Lineage (NCBI taxonomy): Eukaryota > Viridiplantae > Streptophyta > Magnoliopsida > Asparagales > Amaryllidaceae > Allium > Allium fistulosum. Next base: position 95,321,218 of record CM060905.1, read on the forward strand.
TTTACCTTAAATACTCTTTTGATTCATAGCAATTTATATTTCCTAAATCTTCATAAACACATTTCATATTCTTGAGGATAAGATTATAGGAAAGTTGTACTCAATTAGACTCATTAGTGTTATCAAGAACACACCAAGTCAGAAATACTCTTTGTATCTAGTTGAAGTCCGCTTCGGTAGTTGAGGCAAGAAATCCCGTTCGGTTGTTCGGGTAAGTTGTAAACCTATTAATCCTCCGGGTTAAGTGAGGGTTGTTGGTTAGTTGAATTCCTAAGAGGAGCTTAGGGACTGGACGTAGGACAAGAGGTCCGAACTAGTATAAAGTCTTGGTGTCTACTTTACTTACTGCTTATTGCTATCTACCTAGACCATTCCACTATTCCATATTATACGATCCTACTGCATAGCTTCTTTCAATCACTTAGAAACTCGAAAATGAACACCGATGATGTCGCGATCTTCATCAGAATTATTTTCCAGCGACCGAAGTGAGTTCACCGCTTTTATTTCTTTTAAAAACCATTTTTAAATATTTTTATTCAATGATACTTCCAAAATAATCTATCATTATTATTTTCTCCAAAACACTTTGAAAAACATTTCCAAAATCTCTTAAGATTTAAAAATTCCCAAATACTTAGTCCAAATCCATTTGAAACATTTTTTAAAATTTTCGGGATTTAAATTATGGTTTGAATCCAATTTTAGTTACAACTTGTATGTATAATCATACTTATACAATTTCTATTTGGCTATATATCCCATTCCAAAATTTTAAAATCTTATTTTGATTAATATTAACAATCAAACAATCCAATATACTATAATAATTTTCTGGATAATATTTTTTTATCAAAATATAGTTTGGGTAAATTATTTCATTCACCCTCTTTAAAATAATACTGTTTCGGTTTACCTAGTTTAAGAGTTTAGAAATCCCTATCGATACGGTTGTACCTTCTGTACCGACCAGAATTCTTAAACACTCAACCGATAAGTCAACACAATATAAAACCTTTCATATTCACTAACAAATACGCGCTCATTTCTATCAATACACTCAAACTTATTCTATGTTGCTACTGACCTTATCTCTAATGAGTTACCCCACAAAGCTAAGGTTATCGCTAAACCAAAGCTCTGATACCAACCGTGACGACCCACTTTTCGAAAGGTTTAAATCGACAATAATCCACACATGTACGTCTTAAAAAATCTGAACATAGATAATCAATGGGGTTAATCCATAAAAATAAGAAAAGAAGAAGAAAACAAACACAGAAACTCGCAGCGGAACAATAAAATATAATAATCAAATAAACAGTTCATGAAGTTGTTTCTATTATAAATTTGATTATATTCAATACAACATTTATCAGAGTTATATATATACATCAGGGATAAATAAATAATGAAGCAGACAACATGATGCAGGGATAATAATAGTAGTAATATACCAAATCTTCGTCTTCGTTCTCCTGAATAAATCTTCAAGAAGTTGAAAAACTCAGGGCTGACTTGAGCGTAATGAAAAGACAAAACAGTCGAGTCAGGACTAAAATATTCTTATGTAAATCAAATCGATATCGCATATAACATGAGTGTAAAGGCGTCAGAGGTGTTTACGAGTTTTCACATCTCCTATCCAGTATATAACGTGCGTGCAATAACTCAAGAGATTTAACGGGATTTTCCATCTCTTAAGGATCCTTCAAAATATTTATATGTAGTAGAATACGCTATATATATAATGTCTAGTCAATAAAATAAATATTTTTCTTAGCATTAAGGCTTTACATTAATCCTCCTTAATGCGTTTTTAAGCATTGTCGTACACTTTGAATTTGACACCACCAGTAGAACGTCGGCAGTCAAGGATGCACCGTGATACAACAACACTAAACCAAAATCGTATGGGTCTCGTATAGGGATAAAACTATGACAAGGCACGTTAGGCAATTCCCAAGGTAGGATACTACCAGTTTACCCTTCTCGGATGGTGGTAACGCATCATAGCTATGATCGCCCACCGCATCCAACACTCCCAAAATTCGAAGGGTGCGCACCAATCAATCATAATACAAATGATGGAAATACGAAGAAGTGCGTCCGCTCGGGGTAGCTAACCCACTTGACCGGTACGGCTCCTGTTTTAGTCATTTCAAATTGGCACAAGTGCCGAGCAAATCCATCATCGTTCTCTTTCTTCAAATCCAGAAAATGACGCCAAATTCGACCACTTCATTCTAGAGTCTCTTCCACGTACACAGTTGTTAAAGTGGTTCCGGTATCGACAGAGAGTATGCCCATATCCGGCCCTAGTCTCTTTAATAACCAAACGTAGTTTTAGATACCAGTTGGTACTTTTACATTTCGAAAACAGTTCATACTTGATATCAAAATATCATATTCGCTTCACAATCAAATCAATTTCGCAATCATCATATTTACTCAAATATACCATTTCATTTCAAAATCATTTTCGCCTCAATATCGCAATTTCGATTCCAAAATTGTTTCAAATTTACATTTGGGTTATAACTTCATTCGATCCAATTCGTATTTAAATCCATGATTTAAAATAACCTTCCTCTCTTGACCAGTTTGAATTTTTGAAAAATAGTTTGAATAGTTAAAATAGTTTAAATAATTAAAATATTTTAATATAAAATAGTTTAAGTATTAAAATGGTTTATATAGCAAAATAATTTGGAAAACCAAAATAATTTGTATATTTAAGAAGATAGCTTATAAATAGTTTTATATTAAATAATTTATTTGAAAATAGTTTCAAAGTCAAACCGATTCAATTCCAACTTCCCAATTCAAATCAATTCCAATTTCCATTCAATTGATTCAATTTCAATTTCCATTCAAATCGATTTCAACTTCGATTTCAAATTAATTCAATTCTACTTTCAAATCCCATTAATTTTATTTCAATTTATATCGATTTCGGGCTCGATTTTCAAAATATTGATTCAAAACATTCAAATCAAATTATCCTTCAATATTCGGTTTAAAATCCCAATCTTCAAATATAATTCAATTCTGAGCTCAATTTCGAAATATCGTTTTTATATCGCTTTTACTTAGTAAAATTCAAAGTTCGAATAAAAGTTCAACCTTTTAAAACAAATCGATTTCCTAAAATTCAAATTATATTTCGATTATAACTTCAAAATCTCAACATCGATTATTTAAACAATTTCGATTACCAAATTTAAAATTTCAACATTCAGGGCTCAAGTTCGAAAATAATTTGATTTCTATAAGTTGATTTTTATTTCTTTTAAATCAAAACCGTTTAAATAATTTCAAATCAAAATTTTATAATCGTTTAATTAAACAAATCCGGTGTCCGAAAATAATTTTCTATCCTATGGCCAAGTGATCAGTTATTTCAATTTAATTTCAGGGATGAATATATATCATTTCAATCCAAATCACAGTGTCATAGGTATTATATATCTTTTCAAACTATTTCTTAATTCATTCGAAATAATTCAGTTTACAGTTTACATGCTGTAAATAATATAAAGGATGATAATAGGATATATATGAATAAATAAACATCCAAATCATCCAAAATATCAACCAATAGCATCCATCGCAATCAATCATCCAAATAGTCAATATAATTCACAACAATTTCATAGTTATTAATATCGGGTATTTTACTGGCAATTCAATTCCAATTTCAATTCAAACTGTCAATTTTAATTTGTAACGGTTAATTCAGATGACAATTTAGATGACAATTAAATTTGTCAAACAATTGACCAACAAATTTATATCACTTCATAATTCAAAATTAACTAGCACAAAAATATTCTTGTACTTGTGAGCGTTATAAAAACACTAACCTTGAGTTTTCAATTTTAAATCAAATCGAATGACGTTCGATTTAACCTAATATTTTAGTTAGCTCCAAACGTCTCCAAATCAGTTCTGCAATGTAGTGCTCGTCGCCACGATCCCATCGCCGCTTGTTTCGTCCAATTCTGATAACGTATGACCAAGATATACATATTATAAGTTTGAATACAATTTATATAAACAAATTTCTTATTTTTATTTTTTTAATTTTAAACCTTTTTTTAATATGGGCCGCCGTTGATCTTTGTCATCTGGAATCAGGACCACGACTTCCCTTTCTTCTCTTCCATTAGAAACGCATACACGAAGGAACGAAACCAACCGGCCGCCTATTTACAAATGATTGTTGCGCCGTCCTCCGATCACCGGAGACCATCATGTTCACACAGCATCTTGCGCCTATTGCCATGCACCTCCATCGAAAATCCAGTCGCCTACAGAGCCGCCGTCACTGTGAAAAAGCCACCAAAGGCCGCGCCTTCGAACTGGAATTGGCGTCGATCTGCCGCCTTGATTTCGATCATCACCGTTGATCACGTAGAGCTCGCTGGCCTCTACAACTTTCTAGTTCAGAGTTTTCCCTAATTATGTGTGGATGTGAAGATAATCGAGGAAGAAAGAGGAGAATAACTGGCCCTTGAATGAAAGTGGCGGCTAGACCTAGGGAATTAGGGTTTGAGAAATGAAGGGCAAAGGTCCTCTATTTATACGCAACGTCCTAAAACACTATTCACTGGAAATAATTCCGGGCTCCAAACGAAGCGTGCTGCTAGGTGTTTATAATGTTTTACCACTATTCTGAACACAATGGAACATGTTTTGAGGCCTAGTTCGATCGTATGCGGAAGGTAGCTTTTTGAATCAAATTAAAATATTAAATTTTCGATATTTATTTCAATGCATTTCTATCCCGTACGACCAAATGGTAACTCTGAACGCTATGAAATTTGAAATCCGATAATAATACACTATTACGGATCCAATGGAACTGGTTTCATCATAATCCGAGACTGTGCTCTGGATCTCTATTTTAACGTCTCGATTATAATATAAAATTTCCAATTTCTAATTATTCACTTTTAAATCCAATTTTAAATGTTAAAATCTTCATCGTTGTTTAAAAAGAATTTACATCAACTTCCGATATCATTTTCAATCATATTAAATTTAGAATTCAAATATTTAAAAAAATCTTCAATATTAAATTTAAACAACTTAATTTTTCAATATTCAAACAAATTTCAATATTAGATTTTAAATGAGTTTTAGTTATCAATCGATTACTTTATTTACATCTAATGAATCCAACATTTATTATTAAACTCTAGTTATTGATTATAAACCCTGTTAATATATATAATTTCATTTCAATCCCGTTATCGTCAAATCTTCAAAATTAGTTTATTTCAAAATTTTATTCAAGTTCATATCCAATACTTACATTCAAAATCATTAAATATTTATTTTTAACCATTTTTATTCAATAATGATATTAAATTTAATAATTTAAAATAGCTAAAAATACGGGTCGTTACAATTGTGTCTGATATTATTAATTCTTTTTGGCTTTGTTTCAGTAATGAACAACTATTATTTAGATCATTCTATCAAATCTTGTGATTCTCACGAGCTAAGCATTATTTCAAACTTAACCATAAACTCTGGCATGTTATAAAATTCTTGAGTTAAAACATCATCTTGTTATCATAACTTTTGAACAATAAATCTGATTTCTGTAATTTTGTCCCTTTTGAAAAGCTAAGAGTGTAACCTATAACTTTTTTGAAGTGTTATGCCAAAGTTTGAAGTTTACTAGGTTAAAATCATGCATTTTATGGTCGGGTCTGCGTTTATATTCGAAAATCTGAGTTGGTTGCCTTTATAAAATCTTATATAACTTGAATTGTACTTCATGTTTTTGTACCCGAAAGATGTTTTGAGAAGTCAATACATTATGTAACAATTCACTCTTCAGAACCATGACTTAATTTAGTCATTTTGACCCTTAGAATTTAGTTAGTAAGTGATTAAAATACAATAGTGATTTTGTTTCTATTTTTTAAATGAATGCATATTTATATATCTCTACCTACATGTGACTAACATGTAATTTTGAGATGAGAATAGAAGCGTAAGAGGAGCAGATGTGTTATGCGGCGACATTAGCTTGCCTTCGCTTGCAAATTAATAAGGTAAATTGCTCATAAATGATAATACAATAGGAACACTTATCGTTTAATATATAAAAATGCTAAAATTATTAAGATATATTGTGTCTTCGATCGTGTGGTCGATGTATATCGTATATATTATAATCGTGAAATTGCAAACAGCTCTCCGCACAAAGGAGACTGCCAAAAAATTTCAAAATTCGACACTTAGAATATTTTAATAAATTCTATACATTTTGAAGCTATAGAAATTTTTCTTAAAAGACACTATAGAAAGCTAAAGTAAATGCATCACTACGCTTATAATATTATATGTTATATTTGAATGGAATGTAACATTACTTGTGTATGGTTCCGCCAACGAAATTCAAGTGAGTGACATCTTATAAAACTATCCAAGTAGAGCAATGGAAGCACAATGGATGATGTTGTGTATATATATCTTGAATGTCATAAACTAAATCAATTATGGAGTCCTATAGTGAATTGCGAGGACGTAATTCTTTTAAAGAGGGGAGTTCTGTAACAACCTCGGTTTGGGATGCCTGAAATTAAACTCAAAATATAATTTAGAATAGTAATAATTACATATTTAGGAGATTTTGGGATTTTTATTCTATTTCTTTTTCCAAATGAATGTGAATTTTAATTAAGAATTGGAAGTAGAATTTACAAATGGGCTTTCTCAAGTGGGAATTTTAATATTAATAAATTTAAGGGAAATATTATTTATATGTGGTTTGATTAAACCATTATTAAAGCGAAATCTTGAGGCGCGAAAATGTCTTAAGCACGAAAATGGCAATCTATCTCAGATCCCCTATTGTCCCTTTCGTCTCTTCCTTTCCCTTCCGCCCCGTCCGCTTCGTCCCCTCTGCTTTGCCTCAGATCTGAATGGCCAAGAACCGAAAGCTCAAGCCTCGCTTCGCGACATCTATTGAATCTTCGTCGCAAACAAGATCTGGGCGCAAGTTCTCAATTTCAGAGACGCCTCATGCTCCACCAGTTGCTCCCTTAATCCCTATTAATTAGCGCTGTCAATGGGTCGGGTTTGGGTCAGGTCAAGTCGGGTTCGGGTTGATTTTAAATGGGTCGGGTCAACCCATTTATTAAACAGGTCAGAAAAAGCTCAACCCGAACCTATTTATAAATGGGTTGACCCGACCCGTGTAACCCGATTATAAACGGGTCGGGTCGGGTTGTAAATGGGTCGGCTTAACCCGTATAAGGTGTAAACGAGTCGTAAATGGGTCAGGTCAACCCGTATAACCCGTATAAGGTACAAATGGGTCATAAATGGGTTGTTAACAGGTCAATTTCGGGTTACCGGGTCAACCCGAAACCCACCCATTTATAAACGGGTCAAATTCGGGTTGACCCAAAAATGACCCACCAACTTAAACGGGTCGGGTTAGCCTGCTAATTTTCGTGCGGGTTTCGGGTCGTGTAGGAAATTGACAGCCCTACCATTAATACCATCAATCCAGAGTCGCCTGTGAACCAGTTTTCTCCTTTGCCTATCCACGCTGATGTCTTAAGCACGATTAACCTAATGATGAATTTTGCAGTTGAAGTAGCAAGTACTATGCCTGCTGCTGTCCCCCTGTCAAGTATATCCATCGTTACTCCTACAACCCCGATTTCGAATTTAGTTCAGTCTGTTGGCAATTGGGTTACTTCTGAATGTAATATTATAAATTGGAATGCTCAATCTATTGTATTTAATGTAGAATTTTAAATGGTTTTGATTGGTTATGTTTCCTCTAGAACCGGTGATAGGAATATTGAGGGGAAATGTAGGTCGAATGATGTAGCTTCCATGCAGCGTATTGTATTGTCTCTAATTCACCTCTATCAAAATCAAGATATGATATAACTCCTGCAACCTTAAACGATAAATCCAGTAATAATCCTGGAGGTGTTTGTGATGTTGTTAACATCCCTGTTGTCGACAAGCCAGCTTGGTCTTTATTGTTTAAATCATTGCCTCGAAATGGCGGTGCATACTCCCCGTAGAAATTTAGCACTCAGGTCATTGATGAGATGAACGTGCTCCTTACAACAGTGATTCAGGAGGCTGTGAGCTATTGGTTTGAAAACCTAGTTGGATTTTTTCTAGATGCTTCATCTTCATATTCGGTTGTTCTTGAGCAATGTAGGCATGCGTGGAAACTAAATGGAACTCTTCAAGTCCAATATATAAATTCCTTTTTCTAATTTAAATTTGAAATCAATGAAGACAAACTTATAGCTCTTGAGACTAGCCCTCTCATTATTGAGGGGAAACCTTTTATTGTAACTCCTTGGACCGTTGGAATAGACAGAGCAAGAGAGCAGATTCTATCAATTTCGGTTTGGGCCATTTTCTCTAATATTCCGTCTGTCCTACAACCCCCGATTGGTCTGAACTGGCTTGCGAGCCTTACTGGTGACTTTAAATGCTTTGATGTTAATACCGTCGCTCGTAAGAATTTATTATATGCTAGAGTATCGATTGAAATAACCCTAATTAACCCGCTATGGTCGATATTGAAAGTAAGAATCATGGAAGGTCATGAAGTGGAGATAAATGTTAATTACAGCTGGAAACCCGATATATGTACAAATTGTCAGTCATTTGGACATTCTATGGAGAAGTGTTCTAGGAATGCTCCTCTACCTCCTATCGACAAAGTCCCCCTCCCTAAGACGGAAATGAAATGGGTCCCCAAAGTTAGATCACCGCCGGTCTCTGATCCTGTTATTTTTGTTTCTCCCGCTGTGGAGTTAGAAATGGAATCTCTAGTAGATAGCAATTCCGATGATGAGGTTATTTTTTAGGTACCTGTAACGACCCCGGATTTTTACTAAATTTAAATTGATAATTAATTGAATTTTTGAATTAAAATTGTAAATTAATTGGTAAAATTAATTTGAGTTTCTCTAAATTCAGATAAAATATGTGTTAAATCATTCGAATTTAAATCTTGTATATATATGTATAGGTGTATACATGAGTAAATTTGAATATATATATATATATATTGGATTTGAATTTAAATCTTAAATAAATGGTTTAAAAATAAATATAAAAGTATAGACATTTGACACAAATATAAAAATAAATAATTTTAAATTTTAAATTTATGGGTTATATTAGAAATAGAAATAAAATAAAACAATAAGTATTACAGTAAAATTTATAATAAATATTTAAAATAGAAATGGAAGTAAAAATAATAATAATAATAATAATTTAAGCTAAAAATGGAAATCAATATATAAAAGATAAGTTATAAAAAAAAGAATTAGCTAAAATTTTAACAACAAAATAAAATATAGAAATTCACCTATATTTACAAAATAATAAATATATATCTCCACACTAGAAACTATGAAATTTACATAAGTATAATAAATATATAAAGTTAGAAATTAATATATATAAGATAAATTATAAAAAATAAAATAAATACATAAATAAATTCAAACAACTTGTTAATAAACTATATAAAATATAAAGTAAACATTAGCTAAATTTAAACAACGTATTAAAATAGAAATTTATTTATATTATAAAATAATAAGACTAAAGAAAAATAGAATACATTCAAGTATGTAAACAAATCAAATTTTATGTGAATGAAAATATGAAACAAGTAATATACATTCAAATGTGAACAAAATATGGATAAGTATGAGTAAAAGAAAAAAAGATATAAATATCTATGAAGCTTATCAAGGAAGACACTAGTATATAGATAAATATAATTGTACAAGCCTAATTAATGCAAGCCATCACGTTCAATTATCTCAGCCACCAAAGCTAAAGAAAATCTCTGCTAACTAGTACAAAGGAAAAAATATCACTTGTACAAATATCATCATCTCCTGTAAACTTCATTTCCTATATACACCAACAACTTTTCATTTCATTTTCTTCCATTCCAAGTTGAAAGAACTGAAGTAAATATCATCCTAAAATTTAAACAAATTTCAACTAAAACAACAATACAAATTCAATTCAAACCAGAGGATCAAGTGAAGAATTTCAACTTGCAACGTTCACGACCTGTTTCAAGCATAAAAGGGATGCTCTGTTCATCATCTTTCATAGTGAGTAACATTTTTTTTTTAAAATTACTTAAGTATAAATATGGTTGCATGTTAATGCCTGTGTTAATTATGATTTGTGTGAATATAGATAAGTAAGTTTTTGTGTATATATATATATATGAATGTATGATGTGTGCATGTCTGCTAATGTCTGGAACATCTATGTCCCTGTTTTAAGCTCAGTTTTTAATTTAAATCCTCTATCTCTTGATCTAATCATTGATATGATTTAAGTTACGAACAAAACTTGTTTGTTTGATCATAGAGTATGTTTTAAAATTTTATGCAAGTTAAAATAAATTTAAATTTGCTCTGGAAAACCATAAGAACAGTAAAGCTTGAGTTAAGTGGAAATTTAAATATCCTGATTCTTTGATTTAAGAATATAAATCGAATACTTAAACTTAAACTTGATTTTTGAAACTGAAATCATGATTTTTAGTTTTGGGATGTGAGAGCAGTTTTGAGATGATCAAAAATTGGGTTTCGATCAAATTCCGGCAATGGGCGACATTCTGGAGGCCGGGGTTCCGCGTGGAGGAGCCTACGGTGATGGTGGGAAAAATGGTCGGTGATGTTCCAGTTCACCATTGTGGCGGCGGCGAGGCTCTGAAAATTGTAAACCTAGTTTTAACGTGGTTTTGTTTTTAGTCTCGTTTGTCATCTGGAGTTGATCGAGTGTTGCGAGGTTTTGGGAGGTGAAAGAGGAAGTGTCGACAAAGGGTTGGCCGGGGTTCCAGATATTTTGGTGGTCGGAGGATCGAAGACGAAGCTGTTTTCCAGGTTGAGGTGGTTGTTCTAGTTTTGGGCTTTAATGCTCGATTTTGATTTCGAGAAGATGGCGATGTTCTGATGGTCAGGGAATGGTGCGTGGGTGATCGTCGACTTACTCGATGTAGTGGCGATGAATGGAGGTGGCCATCGGCGACGCGCACGTGCACGAGCACGGTGTCTGGTGATCTGGGTGGAAGCAGGATGAACTCGAGATTTTCTCGAGTAACTCGAGTGATTTACTCGAGAATTTCCAATGTTGACTCGAAGCATTTTTAGGGTGCTCTCGGGTCACTTCTGCTGTCACAGGTTTTAAAACCTGTCAATGGATTTAAAATTTAAAATGAATTTAAAAATTGAAAAGCAGATTTTAAACAAAATTTTAAATCAAGTTTAAGAATAGATTCAAATCAAAGTTGAATCCTAGTTTTGAAATAAAATAAAGTTTTATAAAATTTAAATGTTTTAACAACTTTGAATGTTAAAGTAAATTTTTAATGATTTGATTTTAAAGGAATTTGGTTTAAACACTTTTAAAATTTCTTTTATAAGATAAGTATGTCTTTAACATGTGATTTAAAAGGTTTCTAAATTGTTTTAAATTTTGTTAGAATTAAATTTGTGTTTGATTTGAATCTTAATTTGAAATGGAATTTAAAGTAAATTTAAAAGTAAATTTTTTTTAAATACTTTGTTAATGATAATGAAATCATTTATAAGAATGAGTTTATCTTAAAGTTTAATTCATGATTAAGGTTTAACTATTTAAGAAATCAATTACGAATTAATAGTTGATTAGATAAGTAATTAGGGATAATTACTTATTATGATTAATTAAGGACAATTAATCAAATGGAGATTAACTAAGGAACAAATAATTTGCAAATTAAGGATTATTAATTAAATATTAATTAATAATTCAAGTTAATTTATCAAGTGATTAATGAATGATTAATTAAAGATAATTACTAGTAAAAGTAATTAAAAATGGATAACAATTAATTAAAGATTAATTAATCTAAAGAATGATTAATTAATGTAATTAATTAATTAAGGTTAATTGATTTGTAATAAATAAATAATTAATTAAGAAGTAATTAATTAATAAAAGAAGTTAAGGATTAATTAATCAAGGGATGATTAATTTAATGAAAGCGATTAAGACTTAATCAATTGTAATTAATGATAATTAATCATTGATTAAAGATAATTAATGAAAATAATTATGTGGTTAATTAACATAAAACCACACGATTTATTCATCTTAATGGAAGATGTTTGATTGTTATTGAATGCTGTGTATTGGATTGATATCTCTGTTATGTGATTTTGATGTTATGTAATATGAATTGTTTTGTGCTGAGCTGTGATGAATGTAATTTATTTTATCTGTGATTTATCTGTGAATTGGTAAATGGAAGATAAGCGTTATAGGAATATACCGCTTATCGATATTGATATGCTTAAATATGTGATGATGTGATGATTTATAATGTTGCACTATTGTGTAAAACCCCTGGACCACACTCTTACACACACAAATATGGATTTCACGAGGAAATCGGTTAAGTCACAGATGATTTTAATTTTAATTTCAATTGATTTTGGAAATGAATTTGGGTTGAATGTTAGAGCTTTTGAAAAGGAGTTTTTAAGATAAATGTTATTTTGAATAACTTGGTAAAGTTTCCAATTTAAATAATTTAATTTGAATTTGAATTCAAAATTTGGAATTGAATTCCATGTTTGAAAATTATGGTTAAAGATGTTATAATGTATTTATATGAATTTAAACCATTTTAAAAGTATGGTTTTGAGAATTTGAATTTAACCCAAGGACTTTAACTCGTATAAATGAATCAGATTTTCCGAAATGAAAACTATTTGTTTTTAAATAATAGAAGCTTTCATATAAGGAATGAATTTCCAATTTGTGTCAAAAGAATTTCAAGTTTGAAATGAAAATGGTTTTCCGAGTTATGAATAAACCTTTGTGAAAGTTTGTTGAACTTTGTTTTGAAATTGGAAAGGTGTACCTTTTGTATAAAAGGTCGAAATGGAATTATTTTGAAAGCTATCAATTGAATCTTTGTTTTAAAGATTGGACGAGTTAATCCAAATTGAAATGGAAATCGATTTGAAAATCTATGAATAGATCTTTGTGAAACTGGGTGAACTTTGTTAATTGAATCTTTTTGTTTAAAAAGATTAAAATGGTGATTTGTTTAAACCATTTAAAGAGGAAATTTGGATAATAAGTTGTGACTTAATTGAAATTCCATTTTCTATATGTTTTTAAATATGCGCTCGTTATTCGATTTAGCCGGGAAAGGACCTTTGTGTCATATAACCCATTCCGAATAATGATACGATGTATATGGATAGCATTTGAAGACCGGTGGTGAAGACCGGATACTTTCGAAAACGAAAGGATTACCATTGAATGTCTCTGCATTGGCTGATCCCCGGTATAGAGATTTTAGCGCCCTTTGTGATGGGAAGTCCGGACGTGATTAGAAATTATCCGGATTTGCAAGGGCTTCTTTCGAAGTGCCTTCGGTTCTGTTCAAACCCAGAACAGACTTGTATGGTTGTATGTTTGACATTACACTTTGAGATATAAAGCTGATTTCTTTCAAATACATTTCTATTTGGTGGTGGAGATTTATTCTCTTAGCTTAACACCCTTCTCTGAGACGTACGAGCTCAGAGGTTATGTAGTTGAAGGTTATCAGTGATATACTCTTAATTTGGTAGTGTGGCATGCTAAGTGTTGTTGTGTGTTGGTGATCATTTGTTGATCAAAGCATGGCTTTCGTGTAAAGCGTAGCTTTGTGGACGAGACCTCATCGGACCTCACACCCCGGAAATGGTCGAAACAGGAAAGATGCGGCAAGGTTTCAGGTGTAGCTCCCCTAGGGTATGTCCATTCCTTCTGGAAAAAGGTGGTATCATGGTATGGAGCCCAGATATTTACCTGTGTGGTTGCTCCAATCTCATTTACTGTGTGGTTGTTGCTTTGTGATCGAGGCCTTGGTTAAAGGTCGCAAACGACCGGGGGTGGCATATCTCAGGTTTACTACCCGGGAAGGGGGTAACCGGCCTTGTGTTGGCAGAGAGCAGTTGTCTCTCGGGGCGTCCCTCCAAAGGCGTTCCCACGTGGCATAGGAAGTTCCTTAGCCTGACCATTTGTTGGAAAATCCAAAGAAACAATACGAGCCCTGTACGGTTTTAGTTGTAGAACCTGCCATTTAAAATGGTAGCTATAATAGGCATAGTATAATGGTACCTATGCTGGCTAAGGTTAATATTATATTTTTGAAATGTTTTCCACTATGCACTAATAAATAATATCAAAAAGAATTTTTTTGCGTAGTAAGCATGTTTGACTATCATAAGGAGAAATCTCCCCCATGTGTGTGATTGCATTGTGTGTGTGCCCGGAGGCCTTATGGTAGTTTCATTTTCCAAAAAGCATTGCGGATTTCAATGTTTAAAATTCTTTTGTTGTTTGTTTTAAAGATAAACTATTTTTGTTACTCACACCAGTCCCATGACTGACTCGGAGTTAATTGTTCCCTTCCTAAACTCTGGGTGCCCACAATTTTCCACGGTTGGGTTTTTCAGATAGTCAGGTTTAGTAGACTAGTTGGAGCTAGCTCAGTATTTTGGAGATCAGACTGACCTTGCTTACCTTTGTGGTATGTGATAGGGGGTTCTCGCTTTTTGTTTGGTGGCGAGCAGGAGACTCTTACCCCTACCTGTCCTCTTTGTGGGGTTGGTTAGCCGTAAGGTGTGACAGTCGAAAGGCTGGCCGTAAAAGCAAGGGCAGGGTACCAGTGTATGCCACGGCGGGGCTGGGATGGTTGAAAAGCCTACCAGTCGAGATTGGCCGTCACGACCGACCTTGCTTCTCTTAGTGGTACGTGATGGTGGTTCGAGCTTGATATTGGAGTTGTTGGACTCATTCTCTTTTAAAGATCATTTGGAGTATCATTTCTGTTGTTTCCACTGTAACATTATTATTTGTCTCTGATATTGTTGTATCATATTGATATCATTGTTGTATATCATTCTGGATATTGTATTCGTTGGAGTTGTATATGATATCATTCATTTCTTTCTTCCGTTGTGTTGTTATACTTAACGTGTTATAAGCTCCGGCGAGCCAGTTACGGCGTTTGAATCTGCGACATTTGAGTACACGTGAAGTACGGGTGCCGATTTTCGAAGGCCGAGTCAGGATCGTTTCATTTGGTATCAGAGCTAAGGTTGAACTTTAGCTCAGGAGTATAACACATTAAGTAACTCATTAGAGATAGGGTGAAGTATACCCTAGAATGAGTATCCCTAAGATGTCCGTCCATATGCCTCAGTAAATTCTCTTACTATTCACTGATAGTGAGTATGAGTGCAAGAAGAGGATGAGATAGAGGACAGGGGAATATGGCTATAAATGGTCAATACCCTGTAACAACAAGGAAACAATCTTTTCTCTAGCAATCTCTTTTGTTCAACATCACTTTTCAATTCTTCAATAGTTTTTGGTAGATCCAGGAAGAAGATTTGATATATTTGCATGGGACATAAACTCCAAATAGGTCAGAATTATTTGTTTGAATGAATTGGGTGCTTTGGTTGCTATAGTTGATAGGTATACTTTAGTTATAAACTGAAAGTTTTGAAATTGTATCCATATATCTATCTATTCTTTGGGTCCCAATATATTCTACGAATGGTTAGTTATCCCTTCGGACTAATCGATGCCCCTGCATACTTCGTAGATCCGGATAACCGAGTATCTTGTGAAAGGAAATTAAAAAAATTCGTTCGCATATCTATTATTGATATTCTGATTTGGTAAGCCAAATGTAGAATAGATGTTCAGTTAATTTGACGAAATATTCTTCATTTATCCTTGTGTTTCCCTAACAAATTTCGAGGACGGAATTTCTTAAGGGGGGAAACTGTAACGACCTCGGATTTTTACTAAATTTAAATTGATAATTAATTGAATTTTTGAATTAAAATTGTAAATTAATTTTTAAAATTAATTTGAGTTTCTCCAAATTCAGATAAAATATGTGTTAAATCATTCAAATTTAAATCTTGTATATATATGTGAATATATATGTATAGGTGTATACATGAGTAAATTTGAATATATATATATATATTAGATTTAAATTTAAATCTTAAATATATGGTTTAAAAATAAATATAAAAGTATAGACATTTGACACA
Source organism: Allium fistulosum (assembly GCA_030737815.1). Lineage (NCBI taxonomy): Eukaryota > Viridiplantae > Streptophyta > Magnoliopsida > Asparagales > Amaryllidaceae > Allium > Allium fistulosum. Next base: position 95,337,378 of record CM060905.1, read on the forward strand.
AATATAAAAATAAATAATTTAAAATTTAAAATTTATGGGTTATATTAGAAATAGAAATAAAACAATAAGTATTACAGTAAAATTTATAATAAATATTTAAAATAGAAACGGAAGTAAAAATAATAATAATAATAATAATTTAAGCTAAAAATAGAAATCAATATATAAAAGCTAAGTTATAAAAAAAAGAATTAGCTAAAATTTTAACAACAAAATAAAATATAGAAATTCACCTATATTTACAAAATAATAAATATATATCTCCACACTAGAAACTATGAAATTTACATAAGTATAATAAATATATAAAGTTAGAAATTAATAATTATAAGATAAATTATAAAAAAATAAAATAAATACATAAATAAATTCAAACAACTTGTTAATAAACTATATAAAATATAAAGTAAACATTAGCTAAATTTAAACAACATATTAAAATAGAAATTTATTTATATTATAAAATAATAAGACTAAAGAAAAATAGAATACATTCAAGTATGTAAACAAATCAAATTTTATGTGAATGAAAATATGAAACAAGTAATATACATTCAAGTGTGAACAAAATATGGATAAGTATGAGTAAAAGAAATAAAGATATAAATATCTATGAAGCTTATCAAGGAAGACACTAGTATATAGATAAATATAATTGTACAAGCCTAATTAATGCAAGCCATCACGTTCAATTATCTTATCCACCAAAGCTAAAGAAAATCTCTGCTAACTAGTACAAAGGAAAAAATATCACTTGTACAAATATCATCATCTCCTGTAAACTTCATTTCCTATATACATCAACAACTTTTCATTTCATTTTCGTCCATTCCAAGCTGAAAGAACTGAAGTAAATATCATCATAAAATTTAAACAAAATTCAACTAAAACAACAATACAAATTCAATTCAAACCAGAGGATCAAGTGAAGAATTTCAACTTGCAACTTTCACGACCTGTTTCAAGCATAAAAGGGATGCTCTGTTCATCATCTTTCACAGTGAGTAACATTTTTTTTTAAATTACTTAAGTATAAATATGGTTGCATGTTAATGCCTGTGTTAATTATGATTTGTGTGAATATAGATAAGTAAGTTTTTGTATATATATATATATGTATGAATGTATGATGTGTGCATGTCTGCTAATGTCTGGAACATCTCTGTGCCTGTTTTAAGCTCAGTTTTTAATTTAAATCCTCTATCTCTTGATCTAGTCATTGATATGATTTAAGTTACAAACAAAACTTGTTTGTTTGATCATAAAGTAGGTTTTAAAATTTTATGCAAGTTAAAATAAATTTAAATTTGCTCTGGAAAACCATAAGAACAGTAAAGCTTGAGTTAAGTGGAAATTTAAATATCCTGATTCTTTGATTTAAGAATATAAATCGAATACTTAAACTTAAACTTGATTTTTGAAACTGAAATCACGATTTTTAGTTTTGGGATGTCAGAGCAGTTTTGAGATGATCGAAAATTAGGTTTCGATCAAATTCCGGCGATGGGCGACGTTCTGGAGGCCAGGGTTCCGCGTGGAGGTGGAGGAGCCTACGACGATGGTGGGAAAAATGCTCAGTGATGTTCCAGTTCACCGTGGCGGCGGCGGCGAGGCTCTGAAAATTGTAAGCCTAGGTTTAACGTGGTTTTGTTTTTGGTCTCGTTTGTCGTTTGGAGTTGATCGAGTGTTGCGAGGTTTTGGGAGGTGAAAGAGGAAGTGTCGACAAAGGGTTGGTCGGGGTTCCAGATTTTCTGGTGGTCGGAGGATCGAAGACGAGGCTGTTTTCCAGGTTGAGGTGGTTTTTCTAGTTTTGGGCTTTAATGCTCGATTTTGATTTCGAGAAGATGGCGATGTTCTAATGGTCGGGGAATGGTGCGTGGGTGATCGTCGACTTGCTCGACGTAGTGGCGATGAATGGAGGTGGCCATCGGCGACGTGCACGTGCACGAGCAAGTGTTTGGTGATCTGGGTGGAAGCAGGATGAACTCGAGATTTTCTCGAGTAACTCGAGTGATTTACTCGAGAATTTCCAATGTTGACTCGAAGCATTTTTAGGGTGCTCTCGGGTCACTTCTGTTGTCACAGGTTTTAAAACCTGTCAGTGGATTTAAAATTTAAAATGAATTTAAAAATTGAAAAGCAGATTTTAAACAAAATTTTAAATCAAGTTTAAGAATAGATTCAAATCAAATTTGAATCCTAGTTTTGAAATAAAATAAAGTTTTATAAAATTTAAATTTTCTAATTTATTACCAAGATTGGATTTATGTAATTATAAGACCATTCATTTCTAACTGATGGAAATAATTAAAATAACTTTTACAGCTAAAGTTTGAGTTTGAGAATTTAATTCAGTTATTGCAATTTAAATATAATAAATGAACTTGTGTTGATTTAGTAATTGAAAATATTGTTTATATGTAAATTATTGTTTAGTAACTGAAAATGAAAGAAAGAAAGAAACAGCTAAAAATAATAATAAAGCAATTCATCTCTTTTGTTTAGTAAACTAACCAAGCCCAAATAGTCCAAGTATTAAGGTGATTAGTAGAGAGGAAATAAAACTGTATGTTTATTTCTCTCCTCGTTATTCCCTTCTGCAAAACACCAGTAAACCGCTCCCCCTTTCTTATCGAAGCTAACCTCCTAAAGGAGGAGTTTTGGCCATGTTTGGAGTCGGAGATGGTTGAATAGCTAAGAGGAAAGGTGAAAATTTGAAGCTGAAAACATCTGTCACTAGGAAAATCATAACTAATATTATCAAAATCATAAAAATATAAAATTTTGGTATGTTTTTTATAATTAATATACACACCTTCATTTAAAATTTCATGGAAAATATTTAGATTTTCTATGTTAAATTCGCAAAGCACTGAGGACAAAATTCAGGATTGTTTAGTTGATTTGGCTTAAGGTTGGTGCATGTAACTTTGAAGCTTTTTGGATACTAAGGCGAGTAATCTCACTATTTATAATTATAGTTCACTAAAAGTGGGTATGCGATTAAATGATTGGGAAAACTAGTTAATTTTGATTTCAATTCTGTGTTTGATCGATGGTTTGATTCTCTAGTTTCGTTGTCCACTGTTTTCATCAATGATATCTTTGCCAAAACTATTATAGATTGTTTGCATATGAATATATGGGTATTGCATGCAAGTATGTAAATGTTTTCATTCATATTGTTTCATCGAGATTGAGAAATCACGCTGGAATGTTCTTCAGTTGCAGTTGAAAACGTGACATGGAGCCTTACAGCTCTAGGAATTCACGTTCAGTCGACTAAACTATCTTTTCAGTCGATTGAACCAGCAAACCTAGAGTTTGTAGCTTCAGGTAGTCGATTGAACTATGGTTCAGTCTACTGAATAGGCTAACCTGGAGCATATAGCTCCAGGTAGTCGACTGAACCACTTGGTTCGGTCGACTGAACCTGAGTCTGGAGCCTTGTTTGTATTTGGAGTTTTTAGATTAACTTGCCTTTAAAATTCCATGTTTTAACTCTTATCTTGATGGCATGAATTTTGTCATAAATTGGTTTTTAAGTAGATATCAATTATATATCTGTGTGTGTGTATGGAAGATTTCAAAAGTTTTCAAAAAGGATTTTTAGAGTAATTCAATTATATTTCAACTCGATTTCTAAATCCTATTTTAATAAAACATTTTATACTATTTACGTATATACAGAAATCCCATTTTATGGATTTTCAACACTATTTTCGAAAGCAAACATTTTAGAAAAGAATTTCCAAGGCTAGTATTAATATATAAATTATTATTTCATTTGAATTAGGAATTTAATTAAATGATTTAGTAAAACAAGTGGTTTGGAACGCTTGCGTTTACTTTGTTGGTTAATTCTCAAACTTATTCGATTGCAACCCTATTTTTCTCTTGGGTGGTGTTTACAAACTTATAGTAAATATTCGAATAAACTAATGTGGTATAGGACGTACGAGCATTATATGACTAGTTACTGGTTGGAAGTAGATAGCACTTACTAAAATCAGTTTAATGACCCGTCTTCTGCTTTTATCCTTGTAAAAGTGGATCCATGGAGCTTTACGCTCATCTATTGTGCTTTACGCCCATCCATGAAACTATGAGCTTTGTGCCCATCTATGGAGCTTTATACTCATTTGTGGGGCCTTGTGCTCGTTTGTGTTTTATGGGTTTTATATCCATCCGTGGGTCCTCTAGACTATTTGATATACACCCATGTGCGGAGAATTTTACATGTTCGCCGATCTATGATAGGCACCTCCCCCTTTGTATTTTATGGATTTCAATTTGATTTCTAGATTTTTACAAGATTTGGGTTTCACCGGATAGTTGTGGAAATTACTTTTACAAGCTAACATTGATTTTATGATTTGCTGAGTAAAAATTAAGAAGGTCGGTAGAGTCACTCGATGGAAGAACGCCCTTCACTTTAGGGCTACCAACAGTCGGGTGTACTTAATACTGATGTGAGATATCACTAATCCAAGGACCCATGACGACGTGAGAGATTAGGCTTGCTTTCTTATTTGGAAAGTACTAAATGGTCCAAATTTGGAAGTAGGAGCGGTAAGGGATATCTCCAGAGGGATTTGCTTCTGGTTTGAGGTCTTAAGTGGCTAAAGGTTCTGTCTCTTTTCTAAATGGAAGTATTAAGTAACCTAGTGAGATTCCAGATAAATAAATAAGGATGTCTCTAAAGAGGGTTTACTTCAATATTGAAGACTTAAGTGGCTGAAGGGTCCGCCTCACTATCGAAAGAAGTAACCTAATGAGATGGCATATTTTTAATTGAAAAGAGAGAGTGGATATCTCGGAAAGGGTTCGCTTCAGGTCTGATGTCTTAAGTGACTATAAAGTCCTCTTCTTTCCTATAAAAGAAGTATTAAGTAGCCCAATAAGTTTTCCAAGCAATGACAGCTAGATAGTACCATCGTGGGCACGCTTCTGAAAGTATATCTTAAATGACAGGGTCTGCCTATTTTCCACTGGGAAGTATTAAGTGGCTTGGGTACAGTCTCTTACATTGCTAAAGCCGTAATAATAATTGTACAATTTAGAAGCATGGCGGTAGTTCTCCAATGATGAGGCATGCCTTAGCTAAGGTCTTATATGACCAGAGTCCGCCTATTTTCTAATAAAAAGTTCTTAAGTGGCTTGGGTATTGTTGATGTAACGACCCGACTTTCCAGGCCCGGAAAATCGAACCATTTTAGTTAAGAAGAAGAGGTAGAAGAAGAAAAATAGAAAAACAACATCAGAATCTAACCATCGCAGCGGAATAAAATATAATATATATCAACAGATCTTTACACAAATCAAAAACTATATCGGTTTATACAATACATCATCAGAATACATCATCAGAGTACATCAACATCCATAACATACAACTGAATACACAGCGGAAAAATAATAGCAAGTACGAGAGTACGTATCGTCATCCAGCTCGTCTCCTGAGCTCCACAGCATCATATCCTGAATCTGTTTATCTCGGTCTGACCCGAGCATTATATAAAACAACACCCGAGTCAGTCTGGAATACCAGCGTGAGAAAATCACACTCAAATTGATTATTAAAGTTTCAAAATCTTTTGAAAACAAAAGCATCTCGTAAGACCACGCCACAAATAAACATGTCGGGTTTTTACCTTACGATAGCTAAAACACTTTATATCAAAATCCTCTGATATTATAATAGTGTCTATTCACAAATACTTATTAAAATAGCTGAAATTGTTACATGATTAAATTCCAGCATACTAGGTATACAAACAAATACCGTACAAGGCACGTAGGGAGAATGGATTTCCAACGAATGACTAGGCACTAGGGTACCACCTGTCACAGTACGTGGCCTAGATCACAGTACCGAGGAGTACGCCCGCTCCCCTGCAACACAAAGCCGGAATCATCCCTTACTGGATAATTCCAAGTAAAATCACCCCACGGTTGGGATCAGCAACCGCAACACTAAGCCGAAATAAAAGGGACATCTAGACAGGGATGACCTTACTCTCAAGTGGGGGCTACCCACGAAGCCTTGCTGCATAACCCCTGATTTTCAGTCATTCCCGGTTGATGAGGTTCGAGGCTAAACGATACCTTTATAGCACATATCCCTTAGAATGCCCATCGTCCGCCTGACGATGTCACGAAAGCATTCGTCCATACAAGTCCGTCCCGGGTTCGAACGGAACCGAAGGCACTATTCCTACTACATCCTTTTTGGAAATATCCTCAGGATTAGTAGCGACTAGCCCTTGCACTTCACTGCTCCATCTTCGACTCTGAACACGTTACACGAAACGTACAAACCGAATCGAAGTGGTATTCGAGTCTCCAGACCTAGAATCCCGGTATACGGAAACTCGATCCCGGTCTCTTCGAAACGATCAGCGCATTTGGCCAATATTGATAGTCGGTTATTTAACTATCAATTAACATCCACAAGCAACCATCACACAATAAATAATTTCCCACATTATTTACTTGCCCAAATATCTTTCCAAGATATATTTCCAAATTTTCAAACTCCTTTTGAAAACAATTTCAAACAGTTTCCGCTTACGGAATACATTTCCCAAATAATTATTTCTCTGAAACACCAAGTACAAAATACTTTAGATTTTAAAATAATTTAAAAGCACTTTACTATAAATATACTTTATAATATTGAAATTTAAAAACTACTTTAATACTTTAACAAAATATATACTTAAGGACTATTTAAAATGAAACCACTTTTCAAATATAAACTAAATTTCTCTTTTTAAAACATAATACCAAATCATTTTTATATAATTACTACAATAATAGATTTTTGAAAATACTACTTTAGGCCTTAACATTTAGAAATAATAGATTTTCTAAAATATGCTTTTAAAATCACAATTAGAACTTTTAACTTATATTAAAAATTTCTTTGAAACGTACTTGGCTATCCAGAGAAATACACTTCTCATTTCCATCTTCTAAAAGTAAATCACACTTATTTTTAAACCAATTCATATCCCTTTATAAATTCCCTCCTTGAATTTATATTTTCAAATATCCACTGATATTTTATTTTACTTTATAAACCCAGTTTATATCTCCAAAATCTCATTTCTCCTTTAAAAATCCAAGTTTTTAAACACTTAAATCAATTTCCAATTGATTTCCATTTTACTTCACCTTGAAATAAATTTCCCCATTTACTTTAATTATTTCAAATACATTAACTTTTATCTTTTATTTCTTTATTATGCGTTAAAACCTTTTTAACTAAAATACCAATTTCGGATTTCCAAACTTCTTCAATTAATATTTTAATTAAATTAAATCTTTAAATTCAATAAAATCAATCCTTTTATATTTTAGATAATATCACTTTAGTTAAAGATTTATTTCTTCCCTGTTAAATTCAAAATCCTCTTTTCCCATATTTGTTCGAATTAAGGAATTTCTTTATTTCTTTTACAATTCCTTATTTAATTTATTCGAATTCACTAGAATTATTTAACTTGAATTTTACTCTTTTATTTCTTTCCAAAAATCCAATTTAATTTCTTTTGATAACTCATTATACTGGGAAATTCAATCCAACCAGATTATCCAATATAAATCATCACAGGATATCAACAAACATATCACAGAATATTTAAACAAAATTAAATATTTTGAGGAATCCAGTTGGATCCCTCCAACCTGTTTCCCTGCATCCACAGACGTTAGCACAATACCAATTCCACTTCAAGGTGGAATATCGCGGTATATGGGTTTTATAAAATCATCCGCTATTATGCGGCGCATAGGGTCTCATCCACTATATAATGTGGGAATATCAACAACTCCAATATATACATATGCCAATATATATATATATATATTGGTATATACTACTGTATATAATATAGCACATCAATCAATGCAATCATCCAATCAATTATTTAAATTTAACCATTTAAATTTAACTGAGTGAGATTAACTCACCTTTGTTTTTATTTTGCCATCCATTACCATTTATTTTCATCCTCGTTTGTTTCCTTTCAGATGTCGACCTTGAAAAACAATTTATATGATTTATCAACATTGAACTATTCGAATAGTAAATTACCATTTAACAAATTTAATTACCCAATAATTTAATTTAAACTATTTCTTTTTAAATAAAATACTTGTAGTGACACAAAAATTAAATAGATTTATTTAAACAGATTAATCTCCATTTGATAAATTTAATTAATATTCCAACAAGACGAATAATTCAATTTCCACTTAAAAATTTAGCTTTAACTACTACTTTAATTCTAAACTAGAAATTTTTAAATTTTTAACTGATAATTTTCCAGTAAATGAAAATAACTTCTTTTTTCCATCTTACTGTAAAATCAACGATGTGATAAATATATATATTTGTAAAACTCAGTAAAGATAAAATCTGATAAATTTCTGCTAATAAATTTCATTACCTACACTACTTCGTCCCGTGTGTTGTCTCCGGCGCAACGTCGTCACCGAACACTGCAGTTTCGCCGTGACTCCCCAATTGATCGCGAACCACTCGCGCTACTCCAAACCGAGCCCTACCCGAAGTCGATCAACCACGTGACATCACACCACCATCGCGTCACTGATCTCCATCACCGACCTGCTCCTCGACATCACGTGAAATAGAGCCCCCGCGGTTCGCCGTCCCCTCACCACAAACCCTAGTCGCGAGGCCATCCTCCCTCCTATCGCGAGCCGCCGCGACCTAAGTTCACCAAGTCGTCGCCCTCGCTGGCTTGCGTCCACGCGAGCAACCCGCGCGCGACATCCCTCCCAAAATCTAAGTTCAAATTCGATTTTTATTTTATAAAATAGTGTTCGAATGAACTGAAGAAGAGGGCTCGATTTCGTGAAACATGCTAAGAGGAAGAGGGAGAGTGTCGTTTTGAAATGAATTAAAAGAGGGGAGACGAGTTCAGCCATGAATTGTTCGGCCATTGTTGATTTATTTTTGAGTTGTGAAATTATTTTGAACGGGAAAAGAAAGAAAGAAATATCGATTCAAAGAGGCTTCTCGAGTACGCGTGGGAAATATCTCTGACAATGTACCTTTAAAATTTTAAATTATTATAAAACTTCAAACCGTCTCGTTGCATAACGCGAAATTCCAAACTCCAAATCAAACATTCCAACAGACATCTACAGGGTTTTACCTGTATCCCGAACACGATGGAACACGTTTCGAAGGTTAATTTGATCGTATGTACGAGTCACGGAAGTAAACGATCAATTTCAATTTTATTACCTTCAGTATTATTAATATGAATTTTACAAGCTTTCAAATTACTTTTAACAGCTTAAAATTCAGATTTCACATTTTTACCCGATTCAAATTGTTTAATTCCATAATTTAATTATCAAATAAATAGTGGTATTTTAAATTCTAGTTAATAATTAACTTTTGAATATTTAAAATCAATTAAATATCCAATTTCAAATGCTCAAAAATTCCGGGTCGTCACATTCCTCCCCCCTTAAAAGAATTTCGTCCCCGAAATTACTAGTTAAGAGGAATGATTCAATCCCCCTTAACTATTTCCCAAATTCAAACAGTTTTAACAATACCCAAACAATCTTTTATTAATGATACTCTAATCATCTTTTAACTTCCCAAACTTATTCATACGTTCAACCCATACTTATCCATTCAAATTTAAATTTGAATTCAAATTTTGAATTATCAAAATTTTCCAAAATTTTTCTAACTCTCTAAATTTCCGAAAAATTTCGCCAGCGTCTCCTTTGCGCGGCTAGCTCGGTACTACTACAAAATGGCTCTACGGCCTCCCAATCTCAAAAAGAAAACAAAAAGCCAAGTGGCTGGATCCAAAACCCAATCAAATTTCATATAGAAATTCAAATACATACCTTTTGTCGGGCCATTAAATTTTATCTTCTAAAATCAAAAATCCCAATTATCCATTGCTTTTATACACCTGTATATCCTACTAAGCAATAATATTCAATCACAATTCCAAAGTCATTTTATACTTTCCTTTACAAATTTTCAATATTTGTTTTACTTAAGCCCGTACGATGCACATATATCATCCGTACGCAATATCACATTCGATCGCTCAATCGATCACACAATTCCACTTCCGAACTAGTATTGTCCACCCGACTTCCTAGTGCGGACTCAGATCTGGTTTCTCGATCAGAAACCGTCATTCTCCTTGCATAGCCACCAACTATGATAGAGAATATCCAGAATCAATCAACAATCCATATCCAGGCTCGCCGTCGAAAATCGAGTGAAAAATCTTAATTCGGATCGATAAAACTATCTCGAAATTCTGTGTTCGACATCTGAACCAAATAGCTATGCGAATAAAATAATATACGTACATCTTACGTATAAATTCCAATTGATTACCAATTTTATCAATTCTCTTTTATTCACATTCCTTTTTGATTGTTATCCCTTTATTCACAACTATCTCATTTCACAACTTCATTTTAATCTCCATTCAACTATTCACTTAGTATATATATATTTTTTCCATTCCAAAATTACTAAGTATATTTCCAATACCAATTTTCTTAAGAATTTCATTCTTCAATTCTTAAGTTCAATATAAATTTTCTTATATTTATTTACTGCTTCACCATTGAAGTGTATATATTCAAATCGAATTCCAATTTCATATGAATTCCTACTTATTTCAATTTACTACTTCATTTCAAATATAAATACTTATTCCACATTTTCATTCAGATTTCCATTTCCACTTTTTTTTTCTTAAATTCAATTCATCTCCAACTTCCAAAAATTGAATTTTATTTAGCTCGAAAACAATCCAGGTTAATTCATTCAATAACCATTTCTCAACTTATTTAAACCACTCCTAGTTCAGTTTCCATTCAACATTTACTTAAGTCAATAACTTAAGTTTATTTTCCATTCAACCAACCCTTTAAAGTTTTATTTCCATCTTTCATTTGATTCTTATTTAATCAAATTCCATCCATTTATTTATTTAATATAATTGGTTTATTCACTCAATCATTATGAATTTTATTTTCCATACTCAATTCATCTGGAATTATTTTATTAATAACCAGGTCATTTCCAATTTATTTTCACTTATTTGGACTTCATTCGTAATTCAAACCATCACTATTTTAATCCAATTTCATTAACTCGCAATTCAATTCCATTAACTAATTTATTATCTAATTAGTTCCTCTGCTGGTTAAAATTAAATACTTGCTTTTTAAATCCCAAATATCACTTCACTTAATCATCTTAAGTTCAATTTATTTTATAATTCAAGTTTGGATTTATTTAAAAATTAAGATTGCTCATCTTAGTCGTTTCCATTTGATATTACAATTTCAAATTATAACTCTTAATGGTTCAAAGAAATGAATTCCCATTTATGACTTACAATTTCATTTCTATTCATAAGTTTTAACTTACTTACTTAAGATCTAGGACTATTCATTTAAGTCCATTTTCATCTTTATAATCAATTTTCAAATTATTACACTTAAGAACCTAAGAATATGAATTTATTTACACAATTATGAGCATTTTACATTACCTTTATATCCAATTCAATTCAACTTCAACTTATTTACATTTAATTCAATTCCAATTCTCAATTTTATTTAACTTATCTTAAGTTAAATTCAAATATATTTTATTCACCTTCATATACTCGAATTAAATTTTAATTCCAGGATAAAATTTTCATACAAGTTTTACAATTCATTCACCTTCAAGTTCTCTAACTCTTTTATCTACCAACTTATATTACTCATTGAGTTATTTTCATCTCATAATTATAATCCCAGAGTTAAACTTTCATTCCCTTCTTATTTCAATCAACTTCATTCTATACTTTATATTGTTGATTCATTTAAATTTCCACATTTATATTTTAAATAGAATTCCCAGAATCCAATTTCCCGGTTTTATTACAAAAACCATTTTGAATCCATAAATAACTCATACACCTCTGGTATATCACATCAAAGCCCAATTTTCAAAACAATCTGCTTTTACCAAACAATTTTCCCTTTGAATTTCAAAACCAACCCAGTTCACAACCACTTCCAGTTTAAAACAGTTTGGTAGCAATTTCTCTTTGGAAACTCGAAAATAGACATCGATGATGCTGCAGTCATCACCGAAATTATTTTCCAGCGACCGAAAGAGAATTTAATGCTTTTATCACTTTAAAACTTTTCAAACATTTTTAAATTCCAAATCCCACCAGATTTCAATTCAATTTCAAAAATATTTATGAAATAATATCACCATTATTTCCCCAAAACCTTTAAACTATTTTTAAAATCCAAAGGAATTTAAACCTTTCTCAAAACTTCAAATTCAAAATCCATTCAATTTTATATCCAAACATTACTCTGGAATTCTATCACATTTTATTTCAAGTTATAAGTCACATTTACAATTTACATTTACAAACTTCATTTGTTTATGAATTTATCTCATTTGATTATAAATCACATTTGTAATTCACATTTGTATATAAAGTTTATCTCAATTTATAAATTCATTTATAGTCTATATTTCAATTTTCTACTCAATAATGAGACTAACTCATTATTGTCATTTTCTAACAACCAAGCATCCAAATATATAACTATAGTAAATTTCAAAAAAAATTATTTCTTTCATATACAAAAATAATTTGGGCAAAATTATTTCATTTACCCTATTTAAAATAATACTGTGTCAAACTGTTCTATTCAAGTGTTTAGAAACCCCTTCGATACAGTTGTCCAGACTATGCCGACGAAGGTTCATATGCCACTCAATAAATCAACCAACACAATATAAAACCATTTTATATTCACTAACAAATACGCGCTCATATCTATTAATACTCTCAAAATTCCCACCAGAGCCAAGGTTATCGCTAGCCTAAGCTCTGATACCACTGTAACGACCCGACTTTCCAGGCCGGGAAAATCGAACCATTTTAGTTAAGAAGAAGAGGTAGAAGAAGAAAAATAGAAAAACAACATCAGAATCTAACCATCGCAGCGGAATAAAATATAATATATATCAACAGATCTTTACACAAATCAAAAACTATATCGGTTTATACAATACATCATCAGAATACATCATCAGAGTACATCAACATCCATAACATACAACTGAATACACAGCGGAAAAATAATAGCAAGTACGAGAGTACGTATCGTCATCCAGCTCGTCTCCTGAGCTCCACAGCATCATATCCTGAATCTGTTTATCTCGGTCTGACCCGAGCATTATATAAAACAACACCCGAGTCAGTCTGGAATACCAGCATGAGAAAATCACACTCAAATTGATTATTAAAGTTTCAAAATCTTTTGAAAACAAAAGCATCTCGTAAGACCACGCCACAAATAAACATGTCGGGTTTTTACCTTACGATAGCTAAAACACTTTATATCAAAATCCTCTGATATTATAATAGTGTCTATTCACAAATACTTATTAAAATAGCTGAAATTGTTACATGATTAAATTCCAGCATACTAGGTATACAAACAAATACCGTACAAGGCACGTAGGGAGAATGGATTTCCAACGAATGACTAGGCACTGGGGTACCACCTGTCACAGTACGTGGCCTAGATCACAGTACCGAGGAGTACGCCCGCTCCCCTGCAACACAAAGCCGGAATCATCCCTTACTGGATAATTCCAAGTAAAATCACCCCACGGTTGGGATCAGCAACCGCAACACTAAGCCGAAATAAAAGGGACATCTAGACAGGGATGACCTTACTCTCAAGTGGGGGCTACCCACGAAGCCTTGCTGCATAACCCCTGATTTTCAGTCATTCCCGGTTGATGAGGTTCGAGGCTAAACGATACCTTTATAGCACATATCCCTTAGAATGCCCATCGTCCGCCTGACGATGTCACGAAAGCATTCGTCCATACAAGTCCGTCCCGGGTTCGAACGGAACCGAAGGCACTATTCCTACTACATCCATTTTGGAAATATCCTCAGGATTAGTAGCGACTAGCCCTTGCACTTCACTGCTCCATCTTCGACTCTGAACACGTTACACGAAACGTACAAACCGAATCGAAGTGGTATTCGAGTCTCCAGACCTAGAATCCCGGTATACGGAAACTCGATCCCGGTCTCTTCGAAACGATCAGCGCATTTGGCCAATATTGATAGTCGGTTATTTAACTATCAATTAACATCCACAAGCAACCATCACACAATAAATAATTTCCCACATTATTTACTTGCCCAAATATCTTTCCAAGATATATTTCCAAATTTTCAAACTCCTTTTGAAAACAATTTCAAACAGTTTCCGCTTACGGAATACATTTCCCAAATAATTATTTCTCTGAAACACCAAGTACAAAATACTTTAGATTTTAAAATAATTTAAAAGCACTTTACTATAAATATACTTTATAATATTGAAATTTAAAAACTACTTTAATACTTTAACAAAATATATACTTAAGGACTATTTAAAATGAAACCACTTTTCAAATATAAACTAAATTTCTCTTTTTAAAACATAATACCAAATCATTTTTATATAATTACTACAATAATAGATTTTTGAAAATACTACTTTAGGCCTTAACATTTAGAAATAATAGATTTTCTAAAATATGCTTTTAAAATCACAATTAGAACTTTTAACTTATATTAAAAATTTCTTTGAAACGTACTTGGCTATCCAGAGAAATACACTTCTCATTTCCATCTTCTAAAAGTAAATCACACTTATTTTTAAACCAATTCATATCCCTTTATAAATTCCCTCCTTGAATTTATATTTTCAAATATCCACTGATATTTTATTTTACTTTATAAACCCAGTTTATATCTCCAAAATCTCATTTCTCCTTTAAAAATCCAAGTTTTTAAACACTTAAATCAATTTCCAATTGATTTCCATTTTACTTCACCTTGAAATAAATTTCCCCATTTACTTTAATTATTTCAAATACATTAACTTTTATCTTTTATTTCTTTATTATGCGTTAAAACCTTTTTAACTAAAATACCAATTTCGGATTTCCAAACTTCTTCAATTAATATTTTAATTAAATTAAATCTTTAAATTCAATAAAATCAATCCTTTTATATTTTAGATAATATCACTTTAGTTAAAGATTTATTTCTTCCCTGTTAAATTCAAAATCCTCTTTTCCCATATTTGTTCGAATTAAGGAATTTCTTTATTTCTTTTACAATTCCTTATTTAATTTATTCGAATTCACTAGAATTATTTAACTTGAATTTTACTCTTTTATTTCTTTCCAAAAATCCAATTCAATTTCTTTTGATAACTCATTATACTGGGAAATTCAATCCAACCAGATTATCCAATATAAATCATCACAGGATATCAACAAACATATCACAGAATATTTAAACAAAATTAAATATTTTGAGGAATCCAGTTGGATCCCTCCAACCTGTTTCCCTGCATCCACAGACGTTAGCACAATACCAATTCCACTTCAAGGTGGAATATCGCGGTATATGGGTTTTATAAAATCATCCGCTATTATGCGGCGCATAGGGTCTCATCCACTATATAATATGGGAATATCAACAACTCCAATATATACATATGCCAATATATATATATATATTGGTATATACTACTGTATATAATATAGCACATCAATCAATGCAATCATCCAATCAATTATTTAAATTTAACCATTTAAATTTAACTGAGTGAGATTAACTCACCTTTGTTTTTATTTTGCCATCCATTACCATTTATTTTCATCCTCGTTTGTTTCCTTTCAGATGTCGACCTTGAAAAACAATTTATATGATTTATCAACATTGAACTATTCGAATAGTAAATTACCATTTAACAAATTTAATTACCCAATAATTTAATTTAAACTATTTCTTTTTAAATAAAATACTTGTAGTGACACAAAAATTAAATAGATTTATTTAAACAGATTAATCTCCATTTGATAAATTTAATTAATATTCCAACAAGACGAATAATTCAATTTCCACTTAAAAATTTAGCTTTAACTACTACTTTAATTCTAAACTAGAAATTTTTAAATTTTTAACTGATAATTTTCCAGTAAATGAAAATAACTTCTTTTTTCCATCTTACTGTAAAATCAACGATGTGATAAATATATATATTTGTAAAACTCAGTAAAGATAAAATCTGATAAATTTCTGCTAATAAATTTCATTACCTACACTACTTCGTCCCGTGTGTTGTCTCGGGCGCAACGTCGTCACCGAACACTGCAGTTTCGCCGTGACTCCCCAATTGATCGCGAACCACTCGCGCTACTCCAAACCGAGCCCTACCCGAAGTCGATCAACCACGTGACATCACACCACCATCGCGTCACTGATCTCCATCACCGACCTGCTCCTCGACATCACGTGAAATAGAGCCCCCGCGGTTCGCCGTCCCCTCAC
Organism: Allium fistulosum; assembly: GCA_030737815.1. Lineage (NCBI taxonomy): Eukaryota > Viridiplantae > Streptophyta > Magnoliopsida > Asparagales > Amaryllidaceae > Allium > Allium fistulosum. The sequence goes on from CM060905.1 coordinate 95,353,835, forward strand.
CACAAACCCTAGTCGCGAGGCCATCCTCCCTCCTATCGCGAGCCGCCGCGACCTAAGTTCACCAAGTCGTCGCCCTCGCTGGCTTGCGTCCACGCGAGCAACCCGCGCGCGACATCCCTCCCAAAATCGAATTTCAAATTCGATTTTTATTTTATAAAATAGTGTTCGAATGAACTGAAGAAGAGGGCTCGATTTCGTGAAACATGCTAAGAGGAAGAGGGAGAGTGTCGTTTTGAAATGAATTAAAAGAGGGGAGACGAGTTCAGCCATGAATTGTTCGGCCATTGTTGATTTATTTTTGAGTTGTGAAATTATTTTGAACGGGAAAAGAAAGAAATATCGATTCAAAGAGGCTTCTCGAGTACGCGTGGGAAATATCTCTGACAATGTACCTTTAAAATTTTAAATTATTATAAAACTTCAAACCGTCTCGTTGCATAACGCGAAATTCCAAACTCCAAATCAAACATTCCAACAGACATCTACAGGGTTTTACCTGTATCCCGAACACGATGGAACACGTTTCGAAGGTTAATTTGATCGTATGTACGAGTCACGGAAGTAAACGATCAATTTCAATTTTATTACCTTCAGTATTATTAATATGAATTTTACAAGCTTTCAAATTACTTTTAACAGCTTAAAATTCAGATTTCACATTTTTACCCGATTCAAATTGTTTAATTCCATAATTTAATTATCAAATAAATAGTGGTATTTGAAATTCTAGTTAATAATTAACTTTTGAATATTTAAAATCAATTAAATATCCAATTTCAAATGCTCAAAAATTCCGGGTCGTCACAGTTGATTACATGACTATGTTTTTATCAGCGATAGACGTTGTAATAGTTGGATATTATATGTCGGAAGCCTTAAATAGTGGTTTGAGATCTTGTAGCTAGGACCCACCGACCATTGACTACATTTTTAGGAAACCACCTTCGGAATAGGTCTTAAACGACGAGGACTGCTCAATTAAGGTCATAAATGACAGAATCTACCTATTTTCTTTCAAAAGTATTATAGAAGCCCACTTCATATTTTGAAGTATTAATTGGTAATAGGTTGGAAGTATTGGTTGGTTGATATGGCTTCATTAGTATTTCGTACCTAGGGAAGGGGTAGGTAAGTAATCGTGTATGAAATGTAAGGTTAGATTAGAATTGTTAACCTTGATGGACGTAACAAGTAAATGGAAACCTATCGGTATAAGTTTATGTTATGGATAATTTATATTTTTCCAGTCACCAAAACATTGTTCTGACCCTCTTCCTCATTACAATCCACGGGATAGATTTAGAGGGACGGGTCATTGAAGCGGGATGTGCTTTGTTGTTGGAGATTCTTCTTTCTCTCATACTCGATGTTGATATGAAAATCTGCTATCTAAGGAATACCATTAATTCTATGTTAGTAGTCATAATCAGTATCCTTATCCTATTATTGTTTTCGCTGTGAATTCTGATTTCTATCAATCTCTAATAAATCTCGTGCTTATTTGCAGGTACCAAATCCAACGATATGTCCTTTGATTGACTTGGGTTTCAATTTTTATCGAAATTTAAGCTCATTAAGGTATGGGTTGTTACATTTGGTATTAGAACACTAGTTTAGTAGATCAGAGGGGTTAGGATAAATTAAGAGAATGTATTCGTACTTTCTTATCTAGTGATATTATATTTTTATACTAAATTCTAAGAATTTCGACTATAGAAATAGTTGTAGTCCCATTCTGAAGGAGTGGGCAAAGCAAATATGAGTTGGAAATAACTTAGAGCTAAGATTTTCACATGGACTCCGAAGTACCCCACGGAATTCTATCGATGCGTAAAGCACCGTTAATGAAGAGCATGTGTATGACATATGGCTAAATCCCGGAGACTAGACGTGTTCGACTTGATGGTTGAGATTCTAGCTACTTTGTGATTTTGGATTTGGAGTTCCAATCGGAGACACACAATTATTCTAGATGGATGGGGAATAAGATTTTGTATGTCGCAATTGTCAAGAAGCAAGTTTTTGCTAAGGTGCATTCATTGATCACCTATTTGATGGAAAACTGGATTTTTATTTGAATAATTAATGCAATTCCTTAGTCTACAACCTATGAGAGAAGAGAATTTGTATAACGTATATTTTGGAAATGCCTTAGATTATTGAAAAAGGGATTTTCAAAGGATTTCTTTTCCCAATGATTTATTTTGTTTTTTTGGGAACTTTTGAAATTTTAATTTTCAAAGAAACACTTATACCACTAGGTTGGTCGTGTTAAGAAATTTTTGGTTTATAAAAGATTAATTCTTTAAATCCTTAAATATTTATATGAATATAGTAGTAAAGGCTTGATATTGATTTTTGGCAAGAAAATAGTTTTCAAATTTGGTAAATTTGTGTTTTAAAAAGGTTTTTGGAAACACTGAAATATCTGTATATATAAGTTTGATTTTAAAGGTAAGTTTTGGTATGAAATAGTTTCTGTTATTTAGGAACAAGTATAAAGGAGCATAGACATAGCTCGGTGATTTTTCGGTTTATAAAATCAAGGTTTTTATATTTTCTCTCTTTAAGATATGGATGAAATAGGAATACATCAACTTTATTGGGGTATGTAGTTGAAGTATTGTTAAAACCACTAGCTATTGGAAGAAATATTTCAGTGTGAAGTAGGCATGAAATAGCAGCTGAAATATTTTGGGGTTTTTGAAAGTGTTGTTGGTCGCAACAGTTTTGCTGAGGCTATTGTAGTCTTGCCAAGGAGGGGTCTACATTATAAGGTAGATACCGTCATGTGGAAGATGGAATTTTTCTGGATGGGTTAAGTTGAAGATGATGTGTGGAATGGTCATTAGAATAGTATTAATTTAACCGACCCTATTAGGTCCAGGTTCAGGCCGTGCCCAAATCTGGGCAAGCGATCGACCTGTTGACCTAATAGCAGTCGATTGATAAAAGGATTCATGCGGAGCCCGAACCTGAATGTGACTATAAGTCGCATCCAAACCTTCAGCCGCCGCACCCCACCTCACTCTCTTTCTCATTTTCAATTATTTTTAGTCGAACCCATTTCCACTGCCCTTTCCTCCACTTAACCGAAGCCTCTCTCCTCCATTCTTCTACCAACCGACGCCAAAATCCTTGCGGGTTAGATCTTGCCCCAATATTACTTCGGATCTAAACCATTGTCTCCCTTTTTCAACTACCTCTCTGCCCATGGCACTGCCACGCACTAGAGGCTCTTCCTCTAGTCATATCGGCCTCACTCCGTAAGAAGCCGCTTGGCTTGACTAGAGAGAGCAGAAGATCGCCACCTATTTTAGAACAGTGGACTTCGATTTCCTTCACGGGCGAATAGTGAAGTTCGAAGATTTCGCCGCTCTTGGGCTAGAAGAGATTTTCATCGTGGCAGGACTTGCACCGATCTTCCGCTTCAAGATTTATGAGTAGGAATATTACTCGTGCTAGGTCCGTCTTTTTGATTCATAGATGGCGCAAATTTTCGATATGGAAACAGTTACAATGAGTCTGAGGTGAAGGGAGCTCGGATTGAGATGTCAGATGACGACCTTGCCGAAATTTTGAAGATATCTGCAGTAGGTGCAGAGTTGGACGACATTGAGATGTCCGATATTGAGATTCTACAATAGATCTTTTTTGGGAATGTCGATGAGTGGAGGATCGATAATTTATGACCGGTGGCCCATCTCATCTTGCGCATCATTCAGCACGATATCATTCTGAAGACGGGGACCCTTAACCAGATTTACACCTCAATGCGAAAAAGCTGCCTATGCTATAATTGGCGGCATAGCCGTCAATTGGGCTCGTATCTTGATGCTTCATATGATCAATCAGGGAGTTGGTACCCCGAGGACTAACTTTCCATATTTTCACTTACTCACTCGAGTGTTTAGGCATTAGAAGGTAAATTTGAGCGAAGGGGTAGTAGTGAGGAAGGTCCCTAACGCCATCGACCAGAGCACCATGAAGAGGATGGATATTAGTTTACCGCTTGCTGCACCACCTCTACCACCACCAGAATTGCAGCTTCAGCAGCAGGGGATAACACAGGGCACCGAGGAATACACAAGTCTTGAGGTTGCTACTATTCGTCAAGTTCAAGCGGAGGTCCGAGAGATTAGGATGGAGCAGCAGTGCCAAGGGCATGAGATTGGGTGCATAGCCACCATGCTACGACTATTCCACGTTCGCGGCAATGGCTCGAGCTCCAACCGTGGACCAAGACCTTCTCATAGTTCTTAGGCAGTGCTATTATTTAGAATTGTTGAAAAATTTATTTCCAGCATTTATTCTTTTCTTTTGGGTTGTTGGGTTGTAAAACTGTTAGTTATCTCTTATAAAAGGCACGCACGATATTACGTGTTTCCATTCATTTTCTGTGTTATTGTTTCTGAATATGCGAACCGCTCATATATATATATATGTATATTCATAATAGAGATATAATATAAATATGGGAATCTCATAAGGACACTTAACTAACAATAAAACAATATAAGACCAGAAATTTAGAATAGTTGGAAATTTTAGCTAAGGAAATAATAAAGTTGTTTCAATAGCACAGGTCATTGCTCATGTTCGTTAAAAGCTAAATTTTTTTAATAATAGATGCATTGACATTTTTTTTAAAAAGGTCAAATTTTGGGGTAAAATTAGTTATAGAATTTTGGAACTTGGTTTATGCATTTAGTGCATAACCAACTTCTGAATACGCTGAAATTGTGGCTCAATTTATCAAAATTTTCCCTTGATTTAAAAGTTCCCTTTTGAAAAAAAAGTAAGAAAAAGTGTTATGTTTTAGTTATTTTTGATTCTTAAATTATATCTAGAGTTTTTCGTTTAAAATCTTATTTCAAGGGAAAATGTACGTGTAAACATTTTGGGATTTTATTTTCCACGTAAAAATTTTAAAACTGAGACAGGTTTTTTTATTTTGTGAAAACTTTGATTTTGAAGGCCATATGTTAGCGTAAGGAAGTAAATAGAGTCAGAATTTGTGAATTTAGCAATGCATTAGAGTCAACGATGCGATAAATGCAAGCGATAATATGGGAAAAGGTATTTTAGCCATGGGATTTCTATTTCGATATCTTATCGATGACGTACGCAAGTCTATTTTTAGACTTAATTCTGTTTTTAGAGCTTGAAAATAAGCATCCTTATGTGTTTTATCCGTGGAAAATTTAGAGTAAATCCAGGGCAATGAGGAAATTTCCACTGTACTACGAGAATAGGAAGATTGTACTATGGAAAGAATGTTAAATTCTCCATCTAAATTCCTTTTTCCAACATAGGAGTAAAGTTTATGAAGCAATATTCTGATGCATTAGATTATTGGATGGAAGGAAGTGGATGCAAAATTGGTTGCTTTATACTTCTATTTGTAGGAATATGTAGGAATATGGGCGGTTTTGGTTGAAAAGATTTTTTCAAAAAGCTTAATACATGTAGATTTTCCAGTATATACGTAGGTTGTTTGCATCATGTTTTCAAAAATGTTTTGAAAAGAAATACATTCATATAGGGGGATCCGATTTACAATCATTTTGCATACATATTTTCTGTTTTGTGATATAGTTACACATTATGCACTTATGCATGTTTGGTTGTAAAATTGTTATACACTCATTAGTGGTGTAGTTTAGGATAATTAGGAGCCAAAACTTTGACTTAGTCATTGGTGAAATTTCGATGATGAAATTCTTCTTAAGGGGGGAAGAATGTAACACCCCGTAATATGGCATAGTTATTTAATTAGTTAGTTAGTTAATTAGGCTCCAAAAATGGAATTTGTGCAAACGATGGAATTTAACCATGAAACTTGCACATTGCATTCATGGCGAAATTCTGAGCAATTTTCAAATTTGGAGTTTTGCGATCGAAGTCCAAACGAGAAGTTACGGACGAAAAACTAATTCAGAATGAAAATAATTAAATAAAAAGAACTTAACGTTTTTATATCAATTACCCGGGCCCACATGCCGACCTGTTATAGAGGACGGTCGACACCTAGTGGTCGACCGGTCGACTGGTGGCGACCTAGGGGATCCAATAAACCTAGGCCACAATGGCTGGATATAATATATTTCTATCTAACTGTTCTAGTTATTCTAGCGCCTATAAATTCAGGCCTAATCCTCCCTTCTCCTCTCATATTTTTTTGAAGGCAGTAGTGAAGCTTTGTCATTTCTAATTTCCATTTTCTTTTTAAATTATAGAGATAAGATATTTATATTTATATTCATACAAAACGGAGAAGAGCATAAATCTAATAAAAAGGAGAAGAGGAGAGAATCAACCATATGTGTATTTGAGGTAATTTATATATTTATACATATTTGTATCTATTTTCTCTTCTAATCCCAAATTTCTTCTCATATCTATAATTCTAATATATATATACACCCTTTTATACATATCTCTTGGATTAAAAAGTATTTGAATATGAATAAAAGGTTCTACTTCAGATCTGGAGATTTGTATCATTTTTAAAAGGTGAGTGGGAAATTTTACAGACTGTTATAATATGAAAATTATGCCATTGGTGTTTGTTTGATTTTTATGTTAATTGGATAATTGTATATGAGTTGTAGGCAACAAATTGAATACAATCTAAATATAATAAATATTGCATACATATTCTTATTTATGAATTGATATAGAATTGTATATAACCTGATTTGGAAATCAGTCCCAAAAGTATGAATTTAGAATATTGATTCAAATGAAATTTATTCCAGATCTGAAATGCGTTGTATAATAGTGTTATAAATTTCGATTAGTACCTTAATTTTGTTAGAATATAAATGTTACTATATTTGAAATTGTTGAAATTTAGATCCATTTAATATTTGTAAATTAGTTTGATTTCTTTACCTTTTAGAAAGATACAATGTTTGATCTAACAAGGAATAGATACAAATAAAAAGAGAAAGAGATGTGTTAATTATGAATTCATTGTAGTTTACAGTGTCTATTTCAGTAATAAAAAAATTATTATTCCTTATAATTTCAGATGATGTAATCTTTTATATTTTGAAGTTAAATCTTTTGTTTAAAACTAATTTATGGAAATTATAGCGGATAATCCTTTTAGATATGATTCCAATAATTAACATGGAAAAGTATATTCTAGAGAAGATTTATGAATAGAATATATTTGATAAAAGTAAATATTTGTATGTAATTACTGCACTTATAATAATTAAATAAAAAGCTAATAATGACGCTCGCACGTCATATTCACATTTAGGATAATTAACAAATGGAAAAAAAATTAAAAGTTTGTAACTCCATAAAATGGTAATAAATATGGGAGTTGCAATAAATTGATAAGGTAAATGGATTAATGAGACTGATAGAAGTGTAATAGATATAAAAGGTTACTAATTTGAAATTAGTAATCATACATAAATGTCTTAGGAAATGCCCTTTAGGATTTTATGGACAAATTGACATTTATGAGCATTAAGCAAGGATTTATGGGTAGATAAATATTTAAGGTAAATCTTATTACCATAAATAAAAAGGTAATTAGTAAACCAAGTCCAATGTCTACCTAAGATAATAAATAAAAACTTTGGATGGTTAATTGGACTTAATAGTTTAGTGATGCGAGGCCAGTAGAGTCACTCGACGGAAGAATGTCCTTCACTTTGAGGGTACCAGCAGTTAGGTGTACTTAATACTGATGTGAGATATCACTAATCCTAGGACTCATGATGACGTGAGATATTGGGCTTGCTTTCTTAATTGAAAAGTAGTAAACGATCAAAATTTGGAATTAGGAGCGTTGAGGGATATCTCCATAGGGGCTGGTTTGATGTCGTATGTAGCTGAAGGGTCCGCCACTCTCCTAAAAGGAAGTATTAAGTAATCTAGTGAGATTCCAAATAAATAAATATGTCTCTAAAAAGGGTTTGCTTCAGTGTTGAGGTCTTAAGTGGCTGAATTGTCCGTCTCCTTACTGAAAGAAGTAACCTAATGATATGGCATATTTATAATTAAAGAATGAGAGTATATATCTTAGGAAGGGTTTGCTTTAGGTTTGGGGTCTTAAGTGACTATAAAGTCCCCCTCTTTCCTACAAAAGAAGTATCAAGCAGCCCAATGAGATTTCCAAGCAATGGCAGCTAGACAGTACCATCAGAAGCACACTTAGGTCTTAAATGACGGGGTCTGCCTATTTCCACTGAGAAATATTAAGTGGCTTGGGTATAGTCTCTTACATTGCAAAAGCCTCAATAATAATAGTACCATTTAGGAGCACGCCTTGGGTATAGATCTTAAATGATGGGTCTGCCTTCGTTTAAGGTCTTAAATGACCAGGGCCTACCTATTTTCTAATAAAAAGGACTTAAATGGATTAGGTACTATTTATTACATGACTAGGATTTAATCAACGACAGACGTGGTAATAGTTGGGCATTAAATATCGGAAGCCTTAAACAGTGGTTAGAGGTCTTATAGTTAGGACCCACCGACCATTGACTACATTGTTAGGAAACCATCTTGAGAATAAGTCTTAAATGACGGGGTCTACCTCAGTTACGATCGTAAATGACGGAGTCTACCTATCTCTTTTAAAGTATTATAGAAGCCCGCTTCATATTTAGAAGTATTAAGTGGCAAATGGGTTTGGAAGTATTAGGTGGTTGATATGGCTTAACTAGTATTTCGTACCCTGGGAAAGGGTAAGTAAGTAATTGTGTAACAACCCACATATTTTACGATTGTAAATTTAAATATTTTATTTAAATATAGCATCGTTAATCGGATTAAAGTCCGAAAAGCTACTTTTTGTAACCAGTCGAATTGGGACTCGAGACAACTTCCATTGAGTCCAAAATGGCGTTTACAACTTTTTTGAGTATAAACATCGATATGTTTGGAGTTGGGTGAAATTTGCTATTTTTCTATTGAGCTTTGGGTTTGGGTTTCAGCTCATTACTCATCTAATACCCTATACTCCACTCAAGTTCCTTCATTCATTTTCATTTCCTAACACTCTCAAGCTTAAGAGAAAAATGGGGGAAAGAATAGGAAATTAGAATTCTAAACCCTAGTTTACTAGGAAATTCAAATTCAAGCTCTAGAAAACAAAGATAAGCTAAGGTAAGCATCCTCCTCTTCTTCTCCATCTCAATCTCTCTTCAATTCTCAGAAATTCCTAACCCTAACGTAGGAAAAACTTCACCTTTGATAATAGATTGAGGATTCTAGAGGTGTGTTGAAGAGGAATTGTTCTTGCCTTGTTTTAAAAGCTTCTCATTCATTGTTTTTGGGTTTAAAGGTGAGTTCTTTAACTCACATCTACGTCTATAGCTATCATTGTTGTTAGGTATGAATTCCTAACATTTGTGCATTTTCATTTGCTTTTGATTTGGATTGGTTTTGTGAATTCTCCAAATTTTGGTGTTTCGGTCCAATTTTATGAAAATCTTACTATGGATGTTTGGACATGATATTTGGGGTGTATCGAAGAGCCTATAAATCTGGGTTGTCGCTTGGCTGAAATCCTTAGTTGTCGTTGCTCGTCCGATCGCTCCCGATACGTTTTGGCCACTTTGGCCTAGGCAAATTGTTGCCCAGACTAGGTGACCAGACGTCTGGTGACCAAGTCCAGACGTCTGGTTTGGACCTGGAGCAAAAACATATGCACGTAGATTAATAAAAAAGGGCAGAGACTAATTTCAGACGTTTAAATTATAATTTCAAACGTCTGAAAGGGTTTCACACGTTTGGATTGCCGTACCAGACGTCTGGAAGGGTTTTTCTGGAATTTCCAGAAACTAAATCCAGACGTCTGGATTGACCCCCAAACGTCTGGAACTGGGTATTTTTGACTGTTTAGGCTTTTCTTGATTGGATTTCCATTGTTCATCGATTTTAGTTGCTCCGATTAGTTGTTATCACTTTTATCAACCATGATGACTTCTTTTTCGGGATTTTTGGGAATCCATTTTGATGGATTTGGTATCGATTTCTTTGGATTTAATTCACGTCTTCGTATGTGAATTTTTGGCGATTGATTGTTTCTACAATCATTTCTGTGATTTGTCACTTTAAAATACAAAGGTTTCTATACTAGTAGTAAATACTTAAACTCTTTCATCAAAACGATTTCGACACTATTTTAAATATAAAGCTCTCTTTTAAAACCGTTTTCCAATCTATTAGTATATATAGACCTTTACCTCATTCGTATGAGAAATCTAATTAAACGGCTTAGTAAAACAAGTGGTATGAAACGCTTGTGTTTACTTCATCGGTTAATTCTTAGACTTGTTCGATTGAACTCTTGCGACAATTTTCGAGTGGAAATCTACAATCTGTTCGTAAATATTTAAGTTAAGCTAGTGGTTATGGGACATGAAGCTAAACTCTTATATTTACTAGCTTAGTTTGACTAACACTTCTTATTGATCAATGATGATCATTTTGTGATTTAGACTAGCGATGTGCGATGTCTATTTGTTTGTGTGGGGACTAAAAAAACCCCGTTTGTGGAACTTTGGTTCAATTTGGTGGGGTAGCGACCCATGGTCTTCGGGCCGTTTGTGGAGCTTCGGCTCAAAATTGATGGTTAGCGACCATGGAATAGCGTTCCGTTTGTGATACACCTGTTGGTGAGTTTTCATGATCCCGTTTGTGATAGGCCTTCCCCCTTTTGTGTTTTCTGGATTTCTGGTTGTGATTTCTAGAATTTGTGTTTTACCAATTTTCGTGGATTGGCATTAATATGTTTTGTCAATATTTGTGTTTTGGTGAATAATTTAAAGAATGTGATTCTTTTTGGTGTTTTGAGATGATTTGAGATATTGTATGATTTTTGTTGTTATTTGATGTATACTTGTCATAGTATGACATTATTGTTATCATACGATTTTGTTATATCTCTTATCCTATCTCATTTTATTTGATATTTATAGCTAGACTGATCCGTTTATTATTTTCTTCTTAAATAATACTCGGGTAAGACCGAGGTATTTCAGGTGCTCCTGCTTGACTTCTTATCAGGGAATATCATCTGATTTTTGGCTAACTACTTTAGATTAGTAGTTTTTGTTATTATACATTTGAGATATAGACTCCTTGATGTATAATTATTCTTTTGTCTAGCACATGTATCTATTCTTTTGTGATGTAGTGGATCTTGTTTGACCACTACTTTGATGTACACTTTTATGTGTTATATTCATATCTGATTCCGCCTTTGTGATATGAATATCTATGACTGATTTGTGTTATGTTTATTTCTATATTTGTTTCCGAAGGCCACTTAGCCACTGTGTAGTAGCTTTGAGTTTGTATTTGATATGTTAGATTTCCTCTTGAAATGAAATGCATGTCATTTATCTGACATATCGGTACTCGCATAAAGCAATTACATAGATGACCGCTCCTCAACAACCTTATTCTTCGTGCTAGTCGACGGCATTACCCCGTAGTGTCCTTGGCTAGCGTGAGTATAGAGGTGGGGTGTCACAGCTTGGTATCGGAGCCAAACTTTGGAACAATGTAGAATAATCTAGCAAGGATCATTGTCCTAAGTCTTTCTTAAGAATCGTACGATAGGATTTAATTTGAGTCTTCGTACCGTTCTATCCTATTTCTTTTTATGATGCCTTGTTTTATCAATCAAGTTTGTTTGATATTCATTCTGAGAATAACCTTTTTCCTCTTTCTATCTTTCTTTCTTAAAGAAGAGAAAATGGTTAGACCAGGCCATCCCAGCGCCAGTCAATCAAGTGCTACTCCTCAGGATGGAGTATTTATGTCTGATCAGCAACTTCTAGACCTTGTAAAAAATGCTCAAGCTATCGGACCCATTCCAGAGCCTACTCATCCTAAATCTGGGTTTGCACGCTTGTGCAGTGATTACACCAGCTTGGGTGGAAAGCCTTTCAAGGGATCCGAGAGCGTTATAGAAGTCCAAGCTTGGCTTAGATCGTGCGACCGCATCTTTTCCCGCATGAATCTTATTGACCTACATCGAGTCCAAGTGGCTTCTAGCATGCTCCAAGAAAGAGCTTCAGACTGGTACGAGCTTTTGATCTCTGAAATTATTGAAGCGGATCTTACTTGGGAGCAATTCCGAGAAAGATTCGAGTTAAAATTTGTCCCAGAAGCTGAAAAAGTATCTTTAGCTCGACGCTTCATTGACCTTGTTTAAGGTGAATCTTCTGTGACGGATTACGTCGCATCATTTGAATCTCTTTCTAAGTATGGGGTCGAGTATATTAATACCCCATTGAAGAAAAATCAGAGATTTGTCTATGGGTTGAATAAGAACCACAAAAAGCCATTACTTCTGAAATTAGAAGTTTCTTTCGATCAGCTTGTTGATATCGCTCTTTGACTCGAAGAGGCCGATAAAGAAAGTGATGTTGAAGTCAAACGAAACATCAACAAGAAGAGGCCTTTTAAATTCAAGCCTAATCCCAACAAGAAAAGGAAGCAAGCAACTTTGGTAGCAAAGACTCCTACCTCTAGTCGTGGAGAATGTTACAATTGTGGTTCTAAGGACCATTATGCAAACAAGTGTCCGAAGTCTCTTACTTGCCGCTATTGCAAAAGTTCGGGTCATACTATATCTTTATGCCCCAAACTTCAAAGCAAAAGGGAAGGCAAGCTAAACCTTGTGCAAGCCCCTACTAACACTTCTCGTGGTCAAGGTATTTCTCATTCAATCCTTGATGGCATTATTATATTTCGTGATTTTCCTATTCGAGTTCTTTTTGATACGGGTGCATCTCACTCTTTTATATCGAAAGAACTTGTTGATGCTTTGTCTTTGAATGTTATTGGCTTGATGACTTCATTGAGAATTGCGAATCCGGTTGGTGGATCCGCAACGCTCAGTTTACTGTGTAAAGATGTCGAGATTATTTTATGTGATTACTCTTTCCAAGCCGATTTGCATGTTATGCGTTACCTAGGCTTCGAAATGATTTTGGGAATGGATTGGCTTAACCGTTATGAAGCCCATATCCTATGTCCTGAGCAGACTATATATCTTCGACATCCTCAATCTGTTAAACAGATTTCTCTTGTTATGAAAGATTCAAATTCCAATTCGAAAGCATCCTTGTATTCTCTAAATCCTCATGATGACGATAATGATGATGAGGAAGATGTTATTTCTCTCATTCACATTGTTCGTGAATTTCCTGACATATTTAAGCCCATTTTAGGATTACCACCTAAGCGAGCAATTGAGTTCAGAATTAATCTAATCCCTGGAGCTCTACCTATTACTCGTCATCGTTATCGTATGTCCAATAATGAAAATGAAGAGATGCGTAAACAATTATCTAAATTGGAAGCGAAGCAATTTATTCGATCTAGTTCCTCTCCATGGGGAGCTTCGGCTATTTTTGTGAAGAAATCAGATGGTACACTTAGGCTTTGTGTTGACTACCGCAAGCTTAATGATCTCACCATCAAGAATAAATATCCCTTACCTCGGATTGATGATTTATTCAACTTAGTGGTACTAAAGTCTTTCACAGTTAGACTTAACAACCGGTTTTCATTAGCTCCATATTGCAAAGGATAACATTCCATTGACATCGTTCCGAACTCGTTATGGATCTTATGAATGGCTTGTTATGCCATTTGGTTTGACGAATGCTCTAGCTTATTTCGTTGACCTTATGAATCGAGTTTTCAAAGACTTCCTAGATCGATTTTGTTCTCATCTTTATAGATGATATTCTTATCTATTCTAAAACCGAGGAAGTGCATGAAAATCATCTTCGGATTGTGTTGGAAACTCTTAGGAGCAACCAATTGGCAAAATTTTCTAAATGCCATTTTTGGCAATCTCGTGTGAAATTTTTGGGGCATATTATTTCTGAATCCGGAATTTCCGTGGATCCTTCAAAGATTGAAGCGATTCAAAATTGGAAGAGACCGGAGAGTGTGAAGGAAATTCATAGCTTCCTTGGATTGGCGGGCTATTACCGTCGGTTCATAAAAGACTTTTCTAAAATTTCCGCACCTCTTACTAATTTGACAAAGAAGGGAGTTAAATACATTTGGTCTAACAAATGTGAAGCTGCTTTTCAGAAACTAAAAGAACTCCTTTCCGATGCTCCTATTCTTGTGATTCCCGATGGGAACCAAGACTTTATTGTTTATACCAATGCTAGTCGTATTGGTTTGGGTGCTGTTCTCATGCAAGGGGAACGTGTTATCGCTTATGCTTTTAGGCAATTAAAGCCCGCAGAGACTAGATATGCCACTCATGATTTAGAGCTTGCAACTATTGTTTTCGCCCTTAGAATTTGGCGTCATTATCTTTTGGGAGAGAAATTTGTTCTCTACACCGATCATAAATCTTTGAAGTATTTATTTTCGCAAAAGGAACTTAATTTGCGTCAACAACGTTGGCTCGAGTTCCTTGCATCTTATGATCTTGAATTCTCTATACTCCCGGAAAGGGAAATCTTGTTGCCGATGCCCTTAGCCGAAAGCAACAAGCGGTTGTTTCCATGATGATATCCGAATGGAATGATCTCGCGGCTTTATCCACTTGTGAGATTCGAGATCGTGAATCCAATTCATGTTTATCTCTTGTTTTGTGTAGCCTTGAGGCTCATCCTTCTCTTTTAGACCGCATTCTTGAAGCTCAAAAGCGTGATCCCGGATTGGTTCTTCTTAGCAAAAGTTGTAGGGATAAAATTGATAATGAAGCATTGAAAGACTTTGATATTGATGCTCGTGGCGGTATTCGAAAATTTGGTAGACTTATCGTGCCAAATATTTGTGATCTTCGTAAAGATATTTTAGAAGATTCTCATCATTCTAAATTTACCATTCATCCCGGTAGTAGCAAAATGTAGCGGATATGAAGCGACTTTATTATTTGGATGGAATGAAATCTGATATTGCTAACTTTGTTAAGCATTACATGACTTGCCAACTCGTTAAGGCCGAACATCAAAGGCCCGGTGGGTTATTGCAACCTTTCAAAATTCCATTATGGAAGTGGGATCAAATTTCCATGGACTTTATTGATGCTCTTCCCCGTTCTCATTTGGGTCATGATAGCCTATGGGTGATAGTAGATAGACTTACAAAATCCGCCCATTTTATTCCCGTTCGTTCCAATCGGACCGTACCTATTTTGGCTAAACTCTTTGTCAAGGAATTGTTAAATTGCATGGAGTTCCTACTTCTATTATTAGCGATCGTGATCCATTGTTTACTAGTGGATTTTGGAAAGGTATTCAAAAAGCTTTGGGAACAAAGCTTAATTTTAGCACCGCTTATCATCCTCAGTCCAATGGACAAATCGAGCATGTGAATCAAACTCTTGAAGATCTTCTTCGTGCACGTGTTCTTGATTTTGGTGGAAGTTGGGAAGATCATATTTCTCTTGTTGAGTATTCCTATAATAATAGCTTCCAATCTAGTATTGGTGTGGCACCTTTTGAGGCACTACACGGAAGGCCATGCCGATCTCCTTCGTGTTGGCTTGAAGCCGGTGAGAAGCTGGTTTTAGGTCCAGATTTTATTCGTGATGCCACAGAAAAGATTGACCTTATTCGTCATAGGATGAAAGAAGCTCAAAGTAGACAAAAATCCTATGCCGATAACCGAAGAAGGAAATTAGAATTTTCTGTGGGAGATTTGGTGTTCATTCGTGTTTCACCTATGAAAGGTGTTGTGTGTTTCAGTCGATCGGGAAAGTTAGCACCTCGATATATTGGCCCCTTTCCCATCACCGAACGCATTGGTTCCGTGGCTTATCGCCTTTTATTACCGGCTCAATTTTCTGCTATTCATGACATATTCCACACCTCTCAATTACAAAAATGCCTTCGAGATTACGATTCTATTCTTGATGTGATAACCCTGATTTTATGAACAAGTTTTATAATTTAATTTAGTATACTTGTTTGAAATTTTGGTTGCCTAGGAAAAATATATATATGATAAGTTGACCATAAATGCATTGGGTAAATATTGATATGTATGCAAGATAATATAATATATATGTACATACTTCTCTGAAAAAAGAAGAAGCAGAAATTCATTTGTAAGCTAGAGAAAACTATAGATACATGAACATAACATAATTATTACAGATATGAATGTGTCATTGAAACAAAGTCTAGAATAAGAAAAATAAAGGTTTAGGCAAGGATAGAAATATAGATATTGTACAGGCATTTTAAACAAAGGCTGGCTAAAATAAAATTATTAGAAATTGCATGAAAATAGTATGAGTTGTTGGAAAAAAAAATACTTTATCCACTTTTAGCAATTTTCTTAGCTTTTATAGATATCATGCAAATATGGTGACTGAGGTAATAAAGTGTAAATTTCCATGAATAGAACCAGGGACCATTTACCCATTTGCTCTTAAAAATAGAAAGAGAGGCTGATCATAAGTGGTACGGTAAAATTGACATTGGGTAAATCTTAAAACCCTAGAGGAAGCCAAGGTCTTGTATAAAAGAGGGTTAAGGGTGAAAGGATCTGTCACCATTTTCTTTAAAAATAAATATACAGAAATATAGACAGTTAGCAAAAGAGAAAAAAAAAACTGAGAAGCACTGGCCTTTAGAGACAAGTAGGAGATAACAGATCAAAAGAAAAGTATTAAGGTGAGTAATCTCACTGAAAATTGGCATTAAGTCCTGAATATTGAGGCAGCCTAAATGGTTTTATATTTTTAATTAATCTGTGCTTATTTTATGATATTGATGTGTTGATGATCTGTTTAAATATTGTGTGTTAATATATCCAGAAAATATATTGATGGCTTTCATGTTTGAATAATTATTGTGTCATGAATTATCTTTGAGATGAGATGCTTTCTGTATGTGACTGCTGCATATAAATTAATTCATGGAAACTCCAGGGATATATGATTTAAATCTATGGTCTAAAAATGAAGAAAATAAATGGGGCTGTAGCATAAAGTGGTTGCTGCTTATGTCTCAAGAATAACATGGTAACGTAGAAGTGCAATGTCATACTTGTGCTGAGCTTCTATGATTACAAATAAATCCAAATAAGAATAAAAGCTTGTGGTTTAGTCAGATCTTGTGAATCTGTGAGTATTTGATTAAGCCAGAGGTAGATGGATGCATCAAAGCAAACTATATATGACCATATATTTATAGGCATGATTCCCCAAAACCCATGATTTAAATAATATGTACACTGAGAAATCAAACTAGGTTGTATAAATAAATCTATGATTATGAAAGGATGATATGTTATTCTTTGAACATATGCATGATGGTTGAGTTATTATTTCCTCTGATAAATTTATGAGATGCAGAAGGGATTAGCATAAATGGGGAAAAAGGGAAAACAAGCACTTAGTAATTTAACTAAGGATTTGGATCTTAGGGCTATGAAGTATGGCTTGGCAAGGGAAATATTGCAAGCTCACACATGGTATGATTATACCCAGGGGCCTGAGTGTGCTGGTTTACAGTGAATATGCCCCAGACAATGTGTGTTTTAATAGAAAGAAAGTAGCTAAAGTCCATCATAAAATACCTGAGATTGAATTTTGAGAATAGTTCACAGGTAGGTTTGAGTAAAAGAAAATCCCTGATAGCCAGAAAGATTATAAATAAGGAAAATGATTAAAATGATAATCATGTTGGTTGGTTTAGAGTATTCTGTTGAGAATTATAGGTTTGTGCTCTCTGAAATAATCCATTAAATCATGTATGTCTATGTTATGCATTAATAAATATGCACAGGTGGTAGAGGAATGTATACAAGAGAAACATTGCTTACCCTATCTGTTTTAAAAAGTTATTTAAATTTTCAGTAAGATTATTCATACCAGACAATTTAGTCTGACCCTTTGTGTGTTTGTATACCATTGGGTGTCTCATCTTTTTATGAGGCAGCTCGTGGTGATTGTGCAGGTAAATAGGCAATTTCTTGATCAAGAATTGGATGAATTAACTGCTAAGGAATTGGATATAATAGTTACAGACTCAAGGATATTAAAACAGATGTTAAATTGAACTTGTGTTATGAAATGTTAGTTAAGTTGTTTGGGAAGAAACTGATGTAATGTTATTTTCTATTTGCAAGTATTGAACTACTCATGAAATCTCTGTTAAAAGTTGTGAGTTGCTTTTGAGGATGTTTTATTAAGTGATACAATTTATAGTATTAACTCCCTGAATGCTTAGCATAAGTGTGCAACAATAAGAATAATCTGAAATGATCTGTAGATTAAAAATTAAAGGAGTAACCTGAGATCTGTTGTAAGTATCAATGGAAAGAAAAGGTAGGATAGGAACCCAGATTAATTTGTAAGAGATGTGTGTAAAGTAGCCGAGGAATTCAGGCTAACTTGACCAACTTTGTCAAGCCTGGGTTCAACCAGTCAAATACCCTAAGCTATTTGGTTAAGAAAGGTAACAAATAAAGCAAACCAGTAAACCAGGATTTATATATTGGGAAAATAGGTTACCTGAAATCACACAGATACACACATGCACACAGAACACAGATACACACATGCACACAGAACACAGATGCACACATGCACACAGAATACATATACACACACTTGCACAAGGGATAATTAGGTGTTCAGTAGATCTAAATTCATTGAAATCTAAACTAACTCTAAAACTAGAAAAATAACATCTAGAATTTGCCAAAAATTAAGTAAGACAGAAAAGCTTTCTGGAAATTATTTTTGCCATGAGAAATTATATAGAAAATTCCAAAATAAATTCTCTGCATTCAAAACTCCTTTACTCTGATTAAAAAGAAAGATGAAACCTTAAAGTATCATTTATACATGGTTTCTTGTATGTAAGTTAGGTGATTTGATTACAACAATATTTTTATATTGGTTGAAAGATCCTGGATAGTAGAGAGAGGATGTTCTCTTCAATAGATGATCACTAAAAAAATCATTTGTGAAAAGTGGGTCATCTCAATTTGGTATCAGAGCTATGTTGATAAATAACATAGTAAAAATCTTGAATGAACTTGGTTGTTTAAAATACATGGAAGTATTTACTGTCTTGGATGCCTTGTCTTTATATACTTATATTGATAATATCTGTTATAATTGAATGATAATGAGTTGAAATAGGTTAACTTATATAAGATTAGATAAAATGGACTAACTCAAGTGTTGTATCCATAGAACTATGGTAAGACCCAGACAACAAGGGGTAGGACCAAGTGAACCACCCATGGTGAATATGCAAGATTTCATGAGAGCCATAAGGGATGGGGTAGGCAATAGGCAAGAAAATCCACATGAGGAGCTTTCTAAACTACTCAAGACTTTTACCAATCTTGGAGGCAAGACTTTTGATGGAACAGAAGGAATAATGGGAATTCAAAATTGGCTCAGAATTTTGGATATAATCTTTGCTGATATGCAAGTGGAAGACCAAAAGAAGAGGTTAATAGCATCTAGACAATTGAGAGGAGCAGCTTTGGACTGGTGGGAAGTCATTATAGCTGGAAGACCTGAAGGAGAGGTGACATGGAACCAGTTTAAAGAAATGTTGGAAGGAAGGTTTGTACCTGCATCAGCTAAAGAGTCCTTGCTGGAAGAATTCATTAAATTAAGACAGGGAACTATGAGTGTTACTGAGTATACCCAGAAGTTTGAATCTCTAGCAAAGTATGGTACAGTGCTCATCACAACTAAGGAAGCTAAAAATGGTAGATACATCCAAGGATTGAATGCCAGTCTCAGTAGAGCCATGCTGCCGTATAAGGATAGGACCTTTGATCAAGTTTTAGATCTGACTTTGAGCCTTGAACAACATGATAAAGCCAGAAAAAATTTCAGAGCATTTAAAAATAACCAAAACAAGAAAGGAAAGGGTAAGTTTCACCCTTATGATAAAAAGAAAATGGATGTAGCTTCCACCAAGCAATCAGAAGAAGTCAAAACTGCTGAGGTTAAAAAGAAGATCACTTGCTATAATTGTGGACAAGAGGGACACATGAAGAATAGGTGTACAAATCCCAAACCAGCATCTTTCAAATGTCATCTGTGTGGGAAGGAAGGGCACATAAGAAGGAACTGTCCAGAGTTGAGGCAAGGAAAGATGGGAATGTTGGAAGGGAAAAGCAAAATAACTGGAAGTCCCAATGTTGAAAATCATGGCCAAGTTGAAGGTACTTTGCTTATTCACTCAATACCTTTTGCAATAGTGTACGTTACTGGGGCTACACACTCATTAATTTCCCATGACATTGTACAACAGCTAAAATTAAATTGTATGCTTGTAGATAAGCCCTTGCTTATTAAAAGTCCTTTAGGTAGTTCCTGTGTATTGGGTATAATATGTAAACAATTAGGACTGAATATAGGGGAGCATATGTTTGATGCAGATCTATATGTGTTGCAATATCCAGGCATGGGAGTTATTTTAGGAGTTGATTGGTTAAAAAGATATAAGACAGTTATAAATATGGAGACCTCCACCTTATCATTGAAAACTTCTGATGGAAAAAGGGTAGTTGTTCTTTGTGAAGCAAATAAGAACAAAAGTATAGCCACCCTTGATAATTTAACTGGTGAAAAACACATGCCTGCATTAGAAGAAATCCCTATAGTAAATCAGTATGCTGATGTATTTGGTGAGGTTAAGGGAATTGTTAACCATAGACCAGTAGAATTTTCTATCAAACTAATTCCAGGAGCTAACCTAGTGGTTAAGAGGCCAACTAGAATGGGGCCTAAGGAATTAACAGAACTGAAAAAGCAATTAGTTGAACTAGAGGAAAAAGGATTCATCAGACCTAGTAGCTCATCATGGGGAGCACCAGTGGTTTTTGTTAAGAAGCAAGATGGATCTCTCAGATTATGTATTGATTATAGAGAGTTAAATAAAATCACCATTAAAAATAAATACCCCTTGCCAAGAATTGATGATCTTTTTGATCAATTAAATGGTGCAAAAATATTTTCTTGACTTGATTTAGCTTCAGGATTTCATCAAATGAAAGTAGAAGAGGAGAGCATCAAGTATACTGCTTTTAATACTAGGTATGGGCTTTATGAATTTTTGGTGATGCCCTTTGGCTTGACTAATGCCCCCTCTTACTTTGTTGATTTGATGAATAGAATTTTTAGAAAATATTTAGATAAATTTGTATTGATATTTATTGATGATATACTAATTTATTCTAAAACAATTGAAGAGCATGAGAATCATTTGCATATAGTACTACAGAAATTAAGGCAAGAAAATTTGAAGGCAAAATTTTCAAAGTGTACTTTTTGGCAAAATGAGGTAAAATTTTTAGGTCATGTAGTATCAGAAAAAGGCCTATCTGTAGATCCCAATAAGGTGATGGCAATTCAAACATGGAAAAGGCCTACCAGTGTCACAGAAGTTAGGTCATTTATGGGAATGGCTGGTTATTATAGAAGGTTTATAAAGGATTTTGCAAAAATTTCAATTCCATTAACTAAATTGACTAGAAAGAATCAGGCTTTTGTTTGGACTGAGGAGTGTGGGAAAGCCTTTGAGAGATTAAAAGAAGCATTGATACAAGCTCCAATACTAAAGGTGCCTGAAGGGAATGAGAACTTGGTGATATATACTGATGCTAGTGGACAGGGACTTGGGGCAGTGTTGATGCAACAACAGCAAGTAATAGCTTATGCCTCTAGACAGTTGAAGCCCAGTGAGGTAAAGTATGCTACACATGATCTTAAATTGTCTGCTATAGTGTATGCTCTTAAGTTATGGAGACATTATTTGTTAGGAGCTAAATTTGAAGTCTATACAGATCATAAGTCACTCAAATATTTGTTTTCACAAAAAGAATTGAACATGAGGCAGCAAAGATGGATTGAACTCTTAGCCTCATATGATTTTGAAATACTATATACACCTGGTAAAGCTAATAAAGTGGCAGATGCTTTAAGTAGACAGCATGCCAATGTAGCTAGATTGATGATAGAAGAATTTAATACTTATTCATTACTGATTGACTCAGAATATGAGTGTATGCAGTGAGAAGGAAGAAGTAGGGAAGTTAAGTTTTGTTACTTTGGGATCAGAATTAAAAAATAAAATTATAAAGTTACAAGACCAAGATCCATTTTTACTTGAGAAGAAAGTTCAAATATTAAATGGTGAGGTAGTGGAAGGATTCCAATTGAATAAACAAGGTCATTTGGAGAAAGGAAAGAGAATATGTGTTCCTGCCATTGAAGAATTGAAGCAAGAAATTTTGGATGCTTATCACAGAAACAAGTATACTATACACCCAGGAAGTACCAGAATGTATCACAACCTAAAAAGAGATTATTGGTGGAGTGGGATGAAGAGTGCAGTGGCATTATATGTGTCTAAGTGCATGGTTTGTCAACAGGTAAAGGCTGAATATCAAAGACCCTCAGGAATGCTGCAACCTTTACAAATACCACAATGGAAATGGGAAGACATATCAATGGACTTCATTGATGGTTTGCCTAAGACTAGGAGGGGAAATGATAGTATTTGGGTTGTAGTTGATAGGTTAACCAAAACAGCTCATTTTATACCTGTAAAATCAGATAGGAATGCATGCACCTTAGCTCAGTTATTTATTAAAGAAGTAGTTAGATTGCATGGAATACAAAAGACTATAGTAAGTGATAGAGATACCATCTTCACTTCGAAATTCTGGCAAAGTTTCCACAAGGCAATGGGGACTGATTTGTGCTTGAGCACAGCATATCACCCTCAATCAGATGGCCAAACAGAAATTGTGAACAAATTACTTGAAGACATGTTGAGGGCATGTATATTGGATTGGGGAGGAAGTTGGGAAGATCACATATTTCTGGCAGAATTTGCATATAACAACAGCCATCACAGTAGCATAGGCATGGCACCCTTTGAAGCACTTTATGGTAGACCCTGTTTATCACCTTCAAGTTGGATTGAGTCTGGGGAGAAAGTGGTCTTAGGACCAGAAAATGTAAAAGAGACCTCTGAGAAGATAGCCTTGATCAGGAAAAGGATTGCTTCTGCTCAAGATAGGCAAAAGAAATATGCTAATCAAAAGAGGAAAGAAGTGCAGTATGATGTGGGGAATTATGTATTTATTAAAATATCACCCATGAAAAAGATTTTGAGATTTGGAAAACAAGGAAAGTTGATTCCAAGGTATATAGGACCATATAAAATTCTAGAAAGAATTGGAAATGTAGCCTATAAGTTAGAATTGCCAGAGGAGATGAGAGCAATGCATGATGTTTTTCATGTATCCCAGTTAAGGAGATGGGTTCATGATGAAGAAACAATTTTAAAATCCCCTGAGAAAGTGCAGATTGATCCCAGAATGGTGTATGAGAAGAAGCCTGTAGGCATAGTTGCAAAGGAAATTAAGAAACTAAGAAACAAAGAAATAAAATTAGTAAAAGTGCAATGGAGTCTTGACCCAAATGATTGCACATGGGAGGTGGAAGATAAAATCAGAAGTGATTATCCACAGCTAATTGATTGAATCAGAAGGTAAAAAAATATATATATATATATACATAAAAATACTAATGAATGATTTGGTTGAATACTTTGTTATGCATAGGAGTTTAATTAATGATTGAACTGAGAGTGATTGATTGCTGAATTGAAAATGTCTGAATTAAATATGGAAGAATTGTGAGACACAATTCCTAAAAGGAAGGGTATATGTGATAACCCTGATTTTATGAACAAGTTTTATAATTTAATTTAGTATACTTGTTTGAAATTTTGGTTGCCTAGGAAAAATATATATATGATAAGTTGA
This sequence comes from Allium fistulosum, assembly GCA_030737815.1. Classification (NCBI taxonomy): domain Eukaryota; kingdom Viridiplantae; phylum Streptophyta; class Magnoliopsida; order Asparagales; family Amaryllidaceae; genus Allium; species Allium fistulosum. Next base: position 95,377,616 of record CM060905.1, read on the forward strand.
CCATAAATGCATTGGGTAAATATTGATATGTATGCAAGATAATATAATATATATGTACATACTTCTCTGAAAAAAAAGAAGCAGAAATTCATTTGTAAGCTAGAGAAAACTATAGATACATGAACATAACATAATTATTACAGATATGAATGTGTCATTGAAACAAAGTCTAGAATAAGAAAAATAAAGGTTTAGGCAAGGATAGAAATATAGATATTGTACAGGCATTTTAAACAAAGGCTGGCTAAAAGAAAATTATTAGAAATTGCATGAAAATAGTATGAGTTGTTGGAAAAAAAAATACTTTATCCACTTTTAGCAATTTTCTTAGCTTTTATAGATATCATGCAAATATGGTGACTGAGGTAATAAAGTGTAAATTTCTGTTAATAGAACCAGGGACCATTTACCCATTTGCTCTTAAAAATAGAAAGAGAGGCTGATCATAAGTGGTAGGGTAAAATTGACATTGGGTAAATCTTAAAACCCTAGAGGCAGCCAAGGTCTTGTATAAAAGAGGGTTAAGGTGAAAGGATCTGTCACCATTTTCTTTAAAAATAAATATACAGAAATATAGACAGTTAGCAAAAGAGAAAAAAAAACTGAGAAGCACTGGCCTTTAGAGACAAGTAGGAGATAGCAGATCAAAAGAAAAGGATTAAGGTGAGTAATCTCACTGAAAATTGGCATTAAGTCCTGAATATTGAGGCAGCCTAAATGGTTTTATATTTTTAATTAATCTGTGCTTATTTTATGATATTGATGTGTTGATGATCTGTTTAAATATTGTGTGTTAATATATCCAGAAAATATATTGATGGCTTTCATGTTTGAATAATTATTGTGTCATGAATTATCTTTGAGATGAGATGCTTTCTGTATGTGACTGCTGCATATAAATTAATTCATGGAAACTCCAGGGATATATGATTTAAATCTATGGTCTAAAAATGAAGAAAATAAATGGGGCTGTAGCATAAAGTGGTTGCTTCTTATGTCTCAAGAATAACATGGTAACGTAGAAGTGCAATGTCATACTTGTGTTGAGCTTCTATGATTACAAATAAATCCAAATAAGAATAAAAGCTTGTGGTTTAGTTAGATCTTGTGAATCTGTGAGTATTTGATTAAGCTAGAGGTAGATGGATGCATCAAAGCAAACTATATATGACCATATATTTATAGGCATGATTCCCCAAAACCCATGATTTAAATAATATGTACACTGAGAAATCAAACTAGGTTGTATAAATAAATCTATGATTATGAAAGGATGATCTGTTATTCTTTGAACATATGCATGATGGTTGAGTTATTATTTCCTCTGATAAATTTATGAGATGCAGAAGGGATTAGCATAAATGGGGAAAAAGGGAAAACAAGCACTTAGTAATTTAACTAAGGATTTGGATCTTAGGGCTATGAAGTATGGCTTGGCAAGGGAAATATTGCAAGCTCACACATGGTATGATTATACCCAGGGGCCTGAGTGTGCTGGGTTAACAGTGAATATGCCCCAGACAATGTGTGTTTTAATAGAAAGAAAGTAGCTAAAGTCCATCATAAAATACCTGAGATTGAATTTTGAGAATAGTTCACAGGTAGGTTTGAGTAAAAGAAAATCCCTGATAGCCAGAAAGATTATAAATAAGGAAAATGATTAAAATGATAATCATGTTGGTTGGTTTAGAGTATTATGTTGAGAATTATAGGTTTGTGCTCTCTGAAATAATCCATTAAATCATGTATGTCTATGTTATGCATTAATAAATATGCACAGGTGGTAGAGGAATGTATACAAGAGAAACATTGCTTACCCTATCTGTTTTAAAAAGTTATTTAAATTTTCAGTAAGATTACTCATACCAGACAATTTAGTCTGACCCTTTGTGTGTTTGTATACCATTGGGTGTCTCATCTTTTTATGAGGCAGCTCGTGGTGATTGTGCAGGTAAATAGGCAATTTCTTGATCAAGAATTGGATGAATTAGCTGCTAAGGAATTGGATATAATAGTTACAGACTCAAGGATATTAAAACAGATGTTAAATTGAACTTGTGTTATGAAATGTTAGTTAAGTTGTTTGGGAAGAAACTGATGTAATGTTATTTTCTATTTGCAAGTATTGAACTACTCATGAAATCTCTGTTAAAAGTTGTGAGTTGCTTTTGAGGATGTTTTATTAAGTGATACAATTTATAGTATTAACTCCCTGAATGCTTAGCATAAGTGTGCAACAATAAGAATAATCTGAAATGATCTGTAGATTAAAAATTAAAGGAGTAACCTGAGATCTGTTGTAAGTATCAATGGAAAGAAAAGGTAGGATAGGAACCCAGATTAATTTGTAAGAGATGTGTGTAAAGTAGCCGAGGAATTCAGGCTAACTTGACCAACTTTGTCAAGCCTGGGTTCAACCAGTCAAATACCCTAAGCTATTTGGTTAAGAAAGGTAACAAATAAAGCAAACCAGTAAACCAGGATTTATATATTGGGAAAATAGGTTACCTAAAATCACACAGATACACACATGCACACAGAACACAGATACACACATGCACATAAAACACAGATGCACACATGCACACAGAATACATATACACACACTTGCACAAGGGATAATTAGGTGTTCAGTAGATCTAAATTCATGGAAATATAAACTAACTCTAAAACTAGAAAAATAACATCTAGAATTTGCCAAAAATTAAGTAAGACAGAAAAGCTTTCTGGAAATTATTTTTGCCATGAGAAATTATATAGAAAATTCCAAAATAAATTCTCTACATTCAAAACTCCTTTACTCTGATTAAAAAGAAAGAGGAAACCTTAAAGTATCATTTATACATGGTTTCTTGTATGTAAGTTAGGTGATTTGATTACAACAATATTTTTATATTGGTTGAAAGATCCTGGATAGTAGAGAGAGGATGTTCTCTTGAATAGATGATCACTAAAAAAATCATTTGTGAAAAGTGGGTCATCTCACTTGAGCCCGGTGTTATTGAAGAAATTGAAGTTTCGACTAATTTGACTTATGAGCAACATCCTATTCGTATCATTGCATCGGAGGTTAAACGCCTTCGAAATAAAGATGTTCCTCTTGTGAAAGTTCAATGGTCCTCAAATCCTAAAGATTGCTCTTGGGAATCCAGAGAATTCATCGAGCGAACACATCCGGACTTACTCTCTCGTGGTCTTTAAAGGTGAACTTTTCATTTTAAAATTTCTTCTTTTGTGTTGTTATGCCTTTGTATGGTTGTTACTTTTTATTTCTTTTTTTTCCATAAGTATTGCGAGGACGCAATTTCTTTAAGGAGAGGAGTCTGTAACAACCCGCATATTTTACGATTGTAAATTTAAATATTTTATTTAAATATAGCATCGTTAATCGGATTAAAGTCCGAAAAGCTACTTTTTGTAAATAGTCAAATTGGGACTCGAGACCACTTCCATTGAGTCCAAAATGGCATTTACAACTTTTTTGAGTATAAACATCGATATGTTTGGAGTTGGGTGAAATTTGCTATTTTTCTATTGGGCTTTGGGTTTGGGTTTCAGCTCATTACTCATCTAATACCCTATACTCCACTCAAGTTCCTTCATTCATTTTCATTTCCTAACACTCTCAAGCTTAAGAGAAAAATGGGGGAAAGAATAGGAAATTAGAATTCCAAACCCTAGTTTACTAGGAAATTCAAATTCAAGCTCTAGAAAACAAAGAGAAGCTAAGGTAAGCATCCTCTTCTTCTTCTCCATCACAATCTCTCTTCAATTCTCAGAAATTCCTAACCCTAACTTAGGAAAAACTTCACCTTTGATAATAGATTGAGGATTCTAGAGGTGTGTTGAAGAGGAATTGTTCTTGCCTTGTTTTAAAAGCTTCTCATTCATTGTTTTTGGGTTTAAAGGTGAGTTCTTTAACTCACATCTACGTCTATAGCTATCATTGTTGTTAGGTATGAATTCCTAACATTTGTCTTTTGATTTGGATTGGTTTTGTGAATTCTCCAAATTTTGGTGTTTTGGTCCAATTTTATGAAAATCCTACTATGGATGTTTGGACATGATATTTAGGGTGTATCGAAGAGACTATAAGTCTGGGTTGTCGCTTGGCATAAATCCTTAGTCGTCGTTGCTCGTCCGATCGCTCCCGATACGTTTTGGCCACTTTGGCCTAGGCAAATTGTTGCCCAGACCAGGTGACCAGACGTCTGGTGACCAAGTCCAGACGTCTGGTTTGGATATGGAGCAAAAACATATGCACGCAGATTAATAATAAAGGGCAGAGATTAATTTCAGACGTCTGAATTATAATTTCAGACGTCTGAAAGGGTTTTAGACGTCTAGATTGCCGAACCCGACGTCAGGAAGGGTTTTTCTGGAATTTCCAGAAACTAAATCCAAACGTCTGGATTGACCCCCACACGTCTGGAACTGGGTATTTTTGCCTGTTTAGGCTTTTCTTGATTGAATTTCCATTGTTCATCGATTTTAGTTGCTCCGATTAGTTGTTATCACTTTTATCAACCTTGATGACTTCTTTTTCGGGATTTTTGGGAATATCCATTTTGATGGATTTGGTACCGATTTCTTTGGATTTAATTCACGTCTTCGTATGTGAATTTTTGGCGATTGATTGTTTCTACAATCATTTATGTGATTTGTCACTTTAAAATACAAAGGTTTCTATACTAGTAGTAAATACTTAAACTCTTTCATCAAAACGATTTCGACACTATTTTAAATATAAAGCTCTCTTTTAAAACTGTTTTCCAATCTATTAGTATATATAAACATTTACCTCATTCGTATGAGAAATCTAATTAAACGGCTTAGTAAAACAAGTGGTATGAAACGCTTGCGTTTACTTCGTCGGTTAATTCTTAGACTTGTTCGAGTGAACTCTTGTGACAATTTTCGAGTGGAAATCTACAATCTGTTCGTAAATATTTAAGTTAAGCTAGTGGTTATGGGACATGAAGCTAAACTCTTATATTTACTAGCTTAGTGTGACTAACACTTCTTATTGATCAACGATGATCATTTTGTGATTTAGACTAGCGATCTGCGATGTCCATTTGTTTGTGTGGGGGCTAAAAAACCCCGTTTGTGGAACTTCGGTTCAATTTGGTGGGGTAGCGACCCATGGTCTTCGGGCCGTTTGTGGAGCTTCGGCTCAAAATTGATGGTTAGCGACCATGGAATAGCGTTCCGTTTGTGATACACGTGTTGGTGAGTTTTCATGATCCCGTTTGTGATAGGCCTTCCCCCTTTTGTGTTTTCTGGTTGTGATTTCTAGAATTTGTGTTTCACCAATTTTCGTGGATTGGCATTGATATGTTTTGTCAATATTTGTGTTTTGGTGAATAATTTAAAAAACGTGATTCTTTTTGGTGTTTTGAGATGATTTGAGATATTGTATGATTTTTGTTGTTATTTGATGTATACTTGTCATAGTATGGCATTATTATTATCATACGATTTTGTCATATCTCTAATCCTATCTCATTTATCTGATATTTATAGCTAGATTGATCCGTTTATTATTTTCTTCTTAAATAATACTTGGGTCAGACCGAGGTATTTCAGGTGCTCCTGCTTGACTTCTTATCAGGGATTATCATCTGATATTTGGCTAACTACTTTAGCTTAGTAGTTTTTGTTATTATACATTTGAGATATAGACTCCTTGATGTATAATTATTCTTTTGTCTAGCACATGTATCTATTCTTTTGTGATGTAGTGGATCTTGTTTGACCACTATTGATGTACACTTTTATGTGTTATATTCATATCTGATTCCGCCTTTGTGATATGAATATCTATGACTGATTTGTGTTATGTTTATTTCTATATTTGTTTCCGAAGGCCACTTAGCTACTATGTAATAGCTTTGAGTTTGTATTTGATATATCGGATTTCCTCTTGAAATGAAATGTATGTCATCTATCTGACATATCGGTACTCACATAAAGCAATTACACAGATGGTCGCTCCTCAACAGCCTTATTCTAAGTGCTAGTCAACGGCAGTACCCCATAGTGTCCTTGGCTAGCGTGAGTATAGAGGTGGGGCGTCACAAGTTGTGTGTGTAATGCAAGGTTAGATTAGAATTGCTAACCTTGATAGACATAACAATTAAATGGAAACCTATCTATATTAGTTTATGTTATGGACAGTTCGTATTTTTCCAATCATCAGAATATTGTTCTGACCCCCCTCCTCATTACAACCTACAGATTATATTTATAGGGACGGGTCGTTGCAGCTGGATGTGCTTTGTTGTTGGAGAGTCTTCTTTCTCTCATATCGATGCTGATTTGACAATCTGCTATCCAAGGATACCATTAATTCCAAGGTAGTAGTCATAGTCGGTATTCTTATCCTACTACTGTTTCCGCTATGAGTTTAGATGTCTATCAATCTTTAATAATGCTCATGCTTATTTGTAGGTACCAAATCCAACGATCTGTGCTTTGATGGACTTGGGTTTCAAATTTTGTCGAAATTAGACCCATTAAGGTATGGGTTGTTACATGTGTATTATATGGTTCTATGATCTATAATATTCTATATTGTTCTAATTGTATTAAGCCACTATATTATTGTTTTGTGCCTGGATCAGATACGTTGAATCCTCTTTTGAAGAAAAAAATTTCACCCAATTCAACGTATCGATACTCGCCCAAAGCAATAACACGGATGGTCGCTCATATCCAGCCTTATTCTCAACATTAGCAGATGATATTACTTAGTAATCTCCTTTGTAATGAGGGTATAAAGGTGAGGGATTACATTGTTCATCCTGGTCAAGTACTAAGGAGAATAAGTTCCTCATTTACCATAAATGGGCTGAAATTCATCTTAAGCCCAAACTCATAAATCAAACAAAAGAATTAAACTATTTTATACTCATTTTCTCACTTTTATATGCCACATAATAAATTGATTGTTAATTATAAAAATTTATATGTAAACACTAAAATGTATTTCTATCACTTACTTATTAAAAAAGAACCATAATATAAACAATTATTCAACCTCCTTTTAATATCTAAAACAAGACAATATTTTTATTTTCAGCAGAAGGCCAAATATAACACTTTTATTGTTTGAACACAACTAACCCATTTTCACTCAAAATAAATTTATAAAAATTTATAAAATTCTAACTCATTCTCTAACATGATTTAAAACAAGGAATTTACATCATCAAATTCCATGTATTGCTTTTCCAATAAAATACACATTTTAGAATTTTCATTTCAAACTCTAATTTCAGTTATTGTTCATATAAAACACTTAAATTCTAATTTCTCAAATTTCAATCCTTGAAAAGTCAAATTTCTCATTTAAAAAGTTTCCATTTTATATCTTTATTTATTTTATTTAAGCAACACTAAAAATCAGGGTTCTTGCAGATCATTTTTTACCAAGGTTTTTGTACATTTTGGGTAAATGTGGACAACCTATCCGACTTCATCTTGCCTAAAGTTATGAATCAAAAATCCATAACTTTAATGAAACTTCCATCGTGAATGGAGCCGATTATTCCTTATAATAATTATCTTTCTCAAATAATGGGTGAGAACATTGAAAAAATTTCATCACACCCACAACCCTCCTCTAAACCATCGCTACATCCAGAAATTAAAGAGGAAGGTTCTTGGTCAATCGATAGTAATAGAGATATTTCAACCATCAAAGAATGTCTCTTCTCAAACCATGATTCCCCTAAATTAAGAAATCATTTTTAAGCAATAACAAAATATAAGCAAGAGGAAAAAGAGATTTGAGAAGAGTACAATGAGCTTTCTTTAAAAAAATATGGAATAAAATTTCTTCTTGTTCGCTCTCCCATTCACCTTCTTGGTCACACACCACTTCCGATCACGATGGAAGTTTAACTACCTTCTCTTTGGTTAGTTTGAATTCGAAGTGTTGGTGGATATATTCGTGTTTCCTTCTATGAACTATGATGGATTGTCGTCGGTCTGCATTTGTGTTTGTTGTTTTGAACTATGATATTGTTGTGTTGTTTGGGTGGTATTTGTTGAACTATGTACGAACTATTGTTTTCTTATATGATGATAGTGTTTGTATTTCAAACATTTGTGTTTATGTATGGTTTGTGCTCTACATGTTTGTGTTCACGATAATTTCAAGTTTAATTGGTATGTTTGTCTTTGGTGTTGCAATATACAAACTCTTATGAATCCCCAATTTTACTTTAGCTATTTGTATATGCCTTACCTTCATTATACTTTTATTTCTTTTTATTTATGAAAATGGGGGAGGAAGTATGATGACATGGGGATCACATATTAAGAGGGAGAATGTTATATAAACATTCATATAAATTCGTATCATTTATATAGTTGTCACCATAAAAAAGGGGAAGAATGTTAGAAACCTGTTTGTATGAATGTTTTAATGATGACAACTATATCTATGTAGATATCTAGTATATTTTTTTGTGCGGGAATTTGAAGACGATGAATTGAAGAAACAAGGAGAAAAGCAAAGTGATCATCTATAAATCAAAAGATAATGTATGTAATTGTCTTTACATTTAATTGTAAAATCTTCTGGATGATTCATATGCGCGCGCACATATCATTGGCACAGGACAATTTCTAATACAAGAGCCAAAGTGTTTACAAAACTAGGATTTACAAGACCTCTTTTATATAAAAAAATCATTTTTTAAAGGTTCGGTCGAATAAATCCATTTTTAGTCGATTGAGGGTAATCGACAGAAAATGAATTCAGTCGACTACACCTGTCTACTAAATATAATTTTTTAGCCAACTAAATTTTTTTTTTGGCTTTGCAAATTTTGGTATTAATATTCAGTAGAATGACCACTATCCCCAGTCAACTGGATAACTTGTAACGACTATATTCTAAAATAGGACTTTGAAGAGTTGCGATTGCTCAGTGCTTCTTTTCGAAGAGTAGTTACTTTTTTGAATGATTGTAACTTTCTAAGTAACTTTTTTATTTTTATAAATATAGCCTAACTTGTAGAAATGAATTACAACTTGCTATCTTGAATTCTTTTCTATCTTCAATCTATTTGCACTCAAACTCTATATAATTCACTCAATAATTACTCTATACACTTCCATAATCCCGGTGCATGCATCTTAAATAATCAAAGGAGATTAGAGGAAGCATCGTACGACAAGTCAAAATCCATGTTGATCGAACACAAGATTATCAAAGTCAGTAAACTATTGTATCGCCTATTCCTCCTTTCTAAGTAAGGGTGCTTTGGTTAGTGGAAAATCTAAAGGGAAGCTTTGGGACTGGACGTACGATGGGAGGTCCAAACCAGTATAAAAATCCTAATGTGATTGCTTCTTACCTCACTTTACTATTTACTTTGTTATATAGCTTGATATTGCATATATACTTTGTAATACCCTAGGATTTTATGGAAGTTTAACAGAAGATTTAATAGAAATTTAAACAGAAATTTAAAAAGAAAAGTAAATTTAATTAAAACAAGGACTAAAAAGAAAATTTCCATTGACTTTCGAATTTGGCTGTGATACCGGCACCATTGCATTCGTAGTGATTTTCTTGATGATTTTCATATATAACACTTCGTAATCGCAGTTTCTATAGGAAAGTTGCGAGCATATGAAAAAAACAAAAAAAACAATGTAACGAAAAAAACGTTTATGGGTCGACCCTTAGCTATGAATGGTCGATCTATAGAGGTTGACAAAAAGGTTGCTCGGGTCGACCATACACCTTGTAAGTGCATAACCTACAGTTTTGCATTGGACGACTTTGGTTCATTACCTCATACCCAAGTTTTGATGATTGTATATGATTTAAGCAAATATATCCCACCCCAAATCAACACCCCAAATTCTATGCTAACCCATGTAAATTCTACTCCCACCTAAACCTAATTCTCACCTAACAATTACTATAATGAAATGCTGCCAAAACCTAACCTCCCCTCTAACCTCAAATCTTCTTAAAAAATCAAAATAAAAAGGATGCAACCAATTGGATCTAGATAGGGCAAGCAAAGCTTGTGTACAAGGTTAGGGGGCCAATTCTCATGCAAAGAAAATAGTTAGAGTTTAAGCTAGAGGTGAGTAGGCACAAATTTGATAAGTTGATTGTTGTAGTTAGTTTAACCTATTTTATTTGATTAGGGTATTAGAAAACCCTAAATTGAAAATGCTAAACCCAAATTGAATATGCTAATACCCAATATTTAAATCTAAAATCCAAGAATTTGAATTATAATGAATTATTCACATATTCTATCCTTGAATTGGAAACTCTAAATTGTTATATGTAAATTACAAGTTGATAATTGTACTAAAAATAGGGTTCACTAATGACTATACATAAATCTCAAATTTTTAACGTGAACGGTCGACCCTAGAACCCTAGCTATCGATCGGTAGCGGTCGATCGTGGGGTAACGACGGTTGACCATTTAGAACAAAAATTGGCAAATTAAACCTTGGCCTAAGGCCCAAATTTATTAATAAGAATTATATAAAACTGAATTGTTGGGGCCTATGTAAGGATAATTGGATGCATGTTAGGTCTTGTTGGAATACTATTTTCCTAAGAGCGGATGCTAGGTCATGGTAGCGTTGGGTAAATATTGTTTTACCAGTTTAGGATGGCAAACAATTCAAGGAAATGTATTTTCGTAAATGGCACTCACATGAGGTTCCAAATGGTGGGCGTGCAACCGGTCGGATGCCTGATGGAGTGGGTCCAGCACAACAGGTGGTCCTAGTACTCATAATTTCTTGATGCACGTGATACAATTATAGAGGAGGACCCGAAGCTTGCAATAAGAAGGCAGTGTTTCCACATTTAGCATTGTTGTAGTGGTGTTTACATATTTAGTAGCCTAGCAGCATTGTAACATTAGGTAGCTCTAGGAGCGGTGGCCGATAGTTAGACACGAGATTCGATCCATTATATTAGTCTACACAAATTGTAGTACAGGAATGTATTAGACAAGAACCTATAGGTAATAGGCCTTAGGAATTCACAGACTTAAGAATGAGCAAAGAAAATTTGTACCATGAAATCTGTGTAAAAGGTATATGATATTGGTAACATGAAAGAGAACATTGCAAATTAAAGGCTGATTTATCAATTAAAGTAGAAACCATATTTGTATATTGGTAGTAGTTGCAAGGACTCCTATTTATTTAAAGGTATGGATAGAATATTTTTATGGTGAAGTTGGACTGGGAAATAAACTAGAATTAACCGTCGTTGAAAAGAAGAAAGAAAATCTTAGGCACTTAAAGCATTATTAGATATAAATAGGCTTAGGCAATTAGGATTGCTATTGTCTACTCCAATTTAAATGATAAACCAATGAAAATGTTTTCCAAAAATTGGAAACTATAGATGTCTGCTATTTTAAATAAAAAAGAAGTTGATTTATGATCTTGTATAGAAAAATCAGACAAACTTTATGGAAATTGCATAAGAAGTAAAAGTAGAGAATTTGATAAAAATAAGTTTTCAATATATGTTTTAAAGCTTTGCTTTGTCTTTTGTGTATATTGTTATACTTACCCTCAGTGAACACTTTTCTTTTGATAATAGAACTTTAGAAGAAAAAAAATGATAAGTGTGTAAGGTTCAACCTTTGAACTCCTTTTATAAATAAGAAATGCTTTTATCAACGTTTTGTCAAACTCTAAAATAAAAATAAAAATAAGTTAGAACTACCACATTATCTTTGAAAATACACTTTTGTGAAAATTTCTTATTTATGAAAAAAAGATGTTAAAACGATGTGTTTTAAGTACATTTTGTTAAATTAAGCTTAAACCGTGTTGAAGATTTAATTAAATGTAATGATCTTGGTAAGAAGGGAAGAATTTTTAAAAATATAAGGGAGGATTTTACAGTTTTAAAACTTACTAGTTATAGGGAAATGGTCTTTAAAATCAAAGGTTTTGATTTAAAATGTTAAAGTAAAAATATTTTGACAATCACTTAAACTTAAAAGAAAAGAAATAGATTGGAGTTAGACAAATAAGATTAAGCAGCCCAATAAGACAATATTGACTATGAAATTTAGAAGCCTTGAAATGATTGGGCCAAAGATAAAAAGGAAATATTGGAATTTAATAATTTTCAATCAATGGTTCAAATTGGAAAGATATAGTGCTAAGTCAAACTTTGAAAAATAGTGAAGAGTAAACACCATCTTAATCTTTTTACCAAGTATGGTTTAAACCATTGAAAATTTATGTGAGAAGTTTAGAAGTATGGTTTGGGTAAAGCATATTCTAGAATAAGGAAAGAGAAAGTCAAGATGGTTATTGTCAAGGGATGCTATATATGAAAAAAAAATTATTTCGTTAGAAGTGTAAATAAAGCCAAATGGAGCCTACTTCAATTCTTATATAGTAAGTTAAGTGACAAAGGGGCAGTCTGAGTACTGGTCGGTACTACATAGATAACAATAGGATACCTGTATGCCGTGGGCGATCCAGATATTATGTTGTTTCACTAGAGGCTATAAGCGGACCATGTTGACATGAGTGGGAAGTCATATTAGTGGGAGAGCAGTCCCCACATTATCATTATGTGGTGGTACTAGTGGAAATTAGTTTCCATAGTAGCCTATGGGCGGTGTTACCTTATTAGGTTCTATCGTTGTAGATGTGTTCCAAGTATGACTAAGTAAACCTTGGGATGGATGGTTAGAAATTCACACACATTTAAATCTAAAAAATGTTGGGTAGTAGTAGTCCATGAACTTATATGTCATGTGATAGTTCAGAATTTGTAGATTTGAAAGACTTGGGCAGGTAAAATGTAAATTAAGTTATCATGATAAATTGTTGGGATTCAGGTGATCCCATAATGGTTGGAAAGTTGGTGTAGGTTAGTAGACATAATTGAGAGTAGTGATACATTGGAAATGGGATTTAAGTAGTATTTTACTTGATTGGAATGTGGAGGGTTGCAACGTAAATTCCTATGGATTATCAAGTTTAAATTTATAAATAAAAGTGTATCGTTTGACAAGGAATATATCAAAATGAAAGAGATGTACAAATAGGGATGGTTATGTATTTTGTGATGTCTATTGCAATAAAAAAAATATAATTCATTGTAAATCCAAAAGTGAAATTAATCTTCTTTTGAAATTAGACATAGGAGTTTACACCGTCAACCTTTTGGGAGAGATGCAGTTCCAATGCATTAAAATACAAAATCCCTAAGTATAAACAAAAGTATTGGTCATTATGTTTATTAGATTAAAATGGCAGAGCATCATTCCATATTAAGTTATCTCAACCGTGAAATAATTAAATAAAGGGATAAGAGTTTATGTTTGGCAAAGAGGTCTTATCTATTGAAGGACATTAAGAAATGGTAATAGTTTTTGGAATTTTAAATCATAAAAAGTATCCCAAATAATATTATAGTTAAGATTGTACAAAGGGTAATTAATTCAAGGATTTGGATCTCTGTTAAGAAAAGATATTGATATTGGCAAGCATTGGAAATGCGAAGGTGATTTTCATAGGAATATAGATCAGGAAATTTTTGATTAGATTTGAAGAAAGGAATAAGAGGATTTTTCTCAAACATCACTCGGATTGGAGGAAGATTATTTTCTTAATGAAATTTATGGAAGACTAACTTAGAATACATAGCCGTGTGCATAGCACCGCACGCAAATGAAGTATCCCTTAAGCGGTTAATATTTTGGTTAGAATAGTTTTAGATAACAACTCCAATTAATTTCAAGACTTTTATTATTAAAGTCAAATGGGAAGATAGACCAAACTTTCACTTGTAGAACTTGGAATAGATCCATGTAGACCATAAATATGATACATAGGTGCCATGATTTTTGGAAGATTGGGAAATAGTCCAAAAGTAAAGAGAAATGACTTTAGTTGGGCCAAATGGGAAAAGAACTTATCACTACACCATAGCAGCCATTTTGTAACACTTAGTTTTTTCAATTTCCAACATTATTTGTATTGTAGATTAATCACAACAATATGCGTTGTTATGCTAGAAATGTGTGACCCAACATAATATTTATAATTTTTTTATTGCCAACACTTATTTGCGTTGGAAAATCTGGCTAAGCTGAAATTGACCGAATGTTGCTGGGGCAAAAAGTAAATGAGCGATTATTTTCATCCGTAGCCCTAATCCCCTTCTCAATTCTTATTCCTTCAACCATCAACCGCTTCTTAAAAAAATCAACTGCTTCTTAAAAAAATTGCTTGGTTTACTTCAGCGAATCGCGAGCGATATCATTCAATTTCGACTTTAGACTTCGAGGGGAATCGCAACTTAAGGGAATCGCGATATCCCTCGAATTCGACTTTTGAGAATCACCTCAATTTCAACTTTTGAGAATCGCTTTCAACTTCTGAGAATCGCGATATCAAGCTATTCGATTTCGACATAAGGGAATCGCAATATTAGGCTATTCAATTTCGATTTCAAAGATGATTTTCATTCTTGTACCTTATATGTTGATAAACTGAACATGATTGATTTTTAAGGTGATAGACTGAACCTGATATGTTGATAGACTTTAAGGAATCGCGACTTAAGGTGATTTAGAAGGCAAACGATATTACTTTATTCAACTTCGAGTAATTTTTTAGTTCATTTACTATTTGATTCAATATCAAGTTTCCATGAGTTATTTATTACTTTATTCATTGATTGATTTTTTCTTCTACCCAGTTAATTGATTAAATAGTATTCATTTTATTTTTTAAAATTGTTTTAATAAAATGTAGGTTGTTCACATATTTTTGATACTATTTAGAAAATATATTTTTTTAAATTGATTAAGTAGTGTTCATTCTATTTTTGGTTGAAGATATATAAGCATAAACGAATTTAAAGCATTGTTAACTTCCTATAAGCCATTTAGTTTCACCTACATAACTTCATATAAGCATAAACGATGCTTGTTATTGAAAGAGTATGGACACTGAATATATCTTCTTAATGTCACTTACAACTGATTACATGATAAGCATCAAATTTAGTTTAAAAATGTCAGTCATCATGTGCAAAAATAGAAACACATACCGAATTAACATATAGCTTCTTTGTTAGTTATAATTAAGATACTTGCCTGCAGATAATGACTACCTGCAAAAAACCATAAATCACATTGTGCTACCAGAGATTAGCTGACCCACCTCAAATATTGTTCAATATGTAATATCTTGTGTTAGTTATATTGTGTTTGATTAAACTTATGTTATCTAGATTATACAGTGAAATTTGGCCCTCTTCAAACTTTGACTGCCTCAACATGATGTTCCACTTCATCCCTGCTAGCAGAGTAGAGAATAGTATAAGAATACCTACGTATATAAATTGTTGCTGTGTATATGCTAATTCATGCACCACTACTTTTATGATATAAATAAGTTATCTGATTAGTATAACTTTCATGCTTTACCTAATTTAGTTCAAGCCAATAGTATTATAAGATAGATGATAAGTTGCATAAGAGTGGATTACAAAATTCACAGTTCATTATTCTAATATGTTGTACTGACGTGATCTATTAAATATGATAATTCATTTTTTTGGCCATAAAGATAGCATTAATTTTGTTAAGTGTTATCTTTTAACTAAAGGTTAAGTTAAAATTAATGAATTCACATGCAAGATTCTGGGTTGATTCGAAATGGGTAATTTTTGTCCAGTTATAAATTTATTCAGTCCAAACAGGCACAAAAAAAATAAACAATGTAATAGAAGAATGCTCGCTGCCTAATTTATTAAACTAACAGGACATCATATAGTGCTTTTGAAAATAAAGTAGATGTAGTTACATAATTAATTAATTATGATATATTCCTTTAAGTAGCCATAAAAAGTGTGGTCATAATGTCTCTATACATCATGAGCTTTGTGCAATATTGCTGTAATATTTACAATCACGAAAATGTCACTTGAAGTTTATATATCATTTAAATTGCTAATAAATGATATTTTTTCAACATATAGCATTGAAACAACATACTTTAAAAAGGAAAAAAAGAAAACCCACATAATCAACCAAGCAACTTACGAAACATACAAGTTGATAAATTTGACAATGAAAAAATCTGCGTCTATCGAAATAGAAAAGACCTAATATTAGATCTTTTACTTATATTTTCTTACTCAAAGTGGGTAATCCATTTTTAAACTAAAAGTGACTTCCACAACTTCTAATTTCAAATGAATCAGCTTTTAGCAAGGAATTATACACCAGCCAACTAACCACAATTTCTCACTCCCTTCTTTTAGTAACCATCCTTTTCGCATATTTCCATGTATTAAGAAATATAAGTTAGGTCATCAGGAATAAACATTAAAAATGGCATTTGGTGCTAATGTTAGTTAATCATGTGATGTGAAATTTGTTTATAAATTTAAATAAGATATGTAAGAAAGATGAGATCTTATCTTTCTTTTCAGCATGCGCTCTCTTTGGCTTTATGTGAAAGCTTAATCATCCTATCCACTACACCATAACAACCATTTTGTAACACTTATTTTTTTCAATTACCAACACTTATTTGTGTTGTAGATTAATCACAAGTAGCCGCATTATATTCTCCTCTCAAGCAATGTCTTGAACTGATTATTAGATAAACAATATGAATTTTAAATGCTATCAACATGTCACTGGACAAACTCAAGTTCACTAAACTTTATAGATAAACAATATGAATTTTAAATGCTCTGTAGAACTGATTATTAGAACACAGGATTATGATTAATTACTATTCACTCGTTCATGCCAAATAATTCATGCATGTGTACATTTTACATTTGTTTATGCTTAAATCGTTTTAATAATGGACAATATTTTTCTTGTAACGATTCGGGATTTTCGACATTCTCGAAAATCGACATTAATACGTCCACTGTATCAACTGTTGAGCAATCGAATGCCGGAAAACCGAATTGTTATGGTTAAAAAGAAGAGGTAGAAGAAGACAGAAAGAAAGAAAGAAGAAACAACAGAAACAATATCAGAATCTCACAGATCGCAGCGGAACAACATATGATAGATAAATGAATAATCTTTAAAACAAAGAACTATATCAGTTTATACATTACATCACATCATCAGAGTCAATTTACAACACAATACATCAATGGACAGTTATATAAACTTGTCCTTACAACTGAATACACAACGGAAAAGATAATATCATATACAAGTGATATGCCTCGCCATCCAGCTCGCCACTGAGCTCCACAGCATCCCCTGAATCCAGAATGATATATAAACCTGACTCTAGGCTGCCCGTGTGAAAAATTATGGGCATCTAGAGTTTAGGAAAGGAACAATAAACTCCAGGTCAGTCATGGGACTGGTGTGAGAACTTAAAATAGTTTTTATCTTTAAAACAACAACAAAGGAAGTAATAGACATCCGTAATGCTTTTTGGAAAATGAAACTACCATAAGGCCTCCCGCCACACACACAATGCAAACGCAGAATTGGAGGAGATTTCTCCTTATGATAGTCAAACATGCTTACTACGCAAAATCATTTGATTTGATATTATTATTAGTGCATAGTGCAGAAAAACAATTTGAAAGTATAATATTAATCTTAGCCAGCATAGACATTTCGAACTATGCCTACTATAGCTACCATCTAAAAAGTGGTGACCACCATAAGCAAATGGCAGGTTCTACAACTAATACCGTACAAGGTTCATATTGGAAGATGGATTTCCAACAAATGGTCAGGCTAAGGAACTTCCTACTGCCAATGGGTACGCCTCTGGCGGGACGTCCTAAGAACTAACTAGCTCTCTGCCAACACAAGGCCGGGTTACCTCTTACACTAGGTAACTACTACACGAATATGCCACCCCCCGGTCCTTTGGGACCTTTATCCGAGGCGCCTCAACAAAATAACAATCACACAGTAAATGAGATTGGAGTAACCACATAGGTTAAATACCAGGGCTCCATACCTGATACCACCCTTTTCCAGAAGGAAATGACATACCCTAAAGGGAGCGACCCTCGTAACCTTGCCGCATCATTCCTGTTTTGACCATTTTCGGGGTGTGAGGTTTGACGAAGTCTCGTCCACAAAGCTACGCTTTTTCCATAAAGCCATGCTTTGATCAACAAATGATCAGCAACACACAGCAGCACTCAGCATGCCACACTACCAAATTGGAAGTATATCACTGATAACTTTCAACTACATAACCTCTGAGCTCGTACGTCTCAGAGAAGGGTGTTAAGCTAAGAGAATAAATTCTCCGCCACCAAACAGAAATGTATTTGAAAGAAATCAGCTTTATATCTCAAAATGTAATGTCAGACATGTAACCATACAAGTCTGTTCCGGGTTCAAACAGAACCAAAGGCACTTCCGAAGAAGCCCTTGCAATCCGGGTATTCACAATCCCGATCGAACTTCCCATCACAAAGGAAATCTCTATACCGTAGCTAATGGTGCAGAGACAATCGATAGGTCATCCTATCGTTTTCACAAATACCTGGTCTTCACCACCGGTCTTCAAATGTTATCCATATCGTCATATCACTTATTCGGAATGGGTTATATGACACAAAGGTCCTTTCCCGGCTAATCCAAATAGTGAGCACAATATTTTAAAACATATGAATATTGGGATTTCAATTAAGTCACAACTTATTACCGAAATCCTTTCCTTTAAATGGTTTAAACAAAGTACCATTTTAAATCTTTAAAAAAAAAGATTTACTTCACAAAGTTCTCCCAATTTCACAAAGATTCATTCACAGATTTCCAAATCAATTGGATTAACCCATTAAATCTTTAAATCAAGATTTAACTTATAGCTTTCAAAACTATTCACAATTCAAGTCTTTTATAATATAAAAGATACACCATTTGAAATACTCCTTTATTTCAAAACAAGATTTAATCATCGTCACAAAGGTTAATTCATAGTTTTTTCAAACTATTTACAATTTCATTTCAACATGAAACGTTTCGATACAAATTGGAAATCTTTTCACTTTATGAAAGCTATTATTATTTGAAAATAGATAGTTTTCGTTTGGGAAAAACTGGTTACAATTACACAGGTTAAAGCCATCCAAGTATAAAACTTGAATATAAATTTAAATTTCCAAAACCATATTTTAAATGGTTAAAAACCCATATAAACACCTTTTATAACTTGTACAATCTTTTAGACCATAATTCCCAAATCATTGAATTCAAAATTTAAATCAAATGATTTAAATTCCAATTTTTATTAAGTTATTTAAAATAACCCTTATTTTTTAAACTCATTTTCAAAAACTTTCAATTCCAATTCCAAAACTAATTTGGATTCAAAAATTCAATCTTTCGAATTGTCAAAAATCTATGACTTAACTGATTTCCACATGAAATCCACATTTGTGTGTGTATTGTGTAGTCCATGGGTTTAACACAATAGTGCAACAACATTCAACCATCACAGATCAAATATAACAATGTATTTGATAAGCGGTATAAACTATAATGCTTATCTTTCATTCACAAATCACAGATATATGCCTATCACAGAATAATAAATTATAGATCACAACACAAATCAGGATATATCACAAAGCATCGCATATCAGGGATATCAAACAATTCAACATCCAATAAAATCCAACATCCATAGATAGGATCAATCTAATTATCTGATTAATTTAAATCAAATAAATTTCTATGCATAAATTTAGCTAGTTATGGTAAATTAATAACCAATTAACTACAAAAACATTTAATAAATTTTCCTTTAATTAATCATTAATTAACCCTTAATTTATAATTAATACTTAATTAATTATGATTAATTAATTACCATAACCAATTAATTTCTACTTATAAATTTCCATTGTGAATTTACATTTCCAAATATTCACTCTTTATACGATTTTCAAATCAATTTCACAAATATTAATTTTTCAACTCCAAATCAATTTTCAAATTGATTTTCAAATCCCAAATAATTTCCAATGAATTTCCAAAAGTATTCCCTTTTAAATAAATTCCTTTATCTCTTCAAATCCATTTAAAAATCCAAATTTAAATAAATTCTTCAGCTTATAAATAATATTACCCGAAATCCATTTGTTAAGCCCCTTTTTCCCAAAATTTGAAATATAATTCAATATGGTTCAAAAATAACTTTAACTTTTTAAAACTCCTTTTTAATTTATCCAATTCTCAAAAATAAATTCTTAAAATTTCAAAAATCCAATTTTTATTTATTTCCGGTATCTAACGATACCAAAAATATATTCGGTTAAATTATAGCCTTCAAAAATTCCAATTCACGAATATAATCACACGGAGATTATAAATAATCAACACACAACATTGAAATAAATTCAAATGTTTGAGGAATCCAGTTGGATCCCTCCAACCTGTTTCCCTGCATCCACATATGTTAGCACAATACCAATTCCACTTCGAGGTGGAATATCGTGGTATATGGGATTTATAAAACACTATCCGCTATTATGCGGCGCAATAGGGTCTCATTCGCTATATAATGCGGGAAATCAACTCCAAATACATATATAATACCAATTCCACTTCAAGGTGGAATATCACGGTATATGTTTTTAATATAATAACCCCCACTATTATGCGGTGTATAGGGTCTATTTCAATGCAACAAATGACAACCATCAATCCAAACACACAATCAACCAATTTTAAATTTAACTATTTAAAATTTAAATCGAAACATAATTCGATTGAGTGAGAAGTTCTCACCTTGAGTTTCCGATAACAGTTGCGGTGTTTTATTCCGAATAAAATTAAACACTTGTTTAATTTTACTCAAAATTTTCGCTAGCTCAAATAAATCCCAATCCATCTCCATTGCGTAGTGCTCGTTAATACGGTTCCAATGCCACTTGTTTCGTACAAAACGGACCTAGTATCACAAAGTTATGCTATTTTAAATATCACACGAATTATATAAATTAATATACAATTTTCTTTTTTTAATTTTATTTTACCCTAAAATCAATCGGGCCGTTCATTTTTGCTTGAGAGAATCTGGGCCACTATTTTAATCTTCTTCCCCACTGTGAAAATCATGCACGAAGAAACCCAAACACGCCAATGCTTCATGAATTATCGCGACTTTTATACTCGACTTCACGACGATCAGCCACCGCCGAATGGAAGCTCGCCTCGAGACACGCCACCCCTAGAAGAACGGCTGAGCTCGACTCCACCCCTGCATAGAAATGCATGCATGAACATTGGCTAAACGCGAGCCTTCTTCTCCCTCATCGTTGCGTCGATCACGATCATACCCGTATGGATCGAAAGATCTCGTGATCCTCTTCGTTTTTGTAGTTGAGAGTTTCTTGAATTGATTAATGGATCGGAAGAGATTAAAGGGAAACGAATCGAGTGATTTCGGCCATTGACAGCATAAGTGGTGGCCTTCCCTAAGTTGATTAGGGTTTTGTGCAAAATGAAGAAAATGGGTCCTTTTATAGAAAATTGACGAAACACTATTCATCTCCAATTTTTCGAACTCCAAACGAAGCGTGTCGGCTGACGTTTCTAAGGTTTAACCCGCGTTCCGGACACAATGGAACATGTTTCGGGAGCTAATTTGATCATATGTGCGAGTTACGGAATTAAATGATCAATTTAAAATTAAATCGATTAAAACGATTTCTATGTGTTTCTGCTTGCCCCGGACAGACCGTAAATCCGATTGACACGAAATTTGAAATCTTACAATAATATAACATCACGGATCCGATGAAACTAGTTTCATCAAAATCCGAGACTGTTTGAAAAATGACTATTTTTACTCGTCAATTAAATATTAAAATATTCAATTTTCACAAATTAACTTTTAATTCAATTTTTAAAGTTTACAAACATCATTCTAACTCCAATATGATTTAATACAACTTTACAAATCAATTTTAATCACATTAAACCCAATTTACAATTATTTCTGTAATTTCAAATATTAAATTATCGATTTAATTATCCAATTAAATCTAGATATTCGAAATAAAATTTATTCGACTTACAAATCTTACTTGTTAATATTTAAAATTAATTAAATATACGAATTTCAAATGATAGAAATTCTGGGTCGTTACAATTCTTTAACAGGCCAAAGGGTAAAACTTTCTCTTTATGTCTAATTTAAGTTCAAGAGAGTGGATTAAAAATCCACATAGAAATACTGAAGAATATAAGCAAGGCGTTCGAGACTTCATGAGTTTTGTGAAGAATCACTCAACCCATGATGCTAAAATATGTGCTTGCCCTTGTAATAAGTGTGGAAACTCTAAAAAGCTCTCATTAGAAAATGTTGAGAAACACTTGATTA
This sequence comes from Allium fistulosum, assembly GCA_030737815.1. Lineage (NCBI taxonomy): Eukaryota > Viridiplantae > Streptophyta > Magnoliopsida > Asparagales > Amaryllidaceae > Allium > Allium fistulosum. The sequence goes on from CM060905.1 coordinate 95,400,002, forward strand.
TACATGGTATGGTTAAAACGTATAATAGGCGGTTTTTCCATAGAGTGATGAACAACAATAACACGGTGGTGAATAATACACAAAATATTATTCTATAGCCTCATATCCAAGATCAAATTCAAACCGACCATTCCGTAGAGGGAGCTCTTAGAAATCTCGTAGATGATGCTTTTGGAGTGCATAATATGCCACAAGCTAGCGGTGAAGAGGATGTTCAGCAGACAAATATAGGTAATTATTGTTCTTTCCATGGAGAAAAGCACCAAGAATACACAAACAAAGCAAATGAGAAACTCTATTCTTCTTGTGAAGACGGGCTTACAATGTTAGGTGTAATTATTGAGCTTCGTAACCTTAAAAAAGAGTTTAATTCGTCGAGAAATAGTATGACCAAGTTATTGAAGCGATTAAATCGTTGGTTTCCAAAGGAAAATAATTTTCCAGGCAAGTATCCCACGATGAAGTAAATGTTAAAGGATTTGGGAATGGAGGTGAAGTACATACATGCATGTGAAAATGATTGCATATTATTTTGAAAAGATAACGTTGATGCAAAAGAATGTCCTCAATGTCATACAACAAGGTATGAAACTAAAAAAACAGTATTAGGAGAGGTTAAATTAACGAAGGAACCAAGAAAAGTTTTAAGACATTTTTCTATAATTTCAAGATTAACTAGATTGTACAGTATACCATGGATAGCTCGTAAAATGCAATGGCATAAAAAAGCTACACCCTCATGGAATTCCATGCGACATCCTATAGATTTAGCTGAATGGAGATCAGTCAAAAGTTGACAGCCAAAATTTGCTAGTGAAGGATGCAATGTATGGCTTGATATTGCTACTGATGGGTTTAATCCAAATGGAGTCCTCTTAATAATTATAGTTGTTGGCCCTTTTATTTAATATCTTACAACCCACCCTCTTCATTGTGTATGAAATCACAATTTCAAATGCTGAGTCTATTAATTCCTAGACCAAGAGCACCAAGTCAAGACATTGATGTATACTTGGAACCTCTAATAGATGAGTTGAAGCAACGTCTGTTTTTGACGCAGCGGATTAAACACAACAATCTTCAATCGGTGAAAGTAGTAATCGATGGATTGAAAGATACTGAAATGCCCAAATTCGTTGATCCGAAGATACCGAATTCTAGCTATCCCGAACTCGTTGATCGCGCACGATACCGGGTTCAAAGATCTTCAATTCTTCAAGCGTTGATCAAGCGCACTTGATTCCGCGAATCGGCTTCTACAATCGTTGAATCGAGCGCACTCGATTATCCGAAAGAGGAGATAGGAGATTACACTCAACTACCAATTTAGATGAAAGCACATAGCAATCAAAGAGAATTTTATTCAAAAATCAACAACCCTTAGAAATGAAACCACTTGCCTATTTATAGGCTACAACTCACGCATTACAAAATATTCCCAACTCCTAAGTCGGCTCCGACTTATAACCCTTTCCGACTTACGACTTAAGATTCCTTCCGACCTATGACTCAGAAGTACACGACTTACAAGCGGCAGACGACTTAAAACAAAGGCGACTCCACATACATGTATATTACAAATGACTCACGACTTATAAAAGTTGCGACCTAACAACAAAACAGTTACAACACATTAACTTGATACGACTTACGACTCAACAAATAACGGCAGGGATTAACTCGGCAGAAGAATCAACGGCAACAGCATCAGCGACTTAAAAACATGCGGCATCCCAGACTAGCGATGGAGATTAACTCGGCAGAAGAATTAACGGTCTTCAGGCTTCGCCGACATAAGATGGTACGACTTAACTGAGTCGTAACTCGGTGCCGACTTATCATCTGCCTTAAGTCGTATCTGACTTAACACTTGTGCATTCTTCATTCGAGTTGTTCCTCATGTATCCTTCTTCTTGAGTCGTTGAAGACTTATCTCCTCGCCTTCGTTAAGTCGTAGACGACTCGTGCGACTCATGTCTATTTCCTTAAGTCGGTCACGACTTAGGCCTTCTCCCCAGTTGAGTCGGTCCCGACTCATGCCTGTTTCTATAAGTCGGTTACGACTTATATTTCCCTCGTTAGCTTTAACTCGTGGACGACTCACAACATTGCCCTTAAGTCGTATACGACTTATATCTTCTGTGTTAGCTTTAGCTCGTGGACGACTTAGGACTTCATCTCTGGGCTTAGCTGCATCATCCTTCCCAGGTTGAGAAAAATTCATCCTCGAATTTGTAAATTCTTCCTCATCAGTTCGTTCATCCCCATGATATGGTACAAGATGTTTAACATTGAATACATCCGATGTATACACATTATCTGGCAACTTCAATTTATAAGCATTTTCATTGATTCTCTTTAAAATTTCCACTGGACCAATCTTTCGTGCTTTCAATTTATTGTACATTCCCACCGGAAAGCGATCTTTTGTTAACACTGCATAAACCAAATCACCTTCATGAAATTCAACATTCCTTCGTTTCGAGTCTGCAGCTCGTTTGTACTTCTCATTCTCTTTCTCCAATCGTTCCTGAACGATTTTATGACATTCCGTTAACCCGTCAACAAAATCAGCAGCTTTCTTAACTGTCCCCCTTGAATGTGGCATTTCCGTTAAGTCCAACGGTCCTTTTGGCATACTAGAATATACAATCTGGAATGGACTGAACCCAGTACTTCGATTTACAGCATGATTATGGGCAAACTCTGCCTGGCTTAACTTCACATCCCAACTCTTCAGATTATCTTGTACAAGACACCTCAGCAAATTCCCCAATGATCTGTTCACAACCTCGGTCTGTCCATCCGTTTGCGGATGATAAGCACTACTAAACTTCAGCTTCGTTCCCACCATTTTCCACAAACTCAACCAAAAGTGACTCAGAAATCGAGTATCTCTATCCGACACAATAGATTCTGGCAATCCATGAAGTCGATAGATCTCCTTGAAAAACAACTGAGCAACATGAACAGCATCCGCCGTCTTCTTACAAGAAATAAAATGTGCCATCTTCAAAAATCTGTCCACCACAACGAATATAGAATCATTTCCCCTCTGAGTTCTAGGCAAACCCAAAACAAAATCCATACTGATATCCACCTATGGTTTTACAGGCACGGGTAACGGCATATATAAACCAGCATTAGTCGCAGTTCCTTTCGAAACCTGACAAATATGACAACGCTCCACAAACCTCTCCACCTCTTTCCTCATCGATGGCCAAAAGTAAGACTGTGAAATCAACTGTAATGTACGGTCTCTCCCAACATGTCCTTCTTCATGTAGTTCTTTTACGATCTTCATTCTCAAACTACCCTCCGGTATGCACAATCGATTTCCTTTGAATAGAAAACCATCTATCATTATAAACTCATCTGTCTCCCCATCCTTGACTTTATCAACAAACTTTGCAAAATAAGGATCATTGTCAAGTAATTCTGGTAACATGTCAAACCCCGTCACTTCAACCTTCATTGTTGTCAACAAATGATTCCTCCTACTCAAAGCATCAGCCACACGATTTGTCACCCCTGATTTGTGTTTAACAACAAAAGTAAATTGTTGCAAATATGCAATCCATGATGCATGTCTCACTGAAATCTTGTCTTGCCCTTGTAAATGCTTCAAGGCCTCGTGATCAGTGTAGAGAACAAACTCTTTTTGAAATAGATAATGTCTCCAGTGTTTGATAGCTTGCACAACAACATAAAACTCCACATCATATGTACTATATCTCATCTTCGCTCCTAACAACTTCTCACTAAAGTATGCAATTGGTCTCCCTCTCTGACTCAACACCCCTCCAATTCCAACCTTCGACGCATCAGTATGTAATTCAAACAACAACTGAAAATCAGGTAATGCTAGAATTGGTGCTGTCGTCAACAACTCCTTGACTCGTTCAAAAGCAACTCCTGCTTCCTCCGTCCATGAAAACTGTTTACCCTTCATACAATCAGTAACAGGCGCCATCACACTACTAAAGTGTGGAATAAACCTTCGATACAATGAAGCCAACCCGTGAAAACTACGAACTTCTGTTATCGTCTTGGGTTGCGGCCAATCTCTAATTGCTTCGACTTTACTTTGGTCAACCTGTATTCCTTCTTCCGACACAACATACCCTAGAAATAAAACACTATGTGTCATGAACACGCATTTCTTCGTTGCAGCATAAAATTGTTCTTGTCGCAGTACCATTAGCACTTCTCTCAGATGATTCAAATGTTCCTCCGGACTTCCACTATATATCAGAATATCTTCGAAGTACACCACCACAAACTTCCCAATGAATGGTCGAAAAATTTGATTCATCACCCTCATGAAAGTACTCGGTGCATTTGATAAGCCAAATGGCATAACCAACCATTCGTATAGACCTTCCCTTGTCTTGAATGCTGTCTTCCATTCGTCCCCTGGTCTAATGCGAATCTGATGATAACCGCTCTTCAAGTCAATCTTAGAAAAGATTACGGACCCACTGATCTGATCCAATAAATCATCAAGCCTCGGCATCGGAAATCTATATCTCACAGTAATCTTATTCAATGCTCGACTGTCAGTGCACATCCTCCACGTTCCATCCATTTTGGGTACCAATAAAGCTGGTACAGCACAAGGACTTAAACTCTCCTGCACACGCCCCTGTTCAAGCAATTCTTCTACCTGCCTCCGCAACTCTTCATGTTCCTTCGGACTCATTCGATAATGTGGTCTGTGTGGCAACACAACACCTGGAACAAGATCTATCTGATGTTGAATATCCCTCAACGGTGGCAATTCCGTTGGTAACTCCTCTGGAAATACATCGTCAAATTCTTTCAAAACTGGCTTTGCTTCTTCCGGAATTTCAACCTCTTCTTTGCTCTCACGCCCAATCAATAAAAATACTTCAGGCTCCTCCTCTACTTCCTTCACAAACTCCTTCAAAGATAACAAAGTTTTGAGCTCTTCAATCTCCTCCAACTTGTTTTCCTCCTGTTGTCGCTTCTTTGGAACTAGAGTAATCTTTGTGCCTTCAAACATGAAACTGTAACTGTTGGTACGCCCATCATGTTGTACTGCTCTATCATACTGCCACGGTCTTCCCAGCAACAAATGACAGACATCCATATCTACCACATCGCACCAGATTTCATCTTTGTATTTCTTTCCAATTGAAAAATTCACACGAGCCCTTCGTCCAACCTTCACCTCCCCGCCTTTCCTTAACCAAGCTAGCTTGTATGGCTTCGGATGTTTCTCAGTCTTCAATGCCAACTTCCTCACAGCCTCGGAAGAAATTATATTATCACAGCTTCCAGCATCAATAACAAATTTACAAACTTTCCCCAGAATAGTACATGTTGACTGAAAAATATTGCTCCTCAACCAACTACAATCCTCCTCTTGCTTTGGTGTTAAACAGGACCTCTTCATCATGAGATTATAACCTTCGTCTCCCGACACTTCTTCTTCCTCCTCATCAAGTGGTGAATTGGAACATTCAGCTTCTCCATCCTCATCCTCAACCTCCGCTATCATAGCTCTCTTCTTCGGCTTTGGACATTCGCTACTTTTGTGACCAAATTCCTGACAATTGTAACATTTGAAACCGTTGTTAACCTTTGTCTTCTCAGCCTCCTTCGCTATTGGCCTACTGATAGGTTTAGAAACATTAGAATTCCCACCAACACCCTTCACTTGATTGTTAGAATTAGTAAACACACCACTTCCTCGTCGTCCCTGTTTCTCCCAAGCCAACGCTTTCTGATGTGCTTCCGCTACAGATCTAGGATCAAACATGTTAACCATATCCTGAATCTGCATTCGCAACCCCCCAACAAATCTGGCTGTCAATTGTTCTTCTGTCTCCATAATATCATTCCTGGCAATCAGTTGATAAAATTCGTCAGCATAGTCATTCACAGATTTCGTCCCTTGTCTCAAGTTCTGCAAACGTTGATACATCAAAGATTGATAATTGTAAGGTAAGAACGTTGCTTTCATCAATTTCTTCATCTTCTCCCAAGATTCAACTTTTGACTTTCCCATTCGTTCACGTGTAAGTTTGGTTTGCTGCCACCATGCTAAAGCTCTACCCCTCAACCTTGTAGCAACCAACTTCACTCTACGATGTTCTGGAACTTCTTTGAAGTCAAAAATCTATTCAACATTAGCTACCCAATCTAGAAACTCCTCTGCTTGCATACCACCTTTGAATTCAGGAATTTCAGTCTTCATCCCCGACTCCCACTTGTGATCATACTCAGAGTGATTTCTTCCTTGTCCTCATCCTTGTCCTCGAACACTACCACCATCATACTCCTCTTCAAAATCAGATGTATATCGTTGTCTATCTCGTCCACCCACATCTCTACTACCTTCTCGTCTACCACCATCATCCATTCTATCTACATTCCTCCGTTCACGATCATTCACATTCCTCCCACGCCCTTGATCATTTTCAACACTTCTGTCTCGATTGGAATGTGGCGAGACTCTACTACCCCCATGGTTAGATTCAGGTGAAACCCTTCTCCGATTTTGATTCATCTCCTTCATAAGCATCTCTAACCGGCCAATTCCTTCGTTAAGCTTTTCACTAAAGTTTTCATTGATTCTTTGCTCCATCTCATCAGCTTCTTCTCTTCGATACAAAGTTTCTACGTTTTGGTGGCGATTAGCTCTTCTTGGCGGCATACTTGAAATCTTTACAAACACTTCAACACTTCAAAATTCAAACACTTTTCGGACTTTGATCCAAAATGAAACGGATCGAAAACTTCCACTTTGTTGCAAATCGCGATGAACACGATGGACAAAGTTTCGGCCTCCCACTCAAATCCGATCAAACAACTTCAATACAAAGTCGAACACTTCAACTTGATCACGGCTCAACACCTCAAGCTCTCGGCTATCACTTCAACTTCAAAATGAATAGGCTCCAAGTCTCGATTTAGCTATGATTGGATAAAACAAGCTCCGATACCAAAACTGACGCAGCGGATTAAACACAACAATCTTCAATCGGTGAAAGTAGTAATCGATGGATTGAAAGATACTGAAATGCCCAAATTCGTTGATCCGAAGATACCGAATTCTAGCTATCCCGAACTCGTTGATCGCGCAAGATACCGGGTTCAAAGATCTTCAATTCTTCAAGCGTTGATCAAGCGCACTTGATTCCGCGAATCGGCTTCTACAATCGTTGAATCGAGCGCACTCGATTATCCGAAAGAGGAGATAGGAGATTACACTCAACTACCAATTTAGATGAAAGCACACAGCAATCAAAGAGAATTTTATTCAAAAATCAACAACCCTTACAAATGAAACCACTTGCCTATTTATAGGCTACAACTCACGCATTACAAAATATTCCCAACTCCTAAGTCGGCTCCGACTTATAACCCTTTCCGACTTACGACTTAAGATTCCTTCCGACCTATGACTCAGAAGTACACGACTTACAAGCGGAAGACGACTTAAAACAAAGGCGACTCCACATACATGTATATTACAAATGACTCACGACTTATAAAAGTTGCGACCTAACAACAAAACAGTTACAACACATTAACTTGATACGACTTACGACTCAATAAATAACGGCAGGGATTAACTCGGTAGAAGAATCAACGGCAACAGCATCAGCGACTTAAAAACATGCGGCATCCCAGACTAGCGATGGAGATTAACTCGGCAGAAGAATTAACGGTCTTCAGGCTTCGCCGACATAAGATGGTACGACTTAACTGAGTCGTAACTCGGTGCCGACTTATCATCTGCCTTAAGTCGTATCTGACTTAACACTTGTGCATTCTTCATTCGAGCTGTTCCTCCTGTATCCTTCTTCTTGAGTCGTTGAAGACTTATCTCCTCGCCTTCGTTAAGTCTTAGACGACTCGTGCGACTCATGTCTGTTTCCTTAAGTCGGTCACGACTTAGGCCTTCTCCCCAGTTGAGTCGGTCCCGACTCATGCCTGTTTCTATAAGTCGGTTACGACTTATATTTCCCTCGTTAGCTTTAACTCGTGGACGACTCACAACATTGCCCTTAAGTCATATACGACTTATATCTTCTGTGTTAGCTTTAGCTCGTGGACGACTTAGGACTTCATCTCTGGGCTTAGCTGCATCAGTTTTTGATACAGATACGCAAGAAATTTTCAATATGAAAGCAATATTACTATGAGGAATCGATGACTTTCCAACATTTGGTAACGTATCTGGTTGTGTGATGCATGGTTATAAGGCATGGCCTATTTGTGCTACTGAGACCGAATCATAGCACATCGGCAACAAGATCGTCTACCCAAAGTATAGAAGGTTTTTAAAGGATGGTCATCCATATAGAGCATTAAAACACGGATGGTAAAAGGATGTTGAATGCAAAGAACCTCCAACTCGATTAAGGGCTCATCTCTCTTAGAAAAGCTTAAGCGTACCAAATATGTTCCTGGCAAACTACCACAAAGCAAGAAGGGGATGATTTCTAAAGCTTATGATAATGTAGATTGTTTTGTCGATGAATGAAAGACCGGCGTGGTATAAGAATTCAATTTTGTTTGACTTAAACCGGAGCAGTCATAAAGTTCATCATACTATTGATGTGATGCACACTGAGAAAAATGTTGCTGAACACCTCATCAGTTTTATGTTTGATAAAGGAAAACAATCTTATAAATATGCATGGAATAAGATTCACAAGTTACAATGTTGTCAAGTTCTTAAAGATGCAAAACTTCCATCATGTCTTCCAACTCAGTTTCACGGCCTTATATGTCTTCAAACACCCAGTTTGCAAATTAGAAAGACAAATGATTATCATATTAGTATCCAATATTTGCTCCCTATCATGGTTCAACATGCATATCCAAAGTGTCATGAGTTAAGACGAGCTCTTTTACAAGTAAGCTTGTACTTCAACATAATATGTTCAAAACTTCTAGTTCGGAAGCATGTGCAAGCTGCCTAAAGATATGATTGCTGAAGCATTATGTGTCTTGGCACACTATCTTCCAATGCAATCTTTTGATATAAGCATCCATTTGATGGTACATTTAGCGGATCAAGCTCTACTTTGTGGTCCATCGAACTATATATGGATGTATCCATTTGAAAGGTAAAATATTTTTTTGCATTCGAATTATTTCACCTAAGGGCTATGAAGTAACTGACTGGAAATATACATATTAATTTTTGTGTACTACTATGAAGGATTGCAAAAACATACCTAGTACAAAAAGGTATATAGAGGGATCAATTTCTGAAGCATACCTTGTTTCAGAATCAGTTCAATATGCAATGGAATATATGCCAAACCCACATGGTGGAAATCATAGCTCTAAACAAGCAGCCTTTTTAGATGAGAATGGTGATAATATATATGAGCATTCCATCGTTGACGGTAAACCGTTAAAGTTATCTAGATTCCAATGATCGAAAATTCGACGATGGATACTATTAAAAGTTGATATACCAGAACGAGATGAATGCTGTAGGTTATACTTTTTTCAATTTTTTCATATACTTGTAGCATGTTTAGTCAAGCACACACACATACACACACACATATATGTATGTATGTATTTACCATAATATTCGATTTGTAGTGAATACCATTTACCTTTAGAGGACGGTCCTCAAAAAGGCAGGAGTAATAGTCCAATCTGAATTTATTGATTGGTTACACAAGAAGGTGTGCTACTTATACTCAAAAGTATTACGTTTCATTTTTAACTGATGTTATTTTATTAATTTTTTAATTTGTAACAGTTAGTGGAAGAAATATGCATGGACATAATGTTGTGGTTGTATATCAGTGGTCTAAAGTGGGAAGCCAAAACTTATCTCAATTATAGGGTGAATGGCTACACATTCTCTCCTCAACATTACGATGATACCATTTCAACACAAGATAGCGGTGTCTATATGGATGCGATCACTACATTTGTTGTAAGTTCAGAAGACCTAAATCCTATGGATGATGAGACTACTTGGTATGGTGTTATTAAAGAGACCATAAAGGTTGATTACTATAATTATCAACATGTAGTATTCTATTTCGACTGGGTGAATGTTGGAGATAAGTAAAATGGTTGCAAGTTCTGCCCGGAGGCCAATGTGTTGATGGTGAACTTGAAGAAGCCCAAGAATACTAATAGTGAATAAGTTGATTTTTGTGTTTTTTATGTAAAATAGTTCTTATAAGCCATTTAGTTTTGTCAAGAATATTGATTGGAACTATTTTGCATGTATTTTGCTTACTTTTATCTATGCATTAACTCTTATTGATGTAATGTACGATCGTGTTGTGTTATGAGATATTTTGCTTGTTTTGATCCATGCATTAAATATTTAGATAGTTTGGGTGTTATTCAAATCATGATAAAACACGACGTATGATATCCTTTTATTTGATGTCTTCCAAGTGTTATATTACATCATATTATTGTTTGCCTCTTTTTATGCAGATTTTCACTAAAATGACAAACAATTCCATCGACAATGCAAATTTAAGTACAATAGATACTATTGAGCCTCACCTACCTAAAGGTAAAAAGCACTTTATAATGGTTGGTGTTGATGGTGCAAAGGGAGATGATGCGGCTAAATGGAACTCATGCTGTGGTGATTTGATTCGTTTTCATATACCCATTGGCCATAAAGAATGAGGGAATGTAAATGTCTTCTATAAGAATAAACTATGGGATGGACTTTTGGTATTTTAATAATCTTATATATATATATTTAATTGATTTTTTCTCAATTTTAGAAAATGATCATGCTATTTATTCACTAATTAACTACTTAATTATATTTTCTTTATCATTAAGTCATCATCAAGTTTAAATTATGGTGTATATGACCGTTTGATGAATTTTTTTCTCCCTTTCTTATAATAGGAAGAATTTGACATGGATGTAGATCCTACCATAGCTCGACCGTTATTGGAGAAACATTTCCCATCATTTCATAAAACAATGAAGTCATCATTACGAAAAAGTCTTCTTAGGGTTGGTGGAACTATGATTCCTAAATGTGTTGCTATTGATAGATGACCAAAGGATATTGATAAAATGTGGAGGGAAAAATTTGTTGATATTGAGTATACCGATGAAAAGATGGAGTAATGTAAAAGAAATGCCAAAAACAAAGCAAAATGTTCGATCACTCATACTCTAGGAAGAAAACCTTACCATAGAGTGCACGATGAGATGGTATTGAAAGTATCTTTTCTAAATAGTCGTTGATTATAAAATGTATGCTAATTATGTGTTAACTTTGTTCTTTCTTGCAGGTCTTAGCAAACCCAAAAAAAAAATTCAAGAGCGATGGTTTGGAAGGCTGGACATAAAAGAAAATCTGGAGAAGTACTACCATATGCCGCGGAAAATTAAATTTTTTGTTTCCATATCTACCATATGACGCGGAAACATATTTAATTTAAATCTCCTTGTGAAAAATATAGTTCTTTAGTCATAGTTCGGTGGTAAGGGGTCCTCCCTGACTTCGAAGAGGTCGGGAGTTTGTGTCCCTTTCCAGGAACTACCACCTCCCCTTTGGGGATAGATTAAAAATCAACCTGGCTGTTGTGGACTAGTTAGGTTGGGCTCTAATCTTCGGATTAGGGTTTTAAATCCTTTTTAATTTTAATGGCAGATGATCCTTTTCCCGCCCTGTCCATTCCATCTCTGTACTCTCTTCCCTCACCATCCTTCATCCCTCTATTGACAATACCTCCTCCATCTCCTCCTTCTCGTCCGACGAACCCAACCTTACCTTCTCCCTCTCTCCAATCTATGCCTGTACTTACCTCGCTCAATCTATCACCAAATTCTCCCTCTTTATCTCCTCTCTATATTAGTCCCCATAATTCTGATGTTCTTTCGTCTGCTTCTCTATCCTCGTCTGAACAAGTATGGACTTCTCTTTTTAAGCACCTTCCCCGTAATGCTGGAAAGTGCATACCTGTTCATTTAGATCTGACTTTTGATGGTGAAGCTATGGTGCCTCCTCCATCTGTAATAGCTGCTGGTGAAGCTATATGGAAAGACTATGTGGTAGGCTTCTTTCTTGATAAGCCCCTGTCATACACTTATGTGATTGAGTACTTGAAACGCGGATGGAAGTTAAAAGGCAACATTAAAGTTAAGTCGGATGGTTCAGTATTTCTTTTTCTCCTTTCAGATGCATCTGACAGAGATAAGATAATTCGTAGTGACCCTATTGTAATGAAGAACAAGATTTTTATAATTAAAAAGTGGGATCCTATAACTAGTAATGTATGTGGATCCATTCGAACTGTTCCTACTTGGGTCCAACTATCCAACATTTCTATTTATCTATGGTCGACTTTGGGTATTAGCTGGCTAGCAAATGGATTGGGAAAACTTGTGTGTTTAGATGAAGCTACTAAATCTACTTAGTGCATATAACATGCTAAATGTCTTATTGAAATATCACCAAATCATGATCTTGTCTCCACATTCTCTGTCCTGAATACTAGTGGTACTACACAGTTGATATATGTTAATTATTTGTGGAAACCAGATATTTGTACTTACTGCAAAGTATTTGGACATAGAACATTGAACTGCCAATATATGACTAATATAGAAAAGCTTGGTTGTAAAGAAGATGAGATCGATAAGAAGATTAGTGAAATTTTAGATGTGGAGATCAGGCCTAAACAAAATAGACCAAATAAAAATGCTGAACAGCACAGAGTATGGCAAAAAGTTACTACGGGAAGAAGAAAGGATAAAGTTCAAAAAAAATATGTTCTGATGATGACAACACAAAACATGACAGTCTTGATTTTTTTCAAGTTGTAAAGCAATAAAGAGGGAAGGAAAATTATATAGGCAACAGTCGGGTGGCAAAACAAGCTGTGGATGGAAGCAATAAAGTGAAGGATAGGCAAATGAGAAATAAATTCTCAATCCTAGAAATGATAAAGGAAGGAGAAATTAATATGGTTGATGAATATGTGAATACTGAATTAGAAAAAGAAAGAGAGGAAAATGAAGATACTGGCAACAGAATTGATGTGAATGCTATATTTGGAAATAAGACAAATGATGCAGCAAAAAGACAAAAATAAATTGGTAGCAATGTGCCTATATCAAAATTGCATGTGTGTGCCTCAGTAAGTACAAATGCAAGTGCTCTTATCAAACAACATAGAGAAAAGCACTTTGTTCCTGAAAAAATGAATGCAAAAATATTCCAATCTAAAACAAACAATGCTATGCCTCTTTCCTCAGCTAATATACTACCGCCATGTCCTTCCTCCACCAACCTGTCAACTCATCATTCAAACTCAGCTCCTCCTCCTCCTTATTTCCTCAGCTAAAACTACCTCCCTTATTGCCTTCTCCTCCCATACTCAATCAAACAATGAGCACTTCCCCTGAACGTACACACATGCACACATCATCTGACATATCCAATGTATCATCCCTTCCTAATGAAACGATGAATATTGGAAACAACTGCATTTTCTCTCCTTTTAATAAAATTATACTACCAGAACACAATCACTCTATACCTTCTCTGCCTTGTATCTCATCTGCCATTCAACCATTTCCAATCTTAATCACTTCTACCTCCTCCAAAATATCCAAACCCAAAAGCAAGCATAACTCAAATAAAAAGAAACCCTCTTTCATAATAAGTTCTTCTAAAGAAAAAAAGAAATTGGAAAATCTGAACGATATAAAGAAAATCATACCTCTATCCCCTTCTTCCCAATCTCCCATATTCCATTCTCCCCTGGATTCTAATAATGATGCAGAAATCAATACAATTTTGCATCGATTCCCAGAAAACACCTCATCTTCTATTGGTAGAAGAACTGGAAGCTTGAACAAAAACCCCACAAAGTGTAAATTATGATGTTCAATATGGCAGCATGGAATATAAGAGGAGCTCACAAATATGCAAAGCTTGATCAAATAAAGACACTGATCCAAAATCACAATCTTTCCCTTATTTCAATCTCTGAATAAAAAACTTGATCCAATTCAGTCTCTTAGAGCAGCTAAATACATTAACTCTAGTTGGAATACCCTCACAAACCATTCTCATGCCCTCATATGGTAGACTGCTTGTCTGATATGATCCCTCAATCTTCTCCTTCTCTCCTATCATTTATGACAGCTAGTTTATTCATACTCATGCAATGCACTTGCCTACTGCAACTTCAATGTATTTCACTTTCATATATGCTGCAAACTATCCTCGTATAAGAAAAAAAATGCATGACTACATTCCACACTTTAGTCAACCTTCTCATCCCTGGATATTGATTGGAGATTTTAATTGTTCCTACCTTTCATTGCATAAAAGGGGTGGCAACCCATTATCCTTATCCGATTTATCCCCTTTAAATAACACCATATAATATGCTTCCTTAATTGATATTCCTTTTTCTAGCTCCTATTACACATGGAACAATAAAAAACAAAACAGACCTCGTACCCTCTCTAGAATAGATCATGGCTTTATGAACTATACTACCCTTTCCAAATGGCCATCTATACATATTCAAATTCCAATGCTCCTCCTTTCAGATCACTGCCCGCTAATCCTAACATTTGGATCATTTGCCACAAATAAGAAGGTCAATTTTAAATTTTATGATAATCCTACTATTGTCACTCACCGCACATCTATAGCCTGTTGTAATGTCATATACAAGTCCATATCTAGGATATTAGCTTCCAGACTTAAAATGGTCCTACAAACTATCATCTCTCCAAATTAAGCTGCTTTCCTTCCTCATAGAAGCATCCTAGACAATGTCCTCCTAACACATGAACTACTAAATGGATACTCTTCACCATATAAATCACCAAGAGCCATGCTTAAGGCTGATATCAAAAAAGCTTTTAATACGATCAAATGGTCTGCCATCATGACCATACTGAATAGGATGAACTTTCCTACTGCTTTTTACAATTGGATATATCAATGTATATCGACTGTGAGATATACTCTTGTTTTTAATGCTCACACAGTTGGGTATTTCAAAGGAAACAATGGGTTGGGGTAGGGAGATCCCATTTCATCTTATATTTTCATCATTGTTATGGAAACTCTCTCTCTAGCTACAGAAAAGCAAGTTGCTCTGCATAATTTTGATCTCCATCCTAAATGTAGAAATCCCATGGTGACTACTCTTGCTTTTGCTAATGACTTACTAATATTCACCAAACCTAGTGCCAAGTCCATACAATCAATTATGAATACCCTATACTCCTTTTCTAAGTTTTCTGGTCTTCAAACTAACTCTAAAAAATCTCATATATTAATAGCTGGACTGCCAAGTCATCTAGTTACTGATTGTTTGAGTATCACAAATATGTTGCCTCTGGAATCTGACATGGCCTACCTTGGTATACCTCTATCTACAAAGAGAATTTCTCTATCTCAGTGTGTTCCTTTGTAAGAAAAGATAACAGCAGTATTTAATAGATGGTAAAATAAGTTTATATCGCAACCTGGGAGGCTTGTTATAATAAGTGTCGTCATTCTTTCTATGACAGTATATTGGAGTAGAACATTTTTATTGCCATCAAAGCTAATAGTTATGATAAGATCTTCTATCATAAAATTCTTATGGTCTGTATCAATACACACAAACAAACTTTCTCCAATTGCATTCAATAAACTTGAAATGCCAAAAAGAAAGAGAGGATTGGGCATAAAAGATATGAAGAAGTGGAACATAGCAGCTTTACCTAAGCATTTTCAGGATCTTATATCAAGAACAGATTCTCTGTGGGTACATTGGAGCATAAGAAATAACTTAAAAGAAGAAGAAATATGGATTGCCTCCCCAAAACAAGCTCAAAGCTAGGTATGGAAGACAATGCTAAAAATGAGAGATATTTTTCTTCCGCATACTAAACTTCTCCTATCATCAGTGAGCAGTTCCAAATTTTGGACCACTCCATGGATTGAAAATTGATTGGTTCTACATATAATGCTATCACATGACAATATTATTCAGACGGGCATTTCATTACATGCTAGGGCCTCTTCCTATATCTCCAATGAAAGAATCTCTCTTCCACATACAAGTAACTCCTCAATAAATGCAGTATGGATAATATATAAAGATAAACCCTATATCTACAGCCTTAACGAAGAATAAAAATGGTTCAACCATCAAGGCCACTCTACTCATGTTGTCTACTCTACCTTAATGGGAGAAAAAACCAGCCTTTTTCGACTGGTACAAAAGAGTCTGGAACTTTAAGGAAAATGTGAAGCTTAATGTTATGCTATGGAAGGTTTTTAGAAATGCTCTTCATACTCTGGGTAATTTGGCAGTGAAAGGTATGGCTATTTCAACTATGTGCATATTTTGTTCTACTGCGATTGAGGATATTCATCACTTATACTTTAGATGTGCTTTCACTCGATTCTTATGGTCTAGGATAAAGATTAAGGGTGGTTATGGATCATCTTAGGTTGATAGTAAACTCGAATGGACGAATCTATATAATGCTACAAGATGGAAGAAATCATCAACGTATGAAATATTAATGCTTTTGTAAGTCTTTGTTTCAGCAATTTGGCATGAAAGGAATCAGTGAATTTTCCTTCAAAAGAGCAAGACTCGAATGCAGCGATATTATCAGATATGCAGCAATATTCACTCTATGAAGAAATGTCTACACACCCCTTTGATGCTGCCACTATTACTAAATGGACCTAGCTTGGATGTTGTGTTTTTCCTTCATCTTTTTTTCCTTTTTTTACTACCTTCCCTTTTATTTTCTGTCTCTCTTACTTTCTTGTATCTCATTTATATTGCAAGTACCTGCTTGTTGATATAAATATATGGTAAGGGCCATTTAATCCCGCTGGCTTTGCCAAAAAAAGAGAGAAAAATAGCAAATCAATTTGTTAATCCACACCGCTTGGAAAAATATAGTGGATGTGCATATTAAAACCTAAGTGTGTATTAACTCATTGAACTTGTGAACACATATAAAATTACCCTAAATTATCGAAATCAAATGATAAAAAAAATTAAAATCATCAATTACAAAGAAAAATAATAATATTGTGAAACATGCACTTAGACCCCTTGAAATTCCAAATTCGACTGGTATTCATCAAGAAAATGTCTAATATTAAAGTTTTGTAGAAAAAATGTCTAATATTCATTAAGAAAATTAAGCAAAAAAAAACATTATGGTTGAGAAATTGATTGGCATTATTAAGTAAGGCAGTTGTGTTTAGTAAGGCAACTGTCTGTATAATATGGTTGGCAACTGAATTATGGTTGCTATTTATAATAAGAATATGGGATTGCTATTATAATTTTGTTTCATCTTGTGACTCGCACCCATTGCATATGTGGGCCAAGTTGTTTATTTTGTTATTTCTCGAATATATACAATTTTATACCTTTTTCCCAATCTTACAAAATTTTCACTGACTCGTTTTTAGCCCACAAATAAATAAAACATATTTGATTTAGTTTAATATTTTTATGCGCTAAGTGATAAGGTTTTATATTGAGAATGTGACATATGCGACTATTTGCTACATTCCAACTTTACATGGATATATAGCTTAAAATTTTGCATGTTTATATTTTATGGTATATAATTTGCATATTTACAATTTACATTATTGTCCTACAGTTTGCATGCACGTCTTAAGAAACCAAATTGCTTTCGTCTTTAAAAAATATGTTTTCTTTTTCTTTGCATTTGTGGTGCTAAATATTTACATGTATTTAATATACAGTGGTTACACTCGAATACTATGCAGGTAATGTGCACATCGAGAACATGTTATAAAGTTCACTTATTATCGTACAAAATTGTATTGATTAAACTAAAATTACTCTTTTTGTTAAAATCAATAATTCAAAATTTGGTAAGGAGAAAAAGAAATTAATGTATGCATTTTACCAATTTTTAACGTGGTTAATATCATCTTCTATGTTTTAAACAAATCTTGATAGCATTCGGTAGTTATTTCCCACTTTATCAAGTATGCAACAACGATGTATATTATTTCTGAACAATATACCTGCGTATCGATTATAGAGTCATCACATAGCCATGTTAGCCTCAGTTTAAACTGAGGCCACTGTGGCCTCAGTTGAGACAATTGAGGCCAACAGTGGCCTCGGTTTAAACAACTGAGGCCACTGTGGCCTAGGTTTAAAACTGAGGCCGTGTTGGCTTAATTTCATTGCATATATGACTAGTTCTGTTAATAAAAAAATTAAAAAACCATCTGACCAGTTCTGGATTTTACCACCTCAAAAATCCAAACATGTCATCGCATATATGAAGTACTTAATTTCAAATTATCGTCCTTGCATATTTTCTTGTTTTATTGAATGTCCTTTTATTATTAAATCATGTGTTATCACCTTGATTACTATTTGTCATTCTTTTTAGTATAAATTTCAATTTAATATGATATTGAATGCATGTGGGTATTTATAGAAGAAGCAGAAGAAAAGAGGAAACTAGATGGTAGTTCTAGTGGTAATGGTGAAGTAGAAGATCTTGAAAATGATCCAATTGTGGAAGCTTTTGGTTTCGATAGAAAGAAAATTATTTTCAATCAGTTAGTTCTACTTCTTCTTTGAAACAAGTAAAGATGAATCAAGCGGTAAAAGCTATAGCTGAAAAAAGGCAAGCCGTGGATTTTTCTTTTTGGAAATTGGAGATAGAAAGGCAAGTAGCTAATCGAGTTAATGATGCCACCAAATCAATTACTTCAACTTTTATGAAATTTATACCTAATTTACAAGAAAAGCATGTTGCAAGTTATGTGATGACTCCACATACGGAAGGTGCTTCTAATTTAGGAGATTCTCATATGAACAATAATCTAGTTGCCACTCCAACCGTCTCACTTAATGATATTCATTCATCTACAATGGAAAAAAATGTAATGTTATTGTCACAAGATTTAGAGATGGATGTAGCCAAAGGTTATGTTGGAACACAAACAACTTGTCATTTTAGGAAGGTGATACCGAATGTAGAGAAAGTTATTTGGGTGGTTGAAGTTCTTGAAATAGATGCACCAGTTTCTGATGATCCTCAAAATGGAATGTACAAGCTATGTGAATTTTTTGATGGAGGCTACGTTATATGGCCAGAGTTTTGTATTCGGTATTTGCAGACTTTAACTATGAACTATGTCTTATCTTCAATTATTGCAATTGGTATTAGTATGGAATTGGTAAACTATGTAATGATAACTTTATTATGTATTGAACTTTTCCTTTGCTAATTGATACTTTGTTCTATTATTGACTATGAATATTGTTTATTGATATCGATTGAGTTATAATTTGCTAAATTAAGATAATATTTCATATTAGATATAGTGTACATTATATATTTTAACATTCAAACCATTATATCTTTCAACATTCACATTACTGATAAGTGTTTATTTTGTTTTTATTTATTTGTAACACTTATAAGCGTTGGAAGATATTTTCCACCAACGATTATAAGCATTGGAAGATATTTTTTCCCAACGCTTATAAGCATTGGAAGATCTATTTTCCCAACGCTTATAAGCGTTGGCGAAAAAAATCTTCCAACGCTTATAAGCATTGCAAATAAATGCCCATGCCCATATAGCGATAGATATAAGTGTTACAAAATTCTTGGCAACGCTTATACTCGTCGGAAATCCTCTGTTTTGGTGTAATGTATGTTATTTTTGATATTTGGGAAATTTCCAGTTTGGATAACTATAACAAAAACTGAAATATAGAAAAGAGCTAAGTAGAAAGAGACATTGTCCTCATTTGAGTAGTCTGACTTGGTATCTGCAACAACCCTGGTTTTGGTGATTACCTGTAATATTAAATTATAACGGTAGTTATAATTTAATATTGGGGAATAAAAATAAATTGGAGATTTTAAATTGTTTATTTTAAATAAACAATGGGTTTAAAATGTTGAAATAAAGTTTTTGAAACTTTATTTTAGTTGTTAGTATTAAAAATGTGCAAAATAAGGTTTTAATTTAGAGTAATGCAATAATTTTAATATGTAACGACCCGATTTTTCATTCCCGAAAAATCGAACCATCAGGGTTAGAAGAAGAAGGAGGTAGAAGAAAAGAAAACAGAAAACAACATCAGAATCTCACAATCGCAGCGAAACAATATATAATAGATAACAACTGATCTTTATACAAAAAGAACTATTGCTGTTTTTATACATTACATCATCAGAGTACATACTAACAACAGCACAAAATCGGACATTTACAATAACTTGTCCCCACAAGATGACTATACCACTTATGATACACAGCGGAATACAACAAATATGGGTGATACGTCTCGCCATCCAACTCGTCTCCTGAGCTCCACAGCAGTCCATCTAGAATCTGTACTTTATAATACTCGGTCTGACCCGAGCATTATAGTTAAATAACACCCGAGTCAGTCTGGAATACTAGCGTGAGGAAACACACTCAATTGGATTATTAAAGTCTCAAAATCCTTTGAAAACAAAAGCATCTCGTAAGACCTCGCCACAAATAAACATGTCGGGTTTTTACCTTACGATAGCCAAAACGCTTTTTATCAAATCCTCTGATATTATAATAGGGTCTATATACAAATACTTATTAAAATAGCTGAAATTGTTACATGATTAAATTCCAGCATACTAGCCACAAAGTGGGTTCTACAAACAAAAACCGTAAAGGCACGTAGGGAAAATGGATTTCCAACTAATGACTAGGCACTGGGGTACCATCTGTCACAGTACCTGGTCTAGATCAGTGTACCGAGGATCCACCCTAAATCCCCTGCAACACAAGGTCGGACTACCCCTTAATGGATAGTCCGAGTAAGATCACCCCGCAGTTGGGATCAGCAACCTCCCACACAGCCGAAATAAAAAGGAACATCAAGACAGGGATAACCTCACCCTAAAGGGCGCGACCCACTTAGCCTTCCTGCATAACCCCTGATTTTCAGTCATTCCCGGTTGATGAGGCTCGAGGCTAAGCGTTACCTTTTTAGAACACATCTCTTAGAATGCCCACAGTCCACCTAACGATGTTCCGAAATCATTTATCCATACAAGTTCGTCCCGGGTTCGAACGGAACCGAAGGCACTATTCCTACTACATCCATTTCGGAATCACCCTCAGGATTAGTAGCGACTAGCCCTTGCACTTCACTGCTCCATCTTCGACTCCAAACTCGTCTTCCCCACAAAAACGTAAAAACCGGATCGAAGTGGTTTTCGCGAAATAAATCCCGATCCCGGTCTCTTCGAAACGATCAGCGCATTGGCCAATATTGATAGTCGATTATTTAACTATCAATTAACATTCACAAACATCCATCAAACAATAAATAAATTTTCCAAATTATTTATTTACCTCACCAATATCTTCGCAAGATATATTTCCATTTTTCAACCCTTTGAAAACGGTTTCAAAACCACCTTTCTCTCACATCTTTAAAACTAAATCACTATTTATTTTTAAAACTAATTTACCCATTCCTTTAATAAATTCCCACCGTGAATTTATTCTTCCAAATATCCACTGATATATTACTTCACCTTTATAAACCCAGTTTATAAATTTCTTAGCCCCATCTTCCTTTAAAATTCCAATTTCCAAACGCTTAAATCAATTTTCAAATTGATTTCCAATTTACTTCACTTTGAAATAAATTCCTTTACTTACTCCATTTATCTCAAAATCCATTAACTTCAGCTTTTCTTTCTTTATTATGATTTAAAATCTTTTAAACTGAAAATACCAATTTCAGATTTCCCAAATTCCTTCTTTATCCTTTTAAATAAATTTAAACCTTGAATTTAAAAAAATAAATTCTTTATTTCTTGATATAATATCACTTAAGTTTAAAATTTAATATTTCTTTTATCCTTTCCCAATTCATTCTTTAATTTATTCAAATTCTCTATAATTTATTTTACTTAAAAATTCACTCTTTTATTTTCTTTCCAAAAATCCACTTCTATAGATTTAGATAACTCGGTATACCAAAATATTAAATCAAACCATAGCATCCAACATTTCCTATTATCAATATAATTCATCATAGAATATCGAATAATTATATCATATAATATTTTAACAAATCTAAATATTTTGAGGAATCCAGTTGGATCCCTCCAACCTGTTTCCCTGCATCCACAGATGTTAGCACAATACCAATTCCACTTCGAGGTGGAATATCACAGTATATGAGTTTATATAATATCATCCGCTATTATGTAGCGCATAGGTTCTCATCCGCTATATAATGCGGGAAATCAATCACTCCAATATATATACACTACTATATATATATATAATATACCACAACCAATCAATTTAATCATTCAACCAAAGATTTAAATTTAACTATTTAAATTTAAATAATAATCCAGATGAGTGAGAATAACTCACCTTTATTTTATTTTTGCCATCCGACCAAACCAGCTATTTCCTTCATGGTTTTTGGACCTTGTATAACATTATATAATTTATTAATATTTGAAATAAACCGGACAATAAATTACCATTTTATAATTTAAATAACTAATGATTTAGTTTAAAACTGATTTCCTATAATAAATATTTTTAGTAACTAAAAAAATGAAATAAGTTTATTAAATACATTAATTACCCTAACATATTTTTATAATAACTAGTAGTCTTAAAATGTGAACATGTATATTTATTTTCCTTTAAAATTATATATATACATATACTTATAAAAATATCCTATATAGATTTTCAAAAATCTAATTTACATAAATATCCTTCAACATTTAAAAATCCCTTTTTCTTTTCTGTAAAAATAAATAGTAACAAATCTTCACTTCAAAATCCTTAAAAAGATTTCCCTGTTAAAACCTTACTGCTAAAAAAAATTATGTTATATATATATTAGATTTGTATTATATTCCCTTTTACTGTAGATTAAAACTTATCTATCTATGCACATATTTTTTTCCTTCTCTGTTTAATAATTAATTAAAATAACAAGATAACCTACTGCCTCACCTACCCAGTTGACCACGACCATCGCGAGCAGCACCTCGTCTTCGTTTGCCTGAGCACGTCCACGCGAACAACCCACAAACACCTCTTCGAACGAACACGCCGCCTGCTACTGCCACTTCTCCCCCAAAGCCGCTGCCTCACCATCGAGACAAATCGCCACCACCAGTGTCGATCGATGACCTTCCAATTTGCCGACAAACCCTAGCCAAGGAAGCAGACACAACTTCCAGGTTGCGAAACTTGGTTTCGCAATTCAAATTGTTAGCCTTCTGGAGCTGCCATGCCATCTCCCTTATTCGATTTATTCGAGAATCCCCTCTTTAAAGTTTCTTTAGTGAATCGATTAGAACACAAAGGGGGCCCAGTCACGAATGAGGGAAGAAAAGAAAGACGCGATCGATTTGTATTTCAGTCACCAAGGATTTCAAACGATTTCGTTTGGCAATTGATTTTTTTTATGGCAAAGAACTGGAATAAGAAAAGATATTGTTTGTGAAGTGTTCGACCATTTGAAAAAAAAAGAAACAACATGATTTTGATCTGAACAGAAAAGAAAGGAGTGGCATTGATTTGAACGAAGGGAAAAGTTAGGTCGGCTATATTGTGCGAACAGTGATGTGAATTGAGATGAAAAAACGCTGATGTGAAGGAATGTCGGCTGGTGAAGGTTGCTTGTATGGGAATATACATATATAATTTAAATTGAATTCGAAGTATCTCAATGAATGCAACTTCCAATCTCGAATCCCTAACGAGGCATGCCGCTAGGCATTTATAAGGTTATGCCCCTATTTCGAATGCAATGGAAAAGGTATCAAGTCCTAATTCGATCGTATGGAGAAGATGGCTTTTTGAACCCAGTTATTATATTGGATTTTCGATATCGATTTCGGCGCGTTTATATATCGTATGCTCAAACGATCATTCCAAAAGCTACGAAAATTGAAATCCGATAATAATACACCATTACAGATCCAATGGAATCGATTTCGTCGAATTCCAAGACGGTGCCTCGAAAGTCTACTTTTAAATACCGATTTAAACGATATATTTTCAAAACTTAACAAAACACTTCCAAATTCAAGTTTAACACTTTTACTATCTTCAATACTATCAATATAAATTTTACAAGCCTTTAAAATATTTTTAACAGGCTTAAAACTGCAGATTCAATAATTTACCTAATTTCAGTTTATTAAATCCAATAACTTAATTACTAAATAAATAGTAATATTTGAAATTCAAGTTAACTACCTTTCAAGTATTTAAAATCAATTAAATATTTCAATTTCAAATGCTCAAAAATTCCGGGTCGTCACATTCCTCCCCCGTTAAAAGAATTTCGTCCCCGAAATTACTAGTTAGGAAGAATGATTCAATCCCCGTTAACTATTTTCTCAAATACAAATAGTTTCAAACAACTTTCCAAAATAATCTTTTATTCAGACACACTAACCCTCTTTCTAACTTTCCAACTTATCCATAAGTCCCAAACAATATTACTTAACAATTCAAATTTAAATTTGAAACCAAATTTTGAATTATCAAAATTTTTCTAACTTCTTAAATTTTCGAAATTTTTTGCCAGCGTCTCCTTTGCGCGGCTAGCTCGGTACAACCACAAAATGCCTCTACAGGCCCCCAAATTTCAAAAGAAAACAAAAGGACAAGTGGCTAGATCGGAAAATCATCAAATTTCATACAGAAATTTAAACACATACCTTTTGTTGGGCCATTTAAATTTATTTTCTGAAATCAAAAATACCAATTCCTTTTGCTTTTTAAACACCTATGTCCTACTCAGCAATAATATCCAATTACAACATTCAAAATGGCTTTACACATTTCTTTACAAAAGTTTTCATATCTATTTCATTCACATTCGTACAATGCACATATATCATTCGTACGCAATACCAAATTCGATCGCTCACTCGATCACACAATCTCACTTCCGAACTAGTATCGTCCACCCGACATCCTAGTGCGGACTCAGATCTGGTTTCTTGATCAGAAACCGTCATTCTCCTTGCATAGCCACAAATTATGATAGAGAATATCTAGAATCAATCAAATCCATATCCAGGGTTCGGCGTCGAAAATCGAGTGAAAAATCCCAACTCGGATCGGTATAATTACCTCGAAATTCTGTGCTCGAATCCGGATCAAATCACTATGCGAATAAAATAATATACGTACATCCTACGTATTAATTTCAATTGATTATTAGCTATATCAATTCTCTTTTATTCACATTCATTTGATTTCTATTTACTTATTCAAAATTTCCCTTTTCACAACTTTCAGTTTTAATCTTCATTCAATTATTCACTTAGTATATTTCTCCATTCCAAAATTACTTAGTATATTCCCAATACCAATTTACTTAAGAATTTCATTCTTCATTTCTTAAGTTCAATATAAATATTTCTTATATTTATTTTTACTACTTCACTACTGAAGTTTATTTTCAAATTGACTTCCAATTCCATATAAAATCAATTTGCTTCAATTTATAAATTATTTTCAAACTTCAATACTTTTTCCCAATTTTGATTCAGATTTCCATTTTCAATTCTACTTGGATTCAATTTGTCTACAAACTTTGAATATTGAATTTTATTCACCTTATCTCAACCCATATTTAATTAACCATTTCCTTTTATTAGTTTCACTTACTAATTTATTTAAAATCTCAAATAAAAGTTTATTTGCAAACTTTTTCTTCCTTTAGTTTCTTCGAACAATTTCTTCGATTTCACCTTACTTTACATACACAATTTTAAATTAGATTTCAATATTCAGTTTCAATTCTATTTTCTTACAAATTTTAAATCATTTGTCGTTAGTGAAAATTTAAAAAAATTCCTAAAAAATTTCTAACTCCCAAAATTTTCGGAAAATTTTGGCAGAGTCTCCTTTGTACGGAGGAGCCTTTGCAATTTTACCAGAGAGATAAATATATATACATCGACCCACACGGTCGGAAAAAAAAACAACGGTTCATATTTCCTATCTTTTTATTGCGTAGGCGTACCTTTATTTAGCATTTTTTTAAGCAAGCGGCTTATTTATTTAGCATTTTGCATGATCAAAACCAACCAAACGGCTTTCCTGTACCTGTACTTACTTAATTAAAACATGTAAGTGCTAAATACATACAATTCACTAGTATTTTACTTATTTAAAATAGCTAAAATATGCATTTGATAAACAATGCATACTAAACAGTCTTTCATAAGCAATTTCCAATGTCCCAATTTTAATTGTTGACAATCAATTCATATACTATTTCAATTGTTTCAATCAACCCTTATACTATTTTCATTAATTTAAATAGTTTACAACTTAATTTCTTACATTCAATTCATTTTAACTCAAACAATCCCATTTATATTACCATAATATTTTAAATAAGCTTCCGGAGTTTAAACATTCTAAATCAGATTTGAAAAATTTACATATCCAAATCAACCATTCTTTGAATCTCAAAACCAGACCCCATTTTCAAAACCATTCCAATTTAAAACAATTTGGCAGTAATTTCTCTTCTGGAAACTCGAAAATGAACATCGATGATGCTGCAGTCATCACCGAAGTTATTTTCCAGCGACCGAAAGAGTTCAATGCTTTTATCTCTTTAAAAATGATTCAAATATTTTTAATTTCAAATCTCTCCAGATTTCAAATCCAATTCAAAATATTTCCAAAATAATATCACTATTATTCCTTCAAAACCTTTGAAATTCATTTTCAAACTCAAAGGAATTTAATTTCCAAAATTTCGAATTCCAAATCCCTTTCAATTCATATTCAAATATTACTCTGAAATTTTTACTTCATTTCTGATTATAAATTATATTTATAGTTCACATTTACAAATTTTATTTGTATATGAATTTATTTCTTAACTTTAGTTATGATTTTATTTTCTATATCCAGCTTCCACTTAACAATGATAATGATTTAATATTATCATCTTCTAACAACCAAGCAACCATATATACTTATAATAATTTACGAAAACTTATTCCTTTTTATATACAAAATAATTGGGTAAAATTATTTCATTTACCCTATTTTAAAACAATACTGTGTCGGTTTATCTTGTTTAAGAGTATAGAAACCCCTATCGATAACATTGCGTCCTACATATCGACCAGAATCCATAAACAATCAACAAATAAGTCAACGCAATATAAAATTTTTTTTACATCCACTAACAAATACGCGCTCATATCTATTAATACACTCAAACCCATTCCAGAGTACTATGGACTCTATTTCAATGAGTAATTCCCACCAAAGCCAAGGTTATCGCCATCCTAAGCTCTAATACCAAATGTAACGACCCGATTTTTCATTCCCGAAAAATCGAACCATCAGGGTTAGAAGAAGAAGGAGGTAGAAGAAAAGAAAACAGAAAACAACAGCAGAATCTCACAATCGTAGCGGAACAATATATAATAGATAACAACTTATCTTTATGCAAATAGAACTATTGCTGTTTTTACACATTACATCATCAGAGTACATACCGATAACAGCACAAAATCGGACAGTTACAATAACTTGTCCCCACAAGATGACTATACCACTTATGATACACAGCGGAATACAACAAATACGGGTGATACGTCTCGCCATCCAACTTGTCTCCTGAGCTCCACAGCAGTCCATCCAGAATTTGTACTTTATAATACTCGGTCTGACCCGAGCATTTTAGATAAATAACACCCGAGTCAGTCTGGAATACCAGCGTGAGGAAACACACTCAATTGTATTATTAAAGTCTCAAAATCCTTTGAAAACAAAAGCATCTCGTAAGACCTCGCCATAAATAAACATGTTGGGTTTTTACCTTACGATAGCCAAAACGCTTTTTATCAAATCCTTTGATATTATAATAGGGTCTATATACAAATACTTATTAAAATAGCTGAAATTGTTACATGATTAAATTCCAGCATACTAGCCACAAAGTGGGTTCTACAAACAAAAATCGTAAAGGCGCGTAGGGAAAATGGATTTCCAACTAATGACTAGGCACTGGGGTACCACCTGTCACAGTACCTGGTCTAGATCAGCGTACCGAGGATCCACCTTAAATCCCCTGCAACACAAGACCGGAATACCCCTTACTGGATAGTCCGAGTAAGATCACCCCGCGGTTGGGATTAGCAACCGCCCACACAGCCGAAATAAAAAGGAACATCTAGACAGGGATGACCTCACCCTAATGGGCGCGACCCACTTAGCCTTGCTGCAAAACCCCTGATTTTCAGTCATTCTCGGTTGATGAGGCTCGAGGCTAAGCGTTACCTTTTTAGAACACATCTCTTAGAATGCCCACCGTCCACCTGACGATGTTCCGAAAGCATTCATCCATACAAGTCCGTCCCGGGTTCGAACGGAACCGAAGGCACTATTCCTACTACATCCATTTTGGAATCACCCTCAGGATTAGTAGCGACTAGCCCTTGCACTTCACTGCTCCATCTTCGACTCCAAACTCGTCTTCCCCACAAAAACGTACAAACCGGATCGAAGTGGTTTTCGCGAAATAAATCCCGATCCCGGTCTCTTCGAAACGATCAGCGCATTGGCCAATATTGATAGTCGATTATTTAATTATCAATTAACATTCACAAACATCCATCAAACAATAAATAAATTTTCCAAATTATTTATTTACCTCACCAATATCTTCGCAAGATATATTTCCATTTTTCAACCCTTTGAAAACGGTTTCAAAACCACCTTTCTCTCACATCTTTAAAAATAAATCACTATTTATTTTTAAAACTAATTTACCCATTCCTTTAATAAATTCCCACCGTGAATTTATTCTTCCAAATATCCACTGATATATTACTTCACCTTTATAAACCCACTTTATAAATTTCTTATCCCTATCTTCCTTTAAAATTCCAATTTCCAAACGCTTAAATCAATTTTCAAATTGATTTCCAATTTACTTCACTTTGAAATAAATTCCTTTACGTACTCCATTTATCTCAAAATCCATTAACTTCAGCTTTTCTTTCTTTATTATGATTTAAAATCTTTTAAACTTAAAATACCAATTTCAGATTTCCCAAATTCCTTCTTTATCCTTTTAAATAAATTTAAACCTTGAATTTAAAAAAATAAATTCTTTATTTCTTAATATAATATCACTTAAGTTTAAAATTTAATATTTCTTTTATCCTTTCCCAATTCATTCTTTAATTTATTCAAATTCTCTATAATTTATTTTACTTAAAAATTCACTCTTTTATTTTCTTTCCAAAAATCCACTTCTATAGATTTAGATAACTCAGTATACCAAAATATTAAATCAAGCCGTAGCATCCAACATTTCCCATTATCAATATAATTCATCACAGAATATCGAATAATTATATCATAGAATATTTTAACAAATCTAAATATTTTGAGGAATCCAGTTGGATCCCTCCAACCTGTTTCCCTGCATCCACAGATGTTAGCACAATACCAATTCCACTTCGAGGTGGAATATCGCGATATATGGGTTTATATAATATCATCCGCTATTATGCGGCGCATAGGGTCTCATCCGCTATATAATGCAGGAAATCAATCACTCCAATATATATACACTACTATATATATAATATACCACAACCAAACAATTTAATCATTCAACTAAAGATCTAAATTTAACTAATTAAATATAAATAATAATCCAGATAAGTGAGATTAACTCACCTTTATTTTATTTTTTCCATCCGACCAAACCAGCTATTTCCTTCATGGTTTTTGGACCTTGTATAACATTATATAATTTATTAATATTTGAAATAAACCGGACAATAAATTACCATTTTATAATTTAAATAACTAATGATTTAGTTTAAAACTGATTTCCTATAATAAATATTTTTAGTAACTAAAAAAATGAAATAAGTTTATTAAGTACATTAATTACCCTAACATATATTTTTAAAATAACTAGTAGTTTTAAAATGTGAATATGTATATTTATTTTCCTTTAAATTATATATATACATATACTTATAAAAATATCCTATATAGATTTTCAAAAATCTAATTTACATAAATATCCTTCAAAATTTAAAAATCCCTTTTTCCTTTCTGTAAAAATAAATAGTAACAAATCTTCACTTCAAAATCCTTAAATAGATTTCCCTGTTAAAACCTTACTGCTAAAAACATATGTTATATATATATATATATATATTAGATTTGTATTATATTCCCTTTTACTGCAGATTAAAACTTATCTATCTATGCACATATATTTTTTTCCTTCTTTGTTTAATAATTAATTATAATAACAAGATAACCTACTGCCTCACCTACCCAGTTGACCACAACCATCGCGGGCAGCACCTCATCTTCGTTCGCCTGAGCACGTCCACGCGAACAACCCACAAACACCCTTTCGAACGAACATGCCGCCTGCTACTGCCACTTCACCCCCAAAGTCGCTGCCTCACCACCGAGACAAATCGCCACCACCAGCGTCGGTCGATGACCTTCCAATTTGCTGACGATCCCTAGCCAAGGAAACCGATACAACTTCCAGGTTGCGAAACTTGGTTTCGCAATTCAAATTGTTAGCCTTCTCGAGCTATCGTGCCATCTCCCTTACTCGATTTATTCGAGAATCCCCTCTTCAAAGTTTCTTTAGTGAATCGATTAGAAAACGAAGGGGGCCCAGTCACGAATGAGGGAAGAGAAGAAAGACGCGATCGATTTGTATTTCGGTCACCAAGGATTTCAAACGAAAACAATTTTGTTTGGCAATTGATTTTTTGTTGATGGTAAAGAACTGGAATGAGAAAAGTTATTGTTTGTGAAGTGTTCGGCCATTTGAAAAAAAAAGAAATGACATGATTTTGATCTGAATAGAAAAGAAAGGAGGGGCATTGATTTGAACGAAGGGAAAAGTTAGGTCGGCTATATTGTGCGAATAGTGATGTGAATTGAGATGAAAAAAACGCCGATGTGAAGGAATGTCGGCTGGTGAAGGTTGCTTGTATGGGAATATACATATATAATTTAAATTGAATTCAAATTATCTCAATGAATGCAACTTCCAATCTCAAACCCCTAATGAGGTATGCCGCTAGGCGTTTATAAGGTTATGCCCCTATTCCGAACGCAATGGAAAAGGTTTCAAGTCCTAATTCGATCGTATGGAGAAGATAGCTTTTTGAACCCAGTTATTATATTGGATTTTCGATATCGATTTCGGCGCGTTTATATATCGTACGCTCCAATGATCATTCCAAAAGCTACGAAAATTGAAATCTGATAATAATACACCATTACGGATCCAATGGAACTGGTTTCGTCGAATTCCGAGACGGTGCCTCGAAAGGCTATTTTTAAATACCGATTTAAACGATATATTTTCAAAACTTAACAAACCACTTCCAAATTCAAGTTTAACACTTTTACTATCTTCAGTACTATCAATATAATTTTACAAGCCTTTAAAATATTTTTAACAGGCTTAAAACTGCAGATTCAATAATTTACCCAATTTCAGTTTATTAAATCCAATAACTTAATTGCTAAATAAATAATAATATTTGAAATTCAAGTTAAATACCTTTAAGTATTTAAAATCAATTAAATATTTCAATTTCAAATGCTTAAAAATTCCGGGTCATCACATAATAATTATTGCTAAATGTTCCTTTTATATTTCTTTTAAAAGAAGTATTTGTTTTAATTTGTGGTATATTATAAATAAAAAGGATAATTTTGTTTAGAAATAAGTTTTGGTGGTATAAATGTTGAAAATATGATTTGTTATATTTAATTACAAAAGGAAATAAATTTTATGTAATTTTTGATGTTAAAAATGGAGTTTTAAATAATAATTCTGTAATTTGTGCATTTAAATTAAAATAAGAGTTTTAATAGTAAAAATAATTTTTTAAAGCTAAATTATCTTTTATTTAGATGTAAAATAATTTTTTTTAAAACATGAAAATGTGTTGTGTAATTTTTATAAAGTGTAAACAATTCATATTATAGTTATAACTTGTGTATATATTAGCAAATTAGTAATATAGTGTATTAATTTCATTTGAGGCTAAATTAATTAGTTTTCGGCTTAGCCCATTTAACAACTTAATCAGAAAAGTGAAAATGTTTCTCTCATTTTCTGTACGTTCA
Source organism: Allium fistulosum (assembly GCA_030737815.1). Taxonomy (NCBI): domain Eukaryota; kingdom Viridiplantae; phylum Streptophyta; class Magnoliopsida; order Asparagales; family Amaryllidaceae; genus Allium; species Allium fistulosum. The sequence goes on from CM060905.1 coordinate 95,432,217, forward strand.
CCAAAGCTCCTTTTAGAACTAAGAAAAGAAAGAAAAACCTATTCCCTTATTCAAAACAAAGTTAAAATCTCCAATTTTACTCAATTTCTTGCTATAATTAACAAATTAAAGTCTACATAGTTCAGGTAATCTATCTCTAAACCAAATTACTTCATCAAATTCCAATTTTGAAGAAGTTTGAGTTGTCTGTAATTTGTTTTTGGTGTTGCATGTCTGTTAATACTCTTTTCCAGGTTGTTGAAGTATCTTTCAAGGCTAAAGCTTGCTCGTTTTCGTCGATTTGAACTTGTAGCTCAAGTGTTTTGCAAGGTGAATATTAATCTTTCAAATGCTAGCTCAAACAAGCAAGAAATCGCCTGTTGAAATGAAAAAAATTGCTTACTGTAATATGTTCTTGAGTTTTTTTTGAGTTTTATGTGAAAACTGCTCTGAGTAGCATCTTTGTTCAGTCATATCTGTCAATTTCGGCAACGAAATGATGCCGGATTTTCTCGGTTTATAGTTCATTTGCTGTAGATCATTCATGCCAAATTTGATGTGAAAATTCAGAGTGTAGATGCCTCAAAACATAGCTCGAAATTGGGTTCACGAGAGGTAGAAACGCATGTAGGTCGCGCGACCTACAGGTCGACCCAAGGCTTCCATAGGTTGACCCTAAGGTCGACCTGGGCTATTGAATTATCCCAGGTCGGCTGCTTCCCCCTCATGTGTGTTGTTTCGCCTTTTTCACTTGTTCCAGTTGCTATATTTGCTTGTTTTTGGTGACGTTTTGAACTGTTTTTAGGTGCTTCATCTTACCAATAGATAAGCCAATAAAATTGTGGTGTTTTGGGTTTCCTATTGATACAATTTTGTGATGAATTTCCAAGCCAATTATTGGTGATATTTCGTTGTACACTATTGTTTTGTGCACTGGTTTTTCCAAACAATTTCAAAATGGTTTTTAAAATAAAATGGCTTTCAAAATATATTATATAATTTTTTAAATTATTTTAAAGCTAGCTATATAAACTATATATTCCTTATAATAAGGGAATTTCAAAAGTTATTTTCGAAAATGATTTTGAAAATATTTTTAAAAGCTTGTTTTCTCTAATAAATTATTTTCTATATAAAAATACGCGTTTTTGCACTAATCGAGCGTATGAGAAGGAGAATTAAACGATTTGGTAAAACACATGGTATGGGACACGTGCCTTTACATTTTCGGTTAATTCCTCACTTGTCCATTTGAATGTTTTGACCTTCGGTCGTATTTGCCGATGAGATGAGGCAAATATTTTTACTGCTTTTCTAGTGTGGCATTGAATAGCGGTTAGTAAACCGATAAGTGAGAACGTGTGGTATGGGACACACTATTACTGCTTTTCAGGTTCCTAGCCGATAGTTCGTGTGAGAAGGAGAATTAAACGATTTGGTAAAACACGTGGTATGGGACACGTGCCTTTACATTTTCGGTTAATTCCTCACTTGTCCATATATATATACATATACATACATATATATATATATAGTTGTTGGGCTAACCATGGACTATTGGGTCCTATTGAGACTGTTGGGTCTCTTATGCACTGTACTTGGCAGGCTGTTGGGCCACCTTATGGACTGTTGGGTCCTATTTATTTATAGCTATTGGACTTTCATTGGACTGTTCGGTCCTATTTAATTATAGCCGTTGGGCTTTATTTGGACTATTGGGTCCTATTTTCATTTAGCTGTTGGGCTTATATTGGACTGTTGGGTCCTATTTCTTATATTGATGTTTTCTAGATTTCTTTGGGATGATTTCTAGAGTTTTGATGATTTATATATGTTTTCACCATGGTCGCCTTTGTTGAGTTATTTATTTAGCCCGAGTGCTATAGTATTGACTATACGGTGACTACATTCAGAGTTTCGAACTCTTAGTCGAGTTCTATTTATATTGTGATTCATATTGCCATTCTTTGGCCTTTTTGAGATTTTGTATACGTCGATGAGATGAGGTGTATCTTTGTGGATAAATGATGTCGTTGTTGTTTAACTTAGCTATTATATAGCTATTGGGTAAAGCCGATGATATGAGGCATTTGTAGTACTTAGTTGATTTTATTGATGAGTTTACCCCCTTTCGAGGATATATATATATATATATATACACTTAGTGAAACTACCTCACTTGAAGTAAAGACCCGTTCTTAGTGTATTTTCCCTTATTCGAGAAAATCATACCTTTTTCCTTATACTTCATTATCACTTACTAATCGGATTGTTTAAGCTAGACTGACCCATGTATTTTATACTTGGGTCAGAGCGAGTTGTTTCAGGAATTACATACCTGTTATTGAATTTTGCTTGCTGCTTCCGCTTTGGATATCTTCTTATCCCTTTTTATAGTTGTATAGTCTTTTTGGTTGACTCTGATATGTATATTATTTTGACTCATTGTATATAGTGTGGTCTTCGTACCACTTTTGATGTATCATTTTGTATTGTACTGGGATGTATCAGTGTATATGTGTGTGTGTGTATGATGTTTATTGTTCTGTGATGTGATGTACATTTAGTTGTTGTATTTTGTTCTGATAGATCCATTAGCCACTATGGTTTTGTATTAGGCATTTATTGAATACGTCGATCCACTTGAGAAAGAAAAAAACATGTAGAGCACTTAGTCGACGTATTTAATAGATGTCTAAGACAAAGCTATAGATGGTCGCTCCTAACCAGCCATATTCTCCGCATTAGCAGACAGTATTACTTTGTAATACTCTTTGTTAATGTGGGTCTCGAGGTGGGGCGTCACAGCTTGGTATTAGAGCTGAGTTCAGAACAAATATGATAAACATGGAATAGAATGTATATTACGACACATCAAAGTACAATATAAGAGGTACATTTCCCTTAATCATTGTGTCCTTAGCCTTTTTGTGTCCTTTGTGGTAGATATACGTTTTGAATATGTCTAGGAATATATTTTATTCCCTAGTATTCCATAATTAAATCGATGATATCTTACCTTAGGAATAATTCTAATTGTGATTGTTCTATTCGAGTCCTCTTCGATATGGGTGCTTGATACTCATCCTTATCAAAGGAATTTGTTGATGCCACTGGATGTTCTTACCTTGTTACTTCTTTGAGGATTGCGAATCCTATTGAGGGGATTCGCAATACTTGGCAGGATGTATGAAAATTTCGAGGTTGTTTCTTGTAGTTTTATTTCCGTGCGAAGTTGCATGTTATTCACTAACTTGAGTTTGGAATGACTTAGGATGGATTGGCTTGCTTGTTATCCGGTCCAATACTATGTTCTGGAAGGATCCTATATTTTAGGTTTCCTAACCCGGTTGATTTGTTGTCTCCTATTCTTCAGAATTTTGATGATAATTCTAAAGTATCTTTATTTGCTCTTGAGTTTCGAGATGATGATGATGTATCTTGAATTCCAGTTGTTGTGACTTTGTTGATTTCTGTGAGTCCATTTCGGGTTTGTCACTCAATTGGGCAATCGAGTATTGTATTGACCTCATTCCTAGTTCTTAGCCTTTCGGTTATCCTCCCTAGAGGATGTCCACTAGTGAAATGAGGCGATTAATTGAATTCAATTGATATTGTCGTTCTTGCCTCTTTCGAGATATCCTCTTCGGATACTCATTTGTTGATATATTTTGTAATATTACTTCACTTGAAGTAATCATATGTTGTTAGTGTTACTTCTTCTCATTCAAGAAGATATCTTACCCTTACCCTTATATCTCATTGATCCTTTATTCGATCTATTGAGTGGTGCTAGGGTCTTTCCTCAACTTGACCTTACACGGTTCTTTTTATCAGCTACGAGTTGCGAAAGATAACGTTCCTCTTACCACATTCCGCACTCGTATGGTTCTTGTGAGTGACTCATTATATCGTTCAGATTGACGAACACTCCAGTTTATTCCGTCAATCTTGTGAATCGAGTATTCTGGGAATATCTCGATGAGTTCTCTTTTTGTTCTTTGATTTTGAGTGTAAGCAACAATTCGAATTTTCAAATCTTTTAAATTAAAGATATGTTTTTAAGTGTGATTGAATTTTGTTTATTGAGATAAACAAAGAATATTTTGATAATTATTTATGAGGCATTTTTTTACAGAGAATGATTTTTGTGTTGGGTTGTCCATCGAGTGCTTTAAGAATTCTGGTCGATGTGCCTCATCAACGTTATCGATAGGAATTTCCTAAACGGTGTGATGAGACAATCAGACACGGTAAATTGAGTTTTAATAAGCGAAGTTTGGTATAAATTAATATGGTTTGATAATTAAATTTTATTTTGAATATGTAATGCATCCATTGAACCATAGTGAGTGTTGGATGAGTGGCGAGGCAGTTTTGATCTTTAGGTCAACTCTACAGCCAATCGATGGGGTCATACGTTATAAATCAATGGCGAGGCAATACCCTTATATTATTTGAAAATTTTGAAATTAAATATGCTTATTTTAAACTTTTAGCATGAACTTGTGAGTGAGTTTTTGTTTTAAATTTTGGTTGTATTAAAAATTTGTTAGTGTGAATTTGTAAAATTATTTTGAAAACAAGTTTGAATTAATTATCAACTTTAATTAGTTTATTATTGATAATTAGTTGGAAATTTAATTTTTGTGACAAAGAGGAAATGTGAATTTGAGTTGTTTTGATAAATGAACAATTTATCTAGTATAATCATTTTAATTGTGAGAATGATTTTAAACTTTATATATATATATATATATATATATCCCAAAATTTATTTTACGGATAATTAACAATCATTTCTTGATAATGAAAGAGATTGGCTATCTCTTTCAAAATGAGTTTTCTTAGTTAATTGATTTAAAGTTAGATTTTGGAAAGTAATGAAATTTTTTCCAATAAATGAATTGTTTCTTTTATGATGATTACATAGTGTTGATTAAAATTTAGTATGTCTTAACTTTCCGGGGAAAAAGAAGATCATTTAATAAATAGTTTAGAAAAAGCTTGTTTGCAAATGTAATTTGAAATTAAAATGGTTTGGGAAAATTTCAAAATTTAAAATTGATTTGAAAGATGAAATTTGGTTTGAAAAAGTGCTGTGCCAAAACAACAATAACTTGAGATTTATAACTCCGAATTAGTTCAAGCTTTTTGCAAATGAAAGAGCCTTAAGAAAGCTATAAATTTTATTTTTACCACTTTGGAAGATTTTGCTTTTTATTCTGTCTAAAATAGGTTTGAAAGTGAATAAACATTTCTGTCTTAGTAGCTTCTAAAATTTGAGCTGAAAGTAAATTTTGCGTAACTTTCAAACCGTAAATCTGATTTTGATGATCATTATATCGTTGGAAAGATTAGACTTAGAACAACTTTATTTTATAAGAGTTCTCTGATTTTGTTGTTTGTTATATCAAAATTTATTCTCTTTACAGCAGGTTTGTAATTGAAATTTACTTGTTTTCTTTGTGGTCATGTGTATTCTACCTATTTTATGAATGTAATTGAGTTAATGTTTAGTATAAATATATGTTTCAAACTCAAATATATTTTGGTAGAATTTAAGAGTGAAGCATTTTATTCACTTTAAATGAAAAGTTTGGAAATAAAATTCGATTTTTGTAAGAGGTTTTTAAAATCTTCAAAATGTTGAAATTTGAGAATTTGATTATGAAGAAAATGGATTTTGAAACCTTAAAAATATTTGTTTAGTAAAATTGAAATATAAATATACATTCCTTGAGTTTGGTGGCATTTGAAGAAACCACCTCTCGTCGAGTTTTCTTACCTCTATTGTTGTCAATCTTATATCGGTGTGGTTCCTTTCGTCGTTTCATATGGAAGGTCATGTCGATAATTATCTTGCTGTCGGGAGCCCGAGATAAGGTTGTGCTAAATCCCAAATCTATTCGAGAAGCTTTTGAGAAATCAATCTCACTCAATTGATCTTTTATGTAGCATCCTGTCCGTGTTCTTGTTTCGAAGGTGAGATGCCTTCAAAATCATGATGTAATGCTCGTAAAAATCCAACGATCCGCTAATCCCGATGATTATGCTCGGGAAACCATAGAATTTATCGAGTAATCTTATCTTGGTTTTCTATCCTCCTGTGCTGAGAGTGAGAAATTTAAACTCGAGCTTGTCTATCTTTCTTTTGCTTGATGAAGTAAGTTGTGTTGAATATAGCTCTCCTCTAGAAACTGCAAGGACACAATTTTTATAAGGAGGGAGTCTGTAACAACCCTGATTTTGGTGATTACCTAGTTATAATTTAATATTGAGAAATAAAAATAAATTAGTGATTTTAAATTGTTTATTTTTTAAATAAATAATGGGTTTAAAATGTTGAAATAAAGTTTATAAAACTTTATTTTAGTTGCTTGTATTAAAAATGTGCAAAACAAGGTTTTAATTTAGAGTAATGCAATATTTTAATAATTATTGCCAAATGTTCCTTTTATATTTGTTTTAAAAGAAGTTTTTGTTTTAAATTGTGGTATAATACAATTAAAAAGGATAATTTTGTTTAAAAATAATTTTTGGTGGTAAAAATGTTGAAAATATGATTTGTTATATTTAATTACACAAGGAAATAAATTTTATGTAATTTTTGAAGTTAAAAATGGAGTTTTAAGTAATAATTGTGTAATTTGTGCATTTAAATTAAAATAAGAGTTTTAATAGTAAAAATAATTTTTTAAAGCTAAATTATATTTTATTTCGATGTAAAATAATATTTTTTAAACATGAAAATGTGTTGTGTAATTTTTATAAAGTGAAAACAATTCATATTATAGTTATAACTTGTGTATACATTTGCGTATTAGTAATATAGTGTATTAATTTCATTTAGAGTCTAAATTAATTAATTTTGGGGTTAGCCCATTTAACAACTTAATCAAAAAAGAGAAAATATTTCTCTCATTTCCTGTACGTTCATCAAAAGCTCCTTCCAGAACTAAGAAAAGAAAGAAAAACCTATTCCCTTATTCAAAACAAAGTTAAAATCTCCAATTTTACTCAATTTCTTGCTGTAATTAACAAATTAAAGTCTACATATTTCAGGTAATCTATCTCTAAACCAAATTACTTCATCAAATTCTAATTTTTAAGAAGTTTGAGTTGTCTATAATTTTTTTTGGTGTTGCATGTCTGTTAAAACTCTTTTCCATGTTGCTGAAGTATCTTTCAAGGCCAAAGCTTGCTCCTTTTCGTCGATTTGAACTTGTAGCTCAAGTGTTTTGCAAGGTGAGTATTAATATCATAAATTCTAGCTCAAACAAGTAAGAAATCGCCCGCTGAAATGAAAAAAATTGCTTATTGTAATCAGTTTTTGAGTTGTTTTGAGTTTTCTATGAAAACTGCTCTGAGTTGCATCTTTGTTCAGTCATATCTCTCAATTCCGGCAACGAAATGCTGCCGGATTTTCTCTGGTTTATAGTACATTTGTTGTAGATCATTCATGCCAAATTTCATATGAAAGTTCAGAGTTTAGATGCCTCAAAACATAGCTCGAAATTGGGTTCACGAGAGGCAGAAATGCATGTAGGTCGGGCGACCTATAGGTCGACCCAAGAAGTGCTTGGGTCGACCGTACGGTCAACCCAAGGCTTCCATAGGTCGACTTATGGGTCGACCTGGGCTATTGAATTAGCCCAGGTCAGCTGCTTCCCCCTCCTGTGTGTTGTTTTGCCTTTTTCACTTGTTCTAGTTGCTATATTTGCTTGTTTTTGGTGACGTTTTGAACTCTTTTGAGGTGCTTTATCTTACCAATAGATAAGCCAATAAAATTGTGGTGTTTTGAGTTTCCGATTGATACAATTTTGTGATGAATTTCCAAGCCAATTATTGGCGATATTTCGATGTACACTGTTGTATTATGCACCGGTTTTTCCAAATGATTTCAAAATGGTTTTTAAAATAAAATGGCTTTCAAAATATATTATATTATTTTTTTAAATTATTTTAAAGCTATATAAATTATATATTCCTTATAATAAGGGAATTTCAAAAGTTATTTTCCAAAACAATTTCGAAAATAGTTTTAAAAGCTTGTTTTCTCTAATAAATTATTTTCTATATAAAAATACACATTTGCTTGCTGCTTCCGCCTTGGATATCTGCTTATCCCTTTTTATAGTTGTATAGTCTTTTTGGTTGACTCTGATATGTATATTATTTTGACTCGTTGTATATAGTGTGGTCTTCGTACCACTTTTGATGTATCATTTTGTATTGTACTGGGATGTATCAGTGTATTTGTATATATATATATATGATGTTTGCTGTTCTGTGATGTGATGTACATTTAGTTGTATTTTGTTCTGATAGATCCGTTATCCACTATGGTTTTTTATTAGGCATTTATTGAATACGTTGATCCACTTGAGAAAGAAAAAAAATATAGAGCACTTAATCGACGTATTTAATAGATGTCTAAGACAAAGCTATAGATGGTCGCTCCTAACAAGCCCTATTCTCCACATTAGCAGACAGTATTACCTAGTAACACTCTTTGTTAATGTGGATCACGGGGTGGGGCGTCATAGTATCTAGAAATTAAAAGAAGTGATTGCAGAGAATTACATATGCACATACATCCGGATAAAAGGTTTATGCCAGTGTAGATTTATTTCATATGGGGATAAGGTCTACACAAGGTAGGCAGTAAAATAAGTGTTTATTGGAGATATATGGAGTAGTCCGTCGAGTTGAGTCCATAATTGGAAAGTAGACAAGTAGAAAATCCCAAAAGCAAGCTGGAATACAGCTTAAATATTGTGAATCCGTCATTAGGTACTTATGGAAGTGCCTAGGCGATGCAGTTAACAAGGTCAAGTTAAAAAGGATCGGCGAGTCCCTTGTTCGCCACATGCCTACCCATATTTTTGGGCATGGGAGAATCGACTCTGTAATAAAATAATAAAACTGGTTAGAGTCCAATAGGAAGACAATCCGTTTTAGAGAACATGGGAGCTTGAGGAGAAAGTCCAAGCTACCCATCTTGAACTCTTTTCTGGTACGTTTCTAATTATAGTAGGAAAGTACAAATTTCTTCTATATTTAGGTTCTAGCTTAGATAAGGACCATTGGATGGTAGGTATGGTTATAAACATGACAATAGGATGCGTTATGGATGATGGATGCTAGTGGGTGTATTGTTTGGATTGCTTGTTATATAAGTTTAGGATGTATATCCTCTAGATAGGACACACACATTCACATTGTCCCTTATTATTGTTTAGCTTGTTTTGTATGTAAGGGTGTTAATTTTGTACAAGTATCTGCTGTCCAGCTTCGTTCGAAGTCAAAAAATGTTTATCCGTATTCGTCTATTTCTCATTTAGGACACGAATTAGGGCAAGAAATTTGTACAATATTTCATCCGTATGAACTATTCATAGAATTTTCTTCTGCCCGTACATCATCCGTCCATTATCCAACACATACGAAGAGTGTTCAAGCCAAAGTCTTGTCCGATATGTATCCATCCGAAACTCTTATTGGATAGGACACGGACACCCCTATGTTCGGCCCAGTCCCCCCGATTAATACCCTATCTATATGATACATATGGATGCTTGATTATTGTTTATTATGCATATGGATGTTGCATATGGATGGAATGGTTGTGCATAGATGGAGAATTACAAGTATTCTTATTTAGGATGTTGCATACATTTTGGATACATGACATGAGCACTTGCATGATAGGAGGTCGACTAGATAAGTAGACCGCCTACTTTTTGCATTAGCATAGGTTCATGTGCATTTCACCTTGCATATATATGTATAAACACATATTGCATTAAAAAAAATTTTTAAGGACAATGATTGTTAATGGATGAGGGATGAGTAGATGGTTGCAGCAATTGGTTGCTGTGTGTATGAGTTACATTTTTTCATCATTAGGGAATTCAAGGACGAAATCCTTTTAAGGGGAGAAGAATGTAATACCTCGACACCATTGTGTTCGTAGCGATTTTCTAGACGATTTTCATATATAATACTTCGTAAGAGGAGTTTGACTAGAGAGTTAAGGGCATTTGAAAAAAATCAGAAAATAAAACAAAGAAAAGGAAAAAATGTTCATGGGTTGACCCCTACCCATGAATGGTCGATATATAGAGGTCAACCGTAGGGTTGCTTAGGTCGACCATACATATTGTGAGTGCATAACCTGGAGCTTTGCATTGGATAGCTTTGATTCATTACTTCATACCAAAGTTTTGATGATCGTATGTGATTTAAGAAAATATTTCCTAGCCCAAATCAACACCCAAAATTCAATGATAACCCCTATAAATTCTACTCCAACCTAAACCTATTTCTCACCTAACAGTTACTGTAATCAAATGTTTCCAAAATCCAACCTTCCCTCTAACTCCAAATCTTCTTCAAAATTCAAAATAAAATCAAATAAGAAGGATACAACCAATTGGATCAAGATGGGGTAAGCGAAGCTAGCATATGAGGGGCGGAGGAGTCAATTCTCAAGCAAAGAAAATAGGAAGAGCTTAGGCTTGAGGTGAGTGGGCACAATTTTCATAAGTTGATTGTTGTAGTTAGTTTAACCTATTTTGTTTGATTAGGGTGTTGGAAAACCTTAAATTGAAAATGCTAAACCCAAATTGAATATGCTAAAACCCTATATTTAAATCTAATACCCTAGAATTTGAGTTGCGGTGAATTGTTGACATATCCTATCATCAAGCTGTAAACCCTAAATAGTAAACCTTAAATTGATATGTGTAAATTGCAAGTTGATAATTAGACTGAAAATAGGGTTCACTAATGACTGTACGATTTGATAACTAAGGTGTAAACAATCCACAATTCGAACGATCAGAGATCCCAAATTTATTTTCAACGAGAATAGTCGACCATAGAACCCTAGTAGTCGACCGTGGTGTAATGGCAGTCGACCGTTCATAACATAATTGGCAAATTAAACCTTGCCCCAAGGCTCAAATTTTCTTAATAAGAATTATATAAACTAAATTGTTGTGGGCCTATATAAGGACAATTGGATGCATGTTAGGGCTCGTAGGAGAACCATTTTCCTTAAGGGGGTGCTTGGTCGTGGCAGTGTTGGGTAAACATTGCTTACCCAATTTAGGATAGTAAAAAATTTGAGACGTGTATTTTCACAAATGGCGCTCAAAGAAGGTTCCAAATGGTGGGTGTGTAGTCAGCACGGATGCCTCATGGAGTGGGTCCGACATAGCGGAAGGTCCTAGTATTCACAAATTTCTAACGCACGTTATACAATTAGAACGGAGGACCCAGAGCATGCAATAAGAGCTCAATGCTATGATTGATAGGTAGAAGCAAATGCTGACGATGAGAAATTGCGAAAAGTTGGCATTTCAGGTTCTTTCTCTTCAGACATAGTAAGAGGGAACATTCTCAATAGCCTAGCGTCGGTGATAGTAGTGGGAGCTTAGACCATAATAAACTAGTGGCAGTGATAGTAGTGGGAATTTAGCCCACGGTAGCTTAGTGATGGTGTCTTTCGTAGTTAGTAGCAAAAAGGGTGGCATTTCCACTTTAGTGGCATTGCGGCAGTGTTTACATATAGTAGCCTAGCGGCATTATTACATTGAGTAGCTCTAGGAGAGGTGGTCGATCGTTAGCCGTGAGATTCCATCTATTGTATTGGTCTACAAAATTTATAGTGTAGGAATGTATTAGACAAGAACCTTTGGGTAATAGACCTTAGGAATTCATGGACACTTGTATCACATCCTATATCATCTAAAGTCGTATAGAAGTAACTAAATATAATCACCACATATTAAACTCGTACTCATTTACCAGACTTTTGTCTAATCCACTCCCCCATTATGTTTTCCCCCACTATAAGATGACATGTGAGTAGTTGATCGGGCATAGCACATGGAGAAAGGAGCTTCACGTTGGACTTTGCATATTCTTATATCCATCATGTAGTTATTTACTGTTATTAAAATATGTAAAACATATATTATACTTTGGAACAATGTATATGGCAAATAAAGTATTTTGGAGATTGTTTTCTGAATTGTTAATTTTTCAGTACATGTATTTTAGTTCCTACCACTGTGAGATCTGAAAGTGCAAAATATCTTAGAACTTACGCCTATAATTATGCTCTACATGTATTAAAAACCTAACAGCTCGTATTTCTTGGCATGACGCGAGTTTGAAAGTTGCATTAGGATTTGGATTACAGTGTTGGGAAGTGCGGGTTGTTACACACTTGTATACACGAGTTAAACATATTATCTTAGATCCTTCTATAATTTTAATATATAATGGCAGTTTTATATGTATGCAAGTTTTTAAAAATCAAAAATTTCATACCACAAATATTCCATACTTCTACAAGTAGAAGTATGATTCTATGACAACCCGAAAATCCCCACCCTTTGAATCGACAATAAACCACACATGTCCGACCCAAAAAGCACAGAATGACAGAAAGTCAAGAGAAAGAAAGAGGAGAGAGGAAGAGAAGAGAAGAAATAGAGAAGAAGAGAACCAAACAAAACAATACAGAATCTCACATCGCAGCGGAATAACATATAATATAGATGAATAATCTTTACAAAAGAGAAACTGTAATATACATACATCAATCAAAGTACATGAATAAATAACTATCAGCTTGGACAGTTATGACAACATGTCCTCACAAATGCTGATAATTTACAATAACAATGCAGCGGAAAATAAATAGATACATGTATATGACATGAAGATCTCTAGCTCATCTTCTGAAGCTACAAAATCACCAAATCTGAACTTGTAAATATACTCGATCTGACCCGAGCATTGAAAGGGAAGAACGCCCGGATCAGTCTGGTAAACCAACATGAGAAAACACACTCAACTGAACTTATTTTAAATTTATCAAAACGTTCTTTTATCAAAAGAAAGGTATCTCGTAAGACACACCCACGCATAAACATGAACGGGTTTTTACCTTACGATAACCAAAACACTTTATATCAAATCATTATATATTATAATAGTGTCTATTTCACAAATAATAGCAAACATCCAAAATTGTTACCATTATTAAATTCCGGACCTAATCATTTAAGGCTATACAAAACAAAATGCAGGCACGTATTGGAATTGGATTTCTAACATGACAGGAAACTAGTGGAAAGATCAATTTGTATCCACGGCTTACGTCCAAGACTCATACGCCGCTATACATTAACATATATGGCTAAAAAAGGGATACAATCTGCAAATAACATCCAAGGGCTCGGATGTTAACCCTCAATTTGTCTACGACTTAAAAACTGGATGACCCAAATAAGGTATGCGACTCAAGCAGGGTACGCGAGTTAACGACTCAGAGTACTTCACGACCTAACAACTCAGAGTACTTCACAACCTACGACTCAAGGTTTGGACGACCTAATGAGTTAAGGTGTGAATAACCTAACGAGTTAAGGTGTGAACGACTTAACAAGTTAAGGTTTAAACGACCTAAGAATTGAAAATCTAAAGCAGTTAACGACTTAAGAGAATTAACGAGTCAAGGACTAGACGACTTACGACTTAAGGAAGTCTACGTCCTAACGTTTTAAGGAGTTAACAGCTTAATGGCCTCGGCGACTTAAAGGTGTTGGCCGACTCAACCAGTTGACGATTTAAGGAAATGAGTTAACGGCTTAAGGATATCCGCGACTTACGACCTAGCTTAGTTCGTAAGCGACTTAAACAAAAGAAGAGATGCCGCATTCAGTTAAGTCGCAGACGACTCAGGACTTGTAATATAACCAAACGAACTTACCAGTGGAGCCACGACTCAAGACTTAGCTTAAGTTGTCCACGACCTAAAGCCACTGAGTTATAATCTGCTTCCGCTTTACTTATACGGATACCTGCTAAGTCGGCCATGACTTACGACTTACCATAAGTCGGCCACGACTCAGGACTTGGCAGAAATTCCCATCCAGAATTCTCTATAAATACATTGCCATCTCCAACTTTGAGAGGACTTTTGGCCAATCATTTTCTGAAGCGCCATTACTCTGCCGATTTCTCAACTCATCCAAGACTTGAAGAACTCCAAACATTGAAGATACTACAACAAGCTTTGTACGAGATTCTACACATCCGACATGGATTCAACAAATCTCATCGACAAAGTTTGAGTTACTAATCTGAAGTGTTTGTGTGATCGAAGTGAATTGTATTCGAAGTGCATTGTATCAAATTGTAACCAGATCAGCAATAAAAGAATATAAAGTGGACGTAGGCTCAATTATGGGCCGAACCACTATAAATCTGTTGTCCCTTTACCGTTTTCTGCTATTTTCAGCTTATATTCTGTTCCCGTACCAACGGGTGGTGCTTTCACGTTATTACTACACACACCGGGTGTTAGCGTTCAATTTTCAGCGTTAACATTTTGGTGCTTTCACTGAGAACCCAACTCAGGAATACATTCACCATTGCTCATAGTAGTTCGTGGAAAAAGTTTCTTTCAAGACCAGAAATCTATCTGAAATCATGGCTCTTGGAAGAAAGGGTAGATTTGCCACATTCGGAAATGCTCATGAGGGAACCTCCGCTTCCCCAATAGCAAACGAGGCAACTCCTACCGTTGGAGTCACGAGGGCTGAGTTAGACGACATAGTGTCAGGATTATACCAGCAGATTGAAACCCAAAATGCTTTGATGATGGACAGATTAAACGCTCTACTTGGGGCAAATCGACAACCGGAAAACAATGAAACAGTCTTCGCTGAAGATGCTCATAATTCCCAAGAGAAAGATATTCCTCAAAGAGCAGCTGGCATCGCCGAAGCACCACCTTTCCAAGCTGAAGATCCAAGGCCACAGCCAACTTTTGGCGAGCATTTGCCCAGGCAAACTTCTGAAAGAACGGCTGATGTCTGCCCAGCGATGCCTCTAAACAATGAGGAATACCTATCAGGGATGGTTCGCCGAATCATGAAAGAGAGCATGCAGAGGGAAGAAAATGAGAATGACTGGGGATTTGCTCCAAGCAGAACTTCGTTTACTGAAAGGATCCTGAAAGCAGAGTTTCCAAGAAAATTTGTACCTCCTACTATCCCGCTTACAGGGGGCACCAGTGACCCAAACCAGTTTCTATACAAGTACGATTGGCATATGACCGGTGCAAGAGCATCAGATGAGATTAAATGTCGATACTTTCCAGTATACTTGGAAGGTGTGGCTCTGCTATGGTTCACAAAGCTACCAATTCGGTCCGTAAATCAATTCTCTGACTTAACTCGAAAATTCAAGGATCAGTTCAGGTTGTATGCTTCAAAAGCTAAGGATATAATGTCGCTGTCCGGCCTTGAACAAGGGCCCGAAGAATCTATCAGATCTTTCTTGAACCGTTTCAATGTAGCCCTAGCCGAAGTGGATAATGCAGAACCCCGTATGATCCTGACTTACCTGATGCGAGCCATCAACAAATCGAGTGAATTCGGAAGATGGTTGAAAATGAAAGAACCGAATTCGCTTGAGAAGATTTATAAAAAGGCCGACGAATTCATGCGCCTAGAAAGCCTTCATGTACCAGTGAAAGCAGTTGTTGCCGAAGTCAAGAATAATAATGTTGTTCCTAGCAAAAGAGAATCTGGAAACCAAAAAAGGGAAAATAATGGAGAAAAGAAGCAGGAGAATGAGAAGAAACCTCGTCGCTTTAATCCTTCAGATTTCACCCCCTTAACTGACACACCAGAAAATATCTTTTTCACAACGAAAGATGTCGTCAAGTATCCCAAACCGCCTGAGATGAGGGGAGGTGCAGTGAATAATGGGAAATTCTGTCAATTTCACAACCAACCTGGCCATGACACTAACCAATGTCGCCAGTTAAAAAATGTGATTGAAGAGTTGCTGAAACAGGGTAAACTGCAGCAATATGTGAAGAACAACAGAGTCGACCCAACCTCATCCACTCAGGGGCAACAACATCCTGTCCATCGATCTGGCTCTGGCAACAACACCGCAGTGCAAGATTCCGAAAGGCTTGTCATTAATGTTGTCACAGGGGGTCCTGACACAGCAGATGACCACACTCCATTCTAACCGGCATACGGATAAATGGAAATTCGATCCCGAGACTCCGGAACAACAATCACTTGCATCCAATTTTTACTTAACAACATTGCTTAAATTTGTAAAATGTTGATGGAAGTATAACTCTTGTATTGTAAACCGCCGAGAAATCAGTGCGGATTAATAATAAATAATTTTAAATCTTGTGTTCTAATGCTCTATAATGCCTGTTTCATTTCGATATGCAAACATCTTAAATAAATTGCTAAAATGTCGATTTAATGTTGCAGGCTATCAAAGCAAAGCTTACTTATTCAACACATCACAAGACTCAACGATTCCCATAAATCACTCAACAACAAAGTACATTTCTCTGGCAGAAAGCAAGCAACTTGCAAAAGAGTGGGGCATGTACTTGAAGCGATAACAAGGAATCGCTAAGGAGCAGATGGTGAAAGGACACAATGCTACTCCTCCGAGTTCACGTGCTACTCTTCGGAGTCCATGCTACTCCTCGGAGTCCTCGTGCTACTCTTCGGAGTCCAACCAATCCCTCTTCGTAGGCAAGAAATTGCTTCGGAGGTACAAGCCCTCTTAGTAGGCAAGAAATTGCTTTGGAGGCACAATCCCTCTTCGTAGGCAAGAAATTGCTTCGGAGGTACAAGACTTCTTCGTAAGCAGAAAATTGCTTCGGAAGCACAAGCCCTCTTCATAGGCAAGAAATTGCTTTGGAGGCACAATCCCTCTTCGTAGGCAAGAAATTGCTTAGGAGGTACAAGACTTCTTCGTAAGCAAGAAATTTCTTCGGAGGCACAATCCCTCTTCGTTGGAAAAAATTGCTTCGGAGGCACAAGCCCTCTTCGTAGGCAAGAAATTGCTTCGGAGGCACAATCCCTCTTCGTAGGCAAGAAATTGCTTCGGAGGTACAAGACTTCTTCGTAAGAAGAAAATTGCTTCGGAAGTAAAAGACTTCTTCGTAAGCAGAAAATTGCTTCGGAAGTACAAGACTTCTTCGTAAGCAGAAAATTGCTTCGGAAGCATAAGCCCTCTTCGGAGGCACAACTCTTCGAAGGAATCCTCTCCCGAGGCATAACAAAAAGCCCTTCCCAAAGGCATATCAAACAAGCCCTCTTCAGAGGCAAATGATAAACAAAGCCCTTTAACAAGGCACATCCAAAAACTTCGTTGACGGAATCACTCAAGGAGCATCTTCTCAAAAAGAAGATTCCAAGCCGCAGCTGAATACTTATGATTATTTGTACAAACAAGTATCCGGTAAAACAGCTGACGTCTGTCCCGTGGATCCATTCAATGATGGAATATAACTTTCTGAGAAACAGATTAAAACATTCTTTAGAAGCCCGCTTCACTGCGTAGGGGAATCCACTTTTTAACAAGTAAAAGTGATCATCCCTGAAAGTAGAAGTGTTCTTTCAAAAGAAAACTTATCTGATGCAAGGCGTACTCTATTAAAGCAGAATAATATTTCCTCAAAACGGAAAAATTATTCTCTAAAAATAAGAGTACAAGTCTTTCCAGAATATTGCAATAAGCCATGGTATGGGGGCATAATATCGCCATGTTAATAAAAACAACGTTCGAACATCATACCACGAGCTTATTACAATATCATACAAAGAAACTTGTGCAAAAACAAGGAATAAAAGCATTCACACATATACTGACAAGAAATTGTACAAGTAAAAAGAATTGTTTTTATTCCATACTATGAAATTTTTGTACATGTGCAGGTTTCGATAAGCAGAGGCCGGTATCCGCACAAACTCCGGTCAATAAATGCAAAAAGCAAAAAGCAAAACAAGAAGCCTAGAGTCCAGCTTATCATTCCTTCTTCCTGCCACCCTTAGAGCTCTTTCTCGGCTTGATAACTAGTTTTGGAAGCCGTTGTGGATGGGTCGGGGGAGAAGGAGAAAGAGAAGCAGCTGGATCTTCTTCAACATTTTCTTCATCAGCCAAAGTGCTCTTCTTCTTCTTCATTGCGCGCTTCTCTTTCCTCTTTGAAGAAGACTCGCTTCCCGGAGTAAAAAACTCAAAAAGCTTTGTGTCGTCATCAAGAGACTGCTCCGGAGTCTTCTCGCCTTCTTCAAGTTCCACAGTCTTTTGCTCTTGCGAAACAACCGGATCGTCCAAGCCTTTGAGGGCTTCTATTTTCTCTTCTTGCGATCCTGGTTGAGAAGCAGAAAGAGAAGTAACTTGAGAAGAAGGAGGAACGACAGCTAAAGAAGGAGAAGTTTGCGCAGCTTTCGGTGCTTCCGCTACAGAAGAAAAGAAGTTAAAATCAGTATTCTCCGAGAAAAGAGAAGATATTGGTTCATCGAAGTTTAAGTGATAAGTAAGAAGTTCATCAAGCTCGGTCGAATCGAATAAGTGATTCACTGGAACCAGGTCGACGTCAAAGTTACCTGGAGAAGTCGGCTTTGCAAGATCAATTTCGAATTTTTGAGCTCCAATATCTTCCAGAGCCTCTTCCTCGGTGGGAGTAGTCACAATTTCAGTGTCAACTTTAGCAGGAGGCGAAGAATGGGAACTGGAGCCTATAATGTTAGCATCCGCCGAAATTGAAGTATGGACGGGGGCAGTTAAAGGAGCTTCCTCCTTTGGGTGTTCTTCTCCCGTCGATTCAGCTTGCGCTTTAGCAAGTTGCTCCTTTCCTCTAGCAAGAGCGGCACGAGTTTCATCGTCAAGATAACGTGCCTCAAGCTCTGCCTCGTCATAGCCAGCACTGCTGAACATATCAACTACGGCTTCCCACACTTCGGCTAGAGTAATCTCGTATTCAGGGCCCAGAAAGGAGAGGCTCCCACGACCCAAAACGTTGTGCAAGTAAAAGTTAAACAGAGTAGAACTGATATTGGCTTTGGTTGCCTCATGAGATTCTTCAACTGCGACTTTGCCAGCGATAGCTTCATCGCGCTCTCTTTCAGCCTTTAACAACTGAGACTGCAGCCTGGTGATTTCCAAGTCTTGGGAGCTAACTTTCTCCCGAAGCTGAGCGGCGTCATCGCGATATTTCCCAGTAACATGCTGCTCTGCTTCAAGTCTCTCTTCAGCATCTCGCTGAGCAGCATGGGCATCTCGAACTTGCTTTTGGAGCATTTCTTCCTTTTGTGAATAAGAAGTGGAAGAAGTGGCAAGCGCGTTCTTTAGTCTTTCAACTTCAGCTTCAAGTCTCCCATAATCCTCAGTGATGCTCTTTATTTCAGCGTCGTGCTGCTTGCAAATTTTATCCCACTCTGACTTATCATTCTCCATGGTCAGCATGGCTTCGAGATTTGCACGATTGACCCTTTGCAGCTCATCAACAAGTTTTTGCCATCCAGACATCCTTTCGATATCAAGTTTGACGGCATCAAGGTTACGCAGCATAGCCGGTTTATCAATCGGGACCAAGTCAAGGTCGAAGCGTACCCCCTTTAAGCACCATTGCGGGAACCGACTTTGAAGAGTTGGCGGACCCTGTCCAACTTGATATTGGGGTCTGTTGATGATTGTTTGGATGTCAGACTTCTCAAGAGCAGGAGAATCAGAGGGGATATCAAGAGGAATTGAAGCAGGGGTCTTTTCAGAAATTGGAGATGCATCACTAGGCTTGACCCACTTGCTTGGATCTCCAGTAAGGTGACTCTTCCCTTTATCGTCATAAGACTTTCGCTTATGGGAATCATCGCTTCTATGAGAAGACTCGTGTCGCTCATCCCTCCTCCCGTATTGATGTTCATAATCTCGCCTTTCTTGAGCCTTCCTAATAGCTCTTTCTTCATTTGTTTCCCTCGGGGCAGAAAGATAGCGCCTAAAATCTTAAGTGTTGCGGCTTCCGTGACGCTGAAATTTATCATAGTATGAACCGCTTCACCCCATCGGAGAACCTGAAATTGAAAAAAAAGATAAGTGTTAAAAATCTTCAAAGTAAAGAAGCCGAGTGCATTTAATTGTATAAAATCCTAAATGTGTGTGGTGTGCAAGCTACACGCGTCTAACTACAAACCACTCTTTGGTGTGGGAATGGCGACGACTTGTATAGAAGGCGTTGAAACTTGTTGTAAAGAAGAAGTCACCTCGACAGCAGGAGAAATAGCTTTTGAAGCGTCATTTTTAAATAGCTCTTGTGAATTCACCATTAAGTCACTAAGATCCTCAAAAATGTCTTCGCCGTCATGCTGAGCGGAACTCTCTTTCTCAACCCCTTCATTGGATGCCTTCTCGGGACATTGAAGAGGCTCCTCCTCTTCGATAACCAGAGAGAGCGTAGATTTGTCGGATGATCCCGCAACGTCAATAGAGGCAAAACACTTCACCAGAGAAGCCTCAGTGGTAGGCTCTTGCGGTATAGGTTCTTTGACAGAAGATGGGGCATCAGACGTCTTTTCTAAAGAATCAGGAACTTCGTGAGGCTGAGAAGAGCGAGAAGGGTGAAGAAGTCCAAACTGGTGAAGAAATTCGTCTTTCAACAAAAATTTCGCGTCCCGCTCTTCAGCTGGTACGGCCATGAGCCTCTCCAGAGTTGGCTTGTGGCTGGGATCCCTAGAAGGAGGGGGGAGCGCTGAAATGAAAAAGCGAAATTAACATTTGGCAATTTGGACTTCACAAAACTCAGAGAATAGAAGAAGTAAAGATAGATGATCTTACTTCCTTCCCTCCACATGGCATAAAACCCCGGGGAACAGCGAACGTAAAAGAATTGAGTTAAAAACCCGTGAGCACTGTCGGGAAGGCCAACGATCAATTTACGATTTCTGGCGCTTCTTACAACAGTGATAGAAGGTTGATCTTTGGTTCTGGTAAAAGAGCATAAGTAGCAAATCTCATCAAAGCTCGGAAGTCGGTCAAGAGTTCTCCCGAATAGCACGCACAACCCCATTAGAATGGCATAACCATTAGGGTGTAGCTGGAATGGAGAGATGGCCAGTTGACGAAGAAGATGCTGGAAAAAGTTGTTGAAAGAGGGCATGGCCCCGCTCAGGCACATTTGTCGATTGACCGCTACAAAGCCAGGAGGCGCTACATCAGTAGTGTTACTTTTCTCAGGAAGAATGGCATCAGCTTCGACAATGCCAAACTGAGCGCACAACTGCCGGAAAACTTTGTACGATAGGGTGGTAGAGGCTCTTTCTGGAGGATTGACTAATGGAGCTGGAATAAGAGTGGCCCTTTCAGTTTGGACTATTGTATCTTCTTGTTGAGAAGTCATTCTACACAAGCAACTGGATATTCAAATGTGAAGGTGCACGTTTCCTAAAAGTGTGAAGTGTTGTGCAGAACTAATAAAAATAACAAGTAAATATAACTGGAATTAAGCTAGTTGACGATTGATCGATTATCAAATTTCAGAACTTGTTAATTTAAAGTTCAGGTACATTATTAGTGCAAACAGGTCAGTTTTAGTTGGCTATTCCAATGTTGCTCTAATACTTTGCTTGAATTTGATGGTTTAAAGCACTTCGTTCACACAATCTATTTAAGTTGATTATCTGTTGTTAACTAATCTATCATTTGATGTGGGCAGTCAGTGGCAATATATTCGTCCCGATTTTCTGTAAATGTTGTATTGAACAGATTGTTAGCTTGCAAGTTAAAGTGATCTGTGAAGGAATGCAGCAAAGTTTAACAGGTTAAAGTCCAAACAATTCAGTGTTCAAGCAGTTTATTTCAGCAATTCAAGTCAAAGTTCAAGTCAGAATTATGCTTCATGACAGTTCAAGTGCTAACTCATCCACGACCCAAAGAATGTGGGACGAGTTGAGTTAAGTCGCTCCAAATCTAAGTCATAGATGTTTTAAGTCGGTAGTACTTTGAGTCGTAAGTCATGGAAAAGGGGAAAAGCTTCAGTTCAAAGTAGTGAGAAATTCTCTAAGTTTTGACTCGACCATGACTCAAAGCTTAAGTCGTAAAGGTCACTAGGTCGGTCCATAGTTAAATCGCAAAGATCAATGGGTCGCATAAAGTTGCTGGGTCGTACCCGAGGCAATATCCCACTCTAATTGGCCAACTTACTCCTAACCCGTCTACCTTCTGACTCCTAACCCGTTAACCCAATAACCTCTCAATCAACAACAACCCTAGTCCTATCACACCACTGAATCGCCACAAATCGCAAGTCGACTTGAGTCAAATCAAACAGCCCAGAGTTCATCGACGACCAATGCAGCAATTCTTGCACGGCTAAAGGGGGTGAATCGGAGGTGAAGAACGGGGCTCGTAGATTGACGATGTTCGACGATTAGAAGCAGGATCGCTTACGTAGTGTGATGCTAGAGAGAAATCAGAAACGAATCAAGGAGGAATCGCCGTAGGGAGCTCGGAGAAATGCTAATGGCAGATGTGACTTAGGAGATAGGTAATGAGAAGAAAGAAGAGGAAGAAACGACCTAAGCCTTTTATATCTCGGGGCAGTGGAACTCGAATCGGCACATGCGAGTAAAGATGAGTCGAAGCACACGACCTACGACTTAGGCGTGTACTTCGAGGGGCAAATGTTAACCCTCAATTTGTCTGCGACTTAAAAACTGGACGACCCAAACAAGGTATGCGACTCAAGCAGGGTACGCGAGTTAACGACTCAGAGTACTTCACGACCTAACAACTCAGAGTACTTCACGACCTACGACTCAAGGTTTGGACGACCTAACGAGTTAAGGTGTGAATAACCTAACGAGTTAAGGTGTGAACGACTTAACAAGTTAAGGTTTAAACGACCTAAGAATTGAAAATCTAAAGCAGTTAATGACTTAAGAGAATCAATGAGTCAAGGACTAGACGACTTACGACTTAAGGAAGTCTACGACCTAACGGTTTAAGGAGTTAACAGCTTAATGGCCTCGGCGACTTAAAGGTGTTGGCCGACTCAACCAGTTGACAATTTAAGGAAATGAGTTAACGGCTTAAGGATATCCGCGACTTACGACCTAGCTTAGGTCGTAAGCGACTTAAACAAAAGAAGAGATGCCGCATTCAGTTAAGTCGCAGACGACTCAGGACTTGTAATATAACCAAATGAACGAACTTACCAGTGGAGCCACGACTCAAGACTTAGCTTAAGTCGTCCACGACCTATAGCCACTGAGTTATAATCTGCTGCCGCTTTACTTATACGGATACCTGCTAAGTCGGCCACGACTTACGACTTACCATAAGTCGGCCACGACTCAGGACTTGGCAGAAATTCCCGTCCAGAATTCTCTATAAATACATTGCCATCTCCAACTTTGAGAGGACTTTTGGCCAATCATTTTCTGAAGCGCCATTACTCTACCGAATTCTCAACTCATCCAAGACTTGAAGAACTCCAAACATTGAAGATACTACAACAAGCTTTGTACGAGATTCTACACATCTGACATGGATTCAACAAATCTCATCGTCAAAGTTTGAGTTACTAATCTGAAGTGTTTGTGTGATCGAAGTGAATTGTATTCGAAGTGCATTGTATTCGAAGTGCATTGTATCAAATTGTAACGAGATCAGCAATAAAAGAATATAAAGTGGATGTAGGCTCAATTACGGGCCGAACCACTATAAATCTATTGTCCCTTTACCGTTTTTTGCTATTTTCAGCTTATATTCTATTCCCATACCAACGGGTGGTGCTTTCACGTTATTACTACACACACTGGGTGTTAGCGTTCAATTTTCAGCGTTAACATCGGACATCGCATATCTCTGCCATAAGGCCCAGATGTATCTGGTAACCTAGGGCCCATAACATCTGGTAACCAAAATCACTACTATCCGAAATGTGAGCATACATCTGACCACATAGTATCCCATCATAACCGGGGTGTGAGGCTCGTAAGGCTTCGATTACCTTTCACATATCACATATCACATCTTTGAATGCCACATTGTCATTCCACGTCACATGACTGATTTCTAGAAACGTATAACTTCTTGAGCTCGTATGTCTCGGGAAAGGGTGTTAAGCTAAAAGAAGTTGCCTTCTTCGCCACCGACTGATATACGTTTAGAGGAACCACTCAAATGTGATTTAGAATACAATGTCAGACAAACGTCCATACAAGTTTGTTCTGGGACTGAATGAAACCGAAGCCACTCTCCTACTACCACTAGTAGCGAGTAGTCCTTGCAATCCAAAAAATCTCCATAATGAAGAGACCGTTGCTATAAATAACTCTATGATGGGAGCGACCCATAGCATGTCAACAAGCAGTCCTCATGCTATGAAGATCTTCGATCTTCATAAATCATCATCAATAAAATGCACTTCCGAACACATACATTGGTCTGGAGTGGTTTTCGGATAAATTCGATTCCGGTCTCTCCACACCAATATCGAAAAAGTGGCTCTGAACGTCATATTGAAACCAAGTCTTGTAGACTTATCACGGTTCCAACTTTCAACTTGCTATCCTTCAGCCAAGAAGGAAGCTCGATAGATTGGAGTAATACTCCGCACTACAAGAATCCACATTCTCAACACAAATGGTAATCAAGCCTATACAATTGGCCACGTGCTAAGTGCAAGACTAATCGGTTTCCACATCAAGTCAAGGAACCGAAACTTTGCCAATAGGCATAATCTAGTACTAAGGCAATTATTAGGCCCTTTTATAATTCTTATAAACCCAATCACTTTTAAAATACATATATACTCCAAAATATCTATAAAAAGATACAGACTCACAAAAACTTCACAAATATTCAATAATTGGGAAACATTTCCATATACTTATCTCAACGGAATAAGCATATTCGTAAACCATTTTATTTTCAGCACTTAGAATGTAACGACCCAGAATTTCGAACGAATTAAATTGGAAATATTTAATTAATTTTAAATATTTGAACGATAATTTAATTTGAATCCCCGATTTAAATTTGAAGCTGACGATTTAAGTTATAAAATTTTATCTATTGAAAGTGAATAAAAAATTTGAATCTTCAAATTTAGGCCGATTAAAAATATTTCAAAGGATGGTAAAATTTATATTGATTATACTGAAGATAATTAAAACTACAGAATCGAATCTGAAATCGATTTATTCAGTTTTGAATTTAATTGTTCGAATCGATATTTAAAAATAGTCATTTTTCAAACAGTCTCGGAATTCGACGAAACCAGTTCCATTGGGTCCGTAATATTGTATTATTGCCGGATTTCAATTTTCGTAATTTTCGGGGTTGTTATGTGACTATACGATAGTTAAACGCGTTGGAATTTAAATGGTATTCAATTTAAATTTAAATTTAAATTTGTAAACATCATCACACGTTCTTCCTTTTTCCACGCCCTTTGTTCAGCCGAGAATCACGGAGCAAAAATCGTGCACCCCATAACGTTCCCCCTCTCTTTCAAAATCATCACGAAATCAGTTTTCAAAATCAAAGAAAAAAAAATTCAATGGCCATTGTCTCTTCTTTCTAATTCGACCGAGATTGTTCGTTCTTCTTCTTCTTTTATCATACCGCACCCCTCTTTTATTCTTTAAAATTCGAACCCTCTCAGTTCAAAATCAAATAAATGGCCGCGTTTCCCCTACATTCGTTTCAAATCAAAATCAAACCAGTAGATTCCCATTTCCCTCCTCAGTCCGCTTCAATTCGTCTATCGGAGGAAGCAAGCTCGCGTAGCCTAGTGAGCGCGCTTCGCCTGGGGAGGTAGAGGCGCATTCAGGTGGTGACGCGTTCGATTTTGGGGTGCTCTTCAACGTGAGGCTCGCGTGGTCGCAAATCGGGGGAGGTGGTGGTGCGCGTCAGGGAGGAGTATCGCGAGCAACTAGGGGTTCACGATGAGATGGTTGATGTTGGCGACTCGCAGCGAAGCTAGGGCATCGATGGGGCAGTGGCACTCGTGAGCTCGAAGGGGTAATCGAGATGGTCAAGTGTTCTGGGATGGCAGTGTCGATCGAGCTGCTGTTGTGCTCCGGGATAGGCTCGAGTGTGCTGCGATATTCGAGTACTTCAGCAGTGAGGTATACGATATTATTTTTATTCAAATTTAGGTTAATACATACCTACACATGGATAGAAAAGGAATTTTATATACAGTGAGTTTTAATCTGTGGTTTCAAAATAATTTTGTTGTTATAAGATTTGAACAGAAATTATAGATGTGAATAAGAAAGAGAGAACATAGGATTTTAAATGCCATAGAGTTTATATGAATTTGTATAATGTATATACATATTTAAGTAACAGAAGTTATTATAGATTTTGAAAATATAAGGTTGTAAATGGGAATAAGATTAGAAAAACAACAAAATAAATGAAATGAATTTAGGTGATGAATTTATTAAAAGAAATTGATTTGAATTAAAGATATTTATTTTAAGTAAAATTTTGGTTGGATAGATTTATTTGAAAAGGAAATTCAGTTTAGTTAAATAAATTAGTAAGAGAAAATTTGTTTAATAGAATCATTTGGATAATTTAAATTTATCTAGTAGGAAATTAATTGTTAAATTTGTTCAAATTAAAAGTGTTAATTTAATTTAATCCATTAAAAAGAAATTGATTGTTCGATTTGTTCGAATATTAACGAATTTTATAATTATTTATACTAGGTCAAAATCTGTAAAGAAATCAAGCCGAGAATGAAAATGGATTGCAAAATAAAAAGCTAAGGTGAGATTTTTCTCACTCAAAATTGAAAAGTGGAATTTTCAGTTATTGTTTGATTGTCTGTTTGGATTGTTGATATTAGATATTTTAGGATATATCTATATATAGCAGTATATACATATTGGCATATGTATATACTGGATTGTTGATTTCCCGCCTCGTATAGCGGATGAGACCCTATTGCGCCGTTAGTAAGCGGATTTATAAAAACCTATATACCGCGATAATTCCGTACTGGAGCGGAATTGGTATTGTGCTAACATCTTTGGATGCAGGAAAACAGGTTGGAGGGATCCAACTGGACCCCTCACATTGATTGATTTTATTTATACTGTGGTATAAATCTGTGAATGATTATATTGATGTTATTGATCATATCGTTGTCTGGAAATTGATTGAAAGCTAAAAATTTAGCTGAATGGATGTTTGATATCATTGGATTCCAAAAATAAATGAAATTGGATTTTTGAAATCAAAATAGAAATTTTTAAGTAAATAAATTCTTAGAAATTGAATAAATTCGAAGAAAGGAATTTTAAAGTATAAAAAGTGAATTTTTATAATCGTATTGAATTAATTCCAGAATCAAGTGAAAATGTTAAATAAATGGATTTCATAAAACAGTGATTATAAATTGAAGAATTTAATTTAAATTTGGATTTTTAAATAGATTGAAAGAGATAAAGAAATTGATTTTCTTTAAAAGGAATTTATTTAAAAAGAAATAAGTGGGAAGTCCAATTAGAAATTTAATTTGGAAAATTAAAGCGAATTTGGAAAATCGATATGAAATTTATAGATGTATAAATTGTAAAGTTAAAAAGAATGAAATTTATAGATTTATAAATTGTGAAGTTAAAATGAATGAAATTGTAAAATGGAAGATTTATAAGAAATTAACTTATAAAGCTGGATTTTTGCCTTTAAAGGGAGTATTGATTGAACTTGTTAATAAATGGGATTTATAAATCAAAGTTATTGTGAAATATGAGGTTGGATTTATAAACGTTGTTTTATAAAATCTGAAATCACTTATTTTAATAAGTGTATTATAGAAGTTAATAAAAGGAGATTTATAAATCGAAGTTGTTTTAAAACAGAAATGGAATTTATAAGCGTTGTTTTATAAATTCGGAATAAATTGAATTTGATGAATTAAATAGTGAAATGTGATTAGTGAAGTATATTCACGATTTTGGACAGTGAATATATTGTTAAGTAAAATGGATATTTTTTTTTGGGAAAGTGATATTTGAAATGAAGTTAATTGTTTTAAACGATGTTTTAAAATATATTGAATATCGAAATCATAGATTTCAACAGTTCTTGTTGAAATAGGCGTTTTCGAGAAATTTAAGGAAATGGTGGACTATAACACTGTTGTTATAGTAAATGATTTCCGAAAGGAAATATTTTATATAGTATTGGGATTTATATATCTATCTTAATTCTGAATCCCTATACTAGTGATTTCGAGTCGTCGTAACGATGTTTTACGCAACATTCGTTTTGACTCAAATAAATGTTGTTATAGTAAATGATTTCCTTAAAGAATGAATTTATACTTAAATTTGATTTAAGTATATTGAATAATTTCAAATGTGGAAATAAATGATTTGTGAATTACTTATTATAAAATAAGTATGGGAATGTTTTCCAAAATGAAATGAAACGTTTTGAGAATTTATCTTCTTAAAGATAAATTGAAATTGAATATTGAAATCGATTTGAAAATCGTATATCAGTAGATATTTTGGAAGTATAAATTCGATACGGAATTTATAAAAGAAAGCGAAGTTGTTTAAAAATAAATATTGATTTATTTTTGAAGTGTGGAAATTGATTTGAAATTGTTTTCAAATGTGAAGTGTGGAAATTTTATATCTAGTAAAGATATTTTTGGAAGATAAAATAATTTGGGAAAATTATTTGGAATCTGATGATGTTGCGCATCTTTATTGATAGTAAAATAACCGACTATCAATAATTACCTTTAGATAGGTATTTGTTGTGAATTGGATGAATTTGAATGCCACACTTATTTTTGAATAATCGCTCACTATTCGGGTTAACCGGGAAAGGACCATGGGGTCGTATAACCCATTCCGAATATGTGATACATCGTTATGAATCGCATTTGAAGACCGGTGTTGAAGACCGGATATTTTTGAAAACGGAAGGATTACCGTCGAGTTACTCTACATCGGCTGATCTCCGGTTTAGAGGTTTTATCACCCTTAGTGACGGGAAGTCCTGACGTGATTGAAAATTATCCGGAAATGCAAGGGCTTCGTGAGAAGTGCCTTCGGTTCTGTTCGATCCTGGAACAGACTTATATGGATTGTGTGTCTGACGTTACAATTTGAGATATAAAGCTGATTTCTTTCAAATACATTTCTGTTGGTGGCGGAGAATTTATTCTCTTAGCTTAACACCCTTCTCTGAGACGTACGAGCTCAGAGGTTATGTAGTTGAAATTTATCAGCGATATATCCCAATTTGGTAACGTGGCATACTGAGTGTTGCTGTGAAATGGTCAGTGTTTGATCATTTGTGATATGATCATTTGTTTGATCTTATATCTTTGTGATCATAGGTTGATCATTTTGTTTGACCCGAAGCAGGGCTTTTTGAGAAAGCGTAGCTTTGTGGACGAGACTTCGTCGAGCCTCACACCCCGGAAATGGTCGAAACAGGAAGGATGCGGCAAGGTTCTAGGGAGTAGCGCCCCTTAGTGTATGTCATTCCTTCTGGATAAAGGTGGTATCATGGTATGGAGCCCAGATACTTAACCTCTGTGGTTACTGCATTATTATTTTTCTATGTGGTTTGTTGCGAATCGGGGATCCTCGGGAAGATCGGTGACGATCGGGGGATGGCATACGCGTGTCAGTAGTTACCTATTTTTGCAGAGGTAACCCGGCCTTGTGTTGGCAGAGATCCGGTTAGGTTCTCGGGTCGTCTATTCCAGGGACGTACCCATCGTGGAAAAGGAAGTTCCTTAGCCTGACCATTTGTTGGAAATCCAAACTCCAATACGAACTTTGTACGGTATTAGTTGTAGAACCTGCCATTCACTTATGGTGGCGCCCCACTGTTTGGATGGTAGCTATAGTAGGCATACGATACTGGTCGTATGTTGGCTAAGATTAATATTATACTTTCGAAATGTTTTCTACACTATGCACTAATAATAATATCAAAAAGAATTTGATTTTTGCGTAGTAAGCATCTTTGACTATCATAAGAAGAAATCTCCTCCAAGTCTGCGTTTGCATTGTGTGTGTGGTGGGAGGTCTTATGGTAGTTTCATTTTCCAAAAGCATTGCGAATTGACTTTAAAATTTTCTGTTGTTTATTTTAAAAGATAAATAACTGTTTTACGATCTCATACCAGTCACCATGACTGACTTGGAGTTTATTGTTCCCTTCTAAACTCTGGGTGCCCACCAATTTCCACACGGGCAGCCTAGAGTTATATTATCAGGATATTCTGGATATTCTGGAGCTTTGAAAGCAAGTTGGATGGCGAGACGTAGTATTTGTATTTGATAGCATTTATTCCGCTGTGTATTCTGTATGAGGACAAGTTATATAACTGTCCATTGATGTGATGTATTGTATTGAGTTGTAGATTGACTCTGACTGATGTATGTATAAAACTGATATAGTTCTTTGTTTTAAAAGACTAGTGATTATCTATTATATATTGTTCCGCTGCGATGTGTAAGATTCTGATATTGTTTTTCTGTTTCTGTTCTGATGTTGTTCTGTTGTTCTTCTCTTCTTCTCCCTTTCTTCTATCTTTTCTTCTTTTTCTTTATCTAAAACCCTCACTATTGGAGTTTCCGGCACTCGATTGCTCGGCAGTCGATAAAGTGAGTATCGATGTCGAATTTTCGAAAGTCGAAAAATTTCAGGACGTGACAAAGTGGTATCAGAGCATATGGTTAAGCGACAACCCTGCTCTGTTGGGTGTTACTCATTAGAGATAGAGTCAGCAGTACTCTAGAATGAGTTGAGTGTAATAATAGATATGAGCGCGTATTTGTTATTTGAATATAAAAATGTTTTATATTGTGTTTGCTTATCCGTTGAGATGTTTGTGAATTTCGGTCGGTATGTGGGACGCCATATTATCGATAGGGATTTCTAAACACTTAAACGAGGCAAGACGACATAGTATTGTTTTAAAATAGGGTGAATGAGATAATTTTACCCAAAACTATTTTTGTATAGAAACGAAATGATTTTCTACGAATTATCATAGTATATGGATGTTTGGTTGTTAGGAAAGTAATAACATTGAATTATTATCATTGTTATATTGAAATTGAATTAAAGTAATAACCAAAGATTGAAGATAAATTCATTAACAAATGAAATTAATAAATGTGAATCGAAAGTTAAGAAATAAATTCACATACAAATGAAAAAAAAATATATATATATAAATTATAAATGTGATTTGTAATTTGAAACGGAATTCCAGAGAAGTTTTTGGAAATGTTTTGAAAAGAATTTGAAAATTTTGGAGATTTGGAAGTTTAAATCATTTTTGGTTTGGAAATGATTTTCGAAGGTTTTGAACAGTATTTTAGAGAGATGAAAGCTCTAAACTCTTTTAGGTCGCTGGAAAATAATCCTGATGATGATGGCCACATCATTAGAATTCATTTTCGGGTTTCCAAAAGAGGGATTGCTGTCAAATTATTTTAAATGGAAGTTGTTTGGAAAAATGAGTTTTGTTTTGAAAATTCAAAAGATAAATTTGAATTGTTTTCAAAATGGTTTTGAAAGGTTGGAAAGACTCTGGAATACTGTATAAGAATATTTATGGAATATGATTGAATTTATAACTTATACAAATAGAAATTGTTAATGTAAATTTTGTAATTGTGATTGGAATTAAAGTTCATTAACAAATGAAATATATAAATGTGAATTGAAAGTATAAGGAAATAAATTCATATATGAACGAAAACTATGAATACGAATTGTAAATATGATTCATAAATGAAAATAGAATTCCAAAAGAGATAATTGAAAATAAAATTCCTTAATAAAATGGAATTATGAATATGAATGTATAAATGATTGTATAAATCAAGATGTAGATAAGTTGTTAACTTATAGAATATTTGAAATCTGATTGGAATGGAATTCAAATTGAAGACGAATGAATTAGTAATTGGAACTAATTTAAGATAGTGCAGTTGTAAATGACAGATAATTGATAAAATTCAATATTTCAGAATTGAAAGTAAATTGAATCCAAATTTAGTTGAAATGGTAAACTAAATACAAATGAATGGGAAATGTAAAATTGAATGATATGTAACTTCAACAGTGAAGTAAAAATGATATCAGAAGTAAGTATTGAAAATTTGTAATAGAATTTGCAAATGGTTTGAATGTGTAACTAGATATTATGGCTAGTAGATATACAGGTTAAAGGGAATTGAATTTGATTTCACAGATAAAGTGAATTGCTCGAAAAAGGTACGTATTTGAATTATAATATGAGTTTTTGATGATTTCTCTCTAGCCGCTTGGCTTTTTCTTTTTCTTTTTGAAATCTGAGAGTCCGTAGGGACGTTTTGTAGTCGTGCCGTATTAGCCGCGCAAAGGAGACGCTGGCGAAATTTTTCGAAAATTTCGAGTGTTAGAAAATTTTTGAGAAAATTTTGAAAGTTTAAGTTTGAATTTAAACTCGAATTTGAATTTAGAAGTTAAACAATGTTGTTTGGAACTTAGAATTCAAGTTGGAAAATTTAGTTGAATGATAACGAATCTTTAGTAAGAAGATTTGTTTTGAAAGAATTTGATAAAACTATTTAGATTGTGAAAGATAGTAGACGAGTTAAGGACATTTTTTCCTAACTTGTAATTTCGAGGACGAAATTCTTTTAAGGGGGGAAGTTTGTAACGACCCAGAATTTCGAACGAATTAAATTGGAAATATTTAATTAATTTTAAATATTTGAACGATAATTTAATTTGAATCCCCGATTTAAATTTGAAGCTGACGATTTAAGTTATAAAATTTTATCTATTGAAAGTGAATAAAAAATTTGAATCTTCAAATTTAGGCCGATTAAAAATATTTCAAAGGATGGTAAAATTTATATTGATTATACTGAAGATAATTAAAACTTCAGAATCGAATCTGAAATCGATTTATTCAGTTTTGAATTTAATTGTTCGAATCGATATTTAAAAATAGTCATTTTTCAAACAGTCTCGGAATTCGACGAAACCAGTTCCATTGGGTCCGTAATATTGTATTATTGCCGGATTTCAATTTTCGTAATTTTCGGGGTTGTTATGTGACTATACGATAGTTAAACGCGTTGGAATTTAAATGGTATTCAATTTAAATTTAAATTTAAATTTGTAAACATCATCACACGTTCTTCCTTTTTCCACGCCCTTTGTTCAGCCGAGAATCACGGAGCAAAAATCGTGCACCCCATAACGTTCCCCCTCTCTTTCAAAATCATCACGAAATCAGTTTTCAAAATCAAAGAAAAAAAAATTCAATGGCCATTGTCTCCTCTTTCTAATTCGACCGAGATTGTTCGTTCTTCTTCTTCTTTTATCATACCGCACCCCTCTTTTATTCTTTAAAATTCGAACCCTCTCAGTTCAAAATCAAATAAATGGCCGCGTTTCCCCTACATTCGTTTCAAATCAAAATCAAACCAGTAGATTCCCATTTCCCTCCTCAGTCCGCTTCAATTCGTCTATCGGAGGAAGCAAGCTCGCGTAGCCTAGTGAGCGCGCTTCGCCTGGGGAGGTAGAGGCGCATTCAGGTGGTGACGCGTTCGATTTTGGGGTGCTCTTCGACGTGAGGCTCGCGTGGTCGCAAATCGGGGGAGGCGGTGGTGCGCGTCAGGGAGGAGTATCGCGAGCAGCTAGGGGTTCACGATGAGATGGTTGATGTTGGCGACTCGCGGCGAAGCTAGGGCATCGATGGGGCAGTGGGACTCGTGAGCTCGAAGGGGTAATCGAGATGGTCAAGTGTTCTGGGATGGCAGTGTCGATCGAGCTGCTGTTGTGCTCCAGGATAGGCTCGAGTGTGCTGCGATATTCGAGTACTTCAGCAGTGAGGTATACGATATTATTTTTATTCAAATTTAGGTTAATACATACCTACACATGGATAGAAAAGGAATTTTATATACAGTGAGTTTTAATCTGTGGTTTCAAAATAATTTTGTTGTTATAAGATTTGAACAGAAATTATAGATGTGAATAAGAAAGAGAGAACATAGGATTTTAAATGCCATAGAGTTTATATGAATTTGTATAATGTATATACATATTTAAGTAACAGAAGTTATTATAGATTTTGAAAATATAAGGTTGTAAATGGGAATAAGATTAGAAAAACAACAAAATAAATGAAATGAATTTAGGTGATGAATTTATTAAAAGAAATTGATTTGAATTAAAGTTATTTATTTTAAGTAAAATTTTGGTTGGATAGATTTATTTGAAAAGGAAATTCAGTTTAGTTAAATAAATTAGTAAGAGAAAATTTGTTTAATAGAATCATTTGGATAATTTAAATTTATCTAGTAGGAAATTAATTGTTAAATTTGTTCAAATTAAAAGTGTTAATTTAATTTAATCCATTAAAAAGAAATTGATTGTTCGATTTGTTCGAATATTAACGAATTTTATAATTATTTATACTAGGTCAAAATCTGTAAAGAAATCAAGCCGAGAATGAAAATGGATTGCAAAATAAAAAGCTAAGGTGAGATTTTTCTCACTCAAAATTGAAAAGTGGAATTTTCAGTTATTGTTTGATTGTCTGTTTGGATTGTTGATATTAGATATTTTAGGATATATCTATATATAGCAGTATATACATATTGGCATATGTATATACTGGATTGTTGATTTCCCGCCTCGTATAGCGGATGAGACCCTATTGCGCCGTTAGTAAGCGGATTTATAAAAACCTATATACCGCGATAATTCCGTACTGGAGCGGAATTGGTATTGTGCTAACATCTTTGGATGCAGGGAAACAGGTTGGAGGGATCCAACTGGACCCCTCACATTGATTGATTTTATTTATACTGTGGTATAAATCTGTGAATGATTATATTGATGTTATTGATCATATCGTTGTCTGGAAATTGATTGAAAGCTAAAAATTTAGCTGAATGGATGTTTGATATCATTGGATTCCAAAAATAAATGAAATTGGATTTTTGAAATCAAAATAGAAATTTTTAAGTAAATAAATTCTTAGAAATTGAATAAATTCGAAGAAAGGAATTTTAAAGTATAAAAAGTGAATTTTTATAATCGTATTGAATTAATTCCAGAATCAAGTGAAAATGTTAAATAAATGGATTTCATAAAACAGTGATTATAAATTGAAGAATTTAATTTAAATTTGGATTTTTAAATAGATTGAAAGAGATAAAGAAATTGATTTTCTTTAAAAGGAATTTATTTAAAAAGAAATAAGTGGGAAGTCCAATTAGAAATTTAATTTGGAAAATTAAAGCGAATTTGGAAAATCGATATGAAATTTATAGATGTATAAATTGTAAAGTTAAAAAGAATGAAATTTATAGATTTATAAATTGTGAAGTTAAAATGAATGAAATTGTAAAATGGAAGATTTATAAGAAATTAACTTATAAAGCTGGATTTTTGCCTTTAAAGGGAGTATTGATTGAACTTGTTAATAAATGGGATTTATAAATCAAAGTTATTGTGAAATATGAGGTTGGATTTATAAACGTTGTTTTATAAAATCTGAAATCACTTATTTTAATAAGTGTATTATAGAAGTTAATAAAAGGAGATTTATAAATCGAAGTTGTTTTAAAACAGAAATGGAATTTATAAGCGTTGTTTTATAAATTCGGAATAAATTGAATTTGATGAATTAAATAGTGAAATGTGATTAGTGAAGTATATTCACGATTTTGGACAGTGAATATATTGTTAAGTAAAATGGATATTTTTTTTTGGGAAAGTGATATTTGAAATGAAGTTAATTGTTTTAAACGATGTTTTAAAATATATTGAATATCGAAATCATAGATTTCAACAGTTCTTGTTGAAATAGGCGTTTTCGAGAAATTTAAGGAAATGGTGGACTATAACACTGTTGTTATAGTAAATGATTTCCGAAAGGAAATATTTTATATAGTATTGGGATTTATATATCTATCTTAATTCTGAATCCCTATACTAGTGATTTCGAGTCGTCGTAACGATGTTTTACGCAACATTCGTTTTGACTCAAATAAATGTTGTTATAGTAAATGATTTCCTTAAAGAATGAATTTATACTTAAATTTGATTTAAGTATATTGAATAATTTCAAATGTGGAAATAAATGATTTGTGAATTACTTATTATAAAATAAGTATGGGAATGTTTTCCAAAATGAAATGAAACGTTTTGAGAATTTATCTTCTTAAAGATAAATTGAAATTGAATATTGAAATCGATTTGAAAATCGTATATCAGTAGATATTTTGGAAGTATAAATTCGATACGGAATTTATAAAAGAAAGCGAAGTTGTTTAAAAATAAATATTGATTTATTTTTGAAGTGTGGAAATTGATTTGAAATTGTTTTCAAATGTGAAGTGTGGAAATTTTATATCTAGTAAAGATATTTTTGGAAGATAAAATAATTTGGGAAAATTATTTGGAATCTGATGATGTTGCGCATCTTTATTGATAGTAAAATAACCGACTATCAATAATTACCTTTAGATAGGTATTTGTTGTGAATTGGATGAATTTGAATGCCACACTTATTTTTGAATAATCGCTCACTATTCGGGTTAACCGGGAAAGGACCATGGGGTCGTATAACCCATTCCGAATATGTGATACGTCGTTATGAATCGCATTTGAAGACCGGTGTTGAAGACCGGATATTTTTGAAAACGGAAGGATTACCGTCGAGTTACTCTACATCGGCTGATCTCCGGTTTAGAGGTTTTATCACCCTTAGTGACGGGAAGTCCTGACGTGATTGAAAATTATCCGGAAATGCAAGGGCTTCGTGAGAAGTGCCTTCGGTTCTGTTCGATCCCGGAACAGACTTATATGGATTGTGTGTCTGACGTTACAATTTGAGATATAAAGCTGATTTCTTTCAAATACATTTCTGTTGGTGGCGGAGAATTTATTCTCTTAGCTTAACACCCTTCTCTGAGACGTACGAGCTTAGAGGTTATGTAGTTGAAATTTATCAGCGATATATCCCAATTTGGTAACGTGGCATACTGAGTGTTGCTGTGAAATGGTCAGTGTTTGATCATTTGTGATATGATCATTTGTTTGATCTTATATCTTTGTGATCATAGGTTGATCATTTTGTTTGACCCGAAGCAGGGCTTTTTGAGAAAGCGTAGCTTTGTGGACGAGACTTCGTCGAGCCTCACACCCCGGAAATGGTCGAAACAGGAAGGATGCGGCAAGGTTCTAGGGAGTAGCGCCCCTTAGTGTATGTCATTCCTTCTGGATAAAGGTGGTATCATGGTATGGAGCCCAGATACTTAACCTCTGTGGTTACTGCATTATTATTTTTCTATGTGGTTTGTTGCGAATCGGGGATCCTCGGGAAGATCGGTGACGATCGGGGGATGGCATACGCGTGTCAGTAGTTACCTATTTTTGCAGAGGTAACCCGGCCTTGTGTTGGCAGAGATCCGGTTAGGTTCTCGGGTCGTCTATTCCAGGGACGTACCCATCGTGGAAAAGGAAGTTCCTTAGCCTGACCATTTGTTGGAAATCCAAACTCCAATACGAACTTTGTACGGTATTAGTTGTAGAACCTACCATTCACTTAGTGTGGCGCCCCACTGTTTGGATGGTAGCTATAGTAGGCATACGATACTGGTCGTATGTTGGCTAAGATTAATATTATACTTTCGAAATGTTTTCTACACTATGCACTAATAATAATATCAAAAAGAATTTGATTTTTGCGTAGTAAGCATCTTTGACTATCATAAGAAGAAATCTCCTCCAAGTCTGCGTTTGCATTGTGTGTGTGGTGGGAGGTCTTCTGGTAGTTTCATTTTCCAAAAGCATTGCGAATTGACTTTAAAATTTTCTGTTGTTTATTTTAAAAGATAAATAACTGTTTTACGATCTCACACCAGTCACCATGACTGACTCGGAGTTTATTGTTCCCTTCTAAACTCTGGGTGCCCACCAATTTCCACACGGGCAGCCTAGAGTTATATTATCAGGATATTCTGGATATTCTGGAGCTTTGAAAGCAAGTTGGATGGCGAGACGTAGTATTTGTATTTGATAGCATTTATTCCGCTGTGTATTCTGTATGAGGACAAGTTATATAACTGTCCATTGATGTGATGTATTGTATTGAGTTGTAGATTGACTCTGACTGATGTATGTATAAAACTGATATAGTTCTTTGTTTTAAAAGACTAGTGATTATCTATTATATATTGTTCCGCTGCGATGTGTAAGATTCTGATATTGTTTTTCTGTTTCTGTTCTGATGTTGTTCTTCTCTTCTTCTCCCTTTCTTCTATCTTTTCTTCTTTTTCTTTATCTAAAACCCTCACTATTGGAGTTTCCGGCACTCGATTGCTCGGCAGTCGATAAAGTGAGTATCGATGTCGAATTTTCGAAAGTCGAAAAATTTCAGGACGTGACATAGAAAATATTTCATTTAAATATATTGCTACTACACATTTATTTTAAAGGATTATTCACTGTCCAAAATCATGAATTTGTAAAACATGCTCATAACTAAATTCTTAACCTTACACAATTTATTATTATCAAATACCTTATAGTCAAATCGTGAAACTGAGTTCACAAGGTATTTGTACTTCGAGTTTCATATCAAATAAATCTAATCAATCAATGATAATAAATAAACATTATCATTCCTTGATAAATATTTATAAATAGGCATTTAATTATCTTACCTAAATTTAATATCGGGTTTCAACTAATTTCTCACTTACAATTATTTTTATGAAACATCTTATAGTCAAACTGTGCAATTCTAATCACAAGATGTTCATATATTCAAATTTTATTAATCTAGATTTCATAAATATTTCTAAAACTATATTTACAAATATCAATTACTTAATTTATATAAATGTTACTTTTATACATCCTTTATATAAAATCTATTTAAAAATCTAATATATAAATATTACATAGCACTGTAAATATAAGATAACAAAAATCATAAATTTCATTTATTTGAGATAAACACCTTTTAATAGTTCCAAAATAACTATAAAACATAAATACTTAAAAATCACTTTTATAGCATTTCAAAATACTAAAACTATGGCCCAATGCTGCTAAAGCACTAAATAAGGGGATAAACAATCAATTCAACAAATGTGGCATCCAACACATCAAACATCTTATGATACACACACACATACATATACATATATATATATATATAACGATATGTGTATAACAAAATCAAACAATAGTGAGGAATCATGTTGGGTTCCCTCAACCTGTCCCCCTACATCAAATATCACACGTTACACAACACACACACACACACAGATATATATATATATATATATATATGTAAATAAAATAAACAACAGTGGTGAGGAATCCAGTTGGATCCCTCCAACCTGTAACCTGCATCAAATATGCATATGAAAATATGTACAATGTCTGCTTCAAGGCAGATGCGCGTACAAAGGGTCATCCGCTCGTACATGGGAACGTATAGGGTCTCATCCGCTAAAATATGCGGGAATATATCCAAATACCAATATATATAATCTACGTCCAACAACAATCACAACATATAATATAATTTATTCTCACTTATATAAAAATATAAGCGGGTCAGAAAGAGTGAGTTTTACTCACTTTTCTTCCAGTAGACGTTGCAGCGTTTTATTTGGAATAAAATTAAACGAGCATTCAATTTTATCCAAGATTCCTAGCAGCTCCAAATTCATCCACACAAGCTTTATTGCATAGTACTCGAGAATATGAATCCAACGCCGTTTGTTTCGTGCCAAACGGACCTCGTATGAAATAGTTATACATTTTATAAGCTATACGATTTAAATAATAAATTAATTAACGTCATTAACGACTAATCACCTTTATTAACATTTAAATCCTTCTTTCCATTGTTTGAAAACCCCCAGGTTGTGCAACCCATATACACACCACGTCTTCGAATTGCCGAGCCTCCCCTAGCTCGCCAGAGCTTGGTCGAACGTCGCCATCTCGAAGCCCGAGCGTCTTACATCACCGCCCCTGATCCAGTCGAGCTCGGCCACCCTAGCGCCGAGATTTAGCCCTTTGAACACGCACCGTTCAAAGCCAAATCGTCATCGATCCACTGCCTTGATTTCGATCATCACTGTTGATCTGAGAGATCTCGATGAGCTTGACATTTTTCATTTAGGAAGTTCTTGTTAATTCTCGATGGATTGAGAGGAATTGGAGAAAGAAAATCGA
This sequence comes from Allium fistulosum, assembly GCA_030737815.1. Lineage (NCBI taxonomy): Eukaryota > Viridiplantae > Streptophyta > Magnoliopsida > Asparagales > Amaryllidaceae > Allium > Allium fistulosum. Next base: position 95,472,324 of record CM060905.1, read on the forward strand.
CAATTTCATGCCTTCGAGTTTAGAAGTGGCGGCTGGGTATTTAACCCTAGGGTTTGAGCAATTTGGTGATAATGAGGTCCTTATATAGAAAATTATTCGCGCACTATTCGTCCGAAATAATTTCGAACTCCAAACGAAGCATGCTGCCTGGCGTTTATAATGTTTTACCCCTATTCCAAACACAATGGAATATATATCGAAGGCCAATTCCATCATATTTGAAAGATAGGTTTTGAAATCGAATTATTTTAATTAAATTTACTTAAATAAATTTCCATGCATTTTAGCTTCGCACGACCAAAACATAAGTCGGATCGACACAAAATTTGGAATGCTATAATAATATACTATTACGGATCCAATGAAACTGGTTTCGTTGAAATCCGAGAGAGTTTCAAAAATGACTATTTTTACCCGTTAATTAATCATCACTTTGTTTATAATCATTCTATAAAAGTCCACTTCTTATATATGACTTTATATAAGTTTATAATTATCTCAAAAGTTACAAATTCAATTTCAAAATTTCTTTGCAAATTTATATTTAATTCTATAACCAACTTACAAAGATATTATTTAATTCATTTGTCTGCTTTCTTAAGTTCCACTTACTTATTCCATTTAGTCATTAATCATTTCATAATATACTAATTAAGTATAACATTTATTATTAAAACTAAATTTCCATTTATATACATTTTAATTACTTTTAAGTTTTGTTTACTTGTATAATATCCCCTCACATATCCAAATCATCGTTTTAACTTTTAACATTTGGTAAGTCTTATTATATGTTATTAGAATGCAATTAGGTATTATACAAATTAATCTGATTCATTTTACTTAATTAGAATGTTCACTATTGTAACTTGTTTAAATTTTCTTTACTTTCGATTTTAGAGTTGCAAACTTCAACTTTAAAGTTTCTCAAAACATTTAGCTCAGATTCCTAAATTCTCTTATTTTATAAGTCCTGGTCATTCAAATATTTCATTTCATTAAGATAATTTGAAGATTATTAATTAACAAAACTTAAAAAATTTAAACACCGGGCTTATTTCAAATCATTTGAAATAAATATATATGCTTATATCTTTTGTATATCAACTCATACCTTTGGAGTTTAAACCAAAATCTGTTTATCAAAACAATTTCGTAGCAAAGCTACTTAATGGACTCCCCCACTTTGAGACTCAAAAATGAACGTCGATGATGCTGCGCAAGTCATCACCGAAATTATTTTCCAGCGACCGAAGAGGGGAGTGCTAAATTCATTCCTTTTAAAATTTATTTGAAAACAATTTGTATTTGTATATACTTTTAAACAATACTGATATTATTTTCCAAACCTTGAAAACCTTTTTCAGAAACACCGGAATTTGAAATTTTCAAATTCTCAATTTTATATTCATTTTACTTGCAAATTATATTTTATAAATCACATTTATACAGTTTCATTTTCTTATAATAATATAATAGCTAATAGTTTAGGAATATTGACCATTAAAACAATAAACTATAGTGATCAATATTATCATTTCTAACAATCAATTCACACTATATATACTATAATAATTTCTGAAAATTATTCCTTTATATACAAAATATAATCAAGGTAAAGTTATTTCATTTACCCAATTTCAAAACAATACTATATTGAATTATTCTGTCCAAGTGTCCAGAGATCCCTATCAATAACGTTAATTACTCGTATCGACCAGAATCCATAAGCCACTCAACAAATCAACCAACATAATTTAAAACAATTGTTATATTCACTAACAAATACGCGCTCATAACTATTAATACACTCAAACTCATTCTAGGATGCTACTGACCCTATCTCTAATGAGTTACTCCTCAAAGCCAAGGTTATCGCTAAACCTGGCTCTGATACCAACTGTGACGACCCACATTTCGGAAGGTTTAAAATCTACAATAATCCTTACATGTCCGACTTAAACAATCCGGAACATAGATAATCATTAGGGTTAATTAAGAAAATAAGAAAAGAAGAAGAAAACAACACAGAATCTCGCAGCGGAACGATAAAATATAATAATCAAATAAACAGTTCATGAAGCTGTTTATATTATACATTTCATTATAATTTTTACAACATTTATCAGAGTTATATATATACAATAGAACAAATAAATAATGCAACGGAACAAACAATGATGGAATAATACTAGTAATAATATACCAAATCTTCGTCTTCGTCCTTAAGAGAAATATCTTCGATAAGATGAAAACTCAGGTCTGACCCGAGCGTAATGAAAAGAAAAACCGCTCGAGTCAGGACTAAAGTATCCTTATGTAAGTCCAATCAATATCGCATATAACATGAGTGTAATAGCGTCAGAAATGTTTACGGGATTTCACATCTCATATCCAGTGTATAACGTGCGTGCAATAACTTGAGAGATGTTACAGGATTTTCCATCTCTTAAGAATCCATCAAAATATTTATATGTAGTAGAGTACGCTACATATATAATGTCTAATCAATAAAATAAATATTTTCTTTAGCGTTAAGGCTTTACATTGATCCCCCTTAATGCGTTTTTAAGCATTGTCATACAGTTTACATATAAAACACTAGTAAACCATCGGTGGATAGGGATGCGCCGTGATACAACAATACTAAACCAAAATCATAGTTGTCTCGTATAGGGATAAAAGTATGACAATGCACGTTAGGAAATGCCCAAGGTAGGATACTACCAGTTTACCCTTCCCGGCTAATGGTAACGCATCATAGCCATGATCGCCCACCGTATCCAACACCCCCAAAATCCAAGGGTATGCACCAATCAATTACAATGTAAATGATGGTAATACGAGGAAGTGTGTCCGCTCGGGGTAGCTAACCCACTTGACCGGTATGGCTCCTGTTTTAGTCATTTCAAATTGGCACAAGTGCCAGGCTAATCCATCATCGTTCTCTTTCTTCAAATCCAGCAAATGTGTGCTAAATCCAACACACTTCGTTCTGGATCATCACTCCACGTACACAGTTGTTAAAGTGGTTCCGGTATCGACAGAGAGTATGCCCATATCTGGCCCCGGTCTCTTTAACAACCAAACATTGTTTTACACACCGGTTGATACTTTTACATTTCGAAAACAGTTCATACATGATATCAAAATATCATATTCGCTTCAAAATCAAATCCATTTCGAAATCATCATATGTACTCAAAATATACCATTTCACTTCAAAATCATTTTCGCCTCAATATTTCCATTTTGCTTCCAAAATTGTTTCGAATTTCAATTTAGGTTATAACTTCATTTTAACCCAATTCGTATTTAAATCCATGATTTAAAAAAATAAACATTCCACCCTTGACTAGTTTGAATTTTTGAAAAATAATTTGAATATTTTTAAAATAGTTTAAATAATTAAAATAGTTAAAATGGTTAAAATAGTTAAAAATAGTATAAATGGTTAAAGTAGTTTAATATAAAATAGTTGAAGTATTAAAATGGTATATACAGCAAAATAGTTTGGAAAATCCAAAATGATTTGAATATTTAAAAAAATTTAAATAGTTTATATCAAAATAATTAATTTGAAAATTGTTTCAAAGTCAAATTGATTCAATTTCCAAATTTTCAATTCAAATCACTTTTAAATTTCCATTTCGATTCTTATCAATTCCGAGTTCGATTTTCAAAATATCGATTCAAAACACTTAAATCAAATTTACTTTCAATACCCAAATTGAAATCCAAATTCCCAAATATAATTCAATCCCAAGCTCAAGTTCGAATATAATTTGATTTTCATTTTCTTAAAATCAAATCATTTAAATAAATTTCGAATCAAAAATTTTAAAATCATTTAATTTAACTAATTCGGTGTTTGTATATAATTTTCTATCCTATGGCCAAGTGATCAGTTATTTCAATTTAATTTCAGGGATGGATATATATCATTTCAACCCAAATCATAGTGTTATAGGTATATATCATTTCAACCTATTTCTTAATTTATTCGAAATAATTCAATTTACAGATATATATATATACTATAAATAATTTACCAGGTGATAACAGGATATATATAAAAATAAATAAACATCCAATCATCTAAATATCAATCAATTTGCATTCATCACTAACAACCATCCAAACAATCAATAAGTCACAATAATTTCATAGCTATTAATATCATGTATTTTACTAGCAATTAAATTCCAATTTCAAATTCAATAGTCAATTTTAATTTTTATCATTTAATTCATATGACCATTTATATGACAAATAAACTTATCAAACAACGATCAATAAATTTATATCACTCCATAATTTCAAATTTAACTAGCATAAAAATATTCTAGAACTTGTGAGCGTTATAAAACACTCACCTTGAGTTTTAAATCTTAAATCAAATCGAACGACATTCGATTTTACCTAAAATTTTAGTTAGCTTCAAACGTCTCCAAATCAGTTCCAGAATGTAGTGCTCCTCTCCACGATTCCATCGCCGCTTATTTCGCTCAATTCCGACCTCGTACATGAAAGATATACAATTTATAAGATTTACATGAATTATATATTAAATAGTTTACATTTTTTTTCTTTACCCTCAGAAAAATCCTGGCCATTCGTTTTGCATCAGGAAATTAAGGTTGTAGGTCTTCTTCTTCTAATTCGTGTACCAGGTCGAAACGAAACCCATAGTTGTCGATCTTCACGCAATCGCCGCTCCTCCGTTATCCATCGAGACAACGATTAAAGGCCTCCATTCGAAAGCCCCTCGCGCCTAGCACCACCGCCTACAACCATGCCAAGCTCGATCACCTCTGTGCCTTGGAAATCGCGCTCTAACGCGCTGCCTTTCCCAACGATTTGCCGTCGATCCTCGCTGCCATACCAAATCATAGCCGTTGGATCTCTAGAGCTCGACGAGCTCTTCGACTTTTTAGTTGGAACTCTTCGATAATATTGCTTGGATCGATCAGAAATTGGGAAAGAAAAAGATGAAATTTCGGCCATCAAAAAGAATAGCGGCGGCTGGAAGATAATAGCTAGGGATAGGGTTGGGAACGTGTATATATATACGTGAATATATAATATTTTAATATTATCTCGATTACTCCCGTGCTTTTCCGGACGAACTCCAAACGAAGCATGCCGCTTAGCGTTTATAATGTTATACCCCTATTCCGAATGCAATGGAATAGGTTTCGAGACCCAATTCGATCGTATGTGAAAGATAGCATTTTGAACCCAATTAAAATATTAAGTTTTCGATATTAAATTCAACGTGTTTCAATCCCATACGACCAAACGATAATTCCAAATGCTATGAAATTTGAAATTCGATAATAATACACTATTACGGATCCAATGGAACTAGTTTCATCGAAATCCGAGGCAGTGGCCAAAATGGCTGAAACACCCCCACACCTCTTAGTATACCCAAAAGGACACACTAAAAGATGTGGTGCGTTATAGGTATAACTATAGCTAGCAGAGACTAAGATTCACCATACAAAATAGATAGATAATAACACAGCGGAAGTAATTAAAAATAATAAGTGATTTATATAAATTAATACTTCATAAATACTTCTGACAAACCAAAAATGTTCCAAATGCCAAATACAATTGTCTTATGAAAATAAAATCTCAGTCTCATCAGAAAAACCAGAGTACAAACACAAACTTTCCCTCAATATAGTGCCAGTACAATAAAAGAACAAAAAGCTGGAAATATAAGGAAGGAATACATGATAGGGTCTCCAAGTCTCCAAGAAGCTGCGTTCTATCTTCCTTGCCCCTGATTGCCTATGGAGGAAAAAGGGGGGAAATAGAGGAGTGGATCAGACTAAAAGTCTGGTGAATGATAGTAATTATTAGAATCTTTAAGCAAAGTAAAAGTAATAGACCTTACAATAGTTCTAGTATATATAAAGGAAACAAAGAGAATAGGAAGAAAAAGGAATAAGTTGGAAATAAATACGAATTACTAAATTGATGCAATTGATAAACTTCGATTGTTTGCACTTGTCTTTGTTAGCTCTTTGATTAGGCTGAATTACTAATCCTATAATTAGGCTGAAATTCTAATTCTACCCTTTGATCGACCTGCTACTCCATAGACCTTACTGCGGACTAGACGCTATATAACTCCCTACACATATGGTAATGGCATCTACGAAAGATGCACAAAGTACAATGGTGTCTACGAAAGATGCATAAAGTATTTATTATGGACTAGACATTATATAGCTCCCTACACAGAAGGCAATGGTGCCTACGAAAGGCACACATACTTAATTGCTTGGAACTCATTGCGATTACTGAGCACCAAAATGGAAGTCGCAGGCGTAACTGCCACCATGCTCATGCTACATGTTGCTCCACCTAATGGGTCTTCTTATCACCTGTGCTCCCGCATAAGCCTGCCCTTCATCTCACTTCAGGATTATGTGAAACACCGTATCTATAGAAAAATAGGGGAAATGTTGTTGGTACTAGCCCATCATCCAAACAATATCTAGTAGTGCCCCTTGTCCAAATCCACCATGATTTGGACTTCAATTTGACCAATTACTACCATTATTAGCATAAGTGTGCCCTCATATCACTTCAGGTTAATATGAGACCACCATTTTGCCTAATAGGGAATGATTTTTGGTACAGGTCTTATTTTCATCTTTGCTTATTAACTTAGATAAATTATTTAACTAAGCCTTTACTTTTGTTCTTACTATCTGTGCTTATTAATTTATCCTAAGTCTTAAAATAAGCTTCACTCTGTTCTATTTCTTATTATAACCTATGTTATAATCATGCTTATTACTTAACCCATGGTCTAAGTGTAAAAATAAGCTCCTTTCATCTTATACTTTTTTTAGTTATAATTCTAAGTTATAACTAGGCCAATTATCTTTAATTAGTCCAATTCTAACATCAATGTCATAATTAGGCTCAATTTCAGTCTTAATTCCATTTTTATTACAGTCTTTACAATTCACATCTTATCTTCCGTTATTTCAGTATTCTTATAATTTTAATCCATATTCGCGTTTAATCTATTCTAATCCATATGCGAAGAAGAAGGAGAAATAAAAGAAAACTAAAAATAGAAGAAAATCCAAAGCATAGGAAAAAGATGTAAGTAACGCATAAATAACAGTAAATAAATTAAAATACTGTAAATAAACTGTAAATAAATGGAAAAGCCATAATTAATAGAAATAAACTAAAATTAACTTAAAAGAATAGCTAAAATAAATAGACTGAAAATATTTCTAAAAACTGTAAATAAACTACTAAAAAGGCTATTCCAAAAATCGTAGTAAAACTACAACTATTGGAAACCCTATTATTTTAAATCACTTAAAGAAATCTTTAAAATAATTACAATCACTCACCTGTGGTCCTAAGCTCTTCCTTTTAGGTCTTCCTGGATCCACTTGAGGGTATTAAAATATTTTTATTAAAAAGATTCTCTCCTTGGAAAATTATTCCTTTTAGGGTCCTTCCTGAAAAGGTGAACCCAAGCGGAGAAAATCTAGAATGAAAAAAGTGTTAGGCCTAGGGTCTTATTTATATGGGTAGAAGTGGATCTCAGACCGTTAGATTTGGAGATTGAATAGGATGCAACCACGTCATAGGCTGAATAGGAGCCATCACATGGAAGCATGAAGGGAGCAAATGAGCTGGAAGAAAGCAAATGACGAAAAAAATTCGATAATGAACATTACAGGACGAAGGAAATTTCCTTCATCCATAACTCAAGGCGGGTCGACCAGGCGGTCGACCGCCCCTCCCCCTAGGTCGACCGATCGTCCTAGGGCGCGGTTGGGTCGACCATTCGGTCGACCTAGCCCTTTTTTTCTTCTTTTCTTGTTTATTTTGTTTCTAGCTCATATTAGCTCGGATTCTGACGTTCTATATATGGAAATTGACCAGAAAATTACCATGGACACAACAGTGCAACTCCCGTGGCTCGATTCTGATAATTTGGCAAAGTTATTTTATTATCTCATTAATTAACGAATTAATTATTATGGGTTAAATTTCAGGTTGTTACATTCTCCCCTCCTTAAGGAATTTCGTCCCTGAAATCTCTAAGGATAAAAGATTGAACTAATGTTTTCATCCAAGTTCTACAACCAACTACTCAACTATCATCCATTCATCCATTGTCCTTAAGTTTTTCTAATGCAATTTATGATACTTATGCAATTAGTGTAATGTTAATGTCCCTAACTAATGCAAAAGATTAGGCGATCCATTGATTCAGTTAACCTCCTTTTATGCACTCATGTCTGTGCTATGTATACAATTGAATGCAAAAATTCTTAATGGTAACTGATAGTTCTATATGCATTCTTTAATCATCACCCAAATGCAGCAACCATGTGATAAACATCCATTTATAGCAACCATGAAAATAAATAAAAATGCAAGTGCGCACACATCCATATGCATATGCTCTAGTGTCCTGGTTAGGCCGATCCCTAAGAGATAATAGTGCCTAGTGTAAGTATATGCGTCCATTAGCATCCACTAGCAAACACTTGCAACCACTTGCATCCGTCATTCATAACATGCTCTAATAACATGTTTACATCAAATCCTACCATCCATGGGTTAAGTCCTAAGTTCTACCCTCCCAAAGGATAATAAAGGAAAGAATCTATTCAAAACTAGAGATGGAAAATAGGAAATTCGAAAAATTACTATAAAAGAAATTCGTATATGAGATACGAATTTTCCCCTAATCAAACTAATCTTCTCCGAAGTCTCCTTAACCATGTCAGAACCAAAGTAATCCCTCTGTAGACTCTATCCAACACGAAAGCGGCTTGCGCGGTCTTCTATAAAGAACTTCGGAAGGTGCCATTCCAATGCTAGCTTGAGAACTACTATCTTATGCAGATTCCTCTAAAGAAAGATGCTGCTCCCAAGTTCTTCCAAAATCAAGGATACCCATTCCCAACCATGCGTGACTTACTATTTTTCTTTAGTCTGCTGGCATGAATTAGCATTCCTAGGTTCTCACTAGGGTCCTATATACTTTCTGGAAACTCTATTAATACTTCCAAAAGTAATTACTGTTGTCTCCTTTGTAGCCTTACATCTTTTTCGTCACTCCTTAGGGAATGATTCCTATCTATTCCAATTTTAAGAGTTTGGTTTGGTATTTATCCTCTCATTTCAAAAACTAAGGCTTCAAATTTTCAAATCCCAAAATCTTTGTCCTTAAATGTGTTATCTTTAAACTCTTCTTAAATTCAAAAATACTCAGTTGCTTAACATTTTATGTTTCTAGATTTCCATCCTTACATCCTTTTGAACTTACATTATTTCTCAAACCTAGAGGGAAATCTTTCAAATTCTAAGTCCAAAACTTATTCTTTGCTTTATTGACTTTTTTCAATTTTCTATAAAATTTGAATTTTCAAATTCTAATTTTGTTCAGTTTTTCATTTCAAAAACTTATTTACTTTTTCACCAAACTATTTCCTTTTAAAACATTTTTAAAATATCCTTATGTGTTTTCAAAACATCTTCTTATTACACCTAACGGTCACATACCTTAATGTATTGGAACTACTTTCTCCTGTGAGAAATTATTAACGCTAAATTCTTCTATGAACCTTTTAAAAGAGGACTTCATGTTTATGTGAAATTACAAAGAACTTATTTTATATTTTTCAAAATAGGCTATACAAATTATAATGCTCCCATACCTTGTATATCTCTTTCATGCATTCCTTGTAACATGCACAAAACATTTTTATTGGTTTCATAGAAAATTATACCATTATTCTTTTCATTCCAAAAGATTAAAGTATATTTAATTTATATTCTCTTATGATAGAAATTTTCTAATATCTAACTTACTCTTTTCTTTTCAGAAAAACTCATTTTAAAAACTGTTTTACTATATCCATGGCCAGAAAAAAAATTTCTTATACTTATTTAAATAATAAGTGTATTTTACAAATCACTTTCATTTCTACTCTTAGAAATTATCTTTTAAAATTCATTTTTATTTGGGTTTAAAACCGATGTTGCGTAAAACACCATAACTACAACCCAAATATACTAGTGTATTGATTTAACTAAAACTAAATACTAATAACCCTTACCTACTATGTAAAACATTTCCCTTGGGAATCACTTACTATAACGGTAGCACCTTAGAATAAATATGAGTATAGGAACAAAAGACTTTAAGTAAGGAAATGAGATTTCCAAGGTTTAGGAAGGATACTCCTAGGGTAGTAAGTAGAAAAATCACCTTATATGAAACAATTATAATCTCTGCAATTATCTACACGTGGCTACCTCCTTTTCTATTGTACATTCCCAATCTTTGCCTACCACTCTTTGGATTTTCACTATCCGAGCCTAAATGTACCAAACCTTTTATCAAACTCTTTCCATGTGTAGAACTTATCTATATGAATAACAAGCTTTTCCATATTCTTGGAAAACACCAAAATGTCGTTCACGAATACCATCCCGAACTTATTTAGGACATCTCTAAAAACATGGCTCATCAAATCTATGAAATAGGCTAGGGCATTGGTTAGCCCAAAAGGCATAACCAACCACTTAAAGAATCCGTCGGGTGTCCTAAATGCGGTCTTATCAATGCTATTATCAGCGACCCTAAGCTGATGAAATCCAGTGGCTAAATCAAGCCGAGAGAATACTGCAGAGCCAACTAACTAGTCAAAAAGGGTCATCTATCCTAGGGAGTGGATAATGACCATTCTTATGAGACCTTTCTCTAAAAGCTCACCAATCTTGCTTTCTCAATCCTTTCCTCTCTCTAGGTGTTGTAGGTAATGCTACTAGCTTAGCATTATCAGTCAAATAAATCCTGATGTCAATCTCTCTCTTAGGGGGTAGTACCTTAACCTCCTCAAAGACGTTTGGAAAATATCTGACAACAGGAACCGAATCTAACTCTGATTATGATGAATCGAAAGAATAAAGGAAGCTCAACATAACTGACCCTTGCGGGTCGCAAGAAACCTCGAGAGTCCTATTGCTGCATGTCTCTAGTCTAACGACTATCCTCTGGCAATCTAATATAGCTCCATATGGGAATAGCCAATCCATTCCCAAAATCATCCCATTCCCCGAAAATCCCAAAACATAGGCATCGCAGTCAAATTCTACGCCAAGATTAAAAAATTTCAAACCCCTACAAATCATAGACAAGTGTGCCGATCCTCCTATGGGGTTTGAAACAACGATGGAGTCTACTACTAAAGAGATGTCTAAGTGCAAACAATCTACAAGAGATGAAAGAGTGTGATGCTCCAGAATCGAATAGAGTCCGAATGGGAAAATCAGAAATAGAAATCAAACCTTCAATGGTGACTTTCCTACCTCTATCTGGAATGATGCCCGAAGGTGCTTCGTCTAATGCCTAAATCTTCGCTGCTGGTGCACTCGTCCCTTGCCCCTCTCTCTGGGGAAAATTCCTACTCATATGACCGGGATGTCCGCAAGCATAGCACTTTCCCTTCATCTTATATTTCCTGCAATCCTTGGCGATATGTCCAACAATTCCACAGCTATTGCACTTTATAACCTTCTTGATTTGCTTCTGAGGGCCTCCACCTTTCTTCTTCTCTTTATTGTTATTCCACTATTTCTTCTTTGGACCTTCCATCTTAACAACCTCCTTGGACTCTCCCTCCTTGACTATATCAAACATGAGCGCCATCTCTACCAATGACTCATAAGTAGCTCCCATCGGCACATGAGTCAGCAATAACCTTTAAAGGGGTTGATTCAATCCCTTCGCCAACTTCATAGCCTTCTTGTGCGGTGTATTTACCAACTCCATTCCAAACCGTGACAATTCGTTAAATTGATTGATGTACTCTTTCACAGACAAACTCTCTTGCTTCAAATTAATGAATCGCTCCAACTGAACACTCTCTTCTTCTTGAGATAAAAACTTCCTAACAAATCGCTCTCGAAATCCATTCCAAGTAACCTCTCTTCCTTCCAACTCAATAACATCCCACCGATAAGAAGCCTCCTCTATAAGCTGCCAAGATGCTAGCTGAACTCGCTGTTGTTCATCCAATCCCAATAAGCCAAATATCCTCTCGGTGTCCTTAAACCAAGTCCTCACCTCTACAAAAGTCTCTGTACCGAAAAAAGTCTTTCCACACAAACTTGCAAAATCCTTACAAAGCAGAAAAAAATTAACTACTGCAGGTGGGTTGATGGGATTCCCACCCACTAGTGCTGGATTGGGCGCTTGCCCTTGCACCTCTGGAGTCGTGGCTTGTAGATACCTACGAAACCAGCATGGGACTGGAATGCCCTCGGGAAGATTAGGGGCATCTGCCATTCTACGCAAAGAAAATGAGGGTTTAGGAAAGAGTTGAAGGAAGATTGAACTGGACTTCTGAGGGGAATTTTATAAAAACTCTTTTATACTCAAAAATCACTTCTAAGAGTTCTTTTCTGAAAAATACTTTTAAAACAAGTTATTTTGGAAAAACACTTTACTTTTAAAATAAATTTTTAGAAATCCTGTAACCTTAGGCTCTGATACCAAATGAAACACCCCACACCCCTTAGTATACCCAAAAGGACACACTAAAAGATGTGGTGCATTGTAGGTATAACTAAAGCTAGTAGAGACTAAGATTCACAAGACAAAATAGATAGATAATAACCCAGCGGAAGTAATTAAAAACAATAAGTGATTTTTATAAATTAATACTTTATAAATACTTCTGACAAACCACGTATGTTCCAAATGCCAAATGCAATTGTCTTATGAAAATAAAATCACAGTCTCATCAGAAAAACCAAAGAACAAACACAAACTTTCCCTCAATACAGTGCCAGTACAATAAAAGAACAATAAGCTGGAAATAAAAAGAAGGAATACATGATAGGGTTTCCAAGTCTCCAAGAAGCTGCGGTCTATCTTCCTTGCCCCTGATTGCCTATAAAGGAAAAGAGGGGAAATAAAGGAGTGGATCAGACTAAAAGTCTGGTGAATGATAGTAATTACTAGAATCTTTAAGCAAAGTAAAAGTAATAGACCTTACAATAGTTCTAGTATATATAAAGGAAACATAGAGAATAGGAAGAAAAAAGAATAAGTTGGAAATAAATACGAATTACTAAATTGATGCAATTTATTAACTTTGATTGTTTGCACTTGTCTTTGTTAGCTGCTTTGATTAGGCTGAATTCCTAATCCTATAATTAGGCTAAAATTCTAATTCTACCCTTTGATCAGCCTGCTACTCCATAGACCTTACTGCAGACTAGACGCTATATAACTCCCTACACATAAGGTAATGGCATCTACGAAAGACGCACTAAGTACAATGGTGTCTACGTAAGACGCACAAAGTATTTATTATGGACTAGACGTTAAATAGCTCCTTACACAGAAGGCAATGAGGCCTACGAAAGGCACATATACTTAAGCGCTTGGAACTTATAGCGATTACTGAGCACCGAAATGGAAGTCGCATGCGTAACTGCCACCATGCTCATGCTACATGTTGCTCCACCTATTGGGTCTTCTTATCACCTATGCTCCAGCATAAGCGTGCCCCTCATCTCACTTCAGGATTATGTGAAACACCGTGTCCATAGAAAAATAGGGGAAATACTGTTGGTGCTGGCCCGTCATTCAAACAATATCTAGTTGTGCCCCTTGTCCAAATCCCCAGTGATTTGAACTTCTATTTGACCAATTACTGCCATTATTAGCATAAGCGTGCCCTCATATCACTTCAGGTTAATGTGAGACCATCGTTTTGTCTAATAGGGAATGCCTTTTGGTACAGGTCCTACTTTCATCTTTGCTTATTAACTTAGATAAATTATTTAAATAAGTCTTTACTTTTGTTCTTACTATTTGTGCTTATTAATTTATCCTAAGTCTTAAAATAAGCTTCACTCTGTTCTATTTCGTATTATAACCTACGTTATAATCATGCTTATTACTTAACCCAAGGTCTAAGTGTAAAAATAAGCTCCTTTCATCTTATACTCTTTTTAGTTATAATTCTAAGTTATAGCTAGGCCAATTATCTTTAATTAGTCTAATTCTAACATCAATATCATAATTAGGCTCAATTTCAGTCTTAATTCCATTTTTATTACAGTCTTTACAATTTACATCTTATCTTCCGTTATTTCAGTATTCTTATAATTTTAATCCATATTCGCATTTAATCTATTCTAATCCATAAGCGAAGAAGAAGGAGAAATAAAAGAAAACTGAAAATAGAAGAAAATCCAAAGCGTAGGAAAAAGATGTAAGTAACGCATAAATAACAGTAAATAGATTAAAATACTGTAAATAAACTGTAAATAAATGGAAAAGCTATAATTAACATAAATAGATTAAAATTAACTAAAATGTATAGCTAAAAGAAATAGAATGAAAATAATTCTAAGAACTATAAATAAACTACTAAAAAGGCTATTCCAAAATCGTAGTAAAACTACAACTATTGAAAACCCTATTATTTTAAATCACTTAAAGAAATCTTTAAAATAATTACAATCACTCACCTTGGTCTTAAGCCTTCCCTTTAGGTCTTCCAAGATCCACTTGAGGGTATTAAAATATTTTTATTAAAAAGATCCTCTCCTTAAAAAATTATTCCTTCTAGGGTCCTTCCTGAAAAGATGAACTCAAGCGGAGAAAATCTAGAATGAGAAAAAGTGTTAGGCCTAGGGTCTTATTTATAGGGGTAGAAGTGGATCTCAGACCGTTAGATTTGGGGATTGAATAGGATGCAACCACGTCACAAGCTAAATAAGAGCCATCAGATGGAAGCACGAAGGGACCAAATGAGCTGGAAGAATGCAAGTGACGAAAAAAATTCGCTAACGAACGTTACAAGACGAAGGAAAATTTCCTTCGTCCATAACTCAAGGCAGGTCGACCAGGCAGTCAACCGCCACTCCCCTAGGTCGAACTAGGGCGCGGTTGGGTCGACCTTTCGGTCGACCCTGCCCATTTTTTTTAATTATTTTTCTTCTTTTCTTTTTTATTTTGTTTCTAGCTCATATTAGCTCGGATTCTAACGTTCTATACATGGAAATTGACCAGAAAATTACCACGGACACATCGGTGCAACTCCTGTGGCTCGATTCTGATAATTTCATAAAGTTATTTTATTATTTCATTAATTAATGAATTAATTATTATGGGTAAAATTTCGGGTTGTTACAATGGCTATTTTTACTCGTTAATTATAATATAAAATTTTCAATTTCTAATTATTCACTTTTAAACCCAATTTTAAATATTAACAATCTTCGTTGTTGTTTAAATAAAATTTAAATCAACTTCCGATATAATTTTCAATCATATTAAATTCAGAGTATTCAAATAATTTCCAATATTAAATTTAAACAATTTAATTATCCTATAAATCAATATAAATAAATCATTAAGTTCCGAATAAATTTTAGTGGTCAACGTCATTTTATTTCTATCGTATTACTCACAGCGCATGGACAAAATACAATAGAACATATGTATAGTGAAGCTTTACAGAACAAAATGACATCATATAAACTCCATAATAGTTGAATACAAGCATCCACATAGTCAATACATCCAGCCTCACTACATATCTCTCAGAGAATACAAAACAGCGGAATATCCAGTACATATAATAAGAAGATAATATGCAACCCTCCAGCTCGTCTTCGATATCAGCATCGTGAGAAGAGAACAGCACCTGTCACCTGCTACCTAGTCTGCCCGTCCCAAAATGGACGAACAGCCCAAGGCAATAAGAATTAAAAACATAAAGCCTTGAGTCAGACAACAGTCTTAGTGAGCAGTAAGTTAACTAACAACATACCAAAAGAGCATAAAGGAAAAGGAATAGGAATACAACCCTCCCACTCCAACCTCATTCTACAGTGATAGCCCCCAGACACACACTAAGCAGAAGCAAACATAGCAGAGCATACAATTTAAAGTAAAGCAATTGTCACTCGAGTCAAGAGCGATGTTTTCCAAGTACAAATCCCAAGGTCTAAAACCAAGGTCAGATAAGCACCCAGGAAATACCGCTCTTGAGACCGAATGACGATACAACCAAACATCCATGACTCGGCTATCACTGTTATCATTGTTGCGATATCACCGTTAATTGAATGACCGGCACATTCTTTCAGCCGTCCGTCAAGGGCTAATGGTAACCCCGGTTCTAGACATAACTCCCGCACGTCATCGTGACCCGTGCCTAGGATTATCGAATCTACCCAGAGTACTTGACCATCAACTTAGTCTTTTGGGCGTCCCCATGTACTCTTGCTTAGAGCATGCTAGAACCTTCAACAACGATGAGATCTCAACCTCCTAGTCATCCTCCTCGACGACTATTGCCATACTAGCTCAAGCGCCTCTCGAGCATCCATTATCCTCAACTCGAATCATATCACCGAGTTATCAACATGCTTGGAATGATCCCGCCTAGATTAGACCAAGTCTTCATCATATGATGCCTCGCTTCATTACATCCTTGCAAAGCTTCATCTCAACTTCACATCATCAAATCTATGCATAGGAGCTTCATCATCCCGCTACATATGCCACGAGCAGCTTTTCCAATTCAAGAGCCTTTCCCTTAGCTTTTGAATCACCTTCGATCTAAATCTAATCATCAATCATCTAGTTCATAACAATCAATCAAGTCAAACATCAATCCAAGCAATCAAGCATTCAAAAATGATCTAAGTAGACAATTATAACAATAATGGCATTTTCGTAATTAAAGAGTTGAAAGTCCAATAAGCATGAAAACATGGATTATATCTCTACAAACTTGATGAATGAACTTGCATAGGTTAACATATGATAAAATGGATGTAACATCATCATGAACAATGGATCTATATGGATCTACACATAGGATGAAGAAAATGCATGGAAATCTCTATTTTAACACCAAATCGGGCCAACAATCCGATATACTCCTTTGGATCCGTGTGAGAGATAATCACCACTCACCAAATCTCCTAAACAAACCCAAATCAACACACTTCAGATCTGGACAGCAAAGGATCAAGCTTGATCTATCACAAATCCGCTTCAAATGAAGAAATCTCTCTTGAAAAGATGAAGATCTTCAATCTAAGCTCTTGAATCTTCAATCTTGATCTTCGATTTGGATGGATGGAAGCACTAGATTAGAGTGGAGAAAAGAAGTGAAGAAGTGTAGAAGTCGAGCTCTCAAAATGGCAGCACTTCGTCGCTTCAAAATCCGGATCCCAAAAAGTGAGAACAACCCCTCCTATTTATAGCTGAAAACTGCCTAAGTCGTAACTCGGCTATCTCCTTAAGTCGCTGCCGACTTAACACCATGCCGACCTACGACCTAAAAACCCCCACGACATAACAGAGCCTCCGACCTAACCCTTAGCCAACAACTCCGACCTAACAGACCAAGCCTACGACTTAACATGCGCGCGACCTAACTAATGCGCGCTTCACTCCTAAGTCGCCTGGACGACTTAACAACTTAGCACCATTCGACTTAACACTGCGCGACTTAACTATGCACGACTTAACACTTAGACGAAACCCAGCGACCTAACACACTGCCTCTCTACGACCTACGACTTATAAAACCTTGCGACCTAACAACTTAACAACCCACGCGACCTAACAGTGTTACGACCTAACACTTAATACTTAACCCCTTAGGTCATCCAACGACTTAACTACTAAGTCGTTAACCCGCTTATTTCTTAGGTCGGTCAATCCCATAGGTCGCTCACTTTACTAAGTCGGTAACTTGCTACCCCAGCTCCCCTAGGTCGTTGCCGACCTAACCATGCTAACCCGGTAACCACTAGGTCGCTAACTCCACTAGGTCTGCCTACCCTTAAGTCGCCATCCTTAAGTCGGTCAGTTCTTTAGGTCGTTAACTCGCCCTGCCGACCTAATACTTAACCAAATCCTAGGTCATTGCCGACCTAACTCTACCCCAGAATACTTAGGTCGCCTAAACCTCTTAAGTCGGTCACGACTTATCTCCTAGGTCGGTCACTACCTTAAGTCGGTCAACCACACTCCCTTAACTCGGTGAGTTCCTTGAGTCGGCAACTCGACCCAGACTTGTTGCTTAACTCGTCCAAACTCCTAAGTCGGCTACGACTTAGGACTTAAGCAAAATTCTGCCAAAACCAGAAATGACTTAACAACCATACAACCAAAGGTCAATCATTTTAGAATGTTTTAATCCGTAAAAATACGGGTCGTTACATTCTCTCCCCCTTAGGAATTTCGCCCCCGAAATTCCAAACAATCATAGCAATCAAAGACTATTCTGTACGCCTACCATCCATAGCAATCAACAAACCATGCATCCAATTCTAGCTTAGCGTACAGAATTCTAAGACTTAGAACAAGTTACAATATCGCGAGATGAGACGACACCTTAGGGCCATACCTTGAAGAGTTCAGGATGAGCTGCCTTCATCCTCTCTTCTACCTCCCACGTACAGTCGTTATCATCATCACTCCATTGTATCTTGAGTAACTTAACTACCTTCCTCCTAAGCTGTTTCGTGTCGGTTTCAACAACACGAAGCGGCTTACGAGGTCTTCTATCAACTGGATCAACCTCGAAATCTTCACAGCTATCAGCAGAAACCACTGTACTCGAGTCGTGCACATACTTCCGTAGATATGATACATGAAAAACATTGTGCACACCCGACATCTTCTCTGGTAATTCCAATCTATAAGCGAGCTTTCCAATTCGCTCGATAATCGGGAATGGTCCAACAAATCTCGGAGTCAATTTCCCTTTCTTCCCGAATCGAATAACATTCTTCAGTGGAGAAATCTTCACAAAAACCATATCTCCTATGTCGAATTCTAAATCCTTTCGACGCTTATCGGCATAACTCTTCTGACGGTCCTGGGCTGCCTTCATTCGTTGCCGAATGATCTCTATACAATCTGAAGTCTATCGAATCATTTCTGGCCCAAGTATCAGCTTCTCTCCAGTTTCCAACCAACATGTCGGAGAGTTACACGGTCTTCCATACAATGCCTCATACGGTGCCATACCAATGCTTGACTGGTAACTGTTGTTGTATGCAAACTCTACCAAATGAAGGTGATCTTCCCATGATCCTCCGAAATCCAAAACACAAGCTCTGAGGAGATCTTCCAAAACTCGGTTGACTCTCTCAGTCTGACCATCTGTTTGGGGATGATAAGCTGTACTCAAACACAACTCGGTTCCCAAAACTTCCTGGAAGCTTTTCCAAAATCCACTAGTGAACAATGGATCTCGATCACTCACTATACTCTTCGGAATACCATGGAATCGAACTATCCACTTAACATACAACTCAGCCAACTTTGATGCAGTCCTAGTCGATCGAACAGGAATGAATCTAGCACTCTTAGTCAGACGATCCACAATGACCCAAATCCCTTCATTTCCCGTTCTGGTTCTAGGCAATCCATCGACACTTGTTCCCACTTCCATGTAGGAACTTCTAATGGCTGAAGCAATCCGCTTGGCTTCTTCTGTTCAGCCTTTACCAACTGGCAGTTCATACATTTGGAAATAAAATTCCCAACATCCTTCTTCATACCTTCCCAGTAGTAGGTTCTCTTCATATCCCGATACATCTTATTTCCACCTGGATGAATTGTCAGCTTCGAGTGATGACTTTCCTTCAGAACTTCACTCCTCAATTCATCTATATCGGGAACAACTAGTCGTCCTTGCTTCCGAAGCCAACCCTCTCGATCAACCTCGAATCCTTTATCCTTTCCTGGATCCAATCCAGATTCCAATTCACGGATAATCTTGACAAGCTTATCATCTCGCTTTTGGCCCTCGCCAATCCTTTCCACAAGAGTGGGTCTTATCGATAAGTTTGCCAACATCTCAGGTTCCAATTCACATCTAGGCCTGAAGTCAAATCCAGCTAAATACTCGAGACTCTTCCATTCTGAAAACATGGCTCCCAATCCTGCATGTCTTCGACTTAACGCATCTGCCACTGCGTTACCTTTTCCCGGAGTATAAGCTATACCAAAATCATATGATGCCAAAAACTCTAGCCAACGTTGCTGCCGAAGATTCAAATCCTTTTGGGAGAAAAGATACTTCAACGACTTGTGATCCGTAAACAACTCGAATCGAACTCCCAACAAATAATGCCTCCACATCTTCAGAGCAAATACAATCGCCGCTAACTCCAAATCATGAGTCGGGTAATTCCTTTCATGCGGCTTTAGTTGTCGACTGGCATACGCAACAACTTTATCCTTCTACATCAGCACTGCTCCAAGTCCAGTACCACATGCGTCGGTGTAAACCACCATCTCATCATTCCCACTTGGAATAGTCAAAACAGGAGCACTCGTCAATCTCTCTTTCAGGATTCCGAAAGCTTGCTCACACTTAGCATCCCAACTGAACACTTGGTTCTTCTTCGTCAATCCTGTTAATGGTGCAGCTACCTTGGAGAAGTCTTTGATAAACCGTCGATAATATCCTGCTAATCCAAGAAAACTTCTCACATCTGATGCATTCTTAGGTCTAACCCAATCCTGGATTGCTGCCACCTTAGCGGGATCAACCGCTATTCCATTTCCAGAAATCACATGGCCTAAGAACCTCACTTCACTCTTCCAGAAGTGACACTTCGAAAACTTAGCCTTCAGCTGATGTTTCCGCAAGATTTCCAAAACGATACGCAAGTGCGTCTTGTGCTCTTCTTCCGTTCTGGAATAAATCAGAATATCATCCACGAACACAAGTACGAACTTGTTCAACTGATCTCTGAACACTCTATTCATAAGATCCACAAAATATGCTGGCGCGTTAGTCAATCCAAACGGCATTACCAGCCACTCAAAGAAACCAGATGGTGTCCGAAAAGCAGTCTTCGGCACACTATCCTTTGCTACTCTCAACTGGTGAAATCCCGTTGCCAAATCCATCTGAGAAAACACCTTAGCTTCGTGAAGCTGATCAAACAAGTCATCTATTCTTGGTAATGGATACTTGTTCTTCTTAGTCACCTTATTCAGCTCACGATAATCCACACACAATCTCAACGACCCATCTGCCTTGGTTGCAAACACAACTGGTGCACCCCACTCGGACACACTACGCCGAATGAATCCTTTCTGTAAAAGATCATCAACTTGCACCCTCAACTCCTGCTGTTCCCTAGGCGCCATCCGCCTAAGAGGCATCACAACAGGTCTGGCTCCTTCAACTAGATCTATTCGAAACTCGATCTCTCTATGCGGCGGCAACCCTTTGACTTCGTCAAAGACATCCACGAATCCATTAGCGATCGGCACTGACGACAGTCCATCCCGTGGAACAACTAGCGAATACATGAAGCTCATGAAGACGCCTTCTTCATGCTTACATCGTATCACAACCTTTCGCCCTTCCACATTCTCGACTGTCACCTCCAGCCTCTCACAATCAACCTTAGCCGCATACTTCCTAAGCCAGTCCATACCCAAGATAATTCCGAACCCCGCAAAGTTCAGAACAAAGCAATCACAAACAAAAGAGCAACCATGACTCGACACAACTAGACCACGGCATAACATACACAAACAAGACGAACCCCCAACTGGATTAGTCACAACCAATGGCCTATCAACAATATCCGGTGCCAAACCTAACCGGCCTACGAGTTCATTACAAACAAACGAATGCGACGCTCCAGTATCAAACAAAACTCTAACCGGAACACCACATAGGAAAAGAGTACCTTGAACAACCACACTCTTTCCCTTCTCTTCAGCAGTAGGAGCTTTCGAAGATGACGGAACAGCTCCTAAAGCATAGGCTTGCACAATCTGCCTGTCCTTCCTCGGTTCTGGACAATTCTTCCTGAAATGCCCCGGCTTGTCACAGTTGTGACACTTCATCGGTGCCTTCGGATTCTTACAATCCTTAGAGAAATGGCCCTTCTGCTGACAATTGTAGCAAGTCACCTCGCCTTTCGGCTTCTTCTGGCCATCCTTACCCTTCTGCTGCTGCTGCTTCCTCTTCTGGTTTCCACCCTGCTGTGGTTTAGATTCTCCCTTGGTAACAGCAACAACAGGTCCTTCCTTAGAAAACAGACTCTCATGCCTAAGAGCTTTCTCCACAAGCTTCTCAAATGAATCGTCCAAATGATCCACCAACTGTCTCCCAAGATAACTATCCAAGCCGGTCACAAACTTCTCATTCTTCTGGTATGCAGACTCAATATACGACCGGGCGTACTTGGACAAAGCTTCAAACTCAGAAACATACTCAAGAACTGATCTTCCACCTTGCTTGAGCTCCACAAACCTCTTGAACAGAACAGACTTCTGAGCTGTAGAAATGAACTTAGCTTCAAATCTGACTTGGAATTGTTCCCAAGTAATTTCTTCCTCCGGAGTAGTGATGGTAATAGAGTTCCACCAATCAGAAGCTCTCCCTTGAAGCTGCCTTGATGCCAACTTCCTCTTAGTTGCATCATCAATTCCCAAATCACCAAAGATCCTTCTACAAGCATCTATCCACCTCTGGACCTCAATAGTTGATTCTGTTCCCAAGAAAACCTTTCCTCCAAGAGCAGTATAATCCTTGCACAACTTAGCAAAATCCATTGGTTTCGGAGTTTGGACTTGAACTCCAACATCAACTGCTGCCCCCGGAACTGGTATCCTTCTCATGATCGAAGTCATCATAGCTTCGAACATGGCTGCATAATCAGCAGTCTCTTCAGTAGCACGGCCTTCCCTAGCAGCTGGTCTCCCTCTTCGACTCATTCTCAATATCTATAAAAAGGAATGATTAGAACATCTAGAGAAACAACTGCACAAAGGACTCAAACTCTACTAAGCTACTATATTATGTATAGTAATCATCCATCAAAATACAATTACGTCTCTCATACGTAGTTACGACAGCGAGCGTTGGGTAAAATCGATTAACCAATGCTCTGATACCAAATGTGACGACCGCCCATGACCCCTGCACCGAATCTAAAGATAGAGCGCTGTAAAGTGTGCCAGGCGACCATGGACGATTATCAAGGTAAGATTTAAAACGAAAGAATCTATCGTATTACTCACAGCGCATGGACAAAATACAATAGAACATATGTATAGTGAAGCTTTACAGAACAAAATGACATCATATAAACTCCATAATAGTTGAATACAAGCATCCACATAGTCAATACATCCAGCCTCACTACATATCTCTCAGAGAATACAAAACAGCGGAATATCCAGTACATATAATAAGAAGATAATATGCAACCCTCCAGCTCGTCTTCGATATCAGCATCGTGAGAAGAGAACAGCACCTGTCACCTGCTACCTAGTCTGCCCGTCCCAAAATGGACGAACAGCCCAAGGCAATAAGAATTAAAAACATAAAGCCTTGAGTCAGACAACAGTCTTAGTGAGCAGTAAGTTAACTAACAACATACCAAAAGAGCATAAAGGAAAAGGAATAGGAATACAACCCTCCCACTCCAACCTCATTCTACAGTGATAGCCCCCAGACACACACTAAGCAGAAGCAAACATAGCAGAGCATACAATTTAAAGTAAAGCAATTGTCACTCGAGTCAAGAGCGATGTTTTCCAAGTACAAATCCCAAGGTCTAAAACCAAGGTCAGATAAGCACCCAGGAAATACCGCTCTTGAGACCGAATGACGATACAACCAAACATCCATGACTCGGCTATCACTGTTATCATTGTTGCGATATCACCGTTAATTGAATGACCGGCACATTCTTTCAGCCGTCCGTCAAGGGCTAATGGTAACCCCGGTTCTAGACATAACTCCCGCACGTCATCGTGACCCGTGCCTAGGATTATCGAATCTACCCAGAGTACTTGACCATCAACTTAGTCTTTTGGGCGTCCCCATGTACTCTTGCTTAGAGCATGCTAGAACCTTCAACAACGATGAGATCTCAACCTCCTAGTCATCCTCCTCGACGACTATTGCCATACTAGCTCAAGCGCCTCTCGAGCATCCATTATCCTCAACTCGAATCATATCACCGAGTTATCAACATGCTTGGAATGATCCCGCCTAGATTAGACCAAGTCTTCATCATATGATGCCTCGCTTCATTACATCCTCGCAAAGCTTCATCTCAACTTCACATCATCAAATCTATGCATAGGAGCTTCATCATCCCGCTACATATGCCACGAGCAGCTTTTCCAATTCAAGAGCCTTTCCCTTAGCTTTTGAATCACCTTCGATCTAAATCTAATCATCAATCATCTAGTTCATAACAATCAATCAAGTCAAACATCAATCCAAGCAATCAAGCATTCAAAAATGATCTAAGTAGACAATTATAACAATAATGGCATTTTCGTAATTAAAGAGTTGAAAGTCCAATAAGCATGAAAACATGGATTATATCTCTACAAACTTGATGAATGAACTTGCATAGGTTAACATATGATAAAATGGATGTAACATCATCATGAACAATGGATCTATATGGATCTACACATAGGATGAAGAAAATGCATGGAAATCTCTATTTTAACACCAAATCGGGCCAACAATCCGATATACTCCTTTGGATCCGTGTGAGAGATAATCACCACTCACCAAATCTCCTAAACAAACCCAAATCAACACACTTCAGATCTGGACAGCAAAGGATCAAGCTTGATCTATCACAAATCCGCTTCAAATGAAGAAATCTCTCTTGAAAAGATGAAGATCTTCAATCTAAGCTCTTGAATCTTCAATCTTGATCTTCGATTTGGATGGATGGAAGCACTAGATTAGAGTGGAGAAAAGAAGTGAAGAAGTGTAGAAGTCGAGCTCTCAAAATGGCAGCACTTCGTCGCTTCAAAATCCGGATCCCAAAAAGTGAGAACAACCCCTCCTATTTATAGCTGAAAACTGCCTAAGTCGTAACTCGGCTATCTCCTTAAGTCGCTGCCGACTTAACACCATGCCGACCTACGACCTAAAAACCCCCACGACATAACAGAGCCTCCGACCTAACCCTTAGCCAACAACTCCGACCTAACAGACCAAGCCTATGACTTAACATGCGCGCGACCTAACTAATGCGCGCTTCACTCCTAAGTCGCCTGGACGACTTAACAACTTAGCACCATTCGACTTAACACTGCGCGACTTAACTATGCACGACTTAACACTTAGACGAAACCCAGCGACCTAACACACTGCCTCTCTACGACCTACGACTTATAAAACCTTGCGACCTAACAACTTAACAACCCACGCGACCTAACAGTGTTACGACCTAACACTTAATACTTAACCCCTTAGGTCATCCAACGACTTAACTACTAAGTCGTTAACCCGCTTATTTCTTAGGTCGGTCAATCCCATAGGTCGCTCACTTTACTAAGTCGGTAACTTGCTACCCCAGCTCCCCTAGGTCGTTGCCGACCTAACCATGCTAACCCGGTAACCACTAGGTCGCTAACTCCACTAGGTCTGCCTACCCTTAAGTCGCCATCCTTAAGTCGGTCAGTTCTTTAGGTCGTTAACTCGCCCTGCCGACCTAATACTTAACCAAATCCTAGGTCGTTGCCGACCTAACTCTACCCCAGAATACTTAGGTCGCCTAAACCTCTTAAGTCGGTCACGACTTATCTCCTAGGTCGGTCACTACCTTAAGTCGGTCAACCACACTCCCTTAACTCGGTGAGTTCCTTGAGTCGGCAACTCGACCCAGACTTGTTGCTTAACTCGTCCAAACTCCTAAGTCGGCTACGACTTAGGACTTAAGCAAAATTCTGCCAAAACCAGAAATGACTTAACAACCATACAACCAAAGGTCAATCATTTTAGAATGTTTTAATCCGTAAAAATACGGGTCGTTACAATACACTTCATTTCTTTTTAACATTCAAATTTTAACAACATATAATTGATTTACTTCCAATTTATTCAAATCTATTTCATTTACATTCCATTTCATTCAATTCAATTTGTTATATTTCAATTGTTTTATTTTACGTTTAGCAACATTTCGTATCAATTCATTTAACATCTTGTTTAACTAACATTTATCAAAGTTATAAACTATGAACTTTACTTTACATTTTCGCGAAACATTAGAATTATAATGTTCATATCTCCATTTTTAGCGTCAACATCATTAATGAATTATTTCTTATATCCTTAATTAAGTTTCTTTATAAGTTAATTCACATTTATTTTCACAATTTCATTTAATAACAAATTTATTTGTGAAACATTTTATTAATCATCACTTTAGTTTATAATCATTCTATAAAAGTCCACTTCTTATATATGACTTTATATAAGTTTATAATTATCTCAAAAGTTACAAATTCAATTTCAAAATTTCTATGCAAATTTATATTTAATTCTAGAACCAATTTACAAAGATATTATTTAATTCATATGTCTGCTTTCTTAAGTTCCGCTTACTTATTCCATTTAGTCATTAATCATTTCATAATATACTAATTAAGTATAACATTTATTATTAAAACTAAATTTCCATTTATATACATTTTAATTACTTTTAAGTTTTGTTTACTCGTATAATATCCCCTTACATATCCAAATCATCGTTTTAACTTTTAACATTTGGTAAGTCTTATTATATGTTATTAGAGTGCAATTTGGTATTATACAAATTAATCTGATTCCTTTTACTTAATTAGAATGTTCACTATGGTAACTTGTTTAAATTTTCTTTACTTTCAATTTTAGAGTTGCAAACTTCAACTCTAAAGTTTCTCAAAACATTTAGCTCGGATTCCTTAATTCTCTTATTTTATAAGTTCTGGTCATTCAAATATTTCATTTCATTCAAATAATTTGAAGATTATTAATTGACATAACTTAAAAAATTTAAACACCGGGTTCATTTCAAATCATTTGAAATAAATATATATGCTTATATCTTTTGTATATCAACTCATACCTTTGGAGTTTAAACCAAAATCCGTTTATCAAAACAATTTCATAGCAAAGCTACTCAATGGCCTCCCCCACTTTGAGACTCGAAAATGAACGTCGATGATGCTGCGCAGTCCTCACCAAATTTTTTTTCCAGTGACCGAAGAGGGGAGTACTAATTTCATTCCTTTTAAAATTTATTTGAAAACAATTTGTATTTGTGTATACATTTAAACAATACTGATATTATTTTCCAAACCTTGAAAACCTTTTTCAGAAGCACCGGAATTTATAATTTTCAAATTCTCAATTTTATATTCATTTTACTTGCAAATTATATTTTATAAATCACATTTATACAGTTTCATTTTCTTATAATCATATAATAGCTAATAGTTTGTTTATATTGACTATTCAAACAATAAACGATGGTGATCAATATTATCATTTCTAACAACCAATTCACACTATATATACCATAATAATTTCTGAAAATTATTCCTTTATATACAAAATATAATCAAGGTAAAGTTATTTCATTTACCCAATTTCAAAACAATACTATATCGAATTGTTCTGTCCAAGTGTCCAGAGATCCCTATCAATAACGTTAATTACTCGTATTGACCAGAATCCATAAGCCACTCGACAAATCAACCAACATAATATAAAACAATTGTTATATTCACTAACAAATACGCGCTCATAACTATTAATACACTCAAACTCATTCTAGGGTGCTACTGACCCTATCTCTAATGAGTTACCCCTCAAAGCCAAGGTTATCGCTAAACCTGGCTCTGATACCAACTGTGACGACCCACAATTCGGAATGTTTAAAATCGACAATATTCCACGCATGTCTAACTTAAACAATCCGGAACATAGATAATCATTAGGGTTAATCAAGAAAATAAGAAAAGAAGAAGAAAACAACACAGAATCTTGTAGCGGAACGATAAAATATAATAATCAAATAAACAGTTCATGAAGTTGTTTATATTATACATTTGATTATAATTTATATAACATTTATCAGAGTTATATATATACAACAGAACAAATAAAATAATGCAGCGGAACAAACAATGATGGAATAATACTAGTAATAGTATACCAAATCTTCGATAAGTTGAAAACTCAGGTCTGACCCGAGTGTAATGAAAAGACAAAACATTCGAGTCAGGACTAAAATATCCTTATGTAAGTCAAATCAATATCGCATATAACATGAGTGTAATAGCGTCAGAGATGTTTATGGGATTTCACATCTCCTATCCAGTGTATAACGTGTGTGCAATAACTTAAGAAATGTTACGGGATTTTCCATCTATTAAGGATTCATCAAAATATTTATGTGTAGTAGAGTACGCTACATGTATAATGTCTAATCAATAAAATAAATACTTTTATTAGCGTTAAAGATTGATCCCCCTTAACGCGTTTTTAAGCATTGTCGTATAATTTGCATATAAAACACCAGTAAACCATCGGTGGATAGGGATGCACCGTGATACGACAACACTAAACCAAAATCGTAGTGGTCTCGTATAGGGATAAAAGTATGACAAGGCACGTTAGGCAATCCCAAGGTAGGATACTACCAGTTTACTCTTCCTGGATGGTGGTAACGCATCATAGCCATGATCGCCCACCGCGTCCAACACTCCCAAAATCCGAGGATGTGCACCAATCAATCACAATGTAAATGATGGTAATACGAAGAAGTGTGTCCGCTTGGGGTAGCTAACCCACTTGACCGTACAACTCCTATTTTAGTCATTTCAAATTGGCACAAATGCCAGGCTAATCCATCATCGTTCTCTTTCTTCAAATCCAGCAAACGTGCGCTAAATCCATCCACTTCATTCTGGATCATCACTGTAACAACCCGCATATTTTACGATTGTATATTTAAATGTTTTATTAAAATATAGCATCATTAGTCGGATTCAAGTCCGAAATGTCACTTTTTGCAAACAGTCGAATTGCGACTCGAGACCAATTCAATTGAGTCCAAAATGGCGTTTGCGACCTTTCTGAGTATAAACATCGATATGTTTGGCGTTGAGTAGAATTTTGACATTTTCACTTAGGGCTTTAGGTTTGGGTTTGGGTTTCAGCCCACTAACCCAACTCATCTTATATCCTAACTCCACCCCCTCTCCTCTTCATTCATTCTATTATTTTCCTAACACTTCAAGCTTTAGTAAAAATGGGGGAAGAGATTGGAAACTAAAATCCTAAGCCCTAGTTTCCTTTGCAAATTCAAGTTCTAACTCCAAAATCAAAGAGAAGCTTAGGTAAGCATCCTCTTCTTCTTCTCCATCTCAATCTCTCTCCAATTTCAGAAATTTCCTATGACCTAACTTAGGAAATATTCATTGTAATCTTAGATTGGAGCTTCTAGAGTTGAAGTTGAAGTGTGGTCGATCTTTCTTTTGATTTCAAAGCTTCTCATTTGTGTTTAGGTTGAAAAGTTGAGTTTTTTAACTCACATCTACGTCTATAGCTTTCGTGTTGTTAGGTATGAATTCCTAACATCTATTCATGTTCATTTGTTTTTGAATTGGATTGATTTGGTGAATTTATTCCAATTTTTGGTTTTTGAAGTCCAATTTTGTGAAAATCCCTTTATGGATGTTTGAACATGTTTACCAGGGTGTATCGAAGAGCCTATTAGGATGGGTTGTCGCTTGGCATAAATCCCTAGTCGTCGTTGCTCGATCGATCGGTTCCGGTAGGATTTTGCCCCACTTGGGGGCTAGGCTAATCATGCTTTGGAAGTAGGTTCAGTCGACTGAACCAGGGGGCAGAAAACATTATGTCCCTGTATCAGTCGACTGACCTAGAAACCGAAAGTTTCCAAGCATTGTGTCAGTCGACTGACCATCTGGTTCAGTCGACTGACCTGCCTGTCTCAGCCCAATTTGCCTATTGGGTGTGGATTTCCAATTTTGAACCGATTCGTGTTGATCCGATTTGTTGTTATCATTTATTATTGACTTTGATGACTTCTTGTTCAGGATTATGGGAATATCCATTTTGATGGATTCGGTATCGATTTCTATGGATTTGATTCACGTCTTCGAATGTGGATTTTGGTGATTGATTGTTTCTACAATCATTTCTGTGATTTGTCACTTTAAAATAATTAAAACTTAGGCAGCTTAGAATTTTTCTTAAAAACTGGAATAAGAATGCTTTTGGCAATATAAAAATTAGAAAAGATAACATTCTTAATGAGATGCTTAAAATTAATAAGATAGAAGAATCTAGACAATTAAATATAGGTGAGCGTAACGTTCTTGCTAATTTAAAAGATGAACTAAATTCAATTTTAGAAAAGGAGGAGGTTATGTGGAAGCAGAGATCCAGAATTCAATGGATCAATGAAGGAGATAATAACACCAACTTTTTTCATAATATAGCTAATGGTAGGAAATGTAGTAATACAATTAACTCTATATTTGTTAATAATATAGAGTTAGTTGATCAAAGAGATCTTAACAAGGCTTTTATAGACTATTATAAGGATATTTGTGGTTCTAAAATCAAACATAGAATCAATGTTAGATGGATAGATCTGTATCCATCTGATTCTATTGTTGATTTATCAAAGTTAGATAATCCTTTTACTGAAGAGGAAATTAGAAAAGCAATTAATGACATGCCAAGTGATAAATCCCCGGGACCTGATGGGTTTCCAATTTTATTTTATAATACTTTTTGGGACGTATTAAAATTTGACTTAGTTAATATGTTTAATGATTTTTATAATGGTAATTTGCAATTAGGGAGATTTAATTTCGCAAATGTTATTTTGTTACACAAAAAAGTAGGAGCTAAAAACTTAAAAGATTTTAGACCTATTTCTTTGATTAACTGTTCAGTTAAAATCATTTCTAAAGTACTAGCTAATAGACTTAGTACAAGAATGAATAATTTAATTGATTGTTCACAATCGGCTTTTATTAAAGGGAGAAATATCACTGATGGTGTGGCAGTTGTTCAAGAATATATTAATTACTGTTGTAAGAATAACATAACCTATGCGATTTTAAAACTTGATTTTGCTAAAGCTTTTGATTCGGTGGATTGGGATTTTCTTGTAGATATTTTTCATGCTAGAGGTTTTGGGCAAAGATGGATCAGTTGGATTATGACTTTGCTTAGAACTGGAAACTCTAGTGTTATGGTTAACGGTATATTAGGTAATAGAATTCAATCTAAGAGAGGCTTAAGGCAAGGGGATCCATTATCGCCTTTATTATTTAACATAGCTGCTGATGTTTTTGCTAAAATTATTAAAAGAGCGGTGGATAATGGATCTCTAGGATGTGTAGGAAATGACATATCGTGTAATGGTATATCGGTTCTTCAATTTGCTGACGATACCATTCTTTTTTCTTCCCACCTTCCTAGGCACATTATAACCCTCAAGTTTATCCTTTATAGTTTTTAACTTTTATCTGGCTTAAAAATAAATTTCGACAGAAGTTCTGTGTTAGTTTTAAATGATTTTGGAAAAGTTGAAAATTTAGTTGCTAATACTCTAAATTGCAAAATTATGAACTTTCCTTTTAACTACCTTGGTTTTGTGATTAGACCCACCAAACTCAAACATAATGATTGGATTATTATTATAGATAAAATTAAAAATAAGATCTCTAACTGGAATGGGAGATTTTTATCTAGAGCAGGTAGACTAGTTTTAATAAATTCGGTTTTATCAGCCCTTCCGATTTATTGGATGTCCATGCATCTGTTTTCGGATTGGGTTATTGATAAAATTAGAAGAGATTTCTTATGGAGTGGGGAAAATTCTAATAATAATATAAAATGTCTAGTAAATTGGGAAACCGTCTGTAAGGCCAAAAAGGAAGGTGGTTTAGGAGTTATAAATTTGCATAATATGAATTTGTCTCTTTTAGGTAAATGGCATTGGAAATTTCAAGATATAAATGATAATGTTATTTGCAAAGAGATCATTTCCAAATATTACTATAACAGTAATAGCAATTTATATCAAATTGCTCATTCATACACCCAAAATTTATCTAATTTTTGGAAAAACATTTTAAAATGTCATGAAATTTTTAACTTAGGAATTAATAAGATAGTACATTCAGGTAATTGTACTTCTTTTTGGCATGACCGTTGGATTTCGATCTTGCCTCTAAAGGTAGAATTTAAGGATCTGTATGAAATTTGTTAATCAATGAAGTTTATTCTCCTGAAAATGATCCTCCTTGGAATTTCAGTTTTAACAGAATTTTAGTTGATTCAACCCTTAGGAAACTTTCTTTGCTTTATGCTAGATTAAATCTTTATAATATTGATAATGATAATGATTTTATTAGTTGGGAATGGGATAATAGTAAGAAATATACTTCAAATTCTTTCTACAGATTTAATAAATTTTCGGGTACTATAAACAATTCTTTTAAATATTTGTGGAAACCTAATGCTCCTCCTAAGTCGAAAATTCACATGTGGTTAATACTTCATGGAAAACTTAATACAATAGAATTTTTAACAAGAAAAAACATTCAAAATGATAATAAATGTTATTTTTGTAATCTGCATCTTAAGGACATTAATCATTTATATTATGATTGTTTAGATTCTAATTACATCCTAATTAATACTCTTAAAATTTTTAACTTTAATATAATATCTAAAATTTCGGATTGTGAATCCTACTGGAATAATTTTAGATTCAAATTCAAAAAGAATATTAGATTTTTACTTGACACTTTATTCATCATTATTAGTTGGTTTATTTGGTTTGAAAGAAATCAAAGAATTTTTAATAATAATAACAGTCATTTAAACAAATTGATTTTTTCGATTTCTTCATTTTGCTTTAATTGGATTTCTAACCCCAAATATAAATTAGCTAAAATTATCCATTTCAAATGGTACCTTAACAAAGTTAATCATAATATTAATTTATTTAAACACAACAATAATTTTTTAATATTAATAATAGTATTATTAATTTTTTCTCAAATTTATATGATGATTTCAATTTTAATCATAACTTACTTATGATTAAAGGTACATAAATTAGATCTGATTTAATTTTTGTACTAGTCTCTGTTTTGGTTTTTAGTTTACAAGTAATTCATTTCTTTTGTTATCGTCCAGATAGTCTTATTTAGGTTTTTATTTCCTTATAAATACATATATATGTATATTTACTATATAAATATACATATATATGTACCATTCTAATTTTTTCCTTAGTCATGTTTTAGATACAGGTATGGGAGATAGGATATCAGGTTCATTTTGCAGGTTCACTTGTCTTCAGATAGATGGATATTAGATTGTAGAGAGGTCATCAGAGCAGAGTTTTCTTCATCCAGGACTTCTAGCAGTTATCTCCTCAGATATAGGATACTTCTATCTTCATTATGGAGTACTTTTTTCAGGAGGATCTATTATTCAGTTTGGCACTTCTTCCTCTTGATTAGAGCCTTCAGAGCGGTCTCTCTTTTCAGCAGATCCACTTCAGAGCAGATGCTTTTTCACCCCTTCCGATTAAGATGTTTGGAGCTTCCTCATTAGTTTGTGTCGTCATCCAGTAGTTTTGTTTTTCTTTAGTTTTTTAGGTACTTCTAACACCTCAATATCGGGCGGTGGCCATGCCAGAGCTCGATATTGGGGTGCGATGGGTGGTGGCCTTGCCGGAACTCATCTTAGGAGTACCTGAGATTTGATATATGTATTTTGTTTTTGTTACCTGCCAGGCATGTTGGCAGCACCTTATGTATGTGATATATACATTCTCATGTGTGCTCTCCCCTATTCGTAGAGGATCACACATTTTTCTCAAAAGATTTGTCACTTTAAAATATAAAGGTTTTCTATACTAGTAGTAAATATTCAACTCTTTCACAAAGATGATTCCAACTCTATTTTTAATACAAATCTCATTTATAAAACCGTTTTCCAATCTATTAGTATATACAAACCTTTACCTCATTCGTGCGAGAAATCCAATTAAATGACTTAGCAAAATAAGTGGTATGAAACGCTTGCGTTTACTTTGTCGGTTAATTCTTAGACTTGTTCGATTGAACTCTTGTGACAATTTCCGAGTGGAAATCTACAATTTGTTCGTAAATATTTAAGTTAAGCTAGTGGTTATGGGACATGAAGCTAAACTCATCTATTTACTAGCTCAGTGTAATTTACACTTATTATTGATCAATGGTGATCATTTTGTGATTTAGACTAGCGATGTGCGATGTCTATTTGTTTGTGTAGGGACAAAAAAAACACCCCCGTTTGTGGAACTTCGGTTCAATTTGGTGGGGTAGCGACCCATGGTCTTTGGGCCGTTTCTGGAGCTTCGGCTCAAAATTGATGGTTAGCGACCATGGAATAGCGTTCCGTTTGTGACACACGTGTTGGTGAGTTTTCATGCTCCCGTTTGTGATAGGCCTCACCCTTTGTGATTTCTGGATTTCTAATTGATGATTTCTAGAATTTGTGTTTCACCAATTTTCGTGGATTGCATTGATAAGCTCTATCAATATTTGTGTTTGGTGAATAACTTAAAGAATATGACATTCTTTTGGTGTTTGAGACAATTTGAGATACTGTATGATTTTTGTTGTTAATTGATGTATACTTGACAAAGTATGGCATTTTTGTTATCATACGTTTTTGGTCATATCTCTTATCCTATATCATTTTATCTGATATTTATAGCTAAACTGATCCGTTTATTATTTTCTTCTTAAATAATACTCGGGTCAGACCGTGGTATTTCAAGTGCTCCTGCTTGACTTCTTATCAGGGTCCATCACCTGACTTTGGCTAACTACTTTAGTACAGTAGTTTTTGTTAGTATATATTTGAGATAGAGACTCCTTGATGTATACTTATTCTTTTGTCTAGCACTTGTATCTATTCTTTTGTGATGTAGTGGATCTAGTTTGACCACTACTTTGATGTACACTTTTATGTGTTATATTCAAATTTGTTTCCGCCTTTGTGATATGAATATCTGTGACTGATTTGTGTTATGCTTATTTCTATATTTGTTTCCGAAGTCCACTTAGCCACTGTGTGGTAGCTTTGAGTTTGTATTTGATATGTCGGATTTCCTCTTGAAATGAAATGTAAGTTATATTATCTGACATATCGGTACTCCCACAAAGCAATTACACAGATGGTCGCTCCTCAATAGCCTTATTCTTCGTGCTAGTCGACGGCATTACCCCGTAGTGTCCTTGGCTAGCATGAGTATAGAGGTTGGGCGTCACAATCACTCCACGAACAAAGTTGTTAAAGTGTTTCCGGTATCGATAGAGAGTATGACCATATCCGGCCCCAGTTTCTTTAACAACCAAACGTCGTTTTACACATCGGTTAATACTTTTAAATTTCAAAAATAGTTCATACTTGATATCAAAATATCATATTCGCTTCAAAATCAAATCCATTTCGAAATCATCTTATTTACTCAAAATATACCATTTCACTTCAAAATCATTTTCGCTTCAATATTTCGATTTTGCTTCCAAATTTGTTTCGAATTTCAATTTAGGTTATAACTTCATTTTAACCCAATTCGTTTTTAAATCCATGATTTAAAAAAATAAACATTCCACCCTTGACCGGTTTGAATTTTTGAAAAATCGTTTAATTTAACCAATCCGGTGTTTGTATATA
This sequence comes from Allium fistulosum, assembly GCA_030737815.1. Taxonomy (NCBI): domain Eukaryota; kingdom Viridiplantae; phylum Streptophyta; class Magnoliopsida; order Asparagales; family Amaryllidaceae; genus Allium; species Allium fistulosum. Next base: position 95,507,954 of record CM060905.1, read on the forward strand.
ATTTTCTATCCTATGGCTAAGTGATCGGTTATTTCAATTTAATTTAACCAATCCGGTGTTTGCTAAGTGCACGACTAATCGGTTTCCACATCCAGTCAAGGAACCGAAACTTTGCCAATAGGCATAATCTAGTACTAAAGCAATTATTAGGCCCTTCTATAATTCTTATAAACCAAATCACTTTTAATATATATATACACACTCCAAAATATCTATAAAAAGATACATACTCACAAACTTCACAAATATTCAATAATTGGAAAACATTTCCATATACTTATCTCAACAGAATAAGCATATTCATAAATCATTTTATTTTCAACACTTAGAAAATATTTCATTTAAATATATTGCTACTACACATTTATTTTAAAGGATTATTCACTGTCCAAAATCGTGAATTCATAAAACATGCTCATAACTAAATTCTTAACTTTACACAATTTATTATTATTAAATACCTTATAGTCAAATCGTGAAACTGAGTTCACAAGGTATTTGTACTTCAAGTTTCATATCTAATAAATTCAACCAATCGATGATAATTAATAAGCATTATCATTCCTTGATAAATATTTATAAATATGCATTTAATTATCTTACCTAAATATAATATCTGGTTTCAACTAATTTCTCACTTATCAACTATTTTTCTAAAACATCTTATAGTCAAACTGTGCATTCTAATCACAAGATGTTCATATATTCAAATTTTATTAATCTTGATTTCATAAATATTTATAAAACTATTTTTAAAAATCTTAATTACTTAATTTATATGAATTCTACTTCGAAATCTAATTTTTAGATATTACATAAAAACTGTAAATATAAGATAACAAAAATCATAAATTTCATTTATTTGAGATAAATTCCTTTTAATAGTTCCAAAATAATTATAAAACACAAATACTTCGAAATCACCTAAAAATCACTTTTATAGCATTTCAAAATACTGAAAATATAGCCCAATGCTGCTAAAGCACTAAATAAGGGGATAAACAATCAATTCAGCAAATATGGCATCAACCACATCAAACATCATATGACACACACACACAGATATATATATATATATATATAAATATGTGTATAACAAAATCAAACAATAGTGAGGAATCCTGTTGGATTCCCCCAACCTGTCCCCCTACATCAAAATCATACGTTACAGCATATATATATATATATATATATATATATCTGTAAATAAAATAAACAACAATGGTGAGGAATCCAGTTGGATCCCTCCAACCTATAACCCGCATCAGATATGCACATGAGAATATGTACAATGTCTGCTTCGAGGCAGACGCGCGTACAGTTGGTCATACGCTCATACACGGGAACGTATATGGTCTCATCCGCTAAAATATGTGGGAATATATCCAAATACCAACATATATAATATACATCCAAACAACCATCACTGCATATAATACAATTTATTCTCACTTATTTAAAAATATAAGCGGGTCAGTTACTCACTTTGCTTCCAAAAGACGTTGCAGCGTTTTATTTGGAATAAAATTAAACGAGGTTTAATTTTACCCAAAATTCCTAGCAGCTCCAAATCCATCCAAACCAGCTCTATTGCGTAGTGCTCACGAATACAAATCCAACGCTGCTTGTTTCATGCGAAATGGAGCTCGTATGAAATAGTTATACATTTTATAAGTTATACGATTTTAAATAATAAATTAATTAACGTCATTAACGACTAATCACCTTCATTAACATTTAAATCCTTCTTCCCTCCATTCGAAAGCCCCCAGGTTGTGCAACCCATATACGAGCCACGTCTTCAAATTGCCGTGCCTCCCTTAGCTCGCCAGGGCTTGATCGACGTCGCCATCTCGAAGCCCCAAGCGTCTTGCACCACCGCTCCCGGTCCGGTCGAGCTCGGCCACCTCAGTGCCGAGATCCAGCCCCTTGAACTCGCATCGTTCAAAGCCAAATCGTCGTTTATCTGCTACCTTGATTTCGATCATCACCGTTGATCTTAGAGATCTCGATGAGCTTGACATTTTTCGTTTAAGAAGTTTTTGTTAATTCCCGATGGATTGAGAGGAATTGGAGGAAGAAACTCGACGATTTCTGGCCTTCGAATTTAGAAGTGGCGGCTGGGTTTCTAAACCTAGAGTTTGAGCAATTTGGTGATAATGAGGTCCTTATATAGAAAATTATTCGCGCACTATTCATCCGAAATAATTTCGAACTCCAAACGAAGCGTGCAGCCTGGCATTTACAATGATTTACCCCTATTCCGAACACAATGAAATATACATCAGAGACTAATTCCATCGTATTTGGAAGATAGGTTTTCGAATCGAATTATTTTAATTAAATTTACTTAAATAAATTTCTGTGCGTTTCAGCTTCGCACGACCAAACCGTAAGTCCGATCGGCACGAAATTTGGAATCCTATAATAATATACTATTACGGATCCAGGGAAACTAGTTTCGTCGAAATCCGAGATAGTGTCAAAAATGACTATTTTTACACGTTAATTAAATCTATAAATTTCCAATTTCTATCCATACACTTTTAAATTAATATTAAAAGTTTACTAATTCCATTCTAATTCAAATAGAATTTAAGTCAACTTTATAAATCATTTTCATTCAAATTAATTTCAACATTCAATTATTTCCACAATTCCAAATATTAAATTAAACAATTTAATTATCAAATAAATCATTATATTTGAAATATAAGTTATTCAACTTGTAAAATTGACTTGTGAATATTTAAAATCAATTAAATATTCTAATTTCGAATGACTAAAATTCTGGGTCGTTACAGATTCAACCAATTTTTCATCCAATCCCTACCATCCAATACCTAATATATAGATTTTAACATTCAAAATTTGAAAATCTACTTTTTCCTAAATCTATATTCCTATGTCGGTAAAGGAATTTAGATGGAAAATCTCACGTTTCCATCCTTCTTTTGGGATACCTATTCCGTTGTACTCTGGAACCTTCTCTTTTTCCCCTAATATTTTCCAACTTTACAAAGTACAATTTTCGTAAGGAGGTTTGTTTTTGGATGTTAAAATGTAATTATCCTAAATGCAAGTTTTGTTTTACTATCAACATGGTATGGAAATAGAAATTGCAAGCTAAAACAACATTTTCCCTAATTATTATCTATGTTTTGTATATTGTCACCCTTATTGGTTGACAAGATTTATATTTACTAACACATCGACCCTCCTACACTATGTGTGTGGCCTTTGAAAATAAGAAATTCTCTTATTTTCTCTAAAATCCTTTTTTCACTTTTAGTCAAATTTGCAAAATAATTTGAAAAATCTGTTAGTTTGCAGAAGATGATCTTAAGGCTTATTTAACACTGGAGGGGGGTGAATGGTGTTTACTGGTTTTTGTGAATCTTTTTAAATTGTTTTAAGTTATAATTGAAAATGTAGAATCAATAATCATAGATGCAAACATAGATTGATCTAAACGCAATAAAAGTAAAAAGTAAAGAGTTGCAGAGATTACACCAGGAATTTTTATACTGGTTCGGAGTAACTTTACATTCAGTCCGGTACAATTTCTTGTACAGACTTATTTTCAAACTAAAGTAAATACAATCTCGATTTCGAGACTATGAGACACACTCTCTAGATTTTTCGAGCTCTGGGTACACTTACTGGATTCAGAAGGACACCAGCATACCCACTTGGATTCAAGCGGGACACTAAGCACACCCACTTGATTCAGATGAGACATAACCACACCCACTTGAATTTAAGGGAGACCAAGCATACCCAAAAGTATAAGAGTATGATTGATAGAATGTACTAACTCAGTTTCTTGATCTTGAGTACAAAGGATCCTATAACCTCTCGAATAGCATTTTGATCTTGTTTTGAGTGATAGGGATGAGAGAGATTAGAGAGTAATTGATAAAGAATCAAATTAATAGAGTTTGAATTTAATTCTGATTGAATTATAGAATACTTTGAGTAGATTTTCTTTGAAAGACCAAGAGAGTAAAAGAGGAGAGAATGAATGAGAAATTAGTTAAAAAAATTCGTTGGTAAAACCTCCTATTTATAAACAATGGTCATGTCTATTTGCGAAGAGATACGATGAAATGACATTTCCATTCAAATTTGAACTTTGAAATTCTCAGCCTATATGCTGGAATATGCTATAGGAGTTCGTCGGCATATCCTTTGTTTGAAAACCACTTTATAAGAATTTTTTTGAAAATATTAAGCTTTGTAATGTACACACATCTAAACATAGTTTATACATATTTTAATCATATCAAAACTTAAGAAATCTTTATAAAATTATTTTGAAATATTTCTAAATATATGAAGAATTTAAATATTAATTTCTTTTAAAAATATATATAAAGTATAAGTGAATATATATTTAAAATTAAAGTTATAATAAATTTATAATATACTTATAAACATTTAGAAAGCACAAAACTAAAACTATAACAAGGCATAACAGATTTAAAAGTATATTTAAAATATAAAATACTTAAAAACTTAATTACTCAATATATAATAATCTTGTAAATAAAATCAAAAGTTAGAAAACATTTGAAGGCTATTTTGAAAGATCATTTTGAAAACAGGGATTCTTTAAAATCATTTTTGAAATTCAGAATATTTGAAACTATTCAAAATAAGAGAATAGATTTTAAAACCTTTTTGAAAAATGAAGAAAGGGATCAAAGAAGTGCTATCAGGGTTTTAACAATAATCTATGACTTTATAACTTATCTGGATATCTTGAATCTTCAATAGTCATGAATCTTCAATCTCTAACTTTTGAATCTTTATATCAGCCACTTGAATCAGCTCTTGATACTGTACAGTCTTCTTAATCAACACCTGTCTAATATCCTACACCATATACTATATAACTTTATAAAAACATTAGTATTTTTATTTTATATGCTGCCATATGGTTGTTGTCGCCAAAACTAATACCTAATGTACTAATAGTCGCATTTTTTTGATGATGATAATCATGTTTATAAAAATGTTATAACTCCCCTTAAGTTACAAAACTCCCCCTTAATCTATGTCTGGATATTTTATATATTTACCCCCATATATCATCAACAAGAATATAATCAAGACTCCCCCTGACGAAGGTACTGTATGGTGTATACAAGAGTGATATGTAAATAGGAAGTAATAACATAACCCAGTTTCATTAATTGCACAAATCCATTACATACATACTATTAATCCAAACCGATTTCAATACAAAGCAATTAATTCAAAAAAATAAGTTTATTGTAAAGGCCCGTATCTCCGTACCCTTTCAGTCGACCATAATTTCACATCAGTTCAACTCAAATTGAACGGAAATACTAATCTCTAGGGGTGAAGAAGAAAATAGAACAGCAAACACAGAATCTCACAATCGCAGCGGAACAAAATATGATATATAATAACAGATTTTTTTTATACAAAAGAACCTGTAACTGTTTTATACTTACAATCATCAGAGTGCAACAATCAGTACATCAATCTGGACAGTTATAATAACTTGTCCTCATACAGCGGAAATATAAATCAAGTACGGAAATACGTCTCTATCATCCAGCTCGTCTCCTGAGCTCCATAGCATCCTATCCTGGATCTGTAATACTCGGTCTGACCCGAGCATTATAATAAAATTACACCCGAGTCAGTCTGGAAAAACAACGTGAGATAATACACTCAATTTGAATTATTAACTTTATCAAAATCCTTCGAAAAACAAAGGTATATCGTAAGACCGCGTCACACATAAACGCAACGGAATTTTCCCTTACGATAACCAAAACATTTTATAGAAAATCTAGTGATATTATAATAGTGTCTAAATGCAAATACTTATTCAAATAGCCGAAATTGTTACATTAATTAAATTCCAGCATATTAGGCTCTACAAACAAAACCCTAAAGGCTCGTATTGGAGAATGGATCCCATATAATGTCTGGGCTATGGGGTACCGCCCATCACAGTACACCTCTAGAAAAATGTACCGAGGACCTCACTTGTGACGGCTCGACTTTCTCATTTCGAAAGACGAGTCGTAATATAGAAAGAAATAGGTAGAAAAGAGATAGATAGAGATAAAGAACTAAACAAATCACAGAATCTCACAGCGGAACAAATAATATATATTACATAACATATATCACATAGTCACTAATACAATACATTAGAGTCATAAATATACATGCATCATATTCAGACAGTCATAACAACCTGCCCATTCATTACAAGTCCAAAATACAGACACAGATACCGATACAGTGGAATATAAATAATAGCTAGATACGTTGAAGCCACCTGCTCCAGCTCCTCCAAAATACATCGAGAGTAAACCTAGATCACTTGGCTACTCATAAAAATTTGAGTACCCAAAAGTTTTAGGAAAAACAGAAAATAAACTCTGGGTCAGACATGGGTCTGGTGTGAGTAAAACGGTTAAATTACTTTAAATTATAAACCATTTGAAAACAAAGGCATCTCGTAAGACCACGCCACACATAAACACGGACGGGTTTTTCCCTTACGATAACCAAAAACAATTTCTAGGAAATCCAGTGGTATTATAATAATGTCTATGGTTTTCAAGTAAATTATTCACATAGCTGAAATTGTTACATTAATTAAATTCCAGCATAATAGGTATACAACTAAGACCGAAGGCACTTATTGGAAAGTGGGTTCCATACAATGACTGGGCTACTGGGGTACCGCCCGTCATGGTGCATCTCTAGATAAAATAACACCGAGGACCTCGCCGGGATCTCCTGTTACACAAGACTGGACTTCCCCTAACCTGGATAGTCCGAATAAGATTACCCCTCGGTTGGGATCAGCAACCGTACCGAAGCATATCGCGTAAAATAGGGACTCTAGATAGGGATAACCTTACCCTAATTGGGTGCGACCCACTTAGCCTTGCTGCATCTCCCATGTTTTAGTCATTACCGGTTGATGAGGCTCGAGGCTACGATTTACCTCCAATGACGATGTTCTAATAGCATTCGTCCATACAAGTCCGTTCTGGGTTCTAACGAAACCGAAGGCACCATTTCCACTACACCCATATTAAAATCACCCTCAGAGTTAGTGACAAATAGCCCTTGTACTCTGAAATATTCGTTCCGGATCTTTCCTTTGAATCTTTCCAACTCGATCGTTTATTTTGGATCGATGTGGTTTTCGGATATTACTGATATCCGATCCCGGTCTCATCGAATCCAAACGATAGATTTTTTTAAAGGCTAAGTTTTTTTTAAACAAAACAATTCATATCCAGGGTGTCACTACTACATATGGAAATTTTATTACATATGTTTATTTCCAATAAAACATGTCGACGTTTTATTTCAACCATTCAATTCATTTGGCTACTTAATGCCACACACACAGAACAATTGAAATAAATATTCAAGAGTAATTAAGCCAAAACATAGATCATAACTATTTTAACGATTAGTAACTAATATTAACACAATTCATAAATCAGGATTAAATTAATTTAAATGAACCAAATCTAATCATATTTCTAACCCAAATTACTTATAATTTAAATTAATTATAAAAACCATTTATTTTTAATTTAATTAAAATTAACAATCCATTTAATAGTAACTTTATTAACTAACTTAAGATTTTATCAATTTAGAATTTAATTATTTATTAACTTTAATTATTAAAATAAATTTAATTTTTACATTGCCGAAAATATACAAGAAAAATTAATTTGGCTTCAAATACTTGGTGATAGAATCATAATGTAAAAATTTCATGTTGATAGGATTTTAAACAAAAAGGAAATAATGTTTTAAACATTTAAAAAAGGAATGTTAATATAAAAAGGGTTGTTAGTTTACTTTCTTTTTTTATTTTATTTTTTAAACTGTTTGGCCCACGTTCGACCCAAACGAGAACACAGGCTCCACGCTTCTTCCCTCTTTCTTTTTTTTCTACTGCTTCTTCTTCTTTCCTTTCTTTTCCTTTTCCACTGCAACAATCTGTGCATGTCACCGTGCACGTGCACGTGCCACCCACGACCCACACATCGATGTCGACCATCCTTACACGCCATCCACGATCATCTCCACTCGATCACGGTCGAACGAAACATGAACGACCACTGGTCCGAGAATCGAACCACTGACTCACACTTCGAACAAGTCACCACCATTCAAACTCCACGCCATGCCACTGCCAAATTCCACCACAAGCTTCGCCACCTTCTCCTCTTCTAATCCCCTCATACCGCACGCCTATAAGTGCTCCACGTCGCCACCATTGCTCAAAAACCGAGCACGACAAAAGTCCAATTTCTAACCCTAAATCGATTTCAACCCCACGCCACAGCCCACTATAAAATGCCACAGCATTTTTCCTAGGTCCACCATCACCCACTCCTCCTCCACAACCAACGCCAAGTCGCCACGTAGCAACGTCGCCATGGCTGTCAAAAATCGACCAAAACCCATTTTCCGATCAACTTCCTCTAACTCATTCAATACTTGCTTAAAAATAATCAAACTATTTGCAATAATCATGATTTTCAGTAACAAATACATTCATGAAAGCAAATGATTAAATTGTGATATCCAAATCTTGTTCATTCTTAGGTTGTTAACTGTAAATGGATTTTTTCTTCTTCTATGCCTAACGATGTCAAACGAAACAAATTTTATAACAATCAACATTCAAAAACAAACGAGTTCCCTTTTGGAACCAAGGACTAAAACCAACTAGATAAGGAGATTTAATTTTTGAAGTTACAAGGTATTAGCTTTTTCAAGTAACAGAGGTGATATTCATATGCTTTTGAGTCACAGGGTGTTTAAACATGTTTATCACACATATATAAGCATCGAACATCTTAATACATGAACACATGCCAAAATACAAGAGTTTATCCAAATTCACAAACATATACATTTGCATACATCGTTTCCAGTAGGTAAGAAATTGGGTTTTACTTACCAAACTTGAAAAAGAAGACACTGCTTTTCTTTTAGTTTTGATTTACTTTCCTGAAGCTTGAGTATTTAATTTTCTACAAAGTTTTAATGGCAGCCTTTCATTCTTTTTTTTTCTCTCTTTTTATGTGAACTAGAATGTATACGTGAAGAATACAGTGATATTTATATAGAAGAGGGAAGGAACAAGTTTTTGAACAGGGCTGAAGCCCATTTTCATGTACAGTGACTCTTTTTTTTCTTTTTTTCTTCTTTGATTTTGAAAACAATGACCTGATTTGAAAATTAGTTGATTTGATTTCCTAATTGATTTGATAATTTGTGTGTGATTTTATCTATTTTGTGCTTGAGTAGATATGCATTCATCATTATGTCCCCTAGTATACATATATACTTCGTATATATATATATACATGGATTGTTTGACGATGTGAACATGTTTTAGCCTATATACAAACATATATTAACATGCCTAAGTTTTGTACTACTTCTATAAATTATTACACACACCCTATAACTAACGTACAAACATAAATTGCCACTTACATGTATATATTCTTATATATATATATATATATATATATATATATTATTTTAAATTTTATATCAAAAGTTATGTATACACACACACATGTATATATATATATTATATCCTATAATAGAAAGGTGGTGTTTTTATTTAAATATTTTTTAGAAATTATAATTTAAACTTTTAAATCATAGCCTGCAGAATATATATATATATATATATCCATAAATCAGAATTCATTATTTCACTGATAAAAATAATATTTCAATATATAAAATCAGTTGATTATTCAAATAAGAAGTGTCAAAAATCTGGGTCCTTACATCACCGGGATCCCCTGCTACACAAGACCGGCCTACCCCTAACCTGGATAGGACCGAATATGTTATCACCACAGGTGTTTCCACCCTTAAAAAAAATCGAGCCTTCCATTTTTCATGCACAACCATATCCATAATTTATATATATATTTCCGAGGGTATCTAGAAAAGTGATAACATACCCTAATTGGGTGCAACCCACTTAGCCTTGCTGCATCTCCCGTGTCTTAGTCATTCCCGGTTGATGAGGCTTGAGGCTAAACGTTACCTTTCAAGAACAATTCCGCTTAGAATGCTCATCGTCCACCAATGACGATGTTCTGATAGCATTCGTCCATACAAGTTGTCCCGAGTCTGGACAAACCGAATCACCGTCTTCACTATCTTCATGATATCCATTCCCAACGTTCAAACCGGATCGAAGTGGTTATCGGATAATTAAATCTGATCCCTGTCTCTTTGAAACGATTAACGAAATTGGCCAATATTTGATAGTCGGTTATTTAACTACCAAATAACATCCATAAGCAGTCACTAGGCCCATACTATAATTTTCTTCCAAATTATTCATTTCAAAATACCTTTACAAAGGTATATATTCAAGTTCCTTTCCATATTCCAATATTTGAAAACGATTTCAAATACTTAAATCCATAACAGGATATTCCCAAACCATTTCAACACTTAGAAAATATTTCCAAATTTCCATTTTAATACTTAGGAAAACATTACAAGTCTTATTTGCCAAAATCATTTCAAATATCAACGCTTTAGAGAATATTTCTTAACTTATCTCATAAGTCTCCGGAATCGTTAATAAATTCCCTTTAACAATTTCCAAAACCCAGTACACTTATTTATAACCTCATGCAATAATTTATAACTTCTTTTATGAATTCAGATTTCATTTTCGAAGTTCCCATATTCAACATTTTGAAATTACATTTCCTCCAAATCCCTTATAAAATTCTCTCCTCAAAATCATATCCATTTATAAGCCCCATTTAAGAATCTCGAGAGAGTTTATAAATAAAATTTTCAATCACTTCAAAACTCTATATATATATATATATAATAAGTATTTAAAGGAATAATAATTTATTTTTAAAACAAGTTTAAGTAGTCATTTAAAAATATCGAAACCCTTTTTATAAACATCAATAAACTCAATTTCAAAGCCGATTTTTAAAATTAGAATTTATTAAAAATAAGTATTAAGTATTTGAGAAATTCACTTTTCGATGTACTTTAATTCTCCTAGTTCAAAATTTCATAGTTTGATATATAACATTTTCCTTTTAAAACCAAACTTAATTTCTTAAAATTAAAGATGTATTTTTTTAAAATTCAAATAATCAATTCAATTTATAAATCCCTCTCGATTTACCACACATCGATCCCATTTCGATTTTTCTAACCATCCTCACTTTTCAAAAATAGAATTCACAATTTTCTTCAAAATTTATTTTTCATATCTCGATATAAATTCACCCTATGAAATTATATTCCAATTTATCAATTAATTTTCATTTTTCCCTTGTTTATAAACATCGTTTATAAATTTATAACTCCTTTGAGTTTCATTTTTTAATAAAACTAATTCCATTTATAAAATCTCATTTTATAAATCCATTTCTTAAAAAAATTCCATATATTTCACATATCTATTTAAAATGTAGATTTCAACACCTTTTCATATTTTTAGAATATCATTTTTTTAAAATCCTTTATATGAATATTTTTTAAAATATCTCTATTTTAAATATTTTTACGAGTAGTTAAATACCAACCAAAATCAATTATTGTTTTTATCCAAATCAATTTCTTAAAAATAATCCAAATTTCGATATACATATTTTTATATTCAAAATCTCCTTTTAATTTCTTCAAATTCAAAAATAATATTTATGGAATTTAAAATACCAAAATTCAGGCCAGTGCTACTATAACATCCAATAATTCACATCACAGTAAAAATCTATAACGGATTACACATCATATAATACTATATATGAAAAACAACCAATATAAATTTTTGAGGAATCCAGCTGGATTTCTCCAACCTGTTTCCTTGCATCCACATATGTTAATGCAACATAAAAATACCAATCCCACTTCGAGGGGGATGTCGCGGTATATAGGGTCATCTGCTATTATGCGGGGCGTATAAGGTCTCATCTGCTCCAATAGACGGGAAATATATCCAACTACTAATACATATATACTACTATATATATATATAATAAACATCCAGCTGATAATAATTAAAAGTTTAATCAGGCATCCAATAATTAATTTTAATCATCTAAAATAAATTGTAGTAATCCAAATGAGTGAGAATTTCTCACCTTGACTTTTAGTTGCAAACCATTCCAATTTTATTTCTTATCCTACGTCATTTCGAATCCAACGTCATAGATTTTGTGATTTTTGAACCTCGCATTCAAAAGTTATACGATTTTTTTAAACATTTGAATATAAACAATAAAAGTTAAATTTTCACTTAATTATCATTATTATTGTTAATTACCTTAATTACTGAACAGCCTCTCTACAGCATTCTAGGCATCGCAACCCCATCTCTGCTACTTTAGAATGCCATGACCGACTGCTTTCACTCAATAAAGGTCATCGAGCTCCGCCTTGTTCGACCCGAAGAAAATAATGCTTCTTCCCCCAATTCGATCGAGCTCGAGAGCAACCAACAGCCTGTCACGCAATTTTTTTTCTTCCCCAAAGAACTCGATCGCGCCTTCCACGACTCACTCGCACGCCTGCAGTCATCGCTGCCTTCCATTACGCTCACCGTCACAACCTCCTTCGATCGCGACTGTCGTCGCCCTCCAAGCTCGTGCCTAAAACGCCTGCTGCCGCCGTGAAACGCACACGACCATAGATCAACGTCGCTCTCCCTTCGTTCGTCGCTGCCTCCTATCGACGCGCGCAGCCTTGCCCTCTGCCGCATTGATGTCGTCAGGTCGCCATCGAATCGCGAGTACTCATCCCTTTTTTTTCGATTCACGATTTTTAATTCTTTTTTTTATATCGAACGAATTCGATTTCGTTTAACTGTTTTCAATTTGAAAATGAAGAAAAAGGGGAGGGATGTGATTTTGAACAGAAAGGATTGAAAGGAATCTTGATTTAAACGAGAAAAGAAAGGATATGTCGGCTTTGAATAGGATGGCTCAACTGTTCATTGTTTTACTTTTATTATTATTATTTTCAAAATATCTCGGATCACATACCGTGAAATCTCGATCTCCTATTGAGGTGTGCCGCCTAGTGTTTATAATGTTATACCGCTATTCCGGACCCAATGGAACAAGTCTCGAGTCCCAATTCGACCGTACGGAGAAGATAGCTTTTTAAATCGACTATTTAAATTAAATTCAATTAAATTATTTCTAGGCGTTTTCAGATCGTCCGACCACGCGGTAAATCAAAACGCTACGAAATTTTAAATCCAATAATAATACACTATAACGGATCCAATGGAACTGGATTCGTCGAATTCCGAGACTGTCCCCCGAATCGCAATCTTAACGTGTCGATTAAATCGACGATTTCCAAAATTTACGAAATCGCTTGAAATTTTCAGTTTTAAAATCTTACTAACTAAATTAAAATTCCAAATTCAATACTTAAAACCATTTAAATATTCAAAATCAAACGATAAAAAATCTGGATCGTTACATTCCTCCCCCCTTAAAAGAATTTCGTCCCCGAAATTGCTAAGGTGTGACGAATGATCCAGACCCATTAACCTATTCAAAACCCATTTAGTTAAAACTTGAGGGTGGAGCATTTCTAAACCCTTTAGTTCATTCCAACATTTAGTTTCCACTTCTGATTTCAAACCCTTTCTTTCAATTTCAATTTAGAAATCAACCCTATTAAGTGAACCAAAAAAATTTCAAAAATTTAAAAAAAAATTCTAACACCCTAAATTTCCAAAAATTTTTAGCAGAGTCTCCCTTGTACGGAGAGCCTTCTACAATGTGACAAGAGAAATAAAAATATATACATCGATCCACACGGTTGGAAAACACAATATATAACAATATTTATATATTTTGCGATATTTAATCGAAAACGTACCTTATTTCAGCATTTTTAAGCGAGCGGCTTATTTTATGTGCAGTTTACGCGACCAAAATCAAGCAAAACAGCTCAATATACCTGTACTTACTAAATTTGAACACGTAAGTGCCAAAAACATGAAACTTAATAACTTCACATTTATTTTACTAATGCAAAAACATACATTCCATAACCGAACACGTTACAACATGTATTTATAACAGTTACAAGGTTCTAACATGAATTGATCCATTTTTGATTGATTTATATACCTTTTTTATGAACCCTAATAATCCACAAATAATTTAATTGCATTCGATACATATTTGCATACATTACATTCATATCCATTTCAAATTGATCCCAAATCAATTTATTCACTCTATATTGGTTCACCAAATTTTGTTTGCTTCCATTTATCTAGTATATCTCAATTTATCCTATATCACTTGGAGATCAAAAATAGTGTAATAGCTGTTTTATTGCATTTCTCTTTATACAACAAAATGCTAAGAATACATCAAAGTCTCATATATATAATTATTTGATTTAGCTCCTTTTTATATATAAACATACATACTTGAATTTAATTTAATTTTTTTTATGCTTACTTAGGTAAAAGATTGCGCAAGCACATTAGACAGATAGGAAAACAAAATAAACCATAACAAGATGTTATGCAATAGTCATTTTTCAAATAACAAAGCAGATATATTTTTATCAGAGCCAAAATCAAGTGGGATACACATCAGTACAAATTCTAACAGCCAAACATATATAACAGCTAGTATGAACATGAAATTTTTAGCCATACACCCTCATATATATACTTTTCATGCAACTAAAACATATTCACACATTAAAATAAATAGTAACTAGAAACCCACTCTGCACACACATACACTCACACGTCCATGAACACGGCTGGAAATCACACAGAGTAATACATAAAGTGATAGATCTAATATTGCACGAATACCCATACGTATATATTGTTAGCTGATGGTGTTGCCTACTCTCCTAATTCATTTTATTAATAACGTGATGCATCCAAACTAAACACTCGAATATAACATAGGATATAGATATAGATATTATATTCAAAATATCTTAAGAGGGAAAAAGTAGAAATGAAGGTACAACAATATATAGAAGCCCAATTCAATTTTTTTTTTCATTAGATAAGATTGACGTAGTTGTGTGTATAAGAGTACTCACTCACTCATACGGTCATGAAACACACACCAATAATAGATTTCATTAATTCATTTCGATCACTACCCATTTCATTTGACTTATTTTTAGGAGTTCACTTTATTAACTCACCTTTCAAGTGATTTTATATTAAATTTACCCAATTCCAATTCATCATCCATTAAATTTCAATCAACCACGCTCAAACATATCTAATTCGCCTATAAATAAGTTGAATTCCATTTATATCTCAAGTCTCATTTCAATATTCGATCCACTAATTAATTTATCTCGTTAGTTCTCTTCCAAATTTATAATTCACAATTAGATTTTTATATCAAAATCACTTCATTTAATTTACTTGAGTTCAAACTCATCTTATAACTCAAGTTTGGATTTTTTTTTCTTTGCAAGAGTATCAAACCATTTTTATTTTTGGTTTTTCTATTCCACCTTCCCAATTTACAAGTTACACAACTTATTTCTCACATTTCCCGAATTTTCTACTCGAGTATATCCACATTTTATTTTTAACTCAAGATTATACCTCACTTTATAGCTTAAATATACTTTTATTCCATTAGTTTCAATTTTTATAAGCTATATAACTTATTTATTCACCATTCCATAATTCTTTTTCCCTTACATTTTATTCCATTCAAAATTTATACCCCATGGTTATATAGTTAGTTCACAACACAAAATTTATATTTACTTCAGTTCGATATTATTTCTAATCCAATCCGATTCAATTTAATTTAAATTTCAATTCCTTTAACCAACATTTCAAAACCATATTCGAGTTGTTCATACTTCAACTAATTTCACTCCAAACAAATTTATTTTTTATTCATTAAATTTAATCAAGTAAGAATTTAATTCAAATTTCAAATCTTTCCACACTTCCTTACTTATATTTATTTGTTCCATTCACTTACACATTCATATGCACTTATATTTGGTTAACTTCATCGCATTCTATTCATTTCATTCTATTTATTATAATTACTTTATTTACTTTAAATTTTGCTTACGTTAAATTCCAATTCCTACGGATTTTCTTTTACAAATCCAACTTATTTAACTTATACAATTTTAATTTTAATTTCATCTTGAAGTTCATATTTTCCAAGTTTTATTTCAAAACTTATTTTCTTCTGCTTTAACTTCTCATTAATTGGAAATTTCAGAATTCAACACCCGATTTTTATTTCAAATTATTTTGAAATGGTATATATATATAATTTTGTTTTAACAAACTATTTCCTTCAACTTTCAAAAATCAACTTGATTTTTATCCAAAACAATTCCCTCGGAATTTCTAAACAACACCTGTTTACCAAACACAAAGCTCCATATCAAATTACTATGGTAGCAATCTGTCGCCTAGAAACTCGAAAATTAATACTGATGATTTTGTAGTCGTCACTAGGATTACTTTCCAGCGACTGAAGTGAGTTCAGTCCTATATCACTTCCAAAATCCATTTAAAACAATTTTCTTTCAACAATATCTCCAAAATAATAGTACTATTATTTATTTCAAAATACTTTAGAAAACATTTCCAAAAATCTCCGAGATTTTTTTTTTTCAAATTCTGGTTTTAATAAATTTAGTTTTAACTCAATTGTATAATTCATACTTATACAACCACCATTTGGTCATATATAACCATTTCAATTTTATAATCTTGTCTTGATTATAATAATAACATCCAAACACATCAATATACTATAATAATTTCAGAAAATTATTTCTTTTATATCAAAATATAATCTGGGTAAAATTATTTCATTTACCCACTTTTAAAACAATACCGTGTCGGTATACCATGTTCAAGTGTTTAGAAACTCCTATCGATTTAGTGGCGTCCCACTACTCGACCATAATTTATACGCCGCTCAACTGATAAATCAACACAATATAAAACCATTTTATATTCACTAACAAATACGCGCGCATATCTATTAATACACTCAACTCATTCTAGGGTGTTACTGACCCTATCTCTAATGAGTAATCCCCACCAAAGCCAAGGTTCTCTTTTAACCTTTAGCTCTGATACCAAGTGTAAAGGCCCGTATCTCCGTACCCTTTGAGTCGACCATAATTTCACATCAATTCAACTTAAATTGAACGGAAATACGAATCTCTAGAGGTGAAGAAGAAAATGGTAGAAGAAAATAGAACAACAAACACAGAATCTCACAATCGCAGTGGAACAAAATATAATATATAATAACAGATTTTTTATACAAAAGAATCTATAACTGTTTTATACTTACAATCATCAGAGTACAACAATCAATACATCAATCTGGACAGTTATAATAACTTTTCCTCATACAGCGGAAATTTAAGTCAAGTACGGAAATACGTCTCTGTTATCCAGCTCGTCTACTGAGCTCCATAGCATCCTATCCTGAATCTGTAATACTCGGTCTGACCCGAGCATTATAATAAAATAACACTCGAGTCAGTCTGGAAAACCAGCATGAGAAAACAAACTCAATTTGAATTATTAACTTTATCAAAATCCTTTGAAAAACAAAGGTATCTCATAAGGCCGTGTCACACATAAACACGACGGGTTTTTCCCTTACGATAACCAAAACATTTTATAGAAAATCCAGTGATATTATAATAGTGTCTAAATACAAATACTTATTCAAATAGCCGAAATTGTTACATTAATTAAATTTCAGCATACTAGGCTCTACAAACAAAACCGTAAAGGTTCGTATTGGAGAATGGATCCCATACAATGACTGGGCTACTGTGGTACCGTCCATAACAATACACCTATAGAAAAATGTACTGAGGACCTCGCCGGGATCCCCTGCTACACAAGACCGGCCTCCCTCTAACTTGGATAGGACCGAATATGTTATCATCTTGGGTGTTCCCACCCTTAAAAAAAATCAAGCGCTCCCTTTTTCATGCATAACCATATCCATAATTTATATATATATTTCCGAAGGTATCTAGAAAAGTGATAACATACCCTTATTGGGTGCGACCCACTTAGCCTTGCTGCATCTCCCCTGTTTTAGTCATTCTCGATTGATGAGACTTGAGGGTAAACGTTACCTTTCAAGAACAATTCCACTTGGAATGCTCCTCTTCCTCCAATGACAATGTTCTGATAGCATTCGTCCATACAAGTTGTCCTGGGTTTGGACTAACCGAATCACCATCTTCACTATCTTTACGATATCCAATCGTAACGTTCAAACCGGATCGAAGTGGTTTTCAGATAATTAAATCCGATCCCGGTCTCTTTGAAACGATTAACAAAATTGGCCAATATTTGATAGTCGGTTATTTAACTATCAAATAACATCCATAAGCAGTCACTAGGCCCATACTATAATTTTCTTCCAAATTATTCATTTCAAAATACCTTTACAAAGGTATATTTTCAAGTTCCTTTCCATATTCCAATATTTGAAAATGATTTCAAATACTTAAATCCATAACAGGATATTCCCAAACCATTTCAACACTTAGAAAATATTTCCAAATTTCCATTTTAATACTTAGGAAAACATTACAAGTCTTATTTGCCAAAATCATTTCAAATATCAACGCTTCAGAGAATATTTCTAAACTTATCTCATAAGTCTCCGGAATCATTAATAAATTTCCTTTAACAATTTCCAAAACCCAATATACTTATTTATAACCCCATTAAACAATTTATAACTTCTTTTATGAATTCAGATTTCATTTTCGAAGTCCCCATATTCAACATTTTGAAATTACATTTCCTCCAAATCCCTTATAAAATTCTCTCCTCAAAATCATATCCATTTATAAGCCCCATTTACGAATCTCGAGAGAGTTTATAAATAAAATTTTCAATCACTTCAAAACTCTATATACATATAACAAGTACTTAAAGGAATAATAATTTATTTTTAAAACAAGTTTAAGTAGTCATTTAAAAATATCGAAACCATTTTTATAAACATCAATAAAATCAATTTCAAAGCTGATTTTTAATATTAGAATTTATTAAAAATAAATATTAAGTATTTGAGAAATTCACTTTTCGATGTACTTTAATTCTCCAAGTTCAAAATTTCATAGTTTGATATATAACATTTTCCTTTTAAAAACAAACTTAATTTCTTAAAATTAAAGATATATATTTTTTAATTTAAATAATCAATTCAATTTATAAATCCCTCTCGATTAACCACACATCGATCCCATTCCGATTTTTCTAACCATCCTCACTTTTCAGAAATTGAATTCACTATTTTTCCCAAAATTTATTTTTCATATCTCGATATAAATTCACCCTATGAAATTATATTCCAATTTATCAATTAATTTTCATTTTTCCCTTGTTTATAAACATCGTTTATAAATTTATAACTCCTTTGAGTTTCACTTGTTAATAAAACTAATTCCATTTATAAAATCTCATTTTATAACTCCATTTCTTAAAAAAATTCCACATATTTCACAAATCTATTTAAAATATCGATTTCAACTCATTTTCATATTTTCATAATATCATTTTTTTAAAATCCTTTATATGAATATTATTTTAAAATTCTCTATTTTAGATATTTTTACGAGTAGTTAAATGCTAACCAAAATCAATTATTGTTTTTATCCAAATCAATTTGTTAAAAATAATCCAAATTTTGATATATATATATATATATATATATATTTATATTCAAAATCTCCTTTTAATTTCTTAATATTCAAAAATAATATTTATGGAATTTAAAATATCAAAATTCAACCCAGTGCTACTATACCATCCAATAATTCACATCATAGTAATAATCTATAACGGATCATTCTAACACATCATATATTACTATATATGAAAAACAATCAATATAAATTTTGGAGGAATCCAATTGGATCCCTCCAACCTGTTTCCCTACATCCACAGATGTTAATGCAACATAAAAATACCAATCTCACTTCGAGGGGGATATCAAGGTATATAGGGTCATCTGCTATTATACGAAGCGTATAGGGTCTCATCCGCTCCAATAGGCGGGAAATATATTCAACTACTAATATATATACTACTATATATATATAATAAACATTCAGCTGTTAATAATTAAAAATTCAATCAGGCATCCAATAATTAATTTTAATCATTTAAAATAAATTGCAGTAATACAAATGAGTGAGAATTTCACACCTTGACTTTTATTTGCAAACCATTCCAATTTTATTTTGTATCCTACATCATTTCGAATCCAACGTCATAGATTTTGTGATTTATGAACCTCCCATTCAAAAGTTATACGATTTTTTTAAACATTTGAATATAAACAATAAAAATTAAATTTTCACTTAATTATCATTATTATTGTTAATTACCTTAATTACTGAACAGCCTCTCTACAGCGTTCCACGCATCGCAACTCCTTCTCTGCTACTTCAGAATGCCATGACCGACTGCTTTCACTCAATAAAGATCATCGAGCTCCACCTTGTTCGACCCGAAGAAAATAATGCTTCTTCCCCCAATTCGATCGAGCACGAGAGCAACCAACAGCCTTTCACGCGATTTTTTTTCTTTCCCAAAGAACTCGATCGCGCCTTCCATAACTCCACTCGCATGCCTGCAGTCACCGCTGCCCTCCATTGCGCTCGCCGTCACAACCTGCCTCCTTCGATCGCCACTTTCGTCGCTGTCAAAGTTCGCGCCTAAAATGCCTGCTGCCGCCGTGAAACCCACGCGACCATAGACCGACGTCGCTCTCCCTTCGTTCGATGTTGCCTCCTATCGACTCGCACAGCCTTGCCCTCTACCGCATTGATGTCATCAGGTCGCCATCGAATCGCGAGCACTCGTCCCTTTTTCTTTTGTTTTTTTTTATTCGCGATTTTAATCCTTTTTTTATATCGAACGAATTTGATTTTGTTTAACTGTTTATTCGATTTGAAAATGAAGAGAAAGGGGAGGGACGTGATTTTGAACAGAAAGGATTGAAAGGAATCTTGATTTAAACGAGAAAAGAAAGGATAGGTCGGCTTTGAATAGGATGGCTCAACTGTTCATTGATTTTACTTTTATTATTATTATTTTCAAAATATCTCGGATCACATACCGTGAAATATCAATCTCCTATTGAAGTGTGCCTCCTGGTGTTTAAAATGTTATACCTCTATTTCGGACCCAATGGAACAAGTCTCGAATCCCAATTCGAACGTATGGAGAAGATAGCATTTTAAATCGACAATCTAAATTAAATTCTATTAAATTATTTCTAGGCGTTTTTAGATCGTACAACCACGCGGTAAATCCAAATCCTACGGAATTTGAAATCCGATAATAATACACTATTATGGATCCAATGGAATAGGTTTCGTCGAATTCCAAGATTGTCCCTTGGATCGCTATATTAACGCGTCAATTAAATCGACGATTCCAAAAATTTATGAAATCACTTGAAATTTTCAGTTTTGAAATCTTACTAACTAAATTAAAATTCCAAATTCAATATTTAAAACCATTTAAATATTCAAAATCAAACGACAAAAAATCCAGGCCGTTACATTTATACACACCAATCCATATTTATAGTGTGTTTAATATATAAATTTATATTAATCCTCTAAAAATTAAGACTAACCAATCAATCTTAGACTTCCATGGGAACTTCTGCCCAACTAATAGAACTGAAAATTGGATTCGCTTTTATGTCATTTCAGTCTTCGTCGTTTTTGTTGATGGTACAATCAGGATTACTGGTTGGTTTATCTTTGATAAGGGAGGAAATCATCCACTGAATGACGTCAAGATGCTTTTATTATTCTTTCATTATCTGCATTCGACTCAATTCTAAGTGTCTTTGATTTCTAAGGATAAAAGTAAGGATATTATGAACGATTGTAGAGTTTATTCAATATTTTCATACAGTTTTTGGTATGGAGAAGCCATTTTTGAAAAAGATAAGTTTAAAAGTAAAAAGAGAGAAGAAAGATAATAAAAATGATGTTTTTCTAGAGTCAATATGTCTATATAGGGGTGATAAGTCGTTTGAAATGAATAGGTGTTTGGTAGTTATTTTATTTTGAATTTTTTAAAAAAATTTGAAATCTGCATGTTGTATGTCGACATATAGGGTAGACATATGTCAAAATTGTATCATAATTTTCAAAAACATCTTATTTTGTTATACTATTGTAATTGGCCTATACTATTGCACTTGAATGACTTTCCAGAGACTAATAACAATGTATAACAGCTGGAAATAAGATTTCATTGGTAATAAAATAGAAGTACATGGAATTCAAACATAAACCATACATAGATTAAAAACTAGAACAATCCAAACTAAAAGCTAGAAAGGCATAGAAACACAACTAGGAAAAAGTAGATGAAGATGAAACTTTTCCACTAATCTTTCGAATGATCTTTCTAAACTATTTATTTATTTTGTTGGAAAGAGAAGTGAACGCCTTAGAAAATGATCTCTTAAACTTCTTTTGGTTGAAAAAAATCTTCTCTTGATTTTTGAGAAGATATTTGTTGGATAGATGAGATGGCATTTCGATACTTTCCAACGAAGTATCTTCCTCTACTTCCATTTCTTCTCATTCTTCTTCTTCCTCCTCTTCTCTAATCTCAAACTGCTCCTCCCAAGCCAATCTTTCTTCCTTTTCCGCAAGTGTTTCATAAGGCTCAAGTATGATTGAAATTTGCATAAGAGAGATGTTGGCCTTGTCAAAAAGTTTTCGAGGAATGTTCCTCTCCTTTTAGGTCAATACCAAAATATACGAATACCCAAATAAGATAAACATCATGAAAGAGTATGTTTTCATGCCTAGAGAGATTCTTAGGAAAGAATTCATTCGAATTAACTTGTGACCAATTTATATTGCAATGACCATAAATGACAAAAAATGCTTTGAAAACTTTTTAAGTCGAGTTATTATAATTTCCCCTCCTTGGAGTTATGCTTTGTTGCAAAAGAAGACTTAAAATTCTTGCTTTAGGACACAAATTTTATTTTTGAACTCAAAACCATCATCTTTCAATAATGTCATGAAGAACTTCGTGATTTTGAATATTAATTTTAAAATGTGAAAGGTCCATTCCATTATATTTGCATACGAGAATGTTGCCTAAAATCTTACGATTTAAAATAACTTGAGTGCCTTTAGCACTACTCCAAATTTCACCTTCATTCTATTTATAAAACTTTTCTTTCAAATTCAAACAAAATTCGAAACACATATGAAATCATTTTGGGAATCATCAACTAAAATAAGAATTCCATTTTGCACATAAAGATCATGAAGATCATATGTAGGACAATCATCGAAAATGGCGAATTTTCTGGCTGAGACTTTTCCAAAAGACATATTCCATATAGGCTTGTGTGGCTTCTTTCTTAAGAAAAAGAAAGCCTTTTGTTTTATTAGAAAGCGTCATGGTTGATGGAGTTTTGCTTGAGAAAGCCATTGAAGAATAGTTTGAAGAGATAAGAGAGATAATGAATTTTTAATTTTGAAAATAAGAATGAAATGAATGGATGGAGATGTATAATTAAATAAAGAATAAATGGACATGTTCTATGGTCAAGGGACACCTTTTCAGAACATTGGGGTTGGTGAAAAGGTAGAGGGAATTTCAAATTTTAAATTTAAAATGGAAATTCTAATTCTAGGAGCATATGTTGACATATGCATAGTGGGTATGTTGACATACAACAGACGAATTTCAAAAAAAAGGAATTGAACAAATTATTCTTATTTACCTATATATGTGTATATATAATTATCCTATAAATATTAATAATATATATACACTCAGTAAATATATTTTTTAAAATTATTTTATATATATAGTTTTTATGTTATCAATATTATATTCTTATAAAAATATAAAATATTTAATGTTAACATACACACACGCGCACACACTATATTCATTCATTGTTATTATTAGTATATATAGGTTATTCTTAACAATCAAAAGCAATCAAAAATTCCCTTCAAAAATTCAAAATTTAAATTTTAAATGTGTACCTATTTTTGATCCATTTCTTTGGACTTTTTGAATTTATTATTGCCAGAAGCACATATTGGCATTTTCCATATCTACTTCATTATCACTTGAGGAAGTATCTGAATCGTGTAGTGTTGTGGTACAAGTCCTTCTATGTTTTCAAAACGAATCAGTATTTGATGATTTTTTCGGTTTCTCCGACTGTGAACAGTCTCTCTGCATATGGCTAAGTTCCTTGCAGTCAAAACATCCAACATCATTTCCACCTCTTGGATTTTTGTTACCATTTCTCCTAAGATTATTCATCTTTCTATATTTCTGAAATTTTCTGAAATTTCTGATTAAGAAGGAAATTTCTTCATCATCATCGTTGTCAGAATCGTTATGGCGTTGAAAGCGGTGGATTTCTTCTCTATTGCCTTGCTTTCTCTCCTGCCCAACTGTGACGACCCGGAATTTTTTAACATTTGAAATTTGAATATTTAATTGGTTTTAAATATTTAAAAGTTAATGTTTAACTTGAATTTCAAATATCACTAATTATGGGATAATTTAGTTATTGGATTTTATAATTGGAAAATTGGGTAAAATAGTGAATCATGATTTTCAAGCTTGTTAAAAATAATTTGAAGGTTTATAAAATTTATATAAATGTTACTGAAGGTAATAGAACTTTTGAAATTGAATCTTAGGTGATTTGTTCAGTTTTGAAAATATATCATTTAAATTAATATTTAAAATTAGCCTTCCAAGGCACAGTCTCGGATTTCGACGAAACCAGTTCCATTGGATCTGTAATATTGTATTATTATTCAGTTTCAATTTTCATTACGTTTGGAGTTGTCGTGTGATCGTACGATAGGTAGACGCGCTGGAATTTATATCGAAAATTCAATATAATAATTGGGTCCAAAAGCTATCTTCTCCATACGATCGAATTTGGACTCAAAACCTTTTCCATTGCGTTCGGAATAGGGGTATAACATTATAAACGCCAAGCGGCACGCTTCGATAGGGGTTTGGAATTTTAGACTGTGTAGATCGAGATGATTTAAATTTGAATTTAAATTTAAAATATAAATATAAATAATAATTTCTTTGAAACTCTGTAGAAAGTGCAGACACGTAAAGAATTTTAAACACGTGTTCTCTCTAGTTCAACACGCGTCTCCTTCTTTCTTTAAAAATTTAGCCGAGCTCCTCAAAAAGAAAAGCTCAGAAAATTTTAATTCACTTTCTCTTCCTTCGTTCGTTCTTTAACTACTCAACCAAATCATGCCCTCAATTTAAAAGTTCAATTCGAACCAGATTTACCACTTGAAAACTCCAAACGAAAATCAAAAGCAGTTCGTATTCAACTCAGGTAAATTTCCCTCTCTTTCAATTCTAATCGAGCACGAAAAAGAAAAACCCAATTCAAATCAAAATCAGTCGATTCATGATTGAATGTGGCGGCTCCGTAGGCAGAACTCGAGCAGAGGCAACGTGATGGTTTCGAGCGGCGTCAGGGCTCAGCGACTTGCATGGTTTTGGCGTTCGCTGATGGAAGGCGTGAGGTCGCGGGGGAAATCAAAATTGACTACAATATAGTCACGGAGGATGGTGGCTCGCGATGTGATAGCCGCGAGGGTGGAAGGCGCGTGTGGCTTTGGGTCGTGGTGGTGACGAGAGGTTGGCACTCTTGCGTGAGGCAGTAGGTATGGCAGTTTTTGGTGTTTAATTCAATTAAAAAAAATGTTTAAATTAGGCAGATTACAGTAAGGCCAAGTTTATATATAGGCTAGAAAGGAATTTTATTTCTTAGAATTTAGTGTATATATATAAGTAAACAGAAAATATATATAAGATTTTGGGGAAATGGGGATTTAAAATGTTTGAAGAGTTTATAAAAGTTAGGTTTTTTAAAATCTATAATTTATTTTTATAAGTATATATGTAGTTTAAAAAGAAATTAAAGATACATATGTGTTTAAAGGAAAATTTGTTTAACTAAATTATTAGTTTAAAATTAAATTAAATTGAGTAAAAAGGTAATTGACTATTCGATTTTTTCAAATGTTAATAAACTGTATAATGTTTATACAAGGTCTAAAATCATGAAGAGACAAGCCAGTTTGGATCGGATTGCAAATTAAAGGTCAAAGGTGAGTTAATCTAACTCATTTGGATTATTGGTTAATTTAAATTGTTAAATTTAAATTATTGATTGAATGATTGAATTGACTGGATGTGATATTATATATAATAGTATATATATATTGGAGTGATTGATTTCCCACATTTTATAGCGGATGAGACCCTATGCGCCCTGCATAATAGCGGATGACCCTTTATATCGCGATATCCCCCTCGAAGTGGGATTGGTATTATTATATTGTGCTTACATCTATGGATGCAGGGAGACAGGTTGGAGGGATCCAACTGGATTCCTCACAATGTTGAATTTATTTCATATTCTGTGATATGATTTATTTGATAATCTGTGATGATTATATTGATTATATTGGTAATGGAAATTATTGAATGCTATGGTTTGGCTGAATATATTTGGATGTTTTGAAGATATGAAAAATATAAAAGATTGATTTTGAAAAGTGATATAAGAGAGAAATATTAAGTAAAATAATTCTAGATAAATTAATAAATGAATTCGAAAAGAATAAAGGTTTGATTTTAAATGCTATTAAATAAATACTGGGTATGGAAAAGAAAATTATAGAGATTTTAAATAAATGAAATTAAAGGAGTTTTGGAGACTTAAGTGATATTGCTTAAGAATTAAAGGATTTTATTTTAAATTTTAAAATTTAAAATGATTGGGAAGAATTAAAAGGGAGAATTTTGAATAAAGAATGAAATGGATATTTTTAGTTAAAATAAGATTTTGAATCATAAATAAAGAAGTGAGTTTGGAATTAATTGATTTGAAATAAATTTGAATAAGTAAAGGAGTAATTTTTAAATGGAGTAAATTTTGGAAATCGATTTGGAAATTGATTTAGTGTTTGAAAATGTGTTTTAAAAGGAGAATGAGACTATGGAATTTATAAAATTGGCTTATAAAGTGAAATAAGATATCAGTGGATATTTGGAAATATAAATTCACGGTGGGAATTTATAAAGGAATGGGTAATTTGTTTTAAAAATAAAATAGTGGTTTATATTTAAAGGTGTGGAAAGGAAAGTGTATTTCCTTGGGAAGCCAAGTATATTTTCAAAGAAAGATTTCCAAGTATATGTTAGAGTTTAAAAGTGGTTTTAAAAGAATGTTTTAGGGAAATTTTATTGTTTTGAATTGTTTTAGAATTTTAAAGTAGATATCTATTTAAATAAATTTTAGTAGTAATTATTTTAAAGGTTTTAACTAGTATTATCAATTAAAGATAATTATTTAATATTTATACCTTATAGAATAACTTTTATTTTTAAAAAACAGTTTTGGCTTAAGTTTACATAAGAAGTTATTACTAAGTTTCATAACTAGTATTTTAAATAAAGTGTTTTAAGTAGTTTTTATATTAAATGTTTTAAAGTATATATTTTGGATAAAGTGATTTAAATTATTTTAAAATCTAAGTATTAAGACTTGGTGAATTTCAGTGGAAATAAACAATATTTGGAAATTTATTCCGCGAGAGAAAAGTGATTTAAAAACTGTTTTCAAAGGGTTGAAGTGTAGAAAAATATCTTGTGAAGATATTTTGAAATAAATAATAATTTGGGAAATTATTAATATCTGATGATTGTTTGTGGATGTTATTTGATAGTTAAATAACCGACTATCAATATTGGTCAATGCGCTGATCGTTTCGAAGAGACAGGGATCGAGATTAATTTCCCGAAAACCACTTCGATCCGGTTTGAACGTTTTCATGAGGAAGACAAGAGCTTGGAGTCGATGATGGAGCAGTAAAGTGCAAGGGCTAATCGCTACTAATCTTGAGGGTGATTCCAAAAAGGATGTAGTAGGAGTAGTGCCTTCGGTTCCATTCGGACACGGAACGGACTTGTATGGATGAATGCTTTTAGAACATCGTCAGGAGGACGATGAGCATTCTAAGTGAGATGTGTTCTAAAAAGGTAATGCATAGCCTCGAGCCTTATCAACCGGGAAAGGGTAAAATAGGGGAGGTGCACGCAAGGCTAAGTGGCTAGCAACAAATTAAGGTAAGGCCATCCCTGTTTAGAGGTTCCTTTATTCGGCTTAGTGGGTGGTTGCTGATCCAAACCGCGGGGTGATCTTATTCGGACTATCCAGTAAGGAGTAGCTCCGGTCTTGTGTAGTAGGGGACTAGGGTGGATTCTCGGTACGGTGATCTAGACCATGTACTGTGACGGGCGGTACCCCAGTAGCCCTGCCATTGTATGGAAATTCATTCTCCCTACGTGATTTTACGGTTTTGATTGTAGAGCCAAGTATTGCTGGAATTTAATAATGGTAACAATTTCAGCTATTTGGATAAGTATTTGTACTTAGACACTATTATAATAATAGAGCATTTTTATAAGAAATGTTTTGGTTATCGTAAGGTAAAAACCCAACATGTTTATTTGTAGCGTGGTCTTACGAGATACCTTTGATTTCAAAGGATTTTGAAACTTTAATAATCCAACTGAGTGTGTTTTCTCACGCTGGTTTTCCAGACTGACTCGGGTGTTATTTTACTATAATGCTCGGGCCAGACCGAGTATTATAGAGTACAGATTTTGGGATGGACTGCTGTGGAGCTCAGGAGACGAGCTGGATGACGAGGCATATTTCCATAAATTTATATTTCCGCTATGTAGTGAAAGCTGTATATTCAGCTTTGGGAGGACAAGATATTTTAACTGTCCTGAATTGTGTTGTTGATTTGTATTCTACTCTGATGAGGTAATGTATAAACATATATAGTTCTTTTTGTTTAAAGATCAGTCATTTATCTATTATATATTGATATTGTTTTCTATTCTTCTTCTACCTCCTTCTTCTTTAACCCTAATGATTCAGTTTTCCGGCATCTGATTGTTTGGCATTTGATACAGTGGACGTATTGATGTCGATTTTCGAGCATCGAAATATCGGGTCGTTACAGTTGGTATCAGAGCTGAAGGTTAAGCGAGAACCTTGGCTCTGGTGGGAATTACTCATTAAAAATAGAGTCTGTAGTACCTAGAATGAGTTTGAGTGTATTAATAGATATGAGCGCATATTTGTTAGGGAATATAAAAATTGTTTTTATATTGTGTTGACTTATCGTGTAACGACCCGACTTTCCAGACCCGAAAAATCGAACCATTTTAGTTAAGAAGAAGAGGTAGAAGAAGAAAAATAGAAAACAACATCAGAATCTAACCATCGCAGCGGAATAAAATATAATATATATTAACAGATCTTTACACAAATCAAAACTATATCAGTTTTATATAATATAGCATCAGAGTATACACCAGAGAACACATAACATACAACTGGACAATAACCATATCATGTCCTCAATACAACAGAGTACAGCAATCAACACAGTGGAATATATATATATAAACAAGTACGGGAGATACGTCTCGCCATCCAGCTCATCTCCTGAGATCCACAGCATCATATCCTGTAACCTATAATACTCGGTCTGACCCGAGCATCATATAAAACAATACCCGAGTCAGTCTGGAAAACCAGCGTGAGAAAATCACACTCAAATTGATTATTAAAGTTTCAAAATCCTTTGAAAACAAAAGCATCTCGTAAGACCACGCCACAAATAAACATGTCGGGTTTTTACCTTACGATAGCTAAAACACTTTTTATCAAAATCCTCTGATATTATAATAGTGTCTATTCACAAATACTTATTAAAATAGCCAAAATTGTTACATCTATTAAATTCCGGCATACTAGCCACAAAGTGGGTAATACAAACAAAACTCGTACAAGGCACGTAGGGAGAATGGATTTCCAACGAATGACTAGGCACTGGGGTACCACCTGTCACAGTACGTGGCCTAGATCACAGTACCGAGGAGTACGCCCGCTCCCCTGCAACACAAGGCCGGAATCATCCCTTACTGGATAATTCCAAATAAAATCACCCCACGGTTGGGATCAGCAACCGCAACACTAAGCCGAAATAAAGGGACATCTAGACAGGGATGACCTTACTCTCAAGTGGGTGCTACCCACGAAGCCTTGCTGCATAACCCCTGATTTTCAGTCATTCCCGGTTGATGAGGCTTGAGGCTAAACGATACCTTTTCAGAACAAATCCCTTAGAATGCCCATCGTCCACCTGACGATGTCACGAAAGCATTCGTCCATATAAGTCCGTCCCGGGTTCGAACGGAACCGAAGGCACTATTCCTACTACATCCATTTTGGAAATATCCTCAGGATTAGTAGCGACTAGCCCTTGCACTTCACTGCTCCATCTTCGACTCTGAACACGTTACACGAAACGTACAAACCGAATCGAAGTGGTATTCGAGTCTCCAGACCTAGAATCCCGGTATACGGAAACTCGATCCCGGTCTCTTCGAAACGATCAGCGCATTTGGCCAATATTGATAGTCGGTTATTTAACTATCAATTAACATCCACAAGCAACCATCACAAAATAAATAATTTCCCACATTATTTATTTGCCCAAATATCTTTCCAAGATATATTTCCAAATTTTCAAAGCTCATTTGAAAACAAATTTCAAACAGTTTCCGCTTACGAAATACATTTCCCAAATAATTATTTCCACTGAATCCCCAAGTACAAAATACTTTTAATTTTAAAATAATTTAAAAACACTTTATTTTAAATATATTTTATAACATTGAAATCAAACTACTTTAATACTTTATCAATATATATATTTTAAGAATATTTAAAATAAAACCACTTTATAAATATAAGCTAACTTCCTCTTTGAAACATAATACCAAATCACTTTTATATACTTACTACAATAATAGATTTTTGAAAATACTTACTCTGGAAATTAACCTTTAGAAATAATCAATTTCCTAAAACATGCCTTTTTAAACAAATTAGAACTTTTAACTTATATTAAAAATTGCTTTGAAACCGTACTTGGCAATCCAAGAAATACACTTCTCTTCACATCCTTTAAAAATAAATCAACATTTATTTTTAAACCAATTCATATTCTTTTATAAATTCCCAACTTGAATTTATATTTTTCTAATATCCACTGATATTCCATTTCACTTTATAAAACCAGTTTATATCTTCAAAATCTCATTTCTCTTTAAAGTTTCAAATCCCAAAGTATTTAAATCAATTAACAATTGATTCTCCAATTTAATTTACTTTGAAATAAATTTCCTTACTTAATCCATTTATTCCCAAATTCATTAACTTCCAGATTTTATTTCTCATTGTGATTTAAAATCTTTAAACTGAACACAAGTTTCAGATTTTACCAAATTCCTTCTTTCTTTTTAATTACATTTAAACATTGAATTAAAATAAATTATTTATTCTTTTAAATAATATCACATAAGTTTTCTTTAAATTCAACATTTCTCTGTTTATTCAAAATTCCTCTTTTCCATATTTAATAGAATTTTGGAAATCACTTTTATTCTTAATCAGATTTATTCTCAAATTTATTCCAAACTCTTTATAATTATTTTACTTAAAAATTTACTCTTTTATTTCTTTTCAAAAATTCCATTCTAGAGATTTTGATAATTCAGCACATCCAAATCGATCCAACCAAACCATAACATCCAATTATCCATATAATTCATCACAGGATATCAAAAATCATATCATAGAATATTTAACAAAATTAAATATTTTGAGGAATCTAGTTGGATCCCTCCAACCTGTTTCCCTGCATCCACAGACGTTAGCACAATACCAATTCCACTTCGAGGTGGAATATCGCGGTATATGGGTTTTTATATAAAATCATCCGCTATTATGCGGCGCATAGGGTCTCATCCGCTATATAAATGCGGGAATATCAACAATTCCAATATAGCTATATACTACTATATATATATAGCACATCAATCAATGCAATCATCCAATCAATGATTTAAATTTATCCATTTAAATTTAAATTCAACTGAGTGAGATTAACTCACCTTTGCTTTTATTTGCGGTCCATTCCAATATTGCCTTGGTTTCTTGATTTTTAACCTTGAATAAATATTATATTAATTTTGTTAATATTCGAATAAATCGAACTATTAAATTATCGTTTAACAAATTTAATTTAAACTAATGATTAAATTTTAAACTAATTCCCTTCTAATAAAATATTTTTAGCAACTAAAATAATTAAATAAGTTTATTAAGCAAATCTATATCCATAACACATTATTTTAAAAATAAATTAGTAAATGAAGAATAAGTATATATGTATATAAATATATTCATTGAAGAAAATATACTGTTTATGAATCTTACAGTTTTCCAAAAAATCAACATCTTACAGTTTATGTTCATATACCTTACTGTAATTATTTTTCATCCGTATGCATATTTATTAAAACGAAATTTAATTGGAAAAAGAAAAAAAAATCGAATACCTCACCGATGCCCTCGAGATGGATGAACGAGACGACCCAAAATCGATCACCGAGCCACCAGCCTATACGAGACCGCATCTTCAAGTCGCGAGCCTCTTTCAACACCCAGCTCCACCTTTGGTCGCCACTGCAACACTAAGACCTATCGAGCTTGTCGCCTTCACCTTGCCGCTGTTCGACTCCCACGGCATCGCCTCCATCCTCTCACTCACGCAATCGCGCTACCAGAATTCGCGAATCCCCAAATTGAGCACTTCAACTCACGAGCAAACCCTTTTGAGCAACGCCTGAAGCTCGTTCGACTCGCAACCCTCAACGAATGGTGCGTCGCTTCCCTCTAAGCTTCGAGCCGAACGACGAGAAGGGTTTCGAATAGGCGATGTACCAATGACGAGATCCCTCTTCTAGAACGAACGAAAACGACTTCAATTCGATTTTAAATTTTACTGAGGAAGAGGTTTCGACGCTCTTTGATTTCGGAAATAAAAGGTGGAAAATTTTGAAAATGATAACTGGAGGAAGAAGTTTTCATTTCGGCCATTGAAAAAAAAAAGCGACATGATTTGGATCTATATGGAAAATAAAGGAGGGGCATTGATTTATTCTCGATTTTGAACTGAGAGGATAAGGGTCTCGTGTTCGAAAAGAAACAGGATAAGGGATGGTGTGTTCGAGAAGGCAAAGGAAGCGTGTTGAAGACGCCTTGCTACAGTGTTCACTTATATTTAAAATTCAACTTCGAATCGATTATTATCAATTAAATTTTTAGCGCGTTTGTATATCGTACATTCACACACTAACTCCGATCAATACGAAATCTGAAATCCGATAATAATTCAATATTATGGATCCCATGGAACTGGTTTCGTCGAAATCCGAGACTGTGCCTCGGACGGCTATTTTAAAATTCAATTTAAACGATATAATTTCAAAACTAAACAAAACAGTTTGAAATTATATGCTGAAGCTTCTATTATCTTCAGTATTATCATTACGAATTTTAAAAGCTTTTGAAATATTTTTAATTAGCTTAGAATACCAGATTTACTACTATTTTATCGAACTTCAAATAATTTAATTTAATAATTAAATCACCCAATAAACAGCGATATTTGAAATTTAAGTTTATAATTAATCTCTGAATATTTAAAATTAATTAAATATTCCAATTTCAAATGCTCAAAAATTCCGGGTCGTCACATTCCTCCCCCCTTAAAAGAATTTCGTCCCCGAAATTACTAGTTAGGAAGAATGATTCAATCCCCATTAACTATTTCCTTAACCCAAATAGTTTTAATCACCTCCCAAAACAAATCCTTTAATAGAGATACATTATCCCTCTTTCTAACCTTTCAAACTTACTCCTAAGTCCCAAACAATATTATCTTTCTTATCAGTTCAAATTTTGAATTATCAAAATTTTCCCAAAATTTTTCTAACTCTCTAAATTTCAGAAAAATTTCGCCAGCGTCTCCTTTGCGCGGCTAGCTCGGTACAACTACAAAATGGCTCTACGGCCTCCCAATCTCACAAAGAAAACAAAAAGCCAAGTGGCTGGATCAAAAACCCAATCAAATTTCATATAGAAATTCAAATACATACCTTTTGTCGGGCCATTAAATTTATCTTCAAAAAAACAAAATCCCAATTTATCCATTGCTTTTATACACCTGTATATCCTACTAAGCAATAACATTCCATCACAATTCCAAAGTCTATTGACTTCTTTACAAAATTTCAATATTTGTTTTACTTAAGTCCGTACGATGCACATATATCATCAGTACGCAATATCACATTCGATCGCTCAATCGATCACACAATTTCACTTCCGAACTAGTATCGTCCACCCGACTTCCTAGTGCGGACTCAGATCTGGTTTCTTGATCAGAAACCGTCATTCTCCTTGCATAGCCACAAACTATGATAGAGAATATCCAGAATCAATCAACAATCCATATCCAGGTTCGCCGTTGAAAATCGAGTGAAAAATCCTAATTCGGATCGATAAAACTATCTCGAAATTCTATGTTCGACATCTGGGCCAAATAGCTATGCGAATAAAATAATATACGTACATCTTACGTATAAATTCCAATTGATTACCAATTATATCAATTCTCTTTTATTTACATTCCTTTTTGATTTTTATCCCCTTATTCACAACT
Organism: Allium fistulosum; assembly: GCA_030737815.1. NCBI lineage: Eukaryota > Viridiplantae > Streptophyta > Magnoliopsida > Asparagales > Amaryllidaceae > Allium > Allium fistulosum. Next base: position 95,542,763 of record CM060905.1, read on the forward strand.
ATCCCATTTCACAACTTCAGTTTTAGTCTTCATTCAACTATTCACTTAGTATATATATATATTTTTTCCCAAAATTACTAAGTATATTTCCAATACCAATATTCTTAAGAATTTCATTCTTCAATTCTTAAGTTCAATATAAATTTTCTTATATTTATTTACTACTTCACCACCGAAGTGTATATATTCAAATTGAACTCCCATTTCATATGAATCTCAACTTACTTCAATTTACTACTTCATTTCCAATTTTTTCCTTAAATTCAATTCATCTCCAACTTCCAAAAATTGAATTTTATTTAGCTCGAAAACAGTCCAAGTTAATTCATTCAATAACTATTTCTCAACTTATTTAAACCACTCCTCTGTTTGAGTTCAGTTTCCATTCAACATTTACTTAAGTCAATAACTTAAGTTTATTTTCCATTCAACCAACCCTTTAAAGTTTTATTTCCATCTTTCATTTGATTCTTATTTAATCAAATTCCATCCATTTATTTATTTAATATAAGTGGTTCATTCACTCAATCATTATGAATTTTAATTTCCATACTCAATTCATCTGGAATTATTTTATTAATAACCAGGTCATTTCCAATTTATTTTCACTTATTTGGATTTCATTCGCAATTCAAGCCATCACTATTTTAATCCAATTTCATTAACTCACAATTCAATTTCATTAACTAATTTATCATCAAATTAGTTCCTCCGCTGGTTAAAATTAAATACTTGCTTTTTAATTCCAAATATCACTTCACTTAATTTTCTTAAGTTCAATTTATTCTATAATTCAAGTTTGGATTTATTTAAAAATTAAGATTACTCATCTTAGTCGTTTCCATTTAATAATTACAAATTTCAAATTATAACTCTTAATGGTTCAAAGAAATGAATTCCCCTTTTATGACTTACAATTTCATTTCTATTCATAAGTTTTAACTTACTTAAGATCTAGGACTATTCATTTAAGTCCATTTCCATCTTTACAATCAAATCTCAAATTATTACACTTAAGAACTTAAGAATATGAATTTCTTTACACAATTATAAGCATTTTACATTACCTTTATATCCAATTCAATTCAACTTCAACTTACTTACATTTAATTCAATTTCAATTCTCCATTTTATTTAACTTATCTTAAGTTAAATTCAAATATATTTTATTCACCTTCATATACTCGAATTAAATTTTAATTCTAGGATAAAATTTTATACAAGTTTTACAATTCATTCACCTTCAAGTTCTCTAACTCTTTTATCTACCAACTTATATTACTCATTGAGTTATTTTCATCTCATAATTATAATCCCAGAATTAAACTTTCATTCCCTTCTTATTTCAATCAACTTCATTCTATACTTTATATTGTTGATTCATTTAAATTTCCACATTTATATTTTAAATAGAATTCCCAGAATTCAATTGCCCGGTTTTATTTCAAAACCATTTTGAATCCATAAATAACTCATACACACCTGGTATATCACCTCAAATCCCAATTTCCAAAACAATCTGCTTTTACCAAACAATTTTCCCTTTGAATTTCAAAACCAACCCAGTTCACAATCACTTCCAATTTAAAACAGTTTGGTAGCAATTTCTCTTTGGAAACTCGAAAATAGACATCGATGATGCTGCAGTCATCACCAAAATTATTTTCCAGCGACCGTAAGAGAATTTAATGCTTTAATCACTTTAAAACATTTCAAACATTTTTAAATCCCAAATCCCAACAGATTTCAATTTAATTTCAAAAATATTCATGAAATAATATCACCATTATTTCCCCAAAACCTTTAAAACTATTTTTAAATCCAAAGGAATTTAAACCTTTCCCAAAACTTCAAATTCAAAACCCATTCAACTTTATATCCAAACATTACTCTGGGATTCTATCACATTTTATTTCAAGTTATAAGTCACATTTACAATTTACATTTACAAATTTCATTTGTTTATGAATTTATCTCATTTGATTATAAATCACATTTGTAATTCACATTTGTATATAAAGTTTATCTCAATTTATAATTTTCATTTATAGTCTATATTTCAAATTCCATTTTGTTATATAAATTTATTCTTCAACTTAGGTTATAAGTTTCAATTTCTACTCAATAATGAGACTAACTCATTATTGTCATTTTCTAACAACCAAGCATCCAAATATATAACTATAATAAATTTCCGAATAATTTTTCTTTTATATACAAAATAATTTGGGCAAAATTATTTCATTTACCCTATTTAAAACAATACTGTGTCGAACTGTTCTATTCAAGTGTTTAGAAACCCCTTCGATACAGTTGTCCAAACTGTGCCGACGAAGGTTCATATGCCACTCAATAAATCAACCAACACAATATAAAACCATTTTATATTCACTAACAAATACGCGTTCATATCTATTAGTACTCTCAAAATTCCCACCAGAGCCAAGGTTATCGCCAACCCTCGCTCTGATACCACTTGTAACGACCCGACTTTCCAGACCCGGAAAATCGAACCATTTTAGTTAAGAAGAAGAGGTAGAAGAAGAAAAATAGAAAACAACATCAGAATCTAACCATCGCAGCGGAATAAAATATAATATATATTAACAGATCTTTACACAAATCAAAACTATATCAGTTTTATATAATATAGCATCAGAGTATACACCAGAGAACACATAACATACAACTGGACAATAACCATATCATGTCCTCAATACAACAGAGTACAACAATCAACACAGCGGAATATATATATATATATATAAAGAAGTACGGGAGATACGTCTCGCCATCCAGCTCATCTCCTGAGATCCACAGCATCATATCCTGTAACCTATAATACTCGGTCTGACCCGAGCATCATATAAAACAATACCCGAGTCAGTCTGGAAAACCAGCGTGAGAAAATCACACTCAAATTGATTATTAAAGTTTCAAAATCCTTTGAAAACAAAAGCATCTCGTAAGACCACGCCACAAATAAACATGTCGGGTTTTTACCTTACGATAGCTAAAACACTTTTTATCAAAATCCTCTGATATTATAATAGTGTCTATTCACAAATACTTATTAAAATAGCCGAAATTGTTACATCTATTAAATTCCGGCATACTAGCCACAAAGTGGGTAATACAAACAAAACTCGTACAAGGCACGTAGGGAGAATGGATTTCCAACGAATGACTAGGCACTGGGGTACCACCTGTCACAGTACGTGGCCTAGATCACAGTACCGAGGAGTACGCCCGCTCCCCTGCAACACAAGGCCGGAATCATCCCTTACTGGATAATTCCAAATAAAATCACCCCACGGTTGGGATCAGCAACCGCAACACTAAGCCGAAATAAAGGGACATCTAGACAGGGATGACCTTACTCTCAAGTGGGTGCTACCCACGAAGCCTTGCTGCATAACCCCTGATTTTCAGTCATTCCCGGTTGATGAGGCTTGAGGCTAAACGATACCTTTTCTGAACATATCCCTTAGAATGCCCATCGTACACCTGACGATGTCACGAAAGCATTCGTCCATATAAGTCCGTCCCGGGTTCGAACGGAACCGAAGGCACTATTCCTACTACATCCATTTTGGAAATATCCTCAGGATTAGTAGCGACTAGCCCTTGCACTTCACTGCTCCATCTTCGACTCTGAACACGTTACACGAAACGTACAAACCGAATCGAAGTGGTATTCGAGTCTCCAGACCTAGAATCCCGGTATACGGAAACTCGATCCCGGTCTCTTCGAAACGATCAGCGCATTTGGCCAATATTGATAGTCGGTTATTTAACTATCAATTAACATCCACAAGCAACCATCACAAAATAAATAATTTCCCACATTATTTATTTGCCCAAATATCTTTCCAAGATATATTTCCAAATTTTCAAAGCTCATTTGAAAACAAATTTCAAACAGTTTCCGCTTACGGAATACATTTCCCAAATAATTATTTCCACTGAATCCCCAAGTACAAAATACTTTTACTTTTAAAATAATTTAAAAACACTTTATTTTAAATATATTTTATAACATTGAAATCAAACTACTTTAATACTTTATCAATATATATATTTTAAGAATATTTAAAATAAAACCACTTTATAAATATAAGCTAACTTCCTCTTTGAAACATAATACCAAATCACTTTTATATACTTACTACAATAATAGATTTTTGAAAATACTTACTCTGGAAATTAACCTTTAGAAATAATCAATTTCCTAAAACATGCCTTTTTAAACAAATTAGAACTTTTAACTTATATTAAAAATTGCTTTGAAACCGTACTTGGCAATCCAAGAAATACACTTCTCTTCACATCCTTTAAAAATAAATCAACATTTATTTTTAAACCAATTCATATTCTTTTATAAATTCCCAACTTGGATTTATATTTTTCTAATATCCACTGATATTCCATTTCACTTTATAAAACCAGTTTATATCTTCAAAATCTCATTTCTCTTTAAAGTTTCAAATCCCAAAGTATTTAAATCAATTAACAATTGATTCTCCAATTTAATTTACTTTGAAATAAATTTCCTTACTTAATCCATTTATTCCCAAATTCATTAACTTCCAGATTTTATTTCTCATTATGATTTAAAATCTTTAAACTGAACACAAGTTTCAGATTTTACCAAATTCCTTCTTTCTTTTTAATTACATTTAAACATTGAATTAAAATAAATTATTTATTCTTTTAAATAATATCACATAAGTTTTCTTTAAATTCAACATTTCTCTGTTTATTCAAAATTCCTCTTTTCCATATTTAATAGAATTTTGGAAATCACTTTTATTCTTAATCAGATTTATTCTCAAATTTATTCCAAACTCTTTATAATTATTTTACTTAAAAATTTACTCTTTTATTTCTTTTCAAAAATTCCATTCTAGAGATTTTGATAATTCAACACATCCAAATCGATCCAACCAAACCATAACATCCAATTATCCATATAATTCATCACAGGATATCAAAAATCATATCACAGAATATTTAACAAAATTAAATATTTTGAGGAATCCAGTTGGATCCCTCCAACCTGTTTCCCTGCATCCACAGACGTTAGCACAATACCAATTCCACTTCGAGGTGGAATATCGCGGTATATGGGTTTTTATATAAAATCATCCGCTATTATGCGGCGCATAGGGTCTCATCCGCTATATAAATGCGGGAATATCAACAATTCCAATATAGCTATATACTACTATATATATAGCACATCAATCAATGCAATCATCCAATCAATGATTTAAATTTATCCATTTAAATTTAAATTCAACTGAGTGAGATTAACTCACCTTTGCTTTTATTTGCGGTCCATTCCAATATTGCCTTGGTTTCTTGATTTTTAACCTTGAATAAATATTATATTAATTTTGTTAATATTCGAATAAATCGAACTATTAAATTATCGTTTAACAAATTTAATTTAAACTAATGATTAAATTTTAAACTAATTCCCTTCTAATAAAATATTTTTAGCAACTAAAATAATTAAATAAGTTTATTAAGCAAATCTATATCCATAACACATTATTTTAAAAATAAATTAGTAAATGAAGAATAAGTATATATGTATATAAATATATTCATTGAAGAAAATATACTGTTTATGAATCTTACAGTTTTCCAAAAAATCAACATCTTACAGTTTATGTTCATATACCTTACTGTAATTATTTTTCATCCGTATGCATATTTATTAAAACGAAATTTAATTGGAAAAAGAAAAAAAAATCGAATACCTCACCGATGCCCTCGAGATGGATGAACGAGACGACCCAAAATCGATCACCGAGCCACCAGCCTATACGAGACCGCATCTTCAAGTCGCGAGCCTCTTTCAACACCCAGCTCCACCTTTGGTCGCCACTGCAACACTAAGACCTATCGAGCTTGTCGCCTTCACCTTGCCGCTGTTCGACTCCCACGGCATCGCCTCCATCCTCTCACTCATGCAATCGCGCTACCAGAATTCGCGAATCCCCAAATTGAGCACTTCAACTCACGAGCAAACCTTTTTGTGCAACGCCTGAAGCTCGTTCGACTCGCAACCCTCAACGAATGGTGCGTCGCTTCCCTCTAAGCTTCGAGCCGAACGACGAGAAGGGTTTCGAATAGGCGATGCACCAATGACGAGATCCCTCTTCTAGAACGAACGAAAACGACTTCAATTCGATTTTAAATTTTACTGAGGAAGAGGTTTCGACGCTCTTTGATTTTGGAAATAAAAGATGGAAAATTTTGAAAATGATAACTGGAGGAAGAAGTTTTCATTTCGGCCATTGAAAAAAAAAGCGACATGATTTGGATCTATATGGAAAATAAAGGAGGGGCATTGATTTATTCTCGATTTTGAACTGAGAGGATAAGGGTCTTGTGTTCGAAAAGAAACAGGATAAGGGATGGTGTGTTCGAGAAGGCAAAGGAAGCGTGTTGAAGACGCCTTGCTACAGTGTTCACTTATATTTAAAATTCAACTTCGAATCGATTATTATCAATTAAATTTTTAGCGCGTTTGTATATCGTACATTCACACACTAACTCCGATCAATACGAAATCTGAAATCCGATAATAATTCAATATTACGGATCCCATGGAACTGGTTTCGTCGAAATCCGAGACTGTGCCTCGGACGGCTATTTTAAAATTCAATTTAAACGATATAATTTCAAAACTAAACAAAACAGTTTGAAATTATATGCTGAAGCTTCTATTATCTTCAGTATTATCATTACGAATTTTAAAAGCTTTTGAAATATTTTTAATTAGCTTAGAATACCAGATTTACTACTATTTTATCGAACTTCAAATAATTTAATTTAATAATTAAATCACCCAATAAACAGCGATATTTGAAATTTAAGTTTATAATTAATCTCTGAATATTTAAAATTAATTAAATATTCCAATTTCAAATGCTCAAAAATTCCGGGTCGTCACATATCGGTTGAGTGTTTATGAATTCTAGTCGATATGTGGGACGCCATATCATCGATAGGGGTTTCTAAACTCTTAAACAAGATAAACCGACATAGTATTGTTTTAAAATAAGGTAAATGAAATAATTTTACCCAAATTATTTTTGTATATAGGAGAAATAATTTTCCATAAATTATTATAGTTATATATAGTTGCTTGGTTGTTAGGAAATGATAATATTAAATTATTACCATTGTTGTGTGGAAATTGAACTAGGGATTAAAATTATAACCAAAAGTTAAGAAATAAATTTATATAATAAATGGGATTTGAAATATGAATTATAAATTTGATTTATAATTAAAATGAGATAAAATTCCAGAGTAATATTTGAATATAGATTGGAAGGTTTTGAAGATTGAAAATTAGGAAATTTAATTCATTTTGTGTTTGAAAATGGTTTTCAAAAGTTTTGGAGAAATAATAGTGATATTATTTTGGAAAATTTTTTGAATTGGATTTGAAATCTGGTGAGATTTGAAATTAAAAATATTTGAAAGGGTTTTAAAAAGGTAAAAGCACTAAACTCATTTCGGTCACTGGAAAATAACTTCGGTGATGACTGCAGCATCATCGATGTTCATTTTCGAGTTTCCAGGAGAGGAATTGCTGCCAAATTGTTTTAAATTGGAATTATTTGCAACAGTGGGTTTGGTTTTAAAAATTCAAAGGATAATTTGATATGTAAATGAATTTTGTATATTATAATTAATTTCAAAAATGATTCTGAAATGTTGATTAATTATTAAAAAGACTATGGAATCTTATTTAAAATGTTTATGGAATAAAATTTAACTAAACCAAGTTAAATAAAAAGTGAATTTGAGAAAAGAGCCTAAGTTAATTTAATGAAATGGTCAGTGTAATAAAATTTGTTAAGTTGGAAATAATTTTATGTATGAACAAATGAATTTACATTTGTAAGTAAATGGAAGATTAGTCAAGTTAGACTAAATAAAACAAAGAATTGAAAATAAAATTAGTAAGTAAACTAATTGATTTAAGTGGGTAAGCAAATGAATTTAAATTGAATGCTGGGATGGTATTTAATTTAAATTGTGTAAAGTAAAGTAAAATTGGAGAATTAGTTCGAAATTGACTTAGAATAATAAAGGCTTGGAAATAAAATGTGTTTGAAATATAAATAAATTAGTGAATGGAACTAATTAAAGGAATTGATTAATTGAATATGGTTTGAGATAAAAGTGAATAGAATTCAATATTGAAAAATTGGAAGGTAAAATTGAATTCAGAATGAAATTGAAAATTCAAGTTTAGTATAACTAGATATAAACTAAAGTGGTGAAGTGAAAATAAATATTTAAGTGTGTACAATATTTATATTTAATTTAAGAAGAAATGGTGAAATTCTTAAGTAAATTCGGAATTGAGGAAAATACTAAGTATTTTGATGAAGAGTTAATAAAGATGTGTGAAATGATAAATATGGATAAGTGAATAGAAATCAAAATAAATGTGAATAAAAGAAAATTGATATAGCTAATAATCAATTGAGATAAATACGTAGGATGTACGTATATTACCTTATTCGCATAACGATTCGATCCAGATTCGAGCATAGAATTTCGAGATAGTTATATCGATTCGAGTTGGGATTTTTAACTCGATTTTCAACGGCGAACCCTGGATATGGATTTTTGGTTGATTCTGGATATTCTCTATCATAGTATTTGGCTATGAAAGGAGAATGACGATTTCTGATCAAGAAGCCAGATTTGAGTCCACACTAGGAAGTCGGATGGTCGATACTAGTTCGGAAGTGAAATTGTGTGATCGAGCGAGCGATCGGATTGGGTATTGCGTACGAATGATATGTGTACATCGTACGGACTTGAATGAAATAGATATTGAAATTTTGTAAAGAAATGGATAAAATGATTTTGAATTCGGTGATTAGATATTATTGCTAAGTAGGATATATAGGTATTTTATAAGGAAAGGGGAAATTGATTTTGATTTCAGAAGATAACTTTGAGTTTCCCAACATAAAGGTATGCATTTAAATTGGCATATGAAATTTGATGATTTTTTTGTCTAGCCACTTGGCATTTTGTTTTCTTTTGAAATTTGGGGGCCCGTAGAGGCATTTGGTAGTCGTACCGAGCTCGCCGAGCAAAGGAGATGCTGTCGAAATTTTTCGAAAATTTAGGGAGTTAGAAAATTTTTGAGAAATTTTGATAATTTAAATCTGATTTTAAATTATAATTTGAATGGTTTAGTAAATAATTTTGTTTGGAACCTATGGATGAGTTTAGGAAGTTAGTAAGAGGGATAGTGTGTCGTTAATAAAAGAATTGTTTTGAAAAGTTATTGAAACTGTTTGGTTTTGGAAAATGATGAACGGGTAACGGACCATTCTTCCTAATTAGTAATTTCGGGGACGAAATTCTTTTAAGGGGGAGGAATGTGACGACCCGCAATTTTTGAACATTTGAAATTGGAATATTTAATTGATTTTAAATATTTAAAAGTTAATGTTTAACTAGAATTTCAAATATCACTAATTATGGGATAATTTAGTTATTGGATTTAATAATTGGAAAATTGGGTAAAATAGTGAATCATGATTTTCAAGCTTGTTAAAAATAATTTGAAGGTTTATAAAATTTATATAAATATTACTGAAGGTAATAGAACTTTTGAAATTGAATCTTAGGTGATTTGTTCAGTTTTGAAAACATATCATTTAAATTAATATTTAAAATTAGCCTTCCAAGGCACAGTCTCGGATTTCGACGAAATCAGTTCCATTGGATCCGTAATATTGTATTATTATTCTGTTTCAATTTTCATTATGTTTGGAGTTATCATGTAATCGTACGATAGGTAAACACGCTGAAATTTATATCGAAAATTCAATATAATAACTGGTTCCAAAAGCTATCTTCTCCATACGATCGAATTTGGACCCGAAACCTTTTCCATTGCGTTCGGAATAGGGGTATAACATTATAAACGCCTAGCGCCACGCTTCGATAGGGGTTTGGAATTTTAGACTGTGTAGATCGAGATGATTTAAATTTGAATTTAAATTTAAAATATAAATATAAATAATAATTGCTTTGAAACTCTGTAGCAAGTGCAGACACGTAAAGAATTTTAAACACGTGTTCTCTCTAGTTCAACACGCGTCTACTTCTTTCTTTAAAAATTTAGCCGAGCTCTTCAAAAAGAAAAGCTAAGAAAAATTTAATTCACTTTCTCTTCCTTCGTTCGTTCTTTAACTACTCAACCAAATCATGCCCTCAATTTAAAAGTTCGATTCGAACCAGATTTACCACTTGAAAACTCCAAATGAAAATCAAAAGCAGTTCGTATTCAACTTAGATAAATTGCCCACTCTTTCAATTCTAATCGAGCACGAAAAAAAAAACCCAATTCAAATCAAAATCAGTCGATTCACGATTGAATGTTGCGGCTCTGAAGGCAGAACTCGAGCGGAGGCAACGTGATGGTTTCGAGCGGCGTCAGGGCTCAACGACTTGCGCGGTTTTGGCGTTCGCTGATGGAAGGCGTGAGGTCGCGGGGGAAATCAAAATCGACTTCAATGTAGTCGCGGAGGATAGTGGCTCGCGATGTGATAGCCGCGAGGGTGGAAGGCGCGCGTGACTTTGGGTCGTGGTGGTGACGAGAGGTTGGCACTCTTGCATGAGGCAGTAGGTATGGCAGTTTTTGGTGTTTAATTCAATTAAAAAAAATGTTTAAATTAGGCAGATTACAGTAAGGCCAAGTTTATATATATGCAGTGACTAAAAATGTAAATATAGGCTAAAAAGGAATTTTATTTCTTAGAATTTAGTGTATATATATAGGTAAACAGAAAATATATATAAGATTTTGGAAAATGGGGATTTAAAATGTTTGAAGAGTTTATAAAAGTTAGGTTTTTTAAAATCTATAATTTATTTTTATAAGTATATATTTAGTTCAAAAAGAAATTAAAGATACATATGTGTTTAAAGGAAAATTTGTTTAACTAAATTATTAGTTTAAAATTAAATTAAATTGAGTAAAAAGGTAATTGACTGTTCGATTTTTTCAAATGTTAATAAACTGTAAAATGTTTATACAAGGTCTAAAATCATGAAGAGACAAGCCGGTTTGGATCGGATTGCAAATTAAAGGTCAAAGGTGAGTTAATCTCACTCATTTGGATTATTGGTTAATTAAAATAATTAAATATAAATTATTGATTGAATGATTGAATTGACTGGATGTGATATTATATATAATAGTATATATATAGGAGTGATTGATTTCCCGCATTTTATAGCGGATGAGACACTATGCGCCCCGCATAATAGCGGATGACTCTTTATACCGCGGTATCCCCCTCGAAGTGGGATTGGTATTATTATATTGTGCTTACATCTGTGGATGCAGTGAGACAGGTTGGAGGGATCCAACTGGATTCCTCAAAATGTTGAATTTATTTCATATTCTGTGATATGATTTATTTGATAATATGTGATGATTATATTGATTATATTGGTAATGGAAATTATTGAATGCTATGGTTTGGCTGAATATATTTTGATGTTTTGAAGATATGAAAAATATAAAAGATTTGATTTTGAAAAGAGATATAAGAGAGAAATATTAAGTAAACTAATTCTAGAAAAATTAAAAAATGAATTCGGAAAGAATAAAGGTTTGATTTGAAATGCTATTAAATAAATACTGGGTATGGAAAAGAAAAATATAGAGATTTTAAATAAATGAAATTAAAGGAGTTTTGGAGACTTAAGTGATATTGCTTAAGAATTAAAGGATTTTATTTTAAAATTTAAAATTTAAAATGATTGGGAAGAATTAAAAGGGAGAATTTTGAATAAAGAATGAAATGGATATTTTCAGTTAAAATAAGATTTTGAATCATAAATAAAGAAGTGAGTTTGGAATTAATAGATTTGAAATAAATTTGAATAAGTAAAGGAGTAATTTTTAAATAGAGTAAATTTTGGAAATCGATTTGGAAATTGATTTAGTGTTTGAAAATGTGTATTAAAAGGAGAATGAGATTATGGAATTTATAAAATGGGTTTATAAAGTGAAATAAGATATCAGTGGATATTTGGAAATATAAATTCACGGTGGGAATTTATAAAGGAATGGGTAATTTGTTTTAAAAATAAAATAGTGGTTTATTTTTAAAGGTGTGCAAAGGAAAGTGTATTTCCCTGGGAAGCCAAGTATATTTTCAAAGAAAGATTTCCAAGTATATGTTAGAGTTTAAAAGTGGTTTTAAAAGAATGTTTTAGGGAAATTTTATTGTTTTGAATTATTTTAGAATTTTAAAGTAGACATTTATTTAAATAAATTTTAGTAGTAGTTATTTTAAAGGTTTTAACTAGTATTATCAATTAAAGATAATTATTTAATATTTATACCTTATAGAATAACTTTTATTTTTAAAAAACAGTTTTGGCTTAACTTTACATAAGAAGTTATTACTAAGTTTCATAACTAGTATTTTAAATAAAGTGTTTTAAGTAGTTTTTGTATTAAATGTTTTAAAGTATATATTTTGGATAAAGTGATTTAAATTATTTTAAAATCTAAGTATTAAGACTTGGTGAATTTCAGTGGAAATAAACAATATTTGGAAATTTATTCCGCGAGAGAAAAGTGATTTGAAAACTGTTTTCAAAGGGTTGAAGTGTAGAAAAATATATTGTGAAGATATTTTGAAATAAATAATAATTTGGGAAATTATTAATATCTGATGATTGTTTGTGGATGTTATTTGATAGTTAAATAACCGACTATCAATATTGGCCAATGCGCTGATCGTTTCGAAGAGACCGGGATCGGGATTAATTTCCCGAAAACCACTTTGATCCGGTTTGAACGTTTTCGTGAGGAAGACAAGAGCTTGGAGTCGATGAAGGAGCAATAAAGTGGAAAGGCTAATCGCTACTAATCCTGAGGGTGATTCCAAAATGGATGTAGTAGGAGTAGTGCCTTCGGTTCCGTTCGGACCCGGAACGGACTTGTATGGATGAATGCTTTCAGAACATCGTCAGGAGGACGATGAGCATTCTAAGTGAGATGTGTTCTAAAAAGGTAACGCATAGCCTCGAGCCTCATCAACCGGGAATGGCTAAAACAGGGGAGGTGCACGCAAGGCTAAGTGGCTAGCAACCAATTAGGGTAAGGTCATCCCTGTCTAGAGGTTCCTTTTTTCGGCTTAGTGGGCGGTTGCTGATCCCAACCGTGGGGTGATCTTATTCGGACTATCCAGTAAGGGGTAGCTCCGGTCTTGTGTAGCAGGGGATCATGGTGGATCCTCGGTACGGTGATCTAGACCACGTACTGTGACGGGCGGTACCCCCGTAACCCTGCCATTGAATGGAAATCCATTCTCCCTACGTGCTTTTACGGTTTTGATTGTAGAGCCTAGTATTGCTGGAATTTAATAATGGTAACAATTTCAGCTATTTGAATAAGTATTTATACTTAGACACTATTATAATAACAGAGCATTTTTATAAGAAATGTTTTGGTTATCGTAAGGTAAAAACCCGACATGTTTATTTGTGGCGTGGTCTTACGAGATACCTTTGATCTCAAAGGATTTTGAAACTTTAATAATCCAACTGAGTGTGTTTTCTCACGCTGGTTTTCCAGACTGACTCGGGTGTTATTTTACTATAATGCTCGGGTCAGACCGAGTATTATAGAGTACAGATTTTGGGATGGACTGTTGTGGAGCTCAGGAGACGAGCTGGATGACGAGGCATATTTCCGTAAATTTATATTTCCGCTATGTAGTGAAAGCTGTATATTCAGCTTTGGGAGGACAAGATATTTTAATTGTCCTGAATTGTGTTTTATGATTTGTATTCTACTCTGATAATGTAATGTATAAACAGATATAGTTCTTTTTGTTTAAAGATCAGTCATTTATCTATTATATATTGTTCCGCTGCGATTGTGAGATTCTGATATTGTTTTCTATTCTTCTTCTATCTCCTTCTTCTTTAACCCTAATGATTCAGTTTTCCGGCATCCGATTGTTCGGCATTTGATACAGTGAACGTATTAATGTCGATTTTCGGGCGTCAAAATATCCGGTCGTTACACCAACAATTGTGCTTCAATTGAAATACAATTGCCAACTAACTCTTTAATTTTCAGAGTGCAAATGTCATTTGCCTCTTCAATCGCAAGAGTCTTTTGGTCCCATTCAGAAGTAAGTAAATTAAGGATTTTTCTAACTTGATCCTCTTCTAAAAAACTTTTACCCAATGCAATTAGTAAATGTACTATGTCATGAAATCTACTATGCATATCAGAAATGGACTCATTTGGACTTATTTTAAATAATTGGAACTAACTAGTTAACATAGAAATTTTGGTTTTTTTGACTTTACTAGAGCCCTCATGTGTAACTTATATTGTTCTCCATATTTCATATGCAGACTTACAAATAAACATTCTATTGAATTCATTCCTATCTAATAAACAAAACAAAATATTCATGGCTTTAGAGTTACCATATGCAACTTACTTTTGGTCAGCATTCCATTGTGAAAAGTTAGTCTGGGGCTCAATGTACTCATTCTGTGTGATATTTCAAATGTCTAGACCAACTGACTGTAAATATATTTTCATTCTACGTGACCAATATATGTAATTACTACAATTAAAAAGTGGAGGTCTAGCAGCAGATTGTCCTTCGACAAAGAAGTTACTATTAGTGTTACTAATAGTATTACTACCAGTGTTGTTAGTCATTTAAATTTTCAAAAATCAAAATTATGAATACTCTAAAAACCAATGCTCTAATTCCAAATGTTAGTTTATGGAAGATAGATATTAAGGCAAATTTAACAGTGGAGGGGGCGAATGGTGTTTACTGATTTTTGTGAATCTTTTTAAATTCCTTTAAGATTATAATTGAAAATGCAGAATCAATAATCATAGATGCAAACACAGACTGATATAAACGCAATAAAAGTAAAAAGTAAAAGTTGCAAGATTACACCAGGAATTTTTATACTGGTTCGAAGTTACCCTATATTCATATCCATACAATTTCTTATACATATTTCTTTTCAATATTAAAGTCAATACCATCTCGATTTCAAGACTACGAGACACACCCACCAGATTTTCCAAGCTCCGGGTACACTCACTGGATTTGGACGAGACATCAGCACACCCACTTGGGTTCAAATGGAATACCAAGCACACTCACTTGATTTAGACGGGACACAAGCACACCCACTCCGATTTCAGGGACACCAAGCACACCCAAAAGTATAAGAGTATGATCTAATAGAATTTACAGACTCGGTTTCTTGGTCTTGATTACAAATTATCATATAACCTCTTAAATATCACTTTGGTCTTGTTTTGAGTGATAGAGATGAGAGAGATCATAGAGTAATTGATAGAGAATCAAATCAATAGAATTTGAATTTGATCTGATGGAATTTATGAATATTTTGAGTAGATTTTATTTTAGAAATCAAGAGAGTAAAAGAGGGGAGAAAGAATGAGAAATTAGTTAAAAAAATTCGTCGGTAAAACTTCCTATTTATAGATAAACAATAGTCATGTCCATTTATGAAGAGACGCGACGAAAAACACTTCCATTCAAATTTAATTCTTAAAATTCTTAGCCTATATGCCAACATATGCTATAGGAGTATGCCAACATACCATTTGTATTTTTGAAAACTACTTTATAAGAATTGTTTTGAAAATATTTAGCTTTGTAAAATATTTTGAAACTTTGTACACTCATCTAAACATAGTTTATACGTATCTTAATCATATCAAAACTTAAGAAATCTTTATAAAATTATTTTGAAATATGTTTAGATATATAAAGGATTTAAGTATGAACTTATTTAAAAATAATATATATATATATAACATATAAATGAATATATATTTGAAATCAAAGTTAAAATAAATGCTATAATATACTTGTAAACATTTAAAAGCATAAAACTAAAACTAAAGGTATAACAAAGTATAATAGATTTAAAAGTATATTTAAAAAATAAAATACTTAAAACCATAATTACCCAAAATATAATAAGCTTGTAAACAAAGTCAAAAGTTAGAAAACATTTGAAGGCCATTTTGAAAGATCATTTTGAAAACAGGGATTCTTTAAAATCATTTTTGAAATTCAGAGTATTTGAAAACAATTTAAAACCAGAGAAGAGATTTTAAAAATCTTTTTTGAAAAATGAAGAGAGAGATCAAAGAGGTGCTATCAGGATTTTAATAATAATCTATGACTCTATAACTTATCGAGATATCTTGAATCTTCAATACTTATGAGTCTTCAATCTCTAACTCTTGAATCTCTATATCAGCCTATTGAATTTTCTCTTATTACTATACATTCTTCTTAATCAACACATGGATAATATCTTGCACTATATACTATACATATAACTTGATAAAAACATTAGTATCTATATTTTATATGATGTCATATAGTTGTTGTCATCAAAACTAATGCCTAAGGTACTAACTAATCGAGTTCGCAAAAGCATTTAAACGCCATTTTTTAGAAGCACTTGAATAAAATTGTTAACGAATAAATCCATTAACACTTGGATGAATGTGCAAGGTGGCGTATTCATGGAAGTTGTAAGAATGCCCTTAGCATTTGTGATAAATCATGAATCTGTATGAATTCAAATACATAAGCTCAAAAAAACAAAGTAGACCCATGTTCTTTATCTTCGACGTTGTCGACGCCTCTTTCGTTCTCTTATCTTAATCATTTTCTGTTGTCCTTTTCCTCTCTTAGGAATTATCTGGATAACATTTAGCCCCTCTCCCCTCCCCATATGAAAGAAGCTTTTGAACTTTAGGACAAAAATTCAAGAATTTCTTTGCTATTTTCTGCAAAATACAATGTGAATAATATTTCTTGTTATTAGTACTGGAATCTATATAAAAGTATGTTCAGTAATATCATTATAAGTTCCCGATAATAGAAGTTCAAGAACCCAAAGTCGAAAATAATATAAGTCTAGAAATCCAAATCTGAGAATAATAGAAGTTTAGAGATCATAATTCTGAATTATTGGTAGATTACCAGTAATCCACAACTGCAAATAATAATAGAAGACTGGTGTAACAACCCTGGTTTTAGTGATTACCTGTAAATATTAAATTAAATAAAAAGAGAATATAATTTTGTCTGCTAATGCGTAGAATAGGGCAGGTTAGGAGCGACCATCTATAATCCTGTCTTAAACATCTACTAAATACGTCGATGAATGCTCTATATATATTTTTCTATCTCTCGTGGATCGACATATCCAATAAATGCTTAATACAAAACTATAGGTGGCTAATGGATCTATCAGAACAAAATACAATAGCAGAATGCATATCACATCACAGAACAGTAAACATCCTATATATAAATACATATACACTGATACAATCCCATACAGTACAAAATGATTCACAAAAGTGGTTCAGGGACCACACTATATAGACCTAATCAAAATACATATCAGAGTTAAGCGGAATGAAATATAAACTACACAAAAGCGCTAGGCTGATATCCAAGTGGATGCATCAAAGCTAAGACCCAAACTGATAGCTAACCAGAAACAACTCGGTCTGATCCGAGTATAAAATACACGGGTCAGTCTAGCTAAAACAATCAGTTAATAAGAATAGACGATAATATGAAGCATATAATACAAGGTGATAATTCTTCTCAGATGAGAAGAGATAATAGCAAAGCATGTCCATATCTAAAGTGAATAAATATTACATAAGCATAAAGAACCTCTAAAGAAGTAACTCAAACATAAATCATCAAGTATAATAGTCGCCTCATATCATCGACGATAGCCAAAATTAGCTATAAGGGTTTCTCTAACCTTATCTCTTAAATAGAAGAAAACTCAAATGATAAATCTCAAAATGGAGAAACCTCAAACACAAAATACGCCAAAATGGCAAACTCAGATATCTCCAAAAGGAGAATATAATCTCAATCTCAGAAATAGGACCTAACAGTCCAAACAAAAAGCCCAACAGCTTTAAATAAAATATGGACCCAACAGCCCACTTGTAGCTACAAAAACCCAGATTGGACCCAACAGCCCAATAAAAAGCCCGACAGCTGTAAAATATGAAAGGACCCAACAACCCAATCTATGGCCCAACAGCCTGCCAAGTACCGTGTACTAGAGACCCCCGACCTCTTTTAGGACCCAACAACCCCTAAATAGCTCCTCGGCTATGTATATATATGTGTGTACATGTAACCCAACAGCTCAAATACTGGCATTCACTCGTGAATGTGTCACAAACTCTCAGCTAAGAACCCGAAAAGCGGTAACGTGCGTCACATACCACACGTTCTCACTAAACGGTTTACTAACCGTCAGTCAACGCCACATTGGAAAACTCAAAACTTGTCTCATCTCATCGACAAGTATAAATAAATCTCGGGATGGTTCCTCATGAACCATAAATCTCGAAATAGGAAATCACAAACTCAAAACTTGCCTCATATCATTGGCAAGTATAAAAACATCGTGATGGCTCTCATCGACCCTAACTCCTAGAATAGGAGATCTCAAACCATAAAACTCGCCAAATATTGGCCATCCCAGATAATTCCTATATATAGGAATTATAAAACTCAAAATGCATCATAAAATGGCAAAACAACTTAGAATCGATAACTTCGATCGTACAAGTCCGGAACAAATTTTGAGTTGCTAATACAAAGAGGCCTTAGTCTTTCGAGTCCCTATCCAAGTATGGGCTCGAATTTATCAGTACTCCATATAGAAAGAACCTTAGCTTTGATGCATCTGCTTGGATATCAGCCTAGCACTTTTGTGTAGTTTATATTTCTTTCCGCTTGACTCTGATATGTATTTTGACTAGATGTTTATAGTGTGGTCTCTGAACCACTTTTGTGTATCATTTTCTATTGTATAGGATGTATCAGTGTATATGTATTTATATATATGATGTTTACTGTTCTGTGATGTGATATGCATTCTGTTATTGTATTTTGTTCTGATAGATCCATTAGCCACCTAAAATTTGGTATTAAGCATTTATTGGATATGTCGATCCACGAGAGATAGAAAAAATATAGAACATTCATCGACGTACTCAGTAGATGTTTAAGACAAGATTATAGATGGCCGCTCTTAACCAGCCCTATTCTCCGCATTAGCATATAGAACTACCCAGTAATTCTCTTTGTTATTGTGGGTCTCGGGGTGGGGCGTTACAGCTTGGTTTTGTTTGGGTTGTTAGGTCCTATTTTTGAGATTGAGATTATATTCTCCTTTTGGAGATATCTGAGTTTGTCATCTTGGCGTATTTTGTGTTTGAGGTTTCTCCATTTTAGGATTTATCATTTGAGTTTTCTTCTATTTAAGAGATAAGGTTAAAGAAACCCTTATAGCTAATTTTGGCTATCGTCAAAGATATGAGGCGACTATTATACTTGATGATTTATTTTGAGTAACTTCTTTAGAGGTACTTTATGCTTAAGTGATATTTATTCACATATACACTGATGTTTACTGTACCGTGATTTGATATGCATTATATTATTGTATTTTGTTCTGATAGATCCATTAGCCACCTATAGTTTTGTATTAAGCATTTATTGGATATGTCGATCCATGAGAGATAGAAAAAAAAAATAGAGCATTCATCGACGTATTCAGTAGATGTTTAAGATAAGATTATAGATGGTCGCTCCTAACCAACCCTATTCTTCGCATTAGCAGATAGAATTACCCAGTTTTTCTCTTTGTTATTGTGGGTCTCAGGGTGGGGCATTACAACTAAGGAAAAGAGATGTCTGTACGTTCAAACATTTATCTCTTCTTCTCCAAATAGTCAGTAAGTAAGAAACCACCATTTTCTCAAATCCAAGCTTCTAAATCTTCAAATTATCTTCAACAAGTTGTAAATTTTATCAAATCTAGAGTGAAAATTAAAGGTAATCCATTCCAAAACACTATTATTTCATCAAATCTAGATTTTAGAAGAGATTGTCTGTTAACAGTAAATTTCTTTGTTGCATACTTCTGTTCTTCCTTCTTACAGGTTCTACAAGACCAAATTTGATCAAAGCTTCAATCTTTCAGCTTATAATTCAAGTTTTTGATCTTCATAGCAAGGTGAGTTGAATAATCACAAATTCTAGCTAATTTAAAGTGCAAATAGCTTGAATCTGTACAAAATGTTTCTGTCTGTAATTGTTTTCTGTAGTTTTTTTTTCTCTGTGAAAAGCAATTCTGGGAACCCTTGGTTGCCTTTTGTGCTTTCGTGATTTTTTGCTTTCTACTTCAATTCTAGCTCAAATTTTCTACTTTCTGCTCTGATACCAAGCTGTAACGCCCCATATTTGAAATTCCTTTATTATAGGAAATAAATAAATTTTACATTTCAAAATAATTATTATATAATATTTTAAATTATTTTCAAATATAAAATCTATTTATTTCCTATAATAAAGGAATTTCAAATATGGGGCGTTACAGCTTAAATAACTCACATTATCTAGCTGCTGCAGTGCTCAAAGAGCCAAAATTTGTGAAATATCATAGTTTCTGTTGTTTATTTCTCTCTGTGAAAATATATCTCTGATTGCTACTTTGAACTGCTGTATCTTTCAATTCCGGCAACGAAACGCTGTTGGATTTTCTTCTATTTGTAGTTTATGTGTTATACTTCATGCTTGCAAAATTTGGTTCCAAAACCCATCCATTTGCTATGTTAAAACTTTGCCAGAAAATAAGTGCGTCGTAGGAAAAATTACTGGAACGAATTTCGCGTGAGAAGGCTACATTGGTCGACCGCTAAGTCGACCGTACGGTCGACCTAGGGACAAGAGAGGTCGACCTGGCGGTTGACCTAGGGAGCCTTGTCTCCTTTGTGATTTTTGTGTTGGTTTCTTTTGTTTTTCGATTCGTTTCCAGCTTGTTTACTTAGTATATGCTTCACATTTTCGAGATATTTTTGTGCAGTTTTGATGGCCATGATGCCTATCAATAGACTAGCTAAATTTTGAAGAATTTGAAATTCAATTTTGAGTTGAATTTGAATTGAGTTTGGATTGAATTCGAATTGAATTGGAATTATCGGTTTTGAGTATTTTATTGTTTTTCCTTGATTCGAGCACAGTTTTCTCCAAAACCTTTTTGAAATAATTTGTGAAATAAATGGACAATTCGAAATAATTATTATATAATATTTTAAAATATTTTAAAATATAAAATCTATTTATTTCCTTTAATAAAGGAATTTCAAATATGAGTTTCAATAAGCGTTTTCGAAAAATAGTTTTAAAAGCTAGTTTTCTCTAGTAAATTATTTTAAATATTAATTACACATTTTTGCACTATTCGAACGTATGAGAAACAGGATTAAACGATCTAGTAAAACACGTGGTATGGGACACGTGCGTTCACTGTTTCGGTTAATTCCGGACTTGTACGATCAAAGCTATTAGAGGTTATCGATTCTGAATTGTTTTGCCATTTCATGGCGCATTTTGAGTTTTATAATTCCTATTTATAGAAATTATCTGGGATGGCCAATATTTGGCGAGTTTTATGGTTTGAGATCTCTTATTCTAGGAATTAGGTCGATGAGAGCCATCACGATGTTTTTATACTTGCCAATGATATGAGGCAAGTTTTGAGTTTGTGATTTCCTATTTCGAGATTTATGGTTCATGAGGAACCATCCCGATGCTTGTCGATGAGATGAGACAAGCTTTGAGTTTTCCAATGTGGCGTTGACTAACTGTTAGTAAACCGTTTAGTGAGAACGTGTGGTATGGGACGCACGTTACCGCTTTTCGGGTTCCTAGCTGAGAGTTTGTGACACATTCACGAGTGAATGCCAGTATTTTAGCTGTTGGGTTCTACGTGTACACATATACATACATAGCTGAGGAGCTATTTAGGGGCTGTTGGGTCCTAAAAGATGCCGGGGGTCTCTAGTACACGGTACTTGGCAGGCTGTTGGGCCATAGATTGGGTTGTTGGGTCCTTTCATATTTTATAGCTATCGGGCTTTTTATTGGTCTATTGGGTGCAATCTGGGTTTTTGTAGCTACAAGTGGGCTGTTGGGTCCTTTCTCTTTTTATAGCTATCGGGCTATTATTGGGCTGTTGGGTCCATATTTTATTTATAGTTGTTGGGCTTTTTATTTGGGCTGTTAGGTCCTATTTTTGAGATTTAGATTATATTCTCCTTTTGGAAATATCTGTGTTTGCCAGTTTGGCGTAGTTTGTGTTTGAGGTTTCTCCATTTTGAGATTTATCATTTGAGTTTTCTTCTATTTAAGAAATAAGGTTAGAGAAACCCTTATAGCTAATTTTGGCCATCTTCGATGATATGAGGCGACTATTATACTTGATGATTTATTTTGAGTTACTTCTTTAGAGGTACTTTATGCTTAAGTGATATTTATTCACTTAAGATATGGACATGCTTTTCTATTGCTTCTTCTCATTCGAGAAGAATTATCACCTTGTATTATATGCTTCATATTATCGTCTACTATTATTAACTGATTGTTTTAGCTAGACTGACCCCAGTATTTAATACTCGGGTCAGACCGAGTCGTTTTAGGTTAGCTTTCGGTTATGGGACTTAGTTTTGCTGCTTCTTCTTGAATATCAGCCTAGCACTTTTGTGTAGTTTATATTTCTTTCCGCTTTACTCTGATATGTATTTTGACTAGATGTTTATAGTGTGGTCTCTGAACCACTTTTGTGTATCATTTTGTTTTGTATAGGATGTATCAGTGTATATGTATTTATATATATGATGTTTACTGTTCTGTGATGTGATATGCATTCTGTTATTGTATTTTGTTCTGATAGATCCATTAGCCACCTATAGTTTTGTATTAAGCATTTACTGGATATGTCGATCCACGAGAGATAGAAAAAATATAGAGCATTCATCAACGTATTCGGTAGATTTTTAAGACAAGATTATAGATAGTCGCTCCTAACCAGCCCTATTCTTCGCATTAGCAGATAGAATTACCCAGTAATTCTCTCTGTTATCGTGGATCTCGGGATGGGGCGTTACAACTGGAAATCCATATATAATGATGGAAGCTCAGAAATCATCGTCTGAATATGATAATAGAAAGTTAGAGATTTGGATCAAGAGATAATAATAGAAGTCTAGAAACCCCTTTCTGGAGGTAACAACAGAAGACCAGAAATCTCAAATAATCGAACACTAGAAATCAACATTTGGTAATAATAGAAGACCAGAAATCCATATTTGACAATAATAAAAGAAGTTCGGGAATCACATACGGAAATAATATAAGTCCAGAAGTTCTTACCTGGAATTGATAAAATAAGATCGAAAATCCTTATCTAGTAATAATAAAAGTCCATAAATCCTCTATCTGGATATAATAATAGAAGACTAGATATTCCCCTTTGGCAATAATAAGAGAAGCCAGAAATCATTATCCAGAAGTAATAAGAGAAGTCCAGGAATCATCATCTAGAAACAATAAGAGAAGTCCAAAAATCATCTTTTGGAAATAACAAGAGAAGTCCAGAAATCATCATCTGGATATAATAAAAGGTCTTTTATCTCGTGCCATCCCTCGGGCCTTTTAATGTTTGAATTCTTGATTTTTCCCTACTCTTCAGGCATTGAATGTCAGATGTCTTATTTTTTGATTTGCGTCGAATCCCCCCCTCCGAACATTGAATGTCTTAATCCTTTATTTTATGCAACTCTTTGGGTTTTGGATGTCTTAATCCTTTATTTTGTGCCACTCTTTAGGCTTTGGATGTCTTAATCCTTTGATTTGACCCCTTACCACCACCATCTAAGGTGATGCATCAGGTCATTCGATGCGTTTGGTTAGCTTTCATCAAGTAGGACCAAAGACTTACCCGACCTTCGTCTAGGAGAATCTTCAAACGGGCCTTATAGGCGGGAATGAAGGTTGGTTTGGTGCATTGACCCAACCAACTTAGGCAAGGACCAAAGGCTTACTTCGTCGTCCCTCTAGGAGGTGCTTCAGATGGGCCTGATAGGCAGTAATGAAGGTTGGTCGGTGCTTTGACCCGACCATCTTAGGCAAGGACCAAAGGTTTACTCCATCATTCCTCTAGGAGGTGCCTTGATCTAGCTACATAGGCATGATCAAAGGCTTGTAGATGCTTTAGCCTGGCCATTTATGGTGCGACTAAAAGCTTATTCTGACCTCCCTCTAGAAGGCGCTTTGACCTGGCCATTTTGGCGTGGACAAAGGCTTTCTACCATCTTGGGTAGTTCCATTGTTTAAGGAGAATCTTACTCCCAACCATGTAGGTACACTTGAGAATCTTCTCTTTATTCTTCCACTGTTGGGAAATATGGTCGCAAACATTTGGTATCTCCATTTGTTTATCATGAAAGAACCATATTTATGGTGTTTTAATGATAATAACTATACAAAAATGCTACTAATATGTCTGTTGAGTTATTTCAGATTAAGTAGCTAGTTAGTAATGATAAAATTTACATGAACCACACTGGAACGGTATAAAAGAAAAAAATGGTGGAATTTGAACAGAAGACAACCATAGCAGTCACGGAAGGATTCAATTCTAAATAAAGCAAAAGGAAATGGTAAAAATTTGGAAAAATGTAGGAATTGATCTCTGGCCAATAAGGACGGATGCAACAGCACACTAACCAATCATACCATGCGTGCATTTATTTGAAAGCTAGTTTGCACTATGTTTTATTGTTCGCAACATTTAAAGGGAAGAAATATACACCGATAGTGGGATTCAAACCCAGGCACTGTGTGGAAGAATGCGTGTTCCATCCATCACACTATATGACCTTTCATGTTAATGGGTGCCTGTAATTGCATATGATAAAGTAAAAGAAACAAAGAAAAGAAAAATGAAGGGATGGTGGTACTCAAACCCAACCACCATGGAGAAATGCATGTGGCCTATCCACTACACCACACATGCTTTTGAATGGACACTTGCTAATGGCTCTATTTGACCATTATAAAACAAACAGTTGAAAAATATAATATGATGGGAATCGAACTCAGGTGGCAAAGAATGGAGCACACATCTTTACCAGTACACCATAGTAGCTATTGAAAATGTATAGATAACGTTGGTTCATCAATAGAACATGGAAATTTTAATTGTTAAAAAAATATCAAAAGTGTGATTCTAACCCAGCATACCAATGTGGGAGCGCATAAGCTTTACCATTCTACCACAGAACACTTCTATCTTATTGCTGTCGTTAGTTATATATGACATTTGAAAAAAAGGAAGTGTTCAAGTGTCGTTCAAGCATCCTTTTGAACTATTGCAAACTTTCAACGATCGTACCTTTTCCAAATCAATTTTCCGGAGGATTGCACCTATTTAATGGCTTCCTATCATCTCCAAATCAAACGCACAATCCTATTCTCTCAAACTATTCTCATATTGCTTCCAAACGCTCTAAACCTCCATATTCATTCCAAAAGCAAACTTAGACCAGCGCTTTTTCACTCCACAATTTTTGAATCCGGTCTTAATTCACTTCCTAACCTTTGCACACTTATACTGCATCATTTTTGAAGGTTATAGAAGTTGTCCTCCACTGTGACTAGTCAGTGTATTGAAAACACAATATATAGTCAAATTATTTCTTTATAAAAGAATATATTGAAGTCCTGTTGCGAAGTCCTCAAGCAGTAAGTATTGAAGTCATGTTTGGTTGTTCAGGCGGAGTCTGTAAAGCTGTTGCTCCGGGTGAAGTGAGGGTGTTGATAGTGAAATTCCTAAGAGGTGTTTAGGTACTGAACGTAGGACGGTAGGTCCGAACCAGTATAAAATCGACTGTGTGATCTACTATTTTATTTCCGCTGCATTTGCATTTGTTGGCCATCTTCGATCCTGTGCATAGTGACTAACATATCATATTAGAGTAGTTGGTGGATTTTCGATGATATTATTCCAAATACAAATTTCAGAGTATCCAATTTCCTTTTAGTATAGTCTTTATAGAATTTGTGGTCATTGCATCTCCATATCTTTTGTCAATATTTGTACCCTTATTTGACCATTTAATTCTTAGCTCATTGATTACATTCAAAGATTTCCTCTTATCTTTTATTCCCTTAATAGGATTTAATTTAACTTTGATGAAAGCATTGTTTAATATGCATGGAAAATTCAACTTGTAGTGGCTTGATATGTTCAAAGTATGAATATTAGTTGTCAACCAATGTATTTTTCAATAAGAGTTTGGAAGTTCTTCTTTTAATGAATTCATGCCTTTTGGAGGGTAATTCTCTTTCATTGCACTTTGTGATTTCATTGGTAGTTGACATTTTTTGTCCTTATTGATAAAATCTCATAATTATCCTGGATGCTCTATATCGAAATTATAAGTGTTTTAGAATCCAGATCATGCTATGACAAAGTCATAATCCGAGATATCTTTTACCGATATGTAATTTTAATATCCCTTTTCAGATGATCCGTGCAGATATAGCTAGACCTTGTAGCTTGAGAATTACGATTTTACTTTTGAGTTCTTAGGTTGATTCCTTGTTTTGTCTCGGTGTATTGATCATCCAGTTAATGATTCTTTTTCCTTGGCTCTTCTCGGCTAAGAAGTTTCATGAAAATCCTTTCTTAAATCTTTCTTTGTTTCGAATAAGAGTAACTTCTTTTATGGTTCCTCTTCCTTTTTGGATCAACCATCTGCTTTATCCCCTTTTAGCCATTTGTAATCATAATTCTTGATGAATTATTCAATAGTTGCTTAGAGCATTGTTATGGCTTGGACAGGAGATTCTATTTCTGATGTTCGAAGGAGGCTTTTTATGGTGCTTATATCTTCATAAGAGAAACGTGAACTCCATATAGGGGATTTAATGGTTATGATTTTTGAGTTAATAATTCTTCGAGCAAATGTAGACTCTTCCGATTGGTGTGGTAGTGGCGTAAATGGTCCTTGGTAAAAACGTTTTGGAAAGCATACTTTTCAATAGTTTATATTTTTAGAGATTTCATAAAACAACTTTTTGAAATAGATAGTCACATTAAATAATCGGTATAACTCCTTTGATTTACAAAGAATATTTTTCTCAAAGATTGAAATGGTAAAATCCTTTGAACAAAATTGCTTGTTAATACTGATACCGGTGCATCTAAAATTATACCTTTGCAAGACATAAAATTATACCTTTGCAAGGCATAAAATTATATCTTGTCGGATTTTACTTAGCAAAAAGAAACATCTCAATTATGAGTCTGAAAAGTCATAATTCATGGACTGATAGACTCTATAGACAAAAATATGATCTTCTATAAGAACCTCTTTTGTAAAATGAGGTTTTCTAAAAGGTTATACTATCATATGAAGAATTAGAGCTTCATACATTATGAAATACACTAGTACTAGAACGTCTGAGTTATAGGGATTTGAATATATAAATTATATTATACAGATTTGTACACAAGAAATTAAATATCCAAGACGATATCCATAAGGTCATTGAATTCCTTGGAGTAGCAATGTAACGACCCGTAAATTTCAACTGTTTTAATAACGTGATTAGTTGAAATTTTGTGAAATTTTAAACGATAAAATTTTGAAATAGAAATTTAATATTTGGAATACGTCTAGTTAAACATAGCGACTGGTAAATTTTCGTCCGAAAATATGAAAGTTTATTTCGCGCGAAAATTCACTTCAATTTAATCAGTAAAAAAGCGATGAAAATAAAATGTTTTCGGAACCTAAATATTTTTAAATAGAAAAATTCTAAACCATCTTCTGAGCAAGACGCCATTTTTCGTTTTTCAAAATTCGAACTTCTTTAGCTCCATCGATCTTATTTTTCTGCGTTTTTCTTGCATTTTCCACTAGTAGAAAATTCGAATTTTTATAATTCAATCGTACCACTGATTTCTATATACCGTTTTGATCGTCTCGTCGTGCTGATCTCTACGGTATATTCGATTGTCAAATTCGGAGTTCCGTTGTACGTTGCACTTTGCGTAACGCCTACCGTATCGGTAGCCGGTTACAATCTGCTCTGAGACATTTCGTTATCCTGCGTGTAATCCAATAGCCACTAGCATTTATATCTTCTTGAATTCGTACTTTACTTTTACTATTGACCTTTGGTTATCCAACCTATTCACTTCATTTGGTCTTGACGGCTCATTTCTTTCTTTGGAATCCAACTTTAGCTTTGGGACCTATAGCCTTCCCACTACTTCGTCATTTTAGTAGTTCATACGTTTCTTCTATAAAAAATATACTTGCAGCCTGTTCATTTTCCTCCACCATATTTACATTTCCTGCTCTTCCCCTCTCTTATCTTTCCCTTCCATGTTTGCAACCAACTCCAGCCCATCTCCTTCCACTTCTACCTCGGCCCGCACCACCTCACCATTCACCTCCCTATTGCCGCATGTAGCCACCACCGAGGCTAGGCCTCCAACCTCCCAACCGACAGCACCGCCTCCACCAAGCTCCTGTTGATCACCTCGCCACCCATCTTCCTCTCCTTTCTCCCCTCCCTCCACCGACCGCTCAAGCTCCACAACCGCAAGACGAAGACGCCACCTGAGCATCGCCTCCGCCACGTTATTTCCAACAGCCTCCACCATCCGTCGCCATCCGCTTACGCTTCGCTGCTGCCTCCTTCGGTCGCGTCACCTCCTTCTACGCTTAGACCTTCCCAGATCGACATCCCACCATAACTGCCGTTCATTTCTCTCCTTCTGGTGCCGAGCTCAACCGAACACCCCGTAGCCGATGCTACCACCTAGAGGCCAGCGAGTTTCTTCTGCAAGTTGGTCTGTGTTCATATTTTGGGTATGTGATATATATATTAGTAGGGATATATTTTATAACATAAAATTCTAAAGCCTATTTTATACTAAGTTGTATTCAGCATATATGGTTGCAGAGGAATATATGTTGTAAGTTGGTGATGGTTAATAGTATAGTTACGTTCATTTGATTTTTACATAAAAGTTATGTAACAAGTAATACATCGTAAGGCATGTTTGCATATAAATAAAGTATGTATGCATGTTTAGTTGTATTTCACCTATAAGTCTGCATATGTTGTTATGAATATCGAATCTACATATTTGATTTTTGTTAGCTTATATATAAATATATATGAGGTTCTGATCTTCATTTTATATTTTCGCTTACAGTTTAGCAAGTAAATATATATAAAAATATATATTCATATCTTATGAATATAATACTGTTTTAAGTATAAAATATTTGCAGCTTTCAGATTTTATATAGTATAATATAATGTGCCCAGTTCCTCTTTTTGAAGTAGACAAAATATATTTATGTTATATTTACAGTGGTACATATATATATGTCATATAGTACTTTATAATAGGTTGATGCTATATAATATAATTTGTTATAAAAGTTTTAGGCAGCTGTTCTGTCAGAGAGAGAAAAAATAGTATAAATAGAGTTAAAAGTTGTTTATATATATTAGTTGTTAGTATTGTATGAGTTACACCTGGTTTGTTGGGCCACAGACATATGCATGTTTATATAAGAAATACAAATCAGTTTGTTATATACGAATTTGTATGGGTTATAGATATACGTATGATTTAATAAGCTGTTACTTTTATTTTTATGAAGCTCTTTAAGTAAGGAATGTATATATATAATTTGTTTTGGGAAAGGAGTTGGTATATATACTTGGGTTGCGTCAGTATGTTGGTGATTAGCATATGTTTGCTTATAATAAGTTACTGGCCCATTTGTTTAAAAGAATATAGTGTGTGTTCTAACTTGTTTTGGTAAAGTATATAAAGATGCATATGTTGCTACAGGATGCTATATTATAGGCGTACTATATATATGATATTTGGATGAATATTTACATATTATACTGTTCGCAGTTTGGTAGAAGTTTATATTACATATATATATATATATATATATATATTTGGGTGCTTAATTAAACAATGATTTTAATATGTTATTTTAATGATTGGTTTAAAATTAAATATTTATTCTATGGAAGGAAAATAATAATAATAGATATATATATTATTGTGCCTCTACCGTGTTGATTCTAATTTGTTCCCATCAACATCTTTGTATATCAGCTTGTCCGTTGAAATCACGTCAATCCTCCTTTTGCTTTGAAATTCGTGCTTGGATATAAGTGTCTGTATCAGTGTGCGTATCTATGTCATCGCCTGTTCTCTCTAGCCTCGAAAGGTGAGCAATCACTCACGATTAATGTTCTTTTATTTATTAAATTTGATTTCAATTGAAACGACAATTGAAATATGCTGCTGTTAGTTAATTACACTGATATATATGCTATTACTGTATCAGTTCACCTGTGACATCTGACACCATTATCTGTTACTTATGCGATGATTATACAAGTTTGGTTGATAAATGATTGTTGTATGATATTGAAATTGGACGTTAATTGAAATTGTTAAAGTGATAAATAGCATGAAATTGAATTTGTTATAAGATAGTTATACAATTAAAATGGATTTATATGTGGAATTTGATTTGTTAAATATGCCCCCTTTTAAATGTTAAATAAATTGACACGTAGGATAGTGTTAACTACACTTTGAACCATTGAATGTATGTTGAATAATTTATGTAGTAGAAAATTGAATAATGAAAGACAAGTGAAGAACCGTATAAATAATTAGTGTAATAATCTTTAATCTACATGAAATGATAGTGTAGATTCTAGAAATAATTATATTAATTCGCACAAACAACAATGTGAATTAATACGGTTATTTCTGGATTATTTGAATTGATTATTGGTTTGTTGTTGATTGTTGTTATTTCTTGTTTATTTACTTTGACATCATCCCAGTTATCACACTGCAAGTTCCCTTTGCTATGTTTTGATTTTGAATTGAATTGGAATCGGGTTGAAATGATAAATACCCAAATTAAACTTTGACCTAGAATAGAGAATTAAATAAAACCCGATTGGTCAATAATTTGATTTAAAAATTAAATGAAGATTTTATTTGAATAAATAATATGGTTTTGAAACGAAGTTGGAAATTGAATTTTGCTGAAATTTAAATGTGAATATTTAATAATCTGAAACAAAATATTAATAAAGAAATTGATGAAAGAATGTTGTTTAATTTAAGAAATGATTGAATTAAGTTTTGAAATTATTTAATAATTTAATGAGATTGAATTATTTAATAATTGAATAAAATTGAATCCTTTGATAATTAAAATTGAACTTTTAATTAGTGAAATTTAGTTCTTTATTAATTGAGCTTTGAAATTGTAACTAAGTGAATAAATATGTGAAATTGAATTTCTTTATCAAGAAATGCAAATGTGATTTTTGAAATTAATGTAAGACTTGAAATGTAAGGAATTTGGTTTGATGAATTTAATCTCATGCCATTTGTAAGTTTTGATACAATGGAGTTGAACTTAAGTAATTGATTTAATGAATTGGAAATTAAATAGAAATTGTTTTGAATGATAAATTTATTTAATATTGAATGAAATAGATAAATTGATTTGAATGTTGAATTAAATTAATTTAAATGATTTTTGAAATGAAACTTATACGCGAACCTGAATCAATATTTGAATTGTTTAAATAAAAAT
The DNA here is from genome assembly GCA_030737815.1 of Allium fistulosum. Classification (NCBI taxonomy): domain Eukaryota; kingdom Viridiplantae; phylum Streptophyta; class Magnoliopsida; order Asparagales; family Amaryllidaceae; genus Allium; species Allium fistulosum. The sequence goes on from CM060905.1 coordinate 95,574,450, forward strand.
TGAATTTGAATTATAAGGTTTTGAAATGGTAATTTAAAAGTTTTGAAACGTAAATTTGGAAATTGATTTAGAAAGGCAAATGAAATGTTGATTTACAAATTCTAATTGAAATTGAAATTGATTTGGTTTTGAAATTTATTAAACGACCAATCGGTGTAATAAGTACGAAAGTTATTAAAGAGACCGGAATCGATTAGGGACATACTCACTGTCTAAACCGAAAACCACTTTAATAACTATACGCGGAGTTGTGATCCAGAATGAAGTGGTTGGAATGATGTACGTGATGACTGAAGAAAGAGAACAATAATGGATAGCCTTGACACTTGTGTCAAATTGGAAATGACTAAAACAGGAGCCGTGCCAGGCCAAATGGAGGTCAGCTACCTCAAGCGAACACACTTCTTCGAACTACTCATTACTTGTTGTCGATTGGTGCACCCTTGATTTTGGGAGTGTTGTTTCGCGGTGTTGCGGTCGCTGCGGCGATGCGTTCTCACCAGTCCGGATCAGGTGAACGGTAGTTTCACTACCTTGGGTATTGCCTCATGTGCCTTGTCATACTTGTATTCCTTTATACGCGACCACTACGATTTGTTTTGTACCTTTAGTATATGGATTGCCCTCTGGTGACTTCCGGTTTTGGGGAAACTACGGTTTTGTATATGCTCTTGGGAATAAAAATGTGTTAAGGGTGGAATGGGCCATGACTTAACACTATTTTGATATCTTATATTACTAATAGACATTATCTACTTATCGTACACTACTACATAGTAGATAGTTTAACGGATCCTTAAAGGATGGTTATTCCAAACATCCTTTAAGTTACTTGTATTTCAATTGCTATTTCACTTGAGTTGGATTTATAAATATAAGAATGTTAATCCTGACTCGAGTGTTTTGTGTTTTGTGTTTTGCTTTACGCTCGGGTCAGACTGAGTGTACCAGTATTCGAGACTCACCTTTGAAGTTGGAGCTTTGCTTGAAGATCCAACCATCTATTCTGCTTTCAGTATTCGATGATTCCAGTGATGTATTCTGATTTGTATCTGATGTATCATGTTACTCTTCCGTTGTATCTGGTTTAACTCTGATGTAACTTATACATTTATATAGTAGCTTCATGAACTACTATCTCTTTTATTTCCGCTGCAATTATTACTCTGTGTCTGTGATCTGTGATTATTTATTTACTGTATATGTTCAGTTTTGCCAAATTTAAATTAACAACGCGGTATTTTGAGCAATTCAATTCCGGCATGAGTGTCTACCTATGCACTTATAATGGATGCGAATGGTCCAAAATATCGGATCGTTACAGTTGGTATCAGAGCTTTGGTAGCTCAAGGCAAAACTCAGCATATAGGGTAAATGTATTTACAGAATTACTCTCATTCGAGTTTCAATCTCTTCCTTTGACTCAATTCCTTTGAATTTTGGAACGTTCCCCTCGGTTCCGAAATTCATTCGTGTCCTTCACTATTTGTCTTCTTTCAATTCTGGAGCACCCCATAACTCCATTTTGAATGATATCTATAATAGATTGGCGGTCTCGCCAATCTTCGAATGATTCGTAAAGGAGCAAAACTCCTTCATAATAGGCATCGATTTTCCGGAGATTTCTGTATCCTCGGTTTACGATGCTATCTATTCCCGGCTATACCTGAATTCCATCTCTTGAGATCGAGTGTTGATTTACCTCGGAATTCTGCATCGATCCTATTCTTGAAGTTACGGACGACCCGGTTAAGGTTGCCCGTAAATTAAATAAGCTTATCCATCTTTCGATTTTGTTAATTGAACCATCTTATCTTGTCTTTCGAACTTGTATTCAAATCAGAATTCTCTTTAATTTGAGTCCATCAAATTTGAAACCCAATCCTTATTTTGAAAATTCATTTCTGTATAGTCGAGCAAAGAAATGTATTTGTAAATTAATATTTATAAATGTTTTAATATATACTGTGTTGTTTGAGTTGTTGATGTTGATTTGGGTTTCCGATCGATTCGTCTGATCAACGCTATCGATAGGATTTCCAAAACACTTGAGCATAACAAGCTGACACAATATCGTTTTCAAATTTGGTAAATAAAATAAAAGTTTTGTATGATTATATTATATATAAATATAAGTTTTCTGAAATTAAATTGTTAATGAATTTGTTGTCAGAAATAATAATATTTGTGTGACGTCCCGACTTCCTATGCCCAGAAAGTCGCATCATTATGAAGAAAGAAAGGGGTAGAAAATAGAAAAGAAGAGAAGAAAGAAAGAAACAACAACAACGATCTCACAGTGGAACGAATAAATTATATTAATAACATAAACTATTACATAGTATACAACAATTTACAGAGTTACACAGCATATACATCACTTACTAGACAGTTATAAACATCTGTCTAGACATTACAACTCAAATACAAGACAAGACACTATCACAGATATCAACACAGCGGAATACTATATCTACGAACGCCGAAGCCTCCTGCTCCATTGCTCCTCCAGAATATTCGTCAAAGCTAAACCTGAATCCCTTGGCTACTCGTAAAAATTTGAGTACCCAAGAGTTTATAAAACAGAAATAAACACTTGGGTCAGACATGGGTCTGGTGTGAGTAACAGGTTAAATTTGCTTAACTTCAAAACCTTTAGAAAGAAAAGGTATCACGTAAGACTCCCCACAAATAAACATGGGTAAGTTTTTACCTTACGCTAACCAAAACATTTGATAGGAAATCTGATTTTATTATAATAGGGTCTAGGGTTTTCAAGTAAATTACAGAAATAGCTGAAATGTTTACATCTCACATTCCAACATAGTTGGGCACAACTAATACGTACGGCACTTATTGGAGTTTGGATTCCATACAATGGCAGGGCTACTGGGGTACCGCCCGTCACAGTACGTGGCCTAGATCACCGTACCGAGGAGTACGCCCGCTCCCCTGCAACACAAAGCCGGAACCATTCCTTACTGGATAATCCCGAACAAGACAATCCCGTAGTTGGCGCGACCAACCACACACTAAGCCGAATAAAAGAAAAGGGACCTCTAGACAAGGATCTATCTTGCTCTCAGTGGGTGCTACCCACGAAACCTTGCTGCACCTCCCCTGTTTTAGCCATTCCCGGTTGATGAGGCTTGAGGTTACGATTACCTTGAATCAGAACATATCACTTAGAATGCTCATCGTCCGCCTGACGATGTGCTGAAAGCATTCAATCCATACAAGTTCGTTCCGGGTTCGAACGAAACCGAAGGCATTATCTCGTTACACTCGTTTTGGAATCACCCTCAGAGTTAACGACAATAACCCTTGCACTTTGAATCTTCATCTTCACTTGAGATTCACGACCTATCGTTAATTTGGATCGATGTGGTATTCGGGTCTCCAGACCTGGAATCCCGGTATACGGAAACCCGATCCCGGTCTCATCAAAATCCAAAACGTATCTTTTAAGGGCCAAGTTGTTTTAAGGTTAAAACAATTCAATTCTTATCTATATACACAAAGATAGATAATTCAATAGATAATCTACATTATCATCCCAAACAGATAATTCACATTATCATTATAATTCAACCAAACATCCATATCATATATCAATCATATCTCATCAGAGATATCAAACAATGAAATACATTCAATCTCATTCATCCATCCTTAAGCAATGATTTATATCATCTAATTAATTTAAAGTGAATTAAACTAATTACTTCATTCTATAAATCCTGCTTACTTAATTATTAATTAAACCAATTAATTAATCATTACTCTAAATATCCATCTTAATTAATCATTCCTGATTAATTATACTTTAATTACTTTAAGTAATTAATCCCTAATTAATTTCACAAATTAATTATCTTAAACCATTTCAGTAATTAATCTTAAATTACTTCATTAATTAATTAACCATACTTAATTACATTAATCCTTAATTAATTACAATTAATTAATTACTTTAATCACTTATTATTTATTAATTAATCTTAATTAATCAATTCTTAATTACATCATTAATTATATTAATTAATGATCCTTAATTATTCTTAATTAATTATCTTATTTAAATTAATAATTAATTAGTCACATTTATTAATCACCTTTGATTAATCTCATTTAGTAATTAACTATCCTTAATTACTCTTCCATAAATTAATTACTCATTAATTAATTATCTTTTAATTAATCCCCTGATTAATTATACAAAGTAATTAAACTAAAATTACTTTTATTATTAAAATCTTCTTTAGTTAATTACATCCACTAATTAACTTTAATTACTTTCCTAAGTAATTACACTTCACTAATTACATTTAAGTAATTACTTATCAATCACCAAGTGATTATCTTAATTTAATTAATAAATTAAACTTATCAAATTTATCTAATTAATTACCTTAAGTAATTAATTACTTTAATTACTTTCATTAAGTAATTATACTTAACCAATTCACAAATGATTATCATTAGTTAATTAATTCATTTCTAATTACTTAATTAATTGCTTAAATAAATCTTTAATCACTTGATTAATAAATTTCTAATCATTTATAAAAACTCTATACTTATTTAAATAAATGATCCTTAATTTCAAATTAATTAATTTATTAAATTATTCCTTAATTACCTTATTAATTTAATGAATCCTAAATCATTAAACCTTAATTACTTTCTAAATTAAAGTATTAACCTTTAACTACTTTAATTATTATTAATAAAGACTTTAAAACATTTTACTTAAAAATCTTCCTTTTAATTCATTTTAAATTAAAGATTTAAAATGAATTACAATTTAACTTTAACCAATTTTAAATCCAATTTACACAATCTTTTAAATCCAAATGTTAAGAACACTTACATTTATAAAAGAAATTTACAAGATTTTTAAATCCATCCTTTAAAATTCAACCCCTTTTTTTTTAATTTACTTTAAACATCTTAAATTTGTTTAAATATTATAATACAAATTTATTCATTTCACATCTGGGATACAAATTTAAACTTGAACCCATATTTTAAACTTGATTTAAAACTTAGTTTAAATCCTGCCTTCAAATTTTTAAAACTCGTTTAAATTTTAAAACACTGCCAGTCTTAAAACTGTAACCCAAAATTACCCGAGCCCACTCAAATTTTTCCCCGAGTCAAAACCTAAAACCCCCGAGAAAACTTTGAGTCACTCACGCGTTTTTCTCGAGTGCTTTTCCCCTGTTAAATCCCAAACCAAAACACTGACACGCTGATATTCGTTCACGTGCACACACGAGATGATCGCCTCCGACCATCGATGACTACGCCAGCATATCGTCCACGGCCATCTCTTACGAATCTCGATCACCAGAAACTCGAACAACATCAACAATCGAAATCGAACATTCTAACTAAAAACTGGAACCACGAATCCCTCTTGAACCCAAACCTGTCAACGCCTAATTCTCGAAACGCCGATCACCAGGAAAGTTGCTACTCCGGCCACGACCTCGCCTACGACCAGCCTTCCATCTCCCAAAATATCTCTGCACTCGATCAATCCAAACTGTCGTGGTGATCGATTCTCTATACTTAGTTAAAACTAGGGTTCCCTAACGAATCTCGCCACCGCTTCCTCCTCGATGAGATACATCGCCATCAAGTATTTTTCCAAGATACTACTATCACTCCTCCATCCTTTTGAAGAACCCCGACACATTCAAATACATAGATCACCCCAAAACCCCAAAAGTTTCATTACAGTTCAAACCCAATTTGCATCTCCATCTTATTTATAAAAATCTTGATTTTAGTGTTAGAAATCATGTTTTTGTTTACGAATTCAATTTATAATACTGAATTTATAAATTTCAATATTTAAATTTTCACATTATTTAACATGCACTGATGTTTTCCTACTTCCAGAGACAGTTAGACTTCATTTTGATTTAATTATAATTTTAAACTATAATCTAAGATGAAACAACAAGTTTTGTTTTAATCTTAAATCATAATAAAAATTAGATCATGATATAATGATTTTTGAATCAAAGATTGGAGCCTGAAAACTAAAACAGACAAACATCAAACACATAGCAAAATGCACTCAACCAGATATTCATATACATGCACAGAGATATACTAAAATGCATTCACCAAAACATACTTGATTTCAGAAATAATCCTGCAACATAAATATATACCTAAATTATTTAAGTTACTATGTTACTCACCAGGTTTGAGAAAAAATGAAGAACAGAGCTTCTCCTCTGAAACAGTTTTTGAAAAGCTTTTTGAATATCCTTTGATCTTTAAAACTTTTAAACTTGAATACTTGCTGTAGAAACTTGTATGCATGCTCTAACTTGTTTGTTGATATGTGTTGCTTAGATCAGGTTTGCTTGCTTTCAGATTTGAAGAGAAAAATAGGCTTTTGTTTTGATTGAAGAAATATTTACAGGCTAAAGAAATGCAGGCTTTTGGTTTTCAGATTGAAGAAATGGTTACAGGTTGTTGGTTTTTGAAATGAATTACAGATCTTTGTTTTGAGATTGAGGAATTTGATTACTGATTTTGGTTTGAGAAATTGTTTTCAGGCTGAAGGTTTCTTAAGTTTTGAAGAGAAGAAGATAGAAAAAGAAAATGGAACGAGAGGCATATGTTTATATAAGCACAAATGATTTATTCAATAAAAAGGAAAACAAAAATCTGAAACTTTGACATTTGTCATTTACATTGTTTTATTAGTGTACACTTGTTTAAACAAGCATTTATAGATTTACACATGTCTTTTAAGTAATCTTTTTATTTTAAATGTAAATAAAAGCCTTTTTCTTTATTTATTAATTTACACTTTCTTATTTATATATATAGATAACTTTTAAAGAAATAGACCAATTATACTTATAAATAAAAGCTTATACATATATTTAAATCCAAATATTTTAAATATTATCCCTTTTTGAATTTCAAAATTAATTTAAATTTAAATTCAAATTATATCTAAAAATCCAATTTAAAGTAAATTTAAAACAACACATTCAATTTGAAATAACAATCCTATTTTATTAAAGTCTATTTATATTTATATATAAAACAATATATTAATAATATTGTTTGAAATAACAAATTTATCAAATTTAAAATAATTTATAAAAGAGATTATAAATTACTTCTATTACTAAATGAATTAACATATCATATGTAAATTGTATTTTAAACTTATATATATATATATACTCTTAAATCATATTTATTAAGCAAATAAAATAATCCTTATTATTAATCTAGTTTAAAACCATATAGTTATTAATTTTAAATAACTTTGAAAAACTAATATTAATTAAATCCAAATCTCCAAACTATCACTATATATATTAGAAATTTAAAACAAGATTTTATTTATTTATTATATTTCAACCCAAAGCTAATCTATTTACAATATATATATACTTATATATATACATTATAAATAGAAATCATTTTATTAGATTTAAAAGATAAATTCCACTAATTAAATATTTATTCAATTAGATTATTAAACTAATTCAAATTTTATTATCAAAAATTATCAAATAAATTTAATTATTTAAACAGATTATTAAATTGATATTGTCCAAAATTCCGGGATATTACATTCCTTCCCCCTTAAAATAATTTCGTCCCCGAAATTTAAAATAAAGGTAATTTAATAATCTATTTAAATCACAACCATAAATTATCATCCATATGCTAACAACCATAGTAACCAATTCACATAATCAAACAATTCTAACTATCCAGACAAATTTCTAGATACAATTTCCTCGAGTTTCCCCAAGTATAACTATACCAGGATACTCGCACTACAGAATCCAAACAATCAATACTACTAAGCTATAGAGCTTCTACTCATCTAGATCTATAGAACTAAACAAGATATCTGACTACAGACGAGTCTGACTCGACAACCAAATCTTCAGAACTGCTGGTTCCAAAACCAGTGATAGATCAAACACGTACTCCCTCAGAGATACATGAAACACAATGAATCTCAGTTATCCAAACTGACAATTCAATCCAGCAGATCAAACTCTTATCCAAATCAAAACACAGAAAATATCCAAAACAACTCGGAGCTGACTTCCCAGACTTACCAAATCTTATAGCTCATTTTTACCAGAGAAAAACTTCACAACAACGAAGTCTCCAACTTCAAATTCCAAATTCCTCCGTCTCTTATCTACAAAATCCTTCAGACGATCCTGTGCTGACTACAAATCCTTCCTGATCAACTCAACCTTCACTGATGCTTCTTGAAACAAACAGGACCAAAGATAACTCAATAGAATGATATCTCCAAGATCTACCCATAATCCAAAACACAACTCTACTCCATCAGTAGATTCCAAACTTACTTCTTCTATCCAGAAATGCACTCCCAAACTGCTTCTGCTGCACCACTTTGATCTGGAGTAGAATGCTGATGAAGAACACAAGCACAAACTGGACAACACATCCCAGAAAATCTCAGATAACTCAAGAGAACACTCAGCAATCGCAAGTCACTTTTGCGATCAACCCAGCCTAACTGCAAAGAAAACTGTTCTCTCTTTACCAATCAGAACAGCTTATACTTAACTATCCAATCTATCGAAGAAATGGATCCACTCTGCTGCTTCTGAACTCCTTCTTCAGAAAACTGCTCATCCAGGAAAACTTACTGCCAACACACAGAATACTCCGAGCTGCACCGCTGCCACAGATGCCAAAGACTTCCTAACCAAATTTTTTCGAGAAACTCGATTCCCAAACAGAATCACCATGGTGAACTCAGCCTCAATACCGAAACAGACACACTTCATTAACTTGTTCCAAAGAAAACATCTTCGGGAACATCCATAGTCACTGCGTCTCATCACACAGCTACTATTACCTGAGATACCATCACTCGCTTCTGTTCTCCGACAGATCCAACTCTACCCATCCAAACTTCGAAGATGAACTCCGAACCTTAACAGGTTTCCTTCAGAGATCGGTGAAATCTTTACACCACAACAAAGTTCACTCGAGACAGTATTAGGTCTACAGTCTCGTCAGATATACTTCCAACCTCAACACTCAAATTCTAACTATTGGTAGTCGTGTTACTCACACTACCACCTTATCTACCTTTATAACTTATATTGGAAAACCCGAACAGGTAACCCAACAAATAGGTAGAAATATATATATATATAAAATGATACTTTTTATATAGAAATTATTTCTGGGTAAAATTATTTCATTTACCTCTTTAAAACAATATTGTGTCCGTTGGCCTGGTCCAAGTGTTTAGAGATCCCTATCAATAACGTTAGCTACTCGTATTGACCAGAATCCATATACCACCCAACCGATCAATTAACACAATATAAAATCATTTTATATAACTAACAAATACGCGCTCTCGTATATATATACACTCAAATAGGTTGCTACAGATCCTATCTTTAATGAACAACCCTTCCGAACCTAGGTATTCACTCAACCTAGTATTTTGATATTCACTTAACCAAAAGCTTAGGCATTCGCTCAACCTATGCTCTGATACCAAATGTGACGTCCCGACTTCCTATGCCCAGAAAGTCGCATCATTATGAAGAAAGAAAGGGGTAGAAAATAGAAAAGAAGAGAAGAAAGAAAGAAACAACAACAACGATCTCACAGCGGAACGAATAAATTATATTAATAACATAAACTATTACATAGTATACAACAATTTACAGAGTTACACAGCATATACATCACTTACTAGACAGTTATAAACATCTGTCTAGACATTACAACTCAAATACAAGACAAGACACTATCACAGATATCAACACAGCGGAATACTATATCTACGAACGCCGAAGCCTCCTGCTCCATTGCTCCTCCAGAATATTCGTCAAAGCTAAACCTGAATCCCTTGGCTACTCGTAAAAATTTGAGTACCCAAGAGTTTATAAAACAGAAATAAACACTTGGGTCAGACATGGGTCTGGTGTGAGTAACAGGTTAAATTTGCTTAACTTCAAAACCTTTAGAAAGAAAAGGTATCACGTAAGACTCCCCACAAATAAACATGGGTAAGTTTTTACCTTACGCTAACCAAAACATTTGATAGGAAATCTGATTTTATTATAATAGGGTCTAGGGTTTTCAAGTAAATTACAGAAATAGCTGAAATGTTTACATCTCACATTCCAACATAGTTGGGCACAACTAATACGTACGGCACTTATTGGAGTTTGGATTCCATACAATGGCAGGGCTACTGGGGTACCGCCCGTCACAGTACGTGGCCTAGATCACCGTACCGAGGAGTACGCCCGCTCCCCTGCAACACAAAGCCGGAACCATTCCTTACTGGATAATCCCGAACAAGACAATCCCGTAGTTGGCGCGACCAACCACACACTAAGCCGAATAAAAGAAAAGGGACCTCTAGACAAGGATCTATCTTGCTCTCAGTGGGTGCTACCCACGAAACCTTGCTGCACCTCCCCTGTTTTAGCCATTCCCGGTTGATGAGGCTTGAGGTTACGATTACCTTGAATCAGAACATATCACTTAGAATGCTCATCGTCCGCCTGACGATGTGCTGAAAGCATTCAATCCATACAAGTTCGTTCCGGGTTCGAACGAAACCGAAGGCATTATCTCGTTACACTCGTTTTGGAATCACCCTCAGAGTTAACGACAATAACCCTTGCACTCTGAATCTTCATCTTCACTTGAGATTCACGACCTATCGTTAATTTGGATCGATGTGGTATTCGGGTCTCCAGACCTGGAATCCCGGTATACGGAAACCCGATCCCGGTCTCATCGAAATCCAAAACGTATCTTTTAAGGGCCAAGTTGTTTTAAGGTTAAAACAATTCAATTCTTATCTATATACACAAAGATAGATAATTCAATAGATAATCTACATTATCATCCCAAACAGATAATTCACATTATCATTATAATTCAACCAAACATCCATATCATATATCAATCATATCTCATCAGAGATATCAAACAATGAAATACATTCAATCTCATTCATCCATCCTTAAGCAATGATTTATATCATCTAATTAATTTAAAGTGAATTAAACTAATTACTTCATTCTATAAATCCTGCTTACTTAATTATTAATTAAACCAATTAATTAATCATTACTCTAAATATCCATCTTAATTAATCATTCCTGATTAATTATACTTTAATTACTTTAAGTAATTAATCCCTAATTAATTTCACAAATTAATTATCTTAAACCATTTCAGTAATTAATCTTAAATTACTTCATTAATTAATTAACCATACTTAATTACATTAATCCTTAATTAATTACAATTAATTAATTACTTTAATCACTTATTATTTATTAATTAATCTTAATTAATCAATTCTTAATTACATCATTAATTATATTAATTAATGATCCTTAATTATTCTTAATTAATTATCTTATTTAAATTAATAATTAATTAGTCACATTTATTAATCACCTTTGATTAATCTCATTTAGTAATTAACTATCCTTAATTACTCTTCCATAAATTAATTACTCATTAATTAATTATCTTTTAATTAATCCCCTGATTAATTATACAAAGTAATTAAACTAAAATTACTTTTATTATTAAAATCTTCTTTAGTTAATTACATCCACTAATTAACTTTAATTACTTTCCTAAGTAATTACACTTCACTAATTACATTTAAGTAATTACTTATCAATCACCAAGTGATTATCTTAATTTAATTAATAAATTAAACTTATCAAATTTATCTAATTAATTACCTTAAGTAATTAATTACTTTAATTACTTTCATTAAGTAATTATACTTAACCAATTCACAAATGATTATCATTAGTTAATTAATTCATTTCTAATTACTTAATTAATTGCTTAAATAAATCTTTAATCACTTGATTAATAAATTTCTAATCATTTATAAAAACTCTATACTTATTTAAATAAATGATCCTTAATTTCAAATTAATTAATTTATTAAATTATTCCTTAATTACCTTATTAATTTAATGAATCCTAAATCATTAAACCTTAATTACTTTCTAAATTAAAGTATTAACCTTTAACTACTTTAATTATTATTAATAAAGACTTTAAAACATTTTACTTAAAAATCTTCCTTTTAATTCATTTTAAATTAAAGATTTAAAATGAATTACAATTTAACTTTAACCAATTTTAAATCCAATTTACACAATCTTTTAAATCCAAATGTTAAGAACACTTACATTTATAAAAGAAATTTACAAGATTTTTAAATCCATCCTTTAAAATTCAACCCCTTTTTTTTAATTTACTTTAAACATCTTAAATTTGTTTAAATATTATAATACAAATTTATTCATTTCACATCTGGGATACAAATTTAAACTTGAACCCATATTTTAAACTTGATTTAAAACTTAGTTTAAATCCTGCCTTCAAATTTTTAAAACTCGTTTAAATTTTAAAACACTGCCAGTCTTAAAACTGTAACCCAAAATTACCCGAGCCCACTCAAATTTTTCCCCGAGTCAAAACCTGAAACCCCCGAGAAAACTTCGAGTCACTCACGCGTTTTTCTCGAGTGCTTTTCCCCTGTTAAATCCCAAACCAAAACACTGACACGCTGATATTCGTTCACGTGCACACACGAGATGATCGCCTCCGACCATCGATGACTACGCCAGCATATCGTCCATGGCCATCTCTTACGAATCTCGATCACCAGAAACTCGAACAACATCAACAATCGAAATCGAACATTCTAACTAAAAACTGGAACCACGAATCCCTCTTGAACCCAAACCTGTCAACGCCTAATTCTCGAAACGCCGATCACCAGGAAAGTTGCTACTCCGGCCACGACCTCGCCTACGACCAGCCTTCCATCTCCCAAAATATCTCTGCACTCGATCAATCCAAACTGTCGTGGTGATCGATTCTCTATACTTAGTTAAAACTAGGGTTCCCTAACGAATCTCGCCACCGCTTCCTCCTCGATGAGATACATCGCCATCAAGTATTTTTCCAAGATACTACTATCACTCCTCCATCCTTTTGAAGAACCCCGACACATTCAAATACATAGATCACCCCAAAACCCCAAAAGTTTCATTACAGTTCAAACCCAATTTGCATCTCCATCTTATTTATAAAAATCTTGATTTTAGTGTTAGAAATCATGTTTTTGTTTACGAATTCAATTTATAATACTGAATTTATAAATTTCAATATTTAAATTTTCACATTATTTAACATGCACTGATGTTTTCCTACTTCCAGAGACAGTTAGACTTCATTTTGATTTAATTATAATTTTAAACTATAATCTAAGATGAAACAACAAGTTTTGTTTTAATCTTAAATCATAATAAAAATTAGATCATGATATAATGATTTTTGAATCAAAGATTGGAGCCTGAAAACTAAAACAGACAAACATCAAACACATAGCAAAATGCACTCAACCAGATATTCATATACATGCACAGAGATATACTAAAATGCATTCACCAAAACATACTTGATTTCAGAAATAATCCTGCAACATAAATATATACCTAAATTATTTAAGTTACTATGTTACTCACCAGGTTTGAGAAAAAATGAAGAACAGAGCTTCTCCTCTGAAACAGTTTTTGAAAAGCTTTTTGAATATCCTTTGATCTTTAAAACTTTTAAACTTGAATACTTGCTGTAGAAACTTGTATGCATGCTCTAACTTGTTTGTTGATATGTGTTGCTTAGATCAGGTTTGCTTGCTTTCAGATTTGAAGAGAAAAACAGGCTTTTGTTTTGATTGAAGAAATATTTACAGGCTAAAGAAATGCAGGCTTTTGGTTTTCAGATTGAAGAAATGGTTACAGGTTGTTGGTTTTTGAAATGAATTACAGATCTTTGTTTTGAGATTGAGGAATTTGATTACTGATTTTGGTTTGAGAAATTGTTTTCAGGCTGAAGGTTTCTTAAGTTTTGAAGAGAAGAAGATAGAAAAAGAAAATGGAATGAGAGGCATATGTTTATATAAGCACAAATGATTTATTCAATAAAAAGGAAAACAAAAATCTGAAACTTTGACATTTGTCATTTACATTGTTTTATTAGTGTACACTTGTTTAAACAAGCATTTATAGATTTACACATGTCTTTTAAGTAATCTTTTTATTTTAAATGTAAATAAAAGCCTTTTTCTTTATTTATTAATTTACACTTTATTTTAAATGTAAAAAAAAAAATTTACACTTTCTTATTTATATATATAGATAACTTTTAAAGAAATAGACCAATTATACTTATAAATAAAAGCTTATACATATATTTAAATCCAAATATTTTAAATATTATCCCTTTTTGAATTTCAAAATTAATTTAAATTTAAATTCAAATTATATCTAAAAATCCAATTTAAAGTAAATTTAAAACAACACATTCAATTTGAAATAACAATCCTATTTTATTAAAGTCTATTTATATTTATATATAAAACAATATATTAATAATATTGTTTGAAATAACAAATTTATCAAATTTAAAATAATTTATAAAAGAGATTATAAATTACTTCTATTACTAAATGAATTAACATATCATATGTAAATTGTATTTTAAACTTATATATATATACTCTTAAATCATATTTATTAAGCAAATAAAATAATCCTTATTATTAATCTAGTTTAAAACCATATAGTTATTAATTTTAAATAACTTTGAAAAACTAATATTAATTAAATCCAAATCTCCAAACTATCACTATATATATTAGAAATTTAAAACAAGATTTTATTTATTTATTATATTTCAACCCAAAGCTAATCTATTTACAATATATATATACTTATATATATATACATTATAAATAGAAATCATTTTATTAGATTTAAAAGATAAATTCCACTAATTAAATATTTATTCAATTAGATTATTAAACTAATTCAAATTTTATTATCAAAAATTATCAAATCAATTTAATTATTTAAACAGATTATTAAATTGATATTGTCCAAAATTCCGGGATATTACAATTTGATTTTCATTATTGTTTTGTAAACCATTGATTATTGCATAATATAAATAAATGAATTTATAAAACTTGGTTATAATTTGATTTGGGATTTGAAAGGAATTTAAATACAGAATTTGAGAATTTAATTTCTGGTGATTTGAAACTTTGATTTGAAAGTTTAAAGTGTATGGTATTTAAATTATTTTCGAATATAAATCATTTTCAAAGAATTTTAAAATGTTGAAGTCAGTGCTCTTCTCTTTGTCGCTGGAAAATAATTTCGGTGATGGCGACCGCATCATCGACATTCATTTTCGAGTTTCGAAGTGGAGAAACCATTCTGTAGCTTACTACACTTTTGTTTTGAAATGAATTTGATTTAAATTTCTAAAGGTATGAGTCGATTTAAAATATATATATTAGTATTTGATTTAGATTATATATTGTATGTATATAATTATCTCTAAATTGTTTGAAGCTAATCGGAAATTTAATTCTTAAAATTTGGGTAAAAGATGATTTCAATTATAAATGTAACCAAAATTCTGAATAAATGTTTAAACTTGATATAATTGAATTTGAAAATTTTATTTGTATAGTACAAAATTGCATTGCAAAATAACTTACCTAAATTATTCAGAAGTTATAACGTAATTGGATAATATACAATATAAAATAATTTTATAAATAAAATTTGGGTGTTTATAACAAATGTTATACACTAAATTTTGATTATAAAGATGTTAATAGAGTTAGATAGGATAATAAGTAAAACTTAGTTAATAATGAAATAAATTTGTTTTGAAAGAATTAATAAATTTTGTTCTGAAAGAATTAACAAATTGAAATTTGATCAACTTATGAAAATACCTTGAACTTCAAAAAAAAAATAGTAAATATAAATTAATTTAAATTAGAACTTTTATGGTTTAAATTAATATGGGTTAAATATATGTGATTAGATATATTAAGTAGAATAAATTTAACAATAATTTGGAATAAAGAAGAATTTAAATTGTTGAAAAAAAATATAATTATAATAAAAGACTATTCAAATTTATGGTTTTAGAAATTGTAAATTTAAGATAATTGGATAATAAGATAATGAATTTAGAAATAGTTGAGATCGATTTTAGTTAAATCAAATGGTTTAAATCAATTATTGAATATAAATTAATTTAAATTTGAATTTATATGGTTTAAATTAATTGTTATTTTGTATTCCAAATCTGTTTTCTTTCTGGTTGTTACTATTCTCCTACTTCGTTCCTTTTCGGGGACGAAAAGTTTTGAGTAGGGGAGAGTGTAACGACCCGTAAATTTCAACTGTTTTAATAACGTGATTAGTTGAAATTTTGTGAAATTTTAAACGATAAAATTTTGAAATAGAAATTTAATATTTGGAATACGTCTAGTTAAACATAGCGACTGGTAAATTTTCGTCCGAAAATATGAAAGTTTATTTCGCGCGAAAATTCACTTCAATTTAATCAGTAAAAAAGCGATGAAAATAAAATGTTTTCGAAACCTAAATATTTTTACATAGAAAAATTCTAAACCATCTTCTGAGCAAGGCGCCATTTTTTGTTTTTCAAAATTCGGACTTCTTTAGCTCCGTCGATGGTATTTTTCTGCATTTTTCTTGCATTTTCCACTAGTAGAAAATTCGAATTTTTATAATTCAATCGTACCACTGATTTCTATATACCGTTTTGATCGTCTCTTCGTGCTGATCTCTACGGTATATTCGATTGTCAAATTCGGAGTTCCGTTGTACGTTGCACTTTGTGTAACGCCTACCGTATCGGTAGCCGGTTACAATCTGCTCTGAGACTTTTCGTTATCCTGCGTGTAATCCAATAGCCACTAGCATTTATATCTTCTTGAATTCGTACTTTACTTTTACTATTGACCTTTGGTTATCCAACCTATTCACTTCATTTAGTCTTGACAGCTCATTTCTTTCTTTGGAATCCAACTTTAGCTTTGGGACCTGTAGCCTTCCCACTACTTCATCATTTTAGTAGTTCATACGTTTCTTCTATTAAAAATATACTTGCAGCCTGTTCATTTTCCTCCACCATATTTACTTTTCCTGCTCTTCCCCTCTCTTATCTTTCCCTTCCATGTTTGCAACCAACTCCAGCCCATCTCCTTCCACTTCTACCTCGGCCCGCACCACCTCACCATTCACCTCCCTATTGCCGCATGTAGCCACCACCGAGGCTAGGCCACGAACCTCCCGACCGACAACACCGCCTCCACCAAGCTCCTGTTGATCACCTTGCCACCCATCTTCCTCTCCTTTCTCCCCTCCCTCCACTGTAACGACCCGTATTTTTACAGATCGAAAAGTTTGTCAAAATTTAGAATTTTAGCATTTTTGAGCCATTTCAGATTTTAGGCAAAAATATGGCTAAGTCCTAAGTCGTTCACGACTTAGTATAAGTCGTAAGTCGTATACGACTTAGGGGATTGGAGATACCCAGGTGGATGGCGAGTTAAGGCGGTTAGGTCGGCAACGACTTAGAGCGTAGAGAAGTTAGGTCGGTTGGACGAGTTAGCGAGTTGACCGACTTATGGTTGTAGGCGACTTAAGGATAGAGGTGAGTTAAGTTGTTACCGAGTTAAGGGATCAGCGAGTTAGCGAGTTAAGGTGGTAAGTCGTGGACGACCTAGTATGTTTGTCTTTTCGGTCATATTTGTTTAAGTCCTAGGTCGTAAACGACCTAAGAGATAAGTCGTGACCGACTTATAGAGGCTAGCGACTTAGGAGATAGGCAGCCTTATAGTTAAGTCGTAGCCTATGTGTTAAGTCGTAGACGACTTAGGTGTTTGTTGTTAAGTCATAGAGTAGTTGAAATCTTTAAGTCGTATCCTCTTAAGTGTTAGGTCGTAACACTGTTAAGTCGTAGGATGGGTTATCTCGTTAAGTCGTCTGACCAGTTAAGTCGTAACCTAGCTAAGTCGTGAGGTTGATGAGTTGTAGAGTTGTTAAGTCGCTAAGGCGTATCCCGGTTAAGTCGCGCGTATGTGTTAACTCGCGCAAGTGGTTGAGTCGTTAAGTCGTATAGACGTAGGTGTAAAGTCGCAACCGACTTAGAGGTTAGCTGCTAAGTCTTAAGTCGAGAGATCACTGAGTCGTAGTCTGTTAGGTTGAAGGATTTGTTAAGTCAAAGGTTATAAGTCGGGGACGACTTATAGAGGCGGACGAGTTACGACTTAAGGAATTTTCTGCTATAAATAGGAAGGGTTTTTCTCACTTTTTGGGATCCGGATTTTGAAGCGACGAAGTGCTGCCATTTTGAGAGCTCGACTTCTACACTTCTTCGCTTCTTTTCTCCACTCTAATCTAGTGCTTCCTTTCATCCAAATCGAAGATCAAGATTGAAGATTCAAGAGCTTAGATTGAAGATCTTCATCTTTTCAAGAGAGATTTCTTCGTTTGAAGCGGATTCGTGATAGATCAAGATTGATCCTTCGCTGTCCAGATCTGAAGCGTGTTGATTTGGGGTTGTTTAAGTGATTTGGTGAGTGGTGATTATCTCTCACACGGATCCAAAGGAGTATATCGGATTGTTGGCTCGATTTGATGATAAAATAGTGATTTTCATGCATTTTCTTCATCCTAAGTGTAGATCCATATAGATCCATTTTTCATAATGATTTAACAACCATTTTACTATGTGTTAACCTATGCAAGTTCATTCATCAAGATTGTAGAGATAATTCTCATGATTTCATGCTTGTTAGACTTTCAACACTTTATTTACGAAATTGACATTATTGTGATAATTGTCTATTTAGATCTTTTTTGAATGCTTGATTGCTTGGATTAATGTTTGACTTGGTTGATTGCTATGAATTAGATGATTGATGATTTTCTTTAGACCGAAGATGATTCAAAAGCTAAGGGAAAGGCTCTTGAATTGGGAAAGCTGCTCGTGGCATATGTAGCGGGATGATGAAGCTCTTATGCATAGATTCGATGATGATGATGTTGAAATGAGACTTTGCGAGGATGTGATGAAGCGAAGTATGATATGAGATAGTCTTGGTCTAATCCAGACGGGATCATTCCAAGCACGTTGGTAACTCGGTGATATGATTCGAGTTAAGGGTAATGGATGCTTGAGAGGCGCTTGAGCTAGTATGGAAATAGTCGTCAAGGAGGATGACTAGGAGGCTTGGATAGCATCGTTGTTGAAGGTTCTAGCATGCTCTAAGCAAGAGTACGTTTGGGCAGATTCGATAGTCCCAACGGCCAAATGTTTATGGTCGAGTACTCTGGGCAGATTCGATAGTCCTAGGCACGGGCTGCGACGACGTGCGGGAGTTATGTCTAGAACCGGGGTTTCCATTAGCCCTTGACGGACGGCTGAAAGAATGTGCCGGTCATTCAATTAACGGTGATATCGAAGCAATGATAACAGTGATAGCCAGAGTCATGGATGTTTGGTTGTATCGTCATTCGGTCTCAAGAGCAGTGTTTTCCGGGTGCTTATCTGATCTTGGTTTAGGCCTTGGGGGTTTGCACTTGAAAAACATCGCCCTTGACTCTAGTGATAATTACTTTACTTTAAATTGTATGCTCTGCTATGTTTGCTTCTGCTTAGTGTGTCTGGGGGCTATCACTGTAGAATGAGGTTGGAGTGGGAGGGTTGTATTCCTATTCCTTTTCCTTTATGCTCTTTTGGTATGTTGTTAGTTAATTTACTGCTCACTAAGACTGTTGTCTGACTCAAGGCTTTATGTTTTAATTCTTATTGCCTTGGGCTGTTCGTCCATTTTGGGACGGGCAGACTAGGTAGCAGGTGACAGGTGCTGTTCTCTTCTCACGATGCTGATATCGAAGACGAGCTTGAGGGTTGCATATTATCTTCTTATATGTACTGGATGTTCCGCTGTTTGTATAATCTCTGAGTGATATGTAGTGAGGCTTGATGTATTGACTATTTGGATGTTTGTATTCAACTATTATGGAGTTTTATATGATGGCATTTTGTTCTGTAAAGCTTCACTATACATATGTTCTATTGTATTTTGTCCATGCGCTGTGAGTAATACGATATATTCTGTTATTTTGATCTACCCTGACAATCGTCCATGGTCGCCTGACACACTTTACAGCGCACTATCTCTAGATTTCGTGCGGGGGTCATGGGCGGTCGTCACAATTGGTATCAGAGCCTTGGTTAATCGATTTTACCCAATGCCCACTGACGTAACTACGTATGAGAGACGTAATTGTATTTTGATGGATGAATACTATATATAATATAGTAGCTTAGTAGAGTTGAGTCCTTTATGCAGTTGTTTCTGTAGATGTTCTAATCATTCCTTTTTATAGATATTGAGAATGAGTCGAAGAGGGAGACCAGCTGCTAGGGAAGGCCGTGCTACTGAGGGGGCTGCTGATTATGCAGCTATGTTCGAAGCTATGATGACTTCGATCATGAGAAGGATACCAGTTCCGGGGGCAGAAGTTGATGTTGGAGTTCAAGTCCAAACTCCGAAACCTGTGGATTTCGCTAAGTTGTGCAAGGATTATACTGCTCTTGGAGGGAAGGTTTTCTTGGGAATAGAATCAACTATCGAAGTCCAGAGATGGATAGATGCTTGTAGAAGGATCTTTAGTGATTTAGGAATTGATGATGCAACTAAGAGGAAGTTGGCATCAAGACAGCTTCAAGGGAGAGCCTCTGATTGGTGGAACTCTATTACCATCAATACTGCGGAGGAAGAGATTACTTGGGAGCAATTCCAAGTTAGGTTTGAAGCTAAGTTCATTTCTACAGCTCAGAAGTCTGTTCTGTTCAAGAAGTTTGTGGAGCTCAAGCAGGGAGGTAGACCAGTTCTTGAGTATGTTTCTGAGTTTGAAGCTTTGTCCAAGTATGCCCGGTCATATATCGAATCTGCATACCAGAAGAATGAGAAGTTTGTGACAGGCTTGGACAGTTATCTTGGGAGACAGTTGGTGGATCATTTGGACGATTCATTTGAGAATCTTATGGAGAAAGCTCTTAGGCATGAGAGTCTGTTTCCTAAGGAAGGATCTGTTGTTGCTGTGACCAGGGAAGAGTCTATACCACAGCAGGGTGGAAACAAGAAGAGGAAGCGGCAGCAGCAGAAGGGTAAGGATGGCCAGAAGAAGCCGAAAGGCGAGGTGACTTGCTACAACTGTCAGCAGAAAGGCCATCTCTCCAGGGATTGCAAGAATCCGAAAGCGTCGGCGAAGTGCCACAACTGTGACAAGCCGGGGCATTTCAGGAAGAATTGTCCAGAACCGAGGAGGGACAAGCAGATTGTGCAAGCTTAT
The DNA here is from genome assembly GCA_030737815.1 of Allium fistulosum. Taxonomy (NCBI): domain Eukaryota; kingdom Viridiplantae; phylum Streptophyta; class Magnoliopsida; order Asparagales; family Amaryllidaceae; genus Allium; species Allium fistulosum. The sequence goes on from CM060905.1 coordinate 95,595,773, forward strand.
GCTTTGGGAGCTGTTCCGTCGTCTTCGAAGGCTCCTACCGCTGAAGAGAAGGGAAAGAGTGTGGTGGTTCAAGGTACTCTTTTCCTATGTGGTGTTCCAGTTAGAGTTCTGTTTGATACTAGAGCGTCGCATTCGTTTGTTTGTAATGAACTTGTAGGCCGGTTGGGTTTGGAACCGGATATTGTTGATAGGCCATTGGTTGTGACTAATCCAGTTGGGGGTTCGTCCTGTTTGTGTATGCTATGCCGTGGTCTAGTCGTATCGAGTCATGATTGCTCTTTTGTTTGTGATTGCTTTGTTCTGAACTTTGCGGGGTTCGGAATTATTTTGGGTATGGACTGGCTTAGGAAGTATGCGGCAAACGTTGATTGTGAGAGGCTGGAAGTGACAGTCGAGAATGTGGAAGGGCGAAAGATTGTGATACGATGTAAGCATGAAGAAGGCGTCTTCATGAGCTTCATGTATTCGCTGGTTGTTCCACGGGATGGACTGTCATCGGTGCCAATCGCTAATGGATTCGAGGATGTCTTTGACGAAGCCAAAGGGTTGCCGCCGCATAGAGAGATCGAGTTTCGTATAGATCTAGTTGAAGGAGCCAGACCTGTTGTGATGCCTCTTAGGCGGATGGCGCCTAAGGAACAGCATGAGTTGAAGGTGCAAGTTGATGACCTTTTTCAGAAAGGATTCATTCGGCGTAGTGTGTCCGAGTGGGGTGCACCAGTTGTGTTCGCAACCAAGGCAGATGGATCGTTGAGATTGTGTGTGGATTATCGTGAGCTAAATAAGGTGACTAAGAAGAACAAGTATCCATTGCCGAGAATAGATGAATTGTTTGATCAACTTCACGAAGCTAAGGTGTTTTCTCAGATGGATTTGGCAACGGGATTTCACCAGTTGAGGGTGGTTAAGGATAGTGTGCCGAAGACTGCTTTTAGGACACCATCCGGTTTCTTTGAGTGGCTGGTAATGCCGTTTGGATTGACTAACGCGCCAGCATATTTTGTGGATCTTATGAATAGAGTGTTCAGAGATCAGTTGAACAAGTTCGTACTTGTGTTCGTGGATGATATTCTGATTTATTCCAGAACGGAAGAGGAGCACAAGACGCACTTGCGTATTGTTTTGGAAATCTTGCGGAAACATCAGCTGAAGGCTAAGTTTTCGAAGTGTCACTTCTGGAAGAGTGGAGTGAGGTTCTTAGGCCATGTGATTTCTGGAAATGGGATAGCGGTTGATCCCGCTAAGGTGGCAGCAATCCAGGATTGGGTTAGACCTAAGAATGCATCTGATGTGAGAAGTTTTCTTGGATTAGCAGGATATTATCGACGGTTTATCAAAGACTTCTCCAAGATAGCTGCACCGTTAACAGGATTGACGAAGAAGAACCAAGTGTTCAGTTGGGATGCTAAGTGTGAGCAAACTTTCGGAATCCTGAAAGAGAGATTGACAAGTGCTCCTGTTTTGACTATTCCAAGTGGGAATGATGAGATGGTGGTTTACACCGACGCATGTGGTACTGGACTTGGAGCAGTGCTGATGCAGAGGGATAAAGTTGTTGCGTATGTAAGTCGACAACTGAAGCCGCATGAAAGGAATTACCCGACTCATGATTTGGAGTTAGCGGCGATTGTATTTGCTCTGAAGATGTGGAGACATTATCTGTTGGGAGTTCGATTCGAGTTGTTTACGGATCATAAGTCGTTGAAGTATCTTTTCTCCCAAAAGGATTTGAATCTTCGGCAGCAACGTTGGCTAGAGTTTTTAGCATCATATGATTTTGGTATAGCTTATACTCCGGGAAAAGGTAACGCAGTGGCAGATGCGTTAAGTCGAAGACATGCATGATTAGGAGCCATGTTTTCAGAATGGAAGAATCTCGAGTATTTAGCTGGATTTGACTTCAGGCCTAGATGCGAATTGGAACCTGAGATGTTGGCAAACTTATCGATAAGACCTTCTCTTGTGGAAAGGATTGGCGAGAGCCAAAAGCGAGACGATAAGCTTGTCAAGATTATCCGTGAATTGGAATCTGGATTGGATCCAGAAAAGGATAAAGGATTCGAGGTCGATCGAGAGGGTTGGCTTCGGAAGCAAGGACGATTAGTTGTTCCTGATATAGATGAATTGAGGAGAGAAGTTCTGAAGGAAAGTCATCACTCGAAGCTGACAATTCATCCAGGTGGAAATAAGATGTATCGGGATATGAAGAGAACCTACTACTGGGAAGGCATGAAGAAGGATGTTGGAAATTTTATTTCCAAGTGTATGAACTGCCAGTTGGTAAAAGCCGAGCAGAAGAAGCCTAGTGGATTACTTCAGCCATTAGAAGTTCCTACATGGAAGTGGGAACAAGTTACGATGGATTTTATCGATGGATTGCCTAGAACCAGAACGGGAAATGAAGGGATTTGGGTCATTGTAGATCGTCTGACTAAGAGTGCAAGATTCATTCCTGTTTGATCGACTAGGACTGCATCAAAGTTGGCTGAGTTGTATATTAAGTGGATAGTTCGATTCCATGGTATTCCGAAGAGTATAGTGAGCGATCGAGACCCACTGTTCACTAGTGGATTTTGGAAGAGCTTCCAGGAAGTTTTAGGAACCGAGTTGTGTTTGAGTATATCATCCTCAAACAGATGGTCAGACCGAGAGAGTCAACCGAGTTTTGGAAGATCTTCTTAGAGCTTGTGTTTTGGATTTTGGAGGATCATGGGAAGATCACCTTCATTTGGTGGAGTTTTCGTATAACAACAGTTACCAGTCAAGCATTGGTATGGCACCGTATGAGGCATTGTATGGAAGACCGTGTAACTCTCCGACATGTTGGATAGAAACTGGAGAAAAGTTGATACTTGGGCCAGAGATGATTCGACAGACTTCAGATTGTATAGAGATCATTCGGCAACGAATGAAGGCAGCCCAAGACCGTCAGAAGAGTTATGCTGATAAGCGTCGTAAGGATTTGGAGTTCGACGTAGGAGATATGGTTTTTGTGAAGATTTCTCCACTGAAGAATGTTATTCGATTCGGGAAGAAAGGAAAATTGACTCCGAGATTTGTTGGACCATTCCCGATCATCGAGCGAATTGGAAAGCTCGCCTACAGATTGGAGTTACCAGAGAAGATGTCGAGTGTGCACAATGTTTTTCATGTATCATATCTACGGAAGTATGTGCACGACTCAAATACAGTGGTTTCTGCTGATAGCTGTGAAGATTTCGAAGTTGATCCAGTCGATAGAAGACCTCGTAAGCCGCTTCGTGTTGTTGAAACCGACACGAAACAGCTTAGGAGGAAGGTAGTTAAGTTGCTCAAGATACAATGGAGTGATGATGATAACGACTGTACGTGGGAGGTGGAAGAGAGGATGAAGGCAGCTCATCCTGAACTCTTCAAGGTATGACCCTAAGGTGTCGTGTCATCTCACGATATTGTAACTTGTTCTAGTGTTAGAATTCTGTACGCTAAGCTAGAATTGGATGCATGGTTTGTTGATTGTTATGGATGATAGGCGTACAGAATAGTCTTTGATTGCTTTGTTTGCTTGGAATTTCGGGGGCGAAATTCCTAAGGGGGAGAGAATGTAATGACCCGTATTTTTACGGATCGAAAAGTTTTTCAAAATCTGGAATTTTAGCATTTTTGAGCCATTTCAGATTTTAGGCAAAAATATGGCTAAGTCCTAAGTCGTTCACGACTTAGTATAAGTCGTAAGTCGTATACGACTTAGGGGATTGGAGATACCCAGGTGGATGGCGAGTTAAGGCAGTTAGATCGGCAACGACTTAGAGCGTAGAGAAGTTAGGTCGGTTGGACGAGTTAGCGAGTTGACCGACTTATGGTTGTAGGCGACTTAAGGATAGAGGTGAGTTAAGTTGTTACCGAGTTAAGGGATCAGCGAGTTAGCGAGTTAAGGTGGTAAGTCGTGGACGACCTAGTATGTTTGTCTTTTCGGTCATATTTGTTTAAGTCCTAGGTCGTAAACGACCTAAGAGATAAGTCGTGACCGACTTATAGAGGCTAGCGACTTAGGAGATAGGCAGCCTTATAGTTAAGTCGTAGCCTATGTGTTAAGTCGTAGACGACTTAGGTGTTTGTTGTTAAGTCATAGAGTAGCTGAAATCTTTAAGTCGTATCCTCTTAAGTGTTAGGTCGTAACACTGTTAAGTCGTAGGATAGGTTATCTCGTTAAGTCGTCTGACCAGTTAAGTCGTAACCTAGCTAAGTCGTGAGGTTGATGAGTTGTAGAGCTGTTAAGTCGCTAAGGCGTATCCCGGTTAAGTCGCGCGTATGTGTTAACTCGCGCAAGTGGTTGAGTCATTAAGTCGTATAGACGTAGGTGTTAAGTCGCAACCGACTTAGAGGTTAGCTGCTAAGTCTTAAGTCGAGAGATCACTGAGTCGTAGTCTGTTAGGTTGAAGGCTTTGTTAAGTCAAAGGTTATAAGTCGGGGACGACTTATAGAGGCGGACGAGTTACGACTTAAGGAATTTTCTGCTATAAATAGGAAGGGTTTTTCTCACTTTTTGGGATCCGAATTTTGAAGCGACGAAGTGCTGCCATTTTGAGAGCTCGACTTCTACACTTCTTCACTTCTTTTCTCCACTCTAATCTAGTGCTTCCTTTCATCCAAATCGAAGATCAAGATTGATGATTCAAGAGCTTAGATTGAAGATCTTCATCTTTTCAAGAGAGATTTCTTCGTTTGAAGCGGATTCGTGATAGATCAAGATTGATCCTTCGCTGTCCAGATCTGAAGCGTGTTGATTTGGGGTTGTTTAAGTGATTTGGTGAGTGGTGATTATCTCTCACACGGATCCAAAGGAGTATATCGGATTGTTGGCTCGATTTGATGATAAAATAGTGATTTTCATGCATTTTCTTCATCCTAAGTGTAGATCCATATAGATCCATTGTTCATAATGATTTGACAACCATTTTACTATGTGTTAACCTATGCAAGTTCATTCATCAAGATTGTAGAGATAATTCTCATGATTTCATGCTTGTTAGACTTTCAACACTTTATTTACGAAATTGCCATTATTGTGATAATTGTCTATTTAGATCTTATTTGAATGCTTGATTGTTTGGATTAATGTTTGACTTGGTTGATTGCTATGAATTAGATGATTGATGATTTTCTTTAGACCGAAGATGATTCAAAAGCTAAGGGAAAGGCTCTTGAATTGGGAAAGCTGCTCGTGGCATATGTAGCGGGATGATGAAGCTCTTATGCATAGATTCGATGATGATGATGTTGAAATGAGACTTTGCGAGGATGTGATGAAGCGAAGTATGATATGAGATAGTCTTGGTCTAATCCAGACGGGATCATTCCAAGCACGTTGGTAACTCGGTGATATGATTCGAGTTAAGGGTAATGGATGCTTGAGAGGCGCTTGAGCTAGTATGGAAATAGTCGTCAAGGAGGATGACTAGGAGGCTTGGATAGCATCGTTGTTGAAGGTTCTAGCATGCTCTAAGCAAGAGCACGTTTGGGCAGATTCGATAGTCCCAACGGCCAACTGTTGATGGTCGAGTACTCTGGGCAGATTCGATAGTCCTAGGCACGGGCTACGACGACGTGCGGGAGTTATGTCTAGAACCGGGGTTTCCATTAGCCCTTGACGGACGGCTGAAAGAATGTGCCGGTCATTCAATTAACGGTGATATCGAAGCAATGATAACAGTGATAGCCAGAGTCATGGATGTTTGGTTGTATCGTCATTCGGTCTCAAGAGCAGTGTTTTCCGGGTGCTTATCTGATCTTGGTTTAGGCCTTGGGGGTTTGCGCTTGAAAAACATCGCCCTTGACTCGAGTGATAATTACTTTACTTTAAATTGTATGCTCTGCTATGTTTGCTTCTGCTTAGTGTGTCTGGGGGCTATCACTGTAGAATGAGGTTGGAGTGGGAGGGTTGTATTCCTATTCCTTTTCCTTTATGCTCTTTTGGTATGTTGTTAGTTAATTTACTGCTCACTAAGACTGTTGTCTGACTCAAGGCTTTATGTTTTAATTCTTATTGCCTTGGGCTGTTCGTCCATTTTGGGACGGGCAGACTAGGTAGCAGGTGACAGGTGCTGTTCTCTTCTCACGATGCTGATATCGAAGACGAGCTTGAGCGTTGCATATTATCTTCTTATATGTACTGGATGTTCCGCTGTTTGTATAATCTCTGAGTGATATGTAGTGAGGCTTGATGTATTGACTATTTGGATGTTTGTATTCAACTATTATGGAGTTTTATATGATGGCATTTTGTTCTGTAAAGCTTCACTATACATATGTTCTATTGTATTTTGTCCATGCGCTGTGAGTAATACGATAGATTCTGTTATTTTGATCTACCCTGACAATCGTCCATGGTCGCCTGACACACTTTACAGCGCACTATCTCTAGATTCCGTGCGGGGGTCATGGGCGGTCGTCACATCCACCGACCGCTCAAGCTCCACAACCGCAAGACGAAAATGCCACCTGAGCATCGCCTCCGCCACGTTATTTCCCACAGCCTCCACCATCTGTCGCCATCCGCTTACGCTTCGCTGCTGCCTCCTTCGGTCGCATCACCTCCTTCTCCGCTTAGACCTTCCCAGATCGACATCCCACCATAACTGCCGTTCATTTCTCTCCTTCTGGTGCCGAGCTCAACCGAACACCCCGTAGCCGATGCTACCACCTAGAGGCCAGCGAGTTTCTCCTGCAAGTTGGTCTGTGTTCATATTTTGGGTATGTGATATATATATTAGTAGGGATATATTTTATAACATAAAATTCTAAAGCCTATTTTATACTAAGTTGTATTCAGCATATATGGTTGCAGAGGAATATATGTTGTAAGTTGGTGATGGTTAATAGTATAGTTACGTTCATTTGATTTTTACATAAAAGTTATGTAACAAGTAATACATCGTAAGGCATGTTTGCATATAAATAAAGTATGTATGCATGTTTAGTTGTATTTCACCTATAAGTCTGCATATGTTGTTATGAATATCGAATCTACATATTTGATTTTTGTTAGCTTATATATAAATATATATGAGGTTTTGATCTTCATTTTATATTTTCGCTTACAGTTTAGCAAGTAAATATATATAAAAATATATATTCATATCTTATGAATATAATAATGTTTTAAGTATAAAATATTTGCAGCTTTCAGATTTTATATAGTATAATATAATGTGCCCAGTTCCTCTTTTTGAAGTAGACAAAATATATTTATGTTATATTTACAGTGGTACATATATATATGTCATATAGTACTTTATAATAGGTTGATGCTATATAATATAATTTGTTATAAAAGTTTTAGGCAGCTGTTCTGTCAGAGAGAAAAAAAATAGTATAAATAGAGTTAAAAGTTTTTTATATATATTAGCTGTTAGTATTGTATGAGTTACACCTGGTTTGTTGGGCCATAGACATATGCATGTTTATATAAGAAATACAAATCAGTTTGTTATATACGAATTTGTATGGGTTATAGATATACGTATGATTTAATAAGCTGTTACTTTTATTTTTCTGAAGCTCTTTAAGTAAGGAATGTATATATATAATTTGTTTTGGGAAAGGAGTTGGTATATATACTTGGGTTGCGTCAGTATGTTGGTGATTAGCATATGTTTGCTTATAATAAGTTACTGGCCCATTTGTTTAAAAGAATATAGCGTGTGTTCTAACTTGTTTTGGTAAAGTATATAAAGATGCATATGTTGCTACAGGATGCTATATTATAGGCGTACTATATATATGATATTTGGATGAATATTTACATATTATATTGTTCGCAGTTTGGTAGAAGTTTATATTACATATATATATATATATTTGGGTGCTTAATTAAACAATGATTTTAATATGTTATTTTAATGATTGGTTTAAAATTAAATATTTATTCTATGGAAGGAAAATAATAATACTAGATATGTATATATTATTGTACCTCTACCGTGTTGATTCTAATTTGTTCCCATCAACATCTTTGTATATCAGCTTGTCCGTTGAAATCACGTCAATCCTGCTTTTGCTTTGAAATTCGTGCTTGGATATAAGTGTCCGTATCAGTGTGTGTATCTGTGTCATCGCCTGTTCTCTCTAGCCTCGAAAGGTGAGCAATCACTCATGATTAATGTTCTTTTATTTATTAAATTTGATTTCAATTGAAACGACAATTGAAATATGCTGCTGTTAGTTAATTACACTGATATATATGCTATCACTGTATCAGTTCACCTGTGACATCTGACACCATTATCTGTTACTTATGCGATGATTATACAAGTTTGGTTGATAAATGATTGTTGTATGATATTGAAATTGGACGTTAATTGAAATTGTTAAAGTGATAAATAGCATGAAATTGAATTTGTTATAAGATAGTTAAACAATTAAAATGGATTTATATGTGGAATTTGATTTGTTAAATATGCCCCCTTTTAAATGTTAAATAAATTGACACGTAGGATAGTGTTAACTACACTTTGAACCATTGAATGTATGTTGAATAATTTAAGTAGTAGAAAATTGAATAATGAAAGACAAGTGAAGAACCGTATAAATAATTAGTGTAATAATCTTTAATCTACATGAAATGATAGTGTAGATTCTAGAAATAATTATATTAATTCGCACAAACAACAATGTGAATTAATACGGTTATTTCTGGATTATTTGAATTGATTATTGGTTTGTTGTTGATTGTTGTTATTGCTTGTTTATTTACTTTGACATCATCCCAGTTATCACACTACAAGTTCCCTTTGCTATGTTTTGATTTTGAATTGAATTGGAATCGGGTTGAAATGATAAATACCCAAATTAAACTTTGACCTAGGATAGAGAATTAAATAAAACCCGATTGGTCAATAATTTGATTTAAAAATAAAATGAAGATTTTATTTGAATAAATAATATGGTTTTGAAACGAGGTTGGAAATTGAATTTTGATGAAATTTAAATGTGAATATTTAATAATCTGAAACAAAATATTAATAAAGAAATTGATGAAAGAATGTTGTTTAATTTAAGAAATGATTGAATTAAGTTTTGAAATTATTTAATAATTTAATGAGATTGAATTATTTAATAATTGAATAAAATTGAATCCTTTGATAATTAAAATTGAACTTTTAATTAGTGAAATTTAGTTCTTTATTAATTGAGCTTTGAAATTGTAACTAAGTAAATAAATATGTGAAATTGAATTTCTTTATCAAGAAATGCAAATGTGATTTTTGAAATTAATGTAAGACTTGAAATGTAAAGAATTTGGTTTGATGAATTTAATCTCATGCCATTTGTAAGTTTTGATACAATGGAGTTGAACTTAAGTAATTGATTTAATGAATTGGAAATTAAATAGAAATTGTTTTGAATGATAAATTTATTTAATATTGAATGAAATAGATAAATTGATTTGAATGTTGAATTAAATTAATTTAAATGATTTTTGAAATGAAACTTATACGCGAACCTGAATCAATATTTGAATTGTTTAAATAAAAATTGAATTTGAATTATAAGATTTTGAAATGGTAATTTAAAAGTTTTGAAACGTAAATTTGGAAATTGATTTAGAAAGGCAAATGAAATGTTGATTTACAAATTCTAATTGAAATTGAAATTGATTTGGTTTTGAAATTTATTAAACGACCAATCGGTGTAATAAGTACGAAAGTTATTAAAGAGACCGGAATCGGTTAGGGACATACTCACTGTCTAAACCGAAAACCACTTTAATAACTATACGCGGAGTTGTGATCCAGAATGAAGTGGTTGGAATGATGTACGTGTTGACTGAAGAAAGAGAACGATAATGGATAGCCTTGACACTTGTGTCAAATTGGAAATGACTAAAACAGGAGCCGTGCCGGGCCAAATGGAGGTCAGCTACCTCAAGCGAACACACTTCTTCGAACTACTCATTACTTGTTGTCGATTGGTGCACCCTTGATTTTGGGAGTGTTGTTTCGCAGTGTTGCGGTCGCTGCGGTGATGCGTTCTCACCAGTCCGGATCAGGCGAACGGTAGTTTCACTATCTTGGGTATTGCCTCATGTGCCTTGTCATACTTGTATTCCTTTATACACGACCACTACGATTTGTTTTGTACCTTTAGTATATGGACTGCCCTCTGGTGACTTCCGGTTTTGGGGAAACTACGGTCTTGTATATGCTCTTGGGAATAAAAATGTGTTAAGGGTGGAATGGGCCATGACTTAACACTATTTTGATATCTTATATTACTAATAGACATTATCTACTTATCGTACACTACTACATAGTAGATAGTTTAACGGATCCTTAAAGGATGGTTATTCCAAACATCCTTTGAGTTACTTGTATTTCAATTGCTATTTCACTTGAGTTGGATTTATAAATATAAGAATGTTAATCCTGACTCGAGTGTTTTGTGTTTTGCTTTACGCTCGGGTCAGACTGAGTGTACCAGTATTCGAGACTCACCTTTGAAGTTGGAGCTTTGCTTGAAGATCCAGCCATCTATTCTGCTTTCAGTATTCGATGATTCCAGTGATGTATTCTGATTTGTATCTGATGTATCATGTTACTCTTCCGTTGTATCTGGTTTAACTCTGATGTAACTTATACATTTATATAGTAGCTTCATGAACTACTATCTCTTTTATTTCCGCTGCAATTATTACTCTGTATCTGTGATCTGTGATCTGTGATTATTTATTTACTGTATATGTCCAGTTTTGCCAAATTTAAATTAACAACGCGGTATTTTGGCAATTCAATTCCGGCATGAGTGTCTACCTATACACTTATAATGAATGCGAATGGTCCAAAATATCGGGTCGTTACAAGCAACATTTCATGTCGTTATATGATGTAGTTGAAGTCAATTGTTGCTTGCGATTAGGAATGGCAATGGGGCGGGTTGGGACGGGTTTCTTGTGCCCCAGGCTCGCCCCGGGGTTTTTAGACCCCGCCCCAGACCCGCCCCGTAGACCCGGTGCGGGTCCAGAATTTTGCCCCAACCCGAGTGACGCAGCGGATTAATCAAAACGATGTAAAACGGTGAATGTAGTAATCGGTGGATTGGAAGAATACTGGAATGCCCGAATTCGTTGATCCGAAGATACCGAACTCTAGCTATCTCGAACTCGTTGATCGCGCACGATACCGGGTTCAAAGATCTTCAATTCTTCAAGCGTTGATCAAGCGCACTTGATTCCGCGAATCGGCTTCTACAATCGTTGAATCGAGCGCACTCGATTATCCGAAAGAGGAGATAGGAGATTACACTCAACTACCAATTTAGATGAAAGCACACAGCAATCAAAAGAGAATTTTATTCAAAAATCAACAACCTTTACAAATGACTCACACTTGCTATTTATAGCTTTACAACTCAACACGCAAAAACTTCAAAAAAATACAAGTACTTAGGTCGGAAACGACCTACGACCTAGAATGGTGCGACCTAGAACAGGCGCGACTTAGCATAGGTCGGCAGCGACCTAACAACAAATAGTTACAACTCGTTACAACCTTCAGCGACTTAACAACTTAGACACAATACAAACAGACAACCACTTAAGTCGTTGCCGACTTAACAATGCTACGCAACTCAACTTAGTAGCGACTTAAGGAATCAACGGTCCAGCTTAACTCGGCAGAGAAAAACAACGGCAATAGGCTTCCGCGACTTAAACATGCGCATCCCAGATCAGCGACCTAAAGAACTCAACGGTAGAGATTAACTCGCGGAAGATTCAACGGTATCCAGAGCTTTGCGACCTAAAACAAAAGCGGCATCAGAAACTTCACGACCTAAGCCTTGCGACTTAACTCCTGACTCGTTAGGTCGTTCACGACCTAATACTTCACCAATTTGTTTTGCCTTTCCTCTGGGTGACTCGTTAGGTCGGTTTGACGATTTAACTAAGTCGTATCTCGTCATCGACTTATCATTTGTTGTTCCTGTAGCTTTAGGTCGTGGCCCAGCACCTCCCTTAGGTCGTAGCTCAGCACTTCCCTTAAGTCGTAGCTCATTTCCTCCTAGTCTGTTAGGTCGTAACATGGGTTCTTTGGAACTGGTAGGTCGCATACGACCTAGAACTTCAACTTTTAGTGACTCTTTACCAGAACCTCGTTCATTAGCCTCCTCCTTAGGTCGTACCCAACTTACCAACATGTTAGGTCGTACACGACCTATGACTTCTTCTTCCTGGGCTGCATCATCCTCCCCAGGTTGAGAAAAATTCGACCTCGAATTTGTACTCTCTTCCTCCATAACAAATTCATCCCCGTGATACGGTACGAGATGTTTGACATTGAACACGTCGGACGTATACACATCATCTGGTAGCTTCAATTTGTAAGCATTTTCATTAATTCGCTTCACAACTTCCACCGGACCTATTTTCCGTGCTTTCAATTTATTGTAAGCGCCTACCGGAAAACGATCTTTTGTTAACACTGCATAAACCAAATCACCTTCCTGAAATTTAACACTCCTTCGTTTCAAATCTGCAGATTGTTTATACTTCTCATTTGCTTTCTCTAGTCGTTCTTGAACGATTTTATGACATTCCGTCAGTCCTTCAACAAAATCAGCATCTTTCTTAACTGTCTTCTTTGATTGTGGCACTACCGTTAAATCCAACGGTCCCTTCGGCGAACTCGAATATACTATCTGAAATGGACTGAACCCAGTACTTCGATTCATAGCATGATTATGAGCAAATTCTGCCTGGCATAACTTCACATCCCAACTCTTCAGATTATCTTGAACAAGACACCTCAGCAAGTTTCCCAATGATCTGTTTACCACCTCAGTCTGTCCATCAGTTTGTGGATGATAAGCACTACTAAATTTCAGCTTCGTTCCCACCATCTTCCACAAACTTAACCAAAAGTGACTCAGAAATCGAGTATCTCTATCCGACACAATAGATTCTGGCAATCCATGAAGTCGATAGATCTCCTTGAAAAACAATTGAGCAACATGAACAGCATCCGCCGTCTTCTTACAAGCAATAAAATGTGCCATTTTCGAGAATCGATCAACCACCACATAAATGGAATCATTACCACGCTGTGTTCTCGGCAACCCCAACACAAAGTCCATACTCACATCAACCCATGGTTTAGTTGGTACAGGTAACGGCATATATAAACCAGCATTAGTCGCAGTTCCTTTCGAAACTTGACAGATATGACATCTCTCAACAAACCTCTCTACTTCTTTTCTCATTGATGGCCAAAAGTAGGATTGTGAAATCAACTGTAAGGTACGGTCTCTCCCAACATGTCCCTCTTCGTGTAACTCTTTGATAATCTTCATTCTCAGACTACCCTCCGGAATGCACAATCGATTTCCTTTGAACAGAAAACCATCTACCATCACGAAGTCATCCGTCTCTCCCTCCTTGACTTTATCAACAAATTTTGCAAAGTAAGGATCATCAGTAAATAATTCTGGCAATATTTCAAACCCCGTCACTTCAACCTTTAGTGTAGTCAACAAATGACTCCTCCTACTCAAAGCATCAGCCACACGATTTGTCACCCCTGACTTGTGTTTAACAACAAAAGTAAACTGTTGCAGATATGCAATCCACGATGCATGTCTTGCTGAAATCTTGTCTTGCCCTTGTAAATGCTTCAACGCTTCATGATCAGTATACAGAACAAACTCCTTCTGAAATAGATAGTGTCTCCAGTGTTTAATAGATTGTACAACAGCATAGAATTCCACATCATATGTACTGTATCGCATCTTCGCCCCTGACAACTTCTCACTGAAATATGCAATAGGACGTCCCTTCTGACTCAACACTCCTCCAATTCCAACCTTGGATGCATCAGTGTGTAGTTCAAACACTAACTGAAAATCAGGTAGTACTAGAATTGGTGCAGATGTCAGCAACTCCTTGATCTTCCCAAAAGCATTCCCTGCTTCCTCTGACCATGTAAGTTGTTTACCCTTCATACAATCAGTAACAGGTGCCATCACACTACTGAAGTGTGGTATAAACCTTCGATAGAATGAAGCCAACCCATGAAAACTACGAACTTCCGTTATCGTCTTGGGTTGCGGCCATTCTCTGATAGCTTCAACTTTACTTTGGTCAACCTGTATACCTTCCTTCGAAACAACATATCCCAAAAATAAAACACTATGCGTCATGAACACGCATTTCTTCGTTGCAGCATAAAACTGTTCTTGTCGTAACACCATCAGCACTTCTCTAAGATGATTCAAATGTTCCTCTGGACTCCCACTGTAAATCAGAATATCATCAAAATATACCACCACAAATTTCCCAATGAACGGTCGAAAAATCTGATTCATCACCCTCATAAAAGTACTCGGTGCATTGGATAAACCAAATGGCATGACCAACCATTCGTATAGACCCTCCCTGGTTTTAAAAGCAGTCTTCCACTCATCTCCTGGTCTGATACGAATTTGATGATATCCGCTCTTCAAATCTATCTTCGAAAATATATTAGCTCCGCTTATTTGATCTAACAAGTCATCCAACCTCGGCATTGGAAATCTATATCTCACGGTAATCTTATTCAATGCTCGACTGTCAGTGCACATCCTCCACGTTCCATCCTTCTTGGGTACCAATAAAGCTGGTACAGCACAAGGACTCAGACTCTCCTGTACACGTCCCTGCTCAAGCAATTCCTCTACTTGTCTTCGCAACTCTTCATGTTCCTTCGGACTCATTCGATAATGTGGTCTGTGTGGCAACACAGCACCTGGAACAAGATCTATTTGATGTTGGATATCTCTCAACGGTGGCAACTCCGTTGGTAATTCTTCTGGAAATACATCGTCAAATTCTTTCAAAACTGGTTTAACTTCTTCTGGAATTTCAACTTCTTCACTGCTCTCTCGCCCAATTAACAAAAACACTTCAGGTTCCTCCTCTACTTCCTTCACAAACTCTTTCAACGATAACAAAGTTTTGAGCTCTTCAATCTCTTCTGACTTACTTTCTCCTTGTGGTCTCTTTTTTGGAACTAGGATAATCTTCGTGCCTTTAAACATAAAACTGTAGCTATTGGTCCGACCATCATGTAGTACTGCTCGATCATATTGCCATGGTCTTCCCAATAATAAGTGGCAAACATCCATCTCTACGACATCACACCATATTTCATCTTTGTATTTCTTCCCAATAGAGAATGGTACACGAACTCGTCTATCCACTTTCACTTCTCCTCCTTTTCTCAACCATGCTAACTTGTATGGACTCGGATGTTTCTCTGTTTTCAATTTCAACTTTGTCACAGCCTCGGTTGAAATAATATTATCACAGCTTCCTGCGTCAATCACAAACTTACACACCTTCCCCAGAATAGTACATGTTGACTGAAAAATATTACTTCTCAACCAACTAGCTTCCTCCTGCTTCGGTGTTAAACACGATCTCCTCAGCATTAGATTACAACCTTCGTCTCCTGACGCAATATCCTGCTCGTCCTCCTCAACTGGATTAAAACAATCTCCATCAACATCCTCATCGTCAACTTCTGCAATCATGGTTCTCTTCTTTGGCTTTGGACACTCACTGCTTTTATGACCCAATTCCTGACAATTGTAACATTTGAAACCATTGTTAACCCTTGTCTTCTCAACCTCCTTCACCACTGGTCTACTGATAGGTTTAGAAACATTAGAACTTCCTCCAACACCCTTCGCTTGATTGTTAGAATTAGTAAACACACCACTTCCTCGTCTCCCTTGTTTTCCCAAGCCAACGCTTTCTGATGTGCTTCTGCCACAGATCTTGGATCGAACATATTAACCATATCCTGAATCTGCATTCTCAATCCCCCAATGAACCTAGATGTCAGCTGCTCTTCTGTTTCCATAATATCATTCCTTGCAATAAGTTGATAGAATTCATCAGCATAGTCATTAACTGTCTTTGTGCCCTGCCTCAAGTTCTGCAAACGTTGATACATCAAAGATTGATAATTGTAAGGTAAGAACGTTGCTTTCATCAATTTCTTCATCTTCTCCCAAGATTCAATCTTTGACTTCCCCATACGTTCACGTGTAAGCTTGGTTTGCTGCCACCATGCCAAAGCTCTACCCCTCAGCCTCGTAGCAACCAACTTCACTCTACGATGTTCTGGAACTTCTTTGAAGTCAAAAATCTCCTCAACATTAGCCACCCAATCTAGAAATTCCTCTGCTTGCATACCACCTTTGAATTCAGGAATTTCAGTCTTCATCCCCGACTCCCATTTGTGATCATACTCAGAATAGTTTCTGCCTTGACCTCTTCCTTGAACACTACCACCATCATACTCCTCTTCAAAATCAGATGCATAACGATGTCGATTCTGACCACCAACATCTCTACTACCATTACGTCTTCCACCTTCATCCCTTCTATCGACATTCCTCCGTTCACGATCATTCACGTTCCTCCCACGCCCTTGATCATTTTCAACACTTCTGTCTCGATTGGAATGTGGCGAGACTCTACTACCACCATGGTTAGATTCTGGTGAAACCCTTCTCTGATTTTGATTCATCTCCGTCATAAGCTTCTCTAACCGGCCAATTCCTTCGTTAAGCTTTTCACTAAAATTCTCATTGATTCTTTGCTCCATCTCATCAGCTTCTTCTCTTCGATACAAAGCTTCTACGTTTTGGTGGCGATTAGCTCTTCTTGGCGGCATACTTGAAAACTTCACAAATTCTTCAACACTTCAAATTCAAACACTTTCCGGACTTTGATCCAAAATGAAACGGATCGAAAACTTCCACTTTGTAGCAAATCGCGATGAACACGATGGACAAAGTTTCGGCCTCCAATGCAAATCCGATCAAACAATTTTCGAACAATGATGACTCTTCTTCCTCTTACTCTCGGCCGTGATAAACACAAACCCAAACCTTCCCTTCAAGCTCGACAAATCTCTTCAAACTTCAAATGAATAGGCTCCAAGTCTCGATCTAGCTATGATTGGCTAGAACAAGCTCTGATACCAAAAACTGACGCAGCGGATTAATCAAAACGATGTAAAACGGTGAATGTAGTAATCGGTGGATTGGAAGAATACTGGAATGCCCGAATTCGTTGATTCGAAGATACCGAACTCTATCTATCTCGAACTCGTTGATCGCGCACGATACCGGGTTCAAAGATCTTCAATTCTTCAAGCGTTGATCAAGCGTACTTGATTCCGCGAATCGGCTTCTACAATCGTTGAATCGAGCGCACTCGATTATCCGAAAGAGGAGATAGGAGATTACACTCAACTACCAATTTAGATGAAAGCACACAGCAATCAAAAGAGAATTTTATTCAAAAATCAACAACCTTTACAAATGACTCACACTTGCTATTTATAGCTTTACAACTCAACACGCAAAAACTTCAAAAAATACAAGTACTTAGGTCGGAAACGACCTACGACCTAGAATGGTGCGACCTAGAACAGGCGCGACTTAGCATAGGTCGGCAGCGACCTAACAACAAATAGTTACAACTCGTTACAACCTTCAGCGACTTAACAACTTAGACACAATACAAACAGACAACCACTTAAGTCGTTGCCGACTTAACAATGCTACGCAACTCAACTTAGTAGCGACTTAAGGAGTCAACGGTCCAGCTTAACTCGGCAGAGAAAAACAACGGCAACAGGCTTCCGCGACTTAAACATGCGCATCCCAGATCAGCGACCTAAAGAACTCAACGGTAGAGATTAACTCGCGGAAGATTCAACGGTATCCAGAGCTTTGCGACCTAAAACAAAAGCGGCATCAGAAACTTCACGACCTAAGCCTTGCGACTTAACTCCTGACTCGTTAGGTCGTTCACGACCTAATACTTCACCAATTTGTTTTGCCTTTCCTCTGGGTGACTCGTTAGGTCGGTTTGACGATTTAACTAAGTCGTATCTCGTCATCGACTTATCATTTGTTGTTCCTGTAGCTTTAGGTCGTGGCCCAGCACCTCCCTTAGGTTGTAGCTCAGCACTTCCCTTAAGTCGTAGCTCATTTCCTCCTAGTCTGTTAGGTCGTAACATGGGTTCTTTGGAACTGGTAGGTCGCATACGATCTAGAACTTCAACTTTTAGTGACTCTTTACCAGAACCTCGTTCATTAGCCTCCTCCTTAGGTCGTACCCAACTTACCAACATGTTAGGTCGTACACGACCTATGACTTCTTCTTCCTGGGCTGCATCACCGAGACCCGTACGGGTCAGGGTAGACCCGCCCCACCCCGAGACCCGGTGAAGGTTTTTGTATTGATTCAAAATTGTGTACTAATGTACATGTATTTATATTTGTTGTCACTAAATGATACATTAAATACAAATAACAATGTGTTTACAATTATAAAGGAAGATAATAAAAATGTGGTGTACAAAATAATTCAAAAAAAGATGCATATGTTATTTTATAAATATCAATGATGCAGCTTAATACTATAAACTTTTTATAGCTTATTGATTGGAACATTATAATATCCATGTCATAATCAAACATACACAAATATATATATATATATATATATATATATATATATATAAAGATTAACAAATCATCGTTATAATACTAAAGCGATTTCATGAGATCTTAGAAGTGCGGGTCGGGTTGGGGCGGATCAGCCAAGCCCCGACCCGACCCTAGACCCGGAGCTCTCAAGAACGGGTCATGGGTCTATCCGCCCCGATGACCCAATGGGGCGGGTCTGTGCGGGCCAAAACAGGGGCGGGTCAACTGGGTTTGGACCCTAGACTCGCCCCATTGCCATCCCTACTTGCGATATAAGTTCATTTTATCTCATTAATGCCACTTAGTATTATCTGACATGTTTTAAATTCTTAATACTCATTGCTTTACTTGTCCTAAGTAGCACCACTTATCCATTGAAACTCGGAATCTTGAAGTCTTACACATTTTTCTTCAAAATTCAGCGTTTGCCTGAAACTCGGTAATGAATCACCTGCACTTTGCTTAAATTGTACACACTTAAATCGACACGCATCTTTCAAGAATTCACTTACTCGCCCATGTACATGAGAAGTCTTATTTACTTGAAATTTTCGAAAACCATAATTCTCTTGAAAAGATAATCATAAATTCTTTCGAAATCTTTACATATTTAAAAATTCCAAAGCTCATATGCATCTATAAGACTCACGTATGTTCAAAATCATACATATATATTGAAATCAAATATACTTGAAATTTAGACTTGCTCAAGACTTATACTAAAATTTTAATTTAGTGTACAACTGCATATTTTGGAATCATTTATACGCTTAAAGTCACATATAATTTAGAAGCATAAATGCATACAAAGATAAATCTGAAGTATTAAGATCTAAACATTTTCTAAAGCTCATACATGAAAAGCATTTGAAAACAACATATCTTTAGAGACTTGTATATATTTTATAAGTTGTATGTATTTCTTGAAAACTTGTTTACATGGACTTAATTCTGAAAAACTCGACTTTGTTGAAGTCCTCATACTCAGAGCATTTTATATATACAAAGCCTATATTTAAAAACCCGTACATATAGGCTCCATATCTTCGAAACTGCTATTTGTAAAATCGTTTTCACAGTTATTAATAAAACCTGACATATATATCTCTAAATCCGTGCATGAACTGCAAGTCTTTAGGACCATTATTCTTTCAAAACATTTCGCACTTAAACTTAAGTCATACATGCCTGAAACTACCTTCAAACTACCTTCTAAAAACCTGTTCAAGTTTCTGTGCATTTGGAACTGGTATATACAAATTTATTCCTGACAGTGAAACACATAAATTAGATTCTTAAACCGTTTGTTTTCGAAATTAGATTCGCATGCCTTCAGTATCATGTATACAAATCAAATGTGTATACTTATAACTAAAGATATGCAATACTGATATCCAAAGTTCCGTTCAAATTGATATACATCAAATGTATTCTTATTAAAAACTTTGATATGCAAGGGGAAACTCATTCCAAGAATGGTATGCATTTGGAATCACAACATGTAAAACCTGAACATTCAAATTCCGTAATGCAAAGAATTGTTATAGATTTAAAAACATGCATATTTGAAAAGCTGTTGAATTAAGGCCTTGCATACACTTAAAACTCGTGCATATATTTGAAATCAAAACCCAGCGCATATGGATATATAGCTGATATGTGTTTGTAGCTCTTATTCTCTTGAAATCTTGAAATCCAAGTAGACATATCTTCATACATAAAACCCAATATACTCAAACTGGTGTCAGACCATGTATGTGCTTAAGATGTAAACTATTCGTTCAACACATCTTCAAGATTATAGATATATAAATCCTTTTGCCATTTCGAAATTATTCATCTCCAAAATTGGCATATGCACTTTTGAATGGTAACCCTTCAGATTCATGGGGCAATATATTTTTGAAGCCTTGATATTTTCAAAAACCATTCAGAAACTTTATATTTACAAGACTATAAGCATGAAATTTCATTTTTGTAAAACCTGACATGCGCTTAGCATGCATCTGAAAATTTAGACGAAAATCTATTAATAAAATAAAATCAAATGTATAACTGAAAATCTTTATATACATGAGAGACTATATATTTGAAACCGTATACTTTCAAAGTCCCTAATTTTCAAAACTTATTGCTTATACTAAATTAAAGCATATATGATTTTATACACACACACATATATATGAAGCCAGGGCCGGCCCTACGATTGGGTTGCCCTAGCCTAATATTATTTTGGTTGCCCCTAAGTGATTTTTTTTTATTTTTTATTAGTTTTTTTTGTGTTTAAAATTAAGCATGCCGTCAAATAAAAAAGATACAACATACAATGTAACAATTTTTCATACAAAAACCACTAAAATAAGTGGAGTTATATAAAGTTAAATTAACTTTTCATACAAAATCCACTACATAAAACGGAGAAATACGAAGTTCCATACAAAATATAAAACTTGTTCAAAGAAATATACTTCGTCTTGCATTTTTTGTGGCGAATTCTTCAATCAAATTGTCACAATCTAGTTTCTCCAAAAACTCACTTTCAATTGAGATCATTGCTAATCCATTCAATCGCTCTTGTGACATGGTCGTTCGAAGATAATTCTTGATTAATTTCAATTTAGAAAAACTTCTTTCCGCCGAAGCAACGGTAACCGGAATTGTTAGTAAAACCCGATAAGCAACCCATGCA
The DNA here is from genome assembly GCA_030737815.1 of Allium fistulosum. Lineage (NCBI taxonomy): Eukaryota > Viridiplantae > Streptophyta > Magnoliopsida > Asparagales > Amaryllidaceae > Allium > Allium fistulosum. The sequence goes on from CM060905.1 coordinate 95,616,984, forward strand.
CATTGAAAACCACCATCCTCTACATAAGATTTTATAAAATCAAGAATGTCAACCGACTTAGTTATTTCCTCAGGCAATATACTTTGCAAAGCTCTTAGATCTTGAAATAGATCATTTCCATAAATATCGCATTGTTGGTTGTGTTTCAAATAACCTTCTAAGCAAATACAATGTTTCATCAATTCTTCTTTGCTAATATGCATGAACTTTGCGTTTAATAAAAATCCAAAATATTTATCATAAAGTTCAAATTGTTCAAAACGGTCTTTCAAAGATGTAAGAGCTTGATCTATGATGTGAATGAAGTATGTGACTCTAAAATTCTCTTCCGGTGATTGGTCTTCTTCGCCATTAATTTCAAGATCCTCATCAAAATGCCTCTTCCTACGAGAAACTCTTTTCACCTCAAACATTGGTTCAATATCAACATCGATTGCAAGTTCTTTGGCTTCTTTCATCATTTCTTCAAAACCATATTCCCTAAAGTTTTGAAAGAATAGAATAAGTTCTTTTAATCTTATGATTGCATCTTCTAAATTCATATCTTCATGTTGAAGTATTTTACTAACTTGATTCACTTTATCCAATAACTTGAACCAAATACAAAGGCTAACCAAAAACTCAAAGTTCTCTAAAACATTCAAACATAAACCTTTAGCTTCCGCCATCACAATATCCTCTTTAGAACTCTTGGCAATTTCAACCAAAGCATCTCTTAACATTGGCGCTTGAAATCGAATAGCTCTCACACTTTCAACATGACTTTCCCATCGTGTAACCGATAATGATTTTGGTGTTAAACCTTTAACATATTTCTTAAGAACATCCCACCGATGAGTGGATCCCGAAAATAATGTATAAATTTTTTGCACATATGCAAAAAAATTTCTAGCTTTAACACAAGATTTAGCCATATCACATAATGCAAGATTTAAACTATGACATCCGCATGGCATATAAAACGCTCGGGGATTTTTATCAAGAAGTCTCTTTTGTACACCTTGATGCTTACCTTTCATATTAGATCCATTATCATAACCTTGACCTCTTATATCATCAATATTAAGTTTAAGTTCATTCAAAATATTTTCAAGTTGCTTGAAAAGGCCAAGCCCCGATGTATCATCAACAACTATAAATCCAAGAAAAAACTCTTTCACCTTCACCTCATCGAAATCTTCAATATCAACACACCTTATGATAATTGACATTTGTTCTTCGTGGCCAATATCCGGAGTACAATCAAGCATAACCGAGAAATATTTTGCTTTTGAGATTTTTTTTATTATTTTTGTTTTGATCTCGTTGGATAATAAAATTATTATCTCATTTTGAATTTTATGACTAAGATAATGATGTTGAATTTCTTTATTCACCACACGTCGAAGATGGTCTTTCATAATGGGATCAAATTCCGCAAGAAACTCAATAAGTTGGCAAAATAGTCCATTATTCTTTTCATAAATCTTCTCATTACTTCCACGAAATGGTAAACTATTTCGAGAAAGTGTTTTAACGACCTCAATTATTCGAATCAATATCATCTTCCAACGATCTTTCTCTTTATCAATTTGAGCTTGCATATTTTTATCAACCGTTGCTTTTAATTTTAGTCCTTTTTGCAAATCAACCCACTTCACAACATTTTCACAATGTTCCGGATTAGTTTCATGCTCCCTAAGTTTTGATGGAAGATTATGCCAATCATCAATTCCATCTTCCGACAATTTGCTCAACATCACTTTATTTTTAAATAACTTACAACAAAAGCAAAATACTTTATTCAATGCATTTGAGTATACAAGCCACTTCCTTTCATGCTTCTCTCCATTTGGAAAACGACGAATATAATGCTTAGACGAAAAGCTTCTATATCTCCCATCCTTTATGACACTCGGAAATTTATCATTTAATTTGGATATCTTAATGGGACCTCTTTGAACGATAATTGTTCGTTTTGTATCACTCATAGTACCCCACAAACCCGGATCGTGATTTACATCCACATCTTTGTCAAAATCAAGTATACTTTCATCATTTATCTCCTCATTTACATGTTCTTCATTATCCATTTCTTCGTCATCAATTACATCCACGTTAATGCCCTCATTTTCAATTTCATCAATATCAATGCCCTCATTTTCAATTTCATCCTCAACAACGTTATCAATATTTTCATCAATAGCTTCACTATCTTCTTCAACTTGACAAGAATTTTGTGATTTTTGTGTTTTCGCATTAAAGAGTTTAGAGATTGAGCCCACCATTGATGAAGCCATTGCATCATGACGTTGTTTTACCTTTCGATTAAAAGCTCCGGAATTTTGTTTTCTAAATCTCACACGATTTTTATCGTCTTCTTTTTTCGACATGTTATCTATTAATAAAACATTAAAATATGTATTAGTTTTGCTACAGCCTACATGAAACAATGTTTCGGATTAAAATTAAAATTATTTGGTCGATTCTGATTTTTCTTTAAAAGCACAAATGGATTCAAGGTAAGCACAGAAAAATCAGCTTAAGTGTGTATCTCCATCTGACTACAGTCAACATTGTCATAAAATCCATATGTATAGGAATGTGGTTCACTGTGTATTCCCATTTGATATGACTAAAAATTCATTTCTTGTAAAGGAAAAAAAAGTGAGAGATTATACCATTTTAAGGGGAAATTTTGCAAATGGGAGATTATACTATTTTGAGGGCAAATTTTGCAAATGTGACTCATTTCACATAAAATTCCCATTTGATATGACTGAAAATTTATTTCCTGTAATTAATTAGCAAATGTTCTCAATGATTACTAAAGAAAATTGGAGCTGTGTATATCCATTACTGTAGCCAAATAAGGCAATCGTCTCAATCAAAATTAAGGTACCATAGTAAATAGTAATTAGTAAGTGCCTAAGCTTTAACAGGTAAAATTCATTAAATCTCACGGATTAAGATTTTTGGAACAATCTCACGTATTTCTCCGTTTTATGTAGTGGATTTTGTATGAAAAGTTAATTTAACTTTATATAACTCCACTTATTTTAGTGGTTTTTGTATGAAAAATTGTTACATTGTATGTTGTATCTTTTTTATTTGACGGCATGCTTAATTTTAAACACAAAAAAAACTAATAAAAAATAAAAAAAAATCACTTAGGGGCAACCAAAATAATATTAGGCTAGGGCAACCCAATCGTAGGGCCGGCCCTGTATACATTTTGCCATAGTAATTTGCAAAAGTGAATCTTTAAATACAAAAAACATAACAAACCACTCCAAACTTTCAAATTCGCAGATTGAATTCAAAAGAATCAAAACATAACTACACATTGAATCCATAAAAAAAGCACAAATGCTTACATTGAATGATTGAATCTCAGATTCTCAGTTGGAGAATGAAGACAAGGATCAAAGAGGCGCAGGACTACAGCCAATAGGCGCTGGATTATTGACAGTGTGATGCTAGATTCGATTGAGAGACTGGAGGAGCCGCCGAGGTCGACTAGCGACCGCACAGATGCAACGCGCGAAAAAAATTGAAACTGAGAAGCCCTAATTTTTGATCGATTCGGTGGAGAAGCTTGAGTGTGTCTGTCGTTTCTTTCCGTTGCTTATTTTAGTGGTCGATGGCTGAAGGTTGCCCTTGTCTAGTGGGTTGCCCTAGCCCGTGGGCTTACTGGGCTGCCCACTGGGCCGGCTATGTATGAAGCTGATAAGCGTTCAAAAGTTTGTATTTACAAAACCCATTATATTTTCTTAAATTTGTTACGTACATACAGAATCACATAGAACATTACTTATTCTTGAAAACATATGCATTTGAAAATAGAGAATATATAAAACTTTATACTATTAACACTATCGTCTATGAAATCATACTTATAACTGTTAGTAAAATCTAATATATGTTTCTTGATTCAAATATAAATCGTAAACACTTTTAAAACTGTCGACCACACCACCCAGAACGCTTCATGTTCAAATCAAGGTTACACATACCTAGCTAGAGCTATTATATTTCAAAACCAAACACAATCAAAACTCATATTTGCTTAACCATATTTGACTGAAATCCTAGATACACAAAACTTGTAAATTTTTCGAAAGCATGAAGTATCCTAAACTTTTTCAAAACCTTATAGCATGCTTTATGAAACTTAAATGAACATAGGTCTGATACTTATATGTGAAAATATCTTGAAGTCTCTATTCTTTCAAAATTCCTATGCACAAAATCTGCAAATACTTATTTTGGAAATTAGTTCAAGTTTGAAATCTTATTCATATCATATATTCATTGTCCAAAAACTAAAATTCATGATTCTGAAATGAAATTAAAGTGGTTTATGAGATCAAATTTCTTTAGGAAATTCTTATTTTCAAAATTGAATGTTCTAAATTTTCATTCCCAAATTTAAATTTAAAACCAATTTTAATGTTTAAAGCTATGTCAAATTTCTGTCATACTAGTATTTTGAGTGAAAAGTCCCATACCAATAAATTCCGGTTTTAGTACTTTGAGCGACGATCTACAAGGGGAGGGTGGGGTCCAGATCTGAGCGGTCGTAAGTTGGAGGTGCTGGCTGGTTGTTCTCTTCGCCGGCAATGGCTTTGACACTATCGGAGATAACAACTCAAACCTACCAAACTTTCCGCTATTTGGAAAAAAACTCAAATCAACAAAATCTGCTTCGCCACTATCGAAGGGAACGAACTCAAACCAATAAAATCTGCTTTGCCACTTGACGAATTAAAACCTTTTGAACATCAATGAAAATGATTCTTTCTTCATCAACTCGTGGAGTGGAGGCGATTCACTTCATCAACTTACAGAAGGAAATCCTTTTAAAATTTGTAGAAGTAACTTCACTGAACACTTGCGAAAGCAAATTTATCTGTCCTTCCTAAATTCGAGCCTTGCTGAGGCAATTTATTTGAAAAACTGAAGGAGATAAATCCTGGAATACTTGCGGAGGCAATCCTAAACATGCGAAAGCAATTCCTTTGTGGATTAAAACTTAGGGAAGGCAACCTCCTCCGACGCTTGCGGAAGCATCCTATCGAACACTGGCGGAAGCAATCAAACATTTGCGGAAGCAATTGTTAGTACCAGAATTATTCTGTCGAACACTTTCAGCTTTCAAAGTGGCAAAAGCTCGAACATCATGCCAACGTCAGAGATTCAATGGCAAACTCCAATCAGCTATGACAAACCCATGTCCAAACTTCATTACCAAGATTGTGAACAGGGGCTGGAAGACAAGGGGTGCAGACATTGCATCAAACAAGTTTCAAGTGATGAACTTTGAAGAAAGCGATTTATCGAACAGTTTTAAAAAGAAAAGAGTAGAAGACATTTTATCGAACACCTTTGTACGTGGCACCACCGCAGTCGCTGGTGATGATCCAGAAGCGGAGCCGACCAACCTGAGACTCCAGCTGGAAGAGTTTGATGAGGCGAGTCCAATCATGGCTGCAGCTTCACCCAGAACACCACAGATTTGCCTGTGCACGTGCACGGGCCGTGCACATGAACCAAAGTTGACTGTTTCAGGCTGATCTTGTTGGGCTTTTTTAGTGAGATCTGATACGTATTTTGATGATGCAATAACTGTTTTACATGTCCAATGATATGTATAAATAGATATGAAGGTTGAATTGTAAGTACGATGAGAAAAATTAATAAAGATTTTATTTTGAAATCTTCTTCTTAAAACTGATGTTCTTCTCTTTTACAGTTCCTAACTTTTCTGAATTCTTTTTCTATTCTTAAAACTCTCAATTCATACAATTTCCTGCACTGCTTCTCATCTGCTCTTCTAGAAACTTGCCTCTGTAAACAAACTTCACCAGAGTATAACCACCATTGTCACTCTCAGCAAATCCATGATTCCTGGATCACAAATAAAGCAAAAGGGGCATAACAAATTGGTATCGGAGCCGTTCGATCCAGATTTACGGTCTAATGAAGATCAAGTGTTCAAAAACCTGCAAGGAAACAACTCATGTGTTGCATGTTGGATACTGGAACCAGAGATTTGTTCCATATGTAAAGAAGTAAAAACGCAAAAGGAAGGACCAAAACCAATCAAGAAACGACTTCTTAACTCGGCTCTCAATCCAAGAACGCCACATACAACATCAATTCCTTCCCCTACATCGCATACAAATCAATGTCAGGCATCTTCTTCTTTGACTCATCAGGTGAACCCGTCTTCAACTTCATGTGCCCATACCCACATCTCAACCTTCCAGATCCATCCTTCTTCAGCATTCCAACTTCATAACAAGAAAATTAGCGTGTCCAAGAAGAACATGTTGATTCATGAGTTTTGATTCATGACACAAGCTTCAGAGATCATACGACGAAATACAAAGAGAATACTATATGAAAGCGACAAAAAGAGAATAAACGTATATTGTGAAACTACAAAGGAGATAAGACTACAATCCAAAGATTAGTATGAATATTTTATTTTATTGAGTCTTAGAATATTGTTAAAATCATTCCTCAAATAGTCACACACACACAAAACAATTTATATTAAAACTGTGTATACTGTGCAAGTAACACCAGGTCGGCCGACCGACCAGGATCCTCGGTCGACCGACCCTGTGTTATGTGCATAGTGACTTTCTGTTTTATATACGATTTCAAACTCAGCTGACCGGCCAGGTTTTCCGATCGACCGACCAGAGAATAACGGCTAGTTTACTGAAGAGATGCGATCATTTCATGAAGAGGAATGTCCTCTATTTCAAGAGGTATGGACACAACTGTTAACTAAAACTCTTCATGAAAGATTACAACTCTTCTACAACTATATAAACATATTCAATTCACTTCTACAATCACCGATTCTTGTTTATATTTCTGAAATCTAATCTCTATTCATTTCTGCAAATAAAAGTTTTCATTCTTAATTAATATCACTAGAATCCTTGTTTTAATTCATATACTTCGATTCTACGTGATTATCTTCCTTCTAAATCTTCACACACATGCATACTCTTGAGGATTTGATTATAGCAAAGTTGTACTATCAAAAGACTATCAGTGTTATTCAGAACACATTCGTCAACAAACATTTTGTATTAAGTTGAAGTCCTCTTCGGCTGTTGAGGCGGAAAAATTCCTGTTCGGCTGCTCAGGTGTCGTATACCTATTCCTCCGGGTTAAGTGAGGGGTTTAGTTTAAATCCAGAGGGTATTCTGGGACTGGACGTAGAACGGGAAGTTCGAACCAGTATAAAAATTCTTGGTGTGCTTACTTTAATTTTTACTTTATTGTTATTAACAGTTTCCGCATTAATATACAATATTACATGATCCTTAGTACTACACGTACACTTTCAGAACAATGGCAAAACACTATACAAATGCCAATCGAAAACTGATGATAAAACTATGGTATCTGAAGCCTTACCAGAAAATGGAAATACTGACTTAGAAACTCTTCTTAGTGATGATTTATCGGTTGATGAATTGAAAGATATAGACTTTCTTCCTCCAATAGTTTCACTAGATGAGTTCATGCAAGGCCTTGATTCTAAGCCACCATTTGTCAGGTCATCAATAAAGTTAGAACCCGAGATAGATCCCAAGTCAGAGTCTACAATTGATGACTTCATACCTAAGAAAGAGTCAACGGAAAATATTTCTGATTCAAAAGTTAGAAAGATTTCAAAAATTGTAGATAGTATGTTTAGAAAGGACTTGAGTCCTGATACATGGCCCATACCTGTGAATTTCAAGAGTCTTAATTGGAATGCACAGAAAATGTTCAAGATCGATCCTAGAAAACCATATGAGATGCATCCCATGGAAATTGTGGAAGCAGTTGACAAGCTTCAAGAAAGGCTTAAAGTTGTCCCAAGTGATGATTTTTTTAGCATAGAGGCTTAGAAGAATGCAATGTTATATTTCAACATATTGCTCCATAGTACATTTTCCAGCAAGCGAGTATTGAAGGAGTATCGATTTACTCAAGAAGCACATTAATGGGTCATTGGTGAAATTGAGTCTCGATTTTTGAAATCATTGGTTGCGCATGGTGAAGTGATAGGCTGTGTGGCTGCCCAGTATATTGGAGATCCAGCTACACAAAAGACTCTGAGCACTTTCCATTATGCTGGTGTCAGTGCCAAGAACGTCGCCCTTGGTGTTCCTAGGTTAAGGGAGATCATCAATGTTGCCAAGAAAATCAAGACTCCTCCACTTTCAGTCTTCTTAAATACCCAGTTCAGCAAGCAGAAAGAACTGGCAAAAAACGTACAATGTGCTTTGGAATACACTACTTTGAGAAGTGTAACACATGCAACCGAAGTATGGTATGACCCCAATCCTACGGGCACAATAATTGAAGAGCTTGCTGATGCTGTTAAGGTTACTATGGGGCCAAAGGGACGAAATGTTGTAATAGAGCGAAGTTTTGGTGCTCCAAACGTTACAGAAGATGGTGTCATTGTTGCAAATAGCATTGAATGTAAAGATGGATTGAAGAACATGGGGGCTAGCCTTGTGAAACAAGTTGCTAATGCAACTAATGATTTTTTTGGTGATGCTAAAACTTGTGCAACTATTTTTACAAAAGCAAAATTCTCCACGGGGTGTAAGTCAGTTGTTGCTGGAATGAACAATGCAGATGCTAGTGAAAAGAAGATATTCATATTCGATCCGGGTGGTAGCTCATTGATCGATGAAAAAAAATATGAAATTGCTGGAGACACTTCGGCTCAACCTTGAGGACAACGTTGTTTTGAAGGGGGAGGGAATGTTAGTACCAGAATTATTCTGTCGAACACTTTCAGCTTTCAAAGTGGCAAAAGCTCGAACATCATGCCAACGTCATAGATTCAATGGCAAACTCCAATCAGCTATGACAAACCCATGTCCAAACTTCATTACCAAGATTGTGAACAGGGGCTGGAAGACAAGGGGTGCAGACATTGCATCAAACAAGTTTCAAGTGATGAACTTTGAAGAAAGCAATTTATCGAACAGTTTTAAAAAGAAAAGAGTAGAAGACATTTTATCGAACACCTTTGTACGTGGCACCACCGCAGTCGCTGGCGATGATCCAGAAGCGGAGCCGACCAACCTGAGACTCCAGCTGGAAGAGTTTGATGAGACGAGTCCAGTCATGGCTGCAGCTTCACCCAGAACACCACAGATTTGCATGTGCACGTGCACAGGTGCACGGGCCGTGCACATGAACCAAAGTTGAATGTTTCAGGCTGATCTTGTTGGGTTTTTTTAGTGAGATCTGATACGTATTTTGATGATGCAATAACTGTTTTACATGTCCAATGATATGTATAAATAGATATGAAGGTTGAATTGTAAGTATGATGAGAAAAATTAATAAAGATTTTATTTTGAAATCTTCTTCTTAAAACTGATGTTCTTCTCTTTTACAGTTCCTAACTTTTCTGAATTCTTTTTCTATTCTTAAATCTCTCAATTCATACAATTTCCTGCACTGCTTCTCATCTGCTCTTCTAGAAACTTGCCTCTGTAAACAAACTTCACCAGAGTATAACCACCACTGTCACTCTCAGCAAATCCATGATTACTCGATCACAAATGAAGCAAAAGAGGCATAACAGCAATCACTTGCGGAAGCAATCACTTGAACTTTGGCGAAAGCATATCCTTCAACGCTTGTGGAAGCAAATCTTTCAGCACATGCGAAAGCGCTTTATTGAACACTGGCGGAGGTGTTTCCTTCGATGCCTGTAGAAGTAATTCTTTCACCTTTTGACAAATTCAGGCCCATTGAATATTGACAAAGGCGATTCTCTTTGTTACTTGTTGAAGAAAATGTTTTCTGAAATGTCGGAGACATTAATCCAAACCAACCCAACTGTTTTTGCCACTTTTTGGCCTCGACAGAGTCGGAGCAAAATCAAATCACCTTTGAATTGGCTTCAGATTTCCCCAAATCTATTTTGATATTTCTTCAAATGTATTGAAAGGAGATAGTTGAAGTGGTGTCACAAGATGAAGAGCGGAGAATCACGTGGTTTCTTCATGCCGCGTGTATCCAATCTTTTATTGTGAACTAGTACGAACCCGTGCTACGCACACGGATGCAGTAGATAACTTCTTTATGAATGTAGTTCTTGTTGTTTATTGGCATTGCTAGTTTTGGCGAATACTATATAATTGTTACCTCAAATTAAGAAGATCATGTATTAGAATTTGTAAATGATTAATATCTACATTCTACGTCAGAAACAATTTTATTATATTACTTTTCATTTACGTAACCTATTTTAGCAACAAAGAAATCCCTATTTACTTAGCAATAAATAAATCCCTAAACACATCATCAATGTGAGATTTATGTGGTTGTAAAGTTTCATTATATGAAATCTGATATACCGTACACATATTAATTATGTAGTATATTTTTCAGAAATGGAAAATATAAAAAATGAACTGCACAACTATTATTTAATTATCGGCAAGTAAGTCACTATTTTTTATTCTCTTTTCAAATCTGATGTATAGTAATTCTTCATGTGAAATTTCAATTTCAGTCCCAATAATAACTTTCCCACTTCTGATTCAATAGGTAAATCATTTTAACAACCTTTAATCTTAGTACAACCACATAAAATCATTTACTTTGCTATACAAAAAGATAAGTAAGCATTAAAAATGCATTTAACCATAACGTGTTATGTGACTTATCCACGGCCTTATACTGTAGTGCAAGAAAGCATGAAGCATAAGGTCAGAATTGTTGCAATTACTTTACTAATTATTGGTGATTTTGAAGCATCCATTAGTCCACAACCATGAGCAATCATTCAACACTAAAGTCCGTATATTTATATATCCCCTGGGCCTACAGATTTCATGCTCAACTTGCTGGAAATGGACAGACAACGCCATCAATATATTCACCAATTCGGCCAAGTTAAATATGGTTAAGATGGATAATATGGTCGGGAAAAAAGGACTGTAAATAATTTGGATAACATGCTCAAATTTAGAAACAACAGCTAAAACCACTATGCCTGCGCTTAATCTTACACTCAATGGACTTTTTCATGCTCAACTTACACACCAATATAATATAGATATAGTATGTAACACAGAGAACAAATACAAAGCTCTTTGTTATATAGCACATGATAACACAATGTTGCAATTATTCCAATTGTAATAAAAAAACTAGGGAATATGCTTTACAGCAAACAACATTTTTTGATATGCTACATATTCATTTCTTGTATAATGAATATATATTGGCACTTTATATTCTGTGTTTCTCCAAATATGAAACTTGTGTTTCTATCCATGGCATAATATCTATTAACCTACTTTAATTAGTAATTAACATAAACAATCTTTAAGTTTAGTTTTTAAAATTATAATATATGGTACATAGCTCATGCTTGTCTTTGAGATCTCTTGAATGCTAATATGATGAATTAAGACCTAATAAATGTTATTTGAAATCTTCTCTTTCAGCTTGTTTTTCCTTTTTTTCCACCTCTTAATGGTAGTTGACTCAAAATGCATGAACATCTTTGTAAACCTCTTAATGGTAGTAGGTTTGCATTGTTTATCATATAAAACAACTCATAATTAATATATAAAATCTTCAAAATATCAGGGGAAAAAAGTTTGATCAAAATCAACTTAACTGATGTAAGATTGTGGTGTGTGTGTGCGTGTGCGCGTTTTTTGGTAAATTACTTTTACTTATACCATTACAAATTTAAGCACAAAATTTGTATACTGGTTGAAAATCTAAGTATAATAACACTAAACTAATTTATAATTTATAAATAATCATAAAGTAACTGATCGTTTTTCATTTTATATCCAATTGAAACTTGTATTCATCAACACGATTAACCGTTCAACAACAAAAAAGTTAAAAAATTAATTTATAACTCAATGTGGATGAATATTATGATTACTGTTGCAATGCATATTGAAACACCAATAGCAATCGATCAAAATGAAAACAAAACAGTAATCAATAAGGGATAAGAACCACATTGTACCTGAAATGCGGGAGATGAAAAGATTAAGATCTTCATCTCAACCATGGTAGCAAAATATTGATGCCCGTGTCTGTGTCATTTTTCGTTTTCCATCTTTAAAATATATAGTTCTTAAATTGAAAACAAAAAAGCAATTAATATATTGTAGAACCTAATATATGGAATCTATGTATTAATTTATCGTTTAGGTGTATTTAAAATATATAGTTCCCATATTTCTAAGTTTTAGCATATACCAAAGTATAATGGGATATATTACAATGTTTCAGGTTGCGTAAACATGATCAGAAAGTGTGACTACAACAGTATTATAATACTTTTAATCACATGAGTGAACAACATCGGACAATAGTATCACAAACAAAAAGAACTAAATAGCCATATAATTATGTTCCATACTGCTGAACTACCGCAAAAAAGGGAAAATATAGTTAAAACTTGATAGTTATTGTCAGATAGCAATACCATTTTTAGGTTAAGCACATTATAAAGATCATGTTCAGATAAACCTTTTGGACGGATGACTGTAGGACTACAGTGAATAATAAGTAGCTAAAACTACAATGATATATGGTTAACTTATAAGGGACTACAGTAAATAGACGTCAGTCGTAAATATATATTCTAAAAGGTAGATGTTAACAAATGAAATTCAAAAAAAAATTCAACTGAGACAAAGCAATAACCAAGGTTTTTGGACATATGGAATAAAATACTAATCACAGAAAATCTTGATGCAAGCAAACTTAATATGAAATCTTAGTATAAGCTAAACAACTACAATTAATAATCAGTAGATGCTGAAAGGAAGAAATATAACAGAAGTAATATGATGTCAAAAAATAGTACAACCAAACATAACTAAATTATGAAAATTTCCAATCACGTCACCATGCATCATTATCAATTTTGAAGTTAATAATAGCCAAACGTCAAACAAAGCTTAGATGCTATGCAGCAACATTGTGCTGCTGCATACAATAGCAGTCACATTGCTACTATGCAACAGCACTGTGCTGCTGCATAAAGTAGCAGTCAAACGACTTCTATGCAGCAGGATGTGTCGGCTATTGCTGCTGTGATGTAGCACAGCGATGTTGCCACATGTGCTAAGCCCTGATATGCATAGAAAATCTTTACTATTTTTTCCTTTTTGTTATAAGCATGCAATACCTCTGTTTTTGTAGCAACGCCATCCACATTTATCGGCCTGCACTAGTGTCGATGAGAAAAATAAAAGTGAATAAATAATTAATGTTCACTTGGTAGACTCTTATTACTCCAAACATGTCTGATAACCATAGGTGTACATGAAAACCACCAAATACCATGTTCTGCTAGAAAAAATTATTCTACATAACAAATAAAAATATATAATCTATCACAGTACATAAACTTATATGTGGATAGCCACCCTTGAGGCAGTATAATGTACTAATCGTGATACAAATCAGTTGATTGCTTGATATAGTGTTGTTTTTTTAGTAACATGAGTTAGAAATTGGATGCTGTTAAAAAGATATATTTTTAGTTTGTTCTTATGTTAGAGTCACCATGAAGTGAAGCAAATAAGTTAAGTACCAAGAAGCAAAAATAAACCATTACACAATATGAAGTGAAAGTAAATGGTTAGAACATCATGCAGTGAAACTGAATCCCGTAATAAATTACAGAGATAAAGGTTAAGAAAACGGACACAAACCTTGGCTTTTAATATTTCAGTAATAGCTCACACACATGATGTCTTGGTTATTTGAAGTTGTCCTTTGAACCTTTGTTACTCCTAGGCCAAATTGAGTTATGGCTTCACGCAAAAGCTCTTTCGTTAGTAGTAGTATTTTGCGGAAATCTGGAAACCTTTTTTCAGAAAATATGCCTTAGTTCCCCATCTTGATTATCAATCACCTGAAAATTCACTCTCAACAAAAAAGTTCACAACTCCTTGCACATATGAAACAAAACATTCGATGAAAATATAAAACCTTAAAAAATACCAATATATAAGGGAAAAGAAATGTTCATTTTATATTTGAACCATACCTAGTAAAACATGGTTCAGCATTCTGGCTCATCTAAAATATTAGAAAACCTTTTGCATCCTATCACATTTATTAACTGACCGTGTGTTGCTTTTTTGAAATTTATCAAATTTGGGGTATATCTTTATTTCAGTGATTTTATTTTAGAGGTTTTGACACCCAAAAAAATAAATTTGATTCCTTCTAAAGAAACAATCGCAGGATTAAGTTGTTTTAACTAATGAGACCATCTTGCCTGTTCAATAGTATTTTATATATTGAAGACGCATTCAACTATATTGCAAGAATTTAATACAATTTTGAACATTGAATAAAGACAGAAAAAATTGATTTTCAAATGTAGTAATTTCATGGAATATTTCCTAGAAACCTAAATGCTATTTAAGAAGAACTCAACTTTAAGCCTTTTCCATATGACACATTCTGGAAATCTGCAGAAGTATATACCGGGTTGTAGATTTTAGCTGATGAAATAAAGAATATACACCACCTAGATAAGTTCTACAGCTCAGCTACCTTAAAATAAAATACTGATCCAATATGAAAACCTATCACATGCTATTTCTTAGAGGAAACAGAATAATCCTATGCACATTCAGCCCACCCAAACTTTTGTATATATTATTGTTAGAAGAATTAATCTTAACTCATATTATTAATCCAAACCCTGTACTAATTTTAACTTTCAAAAAATAAATTTTCAAAATAAGATAAAAACAAACATCACAACCTTGAACTCAATACACAGTAAAAACAAAGATGCTGACATTTTTCCCTCCTTGTAATCATTAGTCTCTTAAAATGTCAATCCCATTTTAATACTAACATGATGGTAGCATTTTATTTTAAAAATACTACACTAATGACATTTACTAAGTTTTTATTTAGATAATATATAATTGCTTTAAAAGAAGTGTTATATGCCAAGGAATATGAACCAAAGACGGAAACATAACTTGAACCAAAATTTATTAGCATTGAAAAAATAACAAACATTTGACTATATAATCATGTATATTCCTTACTAAACTGCATTCAAGAATAGTAAAAAAATTATTTCACTCAAAAGTAGTAGTTTAGCAGTAAAACCTAATCAATCACAATGGTATAGAGAAAAAATGCAAACAATTCAAGTCAAGGATTTACCATAGAAAATTGGAGGTTGTCCATCAAGCCTGTAGAATGTTCTTCCATACTGGTATAGTATTCACCGATCCCTTAATTAGTTTTAGCATTATTTAAAAAAAATTAATAAGGTACGAATCCATAATCTTTGATACTCTGTTATCCCTTTTAATCAAGTGACTTCAGACTCATAAGGTACTACTGTATAATAATTACTATTTCTGGAAAATAAATGAATAATATATAATATGGTTGTGTGTGGACAAAAAACAAAGCAAAAGAATTTGATACTTTTTTAGAAAGAAATCCAAAACAATGAAGGTTAAGAAAATCTATAGTTAAAAAACCATTTAGTAAGGTGAATAAGATAATATTTCATGATTTCTAAATGTTCAGTTCAATCATAAGCACAAAATTTCAACTTTTATCAATTGAATTTTTCAGTCAAAATTGAAGTACTCTACAATATGAAAGTTACAACAACCTAAACCAAAATTTGTACGTTTAAGTGGATGAATGTTTGAGTCTAGTAAGTCAATCTGTCCGCAAATCGACTATGAAACCTAATGAAAAGAAATAGGAATAATGAAATATGTCTTATTTTTTCAACAAAGCAAACCCATGGAAAAAGCCATAAATGAAGAATTGAATTTGCAGAACATACCGAAATTGAATTGAAGCACGTCAGATCTGACCATCAACCTCGCCTTTGTTCTCCTAATTTCCACATTCAATTCCACTACCGTCGCTCTGCTCTTCTATTGCCTCGCTAACTCGGCTTTCTAAACAAAAATATTCATATGAAGAAGTTCACAAATACATGAAGTATTTATTACTTATTCCTTACAATAGATGTAAGTAACAAACCCTAGATACACACACCACTGGAAATCATAATTGTTAATAAACATTTAAAAGGGAACGATCGCTATAAAAATCCACGTAATTCCTAATTTGCGAAAGCTATTGCAACCAAAGACTAATTCGTATTTTTTAAATTTGATACGAAAATTACCTTCAAAGCAGCTTCAATGTCAGTCTCGACGGAAATGAAGAGTTTGGCAAAGCTATCGTCACCTGAGACATTGGGAATTGCGCGATGCTTGTGGACATTATATTTGTCGTTTTTGTTGCAGATCGCATCGACGCTAGTTATAATGTCGATCACGCTCATTTTTCATGTGATTTGGCTTCTTTTGGTAACCGTGTTGGAAGAAATTGGGTGGAAGAATCACCTGGAAATCCTACTATTTTTTAGTTCTACTTATGGATATAGGATGAAGCGGAGAGCAGCGTACGAAAAGGAAGAAATATAAGATGCGACCATTCATTTAACAAAATCCGCGGAGGAAAGGGAGAAGATAAAAATACCACAGCGTAGAGGAAGAAAATTTTGGAGACCGTTTAGTTGCCAAATTTCAAGGGGGCCTGTGTGAGCTTGAAATTTAACTCACTAATAATAATATAATATAGATATGGTTGTTCAAACATATGCGAAATGAAATTGGCCTTTACTATTTCATATTTTCCTACGAACGTTTAAATTTCAATAGTAATCAATCTTCAAACTTCGTATCAAAATTTAATTTGAATTTGAAAATTTGAAATATGAAATTCAAAATCACGTTAGGGTAGTTTAGTCATTCAGAGGTTCGAGTCCACCTTCTAACGCCAAAAAAAATATTAACGAATAAATCCATAACACCCGAATGAATGTGCAAGGTGGCGTATTCATGGAAATTCCAAAAATGCCCATAGGATTTGTGATAAATCATGAATCCATTTGAATTCAAATACATAAGCTCAAAAGAAAAAAGTAGACTAATATTTAATATGCTCAAGCTATCCTCTTTTTCAAATATGATTTTATTAGTGTTAAATTTTGGTGATACAAAATCACAATAGAAGGAAACAAATATGCAAGAAGGAAAGTAAACACGTTTGTTCATTATGGAAATGAATAAATTATTGGATCGCATTTGCATGAGATGACAAGAAAATAAATGCATGCGCAAGTTATGGAATAAAATATATGCAAAAGGATATGCATATTATTTGTTTCTCAGTAATCGCATTGCTTTGGAATTATTTTCTTCCATCTTTGTTAATTAAAGGAATGAGTGAATTATTTGTTATGTTTGCATCATTTGTTACCATTGTAATTTGCCTTCATTATCTCCTTACCATATCGTGGTAATTTGATTGATGACTCACATGAATTTACATTGGTTATATATTGAGGGTAGACTTAATTGTAAACCCATCCTGGTATTCAGTCAGTGATCCCCAAATAGAGTGTCTCTTCTTGTTAACCCTAATTTAGGGCTTTGGTATGTAAACTCTTATCTTGTAATCTCTTGTAATTCTCTCAGATGTAATAAAATCTCTCTCATTTGGACTGGACATACACTACCTTGATGATAGTTAAACCAGTATAAATATTGTGCGTCTATTTTCTTCTTTATAGTTATTTGCTATTTATTTGAAGTAATAGAATAACTGCTGCTAGATTAAGTGATGTTCAAATTGGAAAATCTAGATCATGTTTATTGTTTTTCCGCATTTGTGCAATTTTTGCACAACAATTACAATAGGAGTCATGAGAGAGAGAAAAAAATTTAAATCCCTTTTTCATGAGGGGGTACATCTTTATATATAAAGGTATGAATGAAATATGCTTGTGCTAATTGGTGATATGGGACTTATGGCGTCATAGAAGTTGTGAAGGAATGTGAAGGCTTTTGAAGCTTTGTTAAGGAAAATGATCCAATTCCTCTTGAGTCTGTTTTGTGGATGGCTCTAATCCTTCTCTCTTTGCGTGATCTTCAACATCTTATAGTATATATGTGATGTGGCATGAAATCTGATTTTAATTAACGATTTTCAACAAGCTTTTAGCCAATATTCATCAACAACTTGATGGTATGCAATATTATTAAGGCATGGTGATAGCTCTGACGATTTCTCAGGAAAAGTGTTCTTATGTTTCCACCAATGTTGATGTCTCAGCAAGTGTCAATGGTTCAGTGGGTGTTGATGGTGTTCACCATCAACATCGCTTCGTATTGGTGTCGACGAGGAATTGAATGCCAGCTGTCACTTTAGGTTTTTTCGTCGTTGAAGAAAAGAGGCGCATCCGAAGACCTACGGAGGGGCTTGTTTGAAGAAGGGCGGAAGGATCTATGTTGGAGGAGAAGATATGTTGGCGGAAGGATCATCTATTGTGGAGGAACAATGCTAGTAGAGGGACACTCACGTAGCGACCCTTGTTCTTTAGCTTCGATGTTGTCGACGCCTCTTCATTCTCTTACCTTAATCATTTTCTCTTTTTGTGACGCCCCACCTCTATACCCACATTAGCAAAGAGTATTATTAGATAATACCGTCTGCTAATACGGAGAATAAGGCTGGATAGGAGCGACCATCTATAGTTTTTCCTTAACTATCTACTGAATACATCGACAATTACCATATCAAACGAATCGACATATCCAATAAATACTTAAAGCAAAACTACAATGGCTATAGGATCTATCAGAACAAAATGTAACAACTCAATGTAATATACATCACAGAACAGTAGATCATCATATACACATATACTGATACATAACAGAGTATACAAAATGATACATGTCAAGTGGTATAGCAAACCACAATATACAGACGAGTTCTCAAGGATACATATCAGAGTTACAACAGATAAGGACTACATAAAAGCTATAACAAAAAGAAGCTAGCGGAATAGTCCATGCGGAAGCAAAAGAGGCTAAGTCCAAAAGCACCTAACCTGAAACATCTCGGTCTGACCCGAGTATAAAATACACGGGTCAGTCTAGCTAAACAAATCAGTTAGATAAACTGAACAACAATAAACCTGCAAGATCATATGGTATAACAAATATCTCTATATGAGATAACACACTCATCTAACAAAAGATGAACATAACAAAACAAGCCTCGTATCATCGGCATCTCAAATAAACAAAGGACATCATATCCCAAATCAAGCCAAAAGGCAAATAACAAATACCAATAAAGGTATACAAGTTCCACAAGGTAACCGCTATATATCGTGTGGCTCAAAAAGACCAACACCGAAGGGCGATACCTAAGGAATATACATATCAATGAAACATAAGATTGCTCGAGCTCAGTACTGTATAAACAAGGATCTATGAGCCCGAAGGCTCCAAACCCAAATATCACCCATGCGGCTCATAAAGACCAACATCGGAAGCGATACTATAGGGCAACAAACCCAAAGGCACACACCCGAAGGTACAAACCCGAAGGCCACATACCCGAAGGCAACAAACCCCGAAGGCTTAACCCGAAGGCAACAAACCGTAGTGGCGAAGGTCCGGAGGCCCAGTACTGGACACCACTAACTGGCGGAATGTGTCATAACTCTCGAAAAGGAACCCGAAAAGTGTTAACGTATGTCCCATAACCACTCGTTCGCACTAAACGGTTTACTATCCATTAGCCAATTTCACACTCAAAGCATTACAAAGTTTACCTCATGTCATCGGTAAACCAGACACAAAGGTCAAAACGATCAATCGAATAGGTCGGGGACTAATCGGAAAGGTGAACGCGCGGATTCATGGTCCGTGTTTTACCTAACCATTTAATCTCCTTTCCACTTCGTTCGAAGTGCAAAATCGTGTGTGTTTAAACAGAAATTTATAAAGCGGAGAAGGGAGCTTTTAATACGATTTAAAGGGGTTATTTATAAAACTCGTGAATGAAGTCAAAAGTATGTTATCAAAGCCAAAGATGCAATAACAAACATTAAAAACCAACTTGCATCAATAAGATTTGGAAAATCAAACAAAACGAACAAAAATAGGCAAAACAGGGAAAACAGGAGCAGGTCGGTCGGCCGGCTACAGGGCTCGGTCGACCGGACACTGTTCTGAAAAATTCTCGGGAAGCAGGTCGGTCAACCGGACTTCCTGGTCGGTCAGCCGGAGCCCAAATTCCTGCACTCCCAAAACAGAGGCAGGGAAGTGCTCAAGTAGTAGGTCGGTCGACCAGAGCCTGCGTTCGGTCGGCCGGAGCCTGTTTTCCAACACTTCTTGCCCTATCAAATGAAATGCTAATTCTTTCCAAACCAAAACAATAGCACATGAATACTTGTTAGGAATTCATACATAACATCAATGATATCAAGAGAAGTAGATGTGAGTTAAAAACTCACCTTTTTAGCACAAAACAAAGAAGAAGGAGCAAAATTGCAAGGAGAAGACCAACTAATCTCCACTTCAACTCAACAAGCTTCAATCTAAGATCAAAACAAGTAATTCCTAAGTTAGGGTTTAGGAATTTTCTATAATTGAAGAGGAGAAGAGATGGAGAAGATGAAGAGGAGGCTTACCAATGGCTTCCACTTGATTTTGGAGCAAGGATTCAAGCTTTGCAAAGAAAACTAGGGCTTGGTACTTTCCTAATTCTTTTTCCTTTCCCCCATTTCAGTTTTTACTTAAGAAAAGAAATGAGAATGAGAGAATGGAGAGGAGGGGGCTGAGTTAGGGGGTTTAAGTGGGTTTAGTTAGCTAGTGGGCTGAACCCAACCCAAAACCCAACTAGAAAAAGTAGCAAATTTCGACTTACTCCAAACATATCGAAGCTTATACTCAAAAAGGTCACAAACGGCATTTTGAACTCAATGGAAGTGGTCTCAAGTCCCAATTCGACTGTTTGCAAAAAGTAGCTTTTCGGACTATAATCCGACGAACGATGTTATATTTAAATAAAATATTTAAATATACAACCGATAAATATGCGAGTTGTTACAGACTCCCCTCCTTAAGAAATTGCGTCCTCGCAATTCTTAAGAAGAAAATAAAGAGTAACAACCAAAAACATATCAACACATAAGAAGAACAGAAATTCATCATAAAGAGCACGGAAAGATAGGTCCGAACTTGGTTGCTTAGAGAATTCTCTAGATTCCTAAGCTCAAATAATTCGGAACACCGACGTAATACAAACGGTACGTCAAATGAACCGAAGCTCAACAAATGAAGTGCAACAAAATGTCCGATGAACTTGGTAAAAAGGTCATTCCATTCGGACTTCAACAAAGGAATACCCACTTTTTGCTTCCAACAAAGGGCATTGGCAACACGACTTCCCTCTTCCGGGAGTATACAAAGAATATCAAGGTCATAAGATACAAGGAACTCGAGCAGCTCCTTATGAGAAATAAATATTCCAAAGGTTTATGATTGAGGTGGAGAATAAATTTCTCCGCTAAAACAAACGATGATGCCAAACTCTAAAAGCGACAACAATAGCCGCGAGCACTAGATCATGAGTGGTATATCTAGTCTCGATAGGCTATAACTATTTAGAAGAATAAATGATAGCACGTTCTCTTTTGCAAGTGAACGGCATCCAAACCAATACGATTTAGCATTGGTACAAAAGATAGAATCTTGGTTCCCTACGGGAATAACAAGAAAAGGAATATTGGAAAGAAAGAGTTCTTTTAAAATAATCTTCTTTCCCAAAAAGCTAAGACTTTCAAAATTAAAATTACCTTTATGTAATTATCTTTTCAGAAAAACTTTTATTTTACAATTCAATTTACTGTGTTTGATTGTCTCATCGAAGCGTTTAGGAAATTCCTATCGATAACGTTGATCAAGCGCATCGACCAGAATTCTTAAAGCACTCAATGGGCAATACAATCACAAAATCATCTTTTAGATAATAAACATGTTTCTTAAAAACTTTTAAGAATATCCTTTGTTCTTTTAAAGGTCAAAAGTCCAATTGTACTCATAAATAAATCTTATGAAAAAGATTTGCAAAATTTTAAATTACTATTTTCCATCCAAAACCAATAAATACAAAAATGGAATCATCGAGATATTCACAAAATACTCGATTCATAAAATGGATGAAATGAGCAAAACAAACTGAATGACATAATAAATCATTCATAAGAATCACAACAAGTGCGGAATGCGGTAAGTGGAATGCTAACTTTCGCAACTCGTAGCCAAATGAAAACCGGTGGTAAGGTCGAGCTAAAAAGACCTTAACACTACTCAAAAGATTGCTTAGGTAATAATCCTAAGACAAGACCAAAATACCAGAAAATTCTCAAACTACAAGAATGAGAGAAACAACACTTTCCTCATCATGAGGGCTTAAAGAATAAAATGATGCTATCAAAATGGAATCAAAATCACAAAGAAAAATAGAGACCTAACAAAATAGATGGAGACATACCTTATCCCCGAGAAGAACCTCCAGAAGCATCTACTATAATTAGCTTGCCTGGTTGAGAATTATTTGGAGCAATGGGACAAGTGGAACTACGATGGCCTTCCTTCTTGCAATAGCGGCAGAAGAGAGGCTTAGGACAAGCTCGAATCATATGATCAGGAGAACCACAATTGAAACACTTCCGAATGGAAGGTGTTCCAACAGACTGAGACGGAGAATCAGATTCAACGGACTTTTTCTTCTTGGAAGGGAAAAATTCCGGCTCATCCAATAGAGACTGCTTTTTGTTGGGGTTCTTGCAAACCTCAACATCATCACTACTATCACACTCCCCCTCGATGGCTTTGAGATGAAGTGCAGAATCAACCAACTCCTCAAAAGAAAGCTTAAGCTCAAGCATTAAAGATTTCTTAAGATATTTCTTAAGACCAGAAACAAACTTCAGATTCTTCCTATAAGAAGTGCTAATGAATTCAAGACCATACATAGATAAGGCCTTGAAAGATGCAACATATTCAGAAACAGAAGAATCCCCTTGCTTTAATTCAAGAAAGCGCTGGGACAACAAAGCTTTCTCAGATTCAGGAACGAACTTGAGTTCGAACCATTCCCGAAACTGAGTCCAAGAAAGAGCAGACTCATCAATTTCGGCTACAAGAAGCACGTACCAATCAAGGGCACGCTCTCGCAATAAACTAGAAGTTACAAGAACTCTATCATGATCAAAAATATCCATTCTAGAGAAGATACGTTCGCACGTGCAAAACCAAGCTTGGGTCTCAAGAACAGACTCGCCTTTAAATGGCTTTCCTCCGAGATGAGTAAAATCACTGCACAAGCGTGCAAAGGTAGACTTGCGAGGTGGAGACACTCAAGTAGGAACTGGAGGCTGAATGCTCCTAAACAACTCTAAAAACTGATCGGCTGACATATAAACGCCGTCCGGATGTGAGCCATTGGATTGCCCAACACCCGAGCGTCGTCCTCTGCCTATTCCAGCCATAAGCTGAAAGTCAAGATAAGAACAAGATTAATCACAAGGTAGATACTTCAATACGGAATACTACGGAATAAAAATACATTCCTAAACGTATTCCCCTAATCCTATCTACCCCAAAAGCACGGAAGGAATAAAAGCACGATGATTCAAAGATTTGTAACACTTAGTACACTTTGATGTACCGTAATATGTGCTTCTGTTCTGTGTTTATCATATTTTGTTCTGAACTCAGCTCTGATACCAAGCTGTGACGCCCCACCTCTATACCCACATTAGCAAAGAGTATTATTAGATAATACCGTCTGCTAATACGGAGAATAAGGCTGGATAGGAGCGACCATCTATAGTTTTTCCTTAACTATCTACTGAATACATCGACAATTACCATATCAAACGAATCGACATATCCAATAAATACTTAAAGCAAAACTACAATGGCTATAGGATCTATCAGAACAAAATGTAACAACTCAATGTAATATACATCACAGAACAGTAGATCATCATATACACATATACTGATACATAACAGAGTATACAAAATGATACATGTCAAGTGGTATAGCAAACCACAATATACAGACGAGTTCTCAAGGATACATATCAGAGTTACAACAGATAAGGACTACATAAAAGCTATAACAAAAAGAAGCTAGCGGAATAGTCCATGCGGAAGCAAAAGAGGCTAAGTCCAAAAGCACCTAACCTGAAACATCTCGGTCTGACCCGAGTATAAAATACACGGGTCAGTCTAGCTAAACAAATCAGTTAGATAAACTGAACAACAATAAACCTGCAAGATCATATGGTATAACAAATATCTCTATATGAGATAACACACTCATCTAACAAAAGATGAACATACCAAAACAAGCCTCGTATCATCGGCATCTCAAATAAACAAAGGACATCATATCCCAAATCAAGCCAAAAGGCAAATAACAAATACCAATAAAGGTATACAAGTTCCACAAGGTAACCGCTATATATCGTGCGGCTCAAAAAGACCAACACCGAAGGGCGATACCTAGGGAATATACATATCAATGAAACATAAGATTGCTCGAGCTCAGTACTGTATAAACAAGGATCCATGAGCCCGAAGGCTCCAAACCCAAATATCACCCATGCGGCTCATAAAGACCAACATCGGAAGCGATACTATAGGGCAACAAACCTAAAGGCACACACCCGAAGGTACAAACCCGAAGGCCACATACCCGAAGGCAACAAACCCCGAAGGCTTAACCCGAAGGCAATAAACCCCGAAGGCAACAAACCGTAGTGGCGAAGGTCCGGAGGCCCAGTACTGGACACCACTAACTGGCGGAATGTGTCATAACTCTCGAAAAGGAACCCGAAAAGTGTTAACGTATGTCCCATAACCACTTGTTCGCACTAAACGGTTTACTATCCATTAGCCAATTTCACACTCAAAGCATTACAAAGTTTACCTCATGTCATCGGTAAACCAGACACAAAGGTCAAAACGATCAATCGAATAGGTCGGGGACTAATCGGAAAGGTGAATGCGCGGATTCATGGTCCGTGTTTTACCTAACCATTTAATCTCCTTTCCACTTCGTTCGAAGTGCAAAATCGTGTGTGTTTAAACAGAAATTTATAAAGCGGAGAAGGGAGCTTTTAATACGATTTAAAGGGTTTATTTATAAAACTCGTGAATGAAGTCAAAAGTATGTTATCAAAGCCAAAGATGCAATAACAAACATTAAAAACCAACTTGCATCGATAAGATTTGGAAAATCAAACAAAACGAACAAAAATAGGCAAAACAGGGAAAACAGGAGCAGGTCGGTCGGCCGGCTACAGGGCTCGGTCGACCGGACACTGTTCTGAAAAATTCTCGGGAAGCAGGTCGGTCAACCGGACTTCCTGGTCGGTCAGCCAGAGCCCAAATTCCTGCACTCCCAAAACAGAGGCAGGGAAGTGCTCAAGTAGCAGGTCGGTCGACCAGAGCCTGCGTTCGGTCGGCCGGAGCCTGTTTTCCAACACTTCTTGCCCTATCAAATGAAATGCTAATTCTTTCCAAACCAAAACAATAGCACATGAATACTTGTTAGGAATTCATACACAACATCAATGATATCAAGAGAAGTAGATGTGAGTTAAAAACTCACCTTTTTAGCACAAAACAAAGAAGAAGGAGCAAAATTGCAAGGAGAAGACCAACTAATCTCCACTTCAACTCAACAAGCTTCAATCTAAGATCAAAACAAGTAATTCCTAAGTTAGGGTTTAGGAATTTTCTATAATTGAAGAGGAGAAGAGATGGAGAAGATGAAGAGGAGGCTTACCAATGGCTTCCACTTGATTTTGGAGCAAGGATTCAAGCTTTGCAAAGAAAACTAGGGCTTGGTATTTTCCTAATTCTTTTTCCTTTCCCCCATTTCAGTTTTTACTTAAGAAAAGAAATGAGAATGAGAGAATGGAGAGGAGGGGGCTGAGTTAGGGGGTTTAAGTGGGTTTAGTTAGCTAGTGGGCTGAACCCAACCCAAAACCCAACTAGAAAAAGTAGCAAATTTCGACTTACTCCAAACATATCGAAGCTTATACTCAAAAAGGTCGCAAACGGCATTTTGAACTCAATGGAAGTGGTCTCAAGTCCCAATTCGACTGTTTGCAAAAAGTAGCTTTTCGGACTATAATCCGACTAATGATGTTATATTTAAATAAAATATTTAAATATACAACCGATAAATATGCGGGTTGTTACACTTTTTACTTTTCCTCTCTTTGAAATTATGTGGATAATTTTTTTTTTCCAAAAGCACTTGAACCTAACTTTGGAAAAGCATTTAAATAAAAAATTTAAAAAGCATTCGAATATAATTTTTCAAAACATTTGCCACTCTATCCTAGATAACGAATCAAGCCACATCTTGACGTAATCGGGACTCAATCAATGAATTAATGCATATGATTGACTCTAGCATTGTGCAGTTAGTCCTAGATTTGGGGAACCTTTTCTTTCACTCTAAAACAACAAACAACATATAAGCATATTTATAAAGTTAGTTTTGAGGCATTGGGATAATGGCCCATGATTTCCTAACAACCTTTCCCTGTCCTCTCGTTAAAACTTATTCTTTTCAAAATTCTAAAGTTTTTGGAATTAAAGCATTTTTAATTTTTAGTTGTTAACCTTGTTTCCTAAACCTCCAGCCTTACCTACATTTTTTCGCTAGTTAAGTGTCCTTGTGAGATTTCCTTATTTACATCGTTTGCAAATATATGTATAGCGATCTAAGCTCATCCAGAAAATCAACACAGTGATAAAATAGGAACATGTCTCATATCATATCATACACGTTTTCAATATCCGAAAGGAGACAACTAATGATTAGAACTGAAGAACCTAAAAGAAACAATTCTTGGAAGCTTCCCTTCAACATCCACTGTCACTAATGATGTTGTAGACCTTTCACTCCTTATCAAATTAAGACGGACATTTCCAGTATGTCATTCAACTGCAATTCAC
The DNA here is from genome assembly GCA_030737815.1 of Allium fistulosum. Taxonomy (NCBI): domain Eukaryota; kingdom Viridiplantae; phylum Streptophyta; class Magnoliopsida; order Asparagales; family Amaryllidaceae; genus Allium; species Allium fistulosum. The sequence continues at coordinate 95,643,914 of CM060905.1, forward strand.
ATGTCTTAACTAATAGAGTTAGAGGTATGCCATATGGGCAATTATGTAATTTGTTACATATACTAACTCAATAACTAATCTTGTTCGAATAAAAGGTGTTTTCTTTCTATTGTATACTTGATATAACAAGTTATATTAATTAATTAATTTCATTAAAAGTATATTTGATAGAAAATCCATAAATGGTACGTTATGTGATAGTAGTTACAAAGTGTTGTAATCGTGAGTAATTTATCACAATAAAAATAAATTTGCCATTTTAATTATTCATAGTCAAGATGCTTCGAGACTGGATATCGATGTATCCATTTAGACTAGAGTATGTAATGCTCTCCAACTCTTGAGTAATGTATTACTAATGACTGATGTGGGCGTCAAGAGGTTATGACTAATTGTTATTGGATAACTATGGAACGACTCACTCGATAGCTTTCTATTGGTTAGTATAACTAAGTTCAAACAGAAAATATCAATGTGAGTGATTATAAAGTTCTCTTGACTTGAGAATACTGTCGATCTTCAATATGAAAGCCCTGTTTGATTATAGTCAAATCATGGCATGGCACCCATCGAGTGACTGTAGTTGGTTCGAGTGAAAGTATTGGAAGTGAAACACTATTCAAGAGAGGATTTATCTCCTCAGTTATATGGGGTTAGTATCACGGTCCACTCAAGTCAACTCAAAGTCAAAGTTTCTGGCCAGAGATTTTCGGTTAATAATCATTACTATTATTGAACCAAGGACTTTATGTTTGGATAATAGAGTTGGATATGGATGATACTGGAACTTTATCATTACCAAATTTTGTAAGTCCAAAGTGATATAGTTCTGACGTAGAGAATTGGTGTAAATAAAAGTCAGAGTCGGGTAACGCTTAACAAAGTAAAATTGGATTTTACCGAAATCAAGTAAGCAATAAATTTGACCAAATGTCACACCACTTGCTAAGTAATGTATAAACCTTAATATTTGAATAGTCCAATATTAATTGCCGACCGAATTTACACTTGACGATTTAGACAACCGAAATGATGAATTCTACTTTGATCAAACGTTTTAATTAATTAAATTAATTAATATATATGAAATATTAACTATAAAATTTGGTGATTTGATGGATAAATATTATTGGATATATTTATAGTTGTTATAAACATATCAATCGACATACGATATCGATAAGCGATTAAATTAGATTTAATTGTATAATATTTTATTTGGGCTCCAAATGGGTTTAAAAGTCCATGAAGGAGGCTGGAAAATTCTGTCATAGGGTTAATGTGGCCATAAGATGGTGCAACATAAACTTTGAGATGGAGGGTTAAAATGGAAGAGAATCAGTAGAAGTTGATGTGGGATCTTGTTCCTAAAATATCTCTTAATTCTCTTCTATATAAGCATCTCCATCCTCAACCCTTAGAGGACTTTAGGAAGCCTCCAACCTGATCTATTGCTGGCTGAATTCCTCTCCTCCATCTCCCTGATTTCTCAAATGCAAATCAAATCAAATCGATCACTATCCGATGGTCAAAGGTCAAAGGATCAAGGACTAGCAATCTGCTGATTCGTAAAAGGTTTCAAAAGGGAGAGTTCATCTTTTGAAGGTGTGCTTTAAGGCTTTAGTTCTTAGCTATGTTTTATCAAAATATGGTTTATAATTCTCTGAGTAATATTTTATTATGTGTGTGTATATTGTTAGTTAGGTCACGAGTCTATATGAATTAATATTGTCACAAATTGGTTTAGTAATATGTATTAATTAATATTTTATTGAATCATATATATATATATAAAATAATTTTTAATTTTTTTTACATATATATGATTTGATTATAACTTTATACTATTGTTAAAATTGATCATATAATTTTGTATACTTAAATTCATGGTAATAGTAATTTTTGATAGAAAAAATAATTTTTAAAATAATTTATTATTATTTAATATTATTTAAATTAACATACTACATAAATAAATCGTATAAAATCAAATATGTTATGAAAATTATTTTTTCATTTTGTGAAATTTTTTTAAAATCGGATAAGCTCTCGGCTATAAAATAAAAATCAATACATTTTTGTTATTTTTAAAAATTATTATTCAAATCGGTCGAAAAGTAATAAAAAATTAAAAATAAAATTTAATCGAAAAAACTATAAAAGAATTTGTAAACTTTTGTGATTTACTTGAAATTTAAAATTTGAAAAAAGGTTTCAAAAATAATTTTTTATTAATATTTTAAGTAATTTCAATTAGAATATATTTTCAAGTAATAAAAATAATTATAAAAATTTTCTGTGTTATACACAAGAATTTAATTTTTTATAATTTTATTAATTAATATATATTTTAACATAAAATATTATTTTATTATTATGTATATACTAGTATATATTTATTTATGATTTTATAAAAAATTATTATTATTTTAATATTTGAATAACTTATTTGCATATATATACACATTATTAATATTTTATTTTAAAAAAATTATACACTCACACACATGCATATATACATACATACATAGATAGATATATATATATATCTATGTGTATGTGTATGTGTGTATATATATGTGTGTGTGTATGTATATATAGATATGTATATATGTGTATATATACACGCACGCACGCACATATTTCCATAAAATTATATAAACAAACTTAATATGCATATATATATATATATATGTATAGCATTTATATATAAGTAATAGTTTATATACATACATACTTTGAACAATATATATATTTGCATATCGGATGAGTTAACGTGTCTGTTGCGATGTAAATCCCAACATTTATACATGGGCATGTTATGTCTTGCATGGATTGACAAGTTACACTTGCGCGCACATATATATGTGTATATGACATGTGTGTTTGTGTGTGTATGTATATATATATATTTAAATAAAATAAAAGATTTTATTTAAATAATATTTACAAATGTTCTAAATGAATTAGACTTTATAGGCCCAATGAAGATCCAATAGGGTAAAAAATTGAAATTCACTCATAACTTCCACCATGGGCTGGCCATGTTCCAATAATGGTACCGAATCCCAATAGACTATGTGGTCTAAATTAGTCATGTTAGCATAAACTAATTAAACTCACAACCTAGTTAGTAGGGTGTCTTGAAAGGCAATGTCTAAGTATTTATCTAATACTCTACCCTATATAGCTACCAACCTGGCCCAAACAAAGTTGTGAGCCCAAAAGATTGCCACTAATAGAAGTGGCCAAATTTGAATTGGGCCTTGGGCTAATTTCCAAAAAATTTTGAAATTTAAAATAAAAGTTTTAAATTTAAAAGTTAATTTTAAAATAAGAAATATATTATAAATGTCATAATATATATTTTCAAATTATTTGAAAATTTAAAAATGTAAGATTTCAAATTTAAAAGGTAAATTTAAATTTAAATGTACATATATATTATAAATGTTATATATAATAAAAAATTTCAAAATATTTGCAAATTAATAAAAATTAATTTCAAAATTTTTAAAAATTATTAATGAGATCGATAAAATATATTAATTAAATAAGTTGATTAATTAATAATATATACATGTATTATATATTACGAGATATTTTGGCACGTGCAACGCACGTGCATATAACCTCTTTATTAAAATATTAAATTTGAAACTTCTATGTAGTTTGATAAAAATAAACTTAAAAATATAAAGAAAAAATGTAATTTTTTGCTGGAATATAATTTGAACTTGTAACCTTATTTGTGTTTTAAAATTTTCATTTAAAGATAGATGTTAATTTTTGTTCACGGTGAAATTCGAATTCATGACCTCTTGTTTGCATGGAAGAGCATTTTTGAAATTTCATGGTCGGACAAAAAAATTGTGTTTTTATTTCATTTATTAATAAGGATTAATAAAGATTTATAGATTGATTGATTTATCTAGAAAGATTTTGCATTACCTATTCTAATGCAACTATATGTATTTGACTCGCTCTTTGAAGTCTAATTATAATTACATTTGAACAATTCTATTCTATGAATAATTGGAATCAAAATCCAGATTTGAATACGTCTAAATTAATTGTAGGAAGATTTTATCTCCTAATTTATTGAGGAGATCATAAGAAATAACAAATTGATATTTAAAAAGTTATATATATGGGTATATCGGGAAGTTCACGGTTGGACCAAAAAAGTGTGTTTATATTCCAGCTATTAGTATGAGTGTTATGGCACGCGCTTCGCGCGTGAATTTGTAAAGGAAGTTTAATTTTAAATCTTATTTTTAGAAGCGTTTTGAATTTGTAAAGCACGTTTAATTATTAGATCCCACTTTTAAGGTCGTTTGAATTTATAATCAAAGTTTAATATTAGATCCTATTTTTAAGTGATTAAGATTTGAAAATATACAGATGGGCGTTTTTGGTAGTTCACGTTGATACTAAAAAAGTGTGACACTAAAGCTATTACAACTATTAATAAAGATGAGCGTTATGACACGCACTTCGCGTGTGACGATGGCACGCACTTTGTGCGTAAATTGTTTTTTTACAAATTGCATATGTTTAATTTATTTGAAATAATATGATTTGCACAAATATTTAACCATATTTTTGCGTTGAAACGATATGCAGTTAGTTTTAATTTTTCTTTTTAAATTGCAACATCTAATTTTTTCTTAGTTTGAATTTTTATTTTTATTTTTAATTGATAAATAATGAATTTGATTTTTTATTAGTTTGAATTTTTATTTCTGTTATTAATTAATAAAGAACGACTTTGAAAAAATATATTTGTTGGATCCTATTTTAAGTGACATTAAGATTTTGATAATATCCGTGGAGGGGCGTTTTGAATTGGTAAAGGAAACTTATCTGTTAGATCCTATTTTTAAGTGATATTTATATTTAATAATATTTATAGAGGGGCATTTTTGGTAGTTCACGCTGATACCAAAAAAGCGTGACACGAAAGGTATTACAACTATTATTAAAGATGATATGAGTTATGTTGTTTAAAAATGTTAAAATAACATCGACCCTATTACAACTTGGCCTAAGACGACGTTTGCAAAACGTTGTGAAATATCTATTACAACGTTTTTTAGATGTTGTAAAAGGTCTTTTTTGTTGTAGTGACCTGTAGTTCATGTTTATGCTCGCATTTTCAACCAATCTCCTCTTACTCTTGCTCAAGCTTCTGCGGCCTCGGCCATTCATCGTCTCATTTAATTCATCGTCTCATTTAGTCGGATGCACATACTGATAACCATCTCGCTCCTCATCTTTCTGCTCATGTTCAGTTAGAACACCATCAGACTTTTGACAGTGCACCTGTTATGCATGCTTATGATCACATCCTTAATTCGAGACATTGCACTTCCATAGAAACTCTCTCGCAATGTGCATTTCATGCGCACTCTGATATTTGGTCTAATGCATAAGTGCACAGTTCAAATGATACACATTTCTACGTCGCGGAAATGCACATGGATTGGAAAATCACAAGCCTTTTATATCCTAATAGACAAAATATTTTATAACCCTTCTAAGAGTTGGAGAAGTTTTTGAATATGGGATCAACTTCTTGTAAAATAAGAAAATGGTCAAAAACTATCCCACTTTGGTAAATATCTAGTGAAACATATAATCAACATAATGAGTTTAAAATGGTACAATATGCTAACCGTTTCCAACTTAGTTGATAGAAAATTTCTTTGACTGCTTTGATTTTCCATAAATTTAGTGTATAAAGAAGAGTTACATTAATTAATTTTATACCATAACTTGGGTTTCTTATGGTACAAAAAGATTTCAGATAGTAGAATGTTGTAATGATGTTTTATTTCATTTTCAGTATAAACCAATGAACATTGTAAAAGTTGTGAAAACCTGTAAAATTAAAGTGATCCAAATTTATCAAAACATAAGCATTATACCTATTGTCAGTTGGATTAGTAAGTTCTGTAATGTGCATTGGCTATCAGAATCATTTTTTTCTTACATTCACTGTTTTACATATATGCACATGGGCACTTTCAAAAGGAGAATATTGCACCTATGCTCCTTGCATTGATCCAATACTACACACATCATTTTATTTTTGAATCTTATTTAAATACATTTTAGTTCAACTGTCAAACCCATTGAATACACAAAACCTAAAATGAAACTTGAAAAGAAATTATAGAAAAAAACCCTCTTAACTGTACTTTGAACTCAACCTGAAAAAATGGCTCAAATTGAAGAAAATGAATGTAAAGGTTCCTAGTCACATGATTAACTACCTAATGACATATTTATATTATACATTACAAAACCTATACATCATAACAATAATACTCAAAATCAATGCTATAATTTAGCATCTCAAAATATCTTTCCAAGCATTTTATCCTTGATATAGGTAGGTTTTTCGTTATTTTTACCCTTGTTATACTTATTTAGTTCTTTCTAAAGAAATTGGAACAAAATCATGGTAAAATACTTCATTTATTGGTTTCCAATGCATATCTTTACTGATATAAATATTTTCAACATAAATTACTTTACAATTAAGTCTTGATGAAGAGCAAAGTTTACAATCATCGTAACTTTTTACGACTTAATTTTTGAATTTGCATCCAAACTATAATCCACCATTGTACTACATGTACATTTTGTCCAAAGGAATAATAGCTTGCGCTGCAACTTATAGTACAAAGAATTTTTTTTAATCCCATTTGCTCTCTATTTTTAGCAAAAGCTTAGTAGAATCAGAAAAATAATAAGCCACTCTAATTAGCTTAAAATAGTCAACTGATAATATGTATACATTAATTAAATAAGTTGTATTATAACGTGTGTATGTATATGCATTTATACACACACACACACACACGTGTATATACATATACGACTACACACACACACATATATATGTGTGTGTATGTATGTATGTATACACACACAGGAGCGTTCAATGGCACCACAAACAGTGCAACCCTTATAGCCCCTCTGATTTCCACCACACAACCCAAATTAAATAATACAGTTTCCATATTATTCAATTTGGATTGTGTGGTGGAAATAGAGCCTATAGGGGTGTCATTGAACGCTCCTCACACACACACATATATATGTATGTGTGTGTGTGTACACACGCATATATGTATATATATAACGATTGAGGAAGTTTTAATAACACCCCACTTTCAGCGCCCATTTAGCTCAAAGCTAAAGATAAAAGTTCTGATGGTAAATGTTGACTCAACTTTGAAAAGGTTAGAAACTTCACTATAGTTACATTTTTCTAGAGTTGATATTAATGATGTAGATTAAACATCCTTAATAATTCATAGAATTTGACTTATTCTAGTTTGAAATATGATAGGGTTGCTTCAAAAAGTGGGTGACATGGAACCTTCATTATATACATACATACATACATATATACATACATACATACATACATACATACATACATACATACATACATACATACATATATATATATATATATAGATCGGCTGCATCTTTGTGTTACACCTTTTGTGCTACACCCCTTATGCTAGACCTTGATGTTTTCTTAGAGTTATAGTATTTGAAATGAGATTAAAATTTGTGCATATTTTTTTATACCGTTTCATTTTAATAAAATTTAACTTATTTTGGTACATGTCATATTTTGAAAGAATATGTACTTTAGTCCTGTAGTTAATCAATGGTTGACATCAACAAAAACTTCTCTAAAAACTATTTTTCAAAATGATTTCAAGTTTTGTGAAAATGATCTTGAGTATTATTATCCGTTTATAAAATCAGATTTATAACAAATTGTATAACTCAAAAAATTATTTAGGTGCAACAAAAGGATGTAGTTGATGCTTCTTACTTCTTACCATTGTGTAAGCATGCCCTAAATTGGTGGGATAACCATAACCTTCAATATTTCTTATTTCTTACCATGACATGTTTTTTTTCAACTATCCACCTCCAAGGATTAAAATCACATTTAGTTAGATGATCGTAATTAGAACTTTCTCATGCTCATTGTATGGACTATACAGATTAGTAATGAATTAAATTGCTAGAATATCAATTTTTGTAGCTCTTCTTTTCATTACTTTTATTATACAACACATTTAAAGTAATGACTAATACTTCGTAGAGCACTATTTTGAATATTTTATAAATAACATATAGAACAATACTATATAAATCACATATAAAAAGCGTACACAATAGAATTGTAGAAGAGAATAGTCTTGCTATGAAGCCGCCTCATCAATTCTAATAAGAAGGCACCTATATTGCAAGTTGTTATTGGTTACTAAGAGTATACCATAATTTCAGTAACCAATTTGAACCTCCATCATTGGAAACTTCTCATTAAAAATAAATAAAGGATTTTTTAAAAAAACTATTCAAGTTTATTATGTCAGTGTTATATTGGTTCTTAATAATCACATGTAGTCTGGAATATTTCATATCATTTCTAAACTAGTACAACACGATGCTTTATGGGCGCGGTCTTTATTAAGAGAACGGGTACTCGAAAGGGATATACTAAAGGGGCATAAATGGAGAAAGTTCAACGAAAGGGGAATGCGTTTTTGTAATACGAAAGGGGTGGCAAATGGTGGATGATTGTATGTTTATATTGCATTTTAAATTTATTAAATTGTTTCAACTATTTTTGAGTAATTGTATATAATTGATATTAATTATAAATTAATGTGTTGCGAAATAAAAAATATATGCATTGACAAAGAAATTGGTACATCAAGATTAAAAAACATATACCAGAAATATATAAAAATATAAAACAAAAATATAAGTTAGAAAGTAATAGGGCTGAAAGTGAGTAATTTTTTTAGCAAATGTTTATGACTACGCAGGACTGTCATTATGAAAGGGATAAAGTGGGGTGGCAACCAACTCGATGAGGGCTCAGGAGCAACGCTGCTAGGAATGGGGCATCAGTCTCGTCTTCTTTCAACAGTCCAATTTCCTTATGCTCCAACACCATGATAAATGGAGCTTTGCTCAGTTCATAATTTATGACGCATCGGACCGTTGATAAAATGAATTACCAGTTTAAGTTTGAGAATGCACCCTATAAGATTTCACAAGAGGATGGTGGTTATGAACTATTTTCATTCAATTCTTCTCTTTCTCTCTATAATTCTAGCATTTACATTTTTTTTCTTATTCAATGTATATTTTTGTAGTACTTTTTAGATGTAATTATATTTTCTTTCCAAAATTTGAAAATAAAAGTAGCTTTCCTTTTTTCCTTTTCCCAACTCTTTTGAAATGGAAATGGAGTAAAAAAAAATTATTTGTTCCTGAAAATCGCATGTTTTTCAATATTAATCGAGTGACTTGAGATTTTGAATTATGTACTTAAGAATTATGGATTCCTGATATATAATTGCACATAGTTATTGCTTCAAGTAGTTGGAAACAAAGTGATATAAAGTAATTGTGTTAGTGGTTGAATGGAGTTTTGATCTACCACCAAATACTTGGCCTATGAAAAAAATTCAACAATTTTTGATCCATTATATATTGTTTATAAATGGATAACTATATTTTGAAAAGCCATTGTTTTACATCAACGATAATAGGGTAGATAAACTTATGCTAGGAATGAGAAGATTGTATTGAGTACCATATACATTTGTTACTCCTAAATTAACATTTTAACATTCATGATATGAATAATTAGATCCTTCATAGTTTTCCACAATCCAATCTTGACACAATAAAATATCGTTTAAGATCATCAGATGCAAGATATGTGTGGCCTGTTTAATGCGTTATATCTCAATGAACATGGATTCATTATAGAAATATTCAACTGAGTTCACGATCTTACCTAAAACCATAATTAGGTAAATAGTCATATTAAAAAAAATTAGCAGTAAATTACTAAGAATACTTTAGATTTGTCATATACACTGATTACTGTATATCTTATAAATGCCCAATTATATTGAACCAAGTTGAACCTATGGTTGTATTCCAAGAACAAAATATAAAATGAGGTTGATGTGATCTGTAGATACCTGCTAAATAGAGATTGAGAGTTGAATTGGGTGTGGAATAACACAAATTCTATCTTAAGACTTAGTGAACGTGCTTAAAATCAGTAGAAGTAACACATATAAGTACAAATTATTGATTTTGGATGCATAAATTGAAAATATTCAATTGCGAAATCCCGTTTGATCTCTACTTCAAAGTACATAGGTATAAAGTTTCATATATAATGATAAATTCCAAATTTGAGATGCAATATGTATTACAGAACATGGTTGCTCTTGCAACAATGTGAAAAATAGTAATCTGACCAGAAATAATGAGATGATAAATGAGAAAAGAAATAATACACTGAAGTAAGGAAAATATATATCAGCTTAAAAGATAATGTTCTCATTAATATTTATGAATTTTGTCAAAACATCTTACAATTTTCAAACGTATACAATGTTCCACAAAGTTGAAATCCACAATTTACATAATTTGTGATATCATAACCTACCATTGTTAGCGTTCATTAATTTTCTATTCTAATCATACAATAAATCAGCATATAGTATTTTTCATAATAAAATAGCATAGCATCCTACCTATTCATTAATGTAAAATCAAAAGAGTGTTATATTCAAATGTAAAGTCTGAGAATGAAATTGTAGTAAATTGGTGAAAGGTATGAGAAGCAGGAAAATCGGTATATACTAGTAAAAGCTAGGAATGTGATGTAATGTCTAGTATTATTAATATATTGAATAGACGAGGTAAGATAAGTGTATTTAATAAGAATGAGAGAATGAACGGCCGAAGTAAAATATATATTGTATGCGGTTGTTAACAGTTGCAAACAGTGGGCTTGCATAACCAGCCCAAATCAATATATCAGTGTATTATAAATAGCAAACTGATATACCGTGTAATGCATCATTCATTCATTCTTTCAAATAAAGTGACCCTTCTCTTTTCAATATTCAATCTCTATATCATCATTCTTAGAAATTCAAATATCAGAAACTTAATTTGGTATCAGAGCATTGTAAAAGCTTAATAGCTGTAAAATAGAATATCATCAGATTAGGTATCATCATCTGATATTTTGAAACTCATCAGATTAGATTCATCATCTGAGTTTCTTGAATTTACTTGAAAGCCATCAAGAGAACAAGTACCATGCCAAAGAATTAACAATATTCTGGCTGCACCAAATTCTCTATTAATAAATCGGGTAAATTCATTATAGAAATCTGGAAAAGTGAAAGCAGAAAGCAAGAAAACCATCAAAGCATCAAAACAAAAGTCCATGCCATGCCAAGAATCCATCAGAGCATATTCATCATCTAAATTCTTGGCTGCAACAAACCTGGGTGTCTTCTTGCAATCAGAATCATTTTCTTGAAATCTATTCAAAGTATCTGATCAGATCTTATTATCATGTCTCAAGGCAATGAAACTTCAGGAAATACAGATAGTACTCATCAGTAGTTGCTAACAGAGAACTTGATCAAGACCATGGTCAGTCACCAAAGCCAACTCATCACTGTACATCTGGATGAAGGCAATTATCTTCTTTGGAAGTTTCAGATAGAAACAGCCATTAGAGGATACGGTCTGGAAGAATTCGTTCTTGGTACACTCACAATCCCACCAATGTTCACAACTGATCAAGAAGGAAAAATTGTAAGTAAAAGTGAGTGCATAAAATATCATAGACAAGATAGTTTAATAAGTTCATGGTTACTATCTTCTGTAAGTACCAATCTTTTGCCTTCATTGGTGGGATGCAAGTCATCCAAAGAAATCTGGACCACAATAGAGCAAGTTTTTAGTTCTCAATCTGCAGCTAAAGTAATGCACTATAAAAGTCAATTGCAGAACGTTGGAAAAGATAACATGTCAATGAGAGAGTACTTGTCAAAGTTCAGGACTACATGTGACTTATTAGAGGCTACTGGACATAAAGTCTCAAAAATAGAACAAGTACTAACAATCTTAAGTGGTCTTGATGAGGAATATGAAGCAATAGTAGCAGTAATATTCTCCAAAGAAACATTTCCATCAATGAAATATGTTCACTCAACCTTATTTGAACATGAGGGAAGAATTGATCAAAGAAAGCCACAAGATCAGAACGATCAATTAACCATGCAGTTAGTCACAAAAACAAGAATTAGAACTATAGTAAAAGTCAGCAATCTTATCGGAGAGAGGGTCAGTCTTCCAGAGGAAGAGGTAGAGGAAGATACAATAATAACAACAGGCCCAGATGTCAGATATGTGAGAAAGTTGGTCATATAGCTACAAAGTGCTATTTCAGATTTAATGCAAATTATACACCGAATCTGAGTTCAAATATGCAAAGAAGCAGCAACCCTAGTGCAAATAGGGCACAAGTACATCAAGAATCAGGCAATCAAGCAAATAATACAAGAAATCATCACCTGAATGAAGTTACCAGACCTGAACACATTCAAGATTAGAGTTGGTACCTAGACTCAGGTGCAACCAATCACATCACAAACAACCTTGAAAATCTAAATCTAGGAAACAAGGAGTATAAAGGTAATGGGTCCATACATATGGGAAATGGTGAGCCAATCAAAATAACTCACACTGGAATTGCTTGCATTAGAGGTAAAAGGCAACTCTATTTTAACAATTTATCAAGAGTACCTCAAATAAAAAAAAATCTTATGAGTGTATCACAATTTGCAAGTGATAACAATGTCATTTTTGAGTTTTAACCTATATTGTTTAGTTAGAGACATTCTAATTAGATAAATTCTTTTGCAGGGTGATGTAGTTAAAGGGTCGTATAAGTTCAATCTTGTTAAGTCCAGAAATTCTAGAAAAGGAGAAAAGTGCTGTAATTTCTTTGCAGCTTCTCAAGCAGAGAGAAATATTAGTAGTTTTGATATATGGGCATTATAAACTAGGTCATGCAAAGTAAGAATTGTAAAGAAAATTCTAACTGATAATAAAATTTCTTTCGAGAATACTACCGAACCTTATGTTTGCACATACTGTCAAATGGGTAAGAGTCACAAACTTGCCTTCTCTGATTCTTTAACTATATATAATATACCTTTAGAAATGGTTGTTACTGATCTTTGAGGACCTGCTCCTATTAGTTTTGACTATGGATTTAGATATTATGTATCATTTGTTGATAGGCCTGTCAACGGATGCTTTCAGATGCGGATAGTGCCATATCCGCATCCGCATCCGAAATCATTTTCGGATATCGGATATCTGCATCCGCGGATACAGACGGATATTGGATGATTATCCTATCCGGTAACGACCGATAAATCAAGAATTACAAAAAGAAAATTTTAGTTTAACATAAATATTTTTCAATCTTATTGATTATAAAAGTGTTAAAAATTAACAAATATAATGGTAATAAATAGTTTCGAACAGTTAATAAGCATTAATTGCATATATTATAAACTACTAACTTAATAAAATAACAAACGAATATCATTTACTGTATTAAAATACACATAATTTGAACTATAATCTTGACATAAACCGGACGGATAATTTTCGGATGCGGATGTCTTCGTATCTGCATCCACATCCATTTTTCCAAATATCGGATATTTATCTGCTTTTCGGATGCGGATGCGGACGGATTTCGGATTTTCGGGTATCCATTGACAGCCCTATTTGTTGATGCCTATTCAAGATTTACATGGATTTATTTCTTAAAGGAAAATTCAGAAACTTACAACGCAGTAATACATTTCATAACTCAAGCTGAAAATCAAACCAACCATCAAGTCAAAATTATACAGACAGATGGTGGTACTGAGTATAAACCACTTAGTAATTTCTTTAATAGGAAAGGAATAGTTCATAGGATCACTTGCCCCTACACATCTGAACAAAATAGGTTAGTTGAGAGGAAACACTGACACATAGTTGAGTCTGGCCTTAAATTTTTAGCCCAAGCCCATCTTCCTTTGAAATTCTGGCATGATACCTTTAATACAGCAGTGTACCTCATCAATAGATTATCAACAAAGGTGTTAGAATACAAGAGCCCACTAGAAAAAAAATTTAGTGTAAAACCTGATTATCAAGCATTAAAAGCTTTTGGGTGTTTGTGTTTCCCTTATTTAAAGCCATATAAAACTCATAAACTAAACTTCTGGTCTACACCTTGTACATTTTTAGGATATGGAACAAATCAGAAAGGATATAAATGTATTAGTAGTAATTGAAAAATATTTATAAGTAGGCATGTTGTATTCAATGAGCAGGTGTTTCCTTTTGCTAACACAGATGTAAAAACAACCAAAAAGGTTTATAATTCAAAAGTTTCTATACCATCAATACCTTTGTACTCTACTGCATGGGATCAAGAAAGGGATGATATGAGTCCATAAGACTTTGTCTCATAGCTCACAATACCGAATGAACTAGGTCATGAGCAAGGAGAGTCTTCTGAATATCTCAATTAGTCATCTAGTAGTTCAACAAGTCAATCACAAGGCATCGGTGAAGAAAATTCAAACATACAACAGAATCAACAAGAAAGTAATTCAAATCAAAGTACCACTTCAGCATCATCACATGATGAACCACAGACTAAAGCTGGGCATCACATGGTTACTAGAGCAAAAAGTGGGATATTTAAACCAAAGATGTATACTGCAATTGCTGAATCAGAGGAACCAGAATCATATGATCAAGCTATACAATACAAGAAATGGAAAACAACAATGGATGAAGAGTGCAATGCTCATATAGAAATAAAACATGGGATCTTGTTCTTCCACCTGAGCATAAAAACATTGTGGGATGCAGATGGACTTATAAAGTAAAGAAAATTTCAAATGGAACAATTGCAAGATACAAGCAAGGCTAGTTTCTAAAGGCTACACACAACAACATGGGTTTGATTTCAATGAGACTTTCCCCCCAGTGGTGAAACCAACAACTATTAGAATTATTCTCACTATAGCATTACATATAAATTGGGATATAAGGCAATGAGATGTCAATAATGCTCATTTAAATGGTGATATAAAGGAGGAAGTATACATGGAACAACCACAAGGCTACAAACAAGATAGAAGATATGTGTGCAAGCTAAGAAAGGCTATTTATGGCCTTAAGCAAGCACCTAGGGTTTGGTTTGATAAACTGAAAAACACCTTATATAGTTTGGGTTTTCAATCTACCAAATCAGACACCTCCTTGTTTATTAAAACTAGCAAAATTTCAACTGTTTATATCGTAATATATGTTGATGACTTGATTGTTACAAGTGATAATGAAGCAGAAATCAATCATCTCATCCAATACTTAGACAAACAATTTTCAATTAAAGATCTAGGCAATCTAAACCACTTTCTAGGAATTGAGATCAAAAGAAAATTAAAGTCAGAAATTGTACTATGTTAGAGAAAGTACATTACAGATCTGCTAGTCAAAGAAAAGATGGATGGTGCTAAATCACTCAACACCCATGATAAGCAATCACCATTTTTCAAAAAACAGGGGAGAACCAATAATTAATGATAAGCAATATAGGAGCATTGTTGGTGCTCTACAGTATGTAACTATTACTAGGGCTGAAATTTCATTTAGTATTAACGAAGTGTGTCAATTTATGCAGAATCCCTAGATAAGCAATGGAAAGCTATGAAGAGGATATAAAGATACTAGAAAGGAACTGCAAATCATGGATTAACACTTAAAGCATGCAAAAATCTAAGCCTAACAGGGTATGCTAATGCAGATTGGGCCATAGACCCTGATGATAGAAGGTCAACTACATGATACTTCATCTACATTCGTGATAACCTAGTATCATAGTGCTCAAAGAA
The DNA here is from genome assembly GCA_030737815.1 of Allium fistulosum. Lineage (NCBI taxonomy): Eukaryota > Viridiplantae > Streptophyta > Magnoliopsida > Asparagales > Amaryllidaceae > Allium > Allium fistulosum. Next base: position 95,659,762 of record CM060905.1, read on the forward strand.
ACAGGCAACAATCTCAAGATCAAGCATAGAGGCAGAGTATAGAAGTATTGCAAGTGCAACTGCAGAGATTATGTGGATACAATTACTGTTGAATAAACTCAAGGTCAATACAAATAACAAACCAATCATATGTTGTGATAATTTAAGTGCAGTTTCACTCTCAACAAATCCCATTCTTCACTCAAGAACAAAACACATAGAAATTGACATATATTTTGTTCGAGAACAAGTTCTACAAGGAAAGTTAGAAGTGAATCACATACCTAGTACTTACTAGAGAGCAGATATACTCAACAAAGCGCTATCGGAAAAGAACTTTACCAGATTGAAGCATGGATTCTAGATCGAAGAAAGCAATCAAAATCCGAATGAACAAGCATTGACAGATCTTGCTAAATCAAAGCATGCTTCAAAGACTGAAGAAGATAATCAAAGTATAAGTCAAAGAATTGCAGAATCGAAGCATAAATTAAGAATTAAAGAAAGCAATCAAAATTGAAATAAAAAGCATCAACTTATCTAATTAAATTGTAGCATGCTTTGAAGGCTGAAGAAGGCGATCGAAGCATCGTTCAAAAAAAGAGGCAGAGCAGCATCCGATTTAGCAAAGTTCTCCAAACCCTAACCCTAGATCAGTTTGAAAGGGGTAATAGGAATGAGAGAATAAACAGCTGAAGTAAAATATATATTGTATGCGGTTGTTAGCAGTTGCAAATAATGGGCTTGCATAACTGGCCCAAACCAATATATCAGTGTATTATAAATATCAAACCGATATACTGTGTAATGCATCATTCATTCGTTCTTTCAAATAAAGTGAATCTTCTCTTTTCAATATTAAATCCGTGTATCGTCATTCTCGTAAATTCAAATATTGGAAACTTAATTATATTTGTTGAACAAACTCAAGGTACATAAACTATACTTAGGCCGCCGCGATATGGTAGGTATGGGTGAAATTCTCTTTCGATCTGTTGAGCAAACTCAAGGTCGAAATGAGAATAGGACAAGGAATCATGGGTTAGGAGTTGTAAGTGATACAATCAGTGAGGAGTTATCCATCGTCCATGGAGCTATGATTTGTTGACAAACTCATGGTTAGAATTCCAAGACGAACGGATCCTAACACCTACTAGTGAAGTCGAAAGAATTCTATGTTTTATTTAGGGTTTGGTGAAATATAAAAGACTAGTGGAGCCTTATTAAAAAATAAAATAATAATATTTAACCTTTCTAATATTGTAAGAACATATGTTATATAATGTTATAATAATCTGCGTCGATAAATTTTTGCATTTAAAATCATTGATAAAACATCTATCAATTAAGATATACAAATGAACTAAATTGAAAATTGACGAACAAAAATAGACATGTAATTACTAATAAATGATTATTGCATATGAACGTTTCTATACCAATTCAAGTATCTAATTTCACAACTACTTAATACATATGTAATTTGATCACTTATGTGTTTATTTGGTCCAGACCACATATTGCATTCTATGAGTTTTGAACCGTAAAAGCAAAACAAAGCTATATTGATCCATATACTATAATATATGAGTGTTATATAGTAAATTGTCATAGCTCGTACTGTATGATATTCGATGAAATAGTTCATCCGAAATAAGAAAATTAACCATAGTGTAAGATCGAGTATTCAATTTGATCGATTACATTTGTGTTAAATATAACATATGACTAAAACTACACTACAAACCTAAGAGCTCAATCATTGAAAATGTTAGTTTGATCAGTTTATGTAAAGTGCAATATGTTTGATGTTCTTAAATGTTAAGGATGTTTAAATGCGCTTTCTTTATACCTCAATTATTGGTTTTGATGATAACAATCTTAGTAACAATAACATTCATATAAAATATGGATACTAATGTTTTTCTCAAGTTATAAAGAATATAGTGCAAGATATTATACAAGTATTAAACCGAAGACTGTATAGTATGGAGACCCAAGAAATGGACATGAAGACTCATGAGTATAAAATCAAGATATGAAGATCAAGACTATGGTAATGTTTATAGAGTCATAGAATATTGTTAAAGACATTGGTAGCAATCTTTGATCTCTATCTTCTCATTTTCTTATTCTTTATTTTTGAAACAAAGTATATTTGAAAATGTATTTAACAATATTTTCTAACAGTTTTTTTAAATTTAATGTTTATAAACTATGTTTAAATTATTTTACAAAGTATTAAAATATTTTACAAGACATAAGGTTTTCAAAACATTTTAAATAAACAAGTTTTCAAAATACAGTGGCTTATGTCGACATAAAGGCAAATGATATGTAGACAGACATGCCGTTAATTTGAAATTCAAATTCTGAAATGAAGTGTCTATTCGTCGTAACTCTTCAAAAATGGACATGTTTGTTTATTCCCTATACATAAGGGGTTTCAAACGAATTTTTTAACAACTACTTTCTTATTTTTTTCTCTCCTCTTACTATGCCAAAATTTTAAGTGAAAATCTATTTAAAACTTCTCAAATTCAAACCAAAATAATTCAATCTTCATTGTATTGATTCTCTACTATTTACTCTTTTATGTTAATCACCTCTCTCTCAATCAAAGATCAAAGTGCTATCCAAGAGGTTATAGGATCAATTGTAATCAAAGATCAAGAAATTATATTTGGGAAAACCATCAAACTCTAGTTGTATTTGCATGGATGTGATTGCAGCCTGTTCAAATCAATTGGGTGTGCTGGTGTCCCAGAAATCCAAGTGGTTGTGCTTGTGCCCTGTCCAAATCAAGTGAGTGTACGCGGAGCTTGAAAAATCTGGAGGGTGTATCTTGTAAACTTGAAATCGAGATTGTATTGGGTTTGCATTCTGCCCATTTAAAGATTGACATTTGAAAAGTAATCTGTACAAGCAATTGTACGAGACTGGATGTAAAGTAACTCCAAACCACTATAAAAATCCTTTGTGGGATCTCTCTAATTCTCTACTTTTACTTAACTACATTTATACTTATTTGTGTTTGCATATGTGATTGTTCTTTTGTGTTGATTAATAATAATCTTGAATTTTTTAAAAATGATTCACAAAAATTAGAAAACACTATTCACCCCCTTTGGTGTTTAATTAGACTTAAGATCTATAATTTTGCAACCCACACTATGTATCAAAGCACTAAATTTTCAAAAACTCGTAATTTGATTTTTTAAAAGTTTAAATGGCTAGTAATATTTTTAACAATTTGGTAGAAAAATAATTTTGTGAAACTAATATGTTTTTAAAAATTAATTGTTTTGAAAAGTCACTTGATTTCTTGGAAATGTATGATTTTGAATTGTAGGAACAAGTTTATTATATAGCTGATGGTGAATAGAGGCTTGAAAATCAAATATCATAATTCAAAAAGGATAAGTCGATACTGGATAGTGGATGTTCGAGGCACATGATTAGAAATCAAGAAACTTTGAAAGATATAGTCAATAAAGATGGTATATCGGTAAACTTTGAAGACAACTTAAAAGGATATGTGATTGGCATCGTTAGTGCCGGTAACTCTAAAACTCCTACTATTTCTAATGCTTTGCTAGTTAGGAATCTAAAACATAATTTGATTGGCATTAGTCAACTGTGATTAGTATTAGTCAGTTATGTGATGATGGTTTTAAAACTAAGTTGAAAAAGATAACTGCTATATCAAAGATAATGAATCAAACATTATCTTTGAATGTATTAGAAAATGTAACATCTATACTTTGAGTATGAAGGTGTCCAATGACCACTTATGTCTTTTGGCTGAATCTAATGACCCTTGGATTTGGCATAAAAGATTTGGTAATTAAATTTTAAATACCTTTCTAAATTCACTAGATATGAACTTGTTAGGGGTCTTCCTAAAATGAGTTTTAATGCTAATAATTTATATGATGCCTATCAATTAGGAAAGCTTCATAAAAGTTCCTTTAAATCTAAAGACATGATTTTTACTTTTCATCCTCTTAAACTTCTTCACTTCGATCTTTTCAGACCTTCGCAAATACAATCAATAAATCACAATAGATATGTCTTTGTAATTGTAGATGGTTTCTCTAGATTTACATGGACAATTTTCTTAAAATTTAAAAGTGATGCTTTTGAAATGTTTAAAATTTTAACCGAACAAATTCAAAATCAAATGTCAACTAAAATTAAAATGATTAGAACCAATCATGGAAGAGAATTCGGAAATGATAATTTGAAAACCTTTTGTAGTAAGAAAGGAATAACCCATAATTTTTCTTTTCAAGAACAACACAACAAAATGGAGTAGTAGAACGTAAAAATAGAACTACACAAGAATGTGATAGAACAATGTTAAACGATAGAAAATTAGCTAAATAATTTGGGATAAAGCAGTTGCTATAACTTGTTATATTTTAAATCAAATTTTAATACGATCTTTAACTAAGAAAACTCCATATGAATTATTTTATAATAAAAAGCCTAAAGTATCGAACTTTTGAGATTTTGGTAGTAAATGTTTTATATTAAATACAAAGGATAATTTGATGCTAAATCAGATAAAGGTATTTTTTATTAGTTATTCTAATAGAAGTAAAACTTATAGAGTTTTAACACCAGAACTAACACCATTCAAGAAACATTACATGTTTCATTTGATAAAAAAATTAAAATCAATAATACAAGTTTTGATGAAGAAGAAAATATTGATAAAACTAATGAAATTACATTATAAAATTTACTTATCATATATATCATTTTAAACTTAGATTATTGATTCTGAATCATATATCATCATATATTAGTTAAGGGGATTTTTTCATTAAGTTCTTTCCCCTAGTTTTTCTTAATTTTTCACCCATTTTTGTTGATGACAAAGGGGAAGAAAAATACAAAATGTACATATGCACTTATTTAGGGTGAGTTATCCAACTTAGGGGGAGTTATACCATATTTTATATATATAGGATATTAATTTTTGTCATCGTTAAAAAGGGAGAGATTGTTAATACCTCGATTATTGATTTTGATGATAACAACCTTAGTAAAAATAAAACAATGTAGCGACATGCGGTTCTGTACCCTTTGAGTTGATGATAATTCACTCTTGTTCAATCCAAATTGTACGAAAGAGCGAAAAACTAGGGTAAAGAAGAATAAAGAGATAGAAGAAAATAGTGCAACAACACAGAATCTCACAAATGCAGCGGAACAAAATATAATACATAATAACATATTTTTATACAAAAGAATCTGTAACTGTTTAATACTTACAATCATCAGAGTACAACAATCGATACATCAATCTGGATGTGACGACCCGACTTTCCACTCCGGAAAATCGAATCGACAGTAAGAAAGAAAGGGGTGAGAAGTAGAAAAGAAAAGAAGAGAAAGAAAACAAACACAAATACTCACAGCGGAAACGGAATAAAATATAATATATCACATAACTATTACATAGTATCATATACAACACTTATCAGAGTTACACAGATTACACATCATATACTAGACAGTTATAAACATCTGTCTAGTTATTACAACTCAATACAAAACAAAGATCTAAACAAGATCAACACAGCGGAAACTACTATCTATCTACAACGCCGAAGCCTCCTGCTCCATTGCTCCTCCACAATTCGTCAAGGCTAACCTGAATCCCTTGGCTACTCGTAAAAATTTGAGTACCCAAGAGTTTATAAAACAGAAATAAACAACTTGGGTCAGACATGGGTCTGGTGTGAGTAACAGGTTAAACTTGTTTAACTTCAAAACCTTTTGAAAGAAAAGGTATCACGTAAGACTCCCCACAAATAAACATGGGTAAGTTTTTACCTTACGCTAACCAAAACATTTGATAGGAAATTCGATTGTATTATAATAGGGTCTAGGGTTTTCAAGTAAAATACAGAAATAGCTGAAATGCTTACATCTCACATTTCAACATAGTTGGGCACAACTAATATGTACGACACTTATTGGAGTTTGGATTCCATACAATGGCAGGGCTACCGGGGTACCGCCCATCACAGTACGTGGCCTAGATCACCGTACCGAGGATCACTCCCAATCCCCTGCAACACAAGGCCGGAACATCCCTTACTGGATAATTCCCGCACAAGATACCTCACGGTTGGGATCAGCAACCGCACACACTAAGCCGAAATAAGAAGGGACTTCTAGACAGAGGTAATCTTGTCCTACTTGGGTGCTACCCACTAACCTTGCTGCACCTCCCCTGTTTTAGCCATTCCCGGTTTGTGAGGCTTGAGGTTACGATTACCTTTAATCAGAACATATCACTTAGAATGCTCATCGTCCGCCTGACGATGTGCTGAAAGCATTCAATCCATACAAGTTCGTTCCGGGTTCGAACGAAACCGAAGGCATTATCTCGTTACATTCGTTTTGGAATCACCCTCAGAGTTAATGACAATAACCCTTGCACTCTGAATCTTCATCTTCACTTGAGATTCACGACCTATCGTTAATTTGGATCGATGTGGTATTCGGGTCTCCAGACCTGGAATCCCGGTATACGGAAACCCGATCCCGGTCTCATCGAATTCCAAAACGTATCTTTTAAGGGCCAAGTTGTTTTAAGGTTAAAACAATTCAATTCTTATCTATATACACAAAGATAGATAATTCAATAGATAATCTACATTATCATCCCAAACAGATAATTCACATTATCATTATAATTCAACCAAACATCCATATCATATATCAATCATATCTCATCAGAGATATCAAACAATGAAATACATTCAATCTCATTCATCCATCCTTAAGCAACGATTTATATCATCTAATTAATTTAAAGTGAATTAAACTAATTACTTCATTCTATAAATCCTGCTTACTTAATTATTAATTAAACCAATTAATTAATCATTACTCTAAATATCCATCTTAATTAATCATTCCTGATTAATTATACTTTAATTACTTTAAGTAATTAATACTTAATTAATTTCACAAATTAATTATCTTAAACCATTAAGTAATTAATCTTTAATTACTTCATAATTAATTAACCATACTTAATTATATTAATCTTTAATTAATTAAAATTAATTAATTACTTTAATCACTTATTATTGATTAATTAATCTTAATTACTCAATCCTTAATTACATCATTAATCATATTAATTAATGATTCTAATTACTTCTTTAATTTATTACTCCATTTAAATTAATTATATTTCATAATTAACCTTTAATTATTAATTACCTTTGATTAATCACATTTAGTAATTAACTACCCTTAATTACTCTTCCATAATTTAATTACTTCTTAATTAATTATCTTTAATTTATCCCTTGATTAATTATTCAAAATAATTAAACTCAAATTACTTTTATTATTAAACCATCTTTAATTAATTACATCCACTAATTAACTTTAATTACTTTCCTAAGTAATTACACCTTCTCTAATTACATTTAAGTAATTATACTTATCAAATCACTAAATGATTATCTTAAATTAATTTAAATAAATTAATTTAAACTTATCAAATTTATTTAATTAATTACCTTATTAATTTAATGACTCCCATATCATTAAACCTTAATTTCTTTCTAAATTAAAGTATTAACCTTTAACTACTTTAATTATTATTAACAAAGACTTTAAAACATTTTACTTTAAAATCTTCTTTTAATACATTTTAAATTAAAGATTAAAAATAAATTACAATTTAACTTTAACCAATTTAAATTAAATTTACAAAACCTTCTTAAAACCAAATGTTAAAAACACTTATCATTTATAAAAGAAATTTATAAGATTTTTAAACCCACTCATTAAAAATTCAAACCTTCTTTAAACATTTTAAATTTGCTTAAATATTATAATTTAATAAACTTATTTATTTTAACTAGGATACAAATTTAAATTGAATCCATACTTTAAATTTGATTTTAAAACTTTATTTAAAATCATACTTTACAAATTTAAACTTATTTTAAATTTTGAAAACACTGTTAGGTTTTTACTTCTGTTATCATCAAATCTACCCGAGCCCAATATCAAAATACCCGATAAAAACATCAAAATACCCGAGTACTCCTTCGAGTTTCATCCTTCCATTTATTTTCTAAAAACTGTTATAACCCATACGAGTTTCCCCTGAACTAACCCGAGCCAAGTCCCTATTTTCTCGAACACGACTTCGAGTCACTCATCAACTTACCCGAGTACAACTGAGACTTCATCTTCCCAAAACAAGAAAATGACCCAGGCTCCAAAGTATCTCGTGTACGTGCACAGGCGAGTCAATCGCCTCCGACCATCGCTTCCATCACCATCATGTCGACTTCGACCATTATCCACGATCGCGACCTCCAGAACCACGGACAAGCATCACCATCGAATTCGAGCAATAATCCCAAACCTGGAAACATTCTGAGCAACATCACCACAACCCTGTCAACCACGTCGCAATCTCACCTCCGATCATCAGAATCACCGCGACTCCGGCAATTCATCCATCAATACCCCCTCTGCCAAACCCCAAAGCCTCGTATCACTCGAAGCACTACAGACAACACGAAGCTACTAAAACTTCGACCCTCAGTAACTAGGGCTAGGAACCTAAATTTAGTCACCACTGTCGCCAACCACCACTGTCAGCACTTCAGACAATTTTCCCCTATTCTTCCATCTATTCTCCAATTCCAGGCAGAACCACATCACCCCAATATCATTTGACAATCAGATAAACCCAAAAATCCTCATTTCGTTCAACCCAGACAAGTTCACTCAACAGTTAAATAAAAAATGTGATTTTTGTTTTAAAATTCATGATTTCAAACATGCATTCAGGTTATAAACCTGTTTCAATGATTTAAGATGTTTAAATTTTTGATATATGTTAAACTTGAACTATTCCTAAGGTTTCCAGGGAAATTTCAATTTACTTTTAACTTAAATAAAATTTTAAACCAATTTCATGACTAAATAAACAGTTTTCAAAGAAGCCTAAGTTTTAACCAAGATCAGATAAGGAGATAATGAATTTTCTTTGAAAATCTTAGTTTTTAAAACTAAGAACAGAGGGAACACATAGTCACAGACATGCACACAATCAATACCTCCAAATGTACATAAAAATTTCATAAATAAACAAACACACTAACATGCTTTCATTCCAGAATTTACATGCAACCAGATTAAGATACTTAAACTTTTTAGGAAAGGGGTTACTCACTTGATTTAAAGGAGATGAACAGAGGCAGTTTAACCTTTGAAGACTGTAAACTTGCATGCTCCCTTTTGATTTAAAAACTTGAGTTGATGGAGCTTAACTTATTGAATTTAAAACTGCATGCATGTTGCTTTAGACTCCAGGTTTGATTTTTCCTTTGATCTTGCTTTAAAACAGGTTTACTTGTTTCCAGATTCAAGAAGAAATTGCAGGTTTTGTTTGATTTTTGGAAAATGATGCAAGCTTTTGAATTCATTCCAGATTAAAGAAAAATGCAGGCTACAGGGCTTTGATTTGGAAAATGGGTTACAGGTTTGTTGAATTTGATTTTCTGGATTTGAGGAGTTGATTTCTGATTTTCAGATTTGAGTATGAACACATTTTGTTTTGAGAGGAATGTAAATTTACTGATCGTTTTGAGAGGAGAATTTTATTCAGTTTTCTTAGCTTTTGGAATGAAGATCAGAAAAGAAATAAAGATAGAGAACAATGTTTATATAAGTTAATTTGTGGTTTAATAAAAGTAAAAGAAAAACTAAAATTAAAACTTGACATTTGGCATTTACTCTAATTTACTAACTAACACATGTCACCATGGTTACTTAATAAATTAACACTTGTCTTTTTAATTAATTTTATTTATTGTAAATGTAATTAAAACCCTTTCTTTATTTATTAAACACTTATTACTTATCTATTAATATATAGATAATTTTTAAAGAAATAAATCAATTATATATTTAAATAAAAGCTTATTCATATATTTTAAAATCCAAAACTATTTAAAATATTACCCTTTTGAATTTCAAATTCAAATTCAAATTATATTCTTAAAATCCAATTTAAAGTAAATTTAAAACAACACATCCAATTTGAAAATAACCATTTGTCAATTTTAGAATAATTTATAAAAGAGATTATAAATTACTACTATTACTAAATGAATTAACATATCATATGTTAATTGTATTTTAAACTTATATATATATATTCTTAAACCATATTTATTAAGCAATATAAAATAAACCTTATTATTAACCTTACTTAAAACCATATAGTTATTTGTTTAAATAGCTTTGAAAAGCTTAATATTAAATAAATCATAATTTCCAAACTATCAAAATATATATATATATTAGAAATTTAAAAACAATATTTTATTTATTAAATTTCAAACCAAAGCTTATCTATTTACAATATATACACACATATATATACACATTATAAATAGAAATCATTTTATTAGTAAAATTCACTAATTAAATATTTATTTAATTAGATTATTAAACCAATTCAAATTTTATTATCAAAGATTATCAAATCAATTTAATTATTTAAACAGATTATTAAATTGATATTGCCCCAAATTTCCGGGATATTACATTCCTCCCCCCTTAAAATAATTTCGTCCCCGAAATTTAAAACAAAGGTAATTTAATAATCTTTTTTAAATTACAAGGATGTATTATCATCCATATGCTAACAATCATAGCAATCAATCGTCCAAACAAACAATTCTAACTATCTAGCAAAAAAAAAATCTGAATAGAATTTCCTCGAGTTTCCCCAAGTATATATATACCGGGATACTCACTCTACAGAATCCAAACAATCAACAATACTAAGCTATAGAGTTCTTACTCATCTATATCTATAGAACTAAACAAGATATCAGACTACAGACGAGTCTGACTCAACAACCAAATCCTCCAGAACTGCTGATTCCTAAACCAGAGATAGATCAAACACGTACTCCCTCAGAGATACGTAAAATACATTGAATTCCAGTTATCCAAACTGACAATTCAATCCAGTAGATCAAACTCTTATCCAAATCAGAACACAGACGAGATCCAAACATAACTCTACTTCACAACATCAGTAGATTCCAAACTTACTTCTCCCATCCAGAGATACACTCCAAACTGCTTTCGCTGCTCAACTCTGATCTGAAGTAGAACACAAGCACAGACTGGACAACTCATTTCTAGAAATAAGGTTCACTGATCCATAAAAGAAAACTCAGATATTCCAGCAAAACTTGAGTTGCTTCACCAACTCTATCTCTAGGAAAACATCCTTCCACTAGACTGAACCACCGATATCACTCCTGGAATCCAGTCGATAAGAAAACTCAACCTTCAGATGCGGACAACTCCTGACTTCTCTGAAGACATCCAGAAAAATTCTGACAACCCAAGAGAACACTCAGACAATCGCAAGTCACTTTTGCGATCAACCCATCCTAATTCCAAACAGACTGTTCTCTCTTTACCAATCAGAACAGCTTACACTTATTTATCCAATTTATCGAAGAAATGGATCCACTCTGCTGCTTCTGATCTTCACTTCCAGAAAAACTGCTCATCCAGAAAACTTCCTGCCATCACAGAATACTCCGAGCTGCACTGCTGCCACAAATGCTCCTATCCAAAGCTCTTCGAGAAACTCGGACTCCAAACAAACAGAAACACCGTGCTGAACTCAGCCACAACACCGAAGCATACACACTTCCTTAATCTTGTTCCAAAGAAAACATCTTCGGAAACATCCATCGTCACTGTATCTCATCATACAGCTACTATTACCTGAGGTATCAAGGTACCATCACTCGCTTCTGCCTCATCGACAGATCCAACTCTACTCATCCAAACTTCAGAGATAAACTCCGAACCATTACAGTTTCCTTCGGAGATCGATGAAATCCTTCACCACAGCAAAGCTTACTCGAGACGGTATTGGGTCTACAGTCTCGACAAATACACTTCCAACCTCAACACTCAAACTCCAACCATTGGTAGTCGTGTCACACACACCACTACCCTATCTACCTTTATATCCTATATTGGAAAACCTGTACGGGTAACCCAACAGATAGGTAGAATAGATATATATTTAAAATGATATTTTTTTTATATAGAAATTATTTCTGGGTAAAATTATTTCATCTACCTCTTTAAAACAATATTGTGTCCGTTGGCCTGGTCCAAGTGTTTAGAGATCCCTATCAATAACGTTAGCTACTCGTATTGACCAGAATCCATATACCACCCAACCGATCAATTAACACAATATAAAATCATTTTATATAACTAACAAATACGCGCTCTCGTATATAAATATACACTCAAACAGGTTGCTACAGATCCTATCTCTAATGAACAACCCTTCCGAACCTAGGTATTCACTCAACCTAGTATGTTGATATTCACTTAACCAAAAGCTTAGGCATTCGCTCAACCTATGCTCTGATACCACGTGTGACGACCCGACTTTCCACTCCGGAAAATCGCATCGACAGTAAGAAAGAAAGGGGTGAGAAGTAGAAAAGAAAAGAAGAGAAAGAAAACAAACACAAATACTCACAGCGGAAACGGAATAAAATATAATATATCACATAACTATTACATAGTATCATATACAACACTTATCAGAGTTACACAGATTACACATCATATACTAGACAGTTATAAACATCTGTCTAGTTATTACAACTCAATACAAAACAAAGATCTAAACAAGATCAACACAGCGGAAACTACTATCTATCTACAACGCCGAAGCCTCCTGCTCCATTGCTCCTCCACAATTCGTCAAGGCTAACCTGAATCCCTTGGCTACTCGTAAAAATTTGAGTACCCAAGAGTTTATAAAACAGAAATAAACAACTTGGGTCAGACATGGGTCTGGTGTGAGTAACAGGTTAAACTTGTTTAACTTCAAAACCTTTTGAAAGAAAAGGTATCACGTAAGACTCCCCACAAATAAACATGGGTAAGTTTTTACCTTACGCTAACCAAAACATTTGATAGGAAATTCGATTGTATTATAATAGGGTCTAGGGTTTTCAAGTAAAATACAGAAATAGCTGAAATGCTTACATCTCACATTTCAACATAGTTGGGCACAACTAATACGTACGACACTTATTGGAGTTTGGATTCCATACAATGGCAGGGCTACCGGGGTACCGCCCGTCACAGTACGTGGCCTAGATCACCGTACCGAGGATCACTCCCAATCCCCTGCAACACAAGGCTGGAACATCCCTTACTGGATAATTCCCGCACAAGATACCTCACGGTTGGGATCAGCAACCGCACACACTAAGCCGAAATAAGAAGGGACTTCTAGACAGAGGTAATCTTGTCCTACTTGGGTGCTACCCACTAACCTTGCTGCACCTCCCCTGTTTTAGCCATTCCCGGTTTGTGAGGCTTGAGGTTACGATTACCTTTAATCAGAACATATCACTTAGAATGCTCATCGTCCGCCTGACGATGTGCTGAAAGCATTCAATCCATACAAGTTCGTTCCGGGTTCGAACGAAACCGAAGGCATTATCTCGTTACATTCGTTTTGGAATCACCCTCAGAGTTAACGACAATAACCCTTGCACTCTGAATCTTCATCTTCACTTGAGATTCACGACCTATCGTTAATTTGGATCGATGTGGTATTCGGGTCTCCAGACCTGGAATCCCGGTATACGGAAACCCGATCCCGGTCTCATCGAATTCCAAAACGTATCTTTTAAGGGCCAAGTTGTTTTAAGGTTAAAACAATTCAATTCTTATCTATATACACAAAGATAGATAATTCAATAGATAATCTACATTATCATCCCAAACAGATAATTCACATTATCATTATAATTCAACCAAACATCCATATCATATATCAATCATATCTCATCAGAGATATCAAACAATGAAATACATTCAATCTCATTCATCCATCCTTAAGCAACGATTTATATCATCTAATTAATTTAAAGTGAATTAAACTAATTACTTCATTCTATAAATCCTGCTTACTTAATTATTAATTAAACCAATTAATTAATCATTACTCTAAATATCCATCTTAATTAATCATTCCTGATTAATTATACTTTAATTACTTTAAGTAATTAATACTTAATTAATTTCACAAATTAATTATCTTAAACCATTAAGTAATTAATCTTTAATTACTTCATAATTAATTAACCATACTTAATTATATTAATCTTTAATTAATTAAAATTAATTAATTACTTTAATCACTTATTATTGATTAATTAATCTTAATTACTCAATCCTTAATTACATCATTAATCATATTAATTAATGATTCTAATTACTTCTTTAATTTATTACTCCATTTAAATTAATTATATTTCATAATTAACCTTTAATTATTAATTACCTTTGATTAATCACATTTAGTAATTAACTACCCTTAATTACTCTTCCATAATTTAATTACTTCTTAATTAATTATCTTTAATTTATCCCTTGATTAATTATTCAAAATAATTAAACTCAAATTACTTTTATTATTAAACCATCTTTAATTAATTACATCCACTAATTAACTTTAATTACTTTCCTAAGTAATTACACCTTCTCTAATTACATTTAAGTAATTATACTTATCAAATCACTAAATGATTATCTTAAATTAATTTAAATAAATTAATTTAAACTTATCAAATTTATTTAATTAATTACCTTATTAATTTAATGACTCCCATATCATTAAACCTTAATTTCTTTCTAAATTAAAGTATTAACCTTTAACTACTTTAATTATTATTAACAAAGACTTTAAAACATTTTACTTTAAAATCTTCTTTTAATACATTTTAAATTAAAGATTAAAAATAAATTACAATTTAACTTTAACCAATTTAAATTAAATTTACAAAACCTTCTTAAAACCAAATGTTAAAAACACTTATCATTTATAAAAGAAATTTATAAGATTTTTAAACCCACTCATTAAAAATTCAAACCTTCTTTAAACATTTTAAATTTGCTTAAATATTATAATTTAATAAACTTATTTATTTTAACTAGGATACAAATTTAAATTGAATCCATACTTTAAATTTGATTTTAAAACTTTATTTAAAATCATACTTTACAAATTTAAACTTATTTTAAATTTTGAAAACACTGTTAGGTTTTTACTTCTGTTATCATCAAATCTACCCGAGCCCAATATCAAAATACCCGATAAAAACATCAAAATACCCGAGTACTCCTTCGAGTTTCATCCTTCCATTTATTTTCTAAAAACTGTTATAACCCATACGAGTTTCCCCTGAACTAACCCGAGCCAAGTCCCTATTTTCTCGAACACGACTTCGAGTCACTCATCAACTTACCCGAGTACAACTGAGACTTCATCTTCCCAAAACAAGAAAATGACCCAGGCTCCAAAGTATCTCGTGTACGTGCACAGGCGAGTCAATCGCCTCCGACCATCGCTTCCATCACCATCATGTCGACTTCGACCATTATCCACGATCGCGACCTCCAGAACCACGGACAAGCATCACCATCGAATTCGAGCAATAATCCCAAACCTGGAAACATTCTGAGCAACATCACCACAACCCTGTCAACCACGTCGCAATCTCACCTCCGATCATCAGAATCACCGCGACTCCGGCAATTCATCCATCAATACCCCCTCTGCCAAACCCCAAAGCCTCGTATCACTCGAAGCACTACAGACAACACGAAGCTACTAAAACTTCGACCCTCAGTAACTAGGGCTAGGAACCTAAATTTAGTCACCACTGTCGCCAACCACCACTGTCAGCACTTCAGACAATTTTCCCCTATTCTTCCATCTATTCTCCAATTCCAGGCAGAACCACATCACCCCAATATCATTTGACAATCAGATAAACCCAAAAATCCTCATTTCGTTCAACCCAGACAAGTTCACTCAACAGTTAAATAAAAAATGTGATTTTTGTTTTAAAATTCATGATTTCAAACATGCATTCAGGTTATAAACCTGTTTCAATGATTTAAGATGTTTAAATTTTTGATATATGTTAAACTTGAACTATTCCTAAGGTTTCCAGGGAAATTTCAATTTACTTTTAACTTAAATAAAATTTTAAACCAATTTCATGACTAAATAAACAGTTTTCAAAGAAGCCTAAGTTTTAACCAAGATCAGATAAGGAGATAATGAATTTTCTTTGAAAATCTTAGTTTTTAAAACTAAGAACAGAGGGAACACATAGTCACAGACATGCACACAATCAATACCTCCAAATGTACATAAAAATTTCATAAATAAACAAACACACTAACATGCTTTCATTCCAGAATTTACATGCAACCAGATTAAGATACTTAAACTTTTTAGGAAAGGGGTTACTCACTTGATTTAAAGGAGATGAACAGAGGCAGTTTAACCTTTGAAGACTGTAAACTTGCATGCTCCCTTTTGATTTAAAAACTTGAGTTGATGGAGCTTAACTTATTGAATTTAAAACTGCATGCATGTTGCTTTAGACTCCAGGTTTGATTTTTCCTTTGATCTTGCTTTAAAACAGGTTTACTTGTTTCCAGATTCAAGAAGAAATTGCAGGTTTTGTTTGATTTTTGGAAAATGATGCAAGCTTTTGAATTCATTCCAGATTAAAGAAAAATGCAGGCTACAGGGCTTTGATTTGGAAAATGGGTTACAGGTTTGTTGAATTTGATTTTCTGGATTTGAGGAGTTGATTTCTGATTTTCAGATTTGAGTATGAACACATTTTGTTTTGAGAGGAATGTAAATTTACTGATCGTTTTGAGAGGAGAATTTTATTCAGTTTTCTTAGCTTTTGGAATGAAGATCAGAAAAGAAATAAAGATAGAGAACAATGTTTATATAAGTTAATTTGTGGTTTAATAAAAGTAAAAGAAAAACTAAAATTAAAACTTGACATTTGGCATTTACTCTAATTTACTAACTAACACATGTCACCATGGTTACTTAATAAATTAACACTTGTCTTTTTAATTAATTTTATTTATTGTAAATGTAATTAAAACCCTTTCTTTATTTATTAAACACTTATTACTTATCTATTAATATATAGATAATTTTTAAAGAAATAAATCAATTATATATTTAAATAAAAGCTTATTCATATATTTTAAAATCCAAAACTATTTAAAATATTACCCTTTTGAATTTCAAATTCAAATTCAAATTATATTCTTAAAATCCAATTTAAAGTAAATTTAAAACAACACATCCAATTTGAAAATAACCATTTGTCAATTTTAGAATAATTTATAAAAGAGATTATAAATTACTACTATTACTAAATGAATTAACATATCATATGTTAATTGTATTTTAAACTTATATATATATATTCTTAAACCATATTTATTAAGCAATATAAAATAAACCTTATTATTAACCTTACTTAAAACCATATAGTTATTTGTTTAAATAGCTTTGAAAAGCTTAATATTAAATAAATCATAATTTCCAAACTATCAAAATATATATATATATTAGAAATTTAAAAACAATATTTTATTTATTAAATTTCAAACCAAAGCTTATCTATTTACAATATATACACACATATATATACACATTATAAATAGAAATCATTTTATTAGTAAAATTCACTAATTAAATATTTATTTAATTAGATTATTAAACCAATTCAAATTTTATTATCAAAGATTATCAAATCAATTTAATTATTTAAACAGATTATTAAATTGATATTGCCCCAAATTTCCGGGATATTACACTGGACAGTTATAATAACCTGCCCTGATATACATAACTCACACAGTGGAAATACGCAAGTACGTGATATACGTCTGAACTCCTCCAGCCCGTCTCATGAGCTCCATAGCATTTTATCCTGCATCTGTAATACTCAGTCTGACCCGAGTATAATAATAAAATAACACCCGAGTAAGTCTAGAAAACCAACGTGAGAAAACACACTCAATTTGAATTATTAAAGTTATCAAAACCCTTTGAAAAACAAAGGGATCTCGTAAGACCGCGTCACACATAAACACGACGGATTTTTCCCTTACGATAACCAAAACATTTTATAGAAAATCCAATGATATTATAATAGTGTCTGAATACAAATACTTATTCAAATAGCTAAAATTGTTACATTAATTAAATTCCAGCATACTAGGCTCTACAAACAAAACCGTAAAGGCTCGTATTGGAGAATGGATCCCATACAATGACTGGGCTGCTGGGGTACTGCCCATCACGGTACACCTCTAGAAAAATATACCGAAGACCTCGCCGGGATCCCCAGCTACAAAAGACTGGCCTACCCATAACCTGGATAAAACCGAATATGTTATCACCTCGGGTGTTCCCACCCATAAAATCGAGCGCTCCCTTTTTCATGCACAACCATATCCATAATTTATATATATTTCCGAGGGTATCTAGAAAAGTGATAACATACCCTAATTGGGTGCGACCCACTTAGCCTTGCTGCATCTCCCCTGTTTTAGTCATTCCCTGTTGATGAGGTTTGAGGCTAACATTTACCTTTCAAGAACAATTTCACTTAGAATGAACATCGTCCTCCAATGACGATGTTCTGATAGCATTCGTCCATACAAGTTATCCTTGGTTTGAACAAACCGAATCACCGTCTTCACTGTCTTCACGATATCCATTCGTAAGGTTCAAACCGGATTGAAGTGGTTTTCGGATAATTAAACCCGATCCTGGTCTCTTTGAAACGATTAACGAAATTGGCCAATATTGATAGTCGGTTATTTAACTATCAAATAACATCCATAAGCACTCACTAGGCCATTGTTTATAATTCTTTAAAACATTCATTTCAAAATATCATTACAAAGATATATATTCAAATCTCTTCCATATTTGAAAACATTTCCGAATACTTGCTTCCATAACAGGATATTTCCACCCGTGCCTCACTTCAACACTTAGTGAATATTTCCAACTTCGATTTAAAATCCATTACTTAGAAAATATCTCGATATAAATCCTTCGTCTCTAAATATTTTAAAAAACCGTCACTTTCTCACTTAGGAAAATATTAGAATCCATTTTTCCGAAATCATTTCAAATATCAATACTTAGGAGTTTTTTTCTTATCCTATCTTCTACATTTTTGGAATTTATATTAATTCCTTTACATTTTCCATAGTCGATTATACTCACTTATAATCTCGTCTATCCATTTACAACTTCTAAAAGTCATATCCATTTTCACATCTCAAGAGAGTTTATAAATAAATTCAAATCATTTTCAAAACTCTATATATGTATAATAAGTATTTTTAAAGGATGATAATTTATTTTTAATACATGTTTAAGTAATTATTTAAAATTTTAAAATACTTATATAAACATTGATAACTTATTCCCTATTTCATTTTTCAAATAACAAATTGATTTACGAAGCTTATTATAAATATGTGAATTCATTTCTATAAATAGTAAATATTTGAATAATCTGCTTCCCAAAATATTTCACTACTAACAGCTTAAATATTCATAATTGGATAAATAAACTTTCCCTTTAAAAAACAACTTAACTTCTTAAATTAATATATATATATATATATGTGTGTGTGTGTGTGTGTATATTTTCTTAAATCTCAATAACTAATTAAATTTATAAATTTCTCTTGATTCCCTACACATTGCTTTCATTTCGATCTCCTTAACCATTTCCACTTTTCTAAAATCATTCCATTATTTTTTCTCAACCCTATTTCCATATCCTAATATAAATTCACCCTATGAAATTTATATTCCCAAATTATCATCTAATATCGATTTCCTATATTTATAACATCGATTATAAATTAATAACACCTTTGAGCTTCACTCTTTATAAACTAATCTCATTTATAAAATCTCATTTTATAAATCCATTCCTTAATAAATCCCATTGATTTTTCAAATCAATTTTTAATATCAATTTAAACTCCTTATCCATATTATTTTTTAAATATCCCTTTAAAATCCATAGTTAAAAATTCCTTATATTAATTATTTTTAAAGCTCTATTAAAAATATTTTCCGAATAGTTAAGTACAAACCCAAAAATCAAATTATTATTTTATCCAACTTGATTTCCTTTAAGTAATCCAAATTCCAATATAAATATTTTCTATCTAAAATTCCTTTTAATTCCTTAAAATTCAAAAATAATATTTATGATATTTAAAATACCAAAATTCAGGCCAGCGCTACTATAACATCCAATTATTCAAATCACAACCATAATCTATAACAGATCATTCTATCACCTCATATATCATTATATATGAAATTAAAATCAACATTTTTGAGGAATCCAGTTGGATCCCTCCAACCTGTTTCACCGCATCCACAGATGTTAATACAACATAAAAATACCAATCCCACTTCGAGGGGGATATCGCGGTATATAGGGTCATCCTCTATTATACGGGGCGTATAGGGTCTCATCCGCTCCAACAGCGGGAAATATATCCAACTACTAATTTATATAATATATATATATATATTTAACGTCCAAACTAATAATGATTTATAAATTCATCCAATCAACCAATAATTTAAATTCAACATTTTAAAATTCCAACTAGCAATCCAAATTAGTGAGGTTTTACTCACCTTGATTTTTCGAACCTGTTTACCGTTCCAATTCGAAATTAAACCCATTGTAATTATTCTGTCGCCGCGAATTCAAGCGACTAGTTTCATGATTTTTGGACCTCGTATGTAGATTTTATATGGATTAATAAACTTCAAAATAATTTAATTTATAATTAACTTAAATTTAAAGTTTTGTTTTTAAATAAAATTACCTAATCACAGTAGAGAATTTTTGATCAGGCATACACGACTTTTGTTCGCGGCCAAGCTACTTGGATCATGACTCGTATCCTCATCTCCAGGCTGGAACGACATCGCCACTCCCATCGAATTCCTCTACCCTCGCCACGCCGGAGGCCATCATAGCCGAACCCTACACACACTCACGCTCGAAGCTATCGCAAGTGCCTCAATCTCCACCTCGACCTCGTGCTCCCCACTGTCGCGCTTCAGCCTCACGCGACTCAAGTTTCCCAGAAAAATGTGACCATAGAAAGTTCGCGTACGACATAAATGTCGCACTTCCAAATTGATGGTTGGTGCTGCCCAAAACTTCACCCTCGAAACCTCTTTCCACCTCGATTTCAACCCTAGCTATCGCCATAAACTGTCGAACCATAATAAACCGCATCGATCAACTGACCGCCTTGCTTCAGCCCTTGCTCCACCCTGTCGCGGCCCCTGCTATCGAGCTTCTCCCTCACTATCGCCATGAAATTGCTCGAGTACGAACTCGCGACCTTGTCGTGATTTACATTTTTTTAAATCAAACCGATCGTTTTGAAAGTGGGAGAAAGAAAATAATGTGATTTAAAAGGAAAGGGCTGCTTTGAATAGGGTGGTGCGTGTTAAATCCTAGGGTGGCTGTGACGCGAAAGAACAACAGCTGATGTTAATGAATATATTTATATTTAAAATTTCAAAATATCTCGTTTGCATATCTCAAAATTTCGAACCCTTATTAAGGCGTGCCGCCAGGCGTTACAAATGTTATAATGCTATTCCAAACCCAATGGAACAAGCCTCAAGGCCTAACTCGATCGTATGTGGGAGATAGCCTTTTAAATTGACTATTTAAATTAAATTAAATTAAATCATTTCTAGGCGTTTTCAGATCGTACGACAAAACGGTAAATCCAATCGCTAAGAAAAATTAAATCTGATAATAATACACTATGGCGGATCCAATGGAACTAGTTTCGTCAAATTCGAAGACTGTGCCCCGGATCGCTATTTTAACGTGTCGATTAAATCGACGATTTCCATTTTTTACGAAATTGCTTGAAATTCCAGTTTCAAAGACCTATTAACTAAATTCTAGTTCATTAGAATTTATATTCACTTTAAAAATCGTTATGATTTATATTCAGCTCAAAATTTCAATGATCCCCCTATTTCCATATTACGATAAATCGATATATTTAAAATTTAAATTTATTTTAAAATTCTCAACCAACATCTTCATATTCAAAAATCAAATTATATTCCTAATCAACACTTAAAACAATTTAAATATTCAAAATCAAACGTCAAAAAATCCAAGTCGTTACATTCCTCCCCCCTTAAAAGAATTTAGTCTCCGAAATTGCTAAGGCAGGAAAAATGCTCCAAACCCATTAACTTAAGAAAACCCACATAGTTAAAACTTGACATTTCACTTTTCTAATCCTTTAGTTTCAACCAAACAATTTGTTTCCATTTCTAAACCAAAATCTCTGATTTCAATTTCAATTTGAACATCAACTTTTTAGTTGATAAATTTTTTTTCAAAATTTTGTCTAACTCCCTAAATTTCGAATTTTTTTGGCAGAGTCTCCCTTGTACGGAGAGCCTTTTGCAATATGACAAGAGAGATAAAAATATATACATCGACCCACATCGTCGGAAAACAAAATATATATCAATATTTTATATTTTTGCTGTATTTAATCCGAAAACTTACCTTTATTTAGCGTTTTTAAGCGAGCGGCTTATTTTATATGCAATTTGCACGACCAAAATCAAGCAAAACAGCTCCATATACCTGTACTTACTCAATTTAAATACGTAAGTCCCAAAATATGAAAATTCAATAACATTTCATTCATTTAACAACTCAAACACATAATTTTCCACTAACAACCATCTCATTGCATGAATTTATTAATAACCACAAGGTTCTACCATTCGATTATTCATTTCAATCGATTTATATATCATTTCATTCAATTCGAATGATTTACAACCCAATAATTTGCATTCAATTCATATTTATACCAAACGAATTCATATCCATTACAAATAGATTAAAAATCAATTTCTTCTCTTGCCATTTATTCACAGAATTTCATTTACTTCCGTTTACGTCAAACGACAATCTTTCTATGCAAATTCGGCGATATTCATTTAATAAAATAACTATTTCAGTTTATAGCTATTTTAAATTGATTCCAAATCAATTTATAATTAATTATATTCCATTTCAAAGTGATTCTCAACCAACTCATTTACATTCCATTTATATCCACACTCATTATATTCACTCCATTTTATTAAGCTCGGAATCATTCCATGCTAATTTATTTATGAACCATTTCATAAATTTATTTAAGCCAAGCTTTCATTCAAAATATTTACTTAAGTTAATCCATTAGTTTAAATTATTTCAACTATATGACTTAAGTTTATTTTTATTCCATTCAAATTTCATTTCAATTTTAGATCGATTCTTATTCAATCAAATTCCATTCCATTTACTAATTAATTTAATTAGTTCATTCACTAAATCCACTTCAAAACTTAACTTCAAGCTCGAGTCTATTTATTTAAACAACATCCACGGCCATATTCAATTTATTCACTCTTAAATTGAATTTATTAATAACTCAAGTCATTACTATTTCAATCCAATCCTATTTTATTCGACCACATTTCCAAATATAGTTAATTCACTTATAATTAAGTCGAATTTTTATTAATAACTCAAGTTCCACATTCCATTTTTGATTTTTATTTCAAAAATCACTCCATTTATTTACTTGAGTTCAAATTTATTTTATAATTCAAGTCTGGACTTTATTTCTTCACCAAAATATCAAACCATTTTTAATTTGGGTTTTACCATTCCATTTTTCCCCAATTTATAAATTTTACAACTTATTTTTCTTAATTTTATCAACTCTATACTCGAGTATATTCACATTTTATTTTTAACTCGAGATTATACAACTATTTATAGCCTAAGTATATTTTTATTTTATTAATTTCAATTTTTATAAGCTATATAACTTACTTATTCACCATTCCATAACTTTTCCTTTTAAATTTTACTCCATTCAAAAATTTATAGCTTATAGTTATCCCGTCACTTTATAATTCAAACTTTATATTCAATTCGATAACATTTCAAATTCCAATTCAATTTTTATTTAACTTAAGTGAAATTCCAATTCATACAATTTATTTTCCATATTTCATAAATTTTTTATCCCATTTTAACTTTCTCACTTAAATTTAATTCTAAAATTCAATTTTCACACTTCTTTCCTAATAAATATCATCCTCTACCTATAAGTTTTAAAACTTTTTTTTTCAAAACATTTAGCTAGGAATTTCAGTATTCAAATACCCGGTATTTATTTCAAATCACTTTGAAATCAAATATATATATATATATATTCCTATACCAAATCACACTTTCGGAATTTTTTAAACAACTTGATTTTGCCTAAAACAAATTTCATTTTGGAATTTGTAAACAAACTTGTTTTCTTCAAAACAATCCAAAAACAACGACCACGATAGAAATCCGTCACTTAGAAACTCGAAAATGAACACCGATGATGCTGCAGTCATCATCGGAGTTAATTTCCAACGACTGAGTGAGTTTAATGCTTTATCACCTTAAAAATCCCTTTTTAAAACATTTTCTATTCAAAAAAATTCCACAATAATATTACCATTATTTATTTCAAAAATATTTCTGAAATAACACCAATTTCATTTTCATAACACTTCTGAAAATATTTTCCAAACCTTCCGAAATTTAAATTTCTGAATTTGGGTTTGAATCCATTTTACTTACAATTCATTAGTATAATTCATACTTATACAAATTCTATTTGGTTATATATGACCATTTAAATTTTATAATCTTAATTTGATAATAATAATATCACCCGAACACTCCAAATACTATAATAATTTCTAGAAAATTATTTCTTTCGTATAAAAATATAATTTAGCCAAAAATTATTTCATTTACCCACTTTTAAAACAATACTGTGTTGAATTGCTCTATTCAAGTGTTTGGAAACCCCAATCGATACAATTGTACGGACTGTGCCGACCAAAGTTCATAAACCACTCAATAAATCAGCCAACACAATATAAAACATTTTATATCACTAAAAAATACGCGCTCATATCTATTAATACACTCAAACTCATTCTAGGGTACTACTGACCCTATCTCTAATGAGTAACCCCACCAAAGCCAAGGTTCTCACTTAACCTTCAGCTCTGATACCAAATGTAGCGACCCGCGGTTCCGTACCCTTTGAGTTGGTAATAATTCACTCTTGTTCAACCTAAATTGTACGAAAGAGTGAATAACTAGGGTAAAGAAGAAGAAAGAGATAGAAGAAAATAGAACAACAACATAGAATCTCACAAACGCAGCGGGACAAAATATAATATATAGTAATAGATTTTTATACAAAAGAATCTACAATTGTTTAATACTTACAATCATCAGAGTACAACAATCGATACATCAATCTGGACAGTTATAATAACCTGCCTTGATATACATAACTCACACAGCGGAAATACCCAAGTACATGATATATGTCTGAACTCCTCCAGCTCGTCTCCTGAGCTCCATAGCATTCTATCCTGAATCTGTAATACTCAGTCTGACCCGAGTATTATAATAAAATAACACCCGAGTCAGTCTGGAAAACCAACGTGAGAAAACACACTCAATTTGAATTATTAAAGTTATCAAAACCCTTTGAAAAACAAAGGTATCCCGTAAAACCGTGTCACACATAAACACGATAGGTTTTTCCCTTACGATAACTAAAACATTTTATAGAAAATCCAATGATATTATAATAGTGTCTAAATACAAATACTTATTCAAATAGCCGAAATTGTTACATTAATTAAATTCCAGTATACTAGGCTCTACAAACAAAACCGTAAAGGCTCGTATTGGAGAATGGATCCCATACAATGACTAAGCTACTGGGGTACCGCCCATCATGGTACAACTCTAGAAAAATGTACCGAGGACATCGCCGGGATCCCCTACTACACAAGACCGGCCTACCCCTAACCTAGATAGAATGAATAAGTTATCACCCCAGGTGTTCCCACCCTTAAAATCGAGCGCTCCCTTTTTCATGCACAACCATATCCATAATTTATATATATTTCCGAGGGTATCTAAAAAAGTGATAACATACCCTAATTGGGTGCAACCCACTTAGCCTTGCTGCATCTCCAATGTTTTAGTGATTCCCGGTTGATGAGGCTTGATGCTAATGTTTACCTTTCAAGAACAATTTCACTTAGAATGATCATCGTCCTCCAATGACGATGTTCTGATAGCTTTCGTCCATACAAGTTGTCCTGGGTGTGGACAAACCGAATCACCGTCTTCACTATCTTCACGATATCCATTCGTAAGGTTCAAACCAAATCGAAGTGATTTTCGGATAATTAAACCCGATCCTGGTCTCTTCGAAACGTTTAACGAAATTGGCCAATATTGATAGTCGGTTATTTAACTATCAAATAACATCCATAAGCACTCACTAGGCCATTGTTTATAATTCTTTAAAACATTCATTTCAAAATATCTTTACAAATATATATATTCAAATCTCTTTCAAATTTATCCATATTTGAAAACATTTCCGAATACTTGCTTCCATAACAGGATACTTCCATTCGTGCCTCACTTCAACACTTAGTGAATATTTCCAACTTCGATTTAAAATCCATTACTTAGAAAATATCTCAATATAAATCCTTCATCTCTAAATATTTTCAAAAACCGTCATTTTCTCACTTAGGAAAATATTATAATCCATTTTTCCGAAATCATTTCTAATATCAACACTTAGGATTTTTTTCTTATCCTATCTTCTACATTTCCGGAATTTATATTAATTCCTTTACATTTTCCAAAGTCAATTATACTCATTTATAATATCGTTTTTCCATTTACAACTTCTAAAAATCATATCCATTTTCACATCTCGAGGAGTTTATAAATAAATTCAAATCATTTTCAAAACTCTGTATATGTATAATAAGTATTTTTAAAGGATGATAATTTATTTTTAAAACATGTTTAAGTAATTATTTAAAATTTTAAAATACATATATAAACATTGATAATTCATTCCCTATTTCATTTTTCAAATAACAAATTGATTTACGAAGCTTATTACAAAAATGTAAATTCATTTCTATAAATAGTAAATATTTGAATAATCTGCTTCCCGAAATATTTCACTGCTAACAACTTAAATATTCATAATTAGATAAATAAACTTTCCCTTTAAAAAAACAACTTAACTTCTTAAATTAATATATATATATATATGTATATATGTATATATGTATATGTATGTGTATATATATGTATATAAATATGTATATATTTTTTTAAACCTCAATAACCAGTTAAATTTATAAATTTCTCTCGATTCACTACACATCGCTTGCATTTCGATCTCCTTAACCATTTCCACTTTTCAAAAATCATTTCCACTATTTTTCCTCAACCATATTTCCATATCCTAATATAAATTCACCCTATGAATTTTATATTCCCAAATTATCATCTGATATCGATTTCCTTTATTTATAACATCAATTATAAATTTATAACTCCTTTGAGCTTCACTCTTTATAAACTAATCTCATTTATAAAATCTCATATTATAAATCCATTCCTTAATAAATCCCATTGATTTTTCCAATCTATTTTTAATATCAATTTTAACTCCTTATCCATATTTTTTTTAATATCCCTTTAAAATCCATAGTTAAAAATTCCTCATAAAAATTATTTTTAAAGCTCTATTAAAAATATTTTCCGAATAGTTAAGTACAAACCCAAAAATCAAATTATTATTATATCCAACTCGATTTCCTTTAAAATAATCCAAATTCCAATATAATATTTTATATCTAAAATCCCTTCTAATTCCTTAGAATTCAAAAATAATATTTATGATATTTATAATACCAAAATTCAGGCCTGTGCTACTATAGCATCCAATTATTCAAATCACAACCATAATCTATAATAGATTATTCCATCACCTCATATATCATTATATATGAAATTAAAATCAATATTTTTGAGGAATCCAGTTGCATCCCTCCAACTTGTTTTCCTGCATCCACAGATGTTAATGCAACATAAAAATACCAATCCCACTTCGAGGGGGATATCGCGGTATATAGGGTCATCCGCTACTATGCGCAGCGTATAGGGTCTCATCCGCTCCAACAGCGGGAAATATATCCAACTACTAATTTATATTATATAATATATATATATATATTTATTTAACATCCAAACTGGTAATAATATATAAATTCATCCAATCAACCAATAATTTAAATTCAACATTTTTAAATTATAACTAGCAATCCAAATGAGTGAGGTTTTACTCACCTTGATTTTTCGAATTTGTTTACCATTCCAATTCCAAATTAAACCCATTGTAATTATTCTGTCGCCATGAATTCAAGCGACTCATTTCATGATTTTCGGACCTCGTATGTAAATTTTATATGGATTAATAAACTTCGAAATAATTTAATTTATAATTAACTTAAATTTAAAATTTTGTTTTTAAATAAAATTTCCTAATCACAGCAGAAAATTTTCGATCTGGCGCACGCGACTTTTGTTCGCGACCAAGCTCCCCGGATTGCGACTCGTATCCTCATCTCCAGGATGGAACGAGATCACCACTCCCATCGAATTCCTCCACCCTCGTCACGTCGGAGGCCCTCGGAGCCGAACCCTACACGCACTCGCGCTCAAAGCTATCGCCAGCGCCTCAATCTCCACCTCAACCTTGCACTCCACAATGTCGCGCTTCAGCCTCATGCGACTCGAGTTTCCCCAAAAAATGTGACCGTAGACAGTTCGCGTATGTCATAAATGTCGCACTTCCAAATCAATGGTCGGGGCTGCCCAAAACTTCATGCTCGAAACCTTTTTCCACCTCGATTTCAACCCTAGGTATCTCCATAAACTGTCGAACCCCAATAAACCCCATCGATCAACTCGCCGCCTTGCTCCAGCCCTTGCTTCACCCTGTCGCGGCCCCTGCTATCGAGCTTCTCCCTCCATTGTCGCCACGAAATTGCTCGAGTACGAACTCGCGACCTTGTCGCGATTTACATTTTTTTTTCTTTTTTTTAAATCAAACCGATCGTTTTGAAAGAGGGAGAAAGGAAATAACGTGATTTAAACGGAAAGATGCTACTTTGAATAGGGTGGCGCATGTTAAATCCTAGGGTAGCTGTGACGTGAAAGAACAACAGCTGATGTGAATGAATATATTTATATTTAAAATTTCAAAATATCTCGTTTGCATATCTCAAAATTTCAAACCCTTATTAAAGCGTGTCGCCAGACGTTCCTAATGTTATAATGCTATTCCAAACTTAATGGAAAAAGCCTCGAGGCCTAACTCGATCATATGCGGGAGATAGCTTTTTAAATTGACTATTTAAATTAAATTCAATTAAATCATTTCTAGGCGTTTTCAGATCGTATGACCAAACGGTAAATCCAATTGCTACGAAAATTGAAATCCAATAATAATACACTATTACGGATCCAATGGAACAAGTTTCATCAAATTCCAAAACTGTGCCCCGGATCGCTATTTTAACGTGTCGATTAAATCGACGATTTCCAATTTTTTATGAAATTGCTTAAAATTCTAGTTTCAAAGACCTATTAATTAAATTCTAGTTCATTTGAATTTATATTCACTTTAAAAATCGTTTCGATTTATATTCAGCTCAAAATTTCAATTATCCCCCTATTTCCATATTACGATAAATCAATATATTTAAAATTTAAATTCATTTTAAAATTCTCAACCAACATCTTCATATTCAAAAATCAAATTATATCCCAAATCAACATTTAAAACCATTTAAATATTCAAAATCAAACGTCGAAAAGTCCGGATCGTAACAACATTCATATAAAAAATGGATATTAATGTTTTTGTTAAGTTATGCAGAATATAGTGCAGGATATGAAGATCTAAAGACTCAAGAAATGGACAGGAAGACCCATGAGCATAAAAATCAAGATATGAAGATCTCAAGACTGTGGTAAAATTTATAGAGTCATAGAATATTGTTAAAGTCCTTGTTAACAACTTTTGATCTCTATCTTCTCATTTTCTTATTCTTTATTTTTAAAACAAAGTATATTTTTAAAATATATTTAAAAATATTTTGTAAAAGTTTTTTAAAGTTTAAAATGTTTAGAAACTATATTGAAATTATTTTACAAATATCAAAATATTTTACAAGCCATAAGATTTTCAAAACATTTTAAAATAAACAAGTTTTTAGAATACACTACCCTATGTCGACATATAGGCAGATGATATGTTAGCATACATGCCGTTAATTTGAAATTCAAATTTTGAGACGAAGTGTCTATCTGTGGTAACTCTTCGCAAATGGACATGTTTGTTTGTGCTATATGTATATAGGGTTTCAAATGAATTTTTTAACAACTACTTTCTTGTTATCTTTTCTCTTCTTGCTCTGCCAAAATTTCAAGTGAAAATTTATTCAAAACTTCTCAAATACAAACCAGAATTAATTCAGTTTTCATTATATTGATTCTCTTCAATTTACTCTTTGATTTCAATCATCTCTCTCTTTCAATCAAAGATCAAAATGTTATCCAAGAGGCTATAGGATAAATTGTAACCAAAGATCAAGATATTATCATTGGAAAAAACATTAAACTATAGTTATATTTTCATGGGTGTGACTGTAGCTCATCCAAATCAATTGGGTATGCTTGGTGTCCTGGAAATCCAAATGGGTTTGCTTGTGTCCGTCCAAATCAAGTGAGTGTACCCAGAGCTCGAAAAATCTAAAGGGTGTGTTATGTTGCCTTGAAATCGAGATGGTATTGGGTTTGCCTTTTGCCCGTTTAAAGATTGGCATTTGAAAAGAAATCTGTACAAGTAAGTTTATGGGACTAGATATAGGGTAACTCCGAACTAGTTGATCTTACTAGTTCTCTACTTTTTACTTTATTGCATTTATACTTATATGTGTTTGCATTTGTGATTGTTCATTCTATGTTGATTAATAATAACCTTGAAAGAATTTTAAAAAGATTCATAAAAATTAGAAAACACTATTCACCCTCCTCTAATGTTTAATTAGCCTTAAGATGCATAATTCTGCAACCCACAAGCTTTTGTAAAGAGTTTGTTATGTCGTTGGAGTAAGAGTATTCTTTTGAGTGGTTTGACTATTTAAAAAGAAAAACAAGTGTATAAGGGCAGATGTGATTTAAGGTATAGTTGGGATGAAGAGAGTGAATAGTCACTTCTGTTTCATAAAGAAACATCAAAAATGATAATTGTAATAATAACGATATGATACTTAACATTTGAATAAGAAATATGATTTCTATTTCAAAATATATTTTCATATAGAAAATTATTTCTATGAGATTTATTTCTATGAGTTCAAGATATTTGATCAAAGAACTCTCCATTGTAAACTAGTTGTAATATATGAAATAAACAGTCTATAAAGTGGATGATAGTCCTTCATATTCGGAGCGCGATTATAGTAATGGCAAATATAGTGCGAGCATGGCGTATAACACTTATTGATTGCATCAAGTTATGAATATTATTTTCATAAGACATACCAAACATATTTATGAACTTATGACTATTTTTGGGTATTAAATTAAAGTTATATTTCAGTGTGAATATTATGAATATCGTTATGAAATAAAACAATAATATGGTACTTGTTTTTACAACAAAAGTGATACAATTGAAAATACTAAAGTATCTAAAAATTATATACAATTATCTTAGAATTATAGACTAAGCCTTAATTTTGAGAAATAATTTTTATTATATAATTGTGACTTATATGATACTGAGTAATTATATCTCAAATAATCGAGGAATATACACCCACATAGTGAGAGCATCATAAGAAACGATGTACTATTTGGATTGATACGTATAGATGTATTTAATCGTAAGTTTGTTAATACCAAAATGGTTTCACGTACTTTGTTATATTCATTAATGAGTTATCATAGATATGGACATGTGTATTTGATACATATGTAATATGTCTAAAATAGACTCACAAAGTATGCAACGAAAGCAAATAATATAACATGCAATAGAAATTATTCTATTCGATTGAGAGAAATCACTGCACATGCGCACAAAGACAGACTTACGCGGAGAAGATGCTTGAGTAGGAGCTGGAGATTGAGTGCTCCTAAATAACTCCATAAACTGATCGGCAGACATATAAACGCCTCCGGATGCGAGCCACTGGATTGCCCAACATCTGTGCGTCGTCCTCTGCCTCTTCCAGCCATTAGCTGAAAGTTAAGATAAGATAAAGATTATTCATAGGTTAGATATCATTAATTAAATAAGGAATACTACTGAATTAAAATGCATTCCTAGACGTATTACCAAATTTCTACTTACCCCAAAGGACAAGAAAAGGTCAAAGGCACGATGATTAAGGGATTCGTAACACTTGTATAACACTTAGATGTAGCGTAATATGTGTTTATGTTCTGTGTTTATCATATTTTGTTTTGAACTTAGCTCCGATACCAAGTTGTGACGCCCCACCCCGAGACCCACATTAACAAAGAGTATTACTGGGTAATACTGTCTGCTAATGCGGAGAATAGGGCTGGTTAGGAGCGACCATCTATAGCCTTGCCTTAAATATCTATTGAATACGTCGACAATGCTATATATATTTTTTCCTCTCTCAAGTGGATCGACATATCCAATAAATACTTAATACAAAGCCATAGGTGGCTATAGGATCTATCAGAACAAAATACAACAACTCAAATGCAAACTCATCACAGAACAGTAGATCGTCACATATATATACATATACAGATACATCATAGAGTATACAGAATGATACATGTCAAGTGGTATAGCAACCACAATACACAAGCGAGTCAAAAGAATATACATATCAGACTAGCAAACAAAAAGGACTACACAAAAAGCTATATCAAAAAGAGCTAGCAGAATAGTCCATGTGGAAGCAGAATATGCTAAGTCCAAATGTACCTAACCTGAAACACCTCGGTCTGACTTGAGTATAAATACACGGGTCAGTCTAGCTAAACAAATCAATTTACAAGGATAAGCGATAATATGAGTATAAGGATAAAGTGATAAGATTCCCAAGTGAGAAGGGACAATTTAAAGTGTATGGTTACTTCAAGTGATGAATGGCATCACCACACAACATATAATCTCAAAAGAGATAAAATAACCTATAAAAACGCTAAAAGTAGCGAGCCTCGTATCATCGGCATTTCATAAAACATCAAATATGGTTTAGGGGGAAAACCTAAACCCACCAAATCGGCAACCCAAAACATGCATAAAGAGATCCCATCTCAAACACGCCATAAGGCAATATATCTCCAAAGAGGAGAATAAAATCTCAAGTAAACGCCAAAAGGCAAATCTCATATAACGCCAGTATAGGCAATTCAAATCTCAAAAATTAAACTCCCAAGAGTTCAAATACCCGAAAGGTAATCGCCACAATATAAATATCGAATGGTTCAAAGGACCAATTCATGAAAAGGGGCGATACACTAGGGAAAATAGTCAAAGAAATCATCTCAAAAGTTTAGCACGTGCATGTGGCCGAAGCCTTGCCGAGTACTGTTATCTCAAATAGGTACCTCGCCCAAAGGAAAAACGTCACAATGAAAAATACGCCGCAATGGCAAACGTCTCGAAGACAAATACGCCGCAATGGAAAACACCGTAATGGCAATGACCCGAAGGTCCAGTACCGGCACGCCGCAATGGCAAATGTGTCACAAACTCTCGGACAGGAACCCGAACAGTGTTAACATGTGTCCCATACCACACGTTCACACTAAATGGTTTACTAACTGCTAGTAAATTTCACACTCAAAGCAGTAAAAAGTTTACCTCATCTCATCGGTAAACTCGACCCGAAGGTCAAAACGATCAAACGGATAAGTCGGGAATTAACCGATAAGATAAATGCACGTGTCCCATACCACGTGTTTTACCAAACCATTCAATTCTCCTTCTCATTCGCTCGAATAGTGCAAAAACATGTAATTTATATATAAAATAATTTACTTTGGAAACCAAGCTTTGAAAACCGATTTTCGAAATCAATTTGAAAGCCATATTTGAAAATTTTCCTTATTATAGAGAATAAATAGATTTTATACTTGAAAATACTTTAAAATATTATATAATAATTATTTTGTAATGCTCATTAATTTTAAAAATTATTCCAAAAAGATTTGTTGAAAACCGTGCTCGAAAATGAATAAAAACAAGGAAATTCACCCAAATCGATATTCGAATTTAAATTCTAAATAATTCAAAATTTGAATTTTAAAATCTCCAAAATTTGGCTAGTCTATTAATAGACATCATGACCTTCAAAAACATCACAAAATCAAATCAGAAGTGGAGCAAAAGAAGCATGAAAACGACGAACACACGAAGAAACAAGGCAAGATTTTGCCTTCCACCAGGTCGACCTGGAGGTCGACTGTGACGCCCCACCTCTATACCCATGCTAGCCAAGAACACTACGGAGTAATGCTGTCAAATAGCACGGAGAATAAGGCTGTTGAGGAGCGACCATCCGTGTAATTTCTTTGTGCGAGCATCGATATGTAAAATAATATAGCATGCATTTCATTTAAGGAGGAAATCCGATATACCGATACAAACTCAAAGCTATCACACAGTGGCTATATATAATCTTCGGAAACAAATATAGAAATAAACATAACACAAATCAGTCATAGATATCCATATCACAAAGGCAGAAAAAGATATGAATATATAACACATAAGTGTGTACATAAGAGTAGTGGTCAAATAAGATCCACAATAACACAAAAGAATAGATACAAGTGCAAGGAAAAAGAATATGTATACATCAAGGAGTCTAAATCTCAAATGTATACAATAAAAACTACTAAACTAGAGTAGTAAGCCAAAAGTCAGATGATGATTCCAGATAGGAAGTCATGAGGAAGCACCTGTAATATCTCAGTCTGACCCGAGTATTATTTAAGAAGAAAATAATAAACGGATCAGTCTAGCTATAAATATCAGATAAAGTGATATAGAATAAGAGATATGACAAAAACGTATCATAACCATAATACCATACTGTGATAAGTACGTAATTGAAAATCAACAAGAGATTAATCAATATCACAAGAATCTTCTCAAAGATTAAAAAGAATGTCATATTCTTTATTTAATTCACCAAGCCACAATAATGACATACATATCAATGCCAATTGTAAAAGTTGGTGAAACATAAATTCCAGAAATCATCAACAAGAAATCCAGAAAACAAAAGAAAGAGGATGGCCAATCCCATAAAAATGAGCCGGAGCTCCTCCTGACTGGGTATAGTCCCCCATTGCGGACTTTGAGCCGAAGCTCCTCCTGATGAGCCGAAGCTCCTCCTGACTGGGTATAGTCCCCCATTGCGGACTTTGAGCCGAAGCTCCTCCTGATGAGCCGAAGCTCCTCCTAATGAGCCGAAGCTCCTCCTGATGAGCCGAAGCTCCTCCTGACTGGGTATAGTCCCCCATTGCGGACTTTGAGCCGAAGCTCCTCCTGATGAGCCGAAGCTCCTCCTGACTGGGTATAGTCCCCCATTGCGGACTTTGAGCCGAAGCTCAATAAAACGAGGAACAGTCCTCCACGTGGACAAAGAGACATCGCACATTGCTAGTCAAAACCATAAAATGATCGTCATCGATCAATAAAAAGTGTCGATTACACTAAGCTAGTAAATATATGAGTTTAGCTTCATGTCCCATAACCACTAGCTTAACTTAAATATTTACGAACAAATTGTAGATTTCCACTCGAAAATTATCACAAGAGATTCAATCGAACAAGTCCAAGAATTAACCGATGAAGTAAACGCAAGCGTTTCATACCACTTGTTTTACTAAACCGTTTAATTAGATTTCTCATACGAGTGAGGTAAAGGTTTGTATATACTAATAGATTGGAAAACGGTTTTATAAACGAGTTTGTAATAAAATAGTGTTGAAATCCTTTTGATGAAAGGGTTTTGATATTTACTACTAGTATAGAAAACCTTTATATTTTAAAGTGACAAATCATAGAAGTGATTGTAGAAACAATCAATCATAAAAATTCACATTCGAAGACGTGAATCAAATCCAAAGAAACCGATAAAGAATCCATCGAAATATATATTCAAAAATCCCTAAAAAGGAGTCATCAAAGTCATAATAAATGATAACAACAAATAGGATCATCACGAATCGTTTCAAATTGGAAATTCAATCCCAAAAGGCAAAGTGGGCTGAAACAACAAATTCAGTTGACTAAACAGAGATTTTCAGTTCACTGAATTCTGCCTGGAAACTTTCTGTTTCCAGGTTCAATCGACTGAACAGAGAATTCAGTCGACTAAACCATGCCTGGAAACTTTCTGTTTCCAGGTTCAATCGACTAAACAGATATTTTCAATCGACTAAACTCTGCTTGGAAACTTTCGGCTTCCAGATTCAGTCGACTGAATCATGCCTGGGCTGTTTTTCAGCCTATACAATTGAAGAGGAAACTCTTCCAAAATGCAACCGGATGAACATTGGCTCTAAGGGTTTATGCCCATCGACAACCTGGCCCTATATGCTCCTCGATGCATCACCAAAAGCATGATCAAACATCCGTAAAAGGATTTTCACTTAAATTTGACTTCAAAATCAAAAATTGGAAAATTCACAAAATCAATCCAAATCAAGAGTAAATGCACATGAAGAAGTGTTAGGAATTCATACCCAACAACCAAAGATAATTATAGTCATAGATGTGAGATAAAAATCTCACCTTTGAACCCAAAAACAATGAAGAAGAAGCTTGGAAACTAAAGGAAGATCAACCACTCTTCAACACAACCCAAGGAGCTTGAATCTAAGCTCAAAAGAAGAACATTTCCTAAGGTTAGGATTAGGAATTTCTGAAATTAGTAAGAGAATGAGTTGGAGAAGAAGAAGAGTATGCTTACCAATGGCTTCTCTTGAATTTGGAGCTAGAAATTGATTTGCAAATGGAAACTAGGGCTTAGGAAATTCTAATTCTTTTTCTTTTCCCCCATTTTTGCTTTAGAACTGAAAATATGAGGAAGTGAGGGAAAATGGGGAGAGATGGTTCAGTTTGGGGTATAATGATGGCTAGTGGGCTGAACCCAAACCCAAATCCAAAGTGAAAAAGGTCAAATTTTTGGCTAGCTCCAAACATATCAATGTTTATACTTAAAAAGGTCGCAAATGGCATTTTGAACTCAATGGATGAAATCTCGAGTCCTAATTCGACTGTTTGCAAAAAGTAGCTTTTCGGACCTCAATCCGATTAACGATTCTATATTTAAATAAAATATTTAAATTTGCAATCGATAAATATGCGGGTTGTTACAGACTCCCCTCCTTAAAGAAATTGCGTCCTCGCAATACTTAAGAAGAAAATAAAGAGTAACAACCATAAAAGCATATCATCGCAAAAGAAAGTTTGAAATAAGAAGTTCACCATAAAGAGCACGTAAGAGTAAGTCCTAACGTGTTCGCTCAACAAATCCTCTGGATTCCCAAGAGCAATCCTTGGGATTTGAGAACCATTGAACTTTCACAAGAAAAACATCTTTATTTCGAAGGCGCTCAACCTCCGAAGCAATGATGCGAATAGAATGTTGCTCATAAGTCAAATAGGCGAAACTTCAATTTCCACGATAACGCCGGGCTCAAGAATAAAAGTCAAAATCCTAGAGGCATTTCCGTAGTTGAAAGACGTGGAAAACGTCATGAATAACAGAAAATTGAGCCGGGGCAACGACGTAGTATAATAACAATATGCCCGAGAAACTGGAAACACGAATAACTCCGAACATCGACGTAGTACAATAACGGTACGTCCAATGAACGGAAACTCAAATAATTTGGAACACCGACATAGTACAAAAAAGGTACGTCCAATGAACCGAACACCATAAAAGAACATCGGACGCTAGTCCATATAAGAAATGAGATAAAGCTCAATTAAAACGAAGTATATCAAAACGTCCGATGAACATGATAAAAAGATAATTCCATTCAGACATCATTAAAGAATCAACCACTTGTTGCTTACGACTAAGCGCATTGGCAACACAATTTCCCTTCTGGGAATAAAAAGAATATCAAGATCATAAGATGTCAGGAACTCGAGTCAACATGAAGTTCCTTAAGAGAAAATAAATATTCCAAAGATTTATGATCGAGGTGGAGAACAAATTTCTCCCCTAAAATGATGATGCCAAACTCTAAAAGTGAAATCAAAAGCCGCGAGCACTAGATCATGAGTGGCATACCTAGTATCGATAGGCTTTAATGGTTTAGAAGCACAAGTGATAGCACGTTCTCTTTTGCAAGAGAACGGCATCCAAACCAATACTATTAGCATCGGTACAAAAGATAAAGTCTTGGTTCCCCTCGGGAATCACAAGAATAGAAGTATCGGAAAAAAAATTCTTTTAGATAATCTTCTTTCCCGAAAAGCTAAAACTTTCAAAATTATATTATCTTTTCAGAAAAATTTACATTTTATAAGTCAATTTAATGTGTCTGATTGTCTCATCAAAGAGTTTAGAAAATTCCTATCGATAACGTTGATCAAGCGCACCGACCAGAATTCTTAAAGCACTCAATGGGCAATTCAATCACAAAACCATCTTCCATATGATAAAAATATCTCTTAGAAGTTTTAAGAATATTCTTTGCTCATTGAAGAACAAAACCCAATTATACTTATAAATAAATCTTATGAAAAAGATTTGCAAAATTTTAAATTGCTATTTCCATCCAAAATCAATAAATTCAAAAATGAAGTCATCGAGATAGCAGAATACTCGATTCATAAAATGGATGAAATAAGCTGGACAAACTGAATGACATAATAAGTCATTCATAAGTTTCATAACGAGTGCGGATTGCGGTAAATGGAATGTTAACTCCCGCAACTCGTAGCAAATGAAAATCGGTGGCAAAGTCGAGCTAAAAAGACCTTAACACCACTAAAAAGATTGCTTAGGTGATAATCCTAAGACAAACTAAAAAATACCGAGAAAATTCTCAAACTACATGAATGAGAGAAATAACACTTTCCTCATCATGTGAGCTTAAAGAATAAAATGATGCCACCAAATTGGAATCAAAATCACAAAGGAAAAACAGAAATCTGCTTAACATATTGAAAATGTCGAAGATGAATAGTCCAGACGGGACAAAGGATATGGCTTCATAATAATTAAGCCATCCTTACAAAAGTCAATTCCGAAGCATAAGTAAAAATCGGTTCGGAAAGAAAAAGCACATAAAATAATTTCGATATCAATAAAAAGCAAATTGAGTGTTGCGGATCCACCAATCCGGATTCACAATCCTCAAAGAAGTCATCAAGCCCAGAAATGTTTAAAGAAAAAAGAATCACAAGTTTTTTGATATAAAAATAATGAGATGAAACCCATATAAAAAGAACTCGAATAAGATAATCACAAAACAAATATCGTCAAGGATAGAAGGAGAATTACCTTGACCAAGAGAAGTGCCACTAGGAGCTTGCACTACATTCAGCTCTCCCTCTCTCCTGCTTTGACGTTTGGGACAGGAAGATATATAATGATCCGCACTTTTGCAATAGCGGGAAGAAATAGGCCTTGGACACCTATTTATATGATGGTCCTTAGAGCCACAATTGTAGCATTCTCCACGATTAGGGATGGGAGTCTTTGCTATAGAAGTCACTTGCTTCACCCTCTTGTTTGGATTAGGACTTTCGAACTTAATAAAGTGATGCCTCTTCTTATTGACACCCAAAATCTCAACATCGCTTTCTCTATCGGCCTCTTCAAGTCGAAGAGCGATATCTATAAGCTGATCGAA
The DNA here is from genome assembly GCA_030737815.1 of Allium fistulosum. Lineage (NCBI taxonomy): Eukaryota > Viridiplantae > Streptophyta > Magnoliopsida > Asparagales > Amaryllidaceae > Allium > Allium fistulosum. Next base: position 95,699,658 of record CM060905.1, read on the forward strand.
AGAAACTTCCAATTTCAGAAGTAATGGCTTCTTGAGATTCTTGTTCAAGCCATAAACAAATCTCTGATTTTTCTTCAATGGGGTATTAATGTATTCAACCCCATATTTAGAAAGAGATTCGAAAGATGCGACGTAGTCCGTCACAGAAGATTCACCTTGAACAAGGTCGATAAAACGCCGGGCTAAAGTTACTTTTTCAGCCTCCGACACAAATTTCAATTCGAATCTTTCCCGGAATTGCTCCCAAGTGAGATACGCTTCAACGATTTCAGAAATAAGAAGCTCATACCAATCCAATGCTCTTTCTTGGAGCATACTAGAAGCCACTTGGACTCGGTGGAGATCAACAAGATTCATGCGAGAAAAGATGCGGTCGCATGATCTAAGCCAAGCCTGGATTTCAATGACACTCTCGAATCCCCGGAATGGCCTTCCACCCAAATCGGTGTAATCTCTACACAAGCGTGCAAAACCGGATCTAGGATGAGTAGGCTCTGAAATGGGTCCGATAGCTTGAGCATTCTTAACAAGATCTAGAAGCTGCTGGGCAGACATAAATACTCCCTCCTGAGGAGTAGCACTGGATTGACCGACATTGGTACGGCCAGATCTAACCATTTCTCTTCTTTAAGAAAGAAAGAAGAAGAAAAAGTTATTCTCAGAATGAATGTCAAACAATCATGATTGATAAAACAAGGAATCATAAAAGAAAATAGGATAGAACGGGTCCAATTGACTCGAATAAATTCCTAAAGCACGACTCCTAAGAAAGACTTAGGACATGATCCTTGCTAAATTATTCTACATTGTTCCGAAGTTTGGCTCTGATACCAAGCTGTGACGCCCCACCTCTATACCCATGCTAGCCAAGAACACTACGGAGTAATGCTATCAACTAGCACGGAGAATAAGGCTGTTGAGGAGCGACCATCCGTGTAATTTCTTTATGCGAGCACCGATATGTTAGATAGTATAGCATGCATTTCGTTTAAGGAGGAAATCCGACATACCGATACAAACTCAAAGCTATCACACAGTGGCTATATATAATCTTCGGAAACAAATATAGAAATAAACATAACACAAATCAGTCACAGATATCCATATCACAAAGGCAGAAAAAGATATGAATATATAACACATGAGTGTGTACATCAGAGTAGTGATCAAATAAGATCCACAATAACACAAAAGAATAGATACAAGTGCAAGGCAAAAGAATATGTATACATCAAGGAGTCTAAATCTCAAATGTATACAACAAAAACTACTAAACTAGAGTAGTAAGCCAAAAGTCAGATGATGATTCCAGATAGGAAGTCATGAGGAAGCACATGTAATATCTCAGTCTGATCCGAGTATTATTTAAGAGGAAAATAATAAATGGATCAGTCTAGCTATAAATATCAGATAAAGTGATATAGAATAAGAGATATGACAAAAACGTATCATAACCATAATACCATACTGTGATAAGTACGTAATTGAAAATCAACAAGAGATTAATCAATATCACAAGAATCTTCTCAAAGATTAAAAAGAATGTCATATTCTTTATTTAATTCACCAAGCCACAATAATGACATACATATCAATGCCAATTGTAAAAGTTGGTGAAACATAAATTCCAGAAATCATCAACAAGAAATCCAGAAAACACAAGAAAGAGGATGGCCAATCCCATAAAAATGAGCCGGAGCTCCTCCTGACTGGGTATAGTCCCCCATTGCGGACTTTGAGCCGAAGCTCCTCCTGATGAGCCGAAGCTCCTCCTGACTGGGTATAGTCCCCCATTGCGGACTTTGAGCCAAAGCTCATCCTGATGAGCCGAAGCTCCTCCTAATGAGCCGAAGCTCCTCCTGATGAGCCGAAGCTCCTCCTGACTGGGTATAGTCCCCCATTGCGGACTTTGAGCCGAAGCTCCTCCTGATGAGCCGAAGCTCCTCCTGATGAGCCGAAGCTCCTCCTGATGAGCCGAAGCTCCTCCTGATGAGCCGAAGCTCCTCATGACTGGGTATAGTCCCCCATTGCGGACTTTGAGCCGAAGCTCAATAAAACGAGGAACAGTCCTCCACGTGGACAAAGAGACATCGCACATTGCTAGTCTAAACCATAAAATGATCATCATCGATCAATAAAAAGTGTCGATTACACTAAGCTAGTAAATATATGAGTTTAGCTTCATGTCCCATAACCACTAGCTTAACTTAAATATTTACAAACAAATTGTAGATTTCCACTCGAAAATTGTCACAAGAGATTCAATCGAACAAGTCCAAGAATTAACCGATGAAGTAAACGCAAGCGTTTCATACCACTTGTTTTACTAAACCGTTTAATTAGATTTCTCATACGAGTGAGGTAAAGATTTGTATATACTAATAGATTGGAAAATGGTTTTATAAACGAGTTTGTAATAAAATAGTGTTGAAATCGTTTTGATGAAAGGGTTTTGATATTTACTACTAGTATAGAAAACCTTTATATTTTAAAGTGAATCATAGAAGTGATTGTAGAAACAATCAATCATAAAAATTCACATTCGAAGACGTGAATCAAATCCAAAGAAACCGATAAAGAATCCATCGAAATAGATATTCAAAAATCCCTAAAAAGGAGTCATCAAAGTCATAATAAATGATAACAACAAATAGGATCATCACGAATCATTTCAAATTGGAAATTCAATCCCAAAAGGCAAAGTGGGCTGAAACAGCAAATTCAGTTGACTAAACAGAGATTTTCAGTTGACTGAATTCTGCCTGGAAACTTTCTGTTTCCAGGTTCAGTCGACTGAACAGAGAATTCAGTCGACTAAACCATGCCTGGAAACTTTCTGTTTCCAGGTTCAGTCGACTAAACAGAGATTTTTAGTCGACTAAACCCTGCCTGGAAACTTTCGGGTTCCAGATTCAGTCGACTGAATCATGCCTGGGCTGTTTTTCTGCCTATACAATTAAAGAGGAAACTCTTCCAAAATGCAACCGGACGAACATTGGCTCTAAGGGTTTATGCCCATCGACAACCCGGCCCTATATGCTCCTCGATGCATCACCAAAAGCATGATCAAACATCCGTAAAAGGATTTTCACTTAAATTTGACTTCAAAATCAAAAATTGGAAAATTCACAAAACCAATCCAAATCAAGAGCAAATGCACATGAAGAAGTGTTAGGAATTTGTAACAACCCGTAAATTTAACCGGTTTTTAATAACGTTATTAGTTAAAATTTTGTGAAATTTTAAACGATAAAATTTTGAAATAAAAATTTAATATTTGAAATGCGTCCAGTAAAACATAGCAACCGGTAAAATTTCGTCCGAAAATATGAAAGTTTATTTCGCACGTAAATTTACTTCAATTTATTTAGTTAAAAAGCGATGAAAATAAAACGTTTTCGAAATCTAAATATTTTTATATAGAAAAATTCTAAACCATCTTCTGAGCAAGACGTCAGTTTGTCATTTTTCAAAATTCGGACATTTTTAGCTCCGTCGATCTTAATTTTCTGCGATTTTTGCGCATTTTCCGTAGTAGAAAATTCGAATTTTTATAATTCAATCGTACCACTGATATCTATATACCGTTTTGATCGCCTCATTGTGTTGATTCCTATTGTATATTCAGTTCTGTGTTTTGACGTCCAATACGCAGCGAGATTTGCGAAACGTTATACGTACCGGTACCGCTTCAAACTTTCTTAATTCATTTGTCTGTTCGTTTACCATTCAAATTACACAGCATAAATTCCAATGGTCATTACCATTTAATATGCTTAAATTCAAAGACTTTTGCTATTCCCAAGTTCTCTAATTATTTTGCTATTTCAATTTTTTTTTTTTTGGTTCACTTTCGTTCATCTCTCTCTGCTTGTAAAACAAGAACCTGTGGCCTCTCCACTATGCTTCTTTTCTTTTGCTCCTTGCGTGAACACCCATACTTTGGCCTCCCCTAAATAATACTAAAGTTTATAATTGCCCTGTAGCCACTAATCTTTACCACTTCCATCCAAAACATGCACAGCACGCACCTTTAGTTCACCGGCTACCAACATGTCAGTGCCTCCTCCCTCTTACTCATGCCGACCATCACCCACGCAAAACCAAAGCCCACCACCCGAACGCCGCCATCATCCATGCCACGTCACCGCCCATCGCCACCGCGTTCCGTTCCCCTGGCGCAACCGACCTGTTCTCTTCCTCCGGCCGAGACTTTCCATGCATCGGATCTGACAACTGCAAACACAAACTCCAGCGAGCCGCAGGCGCCTTCCGCCCGCACCCTCTCTCTCCGCCACTGCCTGATGAACACGCACTGCTCATCCAAATTCCCGATCACCATCTCTTTCCGCCACCTCACCGAGTTTTCACGCATGCAGATCTATTGGTATGCGTAATTTTATAAATATGTATTGGAGCACTATTATTTTATATACATTTTTTTTTATCTACAATGGTCGTGTATGTTTGCTTGTTTACAAATACGTATATACTAATACATCTTAAAATTTTAGTATGTGTTTAAGCGAATAATGGTTTTGTAATATAGTATAGGTTATATCATAAGCCGTCATTTTAATTTTGAATTCTTAGTTTTAATTTATTCTTATTTACTGTTATAAGTGTGTGTGGAATAGTTTACATACTTAGTGTTGTAATGATTTTGAAACGGAGCACATAAAAGATTTTGTTTATACATATATTATATGATATATTATTTTATCTGGTATGGTATATTATTTTGTTGTTTAAAATATAAAGAACATATTCAAGTTTGTTAGTTACAAGCCATAAGTATATAAGTTTTGATATGTGGTATACGTATGTTCTTTTTGTTTCAGAGTTTGCATATGAGTTTATATATTTATTTCTATATTTTGTTTATGGGTTGCGTGCATATAAAGCCAATACATTTGTAAACTAATATATTGGTCTATGCATATAATCTACTTCCTTTCCTTTGTTAGTGTATATACATAGTTTCTGTACAGGCTACCTTGTTTCTTTGTTTATGTCTCACGGCCTAAAATATGCGGGTATACATGTGTACCTAGTTGAGGTTTGGCTTATAATATTTTAGTATAAAGTACTTATATATATTGTTATTTATAAGAGTATATACAGTTATAAAGGTGTATTTTATTTTGGGTGGTCGGCAAATCTGTTCACAAAATAATATTTCCAAACTTTGTATAAATTGTTAGCTTGCATTATGATGTATGTTAGCCTGTATACTTTTGTAATAAAGATTATGTATATTTAATGTTTATGAAGTGACAGTACATATTATATATATAATATAAGTTGTAAATGGGTATCAGTGTATTAGCTGTATGTCATTTTTGCACTTAAGTGAGTTTACAGTGAAGTTGGTTATATTGATTTTTTTAACAAATTCATTTTGCGTTAGCCATGTTTTATATGGGCGGATATCTTGATATATACGGGTTTTATTAAATATGGACATCTTGTAATGATAAAATATATATTTCGTCAGTATTTTTTTTATATATAGTTGTTTTAAAATAAAATGTATAGAGTATATATGTTTTTTTTTTTTTTACTATGATTTTTTTTTGAGAACCACATATATATTTAATTTAACATACGTTTGAAATTAAAATATGATATATAAGTTCGCTTATACCAATTATCTCCATCGATCCAGTTCTGATTTGATTTTGTCCTATTTATCAGCTTTGTTCATCCAATTCACGCTCAATCCTGGTTTGCCCTGGATCCGTAACTCATTCCATTTTCATTTATTCTTCTAGCCTCGAAAGGTGAGCACTCACTCACGATTAACGTTCTTTTAGTTATTAGATTTGATTTCAATTGAAACGACAATTGAAATATGCAACTGTTAGTTAATTACACAGTTATATATGCTATTACCTGTATCAGTTCACCTGTGACATCTGACACCATTATCTGTTAATTATTTATGCGGTGATAATACAGTTTGGCTGATAATTGATTGATTGTTGATGTTTATATTGGACGTTAAATTGTTAATGTTAAAATGATAAATAGTATGAAATTGAACTTGATATAGGATAATTAAATGTTAAATTTGATTAACTGACATTTGTATAATATGACCCCTTTAACTGTTGAATTTATTGACACGTAGGATTTGTTTAATTATACTTTGAACCACTGAATGTATGATGTTAAATTGATGATGTATGAAATTGTAAATAGATGACAAGTGAAAAACTGTAATGTAATAATCTTTAATCTACATGAAATGATAGTGTAGATTCTAGAAATAAGTATATTAATTCGTACAAATAACAATGCGAATTAATACGGTTATTTCGGGATTATTTGAATTGATTATTGGATTGTTATTGTTTGTTGTTCTTGCTTGTTTATTTACTTTGACACCATCCTAGTTATCACACTGCAAGTTCCCTTTGTTATGCTTTGATTTCTGAATTGAATTGGAATCGGGTTGAAATGATAAATACCCAAATTGAACTTTGACCTAGGAAAGAAAATTAAATAAAACCCGATTGGTCAATAATTTGATTTAAAAATAAAATGAATGTTTTATTTGAATAAATAATATGGTTTTGAAATGAAGTTGAAATTTGAATTTTTAATGGAAGGAAAATGTTAATATTTAATAATCTGAAACAAAATATTAACAACGTAATTGATGAAAGAATATTGTTTAATTTGAGAAATGATTGAATTAAGTTTGAAATGATTTAATAATTAAGTTTGAAATAAAAATTAAGTTTGAAATTATTAAACTTTGAAATTATTTAATAATTAACTTTGAAATTGTTTAATAATTAAACTTTGAAATTGTTTAATAATTAAGTTTTGAATTATTTAATAATTAAATAAGATTGAATTATTTAATGATTAAATTGAATTGAATTCTTTAATAAGTGAAATTAAATTTTGAATAAGTGAATTTTACTTCGTAATAATTGAAATTGAGTTTCTTTATTAATTAAGTTTTGGAAAATTATTTAAGTAAGTAAATAAGTGAAATTTAATTTCTTTAACAAGAAATAAAATGTGATTTTGTGAAATTAATGTAAGACTTGAAATTTAAAGAATTGATTTGACGAATTTAATTTAATTCAAAATTGTAAGTCTCGATTTAATGAAGTTGAACTTAAGTAATTGATTTAATGATTTGGAAATTTAATAGAAATTGTTTGAATGATAAAGTAACTTAACGAATATTGAATGAAATCGATAAATGAGTTAAATTGATTTGAATGTTGAATTAAATTAATTTAAATGACTTTCGGAATGAAACTTATCTGCGAACTTGAATCAATATTGAATTGTTTTAAATAAAATTGGAAATTGAATTATAAGACTTTGAAATGGTAATTTGGAAGTTTCGAAACGTAAATTTGGGAAATTGATTTTGAAAGACAAATGAAATGTTGATTTACGAATTCCATTTGAAATTGAATTTGATTTGGTTTTGAAATAAATAAACGACCAATCGGTGAAATAATTTCGGAAGTTATTAAAGAGACCGGAATTCGGTTATGGATATACTCTCTATCTAAACCGAAAACCACTTTAATAACTATACGCGGAGTGATGATCCAGAATGAAGTGGTTGGAATGATGTACGTGTTGACTGAAGAAAGAGAACGATAATGGATAGCCTTGACACTTGTGTCAAATTGGAAATGACTAAAACAGGAGCTGTGCCGGGCCAATGGAGGATTGATACCTCAAGTGGACACACTTCTTCGAACTATTTATACTTGTTGTCGATTGGTGCACCCTTGATTTTGGGAGTGTTGTTTCACGGTGTTGCGGGCGCTGCGGCGTTGCGTTCTCACCAGTCCGGATCAGGCGAACGGTAGTATCACTACCTTGGGTATAGCCTCATGTGCCTTGTCATACTTGTATTCCATTTATGCGCGACCACTACGAATTTGTTTTGTACCTTGAGTATATGGATTGCCCTCTGGTGACTTCCGGTTTTGGGGAAACTACGGTCTTGTATATGCTTGTGGGAATAAAAATGTGTTAAGGGTGGAATGGGCCATGACTTAACGCTATTTTGATATCTTTATATTACTGATAGACATTATCTACTTAGCGTACATTACTACCTAGTAGATAGTTTAACGGATCCTTGAAGGATGGTTATTCCAAACATCCTTTGAGTTACTTGTATTTCAATTGCTATTTCACTTGAGTTGGATTTATTAATATAAGAATGTTAATCCTGACTCGAGTGTCTTGTGTTTTTTGCTTACGCTCGGGTCAGACTGAGTGGTTCAGCTTTCGAGACTCACCTTTGGAGTTGGAGCTTTGCTTGAAGATCCAGCCATCTATTCTGCTTTCAGTATTCGATGATTCCAGGGATGTATTCTGATTTGTATCTGATGTATCGTATTACTCTTCTGTTGTAAACTCTGATGTATGTTATATATCCATATAGTAGCTTCATGAACTACTATCTCTTTTATTTCCGCTGCACTTATTACTCTGTGTCTGTGATCTGTGATTATTTATTTACTGTATATGTTCAGTTTTGCCAATTTAAATTAACAACGCGGTATTTTGAGCAATTCAACTCCGGCATGAGTGTCTACCTATACACTTATAATGGACGCGAATGGTCCAAAATGGCGGGTCGTTACAGTTGGTATCAGAGCTTTGGTAGCTCTAGGCAAAACTCAACATATAGGGTAAATGTATCTACAGAATCACTCTCATTCGAGTTTCAATCTCTTCCTTTGACTCGATCTCTTTGAATTTTGGAACGTTCCCTGCGGTTTAAAAATTCATTCGTGTCCTTCACTATTCGTCTTCTTTCAATTCTGGAGCACCTCATAACTCCATTTTGAATGATCTCTATAATAACTTGGCGGTCTCGCCAAACTTCGAATGATTTGTAAAGTGGAGAAACTCCTTTACAATTGGCATTGATTTACCGGAGATTTCTGTATCCTCGGTTTACAATGCTATCTATCTCCTGCTATACCTGAATTCTATTTCTTGAGATCGAGGGTTGATTTACCTCAGAATTCAGCATCGATCTTATTCTCGAAGTTACGGACGATCCGGTTAAGGTTGCCCGTGAATTAAATAAACTCATTCATCTCCCGATTGTGGTAATTGAATTATCTTATCTTCTATTTCAAACTTATTTTCCGAATCAACATTCTCTTTGATTTGAGTCCATCAAATTTGAACCTCTATCTTTGCTTTGACATCTATTCTTATATAGTCGAGCGAGGAAGTGTATTTGTAAATTAATATTTAAAATATATTGTGTTGTTTGAGTTGTTGATGTTGATTTGGGTTTTCGATCGATTCGTCTGATCAACGCTATCGATAGGATTTCCAAAACACTTGAACAGAGCAAACTGACACAATATTATTTTCAAATTTGGTAAATGAAATAAATTTGTTTGATTATATTGTGAAAATATAAGTAAAATTTTCTCGAATTTAATAGGTTAATTAAAATTGTTTGTTTGAAATGATAATATTTGATTCTCATTTATTGTTCTAAATAAATTTAAAATTATGGTTTATAAATTGATTTGGAATTTGAAATGAATTTAATTCAGAAATTTGAGAATTTATTAGTTCCGGTGATTTCGAACTTTGGTTTTTAAAATTTTAAAGTATATAGTATTGAAAGTATTTTCGAATAGAAATCGTTTTCAAAGAATTTTAAAAAAATGTTGAAATCGGTGCTCTTCTCTTTGTCGCTGGAAAATAATTTCGGTGATGGCGGCCGCATCATCGACGTTCATTTTCGAGTTTCGAAGTGGAGATACTATTCTGTAGCTTTGCTATGGTTTTGTTTTGAAAATATTTTGATTTGAATTTCTTCAGTATAATTTGATTTATATATATAAGTACCTTATTTTAAAATTTAAATTGATATAAATATATTATATATATCTCTAAATTGATTAAAGTTAATCGGAAATCTAATTCTTAAATTTTGTTAAAGGATGATTTTAATTATAAATAAAACCAAAATTTTGAATAAGTATTTAAACTTGAGATAATTGAATTTGATAATTTTATTTGTATAATACTAAATTGCATTTCGATATAACTTACCTAAATTATTCATAAGTTAAAATGTAATTGGATAATATACAATATAAAAAATAATTTTATAAATAAAATTTGAGTGTTATAATAAAGGTTATACACTAAATTTTGATTATAAAGATGTTAATAGAGTTAGATAGGATAATAAGTAAACTCAGTTAATAATGAAATAAATTTGTTTTGAAAGAATTAGTAACTTCGTTTTGAAAGAATTAATAAATTTGTTTTGAAAGAATTAATAAATTGAAATTTGATCAACTTATGAAAATACCTTGAATTTGAAAGCAATTAGTAAATATAAATTAATTTAAATCGAAACTTTTATGGTTTAAATTAATTTATATATGTGATAAGATATATTAAGTAGAATAAATTTAACAATAATTTGGAACAAAGAAGAATTAAATTTGTTGAATAAATATGATTTTATTAAATGACTATTCTAATTTTGATTTTAGAAATTTGTTAATTGAACATAATTGGATAATAAAATAATGAATTTAGGAATAGTTGAGATTGATTTTTAGTAAAATCAAATGGATTAAATCAATTATTGAATATCAATTAATTTAAATTTGAATTTATATGGTTTAAATTAATTGTTATTTTGTATTTCAAATCTGTTTTTCTTCTGGTTGTTTCTATTCTCCTACCTCGTTCCTTTTCGGGGACGAAAAGTTTTGAGTGGGGGAGAGTGTAACAACCCGTAAATTTAACCGGTTTTTAATAACGTTATTAGTTAAAATTTTGTGAAATTTTAAACGATAAAATTTTGAAATAAAAATTTAATATTTGAAATGCGTCCAGTTAAACATAGCAACCGGTAAAATTTCGTCAATATGAAAGTTTATTTCGCACGTAAATTTACTTCAATTTAATTAGTTAAAAAGCGATGAAAATAAAACGTTTTCGAAACCTAAATATTTTTATATAGAAAAATTCTAAACCATCTTCTGAGCAAGACGTCAGTTTGTCATTTTTCAAAATTCGGACATTTTTAGCTCCGTCGATCTTAATTTTCTGCGATTTTTGCGCATTTTCCGTAGTAGAAAATTCGAATTTTTATAATTCAATCGTACCACTGATATCTATATACCGTTTTGATCGCCTCATTGTGTTGATTCCTATTGTATATTCAGTTCTGTGTTTTGACGTCCAATACGCAGCGAGATTTGCGAAACGTTATACGTACCGGTACCGCTTCAAACTTTCTTAATTCATTTGTCTGTTCGTTTACCATTCAAATTACACAGTATAAATTCCAATGGTCATTACCATTTAATATGCTTAAATTCAAAGACTTTTGCTATTCCCAAGTTCTCTAATTATTTTGCTATTTCAATTTTTTTTTTTGGTTCACTTTCGTTCATCTCTCTCTGCTTGTAAAACAAGAACCTGTGGCCTCTCCACTATGCTTCTTTTCTTTTGCTCCTTGCGTGAACACCCATACTTTGGCCTCCCCTAAATAATACTAAAGTTTATAATTGCCCTGTAGCCACTAATCTTTACCACTTCCATCCAGAACATGCACAGCACGCACCTTTAGTTCACCGGCTACCAACATGTCAGTGCCTCCTCCCTCTTACTCATGCCGACCATCACCCACGCAAAACCAAAGCCCACCACCCGAACGCCGCCATCATCCATGCCACGTCACCGCCCATCGCCACCGCGTTCCGTTCCCCTGGCGCAACCGACCTGTTCTCTTCCTCCGGCCGAGACTTTCCATGCATCGGATCTGACAACTGCAAACACAAACTCCAGCGAGCCGCAGGCGCCTTCCGCCCGCACCCTCTCTCTCCGCCACTGCCTGATGAACACGCACTGCTCATCCGAATTCCCGATCACCATCTCTTTCCGCCACCTCACCGAGTTTTCACGCATGCAGATCTATTGGTATGCGTAATTTTATAAATATGTATTGGAGCACTATTATTTTATATACATTTTTTTTTATCTACAATGGTCGTGTATGTTTGCTTGTTTACAAATACGTATATACTAATACATCTTAAAATTTTAGTATGTGTTTAAGCGAATAATGGTTTTGTAATATAGTATAGGTTATATCATAAGCCGTCATTTTAATTTTGAATTCTTAGTTTTAATTTATTCTTATTTACTGTTATAAGTGTGTGTGGAATAGTTTACATACTTAGTGTTGTAATGATTTTGAAACGGAGCACATAAAAGATTTTGTTTATACATATATTATATGATATATTATTTTATCTGGTATGGTATATTATTTTGTTGTTTAAAATATAAAGAACATATTCAAGTTTGTTAGTTACAAGCCATAAGTATATAAGTTTTGATATGTGGTATACGTATGTTCTTTTTGTTTCAGAGTTTGCATATGAGTTTATATATTTATTTCTATATTTTGTTTATGGGTTGCGTGCATATAAAGCCAATACATTTGTAAACTAATATATTGGTCTATGCATATAATCTACTTCCTTTCCTTTGTTAGTGTATATACATAGTTTCTGTACAGGCTACCTTGTTTCTTTGTTTATGTCTCACGGCCTAAAATATGCGGGTATACATGTGTACCTAGTTGAGGTTTGGCTTATAATATTTTAGTATAAAGTACTTATATATATTGTTATTTATAAGAGTATATACAGTTATAAAGGTGTATTTTATTTTGGGTGGTCGGCAAATCTGTTCACAAAATAATATTTCCAAACTTTGTATAAATTGTTAGCTTGCATTATGATGTATGTTAGCCTGTATACTTTTGTAATAAAGATTATGTATATTTAATGTTTATGAAGTGACAGTACATATTATATATATAATATAAGTTGTAAATGGGTATCAGTGTATTAGCTGTATGTCATTTTTGCACTTAAGTGAGTTTACAGTGAAGTTGGTTATATTGATTTTTTTAACAAATTCATTTTGCGTTAGCCATGTTTTATATGGGCGGATATCTTGATATATACGGGTTTTATTAAATATGGACATCTTGTAATGATAAAATATATATTTCGTCAGTATTTTTTTTATATATAGTTGTTTTAAAATAAAATGTATAGAGTATATATGTTTTTTTTTTTTTACTATGATTTTTTTTTTGAGAACCACATATATATTTAATTTAACATACGTTTGAAATTAAAATATGATATATAAGTTCGCTTATACCAATTATCTCCATCGATCCAGTTCTGATTTGATTTTGTCCTATTTATCAGCTTTGTTCATCCAATTCACGCTCAATCCTGGTTTGCCCTGGATCCGTAACTCATTCCATTTTCATTTATTCTTCTAGCCTCGAAAGGTGAGCACTCACTCACGATTAACGTTCTTTTAGTTATTAGATTTGATTTCAATTGAAACGACAATTGAAATATGCAACTGTTAGTTAATTACACAGTTATATATGCTATTACCTGTATCAGTTCACCTGTGACATCTGACACCATTATCTGTTAATTATTTATGCGGTGATAATACAGTTTGGCTGATAATTGATTGATTGTTGATGTTTATATTGGACGTTAAATTGTTAATGTTAAAATGATAAATAGTATGAAATTGAACTTGATATAGGATAATTAAATGTTAAATTTGATTAACTGACATTTGTATAATATGACCCCTTTAACTGTTGAATTTATTGACACGTAGGATTTGTTTAATTATACTTTGAACCACTGAATGTATGATGTTAAATTGATGATGTATGAAATTGTAAATAGATGACAAGTGAAAAACTGTAATGTAATAATCTTTAATCTACATGAAATGATAGTGTAGATTCTAGAAATAAGTATATTAATTCGTACAAATAACAATGCGAATTAATACGGTTATTTCGGGATTATTTGAATTGATTATTGGATTGTTATTGTTTGTTGTTCTTGCTTGTTTATTTACTTTGACACCATCCCAGTTATCACACTGCAAGTTCCCTTTGTTATGCTTTGATTTCTGAATTGAATTGGAATCGGGTTGAAATGATAAATACCCAAATTGAACTTTGACCTAGGAAAGAAAATTAAATAAAACCCGATTGGTCAATAATTTGATTTAAAAATAAAATGAATGTTTTATTTGAATAAATAATATGGTTTTGAAATGAAGTTGAAATTTGAATTTTTAATGGAAGGAAAATGTTAATATTTAATAATCTGAAACAAAATATTAACAACGTAATTGATGAAAGAATATTGTTTAATTTGAGAAATGATTGAATTAAGTTTGAAATGATTTAATAATTAAGTTTGAAATAAAAATTAAGTTTGAAATTATTAAACTTTGAAATTATTTAATAATTAACTTTGAAATTGTTTAATAATTAAACTTTGAAATTGTTTAATAATTAAGTTTTGAATTATTTAATAATTAAATAAGATTGAATTATTTAATGATTAAATTGAATTGAATTCTTTAATAAGTGAAATTAAATTTTGAATAAGTGAATTTTACTTCGTAATAATTGAAATTGAGTTTCTTTATTAATTAAGTTTTGGAAAATTATTTAAGTAAGTAAATAAGTGAAATTTAATTTCTTTAACAAGAAATAAAATGTGATTTTGTGAAATTAATGTAAGACTTGAAATTTAAAGAATTGATTTGACGAATTTAATTTAATTCAAAATTGTAAGACTCGATTTAATGAAGTTGAACTTAAGTAATTGATTTAATGATTTGGAAATTTAATAGAAATTGTTTGAATGATAAAGTAACTTAACGAATATTGAATGAAATCGATAAATGAGTTAAATTGATTTGAATGTTGAATTAAATTAATTTAAATGACTTTCGGAATGAAACTTATCTGCGAACTTGAATCAATATTGAATTGTTTTAAATAAAATTGGAAATTGAATTATAAGACTTTGAAATGGTAATTTGGAAGTTTCGAAACGTAAATTTGGGAAATTGATTTTGAAAGACAAATGAAATGTTGATTTACGAATTCCATTTAAAATTGAATTTGATTTGGTTTTGAAATAAATAAACGACCAATCGGTGAAATAATTTCGGAAGTTATTAAAGAGACCGGAATTCGGTTATGGATATACTCTCTATCTAAACCGAAAACCACTTTAATAACTATACGCGGAGTGATGATCCAGAATGAAGTGGTTGGAATGATGTACGTGTTGACTGAAGAAAGAGAACGATAATGGATAGCCTTGACACTTGTGTCAAATTGGAAATGACTAAAACAGGAGCTGTGCCGGGCCAATGGAGGATTGATACCTCAAGTGGACACACTTCTTCGAACTATTTATACTTGTTGTCGATTGGTGCACCCTTGATTTTGGGAGTGTTGTTTCACGGTGTTGCGGGCGCTGCGGCGTTGCGTTCTCACCAGTCCGGATCAGGCGAACGGTAGTATCACTACCTTGGGTATAGCCTCATGTGCCTTGTCATACTTGTATTCCATTTATGCGCGACCACTACGAATTTGTTTTGTACCTTGAGTATATGGATTGCCCTCTGGTGACTTCCGGTTTTGGGGAAACTACGGTCTTGTATATGCTTGTGGGAATAAAAATGTGTTAAGGGTGGAATGGGCCATGACTTAATGCTATTTTGATATCTTTATATTACTGATAGACATTATCTACTTAGCGTACATTACTACCTAGTAGATAGTTTAACGGATCCTTGAAGGATGGTTATTCCAAACATCCTTTGAGTTACTTGTATTTCAATTGCTATTTCACTTGAGTTGGATTTATTAATATAAGAATGTTAATCCTGACTCGAGTGTCTTGTGTTTTTTGCTTACGCTCGGGTCAGACTGAGTGGTTCAGCTTTCGAGACTCACCTTTGGAGTTGGAGCTTTGCTTGAAGATCCAGCCATCTATTCTGCTTTCAGTATTCGATGATTCCAGGGATGTATTCTGATTTGTATCTGATGTATCGTATTACTCTTCTGTTGTAAACTCTGATGTATTTTATATATCCATATAGTAGCTTCATGAACTACTATCTCTTTTATTTCCGCTGCACTTATTACTCTGTGTCTGTGATCTGTGATTATTTATTTACTGTATATGTTCAGTTTTGCCAATTTAAATTAACAACGCGGTATTTTGAGCAATTCAACTCCGGCATGAGTGTCTACCTATACACTTATAATGGACGCGAATGGTCCAAAATGGCGGGTCGTTACAGAATTCATACCCAACAACCAAAGATAATTATAGTCATAGATGTGAGATAAAAATCTCACCTTTGAACCCAAAAACAATGAAGAAGAAGCTTGGAAACTAAAGGAAGATCAACCACTCTTCAACACAACCCAAGGAGCTTGAATCTAAGCTCAAAAGAAGAACATTTCCTAAGGTTAGGTTTAGGAATTTATGAAATTAGTAAGAGAATGAGTTGGAGAAGAAGAAGAGGATGCTTACCAATGGCTTCTCTTGAATTTGGAGCTAGAAATTGATTTGCAAATGGAAACTAGGGCTTAGGAAATTCTAATTCCTTTTCTTTTCCCCCATTTTTGCTTTAGAACTGAAAAGATGAGGAAGTGAGGGAAAATGGGGAGAGATGGTTCAGTTTGGGGTATAATGATGGCTAGTGGGCTGAACCCAAACCCAAATCCAAAGTGAAAAAGGTCAAATTTTTGGCTAGCTCCAAACATATCAATGTTTATACTTAAAAAGGTCGCAAATGGCATTTTGAACTCAATGGAAGGAGTCTCGAGTCCTAATTCGACTGTTTGCAAAAAGTAGCTTTTCGGACCTCAATCCGATTAACGATTCTATATTTAAATAAAATATTTAAATTTGCAATCGATAAATATGCGGGTTGTTACATCGACCTCCTTGGTCCCTAGGTCGACCGTATGGTTGACCTAGAAGCCTCTGGGTCGACCTCCTGGTCGACCCAGGGAGGTAGGCAGTCGACCTGGAATACGTATTTTTGTTTCAGGCGATTCCTGCTCGTGAACTGATTTTCTAGCTTGAGTTTAGCATAGCAAATAACCTCAGTTTTCAACAAAAATTTACAAAGATGTAATTCAACCTGCAAGCTACCAAATGCAAGAAATCCGACAGCATTTCGTTACCGGAATCACAAGATACAAAGTCTCAAAATGGCAATAGAAACTGACCTTAACAGAGAAAATTCAACTATAGAAAAACAATGAACATAAGACAATTTTCAAAATTTTCAAGCTTTGGCACTTTTGTTTTGCTAGATTGTGAGTTTATACAACTCACCATGCTGATTTGTTGCAAAAGCTCGGATTTTTGATGAAAAGAAGAAGCTTTGCTTGAGACTATAAGCCTTGAGAACCTGTAGAAAGCAATTACAGAACATGCAAAACAAATACAGTAAAAATTTAGAAAAATTCTTACTGTAAAAGGAATTTGGTGATGAAATTGTATGATTTGGAGTTTTATACCTTTTATTTTTCTCTAAATTGCAAAAATATTTGAATTTGGTTGAATTTGCTGAAGAAATTAGCTTGGTTTTGAAAAATTGGTGAAAAGGTTTCTTATTTTCTATTTCAGCTGGAGGAAGAAGGAGGACTGGAAAATGAATGAACAACCAACTCCTTTTTCTCCTTCTTACTAAGCCAAGGCTAAATGGGCTAAGACGGGTTTGAAAATAAAAGGAAATAAAATGGTTTAGGCTAAAAATCAACACTTAACAAAGAAATATGTGTATATATCACATATACACAAATAAAAATTCATTTTCTTCTTATTTACACAAAAGAAAAATATGAAAATTTGCATACTTGTAAAATAAAACATTTCTTACCATATAAAAAGATTAATTTATATTTTAAAAACATTTTTATTATTAAAATCCTTTTTTAACAAAAATACACCATTTACTCAAATAAATGAATAAAACATTGTTTTTAACTTCTAAAATTCCACAAAATTTATTTTCTCACTTAGAAAAATATTTTAACCCATTTCAAAACATTATTTATAGCCAAAACTTATTTTTAACCCAATTTTCACCTTTTGTTTCAATGAACCACCTTTAAAATTTTCCTACTTCTTTTAAAAATTATTAAAAGAAGCAATTGGACAATAATTAATATAATTATTGTATTTTCTCTAAAATGAAATCCTTTTCATTATTAAAAGTCCATATTCCATTTATTATCACTCCAAACAAAAAAGAATAAAGCTTGGAATTTCATTTTCTCATTTAAAATTCCAAAATCCATTGTTTATTCCAAATAAATAATTTAATTTCTCCAATTTTAATTTTATTTACAATATTAAACTATAATTATCATTATAATTCAATATTGAAAGGTAATCTCCAAACCAGGGTTGTTACAAAAAGGTTGAAGAAAACAGAAACAATAACACAGAATCTCACAATCGCAGCGGAACAAAATATAATATATAACAAATCTATATACAAAGAAACTGTAACTGTAATATATATACAATCATCAAAGTACAACAGTCAACAATCAATCTGGACATTTATAATAACTTGTCCTTACATGCACTGAATATACATCATAACACACACCGTGGAAATAACTAAGAACGTGTAATACGCCTGAAATCCTTCAGCTCGTCTCCTGAACTCCATTTTATCCTAACCTGGACCTACAATACTCAGTCTGACCCGAGCATTATAATAAAATAACACCCGAGTCAGTCTCGAAAACCAGCGTGAGAAAACACACTCAATTTGAATTATTACTGTTATCGAAAATCGTTCGAAAATCAAAAGTATCGCTAAGACCACGTCACACATAAAAATGACGGGTATTTATCTTACGATAACCAAAATATTTTATATCAAAATCATCCGATATTATAATAGTGTATATAGAAAATAAACAATAAAATAGCTGAAATGCTTGCATCTCACGTTTTAGCATATTTGGTATATAACTAAAACCGTATAGCTCATAGTGGGTATTGGATTCCATACAATGACAATGATACTGGGGTACCGCTCACCACAGTACACCTCTAGAAAAATGTACCGAGATCGAACCTATCGATCCCTGCAAACACAAGACCAGCCTAACCATTACTGGATAGTACCGAATATGATCACCACCAATGGGCCTCGAAACGCATACAAATGAAAGTGATGATAAATGTCCACTCTAGTTGAGTGATGATCATACCCTAATGGGAGCGACCCACATAACCTTGGTACATCTCCCTTGTTGTAGTCATTCTCGGTTGATGAGGCTTAAGGCTAAGTATTACCTTAAGAATAGCATTCATTCTTGGAATGTTAACACTGCCTTCTAGCCAACGATGCAATGATAGCATTCATCCATACAAGATGTTCCGGGTCTGAACAAATTGAATCTCCTTTAAGATCACCATCTCCATTATCTTCGAGATATCACAATTCGTAACGCACAAATCGAATCAAAGTAGTTTTCGGATAATTAAATCTGATCCTGCTCTCTTCGAAACGATTAACAAAATTGGCCAGATTCGATAGATGGTTTTTTAACTATCAAATTACACACATTAGCAGTCACTAGGCCCAATTTTATAAATCTTTCAAAACATTCATTTCAAAATATCTTTACAAAGATATATATATTCAAATATCTTCCAGCATTCCAACATTTGAAAACAATTTCAAATACTTATCCATACCAGGATATTTTTAAACCATTTCAATACTTAGAAATAGTTCCGAATTCAATTTTTAACACTTAGAAAAATATTTCAATATAAATCATTTCACACTTAAAATATTTTCCAAAACCCTCTTTTCAATACTTTGGAGAATATTTATAGGCAGATTCTCCAAAATCATTTTAATATCTTAGGAAATATTTCATAACTTTTCTCATACATTTCCAAAATTGTTTATAAATTCCTTTCTACAATTCCCAAAACCGATTATACTCTTTTATAAACCCAACCAACAATTTATAACTTCTTTTATGAATTCAAATTCATTTTCGAAGTTCCCATATTTCCTTTTGGAAATTCCATTTTCTCCCAAAATCCCTTATAAGATTCCTCTTATCAAAATCATATCCATTAAATAAACCTCGTTTACAAATCTCGAGAGGATTTATAAATAAATTTCAATCATTTCAAAACTCTATATATATGATAAGTATTTTTAAAGAATAATAATTTATTTTTAAAACATGTTTAAGTAATTATTTAAAATATCAAAACACTTTAAATAAACATCGATAACTCATTTCCAATTCATTTTAAATAAAACTAATCGATTTACAAAGCTTATTATAAAAATTTGAATTCATTTCAATAAATATTAAATATTTGAATAATCCACTTCCCAAAATATTTCAATACTGAAATATTTTTGAACCACATAGTTTAATAAATAAAATCTCTTTTTAAAACAAAAATTAACTTCTCAATAAAAATTTATTTTTAAAATTCAACATAACCATTCTTATATTTATAAATCTCTCTCGATTTATCCAAACCGATTTTCATTTCTAATTTCACAACTGTTTCTAAATTCCAAAATAGAATCCACTGTCTTTCCCTAAACTGATTTTCGTATCTCACTTTAAATTCACACGGTGAATTTATATTTCCAACTTATCAAATGATAATCATTTCACTTTATTTATAAACATCGTTTATAAATTTATAAACTCATTTCCGGTTGTTCTCTGTTAATAACAGATATATATTACAAAAATCTCATTTATAGATCGATTTCTATTTAAAATTCCATTTAGAAATATATTTCTTATAAAATCCAAACTATATTCCAAAACCATATCAAACCTCGATTTCGACTTCCATTCCGTATTTTAAGAATCTCATTTAAAAATCCACTTTTTTAAAATACTCAAATTAAATTCTACATTTGAAACCATTTTATGAAATAGCAAAATAAATATCCAAAATAAAATTTATTTATTTTATCTAAATCAATTCCTTTTTAAATAATCCAAATTTCAATATAAATATTTTCATTTCCAAAATCTCCTTTTAATTCCTTGAATTTCAAAAATAATATTTATGGTATTTAAAATACCAAAATTAAGGCCAGTGCTACTATAGCATCCAATAAATCAAATCATAACATAATCTATAACAAATTATTCTAACACATCATATATCACCAAATATAAAACAAAAATCAACATTTTTGGGGAATACGGTTGGATCCCTCTAGCATGTCTCCCTGCAACCACTGATGTTATATATCATGATAATATAATCACCGCTTCGAGGTACGATGTCGTAATAAAAAGGGTCATCCGCTATTATGCAGGGCGCATAGTGTCTCATCCACTCCAATCGGCGGGAATATACCCAACTACTAATATATACTACTCCATATATATATAATAATATGACATCCAACTGATAATAATTTATCAATCCATCCAATCAAGCAATAAATAATTTTAACACCTTAAAATAAAACCAATTATCCAAAGTGAACGAGATTTACTCACTTTTATCCTTTGCTGTCGCCGAAGCGTTCCATTTTGGAACTAAAACCGGACGACATCCGATTTTAGCCCAAATCTCAACTATCTCCAAATCCATCCAAACCAGTTCCATTGCGAAGCCTTCGTTGTCACGAGTGCAACGCAAAAAGTTTCATCTCAATCGGACTTCGTATGATTGAGTTATTGAATTTTTTAGTTAACGAGAATTAAATATATATAAAATACACTGATCACTTTAATAATCCCTTAATTACCTAATTAACCTTTCTTCCTCAAATGCCTAATTCCTTCTTTCCCAACTCCATTCGAACCCTCACCGAGCACAACCGTGCCAATGACATGCCCCTCCGATCAACGAAATCAACTTTCGAGTATGCCGCCAAATTCCCCATCGAAAACTCCACCTTCCAATCCCCATAAATCAAAGCTCGAACCTCCCTATAGCAGCGCGACCTTCATCCTCCTCCATGCATATAGTAATCCATCGCAATCACCAATCTTGCATTGAACTTGATGAATTCGTGCCCGTTGGTGATATTTCACTCGCCAAACCCAAAAACAAACTCGAAACTGCCTAATTCGATCTCTAAATTCCAAAAATCAAAACCCTACTTCATTTTTGAGCTAAAGTCTCCATTCCTGCTCACGAATGAGCTCACGCATGCCTTCGATTTGATCATAACACATAAATAGCTTAAGGAAATATGGATTTTCGATCTTATTGCTGAGTATATATTTTTTCTCTTTTGATTCAAATTTTTTTGAAATGGAAAATATCATTAAACGCAAAATTTTAAACTGAAAAGGAGGCACCTAGGCTAGTGTACGGGGTGGAGCAGAAAAAAAGTTCGGCTTAGGTGAAGGAAGACGGATGTGTAGTTAAACCGATTAAAAATATATTATATTAAAATTTCAAAATATCTAGATACTTTATTCTGAACCCCGATCGAGGCGTGTCGCCTGGCATTCCTAATGTTATACCTATATTCCGAACGCAATAGAACAAGTTTCGAGACCCAATGCAATTGTATGGAGAAGATGGCTTTTTGAACCCAATTATTATATTAAACTTTCGATATTAAATTTAATGCGTTTCGATCTCGCACGACCAAACGGTGCATCCGATCGCTACGAAATTTGAAATTCGATAATAATACACTATTATGGATCCAATGGAACTGATTTCGTCAAAATCCAATACTTTGCCCCGGATCACTATTTTCACTCGTTAATTAAAACAGTTTATTTTTCAAAATTAGCTAAATCAATTTTGAATCAATTTTAAAAGTTTTATTACCTTCATTCTTATTAATAAAATTTAATAAGCCTTTATTTTTTTTATCTAACTTAAAACTCAAGATTCCATCATTTAACCAATTTCTATTATTATATTTTACAATTAAATTATCCAATAAATCACTATTTTTGAAATTCGAGTTATTAAGTCTATAAAATTAACTTTTCAATATTAAAAATTTATTAAACATTCAAATTTCAAACTACTAAAATTCTAGGACGTTACATTCTTCCCTCCTTAAAAAAATTTCGTCCCCGAAATTGCTAAGGTAGGAAAATGCTCCAAACCCAATAACTTTTCAAAACCCACTTAGTTAAAACTTGACATGTCACTTTTCTAAACCTTTAGACCTACCTTCTAATTAGTTTCCAAACATTCATCAATACCCTTTGCTGCACGTTAAAGTTTCAAATTCAGTTTTAGTTAACGAAAATTTTCCAAAAATTTTCAAAATTTTTCTAACCCCCTAAATTTTCAAAAAAATTTGGCAGAGTCTCCCTTGTATAGAGAGCCTTTTGCAATTTCATAAATATGGTAAAAAGATATACATCGACTCTCATGGCTGGAAAACGCGATATATATCAATATTTTATTTTTTGCGTGCTAAATTCGTAAGCGTACCTTATTTTAGCGCTATTAAGCGAGTGAGCTCAATTTATATGCAATTGCGTAACCAAAATCTAGCCAAACGGTCTTCTTGTACCTGTACTTACTCAAATAAAACCATAAGTACCAATAATATGAAATCCAATAACATTTCATTGAATTTAACTAAGTTAACACATAATTCATAACCAAAACAGGTTATGACATGTATAACTACCAGATACATGCAAATACGAAGTCCCAACATTTAATTATTCACTTCTAATACAAGTTATACGCCATTTATTCAATTCCAAATGATTCACAACAATTTATTAGCATTCCAATCATATTTACTCGCCTTACATACATTTCCATTCCAAATTGATTCGAATCGATTTATTCCCTTTACATTTGTTTGCATAATTTTGTTTACTTCTGTTTATGTCAAACGGCAATTTTTTTCCATGCAAATTTGGTGATATTCATTTAATAAAATAACCACTTAAGCTTATAGCTATTTTAAATTGATTCTAAATTAATTTATCAATTTCCTACTGATTAACATTCAATTTATTCACAAAATCTTGTTCACTTCATTTTATATTAATGGCGTTTCATTCCGTATCAATTTATTTACGAATCACTTCATAAAATTAATATTAAGGTGTATTATAACCTTTTATACATCACTTATATTCATTTCCACGTCAAAACTTAATTTCGTACTTAATTTCATTTGAATAATATCCCAAAATCATATTCAACTTATTTACACTTAAGTTAAATTTATTTATAACTCAAATTCCATATTCATTCATCATTTCATTAGAATTCAAATCCATTTACCCATTTTATCTCATATTTACTTGAGATTTAGTATAAACATTTCATACTAGCACTTCTGGTTATTATTATTTATGACTTAAGTCCCGGTTTCAATTTTTATTAGCCAATATTTCAAACACATTTCCTTTCATTTTACGCTTAAGTCGAATTCTTTTTGTTCTTTAGTTCATATCCACTTTTCTAATTCACTACCAACCAAATCCAGTTCCAATTAACTCAAGTTCTACTAATTTATTTATCTAATTAGTTCACTTCCATTTTGGTTTTACCATTCCACTTTTATAAGTCACACAACTTATTTTTCACATTTTCATCAATTATATACTTGGGCTGATTCCATCAGAATTTATAAGTTATAGTTATATAATCATTTTACAATTCAAATTTTTTTAATTCAATTTGATATTATTTCTAATCCACTCCAATTTTATTTAACTTAGCTTAAGTTAAATTATATTCTATTTACGAACTTAATCTATTTAACTTTACTCACGTTAAATTTTATTTCATATTGAAATTCACATTTTCCAAGTTTTAGTTCAAAAACTTATTTCTTCTCTGGTTTCATAAAACATTCAAATGAATATTCCAGAATTCAAACACCCGGTTTCATTTCAAATCATTTTGAAATCCCATATATAAATATATATTCCTTTCTGTATATCAAATCTTACTTTTGGAACTTTTAAATCAAAACCTGATTTTACTAAAACAATTCTGAAGCCAAATAACCACAATAGCAATTCGTCACTTAGAAACTCGAAAATGAACACCGATGATGTCACGATCATCGTCAGAATTATTTTCCAGCGACTGAAGTGAGTTCAGTGCTTTATAACTTCCAAAATCCACTTAAAACAATTTTTATTTTACAACACTTCGGAAAATATTTTCCAAACTTTCCGGGCTTTTAATCTCCAAATTTTGGTTTGAATCCACTTTTATTTATAATTCATTTACATAAATCATTCTTATACAATCTCTATTTGGTTATATATAACCATTTAAATTTTATAATCTTGTTTAGACTATAATAATAACAACCAAACACACCAATATACTATAATAATTTCAGAAAATTATTTCTTTTATATCAAAATATAATTTGGGTAAAATTATTTCATTTACCCACTTTAAAATAATACTATGTCGATTTAACTTGTACAGAGTTTAGAAACCCCTATCGATACAGTTGTCCAGACCGTACCGACCATAATTCATAAACACTCAACCGATAAATCAACACAATATAAAACAATTTATATTCACTAACAAATATGTGCACATATCTATAATACACTCAAAGTCATTCTAGGGTACTATTGACCCTATCTCTAACGAGTAATCCCACCAAAGCCAAGGTTCTCGCTAAACCTTCAGCTCTGATACCATAATGTCACGACCCAGTTTTTCGACCCTCAAAAATCGACACTGATATGTACACTGTATAGCATGCCGAATATTCAAGTGCCGAAAATACCAATCATTAGGGGTGAAGAAGAAGAGATAGAAGAAAACAGAAACAATAACACAGATTCTCACAATCGCAGCGGAACAAAATATAGTATATAACATATCTTTATACAAAGAAACTATAGCGGTAATATATATATATATATATAGACACACACAATCATCAAAGTACAATAGTCAACAATCAATCTGGACAGTTATAATAACTTGTCCTCACATGTACTGAATATACAGCATAACACACACAGCGGAAATAACCAAGTATGTGTATACATATAAAATCCTCTAGCTCGTCTCCTGAGCACCATAGCATCCTAACATGGATCTGCAATACTCGGTCTGACCCGAGCATTATAATAAAATAACACCCGAGTCAGTCTGAAAAACCAGCCTGAGAAAATACACTCAATTTGAATTATTACTGTTATCAAAAATCTTTCGAAAACAAAAGGTATCTCGTAAAACCACATCACACATAAACATGACTGGTTTTTACCTTATGATAACCAAAACATTTTATATCAAAATCATCTGATATTATAATAGCGTCTATAGAAAATAAACTATAAAATAGATGAAATGCTTGCATCTCATGTTTTAGCATATTTGGTATACAACTGAAACCGTATAGCTGGTAGTGGATATTGGATTCCATACAATGACAGGGCTACTGAGGTACTGCCTGCTACGGTACACCTCTAGAAAAATGTACCGAGATCGAACCTATCGATCCCTGCCAACACAAGACCGGCCTACCCCTTACTGAATAGTACAGAATACGATTACCACTAATGGGCCCCGAAACGCATATAAATGAAAGTGATGATAAATGTCCACTCTAGATGAGTGATGATCATACCCTAATGGGAGCGACCCACATAGCCTTGCTGCATCTCCCCTATTTTAGTCATTCTCGGTTGATGAGGCTTGAGGCTACGTATTATCTTAAGAATAAAATTCATTCTTGGAATGCTAGCACTACCTTCCAAGCAGCGATACAATGATAGCATTCATCCATACAAATTGTTCTGGGTTCGAACAAACCGAATCCCTGTCAAGATCACCATCTCCATTATCTTCGAGATATCACAATTCGTAAAGCACAAATCGGATCGAAGCGGTTTTCGGATAATTAAATTCGATCCCGGTCTCTTCGAAACGACTAATGAGAATTGGCCAGATTTGATAGTCAGTTATTTAACTTTCAAAATATCTTTACAAAGATATATACATTCAACTTTCTTCCAGCATTCCAACATTTGAAAACAATTTCAAATACTTATCCATAACAGGATATTTTTAAATCATTTCAACACTTAGAAATATTTCCGAATTCAATTTATAACACTAAGAAAAATATTTCTATATAAATCATTTCACACTTAAAATATTTTCCAAAACCCTCTTTTCAATACTTGGGACAATATTTATAGGCAGATTCTCCAAAATCATCTTAATATCAAACTTAGGAAATCTTTCATAACTTATCTCATAAATTTCCGAAATTGTTTATAAATTCCTTTTTACAATTCCCAAAACCGATTATACTCTTTTATAAACCCAACCAACAATTTATAACTTCTTTTATGAATTCAAATTCATTTTCGAAGTTCACATATTTCAACCTTTTGGAAATTCCATTTTCTCCCAAAATCCCTTATAAGATTCCTCTTATCAAAATCATATCCGTTAAATAAACCCCGTTTCCCAATCTCGAGAGGATTTATAAATAAATTTCAATCATTTCAAAACTCTATATATATGATAAGTATTTTAAAGAATAATAATTTATTTTTAAAACACGTTTAAGTAATTATTTAAAATATCAAAACACTTTAAATAAACATCGATAACTCATTTCCAATTCATTTTAAATAAAACTAATCAATTTACAAATCTTATTATAAAAATTTGAATTCATTTCAATAAATATTAAATATTTGAATAATCCACTTCCTGAAATATTTCAATACTAAAACAGTTTTAAACCACATAGTCTAATAAATAAAATCACTTTTTAAAACAAAACATAACTTCTCGATAAAAAATTATTTTTAAAATTCAACATAACCATTCTTATATTTATAAATCTCTCTCGATTTATCCAAATCGATTTTCATTTCTAATTTCACAACTATTTCCAAATTCCAAAGTAGGATCCACTATCTTTCCCTAAACTGATTTCCGTATCTCACTTTAAATTCACACAGTGAGTTTATATTTCCAGCTTATCAAATGATAATCACTTCACTTTATTTATAAACATTGTTTGTAAATTTATATACTCATTTCCGGTTATTCTCTGTTAATAACAGATTTATATTAAACAAATCTCATTTATAAATCGATTTCTATTTAAAATTCCATTTAGAAATCTATTTCTTATAAAATCCAAACTATATTCCAAAACCGTATCAAACCTTGATTTCGACATCCATTCCGTATATTAAGAATCTCATTTAAAAATCCACTATTTTAAAATACTGAAATTAAATTCTTTGTTTGAAACCATTTTACGAAATAGCTAAATAAATATCCAAAATCAAATTTATTTATTTTATCCAAATCAATTCCTTTTTAAATAATCCAAATTTCAATATAAATATTTTCATTTCTAAAATCTCCTTTTAATTCCTTCAATTTCAAAAATAATATTTATGGTATTTAAAATACCAAAATTAAGGCCAGTGCTACTATAGCATATAATAAATCAGATCGTAACATAATCTATAACAGATTATTCTAACACATCATATATCATCATATATGAAATTAAAATCTGCATTTTTTAGTAATCCAGTTGGATCCCTCCAACCTATCTCTCTGCAACCACGGATGTTATATATCATAACAATATAATCACCGCTTCGTGGCGGGATATCGCAATAAAAAGGGTCATCCACTATTATGCGGGCGCATAGTGTCCCATCCGCTCCAATCGACCGGAATATACCCATCTACTAATATATACTACTATATATATAATAATATGACATCCAATTGATAATAGTTTATCAATCCATCTAATTAAACAATAAATTAATTTTAACACCTTAAAATAAAACCAGTTATCCAAAGTGAGTGAGATTTACTCACCTTTATCCTTTGCTGTCAACGAAGCGTTCTGTTTTGGAACTAAAACCAAACGATGTCCGATTTTAGCCCAAATCTCAACAGTCTCCAAATCCATCCAAACCAGTTCCATTGCGAAGCTTTCGTCGTCATGAGCGCAACAAGTCTCGTCTTGATCGGACCTCGTATGGGAGAGTTATTTAAATTTTTTAGTTGACGGGAATTATATATATATATATAATACACTAATCACTTTAATAATCCCTTAATTACCTAATTAACCTTTCTTCCCCAATCGCCTAATTCCTTCTCTCCCAACTCCATTCGAACCTTCACCGTGCACAGCCGTGCCAATGACATGCCCCTTCGATCAACGAAATCGACTTTCGAGTAAGACACCAAACTCCCCATCGGAAACTCCACCTTCCGGTCCCCATAAATTGAAGCTCGAACCTCCCTGTTGCGGCACGACCTTCACCCACATCCATGCATACAGTAATCCATAACGATCACCAATCTTGCAAAAAACTTCATGAATTCATGCCCGCTAGTGGTATTTCACTCGCCAAAACCCAAAAAAAAAAACTCGAAACTGCCTAATTCGATCTAAAAGTTCCAAAAATCAAAACCCTACTTCGTTTTTGAGCTCACGTCTCCATTCCTGCTCTCGACCGAGCTCACGCACGCCTTAGATTTGATCATAACACATAAATATCTTAAGGAAATATGGATTTTCGATTTTATTGTTGAGTATATATTTTTTCCCTTTTGATTCAATTTTTTTAGAAATGGAAAATATCACTGAAGGCAAAATTTTAAACTGGGAAGGAGGTGCCTTGGCGAGTGTACGGGGTGGAGCAAAAAAAAAGTGGGCTGAGATAAAGGAAGACGGATGTGTAGTTAAATCGATTAAAAATATATTATATTAAAATTTCAAAATATATAGATATTTTATTCCGAACCCCAATCGAGGCGT
Source organism: Allium fistulosum (assembly GCA_030737815.1). Classification (NCBI taxonomy): domain Eukaryota; kingdom Viridiplantae; phylum Streptophyta; class Magnoliopsida; order Asparagales; family Amaryllidaceae; genus Allium; species Allium fistulosum. The sequence continues at coordinate 95,729,367 of CM060905.1, forward strand.
GCCGCCTGGCGTTCCTAATGTATACCCCTATTCCAAACACAATGGAACAAGTTTCAAGACCAAATTCGATTGTATGGAGAAGATAGCTTTTTGAACCCAAGTATTATATTGAACTTTCAATATTAAATTTAACGCGTTTCGATCTCGCATGGCCAAACTATGCATCTGATCGCTACGAAATTTGAAATTCAATAGTAATACACTATTATGGATCCAATGGAACTGATTTCATCGAAACCCGAGACTATGCCCTGGGTCAATATTTTCACTCGTTAATTAAAACGAGCTATTTTTCAAAATTAGCCAAATCATTTTTGAATCAATTTTAAAAGTTTTATTATCTTCATTCTTATTAATAAAATTTAATAAGCCTTTAAAAAAAATTATCTAACTTAAAACTCAAGATCCCGTTAATTACCAATTTCTATTATTAAATTTAACAATTAAATTATCCAATAAATCACTATTTTTGAAATTCGAGTTATTAAGTCTATAAAATTAACTTTTCAATATTTAAAATTTATTAAACAGTCCAATTTCAAACTACTAAAATTTTAGGGCATTACACACCACATTGCTGACTTTTAATGATGAACTTATATTAAAACTAACCTCAGTTGTTTTAATATTCGAAGTTGGATTTGTAAATGATATCATTTATAGTAAGTATAAAAGATATTGGGAATGTCCTAAATCAATAAGCAAAGACACCTTGTTAAAATGTTTAATATAGAACATGTAAGATGAATTCCTTATGCATTGTCAACATGAATTATCATACATTTTATGTTATCTATGATATCATGATTTGTTCATGTATTTGAAACATGAAGCAAACATCAGATCCAAATTGATATCACTAAATGGTTATTTGATCTCGTGTATTTGTGTAATACTAGAGAATTGTTTGCAAAAACAACGAATTCCTTATGAAGGAGTGTTCAGATTCAAACTTTCATAAGTGATATTGAGTATAACATGTCAATAATAAATTCAAGTTGAGAATCTTTAAGTTAGAAATTTTCTAAATGAAAGACTGTGGCTGATTCAATAAAAAAAGCTATGTACATCGCCTTGGATTGCGCTGCAATAAAAACGATGTATATGAATATAAATGCACAAATTTGTCAATGACCTAAAGGTGATTCCAAATGTTGAGAATCCCATAATAATATTATATGATAACAATGTCACGATATAGTTCATAACAGAACTTAGAGCTGACAGAAAATCGAGAGAAATACTCCAAATTATTCCATATGATAAAGGTAGTTTATCAACATCGGGGAGAGTTGATTGACATGCTAGATAATTGAAACATAACAGCATACCTGTTCATTGACTGACCGACCTAATAGGTTTTGAGAAAATCGATTAAACAAGTAGGAATAGGATTTCATAATTGACCCCAAGTGCAAGTGGGAGATTGATAGAGTTAGGGGTATGCCTTAGGGGCAATTAAGTAATTTGTTACATATACTACTCAATAACCAATCTTTTTTGAAATAAAATGTGCTTACTTTCTATTATATACTAGATATAACATGTTTAATTAATTAATTAATTAAATTAAAAATATATTTAATAGAAAATCCATAAATGGTATGTTTTGGGATAGTAGTTATAAAGTGTTGTAACCGTGAGTGATTTATCACAATAAAAATAAATGTCATTTTAAATGTTCCTACTCAAGATGCTTCGAGATTAGATACCAATATATCCATTAAGACTAGAGTACGTAATACTCTCCAAATATTGGGCAATGCATTACTTATGACTGCTGGGGGAACCAAGAGGTCACGTACCAATAGTGATTGGATAATTAAGGAATGACTCGGTCGATAATTTTCTATTGGTTAATATAACTAAGGTCAAACATAAAATATCCATGTCACTAATTTATACAGTTCTCTGGATTTGAGAATAATGTCAATCTTCAATATGAAAGCCTCACTTTGATTTCAGTCAAATCATGACATGGCATCCATCGAATGACTATTGTTGGGTTGAGCGAATGTATTGGAAGTGAAATGCAATTCAATAGAGGATTCGTCTCCTCAATTATATGAGGTTAGTATCACGGTCAACTCAAAGTCTCTAGCTAGAGCATTTCAGTTAATTGTAATTATTATTATTAAACCATGGACTTTTATTTGGAGTATATAGTTAGATATGGATGATATTGAAATTTTGATCATTGCCAAATTTCGAAAGTCCAAAGTGATATAGTTTTGACAAAGAGAATTGTTGTAAATAAAAGTCATAACCAGGTAACGCTTAACAAAGTAAAAATGGATTTTACCGAAACCAAGTAAGTGATAAATTTGGCCAAAATGTTACACCACCTGCTAAGTGACGTGTGAACATCAATATTCAAATAGTTCGATTTAACTGTTGATTAAATTTACACCTGATGAGTCACACAACCAAAACAATGAATTCTCCTTTGGCCGATTGATTTAATTAATTTATAATTTTTATAACTTAATTAAATTAATTAATATTTCTAAAATATTAATTGTAAAATTTGATTATGATTTGATGCATAAATATTGTTAGATATATTTGTGATAGTTATAAATATGTCAATCTATATATGATACCAATAAGCGACTAAATTGGACTTAATTGTATAATATTTTATTTAGGCTCTAAATGGGTGTAAAAACCTTTGAAGTGGGCTGGAAAATTTGGCCATAATGAGGGCTTAACATGGCCATAAGATGGTGCAACATAGACTTTGAGATGGAGGGCTAAGATGGAAGAGAATTGGTAAGAGATGATGTAAGAACTTGTCCTAAAATATTTCTTAATTCTCCTCTATACAAGCGTCTCTATCCTCAACCTTTAAAGTACTTTTGGAAACCTCCAACCTGATCTATTGTTGGTTGAATTCCTCTCCTCTGTCTCCCTAATTTCTCAAGTGCAAATCAAATCAAATTGATCACCATCCAATAGTCAAAGGTCAACGGTTCAAAGACTAGCAATCTGCCAAATCGGAAAAGGTTTCATAAGGGAGAGTTCATCCTTTCAAGGTGTGCTTCAAGGCTTTGGTTATTAAGTATGCATATCAAATTATAGTTTATAATTCTCTAAATAATATTTTATTATGTGTATGTGTATTATTATATTGTTAGTTAGTGGTGATCCTGATATGGATTAATGTTGTCACAAATTAGTTTGGCTATACGTATGTATATAATTATAAAATAAAATAGAAATCATTATTTTTTCATATTAGATTAGTACAGCAGCATAACATATATATTAGTTAATATTTTATTGAATTATATATATGGTTTATATTTAATTGCAACATTATAATATATTTAAAATTGATCATATAATTTTTACATATGTAAATTCATAGTAATAGTAAATTTCAACGGAAAAATAATTTTTATAATTTTTCAATATTATTTAAGTCAATATCCTATATTAATAAATCATATAAAATAAAATATGTTATGAATATTATTTGGCTTATTTGTAAATTTATTATACATCATATAAGCTCTAGGCCAGAAAAATAAAAGTTAAAAATAATTTTTTGTTATTTTTGAAAATTATTATTCAAATCGATCGAAAATTAAAAAATTAATTAAAAATTAAATTTAATCGAAAAGTCTGTGAATATTTTTTCCAAACTTCAAAATATTATTTATGATTTATTGGACATTTAAATTTTGAAAAGGGTTTAGAAAATAATTTTTATTAATATTTTATGTAATTTCAAATCAATATTCAATTAAAATATATTTTAAATAATAATTATAAATTTCTATGTTGTACACACGATATGGAATTAATTTTTTTAATTTTTTTAATAAACATATATATTTATATATTACAAATATGTATATATATATATTTTAAAAAATATATAATATTATCTATTATTATGTATATACTAGTACATATTTTATTTATGGTTTTATAAAAAATATTATTTATTTAATATTTAAAAAAATTATTTACTCTTAAATAGATATATCTTTTGAAATGCAATGGGCTAAGGGAGCCCTGCCCATTTTCATTCCAAACTGACAGTTACAAACCAGTTTCAAATACAAATAATATTTCATCATTAATACATTACTCTATTTCATAATAATCAGACTCTCAACTTTATAACAAGATTCTTGAAATCAAATTCATCTCTTAAGTCATCTCAGCCTTCTTATTCTTGTTAATATTTTCTTGTTTATTTTGCTATATAAAGTTGCTGCAGTTTCCTTCTTCGATTCAAAAATTCTGCTATTTCTTTCTTTCCATATCTCATAAGCAAAAGTCTTCAATATTATCAAGAGAATTATTGCTTTTGGTGTCCTCCATCTTGTTGCCTTGTATATATTAAACCACTCAATTCTTGAATTTTTTCTTGGCTTGTGATAATTTCCATTTGCTATAAGTTTGCACCAGATTTCATATGTATAATTACACTCAAAGAATAAGTGTGTATTTGTTTCAGGGTGATTACTACATAATACACAGTCTTCATTATTTATTACTCCCAAGCTCATCTGTTGGGTACGTTTCTACCACCACCGAACCAACACGAGGAAGCAAGGGACGAGCCACCAAATCACCTCAAACCGGACCAACATCACCACCGAACCAACCAACCACCGAACCATCTCCTCTCCAAGCACTACCGGTCCAAACCCCACTTCCATGCATAGCCGAACCATCTCCTCTCCAAGCAATACCGGTCCAAACCCCACTTCCATGCATAGCCGAACCAGAATGCTACCGAACCATGTCCCAGCCGAATCAACCTACTCCCCCTACAACCGAACCAACCTACCGGACTATACAACCGGACCAAGTGCCACCGGACCAAGTGCTACTGGACCAGACCACGCCTCCACCACTGAATCAAGCATCACCGGACCAAGTGCAACCGGACCAAGAAGCCGACCGAACCAACACTGCCAGGCCAGATTACAGCGGCCCAAGCCCACTAACAGCTATATACATCCAAGACCCCTACCCCCAGCCTCACTCTATAAATAGAGGGGCAGGGGTACAACAATGGGGGACAAGTTTGAGAGCTCAAGCACGGAAAGAACTTTCAAACAACTTTCATATACTTGTATAAAAGCTTTGTACTTGTAATTTGAATAGAAAAAGGAGAATAACATATAAAGTGGACGTAGGCACATTCTGGCCGAACCACTATAAACCCGCATGTCTTTTACAGTTTAGTCTCTGCTTTTCATATATTTGCATAAATCACCCAAATCACTACGAACAACATAAAATCAAGTAAACCATACGACTTGGAGGTGTTTGTCCATTTTTTGTGCAAACATTTTTAGTGCTTTCACTGAGAACTGAAAGCTCGAAGCTTCAGCTTCTTCCACTTAACCTTCTTCCTAACAGCGTCGTTCATTGCTTGGAAAACATGCCTCCCAAGCAGAAAAAAGATGTTAACAAAGGAAAAAACATCGCAACCAGCAGTCTTCTAGATCCAGTGGTCACAGACCAAGTAAATCGTCCCTTTCCAGCAGCAGTACCAGATGAAGGTCAGGCAAATCCGACAACCCCTGCCTCAGAACAGCCGACAACAATTACTAGGGCAGATCTAGACAGGGTTGTGGCTGAAGTGACTAACTGCTTCGCATCCCAGCAGAAAGCCTTGGTGGACCATCTCATGTCATGCTTAAGGGATGCTGAAGGGTCCAACCGCAACACTAAATCATGGGGAGAGTCCCAGTCCGGAGGATCTCAGAGACAGCAAATATCTTCCTTCTTCGAAGGAGCTAACAACAGAAGCGACCATGGTAGGAGCCGAGACCGAGCACAGCCCGAAGTTAGGCCTGAGGAGACGCTTGGAACCGAACCCAACGGGGGAGGTACCGGGCGAAGGTCAACTATAGCTGAGCCTGTCGTACTGCCTAACCACGGAAACGCCAGTGAAAAGGGCCGAGCTAGAGTCCAGCCCGAAGTTGGACCCGAGGAAGTGCTTAGATCAGAACCCAGCAGGGGAAGATCGAGGCAAGGGCCAACTTTAGCTGATCCTAGCATGCTCCCAGAAGACCAAAGACAGCCACCGGAAAATATCAGGAATGATAGACGATACCATCCCTATAGGTCATCTGGACGGAATCAGTCCCACAAAGCAGAACCAAACTCATTCCTATCTGCTCCGAATTCTGATGAAAGGATGACACGCTTGTTCAGAGAGTGCGTCCAACAGGATCAAAGAGATCGAGGGATAGGCGCTAAGGTAACCAGCCCCTTCGCCCGCAATATCGAAATTGCCATCACCCCCCGAGAATGGAAAATGCCAACAATGGAACCTTACAAAGGAACCTCCAACCCCGTTGTACACTTACAGAGATACACACAACATATGCTCATGAGTGGAGCAACAGAGGGAGTACTATGCAAATGCTTTCCACTATTCTTACCAGATCTAGCTACCTCCTGGTTCTGTCATTTACCCCAAGGATCCATCAGCTCGTGGGAAATGTTGAAAGAAAAGTTTATCAGCTAGTTCCGCATTCATGTGGAACAACCCAAGGACGCTTATTCCTTATCCAGTATCAAACAGAAACCTGGAGAGAAGCTGCAGCAATACCTAACCCGATTCAATGCCGCAGCGGCCGCAGTCCAAGATGCCGATGAGAAGCTTATCCTAATGGCCCTTTGTAGTGGTGTGCATCCGGATACTAAATTTGCTAGAAGATTGACAAAAGAAAAACCAGCTACTTTACCCGATTTCTTCCATGAAGCCGGGAAATATATGAGGCTTGAAGATGCTGCCACTGAGGGGCAGTCAGGGCAACAAAATAAGGCAGCTCACGGCAACACACCCGCTGCAGCGAAGGACGTTCGAAGAAATGATTCTAGAGACAATGCTGGGGGCAAGAAGGGAGAAAAGCGCCTATATCGGCCAGGACCGAGATTCGACACTTACACTCCTTTGAATGAAACAATTGAAAACATCTTCCTTGCCACCCAAGACGAAGTTAGATACAAACGCCCGCCATACAAGAAGGAATCAGATAACGCACAAAAATCTGGAAAGTTCTGCCGCTTCCACGAATCTCATGGGCACGACACCAATGAATGCCATCATCTCCGGGACTTGATTGAAGAACACATCAGAAGGAAGAGACTGGAACGCTATGTAAAAGGTCAGAACAGGACTCCAGCTCTTGCCAATGAGAACCCAAGGCTACCCTCACCAGAGATAGGCAGAGGAAATTGCAACACTAGCGGCTCCAATCAAGAGAAGATAGTGGTCCATACCATCTCGGGAGGACCGCACATCGCGGACAGAAGCTGGGCAGAAATGGAAAGATATGGAAAGTAGCTTAGAAACAATGAAGACTGTGTTAATTCTGTTATAGAAGAACGCCACCGGAAGCGGAAAGAGAGTGATGACATCACATTCAGTAGGCGTGACCTAGAGGGAAGGCAGTACCCTCACATGGATCCCATGGTTATCTCTGCCCGGCTCGGTCCAGCCGAAGTTTTCCGAATTCTATTAGACACTGGAAGCTCAGTAAATATCTTATTCAAGCATGCATTCGACAAAATGGAACTATCAATAAAGGACGTTTCTCCCTGCAATAAACCACTACACGGTTTCACTGGAGATGCGAAGATGCTCCTCGGGCAACTGGACCTCTTTGTTGAAATCGGAAGTCATCCCCGCTCCGTTGTGCGGAAATAGACATTTGTGCTGATAGAAAATCACTCGGCCTACAACGCCTTCTTAGGAATGCCAGCCTTGTCTGACTTCCAAATTGTCCTGGCCCCGTGGTGCCTAAAGATGAAATTTCCCACGGACGATGGAGTAGGGGAAGTAGAAGGAGACCAGGACGTTGCTCGAGACTGCTATGTAACTGAACTTCGCAACAACCACATGAAGGATAAAGGGAAGAGTGTAGAGGTTGCCCTCTGCACAAAGAGTTTGGAAGCATAGCAACTAAAGAAAGCCCCTCCTCTTCGATATACCAGCGACCCTTTCAATGAATTAGACCCTAGGGACAAAGAGGAGGAGGCCACCGCCGAGCCTGCAGAGGCTATGGAATTTGTATCTGTAGACAAACATGACTCGAGTAGACTATTGAAAATCGGGTCCCAACTAAAAGCAGAGTTGAAGGAACAACTCATTGACTTTCTCCGCCACAACTTGGATGTATTTGCATGGTCACATGCTGACATGACCGGAGTCTCCCCTGACATAGCATGCCACGTACTAAACATTGATCCTACCAAGGCGCCCGTAAAACAAAGAAAGAGAAGCATGGGGACAGAACGATCAGCAGCCCTCGATGAAGAAGTAAGGAATCTACTTGCCAATTACTTCATACGAGAAGCCATCTACCCAGAGTGGATCGCCAACCCGGTGCTGGTAAAGAAGGCTAATGGGAAGTGGCGAACATGCATTGACTTCTCCAACTTAAATGACGCCTGCCCGAAGGATTGCTTCCCACTTCCCCGAATCGATCAACTTGTAGACAGCACAGCCTGGCATGAACTCTTATCTTTCATGGACGCATACTCAGGATACAACCAAATTCCCATGCATGCTCCCGATCAAGACCACACTAGTTTCATCACTGACCGAGGATTGTACTGCTACAAGGTAATGCCTTTCGGACTTAAAAATGCAGGAGCCACCTATCAGCGCCTCGTCAACAAGATGTTTGCAGGGCTAATAGGACGAACTATGGAAGTGTATGTGGATGACATGCTGGTAAAGTCAAGGAAAGCTGACGATCACGTAAACCACCTGGGCGAGATGTTTCGAGTACTTCGCCAGTATGGAATGAAACTTAATCCTCTAAAATGCTCCTTCGGAGTATCATCAGGAAAGTTCTTGGGATTCATCATCCATGCCAGAGGGATTGAAGCAAACCTTGAACAAGTCCGAGCTTTAAAAGATATCAAAATACCCTCCACTCGAAAGGAAATGCAAAGCCTGAATGGGAAAGTGGCCGCCCTAAGCCGATTCATCTCCAAAGCAACGGACAAGTGCGTCCCCTTCTTCGAAGCTCTAAAGAAAGACAAAGGAAAGTTCGAATGGACTGACGAATGCTTAACAGCTTTCCTTAACTTAATCGAACACCTCCAGAAACCGCTGGTACTCTCGACTCCAAGCGAAGGCGAAGAGTTATACCTATACCTTGCTGTATCATTTCATGCTCTAAGCGCTACTTTGGTAAGAGAAGACAACCGCACGCAGCGGCCAGTATACTTTGTAAGTAAGAGGTTTACAGGGGCAGAAGTCAGATATCCTAAACTTGAGAAGCTAGCATACTGTCTACTGATCGCATCACGAAAACTGCGACACTATTTTCAATCCCATTCCATCAGAGTTCTGACTGATCAACCGCTAAGGCAGGTACTCCATCGTCCCGACACTTCTGGGCGACTACTTAAGTGGTGCATTGAACTGAGTCAATATGATATTACCTACCATCCTCGCACCGCCATCAAGGGGCAAGCCATGGCCGATTTCATTGCCGAATTCACTACCAACGAAGGTAAGGAGCAATCAGAAATAGCAGAAGATATCAAGTGGAACCTCTTTGTGGATGGTGCATCAAACGAACAAGGCTCGGGGGCAGGTGTGGTAATAATCACTCCCAGGGGAAATAAGCTGCATTATGCTATAAGGTTGGAATTCGCTGCCACCAACAACGATGCAGAGTATGAGGCAGTGATAGCTGGATTAGAACTTGCCTTAGAAATCGGAGCCAATTCTTTGTGTCTTCATAGCGATTCTCAACTTATTGTTAATCAAATACTAGGAGAATTCCAGGCTCGAGAAGAACGACTCATAGCATATTTAAAGAAGACCAAGTTACTTCTCAGTCGATTGGACCACTACTTAGTCAAACACATCCCTCGGGAAGAGAACCAAGAGGCCGACGAATTGGCGAAGCAAGCTAGCATGAGAGACGGCGCTCTTTCCGGAGCAATAGCCATCTCAAAGCAATCGACCCCAAGTTTTGAACAAGTGAATCTGTTAGCTGCAACCGAAGAAGCAACTTGGATGACTCCCATCCGAGACTACTTACAAAGTGGCACACTACCCAACGGGCGTAACGAAGTCAAGAAAATCTTGGGGAAAGCTTCCCGCTACACAATACAAGAGGACACCCTCTATCGGCGCGGTTTCTCTAACCCCTTATTAAGGTGTGTCGCTGGAAGGGAAGCCAAGGAAATCTTATCCAACATTCATCAAGGAAGCTGCGAAGATCACACCAGAGGGCAGACTTTGGCAAAAAAGATACTCCGATATGGATATTTCTGGCCCACCTTAAGCAAGGACGCCTTAGATTTCGTCAGAAAATGTGACAGATGCCAGAAGTTTGCTAAGATTCCACGGCTACCAACAACTGAGATTACTCAAATGACCAGCCCTTGGCCCTTCGCAGTATGGGGAATTGACTTAATCGGCGAACCGCCAATGGGCCGAGGCGGGGCCAAATATGCTATAGTGGCAGTCGACTATTTCACCAAATGGGTGGAAGCAGAACCCCTGAATAAAGTATCTTCAGCGAAAGTTATTAACTTCTTGATCAAAAATGTTCTATGCAGGTACGGAGTCCCATTCAAAATTATATCAGACAATGGACTTCAGTTTGACAGAGAGGAGTTTGCCAACTGGGGCCAAGAGCACGGAATTCACAAAAGCTTCTCATCCGTAGCTTATCCCCAGGCAAACGGACAAGTCGAAGCCGTCAACAAAATTCTGAAAACTCTAATCAAAAAGAAACTCGAAAAGTCAAAGGGCGCTTGGGTGGATGAGCTCCTTACGGCACTGTGGGCCTATCGCACATCTTTCAGAACATCAACGGGGCATACTCCTTTCTCTTTGGCATACGGATCGGAGGCTATGCTCCCGGTTGAAACCATCGTGCCTTCCCACCGTAGGATCCACTATAACCCAGAAGAGAATGAAGAACTCCTTCACATGTCTTTGGATCTAATTGAGGAGAGAAGAAATGATGCAGCCCTCAAAGCAGCAGCCCACAAGCAAAAGGTGGCAGCACAATACAACTCCAAGGTCAAGCATCGTATCTTACAAGAAGGAGATCTTGTCCTCAAGCGAGTCTTCCCTCGCCCCGGAGCACTAGATCCAATCTAGGATGGACCATATGTAATTCATAAAGATCTCCACAATGGAGCTTATATTTTGTCAACAGTGGACGGAGAGGTGTTCCAGAGGGCATGGAACATCCAACACCTCCGTCGATACTTTTCTTAACTTGTACTGCCCATATGAAGTGAATTAACAAAGAGAATAAGTGGACGTAGGCATTTTCATGCCGAACCACTTTAAAAAACCATGTCTCTTTTTTTAACTTGTTCCTTTATATCTTGGCTGCTTGTTAACTTTATCCTTTTCTGTTGAACAAAACCCTGTGCAAATAGCATTTTCACTCAAGGCGCTCCACAGCGCGACTTCTCTGGACAAGACCTAACAGGTTCTATACGAATCTATGCCCTCACCAATGAGACACTTTTGCTCCGGCATCCCTCTGCTGCGGTTTAACTCATTGCTCGCGACGGCCCTCAAAGCCAACTGTAATGAGCCGATTATAAGCCACCAAGAAGGCCGACTATAGCCGAGGCAGCTCATTACGGCGTTCGGCTCGGCGGCAACTGTGAACCTACTTTAAGCCCCAACATAAGGTGTGGCCAGCCAGGGGTAGTTCACGGTTGACAATCGATACCCACGCTAGCCGGCCACAGTAAATCGAATAATACCCACGATTACGGGCCATAATGGCCCGGGTAGTTACTGTGCGCGATCTCGGCTCCGATGTGTCTTAAGTACGGCTGTGGTAAAAAAGATTAACTCCCCACGGAGGCGTAAGATGGGTGACAAATGTCTCCAAGACCCACAGCTAGGGAAAGTGACTACAAAGCCCGTTTGCCACGAACTTAAGCACATCGAAGGCCTTCCGTGATTGGAAGTTTTACTATTTATCATATTTCAATTTTATTTAAAAAACTATTCTCCTATCCTCTGTAACAATCCCCAAAGTACAGGACACAGAATAGGAGACATTCGCTAATGGAAGCGGGTACTCACAACGAGACACTGGACTGCATTCCATACTCGGTCACACGAGACATTCAAAGCTGCCATCTACAAGCAAAATATGAAGGGCAGTATTTCCTTCTCTCATGTATAAACACGCGGCTATAATTTATTCATACATCACACCAACATTGCAAGACATGAAATTATGTTTTAGGCAAGAACTTGACATCAAACACAATTGAATTACAAGCATACGCATAACTATATTTCTCATACAACATGTCAAAATAGCAAAAACATTCAAAAAACGACATAATCAGCTTAAGTTAAAAAATTACACGTCAAGAATAATGTTGTTTATTACCAGTAGCATAATTACAACCTAAGAGTTACGTTACTGTTTTGAGACTAACATATACAACAATATCAAGTCCACAAAAAGATATCCAGGTCAAATCAAGGAGCCGGCTACATCGGAGTTTTATCCTTGTCCTGTTGCCCACCTGTCCGGTCAAAGAAAGAATTCATTAGTGATAAGCAACCAAGTTAACGAAAAGACTAGAAAAGAAGACTTACCGGCACCTGCTTCCTAACCATCCTGGTCGTCATCCTCTACTTGCACACCTGCCTCCTCAGCAGCAAGCAGCCGCATACCCTCCTTCACCGCCACCTTCTCCTCCTTAGTGAACTGGGCAGTGACCACATCCATTCTGAAGACCGCGCCACCCTCTTTATCCGCGTCAGCCCTAGCCTCCTCCAGAGCCCGGAGATAAATCCTGGCCATAACTCGGGGGTAATCATCCATCCAGGATAAATTACCCTGCTTCCAAGTGCGGAAATACATATCCTGGAGCATCTCATCCATCATCCCCTCGTTTTCCTCAAGCTCCCTCATTCGGGCCTCAGAAGCACGCAGCTTAGCGACGGCAGCATCCCTCTCCGATCGGTATCGTGAGCGGTCGGACTGAAAGGATATCCTCATCACCTCCATCTCCTCCTTCAACCTGGACTGAGCGAGCTCCGCGGCCTCAAGTCTCCCCGATAATTCCTGCGCCCGCTCAAGGTCCTCTTGTCGAACCTCATCCACCGTCGTGATGGCCATGTCAATTCGCTCCTTGTAGGCGGCCTCCATTTTTTGCAACTCTGCCCTGCTGGCCTCTTCCATAGTCTTATTCAGTTGCCTGGATGCGGCCTCGTGCTGAGAAATTTGGATGGCTTGATCGGCAAGCTGCTTAGCCTGGTCGGAGACCATTAACCGCAGCCGAATGTTGGCACTCCCAATTTCCTCCCCGGCCTTGACTAGTCGGGCATGATGCCCCATCAATTTCCTGGTCTCCTCAGCAACCCGGTCAATATTTGCCTTAGCCTCATCTCCCAGAGTTATAACCCGGGTAGTAAGAAAATCAAGGTCCAGGGACTTAGCTTCGTCAAGCACCCGTACCATAGGATTGCGAGGGAGAAGATGCTCACCAGTAACCTCGTCGAAGGAGATATCATGAGAGGCCGGATCCAGGTCTGGATGACCTGCAAACGGATTGCGAACTAAGCCAGGGTGATCTATCGGGGTGACGGTTGGATTCTCAGACAGATGTGGGGAAGGTATAAACTCGGTGTCCTCCTCCTCAATATCATGAATAGGCTGGAGTGGGGCCGGAGGGCCAGGAAGAGATTCAAACGTAGATCGACTCCTCTTCCTCTTTTGTATATCTTCTTCAATAACTCCAAGAAGAGGACGATAGCCGACTACGTCTCCAGGACGGTTAACAGGAGGCTTCGGCTTGGCGGAAGCTTTGAGGAGTTTGTATTGTTCAAGCCTGTGCCGAAGATCTGAGGTCTTGGCCGTTTTGCCCGCTCCTGGAATAAAAATCAAGTGTCACCAGCATGCATTCAGCCATCATTTGAGAATTAAAAAGAATAGAGAGAAATTCACCTTGAACCGCAGAAGTTGCCTCAGTAGAAGCACTCCCGGAAGATAAATCGACGTCGGTCCCAACCTTATCAGCTTTCTTGGACTTCTCCGTTTCCTCTAACTCTTCAAAGGCTTGGCGGAGAGCATCATCCGTCCACTCTTAGCTCACGCCCGCCTGCCCAGGAGGCAAAGCCCCGGTGCCATCACCGCCCTATCCTTCGCCACCATCATCGCCATGACGATCACCGTCACCTTCTACACCGCTTCCGCTCTCCGCCTCACCTCCTTCATCCTTGCATTTTTTCCCCTCCACTTTATCCTCCTCCGGAACATTTGGATGTGTGCTGGGAGAGGGTCCATGAGACTTCTTGAGTTTCTTCCCCCCGGCGACTGGATGCGCCGAGAAGGGTCTCCTTTTGCCGCTCTTCGTCGTGGTCCCTCCTGTGGCTTTGGCAGCCCTCTCCTCCGCCGTGTCTCTCTGCTTGACCACAGACTGATGTGGTAGGATCAGGTTGTGCCCCAGAAGTGTAGCGTTCCTAATCAAGTAAGAGGCCGACCTATCCCTTCCCGTGATGGCTTCTATTTCCACTGCCGTCTGAACCAGGCGATCATTCTCCACGACCGCAAAGCCACATGTCGCTAGCAAGGAATAAAAACACATGAGATGGAGCATTGCAGTCAGAATAGAAATAATAAATAAACTTCGACTTACAGCCTGAGGTGAAGCGACGGATGGAAACAGAGTCATCCTTAACGAAAAACCATTCTTTCTTGAACATGCTGAACTTCGAATATAAGTCCAGGACTGGCTTGAAAGATACGGCTGATTCCAAGCTAATGTATGGAGACCCCTTCTTATAGCCTCTCAGATTGTACAAATACCGGATCTCCCAGTTGGAGGGAGGACGCCCGTATCTCCTTTGAAAAATGATAAATAGGCTCACCAGGATGGCGTAGGAGTTAGGCTGAAGCTGAAACGGAGCTACCTTCAAGTAGGTGATAAAACTGACTATCCAAGCATTGATCGGAGGAATGGCCCCACACATGCAATGGTACCGACTATAGGAGAAATACCCTTCGGGGGGATTATATGGCATCACTCCCTCCCCCGGCAACAGCATGCGCGCTCTGTCAATCCCAAAGGAGCGGGAGATAACATCAAGCTGCTCGCCTTTGAGAAAGCTTGGGAAACAATCAGGAGGTGAGTTCAGAAGCTCCTGAGGACCATATCCATCTACCAATGATCTTGGGGTGGGCCCATAACGTCCCGGTCCTGACTGGACTGGGGGCACGGCGGAAGGCTCTTCTCTGTCCTGGGATCTCTTCTTTTCTGATCGGGTTTCCCTTTATGAGACATTTATCTGCAAACACAGAAAAGCACGTTGTTAAAACGAAGGATGTAGAAATATAAAACGAGCAAGTTTTTCAGGTTCATTCGGTATCAAGTTCATTCGGTATCAAGACCATTCAGTATCGAGTCCATTCGGTATCAAATCCATTCTGTATCAAGTCCATTCGGTATTAAGTTCATTCGGTAAAATAAAGGACTTTAAGAAGTCATTCGGCAGAAGAGAACTTGCCTGGTCCGGCAGCTAAGATTGGTTCGGCACGTATTGATTCGACAGTTCAGAAATTGATTCGGCTATCTCGTTCGGTAAGGAAAAACGAAGGCCTGGGGCTCCTACTTATAGGGGAAAGTTGGATTGTCGGACCAGCCGGTTCGGTTCTCGGGCCGAATATGGTTGTTCAAACTGAAACAAAGCATGACATATGTTAACATATGCCCTACTTTGGGGGGCAAATGTTGGGTACGTTTCTACCACCACCGAACCAACACGAGGAAGCAAGGGACGAGCCACCAAATCACCTCAAACCGGACCAACATCACCACCAAACCAACCAACCACCGAACCATCTCCTCTCCAAGCACTACCGGTCTAAACCCCACTTCCATGCATAGCCGAACCATCTCCTCTCCAAGCACTACTGGTCCAAACCCCACTTCCATGCATAGCCGAACCAGAATGCTACCGAACCATGTCCCAGCCGAATCAACCTACTCCCCCTACAACCGAACCAACCTACCGGACTATACAACCGGACCAAGTGCCACCGGACCAAGTGCCACTGGACCAAGTGCTACTGGACCAGACCACGCCTCCACCACCGAATCAACCATCACCGGACCAAGTGCAACCGGACCAAGAAGCCGACCGAACCAACACTGCCAGGCCAGATTACAGCGGCCCAGGCCCGCTAACAGCTATATACATCCAAGACCCCTACCCCCAGCCTCACTCTATAAATAGAGGGGCAGGGGTACAACAATGGGGGACAAGTTTGAGAGCTCAAGCACGGAAAGAACTTTCAAACAACTTTCATATACTTGTAAAAAAGCTTTGTACTTGTAATTTGAATAGAAAAAGGAGAATAACATATAAAGTGGACGTAGGCACATTCTGGCCGAACCACTATAAACATGCATGTCTTTTACAGTTTAGTCCCTGCTTTTCATATATTTGCATAAATCACCCAAATCACTACGAACAACATAAAATCAAGTAAACCATACGACTTGGAAGTGTTTGTCCATTTTTTGTGCAAACATCATCAATTTCTGCTTTGTATTAATTGCATTTGCCATTATTTTCCACAGTAGCATATTTTCCTTTGCAGGAGAATTATCCATCCATATTCTTGAAGCCCATGGAAAGGTTTCATCATTTTTAATGTCCAAAAGAGCTTTGTAAACCAGAGAGATTGTATGCTTCTTTCCTTTATTTGTCTAGAGTACTTTAAGCTTTGCAGATGGTAGTGGCAGAGTACATAAGGATTGCCATAACTTTCTAACATGATTAGAACTACAAAAAGGAAGGTTTATTGATCCTTCAGCAATATAAGAAGAAACTTTTGCCTTTGAAGGAATTCCAGTCTGCATTTTTAGAGAGTATGGTAAGAGTTCTTGTATGATTATACCAGTATTTGCCCAAGGTGTTGTCCAAAATAGTAGATCACAATTCTCTAAAGGATTACACTGTATCAATGGTAGGAAAGTCTTTCTGAGATGTAGTATATTTCGCCAACTCCAGCTAACAACATTGGGAATATTCATTATCCAATAGATATATCATAATAACACACACACACACACAGACATATGCATATATATATAATATATCAATATATTAAAACATTATATACAAGTAATAGTTTATATACATGCATATATTTGAAAAATATATATTTGCATATCAGATGAGCTAACATGTCTATTGCGATGTAATCCCAACATCTGTACACACGCATGTTATACCTTACGCAGATTGACATGTTACACATGCACTCACATGTATATGGGTACATTATACATTTATATATATATATATATATGTATGTATGTAAGTATGTATGTATGTACGTACAACGTATGTATGTATATTAACATATATATTAAATTAAATTATATATAATTAATAAATTTAAATAAAATAAAATATTTTATTTAAATAATATTTAGAAGTGTTCTAAATGAATTAGACTACATAGGCCCAATAGAGATCCAATAGGGTAAAAGAATTTGAAATTCACCTATAACTTCCATTACGGGCTGGCCCAATATTAACTCACCACCCTGACTCCTAATAAATATGTTCCATCTATTACTTCAATCATTACACCTGATTTTGGGATAAATTATGCATCCCCATATCGCAATGGTTAATAAATATAAGCTATGCATATAAATTGTCCGCGGGTTTGGTCGGGTGGCGGGGCGATACGCCTCCCATCGGGAGGTTTGAGGTACGATTCCCACCTCCTGCACCATGTCAACCAAAAGGACTGGCTAGTCCGGAATAGCGGTTATGGCGGGCCAGCCGTCTATTCCCTAGGTTTACTGTTCAGGAATCGCAATGTCGGTAGTGATTGAATAAGTTTCCCAAGTTTCAAAAAAAAGAATAACTCATCGAAAAATTGGATTGGTGGAATATCTTATGCCCCTATCTTGTCTTCTTTAACCTTGAGCCAACCAACATCCTTAACGTGTTCTTTCCATCTCTTTATTCTCTTCTCCAACCATACTACTATCTTCTTACAATCAAAATCTCTTGATAGTATTCTCAAACTTTAGTATCTACTCTCCTTATCCTTGATCTCTTATGCAAGTATACCCTAGGACTCCAAAAATTGTACTTTGATACTATTCTCCTTTCCTGTAAGAGTTCTTCTTATGGCTTTTATGATAGAGCTAGTGGTATGCCCTAGAGGGCTATTATAAAATTTGTTACATGTATCTAACTCGATAACCAATCTTATTTGAAATAAAAAGTGTTTTCTATCTATTTTATAATTGATATAATGTGTTATATTAATTAATTAATTAAATTAAAATTATATTTAATAGAAAATCCATAAATGATATGTTTTGTAACGGTAGTTATAAAGTGTTGTAATCATGAGTAATTTATCACAATGAAAATAAATATATCATTTTAAATGTTCCTAGTCAAGATGCATCGAGGCTGGATGTCGATGTATCCATTGAGACTAGAGTACGTAACACACCTCAAATGTTAGGCAGTTTATTACTCATGACTACTGGAGGCACCAAGTGGTTACATACTGGTAGTTATTGGATAACTATGGAATGACTTACTCGATAGTTTTCTGTTAGTTAAGATAACCAGGGTCAAACAGAAAATATCGATGAGACAGATTTACACAATTATCTTGACTTGAGAATACTGTCGAGCTTCAATATGAAAGCTTTAATTAGATCATAGTTAAATCATAACATGATGCCCATCGAGCGACTATAGTTAGATCGATTGGAAGTATTGAAGTGAAGCACTATTCATGAGAGGAATTATCTCCTCGGTTATATAGGGTTAGTATCATGGTTAACTCAAAATCAAATTCACTGGCCCGAGCATTTTGGTTAATAATAATTGTTATTATTGAACCAAGGACTTTGTATTTAGACTATAGAGTTAAATATAGATGGTATTGGAATTTTGACCATTATCGATTTCAAAATTCCAAAGTGATATAGTTTTTACGAAGAAGAACTAGTGCAAATAAAAATCATAATCGGCTAATGCTTAACAAAGTAAAATTGGATTTTACCAAAACCAAGTAAGCGATAAATTTGGCTAAAATGTCACATCACTTGCTGAGTGACGTGTGAACATTAATATTCGAATAGTTCGATATTAATCACTGACCAAATTTACCTCTGACGAGTCACACAAACGAAACGATTAATTCTCCTTTGACCAAACAATTTAATTAGATTTATAATTCCTATAAATTGATTAAATTAACTAATATTTATGAAATATTAATTGTAAAAATTGATTATGATTTGGTAAATAAATACTATATATATAATAGTTATAAATATATCAATCGATATACAATATCGATAAGCGATTAAACTGGATTTAACTGTATGATATTTTATTTGGGCTCTAAATGGGTTTAAATGCCCATGAAGGTGGCTGGAAAATTCGACTATAATAAGGCATTAATGTGGCCATTAGATGGTGCAACATAAACTTTGAGATGGAGAGCTAAAATGGAAGAGAATTTGTAAGGGATGATGTAGGATCTTGATCCTAAAGAAATCACTTAATCCTCCTCTATATAAGCATCTCTATCCTTAACCTTTAGAGGACTTTTGGAAGCCTCCAACCTCTTCTATTGCTAGCCAAATTCCTCTCTTCCATCTCCTTAATTTCTCAAGTGCAAACCAAATTAAATTGATTGTTATCCAATAGTAAAATGTCAACCGTTTAAGGACTAGCAATCTACCGAATCGGAAATGGTTTCAAAGGGGAGAGTTTGTCCTTTCAAGGTATACTTTAAGGCTTTAGTTCTTAGGTATTTTTTATCAAATTATAGTTTACAATTCTCTGAATTATATTTTATTATGTGCGCTTGTATTATATTGTTAGTTAGACGACGATTCTGATATAAATTAATGTTGTCACAAATTGGTTTAGTTATATGTATGTATATACTTCAAAAATTAAAAATTAAATCATTTTTCTATATCAAATCAGTACAACAGCATAATATATATATATATATATATTATTAACTTATATACACACACACATATACAATTTAATTACATATGTATGGTCGATATTTAATTACAACGTTATACCATGGTTAAAACTGATCATATAATTATATATATAAATTCATGGTAATATTAATTTTCGACAGAAAAAATAATTTTTAGAATTATTAGTTATTATTTAGTATTATTTAAATCAATATACTACATAAATAAATCATATAAAATCAAATATGTTATAAAATTATTTTTTATCTATAAAATTATTTTAACATCTAATAATCTCTTGGGTAGAAAATAAAAAATAAAAACACTTTTTTTAATTATTGTTTAGAATTTTTGAAAATTAGTAAATTAATTAAAAAACCAACTAAAAAAATTGAATTGTTTTTTCAAACTTCAAAATATCATTTGTGATCTACTGGTAATTTAAAATTTGAAAAAAGGTTTCAAAAATAATTTTTATTAATATTTTATGTAGTTTCGAAAGAATATTCTATTAAAATATATTTTAAAATATCAAAAGTAATAATAATAATTTTCCATGTTGTGCACATGATCTAGAATTTAATTTTTTTACCTTTATTAAAATTAATATATATATATATATATATTATAAATATATTTATATATATATATATTATTAAAATAAATATAAAATATTATTTTATTATTATCTGTATACTAGTACATATTTTATTCATGGTTTTATAAAAAAAATTAATTATTCATGTTAACCCGCCTTTTGGCAAGGCAACATACATGCAGATTTAACCCAATCGACTACACGATGGTCAAAGCTAGATTTTCACATATAGTAAGCATGATCACGAGACTAAAATATAGCATAGTCGACAAACAAACATTTTGAAATGTTACTCCGCCTTTTGGCAAGGCCGTGACACCAAGGAATTAACTGGAAACCGAGGACAATATATCTCGAAGATCGGCTACACACAGGTTTACTATGGATACTGGTAAATTTTGCCCGAGTCCGGATTGAGCCATGATCAATATGGTATGACTAGCAATGCTGTAAAAGCCAATGTTCTAAATTTCAAGCCAATCGGAGTTCGTATGCTCGAGATATTGACCGATCAAAATCAAGAAAAACCTCTACAACTCGCTTCCCAAACTCGCTTCCCAAACTCGCTTCACAGACTCACTTCCCAAACAAGCTTCCCAAACTCGCTTCCCAAACTCGCTTCCCAAACACGCTTCCTAAACACGCTTCCCAAACTCGCTTCCCAAACTTGCTTCCCAAACTCGCTTCCCAAACTCGCTTCACAAACTC
Source organism: Allium fistulosum (assembly GCA_030737815.1). Lineage (NCBI taxonomy): Eukaryota > Viridiplantae > Streptophyta > Magnoliopsida > Asparagales > Amaryllidaceae > Allium > Allium fistulosum. Next base: position 95,750,671 of record CM060905.1, read on the forward strand.
GCTTCCCAAACTCGCTTCACAAACTCGCTTGCACATTGAAGATCCAAACTTGCATCGATCATATCTCACAATCTACTAGTCCAAATGCCACCAAATTTTCATAGGAGCTTACGTACAACCTCAAGAATGTCCATGATCGATCCCAACCCAAAATGAGCAATTTTGGATCGATGCGAATTGGTTCGTATCGATCATGAAACTCACTTCCACATTGAAGATCCAAACTTGCATCGATCATATCTCATAATCTACAAGTCCAAATGCCACCAAATTTTCACAGGAGCATGCATACAACCTCAAGAATGTCCATGATCGATCCCAACCCAAAAAGAGCAATTTTGGATCGATATGAATTTGGTTCGTATCGATCATGAAACTCGCTTCCACATTGAAGATCCAAACTTGCATCGATCATATCTCACAATCTACAAGTTCAAATGCCACCAAATTTTCACATGAGCTTGCGTACAACCTCAAGAATGTCCATGATCGATCCCAACCTAAAACGAGCAATTTTCGATCGATACGAATTTGATTCGTATCGATCATGAAACTCGCTTCCACATTGAAGATCCAAACTTGCATCGATCATATCTCACAATCTACAAGTCCAAATGCCACCAAATTTTCACAGGAGCTTGCGTACAACCTCAAGAATGACCATGATCGATCCTAACCCAAAAGGAGCAATTTTGGATCGATACGAATTTGGTACATATCGATCATGGATCGAGTCGAAATGTCAAGGGATCGATCACGTGGGCCCACCCATATTAGAGAAGGAGTCTTCCAAGATCTGGACGAGATATTTGCAGCCTACACCTATAAATACCAGTCCAAGAGCTTCAGAAAAGGGATCTTTTGGCTCTTCTACGCCGATACTCTACCGGAATCATTGTTGTAACTCGGTTGTACTGTTGTAAACCTCTGTAACCAGCAAGTTATAATCAATAAAATAGTAACTCTTTAAAGTAGACGTAGGCTACAACGCTGAACCACTATAAATCTTGTGTTTCTACTGCTTTCCTTTTAAATTTTGAGTGTTCTTCATATTTATATTCTCTACATACTTGCTTTTTGTGATCTGTGATTGTGAACGGGTGCTTTCATCGGCAATTGGGTGTTTGTGACCAATTTTGGCACAAACATTTTGGTGCTTTCATTGAGAGTTGAACTCAGGAATCCTACAGCTTGGATTTTGAATTTAAAAGCTTAAGGACTTGGATCTGGAAAGCTATGGTGAAGCAATCAGCAAGGAGACCTAGATCAGAAAGGAGTCAGCATGAAGGGTGTCAGGAGGCTTCCTCGGGAGCGAATCAGGCCTCAGTCTTCATCACCCGAGACGAGATGGAGATGATCATGGAAGCCATGCAGGAAGGAATGCTGAAAAGACAAGAAGAGATGATGCATTATCAACTCCAGCGGATTGGACAAGCTAGAGTACAAAATCAAGGAAACACAACTATAGGAAGCGCTGGAAACAGGGATCAGGAGCATGGAGCAACCAGGATTTAGAATGGACCGGGACCATCAGGAGTAGTCCACGAGCTAGGGGACACGCCTCCAGAGCATATAGATCCAATCCCTAGCAGGATACCAGGCAGAACTGTGCAACATGGCGTTGATAGATGAATATATACTCGTCCAGTAGAGAAGATTCTAGAATTCCCTTCTGAACTCGGGGGGTTGATCGGAGGCAACAGAAAAGGACCGCCACTTGATGATAGTGACAGATTGGCGGAGATGGTCAGACAAGCCATGAGGGGAGGACTAGTGAATAGAGATATGGAAGACGTGAACAGGAGCCCCTTTGCCCTCGCAATCAGGCAAGCTAGGAAACCACCTGAATTCAAGCTACCAGCACTAGAGACGTACGATGGGAGGACAGATCATGTTGTTCATCTAACGAGGTATATGCGGCATATGGAAGTACTGGGGGGCATCAGAGGAAGCCAGGGCCCGATGCTTCCCACTATATTTAACAAACATAGCAGCATTATGGTTCAGGCAATTAGAGAGCGGTTCGATTGGAACGTGGACCGAGTTGATTGAAAGTTCATGAGGCAGTTCAGAGTTCATATATTAAGGCCCAAGAATGTAATGAGTTTGACAACGCTGAAACAGAAAGCAGGGGAGTCTCTGAGGAACTTTTTAACACGATTTAACGCAGTAGCAGCATCGGTGGATCGCCCAGATCCATCCATGGTTTTGATGGCAGCTGTGTCTGGAATAGCTGATGGCACAAAATTCAAGAATTCACTGAAAAAGGATCCACCTATGGATCTGGGAGAGTTTTACCACGAAGCGGAAAGGTTTTTGCGGTAGGAGGATGCAAAGGCTGAGAAAGAGGAAGGAGATGAAGTTGAAGCTTATGCAGTTAAAGGCGGAGATCCACCTGGAAAAGATTCAAATAAGGACAAAGGAAAACGAAAGGCAGAGAATAGTTTTGACGAGTCGAGGCGGCCGTGAAAGGAGCCAAGATTCACCTCTTATTCAGAGTTGAGCAAGACTTTGGAGAGAATATATCAAGACACCGAGGGCAGGTTCCCTACCGGAGGCCAATGAGAAAGGATCGAACCAACAATGAAAAGAAATCAGGCAAGTACTACCTATTCCACGAGCTAAGCGGGCATAGTATGAATGATTGCAGGCATTTAAGGGATGAAGTTAAAGGACATATCTGTAATGGATTGCTACTACAGTATGTGAAAAGGTGAGTGGCGATGGCGGAACAAGAGCGACCGCCATCTGCATCAACCGGGGATGGCTCAGGATCAAGGCATCAGCTTGTCATCAATTGATTGAAATAATGACGAATAAGTCGCAAACTTTGCACTAGCGCGGTTAAGTCGCTTACATATGTATGGGGTCACGAACGGTCCTCAAGCATGCTCTGAGATGACTATGAACTACGACAGTGGGGGTGTTTGCACTTTGATGTGTCTATTTTGCTTTTGTTGTTTGTTTTTTTTGCACTTGAACTTGATTGATTTGGACATTTCTATTGTAAGACTAATTTGAAAGTAATTCTGGTATTCATAGTTCCATAATGGCCAACTCACTTAGACATGTACGGGATCACGAATGGTCCTTAGGCATGCTCTGAGAAAGCGACGAACCGCCATAATGAATGATGCAGAAACTCACTCGAACGTGAAATCTTGCATTAAAGTCCCCCTCGGGCACCCGACCGCGAACGGTCACGATTCGCCTCAAATGGCACCCGACCACGAACGATCACAATTCACTTCGAACGGCACCCGACCTTGAACGGTCACCGTTCGCCTCGAATGGCACTTGACCTCGAACGGTCACATATGGCCTCGAACGGCAATACGATCTCGAACGATCGCCATTCATAATCAGGTAAGATTATCAATCTCTTTATAGGTCATTAACAGGATACGAACATCCAGCTTATGGCACTACAAAACACACCTTCATATAGCAAGGCATGTTTTGGGGGGCAAAGTGTTAACCCGCCTTTTGGCACGGCAACATAAAGGTGGATTTAACCCAATCAACTACACGATGGTCAAAGCTAGATTTTCACAGATAATAAGCATGATAACGAGACTAAAATATAGCATAGTCGATGAACAAACATTTTGAAATGTTATCCCGCCTTTTGGCAAGGCCGCGACACCAAGGAATTAACTAGAAACTAAAGACAGTATGTCCCGAAGATCGGCTACACACAGGTTCACTATAGATACTGGTAAATTTTGACCGAGTCCGGATTGGGCCACGATAGATATGGTATGACTAACAAAGCTGTGAAAGCCAATGTTCCAAATTTCAAGCCAATTGGAGTTTGTATGCTCAAGATATTGACCGATCAAAATCAAGAAAAACCTCTACAACTCGCTTCCCAAACTCGCTTCCCAAACTCGCTTCACAAACTCGCTTCCCAAACTCACTTCCCAAACTCGCTTGCACATTGAAGATCCAAACTTGCATCGATCATATCTCACAATCTACAAGTCCAAATGCCACCAAATTTTCACAGGAGCTTGCGTACAACCTCAAGAACGTCCATGATCGATCCCAACCCAAAAAGAGCAATTTTGGATCGATACAAATTTGGTTCGTATCGATCATGAAACTAACTTCCACATTGAAGATCCAAACTTGCATCGATCATATCTCACAATCTAACAGTCCAAATGCCACTAAATTTTCACATGAGCTTGCGTACAACCTCAAGAATGTTCATGATCGATCCCAACCTAAAAAGAGCAATTTTGGATCGATACGAATTTGGTTCGTATTGATCATGAAACTTGCTTCCACATTGAAGATCCAAACTTGCATCGATCATATCTCACAATCTACAAGTCCAAATGCCACCAAATTTTAATAGGAGCTTGCATACAACCTCAAGAATGTCCATGATCGATCCCAACCAAAAAAGAGTAATTTTGGATCGATACGAATTTGGTACGTATCGATCATGGATCGAGTCGAAATGTCAGGGGATCGATCACATGGGCCCACCCACATGAGAGAAGGAGTCTTCCGAGATCTGGACGGGATATTTGCAGCTTACACCTATAAATAGCAGTCCAAGAGCTTAAAAAAGGGATCTTTTGGCTCTTCTACGCCGATACTCTGCCAGAATCATTGTTGTAACTCGGTTGTACTGTTGTAAACCTCTGTAACCAGTGAGTTATAATCAATAAAATAACAACTCTTCAAAGTGGACGTAGGCTACAATGCCGAACCACTATAAATCTTGTGTTTCTACTGCTTTACTTTTAAATTTTGAGTGTTCTTCATATTTATATTCTCTACATACTTTCTATCTATGATCTTTGATTGTGAACGGGTGCTTTCATCGGCAATTGGGTGTTTGTATCGATTTTGGCACAAACAATTCATTTAATATTTGAATAACCAATCTATATTTAAATAAATATATTATAATAATACATACGTATATATATATATTATTAATATTTTATTTATTAAATTATACATATTTAAATACTGTATACATTTACATAAAATTATTTAAACAAACTTAATGTGTATGCGCACTCATATGTGTGTATATATATAACATTTATATGTAAGTAGTAGCTTATATACATACATATATTTGCATATCGGATGAGCTAATATGTTAGTTGCGATGTAAATCCCAACATCTATACACGGGCATGTTATACCTTGCATGGGTTGTGTACATGCACACACACACACACATAGAGACACACACATACATACATATTAAATAAAATTATATATAATTTATAAATTTAAATAAAATAAAATATTTTACTTAAATAATATTTAAAAAATTTATAAAAGAATTAGACTTCATAGCCTAATATAGATCCAGTAAGTGAATTATTTTTGAATTCACCAATATCTTCCGCTGTGGGCTGACCCAGTTCCAACAGTGGTATCAGAGCCCAATAGGATATGCAGTCTAAATTTGTCATGTTAGGGTTAAATAATTAAGCTCACGGCCTAGATAGTAGGGTGTCTAAAAAAGGTAGTGTCTATGATTGGTTTGGATAATCTAGTACTCTGCATTACATAGTTATCAGCCTAGGTGGAACATATATGTGAGCCCAAAAGGTTACCCCTAATAGAAGAGGCCCAATTTGAATTAGGCCTTGGGCTAATTTTCAAAATTGATTGAAAATTCAAAGTATAAGTTTTAAAGTTAAAAAATTAAATTTAAAATAAGGAAATTTTTATAAACTTTATAATATAAATTATCAAATTATTTTAAAAATTGAAAATATAAGGTAGTGTTTGGTTTATCCTTTTTTAGTTTTGGATTTTCGTCCACATAAAACTATGCACGATGCATGTATATTGTGGAAAACGACCAATGTAGAAAACAAAGTTAACGTACGAAATAGAAACCAACTTTTTTTATTTTCCATGTTTAGAAAAATAAGAGAAGCACGAGAAATAAAATCCATCTTCCATCATTCCTTCATCCCTCCATGGTCCCCTCCATCTTACTTTCATCATATATGTCGTCCCTCCACTCCTCTGATATTTTGAAATTAATGTTGAAAATATAAAACTCATTTTAAACCAAACCCTACCTAAGATTTTTAAATTTAAAACTTAAATTTAAAATATAATATATACGTATTATAAATGCTATAATATAATAATTTTTTTAATATGTTTGAAAAGTAATATAAATTAATTTTGAAATTTATAAAATTCATAAATAAGATTAATTAAATAAGTTAATTAATTAATAAATATATACATATAATGTACATTATGATATATGTTAAGTTGTTTTAAAATGTTAAGTTAACAAAAGTATACAGTATGTATGTAAACAAAGTTCGAAATTAATATAAATTTAACTAAAATTGTTTAATCAAATTAATTAATTAAATGACACACACACAGAGATATATATATATATATATGATATATGTGTTATACTATAAAGGTTATAAATATGATAATTATTTAATATAAACGGTTATACTAAAAAAAATACAAAAGTAATTAAAATGTTAATTAAATAAAAGTTAATTAAATAAGATTTAATTAACATATTGTACATAAGACTACTATATAAGTAATATAAAGTATAAAAGTTACAAAATAATAAAACTTATGTAATATGAATGTGCAAACTAAAGGTAGAACGTCAAAGAAACCCAAATAGTCTTAAGGAATAAATATATACGTAAATGTACGTACACTATGATTTCTAATGTGTTCGATACTTGAATCACGATGGTATTTCATAAGAAATACATTATTCCATAAGTCGATATCATTCGATATAATATATTGAAGATTATGAATCGTCAATATAATGTTGTCCACTACCATATATATTAATAAATTACTTGCATACTCCTTAGTTGTCGAGAAAACTCAAGCTAGGGATGTTATCTTTAGTATTATTAATATATTTAATATATAAGATAAGATAACTATATTTATTTGTTGAGCAAACTCATGGTACATATACTATACTTAGGTCGTCACGATATGGTAGGTACGAGTGAATAACCTCTTTCAATTTGTTAAGCAAACTCAAGGTCGAAATGAGATTAGGACAAGGAACCATCGATTAGGAGTTGTATGTGATACAACTGATAAGGAGTTATCCATCGTTTATGGGACTATGATTCTTTAAGTAAACTCAAGATTAGAATCCCAAAGCAAACAAGTCCTAACACCCACTAATAAAGTTGAAAGACTTTTATGTTTTGCTTAGAGTTTGGTGAAACATAAAAAACTAGTGGGAGCCTTAATAGAAAAATGAAATGATAACATTTAACATTTCTAATATTGTAAGAAAATATGTTATAATAATCTACACTGATAAGATATTGCATTTAGTACAACTGGTAAAACGTTTAGCATTTACGGTATACAAATGAACTAAATTGAAAATTGACCAATATAAGTATAAAATATAGTTACTAGTAAATGCTTATTGCATGTGAATATTTCTATGTACATGCAAGTGCCTAGTTATACGTTCTTAATTTGGTTGCTTGCGTGTTTATTTGGTCGAGACCGTGTATTACATTCTATGAGTTTCGAACTTTAAAAGCAGTACAATACTATGGGTATCTGACCGATATACTATCGCATATAAATGTTATATGGTGAATGGTCACAGTTTGTAATGTATAATACTTTGATGAAGTTAGTTCATTCGATATAAGCCAATAAACGGTACTGTGAGATCGGGTATTCAATTTGACTGATTACAAAAGGATCGTATTATGTTAAATGTAACACTAGACCAAAATTATAAAAAAGATCTAAGAACTCGATTGTTGAAATGTAACTTTAACCATTTTACGTAAATTGCAATATATTTGACGTACTTAAATGTTAAGGATAATCGAATGCGCTTTTGTAAAGATTTCGTTATAATATTGTAGCAAGGGTTTTCTTTTGAATGGTTTGACCAATTAGAAAGGAAAATGAATGTATAAGAGTAAATGCGGTTTAAGATACAACATGGATGAAGAGAGTAAATGTCACTTCTGCTTCATAAAGAAACATCGAAAACAAGAATTGTAATAATAATGATATGATACTTGACATTGGAATAAGAAACATAATTTATGTTCCAAAATATATTTTCATATAAAAAATTGTTTTCTATGAGATTTATTTATACAGGTTCAAGATATTTGAACAAAGAACTCTCCACAGTAAATTAGTTGTGGTATATGAAATAAATAGTCTATACTAACTAAATAGTGGACCTCCATATTCGGTACGCTATTATAGTAATGGTAGAAATGGTAGGAGCATGCCATATAAGACTTATTAATTGCATCATGTCGCAAATATTGTTTTTATAGAACGAACCGCACATTATTTATGAAATAATGACTATTTTCAGTGTCAACTACAAAATAGACATGGTTATATTTTAATGTGAATAATATGAATACTCGTTGTGAATTAAAACTTTAAAGTGGCATTTTTTTCATAATAAAATAATCCATTGGAAAATAATTAAGCATCTAAAATTATTTACAATTATGTTAGAATTATAGACTAAGCTGTATTTATTGTATGATTACGATTCATATGATACTGGTTAATTTTATCTTAAACAAGTAAGGCAATGCACCAATTTAGTGGGAGCGTCATAGGAGTTGATGAACTCTTCGGGTCGATCCATATCGATGTATGTAATCGCAAGTCTATTAATACCAAAATGATTCCATTACCCATATTATATTCATCGATGATTTATCATTGACAAGGACATATGTATTTGATATACATGTAGTATGTCGATGATAAGCTCATAGAGTATAAAATGGTTGTAAATAAGATAACCTGCAATAAAATAAAATGATTTGATTTAATCGATAGGTGAATGTATTGGAAAGAGTTCCGAATGTTCCTAAAAATGAATAAATATTCAATCCCAAAATTCACTCCTCCATGTGATGCATAATGATGTATCGATAAGGAGTAATCGAATTTTGTTGTACAAAGTACGATTAACTATTAGTGTAGTTGAGTTAATTTCTTTCTATAAGACCATGTTGTTAAGACTAGCGCATAAGGTTAATATTATTTCATCTAAATAATAGTTTACAAAATCATACAGATGAGGATTTATAAGAAACCCCAACATATCCTAAACCAAGGACTTGGCAGGTTGTGCAAGTCGAAAGATTGCATGTAATAATCATATGTAAGGAATCTTGTTGAATCTTCTAAAAGGAAGTTTGGGAAAGATGATTATCGGATGACATATTTATGTTTTGAACATAAGTTTTGTAAACTAAAAACTAAATCAGCTTTATATAAAAGGCAATTCATAAAGTCTTTATGAAAACTCATTCTGGTACAATAAGAAACGGTTGTTGTTTTAAGAAAAACCAACTTCATAGTGAAGGAATTTCATTGAAAAATTATTGGTAGTAGAATTGAATAAGATACGATTCAAGGATAAAACTGATTACTATGAAGTGAAATGAAATTAATTAACCTAAATAAATACATTGTATTAGAATGTCTACTGGGTATTTTTGCACGTTGAAGTGAAACTATGAGTTTCCTGTCAATGTCAAAAATACATATAATCCTTGGTTGTTTAATTAAACCATTAAAACTGTTGACTTTATAATATGGTACGATGCACAAATCCAAAATAGATTCCAAGTACATTATCGAAATATGATTTTGATAGTTGTATCCAAAGGGATATGATCCACTGGCCGTAAATCTGTCTTTATGAGAAAGACAAATGTTGTTGGAATATAGTGAGCAACATTGATAAGAATTTTACCATGAATTTCAATTGTTGAAATTAATGTAGTAGAATCAGCGTTCAATATGCTCAAGTTGGTTGTATTTTACTCATAAATTATCATCTAGTAAGACTTTATGCTTTGATATATATGTGTAGAAACAGAAAGCTCTGAAAATAGATTTAGCCTTGTCTGTTTGCACATAACAGTCAAAGTGTATCGAAGTCAGTGAGAGTGATAATGACTTTGTGGGCTTTTGGATATGGTCCAAGAAATGATATGAAAATACCATTTTATAAGCATCAAAATTGAGTAACTATTTTGATAGAAATATCAAATAGTTTGATTTTCAGTTAACATGCAGAAAAAGCCCGTGTTCATAAAAAAGAATACTAAAAAGTAAACTGATACTTCTAAACTATAAGTAAACAACACATTACTGATTTTTAACAATATACTCATGTTAAGAGCAGTCTTAGTTGTATTAATGCTCAACGTTGGATTTGTAAACGATGTTTTTTATAGTAAGTAAAAAAGATATTGGGAATATCCAAAATCAATACGCAAGGACACTTTATTAAAATGTTTAATATGGAACATGTAAGATGGATTCCTTATGGCAATAGGAAACATGTTATATTGTCTACGATATCATGATTTGTTTATATATTTGATATATGAGACAAATATCAAACCAAATTGATATCACTAAATGGTTGTTTGAGGTGTTCTCGTCTATTTATGAAATACTAGAGAACTGTTTAAAGAAACAATGAACTCCTTATAAGGTAGTATTCGGGTTCAATACTTCATTAATGATATTGAGTATATTATGCCAATAATAAGTTCAAGTTAAGAATCTTCAAGTTGGAAATGTTCCAAATGAAAGGCAGTGGCTGATTCAATGAAAAAGGCTGAGTAAATTGCCTTGAATAATGTCACAATAAAAAAATGTATACAAACATAAATGTACAAATTTGTAACTAAGCTGGGTAATTCCAAATGTTGAGAATCCCATAACATTTTTATATGATAACAATTTTGCGATATAGTTCATAACAGAACCTAGAGCTCACTGAAAGTCGAGAGACATATTCTGAATTATTCCACGTGGTAAAGGTAGTTCATCAATGTCCGTGAGAGTTGACTGACGTAGTAGATAATTAAACATACTAGCATACCCATCCACTATGGGACTGACCCAATTTTTTTAAGGAAACCGATTGGAGAATTTGAAATAAGATTCCATAATTAACCCCAAATGCAAGTGGGAGATTGATATAGTAGGAGTTATGCCCTAAGGAAAATTATGCAATTTGTTACATATACCTAACCCAATAACTAATCTTGTTCGAAATAAAAGGTATTTTATTTATATTACATACTTGATACGATGTGATAGATGGATTAATTTAATTTAATTAAAAATATATGTAATAGACAATCCATAAATGGTATGTTTTGTGATAGTAATTACAAAGTGTTATAACCGTAAATAATTTATCATAATGAAAATAAATATACCATTTCAAATGTTCCCTGTCAAGATGCAACGAGACTGGATATGATGTATCCGTTGAGACTAAAGTACGTAACACTCTCCAAATATTAGGTAGTGTAATACTCATGACTGCTAGGGACACCAAGAGGTTACGTATTGATAGTTATTGGATAATTATGGAACAATCCAATCGATAGTTTTCTGTTGGTTAATATAACTAAGGTCATATAGAAAACATCGATGTGACTGGGTTACACAATTCTCTCGACTTGAGGATACCTTTGATATTCAATATGAAAGCTCCTCTTTGATGATAGTAAATCATGGCACGATGTCCATCGAGTGACTACAGCTGGGTCAAATGGAAGTATTGGAAGCAGAGCACTATTCAAGAGAGGATTCGTCTCCTCAATTAAATGAGATTAGTATCATGGTCAACTCAAGTCAACTCAAAGTCAAAGTCTCTGGCCGGAGCATTTTGGTTAATAATAATTGTTAGTATTGAACCAAGGACTTTATTTTTGGACTATAGAGTTGAATATCGATGATATTGGAATTTTGACCATTATCAAGTTCCATAAGACCTAAGTGATATAGTTTTGACGGAGAGAATTGGTGTAAATAAATTTCACAACCAGGTAACGTTTTATAAAGTGAAAATGGATTTTATCGAAATTAAGTAAGCGATAAATTTAGCCAAAATGTTACACTACCTACTTAGTGACATGTGAGCGTTAACGTTCAAACAGCTTGATGTTCATTGCAGATCGAATTTACACCCGAGAGTCATACAACTGAAATGATGAATTCTCTTTAGACTAAATAATTTAATTAGTTTATAATTGTTATATATTAATTATATTAATTAATATATTTATGAAATATTAATTGTATAATTCAATTATGATTTGATAAATAAATATTATTAGATATATTTCTAATAATTACAAATATATCAATCGATATACGATATCAATAAGATTAAATTGGATTTAATTGTATAATATTTTATTTAGGCTCTAAATGAGTTTAAAAGCCCATGAAGGGGCTGGAAAATGCAGCCATAATGAGGGTTTAGTATGGCTATTAGATGGTGCAACAAAGACTTTGAAATGGAGGAAATACAAGGAAGAGAATTGGTAAGAGATGATATAGGATCTTGATCCTAAAATATCTCTTAATTCTCCTTTATATAAGCATCTCTACACCCAATCTTCAGAGGACTTTTGGAAGCCTCCAACTTGATCTATTTCTGATCGACTTCTTCTCTTCCATCTTTTTAATTTCTTACATGCAAATCAAATCAAATTGATCGTTATCCGATAGTCAAAGGTCAACGGTTCATGGATTAGAAATCTACCGAATCGAAAAAGGTTTCAAAGGGAAGAGTTCAACCCTTTAAGATGTGCTCAAGGCTTTGGTTCTTAGGTATGTTCTATCAAATTATAGTTTACAATTCTCTAAATAATATTTTATTATGTGCATTTTTATATAATGATATCGTTAATTAGGTGACGATTTTGATATGAATTAATGTTTTCACAAATTGGTTTGGTTAAATGTATGCATATACTAATAAAAAAATCATTTTTTATATAAGAGCATATATATTAATTAATGTTTTATTGAATTGTTTATATATATATATATATATAATTTCATTACATATATATGGTTTATATTTAATACAACATTATAGCATGGTTAAAATTGATCATATAATTATATATAAACAAATTCATGGTAGTAGTAAGTTATGACAGTAAAAACTTAATTTTTATACTTATTTATTCTTATTTAATATTATTTAAATCAATATAATACATAAATAAATCATAAAAGATCAAATATGATATGAAAATTATTATTTTATTTTGTTAAATTATTTTAACATCAGATAAGCTCTCGGTCAGAAAATAAAATTAAAATAATTTTTTTATTTTAAAACTTCATTGTTCAAATCGAACGAAGGTCAGTAAATTAATTAAAATAAAATTTAAATGAAACAATTGTGAATTTTTTTGAAACTTCAAAATATCATTTGTTATTTACTAGAAGTTTAAAATTTGAAAAAAGGTTTCAAAACTAATTTTTTATTAATATCTTATGTAATTTCGAATGAATATTGAATTCAAACAATAAAAAAAAATTCTGGTACCGTACACATGATTCGGAATTTAGTTTTTAATTTTATTAATTAATATATATACACATTTATATTAATAAATATATTTATATATATATTAAAATAAATATAAAATATTATTTTATTATTATGTATATTCTAGTACATATTTTATTTATGGATAATATTGAAATAAATTATTTACATTTGAATTGATATATTAGAATAATATGCATTTATACATATATTATTAATATTTTTTATAAAAGTGTGTGTATATATATATATATATATTTAAATATTATATACATTTACGTAAAATTATTTCAACGAACTTAATATGTGTATATATATATACAACATTACATTTATATACAATCAAACCCTCTACTTCCATGCCTAAATCTGATTCTCCCATTGACTCTACCTCACCCTATTCTTATCTTGGTACCATGCCTGGATGGGTTTCACCTCCCTCCCTTCCGAATAAGCAATTTTCAAGTGCCTCAAGAATTTCCTCTTTAGCAGCCAAATTAAAATCTGTAAGATCTTTCCCTCCTACAACTAGGAGTAAGGCAAGTGAGAATCAACTTTAATTTTGTTTCATCATGTATAAAATTGCTTCTTGGAACATCAGAGGAGCCCACAATCCAGCAAAGCTCGATCAAGTTAAGTCTTTGATTTGTGAATACAACTTAAAGATTTTTGCAATCCTAGAAACCAAACTTTCACTTCCTTTAACGCAAAAAGCAGCCTCCTATATCAACCCTGCTTGGCACGTCCATCATAATCTGGACAGTGCACCTTATGGTAGGATCCTTATTGTTCATGATCCACTCTACTACTCTCTCACTCCCATTCTAAATACTTCCCAGATTATCCACTTTCATGCCTATTACCTCCCTCTCAAAATTTCTTTTTTCTTATCCTTTATTTATGTGCATAATGCAAAAGCAGCGAGGCAATCTCTCTTTCATATCCTCCCATCTCTAAGGCAGAACTCACATCCATGGCTTGTAGTTGGTGATTTCAACTGCTGTTACAACTTAAACGACAAAGTTGGTGGTCTTCCTTTGTTGCCTAGGGACATTGCACCACTTAACATCTCCATTTCTGACTCTGATCTTCTTCCCATTGTTCGAACTGGAGTGCCTTTTTCTTGGAACAATAGAAGCCGGTCTGGTCAGCGAACTTTCACCAACATTGACTTATCCTTCTGTAATGCTACTGCTCTTTCCCTGTGGCCAGCCATCACTGCTCATCTGCCTCACCCCATCTTATCTGATCACTCTCCTATAATTGTATCTCCCAACCATATGCCTTGTAGAGGAAAAAAGTCTTTTAAATTTTTCAATGTTTGGGTCAAGGAACCTGATTTCTTAACAATTGTTTCAACAGAATGGTCTAACACTAATTTTGGTAATCCTATGTTTACTTTGTGCAGGAAATTGAAAGCTGTTAAGATTGCGCTGCGACATTGGGCATCAAGTAAATTTGGTAATGGAACACTTGCTTCTAACTCTCTAAAAGATAAGCTTAATAAGGCTCAAGTTTTACTTGATTTGGATCCTACCAACCCTCTTCTTGCCCAGAATGAATCAAACCTCTTTCATCAACTTAATGAAGCTTTGGAAATTGGAGCTAGTATGTTGAAGCAAAAGATCAATCTAAAGTGGGTTCGTGAGGGGGATAGAAATACAGCCTTTTTTCATGCTTGTATAAAGAACAAGCAAACTAGTGAACGCATTCATTCTTTGTGGGATGATGTGGGTAATTTTCTTACATCCTCTGAGGAGATTGATGAGCACATGGTCCAGCACTTTTCTAAGCTTTTAGGTAACCATGAAAATTTCAATCCCGACCTTGATATTCTCAACAATCTGCCTCTTCCCCGCTTAAGCACAATATTGTATAACAAGCTTGTGGCTAGGGTGACTGACAATGAGATAAAGGATTTCCTTTTTGCTCTCAATCCCTCATCGTGTGGTGGGCCTGATGGCTTTAATGTTGTCTTCTTCAAAACTTGTTGGGAAATAATCTGTCCTGACTTCATAGCTGCAATTCACAACTTTTTTAAACATTTTAAACTGCTTGGTGAGGTTAATGCTACTAACCTTGTCCTAATTCCGAAAGTTAGGCCCATTGAAAATGCATCTTCATTTCGACCAATATCCTGTTGCAATGTAGTGTATAAGTGCATATCCAAGATTCTATCCACCAGGCTTGTTTCCGTGCTTCCTGAAATTATCTCGTCCAAACAGTCTGCTTTCCTTCCTTCTAGGAGTATACTTGACAACATCATGTTGGCTCATGAGTTAATCAATGGTTATGGCAGAAGTCAAATCTCCCCAAGAGCAATGTTGAAGCTTGATATCTCTAAAGCTTTTGACTGTCTCCAATGGTCCTCAATTGTTCGTGTAATGGCACTGATGGGTTTTCCTAAAGTTTTTGTTGCTTGGCTTTATGTCTGTATATCTACTCCATCTTATGCATTATGCTACAATGGCAAAGCTACTGGATATTTTAAAGGGAAACAAGGTGTAAGACAGGGGGATCCTATCTCTTCTTATATTTTTATTATTGTTATGGAGGCACTTAATTGTATGTTAGCAATGAAATTCAGGGATAAAACAATATCTTACCATCCTAAGTGTACCCATCAACAAATATCCTCCCTTTTTTTGCTGATGATATTGTGATATTTACAAAGCCAAATGAACGTTCTATAGGTGGCATCTTGCAGTGTCTTCACTCATTTTTTCTAGCTACTGGTCTTAAGATAAATCATTCAAAATCTCACATTCTTTTTTCTGGAATTAGTATGAGTGAAAAAGACCGGCTCTTGTCTTTTTTTGGTCTGCAGTCAATGGATAATACAATGACATATCTTGGACTTCCTCTTTGTACTTCAAGAGTTACCAAGGCTCACTGCATTACACTGTATAACAAAATCACCTCTAAGCTTAATTCTTGGACTTCCAGGTTGCTATCCATGGCTGGTAGATTGGTTTTAGTTAAGTCTGTTTGTTTTTCCATAACTATGTATTGGGCAAGAACTTTCATTCTTCCCACTCAACTTCTTGCAATGATAAGAAATGCCATGCTTAGATTCCTCTGGACTGGATCAATACATAATAGGAAGATTATTCCAATGTCTTTCTCTTCCATAGAAAAGCACTTATCTTTGGTGGCCTAGGTGTCATCAATATCACAGCTTGGAACAAGGCAGCGATCAGTGCTCACCTGGATGCGTTGATGAACAAGAAGGATAGTCTCTGGGTGAAATGGGTCTGGAGATATCGTATAAAGACTGAGAAATTCTAGTCTACGAAAGTTGCCCAAAACTCGAGCTGGATATGGAGGAAATTACTTGGTATCAGAGGATCTCTTCTACCTTTTGCTAGGTATTCGATTTCCCCTGGTTGTAATGTAAAATTTTGGACGGATCCTTGGATTGATGATGGTTTGGTGCTTACTTCAAAATTGAGTCATCATGATCGTCTGCAGTCCCAAATTCATGGGAATGCTAGTGCAGTGGGGTACATTGTTGATGGGAAGCTGACCACTCCCATTTCAAGTAATCAGTTTGTCAATGCATTGTGGAGGAGCTTTCGTGACTACGTGATCCCTACCGGTCACGTCTCTGCTTTGCAATGGAAGGGAAGACCACACAGAATTGGATGGGTTTACAATCTTCTACAACATATTGATTCTCTTCCTATTTTTCTTTGGAAAAGGGTCTGTTGGAACACTATTTCTATGCCAAAAGATAATCTTATGTTTTGGCGAATAATACACAAGGTTGTTCTTACCAGAGACAAGTTAACTTCAGTTGGAATGGTAATTGATAATCGCTGCTTATTCTGTAGCATGCTTCCTAAAACTGTTGATCACCTATTTTTTGAGTGTTTTTTCTTTTCTGGAATGGTGAGTACTCTGTTCTATAAGATTGGCATGGCAAGCTATGCTGGTACCTCTATAGATTTATGGGATGAATTAAAGACTGCTGCGAGAAGAAGGAATGGGAAAAGAGATATTACTTTCTTTGTGCTTAAAATTTACTTCAGAACAGTTTGGCTAGAACGCAATGCTAGATGTTTCAACTCTATTGCTGCTACTGCTCCTGAATTTTGGTTCAAATTAATGACTAAGATTGAAACAGGGATAGGCTTCTCATGTCATGGTTTCTCCCCGCATAGTCGTGGTTTTTGGAATTGACTTGGAAGCGTTTTGGTATTGTTTTCTTCAGTATTTATGTGGCGGCTTCTTTACATTTGCTTGGTAGATTTTTCTCTCTTCTTTGAGTTTCTTTAGTGTGTTTTTGCCTTCTTTTGTAATTACCTCATTCTGGATATGTGCTGTGACAAAAGTTTGTTTTTGTCACCTTCTCTCTGTACTTTTCTTTGTTTAATAAAAACTGGTAGGGGTCCAGTTAACCTCACTTGCATTTCAAAAAAAAAACATTTATATATAAGTAATAGCTTATATACATACATGTATCTAAAAACATATATTTGCATATCGGATGAGCTAACATGTCTGTTACGATGTAAATCCCAACATCTATACACGGACATGTTATATCTTACACGGGTTGACATGCGACATATGCACAATCACATATGTGTGTGTATGGCACACACACATGCGTGTGTGTATTAATATATAAATTAAATAAAATCATATATAATTTATAAATTTAAATAAAATAAAAGATTTTATTTAAATAATATTTAGAAATGTTCTAAATGAATTATATTTCATAGGCCCAATATAAATCCGATAAGGAATTTTTTGTGAAATTCACCCATAACTTCCACTGCGGGCTGGCCCAGTTCCAACATTTCATACGTATATAATCAACATTCATAAGTTTATACCAATATTCTTTATACTCAACGAGAATTCTTAGTTGCTACCCTACAAGCGTCCATAACTATTTTATTCATAGCCTAAACATTTTTTGCATCTTACCTAGGCGGACATCCTTATCTACTATATATCAAAATTGGGCTTGGATTTCACTACCCTTTATAAAACTGAAGCTTCACAATCATGAATTACCTAATCCAAAACCTTTATATTTGAAAATATAAATTAGAAACATTTTTCAAAAATTACGTGGTTTCAAAAAGGAACCATGAAATATTTTCCTATTCTAACCAACTTTCCATTTCCAAGGACTTTCTATAACATAAATTTACCTCTTCTAAAAGTAGAATATTGATCCTAAACATTTATCACATTTAAACTCAATTGTCATGCCAAACCATTTTTTTCCAAAACATCTTCTATAATTTTAAACAATGAAAAGTAGAGTAGACAAAGATAACTTCCATTATATCATTTTCTACCACTCATGCTATTTCCGCTTTCAACCTTAGCAGATATTCTAATATCACATAAGAAGTACTTTTAAAAGATTTGCACAATTATTGCACATAAATCTTTGGAAACTACCAACTTCTACTATCATATTCCTATTATTTTCTCCTATGTTACTTCTAAATAGATTACAAATCCTATTTTTACATAAATTCCTAATGTTATTTCTATCTAAATTTGTCGATATTGACTCATTGCACTGCATTTTCCTATTGCTATAGTCGTTGGGCTTTTAATCATTAACATAAAAGGAGACATGTATGAATCTATTTCAGTTGTAATTCTCCGTATTTCTTTTATACGGGAATATTCCAACTATCTTAATTATTGAGTGTTCTTACCCTTCTATTCACTTCACCTGTAACAACCCAGGGTTTTGCACAGATTTATTATCGTCATTAGACGATTAAATCGTTTGTCAACTTGCTATTGGAATTTGAATCAAATTGAAATTCTTTTTAAATCTGTAAAATTGTTATGCGGGCTTAAAAATTTAGTTTGGCCCATATCTTCAATTGGTTGCTTTATGCAGTGTCAACTATCGAAGAAAATACCTGCCCCTTTCATTCTTTTTCGTTTTAACCCTAAACAAAAGAAAGAAAAAAAAGAAAAAATGGCGGCCACGATTTCTTCGTTCGTTCGTTTTTCAAATGAGGGCTTGCTCGTTCGTTCCCTTCGACGAAGACTTGGGGGCTTTTTGATTTTCATAGGCTTTAGCTTCACTGCCTCGTCGAAGAAGGTGAGTTCTACTCACATCTAACTTCTACTCAAGTGAAATTAAGGTTTGAGCCCCTTGTTTTTGTTCGTCTGAGTTTAATTGAATGTGTCAACTAGTTACTCTTGGGACTTGATTCAATGCTTTCGAATTTTGGTGATATCCATTTAATCGTATTCGTTACTTGAATATTCTCAACATTTGATTTTTCTGATTTGGTCTCTGTGATTTCGTCCATGTGAAACGATTTCTGGAATTCATTCGAATTGGTATATTTTGTGCTTTGTAGTTTTATAGTCTTGGTTTCGTGAATTTATGATTGACTTCGACTTCAACTTGATTTTGAGATGGAAAGAATAAGTGTTGATTTTGCTCGACTTTACTAATGTGATATTTCTCATGATTTCGATTTCTGTTGATCCTCGGCCCTAAAACTTGGTATTAGTTGTGTCCTTATATTATCTACTGTGAGAAATAAAAATGACTTCGGCAATAGACTCGAACTACTGACTTCGGTCATAATTAGTTATGCCTGTGGTGTATTTGACTTATATCATATTTATACATGGTTTTGACTTTCTGGCATTTTAACATGATTTTGTTATAATTGTCAACTCGAGTGCTTGCTGGTCTAGTTCTCGTTCCTTCAAGACAGTTTGCCTTCGAATTTGACTGTCTTGTTGAGTTCACTCGTGATTGCACTCGAATTTGTTATTTGACTCCTGTATAGTCTGCAATATTTTGTTCCACTGGTGCCCGTATCTTGTATACGTGAAGCAGTGCATTTGTTTGAATATTGAGTTGCATTTGTTTCTTTTGATTTTGGGTCGAGACTGCATTGAGTTACATCTGTGCATCCATTTGTTTGTTTGTATGTATCACTTGGCTTCGAGTTACTGCTGCATTTGATCCAGTAATTCATGTTGTTTTGTGTTTTGCTGTCACTTGAGACTGTATAGTCAATGTTGCATTGTTGAGATTGGGTTGTCATTGTAGTGCTTTTGGTCACTGCACATGTACCATTCGAGATGCGATGTAAGTTCTCACTACGTACATCCTTTATATGCACACTCATTCATATTTGTAACGACCCCGAATTTTATAGATATTCAAGTTAATAATTAAATAAATTTTTGGATAAAGATAGTAAAATAAATCGATAAAATGGAGCGAGTTTCCCCGGATTCAAGTATATTCTGTATGAATCATTTCAATTTAAAATATTGTAAATATATATATGTATATTGAATTCGAGTTTAAATCTAAGTTTAAAATGGTTTAATAATAATAAATAATAATAGATATTAAGTTATAAATAGAATCGAAAATATATAAGATAAATTATATAGTATAAAATAGAAAGTAAACAATAAAAAAAAAATTGATAAGTAATATATCTACAAGTTTGCAAAATAAACCAAGTAAATAAAATACATTTACATATAAACACTTAGAAAAGAAAAGAAAACAAGTATAATAAAATATGTTTGTACATAATAAAAATACAAGACAAATACCATTTATCAGCCAAAACAAAATGATAATGTCTTTGGCCACTAAAATAATATCTTCTCAGCCGAAATCAAGTTAGCTTGTAAAAGAAGAACAAAGTTAAAATAAAATATGTAAGTATGTAGACAAAGAAGTACATTAGCATTTAATGTTTCCCACCCTAGCACAAAACAAAGCCTGCTCGAAATACTTTCAGCCCCCAAAGAAACTAAAAATCTCTGAAAATTTGTACAAAGTGTACACTGTTTTGCCTAAAGAAATGATACCCTGTAACTTGTTTTAAAATCATCAACCTGTGAACTATTTTCCCATACCAGTTTCATTTTCAGTTCGAACTAAACAAAAGTAAGATAAAACTCCATTTGAAACTTAAACAAAGATTCAACAACCATCAGCAACTCAACAAAACAGAGATCAAGAGGAGCTTCTGTTAGAAAATCCAAAACTGTTTTCAAAAGCCTGTTTCAAGTTTTTAAAGTAAAGGCTCTGTTCTCATTTGTTTCAGGTGAGCAACTCCTTGTTTTTAGAAGCTTAACTTGTTTTCTTGATGCTTGTGAGAAATTTTCCCTTTTAAAAACCTGATTTGGTTGATACATTGTGATGTTATGCTAATTATTTGATTGTGTGATGATAATTGCAATGCATGTCTGGAAAACAGGCAAACTTGCCTCTGTTTATACTTTCCAGGTTTACAGGGTTTAAAAACCTATTCAAAAATTTATATCACCCAAAAGAATTAATGATAGGCTTTGATTTTTAAACAAAATAAGTTAGTTGAACTTAAACCATAGCCCAGAAATGGTTTTAAGCTTGAAAATGAAACACTTGACTCTATAAACTTGGTTTCAAGAAAAAGGAAGAAGTCATATGATAAATTCGAGTGTTTCAAATCATTGATTTGATTATATAACCTGAATAAACACACAAAGAGATGATTTTTAAAATTAATATGGTGATTTTTATTTGAGTGTTTCGAGAGCAGTTCACAGTTGAACAAATTTTGTTCTTTTTCCATTTGCTCATGATCGATTAAATAATTGCTAATGAAAATTGGTGTGAAGCTAGTATGTTGATCCATGATCTCAGGAAAATTGTCGAAGAAATTTTCTATTGCGTAAATTTGTAGGACGAGGTAGATTTAGGGTTTTAAAACTTCGTTTTGGTCGAAGTTTTTGTGAGCTACGTATGGCGTCGATCTGTCACCGAAGGTGATCGGACCAAGGCGAGAGGGTGCGTGGGTCTCTGGCGTGTTCGTAGACGAAATTGCAGGGTGGTTGACGAACTTGGGCATCGTCGGCGAATTGTTTTTCTGGTCTAAATTGTTTCCAGGGAGGAGCAGTTGTGCTCGATCTCGTCCCAGGTGATGTTCGATGGTGTTGAGTACTGGGGATGGTCAGAGAGATCACCAGCGGCTTGTAGGAAGTATCGAGGTTGGTCGGAAGGCGTTGGACTATCGGTGCATGTGCACGGTGCACGTTTGTGTGCCTGGGGATTTTTGATGATGGGAAGATGAAGTTGAGCTCGTGAATTCTGGGAGTCGTCTCGGGTTTGTGCTCGAGTTATTCGCGTGAGTGTGTGTCTCGGGTTTAACTTCGGGAAGATGGGTTTCTGGCTCGAGAGAATGGCGTGGTAGCTTGGGTTTGTTTTGAGTGCGTACGAAAATGACTGGGAGCAGTTTTGGCATAACAAAACAAAGTTAAAAATATTTAACAAAATAAAGGAATAGGATTTCACAAAAGTTTTTAAGTTTAAAAACAAGGAAGAAACAAGTTTTGAAGATATGGGAACTAATTAGTTTCTCTAATTGATATTTAACAAAGTTAAAATATATTCATAGTTAATAGATTTTAAAAAAATTGTTTGATTCAAACTTAAAGTTAATTACTCTAATATAATTAAAGGGTGATTTATGTGGGTAATAAATTTAAGATTAATTAAAGGTTAATTAATTAATAATTGAGATTTATTAATTAATGATTAAGGAATAATAAATGGTTAATTAATAAATGATTAAAGAATAATTAATCAAAATGTTTTGTAATTTATTAATGTTAATTAACCAAGATTTGTAGTTTATTCATAAGTAATTAATCTGATTTAGATAAATTAGATATTAATTGATCTTACTCATGGATATTTGGATTCTATTGGATGATTTGATTGTTTGATATCCCTGATATATGATGCTTTGTGATACATCCAGATTTGTGTTGTGATCTGTAATGAATGTAATTGATTATCTGCGATATATATATCTGTGATTTCTGTTTCTGTGATATATTACTATGTGAATATGAAACCCTTGACCCGTAAACGACACTTGAATTTCGATGCGACAGGGAGTCGGATTCCAGTTGGTTATCCGAAACCCACATCGAATTGTAATGATGAATCGTTGTGACTGATAAATTTACTTTATCTACGAATCTGTGAATGAAGATAAGCGTTATGGGTTATACCGCTTATCGATATATCTGGGATGATTGATGTTGCACTATTGTGTGTAAAACCCCTGGACTACACTTTTACACACACAAATACGGATTTCACGTGGAAATCGGTTAAATCACAGATAAATTAAATTTGATGTTTTTGAAATGGAAATTTTAATTTCAATTGATTTTGAAATTAGAAATTTGGGTTTAATATGAAAAGCTTTTGAAATAGGATTTCAAAGATAAAAGTTATTTTGAATAACTTAATCGAGTTTTGAAAATTTAAATAATTTGATTTAAATTTGAATTCAAGTTTGAAATTGAATTCTATGATTTGAAACTAGGGATATAAAAGGTTGTACAAGTTATATATGGGTTAAACCATTTTTGATTTCGAAATTTGAATTTAATTCAAGGGTTTTAACTCGTCTAAATATAACTGGATTTTTATGAAACGAAACTATTTGTTTTCAAATAGTAAAAGCTTTCACATAAGTAATGAACTTCCAAATTTGTGTTGAAAGAATTTCAAGTTTGAAATAGAATTGAAATGTTTTGAAAACTATGAAATGAGTCTTTGATTTCAAAGACCGGATGAATTAATTTAACTTGAAATGGAATTGTTTTGAAAGGCTATGAATGAATCTTGGAAACGAGTTTTGAAAGCTATAAGTTAAATCTTGATTTAAAGATTTAACGAGTTAATTCAATTGAATTGGAAATCGATTTGAATTGTATGAATGAATCTTTGTGAACGGGGTAAACTTTGTGAATTGAATCTTTTTGTTTAAAAGATTAAAAGTGTGGAAATCGTTAAACCATTGAAGGTTTTTGAAATAAATCTTTTATTTAAAAGATTGGAAATGGTAATTTGTTTTACCATTCGAATGAAAAGTTTTAAGCTTTAAGCTGTGATTTAACTGAGACCCCAGTATCCATATGATTTTTTAATTGCGCTCGTTATTCGGTTTAGCCGGGAGAGGACCTTTGTGTCATATAACCCATTCCGAATAATGATACGACGTATATGGATAGCATTTGAAGACCGGTGTTGAAGACCGGATATTTTTGAAAACGGAAGGATTACCGTCGAGTTACTCTGCATCGGTTGATCCCCGATATAGAGGTTTTATCATCCTTAGTGACGGGAAGTCCGGACGTGATTGGAAATTATCCGGAATTGCAAGGGCTTCGTGAGAAGTGCCTTCGGTTCTGTTCGATCCCGGAACAGACTTGTATGGATGTGTGTCTGACATTACACTTTGAGATGTAAAGCTAGTTTCTATCAAATACATTTCTGTTGGTGGCGGAGAATTTCTTCTCTTAGCTTAACACCCTTCTTTGAGACGTACGAGCTCAGAGGTTATGTAGTTGATGGTTACTAGTGATACATTCCCAATTTGGTAATGTGGCATACGAAGTGCTGTTGATCATTTGTTGATCGAAGCGTGGCTTTGTGAAAAAGCGTGGCTTTGTGGACGAGACTTCGTCGAGCCTCACAACCCGGTAATGGTCGAAACAGGAATGTTGCGGCAAAGGTTTGTAGGGGTAGCGCCCCTAGGGTATGTCATTTCCTTCTGGATAAAGGGTGGTATCATGGTATGGAGCCCAGATACTTAACTCGTGTGGACACGGTAATTTATTACTGTATGATGTTGCTTTGTTGGTTTTCGGGATCCCGGGATAAAGGTCGGTAACGACCGGGGGATGACATGACTCGTGTGTTAGTTACCTAGTTACAGCTCGGTTAGAGCGTGAGGTAGCGTCGGCCTTTTGTTTGCAGAGATCCGGTTAGGATCCGGGGCGTCTTTCCAGAGGCGTTTCTATTTCGGTAAGGAAGTTCCTTAGCCTGATCATTTGTTGGAAATCCAAAGAAACAATACGAACCCTGTACGGTTTTAGTTGTATTACCTGCTATGGAATGTGGCGGTAACCTGCTATTGAACGTAATAGCTATAGTAGGCATACAATAATGTTGTATGCTGGCTAAGATTAATATTATATTTTCGAAATGGTTTTCGACACTATGCACTAATGATAATAATATCGAATGATTTTGCGTAGTAAGCATTTTTGACTATCATAAGAAGAAATCTCCTCCAATTCTGCGATTGCATTGTGTGTGTGGTGGGAGGTCTTATGGTAGTTTCATTTTTTCGAAAAGCATTGCGGGTTTCAATGTTAAAAGCCTTTTGTGTTTGTTTTAAAGATAAACTGTTTTCGTTGCTCACACCAGTCCCATGACTGATCCGGAGTTTATTGTTTCCTTCCTAAACTCTGGGTGCCCACTATTTTCCACACGGGCAGTCTAGAGTTGGGTTTTTCAGATATTCAGGTTGAGTAGATTATCTGGAGCTGGTTCAGTTCTTGGAGTTCATGGACTGACGTTGCTTATCTTGGAGCATTCTATTGGAGATTATCCACTGCTGTTGTTATCTTTTCTTTTCCGCTGCTATTTCTTGTATCATATCTCTGATGTATATTGATATTCATTGTATCACTCTGTTGTATCAGATATTATATATCAATGTATTATTTTTTTTTCCGCTGTGTTATTTACTTAATTGTGTTATAGCTCCGGCGAATCGGATTTGAACGGTCGAATCTGCGGCATTCTAGTACAATGTGAAGTACGGATGTCGATTTTCGAGCGCGAAAAACCCGAGTCGTTACATGTGGTATCAGAGCTAAGGTTGAACTTTAGCTCAGGAGTATAACACGTTAAGTAGCTCATTAGAGATAGAGTGAAGTAAACTCTAGAATGAGTAATCTCTAAGATATCCGTCTGAACGTCTCAGTAAATTCTCTTGCTATCCACTGATAGTAAGTATGAGTGTAAGAAGAGGATGAGATAGAGGACAGGGGAATACGACTATAAATGGTCAATACCCTATAACAATAAGGAAATAATCCTTTCTCTATCAATCTATTTTGTTCGTCATCTTTTCTCAATTCTTTGATAGTTTCTGGTAGATCCAGAAAGAAGATTCGATATATATTAATATGGGACGTAAACTCCGAATTGACCAAAATTGTTTGTATGGATGTATTGGTTGCTTTGATTGCTATGATTGATAGGTATAATTTAGTTTCTAAACTAAAAGTTTTGAAATTGTATCCATACATCTATCTATTCTTTGGGTCCGGATATGTTCTACGAATGGTTAGTTACCCTTTCGAACTAACCAATGCCCCTGTATATCTCGTAGATCTGGATAACCCGAGTATCTTGTGAAGTGTTAAAACAGATTCGTTCTCGTATCTGTTATTGATATTCTGATTTGGTGAGCCAAATGCAGAATAAATGTTCAGTTGATTTGATGAAATATTCTTCATCTATCCTTTTGTCTCCTTGGTAATTTCGAGGACGAAATTCTTTTAAGGGGGGAAGTCTGTAACGACCCCGAATTTTATAGATATTCAAGTTAATAATTAAATAAATTTTTGGATAAAGATAGTAAAATAAATCGATAAAATGGAGCGAGTTTCCCCGGATTCAAGTATATTCTGTATGAATCATTTCAATTTAAAATATTGTAAATATATATATGTATATTGAATTCGAGTTTAAATCTAAGTTTAAAATGGTTTAATAATAATAAATAATAATAGATATTAAGTTATAAATAGAATCGAAAATATATAAGATAAATTATATAGTATAAAATAGAAAGTAAACAATAAAAAAAAAATTTGATAAGTAATATATCTACAAGTTTGCAAAATAAACCAAGTAAATAAAATACATTTACATATAAACACTTAGAAAAGAAAAGAAAACAAGTATAATAAAATATGTTTGTACATAATAAAAATACAAGACAAATACCATATATCAGCCAAAACAAAATGATAATGTCTTTGGCCACTAAAATAATATCTTCTCAGCCGAAATCAAGTTAGCTTGTAAAAGAAGAACAAAGTTAAAATAAAATATGTAAGTATGTAGACAAAGAAGTACATTAGCATTTAATGTTTCCCACCCTAGCACAAAACAAAGCCTGCTCGAAATACTTTCAGCCCCCAAAGAAACTAAAAATCTCTGAAAATTTGTACAAAGTGTACACTGTTTTGCCTAAAGAAATGATACCCTGTAACTTGTTTTAAAATCATCAACCTGTGAACTATTTTCCCATACCAGTTTCATTTTCAGTTCGAACTAAACAAAAGTAAGATAAAACTCCATTTGAAACTTAAACAAAGATTCAACAACCATCAGCAACTCAACAAAACAGAGATCAAGAGGAGCTTCTGTTAGAAAATCCAAAACTGTTTTCAAAAGCCTGTTTCAAGTTTTTAAAGTAAAGGCTCTGTTCTCATTTGTTTCAGGTGAGCAACTCCTTGTTTTTAGAAGCTTAACTTGTTTTCTTGATGCTTGTGAGAAATTTTCCCTTTTAAAAACCTGATTTGGTTGATACATTGTGATGTTATGCTAATTATTTGATTGTGTGATGATAATTGCAATGCATGTCTGGAAAACAGGCAAACTTGCCTCTGTTTATACTTTCCAGGTTTACAGGGTTTAAAAACCTATTCAAAAATTTATATCACCCAAAAGAATTAATGATAGGCTTTGATTTTTAAACAAAATAAGTTAGTTGAACTTAAACCATAGCCCAGAAATGGTTTTAAGCTTGAAAATGAAACACTTGACTCTGTAAACTTGGTTTCAAGAAAAAGGAAGAAGTCATATGATAAATTCGAGTGTTTCAAATCATTGATTTGATTATATAACCTGAATAAACACACAAAGAGATGATTTTTAAAATTAATATGGTGATTTTTATTTGAGTGTTTCGAGAGCAGTTCACAGTTGAACAAATTTTGTTCTTTTTCCATTTGCTCATGATCGATTAAATAATTGCTAATGAAAATTGGTGTGAAGCTAGTATGTTGATCCATGATCTCAGGAAAATTGTCGAAGAAATTTTCTATTGCGTAAATTTGTGGGACGAGGTAGATTTAGGGTTTTAAAACTTCGTTTTGGTCGAAGTTTTTGTGAGCTACGTATGGCGTCGATCTGTCACCGAAGGTGATCGGACCAAGGCGAGAGGGTGCGTGGGTCTCTGGCGTGTTCGTAGACGAAATTGCAGGGTGGTTGACGAACTTGGGCATCGTCGGCGAATTGTTTTTCTGGTCTAAATTGTTTCCAGGGAGGAGCAGTTGTGCTCGATCTCGTCCCAGGTGATGTTCGATGGTGTTGAGTACTGGGGATGGTCAGAGAGATCACCAGCGGCTTGTAGGAAGTATCGAGGTTGGTCGGAAGGCGTTGGACTATCGGTGCATGTGCACGGTGCACGTTTGTGTGCCTGGGGATTTTTGATGATGGGAAGATGAAGTTGAGCTCGTGAATTCTGGGAGTCGTCTCGGGTTTGTGCTCGAGTTATTCGCGTGAGTGTGTGTCTCGGGTTTAACTTCGGGAAGATGGGTTTCTGGCTCGAGAGAATGGCGTGGTAGCTTGGGTTTGTTTTGAGTGCGTACGAAAATGACTGGGAGCAGTTTTGGCATAACAAAACAAAGTTAAAAATATTTAACAAAATAAAGGAATAGGATTTCACAAAAGTTTTTAAGTTTAAAAACAAGGAAGAAACAAGTTTTGAAGATATGGGAACTAATTAGTTTCTCTAATTGATATTTAACAAAGTTAAAATATATTCATAGTTAATAGATTTTAAAAAAATTGTTTGATTCAAACTTAAAGTTAATTACTCTAATATAATTAAAGGGTGATTTATGTGGGTAATAAATTTAAGATTAATTAAAGGTTAATTAATTAATAATTGAGATTTATTAATTAATGATTAAGGAATAATAAATGGTTAATTAATAAATGATTAAAGAATAATTAATCAAAATGTTTTGTAATTTATTAATGTTAATTAACCAAGATTTGTAGTTTATTCATAAGTAATTAATCTGATTTAGATAAATTAGATATTAATTGATCTTACTCATGGATATTTGGATTCTATTGGATGATTTGATTGTTTGATATCCCTGATATATGATGCTTTGTGATACATCCAGATTTGTGTTGTGATCTGTAATGAATGTAATTGATTATCTGCGATATATATATCTGTGATTTCTGTTTCTGTGATATATTACTATGTGAATATGAAACCCTTGACCCGTAAACGACACTTGAATTTCGATGCGACAGGGAGTCGGATTCCAGTTGGTTATCCGAAACCCACATCGAATTGTAATGATGAATCGTTGTGACTGATAAATTTACTTTATCTACGAATCTGTGAATGAAGATAAGCGTTATGGGTTATACCGCTTATCGATATATCTGGGATGATTGATGTTGCACTATTGTGTGTAAAACCCCTGGACTACACTTTTACACACACAAATACGGATTTCACGTGGAAATCGGTTAAATCACAGATAAATTAAATTTGATGTTTTTGAAATGGAAATTTTAATTTCAATTGATTTTGAAATTAGAAATTTGGGTTTAATATGAAAAGCTTTTGAAATAGGATTTCAAAGATAAAAGTTATTTTGAATAACTTAATCGAGTTTTGAAAATTTAAATAATTTGATTTAAATTTGAATTCAAGTTTGAAATTGAATTCTATGATTTGAAACTAGGGATATAAAAGGTTGTACAAGTTATATATGGGTTAAACCATTTTTGATTTCGAAATTTGAATTTAATTCAAGGGTTTTAACTCGTGTAAATATAACTGGATTTTTATGAAATGAAACTATTTGTTTTCAAATAGTAAAAGCTTTCACATAAGTAATGAACTTCCAAATTTGTGTTGAAAGAATTTCAAGTTTGAAATAGAATTGAAATGTTTTGAAAACTATGAAATGAGTCTTTGATTTCAAAGACCGGATGAATTAATTTAACTTGAAATGGAATTGTTTTGAAAGGCTATGAATGAATCTTGGAAACGAGTTTTGAAAGCTATAAGTTAAATCTTGATTTAAAGATTTAACGAGTTAATTCAATTGAATTGGAAATCGATTTGAATTGTATGAATGAATCTTTGTGAACGGGGTAAACTTTGTGAATTGAATCTTTTTGTTTAAAAGATTAAAAGTGTGGAAATCGTTAAACCATTGAAGGTTTTTGAAATAAATCTTTTATTTAAAAGATTGGAAATGGTAATTTGTTTTACCATTCGAATGAAAAGTTTTAAGCTTTAAGCTGTGATTTAACTGAGACCCCAGTATCCATATGATTTTTTAATTGCGCTCGTTATTCGGTTTAGCCGGGAGAGGACCTTTGTGTCATATAACCCATTCCGAATAATGATACGACGTATATGGATAGCATTTGAAGACCGGTGTTGAAGACCGGATATTTTTGAAAACGGAAGGATTACCGTCGAGTTACTCTGCATCGGTTGATCCCCGATATAGAGGTTTTATCATCCTTAGTGACGGGAAGTCCGGACGTGATTGGAAATTATCCGGAATTGCAAGGGCTTCGTGAGAAGTGCCTTCGGTTCTGTTCGATCTCGGAATAGACTTGTATGGATGTGTGTCTGACATTACACTTTGAGATGTAAAGCTGGTTTCTATCAAATACATTTCTGTTGGTGGCGGAGAATTTATTCTCTTAGCTTAACACCCTTCTCTGAGACGTACGAGCTCAGAGGTTATGTAGTTGATGGTTACTAGTGATACATTCCCAATTTGGTAATGTGGCATACGAAGTGCTGCTGATCATTTGTTGATCGAAGCGTGGCTTTGTGAAAAAGCGTGGCTTTGTGGACGAGACTTCGTCGAGCCTCACAACCCGGTAATGGTCGAAACAGGAATGTTGCGGCAAAGGTTTGTAGGGGTAGCGCCCCTAGGGTATGTCATTTCCTTCTGGATAAAGGGTGGTATCATGGTATGGAGCCCAGATACTTAACTCGTGTGGACACGGTAATTTATTACTGTATGATGTTGCTTTGTTGGTTTTCGGGATCCCGGGATAAAGGTCGGTAACGACCGGGGGATGACATGACTCGTGTGTTAGTTACCTAGTTACAGCTCGGTTAGAGCGTGAGGTAGCGTCGGCCTTTTGTTTGCAGAGATCCGGTTAGGATCCGGGGCGTCTTTCCAGAGGCGTTTCTATTTCGGTAAGGAAGTTCCTTAGCCTGATCATTTGTTGGAAATCCAAAGAAACAATACGAACCCTGTACGGTTTTAGTTGTATTACCTGCTATGGAATGTGGCGGTAACCTGCTATTGAACGTAATAGCTATAGTAGGCATACAATAATGTTGTATGCTGGCTAAGATTAATATTATATTTTCGAAATGGTTTTCGACACTATGCACTAATGATAATAATATCGAATGATTTTGCGTAGTAAGCATTTTTGACTATCATAAGAAGAAATCTCCTCCAATTCTGCGATTGCATTGTGTGTGTGGTGGGAGGTCTTATGGTAGTTTCATTTTTTCGAAAAGCATTGCGGGTTTCAATGTTAAAAGCCTTTTGTGTTTGTTTTAAAGATAAACTGTTTTCGTTGCTCACACCAGTCCTATGACTGATCCGGAGTTTATTGTTTCCTTCCTAAACTCTGGGTGCCCACTATTTTCCACACGGGCAGTCTAGAGTTGGGTTTTTCAGATATTCAGGTTGAGTAGATTATCTGGAGCTGGTTCAGTTCTTGGAGTTCATGGACTGACGTTGCTTATCTTGGAGCATTCTATTGGAGATTATCCACTGCTGTTGTTATCTTTTCTTTTCCGCTGCTATTTCTTGTATCATATCTCTGATGTATATTGATATTCATTGTATCACTCTGTTGTATCAGATATTATATATCAATGTATTTTTATTTTTTTCCGCTGTGTTATTTACTTAATTGTGTTATAGCTCCGGCGAATCGGATTTGAACGGTCGAATCTGCGGCATTCTAGTACAATGTGAAGTACGGATGTCGATTTTCGAGCGCGAAAAACCCGAGTCGTTACAATATTGTTCTTTATGTATCACTGCATATTTTGTTTTCTATGTTATCGAGTTGCTTTATATGACTGCACTTGATTTCAGTGTGGTCTTGACTTTGCACATACACTTCTTGTAGTATAGTGTTGCAATTATTTACTGGTGTTGTCCAGTTGAGGTCGGCACTTGCGTTGTCGTTGCTTGACTGTTTAGTCTTTTGTGGCTATTTGTTTGTTTCAACTACAGTTGGATTTGACTTGTATACTGCACTGTCTTGAGTCTTGTGGTCTTTTGACCTGTTCCATGGAGTCAGTAGTATTGGTCTAGATCATTTTCTATCTTCACCATTGATTGTGTAGTCTGCACCTTTCTGTATATGCCAGAAACACTTTTGTATTTGAAACTTGAACATGATTTGTTCTCGAGTAATCATGTTGCATTTGGAACTTTGAGCTGTTATGGATTTGAGTTCATCCTGGTTTGCATTGTGTATTTCAGTGTGCTTCGGCAACACTGTATCTTGTGCATTTCTGCACTATGTTGAGTCTGAGTTTTGTATTTTGACATTGTGCATTTCTGCACCTTGCTGAGTATGAGTATATGCACAGTTTCATACATGTGCCATTTCATTTTCTTCTCCGGTCTGTTGGCACTGTTGTATTATGATTCGTACATTGTGTTGAATCCAGTCTCAAAGACTTGGGTTCGACCTTGTACTCGGATGTAAACTTTCATTGTGTTTCACTTGCATTATTGTAGTGGCGAGGCAGTACACGCGTGCGTGTACTGCAGCCCTAGCAAAAGTGACAGATTTTATTGATATTTCGAAGGTTGAATTGTTTCGTTGGTTCAATTCAATATTTTGAAGTTGTATTTTAATTCGGTTTATTCTGATGATTTTCGTTGTTTACGCTGTTTTGTTGGATTTGGTTTCACTTTGACCTCTGTAGTTTTGATTGCTGTTAGTATTCACTATTGTGATGATTTCACATGCTGTAGTGGCGATGCAGTGCACGCGCGCGTGTACTGCAGCCACACAGAGTTTGGTTTGATTTAACCATTTTGAGATTTTCTAATTATTTATTTAATAATTGGATTTTGTTGTTAAATTGCTGTTTAGGCATTTCTGGAGTTTTCATATTATCTTCATTGATAATCGTTTTATTCATCTTGTTGATGATTTGGATTGCTGATTTGTTGTTTAACACTATTTAGTGTTATATCTGCCGTTATCCGATTCTCTTATCGAGAAGTTGGATATACGAGATTTCTGTGACTGTCGTCTATTTAATATTTGATTATTATTGCTTCTGTGCATTAATAACTGAGTTTGAATTAGACTGACCCGTGTATTATTTTCTTTTGAATTAAATACTCGGGTCAGACCCGAGTTATTTCAGGTTGTAGATATCTTGCTTTGGGTTGCTGTTTGAGCTATGAAGACTTTTCATATCTTTTGAAGTGATCTTCGTCTTTTTGTAGTAGACAGTGTATCTGTTTTAGGTTGATATGTATTCATGTATATTAGTCGATAATGTACTTGTATATATAACTTCCAGAGTCGACAGTTGTAGTTGTATCACATGTATCGTGTCAAATGTATTGTAACTGACATCAGTTATATATATATATATATGAGACTTTTGTTTTATCTGTGTTCCGTAATTATATTATCTGTGTTATTATTATATATATTTTGTCCTAAACTAATATAGCCACTGTGTAGTAGCTTTGGGTTTGTATCGGTATGTCAGATTTCCTCCCGAAATAAAAATGCATGTTATTCTATCTGACATATCGGTGCTCGCACAAAGCAATTACATGGATGGTCGCTCCTCAACTGCCTTATTCTCCGTGCTAGTTGACAACATTACACCGTAGTGTTCTTGGCTAGCGTGGGTATAGAGGTGGGGCATCACAGCTTGGTATCAGAGCCTGGGGTTTAGGACAAATATAAAACATAACTTAGATGGAGCATGTGTTACAACTATTTGTCGATGTTTTATCTCACATCTTTGTCTATGATTATCTTTGATTGTTAGGTATGAATTCCTAACGCTTATTCATGTGCATTTGATTTTGATTTGGATTAGTTTTGTGAATATTCCAATTTTTAGTGTTTTGGGTTCAAATTTTTAAAGATCCTAACTTTGATGTTCGAGCATGTTTTTAGTGATGCATCGATGAGCCAATAGGACCGGGTAGCCGATGGGCGTAATCCCCAAGCGTCCGTGCTTGACCGGTTGCAAATTGAGTGAGAGATTGCACTTTTATTAAATATGGTAGGAATTGCAGAATTTGCAGTTCGGTCAGCCGACCTGCTCCTATTTCCCTGTTTGCCTATTTATGCTCATTTTGTTTTGTTTTTCCAATTGTTAATCGATTCTTCTTATTCGATTAGTTGTTATCACCTTTGTCAACTATGATAACTTCTATTTTTGGAATTTTTGGGTATTTCCACTTTGATGGATTTGATATCGATTTCCTTGGAATCGAATTCTTTGGATTTTATTCACGTCTTCGAATGTGAATTTTAGTGAATTGATTTGTTTCTACAATCATTTTTGTGATTTGTCACTTTAAAAATATAAAGGTTTCAATACTAGTAGTAAATATCAAAACTCTTTCATCAAAGCGATTTCAACACTATTTTATTACAAAACTCTTCTTCCTAAACCGATTTCCAATCTATTAGTATATACAAGCCTTTACTTCACTCGGATGAGAAATCTAATTAAACGGCTTAGTAAAACGAGTGGTATGAAACGCTTGCGTTCACTTCGTCGGTTAATTCTTGGACTTGTTCGATTGAACCTCTTGTGACAATTTTCTAGTGAAGATCTACAGTTTGTTCGTAAATATTTAAGTTAAGAAATTGGTTATGGGACATGAAGCTAAACTCATATATTTACTAGCTTAGTGTGATTGACACTTCTTTATGATCATGACGATCATTTTTGTGATTTAGACTAGTGATTGAGCGATGTCTCTTTGTCTGCGAGGGAGACTAGACCTCGTTTGTGTGATGTTTCTACTCACATCCGTGGAGCATTCGGCTCATAGGTCTTCGGACCATTCGTCGAGCATTCGGCTCATAGGTCTTCGGACCATTCGTGGAGCATTCGGCTCATAGGTCTTCGGACCATTCGTGGAGCATTCGGCTCAGGTCTTCGGACCATTCGTGGAGCATTCGGCTCATAGGTCTTCGGACCATTCGTGGAGCATTCGACTCATAGGTCTTCGGACCTTTCGTGGAGCATTCGGCTCATGGGTCTTCGGACCATTCGTGGAGCATTCGGCTCATAGGTCTTCGGACCATTCGTGGAGCATTCGACTCATAAGTCTTCGGACCGTTCGTGGAGCATTCCGCTCATAGGTCTTCGGACCATTCGTGGAGCATTCGGCTCATAGGTCTTCGGACCATTCGTGGAGCATTCGGCTCATAGGCCTTCCCCCTTTTCGTGATTTCTGGATTTCGTGTGTTGATTTCTGGAATTTGTGCTTCACCAATTTTCGTGATTTTAATTGATAAGTTTTATCAATTTTTGTGCATTGGTGAATTTGCGTGTCATTAACTTTTTATGAATAAAAGTTTAAGGAGTTTGACATTCCTTTTTATCTTTGAGAAGATTCTTGTGACATTTTTAATGAATGAAAATTCACTGGTATTATGTTTTGATGCCAATTATTTTGATGAGATTTTGACGTATAAAAATTACTGTCGCTTTAACTTCAGTAACCGTCAATTTTAAAATGGATTTTCAAGCGGTTATCCCGCAATGCTGATTTTGTTGTCCGTTTTAACGGTATTTTGAGAAGTGCAATTTCCTTGTCGAAGATTCTATTTATGTTGCTGTTTTAATCACGTGTTTTAAAAATTGTTTCAAAATAAAAATTGTTTTCAAATTTTTTTTACAGTATACGCTTTCAAAAGAATGAGGAAGCGATTTAAACGTTTCAGCAAAATCGAGGACTATGACCCCTTTCTTTTGTTGATTCGCTTAATTCCGGACTTGTTCGTTTGAGAATGTGAAATGTTATTTTTAGAATACACAATTTTGCCCTTTCAAGGAACGATGAAGAGAATTAAACGATTTAGTAAAACTCGTGGATTATGGGACATGTGCGTTTGCTATTTCGGTTAATTCCGGACTCGTTAATTGAAATATTTGTGATTTCTGATTATCGTTTTTGATAATCGGATATTTGTGATTTCTGATTATCGTTTTTGATAATCGGATATTTGTGATTTCTGATTATCGTTTTTGATAATCGGATATTTGTGGTTTCTGATTATCAATTGTGATAATTAAATATTTGTTAATTTGATTATCGTTTGTGATAATTGAATATTTGTTGATTTGAAATTTGATTATCAGTTGTGATAATTAAATATTTGTTAATTTGATTATCGTTTGTGATAATTGAATATTTGTTGATTTGAAATTTGACTATCGTTTTTTGATAATTAAATAATTGTTGATTTGAGATTTCTGATTATCGTTTTGATGATTAGATAGTTGTTGTTTTCCAATTATCTGATTGATAACTAGATATTGGCAATTTTGCGAATTGTGATTTGTGTTTCCTAATTATCTTTGTTGATAATTAGATTTTGCTGTTTTCTAATTACCGTATCGATAATTAGATATTGCTGTTTTGAAATTTTTGTATTCTAATTATCTTATTGATAATTGAATATCGCTGATGATTGCATTTATTTAGTTTTGCTGCTTTCTTATAGTCTATTGATAGTTAGATTTTGTTGAAAATTTGTGAATCTCTTTTATTGGAATTAAAAGATTTCTTTGGCATTTGTATTCTCGACTTTTATTTTTCTAGCTTAACCAGTTTATGTTAGAAGAATAATAGTTGTTGACGACCTTA
Source organism: Allium fistulosum (assembly GCA_030737815.1). Lineage (NCBI taxonomy): Eukaryota > Viridiplantae > Streptophyta > Magnoliopsida > Asparagales > Amaryllidaceae > Allium > Allium fistulosum. The sequence goes on from CM060905.1 coordinate 95,787,872, forward strand.
ATTATGAAAATTGCAGGGACGCAATTTTTATAAGGAGGGGAGTCTGTAACAACCCAGGGTTTTGCACAGATTTATTATCGTCATTAGGCGATTAAATCGTTTGTCAACTTGCTATTGGAATTTGAATCAAATTGAAATTCTTTTTAAATCTGTAAAATTGTTATGCGGGCTTAAAAATTTAGTTTGGCCCATATCTTCAATTGGTTGCTTTATGCAGTGTTAACTATCGAAGAAAATACCCGACCCCTTTCATTCTTTTTCGTTTTAACCCTAAACAAAAGAAAGAAAAAAAAAGAAAAAATGGCGGCCACGATTTATTCGTTCGTTCGTTTTTCAAATGAGGGCTTGCTCGTTCGTTCCCTTCGACGAAGACTTGGGGGCTTTTTGATTTTCATAGGCTTTAGCTTCACTGCCTCGTCGAAGAAGGTGAGTTCTACTCACATCTAACTTCTACTCAAGTGAAATTAAGGTTTGAGACCCCTTGTTTTTGTTCGTCTGAGTTTAATTGAATGTGTCAACTAGTTACTCTTGGGACTTGATTCAATGCTTTCGAATTTTGGTGATATCCATTTAATCGTATTCGTTACTTGAATATTCTCAGCATTTGATTTTTGTGACGACCTAGGCTTTTCAACCATCCCAGCCCCGCTGTGGCTCACAGTGATACCTCGGGTTTGCTTTTACGGCCACCCTCTCAAGTCGCAACCAACCCCAAAAGGCCTTATACTACCCCCGGAGACATGTAGGGGTAAGAGTCTCCCGTTCGCCACCTAACGCAAAGCGAGAACCCCCTATCACGCTGTAATGTAGCAAATCCGATCCCTCATTAATTATTAACCATTCTTTAATTACTTTCTTTAAGTAATTAATTTTAAATCAACTATTATTAATTTATATTAATAAATTCTTAATTACCAATTAATAAATCTCTAATTACTTTATTAATTCCTTAATTAATCTTTAATCACTTGATTAATTAATTACTAATCATTTATTAAAAATCTATACTTATTTAAATAAATGATTCTTAATTCCAAATTAATTAATCCCTTAATTAATTAACTTATCATTTAATTATTTAATTAATTAACACTAAACCATGAATTAAATTATCAAATTACTCTTAATTACCTTATTAATTTAATGCCTCCTAAATCATTAAATCTCTAAATTAAAGTATTAATATTACAACTACTTTAATTATTATTTACAAAAGGCTTTGAAATCTTTTACTTTTAAATCTTTCTTATATTTCATTTCCAATTAAAGATTTAAAATAAATTTCAAATTTAACTTTAACCAAATTTAAATTAAATTTACAATTCCCTTTTTAAAACCAAATGTTAAAGAACACTTAACATTTATAAAAGAAATTTACAAGATTTTTAAATCCATCCTTTAAAATTCAACCCTTTTTTTAATTTACTTTAAACATCTTAAATTTGTTTAAATATTATAATACAAATTTATTCATTTCACATCTGGGATACAAATTTAAACTTGAACCCATATTTTAAACTTGATTTAAAACTTAGTTTAAATCCTGCCTTCAAATTTTTAAAACTCATTTAAATTTTAAAACACTGCCAGTCTTAAAACTGTAACCCAAAATTACCCGAGCCCACTCAATTTTTCCCCGAGTCAAAACCTGAAACCCCCGAGAAAACTTCAAGTCACTCACGCATTTTTCTCGAGTGCTTTTCCTCTGTTAAAACCCAAACGAAAACACCGATACACGTGATATTCATTCACGTGCACAGGCGAGTCGATCGCCTCCGATCATCAATGCCAACGCCAACATCTCGACTTTGACTGCCACTCACGATTCCGATCACCAGATCATCGTTCATTTCAAAAAATCAAATTCGAGCAATCTCGATCACAAAACTGGAAACAGCCCAAACCTGGAACAACAGACGATCATCAGAAACTACCTCGTCTGCTCGCCTCACGCCACCAGCAACATCGAGATTTTGGTCGAAGCTTCGTCTTCCTCCCAGCTATCATTTCCCAGTGACTTATGTCACTCGATTCACCAGAGATACCTTGACACCCAAAATTCTCGACTATGATAAAACTAGGTCTACAAACATAAAATGATCACCGCCGCCTTCCCAAAGATTAGAACATCTATCTGACAATTTTCCTACAATTCCTGATCATTCCACTTCCTCCCCTAGAGACCACGACCTTCCCGAACCCTTAGATCATCAGGAACTACCCAAAACCCATATTCTGTTCCAGTTCGAACTGCTCACTCAACTTAATGCTAAAAATTGTGACTTCTCTTTTAAAATTTATGATTTTAAACAAGGATCTAGATTATATGCCTGAATTAATAAAATACGAAGATCAAATTTTAACAAAACTTAAGTCTTCCAGTTCTATTTAGTTTTCCAGAGCAATTCTTATTTTATTTTAACTTGAATAAAATTTTATACTCTAATATATGATATAACAAACAATTATTGTTTATAACTTACATCATAATATTAACTAGGTCGAAAGATACAGGATTTTTAAATCAAAACTTAAACTTAAAACTGGGAACAGAGATTCTCATAAACAACAGACATGCACACCAATTCATTCAAGTACATACATGCACAGATATTTCCTTAAAAATATATTCACAGATAAGGTTATTTCAAAGATAAGCATGCAACCAGATTTCATCATTAAATTTAAAAAAAAAATTGTTACTCACCCTTTTAAAAAGCAGAGAACAGAGCTACAAATCTGAAAAGCTTTTGAATCTTTTAAAACTGGAATGCCTTAACTTCTAGACTTTGATTTGAAACTTGAATTGTTAGCTTTATAAACTTGCATGCAGACTTGATTTATTGAGATGTTGCTTAGATCAGTTGTACTGAAATGATCTTGCTTCCAGATTTGAAAGATATTGCAGGTTTGTTGTTCTCAGATTTACAAATGCAGGCTTTGGTTTTCAGATTGAAGAAATGCATTACAGATCTTTGTTTGAGGAATTTGGTTTGAGAGAAATTTAATTACTGATTTGTTTGAGGAGGATTTTAAGTTACAGATTTGGTTGAGAGGAGAATTTATCTTCAGCTATATTTTGTTTACAGCTGAATGTTTTCTTAGTTTTGAAAAAAGAATAAAAGGAATGAAATGAGAGGCATTTGTATATATGTAAGAAAAATGTAGTTTATTAAAAATAAAAATAAAAGAAAACCAAAATTAAGAACTTGACATTTGGCATTACCATTGTATTATTAGTGTACACATGTTATTACATGGCCTTAAAGATTTACACTTGTCTTTTTAAGTAATTCATATTTATTTTATAATGTTAATAAAGCCCTTTTCTTAATTTATTAAATACTTATCTATATATATATATATATATAAATTTCTTTAAAGAAAATAAAATCAATTATACTTATAAATAAAAGTTCATACATATATTTTAAAATCCAAAACTATTAAAATGTATATTAGAAATTTAAAACATGACTTTATTTATTTATTAAATTTCAAACCAAAGCCTATCTATTTACAATATATATACACATATATATATACATTATAAATAGAAATCATTTTATTAGTTTTTAAAAGATAAAATTCACTAATTAAATATTTATTTAATTAGATTATTAAATCAATTCAAACATTTATTATCAAAGATTATCAAATCAATTTAATTATTTAAACAGATTATTAAATTGATATTGCCCATAAATTCCGGGATATTACATTCCTCCCCTCTTAAAATAATTTCGTCCCCGAAATTTAAAACAAGGGTAATTTAATAATCTATTTAAATCACAAGCATATATTATCATCCATATGCTAACAACCATAGCAACCAATTCACCCAATCAAACAATTCTAATTATCCAGACAAAATTCTGGATATAATTTCCTCGAGTTTCCCAGATATAAATACCGGGATACTCGCTCTACAGAATCCAAACAATCAACACTACTAAGCTATAGAGCTCCTACTCATCTAGATCTATAGAACTAAACAAGATATCAGACTACAGACGAGTCTGACTCAACAACCAAATCTTCCAGAACTGCTGGTTCCAAAACCAGAGATAGATCAAACACGTACTCCCTCAGAGATACGTAAAATACATTGAATTCCAGTTATCCAAACTGACAATTCAACCAAGTAGATCAAACTCTTATCCAAATCAGAACACAGACGAGATCCAAACATAACTCTACTTCACAACATCAGTAGATTCCAAACTTACTTCTCCCATCCAGAGATACACTCTAAACTGCTTTCGCTGCTCAATTCTGATATGAGGTAGGACACAAACACAGACTGGACAACTCACTTCTAGAAATAAGGTTCACTGATCCATAAAGAAAACTCAGATACTCCATCAAAACTTGAGCTGTTTCACCAAACTCTATCTCTAGGAAACATCCTTCCACTAGACTGAACCACCGGTATCACTCCTGGAATCCAATCGATAAGAAAACTCAACCTTCAGATGCGGACAAACTTCTGACTTCTCTGAAGACATCCAGAAAAATTCTGACAACCCAAGAGAACACTCAGACAATCGCAAGTCACTTTTGCGATCAACCCATCCTAATTCCAAACAGACTGTTCTCTCTTTACCAATCAGAACAGCTTACACTTATTTATCCAATTTATCGAAGAAATGGATCCACTTTGCTGCTTCTGAACTTCACTTCCAGAAAAACTGCTCATCCAGAAAACTTCCTGCCATCACAGAATACTCCGAGCTGCACTGCTGATACTGATGCTCCTATCCAAAGCTCTTCGAGAAACTCGGACTCCAAACCAAAGCAGAAACTTCATGCTGAACTCAGCCACAACACCGAAGCATACACACTTCCTTAATCTTGTTCCAAAGAAAACATCTTCAGGAACATCCATCGTCACTGTATCTCATCATACAGCTACTATTACCTGAGATACCATCACTCGCTTCTGTTCTCCGACAGATCCAACTCTACCCATCCAAACTTCAAAGATGAACTCCGAACCTTAACAGGTTTTCTTCAGAGATCGATGAAATCCTCACAATTGCAAAGTTCACTCGAGACGGTATTAGGTCTACAGTCTCGACAGATACACTTCCAACCTCAACACTCAGACTCCTAATCCTAGATGATAAATTATTATCATCTCAACCAATCATTACAAATACCATATACATTTAAAATGATACTTTTTTATATAGAAATTATATCTGGGTAAAATTATTTCATCTACCTTTTTAAAACAATATTGTGTCTGTTGGCCTGGTCCAAGTGTTTAGAGATCCCTATCAATAACGTTAGCTACTCGTATTGACCAGAATCCATATACCACTCAACCGATCAATTAACACAATATAAAACCATTTTATATAACTAACAAATACGCGCTCTCGTATATATATACTCAGTCTCAAACAGGTTGCTACAGATCCTATCTCTAATGAACAATCCTTCCGAACCTAGGTATTCACTCAACCTAATGTTCTGATATTCACTTAACCAATAGCTTAGGTATTCGCTCAAGCTATGCTCTGATACCAAATGTGACGACCTAGGCTTTTCAACCATCCCAGCCCCGCTGTGGCTCACAGTGATACCTCGGGTTTGCTTTTACGGCCACCCTCTCGAGTCGCAACCAACCCCAAAAGGCCTTATACTACCCCCGGGGACATGTAGAGGTAAGAGTCTCCCGTTCGCCACCTAACGCAAAGCGAGAACCCCCTATCACGCTGTAATGTAGCAAATCCGATCCCTCATTAATTATTAACCATTCTTTAATTACTTTCTTTAAGTAATTAATTTTAAATCAACTATTATTAATTTATATTAATAAATTCTTAATTACCAATTAATAAATCTCTAATTACTTTATTAATTCCTTAATTAATCTTTAATCACTTGATTAATTAATTACTAATCATTTATTAAAAATCTATACTTATTTAAATAAATGATTCTTAATTCCAAATTAATTAATCCCTTAATTAATTAACTTATCATTTAATTATTTAATTAATTAACACTAAACCATGAATTAAATTATCAAATTACTCTTAATTACCTTATTAATTTAATGCCTCCTAAATCATTAAATCTCTAAATTAAAGTATTAATATTACAACTACTTTAATTATTATTTACAAAAGGCTTTGAAATCTTTTACTTTTAAATCTTTCTTATATTTCATTTCCAATTAAAGATTTAAAATAAATTTCAAATTTAACTTTAACCAAATTTAAATTAAATTTACAATTCCCTTTTTAAAACCAAATGTTAAAGAACACTTAACATTTATAAAAGAAATTTACAAGATTTTTAAATCCATCCTTTAAAATTCAACCCTTTTTTTAATTTACTTTAAACATCTTAAATTTGTTTAAATATTATAATACAAATTTATTCATTTCACATCTGGGATACAAATTTAAACTTGAACCCATATTTTAAACTTGATTTAAAACTTAGTTTAAATCCTGCCTTCAAATTTTAAAACTCATTTAAATTTTAAAACACTGCCAGTCTTAAAACTGTAACCCAAAATTACCCGAGCCCACTCAATTTTTCCCCGAGTCAAAACCTGAAACCCCCGAGAAAACTTCGAGTCACTCACGCGTTTTTCTCGAGTGCTTTTCCTCTGTTAAAACCCAAATGAAAACACCGATACACGTGATATTCGTTCACGTGCACAGGCGAGTCGATCGCCTCCGATCATCAATGCCAACGCCAACATCTCGACTTTGACTGCCACTCACGATTCCGATCACCAGATCATCGTTCATTTCAAAAAATCAAATTCGAGCAATCTCGATCACAAAACTCGAAACAGCCCAAACCTGGAACAACAGACGATCATCAGAAACTACCTCGTCTGCTCGCCTCACGCCACCAGCAACATCTAAATTTTGGTCGAAGCTTCGTCTTCCTCCCAGCTATCATTTCCCAGTGACTTATGTCACTCGATTCACCAGAGATACCTTGACACCCAAAATTCTCGACTATGCTAAAACTAGGTCTACAAACATAAAATGATCACCGCCGCCTTCCCAAAGATTAGAACATCTATCTGACAATTTTCCTACAATTCCTGATCATTCCACTTCCTCCCCTAGAGACCACGACCTTCCCGAACCCTTAGATCATCAGGAACTACCCAAAACCCATATTTTGTTCCAGTTCGAACTGCTCACTCAACTTAATGCTAAAAATTGTGACTTCTCTTTTAAAATTTATGATTTTAAACAAGGATCCAGATTATATGCCTGAATTAATAAAATACGAAGATCAAATTTTAACAAAACTTAAGTCTTCCAGTTCTATTTAGTTTTCCAGAGCAATTCTTATTTTATTTTAACTTGAATAAAATTTTATACTCTAATATATGATATAACAAACAATTATTGTTTATAACTTACATCATAATATTAACTAGGTCGAAAGATACAGGATTTTTAAATCAAAACTTAAACTTAAAACTGGGAACAGAGATTCTCATAAACAACAGACATGCACACCAATTCATTCAAGTACATACATGCACAGATATTTCCTTAAAAATATATTCACAGATAAGGTTATTTCAAAGATAAGCATGCAACCAGATTTCATCATTAAATTTTAAAAAAATATTGTTACTCACCCTTTTAAAAAGCAGAGAACAGAGCTACAAATCTGAAAAGCTTTTGAATCTTTTAAAACTGGAATGCCTTAACTTCTAGACTTTGATTTGAAACTTGAATTGTTAGCTTTATAAACTTGCATGCAGACTTGATTTATTGAGATGTTGCTTAGATCAGTTGTACTGAAATGATCTTGCTTCCAGATTTGAAAGATATTGCAGGTTTGTTGTTCTCAGATTTACAAATGCAGGCTTTGGTTTTCAGATTGAAGAAATGCATTACAGATCTTTGTTTGAGGAATTTGGTTTGAGAGAAATTTAATTACTGATTTGTTTGAGGAGGATTTTAAGTTACAGATTTGGTTGAGAGGAGAATTTATCTTCAGCTATATTTTGTTTACAGCTGAATGTTTTCTTAGTTTTGAAAAAAGAATAAAAGGAATGAAATGAGAGGCATTTGTATATATGTAAGAAAAATGTAGTTTATTAAAAATAAAAATAAAAGAAAACCAAAATTAAGAACTTGACATTTGGCATTACCATTGTATTATTAGTGTACACATGTTATTACATGGCCTTAAAGATTTACACTTGTCTTTTTAAGTAATTCATATTTATTTTATAATGTTAATAAAGCCCTTTTCTTAATTTATTAAATACTTATCTATATATATATATATATAAATTTCTTTAAAGAAAATAAAATCAATTATACTTATAAATAAAAGTTCATACATATATTTTAAAATCCAAAACTATTAAAATGTATATTAGAAATTTAAAACATGACTTTATTTATTTATTAAATTTCAAACCAAAGCCTATCTATTTACAATATATATACACATATATATATATACATTATAAATAGAAATCATTTTATTAGTTTTTAAAAGATAAAATTCACTAATTAAATATTTATTTAATTAGATTATTAAATCAATTCAAACATTTATTATCAAAGATTATCAAATCAATTTAATTATTTAAACAGATTATTAAATTGATATTGCCCATAAATTCCGGGATATTACAATTTTTCTGATTTGGTCTCTGTGATTTTGTCCATGTGAAACGATTTCTGGAATTCATTCGAATTGGTATATTTTGTGCTTTGTAGTTTTATAATCTTGGTTTCATGAATTTATGATTGACTTCGACTTCGACTTGATTTTGAGATGGAAAGAATAAGTGTTGATTTTGCTCGACTTTACTAATGTGATATTTATCCTGATTTCGATTTCTGTTGATCCTCGGCCCTAAAACTTGGTATTAGTTGTGTCCTTATATTATCTACTGTGAGAAATAAAAATGACTTCGGCAATAGACTCGAACTACTGACTTCGGTCATAATTAGTTATGCCTATGGCGTATTTGACTTATATCATATTTATACATGGTTTTGACTTTCTGGGATTTTAACATGATTTTGTTATAATTGTCAACTCGAGTGCTTGCTGGTCTAGTTCTCGTTCCTTCAAGACAGTTTGCCTTCGAATTTGACTGTCTTGTTGAGTTCACTCGTGATTGCACTCGAATTTGTTATTTGACTCCTGTATAGTCTGCAATATTTTGTTCCACTGGTGCCCGTATCTTGTATACGTGAAGCAGTGCATTTTTTTGAATATTGAGTTGCATTTGTTTCTTTTGATTTTGGGTCGAGACTGCATTGAGTTACATCTGTGCATCCATTTGTTTGTTTGTATGTATCACTTGGCTTTGAGTTACTGCTGCATTTGATCCAGTAATTCATGTTGTTTTGTGTTTTGCTGTCACTTGAGACTGTATAGTTAATGTTGCATTGTTGAGATTGGGTTGTCATTGTAGTGCTTTTGGTCACTGCACATGTACCATTCGAGATGCGATGTAAGTTCTCACTACGTACATCCTTTATATGCACACTCATTCATATTGTTCTTTATGTATTACTGCATATGCTGTTTTCTATGTTATCGAGTTGCTTTATATGACTGCACTTGATTTCAGTGTGGTCTTGACTTTGCACATACACTTCTTGTAGTATAGTGTTGCAATTATTTACTGGTGCTGTCCAGTTGAGGTCGGCACTTGCGTTGTCGTTGCTTGACTGTTTAGTCTTTTGTGGCTATTTGTTTGTTTCAACTGCAGTTGGATTTGACTTGTATACTGCACTGTCTTGAGTCTTGTGGTCTTTTGACCTGTTCCATGGAGTCAGTAGTATTGGTCTAGATCATTTTCTATCTTTACCATTGACTGTGTAGTCTGCACCTTTCTATATATGCCAGAAACACTTTTGTATTTGAAACTTGAACATGATTTGTTCTCGAGTGATCTTGTTGCATTTGGAACTTTGTGCTGTTATGGATTTGAGTTCATCCTGGTTTGCATTGTGTATTTCAGTGTGCTTCGGCAACACTGTATCTTGTGCATTTCTGCACTATGTTGAGTCTGAGTTTTGTATTTTGACATTGTGCATTTCTGCACCTTGCTGAGTATGAGTATATGCACAGTTTCATACATGTGCCATTTCATTTTCTTCTCTGGTCTGTTGGCACTGTTGTATTATGATTCGTACATTGTGTTGAATCCAGTCTCAAAGACTTGGGTTCGACCTTGTACTCGGATGTAAACTTTCATTGTGTTTCACTTGCATTATTGTAGTGGCGAGGCAGTACACGCGTGCGTGTACTGCAGCCCTAGCAAAAGTGACATATTTTATTGATATTTCGAAGGTTGAATTGTTTCGTTGGTTCAATTCAATATTTTGAAGTTGTATTTTAATTCGGTTTATTCTGATGATTTTCGTTGTTTACGCTGTTTTGTTGGCTTGGGTTTCACTTTGACCTCTGTAGTTTTGATTGCTGTTAGTATTCACTATTGTGATGATTTCACATGCTGTAGTGGCAAGGCAGTGCACGCGCGCGTGTACTGCATCCACACAGAGTTTGGTTTGATTTAACCATTTTGAGATTTTCTAATTATTTATTTAATAATTGAATTTTTTTGTTAAATTGCTGTTTAGGCAATTCTGGAGTTTTCATATTATCTTCATTGATAATCGTTTTATTCATCTTGCTGATGATTTGGATTGCTGATTTGTTGTTTAACACTGTTTAGTGTTATATCTGCCGTTATCCGATTCTCTTATCGAGAAGTTGGATATACGAGATTTCTGTGACTGTCGTCTATTTAATATTTGATTATTATTGCTTCTGTGCATTAATAATTGAGTTTGAATTAGACCGACCCGTGTATTATTTTCTTTTGAATTTAATACTCGGGTCAGACCCGAGTTATTTCAGGTTGTAGATATCTTACTTTGGGTTGCTGTTTGAGCTATGAAGACTTTTCATATCTTTTGAAGTGGTCTTCGTCTTTTTGTAGTAGACAGTGTATCTGTTTTAGGTTGATATGTATTCATGTATATTAGTCGATAATGTACTTGTATATATAACTTCCAGAGTCGACAGTTGTAGTTGTATCACATGTATCGTGTCAAATGTATTGTAACTGACATCGGTTATATATATATATGAGACTTTTGTTTTATCTGTGTTCCGCATTTATATTATCTGTTTTATTATTATATATATTTTGTCCTAAACTAATATAGCCACTGTGTAGTAGCTTTGGGTTTGTATCGGTATGTCGGATTTCCTCCCGAAATAAAAATGCATGTTATTCTATCTGACATATCGATGCTCGCACAAAGTAATTACACGGATGGTCGCTCCTCAACAGCCTTATTCTCCATGCTAGATGACAACATTACACCGTAGTGTTCTTGGCTAGCGTGGGTATAGAGGTGGGGCGTCACATCACCCCATTTTAATCAAGTACCATTTCTAGTTATCCACTCTTTAGAAAGAATTTTAAAAGGAACTTCAAAATTTACAAAAATAGGAAAAATCATCGAGCCAAACGTACGTTCTATTTTCCATTTATCTTAAAAACAAAAATCCCTTTTTCAAAAAAACTTTAAACCAAATTTTTTTTACTCAACCAATTTTAAACTAAGAAATTCAAAATTTCTTTATCTTTCATAATAAAACTTCCCAATAAATCCTTTGAAAAACTCATTCAAGACATTTCAACAAATTTTCAAAAATCTTTTTGTCATATTCTTTCACATGGGGTCAGACTTTATTCATCCTTCCTTTTGAACTTTTCTTCTTCCCTACTCAATCTTTGTAAAAATCCTGTTGTATTCTTGTGGTGATTAATGTACACCTTCTTGTGGGGACTTTCTCCGCTCCTATTTCAATTGACTTCCAGATATTTGCAAAATATAGTTTCTTACTAGTTACTTCCCATTTGTCTGGATGAAATCTGCATCTTCAATCGAGAACCCATCAAAACCCACAATCATAAGGCAGCATGGGGCCAACATAGGAGTCAAGTACCATCCACCCTCCGGGATTTTTCTATATGTCGTGCTTATGCTTTACTTGGTCAACACCCTACGGCACAACCAACACTCTGTGAGGTAATCGAGGTAGGTGTATAAATTTAACTCTATTTATTGTTCCAACTAATAGTTGCCTCACCCATCTTTAAGAATATGGTCGCAACTAATTATATGTTTGGAATTCATGGCATATAGTATAAATAATTATAAATAAAAATATTTTCCCTCAGCATATCCTGATTCCTATGATCCATTTAACTTAAGGTCTAATACCAGATGTAATAACTTGCACCTTAATGGGCCTGAATTTCGACAACCCAAGTCTATTAGGGTATGGATCATTGGTTTTGGTAACCTATAATAAGCACAAGTATATCAGAGAGCGATCAATATAAACTCATACTGGAATAGAAAAATATAATAGGACATACGTACTGACCAAGGCTACTACCTTCCAATCAATATTATTCCTTGGATGTTTAGTAGCCTTGTCAGCACCGAGTATGAATAAGAAGTCTTCTCTATTTATCGTTCATGTCTTGCTCCAGTAGTCTTTCCCTCTAGATATATTCCATGGGTTGTAATGAGGAGGGGATCAAAACAATGTTCTAGTGATTGGAAAATTACATACTTAATCCATAACACTAATTGATGCCGATTGATTTTCATTTAGGTATTATGTCTAATTTACTGCCAATCCGTTCAATCATATATATGCGTACGATATGCCTAACCACCTCCGAAGTATAACCATGTACATACATATATATCTAAATGATATACTACCCTAAAACCCCAACAACTTAATAATTCTTAAATAGGGAGAAGGCAGACCCAACGGCCATTTAATACCTCAACCCTGAAGCAGTCTATCCGCAACATAAACGCTAGTCAATCGATCCTAATTACGGAGACTGATAACCCCTAGAGATGGCTTTATAATTTAATTACCATATTACTAATGCATCTTAAAGACTCATCTAAGGATTAACCAACCCACCTCCAATAAACAAACAACTAACCAGCTAACTTTAAGGTCTATGCGTATCCCATATAGATTCAACACTAGTAGAAAGTGTAATACATCAGGGCATAACCTGATTCTTTGTTATCGACCACTCCGGACTGCTGGTGGTCATAGCCTAGATGCTAGCCCTACTACTAAATATCGGTCCAATAAAAATACCGACATAACCTGCTGACCTTGACATCTCATTTAAACTAACCTAAGTAAGTCAAGGAAAATGCTTCTTTAAGTTACTTAATACCTCTTACTAGAAATAAAGCAGACTTCATTTTCCTTAAAAATACGTGGCCATTTAATACTTTGAATCCGAGGCAAACCTTGGTTTGTTTTCCCTTACCTATCGCAAAAGCATATCCCTTCCCCATAGGTCCTGTGGTTAGAGATATACCACATCAGTAGTAAGTATACACAACTACTAGTAGCCTCTAGGTGAAGGGCGGGCTTCTATTGTATACTCTACCGAAACCACATCCCAACCCTTACTAAACCAAACCAATTATCCAGGCTTAAATATAGGCAAGGCCCACTAATTCACACTTACCTTAAACGTATAATTAAGGATATGTAAGTTTCCATTATGAAAACTGTACTGCCTTCTGGCACTTAATTCCTATTTTATACGCTTGTTTATTTTATGTCATAAATGTCAATTATCTATAATAAATGGTCATTATTATTATAATTGGATAATCTCTAACAATGTTAATTTATTCATTCTAATTCAACCAATTATGCCTATTTCATTTCCCCATAAATGTCATATTAAATCCTTTAACCAGTCTCATTCCTCATTTAATTCATGTAACTCTATTAACTACATATTTATTGCCCTGTTAATTTTGGATTTATTATCTCTTTTCCATCTATACCTCCTTAATTATTAATTATAATTGTTAAATATTAACACTAAATAATAAAAATTACTTCTTATTTATTAAATATTAAATATTAGTCTTAGTTACTAATTATAAATTATTTAATGGTAATTCTAATAATTATTATTAACTATTGTTGTTAATTATTAATTATTAATTTATTACTTATTACTTCTTAATTATAATTAAGCATTAATTATTAATGTTAATTATTATGTATAAATTAGTTATTATTAATGGTTAATTATTATATATTTAAAATTAATTATTAAATATAATTATCAAAGGTTAATTTTTAATAATTACTTATTGATCATATTAATTACAACTTTTCAAAAAAAAGAGTTGTTAAAAATCTATGAGTAAGACAACATAATAAAAAGGTTGTTATAAATTGATATTTATAGCGTTTTAGGAAAAAACTTTGTTATAGAGTATCATTGCAACTTGCATGAAAATAAAACAATAAAATATAATTATTAATAATTTATAAATAATTTAAATTCATTTAATTATATTATTTAAAATAAGTAAAAGAAAACAATAAAAAAAATAATTATTCGTAATTAATAAATAATATAAATTCATTAAATTATATTATTTAAGAATAGTTAAAATAAAATAATATAATAATTTCAAATTACTAATTATCATAATATTTTCAAAAAATTGTAAACATAGTAAAAAAAATTAAAACTAATTCAATATTTTTCTGTAGTGAACGTTTATTATTTAAGAATTGTTAAAATAAAATAATAATTTCAAATTACTAGTTATCATAATATTTTCAACCGATTGTAAACATAGTAAAAAAATTAAGACTAATTCTATATTTTTCTTTAGTGAACGTTGTAAAAAAATTAAGAACTAATTACAACTTAAAAAAACCCCTTTTATAGTGTTTCTTAATTACACGTTGTAAAAGTCACCTTTTTACAACGTTTGTCATTCAAACGTCATAAAAAATATGTTTTTTTACTATGTTTGTGTATTTAAAGTTGTCAAAGGATATTTTACCGCATTTATTTTAAAAACATTGCAACTTGAAGTTGTAAAAGACTTTTTTACGATGATTTTTTATAATGGTTGTAAATTTAAAGTTGTAATAAGGTATTTTTGTTGTAGTGAATCCTTGATTTTCTATATCAAAATGCCTTTGAAACCTCTAGAACTCGAATTCTTAATCAAAGAAAGCGTGTCCCAGTGGAAAGCCTTGAACGCGAATTTCAAACTCCTAGATCCAGTCCCCACGGACCAGCTTTTAAGAGCTGTCTTAGGCCACGGTCAATTCCTTGCTAGTGTTTTAGATGTTTTTTATAATATTATTTGCACTTATATTCTGAATTTGTTTTTGTTGGGTTTATTGGTCCATCGAGATTAGCCTTTTAAGATGTGTAAATTACCACACAGATTTGTTATAATTAACGAAGAGGGAGCCAAAGATGAGTAGGGTTCCATGTTGTATTTTATTATTATTTTTTGTTGTCTCTTTCATGAAAAATAAGCTTGTTTCGGAGAATAACATGTTCCCTTAAGAAAATTGATGATGGTTAAATTTGGAAAACTAGCCTTTCTTATTACATAGCTGGATCGGAGTTTTTAAGGACATTACTGAGCATTTTAAAGAGTAGTTATAGTTTTATTTAAATTTGGAAAATTAGCCTTTCTTATTACATAGTTGGATCAGAGTTTTCAAGGACGTTAATGAGCATTTCAGAGAGTATATATAATTTTAGTAAGGTTAACAAAAGGTCCTATTTTTAATTGTTTATTAGATAGCAATTGGAGGAGAATTCAACTCTTGATTTTGAGTTTATTTGTAATGGGGTTTGAGGTTTTTTGAACTACAGTTTACTCTAAATTTATAGTGCTGATTCGTATTACAACTTAGGTTGAATGTTGATTTGTTTGTTTATAAATAAAAAAGCATGCTTCTTCAATGTTCATAATGTATTACAAGAACCTGGAAAATCAATTCGAATTAAGTTTGATCATTCTTTCATATATATAATAACTCAAAAAGAAATTGGGAAATTCTATATTTTTTATAACATAAATTAAAGCATAGTTTCATTTGTAGAATCATGGAATAGTATTTGGATTCTTGTATATTTTTTTATCCCTCTTTATTAGTTGTTAAATAGTATAAATCCTTCGTACTTCAAGTGTTAGGGCATGAAAAACCAATTTCTTTTACCTGGTTCTATATATGGAAGTATATTTCAATTTTACATTACCCAACGTGATGATATATTTGTGTATACGTAACATAAGAGGGAGAGAGAGAGGGAGGGACTAATATTTATGCCTGCAAATAAAACTACTTTTTAAAGACAGAAACGGCTATGAAAATCCCTTATTCGATGGGGCCACTATCGTTATATTTTTTATCACTAAGTTTATGTGATAATTAATGTCTTTAATCCCTATCCTCGATTACATAAATATCATCTTCTATAATGCTAATTGCCTTCCTTTTCGATTATTAACTCTATCAACAATAGTATCTTATACCTTAATGGTTATGTCTTATTATGCTTTAGGTTGAGTTATGGGTTAGTGATTAAACTCTGACATGAATTCCTATCAATTAGAAAACTATTGAATTAATAAAATACCACAATCACATAGTGTACAATTGCAGTACGTATGCGATACGTGTTGATCCATAAGGAAAGGCAAAATTTCAAAATTACTCAATCAAACTGTCCCAAATATTTTTAAAATGCGTTTAACTAAAAATTGTAGAAAAATCTAGGATAAAAGTAGTGAGATTAAAATGCATTTAGAGAGAAATTCACTCTCATTTTCATATAAATCAACATAAAATAAATTTATAATCTCCCTTTTATAACATAAGTAGAATTAATTGATGTATTTATTATAAGTATGGTCTATTTGTGATATTAACTAACACAACTTAAACCATTAAACTTTATTACATCATCCAAACCCACTTATCAAATCTCATGAAAACGATTGTGAAGTTGGAAGTAAAATCTATTTTGTTAGAACCTCTATTCTATGATTTTGATGACAACAACTATACAATCATACACATACGATATATTCTATCTATTTGCAGGTAAAAACTTTCAGATTTTACAATATCGCGGCTTGAAGACGACCAGTAGAGGAGAAGAATCATTTGTATTAGAAAAGCTATTATAGTGTGTTATGGTCATAGATAGATGGTTTGTAAAATCTCATTTAGTAGTTTTTACACAACATTTCACGTCAAAGTTTTTATAAGCCTTTCATTTTTTTTCTTTGAAATTAACTGCATAAATTAACATACGTCTAACATCTGTTCTCTATTTAAATATATATATTTAAACAAATGTATGAACTTTATGGGCGGACGTCTGTGCTAGGTAACGGGCTAAAACTATGAATAGGAATTTGCTTCATTCTAATGGTTGCATCCGTATCTTTTCAACGAATCTCTTCTTCCTCAAAGATTGCAATTCTTAGACTAAAATATAACATACTAAAGGATGTTACTCTTCAAGAAAACTCTTCAACACCTATAAATATGTAAAGATTTTTGAGAAACAATTCACTTGAATTTTCTGAATCTCATACCTTTACTCTTTGCATACTCTGATTTCTAAAAGCAATCAATGCATTAGTTTTATCAATTCCCAAAAGCAAAGCTTCACATACTACTCAAAGGAGATTATAGGAAGATTTGTAATATGCAGCCAAAATCAGTGTTACTAAGAACACTACTTGTCAAGAAAAGATTTTTGTATTAAGCCTATTCCTCGGGAAAAGCGAAGGTTGTTTACTAGTTAAGGCTGAAGGGGAGCTTCGGGACTGGACGTAGGATGGGAGGTCCGAACCAATATAAAACTCTGGGTGATTGTTTCTTTACCTTTATTTACTTTACTCTGCTAGTTATAAGTTGCTACGTATTACATTTCATATTAGATATAAATACACGATCCATACACTCTTTCATTTGGTATCAGAGCACAGTTATTTCAGTTCACATTAACACATAATTGAAACATATTTAATATGGCAAGTACATTTCAAGAGGGCAATCTACTACACGTCCTCCATATTGTAACAACCCTGTATTTTACAATTATTTTTAAATTGATTTTTCCAGATTTAAAAGCTTTATTTATGAAAAGAATAATTTTTGTTATTGTAAATATAAAAACTTTGATTTTGTATGTGGATTTGAATTCCAAATATGACTAAATTTAATATTTCCTGAAAATGTGAATTTTGGTCAATAGTCAAACTTTGACTTTTAAACTTAAAAATTTAAAAGTTTTAAATTATAAATTTTATCTTTTATTATAAAAATAGATGTAATAACTTGAACACTACTTTTCGTTTCGTTGAAAACGGAGTTAAAATGTAAAAGTTATGTACATTTCAATTTTTAGTATAATTTGTTTTATTGTGCAATTTTGCCTATTTTAAATTTTATAAATCATATTTTCTTTCTTATATTTTATTTTAATATGTGTCAATATGTTTATTTATGTATATTTCCATCTCTAAATATTTTAAAAATGATAATAGAATTTTTCCAAAATTTACTATGATGATTTCCTATTTTTAAAAGGCTGTTTTCCTATTTTCTGCTATTTTCTTCATTAGAAATTATATGTAAATTAAATTTTAAATGTTTATTTTGTGAATATATTTTTATTTCATGTTATTATTTATGTTTAAAAATATATTACAAGCTCATATGAATTTTCTAAAAATTTATTCTATTCAATTCCAAATTTTCTAGACTAGTTTACTATTTTAGCTATTTTCTTAATTTAACTTTATATAATTGATAAATATTTATATAAATTATTATATTTTGATAAAATTTCGAAATTTTATCTGGGATTATTATCATTTCCAGAAATATAAAGTTATAAAAAGGAATTAAAGATATATGAAGAGTTTGATACCTTTTGTGTGCTTAGTCCTTTTGAATTCTACCGTTTCTTTTTCAATCAATACATCTTTTATTTTATTTTTGCTGTTCTATTCCCCCAATCTTTTTCAGCCGACTTCCTCATGTTATTCACGAATTTTCAAAGCTCCTAAACCCTAAAAAAAATCATGGCCTCCATCTTGCAAAATAATTTGGTAAATCCCTCTCTTCTTTCTACTTTTTCTTACTTTTTCTATGCTATTTTGCCTTGTTTCTCTCTTCTATTTGCATGGCCTCTTCTCCATAGCCACGGCCACCACCTCCAACACCTTTTCCACCATCATCTACACCAGCTCCTCCTCCAATCCCCTCTGACCAGATCAGGCCATGGCCATCTAGATGAGCCTACACCCCAAAACAATGTCAAAAAAACTCCAAAACAATGCACTAGTCACCACTATTACTTCACCACCTTCATCCACCACCTTGGCCACCACTATAGGCCGCCGCCACCACCTTTTCCGTACCTCCCCACACCCCTCCATCTACTGTCCAGACCTGTACCATGCAAGGGCCGAGCCCCACTTGCCTTTGGATGAGCCAAAAATGCACCAAAACTCCACTTATTTTGCCTTGACCCTTTGTCTTATTCATATGTAACTCCTACCATCATCATCTCCTTGTTGCCATGCTATTTTGATGCCATAAACTGATATTATGTCCAGCTATGGCTGAGCAAAAGATCCCCTTGGTCAAGCTCTTGAATGGTTAAAGAAAGGTCGAATCACCTTGCCCTTTGTTGCTTCTTATTTCAAGTCATTTCGATATTGTTTTGTGTTACATATTTATGTATACATTGTCTTGTTTTGTTTATATGTATACTAGGCAATTATATTTGGCTCTCCACTCTCAAATCATATTCATGTTGTCGTGCCTTCAAAGATTCTGTGTTGTGTGTTTGGTCGTCATCTCCAGCTCAAACAAGTGAGTTATTCTCACCAGACAATATGTACCTATATAACTAGTAAATTGACACCCTACGAATCTGTAGAAATATATTATCATGTTATATATGCTTATATTATTATCATATGATGTTCACACCTGTTATTACACCTGTTATATCATATGTTACTGTTATTTAATGTTATTCTGTTATTTATATCTGTTATCACCATTGCAAGTTCCCTGTAGACTAGAATCACTATGGGTTGAAATGATACATACCCGAACGGACTTTAGAATAGGGAAAAATCGTTATGGGCTGAAATGATAGGCCTGAACGATTTTTATTTAATTTATTTTAACTTGGGATTGTGGGTTTGAAATGATAGAACCCGGATTTTTCTTTTTTAACCGCGGATTGAAATGATACATATCCGTATCACTTGACCTAGGTTAGAAAATTATATACAGGCCCGTGGTTATTTTATAAAGTGTTTTGGATATTTTTAAGTATTTTATAAAATTATAAATTTATGAAATTTGATTTAAATAGATTTTGAAATGTTTTAAAATAAAGAAATTATGATTTTTTTTCTATGTGTTAAAAATGTAATTAATGAATGGTTTAACTGGATTTTTGAAATATAACTTAAGTTGGAAATTTGGAATTTTGGTTAAAAATGATATTTAAGTTATATAAATAAAATGGATATTAAATTTTATTTGGAAATGGTAAATATGATAATTTGATTAAATTTGAATTTAAGTGATTTATTAAAGTATTATTGATTTTTCTATGAATTTAAGTGGTTAAATAAATGAATGTTTAAAAGTGATCTTTTAAAATATAACTTGACTAGGAATGTGAAATTTGGTTTTAATTAAAGGTTTAAGTTAATTAAATAAAATTGGAAATTTTGTTAAATTGTGAAATGGTAATTTAAATTTGAAGTGTTAAGTTATTTGTTGAAATGTGAAGAATTGGAAACTTTTACACTTAAATTTATTAAGTAAATTGTTGAAAATTGGATTTTATTATAAGAAATTTATTATGAAAAGATATATGTTAAACGATATGTAAATGAACATTTTAAATGTTAAAATATGATTTTTAAACTGTTTATGTGTTTTAAATTAAAGTTATATAATTGCTGGAAATACACTAACACCTGAAATTAACTTTTAATAGCATTCAGAAATGCTATAGATTCTGTTTTGAACTAAAATTATGTAAAAAGAGCTATTACAGCATTTCTGAAATGCTGTAGTTGCTGTAATTGAACTTATAGGCTAATTTTGAACTCAGGTCTATTATAGCATTATCTGGAAATGCTATAATGGTCTGCAGTCTTTGCTGAAACCAAATTTAACCCTTGTTTTGAAATCTGAACTACCGCAGCACTTCTGATATGCCGTCTTTTCTGTTTTGAACTATAATTCAACTAAAACTGAGTTTTAACAGCAGTTTTAAGTGCTGTCTTTGCTGAATTAAAAATGTTTTCAAATATAACCTATAGCAGTTGTTTTTAAATGCTGTGAAATGTTGAAATTTAATAATTAGGGTTTTTGACTTAGTAAACGAACTCAGAATGGTTTGAAACTTTGGAAATAAAATACTTGATTTGAAAATATAATAATTACACTTTTAAAAGGTTTAAATGAATTATTTGATTGGGATATAAACTATTTAAAAGGTGACTTGAAATGATAATAAATGAAGTATACCTTTAAATTTAAAAGGTATTTAAAGTTGAATATTTAGATTTGAACTCAAATGATATTTGGAATATTAAAATGATATGAAATGATGTTTTGAAATGATATGATATTTTAAAAATATGGAAATGGTTTGGAATTGATTTAATCTTTATTTTGATAAAGATTTGGATTTGAAATGATATTCTATTTTGAAGTATAAACTGTTTTTAAACTTATAACCACGGGTTATAATAACGTTGGGTTGTTAAAGAGACCGGGATCGGATATGGACATACTCTCTGTCTTACCGAAAACCACTTTGGCAACTGTGTACGCGGTGGAGATTCCAGAATGAAGTAGGATGGTGGCGACGTTCTTAAGGTATGTTACGTGGACCCAACTCCCGTGAGTTGGCATAAGGTGGCTAAAACAGGAGCGATCTCGGACCAGTGAGGTAGCACCTCTTCTCGGACACATTTCTTCGATATTATACTCTTACTTGTGATTGATTAGATGGCCATCCTCCGATTTGGGAGTGTTGTTCGAGGTGGAACGGTAGTGGCTGCTATGCGTATCCATCAGTCCGTGTGCGTAATTGGTATATCTACCCTGGCATTGCCTAGTTGTGCCGTGTCACCTACCATATCGAGCTTTACTACGATTATGATTTTAAGATCCGACCGCGTTAAGGTTCTCCATCCCCTTAACGCTATTTTCTATATGATTATACTTTACTTATTTAGACACTATTATAATAGCGAATATTACTACATAGTAGATATTTTAACGGATCCTTAGAGGATGGGCGGTCCCAAGCATCTTATAAGTTACTTGTACCCTTATTATAGTTCGCTTGAGTTGGTTTACATTATATAAGTATATACTAGTGCGTGGCCCGTGCTACGCACACGGGCAGTGCTGGTAATTCCCTGTAATTGTAGGTCCAATTGGATGCAGTCCGAATGTATGTTAAAGCAGTATGTAGAGGTCGTGTGAAGTGCTGGTTTTTAACCCGTTCAGCTTTAAGTTCATTGTTGAGGTAGTTGGAAAATGTTGTGAGAAAATAAAATAGTGTTAAAAATTTGAAGTGGGGACATAACCAGAGTGCAGAATAGTGTATCTCCAGTTATTCATTTGCACGAACGGCGTATTGTAATAAAAAAAGGGAAAACCTTGTTTAGGAAAATCAACCTATCTTCTTTGAATTAAATCTATTTAGTCTAAATCCTTTTATGTGTAGTTGTTAAGTGGTGAAGGTATAATTTGTTATGGCCCGTTTTGTTGGTAATTAAGTTATTAGTTTATGTTTTGTATTTTGTGGTGGAAGAGTGGTTGGAGAGTAAGGAACGTGGAATGCGTTGGAGAGAGATTTTTTAAGTCATGAAAAAGTGGGGATTAATAAAATTTTGTTTTTGGAAACTCGTTATTCATCCTCTTATCTTTCCTTTATTCCCACCGTGCCGCTTTGGTATACCATGCTGTTTGATTTGAAAGTTGATGTTGGAAAAGTGAAAAAATATGTACGAATAAGTTGGGCCTTTAGTTGTTTAGTGTTTGGTTTTTTTAAAAATATATTAGTCTCAAGTTTGTGGAAATTAAAACGTTTGGTAAACACAAAGCGGTAAGAAAAGTGGTTGGTTTTGAAAATAACTAAGTTTACATTTTGTAACCGAGTGAAGATGGATAATTATAGATTGTGTAAATGACAGTGAAAATCAGAGAAGGCGTTGAAGAAGTTGAAAATGAATTGTTAACAGTTATTGGTGCGTTGAAACCCAACGAAGACGCACCGTCAATCAAAGGCAGTGGAGAATATGATGACCGTTGATTTTTAATTGTAATTAAAGTAAAGAGCTGAATGATATCAGTAATAAATACGTCGACTTTTGTCAGTAGTGTGTGGCCCGTGCTACGCACACGGGTAGATGCGAAAGTTTGAAGTTTTTGTTAATGTCTAATGTATCTCATTCTTACATCAATGAGACATATATGTAAATATTATTATTGTTTTTTTTTGTTGAGTTATATTTGGTCAAGGTATTGTAGAATTTTTCATTTTGTGTAATCAAAGCAAGTTAGCAAGTTTGTACCAGTAAACGTGTCAAAAGTTATTTTGGAAGACATTAAGCTTTAAGGCTAGGTATATACCGGGAATAATAAAAATGTATTTTAAAAAAATGCGATGATTACTATTGTATAATTTTTAATTCAAATGGCTGATATGCACATAATTTTTGCAAAAGCACAAAGGTGGCCAAAAATAATTTGTAGACTAAAATGAACAAGCAGTTGACATACATGCATATAATGAACCAGACTACCGATTGAATCATTCATTGAAAGAAAAGTGATTGGTTACTAAATATTTGTAAGGCAGTAAATATTTCTTTCTAGAAAACAACCTAATTGAGTATGGTAGTCATCTCAATTCGATGTGGTATAAAGACAGATATGTTACTGGATGTAATAGTAATTTCAAGGAAGTATGCAAAATGAGAAAATATGAATATTAGAAAAGTACCGATAAAGTTTGCTAAAGGAGAATTGAATTTTAACATATAAGACAACCTTCAATAGAAATATAGAGTAATAGGTTCGGTTGTGCAGGAAATAATGTATTATGCCGTACAGGTAATGTACAAATGTACGTTGAACAAACTAAAACTAAAATGGAAATAAGAAAGTATGTTATAGTTGCTTTTTTTATAGGAATTTCAACCAAACTGAAATAAATTTACAAACCAGTATGAAACACAAATAGGACAGACGGTACAGTAGGGGAAAACCATACTGACATAAAATTAAATTATAGACTGTACAAAATTATAGAATATATAGTGTAAGGGTTGGAGGTTGGTTGAAGTAAGCCGCGAATCACCATATACTTTGTCTTCGTAGCTCTGTCTTCCTTATTGTTTTTCCCCAAGTCGTATTTGGATGAGCTTCTCATGTTTCTCTTTAATGCATGGCTCACTCTTGCTTCGTTAAGTCTGTTATCATATCATGCATTTGGTTACCTTTATCAAGTTGCATAATCATTATGTTGTGAGCACTCTTCTATATCCAGTTGAAATAACCTTATACAATCATCAATGAAAACAACTTGGGAACTAAAGTAGAATTTTGGCTTGACATATACAATTTTATCAGTATATGATTTAAATACTATTTATATTTTAAATATGAAAATATAATCTGTCTATGTTAGTAACATGAACAGAAGGCCATACCATGAACACTGTTCGAGAAATCCAATATATAGCAAGTATTCTTTGTACGCACACGGGAAGTTGTGAACTTCTCAATGCTTTGAACTATTTTGACCATTTTTTTAGATCTATTATGTATTTGTAGTTCATTCCTAGTATTATTATTATTTTCCATGACTTCATTTTCACTTACTAATTGTAAAAGATATTAAATAGGAAAGTCACACGGACAATGAATGTTGATATATATAAAAATGAAATTGGTTCCATACAATTTGATAATTTAATGAGCGGAATATTTGGAAAATTATGTAGGTTAACATAAAATTGAGATATCCTTGAATATTGATTGAATGCATGAAAGTGCAACATGATCGTTTTATATGTAAATATATGTACATAACAACCGAAGCCTGCCTGGTAACCAAAATGAATTATGGAATAATTAATAAGTTCATTGAACTCCGAAATTGTCTGCTTTTCCTCTCCTTTGGCATCATAGAAGGTGAGGATAATGTAGGCTCTGTAAATGGTGATGTAGAGAACCAATTCTTGCTTTATGTCTATTTGAACTCATTGTACTATAGATTCAGTGTTGTATTAATAACTTTAATCTTACGGTAATAGTTAGGAAATAATATATAAATTGTATAGTCATGCAAGAAATCACAGCGTAGGTAAAGTTGACCCAGCTTAGATGCTAACCATCACAACCCATGAGAAGTGCTGTGTTAATTTAATAGCGAACTAACAATAAAATTTGTCATATACCATAGTTTTTTTACAAACAACCTCTGCTTGTTATATTAAAGTGTATCAAGAAGCTGATAACATAATTCATAGGTAACGATATATTTTAGTGTGTTTTTAATACCAGTTGACATAAATTGTTAACTGTACGAAGAAAATGATGCTAAAGTTGTCATGTAATTTTATTCAACTGCTGCGATAGGACGGGAAAAAATCCATGTTGGATGAAATATTTGTAAACAAACTGATGAAGATAGTGAATGTGGTAATTCAAATTTGTATTTGTTTTATTATCGTCAATAATATTAGGTTTTATGATGACAAAAGATGAGAATACTTGTCAACGGGAATATCTATATTGGACACACATTCTTTACACCAGAATAATTTATATTGGACAAAAAATGAGAATGCTTGTTAATAGGATTATCTATATTGGCTGATTAAGTCTAACATAACTAAGATCAGTTTCCAATAAAGTACCTTCATAGTTCATACTATTACCTTTAATATGTAAACATATTTACATAAGAACCGAAGCCTATGAGATATCCTTGCTTTCTCTAAGCTTCACGTGCATAGGGACTTGAACTACATCACCATCGGCTGTGGCCATGTTTTAATGGTATTCCAATGGTCAATTTTACATTATTATGGGTATTGAACCGAAAGTTGTCCAACATTCCAAACTAATTTTGAATATGAGTATTAGCTCAATGACCCTCTAATCTAAAATGTTTCAACCGTGCAGGGTAGTTTCCTAATGCTCAAATACCTTAATTCATTACGTGCGGCTAAAAGAAAGAAACTAATCTTGTACAAATCAAAGAAGGTAAACTCTTAAGCTAATATAGATTTATTACTTCTCCATGTTAAGACTACAAAATATTACATGGATTGATAATAAACCATAGAGCATTTTCTATGCATAGCCATATATTTGTAAATTTGATTTTGAATATTTTATTAGATTAATTAGGGTTCAAGGGATTTAAACAGTAAAAAAAATTGATACCCTGGAAGAAAATTTCAATTAGAATCATTAGTAGTTATTATATGCTCCACTAAGATCTAGATGTTTAATTTTTTTGTTGTTTGAGTTTATAATGATATCACTATTAGTTCTAAATGTTATTCTTGACCTTTTAATTCAAATAGTATTATCTAGAATCATTAACATAGTCAAACATAAAACATTTATGGATGTTCATACTATCTTGACTATATAAGTATAAGGGATAAGTGAGTGGCCCGTGCTACACACACGGGAAGTCTTCCAGTGAAATTCTCAATGCTTTGAACTTTGTTGACCATTTTTTTAAATGTATTATGTGTTTGTAGTTCATTCCTTAAATATTCCAATGGTCAATTTTACATTTTTATGGGTATTGAATCGAAAGTTGTCCTAGTCCGGACTAATTTTGAATATGAGTATTAGCTCATTGACCGTCTAAAATGTTTCAACCGTGGAGGGCAGTTTCCTAATGCTCAAATATAACATTATTCTCCTGTTGTAGTGCCATTGATCTTTAACTGTTTATATTTCTTTTTGAACAAAATTCTTAATACTTTATTGCTAACTAAAACTAATAAGTACGCCCATATAAGGGAAATATTTACAGACTCAAACTCAAACAAACTTAGCAGACAGTTATACCCAGGCCCACAAATTTAACCCGCATTCAGCCCAAAGTGCCTTTCGCCCGCTTCTGGAGCGTTGCACTCCATTTGCATCATCAAAATGAAACACCAAAGAACCGGCACTAATCCATGTCCAGGGTATTATGCTTTTAGATTTTCATTATACATGCACTATAGGAATTATATGTCCAAAATTTGAGACATAAGGCATGAATACCAACATGTCAGTGTAAGAGCTTATATAAAGCTGAAAACATAAAGGGTAGTAATCATATTCACTTAATTATTTGATCAAAAATTAGTAAATTATCATAAAATATAAAATATTCTATAATTAATTAATTTGTAGTAAACTTCAATAAAGAGTTAATTGATAGAAAGCACACATGAAAATGAAGTAAAATAAAGAACAAAAGAACAACATAGGCGTACTCTGTTAAAATACAAAATGGAAGCAAAATTCAACAAATTTTCTAGGCTTACCATGCAAAAGAATGAAACCACCCAAAACTATTACAATAAGCAAAGTAAATGCTGCAGTTGTATTAGCTACAACTAAGTCCCTACCAACAACAGCAACAAATCGAAATAGGCCAGATGCCATTTGATTTACCAAAATCAGAATAAGATACTGCTTAAAAAGCCTGTAATCGACAAATTCATGCAAGTAATGTTCAAATAGAAACGAACAGAAAACAGACTTTAACTTTATAGTCATACTATTCTTTTTACCTTCCAACATTTGCATCGAGTCCTATAACATAATAACACAAAAACAACCATGCAGCAACTTCAATGAAGGCTATTGGAATCTTCAGAATCCAGTTTGGTATCGCATGAGCCCATGAAGGGTAAAATATGTAGTCCCTTTGCTTGAAAAATACAGGTAGCTTAAACAGAGTTAGAGAAAGCTCTGAGAAACCATTGAACATAAGCATGACTGTTGCGAAGAAAAGCGCTCCCATATAAATTCCTCCATCAGTTACCGAATCACGATGCAAGTTTGTTCTTAGGAACAGTGTCGTTGTTATGAATGACATTATCATGATCTGGATAAATATCACAGTAATCGATATTAGGAAACTGAGTTAACCTATGTATATTATTTGTTATTTTGTCTACTTTTATGTTTCTGGAAAAAAAAGGACTAACATGAAAGTTCTTTCGTGGAAGCACCATACTTAGAAGTTGTAAGTGCTGCAGGATGACTTTTAGTTTTATGAAATTTAGTAGAAAGTTCTTATCCTAACTTTCTTCCAACATGAAAAGAATGAAATGCTTCTGCAAACACTTTTACAGACACAAATCTGTAAGGTTCATCTCGGTGTGCCCAATATTGTTCCTGGTCTTTCAAAGAAGTAACCTGTAAAAATGATAGAAGTATATGATTAAGTTGAGTAAGTAACAATGTAGGGGATATATTTGCATGAACTTTTATACGCACTTCTTGCAAGAAGTCAGCAATCCCTTTTCTATCTGGGCATTTGAAACCCATTGATTCGTAGAATTCAAGCACATGTTCACGAAGACCTTGATACACAACCTGTCCATCTGATATAGTAGGATTATATCATCAAATAATTTATATGTTTCTGGTGCAGGTTGAAGCAATGAAATGACCGCAGTTCCTCCAAAAATATGAATTGCTTGTCGAAAAGACTTTGCTATTTGGAAGGTCGTGGAGCTATCAAGTCCGGTAGATATTTCATTCATGAATAAGGCACGTGCAGGTCCCACAATCATCTCACCTATACAAATAATTGGTAATCACAACTTCAGTATACTAATTTTATTTTCTGAAGTAATCAAGAAAATGTTCACAAATCGTTTTTTATTTTTGTTTTTAAATATCAGTTGTTACTCTCTTTCTGTCCTCCAGATATACCTCTCAGCATTTCATCACCAACCATGGTATCAGCACAAATATCAAGTCCGAAAATCTGGTACAGGTAAAAAGAATGTAGTAAGTATTTCAGAGGAATATAACTATTTTAATGCATTGAGTGGTATTAGTATTTGGATATGAGATGTGAGGTTTATATACGACTTTATTTGCTATGAGCCTGCAAAAGCTGTAAAACTCTGTATCATCGTCTTTCTTTTCCTTGAGTGCGAAAAAATAAAAGTTGCTAATTTTCAGAAAATACAAAATATTGTCTGTTGTAGCATTATGTACCTTTAGTATATAATCAGTGAATGCGTTATTTTCTTTACCACCAACGGAAATTGCCTGTAGAAGCAAAATGGAAAAATGTTAAATTCTCATCAGAAATTAGTGTCGTACGAATCAGGAGTCTACGAATTGCTAATAGAGCAAATTGCCTTCATGAAAACATCGATATCAGGGTCTAGATTGATATTTGAAGCCTACTCGCTTCTCATCAGTTCGGCTACCATATCTGCAAAAATTGCTTGGTGTGTTAAATATTATGAACCGATTCCATGATTTTAACCAGATTAAATATTAACTAAAGTATTAACGTTTGAAGTGACACTTACCATACCGGGTGCCTACACCTTGAACTCTTTGTAACTCTCAAGCTACATTAAGTAACTCCCTTTTTCCACATGCTTTATTTGGAATAAAACGTGTTCAATGACACCACCTAAAATTATTGCAAGCAAAAAATAAGAATAATTTAAACTAAATTAATATTTCAAAACACTGTGTTAGGGAATCTGCAATTGATGCTGAATTGAAATATTATATTTGGGCATTGTTATTGACACTTCAAAATTTGTTAAGGTAGGGTTTTCGGTGGGGGTCTGCCAAGTTTAGACCTTAAATTCGGCAGACTCCTTCCGAATTTAAGCTTGAAATTCGACGATTCCCCACCGAACGTAGCGTAAAATGTTGGTTTGCCTTAGTACGGCAGGGGAATGTCGAATTTCATGTTTTTTTTGTCCTCCTTTTAACAAATTCTGGAGTGTCAATAACAACACCCTTATATTTTAGTTTACAGAATATATTTTTCAGGAAAAAAAGGCTGATTTGATAAAAAATATCTAACGTTCATGTTACCACATCTAAAACATATGAAAACCTACTTTAAGACAAAGTAGAACTCTGTTTACAGTACTCATCATAAAACATAACAGTCGAATTAAAAAATGTAACCATGATAATCGAAGTCAGAACATGAATATTAAAACTAAAATCATCGATTTATGAGAAATTTCCTAATCAAATTGATTTTAAAATAAAGAGAAAATGGTTACAGTTTGGAGAATCAATAAGCTTCTCAGTTTGGACTATGTTTCCTGCACTCCTTGTTGCTTACATTTTCTTTTTTCAGAACCTTGAAGCATGCAATCCTTAAAAAATCAAAACAACAGTCTAATTACTCAATAATAATAATAAATGGTTGCAAATAAGATATGCTGTGATTTTAAAAATATATGTTCTGTAAGATATGAATTATTTTCTCCTAACTAAAGTTGATAAAATCTTCATAATTTAAAACTATTCTCCATGTTTATTAGATATTTCTAATATTCTGAAATACAATTGATTCTGAAATGGATATGGATATGCAATTCCATATTTTATATTGGATTCATGTAGTAATAAATACCCATTGAAAGAAAAAAGGATCTTACTGACTATATTTTAGAAACTTTATGACCATATTTTGTTCATTACATATTAAATAATGTTGTGTACAAATTTCCAATAAGAGTAAAATAAATAGTATACTATCTTGTTTTGTATTATCTGATACAAACAAATTATTATTTGTTGATAACAAAAGGAGAATAAAAATTTAGCATTAAACTTATACAATGTAGGAAATGATAAGTAGATAAAGTATCAAGAACTGATAAATAATTTTCTATTAAAGAGTTTACAATAAACTTTAATAAAGATTTAATTGAAGAAAGCATATGTTCAGTCATGAAGATGATCTAAACTAAAGAACAATGGAAAAATACATACCTACAATAAAAACAACATATGTTGTTACAGTACGATAATTAGAACGATATTGTTTACAGCATTAAAATACGGAGGTTAACGTAATAAATTTTCTAGGCTTTCATCATGAGAATTAGATATGATTGTAACTAACATGCCTGTAAGATTATAAATCTTAAAAACATGGAGATGAGTTTTCTATCTAAGATTCTAAGGTATGATGAAGAAATGTAATCAAGAAGAACATCAAATTTGCATAGGTAACCGTGTAGCCAATACCAAATACAACCTAGAAGAAAATGATAGGATTGAGCATGAGATAAAGAGATACCATAAACAAATATGATATTATTTCTTCTTCTAAAGAAATTATAATAATTCAGTTATGTTAAGTAATCACACCACTCCAAATTTGTAAAGATATCCAATCAGCAGCACCTGGAGTAAAATTGTAAATTTGTTAATCATTGTTACATCATTGGTAAGGGCCAAAATGACGACGTGACAGTAGTGGATGAACAGAACAGCTAGTTTATTATTATTATTTTTTATGTAATTTGTTAATGAAGACACAACTAAATTATTCTTCCTAACAAAAAAAGAAATAAAATATAAATTTTAAAAATGATCAGAACTTCAAATATTGTATAACTAACTAATAATTGCCTCAAACAGTTGTCATAATGCTCTTTTAACCTCTCCATTCAATCTGTGTCCATGCATGGTTAAGAAAATCCCTTTGAAGAATGTCATAAAAGAAATTAGCTAAAGCAAATGAGCCTATGTAAATGTCATTAGCAAATCATCCCATCTTAAAGGACCTTTTCATTTATTGTTCTATCTCCATTGTCCGAGAAGCTTTAGGGAAAAAGGATAAGCATAGACAGCGAGTATATAGAATCTGATAAAATAATTTAGACAGCCTTTTAAGCAACTTGATAAATGCAAAGAAGAGAAAGCGGGTCATCTTTAAAACTGAAAGATACCTTGTTGTAAATTGATTATTTCAATTTTTAATTCAATATTTCAAGGTTCAGTTTTTTTATTAAAATTGGATTTGTAATAAGAAGGATACCTTGAAGGCAACAATACACAATCTTGTAAGGTTCATGTTTTAGTGCTTTAGTATTGTTGAATCTTCGAATCTGCATGACACTTCAAAATTTTAACTGATCTATTATTTCTGACAATCATCATTTGAACATTTTGTGCCAATTTTATGTCATAATTTGGCAAAGCCAAATGTTAGGATAGTTAACAAACATCGTAGTATCATGAAATTGCTCTGACACTGGTAATAAATATGCATTATGTGCTTTAATGTATAAGAAATGTTGGTATGGTATCCACTTATAAATATTTGAATCCAACACTGTTCCTAGTCTATACCATAATCACCCTTCATAATTAACCAAGAACATTCAAGTAATTCCTACTTCCTGTATGCTTATTTGGAATAATTTGTATTAAAAGTTACCATCTAAAAATATATAGGGCAAAAAAAAAGAACAACAACAACAACAAAAGGATATAATTTAAATTAAATAAACATTTAAATACTTCATGTCAGGGAACTACAATTGATGTTGTATTGAAATACTCTAGTTTAAGTCAGATAATTGTTGCTTAAATTTTCTATCTCCAACCATGAAGCATGCATTCTCATAAATTGTCAAAAATAGCAGTAAAAATACTTGATAACTGAACCAATGATTGTTAATTAAATAACTCGTACTTTTAAAACCAAATTCGGATGTGGTGACATTGGGTTATGATTTTAGGACTAAAACTATATATGTTTCATAAGGTATGAATAATTGTGTCATACCAAAAATTGACAAAATTTTCATATCACAAATCTATACTACATATTATTAGATATTTTTTTACTGTTGTAATATATGATAGATTTAAGAATGGTTACGAATTTATGAATCCATATATGGAATTGGATTAATGTAGCAATAAAATCCCCTAACGGGAAAAAAAGATCGTACAAACTTAATTTCGAAAACTATATAACCATATTTTTTTCGTTTTAGGTTCAACGATTTTGAAGTAAAAAATTGTAAGAAGAACCGAAGTAATTGTAACACTATTCTGTTTCCTAATATCTAGTGTAAAGACAGTATTACTTGATTATAAAATTATGTAACAGAAAATAAACTTAAAAGCAAACTTATACAATGTTAAAAATGAAATCCAACCAAGATATCAAAAGTCTAAAATATGGTTAGCAGGCCTAACAACCACTGAAGACCAAGAAGACGACAAAGAGTGAATATGAACATGAACTTATGATAAATAAAAATGTTCTAAACTAATCCCATGTTAAATAGGAAACAAAAACCAAAACTAACTAATTAGGTGTAAGTAGTAATTTGGTACCTTAAATCCATGTTGTTCATCCATAGTATATGTTCGCTTTCAACCGTAAAATCCATCCGTTCCCAAAGATATTAAAAAATCCAAATCTGAAACAGGCGTCTTCTCCAAAATCAGAAGGATTTGTAGTGGTTGAGAAGCATTGATTGGGAAAACAGCAAAATAGGAACGAAAAGATGAGTTGCTAGTTTGTGAGTTAAACGGTGGATATCGATTATACAGTGGTAAGGGTCAATGATATCAGACCGTGATTTTCAATGTTCGGACATCGTAATCGAATTATGATTAGCAGAAGAGGATTTGTCGATGGTTGCTTGGGGGAAATGTTAGAATTAGGAAAGATAACTGTAGCCGCGTAAAGAAAACAGATGGAAATAAAAAAGAACGGACTGTAAAATGAAAGGACACGTGTAACTCAAGCAGTGACCTGGATTCTCCTTTCCTATTTAAGTAATAGATTGTCCTGACTCGAGTGTTTTGTGTTTTGCTTTACGCTCGGGTCAGCCTGAGTTATTCACAGATTTGGATTTCCACTCGCTTGGAGATTTGAATCGCTGGAGATTATCTGCTTGTCTTGTCCTATCTATTTCAGTTCCGTTGTTCTACTCAGCTTGTACTTGGTTATTTTATTGAGACTTCTGTTGTACTCTATTTCTTTTGTTATATCTTATGTAACTCTGATATATTTATATAGTAGCTTCATGAACTACTATTTCTTTAACTTCCGCTACATTATTTTATTCTATGTCTACGATCTGTGATTTTATTTACTGTATATTCTGAGATTTGCCAAATTTTAATTACAACGCGGTATTTTGAGCAATTCAACTCCGGCATATGTGTCTACCTATACACTTATAATGGATGCGAATGGTTGAAAATGTCGGGTCGTTACAGTTGGTATCAGAGCTTTGGCTTTGAGGCAAAACTCAGCATATGGAGTAGATTTATTTACAGAATCACTTTCGTTCGAGTTTGAATCTTTTCCTCTTGATTCGTGTAACGACTCGAATTTTTCGCGTTCGAAAATCGACATCCGTACTTCACCTTGTACTAGAATGCCGTAGATTCGACCGTTCAAATCCGATTCGCCGGAGCTTATAACACCATTAAGTATAACAACACAGCGGAAAAAGAATATATAAATTACATAACATTGATACAATGACAGGTACAACAGAATGATACAACAGATATCAATATACATCAGAGATATGATACAAGAAATAGCAGCGGAAAGAAAATAGATAACACCAGCAGCGGATAGAATGTCTCCAATAGAATGCTCCAAGATAAGTAGCGTCAGTCCATGAACTCCAAGAACTGAACCAGCTCCAGATAATCTACTAAACCTGATATCTGAGAAAACCCAACTCTAGACTGCCCGTGTGGAAAATGGTGGGCACCCAGAGTTTAGGAAGGGAACAATAAACTCCAGGTCAGTCATGGGACTGGTATGAGCAAACAAAAACAGTTTATCTTTAAACAAACACAAAAGGCTTTTAACATTGAAATCCGCAATGCTTTTCGAAAATGAAACTACCATAAGGCCTCCCGCCACACACACAATGCAATCGCAGAATTGGAGGAGATTTCTCCTTATGATAGTCAAACATGCTTACTATGCAAAAATCAAAACACTTTTGATATTATTACTAGTGCATAGTGTAGAAAAACATTTCGAAAATATAATATAAATCTTAGCCAGCATACAACATTTCATCGTATGCCTACTATAGCTACCATGTTCAATAACAGGTTACCGCCACATTCCATGGCAGGTTATACAACTAAAAACCGTACATGGTTCGTATTGTTTCTTTGGATTTCCAACAAATGATCAGGCTAAGGAACTTCCTTACCGAAATGGAAATGCCTCTGGAAAGACGCCCCGGATCCTAACCGGATCTCTGCAAACAAAAGGCCGACGCTACCTCACGCTGTACAGCTGTAACTAGGTAACTAACACACTGACGCTACCTCACGCTGTACAGGTGTAACTAGGTAACTAACACACGAGTCATGTCATCCCCCGGTCGTCACCGACCTTTATCCGAGGATCCTCAATCGCAAAGCAACGGCCACAAAGTATAATCAACATAGGTAAGATATCTGGGCTCCATACCATGATATCACCTTTTATCCAGAAGGAAATGACATACCCTAGGGGCGCTACCCCTACAAACCTTTGTCGCAACATTCCTGTTTCGACCATTACTGGGTTGTGAGGCTCGACGAAATCTCGTCCACAAAGCTACGCTTTTTCACAAAGCCACGCTTTTCCACAAAGCCACGCTTTTCCACAAAGCCACGCTTTTCCACAAAGCCACGCTTTTTCACAAAGCAACGCTTTTTCACAAAGCAACGCTTTGATCAATCAAATGATCAGTAGCACTTCGTATGCCTCATTACCAAATTAGGAATGTATCACTAGTAACCATCAACTACATAACCTCTGAGCTCGTACGTCTCAGAGAAGGGTGTTAAGCTAAGAGAATAAATTCTCCGCCACCAACATAAATGTATTTGATAGAAACCAGCTTTACATCTCAAAGTGTAACGTCAGACACACATCCATACAAGTCTGTTCCGGGTTCGAACAGAACTGAAGGCACTTCCGAAAAAGCCCTTGCAAATCCGGGTATTCACAATCCCGATCGGACTTCCCATCACTTAGGGAATCTCTATACCGGGCGCTACTCGGTGCAGAGACAATCGATAGGTCATCCTATCGCTCTCACAAATACCCGGTCTTCACCACCGGTCTTCAAATGTTATCCATATCGTCGTATCACTATTCGGAATGGGTTATATGACACAAAGGTCCTCTCCCGGCTAAACCGAATAACGAGCGCAATTAAAAATCATATGGATACTGGGGTCTTAGTTAAATCACAGCTTAAAGCCCAAAACTTTTCATTCGAATGGTTAAAACAAATTACCATTTCCAATCTTTTAAACAAAAAGATTCATTTCACAAAGTTCACCCCATTCACAAAGATTCATTCATAGATTTCAAAACAATTTCCATTTCAATTTTAATTAACTCGTTCGATCTTTGAATCAAAGACTCATTTCATAAATTTCAAAACATTTCAATTCTATTTCAAACTTGAAATTCTTTCAACACAAATTGGAAGTTCATTACTTATGTGAAAGCTTTTACTATTTGAAAACAAATAGTTTCATTTCAGAAAAATCCAGTTATATTTACACGAGTTAAAACCCTTGAATTAAAATTCAAATTCCCAAATCAATACCTTTAAAATGGTTTAACCCATATATAACTTGTATAGCATCTTTAATCCCTAGTTTCAAATCATAGAATTCAATTTCAAACTTGAATTCAAATTTAAATCAAATTATTTAAATTTTTAAAACTCGATTAAGTTATTCAAAATAACTTTTATCTTTGAAATTCCATTTCCAAAAGCTTTTCACTTTAAACCCAAATTTCCAATTTCAAAATCAATTGAAATTAAAATTTCAATTTCAAAAACATCAAATTTACATCATCTGTGACTTAACCGATTTCCTCGTGAAATCCATATTTGTGTGTGTATGGTGTAGTCCAGGGGTTTCACACAATAGTGCACAACATCAATCATCACAGATATATCGATAAGCGGTATAATCGATAACTCTTATCTTCATTCACAGATTCATAGATAAAATAAATTTATCAGTCACAAAGATTCATCATTATAATTCGATGTGGGTTTCGGATAACCAACTGGAATCCGACTCCCTGTCGTTTACGGGTCAAGGGGTTTCATATTTACAGAGTAATATATCACAGAAACAGAAATCACAGCTCAGCACAACATAAATCAGGGTATATCACAAATGATCATATATCAAGGATATCAAACAATTCACATTCAATAGAATTCAAACATTCATAAGTAAGGTCAGTTAATTGTTTGATTTATTCAAATCAGATTAATAAATTACTAATCCTGGTTAATTACAAATCATTTGATTAATTCTTTCTTTACTCATTAATTAACCATTTATAATTAATAAATCAACCCTTTAATTATAATTCACCAACCTTTAATTATCAAATAACTAATCTTTAATTATTTAATTCACCATTTCATTGATTATCTTTAATTAATTTAACCCATGATAAATCAATTACCGTAAATAATAATTTTCCCTAATTAATTAAGATGAACGATTATCCGAAATCTTAAATCAACGTTAATCACTTGATTTATCCACCTTTAATCATTAATTAATTATTTTATTAAGTAATTATCTTTCAAATCAATTACATTAATAAATTAACCATCAATTAATCACATTAACAAATTTTCCTTTAGGTAATTAAGTGTGAAACCTTAAATTGATTACCTTAATTAATAAATCAATTCATTATTAATTAACCAATCTTAAATTACAAATTGATTTAATCTCTAATCACTTAGTTAATTAAAATTTGTAATAAGATTTAGTTCAATATAGTTAATTTTAATTGCTTGATAAATCTAAGATTGTTAACAGTAAAACTTAAATTTTATTTGGGCTCAACCCATTTTTAAAGCAACCCGAGTAAACACTGCTTTCCACTCGAGCCAACTCGAGTTCTCCTCGTCAATTTCCCCGACTCTCTCCCCTGATCGTTCACGTATCTTCTTCTTCCCCTTTTTTTTATTTGTTTAAAAATGTGCTGACACTCCTCGCGCCACCGTGCACGTGCACGGCGCGCCACCATCACTCCGGTGACCTTCGACACCTCCCACAAACCCATATTCGACCCCTAACTCAAAATTGAGATTGTTTCGATTAAAAGTCGAAATCAAAATTTTTGCCTGAAGCTCGAACCAATAATACAAATTGCTCTAACAAACTTCCCTTGACTCACCAACCACGACCACCCGAAGCCACGAAACTCCGGCCATACGTCGACCATACCCTCCTCTATCTTCACCTGGAATCGCGTGATACTCGATCGAGCAACGGCGACGCGATCATCCATTTACAGAGCATAGAAAATTTTTGAACTTAAACCCTAGTTTGCTCTCGAACTCAAAATCCTTACATTCGAAAAATCCTTAAGCATTTTTCTTGGATTCATGGAGGATTAAACTTGCTACACAACAAGTTTCAGCATTTTTAATTGATTCGATCATGAGATATTGATAGGAATGCGAGTTTTGTTCATATACAAACTGCCCTTTTTATATAAATCTAAAAATCTAGATTTTTGTTTTAAAAATCATTGTTTTTAGCATAGATTCAGATTATAATCTCGAATTAATAATTTTCAACAATCAATTTTTCACAAAATTTCACTTTTGATACCTGTAAAACAAAGTTACAGTAAGAATAACTTACTGTATGTTTAAATAACTTTGCAATTCTTGTTTGAGGATTAAAACAACTTGATTATTTGAAGAACCAAGGCTTGTCAGAGATTAACAGCAAATGGACTTTAGTTTTGGAAACAAATATAATCCTTGTATAATGTTTACAGAGAAACACAGAGCATCACTACAATATTATCATACTGAAGCATGAACAAAGGAGTTTATAAATGAAGTTTTAAACTGTTTTAATATAAATTTTAACCTTTTAAAGATAAGTTTACTCACAAGCATGCATTTTTAAACAAATTGAAACATTAAAAGAATAGCAGTTTGCTCACTTGGAAATGTTTGAAAACAGAGACTAAATTTGTTTAGCAGCCACAGTTTGATCCTTCTCCTTTTTTTCTTTCTTCAGTAATTTGTTTTCAACTTTGAAATATATAGTGATGTCTTCTTTTCTTTTTAGTTTCCTGTTCTTTGTTGGGTTTTACTTTGAACGAAATGGAACTATGGTCATGTATATAAGGTGGTGTGCAGGTGAAAATATAGGCAAGTACAGGTTTAAGATGTATAAAAGAAAACCAAGTCATGCTTTTAATACAATCTGATGGGATCTTGTACATGCGGACAGTAATAGCATTTAATGAAAGCAAGTTTTGTTCAGGGTTTGTATATTTTTAGCATGCTATTCGATTTGCTTTCCTGTAAGTATTGATTCTTCTTTTGTGCTAGAGGTGATGGCATTAAATGCCTTTGCTTCCTTTGTATGTTACAGCAGCCTTATTATATGGTTGTGCAAGTACTATGTCATTGTTTTGTTTCTTCTTATATATTTGTTCAACTTGAATAGATATTATCTTCATTTGCAATTCTTGACTTCGGCTGAGGTAAGTTGTATTTGTTTGTATATAGGTAGTTATATTTGTTTTATTACTTTGAAATGTTATATATTGTTATGTTGTTTTAGTTATTTGTATAAATTTAACTTAGGTTGCATACTTATCTTTATATGTTTTGTTTACTTTGTAATATAACAATTTTCTACTTTAATTTGTTGTTAGATTCATATAACAATATATATCACATATATATACAAATTTTCAAATATTTTTAAATTTAAATGATTTACACAAAATTTATCGGTATTCGGGGAAACTTGCTTAAATTTATCCATTAATTAAACAATTTTAATTCAAAAATTCTTTAAATTATCAATTTAAATTAAATTAAAATCTAGGGTCGTTACAATTCAAATTTCCTTTGAATTTTGGAACGTTCCCTGCGGTTCCAAAATTCATTCTTGTCCCTCGCTATTCATCTTCTTTTGATTTTGGAGTATCACATAACTCCACTTCGAATGATCTTTATAGTGAATTGGCTGTCTCGCCAATATTCTAATTTTCTGGTAAAGGGGGAAACTCCTTTACAAATTAGCATCGATTCACCAAAGATTTATATCTATCCTTGGTTTAGATGCTAACATCTTTTATTACTCCAAACTCTATCTCTTGAGATCGAACGTAGATTTATCCCAGAAAAATCCACATCGATCTTATTCTCTAAGTCACGGTTGACCCGGTTAAGGTTGTCCGTGATTTATCTAAGCTTACCCATCTCTCTACTCTGTTTAGCCATCTTCTCTTTTGTTTCTAAACTATCTTCAAACATTTTGAATTGTACTTGTAAATCTATGTTTTGTTTTATATATGGTGTTGTTTGAGTTGTTGATGTTGATTTGAATTTCCGATCGATTCGTCTGATCAACGCTATCGATAGGATTTCTAAAACACTTTGACAAAACAAACTGACACAATATTATTATAAATTTGGTTAATGAAATAAAATTTTGATATATAAGTAAATTTATGGAACTTAATAAATTGATTTAAATTGATAATTTGAAATGATAATACTTGATTTATCATTTATTGTTCTACAAATGAATTTATAAATAGTTGTTTATAAATTGATTTGGGAACTGAAATGAATTTGAATCAAGAATTTGAGAATTCAAGTTTCCGATGGTTTCAAACCTTGTGTTTTCAAGTTTTAAAAGGGTATGTTATTTAAAGTATTTCGAATAGAAATTTTGTTTTCAAAGGATTTTAAAGTTTAAAAATTTAGTGCTCTTCTCTTTGTCGCTGGAAAATAATTTCGGTGATGACTGCAGCATCATCGACGTTCATTTTCGAGTTTCGAAGTGAAGAGACTGTTCTGTAGTCTTGCTACAGCTTTATTTTGGGTAATTTAATTGATTTGAATTTCTAAAAGATGATTTGATTATAAAATATATAGATATATGATTTAAAATTTGATTTGACATATTATGTATGTATAATTACTTATCGCTAAATGGTTTGAAAGGAATCGGAAGTTTAATTCTTAAATTTTATTTTAAAGAATAATTTCAGTTATAAGAAGAAAACCAAATTTTTGAATAAATGATTCAAACTTGAGATAATTGAATTGGAAAGTTTTATTTGTATAACACACAATTTCATTCCAATATAACTTACCTAAATTACACAGAAGTTGAATATGAAATTGGATAATATACAATATAGAAATGATTTTATAAATAAAATTTGAGAGGTTATAATAAATGTTATACACTTAAATTTTAGTTATAAAAGATTAACAGAGGTAAATATTGAAAAAGGAATTTAAAGAGATTTTATTTAAATAACTTAATAATCAAATTTGATTTAATATGGAACCTTAATTCTAACCTAGGAATTTTAATAAAGGTTATTTCTTAAAATGAATATGTTGTATAATAAATAATGTATCTTTGAATAGAAAAAAAATACATTTGAATTAGACATTTTGTAATAAAGTTTATTTAACTTGAATTCATAGTTTAATTAATGTCTAAATGAATAAATGTGTAAAGAAATTTGATTGTTATATTTGCTATATAAATATTTTATTAATGAAATAGATATGTCTTGAAAAATGAATGATTATGATTTAAATAGTTAAAATGTATTTTAACATCACTAAAAATTGATAATTGAGAATTTGGTTTTCAAATGGAAATTTTAAGTGTAACTTATTGAAGGAATATCTATTTATGAAATGGGCATTTTAAATAAAGTGTTAGGTTATTTGTTAAATGAAGAGCCAAGTAAAATAATGAACTTTTGACTTAATAAATGAAGTATAGTTTACTTGGATATTCCATTCATAAAAGTATGTTTTAATAAGTCTTAAGTTAAAAGATATCCAAATGAATATTTCTGGAATTAAACTGATTTGAAGTACTAATATACCTACTGTAGCATTTTATAAGTGATGCTGTTTTGAAAATACAGTGTTTTGGAAATTTTTAAAATTGAATGAACTTAGAAATGTTACAACTTTAAAATGAATATTGTTTAATCTTGGATTAAAATGGTTTAAATGAAGATTATTTTTAAAAGGTGTTATGATTTTCTAAGTATTATGTTCTTTTTTAAGAATAACATTTCCAAAGTGTTATGATTTTTAGTAGTATGGTTTCCAAATGATAAACATCCCTAAATTGTTATGATTTCAAAGCGTTATTGTTTCAAATTTATTATCTTATTTTGTTTTTTTTTCAAACTATCTTTTGGTTGTCCTTATTTCTCTTATCTTGTTATAGAATGGGAAGGCTATTGCTTATACCAGTCTGTTTAGAAATCTTTTTATAATCTTTGAAATCTTTGTTACTCAATTTGGAATCTGAACACTGTTTTCCATCCATGGACCGTCGCTCAAGTGAAAAGGGTGATTCAGACTCTAGAGAATCTTTTTCGTGTTTGTGTTCTTGATTTTATCACCTCTATCTTGTTAAACTTGCCTATAACAATAGTTATCAGGCGTAATTCCAATATTCTTATCATCTTGTCTTAATTTTATTCATTCTATCTTTTTAGGTGCTTTCCCGTACCTCCTTCCTTTTAGGGGACGAAAAGTTTTGAGTGGGGGAGAGTGTAACAACCCTGTATTTTACAATTATTTTTAAATTGATTTTTCCAGATTTAAAAGCTTTATTTATGAAAAGAATAAATTTTGTTATTGTAAATATAAAAACTTTGATTTTGTATGTTGATTTGAATTCCAAATATGACTAAATTTAATATTTCCTGAAAATGTGAATTTTGGTCAATAGTCAAACTTTGACTTTTAAACTTAAAAATTTAAAAGTTTGAAATTATAAATTTTATCTTTTATTATAAAAATAGATGTAATAACTTGAACATTACTTTTCGTTTTGTAGAAAACGGAGTTAAAATGTAAAAGTTATGTACATTTCAATTTTTAGTATAATTTGTTTTATTGTGTAATTTTGCCTATTTTAAATTTTATAAATCATATTTTCTTTCTTATATTTTATTTTAATATGTGTCAATATGTTTATTTATGTATATTTCCATCTCTAAATATTTTTAAAATGATAATAGAATTTTTCCAAAATTTACTATGATGATTTCCTATTTTTAAAAGGCTGTTTTCCTATTTTCTGCTATTTTCTTCATTAGAAATTATATGTAAATTAAATTTTAAATGTTTATTTTGTGAATATATTTTTATTTCATGTTATTATTTATGTTTAAAAATATATTACAAGCTCATATGAATTTTCTAAAAATTTATTCAATTCAATTCCAAATTTTCTAGACTAGTTTACTATTTTAGCTATTTTCTTAATTTAACTTTATATAATTGATAAATATTTATATAAATTATTATATTTTGATAAAATTTCGAAATTTTATCTGGGATTATTATCATTTCCAGAAATATAAAGTTATAAAAAGGAATTAAAGATATATGAAGAGTTTGATACCTTTTGTGTGCTTAGTCCTTTTGAATTCTACCGTTTCTTTTTCAATCAATACATCTTTTATTTTATTTTTTTTGTTCTATTCCCCCAATATTTTTCAGCCGACTTCCTCATGTTATTCACGATTTTCAAAGCTCCTAAACTCTAAAAAAAATCATGGCCTCCATCTTGCAAAATAATTTGGTAAATCCCTCTCTTCTTTCTACTTTTTCTTACTTTTTCTATGCTATTTTGCCTTGTTTCTCTCTTCTATTTGCATGGCCTCTTCTCCATAGCCACGGCCACCACCTCCAACACCTTTTCCACCATCATCTGCACCAGCTCCTCCTCCAATCCCCTCTGACCAGATCAGGCCATGGCCATCTAGATGAGCCTACACCCCAAAACAATGTCAAAAAAACTCCAAAACAATGCACTAGTCACCACTATTACTTCACCACCTTCATCCACCACCTTGGCCACCACTATAGGCCGCCACCACCACCTTTTCCGGACCTCCCCACACCCCTCCATCTACTGTCCAGACCTGTACCACGCAAGGGCCGAGCCCCACTTGCCTTTGGATGAGCCAAAAATGCACCAAAACTCCACTTATTTTGCCTTGACCCTTTGTCTTATTCATATGTAACTCCTACCATCATCATCTCCTTGTTGCCATGCTATTTTGATGCCATAAAATGAGATTATGTCCAGCTATGGCTGAGCAAAAGATCCCCTTGGTCAAGCTCTTGAATGGTTAAAGAAAGGTCGAATCACCTTGCCCTTTGTTGCTTCTTATTTCAAGTCATTTCGATATTGTTTTGTGTTACATATTTATGTATACATTGTCTTGTTTTGTTTATATGTATACAAGGCAATTATATTTGGCTCTCCACTCTCAAATCATATTCATGTTGTCGTGCCTTCAAAGATTCTGTGTTGTGTGTTTGGTCGTCATCTCCAGCTCAAACAAGTGAGTTATTCTCACCAGACAATATGTACCTATATAACTAGTAAATTGACACCCTGCGAATCTGTAGAAATATATTATCATGTTATATATGCTTATATTATTATCATATGATGTTCACACCTGTTATTACACCTGTTATATCATATGTTACTGTTATTTAATGTTATTCTGTTATTTATATCTGTTATCACCATTGCA
The DNA here is from genome assembly GCA_030737815.1 of Allium fistulosum. Lineage (NCBI taxonomy): Eukaryota > Viridiplantae > Streptophyta > Magnoliopsida > Asparagales > Amaryllidaceae > Allium > Allium fistulosum. Next base: position 95,832,483 of record CM060905.1, read on the forward strand.
AGTTCCCTGTAGACTAGAATCACTATGGGTTGAAATGATACATACCCGAATGGACTTTAGAATAGGGAAAAATCGTTATGGGCTGAAATGATAGGCCTGAACGATTTTTATTTAATTTATTTTAACTTGGGATTGCGGGTTTGAAATGATAGAACCCGGATTTTTCTTTTTTAACTACGGATTGAAATGATACATATCCGTATCACTTGACCTAGGTTAGAAAATTATATACAGGCCCGTGGTTATTTTATAAAGTGTTTTGGATATTTTTAAGTATTTTAAAAAATTATAAATTTATGAAATTTGATTTAAATAGATTTTGAAATGTTTTAAAATAAAGAAATTATGATTTTTTTCTATGTGTTAAAATTGTAATTAATGAATGGTTTAACTGGATTTTTGAAATATAACTTAAGTTGGAAATTTGGAATTTTGGTTAAAAATGATATTTAAGTTATATAAATAAAATAGATATTAAATTTTATTTGGAAATGGTAAATATGATAATTTGATTAAATTTGAATTTAAGTGATTTATTAAAGTATTATTGATTTTTCTATGAATTTAAGTGGTTAAATAAATGAATGTTTAAAAGTGATCTTTTAAAATATAACTTGACTAGGAAATGTGAAATTTGGTTTTAATTAAAGGTTTAAGTTAATTAAATAAAATTGGAAATTTTGTTAAATTGTGAAATGGTAATTTAAATTTGAAGTGTTAAGTTATTTGTTGAAATGTGAAGAATTGGAAACTTTTACACTTAAATTTATTAAGTAAATTGTTGAAAATTGGATTTTATTATAAGAAATTTATTATGAAAAGATATATGTTAAACGATATGTAAATGAACATTTTAAATGTTAAAATATGATTTTTAAAATGTTTATGTGTTTTAAATTAAAGTTATTTAATTGCTGGAAATACACTAACACCTGAAATTAACTTTTAATAGCATTCAGAAATGCTATAGATTCTGTTTTGAACTAAAATTATGTAAAAAGAGCTATTACAGCATTTCTGAAATGCTGTAGTTGCTGTAATTGAACTTATAGGCTATTATTGAACTCAGGTCTATTATAGCATTCTCTGGAAATGCTATAATGGTCTGCACTCTTTGCTGAAACCAAATTTAACCCTTGTTTTGAAATCTGAACTACCGCAGCACTTCTGATATGCTGTCTTTTCTGTTTTGAACTATAATTCAACTAAAACTGAGTTTTAACAGTAGTTTTAAGTGCTGTCTTTGCTGAATTAAAAATGTTTTCAAATATAACCTATAGAAGTTGTTTTTAAATGCTGTGAAATGTTGAAATTTTAATAATTAGGGTTTTTGACTTAGCAAACGAACTCAGAATGGTTTGAAACTTTGGAAACTAAATACTTGATTTGAAAATATAATAATTACACTTTTAAAAGGTTTAAATGAATTATTTGATTGGGATATAAACTATTTAAAAGGTGACTTGAAATGATAATAAATGAAGTATACCTTTAAATTTAAAAGGTATTTAAAGTTGAATATTTAGATTTGAACTCAAATGATATTTGGAATATTAAAATGATTTGAAATGAAGTTTTGAAATGATATGATATTTTAAAAATATGGAAATGGTTTGGAATTGATTTAATCTTTATTTTGATAAAGATTTGGATTTGAAATGATATTCTATTTTGAAGTATAAACTGTTTTTAAACTTATAACCACAGGTTATAATAACGTTGGGTTGTTAAAGAGACCGGGATCGGATATGGACATACTCTCTGTCTTACCGAAAACCACTTTGGCAACTGTGTACGCGGTGGAGATTCCAGAATGAAGTAGGATGGTGGCGACGTTCTTAAGGTATGTTACGTGGACCCAACTCCCGTGAGTTGGCATAAGGTGGCTAAAACAGGAGCGATCTCGGACCAGTAAGGTAGCACCTCTTCTCGGACACATTTCTTCGATATTATACTCTTACTTGTGATTGATTAGATGGCCATCCTCCGATTTGGGAGTGTTGTTCGAGGTGGAACGGTAGTGGCTACTATGCGTATCCATCAGTCCGTGTGCGTAATTGGTATATCTACCCTGGCATTGCCTAGTTATGCCGTGTCACCTACCATATCGAGCTTTACTACGATTATGATTTTAAGATCCGACCGTGTTAAGGTTCTCCATCCCCTTAACGCTATTTTCTATATGATAATACTTTACTTATTTAGACACTATTTTAATAGCGAATATTACACCATAGTAGATATTTTAACGGATCCTTAGAGGATGGGCGGTCCCAAGCATCTTCTAAGTTACTTGTACCCTTATTACAGTTCGCTTGAGTTGGTTTACATTATATAAGTATATATTGTCCTGACTCGAGTGTTTTGTGTTTTGCTTTACGCTCGGGTCAGCCTGAGTTATTCACAGATTTGGATTTCCACTCGCTTGGAGATTTGAATCGCTGAAGATTATCTGCTTGTCCTGTCCTATCTATTTCAGTTCCGTTGTTCTACTCAGCTTGTACTTGGTTATTTTATTGAGACTTCTGTTGTACTCTATTTCTTTTGTTATATCTTATGTAACTCTGATATATTTATATAGTAGCTTCATGAACTACTATTTCTTTTACTTCCGCTGCATTATTTTATTCTGTGTCTGCGATCTGTGATTTTATTTACTGTATATTCTGAGATTTGCCAAATTTTAATTACAACGTGGTATTTTGAGCAATTCAACTCCGGCATATGTGTCTACCTATACACTTATAATGGATGCGAATGGTTGAAAATATCGGGTCGTTACAGTTGGTATCAGAGCCTTGGCTTTGAGGCAAAACTCAGCATATGGAGTAGATTTATTTACAGAATCACTTTCGTTCGAGTTTGAATCTTTTCCTCTTGATTCGAATTTCCTTTGAATTTTGGAACGTTCCCTGCGGTTCCAAAATTCATTCTTGTCCCTCGCTATTCATCTTCTTTTGATTTTGGAGTATCACATAACTCCACTTCGAATGATCTTTATAGTGAATTGGCTGTCTCGCCAATATTCTAATTTTCTGGTAAAGGGGGAAACTCCTTTACAAATTAGCATCGATTCACCAAAGATTTATATCTATCCTTGGTTTAGATGCTAATATCTTTTATTACTCCAAACTCTATCTCTTGAGATCGAACGTAGATTTATCCCAGAAAAATCCACATCGATCTTATTCTCTAAGTCACGGTTGACCCGGTTAAGGTTGTCCGTGATTTATCTAAGCTTACCCATCTCTCTACTCTATTTAACCATCTTCTCTTTTGTTTCTAAACTATCTTCAAACATTTTGAATTGTACTTGTAAATCTATGTTTTGTTTTATATATGGTGTTGTTTGAGTTGTTGATGTTGATTTGGATTTCCGATCGATTCGTCTGATCAACGCTATCGATAGGATTTCTAAAACACTTTGACAGAACAAACTGACACAATATTATTATAAATTTGGTTAATGAAATAAAATTTTGATATATAAGTAAATTTATGGAACTTAATAAATTGATTTAAATTGATAATTTGAAATGATAATACTTGATTTATCATTTATTGTTCTACAAATGAATTTATAAATAGTTGTTTATAAATTGATTTGGGAACTGAAATGAATTTGAATCAAGAATTTGAGAATTCAAGTTTCCGATGGTTTCAAACCTTGTGTTTTCAAGTTTTAAAAGGGTATGTTATTTAAAGTATTTCGAATAGAAATTTTGTTTTCAAAGGATTTTAAAGTTTAAAAATTTAGTGCTTTTCTCTTTGTCGCTGGAAAATAATTTCGGTGATGACTGCAGCATCATCGACGTTCATTTTCGAGTTTCGAAGTGAAGAGACTGTTCTGTAGTCTTGCTACAGCTTTATTTTGGGAAATTTAATTGATTTGAATTTCTAAAAGATGATTTGATTATAAAACATATAGATATATGATTTAAAATTTGATTTGACATATTATGTATGTATAATTACTTATCGCTAAATGGTTTGAAAGGAATCGGAAGTTTAATTCTTAAATTTTATTTTAAAGAATAATTTCAGTTATAAGAAGAAAACCAAATTTTTGAATAAATGATTCAAACTTGAGATAATTGAATTGGAAAGTTTTATTTGTATAACACATAATTTCATTCCAATATAACTTACCTAAATTACACAGAAGTTGAATATGAAATTGGATAATATACAATATAGAAATGATTTTATAAATAAAATTTGAGTGGTTATAATAAATGTTATACACTTAAATTTTAGTTATAAAAGATTAACAGAGGTAAATATTGAAAAAGGAATTTAAAGAGATTTTATTTAAATAACTTAATAATCAAATTTGATTTAATATGGAACCTTAAGTCTAACCTAGGAATTTTAATAAAGGTTATTTCTTAAAATGAATATGTTGTATAATAAATAATGTATCTTTGAATAGAAAAAAAATACATTTGAATTAGACATTTTGTAATAAAGTTTATTTAACTTGAATTCATAGTTTAATTAATGTCTAAATGAATAAATGTGTAAAGAAATTTGATTGTTATATTTGCTATATAAATATTTTATTAATGAAATATATATGTCTTGAAAAATGAATGATTATGATTTAAATAGTTAAAATGTATTTTAACATCACTAAAAATTGATAATTGAGAATTTGGTTTTCAAATGGAAATTTTAAGTGTAACTTATTGAAGGAATATCTATTTATGAAATGGGCATTTTAAATAAAGTGTTAGGTTATTTGTTAAATGAAGAGCCAAGTAAAATAATGAACTTTTGACTTAATAAATGAAGTATAGTTTACTTGGATATTCCATTCATAAAAGTATGTTTTAATAAGTCTTAAGTTAAAAGATATCCAAATGAATATTTCTGGAATTAAACTGATTTGAAGTACTAATATACCTACTGTAGCATTTTATAAGTGATGCTGTTTTGAAAATACAGTGTTTTGGAAATTTTTAAAATTGAATGAACTTAGAAATGTTACAACTTTAAAATGAATATTGTTTGATCTTGGATTAAAATGGTTTAAATGAAGATTATTTTTAAAAGGTGTTATGATTTTCTAAGTATTATGTTCTTTTTTAAGAATAACATTTCCAAAGTGTTATGATTTTTAGTAGTATGATTTCCAAATGATAAACATCCCTAAATTGTTATGATTTCAAAGCGTTATTGTTTCAAATTTATTATCTTATTTTGTTTTTTTTTCAAACTATCTTTTGGTTGTCCTTATTTCTCTTATCTTGTTACAGAATGGGAAGGCTATTGCTTATACCAGTCTGTTTAGAAATTTTTTTATAATCTTTGAAATCTTTGTTACTCATTTTGGAATCTGAACATTGTTTTCCATCCATGGACCGTCGCTCAAGTGAAAAGGGTGATTCAGACTCTAGAGAATCTTTTTCGTGTTTGTGTTCTTGATTTGATCACCTCTATCTTGTTAAACTTGCCTATAACAATAGTTATCAGGCGTAATTCCAATATTCTTATCATCTTGTCTTAATTCTATTCATTCTATCTTTTTAGGTGCTTTCCCATACCTCCTTCCTTTTCGGGGACGAAAAGTTTTGAGTGGGGGAGAGTGTAACAACCCTGTATTTTACAATTATTTTTAAATTGATTTTTCCAGATTTAAAAGCTTTATTTATGAAAAGAATAAATTTTGTTATTGTAAATATAAAAACTTTGATTTTGTATGTGGATTTGAATTCCAAATATGACTAAATTTAATATTTCCTGAAAATGTGAATTTTGGTCAATAGTCAAACTTTGACTTTTAAACTTAAAAATTTAAAAGTTTTAAATTATAAATTTTATCTTTTATTATAAAAATAGATGTAATAACTTGAACACTACTTTTCGTTTCGTTGAAAACGGAGTTAAAATGTAAAAGTTATGTACATTTCAATTTTTAGTATAATTTGTTTTATTGTGCAATTTTGCCTATTTTAAATTTTATAAATCATATTTTCTTTCTTATATTTTATTTTAATATGTGTCAATATGTTTATTTATGTATATTTCCATCTCTAAATATTTTAAAAATGATAATAGAATTTTTCCAAAATTTACTATGATGATTTCCTATTTTTAAAAGGCTGTTTTCCTATTTTCTGCTATTTTCTTCATTAGAAATTATATGTAAATTAAATTTTAAATGTTTATTTTGTGAATATATTTTTATTTCATGTTATTATTTATGTTTAAAAATATATTACAAGCTCATATGAATTTTCTAAAAATTTATTCAATTCAATTCCAAATTTTCTAGACTAGTTTACTATTTTAGCTATTTTCTTAATTTAACTTTATATAATTGATAAATATTTATATAAATTATTATATTTTGATAAAATTTCGAAATTTTATCTGGGATTATTATCATTTCCAGAAATATAAAGTTATAAAAAGGAATTAAAGATATATGAAGAGTTTGATACCTTTTGTGTGCTTAGTCCTTTTGAATTCTACCGTTTCTTTTTCAATCAATACATCTTTTATTTTATTTTTGTTGTTCTATTCCCCCAATCTTTTTCAGCCGACTTCCTCAAGTTATTCACGAATTTTCAAAGCTCCTAAACCCTAAAAAAAATCATGGCCTCCATCTTGCAAAAAAATTTGGTAAATCCCTCTCTTCTTTCTACTTTTTATTACTTTTTCTATGCTATTTTGCCTTGTTTCTCTCTTCTATTTGCATGGCCTCTTCTCCATAGCCACGGCCACCACCTCCAACACCTTTTCCACCATCATCTGCACCAGTTCCTCCTCCAATCCCCTCTGACCAGATCAGGCCATGGCCATCTAGATGAGCCTACACCCCAAAACAATGTCAAAAAAACTCCAAAACAATGCACTAGTCACCACTATTACTTCACCACCTTCATCCACCACCTTGGCCACCACTATAGGCCGCCACCACCACCTTTTCCGGACCTCCCCACACCCTTCCATCTACTTTCCAGACCTGTACCATGCAAGGGCCGAGCCCCACTTGCCTTTGGATGAGCCAAAAATGCACCAAAACTCCACTTATTTTGCCTTGACCCTTTGTCTTATTCATATGTAACTCCTACCATCATCATCTCCTTGTTGCCATGCTATTTTGATGCCATAAACTGAGATCATGTCCAGTTATGGCTGAGCAAAAGATCCCCTTGGTCAAGCTCTTGAATGGTTAAAGAAAGGTCGAATCACCTTGCCCTTTGTTGCTTCTTATTTCAAGTCATTTCGATATTGTTTTGTGTTACATATTTATGTATACATTGTCTTGTTTTGTTTATATGTATACAAGGCAATTATATTTGGCTCTCCACTCTCAAATCATATTCATGTTGTCGTGCCTTCAAAGATTCTGTGTTGTGTGTTTGGTTGTCATCTCCAGCTCAAACAAGTGAGTTATTCTCACCAGACAATATGTACCTATATAACTAGTAAATTGACACCCTACGAATCTGTAGAAATATATTATCATGTTATATATGCCTATATTATCATCATATGATGTTCACACCTGTTATTACACCTGTTATATCATATGTTACTGTTATTTAATGTTATTCTGTTATTTATATCTGTTATCACCATTGCAAGTTCCCTGTAGACTAGAATCACTATGGGTTGAAATGATACATACCCGAACGGACTTTAGAATAGGGAAAAATCGTTATGGGCTGAAATGATAGACCTGAACGATTTTTATTTAATTTATTTTAACTTGGGATTGCGGGTTTGAAATGATAGAACCCGGATTTTTCTTTTTTAACTGCGGATTGAAATGATACATATCTGTATCACTTGACCTAGGTTAGAAAATTATATACAGGCCCGTGGTTATTTTATAAAGTGTTTTGGATATTTTTAAGTATTTTAAAAAATTATAAATTTATGAAATTTGATTTAAATAGATTTTGAAATGTTTTAAAATAAAGAAATTATGATTTTTTTCTATGTGTTAATAATGTAATTAATGAATGGTTTAACTGGATTTTTGAAATATAACTTAAGTTGGAAATTTGGAATTTTGGTTAAAAATGATATTTAAGTTATATAAATAAAATGGATATTAAATTTTATTTGGAAATGGTAAATATGATAATTTGATTAAATTTGAATTTAAGTGATTTATGAAAGTATTATTGATTTTTCTATGAATTTAAGTGGTTAAATAAATGAATGTTTAAAAGTGATCTTTTAAAATATAACTTGACTAGGAAATGTGAAATTTGGTTTTAATTAAAGGTTTAAGTTAATTAAATAAAATTGGAAATTTTGTTAAATTGTGAAATGGTAATTTAAATTTGAAGTGTTAAGTTATTTGTTGAAATGTGAAGAATTGGAAACTTTTACACTTAAATTTATTAAGTAAATTGTTGAAAATTGGATTTTATTATAAGAAATTTATTATGAAAAGATATATGTTAAACGATATGTAAATGAACATTTTAAATGTTAAAATATGATTTTTAAAATGTTTATGTGTTTTAAATTAAAGTTATTTAATTGCTGGAAATACACTAACACCTGAAATTAACTTTTAATAGCATTCATAAATGCTATAGATTCTGTTTTGAACTAAAATTATGTAAAAAGAGCTATTACAGCATTTCTGAAATGCTGTAGTTGCTGTAATTGAACTTAAAGGCTAATATTGCACTCAGGTCTATTATAGCATTCTCTGGAAATGCTATAATGGTCTGCAGTCTTTGCTGAAACCAAATTTAACCCTTGTTTTTAAATCTGAACTACCGCAGCACTTCTGATATGCTGTCTTTTCTGTTTTGAACTATAATTCAACTAAAACTGAGTTTTAACAGCACTTTAAGTGCTGTCTTTGCTGAATTAAAAATGTTTTCAAATATAACCTATAGCAGTTGTTTTTAAATGCTGTGAAATGTTGAAATTTTAATAATTAGGGTTTTTGACTTAGTAAACGAACTCAGAATGGTTTGAAACTTTGGAAATTAAATACTTGATTTGAAAATATAATAATTACACTTTTAAAAGGTTTAAATGAATTATTTGATTGGGATATAAACTATTTAAAAGGTGACTTGAAATGATAATAAATGAAGTATACCTTTAAATTTAAAAGGTATTTAAAGTTGAATATTTAGATTTGAACTCAAATGATATTTGGAATATTAAAATGATTTTAAATGAAGTTTTGAAATGATATGATATTTTAAAAATATGGAAATGGTTTGGAATTGATTTAATCTTTATTTTGATAAAGATTTGGATTTGAAATGATATTCTATTTTGAAGTATAAACTGTTTTTAAACTTATAACCACGGGTTATAATAACGTTGGGTTGTTAAAAAGACCGGGATCGGATATGGACATACTCTCTGTCTTACCGAAAACCACTTTGGCAACTGTGTACACGGTGGAGATTCCAGAATGAAGTAGGATGATGGCGACGTTCTTAAGGTATGTTACGTGGACCCAACTCCCGTGAGTTGGCATAAGGTGGCTAAAACAGGAGCGATCTCGGACCAGTGAGGTAGCACCTCTTCTCGGACACATTTCTTCGATATTATACTCTTACTTGTGATTGATTAGATGGCCATCCTCCGATTTGGGAGTGTTGTTCGAGGTGGAACGGTAGTGGCTGCTATGCGTATCCATCAATCCGTGTGCGTAATTGGTATATCTACCCTGGCATTGCCTATTTGTGCCGTGTCACCTACCATATCGAGCTTTACTATGATTATGATTTTAAGATCCGACCGCGTTAAGGTTCTCCATCCCCTTAACGCTATTTTCTATATGATTATACTTTACTTATTTAGACACTATTATAATAGCGAATATTACTACATAGTAGATATTTTAACGGATCCTTAGAGGATGGGCGGTCCCAAGCATCTTCTAAGTTACTTGTACCCTTATTACAGTTCGCTTGAGTTGGTTTACATTATATAAGTATATATTGTCCTTTCTCGAGTGTTTTGTGTTTTGCTTTACGCTCGGGTCAGCCTGAGTTATTCACAGATTTGGATTTCCACTCGCTTGGAGATTTGAATCGCTGGAGATTATCTGCTTGTTTTGTCCTATCTATTTCAGTTCCGTTGTTCTACTCAGCTTGTACTTGGTTATTTTATTGAGACTTCTGTTGTACTCTATTTCTTTTGTTATATCTTATGTAACTCTGATATATTTATATAGTAGCTTCATGAACTACTATTTCTTTAACTTCCGCTACATTATTTTATTCTATGTCTACGATCTGTGATTTTATTTACTGTATATTCTGAGATTTGCCAAATTTTAATTACAACGCGGTATTTTGAGCAATTCAACTCCGGCATATGTGTCTACCTATACACTTATAATGGATGCGAATGGTTGAAAATATCGGGTCGTTACACATATTCACTAGATCTAATTATGTTTACCGATCTACATGTATGTAGTATTTTTATGGAAGCTAATGGTCTAGAAATTCGGCAAGCAACACAAGTTAGACATGAAACACCAGACACAGATATGAGCACTTGAACAAATGCTGAAAAGAGCATAACAAATGTTAAAGCCATGAATGTTCTGTTCTGTTCACTTGACAAAAGTTAATTTTCACGTGTTACGTTGTGCATTACTGCATATGATATTTGGCGTACACTAAAAATCACTCATGAAGGCACTAACAAAGTTAAACAAACAAAGATTTCCATTTTACAAAATCAGTTTTCTTCATTTAAAATGAAAGCAAATGAATCTATTGGTAATATGTATGCTAGATTTCAAATTATCTAACATGATCTCATGACACTTGGAGTCAAATTTACAGATTTTGATTTAGTTACACGTATTTTAAATTCCTTAACTAATGAATGGGAATGAAAAGTGTCGGCCATTGAAGAGGCTAATGTCTAACCTCAACTAAAATTTGAAGAATTGATAGCAAATTTGATGTCGTACGAAGCAAATTTGCAGGCAAGGAAGGAAAAAAATCACGAAAAGAAATATAGCTTTCCAAGCCAATGATAATGATTCAGACTTAGATGAAGATGAGATAAGTTCAAAAAGATGAAAAATCTTAAAATCGAGGAAATTAAAATTCATCTAGTCAAACTTCAATCAAGTGTTTTGGATGTGACAAATTCGGACACATGAAGAAACAATGCCCAGAACTCAATAATGACAAAAACAAAAGCAAGTTCGAGAAATTTAAGAAAAGAAAATAAGCTTTTCAAGTAACTTGGGATAACTTAGATTAATCTTCATCATCAGACAATGACAGTGATAGTGATTCTGAACAAGCCAATATATGCTTCATGGCAAACACTAAGGAGGTATGTCCTGACCTTACTTATATTGAAATTTTAGAACTTAGCATGGAACTAGACGACAAATATAGAGAAACTAAAAAGTTAAATAAAGAATATGTTGCTAAAGTTAATCGGATGGAACTTGAAATAGGATTATCAAAAAATGAGAAAACCATTTTATAAGAAGAATTAGAAACTTCACAAGAAAAATGTAAGAATCTATCTATTCAAAATGATTCATTATTATATGAAATAGGAAAAGTTAAACTAGAAAATGATAATATTAGAAAAGAAAACGTTGTATTAAAAAATGATTTAGAAGCATCGAAATCCGAAACTTCTTATCTTGATAAGTTAGACAAGATTATATATAATGTTTCGAAATTCAATAAAGGAAAGCGGAATTTAGATAATTTGATCAAAATTTCTAAACCATCTAGAAATCGTAATGGATTAGGATTTAAGAAAACTTCAAAACATAAAAACTATAGCTCACTATATAAAAGGTTCAAGAAGCCAGATTCTAAGAAAAGACTTCTAACTCTAAAATAATTAAAATATGGATTCCAAAATATGGTAACAAATTAATTAGACAAAAACACATAGATAATTATCTAAAAAGGTTGTTCATAATAAAAATTACTCTTTTAAAGGTCTCAAACCCTCCTGGGTATGGCCACCTTCATTCTCTAACACTTAGGACCCTAATGAAGGAAGCAAGTACCAATTCAATTGTTTTTATCTTGCAGGTAGCCAAAAGAAAATCTAATAACAAGGAGAAATGGATACTTGATAGTGGGTGCTCCTAACATATGACTGGAAATAAACAAATGTTATCAAATATAACATACAGAGATGGTGGTACTGTAACTTTCAGAGGTAATTTAAAAGGATTTGTCATTGGAATTGGAGATGTCATCAATGTTGGCCAAAGTTCTCAACCTTCCACTCCATAATTCGTCGCGGATCATCACATTGAAGCATGGATTGTTGAAAAAGAACATGGAAAGAAAAAACTACAAGATTTGGAGAAAAAGCCTCTCCACTCAGGTCCATTTTATCCCATTCATCGCTGTATTCACTATGATATTGTTGATTTAACTAAAGATGCCAATATTTATCATCTTGTTAAGAATGATGATAATGCTGGAAAAATCGACCAATTAGCGGTATTCCTTTTCCTTATAAATTTTTGCTCTTTACCAATTTGGAATCCATCGGATGCTGATAATTGGATTTGGACAAGTTTGTATGGAACCACAATAAAATTTAATATTGAAATACTTGGCCAAATTCTTCATTGTTCTTATATGGGAATTCGACTATAAGATGTTCCCGGTAAAAGATATGCCCCGCAAGATGATATTACTCACCTTATTTAGGAAGATGATATGTGGAAATTAAAAGCATCTAGTTTTCGTCCAAAAGCTCGACTACTTAACCATATGCTCATCAACACAGTCATCTCTAGGTTAGGAAGTCATGAACAAGTATACGAAGATGATCATAAAGCTTTTTATGCTATATTTGATCATATTGAAGTCAATTGGGCATAATATATTTTTGAGCAAATTAAAAGCTTTTGGATGTCTACACGTCGAAGCATCATCTATGCTCCATATATAATTAGAATTCTACGGTCATTTGGAATCCCTTTATATCTCTTCCAATATGAAGAAATTTCGTTAAAGATAGTGGCATTAGATTTCTCTTTTTGATGCATCTTCATGAAACTCCATCAAGAATAACCCCTTTTTCACAGTATCAACAGTCCAAACAACAACAACCACCTCCAACTCGACCTTCCCAATCTGCAAGAGTTTCAGAACCTACAGAGTATTACTCTAATTTAGAAATACAAGAAGCTAGAATTGCAGCTGGACCAGGAGAAAACTATCGAGATGTTACACTTCAAAACCAACGTCTCCTCTCCTTGAACTAAAAAGTGTTAGATAAAAAGATGTCTCGCTTAGAACGATCTTTTTCTACTAGAATGACCAAAGTAGAAAAGACCTTAGAGAAGGTCGTTTCCACCTTAGGAAAAATCATGAGAAATGTACAGGGTCGTTCCTCATCATGGTCTTCATCTTCTCCGTCCCCAACACCACCACCATATATGTTTCAGCCCAGACCTTCTTCAGGCGCAGGGCCTTCAGTTGAACCATCACCACAATCTCGTCCTGGTAAAACACCAATATCTATTGATACTGAAGAAAGTGAAGATATATCATGGCCTCCACAAGACCCTTCGCATTATAGTCACTACACATCATTTCAAGGTCTCTCTATTCGAGAATGATCAGTCTCAGTGGAAACATGGCGAATATAATGAAGATTCATCTAATTTCTAGGGTTACTTCAACTATCAGTGAGTTATCTTCTATTTTCATAATCGTGTATGTCTTATATATATCTCTGATTAATTTCTTGAGAACAATTTTATGTATAGCTATGTCTAATATTGTCTATGACTCTGTGCACACTTGTGTTCTTTATGTTTCTTCCAAATTTTCATTATTTATATATCTCTTTTTGATAATGCCAAAGGGGAAGATATATCATATTACATGTACATAGGGGGAGGAATCACATTCAATGGGAGTTATATTCTTATTCGATAAGTGATTGTATAGTTGTCATCATTAAAAAGGGGGAGAATGTTAGAACCTCTATTCTATTGTTTCGATGACAGCAACTATACAATCATACACATATAATATATTCCATCTATTTGCAAGTAAAAGCTTTCAGACTTCACAATATCGTGGCTTGAAGACGACTAGCAAAGGAGAAGAATCATTGGTATTAAAAGCTATTATAGTGTGTTATAGTCATAGATATATGGTTTGTAAAATCTCCTTTAGTAGTTTTTACACAACATTGCAGTCAAAGTTTTTATAAGCCTTTCATTGTTTCAAAGAAATTAACTATAGAAATTAACATACGTTAGACGTCCGTCTGTATATGTCAGACGTCTGATTCTGTTCTCTATTTAAAAAATATATATTTAAATAGACATCTGAACTTTATGGGCAGACTTATGTGCTGGGTAACAGGCTAAAACTATGAATAGGAATTTGCTTCATTCTAATGGTTGCATCCGTATCATTTCAACGCATCTCTTCTTCCTCAAAGATTGCAACTCTTAGACTAAAATAGAACATTGTAACGCCCCACCTTTATACCCACGCTAACCAAGAACACTACGGTGTAGTGCTGTCAATTAGCACGGAGGATAAGGCTGTTGAGGAGCGACCATCTATGTAACTTCTTTGCGCGAGCACCGATATGTCAGATAGAATAGAATGCATATCTTTTAAGGAGGAAATCCGACATACCGAAACAAACACAAAGCTATCACACGGTGGCTATATATGATCTTCGGAAACAAATATAGAAATAAACGTAGAACAAATCAGTCACAGACAATTCATATCACAAAGGCGGAATAAGATATGAATATTACACCTAAAAGTGTACATCAGAGTAGTGGTCAAATAAGATCCACAATAACACAAAAGAATAGATACAAGTGCAAGACAATAGAATACGTATACATCAAGGAGTCTCATCCCAAATTCATACAACAAAAACCTACTAAACTAGAGTAGTTAGCCTAAAGTCAGAAGATGGCTCCAGATAAGAAGTCATGATGAAGCACCTGTAAAAAACTCAGTCTGACCCGAGTATTATTTAAGAAGAAAATAATAAACGGATCAGTCTAGCTATAATTATCAGATAAAATGAGATAGAATATGAGATATGATAATAGAACGTATGATAACAAAAAGGTGTCATACTATGAAAAGTATACATTAGAAATCCCATAAAAGTCATACAATATCTCAATAATCTCAAAACAGAGAAAAGAATGTCATATTCTTAATTTAATTCACCAAGCCACAATAAAATGACATACTCATCAATGTCAATGGTAAAAGCTGGTGAAACATAAAATTCCAGAAATCAATCATTAGAAATCCAGAAATCACAAGAAAAGGACGGCCAATCCCAAACAGGAGCATGAAAGCCGGTACATTGACGCAGTGCAAACGGTACGTCCAATGAACCAGAAAGCCAAGACATCGATGTAGTACAAACGGTACATCAGATGAATCAAACATTGACGCAGTGCAAACGGTACGTCCAATGAATCGGAAAGACAGAGACATCGATGTAGTACAAACGGTACATCAGATGAATCGAACATTGACGCAGTGCAAACGGTACGTCCAATGAATCAGAAAGCTAAGACATCGATGTAGTACAAACGGTACATCAGATGAATCAAACATTGACGCAGTGCAAACGGTACGTCCAATAAATCAGAAAGCTAAGACATCGATGTAGTACAAACGGTACATCAGATGAATCAAACATTGACGCAGTGCAAACGGTACGTCCAATGAATCAGAAAGACAGAGACATCGATGTAGTACAAACGGTACATCAGATGAATCGAACATTGACGCAGTGCAAACGGTACGTCCAATGAATCAGAAAGACAGAGACATCGATGTAGTACAAACGGTACATCAGATGAATCGAAACACATTAAAAGTACTTGGGTTGCCAGCCCACAAAGAAATGAGACGAAGCTCAATAAAATGAAGTACAGTCCTTCATATGGACAAAGAGACATCGCACAATTGCTAGTCTAAATCATAAAATGATCATCATGATCAGCGAGAAGCGTCAATCACACCAAGCTAGTAAATATATGAGTTTAGCTTCATGTCCCATAACCACTTGCTTAACTTAAATATTTACGAACAAGCTGTAAATCTTCACTAGGAAATTGTCACAAAAAGGGTTCAATCGAACAAGTCCAAGAGCTAACCGACGAAGTGAACGCAAGCGTTTCATACCACTCGTTTTACTAAGTCGTTTAAGTCGATTTCTCATTCGAGTGAAGTAAAGGCTTGTATATACTAGTAGATTGAAAATCGGTTTGAGAAAACGAACTTTTGATACTTAAAATAGTGTTGAAATCGCTTTGATGAAAGAGTTTTGATATTTACTATTAGTATTGAAACCTTCATATATCTTTAAAGTGACAAGTCATAAAACGATGGTAGAACAAATCAATTCACGTTCGAAGACGTGAGTAAAGTCCAAAAGAGTCAATCCCAAAACCATCAAAGTAGAAATTCTGATAAATGCTTTTCAGAAGCGATTGCCTACGCAGAGTAATACGGGGTTCGACCTGCCCGGTCAGGTCGCGGGGGTCCAGGGGGCAGCGCCCACGGCAGGGTGCGGGGCAGCGCCCCGTCACGGTACGACCTAGTGAAGGCAAGCGGTCTCGAGAAGCCAAACCGGTCAAATGACCAAGTACTAACTCGCGAACGACCTAAGGGAAAAATAGGTCAAACGACCAAGTACTAACTCGCGAACGACTTACGACTTAAGGGAGGCAAGCGACTTACGACTTAAGGGATAAGGTCATACGACCTAAGTGGAGAATGCCACGCGACTTAGCAGAAGAACATGTCGAACGACCTAGAGGAAAAACAGGTCGAAACGACCAAGTGCTAACTCGCGAACGAGTTACGACTTAAGAGGGTTCTGCGACCTAAGAGTTTAAGGGTCTTCGACCTAACGAGTTAAGAAGGTCCAACGACCTAAGAAAAAGTAGTTCATACGACCTATGAGTTCACGCGATCTAACAAGGCTAAGGACAAGGTCGGAGACGACCTACGACTTAAGGTTTTAAATCGAGAACGACTTAGTACTTGCTTATCTCGCGAACGACTTAAAGTCAATACGACTTAACGACTTAAGCTCAAATACGAGCTACGAGCTAAGGTCTATACGACCTAACGACTTATCTCAGTACGAACTAAGCCAGGACGAGATAGCAGAAGGCAACGACTTAAGTCTTAACTCGGGGACGACCTACGACTTAAGGTCATACGACTTAACAGTTTAAAAGCCAACGACCTAGGGCTTAAGAGCCATACGAGCTACGACTTATCACTTAACTCGCGAAAGACCTAGCGAAGGCAGAACACCCAGAACGACTCAGGCCTTAACTCGTGAACGACTCAAGGAGTTAACTCGCGAACGACTCAAGGAGTTAACTCGCGAACGACTCAGGCCAGGCGAACAGAAATGCACGTGCGCGACTTAAGCCCTTAACTCGTGAACGACTCACGACTTAGGCTTAACTCGTGGACGACTCAGCGAAGGCCAGAACGACTTAAGGCCAGAAAAATCACCAAAACGCTGAAAATTGAAGTTTTTCGCCAATCCAATCCAAACCAAATGCAAGTGTTGATGCAAATACAATAGGGGATCATTCCCAACAGTCCAAGATAGATATAGGCAAGATGTGAGATCAAAAATCTCACCTTTTCACGGAATTTGATGAAGATGAAGCTCGGTGGCAAAGCAAAGATCAACCACAAGCTTGAATCAATGTCTTCACTTTGAATTTGGAGTTAGATGTTGAATTTGCTAAAGAATTTGAGCTTGGAATTTTAATTTCCTACTCCCTCCACCATTGTTGCTAAAGCTTCAAAGTTGATGAAGTGATGAAGAGAAGGAAGGGGTTGGGCTGAGGTAGAAGAGGTGCAGCCCAAACCAAAAGCTCAACACAAAAAGTGACGAAAATTTCACTATCTCCAAACATATCGAAGTTTACACTCAAAAAGATCGCAAACGTCATTTTGAACTCAATGGGGGTGGTCTCGAGTCCTAATTTGACCGTATGCAAAAAGTAGCTTTTCGGTCTAACATCCGACTAACAATAAAATATTTAAATATAAAATCGATAAATATGCGGGTTGTTACAAACATATTAAAGGATGTTACTCTTTAAGAAA
The DNA here is from genome assembly GCA_030737815.1 of Allium fistulosum. Taxonomy (NCBI): domain Eukaryota; kingdom Viridiplantae; phylum Streptophyta; class Magnoliopsida; order Asparagales; family Amaryllidaceae; genus Allium; species Allium fistulosum. The sequence goes on from CM060905.1 coordinate 95,850,584, forward strand.
ACTCTTCAATGCCTATAAATATGTAAAGATTTTTGAGAAACAAATCACTTGAATTTTCTGAATCTCATATCTTTACACTTTGCATGCCCTAATTTCTAAAAGCAAACAACACATCAGTTTTATCACTTCCTAAAAGCAAAGCTTCACCTCCACATACTACTCAAAGGAGATTATAGGAAGATTTGTACTATGCAGTCAAAATCAGTGTTACTAAGAACACATACATGTCAAGAAAAGATTTTGTATCAATCATATTCCTCCGGGCAAACCGAGGGTTTTTACTAGTTAAGGCCGAAGGGGAGCTTCGGGACTAGATGTGGGACGGGAGGTCCGAACCAGTATAAAAACTCTGGTGTGATTGTTTCTTTACTTTTATTTACTTTACTCTGCTAGTTATAAGTTAGCTATTTATTACACTTGCATATTAGATATAAATACACGATCCATACACTCATTCATATTTTAAGTATGATCTATTTACTATGTTTGCTCTAGTAACATAGAACATCAAATTTTGATTCTACTTTTAACTTCATTATCAAAATCAATTAGTTAAATGAAGATGTAACTTGTGTTTATACTTGATTAAGTATAGCCTATTTGTGATTAACAACATAAGCTATCAAATTCACTAATAAACATCAAAATTCCATTAACACTAGGTTTACATTAAACACAAAAATAAGAGATCATAAATGACACCATTATGTTGAATTTACATGATTCATGACAGCTTTATTACTCCTAAATTGAAGGGTTTTAACCTCTCATCATTGAATTCATATCAACATAATTGGATTTAATCATAAACAAAAAGAAAGGAAATGCTACTCAAAAGGAAAGAGTGCTAACTAATTGCACGAAAGTAAATCTGCACTAATTTGCAATAAGGAAATCTACTCTACTTGCATGAAATAAAAAGAGCATAAAGAAAAGAGCATGAAATAAAAGTGCATAAATTAAAAGAGAAGGCTAAGATGCCATTAAAAAGAAGAGAACTTTTATTTCTATTTTGTGGCTACAGTTGCATATGCATTTTTACATGAACATAAGAGGGTATTTATACGTGTCTCAAACCCCAATCCCTTTTAAAGGTGCTATCAAAAATTCCCTTTACTTTTTATTGCCTCCAAGTCATCATTAATAGTTAATTAATCCTCCACTAACATGTGCTTTTGCTTTTAATTATGGTCCATTAGCAAGTGGGCGGGTGGGCTCCTCTATGAAGCATTATTTCTTTCGTTTCTTCTTTCTTTGGCTTTCAAAATTTGTGTACGCATAAGTCTATGAAGCCCCTTCCAATTTGCACTCAATTTACTACAAAATAAAATTAAAATGTGCAAATAAATTTTTTCTAAACTAATGCATACACACAATTACCATTTTGTCCAAATGTAAATGAGTGGATAATGATTTGAAAACACTTTTATATTTTGGTTAAAAACATGTAAAAATACCCTAATATGTCATTTATTTTAATAGAAGAAGATTAAGTATGAGTGTAAAAATATACATTTTATGTGCACATCAAATACTCCACGCTTATCTTTTTATTCGTCCTCGAATAAAGTAAAACCTTCATGTACTACCTTCAGGCGTATGTGGGAAGAATATAGAGCGTGACGGGTGTCTATACCTAGGTTTGTACACTTGACTCTAGGTCTTTATTATTATTATATTATTTATATACATACACCTAAGCTGGAATACTAAGGCCAGATATACCATTCATGCACTACCTTGTAGGCTTATGCGAAAAGAGTACAGACTGTGACGAGTGTACACATTTATGTACAGACACCTAACTCTAGGTGTTTATTTTTCCTTTTTATTATATTTTTCCCTTTTTTTGGAAGAGAGTTATGCAAAATAATCTTAGCACTACTTAATTTTAAGATTAAAAATGTTAACACATGTACTTTAAATCAACCACGTTTTAAACGAAGACTACAATTTAGAATAAACTTTATAACCATCACCTATGAATCTCCATATATACTAGTTACACCACAGTTGCTTGTAATTTAAACTTTTCTTTTTATTATTCGTTGAGATAAGTAATTTTCCAAAAATTTCAATCTAATGACCAAAATTGTATCCTTACTCTCTCGTGCCTATTCAAAAGTAAATTAATATGCAAAAAAAATTTGAAAGGGGAAAGAAAATGAAAAAATCAAACCATGTAAAATCAAAATAAACACGAAATTCCCCCACGCTTCATTTGACTATGTTCCCACGGTTAATGCATGATATAATGAGTGTGAAGGAGAATATATATATATATATATAAGAGAGGGTTAAAATTCCTTATTAGATGTAGTGCGGTTGATGAAGAATCATGAGCTCCTCCTCTTGGTCACTTGCCAATTCCAAGTAAGGCTTTAACAATGGCCACTGACCTTAAAAATTGATCCATCCCTAGGGCTTTCTATTTCCATGGAATCGTGGGAAAAAACATACGCACCAGATATGGTCCAGTCCATCTTAATTTTAATTTCCTAGGGAATAAATGAAGTCGAGAGTCATACAAAAAACTTTCTAATTTGGCAAAAATGTTTTTCTTGGGATTGACTTATCATGAAAAACTTGTGAGATATCGAGTATTTCTTCGTTAAAGCATTGAAAGATTAATTAGAAACATGAGTTCCGTTATCACTTATTATTATGCGAGGTATGCCAAACATAGAAAATATGTTTTCTTTTATGAATTTCACAACAATTTTGTGGTCATTTATTTTAAACGGAATGGCTACAACCCATTTAGAAACATAATCGACGGCAAGGAGAATATAAAGATTTCCATAAGATTTAGGAAACGGTCCTATAATGTCAATTCCCCAAACATCAAAGATTTCAATTGTTAGGACTGGGGTCGACGTCGTCATGTTTCTTTTCATGAGTTTTTGTAACATTTGACAACGATCACACGTTTTACAAACTCAAACGAGTTTTTGAAAAGTGCAGGCACAAGCTTGGTTGTGACAAAACAAAATAAAACTATTGATTTTGCTATTCGGGACACGTTGTCAAATGATTTGGTCGGAAAAACTTAACAAGTATGGATCACCCTAATAGAAATATTTCACTTGGGATAGAAATGACCAAAATGAAGGATATTCGAAAGTGAGTAAATATTTCAATATATCGGCAAACCACAGAACAATGGATACTGAAAAGAGTTGTTTGTCGGGAAATTCTCATTGATGGGTAAAGAAGATGGCATGTTTGGAAGGCAAGACACGTGATAGGCTATGACATTGTCGGATTCTTTTTTTTCTTTGATTGTAAAATCAAATTCTTGAATTAATAGGACCCAACGAATAAAAAGAGACTTAGAATCCTTTTTAGCAAAAAGGCACCTGATAGCAGCATGGTAAGTGTATATCGTGATGTGTAAGCCTATCAAATAAGGTCTAAACTTTTCTAGTGCAAATACTATGGCTATAAGCTCTTTTTCGGTAGTTGTGTAGTTGGGTTGAGTGTCATTCAAAGTATTACTAGCGTAGTAGATGAAGATTTTGTTGATGTGTTGTCCTAGGATAGCACCAACCGCAAAGTTAGAAGCATCACACATAATCTCGAAGGGAAGATCCCAATTAGGCGAGCAAATGATTGGAGCAGAAATTAGTTTATTTTTAAGATGTTCAACGAAGAGACACAATCATAATTGAATTTAAAGGACCGTCTTTTCCCAAAAGAGTAGCCAAAGGTTGAGCAATTTTGCTGAAGTCTTTCACAAAGGATCGATAAAAACCAACATGCCCTAAGAATGATCGAATGTCCTTAATGGATTTGGGATGGGTAGATTTGAAATAACATCAACTTTTGCTTTATCTACCTCAATGACCTTATTTGAAATGAATGTCCTTGGACTATGCCTTGTTTGACCATAAAGTGGCATTTTCCAAATTTAAAGTTAAGTGTTTTTTCTTTGCATCGATTTTGAACCAACTCGAAATGATAATAAGCATTCAGAAAAAGAATATTCAAGATAGAGAAATCATCCATAAACACTTCAAAAAAGCATTCGATCGTGTCGGATAAGATGTAATCATTCATCTATGGCAAGTTGTAGGGGCATTACGAAGTCCGAATGGCATACACCGATAAGCACAAATGCTAAAAGGACACATAACTATTTTTTCTTGACCTTCGAAAGCAATTGGAATTTGGTTATGACCAGAATAACCGTCAAGAAAATAATAGAATTTGTGTTCGACTAATCGTTCAAGCATTTGGTCGATGGAAGGAAGAGGGAAATTATCTTTACGTGTTGCAGCATTTAATTTTCTTACAAACACACCAACTTATTTGAGTACGGGTTGGATTGAGTTCCTTGGCGTCATTCATGATAACAACGAGTCTAGATTTTTTTGGTACAACATGAATTGGATGGACCTAAGAGTTATCGGAGATGGGATATATGATATCATTATCAAGGAACTTAATAATTTCCTTTGGAACCGCATCTTTCATTTTTAAGGTTAAGCCTTCATTGAGCATCATGAGTAAGCTTGGCTTCGTCACTAAGGGAATGTGATATTGAACAATTGCAGGACTAATTCCCTTAATATATGTAATGGACCACCAATCACTTCTTTGTTTTTTGAAAGAATTGAAAGAAGAGATGCTTCCTTGTCAAGAGAAAGATCAGAAGAAATTATAATGGGAAAAGTTTTGTTATCACTTAAGTATGCGTACTTATGGTGACATAAAAGAGGTTTGAGCTCTAACCTAGGAGATTGCTCAATCAAAGAAATTGGTTGAGTTTCGGACTTAACCATGAGTGGTTCGCAGGAAGAATGCCTTCGATCTCATTTGGCATGTCTTGAAACAACTGTTCGTACTATGTCTCGTGTTTGTCATTAAGGTCAATTGTTTCATTTTTGAAGTTTTCATTAATAGCGTTAACTTCTAAAGTATAGTTGAATGGTTCATTTGATCGATTATTTAAATTGAATATATTAAGATCATTGGTCATGTTATTAAAGGAAAATTTCATCGAACAATTTCGATAGTTGATCAAGACATTAGAGGTGGTTAAGAAAGGTTATCCTTAAATCAATGAAATTTGGCTAGTGAGATGTTTACAGGTTGTGTTTCAAGGATTATGAAATCAACAGTGAAAATGAATTCCCCTACTTTAATGAGTATGTCCATGATTTCTCCTATTAATTTCCTTATAGAAAGATTGGCAAATTGAAGGGTGACCTTCATCAGTTTAAGCTTACCTAAACCTAGTTGCCGCTAAACTAAATATGGGAGCAAGTTTACGCTAGCACCTAGGTCTAACAAACATTTTTTGATTTTCTTCTCTCCTATCATACACGAGATTATGGGGCAGTCGAGATCTATGTATTATACAGGAATGGATTGAGATAAGACTTCGCTTAGACGGGTCACCAAGAAGACTTTTTTAGGTACTTGAGTTTGTTTTTTTTTTTGAGTGCATATGTCCTTCAAAAATTTGGTATAGGTTGGGACTTGTTGTACGATATCTAAGAGAGAAATGTGCACTTTGACTTGCTTAAAAATTTCTAACACCTTTTACATTTGTTCCAAATGTTTCTTAGCATGAAGTCTATAGGGAAATGGAGCTCCAAACTCAGTAGGACTGTCTACTTGAGTTGGAAAAGAATTAGATTTCGAATTTGGTTTGATGTTTGACTCAATGATTTGATCAGAATCATTTGTGGTTTTAGAAGTGTTGAGAGGAATTTCTGATATGTCTTTTGGATTGTTAACTTGGTTACCAATTTTCTTACCAGATCGCAAACTGATGAAGGCTTTCTTTTGATTCACATTGCTGTCTTGAATGACATGAGCTCGATTTTAGCTTGTGTCTTGATTCCTTGGGTTTGGAATAGGTTGATCGGGAACATACCACTTTCTCGTTCACTCATGGTAGTGACTAACTAACTCATTTACATTTCGAGTTTAGAGATTGATTGACTAGTATTTTGCATGTATGAAGTCAATAATTTTTGCAAATTATTATTCAATTAAAGATTTTGAGTGGGCGCTTTAGCCAAAGTTTCCAAACTTTTCTCAAATGATGTCATTTGTTTGTCATCTTGAGGAAAAATAGATAATTGCGCTTGGTTTTTTGAGAAGATGGTGCAAAGTTTAGTCGAAATTGACTTGGTTGAAAAGAAGGATTTGAAGTATTTTTGGAAATGCTTGAGAAGATGCTTGAACCAAATTCGTGTTTGAATTGTTTTGGATCCAAGCGAAGTTAGGATGATTTCTCCAACCGGGATTGTATGTTGGAGAGAACGGATCATTCCTAACTTTGTAGAAGCGTTGATTTGATCAAATGAGTAAGGGAATTGATTGACGATGTAGTTTGGATCATTACATTTATGACATAAGACTTGAAAAGCTTAATTTATTTGATTAGATGAAAAAACATTATAAAATTTATTTATCATCGCATCAATTTTCGCTTCTAAGGCTAATGATGATCATATTGAATGTGTGCTCGATCTTGAATAGATTGATTTCTCGTTAGAGCGTTCCCATTAAGTTGATTTTTCAGCTAATTTTTTAAGAAATTGCCAAGCGGCGTCGTAAGGTTATGCTAAAAAATTTCCTTGGCACATTGATTCAAGCATTGTTCGAGAGCTGTTTTCAAGTCTGTCATATAAAATTTGGCAAAGAGTCCATTTTTCAAATTATTATGTGGATGTAACGAATCGATTTTTCGTCGCTCGAAAATCAACATTAATACGTCCACTGTATCAACTGCCGAGCAATCGAATGCCGGAAAACCGAATTGTTATGGAGAAAAAGAAGAGGTAGAAGAAAATAGAAGAAAAAGAAAGAAGAAACAACAGAAACAGAAACAATATCAGAATCTCACATTCGCAGCGGAACAACATATAATAGATAAATGAATAATCTTTAAATCAAAGAACTATATCATTTTATACATTACATCATCATTAGAGTTTACAACAACAATATACAACACAACTGGACAGTTATATAACTTGTCCTCATACAGAATACACAGCGGAATAATAATATCATATACAAGTAATACGTCTCGCCATCCAACTCGCCACTGAGCTCCAAAGCATCTCCTGAATCCAGAATGACCTGATAACCTGACTCTAGACTGCCCGTGTGGAAATTGGTGGGCACCCAGAGTTTAGGAAGGAAACAATAAACTCTAGGTCAGTCATGGTGACTGGTGTGAGAACTAAAACAGTTTATCTTCACAAAGAAAACAAAACAATTTCACAATGCTTTTGGAAAATGAAACTACCATAAGACCTCCCGCCACACACACAATGCAAATGCAGAATTGGAGGAGATTTCTTCTTATGATAGTCAAAAATGCTTACTGCGCAAAATCATTCGATATTATTATCATTAGTGCATAGTGTCGGAAAACCATTTCGAAAATATAATATTAATCTTAGCTAGCATACAACCATTTTTGTATGCCTACTATAGCTACTACGTTCAATAGCAAGTTACCGCCACATTCCATAGCAGGTAATACAACTAAAACCGTACAAGGTTCGTATTGTTTCTTTGGATTTCCAACAAATGGTCAGGCAAAGGAACTTCCTTACACCGAAATGGAAACGCCTCTGGAAAGACGCCCCGAGAACCTAACCGGATCTCTGCAAACACAAGGCCGACGCTACCTCACGCTTTTACCAAGCTGTAACTAGGTAACTAACACACGAGCTATGTCATCCCCTGGTCGTCACCGACCTTTATACGAGGATCCTCAATCACAAAGCAACAACCACAAAGTATAATAAATTTGCAGCATCAACATAGGTAAAATATCTGGGCTCCATACCATGATATCACCTTTTATCCAGAAGGAAATGACATACCCTAGGGGCGCTACCCCTACAAACCTTTGCCGCAACATTCATGTTTCGACCATTACCGGGTTGTGAGGCTCGACGAAGTCTCATCCACAAAACTACGCTTTTTCACAAAGCAACGCTTTTTCACAAAGCAACGCTTTGATCAAAACAAATGATCAACAGAACTTCGTATGCCACATTACCAAATTGGGAATGTATCACTAGTAACCATCAACTACATAACCTCTGATCTCGTACGTCTCAGAGAAGGGTGTTAAGCTAAGAGAATAAATTCTCCGCCACCAACAGAAATGTATTTGATAGAAACCAGCTTTACATCTCAAAGTGTAATGTCGAATGATTTTCCGACACTATGCACTAATGATAATAATATCGAATGATTTTGCGTAGTAAGCATTTTGACTATCATAAGAAGAAATCTCCTCCAATTCTGCGTTTGCATTGTGTGTGTGGCGGGAGGTCTTATGGTAGTTTCATTTTCCAAAAGCATTGCGAAATTGTTTTGTTTTCTTTGTGAAGATAAACTGTTTTAGTTCTCACACCAGTCACCATGACTGACCTAGAGTTTATTGTTTCCTTCCTAAACTCTGGGTGCCCACCAATTTCCACACGGGCAATCTAGAGTCAGGTTATCAGGTCATTCTGGATTCAGGAGATGCTTTGGAGCTTAGTGGCGAGCTGGATGGCGAGACGTATTACTTGTATATGATATTATTATTCCGCTGTGTATTCTGTATGAGGACAAGTTATATAACTGTCCAGTTGTGTTGTATATTGTTGTAAACTCGGATGATGATGTAATGTATAAAATGATATAGTTCTTTGATTTAAATATTATTCATTTATCTATTATATGTTGTTCCGCTGCGAATGTGAGATTCTGATATTGTTTCTGTTTCTGTTGTTTCTTCTTTCTTTTTCTTCTGTTTTCTTCTACCTCTTCTTTTTCTCTATAACAATTCGGTTTTCCGGCATTCGATTGCTCGGCAATTGATACAGTGGACGTATTAATTTCGATTTTCGAGCGATGAAAAGTCGAGTCATTATAGTGGACTTTTATTAAAAGTTCCTTAAACCTTTCAAAATATTTTTTTAAAGGATTCATCCCCAAATTGATGAAAATTTACAATTTAATTTTGAGTTTTGGTTGTTTTTTCCAACGGATAAGAAAACTCTTATAAATTCGTCCTATGTTTTAATCGAATTTGAAGGCAAGCTATACAACTATTTCTCAACGTAGTCGATAAGTGGAATGAGATATTTTATTTCATCCCCATATAATTGTTAACGTTTTATTGTGACGACCCGAAACCGACACCCTCTGAATCCGACAATAAACCACACATGTCCGAACCAGAGTGCACCGATTACAGATAATCATGAGAAAGAAAAGGGAGGGTGAGAAGAAAGAGAGAAGAAAGAAGAAGAGAAGAGAAGAAAATGAGAGAAGCAGAACCAAAACAATACAGAATCTCACATCGCAGCGGAATAACATATAATATAGATCAATAATCTTTCCAAAGAGAAACTGTAATATACATAAACCAATATTAGAGTACACAATAAGTAATCATCAGCTTAGACAGTTATAATAACCTGTCCTCACAAATGCTGATGATTTACAACAACAACAATGCAAAGCAATGCAGTGGAATAATAAACAGATACGTGTATACGACATGAAGATCTCTAGCTCGCCTGCTGAAGCTCCAAAAGCACCAAAACTGAACCTGTAAATATACTCGGTCTGACCCGAGCATTGAAACGGAAGAATGCCCGGATCAGTCTGATAAACCAGCGTGAGAAAAACACATCTCAACTGAATTTATAAAGTTACCAAAACTTTTCCTTTATCAAAACAAAAGGTATCTCGTAAGACACGCCTACACATAAACACGGACGGGTTTTTCCCTTACGATAACCAAAACTTTTTCATATCAAATCCGATTGTATTATTCTAGTGTCTAGTATACAAATAATAAATTAAATAGCTGAAATTGTTACCATTATTAAATTCCAGCAATATTAGGCTCTATAAAAAAAATGGCAGGTAGTAGTGGATTTTGGATTCCATATAAATGATAGGTAAAGGAACTACCTTTCCGAAAACTCGGTACACCTCTAGAGGGATGTACCTAGGGTCGAGATACTCGGCACCTAAACCAACACAAGACTGGCCTACCCATACCTGGATAGTACCGAATATGTCATCACTCCGGTCGTTACCGACCTTAAAATCTGTGGCCACGAGCATACACAACAATAATCAGATACACGACGTCATAGCTTGTAAAGATATATCTAGAAGAGTGATGACATCTCCTAATGGGAGTGACCATTTTAGCCTTGCTGCTTCTATCCCTGTTTTAGTCATTTTCCGGGGAGTGAGGCCAAAAAGGTATCGATTACCTTTCACATATCACATCATCTTTGAATGCCACATTTGCCATTTCTTTTGACTACTAATTGCCTTTCACAAAAATACAACCCTTGAGCTCGTACGTCTCAAGGAAGGGTGTTAAGCTAAGAGAAGTTGCCTTCTCCGCCACCAAACAGATGTACGTTTGTAAAAACCAATGTACGTAATCATTAGAAATGCAATGCCAAACACTCGTCCATACAAGTTGTCCAGGAACAAGACAAACCGAAGGTACTTCCTACCACATCCTGTCGAGAAATCCCTAGGATTAGTAGCGAATAGTCCTTGCATTGGATATTTCATAACGAAGAGACTACTGCTACTATATGTATATTGGGATTTTAACCCCAAATGATCAAAAAGCAGTCCTTCACTATGAAAATCCGAAATCTCAATATCATCGACCAACCTGCACAATCGTCGCATTTACGTTGGTCCGAAGTGGTTTTCAGATAAATCTGATCACGGTCTCTTCGAATCAACAACGCAAAAGCGTTTCTCAACCTCATACCGAAACCAAGTCTCGTAGACTTATCACGTTTCCAACTTTCAATTTGCTATCCTTCGGCCAAGAAGGAAGCTCGGTAGATAGGAGTAATCACTACGCACTACTCGAATCAACATTCTTAACACAAACGATAATCAAGCCTACACAGATGGCTACGTACTAAGTGTACGACTAAATAGTTTCCACATCAAGTCGAGAAACTAATATGGCCAAATTTGATAGTCGGTTATTTAACTATCAAAGCAACAAACAAAATCTAGCACATAAACAATCACTGGGCCTGATTTTATTAATCGTTTATAGATCGCTTTTCCAAATCATTTAATTCAAATTATCTTTAAAAGGATAATATTCAAAACCATTTCAATTATTGGATATTTGGATAACATTTTCATATACTTATTTTAATAATAAGTAAATTCGCACTTATTTTATTTTCAAACCATTTAAACTTCATTTTATAATATCACTTTCCAAAACATCCATTTTATATAAAAGATTATTCACTATCCAAAATCATGAATATAATTCTCCTACCAAATCCATTACTTCAACACATTTAATTTTAAAGGATTATTCACTGTCCAAAATCATGAATATAATTCCCATACCAAATTCATTACTTCTACACATTTAATTTAAAGAATTATTCACTGTCCAAAATCGTGAATATAATTCCTTTTATAAAAATCCATATTTAGCTTATCAAAGTAAATTGATTTCACATTTATAAAACCGCGTTTATAATTCACATTTCTATTTTATAAAAACTTCCATTTATAAAATCCCTTTATTAACAAATTTCCCGTTTATCTCATTTATATGTCAAAATCCCATTATAAGTTTATTTACTTATAAATTGCTTTATTTACCAATTTATTCATTTTTTATCACATTATTTATAAAGTCCATTATAAAACAACATTTATAAAATTCCACTTCATTAAATCTTATTTACTTATAATCTTTCATTTATAACTTCATTTTAACACTTATAAAACTCGTTTATAATTCCATTACTTTCATTTGTAAAATATCGATATTATAAATCTTATATATAAACTATTTATAATAAATTCAAAGAATTTGTTTCTTTTCTTTTATCTTGGAAAAAAACTTAAATATGATCTTTTAGAGCATCCGGGCTTTCCTTTCAATCTGTTCCATCCCTCGTCTAAACGATAAAATAAAGGCCAAGTAAGTTCAGGGCACTGGTTGCTTCATTCCTAACCTTAGTTACACACCTTGTTTTACCGTTTAGATCTCACAAGCGGGACAAATGTACTAGTCGTTTCCGCATACTCCTTTCATTTTTAGAAATGATTTATAAAACTTCCAAATCATTATTTAAAACACTTATTCATTTATTTAACCATTCCATAAATCCTTCAAATCACCCTTAGAATAATTTATTAATTATTTAAGAACCTTTACAAAAGATTTGGAATAGAATGGTTGTGCTAAACCTATATTTCAAAGGTTATTGAAAAGTGTTGCGAAAAAGTGTTATGGAAAGTGCTTTTTAAAGCTATATTGATTAAAACAACTTTTTATTATTTGAAAATCTATTTTTATTACTTAAATCACTTTTAAAACATTTTAAATGATTTATAAGATTTATTTCATATTTTTAAACAATTTTAAAACATCATTTTCAAAGAAATCCAGTTTTGGATTCCGAACTGCAAAACCGCGATTTTTCCAAAAACTTGTTTTACTCATATCTTAAAATCTACTTATCGAAATCTCGATTTTCTTTCTTCGTTGGAAAACTACGGATATAATAGTTTGGAAAATTCTTATCTCGAAGAATTTCGAGTTATATTCCAACTTTTACACTCGTTTGACTTTTATGGCGCGAAATCGCAAACTACCTTTACGCGACGCGCCTATTTTTGACTAAATTTTCAATTTCTTTTCAAACTTCATCGAAACACTTTTAAATGTTTATAAAACATTTCTAAATCATTTTAAACTCATTTTAAATAATATATTTTTTTATTTCAAATCCATTTTCCATTTCATTTCATATTATAGTATTATATCATTTCCAATCTTCTTAAATATTTTGATTTCATTGAGAGGCTAAATAATTTCCGTACACATATTTATATGGATTTAAATTCTTATTAAATTAACTATGCTTACTAACCATTTTTCTTATCATTTATCAAACCAAGTTATCATCCATATCACAAACATATAATCAACCATAATATCAACCAAGTTATCATTCATATCACAAACATATAATCAACCATAATATCAACCAAGTTATTATCCATTAACTCATCCAACATATACTAAACTTCTCATGTTATTAACTTGAAATATTTTTAGAAATTAGTAACTTTATATATGAGTACTCACCTTTAACGAAATCGATTAACTTCCTACCAACATTCTTACTGACAACACTTCACTTAAACTTCAACCAATCAACTTCTACTCCATTTCTTTTGCTTTATGCTATCGATCTCTTCTTCCAAACTCCCGAAAATCCGGCAGAGCTTCCGCAGAAACTTGAATTTGCTCCTAGCTCCTTTGAATGAAATCGGCGACACTTCCTTCTCTTTTTCTTGCTGCGGAGCTTCCCGAACTTGCTTCCTTTTGTAACAACCCTAGATTTTTGCATATATTTTTAAATTTGACTTTATTTTATTTTGAAATTATTTTTAAACTTGTTTTACTTTCAATATTTCATTTTAAATATAAATCTTGATTATTATGTGAATTATAATTTCAAATTTGTATAAATTGAATATTTTCCTTAAAAGTGGATTTCTGGTCAAACTTTGACTTTTAAATTTAAATATTTAAATTCTTGAATTTTATCTTTTATTATGAAAATAGATTTAATAACATGAATACTGCTTTTCGTTTCGTTGGAAACGGAGTTATATTGTGAAAGTTATACATTTGTCAATATTGTGTGTAAATTGATTTATTTAGCAATATTATTTATTTTAAATTACATAAATTATATTTTCTTTGTCATATTTTATTTTAATATGTGTTAATATGTTATTTTATGTATATTTTTGTCTTTTAATATTTTTAAAGTGATAATATAATTTTTCTGAAGTTTATTTGAATTTGTTTCAATTTATTTAGCCTAGTTATATATATATATATATATTGCTATTTTCTTCATTTAATTGAATTAATTTAAAATTTATATATTTTGTTTATTTATTTATTTTATCTCTGAGATTATTTATCTATATTATCAGCTATTTTTATGTATGTATAAATTAAATATAAATGGTTGGAAATTTGAAAAGTTTTAAACTCTTTACCTTCCTAAGTCTCTTTATCTTCCACCTTTCCATTTCTCAACTTACATCTTTTGACTTTATGGTCGTGCCTTTTCTTTCTCAATTCCAGCCGTATCTTCTTCATTTTCACGTGAATTACTTTCTCAAACATTTCAAAAAAAAATATACACGGCCATTGTTGATCAAAGTTTGGTAAATTCTTTTCTCTTTTCTTTGTTTGTTTTCTATTTTCTTACTTTGAATTTGCATTGTGTTCTCATCTTAATAGCTTGGCTCCTCCTCCACCAGCCCTTGGCCGACCTCCACCACCTCATTCTCTGATTATCACCCACTCCAGTCCACCACCCCATTAGGCCGAGCAACCCCAAGGCAAGCCTCACCACCAAAATGCACAAATCCATCACCTAGCATTCAAACCTAGCCTAGTTTTGCATCTACCACCTTCACCTCCCTCTAGCCGCCACTTCCACCACCACCACCACCTATGACCTGACCTCCAACCTCTGCCACATCACCCACCACCACCTGGACCCACTGGCCGTGCCATAGAGCCTCTGGTCGAGCCTAATAGGAGCATAGAAATGATGATATTTGCCTTGTTATGTAAATTGTTGCACCTATACTTCATCACCATTCAAACCAAGCTAGGCCGACCTGTTTGGACCCAAACCCAGCCCTTAGTCCCTGCCTTAGCTAAGCTTATTCCATCACTAACTGATCCATGTGAAGTTGAGAACAAGTGCAAACCATTTAATGTTGTTTTGGGCTTTGATTTCTAGTGTTGTTTGGTAATAAATTGTTTGAAACTTATATATCGTTTTATTGTTTTGTTCAAATGTATCCAAGGAGATTCATCTTTGGCTCTCTCACTCAAATCATATTCGTGTTGTCGTGCCTTCGAAGATTCTGTGTTGTGTGTTTTGGTGGATATCTCCAGCTTTTAACAAGTGAGTGATTCTCACCAAACGATGTGTACTTATATAACTAGTAAATTGACACCATTTGAATCTGTAAAATTATATCATCCTGTTATAACTGTTATATTATGATCATATAATGCTCACCCTTGTTATTACACCTGTTATATCATCAGTTACTTTTATATGATGCTATTTTGTTCATTCATATCTATTTATCACACTGCAAGTTCCCTGTTAGTATAGAAATCACTATGGGTTGAAATGATACATACCCGAACGAACTTTAGAATAGGGAAAAATCATTATGGGTTGAAATGATAGGCCTAAACGGTTTTTATTTAATTTATTTAACTTGGGATTTCGGGTTTGAAATGATAAAACTGGGTTTTTTCTTTGTAAATTACGGATTGAAATGATATATATCCGTATCACTTGACCTAGGCTAGAAAATTATATACAGACCCGTGGTTTATATATTTTTCTGAAATTATTAAAATATTTTTAAAAATGTAAATATTATGATATTTTGATTTAAATTTTATTAAAATGATTTCTATAAAATATTTGTGATTTTCTACAAATTAAATAAGTGAATTAAGTAAATGGTGAAGTAGAATTTGAAATATAAGTTAATTTTGGAATTTATGATTTTGTTTATAAATGGAATTTATGTAAAGTAAGAAAATATGACAAATTTGATTTAAAAGATGAATTTAATGATTTTTATTGAGTAATAATAATTTTTAAAAGTGTTAATGATTTTGTATACATTAAAAATGGAATAAATAAATGTTTTAAGTTGAATTTTATTTGAAATATAACTTAAATTGGGAAATTGTGAATTTTGTTAAAAGTGAAATTTTAATTAAGTAAAATAAATGGAAATAAGTTATATTTTGGAAATTTAAACTTAGTTGTTAAGTTAAGAATTTAATTAAAGAAATGAAAATTTAATTGTTATTTAATTTGATTTTTGTATGGAAATTTGACTTTATAAAATCATACAAATAAAGGTATTTAAATGATTGTTTTTAAATGTGAAAATATATGATTTTATAAGTTAAAATGATTTATATTAAAATTTAATTATGTGTGAAATTGTAAATAAAACTCTGAATTTGATTTGACAGCATTTTTGAAATGTAATGTAAAGAGATTACAGCATTGGAAAATGCTGTAGTTGTTTTAAATGAACCAAATAGCAAATTTGAACTAAGGGTTATTATAGCACTTTGTTAGTAGTTGTTAAATTTAACTAAAATTTTAATTGAAACTAAATTAAGATATTACAGCATTTTAAATGCCATCTTTTGTTAATGAACTGTTTTTAAACATAACATTTCGTAGCATTTTCTAAGTGCTGCGAAAGTTGAATTTTCTTTGTTTAATAAATTCAAATGAATAAATGATCTTTGAAAAAGATTAAATTTTGGAAATTAAATATTTAATTATTAAATATAATGAATTGACTTTAAATGATTTAAATGGAATAGTTGATTTGGGAAATACAACTATTTTGAAATGTGATTAAATGGTATTTAAATTTAAATTAAATAAATGATGTTTTGAAATGATATTTTGATATTTTGAAATGAATTTGAAATGATATTAAATCTTGGAATGAATAATTGAAGTTTATATTAGTATGAAAAATATTTGGTTTACTTGTAATTTGAATCTATTTAAAAGATATTAGACTTATGAAATATAGGATAATAAAGCTTTGGAATTTATTTTATAATTTGAATAGTTATTTTGTGGATTAAATCTATTTTTGAAATTTATAAGATTCGAAATGGTCTATGGAAGTTTAATTGAAATAAATGATTGAATTGAACTAAAACTTTGGAAATTTTAATACTTGATTTGAAAGTATAATAATTACACTTTTAAATGGTTTAAATAAATTATTTTGATTGAAATATAAACTATTTAAAATGGTGACTTGAAATGATAATAAATGAATGATATCTTTAAATTTAAAAAGTATTTAAAATTGAATATTTAGATTTGAACTCAAATGATATTTTGGTATATTAAAATGATTTGAAATGAAGTTTGAAAGGATATGATATTTTGATATATTAAAATGATTTGAAATGAAGTTTTGGAAAGATTTGATATTTTGATATATTAAAATGATTTGAAATGAAGTTTTGGAAAGATATGATATTTTGATATATTGAAATGATTTGAAATGAAGTTTTGAAATGATATGATATTTTAAATATATTGAAATGGTTTGGAATTGATTTAATCTTTATTTTGATAAAGATTTGGATTTGAAATGATATTCTATTTTGAAGTATAAACTGTTTTTAAATTATAACCACGGGTTATAATAACGATTGGTTGTTAAAGAGACCGGGATCGGATATGGACATACTCTCTGTCGATACCGAAAACTACTTTGACAACTGTGTACGCGGTGGAGTTTCCAGAATGAAGTAGGATGGTGGCGACAATCCTAAGGTATATACGTGGACCCAACTCCCGTGAGTTGGCATAAGGTGGCTAAAACAGGAGCGATCGACGGGCCAAGGAGGTAGCACCTCTGATCGGACACACTTCTTTGATACCATTCTATTACTTGTGATTGATTTGGTGCGCACCCTTGATTTGGGAGTGTTGTTCGAGGTGGGGGGTAGTGGCTGCTATGCATCACCACCAGTCCGAATGCGTAATTGGTATATCTACCCTGGCATTGCCTTGTGCGCCGTGTCACCTACCATATCGAGCTTTGCTACGATTTGTGATTTCTCCCATAGCCTGTGGAGTATCAAGGGTAGCCCCCATTTTGGGAGTATGCTAATACTAATAGACTACTAGGACTATTACGTGTTAAGGTGGAAAATGTAAAGCCTTAATGCTATTTAAAAGTATGTTTATTTTATATTAGACATTATTATAATAGCGAATATTACTACATAGTAGATAGTTTAACGGATCCTTAAAAAATGGCCGATCCCAAGCATTCTTTAAGTTACTTGTACCTTATTACAGTTCACTTGAGTTGGTTTACATTATATAAGTATATATTGTCCTGACTTGAGTGTTTTGTGTTTTGCTTTACGCTCGGGTCAGCCTGAGTTATTCACAGATTTGGATTTCCACTCTCTTGGAGATTTGAATCGCTGGAGATTATCTGCTTATCTAGTTTTATCTATCTCAGTTCTGTTGTTCTATTCAGCTTGTACTTGTTTATCATATTGAGACTTCTGTTGTACTTTATTTCTTATGTTGTATCTTATTTAACTCTGATATATTTACATAGTAGCTTCATGAACTACTATTTCTTTTACTTCTGCTGCACTTCTTACTCTGTGTTTGTGATCTGTGATTATTTATTTACTGTATATTCTGAGGTTTGCCAAATTTTATTTACAACGCGGTATTTTGAGCAATTCAAGTCCGACATATGCGGATGCGAATGGTTGAAAATATCGGGTCGTTACAGTTGGTATCAGAGCTTTGGCTTTGAGGCAAAACTCAGCATATGGAGTAGGTTATTACAGAATCACTTTCGTTCGAGTTTGAATCTCTTCCTCTTTGATTCGAATTTCCTTTGAATTTTGGAACGTTCCCTGCGGTTCCAAAATCCATTCATGTCCCTCACTATTCATCTTCTTTTGATTCTAGAGTATCCCATAACTCCAATTCGAATGATCTTTATAGTGAATCGGCGGTCTCGCCAATATTCTAATGACTTGTAAAGGGGGGAAACTCCTTTACAATTAGCATCGATTCACCAGAGATTTATATCTATCCTTGGTGTAGATGCTAATATCTTTTGTTATTCCAAACTCTATCTCTTGAGATCGGATGTAGATTTACCTCAGAAAAAAATACACATTTGATCTTATTCATTAAGTCACGGTTGACCCGGTTAAGGTTTCCCGCGATTTATCTAAGCTTATCCATCTTCATATTTTGTTAATTAATCATCTTGTCTTTGTTCCAAAATATCTCTAAACATTTTGAATTGTACTTGTAAATCTATGTTTGTTTTATATATTGTGTTGTTTGAGTTGTTGATGTTGATTTGGGCTTCCGATCGATTCGTCTGATCAACGCTATCGATAGGATTTCTAAAACACTTTGACAGAACAAACTGACACAATATTATTTTAAAATTTTGGTTAATGAAATAAATTTTGATATAAGTAAATATTATGGAACTTAATAAATTGATTTAAATTGATTATTTGAAATGATAATACCTGATTTATCATTCTATAAATGAATTTATAAATAGTTGTTTATAAATTTGATTTGGGAACTGAAATGAATTTAAATCAAGAATTTGAGAATTTAATTTCCGATGGTTTCAAACCTTGTGTTTAAAGTTTTGAAAGGATATATTATTTAAAGTATTTTTGAATAGAAATTTGTTTCCAAAGAATTTTAAAGTTTTAAAATTTTAGTGCTCTTCTCTTTGTCGCTGGAAAATAATTTCGGTGATGACCACGGCATCATCGACGTTCATTTTCGAGTTTCGAAGTAAAGAGACCATTCTGTAGTCTTGCTACAGCTTTGTTTTGGGAAATTTAATTGACCTGAATTTCCAAAATATGATTTGATTTATAATATATATAGATATATGATTTAAATTTGATTTGACAAATTATGTACATACATTTATTTATCTCTAAATGGTTTGAAAGGAATCGGAAATTTTATTCTTAAATTCTATCTTAAATAATAACTTCCAGTATAAAAAGAAAATCAAAATTTTGAATAAATATTCAAGCTTGAAATGATTGAATTAGAATGTTTAAAATGTAAAGCCTTAATGCTATTTAAAAGTATGTTCATTTTATATTAGACATTATTATAATAGCGAATATTACTACATAGTAGATAGTTTAACGGATCCTTAAAGAATGGGCGATCCCAAGCATTCTTTAAGTTACTTGTACCTTATTACAGTTCACTTGAGTTGGTTTACATTATATAAGTATATATTGTCTTGACTCGAGTGTTTTGTGTTTTGCTTTACGCTTGGGTCAGCCTGAGTTATTCACAGATTTGGATTTCCACTCTCTTGGAGATTTGAATCGCTGGAGATTATCTGCTTATCTAGTTTTATCTATCTCAGTTCTGTTGTTCTATTCAGCTTGTACTTGTTTATCATATTGAGACTTCTGTTTTACTTTATTTCTTCTGTTGTATCTTACTTAACTCTGATATATTTACATAGTAGCTTCATGAACTACTATTTCTTTTACTTCCGCTGCACTTCTTACTCTGTGTTTGTGATCTGTGATTATTTATTTACTATATATTCTGAGATTTGCCAAATTTTATTTACAAGGTGGTATTTTTAGCAATTCAAGTCCGACATGTGCGGATGCGAATGGTTGAAAATATCGGGTCGTTACACCTTTTCTCATATTATTCGGCCTCCAAGGGTTCCAACATCTCCTTCATCATTTCATCTATTCTTAGATGTTAAAACATGTTTTAATGGTATTCTAATAAGGTCTTTGGCAAAGTTTGGTTGTGTTTGGAGTTGATTTGATACGATTTTGAAAAAGTTAGTAAGGAAAAGAGAGAAGAAGAAGGTAGAAATGATGTCAAAAAAAGTAAGAAAGTGGTTGGTATTTATAGAAAAAAAATGAAGTGGTAAGTTACCAAAATATCCCTTTACCAAATTGCCAAAATAACCTTACTTACTTTTTAAGCAACCTTATTTTTTTTCAACACTTAACATCACATTTCAAATCATTACTTTATGTCATTTTTACTTAAATATTAAGTAAAGAAAGTAATAATTATATTTGTTTGATTTGATGTTTTACTTTTTGACTTTTGTACTTTTTTTTGTCTTTTTATGCTTACTTTTTGTTAATTATATTCTAGAATTTTCTAAGTATGTTTAGTAAAAGTAAAATTGATTGGTTAATTAATTAATACTTATACTATATGAATATATGTTCCTATATAAGAAAATAAAGGAACGACAACGTTTAATCGACAAAACGTTGATTTTCGACAAAATGTTTTACGTTCACATTTTGACGTTTTAGTTAAACTACTTATTTATGTAAACCAAATTTAAAAATAAATTTGTATATTTCTATTTAAAAATATAAACACTCATAAATTAATATAAACAAATATTTAACCATTGAAACTTACTTTTCTAAAATCAGTATTTTGTCACTTTTGTCGATATAGACAAATATTACTATTTTTGTGTATACTTCTCTTTCCAAATCTCATCTAATATTATTTGAATCATATAACATTACATATTTTTTATTTAAAATCACTTTAAATGGTATATTTTAAAGTGGTCAAATTCTGGGTCATTACATTTATAGTCGCACAAACTTGTCCAAATTTAGTTAAAAGGATATAAGGATCGTAATATTCAAAATTGCCAAATTTTGAAAGTGTGTTAATATGACTTAAATGGATTTCAAAATGATTACCTGTTGGGGTGGGTAAGGTAATGCAAGAAGAACTGTAACATCCCCCACTTGGAGGCCAAAAACTAATGGCTACGGATCCTGCAGTCATCCATAGTTAATAATCTTCGACGACCAAATACGGTAATGTTAGATACATTGATACACAGAAACACATGGATATGTAAAAAAATTTAAAATCACAAACAACTTTCACATTCCAATTCAAAACATTTCAAGTTCATTACATAATCCCAACACGCTAACCACGTTCAAGTAAAATATAATTATTATAACATACGCAAAGAGTGACATACGAAGATGCCCCCTTGGAAGATCAATGTAGATAGGCAATAAAACAAAATTTTATTTACAACCAAAAACACAGCGGAACCGAAAGAACTCTTATTATCAAGCTTGCCTCATGCACGTCTCCGGAAGCTTTATTCGTCAAAAAGAGAACCTGAAAACCTTAAACCTCAAACTACTCAAAGTCAGTTGAGCACCCGAGGGTTTAAGAGGAAAACATAAACTTCAAGTCAGACATAAAGCTTGGTATGAATAATAATTTACCAACTCAAACCATTTAGATATCTAGTGAGACCACGCCGCTTAGCGGAACGGTCACTGGTATCCTAAAAAATTTATAAAACCATATACTATGCTCCTGCATCCACAATTGTTAAAAACATAGCAATTCAAAATATAACGATGATATGCAAACAAGTAAATAAATTCTGGGTTTCCCATCCCCATTCACCCTGACTATCTATCTTGTTTATAGTATTTAGGGTCACTATCAACCTAATAGTTTTCATGGGCTAACTAATAACCTGTTTAATATTTATGGACTCCATGTCAAGTTACAGAGTTTTCATGGGATCACTAAGAACCTATTGGCCCATGCCAATAACTTAACTGTTTCCAGGGTTCTCCCTGAACCTATTGGTAACTCCAATAATTTCATATCATCCTAGTTTTCATGGATTGACTAGGAACCTATTGACTTTTGTTAATAACTTAATCTGAATATAGTTTTCATGGGTTCACTACAAACCTATTGGCCCATGCCAATAACTCTTTCTAATCATAGTTTTCATGGGTTTACTACGAACCTATTGGCCATTGCCAATAACTTCTTCTAAACATAGTTTTCATGGGTTTACTATAAACCTGTCTTCCTGAGAACTTCTTTAATCAATATTTTAGCATCATATATTCTAGTCTTCCTGACCACCTAGATGCGGTTCTGCTTATTCAGAAGTTAATATAAATTATATTCACTACTGGATCAACCTAGCTAGTTATTCTGCCATTCCCCAAAATACAGTTATGAGTCCATTAATGTGAATATATATATATATATATAAGAAGAAGCAAACATAATAACATAATAATACCAACACATGTGGTTTAATATCCTTGAAATCATTTTATATAAAACTTGGTTAATCCCTTTAACATGCTAACCAAGGAAAACTTCTTCAAAAACTAAAAATAATTTCAAACTCTTTATTTATGCCATGGTTTTCCTTTAAAATGAGATTGGGTTATTTTTTTGAAAACTAAGGCTTTCGAAACCTTGTAACATTACTTTCGAAACCCCTGGACAACTTCCTTCGAAAGCATTGAAAACTTCTTTCCAAAACGCTAAATATATACCTTTCGAAGCTCTTTAATTATCTCTTTCAAAACAAAAATGTACCTTTCGAAAGTACTAAAGAATTACAATTTAATTCTTAGAAACACAGCTTCGAAACCAATGAAAGTTCCCTTTCAAAACCATTGGGTTTACTTAAAAACATCTTTTGGGTCAAAGTGAATATATACGAAAGTGTCCCTTTCGAAACCTTTAATCTTCATATAAAATTGTTTGGGAAAAGTTGATGGCTTCGGAACCATCCTTTCGAAAGCTTCAAAACACTTAGGTAAAACATTAAAGGGTTAGCATCAAAACACCCTTTCGAAGCCATTGCCTTCGAAACCCTTGAATCCCTTCGAAAGCTTTTGGAAGTGACTTAGTATTAGTTTAAAACAAAGGCTACCCTTCGAAAGCATTGATGACTTCAATACATTCGAAAGGCAAAAGAACGGTAGCAGGGTTTCGACAAGGTCAGAACCACCATTTTCGAAAGCATTGTTTTATAAACAAAGGGACTCATTCGAAAGCTCATACTTAAAAATGAAAGATGGCAACCCTCTTCGAAAGCTAGTTAGAAAACCCCTTTCAAAAACATATGTTTCGACTCCTTCGTAAGCTTTTAGTAAAACAAGGCAGGCGCTTATCATTTGAAAATAAAACAAAGGTTTCGACCCCATCGGAAGCAAAGGTTCCGACTCCATACCTTCAGCCTTCCTCCAATTCACTATACCATCCATGTGATACCTTGTCTATTGGTTTCGACTTGGTGGGTTTCGGCATGGTTGGTTTCGACTGAGTCGAAGCGAAAGCACAGTGTCGAAAGGTGTTTCTAAAAGAGGCGGAACCCACTTTTCTGGGTAAAGGCTGAATTAATGCCATTTTTAGCAATTATTTTATAACTAACCTGCCTATTTGCAATTCTATAATTGGTTACCTTAAAACTTTTCAAATTCTTTACTAGTATAACTGCCGCATATTTACAGATCTAAATCAAGGAAAATTTAACAATTAAGCCCTTCCATTTAGCAAAACCAATAATGCGATTAAATCCTCCTTATAAAATAATTTATTTTCCAAAGTAAATCTCTTAGGAAAAATCCTCAAAAATTACAGAAATTTCCTTTCAATATGTTATCTAACATGTAAAAATTTCATACCCAAATTCTTCCTAAAATAATCGAAATAAATTTTAAACCCAATTATACATATTTTTCTTTGAAAAATCATATTAAATTTTCCATAGCTTGGAAAATTACGAAAATTGAAACCCATCTCCAAAACATGCTTTACAGTACATAAATTTTTCTCATGGCATACGAAAATCATTATGATCAGTTTTAGCCTCAAAACCGTGTAAATCCTTTATCAAATACCTTATTTTAATTTAATATCACATAAAACCCAACCATATCATCATCCAAAATCATCAAATGAGTTATTCCTAAACCCAAAAATCAAATGATTGTAAAAACAAAATATAGATGGTTAGATTATTATTCACCATGATTATGATAAGAACTTTGAGATTTGATTGAGATTAATCCCCTTGCTTTAATTCCTTAGCTTTGATTTAATTTTCCCCCTTTTCTCCCTAACAATGGTTGGCTCCTCTCTATTTTTTACGTTTGAATGTATTTTTGCAAAAATGATGTGAATGGGAAAAATGAAACGTGAATAGGTGGGTAATGGATATAAAGGCGGCAATTACCTAATGCCCTTGTTTTAATTAACAACATATAAGCCATTTTAAGCCCATTTAATTAGTTTAAGCACGGCCTCTAATTGTTTTCAAATCTCAATCCCCTTATCACTCTAATTATTTACATTATTCTATTTAATTGATCTAATTAAATCTCCTGAATAATGTTATCAAAAATTAGGGGTGTTGCCGGCTCCCCTCCTTAAAGAAATTTTTTCCTTGAAATTCAATAAGGACAAAATACTAAATATAGCAATCATCTGTAACAAATCCTAACAACCATACTAGCCTACCTGACTAGCAACTATCTATATAAATCTAATATAGATGTACTCTCAAAGCAAATCGAGATAAGTATCTCTAATCATGTCTTCTGTCTCCCAAGTACAGTCCTTCTTGTTGTCCCTCCACTGAACTTTCACCAACTTGATTGTCTTGTTCCTCGGTCATTTCTCATCTCTCGCTACAACCTGAACTAGTTGTCTAACAAAAGTAAATTAGGCTCCACTATCAAATATTCCAACCCTGTTGGAGGAATAGTAGTCTCTAGATCATGCATATACTTGCGAAGATGAGACACATGGATTACATTATGGACACCTCCTATACTACTTGGCAACATTACTCTGTATGCGAGCTTCTCGATCCTCTCTATAATATGAAATGGACCAACATATCACGGTGTTAGCTTCCCTGACTTTCCAAATCGTACCACACCTTTCATCAGTGATAACTTAATGAAAACCTTATCTCCAACTATGAATTCTAGGTCTTTACGCCTCTTGTCTGCGTAACTCTTCTGTCCAGATTGAGCTTCTTTCACCCTTTCCCGAATCAACTCAATCTTTTCTGATGCCTCTCTAGCCAAATTTAGACCTAAGTAATCTGTCTTCGGTCTCCAACCAACATGCTGGTGATTTGCATGGCCTTCCATACAAAGCTTCAAAAGGCGCCATTCCTATACTAGTCTGGTAACTATTACTATAGGAAAACTCAACCAAATGTAGGTGATCTTCCCAAGATCCACCAAAGTCCAATACATAAGCTCTCAGTAAATCGTAGAGTACCTTATTGACTCTCTCTGTCTGCCCATCTGTCTGAGGTGATTAAGCTAGGAACCTAATACATCCTGTGGACTCTTCTAGAATTCACTAGTGAACAAAGCATCTCTGTCACTGACTATACTATTAGGAAATCCATGTAGTCTAACTATGTTCTTTATGAACAACTTAGCTAATACAAGTGCCGTTCTAGTTGACTTAACTGGAATAAAATGGGCCTCTTTGTCAACCTGTCCACTATGACCCATATACTCTCATTTCCTCTACTCGACCTTGGCAACCCGTCTATAAAATCCATAGATATCGAATCCCATTTCCAAATTGTAATTTCTAACGGCTGAAGCAACCCACTCGACTTTCGATGTTCGGCTTTCACTTGTTGACAGTTTGCACACTGCCTAACCCACAAGCCAACATCCCTCTTCATACCTTACCAATAGAAACTCCTCTTCATATCTTGATACATCTTGGTCCCTCTAGGATGAACCGTAAACTTGGACCGATGACATTTTCCGAGAACTTCTTTCTTCAAGTTCTCAACATTCTGAACACATAACCATCCCTTCTTTCTTAACCATCCCCTCTAGTCAAGGTTAAAATCCTTCAGATCGTCGATCTCTGTTCCAACCTTAAGCCTTCTAATCCCCTCGGCTAATACTGGATCTTCCCTCTGCTTAGAAGCAATCTTCTCGAACAACACTGGTCGAATTTCCAAACAGGACAACATGGCATTACTCTGACTGGAACTAGCAGTTGATCTTAAGTGCACACTACAAGTAGTCAAAGCTTCTAAATCCCTCCATTCTGCGAATATAGCTAACACAACATTCTGATGTCTGCTGGCGATAGCATCTGCTACCTTATTTCCTTTCCCAGGTGTATACTTTATACCAAAATCATAAGCAGCCAAAAACTCTAGCCACCTTTGCTGTCTCATATTCGACTCCTTCTGAGAGAATAAGTACCTTAAAGATTTATGATCTGTGTATACCTCAAAGCTCTCCCCTAAGAGATAATGTCTCCAAATCTTCAGCGCGGATAATGTCTCCAAATCTTTAGCATGAATGTCACCCCAGCCAACTCCAAATCATGAGTAGGATATCTCACTTCATGCGGTCTAAGCTGTTGTGAAGCGTAGGCAATAACTTTACCCTTCTACATCAACACTGCTCCTAATCCAGTTCCTCATGCATCAGCATACACCACCAATCCTTGGTTTCCGTCTGGAACTACTAATACATGTGGGTTGGTCAACAAATGCTTTAACTTAAGGAATGCTACCTTACATTTGTTGGACTAGAAAAACTTCACATTCTTCCTGGTTAACTTAGTCAAAGGTGCTGCTATCCGCAAGAAGTCCTTAATGTATCTCCGATGGTAGCCAGCAAGCCCAAGAAAACTTCTGATCTCATTCACCGCCTCTAGTCTTTTATAATTATCCACAGTTTCGATCTTATCTGGATTGACTGTAAAGACCTTCTCTGAAACCAGTGACCAAGAAACTTAACCTCTTTCTTCCAAAAATGACAGCAGGTAAACTTCGCCTTTAGCTGATGCCGCCTCAGCATCTCAAGCACCACTCTAAGATGATTCACATGCTCCCTCTCATCTTTAGAGTATACTAAAATGTCATCTATAAACACCAACACAAACCTATCCAAGTACTTTCGGAAAACTCGGTTCATCAAATTCATGAAGAAAGCAGATGCATTCGCTAACCGAATGACATCACTAACCACTCATACGAACCATACCTAGTTCGAAATGTTATCAATCGAATACTGTCCTCTGCCACTCTTAACTGATGGAAACCAGTCTCCAAATCCAACTAGGAAAACACTGGCTCCACTTAACTGATCAAATAAATCATATATTCTCGGCAAAGGATATTTATTCTTAATCGTCCTTTCATTCAACTTACGATTGTCGATACATATTCAACGACCCATATGGTTTCTTCACAAACACCACGGCCACTCCCCAAGGTGAAATGTTAGCCTAATAAAATTCCTTCCTTCAAGATCCACTAGTTGCATCTTCAATTCTTTCACCTCAGTTGGTGTCATCCTATTCAACAGCTCGTTTCGATGGTAATCATGTAACTGGCTCAAAGACATCTGCAAACTCTCTTGCTACTTAAGCCTGACTTAACTCTTCTCCTACTTCCATAGTACTCAACAAGCACAAACACTCCGGTCAGAATTCTCCACTGAGAATATCACTCGGTTATGACTATCAGGGTGTCTCAGTGATATCTCCATATCCTGGCAAAATATCATAGCCTCATACTTACCCACCATTCCATACCCAAAATGATCTCGAAATCTAAGAAATCAAAAACATACAAACTACATGCAAACTTATGACCTAACAAATCAAGTTCTAACTGGTCACATCTCATCCCTAGAGTTGCATACCCTCCTATTAGATTTGCAACCCTTAAGGAAGTAACAAGGTAGGTGGGTTCTATGCATAATCTATTAACCAAAAACCGAGATATAAATGAATGTGATGCACTGGTATCAAAAAGTACCCTAACTGGTATACTATGAATCAAAAGCGTACCTTCCATCACAATCTTTCCTTTATCAGCTGCAGTTGGCCTAGCTGATGATGGTCCAGTTGCGAAAACTTCCCCCTGTCTGCCCTGATTGGCTTTGGACACTGATTCTTATAATGCCCAACTTGATTGTAGTTGAAGCACTTCAAACTCTTCTTATCTGTAGCCTTCTTCCCCTTGCCTGATCGACACTCATGCACATAATGACCCTTCTTGTCACACTTAAATCAAATTAAATCAGCCTTTGCTTTCTTGGTAGCATCTCCCTTCTGGGCTCCCTTCTTCTTAAAGAACTTTCTTTTGTTTCCATGAGAACCCTGGATTTCAACTGCCTTCTCTCTAGAACAAATAGCAAGCATCTCCTCATGGCGAATTACCATCTCCATAACTACATTACTAAGATCACAGAGATGTGGCAGGGTTGCCTAAGAAACCTCGAGCCTTAGTCCTCTAATGAACTTCTCATTTCTCATAATGACGGTATCTATAGTATTATATCCATAACGGGACAACTCATAAAACTTAGTGGCATACTTAACAACCAACATCTCTCCCTGCTCTAGATCTAAAAACTTCCACGGCAACACTGACTTAGCAACCTCAGGCATAAACCTTTGCTCAAATCTCCTTCGAAAATCAGCCCAAGTCAATTCCTCCTCCGAAACTCCGACAGTAACCCTATTCCACCAATGGAACACTGACCCTTGGAACTACCTAGAGGTCCATCCTCTTCTGCTCATCATCTAAACCCAAATCAGCAAATATTCTCTCACAATGCAACAACCAATCTCTACCTCTATGGTGTTCTCTGTTCCCGTATATGGCTTTCCACTAAGACTGGT
Organism: Allium fistulosum; assembly: GCA_030737815.1. Lineage (NCBI taxonomy): Eukaryota > Viridiplantae > Streptophyta > Magnoliopsida > Asparagales > Amaryllidaceae > Allium > Allium fistulosum. The sequence continues at coordinate 95,879,779 of CM060905.1, forward strand.
GTAGTCTTTGCATAGCTTAGTATAATTATTCCCAACTGGAACCACATGATTAGCTCTCCTACATTCCCAGCAATCCCAGCAGCATCGCCTGCTTGCATCATATTGACGAAGAACTGATACATCATCCCCATATCTATTGGTGGATATCCAGCACCCACATTGGCATTAGCATTTTGGTTAGCATTATCGGTCGACCCCAGTTCCTTCTTGTGGGTCGAGCATTTCCATTGGTTGTGGTGCACCTTCCACCGAGATTTCGTCTTCCGTTTCCTACTTTCATATCTTCTTTCTCGTAAATCTACATAAGGGCCCTAGTAGGATACAGAAAAAAGGTCTAAGGGAGCAGGGAATATGTACTTATATATATATATATAACTATATATCAAATACAAGTACGTTACAATAGCATTATCCCGAATCCCGATTTTATTTTTTGATTCATTGGACTATTTTTGAAAAATCTTTTAGGTTTAAATTCACTTTAAGTTTCATAAACCTATGCTCTGATACCAACTTGTAACATCCCCTACTTGGAGGCCCAAAACTAATGGTTGCAGATGCTGTAGTCATCCATAATTATTAATCCTCGGCGACCAAATACGGTAATATTAGATATATTGATACACAGAAACACATGGATATGTAAAAATTTAAAATCACAAACAACTTTCACATTCTAATTCAAAACATTTCAATTTCATTACATAATCCCAACGTGCTAACCACGTTCAGATAAATATAATTATTACAACATACGCCAAGAGCGACATATAAAGATGCCCCCTAGATAATCAGAGCATATGGTTAGGCAATAAAACAAATTTGCCTTTAAAACCAAAAACACAGTGGAATAAAAAGAACTCTTATTATCTAACTAGCCTCCTACACGTCTCCGGAAGTTTATTCGCCTAAAAGAGAACCTGAAAACCTTAAACCTCAAACTACTCAAAGTCAATTGAGCACCCAAGAGTTTAAGGGGAAAGCATAAACTTCGAGTCAGACATAAAGCCTGGTATGAAAAATAATATACCATCTTAAACCATTTAGGTATGCAATGAGACCACGCCGCCTAGCGAAACGGTCACTGGTATCCTAAAAACTTTATAGAACCATATACTCTGCTCCTGCATCCACAATGGTTAAAAACATAACAATTCAAAATATTATGATGATATGTAAACAAGTAAATCAATTGTGGATTTCCCATCCCATTCATCTTGACTATCTGTCTTAGTTACAGTTTTTAGGGTCATTTTTAACCTAATAGTTTTCATGGGCTGACTAATAACCTGTTAAATATTATGGATTCCCTGTCCAGTTTCATAGTTTTCATGGGATCACTAAGAACCTACTGGCCCCTGCCAATAACTTAAATGTTTCATGGGTTCTCCCTGAACCTATTGGTAACTCTAGTAACTTTTTCATATCCTAGTTTTCATGAGTTGACTAGGAACCTATTGACTTCTGTCAATAACTTAATCCGGATACAGTTTTCATGGGTTCACTACAAACCTATTAGCCCATGCTAATAACTCTTTTTAATCATAGTTTTCATGTGTTTATTATTAACCTACTGGCCCCTGCCAATAACTTCTTCTAAACATAGTTTTCATGGGTTTACCATGAACCTGTCTTCTTGACAACTTCTTTAATCAATATTTTAGCATCCTATATTCTGGTCTTCCTGACCTCCTAGAGGAAATTCTACTTATTCATGAGTTAACTTGAATTATGCTCACTACTAGGTCAACCTAGCCGGTAATTCCGCCCTTCCCCAAAATAGAATTATGGGTCCATTACAATGGAAATATATATATATATATGTATGTATGTATGTATGTATGTATGTATGTATGTATGTATATATGTATGTATGTATGTATGTATGTATGAAGAAGCAAATATAATAACATAATAGTACCAACACCTATGGTTTAATACCCTTGAATCATTTTATATAAAACTTGGTTAATCCCTTTAACCTATTAATCAAGGAAAACTTATTCAAAACAAATAATCATTTCAAAACTCTTTATTTATGCCATGGTTTTCCTTTAAAATGAGATTGGGTTATTTGTTTTGAAATCCAAGGCATTCGAAACCTTGAAACAATACTTTCAAAATCCCCGAATAACCTCCTCCGAAAGCATTGAAAACTTCTTTTCAAAACACTAAATATATACCTTTCGAAGCTCTTTAATTATCTCTTTCAGAACCAAAATATACTTTCGAAAGTACTAAAGCATTACTATTTAATTCTTATAAACACAGCTTCGAAACCATTGAAAGTACCCCTTTCGAAACCATTGGGTTTACTGAAAAACATCTTTTGGGTCAAAGTGAACATATATGAAAGTATCCCTTTCGAAACGTTTAATCGTAATATAAAATTGTTTGGGGAAAAGTTGATGGCTTAGGAACCATCCTTTCGAAAGCTTCAAAACACTTAGGTAAAACATTAAAGGTTAGCATCGAAGCACCCTTTCGAAGTCATTGCCTTCGAAACCCTTGAACCCCTTCAATAGCTTTTGGAAGTGACTTAGTATTAGTTTTAAAAAAAAGGATACCCTTCAAAAGCATTGATGACTTCAATATATTCGAAAGGCAAAAGAACGGAAGCATGTGTTTTGACTAGGTCAGAACCACCATTTTCGAAAGCATTGTTTTATAACCAACGGAACTCATTCGAAATCGCATACTTAAAAAATGAAAGATGGCAACCCTCTTTGAAAGGTAGTTAGAAAACCTCTTTCAAAAGCATATGTTTCAACTCCTTCGAAAGCTTTTAGTAAAACAAGGTAGGCGCTTATCATTTGAAAATAAAACAGAGGTTTCGACCCCATCAGAAGTAGAGGTTTCGACCCCATCGGTAGCAGAGGTTTCGACTCCATACCTTCCGCCTTCCTCCAATCCACTACACATCATCCATGTGATACCTTGTGTATTGGTTTCGACTTGGTGTATTTCAGCACGGTTGGTTTCGACTGAGTCGAAGCGAAACAGGGTCGAAAGGTGCTTCTGAAAGAGGAGGAACCCACTTTTCTGGGTAAAGGCTGAATTAATGTCATTTTTAGCAATTACTTTATAACTAACCTGCCTATTTGTAATCCTTTAATTGGTTACCTTAAAACTTTTCAAATTCTTTACTTGTATAACTGCCGCATAATTACAGATCTAAATTAAGGAAAATTTAACAATTAAGCCCTTCCATTTAGCAAAAACAATAATGCAACTAAATCCTTCTTTTAAAATAATTTATTTTTTGAAGTAAATCTCTTAGGAAAAATCCCCAGGAATTCCCTTTCAGTATGTTATTTAACATATGAAAATTCCAGACCCAAATTCTTTCTGAAATAATCGAAATAAAATTTTAAACCCAATTATACATATTTTCCTTTGAAAATTCATATTAAATTTCCATAGCTTGAAAAATTATGAAAATTGAAACCCATCTCCAAAATCATGTTTTACAGAACATAAACTTTTCTCATGGCATTTGAAAATCAGTATGATCGGTTTTAGCCTCAAAACCATGTAAATCCTTTATCAAATAACCTTGTTTGAATTTAATATCACATAAAACCCAAGAATATCATCATTCAAAATCATCAAAATGAATTTAATCCTAAACCCGAAAATCAAATGATTGTAAAAAAAATAGATGGTTTAGATTATCATTCACCATGATTATGATAAGAACTTTGAGATTTGATTGAGATTAATCCCCTTGCTTTAATTCCTTAGCTTTGATTTAATTTTCCCCATTTTCTTCCTAGTAATGGTTGGCTCCTCTCTATTGTTTTACGTTTGATTGTTTTTTTGCAAAAATGACGTGAATGAGAAAATGAAACGTGAATAGATGGGTAATGGATATAAAAGCGTCAATTACCCTAATGCCCTTGTTTTAATTAATAACATATAAGCCATTTTAAGTCCATTTAATTAGTTAAAGCACGACCTCTAATTGTTTTCAAATCTCAATCCCCTTATCACATTAATTATTTACATTATTCTATTCAATTTATCTAATTAAATCTCCTGAATAATGTTGTCAAAAACTAGGGGTATTATAAGAACAAAATTTGATCGGGGATAATACGCCCATAAGAGTACGAGAAGGATTTTCATTGGCCATGATTGAAGGATTGTTTGTTCGCACTAAATGGTTCGTCGGAGTGTCACGAGTCTAAACACTCATGCACAAAAGTAGAAGATTAAAGGAAGAGAATAAGAAGAAAATAAGAACGAGACTAAGATGGAAATGAGTTTGCTTTTTTTTTTTGGAAAAGAAAACTGTTTTTTGTTTTTTTTGGATTTTTTGTTTTTTATATATGCATGAAACTAATGCAACTAAATAAATGCAAGGACTTAATTATGATTTTTTCCTTAGTAGCTCCTAACTCAATATTATACCGTGACACTTTGACTTCATTCAAAGAAACAATTCCTTGCAAGGTAACAGACAAGATTTATCAGTGCAACCACGAATCACCGTAGCAATACAGCTAAAGGTTTAAGTACCTTCAGAGACACAATGAATATAATATCCTACGGATCACCGTAATAATTATAAATACGTGTGACTCTACCGTTTCCTTATACCAAAAGAGAGTTGTCAAAAGATATCAACTTATCAAAATACAAATTTGCCCTAGATGAGGTCGTGACACCTTTATGTCAAACGTCTAATCTTTATTATTTAATTTAGTTTTTATAATAAAATGCAATTTATGGGTCAAGGAAAGGGTGATGAAATCCCTATGTTATGTGAATTTGAGTGGCACCCTTAGAAAATAAAAACAAATATTAAATGATGACCAAAATTAAACATGCGTTAAAAATGCAACTACAAATGAAATTTTATTTTGTTTTTGTTTGCTTATAAATGCAAGCAATGAATAATACAAGAAAAATAAAAATAGTAGATAACAACACGATACCAAAGCGTGTAGAATTATTTATTTAGAAGCAGCGAATTTTTTTAGCAAGCAAAGAAGAGCAATTTTTCTTCTTGTCTGCTTTTCTTCTATTTTGCAACATGAAAAAGTGTTGAAAATGATTTGTTTATAAAAATAGAATGAAAACTGGAGTAAATTATTTTTATCATTTACACAGGCGAAAACGGAAGCAAATATTTTTTTAAACAAGGGAAAAATTAAACAAAAGAAAACTTAAGTGAAAGGAAAAAAGAAACTAAACTAAACACTCACACCACGCGACAAAAAACAATTTTTTTAAAGAGAACCTTTTTTGTTTTCTTTTGAACTAAAGAAGTAAAGAAAAAAATTTACACTAAAAATAAATTATTAAATTAGCCTAACAAGAAACCCAATTACCGCACATCCCTTCTAATACCCTATCCTCTTCTCTGTTAAAAAAGACAAAAGGATGCGAATTGAAATTTAAAAAAAAGGAAGAAAAAAGAAATGCGAATAGGAAATCGCTTATGAACATACGAAGGCGCAGGTCGATTTGCGGGTTTAGAATGGATAGGATGAAACGCCAATAGGTGGTCGTGTGTTTGAGGAGGAAGGTTTGGTTCGTGGATTGTTTTTGGTGAGGTAGTTGCAGTTTTGTGATATCTGTGATTCATAGGTTTGGGTTCGTGTCACGAGTTGAATGGTAAATGCAATTGGGGTTCTGGTAATCGAAGTTTGCGGGTTTGATAGGTCATGGGTTGCGGTGGTTTAAATTTAAGGTTGAGGTTGGTGAGGCGGGGAGGTAAATGGAGATGGAGCAGATGTTTAGGTTGTGGTTGCCGATGGCGAGTTGTAGGAGGATGGAAGAGGTCGCGTTTGAGGAATGGACTTGGGTTGGTGAGGGTTGTTTGTCGATGGTTGTTTGCTTGGTGATTGTTTTGTGTTGTATATGAGTTGTTGCGGTTTGGCTTTTGGTAGTGGATTTGTGAATTGACTGTGGATTGCGGTGTTTTTAGGTGATAGTTTGTAGTGATAAAGTTTTGTTGCGGATGGTTGCAGTTTTGTGTTGTTGATTCGGTGTTTGAGTCGAGGGTGAAGTTTGTGGCAGGAAGGTGATCATGATGTTTGGGTTATTCGTGGAGGGGTGATGGTCATGTTTGTTTGGTGTTTGAGTGGTTTATAATGGACTAATAGTGATTGGAGTGTGGATTGTAGAGGGTTGAAATTACCATAGGTGTGTGGTTTGTAGGAAACCAGAACAGAAAACAATGGTGCAGGTTTGATGGTCGTTGTGGTTCTGCTGCAATGGTTGTTTTGGTGATTGGTGAGGTGGGAGGAGTTTGGATGATTGGAGGAGTTCGGGTTTGGGTGATTGTTGAAGGAGCGGTTTGGTTATTGGAAGGTGATGGAAGGGTTGAGTGTTAGTTCGAGCAGTGTTATTGTGTGGAGTGGTGAAGAAGCAGGCAGTGGAATAGTGTATGGCCGTAAATAGATATGCAAATGTAAACAGATATGCAATCGTAAACAAAAATGCAAGTGCAAATGTGAAATGAAATGCAACAGTTTTGTGTTTGTAATAGTTTATAATGAAATGCAACTCAAATGCAAACTTAAACGAAACCATTTTTTATTTGAAATGAAATGAAACCCAATGCAATGTGGGAATTTTTTTTAATGAAAAATAACTCAAAATAAAATAAAACTAAGATAAAAATAATTCGAAGAGTAAAATAAAATTAAATAGCTTTTCTCGGCAATGGTGCTAAAATCTTGATTGATTTGGAAATGTTTTTCTATCGATTAGAAAACCGTCGAATTATATCGTAATAAAGTACCGCAAGCGCACGACGTACAATTGTAGTACATACATGAGTATGGGTCGATCCATAGGAAAAACAAAATTTTCAAAATTACTCAATCAAACCATTCCAAATATTTTTAAAATGTGTTTAACTAAATATTATAGAAAAAACTAGAATAAAATTGGAATAAAAGTAATGAGATTAAAATGCAATTTAGAGTAAATTCACCCTTATTTTCATATAAATCAACACAAAACAAATTTATAATCTCTCTTTTTTAACACAAGTAGAATTGATTGATGTGTTTATTATAAGTATGGTCTATTTGTGATATCAATTAATACAACTTAAACCATTGAACTTTAATACATCGTCCAAACCCATTTATCAAATCTCATGAAAATGATTATGAAGTTAGAAGTAAAATCTGTTTTAGGTATGATCTGTTTACTATTTTAGATCTTGTTACATGGAACATCAAATTTTGATTCTACTTTTAACTTTATTATCAACATCAATTAATTAGACGAAGATGTACATTGTGTTTATATTTGATTAAGCATAGCCTATTTGTGATTGACAACATAGGTTATCAAATTCACTAATAAACATCAAACTTCCATCAACATTAAGTTTATATTAAGCACAAAAACAAGAGATCATAAATGACACCATTATGTCGGATTTAGATGATTTGTGAGCGCTTACTTGCCCATAAATTGAGAGGGGTTTAGCCTCTCATCTTTGAATTCATATCAACGCAAATGGACTTAAACATAAACAAAAAGAAAGGAAATGCTAATCAAAAGAAAAGAGAGCTATCTAATTGCACAAAAGTAAATCTACACTAATTTGCAATAAGGAGATCTACTCTATTGCATGAAATAAAAAGAGTATGAAATAAAATAGCATAAAAAAGAGCATGAAATAAAAGTACATAAAATAAAAGAGATGGCTAAGACGCCATTAAAAAGAAGAGAACATTTTTTATTTTATGGCTACAACTACATATGCATTTTTACATAAACATAAGAGGGTATTTATACATGTCTAAAACCTTAATCTCTTTTTAGTGTGCTACCAAAAATACCATGTACTTTGTGTGGTCTCATGGTCATCCTTAATATTTAATCAAACCCCCACTGACATGTGTTTTTCTTTTAATTGTGGTCCATTAGCAAGTTGGTAGGTGAGCTCCTCCATGAAGCATTATTTCTTTCTTTTCTTCTTTCTTTGGCTTTCAAAATATGTGTGCATAAGTCCATGAAGCCTTTTCCACTTTTCACTTACAAAATAATTAAAATGTGTAACTAAATTTTTTCAAAATTAATGCATACATAAAATTACCGTTTTGCCCAAATACAGATGAGTGAACGGTGATTTGAAATCACTTTTATACTTTGGTTAAAACATGTAAAAATACCCTATCATGTCATTTATTTGAATAGAAAAAGATTAAGCATGAGAGTAAAAATATACATTTTTACGTGCACATTAGTTAGTACTTGGTAGTGTATGCATAACTCAACAAATGTTGAAACTTTTGGTATCATACTACTTTACTTGGATATTAATAAACCTTCTTACAATGGCATACTATCATACAAATGTGATTCATTAGAGTAATTAAAAAATTTCTCCAATGATTGATTTCAAATTATTGTTCTAATATCTTTGCTTACCTTCCTTTCGTTTTCAATTAATAACTAAAAAAGTGATCTTAATATGCTGAGATGTAATGAATGCTAACATACAAAGATTAACAAAATGAAATGGTACAAAATAACATTGTAATTTCAACAGCTGAAAATAAAGTCGTAAATCACTGAAATGATTGGGTAGTCTTTAAGAAATGGTAAATAGCGAGAAACAAATAAAGAGAGGAGAATTGTTAACAAGAGAAGCCATTTCGTTAAGGAGAATGAAAAAACATTTTCTTGGTTAAAACTTTTTGTTAATGGAAGAATCAAGTGTCGGTTCTTCCCTTTATAAAATCAGACTGACTTTTTATATATAGAAAATTGTTACTTTATTAACTTTAATAATATACATTCAATAGTGTGCCTTATCAAAACTTACAACCACTAACCTAAATAGGCGTCTTATAAGGAAAAGAGTACATATTATATCCATATATTCACATGCAGATACAAATAAGTTCCGTTACAAATCTGAAACAAAGGATGATTGAGCCATAAAAATCTTCGGTACTAGAATTAAAGATGTAACATACTTAGGATGCATTCATAGCCAATGTTTGGCACTTTGACATTAACATCTAGTTGGATATGTTAGACGCGACATACAAGTACAAGGTAGGGCCCACAGAATGGACCATTTGGACAAACCATAGGAAATTCAAAGGTTGGTGTTAGACGCGTCTGACGCATATGATGCCAACCGTTGATTACCTGAACGTCCGAATATTTCTTCTAATTAACCCTTGATTTCATCTTCACTTCACCATGCATCTTCATTTTATCTCCTCATCATTTTCTTCTTCAACTTCACTTTAATGGCCGAATCGTAGGACGAAGGTTACCTATCATATTCTAATGTAGAAAATTTGACTGATATACATGCTATTATGAGAATTACAATGCAATAGAATGTTCCAATCGATCGATTTCACATATCCTAATATAAGGGAATTTAATGGGTTAATGATATACTGTACGGTCATGCAAAACATTGTAAACGAAATTTCTGAATCAAAAGATTTTATTTTCTCACACTGTATGAGCAGTAGGAAGGTTATGGTTTTGAAGGAAATGTCCAAAGTTTGCGTTAGGGAAATGGTAGCCGTCTTTCTATATACAATTACTTTAGCTCTTCCCACACGACAAGTTGGTGAAAGGTTTCAACGATCGAATATCATGGTTTTGGTTTATATTTATGAAGTTTTAAAATTTGTTCGATTACTGTCTTAAAATATTATTAAACCGGTATATCCTAAATTTAATAGCGCCCCGAGAACAAATTGGAACATTAAACGAATATTACCAATTTTTTAAACATAGTACTACGACTATCGATGGTACATATATGGTTGCACATGTGCCTACTATAGACATATAATGATATGTTGGGCATAAATAATTTTCCATGTAGAAAATTATGGTTGTATGTGCGTATGATTTAACATTTACATTTGTAAGTGCAAGGTAGGAAGCAACTGCACACGATGCTAAAGTTTTTCGGTCTGTTTTAAGCACTAGAAATCTGAATTTTCCTCATCCACCAACAGGACATATCGAATTGTTGACTCGGGGTTTCCATTAATAGATGGCTACTTACTTCCATTTCACAGTGCTAGATTGCATATTCCTGATTTTAATGAAATTCAAAATTAATCAAAGACCGAAAATGAAATTTTCAGTTATTATCGTTGCTCTTTTCGTAAGCATAATTATGTGTCGATTAAGGCTTTTGTAGCCTGATTAGTTTTGGCCCAAATCGGCCTGCCACAGGGCTTCCTAAAACTAGAGACTACCCGGCTAAGTCTCCCTGATCAGCTCATCAAGATGGGCTCCCATCGGCCCGTCCTCTCCATGGCATTTCAAGTCGGCTTCTGACTAGCGCCCTTCTGCTCTCCCAGCAGTGCAATGCATTTGCTTGGCCCTAAGCCGGTCTGCATCACATGGTCTCCTTGTACCGGCTTACTCCCAAATAGTCTATCTGCTCGAGCCTCACTTCAAGTTGCGGTCGGCACATCCCTATACTGCCCTCGGCATGGCCAGCCTTCAAGGATGCTTCATTGTACTCCTTACAAGCAACCCTATGATCGATCCAAGCAACCCAGCCGATCTTGCCCTGCTTTTCTAGTTGTCCTCCATTAGGCCCCTCTGACCAAATCAATGGTTAAACGCACTTCTAGCCAACTTTATGGCGCCATCTCAACCGTCTCAACGTTAGCTTCAATCGCTATAAATACCCTATTCATGGCATTTCTTAAGGTTGTTAGTCGCCACCAGTCTTGGGTCGACTATTCAAGGTTGGTCGCCATTCATGTGGGGTCGACTATATAAGGATGGTCGCCACCCGTCTGGGGTGGACTTTTCAAGGTAGGTCGTCACCTGTCTGGGATTGACTATTCAAGGTTGGTTGCCACTGAATTCAACCATTGCAAGAAACCCGTCAGTAACTTGTGACCCGTCAAATACTCATGATCCAGCATCCTTAACCCGATGTTAAGCCACAACTCTCAGCTCATAGCCCACAATTGCTAACTCACGGTTCCTAGTCAATGAGCTCCAGGCTCGGTATGCCCTTAACATTAGTAGCAACATTAGCTTCACGCTGGTCTCTTTTTTCGATTATCTCTCTATAATCCCATGTAATTATAATAATAAGAGGGTTTTATAGTGTATTTAGGCAGCTTAGCCAAACCATTCTATATCCTATGCCATTTACTCATTAGAGGCTCGCTCCAACCTTAAATTGGACGATTAGCAAATAACATTTGTTTTCATGATGTAATTCTAAGGTTGATGAAAAATACGGTCAACAATTACCATTCGAGTTTACGTGTGGTAATCAAATGAATTTTGGAATATGGAAGAAAGAGTTCACAATCTTATATAACATTGCCGACATACGATTATAAGGTTGAAATGAAGGTTGTAACTGCTATAATGACTATTCACAATTTCATACAAAGAGACAATGAAGGAGTTCTTGAATTCACGACATATGACGATGATGTCGATCTAACTCCGGAAGAATTTCTACAAAAGCACTATAATATTCGAATATGGAATAAAGATCATGAACCAGTTCAAAGAAATGCAACTGATTGCATGACAAACGTTCAAGGTAAATACGAGATGAACTAGTTGATGATGGACTGCATTAGTAATTTATATTTGTAATTGCACTTGTATCATCATTGTATCTGTAATTTGAAATTGTTACAATACTATAACTGTAATTGTACTATGATTGTAGTTGAATTATCAAATTTTTGTGTTTAATTACATTCTCAAAATACATCCTCTTTAAGTCGGTATAAAAAGGTTAACAACATAGTTAGTAAATACAAAATTATTAATGCCACTTTTGTAACATCGTGAATCATTCCCCTTTCATGCCCCTTTAAAATGTACTTTTCATGCCATCAAGAACGCACCCTTGAGAATATTAGTAAAACACAATTACAAATAATAATAACAAGATAGTACAAGCTTCCTCCAGTTGTGATTGCTGTAACACAATAACGGGCGAAAAATTATAGGATTTTCTCGATTTGGACCACTTTGGCAAACTTATTATGCAAATAGGTCAATTTCAAAACTAATTACGAATATAGGCCACTTTTGGCCAGCTCAGTACCATGCTAGCCAAAAGTGTACAGGCGATGTTTCAAATGTCGCATGTATTTTCTTTTAGCCTTTACATTAGTTCCATTTCAAATGGATCCAATGGAAAGTGTTGAAATTTTTTTCACTTGACTCTATTTGAAATCACGCCAATATAAGACTTAAAAAGGAACTATTGATGCATCTTCAAATGGAGCCAGGAGTGGGATTTTTTTGGATTTTTTTTAATTTAGACCAGTTTAAAAAACTAATTACAAATTTAGGCCAGTTTTATAACTTATTACAAAAATAGGCCACTTTGTGCCACATAAGCGCTACGTGTACTGGTGGCATTTCAAATACCTCTAGCATAATATTTTGTTAAAAAAAAGTTTGCAGCATTTGGCACCATCTCAAATGCTACCTAGAAATTTTGAAACAGTTTTCAACCCTGCTCCTCCTCTTTCTCCTCTCATTCTCCACATTCGAACCCGAAACCCCCTTATCCCTAAAACACTATTTTCACTCAAAATCCTAATCAATTAGCCTAGAAATTGAAAAATGGCTTTCTCATCGTCTTAAGGGCCTCCTATAGGTTTGTTTTCTTCAATTTATATCTTATATTTTGAAATTTTAAATTTTTAGGGTTTGGAGGAAAGGTAGATTTTTAGGTAGAAATCTTTATATGTAGAGTTAAATGAAGTTGTTTATGAAATTATCACATTTGTTCGATGGTGATTTGATTGTATATACAGCAAGTTTAGCTTATAGGTTTGATTTGGTTTTGCTCTTATGGTAGAATAGAAGAAATGGAACCCAAGTCGGTTAATGAAAGCGTTCTTTAGTTACAAGAAAAGCACCGCACCAGCAATTACAATTTGGAGATAGATTTTTATATACTTTATCATCCAATGTGATAATATATTAGTAAATTGAGTGCTTTTACGATATTGTTGTAATTTTCAACAATTAGTTGAGCCAGAAGGAACCATTGACCATTCTTCGACACTAAAGCTAGTCACGTCCTCCCATCCTGGAGTTTTGGAACTTTTAGACATAGCTGTATTTGACCTTATTCATGCGGTGGGATACACATAGCTGGATCATAATCTTATTACGACTTTGATCGATATATGGATACCAAAGACGTCTACATTTCCTCTCAAAGTAGGTGAGATGACCATTACTCTTAAAGATGTAACTGTGTTGCTTGATTTTCCAATAAATAGTGATCCCATTCTAAAACCTGATTACTCGAGAAATTATATGGATTTATGTCAGTCCTTGCTCGGTATGTCTCCTCTGGAAGAAGAAAGATGAGGGAATGAGTCAATATTGGCTACTTGGTTTAGGGAGTAGTTGGTCGATGATATTCCCTAGTGTGCCTCTCCGTTGCAGATCGCGCAGCGCATGCATGCTATTATTTTGCACATCATCACTCAACGTCTTTTTTGCAATAGATCGAAAACTCGAGTGGCCCTTCAGTGGCTCCCTTTGTTAGAAGATTTCGATTCTTGTCGATGGTGTTCATAGGGTAGTGCGGCGCTAGCTTTCACTTAGTCAGAGCTTAATAGAGTTACAACGGTCTGCCGAGGGTGGTTTGACTTTAGTTCAGGTATGGTCGTAGTTTTTGAGTAATTCATAATTGCTACATGTCTTAAACAAAAATGAAATGCAACATATACTATTCGTGCAGCTATGGTCCAAGACTCATCTTCTAGTTGGTCGTATAACTATGAGGAGACCGCCAATTGACAACTCAAAACCATATGGGTCGAGGTAACTTAGTGTTGGTTATACAATTTTATAAGCTTATACAATTAATGTACAGTATATATAATTTATGTAATATTAGGTGGATTTAACCTAAGAATACTAAATTGTATCCTAGACGGAATTTGGCGTTCTACCGGAACGAGTTCGATGTCCTGGACTATAACACTATTACATGGACTCCTTACCGTAAGGTAGAACTTGATGCACTTCCAGCATTGTGCACAGATTCTAGACAGTTATGAAGGGCAAGACCGATGATGTTTTGTTTTAGCGATGTTGCATACCATTTTCCCGATAGAGTAATGAGGTAGTTCGGTCTTCTCCAGCACTTACCATGTCCTGCTCCTTATTATACTCTTCCTATTGGTAGAGATGAGTTTGAAACTATGATAGAGCTATGGAATAATCATTTCTTTGCTATGGAAGATAAGCATGATATCACGTTGACTGATGAGGAGTACATCAGCTGGTATTAGAATATTACGCATCGGTATGTCTTAAGAAGACAAGAGGAAGTTTCTGAACAAAATGTTGCATCATGCACTCCAAGAGCTCTGCTTGAAAGAAATGCGGTACGTATTAAAAATTAGTAGTTTATGGCGATTGAAAAATTAGTAATAATATATGTTAATTATAGGCACATGGTGTTTCATATGCTAGACGCAGCTGATGAGCTTGAGAAGGAAGTTCCTAAACAAAGTAAGGAAAAATGCTTGTCACTCAAACAAAATTTTATTATCATGTTTGACGAAGAACAAGATTGCAAGCCAAATCCCTCCTCCTCCACCTCCCCATCCTCCTGTAGTGCTACCCCTTATTGAGGACGTCCCATCCATCCCACCTGCTCATGAATGGAAGAGAAAGTATCAAAGGTGAAAGAAAGACAATGATGATGAAGGAACTGGGTCACCCCGCAGCGGAAGAAATGGATGAATTTCAAAAAACTTAGCCATTTTGGATCTTTAATGGGCCTATGAAGTCTAAATATATTTAGATCTTATCTAAATTTCTTTTAAATAAAATTAGTATTTTATTTAATACTATATTTTTTTTATTAATTTGATTCTAAAACAATAAAGAATGGGATATAAAAATAAGGTTTGAATATATCAAATACATTCATTTCTTAATCGTGTGACAAAATAGTTAAACATAAGTCAAGTATGATCAATTGATAACATGACGTATATGAATAAATAAGAATAAGTTTAAAAGCAATCATATAAGGGATAAAAAGGAAAGAAATAAAAGACGACAAAGATGAATGATACATCTTCCCCTTTTCGACAAACTTGATTTATGCAGCATTCAATTAGCAATCAATGAATCATTATGACATAAGATTAGGAATAGGCAACAATAATTCATATCATAAACTACTGCCTCGATTAAAATTATTTGATATTAATAAAGCATTTAAACTATACAATTTGAATATAAACATCAAAATTTATATGTACATATATATATATATACTTATTTCTATATAAAGATTAACCCAAAAATTCTTAATTAATTCAAAATAAACCATATAACATTTAAATTTTTTGATGTATTTATGAACTTATAAAAACTTAAATTAATTAACAAAATATATATGTATATAATTAAATCAAGAGTTGCAACCTATATGAATTTCTTTTTTACAAAAGTGAAACATACTAAACTAAGCAATATACTAACAATCCTTTGAATACTCCGTAGTAGTCATGTCAAATAGGGTAATAAATTTATAAGTTTATAGTAATGAATTCATTATTAAAACATCCTTTAATCATGTGTGGGTTTCAATTACAATAAAATGCAAATAATAAGAACAAATAACTTTCAAATCTAAAGTGGTTCAATCTATATGAATAGCATTTTAAAACAAAAGTGAAACACACTAAACTGAGCAATATATTAATAGTCCTTTGACTACTTAAAGAAAGATATTAGTCATGTCAGATAGGGTAACAAATTTATAAATTTATTATAATCAATTTATTATCCAAACATTATTTAATCATGTGTGGGTTTCAATTACAATAAGATGCAGATAATAAGAACAAATAAACTTACAAATCTAAGGAGATTCCACCTATATGAATAAATAATTATAAAACAAAAGGTGATACATACTGAATTAAGCAATATGTTGAAATCCTTTGAATAGTTAAAGAAGGATAATTGTGATGTCAAATAGGGTAAAAAATTTAGAAATTAATTGTAATCAATTAATTATCAAAACATCATTTAATCATATGTAAGTTTTTATTACAGTAAAAATGCAAACAATAAGAGCATGTAAACATTCAAACTAAAAAAATTACGTTTTGAATAGAATTCTTATACATGGATCTAGAATTAAAATATTGTCTAATCATATACAAGTTTCAGATTTGGTTTATTTAAATAAAAAAAACCAATCAATTTATATAATAAACAATTTGAAATACATAAACCATTTTCAAGTCAAATGAGACAATATTATACACATATGAATTAAGATATTCAATTTTTTTCATTAAAATATTACATTAAAATTATTAGAATAAAAAGATCATACCTTAATTCCAAAGCCCTGAAGTACACCTTGAAACATTGAATTTTTCCTTTAGATGTAGCCAATGAATAGTACCTTGAATGGTGAATCAAATATCCTAGATTCAGAAATTAACCTCGAGAAGTTGCAAGGATCAAGAAGAATAAACCACTTTTCATAATTGATTTTATTTGTATTTGATTTTAGGAATAATTAAAGCCAAGGAAGATCTCATATTTTCAGCCATTAGAGAAGGAGAGAGCCATAAAAGTTATAGAAAGAAGAATGAAAAATGAGAAACTTAATTGTACGTATAGAATGAATTAGAGAATATGTTTTATTTTGAAAGAAGGAAACCTTTCCCATTCTTTAATTAAAACTTCTCTAATTAATTCTCTTGATTAACTTTCTCTTTTCACTCATATTTCTTTACATGGTATGGCTGAAAATTACGTGCCATAAAATGGTATAAGATTCCATAAACTAACGCATGTAATTATTTTTATTTAATTACAACGATATCATATATCAATGCGTGCAAATATAACTTTTATAAATGCATTCGAATAATTAAAAATAACTCCCAAACATCAAATAAAATAAATAATAATTAATATTTCTCAAATACTAATTAATTTAATTAATTTACAACTTTTTATAAATTAATTAAATCATGTGGTTTTTTGGAGAATTCATCGTTACGGTTGTGCGACTCAAAGGTGTAAATTCAGTCAGCGATTAATATTGAACAATTCAAATACTAACGTTCAGACGTCGTTTAGTAGATGGTGTGATATTTTGGCTGAATTCGTCGCTTACATATCTTTTGGTAAAAATCCAATTTTCTTATTATAAGCGATACCTGATAGTGACAATTATTTACACCAATTCACTTCGTCAAAACTATATCACTTTGGATTTATAGAATTTAGTAATGGTCAAAATTCCAATATCATCCACATTCAACTTTATAGTCCAAACACAAAGTCCTTGGTTTAATAATAACAATTATTATTAACTACAATACTCTGGCCAGAGACTTTGACTTTAAGTTGACTTCAGTTGACCGTGATATTAACCTCATACAACTGAAAAGACACATCCTCTCTTGAATAGTGTTTCACTTCCAATGCTTCCACTCGACCCAATTATAGTGGTTCGATAGACGTTGTGCCACAGTTTAACTATAATCAAAGCTGAGCTTTCATATTGAAGATTAACAGTATTCTCAAGTCGAAAGAACTATGTAAATTAGTCACATCGATATTCTCTGCATGACCTTAGTTATATTAACCAATAGAAAACTATCAAGTGAGTCATTCCATAGTTATCCAATAACTATCAGTACGTAACACCTTGGTGCCCACAATAGTCATGAGTAATACACTGCCCAATATTTGGAGAGCGTTACGTACTCTAGTCTAAACAGATACATCGATACCCAATCTCGATGCATCTTGATTAGGAACATTTAAAATGGTATATTTGATTCATTGTGATAAATTACTCACGGTTACAACACATTTTAACTATTATCACAAAACATACCATTTATGGATTTTCTATTAAGTGTACTTTTAACTAAATTGATTAATTAATATAACCACATTATATCAAGTATGTAATAGAAAGAAAACGCCTTTATTTCGAATAAGATTAGTCAACGAGTTAGATATATGTAAAATATTACATAATTACCCCTAGGGCATACCCCTAACTCTATCAATCTCCCACTTGCACTTCGGATCAATTATGAAATCTTATTCCAACTTCTTCAATCGATTTTCTCAAAACCAATTTGGTTAGTCACTTTGTGAATGGGGTATGCTATTATGTTTAATTATCCACTCTGTCAATCAACTCTCTCTGATGGTGACAAACTGCTTTATCATGTGGAACAATTCAGAGTATGTCTCTTGATATCTAGTGAGCTATAAGTTCTGTTACAAACTATATCGTGAGATTGTTATTGTGACGCCCCACCTCTATACTCACACTAGCCAAGGACACTATGGAGTAATGCCATTGACTAGCATAAAGAATAAGGCTGTTGAGGAGCGACCATCTGTGCAATTGCTTTGTGCGAGTACCGATATGTCAAATAATATGACTTGCATTTCATTTCAAGAGGAAATTCAACATATCAAATAAAACTCAAGGCTACTACACAGTGGCTATGTGGGCTTCGAAAACCAATATAGAAATAAACATAACACAAATCATTCATAGATATTCATATCACTAAGGCGGAAACAGATATGAATATAACACATAGAAGTGTACATCAAAGTATTGGTCAAACAAGATCCACAACATCATAAAAGAATAAGTATACATCAAGGAGTCTCTATCTCAAATGTATAAAAGCAATAACTACTAAACTAAAGTAGTTAGCCAAAAGTCAGAAGCTAGTCCTTGCTAAGAAGTCAAGTGGAAGCACCTGAAACACCTCGGTCTGACCCGAGTATTATTTAAGAAGAAAAATAATAAACGGATCAGTCTAGCTATAAATATCATATAAGATGAGATAGGATAAGAGATAAAACAAAAATATATGATAACAATAATGCCATACTTTGACAAGCATACATTTGATAACAACAAAAATCATACAATATCTCAAATCATCTCAAATATCCAAAAAGAATATCACATTCTTTAGCTTATTCACCAAACCTCAAATATTGACAAAACATATCAATGCCAATCGCAAAAATCGGTGAAACACAAATCCCAAAAATCAATAATTAGAAATCTAGAAAACACAAAAGGGGAGGCCTTTCACACACGGGAGCATGAAAACTAACCAACACGTGTATCACAAACGGGTCGCTATCCCATGGTCGCTAACCATAGAGCCGGTGCCACGACGTAGTACAGTGAAACGCCCGAGGAACCTGAAACTCAAATAATCTAGAACAACGATGTAGTACAGCATTACGCCTGATGAACCTGAAACTCCAATAAGCCGGAACAACAACGTAGTACAACGTTATGCCAGATGAGCCGAACTCCAATAAGCCAGAACAACGACGTAGTACAGCGTTACGCCCGATGAACCGAACTCCAATAAAACCCATAAGTCCCTAGCCTATAAAAAATTGAGACGAAGCTCAACAGAACGGGGTATAGTCCCCCACATGGACAAAGAGACATCGCACATCGCTAGTCTAAATCATAAAATGATCACCATTGATCAATAAGAAGTGTAAATTACACTAAGCTAGTAAATAAATGAGTTTAGCTTCATGTCCCATAACCACTGGCTCAACTTAAATATTTACGAACAGATTGTAGATTTCCACTCGAAAATTGTCATGAGATTTCAATCGAACAAGCCCAAGAATTAGACGACAAAGTAAACGCAAGCGTTTCATACCACTTGTTTTGCTAAGTCATTTAGTTAGATTTCTCATACGAATGAGGTAAAGGTTTGTATATACTAATAGATTAGAAAACGGTTTTAAGAACGAGCTTGTATTAAAAGTAACGTTGAAATCATTTTTGTGAAAGAGTTTGAGTATTTACTACTAGTATAGAAACCTTTGTATTTAAAAGTGACAAATCACAGAAATGATTGTAAAACAATCTATCACCAAATATCCACATTCGACAACGTGAATTCCAACCATAAAAATCGATATCAAATGGATATTCCCAAAAATCCATAAATGAAGTCATCAAAGTCGATAATAATTGACAACAACTAACCGGATCAACAAAAATCGATAAAAATTTGAAATCCACTCAAAAACAACCGAAATAGGCAAAACTGCACAGATCCAGACGTCTGGATTTTTAACCAGACGTCTGAATTTTGTCTCTGCCTTTTTTTCTTTTTCCAGGGACAACTTCCAAACGTCTGGATTTTTCAACCAGACGTCTGGATTTCATTACAGACGTTTGGATTTTCTTCCAGACGTTTGGATTTTGTCTCTGCCCTTTTTCTTTTTCCATGGACACTTTCCAAACGTCTGGATTTTTCAACCAGACGTCTGGATTTCCTTCCAGACGTTTGGATTTCCCTACTAGGCAAAAATCAGCCTAGCCCAAGAAGGTCAAAAATTCAAACGGAAAGCGATCGAATGAGCGATGGATGCTAGGGATTTATGCCAATCGACAACCGAGCCCTATAGGCTCTTCGATACACCACCAAAAACATGTCAAAACATCCAAGATAGGATCTTTAAAGATTTTGACTTCAAAATACCAAAATTGGAAAATTCACCAAATCAATTCAAATCAAAAGCAATTGAACATGAAATAGATGTTAGGAATTCATACCTAACAACAATGAAAGCTATAGATATAGATGTGAGTTCAAGAACTCACCTTTAAACCCAAAAACAACGAATGAGAAGCTTTTAAAACAAAGGAAAGATCAACCACTCTTCAACTTCAACTCAAGAAGCTCCAATCTAAGTTCATAAGTAAATATTTCCTAAGTTAGGGTTTAGGAATTTCTGAAAATTAAAGAGAGATTGAGATGGAGAAGATGAAGAGGATGCTAACCTAAGCTTCTCTTTGATTTTGGAGCTTGAATCTTGAATTTCCTAGTAATATAGGTGTGATATCCCGGAATTTTGGCAATATCAATTTAATAATCTTTATAAATAATTAAATTGATTTGTTGATTTATTTTATAAATTGACAAGTTTATTCATTTTAAAAGGTTAATAACATTTTAATTGGCAAGTTTATTTCTTTAAAAACTAATAACATTTTTATTTGGGAATATCTTTTCTAACAATTTTAAATTGGTAAGATTTATTTTTCAAAGCTTATAAATGTTTATATTTATAATGTATATATATATTGGTATATATATTATAAATAGGGAGTTTTTAATTTAAATAAAAGTATGTTTTAAAATTTATAATATATATATATTTGTATATATTGAAATGGAAAGAATATTTGATTTGAATTTAATAAAGTATTTTCAAACTTTAATATATATATATATATAATTTGTAATTTGAAAGGTTAATTTGATTTAATGCTTTTGAAAATGATATTTGAGATTTAAATAACAAGGTTAATTTCTTATTTATATTAAAGATATATTTTAGCTTAATTTTTAAATAAGATTTAAAATAAGAGGTTCATTTGTTTTAACATTCTTTTCTTTTTAAAAATTCAAACAAAAGTCAAATTTGATTTGTAAAAATATATATATAGTTAAAATAATTAATCAAATATATAAAAATATGTTATAAATATTTGATCAAAACATAAGTTATTTTAAATAATAATTTTTCACATTTGTATATTTATTAAAAATCTAAAGCTTATTTATAAAAAAATAAATACATCTTTATACATATATAAATATTTCATAAATACATATAAAAGACATAAATAAATTAATTAAAAACAAGAATTAACACTTGTAATTAAATAATAAAGCAATAAAAACACTTGTAAACATATGGAGGCTTGGATGGCATATGTGTAAGCTAATTAACATCTAAGAGAGGACAAGTGGCTCTATTTTGTTTTCTCTTTAATAAATTAAAGTTTAAAATTTTAAATATAGAAGAAAGATCTGCAATTTTCTTTCTTCAGCTCAAAATTATTTTTCCCTCTTTCTCTACTAAAAAAATAAATACAATTCGAATCTAAAATCAAATTCAAAAATCTAGAAAATCTGGGAATCTAAGATCTGAAATAAGAAGATCAAAGGCAAATTAAAACAACAGATTCAAATCTTCTTATGCAATCTGAAGTCATGCAATCAGATAAGGAAATCAAACTGCAAGTTTCAAATTCAACAAAGCAAAAGAAAAACAAGTTTAAAATCAAAATCAGTCTGGAAATCATCAACCTGGAATAAGCCTGGAATCAACATATGTTCTCTGTTTTATAATTCCTGGTGAGTAAACTTAAGTTTTAAAAACAGTTTTAGATCTTGTTTTCACTTTGTTTTGTGAATGAAATTCATGTGTTAGCCTTAATATTTGAATTGAAATGGATGCATGCATGTACACAAGTATTTATTGCCTGTGAATAATTAGCATATGAATATATAGACTCTAAATGTTTTACAGAGTTTGATTTTCTTTTTAAATCTATATCGCATCATCTAATCATTATTAGCCCTAGATTTGTAAATGAAAAATGATGGAAACCATGTAATATCACTAATAAAAATAAGATCTGGAACTTGTATTTAGTATTTGCCTCGCCAATTTATAAATAACAGTGAAAAAGTAATTTGGGCTAAAAATTAAATGAATTAAAATTTTAAATTGAATTACATGATTGAATTCGTGATAGGAAACAATGAATTTTAATGGCTATATCACGATTTTTAGTTTAGAAATTGTTGAGTATGGAAGAGATGACCGGAAATGTTAGTTTGGGCAAATACTGGTGATCGGGGAGGTCGGGGAACTCGGGGTTGTGGCCAGAGGAAGATGGAAGGTTGTAGATCATCAGAAAAATGATCGTTGATTTTATAATCTATTGTGATGATCATTCGAAGTCAAAATAGGGTTTAGTACTCTGTGTTTGTCGTGAGTGTTTAAACTAGTTTCGCGATTTCGTGACTTGACCAGAGGCAATCGCGAGGCGTGTGATGAGTGATGGTAGAGGAGGCGAAGCTATGGGGAAGATGGCGAGGTTCCTCGTGGCATGGATCATCAGAGGCGAATACTTTTCTGGTGATGTTGTTTCCAAGAAATGGGTTAGATAGCTCAATTCGATTTTCGTTCGAATCGAAGAGAAACTAGTGGTCGATCGTGATGTCGTGATGAAAGGCGAGTTGTCGAAGGCCAGGTCGGAGTTCGTCGACGCCCAGCGTGTGTGTGCACGTGCACGAGCTTGTTCGTGTGCATCTGGAGTTTGGAATTGGGGAAGAAGGCTTCCGGCTCGGGTTTTGCCTCGGGGGTTCTGATGTTTTTCTCGAAGCAAGTGGTAACGCGGGTTGGTCTCGAGGGCTACTTCGAGTTTTTAAGTATTTTACTCGGGTTTGGTTTGGAAGCAGACTTTGGAATTTTAAAAGAAATGTTTAAAAACAAAAGAAATTATTTTGAAATGTTTCTAAGTTTTTAAAACAAGTAAACAAGTTTTGTTTATAAAATTAATTCGTTTTAAGTTAATGTTTTAAACAAAGTTTTTATATTTTGAAATGTAAAAAGTTTAAAATAAGTGAATTTTTGAAATAAGTGTATTTAATTGTATTTAAACAATTTTGAAAAGTTTAAAGATTTAAAAGTATTAAATTTGAATATTTAAGTTATTTGATTTTAATTAATTTTAAATTGAATTTATTTTAAATAAGTTTAATGATTTAAAATCAATTATAATAAAGATTTACATATGTAAATTTGAATTTGAAGGAAATTTAGATAATTAAATTATTTTAATTATCAAGTGTTATTGGTAAATAATTGATTTAATTAAGATAATAGTTTCTTAATTAAGAACCTTTAATATAGTAAGTTAAGAATCATTTAATTAAATTTAAATGATTAAGTTAAATTAATAATTAATTAATTAATTAATTTGTGATTAATTAAGAAAATCATTTATAATTAATTAAGTATAATTAATTAATGAAGTAATTTAGGAATAATTACTGGATGTAATTAAGTAAAGGTAGATTATTTAATAAAGTAATTAGAGGATAATTATTTATGAAAGTAATTAAATAAGAAGTGATTAAGGTTAATTACCTAGTGTTATTAATTAAATAATTTATTTAATTAAAGGATTAAGGTTAATTAATAAGATAATTAATTATTGGTTAAGGTAATTAATTAAAAAGTAATTAATTAAGGAAAGTAATTAAGGGAAGTTAATTACTGGATAAGATTAATCAAAGGTGATTAATAATTGTGATTTAATTAAGATTAATTATTTAATTAATTTAAATAAAATAAATAATTAAAGATGTAATTAGAGATCATTAGTTTATAATTAATGATGTAATTAAGAGTTAATTAATTAAGATTAATTAATCAAATGATAACTAATTAATTGTAATTAATTAAGGATTAAAGTAATTGATTATAATTAATTGATTAATGAAGTAATTAAAGGTTAATTACTGTATTTAATTAAGGATAATTAATTTGTGAATTAATTAAAGATAATTACTTAAATGTAATTAAAGTATAATTAATCAAGGTGATTAATTAAGTGGATAATTAGAGAAAGGTTAATTAATTTATTTGTAATTAATTAATGATTATATAAGTAAGATTTATAATGAAGTAATTAATTTAATTAATTTTAAATTAATTAAGAGATGAAGTAATTAATTTAATTCACTTTAAATTAATTAAAGATAGAGATAGTTAATTTAATTCATTTTAAATTAATTATGTTGTGATTAAGTAAATCATTGCTTATATAAGAATGGATGACATTGATTGTCTTGAATGGATGTAATCTCAGAAATGAGATAAGAAATGTTGTGTAGTATGAATGCTTGGTTGCATTATGATGGTAATATAGATTAACTATTGTGATGTTAATATGGATGACCTATTTGGTTATAGATCATTTGTTTATTTGATAATGTGATTATCAATTGTGATTTGTGAATTATCTATCTGTATGAATATAGATAAGTTAAATTGTTTAAACCTTTAAACAACTTGGCCTTAAAAGATACGTTTTGGATTTCGATGAGACCGGGATCGGGTTTCCGTATACCGGTATTCCAGGTCTGGAGACCCGAATACCACATCGATCCAAATTAACGATAGGTCGTGAATCTCAAGTGAAGATGAAGATTTAGAGTGCAAGGGTTATTGTCGTTAACTCTGAGGGTGATTCCAAAACGAGTGTAACGAGATAATGCCTTCGGTTTCGTTCGAACCCGGAACGAACTTGTATGGATTGAATGCTTTCAGCACATCGTCAGGCGGACGATGAGCATTCTAAGTGATATGTTCTGATTAAAGGTAATCGTAACCTCAAGCCTCATCAACCGGGAATGGCTAAAACAGGGGAGGTGCAGCAAGGCTTCGTGGGTAGCACCCACTGAGAGCAAGATAGATCCCTGTCTAGAGGTCCCTTTTCTTTTATTCGGCTTAGTGTGTGGTTGGTCGCGACAACTACGGGATTGTCTTGTTCGGAATTATCCAGTAAGGGATGGTTCCGGCTTTGTGTTGCAGGGGAGCGGGCGTACTCCTCGGTACGGTGATCTAGGCCACGTACTGTGACGGGCGGTACCCCAGTAGCCCTGCCATTGATGGAAACCCATTCTTCCTACGTGCCCTTACGGTTTTGATTGTATAACCCACTTTGTGGCTAGTATGCTGGAATTTAATAATGTAACAATTTCAGCTATATGAGTATTTATTTGAAAACCCTAGACCCTATTATAATACAATCGGATTTCCTATCAAATCTTTTAGTTAGCGTAAGGTAAAAATTTACCCATGTTTATTTGTGGGGAGTCTTACGTGATACTTTTGTTTTCAAAGGTTTTCAAAGTTAAGCAATTTAAACCGTTTACTCACACCAGACCCATGTCTGACCCAAGTGTTTATTTTCTGTTTTATTAAACTCTTGGGTACTCAATATTGTATTGAGTAGTCGAGGGATTCAGGTTAGTCTTGACGAATACTGGAGGAGCTGAGGAGCAGGAGGCTTCAGCGTGTAGATATATAGAGTTTCCGCTGTGTATGTTGTATTGTACTGATGTACTTGTGATGTATAATAGACAGAAGTTTATAACTGTCTATTCTGTGTTGTATAAATTGTATACTCTGATGTATATGATACTATGTAATATCTTATGTGATATAATATATTTCTCGTTCCGCTGTGAGATCTCTAATGTGTTGTTGTTCTTTCTTCTTTTCTTTTCTTCTTCTATCCCTTTCTTTCTTCATTCTCGATGCGTCTTTATGGTGGTAGAAAGTCGGGTCGTGACAATAGGGTTTATGAATTTTAATTTCCCTTTCTTTCCCCTATTTTCCTTTAGCTTGAGAGTGTTAGGAAAATAGAATGAATGAATGAATGAAAAGTAGTTGGAGGAGTTGGGGTATTAGGTGAGTTGGTGGGCTGAAACCCAAACCTAAAGCCCAATAGAAAAATAGCAAAATTCTACTCAACTCCAAACATATCGATGTTTATACTCAAAAAGGTCGCAAACGTCATTTTGGACTTAATGGAAGTGGTCTCAAGTCCGGATTCGACCGTTTACGAAAAGTCACGATTTGGACTTTTAAATTCAACTAACGATGCTATATTTAAATAAATCATTTAAATATATTATCGTAAAAATATGCGGGTTGTTACAGACTCCCCTCCTTAAAGAAATTGCGTCCTCTCAATACTTAAGAAGAAAATAAAAAGTAACAACCATACTAAGGCATAACAACACAAAAGAAGAAATTTTGAAATGAGAAGTTCACCTTAAGGAGAATGAGAGAGTAAGTCCGGATGTGTTCGCTCGATGAATTCTCTGGATTCCCAAGAGCAATCCTTAGGAAGTCTTGAGATCATTCCACTCAGATATCATCGTAGAAACAACCGCTTGTTGCTTAAGGCTATGGGCATCGGCTACACGATTCCCCTTTCCGGGAGTATAAAGAATATCAAGATCATAAGATGCAAGGAATTCGAGCCAACGTTGTTGACGCAAATTAAGTTCCTTATGAGAAAATAAATACTTCAAAGATTTATGCTCGATGTAGAGAACAAATTTCTCTCCCAAAAGATAATGACGCCAAATTCTAAGAGCGAAAACAATGGCTGCGAGCACCAGATCATGAATGGCATATCTGGTCTCGACAAGCTTTAATTGTCTAGAAGTTTAAGCGATAACATGTTCCCTCTTGCATGAGAACGACACCCAAACCAATACGACTAGGATCAGTATAAACAATCAAGTCTTGGTTCCCTTCGGGAATCGCAAGAATAAAAGCATCGGAAAAGAGTTCTTTTAATTTCTGAGAAGCAGCTTCTATGCTAAATCATTTATTTCATGATCCTCTTTCCCGAAAAGCTAAGACATTCAAAATTATAATTAACTTCATGTAATCATCTTTTTAGAAAATTTTACTTATTACAAGTCAATTTACTGTGTCTGACTGTCTCATCATAGCGTTTAGGAGATTCCTATCGATAACGTTGATCAGGCGCATCGACCAGAATTCTTAAAGCACTCAATGGGCAATACAACACAAAATCATCTTCTATATGATAAACATGTCTCTTAAAATTTTACGAATATTCTTTGCTCGTTTTAAGAACAAAATACAATTATACTTATAAATATATCTTATTAAAAAGATTTGCAATTTTAAATTGACGTTTTCACCCATAATCAATGAATACAAGGATGGACTCATCGAGATATTCGTAGAATACTCGATTCATAAGACGGATGAAATAACCTGGAGGTTTCGTCAAACCGAATGACATAACGAGCCATTCATCAGATCTGTAACGAGTATGGAATGATATCAAAGGAATGTTATCCTTTGCAATACGAAGCTGATGAAAACCGGTGGTAAGGTCGAGCTGAAAAGACCTTAGCACCACTTAATAGATCGCTTAGGTGGTAATCCTAAGACAAGCTCAAAGATACCGGGAAATTCCCAAATACTTGAGTGAGGGAAATAACATCTTCCTCATCAAGTGGGTTTAGGTAAGATGATGCCACCGAATTGGAATCAAAATCATTAAGAACAATAGAAATATGCTTAACAGATTGAGAATGTGAAAGATGGATAGTCCTCTTGGGACATAGGATGTGGACTTAATATCGATTAAGCCAATTCGTTGTTAAAATCATTTTCGAAACCTAAGTAGCGCATAACATGCAAATCGGCTCGGAAAGTATAACCACATAAAATAATCTCGACATTTTTACAAAGTAAACTGAGTGTTGCAGATCCACCAACCGGATCCGCAATTCTCAGTGAAGTCATCAAACCCATAATATTAAAGAAAAAGTATCAACAAGTTATTTTGATATAAAAGAATGAGATGCACCCGTATCAAAAGAATTCGAATAGGATAATCATGAAACAAAATAATACTATCAAGGATAGAATGAGAAATACCTAAGCCAAGAGAAGTGTTACTAGGGGCTTGCACAACATTCAATTCTCCCTCTCTCCTACTTTGGAGTATGGGACATGTAGATATAAGATGGCCCGAACTTTGTAATAATGACAAAAAAGGGGTTTCAGACACCTATTAGCATAATGGTCCTTAGAACCACAATTGTAACATTGTCTACGACTAGAGGTAGGAGTCTTTGTTACCGAAGTTGCTTGCTTCCCTTTCTTGTTGGGATTAGGGCCTTTAAACTTAATATGCCTCTTCTCGTTGATGTTGAAGTTTTGTTTTGTATCGACAACTTCAACACTGTGTAGTTAATGCCCCGCTATTACCCCGCTATAACCCCGCTATATCTCATAGCGGATTTCTACCGCTACAATTTTTCCATATAGCCCCAAAATATAGCCTTTCCGCTTTAAGCCCTGCTATTTCCGCTATATCCCGTTATTCCCGCTATATTCCGCTATTTCCGCTATATCTTCTTTAATAAAATGAATTGAAAAATTTCATTTATACACTATAAAAATTATGAAACTAATTTATTTGATTTAATTTTTAATATATTTTCAGAAATGAAAATACTCTAATAATCTACTAAATTCAATTATGTTATATAACAGTTTTACGTTTATTTAAAGTATATTCGCACATGTTTTTATTTAAAATTATTTATGCATTAATTATAATTCAATTGAATGATAAGTTTTCATTTAATTATCATTTATATATTTGTAAAAACATTAAGTACGAGTTTTATATGCTATTTTAGAGTCATCCGCTATATCCCGCTATACCCTCGCTGTATCCCCGCTATGACTTTTTACACCTCCACCGCTTTGAATCCGCCGAGCGCTTTAACTACACAGCTTCAACATCACTTTCTTTATCGGCCTCTTTAAGTCGAAGAGCGATATCAACAAGCTGATCGAAAGAAACTTCCAGTTTCATAAGTAAAGGCCATTTGAGGTTCTTATTCAACCCATAGTTAAACCTCTGATTTTTCTTCAATGGGATATTAATATACTCGACCCCATATTTAGAGAGAGATTCAAAAGATGCGACGTAATCCGTCATAGAAGATTCACCTTGAACAAGGTCAATAAAGCGTCGAGCTAAAGTTACTTTTTCAGCTTCCGGCACAAACTTCAACTCGAACCTTTCTCGGAATTGCTCCCAAGTAGGATCCGCTTTAATAGTTTTCGAAATCAAAAGCTCATACCAATCTAATGCTCTTTCCTGGAGCATGCTAGAAGCCACTTGGACTCGATGTAGATCCACAAGATTCATGCGAGAAAAGATGTGATCGCATGATCTAAGCCAAGCTTGGATTTCTATAACGCTTTCAGAACTCTTAAATGGCCTTCCACCCAAATTGGTATAATCTCTGCACAAGCTTGCAAACCCAGATTTAGTATGAGTAGGCTCTAGAATGGGTCCGATAGCTTGGGTATTCTTTACAAGATCTAAAAGGTGCTGGGAAAACATAAATACGCCATCTTGAGGAGTAGCACTGAATTGACCAGTGCTAGGACGGCCAGGTCTAACCATTTCTCTTCTTTAAGAAAGAAAGAAAGAAGAGGAAAAAGGTTATTCTTAGAATAAATATCAAACAAACTTGATTGATAAAACAAGGCATCATAACAGAAAATAGGATAGAACGGGTCCTAAGACTCGGATAAATCCTAAGGCACGATTCCTAAGAGAGACTTAGGACAATGATCCTTGTTATAATATTCTATATTGTTCCGAAGTTTGGCTCTAATACCAAGTTGTGACGCCCCACCTCTATACTCACACTAGCCAAGGACACTATGGAGTAATGCCATTGACTAGCACGAAGAATAAGGCTGTTGAGGAGCGACCATCTGTGTAATTTCTTTGTGCGAGTACCGATATGTCAGATAATATGACTTGCATTTCATTTCAAGAGGAAATCCGACATATCAAATACAACTCAAGGCTACTACATAGTGGATATGTGGGCGTCGAAAACAAATATAGAAACAAACATAACACAAATCAGTCATAAATATTCATATCACTAAGGCGGAAACAGATATGAATATAACACATAGAAGCGTACATCAAAGTAGTGGTCAAACAAGATCCACAACATCACAAAAGAATAAGTATACATCAAGGAGTCTCTATCTCAAATGTATAAAAGCAAAAACTATTAAGCTAAAGTAGTTAGCCAAAAGTCAAAAGCAAGTCCCTGCTAAGAAGTCAAGTGGAAGCACCTGAAACACCTCGGTCTGACCCGAGTATTATTTAAGAAGAAAAATAATAAACGGATCAGTCTAGCTATAAATATCATATAAGATGAGATAGGATAAGAGATAAAACAAAAATATATGGTAACAATAATGCCATACTTTGACAAGCATATATTTGATAACAACAAAAATCATACAATATCTCAAATCATCTCAAATATCCAAAAAGAATATTACATTCTTTAGCTTATTCACCAAACCTCAAATATTGACAAAACATATCAATGCCAATAACAAAAATCGGTGAAACACAAATCCCAGAAACCAATAATTAGAAATCCAAAAAACACAAAGGGGGAGGCCTTTCACAAACGGGAGCATGAAAACTCACCAACACGTGTATCACAAACGGGTCGCTATCCCATGGTCGGTAACCATAGAGCCGGTGCCACGACGTAGTACAGCGAAACGCCCGAGGAACCTGAAACTCAAATAATCTAGAACAACGACGTAGTACAACGTTACGCCCGATGAACCTGAAACTCCAATAAGCCGGAACAACAACGTAGTACAACATTATGCCCGATGAGCCGAACTCCAATAAGCCGGAACAATGACGTAGTACAGCGTTACGCCCGATGAACCGAACTCCAATAAAACCCATATGTCGCTAGCCTATAAAAAAATGAGACAAAGCTCAACAGAACGGGGTATAGTCCCCCACGCGGACAAAGAGACATCACACATCGCTAGTCTAAATCATAAAATGATCACCATTGATCAATAAGAAGTGTAAATTACACTAAGCTAGTAAATAAATGAGTTTAGCTTCATGTCCCATAACCACTGGCTTAACTTAAATATTTACGAACAGATTGTAGATTTCCACTCGAAAATTGTCATGAGATTTCAATCGAACAAGCCCAAGAATTAACCGATGAAGTAAACGCAAGCGTTTCATACCACTTATTTTGCTAAGTGGTTTAATTAGATTTCTCATACGAATGAGGTAAAGGTTTGTATATACTAATAGATTAGAAAACGATTTTAAGAACGAGCTTGTATTAAAAGTAACGTTGAAATCTTTTTTGTGAAAGAGTTTGAGTATTTACTACTAGTATAAAAACCTTTGTATTTAAAAGTGACAAATCACAGAAATGATTGTAAAAGCAATCTATCACCAAAAATCCACATTCGACGACGTGAATTCCAACCATAAAAATCGATATCAAATGGATATTCCCAAAAATTCATAAATGAAGTCATCAAAGTCGATAATAATTTACAACAACTAACCGGATCAAAAAAAATCGATAAAAATTGGAAATCCACTCAAAAACAGCCAAAATAGGCAAAACTGCACAGATCTAGACGTTTGGAGTTTCAACCAGACGTCTGAATTTTGTCTCTGCCTTTTTTTCTTTTTCCAGGGACAACTTCCAAACGTCTGGATATTTCAACCAGACGTCTGGATTTCATTACAGACGTCTGGATTTTGTCTCTGCCCTTTTTCTTTTTCCATGGACACTTTCCAAACGTCTGGATTTTTCAACCAGACATCTAGATTTCCTTCCAGACGTCTGGATTTCCCTGCTAGGCAAAAATCAGCCTAGCCCAAGAAGGTCAAAAATTCAAACGGAAAGCGATCGAATGAGCGATGGATGCTAGGGATTTATGCCAATCGACAACCGAGCCCTATAGGCTCTTCGATACACCACCAAAAACATGTCAAAACATCCAAGATAGGATCTTTAAAGATTTTGACTTCAAAATACCAAAATTGGAAAATTCACCAAATCAATTCAAATCAAAAGCAATTGAACATGAAATAGATGTTAGGAATTCATACCTAACAACAATGAAAGCTATAGACATAGATGTGAGTTCAAGAACTCACCTTTAAACCCAAAAACAACGAATGAGAAGCTTTTAAAACAAAGGAAAGATCAACCACTCTTCAACTTCAACTCAAGAAGCTCTAATCTAAGCTCATAAGCAAATATTTCCTAAGTTAGGGTTTAGGAATTTCTGAAAATTAAAGAGAGATTGAGATGGAGAAGATGAAGAGGATGCTAACCTAAGCTTCTCTTTGATTTTGGAGCTTGAATCTTGAATTTCCTAGTAATATAGGGTTTATGAATTTTAATTTCCCTTTCTTTCCCCCATTTTCCTTTTGCTTGAGAGTGTTAGGAAAATAGAATGAATGAATGAAAAGGAGTTGGAGGAGTTGGGGTATTAGGTGAGTTGGTGGGCTGAAACCCAAACCCAAAGCCCAATAGAAAAGTAGCAAAATTCTACTCAACTCCAAACATATCGATGTTTATACTCAAAAAGGTTGCAAACGCCATTTTGGACTCAATGGAAGTGGTCTCGAGTCCAGATTCGACCGTTTACGAAAAGTCACGATTTAGACTTTTAAATTCAACTAACGATGCTATATTTAAATAAATCATTTAAATATATTATCGTAAAAATATGCGGGTTGTTACAGTTATCATATAAAATGTTATGAGACTCTCAACATTTGAAATCGGCTCAGTTATAAATTTATGCACTTATATTTTTATATAAATTGTCTTTATTGTAGCGCTATTCTAGGCGATTCACTTAGCCTTTTTCATTGAATTAGTCATGGTCTTTTATTTGGAATATTTCCAACTTAAAGATTCTTAACTTGAAATTATACTCAATATCACTTATGAAGTTCGAGTCTGAACACTCCTTCATAAGGTGTTTTTGTTTCTATAAATAATTCTCTAGTATTTCATAAATACATGAGAACACTTCAAACAACCATTAAGTGATATCATTTTAGATTTGATATTTGCTTCATGTATCAAATACATAAACAAATCATGATATCATAGACAACATAACATGTATGATAATTCCTATTGCCAATGCAAAAGAATTAATCTTACATGTTCTGTATTAAACATTTTAATAAGGTGTCCTTGCATATCATTTGGGACATTGACGACATCTTTTATACTTACTATAAAAGTCATCATTTATTAATCCAATGTTGAGTATTAAAACAACTAAGGCTGGTTTTAATATATTTTAGTACATCGTTAAAATCAACAATGTGTTGTTTACTTATAGTTTAGAAATATCAATGTACCTTTTAACGTTCTTTCTTATGAACAAACGATTCCTCTGCACTTTGATGGAAAATCAAACTATTTGATATTTTTATTAAAATACTTATTCAATCTTGATGCTTATAAAATGATACTTTCGTATCATGTCTTGGATCATATCCAAATACTCACAAACTCAATATCACTCCCACTGACTTCGAGACATTTTCGGTTAATATGTGTAAACAACTTATTCTAAATCGTTAATTTAGAATTTTTTTCAATACATATGTACCAAAACACTAAGTCTTATCAAGTGATAGTTTTGTGAGTAACTCCGAATTGACTTAAACATGTTGAATATCGAATCTAGTACGCTAACTTCAATAATTGAAATTTGCCATATTATTCTTATCAACATTGCTCATTTAATTACAACTGTATTAGTCTTACTCAGAAAGACAAAGTCATGGTCGATGGATCTTATCAGTTCAGTTACGATCACCGAAATCTATATTTTGATAGCGTATTTGGAATTCTTTCGGATTTGCACATCATACCATATAGAATCAACACTCTCAATGGTTTAATTAAAAAAATCTAGGATTATATATTTTCGACATTAATAAGAAACTCATAGTTTATCTTCGATGTGCAATAATACTTATTAGACATTCTAATGTTATGTGTTCATTTAGGTTAGTTAATTTCGTTTCATCTCATATAATCAGTTGATCAAATAAGCTCAAAGAAATAAATCTCATAGAAAACAACTTTCTATATGAAAATTCATTGCGGAATAGAAATCATATTTCTTATTCTAATATTAAGCATCAATTATTATTACCATTCTCATTTCCAATGTTTCTCTATGAGATAGAAGTGACTATTCATTCTCTTCATCCTAACTTTACCTTAAATTGATCTATTCTTATACATTCGTTTTCCTTTCAAATGGTCAAACTATTCAAAAGAAAACCATAACAATATAATAACAAACACTTTACAATGCGCATTCGATTATCCTTAACATTTAAGGACATCTATAACGATCCTGACTCGGCCTTCGAAAATCGGCACCCGTACTTCACTTGTACTCGAATGCCGCAGATTCAAACACCGAATCTGGCTCGCCGGAGCTTATAACACAGTAAGTATAACAACACAGCGGAATAAAGAAATGGATAATATCATATACAACTCCAATGAATACAATATCTAGAATGATATACAACAATGATATCAATATGATACAAGAATATCAGAGATAAATAAAGATGCTACAGCGGAAAACAGAAGTGATAACTCCAAATGATCTATAAAAGAGAATGAGTCCAACAACTCCAACATCAAGCTCGAACCATCATCGCGATGCACAAAGATAAGCAACGTCGGTCGTGCGTGAACTCCAAACACTGAACTAGTTCCAGATATTCTACTGAACCTGACTATCTGAAAAACCCAACTCTAGACTGCCCGTGTAGAAAATTATAGGCACCCAGAGTTTAGGAAGGGAACAATAAACTCCAAGTCAGTCATGGGACTGGTGTGAGTAACAAAAACAATTTATCTTTAAAACAAACAACAAAAGAATTTTAAACATTGAAACCCGCAATGCTTTTTGGAAAATGAAACTACCATAAGGCCTCCCGGCACACACACAATGCAATCGCACACATGGGGGAGATTTCTCCTTATGATAGTCAAACATGCTTCCTACGCAAGAAAAACTCTTTTGATATTATTACTAGTGCATAGTGTAGGAAACATTTCAAAAATATAATATTAATCTTAGCCAACATAGGTACCATTATACTATGCCTACTATAGCTACCATTTTAAATGGCAGGTTCTACAACTAAAACCGTACAAGGCTCGTATTGTTTCTTTAGATTTTCCAACAAATGGTCAGGCTAAGGAACTTCCTATGCCACATGGGAACGCCTCTGGAGGGACGCCCCGAGAGACAACTGCTCTCTGCCAACACAAGGCCGGTTACCCCCTGCCCGGGTAGTAAACCTGAGATATTCCACCCCCGGTCGTTTGCGACCTTTATCCGAGGTACCTCGATCACAAAGCAACAATCACACAGTAAATGAGATTGGAGCAACCACATAGGTAAATATCTGGGCTCCATACCATAATATCACTTTTTTCCAGAAGGAATGGACATACCTTAGGGGAGCTACCCCTGAAACCTTGCCGCATTTTCCTGTTTCGACCATTTCCAGGGTGTGAGGTCCGATGAGGTCTTGTCCACAAAGCTACACTTTACACGAAAGCCCTGCTTTGATCAAAAATGATCAACAAATGATCAGCAACACACAGTAACACTTAGCATGCCACACTACCAAATTGGGAGTATATCACTGATAACCTTCAACAACATAACCTATGAGCTCGTACGTCTCAGAGAAGGGTGTTAAGCTAAGAGAATAAATCTCCGCCACCAAACAGAAATGTATTTGAAAGAAATCAGCTTTATATCTCAAAGTGTAATGTCAGACATACGGCCATACAAGTCTGTTCCAAGTTCGAACAGAACCGAAGGCACTTCTAAAGAAGCCCTTGCAATCCGGGTATTCACAATCCCGATCGGACTTCCCATCACTTAGGAAATCTTTATACCGTAGCTACTCAGTGCAGAGACAATCGATAGGTTATCCTATCGTTCTCGCAAATACCCGGTCTTCAACACCGGTCTTCAAATGCTATCCATTTACGTCGTATCACTATTCGGAATGGGTTATATGACACAAAGTCCTCTCCCAGCTAAACCGAATAGTGAGCGCAATATTTTAAAAAACATATGGATATTGGGATTTCAGTTAAGTCACAACTTATTACCCAAAACTTCTCTTCAAATGGTTTAAACAAATTACCATTTTAATCTTTTACACAAAAAGATTCATCTCACAAAGTTCACCCAGTTTCACAAAGATCTATTCATAGATTTTCAAATCGATTTCCATTTCTATTGGATTAACTCATTAAATCTTTAAATCAAGATTTAACTTATAGCTTTCAAAACACGTTCCAAAGATTTATTCGTAACTTGGAAAACTATTTCGAATTCAAACTTGAAATTCTTTTGACACAAATTGGAAATTCATTCCTTATATGAAAGCTTCTATTATTTGAAAAGAAATAGTTTTCATTTCGGAAAATCCGATTTCATTTATACGAGTTAAAGTCCTTGGGTTAAATTCAAATTCTCCAAACCATACTTTTAAAATGGTTTAAATTCATATAAACACATTCATAACATCTTTAACCATAATTTCCAAACATGGAATTCAATTCCAAATTTTGAATTCAAATTCAAATTAAATTATTTAAATTGAAAATTTTTACCAAGTTATTCAAAATAACTTTTATCTTAAAAACTCCTTTTCAAAAGCTTTAACATTTAACCCAAATCCATTTCCAAAATCAATTGAAATTAAAATTTCAATTTCAAAAATATTAAATTTAAATCATCTGTGACTTAACCAATTTCCTCGTGAAATCCATATTTGTGTGTGTAAGAGTGTGGTCTAGGGGTTTTACACAGTGGGGCAACACTACAAATCATCACAGATTTAAGCATATCAATATCGATAAGCGGTATATTCCTATAACGCTTATCTTCCATTTACCAATTCACAGATAAATAATATACATTCATCACAGATAAAATAAATTACATTCATCACAGCTTGAATTAAAACAAATTTACATCACAAAGCAACACACAGTAGAGAATATCAAACAATTCACAGCATTTAATAGAATACAGACATCCATAAGTGAAACCAATTAAAATATCTGATTAATCTAAACCAGATCATTTGCCTATGGATAATTCCTAGTCAGGGTTAATTAATAATTAATTAATTACAAACATTTAATTAATTATTCTTTAATTAATCATTAATTACCCTTAATTAATAATCATTTCATAATCACTTTAACTAATTAACCTTTAATTAATTATTCTTAAATTAATTATTCTTAAATTAATTACCCTAATTAATTAACCACATTAATTAATTATTCTTTAAAGTAATTAACCCTTAATTACTTGGTTAATCCATCTTTGATCATTAATTACCCATTCTTAATAACTTTTACTAAGTAATTATTTTTAATTAATCATTCTTTAATTACTTGATTAATTAACTTGAATTATTAATTAATATTAAATTAATAATCCTTAATTTAAAAATTAATTTTTCCTTAATTAATTAATCTTTAAACCTTAATTAATTAATTTAAACCTCTAATTACTTATTTAATTAATCCAAATCATTAATTAATTAAATAAATAAATAATCCATTTTAATTAACTTAATAATTAATGAATTACAAATTATCATTGTATCTTAATTAACTTAAACAAATCTTATTCTTATTAATGATTTTGTTATCACTTATAAATAGGTTGAAACGTTTATATTCACTTCACCTTTAAATTCATTTTAAATTTCAAGATTTAAAATGAATACCAATTTATAAATTAATAAAGTTTAAAACCTTTTTAATTTACATGTTAAAAAAAATACTTTAGTCTTTAAACTTATTTAAACATTTAGATTTATAAACTTTATTAAATTTCAAAATCTGGAATTCAGAGTTAGATTTAAACTTAGGTTTTAAATTTAATTTCTTGTTTAAATCCTTTCTTTCCATTTCAAGTTCTTTTTAAATCCACTTACATGCTTAAACAACTTTAAGTTTTTAAAACAATTTGAATTTAAAAACTTATTTCCAAACTAAGTTTCAAAATTGCACTTGAATTTATATTTTAACTTTGATTTAAAATTTAGTTAAAACTTTGTTTTAAAATTAAAAAAATTCAGTTTTAAAATTTCAAAACAGAACAGCTTTTAAACCTTGTACAAAACATTTACCCAAGAAAATCTTAGGGTTACTCGAATCGAAACCCGAGTTTTCTCACCTTTTTCCTGAGTTTCATTTATTTTTAAAAACTTGTTAAAAATTCCAAAACCTGTTATGTTTTAAACACTCGCGAACACTAAGACGAACCCGAGCTCAACCTTCCTTCTTCCCGAGTCAACCCCGAAGGAAACTTCATCACCAAAACAAAACTGTGCACCGACCTAGTGCACGTGCACCGACCTCTAGTGACTTTCCGGCGCCCACGATCATCATCGCCAAGTCAACTACGACGTCCACAATCCATCGAACCACACAGCATTCTCGATCGAGCACTAAAACCAAATTCGAACCCATTGGAGTCCCTGGAACAATAACTTCCACCAAACTCGCCTCGTTCAGGCGATGCCGACCACCAGAAAATCGAAAAATCCGGTCAACTCTTCGCCAACATCCCCTCTACCATCCCCCACAGCCTCGCAACGCTCGATCAACTCCAGACGACGAACGAATCGAAATATCAGCCTCGCCTAAAACTAGGTTTCCAGACTTCCAAAGCTTGCCGCCGGCACCATAGCCATCTACACCCCCATCCACTATTTTTCCTGCAACCCCTGATCACTCCTCCACCTCCAGGAGGAAGCTCGATCACCACGAACCAGAGGATCAACAGAAAATTCCAAATAACCAATTTCTGGTTAAACCAGAAATGCACACTCAAACCATTACTAAAATTTATGATTTTAGTTTTAAAAATCATGTTTCTGGATGGAGTTTCAGATTACATGTCTGAATCATTAAATTGGTAGGTTTGAAATTTCACTTATTCAAAGTTTGCTCTGTTGTTTTTGATTTCCAGAGACAATTAATCTATGATACAACAAACATATTTTGTTTGAAACTTAAACCCTAACATAGATTAGGTCATGAGATAATTATTTTTGATTAAAACTTAGGCCTGGAAACTAAGAATAGGCAAGAACAAAATACAACAGCAAGCATGCATCTATACATCCATGTATATACACAGAGAATACAATCATATACATTCGCACAATACTACTTTATTTCCAGAAATCCACATGCAACCAGATATCAAGATACTTAAGTTTTTAGAAAGAATGTTACCGAAATATAATTGAACAGAGAATGAAGCTTTGATCTTGTTTTCCAGTCTTTTATTGATGATGTTGTTGTGTTCCAGGTTGAAGCTTGCTGATCTAGTTTAGTTTTCAGATTGCAATATTCTTTGTTTTTTTTAATACTCAGGTTTGAATGAATCGAAATGGAAAACATGAGATGAAGTTGATGTATATAGGAAGTGAATTTACTGTGTGATGATATGTTTTGGTACTGTGTGATATTTTTGTTTGTATAAGTTGATAAATTTATGTTGTACAATCATCAAAGATTTTTTTATTTTTGTGGCTGATATAACATTGTTGTGGTGGCTACAGGATATGGCATTTATTACTTGCACAAATTTACATGTAATTATCTATATACTATATCTTCCTTTGCAAGCCATTCACCTATTTACTTATCTACATACTTATACTTATTATTTTCATATTTGAATGTATATTACTTTTTTTTATACTTATTAATTTGTAATATAAATAAATTTCTATATTTAATATGTTGTTAAAATTTAACTAATTTGTTTACTTTATATTTTTTTTATAATTTATCTTATATATATTGATTTCTATTTTTAGCTTAACTTATTATTATTATTATTATTACTTCCATTTCTATTTTAAATATTTATTATAAATTTAACTGTAATACTTATTGTTTATTTTTATTTCTATTTCTAATATAGACCATCAATCCCAAATTTTATCATTATAATTTATCTTTAAACCATTTAGTTAAAATTTAATTCAAATTCAATATATATATATATATACATATATACATATATATTCAAGTTATTATTAAACCATTTACTTGAAATTGAAATCCAAATCACATATATACAATGTTTAAATTCATATGATTTAATATATATTCTATTTGAATTGGGGAAACTCGCTTCAATTTATAATTAATTTTACAATTTTAATTCAAAAATTCAATTAATTATCAATTTAATTTTATTTAAAATCCGGGATCGTTATATCAAATATGTTGCACTTTATGTTAACCGATCAAAATGACATTTCAGCAATCGAGTTCATCTATCTATCTTGCAGTATTTGGTCTTGTGTTACATTAACACAATACGATCCCTTTTGTAATCAATCAGATTGAATACCCGATCTCGCATTAAGGTTCATTTGGTTTTTCAGATGAACTAATTTCATCGAAATATTGTACATTACAAACTTTGATCATTCACCATATAACATTTATACATGCAATTGTATATAGATCAAATATCCATAGTCTTATATTGCTTTTAGAGTTTGAAACTCATAGAATGCAATACATGGTCTCGACTAAATAAATGCATAAGTGACCAAACCAGGAATGTATTCAATAGTTGTAAAATCGGGCGCTTGCATGGGTGTTGAAACATTAACATGCAATAGGAATTTAATAGTGGGTTTCATTTGTCAACTTTCAATTCAGTTCGTTTGTATATGTTAATTGAAACATTTTATCAATCATATTAAATGCACAAATTTATCATTGTAGATGATTATAACATTGTTCAGCATATGTTCTTACAATATTAAAAATGTTAAATGTTACTATTTCATTTTTCTAATAAGGCTCCCACTAGTCTTTTATGTTTCTCCAAACCCTAAGATGAAACATAGAAGTCTTTCGACTTCAGTAGTGGGTGTTAGAACTCGTCCGTCTTGGTATTCTGACCTTGAGTTTGCTCAACAAATCATAGCCCCACAAACGATGGTTAACTCCTTATCGGTTATATCACATACAACCCCTAACCTATTTTTCCATGTTCTAATCTCATTTCGACCTTGAGTTTGCTCAACAAGTCAAAAGAGATTATTCACTCATACCTACCACATCGCGACAGCCTAAGTATAGTATATGTATCTTGAGTTTGCTCAACAAATACATATAGTTATCTTACCTCGTCTATTCAATATATTAATAATACTACACATAACATCCCTAGCTTGAGTTTTCTCAACAACTAAGAAGTATGCAAGTAATTTATTACTATATATATATATGGTAGAGGACAACATTATATTGAAGATTCATAATCTTTAGTATATTATACTGAGTGATATCAATTTATGGAATAATGTATTTCTTACGAAATACCCTCGTGATTCAAGTGTCAGACACATCAAAAATCACAGTATATATACATTTATGTATGTATTCATTCCTTAAGTTTATTTGGGTTTCTTTAATGTTCCACGTTTAGTTTAAACATTTGTATTATATAAGTTTAATTATTATATAACTTTTATATTTTAATTAACTTATACAATAATCTTATGTATAACATTATATTAATTAAACCTTATTTAATTAATGTTAATTAATGAACTCTTTAATTAATTTTAAATTAGTATTTCAATACAACTTTTATATTTGACATATCTATTACAACCTTTATAGTATATACTGTAACCTTTATAGTATAACACAAATATCTTATATATGCGTATTTTTTTATTTAATCAATTAACTTTTAATTAGTTTATTTAATTAAAAAATTGTAATTAAATTATATCAGTTTCAAAATTTATCTTACATACATGTATGCTTATGTTATCTTAACACTTTAAAA
The DNA here is from genome assembly GCA_030737815.1 of Allium fistulosum. Lineage (NCBI taxonomy): Eukaryota > Viridiplantae > Streptophyta > Magnoliopsida > Asparagales > Amaryllidaceae > Allium > Allium fistulosum. The sequence continues at coordinate 95,922,028 of CM060905.1, forward strand.
TAACATAACATATATCAACATATATATACAAGCATATAAGTATTAATTAATTAACTCATTTAATTCATTTATTTCATTAATCTTGTTAATAAATTTTAAATTTTGGAATTAATATTTAAACAGTTTCAAACATTTTGAATTTTTCATTATCTTTTCAAACATTTTAAAATTTTATGTTATATTATAACCTCTTATAATAAACATGTTTTTATTTCAAATTTAGCTTTTAAATTTGAAATCTTGTCTCAATTTTAAAAACTATTTTGAAAATTATTCCAAGGCCCAATTCAAATTGGGCCTATTCTATTAGGGGCAACCTATGGGCTCACATCACTTTTCAAGCCAGGCAGATAACCGGGTAGGACAGGGTACTTGATTACCCAATTCTAATCCAAGACATTACCTTTCTAGACACCGTACTAAGTGCACAAGCTTAACTTGTTAGCCCTAACATGACTAATTTAGACCGCATAGGCTATTGGACTCTGATACCATTGAAGGAACTAGGCCAGCCCGTAGCGGAAGAAATGAGTGAATTTCAAAATATTAGTCATTTTGGATCTTTAATGGGCCTATGAGTCTAATGTATTTAGATCTTATCTAAATTTCTTTTAAATAAAATTAGTATTTTATTTAATACCATATTTTGTTTTATTAATTTGATTCTAAAACAATAAAGAATGTGATATAAAAATAAGGTTTGAATATATCAAATATATTCATTCCTTAATTGTGTGACAGAATAGTTAAACATAAGGTAAGTATGAACAATTGATAACATGATGTAGATGAATAAATAAGAATAAACTTAAAGGCAATCACATAAGGGACAAAAAGGAAAGAAATAAAAGATGACAAAGATGAATGATTCAACTTTCCCTTTTTGAAAAACTTGATTTATGTAGCATTCAATTAGCAACCAATGAATCATTATGACATAAGATTAGGAATAGGCAACAATAATTCATATACATAAACTACTGCCTCGATTAAAATTGTTTGAAATTAATAAAGCATTTAAACTATACAATTTGAAATATAAACATTAAGTTTTATATGTGTGTGTATATATATAATTATTTCTATATAAAGATTAACCCAAAACTTCTTAATTAATTCAAAATAAACCATATAACATTTAAATTTTCTGATGTATTTATGAACTTATATAAATTTAAATTTGTCAACAAAATAGATATGTATGCAATTAAATCAAGAGATTCAATTATATGAATTTTATTTACAAAAGTGAAACATACTAAAGTGAGCAATATATTAACAATCCTTTGAAGACTTAAAAAGTATTAGTCATGTCAAATAGAGTAACAAATTTATAAGTTTATTGTAACCAATTCATTACTAAACCATCCTTTAATCATGTGTGGATTTCAATTATAATAAAATGCAAATAATAAGAACAAATAAACTTTCAAATCTAAAAAGGTTCAACCTATCTGAATAATTTTTTTAAACAAAAGTGAAACACACTAAACTAAGCAATATATTAACAATCCTTTGAATACTTAAAGAAAGATATTAGTCATATCAATCAGGGTAACAAATTTCTAAATTTATTGTAATCAGTTTATTATCCAAACATCATTTAATCATGTGTGGATTTCAATTACAATAAGATGCAGATAATAAGAACAAATAAACTTTCAAATCTAAGGAGATTCAACCTATATGAATAAATAGTTATAAAACAAAAGGTGATACATATTGAACTAAGCAATATCTTAAAATCCTTTGAATAGTTAAAGAAGGATAATTGTGATGTCAAGTTGGGTAACAAATTTAGACATTAATTGTAATCAATTTATTATCAAAACATTATTTAATCATATGTAAGTTTCTATTACAGTAAAAATGCAAACAATAAGAACATGTAAACATTCAAATAAAAAAATTACGTTTTGATTCGAGTGTTTATACATAGATCTATAATTAAAATATTGTCTAATCATATACAAGTTTCAGTTTTGATTGATCTAAATAAAAAAACCAATCAATTTATATAATAAACAATTTGAAATACATAAACCATTTTCAAATTAAATGAGACAATATTATACACATATAAATTAAAATATTCAATTTTCATTATTAAAACATTACATCAATATTATTAGAATAAAAAGATAATACCTTAATTTCAAAGCCTTGAAGTACACCTTGAAACATTGAATTTTTCTTCTAGATATAGCCAATGTATCGTACCTTGAATGATGAATCAAATATCATAGATTCAGAAATCAGCCTCCAGATGTTGCAAGGATCAAGAGGAACAAACCACTTTTCATAATTGATTTTATTTGTATTTGATTTTAGAAATAATTGAAGACATGGAAGATCTCATATTTTCAGCCATTAAAGAAGGAGAGAACCAGAAAAGTCATAGAAAGAAGAATGAAAAATGAGAAACTCAATTGTACGTATAGAATGAATTAGAGAATATGTTTTATTTGAAAGAAGGAAACCTTTCCCATTCTTTAATTAAAACTTCTCTAACTAATTCTCTTGATTAACTTTCTCTTTTCACCTCTATTTTTTTACATGGTATGGCTGAAAATTACGTGCCATAAAATGGTATAAGATTCCATAAACTAACGCATGTAATTATTTTTATTTAATTACAATGACATCATATATCAATGCGTGCAAATATAACTTTTATAAATGCATTCAAATAATTAAAAATAACTTCCAAACATCAAATAAAATAAATAATAATTAATATTTCTCAAATACTAATTAATTTAATTAATTTACAACTTTTTATAAATTAATTAAATCATGTTGTTTTTTGGAGAATTCAACGTTACGGTTGTGCGACTCAAAGGTATAAATTCAGTCAGCGATTAATATTGAACAATTCAAACATTAACATTCACACGTCACTTAGCAGGTGGTGTGACATTTTGGCTGAATTCATCGCTTACACATCTTTGGTAAAATCCGATTTTATTTATTATAAGCGGTACCTAATAGTGACAATTATTTACACCAATTCTCTTCGTCAAAACTATATCACTTTGGATTTATAGAATTTGGTAATTGTCAAAATTCCAATATCATCCACATTTAACTTTATAGCCAAATATAAAGTCCTGGTTCAATAATAACAATTATTATTAACTGAAATACTCTGGCCAGAGACTTTGACTTTAAGTTGACTTAAGTTGACCGTGATATTGACCTCATATAACCAAGGAGACGAATCCTCTCTTGAATAGTGTTTCACTTCCAATGCTTCCACTCGACCCAATTATAGTGGTTTGATGGACGTCTTGCCATGATTTAACAATAATCAAAGCGGAGCTTTCACATTGAAGATCAACGGTATTCTCAAGTCAAAAGAACTGTGTAAATTAGTCACAGTGATATTCTCTGCTTGACCTTAGTTATACTAACCAAGAGAAAACTATCAAGTGAGTCATTCCATAGTTATCCAGTAACTTTTAGTACATAACTTCTGGGTGCCCACAACAACCATGAGTAATACACTGTCCAACATTTAGAGAGTGTTACATACTCTAGTCTTAATGGATACATCGATATCCAGTCTCGATGCATCTTGACTAGGAACATTTAAAATGGTATATTTGTTTCATCGTGATAAATTACTCATGGTTACAACACTTTATAACTACTATTACAAAACATACCATTTATGGATTTTCTATTAAATATACCTTTAATTAAATTGGTTAAATTGATATAACCACATTATATCAGGTATATGATAGAAAGAAAACATCTTTATTTCGAACAAGATTGGTCAACGAGTTAGATATATGTAACAAATTACATAATTGCCCCTAGGGCATACCCCTAACTCTATCAAATGAACCCTCCGTGAATTAACTTCCCTAACATATGTATACGGTGGTCCTTCTCGACCCCCATTAGAAGGAACTTAGGATGAGGACATTGAAGAAAAAGATAAGGACCAAGAAGATTCACCGGTGGAGGATGAATTTGTTCTAAGCCAAGGAAAACAAAACTCCTCGTAAGTTGAAAATTTTGAGATAGAAATTGACATTGGTGTTATTTGGATTTGAATTTAGTTTTTATTGGGATGTTGTTATAACTTGAAGATAGTTTGGATTGTAATGTTTTGCTGATTAGAATGTAGTTTGTTTGATTAAACTTAGTGTTGAATGTAATGTAGGTTGGATTCTAATCTAATGTTGTTTGGATAGTAATGTAGTTTGGATTGAATTTAGTTTTGATTTAAATGTTGTTTGAATGTTGAACGAGGCAGCTACTGCAACATTAGGACTTAATACAGCAGCATTTGAAATCCCGCCTTTTTATGGCATGTTAAATGCTGCCTTCATATTTTTTTTAAAATATGAAGGCGTCATTTGAAATGCCTCCTTTGTGCGGCATTTCAGATGACGCCTTCGTATTTATTTTAAAATATACACGCCTTCGAAATGCCCACTTTGTGAGGCATTTCAGATGACGCGTTCATATAATATTTTTTATAGAAAAAATATGAAGGTTTCATTTTAAATGCCACACAAAAGCAGCATTTCAAATGTCGCCTTGTATTTCTTGCTCTGTTATAAGAGCTGCCCTCTCCTACCTACCTCACTTTCTCTTTACCAAAACTCCTCTAACAAAAAACCTAATTTTCTAATTTCTCTCAAGTAATTGTTCCACTTGAATTAAACTTGCGTATTTGTTGTAGATCAGCAATGATTATATAAGGTATGCATCACATCTTCGAATTTGTGTTGTAATTGGGTATTAGTTTTGCTTAATTTTCTTTGGATTAGTTTACTTATTCTTTGGATTTTGGTTTTGTTTACTCATTCTTCACAATTGGTAGATGTGTACCATTTTTTGTAGCTGAAAATGGAAAATTGGGAGATTGATGAAGAAACAATGATGAAAATTTAAGATGATTTTGAACAACAAAGTGATATTGGGATGGAGAGTGGAAGCAACCTTGAAGTGGATTTTGTCTCCGAGAAACAAGTTGATGAAATGTCGCAGGATTCGAATCGTGGAACATTAAGAGTAGATGTAGTGAATGAAAGACAAGGGAAACAATCACTACATGCTAGACTCTTAGACATACTTGCACGTCAAAATCTTAATTGTGCTAGTTCAAGCGGGCAACCTTCATGTGTAATTTGTTATTGTGAAGATGAATGTGACGTAGTTGTTTATAGGAATAAGAGGAATGGAGGATGTCGTTTTTATCGTTGTAGTGGGCTTTACGATAACAAGAAACAATCTCATGATGTTCAATGCTGTAAATTTTTTAAATGGCTAGATCCTTAAACGTGTCCTTAGGGGGTTGAATATGCCTTGAAAATGCAAGCAGAAAATAGTCGTTTGGAGAAGTTGAATCTTGACCTACGGAACGAATTGTTATGTTATTGTTACGAGTACTCGACGTGATGGCCATGTAGATCATTGAAGGAAAAATGAACTATATCTATGTAGTCGGTATTATTTATATGTATTGTTAGATTTCAAACAAATTGTTACATAAAATCTTGTGCTATTTGGTATTTGAATTTATGTATTAAGTTTTTGAATTTACTATCTATTATACAGTATTTGTTGGTTTGAATGGAGTTTGGTTTGTACTGCATTCACAACACTTCTTTATATCTAACCACTAAATGCACAACATTCGATTACACACGCTGTTCAATAAATAATACAACTACAAATTTAGCATGTTGATCACGTAAACATTTATCGTCGAATATATTTGATTACAATTGTTCTGCAACGACAACCAAAATTAAATGTAAATATTAAGATGCCGAAGTGAACGATTTTTCTTATGCCCTAGAACACCGCATTTGCTACACCTATTTCCTTTAGGAGTTTGCTTCTCGTCCATGGTACCTTTAATTCTAATAGATCATGGACATCCCGGTTGCCTTTTACCTATAGGAAGTAGGACCAGCTGGTTATCACTTAAACTCCAATAGCGTTTATCGCAAGCAGGATGAAATTTAGGTGTGTAGGCGACCAAGTATTTCTTAACCGAATACCATGTTGAAGCGAAGTCATGATGAACTCTATTAGCTCCATCTGAATGAGAAAGTGGTCATAACATGCGAGCAATGTAAGTGCTATAATAGTGGTATGTTGCACGTATATGAGAAAGTGTTACCATTGATTATTGCTTTGAATTATTCATCGCCAAAATAATGCACAATTTTCCGTTCAACCTGACTAAAGAAAACTTTTCTTGTACGCCTTGCTTCGTTGGCTCTATCAGCAATCTTTGCTTTCCACCTCGAAGTAAGACGGGTTGTAATTTTTCCCGCTGCTTCTCTTCTTTGATAAAAATTATCCACCGATTGAAAAAAAGTGCGTGCAACCAAAGCTTTAATATGTAATGGTCGAGCACCTTTAAGTACACCGTTAAAATTTTCGAAAGCATTAGTTTTATCTTTACACAATGCCTAATTTTCCTCTTCATACCTAAATTTCTTTCTATCCGTTGTATGCCCTACTACTAACGGTTTTTATTCTTTCTTAGATCTTGTTGTACTTGGCTTCCTTTGAAGTACAAGCTGCAACATAAAAGAGGCCTGCCAATCAATTTTCTCAAAAATCGGCTGTTTGAAAATTGACATTAAGATGTATAGCACATAAACCATGCTTATGAGGCAACCACCATTGTGTTTCCACTGTAGTCAGTATTCCTTTCATTTTATCAGAAATGAAAGTAATTTATCGATTGTTAACACTATGAATGAACCAGTGCATGTTAGCAAAAAATCAACCCCAACTATCAGTAGATTACGACTCTACAATTGCATAGGCTAAAGGGTATAGACGGTCACTCGCATTAACGGCAGTGGCTGTAAGTAATGTCCCTTTGTTTTTCCTATACAAATGTGTGCATCAATACAAACCACAGATGACAATGTACAAAACCTTCAATACAAGGGTCAAAAGCCCAAAAACACGATCAAACACTCCATATGCATTCGTAGTAACATGTCCAATGCTCTCCGGGTTCGTTCTAGCAATTTCAGCAAAATATTATGTTAGAGTAATATAGGATTCAGCCCAATTACCATAAATCCTTTCCACTGCTGTAATGACCCGTAATTTCGCTACTTCAAAAATGAGAGATTTTGTTTATTTAAAATTTAAAAAGATTTAAAACTTAAATAAATAATTTATATATAAATAATAATAGAGAAATTATTTATTCTTATAGTTAAGAAGTAAAAAGTATAAAATTTGGATATAGAACAAATCAACAAAAGTTAAGTTTTGTTAAAAATAAATAAATGCTTAAATAAATAGATTTAAATATTTGTTTGAAAAGTTAAATTTTATTAAAATCACTTAATAAAGATAATAGAAGTATATTAAAGGATTTAAAAATATGTTTATAATCATTTTACATACACTATAAAAATGGAGATTTTGATATTAACCCTAACGATATGAGATTTTAACTTATATAAACTTGTTTTCATTCATTTAATATAATAGGAAATAAATTTTTAAGTTTGGTTTACTTTAATATATAGTTTAACAAAAACGTCAAATTTTGACTGTAAAATTTGTCAACAAATACGTTGTTTTCAACTGTAACAAGTCGTCGCAATGTTTAATGATCATATGCATTTTGTAACTTATATAATACCACTTTACAAACTATAAAACACATATACATTTAGCATATAAGACAAAAATGTTTATATTAGGAAAGTTTAAATAAATAAATAAATATATATATAAAAGAACATGATTTGACTAATTAAAAATTAATTTAAAACTTTATAAAACAACATCATTACTTATATATCATATCTCATTAATGAGTTGCATGGAAAAGGAGCAAATTTATATGTTAAAGTATTAATAAACCTTAAAATGGTGACACCTTTCTTTACCTCTTACACACTCTTCCTAAAACATCATTCCATCCAATAAATGCACTTCATATCAATGCTAATCAAAGTCCAAAAGTAGGCAACGAGATTTATGTCATTAACCACTCAAACTCCACCTATTAATACAAGCCCTTCATTTTTCACTTAATTCTCATTCTACAAACTCTTGCTCTCTTCCTTCATTCCACTTCCACCTCCTAGCCGTGCCTTATACCCTCCTAAAAATCCTCCTACCGGTGCCCTAACCTCCCACACACGCACCCTACACGACCGTACACCCCTCCAACAGCCCACGCCCGCCACCAAACACCCATACGCGGCCCAAATACCCACGGGACATACGAGCTCAGGAAGTTATATATTTGTAGAGACCAATCATGTGAATATGGAATGGCAATGCGGCATTCAAAGTGAAAGAAGATGTGCTATATGAAAAGGTAATCGATGCCTCAAGCCTCATCAACCGGAAATGACCGAAACAAGGTAGATGCAGCAAGGCTAAGTGGGTCATTCCCATCTGGGTATGATCATTCCCTTCTAGATATATTTCTTCCCGTTATGACATTCAGGATGTAAATTAGTGTGGTTTGTATGCTAGAGCACGCTTGGATAAAGGTCGGTAACAACCGGGGGATGACATATTCGGTTCTATCTAGTTATAGAGGTAGGCCGATCTTGTGTTGGTAGAGGAGCTTTGTAATGGTTCCTCGGGACATCCATCTAGAGGGGTACCTATCGGAAGGTAGTCCCTTCACCTGGTCATTTGTATGAAATCCATTCTCAAATAAGAACTCGCGGTTTTGTTTGTATAGCCTTAAATGATTGGGCCCAGAATTTAATAATGGTAACAATTTCGGCTAAGATTAATAAGTTTATTTGCAAATGTTTTCAAAGAATGTCATTAGAAGTAATATCAAATGTTTTGATATAAAAGTGTTTTAGTTATCATAAGGTAAAAACCCGTCCGTGTTTATGTGTGGGCGTGGTCTTACGAGATACTCTTTCTTTTTAAAGGATTTTATTTCCAAGGCCGATATATGACACTGTCATTTATTATTGAGTTTTCCTCACGCTGGTTTGTCAAGCATGATCTGGGTATTTTCAATACTCGGGTCAGATCCGAGTAGTTTCAGGTTTAGTTGAAGACGGTTGAAGTTTCCAAAGGAGAGTTGGAGATATTCATCTACGTATGGACGTATTCTATTATCCGCTGTTTTTTTTGTTTGATGTTTGTCAACAGTTGTAAGGACATATGTTTATAACTGTCCAAGCTGAATCTAGGTAGACTCTGATATATGTATTTTAAAATTTTCCGCTGTAAAGATATTTGTTCAATATTATATGTTATTCCATTCGTGTGAGATTTTGTTCTGTCTGTTTTTCTTTATTACCCTTGATAATCCATTCTTTCGTGCAATTTGGGTCGGACATGCACGGTTTATTATTGGCTAAAAGGGTACGGAATTATGGATCGTCACATTTGGTATCAGAGCTTTTGGTTGAGTGAACACCGAAGCCTGATAAGGGTAAGTCCCAAAGAGATCGGATTAGTAGTATCCTAGGATGAGTAACTCGTTAGAGATAGGGTTAGTAACACCCTAGAATGAGTTGAGAGTATTATATATGAGCGCGTATATGTTAATTTTATAAAAATGGTTTTGTATCAAAAATTGGTAAATTATTTCACCTTGGGTTTATATTTTAAATATTAAAGGGGATATTATTATTTTTGGGTTATAAATTAAGGATTGTTTGTAATTTAGCATAGTAAAACTAAAATATGAATATCTTGTGATTAGAATTGCACGATTTGACTATAAGATATTCCATATAAAAATCAATTAGTTGAAAGCTAGGATTTAAAACATTAATCATATACTCCTAGACATTTGGTTAATAAGAAATAATGATTTAATGATCATCAAAATTGATGGATTTAAAAGCTAAGTACAAATATCTAGTGAAGTAAAATTCACAGTTTGACTATAAGATATTTGATGATAATATTGAAGCTAGAAGTTGTAATTAGAAAAAGTAAAAAGAAAATGCACATTTAGAAAAATTCTTATCAACAAGATAGAAAAAGGTAAGCCTAAATTGGGACTTTGGGTAAATATAATATAAAAGGGTAAGTTCTATAACTTATAAAGGAGATAAGATAATTTGAAAAGTTCTATAACTAATAAAGAAGATAAGATAATTTGAAATTTAGACACTTTGATTAGGTTAAAATCAATGAAATTTAGGAATAAGAGATATAAGGAATATCATCCTAATATAAAGCTTTGAATTAGTGATACATTTAGGGTAACATTTGTAATTCAAAATGAAGTAAGATTGGAAGTGGATAGGTGAAACGACCCGCAGTTCTGTACCCCTTGAATCGACATTATTCTCCAACATCGATTCAAAGTGAACGGAAATACGAACCATTTGGGTTAAAGAAGAAGGAGATAGAAGAAGAAAATAGAAAACAACATCAGAATCTAACCATCGCAGCGGAATAAAATATAATATATAACAACTGGTCTTTACACAAAAAAAAAATCTGTTTATACATTACATCATCAGAGTATACATAACACACAGCTGAACGGTAATCATAACCTGTCCTCACACAACTGAATATACAACAATCAACACAGCGGAATACATAAACAAGTACGGAAGTACGTGTCGCCATCTAGCTCGTCTCCTGAGCTCCACAGCATCCTATCATGTATTTGTAATACTCAGTCTGACCCGAGCATTATAATAAAATAACACCCGAGTCAGTCTGGAATACCAGCGTGAGAAAATCACACTCAATTTGATTATTAAAGTTTCAAAACCCTTTTGAAATCAAAAGCATCTCGTAAGACCACGCCATAAATAAACATGTCGGGTTTTTACCTTACGATAGCCAAAACACTTTTTTATCAAATCCGTCTGATATTATAATAGTGTCTATATACAAATACTTATTCAAATAGCTGAAATTGTTACATGATTAAATTCCAGCATACTAGCCACAAAGTGGGTAATACAATCAAAACCGTAAAGGCACGTAGGGAGAATGGATTTCCAACTAATGACTAGGCACTGGGGTACCACCTATCACAGTTCCTGGTCTAGATCAGTGTACCGAGGACCACAGCCGATCCCCTGCAATACAAGACCGAAACTACCTAAGGGTAATTCCGAGTAAGATCACCCCACGGTTGGCGCGACCAACCGCCACACAGCCAAAATAAAAAGGGACATCTAGACAGGGATGATCTCACCCTAATGGGCGCTACCCACATAGCCTTGCTGCATAACCCCTGATTTTCAGTCATTCCCGGTTGATGAGGTTAGAGGCTAAGCGTTACCTTTATAGAACATATCCCTTAGAATGTCCATCGTCCACCTGATGATGTTTCGAAAAGCATTCATCCATACAAGTCCGTCCCGGGTTCGAACGGAACCGAAGGCACTACTCCATCTTCGATTTCAACTCGTTTTCCCCACGAAAATGTACAAACCTGATCGAAGTGGTTTTCGAGAAATAAATCTTGATCCCGGTCTCTTCGAAACGATCAGCGCATTGACCAATATTGATAGTCGGTTCTTTAACTATCAATTAACATTCACAAACATCCATCAAACAATAAATAATTTTCCAAATTATTTATTTATCTCAAATATCTTTGCAAGATATATTTCCACTTTTTACCCTTTGAAAACAGTTTTCAAACCACACCTTTCTCATGGAATAAATTTCCAAATAATTTATTTCCTCTGGAAACACCAAGCACGAGACTTTAGATTTTAAAAAGAAACACTTTAGTATAAAATATACTTTAAAACATTTAAATTAAAACTACTTTAATAATTTATTCAAAGATATCTACTTTAAGGATATTTACAATAAAACTACTTTATACAATATAAATATTAATAATTATCTATTTAAAACATAATACCAATTAACCTTTAAAAATAATTACTTCTATCACTATTTTAATAAACATTTACCTTTAAAATTTTAACAACTTAAATAATAATTTCTTAAAAGATTCCTTTAAACAACTTTAAAACTTTTAACTAATATATAAAAAATTTCTTTGAAACGTACTTGGCTATCCAGGGAAAATACGCTTCTCTTTCACATCTTTTAAAAATAAATCACTATTTATTTTTAAACAAATTCACATTCCTTTATGAATTCCTACCTTGAATTTATATTTCCAAATATCCACTGATATATTACTTCACCTTTATAAACCTAGTTTATAAATCCCAAAATCTCACTTCTCTTTTAAATTTCAATTCCAAACACTTAAATCAATTTACAATTGATTTCCAATTTACTTCACTTTGAAATAAATTTCCTTACTTACTTCATTTATTTCAAAATCCATTAACTTTAAATTTCATTCCTTTATTATGATTTTAAAAATCTCTTTTAACTGAAGATACCAATTCAGATTTTCCAAATTCCTTTCTTATCCCATTTTAAATAAATTTAACCCTTGAATTTTAAAATAAATTCTTTATTTCCTTAAAATAACAATGCTTGAGTTTTAAAATTCATTATTTCTCGGCTATTTCAAAATCCCCTTTCCATACTCGGTATTTATTTAATAGAATTTAAAATCACTTTTCCTTTCCCAATTCATTCTTTAATTTATTTAAATTCTCTATTATATTTTCTTTTTCAAAAATCCAATTTTATATAATTGATAACTTAGTATACCGAATGTATTCAATCAAACCATAACATCCAATATTCCAATTATCAATAAAATCCATCACAGGATATCAAATAATCATTCACAGAATATTTAAACAAATCTAAATATTTTGAGGAATCCAGTTGGATCCCTCCAACCTGTTTCCCTACATCCACAGATGTTAGCACAATACCCATTCCACTTCGAGGTGGAATATCGCGGTATATGGGATTAATAAAATATCATCCGCTATTATGCGGCGCATAAGGTCTCATCCGCTATATAATGCAGGAATATCAACAACTCCAATATATATATATTCTATATACTACTATATATAATATAGTACATCAAATCACTTCAATCATTCAACCAGTTATTTAAATTGAACTATTTAAATTTAAATAAAACCCAGATGAGTGAGATTAACTCACCTTTTATTTTACTGTTTGCAATCCACTTCAATCTCGATTTGGTTTTCCCCGTTTTGACCTTGTATAAACATTATATGCTTTATTAATATTTAAACAAATCGAATGATCAATTATCACTTAAATAACTTGAATAACCCAATTATTTCATTTGAACTATTCGAACAACCCATTAATATTTAAATAATGTAATTTGAACTAATTTTCCTTTAGTAACCAAACTAATTATATAAGTTAATTAAATAAATTAATTTCCATTAATACATTATTTTAAAATAACCTAGTAAATCTAAAATGTGTATATACATTTTATTTTTATTTTTGAAACTTCATATATACTTATAAAATAAGCTATATAGATAAAAAAATCTATTTTTATATACACTTTATAACATTTTAAATCCCTCTGTTCTTTCCCAAAATCTTCTATATATGTATTTATGCATATATTAAATTTGAAACAGAACTGTTTTGTATTTCTTACAGTAAAAATTAGCCCAATATCTATATTTCTTTAAAAACTTAAGTAACCTTTAAAATGTTATAAAATTGAATTACCCTAAGATATAATTTTTCTCAATCTATATGTATATATATCTTCTAAAATTTAATTAACAGAAATTATACGTCACTGCACAAGATCAAAGGCTTAGCCTCGCCTTACCCACGACCTCTCCACCAGATCGCGACCACTCCACGCTGTGCATCTCCCATCGCCTAGTTCGTATCGCGAACTCCAGCAATCGCGAGCCTTCCTCCAGCTTGATCGAATCGCAAGCCTCCGCCTCCTACGCCGCGAACCCTGCTGCCAATCCCCCATTCAACGCACACACAAGATAACGCGTCTTCTCCCCCATGCCGAGATCGAAGTCACCGTTCTTCTCGAGTTAATTTGTTTCCGTGGTTTGAATTGAAGGATGGAAGGGGAAAGGCTCGATTTTGATTTTGAATTGGGGAATGAAGGAATTGTCGCGATTGAATTAGATAAATATATTTTCTTTCGGCCATTATCTTTGATTGAACGAAAAAGGGTTTCGTTTTAAAAATGAATTTTTGAAATATCTGATGGAAAGAAAGAGGGGAAAGACATGACAAAGCGTGAAGGAGGGGTTTGGGTACAATGCTTTGTCGGTTAAGACTTGACTCTGATGTAATAGAATGTCGGCTGGTGAAAGTTGCTTGTATAAGAATATAAATATATAATTTAAATTGAATTTCAAATTATCTCAATGAACGCAACTTCCAATCCCGAACCCCTAACGAGGCATGCCGCTAGGTGTTTATAATGTTATGCGCCTATTCCGAACACAATGGAAAAGGTTACGAGTCATAATTCGATCGTATGGAGAAGATAGCTTTTTGGACCCAGTTTATATAGAATTTTCGATATAGATTTCAGCGTGTTTATATATCGTACGATCACACGACAACTCCAAACGCTACGAAATTTGAAATCCGATAATAATACAGTAATACGGATCCAATGGAACTAGTTTTGTCGAATTCCGAGACTGTGCCTCGGAAGGCTATTTTTAATTATCGATTTAAACGGTATATTTTTAAATCTGAACAAAACACCTTTAAACTCAATTTTAAAAGTTCTATCACCTTTAGTATTATTAATATGAATTTTATAAGCCTTCAAATTATTTTTAACTGGCTTAAAATTCCCGATTTAGCATTTTACCCAATTCCTAGTAATTTAAATTAAATAATTAAACTGTCCAATAAATAGTGATATTTGAAATACACCTAACAAATTCACATTTGAATATTTAAAATCAATTAAATATTCCAATTTCAAATATTCAAAAATTACGGGTCATCACATTCCTCCCCCCTTAAAAGAATTTTGTCCCCGAAATTACTAGTTAAGAGGAATGGTCCATAACTCGTTCACTCATTTCCCAAAACCAAATAGTTTTCAATGACTTCCCAAAATAATCTTTTTATCAAAGACACAATATCCCTCTTATTAACTTTTCAAACTTATTCACAAGTCCCAAACAGCATTACTTACTTAACAATTCAAATTTTAATTTCAAAACCAAATTTTGAATTATCAAAATTTTCTCAAAATTTTTCTAACTCCCTAAATTCCCGAAAGTTTTTGCTAGCGTCTCCTTTGCGCGGCTAGCTCGGAATAACTACAAAATGCCTCTACGGGCCCCCAAATTTCAAAGAAAATAAAAGCTAAGTAGCTAGATCAGAAAATCATCAAATTTCATATGTCAATTTAAATACATACCTTTTTGTCGAGCAATTCAATTTATCTTCTGAAATTAAAAACATCAATTTATCTTTTGCTTCTATATACCTGTATATTTTACTAAGCAATAATACGCAATCACAGTTCCAAAATCATTTTATACATTTCTTTTCAAAATTTACAACATTTGCTTCACTTAAGCCCATACGATGTAAATATATCATCCGTACGCAATATCAAATTCGATCGCTCACTCGATCACACAATTCACTTTCGAACTAGAATCGTCCACCCGACTCTCTAGTGCGGACTCAGATCTGGTTTCTTGATCAGAAACCGTCATCCTTCTTGCATAGCCACAAACTATGATAGAGAATTTCCAGAATCAATCAAAATCCATATCCAGGGTTTGCCGTCGAAAATCGAGTGAAAATCCTAACTCGGATCAGTATAATTACCTCGAAATTCTGTGCTCGAATCCAGATCAAATCACTATGCGAATAAAATAATATACGTACATCTTACGGATTCATATCCATTGATTATCAACTATATCAATTCTCTTTTATTCACATTCATTTGATTTCTATTCACTTATCCACAATTATCCGATTTCACAACTTTCAGATTTAATCTTCATTCAATTATTCACTTAGTATATTTCTCCATTCCAAGATTACTTAGTATATTCCCAATACCAATTTACTTAAGAATTTCATTCTTCATTTCTTAAGTTCAATATAAATATTTCTTATATTTATTTTACTACTTCACCACTGAAGTGTATATTCAAATTGAACTCCAATTCCATATGAATTTCAATTTGCTTCAATTTACTAATTCATTTCAAATCTCAATACCTTTATTTCCAAATTTTCATTCAAATTTTCATTTTCAAATTTTACTTGAATTCAATTTGTCTTCAAACTCTGAATATTGAATTTTTTTAATCCACTTTACTTTACATACACAATTTTGAATCAGATTTCAATATTCAGTTTCAATTCTATTTGCTTACCAATTTTAAATCATTTGTCGTTAGCGAAAATTTCCAAAAATATTCTAACTCCCAAAATTTTCAAAAATTTTTGGAAGTCTCCTTTGTACGGAGGAGCTTTTGCAATTTGACAAGAGATATAAATATATATACATCGACCCACACGGTCAGAAAACAAAAATAGTTCATATTTCCTATTTTTATTGCGTAGACGTACCTTTATTTAGCATTTTAAGCAAAGCGGTTATTTATTTTAGCAATTTGCACAACCAAATCCAGCCACACGGCTTCCCTATACCTGTACTTACTCAATTTAAATATGTAAGTGACAATATATAAAGTTTATTAACATTTCACTTATTTTCAATAGCTAAATACATACATAACATAAGCAATAAGCACTAAACACTTTCCACAAGCAATTCATATGATTTCAAAACTAATTCAATTGCTTTCCACCTATTCATATGCCACTACATTAAATTTCAATGGTTTACAATTCAATTTCTTACATTCGATTCATTTTTAACTTCCAACGAACTCATATTCAATTCAATTGATTTCAAAATCAATTTATTTTAATTCTACCAGTTCATTGAATTTATTTAATCTCGTTTTCGTCAAACGACAATTTATTTCTACGAAATCCAACTATATTCATGTGAATAGATAATTACTCAAGCTTACAACCATTTTAAATTGATTCCAACTCAATTTATATTCAATTCTATTCCGTTTCAATTTTATTCCATTTCGATTTTATCCATAATCCCTTCATTTGTGTTTCTTTTCTTATCCGCATTCATTTCATTTGAAACCATTCTATTAAGCTTGAAAACATTCCATATCTCTTATTTTCTTTAAGTTATTTCAATTCCTTTCATTTCTTCTTAACTTGTTGCGACTAAAACTATTCCATTTTTAACATTATAACATATATTCATTTCATTCAACCAACTTCCATTTCTTTTGGCAACAAGTTCTATTTCCATCTTTCATTTTATTCTTATTTAATCAAATTCCATCCATTTATTTATTCAATATAATTAGTTTATTCACTCAATCCATTATGAATTTTAATTTCCATACTCAATTCATCCCAAATTTATTTTATTAATAACAAGGCCATTTCCAATTTATTTCTACTTACTTGGATTTTATTTGCAATACAAACCATCACTTACATATTTCAAAAATCAAAGCGGTTTTACCAAACCAAAACTTCAATATTTCAAAATCACCTTTGGAATCAATTATATCCAAAATCCTTTGCATCTCTAAAATCAAACCCAACTTTTGCAAACAATTCCAATTTAAAAATCTCCAGGCAGCAATTTCTCTCTTGGAAACTCGAAAATGAACACCGATGATGTCGCGATCATTATCAGAATTATTTTCCAGCGACCGAAGAGAGTTTAGTGCTTTTATCCTAATCAAAAGCATTTCAAATATTTTAAAATCCCAAATCTCACCAGATTTCAAATCCTACTTAAAGATATTTTCGAAATAATACTATTATTTCTCCAAAACTTTTGAAAACCATTTTCAAATCCAAAGGAATTTAAACTTCCTAAACTTTTCAACACCTCAAAACCTTCCAATCCTTATTCAAATATTTCTCTGGAAGTTTGTTTCAATTTATAAGTTACATTTATAATTTATATTTTCAAATTCCATTTGTTAAATAAATCTATTCTTTAACTTTGGTTATAAGTTTTCAATTCTTATTCAATTTCACACAATAGTGATAATAATTTAATATTATCACTCCCTAACAACCAAGCAACCATATATATATATATATAATAATTACCAAAAATTATTTCTTTCATATACAAAAATAATTTGGGTAAAATTATTTCATTTACCCCTTTAAAAACAATACTATGTCGAATTGTTCTATTCAAGTGTTTAGAGATCCCTATCAATAACGTTAATTACTCGTATTGACCAAAATCCATAAACTACTCAATAAACCAATCAACACAATATAAAACAATTTTATATTCACTAACAAATACGCGCTCATATCTATTAATACTCTCAACTCATTCTTAGAGTACCATGGACTCTATTTCAATGAGTAATTCCCACCAGAGCCAAGGTTATCGCTAGCCTAAGCTCTGATACCAAGTGAAACGACCCGCAGTTCCGTACCCCTTGAATCGACACTATTCTCCAACGTCGATTCAAAGTGAACGGAAATACGAACCATTTGGGTTAAAGAAGAAGGAGATAGAAGAAGAAAATAGAAAACAACATCAGAATCTAACCATCGCAGCAGAATAAAATATAATATATAACAACTGGTCTTTACACAAAAATAAATCTATTTATACATTACATCATCAGAGTATACATAACACACAGCTGGACAGTAATCATAACCTGTCCTCACACAACTGAATATACAGCAATCATGAAAGAGGTGGTAAGATTTCATGGTATACCCAAAACCATTGTGAGTGATAGGGATACCATCTTCACCTCAAGGTTTTGGAAAAGTTTTCAAGAGGCCATGGGGAGTGAATTGTGCTTAAGCACTGCCTACCATCCACAATCAGATGGACAAACTGAGGTGGTAAAAAAAGTCTTAGAGGACTTGTTGAGAGCATGTGCACTGGACTTTGGAGGCAACTGGGAAGACCACCTCCATTTAGCTGAGTTCACATACAATAACAGTTATCAAAGCACCATAGGGATGGCACCATTTAAAGCCTTATATGGCAAGCCATGTTTATCACTTATATGCTGGGTAGAGACTGGAGAAAGAGCTGTTCTAGGACTTGATTATGTAATAGAAACTACAGAGAAAATTGGGTTAATAAGAAAAAGAATAGCAACAGCTCAAGATAGACAAAAGAAATTTGCAGACAGGAAGAGAAATCAGGTGGAATATGAAGTGGGACACTTTGTTTTTATCAAAGTTTCACCTATGAAAAAGGTCTTGAGATTTGGCAAGCAGGGTAAGCTCACACTAAGGTATGTTGGACCCTATAAAATTCTGGAAAGAATTGGTTCATTAGCATACAAACTGGAACTGCCAGAGGAAATGAAAGCAATGCATAATGTTTTTCATGTGTCACAACTTAGAAGATGGGTACATGATAAAGAAGAAATTCTGGAAAAGCCTACCCAAATTCAAATAAATCCTAGTATGGTTTATGAAAAGGAACCAGTGGGGATTTTAGCTAAAGAAGAAAAGAAATTGAGGAGCAAAACTTTGAAACTAGTGAAGGTCCAATGGAGTCTTGATCCTAATGATTGTACATGGGAGCTAGAAGATAAGATTAGGATGGATTACCCTAAGCTTTTTGCAAATTAAAGGTAATTTTTAATTTCTGGAAAATTTAATATGCATGGTTGATATGATTGAATTTGCTTGCTTATGCATATGTTTGATAGATTTTCAGAAAATAAGATGATGCTTGTTATAAGTATTAGAAAATTGTGAGGACACAATTTCTAAAAGGAGGGGTGAATGAAATGCCCCAAAAATTTTGAGGGAAAAATTAAAAACAATTCAGTTTAAAAATATATATATATATATATAGGATCAAATGTTGAAGGAGTTTCTGAACAGAATGATGTGCAGGGATATGTGTGCACGTGCACACTGGAAATGGCACAAGGAGGAGATTTAGAAATTTTCTAAAAAATATATATATAATAATGATAGTAAAATAAATAAACAAAAGGGAGGAAGCATTTCAGATATGATCTTGAAATGTGAATCATTGATCAAATTAAATATTTAAAATAAAGGATTAAATTCTTTATTTAAGGCATTGGAATGTAACTTAAGCATAACTCAAGTTAAAAATGAAATATGTGCTTAAACATATTTTCTGTGAAACATAGGGGGGAAATTAAATAAAAATAAATATTTATATATACAAATGTATATTTTATGTGAGAAAAATATATTGAAACTGAGCAAGAAAATAATGATAACATTAAAATAGCATGAAATATAAAATAAGTAAATACATTATGTATGGGCAAAAATAGGAAAATGGGGATTCCCATAAATAAACAAATATACTTGGTCACACCTTTAACATGATTTAGGTAGACTGGACATTTTCTGAAAAAGTAGTAAAAAGAAAATGTTGCCTTTAACAAAAGAAATATTGCCGGGGTAACTGAAAATGGGAATGTTAAAATATAAATGCAAAATGCATGATATTGATCAGGACAAAAATGGAATTTTGTTTGATAAAACCCTAGTAAAATGCTTATAAATGAGTAGTTGTAGCCAGGGGAATCAGTTTACCCGAAATACTTAAATAAGAAAGAAAACATTTAGAGGAGAAGGAGAAAATATTGCTCAGGGATTTTCTGGATTAACTAGAAGAAGATATTTAGGTGAGTAACCTCACCGAATTCATGGCATTAAGACCTAAGATGAGGCAGCCCATTTTAATGATGTTATTTGCTTATTTTTAGTTTTGTTGAATATGGTTTTATCAATGTTCTTTGGATGATTTTGGATCTGTCATGACTTTATTATGGATGTTTTGGATGATCTTTGATCTATTGTGATGTTTGTCTTTGGATGTGCAACTTACTATTTCATTACACCCAGAAAATTAAGGCATAAAACCTTAGAATCAAGGCAGGAATACTCATAACTAATCTGGATCTATGGCATGAGAAATTTTTATATGAGAAAAACCTTATGAGCTGCATTATACTATGTATAAGTGCTGAGGCTTAGAACAGAGTATTAGGGGTGTACTTGAGTGCTGAACCCCTGATCAAAAAAAAGAGAAGATACAAAAAACCCACAAGTTAAAATTATGGTTAAGCTAGATTGTGAATCTGGTTCAACTATAGTTACTTGCAGATCAAAAAAAATATAAACCTAACATGCCATATCTCCATTTATAGTTGTAAAGATTCTTGTATGGATCTAAGACCCAGATATCTCTAGACAACATCATTAAAAATAATTATTTATTTGTTTCTGGAAATTATGCTTACAAGATGCTTGGGATGCTTTCATGTATGCAGTAGCATTTTTCATCTAAGTATCAGATGATAAAATCAAACAAATGCTTCTAGTAGACAAACTAGGGATAATGAGCCAAGAAGGCTGCTGGAATGCTTGTTATATTTGAAGTATGCAAGTTGGCACATGGTTTGTTTAATCCCTGAGATCTTTGTGCAATAATGTGAATTAATTTATTGCAATGTGTCCCAGTGATTCCTTAATAGCAGATGAGGCTGAAATATAAATTGACATGTATATACTTATAGGTAACTCCTAAACCAGGAAGCAAAAGATATGAATGCTACTTAGATTTGTTGAAATGGAAACATGGTTACTCCAGAGCATCTAAGTATTGTAGATTGATGTGAATGAATGTATGATTATGATTGTGCAATTAGTTGACTTATGAAGTTATTATACTTGCATGACAGTCTAACCTGAAACAAAGAAAATAGCTGTTTTGTTGAGTTACTCAAGTAACTGGCTAAAACTTATACATCATTCAATTGCTTAATATCATGAATATAATGATGTTATTCATACCAGATCATAATCTGACCCTTGTTTGCTCATGGCATATGGGGGTGTCTCATTTTAAAAATGAGGCGGTCACTAATGCTCTTTCAGGTAATGCTGGAACTAAGTAGAAAATGAAGTTATGGCTAATGAGAAGGAGTGAATGAACATGCTAGCTAGTTTTAATAAGAGCCTATGATGATTTTATCTGCATGTATTCATGAGAGAATTATGTTTGAATATGTAATGAATTACCTTGTTTGATTAAATCAGTTGTTAGTTAGTTGATTTTGTTATGTGGTAGAATTTGAAAATCTGAAGAAGAAGTGTATTTACATTTAAGTAATTTCCATACAAAATTTATAACCTGATGTAGCCAGGTTTGAATCATTTAAAAATCACTGAGCTATGAAGTGAAAACCTGACTTCAAATTAGAAGTATATTTCAGACATTTAGTTGTTTTATTAAAGTATTTTGCAAAAGAACTCAAGCTAATTTTTGTGTGTTGCTTTAAGAAATGAATTTTTCTGAAGGAAGCTTTTAGCACTTGGTAACTGAATAGCATTTCAATTACCATGAACAAGTGTTTGGTTAGAACAGCCATATGGTTCAACCAGCTTCAAAAGAATGGGGTCTTGGTTGAGCATGTTGGTCTGTAATTTGAGAACAAAAAGTATTTTACATCCTTTTGTTAAGTGACATGTTAAAACCTCCTTCAAATGTTAAATGGCAAACATGCACTTTAAAAACAGATTGGTATTATTATTTCACAAAGAATTTTGGATCCAAAATCTGGTTCACTTGAAACAAAATGGTTGTTCTTTAAAAAAAATATATAAACATTTTTAAAGTCCAGTACCTTTATTATAGAAAACTTAGAAATCTGTAACATAAGTGAATTACTTATGTTATGCCAAATTGTAGGAGTAAAGAATAGGAGAGGCTTCAATGAATATATATAAATTGAAAATGATAAATGCAGATATCATTTTCTGGTACTTAGGCAAATAACAAACATTGAACTACGCAAAAGAAAATAAATAAATAAATAAATGAATGAATGAACTCTTGTGTTCTAAGATTATCTGAAACATGGTTAACATAATCAAATCCAAGTATGAATAAATATGAACAAGATCCACTTATATGATGTAAATATCAAAGAACATGGGAATTCAAATTATGAGTAGATCCATTTCAAATTCAAATCAGACAGACTATCTCTTGTCAAAAATAATAATAATAATAATCAACTCTGATCTTAAACAAGAGGAACACATATATCATCATATGTATGTGTATATTTCTATGACTGAACTGATATGTTTATATTGGTAGAAAATTTAAATCCAGAGCACATTGTTTGAAAAGAAAAATGACCCTGAGAAATTAAAACTAAGTTCAATTGAGCAAGTAACAAAAAATCCTTATGAAATTAAGGAAAAAGAAATTGTGAGGGTCATTTCATCTCCTGAGCTCCACAGCATCCTATCCTGTATCTGTAATACTCAGTCTGACCCGAGCATTATAATAAAATAACACCCGAGTCAGTCTGGAATACCAGCGTGAGAAAATCACACTCAATTTGATTATTAAAGTTTCAAAACCCTTTTGAAATCAAAAGCATCTCGTAAGACCACGCCACAAATAAACATGTCGGGTTTTTACCTTACGATAGCGAAAACACTTTTTTATCAAATCTGTCTGATATTATAATAGTGTCTATATACAAATACTTATTCAAATAGCTGAAATTGTTACATGATTAAATTCCAGCATACTAGCCACAAAGTGGGTAATACAATCAAAACTGTAAAGGCACGTAGGGAGAATGGATTTCCAACTAATGACTAGGCACTAGGGTACCACCTGTCATAGTACCTGGTCTAGATCGGTGTACCGAGGACCACGCCCGATCCCCTGCAACAAAGGACCGGAACTACCTAAGGGTAATTCCGAGTAAGATCACCCCACGGTTAGCGCGACCAACCGCCACACAGCCGAAATAAAAAAGGACATCTAGACAGGGATGATCTCACCCTAATGGGCGGTCTGCATAACCCCTGATTTTCAGTCATTCCCGGTTGATGAGGTTAGAGGCTAAGCGTTACCTTTATAGAACATATCCCTTAGAATGTCCATCGTCCACCTGACGATGTTTCGAAAAGCATTCATCCATACAAGTCCGTCCCGGGTTCGAACGGAACCGAAGGCACTACTCCATCTTCGATTTCAACTCGTTTTCCCCATGAAAACGTACAAACCGGATCGAAGTGGTTTTCGAGAAATAAATCTCGATCCCGGTCTCTTCGAAATGATCAGCGCATTGGCCAATATTGATAGTCGGTTCTTTAACTATCAATTAACGTTCACAAACATCCATCAAACAATAAATAATTTTCCAAATTATTTATTTATCTCAAATATCTTTGCAAGATATATTTCCACTTTTTACCCTTTGAAAACAGTTTTCAAACCACACCTTTCTCATGGAATAAATTTCCAAATAATTTATTTCCTCTGGAAACACCAAGAACAAGACTTTAGATTTTAAAAAGAAACACTTTAGTATAAAATATACTTTAAAACATTTAAATTAAAACTACTTTAATACTTTATTCAAAGATATCTACTTTAAGGATATTTACAATAAAACTACTTTATACAATATAAATATTAATAATTATCTTTTTAAAACATAATACCAATTAACCTTTAAAAATAATTACTTCTATCACTATTTTAATAAATATTTGCCTTTAAAATTTTAACAACTTAAATAATAATTTCTTAAAAGATTCCTTTAAACAACTTTAAAACTTTTAACTTATATATAAAGAAATTCTTTGAAACGTACTTGGCTATCCAGGGAAAATACGCTTCTCTTTCACATCTTTTAAAAATAAATCACTATTTATTTTTAAACAAATTCACATTCCTTTATAAATTCCCACCTTGAATTTATATTTCCAAATATCCACTGATATATTACTTCACCTTTATAAACCCAGTTTATAAATCCCAACATCTCACTTCTCTTTTAAATTTCAAATCCAAACACTTAAATCAATTTACAATTGATTTCCAATTTACTTCACTTTGAAATAAATTTCCTTACTTACTTCATTTATTACAAAATCCATTAACTTTAAATTTCATTCCTTTATTATGATTTTAAAAATCTCTTTTAACTGAGGATACCAATTCAGATTTTCCAAATTCCTATCTTATCCCTTTTTAAATAAATTTAACCCTTGAATTTTAAAATAAATTCTTTATTTCCTTAAAATAACAATGCTTGAGTTTTAAAATTCATTATTTCTCGGCTATTTCAAAATCCCCTTTCCATACTCGGTATTTATTTAATAGAATTTAAAATCACTTTTCCTTTCCCAATTCATTCTTTAATTTATTTAAATTCTCTATTATATTTTCTTTTTCAAAAATCCAATTTTATATAATTGATAACTCAGTATACCGAATGTATTCAATCAAACCATAGCATCCAATATTCCAATTATCATTAAAATCCATCACAGGATATCAAATAATCATTCACAGAATATTTAAACAAATCTAAATATTTTGAGGAATCCAGTTGGATCCCTCCAACCTGTTTCCCTGCATCCACAGATGTTAGCACAATACCCATTCCACTTCGAGGTGGAATATCGCGGTATATGGGATTAATAAAATATCATCCGCTATTATGCGGCGCATAGGGTCTCATCCGCTATATAATGCAGGAATATCAACAACTCCAATATATATATTCTATATACTACTATATATAATATAGTACATCAAATCACTTCAATCATTCAACCAATTATTTAAATTGAACTATTTAAATTTAAATAAAACCCAGATGAGTGAGATTAACTCACCTTTTATTTTACTGTTTGCAATCCACTTCAATCTCGATTTGGTTTTCCCCATTTTGACCTTGTATAAACATTATATGCTTTATTAATATTCAAACAAATCGAATGATCAATTATCACTTAAATAACTTGAATTACCCAATTATTTCATTTGAACTATTCGAACAACCCATTAATATTTAAATAGTGTAATTTGAACTAATTTTCCTTTAACAATTTTTAGTAACCAAACTAATTATATAAGTTAATTAAATAAATTATTTTCCATTAATACATTATTTTAAAATAACCTAGTAAATCTAAAATGTGTATATACATTTTATTTTTATTTTTGAAACTTCATATATACTTATAAAATAAGCTATATAGATAAAAAAAATCTATTTTTATATACACTTTATAACATTTTAAATCCCTCTGTTCTTTCCCAAAATCTTCTATATATGTATATATGCATATATTAAATTTGAAACAGAACTGTTTTGTATTTCTTATAGTAAAAATTAGCCCAATATATATATTTCTTTACAAACTTAAGTAACCTTTAAAATATTATAAAATTGAATTACCCTAAGATATAATATTTCTCAATCTGTATGTATATATATCTTCTAAAATTGAATTAACAAATTATACCTCACTGCACAAGATCGAAGGCTTATCCTCGCCTTACCCACGACCTCCCCACCAGATCGCGACCACCCCACGCTGCGCATCTCCCATCCCATCGCCTAGTTCGTATCACGAACTCCAGCAATCGCGAGCCTTCCTCCAACTTGATCGAATCGCGAGCCTCTGCCTCCTACGCCGCGACCACTGCTACCAATCCCCCATTCAACGCACACACAAGATGACGCGTCTTCTCCCCCATGCCGAGATTGAAGTCGCCGTTCCATTTTTTTCTCGAGTTAATTTGTTTCTGTGGTTTGAATTGAAGGATGGAAGGGGAAAGGCTCGATTTTGATTTCGAACTGGGGAATGAAGGAATTGTCGCGATTGAATTAGATAAATATATTTTCTTTCGGCCATTATCTTTGATTGAACGAAAAAGGGTTTCGTTTTAAAAATGAATTTTTGAAATATCTGATGGAAAGAAAGAGGGGAAAGATGTGAAAAAGCGTGAAGGAGGGGTTTGGGTACAATGCTTTGTCGGTTAAGACTTGACCCTGATGTAATAGAATGTCGGTTGGTGAAAGTTGCTTGTA
The DNA here is from genome assembly GCA_030737815.1 of Allium fistulosum. NCBI lineage: Eukaryota > Viridiplantae > Streptophyta > Magnoliopsida > Asparagales > Amaryllidaceae > Allium > Allium fistulosum. The sequence continues at coordinate 95,948,856 of CM060905.1, forward strand.
TAAGAATATAAATATATAATTTAAATTGAATTTCAAATTATCTCAATGAACGTAACTTCCAATCCCGAACCCCTGACGAGGCATGCCGCTAGGCATTTATAATGTTATGCGCCTATTCCGAACACAATGGAAAAGGTTACGAGTCCTAATTCGATCGTATGGAGAAGAAAGCTTTTTGGACCCAGTTTATATAGAATTTTCGATATAGATTTCAGCGCGTTTATATATCGTACGATCACACGACAACTCCAAACACTACGAAATTTGAAATCCGATAATAATACAATATTACGGATCCAATGGAACTTGTTTCATCGAATTCCGAGACTGTGCCTCGGAAGGCTATTTTTAAATATCGATTTAAACGATATATTTTTAAATCTGAACAAAACACCTTTAAACTCAATTTTAAAAGTTCTATCACCTTTAATATTATTAATATGAATTTTATAAGCCTTCAAATTATTTTTAAGTGGCTTAAAATTCCCGATTTAGCATTTTACCCAATTCCCAGTAATTTAAATTAAATAATTAAACTGTCCAATAAATAGTGATATTTGAAATTCACGTAACAAATTCACATTTGAATATTTAAAATCAATTAAATATTCCAATTTAAAATATTAAAAAATTACGGGTCGTCACAATAGGTTAGAAAAAGTTTAAAAAAAAGAAAAAAGGGGGGAGTTTTGAATAATATGGTTAATTGGTTGATTGTTGGATGAAAATGTTTAAATAACAAATACCATATGAATTAAGTTCACAATTTGACTATAAGGTATTTGATGGATTTATGGTTAAGAAATTTGATTTATAAATGGATAGGTAAATAAGTTAAGTAGGTAATCATAAGATTTGTAAGAAAAATATGTACACTTAGTAAAGTTGTCTTATTAATATATGTATAAGATAAATAATATTAGCTAAATTAAGAAGTTAGGTAAATTAAACTAAGGATTAAGATTTATAAATTATTAATTTGAGATAATAGTAGAATTCCACATTTGTTAAACACCCTAATTGAAGTAATAACGGTTTGATGTTTGGGGATATATATATATATATATGTACTCTTAGGAAGTAAAGGTATATTATACAAGTTTAAGTCATATTTGTATGCTTAAGTAATAATGGATTTAGTAGAAAGTAAATGGTTGTGAAATAACTTGGATTAATAGAAATTTGGAAAAAATATATATTAGGTAAAAATAAATGTGAATAAATACGTAAGTTATACATAGATCATTTCGGCACACAAAATTTTTTATCTAAGGTTTGAGTACAGAACTTTGAGGTGTTTAGACCAATCCGAGAAAGGATTTATCACTCGATTCTTGACGGTGAACATTGATGAGGGTTTGTGATTATGTACTCAATTTTTCTATCATAGTTGAGAGTTATGCAAGGAAAGCAAGGGTTTGTGATCAGGAAGTCTGATCAAAGTCCGCACTAGAAAATCGAGGGATCAATACTAGTTCGGAAGTAAAGTAGTGGATTCGAATAGTAGATCGAATCAAATATCACATATAGTATGATATTTTGGGTCTGTCTACATAGTAGTTGGATAGTTATCTTAAATAGTAGGCCCTAAGATATGAGGGTTAGACTTATGTTTTGGTATGTGTGTGTGTATATATATATATATATATATACCTCGGGTGTAGTACATGCTCAGGTCAAGGGATGGGTTAGGTTGGATGTATTCATTGATATAGTATCAATTTGGTTGTTTTTGGATGTATAGTCTTGTTTGGTTGTTGTATATATTATCTTAAGAGTGCAGTACGCACTAGGATGGGTAGGATAGAAGTCTGACTTGATGTATGTATGTATAACCTTAAGTACATGATAAGTACTCAGGTTAGTATGGGGAATCTCTGTTCCATGTATGTATGCCTGCTGTTAATTATTCAGTGTTGTTATGGTATTCACCTTCTTTTTATATATGCATTTTTTCTATCATCAGTATAAATAAGCCAGAATGTTTGAGGATACGAGTATGAGATAGATTCCTTTATTTAACTTTCATTTTGAGGACGAAATGCTTTTAAGTGGGGGAGAATGTAACGACCCGTAATTTCGCAACTTCAAAAATGAGATATTTTGTTTATTTTAAAATTTTAAAAGGTTTATGTGACGCTGTAACAACCCGCATATTTTACGATTGATATTTGAATATTTTATTTAAATATGGTATTGTTGGTCGTATTTTAGTCCGAAAAGTTACTTTTTATAAACAGTCGAATTGGGACTCGGGACCCCTTCCATTGAGTTCAAAATATCGTTTGCAACCTTTTTGAGTATAAACATTGATATGTTTGGAGCTAGCTAAAAATTTGACCTTTTTCACTTTGGGTTTGGGTTTGGGTTCAGCCCACTAGCCAACTTAATACCCAAAACTGAACCACCTCTCTTCATTCATCCCCTCTTCCTTATCTTTTCAGTTCTAAAGAGAATAATGGGGGAAGAGAAAAGGAATTAAAAATCCTAAGCCCTAGTTTCCATTTGCAAATCAAGTTCTAACTCCAAATTCAAAGAGAAGCATTGGTAAGCATCATCTCCTTCTTCTCCAACTCATTCTCTCTTTGATTTCAGAAAATTCCTAAACCTAATTTGGAAAGTGTTTCTCTTTTAAGCTTAGATTCGAGCTTCTTGTGTTGAGATTGAAGTGTGGTTGATCTTCCCTTGTCTTCAAGCTTCTCATTCATTGTTTTTGGGTTCAAAAGTGAGATTTTTATCTCACATCTATGTCTATTTCTATCATTAATGTTAGGTATAAATTCCTAACACATATTCATGTTCAATTGCTTTTGGTTTGGATTGATTTGGTGAAATTTCAATTTTTGGTGTTTTGAAGTCAAAACTTTGAAAATCCTTGTTTTGATTTGTGAACATGTTTTTGGTGGCGTATCGAAGAGCCTATAGGGCTGGGTTGCCGATTGGCGTAAACCCCTAGCGCCCATCGCTCGACCGTTCGCCAATTGTTTGGGATTATGCCCCTTTGGGGCTAGGCTGAGAATACTGGAATTTCCAGTATCGGTCGACCGACCACCCTGGTCAGTCGACCGAGCCTGGAAACAGAAAGTTTCCAAGCATGATTCGGTCGACCAACCACCCTAGCTCAGTCGACTGAGCCTGGAAACAGAAGATTTCCAGGCATTAGCCAGGAAAAGAAAGTTTCCAGGCATGATTCGGTCGATCGACCACCCTGGCTCAGTCGACCGAGCCTGGAAACAGAAAGTTTCCAGGATTTGCGTCAGTCGACTGACCACCCTGGTCCAGTCGACCGAATCTGCTGCCTTTGCCTATTTTGCCTAATTTGCTTGAGAATCCAACTTTTATCGATTCGTGACTATCCGATTTATTGTTATATTTTATTATCCACCATGATGACTTCTTTTTCGGGATTTTTGTGGTTATCCATTTTTGATGGATTTGGTATCGATTTCGTTGGATTTGATTCACGTCTTCGGATATGAATTTTTGATGATTGATTGTTTCTACAATCATTTCTGTGTTTTGTCACTTTAAAATACAAAGGTTTTTATACTAGTAGTAAATATTCAAACTCTTTTTCTAAAATGATTTCAACTCTATTTTTAATACAAAGTTCATTTATAAAACCGTTTTCTAATCTATTAGTATATACAAACCTTTACCTCATTCGTATGAGAAAATCTAATTAAACGGCTTAGCAAAACAAGTGGTATGAAACGCTTGTGTTTACTTCACCGGTTAATTTATGGACTTGTTCGATTGAATCTCTTGTGACAATTTTCGAGTGAAAATCTACAATCTGTTTGTAAATATTTAAGTTAAGCCAATGGTTATGGGACATGAAGCTAAACTCATATATTTACTAGCTTAGTGTAATTGACACTTCTTGATGATCGATGATGATCATTTTTGTGAATTAGACTAGCGATGTGCGATGTCTCTTTGTCCGCGTGGGGGGCTGTACCTCGTCTTGTTGAGCTTCGGCTCAAATTTGTGGGGTAGCGACCCATGGTCTTCGGACCGTTTTAGTGGAGCTTCGGCTCAAAATTAATGGTTAGCAACCATGGAATAGCGTTCCGTTTTGTGATACACGTGTTGAGAGTTTTCATGCTCTCGTTTTGTGATAGGCCTTCCCCCTTCTTTTTATTGTGATTTCTAGACTTCTTGTTGATGATTTCTAGAACTTGTGTTTCACCAATTTTCGTGATTTACATTGATAAGCTCTATCAATATTTGTGCATTGGTGAATTTGTGTGTCGATAACTTTTGTGATTGGCATTGATATTATAGTCAATATTTTTGTGTTTGGTGAATAAACTAAAAAATATGACGTTCTTTTCTGTGTTTTGAGGTTATTGAGGTATTGTATGATTTTGGTGTTTTACATGCATACTAGTTATAGTAAGGCATTAGTGTTATCATACGTCTTTTGTCATATCTCATATTCTATCTCATTTTAATCTGATATTTATAGCTAGACTGATCCGTTTATTATTTTCTTATTAAATAATACTCGGGTCAGACCGAGATGTTACAGGTGCATCTGCTTGACTCCTTGTCTGGGATCATCTTCTAACTTTTGCCTAACTACATTACATTTGTAGTTTTTGTTGTTATACATTCGAGATATAGACTCTATGATGTATACTTATTCTTTTGTCTAGCACTTGTATCTATTCTTTTGTTATATTGTGGATCTTATTTGCCCACTACTCTGATGTATACCTTTTTGTGTAATATTCATATCTGTTTCCGCCTTTGAGATATGAATTTCTGTGACTGATTTGTGTTATATTTATTTCTATATTTGTTTCCAAAGATATTATAGCCACCATGTAGTAGCTTTGAGTTTGTATATGTATGTCAGATTTCCTCTTGAGATGAAATGCATGTTATACTATCTGACATACCGGTGCTCGCACAAAGAAATTACACGGATGGTCGCTCCTCAACAGCCTTATTCTTCGCGCTAGTTGACGGCATTACCCCGTAGTGTCCTTGGCTAGCGTGGGTATAGAGGTGGAGCGTTACAGCTTGGTATCAGAGCCAAACTTCGGGACAATGTAGAATAATCTAACAAGGATCATTGTCCTAAGTCCTTCTTAGGAGTCATGCCTTAGGATTTTATTCTAGTCAATTGGACCCATTTTATCCTATTTTCTTTATGATTCCTTGTTTTATCAATCAAGTTTGCTTGATGTTTGCTTGAGAATAACCTTATCTTTTCCTTTCTTTCTTTCTTAAAGAAGGGAAATGGTTAGACCAGACCGACCCAGCACCGGTTAATCCAGTGCTACTCCACAGGATGGAGTTTTTATGTCTGCCCAGCAGCTTCTTGATCTTGTAAAGAATGCTCAAGCAGCCGGTTCTATTCCGGAGCCTACTCACCCTAAGTCTGGATTTGCACGCTTATGCAACGATTATACCAACTTGGGTGGAAAGCCATTCAAAGGTTCTGAAACCATTATTGAAGTCCAGGCTTGGCTAAGAACATGTGACCACATCTTTTCTCGCATGAATCTTATTGATCTTCACCGAGTTCAGGTGGCCTCTAGTATGCTCCAAGAAAGAGCATTAGACTGGTACGAGCTTCTGATTTGTGAAATTAATGAAACGGATCTTACTTGGGAGCAATTCCGGGAATGATTCGAATTAAAGTTTGTGCCAGAAGCTAAGAAGGTGACTTTGGCCTGTCGTTTCATAGACCTTGTTCAAGGTGAATCTTCCATGGCAGATTATGTCGCATCCTTCGAGTCACTTTCTAAATACGGGGTCGAATACATAAACAACCTATTGAAGAAGAACCAAAGGTTTGTCTATGGTTTGAACAAAAATCTCAAGAAGCCATTACTTCTAAAATTAGAAGTCTCTTTTGATCAACTCATTGACATCGCTCTTCGACTGGAAGAGGCAGATAGAGTAAGTGATGTTGAGGTTGGGAGTACTAAACCGAACTTCACCAACAAGAAAAAGCCTAATAAGTTCAAAGGTCCTTATCCCAACAATAAGAAAGGGAAACAAGCATCTCCGGCAACTAAGACTTCTACCTCTAGTGGTGGGCAATGCTACAACTATGGTTCTAAGGACTATTATGCGAATAAGTGTTCAAAGTCCCGTGCTTGTCGCTATTGCAAAAGCCCGGACCATTATATATCCGTGTGTCCCAAACTTCAAGACAAGAAGGAGGGAAAGCTTAATGTGGTGAAAGCTCCTTGCAACACTTCTCATGGTCAAGGTATTTCTCATTCTATCCTTGATGGTATTATTGTGTTTCGTGATCATCCTATTCGAGTTCTTTTTGATACGGGTGCGTCCCATTCTTTTATTTCAAAGGAACTTGTTAATACTTTTTCTTTGGATGTTATGTGTTTGATGACTTCTTTGAGAATTGCGAATCCGGTTGGTGGATCCGCAACACTCAGTCTACTTTGTAAAGATGTCGAGATTGTTTTATGTGATTTTTATTTCCTAGCCGATTTGCATGTCATGCGTTACTTAGGCTTTGGGATGATTTTGGGAATGGATTGGCTTAACCGTTATGAAGCTCATATCCTATGTCCTGAGCGGACTATGTATCTTCGACATCCTCAATCTGTTAAGAAGGTTTCTATTATTCTTAAAGATTCGGATTCTACTTTGGCAGCATCCTTATATTCTCTAAACCCTCGTGATGACGATAATGATGATGAGGAAGATGTCATTTCTCTTATTCACGTTGTTCGTGAATTTTCCGACATATTCGAGCCCGTTCTAGGATTGCCACCTAAGCGAGCAATTGAGTTCAGAATTAATCTTGTCCCTGGAGCTCAACCTATCATAAGCAACTGGTTTTCATCAGCTTCGTATTGCAGAGGATAGTATTCCTTTGACATCATTATGTACTCGTTATGGATCATATGAATGGCTTGTCATGCCATTTGGTTTGACGAATGCTCCAGCTTAGTTTGTTGACCTCATGAATCGATTTTTCAAAGATTTCCTCGATCGATTTCTTCTCATCTTTATTGATGATATTCTTGTGTATTCAAAAATCGAGGAAGAACATGAAAAGCTTCTTCGGATTGTGTTGGAAACTCTTAGGAGTAATCAATTAAAAGCAAAATTTTCTAAATGCCACTTTTGGCAATCTCGTGTGAAGTTTCTTGGTCACATTATTTCCGAATCCGGAATTTCCGTGGATCCTTCGAAGATTGAAGCAATTCAAAATTGGAAGAGACCGGAGAGTGTGACGGAAATCCGTAGCTTTCTCGGATTGGCGGGCTATTACCGTCGTTTCATAAAAGACTTTTCTAAAATTTCCGTGCCTCTTACTAGTTTGACAAAGAAAGGAGTTAAATACATATTGTCCGACAAATGTGAAGCTTCTTTTCAGAAATTAAAGGAACTCCTTTCCGATGCTCCTATTCTTGTGATTCCCGAAGGAAACCAAGATTCTGTTGTGTATACCGATGCTAGTCGCGTTGGTTTGGGTGCCATTCTTATGCAAGGAGAACGTGTTATTGCTTATGCTTCTAGGCAATTGAAGCCAGCCGAGACTAGATATGCCACTCATGATTTAGAGCTCGCGGCTATTGTTTTTGCTCTTCGTATTTGGCGTCATTATCTTTTGGAAGAAAAATTTATTCTTTACACCGATCATAAATATTTAAAGTATTTATTTTCTCAAAGGGAACTTAATTTGCGTCAACAACGTTGGCTCGAGTTCCTTGCATCATATGATCTTGATATTCTTTATACTCCCGAAAAGGAAAATCGTGTTGCCGACGCTCTCAGTCGAAAGCAACAAGCAGTTGTTTCTATGATGATATCCGAGTGGAACAATCTCGAGACTTTGTCTACTTGTGAGATTCAAGATCGTGTATCTGATTTATGTTCATCTCTTGTTTTACGTAGCCTTGAGGCTCATCCATCTCTTTTGGACCGCATTCTTGAAGCTCAAAAGCTAGATCCTGAATTGGCTCTTCTTAGCCAAAATTGTAGGGATAAAATTGATATTGAGGGTATGAAAGACTTTGGTATTGATTCTCGTGGCGGTATTCGAAAATTTGGTAGAATTGTCGTACCAAATAATAGTGATCTTCGCAAAGACATATTAGAAGATTCCCATCGTTCTAAATTTACCATTCATCCCGGTAGTAGTAAAATGTACGCGGATATGAAGCGACTTTATTATTGGGAGGGAATGAAATTTGATATCGCTAACTTCGTTAAGCGTTGCATGACTTGCCAACTCATTAAGGCCGAGCATCAAAGGCCCGGTGGGTTATTGCAACCTTTAGACATTCCAATGTGGAAGTGGGATTATATTTCCATTGATTTTAATGACGGCCTTCCCCGTTCTTGCTCGGGTCATGATAGCTTATGGGTGATTGTTGATAGACTTACTAAATCCGCCCATTTTATTCCCGTTCGGTCTAATCGGACCGTTCCTCTTTTGGCCAAACTCTTTATTAAAGAAATTGTTAAATTTCATGGAGTCCCTACTTCTATTGTTAGTGATCGTGATCCATTATTTACTAGTGGATTTTGGAAGAGTCTTCAAAAAGCTTTGGGGACGAAGCTTAATTTTAGCACCGCTTATCATCCGCAGTCCGATGGACAAACCGAGCGTGTGAATCAAACTCTTGAAGATCTTCTTCGTGCTTGTGTTCTTGACTTTGGTGGAAGTTGGGAAGATCATATTTCTCTTGTTGAACTTTCCTATAACAATAGCTTCCAATCTAGTATTGGTATGACACCTTTCGAGGCACTATACGGAAGACCATGCCGATCTCCTTCATGTTGGCTTGAAGCCGGTGAGAAACTGGTTTTAGGTCCAGATTTTATCCGGGATGCCACAGAAAAGATTGACCTTATTCGTCATAGGATGAAAGAAGCTCAAAGTAGACAAAAATCTTATGCCGATAATCGAAGAAGGAAATTAGAATTTTCTGTGGGAGATCTTGTGTTCGTCCGTATTTCACCTATGAAGGGTGTTGTGCGTTTCAGTCGATCAGGAAAATTAGCACCTCGATATATTGGCCCGTTTCCCATCACCGAACGCATTGGTTCCGTGGCTTATCGCCTTTCGTTACCGGCTCAGTTTTCTGCTATTCATGACGTGTTTCACGTCTCTCAACTATGGAAATGCCTTCGAGGTTCCGACACTATTCTTGAGCCCGGTGTTGTTGAAGAAATTGAAGTTTCGCCTAATTTAACATATGAGCAACATCCTATTCGTATCATTGATTCGGAGGTTAAACGCCTTCGAAATAAAGATGTCCCGCTTATGAAAGTTCAATGGTCCTTAAATCCTAAGGATTGCTCTTGGGAATTTAGAGAATTCATCGAGCGAACACATCCGGACTTACTCTCTTGAGCTCTTTGAGGTGAACTTCTTATTTCAAATTTCTTCTTTTGTGTTGATATGCTTTTTTGGTTGTTACTTTTTGTTCAAATATTTCTTATGATTGCGAGGACGCAATTTATTTAAGGAGGGGAGTCTGTAACAACCCGCATATTTTACGATTGAATATTTGAATATTTTATTTAAATATGGTATCGTTAGTCGGATTTTAGTCCGAAAAGTTACTTTTTGCAAACAGTTGAATTGGGACTCGGGACCCCTTCCATTGAGTTCAAAATGTCGTTTGCAACCTTTTTGAGTATAAACATTGATATGTTTGGAGCTAGCTAAAAATTTGACCTTTTTCACTTTGGGTTTGGGTTTGGGTTTGGGTTCAGCCCACTAGCCAACTTAATACCCAAAACTGAACCACATCTCTTCATTCATCCCCTCTTCCTTATCTTTTCAGTTCTAAAGATGTAACGACCCGTAAATTTCAACTGTTTTAAATAACGTAATTAGTTGAAATTTTGTGAAATTTTAAAACGATAAAATTTTTAAATAAAAATTTAATATTTGGAATACGTCTAGCTAAACATAGCAACTGGTAAATTTTCGTCCGAAAATACGAAAGTTTATTTCGCGCGTAAATTCACTTCAATTTAATCAGTTAAAAAGCGTTGAAAATAAAACGTTTTCAAAACCAAAATATTTTTACATAGAAAAATTCTAAACCATCTTCTGAGCAAAATATCAGTTCGTCATTTTTCCAAATTCGGACATCTATTGCTCCGTCGTTCTTATTTTCTGCAAAATAGCAGTATTCTGGTACCGATATCGATTCTTATCAGATGATCGTACCACTGATTTCTACATACCGTTTTGATCGTCTCGTCGTGCCGATCTCTACGGTATATTCACTTCGGTATTTCGGAGTCCGGTGTGCGGTGAAATCTGCGACACGCTCAGTGTATCGGTTCCGCAACCGAGTCTTTTGGATTTCTGGTGACTATTAGCTATTCAACTTGAAACCAATAGCCACTTAATAAATTCAAAGTTAATTATGGCCTTTACTATTTCCAACTCTTCAAATTTCTAAACGTTTCAGAAATCAACTTTCATTTTCACTTTCATTTTTCCATTCCCAATATCATACCGTTGGTTCACATTTCTTCTCTGCCACTAAAGTATAATGCTCATTCCATTCACCTTCTTTCCATTTGCAATTCACTTGCAACCCTCCATCATCTCACCAACCACCTGACGCCATTCTCCACCATCAAACTCCGGCCTTCTCCCATCAACCATCAACCCGAGCCAAGCATGGCCGAGAGCACAGCCTCACTTCCTCCAGCACCCACGTCGACAGCCGAACCCCACTCCTTCCTCCGCCACGCCGGAGCCACCGTCAAGCGCACCCTTCCTCCCACTCGCCTTCGCCAAGCGTCGCCACCCCACAGCAACTCGACCCATTGCCGCCTTGACAAACCGCCACATCATCATCACGTGAGTCATCTCATCCATCCAACCGAGACCATCCTGCTCGCCATCACCAGAACCGCCCCTGGTCCCCACTGCCGTGTGTCCTGCTACCGCCTCCATGTCACCTACCACTGCCCTTCCTCCCCTTCATCCGCTTATCCCTCCGCCGAATGCAAACTCCCTGTAACACTGCTCACACCCTCTCAGGGACCACCCAGATCCACTCACCTCCACTCCAACTTCCCACTGCCGCCACCAGATCCACCGCCTTAGAATCCATCTCGACCCCGTGTGTAGCCTCTCCACGTTCGGCCACCATAGCCGCGTCTTCCACTCGTCCTCCTCTGTTGTATTGTTCTGATCTGATCTGTTGTCATAAATTCGGGCCAATCAGCTTTGATCGTTGAAATTCGTGCCGATTTTGCTTTGCGTGGATTCGAAATTCGATTTCAGTGTCCGTATCAGTGTGCGTAGCCGTGTCACCTTCTGAAATCTCTCTAACCTCGAAAGGTGAGCACTCACTCACGATTAACGTTCTTTTATTTATTAAATCTGATTTCAATTGAAACGACAATTGAAATATACTGCTGTTAGTTAATTACCCTGTTATATATGCTATTGCCTGCATCAGTTCACCTGTGACATCTGACACCATTATCTGTTATATATATGAAATGATAATCCTGTTTGGTTGTTAATTGATTGATTGTTGATGTTTATATTGGACGTTAAATTGTTAATGTTAAAATGATAAAAAGTATGAAATTGAACTTGATATATGATAATTAAATGTTAAATTTGATTAACTGACATTTGTATAATATGACCCCTTTAACTGTTGAATTTATTGACACGTAGGATTTGTTCAATTACATTTTGAACCACTGAATGTATGTTGTTAAATTGATGATGGATGAAATTGTAAATAGATGACAAGTGAAAACCGCAATGTAATAATCTTTAATCTACATGAAATGATAGTGTGGATTCTAGAAATAATTATATTAATTCGTACAAATAACAATGCGAATTAATACGGTTATTTCGGGATTATTTGAATTGATTATTGGATTGATATTGATTGTTGTTATTGCTTGTTTATTTACTTTGACACCATCCCAGTTATCACACTGCAAGTTCCCTTTGATATGTTTTGATTTTGAATTGAATTGGAATCGGGTTGAAATGATAAATACCCAAATTGAACTTTGACCTAGGATAGGAAATTTAAATAAAACCCGATTGGTCAATGAATTTGATTTAAATAAATAAAGATTTTATTTGAATAAATAATATGGTTTTGAAATTAAGTTTGAAATTGAATTTAGTTTGAAATTATTAAACTTTGAAATGATTTAATAATTAAGTTTGGAATTATAATTAAGTTTTGAAATCATTAAACTTTGAATTATTTAATAATTAAGTTTTGAATTATTTAATAATTAAATAAGATTGAATTTTTTAATGATTAAATTGAATTGAATTCTCAAATAAGAAAAATTGAATTTTTGAATAAGTGAATTTTACTTCGTAAATAATTGAAATTGAGTTTTCTTTTTAATTGAGTTTTGGAAAATTATTTAAGAAAGTAAATAAGTGAAATGGAATTTCTTTAACAAGAAATGAAGATGTGATATTTTTGGAATTAATGTAAGACTTGTAATTGAAAGAATTGATTTGACGAATTGAATTTAATTCAAAATTGTAAGTTTCGATTTACTGAAGTTGAACTTAAGTAATGGATTTAATGAATTGGAAATTAAATAGAAATTGTTTTGAATGATAAATTACTTAATGAATACTGAATGAAATCGATAAATGAGTTTAAATTGATTTGAATGTTAAATTAAATTAATTTAAATGATTTCGAAATGAAACTTATATTCGAACTTGAGTTAATATTTGGATTGTTTAAATAGAAATTGAATTTGAATTATAAGATTTTGAAATGATAATTTGAAAGTTTGAAATGTAAAGTATGGAAATTGGTTTTCGAAAGACAAATGAAATGTTGATTTACGAATTCTATTTGAAATTGAAATTGATTTGGTTTTGAAATATATAAACGACCAATCGGTGTAATAATTACGAAAGTTATTAAAGAGACCGGGATCGGTAATGGATATACTCTCTATCTGAACCGAAACCACTTTAATAATTATACGCGGAGTGTTGATCCAGAACGAAGTGGATGGTTTTGATGAACGCGTTGACTGAAGAAAGAGAACGATTTTGGATGACCCTTGACATGACTAAAACAGGAGCCGCGCCGGGCCATTGAGGATCGCCATCTCTAGCGGACACACTTCTTCGATACCATATCTATTACTTTTGTGATTCGATTTGGGTGCACCCCTCGATTTGGGAGTGTTGTTCGCGGTGTTGGGGTAGTAGCTGCTATGCCCAACATCAGTCCGGATCAGGCAACTACTAGTATCCTAGTTGGTATCGCCTCATGTACCTTGTCATACTGATTATCCTATTCGCGACCACTACGATTTTGATTTGTACCTTTAGTATATGGATTGCCCTCTGGTGACTTCCGGTTTTGGGGAAACTACGGTCTTGTATATGCTTTTGGGAATAAACAGGTTAAGAGGTGTATGGGCCCTGCTTAACCCTACTTTGATATCTTTATATTACTGATAGACATTATCTACTTAGCGTACATTACTACCTAGTAGATAGTTTAACGGATCCTTAAAGGATGGTTATTCCAAACATCCTTTGAGTTACTTGTATTTCAATTGCTATTTCACTTGATTTGGATTTATTAATATAAGAATGTTAATCCTGACTCGAGTGTTTTGTATTTTGCTTTACGCTCGGGTCAGACTGAGTAGTTCAGCTTTCGAGACTCACCTTTGGAGTTGGAGCTTTGCTTGAAGATCCAGCCATCTATTCTGCTTTCAGTATTCGATGATTCCAGTGATGCATTCTGATTTGTATCTGATGTATCGTGTTACTCTTCCGTTGTATCTGGTTTAACTCTGATGTATCGTATTACTATTCTGTTGTAAACTCTGTTGTATCTTATACATTTATATAGTAGCTTCATGAACTACTATCTTTTTATTTCCGCTGCACTTATTACTCTGTGTCTGTGATCTGTGATTATTTATTTATTTTATATGTTCAGTTTTGCCAAATTTAAATTAACAACGCGGTATTTTGAGCAATTCAACTCCGGCATGAGTGTCTACCTATACACTTATAATGGACGCGAATGGTCCAAAATATCGGGTCGTTACAGTTGGTATCAGAGCTTTGGTAGCTCTAGGCAAAACTTAACATATAGGGTAAATGTATTTACAGAATCACACTCATCCGAGTTTCAATCTCTTCCTTTTGACTCGATTCCTTTGAATTTTGGAACGTTCCCTACGGTTCCAAATTTCATTCGTGTCCCTCACTATTCGTCTTCTTTCAATTCTGGAGCATCCCATAATCCCACTTTGAATGATCTTTATAATGGATCGGCGGTCTCGCCAAACTTCGAATGATTCGTAAAGGAGCAAAACTCCTTTACAATAAGCATTGATTTACCGGAGATTTCTGTATCCTCGGTTTACGATGCTATCTTTTACCTGCTATACCTGAATTCTATTTCTTGAAATCGAATGTAGATTTGCCTCGAAATTCTGCATCGATCTTATTCTTGAAGTCACGGTTGATCCGGTTAGGGTTGCCCGCGATTTATATAAACTCATCCATCTTCTTATTTGTTATTTAAATCATCTTATCTTCCGTTTCGGACTTATCTTTGAATCAAAAATTCTCTTTGATTTGATTTCTATAAAAATTGAATCCCTATCCTTATTTTGAAAATCTATTCTTGTATCGTCGAGTGAGGAATTGTATTTGTAAATTTATATTTAAAATGTTTTATATATTGTGTTGTTTGAGTTGTTGATGTGATTTGGATTTTCGATCGATTCGTCTGATCAACGTTATCGATAGGATTTCTAAAACACTTGAACAGAGCAAACTGACACAATATTATTTTCAAATTTGGAAAATGAAATAAATTTGTTTGATTATATTGTGAAAATATAAGTAAAAATTTTTCTGGAATTTAATAAGTAAATTAAATTGTTGTTTGAAATGATAATATTTGATTATCATTTATTGTTCTGAATAAATTTATAAATACGGTTTATAAATTTATTGGAATTTGAAATGAATCTAATTCAAAAATTTGAGAATTTAGTTTCCAGTGATTTCGAACTTTGGTTTTAAAATTTTAAAGTATATTATTGGAAGTATTTTCGAATAGAAATCGTTTTCAAAGAATTTTTAAAATGTTGAAATCAGTGCTCTTCTCTTTGTCGCTGGAAAATAATTTCGGTGATGGCGGCCGCATCATCGACGTTCATTTTCGAGTTTCGAAGCGGAGATACTATTCTGTAGTTTTGCTACGGTTTTGTTTTAAAAAAAAAAAATTATTAATTATTTTGATTTGAAATTCTTCAGTATATTTTGATTTACATATATATAGGTATCTTATTTTAAAAATTTAATTTGATTTGATATAAATATATTATATATGTCTCTAAATTGTTTAAAGTTATCGGAAATCTAATTCTTAAATTTTGTTAAAGGATGATTTTAATTATAAATAAAACCAAAATTTGGAATTAATATTTAAACTTGAATAATTGAATTGGGAAAATTTATTTGTATATTGTTCAACTGCATTCTAATACAACTTACCTAAATCATTCAAAAGTTGAATATGTAATTGGATAATATATAAGATAAATTGAATTTATAAATAAAATTTGAGTGTTTATAATAAATGTTATACACTAAATTTTGATTATAAAGATGTTAATAGAGTTAGATAGGATAATAAGTAAACTCGGTTAATAATAAAATAAATTTGTTTTGAAATAATTAATAAAAAATTTTTTTTTTTTATAAATTGAAATTTGATCAACATATGAAAATACCTTGAATTTAAAGGAAATTAATAGATGTAAATTAATTTAAATCGAAACTTTTATGGTTTAAATTAATTTATATGGGTTAAATATAGGTGAGTAGATATATTAAGTAGAATAAATTTAACAGTAATTTGGAATAAAGAAGAATTTAAAATTGTTGAAGAAAATATGATTATAATAAAAGACTATTCAAATGTATGGTTTTAGAAATTGTAAATTAAAGATAATTGGATAATAAAGATAGTGAATTTAGAAATAGTTGAGATTGATTTTAGTGAAATCAAATGGATTAAATCAATTATTGAATATCAATTAATTTAAATTTAAATTTTATGGGTTAAACTAATTGTTATTTTGTATTTCAAATCTGTTTTCTTTCTGGTTGTTTCTATTCTCCTACCTCGTTCCTTTTCGGGGACGAAAAGTTTTGAGTGGGGGAGAATGTAACGACCCGTAAATTTCAACTGTTTTAAATAACGTAATTAGTTGAAATTTTGTGAAATTTTAAAACGATAAAATTTTAAAATAAAAATTTAATATTTGGAATACGTCTAGCTAAACATAGCAACTGGTAAATTTTCGTCCGAAAATACGAAAGTTTATTTCGCGCGTAAATTCACTTCAATTTAATCAGTTAAAAAGCGTTGAAAATAAAACGTTTTCAAAACCAAAATATTTTTACATAGAAAAATTCTAAACCATCTTCTGAGCAAAATATCAGTTCGTCATTTTTCCAAATTCGGACATCTATTGCTCCGTCGTTCTTATTTTCTGCAAAATAGCAGTATTCTGGTACCGATATCGATTCTTATCAGATGATCGTACCACTGATTTCTACATACCGTTTTGATCGTCTCGTCGTGCCGATCTCTACGGTATATTCACTTCGGTATTTCGGAGTCCGGTGTGCGGTGAAATCTACGACACGCTCAGTGTATCGGTTCCGCAACCGAGTCTTTTGGATTTCTGGTGACTATTAGCTATTCAACTTGAAACCAATAGCCACTTAATAAATTCAAAGTTAATTATGGCCTTTACTATTTCCAACTCTTCAAATTTCTAAACGTTTCAGAAATCAACTTTCATTTTCACTTTCATTTTTCCATTCCCAATATCATACCGTTGGTTCACATTTCTTCTCTGCCACTAAAGTATAATGCTCATTCCATTCACCTTCTTTCCATTTGCAATTCACTTGCAACCCTCCATCATCTCACCAACCACCTGACGCCATTCTCCACCATCAAACTCCAGCCTTCTCCCATCAACCATCAACCCGAGCCAAGCATGGCCGAGAGCACAGCCTCACTTCCTCCAGCACCCACGTCGACAGCCGAACCCCACTCCTTCCTCCGCCACGCCGGAGCCACCGTCAAGCGCACCCTTCCTCCCACTCGCCTTCGCCAAGCGTCGCCACCCCACAGCAACTCGACCCATTGCCGCCTTGACAAACCGCCACATCATCATCACGTGAGTCATCTCATCCATCCAACCGAGACCATCCTGCTCGCCATCACCAGAACCGCCCCTGGTCCCCACTGCCGTGTGTCCTGCTACCGCCTCCATGTCACCTACCACTGCCCTTCCTCCCCTTCATCCGCTTATCCCTCCGCCGAATGCAAACTCCCTGTAACACTGCTCACACCCTCTCAGGGACCACCCAGATCCACTCACCTCCACTCCAACTTCCCACTGCCGCCACCAGATCCACCGCCTTAGAATCCATCTCGACCCCGTGTGTAGCCTCTCCACGTTCGGCCACCATAGCCGCGTCTTCCACTCGTCCTCCTCTGTTGTATTGTTCTGATCTGATCTGTTGTCATAAATTCGGGCCAATCAGCTTTGATCGTTGAAATTCGTGCCGATTTTGCTTTGCGTGGATTCGAAATTCGATTTCAGTGTCCGTATCAGTGTGCGTAGCCGTGTCACCTTCTAAAATCTCTCTAACCTCGAAAGGTGAGCACTCACTCACGATTAACGTTCTTTTATTTATTAAATCTGATTTCAATTGAAACGACAATTGAAATATACTGCTGTTAGTTAATTACCCTGTTATATATGCTATTGCCTGCATCAGTTCACCTGTGACATCTGACACCATTATCTGTTATATATATGAAATGATAATCCTGTTTGGTTGTTAATTGATTGATTGTTGATGTTTATATTGGACGTTAAATTGTTAATGTTAAAATGATAAAAAGTATGAAATTGAACTTGATATATGATAATTAAATGTTAAATTTGATTAACTGACATTTGTATAATATGACCCCTTTAACTGTTGAATTTATTGACACGTAGGATTTGTTCAATTACATTTTGAACCACTGAATGTATGTTGTTAAATTGATGATGGATGAAATTGTAAATAGATGACAAGTGAAAACCGCAATGTAATAATCTTTAATCTACATGAAATGATAGTGTGGATTCTAGAAATAATTATATTAATTCGTACAAATAACAATGCGAATTAATACGGTTATTTCGGGATTATTTGAATTGATTATTGGATTGATATTGATTGTTGTTATTGCTTGTTTATTTACTTTGACACCATCCCAGTTATCACACTGCAAGTTCCCTTTGATATGTTTTGATTTTGAATTGAATTGGAATCGGGTTGAAATGATAAATACCCAAATTGAACTTTGACCTAGGATAGGAAATTTAAATAAAACCCGATTGGTCAATGAATTTGATTTAAATAAATAAAGATTTTATTTGAATAAATAATATGGTTTTGAAATTAAGTTTGAAATTGAATTTAGTTTGAAATTATTAAACTTTGAAATGATTTAATAATTAAGTTTGGAATTATAATTAAGTTTTGAAATCATTAAACTTTGAATTATTTAATAATTAAGTTTTGAATTATTTAATAATTAAATAAGATTGAATTTTTTAATGATTAAATTGAATTGAATTCTCAAATAAGAAAAATTGAATTTTTGAATAAGTGAATTTTACTTCGTAAATAATTGAAATTGAGTTTTCTTTTTAATTGAGTTTTGGAAAATTATTTAAGAAAGTAAATAAGTGAAATGGAATTTCTTTAACAAGAAATGAAGATGTGATATTTTTGGAATTAATGTAAGACTTGTAATTGAAAGAATTGATTTGACGAATTGAATTTAATTCAAAATTGTAAGTTTCGATTTACTGAAGTTGAACTTAAGTAATGGATTTAATGAATTGGAAATTAAATAGAAATTGTTTTGAATGATAAATTACTTAATGAATACTGAATGAAATCGATAAATGAGTTTAAATTGATTTGAATGTTAAATTAAATTAATTTAAATGATTTCGAAATGAAACTTATATTCGAACTTGAGTTAATATTTGGATTGTTTAAATAGAAATTGAATTTGAATTATAAGATTTTGAAATGATAATTTGAAAGTTTGAAATGTAAAGTATGGAAATTGGTTTTCGAAAGACAAATGAAATGTTGATTTACGAATTCTATTTGAAATTGAAATTGATTTGGTTTTGAAATATATAAACGACCAATCGGTGTAATAATTACGAAAGTTATTAAAGAGACCGGGATCGGTAATGGATATACTCTCTATCTGAACCGAAACCACTTTAATAATTATACGCGGAGTGTTGATCCAGAACGAAGTGGATGGTTTTGATGAACGCGTTGACTGAAGAAAGAGAACGATTTTGGATGACCCTTGACATGACTAAAACAGGAGCCGCGCCGGGCCATTGAGGATCGCCATCTCTAGCGGACACACTTCTTCGATACCATATCTATTACTTTTGTGATTCGATTTGGGTGCACCCCTCGATTTGGGAGTGTTGTTCGCGGTGTTGGGGTAGTAGCTGCTATGCCCAACATCAGTCCGGATCAGGCAACTACTAGTATCCTAGTTGGTATCGCCTCATGTACCTTGTCATACTGATTATCCTATTCGCGACCACTACGATTTTGATTTGTACCTTTAGTATATGGATTGTCCTCTGGTGACTTCCGATTTTGGGGAAACTACGGTCTTGTATATGCTTTTGGGAATAAACAGGTTAAGAGGTGTATGGGCCCTGCTTAACCCTACTTTGATATCTTTATATTACTGATAGACATTATCTACTTAGCGTACATTACTACCTAGTAGATAGTTTAACGGATCCTTAAAGGATGGTTATTCCAAACATCCTTTGAGTTACTTGTATTTCAATTGCTATTTCACTTGATTTGGATTTATTAATATAAGAATGTTAATCCTGACTCGAGTGTTTTGTATTTTGCTTTACGCTCGGGTCAGACTGAGTAGTTCAGCTTTCGAGACTCACCTTTGGAGTTGGAGCTTTGCTTGAAGATCCAGCCATCTATTCTGCTTTCAGTATTCGATGATTCCAGTGATGCATTCTGATTTGTATCTGATGTATCGTGTTACTCTTCCGTTGTATCTGGTTTAACTCTGATGTATCGTATTACTATTCTGTTGTAAACTTTGTTGTATCTTATACATTTATATAGTAGCTTCATGAACTACTATCTTTTTATTTACGCTGCACTTATTACTCTGTGTCTGTGATCTGTGATTATTTATTTATTTTATATGTTCAGTTTTGCCAAATTTAAATTAACAACGCGGTATTTTGAGCAATTCAACTCCGGCATGAGTGTCTACCTATACACTTATAATGGACGCGAATGGTCCAAAATATCGGGTCGTTACAAAAGAGAATAATGGGGGAAGAGAAAAAGAATTAAAAATCCTAAGCCCTAGTTTCCATTTGCAAATCAAGTTCTAGCTCCAAATTCAAAGAGAAGCATTGGTAAGCATCATCTCCTTCTTCTCCAACTCATTCTCTCTTTGATTTCAGAAAATTCCTAAACCTAATTTGGAAAGTGTTTCTCTTTTAAGCTTAGATTCGAGCTTCTTGTGTTGAGATTGAAGTGTGGTTGATCTTCCCTTGTCTTCAAGCTTCTCATTCATTGTTTTTGGGTTCAAAAGTGAGATTTTTATCTCACATCTATGTCTATTTCTATCATTAATGTTATGTATAAATTCCTAACACATATTCATGTTCAATTTCTTTTGGTTTGGATTGATTTGGAGAACATTTCAATTTTTGTTGTTTTGAAGTCAAAACTTTGAAAATCCTTGTTTTGATTTGTGAACATGTTTTTGGTGGCGTATCGAAGAGCCTATAGGGCTGGGTTGCCGATTGGCGTAAACCCCTAGCGCCCATCACTTGACCGTTCGCCAATTGTTTGGGATTTTGCCCCTTTGGGGCTAGGCTGAGAATACTGGAATTTCCAGTATCGGTCGACCGACCACCCTGGTCAGTCGACCGAGCCTGGAAACAAAAATTTTCCAGGCATGATTCGGTCGACCGACCACCCTGGCTCAGTCGACCGAGCCTGGAAACAGAAGGTTTCCAGGCATTAGCCTGGAAAAGAAAGTTTCCAGGCATGATTCGGTCGAACGACCACCCTGGCTCAGTCGACCGAGCCTGGAAACAGAAAGTTTCCAGGATTTGCGTCAGTCGACTGACCACCCTGGTCCAGTTGACCGAATCTGCTGTCTTTGCTTATTTTGCCTAATTTGCTTGAGAATCCAACTTTTATCGATTCGTGACTATCCGATTTATTGTTATCTTTTATTATCTACCGTGATGGCTTCTTTTTCGGGATTTTTGTGGTTATCCATTTTTGATGGATTTGGTATCGATTTGGTTGGAATTGATTCACGTCTTCAGATATGAATTTTTGATGATTGATTGTTTCTACAATCATTTCTGTGTTTTGTCACTTTAAAATACAAAGGTTTTTATACTAGTAGTAAATATTCAAACTCTTTTTCTAAAATGATTTCAACTCTATTTTTAATACAAAGTTCGTTTATAAAACCGTTTTCTAATCTATTAGTATATACAAACCTTTACCTCATTCGTATGAGAAAACCTAATTAAACGGCTTAGCAAAACAAGTGGTATGAAACGCTTGCGTTTACTTCACCGGTTAATTTATGGACTTGTTCGATTGAATCTCTTGTGACAATTTTCGAGTGAAAATCTATAATCTGTTCGTAAATATTTAAGTTAAGCCAGTGGTTATGGGACATGAAGCTAAACTCATATATTTACTAGCTTAGTGTAATTGACACTTCTTGATGATCGATGATGATCATTTTTGTGAATTAGACTAGCGATGTGCGATGTCTCTTTGTCCGCGTGGGGGACTGTACCTCGTCTTGTGGAGCTTCGGCTCAAATTTGTGGGGTAGCGACCCATGGTTTTCGGACCGTTTTAGTGGAGCTTCGGCTCAAAATTAATGGTTAGCAACCATGGAATAGCGTTCCGTTTTGTGATACACGCGTTGAGAGTTTTCATGCTCTCGTTTTGTGATAGGCCTTCCCCCCTCTTTTTATTTTGATTTCTGGACTTCTTGTTGATGATTTCTAGAACTTGTGTTTCACCAATTTTCGTGATTTACATTGATAAGCTCTATCAATATTTGTGCATTGGTGAATTTGTGTGTCGATAACTTTTGTGATTGGCATTGATATTATAGTCAATATTTTTGTGTTTGGTGAATAAACTAATAATATGACGTTCTTTTCTGTGTTTTGAGGTTATTGAGGTATTGTATGATTTTGGTGTTTTACATGCATACTAGTTATAGTAAAGCATTAGTGTTATCATACGTCTTTTGTCATATCTCATATTCTATCTCATTTTAATCTGATATTTATAGCTAGACTGATCCGTTTATTATTTTCTTATTAAATAATACTCGGGTCAGACCAAGATGTTACAGGTGCATCTGCTTGACTCCTTGTTTGGGATCATCTTCTGACTTTTGCCTAACTACATTACATTTGTAGTTTTTGCTGTTATACATTCGAGATATAGACTCTATGATGTATACTTATTCTTTTGTCTAGCACTTGTATCTATTCTTTTGTGATATTGTGGATCTTATTTGACCACTACTCTGATGTACACCTTTTTGTGTAATATTCATATCTGTTTCCACCTTTGAGATATGAACTTCTATGACTGATTTGTGTTATATTTATTTCTATATTTGTTTCCGAAGATATTATAGCCACCATGTAGTAGCTTTGAGTTTGTATCGGTATGTCGGATTTCCTCTTGAGATGAAATGCATGTTATACTATCTGACATACCGGTGCTCGCACAAAGAAATTACACGGATGGTCGCTCCTTAATAGCCTTATTCTTCGCGCTAGTTGACGGCATTACCCCGTAGTGTCCTTGGCTAGCGTGGGTATAGAGGTGGGGCGTCACAGACGCCCCACCCCGGGACCCACATTAACAAAGAGTATTACTAGGTAATACTGTCTGCTAATGTAGAGAATAAGGCTGGATAGGAGCGACCATCTATAGCCTTGTCTTAAATATCTATTGAATACGTCAACAAATGCCATATTACTTTTTCTATCTCAAGTGGATCGACATATCCAATAAATACTTAATACAAAGCCATAGGTGGCTATAGGATCTATCAGAACAAAATACAACAACTCAAATGCATAACACATCACAGAACAGCAAACAAATATATATATATACATATATACTGTACATCCCAATACAATACAAATAATATATCATAAGTGGTATGATGACCACAATATACACACGAGTCAAGACAATATACATATCAGAGTAGCAGCAAAAAGACTACAACAAAAAGGGCTAGTAAATAAGTCCATGAGGAAGCAGAATAGGCTAAGTCCATAAGGGTACCTAACCTGAAACACCTCGGTCTAACCCGAGTATAAAATACACGAGTCAGCTAGCTAAACAAATCAGTTAAAGGGAATATACGATAACATAAGCACAAGATAAAGGTGATGTTCTTCTTAAACAAGAAGAAACAATGATAAGTATAAGCATGAGCATAAGTATGGCAAGGCTTCGGCCACATGCACGTGCAAACACTTTGAGATAATTTCTTTGACTATTTTCCTAGCGTATCGCCCCTTTCCAGAAGTGGTCCTTTGAACCATTCGATATATATATTTGTGGCAATTACCTTTCGGGAATTTAAACTCTTGGGAGTTCTATTTTGAGATTTGAGTTGCCTACACTGACATTTTTTTAGATTTTCCTTTTGGCGTTATTATTGAAATTTGCCTATTGGCGTTATTACATGAGATTTGCCTTTTGGCGTTTATTTGGGATTATATTCTCCTATGTTGGAGAGTTATATTTGATTGCCTTGTGGCATGTTTTTAAGATGGTGATTTCTTTGAGATTTCTTTGAGTTTGTCGATATGGAGGGTTTGGAATTTTTCCTTTTTAGGAGTTATATTTTCCCTAAACCATTATTGATGATTTGTGATATGCCGATGATATGAGGCTTTAATTATATTGAATACAAACTCTTCTCAAGAAATTGCGAGGACGCAACTTTGTTAAGGGGGGAGTCTGTAACAACCCTGGTTTTGGAGATTACCTGTTATAAATCATAACTACCGTTATAATTATTTACAGGTAATCTCCAAAACCAAGGTTGTTACAGTTTAAAACTTAAATAAATAAGTTATATATAAATAATAATAGAGAAATTATTTATTCTTATAGTTAATAATTAAAAAGTATAAAATTTGTATTTAGAACAAATCAACAAAAGTTAAGTTTTGTTAAAAAAAAGCTTAAATAAATAGATTTAAATATTTGTTTGAAAGGTTAAATTTTATTAAAATCACTTAATAAAGATAATAGAAGTATATTAAAGGATTTAAAAATATGTTTATAATCGTTTTATAAAAATATTCAGATTTTGTCGCATTAGTCAGTTTTACATACATTGTAAAAATAGAGATTTTGATATTAACCCTAACGATATGAGATTTTAACTTAGATAAACTTGTTTTGATTCATTTAATATAATAGGAAATAAATTTTTAAGTTTGGTTTACTTTAATGTATAGTTTAACAAAAACGTCAAATTTTGACTGTAAAATTTGTCAACAAAAACATTGTTTTCAACTGTAAGATTCGTCGCAACGTTAAATGATCATATGCACTTTGTAACTTATATAATACCACTTTACAAACTATAAAACACATATACATTTAGCATATAAGACAAAAATGTTTATATTAGTAAGTTTAAATATATATATATATAACATGATTTGACTAATTAAAATTTAATTTAAAACTTTAAAAATAACAACATTACTTATATATCATATCTCATTAATGAGATGCTTTAAAAGGATAAAGTTTATATGTTAAAGTATTAATAAACCTTAAAATGGTGACACCTCTCTTTATCTCTTACACACTCTTCCTAAAACATCATTCCATCCATTAAATGCACTTCATATCAATGCTAATCAAAGTCCAAAAGTAGACAAGGAGATTTATGTCATTAACCACTCAAACTCCACCTATAAATACAAGCCAAACTCCCTTCGTTTTTTACTTCATTCTCATTCTAAAACTACAAACTCTAGCTCTCTTCCTTCATTCCTCTTCCACCTCCTAGTTGTGCCTTACACCCTCCTAAATCTTCTACTACCCATGCCTTAACCATCCACACACGCACTCTACACGGTCGGACCCCCTCCAACAGCCCGCACCCGCCACCAAACACCCATACCCGGCCCAAATACCCACACACCCAGCCCCTACCCGCCACCAAACCCACGCACACCCCCATACCCACCTCCAAAACCCACCTACCCACCTTAAAGACCCCATGACCGAGCCCTACCCACCTACCCAAAGCCCCACACGCATTATAGCTCACGCACCCTCTAACCCTAGGTCGTACCCTCCCCTATAGCCCACGCCACCTATAAAAAAAGAAAAAAAAGAAGAGAAAGAGAAAAGAAAAGGAAAGGATATCAGGAATTCGAGACGTTCGGAAAGAGCATGCTAGTTCGCGTAAAGTTAGACGGAGTGGATATGAAGGTGAGAAATTCTCATCGCTTTATTATGTTTTGGTTATGTTATAAAAATCATGATTTTTCCAATTATATGATATGTTATATTGTTTGGACGATCCATTTTAATGTTATGACACTTATCATATTATACCCATTATTGTATACGTTAATGACATGTGATTGGTTGTATGGTTGTTATGTTAATATGGACATCAATTACTATCATTATTGATCAAGTAACCCCTTTGTTAAATAAGACCCAATTTTGGTGAAATGAGATACTTTGGAAAAATAAGTCTCTTTTTAAATGAAATTGAAATTAAAGTTAAGGTAAAATAGAATTTGAATTTAAAAGTGAAATTGGCTTTGAAATCGAAGTAAAAATCAAAAGTGAAATTGAAATTGAAAATAAAATTGAAATTGAAAATAAAATTGAAATTGAAATTGAAATTTGAGTTGAAATTAAAGATGGATTTGAAATCAAATTTCAAATTAAAGTTTTAATTTAGTTTAATTTGAAGTTAGAATTGAAATTTAATAGAAATTGGATTTAAAATTTTAATATTAAAATAATAGAAATAAAATAATATTATAATATGGAAATAATGAAAATATACTTTAAATACTTCAAATTGTAAAAATATTGATTTAAAATGATTTATAATGAATTTATAAGTAATAAAGTTCAATTTGAAGAAATTATTTCAAGTATTGGAAAATGAGTTAAACTAGGCGCGTTGCATAACGATAGTTCGCGATTTCGCGTCGAAAAGTTCAAATGAGTGTATAGAGTGAAGTTTAGCTCGGATTTCTTCGAAACAAGAAATGTCCGGTCTATTATAACCATAATTTTCAAATAGAAAAAGAAAATCAAGATTTCGTATAGTAGATTTTGAATTATGTCCAAATCAATTTTCTAGAAAAATCGCGCTTGTGCAGTTAAGTGACCGTAACGGAAAATCTTTTTAAATGGACGTTTTTTATTATGGAAAAATATGAAATAAATTTGATAAATCTATTCAAATAGTTTAAAAGAGGTTTGAAGTGGAAAATATGAATTTTCAAATATTAAAAAGTTGTTTAAATCAAATAAGCTTATAAAGTACTTTCCGCAGCACTTTTCTACTGCGTTTCTACGACTTTTTTTAAAGAAGGTTTAAACTTAACGATTTTTCCTAGAATCAATAATGAATATTTTTAAAATGAAAATTAAACGTTTAAAAGATAATTTGAAATCTTAATATTCAATTCCAAAATAAAAACTAATAACTAAGTATGCGGAAACGACTAGTACATTTGTCTCGCTTGTGAGATCTGAGAAGATAAAACAAGGTGTATAACTAAGGTTATGAATGGAGCAACCAGTGCCCTGAACTTACCTGGTCTATGTTTTCTCTTCTTAGGCGAGGGGTGGAAAAGATCGAAAGGAAAGTCCGTAAGCTCTAAAAGATTATATTAAGTTTTTCCAAAATAAAGGAGAATTACTATTTTCCAAAAGTTAAGCAATTTAAGTATAAAAAAGATTAATCTCCAAAATGAATAAATTACAGCTTGGATTGCATAGAGATAATCTTCTTATACTTGGTATTAAATTCTGAAGAAGGAACTCATCCTATTTGTGGAATTTAAAAGGTGATTTTACCGTTATTCCGTCCATAGCACTTATTGAATACGGAAACTAATGTTGAGTAAAATTAGAATGATTTCTATGATACTATTTACTCAATAATGTTTGCTAAGATTGTTTTTAGGGTTTCCAGTAAACGGTGTCTTAAATAACATTGTTTTTGACCCGCCTAAAAGTTAAGAAATTCTGAATCGATGATAAGTAAAGAAATAAGGAATGTTTTCCCAAATTAATAAGTGAATGACCTTAAAATTACTCTGAGATTAAAAAGGGATTTAACAAAAAGAATTAAAGTGAAAAGAGACTTAATAAATCCCGTAAGCTCATATTCACTTTTTATCGATAATTGGATTTCAAAGGAACCGGGGTCGGATTTGGGTGATTCCTATCCGAAAATCAGTTCGAACCAATTTACGTGTTCGAAGAATGAAGCTATTTGAAGACGGAGATATTGAGATGAATAATAACGAAGGACTACTTATTGATTAGTTGGGGATAAACTTCTGATTTACTTATTGTAGCGGTGGTCTCTTTGTTATGAAAAACCAACCTCAGAAACACAAGGGCTTCTCGCCTAGTAATGGCCAAGGAAAGTACCTTCGATTTCGTTCAGTCCCAGAACGAACTTGTATGGACGAGTGTCTGACCCGGCATTCTAATCACATTGAGTGATCTCTATAAAATGTATATCAGTTGGTGGCGGAGAAGACACCTTCTCTTAGCTAACACCTTTTCCCAAGACATACGAGCTCAGGAAGTTATATATTTGTAGAGACCAGTTATGTGAATATGGAATGGCAATGCGGCATTCAAAGTTAAAGAAGATGTGCTATGTGAAAAGGTAATCGTTGCCTCAAGCCTCATCAACCGGAAATGACCGAAACATGGTAGATGCAGCAAGGCTAAGTGGGTCATTCCCATTAGGGTATGATCATTCCCTTCTAGATATATTTCTTCCCGCCATGACGTTCAGGATGTAAATTAATGTGGTTTGTATACTAGAGCGCGCTTGGATAAAGGTTGGTAACGACAGGGGGATGACATTTTCGGTACTATCTAGTTACAAAGGCAGGTCGGTCTTGTGTTGGTAGAGAAGCTTTGTGATGGTCCCTCGGGACATCCATCTAGAGGTGTACCCATCGGAAGATAGTCCCTTCACCTGGTCATTTGTATGGAAATCCATTCTCCAATAAGAACTTGCAAGTTTATTTGTATAGCCTTAAATGATTAGGCCCAGAATTTAATAATGGTAACAATTTCGGCTAAGAATAATAAGTTTATTTGCAAATGTTTTCAAAGAATTTCATTAGAAATAATATCAAATGTTTCGTTATAAAAGTGTTTTAGTTATCACAAGGTAAAATCCGTCTGTGTTTATGCATGGGCGTGGTCTTATGAGATACTCTTTCTTTTCAAAGGATATTATTTCCAAGGCTGATATATGATACTGTCATTTATTTTTGAGTTTTCCTCATGCTGGTTTATCAAGCCTGATCTGGGTATTTTTAATAATCGGGTCAAATCCGAGTAGTTTTAGGTTTAGTTGAAGACAGTTAAAGTTTCCAAAGGAGATATTCATCTATGTATGGACGTATTCTATTATCCGCTGCTGTTTGTTTCTGTTTAATGTTTGTGAACAATTGCAAGGATAGATGTTTATAACTGTCAAAGCTGAATCTAGGTAGACTCTGATATATGTATGTTAAAATTTTACTCTGTAAAGATATTTGTTCAATATTATATGTTATTTCATTCATGTGAGATTCCATTCTGTCTATTTTTCGTTATTACCCTTGATAATCCATTCTTCAGTGCAATTTGGGTCGGACATGTGTGGTTTATTGTCGGCTCAAAGGGTACGGAATTGTGGGTCGTCACAACTGCCTTACTCAAAGCTCTCCAAGCCTTCATATAATTAATTTTAATGGACAATTGTTCTTCCATTAATAGTTGCATGGTACCGGCTGTTATGTTCATATCGGATTTTATGAACGATGAGATCTTTGAAACTAGAAAGTGGAAGTTGCTTACTTGTGAGTCGAGTTGACTGTTGGATTAACACATTTGTGTTTGCTTGGATATTTTCTTATAATCCACCAACTCCGCCTGGAATTTTTTGAAACAATAGCATGAATTCTCCAAGAACAGCTAGCATTTATGTTGCAAATGGTGGTGTATTTGGTTTTATTTGATTTTATAACTTTAAAAGACACAGCATTTAGAATTGACCATTCGCTCAACTGTTGTAATAATTTTGCTTTCGTCTAGAAAAACATACCAACTTTAAATCCACTTTTAACTTTGACAGTTGAAAATAACTCATTGTTGAATTGAAGATTTGCAATAATTGGCCTAGTCATTATCTGTGCGTTGCATGGATCATCATCTACATCCATTTCCACCTATCACTACCTTCAGGATTTTTTCTTCAACCACAAAATCATAGTTTAGGACATCATTATTCACTTGCGTACTATCAGTCAAGGACCTGTTATTCTCCAGCATATTCAGTGCATCCATATATATTAATAGAGTGATCAACAAGTACATCTTCAACTAGATCCATGTCCATTTTCCATATCAACATGTGCTTCGTTTGCTGTTATGTCAATATGATCTACTTCTACATTAGATTGTGTAGCAATATCATGTGCGGGAAGTCTATAATTTACAAATAGGTTTGATTTTAATCTACAAATCAAAACTAAGACCTAACAAAATTAAAATATACTAAACAAATACCTCCGACTCATATGATATAACTCATATGGAGTAGAACACATAGAAGGAGACATATGAAAATTTGATGGTCCAGCACTACTTTGCGGTGTTAGTCAATGTGGAATATAACTGTATATAGAACAACACAACTTACAACTAATGCATAGCGTACATTAAAATTCTAAAATTATGTTTCATTTTCTAAGCATATGTGTAAAGTTACTTGACTTGGATAAGGATAGTTATAATGAACAACTTATAGATAACTCATACACGGCAGATATTCAAGAAACAATTATTGTTGACCGTACTCCGCTGTCATAGGTGGATTACTGAAACTCGAAGATGCAATTGCATGACCAATGCTTACTGTCCCATCCATTCTAGATTAGTCTTTAGTTCCATGGTTAACTACTTGTGATGGTACGGGTTCTTCTACCCGCGTCTGTCTACTTTTTCCAACAAACAACTCTATGCATTTTGATATCGCTGAAAACATTATCTCTACATCATCATCTTCAACTATTTTAATGGATTTCAATCCTGTATCCTTTGGCCAAGTACACACTAAATCTATATCAAATTCATCGAATTTTATCTTAATCGATTTATAAATCAATTCTTTCAACTGCGATAAATTATAATCTTTAACAATTTTCGCTGGTTTATACGATCCTCCAACATATTTTACATAATTTTGTTCGTCAATAATCAATTCACCGTCAAAATAATAAATTGTTAGTACACACTTATGAGCCATTCTATATTTCAATTAATCAACAATTTTACTAATTTCACAAATGACCAAATGACATATACTCATAAAAACTCAAAAAAATGAATTAGGGTTAACAAAAACATACCTGAATAGTTCAAGCGGAAGAAGTAGTTGTTGTCTTAGCTTGAATTTAAAGTAAAAAATCCATAGTTTGGGAAGAAATTTGAGAATGGGGTATTTAGGTTTTTTTTGATTTTAAGTTTCTATAAGATAAAGTGAGAAATAAAAAAGAAGGGACAGAGGTGGTAACAGTTCCAAACATTTTGGACGGCATTTGGAATGTCGCACACTGACGACATCTCAAATGTTGCAAAATGTTCTTAAAAAAGATCGTATTGACGGCATTTGAAATGCCGCCGATACGTGTGGTGCTGATGTGGCATAAAGTGGTTTATTTTTGTAATAAGTTATAAAACTGCCTAAACTTGTAATTAGTTTTTAAAATTAAGGTAAATCAATTATTTTTTCAACAATCTTTATTAGCCCCATTTGAAATGAAATCAATGTAACAGAAGAAAAAATTAAAAAAATACATAGAAGTGTCGTTTGTACACTTTTGGTCAGCGGACCAAAAATGGCATATATTGGTCTATTCACGCTTTGCTTTGTAAAGGGGACCAAACCAAAAAAAAGAGAGAGAGAGAGAGAGAAACATAAACAATCCTTCACTCCGAAAAACTTGCTCACACCATAAACAATCCCTTCCTCCAGCTCGGAACCAGATTCGCTTGCTCTCGACCCTCGAGGAAGTATTTATTCCCATCTTTCTGAGAAACAGTTCTGGCAAGCACCTCGGCTTTAGGTCAAGGTCAACACTTCAACCCTTTAATTCGTGCAACAATAAGATTTGCGATGCAGGTCTATGGCAATCAGTATCTAGATCTATTAATATCCACCGATTCTTGCTCGCTTTTGGAGATTCAGATAAGATTGAAGTTCTTACAAATGATTTCTTTTTTGTTACATGCTGTTGTAATATGCTTTGATTTACTGCTGATAATTTTACAGTCATTTAAAATAAGATCTAGTCTTACTGTAACTGGCTTGCTTTGATTTTGAAACACTCTTTGACTAGTGAGTGGCCTATGCTAACGTGTACCTATTTTAACTACTAGCTTCATATATTTTTCTTGAGAGCGGTTATTAAGGCACAATAAACACAAAATTTGACACAACACATACTAACAATTAAATTCTACATGTTTACATGGGAAATGGAAATAAGGAAGATCTAATGGTTGAGAGTAGTGTACCTGGATAGTTTTATGTTCATAGATAATTATCTTTTTCGTTTTAGTGACTAATGGAAGTGGCTTCTTGATTGTTATTAATGTATGTCAAGGTAACATTTTCACATAACTCTACCAAATAAAATTGAAGTAGAGACTCGTAACAATAATACTAACCCAAAGTTACTATTTGTTAGCTATGTTCATTAATGAGGGTGTTATATTTCTTCCCTGTACTGATTAATATGAACAGACTGAACTATTTAGTTCTATGATGTAGTTTTATAATATTATTATATTTGTGGATAATTATGTATTTTAGATTCTACAACCGTAGTTTCTGACTAAACTTGAGGCAATATATTATCAGGATACACTGCTGAATGCGGAATGATTTATTTTTCGTACACAGAAGAAACAAAATATATGGATAAATTTAAAAAAATAAGATATCGCAGAATGACAGTTTTTTATAACTGTATAACAGTAAAAATTAATAAGAATAAGTTATAATTAAGAAGTGCCAATGGATCTAAAATTCTAGATCGTTTTCCAACTTTTACACTAGAGTAAAGAAAATACAAATTATTATATAATTTGCATATATACAACCAATGGCTATGTTTATTGAAAAGCAAAGGCATCCGTGCATCGGTATATTATAAATCAAACCGATCGAACACCGAGCTCAAGTTAGCATCCTTGATGGAGTTAGTTGTCTTTAGGATTCTCATGGCTTTGGTATTTTGATGAGCCTCTCAAATTTCTCTATAATGAATTTCTCACTCCTTCATTGCTATGTATATCAAGATATACTTCATTTGTTTATCTTTGTCAAGTTGCATACTCATCATGTTGTAAGCACTCTTATCTATCTAGTTGAAATAACCTTATATAATCTTCAATAGAAACCATTTGTGAACTAAAGCGGGATTTTAGCTTGACATTTACAGTTTTATCATCAGATGATTTAAATACTATTTATATTTTTAAATTTTAATATAAAAATACATATCTATGTTAGTAACACAAACATGACCATATCATGAACTATGTTTGAGAGAATCCAATATATTGCAAGTGTCCTTTATATTTTCATTATAGACTTTCAAACATATTTTGATAAATTAAATATGCACAACCATTCAAAAATTGCAAAGATATCGTTCCCTAAGACTAATTTTTTGCAACATTCGGCAATATCCATTGCTAAATTAGGCTGCAAAATATATTTAAGAAAAAAATGAAAATATCAAAGTGAGCATTGTATCATTTTTTTAATATTCAACTGAAGTAAAAATCTTGGATAAAATTTGTGGCAAGCAACATTCTGCAATATCCATTGCTAAATTAGGCTACAAAATATATTTAAGAAAAAAAATGAGAATATCAAACTGAGCATTGTATCATTTTTTGAATATTCAACTGAAGTAAAAATCTTGGATAAAAATTATGGCGATGTTAAGCTTACAGTTTCATTATGTTTCTCATGAAGAGATAGCAGTCATGTGCCATTTGGCCAACTTCTGATAAAATGTTTTCTGAGGTCCTGCTTAATTTGGCATTCTTTGTGCATCATAGAAAATGATGAAATATTATGCATCAGTAACTTATGATGCTAACTATATCCCAGCGTTTATTGGTATGAATTAATGTTTCAAATTATTAACTTATAAGACCAGAGATTTGTCTTTAACATTATATCTCAAGCATTTTTAGTCTTCTATGGATATCTTGTTACTTGTATACCATTTATCATTAAACATAAGTGTAACTATCCAACCTGGACAAATGAATAATAAACCTCAATGTATGTAGAGGTAAATTGTTGTTATTTCAAATATTAAATTATATAGCTATGAATAATCTTAAACATTGCAAATGGTGAGGTACCTAAGTCATGATAAGTTTAAGCTTTCCATATATATATATATATATATATATATATATTAAAAATGAGTTCACATTTCATACCATATTATGTAAAAGCTATCAGGTATCCAAATCACAGACATCAAACCGTTTGAATTCAAAGTGACAATTCAAAGTGACAAAACCATGATTTTATATGCTAATAACCAATCATGTGAACAATGAAGAGGATGCATATGTGACACCGAGACATGATTATATACTAATTAAAGTATATAAGCATTTGGACTATATTTGATATCAGTTCTGCAGGCAAAAATATATTTTATAATACTACTAACAAACAACTTGGTAAGTGTAGTTTCATTTCATTTCATTCAAAGCTTTAATAAAACATTCTTTAATATCCTCTTCTTTTTTAGTAGTTCTCATTGGAAAAAAATGTATAAATATAAATATGAACTCATTTGTATGTAAGATGAGAAACTTAGGTTTAACATGTATAAGAAAAGTACTAACATTATTCCCAAGTAATACCGTATAGCCAAATAAGTACTCAACACCACAAATCAATCTCAGTTACATTAAACGAAGTGCAGTGCATTTCACCTTGTGACCTGTAGGTAAACTAACAAAAACTATCAAAATCATGTTTGTGGAATCATTTATATTTTCAATAGGAAAGTAAGTTGGAATCAGAAATCATTAAAAATTCCATATGTAATAGGAAAATAAAGTTACGTAAAATGCTTAAAGTTGATCTGAATAAATATGCATTGGTTCATTTTGCCAATTGTAATACACACTTCATTCAGAAACAACCAAGAAACTAATAAGTGGATGATGTCAAGTAAAATTATAAAAGCATTAATCAACTAGAATCAAGAAAATTACCTACAGAAAGATACATTTTAGGTGTACACTGAAAGATGATTTGGGCCTGACCTAAAATTTGAAACTATGTAGTTAAAGCCTCGCTAATGCCTCGCAAAATCCCTGTTATAGCGCATAGCATTCTTCGACCGTTACGCTATTTTAATTTAACGCTATTAAACAGTAGATTTGCTTTACATCCCGCTATTTTCCGCTGATAGCATTCGTTTTAGCAACATTAGTATACAAAGATTGATTTGAGTAGTTTTCTTTTAAAAAAAATCAACAAATTTAGGGTAAAGACCTAATTTTAAGGCATAAATTCTCAATATAAGTTAGAAAGTATTATCGTGATCAAAATTAGTCAACATAAATTATGATATTCTTTGGTTTTGTTATATAAGATTAAACAATATTTCTATTTCCTACACAAATAATGTGAGAATTTGAATAAATCAACTTTAAACATTTGATTTTATATCCAATGAAGCTTTTTGCACATCCACTATTTTCTGCTATATCCACGCTGTAACTTTTTGCACCTCCACTGCTATAGAACCGCTAAATGCTTTAACTGCACAGATTTGAAACCAATCATGATTATTTTTTTGACACAAGTTTACTTTTAAAATGGTTAAATAATTGAAAATAAAACAAGTACTGTTAATTAATGTGAATTATTTGCTAAAAAAAATCCATACATTTTGTTGAAGAACGTACCTTTCCTTGGTTGTGAATTATTATTGCAATCCATAGGAACTGTTACCTTAACTATTATAATATAATCATTACATGGTTGTTTCTCGTTTCATTCGATAATGTTTTCCTTCCTAAAAAGTGTATTACTATAGGCACTTAGAAATTTTCTCCAGGCTCACATAACTAATGGCCACCATGTAACTTTTCTTACACACTGACTAGTACCATACATTATTTTGTTTTATTAAATAGGCACCCAATACAGTTGGGTTGTATATCATCGTACGATAGTGAACGACCGTTGAAAATCAAAAATACATGGCTGTTAATTAATGTACGGCCGTGAACGATAGTCGAAACTCAAAGATACATGACTTGGGGCCGAATGAAATAATTGAATTTGGTATTGAGAAGCATATAAAAATATTGTTATCTATTAATAATTTCTTGGTAGGCAGATGGATGGAAATAGCAACACACGTTAAAGAATAGCAGCACACGTTTAAAAATGAAGAACATTTTTTCCATCTATCCTTTAATGGTTTGACCATAACACTTCACGATTTTCCAACTTCCTATAATTAGAATTATTCAACTTCTAGTTAAGTGAAATAAATTAAAATATTGTGTTCGATTCCAACCTGTATAACAAAACTGAAAATTCCCCAAAATAATTGAAAATCGATAATCAATTTTGAATTCTAATTTTTGGAGTAAATTTAAAACCATATAATCTAAATATTACCTTCTAAAGTTAATGATGGTTCGCCAAGAAGAATAAAAGCATGCACTAAATCTATGCTTTGGATAGTAAATAACATCTATATCACCACCAGAAGTTGATTTGTAATTACAAATGCTTGCATCTGTAGATATCCACGAATTTCGTTAGCATTAATGAGAAATAGAGGATATGGTTTGGAAAAAATTGATGATTATTAAAATGCTCAAATTGGAACATTGATTCCTTCGATTAGTTAAGAAAGATGATAAGAGAAATCTTTTGTATATTACTTGAGCGATGGAAGGCTACTAGAATGATTGCGAAATTGTTTAAAATAGAAGAGAAATTAGGGGTATTTGAATGTAACCATCTTTAAAGTTTAGACAGAGGATTTCACATGATAAAGAGACGGTCTCTTAAATATGACACATGGAACCGACTTGGAGACTGGTTTCCCCTTTCCTATTTAAGTAATAGATTTCGCCCCATCCATAAGTGCCACACTGTTGAACTTAGTGCAACGTCCACCATGTCACAGTAGAAATTCTTTTTTTGGACGTTATTGCTTAAATATTCTAGGCAATTTCTAGGCTATCTAGCTGCAGGGCATTTAGCCTTAGCTTTTGCTTAATTACTTGCCACACTTGTTTGAAAAGAGATGATCAATAGTTTCATCGTCTACAATGCATAACTTACATAAAGTAGAGTATGTGCTAGACCAATTTTTGATTCTGTTTGTAGTATTCAGTCTGTTTAAGTATGCGAGATATTATGGTAAAGTTTTGGATGCATTCACTTGATTCCTTATGCAATAACTTGCATTTTGAACGGGTTCATGTACTCTTATACTACTGCGAACAGATTTTAAACTTAGTTCCTTATTATGGTAAAGTTTTCACCACCAAAATTCCTCGAAAAGTTGTTATAAATTTTAACTGACGTTATTTGTTGCATACAGAAAGGGGTAAATTGAGGTTGTTGGAGCTCCAATTTGCATTGTCAATTAAAGCAGACACCTCTTTATTTGCACCTTATATATGTTTAAGTTGATGCCATCCTAAAATATTGATCAGCGACTCCATTTATCCATGGGTCAAATCATATGCTAGTGTCAGCCCCATTAGCTATTTTCCTCTTAGTCAATCCTTACCACATTCTTCTAGTCATTAGAATCATTTTCCATGTATAAGAACAGTCAGTATCTTCTTGCATTACCCAAAAAAATTTCATACCACAACATCTTTGATGTATCCATGTGCCCATGTGCTTCTCCTCTCCACATACTTCCATAATAGTTTGATTGCTAAAGCATTTTCAATGTCTTGCAAACATCTCAATCCCATACCTCCCTCTTCCTTCGGTTTACAAACCGTGTTCCAACTTACAAGATATTTCCTTCCCTGCCACAAAAATTTTGCGCAAATACTATCAACTTGATTCGCCACATTCATCGTCATTTGACAGATTTGCATCCAGAAGAATGTTAAGAGTGTATAATCGTTTTAATACTAAATTACTAAATGATTTACATGTATTATTTGAATTTATTGGACATTTAACATGATTATCATCATAAAAGCATCCTATAAATATCGAGACAAAATTTTCACAAACGAAGAAATTTGAATTAGATAACTCATATAACCTTTTATTCAATGAACACTTTACGTATACATCTATGATTAACTTATCATATTTAAGTTCAGATTTGAACAAAAAAAGCCAAATGAAGACACGTGCACCAATCACAATCTCTATATTTGTAGCATTTATTATTATTATTATATATATATATGTGTTGTAAGATATTACTTCTATTACCCAAATATATACTATACTACTTTAATTTGCTAATCGCAACTTAAATCTTATTCAAAGTAGACAATATATCGGAAAAAACATAAACCCCACAAATAATATTGAAAGTCAAATTAAAAATGATGCTAACAAGGAGAAGGAAGCTCGCTGCAGATGAAAGAATTAACAAAAAAAAGATGGGAAGTGGTTGAATTCTAGTTAAAAGGATTTTAGGAAATTAAACGCTTTTACAAATATTATAGGAACTTTTATCGAATATGAAGAGAAATAACAATGAACTAAATAGAGAGGCGAAGATGAATCGTTACAAAAATAAGATAGAGGAACTGAAGATGAAAAAGCTTGACGATAAACTCAATTTTAATAGTATAATATAGATACCACATTGGATTTATCATCGATTGTTACCTGTAGACTAGAAATTTTTCTTGATTTTTTTAAGAATATGTTTATCATGGTGATATTTTATTAATATGTAAATTGTCATTGCCTTCTACCATAAATATGTATATATGTACTTACATAGTCAAGATCAAAATTTAAAATATTTTAAGAAAGATATGGTAGAAAAAATTACTTTATTATCATAAAAATAAAATAAAATACCACGATGGGAAAAGAAGAAAAGATGTAGAAATGTAATCATAAAACATTTGAGAATTAGATTGTGGGTAGAAAAATAAAAAATCAATGGAAAATAGTTAAGAGAATAATTACAAGGATGTTGGAGTAGATTTGCTTCATCGAGGAAGAATGTGCTTAGCAACCTCATTATAAACTGAAGGAAATGAATCAAAGATCGTCTCCATAGGAGGATAGATGATGGGGGTTCATGACATTATTTTCATCGTAGTAATCATAAAATCATAGTGGTCATTGAAATTCACTTACCTGCAAAAATGTTACATCACATCGACATCGTTGAACTTGATTTCTATCAAAAGTAATACAGAAATGCAAAAAGGAAAAAAGATTGCTAGCCGAGTTGGAGGAAATTAAGCGAATTGTATAATTAATAAAATTATAATTTGGATAGCAAAATTGCCTAATATGCATCATTGTGAATCCATGCATAGATCAAAGGCATGGAGGTGAAGAAGCAAATGTCATATTATATTGAACTTTGTATTTGCTAATTTATGTACTAATACCTTAAAAGTGAAATTATATAAAGGATCAAATGTAAAACTATTGAAAGCGTCAAGGGGCCCCTATTTGGAGTAAGAACAAATTAAGAAAAATAAAATAATAGAATAGAAGGTAACATGGTTGGCGCAATTTGTTGATGCTCCGAATTGCGAGACCAAAGGTCACGAGTTCGAACTTCAAAACTGACAATCCAGTACCCGGAGTATGTGTTTGACAAACACATTCTTCCTTAAGTTTACAACTTGGTTCTATAGCTAATTCAAAAAAATTAAAATTGAAATAGAATAGGCTAATAAAAGATCACTAATGTAATGTATAGTGAACCATAAATTGATAAAGGATTACTACTGAAATTTTGTACATGCCGACTCCTTTTTACTCCTTGCAACCTCTCAAATCCTAGTTATACTCTCCCCAAATATCAAGCGTCAGTAAAACCCCAACCTCTTATTTTATGTATCTAATTGTCTATCGTGCTCTAGAATTCAAATCCATGATAGAAGAATGCTTGTCCCATAGAAAAGACAAATTCGAATGTCGAACTTTTGGATTCAGTTCCCATGGATCGACTTCTCTATGAGTTATCTTGGGTTACGGTCTATTCTTTTCTAGTGTTTTAGCTGTTTTTTTAATATTATTCGCACTTCTCTCCTGAACTTGGGTTGATTGGATTTGTAGGTCCGTCGAGATTAACATTTTCAGAAGTGTAAACGACTACAATTTTTTTGTTATAATTAACGAAGAGGAACCCAAGGATGAGTAGGGTTCCATATTGTCTTTTTTTAGTATTTTTTGTTCTCTTTCATGGAAAAATAAGCTTGCTTAAGAGAATAACATGTTCCCTAATGGGAAAATTGATGATGATTAAATTTAAAAATTAGCATTTCTCATTACATAGTTGGGTCTGAGTTTTTAAGGACATTAATGCTCGTTTCCGAAGAGCAGTTACCATCTTAACAAGGTTAATAATATAGTCTTAACAAGTTTAACAAGGGGTCCCATTTTAATTGTTTATTAGAAAGCGATTGGTGAAGGATTCAACTCTTGATTTTGAGTTTATTTGCAATGGGGCTTGAGGTTTATTGAACTACATTTTACTCTAAATTTACAGTGTTGATTCGTATTACAACTTAGGTTGAATGTTGATTTGTTTGTTTACAAATAAAAAAGCATGCTTCTTTAACGTTTACAGTGTATCATAAGAACATGGAAAATCAATCCGAGTTAAGTTATGATCATTTTCTTCATATGTAGAATAACTCAAAAGGAAATTGGAAAATTCTACATATTTGATAACATAAACTAAATCATTGTTTCATTATGTAAAATCATGTAATAGTATTTTGGTGCTTGTACATTTTTTTATCACTCTTTGCTATTTGTGAAATAGTACACGATCCTTCGTACTACGAGTGTTGGGGCATGAAAATCCAATTTCTTTTTACCTGGTTCTATTTATGAAACTATAATTTAATTTTATGTTATTCAAAATGTTGAAATATTTGTGTATACGTAACATGAGTGGGAGATGGACTCGGAGATGGAGGGACTAATATTTGTGCCTATAAGTAAAACTACTTTTTTAAGGTAGAAACAACTATGAAAATCTCTTGTTTAGTGGGGCCACTATCATTATATTTTTAATTATTAAGTTAATATTATAATTAGTGTTTCTAATTCTTAGTCTCATCTACATAAATATCTTCATCTGTAATGCTAATTACCTTCCTTTTTAATCACTATGTCCATCAACTATATTGTCTTATACTTCAATAGCTATGTCATATTATGCTTTAGGTTGAGTTATGGGTTGTTACTTGGTAGTGTAGGCATAACTCAATAAATGTTGGAACTTTTAGTGTCATACTAATTTACTTGGCTATTAATAAACCTTCTTAGAATGACACTCTTAGATATATGTGATTTATTAGAGGAAATGACAAACTTTCTCCATTGATTGATTTCAATTTATTGTTCCGATATTCTTGCTTACTTTCCTTTTGTTTTTAAGTAATAACTAAAAAGGTTATGTTAATATGCTGAGATGTAGTGAATCCTAACATACATAGATTAACTGATAGAAATCAATTTCCTGCCGATTGTCTTCAACGTCCCATAATATATATGGTTACAAGAGTAAAGATAGGCTACAAATTAGCCAACTGATTTGCTAAAACAAAGGTAACTAAATAAATACTAACCAAATAAAGATATATAAAGTATCACGGAATAAATGCAAGAAATATTCTAACGCCTAGAATATATGTAAAATATATTCTATCACACCCCCTCAGTCGAAGTGGGAGGTTCTCGTATGCTTAGACTGTCCCTGAAATCATTAAATAATACGCACAGAAGCCCTTTTGTAAAAATATCAGCAATTTGGTAGCGGGACGGTACATGAAGCACACGCAC
Organism: Allium fistulosum; assembly: GCA_030737815.1. NCBI lineage: Eukaryota > Viridiplantae > Streptophyta > Magnoliopsida > Asparagales > Amaryllidaceae > Allium > Allium fistulosum. Next base: position 95,990,407 of record CM060905.1, read on the forward strand.
TTCTCCACGAGCTACTTTCTCACGGACGAAATGAATATCTATCTCAATGTGTTTAGTGCGTTGATGCTGAACAGGATTGCCGGATAAGTATATAGCACTCATATTGTCACAATAAACTAAAGTAGCCTTTTGAATAGGACAATGCAACTCTAGAAGCAAATTTCTGATCCAGCACGAATCAGAAACAACATTAGCAACACCCATGTACTCTGCCTCAGCACTACTACGGGAAAGAGTAGGTTGCCATTTCGAAGACCAAGAAATCAAATTATCTCTGAGGAATACACAATAACCAGAGGTAGAATGACGGGTGTCAGGACAACCACCCCAATCTGCATCTGTATGTGAGATAATACGATTAATATTGGATTTGTACAAGTGGAGACCAAAAGAAAGGGTACCCTAGAGATAGCGTATGATATGCTTAAGAGCATTCATATGCTCATTAGTCGGGGCATGCATATGAAGGCAGATCTGCTGCATGGCATAGGAAATGTCTGGCCGAGTGAATGTAAGATACTGAAGAGCACCTGCAAGACTACGATACTTAGTCGGATCATCATAAGGAGTGTCTGCGGTGGCACTTAGTTTGGACTTAGTGTCAACAGGAGTAGGACATGAACTGCAGTTAGACATTCCGGCACGTTCAATAATTTTTGCAGCATATTGTGTTTGAGATAAGAAAAGACCATGGGTATGACGAGTGACAGCAATACCCAAAAAGAAACTCAGAGGACCTAGATCCTTCATAGCAAATTCAGAAGCTAAGAGAGTCATAATATACTTACGAAGACGATCAGAAGAAGCTGTAAGTATAATGTCATCCACATATAACAGAATATAAGCAATATCAGAACCATTCTTGTAGACGAATAAAGAGTGATCTGACGTACTGTGAGAGAACCCAATGGTAGCAACAAAATCAGCAAATCTTTGGTACCAAGCTCGAGGAGCCTGTTTTAATCCGTACAAAGATTTCTTCAAAAGGCAAACATGATCCGGATAATTTTTGTTACGAAAACCCATGGGTTGATGCATATAAACTGCTTCATTGAGATGACCATGCAAGAAAGCATTCTTGACGTCCATTTGATGAATGAACCAAGATTTAGAAAGAGCAATGCTGAGAACCGCATTAATGGTGGCCGGTTTAATCACGGGGCTAAACGTTTCATCACAATCAACGCCCTGCTGCTGTGTATTCCCATCACCTACAAGACGAGCTTTATAACGCTCAAAAGAACCGTCAAATTTATGTTTATGACGAAAAATCCACATAGACCGAATAACATTAACATTAGGTGGCCTAGGCACTAATTCCCAAGTCTTATTGTCAATTAAAGCATTAAATTCATCCAACATTGCACTTTTCCAATTATGGTCACTAAGCGCACTAACAGGATTTTTCGGAACAGGAGAAATATCTGTAGTGGTGGTAGTGTGGTAATTGGAAGAGTATTTGGGGTTGGGTTTAAAAATGCCATTTGATGCACGAGTGGTCAAGCGGGTTGAAATGGGGTTGGGATGCCTAGGGGTGGTGTGAGGAATGGTCAAAGTGGGGGAGCTCATAGACGGGGTTGGGCAGTGGGGAAGAGAGGATGGGCCAGAGGAGGAGATAGGACTACAGGAGGTAGTGTCATCCAAAAGATGAAGAGGTAGAATGGGCCGTTGTTGCATCTGGTCCAAAAGAATAGAGGACCGAGTGTGGGCAGCAGTGGGAGGTGTGGAATCTGGGCCTGTTTGAGACTGCGGCCCAGATTGAGGAAGAGAGGACGAGTCGTTGGGCTGCGTTCTTAGGTCAAGCTACATATTTTTGGTATGGTATTTTGAGATAAATGATGTATTAATTGAGGATTAATATTGTCACTCAAAAAATCATAATTCGAAGGTTTTGTTTTGTGGAGTTTGGAGAATGGAAATTTTGTTTCAACAAAACGAACATGACGACAAATTATGATTTTACCACTAGAGATGTCATAGCATTTGGAGCCACGATGATTAGGAGCTGGACCTAAATAAGCACAAGGAGTCAACCTTTCTTGTAATTTATGAATAGTAGAAGAGGGGAATAATGGGAAACATAAGCAACCAAAAACACGCAAACCCGAATAATCCGGATCACTTTGATAGAGGATTTGAGTGGGAGATTGGTAATTCAATACCTTGGAAGGAAGGATATTGAGAAGATATGTAGCCATGGAGAGAGCATGATGCCAAAAGGAGAGTGGCATAGATGCATGAGCAAGAATAGTCCGGATGATATTATTTATGGATTTTATGTGTCTTTCGGCCTTCCCGTTTTGAGGAGATGTATAAGGACATGAGAGACGGAAAAGCATGCCATGTTGCTCAAAAAAATCCTTAAAAGTGCCATTAATGTATTTTGTACCATTGTCACACTAAAAAGTCTTAATATTACGTTCAAATTGTGTCTTGACTAAAGCATGAAACGCTAAGAAAAGTTGTTTGACCTGAGATTTGTTTTGCAATAGGAAAAGTCCACAAAAATTTGCTATAGTCATTAAGAAAAAGAACATAATAACAATGGCCGGAAGTACTAAAAATAGGAGAAGTCCAAAGATCACTATGAATAATATCAAATGGAAGAAAAGTATATGACACTGAATCATAAAAAGGTAGCTTAGAATGTTTCCCAAGAGGACAAGAAGAACAAAAGGTTTTACAAGCCTTATTACAATCAACAAACTTTTTACTACAAAGAGACTTAAGAATAGCATCGCCAGGATGACCTAAACGATTGTGCAAAATATCCGGAGGCAAAGCAGTAAAAGCAGAATGATTGTTGGAAGAAATGGCTTGAGAGTTGGAGAAAAGTGGATATAAGCCCTCGGTGCTATCACATCTCATTAGTTTGTTCCCCATCTGTAAATCATTAATAAAGAGACCAAAAGGGTCAAAAGAGATAGAAACCATATTATCTGTGGTAAATTTACGAACAGAGACCAGATTTTTAATGAGCATGGGAGCATGTAACACATTGTTTAGGGTAAATGGTGGATAAGGTGGAGGCAATGTAGTGCGACCGTGACCAATAATTGGAATTAAATGACCACTACCAACAACAATGTTATGATGCTTATTGCTTGAATTGAAATAAGAAGAGAGAATACCTGCATCCGCCGTCATGTGAGATGTAGCACCGGTATCCATGTAGTAGTTCCTATCTTGTTGAGAGAACGAAAGAGCATGCATAGCGACCTCAATATCAGCGGGCATGTAGTTAGAAGCAGGAGGAGCAACGACATTGAAAGATTGAGGTCTGGACCCAAGTAAGCCTGACCCAGAAGAGGAAGGACGTTGGGCCGCTGGATTGGGCCTTGGTTGCCAAGAGTATATGGGAAATGGGCAAGGAGGAATAGTCCACCCTCCCCAACCAGGCTGCCACATCTGCTGCCACTGTGGCGGTGGAGCCTGCTGACGTGGCTTCCACTGGTGCTGCTGATATGGCGGCTGACTAGGACTGGACCCATTAGTACTTTGGTGGGCCTTTTTCTTCCCATTGTTTTTTGAATTGTTCCTCCCTTTGTTATTGTTGTTGCGCTTGTTGCGCTTATTGCTTGCAGATGAATCAGTGGCAACCATGGCAGCTCCACCGGACCGACTCCCAGAACCACCAGTTTCACGAGCTTGACAAGCCTTGATAGTACGCTCGGCCATTTTCAACCTTGAATGACAACTCTCAAAGGATGGCAAAGGCTCTTGATTTTGTATATAGTCCACCGTACCACCATACGCCTCTGGTAAGGACCCGGTGAGACGTAAAACCAGACGACCATTTGTCACCGGAGCTTCAACATAAGCCAACCTGCCCGCCAGAGATTGTAAATAATTACAATAATTGTCGATCGAGTTGAAAGCCTCAAAAGCAGCGTTCGTAAAGCCCTCCTCGAGATGGGTAGCCCGAGAGGCTTTATTGTCCTGAAAAAGAGCTTCAAGACGGTTCCATGCCCCATATGTCGTGTCATTACGTCTGAGGATAGCGAGGAGAAGATCGGAAGAAATGGTGCTGTAAATTCAATGCAAGATAACGACATCCAAACGCCTCCACAGAACCGGATCAGCGGACTTAGCCTAGGCATAGGCAGCCAGAGCCTTCTCCTCCGTTGGTGGAACTAAGTGATCGTAAAGATCATGAACCTTAGCAAGATTGGTAAACAGAGTAGCCCAAGAATGATACATGGCTTGCTCATTGTCTAATGTTACAGGAATAAGAGATTTAACATTAGTGATGGTGAGTGCGGGATGAAACTTGGACGAGTCTGCCATGGAAAAGAATTAAAGATAGAAGAGGAAGAATGGAGAAGAAGATAGGTGAGGCTAGGGTAAGGAGAATAGGATCGTAAGAGGCTCTGATACCATGATAGAAATCAATTTCCTGCCGATTGTCTTCAACGTCCCATAATATATATGGTTACAAGAGTAAAGATAGGCTACAAATTAGCCAACTGATTTGCTAAAACAAAGGTAACTAAATAAATACTAACCAAATAAAGATATATACAGTATCAGGGAATAAATGCAATAAATATTCTAATGCCTAGAATATATGTAAAATATATTCTATCATTAACAAAATAAAAAGGTACAAAATAACATTGTAATTTCAGTAAATAAAAGTAAAGACATAAATCACAAGGGTAGTCTTTGAGAAATGGTAAATAGTGCGACACAAATAAAAAACCGATAATATACTAGAGAATTGTTAAAGGGAGAATCCATTTTGATTAGGAGAACAAAAAAACTTTTTCTCAATTAAAATTTTTGGTTAAGGGAAGAATCAAGTATCAATTCTTTCCTTAATAAAATCGGACTGAAATTACTAAATTACTAAATGGTGTTCATGTATTATTTGAATTTCTGTCGGATGTTTAACATGATGATTATCATCATAAAAGTATCCTCTAAATATCGAGACAAAGAATTTTCACAAATAAAGACAATTGAATTAGACAACTCATATAACTTTTCTATTCAATGAATACTTTACGTATACATATGTGTTTAACTTATCATATTTAAGTTTACATTACAAAAAAAGCCAATGAAGACATGTGCAACAATCTATGTATATTTGAAGCTTTTATTATTATTAAATATGTTGTGAACTATTACTTCTATTACCTAAATATATATTCTGCTACTTTAATTTGCTAACCTCAACTTCAATCTTATTTGAAGTAGGCAATATATGGGAAAAAACATAAGCACTACAAATGATATGGAAAATAAAATTAAAAACGATGCTATTAAGGAGAAGGAAGCTCATCGCATGTAACTTGATGAAAAAATTAGCAACAATAAAAGAATGGAAGTGGATGAATTCTAGTCAAGCATTTTAGGAAATTAAGTGTTTTTACAAATAGCATAGCTATTTTTACCCGGGAGTGAGAGATAAGAGAAATAACAATGAACTAAATAGAGGGGAAGATGAATCGATAAAAATAGAAAGGAAGATAGGAACCGAAGATGAAGCACTAACAATAATCTTGAGGAGAAAAATCGTGTCTAAAAATAGAAATAAAGAGAACAACAACGAATTACAACAAGGCATGACACATCTAATAAGGGGAGCATAATTACTAGGGAATTACGGTGGAAGCTTGATGGTAAACTCAATTTTAATATTATAGTTTATATACCACATTAGATTTCCTCTATACTAGAAATTTTTTTCTTGATTTTTTAAGAATAAGTTTATCATGATGGTATTTTATTAATCTGTTAATTGCCATTGCCTACTACCATAAATATGTATGGATGTACTTACGTAGTCGAGATCTAATTTTAAGAAAGATATAGTAGAAAAAATCTACTTTATTATCATAAAAATAAAATAAAATACTACGATTGGAAGAGAAGAAAAGATGTGGAAATGGAATCATAAAACATTAGAGAATTAGATTGTGGGCTGGAAAATAAAAAATCAGGGCAAAGTATTTGAGGAAAAAATTACAAGGATGTTGGAGTATATTTGCTTCAATGAGGAAGAGTGAGCCTAGTAACCCCATTATAAACTAAAGTAAACGAAGATCATCTCCATAGGAGGATAGACGATGGTGGTTCATGATATTATTTCCCTCATAGTAATCATAAAATCATAGTGGTCATTGAAATTCACCATCACCTACCTGCAAAAAGTTACATCTATATCGACATCATCAAACTTGATTTCAATCAAAAATAATATAGGCAAAATAGGGAAAAGAATCGCTAGCCAGGTTGAAGGAAATTAAAGCGAATTGTATAATTAATAAAATTATAATTTGGATAGCAAAATTACCTAACATGCATCATTGTGAATCTATGCATAAATCAAAGACATGGAGGGAAGACGCAAAAGTCATATTATATTGAAAGTTGTATTTCTAATTTATGTACAAATACATTGAAAGTGAAATTATATAATTGATCAAATGTAAAACTATATTGAAAACATCGACAGGCCCCTATTTGGAGCAAGAATAAGTCAAGTATAATAAAATAATAGAATATGTGGCAACTAGGTTGGCACACTTAGTTGATGGTCCGAACTGCGAGATCAAAGGCCACAAGTTCGAACTTCAAAAATAACAACCGAGTAATCGGAGTGTGTTTGGCAAACACATTACCAAGTAGATAATTCAATAAAATAAAAATAATAGAACATGGTAATAGAGGATCGCCAATGTAACGTATAGTGAACTATAAATTGATAAAGGATCACTAGTGAAATTTTGTACATTTCGGCTCCTTTTTACTCCCTGCAACCTCTCAAACCCTAATTATACTCTCCCTAAATATCAAGCTTCTGTAAAAATCCAACCCTTGATTTTCTGTATCAAAATGTCTATCCATGCTATGGAATTCAAATCCTTAATAGAAGAATGTTTGCCCCATTAGAAGGCCGTGAACTCGAATTTCGAACTCGTGGATCCTGTTCCCATGGATCGACTCCTTTTGAGAGCTATCTTGGGTTATTTAGTGTTTTAACTGTTTTTTGTAATACCATCCACACTTATCTCCTGAATATGGGTTCGTTAGGTTTATAGGTCCACCGAGATTAACCTTTTCAGAAGTGTAAATTGGCTATAAATTTTTTGTTATAATTAACGAACAAGAACCCAAGGACGAGTAGGGTTCTATGTTGCCTTTTTTGGCCTCTTTCATGAAAAATAAGCCTTCTTAGAAGAATAACATGTTCCTTAATAGTAAAATTGATGATGGTTAAATTTGGAAAACTGTCTTTTCTCATTACATAGTTTGGTCTATGTTTTTAATAACATTAATGAGCATTTTCGAAGAGAAGTATAGTCTTAACATGGTTAACAATATAGTCATAACAAGGTTAAGTTATAGTCTTAACAAGGTTAACAAGGGTCCTATTTTGATTGTTTATTAGGTAGCGCCGTTGGTAAAAATTCAACGCTTGATTTTGATTTTATTTGTAATGGGGTTTGAGGTTTTTTGAACTACTCTGAATTTATAGTGCTGATTCGTATTACAGCATAGGTTGACTGTTGATTTGTTTGTGTAAAAATAAAAAAGCATGCTCCTTCAATGTTCACAGTGTATTATAAGAACTTGGAAAGTCAATCCGAGTTAAGTTTGATCATTCTTTCATATGTAGAATAACTCAAAAAGAAAATGGGAAATTCAACATTTTTGATAACATAAACAAAATCATAGTTTCATTGCATAGAATCAAGCAATAATATTTGGGCACTTGTACATTTTTCTTCACTCTTTGCTTGTTGTGAAATAGTACACAATCCTTCTACTTTGAGCGTTAGGGCATGAAAACCCAATTTCTTTTTACCTGGTTCTATTTGTGAAACTATAATTTAACTTTATATTATTCAAAGTGTTGAAATATTTGTGCACACATAACATGAAAGGGAGAGAGGGAGGGAGAGTGATGGACTAATATTTATGCCTATAAGTAAAACTACATTTTTAAGTCATGACTATGAAAATCTCTTGTTCGGTTGGGCCACTATCATTGCATTTTTAATCACTAAGTTAACATTATAATTAGTTTTTTAATCCCTAGCCTCATCTACATAAATATCTTTATCTGCAATGCTAATCATCGTCCATTTCAACTCCATCAACTATAGTATCTTATACTTCAATAGCTATGTCATATTATGCTTTAGGTTGAGTTATGGGTTAATACTTGGTAGTATATGCGTAAGTCAATGGATGTTGGAGATTTTGGTTTCATTCTAATTTACTTGGCTATTAATAAACCTTCTTAAAATGGCATACTATCAGATAAATGCGATTCATTAGAGTAAATGACAAACTTTATACAATGATTAATTTCAATTTATTGTTTCGATATTTTTGCTTTCCTTTTGTTTTTAATTAATAACTAAAAAAGTTGTGTTAATATGTTGAGATGTAGTGAATGCTAACATACAAAGATTAACACAATGAAATGGTACAAAATGACAATGTAATTTCAACAACTAAAAATAAAGGCATAAATCATAGAAATGATTGGATAGCCTTTGAGAAATGGTAAATAGCGGGAAGCAAATAAAAAAAATATTGGAGAATTGTTAAAGGGAGAATCCATTTCAATAAGAGGAATAAAAAACATTTTCTCGATTAAATTTTTGGCTAAGGGAAAGAAAGCAATAATATATTGGAGAATTGTTAAAAGGGAGAATCCATTTCGATAAAGGAGAATAATAAAAAAAAATCTTGATTAAATTTTTGGTTAAGGGAAGAATCAAGTATCATTTCTTCCCTTATAAAATCAGATTGAAATAACTAAATTACTAAATGATGTTCATGTATTATTTTAATTTGTCGAACATTTAACATGATGATAATCATCATAAAAGAATCCTGTAAATATCAGGACAAAGAATTTTCACAAATAAGACGATCGAATTAGATAACTCATATAACTTTTCTATTCAATGAATAATTTACGTATACATATGTAGTTAACTCATCATATTAAGTTTACATATGAACAGAAAAAGCCAAATGAAGACATGTGCAACAATTACAGTATATTTGAAGGTTTTTTATTATTAAATATATATCGTGAACTATTACTTCTTTTACCTAAATATAAATTGTACCACTGTAATTTGCTAACCTTAACTCCAATCTTATTCGAAGTAGGCAATATATGGGAAAAACATAAACCTTACAAATAATATGGAAAATCAAATTAAAGACGATGCTAATAGTGAGAAGGAAGCTCACTGCATATAACTTGATGAGAGAATTAACAACGAAAACATAATGGAAATGGTCGAATTCTAGTCGAAAGCACTTTAGGAAATTAAATGCTTTTACAAATAGCATAGGTATTTTTATCGGAGGAGAGATACGAAGAGAAATAACAATGGACTAAATAGAGAGGCGAAGATAAATCGACAGAAATAGAAAGGAAGACAGAGGAACTGAAGATGAAGCGGTAACAATAACCCAGATGAGAAAATAATTGATTTTATAATTAGAAATAAAAGAGAACCGCGGTGAAATACAATTAGGCATGACACTTCTAATAAGGGAAGCATGATTACTAGCGAATTAAGGCAAAAGCTTGATGGTAAACTCAATTTTAATAGTATAATTTAGATACCACAGTAGATTCCTTATCGATAGTTATCCTCTATATTGGGAATTTTCCTTGATTTTTTTTAGAATAAGTTTATCATGATGGTATTTTACTACTCTTTAAATTTTCATTGCCCCTACTACAAATATGTATGGATGTACTCACATAGTCGGGATCTAAGTTTAAAATATTTTAAGAAAGATACAAGAAAAATTACGTTATAATCAAAGAAGTAAAATAAAATACGACAATTGGAAAAAAAGAGGTAGAAAGGAAATCATAAAACATTAGAGGATTAGATTATGAGGAGGAAAATAAAAAATCTGGGGAAAGTAGTTTGGGGAAAAATTACAAGGATATTGAAGTAGATTTGTGTCAATGAGGAAGAATGAGCTCATCAACCCCATTATACACTGAAGGAAATGAAGATCGTCTCCATGATATTATTTTAATGGTCATTGAAATTCATCATCAACTACCTGCAAAAAAGTTACATATGTATGAACATCATCGAACTTGATTTCAATGCAAATAACAAAGTAACATAAAAAAGGAAAAAAGATCGCTAGCTGGGTTGAAGGAAATTAAAGTGAATCGTATAATTAATAAAATTATAATTTGAATAGCAAAATTACCTAACATGCATCGTTGTGAATCCATGCATAGATCAAAGGCATGGAGGTGAAGAAAAAAATGTCATATTACATTGGAGAAACAAATGTCATATTATACAAAGGATCAAATGTAAAACTGTATTGAAAGCGTCGAGAGGGCCCTATTCAGAGCGAGAATAAATTAAGTATAATAAAATAATAAAATAGGAGGAAACATAGTTGGCACAATTGGTTGATAGTCCGAACCACGAGATCAAAGGTCACGAGTTCGAACTTCAAAACTGACAATCCAGTACCCAAGGTATGTGTTTGAAAAACACATTCTTCCTTCACTTTACAAGCGTAACTTGGTTCCTTAGGTAATTCAAAAAAAGTGGAAATAAAAATAGAATAGGTTAATAAAGGACCACTAATGTAATGTATAATGAACTATAAATTAATAAAGGATCAATAATGAAATTTTGTAAATTTCGGCTCCTTTTTACTCCTAGCAATCTCTCAAATCCTAATTATACTCTCCCCAAATATCAAGCTTTTGTAAACCCCAACCCTTGATTTTTTGTATCAAAATGTCTATCCATGCTTTGGAATTCAAATCCTTAATATAAGAGCGCTTGACCAATTGGAAAGTCGTGAACACGAATTTAGAACTCTTGGATCCAGTTTCGATGGATCGTCCTTTAACGGCTGTCTTGGGTTAAAGTTAGCTTTTTTCTAGTGTTTTAGCTGTTTTTTCAAATATCATTCGCACTTATCTGCTGAATTTGGATTGGTTGGGTTTATAGTTCCGTCAAGATTAACCTTTTCAGAAGCATATATTGCTACATAATTATTATTTTTTATAATTAACGAAGAGGAACCAAGGACAAGTAGGGTTCCATGTTGTCTTTTATTATTATTTTTGTGGTCTCTTTCATGAAAAATAAGCTTGCTTAGGAGAATAACATATTCCTTTTGAGAAAATTGATGGTGGTTTAATTTTGAAAACTAGCATTTCTCACCGCATTACACAGTTGGGTCTGAGTTTTTAAAGACATTAACGAGCATTTTCGAAGAGCAGTTATAGTTTTAACAAGGTTAACAATGTAGTCTTAAAAAGGTTGACAAGGGATCCTATTTTAATTGTTTATTAGATAGCGGTTGGTAAAGAATTCAACGGGGTTTAAGATGTTTTTGAACTATTCTAAATTTACAGTGTTGATTCGTATTGCAACTTTGGCTGAATGTTGATTTGTTTGTGTAAAATTAAAAAAGCATGCTTCTTTAACGTTCATAGTGTATTATAAGAACCTGGAAAGTCAATCCGAGTTAAGTTTGATCATTCTTTCATATATATAGAATAACTAAAAAAGGGAAATTCTACATTTTTGATAACATAAACTAAATCATAGTTTCATTGCATTGAGCCAGGCAATAATATTTGGGTACTTTTACATTTTTCATCACTCTTTGCTGGTTGTGAAATAGTACACAATCCTTCGTACTTTGAGTGTTGGGGCATGAAACCCCAATTTCTTTTTACCTGGTTTTATTCATAAAACTATAATTCAACTTTATGTTATCTAAAGTGCTGAAATAATTATGTATACGTAACATGAGAGGGAGAGGGAGAGGGAGAGGGAGAGATTAATATTTATGCCTATAAGTAAAACTACTGATTTTAGGCAAACACGACTATGAAGATCTCTTGTTCAGCAAGGCCGCTATAGTTATATTTTAATCATTAAGTTAATGTTATAATCGATTTTTTTAATTCCTAGCCTCATCCACATAAATATCTTCATCTGCAACACGAATTACCTTCCATTTCAATTACTATCTCCATCAACTGTAGTATCTCATCTTTCAATAGCTATGTCATATTATGCTTTAGGTTAAGTTATGGGTTAGCACTTGGTAGTGTACGCATAACTCGATAAGTGTTGGGACTTTTGGCAACATACTAATTTACTTGGCTATTATTAAACCTTCTTACAATGACATGCTATCGATAAATGCGATTCATTAGAGCAATTGATAAACTTTCTCCAATGATTGATTTCAATTTATTGTTCCAATATTATTGTTTGCTTTCCTTTCATTTTTAGTTAATAGCCAAAAAAGTTATGCTAAGATGTAGTGAATGCTAACATACAATGATTAACAAAATGAAAAGGTACAAATAACACTGTAATTTTAGCGACTAAATGTAAAGGCATAAATCATAGAGATGATCGAGTAGTCTTTGAATAACGGTAAATAGCGCGAAACAGATAAAGAAACCGATAGTATACCGGGGAATTATTAAAGAGAATCCATTTATTTTACACTTGTTTTTGGCATGTTTTTATGTATAGCTTAGGTTGAATGCTGATTTGTTTGTTTACAAATTGAAAAAAATGCTTATTCAATGTTCAAATTGTATTATCAAAACTTGGAAAATCAAATAGTGCTAAATTTGATCATTCTTTCATATGTGGAATAACTTAGAAAACAAAATGGATAATTCTACATTTTTGATAACAAAAATTAAATTAGTGTGTCATAAATGAAAACAGACAAAAATGTAATTGAATACTTGTACATTTTTTTAATCGCTCTTTGCTGACTTTGAAATAGTACACAATCCTTCTTATTGCGCGTATTGGAGCATGAAAACTCAATACACTTTTGTCCGGTTCTATTTACGAAATTATCATATTAATTTTATTATTAGAAGTGTTTAAATATTTATCTATACCTAACATGAGAGAGGGAAGAACTAATAGTTTATGCTTATAAGTAAAACTATTCTTTTAAAACAGAAATTATGTTCTGTAATTATACCAGTTGGTGTATAAATAGTTTCAATACTAAAACTGAAAGTGAGCGTGAGATTTGCAATGATAAGAACATATCTAATAATTTATTAGAATAAGGCCAATGTTATGGAAATCTCTTATTCGGTGAGGCCGCCATCCTTATCTTTTTAATCACTAAGTAGATAAAACAATTAGTGTTTTTAATCCTTAGCCTCATCTATATAACTATCTTCATTTACAACCCTAATTACCTTCTGTTCAGGTTACTATCTCTATTAACCATAGTATCTTATAGTTCAATAGCTATGTCATATTATGGTTTAGGTCGAGTTATGGGTAAGTACCATAAACACAACTCTATAAATGTTGAATTTTTTGGTATCATACTATTAATAAATTACCTTTCATGACATAACTAGGGCAAACCGATGCTGTGCAGATCAAACAACTTAAATGATGAGTTTGATTATGTCTTATAATGTTTAGCTAAGCATATAATTAGTTATCATGCTATGAATATCCATTGGCATTGATGTTAAGTGTAATGCTCCAAAAAGATGACATTTAGAACACGTTAGAAAACTCTAATGAATGATGAAGTAAGCATGTGTGTAATGCGTAACATATGTCATGTATATTTTGTGAGTTCATTTGTTATAAATTTTGACTTTAAAATTTACATATTATCATATAAACACCAAAGCATGAAATTTGAGATCTTATTGACACACTCACAGTTTTTTGGTTAACACGAAACATTCCACCAAGATTGAGCTTGTTTTCTCATCAAAATAAGTTTTTACCTGTAACTACTTAAACACTATATAACTCTAATTTCAGACCACAATGGTCATATCTTGTACTTTATTATTCACTGAATAAGCTGATTGTTACTGCCAAAATTTCACATGTTACTTCATCCAATAAGACAATCATTTATACTAAAAATTTAGTTTGTAAGATTAAGACATATGCATATAAAATTAGGAAAACATGACATAAATTTTTTTATTAATCCAGGACCGATGGAAATTAACAATCAGTGAGCGAATGATGAAAAACTTCTTTATCTTTAATGTAGCTCAATATAATCCAAGTAAAATCCAACAAATACCGATTGGAATGAGCATGCCAAAGATGTCATATAAGATATCAATTATGAGCTAATTGATCTTCATCAGAAAGCCTTTAACCAAAATTGATTTGAATGGAATGGTATTGGTTTAGGATAATACATTAAGTTGATACCGATGTAAAGAATCATTGTAAAGTAAATTACTTGTAATAATTATTTTAAATTTTAAAAAATAAAAAGAAGAGGCTGTGAGATGGATGTAATCAATTTGGAAATTCACTTGTCATTTGAGGGAGAAACAAGCATGTCTTTAGTAAAAAAAAGTAAAATATGATGCAGTCTAGCATAAGTAGATTTATGTGAAAATTTAACATAAAGGAAGAGAAATGTCAGTTAAGATGAAACAATAGGGAAATAATAATTTGTTGTTTAAAGAAAATGATGGAATTCTAAGAAGACATTCGACATATGGAAAGAATAGAAATTGTGGAGAAAGGAGAGAAGAACATGTTTTATTACTTATTTTTAATAGTATAATATTGATTTCAGATAAATGTGATTCATTAACATAATTGAAAAACCTTCTTCAATGATTGATTGTAATTTTATCTATTGATTGAAACGTGGTACTTTATTTACTGAGATAATTTACAAATAGAGATTGGTTAGAGCCCCAACAATTGAACGAGATAAATGCACTCATATCCACTTATACGGGCTCTCTTTATTTTCTAGTACTTATCTCACATACTACAAGATAAATATATAAACTACACCGACATAAATTAAACTAAGTATTCTTTCTCAAGGAACTCTTTACTTTACTTATTCATCTAGTAAAGTAGACGAGTATTCCAGATCTAACTTCATCCTGGCGGTTCTTTGATTCTCCAAGCATGATTTTGCTAATCTTCTGATGGTCTCGTCAATTCTGAGCCTCTGACACTTCCAATTTACTCTTTCGAAGCTCGATTTGGTGGATCCAAGACTGTATTCTTATTTCAAAGTTCCATTGTGCTTCTAAAAGGATGTTAGCTGAACCCTGTAAAGATGTCTTCTTTCCCTTTGATCATTTCATGTTTGAATTGCTCTTGATTTGTAAGTATCTTGGAGTCTTGCTTTATCATGATAATACGAACTTGGATTAGGGTTTTAATGTCTTTAAGCATTCTATCATTTCTTTCACATCAAATATGGCAGATCAACATCGTAATTTCTATGTCTATGAGATCGTTATAATTTTGATTACCTCTGTTTGATGCATTATTGTCTACTTGCACCATCTAAATTTTTTCATGGCATTATCTTTGTCTGGTCCATCTTGACCGCACACACATTCTAATCTTAGAAATCTCCATAGCATTTTAGCATGTTAACTAGCAGAAGGTCTTCTAACTTTCTAGCACCCTAGCCCCCTTCTGTTTTTGGTTTGCAGACATCATCCCACTTTATGTGATTTGTTTTTCCATAGAAATTTTGAGGTTGTTGAATTGATCTTGTTTTTATGAGTTCAATTCTGCCAGTTATATTTAACAATATATCACTACAATTAATTTACTTAACTATTTTATCTTGAAGTGGCCCAAAATATATTGCTTATGATTTACTTCTAGATAATTAAATACCCAAATAGGTGACCGAGAGATCGCTTATTTTAGCTTTTAGCATGTTAGCAAAATCTTCTTTGTTTCTTATCAAGAAAGAGTTTTGTTCATCCATGGCCATTCTAGAAATGTTATTGAGAGCATAAATAACCTTTGTAATGGATTCATCACTGTTAGTATCCAAGGTTTTAAATCTCGGGTTCTGGTCATGTTTCATCTCGAAATTTTCACACAAGCTATCGTGTATCGGAGGAGATCTCAACCGAGATGGGTTTATCTCAGGTGTGCATCTCGGATCTTAAAGTGCATCTCGGAAATATTCTGGAGTAACTTATGTGTCTAAAATTGATGTTTTAAGGATTTATTTAACTCTAATTTTCAGAGTAAAATAAAAATTGTAATATATCTGATTTGCATTAAAAAAATTGAAATTAATGTTTTTAAGAAGAGTGGTAGCTTTAATAACTTAATGGCAATGACTGAATAATATCTTTTTATTTGAACATAAATAAGAAATGAAGTTTTTTGTTGTGACACATAAGATAAATATAAAAAATATGTTCAAAGAAGTTGGTAAATAATAATTAGATTGAGTACTTTCGTTTGAAACCTATATGAAAATGAAAAAAATATTATGTAAAAGAAGAAAATATATAATTTTGGATGAGAATTTGGATTGAAATTTTGATCCATATTTCGGACGAGATTTGAATATTCCGAACGAGATGGCTATCGGGGGAGATACGAAGTAGATGTAATGCCTCATTTCGTCTAAGTGTGAAAGTGAGATCTCGGAAGAGATCTCGGACAAAATAAAGGAGATTTAAAACCATGTTAGTATTCGTCTTTTACATTACTAGGATATGTCTTCAGCATACAATAAATGTGGTTACTGGATCTATCCCGTAGATTGGAGTAATTTTGCCACCGTATTATTCCATGTCTTGCAGAATAGTCATATATTCCATTACAATAGAGAAAAGACAAGGAGATAAGAGGTCTCCTTGTTTTATTTTTCCACGTGGTTGCCCATCAATAATAAATGAAAATGTAGGAATATGAATGTTAGAGTTCTCAATGATTCCTACATAATTAGATTTGACAAGATGTAAGAAGTGAAGAAAAAAAAATGATAAAAATTTACACAAACAAAACTTTATTATTTCATCAAAAGATTACAAAGAAAAACCCCTAAAGGTTGAGAAGAAATCCCAATCCTCAAAACCTTAATACAATAAACCTTCTCATACTCATTAAAATGACCCTTATACAAACCTATTTACAAGCCTGATGTAATCCCGGTCATTGAGTCAAAGATGTGTAAAAATCTACAGTGGAAACTCTCAAACACCTTGAAAAAGAAGAAATTGCCTCTGAAAATTTGAAGCCTAATTGCTCCAAAAAAGCCGATCCAGCCGATTGGAAATTCATTTAGTTGAATGTTGCCAGTCGACCGAAAAGGATTTTCGGTCGACCGCAAAAACAGTGCTTTCCTAGGGTTTAGAACATTGCAAAATTTAGTCGATTGGTGGTTTCACTAGTTGACTGGAAACAGTTTTAGTTAACTGGTGGCTTTCACCAGTCACCGAAAGCCTGAGCTACAAGCTCTGTCCATCTTCCGCCTCTGCTCGGTTTTTATGCACCTCCGCTCGACGCCTCTTAATTTTGTTTTGGAAATGTCGTACCACGAATCCTAACAATCTCCATATTGATACTATTTTTCTATACAAGCCATCCAAACTCCACCTACAACTCAATACTAGGGGTGAGCATTATTTAGTTAAACCAAATAAACTAACCAAACCAATTCATTTTGGTCGGTTTGGTTCGATTTTGAAACTAGATTGGTTTATAATCGGACTCGTAAAAAAATTTAGCTTGGTTATCGGTTTAATCAAATTAACCGAATTTTTATTATATTTTTAAAATTATCGATGTCATAATAATTTTTTTAAATTAGTTTAGCGATCCAAATAAATTTTATTTATCATATATGTGTTAAAACTACTTTTAGAAAACAAGAATGATAAATAAAAATACTTTAATCATATACTTATGTTTTATTTCAAATTACAATGAATATTGCAAACATAAAGTGCAAAACATTTTTTGTTTGGTTAAATTGGATAACCAACCGAACCAACCAAACTTCATTTGGTTAGTTTGGTTTTTATTTTTATTAGTTTTAGTTTGGTTTAAAAATTTTAATCATCGGATAAACCAAACCAACCAAACGCTCACCCCTACTCAATACTCTAAGCAATCCCCAATATCATAATGGAAATAAATGTCTCTATACTAAAAAAATTAACCAACCCCCAATCCCCTAATTATGCATGCCTCCAATTGAACATGCATATGGGGCTGTCAATGGGTCGGGTCGGGTTTGGGTCGGGTCAAGTCGGGTTCAGGTTGATTTTAAATGGGTCGGGTCAACCCGTTTATTAAACAGGTCAGAAATAGCTCAACCTGAACCCGACCCGACCCGTGTAACCCGATTATAACCGAGTTGGGTCGGGTCGTAAACAGGTCAGGTCAACCCATATAAGGTATAAATGGATTATAAATGGGTCATAAACGGGTCAAATTCGGGTTCACAGGTCATAATCGGGTCGGGTCAACCCATATAAGTATAAATGGGTTATAAACGGGTCAAATTCGGGTTCACGGGTCATCATAAGGTCGGGTCAACCCATATAAGTATAAACGGGTCAAAATCGGGTTCACGGATCAACTTGAAACCCACCCGTTTATAAACGGGTCAAATTCGGGTTGACCCGAAAATGACCCGCCAACTTAACCGAGTCGAGTTAACCTGCTAATTTCCGTGTAATCTTCGGGTCATGTTGGAAATTGACAGCCCTACATGCATATCATCAATGGATTCGAACTCTTTATAATACCACAAAGATCTCCTTGTTGGCTTTGCAGCTTTCCGTTGCTGGCTCCACCATGATTCAGACAGATTTACCCCTTCAACTCCGAATTAAGAACTCCCTTCCATGTCCACCGTTTTTTCAAGCAATTTTTATATTATTGCTACTAGTTTTATGTGCAGAACCTCCGTATTTGCTTTCCACACCGTTGTTACTCCATCTCGAGTTAAAAAAATTGCAATATTTCTCTTTCAACTTTTTTATTGAAATATGATTCTTCGTAATTTCTAGGATATGCCTAACTTTCATGAGTTTCACCACTTTTCCACTGTATACCTTTAATCTAATCGAATGTCAGCTCTTAACATGCGAAATCTCTAACATCCACAGATGCCACCTTATCACTTTGATCTTCATAATTAATAAACGCTTACTTTTGATTGCATACGTAGAAACATGCATCTAAATCGAGCATTAAATATTTGTTTTTTCCTTTATATACACATAGGATGTTGGCATCAACTTCCTCTCCAAAATGCTTTCAACATCGCTATTATCATTTTTCTTTCTTTTGGTCTTCTTCCAATGTTTTCATTCTTTCCTTGCTCAATTCATCTTATTACAGGATTTCAACAGATGGCCCGACTTTTCGCAATAATAGAAAATAATATTCCTTTTCACGTTTGATCTATTTGATCATCTTTTCATATTTGGACGGTTATCTCTTTTGTAAGATGAACCTCTTCAATCAGATTTCCATTTCCCTTTTCTTCCTCATCCTTTCCTTTTATTAGGTTCATTCTTCGCATGCCCTCATTAAGAAGGGTACTAACCACCGATCCCGTTGAAACAACTCTATTTGAACTTGAGTTGTTTAAAGCAACCACAAGCGTTTTACAACTTTTCAGTAGTGAATACATCAACATCAATGTTTGTATCTCATTATTGACCTTGTAATTCACAATCATTAATGGATTCACAACTGCTTGAAAATCATTAATTTCTTCTCCAATTGACTTTTCTTCTTTAAGCTTTAGATTTATCTGTCTTTTCATAATAAAAGCCTTGTTTGTTATAGAATTTTTGCATAAATTTGTTTTAGCTTCTTTCAATTGTATAAATATATGTTTTATTAGCAACAATACGAAATACCGTATTCTTTTAGCCATCACAACCTTTCTATCCAAAGTTTTCAATTTACTTTCTGTTAAACCACTAGGTCCTTTCTCTCTGTTCGCTGATGGTTAGTGAAGATCACTAAGATATAGAAATATTCCATTTCGCTTTCCATAATTCCCAATTTCTTTCATTAACTTTTTCAACATCTATCTTCTCCACACATTCAATAAAAATTCATGTAGTAGGTTTCAATATCAATTGTTAAGGTTATCCCAAGAATCCTAACACAAGTAGATTTGAGAATAGATATGAAGTGAAGAAAAACAATAAGTAAGAAAATTTCTTCAAACAGAACTTTATTAATTAACCAAAAGATTACAAAGAAAACCCTATAAGTTAAGAAAAAAAATCGCAATCCCTAAAACCCTAATACAATAACTCTTCTCACACTCAGTATAATGACCTACATGCAAAGCCTATTTATAATAACAACATCTATTAACACCCCGCTAAATGCCTTACCTTGTCATTTTCTTTCAAAAAATTCAAATCCTATATAATCCTTTTCACCCTCAATTATTCCAAAAATACCCTTCTTCTTCCTCTAGGTTTTTTTTTAAAAAAATCTAGGAATACACACTTCCACTTTCCTCACTTTCTCTCTTTTGAGTAATTAGTGTAATTTTGTTAAGAAAAAACTATCATACTTCATGTCTATCAAAGCTAGAAGTAATACGGTAGGAAAATAAATCCAAATGAAAATTCATTATTTGCTATTTGTTTTCCACATATGGTCTGATATAAATGCAATATATTTGATTTTCATGTTTACTAATAATTTAGAATTAAAACTGCAATTCTGTGTCGTTACATTGAACCTATGCTCTAATACCAACTATGACAACCTGCACCTCCCGACATGCCCCAAAAACTGTCGTGCCAAGAAATGCGGATCGACGGGGTTTTTTAAACTTTAAACATATCAAAGACTATGATAAAAAGATATAATCTAATAATGTATCACACCGAAAAAATAAGCTACCTATCCAAAACATATCCTGGCAAAAGAAATAAGACATAATAATATCATAGAAAAAACCAATATCAAAAAATATCAAATCATATTCTCTGAAAAATATCAGCACGAAATCCAAATCAAAGTACATAGCAAAATATATCTCTCATAGTCCGATAAAAGAAAATAAATGTACTGATATAATAAAATAATACATGAAGAGAAGATGTGATAAAAGCAGACTCCAAATGAAGCACGACTCTCTCCAAGTATCCAAAACGAGCAAATCACATACTACCCTATCCGCTTGTGATGGGATAAAGATAGAAAAGGAATGGATCAGACAAAAACGTGGTGGATGGAAACAAGTTTAACAAGATGATTAAGTCCAACCAACTTCAAATCTATTCTAAGTGATATAGGATTTGCAGCAAGTGTTCGTGAACTCCTAAGGTCAATGCCTAAGGATTCTCATCTAACACAATGGGCCGAACATACTGATCAAATCTCACATTAATGATCGGCCAAAACAAGAACAACCATACCAATATGCCACTTATTATACTACACTGAGGATTCCATAAGAATTCCCATTAGTATAGGCTCCAATTTAATCTATATCTATAGCCACTTATTTGCTGCACCGACGTCCGCATGTACCACGTTGCGCCAGAAACGTACATACCTGGATCTCCCATTAGTACCAGGCTCACCCAGAAACTATCTTCGATAGTGCACGCTCACCCGTACGGAACACCCCTGAGCATATTGCGAAATGAATCGCCCTAATCAACTCCGTTTATGCGATATACATCGCCCATACCAATATCAAATACCGCGAAATACTTAGCCCAAATTAGCACAATAGCCAGTTCACTAATTACAAAATTCCATAGTTAATTATATAAATTTTATCCGTTTAATTTGGGCCTTATGCCAAAAATAATATTTGTCAATTTTTAAATCGAACGGTCAACCAGAAGAACCCACAGGTCGACCGCTACCGGTCAACCTAAGAAATTCCAGGTCGACCATTATGTAAATTTTGGTAGGGTCTGTTCGATTCTTATTATCGATTAACTTTTTAATTATTGTTGTTAACTAAGGTCGATTAGTTATTCCAGTTAACCCTAATTTCCAGTTAATTAATTTTCCAATTTCAATCAATTCTAGGGTTTGGGTTTTAGGGTTTCCAGTTTAAGGTTAAACAAGTGTTTAATTAACTAATTTCATAATTCATTTACAAATTCATTTCAATGGTTTTATAGATCAAAAATCTTAGGTTTAAACTTTATTAATTTAAGTTTAACACTTTGCAACCTAGGGTCATAGCATTCTAATCAACTAGAATATTTTTAAATTAACTACATTAATCGAATTATTAATATGTGCTCATTCACCTCTGTCCTAAGCTCTAGATCTGAAAAACCGGCCGCCAATTGATAGCTCTCCTCTAGATCTCCTTAGCCTCCTCTTTGATTGCCTGCTTCTCTCCTTAATTTTACTTTGGATTTGATTTTAATTTGGGTTCTGATTTGGATTTATTTTTGATTTTGAGATTTGGGGGAAAAACTAGGGTTTCGGGAACGATTTTGGCAGCTTCTACTACTTACTGTACATTTCAACAGAGATTAAGGTTTAGGTTTACTAGTTTATTTATAGAGTTAGTCGAGGATTTAGGACCCTTAGATCATCCCAAAAACCAATCCAAACTAGTCATCATAACCTTCGCGTGCAAGCAATTATCTCCGCCATCCAAACGTTCGACACAGACACGATAATCACCCATTTAACAATAGATCGGGTCGACCTTCCCTAGGTCATGGTCGACCACCAACGGTCGACATAGACCAACCTAGGGTCGACCTGGCACTTATAATTTTCAATGTATTTTTTTCATTTATTGTTCCGTCGCTTATAATTCTCTCATACTAACTCAGATTACGACATGTTATAAAAGAAAATTGTCCAAAAAATCGCTACAAATACAATGATGTAGGTTTCGTAGTTAAATTCGAATGTCTGTGAAAATTTTGTTTTAAGCTCTTATTTCACTTTATTTAAATTTTCTTATTAAATTCGATTAAATTTACAGGGTGTTGCAATCACTCATATAATCTTATTTGATATATATGTGTGTGTGTGTAAACTGAACAAATCAATATTTAATGATAAATCAATTACAATATATAACGTTATATCCAATACTGAAAGATGGATAATAAATAAACTCTAAAATTAACTAGATTATGAATTAATATCTAATACAAGATTCAATTACTAAATTCATTACCAAATCCTTTTATACATATTTTCCGAAACTTCCAAATCACTTTACACATCAAAAATATTATAGAAACCGCTTCATTATTTCTTAAAACCAAATAATACTTTAAAATAAATATACAAACCCCAAAAGAATTCTTCTTGTTCAAACTATAATTTATAGTTCAAAATCATCACTATGAATTCAAAATCTCTAATAGGTCATATTAAAATTCACCAAATATGCTTTAAATTGATTTTTGTCTTTTACAATGAATGCCGTTTTAAAATAAATTTATAATTTACAAAATAAATTATATTTATCTCAAATTATAGAATATAATTCAAAATCTTCTGGTATACAGAATTTTAATTATTCAATAAATCAAATTCGAACCACCAAAATATTTATACGAAAAGGGGTTTATATTATAATACTCTTTATAACATTCAAAAACATTTCAAAATTGATACATTCAAACAGGCTCATATACTAAAAATCCCTTTTTTAAAATATCTCCTAAATCCCATTTGTTAAACTTACACTTTACAAAATAAACAAAAATATTATTATAGCCTTTCAGTTATGCAAAATCATAAAATAAATTAATTCCATATACCTAATTAGTTTTGAAAAACTATATTTTCATTTTTGTAACAACTTTTATTTCTAAAACAATTTTCAACAGCTATTTTATTTCTCAACCACTTTTATTTATTTACAAATACTTCTATCAAATTTTAAAATCCAACAAATAATGTCCCAAAGCTTTTGAAATATTTTTAAAATAGGAAGATAAATAAATCATCTAAAAAAATTCATGTGGCAAATTCACCAAAATCAACTACAAATTATCAATATAAATTTTATCGTGCGGCCGAGTCGAATTCCATTAAATTTCGGCCATCCATACAATATACACATAATATAAATAAATTATGCAAATTAAAATGCAAACGGATGGCATCTTCTTTACATTTCGTACATCCAACAAACACAAAAATCGACTATCAAACAAAATAACATTGTACACTAGTCATACCATGACTTTCTTCGTATTGTAAATCTACTACCAAACTCAACTACTCAATCCTTTATGCGGCTCATATTCAACTCTTATCGTATGCTACAATTCATATATATTCAATTAAATGACTTCCTATTTTCGCATACAACAAAAATATTATGAAAATTTTCTAAGTGTCGGATTTTCAGAAAAAATTCGGAAGAGTCTCCCATATACAAAGAGCGTTTCAAAAAATTATAGTAAAATTTAATTATATGATATACATTTTCGAAGAGGCACACAAACATGGACCGGTCTGAAATATGAGAAAATAGTATAATATCACATCACATATCGATATACCATGAAAACGTACTTTTTTATTAGCATCTTAAGCAAATAACTTTGCTATTAAGCGAGCAAAAGTGAGCTATCATCGCCTTACAGTCCAAATATGCTCCATAAGTACCTATACTCAACTTGATGTAATCATTAGTCGCATATGACAAGTTATAAGCAATATGCATTCATGTAAAAGTAGAAGCACCATCACTTTTATATTTTAATCACTTCTAACAAAACTTTAAGGGTCTAAACGACTAAAGTAAGTCATGGTTTCAAAAAATGAATTATTACATAGTGAGTTAACTTTTCGAAACAACTTCAGATTGTAAAAATAAGAATTACTGTAACGTCCCGGATTTTCGCGCTCGAAAATCGACATCCATACTTTACATCGTACTCGAATGCCGTAGATCCGACCGTTCAAATCCGAGTCGCCGGAGCTTATAACACAGTTAAGTAAATAACACAGCGGAAGAAATGAATAATACATTGATATACAATATCTGATACAACAGAATGATACAATGAATATCAATATACATCAGAGATATGATACAACAAATAGCAGCGGAAAAGAAAACGATAACACCAGCAGCGGAATAGAATGTCTCCAATAGAATGCTCCAAGATAAGCAACGTCAGTCCATGAACTCCAAGAACTGAACTAGCTCCAGATAATCTACTAAACCTGAATATCTGAAAAACCCAACTCTAGACTGCTCGTGTAGAAAAATTTTGAGCATCCAGAGTTTAGGAAATAAACAATAAACTCCGGATCAGTCATGGGACTGGTGTGAGCAACAAAAACAGTTTATCTTTAAAAACAAATAGCAGAGAATTTTAAAGTTAATTCGCAATGCTTTTGGAAAATGAAACTACCATAAGACCTCCCGCCACACACACACAATGCAAACGCAGAATTGGAGGAGATTTCTTCTTATGATAGTCAAAGATGCTTACTACGTAAAATCAAATCATTTTTGATATTATTACTAGTGCATAGTGCAGAAAACATTTCGAAAGTAGAATATAAATCTTAGCCAGCATAGACATTCCGAACTATGCCTACTATAGCTACCATCTAAACAGTGGTGACCACCATAAGTAAATGGCAGGTTCTACAACTAATACCGTACAAAGTTCGTATTGGAAGATGGATTTCCAACAAATGGTCAGGCTAAGGAACTTCCTATCCACGATGGGTACGTCCCTGGAATAGACGACCCGAGAACCTAACCGGATCTCTGCCAACACAAGGCCGGGTTACCTCTGCAAAAATAGGTAACTACTGACACGCGTATGCCATCCCCCGATCGTCACCGATCTTCCCGAGGATCCCCGATTTCCAACAAACCACAAAGAAATAAATTTTTTGCAGCAACCACAGAGGTTAAGTATCTGGGCTCCATACCATGATACCACCTTTATCCAGAAGGAATGACATACACTAAGGGGCGCTACTCCCTAGAACCTTGCCGCATTCTTCCTGTTTTGACCATTTCCGGGGTGTGAGGCTCGACGAAGTCTCGTCCACAAAGCTACGCTTTGTCACAAAGCCATGCTTCGGGTCAAACAAATGATCAACCTATGATCACAAAGATATAAGATCAAACAAATGATCATATCACAAATGATCAAACACTGATCATCACACAGCAACACTCAGCATGCCACATTACCAAATTGGGATATATCGCTGATAAATTTCAACTACATAACCTCTGAGCTCGTACGTCTCAGAGAAGGGTGTTAAGCTAAGAGAATAAATTCTCCGCCACCAACAGAAATGTATTTGAAAGAAATCGGCTTTATATCTCAAAGTGTAATGTCAGACATGTATCCATACAAGTCTGTTCCGGGTTCGAACAGAACCGAAGGCACTTCTCACGAAGCCCTTGCAAATCCGGATAATTTTCAAATCACGTCCAGACTTCCCATCACAAAGAGTGATATAAATCTCTATACCGGGAGCTACCCAGTGCAGAGACATTCGACAGGTTGTCCTTTCATTTTCGAAAATATCCGGTCTTCAACACCGATCTTCAAATGCTATCCATATACGACGTATCACTATTCGGAATGGGTTATATGACACAATTGTCTTTTCCCGGCTAACCCGAATAGTGAGCGTAATATTCAAAAATATATGGATATTGGGATTTCAATTAAGTCACAACTTAAACCCAAACTTTCTTTACAAATGGTTTATCAAATCACCATTTTAATCTTTTTAAATAAAAAGATTTAATTCACAAAGTTCACTTAATTTCACAAAGATTCATTCACAGATTTTTCCAAATCGATTTCCATTTCAATTTAATTAATTCGTTAAATCTTTAAATCAAAGATTTAACGAATAGCTTTCAAAACAATTCCATTTCGAATGGTTTAACAAAACATCATTTTAGATCTGTTAAAAATAAACAGATTTAATTCATAGCTTTTAAAACAGAATTCATTTATAACTGGAAAAACCATTTTCAATTAAATCTTGAAATTCCTTTAATTAAACTGGAATTTCTTTTCTTATCTGAAAGCTTTTATCATATGAAAACAAACAATTTTCATTTTGGAAATTCTGAGTCATTTATACGAGTTAAGGTTCTTGGGTTAAATCCAAATTCCCAACTTATATTTTTAAAATGGTTTAAATTCATATAAACACATTTATATCATCTTTAATCCCTAGTTTCCAAATCATAGCTTAATTTCAAACTTGAATCCAAATTTAAATCTAATTATTTAAATTTTCAAAACTCGATTAAGTTATTCGAAATAACTTTTATCTTTGAAATTCCATTTCAAAAGCTTTTTACTTTAAACCTAAATTTCTAATTTCAAAATCAATTGAAATTAAAATTTCAATTTCAAAAACATCAAATTTAAATTATCTGTGACTTAACCGATTTCCACGTGAAATCCATATTTGTGTGTGTAACAGTGTGGTCCAGGGGTTCAACACAATAGTGCAACATCAATCATCACAGATATATCGATAAGCGGTATAATCGATAACGCTTGTCTTCATTCACAGATTCATAGATAAAATAAATTTATCGATCACAAAGATTCACAATTACACTTCGATGTGGGTTTCGGATAACCAACTGGAATCCGACTCCCTGTCGCATCGAAACTCAAATGTCGTTCTATGGGTCAAGGGTTTCATATTCACATAGTAACATATCACAGAAATAGAAATTACATCTCAGATCACAACATAAATCAGGATATATCACAAAGCATCATAATAAGGGATATCAACCAAATCAACATTCAATAGAATTCAAGCATCCGTAGGTAGGGTCAAATTTATTATCTGATTAATTCAAATCAGATTAATTTAAATTTCTAATTCTGGTTAATCAATTATTAATAAATTACAAATTATTTTGATTAATTATTCTTTAATCATTGACTTGATCAATTTTAATCATTTAATTACCTTTTATCAAGTAGTTATTTTCAAGTAATTGATTACCTTTAAGTTACTTATTTAAAATTAATTACCCCTTAATTGATTATCCTTTATTTAAATTTCATTGAGAATTTATCCATTAACTACTTTCATTAATTGGTTTTCCCTTAATTGCTTATATTAGGAAATTAACTTTAAATAAATTACATAAATTTATCATCTTTAAATTTATCACATTTATTAAATAAATCATATTTATTAATCAGTCTTTCCTAACAAATGTTTTGATTCTCATCACAAAGTAAATTTACACAATTTAAATATTAAAATTTCTTTGATTTTAGAACTAGGATTCAAATTATTTTTAATTCAGATTTAACTTAAGAACCTATCTACAATTTAAAACTTTATTTTCAAATCCAAACCATTTAAAATCTCCCTTTATTTCAAAAACTAAGATTCGAATTTAAATATGAACCCAGATTTAAATTTAACACTCACAGGCCTTTAATCCTGTAACATGCAATCTACCCGAGCCAAAACGCATCTTCCCCGAGGTTGACTTCGAGTCTCACCCCATCTTCTTTTCCCCGAGACTATCCACCATTTGCTTCGAGCCAAATAACGTTTTTCTCGTGCTCGACTCGAGCTCCCTCTTTCTTCTCCAACCACTATATTTTCAAATGCACAGAGACACACGCGTGCATATGCACAGTTCATCGGAACGATTCTGATCATCGCGACAATCTCCGGCACATCACAACTCAACAATGCAACTCAATCCAAAAATCAAAACCCCATCACTTGCCTCGAATCGAAATCGAGCTATCGCCCTCGAACTGGAAACCAACCCAGTTCACGAATTCACTTCGCGTGGCCACCACTGGCCACCGGAGGTCTTGCGATCACCTCCTACAGCTGCTCCACCGTCCCACTTGTCTTCCCTCAAAGTCCGGTCCAACTAAACGCCTCGACGAGTGTGCACGAGCCAAAAACCCATACGCCATTTTCACAGTGCTTAAACCCTACAAACGCTTCGTCCTCTCAATCCACACCATCGAAATTTCCTTTAACATTTTTCCTGACTTCCATGAGGATCAAGCAAGCTTCAATTCAAGTTTCATCATTTATCACTGATTTAATTTCGAGAAATCGATAAAAATTCAAATTTTATCCAAATGCGAACTGCTCTTGAAATCTCACACTAAAAATCCTCGTTGTAGTTTTAAAAATCATAAATTCCAGTAGGCATTCAAGTTATGTAATTGAATCCAGATTTTATTCAATTCGAAAATTTCAAATTTTAAAGTACCTTTTGTAAAACATTCATTTTTCAGTTGGTATGAATCTATACTTCGTGCAATTATTTTTAGATCGTAGATCTTACTCAAACATACATCTTTACTTAAGACATCGACGCATGAAAATGATTAGAATAGAGGAAATCGAATTGTGTTCCAGAGTTAGTTCATCCTGAACTAAAAACAGAGGAGAAACTGTCTCTGTATTGTCAAACAAATTTCATATGTACAGAGTTTAAGAAGATAACTAACACTATATTAACAAAATCATTCACAGATCATATAAATTTTGAGATTTTATTTACTCACAGATAAAAGAACAAAGAGGTCTAAAAGAAAAATTAAAGTTGCTCACATGTTTTTGTTGAAGCAGAGAAGAACTTGAAATGATGTTGAACTGGAAATGTTGAATTTGATCTGATTTGCTCTAAGTTGTTGTTTTAGTTTAAATGATATTTACTTTCGTTTCTCAGCTAGAATGGAATGAAGCCGATATGAGAAGGATGTTGATATAAAGAAATGAAGTTACCAGGTTGATAAATTATCTTGTACAAGTGATATTATTTGGTTTGTACAATTATCTTTATTTAGGAGGCTGAGATGATCTTCAAAACAAATCGAATTGACTTGTTTACTGCTAGGTATGGAAGCATTAAATGCTAATGTACTTAATGTCTACAACCTTACCTTATTTTTATATATAGATATTATTGCTTTTGCATTCTTTTCTTGCCTGCATCTTATTTTTACTCGGCTGTTCAAATGAAGAGAGTTGTGTGGCTACATAAATTAGCTTGTACAAAGATGAATATGGTATGGTGTTTTCAGTGATTTTGTTATGGTGGCTGGGGACATTGCATTTATGACTTATACATTTTGTTACTCTAAAGTCTACAGCCTACATACTTATGAATATAAGTGAAGTCCTATTGTTTGTTTATATATATGAATGTAGTTGTATTGTTTGTAGATATTTAGTTCACTTATTTTCTTACTTTGTTTTTATTACTTTATATTGTATTTGTATTTTCATTTTTATCCATACTTATCTTTGTTTTCTTTTATAAGTGTTCATATGTGAATGTATTTTATTTATTTTGTTTATTTGCAAACTTGTCTTTATATTTTGAGTGTATATTTTCTATTTTACAAAATTTATAATTTATCTCGTATACATTTCTATTTCAATCTCTAACTCAAATATTTATAATTTTGTATGTTTCTATATATATATATATATATTTCTTATTTATTTTATAAGTGCATTTGTTTATATCATTTTATAAACTCGAACCATTATTATTATCAATCATTATTATTATTTATTTATTATTAAATCATTTATTTACAAATTTAAAATTCAAGTCAAATATATTTACAATATTTTAAATTGAACTGATTCATACAGAATATACTTGAATCCGGGGAAACTCGCTCCATTTTATCGATTTAATTTTACAAATTTTATCCAAAAATTTATTTAATTACTCAATTTAGTTCAAAAATTCATTTAATTATTAATTTAAATACTTATGAAATTTGGGGTCGTTACAAATTTCCCCCCTTAAAAGAATTTCGTCCTCGAAATTCGCAGGCACGAAAATAACACAGAGATAGACAGATCTGATCTCCTATAATTCCTCAAACTTACGATATGGATTCCGAATTCAAGTCGGAATATCTCAAAATACATACCAATTTTTTTTTTCCCTCTTCGGACTTCGGTATTCAAAAGAAATTTCAATAGAATTTCAAAATTTGGTTTTCAAACGAAATCATTTTATCGATACTATTCAAATTTAGCTTCATATTCTATTAATCAGTTTAACTCAAATTAAAATTTCCAATTTTAAATTCATTAAGGTTTAAATCAAAAAGCTGATAAGAACTGATAAAGATACGAAGTAAGAATCTCCTACAACGGTTCGTAGAGCCATCATCACATCGAAACTTCTTCTGGAGCTGATACGAAGCAATGAAAAGAATTTGGAAACGAATCAAAGAATATTGATAAGAAAGATTGTTTCCACTGTTGCAGGGTATTGACCATTTATAGTCGTATTCCCTTGTCCCCTATCTCGTCCTCTTCTTGCACTCATACTCACTATCAGTGGATAGTAAGAGAATTTACTGAGACGTTCGAACGGATATCTGAGAAATACTCATTCTAGAGTTTACTTCACTCTATCTCTAATGAGCTACTTAACGTGTTATACTCCTGAGCTAAAGTTCAACCTTAGCTCTGATACCAAATGTAACGTCCCGGATTTTCGCGCTCGAAAATCGACATCCATACTTTACATCGTACTCGAATGCCGTAGATCCGACCGTTCAAATCCGAGTCGCCGGAGCTTATAACACAGTTAAGTAAATAACACAGCGGAAGAAATGAATAATACATTGATATACAATATCTGATACAACAGAATGATACAATGAATATCAATATACATCAGAGATATGATACAACAAATAGCAGCGGAAAAGAAAACGATAACACCAGCAGCGGAATAGAATGTCTCCAATAGAATGCTCCAAGATAAGCAACGTCAGTCCATGAACTCCAAGAACTGAACTAGCTCCAGATAATCTACTAAACCTGAATATCTGAAAAACCCAACTCTAGACTGCTCGTGTAGAAAAATTTTGAGCATCCAGAGTTTAGGAAATAAACAATAAACTCCGGATCAGTCATGGGACTGGTGTGAGCAACAAAAACAGTTTATCTTTAAAAACAAATAGCAGAGAATTTTAAAGTTAATTCGCAATGCTTTTGGAAAATGAAACTACCATAAGACCTCCCGCCACACACACAATGCAAACGCAGAATTGGAGGAGATTTCTTCTTATGATAGTCAAAGATGCTTACTACGTAAAATCAAATCATTTTTGATATTATTACTAGTGCATAGTGCAGAAAACATTTCGAAAGTAGAATATAAATCTTAGCCAGCATAGACATTCCGAACTATGCCTACTATAGCTACCATCTAAACAGTGGTGACCACCATAAGTAAATGGCAGGTTCTACAACTAATACCGTACAAAGTTCGTATTGGAAGATGGATTTCCAACAAATGGTCAGGCTAAGGAACTTCCTATCCACGATGGGTACGTCCCTGGAATAGACGACCCGAGAACCTAACCGGATCTCTGCCAACACAAGGCCGGGTTACCTCTGCAAAAATAGGTAACTACTGACACGCGTATGCCATCCCCCGATCGTCACCGATCTTCCCGAGGATCCCCGATTTCCAACAAACCACAAAGAAATAAATTTTTTGCAGCAACCACAGAGGTTAAGTATCTGGGCTCCATACCATGATACCACCTTTATCCAGAAGGAATGACATACACTAAGGGGCGCTACTCCCTAGAACCTTGCCGCATTCTTCCTGTTTTGACCATTTCCGGGGTGTGAGGCTCGACGAAGTCTCGTCCACAAAGCTACGCTTTGTCACAAAGCCATGCTTCGGGTCAAACAAATGATCAACCTATGATCACAAAGATATAAGATCAAACAAATGATCATATCACAAATGATCAAACACTGATCATCACACAGCAACACTCAGCATGCCACATTACCAAATTGGGATATATCGCTGATAAATTTCAACTACATAACCTCTGAGCTCGTACGTCTCAGAGAAGGGTGTTAAGCTAAGAGAATAAATTCTCCGCCACCAACAGAAATGTATTTGAAAGAAATCGGCTTTATATCTCAAAGTGTAATGTCAGACATGTATCCATACAAGTCTGTTCCGGGTTCGAACAGAACCGAAGGCACTTCTCACGAAGCCCTTGCAAATCCGGATAATTTTCAAATCACGTCCAGACTTCCCATCACAAAGAGTGATATAAATCTCTATACCGGGAGCTACCCAGTGCAGAGACATTCGACAGGTTGTCCTTTCATTTTCGAAAATATCCGGTCTTCAACACCGATCTTCAAATGCTATCCATATACGACGTATCACTATTCGGAATGGGTTATATGACACAATTGTCTTTTCCCGGCTAACCCGAATAGTGAGCGTAATATTCAAAAATATATGGATATTGGGATTTCAATTAAGTCACAACTTAAACCCAAACTTTCTTTACAAATGGTTTATCAAATCACCATTTTAATCTTTTTAAATAAAAAGATTTAATTCACAAAGTTCACTTAATTTCACAAAGATTCATTCACAGATTTTTCCAAATCGATTTCCATTTCAATTTAATTAATTCGTTAAATCTTTAAATCAAAGATTTAACGAATAGCTTTCAAAACAATTCCATTTCGAATGGTTTAACAAAACATCATTTTAGATCTGTTAAAAATAAACAGATTTAATTCATAGCTTTTAAAACAGAATTCATTTATAACTGGAAAAACCATTTTCAATTAAATCTTGAAATTCCTTTAATTAAACTGGAATTTCTTTTCTTATCTGAAAGCTTTTATCATATGAAAACAAACAATTTTCATTTTGGAAATTCTGAGTCATTTATACGAGTTAAGGTTCTTGGGTTAAATCCAAATTCCCAACTTATATTTTTAAAATGGTTTAAATTCATATAAACACATTTATATCATCTTTAATCCCTAGTTTCCAAATCATAGCTTAATTTCAAACTTGAATCCAAATTTAAATCTAATTATTTAAATTTTCAAAACTCGATTAAGTTATTCGAAATAACTTTTATCTTTGAAATTCCATTTCAAAAGCTTTTTACTTTAAACCTAAATTTCTAATTTCAAAATCAATTGAAATTAAAATTTCAATTTCAAAAACATCAAATTTAAATTATCTGTGACTTAACCGATTTCCACGTGAAATCCATATTTGTGTGTGTAACAGTGTGGTCCAGGGGTTCAACACAATAGTGCAACATCAATCATCACAGATATATCGATAAGCGGTATAATCGATAACGCTTGTCTTCATTCACAGATTCATAGATAAAATAAATTTATCGGTCACAAAGATTCACAATTACACTTCGATGTGGGTTTCGGATAACCAACTGGAATCCGACTCCCTGTCGCATCGAAACTCAAATGTCGTTCTATGGGTCAAGGGTTTCATATTCACATAGTAACATATCACAGAAATAGAAATTACATCTCAGATCACAACATAAATCAGGATATATCACAAAGCATCATAATAAGGGATATCAACCAAATCAACATTCAATAGAATTCAAGCATCCGTAGGTAGGGTCAAATTTATTATCTGATTAATTCAAATCAGATTAATTTAAATTTCTAATTCTGGTTAATCAATTATTAATAAATTACAAATTATTTTGATTAATTATTCTTTAATCATTGACTTGATCAATTTTAATCATTTAATTACCTTTTATCAAGTAGTTATTTTCAAGTAATTGATTACCTTTAAGTTACTTATTTAAAATTAATTACCCCTTAATTGATTATCCTTTATTTAAATTTCATTGAGAATTTATCCATTAACTACTTTCATTAATTGGTTTTCCCTTAATTGCTTATATTAGGAAATTAACTTTAAATAAATTACATAAATTTATCATCTTTAAATTTATCACATTTATTAAATAAATCATATTTATTAATCAGTCTTTCCTAACAAATGTTTTGATTCTCATCACAAAGTAAATTTACACAATTTAAATATTAAAATTTCTTTGATTTTAGAACTAGGATTCAAATTATTTTTAATTCAGATTTAACTTAAGAACCTATCTACAATTTAAAACTTTATTTTCAAATCCAAACCATTTAAAATCTCCCTTTATTTCAAAAACTAAGATTCGAATTTAAATATGAACCCAGATTTAAATTTAACACTCACAGGCCTTTAATCCTGTAACATGCAATCTACCCGAGCCAAAACGCATCTTCCCCGAGGTTGACTTCGAGTCTCACCCCATCTTCTTTTCCCCGAGACTATCCACCATTTGCTTCGAGCCAAATAACGTTTTTCTCGTGCTCGACTCGAGCTCCCTCTTTCTTCTCCAACCACTATATTTTCAAATGCACAGAGACACACGCGTGCATATGCACAGTTCATCGGAACGATTCTGATCATCGCGACAATCTCCGGCACATCACAACTCAACAATGCAACTCAATCCAAAAATCAAAACCCCATCACTTGCCTCGAATCGAAATCGAGCTATCGCCCTCGAACTGGAAACCAACCCAGTTCACGAATTCACTTCGCGTGGCCACCACTGGCCACCGGAGGTCTTGCGATCACCTCCTACAGCTGCTCCACCGTCCCACTTGTCTTCCCTCAAAGTCCGGTCCAACTAAACGCCTCGACGAGTGTGCACGAGCCAAAAACCCATACGCCATTTTCACAGTGCTTAAACCCTACAAACGCTTCGTCCTCTCAATCCACACCATCGAAATTTCCTTTAACATTTTTCCTGACTTCCATGAGGATCAAGCAAGCTTCAATTCAAGTTTCATCATTTATCACTGATTTAATTTCGAGAAATCGATAAAAATTCAAATTTTATCCAAATGCGAACTGCTCTTGAAATCTCACACTAAAAATCCTCGTTGTAGTTTTAAAAATCATAAATTCCAGTAGGCATTCAAGTTATGTAATTGAATCCAGATTTTATTCAATTCGAAAATTTCAAATTTTAAAGTACCTTTTGTAAAACATTCATTTTTCAGTTGGTATGAATCTATACTTCGTGCAATTATTTTTAGATCGTAGATCTTACTCAAATATACATCTTTACTTAAGACATCGACGCATGAAAATGATTAGAATAGAGGAAATCGAATTGTGTTCCAGAGTTAGTTCATCCTGAACTAAAAACAGAGGAGAAACTGTCTCTGTATTGTCAAACAAATTTCATATGTACAGAGTTTAAGAAGATAACTAACACTATATTAACAAAATCATTCACAGATCATATAAATTTTGAGATTTTATTTACTCACAGATAAAAGAACAAAGAGGTCTAAAAGAAAAATTAAAGTTGCTCACATGTTTTTGTTGAAGCAGAGAAGAACTTGAAATGATGTTGAACTGGAAATGTTGAATTTGATCTGATTTGCTCTAAGTTGTTGTTTTAGTTTAAATGATATTTACTTTCGTTTCTCAGCTAGAATGGAATGAAGCCGATATGAGAAGGATGTTGATATAAAGAAATGAAGTTACCAGGTTGATAAATTATCTTGTACAAGTGATATTATTTGGTTTGTACAATTATCTTTATTTAGGAGGCTGAGATGATCTTCAAAACAAATCGAATTGACTTGTTTACTGCTAGGTATGGAAGCATTAAATGCTAATGTACTTAATGTCTACAACCTTACCTTATTTTTATATATAGATATTATTGCTTTTGCATTCTTTTCTTGCCTGCATCTTATTTTTACTCGGCTGTTCAAATGAAGAGAGTTGTGTGGCTACATAAATTAGCTTGTACAAAGATGAATATGGTATGGTGTTTTCAGTGATTTTGTTATGGTGGCTGGGGACATTGCATTTATGACTTATACATTTTGTTACTCTAAAGTCTACAGCCTACATACTTATGAATATAAGTGAAGTCCTATTGTTTGTTTATATATATGAATGTAGTTGTATTGTTTGTAGATATTTAGTTCACTTATTTTCTTACTTTGTTTTTATTACTTTATATTGTATTTGTATTTTCATTTTTATCCATACTTATCTTTGTTTTCTTTTATAAGTGTTCATATGTGAATGTATTTTATTTATTTTGTTTATTTGCAAACTTGTCTTTATATTTTGAGTGTATATTTTCTATTTTACAAAATTTATAATTTATCTCGTATACATTTCTATTTCAATCTCTAACTCAAATATTTATAATTTTGTATGTTTCTATATATATATATATATATTTCTTATTTATTTTATAAGTGCATTTGTTTATATCATTTTATAAACTCGAACCATTATTATTATCAATCATTATTATTATTTATTTATTATTAAATCATTTATTTACAAATTTAAAATTCAAGTCAAATATATTTACAATATTTTAAATTGAACTGATTCATACAGAATATACTTGAATCCGGGGAAACTCGCTCCATTTTATCGATTTAATTTTACAAATTTTATCCAAAAATTTATTTAATTACTCAATTTAGTTCAAAAATTCATTTAATTATTAATTTAAATACTTATGAAATTTGGGGTCGTTACAATTACTACTCAAGTTATGGGGGAATTTACAAAGATAAGAGGCCCATTTTTTTACACAAAAAATACACAGGACCACTTAGTAAATGCGTGTTTTTAGCCTAGTAAATGTCAAAGTTTTGCGAAACAAACAAAAGTTGTTGCTTAGACTTTTAGCTTTCTAGCATTGGTAAAATCAGCGAAATCAGATAAACCATTTGATGGTTATGGACAAACGAACAATGTGCAAGTGCATAGTTCATTTTTTTATTTTTGAAAAAAATGCAATTACCCATGCACGCGCAGAGACTTGTGCGCGCGCACACACTCACACACAAACATACGCACATATACCAGGATTACACATACGCGCACAAGCATACACACATGTGTACACACAAGCATACATGCAAACATGGATTTTTCTTCTTCAAATAACATAAAGATAAAATTTTATTTGTTTTCATTCATTTATGAAGTTGTCAACTTTTAAGGATAACATCCATGACATTACTACACAATTATTCTTGCATGATGGTACAAAGGGCTAATCTGTGCCACACTTTTATTGAAAGAGTTATTTTATCCTTTGAAAGTTATGTGGCTACCAACCTATTTTTTAAGTCCATGAATCTGAAAGTGTAGATGCATGAAAACTTTGTGGAGTTGGTGCATTCTTTTCTAATCTAGTACAGGAGTAGAGCAATTAATAAATTTGTTCATTGAATGCTCATTAACACTGTTGCACCATGATCTTTTGGGTTGCTTTAAGGATGATTTGGTGAATTATTCTCTTTTTGTACCACTTTCAAATCAAATGTATTTTTCGCGTCGTCCAAAAACGCACTCTTAAAGACAATTAGTAAATCAAAGATGATGATAACAAAGCCTCCAGTTGTCCCTCATATTGCTCTAACACAATAACGGGTGAAAAATTATATCTTCCGGCAGACAAAATGAACACACATTCTCACTTAATTCAATGCATCTCCTAGTTTCCTACTAATTCACTTCTTCATTTCAGATCTGGAAGAATAATGTCCAGAATCCACTTCTTCCTTCAATCAAACACTATTCCACTCCGAAGAACTTGCTCACACCATTAACAACCCCTTCTTCCAGCTCGGCGTCGGATTCTGTTGTTCTCGTCCCTCGAGGAAGTATCTATTCCCATCTTTCTGAGAAACAGTTCTGGCAAGCACCTCAGCTTCAGGCCAAGGTCGACACTCCACGCCTTTAATTCGTGCAACTGTAAGATTTGCGATGCAGGTCTATGCCAATCTGTATCTAGATCTGTTAATATCCACCGATTCTTGCTCGCTTTTGGAGATTCAGGTAAGGCTGAAGTTCCTACATATGATTGTTAGCATATTGATCCATTTCCTGTTTGGGCTTTTTAGCCTTTTATTATTTATGCTTTCTATCTATATAAACATATCCCTGTAACCCTAATGTAATCAATCTTTTTTGCTCAGCCGTCTTGTTTTGCTGAATAATATGAATTATCCTTTTCTTCTTATTTGATTTTACAAACGTTTTACAAACGTTTGCATGGTATCAGAGCCTCGTTCCTGATTCTGCCCGCTGCCTCGTCGCTGCCTTGTCTTCCTGTCTCAGCCCGAAACCCTAGCCTGGTATCGTCGCTGCATTGTCTTCCTGCCTGCCTGCCTCGTCGCTGCCCCGAACCCTAACCTGCCGAAACCCTGCCCCGAACCCTAGCCTGCCGAAACCCTAGCCTGCCTCGTCGCTGCCCCGAACCCTAGCACCTGCCGAAACCCTAGTTCCCCGAAACCAGGCTGCCTAGCCTGCCGATCTCCCTGCCGAAACCCTATAATCCCGAAACCCTAGCCTACCGATCTCCCTGCCGAAACCCTAGAAGCAGTTGCCGATCTCCCTGTCCCAAAACCCTAGTTCCCCGAAACCCTAGCCCATTTGATACCAAGCTCGACCTGAAGCAGTTGCTTGTCTCGACCTGAAGCAGTTGCTGACTTCAAAATATGGCAGGAGGTGATGATTCATTACAGGCCATTAGTGTTCGTTTAGATGGAAAAAACTATTCTTATTGGAGTTATGTCATGAAAAAAATTTTGAAAGGAAAACAGATGTGGGGATATATTTCTGGTGTTATTGTGGCTCCTGAAGCTGCTAATGTTGAATCGATGGAGAAATGGGATACCAACAATTCAAAGATCATCACTTGGATTAATAATTCTGTTGAGAATAAAATTGGTATGCAATTGGCTAAGTATGATACTGCTAAGCAAGTTTGGGACTATTTGGAGCGACTTTTTGTGCGTTCTAACTTTGCCGTTCAATATCAATTAGAGGCTGATATTCGGTCATTGTCTCAGAATGATCAAAATATTCAAGATTTTTATTCTGAAATTACTGCTCTTTGGGATCAATTGGCTATGACTGAGGTTACTGAGCTTAGGCCATTTGCTGCATATATCGCTCGTACGGAGGAACAACGTCTTGTTCAATTGTTGATGGCTCTTCGACCAGAGTACGAGCATTGTCGTGCGTCCATCCTACATCGCACTCCTTTACCTTCTGTTGATTCTGTTCTACATGAATTATTAGCTAAAGAAACTCGCTTGAAGTCTAAAACTGAGAAAGTTGCACAGACTTCTTCTGCATCTGTTTTTGCAACAGGGATTTTACCAATCCCATCTCAACGCAACAAGATAAATATCAAGAATGGTCGTGATTGAAATTATTGTAAACAACCAGGCCATTGGAAAAATCAATGTCCTGAATTATTGGCTCGACAAAAAAATCAAAGTTTTAAGCCAGGTGATAGATCACAATAGCAACAACGTGGTAGCCAACAACAGTCCTTCTCTACTACACAAGGACATGGACAGTCACGTGGTAGTTCCCAGCCTAAGATTGCTGCATTGGTACATCCTTCTGGTGAATCAGTTGTGGATTCCTCTATGGACTCTCTTGCAGAGCAATTTCAAAAGTTCCTTGCTAGCCAGTCTTTGTCTCAAAACATGACTGCTCCTCAGTCTCAGCACTTTGCCATGTCAGCTCCCTCCATGTCAGGTTTGAATTCTCCTTTGTGGATTTTGGATTCTGGTGCTTCATATCATATGTCCCATGATTGTTCATCATTTATATCTATGTCTTTTGATTCTCGCTCACATTCTATTTTGACTGCTGATGGCACACCTTTGCCATTAACAGGAATCAGTACAATTCAAACCACACATTTCCCTCCCAAATGTTTATTGCATTCCTAAACTAACTATGAATCTTGTGTCGGTCGGACAACTTTGTGATCTTGGATATCTTGTTCATTTTTCTTCTACCACTTGCTCTGTGCAGGATCCCAACTCCAAGAAGTTGATTGGGACAGGCCGTAGGTAGGGCGGTCTCTATGTTTTGGATGACTTGCACATCCCAAGTCATGCTGCTGCTGCTAGTATTGACCTTTCTTCTTTTCATTTAACTCCATTGTCTTCTAAGTTTTATTTGTGGCATTCTAGACTTGGTCATATTTCAAGCTCTCGTCTTAAATTCTTGTGTAATTCTGGTGTTTTGGGAGATTTACGTTCTCATGATATTTCAGATTGTAGTGGTTGTAAACTTGGAAAATTTTCTGCTTTACCCTTTAATCAAAGTGTTTCTACTTCCACTGCACCTTTTGATTTAGTTCACTCTGATGTTTGGGGTCCAGCACCCATCCCCACAAAAGGTGGGTGCAGATATTATGTCTCTTTTATCGATGACTATACTCGTTATTGTTGGGTTTTTCTGATGAAACGTCGTTCCGAGTTTATTGATATATATACCTCCTTTCAAGGATATGTTAAAACACAACACTTTGCTATTGTTAAATGCTTTCGTTCTGATTTAGGGGGGAATATACTAAGGGAGACCTTTCTAACATATTCACGGCTGATGGTACTTTGCATCAGTCTTCCTGCACTGATACCCCGCAACAAAATGGTGTTGCTGAAAGAAAACATAGACACATTGTTGAAACTGCCCGTTCTATGATTCTTTCAGCTAGCGTTCCAAGAGAGTTTTGGGGAGAAGCTGTTCTTACTTCCGTTTATCTTATTAATAAGATTCCGATTTCTCATAATTCTAGTATTTCTCCTCATGCCAAGTTGTTTGGTCAAACTCCTGATTACTCTCACCTAAAAGTGTTTGGTTCCACTTGTTTTGTTCTTCGTCCACACGTAGAACGTACAAAATTATCTTCACGTGTTGCTATATGTCTTTTTCTTGGGTATGGTATTGGACAAAAAGGTTATCGCTGTTATGATCCTTCTTCAAATAAACTAGATGTTTCTCGTCATGTTTCCTTTATTGAG
This sequence comes from Allium fistulosum, assembly GCA_030737815.1. NCBI lineage: Eukaryota > Viridiplantae > Streptophyta > Magnoliopsida > Asparagales > Amaryllidaceae > Allium > Allium fistulosum. The sequence goes on from CM060905.1 coordinate 96,031,893, forward strand.
CATATTCCCTTCTACTCCATTCCAGCTAGTCCTCATAGTATGACTAGGTCTGATCTTATTCACATTGATCCATTTCCTGCTGATAACTCCTCTGATTCACCACCTCTTACCATTGATACACCGTCATCCATACACTCTGTTCCTCCTCCTTCTGCAGGTGACACTTTATCCCCTGCTACTACGACTGTTCAAACACCTCATGTGATGACAGATCCTGTTCAACCTTGCTACCCCACTCACACACGTAAATCTACTCAATTATCAGATTTTGCTTACTCTTGTTACTCTCGGGCTTTTGCTTCATTTCTTGTTTCCATTGACACTTTCTATGAGCCTTCTTCTTACTCGAAGGCTATTCGTTCTCCTGTGTGGCAACGTGCTATGTCTGAGGAAATGTCTGCTTTAGACAAAACTGGTACCTGGGATCTTGTATACCTTCCTACTGGGAAGAAAACTATTGGTTGTCGATGGGTATATAAAATTAAAACCAAGTCAGATGGTTCTATTGAGCGATACAAAGCTCGTTTAGTTGCTAAAGGATTTGCCCAAGAGTATGGCATGGATTATGAGGAGACATTTTCTCCTGTGGCTAAGATGACATCTGTTTGGGTTCTTATTGCTGTTGCGTCCAGTCGTCAGTGGGACATCTCTCAAATGGATGTTAAAAATGCTTTTCTTAATGGAGATCTTAAGGAAGAAGTTTACATGGTTGCTCCACCTGGTGTTTCTCATGCTCCAGGTCAGGTTTGTAGGCTTAAGAAAGCTCTATATGGTCTTAAGCAAGCACCACGTGCTTGGTATGAGAGATTTTCGAATGTTGTTACATCACTTGGTTTTACCTCTAGTCCCCATGATTCAACACTTTTTGTCAGATTGACTTCTGCAGGCCGTATTCTTCTTCTACTATATGTAGATGATATGATCATTACAGGTGATGACAGTAATGGTATTGTGAGCATTAAAGCCACATTGTCTCGTTGTTTTGATATGAAGGATTTGGGTCATCTACGTTACTTTTTAGGCATTGAAGTAGCTTCCTCAGAAAAAGGCTATCTTCTTTCCCAGTCCAAATACGCTACTGACATTATTCATCGTGCTGGTCTTACTGATACACGTCATGTTGATTCACCACTTGAGGTAGATGCCCGATATACTCCGACCGATGGGAGTCCTCTTTCTGATCCCACTTTATATCGTTCTATTGTTGGTAGCCTTGTATACCTGACCATCACTCGTCCAGATATTGCCTATGTTGTTCACATTATTAGCCAGTTCGTATCTTCCCCTACCTCTGTTCATTGGGCTGCTGTTATGCGCATTCTTCGTTACTTGCAAGGAACACTTTATCAGAGTTTTTTGTTCCCATCGACCTCATCTTTGGAGCTTCGTGCCTTCTTTGATGCAGATTGGGCTGGTGATTCAACGGATAGAAAATCCACAACTGGCTTTTGTATATTTTTAGGTGATTCCCTTATTTCATGGAAGAGCAAGAAACATGATGTTGTTTCTCGGTCTTCCACTGAGGCAGAGTATCGTGATATGGCCTCCACTACATTTGAGATTATTTGGTTATGTTGGCTGTTGGAGGATATGGGTGTTTCTATTTCTTCTCCCACTCCTATGTATTGTGACAATAAGAGCGCTATTCAAATTGCTCACAATACTGTTTTTCATGAGCGCACCAAACATATTGAGATTGACTGTCATTTCACTCGGTATCACTTGCTGCATGGAACTATTTCTCTGCCTTTTACTTCATCATCGACGCAACTTGCTGATTTCTTCACGAAGTCTAACACTATCGACCGTCATAGATTTTTCATTGGCAAACTCTCGAGGCTTCTTGCCGTACCATCGCATGTTTGAGGGGGGATGTTAGCATATTGATCCATTTCCTGTTTGGGCTTTTTAGCCTTTTATTATTTATGCTTTCTATCTATATAAACCTATCCATGTAACCCTAATGTAATCAATCTTTTTTGCTCAGCCGTCTTGTTTTGCTGAATAATATGAATTATCTTTTTCTTCTTATTTGATTTTACAAACGTTTTACAAACGTTTACAATGATTTCTCTTTTGTTACATGCTATTGTAATATGCTTTGATTTACTGCTGATGATTTTACAGTCATTTAAAATAAGATCTAGTCTTACTATAACTGACTTGCTTTGATTTTGAAATACTTTAGGACTAGTGAGTGGCCCGATACGGACAGTTGCTGAGTTAAAAATTGTTGGTGTCATACTGAGGATGTTGGTAAAATGGTTCAATTTGACACAATAAATACTAACAATTAAATTCTGTACTTACATGGAAAATGAAAATCAGGGGTTGATGTTAGTTATGTCAAATTTTGTATCACCAGTTTGTGTCCATCTAGAGTTTTCATTTTTTTAACATGGTTCATTAATGCCGACAAATGTCAACCTCGAGGATTGAACCCATAACTTTGATCTCGTAGACTAAACTACCAACCAACCGAGCCACTTTGTTTCTGGAATTTCCTTTTTTATTGAATTATGCTTACATTCGTATATTTAATAAATAATTCTTATAATTAGTGGCTTTTTGTGTACATGGATAGTTTTGTGTTCATAGATAATTATCCTTTTCGTTTCAGTGACTAATGGAAGTGGCTTCTTGATTGTTATTAATGTACGTTCAAGTTCATATTTTCACATAGCTCTACCAAATAAAATCGAAGTAGAGACTGGTAACTATAATACTAACTTGAAGTAGCTATTGGTTAACTGTGTTCATTTGTGAGGGTGTTATACTTCTTCCCTGTCCTGATTAGTTTGAACAACCTGAATTAGTTCTATGATGTAGTTTTTTAATTTTATTGTATTTGTGGATGATTATGTATTTTAGATTCTACAACTGTAGTTTTTGACTAAACTTGAGTAAATATGTTATTAGGATACACAGCTAAATGTGAAATGATTTATTTTCGTACACAGAAGAGAAAATATACGGATTATCTAAACAAAATACGATATCACATAATGACTAAGTTTTTTATAAATGCATAACAGTAAAAATTAATAAGAATAAGTTCCCATTAAGAAGAGGAAATGGATTTAAAATTCTAGACCGTTTTCTAACTTCTACACTAGAGTAAAGAAAGTACCAATTATTTCATAATTTCCGTATATACAACCAATAGCCGTGTTTATTGAAAATTAAAAGCATCCATGCATCAATATATTATAAATCAAACCGATTGAACACTGAGCTCAAATTAGCATCCTTGATGGAATTTGTTGTCTTTAGGATTCTCATAGCTTTGGTATTTCGATGAGTGTCTCATATTTCTCTATAATGAATTTCTCACTCCTTCGTTGCTACGTCTATTAAGATATCCTTTGTTTATCTTTGTCAAGTTACATACTCATCACGTTGTAAGCACTTTTATCTATCTAGTTGAAACAACCTTATACAATCATCAATAGAAACCAGTTGGGAACTAAAGTAGGATTTTAGCTTGACATTTACAATTTTATCATCTGATGATATAAATATATTTATTTTTTTAATATGAAAATACATGTCTATGTTAGTAACACAAACATGAGACCATATCATGAACCATGTTTGGGAGAATCCAATATATTGCAAGTGTTCTTTGTATTTTCATTATAGGCTTTCAAACATATTTTGATAAATCCAATATGCACAACCATTGAAAAATTTCAAAGATATCATTCCCTATAACTAACTTTTAGCAACTTTCTGCAATATCTATTGCTAAATTAGGCTAAAACCAAAGTTGTCAATTGCCAAGTCACCTAGAGCGCTTTTATGGCGCCTTGAAGGTGTGAAAACCCCTAGGTTGGCGCTTAGGGCTTTTTGGCGCACTTAGGCGAGCGCTTTGATAACACTAGCTACAAAATATATTTAAGGAAAAAAGTGGGGAATTCAAACTGAACATTGTATCATTTTTTCTGAATATTCAATTGAAGTAAAAAACTTATAGAAAAATCGTGGCAGTGTTAAGCTTACAGTTTCAATATGTTTCAAATGAAGAGGTAGCAAATATGTGCCATTTGGCCAACATTCGGTAAAATGATCTTTTCTCTTGCTTAATTTGGCATTCTTCATGCATTGTAAAAAACGATGAAATATTATGCGGTAAGAACTTATGATGCTAACTATATCCCAGTGTTTACTGATATGAATTGATGTTTCAAATTATTAACTTATACGAGTAGAGATTTGTCATCAACATTCTATCTTTCATGCATTTTTAGTCATCTATGGATATCTTGTTACTTGTATATCGTTCATCTTCAATCATACTGCGTTGGTTCATTTTGCCAACCGTAATACGCACTTCATTCATAAACAACCAAGAAACTTAATAAGTGGATCGTGTCAAGTAAAATTATAAAAGTATCAATCAACTAGAATTAAGAAAATTACATGCAAAAAGATACATTTTAGGCATACAGCTAGAGGTAAATTGAGGTTGTTAAGGCTCCTATTTGCATTATCAATTGAAGCAGCCACCTCTTTATTTACACCTTTTATGTATTTAAGTTGTTGCCACCCTAAAATAGAGAGGTGAAGATGAATCGATAAAAATAATCACGAGGAGAAAAAAGTAGTACAAAGATAGAAATAAAAGAGAACGGTGAAGTACAATAAGGCATGACATGGCTAATAAGGAGAAATGTATTTAGCAGTGAATTAAGATGAAAGCTTTGATGATAAATTCAATTTTAATAGCATGGTATAGATACCACATTAGGTTTATTATCGATTGTTAACCGGTAGGCTGTAAATTTTTCTTGATTTTTTTAGAATAAGTTTATCATGATGATATTTTATTAACATGTAAATTGTCATCGCCTACTACCATAAATATAAATATGTATAGATGTACTTACATAGTCAGGATCCAAATTACAAATATTCTAAGAAAGATGTGGTAGAAAAAAAATACTTTATTATCATCATAAAAATAAAATAAAATACCATGATGGTAAGAGAAGAAAAGATGTAGAAATGGAATCATAAAACATTAGAGAATTTGATTGTGAGTAGGAAAATAAAAAATCAAGGGAAATTAGTTAAGAGAATAATTACAAGGATGTTGAAGTAGATTTGCTTTATCGAGGAAGAATGGGCTTAGCAACCCCATTATAAACCGATGGAAACAAAACGAAGATCATCTCCATAGGAGGATAGACGATGATGGCTCATGATATTATTTTCCTAATCATAAAATCACAGTGGAAACTGAAATGCACCACCACCTACCTACATCTATATTGGCATTATTGAACTTGATTTCAATCAAAAAAATAAAGAAATGCAAAAAGGAAAAAGGATCGCTAGGCGAGTTGAAGGAAATTAAGCGAATCGTATAATTAATAAAATTATAATTTGGATAACAAAATTACCTAACATGCATCATTGCGAATCCATGCTTAGATCAAAGGCATGGAGGTGAATAAGCAAATGTCATATTATATTGAAAGTTGCATTTGCTAATTTATGTACTAATATCTTGGAAGTGAAATTATACAAAGGATCAAATGTAAATCTGTTGAAAGCATCAAGGGGCCCCAATTTAGAGTGAATTAAGAATAATAAAATAATAGAATAGGAGGCAACATGGTTGACGCAATTGGTTGATGGTTCGAAATGCGAGATCAAAGATCACGAGTTTGAACTTCAAAACTGACAACCTAGTACCCGAAGTATGTGTTTGACAAACACATTCTTCCTTAAGTTTATAAGAGAAATTTGGTTGTGGGTAATTCAAAAAAATTAAAATTAAAATAGAATAGGTTAATAAAGGATCACTAATGTAATGTATAGTGAACCAAAAATTGATAAAGGACCACTAATGAAATTTTGTACATTTTGACTCCTTTTTACTCTTTGCAACCTCTCAAACCCTAATTATACTCTCCTCAAATATCAAGCTTTTGTAAAACCCCAACCTCTGAGTTTATGTATCGAAATGTCTATCCATGCTCTAGAATTCGAATCCTTAATAGAAGAATGCTTGCCCCACTGGAAAGTCGCAAACTCGCATATCGAACTCTTGGATCCATTTCCCATGGATCGACGAACATGTTATCATGGATCATTGTCTGTTCTTTTCTAGTGTTTTAGCTGTTTTTTCTAATATTTTCACTTATCCCCTGAATTTGGGTTGATTGCATTTGTAGGTCCATCGTGGTTAACCTTTTCAGAAGCGTAAATTGCTACAATTTTTTTGTTATAATTAACGAAGAGAAACCCAAGGCGAGTAGGGTTCCATGTCGTCGTTTTTCATTACTTTTTTCTCTTTCATGAAAATTAAACTTAGTTAGAAGAATAACATGTTCCCTAATGGGAAAATTGATGATGGTTAAATTTGAAAAACTAGTCTTTCTCATTACGTAGTTGGATTTGAGTTTTTAAAGACATCAATAGCGTTTTTGAATTTGGGTTATAGCCTTAACAAAGTTAACAATATAGTCTTAACAAGGTTAACACGGGGTTGTATTTTAATTGTTTATTAGATAGCGGTTGGTGAAGGATTCAATTTTTATTTTTGAGTTTATTTGTAATGGAGTTTGAGGTTTTTTGTACTACATAGTACTCTAAATTTACAGTGCTAGTTCATATTACAGCTTAGGTTGAATGTTGATTTGTTTGTTTATAGATAAAAAACATGCTTTGTAACTACCCGTGATTTTTGACGTCTCGAATTTTGAATATTAATTTTTAATATTCAATAATACAGTATTTTAATCAAACAAAAATTCCCGTTAAATAACAATTGGCAATAATATACAATTTTTCACACCAAGATAATATTTTGAAATTCCAGATTTTTAATTATAAAATAGGGAATTGATTTAAATGAGAATTCTTAAATATATATATATATATATATACACATATATTTTGGACAACAAAATTTATATATATATATAAATTTGGAACAAATTCAATTCAAATAAGTATGGATGAAATAAGAAAGAATAAATTATAAGTAGAAAGATATGGCTTATGGAAAATGCAATGTATTATAAATAAAAAGAGTTTAAAGTTGGATTTTCTTATAGATATATATACACACACACATATTGGTTAAGAAGAATGCATATATATATATATATATAAGTTTAAAAAGGAAAGTAATAGTATTTATAAACAAATAAATATTGTATGCTATAAACTAAATAAAAATAGTATGTTTAAAACAATATATGTAATGGTAGGAAAAATATATATATAACCCAAATAAATATAGTTTATTAAAAAGTTATATATATTTATATATATTGAATAATAAAAGAAGTAAATATATAAGAAGAGATATATATAAGAAAATATACATATGGAAATATATATGAGAGAAATGAGAAAAAATTAAATAAAATCATTTAAACTATTAGAAAAGGAAATCTTCCACAAATCATGCTTTGACAAATATGTTATTTTTATAAAAATGGAATGACAAAACTTTTAATGTCTTGAGTTATATATTTTAATGGAAGTATATATATACACACACGCACACACAAATATATATGAAAAACATGTTAGAAATCAAGTAAGTAGTAAATAACCAAAAAGTAAATCATGCAAAAATAAAAATAAAATAAATCAAAGTGACAAACAAATTTCTTGGTAATAAAAAAGGTAAACAAGTAAAAGCATGAATCAGAAGAAAAGTTAACTAAGAAAAAATGGAAGTAAAAGTAAAAACAAATTACCAAGCAACAATGTAAACATTTGCATAGTAAGAAAAAAGTATACAGCCAAAAGCAAAATAAGTAAAAATGACTAAAACATATATATGCACACATAAAACATTGTTTGGCCAAAAGAAGCAAAGACCAAAACAATGGTTTTAATTTCATTTCAAAACTCAAAACAAAAATCAATTCAAATCATCTCAAGCTTTTCACCCATCACTGTACAAACTTTGTACAACAAAAATAAATCCTTATTAGGTCCAAAATCTATATGTATACATAATTTCACTTTTGCATACTTGTATGTATATATAGGCTTGTTTGTGTGAGTAGCTTTAGTTTTAAGAAGCCTGTAAACAAAAAAAAAGAGTAAACATAAAAGCACTGTAAAGGAAAAAGGGAAGAAACACCGTTCTTTCAAAATTCAAAAGCAAAAGCAAAAGCAACATTTATCAAGTTTAGATCATAAATTAAAGAGCAACTTGAAGATTTCAAAAGATCAACATGTTTAAGGTGAGAGTTTGCATTTAGAAATACTTGGAAGTGTTTTTTTTAAATCGCTCTGTCTTATTTAACAGTGAAAGTTGTATTCATGTTCAACTTTCAAAAATCTTTTCCCACCATTCTAGTTTTATTTTGCCAACAATGTAAACTAGTAAAACTTTCATTTTTGAGTGTAGATTATCTTAAAAATAATTCAAAGGCTGCTCATCATATACATTGTGAAAAATCTCGATTTAACAGTGAGAGATCCATTTTTTGTCAAAGTTCGACATGTTTAAATCCATGGATTGAGTACATAATCATGTTCATCATATCCAACTAGGATTTTTAGTGCAGAAATCCTGATTTTTAGTAGCATAGGTTGTGTGAAATTTAAAGATGATCAGTATTTTCGAAAAAAATAATTTCCGGCGATCTAGGCAGCTACAGGCGTTGCGGTTGGTTCGAGAAGGAGTGGTGTGGCGAGGCCAAGGGGATCACCATGGATAATTTTCAATTAAGGCTTTGGTTTGGAGGCAGGTGATGATTTTAGGGTTTCAGGTGGTTTGGTTCAGGCTTTGGAACGCGGCTGAACTGGGTGAGGAAGAGGCGACCGGAACTCATGGCTTTTGGCCGAAAGATGGCGATGGGAATGAGCTTCCAAATGGTGATGGTGGCTTTAGTCCTATTAATGGGAGCAGGTGGGGCGAGGTCGATTTGGGATTGGTGGTCGGAAGAACTAGACTCGCGTGTATTCAAATTCGGCCAGGGAAGGTTGAAGCTTCGGTGGAGGGGTGCGATCGAACGTAGGCGAGGAGGAGGACTCGTCGGTGGTTGTGGAGGGTCGAACGGTGGCTTGGTGGTGATGTGCACGTGCATGCGTGCACGATGGTGGAGTTTCTTGGGTTTTTGGGAAGGAGATCGATTTTGGTGATGAGGTTCCTGAAGCTTGGCTTGGTGAGTGGCACGCGTAGGAGGTTGAGTTCGTCGGAGGAGGTTGGAATTTTGATCGAAGGGTTGGAACATGATTTTGGTTAGGAAATTTTAAAATTTGAAACGGTGAGTAATGAAAGAAAGAAGGGAAGGAGAAGAGAGAGGGAGCGGGTCTTTTTTTTTCCTTCTGATATTTGAATTGGACTTCGGTCCAAACAAAATTATAAATAGGTTTAAAAATTAAAATGTTTGAAATGTATATATATATATATCATGTGAATTTTAAAATGATATAGTCGATGCATACGAAACCCATTCGATACAAAACTGATCGCGATGGGTTCGTATCGACGAACGCTACGTCGTCGTACGACCTGTTGCAGAATTTGAACCAGTGAATTTTTAATCACTAAGCTAATATTATAATTTGTGTCTTTAATCCTTAGCCTCATCTACATAAATATCTTCATCTGCAACGCTAGTTACCTTCCTTTTTAATTACAATCTCCATCAACTATAGTGTCTTATACTTCAGTAGCTATGTCATATTATGCTTTAGGTTGAGTTATGGGTTAGTACTTGGTAGTCTTCACATAACTCAATAAATGTTGGAACCTTTGATGTTATACCGATTAACTTGGTTGTTAATAAACCTCCTTACAATGACACTCCTAGATAAATGTTGTTTGCACAAAAAATGGACAAACACCTCAAAGTTGTATGATTTAGTAGATCTTATGTTGTTCTTAGTGATTTGGGTGACTTATGCAAATATATGAAAAGCAGGGGCTAAACTGTAAAAAGACACACAGATTTATAGTGGTTCGGCCAGAACGTGCCTACGTCCACTTTATATGTTATTTCTCCTTTAGATCTCAGATTACAAGTACAAAGCTTTGGTACAAGTATCTAAAAGCGTTTGAAAGTTCCTTCCGTGCTTGAGCTCTCAAACTTGTCCGCCATTGTTGTACCCCTGCCCCTCTATTTATAGAGTGAGGTTGGGGGCAGGGGTCTTGGATGTATATAGCTGCTGGTGGGCCTGGGCTGAAGCAATCTGGCCTGGCAGCGTTCCGGTTCGGCGAAGCTTTGGTTCGGCCGTGCTTGGAGAAGGTTGGGGTTCGGTAGGGATGTGGTCCGGTGATAGGTTGGTTCGGCATAGGGGTGTGAAGCAGTTGGTTCGGTGTCGTTTGGTTCGGCGAGGCCTTGGACCGGTGGTAGATGGCAGGTGAGTAGGTTTGGTAGGTACTTGGATCGGTAGTGGGGATTGGTTCGGTGGTATGGAGGTGCAGCTGGTTCGGCAGTGAGATGCCGAATGAACTTCTATATTTGGGAGTGCCGGATGAGCTATTGTACTGGGAATGCCGGATGAACCAAGGCATCTCGAATGCCGAATGATATTGGGAAGGTGAATGCCGAATGACCTTGGTGATGCTGATTACCGAATGAAACTGTAAACCTTTGATCATGAGTGAAATCCCAGACTTATATACGCTTGCTGGCTGCTTCTTCTTGGTTCAGTCGTGAAGGAAACGCACCCAACACTAATATTCCAATTTTGACCAAAAATGGGATAACACTTTGCCCCCCAAAACATGACTTGCGGTAGGAAGACGTGTTTTGTAATGCCATGAGCTGGATGTTCGTAACCTGTCAACAACCTGTAAAGAGCTTGATAGTTTTATATGGCCCCAAATGACGACCGTTTGAGATCGAGCTACTTGGGATAATGCGCGGCCGTTCATGGTCAAGCGCCTAACTTCAAATGACGACCGTTCGCGATCGAGTCATTTGAGGTGAAGTGCGACCGTTCGCGGTCAAGCGTCTAAATCCATGCGACGATCGTTCGAGATCGAGTCATTTGTGGTGGAATGTGATCGTTCACGGTCAAGCGCTTTACTTCAAATGACGACCGTTCGGGGTCGTGTCATTCGAGGTAAAGTGCGACCAAGCCCGGTCAGAAGGCGGACCTCGAATGGCGACCGTTCGTGATCAAGCCACTTGGGGTGAAATGTGACCGTTCGTGGTCAAGCGCCTTACTTCGAATGACGATCGTTCGAGATCGAGCCATTCGTGGTAAGGTGCGACTGTTGGCGGTCAGGGGGTGGACCTCAAATGGCGACCGTTCGCGATCGAGCCACTTGTGGCGAGATGAGTTGTGCCGTTCGAGGCGAGTTTGTGACTGTTCGAAGTCGGGTGCCGTTCGAGGCGAGTTGTGACCGTTCGAGGTCGGGTGCCGTTTGCGGCGAGTTGTGACCGTTCGAGGTCGGGTGCCGTTCGCGGCGAATTGTGACCGTTCGCGGTCGGGGTGCCGTTCGAGGCGAGTTGTGACCGTTCGCGGTCGGGGTGCCGTTCGAGGCGAGTTGATGTGTGCCCGGGGGGGACTTAATACCATCCAAACCAGATTCACGTTCGGGTGAGTTTCTGGATTGTCTGTTGTGGCGGTTTATCACTATCTCAGAGCATGCCTAGGGATCGTTCGCGATCCCGTACATGTGTAAGTAGCTTAGCCATTTTAGAATTATCAAAACCAAATATCCATTCAACTGATGAAATTTAAAATAGAAATGTTCAGCAAAGTCAAATCCAAATTTAAGAAATAAAGAACAAAAGCAAAGCAGTGACGTCGGAGTGCAAACGCCTATATCGATGTGGTTTATAGTTGTATCAGAGCATGCCTGAGGATCGTTCGTGGTCCTGTACATATGTAAACAACTTAACCGTATCAGTGTGGAGTTTGCTGCTCGTTCGTCGTTATCTCGATCAACGGATAATAAGATGACATCTCAATCCTGAGCCGTCTTCAGTTGGTGCGGGCGGTGGTCGTTCTTGTCCCACCGTGGTGGCCCTCCTTCTCACATATTGTGATAGCAAACCATTCCGAATATGCCCCTCCACCTCATCTTTCAGATGCCTGCAATCGTTGGTATGATGACCATTCAGGTCATGGAACAAGCAATATCTGTCTGATTTCCTTTCGTTAATAGTCGGATCCCTTCGCATTGGCCTACGGTAGGGAACCTGCTCTCTTGTATCTTGGTAGATTCGCTCCAAACTCTCATTCAGCTCGGAGTAAGTGGTGAATCGCGACTCTTTCCGTGGCCGCTTTGACCTGTCATCATTATCCTCAGCCTTTCTCTTTCCTTTACCAGTCTCCGCACCCCTTCCAGGTGGGTTTCCGCTCTTGATTGCGTAAACGTCAACTTCTTCCTCTCTTTCCGCACTAGCATCTTCCAAACGCAGAAACTTTTCAGCCTCATGATAGAACTCTCCCAGATTCATAGGCGGATCTTTAGTTAACGAATTCTTGAATTCCGTACTATCAGCTATTCCAGATACAGCCGCCATCATGACCATAGATGGATCTGGTCGATCCACTGATGCTGTTGCCGCATTAAATCGTGTTAGAAAACTCCTCAAAGTCTCTCCAGTTTTTTGCTTCAAGGTTGCCAAAGTCATCACATTCTTGGGTCTTGCAATATGAACCCTGAATTGCCTCATGAATCTCTCAGTTAGATCTGCCCACGTTCCTATGGAGCCGCTTTCCAGTTGTCTGAACCACAACGCCGCAATATCTGCCAAGTACAATGGAAAGCACCGGGCCATAACCTCCTCTGATGCCCCCAGCACTTCCATATGCCTTATATATTTTGTCAGATGAACCGTGGGGTCTGTCCTTCCATTATACATATCCAATGATGGTAGCTTAAAATCTGGTGGGTTCCTAGCTCGCCTGATTGTTGTGGTAAAAGGACTCCTATTCACATCCTCCAGGTCTCTATTCACTAGTCCGCCTCTCATGGCTCGTCTGACCATCTCCGCCAGTCTGTCACTATCTCCAAGTTGTAGTCCTCGTTCACTGCCTTCGACCTGCCCCCTGAGTCCGTGGGAGCTTTCAGGTGTATGCCCCTCTGGCGGAGCGTTCATTCTTCTATTGTTACCAGGTTGTTCGGATGCCCCCGTCTCTCTTGTCGGGATTGGATCAGCATGTTCTGCGTGTGTGCTCCCTAGCTCTGGTGCTACGCCAGATGGTCCTGCTCCGTTCTGAACTCCAGTTGCGCCTTGGTTCCGTGCTCCAAGTTGCCCAATCTGTTGAAGCAAGTTCTGGATCATCTCTTCTTGTCTTCTCATCATGGCCTCCATCTCATCCCTGGTGATGAAGACTGAAGCTTGGTTTGCTCCTGAGGAAGCCTCTTGACTGCCTTCCTGTTGACTTTGCTCTGGCCTCGGCCTTCTGCTTGATTGTCTAGCCATGATTCTCCCAATCTGAATCTTGAAGGATTTAAAATTCAGCTTCTAAGCGGTAGAATCCTTGAGTAAATTTCTTAGTGAAAGCACCAAAAATGTTTGCACAAAAAATGGACAAACACCTCAAAGTTGTATGATTTAGTAGATCTTATGTTGTTCTTAGTGATTTGGGTGACTTATGCAAATATATGAAAAGCAGGGGCTAAACTGTAAAAAGACACACAGATTTATAGTGGTTCGGCCAGAACGTGCCTACGTCCACTTTATATGTTATTTCTCCTTTAGATCTCAGATTACAAGTACAAAGCTTTGGTACAAGTATCTAAAAGCGTTTGAAAGTTCCTTCCGTGCTTGAGCTCTCAAACTTGTCCGCCATTGTTGTACCCCTGCCCCTCTATTTATAGAGTGAGGTTGGGGGCAGGGGTCTTGGATGTATATAGCTGCTGGTGGGCCTGGGCTGAAGCAATCTGGCCTGGCAGCGTTCCGGTTCGGCGAAGCTTTGGTTCGGCCGTGCTTGGAGAAGGTTGGGGTTCGGTAGGGATGTGGTCCGGTGATAGGTTGGTTCGGCATAGGGGTGTGAAGCAGTTGGTTCGGTGTCGTTTGGTTCGGCGAGGCCTTGGACCGGTGGTAGATGGCAGGTGAGTAGGTTTGGTAGGTACTTGGATCGGTAGTGGGGATTGGTTCGGTGGTATGGAGGTGCAGCTGGTTCGGCAGTGAGATGCCGAATGAACTTCTATATTTGGGAGTGCCGGATGAGCTATTGTACTGGGAATGCCGGATGAACCAAGGCATCTCGAATGCCGAATGATATTGGGAAGGTGAATGCTGAATGACCTTGGTGATGCTGATTACCGAATGAAACTGTAAACCTTTGATCATGAGTGAAATCCTAGACTTATATACGCTTGCTGGCTGCTTCTTCTTGGTTCAGTCGTGAAGGAAACGCACCCAACACTGATATTCCAATTTTGACCAAAAATGGGATAACAAATGTGATTCATAGAGGAAATGACAAACTTTCAGTTTATTGTTCCGGTATTCTTGCTTACTTTCCTTTCGTTTTCAATTAATAACTAAAAAAGTTATGTTAGATGTAGTGAATGCTAGCATACATAGAGTAACAAAATGAAAAGGTACAAAATAACATTGTCGTTTTAGCGACTACAAATAAAGACATAAATCATAGAATTGATTGGGGGTAGTCTTCGAGAAATGGTAAATAGCGCGACATAAATAAAAAATCGATAATATACTGGAGAATTGTTAAAGGGAGAATCCGTTTAGATAAGGAGAATGAAAAAACATTTTCTCGATTAAAGGTTTTGGTTAAGGGAAGAATCATGTATCGATTCTTCCCTTATAAAATCGGGCTGAAATTACTAGGAGATGTTCATGTATTATTTGAATTTGTCGGACGTTGTACATGATGATTATCATCATAAAAGCATCATGTAAATATCAAGGCAAAGAATTTTTACAAATAAAAACAATTGAATTAGATAACTCATTTAAATTTTCTATTCAATGAATGCGTTACGTATACATACGTTGTTAACTTATTTAAGTTTACATTCGAATAAAAAAGCCAAATGAAGATATGTGCAACGATCAAAATCATTATTTTAAATATCGGAAATCCCGGCCGTGATCTCGGTTTAGTCTTCCCACGAAACGAAACTACAAAAACCGAAAAAAATTCATTTTGAATATATCGGTCGAGCTATGTAAATCTCGGTCGAGATCGGTCGATATGATTTTGCAATATCTCGGCCGATATTGTTTTTTTTTGAAATTTTTTTTTATTTTGAGAAATATTTTCTTTTAATGTTAGTTCATTTATTATTAGATTATTTCTCGAAATTTACTTAGGCTCCTTAAGGTTTTTGTTGACTGCTAGTTAATCTTTGCTAGTTCATTTACAGGCTTCATCTTTGTAAGTTCATGTACTTTCCTTTTCCCTTTTAACCTTTATTCCTACAAAATGCTACTGCAAATTATGCACTTTCATATTCTTAAGTTTATTTAAGTTCTTAATTTTCCTAAGTTATGCACTTATAAAACATCCGTTGTAGTATCAAATATTATTAGTAAGTAGCAACTATGTAATTATGCACTATAGCAAATACAGTTTTAGCATATGTAGGAAATGAAGTTTTGGAATCTACAATTTTATGAATATACAGTTTCATGAATATATAGTTTTATGAATACGCAGTAAATAAATATGCAATTTCTAAAAATATGTAGCTTTAAAAATGTAGTTTTATGAATATGCAGTTTGATGAATACGCGGCATATGAATACGCATTTACATGAATATGTATAGAACGAATACAAACGGATACACGTCTTATAAAGATGCAGTTTTGGTATATGCAGGGAATGTAGTTTAGAATATGCTGAATAATAAGAGCGGTTAGAATAATATGGATATGTAGGTTGAAGTATTGTATGGATAATCTCTTGAGCTATTGATGAGAAGAGTGTGATATGAAAATCAAGGAAGTAAAAAAAAATGAGTGTTAACAAAACTTGTTGTAAAAGAAAATCAAATTTAAACATGATGTATACTCCTAGATATTCCCGAGACGAGCTTTGAGATCCGAGATGTAAATCCGATATGAATACCCGAGATGCATTCATCTCGTCCGATATCTCCCCCGATATGAGATCAGTTGTCTAAAATCTTTGAGACGAAACGTGACCGAAATCTGAGATTTAAAACCTTGATCGAAATATATTTAAAACTTTTATTATTATTAAAATAGATATATGTTGTGAACTATTACTTCTATTGCCTAATATATACTATACTACTTTAGTTTGCTAATCTCAACTTCAATCTTATTTGAAGTGGGCAATATATGGGGAAAAACATTAGCTCTACAAATTATATGGAAAATCAAATTAAAAACGATGCTATTATGGAGAAGGAAGCTCGCCGCATATAACTTGATGAAAAAATTAGCAACGATAAAAGAATGGAAGTAGTTGAATTCTATTCAAAAGCATTTTAGGAGATTAAGTGTTTTCACAAATAGCATAGGTATTTTTACCTAAGAGGGAGAGAAGAGAAATAACGATGAACTAAATACAGAGGGGGAGATGAATCGATACAAATAGAAAGGAAGATAGGAACTGAAGTTGAAGCGATAACAATAATCATGTGGAGAAAAAATTGAGTACAAAAGTAGAAATAAACAGCAAAATAGAATAAGGCATGGCACACCTTATAAGGTGGAGCATAATTACTAGCGAACTAAAGCGGAAGCTTGATTGTAAACTCAATTTTAATATTATAGTTTATATACCACCTTAATTTTTTCTCTATATTGGAAATTTCTATTGAAATTTTTAGAATAAGTTTATCATGATGGTATTTTATTAATCTGTAAATTGCCATTGCCTTCTATCGTAAATATTTATGAATGTATTTGCATAGTCGGGATCTAATTTTATGAAAGACATAGTAGATTTTTTTTACTTTATTATCATTAAAATAAAATAAAAGGTCACGACTTTAAACCGGGTTGGCGCAATTGGTTGATGGTCCGAACTGCAAGATCAAAGGTCACGTCTTTAAACTTCAAAACCAACAACCCAGTACCTGGAGTGTGGTTGACAAACACATTACCAAATAGGCAATTCAAAAAATATATAAATATAACAGAATAAATGAATAAAGGATCACGAATGCAATGTATACTAAACTATAAACTAATAAAGGATCGCTAATGAAATTTTGTATATTTCGACTCCTTTTTACTCCGTGCAACTTCTCAAAACCTAATTATACCCTCTCGAAATATCAAGCTTCTATAAAACCCTAACCCCTGATTTTTTGTACCAAAATGTCCATCCATGCTCTGGAATTCAAATCCTTAATAGACGATCCATCGAAATGCCGCGAACTCGAATTTTGAACTCTGGAATCCAATTCCCAAGGATCAACTCCTTTAAGAGCTACCTTGGGTTATTGTTAGTTTTTTTCTGGTGATTTTAAGTATTTTTTCTAAATTATTCGCACTTATCTTCTGAATTTGGGTTGGTTGGGTTTATAGGTCCATCGAGATTAACCTTTTTGAGAAGCATAAATTGCTATACTTTTTTTGTTATAACTAATGAACAAGAATCCAAGGGCGAGTAGGCTTCCATGTCTTTTTTTTGGTCTCTTTCATGGAAAATAAACCTTCTTAGGTGAATAACATGTTCCCCAATGGAAAAATTGATGATGGTTAAATTTGGGAAACGAGCCTGTCTCATTACATAGTTGGGTTTGAGTTTTTAATAACATTAACAAGCATTTTCGAAGAGCGGTTACAGTCTTAACAAGGTTAATAAAATAGTCTTAACAAGGTTAACACTATAGTCTTAACAAGGTTAACGAGGGGTCTTATTTTAATTGTTTATTAGATAACGGCTGGTAAAAAATTCAGCTTTTGATTTTGAGTTTATCTGTAATGGGGTTTCTATAAATAATCCAAAAAAGGTCAAGGGATGAGAGAATTCAGGATAGCTACCAGAAAGACTAATCCAAATTGTTTGAAGCACGCACAGAACCGGAAGCGCCCCTTGTTTCAAAGCAGCATGAATTTTTCTTGTAGCTCGTCTTCTTCCTCTTTTCATAGTCATACGATCCAATTCTGAACGATAGTAAATACCGTGTTTGTTACCCGGCGCAACAAGATCCAGTTGGTAAGGAGCAGATGGAACCAAATTAGTTTTTAAAGATCTCCTAAGGTTTTCATTTTCGAATACTTTCATTTATTTTAAGTAATTGATTGGAAAATTGTTTCCAAACTTAAAGAGAAATTGAGTTTTTTTGAACTACTCTAAATCTACATTGCTCGATTCGTTTTACAGCTTAGGTTAAATGTTAATTTGTTTGTATGCAATTAAAAAAGCATGCTTCTTCAATGTTTACAGTGTATTATAAGAACCTGGAAAATCAATCCGAGTTAAGTTTGATCATTCTTTCATATGTAGAATAACTCAAAAAGAAATTGGGAAACTCTACATTTTTGATAACATAAACTAAATCATAGTTTCATTGCATAGAGTCATGTAATATTATTTGGGTAACTGTACATTTTTTATCACTCTTTGCTGGTTGTGAAATAGTACACAATCCTTCGTACTTCGAGTGTGGATGCATGAAAACTCAATTTCTTTTTACTTGGTTCTATTTATGAAACTATAATTTAACTTTATGTTATTTAAAATGCTTATATATTTTTGTATATGGGAGAGGGATTGGGAGGGACTAATATTTATGTCTACAAGTAAACTACCTTTTAAGACAGACATGACTATGAAAATCTCATGTTCGATGGGACCACTATCTTTATATTTTAATAACTAAGTTAATATTATAATTAGTGTTTTTAATTCCTAGCCTCATCTATATAAATATCTTCATCTGCAATGATAATTACCTTCCTTTTCGGTTACTATCTCCATCAACTATATTATCTTATACTTCAATAGCTACATATTATGCTTTAGGTTGAGTTATGGGCTAGTACTTGGTAATGTATGCACAACTCAATAAATGTTGGAACTTTTGGTAACATACTAATTTATTTGGCTATTAATAAACCTTTATACTATTAGATTAATGTGATTGATTAGAGTAAATGACAGACTTTCTTCAACGATTGATTTCGATTTATTGTTTCGATATTTTTTCTTACTTTCCTTTTGTTTTCAATTAATAACTAAAAAAGTTATGTTAATATGCTGAGATGTAGTGAATGCTAACATACAAAGATTAACAAAATGAAAAGGTACAAAATAATAATGTGATTTCAGCAAGTAAAAATAAAGGCATAAATCACGTAAATGGTAGGATAGTCTTTGAGCAATGGTAAATAGTGAGAAACAAATAAAGAAACTAATAATATATTGGAGAAATGTTAAAAGGAAAATCCATTTCGATAAGGAGAATTAAAAAAAATCATTTTCCTTATTTAATTTTTGGTTAAGGGAAGAATCAAGTATTGTTTCTTCTCTTCTAAAATCGGACCTAAATTACTAAATGATGTTCATGTATTATTTTAATTTGTCGGATATCTATCATGATTATCATTATAAAAGCATCATGTAAAAATCGAGATAAAGAATTTTCACAAATAAAGACAATTGGATTAGATAACTCATATAACTTTTCGATTCAATGAATAATTTATGTACACATGTATAGTAAACTCATCGTATTAAGTTTACATTTGAACAGAAAAAGCCAAATAAATTCATGTGCAAAAATCACAATATATTTGAAGCTTTTATTATTATTTAATATATGACATGAACTTCTATTACCTAAATATGTACTGTACTATTGTAATTTGCTAACCTCAATTCAATCTTATTCGCAGTAGGCAATATATGAGAGAAACATAAACCCTATAAATAATATGGAAAATCAAATTATAAATGATGCTAATAAGGAGAAGGAAGCTCACCGTATATAACTTGATGAAAGAATTAACAATGAAAATAGAATGGAAGTGGTTGAATTCTAGTCGAAAGCGTTTTAAGGAATAAGTGTTTTTACAAATAGCATAGGTATTTTTATCGGTGAGGGAGAGATACGAAGAGAAAATAACAATGGACTAAATAGAGAGGCAAATATAAATCAATAGAAATAAAAAGGAATTAGAGGAACTGAAGATGAAGCGGTAATAATAATCACGAGAAGAAAAAGTCGAGTATAAAAGTAGAGAAGAGAACAACAATGAAATATAATAAGTCATGACACTTTTAATAACGGGAAGCATAATTACTAGCGAATTAAGGCGAAAGCTTGTTGGGAAGCTCAATTTTAATAGTATAGTTTTAATAGCACATTAGAATTATTATCGATTTTCATATATATTTTTTTAAGAATAAGTTTATCAAGATGGTATTTTACCGCTACGTAAATTTTCATTGCCTACCACTATATGTATGGATGTACTCACATAGTCAGGATCTAAATTTAAAATATTTTAAGAAAGGTATGGTGGGAAAAAATTATTTTGTAAAAGTAAAATAAAATACCACGATTGGAAGAGGAGAACATATAGAAATTGAATCATAGAACATTAGAGAATTAGATTGTGCGAAGTAAAATAAAAATTCAAGGGAAAGTAATGTGGGGAATTATTACAAGGATGTTGATGTGGATTTGTTTCAATGAGGAAGAATAAGCTTAGCAACCCAATTATAAACCGAAAGAAACGAAGATCGTCTCATGACAATATTTTCCTTGCCGTAATCATAAAATCATAGTGGTCATTGAAATTCATCATCGCTTACTTGTAAAAAATTTGTATCTATATCGACATCATCGAACTTGATTTCAATGCAAAATAATAAAGCAATGCTAAAAAGGAAAAAAGACCGCTAGCCAAGTTGAAGGTAATTAAAGGGAATCGTATAATTAATAAAATTATGAATTGAATTGAAAATTTACCTAACACATCATCGTGAATCCTTGCATAGATCAAAGACATAGAGGCGAGGAAGCAAATGTCATATTATATTGAAAGTTGTACTATTATATTGAAAGTTGTATTTGTTAATCTATGTGCTAATACCATGAAACTTAAATTATATAGAGGTTAAAATGTAAAACTGTATTGAAAGCGTCGAGAGGACCCTACTTGGAGCAAGAATAAATTGAGTATAATAAAATAATTGAACAAGAGGCATCACAGTTGGCGCATTTGTTTGATGGTCCGAATTGCGGGATCAAAGGTCACGAGTTCGAACGTTAAAATTGACAACCCGATATCCCAAATATAACAAACACAACTTCAATTTACAAGTTAAGCTTGATTCTATAGTTAATTAAAAATAAAATAAAAATAGAATAGGTTACTAAAGGATCACAAATGTAATGTATATTGAACCATAAATTGATAAGGGATCACTGATGAAATTTTGTAAATTTTGGCTCCTTTTTACTCCTTGCAACCTCACAAACCCATTATACTCTCCCCAAATATCAAGCTTCTGCAAAACCCCAACTCTTTATTTTCTGTATCAAAATGTGTATCCATGCTTTGGAATTCAAATCCTTAATAGAAGAACGCTTGCCCCATTGGGAAGTCGTGAACTCAAAATCTGGGATCCAATTCCCATGGATCAACCGCTCTAAGAGCCATCTTGGGTTATAGTCGGTTCTTTTCTAGTGATTTAGCTGTTTTTTTAATTTCATTTGCATTTATCTCTTGAATTTGGTTTGGTTGGTTGTATAATTCCGTCAAGGTTAACTTTTTCAGAAGCGTAAATTGCTATAAATTTTTTTTTTTAATTAACGAAGAGGAGCCCAAGGACGAGTAGGGTTCCATGATGTCTTTTATTATTATTTTTGGTGTCTCTTTCATGAAAAATACGATTGCTTAGGAGAATACATGCTCTCTAATGGGAAAATTGATGGTGGTTCAATTTGGAAAACTAGCATTTCTCATTACATATTTAGGTCTGATTTTAAGGACATTAATGAGCGTTTTCGAAGAGCAATTATAGTCTTAACAAGGTTGACAACATAGTCTTAACTAGGTTTACAAGAGGTCCTAATTAATTGTTTATTTGATAGCGGTTGGTGAAGGATTCAACACTTGATTTTGAGTTTATTTGTAATGGGGTTCGAGGTTTTTTAAAGTACCTTAAATTTACAGTGCCGATACGTACTATAACTTAGGTTGAATGTTGATTTGTTTGTGTACAATTGAAAAAACATGCTTCTTCAATGTTCACCGTGTATTATAAGAACCGGGAAAATCAATCCGAGTTAAATTTCATCATTCTTTCATATGTAGAATAACTCAAAAAGAAATTGGGGAACTCTACATTTCTGATAACATAAACTAAATCATAGTTTCATTGCATAGAACCAAGCAATAGTATTTGGGTAATTGTACATTTTTTATCACTCTTTGTTGGTTGTGAAATATTGCACAATCCTTCGTACTTCGAGTGGTGGGGCATGAAAACCAAATTTCTTTTTACCTGGTTCTATTTATGAAACTATAATTTAACTTTATGTTATTCAAAGTGCCGAAATATTTGTATATGCGTAGCATGAGAGGGAGAGGGAAGGACTAATATTTATGTCTACAACTAAAACTACTTTTTTAAAACAGACACGACTATGAGAATCTATTGTTCAGTGGGGCCACTGTCGTGATATATTAATTGCTAAGTTAATATTATAATTAGTGTTTTTAATCCCTAGCCTCATCTACATAAATATCTTCATTTGCAACGCTAATTACCTTACTTTTCAATTACTGTCTCCATCAGCTACATTATTTTATACTTATAGGTATGTCATATTATGCTTTAGGTTGAGTTATGGGTTAGTACTTGGCAGTGTAATAAATGTTGGTGTAACGACCCCGGATTTTATATAAATTTAAATTGATAATTTATTGAATTTTTGAATAAAATTTGTAAAATAAATCGATTTAAGTGACGCGAGTTTCCCCGAACTCAAATAAGTGTTGTATAAATCATTTAAATTTAAAAATATTGTAAATATATGTATATATGGGAATATATATGTATATGGGCATATATGAGTAAATTTGAAATTATAAATATATGTATACATATTTGACTTGAATTTAAATCGTAATAAATGGTTTGAAAATAAACATACAAATTATATAAGATATAAAAGTATAAGATAAATGCATTGGATAAAATCTAATAACAAATTTAATTGATTCAAAATAAATAATGGAGATAGAAATAAATTATAGAAAAATACATATAGTTCATACAATATAAAGTAAATTTTGATATCATAAATCAATACAAAATAATACGAAATAGATACAAAATATAATCAAAGGAAATAGAATAAAATAGGAGTTCACTCATATTCTTAAGTAATAAAATAAACAAAGAAGAAAATACAAACACTTGTAAAAGAATGAAACAAAAATATATACACATGGAAAACAATACAAAGTAATGTACATATGAATTAGCTTACAAAAGAAAACTAATATACAAGTATGAAACCAGACAACAACAAAAGTGTTTAAAGATAAGTTTAAACAAATATACATTCAAGTGTGTTCAAACAAGAATATAAAAATATGTAACTGGGCTTGCAAAACAAGGGATCATCTCAACACAAACATTATCATATCAGCCGAAGTCAACGAGTATTGAAAATGAAGAAACATAAAGGACATTAGCATTGAATGTTTGCATCTCTAAGTACATACAAAAAATTATATCATCCTCCAATTGAAGAAATATCCCTGACCTATTGTACATACAAATTATATCACCTGTACAAAGTTTTATACCCATTGACTTCACTTTTCATATATCAATCTCCACTTCAATTTCGTTCCATTCCAGCTGAGAAAACAAAAATAACATCATCTTAAACTAAAACAAAATTTCAACTAAAACAAATCAGAGGAGTTTCAGCTAGCAAAAAATTCAAGAGCCTGTTTCAAATTGAAGAACTCTGTCATTTCTGGAAACACTGTGAGTAAACAATCTGACTCTTGTTTTAAATTGTTGTTTGAGATGAATATATTTAATAGATGCTGTGGCAAGTGTTTGCATGGATGAATTCCTGAATGTATGAATGAATTGAGGTGTGCATGTTTAATATGTTATGATCAACTCTGTATATAGTTACAGAACTTAAATTTTGAATCAACAAATTCCTAATCTCCTTATTCTATTCTCTAATAGACCTTAGTTTTCAAACAGAATATATTTGTTTTTACATAAACTAAGTATAAAAAAATTTATTTAAGCATGATAAGTTAAAAACTATTTGGAAATTTAGAAAAACAGTAGAAATTGAAAACATATAAAATCCTCAACTTGAATGATTCATGGTTGCAAGTTTATAATCTGTTTTGTTATCAAAAATCATGAGTTTTAAAAGTAAAATCATAATTTTTAAATTGGGATCGAATGAGTAATTCGATGATGACCAGAAAACGGGTTTTTGGCGAATTCTGACAGCCCAAGGTCTCTGGGTGGTCGGAGGTTCGTCTGGAGGTAGCTGGAGAGTTATCGAGGCTATGAAAAATGGAGAGGGATTTTTCAGATGATCGGAGTGACCGGAATGAGGGGAACTAGGGTTTTTCGAGTTATTTTGACGAAGAGGTATCGAGGCTTTTTGCGAAGCAGTGGGAAGTCTGGTGACGATCGCATGTGGGGGAAACAAGGCGTGGTGTCGCGGCGAGGTTCTGAACGAGTTCGCATGGCCTCCAGTGACCCTTGGTGGCGAAACGAGATGATCTTTGGTGGTTCGACTTTGTTCCAGATTTAGTCAGGCTACTCGATTTCGATCGGCGACGAGTTTGAGTGATCTGGGTGTCTAGGTTGGTCAAGGGGGATACCATCGACTTGGTGGTGGGTGGCGATTCGATCGAAGAGGGCCGGGGTAGAGGTGCACGTGCACCAGTTTGTCTGTGCACACGAGATTTGGGTTGGGAAGATGAAGTACAGGAGCTCGAGTTATCTCGTGATTTACTCGGGGAGAGCTGGTGGGAAACGCGAGTCGATACTCGAGTAAAAGCCTGGGAAGATCGGGTTGCTTTAAAAATGGGTTGAGCCTAAATAAAATTTAAGTTTTACTGTTAACAATCTTAGATTTATCAAGCAATTAATATTGACTATATTGAATTAAAGCTTATTACAAATTTTAATTAACTAAGTGATTAGAGATTAATCAATTTGTAATTTAAGATTGGTTAATTAATAATGAATTGATTTATTAATTAAGGTAATCAATTTAAGGTTACACGCTTAATTACCTAAAGGAAAATTTGTTAATGCGATTAATTGATGGTTAATTTATTTATGTAATTGATTTGAAAGATAATTACTTAATAAAATAATTAATAAATGATTAAAGGAAAATTTAATCAAAATAATTTGTAATTTATGAATGTTAATTAACCAGGATTAGTAATTCATAAGTAATTAATCTGATTCGAATAAATCAAACAATGAATGATCTTACCTATGGGTTTTTGGATTCAATTGGATGATTGAATCGTTTGATATCCCTGATATATGATGCTTTGTGATACATCCTAATTTGTGTTGTGATCTGTAATTTATTTATCTGGGATGAATGTAATTGATTATCTGCGATATATATCTGTTTCTGTGATATATTACTATGTGAATATGAAACCCTTGACCCGTAAACGACACTTGAATTTCGATGCGACAGGGAGTCGGATTCCAGTTGGTTATCCGAAACCCACATCGAATTGTAATGATGAATCTTTGTAACTGATAAATTTATTTTGTCTATGAATCTGTGAATGAAGATAAGCGTTATCGATTATACCGCTTATCGATATATCTGTGATGATTAATGTTGTTGCACTATTGTGTGTGAAAACCCCTGGACTACACCTTTACACACACAAATATGGATTTCACGTGGAAATCAGTTAAATCACAGATGATGTAAATTTAATGTTTTTGAAATTGAAATTTTAATTTCAATTGATTTTGAAATTGAAAATTTGGGTTTAAAGTGAAAAGCTTTGGAAATGGAATTTCAAAGATAAAAGTTATTTCGAATAACTTAATCGATTTTTGGAAATTTAAATAATTTGATTTAAATTTAAATTCAAGTTTGAAATTGAATCCTATGATTTGAAACTAAGGATTAAAGATGCTGTACAAGTTATATATGGGTTAAACCATTTTAAAGGTATTGATTTGGGAATTTGAATTTAATTCAAGGGTTTTAACTCGTGTAAATATAACTGATTTTTCCGAAACGAAAACTACTTGTTTTCAAATAGTAAAAGCTTTCACATAAGTAATGAACTTCCAATTTGTGTTGAAAGAATTTCAAGTTTGAAATAGAATTGAAATGTTTTGAAAACTATGAAATGAGCCTTTGATTTCAAAGACCGGACGAATTAATCCAACTTGAATTGGAATTGTTTTGAAAGACTATGAATGAATCTTTGGAAATGAGTTTTGAAAGCTATAAGTTAAATCTTGACTTAAAGATTTAACGAGTTAATCCAAGTGAAATGGAAATTGTTTTGAAATCCATAAATGAATCTTTGTGAACGGGGTGAACTTTGTGAATTGAATCTTTTTGTTTAAAAGATTAAAAGTGTGGAAATTGTTTAAACCAGTGAAGGTTTTTGAAATGAATCTTTTTGTTTAAAAGATTGGAAATGGTAATTTGTTTTAACCATTCGAATGAAAAGTTTTGGGCTTTAAGCTGTGATTTAACTGAGACCCCAGTATCCATATGATTTTAATTGCGCTCGTTATTCGGTTTAGCCGGGAGAGGACCTTTGTGTCATATATCCCATTCCGAATAGTGATACGACGATATGGATAGCATTTGAAGACCGGTGGTGAAGACCGGGTATTTGCGAGAGCGATAGGATGACCTATCGATTGTCTCTGCACTGAGTAGCTACGGTATAGAGATTCCCTAAGTGATGGGAAGTCCGATCAGGATTGTGAATACCCGGATTGCAAGGGCTTCTTTGGAAGTGCCTTCGGTTTTGTTCGAACCCGGAACAGACTTGTATGGATGTGTGTCTAACATTACACTTTGAGACGTAAAGCTGGTTTCTATCAAATACATTTATGTTGGTGGCGGAGAATTTATTCTCTTAGCTTAACACCCTTCTCTGAGACGTACGAGCTCAGAGGTTATGTAGTTGATGGTTACTAGTGATACATTCCCAATTTGATAATGTGGCATACGAAGTGCTGCTGATCATTTGATTGATCAAAGCTTTGCTTTGTGAAAAAGCGTTGCTTTGTGAAAAAGCGTGGCTTTGTGGAAAAGCGTGGCTTTGTGGAAAAGCGTGGCTTTGTGGAAAAGCGTGGCTTTGTGAAAAAGCGTAGCTTTGTGGACGAGACTTCGTCGAGCCTCACAACCCGGTAATGGTCGAAACAGGAATGTTGCGACAAAGGTTTATAGGGGTAGCGCCCCTAGGGTATGTCATTTTCTTCTGGATAAAAGGTGATATCATGGTATGGAGCCCAGATATTTTACCTATGTTAATTATACTTTGTGGTTGTTGCTTTATGATTGAGGATCCTCGGATAAAGGTCGGTGACGACCGGGGGATGACATGACTCGTGTGTTAGTTACCTAGTTACAACTGTACAACGCGAGGTAGCGTCAGTGTGTTAGTTACCTAGTTACAGCTGTACAGCGTGAGGTAGCGTCGGCCTTTTGTTTGCAGAGATCCGGTTAGGTTCTCGGGGCGTCTTTCCAAAGGCGTTTCTATTTCGGTGTAAGGAAGTTCCTTAGCCTGACCATTTGTTGGAAATCCAAAGAAGCAATACGAACCCTGTACGGTTTTTAGTTGTATTACCTGCTATGGAATGTGGCGGTAACCTGCTATTGAACGTAGTAGCTATAGTAGGCATACGATGAAATGTTGTATGCTGGCTAAGATTGATATTGTATTTTCGAAAGGATTTTCACACTATGCACTAGTAATAATATCAAAAGACTTTTTTCCTTTGCGTAGTAAGCATGTTTGACTATCATAAGGAGAAATCTCCTCCAATTCTGCGATTGCATTGTGTGTGTGGCGGGAGGCCTTATGGTAGTTTCATTTTCGAAAAGCATTGCGGATTTCAATGTTTAAAAGCCTTTTGTGTTTGTTTAAAGATAAACTGTTTTTGTTTGCTCATACCAGTCTCATGACTGATCCGGAGTTTATTGTTCCCTTCCTAAACTCTGGGTGCCCACTATTTTCCACACGGACAGTCTAGAGTTGGGTTTTTTAGATATTCAGGTTGAGTAGATTATCTGGAGCTAGTCAGTCCTTGGACGACTGACCTTGCTTTCCGCTAGCTATGGATTGGAGCATTCTATTGGAGATATTCTATCCACTGCTGGTGTTATCTATTTTCTTTCCGCTGCTATTTCTTGTATCATGTCTCTGATGTATATTGATATCTGTTGTATCATTTTGTTGTATCATATTGTATCAGATTTTGTATCTGTCATTATATCAATGTTATGTAATTGATATATTCTTTTTTCCGCTGTGTTGTTATACTTAATGGTGTTATAAGCTCCGAAGAACCAGATTCGGCGTTTGAATCTACGGCATTTTGAGTACAAGCGAAGTACGGATGACGATTTTTGAAGGTCGACTTTTGGGTCTTCACAGTTGGAACTTTTGGTAACATGCTAATTTACTTGGCTATTATTAAACCTTCTTAGAGTAATTGATAAACTTTCTCCAATGATTGGTTTCAATTTATTGTTTCGATGTTATTGCTTACTTTCCTTTCATTTTCAGTTAATAACCAAAAAACTCATGTTAATTTGTTGAGATGTAGTGAATGCTAACATACAAAGATTAACAAAATGAAAAGGTACAAAATAACACTGTAATTTCAACGACTGAAAACAAAGGCATAAATCATAGAAATGATTGAGTAGTCTTTGAGAAATGGTAAATAGCGCTAAACAAATAAAGAAACTGATAATATACGGTGGAATTGTTAAAGAGAATCCATTTCGATAAGGAGAATCCATTTCCTTTACATTGTTGTTTTTGGTAGGTTTTTATGTACAATTTAGGTTGAATGCTGATTTGTTTGTTTACAGAAAAATGCTTATTTAATATTCACATTGTATTATTACAACTTGGAAAATCAAGTAGTGCTAAATTTGCTAAAGTTGATCATTTTGTCTTATATGGAATAAGTCAGAAAATGAAATGGGTAATTCTACATTTTGATATCATAAATTAAACTAGTGTTTTATAAATGAAAAAAGACAAAAATGGAATTGAGTACATGTCCATTTTTTTATCACTCTTTGCTGGTTTTTAAATAGCACATGCACAATCCTTCTTACTGCGCATATTGGGGCATGAAAACTCAATTTACTTTTGTCTGGTTCTATTTACGAAATTATTATTTAAATTATGTTATCGGAAGTGTTTAAATATTTATGTATACCTAAATGATAGAGGGAAGAACTAATATTTCTGCTTATAACTAAAACTATTCTTTTAAAACAGAAATTATGTTTTATAATTATATTAGTCGGTGTATAAATTGTTTCAATACTAAAAATGAAAGTCAGCGTGAGATTTGCAATAATAAGAACCGATTTAATAATTAATTAGAATAAGGCCGAGGTAGTGGAAATCTCTTACTTAGCGAGGCCGCCATCCTTATCTATTTAATCACTAAGTAGATAAAACAATTAATGTTTTTAGTCCGTAGCCTCATCTGCAGCACTAATTACCTTTCGTCCAAGTTACTATCTCTATCAACAATGGTATCTTATAGTTCAATAGCTATGTATTATATGTTACATGGAATATACAAACATGGAACATTTTCTTTTTCTTTTTTAGAGAACACAGAGAGAAAAATGTATTTGTTTTCACTCATTTAAGGAGTTGCCATTTTTTAAGGATAACATTCATGAAATTACTACAAACAATGCAATATTGCATGATGGTACAAAAGGCTAATCTGTGCCACACTTTTATTGAAAGAGTTGTTTTATCCTTTGAAAGTTGTATATCTATCGACAAATTTAACAAGTTCATGAATCTGAAAGTGTAGATGCATGAAAACTTTTGTCGAGTTGGTACATTCTTTTCAAATCTAGTACAGCAGTAGAGCAACTAATAAACTTGTTCACTGAATGCTCATGAACACCGTTGCACCATGAAATTTTGGGCTACTTTACGGTTGATTTTAGGTGAATCATTGATTTTTCTTTACCCTTTACTTTTTCTTCATCATCGTAAAATGAAATGCTAATAACTTTGCGAGCAATAAATGTTACTTACAGTGGTTGAAAACTTCAATCATAAAGTAATTAGTCAATTTAGTTGGTTGAAATAATTTCAAGAAGTTTGAGAATTTTTTTTTGGCTACAAACTCATAAAAGTGCAATCCTCTAAAAAATTAATAGTAGTAAATCATCTTAAAGTCAGTCTCCTTCTCATGACCTATAAAATCAAATTAAGACAAGAAAGTGACATGAAATTAAGTTTTAAATTCAGCAAATAGTTCCTTAAACTTGATTGCTTTTGTTGTGTTGCTTTGTAATACCAAAATTTATAATTTCAAACATATGTATAACTGTTTGCTTGTCTGAAGTTATAGCCTTTGGTTTTATGTATGCATGGATCTAATTGTAATTCATTTACCTTCTAATCTACTCCCGTTTTTCAAACTTTTTCTATTTACTTTTATCATTGCATGTAGGCTCTGATTTTATAATGATACATTGACTTGCACACACAGCAAGACCAGAGCAAGCTTACAAGGTAGATTTCATTTGCACAACAACAAGTGCATAAAAGGCAATGTTCGATACAATAAGTTCTAGTGAATGCACAACAGTACACAATAATATACATGCATATACATATATCTACAAATCCAAAAAAAATTTCAACACAAAATTTGTCATCAACTCAAAACAAATAAAATATATTATTGCATTAGAAAATTATTTTAATAACATCTTATATATATATATATATATATATATATATATTGATCCATAAATCAATTTTGTTTTAACATAACCAACGTTGTCGTGCCACAAATTTTAGCAATCCGTTTCGCCAGTGACCTCTAATATCCAATGGCTGCATACATTGTTCAAAATATATTCAAATCTAGAAAAGTAATATTTTCGTAAACCAAATAATATATTATTCAATAAACAAACAATATATAATTCTAAGTAAATTATTTCTTATATCATTCCAAAAACCGTGTCAGATTTGCCTCGTTTAAATATTTAGGAATCCCTATCGAATATTTGTGCATCCGCGTCAATCAGAATTCTTAAAGCGTTTGACGGACAAATTAACACCACAAACAAACTACTAAAATAATTTTCAATCACTTTATAAAATCAAATTCATATTTTTTTTCCTAATCATTTTCTTGTTTGAATAAAAATATTTATTTTCAAATGTCCATATACACATTCAATACATCAATCATCAACAACAATAAAAGTTATCACACATCATCCATAAAATCAAACAAACATCAATACAACAGTACACATACTTCAAATAAACAAACAGATGCTTTCAGCGGAAAACTATCTGTTAATTTCCGTTGCATAACTCTGATCACTACTGGATCTCTTTAGTCATATTCAAGACACACTGAGGTTTAACCACCATCATCAATACTGACACTACTCATCAAGGTAACTAATCCTTACTACACTACCTCCCTCCACAACTTCTATTTTACACCAAACAAATACGTACAAAAAAGATGTAGAGATAAGGAATATATATATATACACATACATATGTATAAGGCAAAATAATAAGTATGTTCCCACATGATTACCTAAGTATAAACAATAATCTACCATACACCCACGTGGACATGAATTATAAGTCTTATCTAAGGCCAAGAGTTATGTCTCTTATACTCTGTGTTGTTCTAAACCTTGCGTTGATACTAACTCGTAACACCTCCACCTCTTTACCCATATCATCCAAGAGTATTACCGAGTAATACCGTCGAATAATACGACGAATGGGACGATATGGAATACACATGTGAATATTCCCTTAGGCTAACACTGATATGTATTTAAACATTGAATAAATAACCCACCTATACGTATACAGTATCGATATGAAGCAATAACACGTGTCTCCATGATAGAACAATACACAATATACAGTAAATATCAAAGATAAGATGGTCAATCGCAACGATAATATATAATATACAATATACAAGATGTCTAATATACATCTTAATAACATACACGCGAGTGACCATACAATACATGATTATAAACTACAATACTAAATACCTCATCTCCACCATGCCCATAATACACAAACGGATCTCGTCGTCTCTGTATCTGAAATGTCTTGGACTAAACGGAGTATTATATAAATAATAGATAGATCAGACTATATCGAAATTCAAAGTCAATAAACATATGAAACTCGATATATACTAGGTATAAATAATTATAGATATGTCTTCTCAACAATCTCAAATATCTGATACGTTGAACACCATAAACCCAGTATAAAAATATCACCATCCATGTAAAATTCGTTAAAGTAGAAATAATAAAACAACACCAAATGGGTGAATCATCCATATCCAAAAAACCATAATCTAAATCTAGAAATCACAAATAAAGAGATAGAATCATGTATAATCAGGCTAACTAGTAGCTTGCCCAAATATACCACTCAATCTTAATAAATTAAATATATTCCACATCAATAAAAATAATCATTCATAAACAAATCACAGAAATGATGACACACGCCAGTGAAGGATATAATTAGCAACGCACCCTATAAGGAATAATCAGCGACACGCCTGAGAATATCCCGGTTGTTAATTATCCAAGCAAACAGTTCAATATTCACAATCAAACAAATTCTGAACAACCAATTCAACCAAGCAATTCCAAAAATAATCGAGATTGTATGTATATATATATAAGACGCAAGTGGAAATAAATATAATTTTGAGTGAGAAATACTCACTGAATTGAGCGAATTATTTATTGTCTTCACTGCGCGCAGGCATAACACGAGTTGTCAAGCTTCACACATACAGTCGCTTGCCATCACCAGCCACAGCCCGAAGCCCCAACCCTTCACTCAACCAAAAATCTCTCAACCTCAATTCGCGTACGCTACCTTGGCTCAATCGCCCGACGTCGCAACCAACAGCCGGAAAACCCCAAATCGAGAATTCCACATCGCTACTCCGCGATGCCCCAAAACCGAACGACGCCAGCCCATGTTCTGCCACCTTCACCGTGTTGCGTGTTTCAATCTCCTTGCTATTTTGAAGTAGCTCGTTGTTGTATGCCGAGAGCTTTCACGTGATGTTTTATTTATTTTTTTCCTAATTGTCGAAATCAATTTTAGGGTTTAGGATAAAAGATATGGATACGGGCTTGGGCTGATGCAAGGAAGTAGCGCACGTGTTCAAGAGGTAATGCGAGAGAAATATGGGCTTGAGGCCAAATTTAATTAAACCTTCTTTTCTCATTCAAAATAATTCTTTTAATTTAATTATAAATAAATTCCAATATAATTCAATTTAAGTTACACTTCGTTCTACAATCTATATTTTGATAATTGGACAAATTAATCAATTTGATGTTCGCTTATTTATTTTTCACTATTTTAATCGTATAACAATTTTTTACACTTTAAAAATATTTTATATTCAATTAAATCGATTTATTTAATTTCAATATATTATTCTAAAAGAATCTATAAATTTAACTCAATTTATTAAAATAAATCTTTTATTAAATAGACTTCAGATAAATAAGAATTGACTTTTAAAATAAAATTTGTCAAAAATCAAATTTGAATATTTTATTATAATTACATTTACGTATTATTACGGCATAGAAAGCGGGATTGTTATAGATTCCCAATTAACTGCAAAAACAATACTCTCCTCTAGTCCAAAACGGTGCAAAATTCAGTAGACTGGTGCTTTCACTAGTCGACCCGAAGCCTATAGCTAAAACTATAGGCTTTTGTCTCTCTCCCGCCAATTCATCCTTTCTCCGCTCCGTTTCTCCATACCTCCACACGATGTCTTTCTATTTCCTTCTGGAAATATCGTATCATCAATCATAACAGTCTATGTGTGTGTAATATACGTACAAACATATACCTAGACACAAACATATAAGATTTATGAAGTTATCTATGAGCCCCATGTTTGCAAGCGCATGTGAATTTGAAATTCCCTACCGATTTTGTCAAAATGTTTTGTGCAAGTCAATCCTTAAGCATAGATTTTTTTTCGACGTTTTAAGTCAAAACCTTGACCATTTCATGAGCAAGGAAAGTGTTTTCTGTTAAGTCTCTCCTTGGTATGAATGCATTTTTGTTTGCGGAGATCAGTTCATCCCGTTGCATGGTAGATTGGCAAATTTTTTATGTATGACAATACATAGAGAAATTGGTTCTGAAGTCAGCTATGCTTTGGGGACTTTGTTTTTTGGCAGCAGACAAATGAAAGTATTGTTAATTTCATTGAGAATTCTGCCAGAACTTTGTATTCCACTCATTGCTGCAAGGAGATCATCTTTGATGAAATCCCAATGAACGTGTTAAAATTTTCTCCTGGAGCCATCATGCCCTGAGCTGCCATTTTCTTCTATTTGAAACACAACTTGCTTTCAGCTCATATAGGTGAAATGGTTTGTCCATATCCAGTCTTGCATTATCTATCTAGATTTTTTTTACAAGTGATTTAAGGAAAATTTTCATTTAAATCTGAATTATTAATCAAGTCGGTGTGGTATGATAATGCATCCCCGATTAATTGTTCAGCTGAACAACGATTGTTGCCATGTTAATTCATTAGTTGCCACAGCCTTGACCCTCAACTCATAATCTGAAGATTTTGAGCGAAAGAATTTGTTGTTTTGTCTTTCTGTGCTAGCCATCTGAACTTTCATGGTGTTGAAAATTTTGAGAGGCTCTGTTGATATTGCAAAATTTTCCCTGTTTATATTTGGATGGATTGGTGCTTACTTCCCTTAGGCTTTCAACTAATAAATAAAAGAGTTTGCGTTGTGTTAATATGCTGAGATGTAGCACTTGGTAAAATAGAAGATTAACGAAACGAGAAGGAATAAAATAACACTGTGAATTCAACAAACACGCTGAGATGCAGCAGATGGTAAAATACAGAGATTACCAAAAAGAATAAGGAAAAAGGAACAAAATAACACTGTAACTTCGACAACTAGAAAGAAAGGCAGAAATCGTAAAAATGTTTGGGTAGTTTTTGAATGTGAATATGTGCATGATATCTCTGACTTCACACTAATAGTTCAATCAAAAGGTGTAGGGTATCTAATAGTGACGCAGCGGCGGAATACAAAAATTGATGATACGATGAACGTAGCAATCGGTAGATTGATGAATACTGAAATGCCCAAATTTGTTGATCCGAATATACCGAATTTTAGCTATCTACGTCACGTTGATCGATCACGATACCGTAAAAATAGATCTTCAATTCTTCGAGCGTTGATCAAGCGCACTTGATACCGCGAATTGGCTTTACGATCGTTGAATCGAGCGCACTCGATTGACCGAAGGTGGAGATAGGAGATCACACTCGACTACCAATTGGATGAAAGCACAAAGCTAACAAAAGAAATTTTATTTCAAAATCAACAACCATTACAAATGGCACCACCGGCCTATTTATAGAAATTACAACTCAACACTGAAAATTGTACAACTCTTAAGTCGTTTCCGACTTATCACACCACGACCTAAAATAGACGACTCATAAGTAGACGACTTACCATAAGTCGTTCACGACTTATCAGACTACAACACAACAAATACAACAGTCACGCGACTTAAAACTTGCGACCTAATTTTGGCGACTTAAAAAAAACTTGCGCCATAACTTCGGCGACTTAAAACCTGCGACATAACTTCGGCGACTTAAAACCTGCGACATAACTTCGGCGACTTAAAACTTGCCCATTCACGTTCGCCGCGACTTAAGGATCTGCAGTGACAACTTCATTCGCGACCTTCTTGAAGAACTCGCGACCTAAGGATATGTCGTCCACGACCTAAAGCAGGGATGAGCATCTCGCGACCTAGGATAGGTCGTCCACGACCTAAAACAGGATGAGTATCTCGCGACCTAAAACAGAGATGATCGATTGGAGCTTCGCGACTTAGGATTGGCGTTCCACTGTAACTTTGCGACTTGGGGTTGGAGCGACCTAGACCATCGCTCGACTTAAGAAGGAGGAGCGACTTACTGTAGCTTCGTTCCCGATTTGAGGGAGTGGAGGAGGAGCGACCTAGGTTGGAGCTCTGCACTGTTTCGTTCTCGCGATTCCTATCAGGTTGGGCTGCATCATCCTCCTCTGGTTGAGAAAAATTCGTCCTCGAATTTAAAAGTTCTTCTCCATTGGGTTGTTCATCTCCATAATAAGGTATAAGATGTTTAACATTAAACACATCAGAAGTGTAAACATCCTCTGCCAACTTCAACTTATAAGCATTTTCATTGATCCGTTTTATAACTTCTACTGGACCAATCTTTCGGGCCTTCAACTTGTTATAAGCACCTACTGGAAAACGATCCTTTGTTAACACAGCATATACCATATCCCCTTCATTAAACTCAACACTTCTTCGCTTCAGATCTGCAGAGCGTTTATACCTCTCATTCGCCTTCCCCAATCGTTCCTGGACGATTTTATGACATTCAGTCAACCCCTCAACAAAATCAACAGCTCGTTTAACCGTCCCCCTCGGTTGTGGTACTACCGTTAAGTCCAACGGTTCTTTTGGCATACTAGAATATATAATCTGAAATGGACTGAATCCCGTACTACGATTCACTGCATGATTATGAGCAAACTCTGCCTTACATAACTTCATGTCCCAACTCTTCAGATTATCTTTCACCAAACATCGCAATAAATTCCCCAGCGATCTGTTAACCACCTCTGTTTGCCCATCAGTTTGCGGATGGTAAGTGCTACTAAAATTCAGCTTCGTTTCGACCATCTTCCACAAGCTTAGCCAAAAATGACTCAGAAAACGAGTATCCCTATCCGACACAATAGATTCTGGCAATCCATGAAGTCGATAGATTTCTTTGAAAAATAACTGAGCAACATTAACAGCATCCGCCGTTTTCTTGCAGGCAATAAAATGTGCCATTTTCGAAAATCGGTCAACCACCACATAAATGGAATCATTACCACGCTGCGTTCTCGGCAACCCCAACACAAAGTCCATACTCACATCCACCCATGGTTTAGTTGGTACAGGTAACGGCATATATAATCCAGCATTGGTCGCAGTTCTTTTCGAAACCTGACAGATATGACATCGCTCCACAAACCTTTCAACCTCTTTCCACATTGATGGCCAAAAATAAGATTGTGAAATCAATTGTAAAGTACGGTCTCTACCCACGTGACCTTCCTCATGCAATTCTTTCACGATTTTCATTCTCAAACTACCCTTCGGTATACACAATCGACTTCCTTTAAAAAGAAACCCATCTACCATTACAAACTCATCTGTCTTTCTCTCCCTGACTCCGTCAACAAACCTTGCAAAGTAAGGATCTTCTGCAATAGGTTCTGGTAATAATTCAAAACCTGTCACCTCAACTTTCATTGTCGTCAATAGATGACTCCTCCTACTCAAAGCATCAGCCACACGATTCGTCACTCCTGATTTGTGTTTAACAACAAAAGTAAACTGTTGTAGATAGGCAATCCATGATGCATGTCTTGCTGAAATCTTTTCTTTCCCTTGTAAATGCTTCAACGCCTCATGATCAGTGTAAAGAACAAACTCTTTCTGAAAGAGATAGTGTCTCCAATGTTTAATAGCTTGCACAACAGTATAAAATTCCACATCATATGTACTATATCTCATTTTCGCTCCCGATAGCTTCTCACTAAAATATGCAATAGGACGTTCCCTTTGACTCAACACTCCTCCAATCCCAACCTTGGATGCATCAGTATGTAGTTCAAATACTAATTGAAAATCTGGTAATACTAGAATTGATGCTGACGTCAAGAGTTCTTTAATTCGTTCAAAAGCAACCCCTGCTTCCTCCGTCCATGCAAACTGTTTACCCTTCATACAATCAGTCACGGGCGTCATCACACTACTAAAGTGCGGAATAAACCTTCGATAAAATGAAGCCAACCCGTGAAAACTCTGAACCTCCGTTATCGTCTTGGGCTGTGGCCAATCTCTGATAGCTTCAATTTTACTTTGGTCCACCTGTATTCCTTCTCCCGATACAACATACCCCAGAAATAAAACACTATGCGTCATAAACACACATTTCTTCGTTGCAGCATAAAATTGTTCTTGTCGCAGTACCATCAACACCTCTCTCAGATGATTCAAATGTTCCTCTGGACTTCCACTATATATCAGAATATCATCGAAATACACCACCACAAATTTTCCAATAAATGGTCTAAAAAATTGATTCATCACTCGCATAAATGTACTTGGCGCATTTGATAAACCAGATGGCATTACCAACCATTCGTATAGACCCTCCCTGGTTTTAAAAGCAGTCTTCCACTCATCACCTGGTCTGATACGAATTTGATGATATCCGCTCTTCAAATCAATCTTTGAAAAGATAGTAGCTCCGCTTAATTGATCCAACAAATCATCAAGCCTTGGCATTGGAAATCTGTATCTCACAGTAATCTTATTCAATGCCCGACTGTCAATGCACATTCTCCATGTCCCGTCCTTCTTCGGTACCAACAAAGCTGGCACAGCACATGGACTCAAACTTTCCTGCACACGCCCCTGTTCAAGCAATTCTTCCACTTGCCTCCTTAATTCTTCATGTTCCTTTGGACTCGTTCGATAATGTGGTCTATGTGGCAACATTGCTCCTAGAACTAGATCAATTTGATGTTGAATGTCTCTCAGTGGCGGTAACTCCTTTGGTAACTTCTCTGGAAAGACATCCTCAAATTCTTTCAATACTGGTTTCACTTTCTCTGGAATTTCAACCACTTCTTGATTCTCTCGCCCAATCAACAAGTACACTTTAGGCTCTTCCTCAACCTTCTTAACAAACTCCTTCAAAGATAATAAAGTTTTCAGCTCTTCAATCTCTTCCGACTTACTTTCTCCTTGTTGTGTCTTCTTCGGAACTAAGATAATCTTCGTACCTTCAAACATAAAACTGTAGCTATTGGTCCGACCGTCATGCTGTACTGCTCGATCATACTGCCATGGTCTTCCCAAAAGTAAGTGACAAACATCCATCTCTACTACATCACACCAGATTTCGTCTTTGTATTTCTTCCCAATAGAGAATGGAACACGAACTCGTCTATCCACTTTCACCTCTCCTCCTTTTCTCAACCATGCTAACTTGTATGGATTCGGATGCTTCTCTATCTTCAACTTCAACTTTGTTACAGCTTCGGTTGAAATTATATTGTCACAGCTTCCTGCGTCAATCACAAATTTACACACCTTTCCCAGTATAGTGCATGTCGACTGAAAGATATTACTCCTCAACCAACTAGCTTCTTCCTGCTTCGGTGTTAAACACGATCTCCTCAGCATTAGATTACAACCTTCATCCCCAGACGCAATATCCTGTTCATCCTCCTCAACTGGACTAGAATAATCTCCATCAGCATCATCATCTTCAACTTCTGCAATCATGGTTCTCTTCTTTGGCTTTGGACACTCATTGCTTTTATGACCCAATTCCTGACAATTGTAACATTTGAAACCGTTGTTAACCTTTGCCTTCTCAGCCTCCTTCACCATTGGTTACTGATAGGTTTAGAAACATTAGAACCTCCACTAACGCCCTTCACTTGATTGTTGGAATTAGTAAACACACCACCTCCTCGTCGTCCCTGTTTCTCCCAAGCCAACGCCTTCTGATGTGCTTCCGCCACAGATCTAGGATCGAACATAGTCACCATATCCTGAATCTGCATTCTCAATCCCCCAATGAATCTAGCGGTCAGCTGTTCCTCCGTCTCCATAATATCATTTCTAGCAATGAGTTGATAAAATTCATCAGCATAGTCGTTAACAGACTTCGTTCCCTGTCTCAAGTTTTGCAGCCTCTGATACATAAGCGATTGATAATTATAAGGTAAGAATGTAGCTCTCATCAGTTTCTTCATCTTCTCCCAAGATTCAACCTTCGACTTCCCCATCCGTTCACGAGTAAGTTTAGTTTGCTGCCACCACGCTAAAGCTCTACCCCTTAACCTTGTAGCAACCAACTTTACTCTACGATGCTCAGGAACCTCCTTGAAGTCAAAAATCTCTTCAACGTTAGACAACCAATCCAAAAACTCCTCAGCTTGCATACCACCTTTGAATTCTGGAATTTCAGTCTTCATCCCAGATTCCCACTTGTGATCATACTCCGACTGATTTCTTCCTTGTCTATGTCCTCGTCCATGAACACTACCACCATCATACTCTTCTTCACAATCCGATGTATATCGATGTCGATCCTGACCACCAACATCTCTACCACCACCATTTCTTCCACCAACATTCCTACGATCTACATTCCTCCGATCTCGATCAGTCACATTTCTATCACGACTTCGATCATCAACATTTCTATCACAATCTCGATCCACGCTTCTATGGTCACTATCAACACTTCTCTCTCGATTTGAATGTGGTGAAACTCTACTTCTCCCATGGCTCGATTCAGGTGATACCCTTCTCTGATTTTGACTCATCTCTAACATCATTCTCTCTAATCGACCAATCCCTTCATTAATCTTCTCATTAAAGTTTTCGTTAATTCTTTGCTCCATCTCATCGGCTTCTTCTCTCCCATATAAAGCATCAATGTTGCGATAATGGTTAGCTCTTCTCGGAGGCATGATCACTCTTCGACAAATTCCAACAAAAACTTCACTTCGATCTAAAAATCTTCAAATCAAAACTACCCACTTGTTGAAATCTTCAAAAATCTCCAAACGAACAAATCTCTTCAAAATCTCGATAACCCACTTCTCCAAATGATGTAAATCTCGCACAACTCCAAAAATCTACGCAAACTCCTTGCGTTCTAGCTCTGATACCAAATGATGCAGCGGCGGAATACAAAAATTGATGATACGATGAACGTAGCAATCGGTGGATTGATGAATACTGAAATGCCCAAATTCGTTGATCCGAAGATACCGAATTTTAGCTATCTACGTCACGTTGATCGATCACGATACCGTGAAAATAGATCTTCAATTCTTCGAGCGTTGATCAAGCGCACTTGATACCGCGAATTGGCTTCACGATCGTTGAATCGAGCGCACTCGATTGACCGAAGGTGGAGATAGGAGATCACACTCGACTACCAATTGGATGAAAGCACAAAGCTAACAAAGGAAATTTTATTTCAAAATCAACAACCATTACAAATGGCACCACCGGTCTATTTATAGAAATTACAACTCAACACTGAAAATTGTACAACTCTTAAGTCGTTTCCGACTTATCACACCATGACCTAAAATAGACTACTCATAAGTAGACGACTTACCATAAGTCGTTCACGACTTATCTAGAGATATACAGTGCTCGAAAGGTAGTTTCTGATCGTTATCATAGAAGATCAGTCTCATTGAGGAGGTCTTCGTGGAATATCCATTACGAAAGTTCCTTAGCAGTTTTGTTTGTATACCTAAATATGTTGTTTAATGTAACCATTGTACCATTCCAGCTATGTTATTATTTATATTGAACACCCTGGACATTATTATAATATCACGGGAGTTTCTAATAGAAATGATTTGGTTATTGTAACGTAAAAACTCATCCGTGTTTATTTGCAGTGTGGTTATATGAGATACCTTTATTTTGGAAGGTTTTATAACATTAAATAAATTCAAATGATTTGAGTTTCTTACGCTGGTTTACCAGACTGATCCAGGTATTATTTTCTTATAATGCTCGGGTCAGCCCCGTGTATATTTCCAAATTTCGTTGATGTTCTTTGGAGCTGGATGATTACCTACCGAATTTTTTTATTTCCACTGCATGACTCTGTGTATATATCAGCAATTGTAAGGACAGATAGTTATAACTGTCCAAGCTACTGATAGGTTAGTTTACTGTGATTATTGTATGTATATTAAAATGTTCTTTTTTTGTAAAGATCTATTAAGATATTATATGTTATCATTCCGCTGTGAGATTCTGTTGTTTTTGTTCTCCTCTTTCTTGTTCTTTTTTCCACCCTAACCTTTTGTCATTTTGGCACTTGGGTGCTCAGCAAATGAATACCATGGATGTATTGGTGTCGATATTCGAGGATCAAAAAGGCAATCATTACATAATTTCTACCATATCATCTGAAGAGAGAGGAGTGGAGAGAGAGATAATTAAGAAAATTAATTAGGGAATTTATACTTAAAAAATAAGAAAGGTTTCATTCTTTTAATTAAAACATATTCTTTGGACAACTTATTCTTTCTCATTCATTGAAAATTTTACTCTCTCCTTATAACCTTTCGTGGTGAAAAACAAAATAAAATTTTCAACTTCAAATGAAATGCAAACATCAAAAAATAATAATGACATACAAATTGTTCATCCATCTCTTGTAAGGATTGGGTGTGGATCTCATAGATCTGAGAAGATATCATCATCAAAGGTG
Organism: Allium fistulosum; assembly: GCA_030737815.1. NCBI lineage: Eukaryota > Viridiplantae > Streptophyta > Magnoliopsida > Asparagales > Amaryllidaceae > Allium > Allium fistulosum. The sequence continues at coordinate 96,074,456 of CM060905.1, forward strand.
TATTCTAGTGGTTATATCTTATGCATATGATTACGTCTCTTTCAATTTTTCAAACTTTAAAAATTAAAATCTTAGAACCTAGGGCGAGCTCTGACTTTTCAACCAAGAAAATGGCGTCTTCTTGTTTCGTTTCTTGCTTCCAGAATTCGAATTCTTCGCTTCAACTTAACTTTTATCAAATTTGACTAACTGATCTTATTATCTTCATCATACCTATGCTCAAGTAGTTAAAGCCCATTTGACTTCTCTCCAGTTCCATAATTCGTTTTATTCGAAAGAAAAGCTGGACCGAAGCTAAAAAAGGGAGGAATTTCTGTTTCCGTTGTGGTGACGATAACCATTTTGCTAAGCAATGTCGTGACCCAATATGATGCTTTGCGTGTGGAAAGTTTGGTCATAGAAAGTTTGATTGTTCAAATAAATCGATGTCTGTATCTTGCAAACCCGTTCCCTGTCCTTCTTTGGTTGATCATGGGTTCCAGTTCGTCTTAAAATGTATGTTATTAAAAGGGATACTACTCGATCATCTTTGGCAAATGTGGAATGATGGAATTAAGTATTTGGAGGATTTGTTTATTCATTTCATGCCATAAACTCGCCTAATATTGTAAGGGGTATCGTGACAGATTCGGAGATCTTGAAGATTATTTTGGAAAGTCGGAATCTTATTCTAACATTTCTGATCCAGTTGATTATAGAGAGGTTGTTTCGTTTGGGAATAAAGGTTGTGTAGACTCTGATTTCATTGTTAAAGCTAAGAAGGAGAACATTTGTGGATATGATCCAATGCTTTTCGACCCTGTAGTTACTCAATATTCTATGAATTCACATTCGCCAAAGGTCAATGCTCTGATATATAATGTTGTATCATTCATTGTTGATTCTGGAAATGTTACTGAGGCAAGTGATGATGGATTCATTTATTTAAATAAAAAACGAGACAAAACAAAATCTCGTGAAAAGTAAGGGCCCGTTTGGTTTCATTTTGTATTTTGAGTTTTGTGTTTTCAACTTGCACTAAGAAACATGAAGAAACAAGAGAAGAAGATTTATAATTCTTAGCCGTTGCGACAACCAACGAACAACGAAGGTGTTGGATTGTTCCCCGTGCTTTTCTTATCTCTCGAAACACGAAAAATAAAATAAACCTGTTTTCTATTTTATATGTTAATTTCATTTTTCAAAATTGTTCGTTTTTCAACAATGCATACAACGGACACGCTTTTGTATAGACGAAAACACAAAACTAAAAACGACAAGCCAAACGGGGCCTAAGTTTTTGAGTTATCTAGTGCTAATCCATTCGAGTGTCTTGATTCATTGATAGCAACTGATCTAAGTTCTGAAAGTTATGGAATTGAAAGTGGATTGGATGGTCATACTTCTTTTGATAGTTATGCTGTAAAAAAATCGAAGGCAATAAGTGAGAAAGCTAATGACAGTAATGGGGTAAATTTTGAAGTTGATAGTTCTGTAAGTGTAGGAGTTGATTATGTAATGGACGATTAGTCTCTGTTAGATAGTGCTGCTGTGAATCACTTGAATTTAGTGAGTGATAGCAGAGTTATCTCTGATGCTTTTAATGGTTATAGCCATGAAGATAGTAATCTGTTAGTGGTTTTCAGATATTCGAATGGATAATGGTTCTTGGAGATTCGATGATTGTTTTCTGTTAGAGGAGAATGGTGGTTCTAATGTTGATGTCATTTGTAAGGATAAGTGGTTGGATGTATTGAGTGAAGAGTCGCCATTTTTTATTGATCTTTCTGAAATGGTTGGAGTTATAAATGAAAAGATGGGGAATCCTATGTTTATTGACTACTGTGATTACAATGTCGAGCTTGGTGAAGAATTTACTAATATGATTGGAATTTTAGAAGATAATTATGTTGCTGGAGTTTTAGAGGATTTATTGGAGAGGGAGGCTTCTAATTTTTTGGACAAATTATTGGTTGTATCTGATGAAGAGAATTTGACCATGTCTATTATTGAATTCACTGATATGCATGATGGTATCAATGTACATGGTGCACAAGGGTTAAACATGCCAGATGATTTGCAAGCTTCGAGTTTTATTCAATCTACTGTTAATCTCTCAGGTTTGAATGGAGATTTAGTTGGCATGCTTGGTATTTCATTGTTTGTTGATCGCTGACGCAGCGGATAATTCAAAACGATCTTCAATCGACGTAAATAGCAATCTGTGGATTGGTGGATACTGAAATGCTCGAATTCGTTGATCCGAAGATACCAAACTCTAGCTATCTCTGACTCGTTGATCCGAAGATACCGGGAAAGAGATCTACGATTCTTCGACGTTGATCTTGCGCACAAGATACCGTGAATCGGCTTCAACAAACGATGATCCGAGCGCACTCGAATGACGTTAGTGGAGATAGGAGATACACTCGACTACCAATTGAAATTGAAAGCAACAAGCTAACAAAAGAGAATTTTATTCAATATTCAACAACCTTTACAAATGAAAACACTCGCCTATTTATAGGCTACAACACGCAAGCAGAAAAAAATTACAACTCCTAAGTCGGCAACCGACTTAACAACATTTCAGAAAAACTTAAAAATATTACAAGTACAATGGTCACACGACTTAAAGAAAAAAAATGCACGACTTAATGCTAACTCGGTGACGACTTATGGATAACTCGGCAACGAGTTTCGCGATCTAAAGATAACTCGGCAACGAGCTATTTCTTCTTCGCGACTTACCAGATAACTCGGCAACGATCTCTGAGAGCTTATCTCGGCAACGACTTAATCAAGTGCCTGCGATTTATGGAAACTCAGAGGAATTAGGTCGGTCGCGACATGGTGTTTGATCGAAGAGAGGGTTAGGTCGGAGATACGATAACTCGTTCGCGAGTTAGGGCAAGGTCGGAAATGGGTAACAAGGTGATTAGGTCGGAGGCTATTGAATTGGAAGGTGTTTGATCGGTGGAGTGTTAGGTCGGAAATGGAGTAAGGTCGGCAATTGGGGAATAGGTCGGCAATTGGAGTGGGAGTTAGGTCGGTAATGTCGATATGTCGTAGGTCGGCAATGGAAAGGGGTAGGTCGGCAGAGTAAGGTCGTCTACGACCTTGGGTAGGTCGGCCGCGACTCAAGAGGGTAAGTGCTCCATCATCCTCCCCTTGTTGGAAAGAATTCGTCCTCGAATTCACACCCTTGTCACCTTCGACAAATTCCTCCCCATAATATGGAACCAAATGTTTAACGTTGAAAACGTCTGCAGTGCGAATATGATCTGGCAACTTTAACTGATAAGCATTGTCATTGATTTTCTTCAAGATTTCTACTGGTCCAATCTTTCGTGCTTTCAACTTGTTGTAAGTCCCAACTGGAAAACGATCTTTCGTCAATACCGCGTAAACTAAATCACCCTCTTTGAAGACTACACTCCTTCGTTTCTTATCCGCCATTTGTTTATACTTCTCATTTGCCTTTTCCAATCGTTCCTGAACGATTCTATGGCATTCTTTCAACCCGTCAACAAAATCAGCAGCTTTCTTAACTGTCTTCTTTGATTGTGGTATTACCGTTAAATCCAACGGTCCCTTCGGTAAGCTCGAATAAACAATCTGGAATGGACTGAACCCCGTACTTCGATTCACAGCATGATTATGGGCAAATTCTGCCTGGCATAACTTCACATCCCAACTCTTTAGATTATCTTGAACAATACATCTCAACAAATTTCCCAATGATCTGTTGACCACCTCAGTCTGTCCATCCGTTTGTGGGTGATAAGCACTACTAAACTTCAGCTTCGTTCCCACCATTTTCCACAAACTTAGCCAAAAATGACTCAGAAAACGAGTATCTCTATCCGACACAATAGATTCGGGCAACCCATGAAGTCGATATATCTCTTTGAAAAACAACTGAGCAACATGAACAGCATCTGCCGTTTTCTTACAAGCAATAAAGTGTGCCATTTTCGAGAATCTGTCCACCACCACATATATGGAATCATTACCTCGCTGTGTCCTCGGTAATCCCAACACGAAGTCCATACTCACATCAACCCATGGTTTAATTGGTACAGGTAATGGCATATATAAACCAGCATTAGTCGCAGTTCCTTTCGAAACCTGACAAATATGACAACGCTCCACAAACCTTTCCACCTCTTTCCTCATCGATGGCCAAAAGTAGGATTGTGAAATCAACTGTAAGGTACGGTCTCTCCCAACATGTCCTTCTTCGTGTAACTCTTTGATAATCTTCATTCTCAGACTACCCTCCGGTATGCACAATCTATTTCCCTTGAAAAGAAAACCATCAATCATCATAAACTCATCAGTCTTCCCTTCATTGTTCCTTTCAACAAATTTCTTAAAATAAGAGTCTTCTGCAGTCTGCTCCGGCAATAATTCAAAACCAGTCACCTCAACTTTCATTGTTGTCAACAAATGACTCCTTCTACTTAAAGCATCAGCCACACGATTTGTCACCCCTGACTTGTGTTTAACGACAAAAGTAAACTGTTGCAGATATGCAACCCACGATGCATGTCTTGCTGAAATCTTGTCTTGCCCTTGTAAATGCTTCAATGCTTCATGATCAGTATACAGAACAAACTCTTTCTGAAATAGATAATGTCTCCAGTGTTTAATAGATTGTACAACAGCATAGAACTCCACATCATATGTACTGTATCGCATCTTCGCTCCTGACAACTTCTCACTGAAATATGCAATAGGATGCCCCCTCTGACTCAACACCCCTCCAATCCCAACCTTGGATGCATCAGTATGTAGTTCAAACACCAACTGAAAATCAGGTAATACTAGAATTGGTGCAGATGTCAGCAACTCCTTGATCTTCCCAAAAGCATTCCCTGCTTCCTCTGACCATGTAAATTGTTTACCCTTCATACAATCAGTAACAGGTGCCATCACACTACTGAAGTGTGGTATAAACCTTCGATAGAATGAAGCCAACCCGTGAAAACTACGAACTTCTGTTATCGTCTTGGGCTGCGGCCAATCTCTGATCGCCTCAACTTTACTTTGGTCAACCTGTATTCCTTTCTCTGAAACAACATACCCCAGAAATAAAACACTATGCGTCATGAACACGCATTTCTTCGTTGCAGCATAGAATTGTTCTTGTCGCAATACCATCAGCACTTCTCTAAGATGATTCAAATGTTCCTCTGGACTCCCACTGTAAATAAGAATATCATCGAAATACACCACCACGAATTTCCCAATGAACGGTCGAAAAATCTGATTCATCACCCTCATGAACGTACTTGGTGCATTGGATAAACCAAATGGCATAACCAACCATTCGTATAGACCCTCCCTGGTTTTAAAAGTAGTCTTCCACTCATCTCCTGGTCTGATACGAATTTGATGATATCCGCTCTTCAAATCAATCTTAGAAAAGATAGTAGCTCCGCTTATCTGATCCAACAAGTCATCCAACCTCGGCATTGGAAATCTATATCTCATGGTAATCTTATTCAATGCTCGACTGTCAGTGCACATTCTCCATGTCCCATCCTTCTTGGGTACCAATAAAGCTGGTACAGCACAAGGACTCAGACTTTCCTGCACACGCCCCTGTTCAAGCAATTCCTCTACCTGCCTCTGCAATTCTTCATGTTCCTTCGGACTCATTCGATAATGTGGTCTGTGTGGCAAGACAGCACCGGGAACAAGATCTATCTGATGTTGTATATCCCTCAACGGTGGCAACTCCGTTGGTAACTCCTCTGGAAATACATCGTCAAATTCTTTCAGAACTGGTTTAACTTCTTCTGGAATTTCAACCTCTTCACTGTTTTCTCGTCCAATCAACAAGAATACTTCCGGCTCTTCTTCAACTTCTTTAACAAACTCCTTCAAAGTCAATAAAGTTTTCAGCTCTTCGATTTCCTCCACTTTGTTTTCTTCCTGTTGGCGTTTCTTCGGAACCAGAGTAATCTTTGTACCTTCGAACATGAAATTGTAACTGTTGGTCCGTCCATCATGTTGTACTGCTCTATCAAACTGCCACGGTCTTCCCAGCAACAAATGACAAACGTCCATATCTACGACATCACACCAGATTTCATCTTTGTATTTCTTCCCAATTGAAAACTTCACACAAGCTCTACGTCCAACTTTCACTTCACCACCCTTCCTCAACCAAGCTAACTTGTACGGTTTAGGATGTTTCTCAGTTTTCAACTCCAACTTCTTCACTGCTTCTGTAGAGATAATATTATCGCAACTCCCAGCATCAATAACAAATTTACAAACTCTTCCCAGAATAGTGCATGTAGATTGAAAGATATTGTTCCTCAACCAACTACTTTCCTCCTCTTGCTTCGGTGTTAAACAACTTCTCCTCATCATCAATGCGTACCCGTCATCTCCCGACAGTAAGTCTTCCTCCTCAACTGGTAAAGAATTAAAGCATTCAGCTTCTTCATCCTCATCCTCAACCTCAGCAATCATTGCTCTCTTCTTTGGCTTTGGACACTCATTGCTTTTATGACCCAACTCCTGACAGTTGTAACATTTGAAACCGTTGTTAACCTTTGCCTTCTCAACCTCCTTCACCACTGGTTTACTGATAGGTTTAGACACATTAGAACTTCCACCAACACTCTTCACTTGATTATTGGAATTCGTAAACACACCACCTCCTCGTCGTCCCTGCTTCTCCCAAGCCAACGCTTTCTGATGTGCTTCCGCCACAGATCTTGGATCGAACATATTAACCATATCCTGAATCTGCATTCTCAATCCCCCAATGAATCTAGATGTCAGCTGCTCTTCCGTTTCCATAATATCATTCCTTGCAATAAGCTGATAAAACTCATCTGCGTAATCATTAACAGTCTTTGTGCCCTGCCTCAAGTTCTGCAAACGTTGATACATCAGAGATTGATAATTGTAAGGTAAGAACGTTGCTTTCATCAATTTCTTCATCTTCTCCCAAGATTCAACTTTTGACTTCCCCATTCGTTCACGTGTAAGTTTGGTTTGCTGCCACCATGCCAAAGCTCTACCCCTCAACCTTGTAGCAACCAACTTTACTCTACGACGTTCTGGAACTTCTTTGAAATCAAAAATTTCTTCAACATTAGCCATCCAATCCAAAAACTCTTCGGCTTGCATACCACCTTTGAATTCAGGAATTTCAGTTTTCATTCCCGATTCCCACTTGTGATCGTATTCCGACTGATTCCTTCCTCGTCCACGTCCTCGTCCATGAACACTACCACCATCATACTCTTCTTCACCATCCGATGTATATCGATGTCGATCCTGACCACCAACATCTCTACCACCACCATTCCTTCCTCCAACATTCCTACGATCCACATTCCTCCGATCTCGATCAGTCACATTTCTATCTCGACCTCGATCATCAACATTTCTATCACAATCTCTATCCACGCTTCTATGATCACTATCAACACTTTTCTCCCGATTAGAATGTGGTGAAATTCTACTTCTTCCATGGCTCGATTCAGGTGAAACCCTTCTCTGATTTTGACTCATCTCCAACATCATCCTTTCTAATCGACCAATCCCTTCCGTAAGCTTCTCATTGAAATTCTCGTTGATTCGTTGCTCCATTTCGTCGGCCTCTTCTCTTCCGTATAAAGCATTAATATTGCGATGACGTTGAACTCGTCTTGGCGGCATGATTGAATACTTCACAAACACTTCAACACTTCAAATTCTCGGCTCCAAGACTCGATTTAGCTATGATTGGCTAAAACAAGCTCCGATACCAAACTGACGCAGCGGATAATTCAAAACGATCTTCAATCGACGTAAATAGCAATCTGTGGATTGGTGGATACTGAAATGCTCGAATTCGTTGATCCGAAGATACCGAACTCTAGCTATCTCTGACTCGTTGACCCGAAGATACCGGGAAAGAGATCTACGATTCTTCGACGTTGATCTTGCGCACAAGATACCATGAATCGGCTTCAACAAATGATGATCCGAGCGCACTCGAATGACGTTAGTGGAGATAGGAGATACACTCGACTACCAATTGAAATTGAAAGCAACAAGCTAACAAAAGAGAATTTTATTCAATATTCAACAACCTTTACAAATGAAAACACTCGCCTATTTATAGGCTACAACACGCAAGCAGAAAAAAATTACAACTCCTAAGTCGGCAACCGACTTAACAACATTTCAGAAAAACTTAAAAATATTACAAGTACAATGGTCACACGACTTAAAGAAAAAAAATGCACGACTTAATGCTAACTCGGTGACGACTTATGGATAACTCGGCAACGAGTTTCGCGATCTAAAGATAACTCGGCAACGAGCTATTTCTTCTTCGCGACTTACCAGATAACTCGGCAACGATCTCTGAGAGCTTATCTCGGCAACGACTTAATCAAGTGCCTGCGATTTATGGAAACTCAGAGGAATTAGGTCGGTCGCGACATGGTGTTTGATCGAAGAGAGGGTTAGGTCGGAGATACGATAACTCGTTCGCGAGTTAGGGCAAGGTCGGAAATGGGTAACAAGGTGATTAGGTCGGAGGCTATTGAATTGGAAGGTGTTTGATCGGTGGAGTGTTAGGTCGGAAATGGAGTAAGGTCGGCAATTGGGGAATAGGTCGGCAATTGGAGTGGGAGTTAGGTCGGTAATGTCGATATGTCGTAGGTCGGCAATGGGAAGGGGTAGGTCGGCAGAGTAAGGTCGTCTACGACCTTGGGTAGGTCGGCCGCGACTCAAGAGGGTAAGTGCTCCATCAATCGCACAGTTTGTGTTGGTGAGGATTGCTATGTTAAGTCGGATGATTGCAATGTTAAGGCAGGTGATAGTATTGATTATACTAGAGTTAAGTCAAGTGTTTGCAATGTTAATTTAGGTGATTGCAATGTTAATTCAGGTGATTGTAATGTTGGTGAGGATTGTAATGTTAAATCTGGTGTTAGTGTCGATTATTCTGAAGTTATTGGATTGGAAATGGAGGTTTCAGTTGGTTTAGAAAAGAATTGTAATGCTGGTTCGCATAAGAGAAATATGATTAGTTTGGGTTCTAATGATATGGTGGGAAATGCTGAAAATATTGCTTCCTTAAAAATGCACGCGAGTGATGGCTTTATATTGGCTTCTGGAGAAGCAATTGATTCAGTGATTTATAATAACATGAAAAATGGTCTAGATTTGAGTTTGGTGGTGTGCTCTTGTCTATTAGCTGATGTTCCATATAGTGTGAGCGGCAACTTGTCTGCTTCTTGTCCTTCTACGTCAAAGAGAGGTAGGAGAAGGAAATCTGTGGCTGCTAGTGGATCGGTTAGAGTAGTGCCAGGATCCGAAGTAGTCAGTCTCTGCCCACGGGTGAGTTACCTGGTTCGAGTGCCATGAGTGGTGCTACGAATTCAGGCTCAGGTATGCCCATAGAGTTGGGTAGTACGTATTCATCATATGCTTTAGGTAGTCTGTCTTCTTTCGAGTTTAGTCAGTTAGCTAGTGATACCACTTTCATTTATTCTGATGTCGATGTAGATCTTGAGTACATTAGAGGTAGGGAATTTGATAAGGCTGGATCTGTTGGTACATGAGGATTATTAGTTGGAATATCAGAGGTTCGCATGATTTAAATAAGTGTGACAAGGTTATAGCTTTTTTTAAAAGACTATTCTATTGACATTGCTCTCTTACAGGAGACTAAAATTGAATGTCCAGATATTTGTTTCTGTAGAAGATTATGTGGGTATCATTTTAGAGAATGAGCTTATTTACCTTCTGTAGGCGCTTCTGGGGGTTTATTGATTTGGATGGCAGGATAACTATTTTAAACTGCTCCAATGTATTTCCAAGCAACACTCGCTACATATTATTCTAATTAACCTTCCTGGTAATTATTTTTTAAATATTTCTAATGTTTATGGGCCTAACTCAAAAATAGGTCATTGGATTCTTTGGAATTAATGTCTTGAATTTAGATTTTTAGCGTCGGGTTCTTGGATTTTGGGAGGTGATTTCAACGTTACACGTTTTATAGGAGAACGATTATCACAAGAGGGTGATTTCTCAACTATGGAGGAATTTGACCATTTTATTCTTAATTCTAATTTGATTGAGATCTCTCTTTCTAATAGAGAATTTACTTGAAGTAATACTAGGGAGTCCCCTTCTATGGCTCTTCTTGATAGGTTTTTCGTTAGTGATGAAATTGAGGATAAATTTCCTATTTGTAGAGTTTCTGGTTTGCCTTACAGATACGCTGATCATTGTCCTATTATTCTCACATGTGAACAACATAGGGTTATTAATAGATCTTTTAAATTCGAAAAAATGTGGCTTTTAGAATCCAATTTTTCGGATTTAATTAAAAATAAGTTGATTTCTTTGAGTTATTATAATATTAGAAATAAGGATAACTCTGCTAAAAATTTTGTTTCAAACATAGGGATCTTAGGAATTATCTTAAAAATTGGAATAAAAAAGTTTTTGGTAATATAAAAATTAAACAGGATAATATTCTTACTTAGATGCTTAAAATAAACAAGATAGAAGAAACTAGACAACTAAATTTTGAAGAGCGTAACTTCTCGCTAATCAAAAAGAAGAACTTAATTCTATTTTAGAAAAGGAGGAGGTTATGTGGAAATAGAGATCTAGAATCCAGTGGATAAACGAAGGTGACAATAATACCAAATTTTCACAATATGGCTAATGGTAAAAAGCATAGTAATACGATTAATTCCATTGTTGTAAATAATGAAGAGTTAGTTGATCAAAGAGACCTTAATAAGGCTTTTGCAGACTATTATAGAGATACTTTTGGTAATAAAAACATTTACAGAATTAATGTTAGATGGAATGATCTTTATCCATCTAATTCTAATGTTGATCTTTCTGAGTCAGATAATCCTTTTACTGAAGAGGAAATTCGGAAAGCTATTAATGACATGCCAGTTGATAAATCCTCGGGTCCGGATGAGTTCCCTATTTTCTTTTATAAAACATTTTGGGATGTTTTAAAATTATATTTAATTAGTATGTTTAACGAATTCTATAATGGTAAATTGCAAATAGGAAGATTTAATTTTGCAAATGTTATTTTATTACACAAAAAAGTAGGTGCTAATTACTTAAAAGATTTTAGACCTATTTCATAGATAAACTGTTCCGTTAAAATTATTTCAAAAATTTTAGCTAATAGACTTAGTATAAGAATGAATGATCTTATTGACTGTTCACAATCTGCTTTCATTAAGGGGAGAAATATTACCGACGGTGTCGTTGTTGTTCAAGAATACAATAATCGCTGTTGTAAGAATAATATAACCTGTGCGATTTTAAAATTGGACTTCACAAAAGATTTTGATTCGGTAGATTGGGATTTTCTTGTAGATATTTTTCATGCTAGAGGTTTTAGTGATAGATGGATTAGCTGGATCATGAATTTGCTTAGAACTGGTAACTATAGTATTATGGTTAATGGTATTTTAGGTAAAAAAATTCAATCTAAGCGAGGTTTAAGGCAAGGAGATCCTTTATCGCCTCTTTTGTTTAACTTAGTCGCAGATGTTTTCGCTAAGATAATTAAAAAAGCGGCTGATAATGGATCTCTAGGGAATGTAGGTATATCGCGTAACAGTATATCTGTCCTTCAATTTCGCAGATGATACCTTGCTTTTTTCTTCTCATTTACCTAGACACATTATTACTCTTAAGTTTATTTTATACAGTTTTGAACTACTGTTAGGTTTAAAAATAAATTTTGATAAAAGTTCAGTTTTAGTTTTAAATGATTTTGAAAAAGTTGAAAATTTAGTTGCTAATACGCTTAATTGTAAAACAATGAATTTTCCTTTTGACTATCTTGGTTTCGTGATTAGACCTTCTAAACTTAATCATGATGACTGGTTTATAATCATAGATAAAATCAAAAATAGGATTTCTAATTGGAATGAGAGATTTTTATCTAGAGCGGGTAGATTAGTTCTAATAAATTCTGTTTTATCAGCTCTCTCGATCTATTGGATGTCTATGCATCTTTTTCCAGATTGGGTGATTGATAAAATATACAAAATAAGAAGCGATTTCTTATGGAGTAGGGAGAACTCCAATAGCAGCATTAAATGTTTAGTAAATTGGGATACTGTTTGTAAATCTAAAAAGGATGGTGGTTTAGGAATCATTAATTTGCATAATATGAATTTGTCCTTATTAGGTAAAAATGGTTATGGAAGTTTAAAGATATTGATGATAATGCTACTTGGAAAGAAATCATTTCTACATATTACTATAATGGTAGTAACAATTTATATCAAATTACTCCTTCAGTAATTCGTAAACTATCTAATTTTTGGAAATCCATTTTAAACTGTCAAGAGATTTTCAACTTAGACACTATTATAATAATTCATTCAGGTAATAGTACTTCTTTTTGGCATGACCGTTGGATTTCTGTTATCCCCCTTAGGATTGAATTTAAAGTGCTATATGACATCGGTAATTTTAAGTATGCTTTAATTATATAAGTTTTTTCTCCCGAAAATGACCATCCTTGAAATTTTAGTTTTAACAGAATTTTAGTTGGTTCAACCCTTAGGCAGCTTTGTTTGCTTTACGCTAGATTAAATCTTTATAATATTGATAATGATATGATTAGTTGGGAATGGGATAAGAGTAAGAAATATACTACTAATTCTTTTTATAGATTTAACTTTTCGGGTGTAGCCAATGATTCTTTTAAATTTATTTGGAAATCAAATGCTCCTTCTAGATCTAAAATTCACATGTGGCTAATTATGCATGGAAAACTAAATACTATAGAACTTTTAAAAAGAAAAATATACAAATTGATAATAATTGTTATTTTTGTAATCTGCATTTTGAAGATATTAAACATGTATACTATGATTGCATGGATACTTATTTCATTCTAATTAATACCCTTAAAAATTTTAACTTTAATATAATAACTAAAATTTCTGATTTTGAATTCTATTGGAATACTTTTAGATTTATGTTCAAAAAAGATAATATATTCTTACTTGACACTTTATTCATTATAACTTGTTGGCATATTTGGTTTGAAAGAAATCAGAAATTTTTTGATAATAATAATAGTCACTTTAACAAATTATTTTTATAATCTCTTCATTTTGTTTTAATTGGATATCTAATCCTAATTATAAATTAGCTAAAGATAACCTATTCAAAGAATATCTTAATAAGGTTAGTAATAATATTAATATTTTTAAGCATAAATATAATATTTTGGACATTAATAATTGTAGTATTAATATTTTTTTCAAATTTAAATGAAAATTTCTCTGTGTATCATAATTTACTTTTGATCAAGGGACCTTAAGGATAATTTTAGATTTGTTTTAGTTACTTTTTATTGATTTTTTGTTTGTTTTAGTTTATTGATCTTTTAGTTCTTTAGATCATGGATCCTATTAGCTTTACTTATTAAATCTTTTGTTTGTTTTTTAGTCTTTTGTTTATAATCTTTTCTTTATTCTGTCCTATTAGCTTTACTTTTGTATCTTTACTTTTATCTCATTTATACATATATATGTATATAAATTTCACTTATATACATATACGTGTATCATTCTAACTTTTTTCCTTAGTTACTTTTCAGATACCGGTCTGGGCTAGATAGGGTGTTAGTTTCTCTTTGCAGGTACACATGATTGCTGATTCCAGGATTACTGATTGTAGTGAGGGATTCTTCTTAATTCATCTTCATTTTCATTATGGCGTTCTATTTTCAGGAGGATTCACTCTTCAGCTTGGCGCTACATTCAGCTTTACCGAGTCTTCAGAGTGGAGTTTTCTATTCAGGATCATTAGAAGTTCCACTATAGATTGGTCACATCTTCATTCATTCCGAGTCAGCAGCATGGAGCTTCCTTCTTAGATAGTGCTGGCTTCCAGTATCATTGGCTTTGGGATATACATTAGTGTTTTAGGTACTTCTAACACCTTAATATCGGGCGGTGGCCATGCCGGAGCTCGATATTAGGGTGTAATGGGCGGTGGCCTTGCCAAAGCTCATTATAGGGGTACCTGAGTTTTTTCCTTTGATACTTGTACCTAGATATGCTGCCTGCCAGGCATGTTGGCAGCGCCTTACTTTATGATATATATAGGTACATGTGTGCTCCCCTCTATTTCTAGAGGATCACACATTTTTCTCAAAAAATGATTATGTCTCTTACATATCACATCTGAATATAAGTTTATCTATTTAATTTGAATCAATTCCCTTTTTTTAGGTCTTCTTTAATAATATATATGTTTACAATATTGATTTGATTTAGATCCATATCTTGCTATCCCCTTTTGATTACATGTCCATTTTCTTAACATTAGAGCCGTGACATATTATATCTCATTCAGTTAGTTGTTCATGATGTTCATATAGTTTAGATTTAAAATTTTACCACGAATTTATATGTGCTTAAATTGTCCCTTTGTTCTAGTTTTAGAAACTATTTATTTATATGATTTTATTTTGTTTCAACTCATATAAATTACTTAGGTTGTCTATTTGAAATCTTTTGAGAATTGGATATAGGTTTTATATGATTGCTGTTTGAATATAACTTTTTGTTATTGGAAACTTTTGTTTGAAAGTTAAAAAAATAACATAATTGAACTTTTATGTAAATTTGTTAACTTCAAATTCTAACACATGTTAAATCATAAACTTTACTTATTCATTTGTTATTTTAATTTAAAAATGTAATTTGCAATTAATTGTGTGTGTGTGTGTGTTTTGTTTTAAATCAAGGTTTATAAAATTTACTTTTGTGTGAAATCGCAATTTTAACCTCAAAATTCTTTCTACGTTGAAACTTGATTATATTTGTTAATTCTAGATTTCAAAACATGAGAATGGTCAATATTAATTTTTTATGCATATATGTTTAAGAGATTAATTACTAATTTGAAATGACATTGACTGAATGAGTAAAGGAAGGAGGAAAGTCCTCTACCTTTCCTTCTTCATCATTGTCTACCTTAATTCATTAATTGCCCTTTTGTAAATATAAGTTAATTTTTTTCTATCAGTAAAACACCTTTTAATATATTATGTATAAGTGTAAGTTGAACTTATATATACATATGTTGTTGTTACTTACAAGTTTTAAAATAAAATTTGAACAACTAAAGCATGTGTGAATTCTATAGTAAATGTCATTTAATATATCAATTAATTTAATTAAAGAGAGAGATGAAATGTTGTATCTACATATACATATGTATGCATGGATATACATATACATATACATACATATATATATATATGCATGTACATATATATGTGTGTGTGTATTATGTACTGCTTATATGTTGTTTTTATCATTAAAACACATGAATGTAATTGATACATTCATTATATTACATATAAATATAAAATTCTTTTTTATCAGATTAAATAAAATATGATTTTATTTGAAATTTTATTAGATTGGATCTAACTACATTTAGACTACATAGGTCCAATAAGAATTCAAAATGATTTTTTTTTCAAATTTATTCTACAACTCAGCTGTGGGCTGGCCTAGTTCGAACACTATTGTAGTATTCATTGATTCCTTAATATAAGAGTTTTGCATCGAAACGTCTATTTGAAAGTACAACCAGTAAGCCATGCCTTGGAAAACACCTTGTACCCATTTGTTTTCCACGTCTTCTCAACATCTTTACTTATGGTTGCTATTATCCATAAGGTTTTAGCTGAACAGTAGATGTCCACTAGGACCACTTATACATTGATGTATTTAACAAGGAGAATCTTTAAGTTATTGTTCAAGATGAATTGTTGTTCATGGTGAATGACCTCGCACTGCATTAAAATAGTTGAAGTGAGCTTATAAAGAAAAAATAGTAAAAGTGACCTTACATTACAAAATAATACAGTAAAAATGACCATACACTGCAAAAATAGTAATAATTACCTTACATTAAAATGTTAGTGGTTGTTCTTGGTCAAAACATGTATACTCTAATTTTTTTTATGACAATGATATGTTACATCTTCTATAATTGGCAAAAATACTGGCATTGTTTAGTCATGTCGATAGTAGTGATATATCACTTTTCCAGTACTAGGCATTCTTGTATTAAGGGTTATAAAATAGTTGCCTCCTTCCACCTAGAACCCCTATAAATTAGCATCATTTCCTCAAATATAACACTAGTTAAAAATATAAACTTTCAACCAATGTTTATTTCTCTTCTAGAATCATATATTTACATAAATTTATTGTCTAGTGGTATGTCCAATGTGGATCTACCCAAGAACTGCTAATCAGTGGTTGGTCGAAATGGAAGAAAGACATTACAAAAATATAAGAGAACAAGAGAACGAATTGCATATGGAAGTAGAGACTCATTATCAACACTAACAATAATGAACTCTCCAATAGAAATAACAAGGAGGGATAAGGCGAATTCTACTATCATGTTCTGTACATGTGGTTGGATTTCCCTGGTATTTGTCGTAAGACATGCCTTTGATTTTGGATGCCATTAATTAAGATGTTGTTACTTCATATGCAAATTTAACCGATGGATCGATGGACCTCTAACTCTAGGAGCCATTGACTACGTTGTGGAATAAGAACATAAGTTAGCATTGTTATGGAATCAATTTAGTTCAACTCACTTACCCCAACTATAATAGACTCATCCACTACAATAAACTCAAATGAACCAGAACAAGGAGGAAAAGAGGTTGACTCTACTCTGATTTCGAGTACATATGGCTACGTAACCAGCGGAGGTAGCTTCCAAGCTTAGCTAGGGCCAAATTGAGCTGCTTCTGATATCACTGGCTCAAATTGTATTGATTTTCCTTCAGCTAGGGTGAGAGCTTGGATTCAGCTAGGGCAAGTGGTCAGGTTTGGGGATTTTTTGCCAGGTTTGGGGATTTTGAGTTAGGGCAGTGGCCCTAGCTGGGAGAACAGTGGCTCCGCCCTTGTCCGTAACTTGGAAATTTGTCTTGATATATGATATTGATGTTGGATGTGGTTACTTCGGATGTTGTGACTTTAAATGTGGATTAACAACTGGATCAACAAACCTCCAGCTTAAAATATCGTTGGGCACGTTATGGAAATGAACCATGAGATAGCATTACTACAGAACCAACTTAGTTTAAATAACATTTGACGTAATAATTAGGATAAGGTTGTAGAATAACTGAGTAATATATTGATGATGAATGCATCTGTGAATCATTGTATCATTTTATCTTTGAATCAAGTAATATTTGTATCATTGTAGCATTGTATGAATGTACCTTTGTATCAGGTGATACGATATAAAAACGCACTCAACCTCATGTGGTAACAAGTATTGTAGTTGGCGCCCAACTCTTTGTTTAATAAGTTCACACAATTTTAGAAAACCCACCCGAAAAGTGTAGATTTTTTTAATCCTGTTGGAAAGTACCGATCTTCAAACTATAGTAGTCATGCATGGTTTCTCCCGCTTCAAACCGGGGATAACTCCTTTCAAATGCAGCTAAAAGTGTACAAGTGATGGGAGACTGAAGACGCGTTTATTCTTTTATCAGCAAATTGATTATGTAATATAAGCAGGCTAGTGGGCTTCCATTTGTTTTAGCCCAAAACCGTATAATGCTATTATGCATAATTGTTATATAAATAGTCAATATGTAACAGACACTGCAATGAATACAATTCAAAAGCTTCTTTCTCATTCTGTTCTATCCAAACACTTTTCTGAAATCATCACAAGCAAATCATTTAAACTACAAATCTTATATAGTATCAGAGCGACAGCCTAATGGCATAATAGTAGCCTGAATATCATCAGAATTATCATCACTTGATAATTCAGAAGGTTTAAGATCTCATTTGCACAATTTCATCATTTAAGATCTAGAATTTGAAAGTGCTTATCTAAAGAAAAGCAAGTGCCCTACCATAAGAATCTTTGCAAGAGACTAGCTACATCAAGTTTTCATTCAGAAAAGCAAAATCAAATTCAATTCAAGAAAATCATCAGAAATTCATCAAAACATCAAAGGAAGGTGCCTTGCTTGAAAAAACCATCATCAAAAATCAATCATCTGGGTTAGTGGCTGCACATACTTGATTCTTGAATATATCTGTTCTTGATTTTCTTGAAGCCCTCAGTAACAATTCTTGCATCGGAATTACTTCTTTTTTCTTGGATTTCCTTCTAATCCTGAAGCATCATCATGGCAAACAGCTCTGCAACATTAGCAACCACCAATTTCGATCAAAAAGCTATTGAGAATCTCATTAAAACTGTCATTAGCCCTCAGAGTAAATTGATTACAACCCACTTAGAAGAAGATAATTAAATTTTTTGGAAAGTATAGGCTAAGACAGCTGTTAGGGGCTATGGACTCAAAGGTTTCATTCTTAGCACTCGTACAATTCCATCAAGTTTCATCACTAATAAAGAAAACAAAACTATCGACAATCCAGAATTTATAAAGTATCAAAGACAAGATAGTCTAATTTGTTCACGGTTGCTATTATCAATAAGTGTTAAATTGTTGCCACAAGTCATTGGAAGTAAAACAGCAAATGTAATTTGGTCAACAGTTGAAAGAATTTTTAATTCTCAATCTGCAGCCAAGGTAATGCATCACAAGAGACAATTACACAGTATCAGAAAGGATAATCAATCTATGGGAGAATATCTTGCAAAAATTAAAACAACGTGTGATTTGCTTGAAGCAGTTGGACACAAGGTGTCAGCATTTGAACAAGTAGTAATTATCTTGAGTGGTTTAAGTGAAGAATATGAAGCTGTTGTAGCAGTCATATCCTCTCAAAGAATTACACCATCAGTTGAGGATGTACACTCTATACTTCTTGCCCATGAGGCAAAATTAGAATTCAAGAAACCCATAGATCTAGACATGTCAGTCAATTATGCAGCAAGCTATAAAGGCAAGAATAATACAACAACAAAGGAAATCCACCAGTTAGAGGCAGAGGCAGAGGCAGAGGAAGATGGAATAATAATGATAGACCAAAGTGCCAAATATGTGGGAAAATTGGACACACTACTCCAAAATGCTATTCTAGACTCAGTATGAATTATACCCCAGGTCAGAGTTCAACCAATCAGAGAAATGGCAACTTTAGTGCAAATATGGCACATGTACAACAAGACTCAAGTAATCATCTAAGCAGCAACAAAGAAAATAATCAAAATGACATCATCAGACCTGAACAAACTTTTGATGAGAATTGGTACCTAGATTCAGAAGCAACCAACCACATCACCAATAGTCTAGATAATCTAAATCTAGGAAACAAGGAGTACAAAGGTAATAAATCCACACACATGGGAAATGGTGAGGCTATTAAGATTACACACACTGGAATTGCTTGCATCAAAGTTGATAGAAAACTATATCTCAATAATTTACTGATGGTACCACAGATAAAGAAAAATCTCTTAAGTGTATCACAAGTTGCAAGTGATAACAATGTTCACTTTGAATTTTACCCTAAATATTGTTTGGTTAAAGACATACTAACTAAGGAAATTTTATTGCAGGGTGAGGCTGTTAAGGGTCTGTATTGATTTAATCTTATTGATTTTGGAAATTCCAATTCTGGTAAAACTGTTGGAAGTTGTAATTTTTCTGAATTAGTTCAAACTGAAAAGAAACTGAGTAACTTTGAAGTATGTAATTTCAAGCTAGGCCATCCTAGTGTAAACATTGTGAAAAAGGTTTTATCTGAAAATAAAATTCCCTTTGATAATGTTACTCTACCCTACATTTGTACTTATTGCCAAATGGGTAAAAGTCATAAATTAGCATTTACTAATTCCTTAACCAAATACGATAAACCATTGGAATTGATAGCTAATGATCTCTGGGGTCCTACTCCAGTTAATTCAGATTATGGATACAGATACTATATATCATTGGTAGATGCATATTCCTGATACACTTGGACATATTTTTTGAGGGAAAAATATGATACATATCATACAGTAAAACATTTTATTACCTAAGTTTAGAAATAGACCAATTATCAAGTTAAAACCATTCAAACTGATGTTGGTACAGAATTCAAAACACTCAACAACTATTTTAGTGAGAAAGGAATAGTCCATAGAACAACATGTCCTTGTACTTCTGAGAAAAATGGTTTAGTAGAGAGAAAACATAGGCATGCAGTTGAATCAGGTTTAACACTTCTTGCTCAAGCTAATTTATCTCTAAAATTCTGGCATGATTCCTTTAGTACTACAGTTTATCTAATTAATAGGTTGCCAACTAAAGGATAAAAGCCCAATGGAAAAGTTATTTAAAATAAAACCTGAATATCAAAGTTTAAAAACCTTTGGCTGCCTATGCTTAGTGTTACCTGAAGATTTGACCAAGCAACTAGGCACTTGGCACTTACATACCGTTCGACATTAAGAGTCGTTCGGTATTGTATATCGTTCGGCATCAGACCCTGTTCGGCATTCGAGAACGTTTGGCACTCAAAGAGCGTCCGATATACAGGAACGTTCAGCATTCGAGAGTGTTCGGCATACATGGTTCGTTTGGCATTCAAGAGTGTTCGACATACGTAGAGCATTCGGCATACATGGACCGTTCGGCATGGCAGAGTCATTCGACACTCCATACTGCTCGGCATCCACAGCTCGTTCGACACTCAACCTCGTTCGGCATAAATCACGATCGGCATTCGAGATCATTCGGCATCCAGAGGTGTTCGACATTCACGGTTGTTCGGCATCTAGAGATGTTCGACATCCAAGGTGTCCGACATTCATGCAATCTCGACCGGCTTCGACTATTGCTCGGCCTGCACTCTCCACTTAGTGCATCACTTCGTTCGGCATGACGATATCGTTTGGCATCACTTCGTTCGGCATGACGATATCGTTCGGCATCACTTCGTTCGGCATGACGATATCGTTCGGCACCACTTCGTTCGACATCAATGGTTCAGCACACAAAGCTCACTCTTTCTGGGCCAAGGTATTTAGCTGCCAGGCCCACTAGGGAAGTCCAACCCATCTTTGTCTATAAATAGAGAGGCAGGGGCACAGTGAAAAGGACCTTTTTTCGGAGAACACTGGGGAGACTCTGCCGCTTTCAAGACTCATTCTCTTTACTTAGCAATTGCATTCAAGTAGTTGGTGTACTGATTGTATCTGTAATCCATTATCAAGGAAAGCAATAAAGATAAACCTCAAAGTTGACGTAGGCAGTTACGCTGAACCACTATAAATCCGGTGTTCTCGTCTTTGCATTCAATTTTGCATATTGCTCTTTATTTAAATTTACTCTCATCATTTATCTCACTACACAATCTATCTCAACGAGGTTAGTGACCAATTTTGGTGCTAACACTTTGGTGCTTTCACTAAGAGATTGAATTCTCAGGCCACAAGGATCTGCTTTGAAGCTACTGGATTGAATAAATCCCCCGAAGGAGATCTGAGTTATTCATAGGACGTCCGTTGATTCTACTCAGAGTTCCTACCAATAACTCTACAATGGGAAGACCACGTACCAGATCAGCCTCTCATAATGCGGACGCCCATGAGACTGCTAGCGTACAACAAGCAGGGCCTAGCAATCAGCAAGAAAATCTAGGTGCAGGGACTACCGCCTAGGACCAAATGCAAGTTGTCACCAGAATAGAGTTCAATGACTTGATGAGAGAGCTCAGGGAAAGCAGGAGACAACTTGGAGAGTAGATGCAAGCTAACGCCAACCTTATGGCACAGTTCACCCAACAACAGCATCAGAATGCTGGGTGCAATCCAGCTCCTTACTCTTCATCCGACAGCTCGACTTCGTCCGATGAACCACCCAGGCGTAGACGCCGCAAGACTGAAACTACGCAGGCAGGTGCTGCTGTTCGAACAACTGGAGACCATTTACACCTCGGAGACCATGACCGAGTAGGAACTGGAAACTTAGGAGCTGGAGTGCAGGTGGAGGCTGGACGCCCGGCTCACCAAGACGATAATGATGCTGAACCTCAAGATGCACGTCTGGCGGATCGCCAGCAGAGGAGGCATCAACCTGATCAATCCCATAGGATAGACTCCAACCTTCCATCTTCCATACAAACCCCAGACCTAACAGCTATGATCAGACAGTTGATGAAAGAGAATCAAGGCTTGTCGAATGACGATTGGGGGGTATCCAGGAGTCATACTCCGTTCACAGACACTTTCCTACGGGCTGAGTACCCCAAGAAGTTTAGCATGCCAACTATCCCAGCTTATGAAGAAAGGACTGATCCCAGGCAGCATGTGATGAGGTATGAATGGATGATGGACTCGGCTAGAGCAAATGATGCAACCAAGTGTAGGTGCTTTCCAATAACTCTATCTGGGATCGCTACTATGTGGTTCACCCGACTTCCTCCGCGTCCATGTCCAGTTTCGAGGAGTTGGCGAAGAAATTTATAGAACAATTCAGAATACATACTACTCGTCCGAATGACGTGATGTCTCTATCAAGCGTAATCCAAGCTCCTAGGGAATCGTTGAAGGAGTATTTGCAAAGATTCCATGTTGCGGCTACTGAAGTCAGTAATCCCAATGATCATGCAATTCTTATGGCTGTGATGCGAGGTGTGGATCCGGATTCAGAGTTTGGGGATTGGCTGGTAGGAAAACCTCCAACCACGCTAGAGTGTTTTTACTCAAAGGCACATCAGTTCATAAGAAGAGAGGAAGCCAGGTGGATAAGGCGAGATAAGGGACTAGGGCCTGTTCAGGAGTCCATGAAAAGCAACATTGCTGTGAAGCAATCTGGAGAGAACTCGGGGAAAGTTCAGGTCAACGTCCAGAATAAGCCTGGGCAATCTAAGGAATCCGGAGGAAGAAATCAGGGGAAGAAGAGAGAAGCGGGGAAATGGAAGCCGAGAATTCCAACCAACGAGTACACCCCACTGAATGCATCTCTTGAAAATATTTACCTATCAACTTGCAATACCTTTCAGTATAGAAAACTACGCCCAAAGGAGTCAACCGAGGAACAAAAACGGGCCGGGAAGTATTGCCACTTTCATGAGACTTATGGGCACAATACTGAAGAGTGCAGACACCTACACGACACTATAGAGAAGTTGATTAGGTAGAAAAAGCTACAGGAGTTTGTAAAGAATCCGCAAGAAGGTGGACAGGGAACGTCCAATCCCGGTCGTGCACCCGCGCCACGTCACCCCGAGGAGCCTGCTCGGACCGTGGGCAGACTAGTCATAAACACGATTATCGGCGGACCTCACCCTGCAGATAAGAACTGGCAAGAAATGGAGCGGTATGCCAATTCCCTGAGGCATGCAGATTTTGAGTGTTGTTCCAACGTAGAGGATGGGACCCCCGCTAAACAGCTACGCATGATGACGGACGATATAGTGTTCCGGACCAGAGATGCTGACCAAGTGGAGACTCCTACCATTGACCCGATGGTCATATCTGCGACAATCGGGCCGGCTTTTGTGAAAAGAATTCTGATTGATTGTGGAAGTTCTGTCAATATCATCTTCAAGAAGGCTTATGACCAGTTGAAGATGGAGACGAAGGATTTGAAGCCATCTAAAGCCCGTATACACGGCTTTAGTGGCGCAGCGACTGATGCAGTGGGGTATGTGGAATTGCCAGTTGAACTGGGACAAGGTGGGCGAAGGAGGGTGCGAATCCTACCTTTCGTAGTTTTGGATGTAGATTCTCCATACAATGTATTTTTGGGCCGACCGGCCCTAGCTGAGTTTAGGGCAGCATTGGCCCCATGGTGTTTGACTTTAAAGTTTCCGACTGACAAAGGAGTAGGTGTTGTTCATGGCGACCAGGCGACCGATCGTGCATGTTATGTGGCTGAGCTCCGAGAGGCCCAGCGGAGAGAGAAAGGGAAGGTGGCGGACAATTCCGTCCGCATCCAGAATACCGAAAATTGACAAATAATGTCGGAGCCCTGGCTCGGGCAAAATTCTCAGATCTTCAGAGACTTAGATCTAAGAGACGAAGATAAGGAACCCAGGGAAGAAAAAGCAGCACCGGCTGAACTGACGATCGACATTTCGGTCAGCCGGGACGATCCATCGCGAGTATTGAAGATTGGATCACAACTCAGCCCCTCAATGACTGAAGACCTCAGTGATTTCCTCCGAGCGAATCTCGATGTTTTCGCTTAGACACATTCCGACATGTGCGGGATTTCTCCCACTATTACGAGTCATATGTTGAACATAGACCCGAAGTACATCCCGGTTAAACAAAAGAGGAGAGGAATGGACCCGGAGAGGTCCGCTGCTCTCAGAGAGGAGGTGGAAAAACTCAAAGCCAATGGGTTCGTTCACGATGCCCTCTACTCTGAATGGGTATCAAACCCCGTGTTGGTGAAAAAGGCGAACGGGAAATGGAGAACTTGCATAGATTATTCCGATTTGAACAAAGCATGCCCCAAGGACAGTTTCCCATTGCCTAGGATTGATCAGTTGGTCGACTCCACCGCAGGACACGAGTTGTTGTCATTCATGGATGCGTACTCGGGATACAAACAGATCCTGATGCACATTCTGGACCAGGAACACACCAGTTTCGTCACAGACGTTGGGCTATATTGCTATGTAGTAATGCCTTTTAGATTGAAAAACGCGGGAGCGACCTATCAGCGTTTGGTGAATCGAATGTTCAAAGATCAGATTGGCAGAACGATGGAAGTCTATGTGGATGACATGCTCGTGAAGTCGCGACAGTCAAATGACCACATTCAGGACTTAGCAGAGATGTTTGACATACTCAGATATTATGGAATGAAGATCAACCCTCTGAAATGTTCCTTCGGCATTGCATCGGGGAAGTTTTTGGGATTCATTGTTAATGCCCGGGGAATTGAAGCTAACCCGGAAAAGATTCAAGCTATTCAAGACGTACAAGTGCCCAGAACTATAAAACATGTGCAAAGCTTGAATGGGAAGGTGGTTGCGCTAAGTTGATTCATATCCAGAGCCACAGACAAGTGTATTCCCTTCTTCGATATAATAAAGAAAGGAAAGAGGAATTTCGAATGGACATCCAATTGTGAGGAAGCGTTCCGGGATCTGGTGAGACATTTGGAGAGTCCTCCAGTGTTGTCGAAACCAGTAGACCATGAAATGTTGTACGTATACTTGGCCGTATCCCCGCATGCTATAAGTGCGAATTTGGTCCGCGAGGAGGACCGAGTCCAAAAGCCGGTGTATTACGTTAGTAAACGTTTAACGGGGGCAGAAAGAAATTATCCTAAAATTGAGAAATTGGCCTATTGCTTGGTGATTGCATCACGTAAGTTGCGTCCATACTTTCAAGCACACTCAGTTAGTGTCTATACCGATCATCCCTTAAGACAGGTACTCCAACGACCAGAAACTTCTGGAAGGATGTTAAAATGGAATATCGAGTTGAGTCAGTTCAGTATTACCTACCTGCCACAAAGAGCCATACAAGGGCAAGCATTAGCAGATTTCATCGCTGAGTTTACTGTATTTGACGAACCAGATAGTCACAGTGTCATTCCCCTCATTCGATGGAAATTGTACACCGATGGGGCATCAAACGACCGTTGCTCTAGAGCTGGTGTAGTTCTCGTGACTCCAGAAAACCGATCGATTTGTTATACTTTGAAGCTCAATTTCCCGGCTACGAATAATGAAGAAGAATATGAAGCATTGATTGCTAGTTTAACGCTTATTGGAGAACTCAGGGTAAAGTCAGTTGAAATATTTTGTGACTCATAGTTGGTGGTGTACCAAGTGCGGGGAGATTACCAAGAAAGGGGACAAAAGATTGCTCCGTACCTTGCTCTGGTTCAGGAACTATTGGCGAACTTCGAACATTATGACATTTCGCATGTCCACGTGAACAGAACAAGGAAGCCGACTCGTTGGCCAAATTCGCAAGCACTGGCGATGCACAACAAATGGGATTGGTTCCCATCGAAACCTTACATGCTCCAAGCGTAGATGCGATGAAGGTTGATTTTGTGTTGGAAACAGGAATCGAGAGGGAGTCATGGATAACCCCATTCAAACTATACCTGATGACCGGGACTTTACCTGAAAGAAGGAGCGAAAGACGACAGGTCATTCGCAAAGCCGCACGATATGTGATGCAGGATGGAGTAATGTATCGGAAGGGGTTCTCGGTCCCCTTATTACGGTGCATTGCCCATGATGAGACAAAGCGGGTCTTGAAGGAAGTTCATGAAGGAGAATAGGGCGACCATACTGAGGGGCAGACGCTAGCAAAAAAGATCCTCCGTTACGGATACTATTGGCCAACTGTGAATCGGGATGCTGCAGATTATGCAAGAAAATGTGACAAGTGTCAAATATATGCGAAAATCCCGAGAGCTCCACCAACGGAACTCACACAAATGGTTAGTCCCTGGCCGTTTGTAATCTGGGGAATCGACATAATCGGTTCTTTGCCTATATCCAAAGGTGGTGCAAAATACGCGATAGTTGCGGTCGACTACTTCACAAAATGGGCCGCAGCAGAGCCTTTAGCCACAATCACCTCCAAGAAGGTCATTAATTTCATTGTACGAAACATTATATGCCGCTTTGGCCTCCCGCGAACCATCATTACGGACAACGGAACTCAATTTGAAAGTAGAGAGTTCAAAGATTTCTGTTTAAAGTACGACATTGAGAAAAAGTTCGCCGCCGTTGCTCGTCCGAAGGCTAATGGACAAGTTGAAGCCGTGAACAAAATAATCAAGTCCATATTGAAGAAGCGTTTGGAAATGGCTGGAGGCATGTGGGTAGATGAACTTCCAACAACGCTATGGGCTTATAGTACTACCCACAAGTCCGCGACTGGCCACACTCCATTCACATTGGCATACGGCTCGGAAGCTGTTATACCCGTGGAGCTTGAAGTTCCATCACATCGGGTGACACATTATGATCCTAAGACGAATCAGGATCTTTTGTTGGAATCAATGGACTGTGTTGATGAAAAACGTGAAGAAGCTGAATTAAGGGCGGCAGCATATAGGCACCGAGTCAAGCGATATTACGACGAGAAAGTCTGCCCAAGAATCTTTGATGTGGGTGATCTCGTTTTGAAACGAGTTTTCCCGATACCATCACGTATGAATCCCAACTGGGAAGGTCCATATGTCGTTGAACGGAAGCTTGGAGAGGGAACTTTCAAGCTAGCGACCGTTGATGGCGTGACACACCCCCGAGCGTGGAACAGTGAACATTTGCGACGTTATTATATTTAGCCTGTTTCTTTCCTGTTTTAGGTGAAATTGTTTACCGTATGTTTTTATTCCATTGATTTTTAGTTTCCTTTTAAGCATGTAATCAGATGGTTTAGTTTATTAATAAAGGCTTGAAGCCATCCTTTCTATGAATTATTGATGTTTCTGAACCTCATAGTATGGTGACAAACAACTAGAATTGCATTATTCTACCTGGCGTACGAACTCACATAAACGACTTAAATCTCCGAGTCCCCTGAGTGTGGACCGGAGTACTCTAAGTCCCCGAAGCGCGGACTAGAGTATAAACGACTTGAATCTCCGAGTCCCCTGAGTGCGGACCGGAGTACTCTAAGTCCCCGGAGCGCAGGCTAGAGTATAAACGACTTGAATCTCCGAGTCCCCTGAGTGCGGACCGGAGTACTCTAAGTCCCCGGGGCGCGGGCTAGAGTATAAACGACTTGAATCTCCGAGTCCCCTGAGTGTGGACCGGAGTACTCTAAGTCCCCGGAGCGCGGGCTAGAGTATAAATGACTCGAATCTCCGAGTCCCCTGAGTGCGGACTGGAGTACTCTAAGTCCCCGGAGCGTGGACTAGAGTATAAACGACTCAAATCTCCAAGTTCCCTGAATACGAACTGGAGTATTCTAAGTCCCCGGAGCGCGGGCTAGAGTATAACCAGCCTGACTCTCCAAATCCCCTAACTGCGGACTGGAGCATTCTAAGTCCCCAGAACGCGGATTGAAAAATACTCTAAATACAAGAAATGAGAAATAAGAGATGTACCATTCCAAAGAATGTCCGAACAATGTAAGAATGGATTGGGAATTTATGTAACTCATAAGAACTTGAGTTTCGACCACAGTTATACAGAAAGCTAAAAAGCAGAAATTGTTCAAATGACAAAGAAAGTAAACTTTATTCAATAATCCAAAATGGGGTTATACAACCACTCCTCCAAAACTTGGAGTCAAAAGTATATCTACATAAACTACGAAAATGCAAGTAATTACATTACCTAAGATAAACCTCGTTGAACGAGTATAGTGGCTACTTCTTCGATTTCTTTAGTTTCTTGTCCTCCTTTGCTTTCTCGGATGAATCCTCTCCCTCACGCTTCCTCTTGGACTTTTTACTCGCCAAAGAAGCGGAGTCAGGAGTGGGAGGAGGAACATCCAGTGGTTTGGATTTGCCAGGAAGAATGACTTTCAGAGGCCGGTTCAGCGGGTCGTTAAGTTCTATTACTTGAGACTCGGCCTTGATCTCAACTTTCTTCTTCTTCTCTTCCGCGAGTTGCTCCTTCATACCCACCTTCGAAGTGTGTTCTGAGGCGCCCGTGATTTCAATTTCATAACTCCCTTCAATGAGAGATGAAGTTTCAGACTTATCATCATCTAGCGCCCCGATCACTTGGGCATCAGGACCGGGGGTTACTCCCACGTGAGTAGCATCGCTTGTTTTCCCCGTCTCCTCCTTGGTGTCATCGCTCCTCGGAGTCGGTTCAGGATCAGAGCGGCCTGCATAAAAACATAAAGAACGAACGTTAGAACCAATAACCGCTCGCAGAAAGCGATAGATCTTTGAACTTCAAGAAGAAGAGTTTTATACCGATTTCTTGCTGGCTTTCGGCTGTGCGAGGAGTTTCACCCTCTAGAATGGGGGGATAGCACGTGAATGCCGAGGCCGGGATCTTCCGGGTCATAGCCGGTGTGTTGTTCGAACGGATCAAGTACTGGCCGATTGACCAATTGAGTAGGAGGGGGAGCTGAAGGTCCAGTTCCAGATGAGCCAACGATGTCGTCTTTCTCCTTTGATGGAGGAGAGCCTTTACCAAAGATAGCCATAGCTGCAGACAAGTCCGATGGCTCGTTCCCCTTGAGAAACTCTTTCACTAAAGTCTCCTAATCCACCTCCTCAGTGCCCAACTCAACCTTTCTAATCTTTACTAAAGTCTCCCAGGCCTCAGCTAGAGATTCAAGATAGCCCTCGCCTAAGAAAGTCAAGTCTCGGTGAGGACGCGGGCATTGTATTCAGCTATCAATGGATCAAACATACACTTGACCTC
This sequence comes from Allium fistulosum, assembly GCA_030737815.1. NCBI lineage: Eukaryota > Viridiplantae > Streptophyta > Magnoliopsida > Asparagales > Amaryllidaceae > Allium > Allium fistulosum. Next base: position 96,103,753 of record CM060905.1, read on the forward strand.
CTCTTTGTCGGCCTCTGTGGCCGCCTCAAGACGGGAGTCGATCTCCGTGGACGCAATTCTTTTTCCCTCTTCACGGGCTTCGTCCTTCATCATCTCAACCTTAGAAAGCTCATCATCGAGCTTTGCTTTTAAGAGCCATGTAGCAACAATTTCATCGCAATATCATTGGGACTCTTCTTGAGCGGCTATCTTCTCTTCTTTCTCCTTAGAGAGTAGCTCCTTCAATTCTTTAACCTGCTGGGCGAGCGCATCCCTTTCTTTTTGGACGGAGTGCTTTTCTAAAGCCAGGGCTCCACTGCGTTGGACTGCTTCGTCAAGTTCCTTTTTATGAGTCATCTCCAAACAAGTGACGACCTCGGCAGTGTCATTAGCACTTTGTTCGGCGGCCTCGAGCTTGGATTTGTACGAAGCAAGCTCTTCATCTTGATTTTTGATGATGTCTTTATCGAAGATAGCTTCAAGCTTTAAGCGGTCAATTTCCTGTTGGTGCTCAACGGAGATTTCCGAGACTTTTTCGACTAAATGAACAAACGCGTCATGTTGAACATAAACGTCGTTGTTGCAAGCGATGGCACTCTGCTTGACATGCCCTGGAATATGATGAATTGCTGGAAGGAACTTCAGACCGTCGAAGCGGATTTTGGGAAATTTGACTTTAAGTTCGAACAGCTTCTCCGATATCGTTGGGTCTACCGCAGGAGCGGAGGAGGAGGTTTTGAAAGTTCTGTTCTCTTACGATCTTCCCGAGATTGCCGTGTGCTTGAAGAGCCAGAATGTTGATCTCGAGAAACATCGGGTTGAGACCCCTTCAGCGAAGACTTTTCTCTGCCTTGCTCTATTTGAGGAGGAGGATCGCGAGAGTATGAAGACTGGGAATGTGACTTCTTTCGATAAGTCGACTCTCGGGGACGGTTGTCTCGATCTCCGTAATCGTCCTTGTCCCGGCGTTTACTGGAGCCCGAATCCCGGCCAGAATGGTGAAATATGGAAGAGCCGTGGAGGCGATCGAATCCGTGGGAGCGTCCCATGTCACCTGCATAGAACGAGAATAACGACAAGTTAGAAAAGATCAGGGTGACGGTTAAGATTGAAGTGCAAAGTGAAGTGCGTGTGTCCGTGTGTGTCCTAGTGTTTCCCCCCCGACGGACCAGTTTCTTTACTAATTGGAGTTTTATCTCCCTGGACTTGGGCTTGAACTCTCGTACTGCCTCTAGCGGGCGAATGAAACTTGAGGGCCTCTGGATCATCAAAACCGTAGTTGAGTAAATCGTCAGGGATGGTAAGGTTCGACAGGCCCTTCAGAGAACTTTCTAAGTGCTCCGAGGAAGTTTCTTTTTCCGTTGGAATAAGGGTAACTTTAGAAGTTCCGCCCATAGTTTTCTTCCTCAGCTTGCACGTCAGTTTCTTCTCTCTCTTCAAAGGGGAAGACGACGTTTCTATGTCGTGAACTTCAACTGTCGGTCCCCGAGACAGACTAATATTCTCGCCCTGTACTTCGGGCATCTCAGTCTCCTTAATTTCCCCCTCTTCTAGTGCATCAGGAGCCTTGCGTGCTGAAGACTCATCTTGTCTTTTCCCTTTGCTAGAGGCAGGCCTGGGAATGGTGACGCCTTGAGGAAGACTTATCCGACGGCCTTCTGCCAACAGTCCAAGCCTTGTAAGTGACTCATTCAAAATGAGAGTTCTAATGTCCCGTTCTTCGACAGGAAGGGCTCGAATAGCTTCGACGGCATCAGAGTATCTGCGGCCGTCCGGACGTGGGTTGATACCTGAAAAGATGGGTAAAAGTTAGAAAAGGTACGACTTCGACTAAACATGAGTAACGGTCCAAGAAAAAGGCTTACTTCCTTCAACCCATCTCCTCGCAAAGCCGGGAGGACAACGTACATAAAACCATTCCTGTTTATACAAGGCGAACTTGGTCCACGCCCCAGTTAAGATTTGACATTTGTTATGCGGCTCGCGAAACATGAATGATGGGATATCCTTCCTGTTCTTGATGCAATATATGTATCTGATATCACCCGGAGTTGGAAGCCTAGAGAGGACATTCATAAAGAGGATGCAAGTACCATAGAGGAATACATGGCCGTTCGGGTGCAGTTGCGATGGGGCAATGTCAATATATTGCAGCACATCCCGAAGAAACGAGTTGAACGGTGGCACACTGCCAACCCAACACATGAATTTATTACAGGCTGTGTATCCGACTTGGGGCAAGTGTGGACGATCGTGCCCCGATGGAACTAGCACGTCATCAAAGGGGATTTCGTGGACAAAGCATATCCAACGGAGTGTACTTTCGTTAATCTTCGAAGCATGTGAATCGACAGGATTGTCCAAGAGAATTGCTGCCTCCAGAGCATCGGGAGCTAAGTCATGTGTAGGGGAAGTTGACGGGTTTGAAGTATCTGCGACTTCTCGTCGGGAGTACGGCCCAGGCCTATCTGAAATCGTGGTGGAGCCAGATTTCCTAGACATCTCTGATAAAGATTGAATCTAGCAAAGTACCTGTTTGAACTATACTTGAAAAATAATCGACGTTAGACTTAACAATACAAATATTCCCCTTGTGTAGTGTGTGAACTAGTGCGATCATTCAGGTGTAAACGCTGAAGAAATTATAAGTCACAGAATTAATGGTATAAAGTTGAGCTTTGAACTATCTTCATCAAAGACCGTCATCGCTGACCGTCTCGAAAAGCCAGCCTTGCAATGTTTTCAATTTTGGACTTGGACATTGGCACTGCATGTTAAAAGCTTTTATCTGTTTTTATCGATTTAAGTTCAGGCTTGTGATTATTGAGACTAGGAAGTTATCAGTCCAGATTAGTTCGATATGCTAGTATGCTTAGGTCCTTGTCCTTGTTTTTGTTATATGATTAGGCAAGGTGAATAGATGTTCGGCCTAAATGTCGTTCGGCATTCGTTATGCTCGGCCAAAATTTTGTTCGACCAAAGTTCTGTTCGGCCTTCGTTTTGTTCGGCCAAAATTCTGTTCGGCCAAAATACTATTCGGCCAAAGTTCTGTTCGGCCTTCGTTCTGTTCGGCCAAAATTCTGTTCGACCAAAATACTGTTCGACCAAAGTTCTGTTCAGCCTTCGTTCTGGTCGGCCAAAATTCTGTTCGGCCAAAATTCAGTTCGGCCAAAATTCTATTCGGCCTTCGTTATGTTCAGCTTTTGTTCTGTTCGGCCTCCCTTCTGTTCGGCTTAAATACAAGTGCACATGGCAAATCATGTCGAGCCGATTCGCTCGGCCTTCTTCCCTTTACATCACCTCTCCTCTTTTCCTCCATCTCTCCCGACTGGCATGGCCAAGTCTTTCGGCAAGCCATGACAAACCACGGCCATGCTAATCCACATCACTAGGCCTTATCTCCAGTTCCGTGCACCCTTATACTCGCGCGATTTTAAAAAAAGATCGTGCCGAGCCACAACAGTTCATCACCCACACGCCTCTTACTCCCTTTAATCTACAGAGGATTTACGAGTTCGAGTTTTGTGTTATACTTCCTAATTTGAGAAAACGATCGAAAGGTTCTTACCGAAGAAAACAGCTGGAGCTTGGGGGTCTGTGAACTTAAGATTGAAAGATTGTTCGAGCTTAATTTGGAAAGGGCTTGTTGGATTCGAAGTAGGAAGGAAAGATCGAAAGAGGTGAATAAAACTTAAGGGAGGTAAGTTATGTATTCTTGGAGAGTCACAGAGGTAAAAAGTGAAAATGAGAAGAAGAAGAAGAATGCCGGCCTTTATAGGAAAGGAGAGGAAGTCGAAGAGGCAATAACCGGTAGAACCGGTCAAAACGACATTGTTCGGCATCGGCCGTGTCGTTCGGCATCCAGGGTGTTCGGCTTTGGCTATGTTGTTCGGTATTTGCATATCGTTCGGCACCCATAGCCTCACCTGGGATTCGAGAGAAGATACTATCATAAAGACTAAGCCACAGCTTGAAGCAAAGCACGGTGGATTCATGATTCAAAGCACATCACGTTTAACCATATGATGCACTTTGGGGGGCAAGTGTTACCTGAAGATTTGACCAGGCAACTAGGCACTCGGCACTTACATACCATTCGGCATTAAGAGTCGTTCGGTAGTGTATATCGTTCGGCATCAGACCCTATTCGGAATTCGAGAACGTTTGGCACTCAAAGAGCGTCCGGTATTCAAGAACGTTCCGCATTCGAGAGTGTTCGGCATACATGGTTCGTTCGACATTCGAGAGTGTTCGGCATACGTAGAGCATTCGGCATACATGGACCATTCGGCATGGCAGAGTCATTCGGCACTCCATACTGCTTGGCATCCACACCTTGTTCGGCACTCAACCTCGTTCGGCATAAATCACGATCGGCATTCGAGATCGTTCGGCATCCAGAGGTGTTCGGCATTCAGGGTTGTTCGGCATCTAGAGATGTTCGGCATCCAGAGGTGTCCGACATTCATCCAATCTCGATCGGCTTCGACTATTGCTCGGCCTGCACTCTCCACTCCGCGCATCACTTCGTTCGGCATGACGATATCGTTCGGCATCACTTCGTTCGGCATGATGATATCGTTCGGCATCACTTCGTTCGGCATGACGATATCGTTCGGCACCACTTCGTTCGGCATCAATGGTTCGGCACACAGAGCTCACTCTTTCGGCTAAGGTATTTAGCTGCCAAGCCCACCAGGGAAGTCCAACCCATCTTTGTCTATAAATAGAGAGGCAGGGGCACAGTGAAAAGGACCTTTTTTTGGAGAACACTGGGAGACTCTGCCGCTTTCAAGACTCATTCTCTTTACTTAGCAATTGCATTCAAGTAGTTGGTGTACTGATTGTATCTGTAATCCATTATCAAGGAAAGCAATAAAGATTAACCTCAAAGTGGACGTAGGAAGTTACGCTGAACCACTATAAATCCGATGTTCTCGTCTTTGCATTCAATTTTGCATATTGCTCTTTATTTAAATTTACTCTCATCATTTATCTCTCTACACAATCTATCTCAACGAGGTTAGTGACCAATTTTGGTGCTAACACTTACCCTATACAAGACCATTCAACACTCACAAATTGAATTTTAGATCTACAATATGCACTTTCCTAAGGTATGCCTCAAATAAAAAAGGTTACAAGTGCATTGTGACGATCCACCTTTTTGGACGATTTAAATCGACAATAAACCACACATGTCTAACTCAATCCATTCAAAAGGAAGGACTGTCAATGGGGTTTAATAAGAAAATGAGAGAAAAGAAGAAAAAAAACACAGAATCTTACAGCGGAATAGCCAAAATATACAGATAAATAGTTCATGAAGCTGTTTTACAATATACATTTGATTACACAATTTTTTACAACACTTCAGAGTACAACCACAACATACCAAATAATGATGCAACGGAAAATTACTAATAATATAATATACCAAAATCCATCTTCATCCTCCAGAAATAAAGTCTTCAAACACTGAAAAGCTCAGGCTGACTTGAGTGTAATGAAAAAACAAAACACTCGAGTCAGAACTAAAAGTTCTTATGTAAGTTAAATCAACAACAAGTAAATATGAGTGTAATAGCTTCAGAGATGTTTACGGGATTTTACATCTCCTATTTAGTGTATAACATGCGTGCAATAACTTAAGATATGTTACAGGATTTTCCATCTCCTAAGGATCTGTTAAACTATTTATGTGTAGTAAGATACACTATGTATGTAATGTCTAATCAGTAAAATAAATATTTTTCTTAGCGTTAAGGCTTTACACTGATCCCCCTTAACACGTTTTTAAGCAGGTAATCTATGCAGGTCCTGTAACACAACCAGTAACGTCGGTAGCCAGTAAGTCCCCTATAGGTACCATACTAAAACAAAATCATAGTGGGCGCGAATAAGGATAAAGAGTATGACAAGGCACGTAAAGCAATGCCCAAGGTAGGATACTACCAGTTCGTGTCGCAAGGCTAGTGGTAACGCATCGTAGCAATGACCGCCCACCGCGTCAAACACCCCCAAAATCAAATCAAATCAAATCAAGGTGCACCGATCAAGCCAACATCAATATAGTAATACGAAGAGGTTTGTCCACTAGGGTAGCTAGTCCACTTGGCCCCGACAAGCCGTCCTATTTTAGTCATTTCAAATTGGCACAAGTGCCGGGGTCATCCATCATCGTTCACTTTCTTCAAATCTAGCAAACGCCTCCAATTCAACCACTTCATTCTGGATAACATCCACCGCATACACATTTGTTAAAGTAGTTCCAATATTGGAAGAGAGTATGCAAATAAGAAGCCATGGTCTCTTTAACAACCAAACGTCATTTTTCACACTGGTTGGTTCTTTTACATTTCAAAACCGATTCATATTTGATATCAAAATCATCATATTTACTCAAAATATGTCATTTCCACTTGAAAAATATCATTTCAAATTCCAACTTAGATTATAACCTCATTTAACCACATTCGCATTTATATCAACAATTAAATATAAACATCTCAACTTTGCACAGTTTGAAATTTTAGAAACAAGTTTGACTAGTTATAAATAGTTTAAATAGTTTAGAGATTTAAAATAGTTTAATATAAAATGGTTTGAGTATTGAAAATGGTTTATATAGTAAAATAGTTTGGAAAATCTGAATAATTTGAATATTAAAAAGAATAGATTTTAAACATTTTATATTAAATAATTTAATTTGAAAATAATAACAAGTCAAACTGTTTCTTTCCATTTCAGCAAATCTGGGCGCATGCTCAAATTTCAAATCAAAGCTCATTTTTCAATATTTCAATTCAATTGACTCAATTTTGATTTAATTTCAAATCAACTTGATTTCAATTTCAATTCGAATTAACTTCAATTTTTGAAACATTCATTTTTAACTTCAAATTCAATTCAACAATTCAATTCAATTCAATGATTTAAAATTCCAATTCAACTCTTATTTTAAACCATTTCAATTTATATCGATTTCAAGTCCAATTTCAATTTACTTGTTTAAACATTTAAATCAAATTAAACTACATTGTTAAATTTTAAAGTTCAAACCTTAAAATAATTCAATCTTTCGAATTAAAGTCATATATCGATTATAACTTTACATTTCCAATTCAATTCTTTTAAACAATTTCTTTTAACCAATTTAAATTTCAACTTTTCAGAACTTGAATTAGAAATAATTCAATTCATATAAATCCACAATTTATTTCTTTTAAAACAATATCATTTAATCAAAAATCCAAATTCAAGATTTTTAAAACCATTTAATTTAACCAATCTGGTGTCCGTATATAATTTTCTACCCTATGGCCAAGTGATCATTTATTCTGATTTTAATTATAGAGATGGATATATATCATTTAAATCCAAATCAAAGTGTCATAGGTATATATCATTTCAACCTATTTCTTAATATATTCGAAATAATTCAATTAACAGTTTATATGCTTCACTTAAAATACAGTGTGGTAACAGGGATATATAAACTAAATAAACATCCAATCATCCAAAATGTCAACAAATAGACATCCATCATAGTCAACATCCAAATCAGCCAATCAATCACAACAATTAACTTGTTATCAATATTAGGTATTTAACTAGCAATTCAATTTCAATATTACTTTAAATGGAAATTTAATTCAATAAAATTCAATTTCAATTAAAATGTCGAATTAAACTACCAAACAGCAACCAATAAAATTCTTATCACATCGTAAATTTAATTCAACTAACATAAGAAAGTTTGGTATTGCGTGAGTGGGTTAAATCACCCACCTTTGATTTATAGCCGATTAAAAATCCAATAAAAGTCCAAAATTTGAACAATCTCCAAATTCAACCAAACCAGTTTCATGTTGTCTGGAATTTATATATGAATCCAACAGAAGAAACTGCATGTGAATCGAAGTTTATATGCAAAAGATATTCATGTTATAAGAAATATTATTAAAATAATAATTGGTACACGTTTAATTAAAAAAAATAAACAAAGTTTAATACTTGCGTTTTTCTCAAGATGAGGCTTCAGGCAAAGATGGAAGAACAAACTAAGATGAGGGCATGATGAGTAGGAAAATGAAAAGATGATACTTATGTTTCATAAAAGAAAGCTTTTGAATTTGCAAGCTCACGTTAAAATGATTTGGGGAAAGAAAGATTTGAAATGGAGATCTGAACACAGGAAATGAGGTGGTGATAAAATAAATATGAAGGGACAAGTTTAAAACGTGAATAATTTTATGATAAGAATATACCTTCAGCAAAGAACAATTTTAACTAAATGAATATGATGTGTCAAGAGAAACAAAACGCAAATGAAGAAATAAGCTTTATGTTATTTAATAATTAGGAAATGAAGGTGGAGGGACAAAAATAAATGTCACGTTTTATTTTGAAAGCTTCAGGCATTAATAATGCATAAGGAAATGTACGTAGGAATGGAAAAGTTTGCAAACCAAAGGAAAGTGAAATTTTGTATACGCAAAAATGAGGTGGCAAGAATTAAATACAACCTAAAAGTCTAGGCTCGGGTATTATACAGAAGGAGAAATGAACGGATCAAATATTAATAATGATGTAACTTTTTTAAAACGTACATGCAACAATTAATAACAAAAGAAATGAAGGGGCCATGTACATCGCACAACCTTTTGAAATTCAATTTGTGAAATGTAACCAAATTAACTTCATTAACACAAATAATATTCAAATTTGTATGCATTTAGTTTTTTATCTACGCATAATAAATAAAATTATACTTACCCAAAAATGAAAACGTTCAATTTGGTTTTCCTAAAATGATCTTTTATTTCCATTAAAACACTCTTTCTGTTTAATACAAAACATGTGTTTCTTTTATTAAATCTATTAATTATAATCAACATTTTCTTTCCTTTTAATTGAAATATTTCAATTATATTAATTGCAATTACTTACAAAGTTAAATTTCAAAACAGACAACTAAAATGGATAAAAAATAGAACAATTGTTTCCTTTAGTCATTTAAACACATTTAGAAATTTGTTGTTTATATAGCAGAGTAATAAATAACTTACTTAAATAAATTATTTTCCTACTCTTGTAATCCATCTGTATACTAAAACACAGTTCAAATATACATATATTTCTTCCTTTAAATCAATCATTCTATTCTTTATTTTAATGAATTTAAACCTACATTCACAAATGAAACATTCATTTTATTTGATATAAATGTTCTTTTCATTAAATCAACTTTTCTTATCTTTTCACAAAACATAAGCTACGTTTAATTACACCTATTAATTTACAATTTGGTCTCCTCTCTACTATTAATTGAAATCATTCAATTGCATTAATTTCAATTGTTTACAAAGGTGAATTTCAAAATGGACTAAATAAATGTAATGACAAATGGAACAATTATTTCCTGTTTAATAGTAATTTAAACATATTCATACATTATTGGATACAAACAAGAGTTATACATTTCTTACTAAATAATAGTTTCTTATCCCTATAACTAATCTATAAGCTAAAATACATTTCAAATAAATAAACATATGTTTACTCCTTTAGTAAACTTATTCATTTTTATTCTTTTATTTTTGATTTAAATGTTCTCATACTAAATCAACTATTATCTTATGAATTTATTCAACATAAATTTTCATTTTATTTCACTCAACTTTATAGTTAACATCTTTTCTTATATTAACTGTAATATTTAATTACATTTGATTTCATTGATTTCCAAATTGATTTCAACGGGTTAAATAATAAGATGATAAGTAAAACAATGTTTACATTTAAGTAATTTAAACATGTTTAAAAACACATTTATAAATCTATTACTTACAACAAAGGTTACTGAATCTACGTACTAAATAATAGGTTTCCTATTTCATGTTAAAACCAACCAAATCAACTAACATTGATTTCTCTTTTTAATACAACGTTCAATTTTATTCCTTATTAACTTTCATTATTACCATTAATTGAAATTACATTAAACAGTTGTTAATTCCATTCAATCAACATTATTAATTTATATTCTAATAGTTTTTTCCATTTATAAATCATAAATTTTAATTTCCCACAATATAAAATTCCAAAATTTATTAAATTTAATATTTTTAATTATCAAAAATATAGGTCGTTACATGCATTGATAGTAATGGTAAAATATTTATAAGTAGACATGTTGTATTCAATGACCATATCTTTCCTTATTCTGATCTTAGCATTAAAACAACAAAAAAGATTTATGATCCAAAGGTCTCAATACCACCCATACCTCTACATCTAACTGAATGGAATCAAGAAGAAACTGTGAGGAATACAGTGAACTCTTCTCCACAACACACAGCGTTCTCAGAACCAGGTCAGGCAGAGTCATCTGGTCCACCTAACAATACAACAAGTCCAATACAGAGTATGAGTCAACATGAATCGGATACTCAACATCATGAATCAAAGGATAATTTAGATCAAAGTATTGAACCACCACACAATGAAACTCAAGTCAGAATTGAACATCATATGATCACTAGGTCAAAGAGTGGTATATTCAAACCAAAGATATATACATCAACAATATCTGATGAGCCAAAAACATTTGAGCAAGCAATCAAAGAAAAAACTGGAGAGCAGTAATGAATGATGGACATAATGCTCTCATTAAAAACAAGACATGGAGTCTACTCTTACCACCTGAGAATAAAAATATAGTAGGTTGCAAGTGGACATACAAGTTCAAGAAGAACCCAGATGGTACAATTGCCAGATATAAAGCAAGATTGGTGGCAAAAGGATATACACAAGAGCATAGTTTCGACTTCAATGACACATTCTCACTGATGCTTAAACCAACAACTATCAGGGTCATCCTTACAATAGCACTGTAAAAAAATGGAGTATCAAGCAATTAGATGTGAAAGATGCCTTTCTTAATGGAGAGTTAAAAGAGGAGGTGTACATGGAACAACCACCAGGATACAAGCAAGACAGAAATTATGTGTGCAAATTATATAAAGTCATATATGGTCTCAAACAAGCACCAAGAGTGTGGTTTGACAAACTGAAAATCACCTTATGTAACATGGGTTTCCAGTCCACCAAATCAGACAACTCATTATTTACAAAAATCAATGATACTGTTATCATTTACATACTAATATATGTTGATGATCTAAATTTTAACAGGTAACAGTGAAACAGAGATCAACAAACTCATTCAATATCTCGACAAGCAATTTTCAATCAAGGATCTTGGTTGTATAAATTACTTTTTAGGGATTGAAGCTAAAAGGAGATCTGACACAGAAATTATGCTATGTCAGACCAAATATATAACGGAATTGCTGAACAAGTCAAAGATGATCAATGCTAATCCTTAACCAACATCAATGATAAGCAATCAACATCTTTCTAAAAATAGGGGAGAAGCCATATATAATGACAAACAATGTAGAAGTCTAGTTGGTTCATTACAATATGTTACCATAACTAGACCTAATGTTTCATTTAGTGTTAATAAATTTTGTCAATTCATGTAGAGACCTCTAGACCAACACTGGAAAGCAGTTGAGAGGATACTGAGATACTTAAAAGGAACAACAGACTATATAATACAATTAAAGAAAAGCAAACATCTCAACATAACGGGCTATGCAGATGCAGACTGGGCCACTGATTCTAATGACAGAAGATCAACAATAGGCTACTGCATATACATTGGTGATAACTTGGTATCATGGTGCTCAAAGAAACAGTGCACAATATCTAGATCAAGCACAGAGGCAGAATATCGAAATATAGCAAGTGCAACTGCCGAAATTATGTGGATTCAATCACTGATGTATGAATTGCTAGTGAACACAAATAGCAAATAAACATTCTGGTGTGATAATAAGCACAGTATACTAATCAGCCAATCCAGTACTTCACTCAAGAACAAAACACATAGAAATCGATCTATATTTCGCAAGAGAAAAGATTTTGAAAGGAAAGCTTCAAGTTAACCACATACCTGCGACTTACCAAATCGCCGATGTCTTGACAAGAGCACTTAGAGCAAGGAATTTTGTTTGCTTTAGAAAAGAATTAAAGGTTGAGAAAAACATCAACAAACCTGATGAAGATTTGAGCAACAACTACTCAAAGATCTAACAACAAAACATACTGAAGTCTGAGAAGCCTCGCTAATATTATCGGATCTCAAAAGCATACGATGATTTGAAGGAATTTGTGACAGAAATTGAATTATATAAAGAGGTGGCTCAGAATTGGGAACCGTAACCCTAGTCGCTTTGAGGGGGAGTTAGGAGTCTACAAGTGATAAGAGACTGAAGATGCGTTTATTCTTTTATCAACAAATCGATTATGTAATATATGCAGGCTAGTGGGCTTGCATTTGTTTTAGCCCAAAACCGTATAATGCTGTTATGTTTAATTGTTATATAAACAGTAAATATGTAGCAGACACTGCAATGAATACAATTCAAAAAAAAATTTCTCATTCTGTTCTATCCAAACACTTTTTTAAAATCATCAAAGAAAATCATTTAAACTACAAATCTTATAAATGCTTTAGCTGCTAGAGATGCTCTTGGAGCTTATTCCCGAAACCAAATTCACCACGGATATGGTGCCCGACTTGGATATCATGGAGGTTGAAGCTAAGCTCAATTCAACGTCACATAAGCCACTCTTTATTATATAATGATTAAAGATGCATTCGATCACATATCTTTTAGATCAATAATATATATGCAATGAAGTATTCTCTTTCTTTCTCCTTAGCCTGCTTTCTAATTTGTTTCAAAAATAATGCAAAATAGTTCAAAAGCTCTCTTACCTCTTGAATTTGCATCTCATGAGGCAAGCGTGGAAAGGTTTCTCCTTATAAGTCACCGCTGGTTCAAGGTGATAACCATCATCTGGAATTCTGGATCTTGTAGGTGTTTTTTAACGTTCTTTATCCTGACTGTAATTTACAACTATAAAGTTATTATACTCACATATGTTTAATCCAAAGTAATTATAACAATTAGAATATATAATGTACATATCAGTTGACCATCGGCTTATTGATGATCGACATTAACCCTTGACATATTAAATGCAAACCAAACATGATCACATGCGTTATATTTGGTATGCTAAATACATAATATGTAGTCATCATATGTTAAAATGTAAGCCAATGATTAATGAATTTTATATGGCATATACATCTGTGCATGGTTTAAATCCCATAGGATGGATAATTAAATTAATTAGTATGGTAAAAATTTATACGAAATTTCAACCAAAGTTATATAATATGAAAAAACATTACTGATTTGGGCCCCTAATAATAAGAATGGTCTTATCTATAAGATTTTGAGATATTGAAGATATTATGAAAATTGAATTCAGAGAGTTGATGAATATGAAACTTGATATCTTTATTGAAATTGTAGTTTGTTACAGAGAGAATAAAGTAACATATTGCTTTATATACATATTGTATTTATATTGAAATTTTGAGAAAGTGGGCTTTTATAATACGATCCAGAACTGCTTCACTTGTTTCTGTTGTATGGCTGAGATGTTATTCCATGTATTAAGAGCGGCTGAGATTTTATTCCTTTATTATAAACTTCACTCTTTTCTGATATTGCTCATTACTCCTCCGCAAACCTGTAGGATCGATTTCACCCTAGAGGGGGGGTGAATAGGGTGATACTAATGATTATAAAAATTTATTGCAGAAGTATATAAAATAATTTCAACACAGTTCACAGCAGAATAATAGCAGCACAGATAATAGCAGAATAGTAAATGCAGAAAATAAAACACACAGATTTACCCAGCTTCAGCAAAACCCTGCCTACGTGCTGCCCCCAAGGTTTCTACTAGAAATTAAGTTATGCTCAAAACTCTGCCACAACTCAGCCACTGAGTTGCGAATTCTCGAACTACACCACCATAGTTCGTCCCTTTGTCACACGACTAGAATTTACAACGGTTTAAAACAAATTTAAAAACAATATAAAGAAAAACAAAACCCTAATTAAAAATTCAAGCCCAAATAAGAGCTTATAGAAGTTGGCCCAAGTTAATTAAAAGAGTCTCCCTCTTTCGATTTTTATATTATCGGCCCTCTTTCCTTTGCTTTAAAAAATGGCTGCTTCCTTTGTGTTCGTTCGTTCCTCTCTGATTTAGGGTTTTGCTAAATTGAAGTGCCGCTTGATATCGTTCAATCGATGCACTTTGATTTGGCTTGCTGATTGTTGCTTGTTGCAGCTCCAATTTGTCGAGTGCGTATGCTTGGTATAAAATTGATATGTGATGTTTCTTTGATTTCAATTACGCTCGACTTTGATTCGAGTTGAATGATTATTCTTTGTTGCTTGAACTCGAATGCCTTTTTATGGCCGATGATGATTGGGTTTTATAGGATTCTAATTCCTATAATTTCGCTAATTTGAATTTGTCATTTAATTTAGCTCGGCCATTGATTTTGCTTGAATGCTAGAGATTGATCACTGACTTGTTCCAATTCGTATACTTTGTTTCTTGGTTGACACAGCTTGATTTCTCTGACGATGTTTTCTTGGTCATCATGGCTTTGAAACTAATTTGACTCCTTGGCCACCATGGTATTGTGATTATCTGGAAGTTTTGATCTTTCTGACTTTGGTTTTGGTTTTTGTGCTTGTTGACTTTGGCTTCTCTGTCTTTGTTCAAAACTACTACTTGATTTTGAACTTGTACTTATCTTGATCATCACAATTTTGATTCATTTACTTTGTTTGAAGCTACTACTTGACTTTGTTAATTCGGGTTCCTCATATGCATTGTTCGGTTCAATCTTTGCTCAGTGACTTGATTACTGCAACTGGTTAGATATGTATACCTGCACATGTATATATATATATATATGTTCATGCATGTATATATGTTGCAGACATGAGTTTGTTGCACTTCATGTTAGCATTGACTTGTCTCAACTGCTTGACTATATGCATGCTTCGAGCTCCTGTGCATTGAACTTGTATATTTCATTGCTTTGAATCAGGTTCCATTGGTGGCTGTATTGTTGCATTGTCTTGTAGTATTTGTGAAACGTTGGGTCTGTTCTTTTATTGATGCCCATCTCCATTTTTTACCGTTGGTCTGCATTGCATCTGGAGCTTGTTCATTTTGTTGCACTACTTATTCCAGTTTGCCATGACTTGTGTACTTGTCTCGTTCATATTGCATTGCTTCATCATTGACTGTTGACATGTGCACCACTTGTGTACCACTTTATGTTGCAAGTGTTCATGTACATTTGGGTTTCATTGTGTTTGCTCTGGTCCTCAAGTATGTGATGCATGTAAACTAGTCTGGTTGCATATATGCCGGTTCGGTCTTGTATCACTTCACTGTACACTGTATATTCATTATTGAGGCTGCTGTTGACTAGTCTTGGCTTGTTTTAGTTGTCTTGACCATTTTCTTGAACTTGTACATTTTGATTGCACCTGTATTGAATCCAGCTTGCAGCTCGGGTTTGACCTTGTGCTCGTGTCGTGACTTTATTTGTATTGCACTTGAGTTGAACCCGGCTTTTGATTTGGGTTTGACCTTGTGCTCACCTGTCCCTGCAATTTTATCAAGTGTATATCGGTGTGCATGGCCTTGTAGCATGTACAGTGATACACTGTGCATGTCAAAAGCTGTTCGTGTATGATGAATTCAAACTTAAATGATGACGAACAACCCAAATAACTGAGGCAAATAATAGTTTCAAAATACATTTTATTTTACACTGCAAAAATATTTTCTTTTCAATTTTACTGCGTTAGTGTGTATTTTTGCAGATTGCTCAGATGCTGGATTCAGACTTGAATAGTGTTGAAGAACAATTATGAGTGAATGAGTGATATGTAGGGAGGTGCAAATGTAAAGTGATAAATTGTGATGTAATCAAAATTCTATTGTAATCAAAGATTGTGTATATATAGTGAGTGATCAAATTTGTACTATTCAAAATTGTAATAAATATTTGTTTGAATAAAATATCCGTTTGAATTTAAATTCTATGTTATTTATTTTATTCAGCAAATATTTATTTAATTATGTGAAAAATAAAATAGTACATTATCAAATACATTTAACTGAATATATATATATATATGTTTATTATCATCAAACAACAATCATATACTCGCCTATTCAACAATCTCCCCCTTTTAATGATAACAAACATATATTTAAGATTTTGAATTTACTAAATGTACCATATTTGAATGCTCCCTCTATACACAAGCTCCTCCTTCATATATGCATGTAAATAAAAAATATGCAAATGAGCCTAGATGCAAATAGAAAATATTTGACCTTTATTTGCCAAAATCTTAACTTTTCTCTCCCCCTTTTGTTATCAGCAAAAGAGTAATAGTGTTAGAAAAATAGAGATAAAGTGATATACATTAATACGATATTAATACTAAATTAAGTATAAATATTAAATTTCAATAAAAAATCAAACAAAAATCATAAATACTATGTTTGATGCATATTCCACTTTAGAATGATAGGGATAATGTCATCATATAAAACCATATAGTTGTGTCTATTTGTGGTATATTTATATCAGGAATTTGAATATCTACTAACCATGCATAACCGTTAGGACTTTTAAATGAGATTAGTAGTATTCCAAATTGTTTATAGAAAAGAATAAATGAATTTAAGTATCTTCTAACCATGCATAACCGTGAGGACTTTTAAATGGGATTAGAATTAACTTGCTATTTAATCAATCAATTTTGATATGCTTTCCATACATGCATAACCGTGAGGACTTTTAAATGAGTATGGAAGCACATATTAAAAAAATCCAAGTAATTCACCCATGCATAACTGTGAGGACTTTTAAATGAGAGTGAATACTTTGGATGTTTTTATTTGTTAAAAAAATAAGAAAATGAAAAACGCATGATTTCCCGTTTAAAATACCACATATTGACATACTATATTGTATTTTGCTGAGTGATGGTCGATAGAAATATAATAGAAATAGAAATGGTCATGGAATTTTTACCAACAGAAAGTTTATATAAATTTTGTTTAAATTTCTAAAGAAATTTACTAATTATACTATCTCAAGTTATAATATATGATTAATATCAACACTCATCACTTTTTCAATCAATATTTATCCTTTTGATAATCAGTAGGGAGTCAGATTAGTTAATGCAGTCATTTAAAAATCAAATCCAAAAATAATTATAAAACCAAATTTTCCAAAATGACAAATCAGAAATAAGGTCAACAAAAATGAATTTCTAGAAGGGGTTTTAAGAAAAATGTCTGCTATTTGAAAATTATTTCAAGTGAAAAATATGCAGATATTTTCTTTGAAAAACGACGCAATTAGTGAATGCCTCAACACAAATCACGTTCCACTAGATATTTTTCTATCAACTAGATTACCAGTGTAATTTGTATCTGAATTTCCTTTTGACTCAAGGTTACCACTAATTGAATGTTATAGACTGAATCGTGAAGTTTGCAACAAAATATCTCAAAATCATTTTTAATAGCTTTTAAATGAAATTGAATTATAGCCGTGCAAGTTTACATATAGTGACCATCAATTATTATTCCAAACAATTCTATATGAACGAATTCAAAGTCTCTAGAAATACTTATTGTATTCTCGGCATAAAAATGTAACTGGCCATCAATTTTCATAAGTCGGAATCATTATCAACATTCATTTCATTATCACGTTACTGGCTGATTTAATTCAGATTACGGTGAAGATTATCACATTTAATATATCGTTCAAAATAAATATACCATCACCTGTTTTACCTTTACAATAATTTTTCGTTGTTGCCCATTGTGATTCTGTCACCTTTATACTAGGCTAAGAAACTTTGATTTGTCACCCGTTGTGTACCTGGAACAGCCAGAATCCAGATAACACTGTTGTTGTTTCTTAGCCTGCCACCACACCTACACGAGAAAATATTTTTATGACCTATTTGTTTTTATAGGTCCATGGTTGTTAGTGGAAAATAATTTTGAAAAATATGTTTATGGAGACCCAAAACTATTTATATATGTTCCTTTCGGCACCTAGATTTGATTAATTTAACTTTATGAAATTTTATATTTGTGCCTTTTGGAACCCAAATTTGGAGTGGTTTTCACGTGTTTGGGTTTATACCAACAAATATTTCTATTGTGTCCAATTTTTCTACAAATTGTGCACTCGGATTTGACTTTATTAATTTGCTTCTATCAAGTTCAGATTGATTATATCCAAGTCTTTGTCTATCTGTATTAACAGTTTGTTTTCCTAATAGCATATTTAGCGATCTTTCACTTTTGGAAAATTTTCCTAAAGTTGTAGACAATTGTTGAACTTGTGTTTTAAGAGATTCATTTTCATTCAATAATTGTGTGCACATTTTAATAGAATTTCTCTCCTAGTATTTTCACTTTCTTTCAAAATCAGAATTTCATTTTCAAGTGATTTAATTTTTATTTTTTATTTTTTAATCTCTTCTTCGAATGTTGGACACTTTTCACACTTAGGGCTCTTGCTTTGATAGTTTTTAACTAATTGATCAAGTTGTTTGTTTAAATCTATCAAAGTATCTTTTGTGATTCAATTTTGGCGTATCTTTCCCTAAGTCGTTCAAAACAGCCATTTACTTCGTGGAAATATATAAGTAATTCTTAGTGAGTGAGTTTTGATCCTTGCTTGGCTCATCATCATCGCTACCAGTTATATCACCTCGAAGGCACATATTCGCTTTTTCACTCTCACTGCTAGTATTTTTATTATCTTCACCACTTGTATTCCACGTGGCTGCAAAACTTCTTCTTTTTGATTTCTTTTCTTGGCCGTGTCGATTTTGAGGACAATTGGCCTTGATGTGGCCAGATTTATTGCACTTCTGGCAAATGATCTCACATTTTTATGGGTCGTCTAGTGCTTTGGCTATTCTGCTTTTTAGTTTTTGATTTAGAGCTGGATTTCCATACTTGTGATTCCATCTTTTGAATTTCTTTATTAATAGTGCCAGCTCAGCTGCTCCATCATCATCGTCATCATCATCACTTTCTGTTGTTCCTTTGAGAGTTATTGATTTCTTTCGAGTATCACCTCCTTCACGCTCTTCCTTGAATTTCATTTCTAGCTCGTAAGTGGTGAGATTTCCGATGAGTTCTTCAATTTTGATCTGCTTCAAATCCTTTGATTCTATGGTTGTGACTTTTGCTTCAAAACTTCATGGAAGGACTCTGAGGATTTTTCGAACTATTTCCAACTCCGTGTATGATTTTCCGAGAGCTTTTGATTTGTATACGATATTGGAAAGTCGTCTATACATCTCTTTGACATTTTCTTCCTTGGCCATTGTGAAATTCTCATATTCGCTACTAAGCATGGCAAGGCGGGATTCTTTGACTTGAGATGTTCCTTCGTGAGTCACTTCGAGTTTGTGCTATATTCCCTGCGCAGTTAGACAATGTGAGACACGATTAAATTCAAATTGATCCAATGAACAAATAATAGCATTCTGTAATTTATTTTCTAGATCTGTCCATTGATCCATTGGTTTATCTGTTTCCTGATTATCTACAACTATAGTTGGTGCTCTATAACATCTCTCAACAATATTCCAAGCATCAATGGTTTTCAAAAAAAAATTCATCCTATTTTTCCAGTAAACAGATTCAGCATTGAACATTGGTGGTCTAACTATGGACTGACCCTCAGCAAAAGCATTATTAAAAGAAGCCATTTTAAAAATTCAAATTCTTAAAACAAAAAATTGTTTTTGAAAAATCAAAATTTTAAAACAAAAATTGACTTCTTTTCTTAGCTCTAATACCACTTGTAGGATCGATTTCACCCTAGATAGGGGGTGAATAGGGTGATACTAATGATTATAAAAATTTATTGCGGAAGTATATAAAATAATTTCAACAGATCACAGCAGAATAATAGAAGCACAAATAATAGCAGAATAGTAAATGCAGAAAATAGAACACACAGATTTACCCAGCTTCGGCAAAACCCTAACTACGTGCTGTTAGTCCTTGAGATGATGGTTTTGATGACAACAACCTTAGGACTTGTTATAAAATACAAATACTAACGTTATGGTTTAGATATATATGTATATGCAGAATATAAACATGAAGGTACAAAGAATGAAGACTGTACAGTATAGAGATTCAAGAATTGATGAACTCAAGATCGAAGATATCAAGATTCAAGACTCATGAGTATCAAGATTATCAAGAGTTCAAGATTTCAATATAATTAATTTAGTTAGGAATTTTGTTAAAACTCCTAGAAAAGCACTGACATCTTAAAATCCATTTTATTCGTGGAATGGAATCCACTTCGAGCCCGTTAAAGGGATGGAACCTACGAAAAATCTAGTGGAACATTGTTTTGTATCCACTAACTTTTATTCAAATGTTTTACAAAATTATATATTGTTTTCAAAATCTTCCTTTTTAAATCAAAAACATCTATCCTGGTTTTAAAATACTTTTAGTCTCAAAATAATCTTTATTTTCAATATCAAATTATCCTTGGTTTTTAAACTATCTTTTAATTATATTATATTTAACTTTTAATATTTATACTTAGATTTAAATATAAAATTATAGTAAAATTTTATATACACCAAAATATTATTCTCTATACTTAGTTATGTATTTTAACTATAGTTAAGTATATTTATAAAGTTTAAAATAGTTTTAATACAAGATAGAAGTTATTTTCAAAGAAAAAAAATTACCAAAAATAACTTAGGCTTGTCGACAACCCCAAGGACCCCTTGTCGACAAGGTGACGGTTTATTTCAAAAGTTTGAATTTCAAAGGAAGTGTCTATTCGTCATATCCTTTCACAAATGGACATGGCTGTTATTCTACTACAAAAAGGGCTGTTTTAAATGAATTTACAATCATATTTTCTCTGATTTCACTCCTCTTCTTCTTCCACATTTCTTTATATACATTTTTACCATTACTCTGCCGAAATCACCATTGATTCTAACCAGATCATCTCTGGTTTGATTCTCTATCACTATCTCAACAATATCCCAGTGCTGTTCAGAGTTATAGACTTCTTTGTATTCAATCGAGCGAGAAAAGGTGTGATTGTAGCTTGGAAAATCAATCGGGTGAACTTGTTGCGCGTAAAATCAAGTATCTCTACCCAGAGGATTGTGAATCGCGGTGTTACGGTGTACCTCATGGCCTTGAAATTGAGGGTGTAATTGTAAGAATTGATTTTGAAAGGAAATCCGTACTTGTATTGCGGGACTGGATGTAGGGTAACTCCGAACCAGTATAAAATCCGGTGTGTTCTTTCCTTTATTGCTTTTACTTTATATCTGCATCTGTGTTTGATTCTGTGATCATATCTGTGTCTGAATATTGCATACATTTGTGTTCAAATTAATATAAACTCAAAAAGAATTAGTAATTCTTTAAAACACTATTCACCCCCCCTCTAGTGTTAATTCTAGCCTTAAGATCTGTAATTCGCATTTCCCACACGTGCTGCCCCCAAGGTTTCTACTAGAAATTAAGTAGTCAGACGCTTACACACGTAAACTCGCGACACCCGCTACCGACTAACCTAACTCTACGCTCAAAACCCTGCCACAACTCAGCCACTGAGTTGCGAATTCTCGAACTACACCACCGTAGTTCGTCCCCTAGTCGCACGACTAGAATTTACAACGGTTTAAAACAAATTTAAAAACAATTTAAAGAAAAACAAAACCCTAATTAAAAATTCAAGCCCAAATAAGAGTTTATAGAAGACGGCCCAAGTTAATTAAAAGAGTATCCCTCTTTCGATTTTTATATTATCGGCCTTCTTTCCTTTGCTTTAAAAAATGGCTGCTTCCTTTGTGTTCGTTCGTTCCTCTCTGATTTAGGGTTTTGCTAAATTGAAGCGTCGCTTGATATCATTCGATCGATGCTCTTTGATTTGGCTTGCTGATTGTTGCTTGTGGCAGCTCCAATTTGTCGAGCGCGTATGCTTGGTATAAAATTGGTATGTGATGTTTCTTTGATTTCAATTACGCTCGACTTTGATTCGAGTTGAATGATTATTCTTTATTGCTTGAACTGAAATGCCTTTTTACGGCCGATGATGATTGGGTTTTATAGGATTCTAATTCCTATAATTTCGTTAATTTGAATTTGTCATTTAATTTAGCTCGGCCATTGATTTTGCTTGAATGCTTGAGATTGATCACTGACTTGTTCCAATTCGTATATTTTGTTTCTTGGTTGACATAGCTTGATTTCTCTAACGATGTTTTCTTGGTCATCACGGCTTTGAAACTAATTTGATTCCTTGGCCACCACGGTATTGTGATTATCTGGAAGTTTTGATCTTTCTGACTTTGGTTCCTGTTTTTGTGCTTGTTGACTTCGGCTTCTCCGTCTTTGTTCAAAACTGCTACTTGATTTTGAACTTGTACTTATCTTAATCATCACAATTTTGATTCATTTACTTTGTTTGAAGCTGCTACTTGACTTTGTTAATTCGGGTTCCTCATATGCGTTGTTCGGTTCAATCTTTGCTTTGTGACTTGATTACTGCAATTGGTTAGATACGTATACCTGCACAGGTGTGTGTGTGTGTATATGTTCATGCATGTATATATGTTGCAGACTTGAGTTTGTTTCACATCATGTTAGCATTGACTTGTCTCAACTGCTTGACCATATGCATGGTTCGAGCTCCTGTGCATTGAACTTGTATATTTCATTACATTGAATCAGGTTCCATTGGTGGTTGTATTGTTGCATTGTCTTGTAGTATTTGAGAAACGTTGGGTCTGTTCTTTTATTGATGCCCATCTCCATTTTTTACCGTTGGTCTGCATTGCATCTGGAGCTTGTTCATTTTGTTGCACTACTTATTCCAGTTTGCCATGACTTGTGTACTTGTCTCGTTCATATTGCATTTCTTCATCATTGACTGTTGACATGTGCACCACTTGCGTACCACTTTCTGTTGCAAGTGTTCATGTAAATTTGGGTTTCATTGTGTTTGCTCTGGTCCTCAAGTATGTGATGCATGTAAACTAGTCTGGTTGCATATATGCCGGTTCGGTCTTGTATCACTTCACTGTACACTGTATATTCATTGTTGAGGCTGCTGTTGACTGGTCTTGGCTTGTTTTAGTTGTCTTGACCATTTTCTTGAACTTGTACATTTTGATTGCACCTGTGTTGAATCCAGCTTGCAGCTCGGGTTTGACTCTGTGCTCGTGTCGTGACTTTATTTGTATTGCACTTGAGTTGAACCCGGCTTTTGATTTGGGTTTGACCTTGTGCTCACCTGTCCTTGCAATTTTATCAAGTGTATATCGGTGTGCACGGCCTTGTGGCATGTACAGTGATGCACTGTGCATGTCACAAGCTGTTCGTGTATGATGAATTCAAATTTAAATTATAACGAATAACCCAAATAACTGAGGCAAATAATATTTTCAAAATACTTTATTTTACACTGCAAAATATTTTCTTTTCATTTTTACTGCGTTGGTGTGTATTTTTGCAGATTGCTCAGATGCTAGATTCAGACTGGAATAGTGTTGAAGAACAATTATGAGTGAACGAGTGATATGTAGTGAGGTGCAAATGTAAAGTGATAAATTGTGATGTAATCAAAATTGTATTGTAATCAAAGATTATGTATATATAGTGAGCGCTCATATTTGTACTATTCAAATATGTAATAAATATTTGTTTGAATAAAATATCCGTTTGAATATAAATTCTGTGTTATTTATTTTATTCAACAAATATTTATTTAATTATGTGAAAAATAAAATAGTACATTATCAAATACATTTAACTGAATATATATATGTTTATTATCATCAAACAAAAATCATATACTCGCATATTTAACAAAACCGTACTGTAGTTAGGGTTGTTAAATCGTCCCCAAATCCAGTTCAATTCAATTTGATATCAAATTTAGTCAAAGATTGATGAAAAATAGTGTGAGTTACAACATATGTTATCTCTTCTGTCTTTAATTTGGCTAAAGATCATCTACCTCTACTACAACTTGATACGAAATTGATGCTCTTATCAGTGAATTACTAATTCGACTCGAGTTAGTTGAGATCTTGTTATTCTAAGAGCTGTTGATGTTGTTGACCTTCATCTTGTCTCTGAAACGAATAAAATTAGTCTTTGACAGTGGCTTGGTTAGGATGTCAGCCATTTGGTAAGTTGAAGGTATGTGATTTATATTTAGTTTTCCGCTTGTTGCTTTTTCACGTACAAAGTAGAGATCTAACTCCATATGCTTTGTTCTTGAATGTAACACTGGATTTGCTGTAAGTTGAACAGTGCTTAAGTTATCACACCATATAGTAGTTTTTTTGTCTGGTTTGATTTGTAATTCACCAAGTAATGATGCTATCCACATCGCCTCAGCTGTAGCATTTGCTACACTTCTGTACTTAGCCTCAGTGCTGGTTCTCAACACTGTATGTTGTTTTTTAGCGGCATTATATAGGGTTTTTACCTAAAAATGTACAATAACCAGTTGTTGATCTTCTGTCATCTGGGTCGGTAGCCCAATCTGTATCTGCATAGCCAGTGACATTAATAGATTTGCATGATTCCAGTGCCAGTCCAAAGTCTATGGTTCCTTTGAGATATCTTAGTATTCATTTTACCATTTTCCAGTGTTCATCCGTTGGACTTTGCATAAATTGACTTGCTTTGTTTACACTGAAAGTAATTTCTGGTCTTATGATAGTTGCATATTGAAGTGCACCTACAATACTCCTATATTGTCTGTCATTAGATATTGCTTCGCCCTTATACTTGGATACATGTATGTTGCTGACCATAGAAGTGGAGATTGGATTGGCTTGATCCATCTTGGTTTTATTAAAAATTTCTACTATATACTTCCTCTTATTTAACCGAATTGATGAACTTGATGGTCTTTTTACTTCAATGCCAAGAAAATAGTTTAGATCACCAAGATCTTTAATAGAAAATTCCTGATTTAAGTACTTTATGAGATTGCTGATTTCCACCTCACTGTTACCTGTAATGATAAAATCATCAACATATATTAGTACATAAATTATTTTGCTTTTGCTAAATTTTGTAAACAATGAATTATCAGATTTTGTTGGATTGTAGCCCAGTCCAATCAGAGTTGCTTTTAGCTTTTCAAACCACTCTTAGAGCTTGTTTTAGCCCATAAATTGCTTTATTTAATTTGCACACAAGGTTTTTATTCCCTTTTTGCTTGAATCCATGTGGCTGCTCCATGTATACTTCTTCCTGCAAAACACCATTTAAAAAGGCATTATTGACATCTAATTGTTTGATGTTCCAATTTCTATGCAAGGCAATAGTGATAACAATTCTAATAGTAGTAGGTTTCACAACTGGTGAAAAAGTTTCATTAAAATCAAAACCACTCTGTTGTGAATAACCTTTAGCTACTAATCTTACCTTGTACTTAGAAATTGAAGCATCAGTGTTTCTTTTTAGTCTAAAGGTCCATTTGTAGCCCACAATATTTTTATTTTTGGGCATAGGAACAAGATCTCATGTCTTGTTTTTCATTAATGCATTGTACCCTTCAGTCATGGTTGATCTTTACTTCTCATTTTACATAGCTTGATAGTGAGTACTTGGTTCCTCTGTATTCAAGGTTGCATTGTATATTTTTGGTTTGAATATGCCACTTTTTGACCTTGTCATCATGTGATGACTGGCCTTTGTAGTAGTCTGTTGTTGACTAATGTCCTTAGTTTCTTGTTGCTGCTGCTCATTGAGAATTGTGATTCTACCGATGTTTGATGAGAAGTAGATTGCATACTTATTCTTTGCCGAGATGTTTGATCAGGTACATTTGATAACTCAGCTTGCTCGTGACCTGTCCAAGTATGGACATTGTGTGTTATGAGTCTGAGTTGCTTGTCTGATAGTTGATACTATTTTGAGCTGGCTCTTTTTGAACATGAATCACCTCCTCAGGTAGTGTTGGTATTAGTGGTAGTGAATCTTTTGAATGATATACCTTTTTTGATGTTTTAATTTCTGATTCCTCAAAAAGAAAAAAAATTTCATTAAACACCACATGTCTAAAAATGAAAATTCTACCATGCATTCTAAACATTTGTATCTTTTGGTTAGCAGCATAACCTAAGAATGTACATGGAGATGACCTGAAATTCAATTTGTGAGTGTTGTAAGGTCTAAGATATGGAAAGCACAAGCATCCAAACACTTTTAAGCTTTGATGGTCAGGTTTGACATTGAATAATATTTCCATTGGGCTTTTGAACTTCAAAATTTTTGTTGGTAGTCTATTGATTAAGAAGATTGTAGTAGCAAAAGCATCAGGCCAAAATTTTAGTGGTATAGATGCTTGAGCTAATAAGGTAAGTCTAGTTTCAACAATTTGTCTATGTCTTCTTTCAACAAGCCCATTTTATTCAGAAGTGTAGGGGCATGTTTTTCTATGAACAATTCCTTTCCTCTGAAAATAATTCTTTAGTGGCAAATACTCTGTTCCACCATCGGATTGTATCACTTTAACTTGACAATTGTTTGTTTTTCTTCCTGTGCTATAAATTGTAATATTGCATTGTGAGTTCCAGCCTTTGATTTTAAAAAAATATATCCAAACATATCTAGAGAATGCATCAATAAATGATATCTAGTATTTGTACCCATAATCACTATGTAATGTTGTAGGCCCCATTAGATCAATAGCAATTAGTTATAGTGGTTTACTGTAATGAGTTTCAGAATCCAAAAATGGTAATTTATGACTCTTTCCCATTTAACAATAGGTATAGATATATGGCATTGAAATATTATTAAAGGAAATATTACTATTATTCAATACATGCTTTACAATCGTAGCATTTGGATGTCCTAATTTACAATGGCACATATCAAAGGTCTTACAGTTTTCTTCCTGTTTGAATTTAGAATTATTACACCAATTTCTTTTAGTTTTTGATTTTCTTGAATTAGCCACGCTAAACTTGTATAGTCATTTATATTCTCTACCCTACAAGAGAATTTCTCTAGTTAGGATGTCCTTAACAGTAATTTGGATAGAATTCAAAGTCAACATAGTTATCTTTTGCAAATTGTGACACACTTAATAAGCTCTTTCTAATTAGTGGTAGTCGAAGTAAATTATTCAAATATAATTGTCTTCTTCCTGTTATATATGAACTACCAGTGTGTGTAATTGCAATAGATTTTCCATTACTCATATGTATAGAATTCATGCCTTCGTACTCCTTGTTCTCAAGATTTAGATTTCTTAGATTGCTTGTGATGTGATTAGTTGCTCCTGAATCATACCAGTCCTCATCTTGTATATGGTTAGGTTTTGCAATTTCATTTTGTTGATAATTTCTGTTGTCTGGTTGATTATTTTACTCCTGCTGCACTTGTGTCATAATTGTATTGAGATTGGAACTTCTTTGATTATTTGAATTTTGACCTGGAACATAGTTTAGATTCAGTCTGAAGTAACATTTTGTGGCAGTATGCCTTAATTTTTCACATATCTGACACTTTGGTCTATTGTTATTGTTGTTCCATCTGCCTCTTCCTTTGGATCTGTTTGAGTATCCACCTCTTTGTATTGACTGATCTGCTCTATTGTTGTTTTGCCCTTTTCTTCTATAATTGGCAACATAGTTAACAGAGAAATCTGATTCTTAGGTTTTTTTTGTTATCAATTCTTGCTTCATGTGCAAGTAAAACTGTGTGAACATTATCTACTGATGGTAGGACTTTCTGTGAGGCTGTGACTGCCACCATTGCTTCATATTCATCACTTAATCCATTTAATATAGTTATTATTTGCTTTGAGTCTGAGACTTTATGGTCTGCTGCCTCTAATAAGTCACAGGTTGATTTAATCTTGGAGAGATATTCTCTCATATTGTGATTGTCTTTTCTGATATTGTGTAGCTGCCTCTTGTAGAACATAACTATAGCTGCTAATTGAGTGTTGAAAACTTTTTCAATTGTTGTCCAGATTTCATTAGCAGCTTTACATCCAATTACATATGATAGAAGATTTACACTTATTAATGACAGTAGCCAAGAGCATATGAGTCTGTCTTGCCTATGATATTTCATATATTGTTCATTACTAATGATCTTATTCTCTTTATCAGTAATGCATTTTGGTGGAATCTGAATGATCCCAAGAATGAAGCTTTCAAGTCCATACCCTTGTATTGCAGTTTCAACCTAAAGCTTCCTAGAAGATAGTTGTCTTCATTTAAATGAACTGTAACCAGTTGACTTTGTGGACTGATTACAGTTTTGATGAGATTCTCTATAGCTTATGTTTGCTATGAGTTATTTACAATGAAGGAAGTTGCTGAATTTCCTTCTTCAGACATAATGATCCTGAATAAGAACTGTGGGTATTGATGATGGAATGCAGCAATTTTTAATCAAGGTCTGAATTCAAGAATGTAGAGTGAGACACAGAACTGGACGGCATTTTCTTTGATTCTTGTGTTTATTCTCTTGTTTCTTGATCTGATTTCTATGATTTTTGATTGCTCTCATTCAAGATTCAGTAAAGAATCTTAATGCAGCCAGATTTCTTAAATACTGGTTGGGCACTGGCTTTTTTATTGAATCACAATCTCATATGATGGGATTTAAATCTCTGATGGGAGATAAACTCAAATGATGAATTTTATTCTGATGAGTTTTGATGTTAAGCTATGCTTCAAAGCTCTGATACCATATAATATTTTGAGATATTGAAGATATTATGAAAATTGAATTCAGATAGTTGATGAATATGAAACTTGATATCTTTATTGAAATTGTAGTTTGAATTTACAAAGAGAATAAAGTAACATATTGCTTTGTATACATATTGTATTTATATTGAAATTTTGAGAAAGTGGGCTTTTATAATTCGACCTAGAACTACTTCACTTGTTTCTGTTGTATGGCTGAGATGTTATTCCATGTATTAAGATCAGTTGAGATGTTATTCCATGTATTATAAACTTCACTTTTTTCTGATATTCCTCATTATTATCAAAGATATTTTTAGATCTCGGGATGAATTTAGATGGAGTATGTCTTTTAATCAAGATCTTGTAGGGAACTTATTCAAGAAATACCAACTGCTTATAAATAGAATTATCTGCATATGAATGGACATCCAGATACATTAAAGTGGAGTTAAAGCAAAAATAAAGGGTTTTCATCAAAGGCAAATTCTATTACCACCCCATTTCCTTCTTTCCCACCTCACCACTTCAACAAAACAAGATGCACCCCATTTTTTTCTTTTCTCACTCGTGTCGCTTTCAAAAATACCCTTGTTCATGCCTCCTCCTCATCTCATCTTCCTGTCAAAACAAACAACATTGTTAAAAAAAAGTAGCTTTGCAATTGAGGGATGGATCAGATCCAAACACAAAATTTTGTTTAATTTTCGATTTGTTTCTTATTATATTCTTCTTCTTTCTCACTGAGCTTGCGGAAACCCTAATTTGGTTATTGGTTACTATTGTGCCCTAATTATTAAACATCGTCCGCTCTAACCATGGATATTGCCAAAACCACGCGAACTATGAGCGCGTGGGTTCTGCAATTAGTACGTCCATACAAATGTTGCTTTCTTTTTTTGTTTTTTTAAGTTTTTTTATAGATTGTTCTAAGAAATCAGTACGTAATCCACATACTTCTTTGGAAAGACAACAGAGTATGAAGACAAGGCAAAAAAACTACAAATCGAAGTGGAAGAATAAATTCAGAAAGAGCAAGTTTTCTAGTGCAAAATGCTGAACAAACAATGAGGGAGCAAACTGTGGAGCAAAAAATTGAAGATCAAATTGTTTAAGAGCAACACAATCATGATGGTATCGTTACATCTAGCGGCACAAGTAATACACTATCATCTTCCGATGAACCAAAGATTACCAATGTGATTAGTAGTTATGATTCTCATGTCGCTTCGTTTATATGGAATGGCAAGATATATCCTCTTAAATTTTCGTGTAATAAATTATTTTATGGAAATAATATAATATAATTTAAAATATATTCTAGGAACATGATACTCTTGTGTGTGTAAATCATGGTACGAAGATTCTGAATTGGCAAGTTCCTAGTAACACTATAGTTATTAAAGGATATTTGGAATCTACGGCATTATATCCTTTAGTTGAGACTCGTTATAGTTCGATCAATAAATTACTTATATCTGCTTTTGTCGAGCGTTGACATCTTGAATCAAATACATTTCATTTACAGTTTGGCGAAATGACTATAACATTAGATGATGTTGTGTATTTAATACATCGTTCTATTCGTCTATATTGTTAGTGCACAACATCGTTCTATTTCTCTACGTGAATCTAATCAAACAGTGCCTGATGATCATTTTGATTGGTGTTTTCCTCGTACCATGTTAAGGGTCCATCCATTTAGCGAACAAATTATTCAACGCATCACTCGACCTTCCTACTGTCATTTATATAAGGTGACCGTCAAATTTAATTTTCATTTATATAGTTACACTTTCTTTTTGTGGTGCTAATATATTTTTAGTTCATATTGTAGAGTTATGAAAAACTTGATGATGTGCTTAGTGAAGGAATTAGCTTGGCTTCCTCGCAGCCAGAGAGTTCGCGTTTGACTCATCTCGACAGAATCCACAAATGTATAAGTAAAGCAAGAAAGATTTGCGGTCGTTTTGTTAAAAGGATGATTATTTGTTGTGGAAATTCTTGTTCTAGTACTTGTAGTATTTTGTTGTGGAAATTCTTGCTGGATTATGTTGTTGTACAAATATGGTTACATATTATTTATGTGCTTTCTTGTAATTCTGGTGAACAAGTATGGTTGCTTGCAATTGGTGTGTATAGTATTTGAATTGTTGTGCAAAAGTGTGGTTGCTTGCAAAATTGTTGTGCAAAAGAATGGAACTCCTATGTTTAAATACTTAAATTGTTGTGCAAAATTGCTGTGCAAAAGCATGGTACTCCTTTGCAAAAGTATGTGAATTGTTGCTTGTAAAAATTGTTGTGCTTAAATATGTTTGAACTCCCATTTTGCATAAAAATTCAAGTATTCAAATTGTTTCCTATGGCTGAATATGTTTAAAAATATGTATATGTATACATACATATTAATTTTTAAAGTTGAAAAAAATTGAAATCTAGGGTTTTCTTCTGCTATGGGAGAAAACAAATTTCCTCTCAAAATCCAATCTAATCCTCCTCTCTCTCGTCTTTCTCCTCAGGATAGGCCATCTGAATCTCATTTCAGAAAGCCGAATAATGTCATCATTGATAACGAGGGCTTCCAATTGATTCAGCCTAGATCACAAAGAAGATATCAGCCTAGATATGATCAGATCCGGTCTCATACTAATGATGATCAAAGGAAAAAGGAGGGTCAGATGACCAACTCCTTTCAAGATAAGACCAAACTGATGAAAATCAAAAATTCGACAAAGTTCTCTTTGAATAAAGAACTAGGACATAAATCCTAGGCTGACATCGTCTCAGAGCAATCAAAGGAACCAAGGGATGAAGAATGCAGTCTTGAAACCATTTCTCCTATTCAAATCAACAACAAGAAATATGGTATGGTAAAGGAGGCAGTATGTAAAAGAGCCATGTAATGTTGGAATAACTCCATTTTGGTTTATGTGGTTAGTAGCAAACCATATTTCTTGTTCTTCAAAGAATATATAAAAAGAGTATGGAAACTGAAAGGCGAATTTGAAATCTATTCCAGAGAAAATGTGTTTTTTCTAATCAAATTTAATGATTCTCAAGAGTGCAACTTGATTATTCAGAATGGCCCTTATTTCTACAATAGCAAGCTCATCATCATGAGAAGATGGACTGAATCATTGAAGTTGGACAGAGATCTTCTGTCAACTATGCCGATATGGGTTAAATTACCCAGTGTAAACCTCAAGTTATGGGATAGAGAGGCGTTTAGTATTATGGCAAGTATTATCAGAAAACCCATTAAAATGGACGCAGCAACAACCATGAAGACGAGATTGAATTACGCTCGGCTTCTTGTGGAAGTTTCTGCGATTGATGAACTTCCAGATGAAATCTGTCTCAATCTTTATAATGGTGAAGTCATAACACAAAAAGTTGAATATGAATGGGTTCCACCAAAGTGTAGCATCTGTAAGTGTTTCGGTCACACTAAAGAGCAATGCAACCCAAAACAGATGTGGATCCCCAAAAATAGTGATAAAGATAGAGTTATTACTCAAGAAAATAGATCTGAAATGATTCAAGAAATGAGTATCAGTAAAAGCACAAAAAACCAATCAAGAACTCAAAAGGACAAAGATCGAAACTATCCAGAAGATATCATCTTCGATCAAGAAAATAATATAAGAGAGCTCACTGACCAAAGTGATCAGATCACGGCAATGGAAGTTCATCAGCCAAAAGGATATGAAGAAAAATCAAATGTTCCGATTCCGACTAATACAGAGGAGGGTAAAAATAAAAAGTTCTTTAACTCTGAAACCCCCCTATTTCAGAGTCAGGTTTAATTACAGACCATTATGTTACAAAAATAGTCAACAATCTTCATCAGAATATAAGCCCGAACAAGGAAATTAATATCGAGGAAGAATCTTCTTCTAAGCTTGTTGCAGATGTTGAGAGAATGACTTGCAATAACTCAACATTGCCTCGCAAGTGTGATCCTCCTCCAGAGCAGGCTGCAGTGACTGACTGTAATGAGTCAGCCATGCCTCGCACAGCTTCGTTTGATATTTCCTTAATCAAGATTCCAGAATTTGCACAAATGGAGGAAGATGAATCTGAGAAGGTTGATAACATAGAAGAATTCGACTTATCAGAACTACATATTGCCAAAACAAAAGCATCTGGTAAGCTAAAGAGCAGTAAAGAGAAGAAAGCTTTCAAGCAAAAATACATTTCGATCAATCCAGAATGGGACCAAATGTCTACCAGATTGAAAGCTAAGGGTGTTGATAATAAAAGGAGAGGTAAAGGCACTATAGTGTCAGGTACCATTTAAATTTCTTATGTTAATTATTAAATATATATGACTTTATTTTCTTGGAATGTCAGGGGGATGAACACCCCTGTAAAACAATTTGATATCCTTTATATGATTAATGTTTACAAACCTTCCATTATTGCTTTAATTGAGAATAAAATGAATGATGAGAATTTCGAAAATTTTTGCCTTAAGATGTCCAGTAATTGGAAAGCTATTCATAACAATGATTGTGGTTGTAAAGGTAGAATCTTGTTATTTGGGATTCTAATATCTGGACTAATATAAACCTAAACAAAGATAGTCAATTTATAGATTGCAATTTTAAAAACATTGGAGGTTTTTCTTTGCAAGTTACTAGTGTATATGGCAGTAATTTTGAGAATGAAAGAAATGCTTTATGGAAAAAACTTAAATCTTTAAATTTCATATATGATTTCCCTTGGATTGTGTTAGGGGATTTTAATACAGTCTTTCATGTTAATGAAAATTTTGGAGGAATTAAAATCCCTCAAAATAAATTGGATAGGGCTAATAAATTTCTATTAGAAACTGGTCTTATTGAACCAATTATCAGTGGAACAAATTTACATGGAAATCTGGAATAGCAAACAATATTCATTGCAAATTAGATAGGATTTTGTATAAAAAGATTTTTTAAAAAGATTTCCTGATTGTATTTGTTCCACTTTAGAACAAAACTTAAGTGATCATACTCCTTTATTGGTTAAACTTTTTGTCAATGTTGAATTCAATAGTAAAGTTCCTCCTTTTAGATTCAAAAATAGCTGGGTATTTGAAGAAGATTATAAAACTTTAATGGAAAACAGTCTTAATTTTTCTTGTGAAGGAACTAAGCAATATCAGTTTTATATGTTTTTGAAATACACTAAAAACAATCTTTAAAACTGGAACAAAAATAACTATATGAATAAAAATAAGATTATTGGATTGAGAAAAGAAGGTAAACTGTTACAACTGAGTTTTGATAATAAGCCTGATGATATCAGTACAATCAATAAAAAATTTCAAAATCAAAATGAGTTGTCTAGTGAATTGCATAAAGAATCTGTCAATGCTAGACAAAAAGCAAAGGTTGATTGGCTTACTCTAGGTGATGACTGTACCAAATTCTTTTATGCTAAAATGAGTAATAGAAAACACTTAAATAATATAAGTTGTATTATAGATACAGAGGGTAATTTATCTAATGCATATGATAAAGTTACTTCAGAAGCTATCAACTTTTATAAGGAACTTTATTTTTCTGAAATTACTGAAAAGGATTTTCCTCATATAACCTATAAAAATATTTTAAATCATAATGCATCTGAAATCTTGCTTGCCCTTGTAAGTTTAGATGAGATAAAAGTTATTGTTTTTAATGCTGGGGATAACAAAAGTCCTGGCCCTGATGGGTTCAATGCAAAAAAATTTAAAAATAATTGAGAAAATATTAAACAGCAGGTGCTGGGACTGGTTGACGAATTTATGGACAAAGGTAAAATTCTCAAAAGTCTAAATCACACATTCATTACCCGTATTCCAAAAAATAAAAATCCCACTGATATTGGTAGTTATAGACCTATTTCTTGCTGCAACTTTATTTACAAAAGTATTGCTAATGTCCTTAGTAATAGAATAAAAGTGTTTTTGCCTTTTCTTCTGAAAATCAGAGCGCATTTGTACCTGGTAGACTTATATATGAT
The DNA here is from genome assembly GCA_030737815.1 of Allium fistulosum. Classification (NCBI taxonomy): domain Eukaryota; kingdom Viridiplantae; phylum Streptophyta; class Magnoliopsida; order Asparagales; family Amaryllidaceae; genus Allium; species Allium fistulosum. The sequence continues at coordinate 96,138,537 of CM060905.1, forward strand.
GTAACAACCCGCATATTCTATGATTGAATATTTAAATATTTTATTTAAATATAGAATCGTTAATCGGATTAAAGTCCGAAAAGCTACTTTTTGCAAACAGTCGAATTAGGACTCGAGGCCACTTCCATTGAGTTCAAAATGTCGTTTGCGACCTTTTTTAGTATAAGCTTCGATATGTTTGGAGTTAGTAGAATTTTGCTACTTTTTCACATAGGGCTTTGGGTTCAGCCCATTTGCCCAATTCTGGTTATACCAACCCAGCCCCTCTCCACTTCTCTTCATTCATTCCTCATTTCCTAACTCTCTCAAGCTCAAGAGAATAATGGGGGAAAAGATTGGAAATGGAAATTCCTAAGCCCTAGTTCCATTGCAAATTCAAGCTCCTACTTCCAAATTCAAGAAGAAGCTTTGGTAAGCCTTCCCTTCATCTTCTCCAACTCCTTCTCCATTCAATTTCAGAATTTTCCTAAACCTAATTTTGGAAATGTTTCTCTTTTAAGCTTGGATTCAAGCTTGTTGAGTTGGAATTGAAGAGTAATTGTCCTTGCCTTGCTCTATAGCTCCCTCTTCATTGTTTTTGTGAAAAGGTGAGATTTTTATCTCACATCTTAGTCTATAACTATCTTCGATTGTTAGGTATGAATTCCTAACACTTATTCATGTGCTATTGCTTTTGGTTTGGAAAGAATTAGTATTCATTGATAGGGCAAGAAGTGCTGGAAATCAGGCTCCGGCCGACCGAATGCAGGGTCCGGTCGACCGACCTGCTACTTGAGCACTTCCCTGCCTCTGTTTTGGGAGTGCAGGAATTTTGGCTCCGGTTGACCGACCAGGAAGTCCGGTCGACGGACCTGCTACCCGAGAATTTCTGTCTCTGGTTCGGTCAACCGACCTCAGGGTCCGGTTGACCGACCTGCTCCTATTTGCCAGTTTTTCCTATATTGCCTATTTGTATGAATTTCCAACTTTAATCGATTCGTGTTGTTTCCCTTTTGTTGTTATCATTTATTACCGACTTTGATGACTTCTTTTCTTCGGATTTTTGGGAATATCAATTTTGATGGATTCGGTATCGATTCTTTGGATTTTATTCACGTCTTCGAATGTGAATTTTTATGATTGATTGTTTCTACAATCACTTCTATGATTTGTCACTTCAAAATATAAAGGTTTTCTATACTAGTATTAAATATCAAAACTTCTTCATCAAAACGATTTCAACTCTATTTTCAATATCAAACTCGTTTATAAAACTGTTTTCCAATCAATTAGTATATACAAACCTTTACCTCATTCGTATGAGAAAATATAATTAAACGGCTTAGCAAAACAAGTGGTATGAAACGCTTGCGTTTACTTCGTCGGTTAATTGATGGACTTGTTCGATTGAAACTCTTGTGACAATTTTCTAGTGGAGATCTACAATCTGTTCGTAAATATTTGAGTTAAGCAAGTGGTTATGGGACATGAAGCTAAACTCTTATATTTACTAGCTTAGTGTAATCGACACTTCTTTATGACCGATGATGATCATTTTATGGTTTAGACTAGCAATGTGCGATGTCTCTTTGTTAGTGTGTCAAAGGCCTTCGGGCCATCCGTGTGTTCGGAAAATTAAATGGATAGCTTCCCATCTGTGTGTTTGGAAAATTAAATGGATAGCTTCCATGAGATAGCTTCTCATCCGTGTGTTCGGAAAATTAAATGGATAGCTTCCATGAGATTGCTTCTCGTCCGTGTGCTCGGACTTCCCCCTTTTAATGATTTTTGGATTTCGTGTGTTGAATTCTGAGATTTGTTCTGGATTTCGTGTGTTGAATTCTGAGATTTGTTCTGGATTTCGTGTGTTGATTTTTGGATTTAATGTTTCACCAACTTTTACAATTGGCATTAATATGTATGTCATTTATTGTGGCTTGGTGAATTAAATAAAGAATATGATATTCTTTTTGATGCTATGAGATTCTTGAGATTTTGTATGACTTTCGTGATTTTCTAATGTATACTTATCATAGTATGACATCTTTTTGTTATCATATGTTTTATTATCATATCTCATATTCTATCTCATTTTATCTGATAATTATAGCTAGACTGATCCGTTTATTATTTTCTTCTTAAATAATACTCGGGTCAGACTGAGATTTTACAGGTGCTTCCTCTTGACTTCCTATCTTGAACCATCATCTGACTTTTGGCTAACTACTCTAGTTTAGTAGTTTTTGTTGTATACATTTGAGATTTAGACTCCTTGATGTATACATATTCTTTTTCCTTGCACTTGTATCTATTCTTTTGTGTTATTGTGGATCTTATTTGACCACTACTCTGATGTACACTTTCATGTGTTATATTCATATCTATTTCTGCCTTTGTGATATGAATTGTCTGTGACTGATTTGTGTTATGTTTATTTTTATATTTTTTTCCGAAGTCCATATAGCCAATGTGTAGTAGCTTTGAGTTTGTATCGGTATGTCGGATTTCCTCTTGAGATGAAAAGTTATATTTTTATCTGGCATATCGGTACTCGCACAAAGCAATTATACAGATGGTCGCTCCTCAACAGCCTTATCCTCCGCGCTAGTCGATGGCATTACACCGTAGTGTCCTTGGCTAGCGTGGGTATAGAGGTGGGGCGTCACATATGAAAACTCTCTTTTAGCACATGAGATGGTCAGAAAATTCAACACAAAACAGGGTGAAAATGTATGTATTAAAATTGACTTACAAAAAGCATATGATAAGGTAGACAGATACTTTATTCATCATATTATGAAATGCATGGGTTTTCCTATAAAGTTTTGTGATTCGGTGTTTTAATGTATTAACACTCCCACCTTTTCAATTCTGATTCAAGGAAGGGCAGAAGGGTTTATTAAGAGTGACAGGGGTTTAAGACAGGGTGACCCCTTATCACCTTATCTTTTGCTATTGTTATGGAGTATTTTTCTATTCTTATGGAAATAGAAAATATTAAAGGTAATGTTCACCCTATAAACAGAATTCAACCATGTATTAACTATCTGATATATGCTGATGATCTCATGGTGTTTATAAAAGCTAATAAAGATAATGCAGACTCTATAAAAATAATTTTTGTTAATTTAAAAACCTATGTTGGGCTTCAACTTAATGTTAATAAGTGTAAAGCTTATTTTAGTAAGTCTTGTAAGTACAAAAAAGAATTTTTAAATGTATTACAAATAGCAGAGGGATTTCTTCCAATCAAATATTTAGGGCTGCCTCTTTCTACAAATCAGATTAAGGATTCAGATTGCTCTATTCTATTTGAAAAAATCCAAGAAAGAATGGAGACTTGGTCATGTAAGTTACTTTCCATTGCTGGAAGACTTGAACTTATTAAGACTGTGATTTATGCTATTATCTTATACTGGCTACAAACTTTTCATATCCCAGCTGCATCTATTAAAAAATTGGAAAGTAGATGCGCTGACTTTTTATGGAGAGGTAAGTATCACAAAATTAGTTGGAAAAATGTATGCAGACCTAAAATGAAGGGGGTCTTGGCATTAGAAGTATTAAGGACCTATGTATTACTTGCCACTTAAAATTATTTTGGAGATTTCTTAATTCAGACTCTTTGTGGGCTAGATGGATGAGATCCAAGTATTTGGAACAAATTTTTTTTTGGACTTATGTGTATAATAGTAACCAATCGAATACTTGGAAGCAAATATTAAATTGTAGAGAAATTGGTAAATCATTACTTGAAAGAAAATTTAAAAGTGGTAAAAAAACCAGTTTGTGGTTCGATCCATGGTTTAAAAATGAAGCTTTTATAAATAAGGTTGGGTTGAATAGTTTAGTTATATGTGGTGGATCAAATGATAAAGTATCTGATATCATTGTAAATAATCAGTGGCAACCACAATTACACCCTATTACTAACTCCCATAAAGTTGAAATATGCAAAATTCAATTTGATATTTATGTAGAGAATGACTATTGGGAATGGAAAGCAAGCAACAGAGGGAAGTTTTCTTTTAAAGCAACTTGGGATTTTATTAGAAACAAATTCCCAACAGAAGAGGGGTATTATTGCATATGGAATAGAGTGAACTGTCCCAAGATGGCATTTTGTACATATTTTGCAATTAAGAACAGATTGCCAACTTGGGATAGACTTAATAAATGGGGCAATAATACTCCTACTTTATCTGGAATCAAATCAAAGCTACTTTGGGTATTGATGACAACAAGCAAATGGATCTGATGCATATTATCAAAATGACCAACAACAAATTCAAATCTAAATCTAAGAAAACTGATTATGCTCACATTCTATTAACTACTGCAGTGTTCAACTTGTAGAAAGAAAGAAACTTGCGAGTGCACAACAAAGGCAGCAGAAGTAAAGAGCAAGTTTGGCTACTTATTAGTACTGACAGCAAAATAATTCTTCAAAAATCAAAGAAAATATTGAAAAACCAAACCGAATTTGCTTCCCTTGTTGATGACTGGAGATCTGAAGCTGGTAGCAAACATTTAGAAGCTTATCTTTTGCATTCGAAAAGCTTTCAGACCGACAATCACGTTGACAGTATAATTCGAGAGTCGTGCTTCGTCAACCAACAAGATCTCGTTGATAAAACTGATAAGATCTACTCGCATGAGGCTCAGAACAACTGCTTTAACCCACACCAATCAAGTATCAAAGCCAATTTTGGTGGTCATAGCAATTCGCGGATGACATCGTTAGATCTAGGTCGCGATGACGGTAGATCTAATAATTCTCTATATTTCAGAACTGTTTCCCATGAGGCTAAGAACAACCCACAGCAAGCTACAGCAGTCAATTTCTCGAGCAACAGAGCTAATTTGGGTACTAACAGCATTTCGAAGAAGACATCATTAGATCTAGGTCGCGATGACGCTAGATCTAACAACAATCTATATGACAGCAGTAATCGTAAAGCTCCGAGCAAAGATGAGAGTGGAAGGGGTATGAGAGATTGATTTAACAAAGCTCTATCTTACTGGGAGCGTGGCGAAACAAGCGGGATGAAGAATGAAGGAGAATTGGCGAAGTTTTGATTCGATCGCCATTTTTGGTTGCCATTTTTTCTGCTTGCTTCGTAGAGTAAAGAGTTTATGTCGGCAACCCTAAACCTAGCTAGGTGTTTGTAAAAGTTATGTGGTGGCTTCGGGTTTAAATCCGCTTTTTGTATCTGGGCTGGGCCCATTTTAATTCTCTTCAAAAAAAATGTTTAAAAATATTTACTGTGTTTTAATATGTTACAAAATTACATATTAAAAGTATATTTTCAATACAAATTTTTAAGTATGTACTGTGTTTTTTTAATACATTTACAAGTATGTTTTCAACCCAACATATACAATTTGATTAAAAGTATGTATTCAACCTAATATATTAAAAGTATGTATTCAAATTTCCAAAGCAACTAGCACTCAAATTCTGTGTTTTGACATGTTTAAACTGTGCATTTTTACAACAGCCACGTTAGCAGGGGACGACCTTATTCTTCAGCCCACGTTTGATGATAACATGATTCCTTCAAACCACTCGTCTATGCCAAGCTGGGGAGGGTGGAAATGTTTTGGGTTAAGACAAGAGTTTTGAACAATGCTACTTTAACAACCACGTTACATACAAGAGCTTTTGTTAAAAATGTTTCTTTTAAATGACAGTCATTTCAGTCTAAATAATTATAAAAGTAATTTAGTCAATCAATAAAAAAATAATTTTAATGGGGTAGGAAAGGAGGAAAAAGTAATTTTAGTGGGGTAGGAAAGGAGGAAAAAGGGACGGTAATAGAATTTGTCTTAATCAACTTCTTTATATGACTTTCTGAACTTCTCAAAGCTTGTATTGTCCTACTTTAAATCTATTTGGAAGGCTCTTGCACCACTTAAAGCAAAACGCTATTTATCTGCTTACATAAAAGAAACAAATAATTTCAATTCAAATTTATGTTATTTCTTTAACTCGACCCCGAAACTATTAATCACTTATGTTACGAGTGCCAACATTCTCAATACAATTTTTGTGAAATAACCAAAATCTATGAATTTGACATAAGCACTTACATCTTAGAGCATCTCTAGTGGTTGTTATTCATGGCGTAATATTAAGTCTCATTCCCAGTCGTGTATTCGGTTCGTATTATTAAGGTTAATATTCAGAATACGGTTACGGATTCTGAATTGGGCTTGGGCGCCCAATAAATGGACGTCCAAGCCCAACCCTCCCCCAACAACCCAAAAACTCACCCAACGATTATAATTGACTCCTTTTTTTTTACCCCCAACGGCTATAAACAGTCAAATTTTGAATTACAACGGCTAAAAACGGTCATATTTTGAAATACAATGGCTATAAACAGTCGTATTTCTAATTTCATTTTATATATTGGACTAACTTTGAGATTGTAGAACACACATCTCTTCTACTACTAAAATTATATTCTCAATTCCATAATATTGAAAGTACGTCTCATCCATTTCAATCATATACCGAAGCGATGAATATGGATAATTGAGATTTTGATTCCCAAACCCGTTCAAAATGTTCATCCCCAAACTGTTTGTAACGACCCGAAATTTTCGATCCCGAAAATTTCAGATAGTTAGGAAAGAAGAAAGAGATAGAAGAAGAAGAAACAGAAACACAACACAGATTCTCACATTCGCAGCGGATAAAATATAATATCAAATAAAATCAGTTTACAAAAGAATACTTGTATCTGTCGATTATATTTTAATACATCAGAGTTCACACATACACAATCACTGGACATATACAAATCAACATATCTCAGATAAACAGAAATATATCACAACGGAAACACTCCATACGTTCCTGCCATCCAGCTCGTCTCCTGAGCTCTAGGACGTCCTTACCTGAAAATCTGTAATACTCGGTCTGACCCGAGCATTACATCAAAGTAACACCCGGGTCAGGCTGGAAACCAGCGTGAGTAAACCCAGCTAACATGTAATACAAAAATATACAACTTAGATACACCCGGGTAACTTGTATTAAGTTACAACTTCCCAAGTTGTAATAAACATCTCTTATTTCTCATATCAATTTTTAAGTACTAAAACTTAGATTAAATAGTCCAATTCACACGAATCATTTTATTTCAACCTATTGATTCCACAGATCAATTTATAAAGGAATCGAAGTGGTTTCGGTTATTTACTAATATCCGATCCCGGTCTCTTCGAACCTCATGTCTTCTTAACCCAAGTTATTCAATTTGATTCAATTCAAATTTTAAATACAGGGTATCACTTTTATACACAGCAATTCATCAACGATAGATAAACATACCATCACTGTCTATCCAAACACATCATATCAGAAAACACTTCATATCAGAGATATCAACCAATTCAAGGCATTTACATCATTCAATCATTCATAAGCAAGATTGATCATTTTCCAAAACTAATTTAATTTATCCCTAATTAAATTAATTATTAACTTTAATCGCTTGGTTTACCTTTATTTAACATTAATTAATTTCAAATCAAATAATAAATCATCCATCTTAATTAATCATCCTTGATTAATTTTTTCTTTTTACTACAATAGGTAATTTATTCTTAATTAATCTCTCAAATTAATGAACCTCTACTAATCCATATTAATTAATAAATCCTAATCAATCAACCTTAGCAATCTTAAGAGAATTTATTTAACTTAATCACTTACCTCATCACTACCAGAATTTAACAAACTTAGAATTTAATAATCATTTACTTGTAAATTCACAAAAGTCCTTAAGTTTATTTAATGATAAAACATTATAAATTAAGCTTAGAATAAATTTTAAATTTTTCTAAATCTAAGTTAACAGACTACATCTTTTTACTTAACCAAGCTTCTGAAACAGTTATTATTATTTGGAAGAAATAGTTTAAGAACCATACTTTAAATCTTGTTTTTGATAAGCTTAAAACTGGTTAACATAATAACCCGAGGCAATCCCGATTTACACGAACTGATACCCGAGCAAAATCACCAACTCAAATCTTCGAGTCAAAACCCAAACTGCTCGAGTTCCCTCCCGAGAAATCCCCTTCTTCCTCCAAAGCTTCACTAATCACAGACACACAGTTAACTCGTGCATATGCACCAGCAATCGGAGCAACTCCGACCAACATCGATGGCTTGACCAAGTCGCTTTCGAACACTTCATCCCATACGAGCCTCCAGACAACTCGACGATCACCAGAAACGAAAATGAATGATTCGACTGATACCTAAACACGATGATCACCCAAATCTTACCAACGTCGCCACTACAGTCCACCAGCGATCCTACGATCACCACTCGATCATCATCACAGGACTACGCCATCAATCCCTTCCTCGCGATCGTCTCTGATCAAGTCCTGACGTCGCAAACTCCTCTGAAACTTCGATGACAAAACCAGGGTGTTAAACCCTATTTCGACGATCACTGGCCATCCTGGCCACTGGAAAATCACCTCGCCAATTTTCCCACACTTGTCGACAACCCAACCACCTCCAGCTCAAATCTCGAGCCTTCCCTCGCCTCCCATTGACGGCAATCGACTAATATGACCAAAATGATCAATTCGAGAATACCCACTGATTTTCAAACTAAAAATCGTGATATGCATATTAAAATTTATGATTTTCTATTACGAATTCAATCATGCATTCAAATTTTAAAATTGAGTTTTTGGCCCAAAAATAAATTCTACTGTTATTTATAAAATTTCGAGACCAATATTAAATATAAATTCCTGAAATTATTTTTAGTAGTGATATTGCATGATTTCAAATATTTTTCATTCACAAATCAAAAGCTAATAGTGATTCAATAAATGAGATATTGGATTTATGGAGAAATCAAACCCTGTTATCACACAACAGAGCCTATTGCAGAACAATACACAAGTATTTAAAACACTTATATACATACATGCATTCAATTCAATCCAAGTATTTAGGCTAGCACATGATTTTCATACATACATCCAGGCAGAATCCAGATTTTAAACTGTTTTAAGATGTATGTTACTCACTGGTATAAAGAAAGAAGAACTGGATGGTTTACTCACAGTTTTATTTCTGACATAAATTGATTTGCCACTGTAAATTTCCATTTTCGACACAATTACTTCATAAATAAACTTGAATCCATTTTTAAAAATTGAATCTGATAAATACAAACAATTTCCTTTTAAAGATCATATCATAAATCTATTTATATAGGGAGATATAAAACTTTGAACTTGATTTGCACTACGCCATAAATGGCCTTCTGCAACACAAAAAAATGTTGGGTCAGGCCCAAAAAATGTTACCATAGGTCTATGTCAACACTTTTCGGGTGATGCAATTTTTGCCGTTGCCTTAGACCTCATAGGCAACATTTTGACTATCTAAGGCAACATAAGTAATATTGTTGCAATAGAACCCTATTTGGGTCTATAGCAACACCCATAGGTGCCTGTAGCAACATTCAAAAATGTTGCTATAGATATTAATTTTCTGAATTTGTGGGGCCCACAATGTAGAGCATATTTGATTTTTTAATAGAAATATTTATTTAATAAAATGCTATTGCATAGAATTTGATATTCAAACAGTAGTTTATTTAAATAAATATTTTATTTCAACATTTGAAATAGTAAAATTCCTGACTCCACTATTTTACAATTCAATGATTTATAACACTGATATTCACATATACAGATATTCCTCACTACATCACTCAGTTCACTCATTACATATACAGTTTCATTTACAGACACATACTGACTCATACACTGAATCTTCAACTACTTCCATATCTGTCCAGCCATCTGTACACCTGTCAAATATAGAAACACACACACACAAAGTAAACTGGAACAAAAATAGATTTAAATTCAAGCAAATATTAGATATTTACATTAACTCTGTCAACTGAGGATGTTGATAAGTTTGACAAGTTAATTGGAAGCTACAAAATTCTTTAGATATATGACTGTTTTAAACAAATTTAAACTAATGCAAGGCAAATATTCAAGTATATGACACGATAAACACTACATCATATGATTCGTGGAAGAGAATCATACTTAGGGAGCAACAAATGATATTTACATTACCTGCCAGGCGAACATTTTCCCACTACATCACGTAATGGACTCTTTCATCTAAACAAAATTCATCATTTTTTAAAGAATATGCAACTGAATTAGACCTATAATAAATAAAAATATAAAATAGCTTAGCATAAATACAAAGAAACAAATGTTGAATTTGGCAATACAAAGAAACAAGACAAAACGCTAACGATTAAACCCACATCCAGCTGAAGGCAGACCTGAACCAAGGCAAGGCAGATCAGGATAGAGCAAAACAATGCATCTTATGAACATCACTATAAAAGCTAAGTTAGTTTATCTCCTATAAATAATTTAGAAATTATATGATGATGACTAGTAATAGCATAACTTTCTCACAGGGATTTAAAGAACCAAGCAAAACTACTTCCAAGCCCGTCTATTGTTATAGATCCTCTTTACTTGTAAAAATCTGTACTCAATTTGTGTAAATAAAATAAAAAAGTAAGTAAAACAGATAAAAGATCAAACCTCGCCACCAAGGAAGACTGAGCGGAAAGAATAATACACTGATATTGCACCCCCCCAATGCACTACTCTTACAATCACAATCTCTTTTATTCACAATCCTAGATATTCAGGGTAATGTTCTATGTTGGAGAGCAAAATCGATAAATGCTTCATATTCATGGTGAATATTGAGTATGCTGAAGATCCTCTTACTTGAAAGGATTGCCTAGTAAAACCTAATAAGATTAATCTGCTTCAACCGGTGATTATTACACCCGACCACATACTAGATTCATCATGACCCCAAAACTTTTTATCCTCCTAGTTCCTCCGTTGAATATCAACTCCTTATATCCCTGATCCTCTCTCCCTGGTCATACAAGCATATCTCAACCTAATAATACAATTATTTCAATGATAAATAGTATGAAAACTAATATATATCCATGTGTAGTATATTCATACATGATACAACCATTTCCTCTAAACTTTGAAAAAACTACACCAAAACCCAATTCATACTGCATGTTTAGCTGTACATAACTATCTTCTCTGAACCAATGATTGAGTTGGAATCACAAGGATCAAATGGCGCAAAACTGAACAAAAAAGGTATTCTATTACTGGGAGATATTTTTTACTGATTTTTTTTATACTGAAAACAGTGCAAATAGGACAACTTCATATTTCTGGAAAAAAAATTACAAAATCTGCGCTAACGTAAACACGATTGAGGAGACTTCACTTATTGGTTTACTTGGCATATCCTCAAACATCTTATCTGCGACAATTCTTGCTTTGCCACTGTCTGAAGTTGAAACTTCCTTTTTTATCTCAGGTGAAGCCGCTCCACCAATCCATCTATCGAAGTATCCATGAATAAACCTGCTTCAAAATTGTCAAGCAGAACATCCAGTATTTTTATGCTAATGTCCCTTTTCCTCACAGACCATAGAGGAGACTCCCCTTAACCACAAGATATTATAGGTGAAAAAGAATCCGTAGTCTCCCCTCGTCAATGATGGCGCAGAACGCCTGTCTCTCGAGTTTTTGTTTATCAAAGTGGGACATTTGGTGCGTTTGTGGTCGAACTAGCCACAGTCGAAGCACCTAATAGGCTCGCGACAGGCATTGGCTCGATGTGAAGCAAAGGCATATCGATAATAGATCTGAATACCCCTTTGACGTTGAATCCATGACTTGCATTGGAAACTCAGGTGAGAAGGAGGAGTAATATTGCAGAGAGGAGAGATGCTGGCTACTTGAGCGTAATTATAGCCATTGAGAAAGGATGAAGAAGAAGGAATGCGATTGGAGGAAGAAGAAATATTTTTACCATTGGACGCCACTAAAATATAGAAAGCAGAATGTTTAGGCTAGAGTAAAAACGAATTTGGGGGAGAAGCCCTAATTTTTTGTTTGTGTGATTTGGGGAGAACGAAATGAAAAGGAAGCACGTGAATGAAAATGTTAGCGGGAAATAGAGGAAGCGTAGTAGATAGTGGATGAATGGTTGAGATTTTGTTTTAACTAATGGTGTGGATCGTTGAGGTGTAATTTTTTTTAATTTTTTTAATTAGAATATATCTATAGTAACACTATATAAAAATGTTGCATTGTGTTACACTTGTTTAGCTAGAGCAACACATTTTTATGGCTAAGGTAACACAAAAAATACAACGTTGCAGTAGGACCAAAATTTTATAGCTGTCGCAACATTTTAGCTGGCAACACCTTGCAAAAATGTTGCAGAAGGTCATCTATGGCGTAGTGTTGGTAAATTTGAAACAGACAGAGGTAGATTCATCCATACACAGGCATGCATGTATATATATACACACAGGGATACAACTATACTTCAACAAATTTCATCTATGCAAACATTATCCACAAATAAACCTCAAGTATTTTCACAGGCATAGGACATAAAGGCAGATTAAGCTTCAAAATGAAATGATTTGTTTACTCACAGTCAAACAGAGGAAGCTTGGAAGTGTTTGAATTTGGAAACTGAAACTTGTTCTTTTCGAAACTGGAAAGCTTTAGATTTGAACTGGGAACTGGATCATGCTTAGTTGAGTTGAATTTTCTTGATTTTCTTTTGTTTTACTTAGCTTAGTTTCGAATTAATGAATCAAAAGAAGATAAGGTGGAGATATAAATCAGATAGTATACTGCTGCCTTCCACAGCAAGCAACTTCTTTTGATTTTTTTTCTTCAGTTTGCTTTGAAAAATGTTTCGACCTGACATGATTTTATTGATTTTATATTTTGTAACTTGAAATGGTGTATGGTATGCTTGAGTTGGACTGTGCATTAAATGCTTGTCTCCCTTGTATGTTTACATACCTATCCATTCATATGTATATACATACACCATATGTATATTTCCATTCTATCACTTTAACCACTTCATTTAACACATGTACAAACATACTTACTTATGTATATTTTAATTTGATAAGACTTGTCTATATGCTTGTCTATATATATATAAATATATTTGAACATTTCCTTTAATCTAATTTATGGAATTCATATATATATATATATATATATATCTCCATATGCATTTATGTTGGTTATCATCATGCACATTTATATTTATATTCATATGTATATATATATATATTTTCTACTTATATGTATGGTTATATACACATCTATTTATGTACTCATATATACTATAAAGCTTGTATATATCTATTTTCATATTTATGGATATTCCATCTAAATTTCAAATGGAAGAGTTTTTATATATTTTTCTATGAAATTTATCATAACTAAAATGTTATAACTTAAGTTTGAATATAGTTTTTAAATCAATTTATATATATATTCAGATATTTTGAATATCAGAAATTCATTTGTTCGACTAATCAAAACTAATGTTCCAATAATTATATCAGTTAATCACCCGATAAATAGACATTAAAATCCGGGTTGTCACACTGTTCCCCCTCTGTCATTCCATTCTTCTGCTCCATGGACTAGAAAAAAGACAAAGATCTGTGTTATATCTACTATCATTTTTCTAACGACTCGGTCAAGGGAAATGACCAAAGGGGAGAGGCGTTTTGGGGGAAAGTTATGACCGCATACAATAAAAAGCATGTTGAAAAGACTAGATCAGTGTCTGCAATTATCGGTCGATTTAGAAAGATTAATCGACAAACGCAGTTCTATGAGTCTCAAATTCACAAAATAAGAACAGGAAATCAAGGTGGAATGGGTGGCGAAGCTGAATTGGTAACGTTTTGAAAAATATCAATTTGTAATTATATTCATATTTTATCAATTTGTTTTTATGTTATTTTAGAAGAGAATGGCGAATGATCAATTCTTGAAATTATTTCCAAGAGAAAATGGTGCAAAGAAATAGCATTACTATCAGTTTGCAAATTGTTACGACTTGCTTGTTAGTCATCAAAAATGGAGCTCAAACAACGTAAAGAGCTTAAGAGATATCCATCAAAGTCAAAGAGCAAGAAAAAAGCAAGTCGAACTAATTATAGTTCTAGCCTAGGAGATTTTTCTCATATGGATTCTAATTTATGCCCAGATAACAAAGCTGAAGAAGCAGAACCCTTATTTAATGAAGATGCTAGACCGATGGGACAGTGAGCAACTAAGAAGAAAATTGCTGTTCAATCCCAAATCGATTCTTGTTTAGCCCTAATGCATGAAAAACATGCGAGAGAAAATGCAGAACGTCAAAGAGGCAGTGCAGAAAAGATTGTCGTATTAAAAGAATTGGCCGAGATTGAAAAGGGTAGGTTTAAGATAGAGCGTCAACATCAAGAGACCTTAGTAATGGAAAAGGATATCACAGAAATGGATCCACTGACAATGCAGTATTGGATGGAATACAAACAACGCATTGTTGAGTGTAGATCAGGAACAAAAATATGTAGTTGAGTTTAAGAAAAATGTACCTTCAGTTATTGTTTTCAATCATGTACTATTTTTAGGTATGAAATATTCAATGGTATATCGTTTTTTTCGATGCATTCTTTAGTTATCATTATATCTTTACTTCACCAAACAAAAAAGCTATTACAAACACCATAATCATAGCATGCTACACTTCGTTACACAAATAAAAAGGCAAACAAATGTAATTAAACAAAGATCCACCATCATGAACTACTGATTTCCATAAGAATTCCAAATATGATCCATTAAATTCTTTTGGAGCCTTTTATGAATAGCAGCATTACGATATACTTTATGATGATTGACATGAATTGCGTATTGTCCTTCAGTTCGTAACATAGCAGCGCGGAACAATTCATGGGGTTGTCTAGCCCCATCATACTTGAAATCGGGATAGTCCATACCTTGTTCATCTTCAATGATCATGTTATGCAGAATTATACAACAAACATAATTGTAGCCATTTTTGATCTCTTCTATAATCTACATGGATTACCCACCATTGCAAATCTTGACTGAAGGACCCCAAATGCCCTTTCTACGTCTTTCCTTTGTCCTTTCTACATTGTAGCAAAAAATTTCTGTTTTGTCGTCATTTGGTATGCAAATGTCTTTACAATCATACTCCATTTGGGATGAATTTCATCTCCTAGATAGTATCCATGCTCATGTGTATTATGACCAAGAGTAAATGATACAGGAGTTGATTTACCTTGCGCCAAATCATTAAACAAATGAGATCGTTAGACAACGTTTAAGTCGTTAAGAGAACCAGGCATTCCAAAGAAAGCATGCCAAATCCACAAATCATGAGAGGCAACTGCTTCTAGGACAATAGTTGGTTTTTTTCTTTTCCGTTATATGCTCCATGAAAAACTTTAGGACAGTTCTTCCACCACCAATGCATACAATCTAGACTTCCAAGCATGCCAGGTCAGCCTCTACTTTCATGCATTTCACGCAATCGCGTTACATCTTCCTTGTTTAGAGAACGAAGATATTCAGCCCATAAATGTCCACAACCGATTGACAGAAGTGATCTAGGTTTTCCAATGTCGTACTCTCTGCAATACAATATGCATCGTCAAGGGCATCAGCGGGTGTAACGTATGCTAACATCTTCAAAGTTGCGGTCATCTTTTGATGCCCACTCAAACCTTGTTTTTTTGCAGCGTCCTGCTTGTAAACAAAGTAATTATTATTCTGCTGAATACTTTCAATAATTCTTAAAAACAATGGACGACTCATTCTGAATCATCGTCTAAACATCTTTGGACTGTAAGTTGGATCACGAGCAACGTAATCTTGCATAAGTGTTTTGTGAAATGCTTCCCGGTTACGGTTGATATATTTCCGACCCACGACTGAGCCACCGTGTTTTCCAAAAGTTGAATCGTATGCTTCACGGTAGATCTCCATTAGTTCCTCTTCCTCTTGTTGATGTGCTAACGTGTACGCTTCTTCTTCAGAGTCGCTATCGTATAGCAATATAGCTTTTAGTAAATTTCCAAACATTGTTCTTCAGCAGAGTTCTTTGATTTGTGAATGTTTGTGTTAGATTGAGTTGTGCAGAACAAGTATGAGATCCATATGGTTATAAGGGGTAACGTTTTGGAGACACCTTAGTAGTGTATAGTCAAATCACATACTATACCCGCGTTCATTTGTTGGCCAATAGTCCTTTCTTTGTTGAGTGGAGAAAAGGTGTCTCAGTGTGCAGTCAAATCACATACTGTAGCCACGTTCATTTGCCGGCCAATATCCTTTCTTTCTTGAGTGGTAGACAAAGTGGCGCAGTGTTTAGTCAAATCATATACTATAGCCACGTTCCACTGCCGTCTACAGCTGTTTTCTTTATTGAGTGGAGACAAGGTGGCTCAGTTTGTAGTCAAATTATACCCTATAGCCATGTTCCATTGCCGATCACAGCTGCTTTTTTTATTGAGTGAAGACAAGGTGGCTCAGTGTGCAGTCAAATCATACACTGTAGCCACGTTCCACTGTTGGCCACAGCTAATTTCTTTGTTGAGGGAATATCTAGTATATATGTATACATTATCGTTATCTGTTTAAGACATTTAAAAATATAACATAATTCAAGCAACAATGTCCAACTTGACATTTTCGTCGCATGAATTGAAGCAGCTTATGCAGTACTACATATAAACCGATAAGATGTGCGACGATCAGGAGATAATGGTAATTCATTTTTGGGACACTTTGGCCCAACTTTACAACAACGACGTGTACTGTTGAGTTAGACGTATGGCTCAAGAGGTTAGGACTGCGTACAGAAACTTTACTAGGGCATGTGCGCGTTACATAAAGGTTATTAATGAGGTTATATCAGAAAATGTGTTCGAGACTACACGTTCGACTTTTGACGGTCGATACAATTTAAAATATCGCACTTTGTTCATTGGCCATGATGCGTACATCATACGTCAAAATTGACTAGAAAGATTTGGAAGGCCTTAATATAACGGTATAGCTAGTTGGTTATGTAACAGTCGGTAATGTATTATTAATTTGGAGATGTCTCAATGTTTAGTTGGTTAAGTAATATTGTGTTGTATGAAGAATCTTTTTATGTTTAGACAGCTTTTTGAATTATCATTTCAAATAATATTGCTTGTTGTTGTCAGCTCAAAAAGTAATGATATCACATCAAATAAAGGGACCTGTTTGTTTATATATGCGCCTTCTAAACTCCTTCTTCATTCATAATCATCTTCTTCTTCACTCACATCAACAACTTCTTCTTCAACGCAATGCCTGCTTGGCCTTCTTCTATCGATTCAGATGCAAGCTATGTGCCTATGGAGAGTCCACATACTGATGGGGATTGGCTTATCAATTATCAAGACCAACACTATGAAGACGTTCGTAGTTAGTTTTCAGATCTTGACCAGCTGAGACTTCAGGAGATGGTTGAACCACCATACGGACAACAGGTTGTTCAACAGGCATATGAACAACCTAATAACTAGATTCAAGTTGTTCAACCTCCGTATACCATGACGTTAAACCTGTTTCACTAGTTCAACCTCCCATTGAGTAAGAAGTTGATTTGTACCTAGTTTGTTGTCACTGCGGATATGGGGTTGAAGTTGTAGTACGTGCAGATGGAGAAAATATTGGTCGTCAAATCCAGCTATGTCAATTTTGGCCGAATGGTTGCAACTACGCGGAATGGTTGGATGATCGTTTATGTCCAAGGGGCATAACATATGCAAACGAGTTAGAACAGAAGATAAGACGTCTTAGACTTTCTTTACAGGAGTTCCAGTTTAATCGTCACCAATAGTTTCTTCATGTTTGTGTTCTATTATTAATGTATTATATTTTATCAGTGTACTGTGTTTGTATGTCTGCAATTGTAATGTCACTAGTAGGTTAATTTATTAGTGTACCATGTTTGTATGTCTGTAATTGTAATCAGTTTATCTATTAGTTTGATGAATTAATGGTTTAAACATTATCGTCCTAATTCAAGGAAAGTGAAATTAGATAATAAAAAATAGAATTCACACTATACTCAAACAATAATATAAGTACATAAGCTATAAGTACTCCTACATATAATAAAATGTCCACTGTCCATAAAGTAAAAGCTATACAACTACAAGGATGCAACATCGTCATCGTCGTCGTCATCCCCATCATCATCATCCCCATCATCACCATCCTCCTCCTCGTCCTCATCCTCCCCATTGTCCTCATCTCCATCGTCATCATCCCCATCGCCATCATCCCTATCGTCCCCATCTACACCACCAGTGTCGGACCAACTGGGACCAACATCACCTCCACCTAGTGGTCCGAAAGGCTCATAAATGGCAAGTCTAGCTGATAACTGATCAATCTGTGCCTCTAGCATCTATGTATGCTGTATGTACATGTCGTGCATGGTGTGAGTATGTGCAAGCATTATATCGCGAAACACACCAAGTGAAACTCCATCCTAGTCCAATCTAGTTGCATACTACATAAAAATGTAATTTGACGTAGATAAGAAACTAAGTATAAAATAAAGAAAAAATGGCAATAAGCAACAAACGTACCTCATACGGAGGGTATAACCCGACCGAAGGCACACCCGGATAGTCAGGGTGCTCTGGAAAGACTAAGGGCTGCTCAATCAGGATATTTGTGACGTCATATGCTCTAAAAGTAATATCAGACTCTAACTACATCGGAGTTTGGGAGAACTGTGGCGGAGTCGGGTCAAATGAAACCTGTGGTACCTGAACTCTATCGGTTGCAATGTGAGGTCCTAGATGATCAGAGTTGACCCCACAAACATAATCTGGTAGTATGAATCTACAAGGTGCTACTCTGGCCCAATAACCATCGTAATCTCCATCGATGAAGTATGTACTACTATCCACTCACCCAGCCTAACGTAGAGCATCCAGGTACTGATCTCCAATCACCCTATGTCTACCAAACATGTCCTCACATGATAAAGGATCAGATGGTATATGATGATCACCCGTGATCGGATAAGCACATCTCTCTCCCAAATACCACATAGTCATAAATGCAGGTGTATGCAAAGCCACCATGTGCCTGAATAATGAATATGCAACCATCAAGGGATGGTCGTCCATCATACAACCTGCATCTACTAGGTGAGTCCAATGTGAGGCCCAAGGAGTCTATATGATGTTACCTCGACTACGCATGTCAAGCTGTGACCTAGCCTCCATCAAGTCATATCGTACACCTAAGGAAACATGATGCACGTACTGAATAGTCTCCCATCGTCTCATCCTAAGGAAGTACTGCTCAGTAGCCTGACTAGCTATGTACTTGTAGTACCATAACGGCAAAATGTACCAAAAAGCATGCATCTACTTAACATCGCTAAGCGCAAATGAATCTAAAGCGGTATAAAGGGTGCCTAAAATCACCATGCCCCAATCAATGGTATGAAGCTGGGCTAACCTGGCAAGAGATGCTATATAACCTAGTCAAACTATACCTTTTGGTTCGAAAATAAGGTCGAACCAAACAAGTACAGTAGAAATGCTCTAGTAACTTCATCCATCATATCAGCTCTATCTATATATGTGGTGATGTACTGTTGTAGGTAAGTCGATTTAACAGAACCACTGGTAACGCAGCTAACATCTATAAGTGGTAGAAATACAGTAAACAGATTGGGGGACTCGTATAAATCATCAAATGAAAATGGTCGATGGCCATGTCGTTCGATCTCAATGCCAGTGAACATGTAGAAATCAACCGGGTTAATACCAAGCTCAAAATCTGAAAAGTGGAATGTATGTGTCGTGGGCCACCACCTCTCAGCTAATGCCTGAATGAGAGGTCGATCAAAGGACTGGACAGGCCTAATCGACAAAAACAGACCAAAGGGCTAGCCTATAGCCTCTCTATAATAGGACGAGGAAGAGAGTCATAAAACTAGGTAATGCACTTTGCCCAGCTACCAAGACAATGAATGTAATGGTTCTATAGATAATTTATGAATCAATAATTTTGGATATACTAATGGTTATTTAATATGGTTATGTGATGTACATATAAAAATAACCAAATATATTAATGTGTAAATTATACCTGTACCGTGGCCAAAGTAGTTTCGGCTCTGTGCCGATAACCATCTGGAAGATCATGTAGTATACGTAGATCATCTGGTGATACTTCTAGTGTCGGAGGAACGTGTAATGGTCCTGCTTGTTCCTCTAGATGCCTGTGAACCGTTCTTCTGGCGATTTTAGTTAGACGGGCGACATTTCGTTTAAATTTTCTATTTTAAAAAAAATTAAAACTGAAATTTTAGAGAGAAGTGGGGAAGGATGGGGGACGTCGGGGGTATAAAAGGGAAGGGGGCTGGCACACATTTAATGGGCGCCTGATGTTCAGGCGCCCATTAAATGGGCGCATGGCCACTAGACATCTCAGCCCAATTACGGGCTGAATATTCAATCAGCCTGTAACCCACTGGAGGTGCCCTTATCTCCATACGATTATTGGACTGAATTTAGATTTAAATATAACAACTTAAAATGATAGTTATTGGACTCTATATATTCTATCACTTGTTGGTTATCTGAAATGAAAGAAACCAAGTGTATTCAATAACAATTATAAATGTACCTCTTCTCTTCTAATTTTTATTCATTGGATATTCCTGTTTAGACAGGGACAAGTAGCATAAATCCAGTTTGGAAGACTCAACGTTATCAAATCATTCGCAGTATCATATCACACATTGATGACCAGCTTCACCTCAGAAGCCTAGAACCCAACCTCTTGTTGCTATGTAACTAGCAAATCATGGAGATCTAGTATATTTTCCCTTCTTTATATTGCATATCGACGACATAGACAAAGGTCAAATATCCTAGCATTGGTTCATCAACCTATATTCAATGATGTATCAGCCAAATTACAGTGAAGTTCATCAAAGTATCATCCTCTGCCTAGCAAAATTCAACTCATGTTATCAGTTTCATAAAGCTCTGCCTGAAGTACAGTCATTACACAACTATATATGCAGAAACACTTAGGTAATTTGTTTAAAATATCACACACACTTCAGTAGCTATGCCTATTAGCAGACTATATGCACCAAGCTCAGAGCCATTGCCTGCCTGCCAAACTTCAACGCCGGACACACACACTTCAGCATTTCGTTTGCATGAACATCCACCTTAAGTGCCCCCTTGTATTGATGCTAATAATCTCTACTTTATATAATTTCTCTCTGCATATAATTTGGACATGCTTTACACTGTATTAGTTTAAGACAAAATAAGGCATAGGTTCGTATTTTAGCTAGCAGAGGTTATCTCACCTTGATCATCGATGCGATGATCTTTTTGGATTTAATTCATCATTGCTTTTAATATCCAATCATGTTGGTACCCGTTATGTTGTTCAGTTTCAGCACTCTAGTGTGCCCCCATGTACGCGCTCTTTATTGTATGTGATTACACAACCTAACGAAGCTTCCAATGTAACTGCGTTCTGATTGAACATCCCTTCATCGCTTTGTAGTGAGCACATACATTGTCTTAGCAATACTTGTAACAAAAGGAATTCTTAATGTTACATATCACCAATTTCATATACACACACACACACCATATTATACGCCATATTTCTTGCAATGTGGGACTTATCCATCTAACACATGCACCCACAATATGAGCCACACCTAACATATGTCATATATTAATATAATTTTCGAGTGCTCTTCTCAATGTGAGGACCCCTTGTACATTAAAAAAAATTGTTAAGTCAAGAGTTGATTTAAAAAATTAAATGTTAATTAGTATAAAATAATTACGAGTTAATTTGAATATTATTTTAGTTGATACAAAATAATTATGTGTTATTATTACTAAGAAGAAAATATCCAAACTAACAGAAGAAAATATATTTTATAAATATTAATATGTCTCCTTAAAGTTTTTCTTACATTTCTGCTACATAGAGGCATTAAACCAACAATTTAAAAACCATAAAGATAGAAGTCTTTAACATTGTTCTTAAACGTATCCCTTTCATACAATGGTATGACAACTCAAAATTTTCAATAATGCAAACATATTTTGGTCCATGTTCGGGTGATCTACACCTATTTCTTTAGATCGATTGTGCATCTCAAGTTTACAAATTAGCGCTGTTTTTCAAAATGAAATGGGCACATGAAAAGAGAATACAAAATAGACAAATGTAAGAGGCAGACAAAATGAGCAAAGGAAAGGGGATGATGAAAAGACCAGACGAAAAGGTATGGAAAATGGTCGGAAAATAACAGAGGAGTTGTGTTTTGAAAAAGATTTGGGAAGAAATAATTAATTTATATGTTATGTCTAATTAATTATTATTAGTAATCATTAACAAAAAATAATTAATTAATACTACGAAATTTTATTAGTTAACTAAAATAAGACAACGTAATGTTATGGTGTAGATATCATCATAAAGGTGTAACCCAGTGCACGAGACTCCCGCACAATGGCGGACTCTGAGAAGGTCGATAATGTGCGCAGCCTTTTCCTCGCATTGCGAAGAGGTGTAGATATAGTGATGCATGAAATAAAGAAGTAAAATACTACACAATGGCACAAAGAGATAGTGATGCATGGAATACTAAAACCCCATATAGCTGTTATTACGGGAATTCAAAGTTGATCACAATCTAATTCAAACTTCAAAATCACAGCGAAAAGATGAGATCGATACTAGATTTGTAAAAATAACCAATCACAAAAACTCAATCACCAAAATAGAAAATAACCAACCCAAATAATACTATCTCAAACACAAGCAATAGAAAACAAAGCAATAATGATAAATAAATCACACACGAGATTTATAGTGTGTCGACTAACATCTTGTTAGTGTACATCCACTATGGAGAAAGTTTTTATTACCACAATGAGAAGAGTATAAAAAATTGAATAAAAATAGGTTTTGATAAACTCTTGGATAAACCCTTTCTTTGATTAGGAGTTAGGGTTAGGATTAACCCTACTTTGAATTCTGAAGCTTATATAGTGAACCCCCTGTCCTTGGCAAATACCTGATTTACCCCTTGAAGCCTTCACAAACCAGCTCACAAAACCTTGGCCAGAAAGTCAAAACTACAGCACTCATACGTCTGGCAAAACCCTTCAGACGTCTAGCTCCGTAAATCCACTATGCATGCTATAGGTGCCCAAACATCTGACCCTCCCTGTTAGACAATTGTCACAACACTCGGGCTGTTGAAAACCTGTTCACGGACGTCAGGCACATCTCACAGGTTGCAAAAAACCTGTTCCCAAACGTCTGGCAAGACCTCCCAGATGTTTGGCAAATCTCACATGTTACAGTAAACCTATTGTTAGACGTCTGGGGATTCCTGCCATGACACCTGACTTTCTGTGCTTCCTTTTGTGAATTCACCATCTTCAAATCGCGATAATTTGAGCACTCGTGCTTCGATTCGCACGTCCTTTTCACTGTTATCAAGATATTCTCTACCTCTTCAATTCTCTTTATAACGTCGCCAAAATTCAACTCTCTACCTCAAATTTCCTAATCGATAATGCTTTGGTGAACATATCCGCCGCGTTATCCTTTGTGTGTACTTTCCGACGATATACTTGCTTATCTTCATTCATGGCTAATAAACATGATTCTCTCACTTCAATATGCTTTGTCTATGAGCTAAACACCTAATTCTTCACCAAATGAATAACACTCTGGCTATCACATTGAACAATACTATTGTGTTCATATCCCAAGTCATACAACAATCGCCTCAAGTAAAGCGCCTCCTTTGTCGCCTCCACCGTGGTTATCAACTCCGCTTCCGTAGTGGATAAAGCAACTACGGTTTGCAATCTCGATCTCCAACTTATGGTCGTACCACCAAGTGTGAAGGCATATCCGAAAGTTGATTTCAACCAATCCCTATTACCGACGTAGTCCGAATCACCAACTTGCAATTCATCCCCTCACTACCGCCAAAAAAAGACCATGAGATGATGTACCTCTAAGGCATCTCAGAACAGCCTTCACAGTTTCCCAATGCGATTTCTTCGGATTAGCCATATACCGACTGACCATCCCGACGGCATTTGTAATATCGGATCTCGTACATTCCGTGGCATACATCAAACTTCCAACCGCACTTGTATATAGCACCCTTGCCATGTAAGCCTTGTCTTTCTCCAAGATAGGTGATCCCTTACTCGAAAGCTTCATATGCAAAGGTAAAGGTGTATTTAACGCCTTTGCATTCTCCATGCTAAACCGGAAAAACACTTTCTCAATGTACTCTTTTTAAGTCAATTTTAACTCAAAATCCTTTTGATTCCTCTCTATCTCCATGCCCAAAAATTTTTTTGCCTCTTCAAGATCTTTTATTTCGAATTCTGATTTTAGATGCGTCTTTAACCTTTTGATTTCCTTCTTGTCTTTAGAAGCAAAGGGCATGTCATCCACGTACAAGGGTAAATACACCAAACAATCATTTTCCAACCTATTGAAATATACACAAGCATCCTTGATGCTTCTATCTAAATCATTTTCAAGTATAAAATGGTCAAATCTCTTGTACCATTGTTTAGGTAATTGTTTTAAACCATATAGTGATTTTTTTAACATGCAAACTAAATTTGACTTACCATTTACGACAAAATCTTCCAGTTGCTCCATGTAGATGTCTACATCCAAATCACCATGAGGTGGTTTTCACATCAAGGTGCACCAACTCCACGTCATGAATAGCAACTATAACAAGTAATATCTTGATCGAAGTATGTCTCACAACTGTTGCGAAAATCTCATCATACTCCTTTCCCTTCCTTTGTGCAAACCCCTTTGCCACTTGTGACAGACCGGGATTTTCGACCCTCGAAAATCGACATCAATACGTTCATTGTATAGCATGCCGAATATTCAAGTGCCAGAAATACCGATTGTTAGGGTTAAAGAAGAAAAGAGATAAAAGGAAAACAAAAACAATAACACAGAATCTCGCAATCATAGCGGAACAATATATAATAAATAATAGCAGATCTTTATACAAAAGAAACTATAACTGTTAATATACATACCACCATCAGAGTACAACAATCAACAAATCAATCTGGACGATTATAATAATTTGTCCTCATAAGTACCAAATATACATCATACACACACAACGGAATATAATCAAGTACGTGAAATGCGCCTAAGACTCCTCCAGCTCGTCTCCTGAGCTCCATAGCATCCTAACCTGAATCTATAATACTCGGTCTGACCCGAGCATTATAATAAAATAACACCCGAGTCAGTCTGGAAACCCAGCATGAGAAAACACACTCAATTTGAATTAATATTGTTATCAAAATCCTTTGAAAACAAAGATATCTCGTAAGACCACGCCACACATAAATACGATGAGTTTTTACCTTACGATAACCAAAACATTTTATATTAAAATCATCTGATATTATAATAGTGTTTATAGAAAATAAACTATAAAATAGCTGAAATGCTTGCATCTCACGTTTCAGCATATTTGGTATACAACTAAAACCATACAGGCCCGTAGTGGATATTGGATTCCATACAATGACAGGGCTACAAGGATACCTCCCGCCATAGTACACCTCTAGAAAAATGTACCGAGATCAAACCTATCGATCCCTACCAACATAAGACCGGCCTACCCCTTACTGGATAGTACCGAATATGATCACCACCAATGGGTCCCGAAAAACATACAAATGAAAGTAATGATAGATGTCCATTCTAGATGAGTGATGATCATACCCTAATGGAAGCGACCCACATAGCCTTACTACATCTCCCCTGTTTTAGTCATTCCCAATTGATGAGGCTTGAGGCTACGTATTACCTTAAGAATAGCATTCATTCTTGGAATTCTATCTTGCCTTTCAACCATAATGCAAATGATAGCATTCATCCATACACGTTGTTCTGGGTCTAAATAAACCGAATCTCCAAAATCACCGTCTTCATTATCTTCACGATATCACAATTCGTAACGTACAAATCGAATCGAAGTGGTTTTTGGATAATTAAATCTGATCCCGGTCTCTTTGAAACGATCAACGAATTTGGCCAGATTTGATAGTCGGTTCTTTAACTATCAAATTACACACCTAAGCAGTCATTGGGCCCAAATTTATAAATCTTTCAAAATATTTATTTCAAGTATCTTTACAGAGACATATATTCAATTCTCTTCCAGTATTTCAATATTTGAAAATGATTTCAAATACTTATCCATAACAGGATATTTTAAATCATTTCTACACTTAGAAATATTTTCGAATTCCATTTATAACACTTAGAAAAATATTTCTATATAAATCATTTCACACTTAAAATATTTTCCAAAACCCTCTTTTCCATACTTAGGAGAATATTTATAGGCAGATTCTCCAAAATCACCTTAATATCAAACTTAGGAAATATTTCATAACTTATCTCATAATCTACGGAATTATTAATAAATTCCTTTTTACAATTTCCAAAACCGAATATACTCTTTTATAAACCCAACCGACAATTTATAACTTCTTTTATGAATTCAGATTCATTTTTGAAGTCCCATATTTCAACATTTTGGAATTTTCATTTCCTCCCAAAATTCCTTATAAGATTCCTCTTATCAAAGTCATATCCGTTAAATAAACTCCATTTACAAATCTCGAGAGTATTAAATTTCAATCATTTCAAAACTCTATATATATGATAAGTATTTTTAAAGAATAATAATTTATTTATTTATTTTAAAACATGTTTAAGTAATTATTTAAAAATATCAACACACTTTAAATAACATCGATAACTCATTTCCAATTCATTTATAAATATTACTAATTGATTTACCAAGCTTATTATAAAAATTATAATTCATTGACAACTAATATCCACATTATGCTGTGGAAAGTTAATAGAAATGGGCTTCATACTCTAGACAAGTTGAAAATCAGAGACCTGGTGCAGGACTCAACGTGTTTTCTGTGTGCCAGAGATGAAGAGAGTATTCATCATATGCTTTTCAACTGCCAGTTCTCCTTTTTCATTTGGAAAGGTATTCTAAGATTATTGAAGTTGCACAATCCTTGTATGGATTCCTCTTTTGAATGGTTTAACATATTTATAGTTACAAGGTGGAGGACTCTAAAGGGTGAATTATTGTTAAAGGTGCTTAAGAAGTTTGTATATGATGTTTGGATGGAGAAGAACAATAAGGTGTTTACCGGTTTTATTACTTCTAAACATGTAATGTTCCTCTTTATTTCTAGGCATTTTTTGTGATTTCGGGTTGCCTTTAGGTTTGTGTAGTTTTGGTTTTGTAATTTTGGATGGTATGCCATCCTTGCATGTAATTCTTTTTTCGTTTAATATATGGTAGGGGCCATTCAACCCCGCTGGCTTTGCCAAAAAAAATTATCCAATATTTGACTAACCAACTTTCCGATATATTTTCAATACAAAAACAGTTATTAAACTGCATAGTTTAATAAATAAAAATCCCTTTCTAAAAACAATTTACTTCTCGCTAATAATCTATTTTTAAAATCCAATATAACCATCTTAGCATTTATAAATCTCTCTCAATTTATCACAAATCGACTTGCGTCTCCAATTTTAGAACTATTCCCAAATTTAAAAATGGAATCCACTATTTATTTCTAAGCCGATTTCTATATCTCATTATAAATTCTGACTTCGAATTTATATTTTCAATTAATCAAGTGAAGATCATTTCATTTATTTATAAACTCATTTGGGTTTCACTTGTTTATAAAACATTCTCGTTTATAAACTTCATTTTTTTTAATCAATCAGTTTATAAATCCCATTTATTTTTCAAATCAATTTTAAATATTAATTTCAACTCCTTATCCATATTTTCAGAAATATCATTTATTGTTAAAAATTCCTTTAAAATCTATATTTAAAACATTTTACGAATAGTTAAGTACAACCCAAAATCAAATCATTGTTTTATCCAAATCAATTTTCTTTAAAATAATTCAAATTTTGATATAAATATTTTTATATCCAAAATCTCCTTTTAATTCCTTCAAATTCAAAAATAATATTTATGGTATTTAAAATACCAAAATTAAGGTCGTGCTACTATAGCATACAATAAATCAAACCACACAATAGTCCATAATAGATTATCCAATCACATCATATATCGCTATATATGAAAAACAATCAATATATTTGAGAAATCTAGTTGGATCCCTCCAACCTATTTCCTTGCAACCATAGATGTTGTATAACATAAAATAATAATCCCGCTTCGAGGCAGGATATCACAATAAAAAGGGTCGTCTGCTATTATGCGGGGCGCATAGTGTCTCATCTGCTCCAACGACGGGAAAATACCCAAATACTAATATATGTATGTGTATATATATATACTACCATATATAATATAATATTAAAACGATAATAATACATCATTCCAACCAATTATCCATTAATTAATTTTAATTATTATAAATTAAACCCAATATTCCAAAATGAGTGAGATTTACTCACCTTGATTTTTAATTTGCTGACCATTCCAATTTTAAATTAAATCGAACGACATTCGATTTAATCTAAAAAATTCAGCTAACATCGATCGATTTCAGATTGTATATTTCGCAGCTAGGAGTCCAACGTGCCTAATTCTGTGATTTTTGGACCTCGTATGAATAAATACGATTTTTAATATAAGGATTTTTTATCATTTTGGCCTCATTTTGAAAGTTATTATCGCATATAGCCTCGTTTTAAAACTAATATCAAATATAGCCCTGTTTTGAAAAATTGCACTGGCTCCTTTTCAAAAGTCGCCAATGTAAATTTTTTTTCTGGCGACTTTTGAAAAGTCGCCAGTGTTTTTTTTTTTTTAAAAAAAAATTTACACTGGCGACTTTTGAAAAGGAGCCAGTGCATTTTTTCAAAACAGGGCTATATTTGATATTAGTTTTAAAACTGGGCTATATGCGATTATAACTTTCAAAACGAGGCCAAAATGAAAAAAAATCCTTAATATAACGATTATAATTAAAGTTTAATTAATAAATTTAATTAACAAATTGGTTAACATAAACAAATACCTTCCTCTCTCGGCCATCCTTCTCAAATAAAGCACACGACCTCTCCCTCTCGACTTCGCTCGCATTGTAGGATCGATTTCACCCTAGAGGGGGGGGTGAATAAGGTGATACTAATAATTATAAAAATTATTGCGGAAGTTTGTATAAAATAAATTCAACACAGATCACAGTAGAGTAATAGCAGCACAGATATAGCAGAATAATAAAAACAGAAAATAGAACACATGGATTTACCCAACTTCGGCAAAACCCTGCATACGTGCTGCCCCCAAGGTTTCTACTAGAAATTAAGCAGTCAGACGCTTACACATGTAAACTCGCGACACCCGCTATCGACTAACCTTAACTCTATGCTCAAAACCCTACCACAACTCAGCCATTGAGTTGTGAATTCTCAAACTACGCCACGTAGTTTGTCCCCTAGTCACACGACTAGAAAATACAATCGTTTAAAAGAAAAATACAAATTTAACAAACAATTATAAAAAAACCCTAATTTTAAAATCTAAGGCCCAGTATAATATAAAAGAATGTCGGCACAAAGAATTATCACACTCAAAAATTGCCGACTCTTCTTTTTACTGTATTTCTTTCGGCACGATTCCTTTTCTCTTCTCAATTGTGATAATGGCCGCTCGTCCGTCGCTCGTTCATTTCCTCTTTAAAAAATTATGGCTTTGATAATCTTTGAAGCTAACGACTTTGTTGAACGATCAAGTGGATATTCGTGTGTAGCTTTGTTGATCGATCGTTTCTTCGTTGATCAACTTCGACTGCTTCGATTGAGTTCGATTTTTACTTTGGTAAGTAATTTATGCCTTTTTGCTTTACTCGTTAGTTTTGCTTGAACTCGATGACTATCTATCGATGATGTTAATCGTTTATATAGGGTTCGAATCCCTTTATTTTCGTTCGTATTTTTCATACGAATTCATCTGATGATTTTTCGCTTGGCCATATGATTTTGATTGAATGTTGGTGATTGCTCCTGACTTATTCAAATTTGTATACTTTGGGTTACTTGATTCCCACGGCATGATTTTGACTTGTTTGATTTCTTGACACCCACGGTTTTGATTTCTGATCGTTCGATTTCTTGGTCATTACGGCTTTGATTTTGTGGCATTTGAACTTGCTCGATTTTAGCCTTGGTCGCCACGACTCAAACTTGATGCTGCAAATTGACTTCATCCATTTATTAATTTTTGATAATCTGGACTCGGTCATAGGTGTTTTCATTTGGCTTTAATCCTGATTTGTTCGAACTTGCTGTATATCATTATTTCGAAACTGCTACCTGATGCTTTGTTCAAAACTGCTATTACATTTGACTTCGGTCATTTTTGAAACTTCCTGCTTGATTTTGTTTCTGCCTGTACTTGTGCATTTGCATCATATATATAGATATGCGTTAGTTTTGGGTTTCATGTATATTGTCACTGCTCGACTCGAAGTCTGGTTGCTTCATGTTGTATTTGCATGCTTAAATATTGTGGTATTGTAATTGATTCCATATGCCTTGTAGAAATGTTGTATTCACTTCACTGCATTATTTGGTTCACCTGTCTTAACTATGCATTAAACTTGATTTTGAAGTTGTTTCATAACTCCACCGTGTACATTTGTGTTTGCATATAAGTTTGGTCATTGTTGAGTTCCTATTGTGATCTGGTATCACTGGCTTCATCAGGTCTTTGTTCAAAACCGGCTTTGTGTGTTGTGATGTGGGTCAGTTGTTTGGGTTCATATGTACATCACTAGCTTGCTTTTGCTTGCATCTGTGCATGTCACTGTTATCACTGTTTTGTGTCATTATCTTGTGTAGCTTGACTTAATTACTTGTTTTTGCATTGAGCTGTACTTGGTTTGAGCTGAGCATTTCGATCTTCACCTATGCATGTTGCCTCGAGTACATGTATATAATTGCTGCATTTGTTGTCATTTTTCATGCCTTTGTTCTGACCAGTTCATCGATACTTGCTTATGCTCTATACTTCAGTTTGGTTGCTATGTATATGATGCATGTTTTGTTCTTGTAGCCTTCACTACAACCATATTGAACTATACCCTGTTGTCTGATATTGGTCTTCATGTTGCATTTGTATTCAAGTGTACGTGCTCTGGTCTATGCATTCAATGCATGTAGTCCTTTATGTTTGATCTACATGTTGTTTTAAGTTTGGAGCTTGTGGGTTGCATCTTCATGTAGCTTGTCTGGATGCCTTGTTGACTTCAAGTGTATAGCACCGAACTATTTGGTGGAGGCTTGTTTTAGTCATGTTGACCATTTTCTTGAACTTGTACATTTTTAATTTTCACCTGTGTTGAATCCAGTTTTAAAGCTCGGGTTTGACCTTGTACTCGTCTCATGATTTTATTTGTATTTCACTTGAGTTGAACCTGGTTTTTAATTTGGGTTCGACCTTGTGCTCACCTGTCCCTGTAGATTTATCAAGTGTATATCAGTGTGCACGGCCTTGTGGCATGTACAGTGATACATTGTGCATGTCACAAGCTGTTCGTGTATGATGAATTCAAAATTAAATGATGACGAACAACCCAAATAACTGAGGCAAATAATATTTTCAAAAATCATTTTATTTTACACTGCAAAATATTTTATTTTCAATTTTACTACGCTAGTGTTTATTTTGCAGATAGCTCAGATGCTTGATTCAATCTGGAATGGAGTTGAAGATAAATATGAGTGAATGAGTGATATGTAGTGAGGTGCATTTGTAAATGAAAAATTATGATATGATTGAAATTGTAATGTAATTGAAATTTGTATATATATAGTGAGAGCTCAAATTTGTACTATTCAAAATTGTAATAAATATTTGTTTGAATAAAATATTCATTTGAATTTAAATTCTGTGTTATTTATTTTATTCAGCAAATATTTATTTAATTATGTGAAAAATAAAATAGTACATTAACGAATACATTTAAATGAATATATATGTTTATTATCATCAAACAAAAATCATATATTCGCATATTCAACAATCTCCCCCTTTTGATGATAACAAACATATATTTAAAATTTTGAATATATTAAATGTATTTGATCAATCAATTTGCTCCACCTATTTGAATGCTCCCTCTCTACACAAAACTCCCCCTTCATATACACATGTAAATAAAAATATGCAAATGAGCCTAGATGCAAATAGAAAATATTTGACCTTTATTTGTCAAAATCTTAACTTTTCTCTCCCCTTTTTGTTATCAGAAAAAGAGTAATAGTGTTAGAAAAATAGAGACAAAGTGATAGACATTAATATAACATTAAAACTCAATCGAGTATAAATATTAAATTTCAATAAAAAATCAAACAAAAATCATAAATACTCTGTTTGACGCATATTCCACTTTAGAATGCTAGGAATGGTGTCATCATATAAAACCATATAGTTGTGTCTATTTGTGGTATATTTATTTTAGTAATTTGAATATCTACTAACCATGCATAACCGTTAGGACTTTTAAATGAGATTGGTAGTATTCCCAATTTTTTTATTAAAAAATAAATAAATTCAAGTATCTTCTAACCTTGCATAACCGTGAGGACTTTTAAATGGGATCAGAATCAACTTGTCTATTTAATCAATCAATTTTGATATGCGTTCCATACATGCATAACCGTGAGGACTCTTAAATGAGCATGGAAGCACATAATCAAAAATCCAAGTAATACACCCATGCATAACCGTGAGGACTTTTAAATGAGAGTGAATATTTTGGATGTTTTTATTTCTTAAAAATATAATCAATTGAAAAACGAATGAATTTCCGTTTAAAATACCACATATTGACATACTATATTGAATTTCGATGAATGATGGTTGATAGAAATATGATAGAAATAGAAATGGTCATGGAATTTTTACCAAACAAAAGTTTTCATAACTCTTGTTTAAATTTCTAAAGAAATTTACTAATTGTCTCAAGTTGTAATATATGATTAATATCAACACTCGTCACTTTTTCAATCACTATTTATCTTTTCGATAATTTGTAGGGGATTAGTTAATGTAGTCATTTAGAATCAAATCCAATACTTATCAAATCAAATTTTCTAAAATTGACTAATCTGAAAATAAGGTCAACAAAAATGATTTTCTAGAAGGGGTTTTAGAAAAGAAAAATGTCTGCTAATTGAAAATTATTTGAAATGAAAAATATGCATATATTTTCTTTGAAAAAACGATGCAGTTACTTAATGTCTCAATATAAATCACATTCCACTAGTAATTTTTCTATCAACTAGATTACCAGTGTAATCTGCATCTGAATTTCTCTTTCACTCCAGATTATCATTAGTTGAATGTTATAGACCGGATCATGAAGTTGCAACAAATTCCTTAAAATCATTTTTATAGCATTTAAATGAAATTGAATTGAAGTTGTGCAAACAGTGAACAAAATGTCAAGTCTAGAATTAGTAAATCAATCAATAAAACAGCATCATTAGACCAAAACAAATTTATGAACTAGTTCAAAGATGAAAATGATTGGTCAACATTTTGCTGAAGTCAGAACCAAAAATAAGAGCAAGTCATATAAGAATATATTAGATAGGAATAAGTCAGAATCAAAATCAACATTTATTTTATCATCAAATAACTGGCTGATTTAATTCAGATTACGGTGCAGATTATCACATTTAATATATCGTACAAAATAAATATACCATTACCTGTTTTACCTTTACGATAATTTTTCGTTGTTGCCCGTTATGTGTCTGGAACAGCCAAAATCCAGATAACACTGTTGTTGTTCCTTAGCCTGCCACCACACCTACACGATAAAAGATTTTTGTGACCTATTTGTTTTTATAGGTCCATGGTTGTTAGTGGCAACAAATTTTGAAAAATTATTTTGTGGAGACCCAAAACTATTTATATATGTCCCTTTCGGTACCCAGATTTGTTTGACTTTGAGGGATTTTATATTTGTGCCTTTTGGAACCCAAATTGGAATGGTTTTCACGTGTTTGGGTCTATACCAACAAATATTTTGATTGTGTCCAATTTTTCTACATATTGTGTTTGACTTTATTAATTTTGCTTTTATCAGGTTCAGATTGATTATATCCAAGTCCTTGTCTAACTGTATTAACAGTTTGTTTCCCTAATAGCATATTCAATGATCTTTCGCTTTTCGAAAATTTTCCTAAAGTCGTCAACAATTTTTGGACTTGTGTTTTGAGTGATTCGTTTTCGTTCAATAATTGAGTGCACCTTTTAATATAATTTTCTCTTCTACTATTTTCACTCTCTTTCAAAATCAGAATATCATTTTCAAGCGATTTAATTTTAATCTCTGATATTTTAATTTCTTCTTCAAATGTTGGACACAACACACTTAGGGCTCTTGCTTTGATAGTTTTTAACTAATTGATCAAACTGTTTATTTAAATCTATCAAAGTATCTCTTTGTGATTCAATTTTAGCGTATTTCTCCCTAAGTCGTTCAAAACAGCCATTTACTTCGTGGAAATATATAAGTAATTCTGAGTGAGTGAGTTTTGATACCTCGCTTGGCTCATCATCATCACTATCAATTATATCATCTCGAAGGCACAGATCTGCATTTTCACTCTCACTGCTAGTGCTTTTATCATCTTCATCACTTGTATTCCACGTGGCTGCAAAACTTTTCCTTTTTGATTTCTTTTCTTGGCCGTGTCGATTCTGAGGACAATTGGACTTGATATGGCCAGGTTTATTGCACTTGTGGCAAATGATCTCCCGTTCTTCTGGGTTGTCTAAAACTTTAACTATTCTGCTTTTCAATTGTTGATTTGAGCTAGACTTCCGTATTTGCGGTTCCACTTTTTGAATCACTTTATAATTAACACCACCTCAGCTGCTCCATCATCATCGTCATCATCATCACTTTCAGTTGTTCCTTTGAGAGCTATTGATTTCTATCGAGTATCTCCTCCTTCATGCTCTTCCAGAATTTCATTTCTAGCTCGTAAGTGGTGAGATTTCGTAAGTGGTGAGATTTCCGATGAGTTCTTCGACTTTAATCTATTTCAAATCCTTTGACTCTTGAATAGCTGTGACTTTTGCTTCAAAACTCTGTGGAAGGACTCTGAGGATTTTTCAAACTATTTCCAACTCTATGTATGATATTCCGAGAGCTTTTGATTTGTATACGATATTGGAAAGTCGTCCGTGCATCTCTTTGGCATTTTCTTCCTTGATCATTGTGAAATTCTCGTATTCACTACTCTGCATGGCAAGGTGAGATTCCTTGACTTGAGATGTTCCTTCGTGAGTTACTTCTAGTGTGTGCCAGATTTACAGCGTAGTTAGACAATGTGAGACACAATTAAATTCAATTTGATCCAATGAACAGATAATAAAATTCATAGCTTTAGCATTAGTATTCTGTAGTTTATTTTCTAGATCTATCCATTGATCCATCGGTTTTTGTATTTCCTGATTATCTACAACTATAGTTGGTGCTTTATAACCTGTCTCAACAATATTCCAAGCATCAATGGTTTTCAGAAAAATTTTCATTCTATTTTTCCAATAAGCATATTCACCATTGAACATTGGTGGTCTAACTATGGACTGACCCTCTGCAAAAGCATTATTAAAAGAAGCCATTTTAAAAATTCAAATTTTTAAAAAATTGGTTTTTTTTGAAAAATCAAAATTTGTAAAACAAAAATGGCTTTTATTCCTAGCTCTGATACCACTTGTAGGATCGATTTCATCCTAGAGGGGGGTGAATAGGGTGATACTAATAATTATAAAAATTATTGCGGAAGTTTATATTAAATAAATTCAACACTGATCACAGCAGAGTAATAGCAGCATAGATATAGCAGAATAATAAAAACAGAAAATAGAACACACAGATTTACCCAGCTTCGGCAAAACCCTGCCTACGTGCTGCCCCCAAGGTTTCTACTAGAAATTAAGTAGTCAAACGCTTACACATGTAAACTCGCGACACCCGCTATCGACTAACCTTAACTCTACGCTCAAAACCCTACCACAACTCAGCCACTGAGTTGCGAATTCTCAAACTACGCCACGTAGTTTGTCCCCCAGTCACATAACTAGAAAATACAATCGTTTAAAAAAAATACAAATTTAACAAACAATTATAAGAAAAACCCTAATTTTAAAATCTAAGGCCCGGTATAATATAAAAGAATGCCGGCATAGAGAATTATCACACTAAAAAATTATCGACTATCCTTTTTACTGTATTTCTTTCGGCCCGATTTCTTTTCTCTTCTCAATTGCAATAATGGTTGCTCGTCCGTTGCTCGTTCGTCCTCTT
Organism: Allium fistulosum; assembly: GCA_030737815.1. NCBI lineage: Eukaryota > Viridiplantae > Streptophyta > Magnoliopsida > Asparagales > Amaryllidaceae > Allium > Allium fistulosum. The sequence continues at coordinate 96,174,989 of CM060905.1, forward strand.
TAAAAAATTAGAGCTTTGATAATCTTTGAAGCCGTCGACTTTGTTGATCGATCAAGTGGATATTCGCATGTAGCTTTGTTGATCGATCGTTTCTTCAATGCTCAGCTTCGACTGCTTCGATCGAGTTCGATTTTTACTTCGGTATGTAATTTATGCCTTTTTCTTTACTCGTTAGTTTTGCTTGAACTCGATGACCATCTGCCGATGATGTTAATCGTTTATATAGGGGTCGAATCCCTTTATTTTCGTTCGTATTTTTCATACGAATTCGTCTGATGATTTTTTGCTTGGCCATATGATTTTGATTGAATGTTGGTGATTGTTCCTGACTTGTTCAAATTCGTATACTTTGGGTTACTTGATTCCCACGGCATAATTTTGACTTGTTTGATTTCTTGACACCCGCGGTTTTAATTTATGATCGTTCGATTTCTTGGTCATTACGGCTATGATTTTATGGCATTTGAACTTGCTCGATTTTAGCCTTGGTCGCCACGGCTTTGACTTGATGCGGCAAATTGACTTCGGCCATTTCTTAATTTTTGATAATCTAGACTCGGTCATAGGTGTTTTCATTTGGCTTTGATCCTGATTTGTTCGAACTTGCTGTATATCATTATTTAGAAACTGCTACCTGATGCTTTGTTCAAAACTGCTATTACATTTGACTTTGGTCATTTTTGAAACTTCCTGCTTGATTTTATTTCTGCTTGTACTTGTGCATTTGCATCATATATATAGATATGCGTTAGTTTTGGGTTTCATGTATATTGTCACTGCTCGACTCGAAGTCTGGTTGCTTCATGTTGTATTTGCATGCTTAAATATTGTGGTATTGTAATTGATTCCATATGCCTTGTAGAAATGTTGTATTCACTTCACTGCATTATTTGGTTCACCTGTCTTAACTGTGCATTAAACTTGATTTTGAAGTTGTTTCATAACTCCACCGTGTACATTTGTGTTTGCATATAAGTTTGGTCATTGTTGAGTTCCTATTGTGATCTGGTATCACTGGCTTCATCGTGTCTTTGTTCAAAACCGGCTTTGTGTGTTGTGATATGGGTCAGTTGTCTGGGTTCATATGTACATCACTAGCTTGCTTTTGCTTGCATCTGTGCATGTCACTGTTATCACTGTTTTGTGTCATTATGTTGTGTAGCTTGACTTGATTACTTGTTTTTACATTGGGCTGTACTTGGTTTGAGCTGAGCATTTCGATCTTCACCTGTGCATGTTGCCTCGAGTACATGTATATAATTGATGCATTTGTTGTCTACTTTCATGCCTTTGTTCTGACCAGTTCATCGATACTTGCTTATGCTCTATACTTCAGTTTGGTTGCTATGTATATGATGCATGTTTTGTTCTTGTAGTCTTCACTGCAACCATATTGAACTAAACACTGTTGTCTGATATTGGTCTTCATGTTGCATTTGTATTCAAGTGTACCTGCTCTGGTCTATGCATTCAGTGCATGTAGTCCTTTATGTTTGATCTACATGTTGTTTTAAGTTTGGAGCTTGTAGGTTGCATCTTCATGTAGCTTGTCTGGATGCCTTGTTGACTTCAAGTGTATAGCACTAAACTTTTTGGTCGAGGCTTGTTTTAGTCGTCCTGACCATTTTCTTGAACTTGTACATTTTTAATTTGCACCTGTGTTGAATCCAGTTTTAAAGCTCGGGTTTGACCTTGTACTCATGTCATGATTTTATTTGTATTTCACTTGAGTTGAACCTGGCTTTTAATTTGGGTTAGACCTTGTGCTCACCTATCCCTGTAGATTTATCAAGTGTATATCGGTGTGCACGGCCTTGTGGCATGTATAGTGATACACTGTGCATGTCACAAGCTGTTCGTGTATGATGAATTCAAAATTAAATGATGACGAACAACCCAAATAACTGAGGCAAATAATATTTTCAAAAATCATTTTATTTTACACTGCAAAATATTTTATTTCCAATTTTACTGCGCTAGTGTTTATTTTGCAGATAGCTCAGATGCTGGATTCAATCTGGAATGTAGTTGAAGATAAATACGAGTGAATGAGTGATATGTAGTGAGGTGCATTTGTAAATGAAAAATTGTGATATGATTGAAATTGTAATGTAATTGAAATTTGTATATATATAGTGAGAGCTCAAATTTATACTATTCAAAATTGTAATAAATATTTGTTTGAATAAAATATTCGTTTGAATTTAAATTCTGTGTTATTTATTTTATTCAGCAAATATTTATTTAATTATGTGAAAAATAAAATAGTATATTAACAAATACATTTAAATGAATATATATATATATATTTATTATCATCAAACAAAAATCATATATTCGCATATTCAACACGCACACCGCTTAAGCTCGACTGGACGTCAATCGCCAACCATCCCCAGACCTCCATGCGCCACCACGGCATCTCCAGTAGTCGTGCCTCCAATCGTCGCTCGATCCCTGGCCACGCGCGCGAACAATGCCCCCAAAACCCTAGATTGTGAACTACACCACCACCTCGCGTTGCCTCGTGCGCTTCCAAGTGCCGCACTGCCGCTCTCGTGCTCGCGGCTCCCGCAACATCGCGATTTGATTCGATCGCGATTTCATTGATTTGTTTTTTTATAAATTCGAACTGTTTTCGTTTTAGAGAGGAAGGGGAGAATATACGCGATTTTAAACTGGAGAGAGAGCGGCACAATCAGATGTATAGGGTGGCACCATGTACGGCTTGGGGTTATAGGGATTGACTTCGAATTTTATAATATTATTTGATTCAAAAATATCTCGTTTAAAGTAACTTAAAATCCCGAACTCCTATCAAGGCGTGTCGCCTGGCGTTCCTAATGTTATATCACTATTCCGAATGCAATGGAACAAGTCTCGAGCCCCAATTCGATCGTATGTGGAAGATAGTGTTTTGAATCCAATTATAATATTAAATTTCGATATTGATTTCAACGTGTTTCTATCCCGTACGACCAAATGGTGCATCTGATCGCTACAAAATTTGAAATCCGATAATAATACACTATTGCGGATATAATGGAACTGGTTTCGTCGAATTCCGAGACTGTGTCCCGGATTGCTATTTTTATGCGTCGATTAAATCGATGTTTTCAAAAATTGACGAAATCACTTGAAATTTCAGTTTTAGAAACTTGCTAACTCAATTTTAGTTCAAATAGAATTTATATACAGATTTGAAATCGTTTTGATTCGAATTCAACTCAATTTTCAAATTATTCACCATTCCCGTATTTCGATAAATCGCTATATTTGAAATTTAATTTCATTCTACAATTACAACCAAAATCTTCATATTCAAAATCAATTCATATTCCAAATCCAACATTTAAAACCATTAAAATATTCAAAATCAACAACGGGAAATCTATGTCATTACACCACTAATCTTGCTTTGTATCTCACATCGTCCATCACCTTGTATATCCATTTGCACCAAATAGCACGGTTTTCTTTAGGAAGTGGAACCAAATCCCAGGTTTGATTTTTCAACAACGATTACATCTCTTCCTCTATGGCACAAATCCACTTTGAGCTATCACTCGAATCCATGACGTCATTAAGGTCTATCGGCTCATCTTGGACTACATGAAGAGCGTAGCCCAAATTATCACAAAAGCTAACGTAGTTCCAATCACCATATGTATTAGGTGGCCTTATAGCACAACGACCAACCCGAGTTGCAATACATCACCCAAACTCCTTTTGGCTCCACTTTGAACCAAATCCTCTCTAGAATCGTGTACATCACCAACACTACTAGAGGAACCATATGGACTATGTGATGTAATATCAACCGCTTCCTCCATACAAGCATCTTCACCTACTATACTCTTTGAAAAAAAGGTGAGAATAACTTCCTTCTCCTTTGATTCACCATGAAAAAAATCCTGAACATCCAATGAGTGCTCATTCTCCTTGAACAAAACCGACTCATCAAAAGTAACATGACGTGAATTCATAACCTTCTTTGTTTTTTTCGGATTCCATATCTGATAGCCTTTTACACTGTCCGTATAGGCAAACAAGACCCCTTTGAAAGCTCTAGGCTCAAGCTTATCATTTACCGGATCATGCACATAAATCGAACTACCAAACACACAAAGATAACTTAAGTCAATGCTCTTTCCTTTCCAAACTTCCTCTGGAATTTTGTTATCAATGGCCGAGCATGAAATTCGATTAACAACATGTACCACGGTTGACAACGCTTCGGCCCAAAATCCCTTAGACAACCCGATGTCAATCTCAAGCATCAAGCTTTCTCAAGTAACGTACGGTTCATTCTCTCTGCAACTCCGTTCGATTGCGGATCTCTCGGTGTAGTAAAATGCATCCGAATACCATGATGTTTGCAAAACTCCAAGAATTCTCCGGAAACATACTCTCCGCCCTTATCAGACCTTAGAACCTTCAAAGACTTACCACTCTAATTCTCAACAAGAGCCCTCCAAACTTTGAATTTTGCAAATACCTCCGACTTGACCTTCATTACATACACCGAAACCTTTCGAGAAAAATCATCAATGAAAGAAATATAATAGCAAGCTCCCCTTAAAGAAGCTACCGGTGCCGATCCCCCAATATCCATATGAACATACTCAAGAACACTTCTTGAATCATGTTTTCCTTCACCGAATGATACTTTTGTTTGCTTCCCCATGACACATTCCTTGTAAAACTCAAGCTTCTTGAAACTCTCTTCATCAATTATCTCACTCTTCCGAAGAACATCCAAACTCCTTTTCAAGGCATGACCTAATTTCAAATGCCACAACCTAGTTGCATCCAAGCTACGAGTACTATCAACACCCACGCAAGTTCCACCTTCAATAGTCACTCCTTGAAACAAATAAATACCATGAGTCCTAGCACCCTTCATCACCACAAGCACACCCTTCGAAACCTGCAAACTATCACTCTCAATAGTGATCTTACAACCTAAAGAATCCACTTGCCCTAAGAAAATTAGAGACTTCCAAATTTCCAGAACATAGCGTACATTAGTGAGAGTACGAACCATTCCGTCAAACATCCGAATTTGCACGGAATCAATGCCCTTGACATACAAATAGCACCATTACCCATAATAATTGAATTTCCCTCTTTGTCATCATAAGAAGAAAAAATTCCTATCGACGTCATATGATAAGATGCCCTCGAATCGAGCACCCATTTGCTACCCGAAACATCTGATACTACCACCGTCAAAACATCTACTTCTCCATCACCAACTCCACACTCCACCACTACGGATGAAGATGGTACTTCCTTCTTGGCTTTCTCCTTGTCCAGACACTCATTCGTCCAATGACCAAGTTTCTTACAAATAAAGCACTTGCTATTTCTTTTTTTTGACTTTCTTCTCCAACCGGGCTTCCTTGATCTAGAATGCCCATGGTTCCCCTTCTTCACATTTTTCTCCTTCTCCACAAATAAACTTTGATCACCAGTAGCACCACTACTTCCATCACTGAACTCCTTCATTTGATCCCACAACTCCTCACTAAAAAGACCCGTTTTGACATCAAGAGTCAATGTATTCCGACTATAGGTCAAACTATTTGAGAAACCCGTAGAACGGTCTGGCAACGAACATAACAATATCATCGCCTTTTGCTCTTTCTTAATCTTCAAATCTACCGCCTTCATCTTTATTAGAAAATCATCAAAGACATTCAAGTGCGCTTTTAGCGAAGTACCCTCCTTCATCTTATATGTGAAGAACGTTCGCAATATCATCAAACGATTAGTTAGTGACTTCTTCATATATAATTCCCCCAACTTGTCTCATATAACTTTAGCGGTAGTCTTACCACTAATTTCGAAGATAACATTCTCCCCTATAGCAAGTTGAAGTGTAGTGAATGCCTGCTCTTCAATTTTCTCTCTCCCAACATCCGAGATGTCCGCCGGCAACAAATGTATATCAAACACTACCCGATGCATACGATTTTGCCTAAGAACCGCTTTCATCTTCCATTGCCACTTTTCGAAATCATTATCGTCATTCCGCTTGTCTATAACCAATTGAGATCCTGAAGTCGCATACGATCCACGTACATCCAATGCTACACTACTTGGACCAACTATTAAGAGACTACCCGAGGTATTAACCAATTTTGGCATTTCCATAGACACCTACCAACATCGAAAGCACTTGTAACGACCTAAAAATTTATCACTTTGAAAATTAATATTAATTTTTATATATTCAAATATAAATTTTTTTAACACAAATTATAATGTTTTGAACAATAATTAATGATGGTAAACATGTTTTAAAATTATATTTACAAATATAGATATTTGGGTTTTCCGTTAGAAAAACGACGAAAATCGGTTTTTGGTAGAATTGAGATTTTCTCAATATTAGATGATACGAAATTGGATACATACATTTATTTCTCCATTGAAGAAAGAATATGTAATAAAAAAATTTATTTTATTTCTGGAAACAAAATGCCTTTATGGCATCATCAAGGATGTCATCACTTTTATATATTTTCTGGAATTTAAATTAAGTTTAAATATTTAAATAATTATTTTAAACGATAAATAATCCATTTTAATTATTATATAGTGATAATAATTGATTTATAATAGTTTTATAAATGTATAAACTTGTTTTATAAAGATATGCAAATTTTGTCGCACTTTGGCAGTTTAATGGCAGAATTTTGCAAGACTTGTCTGAATATTGATTTATATGGTTTAATAATTCAAATGAGCATGTTTTAATTATTTTAAGATGATAAGAAATATATTTTCAAGATTTTTTTACTGATATATATAGTTTAACGGAGAAGTAAAAATATGACCGGAAATCGGATTTTGGATTCACAACGGCTTAACGAACGAATATTGTTTAAAGTCATTGTAACCTTGCTTTTGTGTCTTTTACACATGTATACATGAATATGTACATGCAAATACACATACATACATATATATATACATATATATACATCATATACATATACACCTAAAATATCTGAGATATTTTACATTACTTCATCCTTAAGCTAAGAAAAACAAACCACTCATCAAACATCACCTCCGTCACCTCTTCATCACCATGATAAGAAGGAGGCAATGGCACATTGAGGGGAGTGGGGTGTGATGTGTGCATGATGGAGGGGGAGGTAGATTTGGGGAAGGCTTCGCATGGTGAGAAAGTGCATAAATACACATGCATACCCTCTCTTATTCATAAATTCACTTCTTTTCTTATGCTTCTTCTTCTTTCTTCTTGAGCTCTCTTATAGCTCTTATTTAATGACTTCCGTGCCTTGAAAAATATGAGGAAGTTATGATAAAATAGTATGTGTATATATATACATATATATACATATACAATATCCATACACCTCAAAAACAAGTTCATTCTCCTCCTCTACCCATCATAAAACCATGGCCACCCCCTACAACCATGCTTGGCCGAGCAAGCCACCTCGCAAGGTCATGCCCGAGCATTCAAGGAAGGAAGGAGGGAGTTCAAGAAGCTCTAGAGTGAAGATAGTGGAGAGAAATGCTACCAGAATATCGCTAGAATAATTTCAAGGAGCTACGGGGAGGAGAGGATACGATAGTGAGTACTTAATTTACGTACACCTTAAAATGTTTAGAAAATAATGGTATGCATGTTTAATTAGAAAATTAATATGCTTGGATGATTAATATGTTTGAATATTAGTTGATTATATGATTGATAACTTGGTTATGATAAATATAACAAATAATGAAAAAAAAAATCATATTTATCAAAATGAAATGGTTAACTAATTAACCATAATTAATTCATGAAAAATAAATCCATATTAATATGTATATGGAGTTTATTAAGCCTCTTTATAGCTTTGAATTTAAAGAGAAAAGTTATGGATGGTTTAAATTAGAAAAGATATCACTTTGAAATTTATTTAAAAAGAGGAGTTTTAATTTATTTAGAAAAAATAAATTACAATGTTTGATTTGGAAAATGAGAATTTGAAAAGTTGAAATTTCATATAAGACATCATATGAGAATTTTATAATGGATTTTCAAATAAAAAGATGGTAAAATGAATATTATAATAATATAATAGTATTATATGGAATAAAAGTGAACACGAGTTTTAATATGAAAAATATTGTCAAAAAATAGTTTAAAATAATTTATTATAATTTCAAAATAGTTTAAAAGTGTTTCAGACAAGTTTTATAAAATTTGACTAAAGTGGTAAAAATAAACCATCATGTTTCGACAGTTCGCGATTTCGCGACCTAAAAAGTTAAATGAATGTGTAGGGTAGATTATAAGTCAGAATTCTTTGAAATAAGAATTTTTCCAGGCCATTGGGGTTATAGTTTTAAAATGAAAAAGAAAAATTGAGATTTTATTTGGTAGAGTTTGAGATATATCCAAATCAAGTTTTCAAAAACATCGCGTTTTGGCAGTTCGAAAACAAAAGTGGTAAATTCTTTAAAAATGGATATTTTTAATCTTTAAAAATATGAAATAAAATTCGTAAATATGTTAAAACGTTTTAAAAGGGATTTAAGTTATAAAAATCGACTTATATGAAATGGAAAAGGTGGTTTGATAAAAGAAGCTTTAAAATACCATTCACATCGATTTTTACGACGGTTTTGGTAACTTTTGAAAATCAGAGTTTTAGCTTAATTATTCTTCCCTAATTTTTATAATAATCTTTTCAAATGAATAATTACCTATTTTGAAGGTGATTTGGGAGTTATGTAATTATTTTGAAGGAGTTTAAAATAAATGGTTAAAATGAAATTGTCTTCAAAACTTGGGTTTTTCTTTTCAAATCTTTTGTGAATGTTCTTCAAATAATTAGTCAAGCATTCTAAAGGCAATTAAGAAGTTTGAAAAATATCAAGGTTAGAATTGATCAAATAACATGATCACCTTATTGGTGACAGAGAGGTAGTCTGTAGGCTTGAGTTTGGAAAACTAGTTTCCTACTCTTCCTAGCTATCCGGACTAGCCCGACGGTAGGGATAGCTAATTTGATTTAATCAGACCGCATCTTCCTAAGATAAGAGAAAATGAGATTTGGAGTTTTCCAATGGATAAACAAGATTTTAAAAATCAATAAAGATTTTGGAAGCATAGAAAACATTCTTGTTAAACTCTGTGTTAAATTCCGAGGAGAGAACTCATACTACCCGTGTGAATTTAAAAGGTGATTTCACCGTTATTCCACGAATAGTACGGGTTGAATATAGAAATTAGTATTGAGTATAATTAGTATAATTTCTATTGATTCCTTTTTACTCATTACTAACTGGTTTGGTTTTGCAGTAAACGATGTCTTAAATAACATTGTTTTTGACCCATTAAAGATATGTTTTGAAAATGTGAAATCTTCATTAAGATTTGAATTATACTAATAATATAATATGGAAATATTTTTTCTAAGTAATTAAAGAAAATGATTTGGTATTTTCAAAAATGAAAAGGGGTTTTAATTTACCAAAGGATTTGATAAAAGAGACTTAATGACTCCATATACTCTTGAAAAGATAAAAGAATATATCTCTGAAAGATATTTTATTTGATAAAAAGATAAATTGATTGGATGTTGTTTTATAATCACCTATATACTTGACATCTTTTTATTGTTGATTGGTCCGAAGAGACCAGGATCTGATTGGGATGATTCCTATCGAAAACTACTTTGAACCAACATATGCATTCGAAAATGAAGACACGTTGAAGACGATGATTTTTGAAGACGGAGACCTTCATGATGTAGGGCTGCTTGCCACTAACCTCTACGGTAATTTTCATATTATATGTATGGTGGTAGTAGTGCCTTCATTCTGAAAATCTTCGATTTGCAAGGAATGCTTGCTACTAATCCTAGGGTTGATTCCCAAACAAGATTGAGTAGAAGGAGTGTCTTCGGTTTGTCCTTCACCTGGACAACTTGTATGGATGAATGTTTGACATTGCATTTCTGAGACCATGTACATTGGTTTTTACAGACTTACATCTATTTGATGATGTACAAGGTAACCCCTCTTATACTTAACACCCTTCCCTGAGACGTATGAACTCGGGGGTTGTACTTTTGTGAAAATCAATAGTGTGTTGTTAGAAATGGCAACGTGGCATTCTAAGTGGAATTGGCTTTATGGAAAGCTAAGTGTAACAACCCAGAGTTTTATAACAGTTAATTGTCGTCAAAATGACGGTTAGATTGTTTGTTAATTTTTATGGGAATTTTAACCGATTGAAATTCTTTTAAAAATTTGGAGAATGATATGTGGACTTTATAAATATTTGTATTGGGCCACATTTTCATTTTTTTATATTTTGCCATGATAATCATCTTAGGCAAACCGTTCCCTTCTTTTATAATATTCAGCTCGTTCCCCTTTTTCTTCATTTTTCACAACGCTAAAGAAATTGAACGAAAGAAAAACAAATGGCGGCCTAGTCTCAAATTAGGGCATGCTCGTCTCGTTCGTTCCTCTTCAAATTGGGGCTTCATGAAATGTCGATCACTTGCGCTCGTTTGTGGCTGCTCCTCGATTGATCGAGTTCGACTTCGCCTTCTCGACCGAATGAAGGTGAGTATTATACTCACATCTAATTCCAAGTTACTGCTTTTATTCGATTCCAATTTGTTAATTTCGTGTTTGACCGAGGGTTGCTTGACTTCGTCTCGGTCATTCGACTTTGTTACGATGTTGATGAGTTTATTTGACTTGGTCAGATTCTTGTTGTCTTCAGCATTAACTTGAATTTTGTTTTCCTCTGTGACTTCGGCATTGCCACTGCTAGTTTGAAATTCCCTCTGTCTTTGTTCGAAACTGCTATGACTTAATTTGCTTTAGATATACAGGTGTGATCTGTTTGCAATGTTGTTTCATTTGTATTTGATGTTGAGACCTTCACTTGTATTAAGTTGCTTCAAGTCAGTGAGTTACATTTGTGGTCTGCACTTCTTATGTTCATGTGGTACGTTGTAGACTTGAGTCTTGTGATCTTCATTGCATATTGAACCTGTTCACTGTTTCCATGTTGTACCAGTTTTGTTGCATTCATTGCTGGTTTCAATTGCATTGTGTTGTTATTTCAAATTGTTACTTGATACTCACGTTCCCAATTCGTGACTTGGTCAATTTACTTGGCCACCATAGTTCGAATTTGAACTGTTCGGATGTTGATTTCGATCTCTGTTTCCATTGACTTTACTGTGATGATGATTTCATTTCGACTTCGGTCATACCTTGCTTGACTTTGTTTTGTTGTTCCATGGCTTTTGCATGGTTATTATGTAGCACACTCGACTTTGGCATTGGCTTTGTGTTTGTTGTACATATGAACTTGTAAGTCGTACACGGAGTATTGCTTCGAGTTGTACACTTGAGTCTGTACTTGTGATATCCATCTGGAGTTTGCTGCCTGATCTGATTTATCTTGTGTTGCTTCACTATTATTTTGAACTGCAGCTGTTTAAATTCAAATATTTTGTTTTGGAAAAGCAATATATTTTATTCATGTGCACTGATGCACTTTATTTTCAATAGCACTAAGTCAATCCTCATGTGCACTGCGATCACTTTGATGCAGTTTCACGTTGTCTTCGGGTTCTGTCCTCTGTTCCTCGAGGCATGTAGTTTACGGGTGTATTTGTATTTGCTGTTTCATGTACATGTATACATGTTGTGGTTGTGCAGTTGTAGTTGAACTGTGTTGTACTACTACCTTTGTTCTTGAATCTGATACATTGCATTGATGCTTTGTATTCATTTGCATTTAGTCACTGTGCTTCACTGGTGACATTATTTTCAAGTGAGGCTGCTCTGCGTCTTTTTCTATTGTGTGTTGTGGTGCCATATCCTTGGTGCTCTCACCTTCAGTTGCTGTCTTCATGTAGTTGCACCACTGTTGTCATCTTCTCTTGTCATTTTGGAATTTGAATTGTTTGTGAGTTTGTTGACTTGTGGTTGACTGATGCATTTTATTTCCCTATGCACTGAGTCAATTCTCATGTGCACTGATGCATTCATTTTCGTTTGCACTGTGATGGATCATCTCGGCTGTGACTTGGTCTTTGATGATTTCATTTGCATCGCGTTGTTTGGCCTGGCCATTCTTTGTTTTAGATCTGTGCATATCTTCTTGTTTGCTTGGAGTCTCTGTTCGACCATATTGATAGTATTTGGTCTGGACATTGTTGTATTGTGATTTGTACATTGATTTGTACATTGAGTTGAATCCAGTCTCAAAGACTCGGGTTTGATCTTGTACACGGTTGTGAACTTTCAGTGTGCATTTGTGTGCACTTTGTTCATTTTGATGTGAGTTAGTACCAGTTGTTTTTGGTTCATTTATATTGACCTTTGCGGTTTTGACTTACTGTAGTGGCGAGGCAGTGCACGCGTGCGTGTACTGCAGCCACACAGACGTTTGACTTGATTGATCATTTTGAGATTGTCTAATTATCTATTTGATAATTAGATTCTGAGTTTCTAATTATTTATTTAATAATTGGATTTTGTTGTTAATTGCTGTTTAGGCAATTCTGTGGTTTTCATATTATCTTCATTGATAATCTTTTTATTTATCCTTGTCGGTGATTTGGATTTGCTGATTTGTTATTTAACACTAGTTAGTGTTATATCTGCCGTTATCCGGTTCTCTTATCGAGAAGTTGGATATACGAGATTTCGGTGACTGTCGTCTATTTGATATTTGATTATTATTGCTTCTGTGCATTAATAACTGAGTTTGAATTAGACTGACCCGTGTATTATTTTCTTTTGAATTTAATACTCGGGTCAGACCCGAGTTATTTCAGGTTGTAGATATCTTGCTTTGGGTTGCTGTTTGAGCTATGAAGACTTTTCACATCTTTTGGAGTAGTGGTGTCATAGTATAGGTTGATATGTATTCATGTATATTAGTTGATAATGTACTTGTATATATAACTTCCAGAGTCGACAGTTGTAGTTGTATCATATGTATCGTGTCAAATGTATTGTAACTGACATCAGTTATATATATATATATATATGAGACTTTTGTTATCTGTGTTCCGCATTTTATTATCTGTGTTATTATTATATATATTGTCCTAAACTATTACGAACCATCGTAGTTCGTTCTATACTGGAATTGGGTATGTCGATGGGAGTAAACAAATAAGAGATGAAAAATGGAAAATATATACCACTCCTATCGAGGTAACCAATACTAGTGTAAGGCCAACTATGGAGGGCCGCTCCTATCCAGCCTTATTCTTCGTAATAACGGACAATATTTCGTTTAATACTCTTTGTTATTGTGAGCATAGAGGTGGGGCATTACAGTTGGTATCAGAGCTTGGGGTTTATGGACATAATATAAAACATAACTTAGATGGAACATGTGTTACAACTATTGGTCGATGTTTTATTTGTGCTTTGAGCACTGTTTAAGATCTCGTTCATCTCGTCCGAGATCTCGCTCGAGATCTCATTTTCGAACTTGAGCGAGACGAGATTTAGCGAAACGAGACATTAATTTTTTTAAATATATTACTTGACGCTCATCTCATCCAAGATAGTGAAATTTGTGATGAGATCTCAATAGAAGTTCCCATAGAAAGTATGTTTTTTCACTTACATTTTTTTTTACTTCTTATGTGAGAGCACAATAAATTGCACTCTAATGACTTTTTACTTACACTCTAATTCTTCTTTTATCGTTTGATGAATGAGCAAAAAAAACTTATTATTTATTTTTTAACTTTTAATATTCAGATGATTAGAGAATTATTTAGTTAATACCAAATCAATCATTTTATCACTCTGATCTAAAATGTAAAACTAATATTATCATTTTATATAAATTATGTATGTTAAAAACTTTTATATATATAGATAACAGTTATTACAATAATCTTAAAAATATCAGATTTAGACTTAAGTTACTCCGAGATTGTCCCGAGATGGACTTTAAATTCCGAGATGTCAATCCGAGATGTACACCCGAGATACACTCATCTCACCCGAGATCTCGTCCGATACGAGATAATGTGTGTAAAATTTCCGAGACGAAACGCGACCGAAATCCGAGATTTAAAACCTTGGCTTTGAGTCACAACTAAAGTTTTGAAATTATGATGAAATTTTTAAATACCTTTATTTAAAAATAAAAGTGAAAATGTGTTTTGTTGATTGAATAATTTGTGTTCTGTTTATCAGAGTGCGCAGCGGAAACAGTGAGACTGTCTTCGCTGAATACAGCTGATAATCTTTTTGATTTAAAAATCAAAATATGAAATTGAAATAAATTTCATTTGTTGTTTACATAGCTGTGTTTATTTTGTTTCTTCGAAAATTTCGAATCAGATTTGAGGATTCGAAGCGATTGCAGTTATGTGATTTGGTTGAGATTTTGCTGGTTTTCTTTTATGCTAATCATATATTGATTAGATTTTGCTGTTTTGAATTATCTTCATTGAAGATACATTCGAATGATTTCTTTGTTCATTTTGTAGTACGTGCAAAATTTGAGTTGCACGTTACTGCATTTATTTAACGTTGAACCGATGTTTGGTTTGAACGTATTTTATTGCCGTTATTTTTATAACGGGATTTTTACACCGATGTTAAGTTTTTGAAGCACGGTGTTTTGTTGGCATTTTAATGAATGAAATTCACTGGTATTATATTTCGATGTGAATTATTTTGATGGGATTTTGACGTTTAAAAATTACTGTCGCTTTGGCTTCAGTAACCGTCAAATTTTAAAAAGTGGATTTTCAAGCGGTTATTCCACAATGCTGATTTTGAGATCCGATTTTACGGTGTTTTGGGAAGTGCGATTTCCTTTTCGAGATTGCTACTGATGTTGTTGCTTTAATCACGTGACTGGAAAATCGTTTTAAAATGAAAATTGTTTTATAAATTTTTTCAGTTTGCGCTTTCAAAAGAATGAGGAAGCGATTTAAACGTTTCAGCAAAATCGAGGACTATGACCCCTTTCTTTTACTGTTTCGCTTAACTCCGGACTTGTCCAGTTGAGAATGTGAATTGTTATTTTTATAAAATAAATAAAATTGTTTTTAGGAATTTTATAGTTTGCGCTTTCAAAAGAATGAGGAAGCGATTTAAACGTTTCAGCAAAATCGAGGACTATGACCCCTTTCTTTTACTGATTCGCTTAATTCCGGACTTGTCTGTTTGAGAATGTAAAATGTATTTTTACAAAATCCACAATTTTGCACTTTCAAGGAAATGATGAAGAGAATCAAACGATTTAGTAAAACACGTGGTATGGGACATGTGCGTTTGCTATTTCGATTAATTCCGGACTCGTTAATTGAGATATTTGCTGTTTTGATGATTCTGATGATTTTGTGTGCTTTCGAGCCACTATGTTGGACCTTCGATCATTTGTTGGGCTTTCGGGCCACTCTGATGGACCTTCGGGTCAAATACCAGTACTAGACCTTCGGGTCACTCTGCGGACCTTCGGGTCATATGATGGGCGCCAAAATTATGTTGAGTACTTGGTAGGCTTCGGCCATTTGTTGATGCACGTGCGGCGAACTAAAAACTCGCCATGCCATCTGATGGGATCGATCCAACCTTTTATGTTGATTTTCTAGAGTATCTTAATTGATTTCTAGATATTTGTTGTTTCTAATTATCTGCAGGTAATTAGATATCTGATGTTATGAGATTTAATTGTCGTATCGATAATTAAATATTTGCTGTAATGAGATTTAATTGTCGTATCGATAATTAAATAATTGTTGATTTGTTGTTTCTGATTATCGTTTTTGATAATCGGATATTTGTTGTTTCTGATTATCGCTTGTGATAATTAGATATTTGAGATTTGATTATCATTTTTGATAATTAGATATTTGTTGATTTGAGATTTCTGATTATCATTTTTGATAATTAAATATTTGTTGATTTGAGAGATTTGATTATCATTTTTGATAATTAGATATTTGTTGATTTGAGATTTCTGATTATCGTTTTTGATAATTAAATATTCGTTGATTTGAGAATTCTGATTATCGTTTTTGATAATCGGATATTTGCTTTTTCTGATTATCGTTTTTGATAATTAGACATTTGTTGATTTGAGAATTCTGATTATCGTTTTTGATAATCGGATATTTGTTGTTTTCTGATTATCGTTTTTGATAATTAGATATTTGTTGATTTGAGATTTCTGGTTATCGTTTTTGATAATTAGATAATTGTTGATTTGAAATTTCTGATTATTGTTTTTGATAATCGGATATTTGTTGTTTTCTGATTATCGTTTTTGATAATTAGATATTTGCTGATTTGAGATTTCTGATTGTTATTTTGTTAATTAGATTATTTGATGTTTTCGAATTATCATTTTTGATAATCAGATATTTGCTAGTTTTGATGGTTATGAGATTTTCTAGTCTCTAATTGATTCTAGATTATGTTGATTATATTGAATTGCTAATTTCTAACTATCTCTGTTGGTAGTTAGAGTTTGCTGATTACGAATTTCGTGTTTCCTAGTTGTTTGTTGGATAACTGGATAATTGTTGTTTTGCGATTTATGATTTGTGTTTTCTAATTATCTTACTGATAATTAGATTTTGTTGTTTTCTAATTATCGTATCGATAATTAGATATTGATGTTTTATGATTTTCTGTATTTTAATTATCTTGTTGATAATTGAATATTGCTGATAATTGTGTTTATCCAGTTTAGCTGTTTTCTAATTATCTATTGATAATTAGATTTTGTTAAGAATTTGTGAATTTCTTTTATGAGGTTAAAAGAATTCTTTGGTGCTTGTGTTCTCGATCTTTATTTTTCTAGCTCAACCAGTTTATGTTAGAAAAATAATGGTTATAGACAACTTTAATTATGAAAATTGCGGGGACGCAATTTTTATAAGAAGGGGAGTCTGTAACAACCCAAAGTTTTATAACAGTTAATTGTCGTCAAAATGACGGTTAGATTGTTTGTTAATTTTTATGGGAATTTTAACCGATTGAAATTCTTTTGAAAATTTGGAGAATGATATGTGGACTTTATAAATATTTGTATTGGGCCACATTTTCATTTTTTTATATTTTGCCATGATAATCATCTTAGGCAAACCGTTCCCTTCTTTTATAATATTCAGCCCGTTCCCCTTTTTCTTCATTTTTCACAACCCTAAAGAAATTGAACGAAAGAAAAACAAATGGCGGCCTAGTCTCAAATTAGGGCATGCTCGTCTCGTTCGTTCCTCTTCAAATTGGGGCTTCATGAAATGTCGATCACTTGCGCTCGTTTGTGGCTGCTCCTCGATTGATCGAGTTCGACTTCGCCTTCTCGACCGAATGAAGGTGAGTATTATACTCACATCTAATTCCAAGTTACTGCTTTTATTCGATTCCAATTTGTTAATTTCGTGTTTGACCGAGGGTTGCTTGACTTCGTCTCTGTCATTCGACTTTGTTACGATGTTGATGAGTTTATTTGACTTGGTCAGATTCTTGTTGTCTTCAGCATTAACTTGAATTTTGTTTTCCTCTGTGACTTCGGCATTGCCACTGCTAGTTTGAAATTCCCTCTGTCTTTGTTCGAAACTGCTATGACTTAATTTGCTTTAGATATACAGGTGTGATCTGTTTGCAATGTTGTTTCATTTGTATTTGATGTTGAGACCTTCACTTGTATTAAGTTGCTTCAAGTCAGTGAGTTACATTTGTGGTCTGCACTTCTTATGTTCATGTGGTACGTTTTAGACTTGAGTCTTGTGATCTTCATTGCATATTGAACCTGTTCACTGTTTCCATGTTGTACCAGTTTTGTTGCATTCATTGCTGGTTTCAATTGCATTGTGTTGTTATTTCAAATTGTTACTTGATACTCACGTTCCCAATTCGTGACTTGGTCAATTTACTTGGCCACCATAGTTCGAATTTGAACTGTTCGGATGTTGATTTCGATCTCTGTTTCCATTGACTTTACTATGATGATGATTTCATTTCGACTTCGGTCATACCTTGCTTGACTTTGTTTTGTTGTTCCATGGCTTTTGCATGGTTATTATGTAGCACACTCGACTTTGGCATTGGCTTTGTGTTTGTTGTACATATGAACTTGTAAGTCGTACACTGAGTATTGCTTCGAGTTGTACACTTGAGTCTGTACTTGTGATATCCATCTGGAGTTTGCTGCCTGATCTGATTTATCTTGTGTTGCTTCACTTTTATTTTGTACTGCAGCTGTTTAAATTCAAATATTTTGTTTTGGAAAAGCAATATATTTTATTCATGTGCACTGATGCACTTTATTTTCAATAGCACTGAGTCAATCCTCATGTGCACTGCGATCACTTTGATGCAGTTTCACGTTGTCTTCGGGTTCTGTCCTCTGTTCCTCGAGGCATGTGTTTACGGGTGTATTTGTATTTGCTGTTTCATGTACATGTATACATGTTGTGGTTGTGCAGTTGTAGTTGAACTGTGTTGTACTACTACCTTTGTTCTCGAATCTGATACATTGCATTGATGCTTTGTATTCATTTGCATTTGGTCACTGTGCTTCACTGGTGACATTATTTTCAAGTGAGGCTGCTCTGCGTCTTTTTCTGTTGTGTGTTGTGGTGCCATATCCTTGGTGCTCTCACCTTCAGTTGCTGTCTTCGTGTAGTTGCACCACTGTTGTCATCTTCTCTTGTCATTTTGGAATTTGAATTGTTTGTGAGTTTGTTGACTTGTGGTTGACTGATGCATTTTATTTCCCTATGCACTGAGTCAATTCTCATGTGCACTGATGCATTCATTTTCGTTTGCACTGTGATGGATCATCTCGGCTGTGACTTGGTCTTTGATGATTTCATTTGCATCGCGTTGTTTGGCCTGGCCATTCTTTGTTTTAGATCTGTGCATATCTTCTTGTTTGCTTGGAGTCTCTGTTCGACCATATTGATAGTATTTGGTCTGGACATTGTTGTATTGTGATTTGTACATTGATTTGTACATTGAGTTGAATCCAGTCTCAAAGACTCGGGTTTGATCTTGTACACGGTTGTGAACTTTCAGTGTGCATTTGTGTGCACTTTGTTCATTTTGATGTGAGTTAGTACCAGTTGTTTTTGGTTCATTTATATTGACCTTTGCGGTTTTGACTTACTGTAGTGGCGAGGCAGTGCACGCGTGCGTGTACTGCAGCCACACAGACGTTTGACTTGATTGATCATTTTGAGATTGTCTAATTATCTATTTGATAATTAGATTCTGAGTTTCTAATTATTTATTTAATAATTGGATTTTGTTGTTAATTGCTGTTTAGGCAATTCTGTGGTTTTCATATTATCTTCATTGATAATCTTTTTATTTATCCTTGTCGGTGATTTGGATTTGCTGATTTGTTATTTAACACTAGTTAGTGTTATATCTGTCGTTATCCGGTTCTCTTATCGAGAAGTTGGATATACGAGATTTCGGTGACTGTCGTCTATTTGATATTTGATTATTATTGCTTCTGTGCATTAATAACTGAGTTTGAGTTAGACTGACCCGTGTATTATTTTCTTTTGAATTTAATACTCGGGCCAGACTCAAGTTATTTCAGGTTGTAGATATCTTGCTTTGGGTTGCTGTTTGAGCTATGAAGACTTTTCACATCTTTTGGACTAGTCGTGTCATAGTATAGGTTGATATGTATTCATGTATATTAGTTGATATTGTACTTGTATATATAACTTCCAGAGTCGACAGTTGTAGTTGTATCATATGTATCGTGTCAAATGTATTGTAACTAACATCAGTTATATATATATATGAGACTTTTGTTATCTGTGTTTTATTATCTGTGTTATTATTATATATATTGTCCTAAACTATTACGAACCATCGTAGTTCGTTCTATACTGGAATTGGGTATGTCGAAGGGAGTAAACAAATAAGAGATGAAAAATGGAAAATATATACCACTCCTATCGAGGTAACCAATACTAGTATAAGGCCAACTACGGAGGGCCGCTCCTACCCAGCCTTATTCTTCGTAATAACGGACAGTATTTCGTTTAATACTCTTTGTTATTGTGAGCATAGAGGTGGGGCGTTACACTAAGCGTGGCTTTGTGGAAAATAGAGCATAGCCTCATGAGCCTCACATCCCGGAGATGATGAGGTAATTATGTGGTCTGCATGACATATTTCAGGTTATCGGTTTATTGTGGATGGAGAAGTCTAGTATCTAGACCCTCAATGGTTTAAATGGACAGGTATTGGAGGCTCGACTGAGACAGAGCAAAGCCGTCGAGATACTTTGTTCCATAGTGTAACAATGTAGTATGGAGGCTTGCTTGAGACAAGTGAATAGTCACCGGGGACTAGGATTGTTATGCGTGGATTCTGCATCGGAAGAAATGGCCACTAGTTCCCTATCATATTGGAAATCCAATTCCAATACGAGCTTTAAGGTTTTGGTTGTATTCCCAAAATAGCTGTAATGCCTTGCAAACATTTCATCTACCCCTTAGTATCATATACACCGTTATTTGGGTATTGATACCTACCTTCTTTATATATTTGTTTAGAAAGTGTTTTCAAACCAATGTCATTAGAGATAATATCAAAATGTTTTGTATCATAAGGTAAAAACCCGTTCATGTTTATGTGCGGTGTGGTCTTACGAGATACCTTTTTTTTCAAAAGTTTTGTTTGACATCGATATGGTATATGACACCATCATATATATTTATAATTTGCGTTTCTCACGCTGGTTTGTCAAGCCTGATCCGAGTATTATTAACACTCGGGTCAGATCCGAGTAGTTTTAGGATTAGTTGAAGACACTTGGAGTTTCTAGAGGAGAGATGAAGATCTTCGTCAACGTATGGACGTAGATTACTTTTCCACCGTGTTTGTTGTTTTTCAGCAATTGTAAGGACATGTATTTATAACTGTCCAGGCTGAGCTTAGGTAGACTTTAATATATATTTTCAAATTTTCCACTGTAAAGATTATTGATATTATAAATTATTCTATTCATGCGAGATTATGATTTATCTTTATTTTCTTTTACCCTTAACTTCAACGCGTCAGATGTCTTGCAAAACCCCTCAGACGTCTTGCTCCGTAAATCCACTATGCATGCTACAGGTGCCCAAACGTCCGACCTTCCCTATCTGACGTCCGAAACAACTCTTGGGCTGCTGAACACCCATTTCCAAACGTCTTGCAAGACCTACCAAATGTCTGGCACATCTCATAGGTTGCAGAAAATGATTCGTTCTCAGACATCTGGCAAGACCTCCCATACGTTTGGCACATCTCACAGGTTACAGTTAACCTGTTGCCATACAACATTCACACCATCGGATCATCATTCCTTCGTTTCTATTAACTGTTTTTATGCTTTATAGAAGTAAATAATGGTAGATCGATGCAATCAAATGATAGGAAATTTGTGTTCGATTGTGGTTTTTTTTACTTTTGATTTTTTGCTTCTGACATTTCGAAAGGTTTTTTTTTGGAATGGTATGGAAATGTAAAAGAAAGTTAGAAGGATATTGTAAAGGAATTAGCTATAAAGGGTAATCTATTTTCAAAATTCAAAGAAATGTTGGAAATTTTCAAAATAATTTTGGGTTTGGGTTTATTTTTGAAGAGGGAAAAAGTGGAAGGAGAAGGAAGAAGAAGGAAGAAGAGGGGATGAATAGTCCCACATCTTGGAATTCAAGGTAATATATTGATTTATATATGGATTTCTCAAAGGAAGGTTGGGCCCTTTGGGCACCCAAAGCTTTGCTTTGATGTGAGGAGGGAAGTTATGCATCAACACCACACACGCGCGTCGCCGCCGTCGTACGTCCGACCGATCGGGGCGGGTTCGGGTCTTAAATGACAAATTAATTTTAGTTAACGGGCCGGATCAAGAATTTGAACGGACAGATTTTTGGCGGGTCATTTAAATGAAAGGACGTGACCGTTTAGTAACTGTTTTAAAAGGCACGACCGTTTGTAACGGTTTCTGACTGTTGGAAAGGATGCAACGCTTGACGAATGAACACTTTCTCTTCTACTATAAATAGTGACGCCCATGAACCATTAAAAAATAAAAGACTCTTTTCTTTGGGCCTTCTTCTTCTTCCTCCAGATCCGCGACATCCAGAAAGTGTTGCAGAACACTGCCTTCTCACCACAGTTTGTGACGCCTGTAAGGTGTTACAAACGCAGAAACGTTGCAGATCAATTCTCTTCTTCTTCTTCATTCTATTCTTTTCTAGATTGCATCATCAAAGATCAAATTTGAGTGTTCTTGGTCGGATCAAAATCGTACAACTTTTGAATCCGATTACGATGTTTCAAAGCTTCATTGAATCCTGAAGTCGATAGTTCGATAACCCGTTTGTACCTGTTGGGTTGAACTATTGTCTAAAAGAATCTACGCAGTAGATCCTTGAAGTCAGAAGTACAGCCGTTATCATCTTCATCATTCTCGAATCATCGACAGAATTATCCAACAAGAAAAATGACCACCACGTGTAGTTTTTCCATATATGACGCATCCAACACCAACATACGAATTTTTTATAGTTTAGTTCCATAGAAACAGGGAAAGGATAAACACGTTCGCACACGCGCGCGCGTACACATACATAAATACTTACATACATGTCTGTGTATGGTTCCACTACATCCATCTCGGCTACAATCATATTCGATAAACCCCTCTTAGTTTTTCAGTCTACCGTTTGAAATCAAACTTGTAGATATGTTTTACATAACTCAAGGTCATTTTACAAAATTTGGTTTAATTTGAACAATCCTAATATGTTCAATATCTTTATTCAAATCAACGGTTAAAAAGTGTTTTAGCAGATAATATTTGACTTGACATTTGTTAGGAATTTCGTAGTGATGTTATTTTTTTGGATATCGTATTCACAGTGTAGATTGAACATCTTTAAAATTTCATTTTATTTGGAATATTGTATCACCAAAACTATAGAATTATAGAATGAGGTGTAGCATATCCTTAACAGTTAATTCCTAAGAATTGAGCCCAAAACTGAAAAGGGAAAAGAAATAGTACACAAACACAGTACACAAAAGCAACTGCATTTTAAGTTGGAGTGATTGTTATCAACCTTCAACCTTCACTCCAATCCCAGTGGATACAAATGACCAGAATAGGTGGTCTTATATTTCACATGCATTGCTAAAAAACCAAGCATATTTGATTAATTATAAGTTTATCGAATCTTTACACTGTGTTCAATGCTCCTTTGGGTAATATTCAAAATCAAAAGTCTGACTTCAGAAGGTGCTTTTGTTTACCGAATTTGCATTATAACAAAGACAAGTTTTAACACATGCCTAATTGTCATGTTGATATAACCATGTAACGTAAATACAACAAAACCAGGAATACACACTTAAGAATTGCATATATATACATAAATAAAACAATGATAAAGGATGTATATATACCAGTACCCTATATTATCAAAATTTAAGACCTTTTAAATTAATTTTGAATATCAAATTGCATAAAACAATTAACCTGAAAATAGCAGGTCTGCTCATTGGTATAGAAAACACAACTTATTCAAAATGGACTTTTTAAAGTAGTAAGAACAAAGTCTATTTCTAAAGGGATTCAGAATATAGTCTGATAAATTTTAGCGTAAATGTAAAACTAATATTCAATGAACTTATCAAACATTCATTAAACATGAACTACTTGTACCCCGCTTGCAAGAAATATTATTATTTTCTAATGGAAATGGCCATTCTTGTCTTTCAAACGTGAACGCTTTACTTTAGCCTAAGGACAACTTCAACTTCTCCCAACAAATTATACATAATTATTCCGACATAAGTTGAATGCATGTTGTGAAATATTATTTTATTTGCTTCTTTGTTGGCTCCATTATCATTTGTGGTTGCCCAATAATTTTATTTTTTGGGCGAGAAGGATTAATGACCAAAGATATTATAATATCTGTACGGGTAGAAACAAAGTAATATGCACACCTTGGATTTAAATATAATGATGGCAGTATTACCTTATCCTTTAGATAATAATTTAATTGGCAAAAGTAAATGCCATTTATAATTAAAACTTGTCAAAGCTCTTAAACAGTCATCCTAAAGTACGGCTTTTAATAAATTTCATTAAAATGGACATGCAAAGAAGGGTAGGTGATCTACATGTCTTGTCAAAAATATGACACGAAGTCAACTGTTATTTATCATGTATATTAGCGTTAACTTTCATGTATAATTTATTTAAGTAGAGATGAAATACCTATTTGTTAATGCTGTAGATTCAGGCATGCAGCCTGTAATAATTTGTTTCCATGTAAAACGAATGTAGTTGTAGTCACAATTGACATGTGGAGAATGTAAACTGGCCTCCTTACTTATTTATTTGTATGTTTGTTCTTTTCTTTTTTTTAAGTAAAAAAACTGGATTCATTACTGTCAGCTGGGTGTCGATCTCGATTATCGAACTCGTGACAGTTATGAGCCAAACCCGTTGATCGTTTATTTATTTTATATTATGAAAAACTCATCTAAAAATCAGTTTGGGTAGAAAAAATAAGCTCAAAATTAATGTTGAATAGTTTTCTAGCTAGCCAACATCGAAATGATACGAGTGCAATGTGAAAAACAAAGATTAGTTGCTAAATATTAGACTTAAAAATTGTGAAAATGAGGAGTTCAATACACAGTTGAAAGGTAAATAACACAAGATATAGTGTGT
The DNA here is from genome assembly GCA_030737815.1 of Allium fistulosum. NCBI lineage: Eukaryota > Viridiplantae > Streptophyta > Magnoliopsida > Asparagales > Amaryllidaceae > Allium > Allium fistulosum. The sequence continues at coordinate 96,199,743 of CM060905.1, forward strand.
TCCAACAAAGCTACATATGTCCACTGCAAGGTTCCCTTCCTACATATTTCTCTGGTCAGTATAAGAATTACAATAGAACAATAAGAAAATGAGGCACTTGAGACTAGCAAAAGCTATGTAATCTTAAAAACTTATGTAGTAACAAGAGCGTTGAATTTTGCGTAATATTCAGAATTCTTGAATAATTTAATTAGATTTCCACCCCTTTGAAGTTGTAAATCATGTGGATATTTATAGTAGCTGAAGTGGATGGTGGATAGTTGGGATCGCGTTGTAGAGCTGGCGGAAAAAGTGTTTGATCATTGATTTGACTGTAGAGGTGAATGATCAACAGTTGTAAAATGTGTCAGAAGATGTGTGGTGGATGAGAAAATACTCATTGCCTCTCTATACCAGACATAGACTTGCATTAAATGCGCATTTAATGCTGATGGCAAGCCACATCAGTTCAGTCGTCCAACTATGGTGCTTCGAATGAATGGATTGACAACTTTTTCATTCACTTGAGTGCCCACATGGTTGAGCTGGCCGATCGGCTGTAAGCAACGCGGAAGAGATTTGGAATATTGTTGAGGACTGTGGGGAAGACAGTTAATGACCGAGCACGAGGTGGCCAGAAGAGATGCCCGATGCCTGTTGGAGTTGCTGTACTAAAGCCACGCTAAAGAGGGGCCATGCTATGGTCATTCTTGCCTGATGCGTTGTCGACTGCGGTGGCTTGGATAGGAGCCGACCAATAACTAATATGATGTCAGACGAATTGTGTTGGCTTTTAGTTGTAGCTTGAAGTAGCTCGATATATGGGAGCCGGTCAGGACCGAGCCAGGCCTGGTTCAAATCTTGTGTAAGTGTGAAGATTGCTTTATGATGAAATCATCGGGCCTCATCTTAGCGCTTTGCTAAGTAGAAAAGTTGGCTTGAGACTAACATGAGTTTGGATCGGCTTTTGTGGCTGGTGGCAGATTAATTGGGCTGGTTTTGATTGGATCAGACTGCCTTTAATTGGCCTGCTAACTACTTACGAGAAATTAAGCAACCCTTTGCCCTGAAGTCCGTATCCGCTTGCGGGTGCGGGCTTGACAAATCATACAAATCTTGTCAATTGACGGCTCTACAACGCATTTAATGTGTTTTCCATATGGCTTTATGCAATTGGCTATGACAGTTCGTTTTTTCAAACATGGCAGGAGGTGTGTCATGTCTCCCCACATGCATGACTTGACTTAATACCGATATCTTTTGAACGGCTGAGATTCATTTTTCATTTTAAATTGAACGCATGCGACTGAAGACGTGGGTATATAAATACCCTTCTTCTTCTTCCCTGAGCCCACAAAATTGCTCTACATGAAATAATTTCAAAACTTGTAAATCATGCACAATTCTTTACTGATAAAAAGCCATTGGCTTCCTCATCTTTTTCATTTCTGAACTTTTTTGCATGCATGTCTTTTTATCAAATTTAGCTAGGATGTTGAGAAAGGAGAATACTCTTCAGTGCCTGAATTGCTACTTGTTGATTGCAACTCAAACCATTGGCTGGAAACTTCTGCTTGGGGCGGACTACGTCTTACCGCTTGGCTTAGACCCTTGCCTGCTGGTCAAGGTTTTGAGAGTGGCTAGACGTCGATCATGGACTAATGATCCAAGTGAAGCTAGGGCGTTTTTTTACTTTGAGGCTCTAACACTCCCGACCTCAAGTCGGTTTGGACGCTTTTGTGCTTCTTTGGAAGGTGTAGAGGTTGTAGCCTCTACTTTTTCTGCCATGACCAAAGCCTTGATTTACTCTTTGGCGAGGTCATCTAAAAGCTTTTCAGAGTCTCATGTGAGACTCGATGTGGAAGGCTTCAAAGATGGGAGCACTTTTGGTTTTTTTCAACAAATTCTGAATCGGTTGAAGTATCTGAAGTTCTCCTTCGACGAAGCCGGTTATGAAAGAGTAGGGGCTAGTGCTAATGCCTCGGGATTAAGGGTGGTCTTGGAAAGAACCAGGGCGCTGAGCAACATGCTAGACTGTTGAGAAACACGCCATTGATGGTGGAGTGTTCTTGCTGCATCATAAGAACACCCTTCTTTACTTGCCTAAGGGAAACTCCGTAACATTCCATCACTTTTTGCTGGTTGCCCCTGATTTCCCCGACCCAATCTTGGACGGGGAACTTCCTGACAAGGTGATTGTAGAAGCAATGACATCCAGCTCAGCAAGTTTCGGTTGTCCTATCAATAGATTTTAAGCATACGAGCAATCAACTATTACAAAGTTTACTTGGATCTTTGCAGCAAAGGGCTCTTAGTTGAATATTGTTATGAGTGAGGTTGTGCCCATTGGGACAATGCCTACACCCCAAAGCCATAAATGGGCAAGGAGCATAGGGTGGGGCTGGAGGCAGGAAGCTCAAGAGCTTCAAAGATGTTCATGAACATGATGTTGACCGAGCTGCTTCCATTCATGAAAGCCTAATGCACATTGGAGTTGGCCAAGGCAAGAGTAGCGACCATGAGATCATGATGGGGGTAGGACACTGCTTCCCTATCCTAGGCCGCAAAGCTGATCGGTCGTTCTAATTCCAATCAAGACGCCTTGGGCGTCCGAAACTGCAATGAATAAACTAGCCTGGCAGTGCCCACTTCTCATTGATACCGAGACTGAGCTCCCCGGCTGCTGCTAGCCACATGTCGTCCACTACATATGGTCAGGACCTTGGTAATGCCTTGAACATTGGCGTTATTGGACCGAGATGGTTGATTCTTCCTACCTTCACGTTTTGCCGTTTGCTCGACTAGATGTCGAACAAATTCCAGGAGAACTCCTTCTTGGATGAGCATTTTGATCTCATCCTTGAGCACATGATAGTATATTATGGAATGGTTATTCATTCGATCGAACTCGCGGTACTTTCCGCTGCGGCGAGGTTACTCGTGCTTTCCATCTGTAATGGTAGCGAGCCTTTGATACTGCACATGGTTTCTACTGGCGAAGTAGATGGTAGTAACGTCCCTGTTCAAGTGTGAATAACTATGATACCTGGGCCTGTAGGGAGGGTCAACCTCTGGACATCTTCTGATGTCGGCTTGACGACCGCTATCGTGGCGATCGTTGTTATTGCGAGGACCAATCTGGGAGGGGCGCTTTTCTGCACTATCGCTGTCTAAAAGATCGGCATCTTCCATCCTCATCATGTTGTTCGCCCATTGATAGAAGTCGGTTAGGGATGAAGTCTGTTGTTTCTGAAGCTCTCTCCACATTCTGGACTTGTACCTGACCTCTTAGCATAGGGCCACGACCAAGCTGCTCACTTCTACCCCTAGCCTGAGTGGACTCTTTGTTAAAGCAGCTAACATACGACCACAAGCTTTTAGAAGGACCCTGCTTGATATTGCCCAACTCGTTGGCCAACATGACATGGGTACGGGACATGAAGAAATGTGCCTTGAAGTCTATGCACAGTTGGGCCCAGAAGTAGATATTGCTCGATCGTAGGTGCAAGAACCAAAAGGAGACCAGTCCTGCAATGGTGGAGGGGAAGAGCAAGTACTTTGTTGAGCCGGAGAGCTGTCCGGCATGGGTGATGGAGTTGATTGATGTGACGTGGTCGGATGGGTCTATACTTCCATCATATTTGTCAATTGGCAGTAAAGCATACCGTCGATGACTGTAAATGTCCAAGATTTCATTGGAGAACGGTTCCTCAATCTTGTCATCTGAGAATGCCTCGCCCCTAACGTTGAGGGCGTGCATTCTGTTAAGCTGTTGGCGGAGGATGTGAATTTCTTCCCTGAAGTCGGCATCGGCCTGTTACAAGATGTTCTAGACAACCACAGGCTAAGGGCTCAACCTGCGCCGGGATGGAGTAGGAGATAGGTAACGAGATGAAGAACGACGAGGACAGGTTGGAGATCTCTCCATATACACTAAAGGGGATCTAAAGTGCATGGCTCGATCTCCTCGTTGCATTTTTTTGACCAACATTCTTATGGGATAGGGAGTGCGCTAAGGAAGCCATGCGTGCTCTACTAATGGCAGAGGGACTGCCGTTGGGACGGTCAAATACAAAAGTTTGCGGACCATTAAAGGGGAACGATGGCGTTGGCCTCACAGGCGAAGCCATGTCCAAGGCGAGATTAATTTGGCTAGGCAAGCACGTGGCATTCCTTTTAGGATGGACGAGGATGTCCTTCAGTGAAGTTTCTACCACCACGCTCTCCTGGGCCTCGGTAGTGTTCAGGAGATCGTAACTGCCATGAGGCATTGGCCTACGAGTAGGCAGGTCGATTGTCGAAGAAGCTGATGGGACAAAGTTCACGGTGGCTTGAGCTTCCATCTATGTTCTCAAGCCATTTAATTCGCGGTCCAGCCAACCCACATTTGATAGCTATAGTAGTACAACACGTTATATTTCTTCGTTGTAGCCGAGATTGGAGTAGACAGCACTAGCGAGAGGGTTGTTGTTGGTTGGTGCTCATTAGAAACATTACTTTCGAATGGCGGAGGATTGTTCATGGTAACAAGTCAGATCAGATCTTGTGGAGTTGAAAGGTGTGGAAATATGAGAGCTTTTAGTGAAAGACCCTCCTTTTAGTGTCAAAATGTTAACTATTTTTCTTGCCGAATTCGGAATGATATGAGTGAAGTTGAGAAAAATAAAGGTTAGTTGTTAATCATTGAACTTAAAAATAGAGAAAATAATGAGTTAAATATGCAGCTGAAAGTGAAATAACACAAGGTATAAAGTGATTCGGCAAAGTTGTCTACATCCACTGTGATATTTTCGTACTATATATTTCTCTTACAACTATATGGAATTACAAGAGAATAATAAGAAAAAGGTGACACTTAAGACTAACAAAGTTATGTAATCTTAAAGACTTATGCGATAACAAAAGCACTGAATGTGTGTAGTATTCAGAATTTTTGAATGTTTTAACCAGATTTTCACCCCTTTAAAGTTGCAAATTAGGAGGGTATTTATAGTAGCTGAACTGCATGGTGGACGGTTGAAATCGCGTTATAGAGCTGACGGGAGATGTGCTTGATCGTTGATTTGACTGTAGAGGTGGATTGTCGATGGCTGTAAAGTGTGTCAGAAAATGTGCGGTGGATGAGAATGTACTCATTGCCTATCTGTACCAGACGTGGGCTTCCACTAAATGCGCATTTAATGCTGATGGTATTGGACTTCAGATGGATGGATGGACAGCTTGTCGTTCACTTGAGTGCTCACATAGCTGAGCTGGCCGATTGATTGTCGATAGCACGGAAGAGACTTGGAATCTTGTTAAGAACCATACTGGAAAGATGGTTAACGACTGGGCATGAGACGACCGAGAGGGTGCCTGATGCCGGCTGGAGTTGGTTGTACTGAAGCCATGCTAAAGATGGGCCATGCTAGGGTCATTTTTGCCTGATGTGTTGTCTGCTGGGGCAGGCTTGGATAGGATCCTGCCGTCGGCTGATGTGATGGTGAACGAATTGTGTTGGTTTTTAGCTGTTAGTGGAAGTAGTTCGATAAAGGGGAGCTGGTCAAGACCGAGCCAGACCAGATTTAGATATTGTCTAAGTGTGAATGTTACTTTAGGATGAAACGGCCGTGCCTCGTCTTGACGTCTTGCTAGATATAAAGGTTGATTTGAGACCAACATGAGCTTAGACCACTACAAAACATGCTTCATTTAGTGGCGGAAGCTAGCGACAGTTGGTGACGGCTAAAAAAGGGGGCCGTCGCTGGCCGTCGCTAGCCGTCGCTCAACCTGATGTTATAGCTCGAACCAGAGAACAGAAAGTGAAATATATTTCACTTTCCCCCCAAATTACTGCCGCCGTTCCCAGCCCCCTAACCCCCTTCGACGCCAACCACCTCTTGTCGACGCCAACCGTCTCCAGAAGCCGCCGTTGCCCTCCAGTGCTGCTCCGTTTCATCCATCTTCTTCAATTTCTAGGTATAATCTCTAAACCTTAATTTCTGAAAATAATTTGATTATGGGTTTGAATATGTTAGAATAATTGATATTAGATGATGGTAATAGTTTATTAGTTGATTTGGGGATAAAATTAAAACCCTTATTTAGAAAATTAGTTGATTATGGATTTGAAATAGATGATTAATATGTATTAGTTGATGATAATGGTATGTTAGGTGATTTAGGGAAGTTAATAAGTGGTTTGTTTGTTTAATTTGTAATTAAAAATTAGGGTTTATTTATAATGGACATATAAGTTTACGTGAATATTTGTTATAGTTAATTAGAACAATGTTTGTTGTAGTTTGCGCAAAAATTAGTGTACAATTATTGATTAATATGCTGCTAGATTGGTACGGTTAAACATATGTAATATTTTTTATTTAATTAGCATGTGTACATTATAAGTATTAGTTGTTAGTATAAAATAAAATTAATATAGTTTATTACAAGTGCTAACATTTAATTTTCGTTTACAAAATCGATAAAAAAAATTAAATTGTTAACTGAACTTTAAAATACGTTTTGAAATTTCAAATGTATTAAATAAAATATTTAAATGGTTGAATTAATTATATAATTTTGAAATGAGCATAACAACAACAAATATTATACTGAAATCAATTTTTGTAAAAAATAAGAAATGAATATAACAACAATAAATATTCTACTAAAATCGATTTTGTAAAAAATAAAGAAATGAATAAATATTGTACTGAAACCGATTTTCCAAAAAATTGAGAAAAAAATATAACAAGAATAAATATTTTAAAATGAATATAATGTTGATTTGAAAATAAGCATTAAATATTATTTCAACAAATAATTTGACGCTAAAAAATTAAAGCCTTTAGTCCCAAAAGGTTTTAATTTAGTTTAGAAAATACAACGACAAAAATACATCCCTTGGATGCAAAGTTATGCGTAGAAGAGAAGTGAAGTGAAGTGCTGCCGAAATTAGACAGAAGTGTGGTGTGTGAAACCTTTAGTCCTAAATGGCTTTACTTTATTTTATAAAATACAACAACAATATACCATTTGAGTACAAGTTATGCATAGAAGAGAAGTGAACTGAAGTGCTGTCAACCATCAAAGTTAAAACAATAAAGCAAAAAGCAAAAAATAAATCGAATTGATTATTTGGATTAATAAACGATAAACTTTATTGTGTTTCTAACATATGTTTTCAAATTAGGAAAAATGTTCGATTATTTTCTCGACCGTAGTTGGATGTATGAAGTCAGAACTGGTATGAAAGGTTCAATAAAGAAACATTTCTATAACGGTGTACACGAATTTATTAGATTCGCTAAATCTAATAATCGTAATAACGAAGAACTTCGTTGCCCGTGTAGTAAGTGCAAATATTTGAAGCATTGGAAAGCAGATATAGTTGAAGTACATTTGTATAAAAATGGTTTTGTGCCGAATTATTACTTGTGGGATCGTCATGGAGAACTTCTTGCACCCACACCTAATCCTGTAGCGTTAGATGACAATAATGTTATGACGAATCCAATAGAAAATATGGTTGAAGATGTTGCACGATCAATGTTTCCAATGTTTGATCAAGATGACGATGAAGATGTAAATGTCGAAGAAGAACCGACTGTGGGAGCTAAAAAAATATATGATTTATTGGACTCTGCTAAAAGGCCGTTATGGGATGGTTGTAAAAGTGGAACCGAATTATCAGTAACTGCCGAATACATTATTATGAAATCAAAATTCAACCTTACAGAAGCTGGATTTACAGTAGTGGTACAAGCAGCAAAACGACACATGCCACCCAATAATCTGATGTGCGATAGTCATTATAAAGTGAAAAAACTTATGTCCGCTTTCGGTCTGCTGTACCAAAAGATAGATACATGTGTAAAAGGTTGCATGTTGTATTGGAAAGATGACGTTGAGCTTAGAAAATGCAGAATATGTAACGAGGAAAGATACAAACCAAGAAAAAAAAGGAAAAGAAGTTCCATACAAGAGAATGCATTATTTACCCATCACTCCCAGACTTCAAAGGTTATATGCATCTTCTGCTACGGCGTGCCATATGCGATGGCACAGTGTGAGAACACCGAAAGAAGGAACTTTGATACATCCATCTGATGGAGAAGCATGGAAACATTTCGATAGGACTTATCCTGCATTTGCTGCCGAAAGCCATAATGTCAGACTCGGTTTATGTACGGATGGATTTGCACCATTCTCTCAGTTTGGTAGTAAATATTCATCATGGCCTATTATTGTAACTCCTTATAATTTACCTCCATGGATGTGTATGAAAACTCCATATATGTTTCTCACTACTGTCGTCCCTGGGCCTAATGATCCAACACAAGGAATCGATGTTTATTTACAACCATTGATCGAAGAGTTGAAAACGCTATGGAATGAAGGAGTTGAAACGTACGACATTTCGAGAAAAAATAATTTTCGTATGTTCGCTTCTTTGTTGTGGACTATTAGTGATTTTCCTGCATACGGGATGCTTTCAGGTTGGAGTACGGCTGGTCGTCTAGCTTGTCCTTATTGCATGGAAGAAACACGGGCGTTTTCGCTACGGTATGGAAATAAAATTTCTTGGTTTGATTGTCATCGGTGTTTTCTCCATCTCAATCATACTTTTAGAAGAGATAGAAAAAGCTTTATAGCTAACAAAGAAGAGAGTATGCAACCACCGAAGATTTGGTCAAGCGAAGAAATATATGAAATTGTAAAGGAGTATCCGAAGATACATGAAACTGGAGTGCAGACTGAAATTCCAGGTAAATCAGATATTCATAATTGGTGCAAACAAAGTATATTTTGGGAGTTACCCTACTGGAAAGATCTCCTGCTCCGACAAAATATTGACGTGATGCACAACGAAAAAAACGTGTTTGATAACGTGTTTAATACATTTATGAATGTAAAAGGAAAAACAAAGGACGATTTGAATTCAAGACTTGATATAGCAAAATTTTGTAAACGTCCTGAACTTCATATGAAACCCAATAACAATAAAAAACCCAAAGCATGTTATGAGCTAGACAGTAAGCAAGTAAAACTCGTGCTAAAGTGGGTGGAAGCACTAAGATGTCCTGATGGGATTTCTTCTAATCTTCGTAGATGTGTTGACTTTAAAAACAATAAATTGAGTGGGATGAAAAGTCACGATTGCCATATCATGATGGAATATCTATTACCCGTGATTCTCAAAGAACTATTGCCCGTAAAAGTATGGAGCGTTATAACAGAATTAAGTTTGTTTTGTAAACAACTTTGTTCGACGACGTTAAAAGTCGACCGTATACGTAGACTTGAAGTAGAAATTCCTATACTGCTCTGCAAGCTGGAAAAAATATTTCCGCCAGGTTTCTTTAATGTAATGGAGCATCTACCTGTTCATCTTCCATCCGAAGCACTTCTTAGAGGTCCTGTTCAATATGGTTGGATGTATCCATTTGAGAGGTAATATTGAATATCAGCAATATTTATGTTAGTTTAAAATTCAGTTTTATATACCTAAATTTAAAATAAATTTGTAATAGGTACTTGATCATTTGAAGAAAAAAATTAAGCAAAAAACACGAGTTGAAGGTTCGATTTGCAAATCATATCTTGAAGAAGAAGCTTCATTCTTTTTCTTTCATTATTATAGTGATCATGTGAACTTATCATTTGTAAGTGTTCCTCGTAATGAAGAAGTCGTTGAACATGAATCTTCTCAAGCAATGTTATCTATTTTTAGACAACATGACCGACATGGTGGAAAATATATGGAAATATGGTTAGACGATAGAGATCACCATGTAGCACACACATATGTTCTTCTAAATTGTGCAGAAGTTGCACCATTTGTCAGGTAATAATAAATTCATATATAATTCAATTATACTTACATATTAATTATATTAAAACATATTACATATTTGCAGTATATACGAATCACTGCATCCATCTGGTGATCTCAGTAAAGAATTTGCTAAATGGTTTTCAAATTACGTTTATGATCCAATAAACTGTGTCGTTGACGAAGGATTACGACATCTTGCGATCGGACCAAAAAGAAATGTCAAGACGTATCCAATATTCTTCGTCAATGGATTTAAATTCAACACCAAAGATTACGGTGCCGAAAAATTGATATATAATAGCGGTGTATTTGTCAAAGGTAGCGACGATCCATATGAGCATATAAAAGATTTTTACGGCGTCTTAACACAGGTTTTAGAGTTAACATATTACATACAACCTGCAGAAATGTTTTTTTATTCAAATGCAACTGGTTTAGCAATGTTCCTGGTACTGGAATCAACGTGCACAAAGATTATAAACTTATTAAAATAAAACATATCTCACATTACTATAAGTATGATCCTTTCGTATTGGCCAAGCAAGCGTTACAAGTTTATTTTGCTCCGTATCCATCCTTGAAAAGAGATAAAGCGGATTGGTCGGCTGTTTTTAAAACAAAGGCAAAATTTACATTTGACGGAAATAATATTCCAGACGAAACAGCGTATCAAGCGGATCTTGAGCCAAATACTGAAGTAATAATAACCGATGACATTGATGTAGGGATGTTGAATGATGAATCAAATGTTTTGGTAGATGCATTTGAAAGTGTTGAAGAAAACGATATAGAGTACGAGACCGAGTCTGAATCAGAGAACGACGAAGACTGATAATTTTAAATATTTGAATTGCATGTTGTATAATGTATTTTTATGACATATGTAATATTTAGAGTCTGAATATGACATATGTAAATATTTGAATTGCATGTTGTATAATATATTTTTATGACATATGTAATATTTAAAGTCTGAATCAAGTGGAATGTTTTATGCGATGATATGATATGATATGTTCTGATATGATATACGATATATGATATGATATGTTTGTGGCAGATATGTCTTACAGGAGACACGGCGGTAGGTCTGAGCCTTCTCCTTCTCCCGACGCAGGTGCCAGTGGCAGTGCACCGGATTTACGCCCCGTTGCTGAGTTAGTTCCGAAGATGGCAGGGTAAGTATCAAATATATTTCAAGTATGTTATTTAAAATATATTAAATATGTACATCAAAATTTATACATGGGCTTTGAGGTGGAGCCTTCAGATTTCATTTTACAAACGTCGAGACAGGCGTTTATGAGTAGGATGTCCAGCTGTTGGCCACGGTGGGACGACATCCCAGCGCCTGTAAAGAACGCAATATGGGCAGATTTGATGGTAATTAAGTATAAATTTTTATTGGATTTGAATGTCAATAGAATGTTTATAATTCAAGTTAATTTCAATATGCAGGTTGCCGTACGTGTTGAGCCCCAGGATCTAGATGTGTTTAGAAATCATTGGAAACAAAGAGTGAGAAAAATTGTAGAAACACGATAACTAAAGCAAAGAGTACTACGGGAAAAAAGCCAAGTTGGATGAGCGCTAAAGTATATAGTGAGTTTCTTCGGCTCTGGGATACTCCTGAATTCAAAGTAAGCTATCCACTTTCGAATTGTAATTTAAAATTTTTAAGATTTCGTATATTAGTTGCATTAATATAGTTAACCTTGTGTTTAAATGTATAGGAAATCTCAGCGCGGAATCCCGAAAACAGGAATAAGAATCCTGCTGTACATCGTGGTGGCTCGAAATCTTTTCAGCAACATAAAAACGAATTGGTAAATTTATAAATTGTGTTTATAAATATCTGTAACATTATTTAATCATATTGGTAACATTGTTTATTCATATGTATATTTTTAGTCTAAGAAGTACAATCGCGAGCCTACGATGGCTGAGTTGTTTACTGCCACACATGCTGTGGAGGAGACAGACGAGGAAGGCAATGTTTCGTATAGATGGACAGACGCCAAATCTCAATCTGTAATGGTAAACATGCTTATCTGTAATGATAGTGTTTGATTATACTTTATTTCACAGCTAAAAAATCATAAATTAAATTTTTTTCGTGTCAAACTTTTATTTATAATCGCAGGAGTCATATGAGGCGGAGTGGACACGTGTGGCGCAGACCACCGGACGTGAGGAGTTAACCGTTGAGGAGTCAAACCATATTTGGGACGCCATTATAGATCCGCCTACGCGAAATAGGCGATATAGTTATGGAAATATGGAGGTAAACTGCTTCATTAACTAATATATACATTTAATATGATATGAAGCATAAATTATAACTAGCTATTAACTATTTCACAAGCGATATCGTCCCAGAGGGCTTACAGGAGATCCCAGGCAGAGGAGGAGATAGCTTTGTTGCGTCAGTAGGTTGCGGAGATCAATGACTGGTGGAAGAGCAATGCTTTTGCACAGCAGCTCGATGCGCATATCGCGGCATACCTGGCAGAGCATGGAAGAATGCCTAGAGAGGATGCGTCTGGAGATGATGAGTAGGTAAGGTTGTGCTTATTATTTTGGCGTCGTTTTGTGTTGAACTTATTGTTGTTTGATGTATGATGACGAGTAGGACAATGATGTATGATTTGTTTGATAGTACTTATATGTATTGTTGAGTATGATGTATATTAGTGAACGTTGTGTTTGATTGATGAGTTTTTGGATATATAGTTGTTGTTTGATGGAAAATTGTGAATGTTATGTTTGATTGATGAGAGGTTGGTGTTATACTTGTGTTGGAAGATTGAATGTTGTTATAGTTCGACGGAAATTGTTTATATTGTGGTTCTAGGGGGCAAACAGCATCTGTTTACATACAGCAACTTCCAGGCTTGCATCGGCTGGAATCGGCTTGCGTCGGCCAGATGGTTACAGGCTTGCGTCGGCTAGAATCGGCTGTTTGGTTTCAGGCTTGCGTCGGCTAGAATCGGCTGTTTGGTTTCAGGCTTGCGTCGGCAAGTTACGCCCAACAGAATTTTAAAAAAAATGCCACGTGGATAAAGCCGTCACTTCCCGACACTAAAGTGGCGACGAAGCCGACGCAAAACCCGACTCGAATGCTTTGTGGTGACGTCTTATTTTGCGTTGGCTTTTAGAACCGGCTTGCGTCGGCTAGAATCGGCCGGCGTCGGTTTTCTGCCGACGCAATTGCTGATTCTCCTTGTAGTGGACCGGCCTTTGCGGGCTGGTGGCAGATCAATTGGGTTGGCTTTTATTAGGCCAGACTGCCTTTAATTAGCCTGCTAACTACTGGTGAGCAAATTAAGCAATGGTTAACCTACTTAGATAATCTAATAGCATGAGGTTATTAACTTACCCGTTGTATCTTCTTCTAATAGAAAGCAAATCCAAAACCATTTACTTGACTTAAAATTAAATTTATTTATATGCTTGGACATATATCATTCGGTTGGTGGTGTGTCTTTATTACATATGGATGTTACATTTTTCAAAAGATGACCATTCATTTATTTTTAAATTAGCGTTTAAAGTTTGAAAATTTTGATTTTAAAATGAATTATTAAAAATATTGAAAAAGGTATAAAATACCTCTCTTATCGAATGGTCCCACATTGTGGAGAACTATATAGTGTTCCTATTTAAATATAGGATTCACAAGAGAAAGGATAAGCCCTTTGGGCACCTAATGTTTTCTCTTGTGTTGAGCAGGGAGATCATGCTGGCCATCATACACGTGCACGCCAATCGATTTGACCCGGCCCGGGCCGAGCTTGGCTTGGCTAATGTGATGTAGAACTCTTTATTTTTGGTAGTATATTTTTAAACCAACTTTGACTTGGTAATATGACTCAGTAAACTCAGATCTGGTATTTTCTCATGACTCAGCCCCGTTTTCTTCTTAGATTTTTCCCTATATAAATCAAGCTGTTTGACATAATTTTCACAAGTTTAAAAACTGAGTTCTCTTCTTCTTCTACCTTAAAACACAACTTTAGATCTGAGGAATATTTTTTTGGGTGTTATAGAATCAGTGGTCTTTTTGCAAAAGACTGTTGATATTGATATTTAGGGTTGTTTTATCCTGGAGGCGACGCTGCATCAGAGACTGCCTTGCATAATTCCAGCACAGCAGCGAAATGTCTTAAAGAGAGCAACCTAGTCCGCGACTCATCCACAAAGACACTACATATTTAGATCGAGATACAACAATTTTAAGATGAAATGGCTTCGATCACTAATGACTCTGCTGGCTACGACGCGAATAAACCATTCAAATTTGTGGAGCTTCATTTCAAACGCTGAAGACAAAAAATGCATTTTTTTCTGACTGTAAAGAAGGTTGCGCATGTGTTGACGATGGAAAAACCAACGCTGCTTGAAGAAGCAACGAACGACCAAAAAAAGGTTTTGCAGGACTGGATGGACCATGACTACCTCTGCAAAAATTATGTTTTTAATAGCCTGAGTGACGATCTGTACGGTTACTATAACTTAGACAAGTCAGCAAAGGAGATTTGGGATGCGTTGCAAAAGAAATATGATACAGAGGAAGCTGGAGCAAAAAAGTATGATGTCGGTCGCTATTTGAAGTTTCAGATGACAAACGACAAATCTATGAAGGCACAGTCACATGAGCTTCAAAAAATTGCGCATGAGATCATCTTCGAAGGTATGCCTTTAGATGAACAGTTTCAGGTTGCTGTGTTAATTGATAAATTACCCCCTAGTTGGAGAGACTTTAAAAATATTCTCAAACATAAGATTAAAGAATTTTTCTTAGAAAGTTTGATTACTTGTCTTCGTATTGAAGAGGAGGCCATAAAACAGGACCAAAAAGAAGAGGTGCTTGTTGTATCTACCGACAACACTAAGAAATCCACAAACCTGGGTCTGAAACTGAATGTGAATATTTTCAAAAATCAGATTCGCAAACCAAATCAAAACCACAACAATCTGCCTCAAAATAAAAATCAAAATGCCCTCCTAAAGAATTGTATCGGGCAGTTGTTCTTATGTTACAACTGTGGTAAAGCAAACCATATGACACAAAAGTGTCGGAACAGGCCAAATCCTGCACCGTAGGCTAACCTGACTGAAGAAGTTCTTGTGGCTATGCTTATTGAGATCAACTTAGTCGGTGGATCAGAAGGGTGGTGGGTAGACACTGGTGCTTCTCGTCATGTCTGCTATAATCATGAAATGTTTAAAACATATAATGCTGCTAATGACATGAAAGTGATGTTGGGAGATTCTCACACCACTACTGTTCCTAGAATTGGGACTGTGGAGTTAAAGTTTACCTATGGAAAGGACTTGTTGCTAAAAGATGTGATGCACTCCAGAGATGAGGAAAAATTCAGTATCTGGTTTCTTGTTAAATAAAACTGGTTTTACTCAAACTATTGGATCTGACTTGTACACCATCACTAAAAATGGTGTTTTTGTTCGTAAAGGATATGATGTAGATAGGATGTTTAGGTTAAATGTTGATCTGAATATAGTTAATAGTTCTGCTTATATGCTGTGTAATTTTAATATTTGACATGCTAGACTTTGTCACGTTAATAGGCGACTGATTCATAGCATGAGTAACTTAGATTTAATCCCTAAAGTATCCTTAAGTGATTTAATCCCTAAAGACCCCTCATAAATTTGTGTTTAGAGAGTCAGAACCTTTAGATTTAATACATTCTAATATATGTGAACTTGATGGCACTCTAACTAGAGATGACAAACACTACTTTATTACTTTTATTGATGATTGCTCCGATTTCACTTATGTTTATCTCATGAAAAATAAAAGTGATGCGCCAGATATGTTTAAGTTATTTATCATTGAAATTGAAAACCAAATTAATAATAAAATTAAGAGATTTCGAAGTGATAGAGGAACATACTATGAATCTAGCCTATTCATTAAATTTTATAATCAACATGGCATAATTCATGAGAGAACTGCACCTTCTTCGTATGAAATAAATGGTAAAGCTGAAAGAAAAAATAGGACTCTTACCAAATTAGTTGTAGCTGTTTTATTAAATTCGGATGCAGCATCACACTAGTGGGGGGAAATTTTGTTAATTGTTTGCTTTGTTTTAACGAAAATTCTTAAATCTAAGAGTAGAATTTCACCTTATGAGATTTTTAAAAAATCATAAACTCAACTTGTCTTATTTTAAAACTTGGGGTTGCTTAGCATATGTTCCTATTCTTGACCCTAAAAGAATTAAATTAGCAAGTCGAGCATATGAATGTGTTTTCATTGGTTATTCCATTAACAGTAAAGCATATAGATTTTTTTGATTTGAATGCTCGAGTTATTATTGAGTCAAATGATGCTGATTTCTTTGAAAATAATTTCCTTTTAAACTTAGGATTAGTGGGGGCGCATCTACCACTAATAATCCAATAATCAAAAATAATGAACATAATGTGGAAATTGAATCTGAACCTAGAAGAAGTAAAAGGGCTAGGATAGCTAAAAATTTTGATCCATAATTTTATGCTTATGCACTAGAAGAGGACCCTTCTAATCTAAAAAAAGCTCCATCTTCTTTAGATTCAGACCTCTGGCAAGAAGCTATAAATGATGAAATGGAAGCTCTTGAATCTAATAAATTGGCATCTTGTTGAATCACCTCCAGGTTGTAAAATTATAGGTTGTAAGTGGGTACTTAAAAAGAAGTTGAAACCTGATGGTACAATTAATAAATATAAGGCTCGTCCTATAGCTGAAGGATTTAGACAAAAAGAAAACATTGACTTTTTCTGATACCTTTTCACATGTTACAAGAATAACATCGATTCGAGTATTAATTTCTCTTGCTTCACTTTATGATCTACTAATTCACCAAATGGATGTAAAAATTGCTTTTTTGAATGGTAAATTAGAAGAAGAGATTTATATGGACCAACTTGAAGGTTTTGTAATACCTGGTCAAGTGCATAAAGTTTGTAAATTAGATAAATCTCTATATGGTCTTAAACAAGCACTTAAACAATGGCATGAAAAATTTGACAATATAATTATTTCACATGGTTTTAAATTAAATGAAAGAGACAAGTGTATTTACTATAAATCCGAGATTAACATTTGCACTATCATATGTTTATATGTTGATAATTTACTTATATTTGGTTCAAATATCCATGCTGTGAATCATCTTAAGCCCATACTGTGTGCTAATATTAATATGAAAGATCTTGGTGAAGCAAGTGTAACCTTTAGTATTAAGATTACTAAGTCTGAAAAGAGAACTTCTTTGGATCAATCTCATTATATTGAGAAGATGTTAAAGAAATATAATTACTTTGAATGTAAACCTGTTGGTACACCATATGATCCAAGTGTAAAACTATTTAAGAACACTGGTAAAGGTGTAAGACGGTCTGAATATACGAGCATCATTGGTAGCATTCCGTATGCCACTGATTGTACTAGACTCGACATTGCCTATGCCGTAAGATTATTTTGCAGGTTTACTAGCAGACCTAGTATAGAGCATTGGCACGCTATTGAAAGGGTCATGAGATATCTTATCTATGAACCTTGGATTACACCATCAGAAGTTTCCCGCTGTCCTTGAAGGATATAGCGATATAGATTGGAATGCATTGTCAGACGATTCCAAAGCTACTAGTTGTTATATTTTAAGTATTGCAGGAGGAGTTGTTTCTTGAAAATCTAAAAATCATAATATTTTGGCTCAATCCACTATGGAGTAAGAAATGAAAGCACTAGCTACTGCTAGTGAAGAAGTGGATTACTTAAGAAATCTGCTAGTTGAGAACCCCTTATGGGAAAAACCGATACCAGGTGTGTTGATCCATTGTAATAGTACCGCGGCTATTGCAAAAGTTGAGAGCCGTTATTACAACAGTAAGAGACGACAAATTCGTCGTAAGCACAGTACTGTAAGAGAGTATATCTCTTCAGGATTTGTAAGAGTGGATCATGTATGCACTGATGAGAATCGACAGATCCTTTGACGAAAAGATTGGCCAAAGAGAAAATCATTTCTACGTCTAAAAAAATGAGACTATTTCTCCTAGAATGAGAACTCAGAGAATGAGTAGTCACTCATAATAGTAACGCAACCTAATTACTGGAGATCCCAAGAACTAGGTTTCATGGGTAATAACAAGTTATGCAGTGGCATTGATTGAACATGCTAGTTTTATTAGTAAGCAGCATGTAGTCCTGAAGTGATAGGAGGATGAGTTTAACTCTTAATGAAATCTATACTCTATGTGGAGTGGAGTATCTAGCTACACGAGTACTCTTAATAGATTCACCTATGTGAATATGGAAATGTGACCGTTTCCCATCGAGTTTTGGGCAAAATTCCTAGAGCGTTCACTAAACTGGGATAGATGTGAATGGCCTTCAAAACATGGGCTATAGACTGCACCCAAGAAAGGTTGTGTGTGGTTTGATGTTAGAGATAAAGTTCAAGATTATGAGTCACTCTAGTATAATCTGGACCTTTCTCACTATGCAAAGGTTCAAATCGATGGATACCTTTGTTTATGCGCAATCTTATAAAATCAGAAATTGTTCGAGAAAAATATTTTAAAAAATTCAAGTGGGGACTGTTGAAAATTTTGGTTTTAAAATGAATTATTAAAAATATTGAAAAGAGTATAGAATTTGACTTGGTAATAAGACTCAGTAAACTCAGATCCGTTATTTTCTCATGACTCAGCCTTACTTTCTACTCAGATATTTCCCTATATAAACCAAGCTATTTGACAGAATTTTCACAAGTTTAAAAACCGAGTTCTCTTCTTCTTCTGCCTTAAAACACAACTTCAGATCCGAGCAATATTTTTTTGGGTGCTATAGAATCAGCGGTTTTGTACAAGAGACTGTTGATACTGATATTTAGAGCTATTTTATCCTGTAGACGGCACTGCATCAGAGACTGTCTTTCACAATTCCGGCACAGTGGCGAAACGTATTAAAGAAAGCGACCTAGTATGTAACTCGGCCATAAAGACACTACAGATTCAGATCGAGGTACAACAAAAAAGAAGTCCAATAGGTGAATGATATAAACAAAAGGCAGAAGTCCAATAATTCAAAAAAAGGGACGAATCTGGTACACCTCATTTTTTGCTACACTTCAAATCCCCTTCTGTGATATCAGCCACAAGTTCCGAATTAAATAATATATTTTTCTCCCTTTTGTCACTTACTTTATTATTTAATTCGGAACTTGTGGACGACATCAACAGAGATTTGAAGTAATTGACATATATATACACACACCTAAAATGGTGCTAAATAAAGAGGGTTATTGATCCTAACTCTCATACACAAACAAAAACACACGCTCCTAAAGTAAATGAAAGTGGAAAATTCTAACTCATCAATAAAGATACTAATAAAGTCTAGGATGCTTATGAATATTTCATAAGCAAACATCAAATATTCAGTATTATGCCATCATACTTCATTACTAATGATTTTTCACCAAAGCTTCGAATGATTCTCCACAATCATATTACAAGCTATGTTAATAGATAGCAGTTAAATACCATGCATTCCACTGAATTCATGTAGAAATGTCATATAAACCAAGACTGAAGAAAGCCTGGTGGGTTAAATGTATAACAACGATGAACATGAAACTTAGGCAAGTCAATCTGTTTTAAAAAAAAGAAGAATATGATTAAGATGCTTATGATAAAAGAGTCAATACAATGGCTATTGCCCCTAAATTTTTTTTTAAGAAGTACAATGACATGTCACATGTCTCTTTTTGAAAGTAACTTTTGAGATCAAGCTAACTTTGTTGTTTAAGAGATTGGTAACAAATACAAATATTTATAAATCAAACTTTGGGGATGCACTCATACACTTGCAGAAAATATCAGTTCCTATTTGGTTTGCTACTTTTAGTTTTGAGTTTTCGTTAAAAAACCGTACAAACAACGCATGTATTTTAAAAAACAACCGATTTGGAAAATGAAGTCAACATATAAAATTGAAAACAAATTTATTGTGTTTTTCATATTTGAAGAAATGACAAAAGAATAGAAAGCAGTCCATTCACCTCCGTCCATTCATTCATTCCATCCGCCGTCTCTCCATCGTCGTCGCAATGGTTCGAAATTTTATATTTATCTTCTGTCTTTCTCATATTTTTTATGAATGTTGAAAGCGCAAAACGCAAAACACAAAATGAAATTGTACTTTCTCCACTTTGAGCAGAAAAACTGAAGCCGACAATTCTTGCCTCAATGTAAAGGCTTTACTTTTTACCCAAGGACACCTTCAACTTCTCCCCATAAAATAGAATATATTTCATAAGTTAATTGTACGCTGTGAAATATTGTTTTGTTTGTGTTATTCGTAACGTCAGAAAAGTGTTACGAAATTGTTATATAGTAACGTCAGAAAAGCATTATAAATTGTTAAACAGTAACATCAGAAAAGTGTTACAAAACTGTATACACAAATTGTTAACAGTAACGTTATAAAAGTGCTACGAAACTGTTTCAGTTATGTTGCAATTGCAACGACAACAAACCGTCACAGGTACGTCGCAAAATTTCTACGAGTAGAACTGTGCAGTTAACAAATAAAGCAGTAAATAGCGTACCGATTAGATTTTCCGAGTCCAGTGTTTCAAAACTGTTTCCTTGAAACAATAATGCTCCCTCTATGACGCTTAAGGATATCGAGCAATTGTTTTCCAAGATGAAATGAACCTTCTCTATGATGTTGCGCAACAATAGCAGAGTACTGACGAACTCAAGAGAGTATTTTTTAAGAACAGAGTGCTGAGTGGAGAAAGAAAATGCAAAAAAACTTGATTCTTTTCACCGTTTTCTGTCTGCCTGTATATAGGCGTGAGGAGGTGCACCTATTCGGTAATAGATGCATGTTCAAACAGATGCGACTGTTGAAAATGTTGCGACCTTTATCAGGCGTTGCGACCGTTTGAATTTGAACGGACAAAAATAAAAACCATTCCGTCTAAACAGCCACGCCACGCCATGCCAAGCCAACTCATAGTGTCCACTCTTACTATATAAACACAAATAGTTTTTTTTATTCTAAGATGTGGGTCTATTAACCTTCCAAGGCAATTAATGCTTCACATTCCCCAATACAACTCATTTATTTCTAACAACCCCCCACATGAATGAGTATTTGTTTAATTTGTTCTTAAAATTACGCGAAACATTTATTGTATCGGTTAAAGTAGCACATTGGCCTTGAACTTCCCCAGTGCTCATCCTTTTGACTTATTGGCGAATCAGTGGACTAGATTGTCTTGGAACTGTAAGCCTTTTGTATAAATCAAAAATAGACAACATGCAATAAGTATTTCTAATCCTCCTTGGTTCTATGTTTGTGTTCGTTTTTTCCATGAACACTTGCTTGGTCTCATGGGTGCTTTGGAGAATTCGGCCTTATAATTCTCCTTGAAGCGGCGCATTCGCACTCACGTAGGTGATTCTATAATGGGTATTTTCTCAATACTCTACTTGATTCTATAATATTACCAGGTATAGACATCATTAAAAATATCAAAACTTATCATATTCTCTGGCAAGTAGTGCACTGACTTATCTTAGGAATGGTTTGAATATTTACAATGCTATCAAGTCCATCCAAACTTTTAGTTTACGGGCCTTAACCCCATTCCCATCGATAAGATAGTAACCTTCTCTAAGTAAACCTTTTGTTAGTGGATCCACAATGTTATCATTTGATCTTACACAGTCAATTGTGGTAACCCCATTGGAGAGAAGTTGTCTAACAGTTTTATGTCTACGATGAATATGTCTAGACTTGCCATTATAAAGCTTACTATAGGCCATTCCAATAGCTGATTGGCTGTCGCAATGTATGCTTATTGGAGGGACAGGTTTTTCCCAATTCGAAATACCTTCTAAGAAACCTGGAAGCCAATCCGCTTCTTCTGCGGCTTTGTCTAAGGCAATAAATTCTGATTTCATGGTCGATCTTACTGTATAAGTTTGTTTAGAGGATCACCAAGATATTGCCCCACTAGCTAAGGTAAACACATATCCACTAGTGGATTTTGTATCTAATGGACCAGTTATCCAGTTTGCATCATAATACCCTTCTATTACAGATGGGTCCCTATCATAATGTAGTCCATGACTTTGTGTATACCTTAGGTATCCTAGTACTCGAATTATAGCTTTCCAATGATTCTTTCCTGGATTGCTAGTATATCTGCTGAGTTTACTTACAGCATATGATATATCGGGCCTAGTGCATTTCATTATGTACATAATGTTGCCTAGTATACAAGAGTACTCAAGTTGATAAATACTATCACTGCTATTTTTAACTCAGTTTTGGTTCAAATCTATGGGTGTTTTTGCTGATATTATATTGTGTTGTTTAAACTTTTCAAGTATTTTTCCAATGTAATGTGATTGGGACAACACATATCCTTGGTTGGTTTTATGTATTTTTACACCAAGTATCACATCAGCGATTCCCAGATCTTTCATATCAAATCTGGTGGAGAGACTATCTTTTGTAGATTTTATTATCTCCTTGTTGCTTCCAAATATTAGTAAATCATCTACATATAGACATACAATGACATATCCCGTATTTGTATGTTTAGAATAGACACATTTGTCATATTTATTTATATGAAATCCATTTAATATCATATTTTCATCAAATTTTTCATGCCATTATTTAGGTGTTTGTTTAAGCCCATACAGAGATTTTCTTAATCTACAAACCTTACTTTCATTTTCAGTTTTTAGGAAACCTTCAGATTGCTTCATGTATATTTCTTCTTCTAGTTCTTCATTTAAAAATGCTGTCTTTACATCCATTTGATGTATTTCTAAATCGAGCATGGATGTGATTGCTATCAGCATCCTTATTGATGTTATTCTAGTTACCGGAGAATATATATCAAAATAGTCCAGGTCTTCCTTTTGTCTGAAACGTTGAACCAAAAGTCGAGTTTTATACTTGTCTATTGAACCATCAGGTTTCAATTTCTTCTTAAATATCAATTTATTACCTAAGGTCTTGCATCCTTGAGGTAAATCAACTAACTTCCATGTATGGTTTGCCATAATGGATTTGATTTCATTATTAATGGCTTCCTTCCAATAAGGGGCATCGGTGGAGGACATAGCTTGTTTATATGTTAATGGATCGTCTTCTAACATAAATGTGTAGAAGTCTGGACCAAAGGTTTTTGATGTCATTGGTCTTTTGCTTCTCCTCGGTTCCTCCTCTTGTTAATTAGCACTATTTTGCTGATCAATATTTTGTTCAGTATTCTCAAGAGAATTGGAGATTTCAATTTCCCTTGGTTTCTTTTGAGGATAATTTTCAGCACCTTGTTTTAAATGGTATACATGTTCGAAAAATCTAGCATTTCAACTCAATGATAGTATTTACGTGAATATCATCAATTTCGGATTTGTGTACCAAAAACCGATAAGCGGCACTGTTTTGTGCATATCCAATGAATACACAATCAATTGTTTTTGGTCCAATTTTGACTTTCTTTGGTTTAGTTACCTCTACTTTCGCAAGACACCTCCACACTTTTAAGTATTTGTATGATGGTGGTCTATTTTTTCAAAGTTCGTGGGGAGATTTAGATGTTTTCTTTCATGGTATCTTATTCAAAATATGATTTGTAGAAAGAATAGCTTCTCCCTAGAAGTTGTCTAGCAATCCAAAACTAATTTGTAAGGCATTCATCATTTCTTTAAGAGTTTTATTTTTCTATTTGGCTATACCGCGTTGGATTGAGGTGAATACGGGGTTGTAGTTTGGTGTATAATGCCATGTTCGGCGTAGAATTCCTTAAAAGGAAATTCATATTCTCCTCCTCTATCACTTCTTAAAGCTTTTATTTTTCTTGTTGAGTTGATTGTCAACTTTTGCTTTATACTATTTAAACATGTCGAATGCTTCGTCCTTACTTCTAAGGAGATACACGTAACAGTACCTTGTACAATCATCAATGAAGGTAATGAAATACCTTATTCTACCTCTAGTTTGACACATTTTTAAGTCACATACATCTATGTGTATTAGGTCTAGAGGTTCAGTTTCTCGTTCAACATGATGAAAGAGGTTCTTGTCGATTTCGCTTCTGCACAAACTTGATATTTATAGTTGGAATCTATGTTGCATTTTGGTATGAAGTCTAGATTAATCAATTTTCGTAAGGTATCGAAATTTACATGGCATATTCTAGAATGCCATATGTTAGAGAATCAACAATATAAGTAGAAGATTCAATTTTATTCATATCATTGTTTGGTACAATAGTGGTTACATTTGCCTTAAATAAACCATCACAAACATATCCTCTTCCTGCATACACTCCATTCTTTGACATCTACCAAAATTAGTTCTTTTCCATAAGTCATTTTCAGTACAATATTTCCTTTGTCTTCGACTTTTGATGCGGATGAATTACCCATAAAAAGTCGTTCGTCCTCAGTAGCAGTTTTGTAGTTTGTAATCATCCACTTATTTGCACATATGTGTCATGTGGCTCCTGTGTGTACAAACCATTCCTTCGAGCCACCAACAAGGTTGCATTCGGACACTGCTGCACATAAGTTCATATCAAACACGCCTTTTGAGATGTCAGGCATGTTTGCTTCTGATTTATTTTTCTTAAGTGTGCGACATTCGGCGGTTTTGTTTCCTTTCTTTTCACAATTATGGCATGAATCTTGAAATTTCTTTGATTTCTTAAGAGCATACTCACGTTTCCTTTTGTTAGGTTTCTCTGACTCGACTACATTTGCCTTGGTAATCATGGTATGCAAAGTCTTCTTCTCAGATTTTCGGTTATCTTCCTCAATCCTGAATCGGATTACAAGTTCCTCCATTGTCATCTCCTTGCGCTTGTGCTTAAGGTAGTTTTTGAAATCTTTCCACGATGGAGAAAGATTTTCAATTGGAGCAGCAACCTGAAAGGATTCACTTAGAGTCATTCCTTCATCATGCAGTTGGTGAATGATGAATTGTAACTTTTGAATCTGGTTGATAACAGTCTTTGCATCAATCATTTGAAGTCAAGGAATTTTCCCGCTATGAATTTCTTCATGCCCGCATCTTCGGTTTTGTACTTTTTCTCTAATGTCGTCCAAAGTTCTTTGGATGTTCGAGCAGTATAGTATACATTATACATGCGGTTGTCGAGCTCATTTAATATGCAGTTCTTGCACATAAAGTCAAAACTCTTCCAGATATTCAAGGCTTCAACTTTTGTACAATTCTTCGACTACGGGAGCATCTTCTATACGAAAATTTGCAAGGCCCAAAGTCGTCACGTAAAGCAGCATCTTTTGCTGCCAGCGTTTGAAGTCCATTTCTTTGAACTTTTTCGACCATTCTCCACTACGCCATAAATGGCCTACTGCAACACAAAAAAAATGTTGGCTCAGGCCCGAAAAATGTTGCCATAGGTCTATGGCAACACTTTTAGGGTGATGCAATTTTTGCCGTTGCCTTAGACCTCAAAGGCAACATTTTGACTATCTAAGGCAACATAAGTAATATTGTTGCAATAGAACCCTATTTGGGTCTATGGCAACACCCATAGGTATCTGTAGCAACATTCCAAAATGTTGCTATAGATATGAACTTTTTGAATTTGTGGGGCCCACAATGTAGAGCATATTTGATTTCTTAATAAAAATAAATATTTATTTAATAAAATGCTATTACACAGAATTTGATATTTAAACAGTAATTTATTTAAATAAATATTTTATTTCAACATTTGAAATAGTACAAATTCCTGACTCCACTATTTTACAATTCAATGATATATAACACTGATATTCACATATACAGATATTCCTCACTACATCACTCAGTTCACTCATTACATATGCAGTTTCAATTTATACAGACACCGACACTGACAAATATAAGCCGAGCCGAAGGCGAGCCGAGTGCCGAGCCGAAGGCGAGGCGAGAAGCGGGTCCGGGCGTAGCGCCGGCGGGGGTCCGGGGCACCCCAGTCCCGGCGGGGATCGAGCCTTCTTTGAAACGACGTAAAATGATGCACAAATGAAGACTGAACTTAGCAAACCCCATCCTCAGCAACTTCATCACCCATCGGAACTACTGCCCATCTACCACTTACCTAAAACACAATTGCCTGAAACACTGACCATCTACCAAACACTGACCACACTCCCAACCTCTTTCACAAAACACCCACTCACTGCCTCATCAAATTACATCATCAACACATAGGCAGCCTATCAAGCAAAAACAGTGAATGCATCAGGCATGTACAAGAGAAACATAGGCATTAATATGATATACAAAGGACTTGGAGCATCAGTTCATGTTAAAGAACAAGGTTAGCATGGTACCAGTTCAGTCCAGACCAAATATATAAGGTTAGCATGACTTGGAGTACCAGTTCATGTTAACAAACTTAAGGTTAGATATATATCTAACAAACTAAATATACAAGTTGAGCGTGAATACCAAATTTGACTGTACAACAGAACTAGTATCCATCAAGAATCTGAACTCATTTGGATACATATTTTCTAAAATGAATTTTTCTCTTAGGAGCTGCAAAACATCCAAAGTTAATAAGCTAACATATTCCCAAGCTTCAAAAACTGAAGAAGAAATCATCAAAAAGCACAAATAATATTAAAAAAACAAACCAGAAGCCTTCATATGAAAAACAGATTGCTGCTGTGAAGATGCTTGAGTCTGAGATACTGAATTTGAAGATGACGCCCTTGATTTTGCTTCTAGATCTAAAACACAACATTCGTTGTCTGTTGTTAATTTTGCTTCTAGACCGAATGATGGCACTGCGAGCCACTCTAGATCTGAAACACAGCATCACCAGTCAGTGGCATCGTAATCTCAGTAGTATCCAAGCCTCTATCTCGGCAATCTTCAGCAAACTTTCCAAGCACTGAACGCAACATGAAGCAGCAGGCGACTTCATCAATCAGACTTGCGGATCCCCAAAGAAGATGAATCGCGAATTGGAACTTGATACTTGATTTATTCTAATCGCCTGAAATCATCTTCCATCTCCATGCGAATTGATTTGAGAATTATGAAATGATTCTAATCGCGAATTGGAAGTATGAATTTGCTGGATTTCGTGAATTTGATGGATTTCGTGAATTTGCTTTTTGATTTGGGGATTTCGTGAATTTACTGGAAGTATGAATTTGGGGATTTCGTGAATATGGTAAACTGAAAGGGGATCTACACCAACATAAGCGGGAAAACGAAAATTTGGTAAAAAGTGCAGCGGTGATCCATTTTAACAGTTGGATTAAATGTAGACTGTTAGATCGTATTCACGCGGATTGCTAACTTTATTAATTTTTTAATTTGTATACATCTATAGCAACACTATATAAAAATGTTGCATCATGTTACACTTGTTTAGCTAGAGCAACACATTTTTATGGCTAAGGTAACACCATAAATACAATGTTGCAGTAGGACCAAATTTTTATATCTATCGCAACATTTGAGCTGGCAACACCTTGCAAAAATGTTGCAGTAGGCCATTTATGGCGTAGTGCTCCATGAGACAACGCCATCGTTGAAACCATACTAGTAGACTGAGTAGTAATCACAGTCTTTCTTGGTGCAGAATTGATGCTTTCATGAGACATTTTCGTCTACAAAAACAGCCAACAATAAATCAATATTGTTTCACGATTGTTATTTGTAACGTCAGAAAAGTGTTACGAAATTGTTATACAGTAACATCAGAAAAACGTTACTAAATAGTTAGACAATAACGTCAGAAAAGCGTTACGAAACTGTATACACAAATTGTTAACAGTAACGTTATAAAAGTGTTACGAAACTATTTCAATTATGTTGCAAATTGCAACAACAATAAACCGTCACAGGTACGTCGTAAAATTTCTAAGGGTAGAATTGTACAGTTAACAAATAAAGCAGTAAATAGCGTACCGATTAGATTTTCCGAGTCCAGTGTTTGAAAACTATTTCCTTGAAACAATATTGCTCCCTATACGGCGCTTAAGGATATCGAGCAATTGTTTGTCAAGATGAAACGAACCTTCCCTGCGATGTTGCGCAACAATAGTAGAGTACTAACGAACTCATAAGAGTATTTTTTAAGAACAGATTGTTGAGTGGAGAAAGAAAATACAGGAAAACTTGATTCTTTTCACTGTTTTCTGTCTGCCTATATATAGGCGCAAGGTGGTGCATCTATTCGGTAATAGGTGTTTGTTGAGACCGATGCGATTGTTGGAAAGATTGCGACCCTTTATCAGGCGGTGCGATCGCTTGAATTTGAACGGACAGAAATAAAAACTGTTCGATCTGCCACGCCACGCCACGCCAACTACAAAGTGCTAAGTGCCTTCTAATACGTCTCAAACGCTCATTCTCCCATGCCGCGGGTGCGGGCGTGCTCGTGCGGGTTGCACCACCCGTCAAGGCTTGTGTCTCTCTTTGTTTGTATGAATTGTCATAGTATCCACATCTTAGTATATAAACATAAATAGTTTATTTTATTCTAAGATGTTGGACTAATCAATTTTCAAGGCAATTAATGTCTTCACTTTCCCCAATACAACTCATTCATTTCTAACAATTTGTTTCTTTAGTACTTTTACTATCAGTTGTACCCAATAATTATTGTTTAGGCGTCTACACGTGTAGAAACAAGGTAATTTGCACGACTTGGATTTAAATACAGTAATGGCATTATTACATTATCTTTGAGGAAATGGCTTAAAGTGCAAGTTAGGATCCGTCACTCATTTTCAAGTTTCATATGTGCAAAAACATTCTCAAAAACAGGTTTTAAGTTATGCCCCTATTTTTATTTTTGGAAAAAAAATATAAATTTCTATTTTTTTTTTAAATTTAAATCTAAACTTGATCGTATATTTCTATGACCAAAACTTTTTTTTTTGAAAAAGTGCAAATTCTTGCAAATTTTTCTACAAATAGGTTGCAATGGTGTTTTTTAAAACTTGTTTTTTGAAAGGGACGGCTGTATATTTTGAAATTTAAAGATGGTATTTTACAAAATTTCCTTAATTTAAATTGGCAACAGTAAATCCTATTTATAACTAAAACTTGCTCTTGACTAGTTATTCCTCCGGTCATTTTCAAATAATAGTAGCAGTTTACTTAAAAGATAAAGTATGTTTTTTAATGAATTTCATTGAAATGGACATAAAAGGAAAGGTAGGTAATATGTACTGCTTTTGAGATAGAAACAAACTTGAATCTGATTTTCTTTGAACATGTATCCCCAGGAATTGGTTGATTTCTCCTAAGTCTTTAATTGCAAAATGTTTATCTAGGAGAATAACAACTTGATTTATCTCTGCCATGTCATCACCAGTAATAAATATATCATCTACATAAACTAGTATGTAAATGATATTTTGACCTCTTTTTCTGATGTATAGAGAGTTATCTAACCTAGTTGCATTAAAACCCATGTTGCCTAAAGTAACTTTCAGTTTCTCATACCATGCCCTTGAGGCCTGCTTTAGACCATAGATAGCCTTGTGTAACTTGCATACATGTGTGTTGTGTGCTTTAGAACAGTATCCTATTGGCTGCTGCATGTACACATCCTTCTGAAGCTCACCATTTAAAAAAGCATTATGCACATCTAGTTTCTTAATTCTCCAATGCTTGTGTAATGCAATAGTCATGATTATTCTTATAGTAGCTAGTTTGATGACTGGTGAGAAAGTTTCCTTGAAATCAAAGCCAAACTGTTGTGTGTACCCCTTTGCAACTAATCTGGCCTTATATTTAGCTATACTACCATCAGTGTTCCTCTTGATTTTATATGTCCATTTGCTTCCCACAATGTTTTTGTGCTTTGGTGGTGTGACCAAACTCCATGTTTTGTTTTTAATTAAAGCCTCATATTCTTCATCCATAGCCTTTCTCCACTTTTCATCTTTTACTGCTTGGTCATAATTAGTTGGTTCGACTTCATTGAGTATAGCAGCATATATCTTGGGTTTAAAAATCCCACTCTTGGACCTTGTGACCATAGGATGTTCAGCTCTTGGTTGTGGTTGACCCACATCTTCACTGTGACTGCCAGTGTTTTCAGTTGTTGAATGCCCATTATGATCACCAGTTGTTGAGTAGTCACTTTCATTGTGTTCATACCCTGTTTGTTGTTCCTGGTTGATATGTGAGCTATGATGAGTATTGCTTGAATTTGATTTGTCTGAACTGTAACCAGTTTTTGTGCTAGTGATGGATGTTTCTTCATGTTGATGATTACTGCCACCATCTTGAATTTCACCTGCCAGTTCAGTTGATTCTGGAATCATTGGTACATTGATTGCTTTGCTACTTGTTTGTTGTTTTTCCTTTGCTCTATCTGCAAAAGGAAAAACATTTTCATTAAAAACCACATGCCTTGAAATGTATATTCTCCCATCTTTATCTAAGCACTTGTACCCCTTCCGATTATATGCATAACCTAGAAAAGTACAAGCACTAGATCTTAAGCTCAGTTTATGCTTATTATATGGCCTGAGATAGGGGAAGCACAGACAATCAAACATTTTCATATGATTATAATCAGGTTTAACCCTATGCAATTTCTCATAGGGAGATTGTTTATTCAGCAATCTCGTGGGTACCCTATTTATGAGATACACTACAGTAGCAAATGCTTCTTTCCAATATCTCATAGGTAGTGACCCTTGAGATAAAAGTGTTAACCATGTTTCAACTATATGTCTGTGTTTCCTTTCAACCAATCCATTTTGTTATGATGTGTGTGGGCGGGTGGTCCTATGTATTATCCCTTTACTATCAAAAAATGCTTTTAAGGCCTTGAACTCACCACCACCATCAGTTTGCATGATTTTAATTTTACTACTGTGTTGATTTTCAGCATAAGTAATGAAATGTTTAATTGCATTACATGTGTCTGACTTGTTCTTAATAAAATATATCCATGTGAATCTAGTACAAGCATCTACAAGTGAGAGATAGTACCTGTCCCCTTGTGTTGATGATAGGGGGGCTGGACCCCAAAGATCTGCTGCCACTAATTTCAGTGGCTCATTATATACAGTTTTTGATTTATTAAAAGTCAATTTGTGACTTTTCCCTTCTTGACAACATGAGCATATAAAAGGAACATAAAAAATTTTAAAAGCAATTTTACTTTCATTCAGAATCTGTTTACAATATCAATCTTGGGGTGACCAAGTTTACAATGCCACAAACTAAGAGTGTTATTCCCTTTTTCAACATTGAAGCTAAGGATGACATGCCCTTCTATAGCATTGAAGTTAACTGGGTTAGAATAAGTTGCCCTATTAGTGGGTTTTCTTGTGCCCATGTTGCTGAACTTGTAAAGTCCTTTGTCCAATTCACCCTGTAGCAGTATACTTTTATTTAGTAAGTCCCTAACAAGATAAAATTTTGGGTGAAACTCAAAGTACACATTGTTGTCCTTGGAAAATTGAGAAACACTTATTAAATTCTTTTTAATCCTAGGGACTCTCAATAAGTTATTCAAAAAGAGAGTCCTACCACCATTAACACTACCAGTTCCAACATGTGATATTTTTATGGCTTCACCATCACCCATAAGAACAGAATGCGTACCTGTGTATTTCTTGTTCCCTAAATTGAGATTCTGAAGGTTGTTAGTGATATGGTTTGTTGCACCTGAATCTGGGAACCAATCATCTATGCTTGCATCATCATTCTTGACTGCATCTTCACTTGTATCATCTGTGTTGGTTCTGCTTTGCTGGTTTACTTGAGCCATGTTTACATTGTGTGTCTTTTGGCTTTATTGTCCTTGCTGTCCTGAATTGTATTCAGAGTTAAATCTGAAATAACACTTATTGGCCATGTGCCATGTTTTCTCACAAATTTGACAGTTTACTCTGCTGTAATTGTTGAACCTTCCTCTACCCCTGCCTCTTTGAGACTGACCTCCTCGTTGAACTTGATAACTAGGGTTGTTAGAATTGTTGGGTGTCTTTGATTGGTTCTTGTTTCTTGTATTTGCTGCAAAGTTAATGTTGACATCTCCTTGTATAGCCTTTCTTTGCTCAGTTCTTCCCTCATGAGCAAGTAGGGCAGCATGTACATACTGCAGATTTGGTAGCACAAGTTGTGTGGCTATGAATGTAACAAGTGATTCATATTCTTCATCCAAACCGCTAGTGAGAGTGAGTATCTGATCACTTTCTGCAACCTTATGTCCCACAGCACTAAATCTGTCACATAAATTCTTGATCTTGGTGATGTATTCTCTCATGGGCATGTCCCCTTTTCTAGCATTTTGAAGCTCTATTTTGTAGTGCATAATTCGAGCAGATGACTGAAAACTAAAAATCTGGTCTATAGTGGACCAGATCTCATATGATGTATTGCACCCAACGATTTGAGACAAAAGGTTGGCACTTATAGATGATATTAGCCATGATGCAAGTAAGTTGTCTTGTTTCTGGTGTTGAATGTAATCTGGGTTACTAACAGGGTTTTTGTCCTTGTCTAAAATGATTGCAGGAGGCACAGCTTTTGTCCCTTGCACGAATTCTTGAAGGCCATAGCCTTTTAATGCTGTCTCAACTTGATATTTCCACAAGATGAAGTTGTCTTCATCGAGGGGAATGGTGATGACATGACTCTTTGGCTTAATGAGTACAGGGATGCTTGTGGTGTCATTGTCTTCACCTCTCGAAGTCACTGATGCAGATTCTTCAAGATTATCTGCCATCTTTGGCCAGATGCTTGATCTGAATGACTTTGACGAAGCAGGAATGATCAAAAAGCAAAGAAACTGAGTTTCTTGGAGTGGTAGACAACAGTTTGCTGCCAAGAAACTGGTTGGAATCAAGAAAATGGTGGATGTGTATTATATCAATGAAATTGGTACAATACACATGCACAGCAGGTTGAAAACGAGTCTGAAGCTCAGAGGAAATATGAAAAACTCTTGTTGTCACCGGTTGGAGATGAAGTGATATCTCTGATCCAAGCCTTGGAGGCACAAGAGTTGTGATGAGTGCAGATGCTCTTGATCAAGAACGGTATATAGTCTCCAATGATGATACCTTTCCGAGGAGCCACACAAAATACCCTTTCAATCTTCAAAATATGATGAAGGGGTTGTAGAGATGGATTAAATGTCTTTCGGCGAGATGCTTTGATACCAAATTAAGATTTGAGAAAATGAAAACTGAATTTCTTTATTGCAGCTTTGCTAAAATGAATACTTACATACAAATGCGAGTATTCACTATTATTTATACATGCAGGAATAAAAGAAAAGTAGCACGGGTCAAAAGCAAAAGCCCGGCCCAAATACAAAAAGAGAAAATAAAAAGAAGAAGGCTGGCGGTCCGCTTGTTGCAACAGATGGTTGAACCCGAATATGTTTGCGTAGGATAAAGATAGAAATGTCTTAATAATATAGATATTCATTTGTGCATGCATAATTAACCACGTAGGGTGGCATGACCAGAATAATATCAGATAATGGATGATAAAAGGGGACAAGTTGCTGTAAATGACGTGATTCTGCACATATATATCCATGCAAAACGAATATAGACGTACTCACATTTGAAATTTAGAGAATATACTAGCTTCTTTATTTATGCATTTTAAATTATGAAAGACACAACTAAAGATCAGTTTGTGTTAGAAAGAAAAAAGGCTCCGAATGCTGATCTGCTTGGATAAGCTAATAACATAAAGGCAATAAACTGGCCTGTTGTATTTTTTTCTAAAAGAAAGTAAAACAAACCATTGACTAGACTTATAATAATTTAGCTATATGCTTAAATTTGATATTATCCCGTAGGCGGTGATGTTACATTATTTTACGGTCCTTAATTTATTTTAGAATTAGTGTCTGAAGTTCAGTATGTTCAAATGAAAAGTGCACTATGTGAATGGCCTTAACAAAAGGTGGAAGTCGACTGATTTAAAAGAACAAAAATAGATGTTGATATTTTGAGCTAATATAATTATAAACCCATATGCTAAAATACGGTCAAGTTTATATATGTATGCTATATAATCCAAATAGATTGGAACAACTATATATGTGCATGTATGTTGTGTCCCACTGCAAACATGGATATCACTTTCAGGAATGAGTCGGATAAGAAAACTAATTCTAAGAAACTATCTCACAAATTAATAGTCAAAAAGTCGAACTTATATGTATGTATATATGAATATGTGCATCTACCCACAGACGTACTGACACACAAACAAAGTATTAATGGTTTTAACTTTATGAATATGCTGTCGAGCCTTTCTTACTTCTTGCAAAAATTTAAGTACTGGTTTTAACTGCATGATAGTTGCACCAGTCAAAAAGTATTAATGGTTTTAGGCACATTGATCTTCCCCAGCCTGGGCACTACAAAACAATGGGGCTTTAGCGACGGCTAAAAGGCATCGCAGGCAGTTGCTGGCCGTCGCCGACCGTCGTCAAAAGCCGTCGCTATTTAGGTCGCCACCACACAGTAAAACAACGGCTTTAGCGGCTGCTCCGTCATCAAAATAGAGACGGCTGACGACACCTAGTTGGATACGTGGAAAATTAGTTATCACAGATATAATGCCACAGGCCGTCACTAGCCGTCGCTAAGTTGAAACCACATAGCCGTCACTAGCCGTCGCTAAGTTGAAACCACATAGCCGTCACTAGCCGCCGCTAACCTGGATAAATAGGTCGTCGCCAGCCATCGCCAACCTGAGATAAAATTTCAGCTCCAATTCAACCTTTCAATCAATCCAACCACACAACCAAATTCAAATCACTTTCCAACACATATATAACATTCAATTTCACAACCAATATCACTCCATCCATCATATAATCTCACACATATCACAAATAATCATATATATAACGCAACATATAAATTTACATAGAAATTTCATCACCACCATATAAATATATCATACCAATCAAACGGAAATCCATCAAACAATGTAATCATACAACCAAATATTATCCATCAATCACATATATACACAAATGTCCACTAAACTATCAAACACAACAACCAACCAACATGTATCAAATATATACACAAATGTCACTTGACTGGAAAATAAGATTATGAAAATTCGGCAAAAACACAAGAATACCTACTCATCGTCGTCGCCCGACCCGTCCTCTCCAGGCATCGTCCCATGCTGTGCCAAGTAGGCTGCAATATGCTCGTCCAGCTGTTGTGTCAATGCGCTCTTCCTCCAATCGTTTATCTCCAGCTGTTTTTTCATTTGAGCAATCTCCTCCTCGGCTTGGGATCTCCTATAAGTCCTCTGGGATATTAACGCTTGTGAAATAGTTGATATTTAGTTATAATTTATGAACATTATAAACAATATGAACATAAATAGTTGATTAATTATGCGACTAATATTTAAAATTAATTGTTGTACATTGGTTGCAGTTTATTCATTTCAATTATTCAGCTTCCTTGTTCAATATATAATTTGTTCACTTAAGTTTAAATTCATTTGCATGTGTAAATTTATATATTGGTAAATGAAGAAATTTACCTCCTGATTTCCATAACTGTACCGCCTATTTCACGAAGGCGGATCAATAATGGCGTCCTAAATACGGTTCGACTCCTCAAACGTAGCCTCTGCTTGGCAGGTGGACTGCGCTACTCGAGTCCGCTCCGCTTCGTATCTCTCCTGCGATTACGAACAATTGTTTGATACGATAAATATTCAATTTAAAGTTTATGAAATGTGAAATAAAAGAATATGAAACATTATCATTAAGGATAAGCATGTTTACCATTACAGATCTCGATTTATCGTCTGTACACTCGAACGAAACGTTACCTTCCTCATCTGTCTGTTCAACGGCATGCGTGACCGTGAACACTTCAACCATAGTAGGCTCGCGATTGTATCTCGCCGCCTGAAAATATATACATATGAATAAACAATGTTACAAATATGATTAAACAACATTTTAGATTTTTATAAACACAATTTATGAATTTACCAACTCTCTCCTGTGTTCTTGGAATGATTTGGAGCCGCCACGGTGCAACACAGGATTTTTATTCCTATTAGCACGCTTCCGGGTAGATAATTCCTAAAAATTTGGATACACGATTAACTAAATTACTACAACTAACATACCTCCGCCAGTGGGCGTAAATCCGGTACAGTGCCACTGGCACCAGCACCGGAAGATGAAGAAGACTCGGATTTTTGACTACGTCTCCTGCCAGACATATCTACCACAGAGAAGTAATATCATCAAATAAAAGGACACAAATTTATTAGTACAAAGCATGTTTCAGTAATCATCACATAAAACTTCCACTAAATCATAATAATGGGACAAGATCTCATGAATACATATATAGAAATTTCAAAACAGAATAGTACATAGCTCAGAACATGGTCATCATTATTAATACATAGCTCAAAATAATATGCAACTAAGAATAATACATTATACAACAAGCGATGCAAATATTCAGAGTTTTCAGTCTTCGTCGTTTTCTGATTCAGACTCAGTCTCATACACTATCTCGTTTTCTTCGGTACTTTCAAATGCATCTAATAAAACATTCGATTCATCATTCAATGGCCCTAAGTCAATGTCATCGGTTATTATTATTTTTGTATTTGATTCAAGATCCGCTTGATACGCTGTTTCGTCTGGAATATTATTTCCATCAAACGTAAACCTTGGTTTTGTTTTAAAAACAGCCAACCAATCTGCTTTATCTCCTTTTAAGGATGGATATGGAGCAAAATAAACTTGTAATGATTGTTTGGCTAATACGAAAGGATCATACTTATAGTAATGTGAGGTATGCTTTATTTCAATAAGCTTATAATCTTTGTGTACGTTGATTCCAGAACCAAGAACACTACTGAACCAGCTGCATTATTTCAATAAGATTGTTGGATGGCATGTGTCGTTTTGCAGCTTGTACAACTGCTGTAATTGCAGCTTCTGTAAGGTTGAATTTTGATTTCATGGTAATATATTCGGCGATTACTAATAGTTTAATTTCTCTTTTACAACCGTCCCACAATGGTTTCTTAACAGAATCCAATAAATCATATATTCTTTTAGCTCCCGCAATTGGTTCTTCTTCGACATCTACGTCTTCATCGTCAGCTTGAATGGTAGGAAACATTGATCGTGCTGCATCTTCCACCATATTTTCTATCGGATTCGTCATAATATTATCGTTCTCTAACACTA
Source organism: Allium fistulosum (assembly GCA_030737815.1). Lineage (NCBI taxonomy): Eukaryota > Viridiplantae > Streptophyta > Magnoliopsida > Asparagales > Amaryllidaceae > Allium > Allium fistulosum. Next base: position 96,236,823 of record CM060905.1, read on the forward strand.
TAGGATTAGGTGTAGGTTCAACAAGTTCTCCATGACGATCTCAGAAATAATAATTCGGCACGAAACCATATTTACACAAATGTACTTCAACTATATCTGGTTTTCAATGCTTCAAATGGTGGCACTTACTACAAGGGCAACGAATTTCTTCGTTATTTCGATTATTATATTTAGCGAATCTAATAAATTCGTGTACACCGTTATAGAAATATTCCTTTATTGAACCTTTGCTACAAGTTCTGACTTCATACATCCAAGTACGGTCGAGGAAATAATCGAACATTTTTCCTAATTTGAAAATATATGTTAGTAATTCGACAGCATTTCAATTCACTTCTCTTCTATGCATAACTTGCACTCAAATGGTATATTATTGTTGTATTTTCTAAAATAAAGTAAAGCCATTTAGGACTAAAGCCTTCACACACCACACTTCTGTCAAATTTCGACAGTACTTCACTTCACTTCTCTTCTACGCATAACTTTGCATCCAAGGGGTGTATTTTTGTCGTTGTATTTTCTAAACTAAATTAAAACATTTTGGGACTAAAGGCTTTAATTTTTTAGCGTCAATTATTTGTTGAAATAATATTTAATGCTTATTTTCAAATCAACACTATATTCATTTCAATTTTTTTTTAATCAATTTGGGTAAAATATTTATTCTTGTTATATTTATTTCTCAATTTTTTGGAAAATCGGTTTTAGTACTATATTTGTTCTTATATTCATTTCTTAATTTATTTACAAAATCGATTTTAGCAGAATATTTGTTGTTGTTATATTCATTTCCTAATATTTTTTTTCAAAAAATCGATTTTAGCAGAATATTTAATGCACTTAAATTCATTTCTCAATTTTTTTACAAAATCGATTTAAGTAGAATATTTGTTCTTGTTATATTTGTTTCTTAATTTTTTTACAAAGTCGATTTTAGTACAATATTAGTTGTTATATTCATTTCCTAATTTTTATTAGAAAATCGATTTTAGAAAATTATATAATGTAATTATATTCATTTCTTCATTTTTTTACAAAATCGATTTTAGTAGAATATTTATTGTTGCTACGTTCATTTCTTAATTTTTACAAAAATTGATTTCAGTATAATATTTGTTGTTGTTATGCTCAATTCAAAATTGTATAATTCATTCAACCATCTAAATATTTTATTTAATACATTTGAAATTTCAAAACGTATTTTAAAATTCAGTTAACAAATTTAATTTTTTTATCGATTTTGTAAACGAAAATTACATGTTAGCACTTGCAATAAACTATGTTAATTTTATTTTATACTAACAACTAATACTTATAATGTACACATGCTAATTAAATAAAAAATATTACTTCAGTTTAACCGTACCAATCTAGTAGCATATTAATCAACAATTATACACTAATGTTTCCGCAAACTATAATAAACATTGTTCTAAATAACTATAACAAATATTCGTGTAAACTTAATTATATATCGATTAGCATATCAATCAGTAATTTACACTAATTTTCGGATTATAAATAAACCCAAATTTTTAATTACAAATTAAACAATCAAACCACTAATTAATATCACCAACTCAACATATACAATATTATCATTAACTAATACACAATAACAAAATCATAATTAACTAATTTGCCAAATTATGGTTCTCAACATATCCCCAAATCAATCAATACGCTACTATCAACAACTAATACCGCATAATCATCAATTTCTATCACATATAATCAACCAATTTTCAAAATTAGGGTTTTGATCAAACCTAGATTAAGCAAAAATTGAAGAGCAATAACATACCTTCGAGCTTTGGAGCGTTATAGGTTTCGCGATGGGGAGATCGACGGCTCGCGTCGGGGGCGGCGGCTAGGGCGTCGACGGAGGAGGAGAGGAGGGGGTTTGCTGAGTTGATTTGGGAGAAGGAAATTGTGTTTTATGGTTCGCGGTTTTGCCTGTATATACGCATTTAGTGACGGCTAGCGACGGCTAGCGTCGACCGTGTTTTTTAACCGTCGCTAACCGTCACTAGCTATGGTCACTAAACGAAGCCTGTTTTGTATTGGGGATTCTAGGTCAATTAATTCAATAAAAATAGTAAGTTGCAATATTAGGCAATAATACTTCACAAATAAAGACAACATTTCATCCAAGAAGTAGGGTTTTTTTTAAAAAATAAATAATAATAATAATAATAATAATAAATTAAAAAAAAAAGAAGCTATACATGCATACATTATAGCAGTTATGATATTATTCCGGTCAATTAGTGTAGAAGCAACAATGGCATTCTATATCCGTATAACTCCGATCTGACGAAGAGCCAATAAAGGACAAATGCACGAAATATAGAAACAGTAAACACTAAATTTCAGCAATTATATAGATCCTCTTAAAAAAAGGAACATAATAAGAATGCATGCTGCATGTAATCATATACTACATCACATTTACCCTTGTGATGTTCAAGAAAGTACATCGACTCCTTGGTTAATATTTCCAGGTTCCTAAAAAGGACATGCTTGCAAACTTGGATGATGCTGATAATTATACACTGACAAACAAATCCTTATAAATGACTTATGTGTCATAAAAGGTTTCCGCAATATGGAAAAATAGCTCTATATGCATGATAAATACTTTGAGGTAAAAAATTGCAGCAAGTGGTGTTGTGGATCAATCCTTCAGTCTATATTCTCCATCCTGTAACACAATGTTTGCACTGATGTTAGTAAGAAGTATCATATCATGTTTATATTATAAGGAGGCTAGTTATTGTATTCAAAGCACTTGGTTATATACCATTTGGTGCATCGGTCACCGGTCCTTACATTTAGGTGACAGCGGCAGATAAATTACAAATTACAATTGTTTTCGTAATAACTACTAGATAAAAATAGGTGAATTGCTAAAAACGCTAAACTATTTGGATAATTCAGTGACATAAAAGACAAATCAGTTTACCATAACATTTTTTTTCTCTAGTAAGAAGGTTTGTTATCAAACTATTCATCATATCAAATCAGTTAAACCAATTATTCCAGGAAGTATTTAGGTTATTCAAAACAACCAATTATAACAGACACCGAGAATGGACACTCTAAACGGATCGCTGGACGTGTCTGATGCGTTTTATGTCAAATGTAAGTTTATGTCGAATCATAGGCAAAGTTACAACACGTAGTTTTCAGAATATCGTGCATGTGCAAATATCTTGTTTAGAGAAAAAGGTGCATATTTTCATAATAAGTTTCGAACGGGTCTAAACTTCAAATAAGTTTTTCCAGAGGCCTAAAACGACAAAGACAATTTGTCCTTTGTAAATGGATTAGTTATACATATTGATCAAATGATTATTTAATTATATATAATAATTAAATAATTGAATGGCTATTTAATTGATCACAACTAACATAAAATAACATACATTAAAATTCAGGAAATTAGGCACAAGGACAAACTTAAAAGAAAAAATCAGACTGAAGGACAACAATTTTGTTTTTTTAGACTGAAGGACAACGCTAGTTATAACTAGCATTTTGTATAGTGTAAAACTGAATATAATGCTAAATAAAACTAGCATTTTGTATAGTGTAAAAGATGAATATAATACTAATTATAACTAGCATTTGTCCTTCAGCCTAAAAATAAAACTTGACGTCCTTCAGCCTAATTTTTTTTCAAAGTTTGTTATTTTCCCTAATTCCCTCCATTAAAATTTTAGTTAATTACTTAATTATTTATAACAATTTATTCACAAAGATTAAATAAATGTTTTGTAGGATCGCATTAACCCTAGAGGGAGGGTGAATAGGATTTATAATAAATTCACAGATAAATAAAAATTACAGCTCAGATAATAACAAAGTAAATGCGAAAATAAAAGTGATACAATTTTACCCAACTTCGGCAAAACCTGTCTACTGGTGCCTTCAAGATTTCTACTAGAATTAAACAATCGAACGCTTATAAACTCTGTAAATTCGCGACCCTCGCTAACCTGATTGTTCTAACCCTACGCTCAAAATCCTGCCACAACTCAAATCCCAAGTTATGAATTCCCGAACTATGCCCCGTAGTTCGATCCTAGTAAACACTAGAGTTTAATAAATTTAAAAAACAAAATACAAAAGAAAATAAAAGAAAATCCTAATCCTAATATAAATTAACAAGGCCTAATAAAAAAAATTCACAAAAAAAAAGTGGCTCATTGAAAATTAAAAAGTGTCCTCTCTTATTCCTTCAGCCCGCTTTCATTTTCTTTCAAGCCAAGATCCTCTTTTGTCTTCATTCTGAAATTAAGGTTTTCGAATTGAAGTGCCGATTGATAATTTGATGAAATGAAATTGTGTGCGTCCCTTTGTCGATTGATTGCTTCATTCTCTTGATGGGCTACTCCTTCGGCTGCTCCTCCATCGAGTATAGATTGCTTTGAAATTTTTGTATGAACTCTCTCCGATTTAAAATTTTGATTTATATGCTTTGAACTCGACTGAATTACCGCCAATGATGATTTGGTGTTTTAATAGGGATCGATTCCATATATTTCGTATATACTTGAATTTTGAATTTCGGTTTGAATTTTTCCACTTACTATTTCTGGCAGCTGATTCTCTAATTGATGGTTGTAGTATTTCTGATTTTTTTCAATGTCGATATATATGTTGAATTTTCTGACTTATATTCAAACATATTTTGACCCTGGTTGAATGTACTGATTTCGGCCTTGTTCACTTGTTTAGTTCATGCTTCGGGTGAATCCATGCTTCAGGTGAATCTTTTGTTATTGTATAGAATCAGTTGTCGAGTTTAAAACTATTTATATTTTTGCAGTTTGAATTTTTTTTCCTTTTTACTTTTTACTGCGTTGTTTATTGTTTGACAGACAAAGCATATAACTGAACACAAGTTGGAGCAAGAAGATAACAAATAGAATTCGAGTGAGTGATTGAGTGTTGTATATGAGATTTAAAATGTAGTGTTGTATATGGGAGTATAAAATATTATGGAAGCTCCGTTGTAATATGTGTACTATTGAAATTGTAATAAAATATTTGTTGAAATAAAATTTTAGTTTGTTTATTTCATTTTGTGTTATTACAATAGTACTATAACAAACACATTATATATATATATATATATATATATATATATATATATATATAAGATGAATGTTCGAGAACTCGGTTTCGGTCATTTTGAAATTTTGTTAGTTTCAAATGATTTCGTAAATTTTGGAAGTTTCAATTTTGCTTCGGTTTCGGTGCAGATTTCGGTTTTCGGTAGTTTAATACAATGACAAGGCGTAACATCATTGCAACAACAACTATAATTAATATAATTGGTCAGATGGGCAAAGTCTATAGAGTAGAATTTATATACTGCAGCCCAAGCCCAACCCAACTTCCATCCTTAGTCCTAAAATATGTCTCGTTTCTCCCCCATTCTATCTTCAGAATCGAAAAAAAAAGCCATGCTTGACAACGAACGACAGCAATCGGTCAATTATTTTTATGTCACTCGACAACGAACACGAAAACGAAGACGGAGATTTAGTCAATTACTGTAAGTCGAGAAAGACGTCTGAACTCCGAAGAGGAGATAACCGACCAAAACTATTATTTGAGTTTTTTTTTGATGCGGTAAGTATGTTCTCGATTTACTGCTATTTATAAGCTTGAATGATTCGATTTTTTTTTCACGTTTGAACGATGCGATTTGTTTTTTTGCCCTAGATCTGTTTATTATTCCTTCACATGTCTGCAAAACCCAATTTTTTTGGAAAAAATGATGCTGGTTTTTCTTTGCCCGTGTCCGAAGCCGATTTTCTTTGTTGATTCTGGACCGTTCACCAGCGATACAGGTCCGGTACCCCGGAATTTCGGGGTACCAACTGAAGCCTCAATCATTGATATACATATATATGTATGTATATATATACACACACACACATACATACATATATACATACATATCTATATGTATATATATGTATGTATATATGTATGTATATATGTATATATGTATGTATAATCATAAAAGATTGTATTCTACATATTTAATTGATAATAAATAAAGTAACATAACAATAAAATTTGTACTATATAAATAATTACATTATACATTTTTACATCTCAATTATCAACTTAATTTCAAAACAATCACGATCATAAGACTAGACTCAATCATTCATTATAAGACCAAAACTCTTTCTATCGAATGCTTGCTTTACTGTACTTGGACCGTTATTGTGCTTTATCAAAAGAAATGACTTACATGTTGTTTTATTGTAATAACAAATAAAGGTATTCAATCAAGTAAATAGGTCGAAATCTTCTTCCGTGATAAATAAAAGGTTATCGTTCTTCTTGCCAGTAAGGAGTGAAGTGCAGGGAAGAATCAAGAGTGCTGAGTCGACATATCCTCACTTAACCACAACTCACCTATTCAAGTTTACTCAACTGCAGTTTACTCAACCGCTTATCCACAAACACATCCATAATTTGCATTAACTTATCATACACACACACATATGTATGTATATATATATATATATATGTATATATATATATATATATATATATATATATATATATGAAAGTTCTCTCGGGGAAACAAATAATGGAGGAAAAAACATGCAGCGGGTCCACTCATAAAAGAATACATAGTTATGTGAAAATAAGAAATTACTATAACCCGATATGGTAACATACATATGACCTAGTAGTTTACACCAGATGCAGAATAATAGGAAGAGAGTAAACAAGTTCAACGCAGATATGCTGCCTTGCACTAGTAACCTGCGTAACACTTTCAGGAATGAGTCTAATAGATAAGGTCAAGACACTATTTTCTTCAATTATTACATACAAAAATAAAATTTTAGGTTTTAAAGAAAAAAGTAATAATACGCACACAGTATGTAATGAAAAAAGCAGTTATGCGGCGTTTGAGCAAAACAAATGGTTTAGTGCCTTTTTTATACAAAATTCAATAGCATTAAGCAAAATTTGCTTAACCGGCGTTTATGTTTTTTTTTCTTTTTGTTTATGGTTTTATTTATTTATTTTGCCTCATCCCATATTGAAGCGAAATCAAGATGAAAAATCGGATTGACATATACAAAAAAAATGCACAGTTATAAAATAGTCAGATGCCCATGATAAACTTCCAATGTTTAAAACAAAAGTCTGGCTGCTTCAACAATAATATCGCTGCCTTAAAACAAAGAAACGAGAAAACTTTCTCACAAGATCATAACAGCTCAACCTGATGTTCAATTCAGACTTGAAAAATTAAGCGGTCCAGTTGTTAAGTAATGGCAAATGCCATTAAGCGAGGTGGCCTCAGTTCACTTAGCCCCTAATATAACGAAGGACATGTACGTATGAAATGTACAAGGAAGGACAAATTCGAAGTCATCAACATAGACAGTAATAAAGTCAGGGATGCTAACATGTAATAATTTCAGTACTATGCCATCATACTCATTAATTATTAATGAAAAAGCTTTGTCCAAGCTTAAGAAAAAGAAGCAGTGCTCCACAATTATACAACGAGCGTAGATAGATGGCAATTAAAATACCATGCATTCCGTTTTAAGTATTATGCCATCATACTTATTATCAATTAGAAAGCTTTACCCAAGCTTAAGAAAAATAAATAGTTATCAACAATTATATTTCAAGCTATGTAGATAAACAGCAGTTAGAATACGATGCATTATGCTGAATTCATATAGAAAGCTGCTATGAACCAAGACTGGCAGAAAGCCTAGCAGGTTAAATTTAAAACGTACAATTACGATAAACAATAAAATTAGGCAAGTCAATTTTTTTAAAATAAAATAATAATAATAAATGCATATAATATAAGAGTCAATACAATGGCTGTTTCCCCTAAAAGTTTATTTAGGAAGTGCAATGACCTGTCAAATGACTCTTTTTGAAAGTACTGATATTGAGATTAAGCTAACTTTATTTTTAAAGGGATTGGTAGTTATAGACAACGTACACAAATCCCTATGAACGAGTTTTACAAATAAAGCCATAGTAGGATAACAAATATTATAATTTACGTGACTTGAACCCATCCAACGCTTTCTAGAGAATAATTACATATATATCTTCAATTTGGTAATATTTCATTCAAAACAAGCTACATTATTGCTTGATTAGATTTTATGGTTTATCTGATATTTTGCGAGTAAATATACTGTAGCCTCCTTTCAACCTGAATGCAAAATATTGCATATTCTTTCGGTTTGTTCAGGTATCTAAATTTACAGAATTGATTTTTACATATAACAAAAATGAAGAGTAGAAGAAACCTGTAAATATATACTCTCCCCTAGCAACTAGATGTCAAGATCTGCTTATTTTAGCAACCTTTCCAATTAAACTTTTGTCCTCAAAGTCTTCTCAACCTGTGATGAATTGAATGACAAATTAATATATATGTAGTTATATACATCACACTTATTCTTAACCAAATTAAGAAAAATACCAATTAAACAAATCCAATGTAATATTTTCTCAAATCATACAGGCCGGCACATAATTCTCTTGTCGGAATCATGCAAGTTACCTTCGATTTTATTTTACCTATTCAGTTAAACAATGACACATTCAAACCACATTAGTAAATATTGACATATTCAAACTATCAACTTGACATAAAATGTTTATGCAACTTGCATTTGGCAATAGATTAAGTAATAGAAAAAATGATATGGTGAAAGAATCACAGCCCCATAATCCTCAGATAGTATTAGAAATCCAAGCTACGGGTTTTAACAGTGAATAAAAATGTAAATGCTTATGTTTGTCAACCAAGATGGTTAGAGTTGCCATTGCCCAAGTTCAAATTCTTTACTTGTATTAATACAGAAAAGCATGTTATCATAACAATAGAAAGTGCCGAAACAATATTATACAATGATGATAGTGAAAATAGAAGACGACTAACTATGATTGAGGCCCATCACCCTTACCTACTACTAACTCTTATTATAGTCTACTAAACTTAGTCTCTGGTCATATTTCGATGCTACGAGCCAAATCAAATGCAGAATTTTTTTATCCAAATAAGGCTTTACCCACTACTAACTTAAATGAAATGTGGAAAATAATGTATGAGAATAATATATATCTATCAAGACAGCTGGGCCGAAGACTAATATAACATTATATTATCACAAAACACGGTTGTTAAAAGCTATATAAAGGGAGGCCTCACTTGTATTAACATGTAGAACTCAGCTCAATGTCTGTAGCTTAAAGAAATATTTTTAGTGCTACTAGATTACTCTTGAGGAGATTGGTGCAACTCTAGCATAACTATGGTGGATCACAGCAAGCAGTGGCTAACGCCACAAATAGTCCTTGTAGTGGCTGTTTGTTTGTTCGCAACAATAGCCGAGTCCACTGACAAACCATATATTTATTCTTCCCCTCCTCCACCATATCATTACAAGTCTCCACCACCTCCATCACCATCACCCCCACCACCATATCACTACAAGTCACCTCCACCTCCATCACCATCTCCTCCCCCGCCTTATCATTATAAGTCCCCTCCTCCTCCTTCATCATCTCCTCCTCCACCATACCATTACAAGTCTCCTCCTCCTCCATCTCCCTCACCTCCACCGTCATATCATTACAAGTCTCCCCCACCTCCATCTCCATCGCCTCCTCCACCATATCATTACAAGTCTCCACCTCCTCCTTCCCCATCACCTCCCCCGCCCTATCACTATAAGTCGCCTCCACCTCCTTCACCATCTCCTCCTCCTCCATATCACTATAAGTCACCCCCACCGCCGTCTTCATCTCCTCCTCCACCATACCATTACAAGTCTCCTCCTCCTCCATCTCCATCGCCTCCGCCACCCTATCATTACAAGTCTCCTCCTCCTCCATCCCCATCGCCTCCGCCACCCTATCACCATAAGTCGCCTCCACCTCCTTCGCCATCTCCTCCTCCTCCATATCACTATAAGTCGCCTCCACCTCCTTCGCCATCTCCTCCTCCTTCATATCACTATAAGTCGCCTCCACCTCCATCTCCTCCTCCTCCATATCACTATAAGCCACCTCCACCTCCATCTCCATCTCCTCCTCCACCTTACCATTACAAGTCTCCTCCACCTCCTTCGCCATCTCCACCTCCTCCTTACCATTACAAGTCACCTCCGCCTCCATCTCCATCTCCTCCACCACCATACCATTATAAGTCACCACCTCCCCCATCTCCATCACCTCCACCTCCCTATCATTACAAGTCGCCTCCACCACCTTCACCATCCCCACCTCCTCCGTACCATTACAAGTCACCTCCACCTCCATCTCCATCGCCTCCTCCACCATATCACTATAAGTCGCCGCCCCCACCGTCTCCATCACCTCCACCACCCTACCACTACAAATCGCCTCCACCTCCTTCACCGTCACCTCCACCTCCGTACCATTACAAGTCACCACCTCCTCCTTCACCCTCACCTCCACCACCATATCATTACAAGTCACCACCGCCTCCTTCACCATCTCCTCCTCCTCCTTACCATTACAAGTCGCCTCCACCTCCATCTCCATCTCCTCCTCCATATCATTACAAGTCACCCCCTCCTCCATCTCCGTCACCTCCACCGCCCTACCATTACAAGTCACCCCCTCCTCCATCTCCGTCACCTCCACCACCCTACCATTACAAGTCACCTCCTCCTCCATCTCCATCACCTCCACCACCCTACCATTACAAGTCTCTGTAGAAATGCAGTATTCAAATGAAGGAAAAACAGAACAATCTAACCGTATAACAAAGGAATTCTGAGGCTTGCCTTAGCAATTTCCTTAAAACTTTTATTTCCAAAGTTTCCCAAGATACAACAGAATGATTCTGCACGAAATTGTAACGAGCAATGCCACTCTGCGATGTTTGATATGGCAGCAGTAGTTTGGAAGAAGAAGAAGATAGAAAACTGGAGTTTCGAATTGATAGAATGTGATCAGTATTCTGTCCTTTTTATAGTCCAGTTTGCATCCCTTCAGACAGTCGCGTCTGTTCGTTTGAACCGCGCATAACTGTTCGTTTTAAACGGGCCGCGTCCGTTTATATCCGTTGCTACCGTCCACCAGTGGTCACACCTCTTCAGAAAAACTTGTTCGAAACCGGCCTTGTTTTTCTGTGCAAAAATAAGATTTCGTTTAGACCCAAGCCCAAGCCCGGTTCGGTTCGGGACGGGACGGGCGGCGCGCGCGCGTGTGTGTTTTAGTCATAAGATATACGTCTTCCCCCTCGTACAAAATTACCTGACCCTAAGGGCCAATATAGGGTTTGAGGAATTGGTATATATCTATGAAACTTCTCTTATTTTTGGCGATGTGGGACTATTGTATATATCATTCAATTTTATCTTTTTAAGGAATTTCAACAATCCCCCACATGAATGATAATATACATATCCCCCACACAAAGTGGAATATCACAGAGTACATATGGAATAATGCTATATCGAGGATAAGTAGATATTTCACTTTGAACTTTCCCTAGTTAAAACTCATCGGATATACTTGGCTAATCGGTGAATTATTTCATCTTGAACCGTCGGCCGTTATTGTATAACCAGACAATAAGTTTTACGAAGCATTGATTTCCTTCTCATCCAATTTCTTGGTTGTGTTCATTTTGGTCCTGAACAGTTATTGGTTCTGCGAGTGTTATAGAGAATTATAAGCCTGTAATAATCTCATAGAGCCGACCCGGCTCACACTAACATAGGTGATCGCATCCATGTAGAGTATCCTACATATACCCCACTTGTTATTTTCAAGATATGGACATCATTAAAAAGCATAGCTTTAACCTTTTAATACTTCTGTAGGTATGCATTTTATTTTGCATCATAGGAATTAGGTAGGACTAAGTCCAAACAAATGCATTACTTCTTGAGTTAATCATAACTGGTTTGCCCATTGAACCTAGTCCGTGGGATCTCCAGTCGCTAGGTTAGGTTTCCGTATAAGTTAACTCTTGTTGGTTTAGGCTTTTAAACCCATTCCCCTCGATGCGCAGTCAATTTTCTCTCTGGATAAACCTTTAGTAAACGGATCCGCTAGGTTATCATTTGTCCTCACATAATCTATGGAAATAGTTCCATTAGAGAGTAACTGCCTAACTGTGTTATGGCGTCGTCGAATATGTCGTGACTTTCCATTATACACAAAGTTGTGCGCTCTGCTTAGCGCTGCTTGGTTATCGCAGTGTATGCATATGGCCGGTACAGGTTTAGGCCAGAACGGAATATCTTCTAAAAAGTGACGAAGCCATTCTGCTTCTTCGCCTGCTTTATCTAATGCAATGAACTCTGATTCCATAGTGGATCGAGCTATGCATGTTTGTTTAGTAGATTTCCATGATACTGCTGCCCCTGCTAGGGTAAAGACATAACCACTTGTCGATTTTGATTCCTCTGAATCTGCAATCCAGTTTGCATCACTATACCCTTCTAAGACGGCAGGATATTTTCCATAATGTAAGGAATAGTTAGCGGTATTTTTTAAATATCCAAGCACTCTCATTAGTGCTTTCCAGTGTTCCTTTCCTGGATTGCTTGTATACCTGCTCAGTCGACTTACTGCATAAGCTATATCTGGTCTTGTGCAATTCATGAGATACATGAGACATCCTATTACACGAGAGTATTCCAGTTGCATTACACTCTCATTAGTGTTTTTATGCAGTACTTCTAATGGATTAAAAGGTGTTCTCACTCCTTTGATTCCATAGTCTTGGAATTTTTCAATCACTTTGTCTACATAGTGTGACTGAGATAATTCAATTCCATCAGGTGTTCTTATTATTTTGATTCCCAAAATAACATCGGCAACTCCTAAGTCTTTCATATCGAAATTGTTGATTAACATCTTCTTTATGGTCTCTATTACTTTAGTGTTAGGACCAAAGATTAGCATATCGTCAACGTATAGGCAGATCATTACAAATGATTGTCCAACTTGTTTGTAATAAACACATTTATCACATTCATTTATACGAAAACCATTTTTCATCATGACACTGTCAAATTTTTCGTGCCATTGTTTAGGAGCTTGTTTTAGTCCGTATAGTGATTTTACTAATCGACATACTTTCTTTTCATTTCCTTTGGAAATGAAACCCTCAGGTTGCTCCATGTAAATCTCCTCATCGAGATCTCCATTTAAAAATGCTGTTTTTACATCCATCTGATGAATCTATAGATAGATGCAATTGCTATTAACATTCTTATAGAGGTTATTCGTGTTACCGGTGAATAGGTATCAAAGAAGTCTACTCCTTCTTTTTGACGATATCCTTTGGCTACTAATCTGGCTTTATATTTATCAATAGAGCCATCCGGTTTCATTTTCTTCTTGAAAATCCATTTGCAGCCAATCGGTTTTATTCCAGGGGGAATATCAACTATTTCCCAAGTTTTATTACTTAGAATTGAATCAATCTCACTTTTGATTGCTTCTTTCCAACAGGAAGAATTAGAAGAAGACATTGCCTCTTTATATGTTTGAGGTTCATGTTCTAGTACGTAAGTTAGAAATTCCGAGCCGAATGACTTGGAAGTTCGTGCCCTTACGCTTCTTCTTGGTTCAATTTCATCTCGATGAGTTTCATTTTCATGTGGTTCATTTCTGTCATCTCTTGTCCTTTTTGAGGCAAGATTTCCATCATTTCTTTTATGTGGAAAAACATCTTCAAAGAATGAAGCATCTCTTGACTCCATGATTGTATTTACACAGATGTCATTTATATCAGACTTGAAAACTAAAAATCTATAGGCACTACTATTTTCAGCGGGGCCTAGATAGTAGCAGTCTACAGTTTTTGGTCCAAGTTTGACCTTCTTGGGAGGCGGAACTGGAACCTTTGCCAAGCACCCCCACACTTTGAGGTATTTGAAGCTAGGTAGGTGTCCTTTCCATAACTCATATGGGATTGTTCCTGTTTTGCTATGAGGAACCCTGTTTAATATATGGTTAGACATATTTAGGGCTTCCCCCCACAAGTTCGTTGGTAGGCCTGAAGTTAAAAGCATAGCGTTAACTATGTCTTTTAACGTTCTATTCTTTCTCTCGGCGATACCATTTTGTTGTGGTGAATATGGAGCTGTTCTTTGATGAATTATACCATTTTCGGCACATAATTGTTCAAATGGTGATTCATATTCTCCACCTCGATCAGATCTCAATATCTTGATCTTTCTATTCAGCTGATTTTCTACTTCAGCTTTGTATTTTATAAATGATGTTATTGCTTCATCTTTACTATTTAAAAGATATATATAGCAATATCGTGTATAATCGTCGATAAATGTAATAAAATACCTTTTCCCACCTCTTGTAGGTAAGTTTCTGAAATCACATAAATCAGTATGAATCATTCCCAATGGTTCAGTACTTCTATCAATAGTATGAAATGGTTTCTTAGCCATTTTTGCTTCTACACATGTCTCACATTTGTAGGTTTTATCTATTTGGAATTTAGGAATTAATCCTAAGTTTGCAAGCTTTTTCATTTTTCGAAAATTTACATGACCTAATCTATCATGCCATAATAAAAATTTCATGCTCAACCAAATAAGAAACTTCAATTTTATTGATATCACAATCAGAATACATAGTATTTTTGCCAATTACGGCTACATTTGCCTTAAATAGGCCATCACATAAGTAACCCCTTCCTATGTAGATTCCTGCCTTAGACAGAACCATCTTGTCTGACTCGAAGACCATCTTGAATCCCTTCTTTGAAAGCACGGATCCAGAAATGAGATTCTTGCGAATATCTGGAACATGAAGGACATCATTCAGTTTAATAGTCTTCCCAGAAGTGAACTTGAGGGTGACTGTCCCTTTGCCTTCAACCATGGAAACCGATGAATTGCCCATATAGAGTTTCTCATCTTGATCTAATTTGGTGTAGGTTGAAAATACGGATTTGTCAGAACATATATGCCTAGTAGCACCCGTGTCCAACCACCATTGTGCAGAATTCTGAATCAAGTTGCATTCAGATACAACTCCTGAAAAATTGGATTCATCGATATCCATATTTTCCACAACGTTTGCTTCAGAATTTTTCTGCTTCTTGTGTCGACAATCTCTAGCGGCGTGTCCCGTCTTACCACAAACCCAACACTCACCATTAAACTTCTTGGTTTGTTTGTTGTCTTTTGGTTTGTTTTCAGGAGCTTTTCTTTTCTTTGAGAAATTCTTCTTTTTGTTGAAGTGGCCTTTGTTCTTTGACCCTTCTGCTACAAACGCCTCCTCGGTTTGTTTTGTAACTCCACGGTTATTTGCCTCTATCTTTAAACGTACGATGAGGTCTTGTAGAGAAATCTCTTTCTTCTTGTGCTTCAGATAGTTGCGGTAGTCTCTCCAAGACGGTGGCAACTTTCCAGTTATTGCTTCCACTAAAAAGGATTCCCCAACTTGATGGCCTTCTGATTCCAGTTCGTGGATGATAATCTGAAGTTCTTGCACTTATGCAGTTACAGATTTTGAGTCTATCATCTTGTAGTCCATGAATTTGTCTACGATGAATTTCTTCAGGCTCACGTTTTGTGTTTTATACTTTGCATTAAGCGCATTCCAGAGAGCTTTCGCAGTCTTGAGTGGCTGATAAACTTTGTACAAAACCTTATCCAAACAGTTAAGGATGTAATTTCTGCACAAGAAATCCGAGTGCCTCCATGCATCAATATTAGCATTCTCAGTTGACGCAGTGGTTTTGCCTGGTGTAGGTGGCACCGGTTCATCTTCATCAAGATACTTCTGCAGACCAAGGGTTGTGAGATAAAAGAGCATCTGACTCTGCCATGTCAGAAAATCATCTCCGTCTCCCTTGAATGGATCTGGTTTGTTGTGGGTAGCATTTTTGTTTGGAATTTCTACCGCTGCCATTTCCTGTTGCAACAGAAACAGTCTTAGGAAATGTATGATAGTAAACTGTACGCAGACAAGTTTGAATAGCAGAAAGTTCGCAACTTTCTAGATCAGTGATAAAAACACTGTAACCAATGGACCGAATACGATAACCAGTCGACCGAATACTGTATGAGTGCACAAAATTCTACGAATTTTGTAAAAGTTTTAAGATGTAGAAATGCAGTATTCAAATGAAGGAAAAACAGAACAATCTAACCGTATAACAAAGGAATTCTGAGGCTTGCCTTAGCAATTTCCTTAAAACTTTTATTTCCAAAGTTTCCCAAGATACAACAGAATGATTCTGCACGAAATTGTAACGAGCAATGCCACTCTGCGATGTTTGATATGGCAGCAGTAGTTTGGAAGAAGAAGAAGATAGAAAACTGGAGTTTCGAATTGATAGAATGTGATCAGTATTCTGTCCTTTTTATAGTCCAGTTTGCATCCCTTCAGACAGTCGCGTCTGTTCGTTTGAACCGCGCATAACTGTTCGTTTTAAACGGGCCGCGTCCGTTTATATCCGTTGCTACCGTCCACCAGTGGTCACACCTCTTCAGAAAAACTTGTTCGAAACCGGCCTTGTTTTTCTGTGCAAAAATAAGATTTCGTTTAGGCCCAAGCCCAAGCCCAAGCCCGGTTCGGTACGGGCGGGCGGCGCGCGTGTGTTTTGGTCATAAGATATACGTCTTCCCCCTCGCACAAAATTACCTGACCCTAAGGGCCAATATAGGGTTTGAGGAATTGGTATATATCTATGAAACTTCTCTTATTTTTGGCGATGTGGGACTATTGTATATATCATTCAATTTTATCTTTTTAAGGAATTTCAACAGTCTCCTCCACCTCCTTCACCATCACCTCCCCCGCCTTATATCTATAAATCCCCTCCACCACCTTCACCCTCACCACCACCTCCATACCATTATAAATCACCACCGCCTCCATCTCCTTCACCACCACCTCCATACCATTACAAGTCTCCTCCACCTCCATCTCACCCACCACATCATCCTTACTATTACACATCTCCTCCACCGCCTATCTACCAGTAAACTAATCAACATTAACATCTCTTCTCAAACATTTTCCCTTATAATTCCATCAGATGTGCATACTTGTGTTCAACATAAGTAAATAAGATTATTTGGTCTATCCTTTGAAACCACATAAGCAACGGATATTTTCAATTCACAAAATGTTTCACGTACTTCTTATTTGTTTATTTGTAATACTAATGTATTCCTGTTGTACTGAATAAATGAGTAATGCATTTGTTGTTTGCAAGAATTTGATGACTTATATATGTTGAGTTTCGAATTCATTCTATGTGTATGAACCATGGCTGCCCTTCTTCCCTAAGTTTGACATCCTCAAGCTTAAGCTCTGCTAGTTGGAATATTCATTCACACAAAGCGTCGCTGTGGGGTCTTTTTTTTTTTTTGATTAACACACTATTATGAGTCAATGACAAAAGAAGTTCAACCTGGTAGATACTAGTATACTACCAACTTTACTTATATACCACTCCACCTACCTTTGATCCCTTGAAATACTACCAACAAGCACATCAGAAAATTCCTCCATTGATAAAAGAAACATGTCTATATAGAAGTACGTTACATAAAATGCTCTTGGTAAGTACATTTATATATCCAGTATTTATGCCAACAAGAAATGCTACTGATAAATGTAAAGAAGTACTTGCAACATCAAAACAAATAAAAATACGATAGAAGGAAAAAATAGGCCCGACAGAAATAAAACCAGGCCGGGAATTAAGTTGGTGAATGGAGAAGATAACAAGTAAAAAAAACCTAGATCATCTCACCCTTTCAGTAACCGAGCCATCCAAACTCGAGAACCATCAATTAAACTTTCATTGGGAGTAAATTCTATCAACAATTTCATCGAACAACTAATGTGCATAAGGGGTTGTGATATAGGTAATAAAAATTGCTGAATCCAACGAATACCGCTTTCCAATCGTTTAAGCAAATCAATCTAAATATCAACAAATAGAATCGTCGATCAGAGAAACACATAATTGATTGCTACGGTTTTCACTGGCAGGTATATGTAAGACTGTTACATATTGGATTTAGGGAAGAAAGAAAACATGCTAAAATGCATTTAGAGAGAATTGTTATATTTGTTGGTTCTAAGGAAAAAACCAATTTGGATCAGAAGATATGATCAAGGGAGAAACACTGAAAGTAGAAGATATCCACAGGATTACGTTTAAAAAATGATGGAAAAAAAATAGATAAAATATAATTAAAAAAAAATAAACCTCGATGATAAAGACGGTTGTTATTCATCCCACATTTTATAATGTCTTCCTGTTATCAGTCAATCTTACTTTTACCTTTATTCAACACTCACGGTAAAAAAAAATAACAACACAAAATCGAGGCTTGTCCTACGTCTATTTCAAACTTCGACAACGACGGCTTTAAAAAAAAAAATCAAAGAAATCTTCTTAAGATAGCCCGTCATAATCTCATGGAACACAACGCAATAAATTCTCTTGATTTTTTCTGTTTCAAACCTCATCTCAATTTACCGTGTCGACTAGGGTTTCTCGATTATGTGCGATTGGCTATTTTGTTAAAAGTTGATCTATGGTTTGTACGAGATAGTTTAGCGATGATGTTGTGTAACATCCCCCATTTTGCTGCCCGAAACAAAATGCTGCGGATACTACAGTCGTCCATAGTATTAATTTCCAGTGACAAAATACGGCTATATTAATCATATCAACAATCAGAAGCACATGAGTATGAAAATTTTCAAATACAATTTAATAACAGGCTTTCACATTTCATTTTCACAAATAAGATTTTATATTCATTACATAATCTCATTCGATCTCACGTTCAGAGAAAATACAATTATTATAAAATAATCCAAGAGTGACATAAGAAGGTGTACCCTTGATTGATCAGAGTCTACTACTACATGATAGTTATAAATTCTGTCATTACATCCATTCTAACATAATGAACTACACAATAGATTAAATAAAACTCCTAATATAGCTAGCACGCCTACTGCACGTCTTCGGAAGCTTATTTGTCTAATTGGAAACTTAGAATCCCTTAGTCCCGACCTACTCAAATGAATATCCGAGAGTTTAAGAGAAAAAACAAAAACTTTGGATCAGACAAAAAGTCTGGTTTGAATAATAACCTACCATCTCGAATCAAAATAGATATTTAGTGAAACCACGCCGCTGAGCAAGACGAGTTTTCCCCTTACTGGTATCTTAACCAAAACAAATCAACCATATATTGTGCTCCTGCATCCACAATGGTTAGAACATAATAAATAAATATTTGCAAACATGCAACATACAGTGGACTACCCATCCTATTTTATTTGATAATCCATTTTAATTTCATCTGACTATCTGTCTTAACTTCGAATAACTGACCATCTTATATTTATGTGGACTACCCATCTCACATATACATATTATACGGATTATTTATTCCCTACCATATGGACTACCCATCACACATGGTTTTACTATTTAAATAATATGGACTATCCATCACATATGTTCCACGTATCTAAAATAATGTGGACTATCCATCACACATCTCATATTTTTCCTAGGATGACTATAAACCATTCATTAATCATATAAAGACTATCCATCTTCGGCATCATGTGGACTATCCATCACACATTCCGTAGTTTACCTAGGATGACTATGAACCCATAAAATATCAATTTATAATTAGGTTATAACTTTATTCTCCCAAGTGCTCAACCTATGTCTATTAGTATCCCCAGTTAAGTTTTATAAGCCTTAAACTTATAACATCTCAAAATGATAAGCATTGGTATCCCCAATGAATAATGTCAAATTCATAAATTTATGGCATATAGAAATATTAAACATTGGTATTCCCAATCAATAATGTCAAAATTATAAGCCTATGGCTCCCCATCTTTAATATAGCAATATAAAGGACTTACAACATTCATGCCGGAATAACAATATTCAACCTCTCTCCAAGATTAGAAAACAAAATTGTAAATTTTTATCATAAGGCTAACTGCCGAAATCATAATGTTATCGACCTTCTTAAAGCATAGGCTACTACGCCATTTAAAACTTTCCTTTAGTTTACATAAAACAAGACCCCGCTGGCATTAAAATAAAGAGATGCGGCATCAATACCGCCCGGCATAGATTACTTACAGCATTAACACTATTACGACGAAAACATAGTTCTTCGGCTATTATGCCATATATATAGGAAAATTAGTGGCATCATCGCTATAGAACATTATACAAAAATTGATGACATGCGGCGTCAAACACTTCAACACTTTAATATTGGCTTCATAAAACATGCTGCAACTGAAAGGTTAGTAGCATATGGCATTACTGTTTAAATATAGTTTACATCAAAAACAATTGATACCGAAAATAATGGTGCGTGTAATTAGTGACATGCAGCATCATTTAAAACCATAAGGAAGACCCGCGGCATAAATTTAAGAATGCTGAAAACTGTCGACATTGATAACTCGCGACTTCAATATATCATATACCAACGAGATGCGATATTCAAATAACATCAGTGGTGGATGCATGACTCAGTGCATCGCATACTTACATCATAAGTATCACGTGCATTGCTTCATGTCAATGTCGCCTATTTCCGATATCACTTACAACTGTAAAGTGATACCGCCTATTGTCAATGCCGAACACCATGGCAATGCCGCATATCGGTGGCATTGTCGTAACTATCATAAAAACTGTTTTATTTCTGCTAAATGCAATTTCTTTTTACCAAATTTTGTTCCTTGTAAAGTTTCTACTGGTTGAAATCAAACTTTACCAATTTTTTTTAAGAAAGCTGCCACAAATCAGTTTAACACTTCCAAAAACATTAATCAACTCAATTACTTAATACCCTTAATTAATATTAATTTATATGCTTTTCTAGCATAATAAATTCACAGAAATTCATAATCGCTTGGGAAAAATTCCCAAATTTCACTAAAAATAGAATTAACATATTCTTTCATCTACAAAAAATTTCTAGGACAAAATAATTATTTAATTATTTTTAATAATTAAAACTCGAAATAAACACTATTTACTCCTTAGGAAATTCATAAAATATTCATTTTAACTTTAAAAATTATGAAATTAAAAACTCATCTCTAAAATAATGTTTTACACTACCTACCAGATCATATCAATTGGAGATCAAAAACTTAGGTAGCGTTTGGTTTGTTATTTTTAGTTTTGAGTTTTCGTCCATAGAAAAATGCACATAAAGCATTTATATTCTCGAAAACGACCAATTTAGAAAACGAAGTTAACATACAAAATAGAAAACAAT
The DNA here is from genome assembly GCA_030737815.1 of Allium fistulosum. NCBI lineage: Eukaryota > Viridiplantae > Streptophyta > Magnoliopsida > Asparagales > Amaryllidaceae > Allium > Allium fistulosum. Next base: position 96,258,176 of record CM060905.1, read on the forward strand.
TTTTTTTAATTTTTCGCGTTTTGAGAAATAACACAAGCATGTGAAACAATCAATTCTTCTGTTCTCCTTCTATCCCCTTCGTCCTCTCATCCGTCTTTCTTTCATCCTCTCCGTCGTCCCTCCATTCTTCTCATATTTGAGATACATATTGAAAACCGAAAATACAAAATTCATTTTTAAACCAAACACTACCTTAGTTTTTACTCTTAAAACCCATTTAAATAATTCCAAAAAAATTCCATAAATCATTATTCTATCCAAACAATGATCATACATCCATAACATGACAAAAATAATCAAAAGAATTCGAAAATTACCCATAACTGAATTTAAACACAAAATAATAAAGATGGTTTATCATTATTCATCTTAAATAGATGTTGGAGTTGAGAATCGATGGAGTTTAGTTCCCGTAGGCTTTATCTTTCAAATCCCCTTTGATTTCTTCTTCCTTTTACCTTGATTAATGGTCGGCCCTATATTTCTTGTGATTGTAAAATGGGAATGAGTGAGAGGATGAGGGTTTAAGGGATAAAAGAAAGTTCTATTCATAATTTGCCCTCCTCGTATATTCTTTTATATGTTAAGTTTTAAAATAATATCATTAATTAATTAGTTAAGGCTCGACCTTATTATATATTATATCTCATCCACATGTCCTACTACATTATTCTATTTAATTTATCCAATTAAATTTCTTAAATAATATTAAATTAAAATTAAAGGTGTTACAAACCCTCCTCCTTAAAGAATTTTTTCCTCGAAATTCACTAAGGACCACACAAAAAGTATATCAAACATGCAACCAACTAAAACAAACTATGCTAGTATACCATACCAGCTACAAAGTTTATATAACAAATATAGAACATACCATCATAATAACTCAGGATAAGTATCCCTAATTGTAACAACCTATATTTTTAGGCTGCTTTGAATATTTAAGTATATAATTGATTTATTTTATCGATGAGCTGAAAACTCAACTTTCGTAGATGGAATTTTTAGGACTCGGGATTATTTCTATTGGGTCCTGATGGTCCGAGCGAGCCAGAATGAGTTAAGCATCAATATATTCCGACGGTTTGGTTTCGAGTTAGGAGGTTGAGTTCGGTTTGTAAATCAAGCGACTCAAAAGGTTAACTTTTGTATGTGTTGGAATTGGGTCCCGAAAATAGTTCCATTGAGTTTGGATTGGGAGTATTTAGCTAGGAATGCCATTAAGCACGTCTCGATTAGAGTTCGTGAATTTAGCGCGTGAATAATGTCGGTTAGATTATCTATATAAGGACCCCTTCTCTTTTCATTTCCCAAATAAGATCTATACAACATCCTAGCCGCCGAAATTAAATAACTTCATCCTACGGCCACAGTTCACCACGACCACCAGAGGCCGTTTTAGGCAAAAGTTCCAACTAGAAAATTATTTGGCTAGGGGAGGCAAGGTGATTGGACGGTGGGATCATCGTAGTTTGACATGTGGCGGCCGAAATTCATGCTCAACCATGGCGTGTTTATTGGCCTAGATCTTGAGCTATCGGTGGCGTTAGGTAATGGGATCGGTGGTAGTAGGTCTGTCGTGGTCTGGGGAGCTCACAATTGGAGTGCGACGATGGTTGGTCGCCTCAGGCGGTGGTGATGGGGGATAAATCGAACGGTGAGGGTTCCAAAGTGGAGCAGCCTGGGTTTGTTTTGGATCTGATTGGGGCTAGCTAATTGGGTAACTAGGGATTAATGATGTAATTAACTATATTATTTAATTCGTAAATCTTATAAAACCCATATATATTACATGCTAGCTCAAATTCGGAAGCGGACAGTCACGTTGGACTCGTATCAACGATAGTTACGCTATAGAATTGGATTCGTGGAACTTGGAGCTTGTAGAATTCCAAGCTAAGATTGAACGCTATTCAATTTTAGACGGAACCAAAACGCTTTAGCGATAACTGAAATTTCGGTGAGATAAACTCACCTTTTTGGTTGATCAGTATGTTATATAGTAAACAAAAAAATTATTGGTTGTATACTTGGATGTTTTATTTGTTTGATTGTTGGGTTTGGATAAATTATTAATGTATAAAGTGATAAAATAATATTGATTTAATATAATTACGTTGTTTAAATAATAACATAGTTAATTTAAACATACTTCTTTGGTGTTATTTATTTGGCCAAATAAACACTGTCTAATAATAAACGGAGAGTTTATTTTGAATGATATTTGTTTAGCAAAATAAATCCTTGTTCTGCTATTATATTGATTTGGACATTTATTTAAGTGTCAGTTAATTAATACTAGATAAGTGATGTGTTAACAATTAATTGTTAATTATGGATTTGATTTACAAATATGCATGCTTATGTAAATACCCGTAGTTTAACTTGGGAAGTTAAATTGAATTTAGTGGTAGCTTGTTTAAGTACATTATGATCGCTAAGCCTCTTTCTGATTTTGGAAAGTTATGGATTTAAATAAACTTCAATTTTATAATTTGAAGTAAAGTGATTATTTAATTATTATTTTAAAAAGGTGTTTTATAAAATTATTTCTATAGTAAAATTAATTATTATATTATTTAAATTGTTTTAAAGTAAATTATTATATTTATAATATTTAGAATTAATTATTTTATTAATGTTGTTTGAAGATAATTAATTATTAATTAAGATTGTTTAAAGATAATAAATTATTTTATTACTGATTATTTAAAGCTAGTTAATTATTTTGTTAGTAACATTATTTGAAAGTTAATTAATTATATGTTTGAAGTTGTTTAAAGTTATTCTATTATATTATAATGTTTAAAATGTTTTAAAGGTTAATTATTATATTATTTAAAAAGTTTTAAAAGTTCTATTATTCTATTATTAATAATGTTTTTAAGTTTTATTATTATTAAAATTGTTTAAAGTTTATTTTTTATTATGTTAAAGTTCTTATTCATTATAATTAAATATAAATTGTTTATAAAAGGATTCCTTTTTATAAAAAGGATTTATTAAAGGAGTTTGTGAATTTGAAAGAGATTTGAAATTGGAATAGAAGTTTGTTTTTAAATGATTTCAAAAAAGAGGTTTATAAATGGCTTTAGAGATTTGAAAGGGAAATTTTATAAATGGGCTTTTGAGATTTATAATGAGTATTTTATAATAAAGTTAAGGATTTATAAAGAAATTTTTATAAAAGATTGGAGATTTATAAAAAAGCTTTATAATAAATTTGAAGATTTATAAAGGAAATATTTGTATAATAAAAGAGGTTTATGGAAAGGAATGGCGTTTTGGGTTATTTATATCTCTGTTTTAATGACATTTGGGCTAGATCATTTTAATATGGTTTGAAAATAGAAAATCTTTCTAAATGTTTGGTGAATATACTTATACCATTTAATAAGTATGTGAAAAAGGGTTTTCCAAGTTTTGAAAGGAATGGTTTGTGAATATACTTATCCCGGTGAGATAAGTACATGAATATTTTGAATGAAAAATTTGTTTAAGAGGCTCAGTTGTTTCTATGGGAACTGTAATCTCTTTAATGGATGTTTGTTTATTTTATAGTTAAATAACCAACTATCAAATATTGGCCTAAATATGTAATCCCTCTTAATTTTGGTGGTACAGATATATTCTTTCCCTATTTAACACCTAAGGATTTAACTCTACAAATATCTAGGAGAAACACGAGTATTATATGGTATAGTTACAGTCTGTGATGTTATACTGTATGTATAAACTCATTTTGTTCTCCTAGGACGAATGATAATGAAATCCGTCCACTAAAACGGTTAGGAGGTGATCTCCGCTCTTATATACTATTTGATTATTTCCAAAAGAACCGATATTGAGCATTGCAAAAATTGATCGATTGGTTTTGGAACACTTGGTAAGTGGGGGAGTGTACTTATATGAGATGACTCGAAACCGTAACCACTCCAAAACCATATACGGGTTCTATGCTTGGAGGAGATTTGAGTTTTGTTCAAGATGTTGGAACATGTGTGACTCCGAGACCTGTTGGGGTATGGGAATTCATGCGTGATTCTGAGACCTATGTTGAGATGTAGGAATCCATGTGTGATTCCAAGACCCGTTGGGGTATGGGAATTCATGTGTGATTCCGAGATCTTTGTTGAGATGTGGGAATCAATGTGTGATTCCAAGACCTATTGAGGTATGGAAATCCATATGTGGTTCCAAATCTGTTCGAGTGAAGACTCGTGTGTTGGAATACCGGACGTAGCCTCACTAGCGGTAATGACTAAACCCAGATATATGATGCATCATTAGGGGTTAAGCTAACCTATAAGGGTACAGTCGTCTCCTTCCTAGAGTTACCTCTAGTTGTTATGCGTGCATGAAGCGAAGCATTCGGCCTGCGTGGCCAGCTATGTATTTCCTATTGTACATTACTAGGGATGTATTGTTGCTTCGGAAGGATAACTCTGATCCTTGTGAAGGAGGATCGTTCTCGAAGTACTGAGGGCACCTTCGTGGAATCCAACACAATTAGCGAATGCGCCTTAGCGGTTTTTGATTATATACCTATTATTGTTGTAATGTACACTCATGAGCATCACAGCTACTTGATTATTGATATTTTCGCCCTTAAACATTATTATAATATCACTAGATTTTCTAATATAAATGGTTTGGTTATCATAAGGTAAAAACTCGTTCATGTTTATGTGCGACGTAGTCTTATGAGCTACCTTTTATTTTGAAAGGGTTTTATAAAAATAGAAATCAATATGCTTTGATTCGGTTTTCTCATGTTGGTTTACCAGATTGATCCAGGCATTATTTTCTTATAATACTTGGGTCAGCCCGAGTATGTTTTAGATTTAGTTCTTGATGCTTTGGAGCTTCAGGAGACGAGCCAGATGCCTCCGAGATTTATCATGTATATTTTTATTTTTGCTGCATTTTTTGATTTTTTATTTATCAGCAATTGTAAGGGCGGCCTAGGCACATGGATGCTTTATAACAATCTGTCTTTCTGGCACGTGGATGTTCAACATATGAATACAGTTTATGTACTAGTGTCGACTTTTAAACGTCGAAAAAGGCAGGTCATTACAATTGGTATCAAAGCTTAGGTTGAGCGAACACCTAGGCTTTGGTGGGATAAACTCATTATAGAATGGGTTAGGAGTGCCCTAGAATGAGTAACTCATTAAAGAAAGAGTTAGTAACACCCTAGAATGAGTTGAGTGTATTATATATAAGAGTGCGTATTTGTTAGTGATTGTAAAATGATTTATATTGTGTTGATTTATCTGGAGTGGTTTATAAATTCTGGTCGAGATGTGGGACGACACGGTATCGATAGGGGTTTTGAAACACTTAAACAAAGCTAATCGACACATTATTGTTTTTAAAATTGGTAAAGAAAATAATTTTACCTAGGATTAGTTTATATATAAAGGAATAATTTTCATAAAATAAGTATATTTTTTAATGGTGTATTTGTTTGTTAGGAAATGATAGTATTTAATTATTATCATTTATTGTTTGGTTATCATGCTCACCCAGTTAGGAGCATTGGCTATTGTTGTTGATTGAGTAGTTGTGTCCGACCAATTTATGGGCATTGACTATTATGGTTGATTTTGAACTGTTTATCCTTTTCACTGTATGAGTTGGGTAGATAGTAATTTGTGGGAATGTTGAAACGAACACCTTATAAATTTAGTTTCACAATTTGGCTACAAGGAGTTCAATGATAATGTTGGATTAAAATTTAATTTTAATAAAAGTTGTTTATTATAATTGAACAAAGTAACATTTGTGAAAGGATTTTATATAAGAACGCGAAATTATCTAAGTGTAACGACCCATAATTTTTTATAATTAAATTTATTAATTAAATAAGTTATTGGAAATTAATGTTGTGAAAATTAAAAATTTAAGATTTATTATTGAGAAAATATAATTAGAATGAAATTTAATGATGTTAATATAAGGAAATTGATAATCACTTGAATGTAATTTCAATTGATTGAAATGATTGTAGAGTTAAAATTGGTTATAAATTGTAAATAAGGAAATAAACCAAATGTTGTATTAAAACGGTGAAATTATACAAAATTAATTGAAAGTGGTTAATATAGAACAATTAATCAGCATGTGAATTTATTTGTTTTGTTTGTTAACAATAAACATAGAAATGTGTTCTAAATTGTAAGTTGTAACAATTGTTAATTATCAATTCACTATTTAATTCGTTCAAAATCAATTGCAATTAATGTAATCAATTATTGCAGTTAATATGAATTAAGATGATAACTGAAGAATATTGATGTAATAAATGGCAAACCATGTTAATTATATTCATAAAATAATGATTGATTGAATAATAAGATTGAAATCAAAATTAAATAAATTTATATGGATTTTAAATTTTAATTAATAAATTATTACAATTGAAACTGAACACTAAAATTTGTGTAATATTTAACAATGAATTGATATGGAAATTTGTTTTCAAAGATTATAATTTACTTAGTAATCAAAAATGATAAAAAAATTCTTATTATTAAATTTGAAATTAAGAAGTGATAAATTTAATTTAATAATAATTTATTTAATTAACGTGAAAATAGCCATTTTGGCCATTGTCTCGGATTTCGTTGAAACCAGTTTCATCGGATCTGTAACGGTTAGTTATTGTAGGATTTCAAGTTTCGTAGCAATCGGATTTGTCGTTTGATCGTACAGACTCGAAACGCGTAGAAATCAATTTAATTGAATTCAATTGAAATAAGCTGATTTTAAAAGCTAACTTCTTCATACGATGGAATTAGGACTTGAAACCTGTTCCATGGGATCTAAAAATATCAAAAACATCTATTTTGATATATGGGATGACCCACTTTCGTTTCGGAAGCGAAACGGGCTTTTCGAGTCGTTATTGTTATTCATAACAACTCGATATGTATTCATTCTTTCTTATCGGGCTTTGCTTATATAAATATATTCTTCTAAACCTGTGACACCCCACCTCTATACCCACGCTAGCCAAGGACACTACGAGGTAATGCCGTCAACTAGCGCGGAGAATAAGGCTGTTGAGGAGCGACCATCCGTGTAACTTCTTTGTGCGAGCACCGATATGTCAGATAGAATAGAATGCATATCATTTAAGGAGGAAATCCGACATACCGATACAAACTCAAAGCTATCACACAGTGGCTATATATAATCTTCGGAAACAAACATAGAAACAAACATAACACAAATCAGTCACAGACATCCATATCACAGAGGTGGAAGAAGATATGAATATATATATAACACATGAAAGTGTACATCAGAGTAGTGGTCAAAAAGATCCACGATAATACAAAAGGAATAGCAACATGTGCTATACAAAAGAATACATCAATGAGTCAATATCTCAAATGTGTACATCAAAAACTACTAATCTAAGTAGTTAGCCAAAAGTCGGAGTAATAGATCCCGGAAGAGGAGTCAAGCAGAAGCACCTGTAACATCTCGGTCTGACCCGAGTATTATTTATAAGAAAATAATAAACGGATCAGTCTAGCTATAAATATTAGATGATATGGTATAAAGTAAAAGACATGACATGAACATGTAATAACCATCGTGGCATACTACTATAAGTATGAAATTGAAAATCAACAAGAGATTAATCAATATCACAAGAATCTTCTCCAAGATAAAATAGGGTATCATACCCTAATCTTGTATTCATAATAAGTCAATGACACACCAATTCACCAATGCACAAAAATTGATAAAACTTATCAATGAAAATCACGAAAAATTGGTGAAGCATAAAGTCCAGAAATCAACACACGAAATCCAGAAATCACATAATTCGGAGCAACGACGTCGTACAACGTGACGTCCGATGATCCAGAGGCACAATAAATAGGAACAACGACGTCGTACAACGTAACGTCCGATGAACCAAAGCACAATAAAAAGGAACAACGATGTCATACAGCGTAACATCCGATGAACCAACACGTAGTGAAAATGGGACAACGACGTCGTACAGCGCAACGTCCGATGATCCAGAGACACAATAAAAAGGAACAACGATGTCGTACAGCGTAACATCCGATGATCCAACATGTAGTGAAATGGAGCGACGACGTCGTACAGCGTAACGTCCGAAGGACCAAATCATGATAATACGGAACAACGATGTCATACAGCGTAACGTCCGATGAACCGTATCAAAAAGACATCGCACATGGCTAGTCTAAATCACAAAAATGATCGTCATTGATCATCAATAAGTGTCAATCACACCAAGCTAGTAAATATATGAGTTTAGCTTCATGTCCCATAACCACTTGCTTAACTTAAATATTTACGAACAAGTTGTAGGTCTTCACTAGAAAATTGTCACAAAAGGGTTCAATCGAACAAGTCCAAGAGCTAACCGACGAATTGAACGCAAGCATTTCATACCACTCGTTTTACTAAGTCATTTAAGTCGATTTCTCATCCGAGTGAAGTAAAGGCTTGTATATACTAATAGATTAGAAAACGGTTTGATAAACGAGTTTGGTATTTAAAAAAATAGAGTCGAAAACGTTTTGATGAAAGGGTTTTGATATTTACTACTAGTATTAAAACCTTCATATCTTTAGAGTGACAAGTCACAAAACGATTGTTGAAACAAATCGAATCACATAAATTCACGTTCGAAGACGTGAGTAAAGTCCAAAGAAATCAGCTCAAAATGCATCAAAGTGGAAGTTCTGTTGAATGTTTTTCAGATAAGATCCCCTACGGAGGGGGGTCCGGGGGGGTGCGGGGGCAACGCCCCTGCTACGGGGTTCGACCTAGAGAAGGCAAGCGACCTAGTGAAGCCAAGCGGCCTACGATCTAAGGCAAAACAGGTCAAACGACCTAAGGGCGAAACAGGTCAAACAGAGCAGGTCACATACCCTAGACGTCTGAGGTAAAAACTCAGACGTCCGTAGGAAGTTTCGGGAACTTCCTGAAACAGACCCCAGACGTCTGAGCTTACCTGTAGACGTCTGGTGACGAGCTGAAATTGTTTTTCAGCCAAAGTGGGAGAGTAATCTCTCACACTTTCACCCGGTCGAGCAATGGACTTTGGGGCTTTTTCCAATCGACAATTCGGCCCTATAGGCTCTCCGATTTGCAACCGAAAACATGTTCACAAATCAAAGCAAGGATTTCCAAAGTTTTGACTTCAAAACACCAAAAATTGAAATGTTCGCCAAATCAATTCAAACCAAAAGCAATTGAACATGAAATAGTGTTAGGAATTCATACCTAACATCAAAGATAGTTATAGTCATAGATGTGAGATAAAAATCTCACCTTTGAACCCAAAAACAATGAATGAGAAGCTTGAAGACAAGGGAAGATAAACCACACTTCAATCTCAACACAAGAAGCTTGAATCTAAGCTTAAAAAGGAAACACTTTCCAAATTAGGTTTAGGAATTTTCTGAAATCAAAGAGAGAATGAATTGGAGAAGAAGATGGAGATGCATACCTTAGCTTCTCTTTGGATTAGGAGCAAGAATTTGGATTTGCAAATGAAAACTAGGGCTTAGGAATTTCCTAGTTCTTTTTCCCTTCCACCATTTTTGTCTAGAGCTTGAAAGTGTTAGGAAAAGAAAGTGAATGAAGGGAGAGGGGTTCAGTTTGGATATTAGAAGGTTGATGGGCTGAAACACAAACCCAAACCCAAAGTGAAAAAGTAGCAAAATTCTACTAACCCCAAACATATCGAAGTTTATACTCAAAAAGGTCGCAAACGTCATTTTGAACTCAATGGGGGTGGTCTCGAGTCCTAATTCGACTGTTTGCAAAAAGTAGCTTTTCGGACTATAATCCGACTAACGATGAAACAATTAAATAAAATATTTAAATATAAAAATCGATAAATATGCGGGTTGTTACAAAACCTTAGCAGCCTTTCTATTTTTGATTATAGTACGTACAATTCTCTGTGGCTATCTCCTTCTTCAAATGGCCGAAAACCTAAATCCCAAATCCAAATTCAAATCAAAATCAATTTCAAAAATTCAAACTCCTCCAAACCCTAACATATTATATATATTTGGAAAGCTCTCAAAGGGCGCAATCTAGATCTATTGTTTGTTTTTCGATTTGGGTCTCCGTGCGTCCAGAATTTGATGAATAAACCTCAGCCGTTCATATGTGGTCGTTGGATTTGACGGTGGATATGTGTCTTGGGAGCGATCGGGGGGTCGTGGTGTGTAAAGGAGGACCGGAGCTTTGCATCGGTGGGTTCGTGATTGTCAGAAGGTCGTGGGGTTCGTCTGAAATCGCCTTGAAGCGAGCGGCGGCGCAGCAGCCACGGGGGGGGGGGGGGGGGGAGGGGTTGGGGAGGTGGAGCTGTCGAATCCTCGGCCATAGGTGCGGCCTGAGGAGTGCTATGCGATGGCATAGTTCGATCGGGGCCAAGGTGTTGGAGTCGGTGGCGAAATTTGGTCAATGACGGCGATTGGGTGGTGGTCATAGGCGATCGGGTTTTGAACAAGATTAGGGTTTCTCGTGGGTGGCTTGTGATGTGTCAGTGAGGTATTGGTCGTTATTCTATTTTTTTTCTAATTTTAATTTTTATTGACGAATGTTCTAATGTTAATAACTTTTGCGTATGAACTGGGATTTAGGCGTGGTTGGTTCCGTTGGGATCGTATCGAAATTCCAGACATTATGGAACTAGTTTGGATGAATTCTGAGACTGTTCAAATTTGGGCCATATTTTGGATTTCAAATCGATTTGAAATCAAAGGTGAGTGTTTTGACACACTCACAACTACTAAATTGTCTTATGTTAGTTAAATTGATTTTATGATGTGATTAGAAGTTGATTGATTGTTGTTTGTTATATTTAATTTGTCATGCCAGTTAAATCTGAATTTTATTGAATTAAATCGCCAACTAATTTAATATTGAATTTAAATTGCCAGTTAAAACCTGTTAATGATAATCAGTTAATTGTTATTATTTATTGGTTGATTTGAATGATGATTGTGATGGATGTTCAATTTTTGATATTGGATGACTGGATGTTATATTTATATATTGTTATCACACTGCAAGTTCCCTTAGTTATTGTTAGTAAGTCACTATGGGTTGAAATGATACACACCCGAATGATCTGATAGATTAGGGAGAAATCATTATGGTTGAAATGATAGACTTGAGCGATTTCATGGATTTGAAGTTAAATTTGGGATTGCGAGTTGAAATGTTATACAATGGCATAGGTGCGGCCTGAGGAGTGCTATGCAATGGCATAGTTCGATCGGGGCCAAGGTGTTGGAGTCGGCAGCGAAATTTGGTCAAAGATGGTGATTAGGTGGTGGCTACAGGCGATCGGGTTTTGAACGAGATTAGGGTTTCTCGTGGATAGCCTGTGACGTGTCAGTGAGGTTGGTCGTTATTCTATTTTTTTTCTTCTAATTTTAATTTTTATTGACGAATGTTCTAATGTTAATAACTTTTGCGTATGAACTCGGATTTGGGAGCGGTTGGTTCCGTTGGGATCGTATCAAAATTCCAGAAATTATGGAACAAGTTTGGATGAATTCCGAGAAAGTTCAAATTTGGACCTTATTTTGGATTTCAAATCGATTTGAAATCAAAGGTGAGTGTTTTGACACACTCACAACTACTAAATTGTCTTATGTTAGTTAAATTGATTTTATGATGTGATTAGAAGTTGATTTATTGCTGTTTGATATATTTAATTTGTCATGCTAGTTAAATCTGAATTTTATTGAATTAAATCGCCAATTAATTTAATATTAAATTTAAGTTGCCAGTTAAATACATGTTAATGATAATCAATTAATTGTTGTTATTTATTTATTGATTTGAATGAAGATTGTGATGGATGTTTAATTTTTGATATTGGATGACTGGATGTTATATTTATATATTGTTATCACACTGCAAGTTCCCTTAGTTATTGTTAGTAAATCACTATGGGTTGAAATGATACACACCCGAACGATCTTATAGATTAGGGAGAAATCATTATGGGTTGGAATGATAGACTCGAGCGATTTCATGGATTTGAAGTTAAATATGGGATTGCAGGTTGAAATGATATATACCCGTAGATTTTAAAATTATTATGGATTGAAATGATAAACATCCGTATTACTTGACCATAGGGTAGAAAATTATATACGGACACCGGATTGGTTAAATTTAAATGAATTTAAATCATTAAAATTTGAATTCAATTAAATGATATTTTGAAATAAATTGGATATATATATATATATATATATACTGAACTATTTCCAAGCTTTAAATGTTGAAATTGGAATTGGTCTTAATAAATTATTTAAAGGATTTAAATTGAAATTTCGAAGTTGAATTGTCAAATATAAATGAATTTTATCGAAATTGAGTTATTGAAAATGTTTGAATATAACTTTGAAATCCATTTAATTTGAAGTGGTTTAAATTGATAAATCAAACATGGATTTGAAATCGATATTGATTAAATGGTTTTAATTGAGAATCTGAATTGAAAGATCAATTTTAGTTAGTTGATTTGAAAGCTGGACATGGTCCAGATGTGTTGAAACGAAAGAAATGGCTTAATTCTGATATTAATTTCAAATTAATTATTTTAATATAAACTATTGAATTATTTTAAACTATTTAGCTATTTTAATCTATTGTAAACTATTTCAATCTATTTTAATCTCTTTTAAACTATTTAAAACTATATTAAAATACTTTAACTATTTTAAATTATTTAAACTATATTAAACTATTTTAATCTATATTTAAACCATTTAAACTATTTTAAAGTATTTCAAACTATTTTAAAGTATTTAAACTATTTTAAAATATTTTTAAACTATTTTAAACTATTAAAAACCATTTAAACTATATTTAAAGTATTTTAACCATTTAAAAGCTCTTTTAACTATTTTTAAAGCTATTTTAAACTATCTAAACTAATTATAAATTTCAGACCGTGTAAAGTGGAAATGTATATATTTAAATCCTTGATTTGAAAGCGAAATGGTTAAATGGATGTTATAACTTACGTTGGAACTTGAAATGATATGATGATTTTGAAATGAGGATTTAACCAATTTCGTCGATATGATTTCGAAAATGAATATGATTTCGAAAGTGATATGGTTTGAATTGAATATGATATTTTGATATCAATTATAAAACGGTTTTGGAAATTTAAAAGAACCATCCGATGTGAAATAAGCGTTTGGTTGTTAAAGAGACCGGGATCGGATATTGTCATACTCTCTGCCAATACCGAAAACCACTTTAACAACTGTGTATGTGGTGGAGATTCCAGAATGAAGTAGGATGGTTTGGCGAACGATTCTGTATGAGGTATTTACGTAGCCCTGACTCCCGTGAGTCAGCTTGATATGGCTAAAACAGAAGCTATACCGGGCCAAGTGAGGTCGCTCCTCCTATCGGGCACATTTCTTCGATACCATATTATGACTTTGTGATTGATTGGGTGGCCACCCCTCGATTTTGATTATGGGAGTGTGTTACGAGGTGGGCGGTAGTAGCTGCTATGCGTTATCACCGGTCCGGGAGTGCAAATGGTAGAATCCTACCCTGACATTGCTCGTGCCTTGTCACATGCCTTATCGCACCCATTACAAATTTGGTTTGTACCGTACCTATGGAGTGCTCCCTGAGTATCCCATTAGTTTGGTGGGGCTTACAGTATCTGTATAGACTACGAGTGTAACGACCCGGAATTTTCGATAAATTAAATTGAGAATATTTAATTAATTTTAAATATTTGAACGATGATTTAATTTGAATCCTCGATATTAATTTGAATCCCCGATCTAACTTTGGAATTTGCGGTTAGACTTTAAAATTTAATCTATTGAATATTGAATAAAAATTTGAATCTTCAGTTTAAAGCTAAAGAAAAATATTTCGAAAGGTTTTAAAATTTGTATTGACAACACTGAAGATAACAGAAGCTTCAGAATCGAATTTGGGAGTGAATTGTTCAGTTTGAAATTTTATTGTTCCAACCGATATTTAAAAATAGTCAATTTTCAAACAGTCTCGGAATTCGACGAAACCAGTTCCATTGGGTCCGTAATATTGAATTATTACCAGATTTCAATTTTCGTATTTTTCAGAATTGATATGTGTGCATACGATAAGAAAACGCGTTGGTAATTAAATTGAAAATTTAGAAGAAAAAAAAAAAAAAAGAGAAAAATAATACCATACCTCTCGTACGAATGAACACGTTTAAACCCCATACCAGCCCATACCTCTCCACGTTTCTTTTCCCCCCTTATCTCGATAAAACCCGATCCCTTCCCTTCTCCTCCCATTCTTTTCAACGAATCAGAGAAAAAAAAAGAAAAAAAAATTCAAACGAACGAAGCTCGAAATCGAAAGTCGCGGCCTAGGGTTCATTCGCGAATTGAATCGCGAGCACGAGATGGGCGCGCAAGGTTGGTAGCGTGCGCGAGGGTGGAGGCGGCACAGCAGCATCGACGAGAGCGCGAACCTGGGGATTCGCGAGGACTGGTGGATGGCGCGCGCGAGCACGTGGGTGACAACGGCGTGGTGGCAGTGACGGCGTGACCTTCGCGGGTTGTCGCGATCGCGAATCCAGCAAGCACGAGACGTGGGGTAGCGTTTTGGACCGAAGTTCGAGCAAGTGGTGGTGGCGAGTTAATCGGGGCGTCGCGAGGCTGGCGATCGATGGGGTTGTCGCGACCGAGCTTCGGCTTTGATGGGGTTGCGTTCGATTTTCTCAGTGAGGTATTCGATTTTTATTTCAATGTGAAATTGATTTAATAATTCGTATATACGTGTAGATGAGAATGGAAATATCTATATATACATATGCATATAGATGAACAGACATTTATAAATAAGTTTTAGTCTGCAGTCAAGGGAAATATAAATATAAATATACATATATTTGAGATGTAAAAAGTTTTACAGTTAAGAAAATCACCGTTTGGTTATATACAGATTGATTTAATTTTAAATACATAGTAAGATATTTTTGGAGAATATATATATATATATATATATATAGGTGTGTGTGTGTTTTTAAAATGTTATAGAATTTTATGAAAAATAGGTTTAAAATCTATATAGGATTAATTTCAAAGGGAGGAAAATAAATATGCAAGTATAATTTTTTTTTGGAATTTATTAAATTTGTTTAAATTAACTTATTTAATTTATAGTGGTTAAAAATATTTTTCAATAAGGAAATTTTGAGTAATTTCGTTTAATAGTTGGAGAGATTATTTAAGATTCGTATTTTAAATGGTTTAAAAGAGATAAAAGAATTTATTTTAAAAAGAAATAAATTTAGAAATTAAAATTGGTTTAAATAAAACTATCAGTTAATTAAACTATTAAAATGAAATCACCAATGAATCAAAATAGTCAAATGAAATTTATTATTCGATCTGTTCGAATATTAATATGTCGTATAATTGTTTATACAAGGTTAAAACTGTGAAATCAAGTCGGAAATGGAAAATTGGATTGCAAATAAAAAGCTGAGTGAGATCTTCTCACTCAGATTTATAATTGAATTGCAGTTATTGATTGATTTGTTTGAATGTGCTATTAGATATGATAGGATATATCTATATATATAGCAGTATATACATATTGGCATATGTATATATTGGATTGATTGATTTCCCGCCTCGTATAGCGGATGAGACCCTATTGCGCCGTTAGTAAGCGGATTTATAAAAACCCATATACCGCGATAATTCCGTACTGGAGCGGAATTGGTATTGTGCCGACGTCTTTGGATGCAGGGAAACAGGTTGGAGGGATCCAACTGGACCCCTCACATTGAATTAATTTATTTCTATTGTGATATGAATCTGTGAATGATTATAGTGATGCTATTAATCATATTGATATCTGGAAATTGTTTGAAAGCTAAAATTTAGCTGAATGGATGTTTTGACGTCATTGGATTCCAAAGATAAACGAAATTGAATTTTTGAAATTCAAATAGAAATTTCTAAGTGAATTTATTTTAGAAATTTAATAAATTTTGAAGGAAGGAATTTTAAAGTATAAAAAGTAAATTTTTATAATCGTATTGAATAAATTCCAGAATAAAGTGAAAACGTTAAATAAATGAATTTCGTATAATAGTGATTTTAAATTGAAGAATTTAATTAAAATTTGAATTTCTAAATAGTTGGAAAAGGAAAAAAAAGGGATTTATTTTCTTTAAGAGGAATTTGTTTAAAATGAAATAAGTTGGAAGTCCAATTATAAATTTAATTGGCAAATTGAAACAAGTTTAGAAAAAAATCAATATAAAATGATTTGGGATGGGAAATTAATTTAGAAATGAATATTGAAATTGATTTGGTATTGAAGTAAAATTAGAAATCAATTTGGGATTTGATTTTGGGGTTAAAAGCGAATATTTGGGAATGTGGATTTAAAAATGGAAATGATGTTAAAATG
The DNA here is from genome assembly GCA_030737815.1 of Allium fistulosum. Taxonomy (NCBI): domain Eukaryota; kingdom Viridiplantae; phylum Streptophyta; class Magnoliopsida; order Asparagales; family Amaryllidaceae; genus Allium; species Allium fistulosum. Next base: position 96,274,667 of record CM060905.1, read on the forward strand.
GGTTTATTTACAGTTTGTAAAGTTTAAAAGAACGATTTCTTTTAAAATAAATAAATTATAAGTATTTAACTTATAATATGGATTTTTGATGTATACGTTGAGTTATAAAATTGAATGGGTCATTAAAGGAAATTTATAAAATCGAAGTTGTTATAGAATAGAAAATAGAATTTATAAACGTTGTTTTATAAATTCGAAATAGATTGAATTGGTAAATATAGAAGGACATTAAAGAAGATATATTCGCGATTTTAAATAGCGAATTTTTATTGAAATAAAATGTGTAGAAAAGACTGAAATGTGGTTAGTGAAGTATATTCACGATTTTGGACAGTGAATATATTTTTAAGTAAAATGGATAGGGTTTTGGGAAAGCGATATTATGAAATGAAGTTAATTGTTTTAAAAGATGTTTTAAAACGTGTGAACTGTCGAAATCATAGATTTCAACATTTATTGTTGAAATAGACGTTTTCGAGAAATAAGGAAATGGTGGACTATAACACTGTTGTTATAGTAAATGATTTCCGAAAGGAAATATTTTATATAGTATTGGGATTTATATATCTATCTAAATTCCGAATCCCTATACTAGTGATTTTGAGTCGTCGTAACGATGTTTTACGTAACATTCGTTTTGACTCAAATAAATATTGTTATAGTAAGTGATTTCCTTAAAGAATGAAATATATACTTAATTTGATTTAAGTATATCGAATATTTTCAAGTGTTGAAAATAAATGATTTGTGAATTACTTATTTTTAAATAAGTATGGAAATGCTTTTCCAATGTGAAATGAACTGTTTGAGTTTTTATCTTTTAAAGATAAATTGAAAAGTGAATATTTGAAATTATTTTCAAATGATTAAGTGTGGAAATTTTATATCTAGTAAAAGATATTTTGGAAGAATAAATAATTTGGGAAAATTATTTGGAATCTGATGATGTTGCGCATCTTTATTGATAGTTAAATAACCGACTATCAATAATTACCTTTAGATAGGTATTTGTTGTGAATTGGATGAAATTGAATGCCACACTTATTTTTGAAAAATCGCTCACTATTCGGGTTAGCCGGGAAAGGACCATGGGGTCGTATAACCCATTCCGAATATGTGATACGTCGTTATGAATTGCATTTGAAGACCGGTGTTGAAGACCGGATATTTTTGAAAACGGAAGGATTACCGTCGAGTCACTCTACATCGGCTGATCTCCGGTTTAGAGGTTATTATCACCCTTAGTGACGGGAAGTCCTGACGTGATTAGAAATTTATCCGGATGTGCAAGGGCTTCGTGAGAAGTGCCTTCGGTTCTGTTCGATCCCGGAACAGACTTGTATGGATTGTGTGTCTGACGTTACAATTTGAGATATAAAGCTGATTTCTTTCAAATACATTTCTGTTGGTGGCGGAGAATTTATTCTCTTAGCTTAACACCCTTCTCTGAGACGTACGAGCTCAGAGGTTATGTAGTTGAAATTTATCGGCGATATATCCCAATTTGGTAACGTGACATACTGAGTGTTGCTGTGAAATGATCAGTGTTTGATCATTTGTGATATGATCATTTGTTTGATCTTATATCTTTGTGATCATAGGTTGATCATTTTGTTTGACCCGAAGCAGGGCTTTTTGAGAAAGCGTAGCTTTGTGGACGAGACTTCGTCGAGCCTCACACCCCGGAAATGGTCGAAACAGGACGAATGCAGCAAGGTTCTAGGGAGTAGCGCCCCTTAGTGTATGTCATTCCTTCTGGATAAAGGTGGTATCATGGTATGGAGCCCAGATACTTAACCTCTGTGGTTACTGCATTATTATTATCTATGTGGTTTGTTGCGAATCGGGGATCCTCGGGAAGATCGGTGACGATCGGGGGATGGCATACGCGTGTCAGTAGTTACCTATTTTTGCAGAGGTAACCCGGCCTTGTGTTGGCAGAGATCCGGTTAGGTTCTCGGGTCGTCTATTCCAGGGACGTACCCATCGTGGATAGGAAGTTCCTTAGCCTGACCATTTGTTGGAAATCCAAAGAAACAATACGAGCCTTTACGATTTCAATTGTATAACCTGTCTCCTCAGGAGGCAGCTATAGCAGGCATAATATAATGGTACCTATGCTGGCTAAGATTTATATTGTACTTTCGAAATGTTTTCTACACTATGCACTAATAATAATATCAAAAAGAATTTGATTTTTTGCGTAGTAAGCATCTTTGACTATCATAAGAAGAAATCTCCTCCAAGTCTGCGTTTGCATTGTGTGTGTGGTGGGAGGTCTTATGGTAGTTTCATTTTCCAAAAGCATTTCGAATTGACTTTAAAATTATCTTGTTGTTGTTTTAAAGAATAACTGTTTTACGATCTCACACCAGTCACCATGACTGACTCGGAGTTTATTGTTCCCTTCTAAACTCTGGGTGCCCACCAATTTCCACACGGGCAGCCTAGAGTTATGTTATCAGGATATTCTGGATATTCTGAAGCTTTGGAGATAAGCTGGATGGCGAGACGTAGTATTTGTATCTGATAGTATTTATTCCGCTGTGTATTCTGTATGAGGACAAGTTATATAACTGTCCATTGTTGTATATTGGCTCTGATGATTGATGTATGTAAAAACTGATATAGTTCTTTGTTTTAAAAGACTAGTGTTATCTATTATATATTGTTCCGCTGCGATATGTGAGATTCTGATATTGTTCTGTTTCTGTGGCTGTTCTGTTGTCCTTCTTTCTTTCTTCTCTTTTTCTTCTATCTTCCTCTTCTTTTAAATATTAAAGTTCGCGTTTCCGCCATCCGATTGTTCGTCAATTGCTACAGTGGACGTAGCAGTGTTGGGTTTTCGGAAGACGGATTTGCGGGTCTTTACAACGAGAATATATAAAAATTTGTTAAAGGGGATATGGGTAACGCCTTAACGCTATTTTAATACTTTACTTTACTGTAAAGACTATTATAATAGCGTATTGTACTATGTATGTAGATAGTTTAACGGATCCTCAGGAGATGGAAATTCTGAACATCTCTTAAGTTATTGCACTCACGTTGACACTGGATAGGAGATGTCAAACGCGTAAACATCTCTGAAGCCATTACACTCATATTTATTTACTGTTGATTTAACTTACGTAAGATCTTTTAGTTCCGACTCGAGTGTTTTGTCTTTTCATTACGCTCAGGTCAGTCTGAGCTTTTCAGTGTATCGAAGACCTTATTTCTGGAGGATGAAGACGAAGATTTTGTACTATTATTATTTATTTTATTTATTCCACTGCATCATGTTGTTCCGCTGCATTATTTATTTAAGCCTGCTGTATGTACTCTGAATTTGTATTGTAAAAGTGTAATCAAATGTTATTTGTAAAACAACTTCATGAACTTTTTATTTGATTATTATATTTTGTCATTCCGCTGTGAGATTCAGTGTTTTGTTTTTTTTCTTTCTTTCTCTGCTTTTTCTTATCTACCCCATAACAATCCTCCCTTTTAAATGGTTTGGGTTTGACATGTGTGGTTTATTGTCGATTTAAACCATCCAAAAAGGTGGGTCGTTACATTTGGTATTAGAGCTTTGGTTTAGCGATAACCTTAGCTTTGTGGGGTCTAACTCATTAGAGAATATGGTAGTGATACCCTAGAATGAGTCGTTGAGTGTATATATATGAGAGAACGTATTTGTTAGTGTTATAAAAGGATTTTGTATTGTGTTAATTTGTTCTGTTTAGTATTTATAATTTCTGGTTGGTACATGGGACGCTATGGCATCGATAGGGATTTCTAAATACTTAATAGGGCAAGCCAACACAATATTGTTTTAAAATATATGTAAATGAAATAATTTTGCCTAGTATTATATTTTGTATATAAAAGAATAATTTTATAAACAATATAGTTAGATGTAATATGTTTGTGGTTAAGTAGTGAAATTTTATAAATATTGACTGAAAATAGGATTTACAAATAAAGTAAATATAAATTGGAAATTTGAGAACTTAAGTTCTGGGATTTTGGAAATTTCTTTCGAAAGATTTTGGAATATAATATTGTTATTTTGAAGTATTTTCTGATATAAACATTTCAATATGATTTGAAAGAAATGTTTTAAAGGAATGTTGGAAGAAAATAAGTTCAGTACTCCCCTCTCTGTTGTTGGAAAATAATTTCGGTGATGATTGCACGCATCGTCGACATTCATTTTCGAGTTTCAAAGTGGGAAGACTGCTGTAGTAGTTTTACTACACATCTGTTTTGATGAATAAATCTTAATTTTGAATTTCTAAATATGATTTGATCTATAAAGGATATAAAAGTATATATATATTATTTTCAAAATGATTTGAAATGTAACCCGGAACTTAGTTCTTAAAACTTTATGATAATTAGTAGTTTTCAGTTATTGTAATAGGATGAAATCTTGACTATATTAATAACTTGAACACTTCTAAATGGAAAAATAAGAAATTTGATGCTGAGTGATTAATGAAATATATAAGAAATTGGAAACTTGCAAAATTAAAAAATAATGAAAATTTAGAAGATGAATTATTGAACATTTGTTAATTAAAATGAATAAGATGAACTTGTGTAACATTCAATTACATTCTAAAAGACATATATATAACTTAATAAAATATTAAAAGTTGTAATGTTTATGTAATAGAATATTATACAAGTAAAACTTTAGTAATGAAGGTGTTCAATGGAATTACTTCTATAAATAAGAATTCTGATATTGTAAATTGCTATAAACTTAAGTTAATAATTTGAATGTTACTGATTAAATCCATAGAAAGAGTGAACACTGTAGGTAAATGATTATAAACTTAAGTGATGATTGAAACCATTTATAATTAAAGTGAATAGTAAAAGTGAATACCATATTAAGTAAATGATTGTAACTTCATAAAAGTTGAAATGATTCAGAAAATAGATTTAATGTTCACTGACACCATATAAGGAAGGGTGAATGTAAATTAAAAAGTAAAGGAACTTAATTATGTGTTGATTCACTAATGAATATAAATCTTAACTGGAAATCAAGTTTTTTAAGTAAATAATAACTGTGAATAAAATTTTGCAAAGAGACTTACATAATATTTTAAGAATTGATTATGGAAGATCTAAATAATTGAATGGAAATAACTTATGTAAGTAATTGGATGTAAAGTAATGAAAAATGACATTATATGAATGAATGAGAAATGAATTTGTAAGGAAGGAATGAAGATGGATGAAAATAAGCTTTATTTGTTTGAATGAATGAAAATAGATGAACAGTAAATAATATGAAAAGAAATTTGTAAGAATAAACTTAACGACATTTGGAATTATTGTTTGTTTTGGCTTATGGGATGGTTGAGAAAGATACTTCTAACTGTATAAGGATGTATGAATAATCTATTAAGTTTTATCTAAAACTGTTGAGTGTATGGTATACTTAGTAGTTTATTTATCATTCTATACTATTAAAAGTTTCTGAACCCGAACAAACCATTTGTTTTGGCTGCTATGGATGGATGGTTGATTACTTTAATTGCATGTGATGATTGTATGGTTTGTTTGCAAGTGACTATTGTTATGTTGTGTTGATTTGTTTGTTATTAATTGAAACAACATAATATTTCTCTTTTACATAATTATTAACCTCTTTGGATTTTATAAGTGAAATACAGGTTTATGGAAGCAATAGCTACTGCTTTTGGTTTCATAAATAAGCATTGTTTGCCTGACAAATAGGTACGTTTTCGGATTACGGTTTTATAGCGATATTATATTGTTTTCCCATGGGTTGGGATATACTATTTTGAAATATGATATATATGGTTATTATTGATATTATTATTTCTACAGGACCTCTCCGTACAAAGGAGACTCTGCCGAAATTTTTCGTGAATTTTGGACTTAGAAATTTTTTGTGAAAGTGGGAATGTTTTTTTTCAAGCTTTTATTAAACTTGAATATGGAAAGATTTAATTGTTATAAATTGATCTATTTTATTTAATTTATTTAATTATGTAAATTAATTGTTTATGAATTGAATACTTTGAATAAAATATATTAATTCCTTAGTTCCTTCTTTTCCCTTTTCGAGGACGAAAAGTTTTGAGTGGGGAAAAGTGTAAAGACCCGTAATTTTCGATAATTAAATTTATTAATTAAATAAGTTTTTGCACTACAAGAAAATTCATTTTTAGCAGCATTAAATTGCAGCATTTTTTATAAAATGTTGTTTATTATATCTCAAACATATTAAATATAATTAAAACGCTGCTTCTACCTAAAATATATCGTCCACGTGCCTCTTTCAATACCCACGCTTGCTTCTATTTTTTCCCCGGTTTCTACCCCCCTCCCTCGAATTTCTTTTCCCTCACACTTCCCATTTTCCCTAATTTCTTTTCCCTCTAAAATACCCTAATTTATTTCCCAGAGCTTGCGATGTCGATCCTTTTTCCCTGTTCTTTCTTCTCCTCTCGTTAAACCCGTCTTCTAAATTAAAATTTGAAAATTGGGTTTCCTACGTTTTACGCTGCCTCTTTCTAAGTTTGTCCGTTCTCCACCATAGGTCTATCTCACCGCTACCTCAGAGGCCCTCATTAGTCTGCCGCAGCTCCATCTTCCTTTTCCCTCTAAAGCTGAAGGTAAAATTCTAGGTTAATCTCTGTTTTGAATAATTATTTTATGGTTCCATTGTTTCCCGTGTTAAATTGATTTCTCTCTTGGTTGACGATTGCTTATGAGTTAAACGTATCCTGGTTTTATTGTGTGTTAAATTGTGTAGTTCTATGTTATTTCTATTCTTCTTCAAATGTTCACTTTTCTAGAGTTAATTGTTTATGTTCACCATCCACAAAAAGGCTAGAAATATCATATTTTATATAAAAATAACAAACACTATTTGCTAATTTACTTTATTGTTAATATCAGTCAACTTCCAGTCTAGTTGAATTATTTGTAAATTTTAGAAGAGTTTATTTGTTCAGGTATTAATATTTGAAATTGCGACCGCTGTTATGCTAGTTTAATCGACTATTCTGTACTACATTATGCACTAGTTAGTAGTTTGATGAATAATAATTGAAATAATAAGCAAACATTGTTGCTGACCTAGCCTATTATCATCATAGCGTAACCTATTCAGTGATTTTATCAATGCTAACGAATAAGCATACATTTTCATTGATTTCATTGCTACATTAGACAAAAAAAATCTCAATCGGCATTGAACGAGTTATCCACATAGACAGATGCTCCAATGCTAGAACCATAATTCTAAATAGAAACTGCATCTTTCTAGTTTGTCTTTGTTGTCAAAGTCTCTGGTTAGTTTTTATACTATATGTTGAACATTAGCTAATAAATAACCATGTATATAGTTCTCTAATTTGTTTGTTAGCATCAAGATCACACTGTTTGTCTCCTTCTAGTTTGTCTCCTCTTTTCCTCCACATACGAACACATTATCCTCTCAACACTTCACTGATTTGATTTATTGTACTGCTTTATCTCTGTTTGCTCACTAAGTTTAATTTCATTGTACTTTGCTTATCTACCTCATAGATATATTAGTTCATATTAATAATAACACTAAATTGTAGCGTTCCATTTGCATCTACATGTGGTTTATTAAACCGATTTAATAAATGACTAATGGTGTTGATGGTAATAATTATATTTTGAATTGAGGAATATAAGTCCACCATTCCGGTCTATTTCCTTACAATTATTTTATATTGAACTAAATTATTTTTGTCTCATGTAGTCCTAAGCTCATATATCATAATAATTAGTCTAGCATGGTAGGTTAAAATGAAAAGAAGAGCAGAGAAAGGAGAATACGAAATCAAAATTTTCATGTTGATATATTCAAGAATAAACACCCATCATGTAGATACAGTTCAATTATTTAGGATATGTAAATCAATAAACATAAGGACAAAACGTGTAACTTCCAATAGAGTTTAATGACTTTGACAAGTCAATTTTAACTAGAGAGATAACAAGTTGTACCGAAAAAAGGTTCTAACTAAAAATGGTAACATTTTTTATTCTGTTTCTTATGATGGAATTTCAGGTCTGTTTTTTTGTTGTTAACTTTATATTGGCGTGGCTTACGTTATGATGTTGTTAAGTTTTATCTGCGGATTTTTTTTTTGTTTTTTGATATTTTTTTTGAATTTTTGATAGGTTTCCATCAGTTGGTTGTTTATGATTGCCAGTATCACTAACTTAGTGGTACTTTTACAGCTATGCTATTAAGCTTACTGGTATGTCAAATACAGGAATGGATGGGCTGATTGGTTTTGGACAAGCTGATTCTTCTATAATTTCACAGCTGGCATCTTCAAACGAAGCACCAAAAATATTTTCACATTGCTTAGATAGTGTCAATGGAGGTGGAATTTTCGCAGTTGGAACATCTGTACTCCCTAAAATGGAGTCGACTCCTTTGATACCAACATGTACACTATTCTATATATTTTGAATATATCACACAAGTATTGCTCTTTCTTGCAATATATGGGGTAAAATAAATTACACATTTTAGATTCTTATTAGTTATAATTGGTGGCAATATCGGCGAAGTTGTTAATGTAAATTAGTCAATATCTCATAATAAATAATTTCACTAGTAATATTTGTTTACTAAATCATGCTTTTCTAGTAATCCAAGTCAACTAAATCATGTATTACCATACTTAAAGTTTTAATACAAGATAGATCGCATTCACACACACTGTTTAAGATCTTGTACATCTCGTCCGAGATCTCATTTTCAAACTTGAGCTTAGTTAATTTATTTTAGAACATAAATAAATTTTATGAACTTAGTTAATTTTATAAGCTTTCTTAATTTTTATAAAACTTTGTAAATTCGTTATTGTTTATGAAAATCAATTAATTATGATAATAGTTAGTCGATTTAGTTAAATTTTTATAAAAGCTGGTTAATTTTAATAAAACTTAGTCAACTTGATTAATTTTTATAAAACTTAGTTAAGCTTGTTCATTTGAATAAAATTTAGTTAACTTAGTTAATTTTTATGAACTCATTTGATTTTTATAAAATTGGTATAAAATTTAGAAACTTATTTAATTATTATAACACATGGATAACTAAGTTAATTTTTATACAATTTAATTAACATAGTTAAATTTTACAAAAAATAGTTAATTTTTATAAACTTGGTCAACTTAGTGTACAATTTTAAAGGTTTTTTCTAGAATCATTGTGTACATGTTTGAAACTGCTCATATCTTGAGTTTTATTAATCATCAATCAGTAGATACTCATGTTTTCTAACAAAATTTCACAGATTCTACGTGATTTTTTAATATAACTTTACAATGTTGAGTATGACTGGTTTATACATTGCAGGGTTGAAATGTATAATAACATGTGTTTGAAATAGTCTGGTAACACCATTGATTTTCTAGCAGCAACATTAGGAGGATCTAAATAAAATTGTCAGCCTATTGATTATAGATTTCTAATGTTTGAAAATTAAAAATGCATAAGCTAACTATTGTGGATAAATAATTAAGAAATATGTCAGAGTTATATGACAGAATAATGCAAGTGTTTTCTTGCAAAACTATCATTTCATAGTTCAACACTCTTATGAGCTTAAACTCACAAGAACCACCAAGATTCAAACCCATAACCACCAGGGCCTGACCATCTACAGTGCACCATTCAACCACCAGACCATATATAATGTTAACTCGAAATTTATGTGAGCTTAAACTCACAAAGAGGCACACGTGCCCTCGGGCACACGGTGCATCTTAATATAAGCAAGAAACATGCATTCCATTCTGGCTTAATTAAGTAAATCTATTTTAATTTTAAAGAGCCCAATCGAACTGCTCAAATTTACAGGTTCTTTTAGGAATCTACATTTAATAATATTGCATACAGTCATTCATTTAATAATTCCGTTTTGGCTTTAGCAGGTGCTGCCGTGGGAGATGCAATAATAAAGATGGCATTAGCGAGACAAACTGCATATGCAGAAGCAGCAGTTGTAGTTGAACAAACTATCAGTTCAATAAGAACTATAAGTACAACTTATTCTCCAAATGCAGAATACTCAATTGTAAGCACTATTTTCTTATTTCTGGTTTTGAAGGTTGCATTTGAGAGAATATCAGTATGGACTTACTGCATTTATTCTGCATAGAAGAAACAGTAGGATATGCTTATAACAATGTCTAATGAAAAGAAAATGGAATCAAAACAAGGAGAAGAATGATATGAGATATATCGATTAACAAGAAAACAGACATCCATTCGTTCTTTCTTTTCTCTACTTTTAAGAACCAAATTTCGAACTCTTTTGCTTTTTTCGCACTTCTCTTACTACATGAAAAGATTCTCCAGATGAGTGATGAGATTAACAATTAGACAAAGATGATGACATGGAGAGAAAGCTAATGTTAAAAGTTAATTCACAGCTCATGCGTATATTCTTCTGCACAGCCCCACTCATTGTCTCATCATATAAGTCTAGAATAATCACTCATTGTTAACATAGTTACTTGATATATCTATACGTTGAAGAAGAGGTGAGCAATCATATATAATATACTTTACTATATAGACCCTTATTTTTATAGCCTGTTCATTTTGAAATCTATTTTAGTGGAAATGCCTAATAATCAGAATGAATTGGTTCAATCAGTTGACGATAAGATCAGATTGAAATGGACTCGACAACTACATGAATTTTTTGTTAATGCAGTTTCACATCTTGGAGGACCAGACAGTAAGTTCTAATTTACATAACTTGAAATCAGTTTATAAATATTTGAGTATATATAGTGTTCATACATTTCTGCACTACACAAAAAATGATCATTTGCAGCATTGTAAGAAGCTGAAACGCAGTGTTTGAAATTGAAATTGTAAACCAGTAAACTTTAAATCAAAGTCTGATGTGTTTTTGGTCAGCCAATAAACTTTGGTTAAGGTGCTCAGCAAAGTATGAAGCATGCACTACTTTGCAAACCAACTCATGTTTTATACTGCATGCGTTTGTCTATATCCTTCGTAGTTTCAATATATGTTAGGTGCGCTGCTTTTCAAAGCAATTAATGTTTTTTGTACTATATATATTTTGAAAATGGGTTTGTTTATTAAACATGTAAATATCCAAGATACACACATATTTACAGCACATATACATAAATACACTTTAGCTCTCATACACAGTCCTTCAAGTCCTCATAAAACATACCATTTCCAACCCATAAATCTAGAAAGCATGAAAAACTACAGTAGCCAAGATCCACAAATGTCACCACGGTGTAAAGGAGCAAAGAGCATATACTGTCGTTGTATTTCCAACTCAGAAGAATCCTACTCTTCGTCCAGTCTCCAAAGAAGGCACCACGTACTGTTCTAGTTCAGATTAGAGTTCATATTCTAACCAAGTGTAGACAACAGTCGCCTATTCCAGACCATCTTATCATGTTACCATGTACCATATCCACGTATGTATAGCAATCATCCACTGATAGCTACCTATTCTCCAAAATGAGGTAGCCTATTCCAATCCATTAATAGAGCAGTCTTCCACTTCAAACATCTATCATGTAATGTCAAATCATCACTCCGTTATCACTGATGTTCCATACTCCCGCTGCCATATGAATTTCATGTCCCTCTTAAGTTAGAAACGCCTATCTGAATCAAGCCGAGAGTCAGTTGCTTCTGATATAAAGCTGAAGACAATGAAACAACGGAAAGGAAACAGGAACGAGATGTTGTAACCAAAGGCTTAAGATTTGGAAGTGAGAGAACATCATCACAAGAACTACACAGGGATACTAATGATAACGTATAATTTGCAGATCCCATAACCCAAAAATCATCAAAAAAAAATCCCGAAAGTTGGGGTCTCGTTCGCAGAACTAGGTTTCATCCACTATGAAACATGATTGTTAGAAAATTACAATCAACATTCGTTTTTAGATCCCACCTTTCTACATCGCTTGAAATCGTGAAGTCCATATACCAAAATCAAATTGGAAATTACCAGGCACTGAGAGATTAGAATGTTGTTGTGCCTACCCAAAATCCACCCACCCAAAATATAGACATCGAATTCCAGGGACTATAACAAATTCTCCAATTTAAACCCGACGTAAGATCTAGGAATCTCACCCAAATTCATGTGTAGTACTCAACATATTCGCATTGCTGTAGGATACCAAAACCGTGAGTGTTTTTGCCAATTGCTCCCTGCAACTGAAATCATGCGTGTGCCATTGTCTATTTTGGTTGAGATCCCAAGATCGAGTGTTAGTTTGTTGGTTTCAGATTCTTTGAGCGGTTTTAGGCACACCAAAAATAGGGATGGCTTATGTTCTTCATGTAGCATTCAGAACGAATGACTCTATGAAATTACGTCGATACTTCTACATATTACGGGTAACGTATGAGACATCTCTATTTTTCCCCGAGGGATCTTTATAATTACCACTGCTTAGCTTTCTATTCGCCTCTGGCCATCAAATTAAATGTGAATAACCATCCTCCTCTCTTTGAAACAAGGGGCGCTTCCGGTTCTGTGCGTGCTTCAAACAATTTTGTCTTCTCCATATTACCATATCTCTAGAGTCAATAATTTTCTATAGGATCCCATGAAAGTGGAAGAAACTTGTACTATATAGTATATACACACACACTTCAAACATATGTTACTTCTGAAGTTGTGCATGCAACATATATTGGACACAAGGAGGAAGCATGTCATGGGGGAGATAATTATGCTTACGTGACTTCTTGAGTTTAACCAGCTAGCATATAGAAAAAGCAAGCAAGCATGTACATAAGCTACTGTATTTCGAAACAATTTGAGAAATATTACATGTAATGGAAACTTTAACAAACATAGGAAAATAATTATAACTGGATATCTTTAGCACTGCAGTCTGGAATGCATGTTATCTTTTACTGACTCCTTATATTATTTTATTGATGAGAAAATACAATCTCTCCATAAAGAGGATTATTAGTGGTAATCAAGCGTAATGATGGTTTTCACTAATCACTGTAGCTGCAATGATACTCATTTATTTATGCATTATGATTTTGAATCTCTAGCAGTATATCTGTTACTAAAATGATAGTAACCCATATCTGTTTAATGTTGCTTCACTTGAAAAGATAATAATATTGGCAATATATAATTTCAGAAATATGTTCTGCTCCTCATATGGATAATTTGGTAATTGTTTTTAAGAACATGGAGGCTGCAGCTGGAATCAACATCTTTACTACTCAACAAGCCCCTTCAACTACACAACCAGGTTTAATATATTGTTATTTTTTTAGTACATTGAACTATTTTGTTGTATTAGATGTCAATTATTTCACCTGTGCTGAGCGCCCTTTAACCCTAATATTTACTGTTCATTTTACCTTGCTAATCAAAAGTGTCCCTTCGAAATTTAACTTGTATATTTCTCATTGATATGGGGGTTGACATTCAATTTAATCCGATTACAGTGGGAATAATACAAGATTCCAATTCATTTTATTTGTGTGTATATACATGTTTACACACATACCTATACATACGTGTGTACGCAAATCTATAACTAAGTCAATTAATTTTATAAATAATAATAATGATAAATTAACTAAGTTAATAATAATAATAATAAATTATAAAATATTAACTAAGTTTTATAAAAATTAAGTAAATTTATAATGATGATAATAATAATTTAACTAAGTCAATTAAGTTTTACAAATAATAATAATAATAAATTAACTAAGTTAATAATAATAATAAATTATAAAATATTAACCATGTTAACTAAGTTTAATGAAAATTAACTAAATTTATAATGATGATAGTAATAATTAACTAAGTCAATTAAGTTTTACAAATAATAATAATGATAAATTAACTAAGTTAATAATAATAATAATAAATTATAAAATATTAACCAAGTTAACTAAGTTTTATAAAAATTAACTAAATTTATAATGATGATAATAATAATTTAACTAAGTCAATTAAGTTTTACAAATAATAATAATAATAATAATAAATTAACTAAGTAAATAATAATAATAATAATAAATCAAAAAATATTAACCAAGTTGACTAAGTTTTAAAAAATTAATTAAATTTATAATAATGATAATAAAATTTTTACTAGTCAATTAAGTTTTTTAAATAATAATGATGATAAATTAACTAAGTTAAAAATGATAATAATAAATTATAAAACATTAACCAACTTAACTAAGTTTTATAATAATTAACTAAATTTATAAAATTTATAATGATGATAACAATAATTTAATTAAGTCAATTAAGTTTTACAAATAATAATAATGATAAATTAACTAAGTTAATAATAATATAAATAAAATATTAACCAAATTAACTAAGTTTTATAAAAATTAACTAAATTTATAATGATGATAATAATAATTTAACCAAGTCAATTAAGTTTTACAAATAATAATAATAATAAATTAACTAAGTTAATAATAATAATAATAAATCAAATAACCAAGTTGACTAAGTATTTTAAAAATTAATTAAATTTATAATAATGATAATAAAAATTTTACTAAGTCAATTAAGTTTTTTAAATAATAATGATGATAAATTAACTAAGTTAATAATAATAGATTATAAAACATTAACCAAGTTAACTAAGTTTAATAATAATTAACTATATTTATAATACTGATAATAATAATTAATTAAGTCAATTAAGTTTTATAAATAATAATTATAATTAACTAAGTTAATAATAATAATAAATTATAAAATATTAACCAAGTTAATAAAGTTTTATACAAATTAACTAAATTAATAATAATAATAATAATAATTTAACTAAGTTAACTAAGTTTTATAAATAATAATAATAAGTTAACTAAGTTTTATATAAATTAACTAAGTTTATAATAATAATAAATTATAAAATATTAACCAAGTTAACTATGTTTAATAAAAATTAACTAAATTTATAATAATAAGAATAATAATTTAACTAATTTTTATAAATAATAATAATAATAAATTAAGTAAGTTTTATAAAACTTATCTTAGTTTACTCGATTTGGTTAAAGCATATGAACATTTTTTTATATAGGAATTTGTTTATTCGATGTGGAACAATTTTTCTTATGAAGATAATAAAATGTTTATTACATTGATATGTGATAAGATATATTTCATTCATGTTCATAAATAATGTAATGGCCCGTTTTTCCATACCATTTGAATCGACAATAAACTACACATGTCCAACTCAAATTGCACGAATAAGCAGATCATTAAGGATAGAAAGAAAATAAAGACAGAACAGAATCTTACACGCATGGAATAACATATATTATTTCAATAATAATCTTTACAGCGGAAAATTTTAAAATACAATATCAGAATTTTACTTAGATTCAGCCTGGACAGTTATAACACTCGCCCTTACAAATGCTGACAAACAACAAAACAAATACAATAGATGCATCGGATAATAGAATACGTCCATACGATGATGAAGATCTCCAGCTCTCCTCTGGAAACTCCAACCGTCTTCAACTCAACATGAAACTACTCGGATCTGACCCGAGTATTGGAAATACCCAGATCAGGCTTGATAAACCAGCGTGAGAAAACTCAATAATTAATGACAGTGTCTTATATCATCCTTTAAATAAAATCATTTGAAAAGAAAGAGTATATCATAAGACCACGCTCACACATAAACACGGACGGGTTTTTACCTTATGATAACTAAAATACTTTTATATATCAAAACTTTTGATATTATTTTTAATGACATCTCTTTGAAAACATTTGAAAATAAACTTATTAATCTTATCCGAAATGGTTACCCATATAACATTTTGAGGCTATTCATTACGCTAATACAAACAAAACCGTAAGTTCTTATTGGAGAATGGATTTCCATACAAATGACCAGGTGAAGGATCTACCTTTCGAAACGGGTACAGCTCTAGATGGATGCCCCGAGGAACAGCACAAAGGAACCTCTACCAACACAAGACCGACCTACCTCTGTAACTAGATAGTACCGAATATGTCATCCCCCGGTCGTTACCGACCTTTAACCGAGCGCTCGTTTTCCATACACCACATTAATTTACATCCCAAAGTCATAGCGGAAAGAAATATATCTAGAAGGGGATGATCATACCCTACTTGGGAATGACCCACTTAGCTTTGCTGCATCTAATCCTGTTTCGGTCATTTTCGGTTTGATGAGACTTAAGGCAACGATTACCTTTTCACATAGCACATATCACATCTCTGAATGCCACATTTGCCATTTCCGTTGACTACTAATTGCCTTCCACAAAAATACAACCCTTGAGCTCGTACGTCTCAAGGAAGGGTGTTAAGCTAAGAGAAGTTTCCTTCTACGCCACCAAACAGATGTACGTTTGTAAAAACCAATGTTCGTAATCATTAGAAATGCAATGTCAGACAAACGTCCATACAAATTGTCCAGGAACAGGACAAACCAAAGGCACTCTCCTACCACCACTAGTAGCGAGTAGTCCTTGCAATCCGAAAAATCTCCACAACGAGGAGACCACTGCTATATATAACTCGGGAGCCACCCAGAGCAAGTCAACAAGCAGTCCTCACGCTATAAAGATCCACGGTCTTCAATAATCATTATCCTCAACATGTCTCCACTTTCAAACGTATACATTGGTTCGAAGTTGTGACGCCCCACCTCTATACCCACGCTAACCAAGAACACTACGATGTAGTGCTATCAATTAGCGCGGAGAATAAGGCTGTGGAGGAGCGACCATCCATGTAACTTCTTTGTGCGAGCACCGATACGTCAGATAGAATAGAATGCATATCTTTTAAGGAGGAAATCCGACATACCGATACAAACACAAAGCTATCACACGGTGGCTATATATAATCTTCGGAAAACAAACATAGAAATAATCATAACATAAATCAGTCACAGACATCCATATCACAAAGGCGGAAGAAGATATGAATAAATATATAACACATGAAAGTGTACATCAGAGTAGTGGTCAGAAAGATCCACGATAATACAAAAGAATAGCATCACGTGCTATACAAAAGAATAAGTACACAACATAGAGTCTATATCTCAAAGGTGTACATCCAAAAACTACTAATCTATGTAGTTAGCCAAAAGTCAGAAATATCCTGAAGAGAAGTCAAGCAGAAGCACCTGTAACATCTCGGTCTGACCCGAGTATTATTTATAAGAAAATAATAAACGGATCAGTCTAACTATAAATATCAGATGATATGGTATAAAGTAAATGACATGACATGAACATGAAATAACTATTACGACATACTACTATAAGTATGTAAATGATAATCAACAAAAGATTAATCAATATCACAAGAATCTTCTCAAAGATAAGGTAGGGTATCATACCCTAAACTTGTATTCATAACAAGTCAATAACACATGAATTCACCAATGCACAAAAACTGATATCATATCAATGAAAATCATGAAAATTGGTGAAGCACAAAATTCCAGAAATCATCATCGGAAATCCAGAAAACACATAAAAAGGGGGGAGGCCTAACACATGAATGGGAGCATGAAAACTCACCTACGCGTAAACACATGACGAGAAGCTATCTCATGGAAGCTATCCATTAAATTTTCACACAGGAATGGCCCGAAGACCGTAGGGTGCTACCCTAGAAATGTGATGGCGAAACATCACATAATCGGGGTATAGTCTCCCACGTAGACAAAGAGACATCGCTCAATCGCTAGTCTAAATCACAAAAATGATCGTCATGATCATAAGGAAGTGTCAATCACACCAAGCTAGTAAATACATGAGTTTAGCTTCATGTCCCATAACCACTTGCTTAACTTAAATATTTACGAACAAGCTGTAAATCTTCACTAGGAAATTGTCACAAAAAGGGTTCAATCGAACAAGTCCAAAAGCTAACCGACGAAGTGAACGCAAGCGTTTCATACCACTCGTTTTACTAAGTCGTTTAAGTCGATTTCTCATTCGAGTGAAGTAAAGGCTTGTATATACTAGTAGATTGAAAATCGGTTTGAGAAAACGAACTTTTGATATAATCGCTTTGATGAAAGAGTTTTGATATTTACTATTAGTATTGAAACCTTCATATATCTTTAAAGTGACAAGTCATAAAACGATTGTAGAACAAATCAATTCACGTTCGAAGACGTGAGTAAAGTCCAAAGAAGTCAATCCCAAAACCATCAAAGTAGAAATTCTGATAAATGTTTTTCAGAAGAGATTGCCTACGCAGAGTAATACGGGGTTCGACCTGCCCGGTCAGGTCGCGGGGGTCCAGGGGGCAGCGCCCCGTCACGGTACGACCTAGTGAAGGCAAGCGGTCTCGAGAAGCCAAACGACCTAAGGGAAGAATGCCACGCGACTTAGCAGAAGAACAGGTCGAACGACCTAAGGGAAAACAGGTCAAACGACCAAGTACTAACTCGCGAACGACTTACGACTTAAGCCTTGAACGACTTAGTGGAATGAACGACTTAACGACCTAAGCCTTGAACGACTTAGTGGAACGAACGACTTAACGACTTAAGCTTCAATTCGAGCTACGAGCTAAGGCTGGAACGACCTAGTGGAGTTAGGTCGGGGATGACCTACGACTTAAGGTCATACGACTTAACAGTTGCGAGCTAGCGGAGTTGGCATGGCCTAGCGACTTAGTAGAAGCAGCGACCTACGACTTAACGATTTAAAAGCCAACGACCTAGGACTTAAGAGCCATACGAGCTACGACTTAAGCTCAAATACGAGCTACGACTTATCACTTAACTCGCGAACGACTTAGCACTTAACTCGCGAACGACCTAGCGAAGGCAGAACACCCAGAACGACTTAACACTTTAACTCGCGAACGACTCAAGCCAGTAACTCGTGAACGACTCATCACTTTAACTCGCGAACGACTCAAGCCAGTAACTCGTGAACGACTCATCACTTTAACTCGCGAACGACTCAACGATGGCCAGAAACGACTTAAGGCCAGAAACTCACCAAAACGCCAAAATTTATAGTTTTTTCTCCAATCCAATGCAATCCAAAGGCAGATATTCATACAAATGCAATAGAGGATCATTCCCAACAGTCCAAGATAGATATAGGTAAGATGTGAGATCAAAAATCTCACCTTTTCACGGAATTTGATGAAGATGGAGATTTGAGAGCAAAGCAAGAACACCAACAAGCTTGAATCAATGGTCTTCACGTGAATTTGATGTTGAATCTCGGATTTGCAATAGAATTTGTGTTTGGAGTTTTAATTTCCACTTCCCACCACCATTTTTGACAAAGCTTGAAGTGTTTTGATAGAGTGAGGAAGATGGTTGGGTTGAACTAAAGGGGTGCAGTCCAAACCAAAGTCAAAGGCGGGAAAAAGTGTTGAAAATTTCACTATCTCCAAACATATCGAAGTTTACACTCAAAAAGATCGCAAACGTCATTTTGAACTCAATGGGGGTGGTCTCGAGTCCTAATTTGACCGTATGCAAAAAGTAGTTTTTCGGACTAACATCCGACTAACGATAAAATATTTAAATAAAATATTTAAATATAGAATCGATAGATATGCGGGTTGTTACAGAAGTGGTTTTCGAATAGGGATTACCCAAATCCGACCCCGGTTCCTTCGAAATCCAATTATCGTTTTAAAAGATTTTAAGTTCATATGTGGATATCAATCATCAATCAATCACTTCATCTTTTATTTAAATCAAATATCTTCCTTAGATATATTCTCTTCAATTTATTCTATTTTCTTTTCAAGAGTATATGGAATCATTAAGCCTCATTTATCAAATCATTTGGTTTATTTAAACCTTTCTTAAATCTTGGAATAATTCCAAATCATCTTCTCTTTTACTTAGGAAAACCTTTCCAAATCATTCTTTTAAATCTTAATCAAAGATTTCTTTCTTAACTTCAAATCATATTCTTGCAAATCGAAGATTTTCATAACAGAGCACTACTGCCAACTTAAATATGGTAAATTTCACCTCCAGGGGCTAATGACAAGTTTCACCTCCAGGGACTAATGGCAAGTAAGCCTACATCATGAATATCTTTGTCTTTAACGATCTTTGTCTTCAATATGTTTTATTTCGAAAATTAGTTTGAAGGGGTTTTCGGATAGGAATCACCCAAATTCGATCCCGGTTTTTCGAACAGGAATCACCAAAATCCGATCCCGGTTCCTTCGTACCAATCATCAAATAAAAAAATGTTAAGTGGTTAAATAATATTCAAAGAATCTTTTTCTTTTCTTTTATTTTGGAAAAAACTTAAATATGATCTTTTTAGAGCATTCGGGCTTTCCTTTCGATCTATTCCACCCCTCACCTAAGAAAAGAAAACATAGGCCAGGTAAGTTCATGGCACTGGTTGCTCCATACCTAACCTTAGTTAAACACCTTGTTTTATCTTCCTAGATCTCACAGGCAGGAAAAATGTACTAGTCGTTTCTGCATACTCAGTTATTAATCTTCATTTTAGAAATGATTTATTAAACTTCCTAATCATCATTTAAAAAACTTAATTATTCTTTTAAAATCATTCACAAAAGATTTAGGAAAGAATTGTTAAGTTTAAAACTACATTCAAAAGGTTATAGAATTTGCAGCATAAAAGTGCTGCAGAAAGTGCTATATAAGCTTATTTGATTTAAACAACTTTTTAATATTTGAAAATTCATATTTTCCATTCCAAATCTCTTTTAAACCATTTTAATAGATTTATCAAATTTATTTCATATTTTTAATCATTTAAAAATATCATTTATAAAGGAATCCCTTTTTGGATTTCGAACTGCAAAACCGCGATGTTTTTAGAAAATTATTTTGGACATATTTCAAAATATACAAGATGAAATCTTGATTTTCTTTCTTTATTTCTTTAAACATATTTAAATGTTTATAAAACATTTTTAACTCATTTTAAAACTATTTCCAAAAGGTTTAAGCATTCCATATACACCCCTTCATTTTCAAAAAGAAAGTGATTTCCTTTGTGCTTATCGACGTGTATTAACGTGACTTGGTAAAACAATTTAACAATCATACCAAACAATCAATACTTGATGATTAAATCATATATAAGCATCCATAGCAATCATAACACATCATCAAACATGTATATATAAAAATAGAGATGTTAAATAGAGTTTCTCACCATAAACCAAAGCGATAAACTTCCTACCAACATTCTAATCAACTTCACTAACTACTTCCTACTCCATTAAACACTAGCAAAAAACATCCTCTTCCTTCCAATAGCTTAGTCGAGGCTTGAGATGAAGGTTGGCCGAAAGTATAAAGAAGAAGCTTGAGAAAAGAAGAAGAAGAAATGTGAATTAAAGTGAAGAAGGAGGTGGGTATTTATAGGAAAAGAAAGAAGTGGTAATTTACCAAAATAACCTCTTACCAAATTACCAAAATAACCTTACTTCAACCTAAAGTAATTTCCACTTTTTCAATACTTAACATCACCTTTCACATGCTTACTTTATGTCTTAATCCCTTAAGAACTAAGCTAAGTAAAATAATAATTATGTTGGCTTTTGATGTGATATTGATTTGATGTTTACTTTTGACTTTTCTTACTTACTTTTGTTAATTCTTACCTACTTTTCTTAATGACTTCTGGAAGTTTTCTAATTTTATTTAGTAAAAGTAAACTTGATTAGCATTAAAATGTGTACATTTATATGTTTCAAATATGTTAACAAAGATGCGATAACGTTGCGACAACTTTTAATCGATAAAACGTTGATTTTCGACAAAACGTTTTCCGGTCACATTTTGACGTTTTTGTTTGACGTTTTTGTTAAACTATTTATCCATGTAAACCAAACTTTAAAATAAATTTCTTATTATCTTTAAATAATTAAAACAACCATATTTGACTTATAAAATAATATAAAAAATATACAAATCTTCTTATAAAAATACGACATCGATTTACCAATATGCGACGAAATTTGTCAATTTTGTAAAATAAGTTTTACATATTTATCAAACCATTATAAATTAAATTAATATTATTATCAAGTGAGTTTGATATCAATTATATATATATATTTAAAAGGAATTGTTTATACTTTAAACAAATTTCACGAATATTTATCCTACTTTATCGGAATTCGACTTTTGTCAATTTTACAATGGAAATCAAAAATCTTTATTCAATATCAAAAATAAGTTTACCATTCTTATTTATTATATAAAACATGATTGTTTAATTTTGAAAATTCTACATTTGAATATTTAAAATAATTAAATATCCTATTTTCAAAGTCTTAAAATTACGGGTCGTTACAAATAATATATAGTATGTTAAGGATAATTATTAGATGTAATCTTAACTATATTATGTGAAGATGTAGTATTTAATCTACAGATGAGCCATAACACATACGATTAGATAGATAAACTTAATTAATATTTCTAATATGTTTAATATTACAATTAGTTTTGTACATAGTAAATCTGTGATGAATATTTACATAAACTATTTTTTGAACATAGAATATATGTGCACTACTAGAGAATTCCTATCATCACAGTTTGCTAAGCCATACCCACCTTGTGTCTCATGATGAACCTAAACTAAATTTATGGTATTTTGCTTTATATAAGAACTTTAGGTGAATTTGGGATGTTATCTTGGTAATACAAAGTGAAATGAATGATAATCTTGTCTTTTTAACTGATTGCACACTATTTTACACTTGAATTTGAGTTTTCTGAGTTAACTTTCTTTTTAATCGGACCAAATGCTTGGGTTTTTTGAGTTAGTAGTAAATGAAAAGTAGAAGGAGAGATGATAATGGAATATGTAAAAACTGACATGATAATGGATCACTGTATGTATCTCATTTTCTTTTTGGCTTTTACATAATAAATTCATATTTGTTCTCTTATACCGCTGATCTCTAATTGCCTTATTTTTCTATAGGAATATTGGACCTTTGAAGGAGGCGAGATTGGACTTTACATAATTTATATTCTCTTTTAGCAAGCTCTTTTTGTAAGATTTTAAATTGTTAACATTTGTGCTTAAAACATTGTTCATGAAATGTTATATATGACTAAATTTTATGGTATATGAAATTGATGTAGCTTTGATTATGTTTAATCCATATAACCGCGTATATTATCAGATTATATATATTCATGTTTTATAAATTGAGCCTGCTGCAGTAGTTGTAAAATGTAGCAAAAATGTTGATATATCGCAGCGTTTTATAAAAGCTGCAGAACTTATTTTTGCAGCGTTTCAGAACTGCTGCTGTAATACCGATCCTTTAAAGTTATGCTGTTAGATTGCGTTTCACAAATGCTGCTAAATGATTTTACATCATCTAACTAATGCTGCAAAATTAATTTATGAGAGCGTTTTTTAAGAGTTCGATAGCCTTTAATTTAGCAACATTTCAGAAACGCTGCGAAATTTCCTGACTCTATTGTAGTATCACATTTGGCAGCGCTCTTTGAAACGCTACTAATGATTATGGCAGCACTTTTTAAACGCTGTGAAAGGTCTTTTATGCTGTAGTGTTGGAAATTAATGTTGTGAAAATTAAAAATTTAAGATTTATTAATGAGAAAATATAATTAGACTGAAATTTAATGATGTTAATATAAGGAAATTGATAATTACTTGAATGTAATTCCAATTGATTGAAATGATTGTAGAGTTAAAATTGATTATAAACTGTAAATAAGGAAATAAACCAAATGTTGTATTAAAACGGTGAAATTGTACGAAATTAATTGAAAGTGGTTAATATAGAACAATTAATCAGCATGTGAATTTATTGGTTTTGTTTGTTAACAATAAACATAGAAATGTGTTCGAAATTGTAAGTTGTAACAATTGTTAATTATCAATTCACTATTTAATCCGCTCAAAATCAATTGCAATTAATGTAATCAATTATTGTTGTTAATATGAATTAAGATGATAACTGAAGAATATTGATGATAAGCATGTGAATTATTGTTGTTATATTTATATATTGTTATCACACTGCAAGTTCCCTTAGTTATTGTTAGTAAGTCACTATGGGTTGAAATGATACACACCCGAATGATCTGATAGATTAGGGAGAAATCATTATGGTTGAAATGATAGACTTGAGCGATTTCATGGATTTGAAGTTAAATTTGGGATTGCGAGTTGAAATGTTATACAATGGCATAGGTGCGGCCTGAGGAGTGCTATGCAATGGCATAGTTCGATCGGGGCCAAGGTGTTGGAGTCGGCAGCGAAATTTGGTCAAAGATGGTGATTAGGTGGTGGCTACAGGCGATCGGGTTTTGAACGAGATTAGGGTTTCTCGTGGATAGCCTGTGACGTGTCAGTGAGGTTGGTCGTTATTCTATTTTTTTTCTTCTAATTTTAATTTTTATTGACGAATGTTCTAATGTTAATAACTTTTGCGTATGAACTCGGATTTGGGAGCGGTTGGTTCCGTTGGGATCGTATCAAAATTCCAGAAATTATGGAACAAGTTTGGATGAATTCCGAGAAAGTTCAAATTTGGACCTTATTTTGGATTTCAAATCGATTTGAAATCAAAGGTGAGTGTTTTGACACACTCACAACTACTAAATTGTCTTATGTTAGTTAAATTGATTTTATGATGTGATTAGAAGTTGATTTATTGCTGTTTGATATATTTAATTTGTCATGCTAGTTAAATCTGAATTTTATTGAATTAAATCGCCAATTAATTTAATATTAAATTTAAGTTGCCAGTTAAATACATGTTAATGATAATCAATTAATTGTTGTTATTTATTTATTGATTTGAATGAAGATTGTGATGGATGTTTAATTTTTGATATTGGATGACTGGATGTTATATTTATATATTGTTATCACACTGCAAGTTCCCTTAGTTATTGTTAGTAAATCACTATGGGTTGAAATGATACACACCCGAACGATCTTATAGATTAGGGAGAAATCATTATGGGTTGGAATGATAGACTCGAGCGATTTCATGGATTTGAAGTTAAATATGGGATTGCAGGTTGAAATGATATATACCCGTAGATTTTAAAATTATTATGGATTGAAATGATAAACATCCGTATTACTTGACCATAGGGTAGAAAATTATATACGGACACCGGATTGGTTAAATTTAAATGAATTTAAATCATTAAAATTTGAATTCAATTAAATGATATTTTGAAATAAATTGGATATATATATATATACTGAACTATTTCCAAGCTTTAAATGTTGAAATTGGAATTGTTCTTAATAAATTATTTAAAGGATTTAAATTGAAATTTCGAAGTTGAATTGTCAAATATAAATGAATTTTATCGAAATTGAGTTATTGAAAATGTTTGAATATAACTTTGAAATCCATTTAATTTGAAGTGGTTTAAATTGATAATTCAAACATGGATTTGAAATCGATATTGATTAAATGGTTTTAATTGAGAATCTAAATTGAAAGACCAATTTTAGTTAGTTGATTTGAAAGCTGGACAAGATCCAGATGTGTTGAAATGAAAGAAATGGCTTAATTCTAATATTAATGTCAAATTAATTATTTTAGTATAAACTATTGAATTATTTTTAACTATTTTAACCTATTTTAATCTATTAAACTATTTTAATCTATGTAAACTATTTCAATCTATTTTAATCTCTTTTAAACTATTTAAAACTATATTAAAATATTTTAATCTATTTTAAATTATTTAAACTATATTAAACTATTTTAATCTATATTTAAACCATTTAAACTATTTTAAACTATTTCAATCTATTTTAAAATATTAAAAACCATTTAAACTATATTTAAAGTATTTTAACCATTTAAAAGCTATTTTAACTATTTTTAAAACTATTTTAAACTACCTAAACTAATTCTAAGTTTCAGACCGTGTAAAGTGGAAATGTATATATTTAAATCCTTGATTTGAAAGCGAAATGGTTAAATGGATGTTATAACTTACGTTGGAACTTGAAATGATATGATGAATTTGAAATGAGGATTTAGCCTATTTCGTCGATATGATTTCGAAAATGAGTATGATTTCAAAAGTGATATGGTTTGAATTGAATATGATATTTTGATATCAATTATAAAACAGTTTTGGAAATTTAAAAGAACCATCCGGTGTGAAACAAGCGTTTGGTTGTTAAAGAGATCGAGATCGGATATTGTCATACCCTCTTCCAATACCGAAAACCACCTTAACAACTGTGTACGTGGTGGAGATTCCAGAATGAAGTAGGATGGTTTGGCGAACGATTCAGTATGAGGTATTTACGTAGCCCCGACTTCCGTGAGTCAGCTTGATGTGGCTAAAACAGGAGTTATACCGGGCCAAGTGAGGTCGCTCCTCCTAATGGGCACATTTCTTCGATACCATATTATGACTTTGTGATTGATTTGGTGGCCACCCTTCGATTTTGATTATGGGAGTGTGTTTCGAGGTAGGCGGTAGTAGCTGCTATGCATTACCACCAGTCCGGGAGTGCAAATGGTTGAACCTTCCCTTGCATTGCCTCGCGTGCCTTGTCACATGCCTTATTGCGCCCATTACGAGTTTGGTTTGTACCGTACCTATGGAGTGCTCCCCGAGTATCCCATCAGTTTGGTGGGGCTTACAGTATCTATATAGACTACGGGAATATATAAAAATGTTTTAAGGGGGATTTGGGTAACGCCTTAATGCTATTTTAATACTTTACTTTACTATAGACACTATTATAATAGCTTATTACTATGTATGTAGATAGTTTAACGGTTCCTTAGGAGATGAAAATCCCAAATATCTCTTAAGTTATTGCACTCACGTTGACACTGGATAGGAGATGTCAAACCCCGTAAACATCTCTGAAGCCGTCACACTCATATTTATTTACTGTTGATTTAACTTACAAAAGATCTTTTAGTTCTGACTCGAGTGTTTTGTCTTTTCATTACGCTCGGGTCAGTCTGAGATTTTCAGTGTATTGAAGACTTTATTTCTGGAGGATGAAGACGAAGATTTTGTATTATTATTATTTATTTTATATATTCCACCGCATCATATTGTTCCGCTGCATTATTTATTTATTCCTACTGTATGTACTTTGATTTTGTATTGTAAAAGTGTAATTAAACGTTATTTGTAAAACAACTTCATGAACTGTTTATTTGATTATTATATTTTGTCGTTCCGCTGTGAGATTCTGTGTTTTGTTTTTTTTCTTTCTTTCTTTGTATTTCTTATCTACCCCATAACAATCCTCCCTTTTGAATGGTTTGGGTCTGACATGTGTGGTTTATTGTCGATTTAAACCGTCCAAAAATGTGGGTCGTTACAGTATAATTTATAAATGTGGTTATAAATAAAAAGGATTTTAGCTGAGAATTTGAGAACTGAAAGCCCGGTGTTTTTGAAATTGTTTTTCAAAGCTTTGAAGGATAATAAAAATAGTATTATTTGAAAGAATTTATGAATGGAAATAATTTTAAAGGATTTTGAAAGAGATAGAAAGCACTAAACTCACTTCGATCGCTAGAAAATAATTCTGATGATGACTGCAGCATCATCGATGTTCATTTTTTAGTTTCTAAGTGAGGAATTGTTGCTATGGTAGTTTGGCTTCATAATTGTTTGGTAAAACAAGTTTCAATTTAAATTCAGAAGTATGATTTGATATACAAAAAGAGATATGTATATTATTATTATTTCAAAATGTTTTGAAATAAAACTCAGGTGTTTAAATTCTAAAATTTACGATTAAGTTATTATGTAGATGCATTTGCCCTATGCATTAGGGTAATTTAGTTTTACATCTCGTTTTGATGTGTTGTTTGGTAGTTTTTCATTTATTGAAATAAAATGGAATTTTCGATGATTTTGAATAGGCGAAACTTCCGAGTTAGTTGAGAACTTGAAGCTAGGTTTTGTTAGGAAATATAAAGGTTGAGTTTTCATAATTATATTAAATAGTGGGGATAGTAAGTTAAAATAACGTTTAAATCTGCTGAACATTCTGGTTAAGTAAAACAATTCTGAAATTTGTATATATACTTTTAGGAGGTAGAAGAGTGTTATACAAATATAAACTTTAGTTCATGTGTTATGGAATGGTTTTAAATAAAGGTATGTCTTTATGAAATGTTTATAAAACTTAAGTGATGAAATATTTGTACGCTTAAGTAATGTTTTATGAAATGGTTCGTAAATGAATTTAGTGTGAAATGAAATCCTGTTTAATGAAATTAAATGTGATTTAAATTAAAAAGGAAATTCGTGTAATCAAGAAACCAATTGGAAGAAATATGTAAGTTATATGTAGATCTTTTTATTAGTACAACTATTTTGATCCAGATTCGAGCACACGATTTCAAGGTGATTTACACCGATCTGAGTTAGGATTTTTCATTCAATTCTTGACGTCGAACACTTGATACGAGTTTTTGATTTAGAAGTTTTCTATCATAGTATATGGCTATGTAAGGAGAACGACGGTTTTTAATCAAGGAACGAGATCAAAGTCTGCACTAGAGAATCGAGTGAGCGGTACTAGTTCGGAAGTGATATTTGCGTGATCGAGTGAGTGGTCGAATTTGGTATTGGGCATGGATGGCATATGTACATCATACGGACTTTGATATAAATTTTTGCTGCTTACATTAGAAATGTAAGTGACAGATTTGATTTGACATGTTGGTTGAGATGATTGTTGTAATGACCCAAAATTTCACCATATTAATTTTTGAATATTTAATTAATTTTAAATTTTCAAATAAGAGGTTTTATAATTAAAATAAAAATAGTTTTAGATAATAAATATTGAAAACGAAATAGTTTTAAAATTTAGTTTACAAAAATATTTAGTTCGATGAAAAACAGAAAATGTGACCGAAAACCGTTTTCCGAATTTTCGACGTTTTATTGTATAAAAGTTGTTTGAAATGTTGTAATCAAAATAGCATAAGTATATACATATTCATTTAGAAATAAACTAGGATAAGTAGAATGCTTTTTCTTTGAAAAAATTTAGAGGGAAACATTTCAGTTAGTTTTGTGGTAATCTGAATAATCTTCTAAGTGATGATCGGATGTTGCTTAGGCAAATGTTGTAAAGTACTTAGTAAATTATTCTCCTTATCACTGTGCGATCGAAATGAATTCAGATCCGAACGAACCCAAAGTGAGTTGTAATAAACAAGTTGTTTGAAGTTATTTTATAAAGAAAAAGTAAGGAGTATACTTTCCGAGACGGGTTTTGAAACTAAAAACCGAGTATTCAATTTTTAAGTTTCCTAAAAGGGAATTGATTTCCAAAATAAAAAGTATTGTTGATAAGAGATTGTTTTAATAAATGAATTTTACCCTTAAATAATATACGAGATAATTTAACACCGATTTAAATGGGTTAAATTGGATATAAAGGTTTTGATAACGTTGTTTTATCAAAGCCATAGATATTATTTAAGTATCTTAGTAGTGTAAACTAATTGGTGTTATTGGATCAGTCCAAAAACATGATTCATTATAACACCTTAATGTGAAAAGATAGGAAGGTTTTAATAGACATCGTTTTATTAAAACCATAGCTTTGTTTAAAACATATAAGTAGTATAAACTATTTGTTATTTTGAGTCAACCTATAAACATTGTCCATCTTAACACTTTAAGTTAAAGAGGTCGAAAGGTTGACTCGGTTTTAAAAGACCCAATTTGATTTGATCTTCACCTAAATCGAGAAAAGAAAAATAATTTTTTTGTTTTGTATATACCATTAGGATTCAGAAGGGTATTATACAAGTAAATAAAGTGGAATAAGTTATTATTTTGTGTTTTATAAAGAAAGGGCTTTATAAAATATTTTTAAACTTAGATGAAAATTTATGAAACAATTCATAAACAATTTTGGTATTGAATAAAATATTAAATGCAAATTTATGTAATTTAGAAAGATTGGTGTAGTCAAGCAACCAATAATTTTAGAGTATAAATTTCAATTTTGTCCGAGTAAGTTTGGATAATCTTCTAAGCAATAACCAAAGGCTAATGAGCAAAGAATGGTACGCTTAGATAATTATCTATATTTTGTGTAACTAAGAAAGTTTTGAATCTAAATTAGGAGTTTGTTGTTAATCTTTTGACATTTTAAATAATGTTGATTGTTCGATTTTTTTTCCTTATAGAATTTAAATGACTGATAGTGTTAGTGTATTCCTTTAAGGAATTTGGTTGATTTGATTTAATTGAATTTGATTGATTGATTGTGTGGTCTAATGTACCATAGTTTATAAAGTTAAAAAAATGTATAAACCAAGGTTTTTGAATTATTTTTTTTAGGATTTAAATCCCGGTGCTTTTGAAAATGTGATTTTGGAAATTCTTTTGGGAAAGAAATAATGATTGTTCACTCTAGTTGTTGTATTTGAGGAACCGGAATACCACTGGATGCTCCATGTTGCTTTGATTATAGAGTTTTACATGTTTTGCTAGAAGGACTTCCTCCTAGTTATTTTTGATTTGGATTTAATACATTTTTTTTGAAAAAATTTGAAAATAATTTTTTGAATATAAGAGCCCGGGCATTTAGTTCTAAATTTACCTTTTGATATGATTGGATGCGCAGTATTTTATTTCAGGGTACTCTTTGAATTTGGTTGCATATAGATTTATATCATACTAGTTTTTTCTGGATAAGTTACATCTGATTAATATTTTAGGTATTTCTAGGATAGTTTGTTTTCTGAGATAGGATTGTGGTAAATTTCGGGGACGAAATTCTTTTAAGGGGGAAGAGTGTAATGACCTAAAATTTCACCATATTAATTTCTGAATATTTAATTAATTTTAAATTTTCAAATAATAGGTTTTATTATTAAAATAAAAACAATTTTAGATAATAAATATTGAAAACAAAATAGTTTTAAATTTTAGTTTACAAAAATATTTAGTTCGATGAAAAATAGAAAATGTGACCGGAAATCGTTTTCCGAATTTTCGACGTTTCATCCTATAAAAGTTGTTTGAAATGTTGTAATCAAAATAGCATAAGTATATACATATTCATTTAAAAAGAAACTAGGATATGTATGTATTCATGTATGCATTAGTTAAGTGTATGTATGTATATATATACTTGAGATAATATAATATAAAATTATGTAAAAGTAAACATCACATCTAAAACATAATGTACACATGCATTTAAGTAATGTTGGCTTTGAAAAGAGAGAAGGGGACAAGAAGGTGGCTGAAGGACATGAGGTTTAGGAGGCTAGGTGAGGTGGCAAGAGAGTAGTGGAAGGTAAAGGACATGGGCATTTAGGTAATTTACACTTTCACTTGCATATAAATACCCCTTTCACTTCTTCAATTTCACCTCTTTTACTTCTGTCATATCTTTCTCAAAACTTAATCAAATGGAGCATTTATTTTTTTCAAACTGTAGCAAGCTATAACTTTTATTTTTACCACTTCTTCTAATTTTGAGCTTAACCATGTCTAAAGCTCATTTCTTCACAGAGCATTTTCGGACCCAGAATTTCAACTCCGAAAATGGTCCTTCTTATTTCGACCATATATTCCTCATAAATAACTGAAATTGAGTGTTTCCTTTTTTCAAATTGTAGAGGAAAGAATTTCCTAAAACATTTGTTTTGACCGCTTTTCCAAAATCCAAGAATTACATGTCCAAAAATCAAGGGGAAGTTGACCCAATTTCGAGTAGATTTTGTGATTTTCCAAGCTTACCAAATTCCAAAATGTTTCAAGTTTTCAAAAGAATCGGTGAGTAAAACTCTTAATTTTTTTGGAAAATATTTTACTTTAGTTACATTGTGATATATATTGCTTGCTTGGTTTGGATATGATGTGAATTTGTTCTTGTTTGGTTTGGAAATGTATATGTGTGATGGATGAGAACATGTTAAGTAAATGTTAGTTAGCAAACTAGTTAGTAAGTAAAATTTTACCCTCAAAAACCAAAGCTTTAGAAATATATTCATGTTCATATTTATTGCCTATGAATGCTTGTTGTATGTATTTAAACCATTGCTATGTGATGTTTGGTTGTGTAGATAATATTATAAACTTGTTCGTCGAACTGCCCGTATAGCGATAGTCACTACATGGGCACTTTTGAAAAATCACTTCTTATCAAACCATTTGGTTTCATCTTCGTGCTTGGAATTTTTTTACAAGTTAAGAAAGATTTTGATTAATGATGTTTTCAAAAATAATTAATTATTTTATTTAATTAATTATTAAATTAATAAAGATTAAGGTTAACTAATTAACTTATTAATGATGTGTTTTAAATTTAACTAATTACTTAGTTAATGATGTTTTAAATTTAATTAATCATTTTATTTAATGATGTTTAAGGCTAATTAATATTTTGAAAATGATGGATTAAAGTTAATTAATCAATTAATTAATGATGTTTTAAAATTAATTAATCTTTTTAATTAATGACTTTTAAAAGGAAATCAACTTGTTTTAACTTTAATTAATCTTTCCTTAATGATATTTTAAATTGATTAATCATTTTAAAATAATGATATTTAATCATTAATTAACTAATTTAATTAATTATATTTAAATATTATTGATTAATCAAATTAATGATGTTTTAAAGGTGATTTACCTTTTTTAATTAATGGTTATTGGAGTTAATTAATCAATTTAATTTATGAAGTTTCAAAGTGAATTTATCAAAGTAACAGGGATGTTTTGACTTTGTTATTCATTTAAATAATGATAATTAATTATTCATTAGTTTAATTAATTATATTTTACTAATTAATTGGATTAATAAGGTTTAAAGTGGTTTACCCTTTTTATTATTTAAAGTCATTTGAAGTTCAAAAATCAAATTGTGTGATGAAGTTTAAATTTAATTAATCAATGTAATAAGGATGTTTTAAGTTATTAAATCCTTTTTAAATTGATGTTTTGAAGTTATTAAACTCTTTTAACAAAGTGTTTTAAAGCTAATACTTGTAATGTGAGGCCAAGCATGAATTTGGGTTTTTAAAAAAAAAATTGATTCGTTTATGGAAATGAATTAATTTCCGTAAAATGATTCACTTATATGGAAACGATTTATTTGTATACTTAGCTCTAAACGTCGAAGAAGTAGACTTGTCGCTATTTCGAAAGTTAAGAATAATAGTGAGACATGACTTTAAGGTAACACTACCTTGACTTGTCTGATATTTTTGTCAACCAAGAAATAGTATAAGTTGGAATGCGATGAGTGGTGATAAGTATACAAGACTTAATTTCCATATACGATCGTTTTTATATCCTCGTTAGTTGGTTTTCCAACTATCAGTTAACTCAGCCTTCTTTGTATTTTGTCATTCTAAGACGATGTGTTTCTCACTTGAGCTTTGTTATCCTTTGTCGGAAATGACTAAACCCAAAGAGCGAGTGGAAGCCAAGCTATGTGGGGTTGCTCCCATTAGTGAATTTTCACATCCACTCTAAATTGGAATCGGTTTTGCGCATTGAGATGTGAAATACTCGGATTCTCGGTAACCGTTGGCGGGGTCCGGCTTGGACATGTCCGAGAGCCATCGGAGTTCCCAAGTATATTTCTAGAGGTATATTTTCGGTAAGTGGGAGCACCCTCCTAGTCATTGTTGGAAAATTTCATTTTCTTATTTGATTTGAACCTTTGAATCTGTTTTCTTTAATTACAGCGGGAAGAGTCAACCACTCTTTGCGGTGTTCAATTATTGGTTTTGTCCATTCTATCGGGTTTGGATAGTTATCTTGTTTATCCCATTCTATCGAGTTTGGACTGTTGTCTTGTTTTATCCATTATATCCAGTTTGGAATTTTATTCAGACTATTTCCATTCTTTCAAGTCTGAATGTTATACTAATTATACCCATCATCTATGTTTGGATTTGTTCCCTATCGTTCATTTCCAATTTTTGTTATGTTTGGTTGTTGTTTATGTAAGAGAAAACCTGTTCCGCGTTAGCAGCGTAGTCCTACATATTATTGTTTAAATACACCCCATTTGTTTCATAGTTTTACTCATACGAGACATTTTTGTCTGACCCGAGTTGTTTATTTTCCCTAAACTCTCGGGTACTCAATTATATTTGGGTATTCCGAGAATATCAGGTTTTCTTTGGAGCTCTTTGAAGACGGTGGTCGACCAAGCGACTCCTTAGTTATCTAGTTATATATTTCCACTGTGTGACTGTGTAGGTGTATTTTGTATCTTAAAAATGAAAAGTCAGAATGTATATCTATCAGTCTGTTCGATGTAGTATTTTTTTATAACTCTGATAACTCTTTATAAGGAGTAACCTTTGGTACTATATCATTTTATGTTAGTAACCATTCCATTGTGAGGTTTATCTATTCTGCCTTGTTCTGTTCTTTATTTTACCCCAAGACAACTTATCTTTTGGGTGCTTGGGCAACGACACACGAATACCGAGGATGTATTAAGTGTCGTAATCTGGGATTAGAAATGTAACAATCCAGTATTTTGGACCATTCAAATCGACAATAAATCCACACATGCCGGACTTGAATTGTTCAAAATATCAGATTGTTAATTTAAATTTGGCAAAACTCAGCATATACAATAAATAAATAATCACAGAATCACAGACATAGAGTAATATAACAATAATGCAGCGGAAAAAAAGAATAGTAGTTCATGAAGCTACTATATATATATAACAGAGTTAAACAAGATACAACAGAAGTCTCGAATACAATAGTCAAATACAAGATCATAATACATCACTGGAATCAACTGAATATCTGAAAGCTAGATAGATAGTTGGATCTCCAAGCGAAGCTCCAACTCCCAAGGTGAGTCTCAAATACTGGTACACTCAGTTTGACCCGAGCGTAAAGCAAAACACAAAACACTCGAGTCAGGATTAACATTCTTATATCAATAAATCCAACTCAAGTGAAATAACAACTGAAAATACAAGTAACTCAAAGGATGTTTGGGATAACCATCCTCTAAGGATCCATTAAACTATTTATATATAATAGTGTACGCTAAGTAGATAATGCCTATCAGTAATATAAAGTATCAAAATAGCGTTAAGGCGTTACCATTATCCCCCTTAACACATTTTATATAAGCGTCATAGTCTATACAGCACTGTAAACTCCACTGTAAACTAGTGGGCTATCAGGGAGTACTCCATAGGTATAACACGAAACAAATCGTAGTGGTCATGCATAGGGATACGAGTATGACAAGGCACATAAGGCAATACCCAAGATAGTGAAACTACCGTTCGCCTGATCCGGACTGGTGAGAACGCATCGCCGCAACGATCGCAACACCATGAAACAACACTCCCAATTCAAGGGTGCGCACCAATCAAAAACAAGTAATGAGTAGTTTACGAAGAAGTGTGTCCGCTAGAGGTAGCTAACCTCACTGGCCCGGCATGGCTCCTGTTTAAGTCATTTCAAATTTGACACAAGTGTCAAGGCTATCCATTATTGTTCTCTTTCTTCAAATCCAGCAACATCATCATTCCAACCACTTCATTCTGGATCACACTCCGTGTATAATAGTTATTAAAGTGGTTTTCGGTTTGGACAAAGAGTATGTCCCTAACCGATCCCGGACTCTTCAATAACTACGTAATTATTACACCGATTGGTCATTTAATAAACTTTCAAAATAGTTTATATTTCAAAACCGAAATATCATTGCCATTTCAAAACCATATCCATACGATATTATTTTCACTTCAAATAAATACATTTCCAAAATCATATCACTTTCCAAAGTTATATCGGTTTCGAAATCGTAAGTCTTTTAAAATCAAAACACTTTGGAAATCAAAACCTTGAAATTCATAACACTTTGAAACTATAGTTTGAAATCATAACATTTTGGAATTCATAACACTTTCCTCTTACACAGTTTAGATATTAAAATTAGTGTATAAAATAAGATAGTTTATAAAATAAAAATAGTTTATATAAAATAGTTATAAGTTAAAATAGTTATAAGTTAAAATAGTTTATAATAAAATAATATACAATGAAATGATTTATATAAAATAGTTTATATTAAAATAATTTATAAAGTAAAATATAGATAGTTGTAGATATAGTTTAAAAATACTTTATAAAATAAAATAGCTTCCACAAATTCACAAATCGATTCAAATTAACTCGACTTCCAAAATCAACTTAATTCAATCTCAATTCATAAATTTCAACTCAATTCAATTTCTCAATAAATCATTTCGAATTATAATGATTTCAAATACAGATTTGAAACACAAAATAAACCATTAAATTTCAATATATTTCAAAGCTTTAAATATTCCACATTTCAAAAACTAAATTTGATAATTCCATTTATATCTCAATTTAATTTCATTTCATTTAGTTTCTGAGATATTTCTTTAACCATTTCAATACATCTAAATACAACTTCAATTTACAAATTTATATAAACAAAATATCCCATTCAAATTTATATAAGTTTGAAATATTCATTTAAGCCACTTTTAATCAAATTCAAGTTATAAAACATATCTTAAAATTTCAAATTTAATAGATTTCAAATCAACTTATTTAAGTATAATTCTTAAATAATTAAAAATTCCAAATCAAATTCAAACTTATCTTTCAACCTGAAACATTATAAACTCTATATTTGAAAATATAAATTTTACATAAATACTTAAACATATTTTATATTGATTCAAATCAACTTTATTAAATCAACTTTAATAAATCTTTAAAATCAATATTTATTAAAACCATATATATCTTTTCGAAACCATAGAATTCATTTTTTTTCAAAATATATATAGACCAACGGTGTTTGGATACAATTCTCTATCCTATGGTCAAGTGATATAGATATTTATCATTTCAATCCGTAATTTAAATATATATATACGGGTATATATCTTTTCAACCCGTAATCCCAAATTCAATTCAATGAAAATCGCTTGGGTTTATCATTTCAACCCATAATGATTTTCTCCTATTCTACAGATCGTTCGGGTGTGTATCATTTCAACCCATAGTGAATTCTATACTAATAGGGAACTTGCAGAGTGATAACAGATATGATAATAATATAACAATAAGTAACAGGCATATATCATCATTGATAAATAACAGATATTGGTGTCAGATGTCACAGTGAACAGATACAGATAATAGCATATATATATCTAGCAATATAAATAACAGATAATGGTGTCAGATGTCACAGGTGAACAGATACAAATAATGGCATATATATAGCAATATAAATAACTAACAACAACATATTTCAATTGTCGTTTCAATTGAAATAAAATTTAATAAATATAAGAACGTTAATCGTGAGTGGTTGCTCACCTTTCGAGGCTAGAAAAATTTGACGACTCGATAAGATATGGATTGGATCACGATCTAGACCATCGAACAATCCAAACAACAACTAAAAGCAAAGTAAGCTGAGAGCGGATTTTGGCGGACAAAGCTGATAGATAAGGAATTGATGAGAACATATATATATTAAAATGAAACGTAAATTATATCGGTATATATATTTTCTCAAAATCAATATAAAGTTTAAAACACATAAATATATATATATATATATATACATACACTACTTTAAAAAATCAGTATTTCTATAATATATATTTGTATATATAGCACGGCAGCCATTTCAAATCTTTGAAAATTATATGTCTACAACTGACATGCCACTACTAATATAATAAATAAACACCCACAACAAATAAAATATGTGTATTATACTATTTATAATTTAACCACATATCATTGTATATAATACAAATACATATATAAACAACTTTAATAAACCATTAATTTATATCTTATATTATAATAATACTCTCTGTACATATTAGCAACTGTTTAAACATTGTCAGGTCGAAGAAAAGGTTGGAAGAATATTATATTTAAGCAACTATATTTTATAACTAACATATAGTTTTGAACTTGTATATAATTTTTTTTCTCTTACAGTACAAGTGATATGTGAACTCTTAAACTATCATACATATATAAGACTAAAAAAATAATATAAAATATATACGTATATCTATTTAAAACCAAATTCTAGTATAGCTATATACTGTACTTATATATAAACTTATATGTAAACATATATACAACTTCAAATATATATATATATATGTGTGTATACTAAGCTTTCGCATGTATATATATATATACTGGAAACATATATACCATACACCAAGGCCTATATACAAACGTATAAACCTATGTAACTACATATATGGACAGTAACTACATCTTTTAAACAATGGATTTCTCTTTGGTACTCACATAAACTATATACGTGCACACCTTTTAAAACATATTATATCTTTATAATTCGAGGTATGATAACAAAAAAATAAAATTTGGTAACAGATTATACATAAAACTTATATGAACTTATACTTTACATATGTTTATATATATCCTTTATATGGAAACTCAAATTATATAATACGTGCTTTCCAAAAGCAAGAACAAAATGGATAAAACTAGCAGTCGAAAAAATAACTAAGGAGCTTATAAAAGCTTTCATATACACTGAAATATATATATATATATATATTAAACTCTAAAAACAAACAAAAACAAATTATCCATATAACTATTATATATAACACAACGTAATTTGCTGCTGCGTTCAAAGCTGTAGATAGAAGGTTGTGGCTAGACACAGAGGGGAGCGGTGATAGGCTTCTGCAGTGGTCGAAGCAATGGGGTTTGGATCGGCTGCCGGAAGGGACTTGACACACGGTGGTTGACGAACTGGAGTACGGTGGGACAGTGGTCGTCGATGGTTGTAGGGAGTGGATGGTGGTGTCGCAGGCTGCTCACACGGTGGAACACGCGCAGGGTGTCGTGGTGGGATGTTCGGAGGTGTACTCGGGTTCGGGTCGCGGGTTGTGCTTTGTGGTGTCTGGGTGGAAGAGTGTGGAAGTTTGGTGAGGTTCAGGGGGTCAGGGGTTCGGTGCTCAGTAGTGGTGGGTCAGGCGATGGATGAGTTGGACGGGCGGTGGTGCTCCAGTGGCCGATCTGGTCTGCTACGCTTTGGTGGTTCGGCTCGCTCGGCTGCGTGTTTCTTGGCACAGTTGAGTTCGACAGAGGAAAGGGAAAAAGCTGGTGAGGGGAAAGTGACTGAATAAATAAAAAAATGATGAGGTGTTGGGCTTTGAACTTTAGTGCAACCAAATGAAGCTAAAACATTATATATATAAACATGTTTCTGCTTGAAAAATATACAACAGAAAAGAGAGAAGAAAGAAAGGAGGAATGGTGAGTACAAGAAGGTGAATAGCTTTTCAAAATAATGCAAATGACAGCTAACGTTTTTTTTCTTTTCTGACAAAACTTTATATATAATATTATTAATTATCAGAAATAAAGTGGGATAGCGGAAGAACAAAATGAACGAACAAGTAAAAGTTATAAAGTTAACAAGGGAAAGAGTGAAGGTCACGCAACTGCAAAAAAACAATTAATGCACATGGCTATTGACCGTTGGTTTACAAAGTGGATAACGAATCAACCAGGGATTCAAAAAGTTCAAAAGTCCGGAACCGATACAAAATTTGTTTTTCGCGGATTCCACTGCGTACCAAATTCCAAAATACAAAATTGAATATACCGCAGAGATCAGCACGACGAAACGATCAAAATGGTATACAGATATTAGTGGTACGATCATTCGATCAAAAGTCGATAATCGGTACCGAAAATACTGCAAATCTGCCAGAAATAAGATAAACGGAGCAATAGAAGTCCAAATTTGACAAAACAAAATATGACGTCTCACTCAGAAGATGATTTACAAATTTTCTATATAAAAATATTCAGGTTTGGAAAACATTTTATTATCATCATTTTTAACTGATTTGAATTGAAATAGAATTACCCAAGAAAATAAACTTCCATATTATCAGATGAAAATTTACCAATTGCTATGTTTAATTAGACGTATTCCAAATAATAAACTTTTACTTCAAAATGTTATTGTAAAAAAAAATTTCACAAAATTCGATTAATTAAACAAATAAAACCACTGAAATTTACGGGTCGTTAAACTCTCCCCCACTCAAAACTTTTCGTCCTCGAAAAGGAAGGAGGTAGGAGAATAGAAACCATCAGAAGAAAATAGATTGTAAAACAAAATAAAACAATTAATTTAAACCATATAATTTCAATTTAAATTAATTAATATTCAACAATTGGTTTTAAATTCAAGGTTTTCATTAAATTGATTTAATTTCAAATTTATTAATGTTAGATACAAAAAGGTTTCTTTCAAAACAAAAATTCAATTCATCTCATTTATTATTCAGTTAATGAAATACCTTAAATTAATTTCAATTTATTAATATTTGATACAAAAGGGTTTTTTTTTCTTTTCAAATTAATTTTTTTTAATTTGTCTCATTTACTATTCAGTCAACTTATTATTCTATTTATCTCTATTAACATTTTTATAATTAAAATTAAGTGTATAGCATTTATTATAACCACTCAAATTTTATTTATAAAATCATTTTATATTGCATATTATCCAATTGCATATTCAACTGCTGAATAATTTAGGTAAGTTATATTTTAGAATGCAATTGAGTATTATACAAGTAAAATTCCCTTATTCAATTTATTTCAATATTCAAAAATTTGTCTTTATTTAAAATCATCCTTTAACATAAATCCAAGGATTAAATTTCCGATTAACTTCAAACCATTTAGAGATGAATATATATACTATATATCAAATCAAATCTATAATCATATATTTATATATTATAAATCAAGTTATACTTTAGAAATTCAAATCAGTTTTTTTTCTTTTTTTTTCAAAACAAAACCGTAGCAAAGTTACAGAATGGTCTCTCCACTCTGAAACTCAAAAATGAATGTCGATGATGCTGCCGCCATCACCGAAATTATTTTCCAGCGACAAAAGAGAAGAGTGCTGACTTATTTCTTTAAAATTCTTTGGAACGGTTTATCTTCGAAAATACTTTTAAATAATATACCTTTTAAAACTTTAAAACCAAAGTTTGAAATCACCGGAAATTAAATTCTCAAATTCCTGATTTAGATTCATTTCAATTCCAAAGCAATTTATAAACCATGCTTATAAATTCATTTAGGACAATAAATGATAATCAAATATTATCATTTCAAACAACCAATTTAATTAACTTATTAAATTCTATAAAATTATTATTATTATTTACTTATATATATAATATAATCATAGAAATTTATTTCATTTACCAAATTTGAAATTAATATTGTGTCAGTTTGCTCTGTTCAAGTGTTTTGGAAATCCTATCGATAACGTTGATCAGATGAATCGATCGAAAACCCAAATCAACAACTCAAACAACACAATATATAAAACATTTTAATATTAATTACAAATAGACTCATTCACTCGATGATTCTAGAATGGATTCCAAAGCAAGGATAGAGATTCAAATTAGAGATACCCAAATCAAAAGAATTCAAACTAGAAGCTAGGCTCGAACGAAGATAAGATTATTAAATAGCAAAAGAGAAAGGTGGGTAGACTAATACAAATCGCGGGCAACCCTAAATTGGGTCAACCATGACTTTAAGAATAAGATCGATACAGAATTCTAAGGCAAATCGACATACGATCACAAGAATTATAAGGCAAATCGACATACGATCACAAGAGAAATTACCCTGATCGTCTACTAGAGAACGGTTCGGGTATAACAAGAGATGTCAGCATCTAAATCGAGGATATAGAAATCATCGGTGAATCAATGCTGTTGTAAAGGAGTTTCACCCCTTTACAACCATTCAAAGATTGGCGAGACCGCCGATTTATTATAGAGATTGTTCGAAGTGGAGTTATGGAATACTCCTGAATACGAATAGGGAGATGTAAGAATGGGTTTTGGAACCGAGGGAAACGTTCCAAAATTCAAAGGAAACCCGAGTCAAAGAAGAAGGAATTCAAGCTCTAACGAAAGTGATTCCATAATTTAACCTACTACATATGTTAAGTTTTGCTGAAAACCAAAGCTCTGATACCACATGTAACGACCCAGTATTTTGGACCATTCAAATCGACAATAAATCCACACATGCCGGACTTGAATTGTTCAAAATATCAGATTGTTAATTTAAATTTGGCAAAACTCAGCATATACAATAAATAAATAATCACAGAATCACAGACACGGAGTAATATAACAATAATGAAGCAAAAAAAAAGAATAATAGTTCATGAAGCTACTATATATATAACAGAGTTAAACAAGATACAACAGAAGTCCCGAATACAATAGTCAAATACAAGATCAGAATACATC
Source organism: Allium fistulosum (assembly GCA_030737815.1). Classification (NCBI taxonomy): domain Eukaryota; kingdom Viridiplantae; phylum Streptophyta; class Magnoliopsida; order Asparagales; family Amaryllidaceae; genus Allium; species Allium fistulosum. Next base: position 96,317,101 of record CM060905.1, read on the forward strand.
ACTGGAATCAACCGAATATCAGAAAGCTGGATGGATAGCTGGATCTCCAAGCGAAGCCCCAACTCCAAAGGTGAGTCTCGAATACTGGTATACTCAGTCTGACCCGAGCGTAAAGCAAAACACAAAACACTCGAGTCAGGATTAACATTCTTATATCAATAAATCCAACTCAAGTGAAATAACAACTGAAAATACAAGTAACTCAAAGGATGTTTGGGATAACCATCCTCTAAGGATCCATTAAACTATTTATATATAGTAGTGTACGCTAAGTAGATAATGCCTATCAGTAATATAAAGTATCAAAATAGCGTTAAGGCGTTACCATTATCCCCTTTAACACATTTTATATAAGCGTCATAGTCTATACAGCATTGTAAACTCCACTGTAAACTAGTGGGCTATCAGGGAGTACTCCATAGGTATAACACGAAACAAATCGTAGTGGTCATGCATAGGGATACGAGTATGACAAGGCACATAAGGCAATACCCAAGGTAGTGAAACTACCGTTCGCCTGATCCGGACTGGTGAGAACGCATCGCCGCAACGATCGCAACATCACGAAACAACACTCCCAATTCAAGGGTGCGCACCAATCAAAAACAAGTAATGAGTAGTTTACGAAGAAGTGTGTCCGCTAGAGGTAGCTAACCTCACTGGCCTGGCACGGCTCCTGTTTAAGTCATTTCAAATTTGACACAAGTGTCAAGGCTATCCATTATCGTTCTCTTTCTTCAAATCCAGCAACATCATCATTCCAACCACTTCATTCTGGATCACACTCCGCGTATAATAGTTATTAAAGTGGTTTTCGGTTTGGACAGAGAGTATGTCCCTAACCGATCCCGGACTCTTCAATAACTACGTAATTATTACACCGATTGGTCATTTAATAAACTTTCAAAATAGTTTATATTTCAAAACCGAAATATCATTGCCATTTCAAAACCATATCCATACGATATTATTTTCACTTCAAATAAATCCATTTCCAAAATCATATCACTTTCCAAAGTTATATCGGTTTCGAAATCGTAAGTCTTTTAAAATCAAAACACTTTGGAAATCAAAACCTTGAAATTCATAACACTTTGAAACTATAGTTTGAAATCATAACATTTTGGAATTCATAACACTTTCCTCTTACACAGTTTAGATATTAAAATTAGTGTATAAAATAAGATAGTTTATAAAATAAAAATAGTTTATATAAAATAGTTATAAGTTAAAATAGTTATAAGTTAAAATAGTTTATAATAAAATAATATACATTGAAATGATTTATATAAAATAGTTTATATTAAAATAATTTATAAAGTAAAATATAGATAGTTGTAGATATAGTTTAAAAATACTTTATAAAATAAAATAGCTTCCACAAATTCACAAATCGATTCAAATTAACTCGACTTCCAAAATCAACTTAATTCAATCTCAATTCATAAATTTCAACTCAATTCAATTTCTCAATAAATCATTTCGAATTATAACGATTTCAAATACAGATTTGAAACACAAAATAAACCATTAAATTTCAATATATTTCAAAGCTTTAAATATTCCACATTTCAAAAACTAAATTTGATAATTCCATTTATATCTCAATTTAATTTCATTTCATTTAGTTTTTGAGATATTTCTTTAATCATTTCAATACATCTAAATACAACTTCAATTTACAAATTTATATAAACAAAATATCCCATTTAAATTTATATAAGTTTGAAATATTCATTTAAGCCACTTTTAATCAAATTCAAGTTATAAAACATATCTTAAAATTTCAAATTTAATAGATTTCAAATCAACTTATTTAAGTATAATTCTTAAATAATTAAAAATTCCAAATCAAATTCAAACTTATCTTTCAACCTGAAACATTATAAACTCTATATTTGAAAATATAAATTTTACATAAATACTTAAACATATTTTATATTGATTCAAATAAACTTTATTAAATCAACTTTAATAAATCTTTAAAATCAATATTTATTAAAACCATATATTTCTTTTCGAAACCATAGAAATCATTTTTTTCAAAATATATGATAAGTAACGGTGCCTGTATACAATTTTCTATCCTATGGTCAAGTGATACGGATATTTATCATTTCAATCCGTAATTTAAATATATATATATATATACACAGGTATATTTCTTTTCAACCCGCAATCCCAAATTCAATTCAATGAAAATTGCTTGGGTTTATCATTTCAACCCATAACGATTTTCTCCTATTCTACAGATCGTTCGGGTATGTATCATTTCAACCCATAGTGAATTCTATACTAACAGGGAACTTGTAGAGTGATAACAGATATGATAATAATATAACAATAAGTAACAGGCATATATCATCAGTGATAAATAACAGATATTGGTGTCAGATGTCACAGGTGAACAGATACAAATAATAGCACATATATATATCTAGCAATATAAATAACAGATAATGGTGTCAGATGTCACAGGTGAACAGATACAAATAATGGCATATATATAGAAATATAAATAACTAACAGCAACATATTTCAATTGTCGTTTCAATTGAAATCAAATTTAATAAATATAAGAACGTTAATCGTGAGTAGTTGCTCACCTTTCGAGTCTAGAAAAATTTGACGACTCGACAAGATATGGATTGGATCATGATCTAGACCATCGAACAATCCAAACAACAACTCAAAGCAAAGTATGCTGAGAGCGGATTTTGGCGGACAAAGTTGATAGATAAGGAATTGATGAGAACAGATATATATTAAAACGAAACGTAAATTATATCGGTATATATATTTTCTCAAAATCAATATAAAGTTTAAAACACATAAATATATATATATATATATATATATACATACACTACTTTAAAAAATCAGTATTTCTATAATATATATGTGTATATATAGCACGGCAGCCATTTCAAATCTTTGAAAATTATATGTCTACAACTGACATGCCACTACTAATATAATAAATAAACACCCACAACAAATAAAATATGTGTATTATACTATATATAATTTAACCACATATCATTGTATATAATACAAATACATATATAAACAACTTTAATAAACCATTAATTTATATCCTATATTGATGCAGCGCGGCAGAGCTCAAAGAAGGAAGAAGCAACAAAAAGTACCTTAGATCGTCTCCGACCTAGCATCGACAACTTAACCCCTCTCTGACCTAACTTCCACGACCTACCGAAGCCCACCAACTTAACTCCACCACGACCCAATTCCTCCGACCTAAACTCCAGTACCCGCGACCTAAAATCTCACCAAATTCCACAACCTAATTCCCAAAACAGCGACCTACGACTTAACTTCCCCGACCTAACACTTCACCGCGACCTAACTCCAGTAAGTCGCGAACGACTTTACTCGCCAACAATCTCCGACCTAACGATAGGTCGCAATCACTTTCCGACCTATCCCTAAGTCGTGAACCATCATCCACGACCTAACCCTAAGTCGCCACCGCGACTTAAACCCTTCCCCGACTTTAAATCTGCCGCTTCCAGTCAGTCGTCCCTCTCTCCCCTAAATCACATGCCGCCTTCCTTAAGTCGCTGCCAAGTTATAAAGTCGCGAACGAGATACTTTAACTCGCGAGATACTGATAAGTCGCGAAGTAATGATAAGTCGTGTGATAATTGTTAAGTCGGAAGACCACTGTTTCTTTAGGTCGTTAAATACTTTGTTAAGTCGGTACCCTACTTTCTTAGGTCGTTTGTAAAGAGTGTTGTTGAGTCGTTTGTACTGTAGCTTGTAATTCTGTTAAGTGTTGTAAATATTCTAAGTGTTAGGTCATTCAAGACCTATGAGTTGTGTTGTAAGTGTTGTGTTGTATGCCTATAAATAGGCAAGTTATATCATTTGTAAGAAGTTGTTGATTTTGAAATAAAATTTCCTTTGTTAGCTTTGTGCTTTCATCCAATTGGTAGTCGAGAGTATCTCCTATCTCCACCTTCGACATTCGAGTGCGCTCGAATCTTCGATCGTTGAAGCCAATTCGCGGAATCAAGTGCGCTTGATCAACGCTCGAAGAATTGTAGATCTCTCTTCACGGTATCGTGCACGATCAACGTGTCAGAGATAGCTAGAATTCGGCATCTTCGGATCAACGAATTTGGGCTTTTCAGCATTCATCAATCCACCGATTGCTACGTTCATCGATCTAGCTTGTTTTCGTTATTTCCGCTGCGTCATTTGGTATCGGAGCTAGAACGCAAGGAGTTTGCGTAGATTTTTGGAGTTGTGTGAGATTTACATCATTTGGAGAAGTGGGTTATCGAGATTTTGAAGAGATTTGTTCGTTTGGAGATTTTTGAAGATTTCAACAAGTGGGTAGTTTTGATTTGAAGATTTTTAGATCGAAGTGAAGTTTTTGTTGGAATTTATTGAAGAGTGATCATGCCTCTGTGAAGAGCTAACCGTTATCGCAACATTGATGCTTTATATGGGAGAGAAGAAGCCGATGAGATGGAGCAAAGAATTAACGAAAACTTTAATGAGAAGATTAATGAAGGGATTGGTCGATTAGAGAGGATGATGTTGGAGATGAGTCAAAATCAGAGAAGGGTATCACCTGAATCGAGCCATGGGAGAAGTAGAGTTTCACCACATTCTAATCGGGAGAGAAGTGTTGAAAGTGATCATAGAAGCGTGGATCGAGATTGTGATAGAAATGTTGATGATCAAAGTCGTGATAGAAATATGAATGATCGAGAACGGAGGAATGTAGATAGAAGGGATGTTGGTGGTAGACGTGATGGTAGTAGAGATGTTGGTGGTCAGGATCGACATCGATATACATCGGATTGTAGAGAAGAGTATGATGGTGGTAGTGTTCATGGACGAGGACGTGGACAAGGAAGAAATCAGTCGGAGTACGATCAAAAGTGGGAATCTGGGATGAAGACTGAAATTCCGGAATTCAAAGGTGGTATCCAAGCTGAGGAGTTTTTGGATTGGGTGGCTAATGTTGAAGAAATTTTTGATTTCAAAGAAGTTCCAGAACATCGTAGAGTGAAGTTGGTTGCTACAAGGTTGAGGGGTAGAGCTTTGGCATGGTGGCAGCAAACCAAACTTACACGTGAACGAATGGGGAAGTCAAAAGTTGAATCTTGGGAGAAAATGAAGAAATTGATGAAAGCAACGTTCTTACCTTACAATTATCAATCTCTGATGTATCAACGTTTGCAGAACTTGAGGCAGGGCACAAAGACTGTTAATGATTACGCAGATGAGTTTTATCAGCTTATTGCAAGGAATGATATTATGGAAACGGAATAACAACTGACATCTAGATTCATTGGGGGATTGAGAATGCAGATCCAGGATATGGTGAATATGTTCGATCCAAGATCTGTGGCGGAAGCACATCAGAAAGCGTTGGCTTGGGAGAAGCAGGGACGACGAGGAGGTGGTGTGTTTACTAATTCCAACAATCAAGTGAAGGGTGTTAGTGGAAGTTCTAATGTTTCTAAACCTATCAGTAAACCAGTGGTGAAGGAGGCTGAGAAGGCAAAGGTTAACAACGGTTTCAAATGTTACAATTGTCAGGAGTTGGTTCATAAAAGCAATGAGTGTCCAAAGCCAAAGAAGAGAGCAATGATTGCTGAGGTTGAGGATGAGGATGAGGAGGCTGAAGATTCTAATCAATTACCAGTTGAGGAGGAAGAATTGTTGTCTGGAGATGATGGTTATACATTAATGATGAGGAGGAATTGCTTAACACCGAAACAGGAGGAAGAGACTAGCTGGTTGAGGAGTAACATCTTTCAATCGACGTGCACTATCTTGGGAAGGGTTTGCAAATTTGTTATTGATGCTGGAAGCTGTGATAACATTATCTCTACAGAAGCTGTAAAGAAGTTATCATTGAAGACAGAGAAGCACCCGAAACCGTATAAGCTAGCTTGGTTGAGGAAAGGTGGGGAGGTGAAAGTTAGTCGAAGGACTTATGTTAATTTTTCAATTAGGAAGAAATACAAGGACGAAATTTGGTGTGATGTTGTGGACATGGACGTATGCCATTTATTGTTGGGAAGACCGTGGCAGTATGATAGGGCGGTGCAACATGACGGGCGTACCAACAGTTATAGCTTTATGTTTGAAGGCACAAAGATTACTCTAGTTCCAAAGAAGCGACGCCAGGAGGAAAACAAGTTGGAGGAGATTGAAGAGCTTAAAACTTTGTTATCTTTGAAGGAGTTTGTGAAGGAAGTAGAGGAGGAGCCTGAAGTATTTCTATTGATCAGACGGGAGAGTTAGGAAGTGGTGGAAATACCAGAAGAAGCGAAGCCAGTTTTGAAAGAATTTGAGGATGTATTTCCAGATGAGTTACCGAAGGAGTTACCGCCACTAAGGGACATTCAACATCAAATTGATCTTGTTCCGGGAGCAATGTTGCCACATAGACCACACTATCGAATGAGTCCGAAAGAACATGAAGAATTGAGGAGGCAGGTGGAAGAATTGCTTGAACAGGGGCGTGTGTAGGAGAGTTTAAGTCCTTGTGCTGTACCAGCTTTATTGGTACCCAAAAAGGATGGAACGTGGAGAATGTGCACTGACAGTCGAGCATTGAATAAGATTACTGTGAGATATAGATTTCTAATGCCGAGGTTGGATGACTTGCTAGATCAATTGAGCGGAGCTACTATATTTTCGAAGATTGATTTGAAGAGCGGTTATCATCAAATTCGAATCAGACCAGGGGATGAATGGAAAACAGCGTTCAAGATGCGAGAGGGGTTGTATGAATGGTTGGTAATGCCATTTGGACTTTCAAACGCGCCAAGTACGTTCATGAGGGTGATGAATCAGATTTTTAGACCTTTTATTGGAAAATTTGTGGTGGTGTATTTCGATGATATTCTGATATATAGTGGAAGTTCAGAGGAACATTTGAATCATCTGAGAGAAGTGCTGATGGTACTACGACAAGAACAATTTTATGCTGCAACGAAGAAATGCGTGTTCATGACGCATAGTGTTTTATTTTTGGGATATGTTGTGTCAGGAGAAGGTATCCAGGTGGACCAGAATAAAGTTGAAGCAGTCAGAAATTGGCCACAGCCGAAGACAATAACCGAAGTGAGAAGTTTTCATGGGCTAGCATCATTCTACCGAAGATTCATTCCACACTTCAGTAGCGTGATGGCACCGGTTACTGATTGTATGAAGGGGAATCCGTTTTCTTGGTCGGAGGAAGCAGGGGTTGCTTTTGAACGGATCAAAGAACTTTTGACGACAACACCAATTCTAGTTTTACCAGATTTTCAGGTGTTGTTTGAGTTACATACTGATGCATCCAAGGTTGGAATCGGGGGAGTGTTGAGCCAGAGGGGACGTCTGATTGCATACTTTAGTGAGAAGTTATCAGGGGCGAAGATGAGATATAGTACGTATGATGTGGAATTTTATGTTGTTGTGCAAGCTATTAAACACTGGAGACACTATCTATTTCAGAAAGAGTTTGTTCTTTACACTGACCATGAGGCGTTGAAACATTTACAAGGGCAAGACAAGATTTCAGCGAGACATGCATCATGGATTGCATATCTGCAACAGTTTACGTTTGTTGTGAAACACAAATCAGGAGTGACGAATCGTGTGGCTGATGCTTTGAGCCGAAGGAATCATTTGTTAACTACGATGAAAGTTGAAGTGACCGGGTTTGATGTGTTACCAGAGTTATTTGGTGAAGATCCTTATTTTGCGAAGCTTGTTGAGAAAGTCAAAGACGGAAGTACTAACGAGTTTGTGATGGTAGATGGATTCTTGTTCAAGGGGAATCAATTATGTATACCTGATTGCAGTTTACGGTTGAAGATTGTGAAGGAATTGCATGAGGAAGGTCATGTGGGTAGAGACCGTACACTACAGCTGATTTCTCAATCTTATTTCTGGCCATCAATGAGGAAAGAAGTGGAAAGGTTTGTGGAGCGATGTCATATCTGTCAGGTTTCGAAAGGAACTGCGACCAATGCTGGATTATATATGCCATTACCTGTACCAACTAAGCCTTGGGTGGATGTGAGCATGGATTTTGTTTTGGGTTTGCCTAGAACTCAAAGGGGAAATGATTCTATATTCGTTGTGGTAGACAGGTTTTCTAAAATGGCACATTTTATCGCATGTAAGAAGACAACAGATGCCGTTCGAGTTGCTCAGTTATTCTTTAAGGAGGTGTATCGATTGCATGGGCTACCTGAATCGATTGTTTCAGACAGGGATACTAGATTTCTAAGTCATTTCTGGCTAAGTTTGTGGAAGATGGTGGGAATGAAATTGAAATTCAGTAGTGCTTATCATCCACAGACAGATGGACAAACTGAAGTTGTAAATAGATCGTTGGGAACTTGTTGCGATGTCTTGTACAAGACAATTTGAAGAGTTGGGACTTAAAGTTGTGTCAGGCAGAGTTTGCTCATAACCACGCTGTTAACCGAAGCACTGGTTACAGTCCATTTCAAATTGTATATTCAAGTTTGCCAAAGGGGCCGTTGGATTTAACGGTAGTGCCACAACCGAAAAGAGTGATTAAACGGGCGTCAGATTTCGTTGATGAGTTGAAAGATTGTCATCGAATCGTTCAAGAACATTTGGAGAAGTCGAATGAGAAGTATAAACAAGCGGTAGATAAGAAGAGAAGAAGTGTGGAGTTCAACGAGGGTGATTGGGTGTATGCTGTGTTAACAAAGGATCGTTTTCCAGTAGGTGCTTATAACAAGTTGAAAGCCCGAAAGATTGGTCCAGTACAAATTATAAAACAGATCAATGAAAATGCTTATAAGTTGAAGCTGCCGGAGGATGTTTACACTTCTGACGTGTTTAATGTTAAACATCTTATACCTTATTATGGAGATGAACAATCTAAGGGGGAAGAACTTTTAAATTCGAGGACGAATTCGTTTCAACAGGGGGAGGATGATGCAGCGCGGCAGAGCTCAAAGAAGGAAGAAGCAACAAAAAGTACCTTAGATCGTCTCCGACCTAGCATCGACAACTTAACCCCTCTCCGACCTAACTTCCACGACCTACCGAAGCCTACCAACTTAACTCCACCACGACCCAATTCCTCCGACCTAAACTCCAGTACCCGCGACCTAAAATCTCACCAAATTCCACGACCTAATTCCCAAAACCGCGACCTACGACTTAACTTCCCCGACCTAACACTTCACCGCGACCTAACTCCAGTAAGTCGCGAACGACTTTACTCGCCAACAATCTCCGACCTAACGATAGGTCGCAATCACTTTCCGACCTATCCCTAAGTCGTGAACCATCATCCACGACCTAACCCTAAGTCGCCACCGCGACTTAAACCCTTCCCCGACTTTAAATCTGCCGCTTCCAGTCAGTCGTCCCTCTCTCCCCTAAATCACATGCCGCCTTCCTTAAGTCGCTGCCAAGTTATAAAGTCGCGAACGAGATACTTTAACTCACGAGATACTGATAAGTCGTGAAGTAATGATAAGTCGTGTGATAATTGTTAAGTCGGAAGACCACTGTTTCTTTAGGTTGTTAAATACTTTGTTAAGTCGGTACCCTACTTTCTTAGGTCGTTTGTAAAGAGTGTTGTTGAGTCGTTTGTACTGTAGCTCGTATTTCTGTTAAGTGTTGTAAATATTCTAAGTGTTAGGTCATTCAAGACCTATGAGTTGTGTTGTAAGTGTTGTGTTGTATGCCTATAAATAGGCAAGTTATATCATTTGTAAGAGGTTGTTGATTTTGAAATAAAATTTCCTTTGTTAGCTTTGTGCTTTCATCCAATTGGTAGTCGAGAGTATCTCCTATCTCCACCTTCGACATTCGAGTGCGCTCGAATCTTCGATCGTTGAAGCCAATTCGCAGAATCAAGTGCGCTTGATCAACGCTCGAAGAATTGTAGATCTCTCTTCACGGTATCGTGCGCGATCAACGTGTCAGAGATAGCTAGAATTCGGCATCTTCGGATCAACGAATTTGGGCTTTTCAGCATTCATCAATCCACCGATTGCTACGTTCATCAATCTAGATTGTTTTCGTTATTTCCGCTGCGTCATATATTATAATAATACTCTCTGTACATATTAGCAACTATTTAAACATTGTCAGGTCGAAGGAACATTGTCAGGTCGAAGAAAAGGTTGGAAGAATATTATATTTAAGCAACTATATTTTATAACTAACAGATAGTTTTGAACTTGTATATAATTTTTTTTTCTCTTACAGTACAAGTGATATGCGAACTCTTAAACTATCATACATATATAAGACTAAAAAAATAATATAAAATATATACGTATATCTATTTAAAATCAAATTCTAGTATACTTATATACTGTACTTATATATAAACTTATATGTAAACATATATACAACTTCATATATATATATATATATGTGTGTATACTAAGCTTTCGCATGTATATATATATACTGGAAACATATATACCATACACCAAGGCCTATATACAAATGTATAAACTTATGTAACTACATATATGGACAGTAGCTACATCTTTTAAACAATGGATTCCTCTTTGGTACTCACATAAACTATATACATGCACACCTTTTAAAACATATTATATCTTTATAATTCGAGGTATGATAACAAAAAAAAATCTGGTAACAAATTATACATAAAACTTATATGAACTTATACTTTACACATGTTTATATATATCCTTTATATGGAAACTCAAATTGTATAATACATGCTTTCCAAAAGCAAGAACAAAATGGATAAAACCAGCAGTCCAAAGAATAACTAAGGAGCTTATAAAAGCTTTCATATATACTGAAATATATATATATATTAAACTCTAAAAAAAACAAAAACAAATTATCCATATACCTATTATATATAACACGGCTGAATTTGCTGCTGCGTTCAGAGCTGTAGATAGAAGGCTGCGGCTAGACGCAGAGGGGAGCGGTGATAGGCTGCTGCAATGGTTGAAGCAATGGGGTTTGGATCGGCTGCCAGAAGGGACTTGGCACACGGTGGCTAACGAACTGGAGGACGGTGGGACAGTGGTCGTCGATGGTCGCAGGGAGTGGATGGTGGTGTCGCAGGCTGCTCACACGGTGGAACACGGAGGGTGTCGTGGTGGGATGTTCAGAGTGGTACTTGGGTTCGGGTCGTGGGTTGTGCTTTGTGGTGTCAGGGTGGAAGAGTGTGGAAGTTTGGTGAGGTTCAAGGGGTCAGGGGTTCGGTGCTCGGTAGTGGTGGGTCTGGCGATGGATGAGTTGGACGTGCGGTGGTGCTCCAGTGGCCGATCTGGTCTGCTGCGCTCTGGTGGTTCGGCTCGCTCGGCTGCGTGTTGCTTGGCACAATTGAGTTCGACAGAGGAAAGGGAAAAAGCTGGTGAGGGGAAAGTGACTGAATAAATAAAAAAATGATGAGGTGTTGGGCTTTGAACTTTAGTGCAACCAAATGAAGCTAAAACATTATATATATAAACATGTTTCTGCTTGAAAAATATACAACAGAAAAGAGAGAAGAAAGAAAGGAGGAATGGTGAGTACAAGAAGGTGAATAGCTTTTCAAAATAATGCAAATGACAGATAACGTTTTTTTCTTTTCTGACAAAACTTTATATATAATATTATTAATTGTCAGAAATAAAGTGGGATAGCGGAAGAACAAAATGAACGAACAAGTAAAAGTTATAAAGTTAACAAGGGAAAGAGTGAAGGTCACGCAACTGCAAAAAAACAATTAATGCACCTGGCTATTGACCGTTGGTTTACAAAGTGGATAACGAATCAACCAGAGATTCAAAAAGTTCAAAAGTCCGGAACCGATACAAAATTTGTTTTTCGCGGATTCCACTGCGTACCAAATTCCAAAATACAAAATTGAATATACCGCAGAGATCAGCACGACGAAACGATCAAAATGGTATACAGATATCAGTGGTACGATCATTCGATCAAAAGTCGATAATCGGTACCGAAAATACTGCAAATCTGCTAGAAATAAGATAAACGGAGCAATAGAAGTCCAAATTTGAAAAAACGAAATATGACGTCTCACTCAGAAGATGATTTACAAATTTTCTATATAAAAATATTCAGGTTTGGAAAACATTTTATTATCATCAATTTTAACTGATTTGAATTGAAATAGAATTACCCAAGAAAATAAACTTCCATATTATCAGATGAAAATTTACCAGTTGCTATGTTTAATTAGACGTATTCCAAATAATAAATTTTTACTTCAAAATTTTATTGTAAAAAAAAATTTCACAAAATTCGATTAATTAAATAAATAAAACCACTGAAATTTACGGGTCGTTACAAGAAAGGTGGGTCGTCACAATTGTTATTTATGGTTTGGCATGCTTAGATTCATTTTATATAATGGATGAGTTATAACGACCCTACCATTATACCCGTATTATTAAAGAACGTTATAAATAATGTCATCTAATAATACGGAGAATGCGGCTTGTTAAGGGCGACCAAATGTGAATATATCTTTAAACTAATACTGACACGTCAAATTACCGTTTTTACTGAATATCTGGAATCAAATTTTTGACCTGTACAGTCTCAGTCTAAAGCAATAAACACATCGGTTTCTCAAAATCAGAACAATATATCATATGAAATAAAAATAACAGATCACAGAATAATAATATACATCATATACAATATATACTTTGTGTGATGACCCGTCTCCTCGACCCTCATAAATTGACACTAATACATCCACGGTATTCGCATGCCGTAAATCCAAGTGTCGGGGAGGCAGATTATCAGGGGTGAATCTCACATCCCATTCAACATTTTAATTATACATAAATGATCAGAGTCAAATACAAATCCAGCAGGATAGTTATAACTGTCTATCCATACATATGCTGGAAAATACATACTACATAACACAGCGAAAAATTGGTACATATCGACATAAGGTACTTCATCTTCATAGCTCCAAAAGACTTCTTCAAAATGCTCCTAAGGTATCCTGACTACTTGGCTGCCCGAAAAATAGGGCACCTAGAGTTTAAAGGGAAAAACAAACTCCGGGTCAGTCATGGGACTGGTGTGAACTCAAAGTACGATGTTTTGAAAACAAAAAAGGTATTTCATAAGACCACGCCGCACATAAACACGGAACGGGTTTTTACCTTATGATAACCAAAACTCTTTATTACGTAAAATTTGGGGATATTATTTTTAATGACATTTTTTGAAAACATTTGCAAATAAACTTATTAATCTTAGCCGAAATGGTTACCCATATAGCATTTCGGGGCTATTCATTACGCCAATACAAACAAAACCGCAGGTTCTTATTGGAGAGTGGATTTCCATACAAATGACCAGGTGAAGGGACTACCTTCCGACAGTACATCTCTAGAGGAATGTACCGAGGACCATCACAAAGGTTCCTCTACCGACACAAGACCGGCCTATCTCTGTAACTAGATAGTACCGAATATATCATCCCCCGGTCGTTATCGACCTTTATCCGAGAGCTCTCTTCGCATACATCCACATTAATTTACATCCCAGAACGTCATAGCGGGAAGAAATATATCTAGAAGGGAATGATCATACCCTAATTGGGAATGACCCACTTAGCCTTGTCGCATCTAACCCTGTTTTGGTTATTTCCGGTTGATGAGGCTCGAGGCAACTATTACCTTTTCACATAGCACATCTTCTTTCACTTTGAATGCCACATTGCAATTCCACATTCACATGACTGATTTCTACAAACGTATAACTCGTGAGCTCATATGTCTCAAGAAAGGGTGTTAAGCTAAGAGAAGGTGTCTTCTCCGCCACTAAAAAGATATACATTTATAGAGATCACTCATTGTGATTTGGAATGCAAGGTCAGACATTCATCCATACAAGTTCGTTCCGAGATTGAACGAAACTGAAGGTACTTTCCTCGGCCATTATTAGGCGAGAAGTCATTGTGGTTCTGAGATTTTTCATAACAAAGAGACCAATGCTACAATATAGTGAATCGGGAGTTTATCCCCAATTAATCAACAAGTAGTCCCTCGTTATTATTCATCTCAATATCTCCATCTTCAAACATCTTCAATCTTCGAACACGTAAATTGGTTTGAAGTGGTTTTTGGATAGGAATCACCCAAATCCGACCCCAGTTCCTTCGAAATCCAATCATCGATAAAAATGATATAATTAGATGATTGTATTTCGATTCGTTCATTTTACTTTACCAAAAGATTTTAAGAATTTATTTCATATATTTTAAAACAATTATTCTATCCATTTCCAACTTTGGTCATTTTAGTGCAAAAATTGGATTTTTCTTGAAAATTGATTTTTGCCATATTTCAAAATATATAAGATGAAATCTTGATTTTCTTATTTCATTTGAAAGATATGGATATAGGGATTCAGAAAATTCTTACTTCGAAGAATTCCGAACTATATTCCACTTCGTATGTTCATTTGAACTTTTGACGCGAAAACACGAACTACCGTTATGTGAAGCGTCAAATTTTAGGCGTATTTTGAGATTCATATCCAAACTTTGTCGAGACAAGTTTAAACACTTAGGAATCATTTCTAAAGCATATTAAAACAATTTTTTCAAAGGTATAAATGATTCCATATCCCGTTTCATTTTATTTTGGAAAGTGATTTCCATGTGATTATATGTCGTGTAAATCCGTGACTTGTTTCAACATATATATTCAATATACAACCAATAAACATCCAAAACAATGTTTATAACCATTTTAATATATCCTAACTTTATTATATGAACTTGCATATCAATTTAACAACTTTTTCATTACAAGGTCACATGATTGTCATTTATGTACATATTTGCTAACAAACTTTTGCAAATGACTTAAAGGTGGTTACTTTCTTTTTAAAACACTTATAAAACATCATTATTAACATTCAAACAATATTTATAACATGCAAAACATCATATAAACATTTCCTACTTAACAATTTAGACTTTTCACCTTAGTCGCAAATGAACTAACTTTAAAGTGATTATAACTTTTCTAACTTCAATCGGGTGCTCACGAATGCTTGTTTTAAGGCTTCTAGGTGGCTTGACTTGACTTGTGGAGGGGGAACATGCTCAAAGTCGTGAGTTTTAGGGAAGGTTTGGGCTCAGCTTGATGGTGAAGGAGTGGGTCGTGGGTTGTGAAGGAAGCAGGAGAAGTTTTGGTGAATATTTAAGGTGATTTGATGATTACATTATTTAGTATATTTTTGGAATAAATTTTGGCATTATTTTATTAAGGTTGGAAGCCATAAAAAGAGTGAGAAGAAGCTTGAAATTTTGAGAAAAAGAAGTGTGGAAGGAAGTGAGAAAGTGGGTGTGTATTTATAGAAAAAACTTTGGATTAAAATATTCTATTTGCAAAAGACCAAAATACCATTTACTTACTTTTAAAGTAATCATACTTTTCAATACTTAACATCACATTTCAAATCTTTACTTTGCGTCCTTATCACTTAAGGAGTAAGAAAACTTAAAGCAATAATGACGTTTCTTTTGATTTGACATGTTTTGTTTTTATTAGTTTACTTTTCCTAATTATATTCCAGAATTTCCTAATTGTGTTTTAATAAAAGTAAACCTAATTAGCAACTTAATTAATACTTAATACTTTTATATAAGTGTACATGAATATTAAAATAAAGGTGCAACAACGTTGCGACAACTTTAAATCGACAAAACGTTGATTTTTGACAAAATGTCCTACGGTCATATTTTGACGTTTTAGATAAACTATTTATTTATGTAAACCAAATTTAAAAATAAATTTTTAAAATGTTATTTAAAAATATAAACACTCATAAATAAATTAAAATAATTTATTAAACCATTTAAACTTACTTTTCTGAAATCGGGATTTTGTCACTTTTGTCGATATAAGAAAATGTTACTATTTTTATGTAAATTTCTATTTCCAAATCCTATCTAATATTATTTAAATCATAAAACCTTTTATATTTTATATTTAAAATCACTTTAAATGTTATAATTTTAGGTGGTCAAATTCTAGGTCGTTACACTATGAGTCTACAAAATATACAACTAGGCTCACATAATACACATCCAAAATAAGTCACTATCTCAAATAATACATCCCATAATACAACATGTAAATATCTTACAGAAGATAAATTGAAATGTTAAAATGTCCATCATATGCTAACACACCTACCCAAAAGCCTGAAGCTCTTGAAACTTGAAAAGTCTCGGCCTGACCCGAGTATTATAAAATAAACGGGTCAGACCATCTCTAAATATTCAAAAGGGTGAAAACATGATATAACACTAAGATATATATATATATAACATTATATTAAACACAGAGGTCATATATATAAACGAATCATTGAAATAGTCTAACTCGGAACCATCACAAGACACAAAAATATTTAATCCACAACACATAGAATAATTAAATCACGAACACATAATAGTCACGGAGTCTAATTTCCAAAATCAAAGATAATCTTAATTCATACCAATCATATTGATCGTCTATAACCATCACAATGATTGTACTCATACCGTAGCAAACAAACAAACAATTATAGTATCATCCATACTGATCTGATACCAAAGATCGTCAATACTGTGAAATAGAATCACAACCGGTCCCAAGATCGTCCATACCGATCAAGATGATCATAGCAAACATGACTCGAATTCTCTAGGTTATTAATTATTATTATTATATATCTACCTATATGTATTTATAACTCATACAGATAAACATGATCGTAAAGAAACCATGAGTATACATTTTAAGGATCTATCGGCCCCCAGCCGAATACCAAAAGGAAATATACTCTAAAGTGCTAAATGCTATCACTTTCGGTAATCACTAGAACTGAACCAAAACGTCCCGTACCGCTTGGTGAAATTCAAGTATTTACTAGAAGCTAGTGAATCTCACTCGTTACGGATACCATAGAAAAACCTGAACTAAGTTCTCTTAAGGATCTATCGGCCTCCTGCTGAACAACAAAAGAGAATACAACCCTAAAGTGTCAAATACAACCTAAAAGCAATTACAAGAATTTAACCAAAGCATCCTATACTACCTGGTGAAATTCAAGTATTCGCTAATGGGCTAGTAAGTACCACTCAAACATTCTATTCAATGAATTGTACAATATTCGATGAAGTGTTACTCAAATACCTATGTGTGTAATTAAAATATTTACCTATGGGTAAAATATTTACTTGATAAAATACCTATGTGTGTAATTAAAATATTTACCTATGGGTAAAATATTTACTTGATATTTAAGATCTGAAGCACACATGCAAGCCTAGAGTAAGTGATCAAAACAAGCTAAGCATAGGAAAGAGGTTGAAATTGATTTACTGTAAATAGTTTTAACATGGGATGATTTGCAACTACATAAAACCAAAATCAACATCAATTCACTATAAAATCACAATCATGCTATAAGAGTTTAGAGATAGGTTGTATGAGTGATTAACTCACCTTATTCACCAATTAGATTTGCAAACCACTTCCATTTCCAACAAACCATAGAATTAATTTACATACAAACCAAAAGGCAAATAAATCAAACATAATAAACTGAAAGTGGAACTAGTCTATAAGATAAACTAGGGCTAAGAATACTTACTTTAATTTTCCTTGATTTTCTAGCAATTTCCTTCTATTATAATTTGTTGATTTAGCTTCTAGGTTTGAAAGAGGAAACTTAGTTTCTTTAGTTTTTATAGTTAGGAAAATAAATGTACAGAACATTGAAGGGAGGAGTTATCTCATGTCAAACTTGTAAATGGGCTTAGACCCAATAACAACTAATTTAATTCCTTATTTAAATTAAAAGAACTATTTTCTTTTACTTACGGAAATAAAGCCCAACTTCATGTTTTAATTAATTACAGTGGCCTCATGAATCAAGCCTAAAGATAACATAACTTTTTAAATGTATTTGAAACATTAACAACTTATATAAGAAGCCTATAATTCACAAACTCTCTTTTATTTGAAATAAAAGTTCAAGTCAACTAATTATCTTCTTATTAAATTCTAATTCCTATTATCATTAAACAAAAGTCTAAAATTCTAATTCCTCCATTTCATTTTTTTTAGAATTAATCATTCCAAAACAAATTATATAAGACTATAAATTTCAGACTAATGATTTAAATTCTACAAATCAAATCATTATTTATTTTATTTTACTAACTCAAAAATCTGGGTTATTACGTGAGTCGTTATATTATTTCATTGTCATGTTTAACTCTATTTTGGGTTATATAAATGAGTTTCATGTACATGGAAGCAAAGGCTAGCTTGCTGCTTTTGGTTTCATGAGTACAGTTTGTTGCCCGACAAATAGGTACGTAGTAGATTTAGAGTTGAGATTTGATTGGTGATTTTATGCCCCTGATATGGGAGGCCACTTTTGGGCTTTGTTTTCTTTTATTGGTTTGGGCCATATGTGGCAAGTTGCAGTTTTTCGATCTAGCCGTGCAAAGGAGATGTTGCCGAAATTTTCTAAAAACTTAGGCATAAGTTGATAAAATGTTAGCACAAGGGTTTTTGGATATGACTGATAGTCGTAAGAATCTGTGGCAGAGATTATTGGGAATAGCCTGAGTGACTTAGGAATTTTAGTGACAATATGGAAAGTTGTCAATGCAGTTGTTGTTATTTATTCATTTCTAGTGTTTATATCTCGATTCGGGTGAAAGCGCCTTGTTGGCTAACATATGCATGTGTAGGTAGGACAGTGTCCAGGATAGATTAGTGTGGAGTTTGTTGTTTTAAGCATAGATTGAAGATGATTTTTATATATCATCAAATATACTAGGGTGTTAGGGTTTGTTGCTTAGTCCTTTAGGATTTCGGGGACAAAATCTTTTATGGGGTAGAGCATGACAACTTGTATTTTTAGGTTGCTCTGAATATTTAAATTTTGGATATTTAAATATTTAATTGATTTATTTTATCGATGTGCTGAAAACTCAATTTTCGCAGATAGATTTTTTAGGACTCAAGATTATTTCCATTGGGTCTGGATGGTCCGAGTGAGCTAGAATGAGTAAAGCATCTATATATTCCGGCTATATGGTTTCGAGTTAGGAGGTCGAGTGAATCGAGCGACTCGAAAAGTTAACTTTTGTATATGTTGGAATTAGATCTTGGAAATAGTTCCATTACATTCAAATTGGGAGTATTTGGCTAGAAACGCTAGTGATCACGCCTCGATTGGAGTTCGTGAATTTGGGCATGAATAGTGTCAGTTAGATTATCTATATAAGGATTCCTTTTCTCTTCATTTTCCAAATCAGATCCATATAAAACCCTAGCCGTCGAAATCAAATTACTTCATCTAACGGCTATAGTTCACCACGGCTACCAGAGGCCGTTTCAGGTAAAAGTTCCAACTAGGAAATTGTTCATCTAGGGGAGGCGAGGTGATTGGATGGTGGGATTCTCATAGTTCGACGTGTGGTGGTCGAAAGTCGTGTTCAACGGCAGCGTGTTTATTGGCTCAGATCTAAAGCTACGGGAAGTGTTAGGTAATGGGGTCGATGATAGTAGGTTTGCTGTGGTCTAGGGAGCTCGTACATGGAGTGCGGCGGCGGTTGGTCACCTCAAGTGATGGTGGCAGGGGAGAAATAGAACGGCGAGGGATTTGAAGTGGAGTTGACTTGGTTTGTTTCGAACATGATTAGGGCTAGCAGATTGGGTAATTAGGGATTAATGATGTAATTAATAAATTAATTATATTATTTAATTCGTAAATCTCATGAAACTCGTATCTATTTCATACGAGGTCAGGTTCAGAGGCAGTCTGTCACGTTGGACTCTTATCGATGATAGCAACATTGTGGAATTGGATTCATGAAAATTGGAGCTTGTAGAATTTCAAGCTAAAATTGAATGCTGTTCGATTTTAGCAGGAACCAGAAAACTTCGGTGATAACTAAAATTTCGGTGAGTTAAACTCTCCTTTTTAGTTAATTAGTATGTTATATAGTAGATAAAAATTATTGATTGTATGCTTGGATGTTTTATTTGTTTGATTGTTGGGTTTGGATAAATTATTATTTTTGAAAATGGATAATGTATGAAGTGATAAAATAACATTGATTTAATATAATTACATTGTTTAAATAATAACGTAGTTAATTTAAGTATACTTCTTTGGTGTTATCTATTTTGCCAAATAAACACCGTCTAATAATAAACGGAAGAGTTTATTTTGAATGTCATTTGTTTAACAGAATAAATCCTCGTTCTACTATTATATTAATTTGGACATTTATCTAGGTGCCAGTTGGTTAATACTAGACAAGTGATGTGTTAATAATTAATTGTTAATTATGGATTTGGTTTACATATATGACTGCTTATATAAACACCTGTACTTTAACTTGGGAAGTTAAATTGAATTTCATGGCAGCTTGTTTAAGTACCATTGTGGTCGCTAAGCCTCTTTCTGATTTTGGAAATTTACGAATTTAAATTAACTTCAATTTTATAATTTGAAGTAAAGTGATTATTTAATTATTATTTTAACAAAGTGTTTTATAAAATTATTTCTATAGTAGAATTAATTATAATATTACTTAAATTGTTTTAAATTAAATTAGTATATTTATAATATTTTAGAATTAATTATTTTATTAATGTTGTTTAAAGATAATTAATTATTAATTAAGGTTGTTTAAAGATAATAAATTATTTTATTATTGATTATTTAAACTAGTTAATTATTTTATTAGTAATATGGTTTGAAAGTTAATTAATTATATTTTTAAAGTTGTTTAAAGTTATTTTGTTATATTATATTATTTATAATGTTTTAAAGGTTAATTATTATATTATTTAAAAAGTTTTAAAAGTTCTATTATTATATTACTAATAATGTTTTAAAGTCTTATTATTATATTATTAAAAGTGTTTAAAGTTTATTTTTTATCATGTTAAAGTTTTATTCATTATAATTAAATAATAAATTTTTTATAAAAGGATTCCTTTTTATAAAATGGATTTACTAAAGGAGTTTATGAATTTGAAAGAGATTTGAAATTGGAAAAGAAGTTCGTTTTTAAATGATTTCAGAAAGGAGGTTTATAAATGGTTTTAGAGATCCGAAAGGGAAGTTTTATAAATGGGCTTTTGAGATTTATAAAGAGTGTTTTATAATAAACTTAAGGATTTATAAAGAAGTTTTATTAATAGTTAGAGATATATAAATAAGCTTTATAAATAGATTTGGAGATTTATAAAGGAGATATTTATAAAAATAAAAGGGGTTTATGGAAAGGAATGGTGTTTTGAGTTATTTATATCTCTGTTTTAATGACATTTGGGTTTGATCATTTTAATATGGTTTTGAAATAGAAAATCTTTCTAAGTGTTTCGTGAATATACTTACACCATTTTATAAGTATGTGAAAAGGGTTTTCCAAGTATTGAAAGGAATGGTTTGTGAATATACTTATACCGGTGAGATAAGTATATGAATATTTTGATGAATATTTTTGAAAGAGATTTAATTAATGAAACATTAATTTAAGAGGCTTAGTGGTTTCCATGGGAAATGCAATCTATGTTTTGAATGTTTGTTTATTTGATAGTTAAATAACCAACTATCAAATCTTGGCCTAAATATGTAATCCTTCTTAATTTTGGTTGTACGAAAATAATCTTTCCCTATTTAATACCGAAGAATTTAACTCTGGAAATATCTAGGAGAAACACGGGGATTATATGGTACTGTTACCATCGGTGGTGCTATACTGTACGTATAAACTTGTTTTGTTCTCCTATAACAAATGATAAGAAAATATGTTCGCTTAAACGATTAGGAGGTGACCTCCGCTCTTACGTATTGTTTGATTATTTCCGAAAGAACCAATATTAAGTGTTGTGGAAATCGATCGATTGGTTTTGGAACACCTAGTAAGCGAGGGAGTGTACTTATATGAGATGACTCAAAACCGTAACCATTCCAAAACCATATATGGGTTTAAATGTTGGAGGAGATTCGAGTTTTGTTCGAGATGTTGGAATCCATATGTGATTCTGAGACTTATTAGAGTATGGGAATCCATGTGTGATTTCGAGATCTATGTTGAGATGTGGGAATCCATGTGTTATTCTGAGACCCATTGGGGGTATGAGAATCCATGTGTGGTTCCACATGGATTTCGAGATCTTTGTTGAGATGTGGGAATCCATGTGTGATTCCGAGACCTGTTGAGTTATAGGAGTCCATGTGTGGTTCCGAGAGCTGTTCAAGTGGAGACTCGTGTGTTGGAATGCCGGACGTAGCCTCACCAATGGTAATGACTAAAACCAAAGATAAGATGTATAGCCAGAGGTTTAGCCAACCCATAAGTGTGCAGTCGTCTCCTTCCTAGAGTTACCTATAGTTGTTATGCATGCATGAAGTGATGCATTCGGCCTGCGTGGTCAGATATGTATTTCCTATTGTATATCACTAGGGATGTATTGTTGCTTTGGAAGGGTAACTCTGATCCTCGTGCAGGAGGACCATTCTCGAAGTGCCGAGGACATGTCGGTTGAATCCTACATAATTAACGAACGCACCTTAGTAGTTTTTGATTATATACCTATAAATGTTGTGATGTACACTCACGAGCATCACTGCTACTCGATTATTGATATTTTCACCCTTAGACATTATTATACTATCACTGGGTTTTCTAATATAAATGGTTTAGTTATCGTAAGATAAAAACCCATCCGTATTTATATATGGCTTGGTCTTATGAGATACCTTTTATTTTGAAAGGGTTTTATAAAAATTGAAATCAATATGCTTTGATTGAGTTTTCTCCCGCTGGTTTACCAGATTGATCCGGGCACTATTTTCTTTTAATGCTCGGGTCAACCCGAGTATGTTTTAGATTTAGTTCTGGATGCTTTGAAGCTTTAGGAGACGAGCTGGATGCCTCCGAGATGTATTCATGTATCTTTTTATTTCTGCTGCATTTTCTGATTTTGTATTTATCAGCAATTGTAAAGGCTGCCTGTTATAAATATCCAAGATGATGATTGTTTAGTTCACTCTGATTGACGTATATGTATGTTAAAGCCTTTTTTTCGTAAGTTCTGTTGTATTTTATATATTACTATCATGATGTGAGATTATGTTCTGTCTTTATGAGTTTGGCACGTGAATGCCATGGATGTATTAGTGTCGACTTTTAAGGGTCGAAAAAGGTGGGTCGTACACTAATCTTGTCCTTTGTCTCTCAAGTATAGTCTTTCTCGTTGTCACTTCACTGGACTTTCACTAATCTAACTGTCTTTTTCCTTAGCTTCTTCTCATCTCTTGCTACAGCATGAACTAGTTGCCTAACAAAATTCAGATCCAGTTCTACTACTAAATCTTCCAATGCAGTCAGAGTAATAGTTGTCTCTGGATCATGCACATACTTTCTAAGATGAGAAACATGTAAACATTATGGACTCCTACTAAACTACTCGGTAACTCTACTCAATACGTGAGTTTCCTGATCATCTATTTAATAGGAATACCGTGGAGTATTCACTCACGATTAGGAGTTGGCAGCTATGGTATTTGCTTGGAAGATATGAAGGCATTATTTTCTTGGAGAGAGGTTCGAGTTGTATACGGACCAAAAGTCGTTGAAGTATCTATTCTTCTAGAAGGACCTTTACCTTTGTCAACAGCGATGGATAAAGTTCTTGGCCTCCTATGACTTTGGCATTTCCTACATGCTTGGTAAGGGAAATGCGGTCCTTAATGCTTTGAGTAGGATACATGCTAGCTTAGGTGTAATGTTCCTAGAGTGGAAGCAATTGGAGTTTATCGCTGGTTATGATTTTAGACCTCGATGTGGGTTAGAGTCGGAAGTTTTAGCTAGTTTGACGGTCATACCTATCTTGATTGAGCAGGTCGGTACTAGTCAGAGGCGAGACGCTAGACTAGCAAAGAACATGGCGAAGATAGAGGGAGGGGTAGAGTCTAAGGAGATGAAGAAGTACGGGATTGACCGTGACAGTTGGCTCCGTAAGGATGAGAGATTGTTCCTGATATCGATGGGTTGAGGGATGAGGTGCTACGAGAATGCCATCATTCGAGATTGACTATACATCCCGGGGCAATAAAATGTACCACGACATGAGATGGATATTTTATTAGGAAGGGATGAAGAAGGATGTTGGGACATTCATCTCGAAGTGCATGAACTGTCAGTTGGTAAAGGCAAAATAGAAGAGGTCGAGTGGTTTGCTGCAACCGCTTGAGATTCCTAAGTAGAAATGGGAACAAGCCTGGATGGACTTCATCGATGGATTGCCAAGGACCAGAGGAGGGTATGATAGAATTTTTGTCATAGTCGAAAGATTGACTAAGAGTGCCTGACTCATATCCGTCAAGTCAAGTAGAACGACATCCAAATTGGTTGAGTTGTATATGAAATGGGTTGTGCGATTCCATGATGTGCCAAGGAGAATTGTGAGCAACCGAGACCCTTTGTTCACCAACGGGTTTGAAAGAGCATATAAGAGGCATGGAGGACAGAGCTACAACTGAGTATGGCTTATCACCCACAAAATGATGGGTAGATCGAGAGGGTAAATAATATTCTGGAGGATCTTCTACGGCTTGCATTCTCGATTTCGACGGCTCGTGGGATGACTATTTGCGCATAGTAGAGTTTGCATTTGTCCAACATTGGTATAACACCATTTGACGCGTTATATGGCGACCGTGTAACGCTCCTTCATGTTGGTGGGAAGCGGGCGAGAAACTGATACTTGGGCCAAAGGTGATTAGAGAGACTTTGGAGAAGATCGAGATCATTCGACAACAAATGAAAGCTGCTCTGGACAGACATAAGAGTTACACTAATAGGAGAAAACATGACTTGGAGTTCTCCGTTGGGGATATGGTGTTTGTCAAGATCTCTCCACTGAAGAATGTTGTTCAATTCGATACTATGGGGAAGTTGGCACCGAGATTCATTTGTCCTTTTCTGATACTTGAGAGAATCAATAATCTAGCATATGGAGTCGACTTGCCTTAGAAAAAGATGGGCATGCACAATATGTTCCACATATCTCACTTCTGGAAGTTCGTGAACGGCTCAAGCGTGATTGTCGAACCAAATCAGCTTGATGATGTCAAGATTGAACCAAAAGCACCGAGATCTCATAGGCCTAATTATATCGTGTGTGTGATGCGAAGCAGCTTAGGAGGAAGATGATTGAACTAGAAGGTTCAGTGGAGTGAGAGCGAAGGCGATTGTACTTGGGAGACCGTGGAGAGCATGAGACCACTAATCCAAAGCTCTTTATTTGGTGAGACTTCTGTTTATCGCATTTACTTTCACTTTCGATATCATATATGGTAGTTTAGTATCCTGCATGCTAGGGTAGGCGTAGATATCATTTATTGCTTTTGTGTGCATGTTTGATGTTTGACATGTTTGCTCGTGGATGATAGGCATGCGGGGTAGCTATGTTTGACTTTAATTTGTTTGTATTGGGGATTTCGAGGGCGAATTCCTAAAGGGCGGAGAGTATAACGACCCGTATTTTACGTATCGGAAGATCATCGTATTATTTTTAAATTTATATGAGGTTGTATGACTCTATAATTTTATGAAATGCCTATTAGAGACATTTCCTATATTTAGAATTTTTCTAGACGATTTTACCCATGAAAACTTGTATCATCCATAACTATTGATAGCAGCTGAATTAGCATCTGAGACCACTTCCATTGGAAAGACATGATGGTTTTCCTTTCCGTAGAGTGGTATTTATAGCGATTTGGACTTTCTAACTGGGAGATATAGTTGTTTGAAGATTGGCAGTTTTTGGAGCAGCTTAGTGGGCAATTAGTGAGTATGGGGGCAAGCCCACTAACCCATTTCAGGTTTGACGACTTTACAGGGTTGAACCATCATCCCCAAATCACTTTTACACCTTCTTCCATAGATATAAACCTCCATTAACCCATTCTCTACCCAAAACCTTCTATTTTCTCCTCCAAATCAAGTCTAAATCATAGATTAATGTTAGATTAGAAAAGATTCACTAGATATCTTCAAATCTACATATTTGGGGAGGGAAAACTGAATGTTTGCTGTTGATTCTTGCATTTGCCTCGATTTGCGTGCAAATCTGCACATTTTGGGTATTTGATTAGTGATCTATCATAACTCACCTTATTATATGTATATATAGGTTTTGGCATGTTTTGAACTCATTTTTAAAGTCAAAATCACATTTTGGAATTGTTTTTATAGTCAAACTTGAAGTAAAAAAATAAAATGTTTCTAAGTGTTTTAATCATGTTGATTTGATGTATGGATGTCTTGATGTATGTTAGGCTATATTAGATACACATTATAGGATGACTTATAATGGATTGTTGTATGGTTGCATGCTTGAATGATTGAATGTTGTTTGGTGCATGTATGGTGTTTGAGAATAATTCTTATATGGTTGAAATGCTCATCAAAGAGACATAGAATTAGGAACCATGAAACCGGACTTTGACGAATCAACTCGAGATTATTGGTAGTTGTATCATTGCATATGGGATGCATAAGGACCAAAGGATAGAGCATAGCGGTGAAATTGATGCGAAATTTGGACTTGACGAAGCTACAGGAATTTGATTCGGCGTTGGTTTGTTCAGGTTTGGCCTTGGTGCAGTGAACTTTTAGAGACTGTTCGGTCGAAACTTGAAGCGGTGGATGGACGTAGGGTTTGGTTCGGTAGTGATGGGTGCTCGGTGGCCGAACAAGAATGGTGGTTCAGTGGGGTGTGTGTTCATGACTAGACCGATATGGTGGTTCGATGGTGGTGCATGCTTGGTAACCGGGCCAAGAATGTTGTTCAGTAGGACGTCGGGGTGGTGATCGAGCATAAAACTCGGTTCGATGGTGAAAGCCGGACCATGAAGGTGGTTTGGTTAGGCATATATTGGCTTGCATCTCGCTTAGCTCAGTCGTAGAATGGACCGACATGGGTGGAGCACATAGTTTGGCTATGAACTTTAAACATGGCGACAGAGTTGGGGGTCTATGACATTGGATAACTTCGGGATGATGAGTTGATGAGGAGTAAAGGTGGATAACTCCGGGATGACTCAGGATGACATTGGATTTCAAGCAACGACTTGTGATGCAATAGCGTGGTGCTTCGACGTCGATAACATGATGACTTCGGGACTTAGTACGATGGCTCTACGACTGATGATGGGTGTCTAGAGGTGTTCCAAAGATGGCGACATAACAATGGGAGTCGTGCCGGTGATCCACAAGGGCAAGCTTAACGATGGGGCTTGCGAGTGGGATTTGCAATGATGTCCTACAATGGAGATAGTTGTGATGGAATAATGATTGAGTCCCATTATGGAGACGTGTGCAAAGGATCATTGATAACTCGAAGGCTTTCTAGTGTGCTCGTAAAGAAAGGGTATATGGGGATGCCCATTTGGATTTGCGATTGTGTTTGAATCTTACGACAGTGGATTACCATGGGCTTTTGCGATAGTGAGCCTGGTTCCTGGCCTTTCAGACTGGCATGGATTCGAGCACCAATTAAGCCACGATTGGGTCCCTGTTTGTGCTATACGAGTTATCATATATCCAATGCTCATGAGTGATGGTGAGTAATATAATGGATGCTATGTTTTTCATGGTTGTTGATCAGTCTAGGGTGTCACATGATGTAGGTATTTCGACCATATACCTAGACACTGGACATTATACTTCGATTGTAGTATACTTATATGGCTTTGATAGTAGATTAACATATATCGACAGTTATGTGTTAACTCTTTGGATGCAGGGGCAGATCAGGTATGGTTCTACATACCCTATAATTATATTTACAATATGATTTTCGTAGTATTTTTAAGATGATGTATCGCTCACACCAGACTGTTGTCTGACTCGAGTTTTTATGTTTTGCTTCTTATTGCCTTGGGTACTCTAAATGAGTAGATTAAGGATAACAGGTCTGGATAGCACACAGAACAGTACTGAGTACGAGCGGGAGGCTACACTTACATATATCTATACTTGGAGCTTACTATCGTTTATATTCCGCTGTGCAGTACTATGGAGCTATGTCAGTACTTGTATTATTAGAGACAGTTATAAAGTTTATTATGAAGACTTGGAATGTATAAACTCTTTATTTTAGTTTTTGTATAGTCTGTGTACCTAACGCAATTTGATGTTCTTACTTATGTTTCATTTGATATTACCACTAGCTCGTCTTTCTTACTTATGCTTCATACTATTCTAGGCCCCATTGATCATTGGTGAAGCCAAGGTGATAGCTTTGCAACCTGTAAGTAAGGAAGAGAATGAAGGTTTGAGGAGGAAACAACCAACAAACAACGTGTTGTCGGCTAGATATCAAAGGTAAGTAGTACTGATTTTATACACACACATGCACTTATATATGAATGTATGTACGTATATTCTTGTCTCCATCCTTGCTATCACATATGTACATATATTCGGTCATACTAAATCAAAAAAAATTCAAATAAAATTTTCAGTATTTAGTTAATAAACAAAACAATTTCAAATATATATATATATATCAAGGACTTTTAGCTCAAGTAGTAAGGGTATGACGATTTAGACAAAGGTTCTAGCGGTCATGGGTTCGAGCTATTGAGACATTATAAATAGCGCTCAGTTTGAATAAAGTATCACTCTTGTTATCAGAAAATATATTTATATATAAGTTTTTCCTTTTGGTAAAAAAATAGAATCAAATATATATATAATATATATATATATATAATATATATATATATATAAATATTAAAATAAAACTATTATTCATATGGTTACTAAAATCTTTTTTGCTTTAAAACTGAAAAAAGTCTTTACTGTTTCGATTTTGTAAAAAAAATTATACACACACACGTAAATATCATAAATTTCTGGAAAAAAATTTATTATTAAAAAATATTATTTTATTATACGATTTTGGATTTCAAAAAGTTAAAAAAATATTTTATTTATTTATTTAATTGTCAAACAAAATTTGAAATTTAAAATTTTAAAAATTTCGAACATATTAAAATAGAATCAGATTTTAATATATATGGATATATATTGAAACTTAGTTCTTTATTGATTTCCAAAAGAGGAAAACATATACATAGCACATTACTATTACACACTTTATCCTAATTTACATCAAATAGCAACTACAAATATACATTAAGTCAAAACAAATACATATTCATCCTTTTTATCGTTTTCCATCAACTATATTCTGAGGGTCGAGATTGGCCCATTTAGCTCACTCTGAAAGCTTCTTCTTCTTCTTCTAATGCTGTTATTGTAACCGCACAAAAACTTCAATTCCCTCCTTTCTCAACTGCTGCATATCTTTGTTCGTCGCTGTTATGGTAACACTTTTCTATGTTGGCCTTTGGACGTCGCCCTATCGTGACTACGTTGAAGTCTACGTGCCTCATGCTTTTCTCCATTTATACTTTAGGACCCAATCATCGTTCCTAACTCGAAAACCAATCTCCACCTACTAGTTGATCCCCATATATGCGTTAATCTCCCCATGCAAACACTAGTCAAAATGTCGGTTTCCAACGACGCCTGTCATTCGATGCCCTTCCACAGATACCATCTTTTCTGCACAAGTGCTTCTCTTTAATGTCCTCGAAATTATCTCTGAACCAGATTTAGTCAACCATCCACATCTTTTTGAATCGTCTTCATCTAATTGCAATAATCGAAATTAGTAGATCCATCGTGCCTTAGTAATTTGATAGGCTTCTTGGCAATAAACATATTGGCAATGAGGCGTTTGAGTTGATTTGCCGAGGACCAGAATTGTTTGAAGAGAATGGTCATAGGACTAGATTTAGTAAAGCACTTATTTTCCATTCACTTGGTTTCTTTACGTTTCCAAACTTCTCCCTTCTCCGTTGTTTTGGAGTTTGTCCCTATAAGAGAGTTCCTCAATATATATATATTAACAGATAATTATTTTGAAAAGTCAATTCTTTTAATTTTTTGAATTTTAAACATTTATTTTTAAATTCGAAAATTAAATTACAATATAATTAAATAAATATATTTATCCATGTAATTTAAACTTCTATATATAATAATATTTATACTTTAAATAATATTATTATATACATAGACATACACACACACACAGATATATATATATATATATATATAAATTAATACTAACTAAAAATTACAGTGTACGAAAAAAATCAATTTATATTATTGTAAGTATAAGTTAAATTTTGAGTATATGTTCTTACCCCTTTGACATTAGTTTGACATATATTTATCACTTGACATTTATGAAACGTAGATCACAACGGTTAATTTTCTCATTATACCCTTAGTTATACTTTTAATATAATTATGATATTTGTATTTTAAATATGAACATCTCTAAATATTAAAATATAAAATTAAAAAAGTAATAAATTAATTTTGAACTATATTAATAATAAAATATTATTATTAAACATTAACATACAAATTAAATAAATAAAAATATTTTTAAATTTATTTATTAATAAATACTAAGTTTGATTTAGTATAAATAAATTCTATTCATATAAGCACAAAATAAGATCTTGTACAAATTAATAAAAGGAATTATTTTGTAATCCACCATTTTAACACCGCTACCAATGCACGTGATCCAACAGACCCAAGGACTTTCAAGGGAATTATGCTAAGGACAGTGAAAGGATCTCGTATTTAGAACCTAGAAACGAAAAAGGTGATTAACTCTCATCATGTTACTTTGGATGAGTATGCTTTGTTTAAAGAGAAAGAGAGCTCCTTGGATGTTATGGACTTAGATTGGCGACAAATTGAAGGAGATGAAAATTAGTCCCAATTTTCAACCTGGTAATAGAGTAGACAATATTGTTGGTGATAAGCGAATGATGTTACATCATATGATAGCCCATATGTTTCTCCTAGTGATGTTGGTGGTGTGCATGATACTAAAGAGTCTGGTTCAAGGTGGAGCCAAAGTTGAAACAATTCAAGGTGAACTTTAAAGAAGTTCGGGCGATGCAATTGCCAAACGGGTGGGTCGTCGCACTATAAGGCCACCTGTGAAGTATGGTAATTAGAATTATCTTAGTTTTAATTATCATTCGGAGTATGCTCTTCATGTAGTCCAAAATGAATCGATGGATCTTGATGACATCATGAAATCGAGTAATGACTCAAGATTTATGCTATAGAGGAAGGATGCAATCTTCATCATACAATAATGAGAGTTGGGATTTTGTTCCTCTTCCTAAAGGTAGTCATGCTATTGGGTTCAAATGGATATGCAAGGCGAAGGCTGATTGTAACGCCCGAGCTCCAATTACCAAAATATCAAAGAGAGTTTACGATCTAATAGCTCGGGTCATTGGACACCGATGGAGCGATCTCTCGTATACACCACTTTAGGTCAACACAAATACATTTCAATATCTGAATATATTTGAAATACTACGTATCTCGTTTCAATGCAAGGCAATGTACACGAATTCTAGAATTGAATAATACAGTATTGGAGACAAATAAAAACTTCCCAAATAACAATCGATTTGAATAAAATGAAACGATGAATTTTATATCATAACTAAAAATTTAATACATCATCTCATGTATATATACAACTCATCACATAAATAAATCACATCGACCAATACATAGTCCACGCATAATAAATACCCGCCATCGTCATATGCTCCAACTCCATATCATAGCCCATAAAGCATGTACGGTCATAACATTGACCTAGAAGACAAGCTCAATCTAACTCGAGGTTGTTCAATAAACAACAAACCCCAAGTCAGACTAGAAATCAAGCTGTGGGTGTAATCATGCTCAAAATTATAATATAATGAGTGTGACAGGTTTAAATATAACCCCAAATTCAAATCACTCAAGTTTATCGATACAGTCAATGCCCATAAATAATTTTTAATAAGATTTGTACCTAAAACCATTTGTAAATAGCTTTCAAATTCCTTTACTTTCAAAACATTTTCTCGCAGTACTACAAAAAAAATTCCAAATCACTTTATTCACGAAAATTCCGTATATTCAGAAATCATATACCAGAGGTCTACTTTGCAAGTGATGTCAGAATATTGGTTTTATATTCAAATAATTTATCAAAATATTTTCCAATTTGTATAAAACTAATCTTTTCAATATATTTTCCAAATCAATTTGAATAATCCAGTTTATCCCAAAATATTCATCTAAAGATTGGTGAAAATAATATTTCCCCATTCTTTGTTTAAAATTTTTAATTTTCCATTTACAAAAACAAGTTCCAAAATATTCGATAATTTCATCAAAACTAGATTTCAAAATACAATATGATTTCATCAAATCTAGTTTAAATAAATATCCTCGTAAGGTGAATGCTTGTCAAAACAAATCATGATAAATCGTAACATTACTCATCTGCAATCGACGCCTAGGGAAGGAACCTTTTAATCCAACCCCTACGATCTAGGCTCAGGCATAACCCTTGAGCGATATCAAAAGCAATAATATCCAAATGGATTATAAACCAAGCAGCAATCCTTTTTAAAAAGTGAATATTAGGCTCAGGTCCTTTTTAAACAACCTTTTGAATGATTCTTCAAAATTCCTTCTATTGAAAAGCTTGTATATTTAAACCATTTATCCATTATGGTTCAAATTCAAATCATTTCTATAAAAATCAACTTTATTTTATCAAAAGCTTTTCTACTTCAAAATCCAAATAAAAATATTCACATAGGATTTTAAATTCAATTTTTATTGAAATCACATTATTTTTTCCACTCGAAATTAATTTAAGCTCAAATTTAAATTTTATTGATGTCAAAATAGTTCAAATCATTTTATACGATAATATTTCTAGTAATATGATCTATCAAAAATTCATTCCAAAAAATTTCAATATAAAATCTTCCATCTTTGTATAAATTCAAAAAAATCAATTTTCAAAAATGAATTCGAATATATTTCTAAATAAAATTCCTTTAAAACAACATCCTAGCTTTAAATATTCATATTCTACTTTTCATGCTCTTTAAATCAATTATCACAATATTTATATATATTACATATTTTTTTTAAACAATATAATATCTTTTTTAATAACTTAAATAATAAATTCTTTACAATATAATCATTTAGCATCCAAATGCATACATCCGAACATACATGATTCGATTCAATCAATAACAGGATGTAAAACATCCGATTCAAACAATATTCATTAATATTATTTTCTAATATATAATTTATTAAATTAAACATAATCAAAATAGGGTTGTATCACTCAAACCCTATAATTTCAACATACATGTAGTTTCCTACTTTATACATACACTTTGAATCAAATAGAGGGAGATTCAACTCACTACAATAATTAAATAATCCAAATTTTCCTCTTTAATTTTTTAATTCAACGAAAATATTGTCATCTGGATTCACTAATGTTATAACTTATATTGAAATCAATATTTGGTGATAATGAATCAAGCACAACATGCTACCAAGCCATCAAAATTCATATGAATTTAAATTAAATCAATTTGTATTCACTATAATTAAAAAAAGGTTATTCTCACTAATATCAATACAAAACTATACACACTGTTTAACTTAAATTAGATTAATATAATTAATGTATAATTGAAGTTAGGTTGTTATGCTCACTTTAATTAACATATACACCTTATTCAACGATGGTCATTTAAATAATTCATCACTAGAATATTTTATAATATATCCATATATTTATTTAAATCATTCATCACGTAAATTCAAAATTCAATTCAAATTCTTTTTATTCCTCCTTCATAAAAATAATTCAAATTTCATTTATCAAATGGCTACAACCCAAAACCCATTGAATATTAAACTTATAGCTAAACGGTTAAATGAAACAATCAAGTAATATGGAGAATTATAGGGTGATGTTTCTTGATATTTACTGGTAATGGAAGAAAAAAAGTTATGTGATAGGGTTATACTCACCTAGAATCATTAATTGAAATGTAAACGAATCAAGGGATGGGATTAGGATTACACTCACCCATTTGACCGTCAATTTCCATTCAAAATCGCAAGCACCGCCTCCATCGTAGCCAAAGCACGGCAACAGTCATCAATGCACACACGAACCTGCATCTGAAGTAGAGTTCACCTCGACCATATCGTCGTTGATCTTCCTCATTCGTTGCCTGGGTCGCGAGCTTCAATGCTTCCTTCATTCGTCGCCTCACCTTGCTCCTTGTGTCGAGCCTAGCTCTTGCCCAGCGTCATGCCGCCTCCTTGCTTCGCAAACCAGACACCACATATTCATCATTCATTTTTTATTTGTTATTTTTGATTTCTGAGAGAAAAGGGCTTAGGGATTTATATTAGGAATAGGATAAGGACGAGTAGGGTGGGGTGAACATGATAAGGAAAGGGTGGTCCAACAAGAAGAAAGAAAGGTTTTTATCTATCTTTTAAATATAAACAACACCTCCAACTGCTTATTACTCGAACTGTACATTAATTAATATTTTGTACCCGGTTGAAAATGTTAGTACCTTAGGCAGTAGTTTTGATGACAACAACCATATAACATCATATAAAATATAGATACTAATGTTTTTATCAAGTTATACATAGTATATATTGCAAAATATCAGACAGGTGTTGATTAAGAAGACTGTACAATATCAAGAGTAGATTCAATAGACTGATATAGAGATTTAAGAGTTAGATATTGAAGACTTATGAGTATTGAAGATTCAAGATATCAAGATAAGTTATGGAGTCATAGATTATTGTTAAAACCCTAATAGCACTTCTTTGATCTCTCTTCATTTTTTAGAAAGGCTGTAAATTTATTCTTTGAATTTAAAAGATTTTCAAATATTCTGAATTTCAAAAGAGTCCTTATTTTCAAAACAAATTTCAATATAGCCTTCAAATAATTTCTAACTTTTATTTACAAGATTATTATATTTTGAGTAATTTAAGTATTTTATATTTTATAATTTGATATAGTTTTAGTTTTTTGCTTTCTAAATGCTTATAATAATTAAAAGTATATTTTGACATTTATTAATACTTTGATTTTTTAATATATATTCACTTATACTTTATATATATATATATATATTATTTTTACAAGAAATTCATATTTAATCCTTCATACTAAAAATATTTCAAAATAATTTTATAAAGATTTCTTAATTTTTTATATAATTAAAATATGTATAAACTATGTTTAAATTATCTTACAAAGGATCAAAATATTCTACAAAGATTAAGGTTTTCAAAACAAAACAAAATAAATGATTTTCAAAATTATAAAGGGTATTTTGACATATCCCTATAGTATATGTCGACATATAGGCCGAGTTTGTCAAAATTCAAATTTGAATGGAAGTGTCTTTTCATCATTCTTTTTACGAATGGACATGACCGTTGTTTCTCTGTAAATAAAAGGATTTTCTAATAATTTTTTTTAACTAATTTCTCATTCTTTCTCTCCTCTTTTATTCTCTTGATTTCTAAAAGACAATCTACTCAAAATATTCTCAAATTCAATCAGAATTAAATTCAAACTCTATTGATTGGATTCTCCATCAATTACTCTCTGATCTCTCTCATCTCAATCACTCAGAACAAGATCAAAGTGTAATTCAAGAGGTTATAGGATCCTTTGTACTTGAAATTAAGAAACCGAGTCTGTAAATTCTATCAAATCATACTCTTATACTTTTGGGAGTGCTTCGTGTCCCTGTAATCCAAGTGGTTCTGCTTGTGTTCCGTCTGAATCAAGTAGGTGTGCTTAGTGTCCCGTTTGAATCCAAGTGGTTATGCTACTGTCCCGTTCGAATCCCGTTAGTGTACCAAAGCTCGGAAAATCTGGAGGTTATGCCTCGTAGCCTTGAAATCGAGATTGTATTGACTTTGATATTTGAAAAGAAATCTGTACAAGAAATTGTACGGGACTGGATGTAGGATAACTTCTAACTAGTGTAAAAATTCCTGGCATGATCCCTCCAATACTTTACTTTTTACTTTCAGTGCATTTATAATTGTCTGTGTTTACATTTGTGATTGTTTGTTCTGCATTGTTTAATTATAATCTTAAAAGAATTTAAAAAGATTCACAAAAATCAGTAAACACTATTCACCCCCCTCTAGTGTTAAATTAGCCTTAAGATTCATCTTCCGCAAACTAACATTTGATATCAGAGCCTTGGTTTTCAAAATATTCATTTTGATTTTTGAAAAGTTTAAATGGCTAACAACACTATTACTAATACTATTAGTTCACTTGCTGTAACTCCTTTGTCGAAGGACAAACTACTGCTAGACCCCCATTTTTTAATGGTAACATTTACACATACTGGGCATGTAAAATGAAAATCTATTTACAGTCAGTTGGTCTAGACATTTGGAATATCACACAGAATGAGGACACCGAGCCCCAAACTAACTTTCCACAATGGACTGCTAACCAAAAGGCAGTTGCAGAAAGTAACTCTAAAGTCATGAATATTTTGTTTTGTTCATTAGATAGGAATGAGTTCAATAGAGTGTCTATTTGTAAGTTTGCATATGAAATATGGAGAACACTACCAGTTACATATGAGGACACTAGTAAAGTCAAACAGACCAAAATTTCTATGTTAACTAATCAATTCTAATTATTTAAAATGAGTCCAAAAAAGTCCATTTCTGATATGTATAGTAGATTTCAAGACAGTACATTCACTAGTTACATTGGATAAAAAAATTTCTAAAGAGGATCAAGTTAGAAAAATCCTCAATTCATTTACTCTTGAATAGGACCAAAAGGCTCTTGCGATTGAAGAGGCTAATGACATTAACACTCTGAAAATTGAGGAGTTAATTAACAATTTAATGTCATTTGAAGCACAAATGCAAGGCAAGAGAGAAAGAAAGGCTATAGAGAAGAAATCCATCGCTTTCAATGCCACAACAGATGATCTGGGCTCTAACAATGATGATGAGGAAATTACCTTTATGACCATAAATGTCAGAAAATTTCTAAAATACAGAAAGATGAATAATCTTAGGAGAAATGATAACAAAAATCCAAGAGGTGGAAATGCTATTAGATGTTTTAACTGCAATGAACTTGGCCATATGCAAAGAGACTGTCCACATCCGGAGAAACCGAAAAACTCACCAAATACTGATTCGTCCAGAAAATGAAGAATGTCTTATGCTACAACACTAGACGATTCAGATACTTCTTCAAGTGATAATGAAACAGATATGGAAAATGCCAATATGTACTTCACAGTAATAATGAATTCAGAAAAGTCCGAAGAAATGGATCAAAAATAGGTACGTATTTAAAATTTAAATTTTGAATGGAATATTTGATTGCTTTTGATTGTTAGGAATAACCTGTAGATTAATAATAATATTGGATGAATATAGTGTGTGTGTATTAATATTAAATATTTTATATTTCTATAAGAATATAATATTGAATAAAATAATATAATATATATTTAAAATAATTTAAAAAAAAAATTGTTTACCGAGTATATATATACTACTAATATTTATAGGATAATTATATATGTATATATATACATACATAGATAGGTAAATAAGAATAACTTGTTCAATTCCTTTTTTTGAAATTCATGTGATGTATGTCGACATATCCATTATGCATATGTCGACATATGCACTCAGAATTTGAATTTCCATTACAAATTCAAAATTTGAAATTCCCTCCACCTTTTCACCAACCCCAATGTCCTGAAAAGGTGTCTCTTGACCAGAGTATATGTCCATTGATTTTCTATTTAATTATACTATCTCCATCCATTCATTTCACTCTCATTTTCAAAATTCAAAAAATTTATCAACTCTCTTATCTCTTCAAACTATTCTTCAATGGCTTCCTCTAGCAACACTCCATCAACCATGAGGCTTTCTAAAAAAACAAAAGGCTATCTTTTTCATGACAAAGAAGCTATACAAGCCTATATGGAATAAATGTCTTTTGGAAAAGTCTCTCCCAGAAGATTCGCCATTTTCGACGACTTTCCTACTTATGATCTTTATAATCTTTGTGTGCAAAATGGATTTCTGGGTTTAATTGATGCTTCCCAAAATAATTTTGTATTTTTTCCAAATTTAGTAAAAATGTTCTATGCAAATTTGAAAGAAAGTTTTATGAAGGGAATGAATGTGAAGTTTGGGGTAGTGTCAAAGGCACTCAAATTGTTTTAAATTGTGAATTTTTAGGTAACGTTCTCGAATGCAATGGAATGGACCTTTCAAATTATAAAATTGATATTCAAAATCGTGAAGTTTTCATGATATTTTTTAAAGTGATGATGATTTTGAGTTCAAAAACAATAATTTGTGTCCTAAAGCAAGAATTTTAAGTCTTTTTTGCAACAAAGCATAACTCCGAGGATGGGAAATTATAATAACCCGACTCAAAAAATTTCAAAGCACTTTTTGCCATTTATGGTCATTACGACATAAATTGTCACAAGTTATTTTGGATGAATTTTTTCCTAATAATCTCTCTAGGCATGAGAACACACGCTTTCATGGTATGTGTCTTACTAGAGTATTCACATATTTTAATGTTGACATAAAAGAAGAAGAAACCATTCCTCGAAAACTTTTCGACGAGGCCAACATCTCTCTCATGCAAATTTCATTCATATTCAAGCCTTATGAAACACTTGCAGAAAAGGAACAAATACTGGCTTGAGAAGAGGAGCATGAAATAAGAGAAGAGGAGGAAGAGGAAGGAGAAGAAATGGAAGTGGAGAAGGAGGAAGAACAAGAAGAGAATGAAGATACTTCTTTGGAAGGTATCGAAATGTCATCTCATCCATCCAACAAAGATCTTCTCAAAAATTAAGAGAAGATTGTTTACGACCAAAAGAAGCTTAAGTGATCGTTTTCTAAGAAATTCACTTCTCTTTCCAACAAAGTAGACAAGTACTTTGGAAAGATCATTCGAAAGATTAGTGGAAAAGCTTCATCTTCATCTACTTCTTCCTATTTGTATTTTCTTTTGATTTTTTATTTTTTTAGTTTGAATTATCTTAGTTTTAATCCATGTATCTTTATGTTTGTCTTTGAAATTCCAAGTACTCATCTATTATCATCAATGAAATCGTGTTCCTTGCAGTTATATAGTGTTATTAGTCTTTGGAAATCCATAAAAGTACAATAGTTTAGACTAGGTACAAAATATAGCAAGATAATTGTTTTTGCAAAAATTGATACATATGTGTACCCTCTATGTCGACATATAATGGGCGGAAACCAAAATTTTTTGAAAATTCAAAATAAAATAACTAGCAAACACTTATTCATTTCAAATGAATTCTCACCCCTATATAAACCTATTCACTCTAGAAAAACATCATTTCTATTATCTTTCTTCTCCCTTTTCATTTATAAACTTATCTTTTTAATAATGGCTTCTTCATGCCAGAAATTATGTAAAAATCTTTTTTTTTGCAGATTAAGCGGGGTTAAACTGGACCCCTACCAACTTTATTAAACATAGATAAAGGAAAAACAGAAAGTTCACAACACAAAGCAGAAACACAAGAGACACATGCACATCTAAACAGAAAAGAAAAGGAACAACCAGAGAAGCTAAGGAATCCAAGGTTCAAACTGTATGGCAAGAAACTTGTAAGGACTGACCCTCAACCCCATCAGAATGTCATGCTTTAAGGTGGACCAAACAATTTCCTTGCTTCTGCTAATACCATCAAAGCATCTCTTATTTCTTTCCTTCCATATAACCAACATAAGTTTTTTCAAGATGAAGAAGAAGTACTGCCTTTTGTCATCCCTCCATGAAATGGCACTTTCAATCAGGATCCATTGATTAATATTGTTAGGAAGATTAAATACCATCAGAATACAACTTAACATCTTAGTCCAGATGAAAAGAACATATAGACAGTCAAAATAGATATGCAAAACACTCTCAACCTGTTGATGACACAGCTCACATTTGGGAAGAACAGACATACCATATCTCAACAGCTTATCTCTTGTCAAAAGAGCATTAGAAGTAACCTTCCAGAACATAAGATTGTCACTGCTACAAGAAGCCACTGTCCATGTTACCTTTCTCCACTTACACTCTGGCATAGTGTCCAATCCTTTCAAGGCCACATAAACATTATTAATGGAGTGTCCCTGACCATTCCACAAGACAGTGTCATGGTCATAAGATTGATAAATGCTAGTGTCATAATTGCTCCAAAAATTCCTGACAATCTGGTTACTAGAGTAGGGCAACACAATTTTTCCATTTACTATATGATCTATAGCTAAAGCATTATTTCCAACACCAGATTGAAACTTCTGCTGAGGAGAGAAAACTTGGTCAAGAATTATACCTTTGCTTAGCCATGGGTCGTGCCAGAACTTGCACAGACTAGCCTCAGAAAGCTTCAGTTGAACAAGAGGCTTGAAAATGGGTCTTAATTTTAATGTACTCCTCCAAATCCAGCTACATGACTGAGGTATATCCATAAGCCAGAAGTTTTTTGTACCAATGTTATATCTAAGTGTCCAATTCAACCAAAGTGTGTCATGCTTGTGCAGCAACGCATTGAAATGATGACTGTAAACTGCCTTGTTCCATACCCCAATACTTTGCTAACCCAGACCCCCTTTACTTCTTGGCATCTCAATGGTATTGTAAGAACAGGGAAGGACTTTTCTTGAGTGTATGGTTCCAAACCAAAGAAATCTCATCATTGCTCTTCTAACCAATTTCAGAAGTTTAATTGGTAGAATGAAAGTCCTTGCCCAATATACCATTAAGGAGTGGCTAACAGATTGAACAAGCACCAGTCTTCCAGCTTGAGACAGGAATCTATTGGCCCAACATTCCATGACAGCAGTAATTTTTCCATAAAGTGGAAGACAATCAGCATAAGTAACTCTTGAGGAACATAATGGAAGCCCAAGATAATTCATATCAGATGACATGGATTTCATACCAGCATAAGAAATCAGATTCAACTCCTGTATACTAGAAACCCCAGAGAACAAAATGCTGGATTTAAGGAGATTAAGTTTAAGGCCAGTCATCATGTAAAATATATGGAGTGCACTTTTAATTCCTTCAATAGATTTCAAATTAGGTTTAGTGAAAATCATAATATCATCAGCAAAATGGAGGGATGTTATTTGAAGGTCCTTGCACTTGGGGTGGTATTGAATTTGCTTGTTTTGAAACATGAGTCTTAACAAACTTGTAAAGACTTCCATAACTAGAATAAAGATATAGGAAGACAGGGGATCCCCCTGCCTGATCCCTGCTTTGGAACAAAATTGCTTGTGCTTGTGCCATTGATAATCAGAGAATAGGAGGGAGATGATATACACTCATAAATCCAAGCAACAAAATTTTTGGGAAAACCCATGAGTGACATTATCCTAACTATAGACTCCTAATGAAATGAATCATAAGCCTTCTGCAGATCAAGCTTTAGCACGACACGAGGAGAAACATTAACGCAGTGATATCCTTTTAATAGCTCATGGGCTAACATTATGTTATCAAGAATATTTCTATCAGGGAGGAAAGCTACTTGGTTGTTAGAAATAATTCTTTGAAGAACATAAACCAGCCTAGTAGCAATAATCTTGGAAATACATTTATAAACAACATTACAGCAGGAAATGGGTCTGAAGGAGGAGACAGTCAAAGCAGGTTTGGACTTAGGGATTAGCACCAAGTTTGTTGAATTCACTGATCTTAGCATCTTGAATTTGTCAAAGAAGTTGTGGACAGCTCTTCAAAACTGATCACCAACAATTTCCCAGCTAGATGTAAAAAAGACAACGTTGAATCCATCAGGACCTCCAGACGAGCTTCTATTCATTGCATATAGGGTTTTCTTGATTTCTTCATTAGTCACTTTAGCTACCAAAAGATTTAATTCATCATGATTAAGTCTTGGAAGAGAGATAGTGGATAGAATGTCTAACTCCGGTTCAAAATTGCTAGCATTACCAAATAGGCCAGAATAATACATAAGAAAGGCTTTTTCCACAGTTTCAGGGGTAGAAAAAATATTACCTGCTTCATCAACTATAGAAAAGATGTTATTGTTTGAGTGCTTAATCTTGAGAGAGGCATGAAAAAATTTAGTATTCCTATCGCCTTCAGCTGCCCATTTGATTCTTAATTGTTGTCTCTTCATCTCAGACTCATTAGCAAGGGCTAGATTTAGGTCATTGAATAGAGTAGCTTCCTTCTCAGCCATGAGAATATTGTCAGGGAAAGCCATCATTTGCTCCTGAGCAACCTTTAACTGTTCCATGAGTTTTGTTGATTGAAGATTGCCATTTCCATACTTTGCCCTTGCCCAAACCCTCAAAGCTTCCTTGGTTGCTCTGAGTTTCTTGTAAAAAATAAAAGAAGGGTTTCCAAAATACTTAAAGGACCAAGCCTTTCTTATTATATCATTATATTTAGGATCAAGGACCCATGCATTGAAAAATTTGAATCCTCTTTTGGCTTCAACTGGCTTTTTCCCAGTGTTCAAGATGAGGGGAGAGTGATCAGAGAGAATTGGATGGGGCAGAAAAGTGGAGATATTGGGCCATGTTGTAAGGGCTTTGAAGTTAGAGAAGGAGTGGTCAATGTTAGAGTAAACACGGGCACCAGTTCTTGAACGATTATTCCAAGAGAAAGGGGCACCATATTTGATAATAGGGATTAGGGAAGAGTCATCGACAGCAGTGTTTAGAGGGTGAATATCCCTAGGCAAGAGCAGGAGACCCCCATGTTTATCAGTCAAAGAAAAGCAACAGTTAAAATCACCAAGCATAACCCAAGGATGTGTGTCTTGTCTTAGCGCTGTAATAAGATTGAGAAGAGATTGTCTAGAAGAGGGGGAGTTGAAAGCATAGATGAAGGTAATATAGAAAGAAATAGAGGAATTGAAATATTTAGCATGAAAGTGCATTAATTGAGGAGTTGCTAGGATGAGATCAAGAGATAGTTGCTCTGGATTATGAAGGACCATTATTCTCCCATAGCTTGCTTCAGGAAGATTGTGATTCAAGCTCCAAGTTGGGTTAATGTACTTCGCAGCAGTTAAAGTAAGAGGCAAGTTCAATTTGGTTTCAAGAATTGCAAAAACAGATAGTTGATGGTTGGAGATCAACTGTTTAACCTGATCCGGCTTGAGGAAATTGTGGGATCCTCTAATATTCCATGCACCAATGTTGTGTATCACTAGTTAAACCATATTCGTGTGAGCTCCTTCTCTCATGCTCC
This sequence comes from Allium fistulosum, assembly GCA_030737815.1. Classification (NCBI taxonomy): domain Eukaryota; kingdom Viridiplantae; phylum Streptophyta; class Magnoliopsida; order Asparagales; family Amaryllidaceae; genus Allium; species Allium fistulosum. The sequence goes on from CM060905.1 coordinate 96,360,480, forward strand.
TCGTAACAGGAGAATTCATTCTTGTGTTGCTTTGATTTTGGTTTTTTGCTTTTTTTGACTTCTTACTTTTATCATTTTCAGTAGCTTGACAGCTCTTCTTATTTAATTCATTAGGTGGCGATTTCCAGCCTGGTATAGATCCCAGAAACACATAAGGCTGACATGGGTTTGGGATGATGGGTGGAGGAGGAATAGGATTGGGAAGGGAAACTGATGTAATGGAATGAGACTGGCAATGCATGCTGTAGACTAATTCAAAAATTTCTTTTTGCGATGTGTTACAGAAAGACACTTCATGTTTGTCTGAGTTTGAAATGGTTGTTATTTGACATGTGGGTTGAGAAATTTCATTGTTGGGAAAAGAGTCAGAGCATTGAGTGTACATGCAACTATTTGCATGCACAAGTGATTCAGAAACGTGCACGGTTTGATTGTCATTTTCCTCCTGAGAGGACTGCAAGATTTGCTGCTCTTCAAATGTTGCAATTGGATGATCATGGGGTAAATGCTTGCCTACCATTCCTGCAGTGCTTACATCAAGCAAAATAACTGAATTATTTTCTATCCCTTCATATTGTTCTCCAGTGGATGCCACAATAACATTATCACCCTCAGTCTCCATGTCTTTTAACACATCAAACTTGTTGCTTGTTGATATAATTCTATGTTCTTTTCCAGTTTCACAAGCCTCTTCATGCACCTCAGATCCACTACCAACATTATAATCTGCTCTATCATCAATACCGCGTACTGCAATGTTATTCTCAACTACCTCTGCATATACTAATTTATCATCTATCACTGGCAACTTCAAAGAATTTCCAACCTTATCTTTAGTTTTCTTATTCACTACTCTCTTCCAAATCTGTTTATTTTTACTAGCCTGCTTTCCTTTCTTCAGCACAGCGACATAACCTTCATTCATTTTCCCCTTAAGTTCTACCTCTTCCTCATTCCTCACATTTACTTCCCCTTCTCTCACGCATACATTATTCATGTGACCAAATACTTTACAGCCAGTACATATTTCAGGTTTCCAGAGGTAGCTAACCTGTATCATCTGAGTTGATCCATCAATTAATTTCACAGGAAACTCATCAACCAATTCCTGATCTGGAGAGACATCAACTAAACATTTGGCATATCCAATTCGCTCCAATTTTTCAGTGGAAGTATCCAAACAGAGCAACCTACCAATTCTTGATGCTAGCCAGTTAATCCCTAAATGAGACCACGCATAAAGTGGAATGTTCGAAAGCTTTAGCCAAACAGGCACAGATTTTATGGTACTGCAACTGTTCCCTATATAAGGATCCCATGCCTTAATAATGAAGATCTTGTTCCGTAGAAAAATTGGGTCGGCTTCTATAATTCTCCTTCTATCCTCAGCACAGGAGAGATGGAAAAGGAACAAGGTTCCATCAGATTTTATAGAGACTTCGCCTTTGAGCTTCCACAATTTTTTTAAATGGTTGATGACTATCATATAGGACAGGGGCTGGTCAAGGAAGAAACCAACCAACCATCCACCCCACACTTCATTACCAGCTTTCAGCACTTCAGACGGAGGCACCATAACTTGACCATCAAAAGAAAGAGGAATGACAACTGGCGAGTAAGCGCCAGCATTTCGAGGTTTGGACTTGAAAAGGGAGGACCAAGCCGAGGAAGATGAGACGGGATTGATGAGAGAGGGTAAGCCTGGTGGAGGAACCGGAGGAGGCAATTTCTGGGGAGAGTTTGGAAGGTTGGCCGAAAGCAGAGCTGGAGGAGGAACAGATGAAAGAATGGGAAGGTCAGATTGAAAAGTCAGGGAATGGTGAAGGGTATGGGTGGGAGAGGGTATGTCTGGTGGAGGAACAGGAGGAGGCAAGTTTTGGGGAGAGTTCGTAAGGGTGGCCGAAAGCAGAGCTGGTGGAGGAACAGTTGAAAGAATGGGAAGGTCAGTTTGAAAGGACAGGGAATGGTGATGGGTATGGGAGGGAGAGGCCATTAGAAACCACAACAAACTCTACAATCGTTTAAGAATATCCTTTCTTTATCATTAGAAATCAAAGACATGTAGAATTGAGTCAATCGCAAACGATAAAAGAGCAAGAAAAGCATTTTAACGCCATTCGATGGATGATTTCTTCCCTTATCAAAGTTGAACCAACCAATAATCCTGATTGTGCCATCAACAAAGACGATGAAGACTGGAATGCCATCAAAGTGGATTCAATTTTCGATTTTGATGGTTGGGTAGAAGTTCCTTGGGAAGTCTAAGATTGATTGGTTAGTCTTATATATAGGATTAATATAAAGTTGTATATTAAATATATTACAAATATGGATTGGTGTGTATAAAATTATTGGATTGGGTTGATTTGTTTGGATTGATTTGTTTGAATTGATTGATTTGTATTGAATTTGGTTTGGATTAACAATATGTATGTAATGGATTTAGGCAATTAATAAAATTGGGTTATGTTATTACTTCCTATTTACACATCACTATTGTATATATCATATAGTACCTTAATTAAGGGGAGTTTTAATTATATTTTTTGTTGATAACAAAGGGAGATAAATATATAAAATATTTAGGCTTAGATTAGGGGGTTTAACTCAGGGGGACTTATATCATATTTTATAAACATGATTGTCATCATAAAAAGGGGGAGATTGTTAGCATCTTAGGCATTAGTTTTGATGACAACAACCATATGACATCATATAAAATATAGATACTAGTGTTTTTATCAAGTTATATATAATATATAATGCAGAATATTAGATAGGTGTTGATTAAGAAGACCGTACAATATCAAAAGCAGATTCAAGATGCTAATATAGAGATTCAAGAGTTAGAGATTGAAGACTAATGAGTATTGAAGATTCAAGATATCTAGATAAGTTATAGAGTCATAGGTTATTGTTAAAACCCTGATAGCACTTCTTTGATCTCTCTTCATTTTTCAAAAAGGTTTCAAATATATTCTCTCATTTTAAATAATTTTCAAATATTCTAAATTTCAAAAGAATCCCTATTTTCAAAATTATTTTTCAAAATAGCCGTAAAATAATTTCTAATTTATTTACAAGATTATTATATTTTGAGTAATTAAAGTTTTTAAGTAATTTATATTTTGTACTTTGTTATAGTTTCAGTTTTATGCTTTCTAAATGCTTATAGTATTTAAAAGTATATCACAAGAAATTCATATTTTGCATTTATTAATACATTGATTATATATATATATATTCACTTATACTTTATATATATATATATTATTTTTACAAGAGATTCATATTTAATCCTTTGTACTAAAAATATTTCAAAATAACTTTATAAAGCTTTCTTAATTTTTAATATAATTAAAATATTTATAAACTATGTTTAAATGATCTTACAAAGTATAAAAATATTTTACAAAGCTTAAGATTTTCAAACAGACTAAAATAAATGATTTTCAAAATTACAAAGGGTATGTCGACATATCCCTATAGTGTATGTCGGCATATAGGCCGAATTTTTCAAAATTCAAATTCGAATGGAATTGTCTTTTCGTTATATCTCTTCGCGAATGGACATGACCGTTGTTTCTCTATAAATAGGAGGATTTTCCAATGAATTTTTTTAACTAATTTCTCATTCTTTGTAATGACCCGTAAATTTCAGTGGTCTTATTTATTTAATTATTTGAATTTTTGTGAAATTTTAAACGATAAAATTTTGAAATATAAATTTGATATTTGGAATGCATCTAATTAAACATAGCAACTGGTAAATTTCCGTCCAAAAATATGAAAATTTATTTCACGCGTAAATTTACTTCGATTTAATCAGTTAAAATTGGTGATAATAAAATGTTTTCCAAACTTGAATATTTTTACATAGAAAATTTGTAAATCATCTTCTGAGTGAGACGTCATCTTTTGGTTCGTCAAATTTGGATGTCTATTACTCCGTTTACCTTAATTCTGGCTGAATAGCAGCATTTTCGGTACCGATTATCGACTTTTGATCGGATGATCGTACCACCAGTATTTGTATACCGTTTTGATCGTGTGACGCCCCACCTCTATGCTCATAATAACAAAGAGTATTAAAAGAAATACTGTCTATTATTACGAAGAATAAGGCTGGATAGGAGCGACCATCTGTAATTGGCCTTACACTAATATTGGTTATCTCGATAGGAGTGGTATATACTTTTTATTTTTCATCTATTATTTATTTACTCCCATCGACATATCCAATTATCAGTATAAAACGAACTACGATAGTTCATAATAGTTTAGGACATTAGATATAACAATAACACAGATAATATAATTGCGGAACACAGATAAAAACATAAGTCTCATATATATATAACTGATGTCAGTTAATACATAGTTGACACGATACATATGATACAACTACAACTGTCGACTCTAGAAGTTATATACACAAGTACATTATCGACTAATATACATGAATACATATCGTTTTATACAATGACACGACTACTACAAAATGACACTGACAACTTCAGAAGATGTGAAACGTCTTCAAATCCTGAACAGCAACTCAAAGAAGAAAATCTACAACCTGAAATAACTCGGGTCTGACCCGAGTATTACATTCAAAAGAAAATAATACCCAGGTCAGTCTAATTCAAACCAGTTTATTAGTGCATATAGGCAGTACTAATCAAATATCACATAGACGACAGTCACAGAAATCTCGTATACCCAACTTCTCGATAAGAGAACCGGATAACGGCAGATATAACACTAACAGTGTTAATCCACGAAACAGAAATCCAAAGCAATTTAAACAATTGAAACGTCAATTTAAAATTGTCAAATCTGATAGGGCTGCAGTACACGCACGCGTGTACTGCCTCGCCACTATCGCATGAGATACACTAAAGCTCAGTGAAAAACGCAAATAATCACAAGGTCAAACCCAAAATAACGGATTCAACTCAAGTGAATTCAAGAATAAATCCAAATGTATTAATGTAATGCAAATCAACAAGGGCAAAGCTGCATGTAAAACTAAACTGCAGTCACAAATGAATACGAGGGGCAAACTGCAACAAAACTTTCAGCTGCAACCACTAAAACAAATGCAGCCGTGGAAAGACTGCACAGTGCAAATGGTATGCAACCAAATGCCACCAAGTGAATATAATAACACTGCAACAACTACGCTGCAAGTACAACGGGCAAATGGAGATGCAGTGAAACACAACAGGGCCAACAGACCAAAGAAGAAATAAGATGGCACGTGTATGAAACTGTGCATATACACATTGGACATGATAAATAGGTATGCAAACTGAATGGTCAGATGATATACATCAGATTAGAACATACGAGCAGCAGCCTTAACAAGCAAAGACCTCAAGCCAACATGATCGAAGGAGTATACTCGAACTCAACACGGTGCAGGAATACCAATGTCAAAATACAAAACTCAGACTCAACATAGTGCATAAATGCACAATAACTCAGATGCTAACATAAAACTCGAAATGATCTGAGCATAAGCAAGGAGGCTCAAAGCTATGCGGTGGAACCAAAAGAACAAAATGGAACAAAGAAGGCACATGGGTGTGCAGACCAAACGATGCAGCTTCAACAGTGTATCAATGGTGAGCTGCACATAACAAGTTTGGCAACAACATGAAATTATCATGAAGGAGCTCGAATGCAACAAATTCAACATGTACTCAAACAACATGTTTTTCAAAGTTCAAATACACAAGATCGACATGAAAACAGTGCCCAAGATAAATCAACATACATGGAAACCAGATTGCAAATAAAGACTCAAGAGAATGATACAAGTCAGTTTGCAAGCTCGAGTACATAGCATGGAAAGCAGATGCAACTGAAATACATCAATAATCTGCTTCACAGTGTCCAGAATCAAATAAACAACTATAGTGAACAGGTACAAGATCATCACAAGTTAAAGACAAAAAGTGACAGTGCAAACAAATGATCTCAAGCACAATGGCAACTGACTCAAGTCAAAATGAACAAGGTAACTACAGTGACAACTGCAACTACTAGGATGAATGCAAGAATAAACAAAGATGAACCAGAATATCATAATGCAGACCAACCAGAGATGCCAACATGATCAAGTTCAAAGCATCAGGTCTCAAACCAGTATATATACACATATAGGGACATGAGGAAACAGGTGAATGTGCTATAGGGAACAAAGATCAGATACACATGCTAAAGTGCCGCAGTTACAACAAAAGAACAACCTGCACAAGAGATACAAAGACTACAGCTACATGAAAATGTCTAGTGAATCATCTATATGAAGACAGCAACCAAACTCAGTGAGACCGGATGCAAGTGAAACCAACAAACAAAATGTACAAGTTTACAAATGAAGCTACAGAAATATACCAAGCAACCAGACCAGACATCAACAGTGAAAAGTACAAGTGACCAGAGTAGCTCAAGTCCAACAATGACTAAGTGAACAATATGAAGTGCAAGCATCACAAACAAACTCATCAAGGTCATCAACAACAAAGAAGACAGTTGCAAATGCCCTTATCAAAATAAATGCAACTCATTGATCAGATGGGAAGAACACAGAGATGATCAGAAACAAAGTTCACTGGAAACAGTAAAAGATGTCAAGCCACATATTTTGGTTATTTGAATCAAAGTTGAAAAAGTCAGGGACATTAAATCGAACTTTAGAAATATGGAAACAGACAAGTTTTTGAAATTAGGAAAGTTTTAATGCCGTGTGAAAATCAGAGATCAAACGATGCAAAATTAAAAACCGTGGGTATGAAGAAATTTCCCAGAATATCACAATGTATTAGAGGAAAGGATCAGCGACGTGGGAATCACGCATATCAAATCAGACTCTATATAAACCCAAAATCATCATTGACGGAAAACGATCACAAAAATCGAACAGCACTCAAAGTCAAGATAGCCACCAAATAGAAACCACGAAATCACAGAGCTTCGAACACTAATCAACTCAAAGCATGAATTAGATGTGAGCGGGGGAAACCACTCACCTTTGCCACGAATTGGACACGAGCGAGGCGAAGGAAGTCGAAGCCTTTAATTCGCCAGAGGATCGAGATCGCCGAAAGCCCTAGCTCCAGTCGAGGCAAGTGTTGAAGAGGCCGGAGCTCAAGCATAGATCGAAATCTCAAGCAAAGCCGAGCGCAAAGGGAACGAAGCCCCAAAGTTTCGAGCGAACGAAGAATCGTGGCCGCCATTTTCGTTCGATTGTCTTCGTTTGATTAGGTTTAGGTTTCGAACGAAAATGAATGGATTACAAAGGGGAACCGAGTTTTGCTTGATAATCACGGTAACCAAAGAAATGGGCCAAAACAAATTTTAAAGCCCGTAAAACAACGATGAATTTACGAAAGTATTACAATCGATTAAAATCTCAATAACAATCGGCTATTGCCATTAATCATTTAATGACGATAATTAATTGATACGAATCCCGGGTTGTTACAGACTCCCCTCCTTATAAAAATTGCGTCCACGCAATCATAGGGAATAAATGGATAAAAGGTAACAACCAAAAGATCATGGCAATGTCGAATGTATAAGCAAAGCAAGTGTCAGCAGGGGAAGTACTAGATATGAAATCAAAAGGTTCTACTGCTTCAAATCAAAAGAATCAACATCGTGGGAATCAGGGATCAAAATCAGACGACTAACAAAAGTAAGAACAATCGAGTTCCAGCAATTAAAAGAGAAGGAAAAACAGAGCAGAAATCCCATACGGAGCACGAATTGAATGTGAGTAAATCAAATTACTCACCTGAATCGCCAGAGAAAAAGACGAAGCCCAAATCTCAAAAACGCAATTTTTCACTTATCTCAAACGATAATCAGAAAACAAATATTCGATTATCAAAACGATAATCAAATTTCAATTCAACAAATATTTGATTATCTCAAGCGATAATCAAATTTCAAATTCAACACATATTTGATTATCTCAAGCGATAATCAAATTCAAATTAACAAATATTTAATTATCTCAAGCGATAATTAAATCTTAACACCGAAAATGTTTAATTATCTAAAGCGATAATTAAATCTGAAATCAGCAAATATTTAATTATCTAAAGCGATAATTAACTCTCAAAGCAACAAATATTTAATTATCTCAGGCGATAATTAAATCTCAAATCAACAAATATTTAATCATCTAAGGCGATAATTAAATTTAAAATCAACAAATATTTAATTATCTCAAGCGATAATTAAATCTCAAATCAGCAAATATTTAATTATCAAAAGCGATAATTAAAAGCAACAAATATTTAATTATCAAAAGCGATAATTAAATCTCAAATCAACAAATATTTAATCATCTAAGGCGATAATTAAATTTAAAATCAACAAATATTTAATTATCTGAAGCGATAATTAAATTTCAATCAACAAATATTTAATTATCTCAAGCGATAATTAAATCTCAAATCAGCAAATATTTAATTATCAAAAGCGATAATTAAAAGCAACAAATATTTAATTATCAAAAGCGATAATTAAATCTCAAATCAACAAATATTTAATTATCAAAAGTGATAATTAAAAGCAACAAATATCCGATTATCAAAAACGATAATCAGAACTCATATCAACAAATATCTAATTATCACAAGCGATAATTAGAAACAACAAATATCCGATTATCAAAAACGATAATCAGATCTCATAGCAACAAATATCCAATTACCTGCAGATAATTGGAAGCAACAAATATCTAGAAATCAATTAAGAAGACTAGAAAATCAACATAAAAGCTTGGATCGATCCCATCAGATGGCGAGTTTTTAATTCGCCGCACGTGCATCAACAAATGGCCGAAGCCTACCAAGTACTCAACATAATTTTGGCGCCCAACAAATGACCCGAAGGTCCAACAAATGACCCGAAGGTCTAGTACTGGTATTTGACCCGAAGGTCCAACAAATGACCCGAAGGTCCTCATAGTGGCTCGAAAGCACACGAAAGCATCAAAATGTTTCAATTAACGAGTCCGGAATTAACCGAAATAGCAAACGCACATGTCCCATACCACGTGTTTTACTAAATCGTTTGATTCTCTTCATCGTTTCCTTGAAAGTGTGAAATCATCAAATTCATCAAAACAACAGATATTCAATTAACGAGTCCGGAATTAACCGAAATAGTAAAAGTGTGGTTCCATACTCCGCACTTTTGCTAAATCGTTTAAATCACTTCATCGTTTCCTTGAAAGTGCAAAATTGTGTATTCTATAAAAATACACTTTACATTCTCAAACGGACAAGTCCGGAATTAAGCGAATCAGTAAAAGAAAGGGGTCATAGTCCTCGATTTTGCTGAAACGTTTAAATCGCTTCCTCATTCTTTTGAAATCGCAAACTGTAAAATTTTTGAAAACAATTTTATTTATTTTGTAAAAATAACAATTCACATTCTCAACTGGACAAGTCCGGAGTTAAGCGAATCAGTAAAAGAAAGGGGTCATAATCCTCGATTTTTCTGAATCGTTTAAATCGCTTCCTCATTCTTTTGAAAGCGCAAACTGTTAAAAATTTATAAAACAATTTTCATTTTAAAATGATTTTCCAATCACGTGATTAAAGCAGCAAATCAGTAACAATTTCGATAAGGAAATTGTACGTCTCAAAATACCGTAAAAACGGTTACAAATCAGCATTGCGGTATAACCGCTTGAAAATCCACTTTTAAAAGTTTGATTGTTACTGAAGTCAAAGCAACAGTAATTTTAAAACATCAAATATCTCATCAAAATAATTCACATCTAAATGTGACATCAGTGAATTTTCATTTATTAAAATTGTCAACAAAACACCGTGCTTCAAAAATCTAGCATTGGTGAAAAAATCCCGTTACAAAAATAACGGCAACAAAATACGTCTCATAACCAAACAGCGGTTCAACGTAATTAAATGCAGTAACGTGCAATTCAAATTTTTGCACGTACTACAGAATGAACAAAGAAATCATTCAAATGTATCTTCAATGAAGATAATTCAAAACAGCAAAAATCTAATCAATAGATGATTAATACAAAAGAAAGCCAACGGAAATTTCAACAAAAATCACATAACTGCAATTTCTTCGAATCCTCAATTCGGATTCGAAATTCTCAAAGAAACAAAATAAGTACAGCTATGTAAACAACAATTGAAATTCATATCGATTTCGTATTTTGATCTTTAAATCAAAAAGATTATCAGTTGTACTCAGCGAAGACGGTTTCACTGTTTCCGCTGCGCACTCTGATAAATAGAACACAAATCAATCATATCATCAGAACACAATTTCACTATTATTTTTAAATAAAGTTATTTAAAAATTTCATCCAAATTTCAAAACTTTAGTTTTGACTCAAGCACAAATAAAACATCGACCAATAGTTGTAACATATGTTCCTTCCGAGTTAAGTTTTATATTATGTCCATAAACCCCAAGCTCTGATACCAACTGTGACGCCCCACCTCTATGCTCATAATAACAAAGAGTATTAAAAGAAATACTGTCTATTATTACGAAGAATAAGGCTGGATAGGAGCGACCATCTGTAATTGGCCTTACACTAATATTGGTTATCTCGATAGGAGTGGTATATACTTTTTATTTTTCATCTATTATTTATTTACTCCCATCGACATATCCAATTATCAGTATAAAACGAACTACGATAGTTCATAATAGTTTAGGACATTAGATATAACAATAACACAGATAATATAATTGCGGAACACAGATAAAAACATAAGTCTCATATATATATAACTGATGTCAGTTAATACATAGTTGACACGATACATATGATACAACTACAACTGTCGACTCTAGAAGTTATATACACAAGTACATTATCGACTAATATACATGAATACATATCGTTTTATACAATGACACGACTACTACAAAATGACACTGACAACTTCAGAAGATGTGAAACGTCTTCAAATCCTGAACAGCAACTCAAAGAAGAAAATCTACAACCTGAAATAACTCGGGTCTGACCCGAGTATTACATTCAAAAGAAAATAATACCCAGGTCAGTCTAATTCAAACCAGTTTATTAGTGCATATAGGCAGTACTAATCAAATATCACATAGACGACAGTCACAGAAATCTTGTATACCCAACTTCTCGATAAGAGAACCGGATAACGGCAGATATAACACTAACAGTGTTAATCCACGAAACAGAAATCCAAAGCAATTTAAACAATTGAAACGTCAATTTAAAATTGTCAAATCTGATAGGGCTGCAGTACACGCACGCGTGTACTGCCTCGCCACTATCGCATGAGATACACTAAAGCTCAGTGAAAAACGCAAATAATCACAAGGTCAAACCCAAAATAACGGATTCAACTCAAGTGAATTCAAGAATAAATCCAAATGTATTAATGTAATGCAAATCAACAAGGGCAAAGCTGCATGTAAAACTAAACTGCAGTCACAAATGAATACGAGGGGCAAACTGCAACAAAACTTTCAGCTGCAACCACTAAAACAAATGCAGCCGTGGAAAGACTGCACAGTGCAAATGGTATGCAACCAAATGCCACCAAGTGAATATAATAACACTGCAACAACTACGCTGCAAGTACAACGGGCAAATGGAGATGCAGTGAAACACAACAGGGCCAACAGACCAAAGAAGAAATAAGATGGCACGTGTATGAAACTGTGCATATACACATTGGACATGATAAATAGGTATGCAAACTGAATGGTCAGATGATATACATCAGATTAGAACATACGAGCAGCAGCCTTAACAAGCAAAGACCTCAAGCCAACATGATCGAAGGAGTATACTCGAACTCAACACGGTGCAGGAATACCAATGTCAAAATACAAAACTCAGACTCAACATAGTGCATAAATGCACAATAACTCAGATGCTAACATAAAACTCGAAATGATCTGAGCATAAGCAAGGAGGCTCAAAGCTATGCGGTGGAACCAAAAGAACAAAATGGAACAAAGAAGGCACATGGGTGTGCAGACCAAACGATGCAGCTTCAACAGTGTATCAATGGTGAGCTGCACATAACAAGTTTGGCAACAACATGAAATTATCATGAAGGAGCTCGAATGCAACAAATTCAACATGTACTCAAACAACATGTTTTTCAAAGTTCAAATACACAAGATCGACATGAAAACAGTGCCCAAGATAAATCAACATACATGGAAACCAGATTGCAAATAAAGACTCAAGAGAATGATACAAGTCAGTTTGCAAGCTCGAGTACATAGCATGGAAAGCAGATGCAACTGAAATACATCAATAATCTGCTTCACAGTGTCCAGAATCAAATAAACAACTATAGTGAACAAGTACAAGATCATCACAAGTTAAAGACAAAAAGTGACAGTGCAAACAAATGATCTCAAGCACAATGGCAACTGACTCAAGTCAAAATGAACAAGGTAACTACAGTGACAACTGCAACTACTAGGATGAATGCAAGAATAAACAAAGATGAACCAGAATATCATAATGCAGACCAACCAGAGATGCCAACATGATCAAGTTCAAAGCATCAGGTCTCAAACCAGTATATATACACATATAGGGACATGAGGAAACAGGTGAATGTGCTATAGGGAACAAAGATCAGATACACATGATAAAGTGCCGCAGTTACAACAAAAGAACAACCTGCACAAGAGATACAAAGACTACAGCTACATGAAAATGTCTAGTGAATCATCTATATGAAGACAGCAACCAAACTCAGTGAGACCGGATGCAAGTGAAACCAACAAACAAAATGTACAAGTTTACAAATGAAGCTACAGAAATATACCAAGCAACCAGACCAGACATCAACAGTGAAAAGTACAAGTGACCAGAGTAGCTCAAGTCCAACAATGACTAAGTGAACAATATGAAGTGCAAGCATCACAAACAAACTCATCAAGGTCATCAACAACAAAGAAGACAGTTGCAAATGCCCTTATCAAAATAAATGCAACTCATTGATCAGATGGGAAGAACACAGAGATGATCAGAAACAAAGTTCACTGGAAACAGTAAAAGATGTCAAGCCACATATTTTGGTTATTTGAATCAAAGTTGAAAAAGTCAGGGACATTAAATCGAACTTTAGAAATATGGAAACAGACAAGTTTTTGAAATTAGGAAAGTTTTAATGCCGTGTGAAAATCAGAGATCAAACGATGCAAAATTAAAAACCGTGGGTATGAAGAAATTTCCCAGAATATCACAATGTATTAGAGGAAAGGATCAGCGACGTGGGAATCACGCATATCAAATCAGACTCTATATAAACCCAAAATCATCATTGACGGAAAACGATCACAAAAATCGAACAGCACTCAAAGTCAAGATAGCCACCAAATAGAAACCACGAAATCACAGAGCTTCGAACACTAATCAACTCAAAGCATGAATTAGATGTGAGCGGGGGAAACCACTCACCTTTGCCACGAATTGGACACGAGCGAGGCGAAGGAAGTCGAAGCCTTTAATTCGCCAGAGGATCGAGATCGCCGAAAGCCCTAGCTCCAGTCGAGGCAAGTGTTGAAGAGGCCGGAGCTCAAGCATAGATCGAAATCTCAAGCAAAGCCGAGCGCAAAGGGAACGAAGCCCCAAAGTTTCGAGCGAACGAAGAATCGTGGCCGCCATTTTCGTTCGATTGTCTTCGTTTGATTAGGTTTAGGTTTCGAACGAAAATGAATGGATTACAAAGGGGAACCGAGTTTTGCTTGATAATCACGGTAACCAAAGAAATGGGCCAAAACAAATTTTAAAGCCCGTAAAACAACGATGAATTTACGAAAGTATTACAATCGATTAAAATCTCAATAACAATCGGCTATTGCCATTAATCATTTAATGACGATAATTAATTGATACGAATCCCGGGTTGTTACAGATCGTCTCGTCGTGCTGATCTCAGCGGTATATTTATTTCTTTATTTTGAGGTCCGGTACGCGACGGAAATAATATAACGTTCCATTGTAACGGTACAAAATTTGTGACTTTCCACTTTCTTACCTTTTCAAATTCAAACGTGCTGTTCAAACAACAATATAATTGTGACTTCTTCTTCCACTACCTTTTCAAATTTGAGCGTACATCCCGGACCACGTAAATAAATTGCTTTAATCATTCCCAAAATCAAAGCCTGGCCGTTGGACTTTCTTCTATTTTTATAAGTGTTCATCCAAGCATACCAAACCCCCTCTCACTATTCACTCCCCTGTTAATTATTTCCCTCTGATAATGCTCGTCCATTTCAAAACATGTCCATCCTCTTTGTTTTCTTCCACCGAAACGTTTTCTCTTCCGTTTGAAAAAAGAAAAAAAAGCGAGTATATATATTTTTATATATAAAGCTTATTGTGCCCGAGAATCAACCTCTGCCAAACTCCTATACCCACATTTCCATGACAGATCCACCACAGCCATTCGCCACAGCCTACCCCAGCCCACCACCACGTCACCAACCTACCCACGTTCCTCCACCGGACCCAACCCATTCACCACCACCACGTACGCCCTACCCAGCGCCTCCGCCCAGGCAAACACCCAGGCAACTCCATGCTACCACCACCTAACCCATTCGGCACCACTACTACCCAGTCCCCACCGAGAACCTCCTGAACCCATACTCCACCGTGACGAGAACCGCCACATCCCCTCACGCATGCCTCCCAAAGCCTCAACATTTCCGTCTCTTGTCCCCTCTGCCACCAGCCTGCGAGCAACTCCAAACACCCCACCGACCTCGTCTCACCAGATCCCTTCATCTCCCCTCTCATCACCGCCAGCCAAACTCCGCCTCACCTCCCTCGAGTGACCTCCCTCTCTCTCTCTTCGCCCAACCGCAGCCTACCCATTTCCCTTCTCTTCCCATATCCATCCCCATACTCTCGTTCCGCCTCCACCACCAAACCCAGTAGTTAGAGCCGCCGCCGTCCACTCAGCTTCTTTCCCTTAGCTCAGGCCGAGACATGTTCCTTCTTTCCCCTCCTTCGTTTGTTTTGCACAGGTACATGAATTGTGGTAGTATATGTGTATGTTATATGTTATAGGGTAAGTTGTTTATTTTATATACAAACATAAACTAAAAGCTGTACGTGTGCTATGGTATTTACATTTTTGTCTAAAGTATTTACATTTTTTTGTCTAAAGTATTTACATATATATATCTTCTAAATTTTTATCTACTGTAATAGTATTATATATATATTAACCTATAGAGATGTGATCGGTTAAGTCTTTTGTAAGTTTGTATATGTTAATTTGAAGTCTGCTGACATGTGTTGTAGTATAAAGCACAGGAGTATAGTGGTCTGTTGCTTGTTATAGAAGTTTATATAAACCTTAATTTGATTTCAAAATATATATATACTGGTTTGCATATGGTTATCTTCAGACTGACTTTCGAATTTACCATGTGTGTTTATATACATGTTATAGTTTCAATGTTATTATATTATATATATTAGTATATATTACGTATAGTAAAGTTCATATATGTTTGGTTTAAGGATTGTTTTGCTAGTATATATATTTATATAAAGTTACTGTATATGTATCCGGTTTTGAAAGTATATGATATTAGTGTGTATGGCATGTTATTCTTTCTATATCTTTATAAGTATTTTATAATATGTTATATAAACTATCGTGGGTAATTTGTAGTTACAATAAGTTTATATATACCCGTTTTATATTTGTTAGATATATTGTCGATTTCAAAGTATATATATGTATTTATTTCAAAATATACCATGTAGATATGTTTATTTTAATATGTGTGTTTAATTTAAAACAATGATTTTGAAATATATATATTTAATTTAATATATGTTTGAAATTAGAATATGAATATATATGTATATATACATAGTTATATATGGTTATATAAGTTTGCTTATACCATTGATCTTCTTCAATCCAGTTTTGATTTGATTTCGTCAATTCCGAGGTATCAGCTTTGCTCGTCAAATTTGCATTCAATCTAGCTTTGCTTTGGGTTTGTAACTCATCTCATTCTCATCCATCTTTGGCCTCGAAAGGTGAGCAATCACTCACGATTAATGTTCTTATATTTATTAAGTTTAATCTCAATTGAAATGTCAATTGAAATATGCTGATGTTAGTTTTTACATTGTTTATATGTCATTATCTGTATCTGTTCACCTGTGACATCTGACACCATTATCTGTTATATATATTATTGATATATGCCTGTTACTGTTGTTATTTTATTTTCATATCTGTTATCACTCTGCAAGTTCCCTGTTAGTATAGAATCACTATGGGTTGAAATGATACATACCCGAACGATCTGTAGAATAGGAGAAAATCGTTATGGGTTGAAATGATAAACCCAAGCGATTTTCAATTGAATTGAATTTGGGATTTCGGGTTGAAAAAAATATATACCCGAATATGTTTTAAATTGCGGATTGAAATGATAAATATCTGTATCACTTGACCATAGGATAGAAAATTATATACAGGCACCGTTGGTCTATATATAAAGGTTTTGAAAATGATTTCTTTGGTTTTGTAAAGATATATATGGTTTTGATAAATATTGATTTTTAAAGATTCATTAAAGTTGATTTAATAAAGTTGATAAATAATATGTTTAAGTATTTATTAAATATCTATATTTTTGAAATATAGAATTTATAATGATTAGAAATTTGATTGAAATTGTATTTATTTAAGAATTATACTTAAATAAGTTTGATTTGAAATGTATTGAATTTGAAATTTAAAGAAGTGATTTACAACTTGAAATTTGAAAAGGTGACTTAAATGGATATTTCAAACGTATAAATATTTAAATGAGATCTTTTGTTTATTTAAATTGTAAATGGAAATTGTGTTCAAATGTCATGGAAATGTTAAGTTAATATTTCAAACCTAAATAATTGTAAAGTGAATCTGATATGTATATAAATTTATCGAATTTAGTTTTGAAATGTTGAATATTTAAAGCTTTGAAATATATTCAAATTGAAATGGCTTATTTTATGGTTTAGATACGTATTTGAAATTGATAATTTGAAATGGTTTATTTAGAAGCTGAATCGAGTTGAAACGGATGATTTGGGATTTGATTAAATTAAATTTTTGGAATTCAAGTTAATTTGAATCGATTTGTGAAATTTGAGGAAACTAATTTATTTTATAACGAAATTTTAATATCTAAACTGTTTAAAAGGAAAGTGTTATGATTTCCAAAATACTGTGATTTCCAGACTATGATTTCGAAGCATTATAATTTTGGAAAGTAATATGATTTTGAAAATGGATATATTTGAAATGAAATGATATCATATTAAATTGGGTTTTGAAATGATAATGATATTTTGGTTTTGAAGTATAAACTATTTTGAAATGACCACGGTGTTATAATAACGATTGGTTGGCAAAGAGACCAGGATCGGATATGGACATACTCTCTATCGATACCGAAAACCACTTTGACAACCGTGTACGCGGTGGAGATTCCAGAATGAAGTAGGATGGTGATGGCGTTCTTAAGGTATGTTACGTGGACCCAACTCCCGTGAGTTGGCATAAGGTGGCTAAAACAGGAGCGATCTCGGACCAGTGAGGTAGCACCTCTTCTCGGACGCATTTCTTCAATACTATACTCTTACTTGTGATTTGACTAGATGGCCATCCTCCGATTTGGGAGTGTTGTTCGAGGTGGAACGGTAGTGGCTGCTATGCGTATCCATCAGTCCGTGTGCGTAATTGGTATATCTACCTTGGCATTGCCTAGTTGTGCCGTGTCACCTACCATATCGAGCTTTACTACGATTATGATTTTAAGATCCGACCGCGTTAAGGTTCTCCATCCCCTTAACTCTATTTTTCGATATGATTATACTTTACTTATTTAGACACTATTATAATAGCGAATATTACTACATAGTAAATAGTTTAACGGACCCTTAGAGGATGGTTATCCCAAACATCCTTTAAGTTACTTGTATTCCACTTGATATTTCACTTGAGTTGGATTTATTGAATATAAGAATGTTGATCCTGACTCGAGTGTTTTGTGTTTTTCTTTACGCTCGGGTCAGACTGAGTGATACAGCATTTGAGACTCACCTTTGGAGTTGGAGCTTCGCTTGGAGATCCAGCAATCTATCGATCCTGCTTTCAGTTATTCTGTTGATTCCAGTGATGTACTCAGATCTTGTATTTGATTATTGTATTGAGACATCTATTGTATTCGAGACTTCTGTTGTACCTTGTCTAAACTCTGTTATATATATAGTAGCTTCATGAACTACTATCCTTTTGTTTCCGCTGCATTATTGATATATTACTCTGTGTCCGTGATCTGTAATTTTTTTATTTATTGTATATGCTGAGTTTTGCCAAATTTTATTTACAACACGGTATTTTGAGCAATTCAACTCCGGCATGAGTGTCTACCTATACACTTATAATGGATGCGAATGGTCCAAAATACTGGGTCGTTACATTCTTTCTCTTCCCTTTTGCTTTCTTGACTTCTAAAAGAAAATCTACTCAAAATATTCTTAAATTCAATCAGAATCAAATTAACTCTATTGATTTGATTCTCTATCAATTACTCTCTGATCTCTCTTATCTCTATCACTCAAAACAAGATCAAAGTGCTATTCAAGGGGTTATAGGATCATTTGTACTTAAGATCAAGAAACTGAATATATAAATTCTATCAAATCATACTCTTACACTCTTGGGGAATGCTTGGTGTCCCTGAAATTCAAGTGGGTGTGTCTGTCTTGTCTGAATCAATTGGGTATGCATGGTGTCCTGTTTGAATCCAAGTATATGTGCTGGTGTCCCGACCGAATCTAGTGAGTGTACCCAAAGCTCGAAAAATCTGGAGGGTATGTCTCATAGCCTTGAAATCGAGATTGTACCGACTTTGATATTTGAAAATAAATATGTACAAGAAATTGTACGGGACTAGATGTAGGGTAACTCCGAACCAATATAAATATTACTCGTGTGATCTCTCCAACTCTTTACTTTTTACTTATACTGCATTATAACTGTCTGTGTTTACATAAGTGATTACTGATTATGTATTGTTTAATTATAATCTTAAAAGAATTTAAAAACATTCAAAAAAAATCAATAAACACCATTCATCCCCCCTTTAGTGTTGAATTAGCCTTAAATCCATATTCCGCAAAGTAATAGAAAATTCATTCGAGACATTTTACTCAAATTTTATTTTAATTTTATAACGATTTTTTTATTAAATATATTTTTCAATTTTCAAAAATTATAAAATAACTGCTTTATTTTCAACAAATTTCCACAAATATAATATATTTGGCCAAAATAAATTTTCAAACAACATTTGGATATTTTAAAACACAATTTCGAATTTCAAATTTGAATGATGCATCGATATTCTTCCTTTATTACTAAATAAATCCAAAATTCAATTTATAGAATTAAATTCAATAAAATATCAAAAATAACCTTTTAACCTTGTTTATTCATATAAAATATTTTTTCGACGTTCAAACTCAAAGTAAATCTCGGTTCCAAATTTTATGTTCAAATAATTGAATGTCTAATTCAAATATCCAATTAAATTCCAAAATCTAATTTAATATATTTATTTTATTTTAACTTCGAAACATGATGTTACAGACTCCTCTCCTTAAAGAAATTGCATCCTCACAATTTATTGGAAAGTACTGTAATCGGTCTAATCAATAACATTAGCAACAAAATATAATATACACGTCTTTTGTTACTATGCTTTCGTAGTGCCACTGTAATAAAATCTCAGATATAATCTTTGTCACTACTTCGAATTTTTCTTATTAATACAACTACAGTCAAATGTATCAAATAATATTATAGGCATAGCGATCAATATATGTAAAATATTTCTTAAATTTCAAAACGTGTAAAATATTCAAAATATTTTCTAAGTATCCAATATTTCAATAAGACAAAATCTCCTTTGTATGGAAAGCCTTTTGAACAATTACAATACAATAAAATAGACACTCATCAACCAAAATATAATCGGAAACAATTTATATATCAAAATTTGCGACATATAATTCACAGTATATATATTCTTTAAGTAAAAACATACCTTGCTTTTAGCATTTTAAAGCAATCTATTTAGGTTTATGCAAGCAATTAAAAGCGAGTTTGCGCCAATTCAAATCCAAT
Organism: Allium fistulosum; assembly: GCA_030737815.1. Taxonomy (NCBI): domain Eukaryota; kingdom Viridiplantae; phylum Streptophyta; class Magnoliopsida; order Asparagales; family Amaryllidaceae; genus Allium; species Allium fistulosum. The sequence continues at coordinate 96,380,720 of CM060905.1, forward strand.
TAGCCTTCGAGTACCTATTCTTAACTCAAAAATGAACATATAAGATTTCATACAATAGTTATTTGCATACGAAACTAGCATTGTTACTACAAAATATATTAAGTAATAATATTAGACATGGTGTACGTGAATTTTAATTATTTGGCAGTTTAAACTTTCTAAATATGATAAAAACGTAATGATTTGTAACTCATTAGTAACCTAAAAGAAAAGCTCTAATTTTCATGTGAGTTCCTTCATAACGTAGCAGCAATTCATTAAAATGTCATAATCAAAGGTGCTTTTGGAAATGGTAAATTTAAGTTGGTGTTCACTTTTTGACTTCAAAATATGGTACCTAGTTATACCTTGTGCTTTAATAGTCAATTATGTGTACACATGTTGGGTACTAATGCTTGATTGGTTATGATTGCTAATTGCATTTTTAGTTGCCTGCAAATAATATCATACTTGCATATTCATGTTTTAAAACAATGGGTAATTAGAATAATAAATATTTAAAATTTATTTCCGTATTAAAATATTACATTTTTGTTGGTACTCTAAAATATTTGTGCTAAAATATTACAGTTCAGACTACTGTTATGTTGCCATGAATTAAACACTTGAATGTGTTAACTTTTGTAATTAGCAGCATATTGCAATGCTTATTTTTTCTTTTCTTATCATTATTTTTAAAACATGTGCAGTAAATTCTCCCATGTAGAAAGTTTTAATTCAGGTAGCATCTAGTTATTCCAACCATTTTTATTTTATGTATTCATTGGTTGCAAAATTATAAATTTTAGGTTTTACATTTGTTTACAAATTCTTGTGAAGCTTCAACTTTCAAATCTTCATAAATATATAGTTTGCTTTCTGGTTTTGGATACTTTTTCACATTGTGTAGTAAAGAATAGGTAACTAAGTAGCAATATGTGTCAAGATTTCATATGGTAGAAACTGGAGTTTCTAAAGCTAAGTTTCCTCCACCATTTCAAACAAATTGTGTTTTCATGGTGCAGTGGGTTTTGGTTATTTATATTGACGTAGAGAATGACATGATGATAAAATATTAATTTTGATACTAAGATAAGGAAAACCTCAATCCATTCGGTACCAAATAATCTGTTAGTTATATAAGAAATGACTTAAATGTGACTACAATTCATGTCAAAGTGTAAAATATAAGGTGGAACCCCCAGAAAACCAAGTGCATAAGGCTCCCGCATGATAGCAGACTCTAAGAAGGTCGATAATGCACGCAGCCTTTCCCTTACATCGCGAAGAGACTATTTTCGGACTCGAACCTGGGTGCCCAGATCACCATGCGGGTGACCTAACCGTTGCACCAAGGCTCCACCTCAAAGTGTAAAATATAACTTATCAAATTTTATAAGTTTGAATAATTCCTTTTTGTTCAACAAAAGGGAAAAATCACTTTCAAATGATTTAAATAACACAAATCTGTAGGATCGTTTTCACCCTAGAGGAGGGGGGGGGGTGAATAAGGTCTACTAAATATTAATGTGTAAATAAAATAAAACAGAAAGTAATGCAGTAAAGATCACACACAGTTTTACCCAGCTTCGGCAAAAACCTACCTACGTGCTGCCCCCAAGGTTTCTACTAGAAATTAAGTAATCAGTCGCTTTCAAAATTACATAAACTTGCGATACCCACTAACTCGATTAACCTAACTCTAAGCTCAAAACCCTGCCATAACTCAGCCACTGAGTTGCAAATTCTCAAACTACGCCCCGTAGTTTGTACCTAGTTACACAACTAGAAATTTACAAAATTTTAAAGGAGAAAATTACAAATAAAAATAAAACTAAAAACAAAACCCTATATTTGTAACTTAAGCCCAATACACATAAAAAAGACATGGCCCAAGTAACATATAATTAGAGATAAGACTGTCTGCCTCTTTTTGTGTAATCTCTTCGGCCGATTTCTTTTGTTACTCTTCAAAATTAGGGTATCGTTCGAATTGAAGCTGCCGCTTGGAAATAGAAATTCAAAATCGTTTGCCTTGAATTGAGTCTCTGATAAGTTCGGGTTGCTACGAATTTCTTGGCTTCAACAATTTTGGAGCTTTCGAATCCTCTCTGTTGGTTGGGTTGATCGATACTGATGAATTGGATTATGTGCTTCTTCTATCAGTGTTCTTCGATTGCTTCAGAGAGTTTGAGTTCAACTTTTGGTATGTTTTTGTTTCTTAAATGCTTACGGTGATTATTTTGAACTCTTGATGTTTTGTCGATGATGAATTGGGTATTCACTACAACAAAAAAGACTTTTCACAGCGTTTGAAAAACGCTGTTAAAAGTTTTCACAACATTTTTAAAAACGCTGTATAACGACATGCGGTCGTTGACCCTAAATTTTTAACTGCAAAATATAAACGCTGTCAAAAACCCACTTTCTACAGCGTTTTTTAAACGCTGTTAATACTTTTTCTACTGCAAGGTATAAACGCTGTTAATAGTTTTCTACTGCAAGGTATAAACGCTGTCGTAGGGATATGCATTTTTTTCCCAATGAATTGACAGCAATGTATAAACGCTGTCGTAGGGATATGCATTTTTATCCAATGAATTGACAGCAATGTATAAACGTTGTCGTAGGGATATGCATTTTTTTTCCAAAGAATTGACAGCAATGTTGTGCCATTGCAATATTCACACATATCATTAATATAAACTACATTTAATTATATTTTAATCAGTTAATGTACATAACATAAACAAATCAAACTAAAAATTGTAAAATAAAAGCATAACTATTAATCACTTCCATAAAATAAGTTGAACACAATATCCATGAACAAAGTTTACATAAACCCGTAAAGAGAGATAAAATTTATAAACGAACTGCATACAAAATTAGACAAATGCACAATATCTAGAAAGCAAGTTTGCATCTAATATTATTGACAAAACGTGCATAAAAGTAGTTCAAATACAAGCTGAAAATGAAAAGTGGCAGTACGAAGATAGTTAGACATTGGTTTACTGAATTGTTGCCAACAGGGCAGTCTGAACTCGGCAAGATTCCTCCTTCCGTCTTTTTTTCTTGACTTTTTGTTGTTGAGCTATCACTAACCATGGCTTTGTCAACATCCTGTGAGTAGTAATTACAGTAAGCTTTAGACGTATAACAGAATTTATGCTTTTATAGATTAGCAGTAGTGGCAGGTATAGTTCATGTGTTTGCAATATTATTTGAAATGTCAGTAGGAAGCATGTTCACATAATTCAATATTGAAATAAAAATCTCAGCTGATTCATAAATTGTTGTACCTTATTATTCAATGGTGCTCATATGGATCAACTACTCCAGTAAAACATTTGATTTTTCCAGCCCGAGCAATCTTGTACAAGCACTTTTGAATCCATTGATCTCCAAATTTCTATTGGAAAAAAAGAAATTTTACTTTATTTAGCTCAGAATATTTATCGAGTATTTAAAATTTTAACATTTCTAGTCTTCATAATAGATGAGTTATGGAGATGTTCATATTTTATAAATCAATTTGAAGTTTTTTTTTGTGGTTCCATCTCTGAAATCTTTATTGATGTGCATAAGAGTTATCCTATTTAACTTGGGTATTTTTGTGAAAGCGGTGGCAAAAACTATACATGTATCTGAATAAAGCTGCTACATCTTGAAATCCCTCATCATAAGATGGTCTCTATAGAAAAAAATTACCCAAATGATTTCTGATTTAGATAGAGAACTATATCAACCTATAAACCATTGCCAATACAAAAAATATCATATATTAACTGTAAAATTTCTAATGGAATTAATGAATAGTAGTATTACCTAACAACACCAAAATGAACCGAACTGTGTTCCCCATCCATGCTTACTGCGAGCCTTGGACATTCCAGGTCCTTGCGGAAGAATGTAGATCATAATACCAGGCTCAGCTCCTCTTTGAATGCTTAAAATGCTGTTAGTAACGGCTCACTCATAATGATCGGCATAACCTATTCCTTTACTCCATTTAAACTAGTTACGAGGAACCTGTGTAAATTAACATGGACACTAGTTAATCAAACAAGGATTTGTATTGCCAAGTTAGTACCAAATGAATGCGGAAGCTTTCTTTGTTATATGTTTGGGTTGCAAGTTTTGTTGAACTAATTTAACAAGGTTAAGAATGAATGTCTCTTAATACTGTGATGCAGTTCCTATATATATTTCAGATTGACAAGAGGTTCGCCAAATATATGTTGAAGACCATGAATGCCTTAACATGAACAAAGCCCAATTGGTTCAATGTTGGATCATAAAATAAAAGTGAATTACCTTAAGCATGAAGAAGGCAGCTTGATAAATCAATAATCAAGAGTGCTGAAGTGTTTTTTTACCTAGTACATTTTCATGAAGGAAAAGGTATGATATTAATATTGCCAAATAAGACCTAATGTTCAAAGTCCATAATCAACATCCCAACTAATTAGAACACTAATTAGCGAAATTACTGTAATTCTAAACGTACGATTGTACATGATTTGCAAGTGTGCACGATTACATTTCTGCTTTGAAATAAGGTCAGCGTAGGCACGATTGTACATGATTTGCAAGTGTGCACAATTACATTTCTGCTTTGAGGAGCACCGTGACTATTAAAGAAATAGGCAAAGCTAAAAGCTGTTTTTTTAATCAAATTTGTCCTATTTTCTTTTTCTATTTTTATTTTAACCATGATTTTCCAAGGCAACAAAACGCTTAAACGAGTGGCTAACAAATTCAAAAGCAATAGGGACAAAATCAATAACCTAAGCTATGTTCTGTTACATGAACACTTTTATGCATTTTTATAACAAAGTTTTATTAACTAAGGTCCTAGGTTGAAGGTCATATCAATGAATACTAGGTGTGTTTGTGTCTACATAAATTTAAAAACAAGACACCCTTTATAATCAAATCAATAACTAAATTATCAATAAACCAACAATGAAGGAGTAACATAATAATTTACATGCAAACAAACCTGTTCTATCTACATTTAGACTTGAACATACTGCTATTTGATATCCCTGAATTTGAGATTGATTCAAGGTAGAAGCATCTAAAGACTTTGTTGTATTCCTTATTGATTTTTTTATCATAGGCACAACACTTCAATCCACTTCATATTCCTGTATGCACAATAAAGTTGAAAATTTGTCTTATGAGTCTATAATTGCATTAATTTCGATGCAGTCAAAAGAAATCATGTGAGAGCAATGGGAAAAATATTACATGCAGCTTCAAAGTTTATAATTCTTCCTACTGCCAATTCACCGAATTACAATTTTGTCCGTAAAAACTCAGTTTGGATATTTGTTATGCAAAATAAAAATTAAAAATTGAAATAAGATTCATGATCCCGAGACTAGCGCTACTTAAAGAAAATTGTCGGTATGATCATCCAAGCTGCATCCATTTTTATCTTCTCGTGCTCAGTACGGAAATAAAGATAGATATAGCATATGTATTGTTAATTAACCAGTTTCTAAAACGAGTTATGAATTCAACAAGGGAATGCCATAGATATATTTTTTCGTACAGTATAAATGTACGAGAAAGAAAGAAAAGAAAATGTATCATATATATAGTACAGCAGAGAAATATGCAGACCCCGTGGACCCTAGAACAATGGAAATCCTTGCTAAAATTAATCAACGAAATATTATAAGTGAAGGCAATAACTTGGCGGTATCAAGTAATTTATGCAGTGCAGACTTAAGTGGGAATCAAGTACCAGATAAAGAACATGAAAATATTAAGGTTGCACGAGTAATGCATGACAACTTACCTACAGTTAACCTAGAAGCAGAAGCAAGTCTCATCCAGCTTAATTTGGCAACATCAAGTAACACAAATTTGGAAATACCTGAGCAAGATACAACAAAGCCAATCAATACAAAGGGAGAAGGTAAGCAAGGTAACAATAAAAATAAAGGTAATAATTTAAATAAGTCCGACTTTTCAAGTACTAAAAGTTATGAAATATGGAAACATGGTAGTATGTCACCTGAAGTCATAATACAAGACTTTATAGCAGCAGCGGACCACGAAGGTTGAACAGCTTTGAACAATGTGACAAGTCCAGTCATATGAAGACAAGACATGGAAGTTCCCGATTGAACATTATAATCCATGCCTTTTGAAGCAGGAGACCATGTTGCTAATATATTTAGACCAGGTGCCATAATATTGGGCGATAGCAAAAATATAAGCATATGAGTAAGTTTACAAATTTATTTAATCCTCTAGGCTAAATGATATAAATTGCTGACCTTTAATTATCCCAGGCGTCAACGAGTTTGGACCTCTGGATGAGAATGCAACCACATGTGGAGCTGCTTGTTTCCCTATTACCATCTTTGTAGGTAAAATAAGTGATCCAGCTGTCCTGAAAAATATATTTGCAAGGTAAAATATAAAAAATGATGCTACTGCAATAAACTGAACAACTGAAATGTGATACTAGTAGTTGAGCAAATGAAGATTTGTTATAAATTATAACACAGTGAATTCACTATGTTATAATACATATTTTAACCATTATACCCTTATGCCCTTTGAATTCAATATTTCAGAAATGGTACAGACAGGCATAACTGTAAAATAACACATTTGCATATCCCTCTTAGTAGTTTAGTACCTTGTGTAATTAACATAAGATAAATTTTTGTCTCCAGTGCGTTTATCCACAACTACTACCGGTATACCAAATACTGTGGCAGGTTCTGCTTCCATTTCATCAATTAAAATCATTCCTACCGCTCCTGCTTGTTTGGTTACGTTATTTTTTTTCTACTTTTGATTTAGATGTACTGCCAGGGTAACAAATGATAACTTATCCTCTCACTTTTGTTGCATTTAAAGAGCTATCCAAACAATAACTACAAAAACACATGGAATTGGATATTTTCAACTTTTATTTTGAATTGAACTGCTTCTACAATAATCTGATAAATACTTTCTTAATACCTGGATTGATTGGGTGTGAAATATCCTGCATTTGCTTCTGCTGCAGACATTGTTGGTGCATGTTCTTTCATTCTAATGGTGTTCAAGCTTGTTCCCTGCATATCCAGATATTGCTTATAATTGGAATTTTTATGCTATGACACTTATAATTTAGGGTCTCTTTTTTCAATAATCTTTAAAGGTTATTACAGGTTTAATTATTACTGTAACAAATCTTACAAATATAGTACACTTAGGTAGAAAGCAATTATTTGTACTATGGCTATTTCAACTAGTATACATACAAATTTCTTCATTTGAAACAACTTCAACACACCTTTTTCTCCATACAAAAATGAGCAATAGCTATTAAAAAAGCATCAATGGACTGTTTGTGAAACAAACGCGATTATTCTATTTCAAATAGCACCGGTAAAAATGATCATTTCTATACCAAGTAAGTAGAAAGTGACAGATATCTGTAATTATTTTGAGAAAAGTGGTATAAATTGGTTTTTGAAAAATCCCTCTTTTCTCTTATATACATGCACGCAAAAATATGGCATAATATGCATGAATTCGCTAAGATGGAATACTTACAAACATCTTAGTCTTGTTATCAAGCCGAATAACCGAAACAAACTCCCGATCCATCGAGCTAGCAGTAACAGTAAAAATCCACGGTGCAACAATCATAACAGTCTGCCTCCCTCCTTCGTTTCCTGCCGAAGCAACCACAATGATCCCATTACTCATCGCATGAAAAGACCCTATAGAAATTGCATCACTAAAATAGTCGCCTTGAGGAGCCCCAGGGTCCAAAGAGATGGATATAACATCAACTCCATCCTTAACTGCATCATTGAATGCAGCCAATAGATCTGCATCGTAGCATATGGGAAGTCATTGTGCCTAGTTATAAGATAGAGAAGTATAACGACATATGGGAAGTCACGTTTATCTATAATCTTGCCGCACATTGCATAAGCGCACCCAACAACTACTTACTATATATTATAGCTTCATACATACTAACTGGCATTAAAACCAATAATTGACAGCACATTTTCACGTTTCTCCATTGTTACACACAAACTATTCGATAATACGTGTTTATATTTGATCACCAAATAATTCAAAACATGGTGCTTCTACTAATCATTGAAATACAAAACTAAAATTTTCTCTACTATTCAGAACTTATAACAAGCATTTTATAGGCAATACTTGTGTAGCTCCAACTACACATGCATAATTTAACTAAAAACTTTCCTAAACATAAATCATACTTTGAACGAATAATTTAACTAAATTCAATCCCAAAATAACCCCAGTAAGCTTAGACTTTCTACCATATGAAAAGAAAAAACATTAGGGTGGAAAAGGATCATCTCGTTTCTAATAGTTAATAAAAACTGAAAGAGTCCTAAATTATCTCAATGGCCTAGACAAATCATAAAACCAAGTAGCTTATGTAAACCAGTAAAGCTAATTCTACGAAAACTCAATTTTCATTAAAAAGGAAATCACAAAAGAAAATATGAATATTGTTTAGTTAAGTTGACTGTAAACCAGTATACAAAAATATGAATTAAGCTGACCTCTTCAACCGAGCCATTTCAGGAACTTGAGAGTCCTTATAGGAAAACTTAAAGCCGAACGAGAGAAGTTTCTTATTGTCTATGTTTCAGATTTTAGAGTGGAGGAAAGAAAGAGGAAAAATAGACATGAGCGATTAGAGATTTTAGGTTTCTTATTGTAGGGTAAGGGGAAAATAAGCTTTAAACCGGGAATAAAAATAACATAAGGAAATTTAGGCGGGCTATCAAAGTGTACTAAATAGTAACTTTAACACAGCGTTCTGATGTGTTGTGCTTCGTTTCTCAAATTAGGATGAGACCTGTACAACAGCAAGTAGCGTAAAAACGCTGAGTTTAGATGCTGTCAAACGTGATATTTCTTGTAGTGATTTATAGGGATCAAAACCCTATAATTTCATTTCGTATGTTTTGATTTGAATTTTTCAATTACCGTGCTCGGCCATTCGATTCTTGATTGAACAACTTTGATGATTTCTGACTTGTTCATTGGTTGAATATATTTTCGATATATTTGAATATGCTTAAATGTATTTGAATTTGTTCCGTTCTTTGCTGCCTATGACTTGTTCATCATTCGCTTACAGCTTGGCATTTGAATTTGAGATAATTTTGACTTCCTTATGAGAAACATGGATGAAGGATCTTAAGGATAGAATTAACACTAAAGGGGATGGGGGTGAATAGTGTTTTAAGGAATTACTAATTCTTTTTGAGTTTATCTTAATTTGAACACAAATGTATGCAATATTCAGACACATATATGATCACAGAATCAATCACAGATGCAGATATAAAGTAAAAGCAATAAAGGAAAGAACACACCGGATTTTATACTGGTTCGGAGTTACCCTACATCCAGTCCCGCAACACAAGTACGGATTTCCTTTCAAAATCAATTTTTACAATTACACCCTCGATTCAAGGCCACGAGGTACACCACTCCAAATTCACAATACTCTGGGTAGAGATACTTGATTTTACGGGCAACAAGTTCACCCGATTGATTTTCCAGGCTACAATCACACCTTTTCTCGCTCGATTGAATACAAAGAAATCTATGACTCTGAATAGCACTGGGATCTTGTTGAGATAGTGATAGAGAATCAAACCAGAGATGATATAGTTAGATTCAATGGTGATTTTGGCAGAGTAATGGTAAAAATGTATATAAAGAAATGTGGAAGAAGAAGAGAAGTGAAATCAGAGAAAATATAATTATGAATTCGTTTAAAACAGCCCCTATTTATAGTAGAACAACAGTCATATCCATTCATGAAAGGATATGACGAATAGACACTTCCTTTGAAATTCAAAGTTTTGAAATAAATTGTCACCTTGTCGACAAGGGTTCCTTGGGGTTGTCGACATGCCTAAGTTATTTTTACTAATTTGTTTTTCTTTGAAAATAACTTCTATCTTGTATTAAAACTATTTTAAACTTTATAAATATACTTAACTATAGTTAAAATACATAAATAAGTATAGAAAATAATATTTTGGTATATATAAAATTTTACTATAATTTTATATTTAAATCTAAGTATAAATATTAAAAGTTAAATATATTATAATTAAAAGATAGTTTAAAACCAAGGATAATTTGATATTGAAAATAAAGATTATTTTGAGGCTAAAAATATTTTAAAACCAGGACAGATGTTTTTTGATTTAAAAAGGAAGATTTTGAAATCATTTTGAAAACAAGATATAATTTTGTAAAACATTTGAATAAAAGTTAGTGGATACAAAACAATGTTCCACTAGATTTTTCGTAGGTTCCATCCTACTTAGGGTTCCATCCCTTTAACGGGCTCGAAGTGGATTCCATTCCACAAATAAAATGGATTTTAAGATGTCAGTGCTTTTCTAGGAGTTTTAACAAAATTCCTAACTAAATTACATATCTTGAAATCTTGAACTCTTGATAATCTTGATACTCATGAGTCTTGAATCTTGATATCTTCGATCTTGAGTTCATCGGTTATTGAATCTCTATACTGTACAGTCTTCATTCTTTGGTACCAATCTATATATCCTGCATATACATATATATCTAAACAATAATGTTAGTATTTATATTTTATAATCTTATTCTAAGGTTGTTGTCATCCAAAACAACTCCTCAGTGACTAACATTCCTGAAGTCTGACTTGTTCATCATGAAGTCCTCTGCGACTTTTTCTACTCCTTCCTTAATTTGTTCTATGTTTTGTTTAGGATTTTGATATGTTTTTGACTTGTTCATTAGTATGACCCACAGTTGCTGTAACGACCTGCAAAATTTAATAGCTTTAAAAGTATATTTAATTGGAAATTTGTGAAATTTTAAACAATAAAATTTGAAATTAAAAATTTATTATTTGGAATACGCCTATTTAATCATAGCAACTGGTAAATTTTCATCTGATAATATTGAAGTTTATTTTATTTTGTAATTTTATTTCAATTTAAATCAGTTAAAATTAATGATAATAAATTTATTTTAAAACCTGAATATTTTTCTATAGAAAATTTCTAAATCTTCTTCTGAGTGAGATGTCAACTTTCGTTTTTCAAAATTTGGACTTCTACTGCTCCATTTATCTTAATTCTGGCAAAATAGCAGCATTTCTGGTACTGATTATCGACTTTCGATCGGATGATCGTACCATTAGTATCTATATACCGTTTTAATCGCCACGCCGTGCTGATCTCTACGGTATATTTATTCCTGTAATTTGAGGTCCAGTACGCGACGAAAGCAATAAAACGGTGCGTCGTATCGGTACCATAAATTGTGACTTTTAACTTACTATCGTTTTCAAATTTGAAACTTGCGGTCCAGACAATTAATTGCTTTCAATTCTCAGCTCAATCAAGACTTATGACCGTTGTCATTCTTTCACTTTATATTTAGTCTACCGGCTACTTTATTTCTATTGTTTACTTTTATTTGCTTTTATTAATTTATAAATTCTCGTGCTACACCATTCCTATCTGTTGAAATTTGATTGGTTTGCTTTCTCATCTCTTGCTCTTTCAACTTGACTGTTACGAGTATAATAAAGTATATTGTATATCACGTTTAGATTCCTTTCCTTTGCCTACTGCTTCTTTTTCCCAAACGTTGCCTCTGTCCTTTCATTCCAGCATACATTTACACATAAGTTTATATAAATTTGATAAGATCTGCACTGTTCATTCTCTCCCCTCTTTCTTTTTCTTTGTTTTGTTTACAGAGGAACGTATCCTAATATCTGATTCTTGTATATGCTAAGCCTGCTCTTCCTCTTCCATTTAAAACCCAAATCCATTCCCTTCGCTCAGTCGCCTTCAATCACCCGAGTTGCAACCTTCCTACCACTGCCCAACCGAGAGCACCCATGCCTCGCCCAACCCACGTTCATCCGACCTGCATCCTTCTCCCACGCCGACTCCAGCAACAGCGACCTCCGCCTCCCCAAAGTCACTTCAAGTCTCCATCGCCGTGCCACTCCTCCGTTCATCGGCCTGCCTTCCACCTCCCTACTTCGCCATTGTTCCCAAACCTTGTCTTCTCGCAGCTTCTCCTATCTCTTGTAAGTGCCTAAAATATATTAATTTATATTTATATTTATTGGTAAAAGTTTATATATAAGTGTAAGTTGTTTAGGTATATTCATATAATTGTATACTATATATATAGATTCTTCATACTGATGGACAACCTACATGCCAGTTTTTTTAAATCCGAGTGTATATATGTTATAGTTGTTGAAAAAAAAATATATTAGTTTATATATATTTATTTATAAAGGTTTATATAAACTATGTTTTAAAAGAAATTGTTGTGAGGTATGAGATTAAGTTGAAGACTATATTTATATCTAAGTCTGAGTGCGCATCTATCTAGAATTTTGTATAATATATATACTATGTTTTATCTTTACTATTGCATATATTTTTAATGGCTGGAAGTATACCATTTTATATTATATTATACAAGTATAGTTGATTTTGGCAAATTCTTGTTCACTTGTATATATATGTTTATATTACCTGCTTCGTATTATTAAACAGATGGGTTTTAGTTCACAAATATGGGTATATATATATATTTAATTTTCAATTATAAAGAACGGTTGTGCATTTAATGAAATAGTGCTTACAGGATAAAGCTTTTAAAATTTGCTATAAGTATGTTGTCTGTCTGCATACATTGTAGTGTAGGCATTTATATATATATTTTATTTAGGATGGCTTATGAATAAAATTATATGTAGGTTGTATGCTTTGTCTCTAAGTTATAATATTTATACATATCATGTAGTTTTCCTATCACATGTGTTGTTGAAATGTATACATATATCTAAGTTGCATTCATATTTGCCTGTTTGCAAATTTTCAGGTCTGCATGATTTGGGTAGATGCATAACATTGTTGCACAGAGATATAACATGCAATTTATACATTTAATTGTAATTTTATATACAGATATATATATGCTGTCTGCATATATATATTTCCACATATATATTTGGTTACATATAGTATTGATTCTTGTGTATGTATATATATATTAGGAGATCATATTTGTTCTATTGGGTTTATTATAAATATATTTATATATATAAATTTTTATAGTGTTTTATATTGATTTGAAATTTTTAACTTATATTTTGTTTCTAGATAATTCTGATTCGTTTCCATCAATCTCTATCTTTCAACTTTGCCAGTCGAACCCACTTTCAGCTTACTTCACTTTGGGATATTTGTTTGGATTTGCTTGATTGTCTAGATTGTGACCCAATCCGTAGCTCAATTCTTTGCCAAATATATATAGCCTCGAAAGGTGAGCAAATCACTCACGGTTAACATTCTTATATTTATTAAATTTGATTTCAATTGAAATGACAATTGAAATATGCTGCTGTAGTTATTTAAATTGTTATATATGTTATTAACTGTAACTGTTCACCTGTGGGATATGACACCATATCCTGTTGTTTATATTAAATTGTTATTGCTGATATATATGCCTGTTACATTATTTTCATATCTGTTATCACTCTGCAAGTTCCCTGTTAGTATAGAAATCACTATGGGTTGAAATGATACATACCCGAACTGACTTTAGAATAGGAGAAAATCGTTATGGGTTGAAATGATAAACCCAAGCGATTTTCATTTGAATTGAAATTGGGATTACGGGTTGAAATGATATCTACCCGTATATATTTAGATTTCGGATTGAAATGATAAATATCCGTATCACTTAACCATATGATAGATATATATACAGACACCGTTGGTCCATATATATAAATATTTTAAAAATAAATTCTACGGATTTGGGAAGAAATATATGGTTTTAAATAAAAGTTGATTTTTAAATTATTGCATAAATAGTAATGATATATATAGATTAAATAATGATATTTAATTTAATTAAGATGGATTTAATACATATAATATGTTTAAGTATTTAGTTTATGTTTCAAAATAGATTTCAGTAATAATTTGAATAAGTTAAGGTTAGGAAGATAATTTGAAGTTAGTTGAAATTGATTCAATAAAGAATTTTATTTAATTAAACCGATTAGAAACTTATTGAAATTGAGATGTAAGATATGATTTATAACTTGGGTTTGATTTATAAGTAATTTAATGAATATTTCTTGTTTAAATAAAGTTTAAGAAAATATTTAGTAAAATGTGATTTAAGGCTAGTAAATGATATTGAATCTATTAAGTGAATATTCCCTGATTAAATAATAATGAAGTTAAATCAAGAGGTATATGAAACTGTTAAATCTAACTTTGAAAAGGTTGAATATTAAAGCTTTGAAATATATTGAAAAATAAATGGTATATTTAGAACTGAATTAAATTTGATGAATTGAGCTTTGAATAAATTTGAATCTGGAATTTGAAGTTGATTTGAATCGATTTGCGAGACTTGAGGAAATTTTAAGTACTTTACTTTTAAATCATTTAATATATATATACACTATTTTGGAAAATAGATATATTTGAAATGAAATGATATGTGGGTTTTGAAGTATAAATTAAATTAAAATGACCACGGTGTTATAATGTATATTTCCATCTTGTAGATAGTTCTGAAGATCCTTAGAGGATGGTTATCCCAAACATCCTTTAAGTTACTTGTATTTCAGTTGATATTTCACTTGAGTTGGATTTATTTATATAAGAATGTTAATCCTGACTCGAGTGTTTGTGTTTTGCTTTACGCTCGGGTCAGACCGAGTGATACAGCATTTGAGACTCATCCTTGGAGTTTGGAGCTTCCTTTGGAGATCCAACTATCGCCTCAGCTTTCAGCTCTTCTAGTTGATTTGTCCAGAGAAGTCATCTGTTGTACTGGAGACTTCACTACATTTGAGATATTCTGTTGTATTTTATTTCTAACTCTGATGTTTATATAGTAGCTTCATGAACTACTATTTTATCTATTCCGCTGCGTATTATTGTATTACTCTGTGTCTGTGATTCTGTGATTGATTTATTTACTGTATATTCTGAGTTTTGCCAAATTTAAATTAACAATCTGATATTTTGAATTATTCAAGTCAGACATGTGTGGATTTATTGTCGATTTGAATGGTCCAAAATAGCGGGTCGTTACAGTTAGTATCAGAGCCAGGTTCTAGGCAAAACTTAGCATATATAGTAAATTTATTTATAGAATCACTTTCGTTGAGTTTGAATCTCTTCCTTTGACTCGATTTCCTTTGAACTTTGGAACGTTCCTTGCGGTTCCAAAATTCATTCTTGTCTCTCCCGGTTTGTATTCTTTTGATTTGGAGTATCCCATAACTCCACTTCGAATGATCTCTATAAGAATAGGCGATCCCGCCAATCTTTGAATGATTGTAAAGGGGTGGAACTCCTTTACAATGAGCATTGATTCACCGGAGATTTATATATCCCTCGGTTTTGATGTTGCCATCTCTTGTTATGCCGAATTCTATCTCTGGCGATCGAATGTCGATTTGCCTTAGATTTCCGCATCGATTATGTTCTTGAAGTCACGGTTGACCCGGTTAAGGTCGCCCGCGATTTAATAAGTGTATCTGACTACTGTTTTGTAATTAATTACCTCATTTTTCGTTCGAACTTATCTTCGAATCAGAATCCTATTTGATTAGAGTCCCTCTAAGTTGAATTTCTATCTTTGTTTTGAAATCCATTCTTGAACCATTCTTTGAAAATCAGGCTTGTTTATATTTTAGAAATTGTTTTATATATCGAAATTATTATATTCTATATATAAAAGTGTAATGTTTTCGATAAAGATTATAAACCCTTTTAAAATAAGAATTTGAGGTTTCGAAAGGATTTGTAATTTTGAAAAAAAAACTATATAAGAAATTTGATTTATCTAAAAATGATTTATAACTGAAGGATTTTAAAATTTGAAATTCGAGAATTGAACTCCGGTATTTTGAAATTGGTTTTAAGATTTTGAAATATATTATAATAATATGATTTAAAAGTATTGTCCGAATAAGAAATGTTTCAAATGATTTTAATAAGTTTCGAATGATTTCAAAGAAATTTCAAAAGAAGTTTGAGAAAATAGAAGTCCAGAACCCACTTATGTCACTGGGAAATAATTTCGGTGATGAGTGCACGCATCATCGACATTGATTTTCGAGTTTCAGAGTGAGGGGTAGGCCACTTCAATAGCTTTTCTATGCGAGTGATTTTGCGAAACCAATTTTGATTTCAAATTCCGAAGTAAGATTTGATATTCAAAGTATATATGTATATATATTTGAAATGATTTGAAGTAAGCTGGTGTTCAGTCCTTGAGTTTCGGATTTGATATAACCCCATCTATTAAAATTGATTTACTGATTTGTTGATGATTTCCAACTCCTAAAATTTGAAAATGATTTCTTCAACTATTTTGAAGGTTCGAGCACTTCCAAATCAAGTTTAACTTTTCAAAGCTAAGAAATTTCGAAAAGTATAAAGTATATAAGTTTGGTATGTATGTTTAAAGTATGTAGTAATATGATTTAAATAAGCTGAAACTGTTTTGTTAAGTAAATGAATAAGGCTATTTTAAATTTCTCTAATATGAAATTTAGATTTGAAATGCTTTGAAAAGAATTTGGTCTTCAAAATATTTTGAATAAAAATTTAGTTTAAATGTTTTAACTTAGTAACATCTTTATGAAACTATATATTTAACAAGTTGGAATAAATATATAAGTGGTACGTATGCTGTTTTATTCGCATAATTAATTTGATCCAAGTTTGAGTACACAAGTTCGAGGTGGATTACACCATTTCGTGTTAGGATTTTTCATTCGATTCTTGATGGCGAATATTTGATATGGATTTTGGGCTTGATTCTAGAATCCTCTATCGTAGTATATGGCTATGCAAGGAGACTGATGGCTTCTAGTCGAGAAACCATATCAAAGTCCGCATTAGGGAAGTCGAATGGACAATACTAGTTCGAAAGCGAACTTGTGTGATCGAGCGAGCGATCAAATGTGATTCTGCGAAATGATGACGTATGTACATCTTATATTCTAATATCATTGATATATTTTGACGCTGAAATTGAAAGCTGTCGAGTTAGAATATCTTTTCTTACCAAAAGAAATTTCCAATTTAAATTACAAAGATATATAACCCATAAAAGCAAAGATATTCAACCCCATATGGCTCTTCATACAGCGAAATTTATTTTGTAAAATTTGATCCTTATATAAGATGGACCTTATGAAAATATAAGATGATTTTGAAAACATTTATGAATTAGTTGACTTAAATTATATTGATTTGGAAATTTGGATTTATTTTCTAAATCTATTATTTTGGAAACTTTGAAACTAAAGATATTTAATTTGAGAAGAAATAATTTGGTGAAATTATATATGATTTTGAAATTGAACTGATATTGAAACAAATTGAAATTTGAGAACCTTGTGCTACTAAATACTTGATTTGGGAGTTATCGAACTTATATAAAAATTTGGTTTGTATAAGTATGATGTTGATTCAAAAACTTTGGATTTGAAAAGGTACTCAATTTGAAAAGTGAAATCTTATATAATTGAAGTCTATATAAGTATGATTTGATATACTATTGATTTTGGAAAGTATTTGATTTGAAAATTTAATCTTATATATAATGGATAAGTACGATATTTGAAAGTGATTTGAAAGGTACTATATGATACATATTTTCGAAGTAAAGATATGGAAAGTGCCTTCTGCTTGATATCCGATTTGTGGCCACATCTTGGATTCATTCTATCGATATTATTCTCTCTGATTTTTGGTTTTCCGGATATGATACTCGAGTGTCCTTCGAATTCCATGGCGTTACCCATGGTCTTATTTTTCTCTCGTGACTGCATAGCGCAACTGCCTGGCTGAGTCTTGCCTAAGGGTACGGATTGTTTCCTGGGGGATACAGGCGTAACCATTGTGTATCCTGCAATCTGTGTAGGTCGCGAATAGTAGCGCAAATGCTTGGCTGAGTCTTGCCTGGGGGTACGGATTGTTTCCTGGGGGATCCAGGCGTAACCATTGTGTATCCTGCATTCTACTAGTCATCATGGCGTAACTCGCAGGGCTGAGAAAGCTTACAGATATGGATTGTTTCATGGGGGACCCAGGCGTAACCATTGTGTATCTGCGAACCATGGTTAGACAAAGGTTTTGTTTGTGTTTTTGATTGGATTGTACTTTCCATATCTGTTTTTAAAAGTTTTTCCAGTATTTTCACTGGGTGTTGAAACAGGTCTACTAAGTACCTGGAGAATTCTAGTTTTGCGCCTGATCAACGCACTACCAGAGTCTACAGGAACAAGGATAAACTTGTTGAAACATCGAGTTATAAAATTATTTTCGAAATGAAATTTGTTTCGTTATAAAAAAATATATTTTATTATAAAAGTATTTCCAACAAAGAAATTCTGCATTAATATTCGAAATTGAAATCCTTATGGTTTGAATTAATTATTCATGCCCGATACTATTCTTTTGAAACTACCTTATCTGCTCAGCTTTATCTATTCACCTATATTCTGTTTTTCCAAGTCCTCCTTCTTTTCCTTGTTGACTATATCCTTTTAAATATTGTTTATTTATATACCATATGGTTTAATAGAAATTTTTAGTGTTATAAATAGTTTAGGAGTCATTAATAAATTAAAACATATTTAAAGAAATAATTATTGATTTATTAATAATGTTGAAAGATATTTTAAGATAAATTAATAAATTTATGAATCATAGATTTAATGTTTTCTTTGTAAATATAACTAAGGATGTAAATAATTGTTTTTAAATAGTTTACATATTTATAAGGGAGTTATTTAAACATATAAATGGTATTTATAATGGAAGCAAGAAATTTTACAAATGGATTTTTGAAAGGTTTTAAAGTATATAAGATAATTGAATTGCAAATGAAGTTTTCAAATTTTAAGTAAAATTTATATAGTTCAAATTAATTGTTTAATATTGACTTTCAATCTATCTTTTCTGTCTGGTTGTTTCTATTCTTCTACCTCCTTCCTATTCGGGGACAAAAAGTTTTGAGTGGGGGAGAGTGTAACGACCTGCAAAATTTAATAGTTTTAAAAGTATATTTAATTGGAAATTTGTGAAATTTTAAACAATAAAATTTGAAATTAAAAATTTATTATTTGGAATACGCCTATTTAATCATAGCAACTGGTAAATTTTCATCTGATAATATTGAAGTTTATTTTATTTTGTAATTTTATTTCAATTTAAATCAGTTAAAATTAATGATAATAAATTTATTTTAAAACCTGAATATTTTTCTATAGAAAATTTCTAAATCTTCTTCTGAGTGAGATGTCAACTTTCGTTTTTCAAAATTTGGACTTCTACTGCTCCATTTATCTTAATTCTGGCAAAATAGCAGCATTTCTGGTACTGATTATCGACTTTCGATCGGATGATCGTACCACTAGTATCTATATACCATTTTGATCGTCACGCCGTGCTGATCTCTACGGTATATTTATTCCTGTATTTTGAGGTCCGGTACGCGACGAAAGCAATAAAACGGTGCGTCGTATCGGTACCATAAATTGTGACTTTTAACTTACTATCGTTTTCAAATTTGAAACTTGCGGTCCAGACAATTAATTGCTTTCAATTCTCAGCTCAATCAAGACTTGTGACCGTTGTCATTCTTTCACTTTATATTTAGTCTACCGGCTACTTTATTTCTATTGTTTACTTTTATTTGCTTTTATTAATTTATAAATTCTCGTGCTACACCATTCCTATCTGTTGAAATTTGATTGGTTTGCTTTCTCATCTCTTGCTCTTTCAACTTGACTGTTACGAGTATAATAAAGTATATTGTATATCACGTTTAGATTCCTTTCCTTTGCCTACTGCTTCCTTTCCCCAAACGTTGCCTCTGTCCTTTCATTCCAGCATACATTTACACATAAGTTTATATAAATTTGATAAGCTCTGCACTGTTCATTCTCTCCCCTCTTTCTTTTTCTTTGTTTTGTTTACAGAGGAACGTATCCTAATATCTGATTCTTGTATATGCTAAGCCTGCTCTTCCTCTTCCATTTAAAACCCAAATCCATTCCCTTCGCTCAGTCGCCTTCAATCACCCGAGTTGCAACCTTCCTACCACTGCCCAACCGAGAGCACCCATGCCTCGCCCAACCCACGTTCATCCGACCTGCATCCTTCTCCCACGCCGACTCCAGCAATAGCGACCTCCGCCTCCACAAAGTCACTTCCAGTCTCCATCGCCGTGCCACTCCTCCGTTCATCGGCCTGCCTTCCACCTCCCTACTTCGCCATTGTTCCCAAACCTTGTTTTCTCGCAGCTTCTCCTATCTCTTGTAAGTGCCTAAAATATATTAATTTATATTTATATTTATTGGTAAAAGTTTATATATAAGTTTAAGTTGTTTAGGTATATTCATATAATTGTATACTATATATATATATATATATATTCTTCATACTGATGGACAGCCTGCATGCCAGTTTTTTTAAACCCGAGTGTATATATGTTATAGTTGTTGAAAAAATATATATTAGTTTATATATATCTATTTATAAAGGTTTATATAAACTATGTTTTAAAAGAAATTGTTGTGAGGTATGAGATTAAGTTGAAGACTATATTTATATCTAAGTCTGAGTGCGCATCTATCTAGAATTTTGTATAATATATATACTATGTTTTATCTTTACTATTGCATATATTTTTAATGGCTGGAAGTATACCATTTTATATTATATTATACAAGTACAGTTGATTTTGGCAAATTCTTGTTCACTTGTATATATATGTTTATATTACCTGCTTCGTATTATTAAACAGATGGGTTTTAGTTCACAAATATGGGTATATATATATATATAATTTTCAATTATAAAGAACGGTTGTGCATTTAATGAAATAGTGCTTACATGATAAAGCTTTTAAAATTTGCTATAAGTATGTTGTCTGTCTGCATACATTGTAGTGTAGGCATTTATATATATATTTTATTTAGGATGGCTTATGAATAAAATTATATGTAGGTTGTATGCTTTGTCTCTAAGTTATAATATTTATACATATCATGTAGTTTTCCTATCACATGTGTTGTTGAAATGTATACATATATCTAAGTCGCATTCATATTTGCCTGTTTGCAAATTTTCAGGTCTGCATGATTTGGGTAGATGCATAACATTGTTGCACAAAGATATAACATGCAATTTATACATTTAATTGTAATTTTATATACAGATATATATATGCTGTCTGCATATATATATTTCCACATATATATTTGGTTACATATAGTATTGATTCTTGTGTAAGTATATATATATATTAGGAGATCATATTTGTTCTATTGGGTTTATTATAAATATATTTATATATATATAAATTTTTATAGTGTTTTATATTGATTTGAAATTTTTAACTTATATTTTGTTTCAAGATAATTCTGATTCATTTCCATCAATCTCTATCTTTCAACTTTGCCAGTCGAACCCACTTTCAGCTTACTTCGCTTTGGGATATTTGTTTGGATTTGCTTGATTGTCTAGATTGTGACCCAATCCGTAGCTCAATTCTTTGCCAAATATATATATCCTCGAAAGGTGAGCAAATCACTCACGTTTAACATTCTTATATTTATTAAATTTGATTTCAATTGAAACGACAATTGAAATATGCTGTTGTAGTTATTTAAATTGTTATATATGTTATTAACTATAACTGTTCACCTGTGGGATATGACACCATATCCTGTTGTTTATATTAAATTGTTATTGCTGATATATATTCCTATTACATTATTTTCATATCTGTTATCACTTTACAAGTTCCCTGTTAGTATAGAAATCACTATGGGTTGAAATGATACATACCCGAACGGACTTTAGAATAGGAGAAAATCGTTATGGGTTGAAATGATAAACCCAAGCGATTTTCATTTGAATTGAAATTGGGATTACGGGTTGAAATGATATCTACCCGTATATATTTAGATTTCGGATTGAAATGATAAATATCCGTATCACTTAACCATATGATAGATATATATACAGACACCGTTGGTCCATATATATAAATATTTTAAAAATAAATTCTACGGATTTGGGAAGAAATATATGGTTTTAAATAAAAGTTGATTTTTAAATTATTGCATAAATAGTAATGATATATATAGATTAAATAATGATATTTAATTTAATTAAGATGGATTTAATACATATAATATGTTTAAGTATTTAATTTATGTTTCAAAATAGATTTCAGTAATAATTTGAATAAGTTAAGGTTAGGAAGATAATTTGAAGTTAGTTGAAATTGATTCAATAAAGAATTTTATTTAATTAAACCGATTAGAAACTTATTGAAATTGAGATGTAAGATATGATTTATAACTTGGGTTTGATTTATAAGTAATTTAATGAATATTTCTTGTTTAAATAAAGTTTAAGAAAATATTTAGTAAAATGTGATTTAAGGCTAGTAAATGATATTGAATCTATTAAGTGAATATTCCCTGATTAAATAATAATGAAGTTAAATCAAGAGGTATATGAAACTGTTAAATCTAACTTTGAAAAGGTTGAATATTAAAGATTTGAAATATATTGAAAAATAAATGGTATATTTAGAACTGAATTAAATTTGATGAATTGAGCTTTGAATAAATTTGAATCTGGAATTTGAAGTTGATTTGAATCGATTTGCGAGACTTGAGGAAATTTTAAATACTTTACTTTTAAATCATTTAATATATATATATATATACTATTTTGGAAAATAGATATATTTGAAATGAAATGATATGTGGGTTTTGAAGTATAAATTAAATTAAAATGACCACAGTGTTATAATGTATATTTCCATCTTGTAGATAGTTCTGAAGATCCTTAGAGGATGGTTATCCCAAACATCCTTTAAGTTACTTGTATTTCAGTTGATATTTCACTTGAGTTGGATTTATTTATATAAGAATGTTAATCCTGACTCGAGTGTTTGTGTTTTGCTTTACGCTCGGGTCAGACCGAGTGATACAGCATTTGAGACTCATCCTTGGAGTTTGGAGCTTCCTTTGGAGATCCAACTATCGCCTCAGCTTTCAGCTCTTCTAGTTGATTTGTCCAGAGAAGTCATCTGTTGTACTGGAGACTTCACTACATTTGAGATATTCTGTTGTATTTTATTTCTAACTCTGCTGTTTATATAGTAGCTTCATGAACTACTATTTTATCTATTCCGCTGCGTATTATTGTATTACTCTGTGTCTGTGATTCTGTGATTGATTTATTTACTGTATATTCTGAGTTTTGCCAAATTTAAATTAACAATCTGATATTTTGAATTATTCAAGTCAGACATGTGTGGATTTATTGTCGATTTGAATGGTCCAAAATAGCGGGTCGTTACAGTTGCTTCACTATATTTGCTGTACTATGATTAGTTGGTCTGAGGTTCTATCATCTCATTGCTTTGGTCTTGGAGTCTTAGATGTTAGCCTTGCTTGAGTTTGATCTGATGTCTCCATGTATATACATATATGTATATATATGTGTGTGATTGTTATGGCTATGCTCTGTCCACCCGAGTGCTTGCATTCTGACTTTGCTTATATTTGGTGCACTTGTATTCTCTAGCCATAATGATTTTGTGATAGTTGCTTGTCGATTTCCTTGTTCATTTCCTTGTAATGTTTGCTGGGTTGATAAACTTGGTGCCTTTGTTATTGTAGTCTCTGTGAAAACTGCTGCCATTGTCTTGTTGAGTTGCGATGTTCATCTGCTTGTCCTTTTCAATTTAGCCAAGTTCACTTGCATTTATCTCTGTCCTTAATTCTGGTTGCATGTTGATTTGCTTCGAGTTAAATTGCTATTTACTATGTACATATATGTGTGTATCCTTGTGCCCTTCATGTTGATATCTTCCCTGGTTATCTTCCCTGTACTTGGCCCTGAATTCTGATTTTTCTTGAACATTTTGTATACTTTCATGTACATGTTGAAACTGAACTTGATTGCTAATCTTGTTATTCAAGTGCTTTCCTTGTGCCTTTGTACATTTTGTGGTCTGGTTCCATATGAACTGGTTAAATGTTATTGCTTTGCATTCATGTTAATCCATTTGGATCTGACATGTCTGAAGCTTTGCTTGTGTGGTTCCTGCTTTTGCTTTATCCTTTGTACATGTCTGGTGCTTTGGTCCATGGTTTGCTTGGACTGACCTTGGTTAGTTTTGGTTTGTGTTTGCATTGCACTTGAGTTGAATCCAGCCTTGGCTTGGGTTTGACCTTGTGCTCATCTGTCCTTGCAATTTTAACAAGCAAGTGTATATCGGTGTGCACGACCTTGTGGCATGTACAATGATACACTGTGCATGTCACAAGTTGTTCGCGTATTTTTGATTCTAGTTTGAAATAGAAAAATGATGATGAACAAACCCAATAACCGAGGCAAACAATATTTTCAAACACACACACTTCTTTGTGCACTGCAAAATATTTCTTTTTCAATTTTACTGTGTCGGTCTTTATTTTGCAGATAGTTCAGATGCTGGATACAGGCTGGAACAGAGTTGAAGATCAAATACGAGTGATGAGTGAATACATAGTGAGGTGAAATATGTATGTAAAAATGTATAGTGAAAATTGTGTTGTATTTGAAACTTGTATTTGGAATTATGTAAATATAGTGAGAGCTTAAATTTGTACTATTTGAATTTGTAATAAAATGTTTGTTTAAATAAAATATTTGTTCAAATAAGAATTCCGAGTTATTTATTTTATTCAACAAATATTTATTTAATTATATAGAAAAATAAAATAGTACAATAACAAATACATTTAAACGAATATATATATATATATGTTTATTATCATCAAACAAAAATCATACACTAGTATATTCTACAACATCCTCTTACTTTAATTCCACAACTAACTACAAGAAATTTCTATCAATTTATGATCCTCATCTATCAAACGTCCGAACAAACCATACATATCATAAAGTAATCATCCATCACATTCAAATAAAATTCATTTTAACACATCAAAATCACACAAAAGTATTCACATCATGCATGTGAATATATATTTTTATTTCAAAGAATAAATAACTTTTACTTAATAAATATTCAACACAAATACGTTTATATATGTGTAAATAAATATTCTACTCGATGTTCGACCGTTTTAATCTGTCACAACTCGCACCTCACATGTGAGTCATATTAAAAATGGATAAACAACCTAAGTCTCACTCTTCTAAGGCCAAATATATCTCTCTCTCCATATTATTCAAACCTAAGCTATTATACCAGCTTATAACATCCTGGCTTCGGTGACCGAAATATCAGAGGGAGTTTACCGTCCGATAGCTCGGATCATTGGACACAGAAGGAGTGATCTCTCGTATATACTACTTTGGTTAACATGGATATGTTTCAATACAAGAATACATTTGAAATACTACGTATCTCACCTCGACACAAGGCAATGTACACAAGTTCTAGAATTGAATAATATAGCACTAGAGACAAATAAAAATTTCCTAACTAACAATCGGAGTGAAAAAAATGAAACGATGAATTTTGCATCATAACCAAAAATTAAATGCATCATCTCATATATACAACTCATCACATAAATAAATCATATCGACCAACACAAAGTACAAGCAGAGTAAACACTCACCATCGTCATCTGCTCCAACTCCATATCGTAACCCACAGCGCATATACAATCATAATATTGACCTAGAAAACAACCTCAGTCTGACCTGAGGTTGTTAAACAAATAGTAAACCCTGAGTTAAGCTAGAAATCTAGCTGTGGGTGTAATAATGTTCAAAATTATAATATAATGAGTGTGATAGGTTTAAATATAACCCTAAATTCAAATCACTCAAGTTTATCAATATAATCAACGCATATAAATAATTTCCAATAAGCTTTGTACTTAAAAACCATTTGAAAATTGATTTCAAAATCCTTTTCTTTCAAATCATTTTTCAGAAACACTTCAAAATGAATTTCCAAATCACTTCCATAAAATCACTTTATTCACGAGAATTCCATAAATTCAAAAATCATATTCCAGAGGTCTACTTTACAAACGATGCCAAAATTAGGGCTGGCAATTAGAACTGAGAATCGCAAAACCAAACCGACTTGAAAAAACCCAAACCTAATGGGTCATGGATCGGATCTGGAAGATGAAAATACAATAAAGACCCGATCAAACCCAACTCGAACCGACTCGACCCGACCAAAAAATATTGAAATATATACATTTTTAGTGTTATCATCCAACCGGACTTGAACCGAAGCTCGGGTCGGGTCAGATCTAGGTTTTGAAATGTATAGTTTGGACCCGACAAGATCCTACTCGCCTAGAATCGAGACCCGTCGGGTCGGGTCCGGGTCCATCGGGTCGGGCCTAATTACCACCCCTAGTCAAAATATTAGTTTTATATTCAATAATTTATCAAAATATTTCTCAATTTGTATAAAACCAATCTTTGCAATATATTTCCCAAATCAATTTGAAAAGTCCAATTTATCTCAAAATATCCTTCCAAAGCATTGGTTAAAATAGTATTTCCCTTTCTTTATTTAAATTGTTGCTTTTCCATTTATCAAAACCAGTTCCAAAATTATTAATAGTTTCATCAAAACTAGATTTCAAAATACAATATAATTTTATCAATTCTAGTTTAAATAAATATCATCATAAGGTGAATGCTCGTCAAAATAGATCATAACAGAATATAAAAATCATAACATTATTCATCTGCAATCGACGCCCAAGGAAGAAACCTTATAGTCCAACCCCTACAATCCAAGCTCGGACATTAGCTTTGAACGATATCAAAAGCAATAGAATCCAAACGGATTATGAAACAAGTATCAATCCCTTTTAAAAATGTAGAATCATCAAAACCATTTTCCAATAGGAAAATACACAAATAGTAATTTTATTCTTTCAAATTGAAAATTTTCAATAGTAGAAATACTATCGAAATACCTCTGGTTTATTTTATACAAAATCGGCAAAATGACCTTTCGAATAATTCTCCAAAATTCCTTCTATTGAAAGCTTGTATATTTAAACTATTATCCATGGTTTAAATTCAAATTCAAATCATTTCTAAAATTAATCAACTTTATTTTATCAATAGCTTTCTACTTCAAATCCAAATAAAATATTCACATAAGACATTAAATTCAATTTTAACTGAAAACCGATTATTTTTCGAGTTGAAAATAATTTAAATTCAAATTTAAATTCTAGTGATGTCAAAATAGTTCAAATCATTTTATACGATAATATTTCTAGTAATATAATCTATCAAAAATTCTTTTCAACGAATTTCAATATAAAATCTTCCTTCTTTGTATAAATTCAAATAAATCAATTTTCAAAAATAGATTCGAATATATTTCAAAATAAAATTCCTTTTAAACAACATACTTGCTTTATATATTCATATTTTACTTTTCATTTTCTTCAAATTAATTATCACAATATTTATATATATTGTGTATTTCTTTTTTTCCAAACAATATAATATCTTTTTTTAAACAATTTAATATCTTTTTTTACTATAATTTAAATAATAAATTCTTTGCTATATCATTTAGCATCCAAATGCATACTTCCGGCCATACATGATTTAATTCAATCAATAACAGGCTATAAACATCCAATTCAAACAATATTCATTAATATTCTTTTCTAATATATAATTTAATAACTTAAACACAATCAATATAGGGTTATATCACTCAAACCCTATAATTTCAGCATACATGTAGTTTCCTTCTTTATACATACATTTTAAATCAAATAGAGGGAGATTCAACTCATAACAATAATTAAATATTCCAAATTTTCCTCTTTAATTTTTCAATTCAGCAAGGATATTGTCATCCAAATACATTGAAGTTTTAACTTATATTGAAATCAATATTTACTGATAATGAATCAAGCACAACAAGTTGCTAAGCCATCAACAATTAATACGAATTTAACTTAAATCAATTTGTATTCACTGTAACTAAAAAGAAATAAGTTATTCTCACTAATATCCATATAAAACTGTGAAATAATAATTATACCCAATATATAACTTAAATTAGATCAATATAATCACCGTATAATTGAAATTAGGTTGTTATACTCACTTTAATTAACACATACACCTTATATTTAATAATGGTTATTTAAATCATTCACCACTAAAATTTATATAATATATCCATATTTTTATTTAAACAACTCATCACTTAAATTCAAAATTCAATTCAAATTCTTTTTATTCCTCATTCTTAAAAATAATTAAAATTTCATTTATCAAATGTTTGCAACCCAAAACCCATCGAATATTAAACTTGTAGCTAAACAGTTAAATGAAACAATCAAGTATATGGAGGATTATAGTGTGATGTTTCTTGATATTTACCGGTAATGGATGAAAACAAGTTATGTGATAGGGTTATATTCATCTAGAATCATTTTATTGAAATGTAAACAAATTAAGGGAAGGGATTAGGATTACACTCATCTATTTGATTGTCAATTTCCATTCATAAATTGTCGTCGTCATCTCCATCACAGTCAAAGCACGGCAACAATCATCGATGCACACACGAACCCGCATCTGAGGTTGAGCACACCTCAATCCTGTCATCATCGACCTTCCTCATTCATTGCCTTGGTCGCAAGCTTCAACGCCTCCTTCATTCGTTACCTCGCCCTACCTCTCACGTCGAGCCAAGCTCTTGTATGACGTCATGCCACCTCCTTGCTTCGCAAACCAGCCACAGCGTGTTCGTCGTTCTTTTTTCTTTTTGTTATTTTTGATTTCTAAGAGAAAGGGGCTTAGGGCTTTATATTAGGAATAGAATAAGGGCGAGAAGGGTGGGGTGAATGTGATAAGGAAAGGGTGGTCCAACAAGAAGAAAGAAAGATTCTTATTTTTCTTTTAAATATAAACAACACCACTAACCGCTTATTACTCGAACCGTCTATTAATCAATATTTTGTACACGATTGAAGATCCATACGAGACGTTTTACTCAAATTCTATTTTATTTTTAAAATGATTTTTTTGTTAAAATATTATTTTCAATTTTCAACAATTATAAAATAACTGTTTTATTTTAAAATTAAATTTCAAACTTCCACAAATATAATTTATTTAGCCAAAATAAATTTTCAAACAACTTTTGGATCTTTGAAAACACAATTTCAAATTTGAATTTTGCATCAATATCCTTCCTTTATTATTAAATTAATCCAAAAATACAGTTTATAAAATTAAATATAATAAGATATCCAAAATAACCTTTTAACCTTATTTACCCATATTAGATACTTTTTCTACTTTTAAACTCAAATTAAGTCTCGATTCCAAATTTTATATTCAAATATCCAATTAAATTCTCAAAATCCTATTTTATATATTTATTTTATTTTAACTTCGGAACGGGATGTTACAGCGATGGGAGATTGAATGCTAGATTGGTAGCTAAGGGTTTGTACAATGGAAGGGAAAGGAGCATGATGAGATTGATGCGTCGGTATTGCATCATACTTCAATCCAGATCTTATTGGCTATAGTTGCCACTCAAGATTTGCAGTTGGAGTAACTGGATGTGAAAATCGCTTTCTTGCATGGAGACATGGATGAAGTCATCTACAGGGAGCAACCAGAAGGGTTTGTTGTAGACATGAAGTCAAATTTGGTGCAAATTGAAGAAGTCATTGTATGGTTTGAAACGGTCGCCTAGGCAATGATAGAAGAGATTTCATCATTTTATGCTTGTTATTGGTTTTAATAGAAGCATCAAGGATGCTTGGGTTTATTTCAAGCGATTGGAAAATGGTTATTAGGTTCACTTACTCTTGTACGTGGATGATATGCTTAGAGCTTCAAAAGATAAGGATGAAATTAACAAGTTGAAATCTCGCTTAAAATCGAAATTTGATATGAAAGGTTTGATGCAAGGAAAATTTTAGACGTGAAAGCTAATAGGGATCAAACAAGATGTGAGTTGAAGTTAACTCAAATGACATATGTTGAGAAGGTAATTTCTTGATTTAGCATGGACAATGCAAAGGTAGTTAGCACACCATTACATTTGCATGTGAAGCTTTCATCAAAGGATTCACCGATTTTGTAAGAGGGCAAGGCCTAAATGTCAAGAGTATCGTATGTAAATGTGGTTGGTAGTTTAATGTATGTCACGGTCTACAAGGCCCGATCTTGCAAATGTCATCATGGTGGTTATTCGATATATGGCTAACCTTGGTAAATCACATTGAGAAGCCATGAAAGTTATTTCAAGATATCTTAAGGGGACTTCTAGTCATGGTCTTGTGTTTAGTGATAGTGTTGGTATTTATTGCAAGTTGGTTGGCTATTGTAATTAATACTACGCTGAGAATAGAGATTGGAGAAAATCAACTTCCAAGTATGTATTTACTTTTGGTGGCATAGTCATTAGTTGGAGATCTAGATTGGAAACCATTGTTGCTTTATCGACCACGATGGTGGAGTTGATTGAAACGATTGAAGACGCAAATTAGACACTTTATTTGCTGAGGTTAGTGTTGGGGAAAAATTCCTTCAGATGATCAGTCTAAGGGAATAAAAACCCAACGCAGCGGAAAACAACTGGATCGTGATTGTAGTTAGACGGAACAAACAAAAGATGAACACCAGAACAGATAGTTATAGATCAATGCAATGTAGAAAAATAAATAACACCAATATTTATAGTGGTTCCACTACCGCGAGGCAGTGTACGTCCACTTGGGGAGAGAAGATCTTATTAATCACTGAAAGATTAATTACAAGACTGATTCACTTTTGGAAGCTATACATAAGAAGAATTTACAATACAGACAAAATTATGTAGAGTTTCAGCTCTCTAGGATGGCTCTAAAATTGGCTGAAATTAGCTCTCAATTTTGGCTACCATTGTTGTCCAGAAGCTCCTCCATTTATAGAGTGAAGAAATGAGGAGGGGTAGCCGCTATATAGCAGCCCTGGGGTTTGGTTTGGCATGCATCTGGTTTGGTTCGGCAAAACGCCGAGCGAAAAACTTGGACCGACAGGCAAATCACAATTTTGGACCGGCATGCTCCAAATTGCCAAACGAAAAGCTTGTTCGGCAAATTACCGAACGAAATATTTCGTTTGGCAATTTTTCTTTGCCGCTCAAAGCTTCCTAGCCGAACGAAATCATCTCTACTCCAGATTTTACCATTCCAAAATCCTCATTCCTCTTTGCCGAACGAGCTTCAACCACCGCTCCAGATCTGGATGTACATCTTCTCCTCCACCGAACCAAAATCTCCCATTGCCGATTCCTTTTCCACGACTCTCTCTTCTTCTTCTTCATGCTTTGATTTTTAGGGCTTCTTCCTCCCCCCATGGAATTAGGTAACGTATCTAACAATCTCCACCTTGTTACCTTATTCCATAGAAACCATCCAACTTCATCTACACCTTTATGCATCAAGGAATGGATACTTACCCAATGAGCTTCGGCATTGCCATCACCCATTACACTCTGTCAACGAACTCCGACAAGGCCACCGCCCGTCAACAAAGTGTTCGAAGTACCCAGTCCGTGAAGAACCTATCAATCTCTACCATGAAAACAAACGTCTCCATGAACCATCTCAACTCTCCCCCCGTGCCACCCTGTGGCACCTAGCACTTCATTAAGCGAATCAAGTCCAAGAAATGCTCGAACTTAGCGACAGGCAAAGACTTGGTAAACATGTCTACTGCGTTCTCCTTTGTGTGAACTTTCTAAAGACAAACTAGCTTCTCTTCACTCATCGAGACAAGGAACGACTCTCTCACCTCAATATGCTTCATCCTCGAGCTAAACGCCAAATTTTCAGCTAAGTGAATTGCACTCTGACTATCACATTACACATTCACTCCTACGTATTCGAAGCCCAAATCACACAACAATCACCTCAAATAAAGCGCCTCCTTAGCTGCTTCAACCGCAGCTATGATCTCTGTCTCTTTAGTAGACAAAGCCACAATCGTCTGCAACCTTGCTCTCCAACTGATCGTTGTCCCACCAATGGTGTACACGTATCCAGAGGTTGACTTCCTTCGATCTCTATCACCGACATAGTCGGAATCACAAAATCCAACCAAGCTGAAATCTCTTCCTCTTCCGCCAAAGACAAGTCCATGGTTTGGAGTTCCTCTAAGGTATCTGAAGATACACTTCACTGCTTCCCAATGGGTCTTCCCTGGATTTGCCATGAATCTACTCACCAATCCAACAGTCTGTGCAATGTCAGGCAAAGTGCAGACCATGGCATACATCAAGCTGCCAACTGCACTTGCATATGAGACCTTCATCATATAAGCCTTGTCCTTTTCCGAGATCGGAGAACCTTTACTAGAAAGCTGTATTTGCAAAGGCATGGGTGTGCTGATTGCCTTTGCCCCTTCCATGCTAAACCGAGCAAGCACCTTTCGAATGTACTCCTTTTGAGTGAGGCTCAAAAGTCCTAGCTTTCTATCCCTTTGGATTTCCATACCCAAAATTTTCTTTGCTTCTCCAAGGTCCTTCATTTCGAATTCCGCTTTTTGCTTTAGCTTCAAACTATCGATTTCAGCCTTATCCTTGGAAGCAATCAACATATTATCCAAGTACAAGAGTAGGTACACCCATCCACCATTCTTTAAATGCTTGAAGTACACATAAGCGTCTTTGATGCTACGATCAAAACCAAGTGAAAGCATAAAAGAGTCAAACCTCTTGTACCATTTTCTAGGCGACTGCTTAAGTCCATACAATGACTTCTTCTATTTGCAAACCCAATTTTCTTTCCCATCTACAACAAATCCTTCTGGCTGCTTCATGTAGATGGTCTCATCCAAGTCTCCTTGCAAGAAAGCAATTTTCATGTCCAGTTGCTTCAGCTCCAAGTCATGAGCTGCGGCGATAGCGAGCAAAATGTGGATGGACGTATGCCTCACTACTGGAGAGAATATCTCATCATACTCCAATCTCTTTCTTTGTGAAAACCCATTATCAACTAATCTAGCCTTGTATCTTCCATCATCCTTCACCTTGAACACCCATTTGCAACCTATGGCTCGGTTTCCTTGAGGAGGTGGTACCAAATCCCAAGTCTTGTTCTTTTTCAATGACACTAACTCCTCTTCCATAGCGCACATCCATTTCGAACTGTCACATGACTTCAAAGCTTCATCAAGATCAAGCGGCTCCTCAAGAACCACATGTAGGGCATAGTCAAACCGATCACCAAGACTAAGGTCCGCAAACTGTCAATCACCATACGTTTCGGGCGGCCTAATAGTCCTATGACTGACCC
The DNA here is from genome assembly GCA_030737815.1 of Allium fistulosum. Lineage (NCBI taxonomy): Eukaryota > Viridiplantae > Streptophyta > Magnoliopsida > Asparagales > Amaryllidaceae > Allium > Allium fistulosum. The sequence continues at coordinate 96,414,165 of CM060905.1, forward strand.
GGGTAGGTACTGCTTCGCCTAAACTCCTTTCAGCTCCACCTTGAACTGAACTTCCTCTAGATTCATGTACATCACCAGCACTACTAGAAGGTATCTGTGGACTATCCAGTGATGTTTCATCAACTGCGTTTTCCTCGACAGCGTCAACAACAACTCTACTATTTGGCCGGAACACGGGAACTTCTTCCATCTCCTCAGGCCTATCAGAATCTTCTGATGTGGTAGGTAGCTTCTCCTTCGGATTGAACATAGCAGACTCATCAAAAGTAACATGTCTGGAATGAAAAATCTTCCGATCAACAGGGTTCCAAATCCGATACCCTTTGATACCATCGGTGTATCCCATTAGTATGCCCTTGTATGATCTAGCCCCCAACTTATCATCACCTGTATGGTGAACGTATATAGGACAACCAAAAATTCGGAAGTAACCAAGATACACTGCTTTACCTATCCACTTCTCCTTTGGAATCTTTCCATCTATGGCTGAGCACGGAATTCGATTTATGATATGCACCGCAGTTGATAACGCCTCTGCCCAAAAGCCTCTAGACAAGCCCACCATCAATCTCAAGCAACGAGCCTTCTCCAGTAGAGTCCTGTTCATCCTTTCTGCAACCCCATTGGATTATGGATCTCCGGGTGTAGTGATATGTCTCTGAATGCCATGCTATCTACAGAAATCGAGGAACTCCCTAGAGACAAATTCACCGCCATTATCAGATCTCAACACCTTCAACCTAGAACCAGATTGGTTCTTAACAAGTGCTTTCCAGTCTTTTAACTTCTCAAAACTCTCTGATTTGGCCTTCATCACATATACCCATACTTTTCGAGAAAAGTCATCAATGAAAGAGATAAAATACTTTACTCCTTTAAGAGAAAGATTAGCAACCGATCCCCAAACATCTGTATGCACGTACTCAAGTACTCGCCTCGATCTATGGAGTCCAACTCCAAAAGATACTTTAGTTTGCTTGCTTAACACACACTCCTGGCAAAAGTCCATCTTGTCGAAGTTTTCTCCTTTGATCATCTTCTGTCTCCGAAGCAACTCTAAGCTCTTCTCTGAAATATGACCCAACCTGAGATGCCAAAGCTTTGTGGCATCCAATGCACGAGAACTATCTACTCCAACACACGAATCTCCAAGAACTGTGGCTCCTTTCAGTAAATACAGATTTCGGAACACATCACCTTTCATAAGAACTAGTGCACCTCTCGAAACCTTCAGACTATACTTCTCGATAGTTACCTTGCATCCCAAAGATGCCAATTGTCCTAAAGAAATTAAGGACTTCCAAAGACCTGGAACATACCAGACACCTATCAAAGTGCGTATCACTCCATCAAACATCCTAATCCTCACTGTACCCTCACCCATTGCTCTACAGCTAGCATCATTGCCCATAAGAATAGAGCTACCCTCTCGTCCAACGAAAGAACTGAAGTAATCCTTATTATGTGTCATATGGAAAGACGCCCCCGAGTCCAATACTCAATGGTCTAAGACATCCGATATTGCTGTAGACAACACATCGTCAGATATAGACTTCTCTACCGTAAATGATGAAGATCCGTCACAATCCTTTTTCCAATAACCAGGTTTCTTGCAGATAAAGCACTTTCCGTCCTTAGATTTCCTCTCTTGCCATTACCGGGCTTCCTGGACTTGGAACGCCCTCTAGAGTGCCAATTCTTCTTATCTTCTCTACCTCTTTCAACAAACAGGTCGTGACTATTACTTCCACCTCTACTTCCTTCACTTATCTCCGTCATTTGATCTCTCAAGCCCTCGGATAGAAGGCCTGACTTCACATCTTCCACTGTCAATGTGTCTCTAGCGAAGGTAAGGCTGTTTGCAAAACCTGTGTATCGTTACGGAAGAGAACACAAAAGAATCATTGTCATTTTCTCCTCATCCATCTTTAAGTCAACAGTCTTCATCTTCATCACGAGATCATCAGAGAAATTAAGATGTTCCTTCACTGAAGTACCATCTCTCATCCGCATGGTGAAAAATGTCTTCAGCAATATCAGACGTTTAGTCAGAGATTTCTTAAAGTATAGATTTTCTAGCTTGGTCCAAATGCCCCTAGCAGTGGTCTCACTGCTAATCTCTGAGATGACATTCTCTCCCATCGCTAGCTGTATAGTAGTAAATGCCCATTTCTCTATCTCCTTCCTTTCCGCGACTGAGATGTCAGCCTTCAACTCCTCTGGGGCAAATACTACTGGATGGACTTCATTCCTCAATAGAACAGCCTTCATTCTCCATTGCCACTTCTCGAAGTCTTTATCCCATTCCATTTCTCAATTACCAACTGTGATCCTGACGCGATATACAACCCTCTAGTATAGGGTCTTGTAACAACTGGAGTCCCTTCATCTCCTGCCATAGCGTCTAACACTCCTCAATCAACCTTGCAGCTCTGGTACTAGACTGTTGGGGAAAAATCCCTTCAGATGATCGGTCTAAGGAAATAAAACCCAACGCAGCGGAAAACAACTGGATCGTGATTGTAGTGAGACGACACAAACAAAAGATGAACACCAGAACAGACAGTCACAGATCAATGCAATGTAGAAAAATAAATAACACCAGTATTTATAGTGGTTCCACTACCGCGAGGCAGTGTACGTCCACTTGGGGAGAGGAGATCTTATTAATCACTGAAAGATTAGAGTTAGAAGATTGATTTACTTTTGGAGGCTATACATAAGAAGAATTTACGATATAGACAAAATTTTGCAGAGTTTCAGCTCTTTAGGATGGCTCTGAAATTGGCTGAAATTAGCTCTCAATTTTGGCTACCATTGTTGTCCAGAAGCTCCTCCATTTATAGAGTGAAGAAATGAGGAGGGGTAGCCGCTATATAGTAGCCCTAGGGTTTGGTTCGGAATGCATCTGGTTTGGTTTGGCAAAGCGCCGAGCGAAAAACTTGGACCGGCAGGCAAATCACAATTTTGGACCGGCATGCTCCAAATTGCCGAACGAAAAGCTTTGTTCGACAAATTACCGAATGAAATATTTCGTTCGATAATTTTTCTTTGCCGCTCAAAGCTTCCAAGCCGAACGAAATCATCTCTACTCCAGATTTTACCGTTCCAAAGTCCTCATTCCTCTTTGCCGAACGAGCTTCAACCACCGCTCCAGATCTGGACGTACCTACTCCTCCACCGAACCAAAATCTTCCATTGCCGATTCCTTTTCCGTGACTCTCTCTCTTCTTCTTCTTCATGCTTTAATTTTTAGGGCTTCTTCCTCCTTCCATGGAATTAGGTGACATATCTAATAGTTAGTGTGTGACTTGTGATTTATGCATGATAGTGTTGATGTGCATTTTGATAGTCAAAGTGTTATTCATGTAGCAAAAAACTTGGCGTTTAGCTCTCGGACGAAGCACATTGAGGTGAGAGAGTCTTTTCTAGTTGCCATGGATGAGGATAAACTTGTTTCTCTTTAAAAGCAAACATAAAAGATAAAGCGGCGAATATCTTGACGAAGGCATCGCCAGTTGAGAAATTTGATCATTGCTCGAACCTAGTTTTCTTGATGAAGTTCTAGGTTCCACTTGGTGGCATGGTTTGGGAAGTAGATGCTTATATGTGATGAAGAGTAGATGTGAGATGATGACTGTCTTTTGGTGAAACGTTTATTAGATGAAGGTGGAGATTGATATGATGACATTGTGTCATTTAGTGTATCGAGTTGAGATGGAGGTTGGATATAGTATCAAGGTAGAGTGTTGAATTTAGCAAAATTATATATGTGAAAATGTAGAGGATAAATAAGCTTTCGAACAGTTCATGATTTGAAGCTCATGTGAAAGAGTTATCGTGGTTTGAAGGAAAAAGAAGTTTCAAATAGTCTAAAATTTTTGCTACAGAAAAACAGTCGACCGGTTGGCCTCAAATAATCGACTATTTGGCTGTAGCAAACCCTGACACCCTGTTTAATTTCTCGAGAGTTTGGTGGCTTAATTAAATCGACTGTTTGGAAGGTAAATAGTTGATGAATTAAAAAGTCAATCGACTGTTTAACTGATAGTGAAATTTGGCTTGGAGGGGTCAGTCGACCGTTTTCTTTTGCCAGTCAACCGATCAGTTGCCATGGGGATTTTTTGAATCAAATTTAAAGCGACGTTTCCAAGAGTATTTTAGTCATTTTCAAATGTAATTCTCCTATATATAAAAGAGAAGCCGTGAACATAATTTAAGCATCAATTGGAGGTTAGGATTTGTGTTGTTGCTCTAAGGTTTCCACCATTACTATTTTTTATCTCTTATCTCCACAAAATCAATTTTCTTGAAGAAAACTATTATAACCAATCTTATTCTTTTCCATATTAATAAAATCTCTCTCCAAAGTAGATATACACTAATACGACATTAGTGGAACCACTATAAATGTCGGTGTCATTTATTTTTTGCTATTTTTTATTATTCCCTCTATATTGTTGTGATTGTTCTGTGTTGGATTGAGAAATTGTCTTATTGATTGTTTTGCATCACCTTCCCGATCCGTTTGAAGTTTATGCTGACTTTGGCGTTAATTTTTGTTTGGACGAAAATAGTTAAGGCGCTAAGGAAAGTTTGCAAAAACAATGATAAAGGATGTAGACAAGTACCCTACATTATCAAATTTTAAACAATTTAAACTGATTTTGAAACCAAATTGCATACAATAATTAACCTGTAGCAAGTCTGATCATTAGTTTAGAAAACAAAGTACATATAAGCAGATAATAAGTAATATAATTTGATAAACTTCGGAGTAAAATGTAAAAACTAATATTCAACAACTAAAAATTTATTAAAAATGAACGACACATGCTGGGTTATTCAACCTTTTAGGATGCACCGTTTGGAGAAAAATGTATTATTTTCTAATGAAAATGGAAATTTCTCCATGCTGAGAAAAGAAACCAAATCCGATAGTTCTTGTCTTTTAAATGCGAACGCTTTACTATTATCCGAGGACAACTTCAACTTCTCCCAAGAAATTAGAATTGTTCCCATGAAAGTTGAATGCATGTTCTGAAATATTATTTTATCTGTTTCTTTATTTCTTCTATTATCATTTGTGTGATTACCCAGTGATATTATTGTTTAGGCGAAAATGATTAACGGTCAAAGATATTACATATACATGTGGACAGGGCCGGTCCTAGGGGTTTTGGTACCTAAAACGAATTGCAAAACCTAGGCTTTAATACAGAACTAATACTATTGTTATTAATTAAATCATGAAAATAATTTATATTGTTTATAAATGATGAGAAGAGGAAAAATAATAACTTCATTCATAATTGTATAATGATCTGTAATGCACCAATGATTACAATTTTTTTAATAGTATGAATTGAATCTTGCTTAAACATAAGATGAATTAAGAAAATCATTCCATCTGATTGGTTTAGGCTTCAGCATAATTAACAAAACTGGTTCAACTTAATTAAGAAAGAATAGGATCATTCTTGATTTGGTTAAATAGATTTAGTATCAAACTTCATTGTATCTTGAAGCAAACTAAGTTCGTTACCATTTCCATTGTGGATTGTTAAATCCATCACTCAAAGAGTTTCATGTTTCACACCGAACATATACAAAATTCCACATATTTATAGTATAGTAGAAAAATGATAAAGTAGGTTATTCCACTAAGGAAAAGAACAATCCAAATATTTTACATAAAACTGAAGGCTATATAATATTTCAGATTAATTTTAGTTCAAACTTATTTTATTGAATCAAGATTAAAAAAACAAGTTTTGTTCCCAATTTCTATTCTAATCCAGGCTTCAGCCTTCACTTTCAGATCAGCTGAACACACAGAATTCACATAATCATATCTCGAAAGCAGTACCTTGATTTGGAGGAGATGATGCCATCACCGAGGAGAGGCATCGTTCGCTGGTGCTACGTGGCTTCGCCTCCGCGCTGGTGGTCCGCAGTTTTGGTGCTCCGCTAGTGTCACTGCTGCTCCACGGCTTGGCCTTCGCACTATTCAATTTTTATTTATCATGGTTCGCAACTTGAAGACTGGGCCTTAATTTTTTTTTTGGCCCTAAGCGGCTGCTTTAGCCGCTTTACCAAAGGGCCGGGCATGCATGTGGAAACAAGGTAATATGCACAACTTAGATTTAAATACAGTGATGGGATACTTACCTAATTTTTAAGAAAATAATTAAAATTGGCAAAAGTTAAATGCCATTTATAATTAAAATTTGTCAAAGCTCTAATTAGTTATTCCTTGTATCACTGTTAAGAATGGTAGCTGGTGTACTTCAAGATAAGGTACGACGTCTAATGAATTTCATTGAAATGGACATACAAAGAAGGGTAGGTGATAAATATGTCGTGTCTAAAACATGACACTAAGTTAATTGTCGTGTGTGTATATATGTATTAACTTTGTGTATAGTTTATTCAGGGGCTTTGCACTGAAGGTTCAAATTTTCTAATGTTGTTACAAGTAAAGTCCATGTGGCAATTAATATGTAAATTAGGTCTTCGATTTTTTTAGATCAGAAAACGCAAACTAGTTTGCGCTTTTCTGATAGAAAGCGTTGCGCTTTTCAAAAATTTAAGATAGTGTTTGGTTTGTTGTTTTTAGTTTTGGGTTTTCGTCCATACAAAAATGCACATGACGCATGTATATTGCCGAAAATGACCAATTTAGAAAACGAAGTTAACATACAAAATAGAAAACAACTTTTTTTTATTTTCCGTGTTTTGGGAAATAACACAAGCACGTGAAATAATCCATTCTTCCGTCGTCCCTCTATCCCCATCGTCATCACATCCGTCTTTCTTTCATCCCTCGTCGTCCCTCCATTCTTCGCATATTTGACATACATATTGAAAACCGAAAACAAAAAATTCGTTTTAAACCAAACACTACCAAAAAATTTCAAAATTTTCAAAAACATTTTGAAATCAAAAAGCGCAAACTAGCTTCGATTTCCTGATAGAAAGCGCAAGTTAACTTGCGCTTTTCAAAATTTTCAAAATTTCCAAAAAAATTTAAAAATCAAAAAACGCAAACTAGTTTGAGCATTTCAAAATTTCAAAGAAAATTTCAAAATCAGAAAAGTGGAACCTTACATTTTTGTCAGAAAAGTGCAAGACATCTTGCATTTTCTAATTTTTAAAAATATGGACCAAAATTTTATATTCATTTCGGTAGAGATTTGTCTTATAACAACCTCAAAAACAGAGGTCCGTGGCTCTTTTCTTGATTTATTTAAGCAGAGATGGAGAATACCTTTGTGAGGAAAAAAAGCTCAAAAATGTTTACCTGCTTAGATAATCTAATAGCATGAAGACAATTAACTTACCTGTTGTGTTTTCTTCTAAAAGAAGGCGAATCCAAAACCATTGACTTAACTCATAATAAAATTTAGTTATATGCTTGAACTTGATATTATTCGGTAGGAGGTATCTTTATTATATAGAGATATTATACCTTTTTCATATATTTTTAAACAAGCGTCTAAACTCTAAAGTTCTATTAGTTCAGATGAAAAGTACAATGTGTAAATGGTCTAAACGTTAGGCAGAAGGCCAATGATTTAAAAGAATAAAAGTAGTTGTTGACGTTTTAAGCTAATATAAACACATATGTTAAAAGTAAGACTAAGTTTATATCAATATAATACAAATTGACTGGAACAACTCTGTACACTATGCCGCACTGTAAACATGGAATGAGTAGGATAAGAAATGTTATTCTAAGAAACTATCTTATAACATAACAGTCAAGCCCGGCCCTTTGGTAAAGCGGCTAAAGCAGCCGCTTAGGGCCAAAAAAAAATTAAGGCACCAGTCTTCAAGTTGCGAACCATGATAAATAAAAATTGAATAGTGCGGAGGCGAAGCCGTGGAGCAGCAGTGACACTAGCGAAGCACCAAAACCGCGGACCACCAGCGCGGAGGCGAAGCCACGTAGCACCAGCGAACGACGCCTCTCCTCGGTGATGGCATCATCTCCTCCAAATCAAGGTACTGCTTTCGAGATATGATTATATGAATTTTGTGTGTTCAGCTAATCTGAAAGTGAAGGCTGAAGCCTGGATTAGAATAGAAATTGGGAACAAAACTTGTTTTTTTAATCTTGATTCAATAAAATAAGTTTGAACTAAAATTAATCTGAAATATTATATAGCCTTCAGTTTTATGTAAAATATTTGGATTGTTCTTTTCCTTAGTGGAATAACCCACTTTATCATTTTTCTACTATACTATAAATATGTGGAATTTTGTATATGTTCGGTGTGAAACATGAAACTCTTTGAGTGATGGATTTAACAATTCACAATGGAAATGGTAATGAACTTAATTTGCTTGAAGATACAATGAAGTTTGATACTAAATCTATTTAACCAAATCAAGAATGATCCTATGCTTTTCTTAATTAAGTTGAACCTGTTTTGTTAATTATGCTGAAGCCTGAACCAATCAGATGGAATGATTTTCTTAATTCGTCTTATGTTTAAGCAAGATTCAATTCATACTATTAAAAAAATTTGTAATCGTTGGTGCATTACAGATCATTATACAATTATGAATGAAGTTATTTTTTTCCTCTTCTCGTCATTTATAAACAATATAAATTATTTTCATGATTTAATTAATAACACGTAGATATGTATGTGTGTATGTATGATACATACATAGAATGCATATATACTCTCTAATAGTATTATATATATATATATTATTATTTTTAGGAAAATAACATGAAGAACAAAATTCATTAATTTTTTAGCTTCATTTACACCTCTTAATGTATTAGTGAAAAGGTCAAGCTTTTCTACTAAATATAGCTAAAAGACAAAAATTCGGTGAGAATGACAATACTACCATGTAGTTGCAGTTTTGTATTTAATAAATTAAAAGATGGATACAATATTTATATTTCAATTTATCATGTAATATTTGATCTTGGTGACATTTTATTTTCAAATGATAGGACCAGTAGAATTTTGTACTTGATAGTTTTCTTTTTGCATGGTGTTTTAATATAATGATACCATAAAGTATCATTTTTACATTGTGCCCTTATGATTAAATTTTGAAGAGGCTGTCCTAAAGGCCAGTTTTTTTTGAAAGTTTGTCCTTTAGGCTCCGCTTGAGAGTTTTGTAGTAGCGGTTATGAGAAGTTTCGAAAGTACCGGTTCTGACCATCAATGATCAGAGCGGTTTTGATTGGTTTACACGAATTATTGTTATAGCCGATCAATACAAACTTGAGAGTTTAACATACAGCGGTTGTAAGAGTTTTATACTCAAATAATATTACATATATATTTTTATATTTATTCTCTATTTTTATAAAGATTAATTTTTCAATATGATTAATAGGGGTATAATAGAAGAAATAATTATAACACCTCAAAACACCCCAATTTGTTGGGTTGAAATTTCCTTTAAAATTACACTGAATCGATTTTCATTGGTTTTATAACCAACAATAAACGATGTGAAAAAAAACTTACAAGCAAGTATTATCACAATACCTGAAATACAGAGTCGTACAAAACCAGTCAAAACCGGTAGAAAAAAACTTCCAAGCGAGCCTTAGACAAAACTCTCTCTTACAGAAATAGACTTAGTTTTCACTAAGTCATGATTTTCACTTGCGTAAATGTAACTTTTTTTCTAAAAAAAAAATCCATTCTTGCGCATATTTGGATTGTGCAAGTATAATTTTAAAAAAAAAATTGCTTGCGCAAATTTGAATTGCGTAAGTATAAAATGCTTTAATATGAACAGAATAACCTACATTTGTAATAAGTTTTGAACGAGACCTAAAGTTGAAATAGGTTTTATTTTTGGACCTATAAACAAAATTTGTCCTTTCTATTTTTATTGCACTTGATCTAAAGAAACCCAATAAAAAGATCAAATGCACAACTTGTAAAACAATAAACATTAATTCAGCAACCAAACATATTCAGTTCAAAGAAGCTGGGAATAATATAAAGAGGGAAATTTTTTTTTCAAACCAAAGGAAAAAACTTCAATTTCAGGCCTCATTCGAAACTTATATTAAAAATAACATTTTTTGCTATATGACATTTTTGAGCTTGTGAATTCTAAAAATGTGTAAGCACAAAATTTTCAGTAGTCTTTGGTTTGAACATGAGCTTTGTGTTTTGTGTTTTCGATCGTCTATTTTAAAATGGCACAGAAGAGGCGGAAAAGATGTAAAATGATAGATTCAAAAATAATTTTAAGATATAAGATTGAAAATGATTTTTACTTGCTTTCCTCGTTTTAACGAATATCAACAACTATCTTCTCACTTACCATTTCCCTTTTATCGGAATGACTAGGATTCTCAAGCTTCTTCTCGTCCCGACTTCATTTGACATTCACATTGAAAACACAAAACGGAAAGTACATTTTTTAGGCAAACAGTACTTTAGTTTGTACTTTTTCATTTTCAAATTGCGCAAACAAAATTTTATGAAAAAGAACTATGCTTGTGCATTTTCAAAATATACACATACAAAAATGCTTTATAATGAAAACCTACTTTGTAATAAGCTTTCAAATAGATCTAAACTTGAAATAAGTTTCTTTGCTTGGCCTAAACAAAAATTTGTCCTATAAAAATACATATGGCATGTAATTGATACTACATCGCATTTCCCCTTAAGTTCTCCAAGTATTTACATCAACCACTTGATTAATACTTCAAGATGCCAAAAAAGAAAATGCATGTTAAGTTGTGTATGATGTGGAGACTAATAAACTAACATACAATGATACGATTCCCTGTGTGTGTATATATATATATATATATCTGAAAAGGTTTCCATAACATGGAAAATAAGCTATCTATATATGTAAAGACATAAAAATTACAGTAAGCAATGTCGTGCTATCAATCCTTCCTACTGCCTGTATTATGCATCCTGGAACACACAATGTTTGTAGAGATATTAGTAAATAGTATCACATCCAATGGTGCTATTCAAAACTCTCAGCCATATAATATCTTTTGTGCGCGGCTCAACATGATCATCATCTTAGACATGAAAAATTAAGCAATGAAGTACTTAAGCATGCTTCTAACTTAAAAACCCCTCTAATTTCTCCTCATATTTTTTCCCATATAATAATTTTGACTATGTGATTGTTTTCATCTAATAGCTACCAATTTGAGCAAGGTATTGAGTGGGAAAAAATAATCCTATTTATACATGAACCAAATGTACATAGAAAATTCTAACTCGTCGGTGTAGATAAGTCGGGGATGCTTATGAATATTTCACAAGCAAACATCAAATATTTTCAGTGTTATACCATCATATTTCATTATTAATGAAAAAACTTTTCCCAAGCACAAGCTTAAGAAAACCAAATAAATCTTCATAGTTATATTACAAGCTAGGTTGATGGATAGCAGTTAAATACCACGCATCCTACTGAATTCATACAGAAATGTGATACAAACCAAGACTGATGATAGAGAGCCTCGTAGGTTAAACATATAACAACAATGAACAAGAAATTACTTTGGCAAGTCAATCTTCTTCTTTTTTTCTAAAAAGAAGAATGTTAGCACCAAAATTGGTCACTAACCTCGTTGAGAAAGATTGTGAAGATATATAAATGATGAAGATAAATTAAACAAAGAAGAATATATTAATTCAAATGCAGAAAGTAAGAACACCGGATTTATAGTGGTTCAGCGTAATTGCCTACGTCCACTTTGAGGTTAAACTTTATTGATCTTCTTAATGATTGATTACAAATACAATTCGTAGATCAAATGCTTGAATGGAGTTGCTAAGTAAAGAAGATGAGTCTGAAAAATGGCAGAGTCTCCCCAGTGTTCCCGAAAAAGGTCCTTTCTCACTGTGCCCATGCCCCTCTATTTATAGACAAAGATGGGTTGGACTTCCCAGATGGGCTTGGCAGCCGAACACCTTGGCCCAAATGGAGTGGTCGCTATGTGCCGAACCAATCAGGCCGAACGGTTGGATGTCGAACCACTCTCTCCATGCCGAACGAGGCGCTTGCTGTGTGGGATGCCGAACCATTCTCTTCATGCCGAACGAGGCGCTTACTGTGTAGGAAGAGTAGGTTGAATAGCAATCGAAGCCGAACGTGCCTCTGGCCGAACGAAGCATCTGGCCGAACGATAGGTCAGGCCGAACGATAGCTTATGACGATCAATACAGTCATGCCGAGCAGTTGTACACGCCGAACGTCTTCTGATGCCGAGTGCTCCTGGATGCCGAGCGCTCCTGGATACCGAGTACTTCCTGGATGCCGAGTACTTATCGATGCCGAATGCTTCAGGATGCCGAGTGCTTCTAGATGCCGAGTACTTTAGGATGCCGAACGCTCATCGATGCCGAGCGCTTCAGGATGCCGAGTGCTACTGAATGCCGAGTGCTCCTGGATGCCGAGCGCTCTTGAATGTCGAGTACTCCTAGATGCCGAGTACTCCTTAACGCCGAGTACTACTGAATGCCGAGTACTCCTGGATGCCGAGTACTCCTGATTGCCTGGTCAGGTCTCCAGGAAACACTTGCCCCCCAAAGTGTATTACGTGACTGAACGTGATACACTTTGACTTATGTAACCTTCACGTTTCATTTTAAATCCTTGATTAACTTCGAATGGAGATGCCCTTTTGAGAATATCAGTGGTTGTGTTGCGCGCGTGCTATGGGATAAATGTCGAACAATACGTTCAAAGCCGAACGTTCCTCATGCGCCGAGCAATTCTACGTTTTGAAGCCGAATGCTACGGCTTTGACCGGTTCTACCGGATATAGCCTTTTCGACTTCTACTTTCCCCTATAAAACCAGGCATCCTCCCTCTTTTCTCCTTTTACATTTTTATTTTTGTTACTCCCTAAAGACTTATAATCCTCGCCAGTCAATCGGACTTGAAGCCTAATCAATCCTTCCTAAGCTTCGATCTTCGAACTAGGTATTGTCCCTTCTATGATTAAATAGTTTTAACACGAGACTTAGGTTTGCGCGTAGCCGAGAGAGTCATGTGGAAAACTGGATATCTTTACGGTTGTATGATGTGTGGCGAGTAGGAATGGCTCGCACATTGGAGTTGTCGGACAATGCATGGCAGTTAGGCCTAGCTCCTTCGTGCCGAACGAGACTGGAAGGAAAGAAAGATGGGGGTGTCGAACGATGTAATCTTCACCGAGCGACCTGTTCTTGTTGTTCGGTGTAGATGGAGAAGGAGAAGAGTGGAACTGTAATCAAGGGTGGAGTGCCGAACGTTCAAGCTTGGCATAACCCTGGTTCGGCGTATCTTATCATATGCCGAATAGTGAAATTAGTGGGGATGCCGAACGATCAAAAATGCCGAACAATATTTCAGCCGAACAATACTCGGGGCTAACAAACTTAAACGCTGAACCATGTCAAGGCCGAACACACTTAAATGCCGAACCATATCAATGCCGAACAATACAAATGCCAAACAATCATAAACGCCGAACAACACTTAGGCCGAACACCACTTAAATGCCGAACGGTATTTTATCCGAACAGAACAAATGCTGAACCAGACTTAAGCTGAGCAGACATAAATGCCGAATTACACTTAGGCCGAACAATTCAAATGCCGAACCAAACCTAGGCCGAACAATACAAATGCCGAACCAAACCTAGGCCGAACAATACAAATGCCGACCAATTGTAAATGCCGAACAACATAAATGCCGAACCATTCTAAGGCCGACCAATACAAATCCTGAACTACACTTAACAAAACAGGGACAAGGACCCGGGCGTGCTAGCATATGAGACTGACCTGGATCATTAACTCCCTGGTTTTTACAGACAAAAATCTGAACTTAGATTAACACACGTTTTCTGAATCTGGAACTGTAATAACCACAAGGCGGGCTTTTTGAGACGGTCAGCGATGACGGTCTTCGAAGGCGACGATTCGAAACTCTTTTTTCGTATCTTTGTAATCTCTAGATTCTCATTGCTTATACACAATTGCTTGCACTAGTTTACACACCACGTGGGGGGGGGGGAAATACTCGTATTGTTAATTCTAACATTCAACGTTTTTCAAGAATAGTTTTTCACAGGCACTTAGACATATTCATTATTTATTGGGGATGTCTAAAAAGTCTAGCTCCGCCACTATATCTGATAGGCCTGGGTCGTCATCAAGGCAAGAAGTCTCTGATACTTCAAATCCGTCGACTTCCCCTGCCCATAACTTAGCTCCTGATGCCCTGGAGGCAACAATTCTCTTAGACAATCCGATCGACTCACAGGCTTCGAAGATTAATGAAGTCGCACTTCGGCGAATATGCTCCATTCATGGGATTCCTTTCGCCGATGTGTTAGTCCCGTCGCGACACGATCGTCCTCACCTGCCCACAGTTGGATATACCACCTGCAACAAGTTCATGTGCTGGATGGGCAGCGTGCCTCCATTCAGTTTATTTCTTCGGGACGTGTTGCAGTACATAGATATCGCCCCGTCGCAGCTGCATCCAAACAGTCACGCGTTTCTATATGGGACCTACCTACTCTTCATGGCCGTCTTCTCTAGACCTCCAACTTCTGGCGACATCGGATACATTTATATGATCAAGAAACGGAAAGATACCCCTTCCTTCATGTTCCTCGAGCCGTACCACAAATGCCAAATCTTGACCAGAGCATGTAGCAAATTCGCCCTGTACAAACAGGAATGGTTCTACGTGCGTTGCCCTCCTGGTTTTGCGAGGAGATGGGTCGAAGGCAGTAAGTCTCTTCCCTGAGTCATCCTTCGCGCTCGATCAGAGCTATACTTTTTCTAACTCCTTGTTCCATATTTTCAGGTATTAACCCGCGTCCTGAGGGCCGAGGATATTCTGAGGCCGTCGAGGCCATTAGGGCTCTTCCTGCCGAGGATTGGGACATCTGAACCATCATTTCAAATGAATCATTGTAAAGGTTCGGCTTGCTAGCCCCTGGTCGTCGGATTAGCCTTCCGGAGGGCGTTTCCATTCCCAAGCCAACATCCGGTAAAGGGAAAAAACAAGCTGGATCGTCGTCACACCACAGTCCCGATGCGCACGAAGAGGGTGAGCACAAGGAGGATGAAGCTCCTGAGACTCAAGGCGAGAATGTGGGTCCCGCTTGGAATCCGGCGGTCGAAGTACACGACATTGAAACGTCATCCTCCCCTTCGAAGGGAAACAAGAAGTTAAAATACAAGATACAGAAGGAGAAAGTTGGCGGAACTTCAAAAGTTACGCTTATCCTGCATAGAAAGAGGCTTCCTCACAGCATATGGAAAGTTCTCTAAGGGGTCTGTCAAACCTTTCCATCCCCGACGATATACTTAATTATGGTTTTGACGATCCTGAAGCCCTTAAGTTTTCTTCGCCCGCTAGAGGCAATGCGGGAGTTCAACTCCCAGCCCAGGGAGACTATACTCTGATCAGTAAAGATAAAAGAACCGGTCCGTCGGGGGGAAACACTAGGACACACACGCACATACGCATTTCATCATACACTTCAAGTTTTTTCTTATTTCCCGGATTTTTCTTAACTCGTTGTTATCTTTATTCTTTGTAGGTGACATGGGGCGCTCCCACGGACTCGATCGCCTTCACGGCTCTTCCATATTTCATCATCCCGGAAGGGATTCAGGTTCGGGCAGACGCAGGGACAGAGATGATTATGAAGATCGAGACAACCGTCCCCGCGATTCGTCTTATCGTAAGAAGGCATATTCTAAATCTTCACAGTCCCGTGATCCTCTTCCTCCAACTGAGCCGGATAGAGAGAAGCCTTCACAGAAAGGGTCCCAACCCGATGTTTCCCGAGAACAACACTCCGGTTTGTCGAGTACAAGGCAAACTCGGGAGCATCGAAAAAGAGCGGAACTTTCAAAGCCTCCTCCCCCTACTCCCGCGGTCGACCCAACTGTAGCAGAGAAGATGGTCGATCTTAAGGCCAAATTCCCAAAAATTTGTGTTGATGGTCTGAAATTCCTCCCAGCTATTCATCATATCCCTGGGCACGTGAAGCAGAGTGACATTGCCTGTAACAACGACGTCTATGTTCAACATGACGCATTTGTACACTTGGTTGAAAAAATCTCGGAGGTATCTGTTGAGCGACAATACGAAATTGATCGTTTGAAATTGGAAGTTGGCTGTGACAAGAACATCATCAAGCCTCAAGATGAAGAGCTCGCTTCGTATAAGTCGAAGCTTGAGGCCGCGGAGCAAAGTGCAAAAGATACCGCCGAGGCCGTCGCTCGTTTAGAGATGACCCATAAGAAGGAGCTCGATGTAGCAGTCCAGCGCAGCGGTGCCCTTGCCTTAGAAAAAGATTCTATCCAGAAAGAAAGGGACGCGCTTGCCATACAAGTCAAAGAGTTGAAAGAATTACTCTCTAAGGAGAAAGAGGATAAAGTAGCTGCTCAAGAGGAGTCACAATGATATTGCGATGAAATCGTTGCTACTCGGCTCTTGAAAACGAAGCTCAACGATGAACTTGCTGGAGTTGTAAAAATGAAAGACGAAGCCCGTGAGGAGGGCAAAAGAAAAGCTTCGGAGGAGATTGACTCTCGCCTCGAGGCGGCCGCAGAGGCCGGCAGGGAAGAGGTCAAGTGCATGTTTGACCCGTTGATTGCTGAGTACGGTGCCCGCGTCCTTATGCATCGTGACTTGACATTCTTGGGCGAGGGCTATCTTGAATCTCTAGCTGAGGCCTGGGAAACTTTAGTGAAGATTAGGAGAATCGAGTCGGGCTCTGAAGAAGTCGATGAGGATGCCCTGGTGAAGGAATTTCTTAGAGGGAACGAGCCAGCGGACTTATCTGCAGCTTTGGCGCTTTATAGCAAAGGCTCTCCCTTACCGAAAGAGAAAAATGATGAAGCTGGTCCATCTGGGGCTAAACTACGGCTCCTCATATCGCGGCTTCTCCAACTGCTCAATCGGCTGGTCGGCCGACACTTGACCCATTCGAGCAGCATGCCGGCTACGATCCTAAAGATCCCGGACTCGGCGTTCACGTGCTATCCCCTATTCTGGAGGGTGAAACTCCACGCGCAACCGATAGCCATCCAGAACCCGGTAGGAAACTCTCCCTTTTTTTTAGAAGTTAAAAGATCTGTCACTTTCCAGTAGCGATTATTCGTCCTAACGCTCATTCTTCATGTTTTCCATGTAGGCTGCTCTGATCCGGAGCCAACTCCAAGGAGCAACGACGCCAAGGAGGAGGCAGAGAAAGCAAGCGATGTTGCTCATGCGGGAGTAACTCCTGGCCCTGACACTCAAGTGATCGGGGCACTAGATGATGACAAGTTTGACACTTCATCTCCCGCCGAAGGGAGCTATGAAATCGAGATCACTGGCGCCTCCGAACATACTTCGAAGATGAGCATGAAAGAGCGTCTCGCCGAAGAGGAGAAAAAGAAAGTCGAGATCAAAGTTGAGCCTGAAATTCTGGAACTCACCGACCCACGGAATAGACCTTTGAAGATCATTCTCCCTGGCAAATCCAAACCGCTGAATGTTCCTTCTCCCCCTCCTGATTCCGCTTCTTTAGCAAGCAAGAAATCCAAGAAGAAGCGTGAGGGAGAGGAATCGTCTGAGAAAACAAAGGAAGACAGGAAGAAGAAACCAAAGAAATAGTCGCTAAACTCGTTCAACGAGATTGTGCTTAAGTCTTGTAACTACTTTCATCTTTTGTTTCCGAAGTTTATGTAGATAGGTTTTTGACTCCAAGTTTTGGAGGAATAATTGTGTAACCTCATTTTGGACTATTAAATAAAGTTTAGTTCCTTAGTCGTTTGAACGATTCTTCGGAGTGGCATACTTCTTGTTCTACATTTCCTAAGTACATAGAATTTTTTCCTAAATTCGTGTTCCGGGAACTTAGAGTATTCCAGCTCGCGCTCAGGGGAATTGGAGATTGAATCGTTTATACTCTAGTCCGTGCTTCGGGGATTTAGAGTACTCCGGTCTGCGCTCTGGGGACTCGGAGATTGAAATCGTTCATACTCCAGCCCGCGCTCCGGGGACTTAGAGTACTCCGGTCCACGCTCAGGGGACTCGGAGATTGAAATCGTTTATACTCTAGTCCGCGCTCTGGGGACTTAGAGTATTCCGGTCCGCGCTCAGGGGACTCGGAGATTGAAATTGTTTATACTCTAGTCCGCGCTCCGGGGACTTAGAGTACTCCGGTCCGCGCTCAGGGGACTCGGAGATTGAAATTGTTTATACTCTAGTCCGCGCTCTAGAGACTTAGAGTACTCCGGTCCGCGCTCAGGGGACTCGGAGATTGAAATCGTTTATACTCTAGTCCGCGCTCCGGGGACTTAGAGTACTTCGGTCCGCGCTCAGGGGACTCGGAGATTGAAATCGTTTATACTCTAGTCCACGCTCTGGGGACTTAGAGTACTCCGGTCCGCGCTCAGGGGACTCGGAGATTGAGATCGTTTATACTCTAGTCCGCACTCCGGGGACTTAGAGTACTTCGATCCGCGCTCTGGGGACTCGGAGATTGAAATCGTTTATACTCTAGTCCGCGCTTCGAGGACTTAGAATACTCCGGTCCGTGCTCTGGGGACTCGGAGATTGAGATCGTTTATACTCTAGTCCGCGCTCCGGGGACTTAGAGTACTCCGGTCCGCGCTCTGGGGATTCGGAGATTGAGATCGTTTATACTCTAGTCCACACTCCGGGGACTTAGAGTACTCCAGTCCGCGCTCAGGGGACTCGGAGATTGAAATCGTTTATACTCTAGTCCGTGCTTTGGGGACTTAGAGTACTCTGGTCCGCGCTTAGGGGACTCGGAGATTGAGATCGTTTATACTCTAGTCCGCGCTTCGGGGACTTAGAGTACTCCGGTCCGCGCTTAGGGGACTCGGAGATTGAAATCGTTTATACTCTAGTCCGCGCTCTGGGGACTTAGAGTACTCCGGTCCGCGCTCAGGGGACTCGGAGATTGAAATCATTTATACTCTAGTCCGCGCTCTGGGGACTTAGAGTACTCCGGTCCGCGCTCAGGGGACTCGGAGATTGAAATTGTTTATACGAGTTTGCACATCATACAGAACAATGTAGCTCTAGTAATTCATCACCTGATCATGAGATATAGAAACGTTAGTAATTCATGAAAAATACGGCTTCAAGCCTTTATTAATGAAAAACAACTAAACCGCCTGATTACATGGCTGAAAGGAAACTAAGTTACGACTGAATGAAAACATACAGGAAATAATTGTGCCTAAAACAAGAAAGAAACATACTAAATGTAATAACGTCGCAAATGTTCACTGTTCCATGCTCGGGGGAGTGTCACGCCATCAACGGTCGCTAGCTTGAATGTTCCCTCTCCAAGCTTCCGTTCAATGACGTACGGACCTTCCCAGTTGGGATTCATACGTGACGGTACCGGGAAAACTCATTTCAAAACGAGATCACCCACATCAAAAATCCTTGGGCGGACTCTGTCGTCGTAGTAACGCTTGACTCGGTGCCTATGTGCTGCCGCCCTTAATTCGGCCTCTTCACGTTTTTCATCGATGCAGTCCAGCGATCCCAACAAGAGGTCCTGATTCATCTTGAGATCATAGTATGCCACTCGATGCGATGGAACTTCAAGTTCCACTGGTATAACGGCTTCCGAGCCGTATGCCAAGGTGAATGGAGTGTGGCCGGTCGCGGACTTGTGGGTAGTTCTATAAGCCCATAATGCTGTCGGGAGTTCATCTACCCACTTGCCTCCGACCTTCTCCAAACGCTTCTTCAGTATGGACTTGATTATTTTGTTAACGGCCTCGACTTGTCCGTTAGCTTTTGGGTGTGCAACGGCGGCGAATTTCTTCTCAATGCCATACTTTAAACAGAACTCTTTGAACTCTCTGCTTTCAAATTGCGTCCCGTTGTCCGTAATGATGGTGCGAGGGAGGCCAAAGTGGCATATAATATTTCGTACAACGAAGTTAATGACCTTCTTAGAGGTGATTGTGGCCAAAGGTTCTGCCTCAGCCCATTTTGTGAAATAGTCGACTGCAACTATCGCGTATTTCGCACCACCTTTGGATATAGGCAAAGAGCCGATTATGTCGATTCCCCAGATTGCAAATGGCCAGGGACTAACCATTTGTGTGAGTTCTGTTGATGGAGTCCTCGGGATTTTCGCATATCTTTGACACTTGTCACATTTCCTTGCATAGTCTGCAGCGTCCCGATTTACGGTCGGCCAGTAATATCCATAGCGGAGGATCTTTTTTGCTAGCGTTTGCCCCACAGTATGGTTACCGCATTCTCCTTTGTGTACCTCCTTCAAGACCCGTTTCGTCTCATCATGTGCGATGCATCGTAATAAGGGGACCGAGAACCCCTTTCGATACATTAGTCCATCCTACATCACTTATCGCGTGGCCTTTCGAATTACCTGCCGTCTTTCGCTCCTTTTTCTGGTAAAACCCCGGTTGTTAGGTATAGTTTGAATGGGGTTATCCACGATTCCCTCTCGATTCCTGTTTTCAACACAGAATCAACTTTCATTGCGTCTGTGCTTGGAGCACGCAAGGCCTCAACGGGAAACAATCCCATTTGCTGAGCATCGCCAGTGCTTGCGAATTTCGCCAATGAGTCGGCTTCTTTGTTCTGTTCACGCGGGACATGCGAAATATCATAGCTCTCAAGGTTTGATAGCAGTTCTTGAACCAGAACAAGGTACGGAGCAAGCTTCTGTCCCTTTGCTTGATAATCTCCTCGCACATGGTAGACCACCAACTGTGAGTCACAGAAGATTTCAACTGATTTTACCCCGAGTTCTCCAATGAGTTTTAAGCCCGCAATCAGTGCTTCATATTCTGCTTCGTTATTTGTAGCCGGGAAATCGAGTTTCAGAGCGTAACAAACCGATCGATTTTCCGGAGTTACAAGAACTACGCCAGCGCCGGAGCAACGGTCGTTTGATGCCCCATCGGTGTACAATTTCCATCGAACAGGGGGAATGACATCGTGATTATCTGGTTCGTCGGGTATGGTAAACTCAGCGATGAAATCTGCTAACGCTTGCCCTTGTATGGCTCTTCGTGGCAAGTAGGCGATATCGAACTGGCTCAACTCGATGTTCCATTTTAACAATCTTCCAGAAGTTTCTGGTCGTTGGAGTACCTGCCGTAGGGGTTGATCGGTATAAACACTAATTGAGTGTGCTTGAAAGTATGGGCGCAGCTTACGTGATGCAATCACCAAGCAATAGGCCAATTTCTCGATTTTAGGGTAATTTCTTTCTGCCCCCGTTAAACGCTTGCTGACGTAATACACCGGCTTCTGGATTCGGTCCTCCTCGCGAACCAAAGCCGCACTTATAGCATGTGGGGATACGGCCAAGTACACGTACATCATCTCATGGTCTACTGGTTTTGACAGCACTGGTGGACTCTCCATATGCCTCACCATGTCCCGGAATGCTTCCTGTTATCCCGCCTTTTGGCAAGGCCGTGACACCAAGGACTTGACTAGATACCGGTGACAGATCGTTTCGGAAATCGGTTACACGTAAGGATCGCCACGGATATCGATGAAATTTGTCCGAGTCCAGATCGGGCTACATTCGATAAGGCACGTCAAACAGAGTAGTAGAAACCAACGTTCCAAATTTCGAGGCAACCCGAGTTCGTATGCTCAAGTTATCACCGTTGGAAAATGGAAAGATAGTCCTGACTCGAATCGATACTAGGGTCGGATCCATCCCCCTTGCCTCGACTCCATCAGCTAAACCATCCTCGAATCCATAGGCCAGGACCCAGTTCGAATCGGTCGAATTTCCCTTGCCTCGACTCCACCATCTTCGAATCCCTTCAACTGAGAGTTCTTCGAATCCATACACACATGCTTCAGGCTCCGAATCCATCAGAAAAATCTCCGCCTTCGACTCCCTCAAAGAAAGTTCCCTCGAATCCACACTGTTTGAGTTAGCATCGAATCGATCAACTTTAACACGCTTCAATCGATTCGAACATACCTTCGCCCATTCGATTCGAAGAGGGATGCCTCCGAATCCGCTACCACGAATCCATCCAGTCAAAGCGGCAGATACCATGGATTCGACCCAGTCAATACGGAGTGCAAAGCGGATCGATACGAAGGAGGCGCGCCACGTCACCATCTTCATTTGCATAAGGATCGATTCGAACGAATCGATTCGAGCGTATCGATTCGAATGACTCCAGAGTTCGAAAAACACCGACTTGAATCGATCATATCTCGAGTTCTACAAGTCCAAATGCCATGAAATTTTCATAGAAGCTAAAACACATGATGAAGAATGTTCACACCAAATTTCAGCTCGATTGGATGATTTCTTGATCGATTCGAACCAAGGGTCGAATCGATCCCAAAGTGGGCCCGGATCTCCAGATTTCGGCCATGTGGGCCCCCTGACGTACCAGAACTGGTCTCCCCTCATTTTAGGCGAAATATCAGCCTCCTACACCTATAAATAGAGCCCCTGGTCATTCGGAAAAGAGGTCAGAGAATTCTAAGTAATAAAGAGCGCCCAGATTCTGCCAGATCTACTCCAGAACACCGCCGCCGCTTTAGATTGACACTTAGCATTTAGATTCAGTTATATTACATTATAAACTACTGTAATCTTCAAGTAATCGAGCAATAAAATCATCAAACTTCATAGTGGACGTAGGCAAAACGCCGAACCACTCTAAATCGCTTGTCTTTGCAATTTACTTTCTGTTATTTGAAGTTTTTTGTTAGATAACCCACAGTTTTAATTTTCATTCTTCACTTTATCTCTTCAAAAACTTCCGAAGAGTGTTGTGCCCATTTTTGGTACAAACACTTTGGTGCTTTCACCGAGAAAAAACCAGCTTTTTTCTCCTGCTCCTTGGATCTACCATCGATACCGGATTGCACAAATCCAAGAGGAAGATCCAGATCTTTGATTCACAGTCCTTCCATTCTACTCAGATTTGCATAAAATCTAGGAAAAGGATTCATCATTCAAAATGGTTAGCACGAGAACCACTTCTACAGCTGCTGGACAAGAAGGTAGGGATGGACAGAATCCTGCTCAACAGCAGCCATCCAACCAAGACAACACTGCCCACTCAGATCCGTCTGGGGCAGTCACTAGACAAGAATTCCAAGTATTGCTTCAAGAGCTGACTCAGAGTCGACAGCAATTAGCCGAACAGTTGTGTGCCAATATCGAATTGACAAACCAACTGAACCGCCAAGGCCGTAGGAGGTCCAGAAGGGATGATGTTTCCCGCTCATCCACTGAAAGTTCTGCTTCATCAGACTACTATCACAGATCTACCCGTCCTCGATTAGACGGGAGTCATGCACAAACGACCGGATATCAACCCGCTTTGACTGTTGGACAGTTGAGGGCAGGACCGTCGACCAGCTTTCAGGCCGGGCCCTCCACACAAGGAGGCCCTACTACACAGCATACTGCAGACAATCATGCCGCAGCTGCCACAATAGAAACAAGGGTTGATACCCAAAATCTTTCAGAGCCAAATAATCGGCAACGTGGGCGTACTCCTGAACCGTACGTCCTAGAGGACGCTGAGCCAAGGAGGCAAAATTTGGACCGTCGACAGCGCCCGGTCCGAACTCGCGCTGTGGAACCCGACCACACCTTAGCTCGGCAAGCTCAAAATGTAGCAATGCCAAACATCTCGACTATGATACGTCAGATGATCCGCGACAGCCAAGGCCTTACCAATGATGACTGGGGACTTTCCCATAGTCACACTCCCTTCACAGACGAGATACTGAATGCTGAACCTCCCCGGCGATTCAGAATGCCAACCCTTCCTATGTACGAAGGAAACTCTGATCCCAATCAACACATCTTGAAATATGAGTGGTCGATGAGCGCCGCAAGGGCCGATGACGCAGTAAAATGTCGAAGTTTCCCCATCTCTCTAGGTGGAATTGCAACGATGTGGTTCACGAGATTGCCACCTAGGTCTATCTCTTCATTTGATCAACTGGCTAAGAAATTTGTTGAACAATTTTGCATGCATGTCGCTAGACCCAAAGATGTCAACACCTTATCCAATGTTACCCAAGCTCGTGGAGAAACGCTAAGGCGTTACTTAGAGAGATTCCATGCGGCATGTGTGGAGATTAGTAATCCCAATGATAACTCAATCTTAATGGCATTGACAAAGGGAATTGACCCTGATTCTGAATTTGGAAACTGGTTAGCTGGAAAACCACCCGCATCGTTGGACCGTTTCTACTCCAAAGCCGCACAATTCTTACGGCAAGAGGACGCGAAACAGTCTAGGAAGCAGGACGATGAGGAACCCAGGAGCGAAGGAATACAGAGCAATGTAGCGGTAAAATAGTCCGGTGACAATTCCGGAAAAGTTCAGTTGAACATACAGAACAAGCAAACGCAGCCAAGAGGTAACAATGGTCAGAATAAGAAAAGAGATCCAAATCGGGGTCCACGACGTGAGGCTCCAATGTTCGATAATTACACACCATTGAATACATCGTTGGAAAATGTATACCTACAGACTTGCAATACTGTGCAATACAAGAAGCCGGCTCCGAAGCAATCGTCGGAGAGGCAGATTCAAACAGGGAAGTTCTGTAGATTCCACGAAAGTTATGGCCACAACACCAATGAATGTCGACACTTGCAGGACCTCATTGAGAAGTTGATCAGGGAGAGGAAGCTAGACCAGTTTGTGCGGGCACCGCAGTCTGAAGGGGCGGGCCCCTCAAGTCAAAATCATGTACAGAATCCAGAAAGGCAGGAAGAACCAGGTCGTGTCGGAGGAAGACTGGTAATTAATGTTGTAAGTGATAGTCCTCGTACAGCGAAGCGAAGCTGGGGAGAAATGAAATCATATAACAACTTGGCTAGACGAACAGACTTTGAGTACGATGATAACTTGGACAATAAACCTTCGACCAAACAAAAGAGAGCGATAAGTAACGACATCACTTTCCGAGACAACGATATTGATCATGTCGGAAGCCCGACTACTGACCCGCTCGTGATATCGGCACAAGTAGGTCCAGCTTGGATGAGGAGGATACTAATTGACTGCGGGAGCTCTGTGAATATCCTTTTTATACATGCTTATAATCAAATGAGGATGAATGCCAGGGATTTGGAACCTTGCCAAACTCACCTCCATGGATTCAACGGTAGTGCTACCGTACCTATTGGGATGGTGAAGTTACCATTTAGGTTGGGATCTAAGGAACATAGGAGAGTTCGGACATTACAGTTCACTGTGTTGAACATAGTCTCGCCATACAACGCTTTCTTAGGACGACCTGCCCTTACTGAATTCAGAGCCGTAATTGCCCCGTGGTGCTTGACCTTAAAGTTCCCCACCGTCAACGGAGTTGGAGTCGTCCAGGGCGATCAGGTTGACTTGAGAACAGTCATACGCCGAAAACGAGTCGCCCGATTACGCAATGCCGAGGACCGACTTAAAACTTTTGAACACAATGAGATTGTCATTAAAAAAGAGTACCCAGCACTACTACACATGAAACCAACATGGAAGGGATCACATGAGAATAAGCAAGAGCTCGGGGATGATGCATATGAGATGACGACCGCTGATGGTCTAGCTTCACCAAAGGCCTTGGATAGCGAAAGACTTCGTCGCTATCGCACATAACAAGCTATGTTTATCTATTTAGTTTAAATTCTGCTTTAGAATTTGTTTCTGCATTTCGAAATTAGAATTTGTAATAAGGCAACTGACTTTGCCATGTTTTCTTATTTCAGCAATAAAATGCCATCTCTTTGAGCCAGAGCTGTGATTCATTAAATATAATGTACAACATCACGATGCACGAAGAGCTAAATTCCATCACACAATGGGATTTATTCAAGTAGGGAGTGGCTATGAAGCAATCAACCACTCACCAAATGAAACCCGAGCTCGGGGGCAAGCCATCACATCAGGCCAGAAATGGGTTGATACACGACAACCTTTTCCTTAACTCCGTACTCCCAGAGTGCAAGGCGGAGTATAAACATTTTCCTAAATCCCAGAGTACTCCGAGAGCGCGAGCTGGGTACAAACTTTTTAACTAACTTCGTACTCCCAGAGTGCGAGGCGGAGTATAAACATTTTCCTAAATCCCAGAGTACTCCGAGAGCGCGAGCTGGGTACAAACTTTTTAACTAACTCCGTACTCCCAGAGTGCGAGGCGGAGTATAAACATTTTCCTAAAACCCCAGAGTACTCCGAGAGCGCGGGCTGGGTATAAATACCAACAAACTCCGGATTCCGAGAGCACGAACCAGAGTATAAACATCAACAAACTCCAGCTTCCGAGAGCGCGAACTGGAGTATAAACATTAACTAACTCCGTACTCCCAGTACGCAAGGCGGAGTATAAACATACATCAACTCCACACTAATCCCCAATACTGGGGGCAGAACCATAACACATAACAAGTTGGAGACAAAAGGGAATACATTCTCATTTCCACTATCAACGAAAAG
The DNA here is from genome assembly GCA_030737815.1 of Allium fistulosum. Taxonomy (NCBI): domain Eukaryota; kingdom Viridiplantae; phylum Streptophyta; class Magnoliopsida; order Asparagales; family Amaryllidaceae; genus Allium; species Allium fistulosum. Next base: position 96,440,664 of record CM060905.1, read on the forward strand.
AATCTGATTACAAAATGGTTCAAGAAATTGCTACTAGTGGAAGCCGAATCCACATCTATACACGGCTATAGAAAAATCAACAAAATGCTACCCTACGCAACAGAGATTTAAAAGAAAAAAGTTCAATCTTTCTTCTTCCTTATCTTCTTCTTCGGGGTAGCTCCACCCGATCCGCTGCCCGATTTTCTCCTCAACCGCTTACTCTTTTCAGGCTTCCCCTCCGGCAGCGATATAATGTCAACGTCTTCCTCAGAACTAGAGGCGACGGAAGTTCTTCTAGAAGGACGAGCTGGAGGCATGGGAGTAGTAGCAGGAGGAGGGACAGGAGCAGTTTCAATCACTACGGTACCGCCCGGTGAAATCACCATTAACAGGGCAGGCCCGGGCGGATTCATACCAGCATTCCCTGCTACCATCTCGGCATCAATCTCAGCCATAACGTCGTCCTCACGGGATACTTGGGCCGCATCGGATGTGCCAATAGCTGGCATGGATGAACTAACGGCCGGAGCAGCCCCACTCACAGCATCGGACGGGTTGACAGAGGGAACGATGGGTTCATTGAGAAGCTCCTCAATCATTTGAGCGCTGAAAGAAAACATATTTGCATCTCCCTCTTCGCCGATCAAGGTAGAAGTCGTGATGGCTTCAGTAAAAACAACCCCTTGTGTTTGATGTGGAACTGATAGAGCAAGAGGCGCAGAAACAACGACTTCAGTCACTGAAATGCGACAAAACGAAGATTGTTAGCCAAGTGTGTTGCTTAAAGTTCTCCACAACTAAACTACGAGAAGCGCTCAAATACCTTCCTTAGTCTGGACCGAAACGTGGGTGGAATCATCGGCGGAAGATAATAACGGTTGGTCAGGATTATATGCAGGAACAGATTGGGGATCTACCGCACCAGTGGTTTCGGGCAATGTTGGGATTACAGCTCCAACACTTGCCTCGTGATGCGCGGTCCCCGAACCTTCGCCTATCTCTAGAGATTGAACGCCAAGCTTTTCTTTCGCCATAGAAATCGCCGCCTTGTGAAGGACCTTCCTCTCATCTTCGGTGAGCAAGCGCATCTCCAACTCAAAGTCGTCAAGTGTTTCATCTGGATGCGCTGCTCTCTTTTCATCCAATAGCCGGGTCCAGGCATTGTACAAGATCGTGGAGTCATCTCCCAGCCACGCTAGATTCCTGTGTTCCAGCACATTAGCGTTGTACGTGACCAAGAGATCATCAAACTCAGAATCCAGCCTGGACCTCTCCTCCAAAATCTTTTCTCGAATTTCTGCTTCCGTAGACTTAGCCTTGACCGCCGCCGCAGCAAGTTCGGCCCTGAGAGATACTGCTTGGTCGCAAGCCTCTTGAGCAGTGGCGTTTGCATCGTCCTTCTCCTTCACCATTTCAGTGAATTTGGCCTTGAGCTCGTTTAGCTCTTTAACGGCTAAGTCTCGCTCAGCTGCAATGTTGGTGTTGCGGTGGCCCATCTCCTCTACCGTGGCGCAATGTTCTTGTTGCATCCTAGCCATTTTGGCCACGGCGTCCTCGTGCTTCTGGAGAGCTTGAAGTTCAGAATTCCGGGACGTCTCCATTTCAGATTGAAGAACTTCAACGATGCGTTTCTGTTTAGCAATTTCAGCATCGCGTTCAGCAATAGTCTTCGCCCGATCAAAAGCTACTCTAGAAGCCTTCACGGCTGCCTTGTACCACTCCTTATACTGAGCATAGAAGTCGTGGATATAACTATGAGCAGTGATCTCAGCTTCCGGAGGGATTCTTTTAAAGTTAGGAGGGAAGATATAGCCATCCATGCAGATTTCCGGGTAGTCATTTTTCATTTGGGCAAGTTTAGCAGCTCCCTCGCTTGTCAACTCAGCCGGAGCTTGTTCGATTATAGCGGCTGCTGTCGGTTCCATTCTTGGCCGCTGAGCATCAGGCCGAGAAGATTGAGAAGGCAACTGTTGCTGATGAGACGGCCCTGGGAGGTCTACTGGAGCCCTGGGAGGCGGAGGTGAGCGAGATCGGGGTCGGTACTGGTATCCCCGGTCTCTGTCAGAATAATCATAGCCAGGACGGCCATGCGAGTAATCTCTGTCTCTGTCATAACGTTCCTGACTTGAATAGCTTCGCCCATGATCCCTGTCTGTTTCTCTCCTGCGGGAATCATAAAATGGAGAGGATTGGCGCACATTCCGAAGCCTATCTAGAGTAGAGCCACGTCCTGACATCTCGCCTGAGATAAGAAAGAATTACGAATTAGGGTCTCATAAAGCAATGTTTACTATGCAAAAGTCATGAAGTGCCGTGGAAGTGTGTGTAAATGTGTAAACCCCCAAACCGACCGGAAGTGTTGACCGCACTTAAAGGAAAGGGCTCGTTCACGTTTAGAACATCTTGAAATTCCTCCAACCCAGGATTATGAGAAATCGATATATAATCTGGGATAGGAATATCGTCTAGCCCTTTGAAAGAATCTCTCGAATGAGAAGGGGCGGCCTCAGAAATCATGACCCCGGAAGCGGGAAGAAACGCATCTACGGATTTTCCCCCCTTGGACTTAAGTTTTTTGGAAACGGCGGCCTTGCCTTTCCGTTTTTCTCCCGATTCTTCAAAGTTTCCCGAGAGATCAGCCATCGGCTCTGAATCTGTGTGGGTTCTTTCTTCGTCACCCGCCTCAATTATTCTGATTCCGAGTGACTTCTTAACTTTTTTCGTCTTGATTTTCTTCTTGGTCTTCTTCTTATCTTCCTTCTTGGAGGCGGACTTTGCAAATCCCTCAACAACTATGCTTTGATTGATGTCGATCAAACCCAGAACTCTTAAGTTGTAATCATTCAGCACCAAGTCAATATGCCTCAGCTCGCTTGGGACTTCTTGAAGACTCCGGACGGTACCCTTGAAACGCCCTCCATCGGGCCTAGAGATAATAGCTGTAAAAGGAATGAAATGTCAATTTTAACACCGAAGAGCTTTTGGTCAAGGAAACAGGTTAAGGCGCTTACGTCTAGACAACCATCGCCTAGCGAAACCCGGAGGGCACCGAACGTAGAACCACTCGTTCTTGAAATAGCTCAGTCGAGTCCAAGCTCCAACTACAACTTGGCAATTTCTGACTGCTTCCAAAAATGTAAAAGACGGGCTATCACCCCTACTCTTGAAGTTAAATATGTGTCTGATCTCGGAGGGCCTCGGCGGGCGAAAAAGACAGTCCATAAATATTACAAAGGCACTGTTCAGCAACGCGTGCCCATTGGGATGAAGTTGTGAAGGAGCGATTCCTAAATATGATAGCATTCCTCTGATATATTGGTTGAAAGGAGGAAGAGTTCCGGCCGCACAAGCATGACGGTAGAATGCTGTATATCCTTCAGGCGGGTTATGCGGTCTATCAGTGGCGCTAGGCAATAATACGTCACCTAGAGATATGTTATGCTTTAAGCATATTCGTCCCAATAAGGATTCAGAGAGGTTAGACTGAACCGAATCAACAGGGTCCTCAATAAATATCGCCTCCGGCAATTCATCTGGAGCTGGATCGAGTATATCGGCAGGGATATCGGGAATCTCAAGCACCGGAGGAGTCGAGCTCTGTACCTCTTGTTGTTGGGAGCTCGAAGATTCCATAATTAGCTAACTCATTAGAAAGCAACGTTAAGTTCATGAACAAGCCCGTGCATGCCCCAGTGTAGTGTGTATGAATGTGTCGTGCAGTGCAAGTACTGTGCATCACTTAAGCAAATTTAACAGAATGAAGCAAGATATTCGTGCAACGCAACTTGGGAATTCGAGAATGAAGATGACCGTCATCGCTGACCGTCACTTCCACGCCATCCAAACGCTACGGACTAACTTCAAGTATAAATCAATTGTATTAGTGGTTAAGTCATAGTTCCATCAGCGAGCTTCAAAGGAAGTTCGAGTTCAAGTCTTTCAGTCAAGTTCGATTATGCAAGGCCGAAGCTCGTCGGAATCAAATATGATAAAGTTCATTAAGATCGTCAAAGTTCAACTTGAAATTAGTCGTAGTTCAGATATTGGAACGAGTCAGAAAAGTTGGATTCTCTAAACTGAATATGTTCGAATCCATCGAATCGAATCAATGTACTTCGAATCCAAATGGTTCGACTCGATATACTTCGAGACGGAGAAACGTTTCGAATCCATGGGCGTTGGGTGACTTCGTATCGATCGACGCTAAATACCTTCGAATCGATCGAGGTGTCGTTACTTCGAATCGATCAACAAGAGTCCTTTTTCCTTTGCAAGCACCGATTCGAAGATCTGCAGTCAGAGTCGATTCGAATAAACTCCATTCTAGATCGATACGAAGCGATAGAAGATAACACCCCTCAAGATCTCTTCTTCTCCGAGGGAATCTCAACGTTTTGTTATGCCTCAAATCATCGATTCGAACCATTTTTATTCAGATCTCATAACCCTTCAAGATTTTCAGAAGAAAAATTGAAGATGAAGACTTCCAGTTTTGTCCTTCTCAACTGGCATCAATCCAATGGTTACCTGGTTTAGTGTGATTACGAATGAAGGTTTGTAAGATTCAATCGATTCGGGAAAGACGCGCTTCTTTTTCTCGGCTCTGGGAAAGTCGATTCGAGGAAGAAAGCAAGGAAACAATAAAAGTAAAAAGTTAAAAGTGAAAAGGACCCCGGTATATATAGGGGAAGTAGGATGATTCGCCTCCCGGTACGCTTGACCGGCTTCTACAGGTGAGAAAATCGAAACTAATCGATTCGTCGCAGCGAATTCGAATCCATTGTAAACCGCTACTTCGAATCACTCACAATACGGAGTCGTTCAACTGCTACGCATCCATCCCTTAGTTCGAATCCATCCGGTTTCGAATTCTTTACAACATCGAATCCATTTCAGCAGCATCGAAACGAAGCAACATCGATTCGAGCACTCGTGACTTCGACTCCACCGACTCAGAGAACTTCAAATCCACGCAGTATCGATTCGGAGAACCATCGATTCAAAGTACCCACTTCGAAACCCTCAACTCGAAGCGGATCAAGAAACGTAGCTTCGAATCCATCAAATACCACCGGTCAAATGGACGAACCGTTTCAATGTGAAAAACTGCTTGTCTACTCTTTATACCGATTCAGGAGAGGATCGATACGAGAGGATGATCATAGGCAATCATAAAAGCAATGTTTTAACTCAAATCTCAAATCGGTTCAGGAGAGGACCGATGCAGATTTCGATAGCAAACCGAACTGATAACAACTTGCGATCACGCAACGTTAACCAAGGTCAAGATAATACATGCATGCACGTATTTTTGACTAATGTTTTGGTCTTTATCATCAACAGGAATCAGATGTTCATCTCGTCATGACTCAAAAGCCCAACAGCCAGTCACAATTATACGACAGTCGATTACTGCAATGCAGAATGCAACTTTCGATAAAGCATGTTGTAGCTATCCAATGAGAGATTGCAGCTTTTCAAAGCACGTCATGTTTACACAAGACGTACTTTGGGGGGCAAATGTTATCCCGCCTTTTGGCAAGGCCGTGACACCAAGGACTTGACTAGATACCGGTGACAGATCGTTTCGGAAATCGGTTACACGTAAGGATCGCCACGGATATCGATGAAATTTGTCCGAGTCCAGATCGGGCTGCATTCGATAAGGCACGTCAAATAGAGTAGTAGAAACCAACGTTCCAAATTTCGAGGCAACCCGAGTTCGTATGCTCAAGTTATCACCGTTGGAAAATGGAAAGATAGTCCTGACTCGAATCGATACTAGGGTCGGATCCATCCCCCTTGCCTCGACTCCATCAGCTAAACCATCCTCGAATCCATAGGCCAGGACCCAGTTCGAATCGGTCGAATTTCCCTTGCCTCGACTCCACCATCTTCGAATCCCTTCAACTGAGAGTTCTTCGAATCCATACACACATGCTTCAGGCTCCGAATCCATCAGAAAAATCTCCGCCTTCGACTCCCTCAAAGAAAGTTCCCTCGAATCCACACTGTTTGAGTTAGCATCAAATCGATCAACTTTAACACGCTTAAATCGATTCGAACATACCTTCGCCCATTCGATTCGAAGAGGGATGCCTCCGAATCCGCTACCACGAATCCATCCAGTCAAAGCGGCAGATACCATGGATTCGACCCAGTCAATACGGAGTGCAAAGCAGATCGATACGAAGGAGGCACGCCACGTCACCATCTTCATTTGCAGAAGGATCGATTCGAACGAATCGATTCGAGCGTATCGATTCGAATGACTCCAGAGTTCGAAAAACACCGACTTGAATCGATCATATCTCGAGTTCTACAAGTCCAAATGCCATGAAATTTTCACAGAAGCTAAAACACATGATGAAGAATGTTCACACCAAATTTCAGCTCGATTGGATGATTTCTTGATCGATTCGAACCAAGGGTCGAATCGATCCCAAAGTGGGCCCGGATCTCCAGATTTCGGCCATGTGGGCCCCCTGACGTACCAGAACTGGTCTCCCCTCATTTTAGGCAAAATATCAGCCTCCTACACCTATAAATAGAGCCCCTGGTCATTCAGAAAAGAGGTCGGAGAATTCTAAGTACTAAAGAGCGCCTAGATTCTGCCAGATCTACTCCAGAACACCGCCGCCGCTTTAGATTGACACTTAGCATTTAGATTCAGTTGTATTACATTATAAACTACTGTAATCTTCAAGTAATCGAGCAATAAAATCATCAAACTTCATAGTGGACGTAGGCAAAACGCCGAACCACTCTAAATCGCTTGTCTTTGCAATTTACTTTCTGTTATTTGAAGTTTTTTGTTAGATAACCCACAGTTTTAATTTTCATTCTTCACTTTATCTCTTCAAAAACTTCCGAAGAGTGTTGTGCCCATTTTTGGTACAAACACTTCCTCATAATCGGATGTCCACTCGAAATTCCTCTTCCCTTTCTTTATTATATCAAAGAATGGGATGCACTTGTCCGTGGCCCTGGATATGAATCGACTTAGCGCAGCTACTTTTCCATTCAAGCTCTGTACCTGTTTTATAGTCCTGGGCACTTGCACATCTCGAATAGATTGAATCTTTTTTGGGTTAGCTTCAATTCCCCTAGCATTGACGATGAATCCCAAAAACTTCCCCGACGCAAAGCCGAAGGAACACTTTAGAGGGTTGATCTTCATCCCATAATATCTGAGTATGTCGAATATTTCAGCCAAGTCTCGAATGTGGTCGTTTGACTGTCGTGACTTCACGAGCATGTCATCCACATAGACTTCCATCGTTCTACCAAGCTGGTCTTTGAACATTCGATTCACCAAACGCTGATAAGTCGCTCCTGCGTTTTTCAGTCCGAAGGGCATTACTACATAGCAATATAGCACGACATCTATGACGAAGCTGGTGTGTTCTTGGTCCGGAATATGCATCGAGATTTGATTGTAACTCGAATATGAATCCATGAATGATAACAGCTCGTGTCCTGCAGTGGAGTCGACCAATTGATCAATCCTAGGCAACGGGAAACTGTCCTTGGGGCACGCTTTGTTCAAGTCAGGATAATCTATGCAAGTTCTCCATTTCCCATTCGCCTTTTTCACCAGCACGGGATTCGATACCCATTCAGGGTAGAAGGCTTCGCGGACGAACCCATTGGCTTTGAGTTTGTCCACTTCCTCTCTGAGAGCAGCGGACCTCTCTAGGTCCATTCCTCTCCTCTTTTGTTTAACTAGGACGTATTTTGGGTCTATGTTCAACATATGACTCATAATGGCGGGAGAATTCCCGCACATATCAAAATGCAGCCAGGTGAAAACATCAAGATTTTCCCGAAGGAAATCACTAAGGTCTTCAGTCATTACGGGGCCGAGTTGTGATCTGATCTTCAGCACTCGCGATGGGTCGTCTCGGCTGACTGAAATGTCAATTGTTAATTCAGCCGGCGCTGCCTTTTCTCCCCTGGGTTTCTCATCGTCATCTCTTGGATCTATGTCTCTGAAGATCCGAGAATTATGCCCGAGCCAGGGCTCGGGCACTACTTGTCAATTATCATTATTGAGGATGCGGACAGGAATGTCCGCAACCTTTCCTTTCTCCCTCCGATGGGCCTCTCTGAGCTCTGCCACATAACATGCACGACCGGTCGCCTGGTCGCCATGAATAACTCCTACTCCTTTGTCAGTTGGGAATTTCAAAGTCAAGCACCACGGGGATAATGCTGCCCTAAACTCAGCCAGGGCCGGTCGGCCCAGGAATACATTATAAGGAGAATCCACATCCAAAACTACGAAGGGCAGGATTCACACCCTCTGACGTTCGCCTTGTCCCAGTTCAACTGGTAACTCAACATACCCTACCGCATCGGTCGCTGCACCATTAAAGCCATGTATGCGAGCCTTTGACGGTTTCAAGTCCTTTTTTCCATTTTCATCTGGTCATAAGCCTTCTTGAAGATGATGTTGACAGAACTTCCACAATCAATCAAAATTCTTTTCACATACGCCGGTCCGATCGTTGCAGATATGACCATCGGGTCGATGGTTGGAGCCTCCACTTGGTCAGCATCTCTGTTTCTGAACACTATATCGTCTGTCATTATGCGCTGCTGCTTAGCAGGGGCCCCATCCTCCATGTTCGAACAACATTCGAAATCTGCATGCTTCAGGGCACTAGCATACCGCTCCATCTCCTGCCAATTCTTATCCGCGGGGTGAGGCCCACCGATGATCGTGTTTATGACTAGCCTACCCATAGTCCGGGTAGGTTCATCGGGATGATGCGGAGCTGGAGCACGACCTGGGTTGGATGTTCCCTGTCCTCCTTCCTGAGGATCCTTCACAAATTCCTGCAACTTTTTCTGCCTGATCAACTTCTCTATAGCGTCGTGTAGGTGTCTGCACTCTTCCGTATTGTGCCCATAAGTCTCATGGAAGCGGAAATATTTCCCGGTCCGCTTCTGTTCCTCGGTTGATTCTTTTGGACGTGGCTTTCTGTACTGAAAAGTATTGCAGGTTGATAGGTAAATGTTCTCAAGAGACGCATTCAGCGGGGTATACTCGTTGTAGCTTGGAATTCTCGGTTTCCACTTCTCCGCTTCTCTCTTCTTCCCTTGATTTCTTCCTCCGGACTCCTTAGGCTGCCCAGGCTTGTTCTGGACATTGACTTGGACCTTTCCCGAGTTGTCTCTGGACTGCTTCACAGCAATGTTGCTTTTCATGGACTCTTGGACAGGTCCTGGTGCCTTATCTCACCTTACCCACCTAGCTTCCTCTCTTCTTATGAACTGGTGTGCCTTTGAGTAGAAACGCTCTAGCGTAGTCGGAGGTTTTCCTGCCAACCAGTTTCCAAATTTAGAATCCGGATCCACACCTCTCATTACAGCCATTAGAATTGCATGATCATTGGGATTACTGACTTCAGTTGCTGCAACATGGAATCTTTGTAAATATTCCTTCAATGACTCCCCAGGATTTTGGATTACACTTGACAGAGACATTACGTCCTTTGGACGAGTAGTGTGTATCCTGAACTGCTCAAAAAACTTCTTTGCCAACTCCTCGAAATTGGATACGGACCGCGGAGGAAGTCGGGTGAACCACATAGTAGCGATCCCAGATAGAGTAATTGGAAAGCATCTACAGTTGGTTGCATCATTTGCTCTAGCTGAATCCATCATCCACTCGTACCTCATGACATGTTGTCTGGGGTCAGTCTTTCCCTCATACGCAGGGATAGTTGGCATACTAAACTTTCTGGGGTACGCCGCCTGCAGCACAATATATGTGAACGGAGTATGACTTCTTGATACTCCCCAATCGTCATTCGATAAGCCCTGATTTTCTTTCATCAATTGCCTGACCATGAATGTCAGATCTGGTGTTTGTATGGAAGGTGGAAGGTTAGAGTCTGTTCTACGTGACTGTCCATGCTGATGCCTCCTCTCTTGGCGATCTGCCAAACGTGCCTCTTGAGGTTCGACATCGTTAGCGTTTTGATGGTCTAGGTCTCCAGCCTCCACCCGCACTCCGGTTCCGAAGTTTCCAGCTCCTGCTTGGTCACGGTCTCCAGCTGTTTGAACAGCAGCACCTGCCCGCGCAGCTTCAGTCTTACGGCGTCTGAGCCTGGGAGGTTCATCAGAGGAAGTTGAGCTGTTAGATGAGGAATAAGGAGCGGGATTTCCCCCAGCATTCTGTTGCTGCTGTTGAGTGAGTTGTGCCATCAGGTTGGCGTTAGCTTGCATCTACTCTCCTAGTTGGCTCCTGCTTTCCCTGAGTTCTCTCATCAAGTCGTTGAACTCTATTCTGGTGACAACTGGAGTCTGGTCCTAGGCGGCAATTCCTACACCCGGAATCGTTGGCTGATTGCTAGGTCCTGCTTGTTGCACGCTAGTAGTCTCATGGGCATCCACATTATGAGAAGCTGACCTGGTACGTGGTCTTGCCATTGTAGAATTATTGGTATGAACTCTGAGTATAATCAACAGATGTCCTATCAATGAGTCGGATCTTCTTTGGGGGATTTGTTCAATCCAGTAGCTTCAAAGCAGATCCTTGAGGTCTAAGAATTCAATTCTCAGTGAAAGCACCAAAGTGTTAGCACCAAAATTGGTCACTAACCTTGTTGAGAAAGATTATGAAGAGATATAAATGATGAAGATAAATTAAACAAAGAAGAATATGTTAATTCAAATGCAGAAAGTAAGAACACCGGATTTATAGTGGTTCAGCGTAATTGCCTACGTCCACTTTGAGGTTAAACTTTATTGATCTTCTTAATGATTGATTACAAATACAATTCGTAGATCAAATGCTTGAATGGAGTTGCTAAGTAAAGAAGATGAGTCTGAAAAATGGCAGAGTCTCCCCAGTGTTTCCGAAAAAGGTCCTTTCTCACTGTGCCCCTGCCCTTCTATTTATAGACAAAGATGGGTTGGACTTCCCAGATGGGCTTGGCAGCCGAACACCTTGGCCCAAATGGAGTGGTCGCTATGTGCCGAACCAATCATGCCGAACGGTTGGATGCCGAACCACTCTCTCCATGCCGCACGAGGCGCTTGCTGTGTGGGATGCGGAACCATTCTCTTCATGCCGAACGAGGCGCTTATTGTGTAGGAAGAGTAGGTTGAATAGCAATCGAAGCCGAACGTGCCTCTGGCCGAACGAAGCATCTGGCCGAAGGATAGGTCAGGCCGAACGATAGCTTATGACGATCAATACAGTCATGCCGAGCAGTTGTACACGCCGAACGTCTTCTGATGCCGAGTGCTCCTGGATGCCGAGCGCTCCTGGATGCCAAGTACTTCCTGGATGTCGAGTACTTATCGATGCCGAACGCTTTAGGATGCCGAGTGCTCCTGGATGCCGAGTACTTCAGGATGCCGAACGCTCATCGATGCCGAGCGCTTCAGGATGCCGAGTGCTCCTGGATGCCGAGTACTTCAGGATGCCGAGCGCTCCTGAATGTCGAGTACTCCTGGATGCCGAGTACTCCTTAACGCTGAGTACTACTGAATGCCGAGTACTCCTGGATGCCGAGTACTACTGATTGCCTGGTCAGGTCTCCAGGAAACAAAGAATATTATTAAGATGCATATAATAAAAGAGTAAATATTATGGCTGTTACCCTTAAAGTTTCTTTATGAAGTACAATGACCTGTATGTCTCTTTTTGATAGTAACTTTTGAGATTAAGCTAACTTTACTGTTTGAGGGATTGGTAGAAAATACAAAAAATATATTAGAATCAAACTTTGCGAGGCATCCCATACAGTTGTAGAGTATATGATTTTCTAATGAAAATGGTCATTTCTCCATGCTGAGCAGAGAAACTGAAACCGACAATTCTTGTCTTTTAAATGTAAACACTTTACTTTTGCCCAAGGACACCTTCGACTTCTCCTCATAACTTAGAAATATGTTTGATAGGTTAATTGCATGTTGTGAAATGCTATTTTATTTGTTCTTTTGTTTTCTATTATCAGTAGTGCCTATATTATTATTGTTTAGGCGAAAATGATTAATGATCAAAGGTATTACTATACATGTAGAAACAAGGTAACATGCACAACTTAGATTTAAATACAGCGATGCCATTATTACCTAATCTTTTAGAAAATAATTTGAATTGGCAAAAGTATATCCTATTCATGATTAAAACTTGTCAAAGCTCATCCTTCTGTCATTGTCAAAGAACAGTGGCAGTTTACCCTAAATAAAGTATGGCTTTTAATGAATTTCATTAAAATGGACATAACAGGAAAGTAGGTGTATTTGTATTGTGTTTAAAATATGACACTAAGTTAGTTGTTAGTTAGCATACTAGTATAAAATTTGTTTTAACTTTCATGTATTTAAGTACTCTACCTAATTCAAATGTTATCTAATCAAATCATCGACTATTTATTTAAGTAGGGATGTACTATTACCTTGTGGTCAATGCAGCAGTAGACTAGTTCATGTAGGCTGAAACATTTTTTTTATGTATGTTAAAAGTATCGTATATTTATCATAAATCATAATGGTGCACATCATAACACTCAGTTCAGGAAATATTCATTTGTGCATGCATAATTAACCACATATCCATGTAAAAGGAATGCAATGCTAGTTTTTTTTCTTGACACATTTAAAATTAAAAAGATACGTTTAAAGATTAGTTTGTGGTAGAAAGAAAATGGGCTCTAAATGTAAACCTACTGGATAATAAAATAAAATAGCATAATGGCAATAAACTTATCTGCTTTATTTTCTTCCAAAAGAAGGTAAATGCAAAATACCTGTGATAACCCTGATTTTGTGAGTAATCTCATGATTTAATCTAGTTTGTATTTGTTTGAAATTGCATTGAAAAAAAATAGGAATAGGAAATTGATTTGCAGATACCAAGTATAAGACATGTACAGGTGCACAAGGCAGTGCACAAACATGTACACAGTTTTCTGTGTGATAAAATAAGTAACAATCAATGGAAATAATAGGATATATGAATTACAAGTATATATACATGTAGGCAGAAATCATCAAGCCTTGGGAAAAAAAAGGACTTAGGCCAGGGTAGGCATGCATGTATTATACATGTGCACTAAATAATACTTGCAGAAATAAAAAGAAAAATTAACATTTGCATAAAAATGGTATGAGCTCTTGGACAAGCACTTTATCCATTTTTAGCAATTCCTTTTACTTTAGAAAAAAAAACAGAAATCATGCAAATAACATGACCGGGGCAATGAGGTATATTTTCTGAAAAATATACCAGGACTATTTACCCATTTTCTCTAAAATGTTAGAACAAGAGGCAGATCATAGTTGGTAGGGTAAAATTGGCATTTGGTAATTTCCTTAAACCCTAGTAGCAGCCAGAGTTCATATAAGAAGACCTGGGGTGGTAAGGTTTTATGATTACTCTATCTCTTAAAAAGAAAATATACAAGGCATAAACCAGAGAAAATAGGAGAGGGCAGAAGACTAAAAGGGGGTTCATAAGGCATAGGAAGAAGAAGGATTAATGTGAGTAATCTCACTGAAAACTTTGGCATTAAGACCTGAATATTGAGGCAGCCAGTTCGAACTAATTTTCTTTTACAAGTTATGTTTTATGATTGGATGACTTTGGCTTGTTAATGATTTGTTTAAGGGTAAAATCTCTATCTGATTTACCCAGAAAAAATAAGAGTCATGGATTCATGAACTAAAATGTTTGTCTGGGATATGGGTTAACTTTGAGATTAGGTATTTTCTTTTATAAGTTTTCTTTGTGAGTTGTTTATAAAATCCCTGGATTCAAGTAGTGGGTATATGGTCTGAAGGTAGAAAGAAATATGGGTTGTAACATTGTGTTGTTGCTTATGTCTCATATTAATTAATACAAAAGAAAATATAGAAGTGCAATGTTGTACATGTGCTGAGCTTCTATGTTTTATGAAATACCCAAATCAAATATACTTGTGGTTTAGCCAGATCATGAATCTGATTGAACCAGAGGTAAGGAAGAATATATATATATATATATCTGGCAAATTACTCAGGACCATATGCTTACATCTTGATCCAGTGAAACCCATAGGCAAAATAATGTGCTAAGAAGTCACCTCACTCTTTTATGATAAAATGGTTGCTTCTGAGAATTTAACTTACCAAACTCTGGATGAATATATGTTGCTTGCATCATTTATGTTTCTCTGATTAAGAAGTAAGATGCAGAAGGGATTAGCACTGCTATGAAAAATATTAAAACACTTAGTAATTTAACTAAGGACTTGGGATCTTAGGGCTACCAAAGTATAGCTTGGCAATGGGAATATTGCAAGTTCACACATGGTATATTTATACCCAGGGGCCTGAGTGTGCTGGGTTAACAGAGAAAGGTCCCAGGCAGTGTGTGTTTAAAAAAAAAGAAGAAAGTAGCTAAAGACCCTGTTATCTTTGATAATGAATTCTAGGAATAGATTCAGGAGAAGTCTGGGCAAAAATCCCTGATGGCCAGTAAAGTTGAAAAGGAGATGATAACTGAATTGATGTTTGCATTTGGTTGTTTTGGTGCTTATTGGTGAATCTTGTGGTTGTTTTCTATGAACTAAATCATTGTGATCATATATAATCTGTTTGGCACTAATATGAATGCACATGCTTCACAGAAACATGCACACAGAAGACATTGAGTTTCTTATTCTTGCAAAGTACTGGAATACAAATAGAATTGAAATAAATCATGTTTTCAGTTAGATTATTCACACCAGACAAATAGTCTGACCCTTTTGTGTTTATGCACCATTGGGTGTCTCATATTTATATAGGGCAGTTCATGGTGATTTTGCAGGGAAATAGGGATTGCTTTGATCAGGCTTTGGATGTTAAACTGCTTAAGATTTGGATGCTATGTTTTTAAAAGTCTTTGCTGAAGCTAAATTAGATATTCATGTTGAACTATGCTAAGATATTTGTTTAAATTGCCTAGAAAAACCAATGTATTATCATTCACTGTTTTGTAAGTGTTGAACTTACATGTAATAGCTGAACTATGTGCTTGTTTTGTTAAATGCTTTGCTAAGAAAAATGAATTTCAAGCTTCAAGAACAGTTAGGCTATAATGGTAGAAAATCTGAGTTTGAAAGAATTTGTGGTTTGCAAGTATATCTATAGAACTGGCATAGGAAAATCCATGTTCAAGTCAAAATTAAATCTGATAGGAAGAGTTTGAGTTGCTTTGAAAAGAAAATAATATAACAGGTATTTGGTAACTAAGTAGTGCAAACCAAAACAGGGCTAACATAGCCATTTTCTTGAGCCTGGGTTAAGACAGCACCCAAGTGTTTTTAATTAAGTTTTAGATCTGTTTCACAGCCAAATACAGGGTAGACTCAGGCAAATATGTAAACAGGGGAAAGATAAAAAAAAAATTGGGTTGAACTGACCAGCATAGCACTCGAACTTGTGACCTCTCATGTATAAGTTAGGCGCGTTTCCATTACGCCTAGATGTTGCTTGTGTTCACTTAGGATCCACTTTCTTATAGCCTGAGTTTGAACACACATGCACAGAAACGTGCACACACACCTGCACAAGTAAAAGCATAGTTACCCAGTAAGAAAATCAGAAGAATTTATGTAAAATAAGGAGCCTTGAGATATAAAATCAATAGTAATGCATTAACCCAAGTCATCTAAAAAAAAGAAACCTAATTTTGAAAAGAACACCATTGCTATGTAGAGAGTATTTCTTTAAGCAATACTCAAACAGGTTTCTACCTTCAAAATTTCTATACTCTGATTTAGGTAGAAGATGACTTATATATCTTCATATGTATAAGTTCAAGATAAAATGATTAAACCAATATTTATTGGCAGAAAGATCCTGGATAGAAGAAAAATTGAATTAAATATTTTTCTTAATTAAATGGCCACTGAATGTATGTTAAAAAAAAAAATTTAAGTGGGTCATTTCAGGTGGTATCAGAGCTATGTTGTTAAATAACATAGCAAAAATTTTGTATGAATTTGTTTGCATTGGATGTATAGAAGTGTTTACTGCTTTGGATGTTTTGTTTTTTTATTTACACTATTGATATCTATTATGACAGAATAAGTGATAAATTAAAATGAATTAATCTATAGAGCATTAGGCAAAACAGACTAACCTAAGTGTTATATCCATAGAGCTATGGTAGGACCCAGACATCAAAATGTAGGAACAAGTGAACCACCCATGGTGAATGTGCAAGAATTCATGAGGGCCATAAGAGATGGAGTAGGCAACAAGCAGGAAAATCCACATGAGGAACTTTCCAAGCTACTCAAGACTTTTACCAATCTTGGAGGCAAAACCTTTGATGGCACAGAAGGAGTTATGGGGGTTCAAAATTGGCTTAGAATTTTGGAAAGAATCTTTGCAGACATGCAAGTTGAGGACCAAAGGAAGAGGCAAATTGCATCCAGGCAATTGAGAGGAGCAGCTTTGGATTGGTGGGAGGTTATCATAGCTGGAAGACCTGAAGGAGAAGTAACATGGGATCAGTTTAAAGCAATGTTGGAAGGCAGATTTATCCCTGCATCAGCTAAGGAATCTTTACTGGAGGAATTCATCAAATTGAGGCAAGGGACTATGAGTGTCACTGAGTACACTCAGAAGTTTGAATCATTGGCAAAGTATGGTGCAGTACTCATCACTACTGAGGAAGCTAAGAATGGCAGATATATCCAAGGGTTGAACTCTAGCCTTAGTAGAGCCATGCTACCATATAAGGATAAAACTTTTGATCAAGTTTTGGATTTGACTCTGAGCATTGAACAACATGATAAAGCTAGAGAAAATTTCAGGGCATTCAAAAATAATCAAAACAAGAAGGGAAAGGGTAAATTTCACCCTTATGATAAAAAGAAAACAGACATAACTTCCACCAAGAAACCAGAAGAAGCCAGAACTGCTGAAGTTAAGAAAAGGATCACTTGTTACAACTGTGGACAAGAGGGGCACATGAAAAATAGGTGCACCAATCCTAGACCAGCATCCTTCAATTGTCACCATTGTGGGAAGGAAGGTCACATAAAGAGGAACTGTCCAGATTTTAAGCAAGGAAAATTAGGGGCTTTGGAAGGGAAAGGCAAGGCAGCTGAGGGATCAAATGTTGAAAGGCATGGTCAAGTTGAATGTACTTTGCTTATCCATTCAATACCTTTAACAGTAGTATATGATACTGGGGCTACACACTCATTGATCTCTCATGATATTGCACAACAATTAAAATTGAACTGTATGATTGTTGATAAACCACTGCTAATTAGAAGCCCTATAGGTAGTTCATGTGTCATGGGTATGATGTGCATGCAACTGGGATTAAATATAGGAGGACATGTGTTTGAGTCAAACCTATATGTGTTGCAATATCCAGACATAGGAATTATTTTAGGAGTTGATTGGTTGAGTAGATATAAGGCTATCATAAATATGGAGACATCCACCATATCATTGAAGGTTTCTGATGGACAAAGAATAATTGTTCTTTGTGAGGCAAACAAAAATAGAAGTATAGCC
Source organism: Allium fistulosum (assembly GCA_030737815.1). NCBI lineage: Eukaryota > Viridiplantae > Streptophyta > Magnoliopsida > Asparagales > Amaryllidaceae > Allium > Allium fistulosum. The sequence goes on from CM060905.1 coordinate 96,458,169, forward strand.
AACCTTTCTGCATTGTCAGATGAAAAACCCATGCCTGCATTAGAAGAGATCCCCATAGTTAACCAATATGATGATGTGTTTGGGGAAGTAAGAGGAGTTCCTAATCACAGGCCAGTTGAATTTTCAATTAGAATAATTCCAGGAGCTAGCCCAGTGGTTAAAAGACCAACCAGAATGGGGCCTAAGGAATTGATGGAGTTGAAAAAGCAATTAGTTGAACTAGAAGAAAAAGGTTTTATTAGACCCAGTAGCTCATCATGGGGAGCACCAGTAGTCTTTGTTAAGAAGCATGATGGATCTCTGAGATTATGTATTGATTATAGGGAATTAAATAAGGTCACAGTTAAAAATAAATACCCCTTACCAAGAATTGATGATCTCTTTGATCAATTGAGTGGTGCAAAAATATTTTCTAGACTTGATTTAGCTTCAGGCTTTCATCAGATGAAAGTAGAAGAGGAAAGCATTAAGTATACAGCCTTTAACACTAGATATGGACTGTATGAATTTTTGGTGATGCCATTTGGCTTAACAAATGCTCCTTCCTATTTTGTTGATTTGATGAATAGGATTTTCAGAGAATACTTGGATAAGTTTGTATTAATATTCATTGATGATATATTAATTTATTCTAAGTCAGTTAGAGAGCATGAGAACCATTTGCATATAGTATTTGAGAAATTGAGACAGGAAGACTTGAAAGCAAAGTTTTCAAAATGCACTTTTTGGCAGAATGAAGTGAACTTTCTAGGCCATATTATATCAGAAAAAGGAATAGCTGTGGACTCCAATAAAGTCATTGCAGTGCAAGCTTGGAAAAGGCCTACTAATGTCACTGAAGTCAGATCATTCATGGGAATGGCTGGTTACTATAGAAGATTTATAAAAGATTTTGCAAAAATCTCAATTCCATTAACCAGATTGACTAGGAAGAATCAAGTGTTCACTTGGACTGAGGAATGTGAAAATGCCTTTGGGAGATTAAAAGAAGCACTGGTACAAGCTCCAATTCTTAAAGTACCTGAGGGAAATGAAAACTTGGTGGTGTATACTGATGCAAGTGGACAAGGGCTTGGAGCAGTATTGATGCAACAACATCAGGTAATAGCTTATGCTTCTAGGCAGTTGAAATCAAGTGAAGTAAGGTATGCTACTCATGACCTTGAATTGGCTGCTGTAGTGTATGCCCTTAAGCTATGGAGACACTACTTGTTGGGGGCAAAATTTGAAGTATATACAGACCATAAATCACTCAAATATTTGTTTTCACAAAAAGAATTAAATATGAGGCAGCAAAGATGGATTGAACTCTTAGCCTCATATGATTTTGAAATATTATACACACCAGGTAAGGCTAATAAAGTAGCAGATGCCCTAAGTAGACAACATGCTAAAGTGGCTAGATTAATGATAGAAGAGTTTAACACTTTATCATTATTGATTGATTCAGAGATAAAAAGTGATAACATAGAAAACATGAGCCTATGCAGTGGGAAGGTAGAAATGGGAAAATTAAGTTTTATTACTCTGGGATCAGAATTGAAAAATAAAGTTGCAATGCTACAAAACCAAGATCCATTTTTATTAGGAAAGAAGACACAAATATTAAATGGTGAGACAGTAGAAGGTTTTCAGTTGGATGAGCAAGGCCATCTGAAGAAAGGAGAAAGAATATGTGTTCCAGCAATGGATGAGTTGAAGCAAGAAATTTTGGATGCTTACCATAAAAGCAAATATACTATACACCCAGGAAGCACAAGAATGTATCACAACCTCAAGAGAGATTATTGGTAGAGTGGTATGAAGAGTGCAGTGGCAACCTATGTATCAAAATGTATGGTTTGCCAGCAGGTGAAGGCTGAGTATCAAAAACCCTCAGGAATGCTTCAACCTTTACAAATACCACAGTGGAAATGGGAAGACATATCAATGGATTTTATTGATGGTTTGCCTAGAACTAGGAGGGGAAATGATAGTATTTGGGTAGTGGTTGATAGGTTAACCAAGTCAGCCCACTTTATGCCAGTAAGGTCAGAAAGAAATGCTAATACCTTAGCCCAGTTGTTTATTAAAGAAGTAGTCAGACAGCATGGTGTACCAAAGACTATAGTAAGTGATAGAGATACCATCTTCACTTCAAAATTTTGGCAGAGCTTTCACAAGGCAATGGGGACTGATTTATGTTTGAGTACAGCATACCATCCTCAATCTGATGGTCAAACAGAAATTGTGAACAAATTGCTTGAAGACATGTTGAGAGCATGTGTATTGGATTGGGGAGGAAGCTGGGAAGATTACATATATCTAGCTGAATTTGCATACAGTAACACCCATCACAGTAGCATAGGCATGGCCCCCTTTGAAGCTCTCTATGGAAGGCCATGTTTATCACCTTCAAGTTGGCATGAGTCTGGAGAAAAAGTGGTCTTAGGACCAGAAAATGTGAAGGAGACTTCTGAAAAGGTAGCCTTGATCAGAAAAAGAATTGCCTCTGCCCAAGATAGGCAAAAGAAATATGCAGATCAAAGGAGGAAAGCAGTACAATATGATGTTGGGGATTATGTGTTCATCAAGATATCACCCATGAAAAAAGTTCTAAGGTTTGGGAAACAAGGAAAGTTGATTCCTAGATATATAGGACCATATAAAATTCTAGAAAGAATAGGGACAGTAGCCTATAAATTAGAATTGCCAGAAGAAATGAGAGCAATGCATGATGTCTTTCATGTGTCTCAACTAAGGAGATGGGTTCATGATAAGGAAGCAATATTAGAATCCTCTAAAGATGTGCAGATTGATCCTAGAATGATCTATGAAAAGGAACCAGTGGGCATAGTTTCTAGAGAAACTAAGAAATTGAGAAACAAAGAAATTAAATTAGTAAAAGTACAATGGAGTCTAGACCCAAATGATTGCACATGGGAAGTGGAGGATAAAATCAGAAATGATTATCCCCAGCTGTTTGATTGAAGAAAAGGTAAATCTATATATATATGTACATACTAATGAATGTGTTGGTTGAATATGCATTGTGATTTTTTTTTAATTTTGTGTTGATGTGCATAGTGCTTAATAGGTGATTGGTTTGAAAATGGTTTTGAAATCAGAAGAAAAAAAAATTTCTGAAGAGAAGATACTTAAGTTAAAGTATGAAAGAATTGTGGGACACAATTCCTAAAAGGAGGGGTATATGTGATAACCCTGATTTTGTGAGTAATCTCATGATTTAATCTAGTTTGTATTTGTTTGAAATTGCATTGAAAAAAAATAGGAATAGGAAATTGATTTGCAGATACCAAGTATAAGACATGTACAGGTGCACAAGGCAGTGCACAAACATGTACACAGTTTTCTGTGTGATAAAATAAGTAGCAATCAATGGAAATAATAGGATATATGAATTACAAGTATATATACATGTAGGCAGAAATCATCAAGCCTTGGGAAAAAAAAGGACTTAGGCCAGGGTAGGCATGCATGTATTATACATGTGCACTAAATAATACTTGCAGAAATAAAAAGAAAAATTAACATTTGCATAAAAATGGTATGAGCTCTTGGACAAGCACTTTATCCATTTTTAGCAATTCCTTTTACTTTAGAAAAAAAAACAGAAATCATGCAAATAACATGACCGGGGCAATGAGGTATATTTTCTGAAAAATATACCAGGACTATTTACCCATTTTCTCTAAAATGTTAGAACAAGAGGCAGATCATAGTTGGTAGGGTAAAATTGGCATTTGGTAATTTCCTTAAACCCTAGTAGCAGCCAGAGTTCATATAAGAAGACCTGGTGTGGTAAGGTTTTATGATTACTCTATCTCTTAAAAAGAAAATATACAAGGCATAAACCAGAGAAAATAGGAGAGGGCAGAAGACTAAAAGGGGGTTCATAAGGCATAGGAAGAAGAAGGATTAATGTGAGTAATCTCACTGAAAACTTTGGCATTAAGACCTGAATATTGAGGCAGCCAGTTCGAACTAATTTTCTTTTACAAGTTATGTTTTATGATTGGATGACTTTGGCTTGTTAATGATTTGTTTAAGGGTAAAATCTCTATCTGATTTACCCAGAAAATATAAGAGTCATGGATTCATGAACTAAAATGTTTGTCTGGGATATGGGTTAACTTTGAGATTGGGTATTTTCTTTTATAAGTTTTCTTTGTGAGTTGTTTATAAAATCCCTGGATTCAAGTAGTGGGTATATGGTCTGAAGGTAGAAAGAAATATGGGCTGTAACATTGTGTTGTTGCTTATGTCTCATATTAATTAATACAAAAGAAAATATAGAAGTGCAATGTTGTACATGTGCTGAGCTTCTATGTTTTATGAAATACCCAAATCAAATATACTTGTGGTTTAGCCAGATCATGAATCTGATTGAACCAGAGGTAAGGAAGAATATATATATATATATCTGGCAAATTACTCAGGACCATATGCTTACATCTTGATCCAGTGAAACCCATAGGCAAAATAATGTGCTAAGAAGTCACCTCACTCTTTTATGATAAAATGGTTGCTTCTGAGAATTTAACTTACCAAACTCTGGATGAATATATGTTGCTTGCATCATTTATGTTTCTCTGATTAAGAAGTAAGATGCAGAAGGGATTAGCACTGCTATGAAAAATATTAAAACACTTAGTAATTTAACTAAGGACTTGGGATCTTAGGGCTACCAAAGTATAGCTTGGCAATGGGAATATTGCAAGTTCACACATGGTATATTTATACCCAGGGGCCTGAGTGTGCTGGGTTAACAGAGAAAGGTCCCAGGCAGTGTGTGTTTAAAAAAAAAGAAGAAAGTAGCTAAAGACCCTGTTATCTTTGATAATGAATTCTAGGAATAGATTCAGGAGAAGTCTGGGCAAAAATCCCTGATGGCCAGTAAAGTTGAAAAGGAGATGATAACTGAATTGATGTTTGCATTTGGTTGTTTTGGTGCTTATTGGTGAATCTTGTGGTTGTTTTCTATGAACTAAATCATTGTGATCATATATAATCTGTTTGGCACTAATATGAATGCACATGCTTCACAGAAACATGCACACAGAAGACATTGAGTTTCTTATTCTTGCAAAGTACTGGAATACAAATAGAATTGAAATAAATCATGTTTTCAGTTAGATTATTCACACCAGACAAATAGTCTGACCCTTTTGTGTTTATGCACCATTGGGGGTCTCATATTTATATGGGGCAGTTCATGGTGATTTTGCAGGGAAATAGGGATTGCTTTGATCAGGCTTTGGATGTTAAACTGCTTAAGATTTGGATGCTATGTTTTTAAAAGTCTTTGCTGAAGCTAAATTAGATATTCATGTTGAACTATGCTAAGATATTTGTTTAAATTGCCTAGAAAAACCAATGTATTATCATTCACTGTTTTGTAAGTGTTGAACTTACATGTAATAGCTGAACTATGTGCTTGTTTTGTTAAATGCTTTGCTAAGAAAAATGAATTTCAAGCTTCAAGAACAGTTAGGCTATAATGGTAGAAAATCTGAGTTTGAAAGAATTTGTGGTTTGCAAGTATATCTATAGAACTGGCATAGGAAAATCCATGTTCAAGTCAAAATTAAATCTGATAGGAAGAGTTTGAGTTGCTTTGAAAAGAAAATAATATAACAGGTATTTGGTAACTAAGTAGTGCAAACCAAAACAGGGCTAACATAGCCATTTTCTTGAGCCTGGGTTAAGACAGCACCCAAGTGTTTTTAATTAAGTTTTAGATCTGTTTCACAGCCAAATACAGGGTAGACTCAGGCAAATATGTAAACAGGGGAAAGATAAAAAGAAAAAAAAACAAAAATTGGGTTGAACCGACCAGCATAGCACTCGAACTTGTGACCTCTCATGTATAAGTTAGGCGCGTTTCCATTACGCCTAGATGTTGCTTGTGTTCACTTAGGATCCACTTTCTTATAGCCTGAGTTTGAACACACATGCACAGAAACGTGCACACACACCTGCACAAGTAAAAGCATAGTTACCCAGTAAGAAAATCAGAAGAATTTATGTAAAATAAGGAGCCTTGAGATATAAAATCAATAGTAATGCATTAACCCAAGTCATCTAAAAAAAAGAAACCTAATTTTGAAAAGAACACCATTGCTATGTAGAGAGTATTTCTTTAAGCAATACTCAAACAGGTTTCTACCTTCAAAATTTCTATACTCTGATTTAGGTAGAAGATGACTTATATATCTTCATATATATAAGTTCAAGATAAAATGATTAAACCAATATTTATTGGCAGAAAGATCCTGGATAGAAGAAAAATTGAATTAAATATTTTTCTTAATTAAATGGCCACTGAATGTATGTTAAAAAAAAAAATTTAAGTGGGTCATTTCAATACCATTGACTAAACTTATAATAATTTAACTATATGCTTACATTTGATATTATTGGGTAGGTGGTGTCTTCATTATACAAAGATGTCGCATTATTTTTATGGCCCTACATTTATTTTTAAATTAGTGTCCGGAGTTCTGCAAGTTCAAATGAAAAGTACATGTGAATGGTCTAAACAAAAGGCAGAAGTCCAATGATTTAAAAGAATAAAATAAATGTCGATATTTTAACCTAATATAAACCCGTATGCTAAAACACGACTAAGTTTATATGCTATAAAATACAAATAGACTGGAACAACTCTGTACATGTATGCTGTACCACACTATAAACGTTGTAAACATGACTATCAGGAATGAGTTGGATAAGAAAAATTAACCTATCTTTTACAATACAACAGTCAAAAATCAAAACGGGTGGGCGCACATGTATATAAATGTTGGGGAAAATCCCTTCAAATGATCAGTCCAAGGGAATAAAAAACCCAACGCAGCGGAAAACAACTGGATCATTATTGTAGTGAGATGGAACAAACAAAAGATGAACACCAGAATGGACAGTCACAAATCAATGCAATGCAGAAAAATAAATAACACCAGTATTTATAGTGGTTCCACTACCGCGAGACAGTGTACGTCCACTTGGGGAGATGAGGTCTTATTAATCACTGAAAAATTAGAGTTACAAAATTGATTCACTTTTGGAGGCTATACATAAGAAGAATTAACAATACAGACAAAAATCTGCAAAGTTTCAGCTCTCTAGGATGACTCTGAAATTGGCTGAAATTAATTCTCAATTTCGGCTGCCATTGTTGTCCAGAAGCTCCCCTATTTATAGAGTGAAGAAATGAGAAGGGGCAGCTGCTATATAGCAGCCCTGGGGTTTGGTTCGACATGCATCTGGTTTGGTTTGGCAAAACGTCGAGCGAAAATTTTGGACCGGCATCAAAATACCGAACGAAGAATTTCGTTCGGCAAAACACCGAACGAAATATCTCGTTCGGCAAATCACCGAACGCGATTTGTCGTTCGGCATAGCTCAAATGCCGCTCCAATGTTTCTTCTCTCCTCCGCTTCTCTATTTTACCAAACGAACTAATGCCTCTTCAAATCAACTTCTGCCTCTTCCTTCAAGCTCTGTGGCTCCCGCATCTTCGTACGACAAATTTGGAGATAGGTCTTCATACATCGTGACTTCCTCCTCTTCATTCTACAATTCTGGACTAGGGTTAGGGCTTCTCAATTTGGGAATCTCGGTATCAATTTCTAACAATCTCCACCTTGATACCAGATTTTCAAACAAACCTTCCAACTCCATCTACACCTTAGTGCTCCAGGCAATGGATACCTATCCAATGAGCTTCGGCAATGTCATCACCCATTACACTCTGTCAACGAACTCCGGCAAGGCCACCGTTCGTCAACAAAGTGTTCGAAGTACCCAGTCCGTGTAGAACTTATCAATCTCCACCATGAAACTAAATGTCTCCATGAACCATCTCAACTCTCCCCCCGTGCCACCCAGTGGCACCTAGCACTTCATTAAGCGAATCAAGTCCGAGCAATGCTCGAACTTAGCAACAAGCAATGACTTGGTAAACATGTCTGATGCATTCTCCTTTGTGAGAACTTTTTGAAGACAAACTAGCTTCTCTTCACTCATCGAGACAAGAAACGACTCTCTCACCTCAATATGCTTCGTCCTCGAGCTGAATGCCAGATTTTCAGCTAAGTGAATTTCACTCTGATTGTCATAGTACACATTCACTCCTTCGTATTCGAAGTCCAAATCACACAACAATCGCCTCAAATAAACGCCTACTTAGCTGCTTCAACCGCAGCTATGAGCTCTGCCTCTGTAGTAGACAAAGCCACAATCGTCTGCAACCTCGCTCTCCAACTGATCGATGTCCCACCAATGGTGAACACATATCCGGAGGTTGACTTCCTTCGATCTCTATCACCGGCATAGTCAGAATCGCAAAATCCAACCAAGTTGAAATCTCTTCCTCTGCCGCCAAAGACAAGTCAATGGTTTAGAGTTCCTCTAAGGTATCTGAAGATACACTTCGCTGCTTCCCAATGCGTCCTTCCTGGATTTTCCATGAATCTACTAACCAATCCAACAGCATGTGCAATGTCAGGCCTAGTGCAGACCATGGCATACATCAAGCTGCCAACTGCACTTGCATATGAGACCTTCGTCATATAAGCCTTATCCTTTTCCCAGATCGGAGAGCTTTTACTAGAAAGTTGTATGTGTAAAGGCATGGGTGCGTTGATTGCCTTTTCCCCTTCCATGCTAAACCGAGCAAGCACCTTTCGAATGTACTTCTTTTGAGTAGGCTCAAAAGTCCTAGCTTTCTATCCTTTTGGATTTCCATACCCAAAATTTTCTTTGCTTCTCCATGGTCTTTCATTTCGAATTCCGATTTTAGCTTTCGCTTCAAACTATCGATTTCAGCCTTATCCTTGGAAGCAATCAACATATCATCCACGTACAAGAGTAGGTACACCCATCTACCATTCTTTAAATGCTTGAAGTACACACAAGCATCTTTGATATTACGATCATAACCAAGTGAAAGCATAAAAAAGTCAAACCTCTTGTACCATTGTCTAGGCGACTGCTTAAATCCATACAATGACTTCTTCAATTTGCAAACCCAATTTTCTTTCCCATCTACAACAAATCCTTCTGGCTGCTTCATGTAGATGGTCTCATCCAAGTCTCCGTGCAAGAAAGCGGTTTTCACGTCCAGTTGCTCCAGCTCCAAGTCATAAGCTTCGACGATAGCGAGCAAAATACGGATGGACGTATGCCTCACTACTGGAGAGAATATCTCATCATACTCCAATCCCTTTCTTTGTGAAAACCCTCTAACAACTAGTCTAGCCTTGTATCTCCCATCATCCTTCACATTGAACACCCATTTGCAGCCTATGGCTCGGCTTTCTTGAGGAGTTGGTACCAAATCCCAAGTCTTGTTCTTCTTCAACGACTCTAGCTCCTCTTCCATAGCGCACATTCACTTCGAACTGTCACATGACTTCAAAGCTTCATCAAGGTCAAGCGGCTCCTCAAGAACCACATGTAGGGCATAGTCAAACTGATCACCAAGGCTAAGGTTCGCAAACTGCCAATCACCATACCTTTCGGGCGGCCTAATAGTCTTACGACTGACCCGGGTAAGTACTGGTTCGCCTAAATTCCTTTCGACTCCACCTTGAACCGAACTTCCTCTAGATTCATTCACATCACTAGCACTACAAGAAGGTACCTGGGGACTATCATGTGATGTTTCATCAACTATGTTTTCCTCGACAACATCAACAACAACTCTACTATTTGGCTGGAACATGGGAACTTCTTCCATCTCCTTAGGCCTATCAGAATCTTCTGATGTTGTAGGTAGCTTCTCCTTTGGATTGAACATAGCAGACTCATCAAAAATAACATGTCTGGAATGAACAATCTTCCGATCAACAGGGTTCCAAATTCGATACCCTTTGATACCATCGGTGTATCCCATTAGTATACCCTTGTATGCTCTAGCCTCCAACTTGTCATCACTTGTATGGTGAACGTACATCGGACAACCAAAAATTCGGAAGTAGCCAAGATACACTGCTTTACCTCTCCACTTCTCCTCTGGAATATTCCTATCTATGGCTGAGTACGGAATTCGATTTATGATATGCGCTGCAGTTGATAATGCATCAGCCCAAAAGCCTCTAGACAAGCCCGTTGTCAATCTCAAGCAACGAGCCTTCTCCAGTAGAGTCATGTTCATCCATTCCGCAACCCCATTGGATTGCGGATCTCCGGGTGTAGTGAAATGTCTCTAAATGCCATGCTGTTTACAGAAATCGAGGAACTCCCTAGAGACAAATTCACCACCATTATCAGATCTCAGCACCTTCAACCTAGAACCAGATTGGTTCTCAACAAGTGCCTTCCAGTCTTTGAACTTTCAAAACTTTCTGATTTGGCCTTCATTACATACACCCATAATTCTCGAGAAAAGTCATCAATGAAAGAGATAAATTACTTTGCTCCTCCAAGAGAAGGAGTAGCAACCGGTCCTAAACATCTATATGCACGTACTCAAGTACTCGCCTCGATCTATGGAGTCCAACTCCAAAAGATACTTTAGTTTACTTGCCTAACACACACTCTTGGCAAAAGTCCATCTTGTCGAAGCTTTCTCCTTTGATCATCTTCCGTCTCCGAAGCAACTCTAAGCCCTTCTCTAAAATATGACCCAACCTGAGATGCCAAAGCTTTGTGGCATCCAAGGCACGATAACTGTCTACTCCAACACACGACTCTCCAAGAATTTTGGTTCCTTTTAGCAGATACACATTTCGAAACACATCTCCTTTCATAAGAACTAGTGCACCTCTCGAAACCTTCAGACTATCCTTCTCGATAGTTATATTACATCCCAAAGATGCCAATTGTCCTAAAGAAATTAAGGACTTCCGAAGACCTGAAACATACCAGACACTTGTCAAAGTACGTATCACTCCGTCAAACATCCTGATCCTCACTTTACCCTCACCCATTGCTCTACAGCTAGCATCATTACCCATAAGAATAGAGCTTCCCTCTCGTCCAATGAAAGAACTGAAGTAATCCTTATTAGGCGTCATATGGAAAGACGCCCCCGAGTCCAGCACCCAATGGTTTGAGACATCCGACACTGCTGTAGACAACACATCGTCGGATATAGACTTCTCCACCGCAAATGATGAAGATCCGTCTTCTTCCTTCTTCTTCAAATCTGGACAATCCTTTTTCCAATGACCAAGTTTCTTGCAGATAAAGCACATCCCGTCGACTTTCCTCTCCTGCCATTACCGAGCTTCCTGGACTTGGAACGCCCTCTAGAGTACCAATTCTTCTTATCTGCTCTACCTCTTTCAACAAACAGGCCGTGACTACTACTTCCACCTCTACTTTCTTCACTTATCTCCTTCATCTGATCTCTCAAGCCCTCAGTAGAAGGCCTGACTTCACATCTTCCATTGTCAATGTGTCTCTAGCGAAGATAAGGCTGTTAGCGAAACCTGTGTATCGCTCCGGAAGAGAACACAAAAGAATCATTGCCATTTGCTCGTCATCCATCTTCAAGTCCACAGTCTTCATCTTTATCACAAGATCATCAAAGAAATTAAGATGTTCCTTCACTGAAGTACCCTCTCTCATCCGCATGGTGAAAAATGTCGTCAGTAATATCAGACGGTTAGTCGGAGATTTCTTCAAGTAAAGATTTTCTAGCTTGGTCCAAATTCCCCTAGCAGTGGTCTCACTGCTAATTTCTGAGATAACATTCTCTCCCATAGCTAGCTGTAAAGTAGTAAATGCCCATTTCTCCATCTCCTTCCTTTCCGCGACTGAGATGTCAGCCGTCAACTCCTCAGGGGCAAACACTACTGGATGGACTTCATTCCTCATTAGAACAGCCTTCATCCTCCATTGCCACTTCTTGAAGTCTTTATCCCCATTCCATTTCTCAATTGCGAACTGTGAACCTGAGGCGATATACATCCCTATAGCATAGGGTCTTGTAACAACTGGAGTCGCTTTATCTCCTACCATAGCGTCCAATACTCCTCAATCAACTTTGCAGCTCTGATACCAAACTGTTGGGGAAAATTCCTTAAGTTGATCAGTCTAAGGGAATAAAATACCCAACGCAGCGGAAAACAACTGGATCGTGATTGTAGTGAGACGAAACAAACAAAAGATGAACAACAGAATAGACAGTCACAGATCAATACGATGCAGAAAAATAAATAACACCAGTATTTATAGTGGTTCCACTATCGCGAGGCAGTGTACGTCCACTTAGGGAGAGGAGATCCTATTAATCACTGAAAGATTAGAGTTACAAGATTGATTCACTTTTGGAGGCTATACATAAGAAGAATTAACAATACAGACAAAAATCTACAGAGTTTCAGCTCTCTAGGATGGCTCTGAAATTGACAGAAATTAGCTCTCAATTTTGGCTGCCATTGTTGTCCAAAAGCTCCCCTATTTATAGAGTGAAGAAATGAGGAGGGGTAGCTGCTATATAGCAGCCCTGGGGTTTGGTTCGGCATGCATCTGGTTTGGTTCGGCAAAACGCCGAGCGAAAATTTTGGACCGGCATCAAAATACCGAACGAAGAATTTCGTTCGACAAAACACCGAACGAAATACCTCATTCGGCAAATCACCGAACGAGATTTGTCATTCGACATAGCTCAAATGCCGCTCCAAAGTTTCTTCTCCCCTCCGCTTCTCCATTTTACCGAATGAACTAATGCCTCTTCAAATCAACTTCCGCCTCTTCCTTCAAGCTCCGTGGCTACCACATCTTCATACGGCAAATTTGGATATAAGTCTTCATACATCGTGACTTCCTCCTCTTCATTCTACAATTCTAGACTAGGGTTAGGGCTTCTCAATTTGAGAATCTCGGTATCAATTTCTAACAATCTTCAAATATAGTATGGGGTTAGGTGTGGGTGCGTGGATTGAACGGTCAAAGTCCCACATCGCAGGATATTCAGAATAATCATGGTATATATATGGGATTGGTGACACGTAACATTGGGGATTCCTTTTGTTACAATGTGTTGCCAAGACCAGATTATATGCTCGATGGAGGCGATGGAGGAATGTTCAATCGGGACGCCGGCATGGGAGACTTCGACCGTTGATGACGCTAGACACGGTGAAGCGAACGCGTTCGGAACGCGGAAATGTCGAAACTCAACATGGTATTAGAGCTTCATGGTTCGATGAGACCGGTACGATACAGCGTGACCGAAGCATGGATCCAAAGGGGCATGAGCATGGGATGCTCATCAAGGTGGAGATATGGTTAAGCAGTCGCTCCTTCCTGCTTATGAGAACTCGGAGTAGCAGCCTGATCAACTGCGAAGAGGACTCAGTATAACTCCAAGGTGACTTGAGCAATGCTCGCCTAGGTGGAGATTGTTAGGTGTGGCTCGCATTGTAAATGGAGTGGGTGCGTGGATTGAACGGTCAAAGTCCCACATCGCAGGATATTCAGAATAATCATGGTATATATATGGGATTGGTGGCACGTAACATTGGGGATTCCTTTTGTTACAATGTGTTGCCGAGACCAGATTATATGCTCGATGGAGGGATGTTCAATCGGGACGCCGGCATGGGAGACTTCGACCGTTGATGACGCTAGAAACGGTGAAGTGAACGCGTTCGGAACGCAGGAATGCCGGAACTCAACAATAAATATATACGTGTGTGTAGTATGTGTGTGTATATGTGTGTGAGCATGTGCGTGTGTGCTTATGTATGCATGTGTGTATGTATACATATGCATCTACACAGAAAGACACAAACAAACAAAATATACAAAGAAACCGTAGCTTTTATCAAAGTTTTAAAATGCAAAAGCGTACACGAGACATAATTTTGCTCGCAAGACAAGACGTAAGCCTCAAGACATTGAGGCGTAAGTTTTTCTGGTAACATTGAGGCGTAAGTTATTATTGCTTTGTTATTGTTAATCTTTTTATTAATAAATAAAATTTAACCATTAATCATATAAAAATGTAAATAGCTAACAATATAAATACTTCACTTTAAAGGGTTTAGTCTTGTTCTTTATTATTCATTCATAAAAGTATAAAAATAATTAAAACTATAAATAAATAAAATTCTTTGAAGAATTCGTATTCAGTTTTCAACTCTGAATGGTATGTATTTTTTTTTCTCCTCGACTCTATTTGTCTTCAAAAAAAATTCCAGATTCTGAAAATGTTCTTTGATCCATTTTAGTGTAATTGACCTCTCTTACAAGCAGTAGGAAATCATATAAGTTATTATTTTATTTATTTTTTCTTTTACCAATTTAAATTGATCCATAAAATTTATTTGAATGTTCAATGATGATAATTAAAAAATTCTCTATATAGCAGTTAAGAAAATCCATTATGTTGCTCTATATCATTGTTTCTAGTGTTGTCAATAAGAATCCAAAAAATCTGAAATCCGACCGCATCCAAATCTAAAAAATGTGAAAACATCTAAAATCCGTAAAACGAATAAAGATTTGACAGTATCTGCTCCAAAATTTATCCATTCGATTTTTATCAAGAAAATATTTGAGATTATGCATATTTTACTGCATAAAGTGATTAATATATATTATTTTATCATGGTAATAATTCATATTATGCATGTATAAATGAATATTCGCTTTTAAAAATTGATTATCGTATTTTCAATTTTTTGTCCTTATGTTAGTATTGTTACTAGAAAAGATTTATGTTAGATCATTTTTATAAATTTCTTTGACTTTATTAATAATGAGCATAGTGCATAAATATTTAATATCCGTCTATATTCGTGGATACAGATATCCAATATCTGAAAGTGATTTCGAATGCGGATATGACACTATCTGTATTCATTAGTATCAGTTGACGGGTTTATTAGTTTTTAAAACAATTTTATTTAATCACTTCGATATTGAATTTAAAAGTAAAAACACTAACCTCCGTTTTATTTAAAAAAATTATTTTTTTTGCTTTCCATTAAATAATTAAAGTTTACTACCTTCTGTTAGTGTCAATATTTACAATTGAAGGTAAAAAAAATTGCAATCGCATGTCGATGCAGTTTGAGACATTTTAATGCAATTAATCAACTGCTATTTTAATTTTCTTTCTCACACATGGGAATATAAGCGTCGTGTCATTATGGGCGAGACAAAGGGATTTAGTTGACGAATCCGTTGTAGACAAGTTTGACAAATCGCCTACGATTGTTGTCACCTCACTGACAGTCTCAACATATGGCCGTATGTTGTTACTCCACGTACTTACTCTCTACCAACATATAAAAATTGCCTTCTAATTTATATTTTACCTTCTCAGGTGCATTTACTTTCAGCTCTACCAAAGCGACAAAGATATATCTGGACATTGATTTGCTGGAACTAAATAACGTTAAATCCAGGTATGTTGTCGTTGCATACTGGTTGT
The DNA here is from genome assembly GCA_030737815.1 of Allium fistulosum. Taxonomy (NCBI): domain Eukaryota; kingdom Viridiplantae; phylum Streptophyta; class Magnoliopsida; order Asparagales; family Amaryllidaceae; genus Allium; species Allium fistulosum. The sequence continues at coordinate 96,473,566 of CM060905.1, forward strand.
ATTTTTAACTGTTTGATGGCATTTGCCTTTGTTTTTTTACACTGCATAGAACCAACCAAGATGAAGAAAAAAAATCGAGTACACATACCACTCTGCTCCAAGACGTGGTTGCATATTAGAAAGGATCGATTCTACAATCACATAGCTTTTGAACAATGTTAGGACAGCAAATTGTCGGGTACGTTGTGCTTACACCTATAATATGCAAATGTATAGGATTTCTATGTTAGCGTACATACCCTTTGACTGGTTCACCACTTTTTTTTGGACATTTCCTTCATGCTACGGTAATACTCTGTGTATTTTCCGGTATTGAAAAAAAAATCAACTCTAACCCGCTTGCCGTTTTTATGTTTAAATTTTGCATTTGAATTTAAACTAATTTCACTGATGTAGTTAATTACTGATTTAAACAATACTTTTATTTAGGGTAAAATATATGTCATACCCGCAACCATCGTGAAACTAAAAAGTTCTACTTGGGGTTATCTTTCATGCGCGTTTTGTAAATCAATGGTTCACTTTAGGGAACAAACTATTTTTGCTCCAAATGCAACCGAATGGCTGCAAATCCCATAAACAGGTTTGTGCTCCATTTTCCTACAGCATATCATATTTTATTTTGGGACACACGATTTAGAACGTTCATTTATTGTTACCGACAAATAATATGATTAGATTGATCAGTATAACATACACAGATACTGCTTTGCAGCATACTAATGTTTTTTGGGATACTGTAAACAGTGCATGACAAAAGAAAAAATTCCATATGATAAGTTCGTCGAATACTACGCTATATTGTGTAATTAAGGGGGGATGTTTTTTATTTAAATGTTAGATTGTTTTGTTACCCATGTAGTTGTGCAGATGCCGAGTAATACAGAACTGTGTATGAATGAATACTACTGTTATGGATGAACCTCTAACAGTGAAACGACCGTATTATTATAGTTGGTGCTAACGAAGAGATGGAACACTGTTACGTGAAGTATTAAAGTAAATAGTAAATCATTTAATAGAAGGCATGTCAAATGGGAAATGTGAAAGGTATGATACAGGAACATATAATTTAATTAAACTATGTCACAGTCCAACCGTCCGTATACAAAGCTGGACCAAGCGTTGATGTATTTCTCAATTTTTTTATGTCTAAAACATTTTATCAAAATACTTAATTAACCTGAAAACATCTTTAATTTGAGTGTGGTATTAAATTCATCAACACCGGTTGAAGTTGATGCTAAATGTATACAGTATTCAATAAATTGGACATAATAAATAGAACATAGTAGTAAAATATATAATACTGCATTTTTACCGTGTTGAGGATGGTAAGCATGTCGTCAACCTTATGGCCGAGTAGCCATTCGGCTTCCTTGTCAAAAGCGGTGATAGTAGTAGACGTAGAGGAGTCCAATATGTCCACATTTAAACGATACCTATAGAACAAATCTTTACTACTAATAATGAGAATTCCGTGAACCAATTTCAACCGTGTCTTTTTGGATTACCAATAATACCCTTGCATCTTTATCCTCATTTCCTTACGTCTGCATGCTTAGTATTACATAATACAAATTAACTGAATATATCGGCACAAAACCTTATTACTTTAAAGTTCATACATATTACATAAAACTTCATACATACTTCAATCTTCAGCAGATAGCAGCGACCCAAATTACAGAAACCATATGTAGGTATACTTCAGTCTTCAGTAGACACTACAACAACCAAGCCAAGAGGATCTAAGACACACATATAGGCATATATTAACTGAATATATATGAACTAAATTGTTTAACTGAACTGAATATATATGTATATTGTTTAACACACACATATATAGGCATATATTAACTGAATATATATATAACTGAAATTGCATAGCCATATTGTTTAACTCAATATATATATATATGAACACATGCATATTGTTGGTTATTGAACTATAGTTAGAACTGATAGTTAGTTTAGAACATGTACGATTGACAGTAAGAACATGTTGGTAAGAACTGAATATTTTGATTTATATGAAATTTATATGTTACATGTTATAAGTCATTTGTGTTAAACATGTACACTTGAAACTATTAATGTAACTATTATATGCTATATTCACAATTTCATATAAATTATAAGTCGTTCGTGTTAAATATGTGTGTAAGGTTAAAATTTACAAGTGAAGTGAAATTCGTCAAGTTACCGAACTGAAATTTAGAACTTAAGTTCATATATACATATATATTAGAATTGGTTAATGAACTATATTGTTATATCTCTACTATTAATAAAAAGAATTCAATCAACAGGATTTACATGAAGTCTTTTTGAAATTTCAAAATTATCCTTCTTCGTTAATGGAATCTTACCACCCTTTCCGACTACCCATCAATGGAATTTTACTATCAATTTGTCCTTGATATCACCAACAAAACAACTTGAAATGTGTTATGACTACAAAAACATTTGTACTTAAAAAATACATCAATCCAAGGTAAACATCTTTGGGTATTAGATGCACGTACGTGCGTTGTATACTAGTATTTAATGGTAGCGGTTAATATATCCCAAAAATTGGAACAAAGAATCAGCAAAATGTAAAAATTGACATGATTTTCCAGCATTTGTCGGTGTCTGAAGCTTGAGTTGAATTTAGACCAAGTAACTAGAGATGAATAATTCTGATGTTTACCTCACTACTAGAAAAATCACTAAAAATGTAGTTGTGACGGAGACGGTAAGTGCTCAGTCTCGGATAGCCGTTAACTTCTAATTTGTATACCTACAACTTCACTCTTATTGACGTTGTTTGCTTTTTTCCATTATTTAAAAAATTACAGCTAACTCCGCCTAGCGATCAAAGTTCTAACTTAGGCTATGTCTCAAATACGGATAAACATACCTTACAGTCCGGGACAGACATCAAAGAAAAGAAACAGATTACTCAGGTTTGATCTACAATCTCGGTCACTCTTTCGTCTTCATTGGACTTTTGGCGTAGCCATGACATTTTGTTTTGTTTATCAGGACGACGATCGTGTGATCCACCCGATAGTTAGTGCTTCTGATCCACCACTCCTCAGAAAGACGCTTAGAAGAGGAAATGTGATTCAAGTAAGAGTTTTTAAACTATTTTACTCCCCGCTTAATTTTGCTGGTGATTATTTCAAAGCATGCGCAATTACTATCTGCACATTATTTATATCTACAAATATATATTATATGTCACGTACAAGGCAGCACTGTACATCCTATGCTACGTTATTTTAGTAAATAACATTACAATACTTCTTCATTACCAACTCCTAACTGATTGTTATACTTGTGGATACTCATACTTTGAACTGTTAAACCTTCCAAACCCATATTGTATGTACTTATCTTAAATTAAAATCATTAACTTGTGTTACTCTAACCTGTTTTATGCTTACAAACTCAAACTGTATATTATTGCCCTTATCCATAGGATGGTGATACGGAACAGCAGGTCACAGCAGCACCTGGAATCAAGATTCGGGAGAAGAGGCAAAGAAATTAATTTCTAGAAGTTTATGATCTCATGTTTACGCTATAATTATGTTTTTATGTATTTACCTACTAATTTTCTGTATGTTGTCCACGTCACCTTTTTTTTCGTTAACTCTTTTTGAACTTTTTTCTTAATTGTACGTCACGACGTATGATGACTGTATCAGTTCGCTTTCACCTACAGTACATATGTGCATGTTTTTTAATTGCAACTCCAGCTTTGAAGTACCCTTCTTATTTATGTTTGTTTTGATCATCTGAAATAACGCTTTAACTATATACCATGGTTGTGCTGACATATGTATCCGCTGTACATTGTGCATGAGTATGTATATGAAAGATATAGTCACTCTTCCGTCCTTAAATCGTCTTTCTGGTGTTGCGATTAAAATTTATGGGGAATAACACTGCCTATGTGCGTAACACATTGTTATTTGTCTAGTATACCAAAACAGAGAATAATCAAATATAAACTCGTCGCACAAGTTTATAACTCAGATTTCCACTACACTGGAATTCTGTATTAATTATAATAACAATATGAATGTTGTAAATAAATTACAACAACAGCGTTATACTATTTTGAATAAATAGTATAACAAAATTAAAGGGTAGAATGTAGAATAAAAGTTCTAACCCGATTTTGTCTGAGGCTCGTCGTAACGATTTCCTTAAGAATTTTATTTCAAAATTCTCCCAAGATACAACAGACGTAATCTGCACGAGATTGTGATGTGTATGATCTTCTGTGTGATAGGACTGAATATGATTTAAGAGATGAAGAGATAGAAGAGATAATTCGGTTTGAAAAATGAGTGAGGAAAGTGATCAGGTTTCCTCCTTATTTATAGCCGAATTCCCAACGGCTGCATCCGTTGAGAAAAGTCACACCTCTTCATTTGCAACGTCAAAAAAGCGTTACTGTTCGCAACAGTCACTTCCTTTCATTTGCAACGCTCCAGAACTGTTGCTGTTTGCAACAGTCGCGTCCGTTCAGTTGCAACGCTCCAGAACTGTTGCTATTTGCAACAGTCGCGTCCGTTCAGTTGCAACACTCCAAAACCGTTGCTGTTTAAAACGTCGCGTCTCTTCATAGCATCTATTCATATTCAAACAGTAAAACTGTTCACTTTTATTTACCAAAAATATAACCGGCCATATTTTTGGTAATGTGGGATATATCTCATTCACCCTCTAAAAGGAATTCCTACACACATGTCACTCACTAGTTCTTTAAATAACTTTCTAAACTTCTCCAAGCTTGTATTATCTTATTTTAAATCTATTTGGAAGACTCTTGCACCACTTAAAAGCAAAAATACACATATGAATAGTATTCCATGATAAATTAAACACTATTTATCTGCTTAAATAAAAAAACCAATAATTTCAGTACAAATTTATGTATTTCTTTAACTCGGCCCCTGAAACAATTAATCGCTTATATTAAGAGTGCCAATATTGTCAATGCAATTTTTGTGAAATAACCAAAATCTATGAATTTGACATAAGAACTTACATCTTATCTCCCTATGATTATTGGACTGAATTTAGATTTAAATATAATAATTCATAAAGAAAGTTGTCGGATCTATATATTCTATCACTTGCTGGTTATCAGAAATGAAAGAAATCAACCTGTATTCAATAACAATTATAGACGTACCTTTTCTCTTCTATTTTTTTATTCCTTGGAATATTTTGAATATTTCTGTTTGGACAGGGACAAGTAGAACAAATCCAGTCTGGAAGACTCAACGTTATCATATTATTCGCAATATCATATCACACACCGATGATCAGCTTCTCCTCACAAGCCCAGAACCCAACCTCTTATTTCTATGTAACTAGTGAATCATGGAGATCCATTTTGTTCTTTCCTTCTTTATATTGCGTATCGACAACATAGACAAAGATCAAATCTCCTAGCATTGGTTCATCAACCTGAATTCAATGATGTTTTTCAGCCAAATTACAGTGAATTTCGTCAAAGTATCATCCACTGCCTAGCAAAATTCAACTCCTATTACCAGTTTCATGAAGCTCTGCCTGAAGTGCAGTGGTTACGCAGCTATATATGTAGACACACTTAAGTAATTTGTTTAAAGTATCACACACACTTCAGTAGCTAGGCTTAGTACCAGACTATATGCACCAAGCTCAGAGCCACTGCCTGCCTGCCAAACTTCAACGCCTGTCACACACACTTCAGCATTTTGTTTGAATGAACGTCTGCCTTCAATGCCGCCTTGTATTGATGCTAATAATCTCTGCTGTATTTAATTTCTCTCTGCGTGTAATTTGGACATGCTTTAGACTGTATTAGTTTATGACAAAATAGAGCATAGGTTCATATTTTAGCTAGCAGAGACTATCTCACCTTGATCATCGATGGGCGATCGTTTTGGATTTCATTCATCATTGCTTTTAATAACCAGGCATGTTGGTTACCCATTATGCCATATATTAATATAATTTTCGAGTGCCCTCCTCAATATGAGGACCCCTTGTACATTAAAAAAACATTGTTAAGTCAAGAGTTAATTTAAAAGATTACATGTTAATCAACGTAAAATTATAAGTGTTAAATTAAGAGTTAATTTAAAAGAAAATAATTACGAGTTAATTTGAATTTCATTTTAGTTGATACAAAATAATTATGAGTTATTATTACTAAGAAGAAAATATCCAAAATAACAGGAGAAAAGATATTTTATAAATGTTTATATATCTCTTTAAAGTTTTTCTTGCATTTCCACTGCACAGAGGCATTAAACCAACAATTTAAAGACCATAAAGATAGAAGTCTCTAACATTGTACTTAAACATACCTTTTTCTTACAGTGGTATGACAACTAGAAATTTTCAATAATGCAAACATCAAAGCAAACATATTTTAGTCCATGTTCGCTTGATCTGCACCTGTTTCTTTAGATCGATTGCAAGTCTCAAGTTTACAAATTAACATTGTGTTTCAAAACGAAATGGGCACGTGAAAAGGGAATACGAACTAGGCAAATGTAAGAGGCACGCAAAATGAGCAAAGGGAACCATGCAAAAACCAGATGGAAAGGTATGGCAAACAGTTGGAAAATAACAGAGGAATTGTGTTTTGAAAAAGATTTGGGAAGAGAAAATTAATTTATATGTTATGTCAGATTAATTATTATTAGCAATCATTAACAAAAAAATAATTAATTAATAGTACAAAATTTTATTAGTTAACTAAATAAGACGGTACATGGTAATGCTATGGTATAGATACAGTGATGCATGGGATAAAATAGGAAAACACTGTACAATGACACCAAGATATAGTGATGCACGGAATACTAAAATACCATACAACGATACTAATAGTAGGATTTGAAATTTCGGTGCAACAGTTTTCCATTGAAAGCAACTGACTTATTCAAATGCTCATTGAAAGCAACTGACTTATTCAAATACTCTTCAGTAGCATCGTTGGTCAAAATAAAGTTTCCATCAATTTGAAATTTTCGAGTGATCGCCTTGATATTTCAAAATAGAATGTCCAAACTCCCACAACTAAAAAATTCATAATTGTTTTAATAATAAGACATGTTCTAACGTAAAACTAGAACGCAATGCAAATTTAAACATTCACACCATCGGATCATTATTCCTTCATTGCTATTAACCGTTTCGTTTGTAGTATCCTATCTCTTGTGCTTTATAAAAGCAAATAACGGTAGGTTGATGCAATCAAATGATAGGAAGTTTTGTGTGAAACACGATTTTGCTTCTTTCTTTTTCTTTTTGTTCTTTTACTTTTTTTCTTTCTTTCGGATTTTTCATTTTTATTTTTTTTTATGGTATGGAAATGTAAAAGAAAGTTAGAAGGATACCGTAAAAGGAGCAGCTATAAAGGGCAATCTGTTTTCAAAATTCAAAAAAAAATTACCACTACATGTAGTTTTTCTATATATGACGAGTCATCCGACACCAATGTAAGAATTTCATAGTTTAGTTTCGTAGGAACAGAGAGATGATAAACACGCATACATATACACACTACATCCATCTCCGCTGCACATCATGTTTGATAAACCCTTCTTATTTTTCAACCTGTTTGAAATCAAACAAAAAATTGTAGACGTTTTGTTAAGATTGTCTCGCATGTTGCAAAGAGAAACGACCGTTTGGAATTGGATTAATTCCACATTGTTAAATAACTTGAAGAGGTGGTATATAAAAATGAGTTGGTAGACATGTAAGTTTTCGCATAACTCAAAATCATCCCTACAAAATTTGGTTTAATTTGAACAATCCTAATATGTTCAATATCATTATTCAAATCAACGATTAAAAAGTGTTTTAGTAGATGAAATTTGACTTGACATTTGTTAGGAAATTCGTAACGATGTTATTTTTTTGGATATCATATTCATAGTGTTGGTTGAACATTTTATGAATTTTTATTTGAAAGTGTATCACTGAAGGAAATGTAGAAGTGTATAATGAGGTGCATCAGATCCCTAGGCCCAAGGTTGAAAAATGAAAAGAAATAGTAGTTATAGTTGGTGCTGCAAACAGGAAAGGAAATAATTGTAAGTCGTAACCACACACATAATTTAGACCTGTCAAACGGCTGGGCTGAGTCAAAATGGAATGGGTTGATTTTGACTCAACCCATTTATGACCATTCTTTTTAACCAATTTAATACATTTATGACCATTCTAAATTTAATTTTTACGTTTTGAATTTCGATAAAAATCAAATTTTCAAAATTTAAAATTTTAATACTAATTTTGATCAAAAGTTAAAAGTTAAATATGAGAATATAGTCTGTTATGTGCTAAGTATAACCGTTACTTATTATCACGGAGAACTACAGCATGTGTTCATAATATGAAGTATCTGAGTGTTTCGTATTATCCGTAATTTAGATGGGAGTTCATATGTCGAAGTCTCATTTGATTTCGATTTAGTATAAATAAGTTATTGCAGTCTGAACAAAAAATAACGGCTTCAGCAATATGAGGATGTAACCTATTATTTTCTAAGAACAATCGTTAGTCATCATAGAGAACTACAATATGCATACAAGTTGAAATATCCGAGTGTTTCATATTGTCCGTAATTTAGGTGCGAGTTCATCGATCGAAGTTTCGTGTGATTTCGAGTTAGTATGAAGAAGTTACTATAGTCCAAACAAAAAAAATAGCGATTTCTGCTTAGGGGGATTCAAATATGAGAATGTAGCATGTTATTTGCTAAGTACAACTGTTAGACATCATACAAAACTACAATGTGCGCTCACATGATGAAGTGTCTGAGTGTTCCACATTGTCCACAATTTAGGTGGAAGTTCATCGATCGAAGTCTCGCTTGATTCTGAGTTAGAATGAAAAAGTTACTGTTGTATAACAAAAAAATAGCGGCTTCTGCTTAGGCGGAGTTCAAATATGGGAATATAGTGTGTTATTTTTCAAGTACAACTGTTAGTCACCATGGAGAACTACAGCATGCGTTCACAAGATGAAGTGTCTGAGTGTTCCATATTGTCTGTAATTTAGGTAGCAATTCATCGGTCGAAGTCTCGCCTGATTCTGGGATAGTATGAAGAAGTTATTGCAATTTGAACAAAAAAATAGCGTCTTATGCATAGTCGGAGTTCAAATATAGAGATGTAGTTTGTTATTTGTTAAGTATAGTCGTTAGTCATCATGGAGAACTACATAATACTTTCACAAGCTGAAGTATTCGAGTAAACAAATTTAAATTTTCAAAATTCTTATTTTCAAAATTTATATTTTCAAATTTATATTTTTGAATTTTAAGTTTTTAATAAATATATAACGGAGTTACTTATTTATAACCCTTTAGAAAATGGGTTACCCGTTTTAACCCATTTAATAGATTTATAAATGGACCGATCCAACTCATTTATTTATAAGTAGGATAAATGAGTTTCATATTTTGACTGATATACATAGTATGCTACATATAAAACTTTTCAGAGACTCAACCACAAAACCCAAGGCCACATTTAAGAAGGCTTGGGCCCGGACTAGGCCTGCTCGGGCATCAATCTACATCCAAGTTATGTGGCTTGTATACAAACACAGTACACAAAAGCAACTGCATTTTAAGTTGAAGTAATTGTTATCAACCTTCAACCTTCACTCCAATCCCAGTGGATACAAATGACCAGAATAGGTGGTCTTATATTTCACATGCATTGCTAAAAAACCAAGCATATTTGATTATATAAGTTTATCGAATCTTTACACTGTGTTCAATGCTCCTTGAGGTAATATTCAACATCAAAAGTCTGACTTCAGAAGGTGCTTTTGTTTACCGAATTTGCATTATAACAAAGACAAGTTTTAACATATGCCTAATTGTCATGTTAATATAACCATGTAAATACAACAAAACCAAGAATACACACCTAAGGTTTGTATATATATACATAAATAAAACAATGATAAAGGATGTATACAAGTACCCTATATTATCAAACTTCAAGACATTTTAAATTAATTTTGAATATCAAATTGCATAGAACATTTAACCTGAAAATAGCAGGTCTGCTCATTAGTATAGAAAACACAACTTATTTAAAATGGAATCTTTAAAGTAGTAAGAACAAAGTCTATTTCTAAAAGGTTTCAAAATATAGTCCGATAAATTTAGAGTAAGTGTAAAACTAATATTCAATGAACTTCTCAAAAATTCATTAAACATGAACGACTTGTACCCCGCTTGCAAGAAATATTATTATTTTCTGATGGAAATGGCCATTCTTGTCTTTCGACATAAGTTGAATATGCATGTTGTGAAATATTATTTTATTTGTTTCTTTGTTGACTCCATTATCATTCGTGGTCACCCAATAATATTATTGTTTGGGCGAGAAGGATTAATGATCAAAGATATTAATATCTGTACGGGTAGAAACAAAGTAATATGCACACCTTGGATTTAAATATAATGATGGCAGTATTACCTTATCTTTTATATAATAATTTAATTGGCAAAAGTAAATGCCATTTATAATTAAAACTTGTCAAAGCTCTTAACTAGTCACTCCTAAAGTACGGCTTTTAATGAATTTCATTAAAATGGACATACAAAGAAGGGTAGGTGATCTACATGTCTTGTCCAAAATATGACACTAAGAGCATTTCCAACAAAGGATCGGTCACCTTTGTCAATTTTGGAGTGACTTATTCCACGTTGGTCCAATCGCAAAATAAAAATACCATTTTATTCGGGATTTATAATACTGGATAAAGTCAGAGCAAGTTAAACCCTCCCCCCTTCGGTGGCAATCCAGATAGGGGATTTAGACAAATCGTGGTCATCGGTTTATCCAACATTATAAATACTAGATAAAATGATATTCAATTTGCTCTCCATTTTCTTTAGTCGGTTGCTCCCCTACCTCCAATGCAATCTTCTCATTCATTTCCACTCCTCTCTCAAAGCAAGAAAATTATTTTGCTTGATCTGTTCCCAACATTCCCAGCAGTAAGAAACTTTTTAATTTTGCTACTCTTCCACTCTCCTCAAAGCACACATCAAACAATCATGAATCCAATAAACCGATTGTTTTGCTTCTCTTATTTCTCTTCCTCTTCGTCAACATCGGATGATAGTTATACACAAGAAGTTGCTCAACAACAATCACTAGCATCCAAAGCAAAACAACTCATTCGGTTACAACAGATAGAGGAATCTTCCGAACAAGGTGGTAGTGTTATGAGGCGTAAAGATATGATAAAGAAAACAGATTATCAATAATGGCATGATCGAATTATGACAGATTACTTTAACGACGATCCGTATTTTGATATGGGGAAGTTCAGATTAAGGTATCGAATGTTCAGAAACATATTTGAGCGAGTCATATCAAGGTTGGCAGGGAAGAACTTATATTTCTCACATCGACGTAATACTTGTGGTTAATTGGGTCTTTCGTCGCATCATAATATGACAAGTGCCTTACGAATGTTGGCGTATGGAGAAAGCTTTGATAGACAAGACGAGTACGTTCGAATCGGAGATTCAACTGTCAACGAATACTTAAAAGAATTTTGTATAACTGTCATTCTAGCATTTGCTGTGGAGTATCTTAGAGCGCCGAACGATAATGACATCAATTGACTATTGGCTAACGGTGAACAACGTGGATTTCCAAGTATGTTGGGCAGGTTAGATTGTATGCATTGGCATTGGAAAAACTGTCTAGTTGCAATACAATGACAATACACCGTACATCATCATAAGACAACAATGATTTTGGAAGTTGTAGCTTCTTTTGATTTATATATATGACACGTTTTTTCGGTATAGCTGGGTCTTTAAACGACCTTAATGTTCTACATCAGTCTGACTTGTTTAGCTGATTATCTAACGTTACTACACCAACTTGTAATTATATGATAGGGGATGTACAACACGACATAGGATACTACCTTGTAGATGGAGTAAATTTGACTTGGAAAACTTTAGTCAAAAGTTTCAAAAAGTCTAGTAATGAAAAGGAATGCAAATTTACAGTACAACAAGCTAGTTTAAGAAAAGACGTTGAGCGTGCTTTCGGGGTTCTACAAGGTAGATTCTAAATTCTGGGTATGAAGATGTACTACCATGATCTTAAAATGGTATCTGACATAATGTATTGTTGTATAATACTTAACAATATGACTATTGAAGAAGAGAAATGTGGTTATAAATTACAGTTACGTAATTATCTAGAACTAGCACGTGCTTATGAGAGTCCTCCTTTTAAAGAACCAAACATCTTTGCACAAAACATTAAGAGAGTTATGCAAATCATAGATCCCGAGGCTCATATAGATTTGTGTGGCGACCTAATGGAACAATTTCATCATTTTGTAGGTAATAGTTGGGTACTAAGAAAATTATTATGCACTTATTTTCAATATTGTAACGTTTTACTAACTGCAGTTTGTTGTAACGTCATTGTATGAATTTACTTATTATGAATTGTTGTTGCATTTGAGTTTAGAAGAATGTATCGATGGGATAAATTAAAAACACATTTACGAATTGTTGTTGCATTGGTCCAGACAGAGATGCGATCGATCATAGAAAAGATTTTGTGTTAGAAATTTGCTATTAGAAACTGCAATCGTTTCATTTACCTTTAACGTTATACAGTTTCTAATCTTAATGTGACCCTATTAATTAGGTCATAAATAGAACGTTTCATTTACCTTTAACGTTATGCAGTTTCTAATATTAATGTGACCCTATTAATTAGGTCATAAATAGAACGTTTCATAATTAGGTCATAAATAGACCGTTCTATAATTAGAACATTAGGTATATGATTAATCTTAAGCGTTGAATTGGTATATGATGCACGTACCAAATTTAGAGTTAAATGTTATATAAAGGATTGTGTCATCTCTCTCCCAAAAAACAGATGTATTCTTCTCCATCAAAAAACATATAAAGAAATAGGGTTAGGGAGAGAAACCGAATTCTGAGAAGAAGAGTAACTATTAGAAGTCAGAAGAAGAAGATGACAGCCATTACATCTTCCGCTGTTAATCAAGGTACATCATCTTAAACAAAAAATCATATTAAGTTTTGTTTGTGAAATATTCGGAATTGGTGATCCTTGGGCTATTACTTGAATTGTTCATATTAATCATGAAAGATCGAACAATAAAGAATTTCTGACATTTGGTATCAGAGCCACCAATCAATAACTGAATATTTCCTATGATTGCAATTGATCTGTTCTATGCTTTACTCATGATGTTTAATCAAGTATGTGTTATAAGTCATTTGTGCATATGAGATTTATGATTTTGTTAATCACCAAAGTGGTCAAAATCAGAATAATCATTTAGTGCATAAGTGACATAATTATTATTGATAGAAATTACCAGTTATAATAATACCAATTAAAAACTGGCGTCACTAATGATAGAACCTGAGAACTTACTCAAAGGAAAGTCTTGTTCTATAACTAGTTGACATGATGAGGTTTAATAGATATCTTGATTAAATAAATATTGATCATCCAAAGATGTCAGTTCTATTTAATTGAATATATTTATTACTTACTTATGTTTTGGTATTTAATTATGTTAAGTATAAGATAGTATCTCACCAAAGGAGTGCTATATTATACTATTATGTACATATCTGAATCGCGTTAACTTTGAGCTTATAGTTATTTCAATTTTTTATTTATTTAATTTGCAGTAGTTCCCATGAATACACATGTTTCATCTGTCACATTGTTCACTGGTGTTAATTTTTCTTAATGGAGAGAACAAGTCAATTTCCATTTAGGTGTTCAGGATCTTGACTTGGCACTCCTTGAGGATAAACCTGTTGCTCTTACAACAGTTAGTACTGAGACAGAAAAATCACACCATAAAGCATGGGAACGCAGTAACAGATTGAGCCTTATGTTTATTAAGATGATTGTTGCTAACAACATCAAGTCAACAATTTCGCAAACAGAAAGTGCTAAGGAATATATGCAGTTTGTGGAAGAGCGTTTCGTTCAGCTGATAAGTCACTCGCTGGTACTCTTATGGCAGAACTCACGACCATGAAGTTTGATGGGTCACGAACTATGCAAAGCACATTATAGAGATGACTAATCTTGCAGCAAGGTTAAACTCCCTTGGACTTACAGTAGAGGATTCTTTTCTTGTCTAGTTTATCCTGAACTCGCTACCTTCTGAATATGGACCTTTTTAAATTAACTAAAACATTATAAAGGATAAGTGGAATGTTAATGAATTGGCCAGTAGACTTGTTCAGGAAGAAGTACGTTTGAAAAATCAAGTGAATCACTCAGTAAGTTTTGAGAGTAATAAAGCTGGTAAAGAAAAGAATGGAAAATCAAGTCATTTCAAGAAGAAAAAGGCACCTGCTAAGAATGGGCAGGATAAGGAAAAGAAGGAACTAAATGATATTTCTGGTTTTAGATGTACGTTTGGATCTGGTTGTTTTGATTTATATAAGAATACTGATAATGTTAGTTCTGGTATTCTAATTGATGGTTTATATAAATTGAAACTGAATGACACTTATGCGAATTCCTTGTTGAATGTAATAAATAATGTTGGATGCAAACATAGCATGTTGAATGAAAATTCTGCTTTCTTTTGGCATAAAAGACTAGGTCACATATCCAAAGAAAGAATGATGAGATTAGTAAGTAATGAAATTTTGTCAAATTTGAACTTTATTGATCTAGAATTATGTGTGGATTGTATTAAAGGTAAACAAACCAAACATAATAAGAAAGGAGCCACTAGAAGCAGCCAGCTTCTTGAAATAATACACACTGATATTTGCGGACCTATGGACACTCCAGCCTTTAATGGAGAAAAGTATTTCATCACTTTTATTGACGATTTTTCCCGCTATGGTTATGTCTATTTGCTTCATGAAAAATCTCAATCTGTGAATGTCCTTGAGACGTTTGTAAAGGAAGTTGAGAGGCAATTAGAAAAAAAGGTGAAAATCATAAGGTCTGATAGAGGTGGTGAATATTATGGCAAATATAATGAGTCAGGCCAGTGTCCAGGTCCATTTGCAAAATTCCTCGAAAGTCATGGCATATTTGCGCAATACATAATGCCAGGTACACCACAACAAAATGGTGTAGCAGAAAGGCGCAATAGGACGTTAATAGATATGATTAGGAGTATGATGTCAGATTCTACACTACCTAAGAATTTGTGGTCGCATGCTCTCAAAACTGCTAATTATTTGTTGAATAGGGTTCCTAGTAAAGCTGTTCAAAAGACTCCTTTTGAATTATGGACTAACAGGAAACCTAGCTTAAGACACCTGCATGTTTGGGGTTGTCCAGCGGAAGCGAGAATTTATAATCCACATGAAAAGAAATTAGATTCTCGAACGATTAGTGGGTATTTTTTAGGTTATCCTGAAAAATCTAAAGGACATGTGTTTTACTGTCCTAATCATAGTCCAAGAATTGTAGAAACTGGTAATGCAAGATTCATTGAGTTTGTTGAAGTCAGTGGGAGTACTAGAAGAGAAATAGTGGAAATAAAGGAAAAAAGGGTAAATGTTACATTGCGTAGAATAGTTCCTCCATCTACTATTACTCCAAATGTTGTTCCAGCTGTTGGAGAACAGCATGATGATGAACAACATATAAATGAAGAAGTACTTCCTAAAGGAAATGACTTACATAATGCTGATATACATGAACCACAACAAGTAGCATTAAGAAGATCTCAAAGAGATTGTAGGCAGCTATTTCTAATGATTATATGGTTTATATGCAAGAATCAGATTATGATATAGGAATCAATAAGGACCCAGTTTATTTTCACATGCTGTAGAAAGTAAAGAGTCAAAGGAATGGATTAATGCCATGAAAGAAGAACTAAAATCCATGCAACAGAATGAAGTTTGGGATCTCGTTGAGTTACCACATGGCTGTAAAAGAGTCGGATGCAAATGGGTTTTTAAAACCAAACACGACTCTAGTGGTAATATCGAACGGTATAAAGCTAGACTTGTTCCTAAGGGTTACACTCAGAAAGATGGTGTTGATTACAAGGAGACATTTTCTCCTTTTTCGAAAAAGGACTCACTAAGAATAATAATGGCATTAGTAGCACATTATGATTTGAAATTGCATCAAATGGATGTGAAAACAGCCTTTATGAATGGAGATCTTGATGAGGATGTTTATATGGATCAACCTGAGGGTTTTTCTATAAAAGGAAAAGAATAATTGGTGTGTGTAACGACCCGTAAATTTTCAATAATTAAAACTGTTAATTTAATGAGATTTTTGAAATTTAATATTGAAGAAAATAAAAATTTGTGAATTATTAATAAAGGTTGTAATAATGTAATAATGAAAATTAACTAAAAGGAAACGTAACAAGGTTAATTAAAGTTATGAATTAATGAACTTGAATGAAATTTCCAATTAAATAAAATAATTTAAATGTTATGACTTGGTTATAGATGGGGTATGAGAAAGCATATGTAATTTTTGAATTAATGTGTGAAATAATATAATAAATGGTAATTGTTTGTGAAGAATAAACATGCAAGTTATAAAGGGTGTAATGGTGACAAATGGTTGTTGTTACCAGCTAATTTACCAATTACGAATAAAGGTAATTAAAGGTTACTTTAATGATAATTAATATAATAACGGAAAGTGTGAATATAAATTTAATAGAAACGTAGATCTATTTATAAGGTAGTAATTGATGTAATAAAAAGCATGAAACCAAGTAAATAAATTATTGAGAATATTAATCGTGATTACTGTATATATTTGGCAAAATTATAATGATGGAAATTTGGATATATTAATGTAATGAAAGACAAACAAATAGTAACTAAGTTTATAGAGTAATAATAGACATAATTAAAGGATTGGAATTGAATCTAATTAGTTTATTTGGAATTAATTTAAAATTTAATTGGATTCAATCCATAATAAATGGAGTTAAATACTATGACAAATTGATATTAGGATGAATTGGGTAATATCAATGTAATAAATATAACCAATGTCAATTTCATCCATTTTTGATAATAATAGATTGAAGAATAGGTATGGAAGGTAATAATGTTAATTTAGTGCGATCCCAATTAATTGAAAACAATTGTAAGGTTATAATTGATTGTAAATAGTAAATTGGGAAATAAATGCAAAGGTATATTAGTGGACGTAATAATACATAATAAATTGGAATTTGATAAATTCAATGTTAGATAAGTGATTATATTACAATATTTGTTGGTTGATAATAAAGTATGAATGAGATTAACCTTGGCTAATGGTGATAATTATTAACTGTTTACCTATTTACTTAATTAAATTAGAGCTAAATCCATTGCAATTAATTAACATAATTAAATACTACGTTAATATGAATTTAGGTAATTACTGTAAAATATTAGGGTAATTGGATATATAGTAATGTCAAACTTATCCATAAGAGGATGATTGATTAAATAAAGAGATTGGAACCACATTGAAATTAATTGAAATCAATTTGAAATAACTTGACTTTTGCATAACTTCTTCATACGATGGAATTTGGACTTGAAACCCGTTCCATTGATTTTAAAATATTTGAATACATATATTTTGATATATGGGTTGACCCATTTCCGTTCCAAAATCGAAACAGGCTTTTCGGGTCAATTACGTTCAAAACTCAAATCAATCTTGTCCATCTACTCTATTTTCTGCTTTGTCTATAAATACCTCGTTATAAACCATAATTGTTCCTCATTGTCATTTGTCTGTACATACATCTCTTTCTTAGCTCCTCATTCCAATGGCAGAAAAAACCTAATTCCCAAATTCCAAAATCTAATTTCAAAAAAAATTGCAAATCTGCAGCAACTTCGGGTCGCGCTTCCGGTTTCAGAGGCAAAAACCCTGGAGATACTTCGGGTCAGGAAGAAAATGACTCGGGTCTCTGGGTCGTTTTGGCAAAAACTCAGAGCAAGCACCGAGGATTTGAGGCGGCGGACCAAAGTTGAACCCGAAGTCGACCCAGGACCAGAATTTTTCAATACTCTAATTATCGTAACTTTTGCATACGGACTCGGATTTGGACGCGGCTTGTTTTGCTGGGATCATATCGAAATTCCGGACACTTTGACGCTGGTTTAGATGAATTTGGAGATTGTTCAAATTTTCGGTTTAAATTTGATTTAAATTCAATTTAAATCCAAAGGTGAGTGTTTTAACCCACTCACAACTATTAAAATTTCTTATGTGTGTTAAATTAATTGTTGATGTGATTAAAAGTTTATTTATGACTGTTTGGCATATTTTTAATCATCATCTCAGTTAAATTGAATTTATTGGATTAAATTATTATTTGATTTATTATTGCATTTAAACTGCCAGTTAAATTATTTGATTTATTATTGCATTTAAACTGCTAGTTAAATTGTTATATAATTTATTTTTGAATATAAACTGCCAGTTAAATTGTTATATAATTTATTTTTGAATATAAACTGCCAGTAAATACCTGTTATTTATTTTCTGTTCTGTATTGATGTTATTGTTGAATTGGATGATGATTGTGATAAATGCTTGATGGTTGATTTTGGATGAATGGATGTTTTATTTTATATCATTATAATCTGCAAGTTGTTATGCATTTTTATTTTATTCGGGATTGCGGTCTGAAATGATATATAACCGTATTTTTATTTTTAAATTGCGGATTGAAATGATAAATATCCGTATCACTTGACCATAGGATAGAAAATCATATATAGACACCGTCGGTCTATATATATATATATATATATATTTGGAATGATTTCTATGGGTTTTGGAAAATAAGGGTTTATATAAATACTAATTTTGATATTATATAAATATTATTTTATATATAGTTAAATTCTATAATTTACGCTATGTATAACTTGATGATGTTTTAAGTTTGATTTACGAATATTTCAAGTTTGAGCTTTATTTAAGTGATATTTAATTTATTAAATAAATATTTCTAAACTAAATAATAGTAAATTGAATTAAGGTATATATAAGATTATCAGATTAGGTTGGGAATTTTGGAATATTTAAAGACATGAAATATATCAAAATTGAAATGTTTTATTTAAATTAAGGTATTATTGTTTTCAAAGTGTTGGTTTTCGAAATTGTTATAACTTTGAAAGTAATATGGTTTGAAAAATGAATTTATTTGAAATAGAATTTATTTAAGAATAATCTATGAATATATTGATTGGAAACCTATTGAAATTGAAAATTTAGAATATGACTTCAAAATGTGGTTTAGGTTTAAGATGATTTAAAAGGATATTTCAAGTTTATCTAAATTAAAGAAAGATTAGTGATTGGAAATTGAGTTTTATTTAAATAAGATATTATTGAATTATTTTGGAAATGGAAATGATATATTATTGAATTGGGTTTCAAAATGGAAATAATACATTGATAATTTAGGTTTGAAATAGCAATAATATTTTGGTTTTAAAGTATATACTATGTTGAAGTAAAGGATATGGTTTTGAAATGGCAATAATATTTTGGTTTTAAAGTCTACACTATTTTGAAGTAAAGGATATGGTTTTGAAATGACAAAAATATTTTGGTTTTAAAGTATTACTATTTTGAAGTAAAGGATATGGTTTGAAATGGTAGTAATATTTTGGTTTTTGAAGTATATACTATTTCGAAATAAAGAATATGTTTTGAAAGGGCAATGATTGTGTTTTTAAAAGTATATATATTTTTAAATGACCACGGTGTTATAATAATGTTTGGTTGTTAAAGAGATCGGGATCGGATATGGACATACTCTCTGTCGATACCGAAAACCACTTTGATAACTGTGTACGCGGTGGAGTTTCTAGAATGAAGTAGGATGGTGGCGACGATCCTAAGGTATATACGTGGACCCAACTCCCGTGAGTTGGCATAAGGTGGCTAAAACAGGAGCGATTGACGGACCAAGGAGGTAGCACCTCTGATCGGACACACTTCTTCGATACCATTCTATTACTTGTGATTGATTTGGTGCGCACCCTTGATTTGGGAGTGTTGTTCGAGGAGGGCGGTAGTGGCTGCTATGCGTCACCACTAGTCCGGATGCGTAATTGGTATATCTACCCTGGCATTGCCTAGTTGTGCCGTGTCACCTACCATATCGAGCTTTACTACGAGTTGTGATTTCTCTCGTAGCCTGTGGAGTATCGAGGGTAGCCCCCATTTTGGGAGTATGCTAATACTGGATAGACTACTGGGATTATTACGTGTTAAGGGGAATATTGGGTCACTCCTTAATGCTATTTAAAAGTACGTTTATTTTATATTAGACATTATTATAATAACGAATATTACTACATAGTATATAGTTTAACGGATCCTTAGGGGATGTGAATCCCGAGCATCTCTTAAGTTACTGCACTCACGTTAGACACAGGATAGGAGATGTCAAATCCGGTAAACATCTCTGACGTCGTTCCACTCATATATTTATCAATTATTTAACTTACATAAGATCTTTTAGTTCTGACTCGAGTGTTTTGTCTTTTCAATTCGCTCGGGTCAGCCTAAGCATTTCAGGATTTGAAGGCCTTAATTCTGGAGGACGAAGATGAAGAATTATTATTACTATTTGTTATATATTCCACTACACCATTGTATTCCGCTGCATTATTAATATTCTCGGGTATGTGTAACTCTGATATGTATTGTATAAGTATAATCAAATGTTTGTAAAACAGCTTCATGAACTGTTATTTGATTATTATATTTTATCGTTCCGCTGCAAGATTCTATTTTGTTTCTTTTATTTCTCCACTTTTTCTTATTTACCCCATAACAATCCGCCCTTCTGTATGGTTTAAGTTGGCACGTGTGTTTGCTTAAGCGTACAAAAAGGTGGGATGTTACATCTGGTATCAAAGCTTTGGTTTAGCGATAAACCTTAGCTTTGTGGGGTTTGACTCTTTATCAATAGGGTAGTAATACCCTATGATGAGTCGCTGAGTGTATATATATGAGAGAGCGTATTTGTTAGTGTTATAAAAATGTTTTAATATTGTGTTAATTTGTTCCATTTTGTATTTATAAATTCTGGTTGATGCATGGGACGCTATGACATCGATAGGGATTTCTAAACACTTAATAGGACAGACCGACATAATATTTGGTTTAAAATATAGGTGAATGAAATAATTTTGCCTATTGTATATTTTATATATAAAATAATATACTTTCTAAATGATATTTTTGGTTGTAATGTATTTGTTTGTTAGGTATTAAAATTTTAGATATTAGTTGAAAATAAGATTTGAAAATAAAAATAAATGGAAATTGGAAATTTAGGACTTAAGTTCCGGGATTTAGAAAACTTCTTTCAATTGATTTTGGAATATAATAACAATATTATTTAGAAGTATTTCCTAATATAAATATTTCAATAAGATTTGGAAGAATTATTTTTAAAGAAATTTGGAAAGAAATAAATTCTATACTCCCCTCTCTGTCGTTGGAAAATAATTTTGGTGATGAGTGCACGCATCATCGACGTTCATTTTCGAGTTTCGAAGTGGGAAGACCACTGTAGTAGTTTTACTACAGATTTATTTTGATAAAAAAATATAAATTTTAAATTGTTTTAATATAATTAGATATATATGTTGCAAGTATATACATTTATCTATTATTTTAAAATGATTTGAAACAGAACCCGGTATTTAATTCTTGAGTTTCCGTTAATTAATAGTTTCAATTATTTTAGTGAAGTGGAACATAACTAATTAATAATTGGAACCTTTAATAAAATAAGAGAGTTAATGCTGAGTTTTAAATGGAATTAAAAGAAATTTGGAATTTGTAACCTGTCAACCAAGGGATATTATGATTGAACATTAAGTTAATTTAGAAGAGATAAAATAAACTTGTGTAACTTTCAATTCCATTCTTAAAGGCATAAATATAACTTACCAATTATAAAAGTTGAGATGTTAATAAGGAAGTGTAATGGAAAATTATACAAGTAAACCTAAAAGTAATGAAAGTATTCAATGCATTCTTTAATAGATAAGGATTTATTTGTTAGAGTTGTTATGAACTTATGTATAATTGAAAATGTTATTAATTAAATATAATAGAAATGTAAGTATTATAGGAAAATGATTATAAACTTAAGTAAATAAATTGATATGCTAAGAAATTTGAAGTGATCATAAATATCATAATTAAATAGATGTAAATAAATGAAATTAAATAATAATGAATGAATGAATAAATATAATGCAATAAAAAGAAGAAACTGACATGACACTAATAAATGAAAATGAATATTTGTAAGTAATAAATGAAAATAAATGAAATAAACGCTGAATCAATGAAAAAACGTAAATTTTTGTAAGAAGTAAATGTAAATTAAAAAGACAAATCATTATATAAATGAAAAAGAAATAAAACAATAAATGTTATGAGATGAAATTTATAATAATAAACTTAATTTATTGTTTGAAATAGTTGGCTGTCTTGGTTTATGAGTTGTTAGGGTAAAAGATACTTTAATTGCGTAGATGTATGAATAATCTATGGAATTTATCTAAGACTGTTGAGTAAATGGAATACTTCATAGTTATTTGTCATTTATGTGATATAAAGTGTCTTAACCCAAACAAACCAATTGTTTGTCTTGCTTGAATGGTTGATTTGTATATGATGTGTATGTTGTTTGTTACAAATGATGGTTGTTTATATTGATTAGTTGGTTAGTGGTTGAAACAACTTTAAATATTTCATTTTATATAATTATTAACTCTTTCTGGATTATATAAGTGAAATACAGGTTATGGAAGCAATTGCTACTGCTTTTGGTTTCATAATTAAGCGTTGTTTGCCCGACAAATATGTACGTTCTCGGATTACGGTTTTATAGCGTTATTATATTATTTTTCCCGTGTTGGGATATATTATTTTGGAAAATATATGTTATATATTGTTATATTTGATATTATATTTTCTTCCGAGCCTCTCCGTACAAAGGAGACTCTGCCAAAATTTTCTGTAAATTGTGGACTTAGAAATTTTTTGAAAATGTTTTCCAAACTTTATTAGTTTGAGTATAAAAAGATTTAATGGCTATAAATTTGTATATTTTATTTAAATAAATTAATTTTGTAAATTTCATTGTTTATAAAGTTAATATTTTTTAATAAGATATATTGATTTATTAATTCTTCTTTCCCTTCTTCTTCCTTTTCGGGGACGAAAGGTTTTGAGTGGGGGAGAGTGTAACGACCCGTAAATTTTCAATAATTAAAACTGTTAATTTAATGAGATTTTTGAAATTTAATACTGAAGAAAATAATTTTTTTTTGAATTATTAATAAAGGTTGTAATAATGTAATAATGAAAATTAACTAAAAGGAAACGTAACAAGGTTAATTAAAATTATTAATTAATGAACTTGAATGAAATTTCCAATTAAATAAAATAATTTATATGGTATGACTTGGTTATAGATGGGGTATGAGAAAGCATATGTAATTTTTGAATTAATGTGTGAAATAATATAATAAATGGTAATTGTTTGTGAAGAATAAACATGCAAGTTATAAAGGGTGTAATGGTGACAAATGGCTGTTGTTACCAGTTAATTTACCAATTACGAATAAAGGTAATTAAAGGTTACTTTAATGATAATTAATATAATAACGGAAAGTGTGAATATAAATTTAATAGAAACGTAGATCTATTTATAAGGTAGTAATTGATGTAATAAAAAGCATGAAACCAAGTAAATAAATTTATTGAGAATATTAATCGTGATTAGTGTATATATTTGGCAAATTATAATGATGGAAATTTGGATATATTAATGTAATGAAAGACAAACAAATAGTAACTAAGTTTATAGAGTAATAATAGACTTAATTAAAGGATTGGAATTGAATCTAATTAGTTTATTTGGAATTAATTTAAAATTTAATTGGATTCAATCCATAATAAATGGAGTTAAATACTATGACAAATTGATATTAGGATGAATTGGGTAATATCAATGTAATAAATATAACCAATGTCAATTTCATCCATTTTTGATAATAATAGATTGAAGAATAGGTATGGAAGGTAATAATGTTAATGCAAGTTAATGAATAGCTAATTTAGTGCGATCCCAATTAATTGAAAACAATTGTAAGGTTATAATTGATTGTAAATAGTAAATTGGGAAGTAAATGCAAAGGTATATTAGTGGACGTAATAATACGTAATAAACTGGAATTTGATAAATTCAATGTTGGATAAGTGATTATATTATAATATTTGTTGGTTGATAATAAAGTATGAATGAGATTAACCTTGGCTAATGGTGATAATTATTAACTGTTTACCTATTTACTTAATTAAATTAGAGCTAAATCCATTGCAATTAATTAACGTAATTAAGTACTACGTTAATATGAATTTAGGTAATGACTGTAAAACATTAGGGTAATTGGATATATAGTAATGTCAAACTTATCCATAAGAGGATGATTGATTAAATAAAGAGATTGGAACCACATTGAAATTAATTGAAATCAATTTGAAATAACTTGATTTTTGCATAACTTCTTCATACGATGGAATTTGGACTTGAAACCTGTTCCACTGATTTTAAAAAATTTGAAAACATATATTTTGATATATGGGTTGACCCATTTCATTTCCGAAATCGAAACAAGCTTTTCGGGTCAATTACGTTCAAAACTCAAATCAATCTTGTCCATCTACACTATTTTCTGCTTTGCTTATAAATACCTCGTTATAAACCCTAATTGTTCCTCATTGTCATTTGTCTGTACATACATCTCCTTCTTAGCTCCTCATTCCAATGTCAGACAAAACCTCATTCCCAAATTCCAAAATCTAATTTCAAAAAAAAAATTTGCAAATCTGCAGCAACTTCGGTCCGCCCTTCGGGTTTCAGAGGCAAAAACCCTGGAGATACTTCGGGTGAGGAAGAAAATGACTCGGTTCTCCGGGTCGTTTTGGCAAAAACTCAGAGCAAGCACCGGGGATGTGACGCCCCACCTCTATACCCACGCTAGCCAAGAACACTACGGTGTAGTGCTGTCAACTAGCACGGAGAATAAGGCTGTTGAGGAGCGACCATCTATGTAATTGCTTTGTGCGAGCACCGATGTGTCAGATAGAATAACATGCATTTTTATTACAGGAGGAAATCCGACATACCGATACAAACTCAAAGCTACTACACAGTGGCTATAATAGTTTAGGACAATAGATATAAAAATAACACAGATAACATAAATGCGGAATACAGATGGAACGAAAAGTCTCATATATATAATAACTGATATCAGTTACAATACATTTGACACAATACAAATTATACAACTACAACTGTCGACTCAAGAAGTTATATATACAAGTACATTATCGACTAATATACATGAATACATTATCATCTTAAAACAGACACACTGACTACTACAACAAGACAAAGACCACTTCAAATGATATAAAAAGTCTTCATAGCTCTAGCAGCAACCCAAAGCTAAAAATCTACAACCTGTAAATACTCGGTCTGACCCGAGTATTAAATTCAAAAGAAAATAATACACGGGTCAGTCTAATTCAAACTCAGTTATTAATGCACAGAAACAATAATAATCAAACATCAAATAGACGAAAGTCACAGAAATTCTCCGTCTATCCGACTCTTTTAACAAAGAAATCGGATAACGAAAATTCTATCACTAAACAGTGTTAAACAATAAATCAGCAGATTTAAAACATCAACAGAGATAGATGAAAAGATTTCTAAATGAAGATGATTTAGAAAAGAATGTAATTGCCGAAAACGACGATTAACAACAAAAATAAACAAGGATGAATGAAACTGATCAAGCGAGTGCAGCAGGTACAAAGGCCCAATTACCATGTGCACAAAACAATTTCAAGTGAAGGCAAATGAAATCAAGTACACATGAACCTAATGAAATCATCAGAGAACAAGTCACAGCCGAAATGATCCATCGCAGTGCAAACTAATATGACAACAAGTATGACTGGGATGCATACATAAACAAGAGATCAAGTTATAGCATGGCAAGTGCAGACTCAATTGAAATTATACACTACAGGTGCTATGCTCAAATACAACAAGACTGGTTCAATTACGATATGAATACAATGCAACTGGCAACTATGTAAATAATGCAACTGATGATAGTGAATGAGACAACACTTTAAACTCAAATAAACAGCAGCCTCAACATCAACAAAGAAAAATGGATGCAAATCCAAGTCAACATGAAACTGCAAACATGACACAGCAACCAAAAATGTCATAATGCAGACAACAAACTCATGGACCAACTACAATGGAGAGACCTTTGCAAGTATACAAGTTCAGAATGACATGTGCAAACCACACTGGAACAAAATGATAACATCAACATGGATGCAGGTACAAGGCTGTCAGCAAGTAAATTCAAAGTGACAGTAACCAGTGTGCAATAGGAAAGACAAGTCGAAATTACAAAGTGAACCAAATGCAAATAATACAATGCATCAATGCAATGTATCAGACTCAAGCTAATAATCAACTCAATTACAACTACTGTAAGTATAAATGCAGTGACACTCAACATATAGGCATATGTTACAGTGCAACATGAACTTCTCAAAGGTTAGAAGTAAATACAGTGTGCACATGACAAAGAGCTCGAGATCAAGGCTAAAACAAAGATGGTCAGAGTAAAAGTCTACAATGAAACCAGAGTGAATATCAACATCAGAGACTTAGCCTAAATTCAAGAATATATGCATACACACATACATATGTATGTATGCACATATATAGTCTTGAATAAACAGAAGTAATGTATAACAAAATGGAACAGTGGACAGAACCATCAGACAAGTAATCGAGTGGGAACATGATCAGCAGACCAAAGTTCACGCAATAAAAACATTAAAAATGCAGACGACCAGATATGCAAACCAAATAGCGATGACTGGACAGGTGAAGTGTTATCAGGTTGAAGTCAAATTATGGTAACAATATGAACACAATCAATCTACAGCTTATACATGAATGCCATAACAATCAGAGACAAATGTAACATGCTCAAAAATAAGCACATATAGGCAACTCGACCAACATACTGAACCAACTAGGCAAATGAATCAATGTGCAAGCAAAGAACAGAGGGCGAGACAGTGACAACTCAAATGAACAAATTTATCACAATTTCATGACAAATCAAGTTACTGAATTCATGCTACAAGGGTGAACGGAAATGGTCAAGCTAACTGGAGTCGAGCCAATAGAGAAAATCATCACAAAATCACATAATTCTGAGATTAAATTAGATGTGAGAATTTACTCACCTTCAATTCGAGATCGCAAGTAAATAAGCAGCAGCGAGACCGAAGCCAGAGTCACCACAAAGAAAACCACAAGCCAGAGCTACAGAGAATCGACGAAGTCGTATTCGCCAGAGAATCTAAATCTCGAAAGCCCCATGGAGCAAGTGAAGAAGAGCGTCTAATACTATCAAGCAGTATAGAGCTTCGATCGAACTACAAAACTCTCAAGCCCTAATTTTTGACAGAGAAATCGAAGAATACATCGTCGCCGCCATTTTTTATTTTCTTTCGTCTAGGGTTTTTGATATGGAAGAATGAAAGAGAGGGGATCGGGTTTGCCCCTGATATCATCTCGGCAAAGCCAAGAAACATGGGCCAAGATTCAAATTGTAAAGCCCGGTCAACATTTTTATAAAACAATTTCAAATTGATTTTAAATTTCAATAGCAATAACAATCGTTTGATGACGATAATCAATTGATGCAAAATACTGGGTTGTTACAGACTTCCCTCCTTAAAGAAATTGCGTCCTCGCAATCACAAGGAATAAATGGATAAAAGGCAACAACCATAAGAGCATGGCAATGTCGAATGCATAAGCAAAGAAAATGTCAGCAGGGGAAGCATTAGATATGACATCAAAAGGTTCGACTGATTCAAATCAAAAGAATCAACATCGTGGGGATCAAGGAATCAAAATCAGACGACTATCAAAAGCAAGAATCAATCGAGTTCCAGCATTTAAAAGAAAAGGAAAAACAGAGCAGAATTCACGTACTACACGAATTGAGTGTGAGTAAATCAAATTACTCACCTGAATCGCCAGAGAAAAAGACGAAGCTCAAATCTCAAAATCGCGAATATTCAATCATCACAAACGATAATCGAATTTTCAAATCGCAAATAGGTTTAACTATCAAAAATGATAATCAAATTTCACAAATATCTGATTATCAAAAACAATAATCAGAAACACAAACATTCGATTAATCAAATCGAAAAATATTTAATTATCTCGAATGATAATCAAATTTCACAAATATCTGATTATCAAAAACGATAATCAGAAACACAAACATTCGATTAATCAAATCGAAAAATATTTAATTATCTCAAACGATAATCAAATTTCACAAATATCTGATTATCAAAAACGATAATCAGAAACACAAACATTCGATTAATCAAATCGAAAAAATATTTAATTATCTCAAACGATAATCAAATTTCACAAATATCTGATTATCAAAAACGATAATCAGAAGTCGTAAATATTCAATTAACGAGTCCGGAATTAACCGAAGTAGTAAAAGTATGGTTCCATACTCCTTACTTTTGCTAAATCGTTTAAATCACTTTATCGTTTCCTTGAAAGTGCAAAATTGTGTGTTTTAAAAATAACATTTCACATTCTCAAACGGACAAGTCCGGAATTAAGCGAACCAGTAAAAGAAAGGGGTCATAGTCCTCGATTTTTCTAAACGTTTAAATCGCTTCCTCATTCTTTTGAAAATGCAAACTGTAAGAATTTTGAAAAAAATTTTAATTTATATTTTGAAACAACTTTTAAAAATAACGAATTTTGAAAATACGTGATTAAATTAGCAATATTAGTGTTGCGGGAGAACCGCTTGTAAATCCATTTCAAAATCGACGGTTACTGAAGTTAACACGTCAAAATCTCATCAAAATAACTGGCATCAAAATATAATACCAATGAATTTTCATTCATCAAAAATGTCACAAGAATCTTCTCAAAGGTAGAAAGGGATATCATACCCTAAACTTGTATTCATAACAAGTCAATAACACATGAATTCACCAATGCACAAAAACGGATATCATATCACTGAAAATCATGAAAATTGGTGAAGCACAAAATTCCAGAAATCATCACAAGAAATGCAGAAAACACAAATTCTAGAAATCGACATACGAAAACCAGAAATCACAAAGAGGGGGAGGCCTATCACAAGACGGTCCGAAGACCATGGGGAGCTACCCCATATGTGTGAGTCGGAATCACACAGATTGAGGTCTAGGCTAACCAAAAAGCAAAAAGGTATGTGTGAGTGGAATCACACAAGTGGTGTCTAGCCTAACCTCGCAAACAAAAAGATATGTGTGAGTGGAATCACACAAATTAAGGTCTAGACTAACCAAAAAGCAAAAAGGTATGTGTGAATGGAATCACACAAGTGGTGTCTAGTCTAACCTTGCAAACAAAAAGATATGTGTGAGTGGAATCACACAAATTAAGGTCTAGACTAACCAAAAAGCAAAAAGGTATGTGTGAATGGAATCACACAAGTGGTGTCTAGTCTAACCTTGCAAACAAAAAGATATGTGTGAGTGGAATCACACAAATTAAGGTCTAGACTAACCAAAAAGCAAAAAGGTATGTGTGAATGGAATCACACAAGTGGTGTCTAGTCTAACCTTGCAAACAAAAAGATATGTGTGAGTGGAATCACACAAATTAAGGTCTAGACTAACCAAAAAGCAAAAAGGTATGTGTGAATGGAATCACACAAGTGGTGTCTAGTCTAACCTTGCAAACAAAAAGATATGTGTGAGTGGAATCACACAAATTAAGGTCTAGACTAACCAAAAAGCAAAAAGGTATGTGTGAATGGAATCACACAAGTGGTGTCTAGTCTAACCTTGCAAACAAAAAGATATGTGTGAGTGGAATCACACAAATTAAGGTCTAGACTAACCAAAAAGCAAAAAGGTATGTGTGAATGGAATCACACAAGTGGTGTCTAGCCTAACCTTGCAAACAAAAAGATATGTGTGAGTGGAATCACACAAATTAAGGTCTATACTAACCAAAAAGCAAAAAGGTATGTGTGAATGGAATCACACAAGTGGTGTCTAGCCTAACCTTGCAAACAAAAAGATATGTGTGAGTGGAATCACACAAATTAAGGTCTAGACTAACCAAAAAGCAAAAAGGTATGTGTGAATGGAATCACACAAGTGGTGTCTAGCCTAACCTTGCAAACAAAAAGATATGTGTGAGTGGAATCACACAAATTAAGGTCTAGACTAACCAAAAAGCAAAAAGGTATGTGTGAATGGAATCACACAAGTGGTGTCTAGTCTAACCTTGCAAACAAAAAGATATGTGTGAGTGGAATCACACAAATTAAGGTCTAGACTAACCAAAAAGCAAAAAGGTATGTGTGAATGGAATCACACAAGTGGTGTCTAGTCTAACCTTGCAAACAAAAAGATATGTGTGAGTGGAATCACACAAATTAAGGTCTAGACTAACCAAAAAGCAAAAAGGTATGTGTGAATGGAATCACACAAGTGGTGTCTAGTCTAACCTTGCAAACAAAAAGACATCGCACAATTGCTAGTCTAAATCATAAAATGATCGTCATGATCAACGAGAAGTGTCAATCACACCAAGCTAGTAAATATATGAGTTTAGCTTCATGTCCCATAACCACTTGCTTAACTTAAATATTTACGAACAAGCTGTAAATCTTCACTAGAAAATTGTCACAAAAGGGTTCAATCGAACAAGTCCAAGAGCTAACCGACAAAGTGAACGCAAGCGTTTCATACCACTTGTTTTACTGAGCCGTTTAATTCAATTTCTCATACGAGTGAAATAAAGGCTTGTATATACTAATAGATTGGAAAACGGTTTAAGAAAAAGAGCTTTGTAGTAAAATAGTTTTGAAATCGTTTGGAGAAAAGGATTTTAATATTTACTACTAGTATAGAAAACCTTTATATTTTTAAAGTGACAAATCACAAAAATGATTGTAGAAACAATCAATCAAAGGAATTCACATACAAAGATGTGAATAGAATCCAAAGAAATCGATTCCAAATTCATCAAAGTAGGAATACCCAAAAATTCCTGAAATAGAAGTTATCAAAGTCGACAAAGGTGATAACAACTAATTAGAAAAGAAGAATCGATTATCAACTGGAAAAACAAAGCAAAACGAGCAGAAATGCATAAATGACTTCAACAAAAGTAAAAATCAAGTCAATGTCAAAGTCAACAATTAATGGTCACTGTCAAGTACAAAATGAATCAATATCATCAAAGAATCCAACTTGAATTCGCAAAGCAAATGGAGGCAGAAGCCAAAATACTTTCATGAAATCAAAATCAAATGCACATGAATAAGCGTTAGGAATTCATACCTAACAGTCAAAAATAATCATATGTAAAGATGAGAGATAAAACATCAACAAATAGTTGTAACACATGCTCCATCTAAATTATGTTTTATAATTGTCCTAAACCCCAGGCTCAGATACCAAGCTGTGACGCCCCACCTCTATACCCACGCTAGCCAAGAACACTACGGTGTAGTGCTATCAACTAGCACGGAGAATAAGGCTGTTGAGGAGCGACCATCTATGTAACTGCTTTGTGCGAGCACCGATGTGTCAGATAGAATAACATGCATTTTTATTACAGGAGGAAATCCGACATACCGATACAAACTCAAAGCTACTACACAGTGGCTATAATAGTTTAGGACAATAGATATAAAAATAACACAGATAACATAAATGTGGAATACAGATGGAACGAAAAGTCTCATATATATAATAACTGATATCAGTTACAATACATTTGACACAATACAAATGATACAACTACAACTGTCGACTCAAGAAGTTATATATACAAGTACATTATCGACTAATATACATGAATACATTATCATCTTAAAACAGACACACTGACTACTACAACAAGACGAAGACCACTTCAAATGATATAAAAAGTCTTCATAGATCTAGGAGCAACCCAAAGCTAAAAATCTACAACCTGTAAATACTCGGTCTGACCCGAGTATTAAATTCAAAAGAAAATAATACACGGGTCAGTCTAATTCAAACTCAGTTATTAATGCACAGAAGCAATAATAATCAAACATCAAATAAACGAAAGTCACAGAAATTCTCCATCTATCCGACTCTTTTAAAAAAGAAATCGGATAACGAAAATTCTATCACTAAACAGTGTTAAACAATAAATCAGCAGATTTAAAACATCAACAGAGATAGATGAAAAGATTTCTAAATGAAGATGATTTAGAAAAGAATGTAATTGCCGAAAACGGCGATTAACAACAAAAATAAACAAGGATGAATGAAACTAATCAAGCGAGTGCAGCAGGTACAAAGGCCCAATGACCATGTGCACAAAACAATTTCAAGTGAAGGCAAATGAAATCAAGTACACATGAACCTAATGAAATCATCAAAGAACAAGTCACAGCCGAAATGATCCATCGCAGTGCAAACTAATATGACAACAAGTATGACTGGGATGCATACATAAACAAGAGATCAAGTTATAGCATGGCAAGTGCAGACTCAATTGAAATTATACACTACAGGTGCTATGCTCAAATACAACAAGACTGGTTCAATTACGATATGAATACAATGCAACTGGCAACTATGTAAATAATGCAACTGATGATAGTGAATGAGACAACACTTTAAACTCAAATAAACAGCAGCCTCAACATCAACAAAGAAAAATGGATGCAAATCCAAGTCAACATGAAACTGCAAACATGACACAGCAACCAAAAATGTCATAATGCAGACAACAAACTCATGGACCAACTACAATGGAGAGACCTTTGCAAGTATACAAGTTCAGAATGACATGTGCAAACCACACTGGAACAAAATGACAACATCAACATGGATGCAGGTACAAGGCTGTCAGCAAGTAAATTCAAAGAGACAGTAACCAGTGTGCAATAGGAAAGACAAGTCGAAATTACAAAGTGAACCAAATGCAAATAATACAATGCATCAATGCAATGTATCAGACTCAAGCTAATAATTAACTCAATTACAACTACTGTAAGTATAAATGCAGTGACACTCAACATATAGGCATATGTTACAGTGCAACATGAACTTGCTCAAAGGTCAGAAGTAAATACAGTGTGCACATGACAAAGAGCTCGAGATCAAGGCTAAAACAAAGATGGTCAGAGTAAAAGTCTACAATGAAACCAGAGTGAATATCAACATCAGAGACTTAGCCTAAATTCAAGAATATATGCATACACACATACATATGTATGTATGCACATATATAGTCTTGAATAAACAGAAGTAATGTATAACAAAATGGAACAGTGGACAGAACCATCAGACAAGTAATCGAGTGGGAACATGATCAGCAGACCAAAGTTCACGCAATAAAAACATTAAAATTGCAGACGACCAGATATGCAAACCAAATAGCGATGATTGAACAGGTGAAGTGTTATTAGGTTGAAGTCAAATTATGGTAACAATATGAACACAATCAATCTACAGCTTATACATGAATGCCATAACAATCAGAGACAAATGTAACATGCTCAAAAATAAGCACATATAGGCAACTCGACCAACATACTGAACCAACTAGGCAAATGAATCAATGTGCAAGCAAAGAACAGAGGGCGAGACAGTGACAACTCAAATGAACAAATTTATCACAATTTCATGACAAATCAAGTTACTGAATTCATGCTACAAGGGTGAACGGAAATGGTCAAGCTAACTGGAGTCGAGCCAATAGAGAAAATTATCACAAAATCACATAATTCTGAGATTAAATTAGATGTGAGAATTTACTCACCTTCAATTCGAGATCGCAAGTAAATAAGCAGCAGCGAGACCGAAGCCAGAGTCACCACAAAGAAAACCACAAGCCAGAGCTACAGAGAATCGACGAAGTCGTATTCGCCAGAGAATCTAAATCTCGAAAGCCCCAAGGAGCAAGCGAAGAAGAGCGTCTAATACTATCAAGCAGTACAGAGCTTCGATCGAACTACAAAACTCTCAAGCCCTAATTTTTGACAGAGAAATCGAAGAATACATCGTCGCCGCCATTTTTTATTTTCTTTCGTCTAGGGTTTTTGATATGGAAGAATGAAAGAGAGGGGATCGGGTTTGCCCCTGATATCATCTCGGCAAAGCCAAGAAACATGGGCCAAGATTCAAATTGTAAAGCCCGGTCAACATTTTTATAAAAGAATTTCAAATTGATTTTAAATTTCAATAGCAATAACAATCGTTTGATGACGATAATCAATTGATGCAAAATACTGGGTTGTTACAGGGGATTTGACGCGGCGGACCGAAGTTGAACCCGAAGTTGACCCAGGACCAGAATTTTTCAATACTCTAATTATCATAACTTTTGCATACGGACTCGGATTTGGACGCGGTTTGTTTTGCTAGGATCGTATCAAAATTCCGGACACTTTGACGTTT
This sequence comes from Allium fistulosum, assembly GCA_030737815.1. Classification (NCBI taxonomy): domain Eukaryota; kingdom Viridiplantae; phylum Streptophyta; class Magnoliopsida; order Asparagales; family Amaryllidaceae; genus Allium; species Allium fistulosum. The sequence goes on from CM060905.1 coordinate 96,508,254, forward strand.
GTTTGGATGAATTTGGAGACTGTTCAAATTTTGGGTTTAAATTGGATTTAAATTCAATTTAAATCTAAAGGTGAGTGTTTTAACCCACGCACAACTACTAAAATTTCTTATGTGTGTTAAATTAATTGTTGATGTGATTAAAAGTTTATTTATGACTGTTTGGCATATTTTTAATCATCATCTTAGTTAAATTGAATTTATTGGATTAAATTATTATTTGGTTTATTATTGCATTTAAACTGCCAGTTAAATTATTTGATTTATTATTGCATTTAAACTGCCAGTTAAATTGTTATATAATTTATTTTTGAATATAAACTGCCAGTTAAATTGTTATATAATTTATTTTTGAATATAAACTGCCAGTAAATACCTGTTATTTATTTTCTGTTCTGTATTGATGTTATTGTTGAATTGGATGATGGTTGTGATAAATGCTTGATGGTTGATTTTGGATGAATGGACGTTTTATTTTATATCATTATAATCTGCAAGTTGTTATGCATTTTTATTTCATTCGGGATTGCGGTCTGAAATGATATATAACCGTATTTTTATTTTTAAATTGCGGATTGAAATGATAAATATCCGTATCACTTGACCATAGGATAGAAAATCATATACAGACACCGTCGGTCTATATATATATATATATATATATATATATTTGGAATGATTTCTATGGGTTTTGGAAAATAAGGGTTTATATAAATACTAATTTTGATATTATATAAATATTATTTTATATATAGTTAAATTCTAAAATTTAAGCTATGTATACCTTGATGATGTTTTAAGTTTGATTTACGAATATTTCAAGTTTGAGCTTTATTTAAGTGATATTTAATTTATTAAATAAATATTTCTAAACTAAATAATAGTAAATTGAATTAAGGTATATATAAGATTATCAGATTAGGTTGGGAATTTTGGAATATTTAAAGACTTGAAATATATCAAAATTGAAATGTTTTATTTAAATTAAAGTATTATTGTTTTCAAAGTGTTGGTTGTCGAAATTGTTATAACTTTGAAAGTAATATGGTTTGAAAAATGAATTTATTTGAAATAGAATTTATTTAAGAATTCTCTGTGAATACATCGATTGGAAACCTATTGAAATTGAAAATTTAGAATATGACTTCAAAATGTGGTTTAGGTTTAAGATGATTTAAAAGGATATTTCAAGTTTATCTAAATTAAAGAAAGATTAGTGATTGGAAATTGGGTTTTATTTAAATAAGATATTATTTAATTGTTTTGGAAATGGAAATGATATATTATTGAATTGGGTTTCAAAATAAAAATAATACATTGATAATTTGGGTTTGAAATAGCAATAATATTTTGGTGTTAAAGTATATACTATGTTGAAGTAAAGGATATGGTTTTGAAATGGCAATAATATTTTGGTTTTAAAGTATATACTATTTTGAAGTAAAGGATATGGTTTTGAAATGGCAAAAATATTTTGGTTTTAAAGTATATACTATTTTGAAGTAAAGGATATGGTTTGAAATGGCAGTAATATTTTGGTTTTTGAAGTGTATACTATTTTGAAATAAAGAATATGTTTTGAAAGGGCAATGATTGTGTTTTTAAAAGTATATATATTTTTAAATGACCACGGTGTTATAATAACGTTTGGTTGTTAAAGAGACCAGGATCAGATATGGGCATACTCTCTGTCGATACCGAAAACCTCTTTGACAACTGTGCACGCGGTGGAGTTTCCAGAATGAAGTTGTGACAACCGCCCATGACCCCTGCACCGAATCTAGAGATAGTGCGCTGTAAAGTGTGCCAGACAGCCATGGACGATTGTCAAGGTAAATTAAAACAACAGAATCTATCGTATTACTCACAGTGCATGGACAAAATTCAATAGAACATATATATAGTGAAGATTCACATAATAGAATCTCATCAATAAAACTTCATAGGAGTTGAATACAAACATCTGAACAGTCAATACAACAAGCCTCACTACATATCACTCAGAGAATACAAAGCAGCGGAACATCCAGTACATATAATAAGAAGATAATATGCAACCCTCCAGCTCGTCTTCGATATCAGCATCGTGAGAAGAGAACAGCACCTGTCACCTGCTACCTAGTCTGCCCGTCCTAAAATGGACGAACAGTCCAAGGCAATAAGAGTTAAAACATAAAGCCTTGAGTCAGACAACAGTCTTAGTGAGCAGTAAATTAACTAACAACATACCAAAAGAGCATAAAGGAAAAGGAATAGGAATACAACCCTCCCACTCCAACCTCTTTCTACAGTGATAGCCCCCAGACACACACTAAGTGGAAGCAAACATAGCAGAGCATACAATGTAAAGTAAAGCAATTATCACTCGAGTCAAGGGCGATGTTTTCCAAGTACAAACCCCCAAGGCCTAAACCAAGATCAGATAAGCACCCAGAAAATACCGCTCTTGAGACCGAATGACGATACAACCAAACATCCATGACTCTGGCTATCACTGTTATCATTGCTTCGATATCACCGTTAATTGAATGACCGGCACATTCTTTCAGCCGTCCGTCAAGGGCTAATGGAAACCCTGGTTCTAGACATAACTCCCGCACGTCATCGTGACCCGTGCCTAGGACTATCGAATCTGCCCAGAGTACTTGACTACCCAATCAGTAGCCTTCAGGGACTATCAAATCTGCCCAACGTACTCTTGCTTTGAGCATGCTAGAACCTTCAACAACGATGAGATCTCAGCCTTCTAGTCGTCCTCCTCGACGACTATCTCCATACTAGCTCAAGCGCCTCTCGAGCATCCATTATCCTCAAACTCGAACCATATCACCGAGTCATCAACCTGCTTGGAATGATCCCGTCTGGATTAGACCAAGACTATCTCATATCATGCTTCGCTTCATCACATCCTCGCAAAGCTTCATCTCAACATCATCATCATCGAATCTATGCATAAGAGCTTCACCATCCGCTACATATGCCACAAGCAGCTTTTCCAATTCAAGAGCCTTTCCCTTAGCTTTTGAATCATCTTCGGTCTAAATCAAATCATCAATCGTCTAATTCATAGCAATCAACCAAGTCAAACATTAATCCAAGCAATCAAGCATTCAAATATGATCTAAGTAGACAATTATAACAATAATGGCAATTTCGTAATTAAAGAGTTGAAAGTCAAATAAGCATGAAAACATGAACAATATCTCTATAATCTTGATGAATGAACTTGCATAGGTTAACATGTAGTAAAAGGGATGTAACATCATCATGAACAATGGATCTATATGGATCTACACTTAGGATGAAGAAAATGTATGGAAATCACTATTTTAACACCAAATCGAGCCAACAATCCGATATACTCCTTTGGATCCATGTGAGAGATAATCACCACTCACCAAATCACCTAAACAACCCCAAATCAAAACGCTTCAGATCTGGACAGCGAAGGATCAAGCTTGATCTATCACAAATCCACTTCAAACGAAGAAATCTCTCTTTGATGGATGAAGATCTTCAATCTAAGCTCTTGAATCTTCAATTTGATCTTCAACTTGGATGGATGGAATCACTAGATTAGAGTGGAGAAAAGAAGTGAAGAAGTGTAGAAGTCGAGCTCTCAAAATGGAAGCACTTCGTCGCTTCGAAATCCGGATCCCAAAAAGTGAGAACAACCCTCCTATTTATAGCTGAAATCCCCCTTAAGTCGCTGGCTCGGAATTAGGTCGTCCACGACCTTCGACCTAAAACCCCACCGACCTAAAAACTCTCAACCTATCCAAACCTTACGACCTACGACCTAGCGCAAACGCGCGACTTAACACATGCGCTTCCACACAGTCTACGATCTAACAGAACCACTTGTATACGACTTACGAACTAACACAGATCGCGACCTAACACTTAGACGCGACTTAACAACAGGTACGACCTAAAACTTAGGCAAAACCCAGCGACCTAACGCAGACTGCCTCTACGACCTAACAACTTACTGAGTTGCGACATACGACTTATAAAACCTTGCGACCTAACAACTCAGTAACCCACGCGACCTAACAGTGTTACGACCCAACACTTAAGTCGTCTGAACGACTTAACTAACAAAGGCTGCTTATGACCTAACTAACACAGCACCCCCATAGGTCGCTTACGACCTAACTACTTAACCTTAAGTCACTCAAACGACCTAACACAAAACTCCTAGGTCGCCCACCGCTACCCCAGCTTCCTTAGGTCGTTGCCGACCTAACTATACTAACTCGGTAACTACTAGGTCGCAAACTCTCTTAACTCGCTAACTTCTATAAGTCGTCAACACTTAGGTCGCTCGACCGACCTAACCTACCATACGACCTAACCACCTACAACCTAAAATCCTTAAGTCGCTAACTCACTTAATCCCTTAGGTCGCTAACATCTTATAGGTCGTCCCAACCGACCTAACACTTAACCAGTTCACTTCCTTATGTCGTCCCCGACTTACCACTTCAACTACTAATGTCAAGATGCAATGCTACTAGTAGTAAGTCGGAGCTGAAGCATCCTAAGTCCCACACGACCTACGACATACCCTAGGTCGTTAACGACCTATGACTTAGACTCAGGACGACTTATCACAAATGCGACCAAACGTCGATTGTTTTACGATGTTTCGATCCGTAAAAATACGGGTCGTTACATTCTCTCCCCCTTAGGAATTTCGCCCCCGAAATTCCAAACAAACAAAGCAATCACAGACTATTCTGCACGCCTACCATCCATAGCAATCAACAAACCATGCATCCAATTCTAGCTTAGCTTGCAGAATTCTAAAACCAGGACAAGTTACAATATCGTGAGATGACACGACACCTTAGGGCCATACCTTGAAGAGTTCAGGATGAGCTGCCTTCATCCTCTCTTCCACCTCCCACATACAGTCGTTATCATCATCACTCCATTGTATCTTGAGCAACTTAACTACCTTCCTCCTAAGCTGTTTCGTGTCAGTTTCCACAACACGAAGCGGTTTACGAGGTCTTCTATCGCTTCGAAGTCTTCGTAGCTATCAGCAGAAACCACTGTATTCGAGTCGTGCACATACTTCCGTAGATATGATACATGAAAAACATTGTGCACACTCGACATCTTCTCTGGTAACTCCAATCTATAAGCGAGTTTTCCAATTCGCTCGATGATCGGGAATGGTCCAACAAATCTCGGAGTCAATTTCCCTTTCTTCCCGAATCGAATAACATTCTTCAGTGGAGAAATCTTCACAAAAACCATATCACCTACGTCGAATTCCAAATCCTTTCAACGCTTATCGGCATAACTTTTCTGACGATCTTGGGCTGCCTTCATTCGTTGCCGAATGATCTCTACACAATCTGAAGTCTGCCGAATCATCTCTGGCCCAAGTATCAACTTTTCTCCTGCCTCTATCCAACATGTCGGAGAGTTACACGGTCTCCCATACAATGCTTCATACGGTGCCATACCAATGCTTGACTGGTAACTGTTGTTGTATGAAAATTCCACCAAATGAAGGTGATCTTCCCATGATCCTCCGAAATCCAAAACACAAGCTCTTAGGAGATCTTCCAAAACTCGGTTGACTCTCTCGGTCTGACCATCTGTTTGAGGGTGATAAGCTGTACTCAAATACAACTCGGTTCCCAAAACTTCCTGGAAGCTCTTCCAAAATCCACTAGTGAACAATGGGTCTCGATCGCTCACTATACTCTTCGGAATACCATGGAATCGAACTATCCACTTAACATACAACTCAGCCAACTTTAATGCAGTCCTAGTCGATCGAACAGGAATGAATCTTGCACTCTTGGTCAGACGATCTACAATGACCCAAATCCCTTCATTTCCCGTTCTTGTTCTAGGTAGTCCATCAATAAAATCCATCGACACTTGCTCCCACTTCCATGTAGGAAATTCTAATGGCTGAAGCAATCCACTTGGCTTCTTCTGTTCGGCTTTTACCAACTGGCAGTTCATACACTTGGAAATAAAATTTCCTACATCCTTCTTCATACCTTCCCAGTAGTAGGTTCTCTTCATATCCCGATACATCTTATTTCCACCTGGATGAATTGTCAACTTCGAGTGATGACTTTCCTTCAGAACTTCACTCCTCAATTCATCTATATCGGGAACAACTAGTCGTCCTTGCTTCCGAAGCCAACCCTCTCGATCGACCTCGAATCCTTTATCCTTTTCTGGACCCAATCCAGATTCCAAATCACGGATAATCTTGACAAGCTTATCGTCTCGCTTTTGGCTCTCGCCAATCCTTTCCACTAGAGAAGGTCTTATCGATAAGTTTGCCAACATCTCAGGTTCCAATTCATATCTAGGCCTAAAGTCAAATCCAGCTAAATACTCGAGATTCTTCCATTCTGAAAACATGGCTCCCAATCCTGCATGTCTTCTACTTAACGCATCTGCCACTGCGTTACCTTTTCCCGGAGTATAAGCTATACCAAAATCATATGATGCCAAGAACTCTAGCCAACGTTGCTGCCGAAGATTCAAATCCTTTTGGGAGAAAATATACTTCAACGACTTATGATCTGTAAACAACTCAAATCGAACTCCCAGTAGATAATGTCTCCACATCTTCAGAGCAAAAACAATCGCCGCTAACTCCAAATCATGAGTCAGGTAATTCCTTTCATGTGGCTTCAGTTGTCGACTAGCATACGCAACAACTTTATCCCTCTGCATCAGCACTGCTCCAAGTCCAGTACCACATGTGTCGGTGTAAACCACCATCTCATCATTCCCACTTGGAATAGTCAAAACAGGAGCACTCATCAATCGCTCTTTCAGGATTCCGAAAGCTTGCTCACACTTAGCTTCCCATCTGAACACTTGGTTCTTCTTCGTCAATCCTGTTAACGGTGCAGCTATCTTGGAGAAGTCTTTAATAAACCGTCGATAATATCCTGCCAATCCAAGAAAACTTCTCACATCAGATGCATTCTTAGGTCTAACCCAATCCTGGATTGCTGCCACCTTAGCGGGATCAACCGCTATTCCATTTCCAGAAATAACATGGCCTAAGAACCTCACTTCACTCTTCCAGAAGTGACACTTCGAAAACTTAGCCTTCAGCTGATGTTTCCGCAAGATTTCCAAAACAATACGCAAGTGCGTTTTGTGCTCTTCTTCCGTTCTGGAATAAATCATAATATCATCCACGAACACAAGTACGAACTTGTTCAACTGATCTCTGAACACTCTATTCATAAGATCCACAAAATATGCTGGCGCGTTAGTCAATCCAAACGGCATTACCAGCCACTCAAAGAAACCGGATGGTGTCCTAAAAGCAGTCTTCGGTACACTATCCTTAGCCACTCTCAACTGGTGAAATCCCGTTGCCAAATCCATCTGAGAAAACACCTTAGCTTCGTGAAGCTGATCAAAGAAGTCATCTATTCTCGGCAATGAATACTTGTTCTTCTTAGTCACCTTATTCAGCTCACGATAATCGACGCACAATCTCAACGACCCATCTGCCTTGGTTGCAAACACAACTGGTGCACCCCACTCGGACACACTACGCCGAATGAATCCTTTCTGCAAAAGATCATCAACTTGCACCCTCAACTCCTGCTGTTCCCTAGGCGCCATCCGCCTAAGAGGCATCACAACAGGTCTGGCTCCTTCAACTAGATCTATACGAAACTCGATCTCTCTATGCGGCGGCAACCCTTTGACTTCGTCAAAGACATCCTCGAATCCATTTGCGATTGGCACTAATGACATTCCATCCCGTGGAACAACTAGCGAATACATGAAGCTCATGAAGACGCCTTCTTCATGCTTACATCGTATCACAATCTTTCGCCCCTCCACATTCTCGACTGTCACCTCCAACCTTTCGCAATCAACCTTAGCCGCATACTTCCTAAGCCAGTCCATACCCAAAATAATTCCGAACCCCGCAAAGTTCAGAACAAAACAATCACAAACAAAAGAGCAACCATGACTCGATACAATCAGACCACGGCATAGCATACACAAACAAGACGAACCCCCAACTAGATTAGTCACAACCAATGGCCTATCAACGATATCCGGTTCTAAACCCAACCGGTCTACAAGATCACTACAAACAAACGAATGCGATGCTCCAGTATCAAACAGAACTCTCACTGGAACACCACATAGGAAAAGAGTACCTTGAACCACCACAGTCTTTCCCTTCTCTTCAGCGGTAGGAGCTTTCGAAGACGACGGAACAGCTCCCAAAGCATAAGCTTGCACAATCTGCTTGTCCCTCCTCGGTTCTGGACAATTCTTCCTGAAATGCCCGGCTTGTCACAGTTGTGACACTTCATCGGTGCCTTCGGATTCTTACAATCCTTCGAGAAATGGCCCTTATGCTGACAATTGTAGCAAGTCACCTCGCCTTTCGGCTTCTTCTGGCCATCCTTACCCTTCTGCTGCTGCTGCTTCCTCTTCTTGTTTCCACCCTGCTGGGGTTTAGACTCTTCCCTGGTCACAGCAACAACAGATCCTTCCTTAGGAAACAGACTCTCATGCCTAAGAGCTTTCTCCACAAGCTTCTCAAATGAATCGTCCAAATGATCCACCAACTGTCTCCCAAGATAACTATCCAAGCCGGTCACAAACTTCTCATTCTTCTGATAAGCAGATTCAATATATGACCGAGCATACTTGGACAAAGCTTAAAACTCAGAAACATACTCAAGAACAGATCTTCCACCTTGCTTGAGCTCCACAAACTTCTTGAACAGAACAGACTTCTGAGCTGTAGAAATGAACTTAGCTTCAAATCTGACTTGGAATTGCTCCCAAGTAATCTCTTCCTCCGGAGTATTGATGGTAATAGAGTTCCACCAATCAGAGGCTCTTCCTTGAAGCTGCCTTGATGCCAACTTCCTCTTAGTTGCATCATCAATTCCCAAATCACCAAAGATCCTTCTACAAGCATCGATCCATCTCTGGACTTCAATAGTTGATTCTGTTCCCAAGAAAACTTTCCCTCCAAGAGCAGTATAGTCTTTGCACAACTTAGCAAAATCCACTGGTTTCGGAGTTTGGACTTGAACTCCAACATCTACTGTTGCCCCCGGAACTGGTATCCTTCTCATGATCGAAGTCATCATAGCTTCGAACATAGCTGCATAATCAGCAGCCCCCTCAGTAGCACGGCCTTCCCTAGCAGCTGGTCTCCCTCTTCGACTCATTCTCAATATCTATAAAAAGGAATGATCAGAACATCTAGAGAAACAACTGCATAAAGGGCTCAAACTCTACTAAGCTACTATATTATATATAGTATTCATCCATCAAAATACAATTACGTCTCTCATACGTAGTTACGTCAGCGAGCGTTGGGTAAAATCGATTCACCAATGCTCTGATACCAAATGTGACGACCGCCCATGACCCCTGCACCGAATCTAGAGATAGTGCGCTGTAAAGTGTGCCAGACAGCCATGGACGATTGTCAAGGTAAATTAAAACAACAGAATCTATCGTATTACTCACAGCGCATGGACAAAATACAATAGAACATATATATAGTGAAGCTTCACAGAATAGAATCTCATCAATAAAACTTCATAGGAGTTGAATACAAACATCTGAACAGTCAATACAACAAGGCTCACTACATATCACTCAGAGAATACAAAGCAGCGGAACATCCAGTACATATAATAAGAAGATAATATGCAACCCTCCAGCTCGTCTTCGATATCAGCATCGTGAGAAGAGAACAGCACCTGTCACCTGCTACCTAGTCTGCCCGTCCCAAAATGGACGAACAGCCCAAGGCAATAAGAGTTAAAACATAAAGCCTTGAGTCAGACAACAGTCTTAGTGAGCAGTAAATTAACTAACAACATACCAAAAGAGCATAAAGGAAAAGGAATAGGAATACAACCCTCCCACTCCAACCTCTTTCTACAGTGATAGCCCCCAGACACACACTAAGTGGAAGCAAACATAGCAGAGCATACAATGTAAAGTAAAGCAATTATCACTCGAGTCAAGGGCGATGTTTTCCAAGTACAAACCCCCAAGGCCTAAACCAAGATCAGATAAGCACCCAGAAAATACCGCTCTTGAGACCGAATGATGATACAACCAAACATCCATGACTCTGGCTATCACTGTTATCATTGCTTCGATATCACCGTTAATTGAATGACCGGAACATTCTTTCAGCCGTCCGTCAAGGGCTAATGGAAACCCTGGTTCTAGACATAACTCCCGCACGTCATCGTGACCCGTGGCTAGGACTATCGAATCTGCCCAGAGTACTTGACTACCCAATCAGTAGCCTTCAGGGACTATCGAATCTGCCCAACGTACTCTTGCTTTGAGCATGCTAGAACCTTCAACAACGATGAGATCTCAGCCTTCTAGTCGTCCTCCTCGACGACTATCTCCATACTAGCTCAAGCGCCTCTCGAGCATCCATTATCCTCAAACTCGAACCATATCACCGAGTCATCAACCTACTTGGAATGATCCCGTCTGGATTAGACCAAGACTATCTCATATCATGCTTCGCTTCATCACATCCTCGCAAAGCTTCATCTCAACATCATCATCATCGAATCTATGCATAAGAGCTTCACCATCCGCTACATATGCCACAAGCAGCTTTTCCAATTCAAGAGCCTTTCCCTTAGCTTTTGAATCATCTTCGGTCTAAATCAAATCATCAATCGTCTAATTCATAGCAATCAACCAAGTCAAACATTAATCCAAGCAATCAAGCATTCAAATATGATCTAAGTAGACAATTATAACAATAATGGCAATTTCGTAATTAAAGAGTTGAAAGTCAAATAAGCATGAAAACATGAACAATATCTCTATAATCTTGATGAATGAACTTGCATAGGTTAACATGTAGTAAAAGGGATGTAACATCATCATGAACAATGGATCTATATGGATCTACACTTAGGATGAAGAAAATGTATGGAAATCACTATTTTAACACCAAATCGAGCCAACAATCTGATATACTCCTTTGGATCCGTGTGAGAGATAATCACCACTCACCAAATCACCTAAACAACCCCAAATCAAAATGCTTCAGATCTAGACAGCGAAGGATCAAGCTTGATCTATCACAAATCCACTTCAAACGAAGAAATCTCTCTTTGATGGATGAAGATCTTCAATCTAAGCTCTTGAATCTTCAATTTGATCTTCAACTTGGATGGATGGAATCACTAGATTAGAGTGGAGAAAAGAAGTAAAGAAGTGTAGAAGTCGAGCTCTCAAAATGGCAGCACTTCGTCGCTTCGAAATCCGGATCCCAAAAAGTGAGAACAACCCTCCTATTTATAGCTGAAATCCCCCTTAAGTCGCTGGCTCGGAATTAGGTCATCCACGACCTTCGACCTAAGACCCCACCGACCTAAAAACTCTCAACCTATCCAAACCTTACGACCTACGACCTAGCGCAAACGCGCGACTTAACACATGCGCTTCCACACAGTCTACGATCTAACAGAACCACTTGTATACGACTTACGAACTAACACAGATCGCGACCTAACACTTAGACGCGACTTAACAACAGGTACGACCTAACACTTAGGCAAAACCCAACGACCTAACGCAGACTGCCTCTACGACCTAACAACTTACTGAGTTGCGACCTACGACTTATAAAACCTTGCGACCTAACAACTCAGTAACCCACGCGACCTAACAGTGTTACGACCCAACACTTAAGTCGTCTGAAGGACTTAACTAACAAAGGCTGCTTATGACCTAACTAACACAGCACCCCCATAAGTCGCTTACGACCTAACTACTTAACCTTAAGTCGCTCAAACGACCTAACACAAAACTCCTAGGTCGCCCACCGCTACCCCAGCTTCCTTAGGTCGTTGCCGACCTAACTATACTAACTCGGTAACTACTAGGTCGCAAACTCTCTTAACTCGCTAACTTCTATAAGTCGTCAACACTTAGGTCGCTCGACCGAACTAACCTACCATACGACCTAACCACCTACGACCTAAAATCCTTAAGTCGCTAACTCACTTAATCCCTTAGGTCGCTAACATCTTATAGGTCGTCCCAACTGACCTAACACTTAACCAGTTCACTTCCTTAGGTCGTCCTCGACTTACCACTTCAACTACTAATGTCAAGATGCAATGCTATTAGTAGTAAGTCGGAGCTGAAGCATCCTAAGTCGCACACGACCTACGACATACCCTAGGTCGTTAACGACCTATGACTTAGACTCAGGACGACTTATCACAAATGCGACCAAACGTCAATTGTTTTACGATGTTTCGATCCATAAAAATACGGGTCATTACAGAAGTAGGATGGTGGAGACGATCCTAAGGTATATACGTGGACCCAACTCCCGTGAGTTGGCATAAGGTGGCTAAAACAGGAGCGATTGACGGACCAAGGAGGTAGCAACTTTGATCGGACACACTTCTTCGATACCATTCTATTACTTGTGATTGATTTGGTGCGCACCCTTGATTTGGGAGTGTTGTTCGAGGTGGGCGGTAGTGGCTGCTATGCGTCACCACTAGTCAGGATGCGTAATTGGTATATCTACCCTGGCATTGCCTAGTTGTGCCGTGTCACCTACCATATCGAGCTTTACTACGAGTTGTGATTTCTCCCGTAGCCTGTGGAGTATCGAGGGTAGTCCCCATTTTGGGAGTATGCTAATACTGGATAGACTACTGAGACTATCACTACAAGGAGTACTGTTTATTCCAACGGGGGGGGAGGCAACGGCCGCCAACGGCATTGACCAACGGCTTCCAACGGAAAGTATTTTCCGGATTATAACCAAGAGAATAAAAAGTTGACCGTTGGACGCCGTTGGAAAATGCCGTTGGTAGCCGTTGGAAACCCGAGCCAAAATAACCTGCAGCACCTTCTTCCTCCCCACTTCGTTTTTCCCCAAATTATTTCCAAAAACCCTCCATCCCCCTCCCCAATTCGCCAACCACTTCCATTCAAGCCTCCAACGTCACTCGGTAGCATCTTGAACCCCTCTCCAACCCCTAATCTTCTCCAATCAAGGTATAAACCCTAATTCCCTTTTTTATTAAATTAGGTAATTTAGTGTTAATTAGGTAATTTAGTGTTAGATTTGCAATTTATATGTTTGTATTGACTATTGTATGTGTAGTTTAGTTTATTGATGTTTAATTTTTATTATTAACCTATGTATTGTAAGTTAATTGTATATTATAGGTTGGTGTATAGTGTATTGTGTGTATAGCGTAGTGTAGAATGCTCCTTGTATGAAAATATAGTGCGATAAGTTGAATGATGACATTAGATTATAAAATATCGAAAATGATATTTAATTTTATAATATACGGTTACTTTGATTATTTTTAATAAGTAATATAGTGTAGTAATTTTATAATGTACGGTTAAAAAATATCGAAAATGACAGTAAGTATAGTATCGAACGTCAATTTTTTTTATAAATATAATATGTTACAGAATATGTAATATATTCGAAAACCCTTAGAATGTTTTTCGGCCCCGTCTGATAAGTACTGTATATGATCGTTATGTGGATATTCGTTTTTTTAACAGAACGGACATCTGTATTCATCTTATACAGTATTTGTTGGATTTGTCCCTGTATTGGACAAGTTACGAATACAATAACGTAATTAAATCGCGTAAATTATTTCATTTTAAATGGTTCACAAAATTTCGACAGCGCTTCGTTTATGTTCCCTGTGTACACGCAAATGTGTACTGTTCAGGGAACTAAAGCGAAGCGCTGCCGAAATTTTGTTGAATCATTTAAATTGAAATAATTTACGCGGTTTAATTACGTTATTGTATTTGTAATGGGAGGTAGGACGACCCATCACCATAGAGTCAATGATCAGTTATTATAAAATTCACCTATAAACTGTTTTAATAATATGTCAATGCAAATTAATATCGTACTTTTTAACTATATACGTAGGTTAATGGACAATTATTTTACTGATCGGAGCTGGATGTACAAAAAAAGAAGAGTTGAAAGTGAAACGTCAATTATTGAACATTTTAATAATGGTGTTCGCGTATTTATTGATTTCGCTTTAAGTAATAACGGAAACGACAAAGAAATCCGTTGTCCATGTACTAAATGCAAATTGTTAAAGCATTTGGTACCAGAAATGGTAAGAGTTCATTTGCGTCAGTTCGGTTTCGTGTCGAACTATTTGGTTTGGGATCGTCATGGAGAACCGTTAGCATCTAATCGTGTTGAAGCTGAGAAGGTATTGCGTAATGAAATTGATACGACAAATCTCGTAGAACATATGGTTGAAGATGCTGCACGTTCAACGTTCCCTGTTTCTCAATTAACCGATGACGATGGTAATACTGAAGACGAACCAAATATTGGTGCAAAAAAAATATATGATTTGTTAGAAGCGGCGAAGAAACCCATTTGGGAAGGTTGCACAAGCGGAACCCAATTGTCAGTGACTGCTGAGTACATTACGATGAAATCTAAATACAACCTCACAGAATCTGGATTTACAGCTGTTGTACAAGCTGCGAAACGGCATATGCCTCCCAATAATTTAATGTGCGAAAATCATTATGAAGTAAAAAAACTAATGTCGGCTTTTGGTTTACCATATCAAAAAATAGATACATGTCTAAACGGTTGCATGCTGTTTTGGAAGGAAGATATCAATCTTAGACATTGTAAAATATGCAATCAGGAAAGGTACAAACCAAGAAAGAAAAAGGGAAAGGAAGTCCCGTATAAGCGTATGCATTATTTACCAATTACTCCTAGACTTCAAAGGTTATATGCATCTTCTGTAACTGCGCAACATATGAGATGGCACAGTATGAGAATACGAGAGGAAGGTACGTTAACACACCTAGCTGATGGGGAAGCATGGAAGCATTTTGACCAAAAGTATCCTGATTTTGCATCCGAGAGTCGTAATGTTAGACTTGGTTTATGTACGGATGGATTTTCACCATTTTCTCAATTTGGTTCTAAATATTCGTCCTGGCCTATAATTGTCATACCTTATAATTTACCTCCTTGGATGTGTATGAAAACTCCATACATGTTTCTTACAGTTGTTGTTCCTGGTCCTGATGATCCGACACAAGGAATCGATGTTTATTTACAACCTTTGATTGAATAATTAAAAACATTGTGGTACGAAGGAGTAGAAACATATGATATTTCTAAAAAAAAAACTTTCGCATGTATGCTTCTTTGTTATGGACAATCAGCGATTTTCCTGCGTATGCAATGCTTTCAGGTTGGAGTACGGCTGGTCGCCTAGCTTGTCCTTACTGCATGGAAGAAACAAGAGCATTTCCTTTACCTCATGGAAAAAAAATTTCGTGGTTTGACTGTCATCGATGTTTTCTTCATGTTAATCATCCATTTAGAAGAGATAAGAAAAACTTTACAGCTAATAGAGTTGAAACTTTAAGCGCACCTACGGTTTGGTCAAGCGAAGATATTTATGAACTTGTAAAGGATTATCCAAAAATACATGAAACCGGAAAGAAAATTGAAATTCAAGGTAAATCATCGATTCATAACTGGTGCAAACAAAGCATATTTTGGGAGTTGCCTTATTGGAAAAATCTCCTGATTCGTCATAATATTGACGTGATGCACAATGAGAAAAACGTGTTTGATAATGTGTTTAATACAGTTTTGAATGTCAAGGGGAAGACGAAAGATGATTTGAAATCAAGGCGTGATATCGAAGTATTATGTAATCGTCCTGAGCTTCATATGAAACCAAATGAAATAAAAAAGCGAAAAGCATGCTATGAGCTAGACAATAATCAAGTCTCCCTCCTCTTCACAGAGAGGGACTATTCGTCCTGCAGATCGTGATCGCGCTGGTCCATCAGAGGAGATGCCACGCACTGCAATTTGGCTAAAGCCAAAAGCCGACGGATCTGGGTAAGTATTAAGTTTCAAAATTAAATTTTATTCTCGTACAGTCTATTATAAGTATAGTAGTCATAAAATAGTAAATGCTTTTTTTTCTTGTTAAACACAGTGGTTTTACGTTAGAGCCATCAAATATAGTTCTTTCATTATCTAAGCGTGCATACCAGAGTCGGATGAATGAATGTTGGCCCAAATGGTCCTTGATTCCAGAGAACGTGAAGGAAGCTATTTGGCAGGACTTTTTGGTATGAGTGATATTACTTGTTAGGTTTAAATATCTAATCATGTTTACAGTACGCATAAAAAATCTTATTACTTGTTAGGTTTAAATATCTAATCATGTTTACTTGTTAGGTTTAAATATCTAATCATGTTTACTTGTTAGGTTTAAATATCTAATCATGTTTACACTACGCATAAAAACTATATAACTCTTATGTAATCAAACGTGCAGGGCCATGTGGACATCCAGGATGCAGATCTTTCCGTTGTACAACGTCATTGGCAGAGTAAAATTGCAAAGAACTACAGGGAGACTTTAAATGCTGTGAAATCAAGTGGAAGCAAGCCAAATTGGATGAGCGCTGGTGTGTGGGAACAGTTTATGCGCTGGTGGGCCAATGAGGAATTTCAGGTAAATTTAGCATATATTTAAGTTAAATTGTTCTACGCAAATAATATTTAAATTAAAACTATAAAACAATTTTTTTTTCAACTTAAATTTGCAGAAAGAGTCAACTAGGAATTCTGCTAACAGGAGCAAGAATCCCGTCACACATCGCGGTGGTTCTAAGTCATTCCAGCATCACCGCGAGGACTTGGTATATTTATTAATTAACATAAACATTTATATAAAAATATTTAATATATATATTTATATGTGCATATTTCAGGAAAGACAGCGTGGTGGTCCTGTCAGTCGTTGGGATGTATTTGCGCATACGCATGCGGTGACTCAGATTGACGATTCAGGCTCATATTCGTACACCTGGGAAAGTAATGACAAAGCAAGGACCGCATATGTAAGTATAAGATAATGAACTAAAAGTTTTAAGTCTATTAAAATAGCATTATCTAAATTCAATTGTATTTTGCATACTAGGAAAAGTTTCAGGACGCACGGACATTGATGCTCCAGGACACCGGAAGAGCAGAGTTGACCATTGATGAGGAGAACGTAATATTTGAGTCTGTCATGGATCCAGCGACCCACGGAAGACGCTTTGGATTTGGAAGCCAATCGGTATTTTAATTTAAATTTAAAATAATTTTTATGAAGCATGTTCATTTCGATATCATATATATAAACACTTTAGATGTGAGCTTAGCTAGAGTAAATATTTAAACGTATTTACACATATATTTACACATATTTACTAATATTTACAGGTTGACGTAGTGCAGAAGAACTACCAGCGGGCTCAAGATAAGGAGGAGATCGCACAGCTACGAGCCCAGATCGCCACGCTTCAAGACCGCGATCGCCGCCGTGAAGAACAAATGGAGCAGCTAAACAATAAAGTGGCGGAGTTCATGGAGCAATACGGGCGGTTTCCTTCCTCCGGTGGTTCTGCTGGCGAGTGAGTTGAGGTATGTTTGAGATGTTTTCTTATGTGTGGAGTGGTGATGGTTTGTATTTATTGTTGTATGGTGTTAGACATTTGGTGATGGTTTAGATGTGTTAGGCATTTGGTGATGTGTTTGGATGTCTTAAACATTTGGTGATGGTTTGGATGACGATTGGTGACGGCTTTTTATGTGTTGTTTGTATATATGATGACGGTTGGTTTGGATGACGTTTGATTTTGACGTAGAAAGTAATTTGATTGATGTAGAATTTAATTTGTTTTGATGGTTTGGTTGTTTATGTGTATGATTTGATTATTATATTGTGTTTGGTTATATATATGTGATTGTTATTGGATATACGCTCAAAATGGAGCAGTTTTAATATTTATGATATTGTGTGCGGCCGGAGGTGAGTAGGAGCAGCCGAGTTTAAAAAAAAGTTTCAGATTTCCAACGGCTTCCAACGGAAACCAACGGCCAATTGGTCATTTATAACCAGCGGCTATCAACGGCTAAAACCAACGTTTTCCAACGGCGAACCAACGGCAAGTTGGTCAACGAAGTTTGCCACGTGGCCAGATGAGCCGTTGGTAAGCGTTGGTATAACGCCGTTGGGGGCGTTGGGAACCATTGGAAGGCGTCGAAATGTATTCCAACGCCCTTTCCAACGTCTCCCAACGGCTTACCAACGGCCGCCAACGGCCTTGAGCCGTTGGAAAGAGCTGTTTGCCTTGTAGTGTATTACGTGTTAAGGGGAATATTGGGTCACTCCTTAATGCTATTTAAAAGTACGTTTATTTTATATTAGACATATTATAATAGCGAATATTACTACATAGTATATAGTTTAACGGATCCTTAGGGGATGTGAATCCCGAGCATCTCTTAAGTTACTACACTCACGTTAGACACTGGATAGGAGATGTCAAATCTGGTAATCATCTCTAACGCCGTTCCACTCATATATTTATCATTGATTTAACTTACATAAGATCTTTTAGTTTCGACTCGAGTGTTTTGTCTTTTCAATTCGCTCGGGTCAGCCTGAGCATTTCAGGATTTGAAGGCCTTAATTCTGGAGGACGAAGACGAAGAATTATTATTACTATTTGTTATATATTCCACTACACCATTGTATTCCGCTGCATTATTAATATTCTCGGGTATGTGTAACTCTGATATGTATTGTATAAGTATAATCAAATGTTTGTAAAACAGCTTCATGAACTGTTATTTGATTATTATATTTTATCTTTCCGCTGCAAGATTGTATTTTGTTTCTTTTATTTCTCCACTTTTTCTTATTTACCCCATAACAATCTGCCCTTTTGTATGGTTTAAGTTGGCACGTGTGTCTTCTTAAGCGTACAAAAAGGTGGGATGTTACATCTGGTATCAAAGCTTTGGTTTAGCGATAAACCTTAGCTTTGTGGGGTCTGACTCTTTATCAATAGGGTAGTAATACCCTATGATGAGTCATTGAGTGTATATATATGAGAGAGCGTATTTGTTAGTGTTATAAAAATGTTTTAATATTGTGTTAATTTATTCCATTTTGTATTTATAAATTCTGGTTGATGCATGGGACGCTATGACATCGATTGGGATTTCTAAACACTTAATAGGACAGACCGACATAATATTTGGTTTAAAATATAGGTGAATGAAATAATTTTGCCTATTGTATATTTTATATATAAAATAATATACTTTCTAAATGATATTTTTGGTTGTAATGTATTTGTTTGTTAGGTATTAAAATATTAGATATTAGTTGAAAATAAGATTTGAAAATAAAAGTAAATGGAAATTGGAAATTTAGGACTTAAGTTCTGGGATTTTGAAAACTTCTTTCAATTGATTTTGGAATATAATAACAATATTATTTAGAAGTATTTCCTAATATAAATATTTCAATAAGATTTGGAAGAATTATTTTTAAAGAAATTTGGAAAGAAATAAATTCTGTACTCCCCTCTCTGTCGCTGGAAAATAATTTCGGTGATGAGTGCACGCATCATCGACGTTCATTTTCGAGTTTCGAAGTGGGAAGACCACTGTAGTAGTTTTACTACAGATTTATTTTGATAAACAAATATAAATTTTAAATTGTTTTAATATAATTAGATATATATGTTGCAAGTATATACATTTATCTATTATTTTAAAATGATTTGAAACAGAACCCTGTATTTAATTCTTGAGTTTCCATTAATTAATAGTTTCAATTATTTTAGTGAAGTGGAACATAACTAATTAATAATTGGAACCTTTAATAAAATAAGAGAGTTAATGCTGAGTTTTAAATGGAATTAAAAGAAATTTGGAATTTGTAACCTGTCAACCAAGGGGTATTATGATTAAACATTAAGTTAATTTAAAAGAGATAAAATAAACGTGTGTAACTTTCAATTTCATTCTTAAAGGCATAAATATAACTTACCAA
Source organism: Allium fistulosum (assembly GCA_030737815.1). Taxonomy (NCBI): domain Eukaryota; kingdom Viridiplantae; phylum Streptophyta; class Magnoliopsida; order Asparagales; family Amaryllidaceae; genus Allium; species Allium fistulosum. The sequence continues at coordinate 96,528,203 of CM060905.1, forward strand.
TTATAAAAGTTGAGATGTTAATAAGGAAGTGTAATGGAAAATTATACAAGTAAACCTAAAAGTAATGAAAGTATTCAATGCATTCTTTAATAGATAAGGATTTATTTGTTAGAGTTGTTATGAACTTAAGTATAATTGAAAATGTTATTAATTAAATATAATAGAAATGTAAGTATTATAGGAAAATGATTATAAACTTAAGTAAATAAATTGACATGCTAAGAAATTTGAAGTGAACATAAATATCATAATTAAATAGATGTAAATAAATGAAATTAAATAATAATGAATGAATGAATAAATATAATGCAATAAAAAGAAGAAACTGACATGACACTAATAAATGAAAACGAATATTTGTAAGTAATAAATGAAAATAAATGAAATAAACGCTGAATCAATGAATAAAAGTAAATGTTTGTAAGAAGTAAATGTAAATTAAAAAGACAAATCATTATATAAATGAAAAAGAAATAAAACAATAAATGTTATGAGATGAAATCACTACAACAAAAAGGACTTTTTATAGCGTGTAAAAACCGCTATAAAAACTTTCTATAGCGATTCTATAATCGCCATAGATCAACATGTTGTAAAAAGTCTGGTAGATACTATAGCGTGTCATACTTGCAATGGAAAACGTATTTTTCTTGCCATCTAAAATAGGCCATTTTGGTGCAACTGCTTTTCTATAGCATTATGAAACGTGCTATAGAACTTTTTATGACGCATTTTAGTTGCTATAAATATGTCGACATGCTATATTATTATAGCATTTGAACGCGCTATGGAATCATCGTGTCAACCTTTTATGACACATTGAAATGCTATAGAAAATTCATTACTATCTATTATAGCACCGTCTTATTGCTATGAAAACTATTTACTCTTTGCAAAATATTTTGTATAGCACTAACATGATGCTATAGTATAACAAAGCTGAACAATTTTTCTTTTTATTGCATAGTTAGAACGCTATAAAAAAATTCTATTGCATATTTTTTGCTGCCATAACATTCAAAGCTTAACAATTTTCAATTCTACTTATATATTATAACTCAAAAAACCACATTCATCACATTAACATAAGTACACAAATTGAGTCATAAGCCAAATCACAAAATATATATATATATATATATCCATAATATTTCATACATGAAGAATTAAACATAAATATTTGTGATAAAAATTAAACATAAGTACACAAATTGAGTGTAGCATACCAAAACGATACATACTAAAAATATTTTAATGACCGTCGATAAGCATGACCGATTTAAAGGAGAAAGAGTGCGACATCATGTATCAACCTCAAAAGCATCATACAACACCTGTGAAGAAGAAACACAAATCAAATTCAAAAGCAAAGAACAAATCAAACTACAACTTCAAGGTTAAACAAAGCATAAGTACAGATTCAAGTTCCAGTTTCAGATCAGATCAAAACCAAATGTCAGTTTCAAAGCTACTGATCAAAAGTTCAAAACCAAGTTTCTAGAATCAAAGCAACTTCTAGTTTTTAAATTTCCAGACAAAACTTCTCTGCTTAATCAACTTCCAGGTGAGCAAACTAACTCATTGATGCTTGAATCTGTTTATAAACTTGATGTATGTGAGAACTGCATTGTGCAGCTTAAATAAACTATAGCAAAATATTGTTCGAAAAGAAATGTCATTTTTGGTTCTAAAATTTCAATGGTAGGTGGGTTGAAATTTCGAATAAATAAATACTATAGATGATAAAACTTCTACAGAAGAGTCATTAAGCATATGAGCTTTCTCCAATGGCTACATTTGTTGGAAAATAGGGGCAGTTACAGCTTATATTTATTACCTTGGTACTGACACTTCATTGTGCAGTTAAAGACCACAGATTTAAATGCATATATTATAGTCAAGTTCAAAAACAATGCATAAAAAAAAGCTTATATAGTTAAAAATGGATAATCCATATTTCAGAAAATGGAAACAATAATTAAGAACGCATTGTCCTATTTCAGAAAAAAAGAAAAGAAAAAATATCTCACATGGGATTGGCGGGTTTTAAGTCTAAAGTCGAATACAGATTAAATGACACGCAGTTTCGCATCGCACTATTATTTTTATTTTATTTTTTTCATTTTCACTTTTTTTTTTGCAAAGAGTTGTTGGATGTTTATTATCTGTACACTAGTCTCCAATATCTCATTTTAATTTTGAAGACTTTTCTCAAATATTGTATAGAAACCAAATGAGTTAGTATAGAATCCTATATCATCAACTTGGTAACTAGCAGAAGTTCAAAATATTACAGCCGTGGTCATCATGGCAATTTGTTCATTACTTTTGCAATTGAGTTTAAAATTAAAATTTATACACACATGTAAGTAAACATAATTAATGGAAGAAGAAAAACATACCAGTAACATTTAGTTTCCTGTTGGGTAAACTGAGAGACAATACTGTACTTGGTCATGAACATATGTAACTTCAGCAATGGAGGAACAACAAGGACTACATGTAAATGCCTAGTAGTGCCACCATATCAAAGTTAGTAGCAACAATTATTATACTCCAAAGTAAAGCTAAAGAGATTAAAAAAACGTACATAATAGTCTAACATAAAAGAGAGGTATAATGACTGATTGATGGCTTTTCCCATGTGGCAATTAGACACAGAGCAAATGTCCAATTGGCAAAATAAAGAAATGAGATGCTTCCCTATCCCAGGTCACAACATATAGTTTGACAAAAAATTCATAATACTATAAACTAATCACATCATAATCACATTACAGTAATTTATATAACCTCATGACAGCTGTATGCAGGCTAACTTTTGCATTTATATATAGCCATCATCTGTAAAGAGTTCCAATCGTTCCACAACTACTCCACTTCTCCTCTATTCTTTCTGCACTTTCTCACATCTCCTGCTGAAGAAATAACATATTCCTACTTACCAGGGTCATGGAATAATTTGTAAATAAACCAGGGTCATGGAATAATTGTTATATAATTACTCTATTGTTGCATATATACTCGTGCACAATGTTAGCAGATCTGGAGAAGGCTTATTTGAATAAAATTCAAAGCTCCACAAATAGTCGATTTGTGTATATATTTATTTGATAGTGATGGATCAACTGAAAATATCATTGGTGGATAATATACACAGCGGAAAGGAACTTAACTTATGATCAAGTGAAAATCTCAATAACTGCAGGTAATACTGAGAATTTTGTCGGTAGAAATCCAAATTGTTCACCATCAGACTGAAAATAGATATCTCCTTTGCATATTACCTCCATAACTTCAATAGATTTCACACTACATCAAAATAAAACCATGAACAGCAACCCAAAATATGACAATCATATATGCACATAGTGCTGATATGTTATGAAATTTACCACTGTTTATGAACATTTTGAAATGATGTGTTCCATTGTAAAGCTTGTGCAGTTTCAGAAGGAAGTCATACCACTTGAAGTCCTGAAGCATAACCACCTAATGTCATAAACTTTCAGTGTTACATTTATTTATGATGCTTTGAATATGAAAAAGCATTTGCAAAATTGGAAAGCACCTCCAAATTTCCACTAGAAGGATCAGCTGTAGGGGTAATTTTCATGCCACTGCCAAAATATTTTGCATTTCCAATGCAGAGAATTGTAACCTTCTCACATAACTCCCATTCAAACCCATCTACCTATATAGAATAATAATGTTATTTTTTTTTTAATTTCAGTCGAATCAATCTTAGAAAATGATGGTGTTGGTAATCAATTTGCACCAACCTTGATATTAAGGTCACAGTTATTATGTCCTTAAAAGCCTTTCAAAGCTCCTATAACATAACATAAACTTCCAAACAGGTGCTTAGCATATAAATAAAAAACAAACAAATAATTATTTCATATTACATGTAGTATTTTCAACTAGAGTTGAAATACATAGAAAAAATTGAACTAAGTTGACTAACAATTCATATAATTTAGTGTTGAAAAAACAAACAGATTCCAAAACATCTTATCTATGAATTCAGTGTTTATCTAGTTCAGTAAATAATAATTCCAAAAGGTATTTCATTTTGTGATATGGCGGGTCATAGAATAAAACGTATTTTAATTAATAGAATAATATTTACTCACTTCATCTAAAAGCACCAGTGACTTGCTTGTTGACTCTGAACGAATAGCCTGTTAAAGTAACAACAAGAAAAGAAGGCTTATTAGCTAAAAGTAAGAAGGATGCATATGTATGAGTAAACATTCATCTACAGAAGATTGGATGTGATGAATTATAGTGTCAAAAACATGCAATTTTTTCCTTTACAAATTAAAATAATTAATTAATCAACAATAACAATACAACAAGCTTTCGCTGACTAACAAATTTGAAGGAGCACACTGAAAAAGTATGTAAAATGTTATAAATTAAATTTCACTATCCTCACTCCTCAGTGCTTATGTTTTCCATATCAGGACTCATTGTAATCCAATTATGATAAGTATTGATGTCACCCAAATAAGAAAATAATGGTAAATATTCAACAAAGAGACGAATGGTAAATTCATATAATATATACCTAGGCATGGCTGAAGATTCTTATATAGCTAAGTGATTTACTTGTGGAAACACAGAGCTAGCATCAAAAATAGGTTGAGTTTTCCTTGAGAATGGGCACCATGATGCATAAAAGAAAATAGAAAAGTAAACATTTTCTTGAGCATGTTGCAGTTCTCTATCTAGTTCAATTCCGCCCACCTAGGTAAACATTTTCTTGAGCATGTTGCAGTTCTCCCTCGCATAAGGGATGGTAACTGTGCACCACTACTAAAAAAAATATTAAAAACAAGGATTATAGCACCCAGTAATAAATATATTTGAACAAAAAATGTAAATTTTACCTTTACCCAATTTGGAACAGTTGCACTAGGAATACGGTCTGGATACAGCAAGTAAGGCTTAATATCAATTACAGGCTATATAAAAGAAAAACAGTCAAGTAAACATCAATTAAATTGTTAATAAAAAGATGCCAGCTCCATATGGTCAAACCACCAATGCTCATATGTAACCAAATCAACTCTTGAAATTATAACTGCATTTCCTTCTATGGCCTCAATCTGTTGCATAGAAACAAATGCTTAATTTATGGGATCTACCATCAAAAAATTTGTTGTAAAATAGTTATAGCACTAGACTAATTTATAACGGTAGAGTACTTCAGAAGGCTAAATAATAAGATTTAAACCAAATGGCTGATGCTAATCCTAGGAAACATTTTGATGCTCTCAGTATATATCTTTAAGATTCATAGATAAATCAGATCAGGTCATCTTATCTGAATTTATTGTCTTATTTCCTATAGGACTTGAAAGTTTTCAAATTGAAACAGTGTTATCGTACTCGGCTAAAAAAATCAATTGGGTTTCATGGATAAGAAAAATGCCCAGCATTGGATCATAATTGATTTCATATAAACATAAGATTGAATGTTAATGAGAGTATTGTTTTCTTTCCATCCTTAGACTGCTTTACATTTTTATCAATGGGACACACATACCATTTTCTTTTTCTTTAATCTTTACAACTTTAACAACTTAGACATGGGTAGATAGCTGAATAATTTTTATAGTAACGTTATCTTGGATTGTTTTAAAATAAGACCGCTTTGCATTTAGAAATATGAGAAAATCACCAACTACTTCAAAAGAAACATTAATAAAGCCAACATGGAGTACATGTATGTGGTAAAGGGGTAGACAAAACGAATAGAGAAAGCAGATCTCACCTGCTCATGACTTTAGTAGCACATTTCAAAGCAAGTAAAAGAAAAGCTGAAGTGTTGAATATATTTTCTAAATGTCTGGGTAGTTAAGCGCTTACATGTATTACGAATCCACTTGCGAAGAAAATTGGTTAAAGCAGGTATTACGCGAAATTATTCAGTTCATATCTAGAAGTTTGACTGTTGATTATTGAATAATAACCAAATAGTGCATATATTATTGAGCATTTTTATCTTACCATGGAGCATTTTTATCTGTCTTACCTTTATAAATAAATAAATAAAACTAATGCACATGTTATTTCAGCCTGAGTAGTGACACATGTGCTGACTGAAAAGATGGTGCATAGAAACTAAGTGAGCACCAAGCTGAATTCCAAATAGACCAGTGGTGAATCAACATGAGGCTTCAGACAGCGCAGCTCAAAACAGAGAGGTAATGCGACAGGAGCTATGGCTTTTAGTTCAATTACGCTATTTTGCATGACCCAAATAAAACTTAGCATTACAAATTACTATTTATTTGGAAATAGTCTCGATTATATTTTAATTCACTTTTCTATCGAATCTTATATCCATTATTCATTCATTCACATTTTGATACTAAATTATATTTACTAAAGACTAATAGATTTAATCTTTATTCCATTTCATATTATTATTATTATTAGTTTGTGACAACAATATTTCTTATATACACGAGCAATGCATGTGCCAATATACTGGTGCTTGAAAAGAAATTAAGCTCATTACCAATGATTAGTCTTTATTTCCTTCAGTTCATTCCTATATTCAGACTAGCATACTGGAGCGAAGGTGAAGATCAAAAGACCTACATATAGAAATCAAAAGAATACTTGAGCATTATAGAAAAAGAGATCAAAGGGAAGAAAATTTTCCAAAGTGAAAACATTAGCTATCTTGACATTGTGGCAAGTTACATTGCTCTATGGCTTAAAGTTATACAAGAAGTTGCTCAAGTTAATGTATTTATCCAAGATGAACACCCAGTTTTATGGAAATGGTCTCAAGAACTTTTGAACTCTAACGTTGGGAGAAAATGTTTGCCTGAAAAAGAAAAGTTATTTAACTTTTTTCAAGTAGGAAAGAAAGCTTGGGTCATTTATATGCTTGTATTGCTAAAATAATCTTTTACATGGGTAATTTTTATAGTTAATTATAAATAATCTTTTATATTCTTGTATTGTTAATTACCTATTGAATTAAAGCATTGCTAAAAATAATCTTTTATCATTGCTAAATAATCTTTTATATGCTTGTATTGTAAATAAATATTTTTAACTATGTAACTATTTTTACATTGCTAAAATAATCTTTTAGCAATGATAAAAGCATACAGTTTACTATGTAACTATGGTAACTATGTAACTATTTACCACTAGGAATTACCCATGGGTCATTTATCATTTATCATAGATGGGTAATTACCCATCTTTTATATGCTTGTATTGTTAATTACCTGTTGAATTGTTAATAGTTACCCATCTATGGTAAATAAATTACCCATCTATTTTAAATATTTTTACCCATCTATGATAAAAGATTATTTTTAGCAATGGTAAAAAATTACCCATCTATTTTAAATTTTTATTTTAGCAATGTAAATGGCGATAATGTTTACATCAAATAATAAATCTGTACCGGAGTAATATTATTTAATTTGTATTTTCCTATATTTATTTGCCTATGCATGTTGATTCTAAGATTGCGTTATGGTATGAATATTTACCTTTAAAAGATGCTTACGATTTTGAAGGCGATTGCAACCCAAAGAGGTGAATAGGGCCAACTGTGCATGCTCTGTTTGAGCCATCGGATCTGTGATTCCTTTGCAGACCTCTATTGTACGTACACATAACATCCCTATATCAGTCTCAGCTGCGCTCCAGTTCGAAATCCAGTCATCTCGCTGCAAATGCACATTTGTTTAGTGTCAAAATTCATACTTTTTAAATTCAAAGCGGTGTTTATTAAAGAGTACTTACAGCTTGTTTCAGATCGTTATATATTTGTTCATGGTTCCTTTGCACCTGCTGTTGTGCAATCCTCGTTGCTAGGAGATCAATGAGCTGATATATGAGATCTACTAGTTTTGTTGCATATCTGCGTGCATCACTTGTTCTTAATTGGAGAATTCTTTACTTGAGTATTCCTATGTTATATTACAACTACTATATCTATCTTTCTTTCTTTCTTTTCCAGGTAACTAAATTGTAAAATAACTTATGATCACTACAATTGCAAGGACAACAAGGAGTCAACGATCACTGCTGATATAGTAAAGTCTTAGGAATATATTGCTTTTAAATTTACTGGAAGGATTACAGAAATCAAGTAATCTGCTCCTAATATTGTAATAAACTAATATTCAATGCTGACAGCATGTTAAATAAGTATAGTATTTTCACATCACATTACAAGCATATATAGACACTCAACAGAAGTATATATCCATATACCATTATTCACTTTTCACATGTATGCATTTTCAGTCTTAACTCAAAAACTGTCTATACCATGTAACGTAAAATGTAAGTTACCAAGGTTGACACTAATAACATCTATATAACAATAGTATCTTTTTTCACATTGAAAGAAGTGCCAGATATAACAGAGTTAGGCTGATGTTTAGGATATAACAATAGTACTATAATGATATACATAAGAAACTTTTATTTACTTACGCAAGTGCACCAAATGTGCCAATGAATGTTACAAAACCAGAGTTTCTTGCAGCTAAAAGTGCCTACAACTAGTTAAAAGAACTGTAAGTCAAATATCTTTTTGCTTGATTTCTGATAATATAAAATTAGCATCGAATTACGGATGTAATACATATTATTCATATTTTCAGAAAATCTTACTTTCAATACATTTCAACTGATACAATATTGTACACAAAAATGTTATATCATATAATAATAATAGAATAAATTGGTTAACTTACTACAATGAAAAAAGTTCTGTCCCCTAGTTTAGAGAAAAATATCAACAAGAATGCCTGCAAATTTAAGATGTTGAAAAATGCAGAAGAAAATTCACTTGTCTATCTAATTGTTGCCATCAATGAATGTAGAAGAAACCTAAGTTAAAAAAATAAATATGTTTAAATACAACTAGAAAATAAAATGTAAGACTTCACAAGGAAGCATTCCTGAAGCAAAACCTGATGAATCATAACAATAAATTGTAGAAAGAGGTAAAGAATAAACCTGATAAATCATGTTTGTCATCAACATCGGTGATGTATGACCCTTCAGCCTCAGCTGCGTCATCCTCGTCTGCTTCATCTCCAAAGGCATCACCATATTCGTGTCCATCATCTTCTGTTTCTGAGGTATAACCATTATCATCATCATCTACATCACTTGTGGTATCATGAAGTACTTCATCCTGCTAACTCCAAAAATAGATCCCTTCAAATACACAAGTGCTAATTATTCGATTTACAAATAGATCCATAAAATTAAACAAATATCTTCTTAGCCTTCCACAAAATATTTTTTTTAATGGAACAGCCATAAAAAATCAAAGGAGTGCTCACCGATCAATGTTGAAGGTGACCTAGGCGAGAGAGGCACAACGAACAAAGGGGCAGAATTCACTTGTCGAGAGTAGCAATATGATTTTTTGTTAGTGTCGTTGGTGATTACAGGGCAAGCAAATAGGGAATTTCGTTTCTTAGGGTTCTCGGTGGGAAATGGGAAAGATACGCGGGAGCAAAATAATTGGAAAAGAAGCGGCCTAGAAAATGTTTTGTATGTCTGCTTATAAATTTTGATACCTTACTGTTTTACGGCGTAGTTCAATGCCATCTATATTTACTTTTGCTTTTGACGGAAGTAATAATTGCAACCAGCACTTACACGCTATTAGACATTGCAGTTAATAACCAATTTTCTTGTAGTGAATTTATAATAATAAACTTAATTTATTGTTTGAAATAGTTGGCTGTCTTGGTTAATGAGTTGTTTGGGTAAATGATACTTTAATTGCGTAGATGTATGAATAATCTATGGAATTTATCTAAGACTGTTGAGTAAATGGAATATTTCATAGTTATTTGTCATTTATGTGATATAAAGTGTCTTAACCCAAACAAACCAATTGTTTGTCTTGCTTGAATGGTTGATTTGTATATGATGTGTATGTTGTTTGTTACAAATGATGGTTGTTTATATTGATTAGTTGGTTAGTGGTTGAAACAACTTTAAATATTTCATTTTATATAATTATTAACTCTTTCTGGATTATATAAGTGAAATACAGGTTATGGAAGCAATTGCTACTGCTTTTGGTTTCATAATTAAGCGTTGTTTGCCCGACAAATAGGTACGTTCTCGGATTACGGTTTTATAGCATTATTATATTATTTTTCCCGTGTTGGGATATATTATTTTGGAAAATATATGTTATATATTGTTATATTTGATATTATATTTTCTTCCGAGCCTCTCCGTACAAAGGAGACTCTGCCAAAATTTTCTGTAAATTGTGGACTTAGAAAATTTTTGAAAATGTTTTCCAAACTTTATTAGTTTGAGTATAAAAAGATTTAATGGATATAAATTTGTAGATTTTATTTAAATAAATTAATTTTGTAAATTTCATTGTTTATAAAGTTAATATTTTTTAATAAGATATATTGATTTCTTAATTCTTCTTCTTCCTTTTCGGGGACGAAAAGTTTTGAGTGGGGGAGAGTGTAACGACCCGTAAATTTTCAATAATTAAAACTGTTAATTTAATGAGATTTTTTGAAATTTAATACTGAAGAAAATAAAAATTTGTGAATTATTAAGAAAGGTTGTAATAATGTAATAATGAAAATTAACTAAAAGGAAAGGTAACAAGGTTAATTAAAGTTATTAATTAATGAACTTGAATGAAATTTCCAATTAAATAAAATAATTTAAATGTTATGACTTGGTTATAGATGGGGTATGAGAAATCATATGTAATTTTTGAATTAATGTGTGAAATAATATAATAAATGGTAATTGTTTGTGAAGAATAAACATGCCAGTTATAAAGGGTGTAATGGTGACAAATGGTTGTTGTTACTAGTTAATTTACCAATTATGAATAAAGGTAATTAAAGGTTACTTTAATGATAATTAATATAATAACGGAAAGTGTGAATATGAATTTAATAGAAACGTAGATCTATTTATAAGGTAGTAATTGATGTAATAAAAAGCATGAAACCAAGTAAATAAATTTATTGAGAATATTAATCGTAATTAGTGTATATATTTGGCAAAATTATATTGGATATATTAATGTAATGAAAGACAAAGAAATAGTAACTAAGTTTATAGAGTAATAATAGACTTAATTAAAGGATTGGAATTGAATCTAATTAGTTTATTTGGAATTAATTTAAAATTTAATTGGATTCAATCCATAATAAATGGAGTTAAATACTATGACAAATTGATATTAGGATGAATTGGGTAATATCAATGTAATAAATATAACCAATGTCAATTTCATCCATTTTTTATAATAATAGATTGAAGAACAGGTATGGAAGGTAATAATGTTAATGCAAGTTAATGAATAGCTAATTTAGTGCGATCCTAATTAATTGAAAACAATTGTAAGGTTATAATTGATTGTAAATAGTAAATTGGGAAATAAATGCAAAGGTATATTAGTGGACGTAATAATACGTAATAAACTGGAATTTGATAAATTCAATGTTAGATAAGTGATTATATTATAATATTTGTTGGTTGATAATAAAGTATGAATGAGATTAACCTTGGCTAATGGTGATAATTATTAACTGTTTACCTATTTACTTAATTAAAATAGAGCTAAATCCATTGCAATTAATTAACGTAATTAAATACTACGTTAATATGAATTTAGGTAATGACGGTAAAATATTAGGGTAATTGGATATATAGTAATGTCAAACTTATCCATAAGAGGATGATTGATTAAATAAAGAGATTGGAACCACATTGAAATTAATTGAAATCAATTTGAAATAACTTGATTTTTGCATAACTTCTTCATACAATGGAATTTGGACTTGAAACATGTTCCATTGATTTTAAAATATTTGAAAACATATATTTTGATATATGGGTTGACCCATTTCCGTTCCGAAATCGAAACAGGCTTTTCGGGTCAATTACGTTCAAAACTCAAATCAATCTTGTCCATCTACTCTATTTTCTGCTTTGTCTATAAATACCTCATTATAAACCCTAATTGTTCCTCATTGTCATTTGTCTGTACATACATCTCCTTCTTAGCTCCTCATTCCAATGGCAGACAAAACCTAATTCCCAAATTCCAAAATCTAATTTCAAAAAAAAAATTGCAAATCTGCAGCAACTTCGGGTCGCGTTTCGGGTTTCAGAGGCAAAAACCCTGGAGATACTTCGGGTCAGGAAGAAAATGACTCGGGTCTCTGGGTCGTTTTGGCAAAAACTCAGATTAAGCACCAGGGATTTGAGGCGGCGGACCGAAGTTGAACCCGAAGTCGACTCAGGACCAGAATTTTTCAATACTCTAATTATCATAACTTTTGCATACGGACTCGGATTTGGACGCGGTTTGTTTTGCTGGGATCGTATCGAAATTCCGGACACTTTGACGTGGGTTTGGATGAATTTGGAGACTGTTCAAATTTTGGGTTTAAATTGGATTTAAATTCAATTTAAATCCAAAGGTGAGTGTTTTAACCCACTCACAACTACTAAATTTTTTTATGTGTGTTAAATTAACTGTTGATTTGATTAAAAGTTTATTTATGACTGTTTGGCATATTTTTAATCATCCTCTCAGTTAAATTGAATTTATTGGATTAAATTATTATTTGATTTATTATCGCATTTAAACTGCCAGTTAAATTATTTGATTTATTATTGCATTTAAATTGCCAGTTAAATTGTTATATAATTTATTTTTGAATATAATCTTCCAGTTAAATTGTTATATAATTTATTTTTGAATATAAACTGCCAGTACATACCTGTTATTTATTTTCTGTTCTGCATTGATGTTATTGTTGAATTGGATGATGATTGTGATAAATGCTTGATGGTTGATTTTGGATGAATGGATGTTTTATTTTATATCATTATAATCTGCAAGTTGTTATGCATTTTTATTTCATTCGGGATTGCGGTTTGAAATGATATAAAACCGTATTTTTATTTTTAAATTGCGGATTGAAATGATAAATATCAGTATCACTTGACCATAGGATAGAAAATCATATACAGACACCGTCGGTCTATATATATATATATATTTGGAATGATTTCTATGGGTTTTGGAAAATAAGGGTTTATATAAATACTAATTTTGATATTATATAAATATTATTTTATATATAGTTAAATTCTAAAATTTAAGCTATGCATAACTTGATGATGTTTTAAGTTTAATTTACGAATATTTCAAGTTTGAGCTTTATTTAAGTGATATTTAATTTATTAAATAAATATTTCTAAACTAAATAATAGTAAATTGAATTAAGGTATATATAAGATTATCAGATTAGGTTGGGAATTTTGGAATATTTAAACACTTGAAATATATCAAAATTGAAATGTTTTATTTAAATTAAGGTATTATTGTTTTCAAAGTGTTGGTTTTCGAAATTGTTATAACTTTGAAAGTAATATGGTTTGAAAAATGAATTTATTTGAAATAGAATTTATTTAAGAATTATCTGTGAATATATTGATTGGAAACCTATTGAAATTGAAAATTTAGAATATGACTTCAAAATGTGCTTTAGGTTTAAGATGATTTAAAAGGATATTTCAAGTTTATCTAAATTAAAGAAAGATTAGTGATTGGAAATTGGGTTTTATTTAAATAAGACATTATTGAATTGTTTTGGAAATGGAAATGATATATTATTGAATAGGGTTTCGAAATGGAAATAATACATTGATAATTTGGGTTTGAAATAGCAATAATATTTTGGTTTTAAAGTATATACTATGTTGAAGTAAAGGATATGGTTTTGAAATGGCAATAATATTTTGGTTTTAAAGTATATACTATTTTGAAGTAAAGGATATGGTTTTGAAATGGCAAAAATATTTTGGTTTTAAAGTATATACTATTTTGAAGTAAAGGATATGGTTTGAAATGGCAGTAATATTTTGGTTTTTGAAGTATATACTATTTTGAAATAAAGAATATGTTTTGAAAGGGCAATGATTGTGTAACGGTTACGTTCTTTCGACGCTCGAAAGTCGACATTAATACGTCCACTGTATCAAATGTCGCGCAATCGAATGCCGGAAAACCGAACCATTAGGGTTAAAAAGATGAGGTAGAAGAAGACAGAAGAAAAGAAAGAACAGAAAAACAGAAACAATATCAGAATCTCACATTCGCAGCGGAACAATATATAATAGAAAATCACTGGTCTTTTAAACAAAGAACTATATCAGTTTATACAATACATCATCAGAGTCAATATACAACTCAATACAACAAGGGACAGTTATATAAACTTGTCCTCATACAGAATACATAGCGGAATAAATAAACAAGTACGGGAGTTCGTCTCGCCATCCAGCTTGCCTCCAAAGCTCCAGAATATCTAGAATATCCTGATAACATAACTCTAGGCTGCCCGTATGGAAAATTATGGGCACCCAGAGTTTAGAAAGGAAACAATAAACTCCGAGTCAGTCATGGTGACTGGTGTGAGATCGTAAAACAGTTATTTTCACAAAGAAAATAAAATTAATTCGCAATGCTTTTGGAAAATGAAACTACCATAAGACCTCCAGCCACACACACAATGCAAACGCAGAATTGGAGGAGATTTCTTCTTATGATAGTCAAACATGCTTACTACGCAAATCATTGGATTATTATTAATAATGTCTAGTGTGGAAAACATTTCGAAAATATAATATTAATCTTAGTCAGCATACAACCATTATTGTATGCCTACTATAGCTACTATGTTCAATAGCAGGTTACCGCCACATTCCATAGCAGGTTGTACAACTAAATCCATACAAGGCTCGTATTGTTTCTTTGGATTTCCAACAAATGGTTGGGCTAAGGAACTTCCTATGCCATATGGGATCGCCTCTGGATGGACGTCCCAAGAACCAACCTGGCTCTCTACCAACACAAGGCCGGGTTACCTCTGGAAATAGGTAACTACTACACGAATATGCCACCCCCCGGTCCTTTGGGACCTTTATCCGAGGCGCCTCGATCACAATGCAACAACCACAAAGAAATGAGATTGGAGCAACCACATAGGTCAAATACCAGGGCTCCATACCTGGTACCACCCTTTTCCAGAAGGAGATGACATACCCAAAAGGGCGCGACCCTCATAACTTTGCCGCATCATTCCTGTTTCAACCATTTCCGGGGTGTGAGGTCTGACGAAGTCTCGCCCACAAAGCTACGCTTTTTCACAAAGCCATGCATTGATCACAATTGATCAATAAATGATCAACACACATCAACACTCAGCATGCTACATTACCAAATTGGGGATATATCGCTGATAACCTTCAACTACATAACCTCTGAGCTCGTACGTCTCAAAGAAGGGTGTTAAGCTAAGAGAATAAATTCTCCGCCACCAACAGAAATGTATTTGAAAGAAATCAGCTTTATATCTCAAAATGTAATGTCAGACATGTAACCATACAAGTCTGTTCCGGGTTCAAACAGAACCAAAGGCACTTCCAAAGAAGCCCTTGCAATCCGGATATTCACAATCCCGATCGAACTTCCCATCACAAGAAAAGTGATATAAATCTCTATACCGGAGCAACTCGGTACAGACACATTCGACAGGTTGTCCTTTCATTTTCGAAAATATCTGGTCTTCACACCGGTCTTCAATTGTAATTCATACACGTCGTATCATTATTCGGAATGGGTTATCTGACACAAAGGTCCTTTCCCGGCTAAACCGAATAATAAGCGTTTGTTTTAAAAACAAATTCAAATGCCATTTCAAAGGCAATATTGATAGTCGGTGATTTAACTATCAACAACATTCACAACAATCATCAGATTTAAATAATTTTCCCAAATTATTTATTTTCAAAAATATCTCCACAAGATATATTTTTCCACACTTCAACACTTTGAAAAAAAATTCAAATCAGTTTTCTTCTTTCAACTTTTGAAAATAAATTTCAAATCAATTTCCTTACACGGAATATATTCCCAAATATTTCTTTTAAAAACCAACTTTAGAACTTTTGATTTATATTTTTAAAAGCTACTTTGGAAATATATTCGGCTTTATAGTGAAAATACACTTTCACTTCAAAATGGTCCATTTAAACCAATTAAATAAATCCTTATCGATTTATTTTAAATTTACATTCAAATCTGTAAATTTATTTCCACACTTTAAAAATAAATCAGCGTTTATTTTTAAAACAAATTCCCTTTTCCTTTATAAATTCCATTTGAATTTACATTTCCAAATATTCACTTTTTATATGATTTCCAAATCGATTTCTCAAATATTCATTTTCAACTCCATATCAACTTTCAATTTGATTTCTAAATTTATTTTTCAAACACTAAATTGATTTTCCAAATTTATTTTTTCAATTACCAAATTGAATTCCAAATTTGATTTCAAAATTTGTTTCAAACATTAAATCGATTACAAATTGATTTACAAGTTTTATTTCAAATAACAACATAATCTTCCATTCAAATACTAATCAATTATCTTATAAATTTTCCAAAGATTTATTTTCCAATTCTAAATCAATTAGATTTCAAACAAATTTATCATTTTTTTAAATAAATCCCTTTATCCTTTCCAAATTATTCAAAATTCCATTTTTTTCAATAAATTCTCCAACTTTTGAAATAATATTATTCCAAACCCTTTTATTTAAAATCCTTTGCCATATTTTGGAATTTATTCGATAAGATTACAAAAATCAATTTTATACCGTTAATTACTTTCTTTTAAATTTATTCAACTCTTAAAAATAAATTCACTTAAAGTTTTTCAATTTTTAATTTCAAAATCCAATTTATTTTCATTTCTGGTATCTAACGATACCAAAAATACATTCGGCTAAATTTTACCCTTCAATAGTTCCAATCACAAATATAATCACACACATATTATAAATAATCAACACACAATATATGAAACAAATTCACTTAATTTGAGGAATCCAGTTGGATCCCTCCAACCAGTTGCCCTGCATCCACAGATGTTAGCACAATACCCATTCCACTTCGAGGTGGAATATCGCGGTATATGGGATTTATAAAAATATCATCCGCTATTATGCGGCGCAATAGTGTCTCATCCGCTATATAATGCGGGAAATCAACAACTCCAATATATACATATGCCAATATATATATATTGCTATATACTACTATATATAGTATCACATCCAAACAGTCAATCAATAACTGCAATTTAAATTTTCATTTTGAGTGAGAAGATCTCACCTTTGCTTTTATTTTGCAGTCCATTTTCATTCTCGGCTTGATTCCTTGATTTATAGACCTTGTATAAACAATTTTATACAATTTATTAATATTTGGAATAATTGAACGGTTAATTTCCCATTTACTAAATTTAGTTACAAATGATTCAATTTAACTTAATGATTTAATTTTAAACTAATACTCTTAAATTTTTGAACTAACTCCTTATAATAAATTTATTTAACAAAAATTTAAATTTAAAACTAAATTTCCTTTAATAAATCATTTTATCTAATAAATTAAATTCCTAACAAATTTTCTTTTAGAAAAATATTTTTAATGATTAAATAAATGTTAAATAAGCTAATAAACAAAATAAATCACCTTAAAATTTTATGTTAGAATTGAAAGGTGCATGTGTATATATGTTTTTTTTTTACTTCGTTTTCACTTGAAACTATATATATATAATTTTATAAAATAAGCTAATAGATTTCATAAAAATCTAATTTTATATCAACTCTACACATTATAAAATTTCTGTATCTTCTCAAAATCTAATATATATATATATATATACTTGTATATTAACTGCTTTACATAAATAAAATTTTAATTTTAAATCAAGATTAACTTAAAATCTGCCTATATACAAATTTAAATTAAAACAACTGTTTATACCTTACAGCCTACGAACTGTCGAACTCAGCCCTAACTCACGCTTGCCGATGCGGAGCTGTAGCCTACTCGATCGTCACGCCCTCCAGTATGCTCGCGCTCGAGCCTGACAGCCTTGAATTCCACTAGTCATCGATGATTCACGATCGCGACAACCCTGGGATTCGAGTTCAAACCCTTCCCAATCGCGCGTGCTCCGATTTCGCGCATCCCCTTCAACTGCTATCGCGGTCGACGTCGTCGTGCTCGAGCGCTCCCCTGCTGCCTCCAGATTGATGCTAAAACGAATTGTCTCGGGTTCTCTTTTTTGTGAAAAATCGATTTTGTGGGATGGAAAAAGGAGAGGAGGAAGACGAGAATTTTTTCAAGCTTCGATCTGCCATTTTCGTTTTTAAATCATCTCAGGGAAAAGGGCTCGGCTGAATTCGAAATGAAAACGAACTATGAAGAGGGAATAAGTACACGGCCATTATTTGTTTTTAATTCGAACTGAAGGCTTTTTCTTTCAATTGATTTGAATATTGGAAGGGAAAAGATGTTAGCGTGCTATCAGCTGAAAAAGGGGAACAAGAAAAGATGGTTACGTGATTCTCTCCATTTGCTACAGTAACACGAAGTGAAAGAATTTCAACTGATGTTGACCGGAGTACAAATATATATATATTCAATTTGAATTCAAATTCAAATCGTTCCGATAAAGTCAACTAAATTTTTTGACTTCCTATCGAGGTGTGCCGCTAGGCATTCGTAATGTTATACGCCTATTCCGAACGCAATGGAAAAGGTTTCGAGTCCAAATTCGATCGTATGGAGAAGATAGCTTTTTGGACCAGTTATAATATTAAATTTTCGATTTAATTTCAGCGCGTTTATATATCGCATGCTCACACAACAACTCCAAACACTACGAAAATTGAAATCCGGTAATAATACAATATTACGGATCCAATGGAACTGGTTTCGTCGAATTTCGAGACTGTACCCCGGAAAGCTATTTTAAAATATCGTTTTAAACGATAAAATTCAAAACTGAACAAAACAGTTCCAAATTCAATTCTGAAGCTTCTATACCTTCAGAATTATTAATATGAATTTTCTAAAACTTCATATTATTTTTAACAAGCTCAAAATTGAAGATTCAAATCTTTACCCAAATTTTAACAATTAAATTCACTAATTTAGTTACCAAACAACTATGATATTTGAAATTCAAATTAAACTAACATTCAAATATTTAAAATCAATTAAATATTTAAGTTTCGAATGTCAAAAATTCAGGGTCGTTACAGATTATGTTTTTAAAAGTATATATATTCTTAAATGACCACGGTGTTATAATAACGTTTGGTTGTTAAAGAGACCGGGATCAGATATGGGCATACTCTCTGTCGATATCGAAAATCACTTTGACAACTATGTACGCGGTGGAGTTTCCAGAATGAAGTAGGATGGTGGCGACGATCCTAAGGTATATACGTGGACCCAACTCCTGTGAGTTGGCATAAGGTGGCTAAAACAGGAACGATTGACGGACTAAGGAGGTAGCACCTCTGATCGGACACACTTCTTCGATACCATTTTATTACTTGCGATTGATTTGGTGCGCACCCTTGATTTGGGAGTGTTGTTCGAGGTGGGCGGTAGTGGCTGCTATGCGTCACCACTAGTCCGGATGCGTAATTAGTATATCTACCCTGGCATTGCCTAGTTGTGCCGTGTCACCTACCATATCGAGCTTTACTACGAGTTGTGATTTCTCTCGTAGCCTGTGGAGTATCGAGGGTAGCCCCCATTTTGGGAGTATGCTAATACTGGATAGACTATTGGGACTATTACGTGTTAAGGGGAATATTGGGTCACTCCTTAATGCTATTTAAAAGTACGTTTATTTTATATTAGACATTATTATAATAGCGAATATTACTACATAGTATATAGTTTAACGGATCCTTAGGGGATGTGAGTCCCGAGCATCTCTTAAGTTACTGCACTCACGTTAGACACTGGATAGGAAATGTTAAATCCGGTAAACATCTCTAACGTCGTTCCACTAATATATTTATCATTGATTTAACTTACATAAGATCCTTTAGTTCTGACTCGAGTGTTTTGTCTTTTCAATTCGCTCGGGTCAGCCTGAGCACTTAAGGATTTGAAGGCCTTAATTCTGGAGGACGAAGACGAAGAATTATTATTACTATTTGTTATATATTCTGTTTGCACAAAAAATGGACAAACACCTCAAAGTTGTATGATTTAGTAGATCCTATGTTGTTCTTAGTGATTTGGATGACTTATGCAAATATATGAAAAGCAGGGGCTAAACTGTAAAAAGACACACAGATTTATAGTGGTTCGGCCAGAACGTGCCTACGTCCACTTTATATGTTATTTCTCCTTTAGATCTCAGATTACAAGTACAAAGCTTTGGTACAAGTATCTAAAAGTGTTTGAAAGTTCCTTCCGTGCTTGAGCTCTCAAAACTCCTCCCCCATTGTTGTACCCCTGCCCCTCTATTTATAGAGTCAGGTTGGGGGCAGGGGTCTTGGATGTATATAGCTGCTGGTGGGCCTGGGCTGAAGCAATCTGGCCTGGCAGCGTTCCGGTTCGGCGAAGCTTTGGTTCGGCCGTGCTTGGAGAAGGTTGGGGTTCGGTAGGGATGTGGTCCGGTGATAGGCTGGTTCGGCATAGGGGTGTGAAGCAGTTGGTTCGGTGTCGTTTGGTTCGGCGAGGCCTTGGACCGGTGGTAGATGGCAGGTGAGTAGGTTTGGTAGGTACTTGGATCGGTAGTGGGGATTGGTTCGGTAGGGATGTGATTCGGTGGTATGGAGGTGCAGCTGGTTCGGCAGTGAGATGCCGAATGAACTTCTATATTCGGGAGTGCCGGATGAGCTATTGTACTGGGAATGCCGGATGAACCAAGGCATCTCGAATGCCGAATGATACTGGGAAGGTGAATGCCGAATGACCTTGGTGATGCTGATTACCGAATGAAACTGTAAACCTTTGATCATGAGTGAAATCCCAGACTTATATACGCTTGCTGGCTGCTTCTTCTTGGTTCAGTCGTGAAGGAAACGCACCCAACACTGATATTCCAATTTTGACCAAAAATGGGATAACACTTTGCCCCCCAAAACATGACTTGCGGTAGGAAGACGTGTTTTGTAATGCCATGAGCTGGATGTTCGTAACCTGTCAACAACCTGTAAAGAGCTTGATAGTTTTATATGGCCCCAAATGACGACCGTTTGAGATCGAGCTACTTGGGATGAAGCGCGGCCGTTCATGGTCAAGCGCCTAACTTCAAATGACGACCGTTCGCGATCGAGTCATTTGAGGTGAAGTGCGACCGTTCGCGGTCAAGCGTCTAAATCCATGCGACGATCGTTCGAGATCGAGTCATTTGTGGTGGAATTGGATCGTTCATGGTCAAGCGCTTTACTTCAAATGACGACCGTTCGGGGTTGAGTCATTCGAGGTAAAGTGCGACCAAGCCCGGTCAGAAGGCGGACCTCGAATGGCGACCGTTCGTGATCAAGCCACTTGGGGTGAAATGTGACCGTTCGCGGTCAAGCGCCTTACTTCGAATGACGATCGTTCGAGATCGAGCCATTCGTGGTAAGGTGCGACTGTTGGCGGTCAGGGGGTGGACCTCAAATGGCGACCGTTCGCGATCGAGCCACTTGTGGCGAGATGAGTTGTGCCGTTCGAGGCGAGTTTGTGACTGTTTGAAGTCGGGTGCCGTTCGAGGCGAGTTGTGACCGTTCGAGGTCGGGTGCCGTTCGCGGCGAGTTGTGACCGTTCGAGGTCGGGTGCCGTTCGCGGCGAATTGTGACCGTTCGCGGTCGGGGTGCCGTTCGAGGCGAGTTGTGACCGTTCGCGGTCGGGGTGCCGTTCGAGGCGAGTTGATGTGCGCCCGGGGGGGACTTAATACCATCCAAACCAGATTCACGTTCGGGTGAGTTTCTGGATTGTCTGTTGTGGTGGTTTATCACTATCTCAGAGCATGCCTAGGGATCGTTCGCGATCCCGTACATGTGTAAGTAGCTTAGCCATTTTAGAATTATCAAAACCAAACATCCATTCAACTGATGAAATTTAAAATAGAAATGTTCAGCAAAGTCAAATCCAAATTTAAGAAATAAAGAACAAAAGCAAAGCAGTGACGTCGGAGTGCAAACGCCTATATCGATGTGGTTTATAGTTGTATCAGAGCATGCCTGAGGATCGTTCGTGGTCCTGTACATGTGTAAACAACTTAACCGTATCAGTGTGGAGTTTGCTGCTCGTTCGTCGTTATCTCGATCAACGGATAATAAGATGACATCTCGATCCTGAGTCGTCTTCAGTTGGTGCGGGCGGTGGTCGTTCTTGTCCCACCGTGGTGGCCCTCCTTCTCACATATTGTGATAGCAAACCATTCCGAATATGCCCCTCCACCTCATCTTTCAGATGCCTGCAATCGTTGGTATGATGACCATTCAGGTCATGGAACAAGCAATATCTGTCTAATTTCCTTTCGTTAATAGTCGAATCCCTTCGCATTGGCCTACGGTAGGGAACCTGCTCTCTTGTATCTTGGTAGATTCGCTCCAAACTCTCATTCAGCTCGGAGTAAGTGGTGAATCGCGACTCTTTCCGTGGCCGCTTTGACCTGTCATCATTATCCTTAGCCTTTCTCTTTCCTTTACCAGTCTCCGCACCCCTTCCAGGTGGGTTTCCGCTCTTGATTGCGTAAACGTCAACTTCTTCCTCTCTTTCCGCACTAGCATCTTCCAAACGCAGAAACTTTTCAGCCTCATGATAGAACTCTCCCAGATTCATAGGCGGATCTTTAGTTAACGAATTCTTGAATTCTGTACTATCAGCTATTCCAGATACAGCCGCCATCATGACCATAGATGGATCTGGTCGATCCACTGATGCTGCTGCCGCATTAAATCGTGTTAGAAAACTCCTCAAAGTCTCTCCAGTTTTTTGCTTCAAGGTTGCCAAAGTCATCACATTCTTGGGTCTTGCAATATGAACCCTGAATTGCCTCATGAATCTCTCAGTTAGATCTGCCCACGTTCCTATGAAGCCGCTTTCCAGTTGTCTGAACCACAACGCCGCAATATCTGCCAAGTACAATGGAAAGCACCGGGCCATAACCTCCTCTGATGCCCCCAGCACTTCCATATGCCTTATATATTTTGTCAGATGAACCGTGGGGTCTGTCCTTCCATTATACATATCCAATGATGGTAGCTTAAAATCTGGTGGGTTCCTAGATCGCCTGATTGTTGTGGTAAAAGGACTCCTATTCACATCCTCCAGGTCTCTATTCACTAGTCCGCCTCTCATGGCTCGTCTGACCATCTCCGCCAGTCTGTCACTATCTCCAAGTTGTAGTCCTCGTTCACTGCCTTCGACCTGCCCCCTGAGTCCGTGGGAGCTTTCAGGTGTATGCCCCTCTGGCGGAGCGTTCATTCTTCTATTGTTACCAGGTTGTTCGGATGCCCCCGTCTCTCTTGTCGGGATTGGATCAGCATGTTCTGCGTGTGTGCTCCCTAGCTCTGGTGCTACGCCAGATGGTCCTGCTCCGTTCTGAACTCCAGTTGCGCCTTGGTTCCGTGCTCCAAGTTGCCCAATCTGTTGAAGCAAGTTCTGGATCATCTCTTCTTGTCTTCTCATCATGGCCTCCATCTCATCCCTGGTGATGAAGACTGAAGCTTGGTTTGCTTCTGAGGAAGCCTCTTGACTCCCTTCCTGTTGACTTTGCTCTGGCCTCGGCCTTCTGCTTGATTGTCTTGCCATGATTCTCCCAATCTGAATCTTGAAGGATTTAAAATTCAGCTTCTAAGCGGTAGAATCCTTGAGTAAATCTCTCAATGAAGGCACCAAAAATGTTTGCACAAAAAATGGACAAACACCTCAAAGTTGTATGATTTAGTAGATCCTATGTTGTTCTTAGTGATTTGGATGACTTATGCAAATATATGAAAAGCAGGGGCTAAACTGTAAAAAGACACACAGATTTATAGTGGTTCGGCCAGAACGTGCCTACGTCCACTTTATATGTTATTTCTCCTTTAGATCTCAGATTACAAGTACAAAGCTTTGGTACAAGTATCTAAAAGTGTTTGAAAGTTCCTTCCGTGCTTGAGCTCTCAAAACTCCTCCCCCATTGTTGTACCCCTGCCCCTCTATTTATAGAGTCAGGTTGGGGGCAGGGGTCTTGGATGTATATAGCTGCTGGTGGGCCTGGGCTGAAGCAATCTGGCCTGGCAGCGTTCCGGTTCGGCGAAGCTTTGGTTCGGCCGTGCTTGGAGAAGGTTGGGGTTCGGTAGGGATGTGGTCCGGTGATAGGCTGGTTCGGCATAGGGGTGTGAAGCAGTTGGTTCGGTGTCGTTTGGTTCGGCGAGGCCTTGGACCGGTGGTAGATGGCAGGTGAGTAGGTTTGGTAGGTACTTGGATCGGTAGTGGGGATTGGTTCGGTAGGGATGTGATTCGGTGGTATGGAGGTGCAGCTGGTTCGGCAGTGAGATGCCGAATGAACTTCTATATTCGGGAGTGCCGGATGAGCTATTGTACTGGGAATGCCGGATGAACCAAGGCATCTCGAATGCCGAATGATACTGGGAAGGTGAATGCCGAATGACCTTGGTGATGCTGATTACCGAATGAAACTGTAAACCTTTGATCATGAGTGAAATCCCAGACTTATATACGCTTGCTGGCTGCTTCTTCTTGGTTCAGTCGTGAAGGAAACGCACCCAACACTGATATTCCAATTTTGACCAAAAATGGGATAACATATTCCACTACACCATTGTATTCCGCTGCATTTTTAATATTCTCGGGTATGTGTAACTCTGATATGTATTGTATAAGTATAATCAAATGTTTGTAAAACAGCTTCATGAACTGTTATTTGATTATTATATTTTATCGTTCCGGTGCAAGATTCTATTTTGTTTCTTTTATTTCTCCACTTTTTCTTATTTACCCCATAACAATCCGCCCTTCTGTATGGTTTAAGTTGGCACGTGTGTCTGCTTAAGCGTACAAAAAGGTGGGATGTTACCGTGTGTAAACTTAAAAAGTCAATATATGGGCTTAAACAAGCATCCCGGCAATGGTATATTAAGTTCAATACCATTATAACATGTTTTGCTTTTAAGAAAAATACGGTTGATCACTGTTTATACCAAAAGATCAGTGGGAGCAAGTTTATTTATCTGGTCCTTTATGTTGATGACATCTTGCTTGCTGCAAATAATTTAAGCATATTGCACGAGACTAAGGAATTTCTCTCAATGAACTTTGAAATGAAAGATATGGGAGAGGCATCCTATGTGATTGGAATAGAAATATTTCGTGATCAATCACAATGAATATTGGGATTGTCTTAGAAAGGATATATCGAAAGGATTCTAGAGAGATTTGGAATGAGTAAGTGTTCACCTGGGAAAGTTCCTGTACAGAAAGGTGATAAATTCAATCTCATGCAATGTCCTAAGAATGATGTTGAACGAAAGGAAATGGAATCAATTTCATATGCATCTGTAGTTGGTAGCCTAATGTATGCTCAAACCTGTACTAGACCGGATATCAGTTTTGCGGTCGGTATGTTAGGGCGGTATCAAAGTAATCCAGGAAGGGAACATTGGCAAGCTGCAAAGAAAGTGTTGAGGTACTTACAAGGCACGAAAGATTACATGCTCATGTATAGTAGATCCAATGAATTGGAGGTGGTTGGATATAGCTATTCAGATTTTGCTGGATGCATCGATACTAGAAAATCGACTTTTTGTTACCTGTTTATGTTTGCTCAAGGAGCCATATCATGGAAAAGTGCGAAACAAACTATTGTTGCTTCATCTACTATGGAGGCAGAATTTGTGGCATGTTATGAAGCCACAATTCATGCATTATGGTTGCGGAACTTTATTTCAGGACTTGCAGTTGTCGACACCATTAGCAAGCCGCTGAAAATTTATTGTGATAACTCTGCAGCAGTGTTTTTCTCAAAAAACGACAAGTACTCTAAAGGTGCCAAACATATGGAACTGAAGTATTTTGTTGTGAAAGATGAGGTTCAGAAACAAAGAGTGTCAATCATGCACATCGGGACAGAACTTATGATTGCAGACCCTTTGACGAAAGGGTTACAGCCAAGACAATTTAAGGAACATGTTCAAAGAATGGGTCTTGGTTGTAATAATAATAATTGATGTGTGACATTCTGAGCTCCTTTGTGTGTTTCTGATATACAATTATGTGTCTCTTATTTTAATGTGGTAGTACGTACTTTATGTAATTTTATACAAGAAAGAGTCTTATAAAGATATTATGTTTAATCATTATGATATAAGACATTATGTGGACCATTATGCTATTTTATATAAATTATGAGTATAAAATGATGGATTGCTGGTATTGTAGTATATGGAAGGGAATGCATTGAATTAATAATGCACAACCGCCATAACTCTCAACAATTTATCATAGTATGATGTTCAACACTTGATATTATGAATAATCGGGTTAAGTGGGAGAATGTTAGAAATCTGCTATTAGAAACTGCAATCGTTTAATTTACTTTTAACGTTATGCAGTTTCTAATCTTAATGTGACCCTATTAATTAGATCATAAATAGAACGTTTCATTTACGTTTAACGTTATGCAGTTTCTAATATTAATGTGACCCTATTAATTAGGTCATAAATAGAACGTTTCATTTACCTTTAACGTTATGCAGTTTCTAATCTTAATGTGACCCGATTAATTAAGTCATAAATAGACCGTTCTATAATTAGAACATTAGGTCTGTGATTAATCTTAAGCGTTGAATTGGTATATAATGCACGTACCAGATTTAGAGTTAAATGTTATATAAAGGATTGGGTCCTCTCTTCCAAAAAAACAGATGTATTCTTCTCCATTAAGAAACACATAAAGAAATAGGGTTAGAGAGAGAAACCGGATTCTGAGAAGAAGAGTAATTATTAGAAGTCAGAAGAAGAAGATGACAGCCATTACATCTTCCGCTGTTAATCAAGGTACGTCATCTTAAACAAAAAATCATATTAAGTTTTGTTTGTGAAATATTCGGTATTAGTGATCCTTGGGCTATTACTTGAATTGTTCATCATTAATCATGAAAGATCGAACAGTAAAGAATTTCTAACATTTCGGCTTTACACTGTAGCATCACGGTTACTTAAGTGATGCGATCGATCACTCAATAGATTCCAGCTGTACATATTTAAGAGTTTGACAGAAAGCAGCACGGTTACTTGAGTGATGTGATCGATCACTGAAAAGATTTCAACTTTACACTGTAGCTGCACGGTTCAAGGAGTGATGTGATTGATCACTGAAAAGATTTCAAGCTTGTTAACAAATAAATGCATGCCAGCATGCATCCCAAGCTTGCAATGATGACACCGCTAGTTTATCTTTCAGATAAAAAGATTTATATAAAAAAGTTTATTTGTGTTCTGAATGTATTGAAAACGTTTCAACTTTTACATTCAAAATCATGGGTGAAAACTCCATGAATAAAGAAGATGAAAATCAAAATTCTCAATTTGTACTAAAACAAAAGGCCATAGAACTGGAAAATAAACTACTTATTGAAAAACAAAGATACGTTCTACTTCAGTTGAAGTTAGAATTATCCATTTCCATTACTTAACACCTCGACTTGTATAAAAATGGATGCAAATTAGTGTGAATGCCTGTATACAGTTTTACTAATACTTGCTATACGGGTAGTACAATTAGTCTCAATACCCGAAAGCCCAAAGCCTGTTTAAGACTTGTATTGTGTATAAAAACAGGATCAGAGAAACTGTATTGTATCAATTCTCTTTGCAATAAAGAATATCAAAACATCTTTCATTTCAACTTCTTCTTCAAGATTTACTTTCAAATCATTTCAAATTTCAACTTGGTATTAGAGCCAATACAAAGCAAAACTGCATCAACATCCTTGGAAAAGAAGAAGACATTAATCTCCATCAGAGAAATTTAATCATTTGGAGATTAATTACCCATCAGAAGCATCATCATCATTTGGGTACACAAGACTTATCTCCAAAGACCGGTGCCTCGCCTAGAAAACTCTGGCCGCACCCAGTCTTTCTCATTGATTAAGTCAGAATTGAAAATCAGTCAAGATCTCAAGAAAATCATCAACACAGAAAGAAGGCAAGTACCAAACCACTGGCTTATCAGATTAAAAATCATCATCTAAACCCAATTGCAACATACCTGGATTCTGCAGAAACAAATTCTTAATCATTATACCTGATTTCAAACAGTTAAAGCATTTCTTGATTCAAGAAGCTTCTTCATGGCTGATGATAACTCAGAAACCTCTAACAATACATCTAATCCACCACCGCAAGTCACTGCCGCAGTAGAGAATCTCTTGAAAGCCACAATTAGTCCTCAGATTCAACTCATCACTGCACAACTTGAAGAAGATAATTATCTTCTTTGGAAAATCCAAGTTGAGACTGCTGCTAGAGGATATGGCCTGGAAGGATTCATTCTTGGCACCACTGCTGCTCCTCCCAAATTCATTACTGATTCAAAAAACAAGACAGTAAGCAGTGGTGAATATGAAAAGTATCAAAGGCAAGATAGTCTTATAAGTTCTTGGTTACTTTCATCAATAAATGTTAAACTACTGCCTCAAGTAATTGGATGTATAACAGCTAATGAAATCTGGTTGAGGGTGGAAAGAATTTTCAACACCCAATCTGCAGCTAGAGTAATGCATTACAAGAGGCAATTACAAAATATCAGAAAAGAAAATCAAATAATGAGAGACTACTTGGGAAAAGTCAAGAATATATGTGATATGCTTGAAGCAGCAGGACACAAAATTTCAAATACAGAGCAAGTGTTAACTATTTTAACTAGCTTAAGTGATGAATATGAATCTGTGGTTACAGTAATATCTTCTCAAGAAACCTTACCATCTCTTGAGTATGTTAGTTCTATCCTCCTTGCACATGAAGGAAGATTGGAGTTCAAGAAGCCAATAGACAGTGATATGTCCATCAACTTTGCCTCAAACAACAACAAGAATAGAAATCAAAATCACAACAATCAACAGTATCAAAAGGGAACCAATGCTGTTAGAGGCAGAGACAGGGGAAGATGGAGTAACAACAACAACAGACCAAAGTGTCAAATCTATGAAAAGATTGGTCACACTGCACCAAAATGATATTTCAGACTCAATGTCAATTATGTGCCAGGACAAAACTCAAACAGTCAAAGGAATGGTAATCACAGTGCAAACATAGCACAAGCTCAGCAAGATTCTAATAAACAGAGTAATGGCATGAGCCAACATCAAGATGAAACAGCAAGATCAGAACATATACAAGATGAAGCATGGTATCCTGACTCAGGTGCAACCAATCATTTGACAAATAATCTTGACAACTTAAATCTCGGCAACAAGGAGTATAGAGGTAAACAGTCAATATTTATGGGAGATGGTAAGCCTATTGGGATCACTCATATTGGTAACGCCTATGTTAAAGGTAAAAGGCAATTATACCTCAATAATCTATTAAGAGTACCAAGAATTAAGAAAAATCTTATGAGTGTTTCTCAATTTGCACATGACAATAATGTGTACTTTGAATTCTATCCCAAATATTGTTTAGTTAAAGACATACTAACAGGTGAAAAACTTTTGCAGGGTGATGCAGTGAATGGACTGTACAAGTTCACTGTGACTAACTGCAGAAACATTGTTGAGAAAGTAAAGCACAGCAATAACTGTGAAATATCACCTGTTGAAAACAATAAAAGTGTATTTGATCAGTGGCACTATAAATTGGGACACCCCAATGTAAATGTTGTAAAGCAGGTTTTGAAAGAGATTAAAATTTCCTTTAATGATCCAACTTTACCATATGTTTGTACATATTGTCAAATGGGCAAAAGTCATAAATTACCCTTTGCTAATTCTACTACTGAATACAAAATGCCACTAGAATTGGTTACAACTGATCTTTGGGGTCCTGCACCCATTAATTCTGATTATGGCTATAAATATTACATATCCTTTGTTGATGCATTTACTAGATATACATGGATATATTTCCTGAAAACTATGTCAGAAACTTATAATGCTATTATTCATTTTATTACACAGGCTGAAAGACAAACTTGTCATAAAGTTAAAATTGTCCAAAGTGATGGTGGTAGTGAATATAAGTCACTTGACAAGTTTTTCTTAAATAGAGGTATAATATACAGGATCACATGTCCATATACCTCTGAACAAAATGGTCTAGTTGAGAGAAAACACAGACACATAGTAGAAACAGGGATAACTTTACTTGCTCAAGCTTCTTTACCCCTGAAATTCTGGCCACTCATTTAGTACTTCAGTACAATTAATCAATAAACTTCCAACTAAAGTACTAAATGGAGTAAGTCCAGTTGAAAAACTTATGGGAATCAAACCCAATTACAATGATCTTAGAACCTTTGGATGTTTATGTTTTCCCTATCTAAGACCATATAATAGATATAAATTAGATTTTAGATCTCATCCTTGTACATTTTTGGGTTATGCAACCAAGCAGAAAGGTTATAAATGCTTGGATAACTCAGGAAAAATATTTATCAGTAGACATGTTGTATTCAATGAAAAAGTATTTCCTTTTACTTCAACCAGTATAAAAACTACTCAGAAGGTATATAATCCAAGAACATCTATTTCAAATATACTTGTACATTATGAGGCATGGAATTCCAAGGAAGCAGGTGTCTCTGAACCACAACTCACCGTGTTGCCTGAACCAGGTTATGGAACAGAAGAACAACCTGACATACCTGCTCAATCACCTGCTACATCAAGCAATCAAAGTGAAAAAATAAGCACTGACAGATTACAAGAGCAATCAATGGACAACACTGATGAGAATGATAATTCAACATCTACTAATACTGAATTACCAATCAGGACAGGTCATCACATGATCACTAGATCAAAAAGGGGAATATTCAAACCAAAAACTTATACAGCTACAACAAATATTGAAGAACTAGAGTCCTTTGAACAAGCATACAGAGATGAAAATTGGAGAACAGCAATGAATGAAGAGTATCAAGCACTAATGAAGAATAAAACATGGAATCTAGTGTTTCCTCCAACAAACAAAAACATAATAGGATGCAAATGGACCTATAAATTGAAGAAAAATATAGATGGAACAGTGTCCAAGTACAAGGCAAGACTTGTTGCCAAAGGATATACACAGCAGTATGGATTTGACTTCAGTGAGACATTCTCACTTGTAGTAAAACCAACATCCATCAGAGTTGTGCTCACAATTGCTTTAAGCAAAAGTTGGGAGATAAGGCAACTGGATGTTAACAATGCATTCTTGAATGGCATTCTTCAAGAAGGAATTTACATGGAGCAGCCACAGGGGTACAGGCAAAATAATCATCAAGTCTGCAAGTTGAACAAGGCCATATATGGCCTGAAACAAGCGCCAAGAGTATGGTTTGATAGACTGAAGGCCATATTAAACACTCTAAGCTATCAGTCCACCAAATCCGATAACTCTTTATTTGTCAAAAGCTATAATAATCACATTATCTATATTCTAATATATGTGGATGACATGATCATAACAGGTGATGATAGTGCAGAAATTACAAACATCATACAATATCTGAACAAGCAATTCTCCATCAAAGATCTTGGCAATCTTAACTATTTTCTGGGAATTGAAGCCAACAGAAAATCAAAGATAGAGATATTGCTAAGTCAAAAGAACTACATTGAAGAAATACTTATCAAATCAAAGATGCATGAGGCAAAATCACAACCAACTCTTATGATTAGCAGTCAACAACTGTCC
The DNA here is from genome assembly GCA_030737815.1 of Allium fistulosum. Classification (NCBI taxonomy): domain Eukaryota; kingdom Viridiplantae; phylum Streptophyta; class Magnoliopsida; order Asparagales; family Amaryllidaceae; genus Allium; species Allium fistulosum. The sequence goes on from CM060905.1 coordinate 96,560,013, forward strand.
AAAAACAGGGGGAATCCATATCAAACAATATAGGAGTATTGTAGGAGCACTACAATACTCTACTATTACTAGACCAGATATATCATTCAGTGTTAACAAAGTGTCTCAATTTATGCAGGAACCACATGATGAGCATTGGAAGGCCGTAAAGAGAATTCTAAGATATCTTAAGGGAACAACAGACTTTGGACTACTGTTAAGGGCATGCAGTAACTTAAACATAGTAGCATATGCAAATGCAGATTGGGCTACAGACATCGATGATCGAAAATCTGTAATAGGATACTGCATCTACATTGGTGACAATCCAGTGTCATGGTGCTCGAAGAAAAAGACCACTGTATCAAGATCGAGCACAGAAGCAGAATATAGGAGTGTTGCAAATGCTACTGCAGAAATAATTTGGCTACAATCTCTACTAAAAGAATTAAAAATCAACACTACAGCCAAACCAATATTATGGTGTGACAATCAAAGCACTGTGTACATGGCAGCTAATCCAATTCTGCACGCACGAACAAAACACATCGAAATCGATCTGTATTTTGTTCGTGAACAAGTACAGAGAGGAATGTTACAAATCAATCACATACCTTCGACTTACCAACTTGCGGATGTTCTTACCAAGGCCTTGTCAGCAAGAAGCTTTCTGAAGTTTCGAGACAAACTGAAGGTATAGAGGAAGGCAGCTATCACAGAGGTAAACTTCGTCAAAGGAATTAAAGCTCCGACCAACTCATCGCAAACGAGAGCAGCTTCAACAAGTCAGTTGCCTCAGAATGATACCAGAATCAGATCTAAGGGAGATCTTATGTCGAACTCTGAAGGAACAACAGAAACTACTGAGAATTCTCATCAATTAAAAGAGAAGACATGCAGTAAAGAGATAATTAAGGTGGAAGATCGAAGAAAATTGCGGACGCTTGCAGTGAAGAGCTGATTGAGGTAGAAGATTGAAGAAAATCGCGAATGCTCTCTCAAGCGCCGCCATGGATCTAAGAAACGATTGTAACCCTAAACCTAATATTGGTTTGAGGGGGGAATTAGTGTGAATGCCTGTATACAGTTTTACTAATACTTGCTATACGGGTAGTACAATTAGTCTCAATGCCCGAAAGCCAAAAGCCTGTTTAAGACTTGTATTGTGTATAAAAACAGGATAAGAAAAACTGTATTGTATCAATTCTCTTTGCAATAAAGAATATCAAAACATCTTTCATTTCAACTTCTTCTTCAAGATTTACTTTCAAATCATTTCAAATTTCAACTATGCACGGGTCTCAAGGAGAAAATGACCGCATTGGAAAATGACAACAAGGTGATGAGGGAAAAGGAGCTGAAAAATCAAAAAACGATGCATAAATTATTGAAGAAAATCGAAAGTGTTGACAAAAAGTATGGTTTTGATAGTCAAAAGGAATGCGAGTATTTGAAGAAATACGATAACGAAGCAAAGGAGGAGTAGAATGCTCATGATAATATTGAAATCGACAAGGAAGGGAAAAATACACCAAGGAAAAAGCTCAAATCATCATCGGATTCTATTATATGCTACATTAGAGTAGCCGCACACAATCACCTGGTAACACTAGTATAGAAAGTGCAAGAAGGAAATTTGTGTGGAACACGATTGTGCTCTTTTTTTTGTTCTTTTACTTTAGTTTTTTTTCTTCTGATATTTCAAAAGGTTTTTTTTTGGGAGGGTGGGGAATTGGTATGGAAATGTAAAAGAAAGTTAGAAGGATATGTAAAGGGATCAACTATAAAGGGTAATCCGCTTTCAAAATCCAAAGAAAAACGACCACCGCATGTAGTTTTTCTATATATGACGCATCCAACACCAACGTATGAATTTTATAGTTTAGTTCCGTAGGAACAGGGAAAGGATAAACACGTTCGTACACTAACGTGTGTACACACACATAAATACATACAGACATACATGTGTATGTATGGTTCCACTGCATCTATCTCCGCTACAATCATATTCGATAAACCCCTCTTATTTTTTCAGTGTACCGTTTGAAATCAAACTTGTAGATATGTTTTTACATAACTCAAGATCGTCCCTACAATATTTGGTTTAATAAAGAACAATCCTAATATGTTCAATACCTTTATTCAAATCAACGGTTAAAAAGTGTTTTAGCAGATGATATCTGACTTGGCATTTGTTAGGAATTTCGTAATGATGTTATTTTTTTGGATATCGTATTCATAGTGCGGGTTGAACATTTTCAAAATTTCATTTTATTAGGAATATTGTATCACCAAAACTGTTGGAGCGTAGAATGAGGTATAGTATATCCCTAAGAATTAGGCCCAAAGCTGAAAAGGGAAAAGAAATAGTAGTTACAGCGCTGTAAACAGAAAAGGAGATAATTGTAAGTTGTAATCCTATACACATAATACGCTACGTATAAAACTTCGCAGAGGCTCAACCACAAGACCCAAGGCCAAGTTTTAGAAGGCTTGGGCCAGGACTAGGCCTGCTCGGGCATCAGTCTACCTTCAAGTCATGTGGCTTATATACAAACTAGGGATGTTATGGTAACGGTAAATTTACCATTACCATACCATTACCAGCCAATCGGTTACCATTTTCGAGTGAAATCGGTATACCAGTTTAATCGGTATGGTAACGGTAAATTTACCATTTTCTACGGTAAATCATCGGTAACATTTCTTCAATACCAGCGGTAACGGTAATTTTACCAGTCAATTTATAATACATGTATATTCAGGTAACATGCTTTATTATAGGTATTTAGAACCAAGCAAATGATTAAATTTAGTTTATTAACCAGGTGAAATAATGTTAAATACACTTCACTTCTTTCCCATTTATGTCTTTTATTAAGTAACACTATAAATTGTATAATGAAACACTGATATGGTGTGAATACGTGTTATGTTACTAACCTTTTTTAGACAAACGGTAATTTATCATTACCAGTGTAACGGTTACCAGATTATCGGTATACCAGCTTTCGGTATCAGGGTCGGCCCTGAAGTATTGGAGGCCCAAGGCAAAAAATAAGATTAAAAAATTGCAATCTCTGTAAAGTTAAAATGACTAAGGATTAATAAAAAAAATTGCACTTCTTCAATCTCAAACCTGGATTTTAAAACAAAGAGGCAAGTAAATTTTGCAACAAGATAATCACACGTTTTATTATATTTGTCAAATAACCCCTAACATTTTGAGGGCTGGATAAAAAAATTTACAGTCAAATTATATCGTGGGTTGTTTACTGCAAAAGATTCAAGTACATATACAAAATGCTCAACTACCATTGTAAAAGAAAATTTACTACAAAATGCTCAAATCTTATCTAAAGTCATACTGTGGGCTGGATAAATCAGAGGCCCCTGACATTTTGAGGCCTTAGGCGGTGGCCTTAGTGGCCTTATGCCAGGGCCGGCACTGTTCGGTATACCAGCTTATCGGTAATGGTAACGGTAAGCAATTTTCGCTTATCAGTAAAAATGGTACGGTAACGGTATTTGTGAAATGGTAATGGTAACCATTACCATAACAGCCCTTGCAAACACAGTACATAAACCTTGCAAACACAGTACATAAAAGCAACTGCATTTTAAATTGAAGTGATTGTTATAACCTTCTGCCTTCACTCCAATCCCAGTGGATACAAATGACCAGAATAGGTGGTCTTATATATCACATGCATTGCTATTAAAAAAGAAGAAAGGCATATTTGATTAATTATAAGTTTATCGAATCTTTACACTGTGTTCAATGCTCCTTGAGGTAATATTCAACATCAAAAGTCTGACTTCAGAAGGTGCTTTTGTTTACCGAATTTGCATTATAACAAAGACAAGTTTTAACATATGCCTAATTGTCATGTTAATATAACCATGTAAATACAACAAAACCAAGAATACACACCTAAGGTTTGTATATATATACATAAATAAAACAATGATAAAGGATGTATACAAGTACCCTATATTATCAAACTTCAAGACATTTTAAATTAATTTTGAATATCAAATTGCATAGAACATTTAACCTGAAAATAGCAGGTCTGCTCATTAGTATAGAAAACACAACTTATTTAAAATGGAATCTTTAAAGTAGTAAGAACAAAGTCTATTTCTAAAAGGTTTCAAAATATAGTCCGATAAATTTAGAGTAAGTGTAAAACTAATATTCAATGAACTTCTCAAAAATTCATTAAACATGAACGACTTGTACCCCGCTTGCAAGAAATATTATTATTTTCTGATGGAAATGGCCATTCTTGTCTTTCGACATAAGTTGAATATGCATGTTGTGAAATATTATTTTATTTGTTTCTTTGTTGACTCCATTATCATTCGTGGTCACCCAATAATATTATTGTTTGGGCGAGAAGGATTAATGATCAAAGATATTAATATCTGTACGGGTAGAAACAAAGTAATATGCACACCTTGGATTTAAATATAATGATGGCAGTATTACCTTATCTTTTATATAATAATTTAATTGGCAAAAGTAAATGCCATTTATAATTAAAACTTGTCAAAGCTCTTAACTAGTCACTCCTAAAGTACGGCTTTTAATGAATTTCATTAAAATGGACATACAAAGAAGGGTAGGTGATCTACATGTCTTGTCCAAAATATGACACTAAGAGCATTTCCAACAAAGGATCGGTCACCTTTGCCACTTATACAATTTTGAAGTGATTGATTCCACGTTGGTCCAACAACAAAATAAAAATATCATTTTATCCGGGATTTATAATGCTGGATAAAGCCAAAGCAAATTAAACCCTCCCCCTTCAGTGGCAATCTGCGTAGGGGATTTAGACAAATCGTGATCATCAGTTTATCCAGCATTATAAATACTGGGTAAAATGGTAAACAATTTGCTCTCCATTTTCTTTAGTCGGTTGCTCCCTTATCTCTAATACAACCTTCCCATTCATTTCTACTCCTCTCAAAGCAAGAAAATTATTTTGCTTGATCTGTTCCCAACATTCCCAACAGCGAAAAACTTTTTAATTTTGCTACTCTTCCACTCTCCTCAAAGCACATCAAACAATCATGAATCCAATAAACTGATTGTTTTGCTTCTCTTATTTCTCTTCCTCTTCGTCAACATCGGATGATAGTTATACAGAAGAAGTTGCTCAACAACGATCACGAGCATCCAAAGCAAAACAACTCATTCGGTTACAACAGATAGAGGAATCTTTCGAACAAGATGGTAGTGTTAGTAAAGATATGATAAAGAAAAGAGATTAACAATCATGGCATGATCGAATTATGGCAGATTACTTTAACGACGATCCGTGTTTTGATATGGGGAAGTTCAGATTAAGGTATCGAATGTTCAAAAACATATTTGAGCGAGTGATGTCAAGGTTGGTGAGGGTAAACTTATATTTCACACATCGGCGTAATATTTGTGGTTAATTGGATCTTTCGTCGCATCAATATATGACAAGTGTCCTACGAATGTTAGCATATGGAGAAAGCCTTGATAGACAAGACGAGTACATTCGAATCAGAGATTCAACTGTCAACGAATACTTAAAAGAATTTTGTAAAACTGTCATTCTAGCATTTGGTGCGGAGTATCTTAGAGCGCCGAACGATAATGACATTAATTGACTATTGGCTAAGGGTGAACAACGTGGATTTCTAGGTATGTTGGACAGCTTAGATTGTATGCATTGGCATTAGAAAAACTGTCTAGCTGCAATATAATGACAGTACACCAGACATTATCATAAGACAATAATGATTTTGGAAGCTGTAGCTTCTTTTGATTTATATGTATGACACGTTTTTTCGGTATAGTTGGGTCTTTAAACGACATTAATGTTCTACATCAGTCTGACTTGTTTAACTGATTATCTAACGATACTGCACTAACTTGTAATTACATGATAGGGGATGTACAACACGACATAGGATACTACCTTGTAGATGGAGTATATCTGACATGGAAAACTTTAGTCAAAAGTTTCAAAATGTCTTGTAATGAAAAGGAACGCAAATTTATAGTACAACAAGCTAGTTTAAGAAAAGACATTGAGCGTGCTTTCGGGGTTCTACAAGGTAGATTCTAAACTCTGAGTAAGAAGATGTACTACCATGATCTTGAAATGATATATGACATAATGTATTGTTGTATATTACTTAACAATATGATTGTTGAAGAAGAGAGATGTGGTTATAAATTACAGCTGCGTAATTATCCAGAACTAGCACGTGCTTCCGAGAGTCCTCCTTTTAAAGAACCAAACACCTTTGCACAATACATTAAGACAGTTATGCAAATCATAGATCCCGAGGCTCATATAGATTTGTGTGGCGAACTAACAGAACACTTTCATCATTTTGTAGGTAATAGTTGAGTACTAAGAAAATTATTATTATGCACTTATTTTCAATATTGTAACGTTGTAATAACTGCAGTTTGTTGTAACGGTATTGTATGAATTTACTTATTATGAATTACTGTTGCATTTGAGTTTAGAAGAATGTATCGATGTGATAAATTAAAAACACATTTATGAATTGTTGTTGCATTGGTTCAGACAGAGATGTGATCGATCATAGAAAAGATTTCGGCTTTACACTGTAGCAGCACGGTTACTTAAGTGATGTGATCGATCACTCAATAGAATCCAGCTGTACATATTTAAGAGTTTGACAGAAAGCAGCACGGTTACTTGAGTGATGTGACGTGATCGATCACTAAAAAGATTTTAGCTTTACACTGTAGCTGCACGGTTCAAGGAGTAATGTGATTGATCACTGAAAAGATTTCAAGCTTGATAACAAATGAATGCATGCCAGCATGCATCCCAAGCTTGCAATGATGACACCGGTAGTTTATCTTTCAGATAAAAAGGTTTATGTAAAAAAGTTTATTTGTGTTCTTAATGTACTGAAAGCATTTCAACTTTTACATTCGAAATCATGGATGAAAACTCCATGAATAAAGAAGATGAAAATCAAAATTCTCTATCTGCACTAAAACAAAAGGCCATAGAACTGGAAAATAAACTGCTTATTGAAAAACAAAGATACGTTCCACTTCAGTTGAAGTTGGAATCATCAATGTCCATTACTTAACACCTCGACTTGTATAAAAATGGATGCACGAGTGTCAAGGAGAAAATGACCGCATAGGAAAATGACAACAAGGTGATTAGGAAAAAGGAGCTGAAAAAACAAAAAAGGATGCAGAAATTATTGAAGAAAATCGAAAGAGTTGACAAAAAGTACGGTTTTGATAGTCAAAAGAAATGCGAGTATTTGAAGAAATACGATAACGAAGCAAAGGAGTAGGAGGATGCTCATGATAATATTGCAATCGACAAGGAAGGAAAAAATACACCAAGGAAAAAGCTCAAATCTTCATCGGATTCTATTATATGCTACATTAGAGTAGCCGCACACAGTCACCTGGTAACACTAGTACAGAAAGTGCAAGAAGGAAATAATACTCTAACTTGTCCGGCTTTACACTAAAAAAGTTCCTGCTATATACTGTAACGTATGACATAAAATAGCATAGTTCAGAGAGTGATGTGATCGATCATTGGAAAGATTCATGTTTTACACTGTAACGTACGACAGAAGGCATTATGGTTCAGAGAGCAGCATAGTTCAAGGAGCAGCTAGGTTGAGGGTCTAAATGTTTGTGTAAAAATTTATTTTCATTATAAATACCTCATATCGATAATTTTGGAGTTCATTCTGCAACTTTAAACCTCAAACTCTTAAGATGCTTATTTCTTATCCTAAATCATACAATTATCCAAGTCCTTTTCTATTCTCAACAAAAGTCTGACTTTCTAAGAGCATATTCAATGATTTTCCTCCCTTTGAAATTTTGTTGATTCAAGTTGTTGAACCTTAGATCTAAGAGCATTATTTTCATTTAAAAGTGAGGTGCATCTTTTGATGGAATTCTCTTTTTGTGTCGTCTTTAATTTCAAGGTCAAAATTTCATTTTCGAGAATTTCAATTTTAGTTTTAAACCTATTAATTTCTTCCTCTAAAGACCGACACTTCTCACAATCCGAGTTAAACATTTTAATGTTTTCAATCATCAATTCTAACTCATTATTTATACTAGTTTATTATATCGTTGTTGAAATATATCAAATCTTGAGTTTAACTCGTGGTATACCAAAAGTAAATCATCATGCGATAAGTGAGCTATCTCATTTGGTTCTTCTTTCGTCGTCGCTTGATTCTACCATCAGGCATATATTGGCTTATTCTTTCTTACCATTGTTGTTCTCCTCTTCTTCTTTGCTCTCATCCTAAGTGGCTGCGAAACTTCTTTGTTTTTTGCTTTTTTACTTTGTCGAGTTTATTCTACGGGCAGTTTGGCTTGATGTGGCCCGGCTTCTTACATTTATGGCATATGGTTTCTTCTTATTGAGAATCATCCAGAATTTTGACAATTTTGGATTTTATTCGTTGGTTTATTGTTGTATTTCCATGCTTTCAGGTCCACTTTTTGAACTACTTCATCAATAGTGCTAGCTCATCCACGACATCATCATCATCATCGGTTGTTTCTTTTAGGGCGATTGATTTCTTTTTCGAGTTTCTATTCTCACGTTCTTCTCCGACCTTCAGTTTCATCTCACAAGTGAAGAGATTTCATATTAGCTCCTCCAATTTAACCTGTTTCAATTCTTTGAATTCCTGAATTGCAGTCACTTTGGCTTCAAAGCTTCTCGAGAGGATTCTTAGAATTTTTCAGACTATCTCCAATTCCGTGTAAGCTTTTCCTAGCATTTTGGATTTGAAAACTATATTTGAAAATCATACATACATCTCCTTTATATTCTTTTCTTTCATCATCACGAAATCCTCGTATTCATTGCTGAGCATGGCTAGATGAAATTCTTTGACCTGCGATGTACCTTCATGAGTTACTTCACGTGTATGCCAAATTTCTTGTGCAGTTACACAGTGAGAAACATGATTTTTTTTCAATTTTATCTAAAGCACAAATAATAAAATTCATAGCTTTTGCATTAGACCGATATAAACTAAGCTCATTAGGATCCACTTATCATTTGACTTAGGAAATTCATTATCATCTATATTTACCGTAGGCAAAATATAACCAGTTTCAACTATATCACATGCATTTGTGGTATCTAAAAAAAGTTTCATCCTAGTTTTCCGATATGAATAATCGGTATCGTTAAACATGAATGGCCTAGTAATAGAACGTCCTTCAGAAAAAGCATTATTAAAACTAGTCATAGTTAAAAAAGTGAATTTTTTTCTACCTAGCTCTGATACCACTTGTATGATCGAATTAACCTTAGAGGGGGGTGAATATGGTTTATAATAAATTCACAAATAAATAAAAATTGTAGCATAGATAATAACAGGGTAAATACGGAAATAAAAGTGACACACAATTTTACCCAGCTTCGGCAAAACTTACCTACTGCTACCCCTAATGTTTATACTAGAATTAAACAATCAAACGGTTACAGACCCTGTAAACTTACGGCCCTCGCTAACCTGATTGTTTTAACCCTACGCTCAAAACCCTGCCACAACTCAAATCCCGAGTTGCGAATTTCCAAACTACGCGCCCTGTAGTTCGATCCTAGTTAACATTGGAGTTTTATAAATTTAAAAAACAAATTACAAAATAAAATAAAAGGAAATTCTAATCCTAATATAAATTAACACGGCCTAATAATTTTTGTTCACAAAAAAAACGTGACCCATTAAAAATTAAAAAGCGTCCTCTCTTACTCCTACAACCTGATTTCAATTTCGTTCAAGCCGAAATCCTCTTCTGTCTTCGTTCTGAAACAAAGGATTTCGATTGAAGTGCCGATTGGTAATTTGATGAAATGAAATCACCTGCGTCCCTTTGCCGATTGATTGGTTGATTCTCTTGATGGAGTACTCCTACGGCTGCTTCTCCATCAAGTATAGATTGCTTTGAAATTTTGGTATAACTCTCCGATTTATTATTTTGATTTATATGCTTTGAACTTTACTGAATTACTCCAATGATGATTGGGTGTTTTTATAGGGATCGATTCCCTATATTTCGTATATGCTTGAATTTTGAATTTCGGTTTGAATTTTTCCACTTACCATTTCTAGCCGCTAGGGATGACAATTGGGAGGGGGGGTCTAGGGTCTAAACCCCATAGACCCGCCCCTGTTTTGACCCGTCAAGACCCGCCCCATTGGGTCATCGGGGCAGATAGATTAATGACTCGTTCTTAAGAGCTTCGAGTCTAGGGTCGGATTGGGACTTAGCTGACCCGCCTCAACCCGACCCGCACTACAGAGGTCTCATAAAATCATTTTATTATTATAATGATGATTTGTTAATCCTTTTATACATAAGTTGTTATAACATGGATATTCTAATATTCCATTCAATATGTTACATGATTTTTATGATATTAAGTTGCACTAATAAAAATTATATAATAACATATGCATGCTTTTCTTCAACCATTATCATACACTTCATTTTATTACCATACTTATCATTGTAAACACATTAATCTCTATATTTATTATATTATTTAGTGACAATCCCTCTTACAAATAATACATACATACATACATACATACATACATACATACATATATATATATATATATATATATATGCGTGTGTACATTAATACATAATTTTGAATGAATATGTAAAGCTTCACCGGGTCTTGAAGTGGGGCGGGTTTACCCTGACCCGTATAGGTTGATAATGATAACCACTGTGCTGCTTGATTGTCGATGTTGGTTCTGATGAACAAGCATGTTGCTACTGATGTCCTTGAAATGTTACTTGAAGATAAATGGTTTGTTCTGGTGTGTGTTGTTAGTGTGAGTTGTTGGAATATGAGGTTGTGGTTCTGGACTGATGATGATGAACATTTTTTTTATCTGGTTTTGTATATTGTACATGTTCACACCTTCTTGCTGAGTCTGTATGTGTGTGTATGCCTTCAGTTTCATACCTTAGACCTGATGCTCTGCCTATGTTTTTTGGGTGTGTGCGCACTGTGTCTATGTGTACTTATGTCCATATTTGCTTGAACTGGTTATGCATGTCCCTGTGTTGTGCCTATTCTCTTCTTGTCTTGTTGCCTGGCTATGTGTTTCGTTCTTACTCTAGCCATTGTGCACTCTGACCCTCCGTGTGTACTTCTGGTTCGTTGTTCATTTGTTGTACTCGATCCTGGTTAGGTGTGTTGATTGATACTCTTAGTTGCTTGTTGTTCACATGGGTTTGTATGCCTGATGATGATCTATGTTTTTGTATGAGTTGAGTGTGCTTGTGTTGATCCATTGTGGTTTGACCTCGTACTACTTGCGTTGAGCTGTTCCGCATGACCTTGCACCGCTTGTGTTGAGCTATTCAGCTTGACCTTGCATTTGTCCTGAAATTGAATTTGTGAAAATGGATTTTGCGTACTCGGTCTTATAGCATGTACAGTGATACACTGTGCATGTCATATATCACTCGTGTACATTATTAATTTTGGTGCCTATTCCAAAATATGAAAAGAACAAAATCCATAGACTGGGCAATTGCCGAGTTCAAAACTATTTATATTTTTGCAGTTTGAATTTTTTTTCTTTTTTGCTTTTTGTTGTGTTGTTTATTGTTTGACAGGCAAAGTAGATGACTGGACACAAGTTGTAGCAAGAAGATAACAAATCGAATTCGAGTGAGTGATTGAGTGTTATATATGAGAGTTAACATGTAGTGTTGTATATGGAAGTATAAAATATTGTTGTATAGAAATATCATATTCAAAGTACTATGGAAGCTCTGTTGTAGCATGTGTACTATTGAAATTGTAATTAAATACTCGTTGAAATGAAATTTTGATTTGTTTATTTCATTTTGTGTTATTACAATAGTACTATAACAAACACGTTTGAAAAAAAAATATTACAACAACAACAACAAAGCCATTATTTCCAAACAAGTTGGGGTCGGCTAGAGATGAAACTCAAAACTAAATGATAGAGCTAATTAAAGCTTATAACAATAACAATAACAATAACAATAATAAAATAAAGTCAAATAAGTAAATTAATAATAATAGTAACTAAGTAAAATAAAAATAAAGATAATAAAATAAAAATAAAAATAGTAATATTGATCAAAGACCAAACGCTACGTCTTAGGTTCATTTTCCCTAGTCCTATAATCTAAAACTTAAAAACTCATAACTCATGGTTCTGGTACGTGGATCGCTAACTTCCATGCGCTCCTATCCGTTACCAGCTCTTTGGATATATTCTAATCCTTCAAGTCCATTTTTACTACTTCCTCCCATGTCAATCTTGATCGACCTTTACATCTCTTTGAGCATACGACGCGGTCTATAATTCCAACACGCACAAGTGCCTCGGGCGGCCTTCGTTGGAGATGTCCAAACCAACTTAAGCGATGTTGAACCAGCTTTTCCTCAATTGGTGCTACTCCAAGTTTTTCACGTATATCATCATTTCTAATTCGGTCTCTTCTTATATGACCGCAACTCCATCGTAGTATACGCATCTCTGCTACGTTTATCTTCTAGACGTGTTGGCTTTTAGTAGACCAACATTCTACACCATACAACATCGCAGACCTGATTGTCGTTCTATAGAACTTTACTTTAAGCTTCTGTGGGACTTTCCTATCACAGAGAATGTCAGACGTTTGTCGTCATTTCACTCATCCCGCACGAATTCTAAAACTTACATCTTCATCAATCTCACCATTACACCGCAACATTAATCCTAAATATCGAAAGGGTTCCTTCTTGGAAACTATTTGTCCAGCCAAAGTGATATCTCTATCATCTGACCTGACACCGCTGAACTCGCACTTCATATACTCTGTTTTCGTTCTGCTAAGCCTAAATCTCTTTGCTTCTAAAGTATGTCTCCATAGCTCAAGTTGTCTATCAACCCCAATCCTACTATCATCAATTATCACAACATCTTCAGCAAATAGCATGCACCAAGGAATCTCCCCTTGTATACCCTTCGTAACCTCATCCATCACTAGGGCAAAAATGTAGGGGCTCAAAGCTGACACTTGATATATATATATATATATATATATATACAAGTATGGTGGCACGTCCGTTGGACGTGTGCAAATAAGAAAGTGAGCATATTTTGTCTTTGTACCAATTATGATAGAAAAATGTATTCGAAACTGAAAATGAGTGTTTGATTGGACCACGGTTTCCTTATCATTGATATGTTGTTTCAGCGGCTAAGCATTTCACGGATTATATACAAACTATTTGTGTCAGGTGAGTAACCCCAGTATGCTACATTTGATTCATACATATGTATATGGTTTGACAACAAAGCAAAATATAGATTCACCACATGTATATTGGTTTAACGGTACTGCAAAACATTGTTCATGTAACTCAAACGGACATAAAGAGAACACCAAGTAACTTGGTTTGAGCTTACTTAAAATTTTCATTAATTTAATTGTAGAACTCTAAAAGGTTTAATCATACAAGTACAAACAAAAACTGTGATAATTCTTCCTATATCTCATCTTACAACGTTTATGAATAATACAACATAATATAATATTTTTTGCAGTAACATGATAGGGAAAGAATACAAAATTAAAAAGCTTCTAGGATCATGTACACCCATTAAAATATCTTTGCTCATGAGAGAAACACTTTCGTTGACCACTGCACTGGTGGAGCACACCATTACATTCAACCTTTGCGCTCAGAAGGCGTCTATTATCCTGCTTGACCATCTCCATTAGTGCAGACTCTAGCTCTTCAGATTTGGGAAACAAAAACGAAACTAATGTAAGAGTAATTAAAAAAGTTGTGATGCAAAATAAATGTCAGAACATTCACTCGGTACTGTGATAAAAATGCTTTATGATAGATTCAAGGACGCTGCATAGCTGTAGGATTTGCACTCTTTATGCACAATTATTGGCAAGGCACAGCAAGCCCGTATGGAGTCCAAGCAAGAACCAAGCACCAACCATGCAGTAATAGTAAGTTAATTTGTAAAAGTAGGTAACATATTGTCACTGGAGTAAGGAGCAATGCGTACCGGTAGACGAACTGCTGTATACAAAACTAACGTATTAACTCCTTCCCTAACAACTCTGGCCACTTATTGCCATAGACTTGTTTGCTGACATGGTGGTATGTAATGCAGTTCTAAGTTACTCTAAAACTGTGGATAATTCAAGTTCCTCCATTTTTTAGTACCCAAACTTATCGTAGTCCAAGTAGTAGGACACGGTCAGCTATAAACATGTCCAACTTTGGATCTCAACCCATCAACTAAAGCAGTATGTAAGTAACATATTAACAGATGTAGCAAGAGTACCACATTTTAAATTCGGTTAGTGAAAAGTGAGTTGAAAGGTAAACCGAGTACAGCAACACAATTTGACTGTAAAACCTAGATTACCATGTACAACTACTACTAGCTAGCCTTGGTATAATAGGGTGTTACTACATCGTGCTACATGTACTGCTGTCACAGACAGTGCAATTTTAGTGCTAATGTTGGGTCAACTATGAAGCATTTCAGTGGACATACCTTTATTTGGGAAAAAGTATCTTAATGTTCAAAAGTTAGAATTACTAACCACTCAATTTACCAAGAAGAAAAATAATCTGATTATTCAAACCATATAATTTGGAAACACATATGATAGAATGACACCAAATCCCTTTTCAGTTATATTCATGTATAGGTAGAAATCAACCAATCAACATATATCGCAAATCACTCACATGAGCGAAGATAGATAGAGTGTTTTGTAACGTCAGATGGTACACAAATTGCTGCTGCAATTTGTTTTCATGATTAACCGTGATTTGAATGCAGAAGTAAATTAATTTATGTAAAATCATGATGTTTGTTGACTTGCAATACGAAGTGGCAAAAATATATGTTGAGCATAAAACAGTTATGGCGGCTGTTGTTATCAAAATAATGTGTAAATTGCTGACCATAAAACAATTTTACTACCGACAGAGGTGTGCTAAAGTTGGGCTGCTATCTATCATTATTTGTCCTATTACACAGTGTACTGTGGGTTGGGTACTATTCTGTCTCATGATGTAGTTTGTTAGTCAAAGCTTGTATTTTTTTATTTGTACATGTATTCCATGTATCTTTGAAACAAAAACAGCGTACGTAAGAACAGAATAAAGAAGTGAAAGTGTAAAAATGTATGGGTACATGTAGTGTTAGATTACTTTGCATGCGCAACCAAAGGTAACACTGGGAAGTGCATGATGTGTTGGATTACTTTGCATGTGCAACCAACGGTGGAAAGTGAAGTACGGTTACATGTAGTTGCTATGGTAGAAGGAGAAAAAAGTGGACATATATATATGGTATGGAAACAAAAAGAAGTAAAAAATGTATGGGTACAACATATAACGATGATGGGAGGATATAATTACCGGATGAATTTTGTGTATGATGGTTTTCAGGCAAGCATGTCCTTCTAGTTGCAACGGCTGATTGTCTAGTTTGTTCACACCTTGCACATTGAGTAACATGTTGTCGTTCCTTTTGTTGCTGGTCCATACAGTTGTGTGAATATGAGTTAGTTTAAAAAAATGTGGACAAAACGGGAGACGGTTGGAGTAAGATGGTGAAATAGTGATGTAAAACTGAGAATCAAAGGAGTGCGCAGAAAAGGAAAAAGGTGGAGTGAGTGGGTGCGGCTAAGTGCATATTTGTACAATACGGAAAAAGCTTCAGTTTGACCATTTTACTCAAGGTTTTGCATATGCATGGAACTTTTACCAAATAGATTGTTGCATGCTAGCAGAAAACGTAATTATACAAACCTAAATGCATAGTAACGGTAGGATAACAAATTGAAATTAATGGACACCAATTAATTCTTCATCACAGAAGACAAATTTCAGTACAGGGATCATGCTGATAGCAAATAATTGATTATAATCAGAAAAAATAACAGAGCAAATTTACCTATGCTCACTTTGGTGCACTGCTTAGCATAATCAGGTTTGTTAACAAAACAAATAATTGGGAGGGAAAAATAACCCAACAGGAGTAAAAATATACAAATTCAGTTTGACAATCGTCTTTGTATAATTAAATCAGGGAATTAAGGGAAGTTAAGAGCCATGAAGCACAAAAGTCAAAACCAAAAAACAAACCAAAAATAAATACAGTAAGCAGAATATCCCAAACAGTTGAAAACCCCTAGAAGACTTTCATTTGCAGTTATGTCTGCATTAACATTGACTTCTACTTGATTTAGTTGCAATTGTGATAATTAAATAAATTTTGGATTACTGTGAATCATTTTGGGTCACGGCATGTCAATCATATTGTCATTTAAGCATACAATGATAAAAATTCCTTTCAGGTTACTGTAAATCAATAAGCACTGTAAAACTGCAAATAAAAAAACGAGCAGCATATAGCAGTAAGTGCAAATAAATACACTTGAGCATGCTGAATTTATTATAACTTGCATAAAACGAATACGTATTTATTTTTTAATTGCATAGTATTAAAGGATTTAATTGCATTGTTGGTTAATAAATACTTATGTTGGAAAATGTAAGCTAAACATGCAGTTAAAAACCGCTGATTTAATTCAAAAATTCAAACATTGTATAGTATGTGAACTCTGAAATGCCTGTCGATTTCATATATATGAATATGATTAATTTAATAAGTCATTGATAAGTAATTGGTCCATATCTGCAATACTATGAATTTTCATAAATGAAAATTTTAATTGTCTTTGATAAATAATTTATTTGCAAAAGAAATACCAAATGTCTGTATAAAATCAAATAATCCAGCACTCCATCTAAGGAATACCAAACATGTGTATTAAAAAATACACCTGAGCATGTTGAATTTATTATATATTGCATAATAGTAAAGCATTTAATTGCATGGTTGGTCAACAATTCTTTATGTTAGAAAATGCAAGCTGAAGAATGAAATTGTCTTTGATAAATAATTGATCTACAAAAGGTACCAAATATATGCATAAAATCAAATAATCCAGCATTCCATCTACGGAATACCAAGCATGTATATTTAAAAATACAATTGAGTTATGACATATTTAGGTCTTTCATTTATATTAGGTAATCATCGAATCATTAAGTTAAGTACAATTATTGCCTAATACTAATTACTCATTTCATCAAAACTTGTAGTACAATATCTAATGCTTACATTTAAGGTTGAACAATAAAATGGATCACTATGTAAAAAACAAACAAAGAAAGGAATATGCATAGAAATCAATACGAATGAAAATTGAGGATGTGACGAGGAAAAGGAAGGTTAGTGAAGCTCACAATACTTGTCTACTGAACCTAATCTTCACCCATGTCATTTCTTGATACATCATTTGCTGGATCCCTTACTACTACTGATTCTGTAAAAGTGAACAAAGTTAAACATAATGACTGAGGTCTACAAAGGAAAATTGGATACATTAAATTGAGCAGTTTTGAGTTTCGACTCTAGAAACGAAAAATTAAATATCAGTGCTTTAACCCAAGAACACATGGGTTAGGTGTGAAAAGGCTTCATTTTGACAGTACGTTCGTACCTCCACTACTTAGTTATAAGAACAAAAACCTCTAATTTTTCAAAGTAGTTGTACTCCAAGCCATCTGTACTCAAACTCATTGCCGTCCACTTCTTGCTCATCAATCGGTTGTTGAAGGTTGACCTAAAATTGAAACATGTTGCCGAGGAAGTTAGTATAAATGATTATGATTTTCCACAAAATAATTTATGAATAAACGATGTTAATTGATGGAATTGGCAACATAATTACCTTCTAAAGGTAAAAATACAGTCGTACCTCCACTACTTAGTTATAAGAACGAAACCCTCTAATTTTCCAAAGTCGTTGTACTCCAAGCCATCTGTTCTCAAACTCATCATCGTCCGCTTCTTGCTCATCAATCGGTTGTTGAAGGTTGACCTAAAACTGAAACATGTTGTCGAGGAAGTTGCTATAAATGATTATGATTTTCCAGAAATAATTTATGAATAAATCCATGTTAATTGGTGAAATTGGCAACAGAATTACCTTCTAAAGTTAAAAATACATTGAGGAATATGGAAGAAAAATGAGGGAAGGTATCATGTTCGTTGGCACCGGCTGTCCTGGAAGAAAGTGGAATAGAAGGTGTAGTAGATTGGAGGGAAGTCAAGCTAGGGCAGGCGGTTAGAGAAGCGTAGGTGGGGAGTTGCCATTTTTTTCCTCGGTGAGATGAAAGTGGAAGGTGATCAAAAAAGAGGACGAAAAGGAGAAGGAAAGAGAGAAGGAAGAGGTAGGTAAACAGACGTGCGAACCGTAATGTTGGAAAACGTGGGAGGCGGTTGAGAAAAGACTAAAGTATCCAAGTGGAACGATTTCTTTGTTATGTGAACCGTGGGCAATATGGAAAGTCCAAAAAAGGCTTCACTTTGACCGTTTTGACCAAGGTTTTGATTTATAGTATATATATATATATATATATATATATATATATATATATATATATATATATATATATAAAATCAAACAAAAATCATAAAATATTGTATTATACATATTTAATTGATAATAAATAAAATAACATAACAATAAAATTTGTACTATATAAATAATTACATTTTACAATTTTACATCTCAATTATCAACCTAAGTTCAAAACAATCACGATCATAATACTAGACTCAATCATTCATTATAAGATCAAAAATCTTTCTATTGAAAGCTTGTTTTACTGTATTTGGAGCGTTATTGTGCTTTATCAAAAGAAATGACTTACGTGTTGTTTTTGTAATAACAAATCAAGGTATTCAATCAAGTAAATGGGTCGAAATCGTCTTCCGTGATAAATAAAAGGTTATCGTTCTTCTTGCCAGCAAGGAGTGAAGTGCAGGGAAGAGTCAATGAGTGCTGAGACATATCCTCACTTAACCACAACTCACCTATTCAAGTTTACTAAACTGCAGTTTACTCAACTACTTATCCGCAAACACATCCATAATTTGCATTAACTTATTATATATATGTTCATACTGATAGTTGTCCCGGGGAAACAAATAATGAAGGAAAAAACATGCTGCAGGCCACTCATAAAAGAATGCATAGTTATGTGAAAATAAGAAATTACTATAACCCGATATGGTAACATACACATGACCTAGTTTTACACCAGATACAGAATAATACGAAGAGACTAACCAAGTTCAACGTAGATATGCTGCCTTGCACTAGTAACCTGCGTAACACTTTCAGGAATGAGTCTAATAGACAAGGTCAAGACACTATTTTCTTAAATTATTACATACAAGGTTATGAAAAAAGCAGTTATGCGGCGTTCGAGCAAAACAAATGTTTAGTGCCTTTTTTATACAAAATTCAATAAGCAAAAATTGCTTAACCGGCGTTTATGTTTTTTTCCTTTTTGTTTATGGTTTTATTTATTTATTTTGTCTCATCCCATATTGAAGCGAAATCTAAATGAAAAATCGGATTGACATATAAAAAAAATGCAGTTATAAAATAGTCGATGCCCATGATAAACTTCCAATGTTTAAAACAAAAGTCTGGCTGCTTCAACAAAAAACATCGCTGCCTTAAAACAAAGAAACAAGAAAACTTTCTCACAAGATCATAACAGCTCAACCTGATGTTCAATTCAGACCTGAAAAATTAAGCAGTCCAGCTGTTAAGTAATGGCAAATGCCATTAAGCGAGGCGGTGGCCTCACTTCACTTAGCCCCTAATATAACGAAGTACATGTATGTATGAAATGTACAAGGAAGGACAAATTCAAAGTCATCAATATAGACAGTAATAAAGTCAGGGATGCTAGCATATAATAATTTCAGTATTATGTCATCATACTCATTATTAATGAAAAAGCTTTGTCCAAGCTTAAGAAAAAGAAGCAGTGCTCCACAATTATACCACGAGCGTAGATAGATGGCAATTAAAATACCATGCATTCCGTTTTAAGTATTATGCCATCATACTTATTATCAATTAGAAAGCTTTACCCAAGCTTAAGAAAAATAAATAGTTATCAACAATTATATTTCAAGCTATGTAGATAAACAGCAGTTAGAATACGATGCATTATGCTGAATTCATATAGAAAGCTGCTATGAACCAAGACTGGCAGAAAGCCTAGCAGGTTAAATTTAAAACGTACAATTACGATAAACAATAAAATTAGGCAAGTCAATTTTTTTAAAATAAAATAATAATAATAAATGCATATAATATAAGAGTCAATACAATGGCTGTTTCCCCTAAAAGTTTATTTAGGAAGTGCAATGACCTGTCAAATGACTCTTTTTGAAAGTACTGATATTGAGATTAAGCTAACTTTATTTTTAAAGGGATTGGTAGTTATAGACAACGTACACAAATCCCTATGAACGAGTTTTACAAATAAAGCCATAGTAGGATAACAAATATTATAATTTACGTGACTTGAACCCATCCAACGCTTTCTAGAGAATAATTACATATATATCTTCAATTTGGTAATATTTCATTCAAAACAAGCTACATTATTGCTTGATTAGATTTTATGGTTTATCTGATATTTTGCGAGTAAATATACTGTAGCCTCCTTTCAACCTGAATGCAAAATATTGCATATTCTTTCGGTTTGTTCAGGTATCTAAATTTACAGAATTGATTTTTACATATAACAAAAATGAAGAGTAGAAGAAACCTGTAAATATATACTCTCCCCTAGCAACTAGATGTCAAGATCTGCTTATTTTAGCAACCTTTCCAATTAAACTTTTGTCCTCAAAGTCTTCTCAACCTGTGATGAATTGAATGACAAATTAATATATATGTAGTTATATACATCACACTTATTCTTAACCAAATTAAGAAAAATACCAATTAAACAAATCCAATGTAATATTTTCTCAAATCATACAGGCCGGCACATAATTCTCTTGTCGGAATCATGCAAGTTACCTTCGATTTTATTTTACCTATTCAGTTAAACAATGACACATTCAAACCACATTAGTAAATATTGACATATTCAAACTATCAACTTGACATAAAATGTTTATGCAACTTGCATTTGGCAATAGATTAAGTAATAGAAAAAATGATATGGTGAAAGAATCACAGCCCCATAATCCTCAGATAGTATTAGAAATCCAAGCTACGGGTTTTAACAGTGAATAAAAATGTAAATGCTTATGTTTGTCAACCAAGATGGTTAGAGTTGCCATTGCCCAAGTTCAAATTCTTTACTTGTATTAATACAGAAAAGCATGTTATCATAACAATAGAAAGTGCCGAAACAATATTATACAATGATGATAGTGAAAATAGAAGACGACTAACTATGATTGAGGCCCATCACCCTTACCTACTACTAACTCTTATTATAGTCTACTAAACTTAGTCTCTGGTCATATTTCGATGCTACGAGCCAAATCAAATGCAGAATTTTTTTATCCAAATAAGGCTTTACCCACTACTAACTTAAATGAAATGTGGAAAATAATGTATGAGAATAATATATATCTATCAAGACAGCTGGGCCGAAGACTAATATAACATTATATTATCACAAAACACGGTTGTTAAAAACTATATAAAGGGAGGCCTCACTTGTATTAACATGTAGAACTCAGCTCAATGTCTGTAGCTTAAAGAAATATTTTTAGTGCTACTAGATTACTCTTGAGGAGATTGGTGCAACTCTAGCATAACTATGGTGGATCACAGCAAGCAGTGGCTAACGCCACAAATAGTCCTTGTAGTGGCTGTTTGTTTGTTCGCAACAATAGCCGAGTCCACTGACAAACCATATATTTATTCTTCCCCTCCTCCACCATATCATTACAAGTCTCCACCACCTCCATCACCATCACCCCCACCACCATATCACTACAAGTCACCTCCACCTCCATCACCATCTCCTCCCCCGCCTTATCATTATAAGTCCCCTCCTCCTCCTTCATCATCTCCTCCTCCACCATACCATTACAAGTCTCCTCCTCCTCCATCTCCCTCACCTCCACCGTCATATCATTACAAGTCTCCCCCACCTCCATCTCCATCGCCTCCTCCACCATATCATTACAAGTCTCCACCTCCTCCTTTCCCATCACCTCCCCCGCCCTATCACTATAAGTCGCCTCCACCTCCTTCACCATCTCCTCCTCCTCCATATCACTATAAGTCACCCCCACCGCCGTCTTCATCTCCTCCTCCACCCTACCATTACAAGTCTCCTCCTCCCCCATCTCCATCGCCTCCGCCACCCTATCATTACAAGTCTCCTCCTCCTCCATCCCCATCGCCTCCGCCACCCTATCACTATAAGTCGCCTCCACCTCCTTCGCCATCTCCTCCTCCTCCATATCACTATAAGTCGCCTACACCTCCATCTCCATCTCCATCTCCTCCTCCACCTTACCATTACAAGTCTCCTCCACCTCCTTCGCCATCTCCACCTCCTCCTTACCATTACAAGTCACCTCCGCCTCCATCTCCATCTCCTCCACCACCCTACCATTATAAGTCACCACCTCCCCCATCTCCATCACCTCCACCTCCCTATCATTACAAGTCGCCTCCACCTCCTTCACCATCCCCACCTCCTCCGTACCATTACAAGTCACCTCCACCTCCGTCTCCATCGCCTCCTCCACCATATCACTATAAGTCGCCGCCCCCACCGTCTCCATCACCTCCACCACCCTACCACTACAAATCGCCTCCACCTCCTTCACCGTCACCTCCACCTCCGTACCATTACAAGTCACCACCTCCTCCTTCACCCTCACCTCCACCACCATATCATTACAAGTCACCACCGCCTCCTTCACCATCTCCTCCTCCTCCTTACCATTACAAGTCGTCTCCACCTCCATCTCCATCTCCTCCTCCATATCATTACAAGTCACCCCCTCCTCCATCTCCGTCACCTCCATCACCCTACCATTACAAGTCACCTCCTCCTCCATCTCCGTCACCTCCACCACCCTATCATTACAAGTCTCCTCCACCTCCTTCACCATCACCTCCCCCGCCTTATATCTATAAATCCCCTCCACCACCTTCACCCTCACCACCACCTCCATACCATTATAAATCACCACCGCCTCCATCTCCTTCACCACCACCTCCATACCATTACAAGTCTCCTCCACCTCCATCTCACCCACCACATCATCCTTACTATTACACATCTCCTCCACCGCCAATCTACCAGTAAACTAATCAACATTAACATCTCTTCTCAAACATTTTCCCTTATAATTCCATCAGATGTGCATACTTGTGTTCAACATAAGTAAATAAGATTATTTGGTCTATCCTTTGAAACCACATAAGCAACGGATATATTCAATTCACAAAATGTTTCACGTACTTCTTATTTGTTTATTTGTAATACTAATGTATTCCTGTTGTACTGAATAAATGAGTAATGCATTTGTTGTTTGCAAGAATTTGATGACTTATATATGTTGAGTTTCGAATTCATTCTATGTGTATGAACCATGGCTGCCCTTCTTCCCTAAGTTTGACATCCTCAAGCTTAAGCTCTGCTAGTTGGAATATTCATTCACACAAAGCGTCGCTGTGGGATTTTTTTTTTTTTTTTTGATTTAACACACTATTATGAGTCAATGACAAAAGAATTCAACCTGGTAGATACTAGTATACTACCAACTTTACTTATATACCACTCCACCTACCTTTGATCCCTTGAAATACTACCAACAAGCACATCAGAAAATTCCTCCATTGATAAAAGAAACATGTCTATATAGAAGTACGTTACATAAAATGCTCTTGGTAAGTACATTTATATATCCAGTATTTATGCCAACAAGAAATGCTACTGATAAATGTAAAGAAGTACTTGCAACATCAAAAAAAATAAAAATACGATAGAAGGAAAAAATAGGCCCGACAGAAATAAAACCAGACCGGGAATTAAGTTGGTGAATGGAGAAGATAACAAGTAAAAAAAACCTAGATCATCTCACCCTTTCAGTAACCGAGCCATCCAAACTCGAGAACCATCAATCAAACTTTCATTGGGAGTAAATTCTATCAACAATTTCATCGAACAACTAATGTGCATAAGGGGTTGTGATATAGGTAATAAAAATTGCTGAATCCAACGAATACCGCTTTCCAATCGTTTAAGCAAATCAATCTAAATATCAACAAATAGAATCGTCGATCAGAGAAACACATACTTGATTGCTACGGTTTTCACTGGCAGGTATATGTAAGACTGTTACATATTGGATTTAGGGAAGAAAGAAAACATGCTAAAATGCATTTAGAGAGAATTGTTATATTTGTTGGTTGCTAAGGAAAAAACCAATTTGGATCAGAAGATATGATAAGGGAGAAACACTGAAAGTAGAAGATATCCACAGGATGACGTTTAAAAAATGATGGAAAAAAAATAGAAAAAATATAATTAAAAAAAATAGACCTCAATGAAAGAGACGGTTGGTATTCATCCCACGTTTTATAATGTCTTCATATTATCAGTAAATCTTGCTTTTACCTTTATTCAACACTCACGGTAAAAAAAATAACAACGCAAAATCGCGGCTTCTCCTACGTCTATTTCAAACTTTGACAATGACGGCTTTAAAAAAAAAAAATCAAAGAAATCTTCTTAAGATAGCCCGTCATAATCTCATGGAACACAACGCAATAAATTCTCTTGATTTTTTCTGTTTCAAACCTCATCTCAATTTACCGTGTCGACTAGGGTTTCTCGATTATGTATGATTGGCTATTCTGTTAAAAGTTGATCTAGGGTTTGTACGAGATAGTTTAGCGATAATGTTGTGTAACATCCCCCATTTTGCTGCCCGAAACAAAATGCTGTGGATGCTACAGTCATCCATAGTATTAATTTTCAGTGATAAAATGCGGCTATATTAATCATATCAACAATCAGAAGCATATGAGTATGAAAATTTTCAAATACAATTTAATAACAGGCTTTCACATTTTATTTTCACAAATAAGATTTCATATTCATTACATAATCTCATTCGATCTCACGTTCAGAGAAAATACAATTATTATAAAATAATCCAAGAGCGACATAAGAAGGTGTACCCTTGATTGATCAGAGCCTACTACTACATGACAGTTATAATTTCTGTCATTACATCCATTCTAACATAATGAACTACACAGCAGATTAAATAAAACTCCTAATATAGCTAGCACGTCTACTGCACGTCTTCGGAAGCTTATTTGTCTAATTGGAAACTTAGAATCCCCTAGTCCCGACCTACACAAATGAATATCCGAGAGTTTAAGAGAAAAAACAAAAACTTTGGATCAGAAAAAAAGTTTGGTCTGAATAATAACCTACCATCTCGAATCAAAATAGATATTTAGTGAAACCATGCCGCTGAGCTGGACGAGTTTTCCCCTCACTTGTATCTTAACCAAAACAAATCAACCATATATTGTGCTTCTGCATCCACAATGGTTAGAACATAATAAATAAATATTTGCAAACATGCAACATACAGTGGACTACCCATCCTATTTTATTTAATAATCCATTTTAATTTCATCTGACTATCTGTCTTAACTTCGAATAACTGACCATCTTATATTTATGTGGACTACCCATCTCACATATACATATTATACGGATTATCTATTCCCTACCATATGGACTACCCATCACACATGGTTTTACTATTTAAATAATATGGACTATCTATCACATATGTTCCACGTATCTAAAATAATGTGGACTATCCATCACACATCTCATACTTTTCCTAGGATGACTATAAACCATTCATTAATCATATAAAGACTATCCATCTTCGGCATCATGTGGACTATCCATCACACATTCCGTAGTTTACCTAGGATGACTATGAACCCATAAAATATCAATTTATAATTAGGTTATAACTTTATTCTCCCAAGTGCTCAACCTATGTCTATTGGTATCCCCAGTTAAGTTTTATAAGCCTTAAACTTATAACATCTCAAAGTGATAAGCATTGGTATCCCCAATGAATAATGTCAAATTCATAAATTTATGGCATATAGAAATATTAAACATTGGTATTCCCAATGAATAATGTCAAAATCATAAGCCTATGGCTCTCCATCTTTAATATAGCAATATAAAGGACTTACGACATTCATGCCGGAATAACAATATTCAACCTCTCTCTAAGATTAGAAAACAAAATTGTAATTTTTTATCATAAGGCTAACTGCCGAAATCATAATGTTATCGACCTTCTTAAAACATAGGCTACTACGCCATTTAAAACTTTCCTTTAGTTTACATAAAACAAGACCCTGCCGGCATTAAAATAAAGAGATGCGGCATCAATACCGCCCGGCATAGATTACTTACAACATTAACACTATTACGACGAAAACATAGTTCTTCGGCTATTATGCCATATATATAGGAAAATTAGTGGCATCATCGCTATAGAACATTATACAAAAATTGATGACATGCGGCGTCGAACACTTCAACACTTTAATATTGGCTTCATAAAACATGCCGCAACTGAAGGGTTGGTAGCATATGGCATTACTGTCTAAATATAGTTTACATCAAAAACAATTGATACTGAAAATAATGGTGCGTGTAATTAATGACATGCGGCATCATTTAAAACCATAAGGAAGACCCGCGGCATAAATTTAAGAATGTTGAAAACTGTCGGCATTGATAACTCGCGACTTCAATATATCATATACCAACGAGATGCGATATTCAAATAACATCAGTGGTGGATGCATGACTTAGTGCATCACATACTTACATCATAAGTATCATGTGCATTGCTTCATGTCAATGTCGCCTATTTCCAATATCACTTACAACTGTAAAGTGATACCGCCTATTGTCAATGTCGAACACCATGGCAATGCCGCATATCGGTGGCATTGTCGTAATTATCATAAAAACTGTTTTATTTCTGTTAAATGCAATTTCTTTTTACCAAATTTTGTTTCTTGTAAAGTTTCTACTGGTTGAAATCAAACTTTACCAATTTTTTTTAAGAAAGCTGCCACAAATCAGTTTAACACTTCCAAAAACATTAATCAACTCAATTACTTAATACCCTTAATTAATATTAATTTATATGCTTTTCTAGCATAATAAATTCATAGAAATTCATAATCGCTTGGGAAAAATTCCCAAATTTCACTAAAAATAGAATTAACATATTCTTTCATCTACAAAAAATTTCAAGGACAAAATAATTATTTAATTATTTTTAATAATTAAAACTCGAAATAAACACTATTTCCTCCTTAGGAAATTCATAAAATATTCGTTTTAACTTGAAAAATTATGAAATTAAAAACTCATCTCCAAAATAATGTTTTACACAACATACCAGATCATATCAATTGGAGATCAAAAACTTAGGTAGTGTTTGTGGAATATGCATGTATATGTTTTTTGTTTGATGATAATAAACATATATACATTCATTTAAATGTATTTGATATTGTACTATTTTATTTTTCACAGATTAAATAGATATTTGCTGAATAAAATAAATAACACAGAATTTGAATTCAAACGAATATTTTATTCAAACAAAT
The DNA here is from genome assembly GCA_030737815.1 of Allium fistulosum. Lineage (NCBI taxonomy): Eukaryota > Viridiplantae > Streptophyta > Magnoliopsida > Asparagales > Amaryllidaceae > Allium > Allium fistulosum. The sequence goes on from CM060905.1 coordinate 96,587,659, forward strand.
ATTTATTACATTTTTGATAGTACAACTTCAAGCTCTCACTATATACATCATTTTTTATCACAATACAATTACATCACGATTTCATAGTTACATCATTTCCTCACTACATATCACTCACACTCGTATTTATCTTCAACTTCATTCCAATGTGAATCCAGCATCTGAGCAATCTGCAGAAATATACATTGACGCAGTAAAATTGAAAATGAAATGTTTTTGCAGTATAAAACAAAAATGTGTTTTTGAAAATATTATTTGCCTCAGTTATTTGGGTTGTTCGTCATCATTCATATTTGAATTCATCACATACGAACAATGTGACATGCACAGTGTATCACTGTACATGCCACAAGGCCGTGCACACCGATATATGTATATACACTTGATATATTTACAGGGACAAGTGAGCACAGGTCAAATCAAAGACAGATTCAACTCAAGTGCAAATGGCCTCGACCGAAATATCAAGTATTACTGCAACAAGAACTGTGCATGTACACAGTGTAATCAACAAAAGGCCAAGACGGTGTAAAGCAATGAACTCGAACAGTAAACACATATGCACAGGTACAAAGACAGTGAGCATATACATAAGCACTCAATGCAAAGTCCAGCTACCAAGTGAAACCAAAGAAATTCGAATGCACAAGTCAAAGCCTGCAGTATACCAAGTTCAAATTCGATGCAGATGATAAGCAACTCGAAGTCGAAAGCAATAAACAAGTCCAAGACGAAATCATGGCACAGCCTCAACAATGAAGTGGCTATGATCAAAACAACCACACAGTGAACATTAGATACAGTGAAGCTTGTGCATGAGTAAAACAGCAAACTGCAACGTCAAGTGGAAAACAATGAATCAAGATGCAAGCAACCAGACCAGACACCAACAGTGAAAACTACAATGAAACCAGAGTGTAACAGGAACCATCAAGCCAACATCACATTGCAACTATACCGGTCAGGGAAGTAACATTGATAAAACAGTGGCAAGCAATGGATATAGTTCAGATAAACAAGACCAGGTTACAAACTAGATCCAAGTTCAAGCTATGCAACTGTAGCTCAAATCAAAGTGCACTATCAAACCAACAGAGGCAAGCTGGAAAATCATGCAATCAGAAATGGTCAAAGTCAACATCAAAACAACACCGTGGTCATCACAAAATGAAGTCGTGGTCATCATAGAAGACGAAATCAAAAATACTGAAATGGCCAAAGTCGAACAAGTCAAAGCAAGAAATTCACGGAGTAAAATTATCAAAGCCATCACGTATTAATTCAACATCGTGGAGATAAAGAATCACGTATATACGTATTTTTGAAAAGGTCAAGATTCATCGCAACATCCAACAAATAATCGAACGCCAGAGAAAAGAATTTGACAAATTCAAATACATATAAACGAACGAATATTCAGGGATTCGAACCCTATAAAAGGATGAACATCATCGGCAAAATATTCATTCGAGTTCGAAGCATAACAGAGAACAATTTAATCATCAACTCGAATCAAAGTCGAGTAAGGTATAAATTGAAAAAGGAATTCCTCTTACCAATTTAAAGATACTCGACAACTTAGAAGCAGCCGAGAAATCAATCGAAGAAAGTAAACAACGCATCATTCAATCCTCAAGAGAAAGTCGGCAGCTTCAATAACCACGAATCTCGAAATCGAACTCATCGAAGTAGCCAGAGAGAGCAACGAGAAATCGATCGAGCAAGGCAACTCTCGAACAACCACAGATTCGATCGAAGCAGTAACGGCACTTCGAAAAGCCCCAATTTTTCAGGTCGAAGGAAGAGCAATCGCGGCCACCATTTTTTTATCTTCAGAGAAAAACAAAGAAGAGATCGGGTTGAACAAAGAAATAAAGGGGCCGGCCTATAAGGGGATAAATTATCTGTTCGATTAGGGGTTAATTTTAAAATAGGGTTTTAAAGTTTTATTTAAATTTTGGGCCAGGTTTTATTGATCTAGTTTTAGGCCAAATTCATTTGAGGGCAAAAGTGTTTTAAACTGTCAATCTATATTTTGCCCTGGGATTCAAACTGTATTTTGTATTTTCAGTTTGTATTGTCAAAATCCAGTCAGAGTGAATCACCACCTAGGGTTTAGGTGTTGTCAGATTGTCTAGTTAGGGTTAGTTCAGTGAGCAGGGAGGCTGCGAGTTTGCAAAGCTCTATAGGCGGGAGCAGAGTTTGCGAGTAAACGAAACTCTATAGGCGGAGCAGGGTGTGCGAGTCTGTAGGAGTGTTTGTGAGCGGGAGCGAGTGTCTGCGAGTCTGTCAGAGTGTTTGTAAGCGGGAGACTGTTTAATTCTAATAGAAATCTGGGAATGCAGCAGTAGGCAGGGGTTGCCGAAGCTGGGTAAATTTTGTGTGTGATTTACTTTACTGCATATTTATCTGCTATTTGCTTTCGCGTTTAATTTGAGAAAATTTGTGATAACCCTATTCACCCCCCCCCCTCTAGGGTTAATCTAGATCCTACAAGTGGTATCAGAGCGAGGTAAATTTTTTTTAACTCTAAAGTCATGAATTTATCAAATAATGCTTTTTCCGAGGGGCAATCTATTGTTAGGCCACCAATGTTTAATGGGAATGATTATGCTTACTGGAAGGTTAGGATGAGTATTTATCTTAGTTCTGTAGATTACGATGTTTGGGATATTATTGAAACTGGCTATACACCTCCCACTATAACTATTGGTGATACTGAGATTCCTAAACCGAGGGATAGGTGGGATGCTAACGATAAGAAATTGAAAACCACAAATGCTAAAGCAATGAATGCTCTTATCTGTGCTCTTGATAAAACTGAATTTAATAGAATTTCTCATTGTAAAACAGCACAGGAAATTTGGCATACTTTGGAGGTGACACACGAAGGAACTTCTCAAGTCAAAGAGTCTCGTCTAGCCCTGTTCAGCAATGAATACGAGAACTTTGTGATGGACAAAGGCGAGAGCATTAAAGACATGTTTGGACGCTTCTCAACCTTGGTATACAATGCTAGAGCGCTTGGAAAAGAATTCTCTGAGGTAGAGCTAATAAGGAAGATACTACGAATCCTACCGATGAACTTTGAGGCAAAAGTCACGGCAATACAAGAATCGAAAGATCTAAGCAAACTGAGCATGGAAGATTTGATCGGAAATCTGATGACGTACGAGCTTGAGTTAAAAGCAAAGGAGGAACGCATCAATTCCAAACCAAAGAAGAAGACGATTGCCTTAAAGAGCAGAGAAGAGAGCGATGAAGAAGAAGTTGATCCAATTGAAGGACTTGCAATAGCTGTCAATAATTTCAGAAGGTGGTCGAAATACAAGCCACGAAAGAAGAAGACCAGTAGTAATACATCTAAAGATTCTGACAACTCTGAAAACGAACTAATCTGTTATAACTGCAACAAGCCTGGTCACTTCAAACAAAACTGTCCACTTCTCAAAAACAACAAAGGAAAGAAAAAGAAGAAAAAGGCCTTCGCAGCAACTTGGGATGATGAGGAAGGAGAGGAGGTTTCAACTGATAGCTCAGAGGAGGCTAACCTGTGTCTTACGGTAAGATCAGATTCAGAAGCAAGCTCAGAGGAATCAAGATCGGATTCAGAAGCAAGCTCAAAGGAATATAATGAGGTAAAAAACTATTCTTATAAAGATCTTGTTTATTTGTGCCTCGATCTTACTAAAACCGTTGAAGCTCTTGATTCTAAAAATGAAAAACTGAAATCTGATAGGAAAGAACTTGCTCGTGAAAATTTTAGGTTAGAATCTGAACTTGAAAAAATTCAAAACCTAGAATGTAAAAACTGTAAAGCTTTAGATTCAGAATTATCTAAACTGAAAAATAGCGTCGAGGATCTTGAAAAAGAAAATCTGAATCTAAAGGAAATTATTGAGAATAGGAAAAAGGATTTTATAAATAGATGCACTACACTTGTGTCTGAAAACTCAACACTGAAAACCAAAGTCCTAGATCTTGAGAAATCACTGAATAACTTTTCTAGAGGAGAAAAATCATTCAATATGTTATTGGGAAATCAATTTTTTGCTAACAACGGAAAAGGACTAGGTTTTGGGAAAACACAAGTTGATGATAATGCAAAAAGTAAGAGTGTCTTTGCTAGATGTGAAATAATTGACCATCGTGTTGAAAATTGTAGTCATAGGAACAAGAACACAAAATTTATTCAAATTTGGGTTCCTAAGAATTCTACAAACCAATTTCATATCTATTGGAACAAGAATGAAAAGACAAAACAAGTTTGGGTTCCAAAGGGATTGTTTATTCATAATTATTTTGCCACTAACAACCATGGACCTATAAAAAGGTCACAAAAATCTTTTACCGTGTAGGTGTGGTGGCAGGCTGAGGAACAACATTGGTGTTATCTGGATTCTGGCTGTTCCAGATATACAACGGGTGTCAAATCAATGTTCCTTAGCCTAGTATAAAGGTGACAGATTCACAATGGGTAAACAACGAAAGATTATCGTTCAGGTAAAACAGGTAATTGTATTTATTTTCAACCGATAGATAAAATGTGAAAATCTGCACCATAATCTGAATTAAATCAGCCAGTTATGTGATATGTTTTGTGATGTTAATTCTGATCTTTTAATCAATCATCTTTGAGGAGAATTACTTGAAGTAATTATGATGGTTGACAGATTCTGACTAACTTGATATGATCTTACATGACTTGTTCTTATCTATGACTTTGATTTATGCTTAAAAGTTGATCAACCATTTTTCATTGAACTTAATCTCTTTTTTGGTCAAATTATGATGTTGATCCTATGGTTTCTTAATCTGACACTGAGATTTTTTTTTGATGGTTAACACGACTTCAATTTAAAGTCAAGTTTGTTGAAAATGACTCTGAGATAATTTGTTGAAATTTCACAATCTGGTCTATAACATCCAACGAGTGATATTGAGTCAGATGCAGATTACACTGTTAATATAGTTGATAGATAAATTACTAGTGGAACGTGATTATATTTCGAGACATTCATTTGCTGCATCATTTTTCAAAAAAAAATATCTGCATATCTTTCACTTGAAATATTTTTCATTTTAGCAGAATTTTTCTTAAAAACCCCTTCTAGAAAATAATTTCTTTTGACCTTGTATCAGATTTGTTATTTAAGAAAACTTGATTTTATTGAAATTGATTAACTGATCTGACCCCCTAATAATTATCTAAAAAGATAAATAGTGATTGAAAATAAGATGAGTGTTGATATTAATCATATATTATAACTTGAGAAAGTATATTTAGAAAATTTCTTTAGAAATTTAAACAAGAGTTATAAAAACTTTTTGTTGATAACTATTCCATGATCATTTCTATTTCTATCATCCGTCTATCGACCATCACTCATCAAAAATCAATATAGTATGTTAATTTGTGGTAGTTTAAACAGGGAATCATTTGTGCTTCAATTTTATTATATTTCTAACAATAAAATCCAAAATATTCACTCTCATTTAAAAGTCCTCACGGTTATGCATGGGTGAATTACTTGGATTTTTGATTTTGTGCTTCCATGCTCATTTAAAAGTCCTCACGGTTATGCATGTATGGAACGCATATCAAAATTAATTGATTAAATAGACAAGTTGATTCTAATCCCATTTAAAAGTCCTCACGGTTATGCGTGGTTAGAAGATACTTGAATTCTTTTTTTAAAAAATTTGGAATACTACTAATCTCATTTAAAAGTCCTAACGGTTATGCATGGTTAGTAGATATTCAAATCTCCTGAAATAAATATACCACAAATAGACACAACTATATGGTTTTATTTGATGAAATCATTAATATCATTCTAAAGTGGAATATGCATCAATTAAAGTATTTATGATTTTTTGTTTGATTTTCTTATTGAAATTAATATTTATACTCGATTGAGCTTTAATATTGTATTAATGTCTACCACTATATCTCTACTTTTCTATTACTATTATTCTTTTGCTGATAACAAAAGGGGGAGAGAAAAGTTAAGATTTTGAAGATAAAGGTCAAAGATTTTCTAATTGCATTAAGGCTCATTTGAATTCTTTATTCTCATGCATATATGTAGGGGGAGTATTGTGTAGAAAGAGAGCATTCAAATAGGGGGAGCAAACTGAATAATCAAATACATTTAATGTAGTCAAAATCTTAAATATATGTTTGTTATCACCAAAAGGGGGAGATTGTGGAATATGCATGTATATGTTTTTTGTTTGATGATAATAAACATATATACATTCATTTAAATGTATTTGATATTGTACTATTTTATTTTTCACAGATTAAATAGATATTTGCTGAATAAAATAAATAACACAGAATTTGAATTCAAACGAATATTTTATTCAAACAAATATTTATTACATTTTTGATAGTACAACTTCAAGCTCTCACTATATACATCATTTTTGATCACAATACAATTACATCACGATTTCATAGTTACATCATTTCCTCACTACATATCACTCACACTCGTATTTATCTTCAACTTCATTCCAATGTGAATCCAGCATCTGAGCAATCTGCAGAAATATACATTGACGCAGTAAAATTGAAAATGAAATGTTTTTGCAGTATAAAACAAAAATGTGTTTTTGAAAATATTATTTGCCTCAGTTATTTGGGTTGTTCGTCATCATTCATATTTGAATTCATCACATACGAACAATGTGACATGCACAGTGTATCACTGTACATGCCACAAGGCCGTGCACACCGATATATGTATATACACTTGATATATTTACAGGGACAAGTGAGCACAGGTCAAATCAAAGACAGATTCAACTCAAGTGCAAATGGCCTCGACCGAAATATCAAGTATTACTGCAACAAGAACTGTGCATGTACACAGTGTAATCAACAAAAGGCCAAGACGGTGTAAAGCAATGAACTCGAACAGTAAACACATATGCACAGGTACAAAGACAGTGAGCATATACATAAGCACTCAATGCAAAGTCCAGCTACCAAGTGAAACCAAAGAAATTCGAATGCACAAGTCAAAGCCTGCAGTATACCAAGTTCAAATTCGATGCAGATGATAAGCAACTCGAAGTCGAAAGCAATAAACAAGTCCAAGACGAAATCATGGCACAGCCTCAACAATGAAGTGGCTATGATCAAAACAACCACACAGTGAACATTAGATACAGTGAAGCTTGTGCATGAGTAAAACAGCAAACTGCAACGTCAAGTGGAAAACAATGAATCAAGATGCAAGCAACCAGACCAGACACCAACAGTGAAAACTACAATGAAACCAGAGTGTAACAGGAACCATCAAGCCAACATCACATTGCAACTATACCGGTCAGGGAAGTAACATTGATAAAACAGTGGCAAGCAATGGATATAGTTCAGATAAACAAGACCAGGTTACAAACTAGATCCAAGTTCAAGCTATGCAATTGTAGCTCAAATCAAAGTGCACTATCAAACCAACAGAGGCAAGCTGGAAAATCATGCAATCAGAAATGGTCAAAGTCAACATCAAAACAACACCGTGGTCATCACAAAATGAAGTCGTGGTCATCATAGAAGACGAAATCAAAAATACTGAAATGGCCAAAGTCGAACAAGTCAAAGCAAGAAATTCACGGAGTAAAATTATCAAAGCCATCACGTATTAATTCAACATCGTGGAGATAAAGAATCACGTATATACGTATTTTTGAAAAGGTCAAGATTCATCGCAACATCCAACAAATAATCGAACGCCAGAGAAAAGAATTTGACAAATTCAAATACATATAAACGAACGAATATTCAGGGATTCGAACCCTATAAAAGGATGAACATCATCGGCAAAATATTCATTCGAGTTCGAAGCATAACAGAGAACAATTTAATCATCAACTCGAATCAAAGTCGAGTAAGGTATAAATTGAAAAAGGAATTCCTCTTACCAATTTAAAGATACTCGACAACTTAGAAGCAGCCGAGAAATCAATCGAAGAAAGTAAACAACGCATCATTCAATCCTCAAGAGAAAGTCGGCAGCTTCAATAACCACGAATCTCGAAATCGAACTCATCGAAGTAGCCAGAGAGAGCAACGAGAAATCGATCGAGCAAGGCAACTCTCGAACAACCACAGATTCGATCGAAGCAGTAACGGCACTTCGAAAAGCCCCAATTTTTCAGGTCGAAGGAAGAGCAATCGCGGCCACCATTTTTTTATCTTCAGAGAAAAACAAAGAAGAGATCGGGTTGAACAAAGAAATAAAGGGGCCGGCCTATAAGGGGATAAATTATCTGTTCGATTAGGGGTTAATTTTAAAATAGGGTTTTAAAGTTTTATTTAAATTTTGGGCCAGGTTTTATTGATCTAGTTTTAGGCCAAATTCATTTGAGGGCAAAAGTGTTTTAAACTGTCAATCTATATTTTGCCCTGGGATTCAAACTGTATTTTGTATTTTCAGTTTGTATTGTCAAAATCCAGTCAGAGTGAATCACCACCTAGGGTTTAGGTGTTGTCAGATTGTCTAGTTAGGGTTAGTTCAGTGAGCAGGGAGGCTGCGAGTTTGCAAAGCTCTATAGGCGGGAGCAGAGTTTGCGAGTAAACGAAACTCTATAGGCGGAGCAGGGTGTGCGAGTCTGTAGGAGTGTTTGTGAGCGGGAGCGAGTGTCTGCGAGTCTGTCAGAGTGTTTGTAAGCGGGAGACTGTTTAATTCTAATAGAAATCTGGGAATGCAGCAGTAGGCAGGGGTTGCCGAAGCTGGGTAAATTTTGTGTGTGATTTACTTTACTGCATATTTATCTGCTATTTGCTTTCGCGTTTAATTTGAGAAAATTTGTGATAACCCTATTCACACCCCCCCTCTAGGGTTAATCTAGATCCTACAGTGTTTGGTTTGTTATTTTTAGTTTTGGGTTTTCGTCCATACAAAAATGCACATAAAGCATTTATATTCTTGAAAACGGCCAATTTAGAAAACGAAGTTAACATACAAAATAGAAAACAACTTTTTTTAATTTTTCGCGTTTTGAGAAATAACACAAGCACGTGAAACAATCAATTCTTCCGTTCTCCATCTATCCCCTTCGTCCTCTCATCCGTCTTTCTTTCATCCTCTCCGTCGTCCCTTCATTCTTCTCATATTTGAGATACATATTGAAAATCGAAAATACAAAATTCGTTTTTAAACCAAACACTACCTTAGTTTTTACTCTTAAAACCCATTTAAATAATTCCAAAAAAATTCCATAAAAAATTCCACAAATCATTATTCTATCCAAACAATGATCATGCATCCATAACATGACAAAAATAATCAAAAGAATTCGAAAATTACCCATAACTGAATTTAAACACAAAATAATAGAGATGGTTTATCATTATTCATCTTAAATAGATGTTGGAGTTGAGAATCGATGGAGTTTAGTTCCCGTAGGCTTTATCTTTCAAATCCCCTTTGATTTCTTCTTCCTTTTACCTTGATTAATGGTCGGCCCTATATTTCTTTGTGATTGTAAAATGGGAATGAGTGAGAGGGTGAGGGTTTAAGGGATAAAAGAAAGTTCTATTCATAATTTGCCCTCCTCGTATATTCTTTTATATGTTAAGTTTTAAAATAATCTCATTAATTAATTAGTTAAGGCTCGACCTTATTATATATTATATCTCATCCACATGTCCTACTACATTATTCTATTTATTTATCCAATTAAATTTCTTAAATAATATTAAATTAAAATTAAAGGTGTTACAAACCCTCCTCCTTAAAGAATTTTGTCCTCGAAATTCACTAAGGACCACACAAAAAGTATATCAAACATGTAACAAACTATGCTAGTATACCCTACCGGCTACAAAGTTTATATAACAAATATAGAACATACCATCATAATAACTCAGGATAAGTATCCCTAATTGTAACAACCTATATTTTTAGGCTGCTTTGAATATTTAAATATATAATTGATTTATTTTATCGATGAGCTGAAAACTCAATTTTCGTAGATGGAATTTTTAGGACTCGGGATTATTTCCATTGGGTCTTGATGGTCCGAGCGAGCCAGAATGAGTTAAGCATCAATATATTCCGACTGTTTGGTTTCGAGTTAGGAGGTTGAGTTCGGTTTGTAAATCAAGCAACTCAAAAGGTTAGGGTCCGTTTGGTTTCGTTTTGTATTTTGAGTTTTGTGTTTTCAACTTGTACTAAGAAGTAGCAAGAAATAAGAAGAGAAGATTTATAATTCTTAGCCGTTGGGACGACCAACGGACAACAAAAGAGTTTGATTATTCTCCGTGCTTTTATTATCTCTCGAAACACGAAAAACAAAATAAACTTGTTTTCTATTTTATATGTTAATTTCATTTTTCAAAATTGTTTGTTTTTCAACTATACATACAACGGACGCTTTTTCGTATAGACGAAAACACAAAACTAAAAACGACAAACCAAACGGGGCCTTAACTTTTGTATGTGTTGGAATTGGGTCCCGGAAATAGTTCCATTGAGTTTGGATTGGGAGTATTTAGCTAGGAATGTCATTGAGCACGTCTCGATTAGAGTTCGTGAATTTAGCGCGTGAATAATGTCGGTTAGATTATCTATATAAGGACCCCTTCTCTTTTCATTTCCCAAATAAGATCGATATAACATCCTAGCCGCCGAAATTAAATAACTTCATCCTACGACCATAGTTCACCACGACCACCAGAGGCCGTTTTAGGCAAAAGTTCCAACTAGAAAATTGTTTGGCTAGGGGAGGCAAGGTGATTGGACGGTGGGATCATCGTAGTTCGACATGTGGCGGCCGAAATTCATGCTCAACCATGGCGTGTTTATTGGCCTAGATCTTGAGCTATCGGTGGCGTTAGGTAATGGGATCGGTGGTAGTAGGTCTGTCGTGGTCTGGGGAGCTCACAATTGGAGTGTGGCGATGGTTGGTCGCCTCAGGCGGTGGTGGTGGGGGATAAATCGAACGGTGAGGGTTCCAAAGTGGAGCAGCCTGGGTTTGTTTTGGATCTGATTGGGGCTAGCTAATTGGGTAACTAGGGATTAATGATGTAATTAACTATATTATTTAATTCGTAAATCTTATAAAACCCATATATATATTACATATTAGCTCAGATTTGGAAGCGGACAGTCACGTTGGACTCGTATCAACGATAGTTACGCTATGGAATTGGATTCGTGGAACTTAGAGCTTGTAGAATTTCAAGCTAAGATCGAACACTATTCAATTTTGGACGGAACCAAAACGCTTCAGCGATAACTGAAATTTCGGTGAGATAAACTCACCTTTTTGGTTGATCAATATGTTATATAGTAAACAAAAATTATTGGTTGTATACTTGGATGTTTGATTGTTGGGTTTGGATAAATTATTAATGTATAAAGTGATAAAATAATATTGATTTAATATAATTACGTTGTTTAAACAATAACGTAGTTAATTTAAACATACTTCTTTGGTTTTATTTATTTGGCCAAATAAACACTGTCTAATAATAAACGGAGAGTTTATTTTGAATGAGATTTGTTTAGCAAAATAAATCCTTGTTCTGCTATTATATTAATTTGGACATTTATTTAAGTGTCGGTTAATTAATACTAGATAAGTGATGTGTTAACAATTAATTGTTAATTATGGATTTGATTTACAAACATGCATGCTTATGTAAATACCTGTAGTTTAACTTGGGAAGTTAAATTGAATTTAGTGGTAGCTTGTTTAAGTACATTATGATCGCTAAGCCTCTTTCTGATTTTGGAAAGTTATGGATTTAAATAAACTTCAATTTTATAATTTGAAGTAAAGTGATTATTTAATTATTACTTTAAAAAGGTGTTTTATAAAATTATTTCTATAGTAAAATTAATTATTATATTATTTAAATTGTTTTAAAGTAAATTGTTATATTTATAATATTTTAGAATTAATTATTTTATTAATGTTGTTTGAAGATAATTAATTATTAATTAAGATTGTTTAAAGATAATAAATTATTTTATTATTGATTATTTAAAGCTAGTTAATTATTTTGTTAGTAACATTATTTGAAAGTTAATTAATTATATGTTTAAAGTTGTTTAAAGTTATTCTATTATATTATAATGTTTAAAATGTTTTAAAGGTTAATTATTATATTATTTAAAAAGTTTTAAAAGTTCTATTATTCTATTATTAATAATGTTTTTAAGTTTTATTATTATATTATTATTAAAATTGTTTAAAGTTTACTTTTTATTATGTTAAAGTTCGTATTCATTATAATTAAATATAAATTGTTTATAAAAGGATTCCTTTTTATAAAAAAGGATTTATTAAAGGAGTTTATGAATTTGAAAGAGATTTGAAATTGGAATAAAAGTTTGTTTTTAAATGATTTCAAAAAAGAGGTTTATAAATGGCATTGGAGATTTGAAAGGGAAATTTTATAAATGGGCTTTTGAGATTTATAAATAGTATTTTATAATAAAGTTAAGGATTTATAAAGAAATTTTATACAAGATTGGAGATTTATAAAAAAGCTTTATAATAAATTTGAAGATTTATAAAGGAAATATTTATATAATAAAAGAGGTTTATGGAAAGGAATGGCGTTTTGGGTTATTTATATCTTTGTTTTAATGACATTTGGGCTTGATCATTTTAATATGGTTCGAAAATAGAAAATCTTTTAAGTGTTTGGTGAATATACTTATACCATTTAATAAGTATGTGAAAAAGGGTTTTCCAAGTTTTGAAAGGAATGGTTTGTGAATATACTTATCCCGGTGAGATAAGTCCATTAATATTTTGATGAATATTTTGAATGAAAAATTTGTTTAAGAGGCTCAGTTGTTTCTATGGGGACTGTAATCTCTTTAATGGATGTTTGTTTATTTTATAGTTAAATAACCAACTATCAAATCTTGGCCTAAATATTTAATCCCTCTTAATTTTGGTGGTACAGATATATTCTTTCCCTACTTAACACCTAAGGATTTAACTCTACAAATATCTAGGAGAAACACGAGTATTATATGGTATAGTTACAGTCTGTGATGTTATACTGTACGTATAAACTCATTTTGTTCTCCTAGGACAAATGATAATGAAATTCATCCACTTAAACGGTTAGGAGGTGATCTCCACTCTTATATATTGTTTGATTATTTCCAAAAGAACCGATATTGAGCATTGCGAAAATTGATCGATTGGTTTTGGAACACTTGGTAAGTGGGGGAGTGTACTTATATGAGATGACTCGAAACCGTAACCACTCCAAAACCATATACGGGTTCTATGCTTGGAGGAGATTTGAGTTTTGTTCAAGATGTTGGAACATGTGTGACTCCGAGACTTGTTGAGGTATGGGAATTCATGCATGATTCTGAGACCTATGTTGAGATGTAGGAATCCATGTGTGATTCCAAGATTCGTTGGGGTATGGGAATTCATGTGTGATTCCGAGATCATTGTTGAGATGTGGGAATCAATGTGTGTTTCCGAGACCTATTGAGGTATGGAAATCCATATGTGGTTCCAAGATCTGTTCGAGTGAAGACTCGTGTGTTGGAATACCGGACGTAGCCTCACTAGCGGTAATGACTAAACCCAGAGATATGATGCATCGTCAGGGGTTAAGCTAATCTATAAGGGTACGGTCGTCTCCTTCCTAGAGTTACCTCTAGTTGTTATGCATGCATGAAGCGAAGCATTCGGCCTGTGTGGCCAGCTGTGTATTTCCTATTGTACATTACTAGGGATGTATTGTTGCTTCGGAAGGATAACTCTGATCCTTGTGCAGGAGGATCGTTCTCGAAGTACCGAGGGCACCTTCGTGGAATCCTACACAATTAGCGAATGCGCCTTAGCGGTTTTTGATTATATACCTATTATTGTTGTAATGTACACTCATGAGCATCACAGCTACTTGATTATTAATATTTTCGCCCTTAGACATTATTATACTATCACTAGATTTTCTAATATAAATGGTTTGGTTATCATAAGGTAAAAACTCGTTCATGTTTATGTGCGGCGTAATCTTATGAGATACCTTTTATTTTGAAAGGGTTTTATAAAAATAGAAATCAATATGCTTTGATTCAGTTTTCTCATGTTGGTTTACCAGATTGATCCAGGCATTATTTTCTTATAATGCTTGGGTCAGCCCGAGTATTTTTTAGATTTAGTTCTTGATGCTTTGGAGCTTCAGGAGACGAGCCAGATGCCTCCGAGATTTATTCACGTATATTTTTATTTTTGCTGCATTTTTTTATTTTGTATTTATCGGCAATTGTAAGGGCTGCCTAGGCACGTGGATGTTTTATAACAATCTGTCTTTCTGGCACGTCGATGTTCAACATATGAATACCGTTGATGTACTAGTGTCGACTTTTAAACGTCGAAAAAGGCAGGTCGTTACAGTTGGTATCAAAGCTTAGGTTGAGCGAACACCTAGGCTTTGGTGGGATAAACTCATTATAGAATGGGTTAGTAGTGCCCTAGAATGAGTAACTCATTAAAGAAAGAGTTAGTAACACCCTAGAATGAGTTGAGTGTATTATATATAAGAGCGTGTATTTGTTAGTGATTGTAAAATGATTTATATTGTGTTGATTTATCTGTTGAGTGGTTTATAAATTCTGGTCGAGATGTGGGACGACACGGTTTCGATAGGGGTTTCGAAACACTTAAACAAAGCAAATCGACACATTATTGTTTTTAAAATTGGTAAAGAAAATAATTTTACCTAGGATTAGTTTATATATAAAGGAATAATTTTCATAAAATAAGTATATTTTTTAATGGTGTATTTGTTTGTTAGGAAATGATAGTATTTAATTATTATCATTTATTGTTTGGTTATCATGCTCACCCAATTAGGAGCATTGGCTATTGTTTGTTGATTGAGTAGTTGTGTCCGACCAATTTATGGGCATTGACTATTTTGGTTGATTTTGAACTGTTTATCCTTTTCACTGTATGAGTTGGGTAGATAGTAATTTGTGGGAATGTTGAAACGAACACCTTATGAATTTAGTTTCACAATTTGGCTACAAGGAGTTTAATGATAATGTTAGATTAAAATTTAATTTTAATAAAAGTTGTTTATTATAATTAAACAAAGTAACATTTGTGAAAGGATTTTATATAAGAATGTGAAATTATCTAAGTGTAACGACCCATAATTTTCGATAATTAAATTTATTAATTAAATAAGTTATTGGAAATTAATGTTGTGAAAATTAAAATTTTAAGATTTATTATTGAGAAAATATAATTAGAATGAAATTTAATGATGTTAATATAAGGAAATTGATAATTACTTGAATGTAATTCCAATTGATTGAAATGATTGTAGAGTTAAAATTGGTTATAAATTGTAAATAAGGAAATAAACCAAATGTTGTATTAAAACGGTGAAATTATACGAAATTAATTGAAAGTGGTTAATATAGAACAATTAATCAGCATGTGAATTTATTGGTTTTGTTTGTTAACAATAAACATAGAAATGTGTTCGAAATTGTAAGTTGTAACAATTGTTAATTATCAATTCACTATTTAATCCGCTCAAAATCAATTGCAATTAATGTAATCAATTATTGTTGTTAATATGAATTAAGATGATAACTGAAGAATATTGATGTAATAAATGGCAAACCAATGTTAATTATATTCATAAAATAATGATTGATTGAATAATAAGATTGAAATCAAAATTAAATAAATTTATATGGATTTTAAATTTTAATTAATAAATTATTACAATTGAAACTGAACACTAAAATTTGTGTAATATTTAACAATGAATTGATATGGAAATTTGTTTTCAAAGATTATAATTTACTTAGTAATCAAAAATGATAAAAAAAATTCTTGTTATTAAATTTGAAATTAAGAAGTGATAAATTTAATTTAATAATAATT
Source organism: Allium fistulosum (assembly GCA_030737815.1). Classification (NCBI taxonomy): domain Eukaryota; kingdom Viridiplantae; phylum Streptophyta; class Magnoliopsida; order Asparagales; family Amaryllidaceae; genus Allium; species Allium fistulosum. The sequence continues at coordinate 96,603,565 of CM060905.1, forward strand.
TATTTAATTAACGTGAAAATAGCCATTTTGGCCACTGTCTCGGATTTCGTTGGAACCAGTTTCATCGAATATGTAACGGTGAGTTATTGTAGGATTTCAAGTTTCGTAGCGATCGGATTTGTCGTTTGATCGTACAGACTCGAAACGCGTAGAAATCAATTTAATTGAATTCAATTGAAATAAGCTGATTTTAAAAGCTAACTTCTTCATACGATGGAATTAGGACTTAAAACCTGTTTCATGGGATCTAAAAATATCAAAAACATTTATTTTAATATATGGGATGACCCACTTTCATTTTGGAAGTGAAACGGGCTTTTCGAGTCGTTATTGTCATTCATACCAACTCGATATGTGTTCATTCTTTCTTACCGGGCTTTGCTCATATAAATATACTCTTCTAAACCCTAGCAGCCTTTCTATTTCTGATTACAGTACGTACAATTCTCTCTGCTATCTCCTTCTTCAAATGGCTGAAAACCTAAATCCCCAAATCCAAATTCAAATCAAAATCAATTTCAAAAATTCAAACTCCTCCAAACCCTAACATATTATATATCGTTGGAAAGCTCTCGAAGGGTGCAATCTAGATCTATAGTTTGTTTTTCAATTTGGGTCTCCGTGTGTCCAAAATTTTATGAATAAACCTCGGCCGTTCATATGTGGTCGTTGGATTTGACGGTGGATATGTGTCTTGGGAGCGATCGGGGGGTCGTGGTGCGTAAAGGAGGACCAGAGCTTTGCATCGGTGGGTTCGTGATTGTCAGAAGGTTGTGGGGTTCGTCTGAAATCGCCTTGAAGTGAGCGGCGGTGCAGCAGCCAGGGGGGGTTTGGGGAGGTGGAGCTGTCGAATCCTCGGCCATAGGTGCGGCCTGAGGAGTGTTATGCGATGGCATAGTTCGATCGGGGCCAAGGTGTTGGAGTCGGCGGCGAAATTTGGTCAATGATGGCGATTGGGTGGCGGCTATAGGCGATCGGGTTTTGAACAAGATTAGTGTTTCTCGTGGGTGGCCTGTGACATGTCAGTGAGGTATTGGTCGTTATTCTATTTTTTTTTCTAATTTTAATTTTTATTGACGAATGTTCTAATGTTAATAACTTTTGCGTATGAACTCGGATTTAGGCGTGGTTGGTTCCGTTGGGATCGTATCGAAATTCCAGACATTATGGAACTAGTTTGGACGAATTCTGAGACTGTTCAAATTTGGGCCATATTTTGGATTTCAAATCGATTTGAAATCAAAGGTGAGTGTTTTGACACACTCACAACTACTAAATTGTCTTATTTTAGTTAAATTGGTTTTATGATGTGATTAGAAGTTGATTGATTATTGTTTGTTATATTTAATTTATCATGCCAGTTAAATCTGAATTTTATTGAATTAAATCGCCAACTAATTTAATATTGAATTTAAATTGCCAATTAAAACCTGTTAATGATAATCAATTAATTGTTGTTATTTATTGGTTGATTTGAATGATGATTGTGATGGATGTTCAATTTTTGATATTGGATGACTGGATGTTATATTTATATATTGTTATCACACTGCAAGTTCCCTTAGTTATTGTTAGTAAGTCACTATGGGTTGAAATGATACACACCCGAACGATCTGATAGATTAGGGAGAAACCATTATGGTTGAAATGATAGACTCGAGCGATTTCATGGATTTGAAGTTAAATTTGGGATTGCGAAAATGTTATACCCGTAGATTTTAAAATTATTATGGATTAAAATGATAAACATCCGTATCACTTGACCATACGGTAGAAAATTATATACGGACACCGGATTGGTTAAATTTAAATGATTTTAAATCATTAAAATTTGAATTCAATTAAATGATATTTTGAAATAAATAGGATTTATAGAAACTGAACTATTTTCGAAAAACCATGCTTTAAATGTTGAAATTGGGATTTGTCTTAATAAATTGTTTAAAGGATTTAAATTGAAATTTCGAAGTTGAATTGTCAAATATAAATGAATTTTATCGAAATTGAGTTATTGAAAATGTTTGAATATAACTTTGAAATCCATTTAATTTGAAGTGGTTTAAATTGATAAATCAAACATGGATTTGAAATCGATATTGATTAAATGGTTTTAATTGAGAATCTGAATTGAAAGACCAATTTTAGTTAGTTGATTTGAAAGCTGGACATGGTCCAGATGTGTTGAAACGAAAGAAATGGCTTAATTCTGATATTAATTTCAAATTAATTATTTTAATATAAACTATTGAATTATTTTAAACTATTAAGCTATTTTAATCTATTTTAAACTATTTCAATCTATTTTAATCTCTTTTAAACTGTTTAAAACTATATTAAAATATTTTAATCTATTTTAAATTATTTAAACTATATTAAACTATTTTAATCTATATTTAAACCATTTAAACTATTTAAAGTATTTCAAACTATTTTAAAGTATTTAAACCATTTTAAAATATTTTTAAACTATTTTAAACTATTAAAAACCATTTAAACTATATTTAAAGTATTTTAACCATTTAAAAGCTATTTTAACTATTTTAAACTATCTAAACTAATTCTAAATTTCAGACTGTGTAAAGTGGAAATGTATATATTTAAATCCTTGATTTGAAAGCGAAATGGTTAAATGGATGTTATAACTTACGTTGGAACTTGAAATGATATGATGATTTTGAAATGAGGATTTAACCAATTTCGTCGATATGATTTCGAAAATGAATATGATTTCGAAAGTGATATGGTTTGAATTGAATATGATATTTTGATATCAATTATAAAACGGTTTTGGAAATTTAAAAGAACCATTCGGTGTGAAATAAGTGTTTGGTTGTTAAAGAGACCGGGATCGGATATTGTCATACTCTCTGCCAATACCGAAAACCACTTTAACAACTGTGTATGTGGTGGAGATTCCAGAATGAAGTAGGATGGTTTGGCGAACGATTCTGTATGAGGTATTTACGTAGCCCTGACTCCCGTGAGTCAGCTTGATATGGCTAAAACAGAAGCTATACCGGGCCAAGTGAGGTCGCTCCTCCTATCAGGCACATTTCTTCGATACCATATTATGATTTTGTGATTGATTGGGTGCCACCCCTCGATTTTGATTATGGGAGTGTGTTCCGAGGTGGGCGGTAGTAGCTGCTATGTGTTATCACCAGTCCGGGAGTGCAAATGGTAGAATCCTACCCTGGCATTGCTCGTGCCTTGTCACATGCCTTATCGCGCCCATTACAAGTTTGGTTTGTACCATACCTATGGAGTGCTCCCTGAGTATCCCATCAGTTTGGTGGGGCTTACAGTATCTGTATAGACTACGGGAATATATAAAAATTTGTTAAAGAGGATATGGGTAACGCCTTAATGCTATTTTAATACTTTACTTTACTGTAGAGACTATTATAATAGCGTATTGTACTATGTATGTAGATAGTTTAACGGATCCTCAGGAGATGGAAATCCCGAACATCTCTTAAGTTATTGCACTCACGTTGACACTGGATAGGAGATGTCAAACTCGTAAACATCTCTGAAGCCGTTACACTCATATTTATTTACTGTTGATTTAACTTACGTAAGATCTTTTAGTTCTGACTCGAGTGTTTTGTCTTTTCATTACGCTCGGGTCAGTCTGAGCTTTTCAGTGTATTGAAGACCTTATTTCTGGGGGATGAAGACGAAGATTTTGTACTATTATTATTTATTTTATTTATTCCATTGCATCATGTTGTTCCGCTGCATTATTTATTTAATCCTGCTATATGTACTCTGATTTTGTATTGTAAAAGTGTAATCAAATGTTATTTGTAAAACAGCTTCATGAACTGTTTATTTGATTATTATATTTTGTCATTTCGTTGTGAGATTCAGTGTTTTATTTTTTTTCTTTCTTTCTCTGCTTTTTCTTATCTACCCCATAACAATCCACCCTTTTAAATGGTTTGGGTCTGACATGTGTGGTTTATTGTCGATTTAAACCATCCAAAAAGTTGGGTCGTTGCATTTGGTATTAGAGCTTTGGTTTAACGATAACCTTAGCTTTGTAGGGTCTAACTCATTAGAGAATAGGGTAGTGATACCCTAGAATGAGTCGTTAAGTGTATATATATATATGAGAGAGTGTATTTGTTAGTGTTATAAAAGGATTTTGTATTATGTTAATTTGTTTTGTTTAGTATTTATAATTTCTGGTTGGTACATGGGACGCTATGACATCGATAGGGATTTTCTAAATACTTAATAGGGCAGACCGACACAATATTGTTTTGAAATATAGGTAAATGAAATAATTTTGCCTAGTATTATATTTTGTATATAAAAGAATAATTTTATAAACAATATAGTTGGATGTAATATGTTTGTGGTTAAGTAGTGAAATTTTATAAATATTGACTGAAAATAGGATTTACAAATAAAGTAAATATAAATTGGAAATTTGAGAACTTAAGTTCTGGGATTTTGAAAATTTCTTTCGAAAGATTTTGGAATATAATATTGTTATTTTGAAGTATTTTATGATATAAATATTTCAATATGATTTGAAAGAAATGTTTTAAAGGAATGTTGGAAGAAAATAAGTTCAGTACTCCCCTCTCTATTGTCGGAAAATAATTTCGGTGATGATTGCATGCATCGTCGACGTTCATTTTCGAGTTTCAAAGTGGGAAGACTGCTGTAGTAGTTTTACTACACATCTGTTTTGATGAATAAATCTTAATTTTGAATTTCTAAATATGATTTGATCTATAAAGGATATAAAAGTATATATAATATTTTCAAAATGATTTAAAATGTAACCTGGAACTTAGTTCTTAAAACTTTTTGATAATAGTAGTTTTCAGTTATTGTAATAGGATGAAATCTTGACTATATTAATAACTTGAACACTTCGAAATGGAAAAATAAGAAATTTGATGCTAAGTGATTAATGAAATATTTAAGAAATTGGAAACTTGTAAAATTAAAAAATAATGAAAATTTAGAAGATGAATTATTGAACATTTGTTAATTAAAATGAATAAGATGAACTTGTGTAACATTCAATTACATTCTAAAAGACATATATATAACTTAATAAAATATTAAAGTTGTAATATTAATTAGAAATATGTAATAGAATATTATACAAGTAAAACTTTAGTAATGAAGGTGTTCAATGGAATTACTTCTATAAATAAGAATTCTGATGTTGTAAATTGCTATAAACTTAAGTTAATAATTTGAATGTTACTGATTAAATCCATAGAAAGAGTGAACACTGTAGGTAAATGATTATAAACTTAAGTGATGATTGAAACCATTTATAATTAAAATGAATAGTAAAAGTGAATACCATATTAAGTAAATGATTGTAACTTCATAAAAGTTGAAATGATTCAGAAAATAGATTTAATGTTCAGTGACACCATATAAGGAAGGGTGAATGTAAATTAAAAAGTTAAGGAACTTAATTATGTGTTGATTCACTAATGAATATAAATCTTAACTGGAAATCAAGTTTTATAAGTAAATAATAACTGTGAATAAAATTTTGCAAAGAGACTTACATAATATTTTAAGAATTGATTATGGAAGATCTAAATAATTGAATGGAAATAACTTATGTAAGTAATTGGATGTAAAGTAATGAAAAATGACATTGTATGAATGAATGAGAAATGAATTTGTAAGGAAGGAATGAAGATGGATGAAAATAAGCTTTATTTGTATGAATGAATGAATGAAAATAGATGAACAGTACATAATATGAAAAGAAATTTGTAAGAATAAACTTAACGATATTTGGAATTATTGTTTGTTTTGGATTATGGGATGGTTGAGAAAGATACTTCTAACTGTATAAGGATGTATGAATAATCTATTAAGTTGTATCTAAAACTGTTGAATGTATGGTATACTTAGTAATTTATTTATCATTCTATACTATTAAAAGTTTCTGAACCCGAACAAACCATTTGTTTTGGCTGCTATGGATGGATGGTTGATTACTTTAATTGCATGTGATGATTGTATGGTTTGTTTACAAGTGACTATTGTTATGTTGTGTTGATTTGTTTGTTATTAATTGAAATAACATAATATTTCTCTTTTACATAATTATTAACCTCTTTGGATTTTATAAGTGAAATACAGGTTTATGGAAGCAATAGCTACTGCTTTTGGTTTCATAAATAAGCGTTGTTTGCCTGACAAATAGGTACGTTTTCGGATTACGGTTTTATAGCGATATTATATTGTTTTCCCATGGTTTGGTATATACTATTTTGAAATATGATATATATGGTTATTATTGATATTATTATTTCTACCAGACCTCTCCGTACAAAGGAGACTCTGCCGAAATTTTTCATGAATTTTGGACTTAGAAATTTTTTGTGAAAGTGGGAATGTTTTTTTTCAAGCTTTTATTGACCTTGAATATGGAAAGATTTAATTGTTATATTTTATTTAATTTATTTAATTATGTAAATTAATTGTTTATGAATTGAATACTTTGAATAAAATATATTAATTCCTTAGTTCCTTCTTTTCCCTTTTCGAGGACGAAAAGTTTTGAGTGGGGGAGAGTGTAACGATCCGTAATTTTCGATAATTAAATTTATTAATTAAATAAGTTTTTGCACTACAAGAAAATTCATTTTTTGCAGCATTAAATTGCAGCGTTTTTTATAAAATGTTGTTTATTATATCTCAAAACATATTAAATATAATTAAAACGCTGCTTCTACCTAAAATATATCGTCTACGTGCCTCTTTCAATACCCACGCTTGCTTCTATTTTTTCCCCGGTTTCTACCCCCTTCCCTCGAATTTCTTTTCCCTCACACTTCCCATTTTCCCTAATTTCTTTTCCCTCTAAAATACCCTAATTTATTTCCCAGAGCTTGCGATGTCGATCCTTTTTCCCTGTTCTTTCTTCTCCTCTCGTTAAACCCGTCTTCTAAATTAAAATTTGAAAATTGGGTTTCCTACGTTTTACGCTGCCTCTTTCTAAGTTGTCTGTTCTCCACCATAGGTCTATCTCACCGTTACCTTAGAGGCCCTCATTAGTCTGCCGCAGCTCCATCTTCCTTTTCCCTCTGAAGCCGAAGGTAAAATTCTTGGTTAATCTCTGTTTTGAATAATTATTTTATGGTTCCATTGTGTCCTGTGTTAAACTGATTTCTCTCTTGGTTGACGATTGCTTATGAGTTAATCGTATCCTGGTTTTACTGTGTGTTAAATTGTGTATTTCTTTGTTATTTCTATTCTTCTTCAAATGTTCACTTTTCTAGAGTTAATTGTTTATGTTCACCGTCCACAAAAAAGGCTAGAAATATCATATTTTATATAAAAATAACAAACACTATTTGCTAATTTACTTTATTGTTAATATCAGTCATCTGCCAGTCTAGTTGAATTATTTGTAAATTTTAGAAGAGTTTATTTGTTCAGGTATTAATATTTGAAATTGCGACCGCTGTAATGCTAGTTTAATCGACTATTCTGTACTACATTATGCACTAGTTGGTAGTTTGATAAATAATAATTAAATAATAAGCAAACATTGTTGCTGACCTAGCCTATTATCATCATAGCGTAACCTATTCAGTGATTTTATCAATGCTAACGAATAAGCATACATTTCATTGATTTCATTGCTACATTAGACAAAAAAAATCTCAATCGGCATTGAACGAGTTGTCCACATAGACAGATGCTCCAATGCTAGAACCATAATTCTAAATAGAAACTGCATCTTTCTAGTTTGTCTTTGTTGTCAAAGTCTCTGGTTAGTTTTTATACTACCTGTTGAACATTATCTAATAAATAACCATGTATATTGTTCTCTAATTTGTTTGTTAGCATCAAGATCACACTGTTTGTCTCCTTCTAGTTTGTCTCCTCTTTTCCTCCACATACGAACACCTTGTCCTCTCAACACTTCACTGATTTGATTTATTGTACTGCTTTATCTCCGTTTGCTTACTAAGTTTAATTTCATTGTACTTTGCTTATCTACCTCATAGATATATTAGTTCATATTAATAAAAACACTAAACTGTAGCGTTCCATTTGCATCTACATGTGGTTTATTAAACTGATTTAATCAATGACTAATGGTGTTGATGGTAATAATTATATTTTGAATTGAGGAATATAAGTCCACCATTCCGGTCTATTTCCTTACAATTATTTTATATTGAACTAAATTATTTTTGTCTCATGTAGTCCTAAGCTCATATATCAGAATAATTAGTCTAGCATGGTACGTTAAAATGAAAAGAGGAGCAGAGAAAGGAGAATACGAAATCAAAATTTTCATGTTGATATATTCAAGAATAAACACCCATCATGTAGATACAGTTCAATTATTTAGGATATGTAAATCAATAAATATAAGGACAAAATGTGTAACTTCCAATAAAGTTTAATGACTTTGACAAGTCATTTTTAACTAGAGAGATAACAAGTTGTACCGGAAAAAAAGGTTCTAACTAAAAATGGTAACATTTTTTATTTCGTTTCTTATGATGGAATTTCAGGTCTGTTTTTTTGTTGTTAACTTTATATTGGCGTGGCTTACGTTATGATGTTGTTAAGTTTTATCTGCGGATTTTTTTTTGTTTTTTGATATTTTTTTTTGAATTTTTGATAGGTTTCCATCAGTTGGTTGTTTATGATTGCCAGTATTACTAACTTAGTGGTACTTTTACAGCTATGCTATTAAGCTTACTGGTATGTCAAATACAGGAATGGATGGGCTGATTGGTTTTGGACAAGCTGATTCTTCTATAATTTCACAGCTGGCATCTTCAAACGAAGCACCAAAAATATTTTCACATTGCTTGGATAGTGTCAATGGAGGTGGAATTTTCGTAGTTGGAACTCCTGTACTCCCTAAAATGGAGTCGACTCCTTTGATACCCAACATGTACACTATTCTATATATTTTGAATATATCACACAAGTATTGCTCTTTCTTGCAATATATGGGGTAAAATAAATTGCACATTTTAGATTCTTATTAGTTATAATTGGTGGCAATATCGGCGAAGTTGTTAATGTAAATTAGTCAGTATCTCATAATAAATAATTTCACTAGTAATATTTGTTTACTAAATCATGCTTTTCTAGTAATCCAAGTCAACTAAATCATGTATTACCATACTTAAAGTTTTAATACAAGATAGATCGCATTCACACACACTATTTAAGATTTTGTACATCTCGTCCGAGATCTCATTTTCAAACTTGAGCTTAGTTAATTTATTTTAGAACATAAATAAATTTTATGAGCTTAGTTAATTTTATAAACTTGCTTAATTTTTTATAAAACTTTGTAAATTCGTTATTGTTTATGAAAATTAATTAATTAAGATAATAGTTGGTCGATTTAGTTAAATTTTTATAAAAGCTGGTTAATTTTAAGAAAACTTATTCAACTTCATTAATTTTTATAAAACTTAGTTAAGCTTGTTCATTTGAATAAAATTTAGTTAACTTAGTTAATTTTTATAAACTTAGTTAACTAAGTTAATTTTTAGAAACTTATTTGATTTTTATAACTCATTTGATTTTTATAAACTTAGTTAACTAAGTTAATTAAAATTTTATAACTCATTTGATTTTTATAAAATTGGTATAAATTTTAGAAACTTATTTAATTATTATAACACATGGATAACTAAGTTAATTTTTATACAATTTAATTAACATAGTTAAATTTTACAAAAAATAGTTAATTTTTATAAACTTGGTTAACTTACTGTACATGTTTAAAGGTTTTTTCTAGAATCATTGTGTACATGTTTGAAACTGCTCATATCTTGAGTTTTATTAATCATCAATCAGTAGATACTCATGTTTTCTAACAAAATTTCACAGATTCTACGTGGTTTTTTAATATAACTTTACAATGTTGAGTATGACTGGTTTATACATTGCAGGGTTGAAATGTAAAATAACATGTGTTTGAAATAGTCCGGTAACACCATTGATTTTCTAGCAACAACATTAGGAGGATCTAAATAAAATTGTCAGCCTATTGATTATAGATTTATAATGTTTGAAAATTAAAAATGCATAAGCTAACTATTGTGGATAAATAATTAAGCAATATGTCAGAGTTATATGACAGAATAATGCAAGTGTTTTCTTGCAAAACTATCATTTCATAGTTCAACACTCTTATGAGCTTAAACTCACAAGAACCACCAAGATTCAAACCCATAACCACCAGGGCCTGACCATCTACAGTGCACCATTCAACCACCAGACCATACATAATGTTAACTCGAAATTTATGTGAGCTTAAACTCATAAAGAGGCACACGTGCCCTCGGGCACACGGTGCATCTTAATATAAGCAAGAAACATGCATTCCATTCTGGCTTAATTAAGTAAATCTATTTTAATTTTAAAGAGCCCAATCGAACTGCTCAAATTTACAGGTTCTTTTAGGAATCTACGTTTAATAATATTGCATACAGTCATTCATTTAATAATTCCATTCTGGCTTTAGCAAGTGCTGCCGTGGGAGATGCAATAATAAAGATGGCATTAGCGAGACAAACTGCATATGCAGAAGCAGCAGTTGTAGTTGAACAAACTATCAGTTCAATAAAAACTATAACTACAACTTATTCTCCAAATGCAGAATACTCAATTGTAAGCACTATTTTCTTATTTCTAGTTTTGAAGGTTGCATTTGAGAGAATATAAGTATGGACTTACTGCATTTATTCTGCATAGAAGAAACAGTAGGATATGCTTATAACAATGTCTAATGAAAAGAAAATGGAATCAAAACAAGGAGAAGAATGATATGAGATATATCGATTAACAAGAAAATAGACATCCATTCGTTCTTTCTTTTCTATACTTTTAAGAACCAAATTTCGAACTCTTTTTCTTTTTTCGCACTTCTCTTACTACATGAAAAGATTCTCCAGATGAGTGATGAGATTAACAATCAGACAAAGATGATGACATGGAGAGAAAGCTAATATTAAAAGTTAATTCACAGCTCATGTGTATATTCTTCTGCACAGCCCCACTCATTGTCTCATCATATAAGTCTAGAATAATCACTCATTGTTAACATAGTTACTTGATATATCTATATGTTGAAGAAGAGGTGAGCAATCATATATAATATACTTTACTATATAGACCCTTATTTTTATAGCCTGTTCATTTTGAAATCTATATTACAGGAAATGCCTAATAATCAGAATGAATTGGTTCAATCAGCTGACGCTAAGATCAGATTGAAATGGACTCGACAACTACATGAATTTTTTGTTAATGCAGTTTCACATCTTGGAGGACCAGACAGTAAGTTCTAAGTTACATAACTTGAAATCAGTTTATAAATATTTGAGTATATATAGTGTTCATACATTTCTGCACTACAAGAAAAATGATCATTTGCAGCATTGTAAGAAGCTGAAACGCAGTGTTTGAAATTGAAATTGTAAACCAGTAAACTTTAAATCAAAGTCTGCTGTGTTTTTGGTCAGCCAATAAACTTTGGTTAAGGTGCTCAGCAAAGTATGAAGCATGCACTACTTTGCAAACCAACTCATGTTTTATACTGCATGCGTTTGTCAATATCCTTCATAGTTTCAATATATGTTAGGTGCGCTGCTTTTCAAAGCAATTAATGTTTTTTTATACTATATATATATATATATATTGAAAATGGGTTTGTTTATTAAACACATAAATATCCAAGATACACACATATTTACAGCACATATACATAAATACACTTTAGCTCTCATACACAGTCCTTCAAGTCCTCACAAAACATACCATTTCCAACCCATAAATCTAGAAAACATGAAAAACTACAGTAGCTAAGATCCACAAATGTCACCACGGTGTAAAGGAGCAAAGAGCATATACTGTCATTGTATTTCCAACTCAGAAGAATCCTACTCTTTGTCCAGTCTCCAAAGAAGGCACCATGTGACGACCCAGGTTTTCGGACCAGTCAAAATCGCCGAAAGACCCGTCCGTTCTAAAACTACGAATGAAAACTACCAACTTAATACACAATATTTGATAAATATCGAACACTACTAAATGTATAGGATACAACTTTCAATTTTACAAGTTATCAAAGTAATCAATTTAATCTACTAGTGTGCTTTAATACAAATCCAAAATCAAATACTACAAACAAACTGTAAATTTACCGCTGTGCAACTCTGATTCGACCAGATTTTGGTCCAATAACAACCATCCGCATGGCAGAACCTGATTCGACCAGATTTTGGTCCAATGACAACCATCCGCATGGAATATAATAATCATTATGCTATTTTGTTTCATTGGGCAAGTAATTATACTGTTCTGTTTTTATTAGGCAAGTAATTATACTATTATGTTTTATTAGGCAAGGTTAATAATTCTCTCTTGTTTTATTAGGAAAGTAATTATACTATTCTATTTTATTAGGCATGGTTAATAATTCTAGATATAAAATCCATTATTTAATCATTTAAAAACATATTAACCATTCATGTTCAAAGTGATTAAATTATGGGTCGTTACATTTTAAATATTCGAATTTGATGACCCAAAAATACGGGTCGTTACACACCACGTACTGTTCTAGTTCAGATGAGAGTTCATATTCTAACCAAGAGTAGACAACAGTCGCCTATTCCAGACCATCTTATCATGTTACCATGTACCATATAACAGCTTTGCTTAGATTTACCTAATAGTAAAACTTATTCTCCAAAATGACGAAGCTTATTCCAATCCCAATAGAGTATCCTTCCATTTCAAATTGCTATTCTCCAAAATGAGAAAATATAATTCTATCCACGTATGTACAGCAATCATCCACTGATAGCTACCTATTCTCCAAAATGAGGTAGCCTATTCCAATCCATCAATAGAGCAGTCTTCCACTTCAAACATCTATCATGTAATGTTAAATCATCACTCCGTTATCACTGATGTTCCGTACTCCCGCTGCCATATGAATTTCATGTCCCTCTTAAGTTAGAAACGCCTATCTGAATCAAGCCGAGAGTCAGTTGCTTCTGATATAAAGTTGAAGACAATGAAACAACGGAAAGGGAACAGGAACAAGATGTTGTAACCAAAGGCTTAAGATTTGGAAGTGAGAGAACATCATCACAAGAACTACACAGGGATACTAATGATAACGTATAATTTGCAGATCCCATAACCCAAAAATCATCGAACAAAAATCCCGAAAGTTGGGATCTCGTTCGCAGAACTAGGTTTCATCCACTATGAAACGTGATTGTTAGAAAATTACAATCAACATTCGTTTTTAGATCCCACCTTTCTACATCGCTTGAAATCGTGAAGTCCATATACCAAAATCAAATTGGAAATTACCAGGCACTGAGAGATTAGATTGTTGTTGTGCCTACCCAAAATCCACCCACCCAAAATATAGACATCGAATTCCAAGGACTATAACAAATTCTCCAATTTAAACCCGACGTAAGATCTAGAAATCTCACCCAAATTCATGTGTAGTACTCAACATATTCGCATTGCAGTAGGACACCAAAACCGTGAGTGTTTTTGCCAATTGCTCCCTACAACTGAAATCATGCGTGTGCCATTGTCTATTTTGGTTGAGATCGCAAGATCGAGTGTTAGTTTGTTGGTTTCAGATTCTATGAGCGGTTTTAGGCACACCAAAAATAGGGATGGCTTATGTTCTTCATGTAGCATTCAGAACGAATGACTCTATGAAATTACGTCGATACTTCCACATATTACGGGTAATGTAGGAGACATCTCTATTTTTCCCCGGGGGATCTTTATAATTACCACTGCTTAGCTTTCAATTCGCCTCTGACCATCAAATTAAATGTGAATAACCCGTCCTCCTCTCTTTGAAACAAGGGGCGCTTTCGGTTCTGTGCGTGTTTCAAACAATTTTGTCTTCTCTATATTACCATATCTCTAGAGTCAATAATTTTCTATGGGATCCCATGAAAGTGGAAGAAACTTGTACTATATAGTATATACACACACACACTATCAAACATATGTTACTTCTGAAGTTGTGCATGCAACATATATTGGACACAAGGAGGAAGCATGTCATGGGGGAGATAATTATGCTTACGTGACTTCTTGAGTTTAACCAGCCAGCATATAGAAAAAGCAAGCAAGCATGTACATAAGCTACTGTATTTCGAAACAATTTGAGAAATATTACATGTAATGGAAACTTTAACAAACATAGGAAAATAATTATAACTGGATATCTTTAGCACTGCAGTCTGGAATGCATGTTATCTTTTAATGACTCCTTATATTATTTTATTGATGAGAAAATACAATCTCTCCACAAAGAGGATTATTAGTGGTAATCAAGCGTAATGATGGTTTTCACTAATCACTGTAGCTGCAATGATACTCATTTATTTATGCATTATGATTTTGAATCTCTAGCAGTATATCTGTTACTAAAATGATAGTAACCCATATCTGTTTAATGTTGCTTCACTTGAAAAGATAATAATATTGGCAATATATAATTTCAGAAATATGTTTCGCTCCTCATATGGATAATTTGGTAATTGTTTTTAAGAACATGGAGGCTGCAGCAGGAATCAACATCTTTACTACTCAACAAGCCCCTTCAACTACACAACCAGGTTTAATATATTGTTATTTGTCAGTACATCGAACTATTTTGTTGTATTAGATGTCAATTATTTCACCTGTGCTTAGCGCCCTTTAACCCTAATTTTTACTGTTCATTTTACCTTGCTAATCAAAAGTGTCCCTTCGAAATTTAACCTGTATATTTCTCATTGATATGGGGGTTGACATTCAATTTAATCCGATTACAGTGGGAATAATACAAGATTCCAGTTCATTTTATTTGTGTGTATATACATGTTTACACACATACCTATACATACGTGTGTACGCAAATCTATAACTAAGTCAGTTAATTTTATAAATAATAATAATGATAAATTAACTAAGTTAATAATAATAATAATAATAATAATAATAAATTATACAATATTAACTAAGTTTTATAAAAATTAACTAAATTTATAATGATGATAATAATAATTTAACTAAGTCAATTAAGTTTTACAAATAATAATAATAAATTAACTAAGTTAATAATAATAATAATAAATCAAAAAATATTAACCAAGTTTACTAAGTTTTATAAAAATTAACTAAATTTATAATAATGATAATAATAATTTTACTAAGTCAATTAAGTTTTACAAATAATAATAATGATAAATTAACTAAGTTGTTAATAATAATAATAAATTATAAAACATTAACCAAGTTAACTAAGTTTTATAAAAATTAACTAAATTTATAACGATGATAATAATAATTTAATTAAGTCAATTAAGTTTTACAAATAATAATAATGATAAATTAACAAAGTTAATAATAATATAAAATATTAACCGAGTTAACTAAGTTTTATAAAAATTAATTAAATTGATAATAATGATAATAATAATTTTACTAAGTCAATTAAGTTTTATAAATAATAATAATGATAAATTAATTAAGTTAATAATAATAATAAATTATAAAATATTAACCAAGCTAACTAAGTTTAATGAAAATTAACTAAATTTATAATGATGATAGTAATAATTTAACTAAGTCAATTAAGTTTTACAAATAATAATAATGATAAATTAACTAAGTTAATAATAATAATAAATTATAAAATATTAACCAAGTTAACTAAGTTTTATAAAAATTAACTAAATTTATAATGATATGATAATAATTTAACTAAGTCAATTAACTTTTACAAATAATAATAATAATAATAATAATAATAAATTAACTAGTTAATAATAATAATAATAAATCAAAAAATATTAACCAAGTTGACTAAGTTTTATAAAAATTAATTAAATTTATAATAATGATAATAAAATTTTTACTAGTCAATTAAGTTTTTTAAATAATAATGATGATAAATTAACTAAGTTAATAATAATAATAAATTATAAAACATTAACCAACTTAACTAAGTTTAATAATAATTAACTAAATTTATAAAATTTATAATAATGATAACAATAATTTAATTAAGTCAATTAAGTTTTACAAATAATAATAATGATAAATTAACTAAGTTAATAATAATAAAAATAAAATATTAACCAAATTAAATAAGTTTTATAAAAATTAACTAAATTTATAATGATGATAATAAATAATTTAACCAAGTCAATTAAGTTATACAAATAATAATAATAATAAATTAACTAAGTTAATAATAATAATAATAAATCAAATAACCAAGTTGAATAAGTATTTTATAAATTAATTAAATTTATAATAATGATAATAAATTTTTTACTAAGTCAATTAAGTTTTTTAAATAATAATGATGATAAATTAAATAAGTTAATAATAATAGATTATAAAACATTAACCAAGTTAACTAAGTTTAATAATAATTAACTATATTTATAATACTGATAATAATAATTAATTAAGTCAATTAAGTTTTATAAATAATTATTATAATTAACTAAGTTAATAATAATAATAAATTATAAAATATTAACCAAGTTAATAAAGTTTTATACAAATTAACTAAATTAATAATAATAATAATAATTTAACTAAGTTAACTAAGTTTTATAAATAATAATAATAAGTTAACTAAGTTTTATATAAATTAACTAAGTTTATAATAATAATAAATTATAAAATATTAACCAAGTTAACTAAGTTTTATAAAAATTAAATAAATTTATAATAATAAGAATAATAATTTAACTAATTTTTATAAATAATAATAATAATAAATAAAGTAAGTTTTATAAAACTTATCTAAGTTTACTCGATTTGGTTAAAGCATATGAACATTTTTTTTATATAGGAATTTGTTTACTCGATGTGGAACCATTTTTCTTATGAAGATAATAAAATGTTTATTACATTGATATGTGATAAGATATATTTCATTCATGTTCATAAATAATGTAATGGCCCGTTTTTCCGTACCCTTTGAATCGACAATAAACTACACATGTCCAACTCAAATTGCACGAATAAGCAGATCATTAAGGGTAGAAAGAAAATAAAGACATAACAGAATCTTACACGAATGTAATAACATATATTATTTCAATAATAATCTTTACAGCGGAAAATTTTAAAATACAATATCAGAGTCTAACCTAGATTCAGCCTGGACAGTTATAACACCTGCCCTTACAAATGTTGACAAACAACATGTTATCCCGCCTTTTGGCAAGGCCGTGACACCAAGGACTTGACTAGAGACCGGTGACAGATCGTCTCGGAAATCAGTTAACACACAAGGATCGCTATGGATATTGATGAAATTTGTCCGAGTCCAGATCGGGTTGCAATCGATAAGGCGCGTCAAACAGAGTAGTAGAAACCAACGTTCCAAATTTTGAGGCAATCCGAGTTCGTATGCTCAAGTTATCGTCGTTAGAAAGTGGAAGGATAGTCTTGGCTCGAATCCATCCTAGGGTCGGATCCATCCCCCTTGCTTCGACTCCATCAACACAGAGGTCTTTGTTCGAATCCATTGGAGTTTTATCCACCTTCGAATCCATCAAACGAGAGTCCTTCGATTCCATACAGTTGAAGGAGCTTCGACTCCACGCCATGATTGTCTTCGAATCCCAAAGACAGAGGATACTTCGTATCGATCAGCCATAACCTTCCACGATCGATACGAAGGAGCACGAATTCGACCGATTCGAAGAAACCACCTCTTCGAATCGATAACTTCGAATCCACCAAGCAAACGCAGCTAAAACCCCGGGTACGACTCAGTAAAACTCGGAGATAAAAGAGGGATGACCCGAAGCATGCGCGCCACGCCATTGTCTTCATGCGCAGGAGGATCGATCCGAAGCAATCGATTCGAACCATATCGATTCGAACAGAGCATTGCCACCAGAAATGCAATCTTGAATCGATCATAACTCAAGTTCTACAAGTCCAAATGCCATGAAATTTTCACAGAAACTTAAGCACATAATGAAGAATGTTCACGCCAAATTTCAGCTCGATTGGATGATTTCTTGATCGATTCGAACCAAGGGTCGAATCGATCCCAAAGTGGGCCCGGATCTCCAGATTTCGGCCATGTGGGCCCCCTGACGTACCAGAACTGGTCTCCCCTCATTTTAGGCGAAATATCAGCCTCCTACACCTATAAATAGAGGCCCTAGTCATTCAGAAAAGGGGTCGGATAATTCTAAGTACTGAAGAGCGCCCAGATTCTGCCAGATTTACTCCAGAACACCGCCGCTGCTTTAGATTGAGACTTAGCATATAAATTCAGTTGTATTACAGTATAAAGAATTGTAATCTTCAAGTATCGAGCAATAAAATCATCAAACTTCATAGTGGATGTAGGCAAAACGCCGAACCACTCTAAATCGCTTGTCTTTGCAATTTACTTTCTGTTATTTGGAGTTTTTGTTAGATAATCCACAGTTTTAATTTTCATTCTTCACTTTTATCTCTTCAAAAACTTCCGAAGAGTGTTGTGCCCATTTTTGGTACAAACAAAACAAAACAAATACAATAGATTCAACGGATAATAGAATACGTCCATACGATGATGAAGATCTCCAGCTCTCCTCTGGAAACTCCAACCGTCTTCAACTCAACCTGAAACTACTCGGATCTGACCCGAGTATTGAAAATACCCGGATCAGGCTTGATAAACCAGCGTGAGAAAACTCAATAATAAATGATAGTGTCATATATCATCCTTTAAATAAAATCCTTTGAAAATAAAGAGTTTATCATAAGACCACGCCCACACATAAACACGGATGGGTTTTTACCTTATGATAACCAAAACACTTTTATATATCAACTTTTGATATTATTTTTAATTACATCTCTTTGAATACATTTGAAAATAAACTTATTAATCTTATCCGAAATGGTTACCCATATAGCATTTCGAGGCTATTCATTACGCTAATACAAACAAAACCGCAGGTTCTTATTGGAGAATGGATTTCCATACAAATGACCAGGTGAAGGATCTACCTTTCGAAACGGGTACAGCTCTAGATGGATGCCCCGAGGAACAGCACAAAGGAACCTCTACCAACACAAGACCGACCTACCTCTGTAACTAGATAGTACCGAATATGTCATCCCCCGGTCGTTACCGACCTTTAACCGAGCGCTCGTTTTCTGTACACCACATTAATTTACATCCCGAACGTCATAGTGGAAAGAAATATATCTAGAAGGGGATGATCATACCCTACTTGGGAATGACCCACTTAGCTTTGCTGCATCTAATCCTGTTTCGATCATTTTCGGTTTGATGAGGCTTAAGGCAACGATTACCTTTTCACATAGCACATATCACATCTCTGAATGCCACATTTTCCATTTCCGTTGACTACTAATTGCCTTTCACAAAAATACAACCCTTGAGCTCGTACGTCTCAAGGAAGGGTGTTAAGCCAAGAGAAGTTGCCTTCTACGCCACCATACAGATGTACGTTTGTAAAAACCAATGTTCGTAATCATTAGAAATACAATGTCAGACAAACGTCCATACAAATTGTCCAGGAACAGGAAAAACCGAAGGCACTCTCCTACCACCACTAGTAGCGAGTAGTCCTTACAATCCGAAAAATCTCCACAACGAGGAGACCACTGCTATATATAACTCGGGAGCTACCCAGAGCAAGTCAACAAGTAGTCCTCACGCTATAAAGATCCACGGTCTTCAATAATCATCATCTTCAACATGTCTTCACTTTCGAACGTATACATTGGTTCGAAGTTGTTTTTGGATAGGGATTACCTAAATCCGACCCCGGTTCCTTCGAAATCCAATTATCGTTTTAAAAGATTTTAAGTTCATATGTAGATATCAATCATCAATAAATCACTTCATCTTTTATTTAAATTAAATATCTTCCTTAGATATATTCTCTTCAATTTATTCTATTTTCTTTTCAAGAGTATATGGAATCATTAAGACTCATTTATCAAATCATTTGGTTTATTTAAACCTTTCTTAAATCTTGAAATAATTCCAAATCATCTTCTCTTTTACTTAGGAAAACCTTTCCAAATCATTCTTTTAAATCTTAATCAAAGATTTCTTTCTTAACTTCAAATCATAATCTTGCAAATCGAAGATTTTCATAACAGTGCACTACTGCTATCTTAAATATGGTAAATTTCACCTCCAGGGGCTAATGGCAAGTTTCACCTCCAGGGACTAATGGCAAGTAATCCTACATCATGAATATCTTTGTCTTCAATATGTTTTATTTCGAAAATTAGTTTAAAGGGGTTTTCGGATAGGAATCGTCCAAATCCGATCCCGGTTTTTCGAACAGGAATCACCCAAATCCGATCCCGGTTCCTTCGTACCAATCATCGAATAAAAAAAATGTTAAGTGGTTAAATAACATTCAAAGAATCTCTTTCTTTTCTTTTATTTTGGAAAAACTTAAATATGATCTTTTTAGAGCATCCGGGCTTTCCTTTCGATCTATTCCACCCCTCGCCTAAGAAAAGAAAATATAGGCCAGGTAAGTTCAGGGCACTGGTTGCTCCATCCCTAACCTTAGTTAAACACTTTGTTTTATCTTCCTAGATCTCACAGGCAGGACAAATGTACTAGTCGTTTCCGCATACTCAGTTATTAATCTTCATTTTAGAAATGATTTATTAAACTTCCAAATCATCGTTTAAAACACTTAATTATTCTTTTAAAATCATTCACAAAAGATTTAGGAAAGAATTGTTAAGTTTAAAACTACATTCAAAAGGGTATAGAATTTGCAGCATAAAAGTGCTGTAGAAAGTGCTATATAAGCTTATTTGATTTAAACAACTTTTTAATATTTGAAAATTCATATTTTCCATTCCAAATCTCTTTTAAACCATTTTAATAGATTTATCAAATTTATTTCATATTTTTAATCATTTAAAAATATCATTTATAAAGAAATCCCTTTTTGGATTTCGAACTGCAAAACCGCGATGTTTTTAAAAAATTGTTTTGGACATATTTCAAAATATACAAGATGAAATCTTGATTTTATTTCTTTATTTATTTAAACATATTTAAATGTTTAGAAAACATTTCTACCTCATTTTAAAACTATTTCCAAAAGGTTTAAGCATTCCATATACACCCTTTCATTTTCAAAAGGAAATGATTTCCTTTGTGCTTATCGACGTGTATTAACGTGACTTGGTAAAACAATTTAACAATCATATCAAACAATCAATACTTGATGATCAAATCATATATAAGCATCCATAGCAATCATAACACATCATCAAACATGTATATATAAAAATAGAGATGTTAAATAGAGTTTCTCACCATAAACCAAAGCGATAAACTTCCTACCAACATTCTAATCAACCAACACTTCACTAACTACTTCCTACTCCATTAAATACTAGCAAAAAACATCCTCTTCCTTCTAATAGCTTAGTCGAGGCTTGAGATGAAGGTTGGCCGAAAGTATAAAGAAGAAGCTTGAGAAAAGAAGAAGAAGAAATGTGAATTAAAGTGAAGAAGGAGGTGGGTATTTATAGAAAAAGAAAGAAGTGGTAATTTACCAAAATAACCTCTTACTAAATTACCAAAATAACCTTACTTCAACCTAAAGTAATCTCCACTTTTTCAATACTTAACATCACCTTTCACATCCTTACTTTATGTCTTAATCCCTTAAGAACTAAGCTAAGTAAAATAATAATTATGTTGGCTTTTGATGTGATATTGATTTGATGTTTACTTTTGACTTTTCTTACTTACTTTTGTTAATTCTTACTTACTTTTCTCAATGACTTCTAGAAGTTTTCTAATTTTATTTAGTAAAATTAAACTTGATTAGCATTAAAATATGTACATTTATATGTTTCAAATATGTTAACAAAGGTGCGATAACGTTGCGACAACTTTTAATCGATAAAACGTTGATTTTCGACAAAACGTTTTCCGGTCACATTTTGACGTTTTTGTTAAACTATTTATTCATGTAAACTAAACTTTAAAATAAATTTCTTATTATCTTTAAATAATTAAAACAAGCATATTTGACTTATAAAATAATATAAAACAATATCCAAATCTTCTTATAAAAATACGACATCGATTTATCGATATGCGACGAAATTTGTCAATTTTGTAAAAGAAGTTTTACATCTTTATCAAACCATTATAAATTAAATTACTATTATTATCAAATGAGTTTGATATCGATTATATATATATATATATTTAAAAGGAATTGTTTATCCTTTAAACAAATTTCACGAATATTTATCCTACTTTATCGGAATCCGACTTTTGTCAATTTTACAATGGAAATCCAAAATCTTTATTCAATATCAAAAATAAGTTTACCATTCTTATTTATTATATAAAACATGATTGTTTAATTTTGAAAATTCTACATTTGAATATTTAAAATAATTAAATATCCTATTTTCAAAGTGTTAAAATTATGGGTCGTTACAAATAATATATTGTATGTTAAGGATAATTATTAGATGTAATCTTAACCATATTATGTGAAGATGTATTATTTAATCTACAGATGAGCCATAACACATACAATTAGATAGATAAACTTAATTAATATTTCTAATATGTTTAATATTACAATTAGTTTTGTACATAGTAAATCTGTGATGAATATTTACATCAACTATTTTTTGAACATAGAATACATGTGCACTACTAGATCACAGTTTGCTAAGCCATACCCACCTTGTGTCTTCTGATGAACCTAAACTAAATTTATGGTATTTTGCTTTATATAAGAACTTTAGGTGAATTTGGGATGTTATCTTGGTAATACAAAGTGAAATGAATGATAATCTTGTCTTTTTAACTGATTGCACACTATTTTACACTTGAATTTGAGTTTTCTGAGTTAACTTTCTTTTTAATCGGATCAAATGCTTGGGTTTTTTGAGTTAGTAGTAAATGAAAAGTAGAAGGAGAGATGATAATGGAATATGTAAAAACTGACATGATAATGGATCACTGTATGTATCTCATTTTCTTTTTGGCTTTTACATAATAAATTCATATTTGTTCTCTTATACCGCTGATCTCTAATTGCCTTTTTTTCCTATAGGAATATTGGACCTTTGAAGGAGACGAGATTGGACTTTACATAATTTATATTCTCTTTTAGCAAGCTCTTTTTGTAAGATTTTATATTGTTAACATTTGTGCTTAAAACATTGTTCATGAAATGTTATATATGACTAAATTTTATGGTATATGAAATTGATGTAGCTTTGATTATGTTTAATCCTTATAACCGCGTATATTATCAGATTATATATATTCATGTTTTATAAATTGAGCATGCTGCAGTAGTTGTAAAATGTAGCACAAATGTTGATATACCGCAGCGTTTTATAAAAGCTGCAGAACTTATTTTTGCAGCGTTTCAGAACTGCTGTTGTAATACCGATCCTTTAAAGTTATGCTGTTAGATTGCGTTTCACAAATGCTGCTAAATGATTTTACAGCGTTTAACTAATGCTGCAAAATTAATTTACGGCAGCGTTTTTTAAGAGCTTCGATAGCCTTTAATTTAGCAACATTTCAGAAACGCTGTGGAATTTCCTGACTCTATTGCAGTATCACATTAGGCAGCGCTCTTTGAAACGCTGCTAATGATTATGGCAGCACTTTTTAAACGCTGTGAAAAGTCTTTTTTGTTGTAGTGTTGGAAATTAATGTTGTGAAAATTAAAAATTTAAGATTTATTAATGAGAAAATATAATTAGAATGAAATTTAATGACGTTAATATAAGGAAATTGATAATTACTTGAATGTAATTCCAATTGATTGAAATGATTGTAGAGTTAAAATTGGTTATAAATTGTAAATAAGGAAATAAACCAAATGTTGTATTAAAACGGTGAAATTGTACGAAATCAATTGAAAGTGGTTAATATAGAACAATTAATCAACATGTGAATTTATTAGTTTTGTTTGTTAACAATAAACATAGAAATGTGTTCGAAATTGTAAGTTGTAACAATTGTTAATTATCAATTCATTATTTAATTCGTTGAAAATCAATTAGAAATCAATTGCAATTAATGTAATCAATTATTGAAGTTAATATGAATTAAGATGATAACTGAAGAATATTGATGTAATAAATGGCAAATCAATGTTAATTATATTCATAAAATAATGATTGATTGAATAATAAGATTGAAATCAAAATTAAATGAATTTATTTGGATTTTAAATTTAATTAATAAATTATTACAATTGAAACTGAACACTGAAATTTGTGTAGTATTTAACATTGAATTGATATGGAAATTTGTTTTAAAAGATTATTATTTACTTAGTAATCAAAAATGATAAAAAATTTCTTGTTATTAAATTTGAAATTAAAAAGTGATAAAT
The DNA here is from genome assembly GCA_030737815.1 of Allium fistulosum. Taxonomy (NCBI): domain Eukaryota; kingdom Viridiplantae; phylum Streptophyta; class Magnoliopsida; order Asparagales; family Amaryllidaceae; genus Allium; species Allium fistulosum. The sequence continues at coordinate 96,628,008 of CM060905.1, forward strand.
TTAATTTAATAATAATTTATTTAATTAACGTGAAAATAGTCATTTTAGCACTGTTTCAGATTTCGACGAAACCAGTTTCATCGGATCTGTAACGGTGAATTATTTTAGAATTTCAAGTTTCGTAGCGATCGTACTTGTCGTTTGATCGTACAGACTCGAAACGCGTAGAAATCAATTTAATTGAATTCAATTGAATAAGCTGATTTTAAAAGCTAACTTCTTCATACGATGGAATTAGGACATGAAACCTGTTCCATTGGATCTAAAAATATCAAAAACATCTATTTTGATATATAGGATGACCCACTTTCGTTTCGGAAGCAAAACGAGCTTTTCCGGTCGTTATTGTCATTCGTACCAACTTGATATGTGTTCATTCTTCCATAGCAGGCTTTCTATTTCTGATTATAGTACGTACAATTCTCTCTGGCTATCTCCATCTTCAAATGGCTGAAAACCTAAATCTCCAAATCCAAATTCAAATAAAAATCAATTTCAAAAATTCAAACTCCTCCAAACCCTAACATATTATATATCGTTGGAAAGCTCTCGAAGAGCGCAATCTAGATCTGAAGTTCTTTTTTCGATTTGGGTCTCCATGTGTCCAGAATTTGATGAATAAACCTCGGACATTCATATGTGGTCGATGGATTTGACGGTGGATATGTGTCCTAGGAGCGATCAGGGGGTTGCGGTGCGTAGAGGAGGACCAGAGCTTTGCATCGGTGGGTTCGTGCTGGTCAGAAGGTCGTGGGGTTTGTTTGAAATCGCCTTGAAGTGAGCGGCGGTGCAGCAGACACGGGATAGTGGGCGGAGCTATCGAATCCTCGGCCATAGGTGCGGCCTGAGGAGTGCTATGCAATGGCATAGTTCGATCGGGGCCAAGGTGTTGGAGTCGGCAGCGAAATTTGGTCAAAGATGGCGATTAGGTGGCGGCTACAGGCGATCGAGTTTTGAACGAGATTAGGGTTTCTCGGGGATGGCATGTGACGTGTCAGTGAGGTATTGGTCGTTATTCTATTTTTCTTCTTCTAATTTTAATTTTTATTGACGAATGTTCTAATGTTAATAACTTTTGCGTATGAACTCGGATTTGGGCGCGGTTGGTTCCGTTGGGATCGTATCAAGATTCCAGACATTATGGAACTAGTTTGGATGAATTCCGAGACTGTTCAAATTTGGACCTTATTTTGAATTTCAAATCGATTTGAAATCAAAGGTGAGTGTTTTGACACACTCACAACTACTAAATTGTCTTATGTTAGTTAAATTGATTTTATGATGTGATTAGAAGTTGATTTATTGCTGTTTGATATATTTAATTTATCATGCCAGTTAAATCTGAATTTTATTGAATTAAATCACCAATTAACTTAATATTAAATTTAAGTTGCCAGTTAAATACATGTTAATGATAATCAATTAATTATTGTTATTTATTTATTTATTTGAGTGAAGATTGTGATGGATGTTTAATTTTTGATATTGGATGATTGGATGTTATATTTATATATTATTATCACACTGCAAGTTCCCTTAGTTATTGTTAGTAAATCACTATAGGTTGAAATGATACACACCCGAACGATCTTATAGATTAGGGAGAAACCGTTATGGGTTGGAATGATAGACTCGAGCGATTTCATGGATTTGAAGTTAAATATGAGATTGCAGGTTGAAATGATATATACCCGTAGATTTTAAAATTATTATGGATTGAAATGATAAACATCCTATTACTTGACCATAGGGTAGAAAATTATATACGGACACCAGATTGGTTAAATTTAAATGAATTTAAATCATTAAAATTTGAATTCAATTAAATGATATTTTGAAATAAATTGGATATATATATATACTGAACTATTTTCGAAAATCCAAGCTTTAAATGTTGAAATTGGAATTGGTCGTAATAAATTGTTTAAAGGATTTAAATTGAAATTTCGAAGTTGAATTGTCAGATATAAATGAATTTTATCGAAATTGAGTTATTGAAAATGTTTGAATATAACTTTGAAATCCATTTAATTTGAAGTGGTTTAAACTGATAATTCAAACATGGATTTGAAATCGATATTGATTAAATGGTTTTAATTGAGAATCTAAATTGAAAGACCAATTTTTAGTTAGTTGATTTGAAAGCTGGACAAGATCCAGATGTGTTGAAATGAAAGAAATGGCTTAATTTTAATATTAATTTCAAATTAATTATTTTAGTATAAACTATTGAATTATTTTAAACTATTTTAACCTATTTTAAACTATTATACTATTTTAATCTATGTAAACTATTTCAATCTATTTTAATCTCTTTTAAACTATTTAAGCTATATTAAAATATTTTAATCTATTTTAAATTATTTAAACTATATTAAACTATTTTAATCTATATTTAAACCATTTAAACTATTTTAAACTATTTTTAAACTATTTCAATCTATTTTAAAATATTAAAAACCATTTAAACTATATTTAAAGTATTTTAACCATTTAAAAGCTATTTTTACTATTTTTAAAACTATTTTAAACTACCTAAACTAATTCTAAGTTTCAGACTATGTAAAGTGGAAATGTATATATTTAAATCCTTGATTTGAAAGCGAAATGGTTAAATGGATGTTATAACTTACGTTGGAACTTGAAATGATATGACGATTTTGAAATGAGGATTTAGCCTATTTCGTCGATATGATTTCGAAAATGAGTATGATTTTGAAAGTGATATGGTTTGAATTGAATATGTTATTTTGATATCAATTATAAAACGGTTTTGGAAATTTAAAAGAACCATCCGGTGTGAAATAAGCGTTTGGTTGTTAAAGAGACCGAGATCAGATATTGTCATACCCTCTGCCAATACCGAAAACCACTTTAACAACTGTGTACGTGGTGGAGATTCCAGAATGAAGTAGGATGGTTTGGCGAACGATTCTGTATGAGGTATTTACATAGCCCCGACTCCCGTGAGTCAGCTTGATGTGGCTAAAACAGGAGTTATACCGAGCCAAGTGAAGTCGCTCCTCCTATCGGGCACATTTCTTCGATACTATATTATGACTTTGTGATTGATTTGGTGGCCACCCTTCGATTTTGATTATGGGAGTGTGTTTCGAGGTGGGCGGTAGTAGCTGCTACGCATTACCACCAGTCCGGGAGTGCAAAAGGTAGAATCCTACCATGCCATTGCCTCGCGTGCCTTGTCATATGCCTTATTGCGCCCATTACAAGTTTGGTTTGTACCATACCTATGGAGTGCTCCCTGAGTATCCCATCAGTTTGGTGGGGCTTACAATATCTGTATAGACTACGGGAATATATAAAATGTGTTAAGGGGGATATGGGTAACGCCTTAATGCTATTTTAATACTTTACTTTACTATAGACACTATTATAATAGCTTATTGTACTATGTATGTAGATAGTTTAACGGTTCCTTAGGAGATGAAAATCCTGAATATCTCTTAAGTTATTGCACTCACGTTGACACTGGATTGGAGATGTCAAACCCCGTAAACATCTCTGAAGCCGTCACACTCATATTTATTTACTGTTGATTTAACTTACATAAGATCTTTTAGTTCTGACTCGAGTGTTTTGTCTTTTCATTACGCTCGGGTCAGTCTGAGCTTTTCAGTGTATTGAAGACTTTATTTCTGGAGGATGAAGACAAAGATTTTGTACTATTATTATTTAATTTATATATTCCACCGCATCATGTTGTTCCGTTGCATTATTTATTTTTTCTTGCTGTATGTACTCTGATTTTGTATTGTAAAAGTGTAATTAAACGTTATTTGTAAAACAACTTCATGAACTGTTTATTTGATTATTATATTTTGTCATTCTGCTGTGAGATTCTGTGTTTTTTTTTCTTTCTTTCTCTGTTTTTCTTATCTACCCCATAACAATCCTCCCTTTTGAATGGTTTGGGTCTGACATGTATGGTTTATTATCGGTTTAAACCGTCCAAAAATGTGGGTCGTTACAGTATAATTTATAAATGTGGTTATAAATAAAAAGGATTTTAGCCGAGAATTTGAGAACTGAAAGCCCGGTGTTTTTGAAATTTGTTTTTCAAAGCTTTGAAGGATAATAAAAATAGTATTATTTGAAAGAATTTATGAATGGAAATAATTTTAAAGGATTTTGAAAGAGATAGAAAGCACTAAACTCACTTCGATCGCTAAAAAATAATTTTGATGATGACTGTAGCATCATCGATGTTCATTTTTTAGTTTCTAAGTGAGGAATTGCTACTATGGTAGTTTGGCTTCATAATTGTTTGGTAAAACAAGTTTCAATTTAAATTCAGAAGTATGATTTGATATACAAAAAGAGATATGTATATTATTATTATTTCAAAATGTTTTGAAATAAAACTCAGGTGTTTAAATTCTAATATTTACGATTAAGTTATTATATAGATGCATTTGCCCTATGCATTAGGTAATTTAGTTTTGCATCTTGTTTTGATGTGTTGTTTGGTAGTTTTTCATTTACTGAAATAAAATGGAATTTTCGACGATTTTGAATAGGCGAAACTTCCGAGTTAGTTGAGAACTTGAAGCTAGGTTTTGTTAGGAAATATAAAGGTTGAGTTTTCATAATTATATTAAATAGTGGGGATAGTAAGTTAAAAAAACGTTTAAATCTGCTGAACATTCTGGTTAAGTAAAACAATTCTGAAATTTGTATATATACTTTTAGGAGGTGGAAGAGTGTTATACAAATATAAACTTAAGTTCATGTGTTATGGAATGGTTTTAAATAAAGGTATGTCTTTATGAAATGTTTATAAAACTTAAGTGATGAAATATTTGTACGCTTAAGTAATGTTATATGAAATGGTTCATAAATGAATTTAGTGTGAAATGAAATCCTATTTAATGAAATTAAATATGATTTAAATTAAAAAGGAAATTCGTGTAATCAAGAAACCAATTGGAAGAAATATGTAAGTTGTATGTAGATCTTTTTATTCGTACAACTATTTTGATCCAGGTTCGAGGACACGATTTCGAAGTGAATTACACCGATCTGAGTTAGGATTTTTTAGTCAATTCTTGACGGCGAACACTTGATATGAGTTTTTGATTTAGAAGTTTTCTATCATAGTATATGGCTATGTAAGGAGAATGGCGGTTTTTAATCAAGGAATGAGATCAGAGTTTGCACTAGAGAATCGAGTGAGCGGTACTAGTTCAGAAGTGATATTTGCGTGATCGAGTGAGTGGTCGAATTTGGTATTGGGCATGGATGACATATGTACATCGTACGGACTTTGATATAAATTTTTGCTGCCTACATTAGAAATGTAAGTGACAGATTTGATTTGACATGTTGGTTGAAATGATTGTTGTAATGACCCAAAATTTCACCATATTAATTTTCGAATATTTAATTAATTTTAAATTTTCAAATAAGAGGTTTTATAATAAAAATAAAAATAATTTTAGATAATAAATATTGAAAACGAAATAGTTTTAAATTTTAGTTTACAAAAATATTTAGTTCGATGAAAAACAGAAAATGTGACCGGAAACCGTTTTCCGAATTTTCGACGTTTTATTGTATAAAGTTGTTTGAAATGTTGTAATCAAAATAGCATAAGTATATACATATTCATTTAGAAATAAACTAGGATAAGTAGAGTGCTTTTTCTTTGAATAATTCAGAGGGAAACATTTTAGTTAGTTTTGTGGTAATCTGAATAATCTTCTAAGTGATGATCGGATGTTGCTTAGACGAATGTTGTAAAGTACTTAGTAAATTATTCTCTTTATCATTGTGCGATCGAAATGAATTCAGATCCGAATGAACCCAAAGTGAGTTGTAATAAACAAGTTGTTTGAAGTTATTTTATAAAGAAAAAGTAAGGAGTATACTTTTAGAGACGGGTTTTGAAACTAAAAACCGAGTATTCAATTTTTAAGTTTCCTAAAAGGGAATTGATTTCCAAAATAAAAAGTATTATTGATAAGAGATTGTTTTAATAAATGAATTTTACCCTTAAACAATATACGAGATAATTTAACACCGATTTAAATGGGTTAGATTGGATATGAAGGTTTTGATAACGTTGTTTTATCAAAGCCATAGATATCATTTAAGTATCAAAGCAGTGTAAACTAATTGGTGTCATTGGATCAGTCCAAAAACATGATTCATTATAACACCTTAATGTGAAAAGATAGGAAGGTTTTAATAGACATCGTTTTATTAAAACCATAGCTTTGTTTAAAACATAGAAGTAGTATAAACTATTTGTTATTTTGAGTCAACCCATAAACATTGTCCATCTTAACACTCTAAGTTAATGAGGTCGAAAGGTTGACTCGGTTTTAAAAGACCCAATTTGATTTGATCTTCACCTAAATCGAGAAAAGAAAAATAATTTTTTTGTTTTGTATATACTCTTAGGATTCAGAAGGGTATTATACAAGTAAATAAAGTGGAATAAGTTTTTATTTGGTGTTTTATAAAGAAAGGGCTTTATAAAATATTTTTAAACTTAGATGAAAATTTATGAAACAATTCATAAACAATTTTGGTATTGAATAAAATATTAAATGCAAATTTATGTAATTTAGAAAGATTGGTGTAGTCAAGCAATCAATAATTTTAGAGTATAAATTTCAATTTTGTCCGAGTAAGTTTGGATAATCTTCTAAGCAATAACCAAAGGCTAATGAGCAAAGAATGGTACGCTTAGATAATTATCTATATTTTGGGTAACCAAGAAAGTTTTGAACGTAAATTAGGAGTTTGTTGTTAATCTTTTGACATTTTAAATACTGTTGATTGTTTGATTTTTTTTCCTTATAGAATTTGAATGACTGATAGTGTTAGTGTATTCCTTTAAGGAATTTGGTTGATTTGATTTAATTGAATTTGATTGATTGATTGTGTGGTCTAATGCACCATAGTTTATAAAGTTAAAAAAATGTATAAACCAAGGTTTTTGAATTTTTTTTTTAGGATTTAAATCTCGGTGCTTTTGAAAATGTGATTTTGGAAATTCTTTTGGGAAAGAAATAATGATTGTTCACTCTAGTTGTTGTATTTGAGGAACCGGAATACCACTGGATGCTCCATGTTGCTTTGATTCTAGAGTTTTATATGTTTTGCTAGAAGGACTCCCTCCTAGTTATTTTTGATTTGGATTTAATACATTTTTTGAACAAATTTGAAAATAATTTTTTGATTATAACAGCCCGGGCATTTAGTTCTAAATTTACCTTTTGATATGATTGGATGCGTAGTATTTTATTTCAGGGTACTCTCTGAATTTGGTTGCATATAGATTTATATCATACTAGTTTTTTCTAGATAAGTTACATCTGATTAATATGTTAGGTATTTCTAGGATAGTTTGTTTTCTGGGATAGGATTGTGGTAAATTTCGGGGACGAAATTATTTTAAGGGGGGAAGAGTGTAATGACCCAAAATTTCACCATATTAATTTCCGAATATTTAATTAATTTTAAATTTTCAAATAATAGGTTTTATTATTAAAATAAAAACAATTTTAGATAATAAATATTGAAAACAAAATAGTTTGAAAGTTTAGTTTACAAAAATATTTAGTTCGATGAAAAATAGAAAATGTGACCGGAAACCGTTTTCCGAATTTTCGACGTTTCATCCTATAAAAGTTGTTTGAAATGTTGTAATCAAAATAGCATAAGTATATACATATTCATTTAGAAAGAAACTAGGATATGTATGTATTCATGTATGCATTAGTTAAGTGTATGTATGTATATATATACTTAAGATAATATAATATAAAATTATATAAAAGCAAACATCACATCTAAAATATAATGTACACATGCATTTAAGTAATGTTGGCTTTGAAAAGAGGGAAGGGGCTGAAGGACATGAGGTTTAGGAGGCTAGGTGAGGTGGCAAGAGAGTAGTGGAGGGTAAAGGACATGGGCATTTAGGTAATTTACACTTTCACTTGCATATAAATACCCCTTTCACTTCTTCAATTTCACCTCTTTTACTTCTGTCATATCTTTCTCAAAACTTAATCAAATGGAGCATTTCTTTTTTTCAAACCGTAGCAAGCTATAACTTTTATTTGTACCACTTCTTCTAATTTTGAGGTTAACCATGTCTAAAGCTCATTTCTTCACAGAGCATTTTCGGACCCAGAATTTCAACTCCGAAAATGGTCCTTCTTATTTCGACCATATATTCCTCATAAATAACTGAAATTGAGTGTTTCTTTTTTTCAAATTGTAGAGGAAAGAATTTCCTAAAACATTTGTTTTGACCACTTTTCCAAAATCCAAGAATTATGTGTCCAAAAATCAAGGGGAAGTTGACCCATTTTCGAGTAGATTTTGTGATTTTCCAAGCTTACCGAATTCCAAAATGTTTCAAGTTTTCAAAAGATTCGGTGAGTAAAACTCTTAATTTTTTTGGAAAATATTTTACTTTACATTGTGATATATATTGCTTGCTTGGTTTGGATACGATGTGAATTTTTTCTTGTTTGGTTTGGAAATGTATATGTGTGATGGATGCAAACATGTTAAGTAAATGTTAGTTAGCAAACTAGTTAGTAAGTAAAATTTTACCCTAAAAAACCAAAGCTTTAGAAATATATTCATGTTCATATTTATTGCCTATGAATGCTTGTGGTATTTATTTAAACCATTGCTATGTGATGTTTGGTTGTGTAGATAATATTATAAACTTGTTCGCCGAACTGCCCGTATAGCGATAGTCACTACATCGGCACTTTTGAAAAATCACTTCTTATCAAACCATTTGGTTTCATCTTCGTGCTTGGAATTCTTTTACAAGTTAAGAAAGATTTTGATTAATGATGTTTTCAAAAATAATTAATTATTTTATTTAATTAATTATTAAATTAATAAGGATTAAGGTTAACTAATTAACTTATTAATGATGTGTTTTAAATTTAATTAATTACTTAGTTAATGATGTTTTAAATTTAATTAATCATTTTATTTAATGATGTTTAAGTCTAATTAATATTTTGAAAATGATGGATTAAAGTTAATTAATCAATTAATTAATGATGTTTTAAAATTAATTAATCTTTTTAATTAATGACTTTTAAAAGGAAATCAACTTGTTTTAACTTTAATTTATCTTTCCTTAATGATATTATAAATTGATTAATCATTTTAAAATAATGATATTTAATCATTAATTAACTAATTTAATTAATTATATTTAAATATTATTGATTAATTAAATTAATGATGTTTTAATGGTGATTTACCCTTTTTAATTAAAGGTTATTAGAGTTAATTAATCAATTTAATTTATGAAGTTTCAAAGTGAATTTATCAAAGTAACATGGATGTTTTGACTTTGTTATTCATTTAAATAATGATAATTAATCATTCATTAGTTTAATTAATTATATTTTACTAATTAATTGGATTAATAAGGTTTAAAGTGGTTTACCCTTTTTATTATTTAAAGTCATTTGAAGTTCAAAAATCAAATTGTGTGATGAAGTTTAAAGTTAATTAATCAATGTAATAAGGATGTTTTAAGTTATTAAATCCTTTTTAAATTGATGTTTTGAAGTTATTAAACTCTTTTAACAAAGTGTTTTAAAGCTAATACTTGTAATGTGATGCCAAGCATGAATTTGGGTTTTTATTTTTAAAAAATTGATTCGTTTATGGAAATGAATTAATTTCCATAAAATGATTCACTTATATAGAAACGATTTATTTGTATACTTAGCTCTAAACGTCGAAGAAGTAGACTTGTCGCTATTTCAAAAGTTAAGAATAATAGTGAGACATGACTTTAAGGTAACACTACCTTGACTTGTCTGATATTATTGTTAACCAAGAAATAGTATAAGTTGGAATTCGATGAGTGGTGATAAGTATACAAGACTTAATTTCCATATACGATCGTTTTTATATCCTCGTTAGTTGGTTTTCCAACTATCAGTTACCTCAGCCTTCTTTGTATTTTGTCATTCTAAGATGATGTGTTTCTCACTTGAGCTTTGTTATCCTTTGTCGGAAATGACTAAACCCAAAGAGCGAGTGGAAGCCAAGCTATGTGGGGTTGCTCCCATTAGTGTATTTTCACATCCACTCTAGATTGGAATCGGTTTTGCGCATTGAGATGTGAAATACTCGGATTCTCGGTAACCGTTGGCGGGGTCCGGCTTGGACATGTCCAAGAGCCATCGGAGTTCCTAAGTATATTTCTAGAGGTATATTTTCGGTAAGGGGGAGCACCCTCCTAGTCATTGTTGGAAAATTTCATTTTCTTATTTGATTCGACCCTTTGAATCTGTTTTATTTAATTACAACGGGAAGAGTCAACCACTCTTTGCAGTGTTCAATTATTGGTTTTGTCCATTCTATCAAGTTGGATAGTTATCTTGTTTATCCCATTCTATCGATTTTGGACTGTTGTCTTGTTCTATCCATTATATCCAGTTTGGAATTTTATTCAGACTATTTCCATTCTTTCAAGTTTGAATGTTATACTAATTATACCCATCATCTATGTTTGGATTTGTTCCCTATCGTTCATTTCCATTTTTGTTATGTTTGGTTGTTGTTTATGTGGGAGAAAACCTGTTCCACGTTAGCAGCGTAGTCCCACATATTATTGTTTAAATACACCCCATTTGTTTCATAGGTTTACTCATACGAGCCATTTTTGTCTGACCCGAGTTGTTTATTTTCCCTAAACTCTCGGGTACTCAATTATATTTGGGTATTCCGAGAATATCAGGTTTTCTTTGGAGCTCTTTGAAGACGGTGGTCGAGCAAGCGGCTCCTTAGTTATCTAGTTATATATTTCCACTGTGTGACTGTGTAGGTGTATTTTGTATCTTAAAAATGAAAAGTCAGAATGTATAGCTATCAGTCTGTTCGATGTAGTATTTTTTTTATAACTCTGATAACTCTTTATAAGGAGTAACCTTTTGTACTATATCATTTTATGTTATATGTAACCATTCCATTGGGAGGTTTATATATTCTGTCTTGTTCTGTTCTTTATTTTACCCCAAGACAACTTATCTTTTGGGTGCTTGGGCAACGACACACGAATACTGAGGATGTATTAAGTGTCGTTCCCTGGGATCAGAAAGGTGGGTCGTCACAATTGTTATTTATGGTTTGGCATGCTTAGATTCATTTTATATAATGGATGAGTTATAACGACCCTACCATTATACCCGTATTATTAAAGAACATTATAAATAATGTCATCTAATAATAAGGAGAATGCGGCTTGTTAAGGGAGACCAAATGTGAATATATCTTTAAACTAACACTGACACGTCAAATTACCATTTTTACTGAATATCTGGAATCAAAATTTTGACCTGTACAGTCTCAGTCTAAAGCAATAAACACATCGGTTTCTCAAAATCAGAACAATATATCATATGAAATAATAATAACAGACCACAGAATAATAATATACATCATATACAATATATACTATGTGTGATGACCCATCTCCTCGACCCTCAGAAATCGATACTAATACATCCACGGTATTCGCGTGCCGTAAATCCAAGTGTCGGGGAGGCAGATTATCAGGGGTGAATCTCACATCGCATTCAACATTTTAATTATACATAAATGATCAGAGTCAAATACAAATCCAGCAGGATAGTTATAACTGTCTATCCGTACATATGCTGGAAAATATATACTACATAACACAGCGAAAAATTGGTACATATCTACATAAGGTACTTCATCTTCATAGCTCCAAAAGACTTCTCCAAAATGCTCCCTAACATGCTCCAAAATGCTCCTAAGGTATCCTGACTAGTTGGCTGCCCGAAAAATAGGGCACCTAGAGTTTAAAAGGAAAAACAAACTCTGGGTCAGTCATGGGACTGGTGTGAACTCAAAGTACGATGTTTTGAAAACAAAAAAGGTATTTCATATGACCACGCCGCACATAAACATGGAACAGGTTTTTACCTTATGATAACCAAAACTCTTTATTACGTAAAATTTGGGGATATTATTTTTAATGACATTTTTTGAAAACATTTGCAAATAAACTTATTAATCTTAGCCGAAATGGTTACCCATATAGCATTTCGGGGCTATTCATTACGCCAATACAAACAAAACCGCAGGTTCTTATTGGAGAGTGGATTTCCATACAAATGACCAGGTGAAGGGACTACCTTCCGACAGTACATCTCTAGAGGAATGTACCGAGGACCATCACAAAGGATCCTCTACCGACACAAGAACGGCCTATCTCTGTAACTAGATAGTACCGAATATATCATCCCCCGGTTGTTACCGACCTTTATCCGAGAGCTCTCTTCGCATACATCCACATTAATTTACATCCCGAATGTCATAGTGGGAAGAAATATATCTAGAAGGGAATAATCATACCCTAATTGGGAATGACCCACTTAGCCTTGCCGCATCTAACCCTGTTTCTGTTATTTTCGGTTGATGAGGCTCGAGGCAACTATTACCTTTTCACATAGCACATCTTCTTTCACTTTGAGTGCCACATTGCCATTCCACATTCACATGACTGATTTCTACAAACGTATAACTCCTGAGCTCATACGTCTCGGGAAAGGGTGTTAAGCTAAGAGAAGGTGTCTTCTCCGCCACCAAACAGATATACATTTATAAAGATCACTCATTGTGATTTGGAATGCAAGGTCAGACATTCATCCATATAAGTTCGTTCCGAGATTGAACGAAACTGAAGGTACTTTCCTCGGCCATTACTAGGCGAGAAGTCATTGTGGTTCTGAGATTTTTCATAACAAAGAGACCAATGCTAAAATATAGTGAATCGGGAGTTTATCCCCAATTAATCAACAAGTAGTCCCTCGTTATTATTCATCTCAATATCTCCATCTTCAAACATCTTCAATCTTCGAACACGTAAATTGGTTTGAAGTGGTTTTTGGATAGGAATCATCCAAATCCGACATCGGTTCCTTCGAAATCCAATCATCGATAAAAATGATGTAATTAGATGATTGTTTTTCGATTCGTTCATTTTCCTTTACCAAAATATCTTCGAGAGATATATATTTTTAAAATATTCTTTTAGTGAATACGGAATCATTTAAACCTCTTTTTTTGAATATTTCTCAAAATATTTTTAAAGAGTATCTTTTGAGAAAATAGGATTATAGAAAATCACTCTACTTTTATTCAATACCAACTTCCGTATTCAAAAAGTGGTATGAGCAGAATAACGGTGAGATCACCTTTTAAATTCCACGAATAGGACAAGTTCCCTCTTTGAATTTTAATAATGAGTATAAGAAGATTATTTCTATAAAATCCAAGTTGAGTATCCGGGCTTTCCCTTCGATATGTTCCACTCCTCGCCTAAAAGAGAAAACTGAGGCCAGGTAAGTTCAGGGCACTAGTTGCTCCATCCCTAACCTTAGTTACACACCTTGTTTTCGCTTTTAGATCTCACAGGCGAGACAAATGTACTAGTTGTTTCTGCATACTCATTTTCCCATTTTAAATCACTTAACTATTTGTTTAACCATCTTTGAAATAATTTTGAATTGTCCAAATATTTTTTTTAAATACTTTATCATTTACTTAAAAAATTTCACATAAGACTTGGGAAAGAATTTTTTAGTTCCAAGTTTTATTTCAAAAGTTATTGAAAAGCGTTGCGAAAAAGTGTTGCAAAAAGTGCTTTAAAAGCTATATTCTTCAAAACGACTTTTATATCATTTAGAAAACAATTTTTTCAACTTAAATCACTTTTAAAAGATTTTAAGAATTTATTTCATATATTTTAAAACGATTATTCTATCCATTTCCAACTTTGGTCATTTAGTGCAAAAATTGGATTTTTCTTGAAAATTGATTTTTTCCATATTTCAAAATATATAAGATGAAATCTTGATTTTCTTATTTCATTTGAAAGATATGGATATAAGGATTCAGAAAATTCTTACTTCGAAGAATTTCTAACTATATTCTACTTCGTATGTTCATTTGAACTTTTGACGCGAAAACACGAACTACCGTTATGTGAAGCGTCAAATTTTAGGCGTATTTTGAGATTCATATCCAAACTTTGTCGAGACAAGTTTAAACACTTAGGAATCATTTCTAAAGCATATTAAAACAATTTTTTCAAAGGTATAAATGATTCCATATCCCGTTTCATTTTATTTTGGAAAGTGATTTCCATGTGATTATATGTCGTTAAATCCGTGACTTGTTTCAACATATATATTCAATATACAACCAATAAACATCCAAAACAATGTTTATAACCATTTTAATATATCCTAACTTTATTATATGAACTTTCATATCAATTTAACAATTTTTTCATTACAAGGTCACATGATTATCATTTACGTACATATTTGCTAACTAACTTTTGCAAATGACTTAAAGGTGGTTGCTTTCTTTTTCAAACACTTATCAAACATCATTATTAACATTCAAACAATATTTATAACATGCAAAACATCATATAAACATTTCCTATTTAACAATTTAGACTTTTCACCTTAGTCGCAAATGAACTAACTTTAAAGTGATTATAACTTTTCTAACTTCAATCGGGTGCTCACGAATGCTTGTTTTAAAGCTTCTAGGTGGCTTGACTTGACTTATGGAGGGGGAACATGCTCAAAGTCGTGAGTTTTAGGGAAGGTTTGGGCTCAGCTTGATGGTGAAGGAGTGGGTCGTGGGTTGTGAAGGAAGTAGGAGAAGTTTTGGTGAATATTTAAGGTGATTTGATGATTACTTTCTTTAGTATATTTTTGGAATAAATTTTGGCATTATTTTATTAAGGTTGGAAGCCATTAAAAGAGTGAGAAGAAGCTTGAAATTTTGAGAAAAAGAAGTGTGGAAGGAAGTTAGAAAGTGGGTGTGTATTTATAGAAAATACTTTGGATTAAAATATTCTATTTGCAAAAGACCAAAATACCCTTTACTTACTTTTAAAGTAACCTTACTTTTCAATACTTAACATCACATTTCAAATCTTTACTTTGCGTCCTTATCACTTAAGGAGTAAGAAAACTTAAAGTAATAATGATGTTTCTTTTGATTTGACATGTTTTGTTTTTATTAGTTTACTTTTCCTAATTATATTCCAGAATTTCCTAATTGTGTTTTAATAAAAGTAAACCTAATTAGCAACTTAATTAATACTTACTACTTTTATATAAGTGTACATGAATATTAAAATAAAGGTGCAACAACGTTGTGACAACTTTAAATCGACAAAACGTTGATTTTTGACAAAATGTCCTACCGTCATATTTTGACGTTTTAGTTAAACTATTTATTTATGTAAACCAAATTTAAAAATAAATTTGTAAAATGTTATTTAAAAATATAAACACTCATAAATAAATTAAAATAATTTATTAAACCATTTAAACTTACTTTTCTGAAATCGGTATTTTTTCGCTTTTGTCGATATAAGCAAATGTTACTATTTTTATGTATATTTCTATTTCCAAATCCTATCTAATATTATTTAAATCCTAAAACCTTTTATATTTTATATTTAAAATCACTTTAAATGTTATATTTTTAGGTGGTCAAATTCTAGGTCGTTACACTATGAGTCTACAAAATATACAACTAGGCTCACATAATACACATCCAAAATAAGTCACTATCTCAAATAATACATCCCATAATATAACATGTAAATATC
Source organism: Allium fistulosum (assembly GCA_030737815.1). Classification (NCBI taxonomy): domain Eukaryota; kingdom Viridiplantae; phylum Streptophyta; class Magnoliopsida; order Asparagales; family Amaryllidaceae; genus Allium; species Allium fistulosum. The sequence continues at coordinate 96,643,699 of CM060905.1, forward strand.
TTACAAAAGATAAATTGAAATGTTAAAATGTCTATCATCTGCTAACACACCTACCCAAAAGCCTGAAGCTCTTGAAACTTGAAAAGTCTCGGCCTAACCCGAGTATTATAAAATAAACGGGTCAGACTATCTCTAAATATTCAAAAGGGTGAGAACATGATATAACACTAAGATATATATATATATAACATTATATTAAACACAGAGGTCATATATATAAACGAATCATTGAAATAGTCTAACTCAGAATCCATCACAAGACACAAAAATATTTAATCCACAACACATAGAATAATTAAATCACGAACACAGAATAGTCACGGAGTCTAATTTCCAAAATCCAAGATAATCTTAATTCATACCAATCATATTGATCGTCTATAACCATCACAATGATTGTACTCATACCGTAGCAAACAAACAAACAATTATAGTATCATCCATACCGATCTAATACCAAAGATCATCAATACTGTGAAATAGAATCACAACCGGTCCCAAGATCGTCCATACCGATCAAGATGATCGTAGCAACCATGACTCGAATTCTCTAGGTTATTCATTATTATTATATATCTACCTATATGTATTTATAACTCATACAGATAAACATGATCGTAAAGATACCATGAGTATACATTTTAAGGATCTATCGGCCCCCAGCCGAATACCAAAAGGAAATATACTCTAAAGTGCTAAATGCTATCACTTTCAGTAATCACTAGAACTGAACCAAAACGTCCCATACCGCTTGGTGAAATTCAAGTATTTACTAGAAGCTAGTGAATCTCACTCGTTACAGATACCGTCGAAAAACCTGAACTACGTTCTCTTAAGGATCTATCGGCCTCCTGCCGAACAAAAAAAGAGAATACAACCCTAAAGTGTCAAATACAACCTAAAAGCAATTACAAAAATTTAACCAAATCATCCTATACTACCTGGTTAAATTCAAGTATTCGCTAATGGGCTATTAAGTACCACTCAAACAATCTATTCAATGAATTGTACAATATTCGATGAAGCGTTACTCGAGACCATTTAAACCAATCGGTAAAACTAAGTCAATTATTAGCACTCTCCATTTTATAGAAGTAAAACACTCAAATATTTATCTTATAAGAGTTTATAGTCTAGAATACACTATATAATTTTCCATAAATTCATTAATTATTTAACTCTATATAGATATCCACTATTTGATAAAAATATTCCATGAAACCGAATTATTCTACAATTGCACTTATATATGTCCATAATTGTCTTAAAATCGCATACAGGATATTTAGTTACCAAACCATGTTCCAAAACTCATATGTATAAGTCCATTTATTTTATAAATCCATACTTATTACTCTTCCAAACCCCTTTTGATATATATATACCTATGTATGTATGTATCCATATTATTTAGAAATAAATTAAGTTTATATTTCCAAATCCATATAGGTATTTAAATATTTATTTAGAAACAACTTAGTTTTATATTCCTAAATATCCAAATTTCATAATCCATAACCCTTTCTACCAAAATAATTAATACAGGTGTATATATATTCTCTTTATAAAATTATTTATAAAAAAAGTTTGATTGATATAGAAATTTAGTTTGAAATCTCTATATTATAGCAAACTATCTTTTTGCAAATGGTTTTATTTGAACTATATTTATATTAACTAGATTTACAAATAAACAGTTTCAAAATCATTGAAACAAGCATCACCAAATCGGAGGAACAAAACTCAGGAAATTAGAAGTAAAACACTCGAAACAATTCATCAAACAACAAGGGAATGAACTTGCATTGAATTACCACATCGATGGATCAAACGGCGCCTGAAACTCATGTTTCGGGTGCTTTACCGGTGACCGGTTATCTTCGTCCAGTCCACCGGTGGGACGTCTGGAACGTGAGTTCCAAAATTCGTTTTCTCACCGATGGCCACTATAGTTTCTAGTACAATTTCCTCGCCTTTTTGACATCCTATACTTGATATTTAAGAACTGAAGCACACATGCAAGCCTAGAGTAAGTGATCAAAACAAGCTAAGCATAGGAAAGAGGTTGAAATTGATTTACTGTAAATAGTTTTAACATGGGATGATTTGCAACTACATAAAACCAAAATCAACATCACAATTCACTATAAAATCACAAGCATGCTATAAGAGTTTAGAGATAGGTTGTATGAGTGATTAACTCACCTTATTCACCAATTAGATTTGCAAACCACTTCCATTTCCAACAAACCATAGAATTAATTTACATACAAACCAAAAGGCAAATAAATCAAACATAATAAACTGAAAGTGGAACTAGTCTATAAGATAAACTAGGGCTAAGAATACTTACTTTAATTTTCCTTGATTTTCTAGCAATTTCCTTCTATTTTAATTTGTTGATTTAGCTTCTAGGTTTGAAAGAAATAACTTAGTTTCTTTAGTTTTTTATAGTTAGGAAATTAAACGTACAGAACATTGAAGGGAGGAGTTATCTCATGTCAAACTTGTAAATGGGCTTAGACCCAATAACAACTAATTTAATTCCTTATTTAAATTAAAAGAACTATTTTCTTTTACTTACTGAAATAAAGCCCAACTTCATGTTTTAATTAATTACAATGGCCTCATGAATCAAGCCTAAAGATAACATAACTTTTTTAATGTATTTGAAACATTAACAACTTATATAAGAAGCCTATAATTCCCAAACTCTCTTTTATTTGAAATAAAAGTTCAAGTCAACTAATTATCTTCTTATTAAATTCTAATTCCTATTATCATTAAACAAAAGTCTAAAATTCTAATTCCTCGATTTTATTTTTTTTAGAATTGTAAAAGTTTTAGAGAGAAGTTCAGAAATAGATTTGAATTTTATTCATTGTGTATCTCATGATAATCAGCGAAGTACAATACTTATAGGCACGATTCCTATTTTAGGAAAGTGCAGCAAAGCAAGAGAAAGCAGATCATGGGCTTTAACAAACATACATAGCCCAATAGAAATAATGAATAAACGAAATACAGTTTTAACTAAAACAAATTACATTTTAACTAAGGCAGATTTATTCTTTACACTCCTCCTCAAGTGGAGCATATGGATTCATCATGCTCAACTTGTCACACAATATCTTCATCCGAGTTCCATCTAGAGCTTTAGTTAAAATATCTGCAACTTGATCACCAGTCCTAACAAACCTTGTTTGTACCAATCCTTGTTGAATTTTTTCACGAACAAAATGACAGTCAACTTTAATGTGTTTGGTTCTTTCGTGAAATACGGGATTGGAAGCAATATATAGAGCTGCTTGATTATCACAGTTCAACAAAGTTGGCTTCTCAACTTTTATACCAATCTCTGTCATAAGATGAACAAGCCACATTACTTCACAAACTCCTTTAGCCATGGATCTATACTCGAATTCAGCACTAGACCTTGCAACTATGCTTTGTTTTTTACTCTTCCAAGACACAAGATTACCACCAACATAAACACAAAAACCAAAAGTAGACTTTCTATCAAGCTTAGACCCTGCCCAGTCAACATCAGAGAAGCATTCTATTGTAGCATGTTGATGATTAGTATATAATATGCCAAGACCTGCAGTGCCTTTAAGATAACCTAGAATATGTTCTAAAGCTCTCCAATGATGAACACAAGGAGAGGACATGTACTGACTTACCAAACTTACAGAATAGGACAGGTCTGGTCTTGTGACAGTTAGGTAGTTTAACTTACCAACAAGTCTCCTATATCTTTCTGGATCTTTGAAAAGTTCTCCACTGTTAGCTAGATCATTATTTGGTATTATTGGAGTAGTGCTTGGTTTAATACCAAGTTTCCCAGTTTCTGTCAAGAGATCAAGAGCATACTTTCTTTGGGATAAAAATATACCTTTTGTACTTCTAATAACTTCAACTCCAGGAAAGTACTTTAGATGACCTAAGTCCTTGGTATGGAATTGTGTATGGATGAAATTTTTTAAAGATTGAATTCCTTTGATATCTTCTCCAATAACAACAATGTCATCCACATAAACAACAAGCAGAATAATTCCAGCACCTGAATTTTTATAAAACACAGAATGGTCAAATTTGCTTTTATGTATACCAAATGATTCCAAAGCCTGACTGAATTTTCCAAACCATGCTCGAGGAGATTGCTTAAGACCATACAATGTTTTTCTTAACTTACATACCATCTTTTCCTCCCCCTGAGCAATGAATCCAGGTGGTTGAGCCATGTAAATTTCTTCTTGAAGATCACCATGTAAGAAGGCATTCTTGATATCTAGTTGATGTAATTCCCAGTTGTGTGTCGCAGCAAGAGAGATGAATAGTCTAATGGAAGTTAGTTTGGCTACTGGACTGAAGGTTTCCAAATAATCTACACCATAAACTTGTGCATAACCCTTTTACACCAACCTTGCTTTGAACCTAGCAATTGATCCATCAGGGTTAACTTTTACAGAGAACACCCATCTACACCCAATTGGTTTCTTATCCTTTGGTAATGGAACCAGATCCCATGTTTTGTTAAGATCTAGTGCATTTAATTCTTCTATCATAGCTTCATGCCATTTGGGTTGTGAGATAGCTTCTTTGACAGTTTTGGGTGTAGAAATTGCATCAAGAGTTTTGATGAATAGACAAGTGTTGGGTGATAAATGGTTATAAGAGACATAAGAAGCTATGGGATAAGTACACTGACGTTTTCCTTTCCTTAGGGCAATAGGTAGATCAATCTCTGGATTAAATTGAGGTATAGGTTCATGGATTGGGGTAGGAATTATATTATTATCCATAGGTTCTTGCAAGTTTTCAGTATTGTCAGTATCTTGTGTGTGAGTAGAATATATAAGGAAGCTTGGATCATCATCTGCCATTGGTTCACTTTGGTTTAGCATAGGTTGATAATAGGGTATATCCTCATGAAAGGTCACATCACTAGACACCACATATTTATCCAGACTTGGACAATAACATCTATATCCCTTTTGTAATCTTGAATAACCCACAAACACACATTTTATGGACTTTGGGTCAAGTTTAGACACTTGAGGCCGTACATCTCTAGCAAAACAAACACATCCAAAGATTCTCGGCTCAACAAGATAGATGTGTTTATCTGGAAACAAAACTTTATAGGGAATTTCACCATTTAAAACACTAGATGGCATTCTATTTATTAAGAAGCACGCAGTAGCAATAGCATCTGCCCAAAAGAATTTTGGCATGTTCATTTGAAATAGCAGTGCTCTAGTGGTCTCTAAAAGATGTATATTCTTTCTCTCTGCAACTCCATTTTGGTGTGCAGTGTCTACACAAGATGATTCATGTAGCATACCATTGTTATTCATAAACTCATGATATATTCCAGAAGTGTATCCTTTGGCATTATCACTCCTTAATACTTTGATATTAGTATTAAACTAAGTTTTTATTTCATTACAAAAGGTACATAAAATAGAATATAGCTCAGCCCTACTTTTCATAAGAAATAACCAAGTTATTCTAGTGTAATCATCTACAAAAGTTACAAAATATTTGAATCCAGGTTTAGAAATAATAGGAGATGGACCCCAGATGTCTGAATGAACCAGATCAAATGCAGCCTTTGCTCTTTTATTGATCCTTGGACTTGAACTTAACCGGTGATGTTTTGCAAAATGGCAAGAGTCACAATTAATATGTCTAATAGAGTTGAACTGAGGGTACAAAATTTTTATATTTGATAGAGATGGATGTCCTAACTGATAGTGAGTTTTGAGAGCTTGAGTGATGCTTGTACATGCAATAGAGGTTGAGTCATCAAACATGTAAATACCACCTAGCTCTTGCCCTTTACCAATAATTTTCTTGGCCACTAGGTCCTGAAACACACAGTGATTAGGATAGAAAGTGATGCAACAATTAAGTTCCTTTGTTATTTGACTAACAGAGAGAAGATTAAAAGCAAGCTTAGGTGTGTGTAGAACAGATTTTAAGGTAATAGAAGGATTTAGAGTTATGGATCCAGATCCATGAATAGATGAAAGAGAACCATCAGCCAGGGTTATATTTTGAATTTATTTTTACCCTGAAAATTTGATAAAAATAATGGATTACCAGTCATATGATCGGTAGCACCAGAGTCTATAATCCATTTGTTAGTTTTAGCCACAATAGATATAGTAGGGTTTTGATATTCTGTAGACTCCTTCAAGCTATTCTGGTACTCGGCATACTTGTTGTATTCTTCAGAAGAAATTAAAACATGCTTATTATCACTAGCTTTTGCAATAGTTGCTGTCTGTGAAGTATTTTTATTGCTTGTTTGTCCATTGTTTTGCTTTTGCCTTTCCTGTAGTTTCCAACACTGTTGATACTTATGCCCTTTCCTCTTACAAAAAGTGCAGAAATTTGGATTTATTGATCTATTGTCAGGTTGTGTGCCACCTCTTCCATATCCAGTTTGATTTGGTCTCAACTGTGCATTATTTTGTGCATATCTGTTCTGTGCACTTGAGTTGGTTTGGGTAAAAAGAGCACTAGAATTTGGTGCAACATTAGTTTGTGCATTACTTGAACTTTCTGCTCTTAGAATTCGACTGAATACTTCTTGTAGTGAAGTCACATCGGATCTAGATAATACTTGTGAATTTGCAGATTCAAACTCACTTGGCAATCCTCCTAAGAAACTCATGATTTCCATATGTTCTCTCTGTTGCTGTTGGATCTTGATATCTGAACTCATAGGTAAAAGTAGATTAAACTCCTCATAAGTTCTTTTAAATTTGATGAAATAATTCATAAGAGAGAGATCTTGTTTTTCCGATCTATAAAAAGATTTGCACACATCGTACATCTTGCTGAGATTTCCTTTTCCAGAGTAAAGAAATTCAAGATAATCCATTAGTTCTTTCATAAATCCATAGTGATTAACAAGACTAATAACACTATTATCAATTGTATTTCGAATCTGGAGAAATAGGCGAGCATCATCTCGTAGCCAGATTTGATCCTTTGTCTCGATCGAATCCTCCTTAGGTGGATCTTCCTTAAGGTGATTCTCCTTGTCAATACTTTGCAAATACAACCTAATTGTTTTACTCCAATCTAGATAATTCTCATCACTCAATTTATAATCTGTAATTTTCGACATTACAGGCATTACATCCAAGATTGCTTTGTTTTCCGCCATAACCCTAATTAAGAAATTGGATTAGGAGAAGAAGGATTTTTAAAAAGGATCTTTATGCTCTGATACCATGTAAAAGTTTTAGAGAGAAGTTCGGAAATAGATTTGAATTTTATTCATTGTGTATCTCATGATAATCAGCGAAGTACAATACTTATAGGCACGATTCCTATTTCAGGAAAGTGCAGCAAAGCAAGAGAAAGCAGATCATGGGCTTTAACAAACATACATAGCCCAACAGAAATAATGAATAAACGAAATACAGTTTTAACTAAAACAGATTACATTTTAACTAAGGCAGATTCATTCTTTACAAGAATTAATCATTCCAAAACAAATTATATAAGACTATAAATTTCAAACTAATGATTTAAATTCTACAAATTAAATCATTATTTATTTTATTTTACTAACTCAAAAATCCAGGTTATTACGTGAGTCGTTATATTATTTCATTGTCATGTTAAACTCTATTTTGGGTTATATAAATGAGTTTCAGGTACATGGAAGCAAAGGCTAGCTTGCTGCTTTTGGTTTCATGAGTACAGTTTGTTGCCCGACAAATAGGTACGTAGTAGATTTAGAGTTGAGATTTGATTGGTGATTTTATGCCCCTGATATGGGAGGCCACTTTTGGGCTTTGTTTTCTTTTATTGGTTTGGGCCATTTGTGGCAAGTTGCAGTTTTTCGATCTAGCCGTGCAAAGGAGATGCTGCCGAAATTTTCTAAAAACTTAGGCATAAGTTGATAAATGTTAGCACAAGGGTTTTTGGATATGACTGATAGTCGTAAGAATCTGTGGCAGAGATTATTGGGAATAGCCTGAGTGACTTAGGAATTTTAGTGACAATATGGAAAGTTGTCAGATGCAGTTGTTGTTATTTATTCATTTCTAGTGTTTATATCTCGATTCGGGTGAAAGCGCCTTGTTGGCTAACATATGCATGTGTAGGTAGGACAGTGTCCAGGATAGATTAGTGTGGAGTTTGTTGTTTTAAGCATAGATTGAAGATGATTTTTATATATCATCAAATATACTAGGGTGTTAGGGTTTGTTGCTTAGTCCTTTAGGATTTCGGGGACAAAATCTTTTATGGGGTAGAGCATGAGAACATGTATTTTTAGGTTGCTCTGAATATTTAAATTTTGGATATTTAAATATTTAATTGATTTATTTTATCGATGTGCTGAAAACTCGATTTTCGCAGATGAATTTTTTAGGACTGAAGATTATTTCCATTGGGTCTGGATAGTCCGAGTGAGCCAGAATGAGTAAAGCATCTATATGTTCCGGCTATATGGTTCTAAGTTAGGAGGTCGAGTAAATCAAGCGACTCGAAAAGTTAACTTTTGTATATGTTGGAATTAGATCCTGGAAATAGTTCCATTAAATTCAAATTGAGAGTATTTGGCTAGAAACGCTAGTGATCACGCCTCGATTGGAGTTCGTGAATTTGGGCATGAATAGTGTCAGTTAAATTATCTATATAAGGATTCCTTCTCTCTTCATTTTCCAAATCAGATCCATATAAAACCCTAGCCGTCGAAATCAAATTACTTCATCTAACGGCTATAGTTCACCACGGCTACGAGAGGCTGTTTCAGGTAAAAGTTCCAACTAGGAAATTGTTCAGCTAGGGGAGGCGAGGTGATTGGACGGTGGGATTCTCATAGTTCGACGTGTGGTGGTTGAAAGTCGTGTTCAACGGCAGCGTGTTTATTGGCCCAGATCTTAAGCTACGGGAAGTGTTAGGTGATGGGGTCGATGGCAGTAGGTTTGCTGTGGTCTGGGGAGCTCGTACGTGGTATGCGGCGGCGGTTGGTCACCTCAAGTGATGGTGGCAGGGGAGAAATAGAACGGTGAGGGATTTGTAGTGGAGTTGACTTGGTTTGTTTCGAACATGATTAGGGCTAGCTAATTGGGTAATTAGGGATTAATGATGTAATTAATAAATTAATTATATATTTAATTCGTAAATCTCATGAAACTCGTATCTATTTCATACGAGGTCAGGTTCAGAGGCAGTCTGTCAAGTTGGACTCTTATCGATGATAGCAACATTGTGGAATTGGATTCATGAAAATTGGAGCTTGTAGAATTTCAAGCTAAAATCGAATGCTGTTCGATTTTAGCAGGAACCTGAACACTTCGGTGATAACTAAAATTTCGGTGAGTTAAACTCTCCTTTTTAGTTAATCAGTATGTTATATAGTAGATAAAAATTATTGATTGTATGCTTGGATGTTTTATTTGTTTGATTGTTGGGTTTGGATAAATTATTAGTTTTGAAAATGGATAATGTATGAAGTGATAAAATAACATTGATTTAATATAATTACATTGTTTAAATAATAACATAGTTAATTTAAGTATACTTCTTTGGTGTTATCTATTTGGCCAAATAAACACCGTCTAATAATAAACGGAAGAGTTTATTTTGAATGACATTTGTTTAACGGAATAAATCCTCGTTCTACTATTATATTAATTTGGACATTTATTTAGGTGCCAGTTGGTTAATACTAGACAAGTGATGTTTTAATAATTAATTGTTAATTATGTATTTGGTTTACATATATGACTGCTTATATAAACACCTGTACTTTAACTTGGGAAGTTAAATTGAATTTCATGGCAGCTTGTTTAAGTACCATTGCGGTCGCTAAGCCTCTTTCTGATTTTGGAAATTTACGAATTTAATTAACTTCAATTTTATAATTTGAAGTAAAGTGATTATTTAATTATTATTTTAACAAAGTGTTTTATAAAATTATTTCTATAGTAGAATTAATTATTATATTACTTAAATTGTTTTAAATTAAATTAGTATATTTATAATATTTTAGAATTAATTATTTTATTAATGTTGTTTAAAGATAATTAATTATTAATTAAGTTTGTTTAAAGATAATAAATTATTTTATTATTGAATATTTAAACTAGTTAATTATTTTATTAGTAATATGGTTTGAAAGTTAATTAATTATATTTTTAAAGTTGTTTAAAGTTATTTTTTTATATTATATTATTTAAAATGTTTTAAAGGTTAATTATTATATTATTTAAAAAGTTTTAAAAGTTCTATTATTATATTACTAATAACGTTTTAAAGTCTTATTATTATATTATTAAAAGTGTTTAAAGTTTATTTTTTATCATGTTAAAGTTTTATTCATTATAATTAAATAATAAATTTTTTATAAAAGGATTCCTTTTTATAAAAAGGATTTACTAAAGGAGTTTATGAATTTGAAAGAGATTTGAAATTGGAAAAGAAGTTCGTTTTTAAATGATTTCAGAAAGGAGGTTTATAAATGGTTTTAGAGATCCGAAAGGGAAGTTTTATAAATGGGCTATTGAGATTTATAAAGAGTGTTTTATAATAAACTTAAGGATTTATAAAGAAGTTTTATTAATAGATTAGAGATATATAAATAAGCTTTATAAATAGATTTGGAGATTTATAAAGGAGATATTTATAAAAATAAAAGGGGTTTATGGGAAGGAATAGTGTTTTGAGTTATTTATATCTCCGTTTTAATGACATTTGGGTTTGATCATTTTAATATGATTTTGAAATAGAAAATCTTTCTAAGTGTTTGGTGAATATACTTATACCATTTTTTAAGTATGTGAAAAGGGTTTTCCAAGTATTGAAAGGAATGGTTTGTGAATATACTTATACCGATGAGATAAGTATATGAATATTTTGATGAATATTTTGGAAAGAGATTTAATTAATGAAACATTAATTTAAGAGGCTTAGTGGTTTCCATGGGAAATGCAATCTCTGTTTTGAATGTTTGTTTATTTGATAGTTAAATAACCGACTATCAAATCTTGACCTAAATATGTAATCCTTCTTAATTTTGGTTGTACGAAAATAATCTTTCCCTACTTAATACCGAAGAATTTAACTCTGGAAATATCTAGGAGAAACACGGGGATTATATGGTACTGTTACCATCGGTGGTGCTATACTTTACGTATAAACTTGTTTTGTTCTCCTAGAACAAATGATAAGAAAATCTATTCGCTTAAACGATTAGGACGTGACCTCCGCTCTTACGTATTGTTTGATTATTTCCGAAAGAACCAATATTAAGTGTTGTGGAAATCGATCGATCGGTTTTGGAACACCTAGTAAGCGGGGGAGTGTACTTATATGAGATGACTCAAAACCGTAACCATTCCAAAACCATATATGGGTTTCAATGCTTGGAGGAGATTCGAGTTTTGTTCGAGATGTTGGAATCCATATGCGATTTTGAGACCTATTAGGGTATGGGAATCCATGTGTGATTTCGAGATCTATGTTGAGATGTGGGAATCCATGTGTGATTCTGAGACCCATTGGGGGTATGAGAATCCATGTGTGGTTCCACATGGATTACGAGATCTTTGTTGAGATGTGGGAATCCATATGTGATTCCGAGACCTGTTGAGTTATAGGAGTCCATGTGTGGTTCCAAGATCTGTTCAAGTGGAGACTCGTGTGTTGGAATGCCGGATGTAGCCTCACCAACGATAATGACTAAAACCAAAGATAAGATGTATAGCTAGGGGTTTAGCTAACCCATAAGTGTGCAGTCGTCTCCTTCCTAGAGTTACCTATAGTTGTTATGCATGCATGAAGTGATGCATTCGGCCTGCGTGGTCAGATATGTATTTCCTATTGTATATTACTAGGGATGTATTGTTTCTTTGGAAGGGTAACTCTGATCCTCGTGCAGGAGGACCATTCTCGAAGTGCCGAGGACATATCCGTTGAATCCTACACAATTAATGAACGCACCTTAGTAGTTTTTGATTATATACCTATAAATGTTGTGATGTACACTCACGAGCATCATGGCTACTTGATTATTGATATTTTCGCCCTTAGACATTATTATAATATCACTGGGTTTTCTAATATAAATGGTTTGGTTATCGTAAGATAAAAACCCGTCCGTATTTATATATGGCTTGGTCTTATGAGATACCTTTTATTTTGAAAGGGTTTTATAAAAATTGAAATCAATATGCTTTGATTGAGTTTTCTCATGCTGGTTTACTAGATTGATCCGGGCACTATTTTCTTATAATGCTCGGGTCAACCCGAGTATGTTTTAGATTTAGTTCTGGATGCTTTGAAGCTTTAGGAGACGAGCTGGATGCCTCCGAGATGTATTCATGTATCTTTTTATTTCTGCTGCATTTTTTGATTTTGTATTTATCAGCAATTGTAAAAGAAGCCTGTTATAAATATCCAAGATGATGATTGTTTAGTTCACTCTGATTGATGTATATGTATGTTAAAGCCTTTTTTTGTAAGTTCTGTTGTATTTTATATATTACTATCACGATGTGAGATTATGTTCCGTCTTTTCTTTCTTTCACCCCAACAATCTGTCTTTCTGGCACTTGGATGTTTGGCACGTGAATGCCGTGGATGTATTAGTGTCGACTTTTAAGGGTCGGAAAAGGTGGGTCGTACACTAATCTTGTCCTTTGTCTCTCAAGTATAGTCTTTCTCGTTGTCACTTCACTGGACTTTCACTAATCTAACTGTCTTTTTCCTTAGCTTCTTCTCATCTCTTGCTACAGCATGAACTAGTTGCCTAACAAAATTCAGATCCAGTTCTACTACTAAATCTTCCAATGCAGTTAGAGTAATAATTGTCTCTGGATCATGCACATACTTTATAAGATGAGAAACATGAAAACATTATGGACTCCTACTAAGCTACTCGGTAACTCTACTCAATACGTGAGTTTCTTGATCATCTATTTAATAGGAATACCGTGGAGTATTCAACTCACGATTAGGAGTTGGCAGCTATGGTATTTGCTTGGAAGATATGAAGGCATTATTTTCTTGGAGAGAGGTTCGAGTTGTATACGGACCAAAAGTCGTTGAAGTATCTATTCTTCTAGAAGGACCTTTACCTTCGTCAACAGCGATGGATAAAGTTCTTGGCCTCCTATGACTTTGGCATTTCCTACATGCTTGGTAAGGGAAATGCGGTCCTTAATGCTTTGAGTAGGAGACATGCTAGCTTAGGAGTAATGTTCCTAGAGTGGAAGCAGTTGGAGTTTATCGCTGGCTATGATTTTAGACCTCGATGTGGGTTAGAGTCGGAAGTGTTAGCTAGTTTGACGGTCATACCTATCTTGATTGAGCAGATCGATACTAGTCAGAGGCGAGACGCTAGACTAGCAAAGATCATGGCGAAGATAGAGGGAGGGGTAGCGTCTAAGGAGATGAAGAAGTACGGGATTGACCGTGACAGTTGGCTCCGAAAGGATGAGATATTGTTCCTGATATCAATGGGTTGAGGGATGAGGTGCTACGAGAATGCCATCATTCGAGATTGACTATACATCCCGGGGCAATAAAATGTACCACGACATGAGATGGACATTTTATTAGGAAGGGATGAAAAAGGATGTTGGGACATTCATCTCGAAGTGCATGAACTGTCAGTTGGTAAAGGCAGAGTAGAAGAGGCCGAGTGGTTTGCTGCAACCGCTTGAGATTCCCAAGTAGAAATGGGAACAAGCCTGGATGGACTTCATCGATGGATTGCCAAGGACCAGAGGAGGGTATGATAGAATTTTTGTCATAGTCGAAAGATTGACTAAGAGTGCTTGACTCATATCCATCAAGTCAAGTAGAACGACATCCAAATTGGCTGAGTTGTATATGAAATGGGTTGTGCGATTCCATGATGTGCCGAGGATAATTGTGAGCAACCGAGACCCTTTGTTCACCAGCGAGTTTGAAAGAGCATATAAGAGGCATGGAGGACAGAGCTACAACTGAGTATGGCTTATCACCCACAAAATGATGGCTAGATCGAGAGGGTAAATCATATTCTGGAGGATCTTCTACGGCTTGCATTCTCGATTTCGACGGCTCATGGGATGACTATTTGCACATAATAGAGTTTGCATCTGTCCAACATTGGTATAACGCCATTTGACGCGTTATATGGCCGACCATGTAAAGCTCCTTCATGTTGGTGGGAAGCGGGCGAGAAACTGATACTTGGGTCAAAGGTGATTAGAGAGACTTTGGAGAAGATCAAGATCATTCGACAACAAATGAAAGCTGCTCTGGACAGACATAAGAGTTACACTAATAGGAGAAAACATGACTTGGAGTTCTCCGTTGGGGATATGATGTTTGTCAAGATCTCTCCACCGAAGAATGTTGTTCAATTCGATACTATGGGGAAGTTGGCATCGAGATTCATTAGTCCTTTTCTGATACTTGAGAGAATCAACAATCTAGCATATAGAGTCGACTTGCCTTAGAAAAAGACGGGCATGCACAATATGTTCCACATATCTCACTTCTTGAAGTTCGTGAACAGCTCAAGCGTGATTGTCGAACCAAACCAGCTTGGTGATGTCAAGATTGAACCAAAAGCACCGAGATCTCATAGGCCTAATCATATCGTGTGTGTGATGCGAAGCAGCTTAAGAGGAAGATGATTGAAATAGAAGGTTCAGTGGAGTGAGAGCGAAGGCGATTGTACTTGGGAGACTGTGGAGAGCATGAGACCACTTATCCAAAGCTCTTTATTTGGTGAGACTTCTGTTTATCGCATTTACTTTCACTTTCGATATCATATATGGTAGTTTAGTATCTTGCATGCTAAGGTAGGCGTAGATATCATTTATTGCTTTTGTGTGCATGTTTGATGTTTGACATGTTTGCTCGTGGATGATAGGCATGCGGGGTAGCTATGTTTGACTTTACCTTGTTTGTGTTAGGGATTTCAAGGGCGAATTCCTAAAGGGCGGAGAGTATAACGACCCGTATTTTACATATCGGAAGATCATAAAGTATTATTTTTAAATTTATATGACGTCGTATGACTCTATAATTTTATGAAATGCCTATTAGAGACATTTCCTATATTTAGAATTTTTCTAGACGATTTTACCCATGAAAACTTATATCATCCATAACTGTTGATAGGAGTTGAATTAGCATCTGAGACCACTTCCATTGGAAAAACATGATGGTTTTCCTTTCCATGGAGTGGTATTTATAGCGATTTGGACTTTCTAACTGGGAGATATAGTTATTTGAAGATCGGCAGTTTTTGGAGCAGCTTAGTGGGTAATTAGTGAGTATAGGGGCAAGCCCACTAACCCATTTCAGGTTTGACGACTTTACATGGTTGAACCATCATCCCCAAATCACTTTTACACCTTCTTCCATAGATCTAAACCTCCATTAACCCATTCTCTACCCAAAACCTTCTATTTTGTCCTCCAAATCAAGTCTAAATCATAGATTAATGTTAGATTAGAAAGGATTCACTAGAGATCTTCAAATCCACATATTTGGGGAGGGAAAACTGAATGTTTGATGTTGATTCTTGCATTTGCCTTGATTTGCATGCAAATCTGCACTTTTTGGGTATTTGATTAGTGATCTATCATAACTCACCTTATTGTATGTATATATAGGTTTTGACATGTTTTGAACTCATTTTTAAATTTAAAATCACAATTTGGAATTTTTTTTAAAGTCAAACTTGAAGTAAAAAAATAAAATGTTTCTAAGTGTTTTAATCATGTTGATTTTATGTATGGATGTCTTGATGTATGTTAGGCTATATTAGATACACATTATAGGATGACTTACAATGGATTGTTGTATGGTTGCATGATTGAATGATTGAATGTTGTTTGGTGCATGTATGGTGTTTGAGAATAATTCTTATATGGTTGAAATGCTCATCAGAGAGACATAGAATTAGGAACCATGAAATCAGACTTTGACGAATCAACTTGAGATTATTGGTAGTTGTATCATTGCATATGGGATGCATAAGGATCAAAGGATAGAGCATAGCGGTGAAATCGATGCGAAATTTGGACTTGACAAAGCTACAGGAATTTGATTCGGCGTTGGTTTGTTTAGGTTTGGCCTTGGTGCAATGACCTTTTAGAGACTGTTCGGTCGAAACTCAAAGCGGTGGATGGACGTGGGGTTTGGTTCGGTAGTGATGGGTGCTCGGTGGCCGAACAAGAATGGTGGTTCAGTGGGGTGTGTGTTCATGACTAGACCGATATGGTGGTTCGATGGTGATGCATGCTTGGTGACCGGGCCAAGAATGTTGTTCAGTAGGACGTCGGGGTGGTGATCGAGCATAAAACTCGGTTCGCTGGTGAAAGCCGGACCATGGAAGGTAGTTTGGTTAGGCATATATTGGCTTGCATCTCGCTTAGCTCGATTGTAGAATGGATCGACAGGGGTGGAGCACATAGTTTGGCTATGAACTTTAAACGTGGCGACAGAGTTGGGGGTCTATGGCGAGTTGATGAGGAGTAAAGGTGGATAACTCCGGGATGACTCAGGATGACATTGGATTTCAAGCAACGACTAGTGAAGCAATAGCGTGGTGCTTCGACGTCGATAACATGATGACTTCGGGACTTAGTACGATGGCTCTACGACTGATGATGGGTGTCTAGAGGTGTTCTAAAGATGGCGACTTAACAATGGGAGTCGTGCCGGTGATCCACAAGGGCAAGCTTAACGATGGGGCTTGCGAGTGGGATTTGCAATGATGTCCTACAATGGAGATAGTTGTGATGGAATAATGATTGAGTCCCATTATGGAGACGTGTGCAAAGGATCATTGATAACTCGGAGGCTTTCTAGTGTGCTCGTAAAGAAAGGGTATATGAGGACGCCCATTTGGATTTGTGATTGTGTTCGAATCTTACGACAGTGGATTACCATGGGCTTTTGCGATAGTGAGCCTGGTTCCCGGCCTTTCAGAGTGGCATGGATTCGAGCACCAATGAAGACACGATTGGGTCCCTGTTTGTGCTATACGAGTTATCATATATCCAATGCTCATGAGTGATGGTGAGTAATATTTAATGGATGCTATGTTTTCCATGGTTGTTGATCAGTCTAGGGTGTCACATGATGTAGGTATTTCGACCATATACCTAGACATTGAACATTATACTTCGATTGTAGTATACTTATATGGCTTTGATAGTAGATTTACATATATCGACTGTTATGTGTTAACTCTTTGGATGCAGGGGCAGATCAGGTATGGTTCTACATACCCTATAACTATATTTACAATATGATTTTCGTAGTATTTTTAAGATGATGTATCGCTCACACCAGACTGTTGTCTGACTCGAGTTTTTATGTTTTGCTTCTTATTGCCTTGGGTACTCTAAATGAGTAAGTTAAGGATAACAGGTCTGGATAGTGCACGGAACAGTACGGAGTACGAGTGGGAGGCTACGCTTACATATATCTATACTTGGAGCTTACTATCGTTTATATTCCGTTGTGCAATACTATAGAGCTATGTCAGTACTTGTATTATTAGAGACAATTATAAAGTTTATTATGGAGACTTGGAATGTATAAACTCTTTATTTTAGTTTTTGTATAGTCTGTGAACCTAACGCACTTTGATGTTCTTACTTATGTTTCATTTGATATTACCACTAGCTCGTCTTTTTTACATCTATGTTGTTATATTATATTTTATCTGTGCACTGTGAGATATTACAAGTTTTGTGTTTGGATTTTTCTCTACTTTTCACCCTTGGCTACCATCGTGCATCAGCCGGGTACCTTTACAATGCATCATAACGGTATACTGGGTGCTGGAGGTGTAGGGCTATCATCACAAAAGTTATGGTTGATTCTACAATGGAGGTCGAGTGCACCACCTTAAAAGATTCCATAAAGGAAGTGGTGTGAATGTGTAAAGTCATTAAGGACCTAGGGTAATCCTAATCATTGAAGGTCTGATGGTCATGTGGTGATAATAATGCGACAATATAGGTTGCTAAGGAATTGTGAGCTCACAAGAAGAGATGCAAACTTTGAAGGTTCCATATGGTAAGTAAGTTTATTAGTGATGGCGGGACGTGATCAAGAGAGTAGATACCAAAGATAACATAGCAGATCCATTCACTATGGCGTTCTTGGCCTATTTTAGGAAGATTGATCGAATGTATGAGGATGAAGCTCCATAATTGGCCTCAAGTGCAAGTGGGAGACTGGTAGAGTTAATGGTGTGTCCTAGTGGTAATTATGTAAATAGCTATATAAACTTAACTTTGTAAACAATCTTATTCCAAATAAAGTACTTTTGGTTTTATTTTCTATTATATGTGTTGTTATAGAGTGATATAAGTAATGAATTAACAACATTAAACATATATGAGTAGGAAATCTTTAGAAGAAGTTTAGTTGAGATGTATAGAGAAAAATATAATGATACACCCATTGAGACTAGTGTACATAACACTTTGCATACGATGGACGGTGACTTACTCATGACCATTTGAATACCAATGGGTAACGTAGAGTCTTCTATAAGTTAATAGAACTAAGTCAAAATAGAAGACTTCATGGTAATGAAATACAGTAGTCTTCTGACCTGAGAGTACTATCGATCTTAAGCAGGTAGACTGTACTTTGATTACCGTCAAGCACATGGCATTGTGGCCATGGCATAGTCGCAGTAGGGTACAATTTGAGCTACTTGAAGTGAAATACTACTCAAAATAGCATTCGTCTCCTTCATTATAGAATGTCAGTATCGCCGTAATTGGTAGTAAATTTAAAGTCAAAATATCATGCCAAAGTATGTCGGTTAATCGATACATGTTACTGAATTAAACCGAGGATATTAAATTGATCTATGCAATTACTACAGATATTGGCAAATTTTTTTACCTTGAACCAAACTTTAGATATCTAAGTGATACAATGATGGCGAAAATAATACATGTACAAAATGTCGTTACTAAGTGTGTTTATTATAGATTAGAAATTGGATTTCGCCTAAATGATATGTAAGGGTTAAACTTGTGCCTGATTATGTACTTCAGCAAAGTCCATACATGCTTCTGTATTTAAGTTTTTTAAATGCTGATTGATTACATACTTCAGCAAAGTCCATTCACAACAAAAAGTCAACATAACCACGTGTTGATTATTTCGGAATTTGACCGATGATAAAGTTAATATATAAATGTTATAAATTAAAAAAAAACATAAATGTTGTATTAAAGCTTTATGGCTTTTTAACTATTTATTTGAAGTTTAAAATCGATCAGAACGATGTACAAAAAATGTACATCGGTTCGATCGGAAAAGGAGCTAAAATAATATAATTAAATTATCGATTCAAATAGGATTCAATGGGTGTTTTGACCAAGTATAGTCTAGGGGAGGCCGACCATATTTTAAACAGGGGATTAGAGACCTAGCCTTCTAGGTTTTGGGGGAAAACGAGAGATATTTTGATCTCTTCGGCTACAAATAGATAACCTCCGATTCTTTTTTCGCTACACTTGCTTCATACTATTCTAGGCCCCATTGATCATTGGTGAAGCCAAGGTGATAGCTTTGCAACCTGTAACTAAGGAAGAGAATGAAGGTTTGAGGAGGAAACAACCAACAAACAACGTGTTGTCGGCTAGATATCAAAGGTGAGTAGTACTGATTTTATACACACACATGCACTTATATATGAATGTATGTATGTATATTCTTGTCTCCATCCTTGCTATCACATATGTACATATATTCGGTCATACTAAAACAACAAAAATTCAAATAAAATTTTCAGTATTTAGTTAATAAACAAAACAATTTCAAATATATATATATATATATATATATCAAGGACCTTTAGCTCAAGTAGTAAGAGGTATGACGATTTAGACAAAGGTTCTAGCGGTCATGGGTTCGAGCCATTGAGACATTATAAAGAGCGCTCAGTTTGAATAAAGTATCACTCTTGTTATTAGAAAATATATTTATATATAAGTTTTTCCTTTTGGAAAAAAATAGAATCAAATATATATATAATATAATATATATATATAATATATATATATAATATAATATAATATAATATATAACTATTAAAATAAAACTATTATTCATTTGGTTACTAAAATCTTTTTTGCTTTAAAACTGAAAAAAGTCTTTACTGTTTCGATTTTGTAAAAAAAATTATACACACACACGTAAATATTATAAATTTCTGTAAAAAAATTTATTATTAAAAAATATTATTTTATTATACGATTTTGGATTTCAAACAGTTAAAAAAATATTTTATTTATTTATTTAAATGTCAAACAAAATTTGAAATTTAAAATTTTGAAAATTTCCAACATATTAAAACAGAATCATATTTTAATATATATGGATATATATTGAAACTTGGTTCTTTATTGATTTCCAAAAGAGGAAAACATATACATAGCACATTACTATTACACACTTTATCCTAATTTACATCAAATAGCAACTACAAATATACATTAAGTCAAAACAAATACATATTCATCCTTTTTATCGTTTTCCATCAACTATATTCCGAGGGTCGAGATTGACCCATTTAGCTCACTCTGAAAGCTTCTTCTTCTTCTAATGCTGTTATTGTAACCGCACAAAAACTTCAATTCCCTCCTTTCTCAACTGCTGCATATCTTTGTTCGTCGTTGTTATGGTAACACTTTTCTATGTTGGCCTTTGGACGTCGCCCTACCGTGACTACGTTGAAGTCTACGTGCCTCATGCTTTTCTCCATTTATACTTCAGGACCCAATCATCGTTCCTAACTCGAAAACCAATCGCCACCTACTAGTTGATCCCCATATATGCGTTAATCTCTCCATGCAAAAACTAGTCAAAATGTCGGTTTCCAACGATGCCTGTCATTCGATGCCCTTCCACATGATACCATCTTTTCTGCACAAGTGCTTCTCTTTAATGTCCTCGAAATTATCTCTGAACCAGATTTAGTCAATCATCCACATCTTTTCGAATCGTCTTCATCTAATTGCAATAATCGAAATTAATAGATCCATCGTGCCTTAGTAATTTGATAGGCTTCTTGGCAATAAACATATTGGCAATGAGGTGTTTGAGTTGATTTGCCGAGGACCAGAATTGTTTGAAGAGAATGGTCATAGGACTAGATTTAGTAAAGCACTTATTTTCCATTCACTTGGTTTCTTTACGTTTCCAAACTTCTCCCTTCTCCGTTGTTTTGGAGTTTGTCTTTATAAGAGAGTTCCTCAATATATATATATATATATATATGTTAACAGATAATTATTTTGAAAAGTCAACTCTTTTAAATTTTTGAATTTTAAATTTTAAACATTTATTTTTATATTCGAAAATTAAATTACAATATAATTAAATAAATATATTTATCCATGTAATTTAAACTTCTATATATAATAATATTTAAACTTTAAATAATATTATTATATACATAGACATACACACATACACAGATATATATATATATATATATATATATATTTAAATTAATACTAACTAAAAATTACAGTGTACGAAAAAAATCAATTTATATTATTGTAAGTATAAGTTAAATTTTGAGTATATGTTCTTACCCCTTTGACATTAGTTTGACATATATTTATCACTTGACATTTATGAACCATAGATCACAACGGTTAATTTTCTCATTATACCCTTAGTTATACTTTTAATATAATTATGATATTTGTATTTTAAATATGAACATCTCGAAATATTAAAATATAAAATTAAAAAAGTAATAAATTAATTTTGAACTATATTAATAATAAAATATTATTATTAAACATTAACATACAAATTAAATAAATAAAAATATTTTTAAACTTATTTATTAATAAATACTAAGTTTGATTTAGTATAAATAAATTCTATTCATATAATCACAAAATAAGATCTTTTACAAATTAATAAAAAGAATTATTTTGTAATCCACCATTTTAACACCGCTACCAATGCACGTGATCCAACATACCCAAGGACTTTCAAGGGAATTATGCTAGGCTACAAGGACAGTGAAAGGATCTCGTATTTAGAACCTAGAAACGAAAAAGGTGATTAACTCTCATCATGTTACTTTGGATGAGTATGCTTTGTTTAAAGAGAAAGAGAGCTCCCTGGATGTTATGGACTTGATTGGCAACAAATTGAAGGAGATGAAAATTATTCCTAATTTTCGACCTGGTAATAGAGTAGACAATATTGTTGGTGATAAGCGAATGATGTTACATCACATGATAGCCCATATGTTTCTCCTAGTGATGTTGGTGGTGTGCATGATACTAAAGAGTCTGGTTCAAGGTGGAGCCAAAGTTGAAACAATTCAAGGTGAACTTTAAAAAAGTTCGGGCGATGCAATTGCCAAACGGGTGGGTCGTCGCACTATAAGGCCACCTGTGAAGTATGGTAATTAGAATTATCTTAGTTTTAATTATCATTCGGAGTATGCTCTTCATGTAGTCTAAAATGAATCGATGGATCTTGATGACATCATGAAATCGAGTAATGACTCAAGATTTATGCTATAGAGGAAGGATACAATCTTCATCATACAATAATGAGAGTTGGGATTTTGTTCCTCTTCCTAAAGGTAGTCGTGCTATTGGGTTCAAATGGATATGCAAGGCGAAGGCTGATTGTAACGCCTGAGCTCCAATTACCAAAATATCAAAGAGAGTTTACGATCCAATAGCTCGGGTCATTGGACACCAATGGAGCGATCTCTCGTATACACCACTTTAGGTCAACAAAAATACATTTCAATATTTGAATATATTTGAAGTACTACGTATCTCGTTTCAACGCAAGGCAATGTACACGAATTCTAGAATTGAATAATAAAATATTGGAGACAAATAAAAACTTCCCAAATAACAATCGATTTGAATAAAATGAAATGATGAATTTTATATCATAACTAAAAATTTAATACATCATCTCATGTATATAAACAACTCATCACATAAATAAATCACATCGACCAATACATAGTACACGCATAATAAATACCCGCCATCGTCATATGCTTTAACTCCATATCGTAGCCCATAAAGCATGTACGGTCATAACATTGACCTAGAAGACAAGCTCAATCTAACCCGAGGTTGTTCAATAAACAACAAACCCCAAGTCAGACTAGAAATCAAGCTGTGGGTGTAATCATGCTCAAAATTATAATATAATGAGTGTGACAGGTTTAAATATAACCCCAAATTCAAATCACTCAAGTTTATCAATACAGTCAATGCCCATAAATAATTTTTAATAAGATTTGTACCTAAAACCATTTGTAAATAGCTTTCAAATTCCTTTACTTTCAAAACATTTTCCCACAGTACTGCAAAAAAATTCCAAATCACTTTATTCATGGAAATTCCGTAT
This sequence comes from Allium fistulosum, assembly GCA_030737815.1. Lineage (NCBI taxonomy): Eukaryota > Viridiplantae > Streptophyta > Magnoliopsida > Asparagales > Amaryllidaceae > Allium > Allium fistulosum. The sequence goes on from CM060905.1 coordinate 96,667,123, forward strand.
ATTCAGAAATCATATACCAGAGGTCTACTTTGCAAGTGATGTCAGAATATTGGTTTTATATTCAAATAATTTATCAAAATATTTTCCAATTTGTATAAAACTAATCTTTTCAATATATTTTCCAAATCAATTCGAATAATCTAGTTTATCCCAAAATATTCATTTAAAGAATGGTGAAAATAATATTTCCCCTTTCTTTGTTTAAAATTTTTAATTTTCCATTTACAAAAACAAGTTCCAAAATATTCGATAATTTCATCAAAACTAGATTTCAAAATACAATATGATTTCATCAAATCTAGTTTAAATAAATATCCTCGTAAGGTGAATGCTTGTCAAAACAAATCATGATAAATCGTAACATTACTCATCTGCAATCGATGCCTAGGGAAGGAACCTTTTAATCCAACCCCTACGATCCAGGCTCAGGCATAACCCTTGAGCGATACCAAAAGCAATAATATCCAAATGGATTATAAACCAAGCAGTAATCCTTTTTAAAAAGTGAATATTAGGCTCAGGTCCTTTTTAAACAACCTTTTGAATGATTCTACAGAATTCCTTCTATTGAAAAGCTTGTATATTTAAACCATTTATCCATTATGGTTCAAAATTCAAATCATTTCTATAAAAATCAACTTTATTTTATCAAAAGCTTTTCTACTTCAAAAGCCAAATAAAAATATTCACATAGGATTTAAATTCAATTTTTATTGAAATCACATTATTTTTTCCACTCGAAATTAATTTAAACTCAAATTTAAATTTTATTGATGTCAAAATAGTTCAAATCATTTTATACGATAATATTTCTAGTAATATGATCTATCAAAAATTCATTCCAAAAAATTTCAATATAAAATCTTCCATCTTTGTATAAATTCAAATAAATCAATTTTCAAAAATGAATTCGAATACATTTCTAAATAAAATTCCTTTAAAACAACATCCTAGCTTTAAATATTCATATTCTACTTTTCATGTTCTTCAAATCAATTGTCACAATATTTATATATATTACATATTTTTTTTCAAACAATATAATATCTTTTTTAATAACTTAAACAATAAATTCTTTACAATATAATATCTTTTTTAATAACTTAAACAATAAATTCTTTACAATATAATCATTTAGCATCCAAATGCATACATCCGAACATACATGATTCAATTCAATCAATAACAGGATGTAAAACATCCAATTCAAACAATATTTATTAATATTATTTTCTAATATATAATTTATTAAATTAAACATAATCAAAATAGGGTTGTATCACTCAAACCCTATAATTTCAACATACATGTAGTTTCCTACTTTATACATACACTTTGAATCAAATAGAGGGAGATTCAACTCACTACAATAATTAAATAATCCAAATTTTCCTCTTTAATTTTTTAATTCAACGAAGATATTGTCATCTGGATTCACTAATGTTATAACTTATATTGAAATCAATATTTGGTGATAATGAATCAAGCACAACATGCTACCAAGCCATCAAAATTCATATGAATTTAAATTAAATCAATTTGTATTCACTGTAATTAAAAAAAGGTTATTCTCACTAATATCAATATAAAACTATACACACTGTTTAACATAAATTAGATTAGTATAATTAATGTATAATTGAAGTTAGGTTGTTATGCTCACTTTAATTAACATATACACCTTATTCAACGATGGTCATTTAAATAATTCATCACTAGAATATTTTATAATATATCCATATATTTAATTAAATCATTCAACACATAAATTCAAATTTCAATTCAAATTCTTTTTATTCCTCCTTTATAAAAATAATTCAAATTTCATTTATCAAATGGCTACAACCCAAAACCCATTGAATATTAAACTTATAGCTAAACGGTTAAATGAAACAATCAAGTAATATGGAGGATTATAGGGTGATGTTTCTTGATATTTACCGGTAATGGAAGAAAACAAGTTATGTGTGTAACGTATCGGGTTTTGCCCGCTCGAAAATCGACATCCGTACTTCACATTGTACTAGAATGCCGCAGATTCGACCGTTCAAATCCGATTCGCCGGAGCTATAACACAATTAAGTAAATAACACAGCGGAAGAAAAGAATAATACATTGATATACAATATCTGATACAATATCTGATACAATGAATATCAATATACATCAGAGATATGATACAAGAAATAGCAGTGGAAAAGAAAAGATAACAACAGCAGCGGAACAATATCAATAGAAGTGATAACTCCAAAATGATCTTCAGACAGGATGAATCCACAACTCCAAAATAAGCAACTCTGATGAATGAACTAGCTCCAGATAATCTACTAAACCTGAATATCTGAAAAAGAAACCCAACTCTAGACTGCTCGTGTGGAAAATTATGAGCACCCAGAGTTTAGGAAGGGAACAATAAACTCCGGATCAGTCATGGGACTGGTGTGAGCAACAAAAACAGTTTATCTTTAAACAACAACAAAAGGATTTTAAACATTGAAATCCGCAATGCTTTTGGAAAATGAAACTACCATAAGACCTCCCGCCACACACACAATGCAAACGCAGAATTGGAGGAGATTTCTTCTTATGATAGTCAAACATGCTTACTACGTAAATCATTGGATATTATCATTAGTGCATAGTGTAGAAAAACATTTCGAAAGTATAATATTAATCTTAGCCAACATACGACCAGTATCGTATGCCTACTATAGCTACTATGTTCAATAGCAGGTTACCGCCACATTCCATAGCAGGTAATACAACTAAAACCGTACAAGGCTCGTATTGTTTCTTTGGATTTTCCAACAAATGGTCAGGCTAAGGAACTTCCTTCCGCCGCATGGGATCGCCTCTGGCGGGACGTCCCGAGAGACAAACTGCTCTCTGCCAAACAAGGCCGGGTTACCCCTGTAACAGGTAACTCACGAATATGCCACCCCCCGGTCCTTTGGGACCTTTATCCGAGGCGCCTCTAAACCAACATCACACATAATAAAGTGTATCCACATGAGTAAGTATCTGGGCTCCATACCATGATACCACCCCTTTCCAGAAGGAAATGACATACCCTAAAGGGCGCGACCCTCATAACCTTGCCGCAACATTCCTGTTTCGACCATTTCCGAGTTGTGAGGCCCTGACGAAATCTCGTCCACAAAGCTACGCTTTTTCAAAAAGCCATGCTTTGGGTCAACAGATGATCAACCTATGATCACAAAGATAAATGATCAAACAAATGATCATATCACAAATGATCAAACACTGATCATCACACAGCAACACTCAGCATGCCACATTACCAAATTGGGATATATCGCTGATAAATTTCAATTACATAACCTCTGAGCTCGTACGTCTCAGAGAAGGGTGTTAAGCTAAGAGAATAAATTCTCCGCCACCAACAGATATGTATTTGAAAGAAATCGGCTTTATATCTCAAAGTGTAATGTCAGACATGTATCCATACAAGTCTGTTCCGGGTTCGAACAGAACCGAAGGCACTTCTCACGAAGCCCTTGCAAATCCGGATAATTTCCAATCACGTCCGGACTTCCCGTCACTAAGGGTGATAAAACCTCTATATCGGGGATCAGCCGATGCAGAGTAACTCGACGGTAATCCTTCCGTTTTCAAAAATATCTGGTCTTCAACACCGGTCTTCAAATGCGATCCATAACGACGTATCACATATTCGGAATGGGTTATACGACCCAAAGGTCCTCTCCCGGCTAAACCGAATAGTGAGCGTAATATTTAAAACATATGGATATGGGATTTCAATTAAGTCACAACTTAAACCCAAACTTCCTTTTCAAATGGTTTAACAAATTACCATTTCAAATCTTTAAACAAAAAGATTTATTTTAAACAACCTTCAACGGTTTAAACAATTTCCACATTTAAATCTTTTAAATAAAAGATTCATTCACAGATTTTCTAAATCAATTTCCATTTCAGTTTGATTAACTTGTTAAATCTTTAAAACAAGATTTAACTTATAGCTTTCAAAACAAACCCATTTCGAATGGTTTAAACAAAACATCATTTTAAATCTGTTAAAAATAAACAGATTTAATTCATAGTTTTCAAAAACAATTCATTCATAACTTGGAAAACCCTTTTTTTTCAATTCAATCTTGAAATTCCTTCAATTAAACTGGAATTTCGTTGCTTATCTGAAAGCTTTTATCTTTTGAAAACAAATAGTTTCATTTCAGAAAATTTGATTTATTCATACGAGTTAAAGTCTTTGGGTTAAATCCAAATTCTCAAAATTATACTTTTAAATGGTTTAAATTCAGATAAACACATTTATAACATTTTCAATCCCTAGTTTCAAATCATAGGATTCAATTTCAAACTTGAATCCAAATTTAAATCAAATTATTTAAATTTTCAAAATTCGATTAAGTTACTCAAAATAGCTTTTATCTTTGAAATTCCATTTCAAAAGTTTTTTCACTTTAAACCCGAATTTCAAATTTCAAAATCAATTGAAATTAAAATCCCAATTTCAAAAATATCAAATTTAAATTATCTGTGACTTAACCGATTTCCACGTGAAATCCATATTTGTGTGTGTAAAAGTGTAGTCCAGGGGTTTCACACACAATAGTGCACATCATACAATCATCACAGATCAGAATACAGAATATAGTTGATAAGCGATATAAACTATAACGCCTATCATATAGATCACAGATATATATCACAGATAAGTAAATTACAGATCACAACATAAATCAGGATGTATCACAAAGCATCATATATCAGGGATATCAAACAATCAAGTCATCCAATAGAATCCAAATATCCATAGGTAAGGTTAGTTAATTGTCTGATTAATTCAAATCAGATTAATTACTTATGAATAAACTACAAATCTTGGTTAATTAACATTAATAAATTATAAACCATTTTAATTAATTAACCTTTAATCATTTATTAATTAAGTTTTAATAAATTAATTATCCTCAAATTAATTACCTTAATTTATAAATCATATTTATTCACATTAATGTAATTACTTAAAAATTTCTAGTTAATTTTCTACATTAACTAAAAACATTTCTTAAATTACTTTCTTAAGAAATTATCTTAGATTAATTCATTATTAATCATTTCCAATTATAAATTAATCTAAATTATTAATTTATAAATTAAATAAATCATTCTTTAATTATCTTATTAATTTAAATCATTTTATTATTAACTACAAACTTAAGAGTTAATTAACTTTACACTTAACTTAAATCAACTTCTTAATTAAAATAATTAAGAGTTTAAGAGCATCATTAAGCTTTGACTAAAATAATTAAAACTTAAATAAAATCTTAGCTTAACTTTTATACATTTTCTAAGTTCACAATGTTTTAAACAAATTTGTGGAATCCAAATTTACTCAACTTCTTCCTTATGAAGTAATACTGCAGATTGACACAAAAAAAACCCGAGGCTTTCCTGTTAAAAACTCGAGTAGCACTTCGCATTAAACACTCAAATCACCCGAGTCCTCTGCAACTCTCTTCTCCCTTTTTTTTTATCTGTAGTTTAAATTTAAACTAAGTATAAAAAGGCATCAGGTAACATACTTACGCATTCGAACTCGAACACTAACCCCCAGTTACTCGAGCACGATTCGAGACGAAGGTCCCCAACGACACTGACACATCTCACCGCGCCGTACACGTGCACGGCGGCGCGTCCAAGCTCTGACGAACCCCAATGCTTCAGGCAAATCACAAATCTCATGAATACTAGGAAACTAAACTCGAATGGCCTCCAAAATTTCGAATTCGAAATATAGCAGTTCGAACGAAAAACTGCAACCATCACCATTGACTAAATCACCTCGCCACCGTCGCACTGACCACCGGAGGCGCTCAAACTTCGGCCACACTACGACAACGCGCCAAGCCACCTTCCACCGGACCCTCGAGCAACTCGATCACGTGAAGAGGACGAACACATCATTGTTACAGACATGTTCAAAACTCCAACTAAAACCCTAAATCAATTTCGCCCCCTTAACTCACGCAATAGAAAATTCTTTTAACATTTTTTCCATCTTCGTAGATCATCAAGCTTGCTTCAGAACAAATCTCAACATTTATTTTTTTGATTCGATCGTCAGATATTCGTAAAAATGCAATTTTTGTTCATATACGAATTTCTCTAAGAATAATAAACTAAAAATCCTCGTTTTTGTTTTAAAAATCATATATTACAGTAAGCATTCAAGATATAAACTTGAATTAGCTTTTAGTAACACTCGAATTTATCAAATTAGTACTTGATTGCCTGTAAACAAAGTTCCAGAAATTTTAACAGGTTATTTTAACTTGAATTAAATTTTAGAACTTACTTCATAATCAAACAAACAATATTTGTTTATATTCTACGTTCTAACAGAGCTTAGATCAAAGGATAAGGATTTTGTTTGCAAACTGGTTCCTAAAAAAAACAGAGAACAGAGGTATATATACTTATATTTATATTTTTCTTATTTGAAGCAGGCATGCACACTTTTATCCAAACATTCACAGATATTTCACATATAAATATACAACTTACTTATCTATATCCACATAAATCCTACTTAAAGATGTAAAGGTGTAGTTACTCACTTTGTTTTTCCAGAGGAAGAACAGAGTTCCCTTTAAACAGGCTGGAGAAATGCAAGTTGAAATCTTTTTCTCCTTTGATCTCTTCTATGGTTTTGATGAATTATTGTTTGTTTTAAGTTTTAAAGATGATGTTTTCTCTATATTTTCTCAGCTCGAACTAAAATGAAGAGGTTGATATGTATAAAGAAATGAAGTAGACAGGGTAAGAAAATTTGTACAGGTGATATTTGCATTTGTTTGTACAACAATACAGGGATATTTTCTTTGTGGAGGCTGAAATCACACTTTATACACTCGAACAGATTTTGCTTGCTGAAAGGAAATGAGAGCATTAAATGTTATTTGTACTTGATGTCCTCATTTTATACTTATCTTATATTTTTCTTTCTATACTTGCCCGAGCTTCATCTACAAGCCACAAGTATATTATAAATTTTACTTTGCATTTCGGTTGTACAAGTTGAAGAAATTTTTGATGTGGCTTCTATGCAAGTTCAAAGATATTTATGTTTTTCATACTTATATCTTATTGTCTTCATTTTGCAAGCTATCAACTTATATAATTTTACTTTGTTTGTGATTCTTGTTGTTTCTCAAGTTTGCATGCATTCGAACCATCAGTTTTTTATACTAATGCAAGCTTAGTTATTAATTTTCTTCTTTGCTCCAATGGCTCTGCAGATTTTATAAAGGCTGATAGATTTTGTTGCTTTGAGGCTAAAGATTTCTTGAATTAATTAGCTGTACCATACTACCTTATTTTATACATGTGTCAATGTATCTACTTAAAATATATATTTTCAAACCATTTATATTTTAAGATTTTTAAATTAAATGTATATATATACATATACCAATTTACTCATATCTATTCCATATACATTCATATATACAATATTATTAAATTTAAATGATGTATATCAAATTTATTACGATTCGGGGAAACTCGCTTCACTCTATCGATTTATTTCCTAATTTTTATTCAAAAATCAATAAATTATCATTTTAAATTTATATAAAATTCGGGGTCGTTACAATGTGATAGGGTTATACTCACCTAGAATCATTAATTGAAATGTAAATGAATCAAGGGATGGGATTAGGATTACACTCACCCATTTGACTGTCAATTTCCATTCAAAATCGCAAGCACCGCCTCCATCGCAGCGAAAGCACGACAACAGTCATTAATGCACACACGAACCTGCATCTGAAGTAGAGTTCACCTCGACCATATCGTCGTTGATCTTCCTCATTCGTTGCCTGGGTCGCGAGCTTCAATGCCTCCTTCATTCGTCGCCTCACCTTGCCCCTTGTGTCGAGCCTATCTCTTGCCCAGCGTCATGCCGCCTCCTTGCTTCCAAACCGGTCACCACATATTCATCATTCATTTTTTATTTATTATTTTTGATTTCTGAGAGAAAGGGGCTTAGGGATTTATATTAGGAATAGGATAAGGACGAGTAGGGTAGGGTGAACATGATAAGGAAAGGGTGGTCCAACAAGAAGAAAGAAAGGTTTTTATCTATCTTTTAAATATAAACAACACCTCCAACTAATTATTACTCGAACTGTACATTAATTAATATTTTGTACCCGGTAGAAAATGTTAGTACCTTAGGCAGTAGTTTTGATGACAACAACCATATAACATCATATAAAATATAGATACTAATGTTTTTATCAAGTTATACATAGCATATATTGCAAAATATCAGACATGTGTTGATTAAGAAGACTGTACAATATCAAGAGTAGATTTAATAGACCGATATAGAGGTTTAAGAGTTAGATTATTGTTATAACCCTAATAGCACTTCTTTGATCTCTCTTCATTTTTTAGAAAGGCTGTAAATTTATTCTTTGAATTTAAAAGATTTTCAAATATTCTGAATTTCAAAAGAGTCCTTATTTTCAAAACAAATTTCAAAATAGCCTTCAAATAATTTCTAACTTTTATTTACAAGATTATTTTATTTTGAGTAATTTAAGTATTTTATATTTTATAATTTGATATAGTTTTAGTTTTTTGCTTTCTAAATGCTTATAATAATTAAAAGTATATTTTGACATTTATTAATACTTTGATTTTTTAATATATATTCACTTATACTTTATATATATATATATTATTTTTACAAGAAATTCATATTTAATCCTTCATACTAAAAATATTTCAAAATAATTTTATAAAGCTTTCTTAATTTTTTATATAATTAAAATATGTATAAACTATGTTTAAATTATCTTACAAAGTATCAAAATATTCTGCAAAGATTAAGGTTTCCAAAACAAAATAAAATAAATTATTTTCAAAATTACAAAGGGTATGTTGACATATCCCTATAGTATATGTCGACATATAGGCCGAGTTTGTCAAAATTCAAATTTGAATGGAAGTGTCTTTTCATCATTCTTTTTGCGAATGGACATGACCGTTGTTTCTTTGTAAATAAAAGGATTTTCCAATGAATTTTTTTAACTAATTTCTCATTCTTTCTCTCCTCTTTTATTATCTTGATTTCTAAAAGAAAATATACTCAAAATATTCTCAAATTCAATCAGAATTAAATTCAAACTCTATTGATTGGATTCTCCATCAATTACTCTCTGATCTCTCTCATCTCAATCACTCAGAAAAAGATCAATGTGTTATTCAAGAGGTTATAGGATCATTTGTACTTGAAATTAAGAAACCGAGTCTGTAAATTCTATCAAATCATACTCTTATACTTTTGGGAGTGTTTCGTGTCCCTATAATCCAAGTGGTTCTGCTTCTGTTCTGTCTGAATCAAGTAGGTGTGCTTAGTGTCCCGTTTGAATCCAAGTGGTTATGCTACTGTCCCGTTCGAATCCCGTTAGTGTACTAGAGCTCGTAAAATCTGGAGGTTATGCCTCGTAGCCTTGAAATCGAGATTGTATTGACTTTGATATTTGAAAAGAAATCTGTACAAGAAATTGTACGGGACTGGATGTAGGATAACTTCGAACTAGTGTAAAAATTCCTGGCATGATCTCTCCAATACTTTACTTTTTACTTTCAGTGCATTTATAATTGTCTGTGTTTACATCTGTGATTGTTGGTTTTGCATTGTTTAATTATAATCTTAAAAGAATTTAAAAAGATTCACAAAAATTAGTAAATACTATTCACCCCCCTCTAGTGTTAAATTAGCCTTAAGATTCATCTTCCGCAAACTAACATTTGATATCAGAGCCTTGGTTTTCAAAATATTCATTTTGATTTTTGAAAAGTTTAAATGGCTAACAACACTATTACTAATACTATTAGTTCATTTGCTGTAACTCCTTTGTCGAAGGACAATCTACAGCTAGACCCCCATTTTTTAATGGTAGTATTTACACATACTGGGCATGTAGAATGAAAATCTATTTACAGTCAGTTGGTCTAGACATTTGGAATATCACACAGAATGAGGACACTGAGCCCCAAACTAACTTTTCACAATGGACTGCTAACCAAAAGGCAGTTGCAGAAAGTAACTCTAAAGTCATGAATATTTTGTTTTGTTCATTAGATAGGAATGAATTCAATAGAGTGTCTATTTGTAAGTTTGCATATGAAATATGGAGAACACTACCAGTTACATATGAGGACACTAGTAAAGTCAAACAGACCAAAATTTCTATGTTAACTAATCAATTCTAATTATTTAAAATGAGTCCAAAAAAGTCCATTTCTGATATGTATAGTAGATTTCAAGACAGTAGATTCACTAGTTACATTGGATAAAAAAATTTCTAAAGAGGATCAAGTTAGAAAAATCCTCAATTCATTTACTCTTGAATAGGACCAAAAGGCTCTTGCGATTGAAGAGGCTAATGACATTAACACTCTGAAAATTGAGGAGTTAATTGGCAATTTAATGTCATTTGAAGCACAAATGCAAGGCAGGAGAGAAAGAAAGGCTATAGAGAAAAATCCATCGCTTTCAACGCCACAACAGATGATCTGGGCTCTAACAATGATGATGAGGAAATTACCTTTATGACCATAAATGTCAGAAAATTTCTAAAATACTGAAAGATGAATATTCTTAGGAGAAATGATAACAAAAATCCAGGAGGTGGAAATGCTATTAGATGTTTTAACTGCAATGAACTTGGCCATATGCAAAGAGACTGTCCATATTCGGAGAAACCGAAAAACTCACCAATTACTGATTCGTCCAGAAAATGAAGAATGGCTTATACTACAATACTAGACGATTCAGATACTTCTTCAAGTGATAATGAAACAGATATGGAAAATGCCAATATGTGCTTCACAGCAATAATGAATTCAGAAAAGTCCGAAGAAATGGATCAAAAATAGGTACGTATTTAAAATTTAAATTTTGAATGGAATATTTGATTGCTTTTGATTGTTAGGAATAACCTGTAGATTAATAATAATATTGGACGAATATAGTATGCGTGTGTATTAATATTAAATATTTTATATTTCTATAAGAATATAATATTGAATAAAATAATATAATATATATTTAAAATAATTTTTTTTAAAAAAATTGTTTACCGAGTATATATATACTACTAATATTTATAGGATAATTATATATATATACACATACATAGATAGGTAAATAAGAATAACTTGTTCAATTCCTTTTTTTTTGAAATTCATGTGATGTATGTCGACATACCCATTATGCATATGTCGACATATGCACTCAGAATTTGAATTTCCATTACAAATTCAAAATTTGAAATTCCCTCCACCTTTTCACCAACCCCAATGTCCTGAAAAGGTGTTTCTCGACCAAAGTATATGTCCATTGATTTTCTATTTAATTATACTATCTCCATCTATTCATTTCACTCTCATTTTCAAAATTCAAAAAATTTATCAACTCTCTTGTCTCTTCAAACTATTCTTCAACGGCTTCCTCTAGCAACACTCCATCAACCATGAGGCTTTCTAAAAAAACAAAAGGCTATCTTTTTCATGACAAAGAAGCTATACAAGCCTATATGGAATAAATGTCTTTTGGAAAAGTCTCTCCCAGAAGATTCGCCATTTTCGACAACTTTCCTACTTATGATCTTTATAATCTTTGTGTGCAAAATGGATTTCTGGGTTTAATTGATGCTTCCCAAAATGATTTTGTATTTTTTCCAAATTTAGTAAAAATGTTCTATGCAAATTTGAAAGAAAGTTTTATGAAGGGAATGAATGTGAAGTTTGGGGTAGTGTCAAAGGCACTCAAATTGTTTTAAATTGTGAATTGTTAGGTAACGTTCTCGAATGCAATGGAATGGACCTTTCAAATTTTAAAATTGATATTCAAAATCATGAAGTTTTCATGATATTTTTGAAAGTGATGATGATTTTGAGTTCAAAAACAATAATTTGTGTCCTAAAGCAAGAATTTTAAGTCTTTTTTTGCAACAAAGCATAACTCCGAGGATGGGAAATTATAATAACCCGACTCGAAAAATTTCAAAGCACTTTTTGCCATTTATGGTCATTACGACATAAATTGTCACAAGTTATTTTGGATGAATTTTTTCCTAATAATCTCTCTAGGCATGATAACACACGCTTTCATGGTATGTGTCTTACTAGAGTATTCACATATTTTAATATTGACCTAAAAGAAGAAGAAACCATTCCTCGAAAAATTTTCGACGAGGCCAACATCTCTCATGCAAATTTCATTCATATTCGAGCCTTATGAAACACTTGCAGAAAAGGAACAAATATTGGCTTGAGAAGAGGAGCATGAAATAAGAGAAGAGGAGGAAGAGGAAGGAGAAGAAATGGAAGTGGAGCAGGAGGAAGAACAAGAAGAGAATGAAGATACTTCTTTGGAAGGTATCGAAATGTCATCTCATCCATCCAACAAAGATCTTCTCAAAAATTAAGAGAAGATTGTTTACGACCAAAAGAAGCTTAAGTGATCGTTTTCTAAGAAATTCACTTCTCTTTCCAACAAAGTAGACAAGTACTTTGGAAAGATCATTCGAAAGATTAGTGGAAAAGCTTCATCTTCATCTACTTCTTCCTATTTGTATTTTCTTTTGATTTTTTATTTTTTAGTTTGAATTATCTTAGTTTTAATCCATGTATCTTTATGTTTGTCTTTGAAATTCCAAGTACTCATCTATTATCATCAACGAAATCATGTTCCTTGCAGTTATATAGTGTTATTAGTCTTTGAAAATCCATAAAAGTACAATAGTTTAGACTAGATACAAAATATAGCAAGATAATTGTTTTTGCAAAAATTGATACATATGTTGACATATGTGTACCATCTATGTCGACATATAATGGGCGGAGACCAAAAATTTTTGAAGATTCAAAATAAAATAACTAGCAAACACTTATTCATTTCAAACGAATTCTCACCCCCTATATAAACCTATTCACTCTAGAAAAACATCATTTCTATTATCTTTCTTCTCCCTTTTCATTTATAAACTTATCTTTTTAATAATGGCTTCTTCACGCCAGAAATTATGTAAAAATCTTGAACAAACTCTACAATTGTTTAAGAATATCCTTTCTTTATCATTAGAAATCAAAGACATGTAGAATTGAGTCAAACGCAAACGATAAAAGAGCAAGAAAAGCATTTTAACGCCATTCGATGGATGATTTCTTCCCTTATCAAAGTTGAACCAACCAATAATCCTGATTGTGCTATCAACAAAGACGATGAAGACTGGAATTCCATCAAAGCGGATTCAATTTTCGATTTTGATGGTTGGGTAGAAGTTCCTCGGGAAGTCTAAGGTTGATTGGTTAGTCTTATATATAGGATTAATATAAAGTTGTATATTAAATATATTACAAATATGGATTGGTGTGTATAAAATTATTGGATTGGGTTGATTTGTTTGGATTGATTTGTTTGAATTGATTGATTTGTATTGAATTTGATTTGGATTAACAATATGTATGTAATGGATTTAGGCAATTAATAAAATTGGGTTATGTTATTACTTCCTATTTACACATCACTCTTGTATATATCATATAGTACCTTAATTAGGGGGAGTTTTAATTATATTTTTTGTTGATAACAAAGGGAGAGAAATATATAAAATATTTAGGCATAGATTAGGGGGGTTTAACTCAGGGGGACTTATACCATATTTTATAAACATGATTGTCATCATAAAAAGGGGGAGATTGTTAGCATCTTAGGCATTAGTTTTGATGACAACAACCATATGACATCATATAAAATATAGATACTAGTGTTTTTATCAAGTTATATATAATATATAATGCAGAATATTAGATAGGTGTTGATTAAGAAGGCCGTACAGTATCAAAAGTAGATTCAAGATGCTAATATAGAGATTCAAGAGTTAGAGATTGAAGACTAATGAGTATTGAAGATTCAAGATATCCAGATAAGTTATAGATCACAGGTTATTGTTAAACTCTGATAGCACTTCTTTGATCTCTCTTCATTTTTCAAAAAGGTTTCAAATATATTCTCTGATTTTAAATAATTTTCAAATATTCTAAATTTCAAAAGAATCCCTATTTTCAAAATTATTTTTCAAAATAGCCGTCAAATAATTTCTAATTTATTTACAAGATTATTATATTTTGAGAAATTAAAGTTTTTAAGTAATTTATATTTTGTACTTTGATATAGTTTCAGTTTTATGCTTTCTAAATGCTTATAGTATTTAAAAGTATATCATAAGAAATTCATATTTTGCATTTATTAATACATTGATTATATATATATATTCACTTATACTTTATATATATATATATATATATTATTTTTACAATAGATTCATATTTAATCCTTTGTACTAAAAATATTTCAAAATAACTTTATAAAGCTTTCTTAATTTTTAATATAATTAAAATATGTATAAACTATGTTTAAATGATCTTACAAAGTATAAAAATATTTTACAAAGCTTAAGATTTTCAAACAGACTAAAATAAATGATTTTCAAAATTACAAAGAGTATGTCGACATATCCCTATAGTGTATGTCGGCATATAGGCCGAATTTTTCAAAATTCAAATTCGAATGGAATTGTCTTTTCGTTATATCTCTTCGCGAATGGACATGACCGTTGTTTCTCTATAAATAGGAGGATTTTCCAATGAATTTTTTTAACTAATTTCTCATTCTTTCTCTTCCCTTTTGCTTTCTTGACTTCTAAAAGAAAATCTACTCAAAATATTCTTAAATTCAATCAGAATCAAATTAACTCTATTGATTTGATTCTCTATCAATTACTCTCTGATCTCTCTCATCTCTATCACTCAAAACAAGATCAAAGTGCTATTCAAGGGGTTATAGGATCATTTGTACTTAAGATCAAGAAACTGAATATATAAATTCTGTCAAATCATACTCTTACACTCTTGGGGAATGCTTGGTGTCCCTGAAATTCAAGTGGGTGTGCCTCTGTCTTGTCTGAATCAATTGGGTATGCATGGTGTCCTGTTTGAATCCAAGTAGATATGTTGGTGTCCCGACCGAATCTAGTGAGTGTACCCAAAGCTCGAAAAATCTGGAGGGTATGTCTCGTAGCCTTGAAATCGAGATTGTATTGACTTTGATATTTGAAAAGAAATATGTACAAGAAATTGTACGGGACTAGATGTAGGGTAACTCCGAACCAATATAAATATTCCTCGTGTGATCTCTCCAACTCTTTACTTTTTACTTATACTGCATTATAACTATCCGTGTTTACATAAGTGATTACTGATTCTGTATTGTTTAATTATAATCTTAAAAGAATTTAAAAACATTCAAAAAAATCAGTAAACACCATTCATCCCCCCTCTAGTGTTGAATTAGCCTTAAATCCATCTTCCGCAAAGTAATAGAAAATTCATTCGAGACATTTTACTCAAATTTTATTTTATTTTTATAACGATTTTTTTATTAAATATATTTTTCAATTTTCAAAAATTATAAAATAACTGCTTTATTTTCAACAAATTTCCACAAATATAATATATTTAGCCAAAATAAATTTTCAAACAACATTTGGATATTTTAAAACACAATTTCAAATTTCAAATTTGAATGATGCATCGATATTCTTCCTTTATTACTAAATAAATCCAAAATTCAATTTATAGAATTAAATTCAATAAAATATCAAAAATAACCTTTCAACCTGGTTTATTCATATAAACTATTTTTTCGACGTTCAAACTCAAAGTAAATCTCGGTTCCAAATTTTATGTTCAAATAATTGAATGTCTAATTCAAATATCCAATTAAATTCCAAAATCTAAATTAATATATTTATTTTATTTTAACTTCGAAACATGATGTTACAGACTCCTCTCCTTAAAGAAATTGCATTCTCACAATTTATTGGAAAGTACTGTAATCGGTCTAAACAATAACATTAACAACAAAATATAATATAAACGTCTTTTGTTACTATGCTTTCGCAGTGCCACTCTAATAAAATCTCAAATATAATCTTTGTCACTACTTCGAATTTTTCTTATTAATACAACTACATTCAAATGTATCAAATAATATTATAGGCATAGCGATCAATATATGTAAAATATTTCTTAAATTTCAAAACGTATAAAATATTCAAAATATTTTCTAAGTATCCAATATTTCAATAAGACAAATTCTCCTTTGTATGGAAAGCCTTTTGAACAATTACAATACAATAAAATAGACACTCATCAACCAAAATATAATCGAAAACAATTTATATATCAAAATTTGCGACATATAATTCACAGTATATATATTCTTTAAGTAAAAATATACCTTGTTTTTAGCATTTTAAAGCAATCTATTTAGGTTTATACAAGCAATTAAAAGCGAGTTTGCGCCAATTCAAATCCAATTGGCCTTCGAGTACCTATTCTTAACTCAAAATGAATATATAAGATTTCATAAAATAGTTATTTGCATACTAAACTAGCATTGTTACTACAAAATAAATTAAGTAATAATATTAGACATGGTGTACGTGAATTTTAATTATTTGGCAGTTTAAACTTTCTAAATATGATAAAAACATAATGATTTGTAACTCATTAGTAACCTAAAAGAAAAGCTCTAATTTTCATGTGAGTTCCTTCATAATGTAGCAGCAATTCATTAAAATGTCATAATCAAAGGTGCTTTTGGAAATGTTAAATTTAAGTTGGTGTTCACTTTTTGACTTCAAAATATGGTAACTAGTTATACCTTGTGCTTTAATAGTCAATTATGTGTACACATGTTGGGTACTAATGCTTGATTGGTTATGATTGCTAATTGCATTTTTAGTTGCCTGCAAATAATATCATACTTGCATATTCATGTTTTAAAACAATGGGTAATTAGAATAATAAATATTTAAAATTTATTTCTGTATTAAAATATTACATTTTTGTTGGTACTCTAAAAAATTTGTGCTAAAATATTATAGTTCAGACTACTGTTATGTTGCCATGAATTAAACACTTGAATGTGTTAACTTTTGCAATTAGCAGCATATTGCAATGCTTATTTTTCTTTTCTTTTCATTATTTTTAAAACATGTGCAGTAAATTCTCCCATGTAGAAAGTTTTAATTCAGGTAGCATCTAGTTATTCCAACCATTTTTATTTTATGTATTCATTGGTTGCAAAATTATAAATTTTAGGTTTTACATTTGTTTACAAATTCTTGTGAAGCTTCAACTTTCAAATCTTCATAAATATATAGTTTGCTTACTGGTTTTGGATACTTTTTCACATTGTGTAGTAAAGAAATAGGTAACTAAGTAGCAGTATGTGTCAAGATTTCATATGGTAGAAACTGGAGTCTCTAAAGCTAAGTTTCCTCCACCATTTCAAACAAATTGTGTTTTCATGGTGCAGTGGGTTTTGGTTATTTATATTGACGTAGAGAATGACACGATGATAAAATATTAATTTTGATACTAAGATAAGGAAAACCTCAATCCATTCGGTACCAAATAATCTGTTAGTTATATAAGAAATGACTTAAATGTGACTACAATTCATGTCAAAGTGTAAAATATAAGGTGGAACCCCCAAAAAACCCAGTGCATAAGGCTCCCGCATGATAACAGGCTCTAAGAAGGTCGATAATGCACGCAGCCTTTCCCTTATATCGTGAAGAGACTGTTTTCGGACTCGAACGTGGGTGCCCAGATCACCATGCGGGTGACCTAACCGTTGCACCAAGGCTCCACCTCAAAGTGTAAAATATAACTTATCAAATTTTATAAGTTTGAATAATTCCTTTTTATTCAACAAAAGGGAAAACTCACTTTCAAAAGATTTAAATAACACAAATCTGTAGGATCGTTTTCACCCTAGAGGGGTGGTGAATAAGGTCTACTAAATATTAATGTGGAAATAAAAAATAAAACAGAAAGTAATGCAGTAAAGATCACACACAGTTTTACCCAGCTTCGGCAAAAACCTGCCTACGTGCTGCCCCCAAGGTTTCTACTAGAAATTAAGTAATCAGTCGCTTTCAAAATTACATAAACTTGCGATACCCACTAACTCGATTAACCTAACTCTAAGCTCAAAACCCTGCCATAACTCAGCCACTGAGTTGCAAATTCTCAATTTACGCCCCGTAGTTTGTACCTAGTTACACAACTAGAAATTTACAAAATTTTAAAGGAGAAAATTACAAATAAAAATAAAACTAAAAACAAAACCCTATATTTGTAACTTAAGCCCAATACACATAAAAAAGACATGGCCCAAGTAACATATAATTAGAGATAAGACTATCTCCCTTATTTTTTGTAATCTCTTCGGCCGATTTCTTTTGTCACTCTTCAAAATTAGGGTTTCGTTCGAATTGAAGCTGCCACTTGGAAATAGAAATTCAAAATCATTTTCCTTGAATTGAGTCTCTGATAAGTTCGGGTTGCTACGAATTTCTTGGCTTCAACAATTTTGGAGCTTTCGAATCCTCTATGTTGGTTGGGTTGATCGATACTGATGAATTGGATTATGTGCTTCTTCTATCAGTGTTCTTCGATTGCTTTAGAGAGTTTGAGTTCGACTTTTGGTATGTTTTTGTTTCTTAAATGCTTACGATGATTATTTTGAACTCTTGATGTTTTTTTGATGATGAATTGGGTATCTATAGGGATCAAAACCCTATAATTTCATTTTGTATGTTTTGATTTGAATTTTTCAATTACCATACTCGGCCATTCGATTCTTGATTGAACGACTTTGATGATTTCTGACTTGTTCATTGGTTGAATATATTTTCGATATATTTGAATATGCTTAAATGTATTTGAATTTGTTCCGTTCTTTGCTGCCAATGACTTGTTCATCATTCGCTTACAGCTTGGCATTTGAATTTGAGATAATTTTGACTTCCTTGTGAGAAATACGGATTACGGATCTTAAGGCTAGAATTAACACTAGAGGGGGGGGGGTGAATAGTGTTTTAAGGAATTACTAATTCTTTTTGAGTTTATCTTAATTTGAACACAAATGTATGCAATATTCAAACACAGATATGATCACAGAATCAATCACAGATGCAGATATAAAGTAAAAGCAATAAAGGAAAGAACACACCGGATTTTATACTGGTTCGGAGTTACCCTACATCCAATCCCGCAACACAAGTACGGATTTCCTTTCAAAATCAATTCTTACAATTACACCCTCGATTTCAAACCAGAGATGATCTAGTTAGATTCAATGGTGATTTCGGCAGAGTAATGGTAAAAATGTATATAAAGAAATGTGGAAGAAGAAGAGAAGTAAAATCAGAGAAAATATAATTATGAATTCATTTAAAACAGCCCCTATTTATAGTAGAACAACATCCATGTCCATTCGTGAAAGGATATGACAAATAGACACTTCCTTTGAAATTCAAACTTTTGAAATAAACTGTCACCTTGTCGACAAGGGTTCCTTGGGGTTGTCGACAGGCCTAAGTTATTTTTGGTAATTTGTTTTTCTTTGAAAATAAATTCTATCTTGTATTAAAACTATTTTAAACTTTATAAATATACTTAACTATAGTTAAAATACATAAATAAGTATAGATAATAATATTTTGGTATATATAAAATTTTACTATAATTTTATATTTAAATCTAAGTAAAAATATTAAAAGTTAAATATATTATAATTAAAAGATAGTTTAAAACCAAGGATAATTTGATGTTGAAAATAAAGATTATTTTGAGGTTAAAAGTATTTTAAAACCAGGATAGATGTTTTTGATTTAAAAAGGAGAAATCATTTTGAAAACAAGATATAATTTTGTAAAACGTTTGAATAAAAGTTAGTGGATACAAAACAATGTTCCACTAGATTTTTCGTAGGTTCCATCCTACTTAGGGTTCCATCCCTTTAACGGGCCTGAAGTGGATTCCATTCCACGAATAAAATGGATTTTAAGATGTCAGTGCTTTTCTAGGAGTTTTAACAAAATTCCTAACTAAATTACATATCTTGAAATCTTGAACTCTTGATAATCTTGATACTCATGAGTCTTGAATCTTGATATCTTCGATCTTGGGTTCATCAGTTCTTGAATCTCTATACTGTACAGTCTTCATTCTTTGGTACCTGTCTATATATCCTACATATACATATATATCTAAACAATAACGTTAGTATTTATATTTTATAATTTTATTCTAAGGTTGTTGTCATCAAAACCAACTCCTCAGTGACTAACAATCTCCCCTTTTTTTATGATGACAACCTTTGTTTATAAAATATTACTTCTATCCTAATAACTCCCCCTAAAACTAATAAATCCCCCTTAATCTATGCCTAACTATCCTATTTTATACTTCTCCCCCTTTGTCATCAACAAAAACTAACTCCAAACTATATAACACCTCATCATTCTTGTACTAAAGTACCTTTTTCTGAGTCCGTTTCTCTGAATTCGTCGGAGTCGTGAACTGCCGTGAAACACATATTTGAATTATCTGTCTTCTGATCATCATCGCTTGAGGACGAGTCTGAGTCATCTAGAGTAGCGGTAAATGTACGTTTCCGTTTCTTTGCGGAATCATTGTTTATAGGAAGATTTTTCTTATTTGGATGTGGACGGTCTCTTTTGATATGGCCTGGTTCGTCACAGTTGAAACATTTGATATAGTTTGGCACTACATTCTGATTACCAGAGTTCTTATAGTTGTTTCTCTTGAGATTATTCATCTTTCTGTATTTTAGGAATTTCCAAAAGTTCTTGGTCATAAAGGCTATCTCTTCATCATTATCGCTGTTTGAGTCTGATCCATCGGTCAATGCATTGAATGCAATTGATTTCTTTTCAGATGCTTTGCTTTCTCTTCTCCCAATCATTTGAACTTCAAACGACATTAGATTTCCAATTAATTCTTCTATCTTTAAGGTACTGATGTCATTTGCCTCTTCAATCGCAAGTGTCTTTTGATCCCATTCTGGAGTAAGAGAATTTAAGATTTTTCTGACTTGATCTTCTTCCGAAAATACCTTTCCCAAGGATATTAGAGAATGCACAATATCCTGAAATCTACTATACATATCAGGAATAGACTCATTAGGATTTATTTTAAATAATTGAAACTGATTTGTGAGCGTGGAAATTTTGGTCTGTTTAACTTTGCTCGTTCCTTCGTGAGTAACTTGCAAAGTTTTCCAAATTTCATATGCAGACTTACAAACTGACACTCTATTAAATTCATTCCTATCAAGTGAACAAAACAGAATATTAATAGCTTTAGAGTTATTTTGTGCAACGGTCTTTTGCTCAGCAGTCCACTGTGCAAAATCAGTTGTGGGTTCAAAATATTCAGTCTATGTGATACTCCAAGTGTCTAGTCCTACAGATTGTAAATATATTTTCATCCTACATGCCCAATATGCATAGTTACTGCCATTAAAAAGTGGTGGTCTGATAGTAGGTTGATCTTCTACAAATGAACTAGTAACAGAGGTAATAAAACTAATGTTGGTAGTAGTAACAGTACCAGTGTTGGTAGCCATTTTGAAAATTTTCAAAATTCAGATTATGAAACTTTGAAAACCTTGCTCTTATACCAAATGTGAGAAACGCGGATTACGGATCTTAAGGCTAGAATTAACACTGGAGGGGGGGGGGTGAATAGTGATATAAGGAATTACTAATTCTTTTTGAGTTTATCTTAATTTGAACACAAATGTATGCAATATTCAGACACATATATGAACACAGAATCAATCACAGATGCAGATGTAAAGTAAAAGCAATAAAGAAAAGAACACACCGGATTTTATACTGGTTCGGAGTTACCCTACATCCACTCCCGCAACACAAGTACAGATTTCCTTTCAAAATCAATTCTTACAATTACACCCTCGATTTCAAGGCCACGAGGTACACCACTCCAGATTCACAATCCTCTGGGTAGAGATACTTGATTTTATGGGCAGCAAGTTCACCCGATTGAGTTTCCAAGCTACAATCACACCTTTTCTCGCTCGATTGAATACAAAGAAATCTATAACTCTGAATAGCACTAGGATCTTGTTGAGATAGTGATAGAGAATCAAACCAGAGATGATCTAGTTAGATTCAATGGTGATTTCGGCAGAGTAATGGTAAAAATGTATATAAAGAAATGTGGAAGAAGAAGAGAAGTGAAATCAGAGAAAATATAATTATGAATTCTTTTAAAACAACCCCTATTTATAGTAGAACAACAGCCATGTCCATTCGTGAAAGGATATGACAAATAGACACTTCCTTTGAAATTCAAACTTTTGAAATAAACTGTCACCTTGTCGACAAGGGTTCCTTGGGGTTGTCGACAGGCCTAAGTTATTTTTGGTTATTTGTTTTTCTTTGAAAATAACTTCTATCTTGTATTAAAACTATTTTAAACTTTATAAATATACTTAACTATAGTTAAAATACATAAATAAGTATAGAGTATAATATTTTGGTATATATAAAATTTACTATAATTTTATATTTAAATCTAAGTATAAATATTAAAAGTTAAATATATTATAATTAAAAGATAGTTTAAAACCAAGGATAATTTGATATTGAAAATAAAGATTATTTTGAGGCTAAAAATATTTTAAAACCAGGATAAATGTTTTTGATTTAAAAAGGAAGATTTTGAAATCATTTTGAAAACAAGATATAATTTTGTAAAACATTTGAATAAAAGTTAGTGGATACAAAACAATGTTCCACTAGATTTTTCGTAGGTTCCATCCTACTTAGGGTTCCATCCCTTTAACGGTCTCGAAGTGGATTCCATTCCACGAATAAAATGGATTTTAAGATGTCAGTGCTTTTCTAGGAGTTTTAACAAAATTCCTAACTAAATTACATATCTTGAAATCTTGAACTCTTGATAATCTTGATGCTCATGAGTCTTGAATCTTGATATCTTCGATATTGAGTACATCAGTTCTTGAATCTCTATACTGTACAGTCTTCATTTTTTGGTACCTGTCTATATATCCTGCATATACATATATATCTAAACAATAATGTTAGTATTTATATTTTATAATCTTATTCTAAGGTTGTTGTCATCAAAACCAACTCCTCAGTGACTAACATTCCTGAAGTCTGACTTGTTCATCATGGAGTCCTCTGCGACTTTTTCTACTCCTTCCTTAATTTGTTCTATGTTTTGTTTAGGATTCTGATATGTTTTTGACTTGTTCATTAGTATGACCCACAGTTGCTTCACTATATTTGCTGTACTTTGATTAGTTGTTCTGAGGTTCTGTCATCTCATTGCTTTGGTCTTGGAGTCTTAGATGTTAGCCTTGCTTGAGTTTGATCTGATGTCTCCATGTATATACGTATATGTATGTATATATGTGTGTGATTGCTATGGCTATGCTCTGTCCACCCGAGTGCTTGCATTCTGACTTTGCTTATATTTGGTGCACTTGTATTCTCTGGCCATAATGATTTTGTGATAGTTGCTTGTCGATTTCCATGTTCATTTCCTTGTATTGTTTGCTGGGTTGATAAACTTGGTGCCTTTGTTATTGTAGTCTCTTTGAAAACTGCTGCCATTGTCTTGTTGAGTTGTGATGTTCATCTGCTTGTCTTTTTTAATTTAGCCAAGTTCACTTGCATTATCTCTGTCCTTAATTCTGGTTGCATGTTGATTTGCTTCGAGTTAAATTGCTATTTACTATGTACATATATGTGTGTATCCTTGTGCACTTCATGTTGATATCTTCCCTGGATATCTTCCCTGTACTTGGCCCTGAATTCTGATTTTGCTTGAACATTTTGTATAATTTCATGTACATGTTGAAACTGAACTTGATTGCTAATCTTGTTATTCAAGTTCTTTCCTTGTGCCTTTGTACATTTGGTGGTCTAGTTCCATATGAACTCTGGTTAAATATTATTGCTTTGCATTCATGTTAACCCATTTGGATCTGACATGTCTGAAGCTTTGCTTGTGTGGTTCCTGCTTTTTCTTTATCCTTTGTACATGTCTGGTGCTTTGGTCCATGGTTTGCCTAGACTGACCTTGGTTAGTTTTGGTTTGTGTTTGCATTGCACTTGAGTTGAATCTAGTCTTGGCTTGGGTTTGACCTTGTGCTCACCTGTCCCTGCAATTTTAACAAGCAAGTGTATATCGGTGTGCACAACCTTGTGGCAGGTACAGTGATACACTGTGCATGTCACAAGTTGTTCGCGTATTTTTTATTCTAGTTTGAAATAGAAAAATGATGACGAACAAACCCAATAACCGAGGCAAACAATATTTTCAAACACACACACTTCTTTGTGCACTGCAAAATATTTCTTTTTCAATTTTACCGTGTCAGTCTTTATTTTGCAGATAGTTCAGATGTTGGATATAGGCTGGAACAGAGTTGAAGATCAAATACGAGTGATGAGTGAATATGTAGTGAGGTGAAATATGTATGTAAAACTGTATAGTGAAAATTGTGTTGTATTTGAAACTTGTATTTGGAATTGTGTAAATATAGTGAGAGCTTAAATTTGTACTATTTGAATTTGTAATAAAATGTTTGTTTAAATAAAATATTTGTTCAAATAAGAATTCCGAGTTATTTATTTTATTTAACAAATATTTATTTAATTATATGGAAAAATAAAATAGTACAATAACAAATACATTTAAACGAACATATATATATATATATATATATATTTGTGTGTGTGTGTGTGTGTTTATTATCATCAAACAAAAATCATACACTAGTATATTCTACAACATCCTCTTACTTTAATTCCACAACCGACTACAAGAAATTTCTATCAATTTATGATCATCATCTATCAAACGTCCGAACAAACCATAAAGTAAACATCCATCACATTCAAATAAAATTCATTTTAACACAGCAAAATCACACAAAAGTATTCACATCATGCGTGTGAATATATATTTTTATTTCAAAGAATAAATAACTTTTACTTAATAAATATTCAACACAAATACGTTTATATATGTGTAAATAAATATTCTACTCGATGTTCGACCGTTTTAATCTGTCACAACTCGCACCTCACATGTGAGTCGTATTAAAAATGGATAAACAACCTAAGTCTCACTCTTCTAAGGCCAAATATATCTCTATCTCCATATTATTCAAACCTAAGCTATTATACCAGCTTATAACATCTGGCTTCGGTGATCGAAATATCAGAGGGAGTTTACCGTCCGATAGCTCGGGTCATTGGACACAGAAGGAGTGATCTCTCGTATATACTACTTTGGTCAACATGGATATGTTTCAATACAAGAATACATTTGAAATACTACATATCTCACCTCGACACAAGGCAATGTACACGAGTTCTAGAATTGAATAATATAGTACTAGAGACAAATAAAAATTTCCCAACTAACAATCAGAGTGAATAAAATGAAACGATGAATTTTGCATCATAACCAAAAATTAAATGCATCATCTCATATATACAACTCATCACATAAATAAATCATATCGACCAACACAAAGTACAAGCAGAGTAAACACTCACCATCATCATCTTCTCCAACTCCATATCGTAACCCACAGCGCATATAAAATCATAATATTGACCTAGAAAACAACCTCAGTCGAACCCGAGGTTGTTAAACAAATAGTAAACCCTGAGTTAAGCTAGAAATCTAGCTGTGGGTGTAATAATTCTCAAAATTATAATATAATGAGTGTGATAGGTTTAAATATAACCCTAAATTAAAATCACTCAAGTTTATCAATATAGTCCACGCCTATAAATAATTTCCAATAAGCTTTGTACTTAAAAACCATTTGAAAATGGATTTCAAAATCCCTTTCTTTCAAATCATTTTTCAGAAACACTTCAAAACGAATTTCCAAATCACTTCCATAAAATCACTTTATTCACGAGAATTCCATATATTCAAAAATCATATTCCAGAGGTCTACTTTACAAATGATGCCAAAATTAGGGCTGGCAATTAGAACTGAGAATCGCAAAACCAAACCGAACCGACTTGAAAAAACCCAAACCTAATAGGTCATGGATCGGATCTGGAAGATGAAAATACAATAAAGACCCGATCAAACCCAACTCGAACCAACTTGACCCAACCAAAAAATATTGAAATATATACATTTTTAGTGTTATTATCCAACCGGACTTGAAACGAAGCTCGAGTCGGGTCAGATCTAGGTTTTGAAATGTATAGTTTGGACCCGACAAGATCCTACCCGCCTAGAATCAAGACCCGTCGGGTCGGGTCCGGGTCCATCGGGTCAGGCCTAATTACCACCCCTAGTCAAAATATTAGTTTTATATTCAATAATTTATCAAAATATTTCTCAATTTGAATAAAACCAATCTTTGCAATATATTTCCCAAATCAATTTGAAAAGTCCAATTTATCTCAAAATATCCTTCCAAAGCATTGGTTAAAATAGTATTTCCCTTTCTTTATATAAATTTTTGCTTTTCCATTTATCAAAACCAGTTCCAAAATTATTAATAGTTTCATCAAAACTAGATTTCAAAATACAATATAATTTTATCAAATCTAGTTTAAATAAATATCATCATAAGGTGAATGCTCGTCAAAATAGATCATAACAGAATATAAAAATCATAACATTATTCATCTGCAATCGACGCCCAAGGAAGAAACCTTATAGTCCAACCCCTACGATCCAGGCTCGGACATTACCTTTGAGCGATATCAAAAGTAATAAAATCCAAATGGATTATGAAACAAGTAGCAATCCCTTTTAAAAATGTAGAATCATCAAAACCATTTTCCGATAGGAAAATACACAAATAGTAATTTTATTCTTTCAAATTGAAAATTTTCAATAGTAGAAATACTATCGAAATACCTCTATTTTATTTTATACAAAATCGGCAAAACGACCTTTCGAATAATTCTCCAAAATTCTTTCTATTGAAAGCTCGTATATTTAAACTATTATCCATGGTTTAAATTCAAATTCAAATCATTTCTAAAATTAATCAACTTTATTTTATCAATAGCTTTCTACTTCAAATCCAAATAAAATATTCACATAAGACATTAAATTCAATTTTAACTGAAAACCGATTATTTTTCCATTTGAAAATAATTTAAATTCTAGTGATGTCAAAATAGTTCAAATCGTTTTATACGATAATATTTCTAGTAATATAATCTATCAAAAATTCTTTTCAACGAATTTCAATATAAAATCTTCCTTCTTTGTATAAATTCAAATAAATCAATTTTCAAAAATAAATTCGAATATATTTCAAAATAAAATTCCTTTTAAACAACATACTTGCTTTATATATTCATATTTTACTTTTCATTTTCTTCAAATTAATTATCACAATATTTATATATATTGTGTATTTCTTTTTTTCCAAACAATATAATATCTTTTTTAAAACAATTTAATATCTTTTTTTACTATAATTTAAACAATAAATTCTTTGCTATATCATTTAGCATCCAAATGCATACTTTCGGCCATACATGATTTAATTCAATCAATAACAGGCTATAAACATCCAATTCAAACAATATTCATTAATATTCTTTTCTAATATATAATTTAATAAATTAAACACAATCAATATAGGGTTATATCACTCAAACCCTATAATTTCAACATACATGTAGTTTCCTTCTTTATACATACATTTTAAATCAAAGAGAGGGAGATTCAACTCATAACAATAATTAAATATTCCAAATTTTCCTCTTTAATTTTTCAATTCAGCAAGGATATTGTCATCAAGATACATTGAAGTTTTAACTTATATTGAAATCAATATTTACTGATAATGAATCAAGCACAACAAGTTGCTAAGCCATCAACAATTAATACGAATTTAACTTAAATCAATTTGTATTCACTGTAATTAAAAAGAAATAAGTTATTCTCACTAATATCCATATAAAACTATGAAATAAGAATTATACCCACTATATAACTTAAATTAGATCAGTATAATCACCGTATAGTTGAAATTAGGCTGTTATACTCACTTTAATTAACACATATACCTTATATTTAATAATGGTTATTTAAATCATTCACCACTAAAATATTATATAATATATCCATATTTTTATTTAAATAACTCATCACTTAAATTCAAAATTCAATTCAAATTCTTTTTATTCCTCATTCTTAAAAATAATTCAAATTTCATTTATCAAATGTTTGCAACCCAAAACCCATCGAATATTAAACTTGTAGCTAAACAGTTAAATGAAACAATCAAGTATATGGAGGATTATAGTGTGGTGTTTCTTGATATTTACCGGTAATGGATGAGAACAAGTTATGTGATAGGGTTATATTCATCTAGAATCATTTTATTGAAATGTAAACAAATTAAGGGAAGGGGTTAGGATTACACTCACCTATTTGATTGTCAATTTCCATTCAAAAATTGTCGTTGTCACCTCCATCACAGTCAAAGCACGGCAACAGTCATCAACGCACACACGAACCCGCATCTGAGGTCGAGCACACCTCAATCCTTTCATCATCGACCTTCCTCATTCATTGCCTTGGTCGCAAGCTTCAACGCCTCCTTCATTTGTTACCTCGCCCTACCTCTCACGTCGAGCCAAGCTCTTGAATGACATCATGCCACCTCCTTGCTTCGCAAACCAGCCACAATGTGTTCGTCATTCTTTTTTCTTTTTGTTATTTTTGATTTCTAAGAGAAAGGGGCTCAGGGCTTTATATTAGGAATAGAATAAGGACGAGAAGGGTGGGGTGAATGTGATAAGGAAAGGGTGGTCCAACAAGAAGAAAGAAAGGTTCTTATTTTTCTTTTAAATATAAACAACACCACTAACCGCTTATTACTCGAACCGTCTATTAATCAATATTTTGTACACGATTGAAGATCCATACGAGACGTTTTACTCAAATTCTATTTTATTTTTAAAATGATTTTTTTGTTAAAATATTATTTTCAATTTTCAACAATTATAAAATAAATGTTTTATTTTAAAATTAAATTTCAAACTTCCACAAATATAATTTATTTAGCCAAAATAAATTTTCAAACAACTTTTGGATCTTTGAAAACACAATTTCAAATCTGAATTTTTCATCAATATCCTTCCTTTATTATTAAATTAATCCAAAAATACAGTTTATAAAATTAAATATAATAAGATATCCAAAATAACTTTTTAACCTTATTTACCCATATTAGATACTTTTTCTACTTTTAAACTCAAATTAAGTCTCGATTCCCAATTTTATATTCAAATATCCAATTAAATTCTCAAAATCCAATTTTATATATTTATTTTATTTTAACTTCGGAACGGGATGTTACAACGATGGGAGATTGAATGCTAGATTGGTAGCTAAGGGTTTGTGCAATGGAAGGGAAAGGAGCATGATGAGATTGATGCGTCGGTATTGCATCATACTTCAATCCAGATCTTATTGGCTATAGTTGCAACTCAAGATTTGCAGTTGGAGTAACTGGATGTGAAAATCGCTTTCTTGCATGGAGACATGGATGTAAACATGAAGTCAAATTTGGTGCAAATTGAAGAAGTCATTGTATGGTTTGAAACGGTCGCCTAGGCAATGATACAAGAGATTTCATCATTTTATGCTTGTTATTGGTTTTAATAGAAGCATCAAGGATGCCTATGTTTATTTCAAGCGCTTGGAAAATTGTTATTAGGTTCACTTACTCTTGTACGTGGATGATATGCTTGGAGCTTCAAAAGATAAGGATGAAATTAACAAGTGGAAATCTCGCTTAAAATCGAAATTTGATAAGAAAGGTTTGATGCAAGGAAAATTTTAGACGTGAAAGCTAATAGGGATCAAACAAGATGTGAGTTGAAGTTAACTCAAATGACATATGTTGAGAAGGTGATTTCTTGATTTAGCATGGACAATTCAAAGGTAGCTAGCACACCATTACATTTGCATGTGAAGCTTTCATCAAAGGATTCACCGATTTTGTAAGAAGGCAAGGCCTAAATCTCAAGAGTATCGTATGTAAATGTGGTTGGTAGTTTAATGTATGTCACGGTCTACAAGGCCCGATCTTGCAAATGTCGTCATGGTGGTTATTCGATTTATGGCTAACCTTGGTAAATCACATTGAGAAGCCGTGAAAGTTATTTCAAGATATCTTAAGGGGACTTCTAGTCATGGTCTTGTGTTTAGTGATAGTGTTGGTATTTATTGCAAGTTGGTTGGTTATTGTAATTAAGACTACAACGAGGATAGAGATTGGAGAAAATTAACTTCCAAGTATTTATTTACTTTTGGTGGCATAGTCATTAGTTGGAGATCGAGATTGGAAACCATTGTTGCTTTATCGACCACGATGGCGGAGTTGATTGAAACGATTGAAGACGCAAATGAGACACTTTATTTGCTGAGGTTAGTGTTGGGGAAAAATCCCTTTAGATGATCAGTCTAAGGGAATAAAAACCCAACGCAGCAGAAAACAACTGGATCGTGATTGTAGTTAGACGGAACAAACAAAAGATGAACACCAGAACAGACAGTTACAGATCAATGCAATGTAGAAAAATAAATAACACTAGTAGTTATAGTGGTTCCACTACCGCGAGGCAGTGTACGTCCACTTGGGGAGAGGAGATCTTTTTAATCACTAAAAGATTAGAGTTACAAGATTGATTCACTTTTGGAGGCTATACATAAGAAGAATTTACAATACAGACAAAATTATGCAGAGTTTCAGCTCTCTAGGATGGATCTGAAATTGGATGAAATTAGCTCTCAATTTTGGCTACCATTGTTGTCCAGAAGCTCCTCTATTTATAGAGTGAAGAAATGAGGAGGGGTAGCCGCTATATAGCAGCCCTGGGGTTTGGTTCGGCATGCATCTGGTTTGGTTTGGCAAAACGCCGAGCGAAAAACTTGGACCGACAGGCAAATCACAATTTTGGACCGGCATGATCCAAATTGCCGAACGAAAAGCTTTGTCGGCAAATTACCGAACGAAATATTTCGTTCGGCAATTTTTCTTTGCCGCTCAAAGCTTCCTAGCCGAACGAAATCATCTCTACTCCAGATTTTACCATTCCAAAATCCTCATTCCTCTTTGCCGAACAAGCTTCAACCACCACTCCAGATCTGGATGTACATCTTCTCCTCCACCGAACCAAAATCTCCCACTGCCGATTCCTTTTCCACGACTCTCTCTTCTTCTTCTTCATGCTTTGATTTTTAGGGCTTCTTCCTCCCCCCATGGAATTAGGTAACGTATCTAACAATCTCCACCTTGTTACCTTATTCCATAGAAACCATCCAACTTCATCTACACCTTTATGCATCAAGCAATGGATACTTACCCAATAAGCTTCGGCATTGCCATCACCCATTACACTCTGTCAACGAACTCCGGCAAGGTCGCCGCCCGTCAACAAAGTGTTCGAAGTACCCAGTCCGTGAAGAACCTATCAATCTCCACCATGAAAACAAACGTCTCCATGAATCATCTCAACTCTCCCCCCGTGCCACCCCGTGGCACCTAGCACTTCATTAAGCGAATCAAGTCCAAGAAATGCTCGAACTTAGTGACAGGCAATGACTTGGTAAACATGTCTACTGCGTTCTCCTTTATGTGAACTTTCTAAAGACGAACTAGCTTCTCTTCACTCATCGAGACAAGGAACGACTCTCTCACCTCAATATGCTTCGTCCTCGAGCTGAATGCCAAATTTTCAGCTAAGTGAATTGCACTCTGACTATCACATTACACATTTACTCCTACGTATTCGAAGCCCAAATCACACAACAATCACTTCAAATAAAGCGCCTCCTTAGCTGCTTCAACCACAGCTATGAGCTCTGTCTCTGTAGTAGACAAAGCCACAATCGTCTGCAACCTTGCTCTCCAACTGATCGCTGTCCCACCAATGGTGTACACATATCCGGAGGTTGACTTCCTTCGATCTTTATCACCGGCATAGTCGGAATCACAAAATCCAACCAAGCTGGAATCTCTTCCTCTGCCGCTAAAGACAAGTCCATGGTTTGGAGTTCCTCTAAGGTATCTGAAGATACACTTCACCGCTTCCCAATGGGTCTTCCCTGGATTTGCCATGAATCTACTCACCAATCCAACAACCTATGCAATGTCAGGCCAAGTGCAGACCATGGCATACATTAAGCTGCCAACTGCACTTGCATATGAGACATTCATCATATAAGCCTTGTCCTTTTCTGAGATCGGAGAGCCTTTACTAGAAAGCTGTATGTGCAAAGGCATGGGTGTGCCGATTGCCTTTGCCCCTTCCATGCTAAATCGAGCAAGCACCTTTCGAATGTATTCCTTTTGAGTGAGGCTCAAAAGTCCTAGCTTTCTATCCCTTTGGATTTCCATATCCAAAATTTTCTTTGCTTCTCCAAGGTCCTTCATTTCGAATTCCGCTTTTAGCTTTAGCTTCAAACTATCGATTTCAGCCTTATCCTTGGAAGCAATCAACATATTATCCACGTACAAGAGTAGGTACACACATCTACCATTCTTTAAATGCTTGAAGTACACATAAGCGTCTTTGATGCTACGATCAAAACCAAGTGAAAGCATAAAAGAGTCAAACCTCTTGTACCATTTTCTAGGCGACTGCTTAAGTCCATACAATGACTTCTTCAATTTGCAAACCCAATTTTCTTTCCCATCTACAACAAATCCTTCTGGCTGCTTCATGTAGATGGTCTCATCCAAGTCTCCGTGCAAGAAAGCGATTTTCACGTCCAGTTGCTCCAGCTCCAAGTCATGAGCTGCGACGATAGCGAGCAAAATGCGGATGGATGTATGCCTCACTACTGGAGAGAATATCTCATCATACTCCAATCCCTTTCTTTGTGAAAACCCTTTAGCAACTAATTTAGCCATGTATCTCCCATCATCCTTCACCTTGAACACCCATTTGCAACCTATGACTCGGCTTCCTTGAGGAGGTGGTACCAAATCCCAAGTCTTGTTCTTTTTCAACGACTCTAACTCCTCTTCCATAGCGCACATCCACTTTGAACTGTCACATGACTTCAAAGATTCATCAAGATCAAACGGCTCCTCAAGAACCATATGTAGGGCATAGTCAAACTGATCACCAAGGCTAAGGTTCGCAATATGCCAATCACCATACGTTTCGGGCGGCCTAATAGTCCTACGACTGATCCGGGTAGGTACTGCTTCGCCTAAACTCCTTTCAGCTCCACCTTGAAATGAACTTCCTCTAGATTCATGCACATCACCAGCACTACTAGAAGGTATCTGTGGACTATCCTGTGATGTTTCATCAACTGCGTTTTCCTCGACAGCGTCAACAACAACTCTACTATTTGGCTGGAACACGGGAACTTCTTCCATCTCCTCAGGCCTATCATAATCTTCTGATGTTGTAGGTAGCTTCTCCTTCAGATTGAACATAGCAGACTCATCAAAAGTAACATGTCTGGAATGAACAATCTTCCGATCAACAGGGTTCCAAATCTGATACCCTTTGCTACCATCGGTGTATCTCATTAGTATGCCCTTGTATGATCTAGCCCCCAACTTATCATCACCTGTATGGTGAACGTACACAGGACAACCAAAAATTCGGAAGTAACCAAGATACACTGCTTTACCTATCCACTTCTCCTTTGGAATCTTTCCATCTATGGCTGAGCACGGAATTCGATTTATGATATGCACCGCAGTTGATAATGCCTCAACCCAAAAGCCTCTAGACAAGCCCGCCGTCAATCTCAAGCAACGAGCCTTCTCCAGTAGAGTCCTGTTCATCCTTTCTACAAGCCCATTGGATTGTAGATCTCCGGGTGTAGTGATATGTCTCTAAATGCCATGCTATCTACAGAAATCGAGGAACTCCCTAGAGACAAATTCACCGCCATTATCAGATCTCAACACCTTCAACCTAGAACCAGATTGGTTCTTAACAAGGGCTTTCCAGTCTTTTAACTTCTCAAAACTCTCTGATTTAGCCTTCATCACATATACCCATATTTTTCGAGAAAAGTCGTCAATGAAAGAGATAAAATACTTTACTCCTCCAAGAATAAGAGTATCAACCGATCCCCAAACATCTGTATGCACGTACTCAAGTACTCGCATCGATCTATGGAGTCCAACTCCAAAAGATACTTTAGTTTGCTTGCCTAACACACACTCCTGGCAAAAGTCCATCTTGTCGAAGTTTTCTCCTTTGATCATCTTCCGTCTCCGAAGCAACTCTAAGCTCTTCTCTGAAATATGACCCAACCTAAGATGCCAAAGCTTTGTGGCATCCAATGCACGAGAACTATCTACTCCAACACATGAATCTCCAAGAACTATGGTTCCTTTCAGCAAATACAGATTTTGGAACACATCACCTTTCATAAGAACTAGTGCACCTCTCGAAACCTTCAGACTATCCTTCTCGATAGTTACCTTGCATCCCAAAGATGCCAATTGTCCTAAAGAAATTAAGGACTTCCGAAGACCTAGAACATACCAGACACCTATCAAAGTGCGTATCACTCCGTCAAACATCCTGATCCTCACTGTACCCTCACCCATTGCTCTACAGCTAGCATCATTGCACATAAGAATAGAGCTTCCCTCTCATCCAACGAAAGAACTGAAGTAATCCTTATTATGCGTCATATGGAAAGATGCCCCCGAGTCCAGCACCCAATGGTCTAAGACATCTGATACTGCTGCAGACAACACATCGTCAGATATAGACTTCTCTATCGTAAATGATGCTTCTTCCTTCTTCTTAAAATCTGGACAATCCTTTTTCCAATGACCAGGTTTCTTGCAGATAAAGCACTTTCCGTCCTTAGACTTTCCTCTCCTGCCATTACCGGGCTTCCTGGACTTGGAACGCCCTCTAAAGTGCCAATTCTTCTTATCTTCTCTACCTCTTTCAACAAACAGGCCATGACTATTACTTCCACCTCTACTTCCTTCACTTATCTCCGTCATCTGATCTCTCAAGCCCTCGGATAGAAGGCCTGATTTCACATCTTCCACTGTCAATGTGTCTCTAGCGAAGATAAGGCTGTTTGCGAAACCTGTGTATCACTACGGAAGAGAACACAAAAGAATCATTGTCATTTTCTCCTCATCCATCTTTAAGTCAACAGTCTTCATCTTCATCACGAGATCATCAGAGAAATTAAGATGTTCCTTCACTGAAGTACCATCTCTCATTCGCATGGTGAAAAATGTCTTCAGCAATATCAGACGGTTAGTCAGAGATTTCTTCAAGTATAGATTTTCTAGCTTGGTCCAAATGCCCCTAGCAGTGGTCTCACTGCTAACCTCTGAGATGACATTCTCTCCCATCGCTAGCTGTAAAGTAGTAAACGCCCATTTCCCTATCTCCTTCCTTTCAGCGACTGAGATGTCAGCCTTCAACTCCTCAGGTGCAAATACTACTGGATGGACTTCATTCCTCAATAGAACAGCCTTCATCCTCCATTGCCACTTCGCGAAGTCTTTATCCCATTCCATTTCTCAATTACCAACTGTGATCCTAACGTGATATACATCCCTCTAGTATAGGGTCTTGTAACAACTGGAGTCGCTTCATCTCCTGCCATAGCGTCTAACACTCCTCAATCAACTTTGCAGCTCTGATACTAGACTGTTGGGGAAAAATCCCTTCAGATGATCGGTCTAAGGAAATAAAACCCAACGCAACGGAAAACAATTGGATCGTGATTGTAGTGAGACGACACAAACAAAAGATGAACACCAGAACAGACAGTCACAGATCAATGCAATGTAGAAAAATAAATAACATAAGTATTTATAGTGGTTCCACTACCGCGAGGCAGTGTACGTCCACTTGGGGAGAGGAGATCTTATTAATCACTGAAAGATTAGAGTTACAAGATTGATTCACTTTTGGAGGCTATACATAAGAAGAATTTACGATACAGACAAAATTTTGCAGAGTTTCAGCTCTCTAGGATGGCTCTGAAATTGGCTGAAATTAGCTCTCAATTTTGGCTACCATTGTTGTCCAGAAGCTCCTCTATTTATAGAGTGAAGAAATGAGGAGGGGTAGCCGCTATATAGCAGCCCTAGGGTTTGGTTCGGCATGCATCTGGTTTGGTTTGGCAAAACGCCGAGCGAAAAACTTGGACCGGCAGGCAAATCACAATTTTGGACCGGCATGCTCCAAATTGCCGAACGAAAAGCTTTGTTCGGCAAATTACCGATCATTGCTCGAACCTAGTTTGCTTGATGAAGTTCTAGGTTCCACTTAGTGGCATGGTTTGGGAAGTAGATGCTTATATGTGATGAAGAGTAGATGTGAGATGATGACTGTCTTTTGGTGAGACGTTTATTAGATGAAGGTGGAGATTGATATGATGACATTGTGTCATTTAGTGTATCGAGTTGAGATGGAGGTTGGATATAGTATCAAGGTAGAGTGTTGAATTTGGCAAAATTATATATGTGAAAATGTAGAGGATAAATAAGCTTTCGAACGGTTCATGATTTGAAGCTCATGTGAAAGAGTTATCGTGGTTTGAAGGAGAAAGAAGTTTCAAATAGTCTAAAATTTTTGCTACAACAAAACAGTCGACCGGTTGGCCTCAAATAATCGACTATTTGGCTGTAGCAAACCCTGACACCCTGTTTAATTTCTCGAGAGTTTTGTGGCTGAATTCAATCGACTATTTGGAAGGTAAACAGTTGATGAATTAAAAAGTCAATCGACTATTTAACTGATAGTGAAATTTGGCTTGGAGGGGTCAGTCGACCGTTTGCTTTTGCCAGTCAACTGATTAGTTGCCATGGGAATTTTTTGAATCAAATTTAAAGCGACGTTTCCAAGAGTATTTTAGTCATTTTCAAATGTAATTCTCCTATATATAAAAGAGAAGCCGTGAACATAATTTAAGCATCAATTGGAGGTTAGGATTTGTGTTGTTGCTCTAAGGTTTCCACCATTACTATTTCTTTATCTCTTATCTCCACAAAATCAATTTTCTTGAAGAAAACTATTATAACAAATCTTATTCTCTTCCATATTAATAAAATCTCTCTCCAAAGTAGATATACACTAATACGACATTAGTGGAACCACTATAAATCTCGGTGTCATTTATTTTTTGCTATTTTTATTGTTCCCACTATATTGTTGTGATTGTTCTGTGTTGGATTGAGAAATTATCTTATTGATTGTTTTGCCTCACCTTCCCGATCCGTTTGAAGTTTATGCTGACTTTGGCGTTAATTTTTGTTTGGACGAAAATAGTTAAGGCGCCAAAGGAAAGTTTGCAAAAATAAGTTTGCAAAAACAATGATAAAGGATGTAGACAAGTACCCTACATTATCAAATTTTAAACAATTTAAACTGATTTTGAAACCAAATTGCATACAACAATTAACCTGTAGCAAGTCTGATCATTAGTTTAGAAAACAAAGTAATATGGGTATATTTTCTACATATAAGCAGATAATAAGTAATATAATTTGATAAACTTCGGAGTAAAATGTAAAAACTAATATTCAACAACTAAAAATTTATTAAAAATGAACGACACATGCTGGGTTATTCAACCTTTGAGGATGCACCGTTTGGAGAAAAATGTATTATTTTCAAATGAAAATGGCAATTTCTCCATGCTGAGAAAAGAAACCAAAGCCGACAGTTCTTGTCTTTTAAATGTGAACGCTTTACTATTATCTGAGGACAACTTCAACTTCTCCCAAGAAATTAGAATTGTTCCCATGAAAGTTGAATGCATGTTCTAAAATATTATTTTATTTGTTTCTTTATTTCTTCTATTATCATTTGTGTGATTACCCAGTGATATTATTGTTTAGGCGAAAATGATTAACGGTCAAAGATATTACATATACATGTGGAAACAAGGTAATATGCACAACTTATATTTAAATACAGTGATGGGATATTTAACTAATTTTTAAGAAAATAATTTAAATTGGCAAAATTTAAATGCCATTTATAACTAAAATTTGCCAAAGCTCTAATTAGTTATCCCTTATATCACTGTTAAAGAATGGTAGCTGGTGTACTTCAAGATAAGGTACGACATCTAATGAATTTCATTGAAATGGACAGACAAAGAAGGGTAGGTGATAAATACGTCGTGTCTAAAGCATGACACTAAGTTAATTGTCGTTTGTGTATGCACTAACTTTGTGTACAGTTTATTCAACGGCTTTGCACAGAAGAAGGTCTGTATTTTTGATGTTGTAACAAATAAAGTCCCAATGGCAATGAGTATATAAATTAGTTCTTTAATTTTTTTAAATCAAAAAACGCAATTTAACTGGTGCTTTTCAAAAATTTAAAATTTTTAGAATTTTCAAAAAAAAAAAATCAGAAAGCGCAATTTAACTTGCGCTTTTGAAAAAATTAAAATTTTTTAAAAATTTAAAATCACAAATGCAAACTAGCTTGCACTTTCCTAATAGAAAGCGCAAGTAAACTTACGCTTTTCAAAATTTTCAGAATTTTCAAAAGAATTTAAAAATAAAAAAGCGCAAACTAATTTTGAGCTTTTC
Organism: Allium fistulosum; assembly: GCA_030737815.1. Taxonomy (NCBI): domain Eukaryota; kingdom Viridiplantae; phylum Streptophyta; class Magnoliopsida; order Asparagales; family Amaryllidaceae; genus Allium; species Allium fistulosum. The sequence continues at coordinate 96,705,732 of CM060905.1, forward strand.
AAAATTTCAAAATCAGAAAAGTGAAAACTACCTTACATTTTTTATCAGAAAAGTGCAAAGCATCTTGCGTTTTCTAATTTTCAAAAATATGGATCAAATTTACATATTCATTTCGGTAGAGACTTTTCTTATAACAACCTCAAAGCAGAGACCTATAACTTTTTTTTTGATTTATTTAAATAGAGATGGAATACCTTGTGGAAAAAAAGCTCGAAAATGTTTACTTGCTTAGATAGTCTAATAGCATGAAGACAATTAACTTACCTGTTGTATTTTCTTCTAAAAGAAGGCGAATCCAAAACCATTGACTTAACTCATAATAATATTTAGTTATATGCTTGGACTTGATATTATTCGGTAGGTGGTATCTTTATTATATAGAGATGTTATACCTTTTTCATATATTTTTAAACAAGTGTCTAAACTCTAAAGTTCTATTAGTTCAGATGAAAAGTACAATGTGTAAATGGTCTAAACGAAAGGCAGAAGACCAATGATTTAAAAGAATAAAAGTAGATGTTGACGTTTTAAGCTAATATAAACACATATGCTAAAGGCACGACTAAGTTTATATCAATATAAGAGCATCTCCAACATTTTGGAGTGCGGAAATTTGATTTTCCGCACTCCAAAATGTTGGAGCCCTCATTTCTACAACAGAAATGAGGGCAGGCGCCTGTTGAACAGGCGTTTGGACATCAGACGCCTATTCAACAGGCGCCCGTGATTAATAAAAATCGGGCGCCTGTTGAACAGGCGCATGGCAACAGGCGTCTGTTTAACAGGCGCCTCACTCCATCGTGTTTTCCCAGTCCGAAGGCCCCCCTTTCCGCACTATCACAAATACTCGTACTCTGTTGGAGAAGAAATCGGGTGCGGATTCGAGAAAATGTGAGCTGTTGGAGATGCTCTAATACAAATTTACTAGAACAACTCTGTACACTATGCCGCAATGTAAACATGGAATGAGTAGGATAAGAAATGTTATTCTAAGAAACTATCTTATAACATAACAGTAACACGTAGATATGTGTGTGTATGTATACATACATAGAATACATATATACTATAGTATTATATATATTATTATTTTTTTGGAAAATAATATGAAGAACAAAATTCATTAATTTTTTAGCTTCATTTATATGCTCTTAATGTATTAGCGAAAAGGTCAAGCTTTTCTACTAAATATAGCTAAAAGACAAAAATTCGGTGAGAATGACAATGCTACCATGTAGTGGCAGTTTTGTATTTAATAAATTAAAAAATGGATACAATATTTACATTTCAATTTACATGCTCTTAATGTGATATTTGATCTTACCTTATGGTGACATTTTATTTTAAAATGATAGGACCATTAGAATTTTGTACTTGATAGTTTTCTTTTTGCATGGTGTTTTAATATAATGATACCATGAAGTATTATTTTTGCATATTGTGCTCTTATGATTAAATTTTGAAGAGGCTGTCCTAGAGGTCGAAAAACTTTGAAAGTTTGTCTTTTAAGCTCCGCTTGAGAGTTTTGTAGTAGCGGTTATGAGAAATTTTGAAATTACCGGTTTTGACCGTCAATGATCATAGTGATTTTGATTGGTTTACACGAATTATTGTTATAGCCGATCAATACAAACTTGAGAGTTTAACATACAGTGGTTGTAAGAGTTTTCTACTAAAATAATATTACATATATAATTTTATATTAATTCTCTATTTTTACGAAGATTAATTTTTCAATATGATTAATAGAGGTATAATAGGAGAAATAATTGTAACAACTCAAAACACCCCAATTTGATGGGTTGAAATTTCTTTTAAAATTACACTGAATCGGTTTTCACTGGTTTATAACCAACAATAACCAATGTGAAAAAAAAACTTACAAGCAAGTGTTACCACAATACCTAAAGTACAGAGTCGTCCAAAATCAGTCAAAACTGGTAGAAAAAAACTTCCAAGCGGAGCTTTAGACAAAATTCCCTTTTACAAAAATAGACTTAGTTTTTACTAAGTCATGATATGCACTTGCGTAAATGTAATTTTTCTTCTAATTTTTTTTTGTACTTGCACATATTTGGATTGCGCAAGTATAATTTAAAAAAATTTGTGCTTGCAAAAATTTGGATTACGTAAGTATAAAATGCTCTAATATAAACAAAATAATCTATTTTTGTAATAAGTTTTGAACGAGACATAAAGTTGAAATAGACTTTTTTTCGAACCTGTAAGCAAAATTTGTCCTTTCTATTTTATTGCACTTGATCTAAAGAAACCCAATAAAAAGATCAAATGCACAACTTGTTAAACAATAAACATTAATTTCATCCATCAAACCTATTCAATTCAAAGAAGCTGGGAATAATATAAAGATGGACAAATTTCTGTTCAGACCAAAGGAAAAAGCTTCAATTTCACGCCTCATTCGAAACTTATATTAAAAATAACATTTTTCGCTATATGACATTTTTGAGCTTGTGAATTCTAAAAATGTGTGAGCATAAAATTTTCAGCAGTCTTTGGTTTGAAAATGAGCTTTGTGTTTTGTGTTTTTTAACCGTCTACTTTAAAATGGCACAGAAGGGGCGGAAGAGATGAAAAATGAAAGATTCGAAAATAATTTTAAGATATAAGATTGAAAATGATTTTTACTTGCTTTTCTCGTTTTAGCAAATATCAACAACTATCTTCTCACTTACCATTTCCCTTTTATCGGAATGACTAGGATTATCAAGCAGCTCCTTATCCCCGACTTCATCTGACATGCATATTGAAAACCCAAAACGCAAAATACATTTTCTAGGCAAACAGTACCTTAATCTGTACTTCTGTATTTTCAAATTGAGCAAATATATTTTAAGAAAAAGAACTATGCTTGTGCATTTTCAGAATATACAAATACAAAAATTGTTTATAATGAAAACCTACTTTGTAATAAGCTTTCAAATAAATCTAAACTTGAAATAAGTTTCTTTGCTAGGCCTAAAAAAAATTTGTCCTATAAAAATACATATGGGATGTAATTGATACTACATCGCATTTCCCCTTAAGTTCTCCAAGTATTTACATCTACCCCTTGATTAATGTTGGAATTCCTAAATACCAAAATGAATGAAAATAACATAGTCCCACATCGCCAAAAATTGCAAACTATTATAGTATATTAATAGCTTTGCAATGAAGGGGTTGGGGCCTTGGGGCACCCAAATGTTTGCTTCGTTGTGAGGAGGGAGATCATGCATTACCACCACACACGCGCGCGCGCCACCGCCGTCTGTCCGACCGAACCGGGCTCGGGTTTGGGTTTGGGTTTGGGTCTAATATGATCCTATTTTTACTGCAAAACTGGGCCGGGCTTTTTGACAGTTGCAGGCTATACGAATAGGTGCGAATCTATTCCTACGGATGCAGATTGACTGAGGGGGTGCGACTTCTGAAGCGGGTGCGGGATTTTGGCGAACAGACGCAGCCGGAAGCGGGTTAGACGCGAACGGGTGCGGCGTATGGCAGCAACAGGAGCGAACGGGTGCGGCCCGTTAATGAACAGCAGCAATGAAAGGCAACGGGTGCAACCTTTCAGGCAGACGCGACTGTTCGAAGGGGTGCGGACGAAATTATAAATAGAAGAGAATCCTGATCACATTCTCATTCCATTCCAATCTAATTTCTTCTGCTTCTTCCTTCTCTACTGCTCTAAATAATATATCACAGAGTTGACATACTCTTTACAATCTCGTGCAGATTACGTCTGTTGTATCTTGGGAGACTTTAAATAAAGTCTTAAGGAAATTGTCACGACAAGCCTCGGACGGAATTTCCCTCTTAAACCGGTTAGATTTATATATACATATATATTTCTTCTCTTTCTGTGGTATACTATTTCATTAAATAGTATAACGGTTGATTTAACACTATAGTTATTATTACTATAGTTGTTAATTTTGTTGTTGTAATTTAATTACGACATAACTATTATTTAAATTAACTAATACAGACTTCTAGAGTAGTAGAAATCTGTTTGATAAACTTGTGAGACGAGTTTATAATTGATTATTCTCTGTTTTGGTATACTAGACGTATAACATCTTAAGACTTTCCTGTTTTAACTAAAACAGAGATGGCAACAGTAGAGCTCTCAACAAAGGCTACTACACACAACATACCTGATCCTTTTAAAGGAGATGGTGAGGACTTTTTAACATGGCAGAATCAGATGTTATTTTACCTCACCACACTCGGTCTGCAACGGTATCTCGAGGAGGAGGAACCGATTTCTGCACCAGGCAAGGAATCAGATGTTGCTACGTGGAAACATTCCGATTTCCTATGCAGAAACTATATTCTGAATTGTCTCGACAAGGTGCTATACAAAGTATATCAACCTATAAAGACAACAAAAGCACTCTGGAATGCACTTGCTACAAAGTACAAGACGCAGAATATCAGTCTTAAGAAATTCATTGTAGACAAATTCATGGACTACAAGATGGTCGACTCCAAACCAGTGACTGCTCAACTGCATGAACTGCAAATCATCATTCATGAACTCGAAGCGGAAGGTCATTAGGTTGGAGAATCGTTTTTGGTTGAAGCCATTACGGGAAAACTGCCGCCGTCATGGAGAGACTACCGCAACTATCTAAAGCATAAAAAGAAAGAGATTTCTTTGCAGGACCTCATCGTACGATTAAAGATTGAGGCAGATAACCGCGGAATTACCAAACAAAGCGAGGAGGCATTGGTAACAGAAGGGTCGAAGAACAAAAATAAAGGCCACTTCAACAAAAAGAAGAACTCTCAAAGAAAAGGAAAGCTCCTGAAAACAAACCCAAAGATAATAAAACCAAGAAGTTTAATGGTGAATGTTGGGTTTATGGAAAAATGGGACACGCCGCTAGAGATTGCAGACACAAGAAGGAACGCAACTCAGAGGCAAACATAGTTGACAACATGGAAGCAAACGAGTCCAACTTTTCAGCAGTTATATCTGAATGCAATTTGGTTCAGAATCCTAACCAATGGTGGGTGGACACAGGAGCTACTCGTCATGTCTGCTCTAATAAATCCATGTTTTCAACATATCAAAAATTCGATCAGGAAGAAAAACTCTACATGGGTAATTCTGCTGTTTCCATGATCGAAGGCAGTGGCACAGTAATCCTCAAGTTTACTTTTGGAAAAACTGTCAAGTTGAATGATGTGCTCCATGTTCTAGACATACGCAAGAATCTGATCTCTGGTTCAGTACTATCAAAGAAAGGATTCAAAATGGTGTTCGAGTCGGACAAGATGGTTCTGTCCAAAGCTGGAATGTATATCGGAAGGGGATATTTATGTGATGGCCTATTTAAGGCAAATGTAGCCGTTATCGGCAATAAAACTATGTATTCTGATTGTGCTATTAATAAAATTGAAGTTTCTTACTTGCTTGAGCATGAAATTTTACTATGGCATGATAGATTAGGACACGTAAACTTTCGAAAAATGAAAACATTATCAAACTTGGGATTAATTCCGAAATTCCAAGTAGATAAGAACTACAAATGTGAGACATGTGTAGAAGCAAAAATGGTTAAAAAACCATTTCAATCTGTTGATAGAAGCACCGAACCACTAGGTTTGGTTCATACAGATTTATGTGATTTTAAATCATTACCTACAAGAGGTGGGAAAAAGTACTTTATTACGTTTATTGACGATTATACGAGATATTGCTATGTATATCTTTTGAATAGTAAAGATGAAGCAATTACATCATTTATAAAGTACAAAGCTGAGGTAGAAAATCAGTTAAATAAAAAGATCAAGATATTGAGATCTGATCGAGGTGGAGAAAATGAATCACCATTTGAACAGTTCTGTGCCGAAAATGGTATAATTCATCAAACAACAGCTCCATATTCACCACAACAAAATGGTGTAGCCGAGAGGAAGAACAGAACGTTAAAAGACATGATTAATTTCATGCTTTTAACCTCTGGTCTACCGACGAACTTGTGGGGGGAAGCCTTAAATATGTCTAATCACATATTAAACAGAGTCCCTCACAATAAAACAGGAACAATTCCATATGAGTTATGGAAAGGACACAAACCAAGCTTTAAATACCTCAAAGTGTGGGGGTGCTTGGCAAAAGTTCCAGTTCCGCCTCCCAAGAAAGTCAAACTTGGACCAAAAACAATAGATTGTTACTATCTAGGGCCAGCCCAAAATAGCAATGCCTACAGATTTTTGGTATTCAAGTCTGATATAGCTGATGTTCATGTAAATACAATCATGGAATCAAGAGATGCCTCATTCTTTGAAGACGTGTTTCTGCACAAAAGGAATGAAGGGAATAATGTCCCTAAAAGGACAAGAGAAGAATCAAGCAATTCACATGAAGATGAAACTCATCATGAGATTGAGGAAGTTGAACCAAGAAGAAGCGTAAGGGCTAGGACTTCCAAGACATTTGGTTCGGATTTTTTCACATATGTGTTAGAACATGAACCTCAAACGTACAAGGAAGCAATGTCATCTTCTGAATCTTCATGTTGGAAAGAAGCAATCCAAAGTGAGATTGATTCAATTCTAAGTAATAAAACTTGGGAAATTGTTGATATTCCACCTGGAATAAAACCTATTGGCTGCAAATGGATTTTCAAGAAGAAAATGAAAGCAGATGGCTCTATCGACAAGTATAAGCCAGATTAGTAGCCAAAGGATATCGTCAAAAAGAAGGAGTAGACTTCTTTGATACATATTCGCCGGTAACACGAATAACCTCTATAAGAATGCTAATAGCAATTGCATCGATTTATAATCTAGAAATTCATCAAATGGATGTAAAGACAGCGTTCTTAAATGGAGATCTCGATGAGGAGATCTACATGGAGCAACCTGAAGGTTTTGTTTCCAAAGAAAATGAAAACAAAGTCTGTAGATTAGTAAAATCATTATACGGACTAAAACAAGCTCCAAAACAATGGCACGCAAAATTTGATAGTGTCATGATGAGAAATGGTTTTCGTATAAATGAATGTGATAAATGTGTTTATTATAAACAAATTGGACAATCATATGTGATGATTTGTTTATATGTAGACGATATGTTAATATTTGGTCCAAATACTCAGGTAATAGAGACCATAAAGAAGATGTTAATTAGCAATTTCGATGTGAAAGACTTAGGAGTTGCAGACGTTATTTTGGGAATCAAAATAATAAGAACACCTAATGGAATATAATTGTCTCAGTCACACTATGTAGACAAAGTGATTAAAAAATTCCAAGACTATGGAATTAAAGGAGTGAGAACACCTTTTAATCCATCAGAAGTACTGCATAAAAACACTAATGAGAGTGTAATGCAACTGGAATACTCTCATGATAGGATGTCTCATGTATCTCATGAATTGCACAAGACCAGATATAGCTTATGCAGTAAGTCGACTGAGCAGGTATACAAGCAATCCAGGAAAGGAACACTGGAAAGCACTAATGAGAGTGCTTGGATATTTAAAAAATACCACAAATTATTCCTTACATTATGGAAAATATCCTGCCGTCTTAGAAGAATATAGTGATGCAAACTGGATTGCTGATTCAGAGGAATCAAAATCAACAAGTGGTTATGTGTTTACCTTAGCAGGGGCAGCAGTGTCATGGAAATCTACTAAACAAACATGCATAGCTCGATCCATTATGGAATCAGAGTTCATCGCTTTAGATAAAGCAGGCGAAGAAGCAGAATGGCTTCGTCATTTTTTAGAAGATATTCCATTTTGGCCTAAACCTGTACCGGCCATATGCATACACTGTGATAACCAAGCTGTGCTAAGCAGAGCGCACAACTTTGTGTGTAATGGAAAGTCACGACATATTCGTCGACGCCATAACACAATTAGGCAGTTACTCTCAAATGGAACTATTTCCATAGATTATGTGAGAACAAATGATAACCTAGCGGATCCATTTACTAAAGGTTTATCAAGAGAGAAAATTGACTGCGCATCGAGGGGAATGGGTTTAAAAGCCTAAACCAACAAGAGTTATCTTGTACGGAAACCTATCCTAGCGACTGGAGATCCCACGGACTAGGATCAATAGGCAAACCAGTTCTGAGTAACTCAAGACGTAATGCATTTGTTTGGACATAGTCCAACTCCATTCCTATGGTGCACAATATAAATACATGCCTACAGAAGTATTTAAAGGTTAAAAGTATGTTTTTTAATGATGACCATATCTTGAATTTAACAAGTGGAGTATATGTAGGATACTCTTAATGGTTGCGATCACCTATGTTAGTGTGAGCTGGGTCGGCTCTATGAGAATATTAAAGGCTTATATTTTCTATAAACACTCACAGAACCAAACAAATTTGTTCAGGACCAAAATGAACACAACCAAGAGATTGGATGAGAAGGGAATCAATGCTTCGTAAAGCTTATTGTCTGGATATACAATAAAGGCCGACGGTTCAAGATGAAATAATTCACCGATTAACCAAGTAGATCCGATAAGTTTTAACTAGGGAAAGTTCAAAGTGAAATATCTACTTATCCAGGATAAAGCATTATTCCATATGTACTCTGTGATATTTCGCTTTGTGTGGGGGATATGTATATTATCATTCATGTGGGGGATTGTTGGAATTCCTAAATACCAAAATGAATGAAAATAACATAGTCTCACATCGCCAAAATTTGCAAACTATTCTAGTATATTAATAGCTTTGCAATGTAGGGGTTGGGGCCTTGGGGCACCCAAATGTTTGCTTCGTTGTGAGGAGGGAGATCATGCATTACCACCACACACGCGTGCGCGCCGCCGCCTTCCGTCCGACCGAACCGGGCCGGGCTCGGGTTTGGGTTTGGGTCTAATATGATCCTATTTTTACTGCAAAACTGGGCCGGGCTTTCTGACAGTTGCAGGCTATACGAACATGTGCGAATCTGTTCGTGCGGACGCGGATTGACTGAAGGGGTGCGACTTCTGAAGCGGACGCGGGTTTTTGACGAACAGACGCGGCCGGAAGCGGGTGCGACCCGTTAGACGCGAACGGGTGTGGCGTATGGCAGCAGCAGGAGCGAACGGGTGCGGCCCGTTAATGAACAGCAGCAATGAAAGACAACGGGTGCAACCTTTCAGGGAGACGCGACTGTTCAAAGGGGTGCGGATGAAATTATAAATAGAAGAGGAACCAGATCACATTCTCATTCCATTCCAATCTAATTTCTTCTGCTTCTTCCTTCTCTACTGCTCTAAATAATATATCACGGAGTTGACATACTTTTTACAATCTCGTGCAGATTACGTCTGTTGTATCTTGGGAGACTTTAAATAAAGTCTTAAGGAAATTGTCACGACAAGCCTCAGACGGAATTTCCCTCTTCAACCGGTTAGATTTATATATACATATATATTTCTTCTCTTTCTGTGGTATACTATTTCATTAAATAGTATAACGATTGATTTAGCACTATAGTTATTATTACTATAGTTGTTAATTTTGTTGTTGTAATTTAATTACGACATAACTATTATTTAAATTAACTAATACAGACTTCTAGAGTAGTAGAAATCTGTTTGATAAACTTGTGAGACGAGTTTATAATTGATTATTCTCTGTTTTGGTATACTAGACGTATAACAATTAATACTTCAAGATGCCGAAAAAGAATATGCATGTTAAGTTGTGTATGATGTGGAGACTAATAAACTAACATACAATGATACGATTCCATATGTGTGTGTGTGAAAAGGTTTCCATAAAATGGAAAATAAGCTATCTATATATGTAAAGACATAAAAGTTACAGCAAGCGATGACGTGCTATCAATCCTTCCTGCATGTATTATGCATCCTGTAACACAATGTTTGCAGTGATGTTAGTAAATAGCATCACATCCAAGGGTGCTATTCAAAACACACAGCCATATAATATCTTTTGTGCGCAGGCTAAACGTGATTTTCAACTTAAACTTGAAAATTAAGCAATGAAGCACTTAAGCATGCTTCTTACTTAAAAACCCCTCTAATATCTCCTCATATTTTTTCCCATATAATAATTTTGACTATGTGATTGTTTTCATCTAATAGCTATCAATTTGAGCAAGATATTGAGTGGAAAAAAAATCCTATTTATACATGAACCAAATGTACTGGAAAAATCTAACTCGTCCGTATATATAGATAAGTCAGGGATGCGTATGAATATTTTGCAAGCAAACTTCAAATATTTGCAGTATTATGCCACCATACTTCATTATTAATGAAAAAACCTTTTCCAAGCACAAGCTTGAGAAAATCAAATAAATCTTCACAGTTATAATACAAGCTAGGTTGATGGTAGCAGTTAAATACCACGCATTCCACTGAATTCATACATAAGTGTGATACAAATTGATACGACCGCATTAGGTAGAACTCACCCCTAAAAGCTAGTTTGTAAAGGAAAAGTGCCTAATGGATTATATACAAGCCAATGTATCACATATTTTTACAATGTGGGACATATCACAAACCAAGACTGATATAGAGCCTAATAGGCTAAATGTATAACAATAATGGACAAAAAAACTTTGGCAAGTCAATTTTCTTTTTTTCTTTCTAAAAAGAAGAATATTATTAAGATGCACATAATAAAAGAGTAAATACCATGGATATTACCCCTAAATTTTCTTTATGAAGTACAATGACCTGTCAGATGTCTCGTTTTGAAAGTAAGTTTTGAGATTAAGCTAACTTTACTGTTTGATGGATTGGTAGAAAATACAAAAAATATATCAAAATCAAACTTTGGGAAGCATCCCATACAGTTGTAGAGTATACGATTTTCTAATGAAAATGGTCATTTCTCCATGCTGAGCAGAGAATCTGAAACCGACAATTCTTGTCTTTTAAATGAAAACACTTTACTTTTACCTCAAAAGAACACCTTCAACTTCTCCTCTTAACTTAGAAATATGTTTGATAAGTTAATCACATGTTGTGAAATATTATTTTATTTGTTCTTTTGTTTTCTATTATCAGTAGTACCTAATATTGTTATTGTTTAGGCGAAAATGATTAATGATCAAAGGTATTACTATACATGTAGAAACAAGGTAACATGCACAACTTGGATTTAAATATAAGATTTAAACAAAGATATGAAATATGCTAAACAACTTAACTTGTTATTGAATGGAAAACAAACGTTCTAAATTGAAGAGATGACTATTACAGAAAGCTTGCAGAAATTTAAACTAGGTTGATCCTGTAAACCAGGAACCAACTCTCCTATTTTACCTCAGCTACCCATGACCTATTCTTAAAACATGCCCACGTCTGTATAACAGCTTACAGACTTATTCAACAAAACAAATAAATAAACTAACCTATGTTTAGATTAAATAAATAATCCAACATATTCCCCCTTAATCTAAACATGATTGAGATTCTTAACACCCAACAACTCGCGCATCTTTTCAAACTTGATCACAGACATAGGTTTCGTCAGAATATCTGCTCTCTGTTGATCAGTGTTTATGTGATATCCCGGAAATTTTGGGCAATAATCAATTTAATAATCTGTTTAAAAAATTAAATTGATTTAATAATCTTTGTTAATAAATGTTTAAATTGGTTTAATAAACTTCTTTTATAAATTATATAAAATTGTCAAATTTGCTATTATTTAAATTAATAATTTTAATGTATTGTTTTTATAAATATAAATAAGATTTTTAATAAAAATAGAATTGTTATTTTCAAAGTAAATATGTAGTTATATTTGTATATATAACTTGATTTTAATTTGATTTTAAAATTTGATTTGGATTTGAATTTAAAGTTTTGAAATTCAAAGTATAGATATTTAAATTGTTTTGGATTTTAAAATATTGGTATAAACTTTTATTTATAAATAAAATTGGGTTATTTATATTAAAATTTATCTACATAAATAAGTACATATTAACTAATTAATTAAGCATAAGTTTACACTAATCTTATAATAACATTTAATTATAAATACTAATTACCTAAAAGACAAGTGTTTTTATACTAAGGCTTCATTATACAAGTGTTAACTAATAAACCAATATAGTGACAAATGTCATTCTTTTAAATTTAGTTTTTATTTTTATTTTTAATAAATCATTTTCACCATTATAAACATATGCCTTCTTCTCCTCATTTCTTTTCCTATTTCTCTTTTCTAATACAAAGAAGTTTCAGCCTGTATAAACTCAAACAAATTCTGTAATAAAATCTGAAACCATCCTCCTCAAAACAGAAATCAATTCAAAAATCTGAACTAAATTCTTCAACCTATAATTCATTTTCAAAAGAAAAATGTAAACAAAGCCTGCAAGCATTTTCTTCAACCTGAGATAATTGAAGCAAACCTGGAAATTTGTCTGAAGCAAGCTCTAAAATCAAGTCTTCAGTCATTTCTACAAATTTCAGTAGCATGCAAGGTTCTTGGGATTAAAGTATTCCAGTTTTAAAGTATCAAAAGCAGTTTCAAATAAGTGCTATGTTCTCTGTTCTTCATATTAAATCTGGTGAGTAAACTTTATTTTAAAAGCAGTTTTCAAATTTGGGATTTAACTTTGATTCATGAATGAAATCTTGAAGTAAAATAGTAGGAAATGATTTGCATGTATGCTTAGATTTGAATGTATGTGTATACATATATGTGATGTGTCTGTGTAGGTAAATGATCATCTCTGGTGTATTACAGTAATACTGTCATCAATAAAAATTTATATCTCCCAAACAAATGAATTTTAGATTAAGATCTTTAAAGTAAAAAGTTTGGTAACTTGGTAACACTAATTTTAAAAATGATCTCAGGATTTTATATGTAGTAAATATTTCAAATTATAAGGAAATACAGTCATGATCTTAATATAAGTTAAAATCAAACATCTTAATTTCTGATTTGGATTATAGATTCATATTAGAGTTAGAAAATCATGAATTTAGGTACTAAAATCATAAATTTTAGATTAGTAATCACTGGGAAAATCGGAGTTGAGGGGTTTTGGGTTTTTTGTTAATTTCTGGTGATCGGAAGGGAGATGGTCCTCGTGGTTGATGCTGGAGGTGGTTGGGATGTCAATGTACTCAGTAAAAATATTTTGGTGATTTATCATTAACGTGATGGTCGGAGATCAAATGGAATAGGGTTTAACACCCTGCTTTTCATTTTGATGTTCGAATGAGTTTCGAGTGGTCGAGAGTTGATCGGAGTTGACCGCAAGGCCTGCAATGGAAACTGGATGTCGAAACGTGGTGATGGTGAAGGTAGCGTGGCGATTCGAGGCTGGGGTCATCAGAGACGATGTTTTTCTGGTAATGTCGTTCCAGGTGATGGGTTCGAAATGGTCGATGTTGATTCTCGTACGAATCGAGGAAAATGGAGTGTTCGAACGTGATGTCGAGATGGAAGATGACTTACCGGAGGACTGAACGGAGATCGTCGTCGATCGTTGAAGGCGTGCACGTGCACAAGAACGACTGTGTGCATCTGGAAGTTTTGTTTTGGAGAAGAAGGGGTTTCACGGGTTTCATGCGGGGATATCTGGGTTTGACTCGAAGTAGGGTAGAATGGGAATGAACTCGTGAGTTTCTTCGAGTTTTGGATCGTTTTACTCGGGTTCTGGTGAGAGCAGGCATTAAGATTTTAAAAGGAATGTTTTTAAAGTTTTAAACAAAAGAAGTTTTGCTTTGTGATGTTCTGAGCTTTAAAAACAAAGGCAAACAAAATTGTAACCATCTAAACTAAGTTGATTTCTAGAAAAATCATTTAAACAAGTTTTAAATAATTTAAATATATAAGTTTTAAAAGATTAAGGAAGTGGATTTGAAAATAATCTTTGTATTAAAATTTATTTAATAACTTTGAAAGGTTTTAAAGATTTTAAAGGTTAAAATTTAAATGTTGTAATTGTTAAATTTTAAATAAGGAGTTATCTTAAGTAATTAAGAGTTTTGATTTATTAAAGGATAATTATTTTATTTAATGGAAATGATTAAGAGTTAATTACTTGTTATTAATTTAATAATTTATTAAATTAAATTAATTAAAGGATTAGATTAATCAAAGATGATTAATAATTGTGGTTTAATTAAGGTTAATTAATAATGTAATTAATTATTTGTGAAGGTAATTAATTAAAGTAATTAATTAATGGAAGTAATTAAGGGAAGTTAATTACTAGTTTAGATTAATCAAAGGTGATTAATGATTATGGATTAATTAAGAATAATTACTTAATGTAATTAATAAAGTAATTAAAGGTGTAATTAGGGATCATTAGTTTATAATTAATGATGTAATTAAGGGTTGATTAATTAAGATTAATTAATCAAATGATAAGTGATTAATTGTAATTAATTAAGAGATGAAGTAATTAATTAATTAATTTATGAAGTAATTAAAAGTTAATTACTGTATTGGATTAAGGATAATTAATTTGGAAAATTAATTAAGGTAATTACTTAAGTGTAATTAAAGTATAATTAATCAGAGTGATTAATTAAAGTGGAAATTTAGAGGAAGAATAATTAATTAATTTATAATTAATTAATGATTATATAAGTAAGGTTTATAATGAAGTAATTAATTTAATTTATTTTAAATTAATTAAGAGATGAAGTAATTAATTTAATTCACTTTAAATTAATTAAAGATAGAGATAGTTAATTTAATTCATTTTAAATTAATTATGTTGTGATTAAGTAAATCATTGCTTATATAAGAATGAATGACATTGATTGTCTTGAATGGATGTAATCTCAGAAATGAGATAAGTAATGTTGTATGGTATGAATGCTTGGTTGCATTATGATGGTAATATAGATTAACTATTGAGATGTTGATATGGATTACCTATTTGGTTATGAATCATCTGTTTAAATGATAATGTGATTATCAATTGTGATTTGTGAATTATCTATCTGTATGAATATAGATAAGTTAAATTGTTTAAACCTTTAAACAACTTGGCCTTAAAAGATACGTTTTGGATTTCGATGAGACCGGGATCGGGTTTCCGTATACCGGTATTCCAGGTCTGGAGACCCGAATACCACATCGATCCAAATTAACGATAGGTCGTGAATCTCAAGTGAAGATGAAGATTCAGAGTGCAAGGGTTATTGTCGTTAACTCTGAGGGTGATTCCAAAACGAGTGTAACGAGATAATGCCTTCGGTTTCGTTCGAACCCGGAACGAACTTGTATGGATTGAATGCTTTCAGTACATCGTCAGGCGGACGATGAGCATTCTAAGTGATATGTTCTGATTAAAGGTAATCGTAACCTCAAGCCTCATCAACCGGGAATGGCTAAAACAGGGGAGGTGCAGCAAGGTTTCGTGGGTAGCACCCACTGAGAGCAAGATAGATCCCTGTCTAGAGGTCCCTTTTCTTTTATTCGGCTTAGTGTGTGGTTGGTCGCGCCAACCACGGGATTGTCTTGTTCGGGATTATCCAGTAAGGGATGGTTCCGGCTTTGTGTTGCAGGGGAGCGGGCGTACTCCTCGGTACGGTGATCTAGGCCACGTACTGTGACGGGCGGTACCCCAGTAGCCCTGCCATTGTATGGAATCCAAACTCCAATAAGTGCCGTACGTATTAGTTGTGCCCAACTATGTTGGAATGTGAGATGTAAGCATTTCAGCTATTTCCGTATTTTACTTGAAAACCCTAGACCCTATTATAATATAACTGGATTTCCTATCAAATGATTTGGTTAGCGTAAGGTAAAAACTTTTCCATGTTTATGTGTGGGAAGTCTTACGTGATACCTTTGTTTTCAAAAGGTTTTGAAGTTAAACAATTTTAATCCGTTTACTCACATCAGACCCATGTCTGACCCAAGTGTTTATTTTCTGTTTTATTAAACCTTGGGTACTCAAATTTTTACGAGTAGCCAAGGGATTCAGGTTTAGCTTTGACGAATATTCTGGAGGAGCAATGGAGCAGGAGGCTTCGGCGTTTGTAGATATAGCATTCCGCTGTGTTGATATCTGTGATAGTGTCTTGTCTGGTATTTGAGTTGTAATGTCTAGACAGATGTTTATAACTGTCTAGTATGTGATGTATATGTTGTGTAACTCTGATAAGTGTTGTATACTATGTAATAGATTATGTTATTAATATAATTTATTCGTTCCGCTGTGAGATCGTTGTTGTTGTTTCTTTCCTTCTTCTCTTCTTTTCTTCTTCTATCCCTTTCTTTCTTATTAATGATACGACTTTCTGTGGAGAAAAAGTCGGGTCGTTACAGTTGGTATCAGAGCTTTAGGTTGAGCGAATGCCTAAGCTTTTGGTTAAGTGAATATCAGAACACTAGGTTGAGTGAATACCTAGGTTCGGAAGGATTGTTCATTAGAGATAGGATCTGTAGCAACCTGTTGAGTCTGAGTATATATATACGAGAGCGCGTATTTGTTAGTTATATAAAATGGTTTTATATTGTGTTAATTGATCGGTTGAGTGGTATATGGATTCTGGTCAATACGAGTAGCTAACGTTATTGATAGGGATCTCTAAACACTTGAACCAGACCAACGGACACAATATTGTTTTAAAGAGGTAGATGAAATAATTTTACCCAGAAATAATTTCTATATATAAAAAAAAAAAATATCATTTTAAATATATATATTTATGTATTTCTACCTATTTATTGGGTTACCTGTTCGGGTTTTCCAATATAAGTTATAAAGGTAGATAAGGTGGTAGTGTGTGTAACACAATTACCAATAGTTGGAGTTTGAATGTTTGAGGTTGGAAGTGTATTTGTCGAGACTGTAGACCCAATATCGTCTCGAGTAAGTTGGCAGTATGGAGTAAGGATGTCTCGGATCTCTGAAGAAAATCCTTTTCAAGATTCGGAGTCCATTATTGGAATGTAAGCTTGTTTGTGCTCGGGTGAGCAGATTTTCTAGAGTTGAATCTATCAGTTGTGCAGAAGTAAGTGATGGTAGCTTGGCAACTTCAGGAAGGAGCAGTTGTGTGATAAGACGCAGTATCTATGGATGTTCCCGAAGGAGATTTTCTTTTTGGAACAAGATTAAGAAGGTATTGGAGGAACAGTTGATGTCTACCGTAGGAAAGACTCGACTGTATAGGAATTCTCTGATATCAAGTAAGAGAGTTTTGTCTATTTTGAAGTATGGGACTAAGGTCGATTAGTTGTTCTTCGGACATGGTCTCATTGTTCCCTTAAGAAGAGTAAGTTATTGGCGATTGGTTTGGAGCCCGAGTTTCTTTTGGATGTCTGCCATCTCGGAGATTCGTTGAGAGGTTTGTTGATGGTTTTAGTTTTGAGAAGCCTTTGGATTAGAAGTTCTTGGTTAGCTGTGATAGCAGTGCAGCTCGGAGTATTCTGTATGCTGGAAGGAAGTGTCTGGCTGAGCAGTTTTCTGAAGGAGAAGTTCAGAAGCAGTAGAGTGTATCCATTTCTTCGATGGATTGGCTAGATAAGCGTAAGCTATTCTGATTGGTAAAGAGAGAACAATTTCTTTGCATTTTGGCTGGGTTGATCGCAAAAGTGACTTGCGATAGTTTGAGTATTCTATTGAGTTATCTGAGATTTTCTGGGATATGTTGTCCAGTTTGTGCTTGTGTTCTTCATCAGCATTTGTTCTGCTCTAGATTAGAGTTGTGCAATGAAAGCAGTTTGGCGAGTGCTCCTGTTTGTTCTTTCTGGATTGAAGGAGTAAGTTTAGTCTTCTGTTGTTTGAAGAGTAGAATTGGTGTCTTTGGTTTTGGTTGATCTTGGAAAGATCATTGAGTTGGGTTATTTTTGATCTAGTTGTTCCTAGAGGCATAAGCGAAGGGTGAGCTGATCAGGAAGGATGTAGGCAGCCCAGGATCGTTAGATGAGTTTTGTGGATAAAAGACGAAGGAATTTGGATTTCGAAAATGGAGATTTGATTTTGGATAAGTTTTCTTCGATCGAAGGAGTTATAAGATTGGGTAAGTCTGGGAAGTCAACTTCGAGATATTTTGGATCTCTTCTATGTTCTGATTTGGATAAGAGTTTGATCTACAGGATTTAATTGCCAGTTAGGATAACTGGGATTCATTGTGTTTTCCGTATCTCTGAGGGAGTACGTGTTTGATCTATCTCTGGTTTTGGAACCAGCAGTTCAGAGAGATTTGGTTGTTGAGTCAGACTCGTCTGTAGTCTGATATCCTGTCTAGTTTTGTAGATCTAGATGAGTAGGAGCTCTGTAGCTTCGTAGTTTAGATTGTTTGTAGAGCGAGTATCCCGGTATATATATATACTTGGGGAAACTCGAGGAAATTCTATCCAGAATTTTGTTTGGATAGTTAGAATTGTTTGTTTGGATGATTGGTTGCTATGGTTGTTAGCATATGGTTGATAATATATGATTGTGTCTTAAAATTAAAATTTTAATGAGATTATTGAATTACTTTGTTTTAAATTTCGGGGACGAAATTATTTTAAGGGGGAAGGAATGTGATATCCCGGAAATTTTGGGCAATAATCAATTTAATAATCTGTTTAAAAAATTAAATTGATTTAATAATCTTTGTTAATAAATGTTTAAATTGGTTTAATAAACTTCTTTTATAAATTATATAAAATTGTCAAATTTGCTATTATTTAAATTAATAATTTTAATGTATTGTTTTTATAAATATAAATAAGATTTTTAATAAAAATAGAATTGTTATTTTCAAAGTAAATATGTAGTTATATTTGTATATATAACTTGATTTTAATTTGATTTTAAAATTTGATTTGGATTTGAATTTAAAGTTTTGAAATTCAAAGTATAGATATTTAAATTGTTTTGGATTTTAAAATATTGGTATAAACTTTTATTTATAAATAAAATTGGGTTATTTATATTAAAATTTATCTACATAAATAAGTACATATTAACTAATTAATTAAGCATAAGTTTACACTAATCTTATAATAACATTTAATTATAAATACTAATTACCTAAAAGACAAGTGTTTTTATACTAAGGCTTCATTATACAAGTGTTAACTAATAAAACAATATAGTGACAAATGTCATTCTTTTAAATTTAGTTTTTATTTTTATTTTTAATAAATCATTTTCACCATTATAAACATATGCCTTCTTCTCCTCATTTCTTTTCCTATTTCTCTTTTCTAATACAAAGAAGTTTCAGCCTGTATAAACTCAAACAAATTCTGTAATAAAATCTGAAACCATCCTCCTCAAAACAGAAATCAATTCAAAAATCTGAACTAAATTCTTCAACCTATAATTCATTTTCAAAAGAAAAATGTAAACAAAGCCTGCAAGCATTTTCTTCAACCTGAGATAATTGAAGCAAACCTGGAAATTTGTCTGAAGCAAGCTCTAAAATCAAGTCTTCAGTCATTTCTACAAATTTCAGTAGCATGCAAGGTTCTTGGGATTAAAGTATTCCAGTTTTAAAGTATCAAAAGCAGTTTCAAATAAGTGCTATGTTCTCTGTTCTTCATATTAAATCTGGTGAGTAAACTTTATTTTAAAAGCAGTTTTCAAATTTGGGATTTAACTTTGATTCATGAATGAAATCTTGAAGTAAAATAGTAGGAAATGATTTGCATGTATGCTTAGATTTGAATGTATGTGTATACATATATGTGATGTGTCTGTGTAGGTAAATGATCATCTCTGGTGTATTACAGTAATACTGTCATCAATAAAAATTTATATCTCCCAAACAAATGAATTTTAGATTAAGATCTTTAAAGTAAAAAGTTTGGTAACTTGGTAACACTAATTTTAAAAATGATCTCAGGATTTTATATGTAGTAAATATTTCAAATTATAAGGAAATACAGTCATGATCTTAATATAAGTTAAAATCAAACATCTTAATTTCTGATTTGGATTATAGATTCATATTAGAGTTAGAAAATCATGAATTTAGGTACTAAAATCATAAATTTTAGATTAGTAATCACTGGGAAAATCGGAGTTGAGGGGTTTTGGGTTTTTTGTTAATTTCTGGTGATCGGAAGGGAGATGGTCCTCGTGGTTGATGCTGGAGGTGGTTGGGATGTCAATGTACTCAGTAAAAATATTTTGGTGATTTATCATTAACGTGATGGTCGGAGATCAAATGGAATAGGGTTTAACACCCTGCTTTTCATTTTGATGTTCGAATGAGTTTCGAGTGGTCGAGAGTTGATCGGAGTTGACCGCAAGGCCTGCAATGGAAACTGGATGTCGAAACGTGGTGATGGTGAAGGTAGCGTGGCGATTCGAGGCTGGGGTCATCAGAGACGATGTTTTTCTGGTAATGTCGTTCCAGGTGATGGGTTCGAAATGGTCGATGTTGATTCTCGTACGAATCGAGGAAAATGGAGTGTTCGAACGTGATGTCGAGATGGAAGATGACTTACCGGAGGACTGAACGGAGATCGTCGTCGATCGTTGAAGGCGTGCACGTGCACAAGAACGACTGTGTGCATCTGGAAGTTTTGTTTTGGAGAAGAAGGGGTTTCACGGGTTTCATGCGGGGATATCTGGGTTTGACTCGAAGTAGGGTATAATGGGAATGAACTCGTGAGTTTCTTCGAGTTTTGGATCGTTTTACTCGGGTTCTGGTGAGAGCAGGCATTAAGATTTTAAAAGGAATGTTTTTAAAGTTTTAAACAAAAGAAGTTTTGCTTTGTGATGTTCTGAGCTTTAAAAACAAAGGCAAACAAAATTGTAACCATCTAAACTAAGTTGATTTCTAGAAAAATCATTTAAACAAGTTTTAAATAATTTAAATATATAAGTTTTAAAAGATTAAGGAAGTGGATTTGAAAATAATCTTTGTATTAAAATTTATTTAATAACTTTGAAAGGTTTTAAAGATTTTAAAGGTTAAAATTTAAATGTTGTAATTGTTAAATTTTAAATAAGGAGTTATCTTAAGTAATTAAGAGTTTTGATTTATTAAAGGATAATTATTTTATTTAATGGAAATGATTAAGAGTTAATTACTTGTTATTAATTTAATAATTTATTAAATTAAATTAATTAAAGGATTAGATTAATCAAAGATGATTAATAATTGTGGTTTAATTAAGGTTAATTAATAATGTAATTAATTATTTGTGAAGGTAATTAATTAAAGTAATTAATTAATGGAAGTAATTAAGGGAAGTTAATTACTAGTTTAGATTAATCAAAGGTGATTAATGATTATGGATTAATTAAGAATAATTACTTAATGTAATTAATAAAGTAATTAAAGGTGTAATTAGGGATCATTAGTTTATAATTAATGATGTAATTAAGGGTTGATTAATTAAGATTAATTAATCAAATGATAAGTGATTAATTGTAATTAATTAAGAGATGAAGTAATTAATTAATTAATTTATGAAGTAATTAAAAGTTAATTACTGTATTGGATTAAGGATAATTAATTTGGAAAATTAATTAAGGTAATTACTTAAGTGTAATTAAAGTATAATTAATCAGAGTGATTAATTAAAGTGGAAATTTAGAGGAAGAATAATTAATTAATTTATAATTAATTAATGATTATATAAGTAAGGTTTATAATGAAGTAATTAATTTAATTTATTTTAAATTAATTAAGAGATGAAGTAATTAATTTAATTCACTTTAAATTAATTAAAGATAGAGATAGTTAATTTAATTCATTTTAAATTAATTATGTTGTGATTAAGTAAATCATTGCTTATATAAGAATGAATGACATTGATTGTCTTGAATGGATGTAATCTCAGAAATGAGATAAGTAATGTTGTATGGTATGAATGCTTGGTTGCATTATGATGGTAATATAGATTAACTATTGAGATGTTGATATGGATTACCTATTTGGTTATGAATCATCTGTTTAAATGATAATGTGATTATCAATTGTGATTTGTGAATTATCTATCTGTATGAATATAGATAAGTTAAATTGTTTAAACCTTTAAACAACTTGGCCTTAAAAGATACGTTTTGGATTTCGATGAGACCGGGATCGGGTTTCCGTATACCGGTATTCCAGGTCTGGAGACCCGAATACCACATCGATCCAAATTAACGATAGGTCGTGAATCTCAAGTGAAGATGAAGATTCAGAGTGCAAGGGTTATTGTCGTTAACTCTGAGGGTGATTCCAAAACGAGTGTAACGAGATAATGCCTTCGGTTTCGTTCGAACCCGGAACGAACTTGTATGGATTGAATGCTTTCAGTACATCGTCAGGCGGACGATGAGCATTCTAAGTGATATGTTCTGATTAAAGGTAATCGTAACCTCAAGCCTCATCAACCGGGAATGGCTAAAACAGGGGAGGTGCAGCAAGGTTTCGTGGGTAGCACCCACTGAGAGCAAGATAGATCCCTGTCTAGAGGTCCCTTTTCTTTTATTCGGCTTAGTGTGTGGTTGGTCGCGCCAACCACGGGATTGTCTTGTTCGGGATTATCCAGTAAGGGATGGTTCCGGCTTTGTGTTGCAGGGGAGCGGGCGTACTCCTCGGTACGGTGATCTAGGCCACGTACTGTGACGGGCGGTACCCCAGTAGCCCTGCCATTGTATGGAATCCAAACTCCAATAAGTGCCGTACGTATTAGTTGTGCCCAACTATGTTGGAATGTGAGATGTAAGCATTTCAGCTATTTCCGTATTTTACTTGAAAACCCTAGACCCTATTATAATATAACTGGATTTCCTATCAAATGATTTGGTTAGCGTAAGGTAAAAACTTTTCCATGTTTATGTGTGGGAAGTCTTACGTGATACCTTTGTTTTCAAAAGGTTTTGAAGTTAAACAATTTTAATCCGTTTACTCACACCAGACCCATGTCTGACCCAAGTGTTTATTTTCTGTTTTATTAAACCTTGGGTACTCAAATTTTTACGAGTAGCCAAGGGATTCAGGTTTAGCTTTGAAGAATATTCTGGAGGAGCAATGGAGCAGGAGGCTTCGGCGTTTGTAGATATAGCATTCCGCTGTGTTGATATCTGTGATAGTGTCTTGTCTGGTATTTGAGTTGTAATGTCTAGACAGATGTTTATAACTGTCTAGTATGTGATGTATATGTTGTGTAACTCTGATAAGTGTTGTATACTATGTAATAGATTATGTTATTAATATAATTTATTCGTTCCGCTGTGAGATCGTTGTTGTTGTTTCTTTCCTTCTTCTCTTCTTTTCTTCTTCTATCCCTTTCTTTCTTATTAATGATACGACTTTCTGTGGAGAAAAAGTCGGGTCGTTACAGTTTATGTGCTTGATAATGATCAGCCCCTTCTCTACACAGTCTCGAATAAAATGATAACGCACATCTATGTGCTTACTACGACCATGGAACACAGGGTTTCTTGCCAAGTCGATAGCAGACCTGTTGTCAATATAAATCACGACCGGCCCAGTTTGAGCGTCTGAAATTTGGCTAAGAAGTCTATGCAACCATATTCCTTGACAAGCAGTGGACGTAGCAGCCATAAATTCAGCCTCACAACTCGATAAAGCTACACATCTCTGTTTCTGAGAGACCCAAGTGATTAATGATTCATCCAAGTAAAACGCCATACCTCCAGTACTTTTCCTGTCTACTACATCACCTGCCAGATCACTATCGGAAAACCCAGACAGCATGTAGTCTCCTCGACCATTTGTGTACACCAAGCCATAGTTTAAAGTTCCTTTTACATACCTCAATATTCTTTTAACAGCACCTTGATGAAGTGTAGTAGGCCTCTCCATAAAACGACTCACCACACCAACTGCGTATGCTATATCTGGACGGGTGTGTACTAAATACCGCAATCCGCCTACAGTACTCTTGTATTCAGTGGCGTTAACAGATTTACCAGTCTCATCTTTGTGCATCTGTAATTTAGGCTCCATTGGAAACTTTACTTCATTACAATCAGACATACCATCTTTCTCAAGAAGTTTCTTAGCATATGCCATCTGTTTTAGCTCAATGAAACCTTTTCCCTGTTCGACCTCAATGCCAAGATAGTAGCTTAATTTACCCAGATCAGACATCTCGAACTCTTGACTCATCTGTCTCTTAAACTTAACAATATTGCTTACACTGGTGCCTGTAACAATCAAATCGTCAACATAAACTCCAATAATTAACGACTCGCCACCCTCCCATTTTGTATATACAGCATACTCCAGGGGACATTTCACAAAACCAAGCTTCTCGAGACATTTGTTCAGCTGTGTATACCAAGCTCGTGGAGCTTGACGGAGGCCATACAATGCCTTGTACAACCTGTAAACTTTCCCTTCTTGTCCCTTTTTCACATAACCTTCAGGTTGATTGACGTATACCTCCTCATACAATCTGCCATTCAGAAACGCAGATTTTACATCTAAATGATGTACCTCCCACTCGTTCTTGGCGGCAAGAGCTAGCAATAGGCGTACCGTTTCCATTCTCGTTACAGGAGCAAACACTTCTTCGAAATCAACACCAAACTTTTGCACATACCCCTTCGCCACCAACCTTGCCTTGTGTTTCAGAACTTCACCATTTGTATCTCTCTTTGTTTTATACACCCACTTCAAGTCTATAGCTCGATGACCTGGAGGTAAATCTGTCAGCTCCCATGTTTTATTTCGCTCTATTGCTTCAATCTCACAGTCCATAGCTTTCTTCCAGTGTTGTTCCTTGATTGCTTGGTTATAGCAGGCAGGTTCATCGATACTAACCAACAAAAGCTCATCAGCTAATTCATCAGCTAGTTCCACCTCCTCGGTCTCATTATAAACATCACTAATGAGTCTAAAATTTCATGGAGGCTCGCTCCCATCGTATGTCTCGTCTAAGTCGAGCTGTGACTGAACTGACCTGCCTGATCCTACAGAGCTTTGACTTGATGATTGAACTGAGCTGTGACTTGATGTTGGTGTCGCTGAATGAGGCGTAAACATGCCACCACCATGTTCCTCTTCTCTATCTCCAGAATTCTGCTCCTGAACTTCTTCAGCCTGATGACTTGTTACTACAAAGGATGAGGTTACCACAATACCAGTTGCCTCTGTTTCATTCCACTCCCAACTCTTTGCTTCATCAAAAACCACATCTCTGCTTACAAGTATTGTCCTCGTATCAGGGTCATATAACCTATAAGCTTTAGTTCCTGCTTCCCGTCCTAAGTGTACAACACATCTGCTTCTATCATCTAATTTCTTTGTATGCACACTAGGGACTTTCATGTAACAAACACAGCCAAAAACTCTCAAATAATCGACCTGAGGCTTCTTCTTTGTCCAGGCTTCATATGGTGTAGCTCCCTGGACTGCTTTCGTTGGTACTCGGTTCAGAAGATACACAGCATGTCTAATGGCTTCCCCCCACATGTATGATGGCATATTTCTCTCATTTAGCAGACTCCTTCCCATAGCTACAACAGTCCGATTACGACGTTCCACAACGCCATTCTGTTGTGGGGAATATGGCGCTGTGTAGTGTCTGAGAATTCCATTGCTTTCACAGAAATCAGTAAATTCAGTTGAGCAGAACTCCCCACCTCTATCTGTCCGTAAAACTTGTATCTCACTGAGTGATTCCTTCTCCACCAATGCCTTAAACTTCTTGAAGTAACTAAAAGCCTCATCTTTTGTTTTGAGCATGTATACCCACATAGCACGACTGAAATCATCCACAAAAAGTAGAAAATATCTATTACCAGAGAGAGTCGTTGGCGAGATGGGACCACATATATCTCCGTGTATCAATTCCAAACGTTGCTTTGCAGTGAAATCCGTCTGAGATGGAAATGGACACCTGGCTTGCTTGGCCATTAAACAACCTTTACATACATCTTTAGGTTGAGTAAGAATAGGCAGACCTCGCACCATTCTGTTCCTAGACATGAGAAGCATAGAATGAAAATTCACATGACCTAGCCGTGAGTGCCACAGCCAGGTAGTCTCATCTGTTTTCGTCAGTAAACATGCATCTCTGTTATCTTTAACAACCAGCTTATACAATCTGTTCGAGGATTTCTTTACTTTCATGATCAGTTTATCATTCTCATCATAAATCCACAAAAATTCACCTTTAATAAGTACTTTACTACCACTTTCTGATAGCTGACCTAAGCTGATTATATTATTGCATAAGTTCAGAATAAAATACACCTCTCTAAGCATGCACTTCTTGCCATCCTCTGTTGTGAATATTACCGAGCCCTTTCCATGTATCTCTACTTTGGAGCCATCACCGAGCTTGACCTCTCCAGCCACTGTTTCATCAAGCGTTTCGAACATACTACGCAGGCCAGTCATGTGGTTACTGGCCCCGTTGTCAAGGTACCATATGCTGGTTTCATTCAATCTGTCATTCCCAACCATACGGCCCTCTTCGTTCAGCAAAATCATTTTTCTCTTATCATCATCACACTCAGCCAACAGGAGCGTGGGTTCATCAGCTTCAACTTGTGACAGATTAACTTCATTCTTTGGCTCCTTCTCTCTGCGTGCCTTTCGACACTCAGACTGGTAATGTCCAAAAGCATTGCAGTTGTGACACCGTATTTTACTCCTGTCTCTATAACCTCGAGTGAAATCTCTACCCCTTGCTTCAGTGTTGCTGCCTGGACCACCTTTGCCTGCTCTTCTTAACCACTCCTCCCGTGTGAGAAGCAAATGTCCATCTTTACTTTCCCTCTTCGCCCACTCTTCTTCTGTCAAAAGAAGTTGCTGTTCACCACTCTCCTTTTGCCCACGCATCCTTTCCTCGTGAGCCTTCAGGGATCCAACCATTTCCTCCACAGACATTGTCTCTAGATCACCAAATTGTTCAATAGCTGACACGATCTGTAGGAACTTTGTAGGTACAGCTCGAAGGATTTTCTTTACCACATAAGCTTCTTCAATTTGCTCTCCCAAGGCCCTGATATTTGTTACGAGGCCATTCAATCTCATACAAAACTCATCAAGCTGTTCACTGTCTTTCATAGTTAGTGCCTCAAATTCAGATTTAAGTGTCTGGATTTTTGCCTTCTTCACCTTGTCTGCACCCAAATGAACCGTTTTGATTGCCTCCCATGCTTCTTTGGAGGTTTTCTTATCTGCAATAGACAACAACAAATCCTCAGGAACTCCTTGATAAATGATAGCCAATGCCCGTTTATCCACCTTGTCTTCAGCTACAGCCTTGGGATCCTTTGGTTCTATAGCATCCCACACACCATGGGCTTGCATAAAGACGGTCATCTTCATAGCCCATGCTGTGTAGTTAGTTTTCGTAAGCATTGGATAACTTAAGCCAAAAGAACTTTCCTTGCCTTTTGTGTCCATCTCTGCTCTGATACCAGATATAAGATTTAAACAAAGATATGAAATACGCTAAACAACTTAACTTGTTATTGAATGGAAAACAAACGTTCTAAATTGAAGAGATGACTATTACAGAAAGCTTGCAGAAATTTAAACTAGGTTGATCCTGTGAACCAGGAACCAACTCTCCTATTTTACCTCAGCTACCCATGACCTATTCTTAAAACATGCCCATGTCTGTATAACAGCTTACAGACTTATTCAACAAAACAAATAAATAAACTAACCTATGTTTAGATTAAATAAATAATCTAACATTAAATACGGCGATGCCATTATTACCTAATCTTTTAGAAAATAATTCGAATTGGCAAAAGTATATCCTATTTATGATTAAAACCTGTCAAAGCTCTTCCTTCTGTCATTGTCAAAGAACAGTGGCAGTTTACCCTAAATAAAGTATGGCTTTTAATGAATTTCATTAAAATGGACATAACAGGAAAGTACGTAGGTGTATGTGTGTTGTGTTTAAAATACGACACTAAGTTAGTTGTTAGTTAGCATTCTAGTATAAAGTTTGTTTTAACTTTCATGTATTTAAGTACTCTACCAGTATAATTCAAATGTTATCTAATCAAATCATCGACTATTTATTTAAGTAGGATGTACTATTACCTTGTGGTCAATGCAGTAGTAGACTACAGCTCATGCAGGCGGAAACATCTTTTTGACGTATGTTAAAAGTATCGTATATTTATCATAAATCATAATGGTGCACATCATAACACTCAGTTCAGGAAATATTCATTTGTGCATGCATAATTAACCACATATCCATGTAAAAGGAATGCAATGCTAGTTTTTTTCTTGACACATTTTAAATTAAAAGGATACGTTTAAAGATTAGTTTGTGGTAGAAAGAAAATGGGCTCTAAATGTTAACCTACTGGATAATAAAATAGCATAATGGCAATAAACTTTTTTTTTCCAATATATATATATATATATATATATATATATAAATGAAGACCAAAAACTGCCAACATGCCTGACAGGTAACCGAGAAAAGCTAAAGCAAAACGAAATAGACCAGACGAAAACAACAGCAGAAACGGGTACAAACCACCAATACATCAAGAAATCAGCTAAAGAAAAAGACCCATAAAACAAAGCCGTCATAAAAGAAATGCCCGCTCAGAGAATCCAGGATGAGCTCCGGAAAAACCAACGCCCATCTAGCATCACCATCGAGCTTCGACAAGGCCACCGCTCAATGATGACGTTAGTAGAATCCCGAACTGAGCACCGAGGCTAAGCGCTGAAAAGACCATAGAAGTGAGATCAGTTCTGCTCTCGCAGAAAAGCCAACATCACAAGGAGCCAACACCCGAGACAAGAAAGGGCCCTCCTCCAAAGCTACAACCAATCTGGCGAAGATCGCACAGTTTGGAAGATAACCTGAAACTTCAGCACCTGAGCAACTAACAAGAAGGAATGAGATAGAAAAAGGGGAGGATCGGGAAGGGGGTTAGAGCGTCGAAACTCTCCATCCCCCACACGGCCTCAGCCAATACCCGCTCTAGCGGCAGACCGAACAGAAGCGATGGAAAACAGACCCTCCAATCGCCTAGAGCGGAGACCAATAGTGCCCCTAAATGGTCTACCGCGAAACGCAAGGAAGACACCTTTCCTAACACGACGGATAATGGACGGGGGATCCATACGAGAATCCTCAAAAGTTGCATTATTCCGCGCGCACCAGATGTGCCAGCAGATCAGGCATGGAATCAGACGAAAAAGAATCGAACGAAGTGATTTACCGGAGATCCCGGACCACCAGCTACACTGTAAACCAAAGGGAGACAAGGCATTTCCCTGGATACCAACAAGGTTCCCGAAGTAATTCCAGACTGCCCTGGCTGAAAAACCGGCAAAAAATAAATGACTCAAGGACTCCATATCCCCAGAACCGCAACACCTGCAGCGGGAAACGGAAGGGATGCCAATCCTCTGGAGATTCTCGTCTAATGGAAGCCCATCATGTAGCAAGCGCCACATAAACAGAGAGACTTTGGGGGGATGCGAGAATTCCAGATGAAAGAAAACAAAGGTCGAATCGAAGTTGGGATACGAACCGAGTTCCAAGCTTTCGAAACGGAGAACGAGCCATCATCCCAACCGGATAAGCCGCCATGAGAGTCAACCAACCCTTTCACCGACTGCATGTGCTTCCAAGTCTCACTAGCGTAGGAGGGGGAGCCAGTAAAACCCGCACCCGCAAGCCTATGGTACTTTGCGTGAAGGAACGACGCCCACAGGGAGTTGATTGC
This sequence comes from Allium fistulosum, assembly GCA_030737815.1. NCBI lineage: Eukaryota > Viridiplantae > Streptophyta > Magnoliopsida > Asparagales > Amaryllidaceae > Allium > Allium fistulosum. The sequence goes on from CM060905.1 coordinate 96,735,308, forward strand.
CCCAAACCTGTACCACAACTTGCAAGCAAAAGCTGCACAGAGGTCCTTTAGGTTGCGCAAGCCTAAGCCCCCCTCGCATTTGGGACGGCAAATGGAGGCCTAGGAAACCCAGTGGTGCCGACGGACGCTATCCTTCTTACCCCAAAAGAAGGACGAAGTTAAGGCCTGATACGAGCGGAAGAAGGACGAAGTAGGAGTCATCGCAGCGAAGACATGAGTACCCATCGAGTCCAAGACAGACTTGATGAGAACTAGTCTACCTGCCTGAGAAAGGAGAGTTGCGTTCCAACGGATGATCTTGCCCCTAACCTTGTCGGTCAAGGGATCGAAAATAGCGTTTAGTTTCCGACCTCTGTAAAGGACAACACCAAGATAAGGCAAAGGAAGGGAAGTCTTCTTGAACCCAGAAAAGTTCTCAATCCAAGAAGCTCTTAAGGGAGACAAGTTTTTCGCATGGACGAAACAGCTTTTGGAAGAGTTAACGAGCTGGCCCGAACTCCTCTCGTATTGCTGGATGAGACGAAGGAGCCAGCGAACAGAAGAACGGCCCCCGTTGGAGAAGATGACAATGTCATCAGCAAAGGATAATGATGAAACAAGCGGACATCCCCTAGGAATGCCAAACCTCTGAATCTGACCATAAACCGTCAGGGTTTGAAGACCTCGAATGAAAGCCTCTGCCGCAATCACGAACTGTGAAGGCGACAGTGGGTCTCCTTGACGTAAGCCCCTACCCGCCTGGAAAAACCCATTGGCCGAACCGTTAACAAGAACGGAGAACCAACAGTTGGAAATAAGCCTCCACACCAAGTCGATAAGGGACTCGGGAAAGCCGAAGGCTCGTAAAACCTTGATGATGAAAAACCAGGACATGCGGTCATAAACCTTAGCCATATCCAGCTTGAAGACCACATTCGAACCTCTGACCTTCCGATCAAGCTGAGAAATCAATTCCTGAGTAAGCAGGACGTTATCAGTAATTAAACGGCCTTTAACAAACCCCGATTGAGAAGGGGATATGAGGCGATCAAGGAACGGGGCCAAGCGATTGGCCAGAACCTTCGAGATAACTTTGTTAGAGAAGTTGCACAAGCTGATAGGACGAAAATCCGTGCAAGACCGCGGGTTATCGCACTTCGGGATAAGAATCAGGTTGGTGGACGTCCAACCTAGCGGCAGAGAACCGCTCGAGAAGAAGTATTGAACAGCCAGACAAAAGTCTGACTGAATAATAGGCCAAGCACTCCTGAAAAAGACTCCGTTAAAACCATCCGGCCCACTGGCACTATCCTTGGAAAGATAAAAGACGCAGGCACGGATCTCTTCCAGAGAGGGAGGTACCGACAAGTCCGTACTTTCCGAAGGAAGGACCATTCTGGGAATGAAGGCTAATAAGGCCGGATCGGAAAACGAAGCAGAGGGAGCGCTCAGAAAGGATTGGAAGTGAGACAGGATGGTCTCTTTGACTTCTTCTGGCGAAGAAGCCACAGAGAGATCAGGACGCAGAATCTCACGAATGGTAAGAAGGGAGTTCTTCTTACGAATAGAGGAATGAAAAAACATGGAGTTCGTATCGCCTTCAACCACCCACTTGACCCTAGCCTTCTGACGAAGGTAGTCATTTTCAATACGCAACTCAGAAGAGAAGGCCATCTGGGCTAACGCCCACGCCTCCTTGTTGGCAGCAGACGGATCCTCATCCAACAAAGATTCGGCTAAGATAAGAGATTCTTCGACCGCCCGCACTCGATCGAAGATGTTCTTGAAAACTTGGATGTTCCAAACCTTAAGGCAAGCCTTGAGACGTTTAAGCATTCGAGAGAAGACAACAGAGGGGGAGCCAACGATTGGAGAACTCCAAGATTCCTCCACCACTTGGTGAAAGGAGTGATGAGATCTCCACATACTCTGGAATCTGAAGGAGGATGGACCCGATAGAGAGAGAGGGGAACATCGTAAAATCATAGGAGCATGGTCAGAAAAGGTCCTATGGAGGTGAGAGATGGAGAAGGAGAAGGGCAGGAGGAACCAATCCTCAGAACCAAAAACACGATCTAATCTAGAGAGAATACGGTTTGGTCCCCCTTGGTTGTTAGACCAGGTAAAATCAGACCCAACAAAGGGAATCTCGGATAGGCCCGAGCTGACAATGAAAGAGTTGAAATCCGCCACCGCATAACGGTTGGAGGCGACACCTCCATGCTTTTCAGCTTGACAAGCGACGACGTTGAAGTCACCGCCTAAAACCGAAGACGTAAATCCCAAATCGGAAAGCGAAAGAATATCAGCCCAGAGAGTCAACCTCTCCAAACGATCACATTTGGCGTAGACCGCCGAGAATAAAAAGGAGAAAGCGAAAGCAAGGGAAGAGCAAGCCACAGACATTAGCTGGGTGGAATCAAAAATAGGACGAACCACAAGGGCTTTGGACCACAGGATCCAAATCTTGCCAGAGACATTGGTTACGGCACCGCCAAAACCAAGGGATAGAACGGACTTGGTTACTTCCTCTGGACCCACTAGAGGTTCCAAAAGAGCGACCAAGCAGATCGAATGCTTCCTGACAACGCGCTTCAACCTAGCTGAAGACTCCTCGTTGCCAATACCACGAACATTCCAAAAAAGAAAGTTCGACATGGAGGAAGGAAATAAAAACAAGCAGAAGAGAACAAGCAGAGAGGCTACGGAAGAATAAGACCAACTCAGATAAGATACCACGAAGATCGAGAAGGTCTGTCGATCTTCTCGGACGCCGCTACAGAGCGTGTGCGAATGATGCGATGAGTAGAAGGGGGGCCACGCGACCTGCGGCGAGAGTAATAGAGAGGGGGAACCGAGTACCGGGACTCATCAGATACCCTAGAATCAAACGCCGAAGAATCAGACCTCGACTCTCTCCGCTGGGCAGGGGCCGAGTTTTTAGTAAGGCAGGCTAGTCGATCATTGATGATCGCTATTTCCACCTTGCTAAGCAGAGGAATGGAGATGGACAAAGAACATGAAGAAGAAGGAAGAGAACACAAAGACGAACAGATAGAGGAGGATGAACACGGGCGATCCGGTGAATCCGGATGTTCCGAATGACAGCGGAGGGATGAAGGGGATCCGATAAAACGCATCCCACGTTGCTGTAAGAACCTTACCAAAGCCGGACTATCATAGAAGAGATAGCCCGCGTGACAGGAAAGATTCGTGGGTCAGCCCTTTCAGAGGGTACACGAGGGCGGAACAAAGTAGGTCGGCAAGAACCCAGACTGTACGTATAGTGGTCTGAAACTGGAACCACTATGCGGTCCAAACTGGGAACCCGCCCGAACTTAGCACTCCAGGCCCTTTGTAGACTCCAAAAGGACCATCGAGCGCCGGGAAGCCAAAAGAAACACACGAGAGTCAATGAAGATACAGAGGCGGCCTCACAATTACTCAACTCAAAAAACCAGAAACATTGCCAAATCAGAGCGCCCCGAAAGAGCAGCCTGAACCGGCCACCACCAATGGAGCAAGAGAAACCCTGCGGGGCTAATGTAACACAAAGCCCCAAGGGCAAGAGGCAATGAAAAAGATGCAAACGATCAAAGCTAGACCGCACGGTCAAAGTACCATAAGGGGGACCTGACACGCTACCAGCCAAAGATGGGGAAACAGTGTCAGGGAGCACACATCGAGATGTGTCAAGGCTCATGCACAAAAACTCTAAACCGTTAACTAAAAACGAGCAAACAGGAGTGAACCAATCTATAACGATACTAAGCGAAAAAGCAGGAGATCTACAAACCTGAGGACCAGCATCACAGACCAATAAAGGTTGTGAGTCAAACTTACCAACGAGGACGGACTTAGTCTGCAATCCCGCACTAACCAAAGGCCAAGGAGAAACCAACAGATCATCGCTACTAGACATCTTGCCCACAGCAGGCATATCAAGCTTGAGCCGAGACCCACCAACCAGATCCACAGTCGAAAATGGGACATGAGTACAAGCTCGAGAAGACCGCCACGACCTCCGTCGACGACGTTTTGCCACTGGGGTACGAACCAAACCAGGTAAGGCAAAATAACCATCGGTGAGTGGGGTGATCAAATCCCCATTACCTGGCGATCAAGCACTGCTGACCAGCCCTGGGCCCACTGCAATGCCACAAGGAATTGAACCGAACAAAAAGCTCAGGTCCTCCAACAACGGGGAGGAGCAAGAATCGTTAAAATGCATCCTAGGCACAAAACATGTGGTCAAATCCCGTTTCGGCCAAAGATCAACCGCACAAGGGACCACCGCCCAAGATTCCGGCGCCGGAGATATAATAGATCTCGCGTGAAATAAGGGACGCGGCATTAACCCTAGCTTGGAGCTGGGGTATAATACCATGAAGCTGTTATCAATTAGCAGAAATCGAAATCTAGATAGCTGAATAAATGCATCCAGCGAGTAAACTCGAATCTCCACAGAAGAGCTACCAGAAATAACGACGGAAATAGGGCCAAAGACCACCGCTCTTAGAGCGGCAGCTATCAAGGCGAAAGGAGGACAAGGCCGGAGGAAGGACCCCTTGAGTACGAACTCTCCCTTACCCTCACCCTCAAAAGATTTCATAGCAACCCAATTGGGGAAGGTCGGATCAGAGCACAAGCTAATAACAAAATCAGAAAAGAGAAACGCGATCTGGAAATTAGCAATCGAGCAGGGTAGGAAGAAAACTCAGAGAAGGTACGCCATTTTTGACCGTTTTTTTATTTTCCTGCTCCAACGATTACAATATAATGGCAATAAACTTATCTGCTTTATTTTCTTCCCAAAGAATATAAATCCAAAATACCATTGACTTAACTATATGCTTACATTTGATATTATTGGGTAGGTGGTGTCTTCATTATACAGAGATGTCGCATTATTTTTACGGCCCTACATTTATTTTTAAATTAGTGTCCGAAGTTCTGTAAGTTCAAATGAAAAGTACATGTGAATAGTCTAAACAAAAGGCAGAAGTCCAATGATTTAAAAGAATAAAAATAAATGTCGATATTTTAACCTAATATAAACCGTTATGCTAAAATACTACTAAGTTTATATGCTATACAATACAAATAGACTGAAACAACTCTGTACATGTATGTTGTACCACACTGTAAACGTTGTAAACATGGCTATCAAGAATGAGTTGGATAAGAAAAAATATTCTAAAAACCTATCTTTTACAATACAACAGTCAAAAATCAAAATGGGTGGGCGCACATATATATGTGTGTATGTGTGTGCGCATGTGCGTACATATGCATGTGTGTATGTATACATATGCATCTACACAAAAAGATACAAACAAACAAAATATACAAAGAAACCGTAGCTTTTATCAAAGTTTTAAAATGCAAAAGTGTACACGAGACATTATTTTGCTCGCAAGACAAGACGTAAGCCTCAAGGCATTGAGACGTAATTTTTTCGAGTAACATTGAAGCGTAAGTTATTATTGCTTTGCTATTATTAATCTTTTTATTAATAAATAAAATTTAACCATTAATCATATAAAAATGTAAATAGCTAACAATATAAATACTTCACTTTAAAGAGTTTAGTCTTATTCATTATTATTCATTCATAAAAGTATAAAAATAATTAAAACTAGAAATAAATAAAATTCTTTGAAGAATTCGTATTCACTTTTTAGCTCTGAGTGGTATGTATTTTTTTTTCTTCTTGACTCTATTTGTCTTCGAAAAAAATTTCAGATTCTGAAAATGATCTTTGATCCATTCTAGTGTAATTAACCTCTGTTACAAGCAGTAGGAAATCGTATAAGTTATTATTTTATTTATTTTTTCTTCTACTAATTTAAATAGATCCCAAAAATTATATGAATGTTCAATGATGACAATTCAAAAAATTTCTTTATATAGCAGTTAAGAAAATCCACTACGTTGCTCTATATCTTTGTTTCTAGTGTTGTCAATAAGAATCCAAAAAATCTGAAATCCGTCCACATCCGAATCTGAAAAATGTGAAAACAACTGAAATATGTAAAACAAATACAGATATGACGGTATCTGCTCCAAAATTTATCCATCCGATTTTTATCAAGAAAATATTTGAGATTATGCATATTTTACTGCATAAAGTGATCGATATATATTATTTTATCATGGTAATAATTCATATTATGCATGTATAAATGAATATTCGCTATCAAAAATTGATTATCGTATTTTCAATTTTTTGTACTTATGTTAGTATTGTTACTGGAAAAGATTTATGTTAGATCATTTTTTTTAAATTTCTTTGACTTTATTAATAATGAGCGGAGCGCATAAATATTTAATATCCATCCGTATTCGTGAATATAGATATCCAATATCTGAAAATGATTTCGAATGCGGATATGACACTATCTGTATTCATTAGTATCAGTTGACGGGTTTATTAGTTTTTAAAACAATTTTATTTAATCATTTCGATATTGAAGTTAAAAGTAAAAACACTAACCTCCATTTTCTTTAAAAAAATTATTCTTTTTTGCTTTCCATTAAATAATTGAAGTTTACAACCTTCTGTTAGTGTCGATATTTATAATTGAAGGTAACAAAATTTGCAATCGCATGTCAATGCAGTTTGAGACATACGAGGGTAGTGGCGAAGCCACATTGATTTTTTTTGGGGGGGGGTCACATGACCCTCCCAGAAACACAAATAATTTTATTTTTTGTCAGTTTATCGGTTCTCTTCTTCTAAATCACTTCTTGCAATTTCAACCCTAAATTTCATAATCGCTATTTTGTTCCCAATTTATCTCTCGAACTACTAAAGACCTTAAGTCTACCATCTTCTCCACCATTTGATCTCGCGATTGAAAGTCAACCTCTGCAACGATGTGTAACTTGAACCCTAATCATTGCCGGTGCCACCTGAACTGACTATCGCAACAGCCCGCCCCTTGCTACCACCTGAATTGACTGCCCCCATGGTTCCACCACTTGATATGGGTAATCCTAGTCCCATTAGATTTTGATCTACTCACTAATTTTTCCTATTTTTTTTATTTAATGCTTATGCGTGCTTACGTTTACTAATGCTTAGGAATTTGTTATTGAATTTTTCTTATGCCTAATTTTTTTACTGAATGCATATTCTCCAGTTTCGCTAATTTACATACTTTATTCACTAGTTTTAGTAAATATGGAGTGTTTAATTTAAATAATGTTTAGGTTAATTATGACGACTCGCCTTTTTGACTCTTGAAAATCGACACTAATACATTAATTCTCGGTATTCACGTGCCGCAAATTCAAGTGTCAGAAAGGCAGATTGATCGAGGGTAACAAGAAAATAACATAGAACAGAGTAGAAAACAAAATCTCACACGAATGGAATAATCATATATTATTAACCACAAAATCTTTTACAGCGGAAAAATTTAAATACAATATCAGAGTTAACTTAGATTCAGCCTGTACAGTTATAAATCTTTTGTCTTTACAAATGCTGAAAAACAACAAAACAAATGCAGCGGAAAAATAGAATACGTTCATACGTTGATGAAGATCTCTAGCTCTCCTCTGGAAACTCCAAGCGTCTTTAGCTGAACTTGAAATTACTCGGATCTGACCCCACTACAAGAAAATGAATTGACTACAACAAACATTTATAAGTAGAAAATCTTTAGAAGAGGTTAAGTTAAGATGTATCGAGAAAAAGATATCGATACACCCGTTAAGACTAATGTACGTAACACTCTGCATACGATGGACGATGATTACTCATGACCATTGAAATACCAAGGGTTTACGTAGAGTATTCTATAAGTTAATATAACTAAGCCAAAATAGAAGACCTCATGGTAATGACATATAGTAGTCTTCTGACCTGAGAGTACTATTGATCTTCAGTAGTTAGACTGTACTTTGATTGCGGTCAAGCACATGGCACAATGATCGTGTTATAGTCGTGGTTGGGTACAGTTTGAATTATTTGAAGTGAAACACACACAAAGATAGCATTCGTCTTCTTCGTTATAAAATGTCAGTATCACCGTAATTGGTATTTAATTTAAAGTCAAAATATCTGGCCAAAGTAAATCGATTAACCGATAAATGTTACCGAATTAAACTGAGGACACTATAGTGATCTACACAATTAATACAGATATTGATTAAATTTTTGACCTTGAACCAAACTCTAAATATCTAAGTGATACGATGATGACGAAAACAACAAGTGTACAAACCGTCGTAACTAAATGAGCTTATAGATTAGAAATTGGATTTCGCCTAAATAATATGTAATCATTGAACTTGGGCCTAATTATGTATTTTAGCAAAAGTCCGTACATGCTTGGGTATTTAAATTGTTTAATGCTGACAGATTATGTACTTCAGTAAAGTCCGTTCACACTAGAAAAGTGTACACAATCGTGTTGTTAGTTATTTCCAAATTCGACCGATGATAATATATATATATATATATATATATGTGTGTGTGTGTGTGTGTGTGTGTGCGTGCGCACGCGCATGCGTGTGCATGCGTGTGTGTGTGTTATAAATTAAAAAAATTAACACAAATGTTGAATCAAAGTTTTATGGCTTTTTAATTATTAATTTGAAGCCTAAAATCGATTAGAACGAGGTAGAGAAGTTATACATCGGTTCGATCAAACAAGGAGCTAAAATAATATAATTAAATCATCGATTCAAATAGGAACCAATGGATGTTTTGACCAAGTATGGTCTAGGGGAGGCCGACCATATTTTAAATAGGGGATTGGAGACTTAGCATTTTAGGTTTTGAGGGAAAATGAGAGGTATTTTGATCTATTTGGCTATAAATAGATGGCCTCCGGTCCTTTTCTCTCTACAATTGTTCCATACAACTCTAGGCCTCATTGATTATTGGCGAAGCCAAGGTGATAGCTTTGCAACCTATAACCAAGGAAGAGAATTATTGGCAAAAACCAAGGCCCCATTGATTATTGATTATTTGTGTTGGTTTGAGGAGGACACAACCAGCAAACAACATGTTGTCGACTGGATATCAAAGGTGAATGGTACTGGATATATATATATATATATATATATATGTGTGTGTGTGTGTGTGTGTATGTCTATATGTCTGCGTATGTATATGTGTATGTGTATTGTTAGCGCCAAAATTGGTCACTAACACCCAAGTCCAGATGAAAGCACCAAATACCAGTCACAGCTCAGAGATAGTGTGTATGTAGAGAGTAATAATGTGAAGAACAATCAAAATTAAAATGAAAGCAGTAAAGAACAACAGATTTTATAGTGGTTCGGCTAACTCCGGCCTACGTCCACTTAGAAGTTTGCTTTTTATTGGTGTAACAATCGATTACAGTTATAAAATGGCAGGGTTGCCTTAGCCTTAAAAGAGAAAGTAAGAGAGCAGAAAAGAAGATCCCTTTTCACTGTGCCCCTGCCTCTCTATTTATAGACAAAGATGGGTTGGACTTCCCTGGTGGGCCTGGTAGCTGAATACCTCAGCCCAAATGGAGTGGTCTCCATATGCCGAACCATAGGTGCCGAACGCTGAATGCCGAACAAGGTGTGAATGCCGAACGATCTCCCCATGCCGATCAGAAGTGAGGCCGAACACCCTGAATGTCGTGGGAGACATTTTCGCCGAACAATACCGGAGGCCGATCCAATGTATTCGTGCTGAATGACTGGTTGCCGAACAAAACTTAGGCCGGACGATACTCTGGCCGAACGCTATCAAGGCCGAACCATCTCTTGGCCGACCGATACTTAGGCCGAGCAATAGTTAGGCCGAACAATAATTTATGACGAACAATCCTGCCATGCCGAACGTTCGTACACGCCAAACGTTATACCCTGCCGAACGTCTCTCGATGCCGAACGTTCCTTGATGCCGAGCGCTTCCGAATGCCGAGCGCATCTTGACGCCGAACGCCACCTGGATGCCGAATGCTTCATGGAATGCCGAACCACTCATGTATGTCGGACGCTCTATGTATGCCGAGTACTCTTGAACGCTATTCGAACGTGAATGCCAGATGAACCATATGTGCCGAACCATGTTTCCTAGACCCAAATTATAGTTGATTCATCTCTATCCAATCATATTTCCATCTTCCAAGCACATCGCATCATCCATCCATCCAGTCGACTGAATCCATCGTACTATAGCCTTGACGAACATGCAGTTGATTAAGTTAAACCCGTCTGTCTGCGGCCTTGCCAAAAGGCGGGTTAACATGTATGTATGTATATTCTTGTCTCCATACTTGCTATCGCATATATACATATATTTGGCCATATTAAAATAAAAAAGTTGAATATAATTTTCAGTATTTAATTAATAAACAAAACAATTTCAAATATATGTGTGTGTGTGTGTTAAGGACCTTTAGCCTTGGCGGTTAAAAGTATGGCGATTTAGACAAAGGTTCTAGTAGTCATGGGTTGAAGCACTTGAGACATCATAATGAATGCTCTTCTTATATAAAGTATCACTCTTATTATCAAAAAAAATATTTATATAGAAAATTTTCCTTTTGGCAAAAAATATAAAGATCGAATCATATATATATATTAAAATAAAAAATTTATTCATTTGGTTACTACAATGTTTTCAGCTTTAAAACAAAAAAAATTCTTTAATGTTTCGGCTTTGTAAAAATTCAGTTATATATATACATATACATATTATAAATTTTTGTAGAATTTTTTTTATTAGAAAATATTATTTTATTAAAAGTTTTTGGATTTCGAAAAGTTAAAAAATATATTTTATTTATTTACTTAAAAGTCAAACAAATTTTGAAAATTTCAAACACATTAAAATAGGATCAAATTTTAATATGTGTGTGTGTATGTATGTATATGTATATATTGAAACTTAGTTCTTTATTGATTTCCAAAAGAGGAAAGCATATACAAAGTACATAACTATTACACACCTTATTCTAATTTACATCAAATAGCAACAACAAATATGCATTAAGTTAAAACAAATACATATGTTAGCACCAAAATTGGTCACTAACCTCGTTCAGAAAGATTGTGTAGAGATATAAGTGATGAAAGTAAATTAAACAGAGAAGACAATGCTAATTTAAATGCAGAAAGTAAGAACACCAAATTTATAGTGGTTCAGCGTAATTGCCTACGTCCACTTTGTTCAACTTTATTGATTTCCTTTATGGTTGATTACAAATACAATTCGTGAATCAAATGCTTGAGTGAAGTTGTTAAGTAGAGAAGATGAGTCTTGAAAATGGCAGAGTCTCCCCGGTGTTTTCTCTCCAAAAAAGGATCCTTTTCACTGTGACCCTGCCCCTCTATTTATAGGCAAATATGGGCTGGACTTCCCAAGTGGGCTGGATAGCCGAACGCTCTAGCCCCAGTACAGTGGTCGCTGTATGCCGAACCAGGTATGCCGAACGCTCTGATGCCGAACGGTCCTTTCTATGCCGAACGGTATGGTTGATGTTTGGGAAGTGCAGGATGTTTGTCAGTCGAAGCCGAACGCTCTTCTAGATGCCGAGTACTCTTGTATGCCGAGCAGTCTTGTATGCCGAGCAGTCTTGATGCCGAACACTCTTGCATGCCGTGTGCTCTTGCTGCCGAGCATTGGTTGACGCTGAGTTCCACTGCATGCCGAACCCTGCTGGGTACTTCGCCGAACACTACTGGATGTCGGACTCTCTGGATGTTGTGTACTTCGCCGAACACTACTGGATGCTGAGTACTCTCTGACGCTGAGCGCTTTTGTATGCCGAGCAGCCTTGATGCCGAGCACTCTTGTATGTCGAGCACTCTTGTATGCCGAGCACTCTTGTATGCTGAGCACTCTTGTTGCCGAGCACTAGTTGACGCCAAGTGCTGCTTGATGCCGAGCACCCCTGTACGCCGAGTACCTTGGGATGCCAAGCGCTCTTGTTGCCGAGTTCTCCTATCACCGAGTTCTAATGATGCCGAACGCTAGCGCTGAACATTGGTTGTCGCCGAGTGCCTGTTGATGCCGAGTACTACGCCGAGTACTCCTGGATGCCGAGCAGTCTTTCATGCCGAGCTGTGGCCAATGCCGAGCACTCAGTTGCCTGGTCAAATCTCCAGGAAACACTTGCCCCCCAAAGTGTATCATGTGACCGAACGTGATGCGCTTTGAATCTGGTTCAACTTCCTTTGATGATGCCTTCTCGAGAATGTTAGCGAAGGAGGTGCAAGACGAGCAAGGTTTGGACGCCGAACGATACGTTCGAAGCCGAACGTACCTCGTGTGCCGAACGTCACTCTGCTATGATGCTGAACGCTCCGGTGTTGACCGGTTCTACCGGGTATAGCCTCTTCAACTTCTACCTCCCTCTATATAACCAGGTCCTTCCCGTCCCTTCTCCTATATGCTTTCATTCCTGTCACTCTTCCAAGATTTACAACTTGAACCTTCCTTCCTAAGCTCCTAACTACAATCTAGGTACTGCTCCTCTATTAATTTGAATAGGTTCCAAATTAGATGGTCAGGTCTGCCATGTAAAAAGCTTTTGAGTGGGTTGCCCTCATTGCCGAACGATAATGCGAGGCGAGGAGGAAGGATTTGAGGTGTTTGCGCACGTGGTTTTAGCTCCATCGCGCCGAACCGAAGTCAAAAAAGGAGGAAAAGGAAAACGTTGGAGGTGGTAAGGGTGTTGGATGGCATAGTTATGGTTTGGCGTATGTTGTCATGCGCCGAGTGATAGAGGCTACCGAGTAGTATTTCGTCTGAATGAGGCCGAACACTCGCTAGAACGCCGAACAACAACTTAGCCGAACGAACTAAAGCCGAACACTTACTAAAATGCCGAACAATAACTTAGCCGAACAAAAACTCAAGCCGAACATTCTTAGATGCCGAACAATATCGAGGCCGAACAATACGATTGCCAAACAGAACTTAGACCGAACAATCTCAATGCCGAACAACATTCAAATGCCGAACAAACATATACATGCCGAACAATTTCAATGCCGAACAGAACCTTTGACTGGACAATGTCTTTAACCGAACGAGGCCTTTAGCCGAACAAGGACTTTAGCCGAACACTTGACAATGACTTAACCGAACCAAGATACATGCCGAACTCTTCTCAGGACGAACAATGCAATTGCCGAACAACATTTAAATGCCGAACGATATAAATGTCAAATTACACTTAAGCCGGTTACTTCTTAAACTACATGTTTCCTGGATCTGGAACTGTAATCACCACTAGGCGGGCTCTTCGAGACGGTCAGCGATGACGGTCTTCGAAGGCAACGATTCAAAGCTCATTTTTATATCTTTGAAATCTTATTGCTTGTACACAACTGCATGCACTAGTTCACACACCACGTGGGGGGAAAACTCGTGTTGCTAATTCTAACGTTCAACGTTTTTTAAGTATAGTTATCTCAAGCACTTAGCCAGGTTCGTTATTTATTGGGGATGTCGAGAAAATCTAGCTCCGCTACCATATCCGACAGGCCTGGGCCGTCATCGAGGCAAGGAGCCGCTGATTCTTCTAACCCGTCGACTTCTCCTGCTCATAACTTGGCACCTGATGCTCTGGAGGCAACAATCTTACTAGACAATCCGATCGATTCACAAGCCTCGAAGATCAAAGAAGCTGCTCTGCGACAGATATGCTCCATTCATGGGATCCCTTTTGCCGACGTGTTAGTTCCTTCGAGACACGATCGTCCTCATCTGCCCCCAGTCGGGTACACTACCTGCAACAAGTTCATGTGTTGGATGGGCAGCGTGCCTCCGTTCAACTTATTTCTCCGGGATGTACTGCAGTACATAGACATAGCTCCGTCGCAGCTGCACCCGAACGGCCATGCATTTCTGTATGGGACTTACCTACTTTTCATGGCCGTCTTCACCAGACCTCCAACCGCCGGTGATATCAGATATATTTATATGTTCAAGAGACGGAAAGACAGTCCTTCCTTTATGTTCCTCGAGCCATACCACAAATGCCAGATCTTGACAGGGGCATGTAGCAAATTCGCCCTGTACAAACAGGAATGGTTTTATATGCGCTGCCCTTCTGGTTTCGCTAGGAGATGGGTTGAAGGCAGTAAATCTCTCTGCTGAGTCACTATTCGTATTCAATCGGAGTCACGCTTTTCCTAACTCTTTATTTCATCTTTTCAGGTATCAACCCGCGTCCGGAAGGCCGAGGATATTCTGAGGCTGTTGAAGCCATTAGAGCTCTTCCTGCCGAGGAATGAGATATCCGGACTATCATTTCGAATGAATCACTGTCGGGGTTTGGCTTGCTAGCCCCTGGTCGTCGGATCAGTCTTCCAGAAGGTGTCACCATTCCCAAACCTCCGTCCGGTAAAGGGAAAAAACTGGCCGGATCGTCATCGCGCCGCACTCCCGATATGCACGAGGAAGGTGAGCGTAAAGAGGATGATGCTCCTGAAACTCAAGACGAGAATGCGGGTCCCGCTCAGAATCCGGCAGTCGAAGTTCATGACATTGAGACGTCGTCCTCCCCTTCGAAGGGAAAGAAGAAGTTAAAATATAAAGTTCAGAAGGAAAAAGTTGGTGGTACTTCAAAAGTCACGCTTATCCCGCCTGAGAAAGAGGCTTCTTCGCAGCATCTGGAAAGTTCCTTGAGGGGTCTGTCAAACCTGTCCATTCCCGATGACTTACTCAATTACGGGTTTAATGATCCTGAAGCCCTCAAATTTTCTTCGCCCGCGAGAGGCAACGTAGAAGTTCAACTCCCGGCTCAAAGAAACAACACTCCGATTAGCAGGGATAAACGAACGGGTCCGTCGGGGGGGGGACACTAGGACACACACGCACATTCGCATTCCATAATATACTTCAAGTCTTTTTCCTTATCTCGTGAATTTCCCTTAACTTGTTGTTATCTCCATTCTTTGCAGGTGATATGGGGCGTTCGCACGGACTTGATCGCCTTCGGGGTTCTTCCATATTTCATCACTCTGGACGGGATTCTGGGTCAGGCAGACGCAGGGACAGAGGCGATTATGAAGATAGGGACAATCGTCCCCGTGAGTCGTCTCACCGCAAGAAAGCACATTCTCAATCTTCCCAGTCCCGTGATCTTCCTCCTCCAACTGAGCCGGATAGAGAGAAATCCTTACAGAAGGGTTATCAGTCTGATGCTCCTCGAGAACAACATTCCAGTTCATCGAGTACAAGGCAAGTTCGAGAGCAACGTAAAAGAACGGAGTTTTCAAAGCCTCCTCCTCCTACTCCTGCGGTGGACCCAACTATTGCGGAAAAGATGGTCGATCTTAAGGCCAAGTTTCCAAAAATTTGCTTCGATGGTCTGAAGTTCCTCCCGGCCATTCATCATATTCCCGGGCATGTGAAGCAGAGTGCCATTGCCTGCAATAACGACGTCTATGTTCAACATGACGCGTTTGTGCACTTGGTGGAGAAGGTCTCGGAAGTATCTGTTGAGCGTCAACACGAGATTGACCGTCTGAATCTGGAGGCTGACAGCGATAAGAAAATCATCAAACTCCAAGACGAAGAGCTTGCTTCGTATAAGTCAAAGCTAGAAGCCGCTGAACAAAGCGCAAAAAATACTGCCGAGGCAGTTACTCGTTTAGAGGCGGCTCACAAAAAAGAGCTTGACGAAGCAGTCCAGCGCAGCGGCGCCCTCGCCCTAGAAAAAGACTCTGTCCAAAAGGAAAGGGACGCACTCGCCACCCAAGTCAAAGAGCTGAAAGAATTACTCTCCAAGGAGAAGGAGGATAAGGTAGCTGCTCAAGAAGAATCACAACGATACTGTGACGAGATCGTTGCTACCCAACTCCTGAAAACAAAGCTCGATGACGAACTCGCTGGGGTTGAGAAAATGAAGGATGAGGCCCGTGAGGAGGGCAAAAGAGAGGTTGCGGAGGAGATTGATTCTCGCCTCGAGGCGGCCGCGGAAGCCGGCAGGGAAGAGGTCAAAAACATGTTTGACCCGTTAATTGCTGAATATGGAGCCCGCGTCCTTATGCACCGCGACTTAACATTCTTGGGCGAAGGCTACCTTGAATCCCTAGCTGAGGCCTGGGAAACTTTGATAAGGATTAGGAAGATCGAGTCAGGCTCCGAAGAGGTCGATGAGGAGGCCCTGGTGAAGGAGTTCCTTAGGGGAAATGAGCCATCGGACTTATCCGCAGCATTGGCACTTTACAGCAAAGGCTC
The DNA here is from genome assembly GCA_030737815.1 of Allium fistulosum. Taxonomy (NCBI): domain Eukaryota; kingdom Viridiplantae; phylum Streptophyta; class Magnoliopsida; order Asparagales; family Amaryllidaceae; genus Allium; species Allium fistulosum. The sequence goes on from CM060905.1 coordinate 96,751,479, forward strand.
TCCCCTTCCAAAAGAGAAAGATGGTGAAGCTGGCCCGTCTGGGGTTAATATTACTGCTCTTCATACTGCTGCTCAATCTGCTGCCCAATCGGCCAGTCGGCCGACACTTGATCCATTTGAGCAGCATGTTGGTTATGACCCCGAAGACCCCGGGCTCAGTGCTCATGTGCTATCACCTATCCTGGAGGGTGAAACCCCACGCGCCACCGATAGCCAACCGGGACCTGGTAGGAAATTCTTCTTTCTCTAGAAGTTGAAAGATCCCGTCATTTTTCAGCAATGGTTATTCGTTCTAACGCCCATTCTTTATATTTTCATGTAGGTTGTTCTGACGCCGAGCCAACCCCGAGGAGCGATGACGCCAAGGAGGAAGCAGAGAAAACAAGTGATGTTGCTCATGCGGGAGTAACTCCCAATCCAGACGCTCAAGTGATCGGCGCGCTAGATGATGACAAGCTTGATACTTCGTCTCCTGCCGAAGGAAGCGATGGAGTTGAAATCACTGGCGCCTCTGAGCATACTTCAGAGATGAGCATGAAGGACCGTCTCGCCGACGAGGAGAAGAAAAAAGTCAAAGTCAAAGTTGAGTCTGAAATAATGGAACTCACTGACCCGCGGAACAGACCTTTGAAAATCATTCTCCCGGGCAGGTCCAAACCACTAGATGTTCCGTCTCCTACTCCCGACTCCATTTCTCTAGCAAGCAAAAAGTCCAAGAAAAAGCGTGAGGGAGAGGAGTCGTCGGAAACAACGAAGGAAGACAAGAAGAAGAAGTCGAAGAAATAATCGATACACTCGTTCAACGAGTTTTTTGCTTAAGTCTTGTAATTGCTTTTATCTTCCACAACTTGTAGTTTGTATAGAGAGGTCTGAATTTTGTAGGAGTGATCATGTATCCCCATTTTGGACTTATTGAATAAAGTTTTTAGCTTCTTTTTCGCTTGAGTGATTCTCTTGTCTTTCCTTAGTTTGCTGACTAATTGTAGCCATAACTCAAGTTCTTATGAGTTGCATTATCTCCCAGTCCATTCTTGTGCTGTTCAAACATTTTTGGACATGGCGTACCTCTCGTCCCACATCTTTCGAGTACTTGGACTTCTTGCTGACTCTGTGCTCCGGGGACTTGGAGGCTTGAAACAGTTTATACTCTGGTCTGCGCTCCGGGGAATTAGAGTACTCCGCTCCGCACTTCGGGGATTCGGAGATTTGAAATCGTTTATACTCTAGTCCGTGCTCCGGGGACTTAGAGTACTCCGATCCGCACTCTGGGGATTCGGAGATTTGGAATCGTTTATACTCTAGTCCGCGCTCTGGGGACTTAGAGTACTCCGATCCGCGCTCTGGGGATTCGGAGATTTGGAATCGTTTATACTCTAGTCCGCGCTCTGGGGACTTAGAGTACTCCGATCCGCGCTCTGGGGATTCGGAGATTTGGAATCGTTTATACTCTAGTCCGCGCTCTGGGGACGTAGAGTACTCCGATCCACGCTCTGGGGATTCAGAGATTTGGAATCGTTTATACTCTAGTCCGCGCTCTGGGGACTTAGAGTACTCCGATCCGCGCTCTGGGGATTCGGAGATTTGGAATCGTTTATACTCTAGTCCGCGCTCTGGGGACTTAGAGTACTCCGATCCGCGCTCTGGGGACTTAGAGTACTCCGATCCGCGCTCTGGGGATTCGGAGATTTGGAATCGTTTATACTCTAGTCCGCGCTCTGGGGACTTAGAGTACTCCGATCCGTGCTCTGGGGATTCGGAGATTTGGAATCGTTTATACTCTAGTCCGCGCTCCGGGGACTTAGAGTACTCCGATCCGCGCTCTGGGGATTCAGAGATTTGGAATCGTTTATACTCTAGTCCGCGCTCTGGGGACTTAGAGTACTCCGATCCGCGCTCTGGGGATTCGGAGATTTGGAATCGTTTATACTCTAGTCCACGCTCTGGGGACTTAGAGTACTCCGATCCGCGCTCTGGGGATTTGGAGATTTGGAATCGTTTATACTCTAGTCCGCGCTCCGGGGACTTAGAGTACTCCGATCCGCGCTCTGGGGATTCAGAGATTTGGAATCGTTTATACTCTAGTCCGCGCTCTGGGGACTTAGAGTACTCCGATCCGCGCTTTGGGGATTCGGAGATTTGGAATCGTTTATACTCTAGTCCGCGCTCTGGGGACTTAGAGTACTCCGATCCGCGCTCTGGGGATTCGGAGATTTGGAATCGTTTATACTCTAGTCTGCGCTCTGGGGACTTAGAGTACTCCGATCCGCGCTCTGGGGATTCAGAGATTTGGAATCGTTTATACTCTAGTCCGCGCTCCGGGGACTTAGAGTACTCCGATCCGCGCTCTGGGGATTCGGAGATTTGGAATCGTTTATACTCTAGTCCGCGCTCTGGGGACTTAGAGTACTCCGATACGCGCTCTGGGGATTCGGAGATTTGGAATCGTTTATACTCTAGTCCGCGCTCTGGGGACTTAGAGTACTCCGATCCGCGCTCTGGGGATTCGGAGATTTGGAATCGTTTATACTCTAGTCCGCGCTCTGGGGACTTAGAGTAATCCGATCCGCGCTCTGGGGATTCGGAGATTTGGAATCGTTTATACTCTAGTCCGCGCTCCGGGGACTTAGAGTACTCCGATCCGCGCTCTGGGGATTCGGAGATTTGGAATCGTTTATACTCTAGTCCGCGCTCTGGGGACTTAGAGTACTCCGATCCGCGCTCTGGGGATTCGGAGATTTGGAATCGTTTATACTCTAGTCCGCGCTCTGGGGACTTAGATTACTCCGATCCGCGCTCTGGGGATTCGGAGATTTGGAATCGTTTATACTCTAGTCCGCGCTGCGGGGACTTAGAGTACTCCGATCCGCGCTCTGGGGATTCGGAGATTTGGAATCGTTTATACTCTAGTCCGCGCTCTGGGGACTTAGAGTACTCCGATCCGCGCTATGGGGATTCGGAGATTTGGAATCGTTTATACTCTAGTCCGCGCTCTGGGGACTTAGAGTACTCCGATCCGCGCTCTGGGGATTCGGAGATTTGGAATCGTTTATACTCTAGTCCACGCTCCGGGGACTTAGAGTACTCTGCTCCAGCTTATTCTGGACATTGAGTTGGACCTTTCCCGAGCTGTCTCCAGACTGCTTCACAACAATGTTGCTTTTTATTGACTCCTGGACAGGCCCTGGCGCCTTATCTCGTCGTACCCACCTAGCTTCCTCTCTTCTTATGAACTGGTGTGCCTTAGGGTAGAAACGCTCTAGCGTAGCCGAAGGTTTTCCTGCTAGCCAGTCTCCAAACTCAGAGTCTTGATCCACACCTCTCATTACAGCCATCAGAATTGCATGGTCATTGGGATTACTGACTTCAGTTGCTGCTATGTGGAACCTTTGTAAATATTCCTTCAACGACTCCCCGGGATTTTGGGTTACACTTGACAGAGACATCACGTCCTTTGGGCGCGTAGTGTGTATCCTGAACTGCTCAATAAACTTCTTTGCCAACTCCTCGAAATTTGATACGGATCGTGGAGGAAGTCGGGTGAACCACATAGTAGCGATCCCAGATAGAGTAATCGGAAAGCACCTACACTTGGTGGCATCATTCGCTCTAGCTGAATCCATCATCCATTCATACCTCATGACGTGCTGTCTGGGGTCAGTCTTCCCTTCATACGCAGGGATAGTAGGCATACTAAACTTCCTGGGGTACGCCGCTTGCAACACAACATCTGTGAACGGAGTATGACTTCTTGACACTCTCCAATCATCATTCGATAACCCCTGATTTTCTTTCATCAACTGCCTTATCATGGCTGTCAAATCTGGTGTCTGTATGGAAGGCGGAAGGTTAGTGTCTGTTCTACGTGCCTGACCATGCTGGTGCCTCCTCTCCTGGCGACCTGCCAATCGTTCGTCCTGAGGTCCGACATCGTTAGCGTTTTGATGATCTGGACCTCCATCCTCCATTTGTACTCCAGTCCTGAAGTTCCCAGCTCTTGCTTGGTTACGGTCTCCAGTCGTCTGAACATCAGCTTCTGCTCGTGCAGCTTCAGTCTTACGTCGTCTGCGCCTGGGAGGTTCATCAAAGGAAGTTGAGCTGTCAGATGAAGAGTAAGGAGCGGGATTGCCCCCAGCATTCTGTTGCTGCTATTGAGTGAGTTGTGCCATCAAGTTGGCATTAGCTTGCATCTGTTCTCCTAGTTGTCTCCTGCTTTCCCTAAGTTCTCTCATCAAGTCATTGAACTCTACTCTGGTGACAACTGGAGTCTGTTCTTGAGCAGCAATCCCTGCACTCGGAATCGCTGGTTGATTGCTAGGTCCTGCTTGTTGCACGCTAGCAGTCTCGTGGGCATCCGCATTATGAGAAGCTGACCTGGTTCGTGGTCCTGCCATTGTAGAGCTATTGGTATGAACTCTGAGTAGAATAAACGGATGTCCTATCAGTGAGTCGGATCTTCCTTGGGGGATTTGTTCAATCCAGTAGCTTCAAAGCAGATCCTTGAGGTCTGAGAATTCAATTCTCAGTGAAAGCACCAAAGTGTTAGCACCAAAATTGGTCACTAACCTCGTTCAGAAAGATTGTGTAGAGATATAAGTGATGAAAGTAAATTAAACAGAGAAGACAATGCTAATTTAAATGTAGAAAGTAAGAACACCAAATTTATAGTGGTTCAGCGTAATTGCCTACGTCCACTTTGTTCAACTTTATTGATTTCCTTTATGGTTGATTACAAATACAATTCGTGAATCAAATGCTTGAGTGAAGTTGTTAAGTAGAGAAGATGAGTCTTGAAAATGGCAGAGTCTCCCCGGTGTTTTCTCTCCAAAAAAGGATCCTTTTCACTGTGACCCTGCCCCTCTATTTATAGGCAAATATGGGCTGGACTTCCCAAGTGGGCTGGATAGCCGAACGCTCTAGCCCCAGTACAGTGGTCGCTGTATGCCGAACCAGGTATGCCGAACGCTCTGATGCCGAACGGTCCTTTCTATGCCGAACGGTCCTTTCTATGTCGAACGGTGTGGTTGATGTTTGGGAAGTGCAGGATGTTTGTCAGTCGAAGCCGAACGCTCTTCTAGATGCCGAGTACTCTTGTATGCCGCGTGCTCTTGTATGCCGAGCAGTCTTGTATGCCGAGCAGTCTTGATGCCGAACACTCTTGCATGCCGCGTGCTCTTGCTGCCGAGCATTGGTTGACGCTGAGTTCCACTGCATGCCGAACCCTGCTGGGTACTTCGCCGAACACTACTGGATGTCGGACTCTCTGGATGTTGTGTACTTCGCCGAACACTACTGGATGCCGAGTACTCTCTGACGCCGAGCGCTTTTGTATGCCGAGCAGCCTTGATGCCGAGCACTCTTGTATGCCGAGCACTCTTGTATGCCGAGCACTCTTGTTGCCGAGCACTAGTTGACGCCGAGTGCTGCTTGATGCCGAGCACCCCTGTACGCCGAGTACCTTGGGATGCCGAGCGCTCTTGTTGCCGAGTTCTCCTATCACTGAGTTCTAATGATGCCGAACGCTAGCGCTGAACATTGGTTGTCGCCGAGTGCCTGTTGATGCCGAGTACTCCTGGATGTCGAGCAGTCCTTCATGCCGAGCTGTGGCCAATGCCGAGCACTCAGTTGCCTGGTCAAATCTCCAGGAAACAACATATTCATCCTTTTTATCATTGTGCATCAACTATATTCTGATGGTTGAGATTGGTCCATTTAGCCCACTCTGAAAGCTTGTTTTTCTTCCAATGCGGTTATTGTAACTGCACAAAAAAAATTCAATTACCTTCTTTCTCAACTGTAGCATATCTTTGTCCATCACCGTTATGGCAACCACCTTGCACGTTGGCATTTGGACACCGCCCTGTCGTGACTACGATGACATCTTCGTGCCCCATGCTTTTCTCAATTTATACTTCAAAACCCAGTAATCTCTCCTGACCCAAAAAATGATCGACGCCTGCGATTTGATCTCCTTACACGCGTTAATCATCCTATGCAAACGCTGGTGAAATTATCGGTTTCCAACGACGCCTATCATTTGAGGCCCTTCCGAATGATATCGTCTTTTTCCCTGAAGCGCTTCTCTTTAGTGTCCTCAAATTTGTCTCCGAACCAGATCTAGTTAACCATCTACATCTTTTCAAAATGTCTTCATCAAATCGTAATAATCGAAATTAGCAGATTCATTGTGCCTTAATAATTTGACATGCTTCTTGGCAGTAAACATATTGGCAGTGAGGGGTCTGAGTTGATTTAGTGAGGACGAGATTTAAAGTTTGAAGAGAATGATCATAGGACTTGATTTAGTAAAGCACCTAATTTCCATTCACTTGGTTTCACTACGTTTCCTCACTTCTTCCTTCTCCATTGTTTTGGAGTTCCTCCCTATGACCTAGCCCCCCTTATTTAGCACCATCACATAACCCCTTGATTTCATCCATACGTTTATATTTATATATTTGGTTTTTCTCTCTCCTCTCACATACACTAAATATTTAAATATAAACATGTGGCTGAAATTAGGGGATGAGTTATAGTGCTAAATAAGAGGGGTTGCGGATCCTAGTTCTATATATGTGTGTTAACATATGATTATTTTGAGAATTCAATTCCTTTAAAATTTTGAATTTTAAATTTTTGTACATTTACTTTTAAATCCAAAAATTAAATTACAGTATGATTAAATAAAAATATTTTTTGTGTAATTTAAACTTTAAATAATATTATATATCACACACACACCTAACTAAAAAAATCAATTTATATAATTGTAAGTATAAATTAAATTTTTGACATATGTCCTTACCTCTTTGACATTAGATTGATGTTTATCACTTGATATTTATAAACCGTAGGTCACAACGGTTAATTTTCCCATTATATCCTAGTTATACTTCTAATATATATTTGTATTTTGAATATGAACATCTCTAAATATTAAAATATAAAATTAAAAAAGATTAATAAATTAATTTTAAACTATAATAATAATAATATATTATTATTAAACATTAACATACAAATAAATATTTTAAATATATTAAAATATTTCTTAAACTCTTTTATCAATAAATACTAAGTTTGATTTAGTATAAATAAACTTTATTCGTATAAACACAAAATAAGATCTTGTGCAAATTAATAAAAGATTTTTTTTTGAAATTTACCATTTTAATTCCATTGTCAAAGCACGTGATCAACAGACCTAAGGGTTTAAAGGTGTTATGCTAGGCTACATGGATGGTGAGAAAGGATGTCGTATTTAGAAACCAGAAACGAAAAATGTGATCAACTCTCATCGTGTTACTTTGGATGAGTACGTTTTGTTTAAAGAGAAAAGAGAGCTCCTTGGATGTTTCGGATTTGATTGGCAACAAATTGAAGGAGACAAAAATTATTCCTAATTTTCGACCTAGTAGTAGGGTAGACAATATTGTTGGTGATAAGGCGGTTGATGTTACATCATACAATAGTCCACATGTTTCTCTTAGTGATGTTGGTGGTGTGCTTGATGCTAAAGAGAGTCTAGTTCAAGGTGGAGCCAAAGTTGAAACGGTTCAAGGTGAACCTTAAAGGAGTTCATGCGATGCAATTGCTAAACGGGTGGGTCGTCACACTATAAGGCTGCCTACGAAGTATGGTAGTTAGAATTAACATAGTTTTGATTATCATTTGGAGTATTCTCTTCATGTAGTCCAAAATGAACCGATGGACCTTGATGACATCATGAAATCGAGTGATGACCCTAATTGGATTTGTGCTATGGAGGAAGGATGCAATCTTTATACGAGAATGAGACTTGGGATTTTGTTCCACTTCCGAAAGGTGGTCGTGCTATTGGGTTCAAATGGATATGCAAGGTGAAGGGTGATGGGAGATTCAAAGCTAGATTGGTAGCTAAAGGATTGCACAATGGAAGCGAAAGAAGTATGACAAGATTTTTGCGTCGGTATTGCATCATACTTCAATCCGGATCTTATTGGCTACAGTTGCAACTCAAGATTTGGAGTTGGAGCAACTAGATGTGAAAATTTCTTTCTTGCATGGAGACTTTGATGAAGTCATTTACAGGGAGCAACCAGAAAGGTTTGTTGTATGCATGAAGTTAAATCTGGTGCAAATTGTAGAAGTCACTGGATGGTTTGAAGTAGTCGCCTAAGCGATGGTACAAAAGATTTGATCATTTTATGCTTGATATTAGTTTTAATAGAAGCATCAAGGATGCTTGTGTTTATTTCAAGTGCTTGGAAAATGGTTATTAGGCTCACTTACTCTTATATGAAAGATAGGGATGAAATCAATATGTTGAAATCTCGCTTAAAATTGGAATTTGATATGAAGGGTTTGATGCAAGGAAAATTTTAGGGATGAAAACTATTAGGGCCCAAAAGACATATTTGAGAAGGTGATTTCTTGATTTAGCATGGACAATGCAAAAATAGCTAGTACACCCATTACATTTGCATGTGAAGCTTTCATCAAAGGATTCACTAATTTCGAAGGAGGGCAAGGCCTACAGGGCAAGAGTGTCATATGCAAGTGCAGTTGGTAGTTTGATGTATGTCACAGTGTATAAGGCCTGATATTGCAAATGTCGTCGTGGTGGTTAGTCGACTTATGGCTAATCCTAGTAAATCGCATTGGGAAGCCGTGAAAGTTATTTTGAGATATCTTAATGGGACTTATAGTCATGGTCTTGTGTTTAGTGGTGGTGTTGGTATGGATTGCAAGTTGGTTGGTTATTGTGATTCGAACTACGTCGAGGATAAAGATAGAAGAAAATCAACTTTCGAGTATGTATTCACTTTTGGTGGCATGGCCATTAGTTGAAGGTTTAGATTGCAAACCATTGTTGCTCTATCGACCACGAAGGCAGAGTTGATTGTAGTGGTTGAAGAAGCAAACGTGACACTTTATTTATGGAGGTTGAGATTTATGCATGATAGTGTTGATATGCATTTTGATAGCCAAAGTGTTATCTATGTAGTAGAAAACTTGGCTTTTAGCTCTTAAACGAAGCACATTGAGGTGAGAGAGTCTTTTCTAGTTGTCATGGATGAGGATAAACTTGTTTATTTTCGAAAAGCACACACAAAAGATAATGTGGCGAATATGTTGTCGAAGGCGTCGCCAGTTGGGAAATTCGAACATTGCTTGAACCTAGTTCGCTTGATATTGAAGTTCTAGGTTCCACTTGGTGGCACGGTTTGGGAAGTAGAAGCTTATATTTGATGAAGAGTTGATGTGAGATGGTGACTGTCTATTGGTGAGACGGTTATTGAATGAAGGTAGAGATTGATATGATGACATTGTGTCATGTAGTGTATCGAGCTGAAGTGGAGATTGAATATAGTATCGAGGTAGAGTGTTGAACTTGGCGAAACAATATATGTGAAAATGTAAAAGATTGAATAAGCTTTCTAACGGTTTGAACGGTTCATGATTTGGAGCTCATGTAAAAGAGTTACTATAGTTTGAAGGAGAAAGAAACTTGCAAACAGTCTGAAAATTTTTGCTACAGCAAAACAGACGATCAGTTGGTCTCAAACAGACGACCGTGTGGTTGTAGCAAATCCTGCCACCCTGTACAATTTTCCGAGAGTTTTCTGGCTGAATTGGTTCGGTTATTTGAGAGACAAACAGTCGACGAATTGAAGAGTCAATAGATTGTTTAATTGATAGTAAAATTTGGTTTGGAGGGATCGATCGACTAATCAGTTGCTGTGGGGACTTTCTGAATCAAATCTAAAGTGACATTTCCAAAGGTATTTTAGTCATTTTCAAGTTTAATTCTCCTATACTATAAAAGAGAAGTCGTGAACAGAATTGAGGCATCAATTGGAGGCTAGGATTTGTGTCATTGCTTTAGGGTTTCCACCATTACTATTTCTTCCTCTCTTGTCTTTGCAAAAATTTTCTAAAAGAAAACTATTATAATCAATCTCATTCTCTTTCGTATTAATAAAATCTCTCTCTAAAGTAGATATACACTAACACGACATTAGTGGAACCACTATAGATTTTGGTATCGTTTAATTTTTGTAATTTTATTATTATTCTCTCTCTATTGTTATGTTATGATTGTTGATTGCGTTAGATTGAGAAATTATCCGATCGATTGTTTTTGCATCACCTTCTTGATCCGTTTGAAGTTCCTGCTGAATTGCCGTTAATTTTTGTTTGGAGTTCGTTATAATTATTTATTGATTAGATCTACAAGCTCTTCACACATACAGCAAAATCAACTTTCCATAAAGGATGTAGACAAGTACCCTACATTATCAAATTTTAGACAATTTAAACTAATTTTGAAACAAAATAGCATACAACAATTAACCTGTAGCAAATCAGCTCTTTAGCTTAGAAAGCAAGGTAACATGGGTATATTTCTGCTTATAACCAGATAATAAGTAGTATAATATGATAAACTACAGAGTAACATGTAAAATCTAATATTCAATGATGAAAAATTTATTAAATATATGAACGACTCATGCTGGGTTATTCGACCTTTGAGACGCGCCACTTGCAGGAAAATGTATTATTTTCTAATAAAAATGGCAATTTATCCATGCTGAGCAGAGAAACCGAAGCCGACAATTATTGTCTTTCGAATGTGAACGCTTTACTTTTACCTAAGGACAACTTCAACTTCTCCCAATAAATTAGAATTATTCCGATGTAAGTTCAGATATATTATTTTATCTGTTTCTTTTATTTCTTATATTATCATTTGCGATTACCCAGTGACATTATTGTTTAGGCGAAAATAATTAATGATCAAAGATGCTATATATACATGTAGAAACAAGGTAATATGCACAACTTGGATTTAAATACATTTAAGTAATCGTTGAGAAAATAATTTAAATTGGCAAAATGCAAATGACGCTTATATTTAAAACTTGTCAAAGCTCTTAATTAGTTATTCCTTGTATTACTGTTAAAGAATGGTAGATGTACTTCAAGATAAAGTACGACATCCAATGAATTTCATTGAAATGGACATACAAAGAAGGGTAGGTGATAAATATGTCGTGTCTAAAATATGACACTAAATTAATTGCTATTTATCATACATATTTATTAGTATAAAGTATGTACTAACTTTCGTGTATAAATTATTTAAGCAGAGATGGAATACCTTGTGGAAAAGAAAAGCTCAAATTGTTTACTTTCTTAGATATCTAATACCATGAAGACAATTAACTTACCTGTTGTATTTTCTTCTAAAAGAAGGCGAATCCAAAACCATTGACTTGACTCATAATAATATTTAGTTATATGCCTGGACTTGATATTATTTGGTAGCTGGTATCATATTTTTTTTTTTTTTTTAACCAAGAATCTATAAACAAAAAGGAGAATAAAAGCCATTCTCCGGTGGCTCACAGAACATGGGACTAGCATATGAAAGACATATGTCACCCAAAGACCAAAATTTGTAGCTACAAAAGCAAAAACCAGAAAGACAAAGACAAAAACGACAGCTCCACGCCACTCTACAAAGAAACAGAAAGAGAAAGAGAAACCACCAGCAAACACCCCCCGTCTTTACCAAAAGTAAAGACCAGACCTCCACGCAAAACCACAAAAGAAACAGAACTAAAAACATCCAAAGCAGGGAAGGCAGAGAAATCAAACTCCTAGGGAAGAGCCTAAAACCTTCCGGAAAGAGAAGCCAGCACGGAATACCCCTGACCAATGTAGATGGCTACAGAACCACTGACAGAGCACAGAGATGTGGAATCAAGCCTAAGGTCTACCAACGAAAACCAGCGTAAGAGCACAAGGAGAGTAACCACAGCGGACCATCAGCAGAATAGAAAGACCCGGTCAATCATCCCTAGGAGAAACCAGAAATAACCCGCCTAATAAGCACAAGTGTGGTAGCTGGTATCATAATTATATAGAGACGTTACAATTTTTCATTTATTTTTAAACAAGTGTCTAAACTCTAAAGTTATATACGTTCACACGGCAAGAAAGTGCGTAATTTTCGACAGCTGAAATCCGTTGACGACTGTTGGAAAAATCCATCGAAAATAAACCCGTCACCAAACAGTGCTTCCGACGGCTTCCTCGATGGCTTTGCGACGGCTGCAGCAAATTCCAACCGTTTTCCGACAACCGTCGTGTACACGTGACCATTCGTAGTTTACGTTAGCGCGTGTCGGAAGCCGTCGTAAACCGTTATAAGCCGTCAATTATTTTTTTGTCAATAAGCTGTCGATCTCCTCAATAACCATTGAATATTACTGATCAATAGGCCGTCAGTAACCATCGAAAATCTAAATTGTTTTTTTATTTATTTCGGTTGTCATTCGTCTTTTATATAATACATACATATCAATATATATCACAGATCGATTTCATACATATAAATCATATATATAACCCCAAATCACATATAAAACATTAGTATTAAAAAACATCACTATTTACAACAAATAAAACTCAAACAATCCATTATACAACAAAAAATTCAACCAACGTACACATAATCAACATCCAACATTTCAAAATGTATCAATCGTGTCAAAACAAACCAATACATCATTCAACGTCTACTCAAAATATATCAAACATACCAAAATACATCATCCTCACCATCTTCAAGTGCATATATGTACAATCTCCAAACACAAACACAAAAATCATACCTATCAAGTCTCATCATCGCCCCCGGAACCACCCGATGAAGGAAACACCACATGCTGCTGCTTACACGCAGCCAAACGCTCGTCCAACTGCGTCATCTCCACGGCGCGACGACGATCTCGCTCCTCCAGCTCTGCAATCCTGGCTCTCAGCTCCTGAATCTCTTCTTTGTCCTGAGCTTTTTGGTACTTGCACTGCTTGCTCCTAGCCTGCAACACATGATCTAATAAGAGATCTGTGTCTAATGGCTTAGCAGCCGCTATAACAGTGTGATATATAAGATTAAAAGACGGTGTAACTGTGTGCAATAGAATAGCGTGGGGATTCAATGACATTATTACCTTACTTGCTTTGATTAAATTGAGAATGATTGGGTTGTCTTCTCAATCCAGTATTTGTACATGTATATATAATAAAGAGAAACTGAATTGATAAGACATTGCATCCTGATAATCTAAATTATTTTTATAAACTAAGTTATTTCTTTAAAAACTAAATTTTATTAACTTAGTTATTTTTACAAACTAAGTTATTTCTTTAAAAACTTAATTATTTTTTATTAACTTAGTTACGGTTAGAAACTTATTTGATTTTTATTAAACTTACTTAACTTATATAAAAATTAGTTAAGTTTTATAAATTAGGTTAATTTTTATAAGTTTAGTTAATTTTTGTAAAATATAGTTAATTTTTATAAATTTATTTCATTTTTATAAAACTTGGTTAACTTAGTTAAATTTTTATATAACTCGGTTGATTTTTATAAAAAAATTAAGTTTTATAAATTTTAGTTAATTTCAAGAAATAGTTTAATTTTTATAAAACTTAGTTAACTTAGTTAATTTTTAAAAACTTAGTTACTTTAGTTAAATTTTATAAAAAATAGCTAACTTTTATTAACTTTTAAGCTGCTTAAGTTGAATTTATATGAAACTTAATTAATTTTTAATAAACTTAGTTATTCTTTTATAAACTTACTTATTCATCTCATTACCTAACTACATTTTGATGTGCGGTTAACTTTTATACAAGAAAATGAATTTATAGCCTAAACAATTTTCGACGAATAATCTAAACAATTTCAAATTCGATAGAGTCGAGAGATTAGTAAATAGTCAAATCCAAACATACTGTTCAATACCGCTTGGTTCCTGAAGCCATACTGTCTATTCCATGTTGCCGGTTCCATGACAGCATCAAAAATTAAGTCTTCCTCGTCGGTAGTCAACTGATCCCGTCCCGTTTCCTGAAGCAGCTGCTCTCGTTGTTGCATAAATTTTTTCCTCCAATGCAATATAAAAATACAATTGAAATTTACACTACATTATTTTAATTTTTTATAACTAATTAATTAAACCGATTATCAATAATTTATAACTTAAAATATGCTCACATGGGCTTTGGTTGATTTATCGTCCGCCGATGTGTACGAGAGTGTGCCATCTTCATTTTGACGCTCAATGACAAGAGTACGAGCAAACACGTCCATGTATAAGATGAGATCTACATGCCCTCTTTTCTGAAATAATTCTTATTATATATGCAAAATTATACAATGTAATAAATGTTTATAATCGAAATTAGTAAATTTACCACCTCTTCACGGTAACGCTGGTATGACTTAGAACCACCGCGATGTGTGACTGGATTTTTATTTCTATTTGCAGAGTTTCTATCTGACTCTGCCTATATATTTAATTGAACAAGTTAAAGTGATATTATATATATGCTATATATATAGTGTGATAGATTCTATATGAAATTTCAATTTAAATAATTAATAAGAGATTAGTAAACTTACCTTCGCCTCATCATTGTTCCACTAAGCAACCTAAGAATCCCACACGCTTGCGCCCATCCAGGCAGGCTTCTTACCACTTTTTATATGCACGACATCGTGTCGCGGTAGTTCTTCCTCATCTTTCTCATCCAGTAGTTTCTGCAAAGGAGAGTTTCAACTTCTTGCAAATCTACCACCCCCTTGCACGTTGAAAAAATATAAATTATACATTTATACTTAGTCAGCAAATTCTACAGTGGTTATATATAAGGATATACAAATTTACACTTACAAGGACGTCTTGCTAGATACACTCTATGATGCAGGCTAGGATTCTATCCCACCAAGGCCAGCATGCGGTCATCCTGCTCATGTAAGCTTGCTTGGAAATATTAAGAACAAGCTTTGAAGGCTCTAGCTCAAATCCTATGTGTTAAATATGATACAGACCTTTAATAAATTATGATTAATATATCATACATAAAATATTTTTGATGGTGAAATAAATTTAATACTTACCCTTTCGCCTTAGGCTGTAACGTCACTATGGAACACTGCGCCTGCTTTGATAAAGTCGTTGCCATCACCTCCCGCAGCGGTCTCTCTCTGAGAAGAAGAGGGAGAACCTGAATGGGAAGAACTCCAACATCGAAAAAACAACATAATACCTGCCACAGACATATCATTTTATTATGGAAGAACATATCATTTAATTATGAGAAAACATATCATTTTATATGAGAAAAATGTAATAGTAATAATCACATAAATTGCCTTCTATCAGAATGTATATTATTAATCAGTCATCATCATTCTCCGATTTAGACTCGGTCTAATACTTATATTGTTTTCCGCTGTAGTCTCAAATGCTTCTACAAAAACATTTGATTTATCGTTTAGAGGCTCAAAATCAGTATGATCGTCGGTTATTATTATTTTTCTATTTTCCTCAATATCTGGCTGATAAGCTTGTTCGTCTGGAATATTCCATCAAACGTAAAATTTTCTTCTGTTTTAGAAACCGCCAACTAATTTGCTTTCTCTCTTTTTAGAGCTGGATACAGTGCATAATAAACTTGTAGTGCTTGTTTGGCTAGTACAAAAGGATCGTACTTATGATAACGTGAGGTATGCTTTATTTCAATAAGATTATGATCTTTATGTACGTTGATTTTAGAACTTGGAACATTGCGGAACCAATTGCATCTAAACAAAAAAACTTCCTCCGCAGATCATGTGAAATATGTTAATTGCAAAACCTGGGTTAGCATGCCATAAATATCATTTATATGATTTTTTCGGTCATCACTACTTTTAACAAATACACTGGTATTGTTAGTTAATTTTTCATCACCATATTATTTAGCGTTGAATTTATTACCACTGACGAAAACTATTGGATATGTCTTGACATTTCTTTTTGGTCCCTATGCAAGTTGTTTCAATCCTTCATCGACCACACAATTTCTCGGACCATAAACGTAGTTCGAAAACCAACCAGAATTCTTTACTGAGATCACCTCGTGGATGTTGTGATTCGTAAACATTGTAGATATAGATAGTATATTGCATTATAATCTACACGCGTATTATTGAAATAAATATATCGAGAATTATTAATTAATATTACCTAACAAATGGTGCAACTTCAGCACAATTAAGAAGAATATATGTGTTTTCTACATGGTGGTTTCTATCGTTTAGCCATAGTTCTACACATTTTTCAACAAATCAGCCATGTTGTCTAAAAATAGATAACAATGCTTGAGAAGAATTTTGTTCAATGCATTCATCATTACACGGAACGCTTTCAGATGATAAGTTCACGTGGTCACTGAAATAATGAGAGAAAGAACGAAGCTTCTTCTTCGATATATGATTTGCAAATCGAACCTTCAACTCATGCTTTTGGTCTAACTTTTTTCTTTAGATGATTTAAGTACTTATTAAAAAATTATTTCAAATTAAAATTTACTTATATATGTAATTAAACTAATATTTAACATACTCAATACTAATACCTTTCAAATGGATACATCCATCCATATTGCACAGGATCTCGAAGACATGCTTCAGATGGAAGATGAACAGGTAAATGCACCACTACATTAAAAAATCCTGAAGAAAATATTTTCTCCAATTTGAAGAGCAGTATAGGGATTTCTACTTTAATTTTATGTAGACGATCAACTTTTAACATAGTAGAACAAAGCTCTTTATAAAACAAACAAAGTTCTGTTATAACCGTCCAAACTTTTACGGACAACGGTTCTTTGAGAGTGACGGGTAACTTATTTTCCATCATTACGTGACAATCATGACTTTACATCCCACTTGGTTCACCGTTTTTATAGTCGACGCATCTACGAAGATTAGAAGAAATCTCATCAAGAAATCTTAATCCTTCCATACAATTTAATAGAACTTTAACTGGGTTATTGTCTAACTCATAGCATGCTTTGGGTTTTTTAATGTCATCTGGCTTGGTATGAAGCTTGAGACGCTTACATATTTTTTGTGTATCACGTCTTGATTTCAAATTGTCCTTAGCCTTCCTTAACATTCATAATTGTATTAAACACTCTATAATAAAATGCCTTTTTACAACGGGCAATACCCGTTGTAATAGGGATTTCGGAACGGACTAACGTCCGTCGTATTATGCGATGTTGTATAGACCAAAAAGATTTTACAACGTTCTAAAACTGTTGCAATAGGGTCTTTTGCAATTGGTTTTGCCGATTGCAATATGATTTTTTACAATTGTTTTTGCACGTTGTAATAGGGTCTTTTACAACTGTTTTTTTTTGTTGTTAGAAAAATTCAAATGAGGAAAAAAAAACTATTACATTGCACTTATAAATTTAAAATTAATTTGCTATTGAAACAAAAATATTATATCAATAACAAACATATTCATTCATATCTACTAAAAATAACAAAAAAGATTTATATTTCTAAATGCCAAAAAGATTCATGTACTCTTAACCTTTTATAATACCTAACTTAAAGAACAAATACATATACCTACCAATATAATGGAAATACATATACCCACGACCTGAAACTATCCTCGCCTCCTCATCTCAATCAATATGCTATCATGACCAAAGCATGTCATTGTTAGCACCATATTCCCTAGTCTAACAATTCAGGCATCAGCACCTTGGCAGCTTGACCAGTAGCTCCAGCACGAATACTGCGCTCCTCGTCACATCATTGGTCTTGCCCTTGCTCACATCAATTCTTCCCATGTTACTTCATCACTAGCTCCAACATCCGATCTGCTTACCGCTTGTAGATTCACCAGGCCTACCCTAATTGATGCTTCACATTCTTTCAACTACAGGTACAAACTATACACAATGTTCTGTCCATGCATTACATTCTGCTTTTGCTATCATGTTCTGGCTGCACTTATCTACCTCGTCCTCTCCTTTTGTCCAACTGTCCACTTACCTCCTATGAATACTGAAAAAGAGGAAAAAGGATAACATTATATTAGATGTTTCATTTCTGCAAACAGATAATGTGATAATATTGAAATATGCAAAACAATGTCTATCCACGTTCAAATAAGAAAGTGTCCATAAAGCGTTTCATGATTATTTTGTCCATAGAGGTAAGGATAGCCAAACTGCAACCAACCATGTACACATAATACAAGTGTGTGCCCAAACCTCTGTAAAGGTACCTGATGAGTTTTTCCTAGAATAAATTTTTCCCGTAATATGGTTTCCAAAATTCTGTAAAGTAAAATTCTCAGTCTCTGTTTAACTATCATAATTTTTGATGGGAAAAAGGTTAAAACTTCGGTAAATATTTGAACCGAGGAATGAAAATTTCATTAATTTCTTGTTCATTGTAGAAATATTTCTGTATTAACAACTATATAGCTCAGTACAACTCAAGCGTAACAATGGTCGTTATGTGTTATGTAACTGCTTTGTATACCTTATTTGTTGGATAAATGGCATCGAAAAATACATGGGAAGAAATATTCTTACAGACTGGTGTCATTTTGTTGCATAATGGCCCCATCTCACTAACATCCAAAGTTGATTCAGGCGAACACCATGCTCAACACTGATCATCAGTAAAATGCTCATCACTAGCTACATCACAACATCATTCAAACATAGCCAAACACCTCCTCGATTATCACCGACGACAATAGAACTTCAACCCATCAAAACAGAGCAAAGATCTAGCCTACCTTTCAACTGCCAATGCCTCCTCCTGCCTTTATCATACCAAGGTTTTAGGCGACTCACCAACCAACGGCCGCAGCATCTCTATCAACTACGGCAGTTCAAGGCGAAGCACAAGCATCATATATTGGCGACATTGCCCAGGACAAGCAACATGAATACTCCGGCAGCAAACATTGAAGAAGTGTCTCTCGATTCCAAGTAAACCGACGTGACTTCCAGGCGGCGTTGACCATCATACAGCATCGAACCCTAGATCTCATTGCGACAAGCTTCAACAAAAAATCTCAAGTGCAATCTCGAACAACAACGCAAGACTCATCAAGCGTGCGGCATCTCTAGGCTTTGCAGCATATTTATTGAAAGAATAAAAATATCGACTACTACAAGCTGCACTGATTTCTGTTTAATTTTGTGAATAAAGTAAAGAAGAGAGGAGAACAGAACGATAAAGGAATCGGCGGAGTGGATTGGATTTTATTTTAAGGAGAGGAGATGTTTTTCTTTGGATTAGATCTACGAAGGATGATACGTTGGAACGGAAAAAGGCGATCCTAGAATGAGAATTGGTATTTGGAGCCAAAAGTTTGGTTTTGAAGCCAAATTAAAAACTCGAATATAAAAAAGTAAAAATTACACAAGAAAGTCTCTACACACATATGTTGGAAGGTAGAAAGCGGTCCTATGGGTAAGCCGGAAATCAAAATAGAAAGCGGGAAATTGTAAGATTAAAAGCAGATCAAAATGGTAGAAATACAAACTTTATTATGAACTATTATTTTTGAATTTTAAAAAATTTCAAAATTTTGTTTCAAAATTTTATGAACTTTTTTAAATTTATTTTCGAAAATTTTAAATTTTAAATTTTTTGAAATATTAAATAATAGATATAGGTTGTTAACCGGTTATTTGACCCGGTAACGAGAGGCTTGGCACAGAGTTCCCATTCGGCATGCAAACCCATCGTTCGGCACACAGCCTCGATCGGCACAGAGTCTCGCTCGGCGTAGAGCCTCGATCGGCACAGAGCCTCGCTCGGCACGGAACCTCGTTCGGCATGCAGGGATTCGTCTGTCTTCCGACCTTACTAGGCACAAGTCTCTCGTTCGGCATACGATTGCCGCCCGGCCTACACTCATCGCTCGTCGTCAGGATATCGCACAAGTTCGAAGAAAAGGTTAACATTCAACCTTGAGTGAGGGCGTCGCTTGGCTACGATAGCGCATTGTTCCTAGTTCGGCCAAATGTGGTCCGGCTTGTCTCGTCCGGCATGTCTCGTTCGGCTTGCATGGAACGGTGCACAGTAGTCATCTACTATGGGCCGAGGTACCTTATTCCTAGGCCCGTGAGGGAAGTCCAATCCATCTTCGTCTATAAATAGAGGGGCAGGGGCATGCTGAAAAAGGATCTTTTTTCGAGAACACCGGGAGACTCTGCCACTTTCAAGACTTATTATTTTCAATTCAAACTTGTATTCAAGTCATTAATATACGGATTGTATCTGTATTCAACTACTTGTGAAAGCAATAAAGATCAAAACTCAAAGTGGACGTAGGCAGTTACGCTGAACTACTATAAATCTGGTGTTCTCGTTTTTGTTGTTCTTTTGGCATTGAATTACACTATTTTTCAGTTCTAATTTATCTTCTTCATTAATCTCTCTACATAGTCTTTCTCAAGAAGGTTAGTGACCAATTTTGGTGCTAACATAGGTATTAATAAAAACTTTTAAATATCAAGTACTAACTAGTAAATATTACTTCTTAATTATTAAACACCGATTACTTATTAATTATTAATTATTTATTAACATAAATTATTACTTATTACTTTTCAATTATTATTGAATATTGATTATTTATTACTAATTATTATTGTATATATTATTAATAATTATCTATTAGTAATAGTAATTATTAATCATTAATTATTAAATTATAAATTAATTATTATTATTAACTATTAAATATTAAACTATAATAAATTATTAAAATTATAAACTAGCTAAAAATTAAATATTAAACATGAATTATAAAATACCGATTATTAAAAGTTAATTATGTAATACTAATTATCCAATATTTAATATTAATTATATTTATTAATTATTAATTATTCGATATTAATTATTAACTATTAATAATATTTATTAATTCTTATTTATTAATTATTTAATAATTATTATTATTTATCATTTATTAATTATTAGTTATTGAATAGTAGTTATTTCTAGTAGTTATTTCATATTTCAAATTAATTATTAATTATTATTATATAATAGTAATTATTATTTATTACTAATTGTTAAAACATTCTCATTTTATTAATTTTGAAAAACTTTGTATATATGGTTACGTACTAATAACTGGAAAGTAAAATTAAGTTTGCTAGAATACTGATTAAATCCCCTTACGACATATAAAATAATCGAAGATAACGATGAACGGTTAAGAGTTGTTGAAAATTGTCATTTATTATAACGGGTAAACTAAAAAGGTTTTAATGTGTATCTATTATAACTAACAAAAAAAATTGTTAAAATTGGTATCTATTACAACGGGAAAAAGAAAATGGTTGTAATAGGCATTTATTACAACGGGCAAAAAGAGAAGAGGTATTGATGAAAATTGTTATCCATTACAATGGAAAAAAACAGTTATAATAGGAATCTATTACAACGGGCAAATTAAAAATGTTGTAATGTCTATCTATTACAACGAGCAAAGAAAAAGGGTTGTTGAAAAGTGATAGCTATTACAACGGGCAAGATAAACCGTTGTAGTAGGTTTCTATTACAAGATGCATTTATTGACCGTTGTAAAAATGCCATTGTAATAGGGTATTTTTGTTATAGTAACGCATTATCAAACACGTTTTTCTCATTGTGCATCACGTTAATATTATGACAAGTAGGAGATCTTTCCAATAAGGTAACTCCTAAAATATACTTTGTTTGCACCAATTATGAATCGTCGATTTACTTGAATTTCAATTTGAACTCCGATTTCATGTATCTTTAGATAATCTTTTACAAGTTCATATATTCCTTCACTTGACCAATTCATTGGTGGTTGCATAGTCTCTTGTCTATTAGCTGTAAAGTTTTTCTGCCTCCTCTAAAAGGATGATTAATATGGAGAAAACACCGATGACAATCAAACAACAAAATTGTCTTCCCATGCGGTAAAGAAAATGCTCGTAATTCTTCCATGCAATAAGGACAAGCAAGACGACCGGCCGTACTCTAACCTCCAAGCATTGCATACGCAGGAAAATTGCTAATAATCCATAACAAAGAAGCAAACATACGAAAATTCTTTTTTTTGAAATGTCGTATGTTTCAACTCCTTCATGCCAGTGTTTTCAACTCTTCAATCAATGGTTGTAAATAAACATCAATTTCTTGTGTCGGATCATCAGGGCCAGGGACGACAATAGTGAGAAATATATATGAAGTTTTCATACACATCCACGAAGGTAAATTGTAAGGTGTAAAGATAATAGGCCAAGATGAATATTTAAAACCAAATTGAGAGAATGGTGAAAATCCATCTGTACATAAAACAAGTCTAACATTACGGCTCTTCACTGCAAAAATAGGACATGTCTTATTAAAATGCTTCCATGCTTCTCCATCAGTTGGGTGTGTTAACGAACCTTCTTTCCGTATTCTCACACTGTGTCATCTCATATGAAGCGTGGTTACATAAGATGCATATAACCTTTGAAGCCTAGGAGTGATGGATAAGTAATGCATACGTTTGTATGGAACTTCATTTCTCTTCTTTTTTTGGTTTGTATCTTTCCTTGTTACATATTCTACACGTCCTAAGATCGATGTCCCCTTTTCAAAACAACATGCAACCATTTAAACATGTGTCTATGTTTTGATATGGCAAACCAAAAGCAGACATAAGTTTTTTTACTTCATAATGATTTTTGCACATTAAATTACTTCCATCATATGTCGTTTAGTAGCTTGTACAACAGCTGTAAATCCGACTTTTGTGAAGTTGTATTTTGATTTCATCGCAATGTACTGTAACGACCCACTTTTTGGACGGTTTAAATTGACAATAAACCACCCATGTCAGACTCAAACCATTCAAAAGAAGAATTGTTATAGGGTAAATAAGAAAAAGAAGAGAAAGAAATAAAAAAAACACAGAATCTCACAACGAAATTACAAAATAGAATAATCAAATAACAGTTCATGAAGCTGTTTTACAAATAACATTTGATTACACTTTTACAATATAGATCAGAGGTACATACAGCAGAAATAAATGAATAATGCAGCGGAATAACATGATGCAGTAGGATAAATATAATAAATAGCAATAGTACTAAATCTTCGTCTTCATCCTCCAGAAATAAGGTCTTCAATACACTGAAAAGCTCAGATTGACTCGAGCGTAATGAAAAGACAAAACACTCGAGTCAGAACTAAAAGATCTTATGTAAGTTAAATCAACAATAAATAAATATAAGTGTAACGACGTCAGAGATGTTTACGGGGTTTGACATCTCCTATCCAGTACCTAACGTACGTGCAATAACTTAAGAGATGTTCGGGATTCCATCTCTTAAGGATCCGTTAAACTATCTACATACATAGTACAATATGCTATTATAATAGTGTCTACAGTAAAATAAAGTATTAAAATAGCGTTAAGGCGTTACCCATATCCTCCTTAACACATTTTTATATATTCTCGTAGTCTATACAGATACTGTAAGCTCCACCAAACCGGTGGTTTACTCGGGGAGCACTCCATAGGTACGGTACAAAACAAACTCATAGTTGGCGCGATAAGGCATTTGACAAGGCACGCGAGGCAATGCCAGGGTAAAATTCTACCGTTTGCAGAACCGGGCTGGTGGTAACGCATAGCAGCTACTACCGCCTACCTCGGAACACACTCCCATAATCAAATCGAGGGGTGACCACCAAATCAATCACAAAGTCATAATATGGTATCAAAGAAGCATGTCCGATCGGAGGTGCGACCTCATTTGGCCTAGGTATAGCTCCTGTTTTAGTCACATCAAGCTGACTCGCAGGAGTCGGAGCTACGTAAGTACCTCATACAAAATCGTTCGCCAAACCATCCTACTTCATTCTGAAATCTCCACCACGTGCATAGTTGTTAAAGTTGTTTTCATTATTGGTAGAGAGTATGACAATATCTGATCCCGGTCTCTTTAACAACCAAACGCTTATTTCATAACGGATGGTTCTTTTACATTTCCAAAATCAATTCATAATTGATATCAAAATATCATATTCTCAAAACAATATCACTTTCGAAATCATGTCACTTTCGAAATCATATCATTTTCAAAACATAATCACAAATAGGTTAAACTCTCATTTCAAAATCATCATATTTACTCAAAATATGTCATTTCAATAGAAGATATCATTCCAAATCCCAACTTAGGTTATAACATCATTTAACCATATTTGCTTTAAATCAAGGATTTAAATATAAACACTTCAACTTAACACAGTCTGAAATTTAGAAAATAGTTTAGATGGTCATAAATAGTTTAAATAATTTTAAAGGTAGTTTAAATGGTTTAAAATAGATTAAAATAGTCTTAAATAGTTAACATAGTTTAAAATATTTTAAAATAGTTTAAATAGTTTAAAATAGTTTAAAATATATTAAATTAGTTTAAATATAGATTAAAATAGTTAAATAGTTTAAAATAGGTTAAAATAGTTTAAAAATAGATTTAATATAGTTTTAATAGTTTAATATAAAATAGTTTGATTATTGGAAATGGTTTATATAGTAAATAGTTTGAAAATCCAAATAAATCTGAATTTAAAATAATATATCTTTAAACAGTTTACATTAAAATAATTAACTTGAAATTAATATCAAATTAATCTATTTCTTCCATTTCAACAAATCTGGATCGTATCTAGATTTCAACAAAACTAAATTTTCTTTGAATACAAATTCCCAAAATCATTTCAATTTATATCAATTTCAAATTCATGTTTGACTACAATTTTAAAGCACTTCAAATTCATAGATTTCAAAGTTTAAATATTCAAACATTTCAATAGCTCAATTTCAACAAATTTCATTTATATTTCACAATTCAACTTTGAAATTTCAATTTAAACTCCTATAACAATTCCCTTTAACAAATTTCCATTCAACATTTTAATGCTTAGATTTAGAAAATAATTCAGTTTATATAAGTCAAACTTCATTTCAAAATATCATTTAACTGAATTCAAAAATTTAATGATTTAAAAATCATTTGATTTAACCACCCGGTGTCCGTATATAATTTTCTACCCTATGGTCAAGTGATACAGATATATATATATATATATATATATATCATTTTCAACCCGCAATAATTTAAATTTACGGGTATATATCATTTCAACCCGCAATCCTGAATAAAATTCAAAATCCATAAAATCGCTCTAGTTTATCATTTTAACTCATAATGATCTTTCCCCAATCTACAAGATCATTCGGGTATGTATCATTTCAAGCCATAGTGATTTCCCTAACAATAAACTAAGGGAACTTACAGTGTGATAACAATATATAATTTAGACATACATCCAATCATCCAAATATCAACAATTAAACATCCATCACAATCATCATTCAAATCAACCAATAAATTACAACAATCAAACTGGTTATCAATATCAGGTATTTAACTGGAAAATTTAAAATTCAATATTAAATTAAATGGTGATTAAATTCAATAAAAGTCAGATTTAACTGGAATGATAATTTAAGTCTACCAAATAGCAATCAATCAATTTATAATCACATCATAAATTTAATTTAACTAACATAAGATAATTTAGTAGTCTTCAGTGGGTTAAAACACTCACCTTTGAATTTTCGACGATTTAAAATCCAAACAAAGGCCCAAAATTCAACAGTCTTAGAATTCGTCCAAACTAGTTCCATTTCGTTCGAAATTTCGATACGATCGCAGCGGAGAAAACTGCACGTGAATCCGAGCTCGTATGCAAAAGTTATCAAGATTAGAAGTTATACAACTTTAAATTTAAAATAAATAAAATAAATAAATATAACACGTCACCTTCGATTACCCCTCCACAATAAAACCCTAGGCATGCACGACATCAGCCGCCAGCACGATGACCATGCGCACCTCATCACGGCTAGTCGCGACCTACGCGCCTCCACCAGACGAACCACCATCACCTCGCACCATTCTCCAGCCATTGACAACCCCTCCTACCACGTCGACGACGTCAAAATCTCCAGTCGCTGCCAATTATTTTCGAACCCTAATTGAATTGTTCCAGCCGATCTAACCACTGATCTGACGAACGACCATCACCGATGAACTCCCCTTGTCCATCTCCACGCAACCGTACCCTCGAATCGACGATCCATCGTCGTTGATCAACCATCAAATGAACGACCGAGAATGATTTGGTCAATTCCGGACAAACCAGAAGTCGATTGCAAAAACGAACGGTATATCTAGATTACGCTCTTCGAGAACTTTGAAATGGTATATAATATGATAACGCTTTGAGGAGTTTGATTTTCGATTTGAATTTGAAATTGAATTAGGGTTTGTAATTGAAATTTGGTTTCTACCATTAGAAGAAAGGAATACGTAGATAGAATTGTACGTACAGAATAACTGAATGGTTGCTAGGGTTTGAGAAACAAAATCTATTTATATAGACAAGGCCCGATAAGAATGAATAGCATATCGAATTGGTTCGAAACGACAATAACGACCCGAAAAGCCCGTTCCGCTTTCGAAACGAAAGTGGGTCATCCCATATATCAAAATAGATATTTTTGATATTTTTAAATTCAACAGAACATGTTTCAAGACCTAATTCTATTGTATGAAGAAGTTAGCTTTTAAAATTAGCTTATTTCAAATTGATTTCATTAAGTTGATTTCTACACTTTTCGAGCCCGCACGATCAAACGATAAGTCCGATCACTACGAAACTTGAAATCTTACAATAATTTACCGTTACGGATCCGATGAAACTAGTTTCGTCGGAATCCGAGATAGTGGCCAAAATGGATATTTTCACGTTAAATAAATAAATTACTATTAAATTGATTTAATCACTTTTCTAATTCAAATTTTATAACTAATAAATTTTATCATTTTTGATTACCTAATGATTTATAATCCTTTAAAACAAATTTCTATGTCAATTCAATATTAAGTATTGCACAACTTATAGCGTTTAATTACAACTATAATAAAAATCCAATTAATTATATTTTAATTTCCAATAAATTCTTTTGTTTTGATTTATATCTTATTAATCGATCCATTACTACTTTATGGATATAGTTAACATTGGTTTACCATTTATTACATCAATATTCTACAGTCATCATTTTAATTCATATTAACTACAATATTTAAGTAGATTAATTACAATTGATTTCCAATTTAATTTCAATGGATTAAATAGTGAAATGATGAT
The DNA here is from genome assembly GCA_030737815.1 of Allium fistulosum. NCBI lineage: Eukaryota > Viridiplantae > Streptophyta > Magnoliopsida > Asparagales > Amaryllidaceae > Allium > Allium fistulosum. Next base: position 96,778,615 of record CM060905.1, read on the forward strand.
TAAACAATTGTTACAACTTACAATTTCAAACACATTGCTATGTTTATTGTTTACAAGCCAAGCTAATAAATTCACATACTGATTAATCATTCTATATTAACCAAGTTCAATTAATTACGTAAAATCTCACCATTAAACACAACATTTGGTTTATTTAATTATTTACAATTTATAACCAAATTTAAATTTACAATTTATAACCAAATTTAAATTTACAATTTATAACCAAATTTAAATTTACAATCATTTCAATTAATTGAAATATCATTAAAATAGTTGGCAATTACCTTAAATTAACATTATTAAATTTTATTCTAGTTATTTTTATCATTAATAAATCACAAATTTTAATTTCTTCCAATATTAAATCCCAAAATCTTATTTAATTTAATATTTTAATTATCGAAAATTACGGGTCGTTACATGTACTCTACAGTTACTGATAATTGGGTGCCGCTTTTACATCCACCTCTAAGTGGTTTCTTAGCAACATCCAATAAATCATATATTTTCTTTGCTCCAATATTTGGTTCTTCTTACCCGCCGTCCGTAGCTCGGTTGGTTTGGGAGCTGGAAGATGGGAATCAAAGGACTGTGTCCGGGCAGGTTCGAATCTCAGCGCCAAACCATCAGTGGGAGTTTCAACGTTAAGCATCCGTGTGCGACGACTAAATAAAAGCGGGGTAGACACACGGCGTGGGGTTTACTTAAGTGAGTATCAATGAATACCATGATCTTAAGGTTCCCCATGATCTCAAAAAAAAATATTTGGTTCTTCTTCGACATTTACATCGTCATCATCAACTTCAACCATAAGGAATTGATCGTGCTGCATCTTCAACCATATCTTCTATGGGATTTGCCATGACAATGTCATTACTCACCTCCTCCTCTGATTGCGCAGGATTAGGTGGTACAAGTTTTCCATGACAATACCACACTTTATAATCCGGCATGAAACCGTATTGGCACAAATGAACTTTAACCATATCCGGTACCAAATGCTTCAAGAGTTTGCGCCTACTACATGGATAATGAATTTCTTCGTTGTTTCCATTATTACTTAAAGTGAATTCAATAAATAGGTTTACACCATTATAAAAATGTTCATTTATTGAACCTCTCAACCCCCTTCATGGTTGATACATACAGCTCCGATCAACAAAGTAGTTGCTCATTTTCCTATTTAAGAAAATATGATAAATAATCAAAAAAGTATTGATCATTTTATAGATTGATATTTGCATTTTAATGTTTTATTAATTATGTGATATGTTATTCTATTTATTTTATTTTTCAATTCATTTATACATTTTAATGTTCCTTTAACCATAATTCATTTATTAATTATCATTTATACATTTTACGGATTAACATAAATTATGAATATAATATTAAAATTTTAGTTTATTGTTTTTTTTACTTTGATGGTCGGTCATTCTACTTCCCATTACAAACAAAATAGTAATAACATTTTGTAAATCATTTTATTTTAAATGGTTCAACAAAATTTCGACAGCACTTCTACTTTGTTCTCTGTATTGTACACAAATGCGTGTACACAAGGAACAAAAATGAAGTGTTGTCAAAATTTTGTAAACTGTTTAAAATGAAATGATTTACAAAGTGTAATTACTTTATTGTGTCTGTAACTTGTTCAATACAGGGACAAATTCGACAAATATTATACCAGATGAATATAGATGTTCGTTCTGTGACAAAAACGAATATCCATATAACAATCATATAAAATACTCATTAAACGGAGCCAAAAACTCTCTTAGGGAATTTAAAAAATAAAGCGCATTATGCACCATTTTTTTTAATATATTATCGTTACATATACATTATAATTGTTTATTAATTATATAACATACTAGCATTTGCACATATTTTTTATATTTTATGGTTTAGTAGTTATTTAATATATTATTATATTTTACTTTTTTTATAAAATCTTTTATATGTTTTCAAATTTAACGAATTATGAATATAATAGTATAGTTTAAAAAATAACCACATTATACAATAATTTACCGCATGTCACATTCTAGCAAACTAGGTTTTATATATAATTCAGGGTATAAACTAATAAATGATTATGTAAGCAAATTATTATTTTCAACATTTTAGGAAACATATACCTTAGATTATGCACATATACGCTAATTAACCCAAGCTAGCCTTAAACACCAAATTATGCGCATCTACACTAATTAATTAAGGGATATACACGTACACCAAATATACTTTGAATTTCAGATTTAACACTAACAACTATGATTAGCATTCAATGAGGTATTATAAACAATCAACGGGATATTATAAACAAATACAATCAGAAATTAACCCTAATTTAGCAAATTAACCTTAATTAGGTTTACTAAAAAAAAATTGATTTGAGATAGAAATAATCATCTAGGGTCGTGGAGATTGAAGATTGATGAAGTTGCCGATAGTTGGGGACGCGGAGGAGCAGCCGTCGACGAGATTGGGGAGAGAGCTAGGGTTTTGGAAGAGTTTGGGGATCGAAATAATGAAAGCCACTCTCAGCTGGAGCAGATGTATATCCTGTTGTCCGACGGATTCCGACAACCGTCGACGTCTATAGTTAGCGACAGCTTCCAACTGCCTTCGACGGCTATTTATATTTTTCACTAAAAATTCACACTTTTTAAAATAAATTTGATATAAATTAGTTTGTTTGAAAATTTTAATTTGTAGGAAAAATTAAATAGTTTATGTTAGGTATCAACGAATATGGACTAAATATTAGTTATTACACCCTCTTACTTCCCTTTTCAAATTAATTTAAAAACTTTAAATTTAATAGTTACACTATGTTTACAAAATAAATCAATAAAATTACACATAATAAATTTCATCAATTTTTTTGTAATTGATAGGCTTAAACTTCCAGGAAATTATTATCTATGTTCGATTTTCAATACAGTTAATTATTATCGAATATAATATATACAACAAAAAGGATTATCGACGGCAGTAATTTAATTAATCGAAAATTATCATAAATTTGAATAATTGAATAGAAATATATTTACAAAATTCTTAGGATTTGAATTATTATATATTTAATCAAATTTCTAGCTTATATAACTAATATGGAATACAAAAGTGATAAGATTAAATAAATAAATTGATTGGCCGTCAAAAGCATAATGACGAGGCCGTCGGAAGTTTCCATCGCAAATTTCACTATTCTTTGTAGGGTTAGATGAAAAGTCAATGTATTAGCGGTCTAATCCAGTGTTTTGGAAACCGGACATGGCCGCGGTCGGACCGCGAAAAACCGCGGGCTGTGGAGCCAGCCGATCTGAAATCCAATTGGGTTGTTCATATGCCTAAGCCTTCGGTTGAACCAGAAAAACAAGGTCGAACCGCGTGAAAGAAAACCATATGACCGCTCCCACCTCTTTCATTTCTCAATCGCGTATTTTTTTCTCGGCTCAAAGTAAAAATGGCAGAACCCTAAATCGATCAAAACCTGAAGCTCCTCCACTGCCGCAAGCTGATGCCTCCACTTCAATCGCAATCTGCTGCCAATTCCATTGCAACCTACTACATCGGCCTCCATCATAACATGCTTTGCTGACGAAATTAGGTAATTAGGTGTTTTTAGTTGCTTTGATTTTTGAAGTAGGTCAGTGATTTCTGAAATTGATTTGAAATTGGGTTATCGATTATTATAAAAACTTAGAGGTAAGGCTTTTCTCCAAACTGCAAAAGTGGGAATATCGAATAGGAAAATATGACAAATTTTGATGGGAGAAAAATATATACAAAGCCGACCCTTAGTGAAACAGCAAGGGGCTTCATGAGTGATTTACTGGTTTATATATGATGTTATGTTTAGGGTCACACAGATCACAAGTGTTCCCACATAGAAAACTTTACCATAGAATCATACCTAAATCTGATATGAACTAAGCTTTATTTACCATAGAAAACTTGCAATAGTGATGCAGCCCAGATTGATGAAGTGTTAGGTCGCGAGCGACCTAACGAGCTCTTGAGTCAAGAGCGACCTAACGAGCCACAAGGTAAGGAGTTCCGACCTAGTGAAGGCCGCTTGCAAGTGCAAACTAACGTAGTCTTAGGTCGCGAGCGACCTAACGAGAAGGAGGATGGGATGCAACATATACTTAGTGCATTGTTCAGTAAGTCGCAGCATTTTAGGTCGCGAACGACCTATATGGAACGACCTAGAGGTACCAAGGCTATGCGGTTGCAGTAGAAACGAGTCGTTAGGTCGCTCCGACCAAACTTCAACGACCTGCGACCTAGTTAGGTCGCGTAAAGAAAGTGTGTCCTTAGGTCGCTCGAGAGTAGGTCGCGAACGACCTAACCAACAACCCAGAATGAAGCAGATGAATTTCAAGCCGCCTTGAAGTCTTGAGTCGCTACTGAAGCTTGTGGATAGGTTGCTTATGCCGTTTCAAGATTAGGTCGCTAAAAGTTAGGTCGTAAATCATGTTGTATTGTTTTTACTTGTTCTGTACTGATTGCGTTGAGGTCATTGAGTCGCTTTGTTATGTTGTAATTCCTTAGGTCATTTGTATGTTGTATTTGTTATATTGTAATATGTCTTGTGTTGTAATAAGTGTTAGGTCGTTCCCGACCTAAGTGTTGCCTGTGATAGGTCGTTGCCGACCTAAGTGTTGTAACTGTGTCGTGTCGTGTCTTTGTGTTGGGTCGCTGGCTGTTATAGGTCGTGTGTGTTTTAAGGTCGTGAACGACCTAGTGATGTGTTGAGTTGTACGCCTATAAATAGGCATGGTGGTGTCATTTGTAATAGTTAAGTTGATTTTGAATAAAAACTTGTTTGTGTGCTTTGTGCCACTTCTCCAATTGGTAGTTGAGTGTGATCTCCTATCTCCACTTTCGGTAATCGAGTGCGCTCGATTCAACGACTGCTGAAGCCGATTCACGGTATCTAGTGCGCTAGATCAACGTACGAAGAATTGTAGATCTTTAAACATGGTATCGAGCACGATCAACGTGTTTGGGATAGCTAGAATCCAGTATCTTTGGATCAACGGATTTGGGCCATTCGGTATCTTCTATTCCATCGATCGCTACTTTCATAGTTTCATCATTTTTGTTTTCCGCTGCTGCATCATTTGGTATCAGAGCTAGACTTAGCCAATCATAGCTAAGCCGAGTCTTGGAGCCAATTCTTATTGAGGAGTTTGAGGAGTTAGTGAAGCTGTGCATCATTTTTAGATCAAGGCCGAAAGTTAAAGTTTTTGAAGAGTCAAACATGCCGCCGAGGAGAGCTAATCGCCATCAGAATGTGGAAGCGTTGTATAGAAGAGAAGAAGCCGAGCAAATGAAATAACGCATCAATGAAAAGTTTGATGAAGGCATTGAGAAGTTAGAGAAACTGATGAATGATATGAATCAAAATCAACGAAGGAGGTCGCCAGTCTCGAACCATGGAGGAAACAGAGTTTCGCCATCGGTTGCGGAAGCGAGGAGGGTGTCGCCACAACCTTATCGAGGAAGAAGGGAATCTTCAGTTTCATTGAGAAGAGAACATCATGAGTATAGAGATGAAAAGAGAAGAACTCCACGTGAGTTTGAACATGAACCATACCGTGATGATGACAGACAAAGTAGAAGAGATATGCGGGATCATAGAGATGTGGGTGGTCGAGATCGTTATCGAAGTACATCTGTTTTTGATGAAGATGGTGGTAGATGCAGTGTTCATTCTCGAGATCGAGACCAAGGACGAAATGCATATTGGGATGTTGAGGATGATCGACGATGGGAGTCGGGGATGAAAATTGAAATTCCAGAATTCAAGGGTGGAATGGTGGCTGAGGAATTTTTGGATTGGTTGTCTAATGTTGAAGAGATTTTTGACTTTAAGGAAGTTTTCGAGGATCAAAGAGTGAAGTTGGTTGCTACGAGATTAAGAGGGAGAGCCATGGCGTGGTGGCAGCAGACTAAACTTACACGGGAGAGAATGGGGAAGTCAAAGATTGTTACCTGGGATAAGGTGAAGAAGTCAATGAAAGCTACTTTCTTGCCGCACAATTATCAATCTCTTATGTATCAACGTTTGCAGAACCTAAGACAAGGGGCGAGATCAGTGAATGAGTATGCAGTTGATTTTTACCAATTGATTGCGAGGAATGACATTATGGAAACAGAGGAACAGCTAGGTATGTTGGAGGGTTGCGAACATAGATTCAAGACATGGTGAATATGTTTGATCCCAGATCTGTTGCTGAAGCACACCAGAAAGCATTGGCTTGGGAGAAGCAAGGAAGGAGAGGAGGTGGTGTGTTTACAAATTCCAACAACCAGAACAAGGATGTTAGTAACAGTGTGGATGTTTCCAAAGTCATCAGTAAACCGATTGTGAATGAAACCAGCAAAGCAAAGGCCAATAGTAATCTCAAATGTTTTAATTGTCAAGGGTTTGGCCATAAAAGCAATGAATGTACAAAGCCAAAGAAGCGGGCAATGATTGCGGGGATTGAGAATGAAGATGCAGAGGTAGCGTATGTCAATTCAATACTAGTTGAAGAAGAAGAATTATTGTCTGGAGATGAGGGTTGTAGTTTGTTGATGAGAAGATCGTGTTTGACACCAAAGCAAGAAGATGATTCAAGTTGGTTGAGGAGTAACATTTTCCAGTCAACATGCACGATCTTGGGAAGGGTTGGTAAATTTATCATCGATGCAGGAAGCTGTGATAATATCATTTCTTCAGAAGCTGTAAAGAAGTTGTCATTGAAAACAGAAAAACATCCACACCCCTACAAATTAGCTTGGTTGAGGAAAGGAGGGGAAGTGAAGGTTAATCGAAGAGCTTGTGTTAATTTTTCCATTGGGAAGAAATACAAAGACGAAATTTGGTGTGATGTGGTTGACATGGATGTATGCCATCTGTTGTTGGGAAGACCATGGCAATACGATAGAGCTGTGCAACATGATGGTCGCACAAACAGTTACAGTTTTATGTTCGAGGATACACGAATCATTTTGGTTCCTAAAAGACGTCAACAGAGTGAAAACAAATTGGAGGAAATCGAGGAGCTAAAGACTTTATTGTCTTTAAAGGAATTTGTTGATGTGGACGATGAAGTCGATTGTTGTCAATCATCAAAGTTTGATAAAAATGAAGTTGATGAGTTTCAACCAACGAAATCTATTGAACATGAGATTGAAAACTCACAATTAGCAAAGTTGGGTGAAGGTGAAGAAAGCAAGTCAGGAGATGAAGAGGGTAAATTGTTGATGAAGGAAGTGGATTCGACTAGTCTACGATCTACAAGAGAGTTTGTTAAAGAAGTGGAGGATAGCGCAGAAGTATTCTTGTTGAATGAAATTGAACCCAGTAAAAGTGTTGAAATTATCGAAGAAGTTAAGCCAATGGTGAATGAATGTGAGTATGTAGTTCCTACAGAACTGTCCAAAGAATTACTGCCACTGAGGGACGTACATCATGTTAATCAAGTGTCAAGTGCTATTGTACCTTATATGCCACGTAATCATAAGTGTCCGACAGAGCAGGTAGAGTTGAGAAGATTGGCTGATGGGTTACTATTCAAAGGAAGACAGTTGTATACTCCTGATCGCAGTTGGCAAATAAAATTTATCAAAGACTTACATATAGAAAGACACGAGGACAGTTATCATACCATACAGTTGGTTACAATGTCTTGTTTGGGGCCGTCAATAAAGAAAGGGGTTGAAAGGCTTGTTCAGAAGAGCCGGAGTTATCAAATTTCAAAAGAGACCGCGACGAAGTCAGGATTATGTATGTCATTACCTATACATACTAGATCATGGGTGAGCGTAAATATGGACTCTGTATTGGATTTGATGAAGACACAAAGTGAAAACGAATCTATCTAGTTGATGGTTGAACGATTTCTTGTTGGTACGTACAACATACTAGATGTCGGACGAATGAGTCGTTTGGAAATTATGAAGACAATTTGTGAGAATGGTTGTAAGAAGAGCTTGCCAGATCATCGTCCTATGTCTAATATTGACAATATCAAACACTTGGTTCCATTTCACGAGGATAAGAGTATCGAAGACGAAGAGCTGTTTAATTCGAGGACGAATTTCTTCCAACAGGGGGAGGATGATGCAGCCCAGATTGATGAAGTGTTAGGTCGCGAGCGACCTAATGAGCTCTTGAGTCAAGAGCGACCTAACGAGCCACAAGGTAAGGAGTTCCGACCTAGTGAAGGCCGCTTGCAAGTGCAAACTAACGTAGTCTTAGGTCGCGACCGACCTAATGAGAAGGAGGATGGGATGCAACAGATACTTAGTGCATTGTTCAGTAAGTCGCAGCATTTTAGGTCACGAATGACCTATATGGAACGACCTAGCGAGGTACCAAGGCTATGCGGTTGCAGTCGTTAGGTCGCTCCGACCAAACTTCAACGACCTACGACCTAGTTAGGTCGCGTGAAGAAAGTGTGTCCTTAGGTCGCGAGGCCTTGGGTCGCTCGAGAGTAGGTCGCGATCGACCTAACCAACAACCCAGAATGAAGCAGATGAATTTCAAGCCGCCTTGAAGCCTTGAGTTGCTACTGAAGCTTGTGGATAGGTCGCTTATGCCGTTTCAAGATTAGGTCGCATAAAGATAGGTCGTAAATCATGTTGTATTGTTTTAACTTGTTCTGTACTGCGTTGAGGTCGTTGAGTCGCTTTGTTATGTTGTAATTCCTTAGGTCATTTGTATGTTGTATTTTTTATATTGTAATATGTCTTGTGTTGTAATAAGTGTTAGGTCGTTCCCGACCTAAGTGTTGCGTGTGATAGGTCGTTGCCGACCTAAGTATTGTAACTGTGTTGTGTCGTGTCTTTGTGTTGGGTCGCTGGCTGTTATAGGTCGTGTGTGTTGTAAGGTCGTGAACGACCTAGTGATGTGTTGAGTTGTACGCCTATAAATAGGCATGGTGGTGTCATTTGTAATAGTTAAGTTGATTTTGAATAAAAACTTGTTTGTGTGCTTTGTGCCACTTCTCCAATTGGTAGTTGAGTGTGATCTCCTATCTCCACTTTCGGTAATCGAGTGTGCTCGATTCAACGACTGCTAAAGCCGATTCACGGTATCTAGTGCGCTAGATCAACGTATGAAGAATCGTAGATCTTTAAACACGGTGTCGTGCGCGATCAACGTGTTTGGGATAGCTAGAATCCGGTATCTTTGTATCAACGGATTTGGGCCATTCGGTATCTTCTATTCCATCGATCGCTACTTTCACAGTTTCATCATTTTTGTTATCCGCTGCTGCATCAAATAGAATTAATAAAGATGTACTAAGCTTTGAGTACACAGTTGATTGCAGTTCTGTAAATATACTCCAACACACTAAATGCATAGTTTATTCGTATACACAAATCTTAGAATATAAATGTCATCAAAATTCATAATTTATGCAGTTCTGTAAATATGCTCACACTGAATGCATAGTTTATTCAAATACACACTGAATGCAGATTTGTGTATGTTTATTCAAATACACAAATCTTAGAATATAAACATCATTAAAATTCAAGCTTATGTAATTGAATATGTTCAGCTTTCAAGTTAATATAGGTTGGATTTCAAAGGCACTAAATCCTAACTGGATATATAACCTTGAATGCACAGTTGATTGTTAGTATATTCAACATATGTGAAACTTGTTCACATTTAAAATATATAATTTCACATTTAATCCTATACAGATAAACTGTTGTATTACAGCAGTTAACAACCGCTATTTTTTTTATAAACTTTTACTTGTTACATGATACTGTGAATGATAAATAACGATCTTTCATTTTAGTGATAACAGAATGACATCAAATCCAAGAAATTTCAAAGCAGATTATTATTTAAATTTATAAGCCATAATTATTATGTGATTCAAATGTAGATGAATGGTGGTCAATTTACGGAATCAGCACGTCAAATCTAAAAAATTTGGTTTATTCGAGTGTTAAGCCAAACTTGTAGCTCCTCGGGATGTGAAAGGAATTGGAGTGTTTTTGAACAAATCCATTCAAAAAAAGGAATCGACTAAAGTATCAAAGACTGAATTATTTGGTGTTTGTTCACTACAATCTTCGACTTGGACAAAAGTAAGTTGTTCATTTAATCATTATACTTCAGTTTTCTCTACCATTGTATGTACATGATCTACTGTATCCTCAAATTTCAGTGAAACAATGTTCGCTTTTGTACATTTTCTTTGGCATTTATAAATTACATTGCCAGATAATGTGTTTGATTGATACTTAGCATCTGTTTTGCTTGGTGTTTAATCTGCTAATTTTTATTAACTGTTTTTTCTCAATGCACCCAAACACACAATATACTACACAAGCACACATTTCTCACACACCTGTATACTATCACACACACACATCCTATTCACATAACCAGAACGTGCATATGGAATACCTACACATCTAATTACATGAGCACACACACAAAAAAATCTAAGAGAGGAATTGGAGGTGAACCACTAAAGGCATGTGTGAAGTTGATCTCTATAATGAAAACAATAAGAAAAATACACCTCCATAGCTGAATGATGGATACAGTGCCTTTTAAAATGAACAAGAAAATGGGTTATAAAATAATTGCAACGCATAGCATCTTGGTATAGTTAGGACTTCAACCTCGTAAGTACTTATTAATATCGCGACTGAACAATCAAGCATTAAAGAGCGGTTATTTGAAATGATTTACAAATGTCAATACAAAGCATTACTTGTCAGCCAATGATAGTGCACAGTTTGATAGTGCACAGTACAGTGCATGCGACTTTAACCAAGTTGAAATGATAATGCACAGTTTGACCTCTATATAATCAATTCTCTTTATTAAAATTGGTGCCACTTTTGTGTTGGTTCTGCTTTATTACTAGGAAGCAAAACAGTTAATAACTGCACATAATATAAATCGCGGTTTATATTATGAGTTGAAGAGCTAGCTGACATTATCAAGACATTTGTTTGATTCAGATTCTTGTGTGTGCAGTTTATATTATTATCAATCCATTATATCAATTTTAAAAATTATTTATCTCATTATTCTTGATTCAAAGTGTGAGCTAGCATTATTTTCCATGCAATATCTTTGCTATTTTATCATAAACTCATGCTTTGTCTAATTTATTAAGTTCTTTTAGACGTGAATTGAAGGGGCGAAACTATGATCCTATTAGTTTCCTTGAATTTGACGAAAACAACACATGGGTGGTGGAGGAGGAACCACCATTATTGACAGTTGATGAGATTAATGCTTTGTATAACAGTGAAGGTAATAGTTTTTTCATTTTGAATTATCTATTTTATGTATTTTAACATAGAGGCTAATTGTTCTATATTTGTGTTATTTTGATAGATGCCAATTGCTTTGAGAATGCAGAATTAGATAATACTGACTTAGAGCTACTTTTAGTTGATGAAGACGTTGATGTAGTTGAGAATGATGATGCTGAAATTGGCACTGATGATATTATTGGTGTTGAATAATTGTGTCGATGATTCGAGAATAATGAAGATGATAACTACTATACTTCTGACTTCAATGATCTACTGCGTAGATTCTTTTAGACAATAGTTCAACCCAACAGGAACAAACAGGTTATTGAACTATCGACTTCAGGATTCAATAAAGCCTTGAAACGGCGTAATCAGATTCAAAACTTTTACGATTTTGATCCGACCAAGAACACTCAAATTTGATCTCCGATGATGCAATGTAGTAGAGAATAGAATGAAGAAGAAGAAAAGAATTGATCTGCAACGTTTCTGCATCTGTAACACCTTACAGGCGTTGCAACTGAGGTGAAAAGGCAGTGTTCTGCAACACTTTCTGGGCGTCGCAGATCTGGTGGAAGAAGAAGAAGGTACAAAGAAAAGAGATTTTTCTTTTGTAATGGTTCCTGAGCATCACTATTTATAGTAGAAGAGGAAGTGTCCATTCGTCAAGCGTTGCATCCTTTCCAACAGTCTGAAACCGTTACAAACGGTCGCGCTTTTTCGTAACAGTTTGAAACTGGTACTAAACGGTCGCGTCCTTTCATTCAAATGATCCGCCAAAAATCTGTCCGTTCAAATTCTGGATCCAACCCGTTAACAAAAATTAATTCGTTATTTTAGACCCGAACCCACGGCGGCGGCGGTGCGCGTGTGGTGGTGATGCATAACTTCCCTCCTCACATCAAAGCAAAGCTTTGGGTGCCCAAAGGGCCCAACCTTCCTTAGAGAATCCTATATTTGACTAAGTATAATCGTTTATTTTCCAAGATGTGGGACTATACATTCCACCTCTCTTCTTCCATCTTCTTCCCACTTCTTCCCTCTTCAAAAATAAACCCAAACCTAATTTTGAAAATTTCCAACAATTGGCAATGAAGTGGGCTTACAAGAAATACACAATGGTGTGGAAACATTTAATTTTGATACATCAATTTAATATACGGCAATGTTACATGAAGCCGAAGAAGGTGCTGCTAGTAGAAGACATACATCATTATGGACCATGAATATATGACTAAGCTTTGTAGTGTTTGAGTGTGAGATATAGTTTGAAACCTTGTTGTAGTTTTTGGGTTGTTATTTTGGAGTTTATATGTATCCTCCTTGTCAGCTATTATATGATAATTTTATGTATGTTCAGTTTAAAACAAAACTGTAGTGTGTTTGAATATTTATATCTTTTGCAACAAAACCAAACTTTTATTTATTTTTTGCATATGAGTGAGTTTAATTGCTGTGTATTTAATTCAAGGTTCAAAAGCATCATCATATGAGTGAATATCATCATACATTCACTACACCATTATAAGCTATTAACAACGGGTAAAAACCGTTGTTAAGTCCAAAAGCAACGGGTAAAAACCGTCTTCAACACAGGAGTGGTTGAATTTAGCGACGAGAGAAAACCGTTGCTTTATGTCCAAAAGGCAACGGGTATAAACCGTTGCAAATTGGGACAAAGGCAACGGGTATAAACCGTTGCAAACTGGGCCAAAGACAACGGGTATTAACCGTTGCAAATTGGGCCAAAGGCAACGGGTATAAACCGTTGCTTTATGGACAATAGACAACGGGTATAAACCGTTGCTTAATGTACAAAAGGCAACGGTTACAAACCGTTGCTTAATGGGCAAAAAATCAACGGATATAAACCTTTGCTTTCTGTCCAAAAAGCAACGGGTGCAAGCGTTGCTTTATGGACAAAAAACGTTGCTTTATGTCCAGTAAAAACGGTTAAAAACCGTTGCTTTATGCCCAAAGTCACACATAAAGCAACGGTTAACACCCGTTGCACATAGTGTTTGCTCCTGCTCCTACAAAATCACATCTGTAACTCACTATTGCGTTACACGCATATCTCAGTATATATACCAAAATATCAATATATATCAAAATATGCCAGAATATCAAAATATTGGTACACAAGCACTATAAACATATCGCACATATACCATACATATAAAATTATCAAACTTATAATTACACTATTGTTTTGCAAACAGAATGCTACCGTGCCGGAATATCATACTTATTACACTGCATTGTTTATTACACTACACTACAAAGATTTCATTAATTACACTACAAATATCAATACCTCCGACTAAAGATATCGTATCAAACCCTTTTGATGGCTCACATAACCTCCGGCTCCAACATCCCCAAAGGTCTCGGTAAATTGTCGACATATTTTGGCGGTTAGCTCATCCGGCAATAAAATTTTGTCCAACAACACTTTTTCATATGTGGGTGGTACTGGTTTTCCATGAATTACTAATGCTGTGGAATCTCGGCATATAGTACCTGTTATATAAGCATTTCTGGAGTGAATATATGGAATCACATTTACAGAACTAACAAGCTCCCAAACATTTAAGACCATTGTGCAGAGCTACACAAGTCCTAAACCCATTGTGTATGCGATATTCGATCTTTAAAATCATGCAAGATTGGAATGGAAGGTGTAAACTTTTATGATCTTTCTATATCCTTTTTTGTTTTGGAGTTTACTGATTTATTTTTGGACATAATGGCTATTGTGAGTGTCAATGAAAATTGAAACCAAAACAGATATAAGATAAAGACTACGATGAGTATAAGTATACAAACTAGATCGCTATTGACAATGAATTCCTTCTCATCTCTGTCATTCATTCTCTGTCTCAAACTCCAGCTCTGCAATAGCATTTTGAACTTTTACGTGATTCTTCATCATTTCTTGCTATCTCTCACTGTTTCTCAAATCTAATCATGAACACAACCTTTTTTTAAATAACACTGTACTTTTAGCCAAGCAAGAATTTAGTGAAGGTTGCGCCCACCAGAACTTATCCATGTGATCATTGTTATTGATTTGCTAAAACTACTTAAAACTGCTTAATTTGCTCTATCCTATGGTTATAGCATTATAAATATTGCTAAATATTCTCTTATATCTTATGATTATGTTAATTTGGATTTGAAAATGTCATATATATACCTCTTGTGAACCTAATTATGACGTACATGTCAAACGTGAACCTTTGTTGCCTAACCTCTTTTTCTATAACAAAAGATAATTTGGAATCTATAAATACACATGCACTAATACTCATTAATTGATTTATATGCACAATAACAGAGAGCAGTAAACTCGGTTGAAGCACAAAAAGACTGATTGGTCGATTAAAATAGTACATGTTGCAATTACTTCGTCCTCGAAGTTCAGGATTTCACATCTTTGCTCGATTAACTGATTGTTCGGAGTGGCAAACTGAGAAGATGCCATTTCACTGCCTACTTGACGATTATCTTGGGCTATGCTGAGAAGACGCTCCAGTTTATCATCCATATTGTCCAGCTTCATCAATTTTTGCTCCACATTTTGCAGTCGCTCCTCATATACTCCTTGGACCTGTTTGAGCCGTTTGCATGGAATGGCAGCACTCTTAACTTGGCTAGGAGCTATATTGGTCCCTATACTTCGGCTCCTGCCCTTTACATCTTTACCAAACACTGATATAAAGACGGCTTCATCACCACCACTCGTTGTTTCCTTTTCCTTTTCAATTTTGTCCTAAAAAGTAAATACATATATATGAATAATGAAAATTTAATTTAGAGGCGTTATTATTTGTTTAACTTACAAAGTAGGAAGATGTCGCATATGACGTGCTGCCATCTTTTTTCTTATGCGTTTTCTCCCATACTTGAAGACGTGATACTTCTGTTCCCGGACTACTTGAATCGACCTACATACAATGACCTAAAATTATATTTGGAACTAATGGTATATGCAATGTGATGCACCAATTCAATGACACATACCATTTCTTGAGTAATCATAGCGTGACTCTTACGTCCCAAATGATGACCATATTCGAGCATTGATCTATTTTGTTTGCCTTGCTTCCTTTTTTCTTTCGCCTCGGGTTTTGATTCGTTTCTTATGAACTCATCCCAATCATCTTGAGCAATTTTCGGTGGACAATTTCTCATTCTTTCTTCATCAGTGATGAAATGGTCATAATGATTCTTGCGCAAATCATTCTTGTGTCTCCTAAAAGCCTCGAACATTTTTTTCATAATAAGGTCCTTTGATAGAGGATCGAGCTCATAATATTTCTGCATAACAAAAAATGCATGTAAACCATTTTTTATTTATGTATTGAAAGCATTATAAATGAATTTAAACCATCTAAGTTCATGTACACAGTTTACATTTCAAAGTATATGGATTTTTACATTTCAACGTATATAGTTTCATCAGTCTCTATGAATAAAGTGATCAATCTAAATATCCTATAAATATCATAAAAGAATATATCTTGAAACAGAAACAGTACATAAATATGGTCTCATATGAACCCTCACTCATTCAGGCTTATTTTACAATCAGAAACAGAAACAGTACAGAAACAATACATAAAAAGGGTGCATATTACAATCAGACGACTATATTTTACAAACAGAAACAGTACATAAAAATGGTTATGAGATTGGAGAACTTACCTCCAATTGATTCCACACGTCTTCCTTGTAATTTGGCGGAACTTTTTTCCAACTTGGATATGAGATTGGCACATGATTTCTTACTAGTTTACCAATCTTCGTAGCGACCTTTGAACCATTTTTTCCGACTGGAGAACCGTAGTTGTCTATATCAATTTTCTCCCGTTTTAAAGTGGATGGTTGTGAAGTTGTATGATTTGACGGTGGTGTGGCATCTTGTGACATTATGTCCTGCAAAGTCTAAAATCCTAAAATAATCCCAACAACATTATGACGTACATTTCTTCCCCTTCCAGCCCATCCCTGTGATGCTCGATTGCTATCGGCCAAATTATTGCACGGAGTCCCCTCCATAACGTCCCCTTATTGATGCTGTACATCTGATATATGAACCAACGTCCCCTTCTGATTTGTCTGATCCCACCAGTTTCTCACCACAATAATCGTAATGTGATGAGAAACTAGTGGGATCAGACAAATCAGAAGGGGACGTTGTTTAATATATCAGATGTACAGCAGCTTACCAGTAATCGCTTGGAGCAATTTTATTAAGTCATATAATGCGTTTGATCTTGTTATGGAGGGGAATCCGTGCAATAATTTGACTAACAGCAATCGGGCATAACAGGGATGGGCGGGAAGGGGAACATTCACTTTTATGCGGCAGTGATAAAGTCTTCCTGCATCACCAGAATTTTAAACTTAAGCGGATTCAAAACAATATCTAAAATACTGACTGAAATAAAGGATGCAAATACAAAAATATATTACCTTAGCACTGCTGAACTAAAGGGTGCAAATATAATATCTTGAACTGCCTGTCTACCTACAAACACAAAGAAAGAAAGAATAGTCAAGCTGATCACACGTATGTATGTGTACATGTGTGTATGTATGTGATCATATGTAAGTACCTACAACTACAAACACAAAATGAACTCTTGCAATATATCCATCCTTATGGATCCATCAGGATATTATAATGGCACTAATAAAAAATATAATGCAACTATTACTATCATATAACACACCATTTTACATTTTACACCATTTTAAATAAATATTTTGTTAAGGTACAATAACTGCTCTGAAATACAAAGTTAACATATGCATTTGATAAGATCTTCTAATTTTTCATTGTCTTCAAAAGCTGATTGATAAACGGTGGGAAACTCAGTGTCATCCACATTTATGGTCAACCGTTTTGGTGTATGCAAAACCATAAACCATCCGTTATTTTTTAAATCTTTTGAGTAGAACACTTGACTCGCTTCCGATGAAAGAATAAATGGCTCATCATTCACGCTATCTTTATTCTTCAATTTTCCCAAGTTAACTGTGATCAACCTTGAAACAGAATCTATTTTACAACCATTGATCTTATCTTCGACCTTTACCCAATCACAATAAAAAACTGTTTGTTTGAAGTCAGTGTAATCCAACTCAATTATCTGTTGAATGACTCCGTAATAAGTTGTTTCTGCTTCCTTAAAATTTTTATCCTTCCCACTCGCTCTAAATTGTGTAATTGCTCTCATGCATACACCATTATCCTGTGTTAGCTTTCGCTCCTCATTACTCTTCGGAGAAAATAAAAACCCATTCACTTGGTACTTCATATAACTACGGGCATCAAACTTCGGCCCGTTAACTAACCGCCAAAGAGTTGAGTCAACATCGACGGTCTTCAACAACTACAACAAACACAATAAGTAAAAAAACATTGTCAAGGAGGTGTATGGTCAACTTGAAAATACGTTAAATATTTAATACATATACCTCCTCACGTAACCAAAAAGTGAAATTTTTAATAGCTTCCCCAGATGTACCCCCACCTCGAGTTTGAGATTTGGTGCTTTGAACATAGGAGTTATACCTCCTACGAAAAACACACAATAAATACTATATATATGAATTGATTTACAATAATAAGAATTCAGAACAAATTCATGAATTTACTTCTTCCATTCATCCAATCCGTCATACTTATCAAGGACCCATTTACGCACTTGTTGAAATTGCACTTGAGTTAACATTATATCTTTACCATTATCTAGTGCTATTTCATCAGCAAACTCATCATCCTCGTCTAAAAACGCTTCACGGGTATGTTTATGAGTGCCAGCACCTCCTTTTGGCATATACTCCATGCAGTAAAGACTAGATTCTTATACAATATATCCTTCTGCAATACACCCTTCAATATATCTTTTGTTGCGCACATATCCTTTATATGTTTTCATCAACCTATGAAGATGAATAATTGTAAAATGTAGACATCAATAGCTATTTAAATCGAATAATTATGTACATAACTAAAATTAGTAATTTACCGTTCAAATGGGTACATCCACCTATATCTAACAGGACCAGAAATCAATGCTTCATCGGCTAAATGAACCATAAGGTGAATACTGATATCAAAAAATGCAGGCGAAAAATGTTTTTCAATAACACACATTGCTTCTACCAAACTAGCCTTTGCTTTTAGAAGATGTTCCCTGTTGATCACCTTTGAGCACAAAATGTTATAAAAGAGACTAATGCGGTGAATAGCATTCCGTAGATCCTTATATTGCGAAAAACAATGCTGAAGCAATACCGGAAGTAAATGTTGCATTATGACGTGGTAATCACGTGACTTCATATTTTTTAGTTCAGGAGGGTTAATGCTCACATTGTTATGGAAGTTCGAAGAGAATTTGCTCGGCACTTTCAAATTTTTCAAAACGGTGCAAAACCGTATCTTTTCTTCTTTGCTCAAAGTGAAAGTCGCATTTGGTATGGTTACTTTACTTGTTTCAGGATCTTCTATCACCCACAACTTTTGTTTTATACCCATGATTTTCAAATCCTTCCGTGCATTGATCCCATCTTTTGACATGTCTTTATGGTTCATAATTGTGTTGATCAAATGTTTCATGACATTCATCTCCGTATGCATAACATCAATATTATGTCGGGTCAAATTTGTTTTCCAATATGGCAAATCAAAGAACTTTTACCTCCTATACCATGCAGGAACTTCTTCATCGATTGTCTTTTTCCGTTTTCGACCAATTTCCGGTATGTTTTTACCAACTTTCATTTTTATATTCGCTACCTTTTTTTCAACTTGATAACCAGTCAGTGGTTTTGGAGGACGCTTAAGTTCTTGCTCGTTGTTGAAATTTTTCTTATCGTATCGAAACTTGTGTCCAGACGGAAGAAATCTACGATGTCCTATGTAATAAATCTTCTTACTTTCAGGGAGATAAACAGATGTAGTTTCTTCTCCACAAATAGGACATGCAAAGTAGCCGTGAGTTGTACATCCCGATAAAGTCCCAAGAGCGGGATGATCATGGATTGCCCACAACACTCTAGCTCTCATTATGAACTCAGATTTCTTAAATGAATCAAATGTAACGACTCCTTCCCATAACTGCTTTAACTCGTCTATCAAAGGTTCTAAATAAACATCAATATCCTTCCCCTGTTGTTTTGGCCCAGAAATCAACAGTGTTAACATTGAGAACTATCTTTTCATGCACAAAGACGGAGGAAGGTTATATGGTACTACAATTACTGGCCAACAGCTGTAAGGGTTAGTTAAAGAAGCATTCGGACAGAAACCATCTGATGTAGCGCAGCTTTTAAATTCACAAGACTTAGGTCGTCCACGACCTAAGGAGGAAATTATAGGTCGTCCACGACTTAACAGAATGACTTTAGATCGTCCACGATCTAAAGAGAAGAAGGGAGAAGTGAAACAGTTGATTAACGTGTTAATCAGTAAGTTGCCTCATTATAGGTCGCATACGACCTATCAGGAACGACCTAGCAAGGGACAGGAAGAGGACAGTGGAAACAAGTTACGCAGAGAAGCCTTAAGTCGTCCAACGACCTACAACCTAGTTAGGTCGTGTGAAGATGTTGTGTCCTTAGGTCGCGAGGCCTTAGGTCGGTCAAGCTTAGGTCGCAGGATTGAGCTACAACCTATGATAAGTCGTGAAGAGCATTAGGTCGTGAGAAGAATCCCAGAAACTAACTTCTTAGTTCGCTGAAGATTGAAGCCGTGGATTCCTTATGCCGCTTTACTCTATGCCGTTGATTATTGTTAAGTCGTATGTTTTAGGCCGTTCTGTATAAGTCGTGTGAGTTGTATAGGGCGTATAACTGTGTGAACCGTGTATTTGTTAGGTCGCGTACGACCTAAGTTGAGTCGTGTGGTGTTGTTAGGTCGGCAACGACCTAAGTGTTGTCTGTTTGGGCACGTTGAGTTGTAAGCCTATAAATAGGCGGGGTGGGTCATTTGTAATAGTTTAGTTGATTTGAATAAAAACTTTTGTTTTGTTAGCTTTGTGCTTTCACCAAATTGGTAGTTGAGTGTAATCTCCTATCTCCTCTTTCGGCATTCGAGTGCGCTCGAATCAACGATCGTAGAAGCCAATTCACGGTATCAAGTGCGCTTGATCAACGTTTGAAGAATTGCAGATCTTCTTTCACGGTATCGTGCGCGATCAACGTGACGAAGATAGCTAGAATTCGGTATCTTCGGATCAACGAATTTGGGCCATTCAGTATTCTTCATTCCATCGATTGCTACTTTCACAGAATCATCATTTTGTTATTTCCGCTGCTGCATCATTTGGTATCAGAGCTAGACTTAGCCAATCATAGCTAAGTCGAGTCTTGAAGCCAATATTCTATCGAAGAGTTTAAGCCGTACATCATTTGGGGAAGTTAGTGTTCATCGTGTTCATCATAAATCGCAACAAGAGGGAAGATTTTGATCCATATCATTTTAGATCGAAAGAAGAAAGGTGTTTGAATTTTGCGTGGAAGTTTTGCACGCCAAAGTTTGAAGTAGAACCGAGAGTGTGAAGTGCATCATTTGGTATCATTTGATCATTTGTTTGTTCAAGGCCGAAAGTTAAAGTTTTGAAGAATCAACCATGCTGTCGAGAAGAGCTAATCGCCATCAGAATGTTGAAGCTTTGTATAGAAGAGAAGAAGCTGATAAAATGGAGCAAAGAATAAACGAAAACTTTAGTGAGAAGCTTAATGAAGGGATTGGTCGATTAGAGAAGATGATGTTAGAGATGAATCAAAATCGGAGAAGGGTTTCACCTGAATCCAACCATGGGGGAAGCAGAGTTTCACCACATTCCAATCGGGAGAGAAGTGTTGATAATGATCATAGAAGTGTGAGTCGAGATTGTTATAGAAATGATGATGATCAAAGACGTGATAGGAATGTGAATGATCGTGAACGGAGGAATGTAGATAGAAGGGATGTTGGTGGAAGACACGATGGTAGTAGAGATGTTGGTGGTCAGGATCGACATTGATATACGTCAGATTTTGAAGAAGAGTATGATGGTGGTAGTGTTCATGGACGAGGACGAGGACAAGGAAGGAATCAGTCGGAGTATGATCACAAGTGGGAGTCTGGGATGAAAACTGAAATTCCAGAATTCAAAGGTGGTATGCAAGCTGAGGAGTTTTTGGATTAGTTGTCTAATGTGGAGGAGATTTTTGACTTCAAGGAGGTTCCAGAACATCGTAGAGTAAAGTTGGTTGCTACAAGGTTGAGGGGAAGAGCTTTGGCATGGTGGCAGCAAAACAAACTGACACGTGAACGGATGGGAAAGTCAAAGATTGAATCTTAGGAAAAGACGAGGAAATTGTTGAGAGCTACTTTCTTGCCTTATAATTATCAATCGCTTATGTATCAGAGGTTACAGAACTTAAGGCAAGGAACGAAGACTGTTAATGACTATGATGATGAATTTTATCAACTGATTGCAAGGAACGACATCATGGAAACAGAGGAACAATTAACAGCTAGATTTGTTGGAGG
Organism: Allium fistulosum; assembly: GCA_030737815.1. Classification (NCBI taxonomy): domain Eukaryota; kingdom Viridiplantae; phylum Streptophyta; class Magnoliopsida; order Asparagales; family Amaryllidaceae; genus Allium; species Allium fistulosum. The sequence continues at coordinate 96,800,483 of CM060905.1, forward strand.
GTTGCGTATGCAGATTCAAGACATGGTAAATATGTTTGATCCCAGATCTGTGGCGGAAGCACACCAGAAGGCGTTGGCTTGGGAGAAACAAGGGAGACGAGGTGGTGGTGTGTTTACAAATTCCAACAATACAATGAAATGGGCTAATAGTAGTGCGAATTTTTCGAAGGCTGTGGCAAAACCGGTTGTTAATGAAGTTGCTAAGACCAGGATCAATAGTGGTATCAAATGTTTCAATTGTCAGGAGCTTGGTCACAAAAGCAATGAATGTCTAAAGCCAAAGAAGCGAACGATGATTGCTGAGGTTTAAGATGAAGAGGTAGAGGCTGACTGTTCTAATTCACTACATGATGGGGAGGAAGAGAATGTGTCGGGAGATGAAGGGTATTCATTGATGATGAAGAGGTCATGTTTAACACCAAAACAGGAGGAGGAAACTAGCTGGTTGAGGAGTAACATCTTGCAGTCAACATGCACTATCTTGGGAAGGGTTTGCAAGTTTGTCATCGATGCGGGAAGTTGCGACAATATTATCTCTACAGAAGCTGTGAAGAAGTTATCATTGAAGATAGAGAAGCATCCGAAACCTTACAAGTTAGCTTGGTTGAGGAAAGGTGGGGAGGTGAAAGTTGGGCGAAAAGCTTGTGTGAATTTTTCAATTGGGAAGAAATACAAAGATGAAATCTGGTGTGATGTTGTTGACATGGACGTATGTCATCTGTTGTTGGGGAGACCGTGGCAATATGATAGGGCAGTGCAACATGATGGACGTACTAACAGTTACAGTTTCATGTTTGAGGGTACAAAGATTACTTTAATTCCTAAGAAGCGACAACAAGAAGAAAGCAAGTTGGAGGAGATTGAAGAGTTGAAAACTTTGTTATCATTGAAGGAGTTTGTTAAGGAAGTAGAAGAGGAGCCTGAAGTATTCTTGTTGATTGGACGTGAGAGTCATGAAGTGGTTGAGATCCCTGAAGAAGTAAAACCAGTGCTGGGAGAGTTTGACGGTGTATTTCCTGAGGAGCTACCAACGGAGCTACCGCCGTTGAGAGACATTCAACATCAAATTGATCTTGTTCCAGGTGCTGTGTTGCCACATAGACCACACAATAGAATGAGTCCGAAAGAACATGAAGAGTTGCGTAGGCAGGTGGAGGAATTGCTTGAACATGGACGAATACAGGAGAGTTTAAGTCTGTGTGCTGTACCAGCATTACTCGTACCGAAGAAGGATGGTTCATGGAGAATGTGTACGGATAACAGGGCACTGAATAAGATAACTGTCAGATACAGATTTCCGATGCCGAGGCTTGATGATCTGTTAGATCAAATCAGCGGGTCTGTGATCTTTTCGAAGATTGATCTTAAAAGTGGTTATCACCAAATTCAAATTAGGCCGGGAGATGAGTGGAAGACAGCGTTCAAGACGAGGGAAGGATTGTATGAATGGCTGCTCATGCCGTTTGGTCTATCGAATGCACCAAGCACATTTATGAGGGTGATGAATCAGATTTTTAGACCATTCATTGGGAAGTTTGTAGTGGTGTATTTTGATGACATACTGATATATAGTAGAAGCTCGGAAGAATACGTGCAACATCTGAGAGAAGTGTTGATGGTACTGCGACATGAACTATTTTATGCTGCAACGAAGAAATGCGTGTTCATGACGCATAGTGTTTTATTTTTGGGATATGTTATAACAGGAGGAGGTATACAGGTGGTTAGAATAAAGTTGAAGCAATCAGAAATTGGCCACAACCCAGAACGATTACAGAAGTTAGAAGCTTTCATGGTTTGGCGTCATTCTACCGAAGGTTCATTCCACACTTCAGTAGCGTGATGGCACCAGTTACTGATTGTATGAAAGGGAAGCAATTTTTATGGTCGGAGGAAGCAGGATTTGCTTTTGAAAGGATCAAAGAGCTTTTGACGACAGCACCGATTCTAGTGTTGCCGGATTTTCAGTTACTGTTTGAATTACATACTGATGCATCAAAGGTTGGAATTGGAGGGGTGTTGAGTCAGAAAGGTCGTCCTATTGCATATTTCAGTGAGAAGCTATCGAGAGCAAAGATGAGATATAGTACATATGATATGGAATTTTACGCTATCGTGCAAGCTATCAAACATTGGAGACATTATTTGTTTCATAAAGAATTTGTGTTATATACTGATCATGAGGCATTGAAGCATATGCAGGGACAGGACAAGATTGCGGCAAGGCATGCTTCGTGGATTGCATACTTACAACAATTTACATTTGTGGTGAAGCATAAATCAGGAATCACGAATCGAGTGGCAGATGCATTAAGTCGAAGGAATCATCTGTTGACTACAATGAAGGTAGAAGTGACAGGGTTTGAGATGTTGCCAGATTTGTTTGTTGAGGATCCTTACTTTGCAAAGTTTGTTGATGAAGTCAAGGAGGGAGAGACAGATGAGTTTATGATGATAGATGGTTTTCTGTTCAAAGGAAATCGATTGTGCATACCTGATTGTAGTTTGAGAATGAAGATTGTAAAGGAGCTACATGAAGAAGGTCATGTGGGGAGAGACCGTACATTACAGTTGATTTCACAATCTTATTTTTGGCCATCGATGAGAAAAGAGGTTGAGAGATTTGAGGAACGATGTCATATCTGTCAAGTGTCGAAGGGAACCGCTACAAACGCAGGATTATATATGCCGTTACCTGTGCCTACTAAACCGTGGGTGGATGTGAGCATGGATTTTGTTTTGGGTTTGCCTAGAACTCAAAGGGGAAATGATTCTATATTCGTTGTGGTGGACAGGTTTTCTAAAATGGCACATTTCATCGCATGTAAGAAGACAGCGGATGCCGTCCGAGTCGCTCAGTTATTCTTTAAGGAGGTGTATCGATTGCATGGGCTACCTGAATCGATTGTTTTAGACAGGGATACTAGATTTCTAAGTCATTTCTGGCTAAGTTTGTGGAAGATGGTGGGAACGAAATTGAACTTTAGTAGCGCTTATCATCCGCAGACAGATGGACAGACCGAGGTTGTGAACATATCATTGGGGAATTTGTTGAGATGTCTTGTGCAAGACAATCTGAAGAGTTGGGATATGAAGCTATGTTAAGCAGAATTTGCTTATAACCATGTAGTGAACCGGAGTACTGGATTCAGCCCATTTCAGGTTGTGTATTCTAGTTTGCCAAAGGGACCAGTGGATTTAACGATAATACCACAACCAAATGGGACAGTCAAGCGAGCTGCTGATTTTGTTGAAGGATTGACAGAGTGTCATAGAATCGTTCAAGAACGATTGGAAAAGGCGAATGAGAAGTACAAACGATCTGCAGATCTGAAGCGGAGGAGTGTTGAATTTAATGAAGGAGATTTGGTTTATATAGTGTTAACAAAGGATCGTTTTCCAGTGGGAACATACAATAAATTGAAAGCGCGGAAGATTGGTCCAGTAAAATTTTGGAAGAAAATCAATGAGAACGCGTATCAATTGGAATTGCCGGATAATGTTCATACTTATGATGTGTTTAACGTCAAATACTTAGTTCCGTACCATGGGGATGAGTGTGTTGCGAAGGAGGAAGCAAATTCGTGGACGAATTTTTCTCAACCCGGGGAGGATGATGCAGCGCAGCTTTTAAATTCACAAGACTTAGGTCGTCCACGACCTAAGGAGGAAATTATAGGTCGTCCACGACATAATGGAATGACTTTAGATCGTCCACGATCTAAAGAGAAGAAGGGAGAAGTGAAACAGTTGATTAACGTGTTAATCAGTAAGTTGCCTCATTATAGGTCGCCTACGACCTATCAGGAACGACCTAGCAAGGGACAGGAAGAGGACAGTGGAAACAAGTTACGCAGAGAAGCCTTAAGTCGTCCAACGACCTACGACCTAGTTAGGTCGCGTGAAGATGTTGTGTCCTTAGGTCGCGAGGCCTTAGGTCGGTCAAGCTTAGGTCGCAGGATTGAGCTACAACCTATGATAAGTCGTGAAGAGCATTAGGTCGTGAGAAGAATCCCAGAAACTAACTTCTTAGGTCGTTGAAGATTGAAGCTGTGGATTCCTTATGCCGCTTTACTCTATGTCGTTGATTATTGTTAAGTCGTATGTTTTAGGTCGTTCTGTATAAGTCGTGTGAGTTGTATAGGGCGTATAACTGTGTGAACCGTGTATCTGTTAGGTCGCGTACGACCTAAGTTGAGTCGTGTGGTGTTGTTAGGTCGGCAACGACCTAAGTGTTGTCTGTTTGGGCACGTTGAGTTGTAAGCCTATAAATAGGCGGGGTGGGTCATTTGTAATAGTTTAGTTGATTTGAATAAAAACTTTTGTTTTGTTAGCTTTGTGCTTTCACCAAATTGGTAGTTGAGTGTAATCTCCTATCTCCTCTTTCGGCATTCGAGTGCGCTCGAATCAACGATCGTAGAAGCCAATTCACGGTATCAAGTGCGCTTGATCAACGTCTGAAGAATTGCAGATCTTCTTTCACGGTATCGTGCGCGATCAACATGACGAAGATAGCTAAAATTCGGTATCTTCGGATCAACGAATTTGGGCCATTCAGTATTCTTCATTCCATCGATTGCTACTTTCACAGAATCATCATTTTGTTATTTCCGCTGCTGCATCACCATCTGTTGCTATTCCAAGCGTGATATTTCGTGGTTCAGCAGCAAACGAAGAATCAAAAGAATTTGTAGTTTTCCGTTGAGAAGTATCACGCGGATGACGCATTACGGTTGTACCGGACTTGGCATGACCATGCCAGGTCATCGCTTCTGCTATCCATGGTACAGTATACAGTCTTCTCAATCTAGAAATTAAAGGAAAATGTCTTAAGGTCTTTTGAGGTACCGTGGTAGCTTTTCTCTCTTCGTCGAATGATGTCTTATATCTTGGTGCGTTGCAATTTGTACATGAAACTTTGTTCGCATTATCTTTCCAGTACAAGATGCAGTCATTAATGCATGCATCATAAGTTATGTAATTCATCCCAAATTGCTTAATGATCTTCTTCACATCGGAGTACTTTGATGGTAGCGTGTTACCTTCAGGGAGTAACTCCTTTATGAATTCGAGTAGTGCAGTCACACCATTGTCTGAAAAGCCGTATTGGGTCTTCAAGCTATTCAGTTTCACAATGGCATACAACTTTGTAATCTCTTTTGGACAAGAAGGATACAATGGCTCTGTTGCAGTTGCACTATCAAAAAATGATTTATCCGTAAACTGCTCACCAATATTAGCATTATCATGCAACTGACTTGTAGGTTGAAAATGATGGAATCTATCTGCATCATTGATCAAATCCTCCATCCTAATATGTTCGGACTCATCAGTATTTGTGGCATGACTAACCGGTTGTTGTTTTGGCTTCTTCGGTATTCTTTCCCCATGAAAACACCACATGGTATATGATTGAACAGTACCATATCTAAGCAAATGAAAATGAATGTCATTTAATTTGAATGTATCTTCATTTTTGCACCGCGTGCAAGGGCACGAATACTTTTCCTTATTGCCACCGTTTTCAGCAACAAATTTAACGAAATTTCTCACACCTTCCACATATTCTGTATTTCTTCGATTAGATTGATTCATCCATTGTTTGTCTATACTAAAAGACATACTGAAAGAAAATAACAAGAGCTAATAAGAAATCATGGGTAACAATATCTTATGGCTTTCCACCAAGTTCAACTCTGATATTAACTAAACAGATGTATATTCTTCTGATTTCACTTGAAATTTAACATTAGCATCAAACTGTTTCCAAAAAATTTGTCATTACAACGACACCATTTTGTAGCACCAGAGTAATGTCTATGCATTACCCCTCTTCTGATACTTGGCTTGCGCCATTAACAACAATTTTATCCACTTACTAAATATGGTCTCATATTTAGTAAAACAAAATTCATTGCATCAACTTATACCCTAGCAGTCACTATAAGCAGCTATGTCTAACTAGCATGCAGTACAGTACAACATTTAGGCTTTAGTAAATATGAGAATGCACACTACAACACTACTTCTCTTCCATGTTGCAATGTTTGGCTGATGATACACCACACGTACGGGGACATGTTAGATTATCTCACATTGTACAATTTGTAAAACAAATCATATATAAATGTAAAAAGATCATCCTTTGCATAACCAATTGTTTCTTGGTTCTCTAACACTGTACACTTAAAACATAAAATATGTATTCTGATGGTTCAGATTAGAAGGTGCATCTCTACTTTGGCAAACTGTTAAAGAGTAGTAGATATTGACTATAATCAATCCCCAAAAACTTAATGAAACATCAATCCTAAAAGATGAAGATAATGATGGAACTCAAATGACAACTTATATGGTAACACTAAACAAACCCATAAGCAAGCATTATAGGGAATAAACTGTTCCTTAACTTGTGTTGCATCCCTTTCTTTATTATTCTAAATTACAAATATAAGCATGTAATCTTTTCCTATTATTCAACCATAGAAACGAATGGATTCACCGTGTACGGACAGCCAGTCGTCGATAATACATATAAAGCACTGAGTAGAAACACACATGCTTGTTTTCCAAATAATTTACTGATTTCTATTAATCATGTGTGGATTACAGATTAATTTGTTATCATTGCATTTGACAATCTTTTAACCAAGTTGTGATAAGTCAATTTTCAAGGTGACTGTAACATTCGTCCTAAATCTCTTTTCAGCGACATGGAACAAGCAAAAGGTGGAAAATTTTTGGCCGAGAAGAATCAGAAAATCCTTGGTACATAGTTAAAAGTTTATCTTATCACCATGAAGATATTCACGTTAAATTTGAACCAGGTTCTTCAAGACTTAGCCGAGCAACGTATGAAGTTAAAGGTTCTTTTAATTCTACACATAAATACTATGATATAACAATGCACCGCAAATACATGTACACAGAGTTTCCATTTCAATTGACAACAAGTATTATTACAAAACAAAGCTTACCAGGCAGTTATGCGCTCTCTTCAATTATGCCAATGAAACTCGAGGAACCAAATATCAAAGATACACAGATCTGAGATAATTAAGATTTCAAATTAGATTTTATAATACAAGTATGAAACAAAATCAAATTTAAAATAGAAATCAAATAATTAAAAATGAGTACCCAACCTGGAGTAGGTATTCGATAAATTCACGTTGTATTACTTCTCCGAACACAGATCTGAGAGGGCCACTGATTGGCGTTGAATGAAGGAAGAACTGGTGCGGCTGGAAGGAAGATGAGTTCGCAGCTGGACACGATTAGGTGGAAAGATGGGTTCGCGGTTGGATGGAAGATGATTTCACGATTAGATGGAAAGATGAGCGGGTTGAAGCAAATCCTATTGGTGGAATTGGGGTTTTTTTTATTTAGGTTTTCTTTTCGTTGAAAGAGGACGAAATGAATATCAAAGGAAAGGAGGGAAGGAAAAGTGACGGGCCAATTCTTTTTGGCTCCCAGCGAATATTTGGCACAAAATTAGCGCCATTATATGCCACAACATTTACGACGGTTACAAACTGTTGCTAATTAGCCACGGTTGAAAACCATTGCTAGTTGGAACGAAGCGCGCCAAAAATTATGGCGCGAAAGGATGAAATTCACCGCCATCATTTGTCTCCAAAGAAGCTACGGTTAATAACCGTTCCCAATTAGCAACGATAAAAAACCGTTGCTAATTGAACCAAGACGGTGATTAACCGTTTCTAAATGGCAACGGTTAATAACCGTTGCCAAATGCGCGGATGGTTAGTTGCAAATCTCAGTATTTGGTGTAGTGATTATTAAACTTGTTCTATAATCTACATTTTAAATGTAGAAATTATTAAAAAATAAAAATGCTCGGTTCCGACGGTCCGACCGGTTCAACCTTCGAAATCTTGAACCTTGGAGCGTCACAGTCCAACTTGCGGTCTGGTTGTTAAAACGTTGGTCTAAACAAAAGGCAGAAGGCCAATGATTTAAAAGAATAAAAGTAGAAGTTGATGTTTTAAGCTAATATAAACACATAAGCTAAGATACGACTAAGTTTATATCTATACTATATTATTATTAGTGAGTTAGATTTCAAGCTCACACAGGCCCCCTTGAAATTTGGCAATTGAACAGTCTCTGAATCTATATGTATTTTTATCTTCCCTTTTCGTACGTATTTTTATCTTCCTTTTTTGGTTCACCAAAACCTTACGTTCTCTCCAGCCCTGCACTCCTCCTCCCAATTTCCTCCACCTGAAATCGATCAAATCCCTTCCGCTTCTCTCCTCTTCCCCCTTTTCCTTCCATCTTTCTCATTTTCCTCCAGAAGCCCTTGCCTTCTGTACGCCTCTTCTTCGATTGAGTTCCATTTGAAGAACGTAGAAGCCAATTCGAGTATTTCTGAACTGAACGCCTCTTACATTTGTATCCTTCGTTCTACGCTTTTCCATCTCTGCTCTCTCCACCCTACACCTTACCCTAGATCCTACAATTTCTTTCTCCTCCCGTCTGCATACTCCTAAATGAAGACTGCTTCTTTTCCTTTTTTCACTTTGCAATTTTATTTTCATCCAGTTTTTCGTTTCCTTTCCCTTACTTATGTCAAATTATAGAATCAAATTTTATGATATCTGTGGAGAATCTTCATTATCCTCACATTGATTGCTGTACAATTTTTCTCCATTAAAAATCCACTTGCGGCCTAGGTTAGTCCAGTATGTACCGGAATTTATGCATGTGGTTAATTCACCTACTATATAAAAATTTTAAATAGATCGTTGATGTTGTTAAATTTGATGGAAGCCTGAAATAACCAATCATTCAAGGTAATTATTTTATTTGGCGTCTCAGATTTTTAATTATTGGAATTGGCTTTCGGTCTACAATTTTTTCTCTATTTTACGGATCCCTATCCAAATTTAGTTTGTTAATCTTCAATGGAGAGGAACTCTTCAAATTTATTATAATGATGCACCATTATTGTCAAGCATAATGAATGCACTCTTATTAAACCAAGTTTCAAGTGAATGCGATACTTTTTATTGGATCTTTGATTTCTTTGTTTACTGGTTTGTCAGTATGGTTAGTGGATAGTTCACTAACACAATAGCAATTGAAACTGGAACATGTTGAAGAGCAAGAAATGAAGCTATATCTGAAGCTCAACCTTAGAATGAGGACCTTCTGTCAACTATTAAGGTTTGGCCATTCTAATTGCAGTTTGTTCTTATCCAATAACTTATATTTGATGGTTTCTTTTGTTTTCTTTGGCATACTACGTACACAAAAAAGTGAATTCAGTATAACTCCAGGGACCACTAACATATCCCCTAAAGGTGCAAAGACAAATGATGAATATGGCAAAGCAAGAAAATAATAAACCACATGATAAAGCTTACAAGCGGATGCATTAGTATTGTTAGTTTGGGATGAATTTTTTGCATGACTTTCTTTTATAGTTACAGGTATGTTTTTTTCTTACTTTTCCTACATTGAATGTTGTATTTTTGTGATATATATAATTGATAATTTATTGGTGATTTAACTATTGAGTTACTACAATAGATCCAAGGTCCATGTAAGCAATGATATTATATTCATTTTGTTTCTAAATTTAAATTTAAGATTAAAAAAGTTGTTCCATTTTTAAACAATTTATCAAGTTTTGTTGTATTTGGGTTATAGTGTACGCGTGAAATATGCTACTTGAATGCAACTGTTTTAAGTAAGAAGATTAGAAACTATGAATAATATGTTAATGTTTTGTTCCAATTATATATATATATATATATATATATTCAAATGTAGTGGTTACCTTAACCTTGCTTTACTTCAAATTTTATTCCACATTTTCTTTGAAGATAATTTCTTTTTCTTCATTCCGTAATCTATTTAAATTTGGTAAATGAGAATTCATTGTTATTTTGTTTGCATATTAATTAAGCATTTTCTCATCTGTAGACAGCTTCAGGTAAGTTAATTGGTTTGGGTTATCGATTATATGTAATTTATATGTTTCTTAATACATTATTTCATCATTTGTAATCTCATAAAAACTCTTAAGTTGCTAATTGAACATTCTATTGGAGTTTTGTCTCATTCATTGATTACATTAAACTACTTGCTAATTGATAATTTGCAAGAGAATATTTTGAGAATGCTGATTAAACTACCAAAAGTTTTGTTTTTTTGCAAAAATTTAATTTATGTATGAAAAACGTGAATTAGTTAAGGAGATGTATACTTGCATATCACATCAACTCTTTTGAACAAGGTAAAATTTTGAGCTTTAGCAAAGAAATTGTTATAATTTATTTATTATTATGATAATTTATTAGACTTTTTTCCTTTTATATTTTATTGCTTACATGTATTTATGTATGATATCTTGGAAACAAAATAAACTGATAAGGCTGTTTTCCAAAAGAATTCACGTATGCATGCTGTTCTGTTATAAGTTTTTATCTTTCCTGTTCTGATTCCAAGAAAGTTTCCTCTTGCACCACCATTAAATGTATACTAGAATAGTTTAGGAAGTATGTTTTTGGGTGGTGATAGAGTATTTATTTTTAAGATTTAAAACCGAATAAGTTAAGGAATCAATATTTTTATATATTGGAAACTAAATAGGAAGACAAAGTTTTCAAAAATGTGGACAAGGAGCATGTCACATCAGCTCTTTTGAATAACGTAAAATTTTAAGATTTAGCATAAAGATGCTATAATTTATTATTATGATGATATATATTATATTATTAGTGAGTTGCATTTCAAAAGCGCAGGAGTCCCCTTGCAATTTTGAGAAACCAACAGTCGCATTTTATACTTCCTCCTCTTTTTCTACCGCTCTCCGCTTCATCTTTTTGTCTAAACTAAAAATTAAAAATGCTAGGTTTTCAACTGATTCTTCTACCCAGTTTCTTCTAATATGGTTACACCTGACTATAATCCTAGGAGACTATTGGCATCAGTATAGCGTGGATCTGCCTTCGTAGTGCTACTGGCCACAACATATAGTGCAGCTACCGACATCGGGTACAGCGGCTACTATCAGCACGAGTACAGTGTGGATCTTCCTTCGATCTACTTTTGACACTGATTTCAGTTTGATTTTTGTTCATTTTTTTCAAGTTTTAATTCAAATTTTGATGAAGTCTTATTTGGATTCTTTTATATCTAGGTTTTGATTTGGATACAAATGATGCATTTGTCCTTGGCAGCTTGATTTACTTCTGCAATTTTTGATGGTAATTCCTATAATTTTCTACAAGTTATTTTATTGATAATTTTAGTTTATTTATCGCTTTCTGCTAGCAAAAAATGTTTAATCTCTTTTTTAGTTTAGTTTGGGGTTTTCAGTTTCAAACTTAAGATTCCCATAATTTGGTTTCTTTGCAGCCGTAAGTTGGCACTAATTGAGTGGAACATGAATTGTTACATGATATACTAATTACCGATTCAAGTTTTAAGTCTGCTCATATGAAACAGATGAGTCAGTCACCTAAAGTTATATTTCCAACATGGTAGGAATTTTTTTACAGGTTATACTCCAAATTTAGCACCACTGGTAAATTTGATGATAGTGAAAAAAGACATGACGATTATACAAAGTTTTCCTCTTTGCTCCATTTAGCATTCAATATAATGAAAATTATTACCCATGGTTTTTCCAAGTTGTGGGGTTAGGAGTAAAATTGTTAATTTTCTATCATAGATGCAAATGGTTGACTTCGACTGAATTTTATTCGATCTCGATGTTGAAAAAAGTTTATTTTATATTTTTCCTTTTTTCCAATGACTTCATTGCTTTGTTTGTTTTGGTAGTTTAATGGATTGAATGTTAACGATATTTAGCTAATAAGGAAAAATTGAGTAGACAATCAATCTAGCAGTGTCAGATTTTGGGATACGTGAAACAACGTCCGTTTTCTTTCTAAAGATTTTAACACTTTCAATTAATTTCAGTATTACAATAGGATGATGGGTTTGAACACCACTATTTCGATGCTATTTCTTAAATTACTTCTAAAAGATAATAAGGAAACCAAATTTTTGTACGTTTTCCTTTTGGAATTTGATATCCACATATAATTTGTTTTATAGGAGATGTTTAAATTTATCTTTTTGGATCCAATTGAAAGCTTAGTGGATAGCATGTTTTTTTTGAAAAATATATACCATTTTTGAATCATGATGAGTCAAAGCCATTATTCAAATCATTTATTTCCTTTAAAAGCAAACGTGTAGATACGAAGATTCATGAAAAAACTACTTCGTGAACTTTATATACTTCATATTCACTTGATGGAATGGAATTTAAATTATCACTGATAATTGCAACTTGCAGCTTTTGTACAAAATTACAAGGAATCTACAATGGATCGACATTACTAATTATATAGTCATTATCAAGGTACTTAACTTTTTCGAGCTGGTAGTCATTTTCTGTTGTGTTTTCAATAATCAAAGAAATTATAACAAATCATACTTAATTAATGAACATAATACATGTAATAATTGTTTTGCCAACTAAATTACGATGAAAATATATATTGTTACAACCGAGGCATTGGCCTTTTTCGATTCATATTAATGTGAGCGCGCTGTTAAAATAAGTAAAGCGATCTAATTTTTGCAAACCCTACTAAAAAATTTATTAACTATTTATTTTGTTGGAGTGTTTTAGAGTATGATTTTGGTTTTTTTTGTTATTGCTCTTAGTTTTATGAAAATAGTTGGTTACTATTTATAAGACCACTGAATTGATCATAGGAAAGCAGAATCACAGCAGTCTAGCTAGATGATTTGCCTAATGTCATTATTGTTTGTTTTTTTCATTTTAGATTCTCTACATTATATGTACGCTGTATTTTTTACATCAAGGGATAATGGAGAGCCAGTTATAAAATCTAGAAGTTATATTATTTCAATATATATTTTGCTGGCTGTGACATATACTGATTCTCTAGAACTTAGGAAGTGTACTGTTTACATGTTTTCTCCTTTTTGTTATGGTCACTTAGAACTTAGGTAATTATTTCTCTATTTTTTAATTATAAATTAAACATTAATTACCTGTATTTCTTTTTACAATTTAGTAAGTACATTACTCCATACGAAAGTTTCAAATGTTTTTCCTTTGTTTTTACTTTGTCCATTTGCTTAAGATTTTAGTTTCAATTTTACAATCAATGGGTTGACTTTTCATGATGTTGTGATATGTACAGTATAGAACAAAACAAATTTAGACCTTATCGATCAATTCAGTTCTAACCAAAACACAACTTTTCTAACAAGAGATTCGATCAATTTTTTATCTCAATTTGTTTTCTTTCCTTTGTCTAGACAACTATTGGCATTGAGCTTATTACATTGGATTTTTTTGTGCCATTTCTGTCAGTATGTAGTTACCCATTTTTTCACGATATGTAGAGTATTATGGTGTTTTATACATTGGAAACCCAAAGATATACCAACCGATAAGTTATACACATGATTCATGTTGCTAATGCTGCTCCGTAAAATTTTAATCTTTGTATTCTATAAAAATTATGGTGGTAATGTACAATATTTAATGTCATATGTTCATATGGTATAGGTCCACTCTAGGCATCATCAATTTGTTAATCATGTACTTTATGCATGGCGATTAAATAGGTTCATATTTCTTCCTGTAATTTATGTGTTTTACATTCCATCATTATAAATTGCTCAACAATGAAAACCTGATTTTTTCAGAAAAAAGTGTTCAAAGAGGTTGGTTGGCCTAAGCATTTGTCTTTTGCATAAAATATTTACAATTGTACCACATTACTTTTGCAGTAAAGTAATAGTAAAAGATTTATATATTCTTTTATAATCATGGTATAACCAAAATATAAGTGTACAAATTGGAAACAAATGTTTGGTCGAGTTGTTTCAATGTAGAAAAGGAATATATTGATGCTAAAATAATCTTATAGTTCGACATAAATGTGCGGTTTATATCACTTTAATTATATCATTTTTTTTTATTGTTTGTTCCTATGTTGCTACGTGATTAAAATTGTGTTTGAATATACAACCTGTCAGAGTATAATATGTTACAGCTACGTTTATTTCCGTCTGTCGTAGCAGAAGATGTAATATGGCCTTTTACTATGAAGGTTCACTGTTTAATTATATTTTTGCAGTACATGGAAAAGTACTCAAACATTTTAGGAATATTTTTCTTTCAATTCTTTTTGAATTTATTTTAAACATATAGCGTAACCTGCAAAGGCCTATTGAATTTATTATAATTTGTGAGTATATTCTCTTTGTTTATCACAGGTGATGTAATGGTATTTATCATGAAGTGGCTCTCAAACTCTATATGATAGCCGCCACAAGGAATGTGGGTTGCTTGCTCTGCTTCTTCTCTCTTTTCTCTAGCTCTGCCTTTTCCTATAAGGTATTTATCATGTTGTTTCAATTGAGGTTATCCTTTCCCATAAAATTATTATACTTGTAAATAGCAATAGTCTTAAGGAGCTCCCCAGAGACATGACATCAAATTTCATTATCATCTACCCAATGAAATAATTGTGATTTGAAAATTTACATACTCTCCAAAAAAAATTGATGTGTTAAATTAACTAATTAATCTAATATTTGATAACATTTTTATTTACCTTAGTGCCAAGTGTACCATCAATCTTAAATTAATAGTAGCAATATATCTTATTTAAGAAATTAACTTAAAATTTTATTCTTTCTTAAAATGGAGATAAGGTACATGCATCCGTTTACAGAGTGGTGGTAGCAATTAATTATCTTGAATCTTGGTTTATTCATATAAACATGTAAAATTGAATTTTTTTTCTAATTTAATGTTCTATTTTGAATTGTGGTGAAAAAAAACTGCCCTTTTTGACATGTCCAAAAATTCACTGGACATGATGTAGACTGGATCATTTTCTTTCGTATGTTCCCAACTTAACTTCTATGGTACAAAAGAAAAAATTAGATAATTTACTATTTTTGTATACGAAATTTTTTATAATAAAAAAATAATATAAAAGAGTTGATTATTCTTTTTTTTTGAAACATGAGTATAAATAAACCGCCTTTCATAATATACAAAGGAGTGTAAATGAAGATGAGGAAAACTTCACATAACCAACTTGAATTGGACAGCACCAATAAGAATATGACTTTTAATGCAATAATACCTATAATTATAATGGGTGCATTTTTTTAACATAATACTTTCCTTCACATTTTTTTTGCTCACGCGTGCCTTCCGTATTGGCCTTTGTGGAAGTAGTACCTTAAGTTGTGTTCTAATGCGTAAAATTGATTACTGTTTTTATGCACACTAATTTGGAGGTAACTACTGTAAGTTTAATTTGTTGCTAAATCAACCTTTACTAAAAATAGTAAATTTTGGTAGGAAAATGTAAACTAATAGTTTACACTCTCCAACAATTAATTCCTCACCTGATAATTTTTTTCAAAGGCTAAACTAGCTATGATGGCCAGCATATACTTAAATTACAAAATATTAACAATTACATAGATAACTGTTAGGCTGATGGTCGTTATTAAATATTGACTATATTATTTTAAAGGTGCAACAATAGTTAATGATGAACTAAATTTGCGAACATATAATAATAATAATAAATTTAGTTATTATGATCAGACATCTGACAGTTTTTCATGCTCATTTTTACTTCGGGGTTCTTGGTAATCTTATTATCTTCTTGAGTATTTTTATTTTTATTTTTAGTTGAGTGTTCTCCTTTTTTGGACCTGTAAATTTTAATAAAAGGTTTTAGAGGTTGAGTATGATTAAGTCATCAAGTGCGTTCTTTGTTTCTACTTAAAAATCCCCTTGATTTTACCTAGGCATACTTTTCTTGCGCATGAGGAATTCTATGTTTCTTTTTTATTTAAGTTACAAAATTATTTGTATAGTGTTAATTGTAGGCTTTAACCCCAATGGACATTAACTATAGGAAATTTTGGCTCCTATTTTTGGAGCTTGCTGGCTTATATGTATAAAGATTATTCTTCAAATAATAGTAGTTTGTTTATTTAGTTTGCTAGAGGAAAAACAATTATCCATTGAAATTTTTAGTGGTCTTATTATATAAAAATGGCATGTTACTAAACTACTATTTTATAGGCTTCTAATTTCTCATGAATTTTGTTAAGAAATTCTATCGATTTGAAAATGTTTTTATTTCAACCGACATAATTCAAGTCCACTTCCACTATTTTCGTATATAGTTAATTCTACTTCATCTACCTATTCAATTCATTGTTTTCTCTATCTCATCAGTGGTAAATACCCATAACATATGTAGAAAAACTTTAATTTCATAAAAACCTATTGACCAGAATTCAGCCGATATTTTACTATTTCCACCGCCGATTCCTTTCATCAAAGTCTACATAGTTGAGGTTCCTTCTCACTCTTTAACATCTTTAAAAAAAGCATATGATTGTATGGTTTTGGATTTAGTTTTTTGCTTACTCCAAATGAACCTAAGCTTTGTCTACATGGGTAAGCTAATATTTAATCTCTTTCACCTAATATTTAAATGTTTTTATAGATTATTAAATTCGCCCGATGAATTTATTTATTTATCTTTTTGTTAATATATTTTTCATTCAGATCTGTCATATACAACATATTATTGTATCAAATTAAATTAGTTAGACGTGTTCCTGTTTTCTGTGATGAAGTGGCATACAAACACTTTTGTCGTGACCATTAAAATTATCTCTCATACTTTGACCCATAATAGTAAGCATGTCAATAGATCTAACCCTTCCCATAATCATCTTCAGTTATGTTCAAATGGATTTTATGTGACGAAGCGTTATGTGGCAAACAAATAATTTATATGTTGCTATATTTCTGCAATGTGCATATAAAGAATTGCTATATATGAATATTTTATATGATTGAGCTCCGTTTGAAACTATTGCAATAAATTTGTTTAGAAGATTTTAATTTTTGTAAGTTGTTTCAATATGATTGCATGGTTATATTATTAGTAATCCTCTATTCATTAACAATATTTTCAAGAAAACCAAATAAAGGTAAATAAAAATCTAACCACCACATCGTCCTTTACGTGGATTATGGGGCTATGGTCCCAACTGTGGGAGGAAGCAAAACATCCTTGCCCGATTAATCAGCAATGGATGAGAACAATAAGACCGTAATCCTTACTACAGTGACGGTCAAAACCTACCTTAGTAAATTCTCCAACAATATGCCACTTACTACATCTATTTCACATTACAACGATCTCCTTTTGATGATATCTGTATTTTATTATATGTAATCAAAACCTCGGGTCAACGATAGAAACCCGAGTGTACACTAATCTTGATATTAGTGAGGGTACTGAGCTGCTGAGGAGGTGAGTTTTAATGCATTCAACCCTTTTACAATCAATATTTGGCCAACAAATTTGACATGGTTTATACTATTGCTATACCACAGCTTCCGAAAGAAGAAACTTTCGGCAACCAACAATCAGGAGAGCCGACCGAAAGAAACATGTTGATGTAATCAATGGGAAAAGCCTATCAGAAATAATCGCCTCAGATCTAAAAAACAAATCCAAGGTAACCACATATATGTTGTTGAAAATTACCTGATAAACCTCTGGATATTTGATCCATTAATATTAGAGATATAAAAATGCTTGGTATCTCCTTCTTATTCTTCTGCAGAAAATAAAAATGTCAATTATTATTGCTATAACTGCTTATTAATTAAATTTAATATGAAACTCTTAAGTCAACATTTTATTTCTACCTCACGCTGTAGGAGTAGCAATTAAAGACACTTTTCTTTCTTAGTTTACTTCAACAGAAAGTTTGTCCCTTATAACCATATAATAATTGCAAAAAATGTAATTTGTATTTCCATTATTCGTCTTAAAAAGCCTTTTGCTCAAAAAAATGCACATACCTTCAAACTGTATTTTTTTACATACTAAAAATGAGTATTTTACTTACAAATTCATGGACAATAGTTTTTGATATGATTCTCACTTTGCATTATTATTTTTATCCACTCTGAAAAAAGCTTTGAATCTGGTAATTTTCTCATTCAAAATCATTCCATTGAAAGATGCAACTGCCAAATACTGTTGCTCTAATTGCTTAAATTTTTTACATAGTTTCGTACATATATTTGTACAATGTTCTCAGTGCAAATATAAATATATGTTAATTTCATTAAATTTATACAAGACATAAATTGCCATTATAAACATTTTGTTACATACTATATACAACAAATGTACATTTGCATTATCTTGGACATCTAATAGATAGTTTAGTGAGCAAATTTTTTGATGAAATACTGCAAAAAGAAAATCAATTTTTCATTTATTTTTGTACATGTTAAGGTTAGACTTCTTATATTCACAGCATACCAATATGAAATTAGGATGTTGGATTTTCTCTTATTAATTATTTTATTTTATTAAAAAGTCTATTTTTTTCCTTACTGCAATAACTGTAATGACAATCATGCCAGAAGTTGTCCATATGAACTATTTCTTTCACAATATAAACAACTAATTTAAATCTATAAATTTACAAGTCTACATTCACCTATTTTGCATAATTTTAGCATCGTCTATTTTCATGAACGAATGATATTTGTCATTACCTTTTTTAATCTAATTCATATGGACTATTTAAACATAATTAACAGCATATTTTTGGCCTTAATTGTTTATCAAGAACAATAAACCATTTTTGTAAAGAACAATAACTGATAGATTAAAATGCTTTGTTTACAAAATTTCAAACATTGTCATATTTTATCTAATTCTGATTTCTAATTCATATTACTTTATTTTCATAGAATATAATGCAAGGTTTTAATCATTAAATTTTCCCAAAACTTTATTTTTTTTAACTACAAATAATTTTAAGCCTTTGTGCAACTAAAAATTTTGATTCATTAAATAAATGACACAATTAAAGGATTAATGAGGGTAAATCTATATAGGATTCATTAAATAATTGCAAAATTGTAAAACTTTTTTCCTTTAATTTCCTCCCAACATATGCAAACTATTTCTTAATATTTATGCAGTTTAATGTACAACTCTAATCCTGTCAACTACTGTCCCCCTTGAGGCCATTACTAATAGGTAAAATTTGTATTCTACGGTAATTAAATGTATAAAATACATATATAATTTAATTTGTCAATAGCTTTAGAGTAATTTTATTTAGGCCATTATTTTAATTTATTCATATAAGCACATTTAGAATTGACTTAGCAAATTGACTTATCAAACAATGCATCTCTAATAAACTACTTATGTGACTACCATATGCGTATGCCTTTTTCTTGCCTTATTAAACATCTTTTCACATGTACACTACAAGGATTACTGTTTATTCCAACGGAGGGGGGCAACGGCCGCCAACGGCATTGACCAACGACTTCCAACGGCAAGTATTTTCCGGATTATTACCAAGAGGTAAAAAAGATAGCCGTTGGACGCCGTTGGAAATTGCCGTTTGCGGCCGTTGGTAGCCGTTGGAAACCCGAACCAAAATTCACAGCAGCAGCTTCTTCTCCCCCATTTCGATTTTTACCTAAATCTAACCCAAAACCCTCCATCCTCCTCCCCACTTCGCCACCCACTTCCATTCCAACCTCCAACTTCACTCGGTAGCATCTAGAAGCCCTCTCTAACCCCTAATCCTCTCCAATCAAGGTATAAACCCTAATCCTCTTTTTTATTCAATTAGGTAATTTAGTGTTAGATTTGCAATTTATATGTTTGTATTGACTATTGTATGTGTAGTTTAGTTTATTGATGCTTAATTTTTATTATTAACCTATGTATTGTAAGTTAATTGTATATTATAGTATATTGTATGTATGATATATAGTGTATTGTGTGTATAGCGTAGTGTAGAATGCTGCTTGTATGAAAATATAGTGCAATAAGTTGAATGATGACATTAGATTAGAAAATATCGAAAATGATATTTAATTTTATAACATACGGTTACTTTGATTTTTTTTAATAAGTAATATAGTGTATTAATTTTATAATGTACGGTTAAAAAATATCGAAAATGACAGTAAGTATAGTATCGAACGTCAATTTTTTTTATAAATATAATATGTTACAGAATATGTAATATATTCGAAAACCCTTAGAATGTTTTTCGGCCCCGTCTGATAAGTATTGTATATGATCGTTATGTGGATATTCGTTTTTTTAACAGAACGGACATCTGTATTCATCTTATACAGTATTTGTTGGATTTGTCCCTGTATTGGACAAGTTACGAATACAATAACGTAATTAAATCGCGTAAATTATTTCATTTTAAATGGTTCACAAAATTTCGACAGCGCTTCGTTTATGTTCCCTGTGTACACGCAAATGTGTACTATTCAGGGAACTAAAGCGAAGCGCTGCCGAAATTTTGTTGAATCATTTAAATTGAAATAATTTACGCGATTTAATTACGTTATTGTATTTGTAATGGGAGGTAGGACGACCCATCACCATAGAGTCAATGATCAGTTATTATAAAATTCACCTGTAAACTGTTTTAATAATATGTCAATGCAAATTAATATCGTACTTTTTAACTATATACGTAGGTTAATGGACAATTATTTTACTGATCGGAGCTGGATGTACAAAAAACGAAGAGTTGAAAGTGGAACGTCAATTAGTGAACATTTTAATAATGGTGTTCGCGTATTTATTGATTTTGCTTCAAGTAATAACGGAAACGACAAAGAAATCCGTTGTCATGTACTAAATGCAAATTGTTAAAGCATTTGGTACCAGAAATGGTAAGAGTTCATTTGCGTCAGTACGGTTTCGTGTCGAACTATTTGGTTTGGGATCGTCATGGAGAACCGTTAGCATCTAATCTTGTTGAAGCTGAGGTGGTATTGAGTAATGAAATTGATACGACAAATCTCGTAGAACATATGGTTGAAGATGCTGCACGTTCAATGTTCCCTGTTTCTCAATTAACCGATGACGATGGTAATACTGAAGACGAACCAAATATTGGTGCAAAAAAATATATATGATTTATTAGAAGCGGCGAAGAAACCCATTTGGGAAGGTTGCACAAGCGGAACCCAATTGTCAGTGACTGCTGAGTACATTGCGATGAAATTTAAATACAACCTCACAGAATCTGGATTTACAGCTGTTGTACAAGCTGCGAAACGGTATATGCCTCCCAATAATTTAATGTGCGAAAATCATTATGAAGTAAAAAAACTAATGTCGGCTTTTGGTTTATGTTTTGGAAGGAAGATATCAATCTTAGACATTGTAAAATATGTAATCGGGAAAGGTACAAACCAAGAAAGAAAAAGGGAAAGAAAGTCTCGTATAAGCGTATGCATTATTTACCAATTACTCCTAGACTTCAAATGTTATATGCATCTTCTGTAACTGCGCAACATATGAGATGGCACAGTATGAGAATACGAGAGGAAGGTACGTTAACACACCCAGCTGATGGGGAAGCATGGAAGCATTTTGACCAGAAATATCCTGATTTTGCATCCGAGAGTCGTAATGTTAGACTTGGTTTATGTACGGATGGATTTTCACCATTTTCTCAATTTGGTTCTAAATATTCGTCCTGGCCTATAATTGTCACACCTTATAATTTACCTCCTTGGATGTGTATGAAAACTCCATACATGTTTCTTACAGTTGTTGTTCCTGGTCCTGATGATCCGACACAAGGAATCGATGTTTATTTACAACCTTTGATTGAAGAATTAAAAACATTGTGGTACGAAGGAGTAGAAACATATGATATTTCTATAAAAAAAAACTTTCGCATGTATGCTTCTTTGTTATGGACAATCAGCGATTTTCCTGTGTATGCAATGCTTTTAGGTTGGAGTACGGCTGGTCGCCTAGCTTGTCCTTACTACATGGAAGAAACAAGAGCATTTTCTTTACCTCATGGAAATTTTTTTTCATGGTTTGACTGTCATCGATGTTTTCTTCATGTTAATCATCCATTTAGAAGAGATAAGAAAAACTTTACAGCTAATAGAGTTGAAACTTTAAGCGCAACTACGGTTTGGTCAAGCGAAGATATTTATGAACTTGTAAAGGATTATCCAAAAATACATGAAACCGGAAAGCAAATTGAAATTCAAGGTAAATCATCGATTCATAACTGGTGCAAACAAAGCATATTTTGGGAGTTGCCTTATTGGAAAAATCTCCTGATTCGTCATAATATTGACGTCATGCACAATGAGAAAAACGTGTTTGATAATGTGTTTAATACAGTTTTGAATGTCAAGGGGAAGACGAAAGATGATTTGAAATCAAGGCGTGATATCGAAGTATTATGTAAACGTCCTGAGCTTCATATGAAACCAAATGAAACAAAAAAGCCAAAAGCGTGCTATGAGCTAGACAATAATCTAGTTAAAATATTTTTAAAATGGGTGGAAGGATTAAGATTCCCGGATGGTATATCTTCTAATCTTCGTAGATGTGTGGACTATAAGAACAATAAACTTAGCGGGATGAAAAGTCATGATTGTCATGTTATGATGGAAAATTTATTACCCGTCGCTTTTAAAGAACTATTGCCCGTAAAAGTTTGGACTGTTCTAACAGAACTTAGTCTGTTTTATAAAGAGATTTGTTCTACTACATTAAAAGTTGATCGTCTACGTAAACTTGAGGAAGAAATCCCGATATTGCTATGCAAATTGGAAAAAATATTTCCTCCTGGTTTTTTCAATGTTATGGAGCATTTACCTATTCATCTTCCATTTGAAGCACGTCTTCGAGGGCCTGTGCAATATGGATGGATGTATCCATTTGAAAGGTATATTCATATTTAGTTCATTAAATATTGGTTTAATTATATGTATAAAAAAATTGATTTAAAATAATTTGAAATAGATATTTAAATCATCTAAAGAAAAAAGTGAGGCAGAAAGCTCGAGTTGAAGGCTCGATTTGCAAATCATACATTGAAGAAGAAGCTTCATTTTTTTTCTCTCATTATTTTAGTGACCATGTGAACATATCATTTGAAAGTGCTCCGCGTAATGATGAAGGCATTGATCAAGATGATTGTCAATCAACTATATCTATTTTTAAAAAGCATGGTCGGCCTTCTGGTAAATGTGTGGAAGTATGGTTGGATGACAGAGATTATCACGTAGCACACACATATATTCTTCTCAACTGTGCTGAAGTTGCACCATTTGTTAGGTAATATACTTATATATGTAACATTTCTTGTATCTTAATTAATAAATATACAAATATGCACACATGTATCTTAATCAAAATATAACATTTCTTGTATAATTGCAGTATTTACGAATCACAACATCCGAACGAAGATATCAGCAAAGAATTCTCTAAATGGTTTTCTAAGTACGTTTTTGATATGACAAATGGTGTTGTAGACGAAGGTTCTACTGGCGAGTGAGTTGACGTATGTTTGAGATGTTTTCTTATGTGTGGAGTGGTGATGGTTTGTATATATTGTTGTATGGTGTTAGACATTTGGTGATGGTTTGGATGTGTTAGGCATTTGGTGATGTGTTTGGATGTCTTAAACATTTGGTGATGGTTTGGATGACGATTGGTGATGGCTTTTTATGTGTTTTGTTTGTATATATGATGACGGTTGGTTTGGATGACGTTTGGTTTTGATGTAGAAACTAATTTGATGGATGTAGAATTTAGTTTGTTTTGATGTGTATGATTTGATTATTATATTGTGTTTGGTTATATATATATATGTGATTGTTATTGGATATACGCTCAAAATGGAGCAGTTTTGATATTTATGATATTGTGTGTGGCCGGAGGTGAGCAGGAGCTGCTGGGCAAAAAAAAAGTTTTAGATTTCCAACGGCTTCCAACGGATACCAACGGCCATTTGGTCATTCATAGGCAACGGCTTCCAACGGCTACCAACGGCAAGTTGGTCAACGAAGCTTGCCACATGGCCAGATGAGCCGTTGGTAAACATTGGTATAACGTCGTTGGAGGCGTTGGAAGGCATTGGAAGGCGTTGAAGTTTATTCCAACGGCCTTTTCAACGGCTTCCAACGGCTTTCCAACGGCCGCCAACGGCTTGGAGCCGTTGGAAAGCGCTGCCTCCCTTGTAGTGGTAACACTCCATGTATGACCCTTACTTATATAATCACTTTCTATTCACATAGGCAGTTGCTACTTTTAGAGAGAAATAAAATTAAATTCATGTCCAACACAAAGAATTTTATTCTTTTTTTCATTTCAAATGTCCTATAATCATATATATTTTACTCCGTACATGTTTTTTATGCATTCTACTAAATTACGTCCATAACATACTCTTCCATTTTCTTTACTTTCTATACTATACGAATAGAAAGAAACAATGATTCATTCCTGCTTTAAAAATTAACTTTTGTTATTTTTTCAAAATAATAAAACTTACACTGTTATTTTCTTTCTACTGCTTTGTAACAGCTTCCAAAAAGGCTTGATCGATTACTGACTTTACCAAAATTAAATTGCAGGAATGAAGCGACTACTACCAAATCCACACATCACATCTTTGTAAAAGAAAAAAGAAGCATGGTTACTCCCTGCTCATTTGCTTGCATTCCAACGTTAACATTTTCCTTCACTCTGCATTATTACTTTCCAAGTTTGTTGTCATGCTGTTATAATAACATATATAAAGCATCTTTGTCACTTCTAAAGTCCAGCTTCTTTGTTTCTTTTTTATTCTTTGATGTTTTATTACTCTGTATTACTAATTTCCTATTGTGCATAAATATTATTCAAACTCAATGTTCAAAGGGAAGACAATACTTTAATCCTGATTACACTATTTGATGTTGTGATACTGTTATAATCTTCATAATTTTTTTCTCATTTCATCGCAAACACTTATCATGTATGTCAACATTATAGTGTACGTTCCACTATCTACTTTATAAAATCATGAGAAATTAACACAACCTATTATATAACACGTCTCTACAATTCGTTATATTAGGAATCTACTAAAATAAATATATGCTGGATAGTGGAAACATTATTTTCTTATCCACCTTTATTCCTATTTTATAAGACCCATGTTTTTTTTACCTACTTTAATGTATGCTTTTGTATTTCACCATTATTTTCTTATACAACTATATTTTTTCCATTTCCGTGTGCGAAGCACGGGTTCGCACTAGTTCAATATAATACAAATAGACGGGAACAACTTTGCACAATACACCGCACACATGGCTTTCAGGAATGAGTAGGATAAGAAATATTAATATAACAGTCACACGCGCGTGTGTGCGTATGTACATGCTCTTTAATAGTTTATTTTATTTTTAGCTCTTATCTAAACAAGCGAAACATTAATTTCAGCAATCATGCATGTTCAAATCGAAGAAGCTTTATTTTCTTTTCACAATACGGCATTTTTTGTTATTTTGTACTTGCGCATTCTGGAAATATGCAATTTGCACTTTCACATTTTCAAAGTGGACAAGCATGAATATTTTTCTTTTTTGCAAAAAAACTCTATGGCTGTGCGTTTTCAGAACGCATAAATACAAAACTGTTAGTACGGTGAAAAATAGACCTACTTTATAATAAATATTCAAGCAAGTCTAAACTTGAAATAAGTTCGTTTTGTTGGCTAAAAAATGTCCTATAAAGATACATATGGGATGTAATAGATACTATCCCCTTTAAGATCTTCGAGTAATTAATTACATCGATTAATACTTCTAGGTACCTAAAGAGAATATGCATGTTAAGTTGTGTATGACATGGAGACTAATAAACTAACATACAATAATACAATTCCCTATAGATGAGCCATACATATCTGAAAAGGATTTCAACTCGTTCATTGTCAGCTCTGGCCTTTTTGAGCTGCCTTTTGTTGGGTCTTCTTTCACCTGGTCCAACAACCAAGAGGGACCGAACCGTATCCTTTCCAGACTGGATCGTGTCTTCGGGTCGGAGGGGTGGCTTCGTCTTCCTTTTTCCTTTTCGATCGCGCATCTCCATCAGTCGTTCTCTGATCATGCTCCTTTGGTTGTCCGATGCTCTCCCCGATCTTTAACGGGCCCATCTTCCTTTCGTTTCCAGAGCATGTGGAGATCTCACCATTCCTTTCTTCAAGTTGTTGCCAATTCTTGGAGCGCTCCTATTGCTGCTTCTCCCTGTGAGCTGTTCGGTCGTAAGCTTAAGCGGTTGAAAGATTGCCTTAAGGTTTGGAATCTTCAGGTCTTTAAGAATATCTTCGATCGCGTTCGATTGGCCGAAGAATCTCTTATTGCTGCTGAATCCCTTCTCGACGAGGAGCCTAACGAGGCTAAAAAGGAGGCTTGGGCTCTTGCTCAAACCATTTTCTCCTCGGAACTTCGTATCGAGAATGACTACATTCGTCAAAAGGCTAGAATCAAATGGGTTGTCGTCGGTGACTCTAACTCTAAATTCTTCCATTCCACTATTCGTAAGAAGAATAATCTCCTCACGATTCGTGAGGTTTTGCGCCCGGATCTATCTGTGGCCTCTTCGCTAGAAGATGTTAAAGAGACCATTCTGTCCCATTTTCAATCTTTTTTGGGTTCTCCCTCGGTCTCGGTATCTGACCCGTCTCTGCTGGCTTTCATTCCTCCTGTTGTGCTTTCTCCGGAAAGGGACGTTCTCGCAGAACTCCCAACCTCTGAGGAGATTTGTGCTTCTGTCTTTGCCCTAAGCAAGGATAGTGCCAGTGGTCCAGACGGTTTCAACGGAGTCTTTTTCAGGTGTGCCTGGTCTATTATTCAGGAGGATTTTTGTCTTGCTGTCCAATCCTTTTTTTCTGGAGGGTCCCTTCCTTCTGGTTGGACTTCTACCAACCTCATCCTTATTCCAAAATGCGAGAATCCCAGGTCGTGTTTGGATTTCCGGCCTATCAGTCTCTGCAACTTTTCGAATAAAGTGATATCTAAAATCCTGGCTTCTCGTTTGGCTCCCTTCCTTGAGCGCATTATCTCGCCTTCTCAGGCGGGTTTTGTCAAGGGACGTTTGATTACTGACAACGTCCTACTCGCTCAGGAACTTATTTCCCAGATCGACCGGAAGACCAGGGGTTCTAATGTTGTCTTCAAACTGGACATGGCTAAGGCCTACGATCGCATGTCCTGGTTTTTCATCATCAAGGTCTTAAGAGCTTTCGGCTTCCCGGAACCTCTTATTGACTTGGTGTGGAGGCTCATCTCCAACTGCTGGTTTTCGGTGCTCATTAATGGTTCGGCTTATGGGTACTTTAAGGCAGGTAGGGGATTGCGTCAAGGAGACCCTCTCTCGCCATCTCTTTTTGTGATCGCGGCAGAGGCTTTCGTTCGTGGTCTCCAATCCTTAACTATCTACGGCCAGATTCAGCGCTTCGGGATTCCAAGAGGTTGCCCCTTAATCTCTTCCCTATCCTTCGCTGATGACGTTGTCATTTTCTCTAATGGCAGCGTCTCGTCTGTCCAGCGGCTCCTCAGGTTTCTTCATCAATATGAGCGGGCATCGGGCCAGTTAGTCAACCCCGCCAAAAGCTGTTTCGTTCATGCGAAAGATTTGCCCCCCGCTCGAGCTACTTGGATCGAGTCGGTTTCGGGCTTCAAGGAAGCCTCTCTCCCCCTTCCGTACCTAGGTGTTGTCCTGTACTGCGGAAGAAAGATCAATGATATTTTTGACCCTTTGACTGATAAAGTAAGGGGTAAAATTTTACGCTGGAATGCTTCTCTAATCTCTCAAGCTGGTAGGCTTGTTCTTATCAAGTCCGTTTTGGACTCGATGGGAACTCATGTTTTCGCGGCTATGACCCCTACTTCTTCTTTCTTTCGTTCGTATCGGTCTCTGGCTTCTTCTTTTTTCTGGGGCAACAAGGACAGTGTCCATCGACATCACTGGGTGTCGTGGGACGTGGTCTGTCGACCCATAAAAGAAGGGGGACTGGGTCTGCGCAATCCTAAGGACCTATGTGCAGCTTTTGCCTGTAAATTATGGCATAGATTTGGTGCTAACAACTCCCTTTGGGCCTCTTTCCTTCATGCGAAATACCGCAGTCTTGCGGGCGCAAATTTCTCGGGCTCTCCGTCTTTTGCTAGTGAGACCTGGAAACACATGCAGTCGGTGAAACAGTTTTCTGACACTCATGGTGGATCTTCAGGATGGGATGGCTCTTCCTTTTCCATTCTGAAAGCTTGGTCTTCGATTAGAACCCAAGAACCCATTCGCCCTGCTTTTTCCTTCATTTGGGACTCTCGTATTCCCCCTAAGATCTCTATTTTGATGTGGCGTATTCTGCATGATGGATTGCCACTTGACGAGAACCTCCAATCTATCGGTATTCCTTTCGTTTCTCGATGTAGATGCTGCGGCAACGGGGACTCCGAATCCCGGAATCATTTGTTCTTTAATGGTTTTTCTGCCAGATGTTGCTGGAATTACTTCGGAAACCTTCTTGGCATTCGTCGGTCGGCCAGCTCGCCCTCAGATCTCCGTAACTCATGGTGGTCTAGGAACGCTGGCAAGTCTCTTCGAGCTATCATTTTCCGCCTGATTCCCTGCCTCATCTGCTGGCACCTCTGGTGCGCGCGGAACAAGGCAACCTTCGAGAACTCTCGAATGGACCCCCCATCTATTATTCGGAGTGTGAGGAACGGCGTCTTTCTCTCTTTCCGTGGTAGACCCTTCAGGGGTCGTTTGAGCTACCGAGCGGAGCATCTTGTTGGTCTACTCTCTATTTCGTGTGATTTGTCTCACGCACGTTTGGGAATAGGTTGATCTCTGCGTTCGAGCGTTGGCCAGCTCCCGATGCTCTATACCCCTCCCCCTCCTGTTGGTATTTAATGTGTTTGTTAGTTTCCCAGTTACAGGTTTCTTTGGCTTTTCTTTGGCCCGGGTTGTGATCTAGTTGTCTGATTTCGGGGACCGGCTTCCTTTTATCTGCTCGCTCTTTGGTGGTTTTCTTCAGTAGTACGGCTGGTTCGGATGGTATTCCTATTTATTTTTGCTGCTCGTTGCTTGGTGGTGGCGTATTGGCTGTTCAGCTTGGCTCCATCCACTATCGGTGTCTTCTATTCGATTTTTCTGGGAGTTTTATCTTCATTGCTACTGGCTCCCTTCCTTGATATGGGGTTTCCCTGGTCCTGTTGTTATTGCGCTTTACTATTAGCTCTCTTTTTGGATTGGTTTGGTGGTCTGGCCTTTTCCTCTGGGACAAGGCGGGTTTGTGTATGGTGGTGGACTGATTATCCCTTCTACTGCTTCTTCTTCGGGTGGTGTTGTTGTTCTCTTCTGTTGTTTCATATTTTGTAGTTTTAGTTTTTCTTTTCCGCTGTTTGTTGGCGGTTTTGATGTTTTGCAGTCCTTCGCAATTCCTTGTTTATTGTTTTCCTGTAAGCCATCGGAGAAAGGCATTTTTTCTCCATTTAGTTATATATTGCTTTTCATAAAAAAAAGCTATCTATATATGAATAGATTAAATACCTTGACGTAAAAATTACAGCAATCGATGCCGTGCTATCAATCCTTCCTGCTGCCTGTATTATGCATCCTGGAACACACAATGTTTGTAGTGATATTAGTAAATAGTATCACATCCAATGGTGCTATTCATAACACTCAGCCATATAATATCTTTTGTGCGTGGTTCAACCATGATCTTCATCTCAGACTTGAAAAATTAAGCAATGAAGCACTTAATCATGCTTCTTACTTAAACACCCCTCTAATTTCTCCTCGTATTTTTTCCCACATAATAATTTTGACTGTGTGATTGTTTTCATCAAATAGCTATTAATTTGAGTAAGATATAGTGGGAAAAAAATCCTATTTATATATGAAGTAAATTTACATGGAAACTTCTAACTCATCAATATGGATCTGTATTAATAGTTGTAATAGAAACACAATCTGTTGGTCTAACCGTAAACTTCGAAGAATGCCCTTATATGCAAACAAGAGGTCAGGAGTTCAAATCCCACAGCAAACAAAAAATTAACATATTTTAAAATTTAAATGTTGAATTGTAAATAAAGTTATAGTTTTGAAACTCTATTATAACAAAAAAATTGCATTTATTTCCTTCAATTTTTTTCCAATTTATTTTTACCAAAACCATTTAAAATTTTAAAATAATTTTTTCTATGCACGTGTATTGCACGTGCTATAAAATCTCATAGTTATAATATCTTTGGTGTCACACTTTTTTGGTATCAACGTGAACTATCAAAAACGCTTCTGATACCAAATTCTAATATCGCTTGAAAATAGGATCCAATATACTTAAATTTTTTTTACAAATTTAAAACGTAATTATACAAATATTATCAAATCTTAATATCATCTAAAAATATAATCTAATAAATAAAGTTCATTTACAAAATTCAAAACATCCATCTACAAATACTATTAAATCTTAATATCACTCAAAATAGGATCTAACGAATAAATTATTAATTAATAATATAAATAAAAATTCAAACTTAAAAAAAATTTGATGTTGCAACTTAGAAGTAAAATTTAAACCAACAACAAATGGTTTCAATGCAAAAATATAGTTAAATATTTCTATAAATCATTTTCTCTTGAATGTGCTAAACATATACAATTTATAGAAAAATAATCCATGCACGAAGCGTCTGCCAGCATCACGCGCGAAGCGTGTGCCGTAACGCTCGTACTAATAAAGTAAGCGATGCATATGAAAATTTTGCGAGCAAACATCAAATATTTTCAGTATTATGCCACCATACTTCATTGTTAATTATGGAAAAAAATTTCCCAAGCACAAGCTTAAGAAAATCAAATAAATCTTCACAATTATAATACAAGCTAGGTTGATGGTAGCAGTTAAATACCACGCATTCCACTGAATTCATATAGAAATGTGATACAAACCATAGAGAGCCTAGTAGGTTAAATGTATAACAACAATGAACAAAAAAACTTTGGCAAGTCAATCTTCTTCTTCTTCTTTTTTCTTTCTAAAGATAAGAATATTATTAAGATGCACATAATAAAAGAGTAAATACCATGGATATTACCCCTAAAGTTTCTTTATGAAGTACAATGACCTGTCAGAGTCTCCTTTTTGAAAGTAACTTTTGAGATTAAGCTAACTTTACTGTTCGAGGGATTGGTAGAAAATACAAAAAATATATTAGAATCAAACTATGGGAAGCATCCCATACAGTTGTAGAGTATATGATTTTCTAATGAAAATGGTCATTTCTCCGTGCTGAGTAGAGAAACTGAAACCGACAATTCTTGTCTTTCAAATGTAAGCGCTTTACTTCTACCCAAGGGCACCTTCAACTTCTCCTCATAACTTAGAAATATGTTTGATAGGTTAATCGCATGTTGTGAAATACTATTTTATTTGTTCTTTTGTTTTCTATTATCAGCAGCGCCTAATATTATTATAGTTTAGGCGAAAATGATTAATGATCAAAGGTATTAGTATACATGTAGAAACAAGGTAACATGCACAACTTGGATTTAAATACAGCGATGCCATTATTACCTAATCTTGTAGAAAATAATTCGGATTGGCAAAAGTATATCCTGTTTATGATTAAAACTTGTCAAAGCTCTTCCTTCTGTCATTGTCAAATAACAGTGGCAGTTTACGCTAAATAACGTATGGCTTTTAATGAATTTCATTAAAATGGACATATCAGGAAAGTAGGTTAATTGTTAGTTAGCATACTAGTATAAAGTTTGTATTTATTTTAAGCAGGGATGTATTATTACCTTGTTGTCAATGCAGTAGTAGACTAGCTCCTGCAGGCTGAAACATTTTTTGTGACGTATGTTAAAAGTATCGTATGTTTATCATAAATCATAATGGTGCACATCATAACACTCAGTTCATGAAATATTTATTTGTGCATGAATAATTAACCACATATCCATGTAAAAGGAATGCAATGCTAGTTTTTTCCCTTACACATTTTAAATTAAAAAGACACGTTTAAAGATTAGTTTGTGGTAGGAAGAAAATGGGCTCTAAATGTTAACCTACTGAATAATAAAATGGCATAATGGCAACAAACTTATCTGTTGTTTTTTCTTCCAAAAGAAGGTAAATCCAAAACACCATTGACTAAACTTATTATAATTTAACTATATGCTTACATTTAATATTATTCGGTAGGTGGTGTCTTCATTATACAGAGATGTCGCATTATCTTTATGGCCCTTCATTTATTTTTAAATTAGTGTCTGAAGACTGAAGTTCTGCAAGTTCAAATGAAAAGTACATGTGAATGGTCTAAACAAAAGGGAGAAGTCCAATGATTTAAAAGATTAAAAATAAATGTCGATATTTTAACCTAATATAAACCCGTATGCTAAAACACGACTAAGTTTATATGTTATACAATACAAATAGACTGGAAAACGTCTCTCTACATGTATGCTGTACCACACTGTAAAAATTGTAAACATGGCTATCAGGAATGAGTTGGATAAGAAAAATTATTCTAAAAACCTATCCTTTACAATACAACAGTAGAAAATAATAACGTGTGGGCGCACATATATATAAATATATAAGTGTCTGTAGTATGTGAGTGAGCGTGTGTACGTACGTATGCGTATATATGCATCTACAGAGAAAGACACAAACAAGCAAAACATACAAAGAAAACTGTAGCTTTTAATTATCAAAGTTTTAAAATGCGAAAGCTTACACGAGACATTATTTTGCTCGCAAGACAAGACGTAAGCCTCAAGAAGTTGAGGCGTAAGTTTTTCGGGTAACATTGGAACGTAAGTTATTATTGCTTTGTTATTATTAATCTTTTTATTAATAAATAAAATTTAATAATCAATCAAATAAAACTGTAAATAACTAACAATATAAATACTTCACTTTAAAGAGTTTAGTCCCATTCTTTATTATTCATTCATAAAAGAGTGAAACTAATTAAAACTATAACTAAATAAAATTCTTTGAAGAATTCGTATTCAGTTTTCGGCTCTAAATGGTATGTATTTTATTTTTTCTTCTTGACTCTATTTGTCCTCAAATTTTTTTTCAGATTCTGAAAATGATCTTTGATCCATTCTAGCGTAATTGACCTTTGTTACAAGCAGTAGGAAATCATGTAAGTTATTATTTTATTTATTTTTCTTCTACTAATTTAAATAGATCCGCAAAATTTATTCGAATGTTCAATGATAACAATTCAAAAAATTTCTTTAAATAGCAGTTAAGAAAATCCATTACGTTGCTCTATATCTTTGTTTCTAGGGCTGTCAATAAGAATCCAAAAAATTCGAAATCCGTCCGCATCCGAATCTAGAAAATGTGAAAACATTCGAAATCTGAAAAAGGGATACGAATATGACAGTATCTGTTTTCAAAATTTATCCATCCGACTTTTATCATGATAATATTTGAGATTATGCATATTTTACTGCATAAAGTGATCGATATATATTATTTTATCATGGTAATAATTCATATTTTGCATGTATAAATGAATATTCGCTCTCAAAGTTGATTATCGTATTTTCAATTTTTTGTATTTATGTTAATGTTATTAATAGAAAAGATTTATGTTAGATCAATTTTTTTTTCTTTGACTTTATTAATAATGAGCAGACTGCATAAATATTTGATATTGGTCTGTATTCATGGATACAGATATCTGATATCTGAAAATGATTTCGAATGCGGATATGACACTATCCGTACTCATTAGTATCAGTTGACGGGTTTATTAGTGTTTGCGCCAAAGTAGGTCACAAACACCCAATTGTCAATGAAAGCACCAATTCACAATCACGGATCACAGATAACAAGTATGTAGAAAATCGAAAATGAAGAACACTCAGAAGATTTAGATGAAAGCAATAAAGAACACAAGATTTATAGTGGTTCGGCGATACGGCCTACGTCCACTTTGAAGTTTGATGACTTTATTGATATTCACTTGAAGGTTACAACTGATTTCAATTGATTACAGCGAACTGATGTTATGAAATTCGAGTACAACAACAGTAATAGAGTTTGGAATTGAATCTGGCAGAGTCTCGGTGTTGGAGCGTCCAAAGATCCCTCTTCTGTAGGCTTTGGGGCTCTATTTATAGGCGTAGGAGGCTGATATCGCGCTCAAACTTCGGGAGACTTCTTCTGGCACGTGAGTGGGCCCACGCGACCAAGCCCGTGAAGTTTCGGCTCGATCCGTGATCGATACGAACGAATTTCGTATCGATCAAGATTTCGTCCAATGGAGTCGAAACTTGATGTGAACATTCTTTAGCATGCACGTAAGCTTCTGTGAAAATTTCGTAGCATTTGGACTCGTGGATCGTGAGATATGGTCGATACGAAATGGAGACTTTCGGCAGTTCGTTTGGTTCAAATCGATCATTTCGACTCGATCTTGTTCGACTCGATGGCTGTTGCCTTGTTTGTATCGATGAAAGATGCACAGCTCATATCGATGGGTTCTGCCCTGTTCGTATCGATTGTTATGCTTTGTTCGTATCGATCCAAGTTCCACTGTTCGTATCGATGGTGTGGTCTTGTTCGTATCGATCGCCTGAGTATTTAACTCGCATCCACGCATGTGGCGCTGTTTGTATCGATAATTCAGAAGCGTTTTGTATCGATTATGTTGATGAGGATCGATACGAAACACAAGCCATTTATGGATACGAAGAAGTGCACTTCATGGATACGAATCAACATATTTGATGGGTATGACAAAGGCTTGTTTTATGATGGACTCGAATAGGATGGCGCCAAGTAGATCGATACAAAATGGTGATGGTCGGATGGATGCGAAGATGAGCTTCGATCGATACGAAGTGAGTGAACTCGATGGATATGAATAGTGTATGTTCGATGGATACGAATAGCATACGGTTGATGGATACTAAACGCGCCATCCCGATGGATACGAACGAGAACCATATTCAATTTTGCATCGATCATATCTTGAGCGTACGAACTCGGATTGACTTGAAATTTGAAACGCCGACTCTAATGACTTTGTCTGTCATGTCTTGTCAATTATAGCTCGATCCGGACTCGGGCAAAATTTGTCGATATCCATAGTGAGCCTACGCACAACCTATCTTCGTGACGAGTTGTCTTTGGTTTCCCATTGATCTTTTGGTATCACGACCTTGCTAAAAGGCGGGATAACACTTCCCCCCAAAACATGTCTTGCGGGAGGAAGGTGTGTTTTGTAATGCCATAATGAAGTGACCCACTTCTTTTCCCCATGTATTTTAGAGAATTTCCTGTTAAGATTTTTTTTTATGTAAGTATATATATATATATACTTCAATGGACCACTTCTCCTAATTTAATTTTCCAGGATTCCTTATTTTACCAATATAAAAATATTAGTATATAAAATTAACATGATTCATATATATATATATATGAAGATATATATATGGCTCTTTGTCTATCAGAGTAATTTAAATTGACAAAGAAATCCAATCACACCTAATCTCTTATATTCCAGAGATATGGTGTCACATAGCCTTTTCTATTCTACCATTTTAGCTCAAGCTTGATTATAAAATCAAATACTCCATTTTTCTTATTTTCTTGTTTTAATCCTCTAATTATTTGATCCCTGAATTTTTCAAGCAGAAGATTCAGATTCTGGGATTTTGTAATTAGCCACTACTAGATTCTATGCTACATATTAGGGTGTCTAAGATAACTTACTCATTATAAGTTAGCCCGGGATTTATAATTCATGTTCTAACAATTTTTGTGTCAGGTAAGGGTATTCAGGTTCTGATTTATATGTTGAACAAGGTTCCTATGAATGATCAGATGTTAAACTGGATTGAGGTTCAAGCAGAGGAACAATGTATTTTAGGCAAAGTATATATATACAAACACATGTACAAATCTAGGACTTAACATATGATTGAGGACAAGATAGTTGAAGCCATGTTGCAAACCAAATTAATACACAATTCTCAGGTGAACTTATCAAGTAAACAACTGAAGTATTCTAAACAACATGTGGAAGTGTCTAAAGAGTTGTGTGGTGATGATTTTGCCTATTACAAACAGGACTGCAAGTCATTTATAATAGCCTCAGGTTGATCATGATCAAATGTACTCAGACTTGGGTCTTGTATTTAAGTAATAAAATGTGTGAAGCATGGTGCAGTGAGACCTACAAGTTTTACCAAAATATATATATGGATCTACTTCACAGAGCAATACAACTTCTACTGTAATTGAAATACCTAGACTAAAGTTATAAATTTCATTTCAGGTTAACTATGTACTTATATCAATTATAAGTCATATTCATGTATTTCTGGTTAGCCCAGTTTTGGTTCAACTCATCCTTTTACAAGATTTAATGATTGTGCTATATTCCTTTCTTCCTATGATTATTTCTACTCTACCATTTTAAGGATTCATCAGACATTGCCAAAGGATACATGATCACATATCAAATTACATGGCATGATCTCCTATATCATACTTCACTAGAGACTATGCAAATCAGCTACTTAAATCAGAAACCCACATATGCATATTTATATATAATACTAAAATTCTTACATGTTCTCTTCTCAGAAAAAAAAACAAAGCAAACACATATCAATCCAGAAAATACTTAAACATAATAATATTTCCGGCCTGGTCTATTTATTACAACACTTCAGCCAAACTTCTTAAACATTCTAATGTAAGTAAATCTTCAACTGTCCATGCATACAAGTTTCTTATGCTTCCTTTCCTGCAGCAACATCTAGAGCTGCCTCAATAAAAATGAGACACCCCAGATGTTACAAAGCAACAAATAGGGTCAGAAATATGATTCTGGTATGAGTGAAATCAAAATATAATAACTTGTCATTTTTAAATTATTGTGCAGGGTATTCATATGCTAGATGCAATTTGGATTTATAATGTAAACTGGGTATATATATATATATATATATATCTAAGCTCCTATTACACTCATGCACACAAGCAGTCATCCACTCATTCAATACAGTATACATGTACACATACTCTCATGGAATTAACTCATTTTGATTCCATAGTTCAGCTCTAAATCTTGATTTATCAATTTAATTTGGTCAGATCTCTTTGCCATTGAACACCATGTGTGCATTGCAAGGGACTCAATTCTGTTAACCCCTGCACAAAGGCCTATAGGACTTAAACAAGTCATGCACATACCCATCATACTCCTTATGATGAATAGATCAAGGCTTCTCTCCTAGATTAGTTTTATAATCTAGTGACCAGTCTCATTTCTTATTTCTGAAAGGTTTATTAACTCTTGAAAATTGCTTTTACATTCTTTCTTTCTTTTTCCCTAAATCAGAGAGAGTTAGACTGTCTCGGGGATTTCAACTGACCATACTTTCATTCATGAAAATAATGCTTTATTTCATTTTTCCAGTTGTCTCGTTAAAAATTTGTTTTATCATTTGCATATCTCCTATATTCAAGAATGTCATGATTTCTTAAACAAATCCAGTTGAATCATATAAAAATTCTTATACTAAATTCTATTGTGAACATAGGGCTAGGTTTTTTTTAGAGAAAAACCCATAAACATTTTAGCTTAAGATCTGAACAAATCAGCACATAAATAATTTATTGCATTGTTCATCTCAAATTTAGAACAATCTAGACATAAGCATGAACCTCCTTTGTTCACACTGCCTAGCTTATTTTCCCAGTAATACCCTACTTCATAATAAAATGTATTTGTCTTACTAAACATATTTACTAACTGATGGTTTAAGGTACTGGATCCATATCAGAGATCATGGCATTATTCTTATCAAACAATCAAACAAAACAAATCAAAGCATCAACCAAAGATTTATCAATACACCAACTATTCTCAGCATTCATCTATTCAGAGAAAAACAAGTTGATCAAGCACAAAAATAAAATGGCTGCCCTTAACTTGGGTCTTAATGCCTTAGCCTCATGAGATTGATTAATCACTCACCTTTCCCTTGCTCCTCTCCGGGAATGCTCAGGTCTGAAGGCAATGTGAGTTTATTTTATTTTAATTTTTGTTTTCTCTCCTGGACAACTATTGTCCCTCCCCTGATTTAAATCACTCTGTTAGGGTTTAAATGGAGGAAAACCCCATTCTATCCTTACCTTACTCAGAGATTCATGTATGCATCTTTATGGCTAAAAGTGCCATTTTCTCTTGGTTTACATTTTCAGTAAAATAGTTGCCTCATTGCTTTTCTGTGCACATGCTATTTGCATGATTTCCTTGCACATTATTTTTATGTGACTCAGCCTTATATTTCTTTTTCTCATTTCTTTTGTAAGCTTGATTTTTAGCTAACAAATTTGTATCATCTATCTTGATTTATTTATTTTTTTAAAAATGCATTTATACCCATAAATATTACTTGACTAGTTGGTCTACATTTTAATTATCAAAAGAAGTTATTTTACTATCCAAATATTTTTCTGGCCATATAAATTTATAGTATTCATAAGATATGTGTATTTAAAACTCATTCATACCTTAGTTATTTTTCTTCTTATTATTTATTGAAATATTTATTCCCTTTTTGATATTTATTTCAAAAATACATTCTCACTCATAAATATTTCTTAACTGATTTCTATGCAACTTAATTATCAAAAGGATTTTTATTATTAACATCCCATACTTCTCTGATCATATGTATATATTCTTTCTATACAATATTCACACCTACTCAAATCATGTGAATTTTTGAATTCATTTTATACTTAATCATTTTCCTTTTATCACTCTATAAAAACATTTATTCCTTGCATAATTTCTTCACTCACTTCTGATATTTAATATCAAGCTATTTTTCTCCCCATTCTTATTTACTTTATTCATTCTTGTATTTATTTTAGAGTAATTTTTATTCTCAAAAATTTTTGGGTCTTCACATACTCTCCCCCTAAAAGGAATTGTGTCCCACAATTATTCTCTCATATATTTCCATCCAAATGTATACAAAGCTTAATTTCAATTAAATGAAATTTCAGGAACTCATTCATTCTAAATCAATCTAACATACATAAATAATTTTAAAGTCTCATCATAATTTTAAACATACCTTAAGCAGAAAACAGATTAGGATATTTATCCTTTATCCTCTCTTCAGCCTCCCAAGTGCAATCATTCCCATCCAAACTCCATTGGATTTTAACTAGTTTAATTATTTTATTTCTCAGTTTCTTTTCTTCTCTAGCCACAATGCCCACTGGTTCCTTTTTGTAAACCAGATTTTCTTGAATTTCAACATGTGTAGGAGATTCAAGGATGGATTCTTTATCATGCACCCATTTTCTCAATTGGGATACATGAAATACATCATGTATTTTGCTCAATTCCTCTGGTAACTTCAACCTATAAGCTAAAGTCCCTATTCTTTGAACAATTTCATATGGTCCTATATACCTTGGTGACAGTTTCCCTGCTTTGCCAAATCCCAATATTTTTCTCATTGGTGAAACTTTGAGAAACACATAGTCTCCCACCTCAAATTCTACTGGCCTTCTTCTTTTATCTTCATAGGTTTTCTGTCTCTCTTGAGCTACTCTCATTCTTTGCCTTACCAGTTCAATTCTTACAGAGGTTTCTTTTACATGGTCTGGTCCAAGCAATATCCTTTCACCAGCCTCCATCCAACATGTAGGAGATAAACAAGGCTTTCCATACAAAGCCTCAAATGGAGCCATTCCTATGGTGGACTGGTAGCTATTATTATAAGCAAACTCAGCTAAATAAATATGATCCTCCTAGTTGCCTCCAAAATCAAGTATGCATGCTCTCAGCAAATCTTCTAAAACTTTATTAACAATCTCAGTTTGCCCATCTGTTTGTGGGTGGTAGGCTGTGCTTAGGCTTAGTTCTGTCCCCATAGCTTCCTGAAAGCTACTCCAAAACCTTGAAGTAAACAAAGTATCCCTATCACTAATGATAGTCTTGGGGATGCCATGCAATCTCACTATCTCCTTTACAAACAATTGAGTTAGCTTGTGAGCATTTCTGTTTGAACTTATTGGGATGAAGTGTGCTGTTTTTGTGAGTCTATCAACCACTATCCAAATACTATCATTGCTCCTTCTTGTTCTTGGCAAACCATCCACAAAATCCATTGAAATGCTTTCCCACTTCTAGGTAGGCACTTCCAAAGGTTGCAGTAAACCCGAGGCTCTTTGGTAATCTGCCTTAACTTGTTGGCATGTTAAGCAATTTGCCACATATCTTGCCACTGCTCCTTTCATTCCTGGCCACCAGTAATTTCTCTTGAGATCATGGTACATTTTTGTACCACCTGGATGGATTGTATATTTTATTTTGTGATGCTCATCCATAACTTCTTGCTTCAGTTCCTCTACATTTGGCAGACAGAGCTTCCCTTTTTTCCTTAAGTATCCTTTATCATCTACTTCATAATTTTCTACTGTCATGCCTTGTGACATCATATCTTTCTTCTCTTTTAAATTTGTGTCTTGATCTTGCATTTGTCCTATTTTATCAACCAGAGTTGACCTTAAGGAAATGAGACTTAGTTTACCATATTCAATTATATCACTGTGTGCCTTATCTGCTACTCCACTTTCTGCTCTTATTTCTACTTCACTAAGGATTGTCAAATCCTTGAATTCACTCATCATTAAGCTTGCCACTTTTGCTTGATGCCTACTCAATGCATCTGCCACTTTATTAGCTTTTCCTGGGGTGTATAATATATCAAGATCATAGGCAGCTAGAAATTCCACCCACCTATGTTGCCTCATGTTCAAGTATTTTTGGGAAAACAAATATTTAAGTGACTTGTGATATGTAAATAATTCAAACTTAGCACCTAATAAGTAATGCCTCCATAGTTTCAATGCATATACTACAGCAGCTAGTTCTAAGTCATGTGTAGCATATCTAGTTTCATTTGGCTTGAGTTGCCTTGATGCATATACTATGACTCTACCATGTTGCATAAGCACTGCCCCTAATCCAGACCCACTAGCATCTGTGTAAACTACTAATCCTTCATTACCCTCTGGAACCTGCAAGATTGGAGCTTCCACCAGTGCCTTATTTAGTGATGAAAAAGCTTGCTCACAGCTCTCTGTCCACACATATGGTTGCTCCTTTTTAGTTAACTTGGTCAATGGGATGGCTATTCTTGCAAAGTCTTTTATAAACCTTCTATAGTAGCCTTCCATTCCCAAAAATGATCTCACCTCAGTCACTGATTTGGGTCTACTCTAAGATTGCACTGCCATCACCTTATTTGGGTCTACACTAACCCCTTGTTGTGATACAATGTGCCCCAAAAATTTTACTTCCTTCCGCCAAAATGTACATTTAGAGAATTTGGCCTTTAAATCATGTGCCCTCAGTCTAGACAAAACCAGATGCAAGTGTTTTGCATGCTCTTCTTCTGATTTTGAATACACTAATATGTCATCAATAAAGACAACCACAAATTTGTCTAGAAAATCTCTAAATGTTCTATTCATTAAATCTACAAAATATGATGGTGCATTTGTCAATCCAAAAGGCATCACCAAAAATTCATATAATCCATACCTTGTGTTGAAGGCAGTATACTTAATACTTTCTTCCTCTACCTTCATCTGATGAAACCCAGAGGCTAAATCTAGCCTTGAGAAGATCTTTGCTCCATTCAATTGATCAAATAGATCATCAATTCTGGGGAGTGGGTATTTGTTTTTAATGGTGACTTTGTTTAATTCCCTATAATCAATGCACATCCTCAAAGTACCATCATGCTTCTTCACAAATACAACTGGAGAACCCCAGTTTGAACTACTAGGCCTTATGAAGCCTTTCTGCTCCAGTTCTTCCAACTGATGTTTCAACTCCACTAATTCTTTAGGACCCATCCTAGTAGGCTTCTTGATGATTGGACTTGCTCCTGGGATTAGTCTTATTTGAAATTCTACTTGCCTATTTTCTGGAACACCTATGACTTCACCAAAAACATCTGGGTATTCATTTATAATTTTTATGTCTTCCAGTTCTAATTCTTTCTCAGTCATGCTACATATTTGGTTAAAATAATTGATTTTAGCAATTTCACTCATGACTGTGATATTTTTACCATTTTCTGTTTTCAGAGAAATAGTAAAATTTTCCAAATTCAAAATTTCTTTGAATTTGCTCAGCCAATCTACCCCTAAAATAATTCCTATTCCAGGGTATTTCAATACAAACAAATCAGATTTAAACACATTTCCTCATATGTTTAATTCCACTCCCAAACATTTTAATCCTAGCAAACAAGAGCTACCCAGTGGGCTTTGAATAAACAAGGGATTATCAACTATATAGCATGTGAGAGTCAATTTATTCACTATGTCTTGGGATATTAGTGAATGTGTTGCTCCAGTGTCATATATAACTGAGATGGGGTGATCTTTAATTAGAAGTATACCTTCCAATTGTCCAGAACTTCCCACTGCAGTTGCTTTTGCTTTGCCCTCAAGTGCTCCTACCTTTGCTCCCTTTTTGAATTCTAGGACGTTTCTTTTAATATGTCCTTCTTTCCCACGGTTATAGCAGCTAAATGGTGCCTTCTTGGCTGCTTGACACCTATTACTCATGTGTCCTTCTTTTCCACAATTATAACAAGTAACTTTCTTCTTAGCTTCCCCAGTGGCTGCTCCCTCCATTTTCTTTTCCACATTCGTTTTGTCATAGGGATGTGCCCTATTTTTCCCCTTCTTTTGATGGTTAGCCCTCATGCTCCTAAATTTTTCCCTTGCATTGTCATGTTGTTCAA
Organism: Allium fistulosum; assembly: GCA_030737815.1. NCBI lineage: Eukaryota > Viridiplantae > Streptophyta > Magnoliopsida > Asparagales > Amaryllidaceae > Allium > Allium fistulosum. Next base: position 96,843,298 of record CM060905.1, read on the forward strand.
AAGAAAGAGCAAGGTCTATGACTTGATCAAATGTTTTATCCTTGTATGGTAACATTGCTCTACTCAAACCTGCATTTAATCCTTGGATAAATCTTGAATTCTTTGGTTCTTCATCTCCTATGAGCATAGTTCCATACTTGGACAAACTCTCAAATTTTTGAGTGTATTCAGTCACACTCATTGGTCCTTGCCTCAGCCTTATGAATTCCTCAAGCAATGTTGCCTTAGCTGTTGCTGGAACAAACCTTGCCTCAAGCATCTCCTTGAATTGATCCCTTGTTATCTCATTTTCTGGCCTTCCTGTGATGATCACCTCCCACCAATCTAAGGCTGCTCCTTTGAGTCTCCTTGAAGCTATCTGCATCTTTCTTTGGTCATTAATTTGCATATCTGCAAATATCCTTTCCAAAGTTCTCAACCATGTCTGCACTCCCATAACTCCCTTAGTGCCTTCAAAATCCTTGCCTCCTAAATTTGAGAATGTCTTCAATAGTTTGGCTAGTTCCTCATGAGGATTTTCTTCTCTGTGCACTGCTCCTTCTCTAAATGCCCTCACCAAATCTTGCAAGTTAACCATTGGTGTTGTATTGGAGGGTCCTGCTCCATGACTTGGTGGTCTTCCTACCATGATTCACTATTCAATTGCATAGCTAGTTAGTCATATTTCTAATTTAATTATTTTCTGCAATCTATTTCTACTGTAGATATTTATTATTATTATTATTATTATTTTAGAATTTTATCCCTACAAGAAAATTGGATAATATATTTATGCTATGTTTTATCAACATAGCTCTGATACCAACTGAAGTGACCCGCTTCTTTTCCCCATGTATTTTAGAGAATTTCCTGTTAAGAATTTTTTTATGTAAGTATATATATATATATACTTCAATGGACCACTTCTCCTAATTTAATTTTCCAGGATTCCTTATTTTACCAATATAAAAATATTAGTATATAAAATTAACATGATTCATATATATATATATGAAGATATATATATGGCTCTTTGTCTATCAGAGTAATTTAAATTGACAAAGAAATCCAATCACACCTAATCTCTTATATTCCAGAGATATGGTGTCACATAGCATTTTCTATTCTACCATTTTAGCTCAAGCTTGATTATAAAATCAAATACTCCATTTTTCTTATTTTCTTGTTTTAATCCTCTGATTATTTGATCCTTGAATTTTTCAAGCAGAAGATTCAGATTCTGGGATTTTGTAATTAGCCACTACTAGATTCTATGCTACATATTAGGGTGTCTAAGATAACTTACTCATTATAAGTTAGCCTGGGATTTATAATTCATGTTCTAACAATTTTTGTGTCAGGTAAGGGTATTCATGTTCTGATTTATATGTTGAACAAGGTTCCTATGAATGATCAGATGTTAAACTGGATTGAGGTTCAAGCAGAGGAACAATGTATTTTAGGCAGAGTATATATATACAAACACATGTACAAATCTAGGACTTAACATATGATTGAAGACAAGATAGTTGAAACCATGTTGCAAACCAAATTAATACACAATTCTCAGGTGAACTTATCAAGTAAACAACTGAAGTATTCTAAACAACATGTGGAAGTGTCTAAAGAGTTGTGTGGTGATGATTTTGCCTATTACAAACAGGACTGCAAGTCATTTATAATAGCCTCAGGTTGATCATGATCAAATGTACTCAGACTTGGGTCTTGTATTTAAGTAATAAAATGTGTGAAGCATGGTGCAGTGAGACCTACAAGTTTTACCAAAATATATATATATATGGATCTACTTCACAGAGCAATACAACTTCTACTGTAATTGAAATACCTAGACTAAAGTTATAAATTTCATTTCAGGTTAACTATGTACTTATATCAATTATAAGTCATATTCATGTATTTTTGGTTAGCCCAGTTTTGGTTCAACTCATCCTTTTACAAGATTTAATGATTGTGCTATATTCCTTTCTTCCTATGATTATTTCTACTCTACTATTTTAAGGATTCATCAGACATTGCCAAAGGAGACACGATCACATATCAAATTACATGGCATGATCTCCTATATCATACTTCACCAGAGACTATGCAAATCAGCTACTTAAATCAGAAACCCACATATGCATATTTATATATAATACTAAAATTCTTACATGTTCTCTTCTCAGAAAAAAAACAAAGCAAACACATATCAATCCAGAAAATACTTAAACATAATATTATTTCCGGCCTGGTCTATTTATTACAACACTTCAGCCAAATTTCTTAAACATTCTAATGTAAGTAAATCTTCAACTGTCCATGCATACAAGTTTCTTATGCTTCCTTTCCTGCAGCAACATCTAGAGCTGCCTCAATAAAAATGAGACACCCCAGATGTTACAAAGCAACAAATAGGGTCAGGAATATGATTCTGGTATGAGTGAAATCAAAATATAATAACTTGTCATTTTTAAATTATTGTGCAGGGTATTCATATGCTAGATGCAATTTGGATTTATAATGTAAACTGGGTATATATATATATATATCTAAGCTCCTATTACACTCATGCACACAAGCAATCATCCACTCATTCAATACAGTATACATGTACACATACTCTCATGGAATTAACTCATTTTAATTCCATAGTTCAGCTCTAAATCTTGATTTATCAATTTAATTTGGTCAGATCTCGTTGCCATTGAACACCATGTGTGCATTGCAAGGGACTCAATTCTGTTAACCTTTGCACAAAGGCCTATAGGACTTAAACAAGTCATGCACATACCCATCATACTCCTTATGATGAATAGATCAAGGCTTCTCTCCTAGATTAGTTTTATAATCTAGTGACCAGTCTCATTTCTTATTTCTGAAAGATTTATTAACTCTTGAAAATTGCTTTTAAATTCTTTCTTTCTTTTTCCCTAAATCAGAGAGGGTTAGACTCTCTCGGGGATTTCAACTGACCATACTTTCATTCATGAAAATAATGCTTTATTTCATTTTTCCAGTTGTCTCATTCAAAATTTGTTTTATCATTTGCATATCTCCTATATTCAAGAATGTCATGATCTCTTAAACAAATCCAGTTGAATCATATAAAAATTCTTATACTAAATTCTATTGTGAACATAGGGTAAGGTTTTTTTTAGAGAAAAACCCATAAACATTTTAGCTTAAGATCTGAACAAATCAGCACATAAATAATTTATTGCATTGTTCATCTCAAATTTAGAACAATTTAGACATAAGCATGAACCTCCTTTGTTCACACTGCCTAGCTTATTTTCCCAGTAATACCATACTTCATAATAAAATGTATTTGTCTTACTAAACATATTTACTAACTGATGGTTTAAGGTACTGGATCCATATCAGAGATCATGGCATTATTCTTATCAAACAATCAAACAAAACAAATCAAAGCATCAACCAAAGATTTATCAATACACCAACCATTCTCAGCATTCATCTATTCAGAGAAAAACAAGTTGATCAAGCACAAAAATAAAATGGCTGCCCTTAACTTGGGTCTTAATGTCTTAGCCTCATGAGATTGATTAATCACTCACCTTTCCCTTGCTCCTCTCCGGGAATGCTCAGGTCTGAAGGCAATGTGAGTTTATTTTATTTTAATTTTTGTTTTCTCTCCTGGACAACTATTGTCCCTCCCCTGATTTAAATCACTCTGTTAGGGTTTAAATGGAGGAAAAACCCATTTTATCCTTACCTTACTCAGAGATTCATGTATGCATCTTTATGGCTAAAAGTGCCATTTTCTCTTGGTTTCCATTTTCAGTAAAATAGTTGCCTCATTGCTTTTCTGTGCACATGTTATTTGCATGATTTCCTTGCACGTTATTTTTATGTGACTCAGCCTTATATTTCTTTTTCTCATTTCTTTTGTAAGCTTGATTTTTAGCTAACAAATTTTTATCATCTATCTTGATTTTTTTTTAAAAATGCATTTATACCCATAAATATTACTTGACTAGTTGGTCTGCATTTTAATTATCAAAAGAAGTTATTTTACTACCCAAATATTTTTCTGGCCATATAAATTTATAGTATTCATAAGATATGTGTATTTAAAACTCATTCATACCTTAGTTATTTTTCTTCTTATTATTTATTGAAATATTTATTCCCATTTTGATATTTATTTCAAAAATACATTCTCACTCATAAATATTTCTTAACTGATTTCTATGCAACTTAATTATCAAAAGGATTTTTATTATTAACATCCCATACTTCTCTGATCATATGTATATATTCTTTCTATACAATATTCACACCTACTCAAATCATGTGAATTTTTGAATTCATTTTATACTTAATCATTTTCCTTTTATCACTCTATAAAAACATTTATTCCTTGCATAATTTCTTCACTCACTTCTGATATTTAATATCAAGCTATTTTTCTCCCTATTCTTATTTACTTTATTCACTCTTGTATTTATTTTAGAGTAATTTTTATTCTCAAAAAATTTTGGGTCTTCACACATAAGCTGGATGTTCATATCATGTTGATGACCTGCAATGAAATCGATAGTCTTATCTGACCACGAATAACGATCATTCAGGATCGTATGTCATTTGAGGTGATATGTGACCGTTCGCGGTCGGATGTCGTTCGCGGCGAATGGTGACCGTTCGCGGTCGGATGCCGTTCGAGGCGAATTGTGACCGTTCACGGTCGGATGCCATTCGAGGCGAATTGTGACCGTTCGCGGTCGGATGCCGTTCGAAGCGAATTGTGACCGTTCGTGGTCGGGTGCCGTTCGCGGCGAATTGTGTGTGTGTGCCCGGGGGGACTTAGTGTCATCAATGCCAGATTTCACGCTCGAGCGAATTTCTGACTTGTTTGTCATGGCGGTTTATTGCCATCTCAGAGCATGCTTGAGGACCGTTCGCGATCCCTTACATGTGTAAGTGGCTTAGCCGTTATGGCATCACAAATGACATACTTTTATTCAAAATGAGTTTTTCAACAGAACTGTTCAACAAAATCAAGTTCAAACATCAGAAATGGAAAATAAAAGTAAAACAGGGACGTCAAAGTGCAAACACCTACACCGTTGCGATTAGTAGTCGTATCTAAGCATGCCTGAGGATCGTTCGCGGTCCTGTACATGTGTAAATGACTTAATTGTGTTGGTGTGGAGTTTGCTACTTATTCGTCATTATCCCAATCAATTGATGACAAGCCGACGCCTCGATCCTGAGCCGTCCCCAGTAGGTGCAGGTGGTGGTCGCTCCCGTTCCACCGTTGATGTTCCCCTTCTTACATACTACGATAGCAGACCATTCCGGATATGTCCCTCAACCTCATCCTTCAAGTGTCTGCAATCATTCATGCTATGACCATTCAGCTAGTGGAATAAGCAGTGCTTGTCTGACCTTCTTTCATTGTTGGTCGGATCCCTTCTCATCAGCCTTCGATAGGGAATCTGCTCCCTAGTATCCTGGTAGATTCGCTCCAAAGTCTCATTCAACTCCGTATAAGAGGTGAATCTTGGTTTCTTTCGTGGTCGCGTCGGTCCATCACTATTATCCTCAGCCTTTCGTTTCCCTTTACCAGTCCCTGAATCTATTCTAGGAGGATTTTCACCCTTGACTGCATAAACATCGATTCCTTCTCCTTCCTCTCATTCAGCATTTGCATCCTCTAATCGTAAAAATCCTTCAGCCTCGTGATAAAATTCTCCTAGATCCATAGGGGGATCCCTTGTTAACGAATTCTTGAACTCTGTGCCATCAGCTATGCCAGATACAGCTGCCATCAAAACCATGGATGGATCGGGTCGATCCACTGATGCTGCCGCTGCATTGAATCGCGTCAGAAAGTTCCTCAAAGACTCCCCGGTTCTTTGCTTCAGTGCTGCCAAACTCATCACATTCTTGGGTCTTGAAATGTGAACCCTGAACTGCCTCATGAACCTTTCAGTCAAATTGGTCCATGATCCAATGGAGCTACTCTCCAGTTGTCTGAACCATAATGCTGCTATGTCTGTCAGATACAACGGGAAGCACCTGGCCATGACTTCCTCTGATACCCCCAGTACTTCCATATGCCTCATGTATTTCGTCAGATGAACGGCAGGATCTGTCCTCCCATTATACATGTCTAATGTTGGTAGCTTGAATTCTGGTGGATTCCTGGCTTGCCTGATCGTAGGAGCAAAGGGACTCCTATTCACATCCTCCAGATCTCTATTCGCTAGTCCGCCTCTCATGGCTCGTCTGACCATCTCCGCCAATCTGTCATTGTCTCCAAGTTGTAGTCCTTGTCTGTTGCTTCTGATTTGCCCCCCGAGTTCACAAGGGATTCCTGGAGTCTGCTCTCCTGAACGAGCATAAGCTTCCCTATCAGCGCCGCGCCGCGCAGCTCCACCTGGTACTGCGCCTGGGATTGGGTCAACATGCTCTGGGTAAGTGCCCCCTAGTTCTGGGGCTGTGCCAGATTGTCCTGCTCTATTTTGAATTCTGGTTGCTTCGTACTCCCGATTCCTGTCTCCAGCGTCTCATGTAGTTGCGTTCCACTGATTCTGTACTCCGGCTTGTCCAACTTGTCGAAGTAGATTCTGCATCACCTCCTCTTGTCTCTTAAACATCGTTTCCATCTCGTCCCTAGTGATGAAGATCGACGTCTGATTTGCTCCTGACGAAGCCTCCTGACTTCCTTCATGCTGACTTCTCTCCGCTCTTTGTCTTCTACTTGATTGTCTTGTCATAGCTTTTCAGATCTGAATTCTTTAAGCCTTCAAATTCAACTTCCAAATGATAGAATCCCTGAGTTTAATTCTCAGTGAAAGCACCAAAATGTTTGCGCCAAAGTTGGTCACAAACACTCAATTGTCAATGAAAGCACCAATTCACAATCACGGATCACAGATAACAAGTATGTAGAAAATCAAAAATGAAGAACACTCAGAAGATTTAGATGAAAGCAATAAAGAACACAAGATTTATAGTGTTCGGCGATCCGGCCTACGTCCACTTTGAAGTTTGATGACTTTATTGATATTCACTTGAAGGTTACAACTGATTTCAATTGATTACAGTGAACTGATGTTATGAAATTCGAGTACAACAACAGTAATAGAGTTTGGAATTGAATCTGGTAGAGTCTCGGTGTTGGAGCGTCCAAAGATCCCTCTTCTGTAGACTTTGGGGCTCTATTTATAGGCGTAGGAGGCTGATATCGCGCTCAAACTTCGGGATACTTCTTCTGGCACGTGAGTGGGCCCACGCGACCAAGCCCGTGAAGTTTTGGCTCGATCCGTGATCGATACGAACGAATTTCGTATCGATCAAGATTTCGTCCAATGGAGTCGAAACTTGATGTGAACATTCTTTAGCATGCACGTAAGCTTCTGTGAAAATTTCGTAGCATTTGGACTCGTGGATCGCGAGATATGATCGATACGAAATGGAGACTTTCGGTAGTTCGTTTGGTTCGAATCGATCATTTCGACTCGATCTTGTTCGACTCGATGGATGCTGCCTTGTTCGTATCGATGAAGATGCACAGCTCGTATCGATGGGTTCTGCCCTGTTTGTATCGATTGTTATGCTTTGTTCGTATCGATCCAAGTTTCACTGTTCGTATCGACGGTGTGGTCTTGTTCGTATCGATCGCCTGAGTATTTGACTCGCATCCACGCATGTGGCGCTGTTTGTATCGATAATTCAGAAGCGTTTCGTATCGATTATGTTGATGAGGATCGATACGAAACACAAGCCATTTATGGATACGAAGAAGTGCACTTCATGGATACGAATCAACATATTTGATGGGTACGACGAAGGCTTGTTTTAGGATGGACTCGAACAGGATGGCGCCAAGTAGATCGATACGAAATGGTGACGGTCGGATTGATGCGAAGATGAGCTTCGATCGATACGAAGTGAGTGAACTCGATGGATACGAACAGTGTATGTTCGATGGATACGAATAGCGTACGGTTGATGGATACGAAACGCGCCATCCCGATGGATACGAACGAGAACCATATTCAATTTTGCATCGATCATATCTTGAGCGTACGAACTCGGATTGACTTGAAATTTGAAACGCCGACTCTAATGACTTTGTTTGTCATGTCTTGTCAATTATAGCTCGATCCAGACTCACGCAAAATTCGTCGATATTCATAGTGAGCCCGCGCACAACCTATCTTCGTGACGAGTTGTCTTTGGTTTCCCATTGATCTTTTGGTATCACGGCCTTGCTAAAATGCGGGATAACAATTAGTTTTAAAAACAATTTTATTTAATCATGTCGATATTGAAATTTACAAGTAAAAAACACCAACCTCCATTTTCCTAAATTTTTTTTTTGTTTTTCATTAAATAATTGAAGTTTACTACCTTCTGTTGGTGTCAATATTTGCAATTGAAGGTAAAAAAAATTTGCAATCACATGTCAATGCAGTTTGAGACATGCGAGGGTATGGTTTGTACGCTTTTTGATGTCTCAATCTTGAGGCTTAAACTTCAGAGATAAAAAGTCTTTTTGACAAATCAACAAGGCGATTTATCTTCCCTTGCCTTGAGGCCGCTCCTCAATGCGAGTATCAAGCCAATTTTTGTAAAACAGATTTGTATAGGACATGTTTACAAAGTTAGTAATGTGTTATCGATTCTTTTTTACTTCTTGCAGAATTTTAAATATTATTTTTAACTGCATGATAGTTGCACCTACCCCTAATTGGTATTAGGTATGTACATAATGCAGCTTGCTTTTCTTGGTAATTTGGTCTCAACAGAAAAATATTGTCAAGGACAAAATTTCTCAGCATTTTAGCCTCAAGGACAGACCTTAAGTATTTTAGCCTGAATGACAACTTTCTTTATGTATCAGTTTTTACAGTTTTTAGGTATCAGTTTGTAGTTATCGGTAGCATATTTTAGGTATCAGTTTTTAGTTCGGTAGCGGTTTTGGAAAAATGTTTGTCCTTATGAATAATTTTAAAAGAATGTTTGTCCTTATGAATAATTTTTAAGAGAATGTTTGTTCTTGTGGTTAAAATATCGAGGTCATGTCCTTGAGGCTAAAAATATACAAAATTTTGTCCTTTTAAATTAATTCCCCCTTGGTTCAATAGTACCAATAGGTTGCAACATCATGCAACAATACTTCGTGACTAATGACAAATTTTCATCAAGGAGTAAATTTTCATGAAATGTAACAAGCCGTATACATACTCTCTAATAGTTATGATAATATTCCAGTCAATTAATGTGGAAGCAATAATAGTATTCCATATTTGTATAGATCTTGATCGAAAGAATGCCTATAAAAGATCAAATGCACAACTTACATAACAACAAACACAAAATGTCAGCAACCATACCTGTAATCAACACCACATCATATTCCCCCTTAAGTCCTTCAAGTACTTACATTGACCCCTTGGTTAATACTTCTACGTACCCAAAGAGAATAAACTCGTTAAGTTGTGTATGATGTTGATAATTAATTATAAACTAACATACACTGATACAAATGCCTATAAATGAGCTATATATATATATATCAGAAAAGGCTTCCACAACATCGAAAATAAGCTATCTAAACATGAACAGATTAAATATCTTGACCTAAGAATTACAGCAAGTGATGCTATACTTTCTATCCTGCAGTCTGCATTATGCATCCTGTAACACAACTGCAGTGATGTTAGTATAGTAAGAAGTATCATACCAAGGGTGTTATTCAAAACAATCGGCCATACGATAATTTTTGTTCAAAATTCAGCACGGCTCAACATAATATTCTCTTAGACTTGAAATAAGTGGTGAAAAGCTTAAGCATGCCTCTTACATAAAATCTTCCGCAAATTAAATCAGAAGATTGCTACTAATTTATGACTTTGACCCCACTAATTTCTCCTCATATATTCCCCATGTGTAATAATTTTGACTATGAGATTGTTTTGATCCAACAACTATTAATTTGAGTCAGATTTCGAGTAAAATACTTTGTTTTGATCCAACAACTATTAATTTGAGTCAGATTTCGAGTAAAATACTTTGTTTTGATCCAACAACTATTAATTTGAGTCAGATTTCGAGTAAAATACTTTTCCTTATATATATGATGATGAAGTAAATGTACATGGAAAATTCTAACTCGTCGATGTAGATACTAATAAAGTCTGGGATGCTTATGAATATTTCACAAGCTAACATCAAATATTTTCAGTGTTATGCCATCATACTTCATCAGTAATGAAATAGCTTTACCAAAGCTTAAGAAAATCAAATGGTTCTCCACAATTATGTTACAAGCTATGCTGATAGATAACAATTAAAACACCATGCATTCCACTGAATTCATATAGAGACGTGCTACAAACCAAGACTGACATAAAGCTTAGTAGGTTAAATGTAACTTAAGCAAGTCAATCTTGTTTTTTCTATTCTAAAAAGAAGAATATTATTAAGATGCATATATAATAAAAGAGCCAATACAATGGCTATGGCCCCTAAAGTTTCTTTAAGAAGTTCAATGACCTGTCAGATGTCTTTTTTTGAAAGTAACTTTTGAGATTAAGCTAACCTTACTGTTTATAGAGATTGGTAACAAACACAAATATTTATAAGTCAAACTTAGGGGATGCACCTATACACTGGCAGAAAATATTATTTTCCAATGAAAATGGTCATTTCTCCATGCTAAGCAGAGAAAATGGACAATTCTTGCCTAAATGTAAACGATTTACTTTTAAATAAGGAGACCTTCAACTTCTCCCAATAAAAAAGAAATTATATTTGATAAGTTAAACGCATGTTGTGAAATATTGTTTTATTTGTTCCTTTATTACTTTTATTATCAGTTGTACTCAATAAAATTATTGTTTAGGCGTCTATACATGTAGAAACATAATAATCTGCACAATTGGGACTAAAACACGGTGATGGCATTATTACCAATCTTCAAGGAGATAATTTAAATTGGCAAAAGTAAATCCTATTATAATTAAAACTTGCCAAAGCCCTTGATTAGTTATTCCTTCAACCATCGTCAAAGACTAGTTATCTAGCATACACACACATGCATATACACACACATATGCAAATGTGTGTATGAAACCGACTATTTGGGTAAAAAATAAAAAACAATTGATAATAAAATAGATCTGTACCGTTGGATCTTATTGTATTCACATATGGCGTAAAAATCAAAGTACAATCCAATGATTGACATTTATCGTGTCTTAATTTTGTGTCCCATTTGATTTTCCCGGTATAATTGTCTAAAATATGATACTAAGGTAATTATTATTTAGCATATTAGTACAAAGTTTGTATAAACTTTCATGTTTTTAAGAACTCTACCAATATAACTTTAAAATGTTATCTAATCAGATTATCTATAATTTATTTAAGCAGAAATGGAATGCTCTGTTGCCAATGCAGTAGATTGGGTCCTGCAGCCTGAACGTTATTTTCACATATGTAAAAAATATCATATGTCTAAATGACATGGTTCTGCACATATCCATGCAAAATGAATATAGACGTACTGACAATTGACATTTAGAGAATATAATAGCTTCTTTATTTATTCATTTTAAATTATGAAAGACACGTCTAAAGCTCAGTTTGTGGTAGAAAGAAAAAAGGCTCCGAATAATAATTGGACAATCTAATAGCGTAAAGGCAATAAATGACCTGCTTTATTTTCTTCTAAAAGAAGGTAAATCCAAAACCATTGACTAGACTTATAATAATTCAGCTATATGCTTACATTTGATATTATCTGGTAGGCGGTGTGTTTGTTATATAAAGATATTACATTATTTTATGGCCCATAATTTATTTTTAAATTAGTGCCCGAAGTTCTGTACGTTCAAATGAAAAGTACAATATGTGAATGGTCTTAACAAAAGGCCGTAGTCCGCTGATTTAAAAGAACAAAAATAGATGTTGATATTTTAAGCTAATATAAATCCACATCCACATGCTAAAATACGACTAAGTTTATATGCTATATAATCCAAATAGACCGGAACAACTATATATATATATTTGCTGTGCCCACTGTAAACATGGATATCACTTTCAGGGACGAGTCAGATGAGAAAAAAAATATTCTAAGAAAACATGTGTCAGAGTAGTAAAAAAAAATATTCTAAGAAAATATCTGTCAGAGTAATAGTCAAAAGTCTAACTTATATGAATATATGCATCCAGACACGCTGACACATAAACAAGTGGATGTTAATGAGAATATAAACTTGTGTTTTTTTAAATTTAGAAAAAAAATTCAAAATCAGGAAAATGTAAATTTCCTTACATTTTTTTGTTAGAAAAGTGCAAGTCATCTAGCATTTTCTATTTTTCAAAAATAGACACCAAATTTACATATTCATTTCTGCATTTCTTTTCTTATAACAATATAAAAAATAAGTACATGTAACTCTTTTCTTGCACAAACAAAGTAAAAGGATAAAATTTCATTTTAAACCTTTGAAAAAAATTTATTTCACATGTAGACCTCGTTCAAAACTTGCTATGAAAATATTTATCTTTTTCATAATGCAGTGTACTTGTACATATTTTTTTTTAAAATATTCACATGTGCATTTTGAATATGAGCATGTGTATTAAATTTTTTTATACATACGCATTCTAAAAATACGCACATACAAATTAAAAGTTTGTACTTGCACATTTTCAGAATGTGCCAGTACAAAACGTTGGTTAATAAAAAAAAACATATTTTCATAATAAGTTTCAAATGAGGTTTAAATAAGATTTTTTTGAAGGTCTAGAATTAAAAAACTACAAGCTGACAGGTATATGTTACAAATTTAGTGATCTGTTATCGATTCTTTCTTACTTCTTGCAAAAATTTAAATGCTATTTTTAACTTCATGATAGTTGCACCTGTTACAAAGTATGAATTGGTTTTAGGCAGGTTGAATCCAGCTTGGGATTATTGGTTAATTAATTCGATAAAAACAGTAGGTTGCAATTTTAAGCAACAATACTTCATAACTAGAGACAACATTTCGTCCAACTGTATTTCTAATGAAGAGTCATTATATTAGGAGTTTGGATCATGTATTGCATACTATGTACTATTTAACTTGTACTTTGTATATATCTAGTATACAATTAGTATGAATGTTCATGTTTAAAATAAATATGACACCTGCTATTATCTTCTCTTTCATAAACACCGGTGAAGCTGTGGAAGGAACACAAATTTCTATGATGTTTAGAAAGAAAATATGACAACAAAAGCGTTATCATATACAAAATATACTAACTGCTAGTAATTTTGAATTGACATTTAGCTATATAACAGCTAGTCGAGAAGGTTTTGTTCATAATAATTGATTATCAACACGTGAACAATGTAAAGAAAATGATATATATCTTTCTTGCAAAATCACAGTGGCTCAACCTGATCTTCAATTTAGACTTGAAACTTTTTAAGCGGTCCAGCACTAAAGCAATGCTAAATGCCATAATGCGAGGCCATAGCCGTATCTCACTTAGCGCCTAAAATGACCAAGTATACGTATATATGAATTGAAGCAAATGTACAAGGAAAAATTACAAGTCATCAATATAGATAGGAATAAAGTAAGGATGCTGACATATAATAATTTCGGTATTATACAATCATACTTGTTATTGATGAAAAAGCTTTACCCAAGCTTAAGAAAAACAAACAGTGCTCCACAATTATATCACGAGCTCCGTAGGTAGATAGGGCTTAAAATATCATGCATTCCTTTTTAAGTATTATGCCATCATACTCATTATATTAAAAAGCTTTACCCAAGGTTAAGAAAAACAAATAGTTACCCACAAATATACTACAAGCTATGTAGATAAATACCAGTTAGAATACCATGCATTATGCTGAACTACATAGAAATGTGCTATTGACCAAGCCTGGCAGAAAGCCTAGCAGGTTAAAATGTACAGTTACAATGACAAATAAACATTGGCAGGTTATTTTTTATGAATAAATATATGTATATTTAAGATGCATACATGTAAGCAAAATAAATATCTGTATATTTAAGAGTCAATACAATGGCTATTTGCCCTTAAAGTTTCTTTAAGAAGTGCAATGACCTGTCGGTTGTCTCTTTTTGAAAGTAGCTTTTGAGATTAAGCTAACTCTATTTTTAAAGGGATTGGTAGTTATAGAAAACATATACAAATTTCTATCAACGAGTTTCATAAATAAAGCAGTAGTTATAACAAATATTATTATTTACGTGACTTGAACTAATCCAATGCCTTCAGAAGAATAACTAGATATATATTATATATCTTCAATTTCGCAATATTTTATTCAAAAGAAGCTACATTATTGCTTGATTAGATTTTACATTTTGTGAGTGAATATTATACTGTAGCCTCCTTTCAACCTGAAAGCAAAATATAGTGTTTTTTTTTTTGAAGGGAAAAAAGCAAGAAACCTGTAAACATATATTCCCCGAATAACAAGATGCCAAGATCTGCTTATTTTAGCAACCTTTCCAATTAAACTTTTGCCCTCAAAGTCTTCTCAACCTGTGATGAATTGAATGACAAATTAATATGTATAGTTATACACATCACACTTATTCTTAACTAAATTAAGAAAAATACCAATTACTCAAATCCAATGCAATCTTTTCTCAAATCCTACTGGCCGGCACATAATTCTTTGGTCTGAATCATACAAGTTACCTTCATTTTTATCCTACCTATTTAGTTAAACAATGACACATTCAAGCCACATTAGTAAAAATTGACATATTCAAACTATCAACTTGACATAAAAAGTTTATACAACTTTCATTGGCAATAGATTAAGTAAAAGCAAAAAATGAGATGGTAAAAGAATCACGTCCCCATAATCCTCAAATTGTATTAGAAAATAAAGCTACGAGTTATAACACAGAATAACAATGTAAATGCCTTTGTTTGTCAACCAAGATGGCTAGGGTTGCCATTTCACGAGTTAAAATCCTCTACTTAGAGCATTCCTAGCAGCAGGGGGAATTTCATCAGTGGTTTGAAGAAGTTAAACGAGAGAAATCCCCACTCGGCCAACAGCGAGTGAGGAGCGATTTTTTTTTTATTAAAAGAAATGGCGTTAAACGCTTTTCTGAAAACCGTTTAACACCTAAATGGTTTTCAGAAAACCATTTAGAGCGTGAAAAAAAAAATTAACTCAAGAGAGTTTTTACAGTGGCATTCGGTCACTGTAAAAACTCTTTGAGTTTAAACGGTTTTCTGAAAACAGTTTAGCGTTTAAACGTTTTATAGAAAAACGTTTAATGATCGCCGCTTTAGAAAAAATGAAGACAATCCCCGCTTCTCGTTCCTCCCATGCTCGAATTTACGCTGCTGGAAAGAACGGAAGTGAGGATCAGCCTCATTTTAACATAGATTTACTCTATTGGAAAAGCTCTTATATACAAAAAAAGCATGTTATCATAAGATTCATAACAAAAGAAAGTACTGAAACAATATTATACAATAGAAATACAATGATAATAAAAAATAGTAAGACGACTAATTGTGATTGAGGCCCCTCACCCTTACCTACTCCTACTAGCTGTAAACAGTAAGTCTAATAAACTTAGTCTCCTGTCGTATTTTGGTGCTACAAGCCAAATCAAATGTAAAAAAATTATCCAAATAAGGCTTTACCCACTACTAACTTAAATGAAATGTGAAAAATAATGTATGAGAAGAATATATATATATCTATCAAGACAGCTGGACCGAAGACTAATATAACATTATATTATCACAAAACACGGTTATTGAAAACTATATAAAGGGAGCCCTCACCTGTATTAACATGTAGAACTCAGCTCAGTGTCTGTTGCTTAAAGAAAAATTCTTTGTGCTACTAGATTACACTTGAGGAGATTGGTGTAACTTTAGCATAACTAACTATGGTGGATCACCGCAAGGCGTGGCTAACGCCACATATAGTCCTTGTAGTGGCTGTTTACTTATTCGCAACAATAGCCGAGTCCACTGACAAACCATATATTTATTCTTCCCCTCCTCCACCGTATCATTACAAGTCTCCACCACCTCCATCACCATCACCCCCACCACCATATCACTACAAGTCACCTCCACCTCCATCACCATCTCCTCCTCCGCCTTATCATTATAAGTCCCCTCCTCCTCCTTCATCGTCTACTCCTCCACCATACCATTACAAGTCCCCTCCTCCTCCATCTCCGTCACCTCCACCGCCATATCATTACAAGTCTCCCCCACCTCCATCTCCATCGCCTCCTCCACCATATCATTACAAGTCTCCACCTCCTCCTTCCCCATCACCACCCCCACCCTATCACTATAAGTCGCCTCCACCTCCTTCACCATCTCCTCCTCCTCCATATCACTATAAGTCTCCTCCTCCTCCGTCTCCATCGCCACCGCCACCCTACCATTACAAGTCTCCTCCTCCTCCATTCCCATCACCTCCGCCACCCTATCATTACAAGTCTCCTCCTCCTCCTTCACCATCGCCTCCTCCTCCGTATCACTATAAGTCACCTCCACCCCCATCTCCATCTCCTCCTCCACCTTACCACTATAAGTCTCCTCCACCACCTTCGCCATCTCCACCTCCTCCTTACCATTACAAGTCGCCTCCGCCTCCATCTCCATCTCCTCCACCACCCTACCATTACAAGTCACCTCCGCCTCCATCTCCATCTCCTCCACCACCTTACCATTATAAGTCTCCACCTCCCCCATCTCCATCACCTCCACCTCCCTACCATTACAAGTCACCTCCACCACCTTCACCATCCCCACCTCCTCCGTACCATTACAAGTCACCTCCACCTCCATCTCCATCACCTCCACCACCGTACCACTACAAATCGCCTCCACCTCCTTCACCGTCACCTCCACCACCGTACCACTACAAATCGCCTCCACCTCCTTCACCATCACCTCCACCTCCGTACCATTACAAGTCACCACCTCCTCCTTCACCCTCACCTCCACCACCCTATCATTACAAGTCACCACCGCCTCCTTCACCGTCTCCTCCTCCTCCTTACCATTACAAGTCGCCTCCACCTCCATCTCCATCTCCTCCTCCTCCATATCATTATAAGTCACCCCCTCCTCCATCTCCGTCACCTCCACCACCCTACCATTACAAGTCACCTCCTCCTCCATCTCTGTCACCTCCACCACCCTACCATTACAAGTCTCCTCCACCTCCTTCACCATCACCTCCCCCGCCTTATATCTATAAATCCCCTCCACCACCTTCACCCTCTCCACCACCTCCATACCATTATAAATCACCACCGCCTCCATCTCCTTCACCACCACCTCCATACCATTACAAGTCTCCTCCACCTCCATTTCACCCACCACATCATCCTTACTATTACACATCTCCTCCGCCGCCTATCTACTACTAAACTAATCATCATTAACATCTCTTCTCAAACATGTTCCCTTATAATTCCATCACATGCGCAGACTTGTGTTCAACATAAGTAAATAAGATTATTTGGTCTATCCTTTGAAACCGCATAAGCAACGGATATTTTCAATTCACAAAATGTTTTGAGTACTTCTTTTTGTTTTTTTTATAATACCAATGTATTCCTGTTGTACTGAATAAATGAGTAATGCATATGTTTTTTGCAAGAATTTGATGACTTATATATGTTGAGTTTCGAATTCATTCTATATGTATGAGCCATGGCTGCCTTTCTTCTCTAGGTTTTATGTCCTCAAGCTTAAGCTCTGCTAGTTGGATTCATTCACACAAAGCGTCGCTGTGGGGTCATATTTTTTTTGATTAACACACTATTATGAGTCTATGACAAAAGAAGTTCAACCTGGTAGATACTTGTATACTACCAACTTTACTTATATACCACTACACCTACCTTTGATCCCTTGAAATACTACCAGCAAGCACACCAGAAAATTCCTCCATTGATAAAAGAAACATGTCTGCATAGAAGTACATTACATAAAATGATCTTGGTAAGTACATTTATATATCCAGTATTTATGCCAACAAGAAATGCTACTGATAAATGTAACGAAGTACTTGCAACATCAGAACAAATAAAAATACGCTAGAACGAAAAAATAGGCCCGACAGAAATAAAACCAGGCCCGGAAGTAAGTTGGTGAATGGAGAAGATAACAAGGACAAAAATCCTAGATCAACTCACCCTTTCAGTAACCGAGCCATCCAAAAACGAGAACCATCAACCAAACATTCATTGGGAGTAAATTCTGTCAACATTTTCATCGAACAACTGATGTGCATAATCGGTTGTGGTATAGCTAATAAAAATTGCTGAATCCAACGAATATCGCTTTCCAATCGTTTAAGCAAATCAATCTAAATATCATCAAATAGAATCGTCGATCAGAGAAACACGTACTTGATTGCTACGGTTTTCACTGGTAGGTATCTGTAAGACTGTTACATATTGGATTTAGGGAAGAAAGAAAACATCCTAAAATGCATTTAGAGAGAATTGTTATATTTGTTGGTTTCTAAGGAAAAAAATGAATTTGGATCAGATGATATTTGATAAGGGGAAAACACTGAAAGCAGAAGACAACCAGGATGACGGTTAAAACAGCAACAATAACAAAGAAAAAAAATACCAAAAAAAATAATAAATAAATAATAAATAAATAAAAATAAAAAAAGTGTTGGTTTTCATCCACTGAAATTACCCAAATTTTTTTTCCTTCAATCGGCAACAAGTAATGACATTAATTCTTCATTGCGGTTGGCAGCAAGTTGCCGACTGCAATGAACGATGGTCGGCAACTTGCTACCGATTGAAATCGAAAAATAAAATTGGGTAATTTTCAGTGCAAAATATGCAATGGATAGCAATATGCAAAAAATCTCAATAAAAAAGAGTGTTCTTATTCACCCCACATTTTAAACTAATTATTACACACGTCTTAGTATTACCTAGTCAATCTTACTTTTACCCTTATTCAAAACTCATGGTAAAAAAATCGATAACATAAAATCGCAGCTTCTCCTACATCTGTTTCAAACTTCAACAATGGCGGGTTTAAAATAATCGAAGAAATCATCTCAAGGTGGCGTGTCACAATCTCATAGAACGCAGCGCCATAAGTTCTCTTGATTTTTTCTATTTTAAACTTCATCTTGATTTACCTTGTCGATTAAGGTTTCTCGATTATGTAAGATTGGCTATTCTGGTAAAAGTTGATCTAGGGTTTGTACAAGATAATTTTACGATGATGTTGGTTTGGGTATTAGAGTTTAACGATGATCTAGGAAGTGGTAGTTCAAATAATATTTGAATGGCATGATGTTGCGGATTAAAGCATTGTGGGTTATCAAATGGTACTATCGTTTGATTTTTATTTAGCATTTGGACTAAGACATGTTTTACTCTGTGTAGTTAATGCCCCGCTATTACCCCGCTATAACCCCGCTATATCTCATAGCGGATTTCTACCGCTACGATATTTCCATATAATCCCAAAATATAGCCTTTCCGCTTTAAGCCCCGCTATTTCCGCTATATCCCGTTATTCCCGATATATTCTGTTATTTCTGCTATATCTTCTTTAATAAAATGAACTGAAAAATTGCATTTATACATTATAAAAATTATGAAACTGATTTATTTGATTTAATTTTTAATATATTTTCAGAATGAAAATACTCTAATATTCTACTAAATTCAATTATGTTATATAACAGTTTTACGTTTATTTAAAGTATATTCGCACATGTTTTTATTTAAAATTATTTATGTATTAATTATAATTCATTTGAATGATATTTTTTTCATTTAATTACCATTTACATATTTGTAAAAACATTAAGTACGAGTTTTATATGCTATTTTAGAGTCATCTGCTATATCCCGCTATATCCTCGCTGTATCCCCGCTATGACTTTTTGCACCTTCACCGCTTTGAATCTGCCGAGCGCTTTAACTGCACATGTTTTACTTAAGTTTGATAATTAGAAAAATATTATGCAACTATACTGCATTGGAACGGTATTTAACCATAATTGATGATTAGTAAAATATGGTTAAGGCATATTTTACCAAACTTCTCAAATATGGTTAAGTACATTGATTATGGTAAATATTATGCAACTATATTGCTTGAAGTTTGGTAAAACCTCATCTATTCCACAGTTTTATTATTTAACTATGTTATTTTACCTAAGATTGGAAGTTATTAATTTTTTATATTATGCAATTACACTGTTTTAGCATGTATTAAGATATTTTGCAGAGCCTATTGATATTTTTTCATTTCACGTTTTACCTAGTATTGATATTTTACACTATATTTTTGTAGTACGTATAACGGCCATATTACGAAGGGCATGTGAGGCAGAAATGTAACAACCCTGCTTCCCACGTAGTTATTATTCGTAAATTTAATTAAAATAAATTTGCTCGGATTTGATATTTGATAATTAGTATTTTGAAAATAAATTTTGTTGATTGAATTATACTTAATAAAAAGTTTTGTTGTTATAAATTGAATCGAATTAGTAAATTCTTTTGAATAATTTATTGAAATTGAAGATAATGTTTTAATTAATATAAAAATTTTGAAGTGTAAATAATTTCGATATGACTGAAATATTTGAAAATAAATTTATATCTTGTTTGAAGAACGAATGAAAAAAAAAGCAGACGTCGAATTGAATGAAATTGGACGGCTATCGAAATATATCCAAAATAACAGAGTGTAAATTAGGTTAAATCAAATTGAAATTTATATGCAATTAGATTAAAAGAGTTGTTAAAATAAAAGAAAAAAATAATATATATTAATTAATCATATCTAACTCAAAATCATTAGTCAAGCCCACATCCTCTTTTCTAGATTATTCTTTCAGTCTCAAAGCCCTAACCTCCCTCTCATGTATTTGCGAACTCAATCGCATAAAAAAGGAAAAAAAAAAAGAAATATTAAACGCACGCAATCGATTTGAACGACTTGATGTTCATTGACGACAATCTGACATCGAGGAGGCGGCTGGCGCTTGGGCAGCGCTCGCGTAGGGGAGGTGAATAAAGGTGGCAGGTGATGGAGGCCATGACTTTGTGGTGCGTGAGGTATGTTGTGCGATTGCTGAAGGTGGGGGATATGCGAGATGGTTGTAGGCTGATGACAAAGTCTGTTGATGGCGACTGCTGGTGTGGCTGTAGCTAGGTGAAGGCAGCAGGAGAGAATGGATTCGTTGTTGATGGTGATGCTGGCGGGTTCTTGGGTTGGTGCAACGACTATTGTGTGGAGTGTAGTCGCTGTTTTGCTTGTTCACGTATCGTCGAGATGAGTTTATCTAACTCACAACTATGCCTATAATTGTTTGTTATATACACGTATATATCATCCCGATTATCATTGAATTGTTTGGTCGAATTGCTTGGGTTGATTGATTGTGTGTGATTGTTGTTGTTTGGATTAATGGAAAATTGGTTTGAAATTGGATGGTATTGAAATAATTGATGGTTTGTATTTGTTGGATGTCCAAAATGCAAAGGAGATGTTGTCCTTTTGCATCTTAATTTGGATAATTTATTTATATTGTGTGTATATTGTATGGATGGTTGAAATTCGATGGAATTCGAATCGGCCATTCGTTAAAATTTATATTGATGATTGTTATTGATTTTGGAGAATTTTACTCCATGAATTTTATTTTAGATGATTTATCGATGTATCCATTTTAAAATGCTTTTGAAAGCTTCGGAAAGTTAATTTTGGCGTTTTAAAAATTTATTTGAAGTGTTTAAAAATAAATAAAATTGGTTGGTAAATAAAATGATTTCTTGAAAACTATTTTGGATATAAAAGTTGTTTTGAAAATGGAAAATATTTTATTTCTAACTGTTAGAGTATATAGTGAAGGCTTTGAGTTAAATTCTATGATTTTAAATAAAATATAATTTATTTTGTAACTTATAAATTAATTTTGAAATAGTATTTTAATATAAATATTATGAAATAGATTTAAAGTGATATTTGGTGATTTTCAATGTGAGCTATTTGAGATTTGAATATATAGTGAAGGTTTCGAATTATAAATTGTAGTCTGAAATGAAAAGAATTATTTTAAGGTTTATAAATTTATTTTTAAGTATTTTTTTAGTTATAGAAAATTATGAAATAGTTTCTATGATTATTTTTATGTCTAAAGTGATTTTGGAAGTTTGGAAAAAACATATATAAGAATTTGGAAACAAAATTTAATAATTGAATCTTATATTGGGATTAAATGAATAAAGTGAATATATTATTTAATATATATAATTAGTATCTATTTTAAATGTTTATTTTTGTTACAAATGATTCATATTTAAATATTGAGCTGTTGGCTGTTAGGTTTATTTATTTAAATAATCAATTTTATATTACTTTTCTGTTTATTCTTCTCTTATTGAAACGAATTATATGAATGATTCACCGTTGAGATAAATTTGATTAGTGATTTAATATGATACAGTTATGACATTTTTATATTTGATTTGTGAGATTTCATGTCTGTATGACGAGAAATTTGAATAAGCGGTTTCGTGATACCGTCTGGTATAAGGCTTTCGGAAAGACTTTTCCGGTTATTCTTTGAACTTGTCATATAGAGATATCTAGTATGGATTGAGTGTAGTTTATGAACATTGAATAATTATCCGAATAACATGCGATGATATGCGTGTAGTTTATGAACATTGCATAAAAGTATGCACTTATATGGAATAATTGCAGAAAAATCTGCAATTATTCCATATAATTGCATAAAAGTCTGCAATTATATGGAATAATTGCTGATATTTGAAAAAAATTGATGATCATTTCATATAATTGAAGAAACGGCAAGTATACTAAATAATTGCAGAGAAGTCGGCAATTATATGGAATAATAGCAGAAAAGTCTGCAATTATTACATATAATTGCATAAAAGTCTGCGATTATTCCATATAATTGCATAAAAGTCTACAATTATATGGAATAATTGCTAACATTTGAAAAAAAATCGATGATGTTCAAAAATTGCAGAATTCTCTGCAAATATATGGAATAATTGCAGCCTTACTGCAAATAGATTTTTTGGTATCAACAATGGATCTCATTTTAAAGATCATAAAATTTATGATTTTTTGGTGAAAACGGTATGTTGATCCGATGTTTCTATAGAAATATACGCGTTTGAAATGCTAAAAATATAAAGGGTATTTGGGTCTTTTGGCACGGACGGATTTGAAAACAGAGACTAGAAACGTAAGTTTAGTTTGGGGAGGATGTTTACTTTATTTTGAAGCTTAACAGGTATGTGAGCCAAACTATTCCTTTATAATATACTTGAAATTGATGTTTGGATGTGTTAATGAGCTAAAATTGGATATGAATGAGACCCCATACCATATAATGTGATAGGAAAGACAAGTCATTAGATTACTAGGCCATATTTCATGATGTCGTGTTGTATTGCTTGGATGTTGCTATATGAAATGTTGCTTTGATGAAGTGTGAATGGTTGCGATGTCTAAATTACATTTTGAATGAAGTGCTTTGAGGTTTCTTGTTGAATAAGATTATGTTTTCCTATGCTATAATCAAGTTAATGTTATAATGACTCATTTATGCTGAGTATTGAGCCTTGTGAACTTGAAATGATAAACCCGGATATCCCATGCTATATTATTAGAGAATCACTCCATGATTATACTTAACTCAACAATGTAATGTTTATCTTGATGATTAATATGAATTGAAATATAACCTCCTTATATTGAGATAGTTTATGAAGTTAAAGGATTATGTTGTTGATAATGATACATGCTGTTATATGATGAGTTTATTCTTGCTTATTTTGCCTCACTATATCGTGCATGTTATAATTTGATGTTAAGTGATTAATGTTGATTATCCCATTATGTCTATTTATATGTTAAAGGATGTGATGATGATGCACATGCGATATGCTATGTGAGATGAGTGTTAAAACCCCATAAAGACACTAGGATATAAACTACATTTTGGGGGTAATGTCATTAGTGAGGCTGATGTGATTACATATATTACTAATATAATCGATACGAGGTGTTCTATTAGATGCTAGCATCCATCATAGTAGACAGATTCAAGATCGCTACTTGAATCATTATGACTAGTTCAGTGTCACTTGTTGTCCAAACCATCTATTGCATGGACGTAACCACAGAGATGGCGTAGTGCAAACGAGGATGAGAATGGTAATCACATTGATGGACACGAGGCAAGATGGCATGATGATTACAGTACAATGGAGTGAGCGCCAATGGGAACAAGAACGAGAAGAGTGTGCAACGAATAGATCGTGTGAGGGTACCCACAACTTCTGGTCAAGGGATATACGGATGAAAAAGGTCATGATATATTGGTGTCGTGGCAGAGTCTAGTAAAGACTGGTCCAAGGGATGTATAGACCATAAGGCCTTAGTGTTGACTCGATATTAATAAAATGAATAAGGTCACATAGAAATGAACACCTCATTTACACTTGTATACTTATGATATGATTAATAACGTTAGTAAGATTTTTCGTCTTAAAGATGATGGAGTTATTATCATACTAACTACCCCAATAATTTTTTAGTTAGCAAAATTAAGTGGTATTAAATTTGCCATTAAGTAGTGGTAATGTCGCTGGATGCTTACACAATCAGGTAGTTCCACTTTAACTGTTTGTAAATGTCAAATCTGACTAATATTTAATTCTGGCACAAATAAGGTAAGATTTGGTGGTGAATATTAGGTAGGTAAATAAAAAAAGCAGAAATAGTAAAGAACACAAGGAATTTACGTATTACAGATGTTAAGGAATCCTACGTTTACGGGAGAAATTACTCTTTCTTCCTTTTCTATTCTTTGGTACAGATTTCAATGGAAAAGAGTATAATAAAACCTTAAAAGTTCCAAAAAGTGAAAAAGGCAAAGGTCACTTTCTTGCTACAGTGCCTTTTCTATTTATAGTATGGTGGCGTACACGGATCGCCATAATCCGTCTCTTGCTGTTGTGTTTCACCCTTGGATCCTGCCAGGTGTCGTCTATCCACGTTGTCTATTTGATATACCGGGTTGTTGACATGTTTTTGACGGGAAGTCTGAGGTGAAGCCAAAAACATTTGAAATCATGGCGGGAGACTTCAAATTTGAATTGGCTTTGCATATGAGTCCTTGGGAGGATAGTAATTGTTGCTCATTGGTTTTGGGGCACTACCAACATGTTAGGAGCGAGGCTGCACCAGTTGATATGCAATACTTGTATGATGTTGTGGTGCCTGCTTGATATAGGTGCAATATTCTTGAGCTTCTTTAACCTTTGGGGGTGCATGATTTGCTTAGCCTAGGCCCCTGTATATTGTGGATTGTTTTCTGCTCCTTGTAACTATGTTAAATTTTAGATTTAGTAACATACTGTAATATTGAAACTAAGGGATGGGCATAGAACTGATATCTTTGCGGCTTGTCTTATGAGTGCAGTATTTGAATTCGTTGTGACTTCCTGTTTTTTGGTAGCAGTTCTTTTGGTTGGATCAAGTGCCGCGACCGTAGGCTAGTTTTTTATGTAGTATAAGTTAGATCTCTTCAACTTCTTCCCTTTTCATCTTGCTTCTACGTTAGTTTGGGTACTTAGTACCAGCACAGTTTTATGAACCGGTTCATTTTCTTTTTTATTATTATCATTAAAAATATTTGAAGAGACATCACAATAATTTCAAACAATTTTATTGCTAGAAGTAAAGATTACATTGTATAACTCTCTAGCTAAAACTTATTTGCTTCTTATTGACCATGTTCCTAGTCCTGCAGGAGAGTTGAACTTCATAAGCAGATCTTTCTGAGACACGATTGCTCTCTTGTATATCAAAGAAGGCCTTCCCAAGAAGGCATTGTACGGTGAGGGTTGCTCAATGACTAAGAAGCTTGCATAGAATGACTTGTGTAGCGAGGCAGTTCCAGCAGAAACAAGCAAACGCGCTTTTCCTATTGGGATGGTAGTAGTGTTCTTGAAGCCAGAGATCAGTTCTGGACTAGGTTTCAGGATTTTTGGTGGAAGCCTCATCTGATCATATGCAGACTTGAAGATGACGTTGATTGAACACCCTGAATCAATGAAAAATTTGTTCATAGTGCACTTTGATATCTACACTATAATAATGAGTGAGTTTTGGTGAGGGAAGACAATTCCTGCCGCATCAGTTGTAGTGAATGTTATCTCTGGAGTAGGCTTTTGTTGAGATGGAAAATGGACCTCTGCTAGACTTTCTCCTCTGGCATGTACCACTCTAGTGCCTTTTTACTCATACCCGTGGGATGCAGCCCCCATGGATTGATGCTATCAGGTTAGAGGGGTTCCCAACTTGATTCTCATTTAGGTCAGGAGTCAGATTCCCTATTCCGCCTTCGCCATGATTCTTCTGAAAGTTTCCTAGGTATCCTTTCTCGATCAGCCTCTCTATTTCATTCTTCAGATGTCGACATTTTTTTGTATGATGGCCATTGGCTCGGTGGAAGTGGCAATATGCGCCACCCTGGTTCTGCTTTGGTTTCTTCCCTTTGTTAGGTACGTTGTAAGCAAGTTATGCCCTGGTCATCTTGTATATTTGACTGGGAGTGTGAGTTAGGGGGTTTTCTACTGTGAAGCTAATTCCTTATGTCTCTTTGCTAGTGGGTGATATCCTTCTGCCCCCATTTACTTATCATAGGCGAGGGCAGAAGACTTATGAATCTGTGTAGTGGAACCAGCTTCTTCCATCCTAATGTAGCCACTGACTTTTTCATAGAAGGCCTTCATGCTGTGACATGATTTTCGCCTATTCTTTTTCCCTATTAGGATCCCCCTTCTGATCCCGACATGGGCCACCATCAGTAAGGCTCCTTCATCACTTACACCAATTCCCAGGGTCACAGACTTGATACGCTTAATAAAATTGCTTAGCCTCTCGTTCTCGCCCTGCTTAATGCGGGACATCGTATTTACATCAAGTGAAGATTCTCTTCCTGAATTGAACCGTCTTAGAAAATTGATAGATAGTTGTTGTTAGGAAAGGACTCTCCTGCTTCAAATCTCCTAAACCACCTTGCAGCACCTCCAGCTAGGTAAACTGGGAAATGTTTGCATCTAGTCATCCTTTCTACTTTCAGAACATCTATGTGGTATTCAAATGTACAGAGGTGATCGTTTGAATTTGTAGTCCTATCAAAATTTTCAATTAATGGGGGCATCGAAGTTGTCATGAAAGTTTGCTTCGATGATAGTCTCGTTGAATGGGGAAGATCCTTCCTCCATAATCTTCTCCCCGGTTCCCTACTGACAAAGTTTAGCCAATTGCTCTACACGAACTTTTAGCTGGTAAATTTCATCTTCTCTGGGTTCTGATAGTGACTGTCCATCCTTAAACAATGAGGTAGCATCATCCCTTCCATAGCAAATTGAGTTGTTTCTTAAGCAGTAGAGGATTAATATTGGCTGGTTTTGTCTTGATTTGTGGATTTGCTTGGATCTTTCCTTTAACCTTAAAATTGGTTCTTAAGTCAGGGTCATCATTCCCATCTTTGGAAGTGACGTTATCATTCCCTTGTTGAATAGCCAACGCAGTAGGTGAATGAAGGCGGTGAGCTGTGGACCGAGGTGAAGGTCTTTAGGCAGTATGTGGGCCACAATTTTCTCTTACCCTTCCATCTGTTAGTTAATTTGGTTTGTGATGGATTGGAATGCAGTCAGGAGGGGATCTGTGGGAACTTCAGTCGAAGCTCCCGCTTCACTTTGGGCTTTCGAAGTTATCAGTAACTTATTGTCTATCTTTGAGTTTGAAGTCAAGTGTAAATAATCTTGAACAATAGTGACAGGTGAATCAGTAGTATTCATTGTATGGGTAAAGTTTTACTATATGCAAGAAATAAACGAAGGTTCGCTCTCCTTCTGGCGCCAAAAAAATGTTAGTAAGATTTTTCGCCTTATAACACTCAAACCGATGATGGAGTAATTACCGTACTAATTACCCCAATAGTTTTTGAATTAGAAAAACTAAGTGGTATTAAATTTGCAGTTAAGTAGTGATTATGTCACTAGATGCTTACACAATTAGGTAGTTGCACTTTAACTATTTGATAAAATATCAAATCCGACTAATATTTAATTCTAACACAAATAAGGTAAGATTTGGTACTAAAAATTAGGTAGATAAATAACAAAATGCAGAAACAGTAAAGAACATAAGGAATTTACGTAGTTCAGATGTTAAGGGATATTATGTCCATGGGGGAAATTACTCTTTCTTCCTTTTATATACTTTAATATAGATTTCAATGGCAGAGAGTGCAATTAAATCTTAAAAGTTTCGAAAAGTGGAAAAGATAAAAGGTCCCTTTCTTACTACAGTGCCTTTTCTATTTATAGTATGGTGGCGTATGCGGATTGCCATAATATATCCCTTGCCGTTGTGTTTCAGCCCTTAGATCCCACAACGTGTCATCTATCCGCATTGTCGGTTTGATATACCAGGATTGCTGACATGTTTTTGGTGGGAAGTCTGAGGTGAAGGCAATAACTCCTGAAATCATGGCAGAAATGGTTAAAATCGTGGCGGAAGACTTCAAATTTGAATTGGCTTTGCATATGAGTCCTTGGGAGGATAGTAAGAGTTGCTCGTTGGTTTTAAAGCACTGCCGACATGTTAGGACCAAGGCTGCATTGGTTGATATGCGATACTTGTATGACGCTGTGGTGTCTACCTGATATTTAGGTGCAATCTTCCTGAGCTGCTTTAGTATTTGGGGTGCGTGATTTTCTTAATCCAGGAGTTAGTTTAATATATGTGTGAACGTATCTGAACTGATTGCAATTTGAGCTGATTGTGATCTGAGTTGCCCTTATTGCATGAGTTATTGATAAGGGTGATTTATATCTTTGCTATCTACCAGTAAGTGTAGATCTACATTGGGACGTTGTTTGATTGGTCCTAAGTGTAGCCCTTTGGGTTGCTTCTGACCCTGTGTGATACTGCTTTGGTAGCCCTCAGTACATGTGGTGCAGATCCGCTTTTGAAGGTGTTAACAAATTATAAGTTTTGGGGATGACTTTTTGATCGGGAATTTTTGGTTTGTGCATGGCTTTTTGATCGAGATGTGTTGTACTTTGACATATCCAAATAGCTTCTAACATCACTGCGCAGTATCTATGTTTTGCCATGGCCTTGTAACTGTGGACTATTTCATAGTCCCTGTAACTATGTCAGATTTTGGATTTAGTAAAATTGTGTAATATTGAAACTAAGGGAGGGGCGCGAATCTAATATCTTTATGGCTTGTCTTATGAGCACAATATTTGATTTTGTTGCGACTTCCTATTTTTGGCTATAGTTCTTTTGGTTGGATCTAGTGTCGCAACCGCAGGCTAGTTTTTTGTGTAGTATCAGTTGGATTGCTTCAACTTCTTCTCTTTTCATCTTAAATTCAATTACAAGGGTAGCTCTCTCGGCTCTGTACCTTATTTAATTCCCCTTTAACATAGTTTGAGAAATTCGGGTGCAAAAAATAAGTATAATAATTGCAACGTAAGTAGGAGTGATTCTTCAGTTGATTAGAGTTGCAAATGTGAGTCGAGCAATTTACGACCATGATATGTGCTTAAAAATTTATATGATGACGATGAGATGTAGGTTGGGTACTAGACTAACGAGTGTGTGATATCTTCAAGGGTAAAAGCATATCGTATATTGTTATATCCAACATGTACATTATGTTATGTTTTGAGGATAGTTATACTCACAACTAATTTCTAGCATGACTTAGGGTTTGTTATATATTTACCAAACTCGGGTCAGATTGAGGTTGATTTACAAGTCAGGATATTTGCTTGTATATGCTTTGTGAGCTATGACCTGGAGATGCATTCGGCGATGATGGAGGATATTCATTTATCTTGTATTTTTTATCTCATGAGATGTGATGGCATGATGTATTATATTGTTTAACCTTGTATTATATATGAGATGTATGAAATATTGTATCAAACATTATTTACGATCGCACATAGTTGTTATCTTTCATTCACCTCTAATTCTGTCAATTTCAGGTTTATTTTCTTAGTGTCTCTAATATTGTATTATTCAGTCCTAGCAACTCGTATATGTTGTTCTGTGTCAAGATGAAATATATTTTATTTCAGATGTGTTCAGGTACTCTCTCTGATAGTTTGGTCACTAGAGAAAAGGCGTTGCAAGTTTCTTTTTGAAGGGTTTGAGCATTTAAAGAGAAAGAATTTTTTTGAGAGTAGATGTAATAGTGGCACGTATTGGATAAAGAGAGGGCGAATGGTCATCTCAACTTCATGAAGAGACAAATGAAAGAGAGTTGTATAAAGTAGATGTTTAATAAGGAATAAGAAATGTGATTTCTGTTCCAAATGTGTTCTTATAGAAAATAGTTCCTTATAAAATCTATTTCTATGAGTTTGAGATACTAGATCTGAAACTCTCAACTGTAAATTAGTTACGGCAGAAGAAATAAATAACCCATAGTAAGTGATTTAATGGAGCTTTGTATTTTCAAAGTTGTTGTAGCAACAGAAATACTGAGAGCATACCATGTGATACTTGCCGAAGGAAGAATCTATGTTTTGAAATTTTCTTTAATATACACAAAATGTTATTTATGAAAAATAATAATTGGTTCCGGTTTTGATCGTAATTAGATATAGCTTTGTTTTAATATTAAAATTATGAATATTCTTTATGAAACAAATCTGTTTTTGTACATTGATTATGGTATTTGTTTTCATAAAATTAGTGATGTGCTAGTTAGAGAAAATACAAAAGCATGTAAAGTATTGAACGATATTTTTGGAATCTTAGAATAAGCCATATCTTCGAGAGAATTTTTTTTATCCTTTGATTGTGAATCGTATGGTACTTTGAATTATATCTCAAAGGATTAATGGAAAACACCCATTCAATGGGAGAAACAAAAGAGCTAATGAAATCTTAGGATTGAGACATATAGACATATGTAGTCCAGTGTCAATTGATACCAAAAGAGGATATAATTACTTCGTTGAATTCAATGATGAATTTTTTAGATATGAATATGCATATTTGATGTACAAGTTAGATATCTATAATAAGATTATAGAATATAAACAGAAGTGGAAAAATAAAACATGCAAAAAAATTATAATAGTTTGATTTGATCGAATATGTGAGCATCTCAGATAAGAGTTTCAAGAGTACCTAAAAGAGAATATAATTCATACTCAAAGTCACTCCTTCCAATGTTACATAATGATATATCGAAAAAGAGTAGTCAAACACTATTGGACAAAGTATAATTAATAATGAGTGAATGAGTTACCACTTTCTTTAAGGATGT
Source organism: Allium fistulosum (assembly GCA_030737815.1). NCBI lineage: Eukaryota > Viridiplantae > Streptophyta > Magnoliopsida > Asparagales > Amaryllidaceae > Allium > Allium fistulosum. The sequence goes on from CM060905.1 coordinate 96,874,709, forward strand.
GTACTAAAGAGTAATCAATGTTAGATTGGCTTTAGCTAAATTTGAGATTATAATTCCATATAAGATGTAAATCGAGAAGAAACCCCATCTTAAATAGTTTAATACATATGGTTGTCCCACCTATGTTATGAGCGTAAGTTTCATGACATCAAAGCTAAATCTATTTTTTCTAAGTCTATGGCGGTTCATAAATTTTTGAATACATATTCCTTCACATTGGGAAAAAATTTGTTGTTTCAAGACATGTTATCATTACCGAAGGAATTTCTTTCTAGAGAAATTATTGGTAGTGTGATGGACCTGAATGCGATCGAAAATTCAAAATGAGAGACTAATTATGTAGATGATACAAATTTAACCAAGCCTAAAAAGGTCACAGCCTATTAATTGTCCAATATAATATCTCGCACGATGAAGAGAAGCTTTGTAGCTACCCATACCTTAATGGGCCTCTTGCATCAGTAGTTTGTCCCTTTAAATCTATCATATATGTTGTAATAAGGAGAGGGTTAGGACAATGTTCTGATGATTGGAAAATTATATATTTTATCTATAACACTAATTTTATGCCGATTGGTTTCTATTTAAGTGTTATGTCCATTATTTAGGGCTTTTTCATGAAATTCCATCTACGCATACGATATATCTAACCTCTTATATGCCTATATACATATATATCTAAATCTTGTACTACCCAAAACCTTGGCCACTTAATACTTCTTAAATAGGGAGGAGGTATACCCGATGGCCATTTAATAACTCAACCCCGAAGCGGGCCCTCCGCAACGTAAACTCTAGTCAATCAACCCTAGCTACAGAGATCAATGACCCCTATATATAGCTTATAATATAATTGATGTATTACTAATGCATCACAAAGACTCATCTAAGGGTTGACTAGCCCCCCACTGACAAATAAAGAACTAACTAATTAAACTTTGAGGTCTATGCGTATGCTATACGGATTCTACAATAGTAGAAAGCAAAATCCATCAGGGTATAACCTAAGTCTTTGCTTACGACTGCTCGAAACTGTTGGTGGTCATAGCCTATATACCAGCCCTACTACTAAATACCGATACAACAATAATACTGACATAGCCCGCCGAGCTCCCATGGTCGAAATATCCCTTAGACTAACCAAATGTAAGTCAAGAAAAATGTCCATTCTAGTTACTTAATCCCCCTTGTTAGAAAAGAAGCAGACCTCATTTCCCTATAAGATACCATCGTAAGTTATTTAAGACTCCTTATATAGGGAGGAGACAGACCCAATGGTCATTTAATACCTTCCACCCTAAAGTAGACCCCTTGACATCCCTAAAGTTACCGAGCCATTTAATACTTCAAATCCAAGGCGAACCCTTGGTATATTTTCCCCTACCTATACGCAAATGTATATTCCTTCCCCATAGGTCCTATGGTTGGAGATGTCCCACATCAGTAGTAAGTATACACAATTTTTGGTAGTCTCTAAGTACAAGGCATACTTCTGTTATATAACTCGACTGACCTTGCATCCTAACCTATACTAAACCAAACTAGTCATCCTAGGTCTAAAAATTAGGCTAGACCCACTAATTCACTCTCGTTCTAAACGTATTATTAAGGCTATATAATTTCCTACTATGAAATTATACTTCCTAGTATTATATTCATATATTATACTCTTTTTATGTATATCCTCTATTTCCCTCTATGTCCCATAAATGTCAATTGTCCATAATAAATGGTCATTATTATTCTAATTGGTCAATCACTAATGACATTTATTTATTCGTTCTAATTCAACCTATTAAGCCTATTTCATTTTCCATAAATGTCATATTACACTCTTTAATCAGTCCCGCTAACCGTATTTATGTCCCCATTTAATTCCTTTAACTCCTTATTAACTACACATTTGTTGCCCTACTAATTTTGGAGTTACTATCTCTTTTCGATATACACGTCCTAGTCCTATAATTTACTATGCTATTAATAACTAGTCATTCTAATAATAACTAATATGAATATTATCGTATATTACGCTATATGTATATTTTTATTTTTAATCGGTACGCACAGTTGTGTGTGTGTACGTACATACATATATACATACATACGTACATACACTCCTATCTCTAACCCATTAATCCAACATTTATTTTCACATTTTAATATATTAGAGTTATCCTACCTAAAAAGGATCAATGTTATAACCTTTGCTCCGTTTGAAATCATAAGGAATTATCTCCTTTCTTTTATTGAAACAAATAGTGCAAACTACAAAGGAAAACATCTGTATTTCACACATCTCTTTCCTTTTTGGTATATTACATATCATTTCAAGCGACTTACTTTTTATTCTTAGCTGTGGAATTAGATAGTTTATGGAAATTACACAGAAATAGATACAACTAAAACACTCCCAATAAATTAAAACATATAAATTCACATTCCAAATCAAATAAAGGCATTCTAAATCTATACTAACAATTTACAACCTAATTATCATAAATCTAGAATAAATCTTGCAGTCTTATCAACTTTCTACTTTAATAAATTAAAGGACTGATTTCTAAATTTCCAGATTATGGTGTAAATATAATAGTTATTCCAACTACCTAGCTTACAGAATATATAGGCGAGATTCCAATTGAATAGTTCTTCCTAAGCCTACAACTCAATAGATCTTACATAGGCATAATAGTTAAATAAAACTCAGCGATATAAATTTCAGTGTTACAAATAAATCAGATAATTTCTCACTCACCTTTCAAGCTTTCCAAATCTCTCAAATCTAAATTCATCCTTTTAATTTACTCCTTATCCATTCTAATCCAAAAGAAAGTGTATAACAAGATATATATCACACTATTAGAATTACAGATTTGAGAAGAGATGAGGTTAAGGGAATATAGAATTATAATTATGAAATTTACCTTTTTTCGTAGTACCGATTTGGCCCTTCTCTTCTTCTTCTTTATTTTATGCCCTTCACTAGTTTTATATATATGTATATAATATTTTATAACTTCGAAATAGTTGAGAAGGGAAAATGGTAGAGCTTCGCTGCTTTGATCAGAAAATATGAGAAGAAAAGCGAAGGGTTGGACTTGTATTTATAGGCGCTCAAATCAATCAAATCTGTTAGATTTAAAATAATTAAATCCGTACATTCGGCCAAGGTTCAACCTAATCGCCACAATCCCAACCAGTCGACCGCCCCTATAAATGGTCGACCGCTAGTGTTAGTTCATGAGATGATGGCTTTGATGACAACAACCTTAGGACTTGTTATATAATATAAATACTAATATCTTTGTCTAGATATATGTATATGCAGGATATATATGCAGGTACTAAGAATAAAGACTGTACATTATAGAGATTCAAAACTGACGAATTCAAGATTCTAGAAATCAAGACTGAAGACTCATGAGTATCAAGATTATCAAGAGTTCAAGAGTTCAAGATAAGTAATAGAATCTAGATTTATGTTAAAACTTCAAAATAGCACTAAAATCTTTATTCGGATTTTAATTGTGGAATGGAATCCACCTTCTCGCTTTAATATTGGGATGGAACCCACAAACTCTTTAGTGGGATGGAACCCACAACCTTCTCTAATGGAATGGAATCCACGAAATTTTCAAAATGACTTATTTTTAGATTTTTTCAAAACTATCTTTTAAAGAAAAAGACATCTCTCTCTCGGTTTAAATATTTTAGCCTTAATTCAAAAACTATTTTTAATCATATTAATTTCAAAATCATTTCTTGTTTTTTAAACTATCTCTTGATTTTAATATTTTAGCTTTAAATTTCAAAACTATATTTTAAAGAAGTCTATACTTAGTTTTTAATATTACTTTTATATTATAGATTATATATTTTAAGATTACTTTCTAAAACTCTTTTATAAGTTTAAACTATATTCAAAATGGTTTACAAAGTTTAGAAATTGTTTTGACAAGTTTTAGAACAAAAATCATTTTAAAGCAAAAATCAATTTTCAAAAATAACATAGGCATGTCGACATCCCTATACCCCTCATTTCGACATGGTAGCCGTAGATTTTAAAATTTAAATTTTCAAAAGAAGTGTCTATTCATCATAACCTTTCACAAATGGACATGACCGTTATTCTCCTATATATACCAGTAGTTTTCAACGAATTTTCACTTAAGATTTCTTTGTTTTCTCTCCTCTTTCTCTTCCATTCTTATTTTCAAACATTCTTAACAAAACTCTGCCGAAATCCTAAGTGAATCAAACTCGATCGTCTCTAGTTTGATTCTTTGCCACTCTCTCTCAATGATCTCAGTGCTATTCAGAGTTATAGGATCATTTGTAATCAAAGATCGAAAGATCGAAGTGTATCGAGTCTCCCTCTATCAAAGTGTGATTGGAAATAGTGTGATTGTGGCCCGTAAATCAATTGGGTGTAATTGTAGCCCGTAAATCAATTAGGTAATCTTATAGCCTGGTTAAATCAAGAGAGTTTTCCCTGGACTCGAAGACAGGAGGGTGTATCTCGTGGCCTTGAAATCGAGGTTGTAATATCGACATTATATTTGAAAAGAAATCTGCACAAGAAATTATGTGGGACTGAATGTAAGGTAACTCCGAACCAATATAAAATTCCGGTGTGTTCTTTCCTTTACTGCTTTTATTTACTATTTGCATCTGTGTGTGGTTCTGTGATTGTCTCTATGTTTGTGAATTGCATCTGTTTGTGTTTAATTTGAAAAGATTTCAAAAATTCCATAAAATCGATTAAACACTATTCACCCCTCCTCTAGTGTTAATCCAGCCTTAAGATCTGTAATCCTCATTTCCATCATTTGGTATCAGAGCATTGGTTTTCAAAGTTTTCATAATCCGATTTTTGAAAAGTTTTCAAATGGTTGCCAACACTGGTAATGTCAACACTATCACTAGTTCATTTGTAGAGGGTCGGTCTACTGCCAGACCACCACTTTTTAATGGTAGTAACCATGCATATTGGGCATGTAGGAAGAAAATCTATTTACAATCAATAGGATTAGACACTTGGAATATCACACAAACTGAGTACATTGAACCCACAACTGATTTTGCACAGTGGACTGCTGAGCAAAAGACTGTTGCACAAAACAATTCCAAAGCCATGAATATTCTATTTGTTCACTTGATAGGAATGAGTTTAATAGAGGTTGTCTGTAAGTCTGCATATGAGATCTGGAAAACTTTGCAAGTTACTCATGAAGGAACAAGCAAAGTTAAAAGAACAAAATATCTATCTTGACCAATCAGTTTCAATTATTCAAGATGAATCCAAATGAGTCCATTTCAGATATGTGCAGTAGATTTCAAGACATTGTGCACTCACTAATTACATTAGGAAAGAACTTTTCCGAAGAAGGTCAAGTTAGAAAAATTCTGAATTCAATCACTCAGAAATGGGATCAGAAGACTCTAGCAATTGAAGAGGCTAATGATATTAGTACTCTAAAATTTGAAGAATTGATTGGGAATTTGATGTCGATTGAAGTACAAATGCAAGGGAGAAGATAAAGCAAGGCCTTAGAAAAGAAGTCAACAACGTTCAACGCAATATCAGATGGTTCAAACTCAAACAGTGACGACGATGAAGAAATAGCCTTGATGACAAGGAATTTTAGAAAATTTCTGAAATACAGAAAGATGAACAATTACAAGAGAAATGATTACAAGAATTCTGAAAATAGTAACGAGACTCAAAACAACGTCAGATGCTATAATTGTGATGAACTAAGCCACTTAAAAAGAGATTGTCCGCATCTGTATAAACAGATATTTTCTCCAAGTAATGATTCGTCAAAGAAAAGAAAGAGAGCATATACTGCTACACTAGACGGTTCAGACTCATCCTCTAGTGATGAAGATCAAGAGACGGAAAATTCAAACAATGCTTTACAGCTATTCACGAGTCTGATGATCTCGGAAATATGGATCTAAAAATAGGTACGCATTTAAATTATATTGATTGAAATTGCTTGTTTGAATGTTTGGTTGTTTGCATGTTTTAAAATACTTGTTGTTTGAATTTAAAATTTTGATTTCAAAATAATTTTATTTTAATATTAAAATATTAATATTAAAGTGTTATTATATTTAATATTATTTTAGACAAAATATAAATTAGATTATAGGATATATAGATATAGATATTAAATAAAGTAGTAAAATAAGTCACATGATTTAGGGGACCCATGTCGACATGACCATACCCCCCACGTTGACATCCCTGCTAGAAATTTGAAGTTCAAATTTGAATTCAAAACTTTGAATTTCCCTCCACTTTTTCACTAATTCCAAAGCTCTGAAAAGGTATCTCTTGACCAGAGAACATGGTTCTTGGATATCTATATATCTTCTTAACTTTACCCTATCTTTGCACTTTCATTTCAAAATTCAAACTCCCTTTCAAACTCTCAAGCTCTCTACTTTCTTCAAAAATGGCTTCCTCAAGCACCCATCCACCATGAGACTGTCCAAGGCCACTAAAGAATTCCTCTACAATGATCCGGAAGCTATCAAAGCTTACATTAGCTATGTAAACTTTGGAAAGGTCCATACGGGATAATTTTCTATCTTTAGTGATTTTCCTTTATATGAGATCAATGTTCTTTTCGAAGAGAATCAAATTCTTAGCTTAATTGATGATTCTCAAAATGATTTTGTTTGTTATCTGAATCTTGTCATAATGTTTTATGCAAATTTGAATCGTGGTTTTTATGAAGGAAATGAAGGGGAAGTGTGGAGTAGCGTTAAAGGAATGCGTATTGTTTTAAATAGTGAAATTTTTGGTAACATTCTTGGTTGTAAGAGTACGAGAATGGATCTTTCGGATTTTAAAATTGATGAACATGATCGTGAGACATTTCATCACATTTTTGAAGGGGATAATAACTTTGAGTTTATAAACCGAAATTTCCATCCTAAAGCTAGAATTGTAAACCTTCTTTTGCAACATACCATAACTCCAAGATCGGGAAATTTCAATCACCCGACCTTAAAAGTTTGTAAGGCTCTTTTTTCTATTTTTGGGCACTATGACATTAATTGGGCGCAAGTGATTTTGGATGAACTTCGTCCCAAATTTTTTACTTTAGGTGAAAACACTTTATACCATGGAATTTACCTCACTCGGATTTTCAACTACATTGGTGTTGATTATAAGAGAGAGGAGTTTATTTCTAGAAAACTGTTTAACCATGCTAACATCTCTCATGAGAATTCTGCTTGTGTTTCAACCATATGAAACACTTGCCAAAAAGGATGAGAGATTGGCTCATGAAGAGAGGGAAGAAAAAGATAAGGAGGAGGAAGAATGGGAGGAGATGGAAATTGAAGAAGAAGGAAAGGAGGAGGAAGATACTTCATTGGAAAGCATCGAATACCCTATCACTCCTACTAATCCATCCAACAAAACGCTTCTCAAGAACCAAATGATTATCGTGGAAAACCAACAGATTCTCAAAAGATCCGTTAGTAAAAAGTTGGACAAGATTTCCGCCAAAATGAACGAGTTCTTTGGGAAAGTGAGTCACAAGCTTGGATTATCATCATCGTCATCATCCTCTAACTAATACTAGTTTCATTTCATGTTGTATTAGTTTGTATCTCTCTTTAGTTAATGTTATATATCGTTTTATGTAATGTTAACTAAAATTATCAATGAAAATCCTTTATTTCTGTTTAGTAGCTCTAAAATATCTCTGGAATGCTTATTATTATATTTTATAAGTTTATATATAGACTTGTACATAATATAAAGAAACAAAGCAAATTGCCAAAATTAACAAGGGCATGTCGACATCACCCTACCCCTATGTCGACATGTAATGGCCAGAAACTGTTTTTTGTTTTGAAATTGAAATTGACATAACTACCTTGTGTCTTTTCATTTCAAACGACTTTCTAACTCTTTAAATACATGTTTCTTCCAGAAAAATGCATACTTTCAATTCTCTTAATTTTCCATTGAATTTCTTCATGTTTTATCAAAAAATGGCCTCTCCTATTCATAATCTAAGTGAGAATCTAGAAGAAACTCCCAATTCCTTTAAGAACATACTTACTTTTATCCTTCGCAATCAATGACACTTAGAATTAAGCCAAATGCAGATGGTAAAGGAACAAGAAAGGCACTTCGATGCCATTCGATGGATGATCTCTGCCCTCAACAAAAAAGAACTTGAAGCGAATCCAGAAGGAACTCTGAACAAAGATAATGAAGAATGGGATGCTATAAAGGCAGATCCTATCTTCGGTGAAGAAGGATGGGTTCAAGTTCCAAGAAATGTTTGATTTGACATATGTGGTTTGATTTACTTTGATTTGGTTTGATTTGATTTGGTTTAGATTAGTATGGTTTGGATTGATTTGAATACGGTGTGTAATATATGATTGAACATGGTGTGGTTTGATAAGAACATGATGTATATATTGATTGATTATGCTTAAAGTTTTCATATCTCTCACATTTACCTTACTATATTTTACTCATATTATTATCTGTCTCATTTACATTCTACTATACTGTGTTATTATCATATATGGTGCTATAGTATAAGATTTAGGGCGAGTTATGAAGTTTAGGATTAGTTTTTGTTGATGACAAAGGGGGAGAATTATAAAATAGGTTAGATAGGCTTAGATTAAGGGGGAGTTGGTAGATTAAGGGAGGAGTTGTTGGAATAATGGGGAGTTAGAGTAGAATCAAAGTTTGGTGGAGTATATTTTATAAACATAGGTTGTTATCAAAAAAAAGGGGAGATTGTTATTTCCTAAGATATATGTATATGCAGGATATATATATATATATATATATATATATATATATATATATATATATATGCAGGTACTGAGAATGAAGACTGTACAATATAGAGATTCAAGACTGACGAATTCAAGATTGTAGAAATCAAGACTGAAGACTCGTGAGTATTAAGGTTATCAAGAGTTCAAGAGTTAAAGATATCAAAATAAGTAATAGAGTCTAGATTTATGTTAAAACTTCATAATAGCACTAAAATCTTTATTCGGATTTTAATTGTCGAATGGAATCCACCTTCTCGCTTTAATAGTGGGATGGAACCCACAACCTCTTTAGTAGGATGGAACCCACGACCTTCTCTAGTGGAATGGAATCCAAGAAATTTTCAAAATGACTTATTTTTAGATTTTTTCAAAACTATCTTTTAAAAAAAAGACATCTCTCTCTCTCGGTTTAAATATTTTAGCCTTAATTCAAAAACTATTTTTAATCATATTATTTTCAAAATCATTTCTTGTTTTTTAAACTATCCCTTGATTTTAATATTTTAGCTTTAAATTTCAAAACTATATTTTAAAGAAGTCTATACTTAGTTTTTAATATTACTTTTATATTATAGATTATATATTTTAAGATTACTTTCTAAAACTCTTTTATAAGTTTAAACTATATTCAAAATGGTTTACAAAGTTTAGAAATTGTTTTGACAAGTTTTAGAACAAAAATCATTTTAAAGCAAAAATCAATTTTCAAAAATAACATAGGCATGTCGACATCCCTATACCCCTCATTTCGACATGGTAGCCGTAGATTTTAAAATTTAAATTTTCAAAAGAAGTGTCTATTCATCATAACCTTTCACAAATGGACATGACCGTTATTCTCCTATATATACCAGTAGTTTTCAACGAATTTTCACTTAAGATTTCTTTGTTTTCTCTCCTCTTTCTCTTCCATTCTTATTTTCAAACATTCTTAACAAAACTCTGCCGAAATCCTAAGTGAATCAAACTCGATCGTCTCTAGTTTGATTCTTTGCCACTCTCTCTCAATGATCTCAGTGCTATTCAGAGTTATAGGATCATTTGTAATCAAAGATCGAAAGATCGAAGTGTATCGAAGTGTATCGAGTCTCCCTCTATCAAAGTGTGATTGGAAACGGTGTGATTGTGGCCCGTAAATCAATTGGGTGTAATTGTAGCCCGTAAATCAATTAGGTAATCTTATAGCCTGGTTAAATCAAGAGAGTTTTCCCTGGACTCAAAGACAGGAGGGTGTATCTCGTGGCCTTGAAATCGAGGTTGTAATATCGACATTATATTTGAAAAGAAATCTGCACAAGAAATTATGTGGGACTGAATGTAAGGTAACTCCGAACCAGTATAAAATTCCGGTGTGTTCTTTCCTTTACTGCTTTTATTTACTATTTGCATCTGTGTCTGGTTCTGTGATTGTCTCTATGTTTGTGAATTACATCTGTTTGTGTTTAATTTGAAAAGATTTCAAAAATTCCATAAAATCGATTAAACACTATTCACCCCTCCTCTAGTGTTAATCCAGCCTTAAGATCCGCAATCCGCATTTCCATCAGCTAGCGGTCGACAGACCCAAGGAAGAGGGTCGGTCATTAGGTCCATGCAATTTAATACTATTCATTTCCATTTTTCTTGTTTTAAATTATTTCTGTTTCGAAAACTTCAAACATTAATAACTTCTTCGTTCGAACTCCGATCACAAAACTCTAAGTATAAAAATTGCTCAAAAAATGCCATGAACACAATGGTGCAAGTTTGGCCAATTTCCAACATTTGCTCATATTCCTTTTTTTGAGCCCTATTAATAATTTATTAATTACCATAAATTTTATGGGGTGTTACAAGCTTCGAATTTTTTATTGATATCGAGAAAATGGATTGTTCGTAATAACGATCTCCTTAGTTGATAACAAGCCATGGAGAGTATAGACTTTGTCACATGGCATGATGCTTTAAATCATAAATGGAATCCAAGTATGTTGATAAAATTTGACTATGCAGATAGTATCAGAGAGGATATTATCCATTGTCTGCAAGTGAGTCTTCGAGAAGAAGATCAATGCGATTGGAAGTGTATAAAACAAGATTGCTGGGAAATTACCTTGTCGATTCTAAATGTTGAAATCATTTATGCAATTTTATCATAGTCAACGTGCCTAGGTCTATCCAAATTCTTGTCACAAATTATCACATTATAGGACTAGTAGTTTTGGAATATTGATGTTGAAACATAACTTCTAAATAATGATTTAGAGGAGAGTATACGAGCGGATAGAATGCATCATTTATTAGTGAACGGTAAATGTAGAGATATAAAATATAGTTAGGTAATCTAGCATCGAGTTATTTTGCAGTATAAAAAGTGGTAATCCTAAATGTAGCTAACAAGGCGTCTAACGATGAAGTTGATAAGAATTTTTCACGAGCAAGATGATGTTGATAGCAAGTGAATGAATAAACGCACATATAGAATTTGATTAGTATTACAATCTAACAATGAGATACTTTGCTTAAATTTCATGAGAAATGCAGTGTGATTGATATATTAACCTAATACGAAGGTATTATTTTTCAATTAATGTATGTGTAAGTGAATGATACACACACACACACATATTTAGGTGTCGGACCTTGGTAAAAAAGGAAAAGAAATAGTAGTTACAATTCCCGCTATACAAGTCTACAAAAAAGGAAATAATTGTAAGTTGTAACCACATACATAATATGTTGCATATAAAATTTCTCAAAGGCTCAACCATACTAGAGACCAAAGCCAACCACTTAGAAGGCTTGGGCCTAGGACTAGATCTGCTCGAGCATCGATATGGATCCAATTTATGTGGCTTGTATACAAATATAGTACATAAAAGCAACTGCATTTTAAGTTGATATAATTGTTATCAACCTTTCACCTTATATTTTACATGCATTGCTCAAAAAACATGCACTTAATTAATTATAATGCTTATCCAATCTTTACACTTCTTTCAATGATCCTGAGTAATATTCCACATGTGTAACCACCTTACACCTCTAATACCCAAACACCTTGAATAATGCGTTTTAACGATATCCGACCGATCTAGAGCAGTAATCGAGGGTAAAATAAAACAATCCAGAAAATAACCTGTCATATATCTGACATCGCATATGGTAAAATATAATAATCATCATAGATATAAAACAGGCAAAACACCAGTATAACAAAATGAACCAAGATAAATCAGGTTACATCGGTCCATCACAGATATACATAACATAGTAGAGATAGAGTTTATATAGCAAAGGAAATAAACTCTAAATATAAACCTGTCTCTAATAAATTATTACCGATCTCCACAGTACCACATAATGGAATAACAATAATAGCTCTAAAATATAGTGTATGAAAGCTCTAGCCACATGCACGTCCTTTGTAAAGCTCCACACACAATCTCAAACCTATTATCTCTAATCTGCTAGTTTAAAAGTACCCGAGATAATAAGAAGCAAAACATAAAACCTCGAGCCAAACAACAGTCTAGTATGACCGATCTATAATCTTAAAATACTATAAAAATCTATATAGTAAATAGGAACATGATGTATGGAGAATCATACCTGATATATCCTTGCACCCAACAAGTTAGCATATAATATTGATATATGATAATCTATTATTGTTATCATATGGGTGTATTACTGCCTAGATAACAGTATAGGGTGCCTAGGTATAATACGTAATAGTACCTACATCGTGTGACATCCATATCAAACATAACAAACATAGCAACCATCAAACAATCTTGCATCTCTCAACTCAAATGTCGTTGGGTATAAGGTAACTTGTATGGTCCCCCATATTGATCAACAACTACTTATCACGCGGTCCCATCAATGCTCGAATCTGTGCCTCCGTAATATCAAGAAACTTGACCAACCTGTATAGGTCTAGGGTTGAACAAATCACCCTATACTGATCTATAGTGAGTGTCCCCACCGACCCCTTCTTCTCGAGCATTCATCAAGACTCTGAGTTATCTAAGATCTCTTTAGCATACATCGCAATAGTAGAAGCCCTAATATGTTCTACTCTACAAGTTCACTCTGTATCGAACTTGTTTCCTTAAACAATCCTAGTGGAAACCCTCGTATATTCTACTCCACAAGTTCACTCCATATAAAACTTGTCTCCTTGGACGTTCCACATATGCTACGAACACTTTCTACTTCTAACGTTCGACCTACTTTACGTATGTTATTAAATCATGGAAGTGTTATCATCCTCTTCATAGCCTCCAAGAATCTTGAAGTCACCCATGCCATGCCCCGAAGCAAACTTACAAAAATCTTGAAGTGGCCAGGCAAAAACCCCAACTCCAAACTCAGTCCGGTGTTAGACCGAAGCAGCTAGGGTGTTGAACCAAAGCATAAAACCCCAACAAGGATTCTTGTTCGGCACCCCATTATCGAACCAACACTCCCACCGAACCAACACTTGTCGGACAGAAGCTCTGGCTGTGATTTTCCTTGTGCTGCCCAAAGTGCTTACCGAACAAACCAAGCACTAAGCCAACCTCTCACCAGACCGAAGCTTTCACCACGATTCCTTCAACCTAACCCGAAGTTCCTACCGGGCAAGCCTATGTCCAACCTCATAACTGACCATAGCATGCCAAACCAATTTACTGTGGCACCTCTATAACTTAAATATTTCACGCCGATTCAATTGTTGCACCAACCATTTTGATCTGAGTGCTATACCAGTGCGTTGATACGACCCCTACCACTCTAGAATCAATTTATCAAAGTCCAATTGCACGTTTATGGATCTCCTATCCTTTGAGTATTGAATCAAAGAGCACATCCTTACTCCTTATACATAGAAACCCCTGAATATAGAATCGATTATCACCCCAATTCACTCATATGAGCATTTACAACCAATCAAATACACAAGTAAAATTCTAACATGTAAACACAACATATAAACATGCAACAAGAACATTCAACCATCATTCAAACATGTTAATATATATCAAATGATAGCAATTTATCCCAAAACATATTAATACTCCAAACTAACATTCATATGAACAATTATACATCAAAACAATTTGTTTAAATCAATTTAAATTCATTTTTATTTTAGTTTTATTTTAAAAACAATGACAAAATATATTTTTAACTTTAAAAATAGATTCAAAACATGTCAAAACCTATAGATACATATCAAAAATGGCTAAAGATGATAAATCAATCACTAGCCATTACAAAATCAATGAAAAGCATGCAAATCGAGGCAAATGCAGAATGAATAGCAAAACCCAATCTGAAATTCACATTATTTAAATTTGAAATATTTTCAAAACAATTTAAAAACACATATCAAAATTATAATAAAGTGAGAGAATAGAATCACTCACTTAGGGTGTAGAATAACAAAAACCACCAAACAACATAGATTCACCAAAACAAGAGTGGATTTGACTTTTAACAGTAGCAACATGCTTCCCCAGGCACAAATTGAAAACTAAAAAGACCCTTTGTAACATTTTCCATTTTGAGGCTCGAAAATAGATACTATTGATGCTGTAGTCATCCTTAGAAAAATTTTCTAATGACAAAATGGGATCAGTTATTGTATCATTAACATCAAGAGCACAAGAATTTTCAAATTTGAAACAAACATCTCTCTCATTAATTTGCAAATTAATTTCATTCAAATTCCATCACATTATATAACCCCACAATTTCATCGTTATGACAAAATAAAAGAAATACAAATACGATTCCAAGAGCGACATATGAAGGTACCTCTTGGATGATCACTGTCTTAACTACTAGGCGGTTGCAAATTGCGTAACCCTACTTCAGCCTAACCAATTCCAAATTGCGTAACCAGGAGTTTAGGGAGGAATCAAAAACTTAGAGTCGGGAAAAAAGTTTAGCGTGAATAACATCACACCATCTCAAACCAAATTAGGTAAATAGTGAGACCATGTCGTTGAAACATAGAATGGGGTTCCCTTCACTAATACCTTTATAATCTATATGTCAATTATAACGTATATGTAACCTAAATGATTAGAATGCAATCATAACATTAATATCATATCATCATGCATAATGGGTCAAAATGAGTAGCCCATCATTCATTATGATCAAAGGGTTACACCTTCCCATAATTACTCAATCCCATAAAAAAAGTTCATGGCGTATTTTTTCCAAGGTCATTATAAACTTATCTTAGTTTTCACAGTCCTACTAAAAATCGATCGGGCTGACTCGAGGCAAAATTATAACCAGATGATCCAAAGTCTCTTATCCAACAAGAGGAATAGCACTTGGCTTATATCCAACAGAAAAATATCTCCCGTCCAACAGGAAGAAACAACGATAAGCATTTTTACTGCTAGTTCACTTTTTTACGTAATTACAATCTTAACCTATCTCCTGTCTAATAGGAGGAATTTTTTTTACGCAAGCGGGGGCTAATGGTTGGAGGATAGGGCATGACCCTACCCCACTCTCTACCTAAAAATCTGGTTTTCAAATATCCATGAGTCATGTCTTTTGATCAGTTCAAGACATCCTAACACAACTTCATCTTTCCGATCTCCTGGATGCAATTCTACTTGTAACGACCCGTATTTTTACGGATCGAAACATTGTAAAACAGTTGACATTTGGTCGCATTGTTGATAAGTCATCCAGAGTCTAAGTCTTAGGTCGTATGAGAGTTTGGAGCGACCTAAGGAAGATGGCGAGTTAAGGAGTAGACGACCTAGTGTAGTGGAGCGACCTAAGGATTGGAACGACCTAAGAAGTTAGGTCGTATGATAGATAGGTCATGTGATAGTTAGGACATATAATAGGTTAGGTCGAGTGAGCGACCTAGGAGATTGGAGCGACCTATAGGAGTTAGCGACCTAAGGGTTAGTAACCTATAGTAGTTAGCGACCTAGTGGTGGCGACCTAAGAGCTAACAGTATAAGAGTTAGCGAGTTAGCGTAGTTAGGTCGTGAGCGACCTAAGTTTGGTAGTGGAGTAGTTAGGTCGTTAGACGACCTAAGGTGTTAGGTCGTATCCTAGCTAAGATAGTTAGGTCGCGCGTGTGATTAGGTCGCAGGAGTGTTAGGTCGTAGAAGCGATTTGTGTTAGGTCGCTAGGCTGCATCCTCGTTAGGTCGTAGGTCGCGAGGAAGCACCTCTGAGTTAGGTCGTAGGACGCATGAATGCGCTGATCTGCTAAGTGTTAGGTCGTAGGTCGTAGAGGCTTTAGTTGTTAGGTCGTGGGGTTTTTAGGTCGCGGGTTTTTAGGTCGTGGACGACCTAACTCCGAGCGAACGACCTAAGGAGAATTCTGCCTATAAATACATGGGTTTGCCTCACTTTTTGGGATCCGGATTTTTGAAGCGACGAAGTGCTGACATTTTGAGAGCTCGAGTTCTACACTTCTTCACTTCTTTTCTCCACTTTGATTTAGTACTTCCTTCCATCCAAGATCGAAGATCCAAGAGCTAAAGTCGAAGATCTACATCCATCGAAGAGAGATTTCATCGTTTGTAGCGGATTTGTGATAGATCGAGTTAGATCGTTCGCTGTCCAGATCTGAAGTGTGTTGCTTTTGAGGTGTTTAGTTGATTTGGGGAGTGGTGATTATCTCTCACACGGATCCAAAGGAGTATATCGGATCGTTGGTTTGATTTGGTGTTAAAGTAGTGATTTTCATGCATTTTTGTAAACTTAAGTATAGATCCATTGTTCATGATGATTTGACATCCATTTTACTACATGTTAACCTATGCAAGTTCATTCATCAAGATTATAGAGATATTGCTCATGTTTTCATGCTTGTTAGACTTTAGACTCTTTATTTACGAAATTGCCATTATTGTTATAATTGTTCATTATATCATATTTGAATGCTTGATTACTTGGATTAAATGTTTGACTTGATTGATTGCTATGAATTAGATGATTGATGACTTGATTTAGACAAGATGGCCGAAGATGATTCAAAAGCTAAGGGAAAGGCTCTTGAATTGGAAAAGCTGCTCGTGGCATATGTGGCGGATGATGAAGCTCATATGGATAGATTTGATGATGATGTTGAGATGAGGCTTTGCTATGATGATGATGAGGCGAAGCATGATATGAGATAGCCTTGGTCTAGTCCAGACGGGATCATTCCAAGCATGTTGATAACTCGGTGATATGGTTCGGGTTTGAGGATAATGGTTTGCTCGAGAGGCGCTTGAGCTAGTATGGAAATAGTCGTCGAGGAGGATGACTAGAAGGTTGAGATCTCATCGTTGTTGAAGGTTCTAGCATGCTCAAAGCAAGAGTACGTCAGGCAGATTCGATAGTCCCTGAAGGCTACTGATTGGTAGTCGAGTACTCTGGGCAGATTCGATAGTCCTAGGCACGGGTCACGATGACGTGCAGAGTCATGTCTAGAACCGGGGTTTCCATTAGCCCTTGACGGACGGATGAAATAATGAGCCGGTCATTCAATTAACGATGATATCGAAGCAATGATAACAGTGATAGCCAGAGTCATGGATGTTTGGTTGTATCATCATTCGGTCTCAAGAGCGGTATTTTCTGGGTGCTTATCCGATCTTGGTTTAGGCCTTGGGGGTTTGTACTTGGAAACATCGCCCTTGACTCGAGTGATAATTGCTTTATTTTGAATTGTATGCTTTGCTATGGTTGCTTCTGCTTAATGTGTGTCTGGGGGCTATCACTGTAGAAAGAGGTGGAGTGGGACGGTTGGATTCATGTTCCTTTTTCCTTTATGCTCTTTTGGTATGTTGTTAGTTAATTTACCGCTCACTAAGACTGTTGTCTGACTCAAGGCTTTATGTTTTAACTCTTATTGCCTTGGGCTGTTCGTCCATTTTGGGACGGGCAGACTAGGTAGCAGGTGACAGGTGCTGTTCTTGCTTTCTACGATGCTGATGACGAAGACGAGCTGGAGGATTGCATATTATCTTCTTACTATATGTACTGAATGTTCCGCTGCTTGTATATTCTCTGAGTGATATGTAGTGAGGCTTGATGTATTGACTATTCAGATGTTTTGTATCCAACTATTATGAAGTTTGATTGATGAAATTCTATTCTGTGTAGCTTCACTATATATATATTCTATTGTATTTTGTCCATGCGCTGTGAGTAATACGATAGATTCTGCTGTTTTAAATTTACCCTGACAATCGTCCATGGTCGCCTGGCACACTTTACAGCGCACTATATCTAGGTTTAGTGCAGGGGTCGTGGGCGGTCGTCACACTACTCACTCAGGAATTTAAGTTTGACCATACCCACTACTGGAACAACCATTACTGGTCATTGGTTCCTAATCCCCAAGGTTATAAATGTTCGGTGATAGCGAGCATGTAAACAATTTTACATAAGCGATAATAACCGATCAAGATATATCCATCATAAATATATGTTCATATGATAGCCAATTTATACACAATATTACTTGTAACAAAGTGAAGCTTTTCTTCACAAAAACTCTTTAAATATGGGCTAAAACATCTTTTCTTTCTTTTGAAAACTAGTAAAATACTTCACAAAAAACATATTTTTGTTTAAAGGAAACTTAGCCCGATATAAAGTTAAAAACTATCAAGTGTCATAAAAATAAGCTATCTTTCTTTTCAAAAGCTTGTGCCATCACACATTGATAATCTTAAGCCATCGCATGTCTATAACATAGGATATCGCATGTTAAGAAAATCATAGTCAGCGCAAGTTTACACTACATGAAGCCATCGCATATTAACAAATATATCCATCACATATCAACCAAATTAAATCCATCGTAATTTGAAAACATGTAGTCATCACAGGTTGATAAAAAGAGCTATCATAGGTTGATAAAGGCATAAATATCGCAAGTTGACAAAAATGATAGCCATCGCAAGTTGACAAAAATGATTGCGGTCGCATGTTGGCAAAGATATGCTATCGCAATTTGATAAAAACATAGCTATCGCAAGTTGATAAAACATAGCCATCGCAAGTTGATAAAACATAGCCATCGCAATTTGATAAAAACAATAGCTTTCGCAAGTTGATAAAAACATAACTATTGCAAGTTAATAAAAAAAAAAGCTATCGCAAGTTAATTAAAAATATAGCCATCGCAGGTTGAGAAACTTCAAGGCTATCACAAGTTGACAAATACATAGCTATCACATGTTGAAAATATGACGCTATCGCATCCTTATCTTTTCAAAGGTATTGCAGGTTAAAAAAATCAATGCTATGCATGTTAGTAAATATATGCTATCGCATGTTGATATTGGCATTTTTATAAATATATACAAAGCTGATTTATTTTCTTTAAAAGTAATAAAATTTTAGTAGACCAATTTCTTGTCAAATTATCATTAGTTAAACAAAATCTTTTATTTGCAACAAATCAAGGAGAGAAAATTTTATCTTATGTCCTAAAACATTAATTTTCCACTAAAAATGCCACTAAATATCTTTTTGCAATTAAAACCCTTTACACAAGTAATTTATTTTAAATTGTAATTAGTTGAGAAAAATCCTCAAAAATTCTCAAAAATTAGAATTTACCTCCTTAACACCATATAAAAAATTTGGAGCAAAATAATTAATTTTCCTTATTTTAAATAATTAAATGCAAAATTATCTATAGTCTTAACTTGAAAAATTCATATTAATTCCAAAAACTATGAAATTAAAACTCATTTGCAAAACATCATTCCAAACATCATATCAAAAATTAAAAGCATTTCGAGGTCAAAAACATAGTTTTTACATCAAAATGCCTTAAGGAAATTACATAAATATTCCATGATAACCATAACTCATCCAAATCATTACCTAAGTCATATGGATGATTAACATCAACAAATCATTTCAAGTTTCATCACAAATCCGAAATTAAACAACATACAATAAAGAGAAGGAGATGTTATTCACCTTAGATTAGTTGTACATAAAGATAATGGCCTTCATTTCCTTCCCTAGCTTTATCTTACTCTTCTTCTTCTTTGTTGAACTTGTTTCAATGGAGAGATCTTGCTTTTCTTTTTTCTTTTCTTTGGTTATGATCAGCGTGGCCGAAATGTGAAGAGGAGAGGTTATGTTAGGGCAATATAATTTATGAGCTATCTTTGTCTCCGTATTCCTCTCCTATATGATTAAGGCCTTTAATTCTCTTCTTATAAACCAATTCTCCATTTAATGTAATAATTTCAAATTAATTTTACATGGCGATTATTTGCATAATTATATATTTATATTCTCTCACATTATTTGTTTATTATCTCTTAATCAAATATCTGGAATAAAGTGCAACAAAAATTAAGGGTGTTAAACCCTTGAAAATATCTTACCTAATCCCCTTTTAATTAATTGATTTAGGATAATTTTTAATGATAAAACGATGGAATTTAGGTCGAGGAAGGTCAATAGAGGCTACAAAAGGTTAGGAGATGTTTAGAGATGTATTTATAGTGATTAGTGGCTACTATAGAGGTTGCACTAACCCTACTTCCAAAATTAATTAGCAGGCCTAATTACGGGTTGGGTTAATTACCCATTAATCTGCCTAAAAACTGTCAAAACTTCAAATAGACGTATCTTCTAAATCATAAGTCCAAAAAATCTATTATGACCAATCTATGAAATGAGAAATCATCATGTCTTTCATTTTAAAGTGGTTTGAGACCTTAATTTGGCTCCTAACAAAAGTTATAGGGCTTATAAGTTTTTTAATGTCAAAATCGTCCAATATTTATCCTCAAGGCCAAAAATGTCAATTCTCGACAATTTCAAAAGTTTTGTTAAATTTGGACTTAGTTCGATTTCAAAAATAACAATTTTAGGATATGCCGATACGTAAAAATATGGGTCGTTACATTCTCTCCCCTTTAGGAATTTTGCTCCTGAAATACCAACTAAACAAACACAATCAATCAATATAGATACCAAGCATGCCCAACAATCCAACAAGGATAGCAATCATCAAACATGCACACACAGTAGATAATAAATCCTATGCAAAACCTAGTCATGCAAGGTACTAAACTAAACAAAGTAAACTACAAACGTGAAAGCTAACGATAAAAATATAAAGAGCTTCGGATAAGTGGTCCTCATGCTCTCCTTAGTCTCCCAAGTATTATCACCTTTGCTTTCACCCTGCTGAACATTTACCAAATACACTATCTACTTCTTAAACTGCTTTGTATTTTTCTTGACTATACAAATAAGCTTTTGAGGCCTTGACGGTTCAGGTTCAACTACATCATCCAGTTGATCCGATGTATAGTCACGCTTGAGTGATGCAAAACTTCCCATGGAATATGTTGTGCATACCCACCATTTTCTAAGGTAAATCGACTCTATATGCTAGGTTGCCTATCCTATCCAATATCAGAAATAGACATACAAATCTCGGAGCTAACTCCTTTTATTATCGAACCGAATTGTATTCTTCAATAAAGAATTCTTGAAAAACACCATATCTTCAATAGAAAACTCCAAATCTCCATGTTTCTTATCATTATAGCTCTTTTGTCTACTTGTCCAGTTTTCATTCATTGTCGAATGATTTCAATCTCCTTCGAAGTCTCCCTAATGCCTCTTGTAACCACTCCCAAAATCTGCTTATGAATAATGGGTCTTGTTGGCTACAATACTCTTCAGCACACCATGGAATCCTACATTCCATTTCACACACAACTCAGCCAACTTTGATGCCATTCTATTGGAATTTATGGGTATGAATTGAGCATTCCTCTTCCATCTATCGATTATGACTAAAATTTTATCGTACCCTCCATTAGTCCTTGACAATCCATTAGTGAAATCCATCGATATTGGCTCCCACCAGGAATTACTAAACTGATGCACTCATCAACCTCTCTTTCAAACTAATGAACGCATACTTGCACCTTGCGTCCCAAGCAAAATTCTGATTCTTATTCGTCAAATTAGTTAACGGTGCTGCTACCTTGACAGGATCCACTACGCTACCCTACTTCGAGACAACATAGCCTAATAATAGAACTTCCCTCCTTGAAAAGTGACATTTCGAAAACATCATCTTCAATTGGTGTTTTCTCAACACCTCAAGCATAATCCTCGAGTACATCTTGTGTTCCTCTTTCATGTGTGAATAGACAAGAATATCATCAACGAACACAAGTACAAACTTATTTGGTTGATCTTCGAAAACACTATCCATCATATCAATAAAGCATGTCGATGCATTGGTTGGCCTGAACGGCATAACCAACTACTCCTAAAATCTCGATGGTGTACGCAATGTAGTAATCAACACACTCTCCTTTGCCACTCTTAGTTGGTGGAACCTCATCGCAAAACTAATTGAGAAAACTTGCTTATACCATAGAGCTAGTCAAACAAGTCCTCAATAAGTGGGAGCCAATGCTTGTTCTTCCTCATTACCTCATTCAGCTTACGGTAATCCACACAAAATCTCAAAGAGCCATCCGCCCGAAAGGCGAATACTACTGGTGCTTCCCACCAAATATACTCCTACAAACAAACCCTCTCAGCAACAGGTCATTCACTTATTTCTCTAGTTCCTTATGCTCTTTGGGTTCTATAGGCCTCAATTAGGGGTGAGCAATATTCGGTTTGAACCGAATTAACCGACCAAACCGGTTCATTCGGTTCAGTAATGAAATTGTATCGATTTGAATTTGGTTTGTAAAATAATTTTACTTTGGTTATCGGTTTAACCGAATTAACCAAACTATATTATCCAAATTCATAGCATTGTAATACTCTTAATAATTTATTAAGTAATAAAAACCAAAATTTATCTATTGAAAATATGTTAATTTTTCTTATAAACTTAAAAAAGTACTCGAAATAGTTTCTCTAAACATAAATTTATGTTTTCCTTCAAGTAAACTATTTGAATAATAACCTACGGTAATTTATTTTAGGGGAAATTTGTATATTTTTAGCCTCAAGGACACGACCTCAATATTTTAACCACAAGGACAAACATTCTCCTAAAAATTATTCATAAGGACAAACATTCTTCCAAAATTATTTATAAGGACAAACATTCTTCCAAAACTACTACCGAACTAAAAACTGATACCTAAAAACTGCTACCGATAACTACAAACTGATACCTAAAACTGCTATCAATAACTAAAAACTGGTACCTAAAGAAAGTTGTCATTCAGGCTAAAATACTGAAGGTCTGCCCTTGAGGCTAAAACGCTGAGAAATTTTGTCGTCGACAATAATTTCCTGTTTATTTTACTTACCTTTTTAGTTCGGTTAAATCGGTTACCAACCGATAACCGAAATTAATTTGGTTCGGTTCGGTTATGGTTTTTTCGGTTTTAGTTCGGTTTAACATTTTCTACCTCAGAACCAACCGAACTGACCAAACGCTCACCCCTAGCCTCAATGGAATAATCACTGGCCTATCATACTTGAATAACTAAATAAGGAATTCCACCTCCTTATGTGGCGTTAATTCAGTCCCCTCCTCGAATATGTCCAGATACTCTCTAGCTATAGTACTTATGAAAATTCATTCTTCATGATCTACAACAAATGTAGAAAATAATCATCACCTTATAATCTGGAAGGTAACTCAACTCCAGTCTATGATGACCGTTTGCCTCAATCGTCACCAACAACCTCTCACAATCCAACATGACTCTGTACTTCTTTAGCCAGTCCACCCCCAATATAATACCAAACCCCACAAAATCAGGTGCAAAACAATCACTAACAAACATGTATCCATGACTCGATAGGACTACATCTCAACAAATCATTGAAAAACTAGTCGAACCTCCCACAGAGTTTGACATAATCAAATGTTTATCTACTGGGTCGAGTTTTAGTTTTAATCTATCTGCCAGGTCACTAGATATAAGGAATGTGAAACCTAGTATTAGACAAAACATGAACATAAAGACTACAAATAGAAAGCATGCCTTGGATAACAATGCCTTTTCCCTTGTCCTTTGTCGACGGAGAACTCAACGAAGTTGGAACAACATTGAGAGCAAATGCCTTCTCAGCCTGCTTCTCTTTCAACGGCTCTAGACAGTCCTCCTTAATATATATCCAAGCTTGTTATAGTTGTAACACATTTTCTCTGCACTAATGTAGTTCTTGCTCAAATAACCATTTGCCCTATAGTTAAAGTAAGCAGGTTTGAATTTTCTTTCTTTTGGTCGTCTTTGTTCTAAACCCACTTCTTGTCGTTGTTGTTCCATTTTCTCTTTCTACCTCCGCCACCTTGAGGTTTAAACTTCTCCTTTTAAACAACAACAGCTTTCAGCTTTGAGTATATACTTTCATGCCTCAAAGCTTTCTCGACTACCTTCTCAAAGCTTTCATCGATGTCGCTTACTAGCCGTTCTCCTAAATAGAACTCGATATAAACTTCTCTTCAAATCTCGCCTTAAACTGATCCCAAGAAAGTGGTCCTTGGGAGTAGCAGCACTAAGGGCATTCCACCAATTCATTGCTCTTCCCTAAAGTTTCCTAGATGCCAACTTCCTCTTTATCGCATCATCCAACTCCAAGTCCTTGAAGATGCATTCGCAGGTATCTTACCAATCATGCACTTCAATAGCTGATTCTATTCCAAGGAATGGTTTGCCCCTAAGATTAAAGAAGTCTTTATTTAGCTTGGCATAATCAGCTTTAACGCTTGCACTAGAGCACCACCACCAATTGCAACTGGAGCGCCTGCTTGGGCGTTCTACGTCATGTTCATCATCATAGTATTGAACATTGTCTGCATATCAGGGTTCACACCTGCCCCGTTGCCTGCTCCAAACCTAATTCTTGAAGAAGAGTTCCTAATTGTATTCCTTATTTACCGGGTCATTATTATATGCAGTAATAAGACTGATCGGTCTTAAAAAAAAGGAAAGCTGCATAAATGGTACTCATGTGTGCAATGCGACTTACTATATACTATATAGTTTTGAAAACCAAAATATATAACAAGTATTCTGCCTCTCGCCCAATCCTTTCTAGAGTGGTATTTCTTACTCTATCTCTAATGGATTCAAGTATCAACTTAGACTCTATCGATCGACCTAAGTCTGGAATCGCTTAACCTAATCTCTGATGCCACATGTGACGACCACCCTATAACTTTGATACCCAAATACCATACATAGTGCACTGCAACGATATACTATAGATATAGAGCAGGAGTCGAGGGTAAAATAAAACAATCCAAAATAGAACTCATCGTATATCTCACAGCACATAGAATAAAATATAGTGACCAACATAGAAATAAAATAGGTGAGACTAAAATGAACCAAGATAAATTAAGGTACATCGATCCATCACAGTTATACAAAACCAAAAATCCCAAAGTCACCCATGTCATACCCCAAAGCAACCTAATAAAAATCCCGAAGTGGACATGCAAAAACCCTAACTCCGAACTCTGCTCTTTGTCTGACCGAAGCTCCACCAGTACCGGACCGAAGCAGCTAGGGTGCCAGACCGAAGTACACCCCCCCCCCAAACATGAATTATTGTTCGACACGCGCCACCAACCCAACAGTCCCATTGAACCAACACTTGTTGGACCAAAGCTCCAACTCTGTTTCCCATATGTCGCCCGAAGTCTCCAACGAACCAACCAAGCACCAAGAAAACCTATCACCGGATTGAAGCTTTCACCATGATTCCTTCAACCTAGGTTGAAGTTCCTACTAGGAAAGTCTACATAAAACCCCATAACAACCATAGCATGTCGAACCAATTTACTGTAACACCTCTACCACTTCAGATTTCACATCGATTCGGTTGTTGCACCTACCACTATGATTCGAGTGCTACATCAATGCATCATTACGACCCCAACCACTCTAGAGAAGATCTATCAAAGTCCAATCCTATGTTTATGGATCTCCCATCCTTTATGTATTTAATCGAAGAGCATATCGCTACTCCTTCTACACAAAGATCCCCGACCATAGAATTGATTACCATCCCAATTCGCTTCGATAAGCATTTACAACCATTCAAACATGCAAACACAACTTATAAACATACAACAATATTCAAACATCATTTAAACATATAAATATACATTAAATCATAATAATTTACCCCTAAAACGTGTTCATAGTCTAACCTAACATTCATATGAACAGTTATACATCAAAAATAAAATATTTAAATCATTCTAAACTCGTTTTTATTCCAGTTTTAATTGCAAAATATCAAAAAAACATATTTTTAACTTCAAAAATGGATTCAAAACATGTCAAAACCTATAGATACATATATAATATGCCTAGAGATATTAAATCAATCAATAATAATCCCCAAAATCAATGAAAATGAGCAAATTAAGGCAAATTTGAAATAGACAGCAAATTCCCAATCTAAAAATCATATTTTTTAGTTTGAAAACATTTTAAAAACATATATCAATATTTATAATAAAGTGAGAGAATAAAAGCACCCACATAGGGCGTAATCAATAAAAATCACCAACAAACGTGGATTCATCAAAACAAGAGCGGATCTGAATTTGAACGGTAGCAACATACTTTCCTAAGCACAAATTTTTAAATCAAAAAAGCCCCTTGCAAATATCTTGTCCAATCCCCTTTTAATTAATTAGGGTAATTTTATTAAAAGAATGATGAAATTTAGGTAGAAGAAGGTCAATGGTGGCTAGGAAGGGTTAGGAGATGCTTAGAGATGTATTTATATAGATTATTGGCTGCTATGGACACCGCACTAACCCTAATCCCAAAATTAATTAGCATGCATAATTATGCGCTGGTTTAATTACCCATTAATCTGCCTAAAAACTGTCAAAACTTCAAAAAGCCTTATCTCTGAAACCGTAAGTTTGAAAATCTACTATGATCACTTTAAGGATGGGAAACCATCATATCTTTCATTTGGAAATGGTTTAAGATCCTAGTTCTGCTTTTATCAAAAGTTAGGACTTACAATATTTTTCAGCGTTAGTACCATTCAATATTCATTCTCGGGGTCAAAAATATCATTTCTCAACATTCCCTAAAGTTTTATTAAATTTAAGACAAATTTGATTATAAAAATAATATTTTTATGATTCGTCGATACGTAAAAATTGGTCCTATATATATAAAAATAATATCAAAAGTCTAACTTCACAAGGTGCTTTTGTTTACCAAATTGCATTATAATAAAGACAAGTTTTAACATTTGTCTAATTTTATTGTTAACATAACTATGAACATAAAATTTAATTTGGTGGTACTATATATATGAAAATGCAGAGGATTGAATAAGCTTTCCAATGGTTCGAACGGTTCATGATTTGGAAGACTTATCGCGGCTCGAAGGGGGAAGAAGCTTGCCAAAAGCTTGGAAATTTTTGCTACATCAAAATAGCTGATCGACTGGCGTCAAACGGTCGGCTATTTGGCAGTAGCAAACCCTATATAATTTCCCGAGAGTTTTCCAGTTGAATTCAATCGGTTGTTTAGGAGGAAAACAACCGACTGATTGAAGGGTCGATCGAATATTTACCCTCAAATAGTCTATTATTTAGCCGATGGTGAAATCTGGTTTGGAGAGATCTATCGACCGTTTTCTTTTGGTTAGTGGACTAATCAACTGCTGTGGGGACTTTCAGAAGCAAATCTAAAATGACTTTTCTAGGGGTATTTTTGTCATTTTCAAGTGTAATTCTCTTGTACTATAAAAGAGAAGCTGTGAACAGAACAGAGGCATCGATTGGGGGCTAGAGTTTATGCTATTTCTATTAGGTTTCCACCATTACTATTTCCTTATCCCTTATCTCCAAAAAACCAATTTTCTAGAAGAAAACTATTGTAGTCAATCTCACTCCCTTCTGTGTTAATAAAATCTTTCCCCAAAACGAATGTACACTATCATGACGTTAGTGGAATCACTATAAATCTCGGTGTTGTTTACATTTTGCTATATTAATATTATCGTTTCTCTATTATTGTGTGTAACACCCTGTAAATTGAACGATAATTAATTAAAAATTAGTATAGCCGAAATTTGAATATTCATAAACGTCCAAATTTGGCCACGAAATTTGCACTCTTGCGTCCGTGGAGATTTTCTATTTAATTTTTATATATAATGTTTTAAGATCGAAGTTTAAATGAAAAGGTTATTAGCATTTAAAGATTTCAAATTGAAAATAATTATATATGTAATTAAGGTACTTAACCTCTAATAAAAATTAACGTCAATTAGATTAGGTCAAAATCATATGAAATAATGTTTAACAGGAAACAAATGGATAATTAACAAAACAACACAACCGACTGACCCCTTATTAGGACCGAACGACCAGTGAAAGCATAACAGTCGACTAGTGGAAGCATAGCGATCAACCAGTGGTAGGCCAGTGGCTGTGTAGAACCTAGGCCGAACAATCTGAATTTAATATAATTTAATCTAACGGCCGACGATGATTCGAATCTCTATAAATACAAGCCTAGCCCCTCACTTTTCTTCTCATATTTTCTGAAGCAACCACAAAGCTATGCCATTTTCTTTTTTTCACAAATTCTAAAATCAGTATAAAGTGTAATACACACACACATAAGTGGAGAATAATGGAGGATAATAGAGAAGAAGAATAGGATCGAATCGAATCGCCAAAGCTAAGGTAAATTGTAAATTTAGATCTAAATCTATATTAAATTCAAATCTCTTCTTGATCTAAAATTCTAATAAATATGCATCTCTATTTATACATATTTTGATGGAAAGAAAGAGAGTCGATTAGGAATAGTGGATTTAGGTTTGAAGATTTGGAAGCTTAGAAGTGAGTGAAAAATTATATATTTTTTATATAATATTAGATTTATATCATTGTAAATATATTTCTTGCATGCTTAAATGTAAATTTTGGAGTAGTATGCTTAAATATACATATGCGATGAATTTGAGAAATATGCTTGCATATTCAATGAATTGTTAACATTGATTAAATATTGCATATACTTAAATCTGGGAAGCAAAGGTGAAAGTAGTTTCTAAATTTACGAGATAATTCATTTATGAGACTGTATAATAATTCCAGGTTTATTAGCTGAATAATATATGTTAGTAAACATGAATTGGAAGTTGTTATAAATTAGATTGGGGTTTGAGTATTATTTTAATTCTTTGGAATGAAGTGATTAGCAATGTAAATTTCTATGAATTATCAGTTTTATAATTATGTTTAAAAGTGTATTGTTTAATAACAAGTAATATGCCTAAAAGTAAGAGAAGTACAAAATAGGGATGTTTCCTGTATTTTGTACCGTCTATTTCAATACTAACATAAGATAATTCCTTGAAATTACAAACACGACACAAGTCCTCTTTTAGATGATTTAAGGAAAATTATAGTGTTAATATTTCCTTTTGGGAAGATGTAATTCCAACGCATTAAAATATAGAAATCCCTAAGAATAAACCAAAGTATTGTAAATAAAGATAATAACAATAACTTAATTGCTAGTCAAGCATATGTGATTTAAGATGGGTTAGGGAATAAGCAATAAGCAATGAAATAAAAATAAAGAAATACGGAATTAAGAAGTTATATTAATCAAAGAAAGATAATTAGTAGTTGAATAGGAACAGTAAGCTTTACCTAATAATTTTAAGAGGAAGTTAAGCAATAAAAGATATTTAATCTATTAAAATAGAAATAAGTGGTAGATGGCATTAGATAGCATTAATGAAACAAGAAGTAAGTGATGTAAAAAAAATGAACACCAACAATTGAATATACGAGGCGTAGTAAGTCAATAAAATTTATATAGCCTCAAGTATGTGTTTATGACAGGTGTGAATTATCGGACCTAGTAAATATTTAGATTAATTATAAACAACATAGTCATTAGTATGGATTGGAATACAAGATCAGTAGTGTTACACAATATAAGTCTACTCAATGAAAGGGGCTATCCATAGTTGTGTATACACCGTATTGATGTGGGACATGTCCAACTGCCAGACCCATGGAATTATACATTCTTGTATAGGTGAAGGGATTATACCAAAGTAGGGTTCGCCTCGGTTGAAGTGTTAAAGGGCCAAGTAGGGTCTATCTCAATCCTTAGGGGATATATGTTAAGTAACTAAGTGGGCATTTCCTTGATTGCATTAGGCAATCTAAATGGGACTGTGAGGATAGGTTCGACACTATGTTAGCAAGGTTGGTACCATTAATGTAAGGAGTAGGGCTATACACATAGGTCAAGAGCGTCATCGATCCTGGAGCGATCAGTAGAAAAACTTAGTTACACCTATATGTACTACACCTTATACTAGTGTAGATCATGTATAGGACATGCATCGCCTAAAAGTTATTTGATTGTTTGTAGTTAGGAGGCAGGCTTAGATAACCCCTAGATGAGTCTTTAATACATGGTAGAATATAACTAAATAGTTGTAATGTTGTTATTAGGCACCAACGAGAAGTTCTGCGGTATAATCGGGTAATTCGGCCTAGACACAGATGGTGGATACTTGGCTCGATGCAGAGTTATGGATACTTGCGGAGAATGTATCGTGGTCCATGAGGGGACTGTGGTACTTATATATATATATATATATGTTTAGTTATTGTATACCTCCGGTGAGTGGGGCGTATCTTATGCGTACATGAAGACAAGACGACTAAGTTAAAATAGTAGACATAACACGTAAGGGAAGACAATTGGTATAAACTGGTGTTATGCTAAAGTATGTAATTTACCAGTCACCAAAACGTTGCTCTGGTACCTCCTCATCACAACCCACAAAATAGATTTAGAGGTACAACTAATGGTATAATGTGAGAATAGTGGAAGAAAAGATTTCCTTGTGCATGCTCGACACTGATAAGGGAATTAAATAATAGAGGAATCGGTCTTGGTCAATAATTATGTGTTTTACTATGCTTTATAATTCTGCTGTGAGTTCTTATCGATAGTTCTATGATATACTTTTGTTTATTTACATGATACCAACACCAACGATCTGTACTCTTGTAGACTTGGATTTTTGATTTAGCAAAATTTCAGGCCCACTAAGGTGTGGGTTGTTACGTTTGGTATCAAAGCTTAGGTTAGTTGATCATAGGAATTAAGGTACATTGATTGAACGTAATGCCAAACTCTACATAATCTAACTATGGAAGTAAAAGCAACCACATTCTAAAAAACCAAATAAGTCGACTATGAGTTGGAACACTAAATAGAGTTGAAAATATACGCCTATCCCAATCACCCTACAGGAGATAGGTAGTATAGAAGGCGTTGACATAAGAAGAGCATGAGTGCAACATATGGAAGGTCCTTGAAGCTGGATGGTACTTGACTCCCTTGTTGAGCCCGGATTGCCTAATTGTTGTGGATCCCCACAGGTCTGCCAAGTAATGTATGTTAGATCCAAATTATATTGTAGATATCCGGAAGTAAGAATTGAGCTAGTCCTCGAAGGAAGATGTGTAGAAATCACTTCAAGACAATAACCAGATTTTTAATTTATTCTGAAAAGGGATAAGTAAGAAAGTAAGTTAAAAGGAAGAAAAGTCCAAAAGAAGGGACAAACAAAGTTCACCTTAAGTCTGATCCTATAAGAAAGAATTTGATTAAAAGGTTTTGATTTTCCTTAAAATTATTGGAAATAATGTTCAAAGGATTTATTTAAAAGTAGGAAAAAAACCTTAGTTTTGAAAAGCAAGTAAATATTCAAAGTTTTCCACAAAATAAAGTATCATTTTATATTTTAAGTAGAATTTCTAATTGAAATTTAAAACTGTTTAAATAAAAAATATCAGTTAAAAGCATTTTAATAAAGAGATATTCCATTTGAAATAAAAAGAAAACATAGCGTATTTATAGCTCATCAATTTTTCTATTTATGAAAAAATTAAGTTTTAAAATTCTTTTAAAAGGGTGGGCAAAAGGAAGTGGTACTGGATTTAAATGGGGCAAAGGGACTGAACTGGTAAGAACACCATATAGTGAAGATAGGAAGAATATTCCCGTATAAGGAATATACAGAGAAAAACAACTGAAATAGTTTTATACAAAAAGGGCTATATAAGGGTAAGTTATTTAAATAAGAGCAATTTAGGTAGAATAAAATTAAATGGTAGCAACAATTGGAAATTAAAATAGAAACAATGTTAGGAAAATGGATAGTTTCTTAAATATGTGTTAATTTCATAAATCTTTTAGAAGTCCCCTCATATGCTATTTGAGCCTCCGCTAAGGTGAGGAGTAGAGGTAGCATGAGTAATAGAAAATAATAGAGTGAAATTTATCATTGGCTATTCTTGTTTTTAATGTTTAAAGTTATACAAGATGTTTAGAAACACTACAAAGTGCGTTTTTGAATAGAAAAAAATAAAAATGGTTTGGTATAAGAATTGAGTTTTTAAAGGAAAAACTTAATAAATGGTTTGAGTCAAATATCCCACTTTTCAAGAAGTAAAATCTTTGTTGTGAAAAAAGCTTTAAAGGAAAATTTGATTTGAATGACTATTCATGTAGTAAAAATTAAATTTCTAACATTTCCCTTTAGACTTAATAAATAAACTTAATTGATAAATCCTAAATTATAGCTTAAAAGTTAAGATGCCTACAATTAACATTGGTTAAAAATAAGGAGATTTTCATGCTTCCTTTTTGAAACCAAGCTATTGAAGGATTTAATAATAAGTTTCTAAGTTTATATTTTTATTGGTAAATGTTGTAGGATTAAGTACTTCACAACTATGAAGTTTTAATTTTATAAAGAGTGGTGAAAATCAAACCAAAATTTAATATGGAATAGATAGGGATGACTGCTTAGGTAAGACAGTGTGAAAGTTACAGCTATGATTAGAAAGCAATAAATGCTCGCAAAATAGCAATAATGAATCCCCATAGAATATTGGTATGAGCCTAGGTATGTTTTATTAAACATGTGTAAAAGCCATAATGAAGAACCCATAAAGAAATAGGAAATGGTATCAAATTACGTTTCTGCGAGTTCTAGGGCATAACCACATGAAAAATTAAAAATAAAGAAAGTATGTACAGAGACTTAAGAATACAACCAATGGATGGATGGATCTTATTTATTAGAAATCAATAAGGTAAGTTAAGAGATGTGGGTTATGGTGGATTGACATAGTAAAAATGTACATACTATTTAAGTAAGAAGTGATAGGGCCACAACATCATTAACATTAGTTGACGTTGAAGGGTAGCTTCCAACAACTATTTCTTTTAGGTTAGTTTGGTTGTAAGCATTAGTTGTCTTTATTTGCATAAAAAAAGCATAAGATATTTTGTGAGAAAGGTTTCTTTTAATTACTATGTTGATTTTCTGGATTGGCCACTATATATTGGAAAGCAGAATATATAAGGAAATCTCATGTAGACACTAAATTAATGCAAAGTAAGACTGGAAGTTTATAAAATCAACTAGGAAATTTATTAGCTACTAAGAGTAAACGATGTTAAGTCTTAAAAGCTTTTAAATTTTGGAAAGATAAATATTTGCAAGTGAAGGACAAGGAAAGTTGTTACGAAACCACGGGTCACTATCCCTATGTCTTAAAAGCTTAAATTTATAAATAAGCTTACGTGTTGTTGTTGTGCTAAAAAAAGAAAGAGTTTTTGAAATTCAATATAAATTGCATGTTATGGTAGGATTAATCATAAGCGTTAGCTCATTAACTAAATTTTGATTGTTTGGATGTGGCTTGATTTGTTTTTGAAAACTAAAAACATGTACTTTTAAAAGTTTGGTTTAAGAATCTATGTAAAATATTTTAGTAAAAGCTTTAAATGTTAGTTTTATTTTCCAACTATTTCAAAAGTCTATCTGGAAAGGATTTTGAACGGAAAAGAGAAATTTTTTTATTTTTGAAATGCCATATGCTCAGCGTAGGAAAAGTTGATGGGTTAGCAAAAATGAATTTTACTTTTCAACAGAAGTGATAGTATGTAAAATATAGTTAATGATAAGGGAAAAAGTAGTTTTAGCCTGGGAATTTCTTTTTCCATGCCTTGTTGATAAAAGGAAAAAACTTGTTTTGAAATAATTCTGTTTTAAAATTTAAAAATAAATTTCCTTATGCATAATGTACTTGGAAAAGTTGGAAGAGAATCGGTGGCATAAGAGAAGATTCCAAGGTATAGCGGAATGGATACACAAGAGAAGGATGAAATATGGATTCTCCATCAAAACCCTTATCTAATATAAAAATATAGGTTTAGAACAACGGATTTTCAAAATTTTGGATGTTAGAAATTGTTTGATAGGTATTGGCGGTAGGGATTGGATGCGAAATTGATTAAACTATACTTCTATTCGTAGAGGTGTGGGATAATTTGGATGCATAAACAAAGATTTTGATTTTCAAAACTTGCATACATATAGAATTGCCAGTATACATAGGTTGTTTGCACGATATTTTCAAAAATTGTTTAAAGACTGCATTCATATAGGAGGCGCTGATTTAGTATTATTTAGCATACATATGTATTGTGATACACCAAACACTTGAACAGATTAGTTGTAAAATATGTTGCACACTTAGTGGATGGATAGCATAGAATGGTTATGCATTATATTAAATGATTCAGTCCTTAAGGAGTTTCAGGAGCAAAATTCTTTTAAGGAAGGAACAATATAACATCCCTTAAATTGAATGATAATTATTTTAAAAGGATCAATTAAAAATTATTAAAGCTAAAATTGGAATTTTTATAAATGTCATACTTTGGCAAAGAAACTTGCACCATTGCATTCGTGGCGATTTTCTAATCGATTTTCATATATTAAGTTTTATAATCGGTGTTTAAATGAAAAAGTTATTAAAGTTTGAAGATTTCAAATCGAAAATAATTATATATGTAATTATTAAAATAATTATAATTAATTAATGTTAATTAACATCAATGGATACTTAACCTTTAAAAAAATTAACGTCAATCAGAAAAGGTCAAAATCGTATAAAATAATGTTTAATGGGAAATAAATGGATGATTAACAAAACAACACAACCGGTCGACCGCTAGCGGTCGACCGATGGATGCATAGCAGCCGACCAGTGGTAGGTTGGTGGCTATGTATTGAACCTAGGTCGAATGGCGTGGATTTAATATAATGACTGGCATTGATTCGAACCCCTCTAAATACAGGAGCCCCTTGCTTTTCAACTCATATTTTCTGAAGCAACGGCGAAGCTCTGCCATTTTCTTTTGTTCACAAATTCTAAAATATGTATAAACTATAATATATACATATAAGTGGAGAATATCGGAGGATAAGAGAGAATAAGAATAGGATTGAATCGAACCGCAAAAACCCAGGTAAATAAAAAATCTAAGTCCAAAGCTATGCTAAATTCAAATATCTTCTCAATCAAAAATTCTAATAAATATGTATATGCTTTTAATACATATTTTAGCAGAAAGAAAAGGAGTCAATTAAGAATAGTGAATTTAGATTTGGAGATTTGAAAGCTTATAGGAGAAGGTGAAATTATATATTTTTATATAATAAAGGATTTAATCGTTGTGAATCTGTTCCTTGTATGCCTAAATGAAAATTTTGGAGTTATAGAATAAATATACATATGCAATGAATTCAAGAGCCATGCCTACATATTCTGTGAATTGTTAAATTTGATTAAATATTATATATACTTAAATATGAAAAGTAAGGGTGAAAGTAGTCCCTAAATTTATGATATAATTCGTTAATGAGATTGTATAATAATTCCAGGTTTGTTTGTTGAATATTATATGTCAGTAAACATGAATTAAAGTTATTATAAATTGGATTAGGATTTGAGTAGTATTTTAATTCTTTTGAAGAAAGTGTTTAGCAATGTAAATTTCTATAAATTATCCGGTTTCACAATTATGTGTAAAATTATATTGTTTAAAGTAAAAAAGGAATATGCCTAAAAAAATAGAAGTATATAATAGAGATGTTTACAATATTTTGTACCGTCTACTTTAATAATAACATAAAAGATAAATCCTTGTAATTTCAAACATAACACAAGTCCCCTTTTAGATGATTTATGGATTTTTTGGGAAGATTTAATTCCAATGCATTAAAATGTAAAAATCCCTAAGAATAAACCAAAGTATTGTAAGCAGATATAGTAACAATAATTTATTGTCAATCTAACAAATGTGATTTAAGATGAGTTTGGGAATAATCAACAAATAAGGAAATATAAATAAAGAAATAAGGAATTAAGAAGTTATAGTAATCATAGAAAGATAGTTAATAGTTAACAGGAACAATAAGCTGTACCAATAATGTTAAGTGGAAGTTAAGCAATAAAAGATATTTAATCTATTAAATTAGAAATAAGCGGTAAATGATATTAAATGGCATTAATGAAACAAGAAGTAAGTTATGTAAAAATAACCGAATACCAATAGTTGAATATAAGAGGTATAGTAAGTCAACAAAATTTACATAGCCTCAAGTATGCATTTATGACGAGTGTGAATTATTGAACCTAGCCAATATTTAGATTAATTATAGATGACATAGTCATTGGTCTGGTTTGGAATGCAATATCAGTAGTGTTACACAACAGAAGTATGCCCATCAAAAGGGGCTACCAGCAGTTGTGTACACATTGTACTGATATGAGACATCTCCAACCGTAGGACCTATGGAATCATACGCTCACGTATAAGTGAAGGGAATATAACAAAGTAGCCTTGGTTGAAGTATTAAAAGGCCATGTAGGGTCTACTTCAATCCTTCGGGGGGTATGTGTTAGGTAACTAAGTGGGCATTTCCTTGATTGCATTAGGCAATCTAAATGGGATGGAGAGCATTGGCTCGGCACTATGTTTGCAAGGTTTGTACCATATATATGCGAAGTAGGGATGTACACATAAGTTGAGTGTACCATCGGTCCTGAATTGGTTGGTAGAAAGACTCCGGTTATGCCTATACGGACTACACCTCCTGTTAGTGTAGATCACATATGAAACATGCACAGTCTCAAAGTTGTTTGTTAGTTTGTCTGTAGTTAGGAGGCAAGACTAGATAACCCCTAAATGAGTATTTAGATGAGGTAGAATACAACTAAACAATTGTAATGCCATTATTGGGCACTAATGGGAAGTTCCTTAGTCTACTTGAGCAAATCGACCTGGACACAAATGGTGAATATCTGGCACGATGTAGAGTTATGGGTACTAACGGGGAATGTATCCCGGTCCATGGAGGAATGTGGTACTTATATATATATATATACACATATATATGTATGTAGTTATTTCCTACCTCGAGTAGGCACGGCATATCATACATGTACATGAAGACAAGACGATTAAGTTAAAATAGTAGACATAAAACGTAATGGAAGACAAATGGTATAAAGTAGTGTCATGAAAAGTATGTAATTTACCATTCACCATAACGTTGTTCTGACAACCTCATTATTACAACCCACAAGATAAATTTACAAGTGTTAACCCTCTTTCGATTCGCGACCTAACGAGTTGGAAAATAAGCGACTTAAGGCAAGGACCGACTTAAAGAGGCCTATGACTCAACAGGCTTCGACCTAAGGAACGACCCGACTTAACGGTTTACGAGTTAAGGAAGGTTCCGACCTAAGGCAGTATACGACTTAAGCTACAGGACCGACTCAATGGGTTACGACCTAAGGCAGTATACGACTTAAGCTACAGGACCGACTCAATGGGTTACGACTTAAGGAAGTCTGCAACATAAGGTATGGACCGACTCAGTAGTTGACCGACTTAAGAAAGTCCAATTTAACCGGTTACGACTTAAGGAAGTCTACGACCTAAAAGGCTCCGACTTAGCTACAGGGCCGGTTTAAGACACTTACCGACCTAAGGAGTTAACAACTTGAGTGAACGAATGACTTAGCAAGTCAAAGCAAGTCGTTGCCGACCTACGACTTATGATAAGTCGTTGCCGACTTGTGACTTGAACCAAACAACTCGTACTGAAGATATTCAGGTGTAACTAATGCAAGTGCTCCTATCTCGTCGCCGACTTAGGACCTACGACTTACTATAAGCCGGCTCCGACTTATCACTTGATAAAATTCTGCTCAGAAATCCTCTCTATAAATACCCCCCAAACTCCAACAAGTGAGGGACTTTTGGCCGATCATTTCTCAAAGCGTCGTTACTCTGTCGAACTCTCAACTCATTCAACAATTGAAGATCTTCAAACATTCGA
The DNA here is from genome assembly GCA_030737815.1 of Allium fistulosum. NCBI lineage: Eukaryota > Viridiplantae > Streptophyta > Magnoliopsida > Asparagales > Amaryllidaceae > Allium > Allium fistulosum. Next base: position 96,912,766 of record CM060905.1, read on the forward strand.
GACACTACAACAAGCTTCGAGAGGAATTTCTTACATCCAACATGGATTCATCAAGTTTCATCATCGAAGTTTGAGCTAGTAGTCGAGATTGTCTTTATGATCAAATTGTATTGTTTTGATAAGTGTATTGTATCGTCTTGTAACCGGATTCAGTAATAAAGAGATTCAAAGTGGACGTAGGCTCGATATCAAGTCGAACCACTATAAACTGCTGTCTTTTACTGCTTTTTCACTATTTTACTGCTTACTTCTTGTTCCCGTCACACGGGTGGTGCTTTCACAATTCTACTACACACACCGGGTGTTAGCATTCACTTTTTAGCGTTAACATTTTGGTGCTTCCACTGAGAACCCAACTCAGGCGATCATTCACCATAGCTTCATGGAAGTTTGTTGAAAGAATTTCCTTCAAAACCAGAAGTCTATCAGACATAATGGCTCCTGGAAGAAAACGTAAGTCTGTCAGATCTGAAGATGCTCGTGATAATACAGCCACTTCTCCTTCTCCAAGTCAAGCAGCTCCGAGTGTCGGAGTGACGCGAGAAGAATTAGATGCTGCTGTATCCGGGTTCTACCAGCAATTTGAGACTCAGAATACTCTAATGATGGAGAAATTGAATGCTCTGCTCGGGGCTAATCAAAGACCAGTAAACAATGAAGAAAACTTTGCTAATGCTGTTCCCAACTCCGAAGGGAGAAATATTCCTCAGGACAGATCCGGTGCCGCTGAAGGGGCACCTCCCCAAGCTGAAGGATCCAGGCCATCGCCGATTCTCCCCGAACGTTTGCCCGGACAAACCTCTAAGAAAATGGTCGAAGTCTATTCTGCAAAGTCACTAAACAATGAGGAGTATCTCTCCGGCATGATTCGGCAGATAATGAAAGAAAGCATGCAGAGAAACGAAGATGAGAATGATTGGGGATTCGCTCCGAGTAAAACTCCATTTACTGAAAGGATCCTAAAGGCTGAGTTTCCCAAAAAAATCGTTCCTCCTACCATTCCTCCTTATCGAGGAACAAGTGATCCGAATCAATTCTTGTACAAATATGATTGGCACATGACTGGCGCCAGAGCAACTGATGAGATTAAATGCCGATATTTCCCGGTATACTTGGAAGGAGTGGCATTACTTTGGTTTACCAAGCTTCCTGTGCGATCTATTGACCAATTTTTTGATCTGACCCGAAAATTCAAGGAACAATTTAGATTGTACATTTCAAGAGCAAAAGATATAATGTCCCTCTCGAGTCTTGAACAGAATCCTGGAGAGCCCATCAAATCCTTCCTGAATCGCTTTAATTTAGCCTTAGCAGAAGTTGATAACGCGGAACCGCGAATGATCTTAACCTACTTAATGCGGGCTATTGACAAGTCAAGCGAGTTTGGAAAATGGTTAAAAATGAAGGAACCAAATTCACTCGAAAAGTTCTGCAAAAAGGCTGATGAGTTCATGCGCCTAGAGAATCTTTCCGCGTCAGCTAAAGTTGTGACAACAGTGGTGGAAAATAATGCTACAGTTCAGAACAAGAAAGAATCTGCAAATCAGAAAAGGGAGAGTAATGGTGGAAAGAAGCAGAAAGATCTCAAAAAGCCCCGCTTCCTCAAACCTTCGGATTTTACCCCTCTGACTGATACACCGGAGAATATTTTCATCGCCACTAAGGATGCTGTTGAATTTCCAATACCACCGGCAGTAAAAGTTGGGAAAAATGCTGCTCAAAGCGGAAGATTTTGCAAGTTTCATAACCAACCAGGCCATGATACCAACGAGTGCCGCCACTTGAAAAGCCTGATTGAAGAATTGTTAAGAGAGAATAAGTTGCAGTAGTACGTTAAAAGGAATAGAAAAGACCCGTCTTCATCTAACCAAGGGCAACTACCCCCAGCTCATTCATCCGGTTCAGGAGAGAGGCCTGCTGAAAAGGAAAGACCTGTTATCAATGTGATCACAGGAGGCCTCATCCGGCTAGCAGGAGTTGGGGTGAGATGGAAAGGTATGCTAGAGCTTTGAAGTATGCCCCAGCTGAAGAAAGTGTCTTAATCTTGGAAGATGCTGCACCTCTAAAGCAGGAGAAGACTTTTCATGATGATATTATGTTCAGAACCAGGGATTCTATTGATGTGGAAGCTCCTACTGAGGACCCTTTAGCTGTCTCTATCGGTATTGGGCCAGCTATTGTCAGAAGGGTGCTGGTTGATAGTGGTGCCTCGTGCAACATACTCTTTAAAAAGACATTTGACCAAATGAAAATTCCAATGACAAACGTACAAGCTTCTTCACACAAGATCGCCGGATTTACAGGAGAGCTGAAACAGCCAATTGGAACGGTGGACTTGTTTGTTGAAATGGGCGAAGGACATAAGAAGTTGGTTCGGAAGCAAACTTTTGTAATTGTTGATGGATTCTCCGCCTATAATGCTTTCTTGGGTCGGCCTACTCTTGCTGCTTTCAGGGCCGTCCTCGCTCCGTGGTGTTTAACAATGAAATTTCCCACTGATAATGGGGTTGCTGTCATTAAGGGAGATCAGAACGCGGGGCGAGAATGTTATCTTGTAGAGCTCCGAGAGGCCAGGAAAAGAGAAATGGGAAAAGATGCGGCAGCTCCGCTCCGCATCAAAGAACCAACCTTGTAGCAGCTACGGGGTGGCCCCTGTACTGGCGAACATAGCAATGCAAGGAAAGAAATGGACCCCAGGAAAGCCAGTACAGGGGAGAATAGAGTGTTACCCATGGAAGTAACGGTACCAATATCTGTTGACTCGAAAGACCCGAACAAAGTACTCAATGTGGGTTCACAGCTGAGCATAGCAGTTCAAAACACGCTGATATCATTCTTAAAAGCCAATCTGGATGTGTTCGCTTGGTGTCATGCTGATATGTGTGGGATCTCCCCGGAAATTGCTGTACATACTCTGAACATTGATCCAAAATTCACGCCAGTGAAACAGAAAAGAAGAACCCAAGGCCCAGAAAGGTCGACAACACTAAAGGAAGAAGTCGATCGGCTCATGGAAAATGGCTTCATCAGAAACTCCACTTATCCAAATTGGGTTTCAAATCCAGTACTGGTTAAGAAGGAAAATGGAAAGTGGAGAGTCTGCATCGATTTTTCGGACCTAAACAAAGCTTGCCCCAAAGATTGCTTCCCGCTGCCCAGAATCGATCAGTTGGTAGATGGAACAGCTGGGCATGAGTTGTTATCATTTATGGACGCTTACTCTGGGTACAATCAGATTATGATGCATGAGCCGGATCAGGAAGACACAAGCTTTATCACAGATGTGGGTCTCTACTGCTACAAAGTTATGCCTTTCGGATTGAAGAATGCTGGGGCAACCTACCAAAGGCTCGTCAATACGATGTTCAAACCTCAGATTGGCAGAACCATGGAAGTTTATGTTGATGATATGTTAGTAAAGTCAAAGAAAGCTGTAGACCACATGGGTCACTTGGAGGAAATGTTTGCAATTCTTCGAAAGTACGGAATGAAGCTCAATCCATTGAAATGTTCATTCGGAGTAGAGTCCGGGAAATTCTTGGGTTTCATTGTGAGCGACAGGGGTACTGAAGCCAATCCTACTCAAATCACAGCTCTAAGAGAGGTCAAAGCCCCTAAAACAAATAAAGAAATGCAAAGCCTCAATGGAAAAGTTGCTGCTCTGAGTCGTTTCATTTCCAAGGCCACAGACAAATGCATTCCCTTCTTTGATGCTCTAAAGAAAGGAAAGAAATTTTTTGAATGGACTCCCGAATGCCAGAATGCTTTCGATAAACTAATTCGTCATATGGAAACACCTTCGGTTCTTTCCAAGCCTACTGATGGTGAAGACCTTTTCATCTATTTAGCAATTTCATCTCACGCCCTCAGTGCAGCGCTTGTACGAGAAGATATGAAGATACAACGTCCAGTCTATTACATCAGCAAACGGTTCACTGGGACAGAGATGAATTATTCGAAGATAGAAAAGCTCGCCTATTGTTTGATAATTGCTTCTAGGAAGTTGAGGCCATACTTTCAAGCTCATCCTATCAAGGTCCTTACCGATCAACCTCTAAAGCAAGTCCTGTTTCGTCCTGAAACTTCGGGCCGTCTTTTGAAATGGAACATTGAACTCAGCCAATATGATATCACTTACCATCCCCGGAGAGCAATCAACGGACAAGCTTTAGCAGATTTCATCGCAGAATCTACTGACAAAGGTGATAGTGAGAATGAAACAACTGATGGCATTCCAATCCAGTGGAAGTTGTATGTTGACGGATCGAGAAATGATTATTGTTCTAGGGCAGGGGTTGTGCTCGAAACCCCCGAAGGACGATCGTTGTGTTATGCATTGAGACTGGAATTTCCTTCAACTAACAATGAAGCAGAGTATGAGGCTCTAATTGCTGGTTTAAAAACTGCCAAGGAACTAAACATCAAAGTGTTACAGATTTTCAGCGATTCCCAACTTATTGTTTGCCAGGTAAAGAAAGAGTTCCAAGCTAAAGGTGGAAATCTGCCCGCATACTTGTCAAAGGCATGTGAGCTTCTCGAAGATTTTGATCATTACACGATAAGTCACATCCCTCGAATAGAAAACATGAAGGCGAATTCTCTAGCAAAGTACTCAAGTTCTGGAGAGGCTCAATTATTGGGATTAATCCGTGTGGAAGTTCTGTCGGCTCCGAGCATTGATGAGATGGATATTGATTGGATCATGGCTGCGTCTCAAGAGCATGAATCATGGATGACTCCAATCAAAGAATACCTACTCAATAATTCACTACCGGAAAGTTCTAAGGAACGTCGAAAGCTGTTAAGGAAAGCGTCAAGATATATAATTCAAGATGGCCGATTATACAGACGGGGATTTTCAATGCCACTGCTCCGATGTGTAACTAAGGAAGAAGCCAAGACAATTCTAGCTGAGATACACGGAGGAGAATGTGGAGATCATTCAGCCGGTCAAACTCTAGCCAAGAAAGTTCTCCGATATGGGTATTTCTGGCCGGATATTAATCGAGATGCTGCTATTTACTCCAGAAAGTGCGACAAGTGCCAAAGATTCGCAAAAATCCCAAAAGCGCCTTCCACCGCACTCACACAAATGGTCAGCCCATGGCCGTTCGCCATTTGGGGGAATAGACTTGATTGGACCTTTACCGATCGCTAAATCTGGAATCAAATATGCTATTGTTGCTGTTGATTATTTCACGAAATGGGCTGAAGCTGAACCCTTAGCCACTATTACCTCTAAAAAGATGATAAATTTCGTAACTAAAAATATCATTTGCAGGTATGGTGTGCCGCAGAAAATAATCACAAACAACGGCACTCAGTTTGAAAGTGAAGAATTCCAAGACTTTTGCAAACGGTTCAGAATTCAAAAAAGCTTCTCAGCAGTGGCTCATCCGCAGGAAAACGGGCAAGTGGAAGCAGTAAGCAAAATCATCAAGTCAACCGTCAAAAAGCAACTCGAAAAAGCAAAAGGTGGTTGGGTTGATAAGCTTCCATTAGCACTATGGGCATACAGAACTACTCACAAAACTGCGACTGGGCACACTCCATTTTCACTGGCATACGGATTAGAAGCAATGATTCCAGTGGAAGTAGAAGTTCCTTCACACAGGAGAATTCATTTCAACGAAACTGAAAATGAAAACCTGCAACTTGAAGCACTTGATTTTCTTGATGAAAAAAGAGAAGAAGCTAGGCTCAGAGTTTCAGCTTATCAACAAAGGATAGCCAGGCACTTCAACTCTAAAGTTCGCCAACGCAGCTTTGAGGTTGGAGACTTAGTTTTGAAAAGGATCATGACAGCAACTGGTGTGTTTGGGCCAAACTGGGAAGGGCCATATGTTATAGGCAATAAACTTCTTGATGGCACTTTCAAACTCATAATTGTTGAAGGAGATCCAATTCCATGAGCCTGGAACAGCAACCACTTACGTCCTTATTTTACTTGAAAAAAGCTTTGCTCAAAATTGTAAAATAGTGATGAATGTATCAGTTGTATTGAAAGACATTGTAAATCAGTGCAAGTGAATAAAAGCTATAAAGTGGATGTAGGCCCGATTCTCGGCCGAACCACTATAAATCTTGTGTTCTTTACTATTTCATAATGCCTGTTTCATTTCGATATGTAAATACTTTAAATGTATTGCTAAAATGTCGATTCAAAATTGCAGGACATTAAAACAAGGCTTGCTCGTCACAAAGCCAAGCGACCTCTATAAATCACCTACTAAGCAAATACCAAGCGACAAAAATTCCAAATTCAAATCCTATACAAGAAGAACTTCACGTAAAAAGTTGGCGACTCCACTGTGGCAAGCCTTCGTTAACTGGTTGTGATTGTCAATATGAACAGACATCCAACTAGGTAACTCGCGTTTGTCCCGTGAAGTTATTCAACAGTGAAGTCCACTTCTTCGGATAAGGCAATTTACTTGCAAAAGGAAAGTAGATGCGCTTGAAAATGATAATAAAAGATCGCTAATGAGCAGATGATGAGAGAACATGGCCAGGCAAACACAGAAGCAGCCAAAAGGAGGTATGCCTCTCAATAAAAGGGCCGGTAGAACCACCGAAGGGACACCTTCCCAAGTAGAAGGAACAGGGCCCTTGCTAACTGATCGTGATGCATCTGATCAGGCAGCTTGCGTCCGTCCCGTGGATCTACTCGCCTCTGAGACGCAACCTTCCTGGCACACCAACCAACTGATGCTCCTTCCCAAAGGTCAACAAAGCCCTTTAACGAGGCACGCCAAAAAATGAAAGTGCTTCTCTCAATCAAAAAAGATTGGTGGAACCACCGGAGGGGCACATTCCCAAGCTGAAGGAACATGGCCCTTGTTAATTGATTACGATCGTTTGTGCAAACGAACATCCAATCAAACAACTTGCGTCCGCCCCGTGGATCCATCCAACCATGAGAAAGTAACTTCCAGGCAATCAAAAAGCCCTCTTCGGAGGCACAAGCCCTCTTCGGAGGCACAAGCCCTCTTCGGAGGCACATGCCCTCTTCGGAGGCAAAAGCCCTCTTCCGAGGCACCACAAGCCCTCTTCGAAGGCACATGCCCTCTTCGGAGGCAAAATCCCTCTCCCGAGGCACCACAAGCCCTCTTCGGAGGCACATGCCCTCTTCGGAGGCAAAAGCCCTCTCCCGAGGCACCGCAAGCCCTCTTCGGAGGCACAACTCTTCGGAGGAGCCCTCTTCGGAGGCATGTCCCAAAATAGAATGCTCAAACAAAAAAGCCTTCTCCGGAAGCACATTTCAACTCTCAAAGGAAGGTTAACTTATTCATCTCAAAAAAGTTCTTCCTTAAGAAAGTTGAATGCTACAAAAAGACCTCTTCGGAGGCATACTTCACCATGCTCGAAGTACCAAAAATAAGCCCTTTACTGGGGCACAAAATCAAAACCCTCTTCAGAAGCTCATTTCACTGCGTAGAGAAATCCTCTTTTTAACAAATAAAAGTGATCATCTCTGAAAGTTGAAGTGTTCTTCAAGGAAGAAAGAGAAAGTAAAAATTTCTCCAAAAATGAGATATAGTCTATTAAAAGCAGAATGATTCTTCCCTTAAAAGCGGAATAGTTATTCTCTGAAATAGGAATATCAGTCTTGTAAAAGCTAGAAATGTTGCAATGCACTTGTGGTATGGGGGCAATACTATACAATTCAGTTATATTAATAAAAGTAACACGCAAGCAACATACCACAAATTCATTGCAATATCACGAAAAATAGATGTGGAATAAATGCATTCTCAAACACAGACAAAAAAGTTTGTACAAGTAAAAAGAATCGTTTATTCTACACTAAAAATGTGAAATAAATATACTCACACATACATAAGCATTTGTACAAGTGAAGGAACCATTTTATTCAACACTATGGAAGTTCTTTACATGTGCAGATATCTCAAAAAGGCAAAAGTAGGGACCGGTACCCGCACAATCTCCGGTCAATACATCCAAAAAAGCAAAACAAGAAGCATAAGGTCTAGCTTATCATTCCTTCTTCCGACCACCCTTGGAACTCTTTCCCGGCCTGATAATCAGTTTTGAAAGCCGTTGTGGATGAGTTGGGGAAGGAGGAGAAGGAGGGGCAGCCGGATCTTCTTCAATATTCTTCTCATCAGCCGAAGCGCTCTTCTTCTTCTTCTTCATTGCACGCTTCCCCTTCCGCTTTGAAGAAGATTCGTTCCCCGGAGTAGCAAGCAGTGTAGAAAGCTTTGTGTCATCATCAAGAGACTGCTCTGGGGTCTTCTCAGTGTCATCAAGATCCTCCGCCTTCTGCTCTTGCGAAGCGGCCGGATCATCCAGGCCTTGAAGAGCTTCAATTTTCTCTGCCTGTGATCCCGGCTGAGAAGCAGAAGGAGGAGTAACTTGGGAAGGTGGAGGAACGACAACTAAAGGAGTGGAAGTTTGTGCAGTATTCGGTGCTTCCGCTATAGAGAAAAGAAGTTAAAATCAGTATTCTTCGGAAAAAGTAAAGATGTTGGTTCAGTAACACTTAAGTAACAATTGAGAAATTCATCAAACTCGGTTGAAGCAAATAAGTAGTCTGCTAGACTTGGATCAACATCGAAGTTACCTAGAGAAGTTGGTTTAATCACATTGATTTCAAATTGTTCTGCTTCAACGTCGTCTTGAGTCTCCTCTTCGTCTTGAGCAGTGGAAGGCTCAGGAGCTGTGATTTTAGCTTCGGCATTTGGAGGAAGTGAAGAATGGGAACTAGAGCCAATGTTTTCGGGATCGACCGAAACCGGAGGACAAGCAGAGTCAGTTACAGTATCTTTTTCCAAACATTCTCCTCCCGCTGCATCGGCTCGCTCCCTAGCAAGCTGCTCTTTTCCCCTAGCAAGGGCGGCGCGCCTCATCATCCAGATAAGTCGCTTCAAGATCTTCCTCAGCATATCCAGCACCTCCGAACATGTCCATTATTGCTTCCCACACTTCGGCTAAGGTAGTCTCATATTTTGGTCCCAAGAATGAGAGACTACCACGCCCTAAAATGCTGTGGATGTAAAAGTCGAATAAAGTAGAGTCAATAATGGCTTTAGTTGCTTTATGAGATTCTTCAGCTGCAACTTGTCCAGCAACTGCATCGTTGCGCTCTTTCTCAACTTTAAGAAGTCGAGCTTTTAACGTCTCAATCTCCACGTTTTGGGAAATAGTTGTACCCCGTAACTCAGCATTTTCTTTGCGGTATTTCTCAGTAGTGTGCTGCTCGGCTGCAAGCTTCATCTCGGCATCCCTTTGCGCAGCATGTGCATCTCGCACTGGCTTCTGGAAGACTTCTTCTTTTTGAGTTTGCAATGCAGAAGAAGAGGCGAGATCTTCTTTAAGTTGCTTGACTTCAGATTCAAGCCTTGCGTTGTCATCTGCGATGCTCGTCATCTCCGCGTCGTGCTGCTTGCACCATTTATCCCATTCAGCCTTATCGTTCTCCGGAGTGAGCATGTTTTCGAGATTCATATGGTTGACTCTTTGGAGTTCATCAACAAGCTTTTGCTATTGCGATATCCTCTCAATGTCAAGCCTAACTGCATCATGATTTCTGAGCATGGCTTGTTTATCGATCGGAACTAGATCTAAATCAAAGCGCACTCCTTTTAAGCACCAATTTGGAAATCGGCTTTGAAGTGTTGGAGGGCCATCTTTAACTTGATACTGGGGCCTGTTGATGATCGCTTGGATGTCGGATTTCTTTAAAGGAGGAGAGCCGGCCGGGATATTAAAAGAGATAGGAGCGTCAGTTTTTCCAGAAATTGCAGACGCGTCCGTTTCATCAAGTCTAACCCGTTTACTCGGGTCTCCAGCAGCATGGCTTTTCCCTTTATCATCATGATATTTCCTTTTATGGAAGTCATCGTCCCTTCTTCTCTGTTGCTCCTCATAAGCTCGCCTCTCTTGAGTTTTTCTAATTGCTCGCTCTTCGTCAGATTCTTTGCGAGTGGGGAGATAGCGTCCGTAATCGTAAGAATCGCGCTCTCCATAGCGCCGAAAGTTGTCGAAATATGAGCCACTTCGCCCCATTGTAGAACCTGAAATTGAAGAAAAAAAAGACAAGTCTTAGAAATCTCCAAATTGAAAAAGCAAAGTGCGTATAAGTGCTAAGCTTCCTAAGTGTGTGTGATGTGCGAACTACACGCGTCAAACTACAAACCACTCTTTGGTTGGGGAGTGATAACAGATTGAGAAGCGGGAGTTGATTTTTGAGCTGACGAAGTTTTCTGCAAAGTAGATGTCGCTTCAGTCACAGGAGATGTAGCTTTAGTTACATCATCTTTGAAAAGTTCCTGTGAAGTGATCATCAGATCACTCAACCCATCAAAGGTATCGTCACCATCGTGTTTTGTGGGGCTTTCTTTCTCGACTCCTTTATCATCAACTTTCTCGAAATGTTGAGAAGTTTCTTCTTCTTCAATAACGGGAGAAAGTGCTAATTTGTTGGATGACCCCACAATGTCGGTAGGAGTAGAACACTTTATCAATGAAGTCTCAATGGTAAGTCCTTTCGGTGAAAGTTCTTCAGCATGGACTGAGGCATCTGATGTCTGTGCTGGAAAATTAGAAACTTCACGAGGCTGAGTAAAGCGGGAAGAGTGTAAAAGCCCAAATTGATGTAAAAATTCGTCTGTCAACAGAAATTGGATACTCTTCTCCTCAACTGGCACCGCCATAAGCCTCTCAAAAGTCGCTTTGTGACCGGGATCTCTAGAAGGAGGAGGAAGTGCTGAAAAGAAAAGGGCAAAGTTAACACTTGACAACTCGGACTTCGGCAAGTTCGAAAAAACATAACAAACAGAGACAAGCGATCTTACTTCCTACTCTCCAGATAGTGTAAAATCCCGGAGGACAGCAAACATAGAAAAATTGACTTAAAAACCCGTGAACGCTTTCAGGGAGACCAATGATAAGTTTGCGGTTTCTGGCACTTCTCACAACTGTGATGGAAGGATGGTCTTTGTTTTTAGCGAAAGTGCACAAACAACAAATTTCTTCGAAACTTGGAAGACGATCGAGTGTCCTCCTAAAGAGCACACATAACCCCGTTAAGATAACATATCCATTGGGATGCAGCTGGAAAGGGGAGATGGTTAATCGTAGAAGAAGTGTTCGCAAGAAGTCATTAAAAGGAGGGATAGCTCCATTCTGGCACATTTGTCGATTTACCGCAACAAAACCACGAGGAGGTCTATCAGCATTATCAGGCTTCCTGGGTAGTTGTGCGTTTGCTTCAGCAATTCCGAATTGAATACACAACTGGTTAAAGGTTCTGTAGTTCAAAGTGGTCGAGACCCTTTCTGGAGGATCATTCAACGGAACAGCAACTGGAAAAATCTCTTCAACTTGCTCTATTTCTTCTTGTGGAGAAGACATTCTACACAATCAACTGGATGTTCAAATGTGAAGGTACACGTTTCCTAAAAAGTGTGGAGTGTTGTGCAAAACTAATGAAAATAAAAAGCAAACATAACTGGAATTAAACTCATTAATGATCAATCGATTACAAGATTTCAGAACTTGTTAATATTCAAGTGTAGTGTTAGTGCAAATAAATCAGTTTCAGTTGACTATTACAATTTTGCTTTAATACTTCACTTGAATTGGTTATTGTACAGCATTTCGTTCATACAGTTCATTTAAGTTGATTTTCTCTTTATCGACTAATCTGTCATTCGATGTGGGCAGTCAATGACAGTATATTCATCCCAGTTTTTTGCGAATATTGTGTTTAACAGGTTGATAGCGTTAGGAATAATCTGCAAAGAAGTTCAGGCAATTCAAGTCTTAAAGTTCAAGGCAGTGAAAAATATGCTAAGTTCTAACTCGTTCACGACTTAGTATGGGTCGGAAATCCCTCAAGTTACAATATGCAAGCATTAACTCGCCCACGACCTAAGGGACAGGCTACGATTTCAGTTAAGTCATCAGTTCCTTAAGTCGCACTGCAAAGAAAGGTCTCAAGTCAGAATGAAGAAAAGTCACAAAGCCCTAGGTCGTTGCCGACTAACGACCTACTTTAGGCCGTACACAATTCAACACTTAGGTCGTCAAAAGTTAAGTCGAGATTTCTAAGGCTTTAAGTCGTTCATCTTTTTCAATACATCAAAATTGCCCAACTCCTAACCCGTTAACCCATTAACCCGTTAGCCTCTCTATCAGCAAAAATCTTCATCTTCCCATGCCATTGAATCACCCCGAAATTACCACAAATCTGATGCAATGCCGTTCCATCGCAAACCACGAATCAGTCAAACTGGAGTGTCGTAGTCCATCGTTTCGTTCTTACCAATTATCCAAAGTCAGGAAAAATCATCTTGAATCTATCAGCAGTCGATTGAAATGAGAGTTGCAGTGGAGCATGGCATAAGAAAAGTGGGATTCATAATTCAATGACAGTCGAGGATTGAATGAGAAAAACGAATTCACTTACGCGATATAACGATAAGGATAACTGGTGATCGAGTAATTGATTTCGTCTTCGAAGAATTTGAATGCTTGCTAATGGCGGAATGAAATGATAAGAGCAGGTGAAGGAAAAGAGGGAACGACTTAAGCTATTTATACGCTGGGGCAGTGAAATGTGAATCGCCACAAACAACCAACGACTTATCTTAAGTCGTTCACGACCTAAGAAGCTCATCAGAGGGTAAGTTAAGGAGATCGAAGCACACGACCTACGACTTAGGTGCATACTTCGAGGGGCAAATGTTAACCCTCTTTCGATTCGCGACCTAACGAGTTGGAAAATAAGCGACTTAAGGCAAGGACCGACTTAAAGAGGCCTATGACTCAACAGGCTCCGACCTAAGGAACGGTCCGACTTAACGGTTTACGAGTTAAGGAAGGTTCCGACCTAAGGCAGTATACGACTTAAGCTATAGGACCGACTCAATGGGTTATGACCTAAGGCAGTATACGACTTAAGCTACAGGACCGACTCAATGGGTTACGACTTAAGGAAGTCTGCAACATAAGGTATGGACCGACTCAGTAGTTGACCGACTTAAGAAAGTCCGATTTAACCGGTTACGACTTAAGGAAGTCTACAACCTAAAAGGCTCCGACTTAGCTACAGGGCCGGTTTAAGACACTTACCGACCTAAGGAGTTAACAACTTGAGTGAACGAATGACTTAGCAAGTCAAAGCAAGTCATTGCCGACCTACGACTTATGATAAGTCGCTGCCAACTTGTGACTTGAACCAAACAACTCGTATTGAAGATATTCAGGAGTAACTAATGCAAGTGCTCCTATCTCGTCGCTGACTTAGGACCTACGACTTACTATAAGTCGGCTCCGACTTATCACTTGATAAAATTCTGCTCAGAAATCCTCTCTATAAATACCCCCCAAACTCCAACAAGTGAGGAACTTTTGGCCGATCATTTCTCAAAGCGTCGTTACTCTGTCGAACTCTCAACTCATTCAACAGTTGAAGATCTTCAAACATTCGAGACACTACAACAAGCTTCGAGAGGAATTTCTTACATCCAACACGGATTCATCAAGTTTCATCATCGAAGTTTGAGCTAGTAGTCGAGATTGTCTTTATGATCAAATTGTATTGTTTTGATAAGTGTATTGTATCGTCTTGTAACCGGATTCAGTAATAAAGAGATTCAAAGTGGACGTAGGCTCGATATCTAGCCGAACCACTATAAACTGCTATCTTTTACTGCTTTTTCACTATTTTACTGCTTACTTCTTGTTCCCGTCACACGGGTGGTGCTTTCACAATTCTACTACACACACCGGGTGTTAGCGTTCACTTTTTAGCGTTAACAACAGGGACTGATACTGGTACAAGGCTGGAATGGTGGAAGGTACAAATTTCCTTATGCATGCTCGACACTGACAAGGGCAATAAATACTAATGGTATTAATCTTGGTCAATAATTATATGTTTTATTATACTTTATAATTCTACTATGAGTTCCTATCGATGGTTCTCTTATATACTTTTGTTTATTTATAGAATACCAACACCAACGATCCATAATCTAATAGACTTGGGTTTTCAATTTAGTAAGAGTTTGGCCCACTAAGGTATGGGTTGTTACATTTGGTATCAAAGCTTAGGTTAGGCGGTCATAGGAATTAAGATATGTTGAGTGAACATATTTGTATTTTTACCTATAATTATATATATATATATATTATGCTAAACTGTACAAATCTGACTATATAAGTAGTTTCAACCTATAACACCCTGGCCCAGTACCCATGCTACCAAAGGGAGGTTACCATCCGAAAGTATGGAGTATGGGACACGATAAGAGCGACCTCTCGTATATACTCCCTTATGTCAACCCGAATACACGATATCATATACCTTAATCTCTGCAAAACATGTATCCCGTCTTAGCATAAAGCAATAAACACGAGTTTCCTAAGGTGAATAAAATAGAGATAGGATTACATAAAATAAAACATCAACAACAACATCGGTGTGGTCAAAATGTCACACCCATATATATAGATCACATCTATTTATACAATAGATACAAACATACAGTTGCAGACACCATGAAAAAAGATATATACGCAACTTTGCACATGGTCACCATGTCTCTTAAATACTAGAGTACTATCCCAAATTCTCTAATGATTTGGTTAAAGATCACCACATCTTCTATGGCTAGTACGACAAAATATGAGAAATGGAATACTATATCTAGACCATGAGAATTTCTCTCCAAAAAGTACAAGATAGAAATACCATTGTGAAAGCACATTCTAAAATACAATCTCGATCTGACCCAAGGTTGTTTAAACAAATAACAACCCGGCTCAGCCAGAGACTAGCTGTGAGTAAATTCAAATATCAAACAATAAAAGAGAACAGAACAAAATTGTCATACTAATATGTCAATTACCCAACCCCGATGTAGGTATAATATATAACCCATATTACAAATGGTCTGTTTCTATTTGATCTGACCACAATCACAAATTTACTCAATAGTGATTCCCTCTATTCATAAGTTATTAATACCATATCATATAATCATATAATAGTGATAAATTTGATCAATTAGCAAAAGTTGAATCGACATCCAGTGATACCCGGTACCAATTACGACTCAATATACCAGAAACTGAATCAACACCTAGTGATAATGAATATCACCTATGAATCATCATTGTGGGTGCACCCATACAATCTACAATACTGTACATGACCCTCCCTGGTCTACTCCAGCCTACGTGACAACTCTCCTCTATCCATCATCTCATCTAAGTTATGTAGCCGCAACACTCAATGCCCGTACAGCAGATCGTCGGACTATTGACATTGGGGCAAGGATGCCACACTTAGGGTGCTACCCTAAGTCAATCCAGCTAGGATGGATACTAGCTCTATCTCGTTAGCACTTATTGATCAATTTACCATATTTAACATGCTTCACAAATTTGTATATGACAGTATCCCACCTAAATGTCGTTAACCCGAAGTCACTAAGGGGTTTTCCACATTATATATCTTTTCACCTTTTTATATACGATAGTAATTCTCACCTAACTATCGTGTATCTAATGTTACTAAAGTTTACAAGTTTAAATCATAATGTTCTTACTTTATTCAAATAACATACACGATCAACTATTCATAAAAATATATGCAAATAATTAAATGTTTTATAACATATTTAAATATGCGATGGTAGTAGAGCCTACCTTTGCAAAAATGAAACAACTGAATACAATGGTGGCAAGGCCTACCCTTGCAAAATTAAAATAACAGAGTGTGGCGATGGTAGAACCTTCCTTTGCAAAAATAAAATAACTGAATGCGGTGGTGGTAAAGCATACCATTGCAAAAATAATAAAGTGCGGTGGTTGTAGAGCCTACCCTTGTAGAAATAAATTAACAAAATGCGATGGTGGCAGAGCCTACCCTTGCAAAAATAAAATAACAAAGTGCAGTGATGGCGGAGCCTACCCTTGCAAAAATAAAATAACAAAATGTATAATAGCAGAGCGAAATAAGAGGGGACACATTGTTTAATTTCAACTATGCAGAAGTTTTTTTACTTTAATTTACATGGGAAAAGAAATATGGAAGGAAGTAAAAAATAAACATGAGAGAAGTGTACTCACCAAATGAAGCTTCCGCTTGATCTTTGGGTGGAGGTTCAATGGAGGTGGGGAAGATATGAGGAAGATGAGTGAATGAAATGAAGAAGGGGGTAAGGGTTTATACATAATTGATGCGTAATTATACTATTTTGTTTTAGTAGGCAAGTAATTATGCTATTTTGTTTTATTATGCAAGTAATTATGTTATTTTATTTTATACTATTGTTTTATTAAACAGGTAACTATACTATTCTGTTTTATATTATTTTTTTATTAGGCTAGTCATTATAATATTTTGTTTTATTAAGTGGATCATTATACTATTCTATTTTATATTGTTGTTTTATTATGCCAGTCATCATGCTATTTTGCTTTATTAGACAGGTCATTATACTCTTTTCTTTTATATTCTTATTTTATTATTCTAGTCACCATGTCATTTTGTTTTATTTGGAAAATTATTTTCTTAATTCCTAAGAAGTAATAATTATCATTTGGTTTACTAGACAAAGAAAATATTAGTCTTCTTAAGTTATTTAGTTAATATTCGAGGAAACCAAATTTTCTTCCTTTTTCTAAAAAATCTAAATTATCTTTTGTTTTCATAGTCAAATTTCAATTGACTTCCAAAATATTTTTAATTGTCAAATTATTACTATATTTCCAAGCTTTAGGTTGTTACAAACTCACTCTATAAAAAATTACGTCTTCATAATTTATTTATAGGGTTAATTAATAACAAACAACAATTAAAACATCCAATCATCCATGACTCAATTAAAATAAAACACACGGCTATTTTTAAATCGGATTGATTTTGTAGAGAATAAGTTAGGATGTGTCCATCTCATTAGCTCCTTGGTCTTCTATGTACTGTCATTCGGATCGTTAGACCATTGAACCTTTACTAACGGAACATATTTGTTTCTTAATTGTTTCACCTTTGAGTCTATAGTCTGTGCTGGTTGATGGTGAAAGTCACGTTCAGTTCAACTTCTAACTCCTCTAATTCACTTGGTTTTAAAAATATATCAAGATCTTATACACATTTCCTCAAGTTGGACACATGGAACACATTGTGTACTCTTGATAGATAGATAGGTAAATCAGTTCGATATGTTATGCTTTCAATGCACTCCATAATTGGATATGGTCCAATATATCTTGGAGCTAATTTCCAATTTTTCCAAATCTGATTACGCCTTTCATCGGAGATGCCTTTACAAATCCACAATCCCCGATTGAAAATTCTTATTCCTTTCTACACTTTTCAACCTAACTCTTTTGTCTTGACTAAGCAGTTTTCATATGATCTTTGATAAGCTCGACCTTCTCTTGTTGTCTTTCGCAGCATATCTGGACCTAGTATCAGTTTATCACCGGTTTCCAACCAACAAGCCAGAGAATGACATGGCCTTCCATAAAGAGCTTCAAAAGGAGCCATGCCGATGCTGGACTGGAAACTGTTATTGTAAGAGAATTCCCTAGATGAAGATGGTCTTCCCAAGAACCATTAAATTCGAGATTGCAAACTCTCTAAAGGTCTTCTACAACTCTATTGACTCGTTCAATCTGTCCATCCTTCTGTGGATGATAGGCCTGAAATGACCCTCCAAAATTTACCTTAATTTTAATGGGAATTTTTTTTTACAATTCAATTTAATTCTCAGAGTCTTTTTCTTTTTCAAACAATTTGTCCAGGATTTTAAAATTCCTACTAATATAA
Organism: Allium fistulosum; assembly: GCA_030737815.1. Lineage (NCBI taxonomy): Eukaryota > Viridiplantae > Streptophyta > Magnoliopsida > Asparagales > Amaryllidaceae > Allium > Allium fistulosum. The sequence goes on from CM060905.1 coordinate 96,930,575, forward strand.
ATATATCAGTTTAATCATAAAAATATACATATACATATGATGATGTATATGTCCCTCTTGTTTAAATCAGAGTATATATATATATATTTTTAAATTTTGTAAACAAGAGCAAGTTCAGTTTGATTTGAATTTGAATTAATCTACTCATAATTAAATTCCCAGATTCTTTGATATTTGCAGTATATAAGTAGGTCCTGTGCAAATTTATTTATACTAGATTTGGTCATGCTAACCATGATTTTTCTGTTAATTTTTATCCTGGCAGATAATCTCAGAAAACTTGAGATTATCATTTTTTTTAGCATAGTTCAAATGTTTGATATGTGGCTAAGTACCAGAAAATGATATTTACATCTATCATTTTCAATTTATGTGTCTCCTGATTTGATAGTTCAAGCCAGTTCAAAATGCATATCTGTTTATAGCATTTTAAAGAGGGTTTTAGGTTAAACATTTGCAAAAGAAAACTAAAGATTTTGAAGTGCCTTTTTCTATCAAAATATAATCAAACATGTTCAACCAGAACTCCATTCTTTCGAAGCTGGTTAATTTATGTCATTGTGTCAGCCAGACACTTTGATCATGGAACAATGATATGCCATTTATTTGCATAGCATCTGAAGCTTTTTTTTCTTTTCTTTGTATTTACTCTTCTCAAACAACCCAGAAATGGACTTGAATCTTTTTACAAAATATTTTAGTGAAAGGAAATTAAATACTTAAAAGAATTTCTCTAGTTTAAACCCATATTTTTTTCCCAAACTCAATACTTAATCCTTTTCAAAGACTCAAGATTGACTAATACATTTATAAAATATAACCATCCTATTTATCATAGTATTCTTGCTCAGCTTTACATACAAAATCATAGGTTAACTTCTTCAACTTTTCAGATAATATCCAAATTTATAAACTCCAGTTACAAGTCAATTCCTTAGCAAAATACTTAGCAAAATATCCATCCATCATTCAGTACTTAATACAAGTGATAATTTAAAAATATCAATACATGCAGATTTCATCTTTTAAGCTCTTATCTAACTAATTTTAGCATGCTATAATCTTCTTCTCAAAGCTTTGCTCCTACTCCTACTTAGTTGCTGCAATTCCTGAAAAAGCATTTGAAGCTGCCCCATATTAAATGAGACACCCCATATGCCATTAGCACACTAGGGTCAGACATATGTCTGGTATGAGAAAATCCACTAAAACAATTGGTAAATCAAGTTAAAGTTGAAACATATATAAATCAGTATATCCTGCCTTTAGAAAACAAGTAAGTCATGGTGTGCATGTTCTGTGTCAGTGTGCATGTGCACACTTAAATCTTTCTTTCCAGAAACCTTATAAAGATATGGAACAGGCATTCATTCATACAAATCAGCCATAAATCAAATAAGCATCCATACAAAACAGCGAAATCACCAAAATGAATTAAATCATTTATTCCTTACTCAGATTTCATCCTAGAAATCTCCAGTTCCTCCTTATATCAAATTTTCTTACATTGATATATTTATCTATCTTGGTCTCATCTGCAATCATATGAATCAATGGACACATTGTAATGGACTAATTCACTCCATTACATAAAGATCTCAGGACTTAAACAAGCCATGTGTCAACTTGTATTGCTCAAGAACACAAGTCATTCCTGCAGTGCTCTTGACCCCATTTCCTAGTTAGTTTTGAGTTGATAATAACTCTTTTGATTTTTCATGACTAAACCATTCAGTGAATCATTTCACTAAAACAATCATCCATGTCATGGCATTTCATATCTTTCATAACCAAACAAAGACAAGCAGGCAGTTAAATATAGGTGTTTAATAAATAAGATTCTGCATCCATATATATATATATACTTGCATTTTAAAAGGGGTATAGGCAACTAACATTGGATTATGGCTTTTGAGAGAGTTTTTCATCTTGCAAACATCAGTGCTTAAGTTAAACTCAGAATGACCAAGTTTCACTGAATCACAAATTTATTTGCTATGTATATGGCTATTTATATACTTTCATTGAATTAGGAGCATCAGCACATAGGCAACCCTATTGCACCCCTAATTCCTTTTTGTCTCAAGCCTCAGCACCTATACACAAGTATATTGCAGCTCAACATGTTTATATTCTCTGGGTTATGCCAGAACCAACACTACTTGCCTATATTCATCATTTGATTCTCTGGGTATTCACTTATTTTTCCTAATATTAACATATCACAGAGATCTAGGTTTATAAAAAAAATATTTACTAATAATACTTAGAACTTTCACATAATAGGTCAAGCAGAACAACCAAACTAAAGATCAATGCATTTCCATCTTAGAAATCAAAGAAAGATATCCACATATGAAAATACATTTTAAGAAAGATCAACTAATAAACTGGCTGCCTTCATTAGGACTTAGTGCCTTAGATTTTTTTTTGAGTGAGTTTTCTCACCTAGCTCTCCTTCACTTCTTAGTTGATTGATAAGCTTCTGCCCCCAAACCCTTTTCTTCACTTATCTTATATATATATGATATTTTTTTTCAAGAGCTATCAGGGAAGAAGAGAAGGCCCCTCTTATCGCTGCTTATTTATGCAGGGTTCTTCTAGGGTTTAAGGTGCTAGCTAAAGTCATTTTTGCCCACCCGAAATCATGCCATTTGCATTTAGTTTAAACCCAAAATCCTACCCTCCCCGGCTCAAGTTTGTGGAGAGAAAAGAGGTTTTATCATTTTGGTTATTTTCAGAAATTTGCTTTTCCAGAAAATGCTTTTTCTCTTATCTAATATCATGCTAAAGTTGTGACTTGATTTCCATTATTTTATCATATATATATGCCAAGGGTTCTTCCTAATTTTGCCTATACAAAACATATCACTGGTTTATCTTACTTTTCTATTTTTAGCTTTCACTTAAATAGCATGTGCTTCCCTTATTTATTTATAAAAGGATTGCTCCTTTTATATCTTCATTCTTGCTTTCTGCCTATAGTTAAAATACATTTGTGTATTTTTATTTTACTGATTTGAACACTTGCATTTGATTAGCATATATATATATATATGTCTTATAGAAATAATTAATACATATATATGCCTATACATTATTTTTACTGAACACATATGCACATATACACTCAAATACAACCAGTAGCATCCATATATATTTATGCATATAGATTTTAAGGATTTAATCTATTTATCTGTATATATATATATTTTTCATACAAATCAACATATGTTCGTTCATATCATCCAGGAATTAAGCTTCTATTCATGTGTATTTCCTATGCACACATGTACACATATAGCTACACCATATTAAACCATATCAATTCCTTTTCAAAATTTAGTTTAAACTTATTTATATTTTCAAATTAAATTCCTAAAATCTTGGGTCATTACAAGGCCATACTGAGATTGATTTGTGTTCCTAAGGCACTCTGCAAACTCTGCCAGAAATGGCTAGTGAAAAGCGGATCTCGATCACTAATTATACTACTAGGCACCACATGCAGTCTGACACTATGTTTGACATATAATCTGGCTAAGCTTTCTGCAGTTTGATTCGAGCATACAGGAATAAAATGTGCACTTTTAGCGAGTCGATTATTTTTCACCTAAACGTTTTCATTTCCTTGTCTCGAACGTGGAATTCGATCAATAAAGTCCATAGAAATCCGGTCCTATTTCCACTGTGGTACTTCTGATAGCTGAAGTAATCCGTTGGGTTTTTTTGACATTCTCCCTTCACTAGTTGACATGTTTTGCACTTCTTCACATATTCTGCTATATCGCGCTTCATACCTTCCTAATACTATATGCATTTCATATCTTTATACATTTTTGTTCCACCTGGATGGATAGTGAACATGGAACGATGACATTTGTCAAGCACGCCCTTTTATAGGTCAGCTATGTTAGGAAAACAGTCTTCCTTTCGACCATAAGCTACCATTCGAGTCAAGCTCGAACTTCTTCAGATCATCACCATCTTCTACATTATGCAGTCATTGAATTCGATCAATTAGCACAAGATTGTTTTTCTAACTAGCTCGAATTCTATCAACTAAGTTAGGTTGAACTTCTAAACTAGCCAACATAATGGATAAATCATCTATCATTCTAAAGTGAACATTGCATGAGCTTACCTACTCCAAATCTTTCCATTCAGCGATCATCATAGAAACTATGGCTTTGCTACTTTTGACTAAGCGGATCAGCCACTCTGTTTCCTTTCCCTAGAGTATACTGTATCTTAAAATCATAAGCGCCTAGAAACTCAAGCCACCTTTGTTATCGCATATTCAGATCTATTTGAGAGAACAAGCATCTCAAGGTTTATGATTTGTGTAGAGAATGAATCATTCTCCTAACATATAATGTCTCCATAATTTCGAAGTAAATACTACTGCCGATAGCTTTAGATCATGAGTAGCATATCTTGTTTCATTTAGTCTTAACTATCTTGATGCATATGCTATGACACTATTGCGTTGCATTAACACAGCTCTAAGACCAGTCCTACAAGTATCTGTATACAATGCCAGACCTTTATTACCACCAGACATTATTAGAATAGGTGCATGAGATAATAACTCTTTCAGTTTTTGAAATGTTGCTTCACGCTTCTCTAACCAATTATGCTTTACTCATCAAATTGCTCAATGGAGTTGAAATTTATTGAAAATTCTTGAATAAAACATCCATAATATCCAGCTAATCTCAAGAAATTACAAATCTATATAACTGACTCTGGTCTCTTCCACTTCTGAACAGCTTCAATCTTTGTCGGATCAATAAAATTACCTTTATAAGAGAATATATCCAAAATAAATTTACTTCTTTCTGCCAAAAGTGACATTTCGTGAACTTAGCTTTAAGTTGATGCAATCTCAAAATTTCTAGGACAATCCTTAGAAGTTCTGCATGCTCTTCCTCGGTCTTTGAATTGACCAAGATATCACTAATACAAATTTATGTAGATAACTAAGGAAATCTCAATTCATCATGTCAACGAAATTGGCAGGTGCATTTGTCAACTTGAAAGGAATAACTAGCCACTCGTAGGATTTGTATGTTGTTCTGAATGCTGTAAGAGGAATACTATCATCGACTACTCGTAATTGGTGGAAATAAGTAGCTAAATCAAGTTGCGAGAAAACTTTCACTCTATTCAGCCGGTCAAAAAGATCATCAATCCATGGCAATGGATAACAGTTTTAAATTGTCGTCTCATTCAACTTCCTATAATCAATGCACATCCTTAAGGACCCATCCGCCTTCTTTAAAAATACTACCACCGCACCCCACAACGAACTACTTGATATAATAAAGTTCTTCTACTCATGTCCTTCTAATTGAGTTCGCAATTCTTCCATCTCAGTAGGGCATATTCGACTAAGAGGTCTACTAATGGGTTGAGAATCCAAAATTAAATCTATCCAGAATTCTACAGCTCTAGAGGGGGTAATCTTCTACAGAATCAAACACATCTGCAAATTCTCTAATGATTGGAATCTTCTTGACTTTATTTCTTGAGATTCCATAACACAAAGTGAAATGCAAGAACTGACTTTCTAAGTATTGAGGGAAAATGCAATATGATTTCTATGATCAGGATGCTTTATAGTGATAACTTTATCAACACAAAACGGGCGAGCATCATAATGCTCAAGCCAGTCCATTCCTAAAATAATTTCAAAATACAAGAGACTCATAACATGTTAATTGCACATAAAGGATTATCCATATAGATCAGCAATCAAATCATAGCATCTAATTCCTAAAGTAGCATAACCACCTATAGGATTTACTACTCAAAGTGATGTTACTAGCAATGTATAATCAAACTTTAATTTCTCCACTAGCTCTTTTAATATAAATGAATATGAAGCACCCACATAAAAAAGAATTCTTATAGATATATTAGATATCATAATCATACATTCAAGAACTGTAGTTACTTTTCCCTTCTCCTGATCCGACGGATCTATAAATTTAATAGCAAATAGCTTCCCTAGTTTATGCTTGATTGGTTTCAGACAACCCTTTACGGTATGGCCAATCACATTCCAACTGAAGCATTTTCTAGTATCACTATTTTGAACTTTTTGGAATTCATTTACGAAGTGTCCCTTGACTCTACCAATGAAACACACAATCTGAGATTTATCAATTTTCTTCTTTTGTTGAGATCCAGGATTGGTTTTGACATGCTTCTTCTTGAATCTTTGGCCTTTCTTAGGATAAAAGAATTTTTGCTTCACACCTTGGCCTTGCCATGCATCCAAAGTTCCTATTGATTGATCTTCTTCATAGACGCTCTCATAACGAATCGTTGTATCCATGGTATCCTCAAATGAACTATGCAACTTAACTAGAAGTCTATCCCTGATGTCTTTCCTCGGTCCTCGAACAAACTTCTCACTCTTCTCTAGAGTTGTACTAATTAATGATGGTCCATATATCGATAGAGCATTGAACCGATTCACATACTCTTGTATTGTCATATTTCTTGTTATCAATAAACTTCCTAAATATAGTGACCATGGCCGCTTCAGGAACAAAATGAGCTCTATCATGTCGTTGAATTTCGCCTATGAAATCTCTTATTTAGGAATCTCTAAGTCATAGCATCATACTAATCTAATGCTCCTTCTTGTAGTTGTCTAGATGCAAGTTTCCTATTACGTGGATCTACAGGAGCCATATCATCGAAGATTCTCTCTTATAGTTTCTTAGCCAGGTATGGATACACATGGGACCTTCATTTTCAAATAATGGCTTACCAGCTAGACTAGCATAATCACTAATTATCTGGTAAAGTTCAAGCGAAGAGTAGGATTTGGTGTTCTAACTACGGTGGTATCCTTCATGCCTCTTATAAACTCTTTCCACTGGTCTATAATCATCATTACATCAGAAGTACCAGTGCCACTAGACTGACCATTATGGAATCCGATTTGGGCACCAACACAATCAGCTCTGAGTCTAACCATAATTTATGTATTAGGGAGGTAAAAGACAACTTTATTAGAAATAGAGGTGAAGTATAGATGGGAATCGCAAATTAATAAGAAAGTTTTTCCTATCTGCACTTATATATCCAATATACAGGTTATATAGACTCTCGTAGTCCACCTAAGTCTTACTCCTATAAGGCCAATTTATGTTTTTATCTCCAAATTATTCCAACCTTGGCTTTGATACCACTTTGCAACACCCAGGCCCAGTACCCATGCTATCAGAGGGAGGTTATCATCCAAAAGCACATAGTAAAGGACACGTAGGAGTGGTCACTCACATATACTCCGTTGTGTCAACATGAATATGTGATATCATATACCTGAATCTCTGTAAAACATGTATCTCGCCTCGACATAAAGCAATATACATGAGTTTACGAAGGTGAATAAAATAGAGACATGACTACATACAATAAAAAACAACAGTGCCATTAGTGTGGTCAAAAAGTCACACCCATATATATAGATCACGTCCTTCTATACAAAAGATGCCAACATCCAGTTACAGACACCATCAAAAAAGATATATACAAAACTTTGCACATGGTCACCATTCCTCTTAAATACTAGAGTACTTTCCTAGAGGCTCGAATGATCTGGTTGAAGATCACCTCATTTTCTGTGACTAGTATAGCAAAATATGAGAAATGGAATACTATATCTAGCCCATACACATTCCTCTCCAAAAAAGTACAAGATAGAAACAATATCGTGAAAGTATGTAACGACCCTAATTTTAGCTAACATTATTTAGAACATTTAATTAGGTAAATTAAATAAAATAATGTAGAAAGTTAAGGGATAGAGATTTGTAAATTAAAGAGGAGCCGACCTTAATGAATGTGTTAATAAAAGGGAAACTAAACATAATTAAGAAGGAGGAATATGATAAGGGTAAAATGGGAATAGACTTTATTCCTATACACTAAACACTTCCATTCTCTCCACTTCCTCGTTCATTGTACATTCACAAACAAAAAAAAACTAATACTAAGCTTAGGCCGACCACCATTAATAATGTTTAAAGCAAAGATAAGCTAGGATTTATGTAGAAAGCTTAAAGAAATCAATCTAAGGGCAAATCTTAACCTTCTTAACACAAAGCCAAGGTGAATAATAACTATCATCTCACGTTTTGATAATCATTTCGGTTTTAAAGGATAAATCTGTTTATTTGCAAGTTATATGTCATGTTATAGTGATTGTATGCTTTAAGTAGATGATTTATAAAGATTTATTAAGAATTTTATGACATATTTAGATTAGAAAACCTACCATATGACATCCAAATGAGTTGCATTATTGATATATGGTCAAAAATATTATTTTATAAGTGAGTTTCAAGTTTCATAATTTTCTAAGTAATTATGGACTTATTATGAATTTTCTATGAGAGAAAATAGTTAATTTCGGGTTAAATTATTTATGGCAATTATATAATATTTTCGGGTCTGAAATTTATATATGTTAGAAAACATATTTAATGTGAATTATGATTTTTGGGAATTTTTCCTAAGTGTTTTACTATGGTTAATAAAATTATTTAAGTTAAAGGACTTAAATGTTTTAAACGTTTTATTAAGGAGAAGGGCTTAAGTATTAAATTGTTTCAAATAAAATAAATTTGATTTCGGTAGTGAATTATAAAAAAGGGAATTGATAAAGGTTTCTAAACTAATAAGATTTCGACAAATATTGGTAGATAAAAAGGAATTTCCTTAAGAGGTTAAAATGCAGTTTTTATTAGAATTACATCTTCGCCACTACCCTTGCTAGCTTCCGACATCATACACCCACACAAAACCCCTTCCATACCCATTCGAAACTAATATACATGGTATCAATTCATTGGTACGTAGTGTGTTGGAAATAGGCGGAAGGTAGGACGGTGTCGAAGGAATGCATTCGAAAGGGGTGAAGTTGCTTTCAAAGCTTTCGAACCTATAGACCTGCCTTTGTTTAAAAGAGAGTTTCGAAAGGATTGCCACTTTGAACCCCCTCGATACCCTAGCTACCGCACCAATACTTTTACCTTAGTTAGAGGCCATTTTTACAACCTTGAAACAATGCATGCGAAAGGGGAGACTTTCGTCTTTGTACCTTCCACTATTATTGAAGATGCCTTCCCCAATGTTTTTGAAATGATTGACTTAGCCGCTTTTACTAATAGTTTCGGAGGCAATGGTTTCGAAAGGACAGATCGAAGCTACCCTCTTCTCCAATTCTTTTACTTGAGACCAATGCTTTCGAAAGTGATGCTTTCGTCCCTGTTCCCTTAGACCCTATACTTTTATTAAATGTTGAACTGAATGATTTCAAAAGGGATTGTTTAAGGTTTTAGACAATGGTTTCGAAGGTATTGCTTTGGTTTCATAGCTTAATTTTTTCTAAGTTAAAAAGAGCTTTAACTTTATTTTAAAGGGATAGATAACTCTATTGAGTTTAGGTTTTCATCAACATTGTTTTTGTGTAAAGCGTATATCATGGCATAGATATTTTGAGTAAAGCAAAGAGTATATTTTCCTTATTTAAGTATGATTTTAGAAAGGGTTAAATCAATTTGAAAAAAATGTTTTCAAGGAAAATTAAATAGGGTGGTTAGCCCTATGTATATGACTCGGATATTAGAAAACCAGATGGGACTGGTGTAGGGTTGTGCCCTATACTTTAGCTAGTAGCCCCTAGCTAATACAAGTCCAAAATTCCAGTGTGTGGGGCTTTGTCACAAGTAAGACTAAAATGATGTTGCACATAGAAAGGAATACACAGAGTAGAGATAGGTTATTGGTGAGCCCACAAAACCATTAGAATCAACTGACCCTAGGAGAAGTAAGTTAATGACAGACCATCCAGTATTGTGTCTGATAGAATTTAGAATATTTATTATGTCTAGTAGGCCTGAGTCGGCCAGTGCTTAATAGACAGCTTGATAAAACTATAATGTTCGGAAGGACAGTCCATTGATTACCTGATTTATTTGCATATATGCTATTACTATTGTTGTTATAATAGTTTGATTGCAGGATTTTGATTTGCAAAAGACATGATTTTAAAAGGATATTAGTGAGGGAAACCCGTTCCGCTAAGCGGCGTGGTCTCACTTAATATCAGTAAACCTAGATGAAATAGAATTATTCACACCAAGCTTTATGTCTGATTCAAAATTTATGTTTTCCCCTTAAACTCTCGGGTGCTCAAAATTTAATTTGAGTAGATTGAGATTTAATGTATTTTAGGTTTTAGTAGGTGAAGAATAAAGCTTTCAAAGACATGTAGGAGGCAAGTGTTAGCTATTTAGGAGTCTATCCATTATTATTCCATTGTGATGCATTTATTGACTGATATATCTATTTAGTACTCTGATAATCCAAGGGAGCATCTTCATATGTTGTTCTTGGTGTATTTTGTAATAATTATATTTATCTAAACCTGAGAATCATTTTAGGATTATGTAATTGAATATGAAATATTGATTTGAAATGTAATCAAAAAAGCTATTTTGAAATCTGTGTTGATTTTATTTCATATTCATGAGCTTCTGATATTATGGATACCATTAACATTACTGTATTTTTTCACCAGAAGTTAATACTATAGATGACCGCAGCATCTGTATCGGTTAGCTTTGGGCCTCAAAATAGGGGATGTTATAACTTGGTATCAGAGCATAGGTTTATAAAGAATTAAAAGAAATTTTAAACCTAAAATGATTTTGAAAAAACATAATCCTAAGGATTTAGAGAAAAGATTGCGGTATGGGATAACATTATAGTAACGTAATTGTATTTGTTATATATAAGTATACCTTTATCTCCATCTTCCCATCTCCCTTAGGCTATTCTTCCGTATCTTACAAAGGTTCGAATGCAGATTTAAAGGAAGTAAGATATGTATGCTAGGAATGGAAGAGTTAACCTCAGTGGAGAAAGCAACACAACTAATCGAAATGCCAGACTGAATACTTGAAGGAATCCAGGTCGGGCACAAGCTGCTAATATGGGTGTTGGAGCACCGCAAGTTGATATGGGAGCTATGTATCAGTTCTTCGTCAATATGATGCAAGCTGGAGCTGTTGTGGGATTAGTTGGAGTAAATGTTGGAGAAGGAAATCAGGAAGCTCCGGTAGTCAATAACTATGCATTATTGAGCAGAGACTATGCTAGGTTTGGAGGGAAGCCATTTATCGGGACTGAGGACACAATTGAAGTGGAAAATTGGTTGCTTCATTGCGAAAGGATTTTTGCTGATTTAGGGCTTAACAATGTGCAGAAAAGGAGATTAGCATCTAGGCAGTCACAAGGAGCAGCACTATACTGGTGGAAATGTGTTACTGTGGGAGTAGCTGAAGAGACCATGACTTGGGCGAAATTCAAAAGGAGGTTAAAGCAAAGATTCATGTCAGGGATCACTAAGTCAACTCTGTTCAGGAAGTTTGCTGAGTTAGTGCAGGGAGAAACGACAGTGCTTGAGTATGCTACTAGATTTGAGGAATTATTGAGATATGGATATGCTATGGTTGATACAGTTATCAAAAGGAATGAGAAGTTTATCCGTGGATTGAGACTCGAGCTTGCTAAAGCAACTTTACCACATATTAAGGATTCGTGCGATGTAGTTGTTGAGATGGCTTTGAGGAATGAGGAGATGCTCGCTTTCTTTAATGGTAACAAAGCAGTGGAAGCTCATGGTGGGCAGAACCAGAAGAGAAAGTTTTTCCACAAGAAGAGAGGTCAGAAGAGTGGAGCTGCCAAGAAAGGAAATACAGAAGTTATCTACTACAAGTGTGATAAGAAAGGGCATTTCTCTAATGAATGTCGCTTAGGAGATGGAAATAAGGTGACCGGGAAGAAGAATATCAAATGCTTCAACTGTGATTAGATTGGACATTATAAGAACCAGTGTAAGGAACCAGTCAAGGATGGAAATGGCAAAGTGTTTGAATTGGAACCAGCTACCTCAAAACCAATTGCAGAGGAGAAAGGAAAGGTTGTGTTGGGAGGTACGCTTTTGATTCATGGTATGTCAATTGGAGTTCAATTTGATACTAGTGCATCGCATTCTTTTATATCTCATTGTTTGGTAGATAAGCTTAACCTAGAACCATCACACCTAGTTACATCCTTAAGGGTTGCGAATCCAATGGGAGGGTATGTGACTCTTGGGATGAGATGAGACTACATAGAGCTTGAATTGTTAGGTCATATATTTGTTTGCAGTTTGCATGTGTTTGATTTCATAGGTTTCAAAATTATTTTGGTTATGGATTGGTTAAGCAAATACGATGCTAGGATATTTTTCCATGATAGGAAGTATCACTTTGACACCCTAGTTGTAGTGATCAGATTATATACACCGTAGAAAGCCATAATTTAGATTCTTGTGCTCTATTAGGCGTTATGGACGAAGAAGACGATTTTAATCGAGTTTTCGTTGTTATAGAATTCACAGATGTCTTTGAGTCCATGATAGGACTACCGTCAAAACGAGCCACTAAGTTTCGAATAGATTTAGTACCAGGAGCCAAACCTATGAGTAGACTGCCAAGTAGAATGATACCTACCGAGATGATGGAGCTAAAGGTGCAGATGGTGGATTTAGAAGGTAAGAATTTTATCAGACCAAGCAGTTTGCCATAGGGAGTAGCCACAGTGTTTGCAAGGAAGCCGGAAGAATCGTTAAGGTTGTGTATCGATTATCGTAAGCTAAATGAGAAGAGGATAAAGAACCGATATCCGTTACCTAGGATTGACGATTTATTCAATCAGTTGAGTGGAGCTAAATTATTCTATCTATTGGATTAGGCTACAAGGTTCCATCAACTTAGAGTAGCAGGGGATAGTATTCCTTTGACGGCATTTAGGACAGAATATGGATCAACGAATGGTTAGTGATGCCGTTCGGACTAACTAATGCACCAGCATTCTTCGTGGACTTAATGAACATAATCGTCGTAGAGCATCTGGACAGATTTGTATTAGTAATCATGGACGACATGTTGATATATTCCAATGATGAAAAAGATCATGAAGTTCATCTTAGGATAGTGCTTGAGACACTGAGGCATCATCAGTTGAAGGTAAAGTTTTCGAAGTGTCACTTTTTGAAGAAGGAAGTGAAGTTTCTTGGACATGTAGTCTCAGAGAAAGGGTTGTCAGTAGATCCAGCTAAGATCGAGGCAGTGAATAATTGGAAGAGACCCGAGATAGTAACAGAGGTAAAGAGTTTTCTTGGATAGCTGGCTACTACCTAAGATTCATTAAGGATTTCTCGCGGATAGCAGCACCGATGACTAAGCTAACTCGGAAAGATGTGAAGTTTGTTTGGACTGATAAGTGTGAGGAGGCATTCCTGAAACTGAAACATTTATTGGCTAAAGCACCTGTGTTAGTCGTTCCAAATGGGAATTGGGACTTAGTGGTATACACGGATGCATATGGAACGGATTATGAGCTATGCTAATGCAGAGGGGTAAAGTGATTGTCTATGCTTCATGACAGCTCAGACCATATGAAGTTAGATATGCAACTCGTGATTTGGAATTAGTTGGGGTAATTTTCGCATTGAAGGTGTGGAGACATTACCTATTGGGAGAATGGTTCGAGCTGTTTACGGATCATAAGTCACTAAGATATTTATTCTCTCAGAAGGAATTGAATATGAGATAGCAAAGATGGTTACAGTTCATAGCTGCATACGACTTTGGCATTGTGTACACACCTAGAAAAGGAAATAAGGTTGCAGATGCACTTAGCAGAAAACATTAGAATGTAGTATTGGCAATGATAGCCGAGTGGAAAGATTGAAAAGCGTTGACTACATGCGGAGTACAATGGAGATCTGAGGCTAGTTCTATTGGAGAAACCGCCATGTTATCATGCTTAGAAGGTCGATCGATGATCGAAAGGATTGCTTCTAAACAAGGAGAAGATCCATTATTAGCCGAGCGGATCAGAAGGTTAAGGAATGGAATAGAGAGCGATGCCTTGAAAGATATCAGTTTTGACCAGAATGGGCGGTTGAGGAAGAAAGGACGACTATGTATTCCGAGTGTGGGAAACATTAGAAAGGAAGTTCTTAGATAATGCCATCGTTCGGAGTTCACTATTCATCCGGGAGGAACTAAGATGTATTAGGATATGAAAAGGAGTTTCTTTTGGGAAGGTATGAAGAGAGATGTAGGCCTATGGGTGAAGTAATGTTTAAATTGTCAACAAGTAAAGGCCGAACATTAGAAACCGATTGGATTACTTTAGCCTTTGGATGTTCCCGTCTGGAAAAGGGATTCCATCTCAATGTATTTCATAGATGGATTGCCAAAGTTGAATAGAGAAAATGAGAGTATCTAGGTTATAGTGGATAGATTTACTAGAGTGCACGCTTTATACCGTTAATTCGACCAGGACAACACTGGATTTAGCTATGTTATTCATGAGGAATATAGTTAGATTACATGGAATTCCTAGTGGTATAGTAAGTAATAAAGATTCCTTATTCACTAGTGAGTTCTGGAAGAGTCTATAGGATACTTTGGGTACCAAGCTCAATATGAGTACTGCTTATCATCCCCATACAGATGGGTAAACGAAGAGAGTTAACAAAGTCTTAGAGGATTTGTTAAGAGCTTGTGTGCTAGATTTCGGAGGATCATGGGAAGACCATCTACACTTAGTCGAGTTTTCGTATAATAACAGTTATCAGACTAGTATAGGGATGGCACCGTTTGAAGCTTTGTATGGAAGGTCATGCAAATCTTCAATTTATTAATTAGAGACCGAGGATAGATTAGTTCTTGGTCCGGATTTGGTTAAAGAAGCTGCAGAAAATATTGAGTTAATTCGGGTTAGAATGAAATAGGCTTAGTCGAAGCCGAAGAGTTACGCAGATAAGAGACAAAAAGACTTAGTGTGCTCGATTGGAGATCATGTTTTCGTACTAGTGTCCCAGATGAAAGGTGTGATCAGAATTGGAAAGTCAATAAAATTGGCCCCTAGATTCGTTGGACCATTTCTTATTATAGAAGGAATCAGGAAACTCGCATATAGGGTAGAGTTACCGAAGAATTTGGTAGGAGTCCACAAAATTTTTCATATTTCTCATCTAAGGAAGTGTATTCGAGATCCAGAGACTATTATACCGACCATGTTAGAAGATCTAGTAGTGGAACCAGATATAACTATAGTTAGAAAACCAGTTCGTATAGTTGCGAGAGACGAGAAAAGACTAAGAAATAAGACAGTCGGATTAGTCAAAGTCAAGTGGAGTGACGACGAGAGAGACTATACCTAGGAAACTGAAAGCGGGATTAGGGACACTTATCCTTACTTGTTTGATGGTATGTTTTACCTTTATGTTTGATTGTTGTGGGTACCTTATCATAATATCGAGGATGAAATTCTTTAAGGAGCGGAGTTTATAATGAACCTAATTTTAGCTAACATTATTAAGAACATTTAATTGGGTAAATAAAATAAAATAATGTAGAATGTTAAGGGATTGAGATTTGTAAATTAAAGATGAGCCATGCCTTAATGAATGTGTTAATAAAAGGGAAACTAAACATAATTAAGAAGGAGGAATATGATGAGGGTAAAATAGGAACGGCCTTTATTCCTATACCCTAAACCCTTCCATTCTCTCCACTTCCTCATTCATTCTACATTCACAAACTAAACAAAAACAATACTAAGCTTAGGTCGGCCACCATTAAGAAGATTTAAAGCGACGATAAGCTAGGGTTCAAGTAGAAAGCTTGAAGAAATCAATCTAAGGGTAAATCTCAACCTTCTTAAAACAAAGCCAAGGTGAATAATAGCTACCATCTCATGTTTTGATAATGATTTTTGTTTTAAAGGATAAATCCGTTTATTTGCAAGTTATATGCCATGTTATATTAATTAAATGATTATATGCTTTAAGTTGATGATTTATAGAGATTTAATAAGAATTTTATGACATATATTTAGATTATAAAAGCTATCATATGACATCCAAATGAGTTGATTTTTTGATATATGGTCAAAAATATTATTTTAGATTCATAAATTTCTAAGTAATTATGGATATTATGAATTTTCTATGAGAGAAAATAGTTCATTTTGGGTTAAATTATTCAAGGCAATTAGATAATTTTTTTGGGCCTGAAATTTATATATGTTAGAAAACATATTTAATATGAATTATTGTAATTTTTAAGAATTTTTCCTAAGTGTTTTACTATGGTTAATAAATTATTTAAGTTAGAGGACTTAAATATTTAAACGTTTTATTAAGGAGAAGGGCTTAAGTGTTAAATTCATTGATACGTACACCCATACAAAACCCATACAAAACCCTTTTCGTACCCATTCGAAACCAATAAATGGTATCAATTCATTAATACGTAGTTGTTGGAGATAGGCGGAAGGTAGAATGGTGTTGAAGGCATGCATTCGAAAGGGGTGAAGTTGTCTTTCCAAGCTTTCAAACCTATAGACCTGCCTTTGTTTAAAAGAGTGTTTCGAAAGGGTTGCCGCCTTGAATCCCCTTGATACCTAAGCTACCGCACCAATACTTTTACCTTAGTTAGAGGCCACTTTTTACAAACTTTAAACAATGGATGTGAAAGGGGAGACTTTCGTCTTCGTACCTTCCGCTATTATTGAAGCCGCCTTCCCCAATGTTTTTGAAAGGATTGACTTAGCCGCTTTTACTAATAGTTTCGAAGGAAATTGTTTCCAAAGGATAGTTTTGAAGCTACCCTCTTCTCCAATTCTTTTACTTGGGACCAATGTTTTTAAAATTGATGCTTTCGTCCCTGTTCCCCTAGACCCTATACTTTTATTAAATGTTGAACTCAATGATTTCGAAAGGGATGCCAATGATTTTGAAAGGGATTGTTTAAGGTTTTAAACAATGGTTTCGATGATATTGCTTTGGCTTTATAACCTAATGTTTTCTAAGTTAAAAAGGGCTTTAACTTATGTTAAAGGGATAGATAACTCTATTTATTTTAGGTTTTCATCAACATTGTTTTGTGTAAAGCGTATATCATGGCATAGATATTTTGAGTAAAGAAAAGAGTATACTTTCCTTGTTTAAGTATGATTTAAAAAGGTTAAATCAATTTGAAGAAATGTTTTCAAGAACAATTGAATAGGGTGGTTAGCCCTAAATATATGACTCAGATATTAGAAAACCAGATGGGACTGGTGTGGGGTCGTGCCCTATACTTTAGCTAGTAGCCCCTAGCTAATATAAGTCCAAAATTCCAGTGTGTAGGGCTTTGTCACAGGTAAGACTAAAATGATGTTGCACACGAAAAGAAATACACATAGTAAAGATAGGTTATTGGTGAGCCTGCAAAACCATTAGGATCAGTTGACCCTAGAAGAAGTAAGTTAAGGACAGACCGTCCAATATTTTGTCTAACATAAGTTAGAATATTTATTATGTCTGGAAGGCCCGAGTCATCCAGTGGTTAATCGTCAGCCTGATAAAACTATAATGTTTGGACGGATAGTCCATTGATTACCTGATTTATATGCATATATGTTATTGGTATTGTTGTTATAATTAGTTTGATTGTAGGATTTTGATTTGCAAAAGACACGTTTTTAAAAGGATA
Source organism: Allium fistulosum (assembly GCA_030737815.1). Classification (NCBI taxonomy): domain Eukaryota; kingdom Viridiplantae; phylum Streptophyta; class Magnoliopsida; order Asparagales; family Amaryllidaceae; genus Allium; species Allium fistulosum. Next base: position 96,948,199 of record CM060905.1, read on the forward strand.
TTAGTGAGAGGAAACCCGTTTTGCTAAGCGGCGTGGTCTCAGCTAATATCAGTAAACCAAGATGTAGTAGAATTATCCACACCAGGCTTTATGTCCGACTCGAAGTTTTTGTTTTCCCCCTTAAACTCTCGGATGCTCAAAATTTAATTTGAGAAGATTGAGATTTAAGGTATTTTAAGTTTTAGTAGGTGACGAATAAAGCTTCCGAAGACGTGTAGGAGGCAAGGATTAACTATTTAGGAGTCTATCCATTATTGTTCTGCTGTGATGTATTTATTGACTGATATGTCTATTTAGTACTCTGATCATCCAAGGAAGCATCTTCATATGTCGCTCTTGGCGTATTTTGTAATAATTACATTTGTCTAAACCTGGGAATCGTTTTGGGATTATGTAATTGAATATAAAATATTGATTTGAAATGTAATCAGAAAAGCTATTTTGAAATCTGTGTTGATATTATTTCATATTCATGTGCTTCTATTATTATGAATACCATTAACATTACCGTATTTTATCACTGGAAGTTAATACTATAGATGACTGCAGCATCTATAATGGTTATCATCGGGCCTCAAAATAGGGGATGTTACAAAGTACATCCTGAAATACAACCTCAGCTTGATCCAAGGTTGTTAAAACAAATAACAACCCGGGTCACGCTAGAAACTGTTGTGAGTAAATTCAAATATCAAACAATAAAATAGAGCGGAACAAAATCATCATATTAATATGTCGATTACCCAACCACAATGTAGATATTATATATAAATCATATTACAAATGCTCTATTTCTATTTGATCTGACCACAATCGCAAATCCACTCAATTGTGGTTCTCCCTAATCATAAGTTATTAATACCACATCATATAATCATACAATAATGATAAATTTGATCAACTACCAAAAGTTGAATCGACACCCAGTGATACCCAATACCGCCTATGACTCAATATACCAAAAACTGAATCAACACCTAGTGATAACGAATATCACATGTGAACAAGCATTATAGGTGCACCCACACGATCTACAATACAGTACATGACCCTCCATGGTCTACTCTAGCTTACTTGACATCTCTCCTATATCCATCATCTCATCTAACTCATGTAACAACGACACTCATTGCACGTATAGCGGATCATCGCACAAGTGACATTAGCGCAAGGATGCCACACTCAGGGTGCTACCCAGAGTCAATCCAGCTAGGATGGGTACTAGCTCTACCTTGTATATCACTCATTCATCAATTTACCATATTTAACATGTTTCACAAGTTCATATACGTCAGTAATCCTACCTAACTGGCATTCACCTGATGTCACTAATGGGTTTACCACATTATCTATCATTTCACCTTTTTATATAGGACAGTAATTCTCACCTAATTATCGTATATCCAGTGTCACTAAAGTTACAAGTTTAAATCACAATATTATTACTTTATTCAAATAACGTACATGATCAAATATTTATAACAATATAGGTAAATAATTAAACATTTCATAACATATTTAAATATGCAATAGTGGCAGAGCCTACCTTTGCAATGAAATTAAAATAACATAATGCGGTGGTGGCAAAGCCTTCCTTTGCAAAACTAAAATAACTAATGTGGTGGTGACAGAGCCTACTCTTGGAAAAATAATAAAGTGTGGTGGTGGCAGAGCCTATCTTTGCAAAAATAAAATAATTAAATGCGGTGGTAGTAGAGCCTACCCTTGCGAAATTAAAATAACAAAGTGTGATGGTGGCAGAGCTTACCCTTGCACAAATAAAATAACAAAATAAATAATAGCAGAGCAAACTAAAAGGGATGCATTGCCCTTTATTTTACATAATTCTATAGTTTATGCTTTAATTTCAACTATGCAGAAGTTTTTGTTATACTTTAATCCATGTAGGAAAAAAATACGGAAGGAAGTAAACAATATAGTTGAGAGAAGTTTACTCACCAAATGAAACTTCCGCTTGATCTCTGAGTGGAGGTTCAATGGATGTAGGGAAGATGATGAGGGAGTTGAGTGAATGAAATGATAGGGGTAAGGGTTTATACATAAGTGATGTATAATCATACTATTTTGTTTTATTAGACAAGTAATCATATTATTTAATTTTATTAGGCAAGTAATTGTTCTATTTTGTTTTTATTAGGCAAGCCATTATATTATTTTGTTTTGTACTATTGTTTTATTAGACATGTAATTATACTATTTTGTTTTATATTATTTTGTTCCTAAATAAATCATCTCCCCATCACAAGCAGGGTTTATTAAAGGTAGGATCATCTCTGACAACATCCTCCTTGCTCTAGAACTTGTCTCCTAAATAAACCACAAAGTTCTAGGATCCAACATTGTAATCAAACTAGATATAGCTAAGGCACATGATCCATATCCTGGATTTTCATTATCCGAGTCCTTAAGGCCTTTGGCTTCTCCGAATCATTCATCGCCATGGTTTGGAGACTCATATCAAATTGGTGATATTCAATCCTAATCAATGGTATTCCTAGGGACTACTTCAGATCTAACGTAGGCGCTAGGTAGGGTGACCCCTTATCCTCTTCCCGTTTCGTCAATGCTGCTGAAGCCTTAAACCACAGTATCCACAACCACATGGCTCGTGGGACCATCTGACACTTCCCGCATCCCAGTAATGCTACTCTCATTTCTTCGCTCCTTTATGGATGACATTCTTCTCTTCACTAATGGCAACCTTTGATCCATATGCAATCGAGCGTATAAGAGGACCTCTAGCCAAAAAGTCAACATTCATAAAAACTCGATCATCACCTCCTCCTTAACAATTTTTTCCCTAAAAATAAGACTCCATGAAGTGACTGGTTTTTCCATTAACTCATTGCCCAGTACTTACCTTAATAATCGGTTATATAGGGATAAGAAGATTAACATATACTTCTACAACATTATTACTAAGGCTCGTGGACCCATAGGTAAGTAGGGCTCCTCTCTAATATCCTAGGCAGGAAAGATGATCCTTACTAGCTCTGTGTTGAGCTCCTTTGGCTTTCACATTTTTGTCGTTTGAATGCCCACTGAATCCTCCTTTCTATAATACCATAGGCTCTGTTCAAATTTCTTTTGGGGGTCCCTCAAATGACCATAATACACATCACTAGTGGTCTTGGGTTCGCATCTGTTAACCTAAAGCAAAAGGCAATCTAGGACTTTGCAACCCTCGAGATATTTTCATGGCTTGCTCCTATAAGCTTTGGGTCTAATTCCTTCAAAATGACTCCCTTTGAGCTAATTCTCTTAATCATAAACATCATAGATTGGCTCCTCGCAGTTTCCATAAAGCGCCAGCTAGCTCTAGAGAAATATGGAAATGCATGCAAAAGGCCAAAAATCCATTCGACCATGACGCTTCGGTAGTCTCGAATGATTGGGTAACTAGTGGATTTCATCTGAAAATTGCCTGAATGCTATCCGACAACATTGCCCCATTAATGTACCATTATGTATGATTTGGGATCCTTGAATACAACCAAATGTCTCGATCCTAATGTGGAAACTTCTACATAAAGAGATACCTTTAGATCTTAATCTTATCAAAATCAACATTCCTATCGTATCCAAGTGTTGATGTTACAAGCATAGTTCGATTGAGTCTATCTCACATCTCTTCGGTGATAGTGAGGTAGCGTTGATTATTTGGAAGTATTTTGAGGGCCTTACGGGTACTAGACACGTGCGCGTAACTGATTTTTTTCAACAAAAAGCGGATAATTGCCTCCGAAATCATTCAGAGGATATCAAACTTGTTTTTAAGGCAAAACCTTAACCAGTCCTAGTAATAGATTTCTCAATTCTTACATCATAGACTTTAGCATACCCACTATCCAATGAAACCTACACCATTGAATGATCTATTTATCCTAGTATTTAGCATGCTTATTAATATTTCTCTACTCCATATATTTGGTTGTTGGTTTTGTTATTGTATTTTTGCATGGTCATTGGAGCATCCTCACAGTTTTCCACCTCTGGATACCTTTATGATGCATTCGAGCACTAGAAATATTATGCTTTTGAGATGTTGCGGTCCAGCTAGCTATTCTTACCTTCCAATATTAGAGACTTCACAAAAGGATTGGTAGGTTATGGTCAGGACATTTCATACCTATTGCTTTCCTAGCTCTCATGTGTCTAGTCTGTGGCTTGTTCCACATGCTTGTCCCATCATCAGTTCTTCCCAGTCTCTAGACTACATGCACATGATTATGGCTCACCATAATCACATAGTGAGATCGAGGCATGGTCGCTTCATGACTCTTTATAGATTTATGCTCATACTTATGATCTTCTTCTTGTACGCCTGTATTATGAGAGCCATACGATGGGTTTTTATTTTATTTTCCTTATCTATATGTGCCATCAGAGGAAGGCTTTTTTCCTCCACTTTTTTATATAGCACTATCTTGATCGTCTCCCTCTTCGGAAATTTTTGTGCGGTAGACCCCTTTATTAAAAAGTATATAATATATATATATATATATATAATATATTTAAATATAATTTTTTTCTTTCAGCAAAAAATAAAATATTTAAGATCAAATCAGATATATATATATATGTATGTATGTATGTATGTATAATATATTTTAAAATAAATTTTTTATTCATTTAATTACTAAAATGTTCTCGGCTTTAAAATTAAAGAAAATTTATTATTTCAATGTTGGTAAAAATGAATTTTTTTATTATATATAATATGAAATTTTATTATTAAAAAAAGATTATTTTATTAAAAATTTTGAATTTCATCCCTTGGATACAAAGATAGAAGTTAGCGGTGTTGTTCTTCAGAGGTGGCAATCATACCACAGATCAAATCAATGCCATGAGCTACTCTATTGCTTCCATTACAGAGTCTTCGGTCATAAGCAGCGATCATGTACCTTGAAAAACCTAAGCCGCTCGTGGCTTCCTCTAGATCTAGCACTTCAGATCCTTGCTTCTCCTTCTACGAGACTTTTCTTTCTTTGAAAACCCATATCCAAACATTGGTTCATCCATTACAGTCTACTTTAACTAAACTAGATGCAATGTTCCTGTCATTTTCAAATGTGAATTCTCTGCTTCAAAAAATGATTGGTGTTTCTAAGGCTAGGATCAAAAAACATCTTCTAATACCGACATGATTTTCTTGCTAATATAAAATCTATTGATACTGTAATATCAAATTATGGTTCTCAACCCGAAATGATATGGTTACTACATACGTCGAAGGTGAATTAATGAAAGGAATTATGTATAATGAAGAGTTAATTGAATTGGTGGCGATATTGTTCAGATGGATCCCGATATAGTGAAGATTCCACCAACTACAGCAGTCGATTGCGAATTGGAAGCTTGCTCACTTGCTGTAAATAGAATTATAGCTTTTGAAGAGAGAAGAACATGTATTTCATGACATTGCAGCTTATGGAAAACTCAGCTTTGGGCAATAGGAAATGAAGATCAAGGTTAGCCAGTGCGAGCAAGATGGTTCGAAGAAGCTTAAGAAATCTCGACCATGTTCCAGAATCAAGCAACTCAAGTGATCATGTTCTTTTAGGTTGTACATTTACATCGGCTATCCTTAACACAATATCTACTCATGTAGCTAAATAACTGGCTTTATATATAAATCAGAACACTTGGATTTTGAACACGTTAAAATTAAAGAACTGGAGAGGGTTAGCACTAAAAATGTTGAAGATTTTAAGTAGAAATGTTAAAGGTTTTGGGATTGATTATATATAAATGTATTATATATATATGTATGTATGCACTAGTAATATATCGACCCGTCCAAGGAATAACATGTCCGTGTATAGATGTTGTGATTTAGTACATCGCAACGGACACGTTAGATCATCCAATATGTAAGTATATGCTTTCCAAATATATGTACACATATAAACTATTACTTATATATAAATATTATAAATACACACACACACATATGTATATGTTAAGTTTGTTTAAATGATTATATATAAATGTATAATATATATATATATATATTTGTATGTGTGTGTGTATAAAATCATATAAATAAATATTAAGAATATATATACACATATTTTTATAATATATTTGTTTAAATATAAATAAGTTATTTAAAAAACTTGAAAAACCGTGAGTAATATGTGTAAAAATATATATATGTATATATATATATGTATAAAGTAATATTTTTTAATTATAATATATAAATATATATATATATATATATATATAACGTAAATATATTTGTAATAATATATAAACTAATAATAAAAAATTATAAAATTACATATCATATGCACAGCTCAGAAATAATTTATTATTATTTTTATTATTTTAAAATATATTTAATTGAATATTCATTCGAAATTACTTAAAATATTAATAAAAGACTATTTTCGAAACTTTATTTCAAATTTTAAATTTCTAGTAAATTATAAATGATATTTTATGGTTTGAGAAATTTTCCCATATTTTTTTGGTTAAATAAAATTATAAATGATTTATTAATATTCAGATGAATTAAATATTAACTTCTAAAAATAACAAAATGCTTCTTTTGGCCGAGAGCTTATCTGATATTAATAAAAGTTTGTAAAATTAAAAAAATAATTTTCATACATATTCAAATTAATAAAACTTATTTATATAGTAAAATGATTTAAATAATATTAAATAATAATAATTACTTGGAAACATTATTTTCTTACCGTGGAAAATAAGTATTACTATTAAATTTTATATATAAAATTGTATGACAAATTTTAACTACAGTGTGATGTTGTAATTAATTATAAACTATATATATATATGTAATTAAATAATATATATGTATATTAGTTTAATAATATAATATATTATTATAATATTCCGCTGCACTAATTTGATATTTATTAAAATATTGATTTTTTAAACATAAATGTATACATGCATATAAACGAACTAATTTGTGACAACATTACTACATATCAGAATCATCACCTAACTAACAATATAATATATACACATAATAAAATATTATTCTAAGAAATAAATTATAATCTGATAAAAACCATACCTTAATTCCAAAGCCTTGAAGTACAAAGATAAACTCTCTCCTTTGAAACCATTTCTAATTCAGTAGATTGCTAGTCCTTGGATCGTTGACCTTCACCTATCAAATAACGATCAGATCGGACTTGATTTGACTTGTATTGATGGAGAGGCTAGGATATAATTTCAGCCAACAAGGAGGAAAGAGGAGGCAATAAAAGATCATTATCTAATTAGGGTCAGTGTTGCTTATATAGTGGATAAAAATAAAGAGGAAAATGGATCTAATCTCATACTCCACCTCCTTTAATTTGAGCCATTCAAAATCAAGCCCCCATACACCATAATTGAGCCGCCTATTTTATCCTATTTTAGTCGAAATTCTTAACCCTATAATGGGCCTTAAACTCATTCAAGCCCATAACAAAATATTATGCAATTAAATCAAATTTAATCGTTTATCGATATCATACATCGATTGATATATTTATAATTATTATAAATATATTTTGTAATATATACTTCTCAAATCATAATCAAATTTTAAAATTAGTATTTCATAAATATTAATCAATTTATAACAATTATAAACTAATTAAATCGTTTGGTCAAAGGAGATTCATCGTTTCAGTTGTGTGACTCGTCAGGTGTAAATTTGATCATTAATTAATATTGAACTGCTCGAATACTAACATTCACATGTCACTTAGCATGTGGTGTGACATTTTGGCCAAATTTATCGCTTACTTAGTTTCAGTAAAATCCAATTTCACTTTGTTAAGTGTTACCCGGTTGTGATTTTTATTTACACCAATACTCTTTGTCAAAATTATATCACTTTGAACTTATGGAATTTGGTAAGGGTCAAAATTTCAATATCGTTCATATTCAGTTCTATAGTCCAAACACAATGACCTTGGTTTAATAATAACAATTATCAGTAACCGAAATGCTTTGGCCAGAGACTTAGATTTTGAGTTGACTTGATTTGACCGTGATACTAACCCCATATAATCGAGAAGATAAATCCTCTCTTGAATAGTGCTTCACTTCCAACACTTCCACTCAAACCAACTATAATCACTTGATGGATGTCATGCCATGATTTGATTATAATTAAAGTAGAGCTTTCATATTTAGGATTGACGTATTCCTAAGTCAAGAGAACTGTGTAAATTAGTCACATCAATATTTTCTGTTTGACCTTAGTCATATTAACCAATAGAAAACTATCGAGTGAGTCGGTCTATAGTCTCTCGACTTCCAGTGAGCTCTAAGTTCTGTTATGAACTATATCATGACATTGTTATTATATAACAATGTTATGAGGTTCTTAACATTTGAAATATCCTCGGCATAGTTATAAATTTGTGCATTTATTATATATATGTATATACACATTGTTTTTATTGTGGCGCTATTCAAGCCAATGTACTTAGCCTTTTCATTTGATCGCCCATAATCTCTTCTAATTGGAACATTTCCAACTTAAAATTCTTAACTTGAATTTGTTATTGACATGTTGTACTCAATATCACTTATGAACTTTGAGTCCAAACACTTCTTCATAAGGAGTTCGTTGTTTCTGTAAACAATTCTCTAGTATTTCATAAATAGATGAGAACACCTCAAACCACCATTTAGTGATATCTATTTGGATTTGATAGTTGCTTCATGTATCAAATACTTAAAAGAATCACCATATCGTTGACAACATGACATTTATGATAATTCCTATTGACAATGCATAAAGAATCCATCTTACATGTTCTGTATTAAACATTTTAATAAGGTGTCCTTGTATATAGTTTGGGACATTCCCGATATCTTTTATACTTACTATAAAAGACATCATTTATAAATCCAACGTCGAGATTTAAAACAACTAAAGTCGATTTTAACATAAGTACATCGTTAACAATCGTTATTGTGTTGTTTACTTATGGTTTAGAAATATTTATGTACCTTTTTACTTTCTTTCTTATGAGCACACGCTTCCTCTACATTTTGATTGATATTTCTATCAAAACATTTGTTCAACTTTGATGCTTATGAAATGATACTTTATATCATTTCTTCGATCATATTTAAAACCCACAAACACAATAATTCTCCTACTAACTTCGAGAAACTTTGGTTATTATGCGTAAATGGTTTACTCTAAATCGTTATTTAGAATTTTTACGTTTCAATACATACGTACCAAAAACATGAAGTCATATCATGAGATAACTTTAAGAGTAAAATACAACCCAAGCTGAGCATATCGAATTGTGAATCTGTTACATTAATTTCAATAATTGAAGTTCATGATTATTATTCTTATCAATATGACTCATTATATTCCAATTGCATTTGTCTTACTCTTAAAGACACATTTGTGGCCAATGAATCATGTCCCTTTGGGTACAAATATCAAAATCATATTTTGATAATGTACTTGGAATCAATTTCAGATTAGTGTATCGTACCATATCATAGGGTCAATATCCTTAATGGTTTTATTAAATAATTGAGGATTATTTATTCTTGACATTGATAAGAAACACACATTTTCTCTTTAATGTACAAGAATACTCATTAGATGTTCTAATGTATTTATGTTCATTTAGGTTTGATTAATTTCATTTCATCCCTTGTAATCAATTTTATCATTGGATCGTATCCAAATTTATTTTATACCAATAATTTCTCAAAGAATTTTTTTGCTATGAAGTTGGTATTTCTCGAAATAGTATTTGTTTCTCAGTGCAATAGCGTAAGCATTCATAAATGTTTTTTGAATTGTCTTATAAAACTAATTTTGCATTAGTACATAATATATTTATGTTCACAACATAAATCGGACATCAAATGACTATTGTTTCCAAAATTCTCTTAGGATGATTTATACAAGATCCCTTACGTATAATTATTACATGCAGTCTTTCGACTCATACAACCTGCCAACTCCTTAGCCTAGGATATATATGGGTTTCTTATAAACCCTTATTCGTATGGTTTTGTAAACTAATATTTGGATGAATTAATTTTAACCTTGTATACTACTCTTAAGTATACACCTTATAGAATGTATTTAACTCAAATTCACTCATCATTAATCGTGCTTTGTCCAATAAAGTTAGATTACTCTTTATCAATATGCAATTATGTATTATAGGGAGGAGTGAATTTTGAGGTTGAATCATTTTATCATTTCAAGGTACATTTGGAACTCTTTCCAATGTACTCATCCATTCGATCAAATCAAATCATTTCTATCGCATGTTATTTTATTTATTTCATTTTATATTCTATGAGCTTATCATACACTTATGCATGTGCACCAAACACACATGTCAACGTTTGCGATAACTCATCGGTGAATATGATGAAGTTTATGAAACTGTTTTGCTATAAATAAACTTGTGATTGCGTACATCAATATGTATTAATCCGAAGATTTCATTAACTATTATGATGCTCCTACTAAATAGGTATGTAGCCCTTAATTATTAGAGATATAATTATCTAGTACCATATGATTCATAATCATATAATAAAAATTATTTCTCAAAACTATGCTTTAGTCAATAGTACTAAAATAATTTTAAATAATTTTAGAAACTTCAGTATCTTCCAATACATCACTTTTGTTGTGAAAACAAATACAACATTATAGTTTTATTTTATAACGATATTTATAATATCTAATTGAAATATAACTATGTTTATTTTTCAATCGACATTGTAAAATAGTCATTAATCCATAAATAATGTTCCGTATGTTGCACGAAAACAATTTTCGTAATTTGATGCATTTCATAAGTGCTATATGGCATGCACCCATTATTTCCACCATCACTATTATAACATACTGTTAAAACCTCTATTGTTGGATTTTAATGACAAAATCTATACAATTATGCCAAAGAATCTCTAAGCTAATTTGCAGGTACATGAGCATCAAAAAAAGACAAACAAATACGTTCAAAATGAAGATACACAGTACAAAAAAGGATGAAATTATGTATATGGAGATACAAGGGGAGATGTACACGATAGAGACAAGACGAAGGTGACAACTAAAGTATTATTTGTCATAGAGTGTTGTGTCTTGAGTTTACAAATGTTAAAATCTTCTCAAAATGGTATACACACATATACATTCATATTTTAAATGAAAATTCAAGTTTTCAAAAATTGAATAGAGCGGGGCTCGAACCTGGGTCACTAGTTTAGAAGGCAAGTGCTCTAACCAAATGAGCTATGGTAAATTTTGTTTATCAACAGAATTCAACTGGTTGAATAATACCATTCAGATGGCTGAATGCTGAAACATTTTTTAAATTGATATGAAGTTTCAACCGGTTGAATGGTTTCATTCAGCCGGTTGAATTAGGCCTGAAAATGCCTATTTCTTTGTTGTTTTTGAAATTAACAAATTCAGAAGGCTGGATTATTATTTCAGCCGACTGAAGATTTATAACGGATATTTTTTATATGAAAAGACACTTCTCTTCATCGAAGAGAAACATCTTCAAATCAACAGTTGCACCTGTTTCTTTTCAATGTTATCTTTCATGAATGATTGCAACTTTTAAATCTCTATAAATAGATTTCAAAATTCAATAAACAATTAACCTAACTGATTTAGTATTCTTGAATTCTTATCTTTTATTCTATTTTCAATTTGCACTCAAACTGAATACAATCTATGATCGTTGATCACTCAATCTTCCACATTCTTTAAGCACATTACACTACATATCATAAAGGAGAAGATTATAGGAAGATTGTATTTCATTGACTTATCAGTGCTATTTAAAGAGCATACTATAGTCAGATACTTTTGTTATTTGTAAAGAAGTCCTGTTCGATTGCGCAGGCAGTAGTAGTCCTATCGGTTGCTTAGGCGGTAGAAGTCCTGTTCGATTGCTTAGGCGGTGTAAACCTATTCCTCCGGGTTAAGTGAGGGTTGCTAGTTTAAACCCAGAAGGAGTTTGAGACTAGACGTAGAACTGGAGTTCGAACCAGTATAAAAATCTCTGGTGTCATTTATTTTACTGCTTTAATTATTTACTTACTTATTCCGCAAAAGTAGTTTATCCATATTACACGATCCTATATCACAATCTCTTTCATTTGGTATCAGAGCCTGGAATTCTATCGATCGTCACAACATCATAGAATAATGGACAGAAAAAGATCCAATCGAAATATAACAAGCAAAATCCCTCTCAAAGCCACCAATGGGGACTACAATAAGGTACTTTATGGTTCATATGATATATCAAGTAATTACGATGAATTATGTGATAATTTTGACAAAGTATCAAAACTAAATTTGATCATGTTAGAAAAAATGAAAGCTTGTGAAATCGAGATTGCAAACCTAGAAAATGAAAAACAGAATTTAGAACATGAAAATTCTAGATTGAAAAATAATATTTTGATACTTAATGGTTTTTTAAATGAAAAAGATTTAGAAGTTGACAACTTAAGTAATCATAATGGTATATTGCAAATTTTTTTAAAGGATTCAAGTACTCAAATTTTGTCTCTTGTAAAAGAAAACCGCGCTTTAAAAGATCAGAATTTTGAATTGGTTAAAGAAATTGATACTTTAAAGAATAGTAATGAGTCTTTTAAAAAGGAAAAGTGTGACTTTAAAGCTAAATTTGATAAACTTAACACTGAAGTCACAAAATTTAATAAAGGTCAAAATGATTTAAACATGATTTTATCTAGTTCTAGACTTTTACATGATAAAAGTGGTTTAGGAAATAATAAAACTGATCGTAGAAATAGCGCTAGATATGCTTTCATGTATAGTAAAAATGTTAGTGCTAGTACTAAATCTCGAGTAAAGTCTAAATCCAATTTTTATGGAAATTCAAATACTGCTATGACCAATAATGTTTATAATTTCTCTAGAAGTATAAAATCATTGATGGAAAATATGAATAAAAATTATCTAAGTATTTGGGTTCCTGTTAATTGGAAAAATAGAGAAAAATACATTAATGATTATTTTGATATGGTAGTTAATAATGAAAATTATATTTATAAAGGTTCAACCACACCCAAATGGGTATGATTTCCCAAGACCTAACACCCTAGACCCTAACATAGTAAGTGGGTACCAAAAATGATTATTATTTATTGCAGGTACTGGGAGAAACAAAAGGAAAAGGATAGAGTTTGGAATTTTAAAGGAAGTTCCATATGTTTAATAGAATTACGTGCTTACAATGAAATATGGACTTCAGCAAATATGGTAAAATCTATTTTATTTTTCTCCATAATTAATATTGAGTTTATCCCACTATTTACAAGATATTTTATAAAATTTATTATATTCCCTCATTCTTTTTTTATAATGACAAATGGGGAGAAATTCATATGCATATTGATAGAGGGAGATATTATACTTAGGGGGAGATGTTATACTTAGAGGGTGCTTTAAACATATTAATATTATTTTATATATAGAATGAATTTTTTTTTTAAATTGTATAGTTGTCATCATCAAAAAAAGGGAGAATGTTAGAACCTCTATTGTTGGATTTTAATGATAACAACTATACAATTATGCCAAAGAATCTCTAAGCTAATTTGCAGGTACACGAGCATCAAAAAGAGACAAACAAATACGTTCAAAATGAAGATACATGGTACAAAAAAGGTAAAAGTATGTATATGGAGATACAAGAAGAGATATACATGATAGAGACAAGACGAAGGTGGCAAACAAAGTATTATTAGTCATAGAGTGTCGTGTCTAGAGTTTACAAATGTTAAAATCTTCTCAAAATGGTATACACACATATACATTCACATTTTAAATGAAAAATCAAGTTTTCGAAAATTGCATGGAGAGGGGCTCGAACCAAGGTCACTAGTTTAGAAGGCAAGTGCTATAACCAAATAAGCTATGGTAACTTTTTTTTATAAACATAATTCAGCCGGCTGAATAATACCATTCAGACGGCTGACTGCTGAAACATTTCATAAATTGATATGAAGTTTCAACCGGCTGAATGGTTTCATTCAGCCGGCTAAATTAGACCTGAAAATGCCTATTTCTTTGCTGTTTTCGAAATTAACAAATTCAGAAGGCTGAATTATTATTTCAGCCGGCTGAATATTTATAATGGCTATTTTTAATGAAAAGACACTTGTCTTCATCAAAGAGAAACATTTTCAAATCAACAATTGCACCTGTTTCTTTTCAATGTTATCTTTCATGAATGATTGCAACTTTTAAATCTCTATAAATAGATTTCATAGTTCTACAAATACTTAACCTAACTGATTTTAGTATTCTTGAATTCTTATCTTTTATTCTATTTTCAATTTGCACTCAAACTGCATACAATCTCTGATCGTTGATCACTCTATCTTCCACATTCTTCAAGCACATTACACTACATATCATTATAGGAAGATTGTACTTCATTGACTTATCAGTGCTATTTAAAGAGCATACTATATTCAGATACTTTTGTTATTTGTAAAGAAGTCCTGTTCGGTTGCTTAGGCGGTAGAAGTCATATTCGGTTGCTTAGGCGGTAGAAGTCCGTTCGGTTGCTTAGTAAACCTATTCCTCCGGGTTAAGTGAGGGTTGCTAGTTTAATTCTAGAAGGACTCTGGGACTGGACGTAGAACGAGAGTTTGAACCAGTATAAAAATCTCTGGTGTCATTTACTACTGCTTTAATTATTTACTTACTTATTTCGCACAAGTAGTTTATCCATATTACACGATCCTATAGCACAGTCTCTTTCACATACTAAATTAGAGGTCCATCATTCAATTAATATAAATTATTTATTTCATATACTTCATCTAATTTACAGCGGAGAGTTCTTTTATTAAATATCTTAAACTTAAAGAAATAAATCTCATAGAAAACAGATTTCTATACGAAAATATATTTTGGAATAGAAACCATATTTCTCATTCCAATGTTAAGTATCAATTATTATTATTACAATTCTCATTTCCGACGTTTCTTTATGAAATAGAAGCAATTATTCACTCTCTTTATCCCAACTTTACCTTAAATCACGTCTACACTTGTACACTCATTTTTCTTTCTAAATGGTCGAACCATTCAAAAGAAATCCCATAGTACTATATCATAATGAACTCTTTACAAAAGCGCATTCGATTGTCCTTAACATTTAGGGACATGAAATATGTTGCACATTGCGTAAACTTATCAAACATATGTTTTAGTAATTGAGTTCTTAGATCAATGTTGTAGTTTTGGTCTTGTGTTACATTTAACATGGTGCGATCCGTTTGTAATCAATCAAATTGAATATTTAATTTCACAGTACTGTTTATCAGCTTATTTCAAATGAACTAACTACATCGAAGTACTGTACATTACGAACTGTGACCATTCCCCATATAACACATATATGCGATAGTGTATGGGTCAAATATCTATAGTTTTGTATTGCTTTAGAGTTCAAAACTCATAGAATGCAATATATGGTCTTGACCAAATAAATGTGTAACCGACCAAATTACGGATGTATTTAGTAGTTGTAAAATAAGCGCTTGCATGGGTATTGAAACATTAACATGTAAGAGGCATTTATTAGTAAGTATATATATTATATTTATGTTTGTCAATCTTCATTCAGTTCATTTTTACATCTTAACTGATAAACGTTTTATCAATCGTATTAACTGGACAAATTTATCAATGTAAATTATTATAAAATTATATAGCATATGTTCTTACAATATTAGAAAGGTTAAATACTATCATTTCATTTTTCTAATAACGCTCCCACTAGTCTTTTATGTTTCACCAAACCCTAGGTCGAAACATTGAATCTTTTCACTTCACTAATGAGTGTTAGGAATCATCCATCTTGGAATTCTAACCTTGAGTTTACTTAACAAGTCATAGCTCCACAGACGATGGATAACTCCTTATCGGTTGTATCATATACAACTCCTAACCCTTGATACCTTGTTCTAATTTTACTTTGACTTTGAGTTTACTCAATAAATCGAAATGAAATTATTCGTTCATACCTACCATATCGCGACGGCCTAAGTATAGTATATGTACCTTGAGTTTGCTCAATAAATACATAGTTATCATACCTCATCTATTACATATATTAATAATACTACATATAACATCCCTAACTTGAGTTTGCTCAAACTAAGGAGTATGCAAATAATTTATTAATATATATGGTAGAGGACAACATTATATTGAAGATTTATAATGTTTAATATATTGTATTAAGTGATATCGACTTATGGAATAATGTATTTCTTATGAAATACCATTGTGATTCAAATGTCGGACACATCGGAAATCACAGTATGTATATATCCCTTAAGTCTATTTGGGTTTCTTTGATGTTATACCTTTAGTTTTACATTCATATTATATAAGTTTATTACTATATAACTTTTATATTTTATATTGCTTATATAATAGTCTTATGTATAACATTATATTATAAATTAATTAATTTTAATTAATTAACATTTTAATTAATTTTATATTATTTTAATATAACATTTATATTAAATATTTATTATATACTATAACATTTATAGTATGACATCATATATCACATATATGTGTAAATTATTTAATTAATCAACCTTTTAGTTAATTTACTTAGTTAATTAACCTTTAATTTATTTATTTAGTTAAACAATTTTAATTAAATTATATTAATTTTGAAAAATCATATTATATACATACATACATGTATACTTATGATACCTTAAACATTTTAAAACAATATTACATATATCAAAAATATATAATACAAATATATTTTTTATTAATTAACGTGTTTAGTTAGTTTATTTATTTTATTAATCTTATTAATAAATTTAAAATTTAAAAATTAATTTTTATTATTTTTCAAACATTTTGAAAATTTTACCGTATTATAACTTTTATAACATATGTATATCTTATTTGAAATTTAAAGTCTTATATTTTAATTTCCAAACAATTTTAAAACTTAGCCCAAGGCCAATTTCAAATTGGGCCTTTTCTATTAGGGCAACCTTTGGGCTCACATATCTATTCGGGCCAGGTTGGTAGCCAAGTAGGCAGAGTACTAGATTACCCAAACCTAATCCTAGACACTACCTTTCTAGACATCCTGCTAATTGTGTTGTGAGCTTAATTAGTTAACTCTAACATGAATAATTTAGACCGCATAGGCTATTAGGCTATGATACCATTGTTGGAACTAGGCCAGCCCACAACGGAAGTTATGGGCAAATTTCAAATTTTTTACCTTATTGGATCTTTATTGGGCTTATGAAGTCTAATTCATTTAGAATATTTCTAAATATTATTTAAATAAAATATTTTATTTTATCTAAATTCATAAATTATATAGTTATATATATATATGCATGTGTAACATATCAACCCATGTAAGGTACAACATGCCCATGTATAGATGTTGGGATTTACAATGCAACGGACACGTTAGCTCATCCTATATGCTAGTATATGTTGTCCAAACATATGTATGTACATAAACTATTACTTATGTATAAATATTATAAATACACACACACACACAAATATATGTATATTTTAAGTTTGTTTAAATGATTTTATATAAATGTATAATATATATATATATATATAAAATCTTATAAATAAAATAATAATAATATATACACACATATATTATTATACTATATTTGTTTAAATATAAATAATTTATCTAATTTTTTAAAAAAACCATGAGTAATATATGTACAAAAATATATATTAGTAAAGTAATATTTTTTTAATTATAATATATAAATATATTTGTAGTATATAAATATATATATATATATATATTAAAAAATAAAATTATTAAAGTTTTTTATAAAATTCCAAATCATATCCACAGCTCAGAAATAATTTATTATTATCTTAGAAACTTTATTTCAAATTTTAAATTTCTAGTAAATTATATATGATATTTTATGGTTCGAGAAAGTTTCCCATATTTTTTGGTTTATTTAAATGATTTATTACTATTCAAACAAATTAAATACTAATTTTTTAAAATGACAAAAATGTTTTCTTTTGGCTAAGAGCTTATCTGACACTAAAAGTTTTTTATACAATTTAAGAAATAATTTTCATAACATATTCAAATTAATATAATTTATTTATGTAGTATAATGATTTAAATATTTGTATAATTATTTTCTTACCATCGAGAATTAGTATTACTATTAAATTATATATATATATATATATATATATATAATTATATAACAACTTTTAACATCATAGTGTGATGTTGTAATTAATTATAAACTATATATATGTAATTAATATATATATTAATTTAATAAAGTATTAAATTATATTATTATTATATTCGGCTGCACTAATTTGATATATATTAAAAAATTGATTTTATTTAAACATAAATATATGCATGCATATAACCAAACTAATTTATGACAATATTATTACATACCAGAATCATTACCCAACTAACAATATAATACACACACACACAATAAAATATTATACAATTATAATTATAATTTGATAAAAACCACACCTTAATTCCAAAGCCTTGAAGTATACCTTGAAATGATAAACTCTACCCTTTGAACCCTTTCCAATTCAATAGGTTGCTAGTCCTTGAACCGCTGACCTTCAGTTATCGAATAGTGTTCAAATCTGACTTGATTTGAGTTTGTATTAATGGAGAAGCTAGAATATAATTTCGGCTAGCAAGAAGGGAAGAGGTGGCAACAAAAGATCATATCTAACTAGGGTTAGGGTTGCTTATATAGTGGATACAAAAGGAGAGAAAATGGATCTAATCTCAAACTCCTCCTCCTTCAGTCCGAGCCATCCAAAATCAAGTCCCCTGTGACGACCCGCACTCGACACCCTCTGAATCTGACACCAAACCACACATGTCCGACCTAGAGTGCACTGATTGCAGATGATCATGAGAAAGAAAAGAGAGGGTAAGAAGAAAGAAGAAGAGAAGAGAAGAAGAAGAGAGAAGCAGAACCAAAAAAATACAGAATCTCACATCACACCGGAATAACATATAATATAGATCAATAATCTTTACAAAGAGAATCTGTAATATACATAAACCAATATCAGAGTACACAATAAGTAATCATTAGCTTGGACAGTTATAATAACTTGTCCTCACAAATGCTGATAATTTACAACAACAACAATCAATAGGAGTGGAAAAATAAACAGATACGTGTATACGACATGAAGATCTCCAGCTCGCCTGCTGAAGCTCCAAAAGCATCAAATCTAAACCTGTAAATATACTCGGTATGACCAGAACATTGAAAGGGAAGAATGCCCAGATCAGTCTGGTAAACCAGTGTGAGAAAAACACACCTCAAATGAATTTTAAAGTTATCAAAACTTTTCTTTTATCAAAACAAAAGGCTTCTCGTAAGACCACGTCGCAAATAAATACCGACAAGGTTTTTACCTTACGATAACCAAAACATTTCATATCAAATTCTTATATTATAATAGTGTCTATCACACAAATAATAAATTAAATAGCTGAATTGTTACACTATTAAATTCCAGTGTAATATGTTTACAAACAAAATGGCAGGAACGTATTGGATTTTGGATTCCATACAAATGACTAGGTAAAGGGACTACCTTTTCGAAAACTCGGTACACCTCTAGAGGGATATACCTAGGGTTCAGATACTGGGCGCCTAAACCAACAAAAGACCGGCCTACCCATACCTGGATAGTTCCGAATATGTCATCACTCCGGTCGCTACAGACCTAAAATCCGTGGCCACAAGCATACACAACAATAATATACGATGTCATAGCGTGTAAAGATATATCTAGAAGAGTGATGACATCTCCTAATGCGAGCGACCCATTTTAACCTTGCTGGTTCTATCCCTGTTTCAGTCATTTTTCAGTGAGTGAGACCAAAGAGGTATCGATTATCTTTTACATAGCACATATCACAAATCACATCATCTTTGAATGCCACATTACCATTTCCGTTGACTACTAATTGCCTTCCATAAAAATACAACCCTTGAGCTCGTACGTCTCAAGGAAGGGTGTTAAGCTAAGAGAAGTTGCCTTCTCCGCCACCACATGATGTACGTTTGTAAAAACCAATGTACGTAATCTTAAAAATGAATGTCAAACACTCGTCCATACAAGTTGTCCAGGAACAGGACAAACCGAAGGTACTTTCCTACCACATCCTGTTGGAAAATCCCTAGGATTAGTAGCAAATAGTCCTTGCATTGGATATCTCATAACGAAGAGAATACTGCTACTATATGTATATTGGGATTTTAACCCCAAATGATCAACAAGCAGTCCTTCACTACGAAAATCCTAAATATCAATATCATCGACCAACCTGCACAATCGTCATATAAATGTTGGTCCGAAGTGGTTTTTAGATAAATCTTATCCCGGTCTTTTTGTACCAACAACGCAAAAGCGTTTCTCAACCTCACATAGAAACTAAGCCTCGTAGACTTATCACGTCTTCAACTTTCAACTTGCTATCCTTCGGTCAAGAAGGTAGCTCGATAGATTGGAGTAATCACTCCGCACTACAGAATCAACATTCTCAACACAAACGATAATCAAGCCTACACAGCCAGTTACGTACTAAGTGTACGACTAATTAGTTTATACATCAAGTTGAGAAACTAAAATGGCCAAATTTGATAGTCGGTTATTTAACTATCAAAGCAACAAACAAAATCTAGCACTTAAGTAATCACTGGGCCAGATTTTATTAATCGTTTATAAATCAAATCACTTTCCAATTATTTACTTCAAAATATCTTTAAAAAGATAATATTCAAAACCATTTCACTTATTGGATATTTGGAAAACATTTTCATATACTTATTTTAATAATAAGTAAATTCACACTTTATTTTATTTCCACATTTTCAAACCATTTAAACTCCATTTTATAATATCACTTCCCAAAATTTTCATTTAATTTAAAAGATTATTTACTGTCCAAAATCGTGAATATAATTCGCTTACCAAATTCATTACTTCTACATATTTAATTTAAAGGATTATGCACCGTCCAAAATCGTGAATATAATTCCCTTACCCAATTCATTACTTCTGCACATTTAATTAAAAGGATTATTCACTGTCCAAAATCGTGAATATAATTCCTTTAATAAACTTTTGTATTTAACTTATCAAATTAAATTGATTTCAGATTTATAAAACAATGTTTATAAATTCCATTTATATTTTATAAACTTCCATATACAAATTTATAAAACAAAACCTAAGCTCTGATACCATGCTGTGACGACCCGCACTCGACACCCTCTGAATCCGACACCAAACCACACATGTCTGACCCAGAGTGCACTGATTACAGATGATCATGAGAAAGAAAAGAAAGGGTGAGAAGAAAGAGAGAAGAAAGAAGAAGAGAAGAGAAGAAGAAGAGAGAAGCAAAATCAAAACAATACAGAATCTCACATCGCAGCGGAATAACATTTAATATAGATCAATAATCTTTATAAAGAGAATCTGTAATATACATAAACCAATATCATAGTACACAATAAGTAATCATCAGCTTGGACAGTTATAATAACTCGTCATCACAAATGCTGATAATTTACAACAACAATAATCAATAGCAGCAGGAAAATAAACAGATACGTGTATACGACATGAAGATCTCCAGCTCGCCTGCTGAAGCTCCAAAAGTACCAAATCTGAACCTGTAAATATACTCGATCTGACCCAAGCATTGAAAGGGAAGAACGCCCGGAACAGTCTGGTAAACTAGCGTGAGAAAAAAACACCTCAATTGAATTTTAAAGTTATCAAAACTTTTCTTTTATCAAAACAAAAGGCATCTCGTAAGACCACATCGCAAATAAATACCGACAAGGTTTTTACCTTACGATAACAAAACATTTCATATCAAATTCTCTTATATTATAATAGTGTCTATTATACAAATAATAAATTAAATAGCTGAAATTGTTACATTATTAAATTCCAGCATAATGGGTTTACAAACAAAATGGTAAGCACATATTGGATTTTGGATTCCATACAAATGACTAGGTAAAGGGACTACCTTTTCGAAAACTCGGTACACCTCTAGAGGGATGTACCTAGGGTCCAGATACTGGACGCCTAAACAAACACAAGACCGGCCTACCCATACCAAGATAGTACCGAATATGTCATCACTCCGGTCCTTACCGACCTAAAATCCATGGCCACAAGCATACACAACAATAATCAGATACACGATGTCACAACATGTAAAAATATATCTAGAAGAGTGATGACATCTCCTAATAGGGGCGGCCTATTTTAGCCTTGCTGCTTCTATCCCTGTTTCAGTCATTTTCTGGGGAGTGAGGCCAAAGAGGTATCGATTACCTTTTACATATCACAAATCACATCATCTTTGAATGCCACATTGCCATTTCCGTTGACTACTAATTGCCTTCCACAAAAATACAACCCTTGAGCTCGTACGTCTCAATGAAGGGTGTTAAGCTAAGAGAAGTTGCCTTCTCCGGCACCACATGATGTACGTTTGTAAAAACCAATGTATGTAATCATAGAAATGCAATGTCAGACACTCGTCCATTCAAGTTGTCCAGGAACTGGACAAACCGAAGATACTTTCCTACCACATCCTGTCGGGAAATCCCTAAGTTTAGTAGCGAATAGTCCTTGCATTGGATATTTCTAATGAAGAGACTACTGCTACTATATGTATATTGGGATTTTAACCCCAAATGATCAACAAGCAGTCCTTCACTATGAAAATCCTAAATATCAATATCATCGACCAACATGCACAATCGTCGTATAAATGTTGGTCCGAAGTGGTTTTTAGATAAATCTGATCTCGATCTCTTCGCACCAACGCAAAAGCATTTCTCAACCTCACACAGAAACTAAGTCTCGTAGACATATCACATCTCCAACTTTCAACTTGCTATCCTTCGGTTAAGAAAGAAGCTCGATAGATTGGAGTAATCAATCCGCACTACACGAATCAACATTCTCAACACAAACGATAATCAAGCCTACATAGCCAGTTACGTACTAAGTGTATGACTAATTAGTTTCTACATCAAGTTGAGAAACTAAAATGGCTAATTTTGATAGCAAACAAAATCTAGCACTTAAGTAATCACTGGGCCTGATTTTATTAATCGTTTATAAATCAAATCACTTTCTAATTATTTACTTCAAAATATCTTTAAAAAGATAATATTCAAAACCATTTCACTTATTGGATATTTGGAAAACATTTTCATATACTTATTTTAATAATAATTAAATTCACACTTTATTTTATTTCCACATTTTCAAACCATTTAAACTCCATTTTATAATATCACTTTCCAAAATATTCATTTAATTTAAAAGATTATTCACTGTCCAAAATCATGAATATAATTCGCTTACCAAATTCATTACTTCTACACATTTAATTTAAAGGATTATGCACCGTCCAAAATCGTGAATATAATTCCCTTGCCCAATTCATTATTTCTGCACATTTAATTTAAAGGATTATTCACTGTCCAAAATCGTGAATATAATTCCTTTAATAAACTTTCGTATTTAACTTATCAAATTAAATTAATTTCAGATTTATAAAACAATGTTTATAAATTCCATTTATATTTTATAAACTTCCATATACAAAATTCCTTTACTAACAAATTCCTTTTATATCTCATTACGGCACGCGCTTTGCACGTGATGATGACACGTGCTTCACACGCGAATTGTTTCTCTGCAAATTATATATGTTTAGCACATTCAAGAGAAAATGATTTATAGAAATATTTAATCATGTTTTTGCATTGAAATCATTTTTGATAGTTTAAATTTTATTTCTAAGTTGCAACATCTATTTGCGTTGAAATCATTTTTGTTAGTTTAAATTATATTTCTAAGTTGCAGCATTTACTTTTTTTAAGTTTGAACTTTTATTTATATTATTAATTAATAATTTATTTGTTAGATCCTATTTTTAAGTGATATTAAAATTTGGTAGTATTTGTAAATGGATGTTTTAAATTTTTAAAATAATTTTATTTGTTAGATCCTATTTTTAAGTGATATTAAGATTAAATAACATTTGTATACGGACTTTTTAATTTGTAAAAGAAATTTAATTGTTAGATCCTATTTTCAAGTAATATTAAGATGTGGTGTTAGGGGCATTTTTGGTAGTTCACGCTGACACCAAAAAAGGGTGACACCAGAGGTATTACAACTATTATTAAAGATTTATAAGTCAAAATCCAATTCTAAGTTAATTACTTATAAATCTCTTATTTACAAATTCATTTCTTTCAAATCTTATTATTTATAAAATCCATTATAAATTCATTTCTAAATTTTATTTACAAATCCATATACAAATTTGGTTACAATTCCTTTTATTTATAAAACACTGTTTATAAAATTTATTTCATTAAATCTCTTTATTTATAACATTCCTTTATAAACTTTCATTTCAACACTTATAAACTCGTTTATACTTCCATTAATTTTATTTATAAAATATCCATTTTATAAATCTTATATATAAGCTATTTATTACTAAGCTCAAAATTCTCAATTTAACTTATTTTACAAAAATAGTTAACTCTATATTTTTAAAAATCATATTCTGATTATATTTCACAAAAGCCATAATTTTTACAATGTAAAAATTATAACTTTTATGTATTTAAAATAAATCCATTTCTTTAATAATTCCAAAATTATTAAAACATATATATTTTCAAAATCACTATGAAATCTTTTTAAAATTGAAATCATCATTTTAATATTTTAAATTCCAAATATGGCCCAATGCTGCAAAATCGCTAAATAAAGGCATTCACATCAATCATATCAATCATGGCATCCAACCATCATATATCACATGATAACAGCATATATAACAATATCTGTAATAAAATCAACAACGGTGAGGAATCCAGTTGGATACCTCCAACCTGTCACCTACAACAAATATACATATGAGAAATATGTACAATGTCCGTGTAACATTCCCCCTTTTGACCGCCTCCAGTCGGTGATTAAACCAACTAGAAACGTTCAAAAAGACGAATTGTTATTTAGTTTATAAGGTTTAAACAGAATCAGCCACAGAAACACAGAATAATAACACTGAATTAAAACAAATGAATCTTTATTTCATTACTATAAATCTTTTAATATACATCAGAGTTTATACATTTTGATAATGATACAGCGGAATATCTTAAAATACAATTTTCTTGAAAACTAAAGTGATTCTTTACTCTCTCTCTAACTTCGCTGCTCGAAAATCTTCAAGCTGTAAAAATACTCGGTCTGACCCGAGTATTATATTCAAAAGAAAATAATACACAGGTCAGTCTAATTCAAACCAGTTTATTAGTGCATAGAAGCAATAATAATCAAACAGATGACAGTCACAATAATTCTCGTCTATCCGACTCTTTTAACAAAGAAATCGGATAACGAAAATATAACACTAAATAGTGTTAAACAATAAATCAGCAGATTTAAATCATCAACGGAGATAAACAATGTTATTGGCTGCTGTACACACGTGTGCATTCGTACACGTGTGCACTGCCCCGCCAACTCGTGTGCATAGATAACGGTGCAACATAGTGTACAAACTCAAATAATCGGGCCTCAAACTGCAACAATATTTTGGAGGCAGAACAAAATAGCCCAAGCAGTACACAAAGGCAACAAAGATGACCAAAACAACAGTTATGATCGAGTAACCGGAGCTACCTAGGGTCAACAACAGTGCCACAAGCATAACAAACTCAGTGAAGTGCCAACATCACAAATATGAATATAATCAGTGAAGCTACAGATGTACAACATCAACAAAGGAATGCAGACTGAACAAATAACAAGTGGAGCTATAATCAATGAATGCCAGAGCCAAAAGTTCACAGGGAAGACAGTGATACAAGCTAATGAATGCAAGATGCAACACAATGAAAACAACTGACATGCAAGCACTGCCCCAAACCAAACTCAAGTGTATGAATGCAAAGTGATACATGCACAATGCAACACACAAGGGCAACAACATAAAGACCAGAGTGTGCAGGTACAATACCAAGACAACAAGGTCGTGAATGCAAACTAGTGTGAATGCAACAAACAAAGCTCAACAGTATAGCAATTACAGCAATGGCAATGGTATGGATTGACAGATGAAACAAACTAATATCAACAACATTTGAAATGAATGCAGACAGTGGTCCATCATGATAAATGCCAAATGCACAACAGTGAATGAATGAAGTGATAAAGCATTTGTGACAAAGATAGGATCAAGTGCATATCTGTTACTTATTGAAACAGTCAAACAAATCCAACCAGATGCAAAACCGAGGTTTCAAAAACAGTCAAAGCCGAAATTCACAAAACAGGAAAAGTTCGTATCTGTACTTTTGAAAATGTCAGAGATAAATCTCAAAATCAAGTCCAGATTCAAGCCGAGATTTCCAAAACCAAATCAAGTACAAGTTAAGACAGTGGATTTAAATCCAATGCAACCAAGTTCGAATGCACTGTGACAAATATACCAGCTCAACCTACTATGAAGAGAAGGTAGCACACTCATAAGGATAGTGAAACAGTGAATGAACCAATGTCTAGTGAATGACTCAAATGAACAGACTACAGCATAAATGCCAAAGCATACATGGAGCAGCAATCAAATCTATGCAACATGGCAAAGCAAAAATATAAATGTTTTGAAAATTTTAAAGAAAGAAAACTGAGTTTAAATGTAAAGCCAGATTTAACAAAGTTTTGAGTCAAGTTTTAAGTAGGGAAATGTATCAGACAATAAAATGATGCAAAATATGTACACAAAGGACAGACACATAGTTTCGAAACTATATGTATTACTTTTATTACAAAATTTCGAATAAAACTAAGTTTAACTGAACATGCTTCTTATACATATAATGTTCATAAATTCTGGCTCGCAAAGTTCATCAGTTATTTTCCTAAAGCATCATGAATCTTAATGAGAGACCGTAACATATAAGTATACAACAGTACATATAGTGCCTAATATACAGTAAACTTTCAATATTTCAGATATCATCCTGATTTTTATAACTAATCTCTATTTGGTTTGATCTGTTTTAAGAGGTGTAATTCAAGTTAGAAATCATCACAAACCAACATACGTCTAGAATTTATACTCCTCAGAAAACAAATTACTCCAATGCAATCGCACAATACCGTGAGCTCATGACCAAGACAAAGGTCGAAACAAATAAGCAACCTAGTGCCATAAAGGAAGTATTCAAGCTTCAACTCCAAACATGGCTTCAATTCGAAACCATTGTACAGAGGTACGTAAACCACTACAACAAATCCATAATTTACAGTGAAAGACCAGAAACAAAACTCATCATAAAACCAAGTCGAAAATCAAAGGCCACAAAACAAAATAAACAGACAAGTTCGAACGGTTCGAATTAGATGTGAGTGAAGAGAGTTCACTCACCTTTTGTCGACGAATCGGAGCAGACGGAGTCGGCGCGAGCAAGAAGAAGACGAACGATCGGTCGAAGCCGAAGCTCCAAATTTGCCAGAGAATCGAAATCGCCGAAGCCCTAGATTTCGAAAGCCCTAATTGCTGAGGAGGAACGAACGAGAAGACGTATGAGTTTGAAGACGAATGAACACGAGGACGAGCGAACGAAATTCTTTCCTTTAGGAAGCCATTATTTTTTTCTCCTTTCGATTTTTTTTACTTAGGGTTATTGGAATGAGAAAATGAAAGAGAGGGGGTCGTGTTTTAACAGAGAAGGGGGGAAAAGATCGTGGTCTCGCAGAGGAAAACGTGGGTTTGCAGAAGAAATCGTGGGTTAAAGTACTTGCATCGTGGGCTGATATGATTTTATCAGTATACTAAAGGTATGTTAAAATTTTATACAAAACATCGGCTTCCTTTGAAAGCTGATGTCTTTTATTATCTTGCATACTTTTGTTTATGTAAAGTTGTGATGAATGTTTATGTAAAGTTGCATACTTTTGTTTGTATTGATCTTACTTGGTTTTACTATCTTGCTTTGCATATGGCTCTATAATATTTTTTTATTTCGTATCAATAAAATTTTAAATAAAAGAATTCCAATCCCTTTACCAATTTCAATAAAATTAACAGAAATTAATATTGCCAATTTGACGAAGATTTTATCGTTATAAAAATTTCAACAACAAACAGAAATTATCTGTCAACATAGATCGTTTATCGATGATCAAAATTTTGGGTAAAAATTCAGGTTGTTACAGAAATTAAATTTGAATTCGATTTAATTTTCTACGCGTTTTTACGCCGTATGTTCACAAAACAATTCTGATAAATACGAAATTGGGAATCCAGTAATAATTCAATATTACGGACCCAATGAAAATGGTTTCGCCAAATTCCGAGACTGTACCTCGGAAAGCTATTTTTAAATTCAATTCAAACGATACAATTTCAAAACTGAACAAATCGCTTTCAAATTCAATTCTGAAGCTTCTATTACCTTCAGTATTATCAATATGAATTTTTCAAGCCTTTAAATTATTTTTAACCGGCTTAAAATCGAAGATTCAAATTTTATTAAATTTCCAATAGATTAAATTCAAAAATTTAATCGCCAATTCATTCTGATAATTTGAAATTCAAGTCAAATCATCGTTCAAATATTTAAAATAAATTAAATATTTTCAATTTAAATTATTCAAAATTCAGGGTCGTTACAAACTCCCCTCCTTAAAAACTTTTCGTCCACGAAAAGGAAAAGTCGTTAAAATTTCATCGATATTTATACTCTAGTCAATTTTACTAAGCTTAAAACTTATTACAAATAAATGAATATGGGATTCGTTTCATTTGTTTAATCTCACTAGTTTTGTTTATCTTCTCTTTTATTCAATGATTTCTACAATCATTGATTTCTAAAATCAAAACGCAAAAGTCTTTTACTAAATTTTTAATTTACCACACTCAGATTCAAACTTAAAATTCTTCACATTAGAGATTTATATAATATATCTCTTCCAAAGCTGTGGACTTTCAAAACATTACAAAGATCCTCTTCCTTATTTCATTAAGTAGGAATTTTGAAATTTTAATTTCAAACTATTGATTCGCTATTTACAGTTTGAAAATACTTGCTAACTCGAAATTTAACAAGTCCATCTTCGTTCTCACAGACATTAGGCATACGCTGGCCAGGCGCAGGTCTAAAAATCTCCAAGTACTAAACATACTTGCTTCAATTCCCAGTGAAAATACTTTTAAAAATTCTTTTAAAAATGGATATGGAAAGCACGTTCCCCCATGGATTACAGTTCCACCCGGCGGTTACGCTACTATCCCAGTAGAGTCGCTTGTGGCTGTAGATTTCACATCTCTTAAATTTCGCCATGGTTGTCGCCATAGATTGCAGTACACACGGCGGTTACGCTACTATCCCAGTAGAATCGCTCGTGTCTGTAGGCATCACGCCCCTCAAATTTCGCCTGGCATTAGATTGCAGTTTACCCGGCGGTTACGCCACTATCCCAGTGGAATTGCTCGTAACTGTGGGCATCTCGCCCCTCAAATTACGCTAATCATCAATCAAATCTAATCTCATCGCGATGAACTATCGCGAAGGATTTCCGATTCAAATAGTCACTCTGACTAAAATTCTACGTAGCTACGAATTTCAAATGGACACTCATCGGGAGTTCCAATACCTTCTTTAATAATAAATGGAAGGTACTTTTCCACATCCTCAGTTTAGAAAACATAATATCATATATGTAGTACTTTCATTTCACATTTCGTACATATAACATCTATGTAAACATACATAAGATTTCCATAACAATGTCTTTCTAAACTAACGGTTTCAAATTTACCGCATTCATATATATAAGTTCTAAAAACTTACATATCCATATTCATAACAAAATAGAGGATTTCAAAATTTTCCTCTAAGTCGATTTAGAAATTTTAAGGTTATCTCAAACCTAATTCATATTCATAATTCCATTTCATTATCGACTTTCACATTCGATTTGAATTACACGTCACATCATCAATTCTCAACACAGAATTGATGTCTATCGATATATAACCTCTGAGCTCGTACGTCTCAGAGAAGGGTGTTAAGCTAAGAGAATAAATTCTCCGCCACCAACAGATATATATTTAATAGAGATCAATTGCTATGTCATCAATTCACAATGTTAGACATACAATCCAAATCATCATCTGAAATTCAAAGCTCAACTTATATTGTCTTTGATGTCGAAGTTAAACTCAATTTTAACTTAACGATTCAATCTTTTTGAAAAATTTCAAATTGAACAAATTGTTCAAATTCTCATTTAACTTTTCAACTTCGACTTCGAAAATGAATTTCAAATCATTTATTCCTTACGGAATATATTCACAACATTTCATATTTGGAAAAACATTTCCATATTTATTTAAAAATAAGTAATTCACAATCCCATTCTATTTTCAACATTTGAAAATATTCGATATACTTAAATCAAAATTAAGTATATATTTCATTTTTAAGGAAATCATTCTCTTTCACATATTCATTATTTGAGTCAAAACGAATGTTACGTAAAACATCGTTACGACAACTCAAAATCACTAGTATAGGAATTCGAAATTTAGATAGATGTATAAATCCCAATACTACACAAAACATTTCCTTTCGGAAATCATTTACTATAACAACAGTGTTATAGTCCACCATTTCCTTATATTCGAAAACGTCTATTTCAACAATGAATGTTGAAATCTATGGTTTCGATATTCAATGTCTTGAAAACATCTTTTTAAAACAATTACTTCGTTTTAAAATATCACTTTCCCAAAACATGTCCATTTTATTCAATAATATATTCACGGTCCAAAATTGTGAATATACATCTTTTAACAAACTACAAGAATTTACTTATCAAAATAAGTCAGTTTCGAATTTATAAACAACGTTTATAAATTCTATTCTTATTTATAAAGACTTCAATTTATAAAAATCGCTTTATTAATCATTCCTTTATAACCCAGTTTTATATCAGAATTTTAATTTACAAGTAAATTACTTATAAATTCTTTTTATCTCGCAACTTCGATTCATTTTACAACTTCACAATTTTTTAATTCTGTAATTTCCATTCACTTATGAAATCCATTAATATTTCATTTCCAACACTTATACAAACCATTTTATACTTTCAATAATTTATCAACACTTTCAAATCTTCAATTTAAACCGTTTATAATAATTCAAAAATTCCAATTTAAACTATTATATAGATTTATCAGTTTTCCATTTCCAAGATAATCAACTAGTTCTTTAGTAAATCATTCATCGACTTGGTTCTCAATTTAATCGCATTTGATTCATTCACATTGGATTTTACTAACATTCATTCATATCCAATTAGTTCACATTCACTAATTTATATTCAAGTTCGTTTTCTTTCAATTCAAATCAAATTTGGTTCTATTTAGATTTACTTATCCTTCAATTTGAATTCAATTTACATAGCTTCCAATTTCCATTAATACAATTTCATTCATTAACACTTAATGAATTCTATACAATCAACTAGCAACCAATGCACATTCAACTTAACCAAATTTATTTACTTTGCTTACATTCAATTTGGTTCAACACACTTAATTTCAATTGGTTTATATTCTAATTCAGATTGAATTTTTATACTCACCATATTCACTAATTCACTTTTACAATTAAAGTTGAATTTTCTTATATAACTCAAATTCATATTCATTCTTCACTTTATTAATTCATTTTGATATCAAATTCAATTTGATTCACTATTACTTAAGCCATGTTTCATTTTATCTCCACTTGCATTTATTTTCACCATAAAACTTAAGTTCGTCTCAAATTTATTTGAAATTCTATTTTATTTAACTTTACTAAAGTCAAATTCATATCACATTTCAAAATTCAGATTTTGTTTTACATAACAAAACTGTTTAACCATTTAACAATTGGTTTCATTTAAATTTCTCATTTTATAAGTTAAACAACTTATAAATTTAAACTTCCCAGTTCATATTATACAATCATTTATCTTTCAAGTTTAACTTTCCATCTCAATAATTTATCAAATCCAGTTCAATTTATTTAACTTCCTTTAGTTACATTTCAAATCCATTCATTTATTAATGCTAACTCAATTCAATTTAACTTTTCTTAAGTTAAAAATCTTTATTTTCAAAAACAGTTTTATACTTCTTTGGATTTGGAAAACATTCTCCTTTAAAGTGTTTCTAGTAACTATTCATATTAAACATCATAAACTAAGCTTTGTGTAAACCAAAGCTCTGATACCACTCTGTAACATTCCCCTTTTTGACCGCCTCCAGTCGGTGATTAAACCAACTAGAAACGTTCAAAAAGACGAATTGTTATTTAGTTTATAAGGTTTAAACAGAATCAGCCACAGAAACACAGAATAATAACACTGAATTAAAACAAATGAATCTTTATTTCATTACTATAAATCTTTTAATATACATCAGAGTTTATACATTTTGATAATGATACAGCGGAATATCTTAAAATACAATTTTCTTGAAAACTAAAGTGATTCTTTACTCTCTCTCTAACTTCGCTGCTCGAAAATCTTCAAGCTGTAAAAATACTCGGTCTGACCCGAGTATTATATTCAAAAGAAAATAATACACAGGTCAGTCTAATTCAAACCAGTTTATTAGTGCATAGAAGCAATAATAATCAAACAGATGACAGTCACAATAATTCTCGTCTATCCGACTCTTTTAACAAAGAAATCGGATAACGAAAATATAACACTAAACAGTGTTAAACAATAAATCAGCAGATTTAAATCATCAACGGAGATAAACAATGTTATTGGCTGCTGTACACACGTGTGCATTCGTACACGTGTGCACTGCCCCGCCAACTCGTGTGCATAGATAACGGTGCAACATAGTGTACAAACTCAAATAATCGGGCCTCAAACTGCAACAATATTTTGGAGGCAGAACAAAATAGCCCAAGCAGTACACAAAGGCAACAAAGATGACCAAAACAACAGTTATGATCGAGTAACCGGAGCTACCCAGGGTCAACAACAGTGCCACAAGCATAACAAACTCAGTGAAGTGCCAACATCACAAATATGAATATAATCAGTGAAGCTACAGATGTACAACATCAACAAAGGAATGCAGACTGAACAAATAACAAGTGGAGCTATAATCAATGAATGCCAGAGCCAAAAGTTCACAGGGAAGACAGTGATACAAGCTAATGAATGCAAGATGCAACACAATGAAAACAACTCACATGCAAGCACTGCCCCAAACCAAACTCAAGTGTATGAATGCAAAGTGATACATGCACAATGCAACAAACAAGGGCAACAACATAAAGACCAGAGTGTGCAGGTACAATACCAAGACAACAAGGTCGTGAATGCAAACTAGTGTGAATGCAACAAACAAAGCTCAACAGTATAGCAATTACAGCAATGGCAATGGTATGGATTGACAGATGAAACAAACTAATATCAACAACATTTGAAATGAATGCAGACAGTGGTCCAGCATGATAAATGCCAAATGCACAACAGTGAATGAATGAAGTGATAAAGCATTTGTGACAAAGATAGGATCAAGTGCATATCTGTTACTTATTGAAACAGTCAAACAAATCCAACCAGATGGCAAACCGAGGTTTCAAAAACAGTCAAAGCCGAAATTCACAAAACAGGAAAAGTTCGTATCTGTACTTTTGAAAATGTCAGAGATAAATCTCAAAATCAAGTCCAGATTCAAGCCGAGATTTCCAAAACCAAATCAAGTACAAGTTAAGACAGTGGATTTAAATCCAATGCAACCAAGTTCGAATGCACTGTGACAAATATACCAGCTCAACCTACTATGAAGAGAAGGTAGCACACTCATAAGGATAGTGAAACAGTGAATGAACCAATGTCTAGTGAATGACTCAAATGAACAGACTACAGCATAAATGCCAAAGCATACATGGAGCAGCAATCAAATCTATGCAACATGGCAAAGCAAAAATATAAATGTTTTGAAAATTTTAAAGAAAGAAAACTGAGTTTAAATGTAAAGCCAGATTTAACAAAGTTTTGAGTCAAGTTTTAAGTAGGGAAATGTATCAGACAATAAAATGATGCAAAATATGTACACAAAGGACAGACACATAGTTTCGAAACTATATGTATTACTTTTATTACAAAATTTCGAATAAAACTAAGTTTAACTGAACATGCTTCTTATACATAATGTTCATAAATTCTGGCTCGCAAAGTTCATCAGTTATTTTCCTAAAGCATCATGAATCTTAATGAGAGACCGTAACATATAAGTATACAACAGTACATATAGTGCCTAATATACAGTAAACTTTCAATATTTCAGATATCATCCTGATTTTTATAACTAATCTCTATTTGGTTTGATCTGTTTTAAGAGGTGTAATTCAAGTTAGAAATCATCACAAACCAACATACGTCTAGAATTTATACTCCTCAGAAAACAAATTACTCCAATGCAATCGCACAATACCGTGAGCTCATGACCAAGACAAAGGTCGAAACAAATAAGCAACCTAGTGCCATAAAGGAAGTATTCAAGCTTCAACTCCAAACATGGCTTCAATTCGAAACCATTGTACAGAGGTACGTAAACCACTACAACAAATCCATAATTTACAGTGAAAGACCAGAAACAAAACTCATCATAAAACCAAGTCGAAAATCAAAGGCCACAAAACAAAATAAACAGACAAGTTCGAACGGTTCGAATTAGATGTGAGTGAAGAGAGTTCACTCACCTTTTGTCGACGAATCGGAGCAGACGGAGTCGGCGCGAGCAAGAAGAAGACGAACGATCGGTCGAAGCCGAAGCTCCAAATTTGCCAGAGAATCGAAATCGCCGAAGCCCTAGATTTCGAAAGCCCTAATTGCTGAGGAGGAACGAACGAGAAGACGTATGAGTTTGAAGACGAATGAACACGAGGACGAGCGAACGAAATTCTTTCCTTTAGGCAGCCATTATTTTTTTTCTCCTTTCGATTTTTTTTACTTAGGGTTATTGGAATGAGAAAATGAAAGAGAGGGGGTCGTGTTTTAACAGAGAAGGGGGGAAAAGATCGTGGTCTCGCAGAGGAAAACGTGGGTTTGTAGAAGAAATCGTGGGTTAAAGTACTTGCATCGTGGGCTGATATGATTTTATCAGTGTACTAAAGGTATGTTAATATTTTATACAAAACATCGGCTTCCTTTGAAAGCTGATGTCTTTTATTATCTTGCATACTTTTGTTTATGTAAAGTTGTGATGAATGTTTATGTAAAGTTGCATACTTTTGTTTGTATTGATCTTACTTGGTTTTACTATCTTGCTTTGCATATGGCTCTATAATATTTTTTTATTTCGTATCAATAAAATTTTAAATAAAAGAATTCCAATCCCTTTACCAATTTCAATAAAATTAATAGAAATTAATATTGCCAATTTGACGAAGATTTTATCGTTATAAAAATTTCAACAACAAACAGAAATTATCTGTCAACATAGATCGTTTATCGATGATCAAAATTTTGGGTAAAAATTCAGGTTGTTACAGAAATTAAATTTGAATTCGATTTAATTTTCTACGCGTTTTTACGCCGTATGTTCACAAAACAATTCTGATAAATACGAAATTGGGAATCCAGTAATAATTCAATATTACGGACCCAATGAAAATGGTTTCGCCAAATTCCGAGACTGTACCTCGGAAAGTTATTTTTAAATTCAATTCAAACGATACAATTTCAAAACTGAACAAATCGCTTTCAAATTCAATACTGAAGCTTCTATTACCTTCAGTATTATCAATATGAATTTTTCAAGCCTTTAAATTATTTTTAACCGGCTTAAAATCGAAGATTCAAATTTTATTAAATTTCCAATAGATTAAATTCAAAAATTTAATCGCCAATTCATTCTGATAATTTGAAATTCAAGTCAAATCATCGTTCAAATATTTAAAATAAATTAAATATTTTCAATTTAAATTATTCAAAATTCAGGGTCGTTACAGTCCGCTTCGAGGCAGACGCACGTACAAAGGGTCATCTCTCGTACACGAGAACGTATAGGGTCTCATCCGCTAAAATATCCGGGAATATATCAAAACCAATCAATATATATATATATATATCATATATCATCCAAACAATCATCAATCATCATAAATAAAATTTATTCTCACTTATATAAAAATATAAGTGAGGCAGAGAGAGTGAGTTGTACTCACTTTGATTTCCAGTAGTCATGATAGCGATTTATTTCGATTAAAATTAAACGAGCATTTAATTTTAACCAAAATTGTCACTAGCTCAAATAAATCCTAATCCAGCTCTAAAATGTAGTGCTTGCCAATACGAACTCAACGCCGCTTGTTTCGCGCAAAACGAACCTCGTATGAAGAAGATATACATGTTTAAACATTCACGATTTATAATATAATTAATTTACAATTTTTTTTATAAACCCACATTTAATCTTAGCCGTTCGATTTAGCCTCTTTGAATCTACGCCGCTCGTCTCTATTCCTTCTCCTTCGTTCGAAAACTCCAGGTCAAACAAAAACCCATCGCACGTTGCTTAATTTTTTTCTGGCCGCTCCCTCCTCGTCCCTCTAGAATTCGACCAACGACCATCATTTGAAAGGCCATCTGGAGCTCCACCATTGGTCTTGACCCCATTGAACTCGGCTACCCCATGCCCTCAAAAATCGTGCTTGAATGCCCGCCCTGTGGCCAATTTGTCGTCGATCCACCACGTAATTTCCGATCATCATTGTTGGATAGAGAGTACTCGTCGAGCTCTACAAGTTTGTAGTTGAAGCTTTTTGCTAATAGCTTATGGATTAAGAGAGATCGGAGCGGAAAGATCATGTAATTCTGGCCATTCGTGATGAAAGTGGGGCTAGGGTTTAAAACAATAGAGTTTGTGAAAAAGGAAAAAAAATGAGGGGCTTTTATAGAAAATTTTCGCGCACTATTCATCCGTGAAATTTTCGAACTCCAATCGAAGCGTGCCGCTTGGTGTTTATAATGTTTTACCCATATTCTGAACACAATGGAGTATATATCGGGAGCCAATTCCATCGTAGTTGGAAGATAGGTTTTCGAATAAAATTATTTTAATTTAAATTACTTAAATAAATTTCTATGTGTTACAGCTTCGCACGACCAAACCGTAAGTCTGATTGACACGAAATTTGAAATCCTATAATAATTTACTATTACGGATCCAATGAAACTAGTTTCGTTGAAATCCGAGACAGTGTCAAAAATGGCTATTTTTACACGTTAATTAAATTATTAAAATTTCCAATTTCTATAATTTAACTTTTAATTCAATTTTAAAAATTCGCTAATTCAATACTAACTCAAATAGAATTTAAAACAACTTTATAAATCATTTTCATTCTTATTAAATTCAAATTTCAATTATTTACACAATTTGAAATATTAAATTAACAATTTAATTATCCAAATAAATCATTATATTTGAAATATAAGTTATTCAACTTATGAAATTAACATTTCAATATTTAAATCCAATTAAATATTCTAAATTCAGACGACTGATAAACTGGGTCGTTACATCCCCCTACACCATAATTGAGCCAGCTATTATATCCTATTTTTGTAGAAATTATTAACCCTATAATGGGCCTTAAATCGATTAATCCCATAACAAAATGTTATGCAATCAAATCAAATTTAACTGCTTATCGATATCATATATCAAAATATATACTTATAACTATTATAAATATATTTTGTAATATTTATTTCTCAAATCATAATCAAATTTTATAATTAATATTTCATAAATATTAATTAATCTATAACAATTATAAATTAATTAAATCGTTCGCTCAAAGGAGAATTCAACGTTTCGTTTGTGTGACTCGTCGGGTGTAAATTTGGTCAGCATCAGGTGTAAATTTGGTCAGCGATTAATATCGAACTATTCGAATAACAACGTTTATATGTCACTTAGCAGGTGGTGTGACATTGTAGCCAAATTTATCACTTACTTGGTTTTGATAAAGTCCAATTTCACTTTGTTAAGTGCTACCTGGTTGTGACTTTTATTTACACTAATTCTCTTCGTCAAAACTATAACACTTTGAACTTATGAAATTTGGTAATAGTCAAAATTCCAATATCGTTCATATTCAACTCTACAGTCAAAACACAAAGTCCTTGGTTCAATTATAATGGTTATTATTAACCGAAATGCTATGGTCAGAGACTTTGACTTTAAGTTGACTTGAGTTGATCGTGATGCTAACTTCATATAACCGAGGAAACGAATCCTCTCTTAAATAGTGCTTTACTTCCAATACTTGCACTCAACCCAACTATAGTCACTTGATGGATGTTGTGCCATGATTTAACTATAATTAAAGTGAAGCATTTATATTGAAGATCGACAATATTCTTAAGTTAAGAAAACTATGTAAATTAGTCATATCGATATTTTCTGTTAGACCTTACTTATATTAACCAATAGAAAACTATCGAATGAGTCAGTCAATAGTTATCCAATAACTATAAGTACGTAACCCTTGGTGCCCCTAGTAGCCAGTAGTAATACATTGCCCAATATTTGGAGAGCGTTATGTACTCTAGTCTCAACGGATGTATCAATATCCAGTCTCTATACATCTTGACTAGGAATATTTAAAATGGTATATTTATTTTCATTGTGATAAATTACTCATGCTTACAACACTTTTTAATTACTATCACAAAACATATCATTTATGGATTTTTTATTGAATATTCATTCAAATAAATCGATTAATTAATACAACGCATTATCTAAAGTATATAATAGAAAGAAAACCCCTTTTATTTTGGACAAGATTGGTTATCGAGTTAGATATATGTAACAAATTACATAGTCGTCCCTGGGGC
Source organism: Allium fistulosum (assembly GCA_030737815.1). Taxonomy (NCBI): domain Eukaryota; kingdom Viridiplantae; phylum Streptophyta; class Magnoliopsida; order Asparagales; family Amaryllidaceae; genus Allium; species Allium fistulosum. The sequence continues at coordinate 96,987,329 of CM060905.1, forward strand.
ATACCTCTAACTCTATCAAGGAATGGGTGGACAAACGCCTAACAAAACAAACAGTTTAGCCAGTACTATTTCTTACCATCATCCTGTATTGCTTAATTCTAATGACCAAATGACCAAATCTTATTCATTTGAATTTGAAAACCGTGGTTGAAAGAAGAGGACTTCAAGAACTTTGTCATCAAATCAGTGTATAACCTATATTTCGACAATACAGTCAAAAAATTTATATTTAAACTTCGAGAACTTAGGAAACATTTGAAGGACTAGAATGGAATTTTTTTGGTAATATCAAAATAAATAAAGATAGTTTCCTAAAAAATATATTATATATGAATAATCTCAATGAAAACAGATTGCTCACGCAAGATGAAAATGACATCTTAATCAACCTTCATAAAGATTAATATAAAATTGTTGATCAAGAGGAACTATGGAAACAATGTTCTATAATTCAATGGATTAAAGGGGGTGATAATAAAACTAAATTTTTCCGTCGATTTGCGAATGTTAGACAAAGACATAACTCGATTAATTTAGTGTATTTTAATAATACAGAATATTTTGAAAAAAACTCAGCACACTTTTACTAATTATTAGTAAAATATTTATGGAAGACATAGTAGACAGACAATAACGATGGATTGGAATAGTCTATATCTTGAACCTTTAATCTCTTTAGAATTTAGACCTCCAAGTCTCTAAAGAATAAGTATGGACAGTTGTTAAGAGTCTTTCTTTCGATGAGTCACATGGCTATAATGGTCTTTCGAGATTTGATGGATATATTTAGCGAATTTTATGACGGCAACCTTCAACTAGGTAGACTTAACTTTGCGGACGTAGTCCTTATCCCTAAGAAGGATAACACAAAGGAATTAGCTGATTTAGGGCTATCTCCCTTCTAAATGCTCCAAAAATTTATCACTAAATGGTTGGCTAATATGTTGAAAAGAAAAATGGAAAACTTAATCGATGACATGCAAACAACATTTATTCACGGAAAAAATATTATGGATGGAATTGTTACTGCCTAAGAATTTATTAATTACTATATCAAAAAATAACTTGTGTGGTGCTATAACCTAACTTTGTCAAAGCCTTCGACTTGATAGACTGGAGCTTCCTTTTAGATACCCTAAAAGCTAAGTGATTTACTAAAAGATGGATCTCTTGAATCAGTCTCATCTTAAAAACTAGTGTTTCTTCAATTATAGTAAATAGAGTTAAAAGTAACAAAATTTAGAATAAACGTGGATTGCGGCAAGGAGACCCACGATCCCCTATTCTTTTCAACATTGGTGCTGATGTTTTCTGTAAAATTATTGAACTAGCAATTGATAATAACATATTACCACGTCTTGGGGGGACATCACCTCAAGGGGGCTCTCTTTCCTCCACTACGTCGACAATAATCTTTTGTTTTGTTCACATCTTCCATATCATATTGTCTTAATAAAATAAATCCTATATAACTTTGGATTATTATCAGAACTTAAATTAGTTTTAAACGACAATATGTTCATGCTAATGAAATAGCCAATACTATGAACTGTAACATTGTTCATTTCCCTATCAACTATCTTGGTATCCCTATTATATTAACTAAATAATAAAGAGAAGATTGGCTAGGCTTAAAAGAAAAGGTCAATGAAAGGCCATCACATTGGAAAAGAAACTGTTTATATAGAGCTAGTCGAATTGTATTAGTTAACCCGTTCTTATCATCCATCCCGACCTAATGGCTATCGTTTGGTTAATCCCTAGTTGGGTGATACAAAAATAGATAGAATTAGAAGAAATTTTTGTGATAAGGTGGAAGTGAGTGCATGAATGTTAATTGTCTAGTTGGTTGAGAGGAAGTAGGTAAAACTAAAATTAAAGGGGTACCGGGTAATATTAGTTTAAAAAACTTGAATATTGCTTTTTACTATAGATGATTATGGAAATTTCTAGATGATAAAAATTAATTTGGAAGGAAATTTAACAAATTTTTACTATAGTGATACAGTTAATATCCATGGACCTCATTGTCAAGGTGTAATGACCGTAAATTTATTACTTTGCATTTGAACATTTAAATCATTTTTAAATATTTAAATAATGGATTTTAATAGCCAAATAAACATCTTTTAAATAATAATTAATGACGCTACAATCATTTTCAAATTTTATTTAACAATATAGTTAGTTTAAATAAAAATAGAAAATGTGACCGAAAAACATTTTCCAAAATTACGACTTTTCGGCATCGTAAAAGTCATTGAAAACTTCGTGCATATTTGTATCCACATGCACACATTTACATATGTTAGGATTAGTAATAATAAAGCACACTTAAATACATTAACATATAAATATTAATACTTAAGCATGGATGTGACATATTATGTTATAAAAGACAAATATATACATATAAACAAACTTATATGTATACAAATCATATCCATATCCTAAGTACATACACATGGAAGGAGTAGCATGATTTAAGGAGGTAAGAGTGAGGGAGATAACATGTGCTAGGGGTGGGAGAGGCATGGTGTAGCATGCATGAGATTGTATTATTTTATGCAAAGGGTATTTTGGTAAATTCTAGTTTTCTATGCTTATAAATACCACTACCTCTTCATAATTTCCACTTTACAAATCCTCCTTTTTGATTTCCTACTTCTCTCTTCATTTTCTTCATTTACATTTCCATGGTTTACATATTGAAGTTCATGGCATAAGACACTTGTTCTTCTACTTCCATCCACTTAAAACTAGCTTATTCCTTCTCTACTTCACTCTGCATTAAAACAAGACCCATAACTCCTTATTTTGAACCAAGGCCAAGCAATAACAGCCCATGGCCAAACCCAAACAGTCCACATATGGACCAAAAGTCCGAGCTTTGGTGATTAGGAAGTGTAGTTCGAGTGTTGGCAAGATTATGTAGCAATTCGACTTCGTTTGGTTACATTTTTGTGAGTAAAACTCCACTCTTAAAACCAAAGTTTGTAAACTATATTCATGTTCATATTAGTATCTATTTAATGCTTGTTGTGTGTATTGGTGATGTATTGGTTGTTGGTTTGGTTCATGTTGCAAAAAGTTGTCGTTTTGGAAAGTTAGTAAGCAAGTAGTTAGTGATTTTTTGATTGGTAGTTAAAGTTAACTAATTAATTTAACTAATCAGTAAGTAAATGCCCATTACATGTTGCATCATTGTTAATTACCATGTATATATGCTCATACCCTTTCTATGTGATGTTTGGTTGTATTGAAAATGACATAAACTTATTTTTCCGAACTGCCCATATAGCGATAGTTGCTATATCGACACTTTCGGAAAATCACATTTTATCGAAACCATTTAGTTTAATTATCATGCTTGGAATTTTTTTACAAGCTGAGAAAGTTTTTGATTAATGATGGTTTCAAAAGTAACTAATCATTTTAATAATGATAATTTAATTTAATTAATTATTTAATTAATAAGGATTAAGGTTAACTAATTACTTAGTTAATGATGTGTTTCAAATTTAACTAATTACTTGGTTAATGGTGTTTTAAATTAATTAATCATTTTATTTAATTATGTTTATGGATAATTAATTAGTCAAAAATGATGGACTAAAGTTAATTAATCATTCAACTAATGATGTTTCTTGTAATACCCCAAGATTTTGAGGAAAATTCTTTTAATAAATGATTAAAATTCTGGGGGAAAATCAGAATTATTATATAGGTGGGATTTTCAGTGGTGCAAGGTTGTGTGCATGTGTGCACGTGCACACTAGTTATGGCACTAAGAGAAAATCCAGAATTCCTGAATAATAAAACAAGGAAGGAAAACATTTAGATAAAATGTTTTAAATAAAGAAAATATAGACCTAGACATGAGTATTAAAAATTCCTGAGGATGTGTGTATATAAATATATCTATATATATATGCCTATGTATGACTTGTCTGAAAATTTGGACAGAAGAAAACATTGATTTATAATGAATAAGTGAAATTTTAAATAGGTGTAGAAATGCACATAAGTATGCACATGTTTTCTGCAAATAAATGGTTAAAATTAAATTAACACCCATAGTTGTATAAATGTATATTTATATCCAGATATTATTTGAGCAGAAAATAAATAAAGGAAGCACTAAAACAGTAAGAACCAAAGTGCAAGAAAGAAAATGTACATAGGCAGAAAATAGAAAGTCACACCATTATCATGTTTGAAGTAAATATAATAAAAATACTTAAAGTTATCACTTTCTGAAAAGAAAGGAAAATAGGCACAATTTAGTCTTGTTTTAAAATATTGGCCGGGATATTAAGGGATTAGGAAGGAGGGAATATGCAATGCCAAATGCATGATTCTGATCTGGGCTAAAATAGGGATTTTGCATCACTCAAAACCCTAGACAGAACCCTTATTTATACCAAGAGCCCAATCAGAAAACTGCTCTCTCACTAATTAATTAACCTAAGGAAGAAGAGGAAGATAAGGCTAAAGATTTGAAGGGTTTTCTGGTTTAAGTTTGTGTAAGCACTTAGGTGAGTATCCTCACTCATATACATGGCATTAAGACCTGGGATTAGGCAGCCAAGCTTTTATATGTTATATTTTGCATGTTTTGATTTACAAACTATGTTGGCTGCTGATGGTTTCATGAATGTTTGATGAGATATGATCTGCTATGCTGGATGTATAACTTTGTTGTTCTATTTTTCATCTCTGTATATTATACCAAAACCTTAAGGAACATATATCAGAGTATTTGTAACTAGATTGAATAATGGCTTAAGACAAAGAATGAAAAGATAAAAGAAAACTATGAGCTGCATATACATTGGTATGGTGCTGAGGCTTGAGATAATTGGTTGAGGGTGCAATGGAGTTTTTCTCTATAAGTGCTGAGCCCTTAAACTAAACAGAAATATACAGGCCTAAAAACTATGTTTAAACAAGATTGAAAATCTGGCTAAATATAGTTGCTTGCAAAATCAAAATAAACTCAATAGAGCCATGTATTTATTCTTAGTTGCAAACATTCTGGTATATGCTTGAATAGGGTGTTTTTATGTTAAATAATGTGAGATGGAATGACTGGGGTGTTATATCTCTAGAAAGTAACCTTTAACTTGCTTGCAATATCATGGCTGCAAGGTAACTAGTATGTTTCATGAGTACAGGTGGTAAGTACACCTAGCTATCATTGATAGAATGAACATAAATACACTTAGTGATATAACTAAGGATTTTGTGCCAAGAAGGCTGCTGGAATGCTTGTCCTATTTGAAGTAGACAAGTTGGCACATGGCTTGTTTAAGTCCTGAGATCTTTGTGCCATAATGTTAATTAGTTCATGGCAATGTGTCCCTTTGATTCCTTATAGCAGATGAGGCCAGGAATTTATAAGAAAAAGAAAAGGCAACCTAGTAGTTCCAGATAAAAGTTGTTTTGTTGCATATGTTTGCTCTTATGTATTGTACATGATAATACCTGTCAAGTATGCAAAGTATATTTATGCTGTATTCTTAGCTTAATATCATGGATATGTTAGAAATGCTCACACCAGATCATAGATCTGACCCTTATTGCTCATGGCACATGGGGGTGTCTCATTTATAATGAGGCAGCCACTAATGCTTTTGCAGGTTATGATGGAGCTAAGTAAGCAAGATTAAAAAGATATGGAATAGAGGATGCTAAGATAATTAGAAATAAAAGCTAAAATGTGTTAATTCATGCATGTATTCCCTGATTAATATGGCTATCTAAATGTATTAAGTAGGAAGAACTTGTAAGAGACATGTGCTATGTTGTTTCTGGTTATTTCTGATTTGGTATGTACTAAGGATATTGATGTTAAACTGATTTGAAAACCTATTTGCTAAAGTTGTTTTGATTTAGAGGAAAACCTGGATTTTATAAGCATAATCATTTTAGGATGATTTCAGTTAATCCTGTGTTCTTTCAAAAAGAATATAGATATACAGAAATTATTATTGGTAAAACCCAGAAAAGAAATTAGACTGCTATATCTTCAATTTATGATATTGACATAAGTTCAAATGCAAGAAAAGTGTTCATACCCTGAAGATGTATTTTTTTAAAAGAGAAGTATGGTTAGGAAGAATGATATATATATATATCTGATCACAATGTGTCTGATTCATACAAATATATACACATGCTTTTGAAAAGGAAAGGTATCAATGTTTTAGTATAATCTGGGTTGTAATAATGCAAGCAAAAGAATGGCCAGAGTAACCACAGGGTTAGGCCATAGGTCAGGCCAAATGTTTCACTTCAGATCAATGAAGCAAGGGAACATTTGAGCTCAGTTTTCTGGAAAATGAACAAAGACCCTGACATGTACATGTATATCTGTGTACATGTAGATATTGGGCAAAAATATAGATGTAAATTCCTAAAACAGTTGAAAGAATGGGTTTTAAAAATAGTTATGCAAGAAAAATTGTTTTGTATGATAGGTTATAGCCAAAAATTAAATATATATGTACAATTATAGGTAGGTATCAGATTTCAGCCATACAGGAGAAAATAAAAAGAAAAACAAAAATTGTGTTTGAACCGACCAGCATAGTACTCGAACTAGTGACCTTGCATGAATAAGTTAGGCGCGTTTCCATTACGCCTAGATGTTGCTTGTGTTCACTTAGGATCCACTTTCTTTTAACCTGAGTTTGATAATATTCAGACTTTAAGATAATCATCCATATTATAAGCTTGCTTTCCACTGATTATTGCTTGGTTATTTCTTAAGTTTAATAACAGCCTAAAGTACATATTTTCAGTAGACACTATAGTCAAAAATCAGGATACATTAAGTTTTAATTTAAAAGGGAATTTATCACATTTATGCAAATTTAAAAAGGATTTCTACTTATTATTATGCTCTGATTCAAGTAGAATATAACATAGATATCTTCATATATGTATGTTAAAAATGATTTAGAATTAAAACAATATTTCTATATTGTGAAAGATCCTGGATATATTTTTGTTTATTAGAGAAAAGAAAATGACCCTGGGAAATATATTTGTAATAGATGATATATCTATATATCATCTCATAGCAAAAAAAAAAAAATCACTAATGAAATTAGTGTGTAAATAGGAGGGTCATTTCATTTGGTATCAGAGCTATGTTTTAATTAACATAGCAAATGTTTGTATGCTTGTGTTTATACTAGGTTTGTTTGCATATTTGACTGTTTATAAGTATTCCCTGAATATATGTATGTGTGTGCATGTGACATACACAATGATTAAATAGGAAAGATACAATCAATTCAAAAATTAAAGCTAAGTGTTATAAACTAATAAGATGAAATACATATACTTTTAGAAATATGGTAGGAAGAGGGTCTCATCATCAAGGAGGATCTAGCACACCACAAATGCTTGACATGCAGGAATTTGTGAGAGTTTTGAGAGATGGAATTGGGCACAGACCTGAGAACCCACATGAGGAGCTCTCCAAGTTAGTGAAGACTTATACCAACTTGGGAGGCAAGAGCTTTGAAGGAACTGAAAGTGTAATGGAGATTCAAGCATGGCTGAGGACATTAGAGAGGATCTTCACTGATATGCAACTAGATGACCAAAGGAAGAGGCAAGTGGCCTCAAGGCAATTAAAAGGTGCAGCTTTGAGTTGGTGGGAGGTGATCATAGCTGGCCGGAATGAAAATGATATTAATTGGAATCAATTTAAGGAGATGTTAGAGGCAAGGTTTGTTCCAGCCTCAGCAAAAACCACTTTACTTGAGGAGTTCATCAAGCTTAGACAGGGGACTATGAATGTCACAGAGTACACCCAGAAGTTTGAGGGATTGTGTACCTATGGGGCAATGTTAGTGGCTGATGAAGCATCCAAAAATGATAGATACATCAAGGGGTTGAACCCAGGGCTTAGCAGGGCTATACTACCTTATGCTGATAGAACTTTTGATCAAGTGATAGATTTGGCTCTGAAGATTGAGCAGCATGACAAGGAAAGAGATAAGTTCAGGAATTTCAAAAACAATAGTGACAAGAAGAACAAAGGGAAGTACCATCCTTATGATAAGAAGAAAGGAGAGGCAGATGGTAAGAAGGCAGTAGATGCAAAGCCCAATGAAGCCAAAAGAAAAATAGTTTGCAACCATTGTGGGAAAGAAGGCCATATTAAGCCAAGATGCCCAGAGCTTAAAGGGGGAGCTTTCAAATGCTATCTATGTGGGAAGGAAGGGCATATGAAAAGAAATTTCCCAGAAAACAAGCAACAAGGGAAAGTGGCAAACCTGGAAGGTAGGGGCAAGGCCATAATTGAGGCTAATGCTGAAAACCATGGTCAAGTGGAAGGTACACTATTTATTTGTACCATACCTTTAGCTGTAATATATGATACCGGGGCAACCCACTCACTCATTTCCCATGAAATAGTTAAAAGGTTGAAAATGAACTGCAATTTGGCTGAAATTCCTCTGTTAATACAAAGCCCTTTAGGAAGTTCTAGTGTATTAGATATGATCTGTGTGGATGTGAATTTGAACATAGGAGGAAACACATTTGTTTCCAATTTGTATGTTCTAAATTTCCCAAATATAGGAGTTATATTAGGGGCAGATTGGCTAAGACAATTCAAAGCCATAATTGACCTAGATGCATCCACCATTTCACTACAAAATTCTAAAGGCCAAAGGGTTACAATTCTATGTGAACCTATCAAAGAAAACAGTCTAAATCATTTAATTGAATTAGAGAATAACCCCAAGGAAATAGCTATTAATGAAATCCCCATAGTTAAAGAATACTTGGATGTATTTGGGGAAGTAAAAGGTGTCTCACACCATAGACCTGTTGAATTCCAGATTAACCTTATGCCTGGGGCTAGCCCAGTTATCAAAAAGCCTACAAGGATGGGGCCAAGTGAATTAAAGGAGCTAAAGAACCAGCTGGAAGAATTAGAAGCCAAGGGGCTTATAAGGCCAAGTAATTCATGCTGGGGTGCTCCTGTAGTATTTGTTAAAAAGCATGATGGTACTTTAAGAATGTGTATAGATTATAGAGAATTAAACAAAGTAACCATCAAAAACAAATACCCATTACCCAGGATAGATGATCTCTTTGATCAACTCAGTGGAGCTAAAGTGTTTTCTAGGCTAGACTTGGCATCTGGGTTTCATCAGATGAAGGTTGAGGAATCAAGTGTTAAATATACAGCATTCAACACAAGATATGGATTGTATGAGTTTCTGGTTATGCCATTTGGGCTAACAAATGCCCCTTCTTACTTTGTAGACCTAATGAATAGGATATTCAGAGATTACTTAGACAAGTTTGTTCTGATTTTTATAGATGATATTCTAATCTACTCTAGAACAATAGAGGAACATGAGAACCACTTACATTTGGTCTTATCTAGATTAAGAGAAAAAGATTTGAAAGCAAAATTTTCTAAGTGTGTGTTCTGGCAAGAGGAAGTACACTTTCTTGGACATGTTGTCTCTGCTAGGGGAATTTCTGTAAACCCCAATAAGATAGTAGCAATCCAAGCATGGAAGAAGCCTAACAATGTTAGTGAAGTAAGGTCATTCATGGGGATGGCAGGATACTATAGGAGGTTCATACAAGGATTTTCTAAAATAGCAATGCCACTCACTAACCTGACTAGGAAGAACCAAAAGTTTATATGGACTGATAAGTGTGAACAAGCTTTCACCCAGATCAAGGAGGCTTTGGTAAAATCACCAGTGTTGAGAGTACCAGAAGGCAATGAGGGATTAGTTGTATATACAGATGCATGTGGGTCAGGGCTAGGGGCTGTGTTGATGCAGCAAGATCAGGTCATAGCCTATGCATCTAGACAACTAAAACCCCATGAAACTAGATATGCAACTCATGATCTTGAGTTGGCAGCAGTAGTTTATGCCTTGAAGCTTTGGAGGCATTATTTATTGGGTGCAAAGTTCATTTTATACACTGATCACAAGGCCTTAAAATATCTCTTTTCACAAAAAGATTTAAATATGAGACAACACAGATGGGTTGAATTTCTTGCTGCTTATGACTTAGATATACTTTATACACCAGGCAAGGCTAATAAAGTGGCAGATGCATTGAGTAGGCAGCATGCAAAAATGGCCATGTTAATGATGGAGGAGTTTAGAGATTTGACCATGCTCACTGATTTGGAAATAGATGAGAGCAGTGGGATAAGTATGGAGATAATTGAGGAAGAAAAGAGTAAAGGAAGGTTAAGTTTAATTACTTTACAATCAAATTTGGCCTTGAAGGTGGCAAAAATGCAAGAAGAAGATCAAGACTTAGCAGAAAAGAAGTCTCTCCTATTAAAGAAGGAGGAAGTGAAGGATTATCACATAGATGTAAAAGGATACTTAAGGTACAAGGGAAGGATATGTGTCCCAAACATCATAGAATTGAAAGAAGAAATCCTTAATGAGTACCATAGGAGCAAATATTCCATACATCCAGGCAGCACCAAAATGTACCAAAACTTAAAAAGGGACTATTGGTGGAAGGGAATGAAGTCTGATGTAGCCAGATATGTTGCTAAGTGCATGGTTTGTCAACAAATAAAAGCTGAGACCCAAAGACCTTTAGGGTTGTTGCAGCCACTTAGCATACCACAGTGGAAGTGGGAAGACATATCTATGGATTTCATAGATGGTCTTCCTAGATCCAAGAGGGGAAATACAAGTATTTGGGTGATTGTAGATAGGCTGACTAAAGTAGCCCACTTCATACCAGTGAAAGCAGACAGAAATGCACCTAGGTTAGCCCAAACTTTTATGAGAGAAGTGGTAAAACTGCATGGTGTTCCTAAAACTATAGTGAGTGATAGGGATACAATCTTCACTTCAAGATTCTGGAAGAGCTTCCAAGAAGCTATGGGGAGTGAATTGTGCCTAAGCACTGCTTATCACCCCCAATCAGATGGGCAAACAGAAGTGGTAAACAAGATTTTAGAGGATTTGCTTAGAGCATGTGTGTTAGACTTTGGAGGAAATTGGGAGGACCACCTCCATTTGGCTGAATTCACATACAATAATAGCCACCAAAGTACAATTGGAATGGCACCCTTTGAAGCCCTATATGGAAAGCCATGTCTATCACCTATGTGTTGGGCTGAGGCAGGAGAGAAAGCTATCCTAGGGCCAGAATATGTCAAGGACATCACAGAGAAAATAGGACTGGTGAGAAAGAGGATGGCAGTAGCTCAAGATAGGCAAAAGAAGTATGCTGATGCAAAGAGGAAGTCAGTGGAATTCAAAGTAGGTGATTATGTCTTCATTAAGGTTTCACCAATGAAGAAAGTCTTGAGATTTGGCAAGCAGGGGAAACTCAGACCCAGATATGTTGGACCATACAAGATTTTGGAAAGGATAGGCTCACTAGCCTATAAGCTGGAGCTTCCCGAGAAGATGAGTGCAATGCACAATGTGTTTCATGTGTCACAACTAAGGAGATGGGTACATGACAAGGAGGAAATCTTAGAAAAGCCTACTGAAGTTCAGATTAGTCCAGATCTAATCTATGAGAAAGAGCCAGTGGGAATTGTGGCAAGGGAAGAAAAGAAATTAAGAAACAAGACATTGAAGCTTGTAAAGATTCAATGGAGTATAGATCCTAGTGATTGTACTTGGGAGCTAGAGGATAAAATCAGGATGGATTACCCTAGGCTCTTTGCAAATTTAAAAGGTAAATTCTTAGATTACTAAGAAAATTTGATATGTATGATAGACAGTGACTATTTGAATTGCTCATGCATATTTGAATAATTTTCCTAAGAAAGTAGGAGTACTCAAAGAATATGTTGTAAATTGTGAGGGCACAATTCCTAAAAGGAGGGGTGATTGTAATACCCCAAGATTTTGAGGAAAATTCTTTTAATAAATGATTAAAATTCTGGGGGAAAATCAGAATTATTATATAGGTGGGATTTTCAGTGGTGCAAGGTTGTGTGCATGTGTGCACGTGCACACTAGTTATGGCACTAAGAGAAAATCCAGAATTCCTGAATAATAAAACAAGGAAGGAAAACATTTAGATAAAATGTTTTAAATAAAGAAAATATAGACCTAGACATGAGTATTAAAAATTCCTGAGGATGTGTGTATATAAATATATCTATATATATATGCCTATGTATGACTTGTCTGAAAATTTAGACAGAAGAAAACATTGATTTATAATGAATAAGTGAAATTTTAAATAGGTGTAGAAATGCACATAAGTATGCACATGTTTTCTGCAAATAAATGGTTAAAATTAAATTAACACCCATAGTTGTATAAATGTATATTTATATCCAGATATTATTTGAGCAGAAAATAAATAAAGGAAGCACTAAAACAGTAAGAACCAAAGTGCAAGAAAGAAAATGTACATAGGCAGAAAATAGAAAGTCACACCATTATCATGTTTGAAGTAAATATAATAAAAATACTTAAAGTTATCACTTTCTGAAAAGAAAGGAAAATAGGCACAATTTAGTCTTGTTTTAAAATATTGGCCGGGATATTAAGGGATTAGGAAGGAGGGAATATGCAATGCCAAATGCATGATTCTGATCTGGGCTAAAATAGGGATTTTGCATCACTCAAAACCCTAGACAGAACCCTTATTTATACCAAGAGCCCAATCAGAAAACTGCTCTCTCACTAATTAATTAACCTAAGGAAGAAGAGGAAGATAAGGCTAAAGATTTGAAGGGTTTTCTGGTTTAAGTTTGTGTAAGCACTTAGGTGAGTATCCTCACTCATATACATGGCATTAAGACCTGGGATTAGGCAGCCAAGCTTTTATATGTTATATTTTGCATGTTTTGATTTACAAACTATGTTGGCTGCTGATGGTTTCATGAATGTTTGATGAGATATGATCTGCTATGCTGGATGTATAACTTTGTTGTTCTATTTTTCATCTCTGTATATTATACCAAAACCTTAAGGAACATATATCAGAGTATTTGTAACTAGATTGAATAATGGCTTAAGACAAAGAATGAAAAGATAAAGAAAACTATGAGCTGCATATACATTGGTATGGTGCTGAGGCTTGAGATAATTGGTTGAGGGTGCAATGGAGTTTTTCTCTATAAGTGCTGAGCCCTTAAACTAAACAGAAATATACAGGCCTAAAAACTATGTTTAAACAAGATTGAAAATCTGGCTAAATATAGTTGCTTGCAAAATCAAAATAAACTCAATAGAGCCATGTATTTATTCTTAGTTGCAAACATTCTGGTATATGCTTGAATAGGGTGTTTTTATGTTAAATAATGTGAGATGGAATGACTGGAGTGTTATATCTCTAGAAAGTAACCTTTAACTTGCTTGCAATATCATGGCTGCAAGTAACTAGTATGTTTCATGAGTACAGGTGGTAAGTACACCTAGCTATCATTGATAGAATGAACATAAATACACTTAGTGATATAACTAAGGATTTTGTGCCAAGAAGGCTGCTGGAATGCTTGTCCTATTTGAAGTAGACAAGTTGGCACATGGCTTGTTTAAGTCCTGAGATCTTTGTGCCATAATGTTAATTAGTTCATGGCAATGTGTCCCTTTGATTCCTTATAGCAGATGAGGCCAGGAATTTATAAGAAAAAGAAAAGGCAACCTAGTAGTTCCAGATAAAAGTTGTTTTGTTGCATATGTTTGCTCTTATGTATTGTACATGATAATACCTGTCAAGTATGCAAAGTATATTTATGCTGTATTCTTAGCTTAATATCATGGATATGTTAGAAATGCTCACACCAGATCATAGATCTGACCCTTATTGCTCATGGCACATGGGGGTGTCTCATTTATAATGAGGCAGCCACTAATGCTTTTGCAGGTTATGATGGAGCTAAGTAAGCAAGATTAAAAAGATATGGAATAGAGGATGCTAAGATAATTAGAAATAAAAGCTAAAATGTGTTAATTCATGCATGTATTCCCTGATTAATATGGCTATCTAAATGTATTAAGTAGGAAGAACTTGTAAGAGACATGTGCTATGTTGTTTCTGGTTATTTCTGATTTGGTATGTACTAAGGATATTGATGTTAAACTGATTTGAAAACCTATTTGCTAAAGTTGTTTTGATTTAGAGGAAAACCTGGATTTTATAAGCATAATCATTTTAGGATGATTTCAGTTAATCCTGTGTTCTTTCAAAAAGAATATAGATATACAGAAATTATTATTGGGAAAACCCAGAAAAGAAATTAGACTGCTATATCTTCAATTTATGATATTGACATAAGTTCAAATGCAAGAAAAGTGTTCATACCCTGAAGATGTATTTTTTTAAAAGAGAAGTATGGTTAGGAAGAATGATATATATATATATATATCTGATCACAATGTGTCTGATTCATACAAATATATACACATGCTTTTGAAAAGGAAAGGTATCAATGTTTTAGTATAATCTGGGTTGTAATAATGCAAGCAAAAGAATGGCCAGAGTAACCACAGGGTTAGGCCATAGGTCAGGCCAAATGTTTCACTTCAGATCAATGAAGCAAGGGAACATTTGAGCTCAGTTTTCTGGAAAATGAACAAAGACCCTGACATGTACATGTATATCTGTGTACATGTAGATATTGGGCAAAAATATAGATGTAAATTCCTAAAACAGTTGAAAGAATGGGTTTTAAAAATAGTTATGCAAGAAAAATTGTTTTGTATGATAGGTTATAGCCAAAAATTAAATATATATGTACAATTATAGGTAGGTATCAGATTTCAGCCATACAGGAGAAAATAAAAAGAAAAACAAAAATTGTGTTTGAACCGACCAGCATAGTACTCGAACTAGTGACCTTGCATGAATAAGTTAGGCGCGTTTCCATTACGCCTAGATGTTGCTTGTGTTCACTTAGGATCCACTTTCTTTTAACCTGAGTTTGATAATATTCAGACTTTAAGATAATCATCCATATTATAAGCTTGCTTTCCACTGATTATTGCTTGGTTATTTCTTAAGTTTAATAACAGCCTAAAGTACATATTTTCAGTAGACACTATAGTCAAAAATCAGGATACATTAAGTTTTAATTTAAAAGGGAATTTATCACATTTATGCAAATTTAAAAAGGATTTCTACTTATTATTATGCTCTGATTCAAGTAGAATATAACATAGATATCTTCATATATGTATGTTAAAAATGATTTAGAATTAAAACAATATTTCTATATTGTGAAAGATCCTGGATATATTTTTGTTTATTAGAGAAAAGAAAATGACCCTGGGAAATATATTTGTAATAGATGATATATCTATATATCATCTCATAGCAAAAAAAAAATCACTAATGAAATTAGTGTGTAAATAGGAGGGTCATTTCATTTCTAAAATTAACTAATTATTTTTATTTGATCACTTTTAAAAGTTAATAAATCTGTTTAATCTTAATTAATCTTTCCTTAACTAAAATTTAAATTAATTAATCACTTTTAAATAATGATATTTAATTATTAATTAATTATTTAAATTAGTTATATTTAAATATTTTTAATTAATTTAATTTATGATACTTTAAAGGTGATTTACCATTTTCAATTAAAGGCATTTGAAGTTAATTTATCAACTTAATTAATGAAGTTTCAGAATGAATTTACCAAAGTAACAAGGATGTTTTGACTTTGTTATTCATTTTAAATCATGATATTTATTTATTAATTTATTTTAATTAATTATAATTAATTATAATTAATTTTTGTTAATTAATTAAATTAATAGTGTTTAAAGGTGATTAACTTCTTTTGAATTAAAGGCTAATGAATTAATGAAGTTTTAAAGTTGATTAATAAATGTAAATTGGATGTTTTAAGTTGTTAAATCCTTTTTGTAATGATGTTTAAAGTTAGTAAACTCTTTTAACGAAGTGTTTTGAAGCCAATACTTGTAATGTGAAGCCAAGCACAAATTTGGTTTTTAAAAGAAAAGGTTTAATTCGTTTATGGAAATGAATTAATTTCCGTAAAGAATATCGCTCATATGGAAATGATTTATTTATATGCTTGACACTAAACGTAGAAGACCTAAACTTGTTGCTATTGCGGAGATAAGAATAATTGTGAGACATGACCTTGACACTACCTTAACTTGTCCGATATTATTATTAACCAAGGAATAGTACAAGTTTGAATCCGATGAGTGGTGATAAGTATACAAGACTTAATTTCCATATACGATATTTTTATATCCTCGATAGTTAGTTCCTCAACTATCGGTTACTTCATCTTCTTTATTATCGTCATTCTAAGACGATGTGTTGCTCTGTTGAGCTTTGATATCCTTTGTCGAAAATGACTAAAACCAAAGCGTAAGAGGGGGCCAAGCTATGTGGGGTTGCTCCTATTAGAATACTTCCACCTCTCATCTAGATTTGGATTTGGTAGCGCTTTTAGCCGTGAAATATTTAGATTATCGGTAGGGTTTAGCAGGGTCTAGCTTGGAGGTTTCCGAGAAGTGTTGCAGAGTAAGTGAGCTTCTCAGAAGTCTATTACTAGAGGTATACTTCAAGGGGGGTGCACCCTCCTAGTCATTTGTTGGAGATTTTCCTTTCCTTATTTGATTCGAACATTCAAATTGTTTTCTGTAATTGCAAGGGGAAGAGTCAATCACTTTTCACGATGTTTAATTATAGGTTTTGTCCATTCTATCAAGTTTGGACTGTTATCTTGTTTTATCCATTCTGCTCATTTTGGATTTCGTTCAGACTATTTCAATTCTTTCAAGTCTGGATCTTTATACTATTTTTGCCCATCATCTATGTTTGGATTTGTTTCTTATTGTTCTTTTCCATTCTTATGTTTGGTTGTTGTTTATGTGGGAGAAAACCCGTTCCGCGTTAGCAGCGTGGTCCCACATATTATTGTTAAATACATTCCCTTTTGTTTTAGAGTTTTACTCACACCAGACATATTGTCTGACCCAAGTTGTTGATTTTCCCTAAACTCTCGGGTACTCAATTATATTTGAATAGTCCGAGAGTAGCAGTTTCTTTAGAGCTCTTTGAAGACGACGGACGAGCAGGCTGCTCCTTAGTTATCTAGTTATTTATTTCCGCTGTAAGATTATGTATGTGTGTTTTGTATCTAAAAATGAAAAGTCAAAATGTATATCTGCAAATCTATTAGATGTAGTACTTTTGTTTAACTCTGATAACTCCATGTAAGGAGTAACCTTTTGTACAATATCATTTTGTATTATATGTAACCATTCTGTTGTGAGGTTTTTTTATTCTGTCTTATTCCGTTCTTTATTTTACCCCATAACAACTTGTCTTTCGAATGCTTAGGCAATGGCACATGTATACCATGGATGTATTAAGCGTCGTTTCTAAAGGTTAGAAAGGTGGGTCGTCACAAATGGTATCAGAGCTTAGGTTTAGCCAACCCATAAGCCCTGGTGGAGTAAACTCTCTAGGGATAGGATTAGTAATATCCTAGGATAAGTTTGAGAGTATAAGTATATATTGAGTGCATATTTTTTAGTGTTATAAAAATGTTTTATATTGTGTTGTTTGATCCGTTGAGTGTTATATGAATTCTAGTCGATGCGTCTAATCACCATTATCGATAGGGATTCCCAAACACTTGAACATACCTATTGATATAGTGTTGTTTGATCCGTTGAGTGTTATATGAATTCTAGTCGATGCGTCTGATCACCATTATCGATAGGGATTCCCAAACACTTGAACATACCTATTGATATAGTGTTGTTTTAAAATGGTAAATGAAATAATTTTACCTAGGAATATATTTTATACATATATAAAAGAGTGATTATTGATATAGCTATATTGATGAGTTGATTATTAGGAAATGATAATATTTTATTGTTATCATTTAGGATTTGTTTAGTTATGCTCATCCAGTTTGAGCATTAACTATTGTTGAATAAGTTCATAAGAAATTTTCCTTAGTAAGGTACAGATTGGGCAGATAGAAATTAGGGAACCTAAAAATGAACTCCTTGTGAATTAAGTTTCACAGTTTGATTATAAGGCGTTCGGTGAAAGGGTTAATGTAACGACCCGTAAATTTTAGTGGTTTTATTTATCTAATTAATTGAATTTGTGTGAAATTTTAAACAATAAAATTTCGAAATATAAATTTGATATTTGGAATGCGTCTAATTAAACATAGCAACTGGTAAATTTTCATCCGAAAATATGAAAATTTATTTCGCGCGTAAATTTACTTCAATTTTATCAGTTAAAAATTGGTGATAATAAAATGTTTTCTAAACCTAAATATTTTTACATAGAAAATTTGTAAATCATCTTCTGAATGATACGTCATCTTTCGTTTCGTCAAATTTGGACATCTATTGCTCCGTTCATCTTAATTCGGTTAGAATAGCAGCATTTCTGGTACCGGTTATCGACTTTTGATCGGATGACCGTATCACTGATATCTGTGTACCGTTTTGATCGTCTCGTCGTGCTGATCTCCACGGTATATTCAACTCTGCAAATTGAGATCCGGTACATGTCGGAAAGAATAAACAGTTCACCGTAACGGTACCGAAATTTGACTTTACATTTTTCCCTTAGGCTTCAAATCTATAACGTGCAACCCAACAACAATTAATTGGTTTATTAAATTTCCAAAAATCAAGGGGTGACCAATTCTATTCCTACTGTTTAGTATTGTGGACCTGTTCTTTCGTTGTAATTATATCTGTTCGTTTGCCTTCTCTGTTCAATGCGTTCCAAATATTAATCAAAGAAAAGCTACCTGTTCTTTCTCCACTCCTCCATTTGTTCTCACCCCCTATTTACCTGCCTAGCAAACCAAAGACGCGCGCAGCTATCCCCATCACCGAAACTTCCCTTTGCCAGATCGAGACATACCCAACCGAACCCCACGCCAAGGAACCCCACGTCAACCACCAGACCAACCCCTTCGCCCTGCAGATTTGCCACCTCACCACACGTGGCCTTGAACCCAAACCCACTGACCCACAACTCCTCCGCCTTCAACCACCACGGCATGCCAATCCACCATCACGCCCAGACCACCACGAAACCTCACGCCAGACCAAACCGTGCCAGCGACCCTACACCCTGCCACCACCACGACTCTACACCCATGCCTCTTCCTCCCATCGCTCGAGGCCAAGACCCCACCGTACCCTCCCTGACAACAGCAGCCAACGGCAACTCCAACACACCCGAGGCGCACTGCATCTTCCGTCTCCTCCTCTTCTCTGCTCCGCGTGGCCAGACCACCTAGACAAACACCGCTCCTTCCACCTAGTCAGTCACCTACCCCATTCGTCAGCCCTACTCCATGCTATCCACCGAGATCTACCCCTGCCCAGACACCACCACCGAACCCAATTCGCTACCCACGGTCGCAGCCACACCCCGCTCTGCCTCGTCTGCAACCTCTTCTTTCCACTCGCTCCACCTACTCTAAGCTCTGATCGGCTCCACCAAGCTATCAACCCAGATCAGAACATCCTCTCGCCAAGCTCGGCCAAGCCCTTACCTAAACCCTCCTTCCTTTTGGTAAGAATTATTGTGGTTAGTAATATATATTTATATAATATGTATATATATATATATATACTGTATAAAGTTCATACAAATTTTAGTTTATGCATTTTCTTAGTATGTAAGCCAGGTAGTCGTATATATTTCCTCTGGAAGCTACCTTGTTGGTTTTGCCTTATATTTTAGTATATGCATATGTTCATATATATTTGTAAGTAGGTGATGGTTGCAGCTTATATATTGTACATAAATTTGATGTTTCGGTTATAATATAAACATTTGTTTTGGCTTGTACCAGATTAATTTATATATCTTTACATATACAGTTTCACAGTATTGAATATTACATCTTACATATGTAGTTTAATGACTGTTTATATATATATCAGTTTGTTTATATGTTAGCATATATAAATACTTATTTTTACCTATTAGTGTTTGTTCCATATTTTCTTTTGACAGTATAAGTGGTACTGTTCTATATACTTTATAATCTATGTGTATATATGTATTACGTGCTAGCTTGGGTTGTATATGTTAGTTTATAAGCATTTATATGGTAGTATTTTCTATATTATAAAGGGTTTATATGCGTATATTGTACATGGTTATAGTTTAATATGTTAATATATTATACAAGTTGTTTGTTTCTCTGTTTTTATGTTTTGCCGTATATATTTAAGTGTATAGTTTATATTTTTAGATGAGGTATTAACAATGTTTACATTTGGTCTACTGGAATATATCTATTCGTATATGGGTTTTATAAACGAATATAGGAATTATAATATATGTGACTTCATATAAAAGTATATATATATTATTATAAGTTTACTTGTTAGTTCATTTCCTATTGTCTGTATACATTGGTATTATAAGATTTGTCAGTATACTACATAAGTTTATAAAGGTATATTTGGATTTTGGGTATACGTGTATGAATATGTATAATTGTTTATATGGATGTGTTCTGTTGTATAAGTTTGTTCATCATATTATAGATATATCAGTATATGGATATTTGGATGTTATTCCTTTATATAAATCCATTTTAATATAATGTGTGCATAAGTTATATTCTAGTCTATATACCTATTTGTTTATATAAGTATTGTTTGAGAGAGAATATGCCTAGATTTTTAAATAAGTATTTTAAATTTAATATTGATCTTTATAAATAATAATAACAACAATGATAATAATACATATATTTCTGCCTCAATCAAACTGATTCGATTTATTTCATCGATTCCTTGTTATCAGCTTTGTTCGTCTAATCCGTGCCCATATCACTTTGCTTTGGAATTCGTGCCTGGATTCGTAACTCACTCCGTTATCAAATTCCTCTAGCCTCGAAAGGTGAGCAATCACTCACGATTAATATTCTTATATTTATTAAATTTGATTTCAATTGAAATGTCAATTGAAATATGCTGCTGTTAGTTATTAACACTGTTATATATATGTCATTATCTGTATCTGTTCACCTGTGACATCTGACACCATTATCTGTTATTTATACTGATGTTATATGCCTGTTACTGTTGTTATATTATTATCATATCTGTTATCACTCTGCAAGTTCCCTGTTAGTATAGAATCACTATGGGTTGAAATGATACATACCCGAACGATCTGTAGAATAGGAGAAAATCGTTATGGGTTGAAATGATAAACCCAAGCGATTTTCATTGAATTGAATTTGGGATTTCGGGTTGAAAAGATATATACCCGAATATGTTTTAAATTGCGGATTGAAATGATAAATATTCGTATCACTTGACCATAGGATAGAAAATTATATACAGGCACCGTTGGTCTATATATAAATGTTTTGAAAAGAAATATATGGTTTTTATAAATATTGATTTTTAAAGATTTATTAAAGTTGATTTAATAAAGTTGATAAATAATATGTTAAGTATTTATTTAATATCTATATTTTTAAATATAGAAATTATAATGATTTGGAATTTATTGAAATTATATTTATTTAAGAATTATACTTAAATAAGTCTGATTTGAAATGTATTGAATTTGAAATTTAAAGAAGTGATTTACAACTTGAAATTTGAAAGGATGACTTAAATGGATATTCCAAACGTATAAATATTTGAATGAGATGTTTTGTTTATTTAAATTGTAAATTGAAATTGAATTTAAATGTTATGGAAATGATTAAGTTAATATTTCAAAACTAAATAATTGTAAAGGGAATCTGATATATAAATTTATCGAATTTAGTTTTGAAATGTCGAATATTTAAAGCTTTGAAATATTTCAAAACTGAAATGGCTTATTTTATGGTTCAGATGTATATATTGAAATTTATAATTTGAAATGTTTTATTTAGAAGCTAAATCGAGTTGAAACGGATGATTTGAGATTTGATTAAAATAAATTAAATTTTTGGAAATTGAGTTAATTTGAAATCGGGTTGTGGAATTTGAGGAAACTAATTTATTTTATAACGAAATTTTAATATCTAAACTGTTTAAAAGGAAAGTGTTATGATTTCCAAAATACTGTGATTTCCAGACTATGATTTCGAAAGCATTATAACTTTGGAAAGTAATATGATTTTGGAAATGGATATTTGTAGTGAAATGATATCGTATTAAATTAGGTTTTGAAATGATAATGATTTTGGTTTAAAGTATAAACTATTTTGAAACGACCACGGTGTTATAATAACGATTGGTTGGCAAAGAGACCGGGATCGGATATGGACATACTCTCTGTCGATACCGAAAACCACTTTGACAACCGTGTACGCGGTGGAGTTTCCAGAATGAAGTAGGATGGTGGCGACGTTCTTAAGGTATGTTACGTGGACCCAACTCCCGTGAGTTGGCAATAAGGTGGCTAAAACAGGAGCGATCTTGGACCAGTGAGGTAGCACCTCTTCTCGGACGCATTTCTTCGATATTATACTCTTACTTGTGATTTGACTAGATGGCCATCCTCCGATTGGGAATGTTGTTCGAGGTGGAACGGTAGTGGCTGCTATGCGTATCCATCAGTCCGTGTGCGTAATTGGTATATCTACCCTGGCATTGCCTAGTTGTGCCGTGTCACCTACCATACCGAGCTTTACTACGATTATGATTTTAAGATCCGACCGCGTTAAGGTTCTCCATCCCCTTAACGCTATTTTCCGATATGATTATACTTTACTTATTTAGACACTATTATAATAGCGAATATTACTACATAGTAAATAGTTTAACGGATCCTTAGGGGATGGTTATCCCAAACATCCTTTAAGTTACTTGTATTTTTGTTGATATTTCACTTGAGTTGGATTTATTAATATAAGAATGTTAATCCTGACTCGAGTGTTTTGTGTTTTGCTTTACGCTCGGGTCAGACTGAGTGATACAGCATTTGAGACTCACCTTTGGAGTTGGAGCTTCGCTTGGAGATCCAGCAATCTATCGATCCTGCTTTCAGTTATTCTGTTGATTCCAGTGATGAATTCAGATCTGGTATTTGATTATTGTATTGAGACATCTATTGTATTCGAGACCTCTGTTGTATCTTGTTTAACTCTGTTATATATATAGTAGCTTCATGAACTACTATCCTTTTGTTTCCGCTGCATTATTGTTATATTACTCTGTGTCTGTGATCTGTAATTATTTTATTTACTGTATATGATGAGTTTTGCCAAATTTTAATTACAACGCGGTATTTTGAACAATTCAACTCCGGCATGAGTGTCTACCTATACACTTATAATGGATGCGAATGGTCCAAAATACTGGGTCGTTACATGTGGTATCAGAGCTCTGGTTTTAGGCAAAACTCATCATATGTAGTAAATTCAATTACAGAATCACTTTCGTTCGAGCTTGAATTCCTTCTTCTTTGACTCGGTTCCTTTGAATTTGGAACGTTCACTTCGGTTCCAAGTCCATTCGTGTCTCCCCCTTTCGTGTCTTTTGATTCTGGAGTATCCCATAACTCCACTTCGAATGATCTCTATAATAAATCGGCGGTCTCGCCAATCTTCGAATAATTTGTACTGGGGTGAAACTCTTTTACAATCGATATTGATTCACCGGAGATTTCTGTATCCTCGGTTTACGATGTTGCTATCTTATGCTATACCCTAATTCTACCTCTGGTAATCGAATGTCGATTTGCTTCAGAAGTCTACATCGACCTCATCTATGAAGTCACGGTTGACCCGGTTAAGGTTGCCCGCGATTTATACAACTTTATCCATCTTCCTGTTTGAAATGCAATCATCTAACCTTCGTTTCGAGTGTATCTATTTTAGATTATAATCCTCTTGGATTAGAGTCCCTCTATATTTGGATCTCTATCCTTTTGTCGAAACCCAATTCTGGAATCATCGTGTGAGGGAGTGTATTGGTATTTGTATATTAATATTAAAATGTTTTATATATTGTGTTGTTTGAGTTGTTGATGTTGATTTGGGTTTTTGATCGATTCGTCTGATCAACGCTATCGATAGGATTTCTAAAACACTTGAACAGAGCAAACTGACACAATATAACTTTCAAATTTGATAAATGAAATAAATTTGCATGATTATATTATAAATATATAAGAAAATATTCTGGAATTAAAAGTTAAATAATTTGGTTGTTGGAAATGATAATATTTGATTTTGATGTTATTGTTTTGTAAGTCATTGACTATTGCAAAATGACTATTGGTTACAAATTTATTTGGAATTGAAATGAATTTAAATCGAAGATTTAAGAATTAAATTTCTGGTGATTTCAAACTTTGTTTTAAAGTCCTAAAATGTATATTATTTAAAGTATTTTCGAATAAAATGGTTTTCAAAGAATTTTAAATGTTTAAACCAGTGCTCTTCTCTTTGTCGCTGGAAAATAATTTCGGTGATGACGGCCGCATCATCGACATTCATTTTCGAGTTTCGAAGAGGAGAAACCATTATGTAGCTTTGCTATGATTTTGTTTTGGAAAAAAAAAAAACATATTCGATTTGAATTTCTTCAATATAATTTGATTTATATATATAGGTATCTTATTTAAAATTTAATTTGATTTGAGATAAATATATTATATATATATCTCTAAATTGTTTGAAGTAAATCGGAGATTTAAATTCTTAAATTTTAGATTTAAGATGATTTCAATTATAAACTAAAGTCAAAATTCTTGGATAAATAGTTAACTGGGAATAACTGAATTGTAAAATCTTATTTGTATAATACTCAATTACATCTTAACATAACTTACCTAAAAATTTCAGAAGTGGAAAATGTAATTGGATAATATACAATATAAAGAAATTTATAAGTAAAATTTGAGTGGTTATAATAAATGTTATATACTTAAATTTTATTATAAAGAAGTTAGTAGAGAGAAATAGAATAATAATTTAATTGAATAATAGATGAGACAAATAAAAATTGTTTGCAAGAACTAATAAATTGAAATTAGATCAACTTATGGGAATACCTTGAATTTAAAATCGACTATTAAATATAAATTAATTTAAATTGTAATTTATATGGTTTAAATTAATTTATATGGTTTAAATATATGTAATAGGACATATTAAGTGGAATAAGACTTAATAATAATTTGGAATATAAGAATTAAATTTGTTGAATAAAACGTGAGTATAATAAATGATTATGCAAACAGATTGATTTGGAAATTTTAAATTAAGGATGATTAGATAATAAGATAATGTTTTAGGAATAAATAGATTAATATAATTTAGGTGAACTCAGTGGATTAAATCAAATTGCTAAATATTAATTAGTTTAATTTGAAATTATATGGTATAAATTAATTGTCTTATCTTGTCTTTTAATCTATTTTTCTTTTGGTTGCTTCTACTCTCCTACCTCCTTCCTTTTCGGGGACGAAAAGTTTTGAGTGGGGGAGAGTGTAACGACCCGTAAATTTTAGTGGTTTTATTTATCTAATTAATTGAATTTGTGTGAAATTTTAAACAATAAAATTTCGAAATATAAATTTGATATTTGGAATGCGTCTAATTAAACATAGCAACTGGTAAATTTTCATCCGAAAATATGAAAATTTATTTCGCGCGTAAATTTACTTCAATTTTATCAGTTAAAAATTGGTGATAATAAAATGTTTTCTAAACCTGAATATTTTTACATAGAAAATTTGTAAATCATCTTCTGAATGATACGTCATCTTTCGTTTCGTCAAATTTGGACATCTATTGCTCCGTTCATCTTAATTCGGTTAGAATAGCAGCATTTCTGGTACCGGTTATCGACTTTTGATCGGATGACCGTATCACTGATATCTGTGTACCGTTTTGATCGTCTCGTCGTGCTGATCTCCACGGTATATTCAACTCTGCAAATTGAGATTCGGTACATGTCGGAAAGAATAAACAGTTCACCGTAACGGTACCGAAATTTGACTTTACATTTTTCCCTTAGGCTTCAAATCTATAACGTGCAACCCAACAACAATTAATTGGTTTATTAAATTTCCAAAAATCAAGGGGTGACCAATTCTATTCCTACTGTTTAGTATTGTGGACCTGTTCTTTCGTTGTAATTATATCTGTTCGTTTGCCTTCTCTGTTCAATGCGTTCCAAATATTAATCAAAGAAAAGCTACCTGTTCTTTCTCCACTCCTCCATTTGTTCTCACCCCCTATTTACCTGCCTAGCAAACCAAAGACGCGCGCAGCTATCCCCATCACCGAAACTTCCCTTTGCCAGATCGAGACATACCCAACCGAACCCCACGCCAGGGAACCCCACGTCAACCACCAGACCAAACCCTTCGCCCTGCAGATCTGCCACCTCACCACACGTGGCCTTGAACCCAAACCCACTGACCCACAACTCCTCCGCCTTCAACCACCACGGCATGCCAATCCACCATCACGCCCAGACCACCACGAAACCTCACGCCAGACCAAACCGTGCCAGCGACCCTACACCCTGCCACCACCACGACTCTACACCCATGCCTCTTCCTCCCATCGCTCGAGGCCAAGACCCCACCGTACCCTCCCTGACAGCAGCAGCCAACGGCAACTCCAACACACCCGAGGCGCACTGCATCTTCCGTCTCCTCCTCTGCTCTGCTCCGCGTGGCCAGACCACCTAGACAAACACCGCTCCTTCCACCTAGTCAGTCACTTACCCCATTCGTCAGCCCTACTCCATGCTATCCACCGAGATCTACCCCTGCCCAGACACCACCACCGAACCCAGTTCGCTACCCACGGTCGCAGCCACACCCCGCTCTGCCTCGTCTGCAACCTCTTCTTTCCACTCGCTCCACCTACTCTAAGCTCTGATCGGCTCCACCAAGCTATCAACCCAGATCAGAACATCCTCTCGCCAAGCTCGGCCAAGCCCTTACCTAAACCCTCCTTCCTTTTGGTAAGAATTATTGTGGTTAGTAATATATATTTATATAATATGTATATATATATATACTGTATAAAGTTCATACAAATTTTAGTTTATGCATTTTGTTAGTATGTAAGCCAGGTAGTCGTATATATTTCCTCTGGAAGCTACCTTGTTGGTTTTGCCTTATATTTTAGTATATGCATATGTTCATATATATTTGTAAGTAGGTGATGGTTGCAGCTTATATATTGTACATAAATTTGATGTTTCGGTTATAATATAAACATTTGTTTTGGCTTGTACCAGATTAATTTATATATCTTTACATATACAGTTTCACAGTATTGAATATTACATCTTACATATGTAGTTTAATGACTGTTTATATATATATCAGTTTGTTTATATGTTAGCATATATAAATACTTATTTTTACCTATTAGTGTTTGTTCCATATTTTCTTTTGACAGTATAAGTGGTACTGTTCTATATACTCTATAATCTATGTGTATATATGTATTACGTGCTAGCTTGGGTTGTATATGTTAGTTTATAAGCATTTATATGGTAGTATTTTCTATATTATAAAGGGTTTATATGCGTATATTGTACATGGTTATAGTTTAATATGTTAATATATTATACAAGTTGTTTGTTTCTCTGTTTTTATGTTTTGCCGTATATATTTAAGTGTATAGTTTATATTTTTAGATGAGGTATTAACAATGTTTACATTTGGTCTACTGGAATATATCTATTCGTATATGGGTTTTATAAACGAATATAGGAATTATAATATATGTGACTTCATATAAAAGTATATATATATTATTATAAGTTTACTTGTTAGTTCATTTCCTATTGTCTGTATACATTGGTATTATAAGATTTGTCAGTATACTACATAAGTTTATAAAGGTATATTTGGATTTTGGGTATACGTGTATGAATATGTATAATTGTTTATATGGATGTGTTCTGTTGTATAAGTTTGTTCATCATATTATAGATATATCAGTATATGGATATTTGGATGTTATTCCTTTATATAAATCCATTTTAATATAATGTGTGCATAAGTTATATTCTAGTCTATATACCTATTTGTTTATATAAGTATTGTTTGAGAGAGAATATGCCTAGATTTTTAAATAAGTATTTTAAATTTAATATTGATCTTTATAAATAATAATAACAACAATGATAATAATACATATATTTCTGCCTCAATCAAACTGATTCGATTTATTTCATCGATTCCTTGTTATCAGCTTTGTTCGTCTAATCCGTGCCCATATCACTTTGCTTTGGAATTCGTGCCTGGATTCGTAACTCACTCCATTATCAAATTCCTCTAGCCTCGAAAGGTGAACAATCACTCACGATTAATATTCTTATATTTATTAAATTTGATTTCAATTGAAATGTCAATTGAAATATGCTGCTGTTAGTTATTAACACTGTTATATATATGTCATTATCTGTATCTGTTCACCTGTGACATCTGACACCATTATCTGTTATTTATACTGATGTTATATGCCTGTTACTGTTGTTATATTATTATCATATCTGTTATCACTCTGCAAGTTCCCTGTTAGTATAGAATCACTATGGGTTGAAATGTTACATACCCGAACGATCTGTAGAATAGGAGAAAATCGTTATGGGTTGAAATGATGTAACGACCCGCCATTTTGGACCATTCGCATCCATTATAAGTGTATAGGTAGACACTCATGCCGGAGTTGAATTGCTCAAAATACCGCGTTGTTAATTTAAATTTGGCAAAATTGAACATATACAGTAAATAAATATAATCACAGATCACAGACACAGAGTAATAAGTGCAGTGGAAATAAAAGAGATAGTAGTTCATGAAGCTACTATATGAATATATAAAATACATCAGAGTTTACAACAGAAGAGTAATACGATACATCAGAGTTAAACTAGATACAACGGAAGAGTAACGCGATACATCAGATACAAATCAGAATGCATCACTGGAATCATCGAATATTGAAAGCAGAATAGATGACTAGATCTTCAAGCAAAGCTCCAACTTCAAAGGTGAGTCTCGAAAGCTGAACTACTCAGTCTGACCCGAGCGTAAAGCAAAATACAAAACACTCGAGTCAGGATTAACATTCTTATATTAATAAATCCAACTCAAGTGAAATAGCAATTGAAATACAAGTAACTCAAAGGATGTTTGGAATAACCATCCTTTAAGGATCCGTTAAACTATCTACTAGGTAGTAATGTACGCTAAGTAGATAATGTCTATCAGTAATATAAAGATATCAAAATAGCGTTAAGTCATGGCCCATTCCACCCTTAACACATTTTTATTCCCACAAGCATATACAAGACCGTAGTTTCCCCAAAACCGGAAGTCACCAGAGGGCAATCCATATACTCAAGGTACAAAACAAATTCGTAGTGGTCGCGCATAAATGGAATACAAGTATGACAAGGCACATGAGGCTATACCCAAGGTAGTGATACTACCGTTCGCCTGATCCGGGCTGGTGAGAACGCAACGCCGCAGCGCCCGCAACACCGTGAGACAACACTCCCAAAAATCAAGGGTGCACCAATCGACAATAAGTATAAGTAGTTCGAAGAAGTGTGTCCACTTGAGGTATCAATCCTCCATTGGCCCGGCACAGCTCCTGTTTTAGTCATTTCCAATTTGACACAAGTGTCAAGGTTATCCATTATCGTTCTCTTTCTTCAGTCAACACGTACATCATTCCAACCACTTCATTCTGGATCATCACTCCGCGTATAGTTATTAAAGTGGTTTTCGGTTTAGATAGAGAGTATATCCATAACCGAATTCCGGTCTCTTTAATAACTTTCGTAATTATTACACCGATTGGTCATTTAATATATTTCAAAACCAAATCAATTTCAATTTCAATTTCAATTCGGAAATCAACATTTCATTTGTCTATCAAACAGTTTCCATACTTTACGTTTCAAATCTTCCAAATTACCATTTCAAAATCTTATAATTCAATTTCAATCTTTATATTGAAAACAATTCAAATATAGATTCAAGTTCGTACAAAAGTTTCATTTCGAAAACATTTACATTTAATTTAATTTAACCTTCAAATCAATTCCAAATTTATTTATCGATTTCATTCAATATTCGTTAAGTTACTTTATCATTCAAAACAATTTCTATTAAATTTCCAATTCATTAAATCCATTGTTTAAATTCAACTTCCTTATTTCAAAACCTACAATTTTGAAATAATTTAAATTCGTCATATCAATTCTTTCAATTTCAAGTTTTACATTACTTCCAAAAATATCACATTTTCATTTCTTGTTAAAGAATTTCCATTTCACTTATTTACCTTCTTAAATAAATTTCCAAAACTTAATAAATAAAGAAACACAATTTCAAATATTTTTTTTTTTTTTTTTTTTACAAAGTAAAATTCGCTTATTCAAAGTTCAATTTTCTTAATTAAAAATCCAATTCAATTTAATCATTAAATAATTCAATCTTATTTAATTATTAAATAATTCAAAACTTAATTATTAAATCATTTCAAACTTAATTCAATCATTTCTCAAATTAAACAACCTTCTTTAATCAATTTCTTTATTTATATTTCATTTCAGATTATTAAATATTCACGTTTAAATTTCATTAAATTCAATTTCCAACTTCGTTTCAAAACCATATTATTTATTCAAATAAAATCTTCGTTTTATTTTTAAATCAAATTATTGACCAATCAGTTTTATTTAATTTCCTATCCTAGGTAAAAATCCAATTTGGGTATTTATCATTTCAACCCGATTCCAATTCAATTCAAAATCAAACATATCAAAGGGAACTTGCAGTGTGATAACTGGGATGGTGTCAAAGTAAATAAACAAGCAATAACAACAATCAATATCAATCCAATAATCAATTCAAATAATCCCGAAATAACCGTATTAATTCGCATTGTTATTTGTACGAATTAATATAATTATTTCTAGAATCTACACTATCGTTTCATGTAGATTAAAGATTATTACATTACGGTTTTCACTTGTCATCTATTTCGATTACATACATCATTAGTTTAAACAACATACAATCAGTGGTTCACAATGTAATTAAACAAATCCTACGTGTCAATAAATCCAACAGTTAAAGGGGATCATATTATACAAATGTCAGTTAATCAAATTTAACATTTAATTATCCTATATCAAGTTCAATTTCATACTATTTATCATTTTAACATTAACAATTTTACGTCCAATATAAACATCAACAATCAATCAATTATCAGCCAAACTGTATTATCATCGCATAAATAATTAACAGATAATGGTGTCAGATGTCACAGGTGAACTGATACAGATCATGGCATATATAACAGTGTAATTAACTAACAGCAGTATATTTCAATTGTCGTTTCAATTGAAATCAGATTTAATAAATAAAAGAACGTTAATCGTGAGTGAGTGCTCACCTTTCGAGGCTAGAGGTGATTCGACACAAGGAATGAGCTACGAATCCAAGCACGAATTGCAAAGCAAAGTAGATCGGCACGAATTTTGATGAACAAAGCTGATACGAGAATTGATGAAGCAATTTAGAATCAGTCGATATAAATTTAACTAAATATATATTATTTAAAAAAAATCGTTTCTTACTTACAATTTTCCAAATAAAACAAAATATTTATGTGTATATAAAACATATTAAAACCATACCATTTGAACTTATCCTATTATAATATGATAATATATATAATTTAAAACTAATATAACAATTTGTACCGTCACATTTATAAACAAATATGTATATAACCAAATATATACGTAAGTAGCCGATATAGGTAACATACATGTATAGCTCAAAGGTCGAAAGCTAATAGTGTGATATAGTAAAACGCTGTATATATAATATACGAATAACATTTCCCATTAAAACAACGTTTATAAAATCAACTATGTACAGACTATATACACCTATATGAGCAACACATATATGCAAACACTTTGTGTGAAATATATAGTAGCAAAAGTACAGTTAAAAACATATAGTAACATAACTATGTACAGGCTATATAGTAATAATATATATATACTGTTAAAACACTTGTTATCACTTCCAATATAAAATATCTACCAAATTCCTCTGTAATACATTATACTACATATAATATGGTTAAAACTTTTATATACAAGCTTACCTAACTCATATAAACCTTTACAACCTAAATACATGCAGTTTAAATACTTAATAAAATAACATATACCTTAAACAAAACGTAGATGCTAGGCAAGGGAAGAAAAGAGAGGATCGGCTTGAGGCAGAAAGTCTGGCGAGCACTAACTGAAGGGAATGTGTCCAGCATTTGCGTGAGTAGACCAGGGAGGCGATGATCTTTGGAAATGGGTTGTCAGAGGGGTTGACGAATGAGAACTCGGCCGAGGATGGAAGAGGAGGTGAGGCTGAGTGAGAACATGCGGCACTAGGCATGGTGGTCTCGGCAGTGGTTGTGATGGCGAGGCAACAGGGTTTGATGGTGTTTACATGAAGTGGACGAGCAGGCTTATTGTATGAAAACTTTAGAAAAAAAAATTAAGCTTTCACTCTTTTTGAAAAACGAGGAGGCGGACGTGAGCCTTGTTGCTGCGGCTAAGGGCTGCTACGGCCATAGCGCGGAGGGAAGGGCTGAGGACGAGATGATGGAGGCGGGCTAAAGGCGGAGGCTGGGTTGTCGATGCGGCTATCGCAGTGGGATGCCGAGGACGAAGCTTGGTCGGCTATGGAGTAATGGGTTCCAAGTTGGGTGAAAGTGAGAGGGAGGTGGCAGCTTAGCGGAGGTTGTACGGTGGAGGGACGTTTGGAGGCTACTGAAGCTAGGTGTCGGAGCAGGCGAGATGGGTGGTCGGAGAGGCAGTGTGAACTGGTGGAGAGTGGATCTGGGTGTATTGAAGGAAGAAGGACGGTGGCTTCAAATTGATAAGCAGGTAAACAAACTTTCATACTATATTATATTTTTCCCAAAAAGAATTCAACAGACAACATAAAGAAAGAAGATTGCGTGGAGCAGTGGGTCTGGAATGCTAAATGTCAGAGATGAGCTGCTTCCCAAAATATGTAACTTCTCTTTACTTATTATATATAGTTTTAGTCATATCTATATCCCTTTTCACAGAGAAGAACAGAAAAAATAGAGGCAGAGAGGAAAAGTAAATGAGAACGTGCAGAATATAAATTGACACCATAGGAAATAGAAAAAGTCAGTGGAAAAACAAACGCTGAATTTTGGGAATATAAAAAGGCTAATGGCCGTTGGGATAATACACAATGGAAATCTAATGGACACAAGAACCCAAAAGGCACAAAACGGGTACCGATAGGGCAAACCGTTTCGCCGATTTTTGTCGCGTGCCGGACACCGAATTGCACAATGAATATACTGCGTGGATCAGCACGAAGAGACGATCAAAATGGTATACGGATATCAGTGGTACGATTTAATTATAAAAATTCGAATTTTCTATTAGCGGAAAATGCAAGAAAAACACTGAAAAATAAGATCGACGGAGCCAAAGATGTCCGAATTGGGAAAAATGACGAACTGATATTTTGCTCAGAAGATGGTTTAGAATTTTTCTATGTAAAAATATTTTGGTTTTGAAAACATTTTAATTTCAACGCTTTTTTAACTGATTAAATTAAAGTGAATTTACGCGCGAAATAAACTTTCGTATTTTCGGACGAAAATTTACTAGTCGCTATGTTTAACTAGACGTATTCCAAATATTAAATTTTTATTTCAAAATTTTATCGTTTAAAATTTCACAAAATTTCAACTAATTACGTTATTAAAATAGTTGAAATTTACGGGTCGTTGCACTCTCCCCCACTCAAAACTTTTCGTCCCCGAAAAGGAACGAGGTAGGAGAATAGAAACAACCAGAAAGAAAACAGATTTGAAATACAAAATAACTATTAATTTAAACCATATAAATTCAAATTCAATAATTGATTTAATCCATTTGATTTCACTAAAATCAATCACAACTATTTCTAAATTCATTATCTTATTATCCAATTACCCTCAATTTACAATTCCTAAAACCATAAATTTGAATAGTCTTTTATTATGATCATATTTTTTAGCAATTTAAATTCTTCTTTATTCCAAATTATTGTTAAATTTATTTTACTTAATATATATAATCCCATATATTTAACACATATAAATTAATTTAAACCATAAAAGTTTCGATTTTAAATTAATTTATATTTACTAATTGTTTTTAAATTCAAGGTATTTTCATAAGTTGATCAAACTTCAATTGGTTAATTCTTTCAGAACAAAATTTATCATATTCATCTCATTCAATTAACTTATAATTCTATCAACTTATTAGCATTTTATTTTTTTATAATTAAAATCTAAGTGTAAAACATTTATTATAAACACTCAAATTTTATTTATAAATTCAATTTATCTTATATATTATCCAATTACATATTCAACTTCTGAATGATTTAGGTAAGTTGTATTAGAATGTAGTTGAACAATATACAAATAAAAAATATTTCCCAATTCAATTATTCAAGTTTAAATATTTTTCCAAATTTTGGTTTTATTTATAATTAAAATCATCCTTAACAAAATTTAAGAATTAGATTTCCGATTAACTTTAACAATTTAGAGTTATATATAATATATTTATATCAATCAAATTAAATTTTTAAAATAAGATACCTATATATATATGAATCAAATTATACTAAAGAAACTCAAATCAAAATATTTTTTCTCAAAACAAAACCGTAGCAAAGCTACAGAATAGTATCTCCACTTCGAAACTCGAAAATGAACGTCGATGATGCGGCCGCCATCACCGAAATTATTTTCCAGCGACAAAGAGGAGAGCACTAATTTCAACATTTAAAATTCTTTGAAAACGATTTCTATTCGAAAATACTTTCAATAATATATACTTTAAAATTTTAAAAACCAAAGTTCGAAATCACCGGAAACTAATAAATTCTCAAATTTCTGAATTAAATTCATTTCAAATTCCAAATCAATTTATAAACTATATTTATAAATCCATTTATTTATATGTTGGTAAATCAATGGTTTACAAGACAATAAATGAAAATCAAATAACATCATTTAGTTAACCAATTCATTTAACAATTATCAGAAAATTTACTTATATATATAATATAATCATACAAACTTTATTTTATTTACCAAATTTGAAAACAATATTGTGTCAGTTTGCTCTGCTCAAGTGTTTTGGAAATCCTATCGATAGCGTTGATCAGACGAATCGATCGAAAACCCAAATCAACATCAACAATTCAAACAACACAATATAAAAACATTTTAAAATTAATTTACAAATACACTTCTTCACTTAAAGATACAAAAATGGATTTCAAAGCAAGGATAGAGATTCAAATTTTTGATAGACTCAAATCAAGAGAATTTCGATTCGAAGATATGTTTGAAACAAAGACGATATAATTAAATAACAAAATAAGGCGATGGATAAGTTTATATAAATTGTGGGCAACCTTAACCGGGTCGACCGTAACTTCAAAATAAGATCGGTGTAGAATTCCGAGGTAAATCGACATTCGATCTCAAGAAATAGAATTCAGGTATAGCAGGAGATAGATAGCATCGTAAACCGAGGATACAGGAATCTCCGGTAAATCAATGCCTATTATAAAGGAGTTTACTCCTTTATGAATCATTCTAAGATTGGCGAGACCGCCGATCTATTATAGATAACATTCAGAATGGAGTTATGGGGTGCTCCATGATTGAAAGAAGACGAATAGTGAAGGACACGAATGAATTTCGGAACCGAGGGGAACGTTCCAAAATTCAAAGGAATCGAGTCAACAGAAAGAGATTTAAACTCGAATGAGAGTGATTCTGTAAATACATTTACCCTATATGTTGAGTTTTGCCTAGAGCTACCAAAGCTCTGATACCAACTGTAACGACCCGCCATTTTGGACCATTCGCATCCATTATAAGTGTATAGGTAGACACTCATGCCGGAGTTGAATTGCTCAAAATACCGCGTTGTTAATTTAAATTTGGCAAAATTGAACATATACAGTAAATAAATATAATCACAGATCACAGACACAGAGTAATAAGTGCAGCGGAAATAAAAGAGATAGTAGTTCATGAAGCTACTATATGAATATATAAAATACATCAGAGTTTACAACAGAAGAGTAATACGATACATCAGAGTTAAACTAGATACAACGGAAGAGTAACACGATACATCAGATACAAATCAGAATGCATCACTGGAATCATCGAATATTGAAAGCAGAATAGATGACTAGATCTTCAAGCAAAGCTCCAACTTCAAAGGTGAGTCTCGAAAGCTGAACTACTCAGTCTGACCCGAGCGTAAAGCAAAATACAAAACACTCGAGTCAGGATTAACATTCTTATATTAATAAATCCAACTCAAGTGAAATAGCAATTGAAATACAAGTAACTCAAAGGATGTTTGGAATAACCATCCTTTAAGGATCCGTTAAACTATCTACTAGGTAGTAATGTACGCTAAGTAGATAATGTCTATCAGTAATATAAAGATATCAAAATAGCGTTAAGTCATGGCCCATTCCACCCTTAACACATTTTTATTCCCACAAGCATATACAAGACCGTAGTTTCCCCAAAACCGGAAGTCACCAGAGGGCAATCCATATACTCAAGGTACAAAACAAATTCGTAGTGGTCGCGCATAAATGGAATACAAGTATGACAAGGCACATGAGGCTATACCCAAGGTAGTGATACTACCGTTCGCCTGATCCGGGCTGGTGAGAACGCAACGCCGCAGCGCCCGCAACACCGTGAGACAACACTCCCAAAAATCAAGGGTGCACCAATCGACAATAAGTATAAGTAGTTCGAAGAAGTGTGTCCACTTGAGGTATCAATCCTCCATTGGCCCGGCACAGCTCCTGTTTTAGTCATTTCCAATTTGACACAAGTGTCAAGGTTATCCATTATCGTTCTCTTTCTTCAGTCAACACGTACATCATTCCAACCACTTCATTCTGGATCATCACTCCGCGTATAGTTATTAAAGTGGTTTTCGGTTTAGATAGAGAGTATATCCATAACCGAATTCCGGTCTCTTTAATAACTTTCGTAATTATTACACCGATTGGTCATTTAATATATTTCAAAACCAAATCAATTTCAATTTCAATTTCAATTCGGAAATCAACATTTCATTTGTCTATCAAACAGTTTCCATACTTTACGTTTCAAAACTTCCAAATTACCATTTCAAAATCTTATAATTCAATTTCAATCTTTATATTGAAAACAATTCAAATATAGATTCAAGTTCGTACAAAAGTTTCATTTCGAAAACATTTACATTTAATTTAATTTAACCTTCAAATCAATTCCAAATTTATTTATCGATTTCATTCAATATTCGTTAAGTTACTTTATCATTCAAAACAATTTCTATTAAATTTCCAATTCATTAAATCCATTGTTTAAATTCAACTTCCTTATTTCAAAACCTACAATTTTGAAATAATTTAAATTCGTCATATCAATTCTTTCAATTTCAAGTTTTACATTACTTCCAAAAATATCACATTTTCATTTCTTGTTAAAGAATTTCCATTTCACTTATTTACCTTCTTAAATAAATTTCCAAAACTTAATAAATAAAGAAACACAATTTCAAATATTTTTTTTTTTTTTACAAAGTAAAATTCGCTTATTCAAAGTTCAATTTTCTTAATTAAAAATCCAATTCAATTTAATCATTAAATAATTCAATCTTATTTAATTATTAAATAATTCAAAACTTAATTATTAAATCATTTCAAACTTAATTCAATCATTTCTCAAATTAAACAACCTTCTTTAATCAATTTCTTTATTTATATTTCATTTCAGATTATTAAATATTCACGTTTAAATTTCATTAAATTCAATTTCCAACTTCGTTTCAAAACCATATTATTTATTCAAATAAAATCTTCGTTTTATTTTTAAATCAAATTATTGACCAATCAGTTTTATTTAATTTCCTATCCTAGGTAAAAATCCAATTTGGGTATTTATCATTTCAACCCGATTCCAATTCAATTCAAAATCAAACATATCAAAGGGAACTTGCAGTGTGATAACTGGGATGGTGTCAAAGTAAATAAACAAGCAATAACAACAATCAATATCAATCCAATAATCAATTCAAATAATCCCGAAATAACCGTATTAATTCGCATTGTTATTTGTACGAATTAATATAATTATTTCTAGAATCTACACTATCGTTTCATGTAGATTAAAGATTATTACATTACGGTTTTCACTTGTCATCTATTTCGATTACATACATCATTAGTTTAAACAACATACAATCAGTGGTTCACAATGTAATTAAAAAAATCCTACGTGTCAATAAATCCAACAGTTAAAGGGGATCATATTATACAAATGTCAGTTAATCAAATTTAACATTTAATTATCCTATATCAAGTTCAATTTCATACTATTTATCATTTTAACATTAACAATTTTACGTCCAATATAAACATCAACAATCAATCAATTATCAGCCAAACTGTATTATCATCGCATAAATAATTAACAGATAATGGTGTCAGATGTCACAGGTGAACTGATACAGATCATGGCATATATAACAGTGTAATTAACTAACAGCAGTATATTTCAATTGTCGTTTCAATTGAAATCAGATTTAATAAATAAAAGAACGTTAATCGTGAGTGAGTGCTCACCTTTCGAGGCTAGAGGTGATTCGACACAAGGAATGAGCTACGAATCCAAGCACGAATTG
This sequence comes from Allium fistulosum, assembly GCA_030737815.1. NCBI lineage: Eukaryota > Viridiplantae > Streptophyta > Magnoliopsida > Asparagales > Amaryllidaceae > Allium > Allium fistulosum. The sequence goes on from CM060905.1 coordinate 97,026,100, forward strand.
CAAAGCAAAGTAGATCGGCACGAATTTTGATGAACAAAGCTGATACGAGAATTGATGAAGCAATTTAGAATCAATCGATATAAATTTAACTAAATATATATTATTTAAAAAAAATCGTTTCTTACTTACAATTTTCCAAATAAAACAAAATATTTATGTGTATATAAAACATATTAAAACCATACCATTTGAACTTATCCTATTATAATATGATAATATATATAATTTAAAACTAATATAACAATTTGTACCGTCACATTTATAAACAAATATGTATATAACCAAATATATACGTAAGTAGCCGATATAGGTAACATACATGTATAGCTCAAAGGTCGAAAGCTAATAGTGTGATATAGTAAAACGCTGTATATATAATATACGAATAACATTTCCCATTAAAACAACGTTTATAAAATCAACTATGTACAGACTATATACACCTATATGAGCAACACATATATGCAAACACTTTGTGTGAAATATATAGTAGCAAAAGTACAGTTAAAAACATATAGTAACATAACTATGTACAGGCTATATAGTAATAATATATATATACTGTTAAAACACTTGTTATCACTTCCAATATAAAATATCTACCAAATTCCTCTGTAATACATTATACTACATATAATATGGTTAAAACTTTTATATACAAGCTTACCTAACTCATATAAACCTTTACAACCTAAATACATGCAGTTTAAATACTTAATAAAATAACATATACCTTAAACAAAACGTAGATGCTAGGCAAGGGAAGAAAAGAGAGGATCGGCTTGAGGCAGAAAGTCTGGCGAGCACTAACTGAAGGGAATGTGTCCGGCATTTGCATGAGTAGACCAGGGAGGCGATGATCTTTGGAAATGGGTTGTCAGAGGGGTTGACGAATGAGAACTCGGCCGAGGATGGGAGAGGAGGTGAGGCTGAGTGAGAACATGCGGCACTAGGCATGGTGGTCTCGGCAGTGGTTGTGATGGCGAGGCAATAGGGTTTGATGGTGTTTACATGAAGTGGACGAGCAGGCTTATTGTATGAAAACTTTAGAAAAAAAAATTAAGCTTTCACTCTTTTTGAAAAACGAGGAGGCGGACGTGAGCCTTGTTGCTGCGGCTAAGGGCTGCTACGGCCATAGCGCGGAGGGAAGGGCTGAGGACGAGATGATGGAGGCGGGCTAAAGGCGGAGGCTGGGTTGTCGATGCGGCTATCGCAGTGGGATGCCGAGGACGAAGCTTGGTCGGCTATGGAGTAATGGGTTCCAAGTTGGGTGAAAGTGAGAGGGAGGTGGCAGCTTAGCGGAGGTTGTACGGTGGAGGGACGTTTGGAGGCTACTGAAGCTAGGTGTCGGAGCAGGCGAGATGGGTGGTCGGAGAGGCAGTGTGAACTGGTGGAGAGTGGATCTGGGTGTATTGAAGGAAGAAGGACGGTGGCTTCAAATTGATAAGCAGGTAAACAAACTTTCATACTATATTATATTTTTCCCAAAAAGAATTCAACAGACAACATAAAGAAAGAAGATTGCGTGGAGCAGTGGGTCTGGAATGCTAAATGTCAGAGATGAGCTGCTTCCCAAAATATGTAACTTCTCTTTACTTATTATATATAGTTTTAGTCATATCTATATCCCTTTTCACAGAGAAGAACAGAAAAAATAGAGGCAGAGAGGAAAAGTAAATGAGAACGTGCAGAATATAAATTGACACCATAGGAAATAGAAAAAGTCAGTGGAAAAACAAACGCTGAATTTTGGGAATATAAAAAGGCTAATGGCCGTTGGGATAATACACAATGGAAATCTAATGGACACAAGAACCCAAAAGGCACAAAACGGGTACCGATAGGGCAAACCGTTTCGCCGATTTTTGTCGCGTGCCGGACACCGAATTGCACAATGAATATACTGCGTGGATCAGCACGAAGAGACGATCAAAATGGTATACGGATATCAGTGGTACGATTTAATTATAAAAATTCGAATTTTCTATTAGCGGAAAATGCAAGAAAAACACTGAAAAATAAGATCGACGGAGCCAAAGATGTCCGAATTGGGAAAAATGACGAACTGATATTTTGCTCAGAAGATGGTTTAGAATTTTTCTATGTAAAAATATTTTGGTTTTGAAAACATTTTAATTTCAACGCTTTTTTAACTGATTAAATTAAAGTGAATTTACGCGCGAAATAAACTTTCGTATTTTCGGACGAAAATTTACTAGTCGCTATGTTTAACTAGACGTATTCCAAATATTAAATTTTTATTTCAAAATTTTATCGTTTAAAATTTCACAAAATTTCAACTAATTACGTTATTAAAATAGTTGAAATTTACGGGTCGTTGCAAATGATAAACCCAAGCGATTTTCATTGAATTGAATTTGGGATTTCGGGTTGAAAAGATATATACCCGAATATGTTTTAAATTGCGGATTGAAATGATAAATATTCGTATCACTTGACCATAGGATAGAAAATTATATACAGGCACCGTTGGTCTATATATAAACGTTTTGAAAATGATTTCTATGGTTTTGAAAAGAAATATATGGTTTTTATAAATATTGATTTTTAAAGATTTATTAAAGTTGATTTAATAAAGTTGATAAATAATATGTTAAGTATTTATTTAATATCTATATTTTTAAATATAGAAATTATAATGATTTGGAATTGATTGAAATTATATTTATTTAAGAATTATACTTAAATAAGTCTGATTTGAAATGTATTGAATTTGAAATTTAAAGAAGTGATTTACAACTTGAAATTTGAAAGGATGACTTAAATGGATATTCCAAACGTATAAATATTTGAATGAGATGTTTTGTTTATTTAAATTGTAAATTGAAATTGAATTTAAATGTTATGGAAATGATTAAGTTAATATTTCAAAACTAAATAATTGTAAAGGGAATCTGATATATAAATTTATCGAATTTAGTTTTGAAATGTCGAATATTTAAAGCTTTGAAATATTTCAAAACTGAAATGGCTTATTTTATGGTTCAGATGTATATATTGAAATTTATAATTTGAAATGTTTTATTTAGAAGCTAAATCGAGTTGAAACGGATGATTTGAGATTTGATTAAAATAAATTAAATTTTTGGAAATTGAGTTAATTTGAAATCGGGTTGTGGAATTTGAGGAAACTAATTTATTTTATAACGAAATTTTAATATCTAAACTGTTTAAAAGGAAAGTGTTATGATTTCCAAAATACTGTGATTTCCAGACTATGATTTCGAAAGCATTATAACTTTGGAAAGTAATATGATTTTGGAAATGGATATTTGTAGTGAAATGATATCGTATTAAATTAGGTTTTGAAATGATAATGATTTTGGTTTAAAGTATAAACTATTTTGAAACGACCACGGTGTTATAATAACGATTGGTTGGCAAAGAGACCGGGATCGGATATGGACATACTCTCTGTCGATACCGAAAACCACTTTGACAACCGTGTACGCGGTGGAGTTTCCAGAATGAAGTAGGATGGTGGCGACGTTCTTAAGGTATGTTACGTGGACCCAACTCCCGTGAGTTGGCAATAAGGTGGCTAAAACAGGAGCGATCTCGGACCAGTGAGGTAGCACCTCTTCTCGGACGCATTTCTTCGATATTATACTCTTACTTGTGATTTGACTAGATGGCCATCCTCCGATTGGGAATGTTGTTCGAGGTGGAACGGTAGTGGCTGCTATGCGTATCCATCAGTCCGTGTGCGTAATTGGTATATCTACCCTGGCATTGCCTAGTTGTGCCGTGTCACCTACCATACCGAGCTTTACTACGATTATGATTTTAAGATCCGACCGCGTTAAGGTTCTCCATCCCCTTAACGCTATTTTCCGATATGATTATACTTTACTTATTTAGACACTATTATAATAGCGAATATTACTACATAGTAAATAGTTTAACGGATCCTTAGGGGATGGTTATCCCAAACATCCTTTAAGTTACTTGTATTTTTGTTGATATTTCACTTGAGTTGGATTTATTAATATAAGAATGTTAATCCTGACTCGAGTGTTTTGTGTTTTGCTTTACGCTCGGGTCAGACTGAGTGATACAGCATTTGAGACTCACCTTTGGAGTTGGAGCTTCGCTTGGAGATCCAGCAATCTATCGATCCTGCTTTCAGTTATTCTGTTGATTCCAGTGATGAATTCAGATCTGGTATTTGATTATTGTATTGAGACATCTATTGTATTCGAGACCTCTGTTGTATCTTGTTTAACTCTGTTATATATATAGTAGCTTCATGAACTACTATCCTTTTGTTTCCGCTGCATTATTGTTATATTACTCTGTGTCTGTGATCTGTAATTATTTTATTTACTGTATATGATGAGTTTTGCCAAATTTTAATTACAACGCGGTATTTTGAACAATTCAACTCTAGCATGAGTGTCTACCTATACACTTATAATGGATGCGAATGGTCCAAAATACTGGGTCGTTACAGTTAAGTTGAAAGTCATTTTTAATAATGATAAGCTAAAAGTAAACTTTTAATAAAAAAGTTGTTTAATATAATCTAAATGGTAGGATAATGCATTTAGAGGATTGATATACGAGAAAATTTAGTTATAATAAAGGAGAATTATTTAAATATGATTTTAACTCACATTCAAAATTTACTATGTCATATAGGTGATGCCAAAAACTATTATTGATTGATTAGATGTTAGTTAAATTGTTTGATTGATTGTTTGGTTGAATTTTCGTTTGGAAAACAGATGTTTAATAGAAATTAATCTTGATATCCCATTTAAACTGTTTAAGTGTCGTTTTAACGATTTCCGCTATACCGTCATTTATTGAGTTTCATGCCCTAAACCCTTGTATGTGTGTTTGAACATGAGCTTGTGTTTTCACAAAAGTAGATGTTTAAAATTCATTAATCATTTTGCTTAATGATATTTAAAATTAATTAATCATTTTAACTAATGATATTTAAAATTAATTAATCTATTTGATTAATAAGATTTGAATTTAATTAAATCATTTTAATTAATGATTTTAAATTTTAATTAATTATTTAAATTAATGATTGTTTTAAATTTAATTAATTGTTTTAATTAATGATATTTGAAATTTATTTAATCATTTTAATTAATGATGTTTATAGTTAATAATAATTTTTAACAAATGATGCTTTGTATCTAATTTACCGTTTTAACTAATGATGTTTGAATCTAATTAATCCAATCAATTAATGATTATTTGAACTTAATTAATGGCATTTAAAATTTATTAATCATTTTAATTAATGATGTTTGAGATTAAATATTCATTTTAATTAATGATTATTTGAATTTACTAAATCGTTTGATAAATGATATCTTAAGTTAGTTAATTGATTTAATAAATGAGTTTAAAGTAAATTAACTAATTTGATGAAAGTTTTTTGGAAGTAATTAACTATTTTATTAAAGATAATTAATTAGTTTATTAAAGGAAATTGTAAATTTGATTAATTATTTTTTGGGATAGTAATATTGTTTTAGATTTATAAAAGAGTATTATAAATCATCCCCTAGGACGATTAGCATTGTTTTAAAAATTTATAAATATATTTAAATTGGTTTATTATCCTTTGAGATAATAAATATTGTTTTAAATTAATAAATGATGGTTTTTAAATGAGAACTTTTGAATAGAACTTTTTATAAATAATGCTTTTGTAAATTGTTTTGGGATTTTAGTAAACGATGTTTAAAATGGCATTTGTTTTTTACTCTTATTTCAATACACTTAGTATTATAAATTTGTCTTTTAAAATAACATTTTAAAGAGTTTTTGGAAAATTTAAATCCCGGAATTGTTTGAAATGATTTCAAAATATTTTGAGAAAAGTATTAACGATATTATTTGGAAATACTTTAAGGTATAAATATTTTGGAAAAGAGATTTTAAGTAAAATGCTTTTCCTTTGAATAATTCGGAGGAAAACATTTTGGTTACTTTTATGGTAATCTGAATAATCTTCTAAGTGACGATTGGATGTGGCTTAGTCGAAAGTTGTGGAGTACTTAGTAAATTATTCTCTTTATCATTGTGCGATCGAAATGAGTTAAAATCCGAACGAACCCAAAGTGAGTTTTAGTTAACAAATTGTTTGAAGTTATTTCATAAAAGAAATATATGTAGTATGCTTTCAAAGATGAGTTTTGAAATTTATAACTAGGTATTTTATCTTTAAGTTCTCTTAGTAGGGAATTGATTTCAGAATAAAAAGTAATTCTAATAAGAGATTGTGTTTATAAATGAATTTTTACCCTTAGATAAGATAAGGGATAATTTAACACTAATTTAAATCGGTTAGATTGGATAGAAAGGTTTGATAACATTGTTTTATCAAAACCATAGATTTTATTTGAACATTTAAGGAGTGTAAACTAATTGATGTTATTGGGCCAGTCCAAAAACATCATCCATTATCACACCTTAAGGTAGAAAGGTTTTAATAGATATCATTTTATTAAGACCATAGCTTTTGTATAAAACATATAAATTGTAAGACTATTTATTCTTTTGGGTCAACCCATAAACATCGTCCATTTTAACATTCTAAGTTAAAGAGGTCGAGAGGTTGACTCGGTTTTAAAAGACCCAAATTTTGATTAGATCTTCACCTAAATTATGAAAAGTAAAATAAAATTTGTATTTGTATGTACTCTTAGGATATAAAAGAGTATTATACAACTAATAAAGTGGAACAAGTTATTATTTGATGTTTTATAAAGGAATGACTTTATAAAATATTTTTAAACTTAGGTGAAAATTTATGAAATAGTTCATAAATGATTTTGGTATTGAATAAAAATACTAAAGAAAATTTAAATGATTTAGAAATATTGGTATAGTTAAGAAACCAATAATTTTAGAGAGCGACTTTCAATTTTGTATGAAGGGGCATAGGTAATCCTCTAAGCAATAACCAAAGGGTGATGAGCAAAATGGTACACTTAGGAAATTATTTATATTCTTCGGCAATCAAGAATGTTTTGAACCTAAGCTAAGATTTGTTTGTTAATCATTTTACATTTTAAAATAATGTTAAGTGTTAGATTTTTCTTATGGAATTTGATTGATTGAGTGTGTCATCTTATATACCATAGTTTATAAAGTTCAAATTTATAAACCAAGGTTTATGAATTGTTATTATTAGAACCTAAATCCTAGTGATTTTGAAAAGTGATTTTTGAAAAAACTTGAGAAATAAATAGATTGTTTACTCTAGTTGCTGTTTTAGGAGGAACCGGAATACCACTGGTAGCTCCATATTGTTTTAATTCTAGAGTTTTACATGCTTTATTAGGAGGACACCCTCCTTAACATTTTTATTTTGGTTTTTGATTTACTTCTCTTTTTGAGGAATTCAAAAATAAATTTTGAAAATATTTTTGAACATAAAATTCAGGCATTTAGTTCTAAATTTTTGGAAGTATTTTGAAAAATATTGAATGCATAGAATTTATTAAGAATATTCTCTTTATTTTGTTGCATATATTTGTTATATTACTTTTGGCTGCATCATCTTACTTGATTACATATGGTTTTTATAGTGTTTATGTTGCATATGTTTATGATAGGAAAATATAACTAATCAGATTTACTGAAAACCAAGTAAGTAAATTGATTTTCTTAGGTTGGTTATTACTTCTTCTACTCCGCAATAATTTCGGGGACAAAATTCTTTTTAGGTGGGGGGGGGGGGAACGACCCATAAATTTATCACTTTACATTTGAACATTTAAGTCATTTTACATAATGGATTTTAATAGCTAAGTAAACATCTTTTAAATAATATTTAATGATGTTAAAATCATTTTCAAATTTTATTTACCAATATAGTTAGTTTAAATAAAAATAGAAAATGTGACCGAAAAACATTTTCTGAAATTACGGCTTTTCGGCATCATAAATTCATCGAAAATGTCGTGCGCATTTGTATCAACATGCATGCATTTATATATGTTAGGATTAGTAATAACAAAGCACACTTAAATATTAACATATATATATATATATATATATATATTAATACTTAAGCATGGATGTGACATATTATGTTATAAAAGGCACATATATTTAATGATGTTAAAATCATTTCCATACCCTAAGTATATACACATAGAAGGAGTAGCATGATTTAAGGAGGTTGGAGTGAAGGGGTAACATGTGCTAGGGGTGGGAGAGGCATGGTGTAGCATGCATGTGATTGTATTATTTTATGCTAAGGGTATTTTGGTAAATTCTAGTTTTCTATGCTTATAAATACCACTAACTCTTCATAATTTCCACTTTACATATCCTCCTTTTTGATTTCCTACTTCTCTCTTCATTTTCATCATTTACATTTGCATGGCTTCCATATTGAAGTTCATTGCATAAGACGCTTGTTCTTTCACTTCCATCCACTTTAAACTAGCTTATTCCTTCTCTACTTCAATCTACATTCATACAAGACCCATAACTCCTCATTTTGAGCCAAAGTCGAACCATAACAGCCCATGGCCAAACCCAAATAGTCCACATCTGGCCCAATATTTTGAGCTTTGGTGATTAGGAAGTGTAGTTCGAGTGTTGGCAAGATCGTGTAGCGATTCGACTTTGTTTGGTTACATTTTTGTGAGTAAAACTCCACTGTCAAAACAAAAGTTTGTAAACTATATTCATGTTCGTATTAGTGGATATTTAATGCTTGTTGTATGTATTGGTAATGTATTGGTTGTTGGTTTGGTTCATGTTGCAAAAAGTTATCGTTTTGGAAAGTTTGTAAGCAAGTAGTTAGCGACATGTTTGGTTGGTAGTTAAAGTTAACTAATTAGTAAGTAAATGCTCATTACATGTTGCATCATTGTTATTCACCATGTATATATGCTCATATCGTTATGTGATGTTTTGTTGTATTGCAAATGACATAAACTTGTTTTTCGAACTACCCATATAGCGATAGTCGCTATATCGGCACTTTCGGAAAATCACATTTTATTGAAACCATTTGGTTTCATTATCCTGCTTGGAATTATTTTGCAAGTTAAGCAAGTTTTTGATTATTGATGTTTTCAAAAGTAACTAATCATTTTAATAATGATAATTTAATTAATTAATTAATTAATAAGGATTAAGGTTAACTAATTACTTAGTTAATGATGTGTTCCAAATTTAACCAATTACTTGGTTAATGGTGTTTTAAATTAATTAATCATTTTATTTAATAATGTTTAAGGCTAATTAATTAGTCAATAATGATGGATTAAAGTTAATTATTCATTTAACTAATGATGTTTCTAAGATTAATTAATCCTTTTTAATTAATGACTTTAAAAGTTAATAATTCTGTTTAACCTTAATTAATCTTTCCTTAAATAAAGTTTAAATTAATTAATCACTTTAAATAATGATATTATTTATTTATTAATTAATTAAATTTAAATATTATTAATTAATTTAATTAATGATATTTTAAAGTGATTTACCATTTTCAATTAAAGGCATTTGAAGTTAATTTATCAACTTAATTAATGAAGTTCCAAAATGAATTTTCCAAACTAACAAGGATGTTTTGACTTTGTTATTCATTTTAAATAATGATAATTACTTATTTATTCATTTAATTAATTATAATTAATTATAATTAATTAATTAAATTAATGGTGTTTAAAGGTGATTAACTTCTTTGAAATTAAAGGCTATTGAATTAATGAAGTTTTAAAGTTGATTAATAAGTATAATAAGGAGATTTTAAGTTATTGAATCCTTTTTATAATGATGTTTAAAGTTAGTAAACTCTTTTAACAAAGTGTTTTAAAGCTAATACTTGTAATGTGAATCCAAGCACGAATTCGGTTTTTAAAAGAAAAAGTTTGATTCGTTTATGGAAATGAATTAATTTCCTTAAAGTGATATCACTTATATGGAAATGATTTATTTGTATGCTTGACACTAAACGTCAAAGAAGTAAACTTGTCGCTATTTCGAAAGTTAAGAATAATCGTGAGACATTACTTTGTGGTAACACTACCTTGACTTGTCCGGTATTATTGTTAACCGGGGATTAGTACAAGTTTGAATTCGATGAGTATTGATAAGTATACAAGACTTAATTTCCATATACAATCATTTTATATCCTCGATAGTTGATTTCTCAGCTATCGGTTACTTCAGCTTCTTTATTATTGTCATTCTAAGACGACGTGTTGCTCCATTGAGCTTTTATATCCTTTGTCGAAAATGACTAAAACCAAAGAGAAAGAGGGTGTCAAGCTATGTGGGGTTGCTCCCATTAGGATACTTTCACATCTCATCTAGACTTGGATTCGGTAGCGCTTTTAGAAGTGAAATATTCGGATTCTCGGTAAGGTTTGGCGGATCTGCCTTGGAGGTTTCCAAGAAGCGTCGCAGAGTAAATGAGCTTCTTAGAAGTCTATTACTAGAGGTATACTTCAAGGGGGTGCACCCTCCTAGTCATTTGTTGGAGATTTTCCTTTCCTTATTTGATTCGAACCTTCGAATTATTTTTCTGTAATTGCAACAGGAAGAGTCAACCACTCTTCATGATTTTTAATTATAGGTTTTGTCCATTCTATCAAGTTTGGACTGTTATCTTGTTTTATTCATTATGTCCAGTTTGGATTTTTTTCAGACTATTTCCGTTCTTTCAAGTCTAGATCTTTATACTATTTTTTCCAATCATCAATATTTGGATTTGTTTCCTTTTATTCTTTTCCATTCTTATGTTTGATTGTTGTTTATGTGGGAGAAAACCCGTTCCGGGTTAGCGGCGTGGTTCCACATATTATTGTTAAATACATTCCCTTTTGTTTTTGAGTTTTACTCATACCAGACATATTGTCTGACTCGAGTTGTTTATTTTCCCTAAACTCTCGAGTACACAATTATATTTGAGTATTCCGAGAGTAACAGGTTTTTCTTAGAGCTCTTTAAAGACGATGGATGAACAGGCGGCTCCTTAGTTATCTAATTTTTATTTCCGTCGTATGATTATGTATGTGTGTTTTGTATCTAAAATTGAAAGTCAATGTATAGCTGCAAATCTGATGTAGTACTTTTATTTAACTCTGATAGCTCCATGTAAGAAGTAACCTTTTGTACTATATCATTTTGTATTATACGTAATCATTCCGTTGTGAGGTTTTTCTATTCTGTCTTGTTCTGTTCTTTATTTTACCTCATGACAACTTGTCTTTCGAACGCTTGGGTAACGGCACATAAATATCATGAATGTATTAAGCGTCGTTCCTAAGGGTAAGAAAGGTGGATCGTCACAAGGAATGGTTTTCTTTATAAGAGATGTCATATCTCTATTTAATTTCTTAGAAATTGGAATTAAGCACATAACTAATTCAAGGAAAAAAATGTTTTTTTGGTATGACTCTTAGTTACCGTCGATAGCTTTGAAATGCGAATTTCTCGGTCTCTTCCTATTTCTAGCAACAAAGATGATCTTATCATTGACTTGTATGGATCTAGCGACACTTCCAATTAAAACTTATTATAACAACTTAATAGGAATGTCATTAAGAAAATACCTAACTCTTGCATCAAAAATTGAAAAATATTAATATTAATGAACAAACTGACACATTGGAATGGTGCTGGAGCAAGCATAATACAAACACGTATAGATCCATGTATAATTTTCTTAACTACTTTGAAATTAATGTAAATTTGTCTAAATTTATTTGGAAGTCACATACCCCCGAAAGCCAAAATACAAACTGAGTTGTTAAAATCCAAAATCGCAGACATTAATATTGATAATAAGAGCTACTTTTTTATGCTTTCTTGGAAAGTGACGAAGCATATCTTTTATGAATGCCGTTATACATAATTTATTAATAGTACAATTGTTAATCTTTTTAGACTTCCAATCACACACAACATTCATCCCCCGTATGATTATTAGACAAACTGCATATTAAACTATCAACCTTTAAATAGGAGATTTATGGATACAATTTACATTATTACTAGCAGGGGCTTATGGATAGAAAAAAATTAATGTATCTTTAATAATAAACATAGGAACACTGTTTTACTTATACTTTTAAATGCTTGGCATATTTATCTTGGGATAGGATCAACCGGTGCTACCTCTGAGTGGAAATCACTTCGCAACCGGATCATATACTCCTTCCAGTCTAGCATGAGTATGTTTACCCAAGTTTGGGAAGCTGATCCAGTGCTCCTCTTGCTAGAGAATGCCAATATTTAGCACTCACATTCTCTTCTATGTGCCTGTTGTCTAAGTGTTGTAGTCAGTCTGAACTTTTCAGTTCACTTGCATATTACATATAAAGCTCAAGTAAAGTCAGGATTTTGAAGTTGTTTCTGGAAGGTTAGCTATGATAGTGTTTGCTGCTGCAACAAGTGTAGAATTCATGATAGGAAACTCCATACTCAAGAAACTAAAACTACAACAAGTTATAGAAGCAATAGGAGTTTGTGTAGCTGTAGTTGCATTTGCAGCTGACTTCGCATATTTTTCTTGTGCAATAGGCGATATTGGTGTAGTCGGTCAATTTTTTTCACCAATGCATCTTCTGTATGTGGTCTAGCCCACTTTGCCGCTACCTATCTCTTACTAGTTAGAATTAGTGACTTCCTGCATATGTTATAGCTCAGTTGCTGATGTTGCTACCTTTGTCTGCTCAGCCACTTCTATCATGCAGTCACTTCTTTTAGCACTTCAGACCTGGTCACAAATTTATTCAGTATGTAGCTACAATCCATAAATGGTCATACTGGTTTTAGTTTTGGCACACTTTAGTTTGTCTTAGTGTGTTTTCTATCTCTCTGTATATGTTATGGCTCAGTTTCTCTCCAACATGCTACTGCGTAAGTATGCAGCTATGCACTGCTTTCCCTTTTACTCTTACAGTCACAATGTAGCAACGTCACAGTATCATTTCAGCCTTCATCGATGACTTCTTATTATTATTTCAGCCACTCAACATTGTAAGCTCATTACTTTGGCATTCTCAATCTGTTGCTTCCACATTCCTGTAACAGCTACTATTTTTCCCTTATATTAAGCATTTAAACCATGTAAACATAACACTTATCTTATGTTTTGTACCATTTAGATTAAACATCTTGATGATGATCCTTTATTCTACTCTCATAAACATTTTATTATGTAACATCACCCATCAGACGTGCTGATGGATTTTGGTTTTCTAAATTTTAATTAAATAATGAGTGCTTTCCTCTCATTGAAGACCACTCTTTCATCAAAAAAAGTGTTTTCGGATTTCAATAAGTAAAAAATCATTTTTTTTATTTGTTTAAAAGTCAAACAACATTTGAAATTCAAAATTTTGAAGATTTCAAACACATTAAAATAGGATCGGGTTTAAATATAAAAAATTATTTTACATGTGGTTGAATTTTAAAAATACACACACACACATACATATATATATTAATAGATATTTACTTTAAAAAATGAATTCTTTAAAAAAATATAATTTCATAATTTTAAACATTTGTTTTTAAGTCCAAACATTAATTACAATATAATTAAATAAATATTTTTCCCATGTAAATTAAATTTATTGCATATAATAATAATTTATACTTTAAATAGTATTATTATAGTCAAAGACCGCTAACTTAACTGGTTGGTGATATCGCGTTTTAGACGTAGGTTCTACTAGTCATGGATTCGAATCCGTGAGACATCAAAATGCGTGCTCTGCTTGAATAGAGTACCACTCTTGTTATCAAAATATTAATATATATATATATCCAATCATAATAATTAAAAACATACAATGGCCGAAATAACAATTTATTTTAGTGTAATTATAAATTAAATTTCTGATTTATGTCCTTGTCCATTTGACATTATTTTGACATATGTTTATAACTTAACATTTACTAATCGTAGGACACAATGGTTAATTGTGGCATATACCCATAGGTTAGTTTGTGAGAGAGTTAAGGGTATTCTTTAGGGGCATTTTTGTAATTTGTAACATATATCTAACTTTATAACCAATCTTGTTCGTAATAAAGGTATTTAATTTCTATAATATATACTTTGTTATATACTGAAATAATTAATTAAAGAAATTAATTTAAAGTATATTATAATAAAAAAATCCTTAAATGATATGTTATTTGATATTAGTTATAAGGAATTGTAATCATGACAAAATAATCACAATACAAAGTAACATATTATTTTAAAATATTCTTGGACAAGATGTTTCGAGAAAGGATGTCGATACATCCGTTGTGACTAGAGTATGCACCGCTCATCAGATGTTGGGCAGTGTATTACTTATGGCTGGTGAGGACCAAGTGGTTACGTACTAATAGTTATTGGATAAATATGGAATGACTTATGTGAGAGTTTCTAGTTGGTTAATATTTTTTTTTTTAAATATTCATGTTTATGGTTACACTCTCCAAACGTTAGACGGTGCATTACTCATTGATGTTGGGGGCCCCAAGTGGTTATGTACTGATAATTATTAGGTAACCAAGAAATGACTCGTTCAAGAGATTCCTCATGGTTAATAACAACTAGGTAAAACCAAAAATCTCGAGTGATGATATTACACGATTTTCTCGACTTGAGAATACTATTAAACTTCAATGTGGATACTTCACTTTGATTATAGTTATATCATAGAGGCGATCATCGAGTGATTATATTTGGGTTTGAGTTAAAGTATTGGAAGTGCAACACTAATCAATAGAGAATTTGTCTCTTTAAGGTTAGTATCACGATCAACTGTAGTCAACTCAAAGTCAATATCTCCGATCAGAGTAGGTCAGTTAATAGTAAATGTTACTATTGAACCAAGGATTTTGTTTATGGACTAACCTAGTTGAATGTGGATGATATTAGAATTTTGACCAAAATCAAATTCCATAAGTCCTACTGTGATATAGTATTGATGAAGAGAATTAGTGTAAATAATCGTTACTAAAAGGTAGCGCTTAAATTGTAAAATTGGATTTTACTAATGAGATTTGTAAGCAATGAATTAAGTCAAACTGTCACAACACTAGCTAAGATGACGTGTGAACATTGGTTTTTGAAATATTTGAATATTAATCACTGACAAAATTCACATATGTAAGTCGCAAAACCTAATCTATTTAGTCTTCGAAACACCACTTGATTTAATTGATTTATATAGTTATAAGTTAATTAAATTAATTGATATTTGTGAAATATTAATTTTTATTGTTTTTATTATATGAGGTTGTTTAGTGAAATGGAGTTTCCTCTAGAATTGTTGAGGGTGGTGTTAGTAATTTATTGAATGCGTATATAAAAGTTATATATGTGTGTATCGATATATGATATCTATAAGAATTTAAATTGGATTTAAATTGAATAATTTACTAATGGGTTTGGAAGGGAATTTGGTCCACTATGGACCCAGTCATGGCCAGCCAAGAAAGGGAAGGAAAGGAGGGGCTTTGGATTTTGAAATGGTAAGAGAAAGAAATGCAAATATTTTCTCTAGCCTACATTAAAAATTCAAACCTTGGCCTCCTTTTCATTTTCTACTTTTGCTTCCCTCTTCTTCTAGTCTTGGCCGCAAGTATCCTTCTTCATATCCCCACCTTTTCAACTACATTTACATCCATTCAATCAAATAAATTTAGATCCGATTGTGGCACGTCATTTGCTTGCAGTAGTGGGTGCATATCCGAGAGATCAAATTAGCTTGACTAGATCGTTGTGTGTATCTACGATATCATTTCATAAGGTAATTTTTATTTAAAATTATATAACAATCATTTTATATTGTGTTAATCACCTTTCATTACATGTTAATGCCTATCACTTTTATATCAGATATTTGATATTGAATCTATGTGTATCAACGTAGTATTATAATATGCAATTAATTAAAATAATACAGTAAATGTGTATGTTATGTTCCAGGCAGAAATTAAAAAAATGATTTAAATTAATTTTAAATATATAATATTGCTTATTTAATTTTAAATTTTTTTAGTAATTAAATGCATGGTTTGTAAATTAAATCAAGTTAAAATATAATGTAAATATTTTACTATTAAAAATGCTTTCGAAAATAAAAATGAAAATATAACCGAATTAGTTTTTAATATAAAATTATTATATATATTATATATAAATAAATACATATGTTTAGTCCTGTATTTTATAAATAATAAAAAATTTACTTTCGGTTTAAGAAATATTATTTTTCCGAAACATATATACATATATATGTAAATATTTAAATATCTACTTGCATATATGTGTGTGTATTGTTTCATAAATATAAATATTTTAGAGAAATTTATTTTCGGCTATGTTTAAGTTATATTTATAAATATTATTTAAAAATATTACTAAGTAAAACTATGATATTTTGAAATTTTGAATTTAAATTTCAGATCTAGTTTTGAATTTGATTTTTGTTTATTAAATCAAATTAGAAATTTAAAATTAAACAATTAGTCAAATTTTTTATTATATTAAAAATCTATGTATAAGTAAAAAAAATTAAATTTTCAATATATATAAATATATATTATGAAATATCTTATTGAGGTAATTGACATGTATGTAAGAGCGAAGTATATATATTGTAGATATAAATCCCAATATCTAGTATGCATAAACTTGACCATGTACACCCTAGGCTATGTTGCACATGCAGATCATCATACACATATGAGTATATAATGATATACTCATAAACAGTATAAAATCATTTTTAACTAAAGTCATTACTTAAACAAATCAGAAAATTAAATAAAATTTGATTTTATTCAAATAATCTATATTAGATCTTGCAAACCTATTGGACTTCATATGCCTATTATGATCCAACATAGGAAAAAAAAATTAGAATCTACCTATTCATCTGTCGCAGACCGGCTCGGTTTCAACAATAGTATCAAAGCTCAGATATGCAATCTAATTAGCAACTTTAGGGTTAACTAATAAAGCCTACTTATCTGATGGGTGTCTATAATGCTAGTGTTTAGGAATGTGGTTGAATGATCAACCCATCTTTTCCGACTGGCCTGGCTCAATGGGTGAAGTAAGTCCAAAAGTTTAGCCAAATTGTAAAGGCCGAAATTGATTTGGGCATTAGGCTAAATTTCAAATCCAATTTGAAATTTTAAAATATATTTTGAATTTAAAAGTTAAACTTAAAATATAAAATATTTTTCAAAATGGTTTTTAAATTAAAAAATAGTTTTTAAAATTATTTAATAATAATGGATTAAATAAATAAATAATTAATTGGATTAATTATTTAAATCATTAATTAAAGGTTAATTAATTAAAATAAAATACATGTTGATATATGTATGTATATAACTATAAATGTTGTAGTTCATTATAAATATTTATCTTAAATTCTTAAAGGTAAATTAAAATAATATTTTGAATTTATAAAAAAATTAACTAAAATTGTTTTAATTAAATAAAATATTTATTTGATAAATAAATTAATTAAATGTTAATTAATAAAAATATATACATATATAATGATATATGTATATAAAGTTATAAATGTTATAGATAATATTCATCTTTAATTGTTTAGGATGGATAAAATAAAATTTTGAATTTTACAATTGTTTAATAAAATTGTTAATTAAATTAGTAAATAAAAATTAGGGTACTTTTGGCACAGGTCCTTGATAGGTTTCAAAATTCACAAAAACCCCAATGGAAAAAAGTATGTAAATTAGGTCCTTATTTTTTGAAAATCATCAAAAAACATATAAAAAACAAAAAAAAAACTTTCAAATTTTAAAACTTATTTCAATTAATATTTATCTTCGTATTCATGTCAAAAAAATAAAAAAAAAGGATGAAAAGGGGAAAAAATGACACACAGTATGTTTCAGGAATACTTGCAGACATGTATGCAATTTTAGAGAATAATTGCAGACATGTCTGCACGTATTATGGATAACATGCCCTTGCAACTAAAAATTGCAGATATGTCTGCAATTTTAAGGAATAAGTGCAGATATTTACGTAATACCCTGATTGTTAAATCAAGGTGTTGTTATTCAGTGAATAATTGCATACATGTCTGCAAATATATGGAATCATTGCCGACATGTCTGCAATTATACAGATTTTTATTCAACGCAGTTGTTATCCCAACTTTTAGCAAAGCTGAGATATCCAAAATTGACTGAAAATCAATAATAACTAGCCATGAATGTCAACTATGCATTGCAGGATAACCATGGATATCGATAAATTTTGTCCGGGTCCGGATCGAGCTGCAATTGACAAGATATGACAAGCAAAGCCATGAAAGCCAGTGCTCCAAGTTTCAGGTAAATCGGAGTTCGTATGAACGAGATATGATCGATACAAGTTACATAAAACATGCTGTTCGTATCCATCAGAGACAACCTATTCGAATCGATCAAATTCGTATCCATCGGGCCTTGCATAGTTTGAATCCATCGGGTTCGTATCCATCATAATGACCCTACGTTCGTATCCATTAACATCGCATCGATCCATCTCGTATCCACTAAGCGACCTCATTTCGTCTCGATCGCCTACCATCTACCTCGTATCCATCGGCTGGAAAGCCTGTTGTCTCTAGTTCGTATCCATCAGGTGGCCATACCTGAATAATTGTTTGTATCCTTCGAGCTAAGGCTGATACTGCTTGTTCGTATCCATCTACACTGGTCGATACGAACAAGGATCGGATTGATGGATGCGAACGAGGCTGCCTCTATCGATATGAATTAGAGCATCCCCACCAAGTCAATATATACAACGGTCATCGAGGCAAACGAGGCAAAGTTTGTGGAAACGAATCGGTCAAAACGCCACTAAAATGGGATCGATCCAGGAAACTCGGCACCTGAAGTGAATCAACCCAGAAATTATGCGCCACGCCACCACAAGTGCGCGTGCCCCTATCGAGTCGAACAGAATGGGCTCGAACCTATGGATACGAACGCGACAACCCTCACGAGAATGAAATTCATACCGATCATATCTCCCAAACCGCTGATCCAAATGCAACGAAATTTTCACAGTAGCTTGCATACAAGGTAAAGACCAATCCTGCCGAGTTTCAGCTCGATTGGGTCATTTCTTGATGGATATGAAATTGCTTCGTATCGATCGCAGATCGAGTTGAAACTTGGTGGGGTCGGTCGCGTGGGCCCCCTCACGTGCCAGAAGAAGTCTCCCGAAGTTTGGGCGCGATCTCAGCTTCCTACGCCTATAAATAGCCCCCTGAAGCCTGCAGAAAGGAGGATCTTTTGGCCATTCGACGTCCAGACTCTGCCGGATTCAATTCTACTTCTTTCCATTACTGTTATACTCGAATTCACTCATTGTATCTACTGTAATCATTTGTAATCAGCAGAGAACATCAATAAAAGATAAAAATCATTGAAGTGGACGTAGGCCAGAGATAGCCGAACCACTATAAATTTCCTGTTCTTGTGATTTATTTCTGGATTGTTGTTTATTGCTAGCTTAGATCTGAGATTTGTGTTTGAATATTGCTGATTTGTGTTCATACACTGCTGCTTTCGCAATACTTGGGGTTTGTGACCATTTTTGGCGCAAACACTTTGGTGCTTTCACTAAGAAGAACTAGCACCCGCTACACCAGATTCAAAGTTCAGATTTAAAAGCTTGAAGGGATCAGATTTGGGAGACAATGACTCGACAGACGAGACAAAGAGCTGAGAGAAGCAGACAAGGAGGAAGTCAAGAGGCATCCTCTAGTGCTGGAGAAGAACCAGCTTCGATCTACATCACCAGAGACGAAATGGAGACCCTGACCAATCTGATGCACGAAAGAATAATGAAGAGCCAACAAGAGATGCTGCAGAATTTCTTTGAACAGATGAGAGCTGTAGGGGTGCAGAGCCTAGGACCACCTACAACGCCTATGAATGTGGAACAAGGAGCTAGGATTGCGGAACCCAATGAAGGTCAGAATGCAGATCCAGAAGACAATCAACAAGGACTTGGGGGCAGACCCTCAGGATCTGATGCTGGAAGGCCGACAGATGGAGCTCAACAAGCTGGAGCCAACACCAACGCTAACGGGCCACACGAAGAGTACATACCATAATACCCTTCAAGACCAAGAGGGCAACCCCAGGATGGAGATGAAAAGATGGCTGGATTAGTGCGACGACTCATGAGAGGAGTATTGTCTAGCGGGGGATTGGAGGAAGTCAGTCGGAGTCCGTTCACTACGAATATCAGGAATGCAAGGAACCCTCCAAAGTTCAAACTACCAACGCTGAATCCGTATGACGGGAAGTCGGATCCGACCATGCACATTACCAGATACATTAGACACATGGAAGTACTGGGAGCATCCGAGGAAGTGATGGCACGATGTTTCCCTTTATTTTTGTCAGACTTGGCTGCACTTTGGTTCAGGCAATTAAAGACCGGATCAATCAGGACATGGAGCGAGCTTGTAGATTGCTTCATGGAACAATTTAGGGTCCATGTAACAAGACCCAAGAGTGTGATGACTTTAGCTTCGATAAAGCAAAGGACCGGAGAGTCCATAAAAGTTTTTCTGCTGCGATTCAATGCAACGGTGGCTTCTGTAGATCGCCCGGATCCATCGATGATTTTGATGGCGGCGGTGGCAGGAGTTGGAGAAGGCACCGAATTCAAAGATTCATTGACAAGATATCCACCACAAGATCTTGGGGAGTTTTACCATGAAGCTGAGAAATTCATTCGATTAGAAGAATCACGAGCCGAGAGGCAGGAAGTAAATGCTGCACAAGGCGAAGGAACCGCCAGGGAACAGTCCAGGGCAGACAAAGGAAAGAGAAAGCAGGATGACGCACATGATGGTCCTGATAAACGGAAGAAATTCAGAGAGCCTAGATTCAGGCAATACACATATTTGATGAAAAGCCTAGAAAGGATTTACACTGAAACTCGGGGGCAACTCCCCTATCGAAAACCACCCAGGAGAGATCCCACGGAGCAGGAACGCAGGACTGGAAAATATTGCCTATTCCATGAGCTGGATGGGCACACTACCGATGAATGCCGCCACCTAAGGGATGAGGTGGAAGAACATGCCAGGAGTGATAGATTGCCACAATATGTCAGAGAACGGGCGGCGGTGGTAAGGTCCGAACAACTACCGCCTCCGCCTAACGGGAATGATCCTAGATCGGGATCGCGACTCGTCATCAACTGATTGTGATGGCAAGGGCCAAGTTCAAGATTTGGACTCTGGTCGATTAGTTTTCTTAGATTCGATTTCCAAAATAAAACGGCTATCCCACTTACTCATGTACGGGAACCGGAGAGATCCCTAGGCATGCTCTAAGATGGAAATAGACCGCTCCGCCCGGAGAGGCATTGTCTTGTTTTTCCTGGTGTTTGAGATTGAACATCTAGGATTTGAATTTAATAAAGAAACATTTATTGAAACAAACCTTTGACCGGAGAGTTAAAGGATAAAAATTAAATATCAATATAAAGATGATCGCTTTATGATCCTACCCGGAGAGGCGGGGTCCGGAGTGCAAGAAGTGAGTTGCTTCACCGGAGAGCGACAGGATCGACTCACTTAAGCATCGTTTCCTATTCACCGGAAAGTGATTGGATCGGGATTCGATAAGAGCCCGGAGAGGCTATGATCGGCCCATGATTTAGGCCATGACATCTCTTAATGTTCAGATACACCGAACCAGAGTGTAAGAAGTGGGTCGCTTCGCTGGAGAGCGATAGGATTGACCCACTTAACGTTGTTTCCCCTTCACCGGAGAGTGATAGGATGGGATCCAGTAGGAGCCTGGAGAGGCTACGATCGGTCCAGAACGACCAAGACATCGCTTCACGCCCTAACTTGGGCCAGAGTGCAAGGGGTAAAAAGCAGCGCTGGAGTGCAATAGGATCTTTCTATTCGACCGCTAAGTCTGGAATGGGCTTCGCAAGGGTCCGGAGCGATCATCAACCGTCCGGAGAGACTGTAGAATTTCATTCTTAACTTCCACTGGAAGAAATTGATAATGTTTCGGTTTCGAACGGCCATGGACTTGATTATAAATGCTATAAGCTCTGAATAAAACTTGAACTCAATGCATTCGATTTGAGACCGATCAAAACACACCTTTTACCAAAAGGCATGTTTTGGGGGGCAAAGTGTTATTCCAACTTTTAGCAAAGCTAAGATACCCAAAACTGACTGAAAATCAATAATAACTAGCCATGAATGTCAACTATGCGTTGCAGGATAACCATGGATATCGATAAATTTTGTTCGGGTCCGGATCGAGCTGCAATTGACAAGATATGACAAGCAAAGCCATGAAAGCCAGTGCTCCAAGTTTCAGGTAAATCGGAGTTCGTATGAATGAGATATGATCGATACAAGTTACATAAAACATGCTGTTCGTATCCATCAGAGACAACCTATTCAAATCGATCAGATTCGTATCCATCGGGCCTTGCATAGTTCGAATCCATCGGGTTCGTATCCATCATAATGACCCTACGTTCGTTTCCATTAACATCGCATCGATCCATCTCGTATCCACCAAGCGACCTCATTTCGTCTCGATCACCTACCATCTACCTCGTATCCATCGGCTGGAAAGCCTGTTGTCTCTAATTCGTATCCATCAGGTGGCCATACCTGAATAATTGTTCGTATCCTTCAAGCTAAGGCTGATACTGCTTGTTCGTATCCATCTACACTGGTCGATACGAACAAGGATCGGATTGATGGATGCGAACGAGGCTGCCTCTATCGATATGAATTAGAGCATCCCCACCAAGTCAATATATACAACGGTCATCGAGGCAAACGAGGCGAAGTTTGTGGAAACGAATCGGTCAAAACGCCACTAAAATGGGATCGATCTTGGAAACTCGGCACCCGAAGTGAATCAACCCAGAAATTACGTGCCACGCCACCACAAGTGCGCGTGCCCCTATCGAGTCCAACAGAATGGGCTCGAACCTATGGATACGAACGCGACAACCCTCACGAGAATGAAATTCATACCGATCATATCTCCCAAACCGCTGATCCAAATGCAATGAAATTTTCACAGTAGCTTGCATACAAGGTAAAGACCAATCCTGTCGAGTTTCAGCTCGATTGGGTCATTTCTTGATGGATACAAAATTGCTTCGTATCGATCGCAGATCGAGTCGAAACTTGGTGGGGTCGGTTGCGTGGGCCCCCTCACATGCCAGAAGAAGTCTCCCGAAGTTTGGGCGCGATCTCAGCTTCCTACGCCTATAAATAGCCCCCTGAAGCCTGTAGAAAGGAGGATCTTTTGGCCATTCGACGTCCAGATTCTGCCGGATTCAATTCTACTTCTTTCCATTACTGTTATACTCGAATTCACTCATTGTATCTATTGTAATCATCTGTAATCAGCAGAGAACATCAATAAATGATAAAAATCATTGAAGTGGACGTAGGCCGGAGATAGCCGAACCACTATAAATTTCCTGTTCTTGTGATTTATTTCTGGATTGTTGTTTATTGTTAGCTTAGATCTGAGATTTGTGTTTGAATATTGCTGATTTGTGTTCATACACTGGTGCTTTCGCAATACTTGGGGTTTGTGACCATTTTTGGCGCAAACAGCAGTTATTCAGTAAAATAAGTGCGTACATATCTGCAATTATATGGAATAATTGCATACAAATCTGCAATTATTCAGATGTTTATCGAATGCAATTATTCAGTGAATAATTGCAAACATATCTGCAATTATATGGAATAATTGCAGATATGTCTGCAATTTCTTTTTTTTTCTTTCAGAAACCTAGTTATAATATTTACATTTTTTTGAAATTTTTTTTAAGCACTGGCGCAAAAAAACATGAAAAATACATGCTACTACAGTAAAAATAATTATAGGGACTCGCTTTACAACTTTTTTATAGAAAGGATGCCGTTTGAATTAACTTTGGTTTTAGGGATGCATGACTAAAATTCACTAAAAATTAACTAAATATGATTTAATTAATAAGATGCATATATACATTATATAAGTTTATTAAATTATAAACTTATAAACAAATTAAACTTATATAACTATATAAGTATAATATAATCTAAGTGAAACTAAAATAAACCCAAAATAGTTTTTTAAAATAAGTACATACGCAAAGTACGTATACCGTGATTTCGGATGTGTCCGACACTTGAATCACGAGTGTGTTTTATAAGAAACGCATTATTTCTTAAATCAATATCACTTAAAGTGTATGGGTATGTGCATTAAAGATTATGATTCTCTAATGTATAAAGTTGTCCTCTACCATTTGTATATATTAATAGATTACTTGCATACTCTTTACTTATCGAGCAAACTCAAACTAGAGATGTTATGTGTATTACTCTCAATAATTTGACTAGACGAGGTAAGATACATACATGTATTTGTTGAGAAAACTCAAGTTACATGCAGTATACTTAAGCCATTACGAAATGGTAGGTACGAGTGAATAATCTCTCTCGATCTATTGAGCAAACTCAAGGACGTCGAGGTCGAAGTCGAGATTAGGGCAAAGACCATAGGTAGGAGTTGTATGTGCTATAATCGATAAAGAGTTACCTACTGCTTGCGGACCTATGATATGTTAAGCAAACTCAAGGTCAAAAAGTCTTATAAATCCTAGGTTAAGGAGTTGACAGGTTATGTGTCGAGTGGCTGCACGTAATACTTGTTTGCGAGAGATCTTGTGTGAACCACCCCAAAGAAGTTTGGGACTGACCTATATTGACTGATCAATTTATGTTATGAGCATAAATATTGTAAACTCGAAATTAAGTTGGTTTTATATGCAAAGGCAGATCGCAAATGTTTTTGAATGCCTATTCCATCACACGAAGAAACAATTATTGTTTCAAAAAACGTCACCTTTATGATGAAGGAATTTATATTAAAAATTACTAGTAATAAGATGGATTTTAATACGATCCAAAGATAAAACTAATAACGAAGGATGAAATAAAATTAACTAAGCCTAAATGAGCACAACCAATTAGAATGTCTAATAAGAATTTTTGCACATTAACAAGAAAAAATGTGTTTCATATCAATGTCAAAAAAGAGTTTCCTCAGTTGACAATAAGCCATTAAGAGTATTGATTTTGCTATACGGCATGATGCGCAAATCCAGAATGGATTTCAAGTACATTATCGAATTGTGATTTTGATAGTTATACACAAAGGGATATGATCCACCGATCGTGATTGTGTCTTTAAGAAGTAGAACAATGTAGTTGGAATATAGTAAGCAACATTGATGAGAATAAAATTATAAAATTTCAATTGTCGAAATTAATGTAACAGATTCGTCATTCAAAGTGCTTAAGTTAATTCAGATTTTACATGCAAAATTATCGTACAGTATGATTTTATGTTTTGGGTCATTTATGTTGAGACAAAATACTAAACAATGATTTACAATAGACTATTTGCACATAACAACCAAAGTGTCTTGAAGTCAATGGGAGTGATAACTCATTTTATGAGTGTTGGATGGGATTCAAGAACCAATACGAAAGTATCATTCAACAAGTATCAGAATTGAGCAAGCATTTTGATAGAGAAATCAAACGGTATCATTTTCAATCAAAATGCAGAGGAAGCATGTGTCTGTAAGAAAGAACATTTAAAGGTACTAAGATATTTCTCAAGCTACAAGTACAGGTAAACAATATTCTACTGATTATCAATGATGTACCCATTTAAAATCAGTCCTAGTTTCGTTGATTGACTCTTGATATAGGACATAAAAATGTCATCTTTTATAATTAACATAAAAGAATGTTGGGATTGTCCAAAATGATATGAATAGACACTATATTAAAATGTTTAATATGGAGCATGTAAGATGGATTCCTTATGCATTAGCAATATGAATTTCATACATGTTGTATTTTTTACAATATCGCATTTCGATTATGTATTAGACAGAAGGAACAAGTATCAAATACAAATTAAGCTCACTAAATGATAGTTAAGAGTGCTCTCGAGTATTTACGAAATATTAGATATTGTTTAAAGAAACAATAAACTCTTGATGAAGGAGTATTTGGACTCAAACTTTATAAGTGATATCGAGTATAGTATGTCAAGTCCTAAATTCATGTTCAAACCTTAGTTTAGGAGCTTTAAGTTGGAATTGTTCCAAACATCAAGGTTGTGGTTGATTCAACCAAAAGGCCAAGTACATTGCCTTGAATAGCGCCACAGCAAAAGCTGTATACATATATAATGCTCAAATTTATAACTGAGCTATGATTGATTCCAAATATTGAGAATCCCATAACATATGCGGCAATAATATTGCGATACAAATCGCAAAAGAACCTATAGTTCACTAGAAGTCGAGAAACATATAGTCGAGAAACATACTCCAGAAAGTTCAACATGATAAAGGCAGTTTTTCAGCATCGGAGAGAGTTGATTGATAGAGTAGATAATTAAAAAAATAGTGTATCTATTCACTAAGGGACAAGCTCGATTGGTTTTGGGAAAACAAATCGGAGTGATAAAATTGAGATTCCATAATTGACCCAGTGCAAGTGGGAGATTGAGAGAGTTAATGGTATGCTCTAAGGGCAATTAATAATTTGTTACATATATCAAACTCTATAACCAATCTTATTTATAATAAAAGTATTTTATTTCTGTTATATACTTTGTTATATAATGATATAATTAATCAAATAAATAAATTTAAGGTATATCAAAATAGAAAATCGTTAAATGATATGTTACGTGATAATAATTATAAGTAGTTGTAATCATAAGAAAACTATCATAATATAAAATAATATATTAATTTAAATATTCTTGGTCAAGTGTTACGAGGAAGGATATCTATATAGCTATTAAGACCAGAGTACATAGCGCTCTTCAAATGTTAGATGGTGTATTATTCATGGTAACTGAGGTCACCAAGAGGTTACGTACTGATAATTATTGGATAATTATGGAATAACTCGTTCGAGAGTTTCATGTTAGTTAATAACAACTAGGTCATACAGGAAATCCGGCTTGATGATATTACACAGTTCTCACTCGACTTAGGAACACTATTGAACTTCAATGTGGATACTTCACTTTGATTATAGCTAAGTCATGGCATAGCGATCATCGAGAGCCTATAGTTAGGTTTGAGTTGAAGCATTGAAAGTGAAACAATATTCAATAGAGAATTCGTCTTTTTAGTTGTTTAGTATTATAGTCAACTTTAGTCAACTCAAAGTCAAAATCTCCATTCAGTTTAGCATGGTGAATAATAAATATTATTATTAAGTCAAGGACTACATTTATAGACTAAGCTAGTTGAATGTGGATGATATTGGAATTTTGATCAAAACCAAATTCCATAAGTCCTAATGTGATACAGTGTGGACAAGAGAATTTGTGTAAATAATCGTTACTAAAAGATACCGCTTAAATTGTAAAAATGGATTTTACAGATGAGGTTTGTAAGCAATGAACTAAATTAAACTGTCACATCACTAGCTAAGGTGGTGTGTGAAAATTAGTATTTGAAAATTTCGAATATTAATCGCTAGTTAAATTCACAAATGTGTGTCGGACAGCCGAATTTATTCAGCCTTCGAAGCATCGCTTGATTCAATTAATTTTTAACGGTTATAAATTAATTAAATAGGAAAACAGAGAGTAGGAAAAAGTTGAGAGACTATTTCGAATGAAGGACATGGCCTAGAAAATTAGGCCGATGGAAAAAGTTGAGATGCATAGGTGAGGGCGACCGCGAAGGAACAGGCGGTAGTAGCACAAGCACAGGCGACAGTAGGGTTGGTGAAGGCAGGCTCGTGCAGGAGAAGGCGGTGGAGTGTAGGTGATGGTGATGACTTTGAAGGTGACTTCAGCAATGACTTAACCGACGCCTGTAACTTCGATGACAACTTCGATGGTGGAGTTCAGGTGAGCAGCGGTGGAGTGGACGTAAAAGTGGCTGGTGGTGGTGAAGGTGGCGATGACGATCAACAGTGTTGAAGTGAATTGGGAAAAGAAATGCTATATGAACTTAGCATTCTATATATATAATGTTATATGAACTTACCATTATATATGTGTAATGTCGTATTAACTTAGCATTATATACGTGTAATTCCACATGAATATAGCATTTTGCATGTGTAATGCTACATGAATATAGCATTCTATATGTGTAGTGTTATACGAATATATCATTATGTTGCCCTTCAAACTAAATTTTGAAACTTAGGTCTTTCAAACTAAAAATTGGCCTCAGGTTTTTCCTTTAGAATAATTTCCTCTTAAATAATTAATTAATATTTATGAAATATTATTTATTTTAATTATTTTTGTTATATGGGACGCGTTTAGTAAAATAGAGTTGCCTTTAGAATTATTCACGTGTTATTTGCAATTTACTGGGTGTGTATATAAAAATTATATGTGTGTACCGATATACGATATCGATAAGAATTTAAATTAAATAATTCACTAATGTGTTTGGAAGGGAATTTGGTCCGTTATGGACCCAAACATGGTTGATAAAAAAGGGAAGGAAAGGATGGGTTCTGAATTTTGAAATGGTAAGAAAAAGATACGTAGATATTTTCTCTAGCCTCCACTATAAATTTAAACCTTGGCTTCCCTTTCATTTTCAACTTTTTGCTTCCCTCTTCTTCTAGTCTTGGCCGCAACTATCCCATATATATCCCTGCCTTTTCGACTCCATTTACCTTCATTCAATCAAATACTTCTATATCCGGTGTTGGAACGACACCTATTTGCAGTAGTGGATGCAGATTTGAGACATCAAAGGAGCTCGACATGATCAACGTGTGTATCTACGGCATTATCTCAAAAGGTATTTATTTAATATTGTACAATGATCATTACGTATTGTGTTAGTTATATCACCTTCCATATATGTTAATGTTTGTCACATGTAAATCAGTTTCATATTTGATATTTAATCTATGTGTATCAACTCAGTATTATAATATGCAACTGATATAAAAATTATAATATATGTGTATTATGTTTCATGCAAAAATTAAAAAGTTAGTTTAAATTAATTTTAAATATATAATAGTATTTATTTAATTATTAACATTGTTTAGTAATCAAATGTTTTGCTGTAAATTAGAATAAGGTTAACATATTATGTAAATATTTTATTCATTAAAAATGCTTTTAGAAATATAAAACAATCGCCCGAATTAGTTTTTAATATAAAATAATTAGATACATTACATATAGATAAATACATTTTTTTAGTTATGTATTTCATAAATAAAAAAAATTTGTTTTCAGTTAAAAGAATATATTTTTCCAAAATATATATACATACATATTTAATATATATATATATATTATGTACTTAAATATCTACTTACATATATTATTTAATAAATATGAATTTTTATATAAATATTCTAAATAAATTTATTTTCGATAATATATATATAATAATTTATTAAATATATTACTAAGTCAAACTATGATATTTGATATATATATAATGAAATATTTTATTCAGGCAATTGACACATATGTAAGAGCGAAGTATATATATAGTAGATATAAAACTCAATATCTAATATGTATAAACTTGACCATATACAACCTAGGCTATATTGCACATGCACATTATACACATATGAGTATACAATGGTATACACATAAACTATATAAAATCATTTTTAATTAAATTCGTTAATTAAATAAATAAGAAAATTATATAAAAGTTGATTTTAGTTAAATAATCCAGATTGGATCTAGTACAACCCATTAGACTTCATAAGTCCACTATGATCCAAAATAGGAAAAATATTTGAAATCTACTTATTCCACTCCCTACGGATCGGTTTGGTTTTTATACTTCTAATATAGTTATGATGTTTGAATTTTAAATACAAACATATTTAAATATTAAAATATAAATTAAAATAAAATGAAATTAGTAAATTAATTTTAAACTAAATTATAATAAAATATTATTATAAATCATTAATAAACAAATAAGCATTTTAGATAAATTAAATCTAATAAAATATTTCTTAAACTCGTTTGTTAATAAATACAAAATTTGATATACATTTTATTAATAATTTCTCTAACCTGTTTCACATATTTAAACTGCACACCCATTTTAATATACATTCACGAAATAAAACCTCCATTTGGATTGACCCTTGGGTTTACCCTGATTGCCTCGAAACATGAATTTCCTTAGCTCTATTTGGCATTTAACAACGGGAATGATCTTTTCATGGAAGCCTTTAGACCACATGAAGTATTTAATTAGGATCTATCATTTAATTGATGTCTAGTAAGGAACCTGTTTTATCAATGTCAAAAACTTATTAATATTATTGATCATATCAATATTGTTGAACATCAAGAACATATGGTTTGGTGTTGGGATAATAAGGAATACTACACCTCAAAATCTATGTGGAAGTTTTTTATTTTTTTTGGAAATTCAACCCTTTCCACTTCAAACCTATTTGGAAAATTGATGCACCGACTACAGTTAAAGTCCATAAGCGGATTGTATCACATGATAATTTAAACACCCTTACTATGTTGAATTCTAAATCAATATACAACCGTATCAATAATCCTTGTAATTATTGCAACATAGCCCTCAAAACCACCATGCACTTGTTCTATAAACGTCACTTCACGTAGCAGATAGCCAATAACCTTTTTCATTTATTTGACCATGACATTAACACCATTATCCATTATCCTATCCCCTCATGAATATTTGACACGTTTGAGATTTAACTACCAGTATTCACTTAGAAAACTTTCAGATACAATTTTTGCTATATTTGCTATAACATGTTAGGGGTATTTGGAATAAAAGAAATCAACAAATATTCAACAATTCATATAGAAATTCTTTTGTGATCCTTTATTTTATTGCATGGCATATTTCATTTTGGACAAGGGCTTGTAGAAGACATTTAGATTGGAGATTTCATCTTGATCAGATCACACGCAACACTCTATCAAATGACGGTCTTCCTCTCCTCCTACTAGACAACCAACCAGGAGATTAGTGAAATTAGGCCTTATATCATGCTCCTTTAGGTCTCCCTTTATTGGATCATTTTCAGCTTCATTTCTGATGCTTCCTCGTTATGGTCTCACATGCCTCCTTGCTTACCCTATATGCTTCCTTCCTCACTCAATGCAATCAGATGTCCATAAATTCATTCACTTAAGCGTGCCTCACTTTGGTGTTTTCCATTCTTTTCCATGCTAACCATGCCTTGAAAAATGCATAAAAGTCTGCACATTATGTTAGCACAATTGTCGCACTCTATAGGTCTGGCAATGTGTTCCATGTTTGGCATGCACAACACGTTTCATGCTCCCTCCACTTCCTTCATTCAGTAGTTGCCTGCTAATAACTTCATTCCAGTTCAACAACAATACTTTGACTAACCTTTGCAATAATTTTGCCATGTCTGATCATTTAATTCTTATATAGATATATTTTTATGTATGTTTTATTCAATATTTAGCAGTTTTGTCAATCATTGGATCCTTTGCTATTCTCCTATTTTTACGAACACTGTGTGTGTTAACCTACTTTTTGACTAAAGCAGATTTCAACCAGAGTTAGAAGGTCAAGATAAAGATGAAACAACTCGAGAACTTGGAAACACACTTAGAAGAAGTAGAAAAGCACACTCAAGAAAAATCAACAAGATTGGGGCTAAGTATTTCTATCATTGTCGATACAAAACCTATCCGTGCCGATACGTGTTTCCTCCACTTCTTAGCTTCACAACCTCATATACTTTATATATAACATCAACCTCTCAAGGGCAAGTGCTTTATCAGAGTTAGTGCGAGCAATTCTTTGGATTGATGAGAAAAAGCCAAGAAGTAGGATAGTTCAAGTTTTAACAAGAGAGTCATCAGAATCAACTCACAGACTATCGAAAAGAGTTTGGAAAGCTTAAAAAACAAGGATAGTAAATGAAAAAACAAGAATTTTATAGTGGTTCGGCGATCACTGGTCTACTTCCACTTTATAATTTATGCATCAGATGTTTGTGAGTCACTAGTACAAAGGGTTTGCTGATCTAAGTCCTGGAATAGCAAATGGTTTCTTCCTAGGTGACTTTTATAGAGGAAAGGTAAGAGGTAAAGAAGAAGTCTCTCAAGTCCGAGAATCAGATCCTTCTTTGGTTGCAGTAGGGCTGATATTTATAGAGAAACAGCTGCAAGAGTTAGAAGCCCGCTTGCATCGAAGTCTAGGAGGAAGCCCAAGGCCATACAAGTGAAACTATAGGACCTAGAAGGCATAAATCCCTATTGATACCAATAGGAATCGTACTCGTACCGATAGGAATTGACTTGTGCAAAGTCAATTCTTGTACTTTCTTCACTCTTCTATCTCCTTTTTGATGCTTTCCAAACTCTTTTTCATAGTCTTTGAGTTGATTCTGACGACTCTCTTGTTAACACTTGAACTATCCTACTTTTATGGCTTTCTTCTAATCCATCTTGAGAATTGCTCACCCAAACTCTTAAGAAGCACTTGACCATGAGAGGTTGAGGCTGTATATGAAGTATATAGGGTTGTGAAGCTAAGAAGTGGAGGAAATTTGTATCGGCACTGATATGAATCGTATTGGCATCGATAGGAATACTTAGCTCCAATCTTGATGATTTTTCTTGAGCGTGCTTTTCTACTTCTTCTAAGTGTGTTTCGAAGTTCTCAAGTCGTTTCGTCTTCATTTTGACCTTCTAAATCTAGTTGAAATTTACTTTAGTCAAAAAGCGGGTTAACACTTGCCCTCCAAAATACGCTTTTCAAATGTAAGGTGTGCTTTGCTCAAGAACAAGTTGCAATAGAAATCACATCTTCGATAGTTTAGGTCTTCGGCTTTCCATCGATCCCGATCTCAGTGAATCATCTGGTTCCTTCGGATTCTCTTGCAAATCAAAGGTCATTCCAAACCTGTTATAACTAAGGACTTCAACCCTTGGTTAAGTGTTATTGATACATCATAATCAGTCGGACTTCATTCAAAGTTATTACATCGCATATCAAAAAAGTCTCGTGTTCATCCGAGAATAATCTGTTTTACTCTAATTACAAGGCGTTCAAATCATTTTATCAAATCTGCATCTGTTTCAAGGTTTGATCTCTCTGGATCATTTTATATTCAATTTAGCGTGCAATCTCTCTGGATCGTTTTATCATCCAATCTAAGGTTTCGATCTCTCTGGATCGTTCATAATCCAATGTAGGATTCGATCTCTTTGGACCGTTTATCTTTCAATCTAGGGTTTCGATCTCTCCAGAACATCCATAATCCAATCTAGGATTCGATCTCTCCGGACTGTTTATCTTCCAATCTAGGGTTTGACCTCTTCGGGCACTTGCTGATTCTGCTTGCTCTCAAGCAAAGGAACTCAACGACCAATCATGCCCATTCGCTCACTCTCCAATGAGGGGACTTAATTTTCATATCTTCGGATCCTCGTTGAGTCCAATCCACTCGATCTTCGAGGAAGGATCCCAACGTTCAAGCAAGCCCATCCTCTCACTCTCCGATAAGGGGACTTTTTGTGGTCATCACCCCATCTCTTCGGTTAGGACTATCGCGATCAAATATCAATCATCACGTTTACGTGGATTTTACATGAGTCAAATATTCAAATTAAAATGATCAAGCAAAACAACCTAAATATTAACCCAAACATCCGACTCAGAGCATTCCTAAATACCGATCGGGATCCCGTACATGTGTAAGTGGCCCGAGGTTAATATTGTGCAAATATCCTAAATATTTATCTCAGACATCCAACTCAGAGCTTGTCTAAGGATTTTTCGAGATCCCATATATGTTTAAGCGACCTGAGGTTGTTACTGTCTTCACTGCTTAATACAGAAAGAAAAGTGCGAGAAAAGAAATAAAAAGTAGAGTGTGGGAATCAGATCTAACTCCCATCCATCCTGATTATAGGATTATCATCCTCGACCCATATCCTTGGTCGAGTCTTGATGCATTCTCCGTGGATGGTGGCTGCTCCAGCTGTACCATCGTAGTTCGGTTCCTCACGTACTGTTGCAGCTGGTCACATTGACCAGTTCTTCTATTAGATCATTAAGGTGTTGGTACTCATTCGTTCCATGCCCATCCATTTCATGGAAAAGGCATATTTTTCCAGATCTTTTCTCCCGATCCATGGGATCCTTCTAGCTGGCTTTCTATAGAGGATCTTCTCCTAGTATCAAGATAGATCCTCTTGGGGGTTTTAGTCAAGTCAGTGTAAGAAGAGAATTTCGACTCCCTCCTTTGTCGTTTTGGTTCCTCGAAGTTATCTTCAGCTTTCCTTTGTCCTTATCGTGTCCTACTCTAGACGATCCTCCGTCATCCACAGCATTCATCTTAGCATTCTCAGCTTCGGCATCTTCCTAAAGCAAATATCTCTCAGCTTCGTGATAAAACTCCATAAGATCCATTGGTGGGTCCCTTTCTAAAGCAATCTTAAAGCCAACCTTACTTGCAACTCTTGAAACTACCACCATCAAAATCACGGATGGATCTGGCTTATGAACTACGACAGCCTCCGCATTAAACTTGGTTAAGTAGCTTCTAAGGGATTCTCCGGCCCTTTGCTTTATGCTTGAGAGCATCATCACGTTCTTGGATCGCGAATGTGAATCCTGAATTGTGTCATGAATCTGTTCACAAACTCGATCCATGTGCTTATGGATCCGTTCTCCAACAGCTTGAACCAGATCGCCGCTAAATCCATTAGATATAATGGGAACCACCACCCCATTACCTCTTTTCAAGCACCCAACACCTTCATATGTCGGATGTATCTCATTAGATGAACCGGTGGGTCTATCTTTCCATCGAACATTTCTAGTGTCGGAAGTTTAAAATCGGGAGGATTCATTACATTTAAGATGTTAGGGTGTAAAGGGATTCATGTTTACGTCCTCCAAATTCTGATTTGGTGATCCACCACTCACTATCCTCCTTACTAACTCAGCTTCGGCTGTTGCCGTCCAATGAAAGTATTCAACCAATACCTATATTATGCCCCTTGCTCTAGTGGGGATACTCCGACACATACTCCTCTAGCTGCATGCCTGCATTCTGATTTACACCTCCAGCTCCATTCTGCCCCTTTTTCCTTTGGGGAAGCTCCGGTACATACTCCTCCAGTCGGTGTGTATTCACGTTTTGACCTGCGTTTCAGGCTGCACATCATTTGTCCTTGGCATTCCAGCTCATTCCAATCCCAAACCAACATTGCTCCTGAGTTGATTTGTATTGGTACCGAGAGGTAAGTTGTTGGTACCAACTGCTTCTAGTCGTGGGGGAAATGTTCTAGCTTGCTCCGCTCTAACTCAAGATGTTCTTGCATTAGCTTTCAATCTTTGGTTATGGATTCCAGCAGCTCTAGCTGATCCTTTTTGTCCCATCCTTTGGAAGAATCCTTCTAGCATTTCCTGTTGTCTAGCTATCACTCTATTCTGCATCTCCTTCATTATTCTTTCCATCTCCTCTCTGGTCATATAGATGGATTGATGAGAATTTAAGGACACCTCCGGGTTGCCCATAAGCTCTGATTGGCTTCCTCCGGTCTTAGATCTGGTGTTAGGCCTCTTTATCTTCTCCAAATCTCAGATTCAAGTTTCAAGTCTTCAGATCTTGTTCGTTCTCAGTGAAAGCACTAAAATGTTGACGCTAAAGATGGAACCAACACTCAAATCTCAGACGAAAGTGCCAGTTCTATAAAAATAAAGCAAAAGCAGTAAAAAAGTAAGAAAGGTAAATGAACATATAAGAATTTTATAGTGGTTCGGTGATCTCTGGTCCACTTTATAGTTTATTTATCAGATGTTTGTGAGTCACTAGTATAAAGGGTTTGCTGATCTAGGACCTAGAACAACAAATAGTTTCTTCCTAGGTGATTTTTATGGAGGAGAGGTAAAAGAGGAAGAAGAAGTCTCTCAAATTCGAGAATCAGATCCTTCTTTGGTTGTAGGAGGCTGATATTTATATTGAACAGCTACATGGAGTCGAAAGCCCCCTTGCATCGAAGTCTAAGAGGAAGCCCAAGGCTATACAAGTGAAAATATGGACCCAGAAGTCATAAATTCCTATCGGTACTGATAGGAATTGACTTGTGCAAAATCAATTCTTGTACTTCCTTCAATCTTCTATCTCCTTTTTGATTATTTCCAAACTTTTTTCCATAGTCTTTGAGTAGGTTCTGATGACTATCTCGTTAACACTTGAACTATCCTGCTTTCTTGGCTTTTTCCTCATAAATCTTGAGAATTTCTCACCCAAACTATGAAAAAGCACTTAACTACGAGAGCTTGAGGTCGTATCTGAAGTACATGGGATTTTGAAGCCAAGAAGTAAAGGAAATTCGTATCGGCATCAATAGGAATACTTAGCTCCAATCTTGATGATTTTTCTTGTGTATGCTTTTTTTTCTTCTTCTAAGTGCATTTCCAAGTTCTCGAGTCGTTTCTTCTTTGTTTTGACCTTCTAACTATGGTTGAATACAAGTGGGCTTCTGACTCTATGCAACTATTTCTCTATAAATATCAGTTCTACTACAACCAAAGAAGAATCTGATTCTCGAACTTAAGAGACTTCGTATTCTTCTTCACCTCTTACCTCTCCTTCATTAAAATCACCTAGGAAAAACCTATTTGTTGTTCTAGGATTTAGATCAGCAAACCCTTTGTACTAGTGACTCGCAAACACCTGATAAATAAACTATAAAGTGGACGTAGGCTAGAGATCGCCGAACCACTATAAAATTATTGTGTGTTCATTTAATTTTCTTACTTTTGCTTTATTTTAATAGAACTCAAGCTTTCATCTGTGATTTGGGTGTTGGTGCCAATTTTGGCATCAATACTATATACCATTATCCATCAAATGTATTGATGGTTTTTGTTCATTATATATATACATATATATAATGAAATAACAAGTGCTTCCGCTTTTTGAGAACCACTCTTTCATAAAAAAAATTGATTTAGTATAGTTAATAAATAAATTTTATTCACATAAGCACACAATAAGATCTTGTGTAATAACAAGAAGATTTTTTTTAAAATTCACCATTTTAACCCCGCTGCCAATTCACTTGGTTCAACAGAGCCAGGGGCTTTCAAGGGGGTTATGCTAGGCTATACGGATGTTGAAAAGGGGTATCTTTTTTCGAATTCGGAAAGGAAGAAGGGGATTAACCCTCGCTATGTTACTTTGAATGAGTCCACTTTGTTTAGAGAGAAAGAGAGCTCATTGGATGTTTTAGATTTGATTAGAGACAAATCAAAGGAGATGGAAACTATTTTCACTTTTCAACCTAGTAATAAAGTAGATGATGTTATTGGTGGTAAGGCAGTTGATTTTACATCACATGATAGTCCACATGTTCCTCCAAATTATGTTGGTGATGTGCATGATACTAGAGAGAGTCTAGTTCAAGGTGAAGTGTAGTGGAGTTTAGGCGATGCAATTGCCAAATGGGTGGGTTGTCGCACTTTAATGCCGCCTGTGAAGTTTAGTAGTTGGTATTATCTTAGTTTTGATGATCATTTGGACAATTCTCTTCATGTATTCCAAGATGAGCCGATGAACCTTGATGACATCATGAAATCGAGTGATAACTCAAAATGGATTTGTGCTATGGAGGAGGATGCAATCTTTGTACAAAAATGAGACTTGGGTTCGATTCCACAATCCGAAGGTATTCGTGCTATTAGGTGTAAATAGATATGCAAGGTGAATGACAATGGGAGATTAAAGTTAGATTGGAGTCTAAGGGTTTTGCACAATGGCAGGGAAAGGATTATGATGAGATTTTCACCCTAGTAGTGCAACATACTTCAATTTGTATCTTATTAGCTATAGTTGCAACTCAAGACATAGAGTTGGAACGACTAAATCTGAAAACTGTTTTTTACTAATAAGAGCGATACTTTATTCAAGCAAAACATTTATTTCGATGTCTTGAGGGTTTGTACACATGACCTTTAAGACCTCAGCCTACAACATCATATCACTTACCACTTGAGCTATTAGTCCTTGACGTGAAAACAACTTTCTTGCATGGAGACTTTGATAAAGTCATCTACATGAATCAACCAAAAGGGTTTGTTGTAAAAGGGAAGTCGGATTTGGTGTGCAAGTTGAAGAAATTAGTATATGGTTTCAAGCAGTTTCCTAGGAAAATGATGATAGAGATTTGATCATTTTATGCTTGATATTGTTTTGATAAAAGCATCTAGGATGCTTGTGTTTATTTCAAGTGCATGAAAAATGGTTGTTGGGTGTACATACAAGAGTATGTGGATGATATGCTCATATCTTCAAAAGATAAAAATGAAGCCAATAAGTTGAAGTCAAGGACCACTAGCTCAACTGGTTAGTGGTACAACGCTCTAGACATAGGTTTTAGAGGTCATGAGATCGAACCCCTGAGACATCAAAATAAGTGCACTGCTTAAATAAAGTTTCACTCTTGCTATCAAAAAAAGGAAATCAACAAGTTGAAATCTTGCTTAAAATTGGAATTTGATATAAAGGATCTTGATAAAGCAAGGAAAATTTTGGACATGGAAATTATTAGGGTTCGAAAGAGATGTGAGTTGAAATAAACTCAAAAGGCATATATTGAGAAAGTTATTTCTCGATTTAGCATGGACGTGGCAAAGGTAGCTAGTACATCATTACCTTTACATATAAAGCTTTCATCAAAGGATTCACCGATTTTGGAGGAGGACAAGGCCTACATGGAAAGAGAGCCATATGCAAGTGCGATTGGAAGTTTGATATATGTCATGATGTGTACAAGGCCCAATATTGCAAATGCCATCGAGATGGTTAGTCGCTATATGGCTAACCTGTTAAATCGCATTAGGAAGCCTTGAAAGTTATTTTGAGATATCTTAGGGTGACTTCTAACCATGGTCTTGTGTTTGGCGGAAGTGATGGTATGGATAGCAAGTTGGTTGGTTATTGTGATTTGAACTATGTTGGGGATAAAGCTCAGAGAAAATCAACTTTCGGTATTTGTTTACTTTTAGTGGCATGGGCTATTAGTTGAAGATCTAAATTACAAACCATGGTTGCTCTATTGACCACAAAGGTGGAGTTGATTGCTTAGGTTGAAGCGGCAAAGGAGGCACTTTATTGCGAAGGTTAGTGCATGACTTGAGATTTGTGCATGATAGTCTTGATGTGCATTTTGATAGCCAAAGTGCTATCCATTTGGCGAAAGACTTGGTGTTTAGGTCTCGGACGAAGCACATCGAGGTAAGAGATGTGGAGTATGAAAATCGATGATTTTTTATTTGATAATAACAAATGTATATTTATAATTAATATTGTTTATTGGGTGTGATGCGGATATTGATTAAACAGTATAACAAAACGAATTTTTTTTATCGATGATTTTATTTGATAAATATATTTGTATATAAATATATATGTCAAATATTTTATACTAATATTTTTATTGAGTATGTGTAGACTTCAGGGGAAAAAGTAATATCAAAAATTTTATTTAAAAAAATCAAGCATCGATCAAATGGTCAAAATAAACCATTTTCTCCCTTTACCAAAGTCAAACCCAATATATATTTCTGTTGACTAGTTTTTAGCCTACATCGGAATGAGACTAATGCATTACGAAGACAAAGGTTACTTACTAATCACTAGACTTAAAATGGAAAATGAGGAGTTAAACACATAGTTGAAAGATAAATAACACGAGATATAGAGTGGTTCGGCAAAGTTGCCTACGTCCACTATAAAGTTCTCTTACTATATATTTCTTTTACAACTACAAGGAATTACAAGAGAATAATAAGAAATAAAGCACTTAAGACTAAGAAAGTAGCTAATCTCAAGGGCTTGGGCCTATATTTGCTGTAAGAGAATTTCTGAGTAGAGAGAATGATGATAATTCAACTAAAATCCAATCCTTTGAAGTAGCAATGCACAAGGTATTTATAGTGACTGAAATGGATGATGGATGACCGAGATTGTGCAATAAAACATGTGGGAAGTGTGCATGGCCATTGACCTGCTCGCACGAGCTGATGGATGATAGCTGTAAATATGCAAAGGGATGTGTAGTTGAGAGAATACAATCACTACCCCACTGTAGTTATAACGATTCACCTTTTCGAATCCTAAATGTCGACGTAAATACATTCATAGTATTCATGAGCTAAGCACTCAAGTGCCAGCAAGATAAGTTTTTAAGGTAAAATAAAATGAAAACGAAAAGGAATAAGGAAGGAAGAAAAAAACATCTGAATCTCACAACGGAACGATAACATATAACATCACAAAGATGGTACAAAGCGCCACTTTAAGATACATAGCATTTTAGAGTCACAATCCTAAGTACTATCATCAGCCTGGATAGTTATAAGAGTCTGTCTTCACAAATGCTGATATATACTTACTAGTAGTACATTGGAAATAAGAATACTATGGCAGGTGAAAGCATCTAGCTCGTCTCCTTGAGCCTCAAAGAATATCAACAAAAACCTACCTTTCTCAAACTTCTCGAAAGAGCGCTTGAGGGATTAAGGAAAAACTAAAACCATGAGTCAGACATTAGTCTGATATGAGAAACTCAAGAAACATATGCCTACATAACAATATATTTGAGGCCACCTGAATCATCAAAATGGCTTTCCCCTCAAAAGAACCAAACCATCTAATAAGTACATAAGGTGATATAATAGATAGTGTATACGGTGTAGAATATAAATTAGGAAATAGCTATGCTGCTTGCATCTCACAACATAACAATATTATAAGTACAATCAAAATTGCTAAGGTACGTTCACATAATGGGTTCCATTGGAGACATCACTATATATACTAAGGTCAGCCTCCTCACAAGGGTGAGAAAGTACCTTTTGAAACAACGCATATCTCTAAATAAAATATGTCACAAATGAAACATAATCGGTCAACGCTCGAACTATTGGAACTGGGCAAGCCCGTAGTGGAAAATATGCATGAATTTCAAAAACAAAACTTACCCTATAGGATCTTTAATGGGCCTATAAAGTCTAGTTTATTTAGAACATTTATAAATCAAATTTAAATAAAATATTTATTTCATTTAAATTTATAATTAATGGATTGAATTTTATTTAATTTATTCTAAATTAAATATAATGGTACACATATGTATCATATACATATATGTATGTGTGTGCATGTGTAACGTAATAATCAATGTAAGGTATAACATGCCCGTATATAAATGTTGGGATTTGCATCACAGCGGACATGTTAGCTCATCTTATATGTATTGTACATTGCCCTAATATATATATATATATTTATGTATGTATGTATGCGTGTATGTATATGTA
This sequence comes from Allium fistulosum, assembly GCA_030737815.1. Classification (NCBI taxonomy): domain Eukaryota; kingdom Viridiplantae; phylum Streptophyta; class Magnoliopsida; order Asparagales; family Amaryllidaceae; genus Allium; species Allium fistulosum. The sequence continues at coordinate 97,067,549 of CM060905.1, forward strand.
TGTATGTATGCATATGTATGTACACACACACACACACACACGCAAAAGCTTGTTATTTAATTAAGTATTAAAACAATATAAATATTTAAAAGGGATAGTTTGGCTCACATCCCTGTTAAGTTTCAAAATAGAGAAAACATCCTCTCCAAAATAAACTTACGTTTCTAGTCCCTATTTTCAAATTGCCAAAAGACCCAAATACCCTTTATGTTTTTAGCATTTCAAACGTGCATAGCTTTCTGTAGAGACATCGGATCAGCATACCGTTTTCACCAAAAAATCATAAAATTTACAAGCTTTAAAATGAGATGCATTGTTGATACCAAAAAAAAATCATATTTGCAGGCTGCAATTATTCTACATATTTCAGAGAATTCTGCAATTTTTGAAAAACATCAATTTTTCTTCAAATGTCAGCAACTATTCCATATAATTGCAGACTTTTATGCAATTATACGTAATAATTATAGACTTTTATGCAATTATATGGAATAATTGCAGAATTCTCGGCTATTATTCAATATAATTGCCGATTTTTCTGCGATTATTCTGTATACTTGCCATTTTCTTCAATTATATGAAATAATAATCATTTTTTCTTCAAATGTCAGCAATTATTCCATATAATTGCAGACTTTTATGAAATTATATGGAATAATTGCAGACTTTTATGTAATTCAGTGGAATAATTACAGGCTTTTCTGCTATTATTCCATTGCAGACTTTTCTGCAATTAAATGGAATAATTGCAAACTTTTCTACAATTATTCCAAGTAATCGCATAAAAGTGCAACTAGACCATATAATTTTAGACTTTTCTGCAATTATTGCAGATAATTGCTAAATTGTCTACAATCATACCATATAATTACAGAAAAATAATACCATATAGTTGGATCCGCAAATAACTTGGCATGTCGTTGTTTTTACATATGCATAATGCCACTCATTAGAAAGATAATAAAATTTGTGATTTAATGGTGAAAACGGTTTCTTAATCCGTCGTTTCAACAAAAAGTTATTGCATTTTAAAGATTGATAATTAATGGGGTGCAAATTTTAATTATGAATATGAGAATAACATCCACACATGAAGAACCAACATTCAGCCATGGAGCAGAAGGGTATTTTAGGGAAGAAAATTACAGTATTTGAAAATAGGGATATAATTTATATCTTTTTTTTGGGAGGATGTTTTGTGTATTAAGTTTGATTTTAAAGACGTGTCCTTTATTTTCACATTTAAATATATATAATATGTATTGTACAAACATAAAATATTAATATATGTATATATGTATATGTGTGTGTTGTTTATATATATATAATATATATGTATGTATGTATGTATGTATATTTGGATATATTAAATTAGATATTAATTTGATAAATGACTATATATATATATTATGAAAAGTTGTTTTTTATTTTATATATATTATACATGTATATTTTACAACAATAAAAATAATATATATACATATATATGTATTTATTTATAATTATATTTATAATATCTAAAATATTTATAAATATGTAAATTCAAATGTATATATTTATATTATATAATTATATCAATTATAAAATTAATTAAAATTATATATTATAATATTCCAGATCCAATACACAACATAAAAATATTTATTATAATTTTATATTATTAAATTATTATTTGTATATAAATATATTAGTCGGAAAAACATTAAATAATATGAAAAATAATTTCATTAGATATTTTTCAAATTTTAAACTTTTTGAAATTCAAATATGATATTTTAAGGTCATAAAAAATTTGCATAATTTTCCGGGTTAAAATTCTATTTTTTTATTATTTTATTAATTTTGGCCCTTATTATAAATGATTTTTAAAAAATAATAAATTTGATATTTAAATTCTGGGATTTTGGCCAAAAGATAATATGATGATAAAGAAATTTTATAAACTTTAAAATATAATTTTTAAAACATATATTATTTTATATGAATTATTTAATCCATATTTTGATTTAAATAATATTAAAAATAGTAAATAATTATTAAAAAATAATATTGATATCATCTAAAATTATATTTAGTATAAATTTCCATATATAAGATAAAAGATTAATTTTACTATAGTATGATGGCATAATTAATTATATGTTATTTAATTTATGTAATATGACATATTAATATCAATAATTAATAAATAAATTTATAAAAATTAAAATATATTATTTTGGCTATGTATACATCAGATCTAAATAAAAAATATTGTACTTTTATTATACATACATCCATATAACCATTCAATTTGTGATAACATTCTTACATATATGAGTCTCACCTAACTAATAATATAATTATAATATATATAAACAAGCAATAGGATATTATACATAAACTATAAGTTATATGAAATAATAAAACATACCAAAGCCTATGCCTTGAAGTACACCTTGCCATGATGAATTTCTCTCCTTAGAACTCATTTCAATTTGGCAGACTGCTAATCTTTCATTGTAGACCGTTGACTATCCAATAGTTCTTGATTTGAAATTGATTTGAGATGATGTTTGATAGAGCTTTGTGTAGATGGGATTGGCTAGCAAGAAGATGAAAATGGTGGCCAAAAAAGTATCAAATGCATTAGGGTTATGAGTTCTTTTATAGTAGAAGGAATAGAAAGAAAGGTGGATCAAATCTTTTACACATTCTCCCTAAATCAGTGCCTTCCATCAAAGGTCCTCCTACCCATCTTTTAGTTTCCCCTATCATGTATGTTGCTGTTGTATGTATCATCATACATCAGGGCGTAATAGCTCATTTAGGTTCAAATAAATATTACTAATTAAATTTAATTAGATGCTTGTCGATATCGTATCTCGATCAATATATTTATAGCTATTATAAATATATACACTAATATTTATTCCTCATATTACATTCAAAATTTCAAAATCAATAATTCATAAATATTAAGTAATCTAATTAATTTAACAATTATGAACAAATTAAATCATTTGGTCTGAAGAGAATTCATCATATCGGTTGTGCGACTCGTCAAGCATAAATTTGGTCAACGATTAACATCAGACTATTAGAATGTTAACGTTAACACGTCACTTAGCAGGTATTGTGACATTTGGCAAAATTTGTTGCTTACTTAGTCTCGGTAAAATCTAATTTTAGTTAATTAAGTGTTACCCGGTTGTGACATTTATTTACACCAATTCTCGTCGCCAAAACTATATCACTTTGGACTTATTGAATTTGGTAATGGTCAAAATTCCAACATCGTCCATATTAATCTCTATAATCTAAATACAAAGTCTTTGGTTCAATAATAACAATTATTATTAACCGAAATGCTCTGGCCAGAGACTTTGACTTTAAGTTGACTTGAGTTGACCGTGATGCTAACCTCATATAACTGGGGAGACGAATCCTCTCTTGAATAGTACTTCACTTCCAATACTTCCACTCGATCCAACTATAGTCACTCGATGAACACCATGGCATGATTTGACTATAATCAAAGCGAAGCATTCATATTGAAGAACCATAGTATTCTTAAGTTGAGAGAACTGTGTAAATCAGTCACATCGATATTTTCTGCTTGACCTTAGTTATATTAACTAATATAAAACTATCGAGTGATCCATTCCCTAGCTATCTAATAACCATCAGTACATAACCTCTAGGTGCCCCCAGCAGCCATGAGTATTACACTGCCCAACATTCAAAGAGCGTTATGTACTTTAGTCTCAATGGATACATTGATATCCAGTCCCAACGCATCTTGACTATGAACATTTAAAATGGTATATTTATTTTCATTATGATAAATTACTCACGGTTACAACACTTTGTAACTACTATCACAAAATGTACTGTTTATGGATTTTCTATTAAATATACTTTTAATTAAATTGATTAATTAACATAACACATTATATCGAAGTTTATAATAGAAAGAAAAGATCGTTTATTTCGAACAAGATTGATCAACGAGTTAGATATATGTAACAAATTACATAATTGCGCCTATGGCATACCCCTAATTCTATCACGAACATATGGTACCAAATACCATCAATTCCCGCGTGCCTCAATCGAAAAAATATCTAAATATTTGGAGTTGATGAACCCTTGGTTTAGCTAAACCCAATAGCTATGCGCTTACTCTGTTTTCTGTCATTTTCTAGGGTAAAGTCACGTTAAGCATCTCAACACACGAGTCTTCATTACTAAAACAGATCTCGAATCTCTACATGGAATATAGCATCTCGAACAGATTTCGAATTTCTACTTGAATTCCAGCATCTCGAACAGTTCATGAATCTCTATGGATTCTAGCATAAGTCATCCGACGAATGCTAACGCTGACCACTCTCTTGGACTTGATCTAAGGATGGGCAGTTCACTCTATAGCATTTGTCTGAGATGTTAATGTTGACCTCTCCCTTGGACTTAACCTTAGAATAGATAGTGAAACTCTATAACATTTCACTTCACAACTGCTTCCAAAACAAAGAACACATATATTGGTTTTGAAATGGTTACGGTTTCGAGCCATCTCATATAAGTTCACTCCCCCGCTTACCGAACGCTTCAAAACAAATCGATAGATTTTCAATTAACTTAACTTCAGTTCTTTCATAAATAAACAGATAATGCGTAAGGGTGGAGATCATCTCCTATCTGGATGGATTTCCTTATATCTTTCCCTAGAAGAGCAAGACGAGTTTATACGTAGGGTATATCATTATTACGAGGTTAACTATACCATATAATTCTCATGTTTGTTCTAGATATTCTCTAAGTTAATATTTGGTAAAATTCAATAAAAATGGCAACGATCGCATATGAAAACCAAGTCTCATATCCTTATCACATTTTCGACCTTCTCAACTTATACTATCCCTTGTTCAAGAGTGAAGCCAGTAGGTTAAAGCACTGTTTTCAACTAAGCCCAACTCGAACATCATTCTTAACTCTCATAGATAAAACAAGCCTACTTGTCGGCTTTTAGTGCTAGGAACGCGACTAAAAACTTCTCATAGACAAGAAAACACATAAAGCATGATAAATTTACATAAAGGACGGTTAAGTCGCATAAGGCATGATTAAGTCACACAAGCTACTTCTAATCCCCTTTTTGTTAAACAATAATTCTTTTATCATTTAAAACTTCCTTTATCAAATAATACTTCCTTCAGAAGTAAGCGAACGATATATAGGAGTCCTCCCCAAAGGATCTCGATTATACATTTTAAAAGCAAGAGACATTTTATACCAATAAGTCCTCCCCGAGGGATCTCAAACAGTATAAATCTACGATGCTTTTATTCACTTCCTTTTTCCACTTATGTGTGTCTGTATAATAATTTTACAAAAGATATATACATGTATACTGCTATTTCACTTGCACTCTTTTCAATACTTCAAATTACATTCATATACTTATCTCAAAGGTATAAGAATATTCACAAATCACTTAACAAGATTTTCCACTTTGAAAGTACAAACAAAAAGGTTAAAAAAAACATCACTAAAACATTGTTATTATAAACGCAAAACCATTTATACTTTCTATTGCCTTTAAAACATTCGTTTTAAAGATCTAAGTATACTTATTAACCGACTTATATACTTTTAATTAACTTCATAAAACCATTCGTTATAATTAAGTGTTAAAACTAAAACCGCTTACTCTTTTATAAAATACTTAACTTACTTTTCCAAAATTAAATATAAATACTATAAAAATACTTATTGTTTACCCACCTTTTGGTAAGACAGTACATAGACGGATTTAATCCAACAGACTTCATGATCATCAAGGTAGCAAGCCCAGAGAGATGGTTACCAGGATTGGAGATCGATTATATTTGAAACTTTGGACTATAGTCGAATGGATTCGGATGGACAACATTCAAAAAATAGCTAATATGGAATTCCCCTAGAAGAGGGATCAAGATAGAAGGATCGGATTAAACAAGATGCACACAACATAACTCAACGATGATCGCTCCATAACTCAACAACCACAAGGTGGATTGAATTGAAACTTTGAAAACAGGAAGAGGGGACCCTAGGGAGTCTACCCTAGGGATTTCATGTCATTGGGAGAGGTTTGGAGAGATCAGCCCCTATCCCTCAATAGGGATCGGTCCTTTTCCCTCTTAGGGATCGACTAAACCCAAAGCAAAGATCGATCAATATCTCAACATCTACACATCCAATTGACATGAAACTGGGAGCACAAGCTTAATACAACATGTGGAACACCCCATATGGTTCAAACATCAAATAGAATACTTTGGAGGGACCGACACCTATTCCTCTAAAGGGATGGGTTGAAATTAGAATACATGCAACACCACTTCACAGAAAACGCAATATCCCACAAACTGTAATTTGGAATGGCATGAAATTTGAAGGGCAAGTAGCTAACATCATGGGGAACCCCCTATAGGGATCGCACCCCATTTAGACACTAAAATAGGGATCAAGTTAGATCCCTATTGTGCGCCCCAATGAACCTGAAAATTCTTGTGTGGCCTCGTCATGGCTTGGTGGTTCTTTTGTCGAAATTTCAGCCCGATCTGTGCATGTCTTCCCCTATAAATACAGTAAAGGGGCTTCTTTCCACTTCTCTTTATCTTCAACCTAGGCTACACTCTGCCAATTTTAGTCTTGGATTTCCGATTGTAACTGTTAACAAACTACAGTATAATAAAATTGATTATTCTAGAGTGGACGTAGGCCGGAGTTAGCCGAACCACTATAAATTTTGTCTCTTTTTACCTGCTTTAATTTTTAATTTGTTTGTTCTTCATATTATATTCTCTACATTAGATACTATCTGAGATCTGTGACTGGATATTGGTGCTTTCACATAATTGGGTGTTGGTGGCCAATTTTGAAGCCAACATTTTGGTGCTTTCACTGAGAGAGCTAGCCCCAGCGGATTTGGAATTCGGATTCAGAGCTTGGAAAAGATCTTCAGCTTAGATTTGGAGCAATGGTGAAACAATCAACAAGGAGAGTGCTATTGGAAAGGAGCCGCCATGGGGGGAGTCAGGAGGCTTCCTCAAGGGCTGGAGCTAATCAAGCATCTATCTACATCATCAAGGATGAAATGGAAACGATGATGGATGCTATGCAGGAAAGGATGCTGAAAAGACAAGAGGAAATGATGTAGAATTTACTCCGATAGATTGGACAACCTGGAGCGCAGAACCAAGGGAATAGAGTAGCAGGAGCTAACGACAAATTATATCAAGGATTGAAGCAGTAGGAATCGCTAAAATCAAAACCAGGAACATGGAGATGGAGCTATTGGACAAAGGAATGGAACAGAGCAGCCAGGGGCAGTCCTCGGCCATCTTATAGGGATTGGCCTCGATGCCCAAAGGCTAGGGGGCATGCCTCCGTGTTTGGTTGATCGCAATGCTGGAGGACCTGCGGTCGATCCTATGGAGCTTGGTGCAAATCGGAATTTGGATGCTCATTTGAAGAAGTACGTTCTGGAATTCCCTTGTGGACTCGAGGGGCAGTTTGGAAATGATGATAGGAGACTTCAACTGGATGACAATGACAGGTTTGCAGAGATGATCAGATGAGTTATGCGTGGAGGACTAGTGAATAGGGATCTGGAGGATGTAAATAGAAGTCCGTTCACTCCTAATATTAGAAATGCTAGAAATCCACTGGAGTTTAAACTACCAACACTGGAAGTATATAACGAAAAGTTGGACCCAACTATGCACATAATGAGATATATATATGGCACATGGAAGTATTGAGGGCATCGTAGGAGCTTATGGCAAGGTGTTTTCTACTTTATTTGATGGAGTTAGCTGCACTCCGGTTTAGGCAACTGGAGAATGGCTCAATAAGGACATGGAGTGAGTTAGTAGATCGGTTCATGAGGTAGTTTCAAGCATACATCACGAGACCCAAGAATGTTATGACATTGGTAGCACTGAAACAAAGGACCCGAGAGTCTCTGAGGAGTTTTCTAACACGATTTAATGTTGCTGCGGCATCAGTGGATTAGCCAGATACATCCATGGTTTTGATGCAGCTATATTAGGAATTGCCGATGGGATGGATTGCAAGGATTCATTGTTGTGGGATCCACCTATGGACTTCGGGGAGTTTTATCATGAAGCAGAAAGGTTCCTGCGGTAGGAAGATGCACGAGCCTACGAACCAGAGGTGAATGCTATGCAAAACGAAGGATTATCAGGAGATGCAAACAAGAATGATAAAGGCAAATGGAAACTGGATGATGGGTATGATGGGACAAAAAGGCGATGGATAGAGCGGGAGCCGAAGTTCTTCTCCTACTCAAATTTGATGGAAAGCCTAGAACGGATTTATCTGGACATTAGGGGGCAACTCCCCTACCGGAAACCGGCAAGAAGGGGCCCCATGGAGCGGGAGCGTATGTCTAGAAAGTACTACCTGTTCCATGAACTGAACGGGCACACCATGGATGAATGCAGGCATTTAAAGGATATGATTGAGGAATGCGTTAGGAATGGAAGACTGCTATGGTATGTGAGGAATCGGACAACGGTGATGGAACAGGAGCAGCCACCGTCTGTATCGAACAGAAATAGGAATGGCCCTGGATTGGGGTCACAGATCGTCATCAACTGATCGTGATGATAAGGGCCAAATTTTGGACTCTGACCATAATAATAACAATAAACTCTATAATAAGGCAAAGTCAATTATACAAGTACAGGATCGAGGACGGTCCCTAGGCATGCTCTGATATGATAATGAACCATCGTGCCCGGAGAGGCACCCTTTTTGGTTTGTTAGTTTTTTAGATTTCTGGATGTACGAACTCTTATTTATCAGTTTATTTATAGTCTGCATTACTACGATGGATAAAACAGATCGCGGTTATTGTCTCAACCGAAGTGATGGGGTGGTAACCGCAAGGTGCGAGTCCCTTCGCTGAAGAGCGACATAATAGACTCGCACATGGATTAAGTCCTCAATCGAAGAGTCGAAGCTGGAGAATAAAACCCAACAGGATGCCAAGTATGGATTATGCCTAGCAAGGAGGAGGTCGCTTCGCTAGAGAGCGATAGGATCGACCTACTCAGGTCGTTAAGTATGGATTATGCTCAGCAAGGATCCAGAGAGACTACTACCGGCCTAGGGCATAAGCGAAGACACCACTTGACATACAGGGACATTGAACTGGAGTACAGGAAATAACGCCTCGTCGCCGGAGAGCGACAGGATCGGCTTACTTGGATGTCAAGTTTGAATTGTGCTCGACAAGGACCCTGAAAGGTCATGGATTTGGACATCAGCTTCAAACAGCTATGGATTTGTACATTCACCAAGAGCAATCGTGGACTTGGATATGGGCCCGGAACGGTCCCGAATTTATCTAATGACCCGGTGAGGTAGATGGTTTGGAAAAACAATCCGGAGAGAACATGGATTTGTAATGGATATGGATTTAGATTAAACAATCTTGAGAGATCGGGGATTCGGAATTGGATATCAACCCGGAATGGTCATGGATTTCACTAACGATCCGGAGATATCATGGATTTGGATTGGCAACAGATTGGATTCGGATTGGATAATATGACTATTAATGGATTATGTGCTTCGAATCTTGGATTTATGACATTCAAAACACACCTTCCTACCGCAAGGCATTTTTTGGGGGGCAAAGTGTTAACCCGCCTTTTGGCAAGGCAATACATAGGCGGATTTGAACCAATAGACTTCATGATCATCAAGGCAGAAAGCCCGGAGAGATGGTTACGAGGATTGGAGATTGATTATATTTGAAACTATGGACTATAGTCGAATGGATTCGGATGGAAAACACTCAAAAATGGCTAAGTATAGAACTAATACTTCCCCTAAAAGAGAGATCGGAATAGAGGGATCGGATTAAAAAGGATGCACACAACACAACCCAACGATGATCGCTCCATAACTCAACAACCACAAGGAGGACTGAAGTAAAACTTTGTAAACAAGAAGAGAAGACCCAAGGGAGTCTACCCTAGGGATCGCATGGCATTTTGAGAGGTTTGGAGGGATCGACCCCTATCCCTCAATAGGAATCGACCCACTTCTCTCTTAGGGATCGGCTAAACCCAACTTTATTGCGAAGATCGATCAGTATCTCAACATCTACACATTCAATTTACATGAAACTTAGAGCACAAGCTACAACATGTGGAGCACTCCATAGGGATCGCACATCAAATGGGATATTTGGAGGGATTAGCCCCTATCCCTCCAAAGGGATCGACTCAAATCAGAATACATGCAACACCACTTCACGTAAAATGCGATATCTCATAAACCGTAAGTCGGAATGTCATGAAATTTGGAGAGCAAGTAGCTAACATCACGGGAACCCCACAGGGGGATCACATCCCATTTGGACACCAAGATAGGGACCGAGGCCGATCCCTATTATGGGCTCACTGGGCTTGAAAATTCTTCTGTGGCCTCGTCATGGCCTGGAGGTTCTTCTGCCGAAATTTCAGTCTGATCCATGCATGTCTTCCCCTATAACTACAGCAGGCATGGCATCAAAAAAGGTGGCTTCTTTCAGCTTCTCTTTATCTTTAACCTAGGCTACACTCTGCCAATTTTATTCTTGGATTTCGGGTTGTAACTGTTAACAAATTACAGTATAATAAAAAGGATTATTCTGGAGTAGACGTAGGTCAGAATTAGCCGAACCACAATAAAGCTTGTCTCTTTTTACCTGCTTTCATTTTTAATTTGAAGATCTATGACTGGAAATTGGTGCTTTCACATAACTGGATGTTGGTGGCCAATTTTGATGTCATCGCTTATAAATACATTTTCAATGCATTTTAAATATCTATATAAAATATTACTTAAAAATAAAAAATTTAGAATTTAACAAAAATCATAAAAAAAGCATGTTTTTATATTTAAAACCCTTTACTTTAAAAATTCATAAATAATTATCAAAAATATATTTTAAACTTGAAACCACTTTTAAAATGCTATAATACATGTTACTAAACATCCCTAAAAAGACTTCAGAAAAATACTTTATTTAAATATCATTTTTAAACCTTTTAAAGTCTCAAACAACATACAACAACATTTAAGAGAAGTGCTGTCAAAAGGTAGGAAACACCTTAAACTGTTGTTGGAAAAGTGTTGCAGTTTCTACTTTTGCCACAAAACAGTTTTAATCCCTTCAAAGTTTGACCAGTTTTCAACTAGTTAACAATCGATTTAAAGTCCAATTTTTTTACAGTAAGTACTTTACTTATAGTATTTAACGACCATGCAAAGAACCCTAAAAGATGTTTTAACAAAATCCTATAAAATTAATAAAAACAAGGCATTTCCAAGTGCATCTATAGCGACCATTTCGCCTATTAACTTTTGCAACTTCTTTCAACCAGTTTTAAAATCATTAAAACTTTGATATTTTTACAATAAGAGGTTAACATGAAGTACTTATTAAAAAAAAAGAAACCCCCAAGGATGTCTTTCAAAATCATATTAAAAGTTGTCGAACACAAGGCATTTTCAAAGTGCTTATATAGCGACCTTTTTCACTATACTTTTGCCACTTTGTTCTATCATTTCTATAGGTTTCCATATCACTTCCTTTCTACCCTATTCACTATTATAAGTGTAGAGCACAACCAATATATATACTTTCACAATATATTCACATATAACAATTTTAAGGAGTTTAAATATAAGGGGTTTCAAAGTGCACTTATAGCGACTATTCTTGCTTCAAACACTTTCAAACACACTTCAACATCACACACAACCACACCAAACATGTATACATAATGTCTAGGACATGCTACATGTTTTAAAGGGTAATAGAAGTGACAATATACAATATAGAGTTGTCATTTGTTTTCAATATGGTCCAAAGTTATAATTTGATTATTTCAATAATTAACTTTATATTCAAGCATAATATATACGCAACACACACTATCAAATGGAGAGTAAACTCACCCCAAACCCAAGCTAGAACAAGCCCAAACCACCTATAACTAAATGAACACTTCCTATCATCACCAAACATCCAAAATCCAACCTTTAGCACCAAACTAGCTTACGGCCACCTCCTTGTCACCCAAAATGTTGACGCCCCAACTTGGATAGGGGTGTGTGCTCCTATTTTTCCACTTTGAGTTGCAACCTTGTTGTTAGGATGCCTTAAGGTTTTTGCCAAAGTTTGAGAGGATTTGGACTTGATTGGATATTATATGAGAATGTTAAAGAGAAAAGGAAGAAGATGAAGACATTTATTTTGCACTAACCATTGCGAACAATTTGTGAACTAAAGTGTGTATTAATAAGTGTATTCAAGTGGTCACCAAACCCCACCCCCAACCCTCTATAGCCGGCCACCAAGGAGGCTCCCCCTCACATGCCAATTTTCCACCTCATCTTTAAAAACAAAAATCTTTTTACTGTTCACCAAACAATCTTCTTCCTTAATCACTTGCTAATCTTTCACTAATCACATTTTGTTAGCCACAACGCAAAATATTTTTAATTTCTAATTAATTAAACATTAATACTCTAAATAAGCACAATAAGTTCGAACAACTTATATCGAGTAAAAAGTCGTTTATCCATAAAACCATTTTCAACCACATTATCAATATATTTTTCGAAGTATTTTTGTCAATTTTTTTTAAAAACATGTATCATCATTAGTTAATAATTAAAAGGATTTTAACAAGGTTATTAAATTAACTTTAATCACACTTAACCAATATTCAAATGTTAAATAATTCAAATAATTTTAAACACATACTTTGCATTTAATGCACATTTAATGTTGATGGCTTGCCACATCAGTTTACTCGCATAACTAAAAGGCTTTGTACAGATGGATGGACATCTTATCTTATGCTCTGGCGTGCTATTGCGGCAAGGTCTGCTGAGCAGGCAGGCTGATTATTAAAGATGTGAAGGAAACCGAGAGTTTACGAGAAACCAAGCTGAGGTGTCGGTCCGGCTGTGAAAAGAAAGGATGGGTTGCTTGGGACCGTTCGAACAAAACTGTGCTAAAATCGAGCTATGGATGGATCACACTTGAGTCGGCCTTGTTGAATATGTTGGTTTGCTTAACTGGAGTTATGTCGGCCGTCAACTGAGATGACACTGAGTGTCAGGTTGACTTGGAGTCAGGTTGAAACTGGATTGACATAGGAGAGTCAATCGTCATGGAGCTGGGTTGGTGTGGATAGGGAGGACTGCACTTAGCTTTGCTCCTCTTTAAGTAGGCTGGGAAAGGTTCCTAAGTATAAGACAATCGGTCTTCATCTTGGGTCTTTGTTGAATAGATGGGTTGGTTTGAGACCAAGTCAAGGCTAGGTCGGCAGTAATAGGCGGTCGTAGGATAGCGAGGGACTTTGATTGGACCAAGCTGTGCCTTAATAAGCTTGCTAATTACTTATGAGAAAATTGAGCAATAGTTTGCCCTCAAGTCCGTATTCGCTTTTTGATGCGAGATTGTCAAATCATGAGAAATCTTTCCGATTGATGGCTCTACAAAGCATTTAATGTGCTTTCCATGTGGCTTTATATCATTGGCTATGACAGTTCATTTTTTCAAATATGGGAGACGTTCCATGTCTTTTACATGTCTAACTTGACTTTGTTCTGATTTCTCCTTAACAGTTAGGATTCTTTTTCTATTTTAAATTCGATGCACACAATTGAAGCCTCGGTTATATAAATACTCCCTTCCCTTCTTCTCTAAACTCATAAAATCTTTCCCAATGGAAATCCTTCTCAGCTAAGGAATTTTTCATAATTCTTTACTAATAAAAGCTGCTAGCTTCATCATCTATTTCCTTTCCAAACGCCTTTGCACTTATGTCTTTTTTGTCAAACTTGTTTCGTATGTTGAGAAAGGAGAAAGCTTTCTTGGTGCTGAACTGCTAATTATTAATTGCATTCAGACCATCGACAAGAATTTTCTTCTTGAAATGGATCTTGCCTTACTACTTAGCTTGGACCCGTGTCTGCTGGCCAGGTATTCAATGGTGATCAACCATCATTGTCATGCTAATGCCCTAGCAGATGCTGGCGGATGTCCTCTTTATCTTGCTTTGGCAGTTTTGAACCTATGCCGGTTTGGATGCTTTAACGCCTTATTAGGAAGAGTAGTGGCTATTGCCTTTGGTTTTGATGTCGCAGCTAAAGTCTTAGTCATCCTCTTGGCGATGTCGACTAGGAGCATTTCAAGACCTCTTGCGACATTCGATGTAGGAGGCTTCGAAGATGACAGCACACTCCCTCCCTTCTTCAAAAGTTCTTGATCGGTTGAAGTGTCGTGGGGCTCATCTTCACACTTCAAGGTGGATCTTCCAAAGTGTTCATTGGCATGCTTCTTCTCTTTTTCTTCTTGTCAACTAGTTAGTGATGGATACACCATGTAAGCCCAACTAGGCGGGCGTCTGTGCCTTTGAATTCTTTGAACCAAATGAAACAGATCTTTTGTTGCAAACTTTGATTGAGAATTTTTTTTAATTCTTTTCTTGTCTGTCCACAAGTGACTTATTAAGCAGGGCACTTTAAGTATCCAATAGTTCATTTATTTATTTTGCAGAAATGCCTATCTTTTAAGATGCGTCAAATATCAGTGTGATGATAAGGCAATCTGGGCACAATCATTAATTTGGACCAAGTACTAACTAGATGTAAAGTGATGGTTTGCATCGGTAAGGGCTCAAACGCAAGTTTGTATGCAGTTTCTCTTGGGTTGAGTGGTGGATGAGCCTGGGCTCGAAGCTGAGCGCATGGGGCTATGAGGTTCTCCCATGTGACACGTCGTCGGTTGTGAAGCGGTCGTTGATCCCAAATCGAACTAGGGGCACGTTGCTTAGCTCAGACACTCTGGTGTACATGGATTGCATTTTGGTGAAGCGGGCTATAAGTAGCTCGCTTATAAGGAATTGTGAATGGAAATGTTCATATTTATATTATTATAATTTTTTTAATGAGAACTTATTTGTAATGATGAGTCAGAGTCGGGGTGGTGATGCCCTTGGTTCTCAGATGAGGCGATCGGCTATAAGAGAGTACGAGCTGCTACTAATGCTTTTGGGTTGGAGGGTTACAGAAAGAAGCAGGATGCTGACTGGCGCTGGATTTGTCAAGAAACCCACCATTGATTGTCAAATGCTCTCGCTACAGCATGAGAACACACTTATTTGCCTGCTTAAGGGAAGTCTTATAACATTCCCTTGTCTTTTATTGATTACCCCTAATTTCGTCGACCCGTCTAGGACGGGGAACTTCATGGCAAGGCAGTTGTAGGAAATGATGACATCCATCTCAACAAGCATCGATCGTCCAATTAGCAGGTTATAAGAAGATGGGCAATCAACAACTACAAAGTTTACTAGGATTTTTGCTGTGAGGGGCTCTTACCCGAATGTTCTCATGAATGAGGTTGTGTCCATCGGAATAATGCCTATACCCCAAAGCAATAAATAGGTAAGGTGCATGGGGTAAGGCGGGAGGCATAAAGCCTAAAAGCTTCAAAGACATTCTTGAACATGACGTTGACCAAGCTGCCCTCGTCTACAAAGGCCCAATGCATACCGGAATTGGCCAGGGCAAGAGTAATGACCATGGGGTCATGATGGGGTAGGAGGTTGCTTTCCTGTCTTTGGTCATGAAGCTGATCGGCCATTCTAATTCCTGTCGGGGCGATCTGGACGCCCAAGATTCCAATGAATAAATATGTCCGGCTGTGCACGCTTCTCTTTGTTACCAGAACTAGGCCCCTGGCTATTGACGATCACATGCGAGCCCTCACATATGGTCAAGACATCGGTGATGGCTTGGATATTAGCATTACTGGGCTAAAGAGGTTGATCGTGCCATTCCTTACGGCTTTCTCTTTACTCGACTTGATGTTGAACAAATTCCAAGAGCATCTTCTCGGATAAGTCTTTTGAGTTAATCGTTGAGCATGCGACAATTTATTGCATAGTAGCCATTGAGTTGATGGAACTCGCAGTACTTGTCGTTGAGGCGAGGCCTCTCTGACTTTCCATCTTTGATGGTAGCGAGCCATTAAAATTACATCATGTTCCTGATGGCGAGGTAGATTGTGACAATGTCCCTATTCAAATGAGTGTAATTTTTGTACCTAGGTTTTTATTGAGTGTGGGCTTCCAAATGCCACCTAGAGATTCCTCCTGGCATCTGCTTGATGAACGACGTGTCGATGATCATGGTTGTTGCGAGGGCCAACTTGGGCAGGCACCTTGTCGCGTTGTCACTATCTAAAAGATCTATATCTTTCATCCTCATTATGACATTCACCCTTTGATAGAAGTCGGTTAGGGACGAAGCCGACTGCTTCTAGAGCTCTCTCCATATCCTAGATTTGTATAGGACCCCTGAACATAGTGCCACAACCAAGTTACTCATGTCCACATCCCTAGCCTGGGTAGACTTTTTGTTGAAGCAACTAACATACCATTGCAAGCTTTTAAAAGGACCCTGCTTGATATTGCCCAGCTCACTAGCCAATACGACGTGGGTACGAGATGTGAAGAAACGAGTTTTGAAGTCTACGCACAACTAGACCCAAGATTTGGTACTGCCCGATCATAGAGATAAGAACCAACGAGAGGCTGGTCCTAAGATGGTGGACAGGAAGAGAAAATACTTTGCTGAGACAGAAAGCTGGTTGGCACGGGTGATGGAGTTAAACACTGTGATGTGGTCAGATGGATCTGCACTCCCATTGTACTTCTAAAAAGGCAGCAAAGCATACGGCTGTTTTAACTAAAAATGGCACAAACACCCAAGAGATTTTATAGAGAATGAAAAGCGAAGAAAAGTAAATTAAAAATAGAGAAAAGAGAACATATAGCAATTTATAGTGGTTCGGCTAATCATGGCCTATGTCCACTTAGCGATTTTATTGATAGCTTATATTGCTATTTTACACTTCTATTCTTGTGGATCGGTATAAATCTATGGATGATTATAAGAGATTTGAGTTAGAGAGCAAGACAGCCAAAAAGATCCTTAAAAATGAGCCATGTCCTCCTATTTATAGTTGTAGAAAACCTGAAATATCATCCCCACGGTCTCCATATAGTTTTCCACATCTAGACTAGTTCTCCAGCTTATACAGGTGAGTAATCACGCCTGACATTTATACTTATGCAAATGTGAATTGACAACAATTGAATGTGTAGAATATTATATATGATGTTATAACTACCTATGATTATCAATTATATGATGTTAAACCTGTTAAATTACCCATCATATCATTTGTTACTGTTATATATTGTTAACTGTTCATTTATATCTGTTTATCACACTGCAAGTTCCCTGTAGAATAGAATCACTATGGGTTGAAATGATACATACCCGAACGGACTTTAGAATAGGGAAAAATCGTTATGGGCTGAAATGATAGGCCTGAATGGTTTTTATTTATTTAATTTGACTTGGGATTGCGGGTTTGAAATGATAGAACCTAGATTTTTCTTTGTAAACTGCGGATTGAAATGATACATATCTGTATCACTTGACCTAGGTTAGAAAACTATATACATGCCCGTGGTTATTTTTATAAAGTATTTTGAATATTTTAAATATTTTTAAAAGTGTAAAATTATGAAAATTTGATTTAAATTGAATTTTTAATGTTTAAATAAAGAAATTTGGATTTTTCTAGAAGTTAAAAATGTAATTTAAATGAATGGTAAAAGTGAATTTTTGAAATATAACTCAAGTTTGGAAATTTGGAATTTTGGTTTTAAAATGATATTTAAGTTATATAAATAAAATGGAAATTTAATTATATTTGGAAAATGGTAAATATGGTAATTTGAATTTGAATTTAAATGATTTAATAAAGTGTTATTGAGTTTCTATGTATTAAAATGGTTAAATGAATGAATGCTTAAATGTGTAATTTTAAAATATAACTTGACTTGGAAATGGGAAATTTGGTTTTAATTAAAGGTTTAAATTAATTAAATAAATTGGAAATTTAGTTTAATTTGTGAAATGGTAATTTTAAAATGTAAGTGTTAATAAATTATAAAAGGTAAAAATGGGAAAATTGTACATTTGAATTTGTTAAGTAAAATTATTGGATTTTATTGTAAAGTTTACTTTATAAAAATCATAAGTAAAAAGATATTTAAATGAACATTTTTGAATGTTAAAAATATGATTTTTATAATGTTAAAAATGTTTAATATTGAAGGTTATTATTTGCTGGAAATACACTAAAATTTGGTAATTTTTTTAATAGCATTCAGAAATGCTATGATTTCTGATTTGAACTAAAATTGAATAAAAGAGCTATTACAACATTTCTGAAATGATGTAGTTGTTGTAGTTGAACTAAATAGACTAAAAACTTGTGTGACGACCCGGTATTTTTAGATATTTGAAATTGGAATATTTAATTGATTTTAAATATTTAAAATGTTAATTTTAACTTAAATTTCAAATATCTCTATTTATTAGATAATTAAATATTGGATTTAATAATTAAAATTGGGTGAAATGTTAAATCTGGAGATTTAAGCCTGTTAAAAATAATTTAAAGGCTTGTAAAATTTATATTGATAATACTGAAGGTAATAGAACTTTTAAAATTGAATTTAAAAGTGTTTTGTTCAGTTTTGAATTTATACCGTTTAAATCGACGTTTAAAAATAGACTTCCAAGGCACAGTCTTGGAATTCGACGAAACCAGTTCCATTGAATCCATAATATCATATTATTATCGGATTTCAAATTTCGTAGTGATTGGAGTTGTTGTGTAAGTGTACGACATATAAACGCGTTGAAATTTATATCGAATTCAATATTATAACTGGGTTCAAAAAGCTATCTTCTCCATACGATCGAATTTGGACTCGAAACCTTTTCCATTGTGTTCGAAATAGGGGTTTAACATTATGAACGCCTAGCGGTATGCCTCGATAGGATGTCAAAATTTTGAGTTGCGATTTCGAGACGTTTAAATTTAAATAATATTATATATATATTATTGACTGGTCAAACATCTTCACACCAGAACTTTCTCACCTCATTTCGGAAGCACTGTAGCTAGATTTTTTTCAACATGCTTCCTTTGCCTTCTCGAACACACTTCCTCATTTCCTTTAAATCATCCAGCCGATCAAGGAAAATGGTTGAAGCCTTCTCCTCGAAGAAAAATAATAATAATAAATCGATCTTGTTCAAAAGAAATTTATATGGCCGATTAAAACGTTTCTCTCGTTCGAACAAACTCAGTCTCCCTCTTCCCTTTCAAAATTGAATTCAAGAATGGTGACTGCTTTCTTCTGGGATTTGAAAATCTCGCTCGAGTTAAATTCTCACGATTAAATCGTAACCTGGGAAGCTCGAACGGGCATTTGATGTTGTTGTTCTTGGCTTAGTCGCGTGCTCCGGCGATAGGCGCGAGATGATGGTGGATGAAATCGCGATGTGAGTGGCGGTGGCTTCGCGAGCAACTAGGGCTTTGGGAAGCGTGGCCGTGGGATGCGAGGCAGGGGAGGGTATGGGCGATGGGCAGAAGGTATTACGGTTTTCTTCGATTCAAATTAAATTAATATGAATGCATATATAGAAAATTTAGAATTACGGAATTTGTATAACAATCCTGTTTATATAAATGTGCATACATATTTCAGTTTACACTATACATATGTATATATATACACTGAATCAGAGAAAAGGATATTTACAGTTAGGTGTATAGAAGTTTTAGTAATATATATGAATGTATATGAATTTACGGTTAAGCAGGAAATTTTATATAAATAAGATTTTGGTAAGAGTAGGAATTTTTTTTAAAGATATTTAAAGTTTATGAAAATTGGATTTTTTTAATCTATATAGATTATATTTCATATGAGTTGGGAATGAAGAAAAGTAAGATACAATTTACTAGGATATGATAAAAAAATAATTTATAAAAGGGATATTAGTTTAAATCAAATTATAAGTTAGAAATTAAATAAGTAAATGGTGATTTATTAATTCAAATAGTAATAAATCGTGAATTGTTTATACAAGGTCAAAATCGTGAAGATAACAAGTCAAGATTGGATCAGATTGCATATTAAAAATCAAAGGCGAGTTAATCTCACTCTTCTGGATTTTTATTTCAATTTAAATGGTTAAATATAAATAATTAGTTGAATGATTGAATTGGATTGATGTGCTATATTATATATAGTAGTATATATAGTATATATTGGAGTTGTTGATATTCCCGCATTATATAGCGGATGAGACCCTATGCGCCGCATAATAGCGGATGATAATATTTAAAACCCATATACCGCGATATTCCACCTCGAAGTGGAATTGGTATTGTGCTAACATCTGTGGATGCAGGGAAACAGGTTGGAGGGATCCAATGGATTCCTCAAAATTATTTAGATTGTTTAATATTCTGTGTTATGAATATTTGATTTTCTATGATGGATTATATGGAAAATTGAGATTGAATGCTATGGTTTGCTTGAATATATTTCGATACTCTGAGTTATCAAATATATAGAATTGGATTTTTGAAAAGAAAATAAAAGAGTAAATTTTCAAGTAAAATAGTTATAGAGAATTTGAATAAAATTTAGAATGAATTGGAAAGAATAAAAGTGATTTTAAAATTCTAATAAATAAAATTCCGAGTATGGAAAAGGGAATTTTTAATAAACAGGGAAATAACGAATTTTAAACTTATGTGATATTATTTTAAGTAATAAAGAATTTACATTAAAATTCAAGGTTTGAATTTATTTAAAAAGGATAAGAAAGGAATTTGGGAAATCTGAATTGGTATTCTCAGTTAAAAGAGATTTTTAAATCAAAATAAAGGAATAAAATCTGAAAGTTAATGGATTTTGAAATAAATGATGTAACTAAGGAAATTTATTTCAAAGTGAAGTATATTGGAAATCAATTGTAAATTGATTTAAGTGTTTGGAATTGGAATTAAAAAGAGGAGTGAGATTTTGGAATTTATAAACTGGGTTTATAAAGTGAAGTAAAATATCGGTGGATATTTGGAGATATAAATTTCACGGTGGAAATTTATAAAGGAATGGGAATTTATTTTAAAAAATAAAAATAAATAAATAAATAGTGATTTATTTTTTTTAGGTATGGAAATGGGAAGTGTATTACCCTGGAAAGCCGAGTATATTTTAAAGGAGACCTTTTATGTATAAGTTAAAGGCTTTAAAATTTTGTTATAAAGAAATGTTTTAGAAAATTTATTATTTTAAAATGTTTAGATTTTAAAGTAAGTATTCTTCAAATTTATTGTAGCAGTAATTATTTAAAGGTGACTTGGTATTTTGTTTAAAAAGACAAAAATTTAGTTTATATGTTCTAAAGTAGATTTATTTTAAATATTCTTAAAGTATATATTTTTGGATAAGTATTAAAGTAGTTTTAATTTAAATGTTTTAAAGTATATTTTATAATAAAGTGTTTTAAATTATTTTAAAAATCTAAAGTTTTGTACTTGGTGTTTCCAGTGGTAATAAATATTTGGGAATTTATTCCATAATGTGGTTTGAAACTGTTTTCAAAGGGTTGAAAAGTGGAAATATATCTTGCGAAGATATTTTGAGATAAATAATAATTTGGAAAATTATTTATTGTTTGATGGATGTTTGTGAATGTTAATTGATAGTTAAATAACCGACTATCAATATTGGCAAATGCGCTGATCGTTTCGAAGAGACCGGGATCGAGATTAATTTCTCGAAAACCACTTCGATCCGGTTTGTACGTTTTCGTGGGGAAACGAGTTTGAATCGAAGATGGTACAGTGAAATGCAAGGGCTAATCGCTACTAATCCTGAGGGTGATTCCAAAATGGATGTAGTAGGAATAGTGCCTTCGGTTCCGTTCGAACCCGGAACAGACTTGTATGGATGAATGCTTTCGGAACATCATCAGGTGGACGATGGGCATTCTAAGGGATATGTTCTATAAAGGTAACGCTTAGCCTCAAGCCTCATCAACCGGGAATGATTGAAAATCAGGGGTTATGCAGCAAGGCTATGTGGGTAGCGCCCATTAGGGTGAGATCATCCCTGTCTAGATGTCCCTTTTTATTTCGGCTATGTGGCAGTTGGTCGCGCCAACCGTGGGGTGATCTTACTCGGAATTACCCTTAGGTAGTTCCGGTCTTGTGTTGCAGGGGATCGGGCGTGGTCCTCGGTATGCTGATCTAGACCAGATACTGTGACAGGTGGTACCCCAGTGCCTAGTCATTAGTTGGAAATCCATCCTCCCTACGCGCCTTTTACGGTTTTTGTTTGTAGGATCCACTTTGTGGCTAGTATGCTGGAATTTAATCATGTAACAATTTCAGCTATATGAATAAGTATTTGTATATAGACACTATTATAATATCAGAGGATTTTGATAAAAAGTGTTTTGGCTATCGTAAGGTAAAAACCCGACATGTTTATTTGTGGCGTGGTCTTACGAGATGCTTTTGATTTCAAAGGGTTTGGAAAACTTTAATAATCCAATTGAGTGTGTTTTCTCACGCTGGTTTTTCAGACTGACTCGGGTGTTATTTTATTATAATGCTCGGGTCAGACCGAGTATTATAGGATACAGGTTATGATGTCGTGGAGCTCAAGAGACGAGCTGGATGGCGAGACGTATCACACGTACTTGATGTATATTCCGCTGTATTGTGTACTGTGTATTCCATTGTGGGACAAGTTAATATAACTGTCCAGTATTTGATTCTGATTGTATTGTACTCTGATAATGTAATTATAAAACAGATATAGTTTCTTTTGTGTAAAGGATCATATATTAACTATTATATATTATTCCGCTGCTATTGTGAGATTCTGATGTTGTTTTCTATTTTCTTCTTCTACCTCCTTCTTCTTTAGCCCTCATGGTTCGTATTTCCGTTCTTTTTGAGTTGATCTGATGGAGATTAGTGTCAATTCAAGGGGTACGGAACTGCGGGTCATTTCAGTTGGTATCAGAGCTGAAGGTTAAGCGAGAACTTTGGCTCTGGTGGGGATTACTCATTTGAAATAGAGTTCGTAGTACTCTAGAATGAGTTTGAGTGTATTAATAGATATGAGCGCGTATTTGTTAGTGAATATCAAATGGGTTTATATTGTGTTGATTAGTTTATTGAGTAGTTTATGGGTTCTGGTCAATACGAGTAATTAACGTTATTGATAGGGATCTCTAAACACTTGAATAGAACAATTCAACACAGTATTGTTTTAAAATAGGGTAAATGGAATACTTTTACCCAAATTATTTTTGTGTATAAAAGAACTAATTTTCCGTAAATTATTATAGTTATATTTGGATGCTTGGTTGTTAAGAGTGATAATATTAAATTGTTATCACTATTGTGAGGAAATTGAATAAGAAATTGAAACCATAACTAAAAGCTAAGAAATAATTCATATACAAATGAGATACGTAAATGTAAACTATAAATGTGATTTATAATCTGAAATAGAATGCCAGAGAAATATTTGAAATTAAATTGAGTTAAAAATTCCAGAGTAATGTTGAATATGAATTGGATGGATTTGGAATTTGGAATTTTGGGGAGTTTAAATTCCTTGGGTTGAAAATAGTTTTCAAAAGCTTTGGAGGAATAATAGTGATATTATTTTGGAAATATTTTGAATTGGATTTGAAATCTAGAGAGATTTGAAATTAAAAATATTTGAAATTGTTTTAATGAGATAAAAGCATTTAACTCTCTTTCGGTCGCTGGAAAATAACTTCGGTGATGACTGTAGCATCATCGATGTTCATTTTCGAGTTTCCAAAAGAGAAATTGCTACCAAATTGTTTTATACTATAATGTCTTCAAAACTGACTTTGGTTTTTAAATTTCAAAAGATAATTTGATACCAAGGGATAATTGGATATACCCAAGAAGTTGGATATGATTAATTTCAAAGGTGATTTTGAAATTTTGGGAAATTGTTTAAACTCTGGAATCTTATTTAAAGTGTTTATGGAATAATAAATAAGTTGTGACTTATAAAATTTAGAAGTGGGATAAATAAGCCTAAAATAAAATTGTTTTGTATTTTGGAAGATGAATAAAAATCCAAAACTTGAATTGTGAATAAATAATACAGTTTGGAAATGAAGCTTGAGTTATAAATAGAAATTCAACTTGGAATTGTAAGTGAAGTAAATATGAATTGAAGTTGTATGGAATTGGATTAAAATAAAATGATTTGAGATGAAAATAAATCCAATTCGAGTATGAATAAATTAAATATGGCTTTGGATATTATTTTAATGAATGTGAATTAAAATTTAAAATGGACTAAATTAGTGGCTAATTGAATTAAACGGGATTTGATTAAATGACAATCAAATTAAATTGAGAATAAACTTAAGTTATGAATTGGGAGTGAATTGAAGTAAGTTAACTTAAGTTTAAAGTTAATAGAAGTATGGGCTTATATAAATTTGGAAATGGTAATTAATATATAAGCATGGGATGATGTCGAGCATAATAAAATGGTTTTTGAACAAAACCAATGTGAAACGAAATGGAGTATATATATATATTGAGTTGGAATCAATTTAAATTGGTTTGAACGAAAGCAATGGTTTATTTGAATGGAATGGTATGTGATTTGGTTGCAAACAATTTAAAACTAGTGTCGAAACCTTGCATATATGCTCATGGAAATTGTATAACATGCATTATATGTGAAATGTATGTGTTAGCTCTATTAAAATAAGTGGAATGCTAGTAAATTGCATATATTTGTCACTTACATGTTTAAATTGAGTAAGTACAGGTTCAGAGAAGCCGTTTTGGCTAGATTGGGGCATGCAAAATGCTAAAATAATAATCCGCTTGCTTAAAAATGCTAAATGAGGTACGCCTACGCAATAAAAATAGGAAATATGAACTGTTTTTGTTTTTCCGACCGTGTAGGTCGATGTATATATATTTATATCTCTTGTGAAATTGCAAAAGCTCCTCTGGACAAAGGGGACTCTGCCAAAATTTTCAGAAAAATTTGGGAGTTAGAAAATTTTTCAAATTTTTCACTAACGACAAAAGATTTAAATTTTGTAAGCAAATGAAATTGAAACTAAATGTTGAAATTCATTTGGAATTTGTAAGTAAATGGAAAATTAGTCAAGATTGGCCTAAACAAAATAATGGATTGAGAATAAAATTAGTACGTAGACTAATTGATTAAATTGGGTAAGTAGATGAATTGAAAATTTGATCTTGGAATCAATTTAGATTATGTTAAGTAAAGTGGAATTGAGAAATTTAGTTTGAATGGACTTAAAAAACAAAGTCCTAAGAATTTAAATTTATTGGAAATTGAATTAATTTGTAAATTGAAGCAAATTGAATTCAAATGGAGTTGTGAAGGCAAAGTGAATAGAAATGGATAAACTTCAATAGTGAAGTGGAAATAAATTTAGGAAGTATATAAAATATTTATACAGAACTTAAGAAATTAAAGAATGAAATTCTTAAGTAAATTGGTATTGGAAATATATACTAAGTAATTTTGTAATAGAGATTAAGTAAAGTTATGAAAGGGGATATTTGAGGATAAGTGGATATGAATCAAAATAAATGTGAATAAAAGTGAAATTGATATAGTCAATAATCAATGGATATAAATACGTAAGATGTACGTATATTATTTTATTCGCATAGCGGTTTGATCCAGATTCGAGCACTGAATTTCGAGATAGCTATATCGATCTGAGTTAGGATTTTTCACTCGATTTTCGACGGCGAACCCACGATATGGATTTTGATTGATTCTGGATATTCTCTATCATAGTTTGTGGCTATACAAGGAGAATGACGGTTTCTGATCAAGAAACCAGATCTGAGTCCGCACTAGGAAGTCGAGTGGACGATACTAGTTCGAAAATGAAATTGTGTGATCGAGTGAGCGATCGAATTTGGTATTGCGTACAAATGATATATGTGCATTGTACATTGTACGAATGTGAATGAAATAGATATGGAAACTTTTGTAAAGAAATGTGTAAAGCGATTTTGAATGTTGTAATTGGATATTTTTGCCTAGTAGGATATACAGATGTTTTAAAAGCAAAGGAAATTTGGGATTTTTGATTGCAGAAGATAAATTGAATGGCAACAAAAGGTATGTGTTTAAATTTCTGTATGAAATTTGATGATTTTTGGTCTAACCACTTGGCCTTTTGTTTACTTTTGAAATTTGGGAGCCCGTAGAGGCATTTTGTAGTTGTACCGAGCTAGCCGCGCAAAGGAGACGCTGGCAAAATTTTTGGAAAATTTAAGGAGTTAGAAAAATTTTGAGAAAGTTTTGATAATTCAGAATTTGATTTCAAATTTAAATTTGAATTTACAAGTAAGTAATATTGTTTGGTACTAATGGATAAGCTGGAAATTTAGAAAGAGGGTTAGTGTGTCTTTGATGAAAAGATTTGTTTTGGCAAGTTGTTTGAAACTATTTGGATTTGAGAAAATAGTTAACGGGAATTGAATCATTCTTCCTAACTAGTAATTTCGGGGACGAAATTCTTTTAAGGGGGGAGGAATGTGACGACCCGAAATTTTTAGATATTTGAAATTGGAATATTTAATTGATTTTAAATATTTAAAAGGTTAATTTTAACTTAAATTTTAAATATCTCTATTTATTGGATAATTAAATATTGGATTTAATGATTAAAATTGGGTGAAATGTTGAATCTGGAGTTTTAAGCCTGTTAAAAATAATTTAAAGGCTTGTAAAATTTATATTGATAATACTGAAGGTAATAGAACTTTTAAAATTGAATTTAAAAGTGTTTTGTTCAGTTTTGAATTTATACCGTTTAAATCGACGTTTAAAATAGACTTCCGAGGCACAGTCTCGGAATTCGACGAAACCAGTTCCATTGAATCCGTAATATCGTATTATTATCGGATTTCAAATTTCATAGTGATTGGAGTTGTTGTGTGAGCGTACGACATATAAACGCGCTGAAATTTATATCGAATTCAATATTATAACTAGGTTCAAAAAGCTATCTTCTCCATACGATCGAATTTGGACTCGAAACCTTTTCCATTGTGTTCGAAATAGGGGTTTAACATTATGATCGCCTAGCGGTACGCCTCGATAGGATGTCAAAATTTTGAGTTGCGATTTCAAGACGTTTAAATTTAAATAATATTATATATATATTGTTGACTGGTCAAACATCTTCACACCAGAACTTTCTCACCTCATTTCAGAAGCACTGTAGCTAGATTTTTTTCAACACGCTTCCTTTGCCTTCTCGAACACACTTCCTCATTTCTTTTAAATCATCCAGCCGATCAAGGAAAAAGGCTGAAGCCTTCTCCTCGAAGAAAAATAATAATAATAAATCGATCTCATTCAAAAGAAATTTATATGGCCGATTAAAACATTTCTCTCATTCGAACAAACCCAGTCTCCCTCTTCCCTTTCAAAATCGAATTCAAGAATGGTGACTGCTTTCTTCTGGGATTCGAAAATCTCGCTCGAGTTAAATTCTCACGATTAAATCGTAACCTTGGAAGCTCGAGCGGGCATTTGACGTTGTTGTTCTTGGCTTAGTCGCGTGCTCCGGCGATAGGCGCGAGATGGTGGTGAATGAAATCGCGATGTGAGTGGCGGTGGCTTCGCGAGCAGCTAGGGCTTTGGGAAGCGTGGCCGCGGGATGTGAGGCAGGGGAGGGTATGGGCGATGAGCAGAAGGTATTGCAGTTTTCTTCGATTCAAATTAAATTAATATGAATGCATATATAGAAAATTTAGAATTACGGAATTTGTATAACAATCATGTTTATACAAATGTGCATACATATTTCAATTTACACTATACATAAGTATATATATACACTGAATCAGAGAAAAGGATATTTACAGTTAGGTGTATAGAAGTTTTAGTAATATATATGAATGTATATGAATTTACGGTTAAGCTGGAAATTTTATATAAATAAGATTTTGGTAAGAGTAGGAATTTTTTTTAAAGATATTTAAAGTTTATGAAAATTGGATTTTTTTTTAATCTATAGAGATTATATTTCATATGCAGTTGGGAATGCAGAAAAGTAAGATACAATTTACTAGGCTATGATAAAAAAATAATTTATAAAAGGGATATTAGTTTAAATCAAATTTTAAGTTAGAAATTAAATAAGTAAATGGTGATTTATTAATTCAAACAGTAATAAATCGTGAATTGTTTATACAAGGTCAAAATCGTGAAGATAACAAGTCAAGATTGGATCAGATTGCATATTAAAAATCAAAGGTGAGTTAATCTCACTCTTTTGGATTTTTATTTAAATTTAAATGGTTAAATTTAAATAATTAGTTGAATGATTGAATTGGATTGATGTGCTATATTATATATAGTAGTATATATAGTATATATTGGAGTTGTTGATATTCCCGCATTATATAGCGGATGAGGCCCTATACGCCGCATAATAGCGGATGATAATATTTAAAACCCATATACCACGATATTCCACCTTGAAGTGGAATTGGTATTGTGCTAACATCTGTGGATGCAGGGAAACAGGTTGGAGGGATCCAACTAGATTCCTCAAAATTATTTAGATTGTTTAATATTCTGTGTTAAGAATATTTGATTTTCTGTGATGGATTATATGGACAATTGAGATTGAATGCTATGGTTTGCTTGAATATATTTCGATACTCTGAGTTATCAAATATATAGAATTGGATTTTTGAAAAGAAAATAAAAGATTAAATTTTCAAGTAAAATAGTTATAGAGAATTTGAATAAAATTTAGACTGAATTGGAAAAGAATAAAAGTGATTTTAAAATTCTAATAAATAAAATTCCGAGTATGGAAAAGGGAATTTTTAATAAACAGGGAAGTAATGAATTTTAAACTTATGTGAAATTATTTAAAGTAATAAAGAATTTACTTTAAAATTCAAGGTTTGAATTTATTTAAAAAGGATAAGAAAGGAATTTGGGAAATCTGAATTGGTATTCTCAGTTAAAAGAGATTTTTAAATCAAAATAAAGGAATAAAATCTGAAAGTTGATGGATTTTGAAATAAATGATGTAAGTAAGGAAATTTATTTCAGAGTGAAGTATATTGGAAATCAATTTTAAATTGATTTAAGTGTTTGGAATTGGAATTTAAAAGAGGAGTGAGATTTTGGAATTTATAAAATGGGTTTATAAAGTGAAGTAAAATATCAGTGGATATTTGGAGATATAAATTTCACGGTGGAAATTTATAAAGGAATGGGAATTTGTTTTTAAAATAAAAAAAAATAGTGATTTATTTTTTTTAGGTATGGAAATGGGAAGTGTATTACCCTGGAAAGCCGAGTATATTTTAAAGGAGGCTTTTTATGTATAAGTTAAAGGCTTTAAAATTTTGTTATAAAGAAATGTTTTAGAAAATTTATTATTTTAAAATGTTTAGATTTTAAAGTAAGTATTCTTCAAATTTATTGTAGCAGTAATTATTTAAAGGTGACTTGGTATTTTATTTAAAAAGACAAAAATTTAGTTTATATGTTCTAAAGTAGATTTATTTTAATTATTCTTAAAGTATATATTTCTGGATAAGTATTAAAGTAGTTTTAATTTAAATGTTTTAAAGTATATTTTATAATAAAGTGTTTTAAATTATTTTAAAAATCTAAAGTTTTGTACTTGGTGTTTCCAGTGGTAATAAATATTTGGGAATTTATTCCATAAGAGGAGTGTGGTTTGAAACTGTTTTCAAAGGGTTGAAAAGTGGAAATATATCTTGCGAAGATATTTTGAGATAAATAAATAATTTGGAAAATTATTTATTGTTTGATGGATGTTTATGAATGTTAATTGATAGTTAAATAACCGACTATCAATATTGGCCAATGCGCTGATCGTTTCGAAGAGACCGGGATCGAGATTAATTTCTCGAAAACCACTTCGATCCGTTTTGTACGTTTTCATGGGGAAACGAGTTTGAATCAAAGATGGTACAGTGAAGTGCAAGGGCTAATCGCTACTAATCCTGAGGGTGATTCCAAAATGGATGTAGTAGGAATAGTGCCTTCGGTTCCGTTCGAACCCGGAACGGACTTGTATGGATGAATGCTTTCGGAACATCGTCAGGTGGACGATGGGCATTCTAAGGGATATGTTCTATAAAGGTAACGCTTAGCCTCAAGCCTCATCAACCGGGAATGACTGAAAATCAGGGGTTATGCAGCAAGGCTGTGGGTAGCGCCCATTAGGGTGAGATCATCCCTGTCTAGATGTCCCTTTTTATTTCGGCTGTGTGGCGGTTGGTCGCGCCAACCGTGGGGTGATCTTACTCGGAATTACCCTTAGGTAGTTCCGGTCTTGTGTTCTAGGGGATCGGGCGTGGTCCTCGGTACGCTGATCTAGATCAGGTACTGTGACAGGTGGTACCCCAGTGCCTAGTCATTAGTTGGAAATCCATCCTCCCTACGCGCCTTTTACGGTTTTTGTTTGTAGGACCCACTTTGTGGCTAGTATGCTGGAATTTAATCATGTAACAATTTCAGCTATTTGAATAAGTATTTGTATATAGACACTATTATAATATCAGAGGATTTTGATAAAAAGTGTTTTGGCTATCGTAAGGTAAAAACCCGACATGTTTATTTGTGGCATGGTCTTACGAGATGCTTTTGATTTCAAAGGGTTTGGAAAACTTTAATAATCCAATTGAGTGTGTTTTCTCATGCTGGTTTTCCAGATTGACTCGGGTGTTATTTTATTATAATGCTCGGGTCAGACCGAGTATTATAGGATACAGGTTATGATGCCGTAGAGCTCAGGAGACGAGCTGGATGGCGAGACGTATCACACGTACTTGATGTATATTCCGCTGTATTGTGTACTGTGTATTCCGTTGTGGGAAAAGTTAATATAACTGTCCAGTATTTGATTCTGATTGTATTGTACTTTGATAATGTAATTATAAAACAGATATAGTTTCTTTTGTGTAAAGGATCAGATATTAACTATTATATATTATTCCGCTGCGATTGTGAGATTCTGATGTTGTTTTCTATTTTCTTCTTCTACCTCCTTCTTCTTTAGCCCTCATGGTTCGTATTTCCGTTCTTTTTGAGTTGATTTGATGGAGATTAGTGTCAATTCAAGTGGTACGGAACTGCGGGTCGTTTCAACTTGACTCGGGTCTATTACAGCAGTTCTGTAATTGCAGTAGTGGTCTGCTGTTTTTGCTGAATAAATTTAAAACCCTTATTTTGAAACCTGAGTTATTACAGCATTTCTGAAAATGCTGTCTTTGCTGTTTTAAACCAAAGTTTCTATGTTTATGGTTTTTAACTTAGTAAATGAGCTAAGAATGGTTTGAAACTTTGGAAATTGAATACTTGATTTGGAAGTATAATAATTACACTTTTAAATGGTTTAGATGAATTATTTTGATTGAAATATAAACTATTTAAAAGGTGACTTGAAATGATAATAAATGAATGATTTCTTCGAATTTAAAAGGTAATTAAAGTTGAATATTTGGATTCGAACTCAAATGATGATTTGATAATGAAGTTTTGGAAAGATATGATATTTTGATATATTAAGTGATTTGGAATGAAGTTTTGAAAAGATATGATATTTTGATATATTAAATGATTTGAAATGAAGTTTTTGAAAAGATATGATATTTTGATATATTAAATGATTTGAAATGAAGTTTTTGAAAAGACATGATATTTTGATATATTAAATGATTTGAAATGAAGTTTTTGGAAAGATATGATATTTTGATATATTGAAATGATTTGAAATGAAGTTTTGAAATGATATGATATTTCAAATATATTGAAATGGTTTGGAATTGATTTAATCTTTATTTTTGATAAAGATTTGGATTTGAAATGATATTCTATTTTGAAGTATAAACTGTTTTTAAATTATAACCACGGGTTATAATAACGATTGGTTGTTAAAGAGACCGGGATCGGATATGGACATTCTCTCTGTCGATACCGAAAACCACTTTAACAACTGTGTACGCGGTGGAGTTTCCAGAATGAAGTAGGATGGTGGCGACGATCCTAAGGTATATACGTGGACCCAACCCCCGCGAGTTGGCATAAAGTGGCTAAAACAGGAGCGATTGACGGGCCAATGAGGTAGCACCTCTGATCGGACACACTTCTTCGATACCATTCTATTACTTTGTGATTGATTAGGTGCACCCCTTGATTTGGGAGTGTTGTTCGAGGTGGGCGGTAGTGGCTGCTATGCGTCACCATCAGCCCGGATGCGTAATTGGTATATCTACCCTGGCATTGCCTAGTTGTGTCGTGTCACTTACCATATCGAGCTTTACTATGATTTGTGATTTATCCCATAGCCTGTGGAGTATCGAGGGTAGCCCCCATTTTGGGAGTATGCTAATACTGGATAGACTACTGGGACTATTAAGTGTTAAGGTGGAAAATGTAAAGCCTTAATGCTATTTAAAAGTATGTTTATTTTATGATTAGACATTATTATAATAGCGAATATTACTACATAGTAGATAGTTTAACGGATCCTTAGAGGATGGTCGATCCCAAGCATCCTTTGAGTTACTTGTACCTTTATTACAGTTCACTTGAGTTGGTTTACATTGTATAAGTATGTATGTCCTGACTCGAGTGTTTTGTGTTTGCTTTACGCTTGGGTCAGACTGAGTGATACAGCATTAGAGACTCACCTTTGGAGCTGGAGTTTTGCTTTGAAGATCCAGATATCTATTCATTTTGTTATCTAGTTGATTCTAGTTGTATTCTGAGTTGTACATGATTTTCATACTGTTACTCCTGTTGTATCTTGGTATTCCTATTGTATCTTACTTAACTCTGATGTATTTATATAGTAGCTTCATGAACTACTATTTCTTTGTTTCCGCTGCATTATATTGCTCTGTGTCTATGCTCTGTGATTATTTATTTACTGTATATTCTGAGTTTGGCCAAATATAAATTAACAATTTGGTATTTTGAGCAATTCAAGTCCGACATGTGTGGATGCGAATGGTTGAAAATATCGGGTCGTTACAGTGTCCATATATTCTAACTGTGTAAATTATAGTTTAAGATTTATTTAATTTTGTTTTATTTATTTATATAAGTATGAATATATAAATATATATGAACCACATATATATATACATATATATATGTGTGTGTGTGTGTGTGTGTGCATGTGTAACATCATAATCCACGAAGGGCATAATGTGCCCTTATATAGATGTTGGGATTTACATTGCAACAAACACATTAGCTCATTTTGTGTGTACTATAGTTTGTTCAAATATGTGCTTGTACAATATGTCAAAACATGATATAAATATATGTATATGAATGTGTGTGTGTGTGTATTATTGAATAAAATAGTTTCCGCCATAATAAATTAATGTAAAATAATCACATGATAAAAATAAAAGTTTTACAATTTTATAAAATCTAGAAACATATTTTGAGCTTAAGATTAATTTATGGAATTTTTTAATTAAAATA
The DNA here is from genome assembly GCA_030737815.1 of Allium fistulosum. Classification (NCBI taxonomy): domain Eukaryota; kingdom Viridiplantae; phylum Streptophyta; class Magnoliopsida; order Asparagales; family Amaryllidaceae; genus Allium; species Allium fistulosum. The sequence goes on from CM060905.1 coordinate 97,101,139, forward strand.
ATATTTATTATTAAATAGTTGATAATAGCCCTTAATCAAATTAATTCTTAAAAATATTAAATCAAGTTGAAAATTTTTGAAACTCTTTCTAAAGGTAGATGAGACATATTTTGGGCTTAGAAAAATGTTCTAGAATTTTATCAACCGAAATTTTATTTTTAATTAAATAATTAACTGTAGTTCGAAAATAAATAAATTATAAAAATATATTAAATTACGCTTTAAGAATATGAAAGTTTTTTTGAAGTTATCTATGAATCATCAAATTCTTATGAAAAAATTCCAGAATTTTAACAATTTCATTTATATTTTTAATTAAATAATTGATTGCAGGCCGAAAGTAAATTAATTTTAGAAAATAATAAATTAATTTCAAAAAATCTTTAAATTTTATAGCGAGCATCTAACATGGTGTACAAAATATACAAAATATAAGATTGAAACTTTGAACCATTAATTATTTTATAAATAATAAACAATTCACAAAATCATTAAATAATAATAAAATATGTGTACACATATTTAATAAGATAAGTTTATATTTTATGATTCACAATATGTATAAAACTTCATAAGAAATTTTTTGATAAAATATATACAAGATATAAACATATATATAATTATACATATAGATAATTTGCAAATCTGTATACATTTAATCTAGATTTATTTATATATATATTAATATAAATCAAAATTATTATTTTTTTAGAAAAATAATTCAATAATAAATCAATAAACAAAATACTACAATAAGCACATAACCAATCCAATTGTAACAAACACATGTACCCACAAAAATTACCTAATCTAAACGATAAAAAGATCTAAATACAAACAAGTGATTTGGATGTAAATCAATATTCATATGGTAAACTTGTAAACAAAACAATAATAATAAATAAAAGTTCACCTCCTAATGAAGCCTTTGAGTCCACGTTGAACAATGAATTCTTTTCTAAGAACAATTCCAATCCACCAGGTTGCTAGTCTGGAATTGGAGACCTTCTACTACAAATTAGTATTTATTTAATTTAAATTGGATTTGAGAATTTTTGGGATGATTTTAGAGGAGAGTTGATGCCATTAAAATGAGGAGGAAGAAGAAGAAAGTGGCGGCTCAGAAATGAATTATCCTTTGACTAGGGTTTTGAGATTAGCTTTTATATAGGTAGGATACGAGAGCAAATAATGATCTCAACCACACATCTCAATACCCTAATCTCATGCATAGTAGCTGCCCCCCTTCCTCTATCAAAACCAATGACATTCACCTCTAAAATTCATGGGATGTGAGCCCATTTAACCAAATTTAAATATACATACTTATATTCAACTAAATTTGTTGTCGATATCTCATGTCAATCAACATGTTTATAACTTTTTATAAATACATGCAACAAATTTACTTCTCAAATCATATCCAAATTTATAATTAATATTTCATAAATATTAATTAATTTAATCGATATATAACAATTATAAATTAATTAAATCATTCGGTCTTAAGAGAATTCATCTATTCAGTTGTGTGAATCTTGGGTGTAAATACGGTCAGCGATTAACGTCAAACTATTAGAAAGTTAACATTTACACTTCACTTAGCATGTGGTGTGACATTATGGCCAAATTTATTGCTTACTGATTTTTGAAAAAATCTTATTTTAATTTAATAAGCGCTAGTTGTGATAATTATTTACACCAATTCTCTTCATCAAAACTATATCGCTTTGGACTTATTTAATTTGGTAATGGTCAAGATTCCAACATCGTCCACATTCAACTCTATAGTCCAAACACAAAGTCCTTGGTTCAATAATAACAATTATTATTAACCGAACTACTCTGCTAGAGATTTTGACTTTGGATTGATTTGAGTTGACCATGATACTAACCCCATGTAACTGAGGAGATGAATCCTCTCTTGAATAGTGCTTCACTTCCAATACTTCTAATCGACCCCACTATAGTAACTCGATGGATGTCGTGTTGTGATTTGACTATAATCAAAGAGGAGCTTTCATATTAAAGATTCACGGTATTCCCAAGTCAAAAGAACTGTGTAAATTATTCACATCAATATTTTCTTTTTGACCTTAGTTATATTAACCAACAAAAAACCATCGAATGAGTCGTTCCATAGTTATCCAATAATTATTAGTACGTAACTCTTAGGCGCCCCCAACAGTCATGAGTAATACACTGCCCAACATTTGGAGAGCATTACGTACTCTAGTCTCAACAGATACATCGATCTCCAGTCTCGATGCATCTTGACTAGGAACATTTAAAATGGTATATTTATTTTTATTGTGATAAATTACTCACGGTTACAACACTTTGTAACTATTATCACAAAACATACCATTTATGGATTTTCTATTAAATATACTTTTAATTAATTAATATAACTACATTATATCAAGTATATAATAGAAAGGAAATGTCTTTATTTCGAACAAGATTAGTCAACGAGTTAGATATATGTAACAAATTACATAATTGTCCCTAGGGCATACCCCAAACTCTATCAATCTTCCACTTGCACTTGGGGTCAATTATGGAATCTTATTTCTACTTCTCCAATTGGTTTCCTCAAAACCAATTGGGTCAGTCCCTCGGTGAACGGGTATGCTATTATGTTTTAATTTTCTACTCTGTCAATCAACTCTCTTCGATGGTGATAAACTATTTTATCATGTGGAACAATTCAGAGTATCTCTCTGGACTTCCAATGAGCTCTAAGTTCTGTTTATGAACTATATCGCGATATTGTTATCATGTAACAATGTTATGGAATTCTCAACATTTGGAGTCGGCTCGGTTATAAATTTGTGCATTTACACACATCCGCGCTTTTATTGCGGCGCTATTCAAGGCGATGTACTTAGCCTTTTTCATTGAATCAGCCACTGTCTTTCATTTGAAACATTTCCAACTTAAAGATTCTTAACTTGAATTTATTATTGACATATTATATTCAATATCACTTATGATGTTTGAGTCTGTACACTCCTTCATAAGGAGTTTTTGTTTCTGTAAACAATTCTCTAGTATTTCATAAATACACGAGAACACTTCAAACAACCATTTATTGATATCTACTTGGATTTTATATTTGTTTCATGTATCAAATACATTAATAAATCACGATATTGTAGACGACATAAAATGTATGATAATTCCTATTACCAATGCATAAGAAAAACTCATCTCACATGTTCCGTATTAAATAATTTAATAAGGTGTCTTTACATATCGATTTAGGACATTCCCAATATCTTCTATACTCACTATAAAAGACATCATTTATAATCCAAAGTTGAATATTAAAACAACTAAGCTTGATTTAACAGAAGTACATCGTTAAAATCAACAACGTGTTGTTTACTTATAGTTTAGAAATATCAATGTACCTTTTAACGTTCTTTCTTAATGAACACACGCTTTCTCTGCACTTTGATTGAAAATCAAACTATTTGATATTTCTATCAAAATACTTATTCAATTTTGATGCTTATAAAATGATACTTTTGTATCATTTCTTGGATCATATTCGAAAAATCACAACCTCTAAATCGCTCTCATTGACTTCGGGACACTTTGGTTGTTATATGCAAATAGACTATTCTGAATCATTAATTAGAATTTTCTATTTCAGCACATATATACAAAAACATTAGGTCTTATCAAGTGATAATTTTGTGAGTAAATCTGAAATAACTCGAATACGTTGAGTAATAAATCTATTACGCTAATTTCAACAATTGAAATTTACGAGGATATTCTTATCAACATTGCTCGTTAAATTCCAACTGCATTAGTCTTGCTCATAAAGACACAATCACAGCCGATGGATCACATCCCTTTTGTTACGACTACCAAAATGATATTTTGATAGCGTACTTGGAATTCTTCTAGAATTGCGCATCATACCATAGCACAGAGTCAACACTCTTAATGGTTTAATTAAACAACCGAGGATTATATATTTTCGATATTGATAAGAAACACATAGTTTCTCTTCAATGTGCGAGAATATTTATTAGACACTATAATGCGATGTTTTTGCTTAGGTTAGTTAATTTCATTTCATCTCATCTAATCAATTTTATATATAGATCGTATCTAATTCCATTTTACTACCAATATTTCCTCAAAGAAATTCATTCACAATGAAGTTGGTATTTCTTGAAACAATAATTGTTTCTCAATGCAATAGAACAAGTATTCATAAACGTTTTATGAATTTATTTATTTATAAAACTAATTTGATTTTAGTTTAGAAAACTTATGTTCAAAACATAAATATGTCATCCAATGATAGTCTTTCCCAAAATCCTTTTGGGGAGATTCATACAAGATCCCTCATGAACAATTATTATGTGTAATCTTTCGACTCATACAACCTGCCAACTCCTTAGCTTAGGATATGTTGGAGTTTCTTATTGTTAGCACCAAAATTGGTCACTAACACCCTTGAATAGAGTTATATAGAGAGATTAATGAAGAAAGTAGATTAAAACAGAAAAATCACGCAATTGAGTGCAAAAAGAACAGTAGAAACGAGAACACCAGATTTATAGTGGTTCGACGTAATTGCCTACATCCACTTTGAATATGATCTTTATTACTTTCCTTATCACTTGAATACATATACAATCCATAGACAAACCACTCAAATACAAGTTTGAATCGAAAATAGGAGAGTATAAAAAATGGCAGAGTTTTCCCTAGAGTTCTCTCAAAAGAAGGTCCCTTCAACTGTGCCACTGCCCCTCTATTTATAGACGAAGATAGGCTGGACTCCCTGCGTAAGCCCAAGAACAAGGTACGTCGGCCCAAGGCAAGCAACTTGCGTTCACCGAGCCGTGCATTCAAAGCCATCAATGCCAAACGATGGTTGCCGAACGATGGTTACCGAACGATGCTGGCCGAACGATGGTTGCCAAATCATTATGACCGAACCAAAAGCACCGAACCAGGCCCAACCGACCTATCTTGGCCGAACCATACACGACCTTTCTTCCTTAACCGAGCGATATTTGCTGATCCACCTAGACTGAGCCCCTTTGACCTTCGTCTTTGACCGAGCTGCATTTGTTGATCCACCTAGACCGAGCCATGTATTTCATACGATGACCGAACGACATGTTCGTCCCTCCTTTGACCGAGCCATACATATCAATCTGTACCTATTGAGCCGCGCATACATGCCGAACCATATCAATTGCATCAAACCCTTATATCTCCAGTCTCTTCTTGGTCAGAATCTTGTCTAGTGCTAACTATAACTTCTGCAACTGTCGCTTTATAGCCGAGCCAAGTAGCCGGGTAACACTTATAAACCCTTATCTTGTGTGATTTTGTAAACAGTTATTTAGATGAAATAATATTAACCTTGTGTGCTATTCTTAAGTACATGACCTTATAGGAAGAAACTAACTCAATTTCACTCATAATATGTCGTATATTGTCCAACAAAGTTCGATTAATCCTTATCAATGCATCATTATGTATCACATGGAGGAGTGACTTTTGAGATTGAATCTTTATTCATTTTCAGGTATGTCCGGAACCTTTTCCAATATACTCATTCATTCGATCAAATTGAATCATTTCTATTGCATGTTTTTCATTTACTTCTGTTTTATACTCTGTGAGTTTACCATAGACATATTACATTTGTATCAAATACACATGTCCCTGTCTATGATAAATCATCGGTGAATATGATGAAGTACGTGGAACCGTTTTTGTATTAATGGACTTATGATTGCATACATCAATATCAATATGTATCAATCTGAAGAGTTCATTAACTCTTATGATGCTCCCATAGAATGGGTGCATATCCCTTAATTGTTTGAGATATAATTAACCAATATCACATGATTCAAATCATATAATAAAATTATTTTCTCAAAACTATGGCTTAGTCTATAATTCCAAAATAACAGTAAATAACATTAGATATTTCTGTACTTTCCAATGCGTCACTTTTGTTATAAAAAAAATACCACATTATAGTTTTATTTCATATCGAATATTCAGAATATTCATATTGAAATCTAGCTATGTCTATTTCTCAGTGGATACCCGAAAAATAGTCATTATTTCATAAATAATGTTCAGCGCGTTTTACGAAAACAATTTTCGTAATGTAATGCAATCAATAAGTGTTATATGGTACGCTCCCACTACTTCCGCCATTACTATAATTGCGTAGTATATTTGAAGGTCCATCATGCACTTACCATAGATTTATTTATTTCACATACTGCAACTAGTTTACCGTGGAGAGTTTTTCGATCAAATATCTTGAACTCAAGAGAAATAAATATCATAGAAAATAAATTTTTTGTATGAAAATATATTTCGGAATAGAAATCATATTTCTTATTTCAACGTTAAGTATCAATCATTATTACTGCAATTCTCATTTCCGATTTTCTTTATGAAGCGGAAGTGACTGTTCACTCTCTTCGTCCCAACACTATCTTAAATCACATCTACACTTCTACATTCGTTTTTCTTTCTGAATGGTCAAACCATTCAAAAGAAAATCCTTACCACAATATTCTAATGACCCTTTACAAAAGTGCATTCAATTATCCTTAACTTTTAAGAACATCAAATATGTCGCGCTTTGTGTAAACTGATCAAACTGACATTTTAGTGATCGAGTTCTTAGATTTATATTGTAGTTTTGGTCTAGTGTTATAGTTAAAACAATACGATCCTTTTGTAATCAATCAAATTGAATAATTGATCTTGCACTAAGGTTTATTTGGTTTTTCAGATGAACTAATTTCATTGAAATATTTTACATTACAAACTCTAACTGTTCACTATATAACATTTATATGTGATTGTATATGGATCAAATATCCATAGTCTTGTATTGCTTTTAGAGTTCAAAACTAATAGAATGTAATACATGGTATGGACCAAATAAATGTGTAAGTGACCAAAATACGAATGTAATTAGTAGTTGTAATATCAGGCACTTGCATGGGTATTGAAACGTTAATATGCAATAATGTAACGTCCGTAAATTCATCACTTTAGAAAAATTTCAAAATATTCAAAAATAAGATTTTTAAAAAATGATGACGTTTTAAATAATAAATAATATCGGTAATCTTATTTTTGAAGGAAATATATATAAAAGAAAAATATACACTTTGGTTGATATCGATAAAATGACCGGAATTCATTTTATCAGTAAACAACCCTTTAGACATCCGAGCTCGTGCACGGAGCTAGGTACATACACTTATATATACATATATATAAGCATTAATATGTAATGATTTTTTCTATTTTATTTTGAAATTTAAATTACCTTTGTAACACTATTATAGATATCACTATTTTGGAATAATTGATTTTTGAATTTAAATTTAGTTTAAATGATTTATTAATTATTTTAATTATTAAGTAAGCTCTTTTAATTATTATATAATGATGTAAATATTATTTTTAAACTTTGTTTACAAGTATGTATATATTGACTAAGAAAAGATAATATGACTAAAAATAAAAATAAAAATTCGTAGGAATTTAACATGAATAAGTTGTGCAACGTTGTGGATAATATGTAACATACATATACGCTATATATGTGCATACATGAAGACATATCCACATGCACATGAACACATATATACATATATAATTAAGTATATAAATATTACTAAAAATATATAAGATATTTCCTAAATTCCTTAACTCTTAAGCAAACCCATGGTCAACACTAACCATCAAAGTACAAGCACATGGCCTTGTCCATGATAGAAGTGACTTGGGCCGTGCATTGTAAGGAGGAAGGTGATGATGGCGGTGCATGTGATCGTGAGGTATGTATAAATATTTTCCTTTTCTTCTTTTCCTATAAATACTACACACTCTCCACTTTATTTCTACACATCCTCTTCTTCATTTCCAAGCTATTTCTCTCCTCTTTTACGGCTTCTCATGTTAACAAAATAATGCCAAAATATTTCTCAAAATAAATTTAATTATAATATATACATATATACATACTTAAGCACCTAAAACTATTCCAAAACTCCACTCTTCCACCCTAAACTTTACGGCCACCCCATACAAGCCAAAGGCCGAGCCTTTTCCCCCTCCTAAATCATGACCGTTAGCACCCAAGCATCCATGGGTCAAGGCCGAGCCATCTAGCAATAATCCAGATCGTGAGCTAAAAGTTCGAGTTAGCGAAGCTACAACCAATTTTTAGTTAATTGTTTAAACCCGAGGTGAGAAACTCCTAAACTATAGATATATATATATACTATTGAATGATATATATATATATATGTGTGTGTGTGTGTGTGTGTGTGTGTGTGTGTTTGGATATGATTGTTAATGATGATTGTTTAATATGGTTGTTGAATATATATGCAAGTCACGTTAATACACGTCGATAAGCACAAAGGAAACCACTTTCCTTTATTGAATGAAATGGTGTATACGGAGTGTTTAAACCTCTTAAAAATGGTTTAATATGATTTAGAAATGTTTTATAAACTTTTAAAAGTTTTTTGGCAAAGTTTAAACGAATATTGAAAATTGAGTCAAAAATAGATGTGTCGCGTAACGGTAGTTCGCGATTTCACGTCGTAAAAGTCAAACGAATATATAGAATGGAATATAGCTCGGAATTTTTCGAGATAAGAATTTTTCGAACTATTATATCCATAGTTTTCAAACAAAGAAAGAAAATCGAGATTTCAATAAGTAGATTTTGAAATATGAGTAAAACAAGTTTTTGGAAAAATCGTGCTTTTGCAATTCCGAACCCATAAAGGGATTTCTTTTAAATTGATATTTTCAGTTTTTAAAAAAATATGAAATAAATTCTAAAAATCTTTTAAAATCTTTTAAAAGTGATTTGAGTTATAAAAATGAATTTCTAAATGATCAAAAAGTTGTTTTAATCAAATAAGCTTTGAAGCACTTTTCACGGCACTTTTCTATAACTTTTGAAGTACGGTTTTAAACTTAACGATTCTTTTCCAAATCTTTTATAAATGTTTTCAAGTGTTTTAATGATGATTTGGAAGTTCTATAATTTATTTAAAAATGTTTAAATAAATGATTTAAAGAAAAGCTGTCAAAAATCAAGTGATTTAATCTTGGCTCTAAAAGCCGACGAGTAGACTGGATTTTTCTATTCGTGAGATCTGGGTGAGGTGCTTAAACTAAAGAGATGTTCAGGAGCAACCAGTGCCCTGACTCAGCTGGCCTCTCTTGGGCGAGGGATAGATAAAGTCGAAATGTCGGAAACGAGTTAAGTATAAAAATTAAATTTTCCAAATTTAAACAACTTGGATTTTATGGAGATAATCTTCTTATACTAGGTGTTAAAGCCCAAAGATGGAACTCGTACTATTCATAGAATTTAAAAGGTGATTTCACCGTTATTCCTCCCATAGTACTTGTTGAATACGGGAACTGATATTGAGTAGAATTAGACGATTTCTATAAATTCTGCTCACTTAATATTTACTGGTTTTGGATTAACATCCTAGATAACATGGTTTTAACTCAATCAAAATTTTGATTTTTGAATTAAGAAAGCTTTGTTAAGATTTAAATGAAATGATTTGGAAATATTTTCCTAAGTGAAAAATGAAATGATTTAGAATTATTACAAGATTTAAAAAGGTTTTAAATAATCAAAGGATTTGATAAGAGAGGTTTAATGATTCCGTATTTACTGGAAAGAAGTGTTTTAAAAGATATATATCTCTTAAAGATATCTTTGATAAAAAGGAAGTAATAAATCAAAAGAATAATTCCTTATTCACCTAACATTTTTTATCAATGATTGTTTCGAAGGAACTGGGGTTGGATTTGGGTAATTCCTATCCGAAGACCGCTTCGAACCAATTTACGTATTCGAAGTGAAGACAAGGAAATAATTTAGAAGATAGAATGTAGGGATGCTTGTCACTGACCCTTGGGGAAATTTTGCATATCATATTATGTAGCGGTAGTTCTTCATTTGAGATCTTCGATGCAAGGACTTCTCGCTACTAATCCTAGGGGTAGTTCCCAATAGGATGTGGTAGGAGAGTGCCTTCGGTTTGTCCTGTTCCTGGACAACTTGTATAGACGAATGTATGACGTTGTATTTCTAATAACATAAATTGATCTCTATGAACGTATCATCTGTTTGGTGGTGGAGAAGGCAACTTCTCTTAGCTTAACACCCTTTCCTGAGGCATACGAGCTCAGGAGTTATACATTTGTTAGAAATTAGTTGTGTGATCATGGAATGGCAGTATAACATTCAATGTGGAATGTGCTATGTGAAAGGTAATTGTTACCTCGGGCCTCATCACCCAGTAATGGCTTAAATAGGGTACGTCGTAAGGCTATGCGGTTCACAACCATTAGGGTATGATCATCACCTTTCTAGATTACTCTCTATATATCGAGTATGTGGTGTATGCTATGGGATTGCAAATAGGTCAGTTACGACCGGGGTGATGTCATATTCGGTTTCTATCCAGGCCATGTATGAGCATCAAATAGGGATAGACCGGTCTTGCTAGATGCGAAGGATTGTTTGTGTATCCTCGGTACATTCCTCTAGACATGTATTGTATGGAAGGTAGACCTGTCAAAATATGATCCAACACATTAACCTAACCTATTTACCCTACTTATAAATGGGTTGAGTCAACCCATTTATGAATTTTATTAAATGAGTTATGGGTTGGGTCAACCCATTTATGAATTTTATTAAATGAGTTATGGGTTGGGTTGACCCATTTTTAAAAGGGTTATAAATGGGTAACCCATTTACCCATTTATTAAAAACTTAAAAATATAAATTTGGAAAATAAGAATTTTGAACATACATTGTAGTTTTCCATGGAGACCGAAAGTTGTAATTAGAAAATAACAGGCTACCGCATCCTCATATTTGAACTCCACCTAGTGTAGAAGCCGCTATTTTTTGTCCAGACTACAATAACTTCTTTATACTAACTCGGAATCAGGCTAGACTTCGACCGATGAACTTCCACCTAAATTACGGACAATATGGAACACTCGGATACTTCATCTTATGAACGCACACTATAGTTCTCCATGGGGACTGACAATAGTACTTAGAAAATAACAAGCTACCACATCCCCATATTTGAACTCCGCCTAGTGCAGAAGCCGCTATTTTTTTTGTTCAGACTGCTATAAATTTTTCATACTAACTTAGAATCAGGCAAGACTTCGACTGATTAACTCCCACCTAAATTACGGACAATACGGAACACTTGGATACTTCATCTTGTGAACGCACACTGTAGTTCTCTATGGGGATTGACAATTGTACTTGGAAAATATCAGGCTACTACATCCCCATATTTGAAATCCGCCTAGTGGAGAAGCCGCTATTTTTTTTATTCAGACTGCAATAACTTCTTCATGCTAACTCGGAATTATGCGAGACTTCGACCGATTAACTTCCACCTAAATTACTGACAATGTTGAACACTCGGATACTTCATCTTGTGAACGTACACTGTAGTTCTCCACGGGCACTGGCAGTTGTACTTAGAAAATAACAAGCTACCACATCCCCATATTTGAACTCTACATAGTGCAGAAGCCGCTATTTTTTTGTTCAAACTGCAATAACTTCTTTATACTAACTCGAAATCAAGCGAGACTTCGACCGATGAACTTCCACCTAAATTACAGACAATATGGAACAATCAGATACTTCATATTGTTAACCCACACTGTAGTTCTCCATGGAGACTGATAGTTGTACTTAGAAAATAACAGGCTACCACATCCCCATATTTGAATTTTGATGAAAATTAGAATTAAATTTTTAAAATTTGATTTTTATCGAAATTCAAAACGTAAAAATTAGAATTAGAATTATTTTATATTTATTTGTTTTTTATTAGTCAAATCAAATTTAAATCTTTAAATAGGTAACCCGCTTATCAAATGGGTTGGGTCATAAATGGGTTAGGTCATAAATGGATCAAAGAGAATGAGTCATAAATGGGTTAGGTCAAACTCGACCCAACCCATTTTGACCAACCCAACCCGTTTGATGGGTGTATTGGAAGGTACTCCCTTACCTGCCAATGTATGGAAATCCATTCTCCAATAAGTGCCTACGGACTTGATTGTAAACCTATTATGCCGTTAATTTTAACTAAGGTAACAATTTCGGCTAAGATTCATAAGTTTATTTGGAAAGTATTTTCAAAATGAATGTCATCAAAAATAATATCAGATGATTTTGTGTAGAAATGTTTTGGTTAGCTGGTACGTAGTGGATTGGAGAAAGGCAGAAGGTAGCTGTCGAAACGTAGCTTCCGAAGGGGTTGGTTCCTTTGTTTTGTTTTGTTTTAAAAGAAAAGCGCTTGCCTATTTATAAAAGGGTTTCGTAGTTGTTGAAACCAATGGTTTTGAAAGGGTATTTCAAAAGAAGCTTTCGAAGGAGAGCTATCGCCTTTGTTTTAAAGTAGTAGCTTCCAAAGGAGTTACTTAGATTTTTATTGAAACCGTCGGAAGGGGTAGTTTCGACCAAATCGAAACCCATCTGTGATTTGATGCCTTTTGATGGTAATGAAGACAACAATGTCGTCAAAAGGTACCGTTTGTTTTATAAAATAATAGCCACTTCCTACTACTTTCGAAAGGGGTTAGGAGTTTCGAAGGCAATGGTTTCAGAATGGGGTTTCGAAGCCAACCTTTAATGGTTTTACCCAGATGTTTTAATGCTTTCGAAAGGATGGTTTCAAAACCATCAAATTTCCCCAATACTTTTATAAAATGAAGAATGGTTTTGAGAGTGATGCTTTCGCTTATGTTCACTTTGAACCAAAAATGTTATTTTAAATATAAACCCAATGGCTTCGAAAGGTATGGTTTTGAAGGGTAACCTTCAATGATTTCGAAAGTGGAACTTTCAATGGTTTCAAAGGGTAACCTTCAATGGTTTCGAAAGGGGTATTTTTGAATGGTTTCGAAGCTATGCTTCTATACTTATATGATAATACTTTAACAAGATCGAAAGGTTTTAAAAGAGATGTTTTAAAGTATTCGAAAGAGCTGTTTTAAAGTATTCGAAAGGCAGGAGCCTAATGTTTTAAAGACAGAATTTAATGCTTTCGAAGGGGGTTGTCCAATGAAGTTGAAAGCACGGTTTCGAAGGTGTCGAAAGGCTTTTTAAACCTAAACTCGTTTTTAAAGGAAAAACCCATGGCCAAATAAAGGAGTTTTGAAATGATTTTAAGTATGTAAATTTGAAGAAGTGTTACCTTGATAGAAATATAGGTTAAAGGGATTAACTATGTTTTATATGTAAAGTATTTCAAGGATTTTAAACCCACATGAGTGGTATTGTAAGTTGTAATGTTTGCTTCTTCAAATATGAATATATTCACATGGTAAAGGACCCATAACTGCATTTTGGGGATAAAGGAGTAGAAAGACAAGTAGGTTAACCCAGTAGTGAATATAAATTGATTAAACTCTTGAATGAGTAGAATTGCATCTAGGGAGTCAGGGAGACCAAAATATAGGATGCCTAAACCTTGAAGTTGTCCTAGAGATAGGTACATAGTAAACCCATGAAAACTACGCTTAGTAGGTTATTGGGGGTAACCAACAGGTTCATAGTAAACCCATGAAAACTATGTATTAAGGATGGTTGGCAGGAGCCAATTGGTTTGTAGTGAACCCATGAAAACTATATCATGATTAAGTATTGACATCGGTCAAAAGGTTCCTAATCAACCCATGAAAACTAGGATAAGAAAGAAGTTAAGGGAGGCATCAGTAGGTTCCTATTCAACCCATGAAAACTAGGCTAAGAATAGAGTTACTGGAGTAATCCATAGGTTCCTAGTCAACCCATGAAAACTAGGATAAAAGATGAGTTATTGGAATAACCAAAAAGTTCAAAGGGACATATGAATTAATTAAGTTAATTGGCAGGGGCCTATTGGTTCTTAGTGATCCCATGGAAACTATGAAATAGGACGGGGTGTCCATAAATTATAAAAAGGTTATTAGTAAACCCATGAAAACTAATAGGTTAATAGTGGCCCTACAAACTATAATCATGACCGGGAGTCAATTAAACTGGGGATAGGAAATCCAAGATGTTTATATATATGCATATCCTCATAAATGTTTTAAATGCTATGTTTTAACCATGGTGGATGTAGGAGCACAGTATATGGTTTTGAAAAGGTTTTAGGATATTAGTGAGGGGAAAACCCGTTCCGCTAAGCGGCGTGGTCTCGCTAGATATCTAAATGGATTGAGATGTTAGATTATTATTCATACCAGGCTTTTTGTCTGACTCGAAGTTTTTTCCCCTTAAACTCTCAAGTACTCAATTTTTGATTAGTTTGAGGTTTAGGGTTTCCAGGTTCTCATCTTAGACAAATAAAGCTTCCGGAGGCATGTAGGAGGCAATTGATTATTTAGAGTTATCATTTTCCGTTGTGTATTTTGGATGTAAAGGCAGACTTATTAGACTTACTATATACTCTGATCAACCAAGGTGGCATCTTCACATGTCGCTCTTGGCGTATGTGTAATAATTATATTTTTCTGAACGTGGTTAACGATTATGGGATTATGTAATGAACATGAAATGGTTTGAATGGAATGTGGAAATGTATTTTTAATTTGTTAAATTTTTTCCATATTCTTGTGATATGTGTATCAATGTATCTAACACCGCCACATTTGGTCGCGAGGATTTATAACTATGGATGACTACAGAATCCGTAGCCGTTAGTTTTGGGCCTCCAAGTAGGGGGATGTTACAAGTTGGTATCAGAGCATAGGTTTATGAAACTTTAAAAGAAAAGTAAAACCTAAAAGCTTTTTCAATCATAATCTAATGAATTTGAAAATACGATCGGGGTTTTGGGTTAACCCTATAGTAACGTACTTGTACTTGATATATGTATATATCTAAGTACGTATTCCCCTCTCTCTTAGACCGTTCTTCTGTATCTTACTAAGGTTCGTATGCAGATTTACGAGAAAGAATATATGGAAGCAGGAAACGGAAGAGGAAATCTGGATGGAGGAAGCACCACAACCAACAGAAATGCTCGACCTAATACCAGGAAAAACCAAGGTCGACAGGCTAATGCTAATCCAAATGCTGATACCAATGTAGGTGCTAGAAATCCGCCAGTAGATGCGGGGATGGTATATCAGTCATTGGCCAATCTTTTGCAAGCAGGAGCTGCTAGTAATGTTGGTGGAGCTAATCTTGTAACTCCAGCTGGATATAATTATGCTAGGCTGAGTAGGGATTACACTAGTCTGGGTGGAAAGCCTATTATGGGAACGGAGGATGCTGTTGAGAATAGGCTGTTGAGCTGTAAGAGGATCTTTACTAATTTAGGCTTGGACGATGGGGAAAAGAGGATGCGACCTCTAGACAGTTGCAATGGGCAGCGCTCCATTGGTGGAATAGTGTGATAGCCGGAGTTCCGGTGGAAGAACTGACTTGGGCTGATTTCAGAATGAGGTTTGAGCAGAGGTTTCTATTTGAGGTAGCTAAGTCAGCGCTAATGAGGAAGTTCATGGATCTTGTCTAGGGGGATATGTTTGTAATCGAGTATGCTGCTAAGTTTGATGAGCTATCTCGATATGGATATGCCACTATAGACACTGACATTAGGAGGAACGAGAGGTTCATTCGTGGACTAAGGCCAGAGCTAGCTAGAATGACTATGACCCATGTCAGAGAACCTTGTAATATGGTGGTGGAGATGGTTATTCGCCATGAAGAGATGCTTGCGGTTTCTGCTAGGGAGAAGCCAGTTGAATCCCCGGGTCCTCAGGGAATGAAAATGAAATTCTTTAAGAAGAAGGGAGCCCAGAAAAGGGAGGCTGCCAAGAAGACAAAGGCTGATTTGGCGTGCTTCAAGTGTGATAAGAAGGGTCATTATGCTCACGGGTGCTGGACAGGCAAAGGAAAGAAGCCTGTAGAGAAGAAGAATGTGAAATGCTTCAACTATGACCAAGTTGGGCATTTCAAGAACCAGTGTCCAGAGCCAGTCAAGGTGGACAGAGGGAAGGTTTTTTCCATTGGACCACCATCTTCTTCTAGGCCTACTGCAGCAGAGAAAGGGAAAACTGTGATGGTAGGTACGCTTTTGATTCAAAGTATACCAGTTAGGGTACTATTTGATACCGGTGTATCACAATCATTTATATCATAGTATTTGGTTGATAGGTTATGCATAAAATCCACATACCTTGTTACTTCCTTAAGGGTTGTGAATCCAATAGGAGGGTGTGCAACTCTAGGGATGAGATGTGACCAGTTAGAACTTGATTTGTTAGGTTATAAGTTTGCATGCAGTTTGTATGTTTTTGATTTCGTATATTTTGGGATCATTTTGGGTACGGATTGGTTGGGTAAGTATGAGGCTTAGATATTTTGCCAGGATAGGGAAATATCGTTGAAACACCTAGATAGTCATGTATCATCTTCTAAGTGGAAAATTCCAGTAGGAGTGTTTGGGCTTTGTTAAGTGCCATGGAGGTTGGAGAAGAGTTAAGTCGGGTTCGGGTGGCAAGAGAATTTGCAGATATCTTTGAGCCGGTTACGAGATTACCACCGAAATGAGCTGTTGAGTTTCAGATATATCTTGTACCAGGAGCTGAACCTGTGAGTAGACCACCTAACAGGATGACACCGACAGAGATGAAAGAATTGAAGGTGCATCTAGTGGATCTTGAAGGAAGGAATTTTATTAGACCAAGCCATTCGCCTTGGGGAGCGGCCGCGGTATTCATGAAGATACCCGATGGATCGTTAAGGATGTGCATTGACTATCGTAAGTTAGACGAAAGGACGATCAAGAATAGGTACCCTCTGCCGAGGATAGATGATCTGTTTGATTGGTTGAGTGGAGCCAAGGTGTTTTCCCAATTGGATTTGGCGATAGAGTTCCATCATTTAAGAGTGGCGGAGGACAGCATTCCTTTGACAGCATTTCAGACTAGATATGGTTCGTATGAGTGGTTGGTGATGCCATTTGGGTTGACGAATGCACCTACTTTCTTTGTAGATTTGATGAACCGAGTCATCCGAGAGTATTTAGATAGATTTGTGTTGGTGTTTATAGACGGCATTTTGGTATACTCTAAGGATGAGAGGGAGCATGAAGATCAACTAAGAGTTGTGCTCGAGACGCTGGGGCAGAATCAGCTAAAAGTAAAGTTTTCTAAGTGTCATTTTTGGAAGAAAAAGGTTAAGTATTTTGGTTATGTGGTTTCAGAGAAAGGATTGTTAGCAGATCCAGATAAGATCGTAGCTGTGAACAATTGGAAGAGACCAGAGACAGTAACCGAGATCGGAAGTTTTCTTGGACTTGCTGGCTATTACCGGAGATTCATTAAGGATTTCTCGCGGATAGCCGCACCTCTGATTAAGTTGACCCGGAAAGATGTGAAGTTTGTTTGGTCTGACAAATGTGATGAAGGGTTCCTTAAGTTAAAGCATTTGTTGACCAATGCTCCAGTGTTAGTAGTTCCAGATGGAAACCAAGGTTGGTAGTATACACTGATGCATATGGAACTGGATTGGGAGCAATATTGATGCAGAAGGGTAAAGTTATTGCCTACACATCTAGACAGCTTAGACCGCACTAAGTAAGATATCCTACTCATGACTTAGAGTTGGCTGCAGTGATTTTTGCCTTAAAGATTTGAAGACATTATCTTTTAGGGGAGAGATTTGAGTTGTATACCGATCATAAGTCTTTAAGATACTTATTCTCTCAAAAGAAGTTGAATATGAGGCAGCAAAGGTGGCTGGAGTTTTTGGCTGCTTATGATTTCGATATAGAGTATA
This sequence comes from Allium fistulosum, assembly GCA_030737815.1. NCBI lineage: Eukaryota > Viridiplantae > Streptophyta > Magnoliopsida > Asparagales > Amaryllidaceae > Allium > Allium fistulosum. The sequence goes on from CM060905.1 coordinate 97,119,026, forward strand.
CTCATGGGAAAGGAAATAAGGTAGCAGATGCCATTAGTAGAAAACATCAGAATGTGGTGCTAGCATGGATGAATGGAAGGATCTAGAAGCTTTAGCCAGTTGCGGTGTGTAGTTGAGATCTACTGCTAGTTCTAGCCAAGGGACTGCCATGTTGTCTTGTTTAGAAGTTCGACCGGTGTTGATCGAGAGGATAGCTTCTAAGTAGAGAAAGGATCCAGTTTTAGCCGAAAGGATTAAAAGGCTTGAGGTAGGGTTAGAGATCGATGATCTAAAGGATTATAGTCTTAACCAAAGGGGATGGTTGAGAAGGAAGGGACGGTTATGTGTTCCGAATATGGAGAGCTTAAGGAGAGAATTTCAGGAAGAATGTCATCGGTCCAAGTTTACGATTCATCCCGGAGGAACCAAGATGTATCAATATACGAAGAGGAGCTTCTATTGGGAAGGCATGAAGAGGGATGTTGGCATGTGGGTTAGGCAGTGCATGAACTGTCAACAAGTGAAGGCCGAACATCAGAAGCCAAGGGGATTTCTTCAGCCCTTAGAGATTCCAGTTTGGAAATAGGATTCGATATCCATGGATTTTATAGATGGGTTTCCAAGGTCAAGAAGAGGAAATGAGAGTATATGGGTTATTGTGGATAGGTTGACCAAGAGTTCCCATTCATTCTAGTAAAGTCGACCAGGACGGCACCTGTTTTGGCAAAGTTGTTCATGAAAAACGTGGTTAGACTTAATGGGATTCCTAGTAGCATAATCAGCGACAGAGATGCATTATTCACTAGCGAATTTTGGAAGAGTCTACAAGAGGTATTGGGTACCAAGCTCAAGATGAGTACAGCTTATCACCTACAGATGGATGGACAGACAGAGAGAGTCAACAAAGTACTCAAGGATCTATTGAGAGCTTGTGTATTGGACTTTGGTGGATCTTGGGAGGATCGCCTACATTTGATTGAGTTTTCCTATAATAATATTTATCAGACTATAGCATAGGATTGGCGCCTTTTGAAGCTTTGTATCGAAGGCCATGCAAATCGCCGGCATATTGGTTGGAGACTGGAAACATATTACTCTAAGGTTCGGATTTGGTTAGAGAGGCATCAGAAGGAAGCTCAATCCAAACAGAAGAGTTATGCAGATAAGAGGCATAAAGACCTAGAATTCTCGGTGGGAGATCGGGTTTTCATTAAGGTATCACCAACGAAGGGTGTGGTATAGTTTGGGAAGTTGGTCCCAAGATATGTTGGTCCATTCCAGATTTTAGAAAGGATTGGAAAGCTCACGTACAAAGTAGAGTTACCGAATAGTTTGGCAGGTGTCCAAGTGTCTCATCTTCTCAAGTATGCACATGATCCAGAGGCTACTACTCCTCAGACAGAGTTGGAGGACTTGGTAGTAGAGCCTGATTTGACTTTTGTTAGATAGTCAGTTCGGGTTTTAGCAAGGGATGAGAAAAGATTGAGGACCAAGACAGTCAAGTTGGTGAAAGTTCAATGGAGCGATAATGAGAAGAACTGTACTTGGGAGACAGAGGATAGAATTCGAGATGCTTATTCTGATCTGTTTTGATGGTATGTCTATATTAGATTTATATATATTAGTTGCTAGTCGGGTAGGCTAGTATGGATGTTAGGAGTTGTTATAGACGATTGCTATATTTGGGATTTAGTCCTTACTGAATTTCGAGGACGAAATTATTTAAGGAGGGAAGCCTATAACACCCCTAATTTTTGATAACATTATTCAGGAGATTTAATCGGAATAAATTAAATAGAATAATGTAGAGTGATAAGGAGATTGAGGTTGGTTAATTAATGTAGTGGCCGTGCTATTTAAATTGAATGAGCTTAAAATGGTTAAGTGTTAACTAATTAAACATAAGGGCATTAGGGTTATTTGCCGCCCACATTCTCCATCCTTATGATATTATCCCCTTTGCCATACACGTTCATTTATCTTAAGCAAAAATTAAAAACGTAAGAAAGCAAATAGGAGCCGGCCATTAAGGAGAAAGAGGAAGAGAGAAATCAAATCTAAAGCTTAGGATTCAAGCTAGAAGAAATCAATCTCAGTCAATCTCCAATTTCCTTATCCAAGCTAAGGTGAATAACAATCACTACAACTCTATTTTTTGTTTTATAATCATATGATTTCGGATTTAAGGGTAAATTCATTTTTATGATATATTGAATGATGATATGCTTAATTTATAATTTGTTTAGATTAAACAATATTGTTTCAAAGGAGATATGCATGATTTTAGGGTAAAGTCGAGGTTAAATGATTTTTAAATGCCATGGAAAAATTATATGTTATGAGAAACATGATTTTCGAGTTGGGTTTCAATTTTTTTAATTTTCCTAGCCGTGGAGAATTAGTTATGAATTTTCAAAGGAAAATATGGTTATTTGGGTTTATAAATTTATTTTGGAAAATGTAATAAGAATTTGGGTCTGAAATTTTGATATGTTAGATAACATGATTAAAATGAATTTCCAGAATTTTTGGGGATTTTTACTAAGTGATTTAGTATGGAAATTAAATTATTTTAAAAGGAGAACCTAAACGATTTAATTGTTTTGTTAATAGGAAGGGCTTATTTGCTAAATGTTGTTTAGTTTTAGATCTGAGAAAATGCGGCATATTTTAGTAAAATAATTTGAAAGTTTAATATAACCAATCATGTGTTTACCAGTGGCCAAGTTAGTTACAAAAAGTTTACTTTATTTAGTAAAATCAGTCTTTAGATCAGAAAAGTGGGTTCCGCCTTCTTTAGAAGGGCCTTTCGACCCAGAGCTTCCGCCTCGAACATAGTCGAAACCTTCTAGGTCAAAACTAGTAAACCAATACACATGGTATCGGTTAGCGGGTATGTAGTGGATTGGAGAAAGGCGGAAGGTAGGTGTCGAAACATAGCTTTTGAAGGGGTTGGTTCCTTTATTTTGTTTTGTTTCAAAAGAAAAGCACTTGCATGTTTATAAAAGGGTTTCGCAGTTGTCGAAACCAATGGTTTCGAAAGGGTATTTCAAAAGATGCTTTGAGGGTGAGCTGCCGCCTTTATTTTAAATTAGTGGCTTCCGAAGGAGTTACTTAGATTTTTATTGAAGCTGTCGGAAGGGGTAGTTTCGACCAAGTCGAAACCCTTCTGTGATTTGATGCCGTCGATGGTATTGAAGACATCAATGCTGTCGAAAGGTACCATTTGTTTTATAAAATAATAACCATTTCCTACTGCTTTTGAAAGGGGTTAAGATTTCGAAGGCAATGGTTTCGGAAGGGGTTTCGAAGCCAACCTTCAATGGTTTTATCCAGATGTTTTAATGCTTTCGAAAGGATGGCTTCGACACCATCAAATTTCTCTGATACTTTTATAAAATGAAGAACGGTTTCAAAAGAGATGCTTTCGCTTATGTTCACTTTGACCCAAAAATGTTATTTTAAATATAAACCCAATGGCTTCGAAAGGTATGGTTTCGAAGGGTAACCTTCAATGATTTCGAAAGTGGAACTTTCAATGGTTTCAAAGGGTAACCTTCAATGGTTTCAAAAGGGGTATTTTTGAATGGTTTCGAAGCTATTCTTCTATACTTATATGATAATATTTTAACAAGGTCAAAAGGTTTCGAAAGAGATGTTTTAAATTATTCGAAAGATAGGAGCCTAATGTTTTAAAGACATAATTTAATACTTTCGAAGATGGTTGTCCAATGAAGTCGAAAGCACGGTTTCGAAGGTGACGAAAGGCCTTTTAAACCCAAACTCATTTTTAAAGGAAAAACCCATGGCTAAATAAAGGAGTTTTGAAATGATTTTAAGTATGTAAATTTGAAGAAGTATTACCTTGATAGAAATATAGGTTAAAGGGATTAACTATGTTTTATATGAAAAGTATTTCAAGGACTTTAAACCCACATGAGTGATATTGTAAGTTGTAATGTTTGCTTGTTCAAATATGAATATATTCACATGATAAAGGACCCATAACTGCATTTTGCGGATAAAGGAGTAGAAAGACCAATAGGTTAACCCAGTAGTGAATATAAATTGATTAAACTCCTGAATGAGTAGAATTGCGTCCAGGGAGTCAAGGAGACCAAAATATAGGATGCCTAAACCTTGAAGTTGTCCAGGAGATAGGTTCATAGTAAACCCATGAAAACTATGTATTAAGGATGGTTGGCAGGGGCCAATTGGTTTGTAATGAACCCATGAAAACTATATCCGGATTAAGTATTGACATCAGTCAAAAGGTTCCTAGTCAAACCATGAAAACTAGGATAAGAAAGAAGTTAAGGGAGGCATCAATAGGTTCCTAGTCAACCCATGAAAACTAGGCTAAGAAGGGAGTTACTGGAGTAATCCATAGGTTCCTAGTCAACCTATGAAAACTAGGATAAAAGATGGGTTATTGGAATAACCAATAGGTTCAGGGGAATCCATGAATTAATTAAGTTAATTGGCAGGGGCCTATAGGTTCTTAGTGATCCCATGGAAACTATGAAATAGGACGGGGTGTCCATAAATTATAAAAAGGTTATTAGTAAACCTATGAAAACTAATAGGTTAATAGTGACCCTAGAAACTATAATCATGATTGGGAGTCAATTAAACCGGGGATGGGAAATCCAAGATGTTTATATATATGCATATCCTCATAAATGTTTTAAATGCTATGTTTTAACTATTATGGATGCAGGAGCACAGTATATGGTTTTGAAAAGGTTTTAGGATACTAGTAAGGGGAAAACCCATTCCGCTAAGCGACGTGGTTTCACTAGATATCTAAATGGATTGAGATGTTAGATTATTATTCATACCAGGCTTTATGTCTGACTCGAAGTTTTTTCCCCCTTAAACTCTCGGGTACTCAATTGATTTTGAGTAGTTTGAGGTTTAGGTTTTCAGGTTCTCATCTTAGACGAATAAAGCTTCCAGAGGCATGCAGGAGGCAGTTAGTTATTTAGAGTTATCTTTTTCTATTGTGTATTTTGGATGTAAAGGTAGACTTATTAGTCTTACTATATACCCACCAAGGAGGCATCTTCACATGTCGCCCTTGGCGTATGTGTAATATTTATATTTTTTGAACGTGGTTAACGATTGTGAGATTATGTAATGAACATGAAATGGTTTGAATGGAATATTGAAATGTGGTTTTAATTTGTTAATTTTTTTCCATATTCTTATGATCTGTGTATCAATGTATATAACACCGCCGCATTTGGTCGCCGATGATTAATAACTATGGATGACTGCAGCATCCGTAGTCGTTAGTTTTGGGCCTCCAAGTAGGGGTTGTTAAACCCTAGACAAGAAAAATCCACCCATAATTCAAAGCAGTAGAACCAATAATTGGAAGAAGAGGAAATTTAGCCATCAAGGGAAGAAACCGGGGCAAGGCAAGTCGGAAGGAGATCGTTTGAAAGATGTAATTTGTTATAATTGCCAGCAGAAAGGTCACCTTTCCACCACTTGCAAAAATCCTAAGACACAAAGGGGAACCTGCTATAATTGTCACAAACCAGGGCACATGATAATGGAATGTCCATTAATAAAGAAAGGAGAGCAAGCTAGAGTTTTTGTCACTCAAGACGAACCTTCAACGTCAACCGATGCAAAGGGAAAGGGAGTTCTGGAAGGTAAAATTGACATAAAATATTAGTTAGAGTATTATTTGATACTGGGGCTTCCCGCAGCTTTATTTCCTAGAAACTAGTTGATAGACTTGAACTTAAATAAAAAAATTAGATATTCCCATATGTGTGTCTAACCTGATAGGCAGTACTACTAATCTCGTTATGATTTGTAAAGGAATCCATGTTACCTACCTATCCCAAATTTTTCCTTGTGATCTAATAGTCCCAACTTTGATGAATTTGATATTTTACTCGGCATAGATTGGTTGTCTAAATATAAAGCTATCCTTGATTGTAATAAAAGGACAGTCCTACTATAAAATAGAAGAGGTGGACATTTAAAATAAAATGTGAAAATCCTAGTCCAGTAAAGGAAATTTATCTATATGAGCTCAATTTATTCCAAAATGATTTAGAAGAAATACCCCTAGTAAGGGAATTTTCCATTGTTTTTGAAGAAGTAAAAAGTCTACCACCCCAACAAGAAATTGAGTTCCGCATAGATTTACTCCCCAACACAAGTCCAATTGTTCACTCGATTAGGAAGATGGCTCCAAAAGAGAAGGAAGAATTAAGAAAACAAACTGATGAGTTATTGAAGAAAGGACTGATAAGACCAAGTCGCTCTAGTTGGGGGGTAGTCGTGGTCTTTGTTGCAAAGTTTAATGGCTCGCTAAGGTTGTGTTTGGACTATAGAGATCTAAACAACGATAAAAAAACAAGTATCCTCTACCTTGCATAAATGATATGTTTGACCAACTACAAAGGGCTAGAGTATTCTTGAAAACAGACCAAGCCATAGGATTCCATCGGCTAAGCATAACAGAAGATTGCATTCTTTTAACCGCATTCAGAAGCTCAAATGAATTCTATAAATGGCTGGTTATGCCCTTTGGGCTAACAAATGCTCCCACCTATTTTGTAGACCTTATGAATAGGGTATTTAGAGAAGTACTCAACAAATTCGTATTGGTCTTTGTCGATGACATTTTGATATATTCAAAGACTGAGGAAGAACATGAAGGGCATCTTGAAATAGTATTAGAAATATTGAGGAGAAATGTGCTGAAAGCTAAATTCTCAAAATGCCACTTCTGGGAAAAAGGGGCAAGTTCCTTAGACAAGTTGTGTCAGGAAAGGGAATTGCAATTGATCTAGCAAAGATTGCAACTATTCTAGACTGGAAACAACCACAAACTCCCAAAGACATTCGAAGGTTCTTGGGATTGGTAGGATATTATCAGAGATTCATTCAAAACTTCCCCAAGATTTCGTCTCACTTAACAAAGCTGACCATGAAAGTGTGAAGTTTGAATGGACACGGAAATGTGAAGAAGCCTTTCAAGAACCGAAGAAAAGATTAACTACTGCTCCTGTATTAGCAATAGCGGATGAAACCGGCGGATTTACCATATATACGGATGCTTGTGGGGAAGGAGTTGGTGCTATTTTAATGCAGCATAGAAATGTCATCGCTTATGCAAGTAGACATTTGAAGATCCATGAAAGGAATTAGGCAACACACTACTTGGAGCTATTAGCCATTGTGTTCGCATTAAATACGTTGAGACATTATCTACTGGGTAAGAATTCATTATAATTTATTTTAAATAAACTTTGATTGACCCTAGTAAATAATATTCCTTCTTTAAATAGGTGAAAATTTTGAGCTCTTCACAGACCACAAATTTTTGAAATATCTTTCCACCTAGAAGGACTTAAATATGAGGCAGCAACATTGTTTGGAATTCTTCGCATCGTATGATCTGGATATTCTATATACACCAGGAAAGACCAATGTTGTGGCAGATGCTCTAAGTAGAAAGCGGACCATTATAGCTCATTTAATGGTGCGTCCAGCATTGATTTGTCGAATAAAGGAGAATCAGCTCAAGGACCCGATCATTGCAAATATAGCCAGGGTAGTGGAAAAGAATGTGATACCGAGAAGATGGGAAGTTTTCAAAGTGGATGAGCATGGAATCTTAAGAATGAATGGAAGGATATGTGTCCCCAATGCTGATGGGATTAGACAAGAAGTTTTAACTTAATGTCACAACTCTTCACTCCCAATACATCCCGGAGTTACAAAGATGTATAGAGACATGAAAAAGACTTTTTGATAGGAAGGTATTAAGAGAGACTTTTCCATCCACGTGAGTAAATGTGCAAATTGTCAACATATCAAGAGTGATCAACAAAAGACTGCTGGGCTGCTCCAACCTCTTGAAATTCTCACTTGGAAATGAGACCAAATATCCATGGATTTCATCGATGGTTTGCCTCGATCAAGAAAGGGGAATGAAGGCATTTTGGTCATCATAGATCGGTTAACCAAAAGCGCGCACTTTATCCCTGTAAAGCCAACACAAACTGCTGCAAATCTTGCAGAAATATATATGAGGGAAATTGTTCGATTGCATGGTGTCCCTAGTAGCATAGTCAGTGATCGAGACCCAAACTTTACCAGTAAGTTCTGGGAGGCATTGCAGATAGCTTTGGGAACAAAGCTAAACATTAGCGCTGCATATCACCCCCAGACCAATGGACAAACTGAAAGGGTAAATCGGGTGTTGGAAGATCTTCTAAGGACTTGTATCTTAGATTTTGGAGGTTCATGGGAAAGCTACCTTCATCTGATAGAATTCTCTTATAATAATAGCTATCAGGCTAGTATTGGCATGGCCCCATACGAAGCTTTATATGGTCATCCATGAAGATCCCCAGTATGTTGGATCGAGACTAGAGATCGATTGGTACTAGTTCCTGACATGATTAGAGAAGCTTTAGAAAAAGGTTGATACGATTAGAAAGAAGATGAGAGAAGCCCAGAGCAGACAAAAGAGTTACGTGGATAGGAGACGTAGAAATTTGGAATTCTCGGTTAGAGATTTTGTATTCCTGAAAGTTTCTCCAGTGAGAGGAGTGGTAAGGTTTGAACGGGAAAGGAAGTTAACAACTCAATTTATTGGACCTTTTTCCATTCTCGAGCGAATTGGCCCATTAGCTTATCGTGTGGAATTGCCTAAAAGGTTGTCTGGTGTGCACAATGTCTTTCTCGTATGTAACGACCCGGAATTTTCGAACCCGAAAATTCCAGATAATTAGAAGAAAAAGAAAGAGATAGAAGAAAGAAACAGAAAGAAGAAAGGAGAACAGAGAACACAACATCTCACATTCGCAGCGGATTAAATATAATAACAAATAATAATATCAGTTATACAAAGAAAAACTGTATTTGTTAATTACATTTTAATACATCAGAGTTACAACATTCACAAATGTACTAGACAGTTAAAATTAACATGTCTCAGACAACTATAATATCACAGCGGAATATACTCCATACGTTCCTGCCATCCAGCTCGCCTCCTGAGCTCCAGAACGTCCTTACCTGAAAATCTGTAATACTCGGTCTGACCCGAGCATTACATCAAAGTAACACCCGAGTCAGGCTAGAAACCAGCGTGAGTAAACTCATCTAACATGAAATTTCAATCCATAGATCTTATATAAAATCGAGATAACTCGTATCTTCTACGAGTTCTTACTTATTTTATTCAAACAATTTATTTCACAAAATAATATCTAAGTATCGTTACTTAGTTCAAATGATCCAGATTACTCGATTTATTTCATTCCAGCCTATTCGATTTACAAAACAAATCTATAAAGAGTTATATATTACAAATCGAAGTGGTTTCGGGTATATTTCTGATACCCGACCCCGGTCTCTTCGAATCAAAAGTCATCCTTTAAACCAAGATTTTTCAGTTAAACAATTTAATTTAAATTCAGGATATCATATTCATATAACAAATCTATCACAGATAGATAACTTACATTATCACAATTCATCCAAAACATCTCATCTCACAATCACATATCAGATATATCAACTAATCCAAGGCATCTAATATCATTCAACCAATCCATAACAAGTCAATTCATTCTTAATAAATTTAATTAATCTCTAATTAAATTATTTACTAACCTTTAATTACTTGGATAACTTAATCCATCTTACTTAACATTAATTAATTATAAATTAATTAATCATTTCTTAATTATTTATCTTAATTAATCTTCCTTGATTAATTATTCCTTAATTACAATAAGTAATTATTCTTTACTTACCCCTTTTTATTAATCATTCTTGATTAATTTCTTTTTAATTACATTAAGTACTTAGCCTTTAATTAATTATATAAACGAATTAACCTTAACCATTTAATATAATTAAACTTTAATCAATCCCATTAAGTAATTAATTAATAAATAAATGATCCTTTAATTACTTCCATTAATTAATTATTCTTTAATTAATTACCTCAATTAATCCATATTTAAATCATTTAAAATAAATTAATTATTATCTATTCTTAAATCATTTAAAATAAATGAATTATCCTTATTAATTTCACATATTAATTTTCTTTAACTAATCAACCCTTAATTAAGATAAATTCTCTATTTTACAATTGATTTATTAAATCCTTATCATTTAAACTTTATTTAAAATAAACATTTAAGAAATCAATTAAAATTTACACATCTAATTTAACTTCTAAAATCATTTGAACTTTAAAAGTTTATTTAATAAATTTTTAATACAAAAATCATATTGAAAATCTATGTTTTTATCTTTTAAAAACTTATTTATTAATTTTATATAAAACTTGTTAAAACAAATTTTCTAGAAAACAAATTAGTTTAATAGTTAAAATCTTGTTTATCTTTGTTTTTAAAACTCAGAACATTATAAATATAAAACTTCTTTTGCTTAAAAACTTAAAACAATTGCTGTTTAATTTTCTCTCGACCATCTCACCACTAACCCGAGTAAAACACTCAAAAACTCGAAGCAACTCTCGAGTCATTCCCATTTCAACCCACTACTTCCCTGCTTCGAGTCAAACTCGACTTTCCCCCGATATAAAACCCGAGACCTGCTTTTCTTCCCCAAATCCAATATCTCGCTCCAGACAACCAAAGATACTATTCCGATCGACAGCAAACTAATTCAACGACCTCAACAATGACGATCGACACACACACGTACTCGAGATCAAGCCCCAACGACACTCGCATCACCCAGCATCGAATCAAACTAGCTCGACTGGAATTAACATGCACTGACACACGTGCACGTGCACGCTCGAACGAATCGACTTCGAACACCATCACCGTTGCCTTCAGGTCACCGATGACCCATACGAATGCTATGACCACCCATCACCATCGTTTACCTCAGAAATCAAAATCGAGCAAATCGGCCTTTTCCAGGAACCAAACAGTTCATCAACAACCACCACGCTACGCCAACTCCAACCACCGGACGCCATGCGATTATGACCAAACAACGCCACATGTCTACTCTTTGATTTCCCCCCCTACCGATCGCCTCTAGTTCACCCACGACGATGCAGCAACCACCAAAACCCAGTCGACCAAAACTGTCGATCGAAACCTAGTTCGATGTCGCCGAGTTGCCTTGACCACTTATAAAACCAATCACCATTTTACCTTGAACCCTGACTCACGAGCCACCTCCCGGCATAATCACGAGACCCACTCCTCCACCGATCATCGGAATTTGATGATAATAAGAATTCCGTTCAACTCGAGAATCCACACTATTTTCAAATCTATAAATCTTGATCTTATCATTAAAATTCCTCATTTTACAACTCGAATCAATTTATATAATTTAAACTTGAAATTTACATGATTGGGTTTTCTGATATTATACATTTTGACTGTGATTTCTGATTTTCCAGTAAACCTTTGACTGATTATACTTATAATTATTTTTAAAATTAAGTTTACACCCCTATCATCATCTTTCATTTAGAAATCAAAGCCTAAAACTGATCAGAGAAAGAACAAATGATTTTAGAACTATATTAGCATCCAGACATTCAAGATCAGAATGAACACTGTTATACCCACAGAGATATCCATATACATATACATATATAATCATTAAATCAACATGCAAACCATTATCACTAATTTAATACTTAAGTTACTGCATGCTTTAAGTGTTAAACAGATTTAAAACCTTTAAAATAACAGTTTGTTTACTCACCTTACTAAAAGAACAGAGAAGCCTGGAAATGCTTGAATTTGCAACTGAAAACTTGGTTTTGATCTTTTAACTTTGAAAACTGAAAATGCTCTGAATTGATCTGGAAACAACACTTGATTTTGAAACTGGAACTTGATCCACTAGCTTTCAAGTTTGATTATGAACTTTGCTTTGAGCTTTGAACTTGAACTTCTAGTTGAATTTTTGAACAGAAATTTATTCCTTCTTGTTTGATTTGTTTCCAGTTTTAGATTTAAAAATTTTCGTTTGTTCTGATTTGCTTCAGATGTGATTTTCTTTATTTTGATTTAGAAAAAGAACTGGTAAAAAAAATGAAAGAGAGAGATAGAGAGGATTATATAACCTATTTTATCTTTTTATTAATTATTTTAAAAACCAAAGACACTTGTAAATTTTATGATAAGGTTTGTTTACACTTGTGACTTCATGCATTCTTAAGCTTACATTTGTTAAATTGTATTTATATTTACTTGTAATTAATATGTATTTATAAAATATTCATAACTTAGTTTTATCTTTATAAATGTCTTATGTATTTATAAGTCCTTAATATACATATATATGATATTTTCAACTTTAATATTTTATGTTTTATATTTAAACTTTTTCTTTTGTTTATCTATACATAACTTAAAAGAAAATGTTATAAAAATCCAATTATACATTTATAAATAAATTTATACAAATATAACAGTATATGTATCCCTTATTTATAGTTATAAAATCTTTTAAAGATAATGATATAAAACTAATTACATACTAACAAAAATCATGTATACATATTATTTTTGATCCAATTTATTTCTAAGATGTTTATCTTTTGAATTTCAAATTCAAATTCAATTTAGAAATCCAATCTAAAATCAACCCAAATATATATTTAAACAAACACAAATTCAATTTTGTTTAAAAAATAATAATTTTTCAAATTAAATTATTATACCAATAGATTATCAAATAAATATTTATCCAGATATAAATATTTATTTCCTGATTTATCAGTATTTCTACCAATTAACCTAGTTAATTATCAATTAACAAGTGTTCAAAAATCCGGGTTATCACATTCCTCCCCCCTTTAAATCTTTTCGTCCTCGAAAAGGAACGAAGCCAGAATTTACTTATTATCAGATAAATTTTTCTTTTGAACATATTTTTAAAACACTTTAAAAAATCTTTATAATATTACTAAATTAGTTTTTATAAAAATACTTTTATAACTCGATGTTTCAACAAGTCCATTCTCGTTCTCACAGAAATTCGGTCATACGTTGATCAGGCGTAAGACTGAAAATCTATAAGTACTTAGCAGACCCATTTTCAACACCCAGTGAAAATATTTTGGAAAATAATTTTATTGAAAATATAGAAAACAGTTTTGAAAATAGAGGAAATATCTTTGGTGAGAATGCTCTGGAAATCATCACTCCCATCCATGGTCGCAGTTAACCCGATGGTTACGTTGCCGTCCCGGCAAAATCCACAGATAACTGTAGGTCTCCGCGCTCCTCGATTACGCCATGGAACCCGCTACAGATCGCAGTTATACCCGGGCCTTACGTTGCTAGCACAGCACAAACCCATATAACTTTCGGCATCAGCGCCACCGAATTTCGCTGCCAAATAATGAAACTTCTCCCACATAGGTCGCAGTCTACCGATATAAAATCAAACGCAGACTGTTGGCTCTCAGCGGCACAAACGACTTTCGCTATGTTACCATAGTGTCACAGTCTACCGATATAAAATCAAACGTAGACAGTTGGCTCTCAGCGGCACACATGACTTTCGCTATGGTCTGCAGTAGATCGCAGAGACATCAAGTTAAACTGTCGTCACAGCATAACCCAAATGCCTCTGTGGGCACCAGCCCCTCGACTTTCGCTACACAAATAATCCTCAGGAACTAGTTTGTCCGGACTCCTCACAGGATCAACTTTAGAAACCCCCCTTGGGGCTCAAGGCAGTACCACCCTGTGGTACTCCTAAGAAGTTCATTTCAAGGAAGCGCCTTTTTCCCCAGAGCTATTTTCAAAATACTTTATACTATATACTTATAGTATCTTCAAATCATACCCTTTATGATTTATCAAAATCTCCTTTACACAAAATCGATTACCAAAATCGATAATTCTCAAACTAGGCTTTCCAAAATCCAAAATTGATTTTCCCAAAAATCAAAAGCCTTTTCCAAATTCATAGGTTCCCAAGACCTTTTCCAAAATCATTCTCATAAGATCCTTTATATATATAGATATAGATATATATAACTTTGAAAATCTTTGGACCATTTCAAACTTGTATAAAACCTCTTTTATACTTCAAATATTTCAAAACCCTTTTTATTCTGGCTAGATTCAATAAGGGAAGTTTATCATATTACAAAATATAACTTTATTTATTGTCAAATCAAATATTCAAGTTTGATTTCTTTATAAAGTTATTTACCATTTACTTACCTCCATAAAGTAAATTTCAACCAAAGAAATACCCAATTCCATTATATTTCACATAATATACCTTTCATTTTCGAAAACCATTTCAAATTTCTTATCCTCCAATTTTAAATGCCAATTTCATTCAAACCCGTACGATGTACACATATCATCCGTACGCTATATCAATCTGATCGCTCAATCGATCACACAATTTCACTTCCGAACTAGTATTGTCCACCCGGCTTCCTAGTGCGGACTCAGATCTGGTTTCCTGATCAGAAACCGTCATTCTCCTTGCATAGTCACAACTATGATAGAGAATATCCAGAACCAATCAACAATCCATATCCAGGTTCGCCGTCGAAAATCGAGCGAAAAATCCTAACTCGGATCGATAATACTATCTCGAAATTCTGTGTTCGAATCTGGATCAAATCACTATGCGAATAGAATAATATACGTATATCCTACGTATTTATCTTTATTGGTTATTAGCCAAATCAATTCTCTTTTCTATTCACATTTCCTTTAATTCTATTCTCTTATTCTCAATTGCTTCCATTTACAATTGAGTTAATACTTCAATTATAAACAGTTTGAACTCTGACCCGTTTAAATTTAAAAATAGCTTGAAAAAGTTTTAAAATAGATAAGTAGTTGAAAAATAGTTATTAGTTTATAAAATAGCTGTAAAATAGTTAAGTAGGTACAAAATAGTTAGATAATTGCAAAATAGTTTTTAAAATAGTGATTAGATATAAATAACTGAAAAATAGTAATTAGTTATAAGACAGTTTCAAAATAGTTAAATAATTCTAAAATAATTGTAAAATAAGTATAGATAATTTGGGGTTTAAGAAGAAAGATTGTATAGTAAATAGTTTGGAAAATTTTATTTGTATTAAAACAATTTATTTTAAAAATTGTCCAGAGCCAAACTGTTTAATTTCCCAATCTACATTCCCAATTAATTTCCCTTTTATTCAATTTAAATTTCCTTTTCCATTTAAATTGACTCAACACTTCAATTTCCATTGAAATTTATTAAATCCCAATTTAAGTTGAATTAACCTTAATTCCTTTCCAAATTCAAATCAAATTTCATTTGATTTTTAAACATATTCAATTTTAATCACAATTCCAAATTATTTCAAATCAATTTGGATTAATTTCAAATTGAACCAGCTTCAATTTTATTTCAAATTATTTTAATTCAAAATTTCCATTTAAATTTATGCTTATCCATCTTTAATCACAATTCTAATTAATTCAAATCAAATTCAATTTGAACTAATTCTATTCAAATCTCAACTTAAAATCATCTCGAATTATATAAATTCGAGTTAAATTTTAAATGTTGATTTAATCCCTTAAGTTAAATTTACCCTTACTTTTAAATTAAATCAACCTTTATTTTTAATTTAACAACTTAAATCTTTAAACCATTTAATTCTGTATCCAAATTCCAAAATTCCATTTTAAAATTATCTTAACTTATTACAAAGTTAAAATAAGAATTCAAAAACAATTTAATCTTCAGATTCTAATTTATTATCCATTTCTAACTTTAAAATAAATTCTTAGTTTCATAGATTATTTATAACAATAGAATGATATCAGGATAAATAAACATCCAAATTTATCCAAACACCAATTAACAACATCCCATTTCAATTTCCAGATCTCAAACCCATTTTGAGATTACTCATAACTCCCATTTAAACCCAACCATTTAACTTCTCAAGTTAAATTTTAATTTCATCTTGAAATTTCTAATTCAAGTTGTTCATTCTAAACTCATTTAACTTCCCTTAAGTTAAATTTAATTTAATTTAGTCAACTTGACCTAATTTGAATTCCCATTAAAATTTTTAAATCTTATAATAATAACCTTCCCATTTAAATTCAAAAACTTATCACTTTGGGTTTTCATATCACATTTCAATTTAAAACTTAACACTAAGAGTTATTTCAAATCATCCTTGATATTATGTATATCCTTATATATACATTTTCTTTACATACCAAGTTATACTTTAAATTTTAAACCATTCTTGGTTTTTAATTTCAAAACAAATTTCTTTAAAACGATCTCAAGTTTTCTGGACTTAGATTTAAAACTTCACAATTTTAAATTATCTTCAATTCCAATTTATAAGTTATACTCACTTAAATGTTTACTTCCCTAAACATTTCATTTTGCTAAATTATTAACAACATTCATTATTAAACACAATTACCATTTATGATAATAACCAAGATTATCATATCTGGAAACCAATTCATTATTATCTTTATTCTTGATAACATTTCTACAAATTCAAGATTTTAATTTTAGTTTGAATTTATTTCAAACTTATCTTCATTCAATTTTAATTTGGCTTTATTTCTATTACCACTTAATTTAATTCCAACATTTTAACAACCAATTACCTTAATATTTATTAGAAAGAAATATCATTTTATATATCAAAATATATTCTTATATAAAATCATTTAAAATCCTTATATTAGAAAATAACAATTACGCTCTCATATATATATATACACACACTCAACTCGTTCTAGGGTACCATTGACCCTATCCTTAACGAGTAATCCCAACAGAGCCAAGGTTCTCGCTTAACCTTTTGCTCTGATACCAACTGTAACGACCCGGAATTTTCGAACCCGAAAATTCCAGATAGTTAGAAGAAAAAGAAAGAGATAGAAGAAAGAAACAGAAAGAAGAAAGGAGAACAGAGAACACAACATCTCACATTCGCAGCGGATTAAATATAATAACAAATAATAATATCAGTTATACAAAGAAAAACTGTATTTGTTAATTACATTTTAATACATCAGAGTTACAACATTCACAAATGTACTAGACAGTTAAAATTAACATGTCTCAGACAACTATAATATCACAGCGGAATATACTCCATACGTTCCTGCCATCCAGCTCGCCTCCTGAGCTCCAGAACGTCCTTACCTGAAAATCTGTAATACTCGGTCTGACCCGAGCATTACATCAAAGTAACACCCGAGTCAGGCTGGAAACCAGCATGAGTAAACTCATCTAACATGAAATTTCAATCCATAGATCTTATATAAAATCGGGATAACTCGTATCTTCTACGAGTTCTTACTTATTTTATTCAAACAATTTATTTCACAAAATAATATCTAAGTATCGTTACTTAGTTCAAATGATCCAGATTACTCGATTTATTTCATTCCAGCCTATTCGATTTACAAAACAAATCTATAAAGAGTTATAGATTACAAATCGAAGTGGTTTCGGGTATATTTCTGATACCCGACCCCGGTCTCTTCGAATCAAAAGTCATCCTTTAAACCAAGATTTTTCAGTTAAACAATTTAATTTAAATTCAGGATATCATATTCATATAACAAATCTATCACAGATAGATAACTTACATTATCACAATTCATCCAAAACATCTCATCTCACAATCACATATCAGATATATCAACTAATCCAAGGCATCTAATATCATTCAACCAATCCATAACAAGTCAATTCATTCTTAATAAATTTAATTAATCTCTAATTAAATTATTTACTAACCTTTAATTACTTGGATAACTTAATCCATCTTACTTAACATTAATTAATTATAAATTAATTAATCATTTCTTAATTATTTATCTTAATTAATCTTCCTTGATTAATTATTCCTTAATTACAATAAGTAATTATTCTTTACTTACCCCTTTTTATTAATCATTCTTGATTAATTTCTTTTTAATTACATTAAGTACTTAGCCTTTAATTAATTATATAAACGAATTAACCTTAACCATTTAATATAATTAAACTTTAATCAATCCCATTAAGTAATTAATTAATAAATAAATGATCCTTTAATTACTTCCATTAATTAATTATTCTTTAATTAATTACCTCAATTAATCCATATTTAAATCATTTAAAATAAATTAATTATTATCTATTCTTAAATCATTTAAAATAAATGAATTATCCTTATTAATTTCACATATTAATTTTCTTTAACTAATCAACCCTTAATTAAGATAAATTCTCTATTTTACAATTGATTTATTAAATCCTTATCATTTAAACTTTATTTAAAATAAACATTTAATAAATCAATTAAAATTTACACATCTAATTTAACTTCTAAAATCATTTGAACTTTAAAAGTTTATTTAATAAATTTTTAATACAAAAATCATATTGAAAATCTATGTTTTTATCTTTTAAAAACTTATTTATTAATTTTATATAAAACTTGTTAAAACAAATTTTCTAGAAAACAAATTAGTTTAATAGTTAAAATCTTGTTTATCTTTGTTTTTAAAACTCAGAACATTATAAATATAAAACTTCTTTTGCTTAAAAACTTAAAACAATTGCTGTTTAATTTTCTCTCGACCATCTCACCACTAACCCGAGTAAAACACTCAAAAACTCGAAGCAACTCTCGAGTCATTCCCATTTCAACCCACTACTTCCCTGCTTCGAGTCAAACTCGACTTTCCCCCAATATAAAACCCGAGACCTGCTTTTCTTCCCCAAATCCAATATCTCGCTCCAGACAACCAAAGATACTATTCCGATCGACAGCAAACTAATTCAACGACCTCAACAATGACGATCGACACACACACGTACTCGAGATCAAGCCCCAACGACACTCGCATCACCCAGCATCGAATCAAACTAGCTCGACTGGAATTAACATGCACTGACACACGTGCACGTGCACGCTCGAACGAATCGACTCCGACCACCATCACCGTTGCCTTCAGGTCACCGATGACCCATACGAATGCTATGACCACCCATCACCATCGTTTACCTCAGAAATCAAAATCGAGCAAATCGGCCTTTTCCAGGAACCAAACAGTTCATCAACAACCACCACGCCACGCCAACTCCAACCACCGGACGCCATGCGATTATGACCAAACAACGCCACATGTCTACTCTTTGATTTCCCCCCCTACCGATCGCCTCTAGTTCACCCACGACGATGCAGCAACCACCAAAACCCAGTCGACCAAAACTGTCGATCGAAACCTAGTTCGATGTCGCCGAGTTGCCTTGACCACTTATAAAACCAATCACCATTTTACCTTGAACCCTGACTCACGAGCCACCTCCCGGCATAATCACGAGACCCACTCCTCCACCGATCATCGGAATTTGATGATAATAAGAATTCCGTTCAACTCGAGAATCCACACTATTTTCAAATCTATAAATCTTGATCTTATCATTAAAATTCCTCATTTTACAACTCGAATCAATTTATATAATTTAAACTTGAAATTTACATGATTGGGTTTTCTGATATTATACATTTTGACTGTGATTTCTGATTTTCCAGTAAACCTTTGACTGATTATACTTATAATTATTTTTAAAATTAAGTTTACACCCCTATCATCATCTTTCATTTAGAAATCAAAGCCTAAAACTGATCAGAGAAAGAACAAATGATTTTAGAACTATATTAGCATCCAGACATTCAAGATCAGAATGAACACTGTTATACCCACAGAGATATCCATATACATATACATATATAATCATTAAATCAACATGCAAACCATTATCACTAATTTAATACTTAAGTTACTGCATGCTTTAAGTGTTAAACAGATTTAAAACCTTTAAAATAACAGTTTGTTTACTCACCTTACTAAAAGAACAGAGAAGCCTGGAAATGCTTGAATTTGCAACTGAAAACTTGGTTTTGATCTTTTAACTTTGAAAACTGAAAATGCTCTGAATTGATCTGGAAACAACACTTGATTTTGAAACTGGAACTTGATCCACTAGCTTTCAAGTTTGATTATGAACTTTGCTTTGAGCTTCGAACTTGAACTTCTAGTTGAATTTTTGAACAGAAATTTATTCCTTCTTGTTTGATTTGTTTCCAGTTTTAGATTTAAAAATTTTCGTTTGTTCTGATTTGCTTAAGATCTGATTTTCTTTATTTTGATTTAGAAAAAGAACTGGTAAAAAAATGAAAGAGAGAGATAGAGAGGATTATATAACCTATTTTATCTTTTTATTAATTATTTTAAAAACCAAAGACACTTGTAAATTTTATGATAAGGTTTGTTTACACTTGTGACTTCATGCATTCTTAAGCTTACATTTGTTAAATTGTATTTATATTTACTTGTAATTAATATGTATTTATAAAATAATCATAACTTAGTTTTATCTTTATAAATGTCTTATGTATTTATAAGTCCTTAATATACATATATATGATATTTTCAACTTTAATATTTTATGTTTTATATTTAAACTTTTTCTTTTGTTTATCTATACATAACTTAAAAGAAAATGTTATAAAAATCCAATTATACATTTATAAATAAATTTATACAAATATAACAGTATATGTATCCCTTATTTATAGTTATAAAATCTTTTAAAGATAATGATATAAAACTAATTACATACTAACAAAAATCATGTATACATATTATTTTTGATCCAATTTATTTCTAAGATGTTTATCTTTTGAATTTTAAATTCAAATTCAATTTAAAAATCCAATCTAAAATCAACCCAAATATATATTTAAACAAACACAAATTCAATTTTGTTTAAAAAATAATAATTTTTCAAATTAAATTATTATACCAATAGATTATCAAATATATATTTATCTAGATATAAATATTTATTTCCTGATTTATCAGTATTTCTACCAATTAACCTAGTTAATTATCAATTAACAAGTGTTCAAAAATCTGGGTTATCACAACGTATTTCACCTACGAAAATATGTGCATGATCCAGAGCAGATTATAGAAATAGCTGCCCAAGAAGATTTAGAAGTGGAACCTAATTTTGCAGTTATCGGGCAACCTACACGAATAGTGGATCGCGATGAGAAGCGATTAAGGAGGAAAGTTGTAAGATTGGTTAAAGTCCAACAGAGTGGTGATATAGGAGACTGCACAAGAGAGACAGAAGATAGAATGCGGAAAGCATATCCTGAGTTTAGAATTGATAAATAGTTGTATGTTGTATCTATATAGTGTACTCACCGACCTATGGTGTAGTCACTTGCCATATCTTATATATATGTGTCATCTTGTTATATATATATATATTTGTTTTCGAGTTATCTTCTTCTTATCCTTAATTTCGAGGATGAAATTCTTTTAAGGGAGAAAGTATGTAACGACCCGTAAATTCATCACTTCAGAAAAATTTCAAAATATTCAAAAATAAGATTTTTAAACATAAATGATGATGACTTAAATAATAAATAATATTGGTAATCTTATTTTTGAAGGAAATATACATAAAAGAAAAATATACACTTTGGTAGATATCGATAAAATGACCGGAATTTATTTTATTAGTAAATAGCCCTTTAGACATCCGAACTCATGCACGGAGCTGGGTACATACACTTATATATATAAGTATTAATATATAATGAAATTTTCTATTTTACTTCGAAATTTAAATTGCCTTTATAACACTATTATAGATATCACTATTTTGGAATAATTGATTTTTGGATTTAAATTTAGTTTAAATGATTTGTTAATTATTTTAATTATTAAGTAAGCTCTTTTAATTATTATATAATGATGTGAATATTATTTTTAAACTTTGTTTACAAGTATGTGTATATTGACTAAGAAGAGAAAATATGACCAAATAATAAAAATCAAAATTCGTAACAATTTAACGTGAACAAGTTATGCAACTTTGTGGATAATATGTAACATACGTATACACATATACAGATGCATACATGAAGACATATCCACATGCACATGAACACACATATATACATATAATTAAGTATATAAATATTACTAAAAATATATAAGATATTTCCTAAATTCCTTAACTCTTAAGCAAACCCAAAGTCAACACTAACCATCAAAGCACAAGCATATGGCCTTGTCCATGATAGAAGTGACTTGGTCCGTGCATTGTTAGGAGGAAGGTTATAATGGTGGTTCATGTGATGGTGATGTATGTATAGATATTTTCCTTCTCTTCTTTGCCTATAAATGCACACACTCCCCACTTCATTTCTAGACATCTTCTTCTTTATTTCCAAGCTCTTTCTCTCCTCTTTCATGGCTTCTCATGTTAACAAAATAATGCCAAAATATTCCTCAAAAGAAATTTAATTATAATATATACATATATATACTTAAGCACCTCAAACTATTCCAAAGCTCCACTCTTCCACCCTAAACTCCACGGTCACCCCATACAAGCCAAAGGGCGAGCTTTTTCCCCTTCCCAAATCATGGCCGTGAGCACCCAAGCATCCATAGGTCAAGGCTGAGCCATATAAGAGCAATAATCCAAGTGATCGTGAGCTAAAAGTTCGAGTTAGCGAAGCTATAACCAATTTTTAGTTAATCATTTAAACCCGAGGTGAGAAACTCCTAAACTATATATATATATATACTATTGGATGATATATATGTTTGGATATGATTGTTAATGATGGTTGTTTAATATGGTTGTTGAATATATATGCAAGTCACGTTAATACACGTCGATAAGCACAAAGGAAATCACTTTCCTTTATTGAATGAAATGGTGTATATGAATATTAAACCTCTTAAAAATGGTTTAATATGATTTAGAAATGTTTTATAAACTTTTGAATGTGTTTTGGCAAAGTTTAAATGAATATTGAAAATTGAGTCAAAAATAGGCGTGTCGCGTAACGGTAGTTCGCGATTTCACGCCGTAAAAGTCAAACGAGTATATAGAATGGAATATAGCTTGGAATTCTTCGAGATAAGAATTTTCGAACTATTATGTCCATATTTTTCAAACAAAGAAAGAAAATCAAGATTTTGATAAGTAGATTTTGAAATATGAGTAAAACAAGTTGGAAAAATCGCAGTGTTGTAGTTCAAAATCCATAAAGGGATTTCTTTTAAATTGATATTTTAAAATTGTTTAAAAATATGAAATGAATTCTAAAAATCTTTTAAAATCTTTTAAAAGTGATTTGAGTTATAAAAATGAATTTCTAAATGATCGAAAAGTTGTTTTAATCAAATAAGCTTTGAAAGCACTTTTCTATAGCTTTTGAAATATGGTTTTAAACTTAACGATTCTTTTCCAAATATTTTATAAATGTTTTCAAATAAATAATTAAGTGTTTTAATGATGATTTGAAAGTTTTATAATTTATTTAAAAATGTTTAAATAAATGATTTAAAGAAAAGCTGTCAAAAATCAAGTGATTTAATCTTGGCTTTAAAAGCCAACGAGTAGAGTGGATTTTTCTATTCGTGGGATCTGGGTGAGGTGCTTAAACTAAGAAGATGTTCAAGAGCAACCAGTGCCTTGGCTCGCCTAGCCTCTCTTGGGCGAGGGATAAATAAGGTCGAAATGTCGGAAATGAGTTAAGTATAAAAGATTAAATTTTCCAAATTTAAACAACTTTAACTTTACGAAGATAATCTTCTTATACTTGGAGTTAAAGCCCGAAGATTTAGATGGTTGAATACGAGAACTAATATTGAGTAGAATTAGATGGTTTCTATAAATTCTTCCCACGTAATATTTACTGGTTTTGGATTAACATCCTAAATAACATGATTTTAACTCAATCAAAATTTTGATTTTTGAATTAAGAAATCTTTGTTAAGATTTAAATGAAATGATTTGGAAATATTTTCCTAAGTGAAAAATGAAATGATTTAGAATTATTACAAGATTTAAAAAGGTTTTAAATAATCAAAGGATTTGATAAGAGAGGTTTAATGATTCCGTATTTACCGGAAAGAAGTGTTTTAAAAGATATATATCTCTTGAAGATATCTTTGATAAAAAGGAAGTAATAAATCAAAAGAATAATTCCCTATTCACCTAACTTTTTTTATCGATGACTGGTTCGAAGGAACCGAGGTCGAATTTGGTTGATTCCTATCCGAAGACCACTTTGAACCAATTTACGTATTCGAAGTGAAGACAAAGAAATGATTTGGAAGATAAAATGTAGGGCTACTTGTCATTGACCCTCGGAGGAAATTTCCTATATCATATTATGTGTCAGTAGTTCTTCTTTTAAGATCTTCGATGCAAGGACTTCTCGCTACTAATCTTAGGGGTAATTCACAATAGGATGTGGTAGGAGAGTGCCTTCGGTTTGTCCTGTTCCTAGATAACTTGTATGGACGAATGTCTGACGTTGCATTTCTATTTACATAAATTGATCTCTATGAATGTATCATCTATTTAGTGGCGGAGAATGCAACTTCTCTTAGCTTAACACCCTTTCCTGAGACATACGAGCTCAGGAGTTAAACATTTGTAGAAATCAGTTGTGTGATCATGGAATGGCAATGTGGCATTCAAAGTGGAATATGCTATGTGAAAGGTAATCGTTACCTCGGGCCTAATCACCTGGTAATGGCTTAAACAGAATACACCGTAAGGCTCTGTGGTTGGCAACCATTGGGGTATAGTCATCACCTTTCTAGATTACTCTCTATATGTCGAGTATGTGGTGTATGCTATGGGATCCTGGATAGGTCGGTTACAACCAGGGTGATGTCATATTCTGTTTCTATCCAGGCCATGTATGAGTGCCAAATAAGGATAGACCGATCTTGCCAAATGCAGACGATTATTTGTGTATCCTCGGTACATTCCTCTAGAGACGTAATGTACGGAAGGTAGTCCCTTACCTGCCATTGTATGGAAATCCATTCGCCATGCCTACGGACTTGATTGTAAACCTATTATGCCATCAAATTTAACTAATGTGACAATTTCGGCTAAGATTCATAAGTTTATTTGGAAAGTATTTTAAAAAGAATGTCATTAAAAATAATATTAGATGATTTTACGTAGCAAATGTTTTGGTTATCATAAGGTAAAAACCCGTTCCGTGTTTAGGTGCGGCATGGTCTTATGAGATACATTTGCTTTCAAATATCCGTGTTTTGAGTTTCTCACACCAGTCCCATGACTGACCCGGAGTTTATTTTTCTTTCCCCCTAAACTTTGGGTGCCCTATTTTTCCGGGCAGCCAAGTAGTTAGCAGGTTTGGATCATTTTGGAGCATGAAGCATAGAGCCTGAAGCATTGATCCTTTTTTTATTACCACCACTTTCCGCTGTGTTTGTTCAATGTATATGTATGTACCAGCACCTGTAGGGGCAGGCTATTATAACTATCCTAGCTGGGTTAGTACTTACTATGACTCTGATATCTCATTTTGAGAGTGATTGTATGTACTATCTAAATGATTATAAGTTGATAAATACGATGTGAGATTCTATTATTGTTCTGTCTTATATCTTTATTGTCTTTTACCCCATGATAATCTACCTCTCTAGTACTTGGATTTGCAGCACGTGAATACCCTGGATGTATTAGTGTCGATTTCTAGAGATCGAGGAGGTGGGTTATCTCAAATAATCTTTTATTGGTAGGTATATGTTATATTTCTATTTGTCAATCTTCATTTCATTTGTATATCTCAATTGATAAACATGTTATCAATCCTATTAAATGCACAAATTTATCAATATAGATTATTATAACATTATATAGCATATGTTTTTACAATATTAGAAAGGTTAAATGTTATCATTTCATTTTTCTAATAAGGCACCTACTAGTCTTTTCTGTTTCACCATACCAAAAGTGAAACATATAATTCTTTCGACTTCAGTATTCGGCGTTAGGACTCGTCTAACTTGGAATTCCGACCTTGAGTTTGCTCAACAAGTCATACCTCCACTGTTGATGGATAACACCTTGTCGGTTGTATCATATACAACTCCTAACCTATGTTACCTTGTCCTAAGCTCATTTCGACCTTGAGTTTGCTCAACAAATCGAAAGAGATTATTCACTCATACCTACCATATCGCGATGGCATAAGTATAATATATGTACCTTGAGTTTGCTCAACAAATACATATAGTTATCTTACCTCGTCTATTCAATATATAAATAATACTACACATAACATCTCTAGCTTGAGTTTGCTTAACAACTAAGGATTATGCAAGTAATTTATTAATATATATATGGTAGAGGACAATTTTATATTAAAGATTCATTATCTTTAATATATTATATCAAGTGATATCGACTTATGGAATAATGTATTTCTTATGAAATACTCTAATGATTCAAGTGTAAATACATCATAAATCACGGTATACGTACATATACGTATGTATTTATTCCTTAAGTCTATTTAGTGTTTCTTTAATGTTCCACCTTTAAGTATACATTCATATTATATAAGTTTTATTATTATATAACTTTTATATTTCATATTGCTTATATAATAGTCTTATGTATAACATTATATTAACTAAATCATATTTAATTAATTTTAATTAATTAACTCTTTAATTAATTTTATATTAGTATTCTAATATAACTTTTATATTGGACATATCTACTATAACCTTTATAGTATAACACATAAATCTTATATATGTGTGTTTTAATTAATTAACCTTTAATTAATTTATTTAAATAAACTATTTTAGTTAAATTATATTAATTTCAAAATTCAGTTCACATACATACATGTATACTTATGTTATTTTAAACAATTTAAAAACAACATAACATATATCTCAATATATAATACACACACATGTTCATTAATGAATTAACTTATATAATTAATTTACTGTTATTAATCTTATTAATAAATTTTAAATTAATGTGAAATTTTTTTTCAAACATTTTGAAAAATTATGTTGTATTATAACTTTTATAACGAACATATTTTATTTTAAATTTAAAATCTTTAACTTATGCTTCTGTGTCTGTTTGATTTCTTGAACTACTTGCAGAGTTTCTTGAATCCATATTTGAGTGAGCAAGATTTGCATTTAGATTGAAATTTCTCTGATTATTGTTGCCTTGTTGATTTACTGCAAAATTTTGATCAAATCTGAAGTAACATCTGCCTGATGTGTGACCATGCTTTTCATAGATTTGACATCTGACCCTATTACTATTATTCCACCTACCTCTTCCCCTAGCTCTGTGACTCTGACTACCTCTTTGACTACCTTGATCATTTCTACTGTTTTTTTATTTTTCTTGATGCTTGTTTCTGATGTTTGATGCATAATTCACTGACATATCTGTAATTAATGACTTCTTTTGCTCTATTCTTCCTTCATGGGCTAGAAGTGTAAAGTGTACATATTGCATGTTTGGTAGGGTTTCTTTTGATGATATAACAGCTACCATAGATTCATACTCCTCATTCAATCCATTCAATATAGTTAGAATTTGCTCAGTTTCTAATATCTCATGTCCAACAGTATCCAGCAAGTCACAATATGTCTTGGCTTTGATTAAGCATTCCCTCATCGACATATCATCTTTTCTTAAATTTTGTAACTATCTTTTGTAGTGCATAATTCTTGCTGCAGATTGAGAATTAAAGATTTGCTCCACTGTAGTCCATATCTCTTGTGTAGACTTACATCCAACAATTTGTGACAGTAAATTTACACTGATTGATGACAAGAGCCAAGATGATAGCAGATTATCTTGCCTTTGATAGTTTGTATACTCCTTGTTAACTATTAATTATCCTTCACTATCTGCTGTCATCTTTGGTGGAATGGTAATGGTGCCATTAATGTATTCTTCGAGACCATATCCCTTTATGGGTGTTTCAGTTTGATATTTCCATAACAAGAAATTATTTTCATCTAATTGGATGGAGGCTAACTAGCTTTTAGGTTTCACAATTGAAAATGCAGGGATATCATTGGTTGCAGTATTTGCTTGAGTAGGGGATGTAGTGGCAGAGGCATTATCTCCATTTCCTGTCATGATGATAAACTGGAATCAGAAAGGTTGATGATGATTCTTAGCGAGGCAAACTTTAAGTCTGCAGCCAGAAGATGATGATCAACAAGAATTCAGAGTGCCTTCACTTGAGATTAAGAACCGTGTTCTTGATTTCTTCTGTAAGTATGTTAGTATTAATATCTTCTCCAATGATGAAATATTTCTAAGGAGGAAAAAGTACAGCCATCTTGGGTGATGAAACACAGTCGACAAGATTCTGGCAAGGCATTGTAATCAGAGTTTTGATGATGCTGTTAAGCTAGAAACTCTGATAATCTATGGTTGGGTTTTAACTGAATTTGAGAAAGGTTAAGAAATTCTCTGATGACAAGGTTTACTCTGATAGAGAAAAGTTGCACAGCCAATCTCAAATGATGAGAATTGACTGATGAGATGATGGCGTGGCGCTTCTTGACTATGCCGCTGGGTAGGCGAGCTATGATACCATATTAAAAAGCAGCAGTAAAGAGAAGATTATTTTATTATGCTGAGTATATTACATTGTGTTACATATACTTGGCCTTATATATGAGTTCGACCCTTGACTAATTCATTACACAATTAGAAATGGATTTTCCGAAAATACCCTTGTACCCTAATACATTCGTATATATTTCACAACTATGATACGTATTCATTTTATTATTATTTTATTACACGTAATTGTTAATTTAATTATTGTCAAAAGTTTAATGCTTTTTTATATGTTGGTCTTCTGTAATCATTTCTCCAAGTAGTTAAAGACTTCAAATATAAAATTATACTATAATAAATTAAGAATATTCTAAATCAATAATTAATAACATGTTGAATCAGTATATGGTTTGGAACTTTATCATAATAGATTAATAATATTACAAACAAAATTTTTGAAATACACACACACAACATCAACAACAACAACTAAGCCATTATTCCCAAACAAGTTGGAGTCGACTAGAGATGGAACCCAAGAATAAATGACAAAGTCAATTTAAAAGTAGTAGTAGTGGTAATGATAATAAATAAGTAAAATAAAAATAAAAATAAATATATAAAGAAATTAAAAAACACCATGATGATAATAATAGTAACAATGGTACCAATAAAAATTAAAAAGACCACACACTACGTCTTAGCCTTCTATTTAGTAGTCATATAAACTAAAACTTATAACATTACCCCTAAACCAACCTTAAGAGAAAAAAACTCCTAGCTCATGGTTCTGATATGTGGATTGCTAACTTCCATGCGCTCCTGTCCGATACCAGCTTTTCAGATATATATA
Source organism: Allium fistulosum (assembly GCA_030737815.1). Lineage (NCBI taxonomy): Eukaryota > Viridiplantae > Streptophyta > Magnoliopsida > Asparagales > Amaryllidaceae > Allium > Allium fistulosum. Next base: position 97,148,325 of record CM060905.1, read on the forward strand.
TATATATATATTGTGAGTGTGTGTATATATATGTTAGGTATGTATGTGTGCGCGCGCGCACATACAGAAATGAAACAAATCGTTCCTTCAACCAATTTTAGCTTTAAATCTATGCTTTGGAACAAAATATGAACAGATCAATGGGTGAATTATCGTAAATGTAATATTCATAAACGACAAGAAAGGAATTCTAAAAATGACAAAAAACAAAAGAGCACAAAAAATAATAATAGGAATACTAAAGAAAAAATTGTTAATATGATCACATTATTTGTATGGTGCAAAAAGGCGTGCCTCGGAGCTTTTCAGCTTTTGCTTAAAAAAGAAATTTTTTTGCCTACGTGCGCCTTTTTTGACACCTGAGATTTAGAAGGTACAAAAACACAGAGGCCGCACCTTAAGCTTATTTGAAGTGTGCTTGAGTGTGCGGCTTGTCAACTATGGGCATACATTATTGTCTGATCAAGTGTAAGATTACATCACAATTCATAACCGTATTGTCCAAACATTAGAAAATTAGGGAGTTCACATCATATTATATTAAAGGTGAGGCGCATCAGACATAAACGATGTTAATTCTATTTTTCCCTTTAAGTTCTTATATCCGTTTTGATTCTCTGCCAACGTATATTCATCGACCTTTTCCAAAATAAAGAAAAAAAAGAAAAAAGGCCCCACCAGAGGAGCTTAGGTGGGCCTTTAAGTGCGAATTCTGATGAGGAATCAATGTTAAATTTTGGTGATATAATATCACAAATAGAAGAAAAAAATATGCAAAAAGGAAAGTAATCATGTTTGTTCATTATGGAAATGCATAAATTATTGGATCGCATTTGCATGAGATGGCAAAAAAATAAATGCATGCGTAAGTTATGGAATAAAATATATGCAAAAGGATATGCATATTATTTCTTTCTGAGTATTCGCATTGCTTTGAGATTATTTTCTTCCATCTTTGCTGATTAAAGAAATGAGTGGATTACTTGCTATGTTTGCACCATTTGTTACTGTTACTACCAAAATTCCTTTCGACCTTGTCGAAACCACTTTGAACAGAAGAACAAGAAGAAGAAGCTGCAGCAAGTCCTTTCGAAGGAGTCGAAGGGATGCTACAGCTAAAGTGTAGAAGTTTTGTAGCCTTTCAAAGGGGTCGAAAGGATGCTACAGCCAAAGTCCAGAAGATTCTCAACCTTTCGAAGGGGTCGAAAAAGTCGAAAGCACTCTTCCGCTTCAGTGTCCACCTTCCAAAGCAGATGATTCCACATGCATGAAGTCCTTTCGAATGAGTTAAAGCAATATCTTTCGAAAACAAAAAAGGAAAACTCTTCATATACGCGCCAAACCTTTCGAAACCAAAAGTTTCGCCTTCACTTAAACCACTCAGAAACATAAATTGATCAGAACAACCCTTTCGAAAGCCAAACCAAGCCTTTCGAACCGGTTGAAGCCATTAATATCCAGGAAGGTTCCGCATCAAGTCACAAGCAGAAGTTCAGAAGCAACTAACAGAGTCGAAACCATCATTATTGCAACACCTTCGAAACCATTTGATAAAGCCTATCGACGGAGTCAAAAGCTCTCCTACAAAGCAAGGAAGGCACAACCGTCCCATTCGACAAAGGCAGAAGCATTCAAAAGACAACACGGTAGCCACCTTCCGACCAGATCAAAAGCATTAGGGTCGAAAGTTGTTGACTCGCATCTATAAATAAGACCCAAGGGGTCTGGTTTAGGGGATCCATACTTAGTCATCCTATACTTGTGTTTTCTTAATTCTAAAAGCTGTAAACCTTAATTTGTAAATTGAATTGGGGAAATTGAGCAACAAAGACTTCTTTGAGCTGAGAAAGGGGAAGACCTCTGTATTTTTGATTACTTAGTTATTTCGAAGCTTTATTGTCAGAACTAATCGTGTTTTTTCAAGTGTCGACCAAGTCAAAAGGTCTCTTCTGACTCAATCGAAACCCCTATGTATTCCAGTAACTCCAGTTATAGACTCCAGGCCACCTTCTACTGGACTTTTACTTTCGACTAGGTCGAAACCATCACATTTCCAGATAATCCAAGTCTTAACTCTCATCCATTACATATCTTAATCCAAGCTTTCGACAAGGTCGAAACCTTAAACCCAGCTGAATTTACCTTAGATCCCTGACCCAAGCCTTAACCACTAAACAACCCAGCTTTCGACAGGGATGAAATCTACCAAATCCAACCTTAGTCTCGAATTATTAGGGTTATCCTTCTGTGTTCCGCAACCGCTTCGAGAGGATGGCTCTCGAAAGTATAACCATACTAGCTTAGAAAGCTCGAAAGCTAATAAGAAAGGAAATTAATCGTTTCGACTTAGTCGAAAGGTTGATCTGAGAAAGTTCCCACTACAGCAACCTATTCGAAAGGGAGGATTAAAAGGATTACCTACATCTTATCTACTTCTACTTAACCAAAAGTAATCAAAAAGGACTAACCACGTCCTAAAAACAACTTTGGGGGTGTTGACAAGATTTCTTGTTAACATTCTGACGCTAGAAAGAGGGGTTGAACCTCAGACTTGGTTGAACACCCAACACCACTTGTTTCTAACCCAACTCAATTTCAAGCTTACCTACTTTGGTCTAATATCATCATGGCTAGTAGAATCCAAAGATCCGAGCAAGGTCTTCCGAACCACATTTGATAAGGTTCCCCTCAAGGACAATCGAAGATCCCAAACAATATGAAGAGCAAAGGCTAAGATTAGAAGCTCTAAGAATTATAAACAAGAAAAAAGCAGAATCATATGATCCAGAGAAATGGAGTTTGAACCCTTTCATATTGGCCCCACCCCTATTTTTGCTGTAGAAAAAAGAAAAAATGGAAGTGACAATTTGTTCAGTCAAATGAGGAAAACTTTCAACATTATTCCAAAGGCACAATCTTTGAAGAAGATATAATAAATGACTATAATGCCTTTGCACATAAATGGCAACGAACTACAACAGAAACACTTCCAATACGAGAACTCCAAAGGGTGTCGAAAAGAAAAGCAATCGAAGAATGTGAAACTATAAGGCCAAGGAACAAGAAATCAAAACGTAGTCCTCCAAAAACAAGTTTCAAGTCTAGACTTCCTAAGGAATGCAACTTAACAACATCCAAAGAAAATGTCTACTTGTTAACCAAGAATGAGCTTAATTATTGGCCAAAGAAAAAGAAGCCAAAGTATGAAGGGAATCTAGGGGGATCCTATTGCCATTATCACATGATGAACTGACATGAAACCAACCATCGCAGGGCCTTAGAAGGGATGATAATCAACTTCTTCCATCAAGGAAAGATTAACGAATTTGTAAAGAGAACATGAGTAAAATCAATAAAGAATTACTTTTCTAAGAGAGATCAACATGGTTGGGAGTGAAATACTCCTTCCATTTGGACACTACCTATAACGACCCGTATTTTTAGTCGTTGATTTTAAACATTTAATTTATTTTAAAAGTTGAATTTGAAATGTAAATGGAATTTTAATATGAAGCTTATCGATCAAATAAGTCGAATAAAACTTAAGTTCCAAATATAATGATTTATTAGATAAATTTAATTGTCGAATTAATAATTGAAAATCGTTTAAGTAATTGAATTGGAGTTGAAAATGAATTGAAACGATTTCTAATATTGATATAAATTCTATTTGAATTAGAATTGAGTAAATAAGTTTATAAAACTGAAATTTCAAGTGATTTCGTCAATTTTTGAAATCGTCGATTTAATCGACGCGTTAAAATAACAATTCGGGGTACAGTCTCGGAATTCGACGAAACCAGTTCCATTGGATCCGTAATAGTGTATTATTATCGGATTTCAATTTTTATAGCGTTTCGATGTACCGTTTGGTCGTGAGATTTGAAAATGCCTAGAAATAATTTAATCGAATTTAACTTAAATAATTGATTTAAAAAGCTATCTTCTCCATACGATTGAATTAGACCTCGAGACTTGTTCCATTGTGTTCGAAATAGGGGTATAATATTATGAACGCCAGGCGGCACGCCTCAATAGTGGTTCGAAATTGCGAGGTACGCAACGAGATATTTTTTGTGTGTGTGTAATCAAATCAGGGTTAACCTCAGCCACCCTAAACCCAGAAGCAGACCTAGTGCGCCACCCTACCACTGATTTTAGCCGACCTACGCTCCTTCATTTAAATTGCGTTATCTTTACTTTCCTTCAGTTCGACTTCTCACGAACGAAATGGAAAAAAAAATTAAAATTTATCAGCAAGTCGCGATCGAGTAAATTGAAAAAGGGGAAGGTAGCGCAGCTGTAGAAGAAGGGCACGCATGGGAGGGAGGAAGGCAGGGGCTTCAGTGGTGTTTTTGGCGATGATGGTTGGAGGGGATTCACGATTAGGGTTTGCGACTTTATCAGGTTGAGGCGCTCGCGCGCACAAGACTGTGGTGGCGGTGAGGTCGTATTCGAGTCTAGCAGCATCGCGATGTTGGTAGATGTGCTTAGGGTTTTAATTCTTAGACGGCAACTTCGTCTACGGCAGCGTTGCTCGGCAAACAAGCGGATATTGAAGGGGTTTCGAAGCTCGACATCGATCTGTGTTGGTTGCAATAGAGCAGTGGCCAGGAGTGGCGCGCGTAGGGATGAGGACGTCGGCCATGGTTAAAGCTCCAGATGTGTTAGCAGGAGGAGGAAGTAATTTGGATGTTGGATTAATTAAAAGGTATTAGTTATATAAATTTTAATTTAACTGTAATTAGGAATTCGTTAACTTTAAATTTTAATAATTAACTCATACGATACCAGAATCGAAATCGGACAAAATAAGTTGCGATGCACTTGTATCGACAACCACTATGAAATGGAATAAATTTGGAATTGGAACGATTAACAATTCTAAAATCAAGGTGAGTAAATCTCATTCATTTGGATTACTAGATTTAATTTCAAATAATTAAAATTAATTATTAGATGTTTGGATGAATTGATATTTGATTATCAGTTGAATGTTATAATATATATAGTAGTATATATATTAGTAGTTGGATATTTTTCCTGCCGTTGGAGCGGATGAGACCCTATGCGCTCTACGTAATAGCGGATGACCTTATATTACCGCCATATCCCACCTCGAAGCGGGATTGGTATTTCATGTTACCTAACATCTGTGGATGCAGGGAAACAGGTTGGAGGGATCATGTAACGACCCGTAATTTTTCGATAATTAAATTTTTGAATTTAATAAGATTTTGTAATTTAATATTGGAAAAAATAAGAATTTGTGATTTATTAATGTGAGGAAAATTAAAATTTTAAGATTTAACAATGAAAAGAATAACTAGAATGAAATTTAATATTATTAATTTTAGGCAATTGATAACTATTTTAATGCAATTTCAATTAATTTAAATTATTATAAACATAAAATTTGGTTATAAATTGCAAACAAGGAAATAAACCAAATATTGTATTAATTGGTGAAATAATTTTTAATAAATTATAATTGGATATAAAATCAGTGTTGTGTAAGTATTTATAACATTTGTTTGTAAATAATAAAACCATAAATATGATTAAATTAAGTAAAAGATGACAATTATTATATGTTACCTATTTATTTAATTTGTTGAATTAATTTGGGAATAAATTGTAATTAAATATTACGTTAATGTAAATTAAGATGATAATTGTAGAGTATTAGTGTAATTAGATATAAACCTTTGTTAACTATGTCCATAGAGTAAAGATTGATTGAATAAAATGATTGAAATCAAATTAAATCAATTTATTGGAATTTAGTTATAATTAATTAGATTTATTTAAAGTTGAAACTAAACACTGTAATTAGTGTAATATTTAACACTGGATTGACATGTAAGTTTGTTTTAAATTATTGTAAATGTCCGAGTAATCAAAAATGATAAAATTTGTTGATTATAAAATTTGAAGTGAAAAAGTGAATTACTCAAGTAATAATAATTTATTTATTTAACGTGAAAATAGCCATTTTGGCCACTATCTCGGATTTCGACGAAACCAGTTTCATCGTATCCGTAATGATGAATTATTGTAAGGTTTTAAGTTTCATAGCGATCAGATTTGTCGTTTGATCGTACGGGCTCGAAACGCGTAGAAATCGATTTAATTGAATTCAATTGAAATAAGCTGATTTTAAAAGCTATCTCCTTCATACGATGGAATTAGAACTTGAAACCTATTCCATTGAGTTTAAAATTATCAAAAACATCTATTTTGATATATGGGATGACCCATTTTCGTTTCAGAGGCAGAACGTGCTTTTTCGGGCCGCTATTGTCGTTCGTACCAATTCGATATGTATTTCATTTTATCGGGCCTAGTCCATATAAATTAATTTTTTTCTAACCCTAACAACCTTCTTACTTCTCATTTTTGTACGTATCTGTCTATTCCATCTATCAGCTTCTTCTTCTTCCTAATGGCTGCAGACACAAACCTTAACTCAATTTCAAACCAATTTCAAAATCAAACTCAAAACTATGTCATATTATATACTGTTTCGAAGCTCTCGACGAGCGTAAACCAGATTTGCAATTCATTTTTGCAATCGAATCACCGTTTGTCTAGAAATAGAAGATGAACCTCAGCCGTCCATTCTAGGTTTTTGACGATCCAATGGTGGATCGTTGCCGATCGATGATCGGGAGGTGGCGTTGGGAAGGTGGTGCTGAGCAGGTCTTGGATCTATCATTCGTTTGTGTCAAGGGGTTCAGGATTCGCCGTGATTGGCCAGGGAAGTTGCGGCGGCGCTAGGCGTTGCAGGGCGAAATGGAGGGCCGCGACTTCCATGTAGGGTCGGCCTGGGGTGGCGAGCTCTCTGGTAAGCTCCGATCTGTTCATCGTGGAGGGACGCGGCGGCAAATTGCTCGAGTTCGTGGCGGCCGTATGTTCAGAAGCTTGATCGAGTGTGTTAGGGTTTGTAGAGAGAGAAGGACGCGTGATGACGTGGGGACAACTGTACGTTTCATATTTTTTTCCTTTTATTTTATTTAAATTTTTGTCTCGATTGTTCTGATCTCGATATCTTTTGCATACGAGGTCTGATTCACGCATGGTTTGTTTCGCTGGGATCGTATCGAAATTACGGACATTTTGGCATAGGTTTGGACGAATTCTAGGATTTTTCAAATTTGGGATTTATTTTGGATTTCAAATCGATTTGAAATCAAAGGCGAGTGTTTTAACCCACTCACAACTACTTAATTATCTTATGTTAGTTAAAATGAATTTATTATGTGATTTGGAATTGATTGGTTGATGTTTGGTAAATTTAAATGGTCATTCCGATAAAATATGACTTTTATTGCATTTAATCGTCATTTAATTTAATATTGAATTTAATTGTCAATTTAATACGTGTTAATGATAATCAGTTGATTGATGTTATTTATTGGTTGATTGTATGGTGATTATGATGTATGTTTGATTGTTTATATTGGATGATTGGATGTTATATTTTTATATTGTTATAACACTGCAAGTTCCATATGGGTTGAAATTATACATACCCGAACGATCTGATAGATTAGGGAGAAATCGTTATGGGTTGAAATGATAGACTCGAGCGATTTCATGTATTTGAAATTAAATTTTGGGATTGTGGGTTGAAATGATATATACCCGTAAAATTTTAAATTGCGGATTGAAATGATAAATATCCGTATCACTTGACCATAGGGTAGAAAATTATATACGGGCACCGGATTTGTTAAATTAAATGATTTTTAAATCTTTAAATTTTTAATTTAGTTAACTAGTATTTTGAAATAGAAATTGATTTATATAAACTGAATTATTTTCGAAAATCCAAGCATTAATGTTGAAATTGGAATTGATTTAATGAATTGTTCAAAGGATTTAAATTGGAATTCAAAGTTGAATTGTCAAATATAAATCAATTTTATCGAAATTGAGTTATTGAAAATGTTTGAATATAACTTTGAAATCTATTTTAAACCAATTTAAACTATTTTAATTTATTTTAACCTATTATAATCTATTTAATCCTTTTTAATCTATTTAATCCAATTTAATCTATTTTACCTATTTTAAACTAATTAGATTTATTTAACCAATTTTAAATCTATTTAATCTATTTTAAATCTATTTAATCTATTTTAAATTTATTTAATCTATTTTAAATCTATTTAATATAATTTAAAACCTATTTAAATTATATTAAATTTATTTAATCTATTTTAAGTCTATTTAATATAATTTAAATATATTTAATCTATTTAAAATCTATTTAAAACATTTTAAATCTAATTTAAATCTAGTTTAACTATTTTAACTTTTTAAACTATTTTAATCTATTTTAAACTATTTTAAATCATTTAAACTATTTTAGTATATTTTAACTATTTTAAACTTTTTTAAAACTATTAGAACTAGTTATGACTATCTAAACTATTTTCTAAAATTTCAGACTGTGTAAAGTTGAAGTATTTATATTTAGATCCTTGATGATGGTACAACCTAAGTTGGGATTTGAAATTGATTCCTTTTTACGAAATGCTATATTTGAGTAAATATGATATTTTGGAATGATGATTTAATTAACCTATCTTATCGATAATTTCAAAGGTGAATATGATTTTGAAAGTGAATATGATTTTGAAAGTGAATATGGTTTTGAAAGTGAATATGATTTCGAAAGTGATATGGTTTGAAATCGAATATGATATTTTGATATTAATTATGAATTGACTTTTGAAATGTAAAGGAACCATCCGGTGTGAAATAAGCGTTTGATTGTTAAAGAGACCGGGATCAGATATTGTCATACTCTCTGCCAATACCGAAAACCACTTTAACAACTGTGTACGTGGTGGAGATTCCAGAATGAAGTAGGATGGTTTGGCGAACGATTCTGTATAAGGTATCTATATAGCCCCGACTCTTGTGAGTAAGCTTAGATGTGACTAAAACAGGAGCTATACCTGGGCCAAGTGAGGTCGCACCTCCGATCAGACATGCTTCTTCGATACCATATTATGACTTTGTGATTGATTTGGTGGCCACCCCTCGATTTGATTATGGGAGTGTGTTCCGAGGTGGGCGGTGGTAGCTGCTATGCGTTACCACCAGCCCGGTTCTGTAAATGGTAGAATCCTACCCTGACATTGCCTCGAGTGTCGTGTTCACATCCCGTATCGCGCCTTCTACGAGTTTGGTTTGTACCATACCTATGGAGTGCCCTTTGATAGCCCTCTAGTTTACGAAGGAATTACGGTACTGTATAGACCATGGGAATAAATAAAACGTGTTAAGGGGGATATGGGTAACGCCTTAATGCTATTTTAATACTTTACTGTAAACAATATTATAATAGCGTATTGTACTATGTATGTAGATAGTTTAACGGATCCTTAGAAGATGGAATCCCGAACATCTCTTAATTTATTGCACTCACATTAGACACTGATAGGAGATGTCAAACCCCGTAAACATCTCTGACACTGTTACACTCATATTTATTCACTGTTGATTTAACTTACATAAGATCTTTTAGATCTGACTAAAGTGTTTTGTCCTTTCAATTCGCTCGGGTCAGTCTGAGCTTTTCAGTTTATCAAAGACTGCTTTCTGGAGGATGAAGATGAAGATTCAATACTATTATTGTTTATTATATTTATTCCACTGCATCATGTTGTTCCACTGCATTTATTTATTCCTGTTGTATATAACTCTGATCTGTATTGTAAAAAGAATAATCAAATGTATTTGTAAAATAGCTTCATGAACTGTTATTTGATTTATTATATTTTGTCATTCCGCTGTGAGATTCTGTGTTTGTTTTATTTCTTTCCTTTTTCTTATTTACCCCATAACAATCCTCCCTTTTGAATGGTTTGAGTCTGACGTGTGTGGTTTATCGTCGATTTAAACCGTCCAAAAAGGTGGGTCATTACATTTGGTATCAGAGCTTTGGTTTAGCGATAACCTTAGCTTTGTGGGGTTGAATCATATAAGATAGGGTAGAAATACCCTAGAATGAATCGCTGAGTGTGTATATATTTGAGAGAGCGTATTTAATAGTGTTATAAAATGTTTTGTATCGTGTTAATTTGTTCTGTTTTGTATTTATAAATTTTAGTTGGTACATAGGACGTTATGGCATTGATAGGGATTTTTGAACACTTAATAGGGCAAACCGACACAATATTGTTTTGAAATATAGGTAAATGAAATAATTTTTCCTAGTATTATATTTTGTATATAAAAGAATAATTTTACAAAAGATATAGTTGGATGTGATATAATTGTTTGTTAGGAAGTGAAATTTTATAAATATTGATTGTAAAATAAGATTTACAAATAAAGTAAATAAGAATTGAAATTTGAGAACGTATGTTCCGGGTTTTGAAATTTGTTTTTAAAAGGATTTTGGAATACGATATTATTATTATTTGGAAGTATTTTCGGATAGGAATATTTCAATATGATTTGAAAGAAATATTTTAAAAGGAATTTTGGAAGGAAATAAGTTCTGTACTCCCCTCTCTGTCGCTGGAAAATAATTTCGGTGATGAGTGCACGCATCATCGATGTTGATTTTCGAGTTTCAAAGTGGGAAGACCGTTGTAGTAGTTCACTACACATTTGTTTTGATAAATAAATCTTATTTTTAAGTTCTAAATATGATTTGATATATATAAAAGATATGATTATTTGTATATATTATTTTAAATGATTTAAAACGGAAACCCGATATTTAGTTCTTAAGTTTATGAAATTGGTAGTTTTAATTATTATATATAATGAATATAATCTTAACTATTTTAATAATTGGAGGCTGCTAAAATGGAAAATAAGAAATTAGATGTTTAGAAATTAATGAAGTATAAATAAATTGCAGGTTGTCACTTATAAATTAAACAATGAAAATAATAAAATGTAACTATTGAACATTTTGTTAATTAAAATGAATAAAATAAACTTGTGTAACATTCTATTACATTCTAAAAGACATATATGTAACCTACCAAAATATTTAAAAGGTTTAATGTTAAATAGAAATATGTAATAGAATATTATACAAGTAAAACTTTAATAATGAAAGTGTTCAATGAAATTACATCTATAAATAAGAACTCCGATGTAATAAATTATTATAAACTTAGTTTAATAATTTGAAATGTTACTAATTAAATTTATAGGAAGGGTGAATACTGTAAGTAAATGATTATGAACTTAAGTAAATGTTGTAGCTATTTGTAATTAAAATGAATACTATATTAATTGAATGATTATAACTTTAGAAAACATTGAAATGATTTAGAAATGGATTTAATATTCAATAATACTATATATGGAAGAATGAATGTGAAAAAGAAATAATCTATTAATGGTGAATTAAATTGTAAAGAGACTTACATAATAATGGATAATCTAACAATTGAAATGGAAATAACTTATGTAAGCAATGAATACAAAGTAATGAAAAGAGAAAATGGCATTGTAGAATGAATGGGAAATGAAATTTTGTAAGTAATAATGAAAATTAAGGAAAATAACCATTGTATGTATGAATGAAACCGATGAACAGTAAATGATATGAAAAGAAATTAATAGGAATGAACTTGAATGATCTTGTAAATCATTGTTTGTTTTGGCTTATGGGATGTTTGGGATGTGATACTTTAAGTTGTTTAAGATGTATAAATAATATGTTAAGTTTTATCAAAGACTGTTGAGTGTATGGTGTACTTAGTAGTTTATTTATCATTTTATATGATTAAAATTGTCTAAATCCGAACAACCCATTTGTTTTGGTTGCTATGGATGGATGGTCGATTTCTTTGATTTCATGCGATGATTGTATGCTTTTTGTCGCAAGTGGTTGTTACTATGTTGTGTTGATTTATTATTGAAACAACTAAACATTTCTTTTCATATAATTATTAACTTCTTTGGATTATATAAGGGAAATACAGGTTTATGAAAGTAATAGCTACCGCTTTTAGTTTCATAAAATAAAGCATTGTTTGCCCGACAAATAGGTACATTCTCGGATTACGGTTTTATAGCGATATTATATTGTTTTTCCAAAGTGTTTAAAATATAGAAACTTCAAAAATGAATTAGAATTCATAAAAGAAGTTGGAAATAGGTAGTTGGAAGTTTAGACAAGTGTAATTGATTTGGAAATTATAAAAGAAATTAATTAATGGATTTCGAAACTTGTAGAATTCGTTATAAGTAAGTTAAGGGGTTTACAAGTAAATTGTAAAAGATTTTGAGAAATAGAAATAAATGGAATCATTTCCTAAGTATTGGAAATAAAGTGATTTTAGGACAATATACTTATAAATATTTTCTAAGTATGAAACTTGAAGGATTTGAAATATTTGTACTACGAGATTATTATTATTAGGAATATTTTCAAAGTGTTGAATCATAAAATGGGATTGAAAGAAAATATTATAAGTATTGAGACGGGTCGAAAATATCCTGTTATGGATATAAGTATTGAATTTGTATTTAAATATTGAAATACTGGGAAAGATTTGAATATATAAATCTTATAAAGATATTTTGAAAATAAATGTCTGGAAAATTTATAAAATAAGGCCTAGTGACTGCTTATGGATGTTATTTGATAGTTAAATAACCGACTATCAAATTTGGCCAAATTCGTTGATTGTTTCGAAGAGACTGGGATCAGATTTGTTTGGTGATAGGTTCACGCATTATAGGGAGTTCTCGCTTCTTGTTAGGTAGCGAACGGATGACTCTTACCCCTACATGTCGCTGAATGGTTGGTTGCAGTCGAGAGGCTGGCCGTAAAAGCAAATTCGAGGTACCGGTGTAAGCTACGGCGGAAAGTGGTCGATGTCGATGGTTGAAAAGCCTAGATCATTACAAAGTGGTATCATAGTTGAAGGTTAAGCGAGAACCTTGGCTTTGGTAGGGATTATTCATTAGATATAGGGTCAGTAGTACCCTAGAATGAGTCTGAGTGTATTATAGATATGAGCGCGTATTTGTTAGTGAATATAAATTGTTTTATACTGTGTTGATTTATCTGTCGAGTGGCTTATAAATTCTGGTCGAGTAGTGTGACGCCACTAAATCGATAGGAGTTTCTAAACACTTGAACATGATAAACCGACACAGTATTGTTTTAAAAGTGGGTAAATGAAATAATTTTACCCAAATTATATTTTGATATAAAAGAAATAATTTTCTAGAATTATTATAGTATATTGATGTGTTTGGATGTTATTATTATAATCAAGACAAGATTATAAAATTGAAATGGTTATACATAACCAAATAGAGATTGTATAAGTATGAATTATACAAACGAGTTAAAAACTAAAAATCTATTCTAACCAGAAATTTGGGAAATTATATCCCGGAGAATTTTGAAAATGTTTTCCAAAGTGGTTGAAAAGAATAATAAAGTATTATTTTGGAGATATTTTTGAAATAAAATGGTTAAAAATGGATTTTGGAAGTGGTAAAGCACCGAACTTACTTTAGTCGCTGGAAAATAATTCTGGTGATGACGGCCGCATCATCAGTGTCCATTTTCGAGTTTCAAAGTGACGGATTGCTACCGGAATAATTTGATATGAATATTTTTGTTTGGAAACAAGTGTTGTTTTGGAAATTCCAAAGGGAAATTGTTTTGGAATGGAACCAAGTGGATTTTGAAAATTCCAAAGGAATGGTTTGTCAAACCAAAAGGGCTATACATCTATTTTTCAAAATGATTTGAAATAAATACCGAGTGTTTGAATTCTAGAAATCCTTATTTAAATGTTTTAGGAAAATATCAGAAAATAAGTTTTGAACTTATAAGTTGAGAAGGATATTAATAATGAAAGACGTGAAAATTGAATTCTAGAGTTAAAAATTTAACTTGTGTAAGTTTAATGGATTGAAGGAATTGAATTTTAACTTAAGTTAAGTTAAATAGAATTTAATTGGATGAGAAATAATATTGAATTTAATTGAATATCAAATATGAGTTGGAATAATGTCCATATTCAAGCTAAGCTATAAATGATTTTATATCTATGAGTTATAATTATTAAATGGAATCAACTCAAATATAGAGTTTATGAGAATGTGAAAAATAAGTTGTGTAACTTATAAAATTGAAAAGTGAAATAGAAAACCCAAAATAAAATTGGTGTGATATTTTTTTGAAGGAATAAATATCCAACTTAAATTATAAAAAAATATAAGCGAATTAAATATATTCTGAAATGTGTTGAATAAAATAGAAATGGATTGAAATGTGACGAGTTAAGTTATAAATAAATTCAATTTAGGTGTAAATAAATTGAATATGGCTTTAGGATATTATTTAAATGAATTCGAGTATGAAATTGGGTTTTGAAGTGGAAATGAACATAGGTGTGGTATAAAAGGTTATAATAACCTTAATATTAATTTTATTAAAGGATTCTCTAATAATATAGTGAAAATGGAGATATGCCAAGCAACTGGAAATGCGAATCAATCGATGATAAATAAATTGAATAACAATCAATTTAAAATGAAATGGAATTTGTTTGGAATGGAAATAAACTTAAGTTATATGATTGAATTAATTGGAAATAAAATGAATTAACTTAAGTTAATATTTTTTGGATTGAAGCTTGGCTCAAATAAATTTATGGAATGGTTCATAAATAAATTGGCATGGATTGGTCGTTGTTGAATATAAAAAATTGAGCGAATAAGATTTGCGAATAAATTGAATGGGAATCAATGGGAAATAGATAAATTGATATAAAATTAATTGAAATGGTTTATAAGCTTAAGCGATTATTTCATGAATATCACCGAATTTGCATGGAAAAATTATCGTTTGACGTAAACAGAAGTAAACAAAATTTTGTGAATCAATGAAAGGTGAATAAATTGATTTAGAATCAAATTGAAATGGAGATGAATATATAGTGTATGTAATATAAATGGGATGCAATTAATATTGGTTGGGAATCATTCGAATTGAACGAAATGATATATAAATCGATTGAAAGCAACTAAATTAGTATTGGAATCTTGTGATTGCTTATGAATACATGTCTAACATGCTCGGTTATGCAAAGTCTGTGTTTAACTATTTAAATAAATGAAATGTTGTTAAATTTCATATTTTGGGTTCTTACGTGTTTAAATTGAGTAAGTACAAGTATAGAGAGACTATTGGGCTAGATTTGGATTGCGAAATTGCATATGAAGTAAACTCACTTGCTTAATAACGCTTAAAAACGCTAAATAAAGGTACGTTTTCAGATTAAATACCGCAATGAATAAATATTGATATATATTGTGTTTTCCGACCGTGTGGGTCGATGTATATATTGTTATCACTCTTGTCATATTGCAAAAGGCTCTACGTATAAGGGAGACTCTGCCCAATTTTTTTGGAAATCTAGGGTGAAAAATTTTAAAAATTTTTGTTAACTAAAAAGTTGATTTTTGAATAATAACTAAAATAAAAGGTTTTTGAATTAGAAATGGAAACTAATGGTTTGGTTGAAACTAAAAGATTAAGAAATGTGAAATATCGAGTTTTAATTAAGGGGGTTTTTGGAAAGTAATGTGTTTGGAGCATTTTTCCTGCCTTAGCAAATTTCGGGGATGCAATTCTTTTAAGGGGGGAGGAATGTAACGACCCAGATTTTTAGTCGTTGATTTTGAACATTTAATTTATTTTGAATGTTGAATTTGAAATGTAAATGGAATTTTAATATGAAGTTTATCGATCAAATAAGTGGAATAAAACTTAAGTTCCAAATATAGCGATTTATTAGATAAATTTAATTGTCGAATTAATAATTGAAAATCGTTTAAGTAATTGAATTGGAGTTGAAAATGAACTGAAACGATTTCTAATGTTGATATAAATTCTATTTGAATTAGAATTGAGTAAATAAGTTTTTAAAACTGAAATTTCAAGTGATTTCGTCAATTTTTGAAATCGTCGATTTGATCGACGCGTTAAAATAGCAATCCAGGGCACAATCTTGGAATTCGATGAAACCAGTTCCGTTGGATCCGTAATTGTGTATTATTATAGGATTTCAATTTTTATTCCATTTGGATGTACCGTTTGGTCATGCGATTTGAAAACGCCTAGAAATAATTTAATTGAATTTAACTTAAATTGTCGATTTAAAAAGCTATCTTCTCCATACGATCGAATTAGACCTCGAGACTTGTACCATTGTGTTCGAAATAGGGGTATAACATTATGAACGCCAAGCGACAAGCCTCAATAGGGGTTTGAAATTGCGAGGTATGTAACGAGATATTTTGTATGTGTGTGTGTGTGTATATATATATATATATAAAATCAAATCAGGGTCAACCTCAGCCACCCTAAACCCAGAAGCAGACCTAGTGCGCCACCCTACCACTGATTTTAGCTGACCTATGCTCCTTCATTTAAATGGCATTATCTTTACTTTCCTTCAGTTTGAATTCTCACGAACGAAATAAAAAAAAAATTATTAGCAAGTCGCGATCGAGCAAATCGAAAAAGGGGAAGGTAGTGCAGTCGCAGAAGAAGGGCACGCATGCAAGGGAGGAAGGCAGGGGCTTCGGTGGTGTTTTTGGCGATGATGGTTGGAAGGGATTCACGATTAGGGTTCGTGACTTTGTCAGGTTAAGGCGCTCGCGTTCACGAGACTACGGTGGCGGTGAGGTCGTATTCGAGTCTGGCAGCATTGCGATGGTGGTAGATGCAACTTAGGGTTTTAATTCTTAAACGACAACTTTGTCTACGGCAGCGTGTGTGACGCCCCACCTCAATACCCACGCTAGCCAAGGACACTACGATGTAGTGCTGTCAACTAGCATGGAGAATAAGGCTGTTGAGGAGCGACCATCCATGTAATTGATTATCACACGGTGGCTATAAAATAATCTTCGGAAACAAACATAGAAATAAACATAACACATAGCAGTCACAGACATCCATATCACAAAGGCGGAAGAAGATATGGATATATAACTAACACATGAAAGTGTACATCAGAGTAGTGGTCAAAAAGTTCCACAATAATACAAAAGAATAGCAACACGTGCTATACCAAAAGAATACAACTATGAGTCCATATCTCAAGTGTATACAACAAAAACTGCTAAACTAAATAGTCAGCCAAAAGTCAGAGTAGCAAATCCCGGAAGGAAGTCAAGCAGAAGCACCTGTAACATCTCGGTCTGACCCGAGTATTATTTAAGAAAATAATAAACGGATCAGTCTAACTATAAATATCAGATGACATGATATATAATAAAAGACATGGCATAAACATAGAATATCCATACTGACATACTACTATAAGTATGAAAATGATGATCAACAGGAGGTCAACTGATGAGAAATGATCAATATCACGAGAATCTTCTCTAAGATCCAAAGAGGGCATCATACCCTAAACTTGTACTCATAACAAGTCAATGACATAAAAATCCAGAAATCAAACAAGAAATCCAGAAATCATAAAAAGAGAAAGAGGCCTATCACATGATGGTCCGAAGACCATGGAGAGCTACCCCATATGTGTGAGTCGGAATCACACTGATTGAGGCCTAGGCTAACCAAAAAGCAAAAAGGTATGTGTGAATGGAATCACACAAGTGGTGTCTAGCCTAACCTCGCAAAAAAAAAGATATGTGTGAGTCGGAATCACACTACTGCGGTCTAGACTAACCTTGCGGACAAAGAGATGTGTGTGAGTCGGAATCACACTACTGCGGTCTAGTCTTACCTTGCAAACAAAGAGACATCGCACAATTGCTAGTCTAAATCATAAAATGATCATCATGATCAGCGAGAAGTGTCAATCACACCAAGCTAGTAAATATATGAGTTTAGCTTCATGTCCCATAACCACTTGCTTAACTTAAATATTTACGAACAAGCTGTAAATCTTCACTAGGAAATTGTCACGAAAAGGGTTCAATCGAACAAGTCCAAGAGCTAACCGACGAAGTGAACGCAAGCGTTTCATACCACTCGTTTTACTAAGTCGTTTAAGTCGATTTCTCATTCGAGTGAAGTAAAGGCTTATATATTAGTAGATTGAAAATCGGTTTGAGAAAACGAACTTTTGATATTAAAAATAGTGTTGAAATCGATTTGATGAAAGAGTTTTGATATTTACTACTAGTATTAAAACCTTCATATCTTTAAAGTGACAAGTCATAAAATGATTGTTGGAACAATCTATCACAAAAATTCACATTCGGAGACGTGAATAAAATCCAAGGAAATCAGCTCAAAATGCATCAAAGTGGAAGTTCTGATGAATGCTTTTCAGATAAGATTGCCTACGCAGAGTAATACGGGGTTCGACCTAAGGAAAAGTAGGTCATACGACCTAAGAGTTAACGCGACCTAACAAGGCTAAGGACAAGGTCGGAGACGACCTACGACTTAAGGTTTTAACTCGCGAACGACTTAGTACTTGCTTATCTCGCGAACGACTTACGACTTAAGAGGGTGTACGACCCAACGACTTAAAGTCGATACGACTTAACGACTTAAGCTCAAATACGAGCTACGAGCTAAGGTCTATACGACCTAACGACTTATCTCAGTACGACCTAAGCCAGGACGAGATAGCAGAAGGCAACGACTTAAGTCTTAACTCGGGGACGACCTAAGATGTTAACTCGTGGACGACTTAAGGCTTAACTCGAGGCGAACGAGCTAACTGCAAACGACTTAAGGCCAAACGACCTACGACTTAACTCGAGGCGAACGAGCTAACTGCAAACGACTTAAGGCCAAACGACCTACGACTTAACTCGAGGCGAACGAGCTAACTGCAAATGACTTAAGGCCAAATGACCTACGACTTAACTCGAGGCGAACGAGCTAACTGCAAACGACTTAAGGCCAAACGACCTACGACTTAACTCGAGGCGAACGAGCTAACTGCAAACGACTTAAGGCCAAACGACCTACGACTTAACTCGAGGCGAACGAGCTAACTGCAAACGACTTAAGGCTTTAACTCGTGAACGACTTATGCCTTAAGCTCGTGAACGACTTATGCTTTTAACTCGTGAACGACTTAACTTCTGTGACTTTTCAACGCAGCGACCTAACTCCTTAACTCGCGTACGACCTAGCAGAGGCCAGAACGACCTAGTGCCAGAAAAATCACCAAAACACTGAAAATTGAAGTTTTCGCCAATTCAATCCAAACCAAAAGCAATTATACATGCTAAATCGATGGGGAATCATTCCCAACAGTCCAATGACAATTATAGGCAAGATGTGAGATCAAAAATCTCACTTTTTCCACGAAATTGATGTTGGAGAGCTTAAGAGCAAAGCAAGAATCAGCCCCTAGCTTGAATCTATGTTCTTCACCTTGAATTCGGAGTTTGATGTTGAATTTACTAAAGATCTCGAGCTTGGAATTTTAATTTCTCTTTCCCTCCACCATTTTTGAAGAAGCTTGAAGTATTTGATGAAGTGATGAAGAGAAGAGGGGGTTGGGCTGAGTTAAGAAGGTGCAGTCCCAACCAAAGTCACAAGTGGGAAAAGTGACGAAAATTTCACTATCTCCAAACATATCGAAGTTTACACTCAAAAAGATCACAAACGTCATTTTGAACTCAATGGGGGTGGTCTCGAGTCCTAATTTGACCGTATGCAAAAAGTAGCTTTTCGGACTAACATCCGACTAACGATAAAATATTTAAATATAAAATCGATAGGTATGCGGTTGTTACAGCGTGGCTCGGCAAACAGGCAGATATTGAAGGGGTTTCGAAGCTCGACGTCAATCTGTGTAGGTTGCGATAGAGCGGTGGCCAGGAGATGGCGCGCGAAGGGATAAGGATGTTGGTCATGGTGAAAGGCTCCAGATGTGTTAGCAGGAGGAAGAAGTAATTTGGATGTTAGATTAATTAAAAGATATTAGTCATATAAATTTAATTTAATTGTAATTAGGAATTTGTTAACTTTAAATTTTAATAACTTACTCATACGATATCAGAATCGAAATCGGACAAAATAAGTTGCGATGCACTTGTATCGACAAGCACTACGAAATGGAATAAATGTGGAATTGGGATGATTAACAATTCTAAAATAAAGGTGAGTAAATCTCACTCATTTGGACTACTAGATTTAATTTCAAATAATTAAAATTAATTATTGGAGATGAATTGATATTTGATTATCGGTTGAATGCTATAATATATATAGTAGTATATATATTAGTAGTTGGATATTTTTCCCACCGTTGGAGAGGATGTGTAACGACCCATGTTTTTCGAGAGAGAAGAAAATTCAAATTTTAGAATTTAATACAGTAAGAAATTAAAAATTTATGATTTTAAATAAAATTTACTTTGAATTATAACATCTGGTTTTGATTTAATAAAGTTACAACTATTTTATGTGATTTCAAACGTACGGTTTAATAAAAGTTTAATTGGATAGATTTAATATTGTGTAAAGCATGAAATCAATTTATGATTAGTTGGAATTGGGTTTTAATTGTAAATTAACTTCTAATCTATTTGTAAACAATAAATGTAAAATTGTGTATTCAAACTTATTTAAATTCTAGTCCTGGTTTCTGCTCATCTTACATATCAACCTATTGAAATTTATTGTTAATAAAATTTAGTATAATTGGATTTTTCATAAAAGGAAAGAAATATAAATTTTAATTTAATAAGGCTTAATTAGTTAAATGATTCAGAAATTGAGAAAATTGGGAATTAATACTGCATTAGTTAATATTAGCATTTTTATTTATGGAATTAAAAATTATAAACCAATGAATATTCAATTATATTAATTTGAAATATAGTTTATTTTGAAATTAAATAAAGGTGAATTTTATTGAATATAATAAACTGAAATCTACCATTTAAAAAAAAACAATAGTATTTTATGACGGAAACTTGATATTTGCTATGCGTCCATCTAGACATAGAAAATGGCAAATTTTCGTCGAATAATATAGATGTTCCATCGGTCGCTAGAAATTCAGTTTAAATCAGTTAATAACAGTTGAATTTTAAAATGTTCCGAAACCTAAATGTGTCAACATGAGAAAATTTATTTAGAACATTCTGAATAAGACTGCGTAATTCGTTTCACGAAATTCGAACGTTTCTAGCTCCGTTTGGATTTTTCCGTACGGGATAGCAACGTATATCAGTGTCCGTATGGACTTTTGATAGGAAGATCCTGACACAGATATTTCTGTTTCCTCTGGTTCGTCTCATCGTGCTGATCACCGTGATATATTCATTGGTGTATTTCGTAGTCCGGTGCGCGACGGAATCAACAGAAGGCAAACTGTGACAATTCGCCAAATTGAGTCCATTTGCAATTCTGTGTCCTCCATCTGGTTCAGCTTGATGTGTTAATCACAGATATATCTTATGTCCTTTTCTATTCGTCAGTTTTGACACCCAAAAGTCAAAAATATGAATAGACGCAAGGATTTCTGCGGTCATGTATATTATTTCTTTTCAATTCTTCTCTTTCCTTTTCATTTTCACGTAACATCTCCGCCTCTCCCATTTTCCTCCTTTTTGCTGAGACCTCCACTCCACTTCTTCCTCCCTATCGAGCTCTCTCTCCTCCGCCTCGCCCTCTCTCTACTCTGCCTCGTTCTCTCTCCTGTCCAAACCCCATCTCCCCTCCTCACCGTCCCCACCTCACGCGCCCAAATCTCGACCACAGCGTCGCACCCCAAAACACCGACCTCCGCCTCTGACACCGTCACCTCTCCTCCACCCAAATTCGGCCTCTGACTCCACCTCCATGTCATCATCAACGCAACCCTCTTCCCTTCCTCTTCCTCCATTCTCTGCTTCTGGCCTACCTCCGCGCTTGCGCCACCTTCACGGCCTTCGAGTTAACATGGCAGTGGCCTTCACCACCGAACTGATTTGCACCACCTTCGCCTTGCTTCCGATGCACATCTCCCCTCTTTATATATAAAGGTATATACTGGTTCATTGTTATCTAAATTATTAAAAAAAAATATACATATATATTTGTTCCAGTGGAATAATGTTTTAAAGAAATAGATACTGTAAAGATTTGTAATAGTTTTAAAGAAAATATCGTGTGTATTTTGATCTGTCGGTGTATGTATATAAGAAAATATATAGTTGAAATATGTTGCTATTATACAAAATTTTATAAGTGATAGATTTATATTCGTATATAACCTGTTACATGTTAGTACTATTGTAACGACCCAGTGTTTTGGACCATTCAAATCGGCAATAAATCCACACATACCGGACTTGAATAATTCAAAACAATGGATTGTAAATAAAATTTGGCAAAACTCAGCATATACTGTAAATAAAATATTCACAGAACACAGACACAGAGTAATATAACAATAATGCAGCGGAAACAAAGAATAGTAGTTCATGAAGCTACTATATATATATATATAACAGAGTTAAACAAGATACAACAGAAGTCTCGAATACAATAGATATCTCAATACAATAGTCAAATACAAGATCTGAACACATCATTGGAATCAACTGGATAACTGATAGTAGAATCGATAGATAGCTGGATCTCCAAGCGAAGCTCCAACTCCAAAGGTGAGTCTCGAATACTGGTACACTCAGTCTGACCCGAGCGTAAAGAAAACACAAAACACTCGAGTCAGGATTAACATTCTTATATCAATAAATCCAACTCAAGTGAAATAATGACTGAAATACAAGTAACTCAAAGGATGTTTGGGATAACCATCCTTTAAGGATCCGTTAAACTATTTATATATAGTAGTGTACGCTAAGTAGATAATGCCTATCAGTAATATAAAGTATCAAATAGCGTTAAGGCGTTACCATTATCCCCCTTAACACATTTTATATAAGTGTCATAGTCTATACAGCACTGTAAACTCCACCGTAAACTAGTGGGCTATCAAGGAGTACTCCATAGGTATAACATGAAACAAGTCGTAGTGGTCGCGTATAGGGATACGAGTATGACAAGGCACATGAGGCAATACCCAAGGTAGTGAAACTACCGTTTGCCTGATCCGGACTGGTGAAAACGCATCGCCGCAACGATCGCAACACCGCGAAACAACACTCCCAAATCAAGGGTGCGCACCAATCAAAACAAGTAATGAGTAGTTTACGAAGAAGTGTGTCCGCTAGAGGTAGCTAACCTCACTGGCCCGGCACGGCTCCTATTTAAGTCATTTCCAATTTGACACAAGTGTCAAGGTCATCCATTATCGTTCTCTTTCTTCAAATCCAGCAACGTCATCATTCCAACCACTTCATTCTGAATCACACTCCGCATATAATAGTTATTAAAGTGGTTTTCGGTTTGGACAGAGAGTATGTCCCTAACCGATCCCGGACTCTTCAATAACTACGTAATTATTACACCGATTGGTTATTTAATAAACTTTCAAAATGGTTTATATTTCAAAACCGAAATATCATTGCCATTTCAAAACCATATCCATACGATATCATTTTCACTTCAAATAAATCCATTTCCAAAATCATATCACTTTCCAAAGTTATATCGCTTTCGAAATCGTAAGTCTTTTAAAATCAAAACACTTTGGAAATCAAAACCTTGAAATTCATAACACTTTGAAACTATAGTTTGAAATCATAACATTTGGAATTCATAACACTTTCCTCTTGAACAATTTAGATATTAAAATTAGCGTATATAATAAAATAGTTTATAAACTAAAAATAGTTTATATAAAATAGTTATAAGTTAAAATAGTTTATAATAAAATAATATATATTGAAAATGATTTATAAAAATAGTTTATATTAAAATAATTTATAAAGTAAATTATAAATAGTTGTAGATATAGTTTAAAAATACTTTATAAAATAAAATAGCTTCCACAAATTTCACAAATCAATTCCAAATCAACACCAATCCCAAAATTCAAATTTAATCAAATCTCAAATCATCAATTCCAATTCAATTTAGTTTCTCAATAAACCCTTTCAAATTATCGATTTCAAATACATATTTGAACCATAAATAAACCATTTCAATTTCAATATATTTCAAAGTTTTAAATATTCCACATTTCCCAAAACTAAATTTGAAAATTTCATATATATATCAAATTCATTTTTTTAAATTTAGTTTTGAAATATTTACTTAATAAATCCAATATCATTTAAATAAAACTTCAAATTTTAAATCACTAAATATTTCCTTCAATTATATTTTAAACTTGAAATATTCATTTTAAATCATCTTACCAAAATCAAGTTATAAAATCATATCCTTTAAAAACCCCAAATTCCATAATTTCAGATAGATTTAATTAAATATAATTCTTAATTAAATACAATTTCAAATCAATTTCAAATCTATCTTTTCAACCTTAATTTATTTAATCATTTCGAACTCTATATTAAAATATGATTTAAATAAATACTTAAACATATATATATCAACTTTCTTAAATCAATATTTATCAAAACCATATATTTCTTTTCAAAACCATAGAAATCATTTTCAAAACATTTATATATAGACCAACGGTGTCTGTATATAATTTTCTATCCTATGGTCAAGTGATACGGATATTTATCATTTCAATCCGCAATTTAAATATATACGGGTATATATATATCATTTCAACCCGTAATCCCAAATTCAATTCAATTTGAAAATCGCTTGGGTTTATCATTTCAACCCATAGTGATTCTATACTAACAGGGAACTTGCAGAGTGATAACAGATATGATAATAATATAACAGACATATATCATTAATATAAATAACAGATAATGGTGTTAGATGTCACAAGTGAACTGATACAGGTAATAGCATATATATAACAGTGTAAATAACTAACATCGGCATATTTCAATTGGCAGATAATGGCGTCAGATGTCACAGGTGAACCGATACAGGTAATAGCATATATATAACAGTGTAAATAACTAACATCGGCATATTTCAATTGTCGTTTCAATTGAAATCAAATTTAATAAATAAAAGAACATTAATCGTGAGTGATTACTCACCTTCCGAGGCTAGAGAGGATAGACGATGAAATTGAGCTACGAATTCCAAAGCACGAATTCCAAATCAAAGCTAGATTGGCACGAATTCGACGAACAAGTCTGATAACAAGAATCAATGGAAAACAAATCAAATCAGTTTTGATACAAACTGAAAATATATATATTATCTACATATATTTTGAAAAAAAAATATAAACATATATTTAAAATCATGTATATACATTTATTTTCAAATCAATATTTAACTTATAATACATCGTATTATATATATAACTGAATATATTATTATATGACTAAAATATTAAAACTATAAAAATATGTATAACATATACTATAAAACTTGGAAGCACAGCCCATATTAAAATATATATACAAGGTAAAACTTGGAAGCACAGCCCATATTAAAGCACATCCCATACGTATAAGTTAATATACATAACAACCAACTATATGATATATATATATAAACCAGCATTTGTACTTTTTATATAGACTAACATATTAAAGAATAACAGATCAAAACTTATGTAAACTTTATATACACAGAATGTCATTTATACTAACATATATACACTAATATAAACTGCAACCCAAAAATATACTGTAGATTTCGAAACCTGTATACCAACATATGATAATTACTTTAACAAGGCTACCATGTGAAGGTACATATATATGTATATAGGCTGTAAGCAAGCAGATACCAAAATTTTAAAACATGAATAACATAGTACTATAACTTATAAAATACTGTAACACTAGATGTATAAAATATGTGAACTAAACCTTATATCTAAACTTATACAGTATAAACTAATATATATAGCCTCAAACCAGTCAACACTTATATAGTATAACAGTATAAATATAAACTAACAACTAGATCATATATATGACTTGTATAAAGTTATATATAGAAAGACACATCTTATTACTATATATAGACAACATACTTTTAACAGCCAATATATTTATATATATACCCTCTAAACATATGATATACTTCAATAAATCTATATATATATATATATATAACGGTAAACATTGTAAATAGTATAACATATATAATATTCCTTCAAAATATCATTTACAATACATACTAACTGTATAAACATTTATAAACTAACATACATTTTTTTCCTTCTAAAATGAATACTAGAAACCATCAGACTTCCAACATAAATTAGATATATATATATATATATATTAAAGCATATATTTAATATCATTGCACAAAGTATATGTAGCAGTAAATTCGAACGCATCCCTATATATACATAGGAAAAAGACAAAGCAGGGCTACTCCTATTTCAAAATTTGGTTACTGTCATTACTTTGAAAGCAACAAAATATAATACATGAACACTATCAGATCCTAAAATATATTTACATAAACTACAGGCTACAGTCATAACTATATATATAGAGATGCACATATAACTAAATTTAATAATGTATACTATATAAACTGCAAAACATGCTCATGCGAAATTATATAAATGAGAATATATATGTAATATATAAACAAGGGAGCAACAAAAATATAATTAAGCAAGAGAAGAGAAAAAGCCAGGCTTACCGCGATGAGGCAACAAGGTAGACGGCGAAAGGTTGAAGGTTTCGATCAGAGAGGAAGGACTATGGTGGAATGCGAGTTCTGGTGGAGGTTAAATTGGTTCGGGTAGGGTAGAGGTGGATCCGGTTGATGCGGCGGATAAGAGGGTGTGAGAGGCTGTCGTGGTGGAAGCTGCTGTGGTGGAGGAAGATGAACGGCGAGGGGTGAGTGGTTCTTGGTCAGGGTGATGCAACAAGGGTGAAGGGAAGGCTTGCGAAGAGGACCCGGCATGAAGATGAAGCCTAGGTTGATCTCTCTTGGTCATGGGAAGAGATCTGAAAGTTGCTTTGAATTAGTGTATAAGGGCAGAAGAAGAGCAGCACATGATTTCTAGGTGAAAATTGAAGGAGAACAGAGAAGAGAAAAGTAGAATAGTTAAAGAATGAACTGTCACAAAATATTGGAAACGGCAAAAGAAGAAATGAAACAACAAATAATTTAAAATGTTGAAAATATCAAAAATTAAACATCGATTACCGGGAAGAATAAAAGCTGATGTCTATTGGAATTATACAGTGGAAAATGAATAATCACAACAAAACAAAAACACGGACCGTTACGGTTAACCGTTTCACAGTTTCCTCTATGTACTGGTCTTTAAAATAGAGAATTGAATATACTGCGGAGATCAGCAAGACGAGACGATCAAAACAGTATACAGATATCAGTGGTATGATTGAATTATAAAAATTCGAATTTTCTACTAGCGGAAAATGCAGCTAAAACGCAGAAAAATAAGATCGACGGAGCTAAAGAAGTCCGAATTTGGAAAAACAAAAAATGACGTCTTAGTCAGAAGATGAATTAGAATTTTTCGATGTAAAAATATTCAGGTTTGGAAAACATTTTATTATCATCAATTTTAACTGATATAAATTGGAATAAAATTACACTAGAAAATAAACTTCCAAATTATCTGATGAAAATTTACCAGTTGCTATGATTAATTAGACGCATTCCAAATATCAAATTTTTATTTCAAAATTTTATCGTTTAAAATTTCACAAAATTTCAACTAATTACGTTATTAAAATAGTTAAAATTTACGGGTCGTTACAACTATCTAGTTATATATATATATATAAGTGTATCGGGTAATTTAAATTTACATCAGAAGGCTTGGTAATATATATTGTTATATAGGTAGTTTAGTTCGCATGTTGTTACTATAAAATATACTAGTTATATATATATTGTTTTGCTTACCTCTGTTCAAAGGCTAAGTTGTATATACTTGTGTAAAATGTAAGTTATATATGTGTTTTGAAATGACCATGGTGTTATAATGACGTTTGGTTGTTAATAGCGTATATTTCTACATAGTAGATAGTTCCACGGATCCTTAGAGGATGGTTATCCCAAACATCCTTTAAGTTACTTGTATTTCAGTTGATATTTCACTTGAGTTGGATTTATTGATATAAGGATGTTAATCCTGACTCGAGTGTTTTGTGTTTTGCTTTACGCTCGGGTCAGACTGAGTGATACAGCATTTGAGACTCACCTTTGGAGTTTGGAGCTTCGCTTGGAGATCTAACAATCGATTCAGCTTTCAGCCTTTCCAGTTTATTGGTTTAGAGACGTCATCACTGTATTTGAGATATTCTATTGTATTTTATTTCAAACTCTGCTGTTTATATAGTAGCTTCATGAACTACTATTTATCTATTCCGCTGCATTATTATTATATTACTCTGTGTCTGTGATTCTGTGATTGATTTATTTACTGTATATGCTGAGTTTTGCCAAATTTAAATTAACAATCTGATATTTTGAGCAATTCAAGTCCGACATATGTTGATGCGAATGGTTGAAAATATCGGGATGTTAAAGTTGGTATCAGAGCTCTAGTTTTAGGCAAAACTCAGCATATAGGGTAGATTTAATTACAGAATTACTTTCGTTAGAGCTTGAATTCCTTCTTCTTCGATTTGGTTTACTTTGAATTTTGGAACGTTCCCCTCGGTTCCAAAATCCATTTTTCTCTCCCTATTCGGGTTTCTTTGATCCTGGAACATCCCAAAGCTCCACTGAATGATTTGTAAAGGGTTGAAAACTCCTTTACAATAAGCATTAATTCACCGAAGATTTAGTATCCTCGATTTACGATGCTATCTATCTCCTACTATGCCTGAATTCTACCTTTGGCGATCGAATGTCGATTTGCCTTAGAATTCTGTATCGATCTTATTCTTGAAGTCACGGTTGACCCGATTAAGGTTGCCCGCGATTTGTATTAGTCTATCCACCTTTTCTCTTTTGAAATTTAATTATCTCATCTTCGATCGAGCCTATCTTCGAATCAGAATTCTATTTGATTAGAGTTCCTCTAATTTGAATCTCTATCCTTGTTTGGAATCCATTCTTGAATCATCCTTTGAAAAAATCATGGTTGTTTGTATTTTTTGAAATTATCTATATACCTAAATTATTATTTTGATAGGTATGATTATATTCTATATATAAAAAAATGAAAATGTTTCGATAAGGATTATATACCTTTTTAAAACTAGAATTTGAAGTTTCAAAAGGATTTGAATTTTGAAAATTATATAAAAAATTGATTTATATAAAAATGATTTATAACTGAAGGGTTTTTAATTTGAAATTTGAGAAATTGAACTCTGGTATTTTGAAATTGGTTTTAAGGTTTTGAAAATATATAATAATACGATTTGAAAGTATTTTCCGAATAAGAAATATTTCAAATGACTTCAAATGAGCTCCAATGATTTCGAAGAAATTTCAAAGAAGTTTTCAAGAAAATAGAAATCCAAAACTCACTTATGTCACTGGAAAATAATTTCGGTGATGAGTTAACGCATCATCGACATTGATTTTCGAGTTTCAGAGTGGGGGATAGGCCACTTTAGTAGCTGTGTTATGCTATTGATTTTGTGAAACCAATTTTGATTTCAAATTCCGAAGTATGATTTGATATTCGAAAGACATATGTATATATATATTTGAAATAATTTGAAGTAAGCCGGTGTTCAATCCTCGAGTTTCGAATTTGATTTGGTATAACCCTATCTTTTGAAGTTGATTTACTGATTTGCTGCTAATTTCCAACTCTTAGATTGGAAATTTGATTTCTCTGACTATTTTGAATGTTCGAACACTTCCAAATCAAGGTTTAATTTTCAAAGCTAAGAAATTTCGAAAGGTATAAATTATTTGATAAAGTATATAAGTTTAGTTTTGTATGTTTAAGTATGAAGTAATATGATTTAAATAAGTTTGAAAATGTTTGTTAAGTAAATGAATAAGACTATTTTGAATTATACTAATATGAAATTTAGTTTTGAATGTTTTAAATAAAATTTTGTTTTAAATGTTTTAACTTAGTAACATCTTTTATAAAACTATATATATATAATAATAATTTTCAAAAGGTAAATTGGATCTTTCAAATAGAAATAAATAGTTTAAAGGTTTTAAGAGGGATGGTTATAAACTTGGTAATCATTTTAGGTATAATTGATTTTGAGAAAAGATTTGGTTTCGAAAAATAGATTGGGATTTAAAAACCAGTATTTATATGATGATTTTGGAAATGAATTTGTTTGACTTTAAATATGTTGATTTGGAAACAAACTTGGATTATTTTCTAAACCTATTATCTTGTAAACTTTGAAACTGAAGATATTTAGTTTGGAAGAAATAATTTGGTGAAATCGTATATGATTTTGAAACTGAACCGATACTGAAACGAAGTGAAATTGAGAACCCTATTTTACTAAATACTCGATTTGGGAGGTATCGAACTTATATAAAATTGATTTGTAAGTATGAAGTTGATTCGAAAATTATTGATTTGGAAAGGTACTCAATTTGAAAAGAGAAATCTTATATAATCGAAGTCTATATAAGTGTGATTTGATATACTATTGATTTTGGAATGTATTCGATTTAAAAATGAAATCTTATATATAACGGAATTTATATAAGTATGATATTTGAAAGGGTACTATATGATACATATTTTCGAAGTAAAGATATGGAAAGTGCCTTCTTCTTGATATCCTCTTTGTGGCCACATTGTGGATTCATTCTATCGATATTATTCTCTCCGATTTAGGTTTTTCGGATATGATACTCGAGTGTCCTTCGAATTCCATGGCGTTACCCATGGTCTTATGAACTCAACTGCATAGCATAATTCGCAGAGCCGTGACGGCTTATGGGTATGGATGTTTCCTGGGGGATCCAGGCGTAACCATTGTGTATCTGCGATCTATGGTCTTGTTAGTAGCGTAATCCACAAGGCAGAGAATGCTTAAAGGGTACAGATGTTTCCTGGGGGATCCAGGCGTAACCATTGTGTATCCGCGGTCTACATTTTTTGTTATCACGGCGAAATTCGCAAGGCCGTGACGACTTACAGGTACGGATGTTTCCTGGGGGACCCAGGCGTAACCATTGTGTATCCGCGATCCATGATTCGGTTCGGTTGATTTGTACTTTCCATTTCGGTTTTGAAGGTTTTTCCAGTATTTTCACTGGGTGTTGAAACAAGTCTACTAAGTACTTGGAGAATTCTAGCTTTGCGCCTGATCAACGCATAGCCAGAGTCTGCAGGAACGAGGATAAACTTGTGAGACATCGAGTTATTAAAGTATTTTTGAAAGGAAAATTTGTTTCGATATAAAGGTATTTTATTATCAAAGTATTTTCAACAAAGAAATTTTGTATTAATATTTGAAATTGAAATTTTGTGGTTTTAAATTAATTATGCATGCCTGATTCTATTCTTTTGAATCTACCTTATCTACTCAGCTTTATCTATTCTACATTACCCTTTTTCTCCTGTCTTCGTTCCTTTTTTAGGACGAAAAGTTTTGAGTGGGGGAGAGTGTAACGACCCGTGTTTTTCGAGAGAGAAGAAAATTCAAATTTTAGAATTTAATACAGTAAGAAATTAAAAATTTATGATTTTAAATAAAATTTACTTTGAATTATAACATCTGGTTTTGATTTAATAAAGTGACAACTATTTTATGTTATTTCAAACGTACAGTTTAATAAAAGTTTAATTGGATAGATTTAATATTGTGTAAAGCATGAAATCAATTTATGATTAGCTGGAATTGGGTTTTAATTGTAAATTAACTTCTAATCTATTTGTAAACAATAAATGTAAAATTGTGTATCCAAACTTATTTAAATTCTAGTCTTGGTTTCTGCTCAACTTACATATCAACCTACTAAAATTTATTGTTAATAAAATTTAGTTTAATTGGATTTTTCATAAAAGGAAAGAAATATAAATTTTAATTTGATAAGGCTTAATTAGTTAAACGATTCAGAAATTGAGAAAATTGGGAATTAATACTGCATTAGTTAATATTAGCTTTTTTATTTATGGAATTAAAAATTATAAACCAATGAATATTCAATTATATTAATTTGAAATATAGTTTATTTTGAAATTAAATAAAGGTGAATTTTATTGAATATAATAAACTGAAATCTACCATTTAAAAACAAACAATAGTATTTTATGATGGAAACTTGATATTTGCTATGCGTCCATCTAGACATAGCAAATGGCAAATTTTCGTCAAATAATATAGATGTTCGATCGGTCGCTAGAAATTCAGTTTAAATCAGTTAATAACAGTTGAATTTTAAAATGTTCCGAAACCTAAATGTGTCAACATGAGAAAATTTATTTAGAACACTCTGAATAAGACTGCGTAATCCGTTTCACGAAATTCGGACGTTTCTAGCTCCGTTTGGATTTTTCCGTACGGGATAGCAACGTATATCAGTGTGTGTATGGACTTTTGATAGGAAGATCCTGACACAGTATTTCTGTTTCCTCTGGTTCATCTCATCGCGCTGATCTCCGTGATATATTCATTGGTGTATTTCGGAGTCCGGTGCGCGACGGAATCAATAGAAGGCAAAGTGTGACGATTCGCCAAATTGAGTCCATTTGCAATTCTGTGTCCTCCATCTGGTTCAGTTTGATGTGTTAATCACAGATATATCTTGTGTCCTTTTCTATTCGTCAGTTTTGACACCCAAAAGTCAATAATATGAATAGACGCAAGGATTTCTGCGGTCATGTATATTATTTCTTTTCAATTCTTCTCTTTCTTTTTCTTTTTCATGTAACATATCCGCCTCTCCCATTTTCCTCCTTTTTGCTGAGACCTCCACCCCACTTCTTTCTTCCTATCGAGCTCTCTCTCCTCCGCCTCGCCCTCTCTCTACTATGCCTCATTATCTCTCCCATCCAAACCCCATCTCCCCTCCTCACCGTCTCCACCTCACGTGCCCAAATCTCGACCACAGCGCCGCACCCCAAAACTCCGACCTCCGCCTCTGACACCGTCATCGCTCCTCCACCCAAATTCGGCCTCTGACTCCGCCTCCATGTCATCATCAACGCAACCCTCTTCCCTTCCTCTTCCTCTATTCGCCGCTTCTGGCCTACCTCCGCGCCTGTGCCACCTTCATGGCCTTCGAGTCAACATGGCCGTGGCCTTCACCACCAAACTAATTTGCACCACCTTCGCCTTGCTTCCGATGCACCTCTCCCCTCTTTATATATAAAGGTATATACTTGTTCATTGTTATATAAATTATTAGAAAAATATACATATATATTTGTTCCAGTGGAATACTGTTTTAAAGAAATAGATACTGTAAAGATTTGTAATAGTTTTAAAGAAAATATCATGTGTATTTTGATCTGTTAGTGTATGTATATAAGAATATATATAGTTGAAATATGTTGCTATTATACAAAATTTTATAAGTGATATATTTATATTCGTATATAACCTGTTACATGTTAGTACTATCTAGTTATATATATATATATATATATAAGTGTATCGAGTAATTTAAATTTACATCAGAAGGCTTGGTAATATATATTGTTATATAGGTAGTTTAGTTCGCATGTTGTTACTATAAAATATACTAGTCATATATATATTGTTTTGCTTACCTCTGTACAAAGGCTAAGTTGTATATACTTGTGTTAAATGTAAGTTGTATATGTGTTTTGATTTCGCAATTATATGTATCGTGTAATATATTTTATGTTAGTATGTATATATATATATATATAAGTCTATATAAGTTTGTATATGAAAGTTAAATATATTCAAAGCTAGGCAGGCTTAGATACAATCTATATTTATGAATGTAAGCTTTATAAAATGTATATATTTGTTATATATGAAAGCGATATAGATTGGTTGTTGTACTGGGCCAGTTTATATGTTTTAAAGTATTGGTTTCTGAAAATGTATATACATATTGCTAATTCCAGAGTATTTTACGAATTTAAGTTTATATATATGTTTATACATGTTATATTATATATATATATTAGTAATGATATGCTGAGTATATATACAAGTAATTATTTCAATATATATATTTGACTTTAATATATGAGTTTAATTTAAAACAATGATTTTACTTATATATGTATTACTTTAATATTTGTTTTAACTTAAAATATTGATTTCGTGGAAATAATAATGATATATATATATATATAAAATCGCTGCTTCTATCAAACTGATTCTAATTGTTTCATCGATGTCTTATTTATCAGCTTTGCTCGTCAAATTCGTGCCAATCTAGCTTTGATTTGGAAGTCGTGCTTGCATTTCGTAACTCAATTTCATCGTCCAATCTATCTAGCCTCGAAAGGTGAGCAATCACTCACGATTAACGTTCTTATATTTATTAAATTTGATTTCAATTGAAACGAAAATTGAAATATACTACTTAATTGAACTATTAATTTTATAAATTGTGAGATATGATATGCTATTATTTGAAATTGTTCACCTGTGGGATATGACACCATATCCTATTGTTTATTTAATTTGTTATTGATGATATATCTCTGTTGATTTAAATGTTATATTATTATTATATATGTTATCACTGTGCAAGTTCCCTGTTAGTATAGAAATCCCTATGGGTTGAAATGATACATACTCGAACGATCTGTAGAATATGGGAAAATCGTTATGGGTTGAAATGATGAACCCAAGCGATTTTCACTGAATTGAATTTGGGATTGCGGGTTGAAATGATATATACCCGTAGATATATAAACTACAGATTGAAATGATAAATATCTGTATCACTTGACCATAGGATAAAAAATTATATACAAACACCGTCGGTTTATATATATAAATATTTTTGGAAATGATCTCTATGGTTTTGAAAGGGGGTATATATGGTTTTATTTAATATTGAAATATTTTATATATAAATAAGTTTTAATATAAAGTAGATTTAATAATAAGTTTTAATTTAATAAAGTATGATTTAATTAATATAATATGTATAAGTATTTATTTAAATTTTATTATAAAAACAGATCTTTATAATGATTTTATAAGTTAAGGTTGGGAAAATAAATTTGAATTTATTCGAAATTGTATTTAATTAAGAATTTTTGTTTAATTAAATCGATTTGAAACTTATTGAATTTGAGGGTTTTAAGATATGAATTTTATAACTTGGCTTTGATTTAAAGTTATTAAATGGGTATTTCAAGTTTAAAATAAATCGAAGGAAATATTTAGTTTAACGTAATTTAAGGTTATTTAAATGATAATGGATTTATTAAGTGAATATTTCAAAACTAAATAATACTGAAGTTAAAATAAGATATATATGAAATTATCAATTTAGTTTTGAAGTGATAAAAGTTGGAAATATATATATTTGAAATGGAAATGACATTTTGGTTTGAAGTATAAATTATTTTGAAATGACCACGATGTTATAATGACGTTTGGTTGTTAATAGCGTATATTTCTACATAGTAGATAGTTCCACGGATCCTTAGAGGATGGTTATCCCAAAACATCCATTAAGTTACTTGTATTTTAGTTGATATTTCACTTGAGTTGGATTTATTGATATAAGGATGTTAATCCTGACTCGAGTGTTTTGTGTTTTGCTTTACGCTCGAGTCAGACTGAGTGATACAGCATTTGAGACTCACCTTTGGAGTTTGGAGCTTTGCTTGGAGATCCAAATATTGATTCAGCTTTCATCCTTCAGTTGATTGGTTTAGAGACGTCATCACTGTATTTGAGATATTCTGTTGTATTTTATTTCAAAATCTGATGTTTATATAGTAGCTTCATGAACTACTATTTATCTATTCCGCTGCATTATTATTATATTACTCTGTGTCTGTGATTCTGTGATTAATTTATTTACTATATATGCTGAGTTTTGCCAAATTTAAATTAAAAATATGATATTTTGAGCAATTCAAGTCCGACATATGTGGATGCGAATGGTTGAAAAAATCGGGATGTTACAGGATGAGACCATATGTGCCCCGCATAATAGGGGATGACTCTATTGTTTGATGTGTGTTTAGGGTTTGATGATAACAAACTATATATATCGTATTTTAGATGTGTTTACAGATTATACACATACAGGAATAACAGAAATTTTATCAGCACAAAATTTGAATTCAAACTGAAATTTTATTCAAACAATCTTTTATTACAAATTTTGAATGGTACAAATTCTGACTCACTATAACTATACAATTTCTGTATACATCACAATTTGATTTTACAGTCACAGTCCTCACTACATCACTCATACACTCAGTTGTTTGTCTGCATTTGCACTGTCCAGTTCCAATATCTGTCTTGTCTTCTGTGTACCTGTATAATTAAGCAACTACAGCAGTAATCTGAAGATAAACAAATTTTAATTTGCAAGAATATAAAATTTGTTTTTTATTAGTGCCTCAGATATATGGGTTATCGTCATCATCTTTGATTGTGTAATATATGTGCATATCAGTATTTATTTCAGGGACAGGTATTTACGAGTGGCTGCAGTACACACGTATACACGTGTGCACTGCCTCGCCAACTCGAGTGCACAAGGTCAAATCAATATCAGATTCAACACAAGTGAAAATGATCTCGACAAAAATATCACTGCAACAAATCAAACAGTCAAGTACAAACTGGACAACAACCACAAAGACCACATCTGAAAACAGTGCAACTACACGTGCAATGTATCGACAAGGTCAGAGAACAATATACATGCACACAGTGCAGTCATCAGAATATCGAATGAACACATACAATGGCAACTGACTCAACAAGGCAAAGAAATGAACAATCAAAGTCAAGACATACATAGTGACTCTAAGAAATGCTACCAAGTGAACCAACAGCAAATGCCAAGGCAACATGAAGCAATACACACTCAGTGACATTCAAGCTCAAACAAGCTGAAACATAATGCTCAAGTGAAGGATGAAATACAACATGAAGCAGTGCAAATTCAAACAAGTCAAAAACCAGAACACAAGCAACTACAAAGACTCGAAACTACAAATTAAGTTCAAGTGATCAAAGACATGAAATCACAATGTAACTGTCAACTTCAGTTTAAAAATGAGACGGGTCAAGGAATGAAGTATACCAAATGAAACAGGGTGAGATCATACATACAGTTCAATATCCAATCAGGTAAAGTGCAAATTGCAAGACAAGTAACGAGATGCAGACACAACCACCACTCAATACAATTCAGTTCAAAATCTCCAGTTAATCAACACATTCAATGCCGAAGACAAAATGGAATCAGAAAGTAAAGATTATGCAATGTTTGAAAAATCAAGTATCAGAGACAAAGCCGTGAATGAACAAGTCATCTTTCATCTCAAAGTCAAAGGAATTCAAAACCATGTTTTTAATCAAAGTTGAACAAGTCAATAGAAAGGTATATTCACGGAGATAAACAGGCCGATAATTACAAACCAAGTCAAGAAACCCAAGCCGTGACTATCACGTAGTATATACGAAAATAAACGCAGTTGAATCAGTCAAGAGAAAATCATAATATCTATACAATATCGAATATACGCGCATTTGAATCAGTCAAAGCCGTGATAATCAAGTTATCACTATATCAAGAAAGTTCGAACACATATAAAAGCAACCCAATCATCATCGACTAAAAGTATCGAATTCAAGTATTCAATCCAGTAAACTAAAAGCATAAATTACATACCGAATTAAGAGTCGAATTCGATCATCAAGGAACTGCCGAAGCCAAGCTACGAAGAAACAATCGATCGACAAAAGCAACAAAGTTCAAAATCATCATTCGATCGTAATAAAGTCGGCATCCTCGATTTCAATCAAAGCCCTAATTCCAGAATTAAGCAAAAAGGACGAGAACGAAGTCGCTTGATAATCTCACAATCACAAAGGCAAAAGCTCGAATCAACATCGGAACAGCATCGCAATTATCTCACAGAGGAGAACGAGCCAAAGCCCTAGTTTAGTTACACAGAGAATCGCCAGAGATCGAGCCAAAGCCCCAAAATTCCAGATTCGCCAGCAAAAAGAAAGAAAATCGAAGCCCTAATTTTAGAAGCCATTATCTCAGACAAAAAGGGATCGGGTCGATGATTGTTTAAGGGGGCCGGGCTATTTTAATTAGGGTTTAATAATTTTTAAGGGTTTAAATTTTAGTTTTAAAGTTTAAATTTGGGCCTGATTTTATTGATCTAGTTTTAGGCCAAATATCATTCAAGGGCAAAAGTGTTTTAAACTGACATTCTATATTTTGCCCTGGGGTTCAAACTGTATTTTGTTTTTTCAATTTGTATTGTCAAAGTCCAGTTAGAGTCAATCACCACCTAGGGTTTAGGTGTTGTCAGATTGTCTAGTTAGGGTTAGTTCAGTGAGCAGGGAGGCTGCGAGTTTGCAAAGCTCTATAGGCGGGAGCAGAGTTTGCGAGTAAACGAAACTCTATAGGCGGAGCAGGGTGTGCGAGTCTGTAGGAGTGTTTGTGAGCGAGAGCGAGTGTCTGCGAGTCTGTCAGAGTGTTTGTAAGCGGGATACTGTTTAACTCTAATAGAAATCTGGGAATGCAGCAGTAGGCAGGGGTTGCCGAAGCTGGGTAAATTCTGTGTGTGATTTACTTTACTGCATATTTATTTATCTGCTGTTTACTTCCGTGTTTAATTTGAGAAAATTTTCGATAACCCTATTCACCCCCCTCTAGGGTTAATCTAGATCCTACAAGTGGTATCAGAGCGAGGTAATTTTTTTTTTAACTCTAGAGTCATGAATCTATCAAATAATGCTTTTTCTGAGGGGCAATCTATTGTTAGGCCACCAATGTTTAATGGGAGTGACTATGCTTACTGGAAGGTTAGGATGAGTATTTATCTTAGTTCTGTTGATTATGATGTTTGGGATATTATTGAAACTGGCTATACACCTCCCACTATAACTATTGGTGATACTGAGATTCCTAAACCGAGGGATAGGTGGGATGCTAATGATAAGAAGTTGAAAACCACTAATGCTAAGGCCATGAATGCTCTTATCTGTGCTCTTGATAAAACTGAATTTAATAGAATTTCTCATTGTAAAACAACACAGGAAATTTGGCATACTTTGGAGGTAACACACGAAGGAACTTCTCAAGTCAAGGAGTCTCGTCTAGCCCTGTTCAGCAATGAATACGAGAACTTTGTGATGGACAAAGGCGAGAGCATAAAGGATATGTTTGGACGCTTCTCAACCTTGGTGTACAATGCTAGAGCGCTTGGAAAGGTATTCTCTGAAGTAGAGCTGGTGAGGAAGATTCTACGAGTCTTACCAATGAACTTTGAGGCAAAAGTCACGGCAATACAAGAATCAAAAGATTTGAGTAAACTACACATGGAGGATTTGATCGGAAATTTGATGACGTATGAGCTTGAGTTGAAAGCAAAGGAGGAACGCATCAATTCCGAACCAAAGAAGAAGACGATTGCCTTAAAGAGCAGAGAAGAGAGCGATGAAGAAGAAGTTGATCCAATTGAAGGACTTGCAGTGGCTGTCAATAATTTCAGAAGGTGGTCGAAATACAAGCCACGAAAGAAGAAGACCAGTAGTAATACATCTAAAGATTCTGACAACTCTGAAAACGAACTAATCTGTTATAACTGCAACAAGCCTGGTCACTTCAAACAAAACTGTCCACTTCTCAAAAACAACAAAGGAAAGAAAAAGAAGAAAAAGGCCTTCGCAGCAACTTGGGATGATGAGGATGGAGAGGAAGTTTCAACTGATAGCTCAGAGGAGGCTAATCTGTGTCTTACGGTAAGATCAGATTCAGAAGCAGAATCAAATTCAGAAGTAAGCCCAGAGGTATATAATGAGGTAAAAAACTTTTCTTATAAAGACCTTGCTTATTTCTGCATCGATCTCACTAAAACAGTTGAAGCTCTTGATTCTAAAAATGAAAAACTGAAATCTGATAGGAAAAAGCTTATCCATGAAAATTTCAGGTTAGAGACTGAACTTGAAAAAATTCAAAACCTAGAATGTAAAAACTGTAAAACTTTAGATTCAGAATTATCAAAACTAAAGAATAATTTTGAGAATCTTGAAAAAGAAAACTTGAATCTAAAGGAAACCATTGAGACTAGGAAAAAGGATTTTATAAATAGATGCACCTCACTTGTGTCTGAAAACTCAACATTAAAAACCAGAGTCCTAGATCTCGAGAAATCACTGAATAACTTTTCTAGAGGAGAAAAATCATTCAATATGTTATTAGGCAATCAACTGTTTGCTAACAACCGAAAAGGGCTAGGTTTTGGTAAATCACAGGTTGACGATAGTGCAAAAGGAAAGGGCATCTTTACTGAATGTGAAATATTTGGACATCGTGTTAAAAATGGTAGTCATAGGAACATGAACACGAAATTTATACAAGTTTGGGTTCCTAAAAATTATACAAATAAATTTCAAGTGTATTGGAACAAGAATGAAAGGACAAAACAAGTTTGGGTTCCAAAGGGATTGTTTATTAATAATTATTCTGCCACTAACAACCATGGACCTATAAATAGGTCACATACATCTTTAACCGTGTAGGTGTGGTGGCAGGCTAAGGAACAACATTAGTGTTATCTGGATTCTGGCTATTCCAAATATACAACGGGCGTCAAATCAACGTTTCTTAGCCTAGTATAAAGGTGACAGATTTACTATGGGCAAACAATGAAAGTTTATCGTACAGGTAAAACAGGTAATTGTATTTCTTTCAAACGATAGATAACCGGTAAGAATCTGCATCTGAATTAAATCAGCCAGTTATGATTGATGATGTTAATTCTGATTTGTTAATCATCTTTAAATAGAATTACTCTAAGTAACTATGATGGTTGACCGATTCTGATTTGCTTGATATGATTTTATATGATTAGACTTTAATCTGTGCTTAAAAATTGATCAACCATTTTTTTCTTGAACTTAATCTGTTTGGTCAAACTATGATTGCTCATGCAATAAAAGGTTTTTGAGAAACTGTTGAAACTGTTGCTTCACTGATGAAAACTTCAAATTGTTTTTTAGATAATCTTGATATTTTAACTGTGATACTACGGAAGGTATACACACTCGCTCTTCATTTGATAAAAGTTTGTGTGAGTTTTGTTAACACCGTAGTTTTATTTCTGAAGATGAATCTGATACTGTTGAAATGGTTCTTAACTGCTTCTAGACTCCATATTATGTTTTCTGTGTGTTTGTGTACACGTTTTCACTCTAATTCTAAAGAATCACATTTGAATACCACTAAACGAAATTTTGAGATATTTTTCACGCACACACAAATTTGGACTATGATATCTTTCGTGTGAAAACTTTAATTTAGTTGGTTATTCTGATGTTGATTATACGGGTTCACTGGTTGACAGGAAAAGTACTAGTAGGACATGCTTCATGCTAGGACACTCACTAATTTCATTGTGTAATAATCATGTTCTCCATTCACTCACGAAACACATTGATGTGAAACACCATTTTTGATCACATTGTTAGGGAAAACATTTGCATTAAATTCAACTGAGAATCAACTTGCTGATATTTTCACAAAACCCCTTCTTGAAGACAGATTTTTCAGATTACGTTTGGATTTGGGGATTATGGAAATTGGCTAATCATTTTTCAATTTTTGGTTGAAATACTCTTGGATATTTATTTTCAACTTCAATTTCTAGAATTCAAACCTGTTTTGGATATCATTCAAAGATTGATTCGAATATGGTATTCAGTAGTGGAAATACGTTTGGTTTATGAAATTTCATAATATGATTAATTTGGTAACTTATTCCACGACCATTTCTATTTCTACCATCTTTCTATCACTCATAATGGTTTTGAAAAATGAGAAGAGTGAATTGTTTTTTAAATTAAAAAGGAAAAATCAAAGAAAATTTTAAAATATTCCTCATGCATCCCTTCTCATTTAAAAGTCCTTACGGTTATGCATGGATGGATCATGAGAGGTTATCATCACTCCATTCTCATTTAAAAGTCCTTATGGTTATGCATGGATGGAGCTTGATAGCTAATAAGTAACTGCTAATCCCATTTAAAAGTCCTTATGGTTATGCGTGGTTAGTAGGTGCTTATTTGTTTTTGTGCTTAAATGTCAAATTATTTTTAAAGAAAAAGAGAAAACACTCCTCTTCTCATTATATAAAAGTCGAATCATCGATCCATTTTCTAAAATGTGGAAATTGTTATCGTGTTATGATATATTATGATTTTTTCCTTGTTTTTTCCATTTGTTTTCCCCTACTGTTTCATTATTTTTTGTCAGTCTTTTGATGATAACAAAAGGGGGAGAAGGAAGAGATTTTGATAAGAAAATAAGTATTTCTGGAATATTTATTTACCAAATTTGTTAAATGTTGTTAGTTATTTTCTATAGTTCTTTTATTCAACTGAATATGGAATAGTCTCAGTTGTAGGGGGAGTATTCATGTAGAGGGAGTATACATGTAGGGGGAGCTAAATATAGTCATGTTTAAACACATCTACTGAATTTCAAAATCTTTAATATATATGTTTGTCATCATCAAAAGGGGGAGATTGTTTGATGTGTGTTTAGGGTTTGATGATAACAAACTATATATATCGTATTTTAGATGTGTTTACAGATTATACACATACAGGAATAACAGAAATTTTATCAGCACAAAATTTGAATTCAAACTGAAATTTTATTCAAACAATCTTTTATTACAAATTTTGAATGGTACAAATTCTGACTCACTATAACTATACAATTTCTGTATACATCACAATTTGATTTTACAGTCACAGTCCTCACTACATCACTCATACACTCAGTTGTTTGTCTGCATTTGCACTGTCCAGTTCCAATATCTGTCTTGTCTTCTGTGTACCTGTATAATTAAGCAACTACAGCAGTAATCTGAAGATAAACAAATTTTAATTTGCAAGAATATAAAATTTGTTTTTTATTAGTGCCTCAGATATATGGGTTATCGTCATCATCTTTGATTGTGTAATATATGTGCATATCAGTATTTATTTCAGGGACAGGTATTTACGAGTGGCTGCAGTA
The DNA here is from genome assembly GCA_030737815.1 of Allium fistulosum. Taxonomy (NCBI): domain Eukaryota; kingdom Viridiplantae; phylum Streptophyta; class Magnoliopsida; order Asparagales; family Amaryllidaceae; genus Allium; species Allium fistulosum. Next base: position 97,191,409 of record CM060905.1, read on the forward strand.
CACACGTATACACGTGTGCACTGCCTCGCCAACTCGAGTGCACAAGGTCAAATCAATATCAGATTCAACACAAGTGAAAATGATCTCGACAAAAATATCACTGCAACAAATCAAACAGTCAAGTACAAACTGGACAACAACCACAAAGACCACATCTGAAAACAGTGCAACTACACGTGCAATGTATCGACAAGGTCAGAGAACAATATACATGCACACAGTGCAGTCATCAGAATATCGAATGAACACATACAATGGCAACTGACTCAACAAGGCAAAGAAATGAACAATCAAAGTCAAGACATACATAGTGACTCTAAGAAATGCTACCAAGTGAACCAACAGCAAATGCCAAGGCAACATGAAGCAATACACACTCAGTGACATTCAAGCTCAAACAAGCTGAAACATAATGCTCAAGTGAAGGATGAAATACAACATGAAGCAGTGCAAATTCAAACAAGTCAAAAACCAGAACACAAGCAACTACAAAGACTCGAAACTACAAATTAAGTTCAAGTGATCAAAGACATGAAATCACAATGTAACTGTCAACTTCAGTTTAAAAATGAGACGGGTCAAGGAATGAAGTATACCAAATGAAACAGGGTGAGATCATACATACAGTTCAATATCCAATCAGGTAAAGTGCAAATTGCAAGACAAGTAACGAGATGCAGACACAACCACCACTCAATACAATTCAGTTCAAAATCTCCAGTTAATCAACACATTCAATGCCGAAGACAAAATGGAATCAGAAAGTAAAGATTATGCAATGTTTGAAAAATCAAGTATCAGAGACAAAGCCGTGAATGAACAAGTCATCTTTCATCTCAAAGTCAAAGGAATTCAAAACCATGTTTTTAATCAAAGTTGAACAAGTCAATAGAAAGGTATATTCACGGAGATAAACAGGCCGATAATTACAAACCAAGTCAAGAAACCCAAGCCGTGACTATCACGTAGTATATACGAAAATAAACGCAGTTGAATCAGTCAAGAGAAAATCATAATATCTATACAATATCGAATATACGCGCATTTGAATCAGTCAAAGCCGTGATAATCAAGTTATCACTATATCAAGAAAGTTCGAACACATATAAAAGCAACCCAATCATCATCGACTAAAAGTATCGAATTCAAGTATTCAATCCAGTAAACTAAAAGCATAAATTACATACCGAATTAAGAGTCGAATTCGATCATCAAGGAACTGCCGAAGCCAAGCTACGAAGAAACAATCGATCGACAAAAGCAACAAAGTTCAAAATCATCATTCGATCGTAATAAAGTCGGCATCCTCGATTTCAATCAAAGCCCTAATTCCAGAATTAAGCAAAAAGGACGAGAACGAAGTCGCTTGATAATCTCACAATCACAAAGGCAAAAGCTCGAATCAACATCGGAACAGCATCGCAATTATCTCACAGAGGAGAACGAGCCAAAGCCCTAGTTTAGTTACACAGAGAATCGCCAGAGATCGAGCCAAAGCCCCAAAATTCCAGATTCGCCAGCAAAAAGAAAGAAAATCGAAGCCCTAATTTTAGAAGCCATTATCTCAGACAAAAAGGGATCGGGTCGATGATTGTTTAAGGGGGCCGGGCTATTTTAATTAGGGTTTAATAATTTTTAAGGGTTTAAATTTTAGTTTTAAAGTTTAAATTTGGGCCTGATTTTATTGATCTAGTTTTAGGCCAAATATCATTCAAGGGCAAAAGTGTTTTAAACTGTCATTCTATATTTTGCCCTGGGGTTCAAACTGTATTTTGTTTTTTCAATTTGTATTGTCAAAGTCCAGTTAGAGTCAATCACCACCTAGGGTTTAGGTGTTGTCAGATTGTCTAGTTAGGGTTAGTTCAGTGAGCAGGGAGGCTGCGAGTTTGCAAAGCTCTATAGGCGGGAGCAGAGTTTGCGAGTAAACGAAACTCTATAGGCGGAGCAGGGTGTGCGAGTCTGTAGGAGTGTTTGTGAGCGAGAGCGAGTGTCTGCGAGTCTGTCAGAGTGTTTGTAAGCGGGATACTGTTTAACTCTAATAGAAATCTGGGAATGCAGCAGTAGGCAGGGGTTGCCGAAGCTGGGTAAATTCTGTGTGTGATTTACTTTACTGCATATTTATTTATCTGCTGTTTACTTCCGCGTTTAATTTGAGAAAATTTTCGATAACCCTATTCACCCCCCCTCTAGGGTTAATCTAGATCCTACATCTATATTACTGTGATTTCCCGCCTCGAAGCGGGATTGGTATTTTATGCTATCTAATATCTATGGATGCAGGGAAATAGGTTGGAGGGATCCAACTGGATTCCTCAAAAATGTTGATTTTAATTTCATATATAGTGGGATATGATTTGTGTGGATAATTTGATATAGATTATGTTGTGATGGAATTATTGGATGCTATAGTAGCACTGGCCTTAATTTTGCTATTTTAAATACCATAAATATTATTTTTGAATTTGAAAGAATTTAAAAAGGAGATTTTGAATGTAAAAGTATTTATATCGAAATTTAGATTATTTTAAAAGAAATTGATTTGGATAAAATAATAATTTTATTTGGAGTTGTACCTAACCATTCGTAAAATATTTTAATTAGAGATTTTTATATAAAGGATTTTTAACAGTGGAATTTTTAAGGGATATTTTGGATTTATGGGAAAGAAGTTGAAATCGATATTAAAAATATATTTGTAAAATAAATGGAATTTATAAAGAAATAGATTTATAAAATGGAATTTTATAAATGAGATTATATTTGAAGACAACCCAAAGGAGTTTATAAATTTAAAAATGATGTTTATAAATAAGGGAAATGATACAGTGGATAAATTGGGAATATAATTTCACAGTGTGAATTTAAATCGAAATATGGAAATCGGTTTGAGAAAATAGTGGATCCTATTTTTGAAAAATGGAAATGGTTAGGAAATCTGAATGAAATCGATGTGTTGGTGAATCGAGAAGAATTTATAAATTGAATTGGTTATTGGAATTTTAAAATATATTTTTATTAAGAAGCAAGTTTGTTTTAAAAGGAAAATTTTATTTATTAAACTATGTAATTTAAAGCTAGTTAGTATTGAAATACTTCAGAAGTGGATTTTTCAAATATTTAATATTAATTGAAATAAATTCTAATTTTTATAATAAGCTTTGTAAATCGATTGGTTTTATTTAAAATGAGTTGGAAATGAGTTATCCATGTTTATTTAAATTGTTTTAATATTTTAAATAATTACTTAAATATGTTTTAAAATGAATTATTATTTAAAAATACTTATTATATATAGTTTTGAAATGGTTGAAATTTATTTATAAATCATCTCGAGATTTGTAAACGGAGTTTATTTAACGGATATGATTTTTATAAGAGTAATCATATAATGGAATTCTGGAAACTTAAGAAATTTCCAAAGTGTTTAAAATACAGAAACTTTAGAAATGAATTAGAATTCATAAAAGAAGTTGGAAATAGGTAATTGTAAATTTAGACAAGTGTAATTGATTTCGAAATTCTAAAAGAAATTAATTAATGGATTCCGGAACTTGTAGAATTCATTATAAGTAAGTTAAGGGGTTTACAAGTAAATTGTAAAAGATTTTGAGAAATAGAAATAAATGGAATCATTTCCTAAGTATTGGAACTAAAGTGATTTTAGGACAATATACTTATAAATACTTTCTAAGAATGAAACTGGAAGGATTTGAAATATTTCAACTACGAGATTATTATTATTAGGAATATTTTCAAAGTGTTGAATCATAGAATGGGATTGAAAGAAAATATTATAAGTATTGAAACGGGTTGAAAATATCCTGTTATGGATATAAGTATTGAATTTGTTTTCAAATATTGAAATACTGGGAGAGATTTGAATGTAAAAATCATATAAAGATATTTTGAAAATAAATGTCTGGAAAATTTATAAAATAAGGCCTAGTGACTGTTTATGGATGTTATTTGATAGTTAAATAACCGACTATCAAATTTGGCCAAATTCGTTAATCGTTTCGAAGAGACCGGGATTGGATTTAATTATCCAAAAACCACTTCGATCCGGTTTGTGCATTACGAATTGTGATATCTCAAAGATAATGGAGATGGTGATCTTGAAGGAGATTCGGTTTGTTCAGACCCAAAACAACTTGTATGGATGAATGCTATCAGCACATTGTCATTGGATGGCAATGAGCATTCTAAGTATAAATTCCTTGAAAGGTAATCGTAGCCTCAAGCCTCATCAACCGGGAATGACTAAACAGAGGAGATGCAGCAAGGCTAATTGGGTCGCACCCAAGTAGGGTATGTTATCACCTTTCTAAATACCATCGGATATACAATATAAAATTATGGATATGGTTGTGCCTGACAAAGAGAGCTCTCAATAAGGGTGGGAACACCCGGGGTTTTAACATATTCGGTACTATACAAGTTTGGGATAGGCCGGTCTTGTGTTGGCAGGGCCTCCAGGCGAGGTTCTCGGAACATTTTTTAGAAGTGTACAATGACGGGCGGTACCCCAGTAGCCCAGTCGTTGTATGGAATCCAAAATCCACTACGAGCCTTTACGGTTTTGATTGTAGAGCCTAGTATGTTGGAATTTAATTAATGTAACAATTTCGGCTATTTTAATAAGTATTTGTACTTAGACACTATTATAATATCACTGAATTTTCTATAAAAATGTTTTGCTTATCGTAAGGGAAAAACCCGTCGTGTTTATGTGTGACGCGGTCTTACGAGATACATTTTGTTTTTCAAATGATTTTGATAACTTTAATAATTCAAATTAAGTGTGTTTTCTCACGCTGGTTTTCCAGACTTACTCGCATGTTATTTTATTATAATGCTCGGGTCAGACCGAGTATTACAAATTCAGGATAGGATGCTATGGAGCACAGGAAACATGCTGGAGGATTTCAAGCGTATTCCACGTACTTCATTATATTGTGTGTAGACTGTATAGTCAGCACTGGTGAGAACAAGTTATAATAATTATCCATATTGATGTATTGATTGTTGTACTATGATGATTGTGTGTATATTAACAGTTATAGATTCTTTTGTATATAAATCCGTTATTATATATATATTATATTTTGTTCCGCTGCGATTGTGAGATTTGTTTCTGTTTTCTTCTATCTTTCTTTCTTCTTCAACCCTAACAATCCGCCCTTTTTGTTCAATTTGAGTTGACATGTGCAGTTTATTGTCAGCTTAGACTGTATAGAAAAGTGGGTCGTTACACTTCCTTTAACGGTCAAAAGCCTCTGTCCGTGCTAAGTTGGCCGGAGTAGAGCGCCTCATGGAGGGAGGTCGGAATAAGCCTTTAACCGTGCCACGCAATGGCCAGGTTAAAGCACCGAACAAGCCCTTGGTCGCGCCTTTGGTCAGGTCAAGGCACCTCCTGGAGGGAGGATGCAGTAAGCCTTTATCCGCACCCCGCTTTGGCCAGGTTAAAGCCCATGTCCGCACCACGCTATGGCCAGGGCAGGGCGCCTCCTAGAGGGAGGTCGGAGTAAGCCTTTATCCGTGCCACGCTATGGCCAGGTTAATGCACCGGACAAGCCCTTGCCCGCGCCTCTGGTCAGGTCAAGGCACCTCCTAGATGGAGGTTAGGTAAGTCCTTGGTTCCAGCCTCTAAGAATGAGCTAACAAAGAGCACCAGACAACTATGGACTAAGATGTCCAAGCTTGAGAAAGCGGCATGACTACAATGGACTAAGATGTCCAAGCCTGAGAAAGCGGCATATCTACAATGGACTAAGATGTCCAAGCCCAAGAAAGTGGCATATCTATAGCAGACTAAGATGTTCAAGCCCAAAAAGTGGCGTATCAAATGATGGACAAAGACATCCTAGCTCGAGAAGCAACCAATCAAACAACAACAACACACAAGGCCTAAAGGGTTTATATATGACAAAGAAGATAGAATCTAAGGAATAGAAGAACTCCACTTATTAATACCCAAATTTGGGTTTTAGGATTCTCATTATTGAACTTTATCTATTAGTACCCGAATCAGGGTTCCGGGTCTTTATCAATCACTTACAGTCTTTACCATACCCGAATCTGGTTTTCGAGACTATTGCTTAACTTCACTTTAATGCCCTAATCTGGGCTTGAGATTCGTATTATGAATTCCTAATTATCCACGATTAACGCTCGAATCTGGGATGAAAACTTCTATCAAAAGATTATTATTATGGGTTTCCTGTCATCATCTACAAAATACTTGAATCTGAGTTTCAAGTTTCTTAATCTCTAATATCATCCGCTAATACCCGAATCTGGGTTTCAGGTTTCTAAACCTTCAGATTTTATTCAATAGTACATGAGTATGGGTCATGGGATCTCTACTACAAATTTCCAGATAATGATTTCTAGATTTCTATTACTTGTTCATATTAAACTCTCTATTGATTATTTCCAGAGGATGGATCTCCAAAGACATTTATACCTCTGGTTGAGGAAAAGATTTCCTACCAATAGGTTTCAGATATTCCAACAATATGGGTTAAAGTTGAAGCCTTCCTTATTTATGATTATGATCGAAGATGGGTTTCAGACATTTAACCAACTATAACTACTTTTAGTTTATTATCATATGATTGACATAATGATTTGTTAATCTACGCAAATGATACAGATTGACTTTTATATCAATTTCAAGCTAACAATTGGAAATATGGTTTGCTTTATACTTTTCAGGGAAATTAAAACAATACAAAAAATGCAGGATTCAGCAAATACAAACATTGTGGTACAAGCTACCAAGCAAATATTTCAGAGATAACATTACAGGAGAGAATCACAAATAAGGTGATATTTACAAAATTTACATGATTTACACAACTAATGAAATTATTTACAAGTGTATAGAACAAATATATACATTTCTCAAAGTATGAATTCTTCATAAATCTTGAGTAGCCTTTTTTAGATTTTCAGCAATTGAAAGATCTACAATGTTATGGATTGTGATGTAGAGGATCTCTTTGAGTTTTTTCTCTTTCTTTATTATCCTATATACATCGTCAATTGCATCGATATTAGTCTTCAAAGCATAATTAAAAGCTCTATTTGTGCCTCTAACGGTCTTGTTTTCCCTTTCTTATTCAGCAATGCGCTTCATAAAGAGATAATTCTCGCGTTCGAGCTTCTGAATTTTAGCAGCATATTCGTTTACGCGCTGTGAATATTTAATTTTTTGTTGTCCATCAAATTATTTCATCATTTTGAACTTAAATTTCCTACACCACTCGCCCACTACCTTCTTATCTAAGCCTGGAGGAGGATTTGTTGTAGTGGGAAATTTCTGAGCAGCAAGGGAAGTGGATCTCGTAACTTTAGCAACCGATGGAGTAGCACAGGAGACTGGTAAATCAATACTCGAGATATTATCTCCCATGATAAATTCCAATGAATCACACCGAGCTTGACTGTCTTTCAATTTCATCTCCAAATCACTTATCTGTTGAAAAAGTTCTGACATTTTATGACCAAGTCGATTGAAGGATTCGATTTAACTTGACGCTTCAGAGCAGAAATCGCTTCATATTTACTACCAACATTTGCTTCTAAGCTGGCAATTTGGTCCTTAAGATTTCTGACAATAGTTTTTTGAAGTAAGAATCTTTTGTGCCATCTTAAAGCTTCGGCATTGCCATGAAAGTGAGCGAGTAAGGTATCTTCGAGGAGTTTACTCTTTTCAAGTTCCGATCACAGCTTATATTTAAGATTAATAAAGGGTGACGCCGAATCAAGTGAGAGAGGTGCTGCTGATAACTGTAACTCCTATTTAATTAATAAAGAAACAGAATGAAATTAGAACCAGAATAAACAATTTCTTTATTACTGCAATAAATGATTACAACTTAAATAACAATAAGTCTGAAAGAGTATAATTGAATATTTACTTTACATCTAAAGTTGAGAAACTGCTTTTCTAGCTTTATTTAATGAATTAGCGGAAAGGGTGATTGTCGAGTCAAAAGGAATATTAACTCCTTCTGGAGTAATAACCGGTGGATATTTACTGTAATCCCACTCTCCGGCAGGAGGACTATCGCGTCCACATATTAGTTTGGTGTGGAATGTCAAATCTCTTTGAGCATTTTCTCCTTTTCTTCACCAAGAAAGTTAAAGCGAAGACGAGGGTGTTCCATGTAAAATTTTTGTAAATCTCTAAGAAAACAATATCTCGCTAATTTTGAAGATTTCAAAATCGATGCCTTCTTAGTGTAGTCCCTTCTTAATCTAACATATTGACTTAGATAATCCCTAGAAACAAAGTTGCCAAAGGGACGTTTACTCTGTAATAAGGCAATAAAACACAGCTAAATATAAAGGAAAAATTAAAATGAACATTCATAAATCATTATTATTACACAATTACAATTATTCGCCTGGTTCATACAAAATAGATTTTGAAAAGAATTCTGGAATAAATTTATCCTTATAAAACTTGAGTTTTTCAGGAGGAAGGTCTTTAGGAATTGATCTGACTCGAGGCAAGTTCCAACATGCTCTGGGATGCAGGTCAGATCTGAATTCATCCAAGTACCTTTTATGCAAACACATAAGTAAACCCCGGCTAAAATCACCTAAATATGAGTAATCAATGGTCGGGTGTCTACAATAGACCTTGTGCAAGAAATTAACTAAAATATATGTTTCCTTGATCAACATCCAAAGAGGGTGATTAATTCACGATTTTCTTTGAGAAGACCATCATAACGGAGGCGCGCTCTCCTCAACCGTGGGGCAGCTTCTTGATGCTTAAAGGAAGCTAACACTACCGCACTTCTATTGAGTCTATAATATTTATCAGAAAGTATATTGTGCTCCCTCAATTGCTTGTCTAACTCCCTATATAAATTGTTTATCTCTGCTTGTTTCCTTTAAAGCTTAGTTTTATAGGGGTGGGCATATTTCTTCCTTATCTAAATGAATGATTTACACTATTATTATCTTCGAAGCAAAAGGTGTTTAAATAGAGAATCCCATACCTGAGATACCGAGATCGATGCTTGAGAAGCCTACTCCCTTTCTATTGGTGCTTCGGCACCAATAGGAGCAGACTTTTCTTGTGTGCTAGAAGGTGCGGGAGACTTAGGCGGAATTGCTTCATGAGGAGACGAATCTTTTTCAGTAGACTTCGTATTATCATCCCCGTCTTTCTCAGAAGCTTCAGTATGGCCACCCCCGTTGCCACTCGATCCTTGTCCGCCGTTGATGTTATCATCCCCGTCATCATCATCGTCATCGTCATTATCCTCATTGTTATCTTCTCCCTCTTCTTCAATGACATCATCTTTATCACCTTCATCTTCTGAGTCAGATTCGACCTCGATGGAAGGAATCTCAAAAGAAAGAATTTTGGAGGCGTCGATCTCCTCCTTTTTAGTAGCTTCAATTCCCTACTTCATTTGATTAATCTTGCCCATAATTCTATCAACATGGGCAGGGTCAAGCGAAGGAAAGCTTAGATCAGGGCATTTGTCGATGTTGTCAGCATAAAGGAGCATCAGGGCGTCTTCAAAAGAATTCCTCATAATTTCATTAAGTGTAGTATCGAGAAATTGCGACACTCGTCGTTTTGCGTCTGAGATAGTATCAACTGCCAGTTTCAATGAAGCTCCGTTCCTCTCAAACTTTTCCTTCAAAGAGGCTTGCTTTGCCACCATTTGAGTCTTCTCCTAGTCGGATTCCTTTAAGGTCATTTGCATTGCCAAATTTTCATCGGCGAGGAGTTGACGGGCTTTCCTTTCCTCTAAGATAGTGGATTCTGACTAGTTAAGAAAAGCTCTCAATCGCTGCAGTTCGGACGTAGCTTCGTCTTTTTCTATAGACAAGGAAGAGACTTGATTCTTTAAAGCAGAAATTTCCTCCTGAAACTTGGAGGATTCGACAGAAGATTTGGATGCCTGCTTGTGCAAAGACAACCAACTCTTGGAAATCTGAAAGAAAAAGTACAACATAAGTCAGAAACTTAAAGAAGAACAGTAATAGTAAAGTCAAATGAAGAGAAACTTACCAAGAGTTGTTGTTCTATTAGAGAACGATAGTGACCCGCCAAGTCAGAAACAAGGGTAGGCGGGCAGATAGAAGCAAATGATGCAGAGCTTAAGATAGACTGGACTATCTCTTCAAAATTAAAAGAGGATGAAGGAGATGATGGCATGGGAGGAATGTGCTTTTGAGAAAGGGTCATCTTCAGAGCTTTTCGCATTTATTCAAGTGCACCCGGAGAACTCGAGACAAAGATGCGGGAGAGAGGGATCGTAGTGGGAGTCTTCTTGGATTGGTCGTGAGGAGCTTTAGCAATCGGACTCTCCAAAGCTTTGTCAAGAGTTAAAGATTCCTCCTCCTCAGAATTAGGAACTTCTACTATTTTTGCTACTTTGAGGGGTGGTTCCACCACAGCGGATTTCTCTAACTTTCTTTTGACGGCCATCTTTGTTTTGGCGAGAGATTGAGTAAAGGATGGCGTGTGAGAAGTCGAAGGAGGAGGAGCTGGACCACCAGCCAACTTTTCCACTTGAGGAACAACTAAAAAGAATCCAGACAGATTATAAGTCAGTAGAATAATTTGAAAAGCAACACTGTAGTAGATAACAAGAGCAGCGTTTATAGCTTACCGGAGTGGTCGGAACAAATGGGAAACATTAGAGAGAAATTTACATGATCTCCTAGGGAAAGGAAGCATTTTCTTTTTGATGTATGTTAGATCAGAGGAGGTTGCCCCAGAACCCTTTGACCAGAGGGGAGGAGAGAGTGCTTCCTTAAATTTATAGGATTTAATAGCATCAATTGATTCCCAATCTTACTTGAAGCTGCAACTAAAGACTCCACCATTCTTTTATCTACCTCATTCAGTTCTTTAGCAGGAGCACATGACGTGAGTCAAAGATCAGTAAAAAAAAGTAACTAGATAAAAGGGAAATAATGAAATCCGAGCTTACAAGGAGTAGAGAAAGTCCCGCTAATGTTAAAGAAGCATTTGATGAAGAAAACTGATTCTCCCAGTCTTTAAATTTGTTCACTCCCTCTGATATCAGTTTCTTTGGAGGGTTCGCCCTGAAGATTTGGTTGTTAAGATTATGAGTTTGACCAATCAGACGAGGTGGTTCAATACTTCAACATTTAAAGAAGGGAGGCCGGACTCAAGAGCAATCAGCTCCAAAAACAAGAGGTAGGTGTACACATTTGGAGATAGCTGAATTGGAGCAATTCCAAGATAAGACAGGAACCTAGAAAGGAAGTCTGGGAATGGAAGAAACCCTCCATGCCATATGTGTATGGCAGTGTAGGCAAAAAACCCTTTAGGAGGACTGCTGATGGTGTCATTTTTTGTAGCTAGAATGGCTTCCACTCTAGTGATTCCATAGTCACTGAGAATGGCATCCACTTCCTCTTGAGTGGATATCAGAGAATGCTTTGAAGTAGCTTCGACTTTCTTTGGAGAACTCATATTTCTACCAGGTGAAAACGTTTCAGTTAGAAATCATAATTTGTTATGAAGTTAACATTCTTTCAAGGATTAGTAGAAACCTATTACAACAATTTAAACATCAAGCAAAACGTGAAACTTCAAATTCTTGAAAGAATGTTAAAGTTAAAAATGAGATATATTGAGCTTTCGACAGAGTCAAAAGGAAAGAAAAGGTTAACACTTAACAAACACCTCTCAACAATGTCGAAAGCCCAGATATAAACATCTACTGAGCTTTTGACAAGGTCGAAAGGGAGGACTAAAGTATATGTCCAATCAGCACTCTTCAACCAAGCCAAAAGCTCAATAGGAACTATGTTATTAGAAGGGAATAGTGAAAACCAACTTAAAAATTTGAATGGAGTATACACTTCCAATATTCAATAAATAAGATAACAAAACCCTTTGGCACTATCGAAACCCGTGACTTAAGTTTTTATAAGAGAATATGAATGGTGTCGAAACCCTACATACCAATTGAGTCGAAAGGTTCAAAGTTAAAGTCATATTGATAAAAATGATAAAAGGACTTGAGACGTATTGACGATGTCGGAAAAAGATAATGACTAAGTACCCATGTTTATTATAGATTTTGACTCAGTACTAACAAGAGGCTTCGACTGAATCGAAAGGGCTACATGGTTTCGAAAGCATGCTAGAAACAAAGTTTCAATCAATACAACAGGTTTCGACTAGGTCGAAACATTTGGCTTGATTCTTGAATTTTATAAAGTGTGTTTTCTTCAACCGAGTTTATAAAGTATATCTATCTCTAACTTAAGCAAATTTGAAACAAGTTCACATGAATGGTTGCAAAACCCATGAGATAGAATATATACTTGCAAAAATGTGGGTTATGAGGCATAACCAACATCTTCGAAAGGTATTAGAACCGAAAGCATAAAATTGCCTTTGACTCGAACGGTTTCGTATGAACTAAACAACCTTTCGACGAGGTCAATGAAATTAGATGCTAAATTACCTTTCGACCCTATCGAAAGGGGCTGAAAGTCAAAACAGTAAATTGCCACCTCAATCCCTTTCGAAGGGGTAAAAGGGTAAAATTCTAGTGCCAAATTTTTAGTTCGTACATCCTAAAACTTCTAGGCGAAGTTAAACTAAATTTATTTCTTCCCCAAACCCGATTTCAACCCAAAAACTCAGAAATCATTAAACAGGCGAATTTAAACATGAATTAACTGTTTAAATTTCAAAATTTTCAAGATAAGAATTCAAGTTTTCTAAAAAAAGCAGTAATAAGCGTAAAATTTGAAGTTGGGTTCAAAACGAGAATTAACAAGAAATAAATCTGATTGAACCATGAAATCAAATCAGAGAATACTCTCGGGTAGATTAAAATTAAAAACTTAAGCAGTTCCAGGAAAATCAAAAACAAGAATTGAAATCCTATCTGTAAGGTTTGAAAATGAAATCTACCATGAAATAAAAGAGATAGAGAAGTTTCAAAAGCGAAATAAATTAAACTTACTTAGATCTGGATTCTTGATGGAGGAAAATGAAAATTATCTGGAGGTTTGAGGATTTTGATATTTCTCGAAGTTAAATTCATTTGCAGGTAAGTGAAAGAGAAGAAGAAGAGAACGTGATTTATAAGAAAAGTCGGCAAAGTCGGCAGACCGTTAGATTAGATTTAAATTAACGGTCCAGGTTCGTGCGGGAATACCAAAAGGCATGAAGATTCAGGGTTTCGACATGATTGACTTGGAAAGTCAAGTGCATCCCTTTGCACGGGTGGGGGAGGGGCAACAAATGTTACTACCACAAAGAAGCTCCAGCAAGTCCTTTTGAAGGAGTCGAAGGGATGCTACAGCTAAAGTGTAGAAGCTTCGCAGCCTTTCAAAGGGATCGAAAGGATGCTACAGTCAAAGTCCAGAAGATTCTCAACCTTTCGAAGGGGTCAAAAAGTTTAAGAGCGCCCTTCCACTTCAGTGTCCACCATTCGAAGCAGATGATTCCACATGCATGAAGACTTTTCAAATGAGTTAAAGCAATATTTTTCGAAAACAAAGAAGGACAACTCTTCATATACGCTCCAAACCTTTCGAAACAAAGGTTTTGCCTTCACTCAAACCACTTAGAAATATACATTGATAAGAACAACCCTTTCGAAAGCCAAACCAAGTCTTTCGAACCGGTCGAAGCCATTATTATCCAGGGAGGTTCCGCATCAAGTCACAAGCAGAAGTTTAGAAGCAACTAACAGAATTGAAACCATCAGTATTGCAACACTTTCGAAACCATTGGATAAAGCCTATCGATGGAGTCGAAAGCTCCTACAAAGCAAGAAAGGTGCAACCGTCCCATTCGACAAAGGTGAAAGCATTCTAAAGACAACACGGCGACCACCTTCCGACAAAATTGAAAGCATTGGGATCGAAAGGTGCTGACCCGCATCTATAAATAAGCCAAGGGGTCTGGTTTAAGGGATTCGAACTCGGTCATCTTATAATTGTATTATTCCAAATGTTGTAAACCCTAATTTGTATATTGAATTGGGGAAATTGAGCAATAAAGACTTCTTTGAGCTGAGAAAGGGGAAGGCCTTTGTATTTTTGATTATTTAGTTATTTCAAAGCTTTATTGTCAGAACTAATCATGTTTTTCCAGGTGTCGACCAAGTCAAAAGGTCTCTTCTGACTCAATCGAAACCCCTGTGTATTCAAGTAACTCTAGTTATAGACTTCAGGCCCCCTTCTACTGGACTTTTACTTTCGACTAGGTCGAAACCATCACATTTCCAGATAATCCAAGTCTTAACTCTCATCCATTACATATCTTAATCCAAGCTTTTGAGAAGGTCGGACCCTTAAACCCAGCTGAATTTACCTTAGATCCCTGACCCAAGCTTTAACCACTAAACAACCCAGCTTTCGATAGGGACGAAACCTACCAAATCCAAACTTAATCTCGGATTCTTAGGGTTATCCTTCTGTGTTCTGCAACTGCTTCGAGAGGAGGGCTCTCGAAAGGATAACCACACTAGCTTAGAAAGCTAATAAGAAAGGAAATTAATCGTTTCGACTTAGTCGAAAGGTTGATCCGAGAAAGTTCCCACTACAGCAACATATTCGAAAGGGAGAATTAAAAGGATTACCTACATCTTACCCACCAAAAGTGATAAAAAAGGACTAACCACGTCCTAAAAACAACTTTGGGGTGTTAACAAGATTTCTTGTTAACAGTTACCATTGTAACTTGCCTTCATTATCTTCTTACCATATCTTGGTAATTTAATCAACGACTCACATGAATTTACACTAGCTATATATTGAGGGTAGACTTTATTATAAACCTATCTTGGTATTTAGCCAGAGATCCCCAAATAGAGTGTCTCTTCCTGTTAACCTAAATTTAGGGTTTTGGTTATGTAAACTCTTATCTTGTAATCTCTTGTAACTCTCTCATGTGTAATAAAATCTCTCCTTTGGACTAGACGTAAACTATCTTGATGATAGTGGAACCGGTACAAATATTGTGCGTCTTTTTTTCTTATTTATAGTTATTTACTATTTATTTGGAGTAGTAGAATAATTGCTGCTAGATTGAGTGATGTTCAAATTGGCAAATCTAGATCTTGTTTATTGTTTTTCCGCATTTGTGCAATTTTTTTCACAATAGATTGGTATCAGAGCAAGGCGATTGTTTAAATTTGTGCATCAATGGCTTCTAGAAAGAGCGGTAGATTCGGTGGTAATTATGCTATTACTCATTTTGATGGAAAAGGAGATTTGTGCAATATGGAAGATAAAGATGGAGGATATTATGTTGAGAGAGAAGAGCGTACCAGTCTTGAAACTTTGGTGATAAGGAGTTTAATGTGTTGAAGGGACATCTGGATTTGGGAATCTATACCTGCTTCATGGCTCAACGCTGATGTGTGAGTCTTATGTTGATTTCCATGGGAAATTTGGGAGATTGCAAAAGGAGATTCTGTTTTCTTTTGGTACATCATATTTGTAGTCCACTTGGTTCTTCGAGTATTGAGGGTGGTGCTTATAATACTGAACTATTCAGCTAATGTAACTGATTTTGGTGACGGATTTGTCGCCGTTGAGGCTTGTCGACTTGTGATGTCGTCTTGGAGAGTTCAGTTCATAGAGCTAATTTTTGGTGGATTTGATGTCATTGAGGTACATTGTCGATTTTATGTCCATTGGCTTTTGTTTTTTTGGATTGATGATCGAGAGGATTTTTTACGTAATGACCCGGATTTTTCAACGATTAATTTGGAATATTTAAATGGTTTTAAATATTGGATTTGGGATTTATAATTTAGTTAGTAAGATTTAACACTGGAATTTAAAACGATTTCGCAAAATTTTGAAAATCGTCAATTTAATTGACACATTTAAATAGCAATCCGGGGCACAGTCTCGGAATTCGACGAAACTAGTTCCATTGGATCCGTAATAGTGTATTATTATCGGATTTCAAATTTCATAGCGTTTGGGGTTATCGTTTGGCCGTACGGTATATAAACGCGTTGAATTTAATATCGAAAATATAATATAATAATTGGATCCAAAAAGCTATCTTCTCCGTACGATCGAATTAGGACTCAAAACCTTTTCCATTGCGTTCAAAATAGGGGTATAACATTATAAATGCGTAGTGGAACGCCTCGATAGGGACTCGAGATTTTGAGTTGTGTAAATCGAGACGTTAAAAATTTAAATAATATATATAAAACTGACTTGACTATTACTTTCTTTCTTTTCTCAGCCGCCTCCGATTTGACCTTACCCATTCAAACACGCTACCTTCATCCTTTCAGTTCTTTTATATCACAAATGCCCTTTCTCTTCAAAACAATAAAATCGAACTCTGAAAAAAAACCGAATAAAAATCACTTACATCTCCTTCCCTCCTCTCAATCGGTTCGACATCTCCGTTCGACATTGGGTACATTCCCTACCGAAATCAAGCAGAGATCAAAATCAAAATCAAAATCGACTTCGATATAAAAAAAACGCGATCAACGCGCGATCAAAATTGAGGGGAGGTCGAACGAAGTTCGAGTGGCGGAAGGCGTTGGGGAGCATCACGAGGCTGCGCGTGTGGTTGGAGGGCGACGCGATGGATGGGTTAGGGTTGTGGGTGTACGCGAGATCGCGATCGTGAGACGATGTAAAGTTTGAGGAGGGAGGGCTCGCGAGGCGTGATGGCCAGGGGTTTGGTCGGCGACATGGGAGTGGTTTCGAGCGTTGGCGAGTCGCCTAAGGAGGAAGGCCGATTTCGAAGTTGAAAATCGATATTAAAAATAGATTGGCAAAAATAAAAGGAATTTATAAGGAATTGAATTTATAAAAAGAAATTTTATAAAATGAGATATTATAATGAAACTCAAAGGAGTTATAAAAATTTATAAACGAAGTTTATAAATGGAGGAAAGTGATATCAGATGATAAATTTGGAATATAAATTTACGGGAAGAATTTATATTTGAATATGGAAATAGGGTGAGAGAAAAATAGTAGATACTATTTTTGAAGTGAAAACGGTTAAGGAGACTGGAATGGAAATGATGTAATGGAAATCGAGAAGATTTATAAATTGAAATTTGGTTATTGTGATTTAAGAATTTATTTTTATAGATAAGTTAAGTTTTATTTAAAAAAAAGAAATTTCTTATTTATTAAACTATGTAATTTAAAGTTAGCTAGTATTGAATACTTCAGAAGTGAAATTTTCAAATACTTAATATATATTTTAATAAATCCCAATTTTTTTTAAAACCTGCTTTGAAAAGCTTATGTATAAAGAAATATTTCAATACTTTAGATAATTATTTGAACCCACCTTAAAAATAAATTATTATTATTCTTTTAATACTTATTATTATATATATATAGAGTTTTGAAATGTTTTAAATTTGTTTATAAACCTTCTCGGAAGGCAGGAAATGGGGTTATTCAGTATATGAGATTTATAAGAAATCCTTAAAAATGGAATTGGGAAGAAAAGTAAAAAAATTTCCGAAGTAGTTAAATAAAAGTGAACTTCAAAAAAATGAAATAGAATTCATAAAGAAGTACAAAGGAAAATTTAAAATTATAAACAAGTATAATTGGCTTTTGAGGTATAAAAGGGAATTAATTAAGGAATTCCAGAAATTTAGAGGATTAGTTATAAACTAGTCAAGAAAATTTACAAATCAAATTGTAAATGATTTCGAGAAATAGGAAGTAAGGAAATAGATGGAATATTTCCTTAGTGTGAATATAAATGAAGTGGAGAAAAATATTTTAAGAGTCGGAATGGGTGAAAATATTCCGTTGAGAATATAAGGATTTGAAACTGTTTTCAAATGTTGAAGTACTGAATGTATATCTTTGTAAAGATATTTTGAAAGAGTAATTTGGGAGAAATTACAAATAATGGCCTAGTGATTGCTTATGGATGTTATATTGATAGTTAAATAACCGACTATCAATTTTGGCCAGTTTCGTTAATCGTTTCGAAGAGACCGGGATCAGATTTTATTATCCGAAAACTACTTCGATCCGGTTTGAACATTACGAATGAATACCGTGAAGATGTTGAAGTCGGTGATTCTGTTTGTCTAGACCCAGGACAACTTGTATGGATGAATGCTATTAGAACATCGTCATTGGAGGACGATGAGCATTCTAAGCGAAATTATTCTTGAAAGGTAATCGTAACCTCTAGCCTCATCAATCGGAATGGCTGAAAACCAGGGGGTATGCAGCAAGGCTAAGTGGGTCATACCCAATTAGGGTATGTTATCACCTTTCTAGATAACCTCGGATATATTATACTAGATGGATACGGTGCATGCGAAAGAGCTCTCGGTAAGGGTGGGAACACTCGGGGTGATAACATATTAGGTTTTATCCAGGTTTGGGATAGGGCCGGTCTTGTGTTGCAAAGGATCCCGACGAGGTCCTCGGTACATGCTTCTAGAAGTGTACCGTGATAGGTGGTACCCCAGTGCCTAGTCATTGTATGGAATCCAATCTCCAATAAGCGTCGTACGGTTTTGATTGTGCCCAACTATGCTGAAACGTGAGATGCAAGCATTTCAGCTATTTTCTATTTATTTGACTTAGACACTATTATAATATCAGACGGATTTGATAAAAGTGTTTTGGTTATCGTAAGGCAAAAACCCATCATGTTTATGTGTGACACGGTCTTACGAGACACCTTTGTTTTCAAAGGATTCGATAAAAGTTAATAATTCAAATTGAGTGTGTTTTCTCACGCTTTTTTTCCAGACTGACTCAGGTGTTATTTTATTATAATGCTTTGGTCAGACAGAGTATTACAGATTCAAGTTAAAATGCAATGGAGCTCAGAAGACGAGCTAGAGGAGTTCAGACGTATATCACGTACTTGGTTATTTCCGCTGTGTGTGGACAAGTTATTATAATTGTCCATTTGATGTATTGAATTGTTGTACTCTGATAGCGGTATGTATATTAACATACAGTTCTTGTATTTAAAATCTGTTATTATATATTATATTTTGTTCCGCTGCGATTGTGAGAATCTGTATTGTTGTTTATTTTCTTCTACTTTTTATTCTTCACCCTAATGAACTGGTATTTCCAGTACTCAACTACTCGGCATTCTATATAGTGAGCGTATTAATGTCGATTTTCGAGGGTCGAAAATTCTCGTCCGTTACATTTGGTATCAGAGTGGAAGGTTAAGAGAGAACCTTGGCTCTGGTGGGGATTACTCATTAGAGATAGGGTCAGTAGTACCCTAGAATGAGTTTGAGCATATTAATAGATATGAGCGCGTATTTGTTAGTGAATATAAAATGTTTTATATTGTGTTGGTTGATTTATTGAGTGGTTTATGAACTCTGGTCGGCACAGTCCGTACAACTGGATCGATAAAGGTTTCTAAACACTTGAATATAATAATTCGACACAATATTGTTTTGGAAATGGGGTAAATGAAATAATTTTTCCCAAGAATATATTTTGATAAAAAAAAGAGAAATAATTTTCTAAAAATTATTATATATAGTTGGAGTGTTTGGATGATAATATTATAATCAAATAGGATTATAAAATTGAAAATGGTTTATATAACCAAATCAAAATTTGTATAAGCATAAATGATACAAATGGGTTATAATTAAAATTGGATTCAAAACAGAATCTGGAGATTCATAATCCCGGGAAGTTTGAAAAAAAATATTTTTTTAAAAGTGGTGTGGAAAATAATAATAAGAGTATTATTTTTGAATATTTTCGAAAGAAAATTGTTTTAAAATAGATTTTGGAAGAGATATAGCACTGAACTCACTACAGTCGCTGCAAAATAATTTCGATGATGATCGCGACAACATCGGTGTTTATATTTGAGTTTCTAAGTGATGAGTTGCTACCATAGTAAATTATTATGGGAGTTTTTGTTTAGTAAACAATTGTTGTTTTTGGAAATTCCGAAAGGAATTGTTTTGGATAAAATCAGTTTAACTTTGAAAATTTCAAAGAAATGGTTTGTTAAACTCAAAAGCTATATATTGGTTTCAAAATGATTTGAAATAAATACCGGGTGTTTAAAAAAAATTCTGGAATCCTTATTTAAATGTTTTAGGAAATACCAGAAAAAAAATATGAACTTATAAATGGTGAATGATTTTAAAGGAAAAATATGGGAATTGAATTTTGGGAAATAAATTTTAACTTGAGTAAGTTAAAATGAATGGAGTTTAACTTGAGCTAAGTTAAATAAAATTAGATTGGAAATGGTATCGGTTGGGACTAAGATATAAAATAAATGGGATTCAACTTAAGTTAAGCTGAAGGAATTAGATTTTAGAAATTTAATTAATTGTGATTTGAATGGATAAATTAGTAAAGTGGACTAATTAAATGAATTACATTGGAATGTGAATAAAATTGAATGAAAGGAAATTGGATATGAATAGAATGAAATGGATTAACTAAGTATAAAGTGCATAAGTATGTGTAAGTAAATGGAATAAATAAAAATAAGTAAGGAAGTGTGAATTTTTTTTTGAAATTGGAAATTGGAATTAAATTCTTACTTGATTAAATTGGATGAATTAAAAAAAATGGTTTGGAATAAAATTAATTAAGTATAAATAAGTTAGAATATGGTTCAGAAATATTGGTTAAAGGAAATTGAAAATAAAATAGAATTGAATTTGGATAAATAAATTTGAAACCATACTGAATAGAATATATAAACTTGGATTGTTAAGTGACTAAATAACTATAAGTGTAAAATGTTTAATGGAATAGAATTTGAGTAAAAATTTGGGATTGCGAATGAATAAATTTGAATAGCTTATAAAAATTTGGAATTAATGGAATAAGTATAGATTTAAGCCATAAAATGATGTACAATCTCGAGTTAAAATAAATGTGAATATATTCGAGTATAAAATTGTTATAAGTGTGAGAAAATAATTGTGAAACTTATAAAATTGAAAAAATGAAATAGAAAAACAAAAATAAAATGGAGTGATGTTCTAGTAAAGAAATAAGAATCCAAACTTGAATTTTGAGATGGGTTTGAACTCAAGTAAATCAAGTGAAGTGATTTTTGAAATAAAAATCAAATACTGAATTGTAAAATGGAAGTGGACTAATTAGATAAATTAATTAGTTAATTGAATATTGGAATGGAAATTAACTTGATTTAAACAGAATGGATTGTGGGCTGAAACTGAATGTTGAATATAGAAATTGAGTAATAAATAAAATTCGACTTATATATATAAGCTGATTAAATATATGTTGAATGTGACCAAATAGAATGGAATTTGATTGAAATAAAAATGGCTTGAGTTATAAATAAATTCAATGTGAAGGTAAATAAATTAAATATGGCCTTGATTATTATTTTAAATGAATTTGAGAATGAATTCGAGTTTGAAAATTGAAATTTGAAGTGAAATAAATGAATGAACTAATTAAATTAATTAGTGAAATGGAATGAAATTTGATTGAATGAGAATCAATCTGAAAATGAAAATGGATTTGGTTGCAAGGGTAATAAACTCAAGTTATAGAGTTGAAATAAATGAGTTAAATTAAGTTTATATTGCTGGATGAAAGCTTGGCTCGAATAAATTTGTGAAATGGCTATTTAATAAATTAGCAAGGAGTGATTTCAAGCTAAATAAAATGGATTTGAATATAATATGTGTTAACGTTAAAAAGTGAACGCTAACACCCGGTGTGTGTAATAGAATCGTGAAAGCACCACCCGTGTGACGGGAACAGAATTTAAGCAGTAAACTGGCAGAAAAGTAGTAAAAGACAGCAATTTATAGTGGTTCGGCTTGAGATTAAGCCTACGTCCACTTTGAATCTCTTTATTTCTGAATTCGGTTACAAATCGATACAAATCTCTTATCAAAACAATACAATTTGATCAAAAGAAACAATCTTGACTACTAGCTCAATCTTCGTCGATGAAATTCAATGAATCCATGTTGGATGTAAGGAATTATCTCTTGAAGATTGTTGTAGCATCTTGAATGTTTGAGGATCTTTGATTGCTGGATGAGTGGAGACTTCGACGGAGTAATGGCGCTTGAAGAAATGAATGGCCAAAAGTCCCCGTGATGTTGGAAGTGGTGGGGTATTTATAGGAGTTGATTTGGATTCAGAAAATTCGCCTAAGTCTTAGGTCGCGTACGACCTTAGTTAAGTCGTAGGTCGCGAGCGACCTAAGCTAGGTCGCAGTCTCCTTGCGGCTTAAGAGATTAGCTGGTGAAGCAGTACTTGGCTTTATTTGATTAAGTGGTAGGTCGCAGGCGAGTTAAGGAATAGCTGTGGGAGTTCTAAGTCGTTGAAGCCTTAGCTCATTAGCCTCTTATGTCGTAGGTCCCTTAGGTCGCAAATCTTTCCTGTAGTTAGGTCGCAAACCTTTCCTGAGTCCTTAGGTCGCAAACTTCTCCCAAGTCCTTAGGTCGCAAGGTCTTCTGATAGTTAGGTCGTAGACTCCCCTAGGTCGCAGAGCCTCCTTCAACAGTTAGGTCGCGACATTCTTTAGGTCGCTATGTTCTTAGGTCGCTAAGTTTCCTGCTGTTAGGTCGCAAGCTCCTCTAGGTCGCTAAGTTTCCTGCTGTTAGGTCGCAAGCTCCTCTAGGTCGCTAAGTTTCCTGCTGTTAGGTCGCAAGCTCCTCTAGGTCGCTAAGTTTCCTGCTGTTAGGTCGCAAGCTCCTCTAGGTCGCTAAGGTTCCTGCTGTTAGGTCGCAAGCTCCTCTAGGTCGCTAAGTTTCCTGCTGTTAGGTCGCAAGCTCCTCTAGGTCGCTAATCCCTGTTAGGTCACTAAGTTCTAGGTCGCTGAGATTATGGAATTAACATTTGCCCCTCGAGGCATATGACTATGCCATAGGTCGTATGCTTCGACTCAACCTTGCTAAGTCGCAAACGACCTAGAACTTCACGCCTGTTCTCCTCCCATTCTCAGTTTCATATAAATTGGTTAGGTCGCACCTTCTTCCTCACCTTACTGTTTTGAGCCTCCATCGCCATTAACGATTTTTCGAGCTTCCAAAGACAAATTCGACTCATTCAACTGACGATTCTTTCTCACCAATCATAATCCGTAAGTGGATCGACCTTTATTTGTCCATAGTCACTGCTTTGATCACGAATCGTTGTTACTCGTCCTAAGCCCAATTTCATGCATCATGCTTTCTGAGCGGTAGTCTCAACTGACTTTCGTTCGTCATTTGATGTGTCATGGTGATTTGCGATCATACGAAAGCTTTTACTACAGTTCTGTAGGGTTTGCCATTGATTTGCTAGTTAATCGGTGGTACGTTGAGGTAGGATGAAGGGGAAGATGAACTCTTTTTGAACTGGCGGTATTGGGTTATTGGACCCAATATGATGTTGCTTGGAGAGGAAGTCGACAACCTATCAGATTTGAATGACCTAAGAGTTAGGTTGCGTGGGAACGCTTAGCGACTTAAGCCTTTGCGATCTGACAACATTTGCGACCTAGAGAATCTCCAACCTAAAAACAATTGTGCACGACCTAGGACTTAAAGAAAATTGCCTCATCTTAATCCATTCAACTGCAACGTGCGACTTACAGAAAGCTTGACCCATGATAGGTCGCTGAATGACCTAATACTTAGACAATTTTTCACAGCCCTGAACTTTTAACCTGAACAACTCAGCATAAGAACGCTGCAACCTGTGTTAGGTCATAAGCGACCTAACACTTAGAATTTTTGAGCAGAACTTGACTGATTTTCTGAATTTGAATTGTTTTGGACTTTGTACTTCTTTTCAGATTGCCTCAACTTTAATGCTGATAACCTGTTTAGAAGCAACATTCACAGAAAAATGGGACGAATATACTCCTATTGATTGCCCACATCAAACAACAGATTAGTTGACAAAGAATATCAAACTTAAATGAACTTCGTGAATGAAATGCTGTGAACTAACAAAACTAAGTGAAGTATTAAAGCAAAATTGAAATGATCAACTAAAGCTGATTTATTTGCATCAACACCACACTATTCTTGGACTTAAGATATCAAGCCCTGAAACTTTATAATCGACAAGTATCAATTAGTTTAGTTTCATTTTCATTTGCTTGTTATTGTATTAGTTTTGCACAACACTTCACTCTTTTTAGGAAACGTGCACCTTAATATTTGATCGTCCAGTTCCTTGTGTAGAATGGAATCTCAACAGGAAGACTTGGAAATAGCCGGAGAAGCTTTTCCAATTGCTACTCCACTAAACGACCCTCCGGAAAGGACTCCTACCACTCTGAGTCCTAAAGTCTTCCGACAATTGTGCATCCAATTTGGCATTGCCGAAGCAGATGCTTTACTTCATGGGTCAAGCGACACTGCTGACAGGCCGCCTCTTGGCTTTGTTGCTGTGAACCGTCAGATGTGTTCGAGTGGAGCCATTCCCCCATTTAACGACTGTCTTCGAGAACTTCTCCTTCGGCTAACTATTTCTCCCTTTCAACTACACCCTAATGGATACTCCATCCTGCTAGGATTGTGTGTGCTTTTCAGGAGAACGTTGGACCGTTTTCCCACTTTTGACGAAATTCGCTTCTTGTGTACATTTGCAAAGAACAAAGACCACCCCTCTATCATACTTGTGAGGAGTGCCAGGAACCGTAAACTAATTCTGGACTTGCCCGAAAGTGCCCATGGATTCTTGACTCAATTCTTTTACGTTCGCTGTCCTCCGGGATTTTATGCCATCTGGAGAGTCGGAAGTAAGATTGCCTTTTACCGATTTGTTTTTCTAGATTTTTCAGAATTCGAACCGTCAAATGCTTAATTCCATTCTTTCTTTTTACAGCACTTCCTTCTCTTCTTCGAGATACCAGCCGCAAGTCGATTTTAGATACTTTGAGTGTCGTTGATGCTGAAGAGAGGAGTGCCAAATTCTTGCTGAAAGATGAATTTCTGCACCAGTTTGGTCTTTTACATCCTTCTAGTTCGACTCAGATTCATGAAATTTCTAGTTCTGATGCGGAAACGTTAGTTGCTTCGGGCTCTCAAGCAGAGGCCTCGAATGCCCCATCTTCTGTAGAAGAAATTGCATCAAAAGCACCCGTCGTAGAGGCTGCTTTGATAAAATGTTCCGCATCCATCGATGTTGTAGATTCAGCCAGCAAGTCGGCACTTGCCCCAATTATTGAGGAGGAAGAGAATCCTCGAGTTTCTGAGAAATCAATTGATACGGAAGTTGAAAAGGAGAAGTCTGCTGAGTTCCAGGGTGATGACACTTTTGATGGCTTGAGCGATATCATGATAACTTCTCAAGAGCTTTTCGGGGATAATAATCCAAAAGTGACTTCTCCCGTTATTGAAGCGACTTCCACCCTAAAACAAACCCTGACGCCTACTACGCCAGTCGTCTCTGTTTCCACACTAAAGCGTGGTCTGTAGTTTGACGCATGTAGCTTGCACGCCGCACACACTTAGGATTTTTCAGCACTTATAAGCATTTATCCTCTTTTTCTGGAAATTTCTAAACTTTACTTCTTTTCCGTTTTTCAGATTCTCCGATGGGACGTACCGGCTCATACTACGACAACTTTCGGCGCTACGGAGGGCGTGATTCTTACGATTATGGACGTTATCTTCCCTCCCGCAAAGAATCTGACGAAGACCGTGCAGCTAGAAAAGCTCAAGAAAGGCGTGCTTACGAAGAGCAGCAAAGAAGGAGAGACGATGACTCTCATAAAAGAAAATATCATGATGACAAAGGGAAAAAGCATGCTACCGATGACACAAGTAAACGGGTTAAACTTGATGAGAAGGACGCGTCTGAAATTTCTGAAAAAACTGACGCTCCTATCCCTTCTGGTATTCCGGCCGGCTCTCCTCCTCTAAAGAAGTCTGATATTCAAACAATTATTAACAGGCCACAATATCAAGTTAAAGACGGCCCTCCAACGCTTCAGAGCCGATTTCCAAATTGGTGCTTAAAAGGAGTGCACTTTGACTTGGATTTGGTTCCAATTGATAAGCAAGACATGCTTAAAAGTCTTGACGCGGTCAGACTTAATATCGAGAGGATGTCGCAATGGCAGAAACTTGTCGACGAACTCCAAAGGGTTAACCACATAAATCTTGAGGCAATGATGACCATGGAGAATGATAAATCAGAATGGGACAAATGGTGCAAGCAACATGATGTGGAAATGACAAGCATTGCAGATGACAACGCAAAGCTTGCATCTGAAGTCAAGCGACTAAAGGAAGATCTGGCCTCATCTTCTGCATCGCACACTCAAAAGGAAGAAGTCTTTCAGAAGCAAGTGCGGGACGCACATGCTGCACAAAGAGATGTCGAAATGAAGCTTGCAGCTGAGCAGCATATTACTGAGAAATATCGCACAGAAAATACTGAACTGCGGGGAACAATTGTGTCCCAAAATGCAGAGATTGAGATGCTGAAAGCTAAGCTTCTTAAAGTTGAGAAGGAGCGTGATGACGCGGTCGCTGGACAAGTTGCGGCCGAAGAATCTCACGACGCCACTAAAGCTAGCATCGATTCTACTCTATTTGACTTCTATATGCACAGCGTTTTGGGCCGTGGCAGCCTTTCCTTCTTGGGTCCCAAATATGAGATTACACTTGCTGAAGTTTGGGAGACCATACTTGATACATTTGCCGGTTATGCGGAAGCAGACCTTGTAGCGCTTTATCTAGACGATGAAGCACGTGATGCGCTTATTAGAGGCAAAGAGCAACTTGCCGAGGCTAGAGCCGGGACAGCGGTAGAGGAACATCCAGAAAAGACAACATCACTTCCTGCCCCTGTCCATACTTCAACTTTGACTGATGTTGATATCATTGGTTCTAGCTCTCAATCTCCACTTGCTGCAAAAGATGCTGAAGCTAAACTCGATACTTCCGAGACTCCTCTTTCCCAAATTGAAGAGAAGAGCCAGGAAGAAACTGAGGCTGATAAATATGAAATTGAACTTGCGAAGCCAACTCCTCCAGGTAACTTTGGCGAAGTTCCGGGTCTAATGAACCAGTTATTTGATTTAACCGAGTTTGATGACCTTCTTACCTGTTACTTGAACTTTGGTGAACCGATACCTTCTCTATTTTCGGAAGATGTTGATTTTAACTTCTTTTCTTCTACAGCGGAGGTACCAAACACTGCACAAGTTTCCACTCCTTCAGTTGCCGTCCCTCCATCTTTATAGGTTACTCCTCCTTCTGCTTCCCAGCCGGGATCACAGGCAGAGAAAATCGAAGCCCTTCAAGGCCTGGATGATCCGGCAGCTTCGCAGGAACAGAAGGCGGAGGACCTTGAAGACGTCGAGAAGACCCCGGAGCAGTCCCTTGATGATGACACGAAGCTTTCAACACTGCTTGCTACTCCGAGGAGCGAATCTTCTTCAAAGAGGAAGGGGAAGCGTGGCATAAGGAAGAAGAAGATTAGTGCTTCAACTGGGGACGAAGCAGAAGTTGATCCAGCCGCGCCTTTTCCTCCTTCTGCCCCGACCCGTCCACAATGGCTCCAAAAACTAATCATTAGGCCGGGGAAAGGCTCCAAAGGTGGCGAGAAGAAGGAATAACAAGCTAGATTTTCTACTCCTTACTTTTGCTTTTTGCATGTATCGACCGGGGATTGTGCGGGTACCGGTCCCTGCTTTTACTTTTTGAGATATCTGCACATGTAAAGAATTTTCATAGTACTAAATAAAACAATTATTTTACTTGTACAAACTCTTGTGTATGTGAGAATGCATCTGTTTTTTATTTTTGGTGTGGAACAAACGATTCTTTTTACTTGTGCAAACTTTTTGTCTGCATTTGAGAATGCATTTATTCCACATCATCTATTTTTCATGATATTGTGATGAACTCGCGGTATGTTGCTTGTATATTACTTTGTTCATGTAACTGAATCGTATAGTATTGCCCCCATACCGCAAGTGCATTGCAATATTCCTAGCTTTTTCAAGACTGATACTCTTATTCCAGAGAATAACTATTCCACTTTTAAGGGAAGAATCATTCCGCTTTTAATAAAGTATATCTCGTCTTTCGAGAAGTTTTTACTTTCTCTTTCCTTCTGAAGAACACTTCAACTTTTAGGGATGACCACTTTTATTTGTTAAAAGCGAATTTTCCTACGCAGTGAAATGAGCTTCCGAAGAAGGTTTTGATTTTGTGCCCCAGTAAGGGGCTTATTTTTGGTACTTCAAGCAAGGTGAAGTGCGCCTCTAAAGAGGTTTTTGAAGAGAAGCGATTTTGGTCTCCGAAGAGAAGCAATTTTGGTCTCCGAAGAGAAGCATTTTACACTTCTACCCTGGTGAAATGTGCCTCCGAAGAGGGCTTTTTATTTTATGCTTCAAGCATGGTGAAGCGTGCCTCCGAAGATGGCTTGTGCCTCCGAAGAGGGCTTGTGCCTCCGAAAAGGGCTTTTGATTTTGTGCTTCAAGCATGGTGAAGCGTGCCTCCGAAGATGGCTCGTGCCTCCGAAGAGGGCTTGTGCCTCCGAAAAGGGCTTTTGATTTTGTGCTTCAAGCATGGTGAAGCGTGCCTCCGAAGATGGCTTGTGCCTCCGAAGAGGGCTTGTGCCTCCGAAAAGGGCTTTTGATTGCCTGGAAGTTACTTTCTCATGGTCGGCGGGGTCCACGGGGCGAATGCAAGTTGCTTGATTGGATGTTTGTTTGCACAAACGATCACAATTAACTAACAAAGTGCCCCTTTGGTAGTCCCACCGATCTTTTTGATTGAGGAAAGCTCTCCCATTTATTGGCTTGCCTCGTTAGAGGGCTTTGGTTGGTTGGTGCGCCAGGTAGGTTGCGTCTCAGGGGCGAGTGGATCCACGGGACGGACGTAAGCTATCTGATCGGATGCATCACGACCAGTTAGCGAGGGTCCTGTTCCTTCCGCTTGGGAAGGCGTCCCTTTAGTGGATCTTCCGGCCTTCCTGTTGAGAGGCATACCTCCCTTTGTCTACTTTTTTGTTTGCTTGGCAACTTTCTTTCATTATCTGCCCATTAGCGATTTCTCATTATCGTTCCCAAGCACATCTTCTTTCCTTTTACAAGTAAATTGCTTCATCCGAAGGAGTGGACTTCACCGTTGAATGACTTCATGAGACAAACGCGAGTTATCTAGTTGGATGTCTATTCATAACGACAATCTCAACTAGTGAACAAAGGTTTGTCACGGTGGAGTTGCCAACTTTTTATGTGAAGTTTTCCTTGCATAGGATTTGAGTTTGGAATTCATACGCTTAGCTTTGTGACGAGTAAGCATTGTTTTGATGTCCTGCAATTTTGAATCGACATTTTAGCAATACATTTAAAGTATTTATATATCGAAATAAAACAGGCATTATGAAATAGTAAAGAACACAAGATTTATAGTGGTTCGGCCAAGAATCGGGCCTACATCCACTTTATAGCTTTCATTCATTCACACTGATTTACAATATTTTACAATACAACTGATACATTCATCATTATTTTACAATTCTGAACCAAGCTTTTTCTTTCAAGTAAAATAAGGACGTAAGTGGTTGTTGTTCCAAGCTCTTGGAATTGGATCTCCTTCAACAGTTATGAATTTGAATGTGCCATCAAGAAGTTTAGTGCCTATGACATATGGTCCTTCCTAGTTTGGCCCAAACACACCAGTTGCTGTCATGATCCTTTTCAAAACCAAGTCTCCGATCTCAAAGCTGCGTTGGCGGACCTTAGAGTTGAAATGCCTGGATATTCTCTGCTGATGAGCTGAAACTCTGAGCCTAGCTTCTTCTCTTTTCTCATCAAGAAAATCAAGTGCTTCAAGTTGTAGTTTCTCATTTTCAGCTTCGTTGAAATAAACTCTTCTATGTGAAGGAACTTCTACTTCCACTGGAATCATTGCCTCTTATCCATATGCCAGTGAAAATGGAGTGTGCCCAGTCGCAGTTTTGTGAGTAGTTCTGTACGCCCATAGTGCTAACGGAAGTTTATCAACCCAACCACCTTTTGCTTTTTCGAGCTGCTTTTTGATAGTTGACTTGATGATCTTATTAACTGCTTCCACTTGCCCATTTGCCTGCGGATGAGCCACTGCTGAGAAGCTTTTTCGAATTCTGAACCGTTTGCAGAAATCCTGGAATTCTTCACTTTCAAACTGAGTACCGTTGTCTGTGATTATCTTCTGTGGCACACCATATCTGCAAATGATATTCTTCGTTACAAAATTTATCATCTTTTTAGAAGTGATGGTGGCCAAAGGTTCAGCTTCAGCCCATTTGGTGAAATAATCAACGGCAACAATAGCATATTTAATCCCTGATTTGGCGATCGGTAATGGTCCAATTAGGTCTATTCCCCAAATGGCAAATGGCCATGGGCTGACCATCTGTGTGAGTTCGGTGGAAGGCGCTCTTGGGATTTTTGCAAATCTTTGGCATTTGTCGCACTTCCTGGAATAAGCTGCAGCATCTCGATTAATATCCGGCCAGAAATACCCATATCGGAGAACTTTCTTGGCTAAAGTTTGACCAGCTGAATGATCTCCACATTCTCGTCCGTGTACCTCGGCTAGAATTGTCTTGGCTTCTTCCTTAGTTACACATCGGAGCAGAGGCATTGAAAATCCCCGTCTGTATAATCGGCCATCTTGAAGTATATATCTCGACGCTTTTCTCAATAATTTTCGACGTTCCTTAGAACTTTCTGGCAGGGAACCACTGAGTAAGTATTCTTTGATTAGAGTCATCCATGATTCATGCTCTTGAGACGTAGTCATAATCCAATCAACATCCATTTCATCAATGCTTGGAGCTGACAGAACTTCTACAGGAACTAATCCCAGTAATTGAGCTTCTCCGGAACTTGAGTACTTTGCTAAAGAATCTTCCTTCATATTTTCCTCTTGGGGTATGTGGCTTATTGAGTAGTGATCTAAATCATTGAGGAGTTCGGAAGTTTTTGTCAAATATGCAGGCAAATTCCCTCCTTTGGCTTGAAATTCTTTCTTCACCTGGCAAACAATAAGCTGTGAGTCGCTGAAAATCTGTATCACTTTGATGTTTAGTTCCTTGGCGATTTTTAATCCGGCAATAAGGGCTTCATACTCTGCTTCATTGTTTGTCGAAGGGAATTCTAGTCTCAATGCATAACATAGTGATCGTCCTTCGGGAGTTTCAAGCACAACTCCTGCCCCAGAACAATAATCATTTCTCGAGCCATCAACATACAACTTCCACTGTATCGGAATGCAGTTAGTTGTTTCTTCCTTGATGTCTCCTTTATCAGTGGACTCTGCAATGAAATCTGCTAAAGCTTGTCCGTTAATTGCTCTTCGGGGATGGTAAGTGATGTCATATTGGCTGAGTTCTATGTTCCACTTCAAGAGACGACCCGAAGTTTCAGGACGATACAGGACTTGCTTTAGAGGTTGATCAGTCAGGACCTTGATAGGATGAGATTGAAAATAGGGCCTCAACTTCCTAGAAGCGATTAACAAACAATAAGCAAGCTTTTCTATCATTGAATAATTCATCTCTGCCCCAGTGAACCGTTTACTGATGTAATAGACCGGACGCTGTATTTTCATATCTTCCCGTACAAGTGCTGCGCTGAGGGCATGAGATGAAATTGCTAAGTAGATGAAAAGATCTTCACCGTCAGTAGGCTTGGAAAGAACTGGAGGTGTTTCCATGTGATGAATTAGTTCATCGAAAGCATTCTGGCATTCGGGAGTCCATTCAAAATTTTTCTTTCCTTTCTTTAAAGCATCAAAGAAGGGAATGCATTTGTCTGTGGCCTTGGAGATGAAGCGACTAAGAGCGGCAACTTTTCCATTGAGACTTTGCAATTCTCTCTTTGTTCTAGGGGCTTTAACTTCTCTTAGAGCTGTGATTTGAGCAGGATTGGCCTCAATACCCCTAGCGCTTACGATGTAACCCAGGAATTTCCCAGACTCTACCCCGAATGAACATTTCAATGGATTGAGCTTCATTCCGTACTTTCGAAGAATTGCAAACATTTCCTCCAAGTGTCCCATGTGATCTACAGCTTTCTTTGATTTTACCAACATATCGTCGACATAAACTTCCATGGTTCTACCAATCTGAGGCTTGAACATTGCATTGACGAGTCTTTGGTAGGTTGCCCCAGCATTTTTCAATCCGAAAGGCATAACTTTGTAGCAGTAGAGACCCACATCTGTGATAAAGCTTGTGTCTTCCTGATCTGGTTCATTCATCATAATCTGATTGTATCCGGAGTAGGCATCCATAAAAGACAACAACTCATGTCCAGCCGTCCCATCTACCAGTTGATCGATTCTAGGCAACGGGAAGCAGTCTTTGGGGCAGGCTCTGTTTAGATCTGAGAAATCAATGCATACTCTCCACTTTCCATTTGCCTTCTTAACCAGTACTGGATTTGAAACCCAATTTGGATAAGTGGATTCTTTGATGAAATTATTCTCCATGAGATGATCTACTTCTTCCTTTAAAGCTGCTGACCTCTCTGGACCTTGAGTTCTTCGTTTCTGTTTTACTGGTGTGAATTTCGGATCGACATTCAGAGCGTGAACAGCAATTGTTGGAGAGATTCCACACATATCAGCATGACACCAAGCGAACACGTCCAGATTTGCTTTTAGAAATGATATCAGTGTGTTTTGAACTGTTGTACTTAGTTGCGAACCCACATTAAGTACTTTGTTTGGGTCTTTGGAGTCGACAGGTATTGGTACCGTAACTTCCACGGGCACCACTCTATTCTCCTCTGCACTGGATTTTCTGGGGTCCATTTCTCGCCTTGCACCACTATGCTCACCAGTGCAGGGACCACCCTGTATTTGCTATAAGGTTGGGTTTTTGATGCGGAGGGGAGCTGCCGCATCTTTACCCATTTCTCTCTTTCTGGCTTCTCGAAGCTCTATAAGATAACATTCGCGTCCAGCATTTTGATCTCCCTTGATGACACCAACACCATTTTCTGTAGGAAACTTCATAGTTAGGCACCACGGGGCCAAAATGGCCTTGAATGCAGCTAGAGTTGGCCTGCCTAGGAAAGCATTGTAGGCAGAAAATCCATCGACAATTACAAAGGTTTGCTTGCGAACTACTCTTTTCTGCCCTTCCCCAAGTTCCACGAACAACTCGACAGTTCCGATTGGTTGATGTGGTTCCCCAGTGAAACCAACAATCTTTTGTGACGAAGCTTGAACGTCAGTCATTGGGATCTTCATCTGGTCAAATGTTTTCTTGATGAGTATATTGCAGGAAGCACCGCAATCAATGAGCACTCGTCTTACTATTGCTGGTCCAATTCCTGCAGAGATAACCAAGGGATCTATGGTGGGAGCTTCAATACCAATAGAATCCCTAGCTTTGAACATAATATCATCATCTGAAATCTTTTGCTGTTTCAGGGGTGCAGCATTTTCTACAGCAAAAACATCTTCCTCTGCTGGGACGTATTTTAAAGCATGAGCATATCGTTCCATTTCACCCCAGCTTCTGCCCGCTGGGTGTGGGCCCCCCGTAATCACATTGATAACGGGCCTCTTAGATTCTTGTGCCGCAGTACCTTTACCTGAACCTGATGGCTGAGTAGGGAGTTGCTGCCCCTGAGTTGACGAAGATGGGTCACTTCTGTTCTTCTTGACATACTGTTGCAGCTTGTTTTCCCTCAACAATTCTTCAATTAAGCTCTTTAAGTGACGACAGTCATTGGTATCATGACTGGGTTGGTTGTGAAAACGGCAGAACTTTCCATTTCTCATAGCGCCCTTTCCCGGTTTTATCTTATCCGGTTTGGGATAATCCACAGCATCTTTGGTGGCGAAGAAGATATTTTCTAGAGTGTCGGTCAATGGAGTGAAATCTGAGGGTTTGAAGAAGCAAGGTTTCTTTGTATCCTATTGTTTCTTCCCCTCGTGATTTTCCCTTTTCTGACCTCCGGAATCTTTCTTTTCCAAAGCGGCAGTATTATTTTCCACCTTTGTTGCCACCACCTTCATCGATGCTGGAAGATTTTCCAAGCGTATGAATTCATCAGCTTTCTTGTAGAATTTCTCGAGAGAATTTGGCTCTTTCATCTTCAGCCATTTTCCAAATTCGCTCGATTTGTCGATAGCACGCATCAAATAGGTCAAGATCATCCGTGGCTCTGCGTTATCAACTTCTGCCAGAGCTATATTGAAACGGTTCAGGAATGATTTAATAGGTTCTCCCGGATTCTGTTCAAGACTGGACAATGACATTATGTCCTTTGCCTTTGAAGCGTATAGCCTGAATTGCTCTTTGAACTTTCGGGTCAGATCGGAAAACTGATCAACTGATCGGACAGGAAGCTTGGTAAACCAGAGGAGTGCCACTCCTTCCAAATATACTGGGAAATACCGGCACTTAATTTCATCAGTTGCTCTTGCGCCGGTCATGTGCCAGTCGTATTTATACAAGAACTGATTTGGATCACTTGTTCCCCGATAAGCAGGAATGGTGGGGGGAACAAACTTTCTAGGAAATTCAGCCTTTAGAATCTTCTCGGTAAACGGAGTTCTACTTGGTGCGAATCCCCATTCGCTCTCATCTTCACCCCTCTGCATGCTCTCCTTCATTATTTGCTTGATCATGCCAGAAAGATATTCCTCGTTGTTCAAAGATTTGGCGGAATAGACTTCGGCCATTTTCTCCGAAGTTTGTCCGGGTAGATGTTCGTGGAAAATCGACGATGGCCTAGATCCTTTAGCTTGGAGGGGTGCCCCTTCAGCAGCACCTGATCCCCCTTGAGGAATATTTTTTCCTTCGGAATTGCGAAGAGCATCAGCGATGTTTTCCTCATTACCCACTGGTCTTTGGTTGGCGCCGAGCAGAGCGTTCAGTTTTTCCATCATCAGATTGTTTTGAGTTTCAATCTGTTGGTATAGTCCAGACACAGCAGCGTCTAGCTCCTCTCGCGTCACCCCGACGCTTGGAGCCGCTTGACTCGGTGAAATAGAAGTGGCGGTATTATCTTGAACATTTTCAGATCTGACAGCCTTTCGTTTCCTTCCAGGAGCCATTATGTCTGATAAATTTCTGGTTTTGTAGGAAATTCTTTCAGCAAACTTCCGAGAAGCAATGGTGAATGGTAGCCTGAGTTGGGTTCTCAGTGAAAGCACCAAAATGTTAACGTTAAAAATTGAACGCTAACACCCGATGTGTGTAATAGAATCGTGAAAGCAGCACCCGTGTGACGGGAACAGAATTTAAGCAGTAAACTGGCAGAAAAGTAGTAAAAGACAGCAATTTATAGTGGTTCGGCTTGAGATTAAGCCTACGTCCACTTTGAATCTCTTTATTTCTGAATTCGGTTACAAATCGATACAAATCTCTTATCAAAACAATACAATTTGATCAAAAGAAACAATCTTGACTACTAGCTCAATCTTCGTCGATGAAATTCAATGAATCCATGTTGGATGTAAGGAATTATCTCTTGAAGATTGTTGTAGCGTCTTGAATGTTTGAGGATCTTTGATTGCTGGATGAGTGGAGACTTCGACGGAGTAACGGCGCTTGAAGAAATGAATGGCCAAAAGTCCCCGTGATGTTGGAAGTGGTGGGGTACTTATAGGAGCTGATTTGGATTTAGAAAATTCGCCTAAGTCTTAGGTCGCGTACGACCTTAGTTAAGTCGTAGGTCGCGAGCGACCTAAGCTAGGTCGCAGTCTCCTTGCGGCTTAAGAGATTAGCTGGTGAAGCAGTACTTGGCTTTATTTGATTAAGTGGTAGGTCGCAGGCAAGTTAAGGAATAGCTGTGGGAGTTCTAAGTCGTTGAAGCCTTAGCTCGTTAGCCTCTTATGTCGTAGGTCCCTTAGGTCGCAAATCTTTCCTGTAGTTAGGTCGCAAACCTTTCCTGAGTCCTTAGGTCGCAAACTTCTCCCAAGTCCTTAGGTCGCAAGGTCTTCTGATAGTTAGGTCGTAGACTCCCCTAGGTCGCAGAGCCTCCTTCAACAGTTAGGTCGCGACATTCTTTAGGTCGCTATGTTCTTAGGTCGCTAAGTTTCCTGCTGTTAGGTCGCAAGCTCCTCTAGGTCGCTAAGTTTCCTGCTGTTAGGTCGCAATCTCCTCTAGGTCGCTAAGTTTCCTGCTGTTAGGTCGCAAGCTCCTCTAGGTCGCTAAGTTTCCTGCTGTTAGGTCGCAAGCTCCTCTAGGTCGCTAAGTTTCCTACTGTTAGGTCGCAAGCTCCTCTAGGTCGCTAATCCCTGTTAGGTCGCTAAGTTCTAGGTCGCTGAGATTATGGAATTAACAATATGGATGGAAGGCAACTAAATTGATTGAGAATCAATCTAAAATGGAATAGAATTAAATAGAAATTGATTTGTAATCAATTTAAAATAGCTATGAACTGAAATGGTTATTTTATTAAATAAACATCGCCGAATTTGAATAGAAAAAATTGGTGTTTGTCATAAGCAAAAGTAAATAAAAATTCTATGGATAAATAGAAGGTGAATAAATTGATTTTTAATCAATTTAAAATGGATATGGGTTATTTGGTATAAAAATGAGTTGAATGCAAATTATTGGGTTGAAAATCATTCGAATTGAATGAAGTGATATATAAATGGATTGAAAATGAATAATCGAATGTTAGAACCTTGTGGTTATATAGTCATGCTATGAAAATTATGTGTTTAATTGGTTAATTGAATGAAATGCTATTGAACTTTCATATTTTGGTACTTATGTGGTTTAAATTGAGTAAGTACATGTAACTGGAGGTTGTCGGGCTAGATTTTGGTTGCGTATTTGCATATGAAGTAACCTGCTTGCTTAGTAATGCTTAAAAATGCTAAAATATGGTACCTTTTCGGATCAAATACCGCAAATATATAAAATATTGATATATATTTTGTTTTCCGACCGTGTGGGTCATTGTATATATATTTATCTTTCTTGACATATTGCAAAAGGCTCTCCGTACAAGGGAGACTTTGCCAAAAAATTTCGAAAATTTAAGGTGTTAGAAAACTTTTGGAAATTTTTGTTAACTAAAAGGTTGATGTTCAAATTGAATTGAAATCAGAAATTTTGATTGAGAAATGGAAACTAAATGTTTTGGATAGGACTAAAGAGTTTAGAAAAGTGAATGTCAAGTTTTAACTATGTGGGTTTTGAAAAAGGTAACGGGTTTGTAGCATTTTTCCTGCCTTAGCAATTTTGGGTACGAAATTCTTTTAAATATTGGATTTGGGATTTATAATTTAGTTAGTAAGATTTAAAACTGGAATTTAAAATGATTTCGCAAAATTTTGAAAATCGTCAATTTAATTGACACGTTTAAATAGCAATCCGAGGCACAATCTCGGAATTCGACGAAACCAGTTCCATTGGATCCATAATAGTGTATATTATCGGATTTCAAATTTCGTAGTGTTTCGGGTTATCGTTTGGCCGTACGATATATAAACGCGTTGAATTTAATATCGAAAATTTAATATAATAATTGGATCCAAAAGGCTATCTTCTCCATACGATTGAATTAGGATTCGAAACCTTTTCCATTGCGTTCGGAATAGGGGTATAACATTATAAACGCCTAGCGGCACACCTCGATAGGGATTCGAGATTTTGAGTTGTGTAAATCGAGACATTAAAAAATTAAATAATATATATAAAATTGACTTGACTATTACTTTCTTTCTTTTCCCAGCCGCCTCCGATTTGACCTTACCCATTCAAACACGCTACCTTCATCCTTTCAGTTCTTTTAAATCATGAATGCCCTTTCTCTTCAAAACAATAAAATCGAACTCTGAAAAAAAAGAACGGAATAAAAATCACTTACATCTCCTTCTCTCCTCTCGATCGGTTCGACATCTCAGTTCGACATTGCGTACATCCCATACTGAAATCGAGCAGAGATCGAAATCGACTTCGATATATATAAATAAATAAAAATGCAATCAACGTCGTGATCGAAATTGAGGGGAGGTCAAACAAAGTTCGAGTGGTGGAAGGCGTTGGGGAGCATCACGAGGTTGTGCGTGTGGTTGGAGGGCAACGTAATGGATGGGTTAGGGTTGTGGGTGTACGCGAGATTGCGATCGCGAGGCGATGTAAAGGACGAGGAGGGAGGGCTCACGAGGCACAATGGCCAGGGGTTCGGTCGGCGACGTGGGAGTGGTTTCGAGCGTTGGCGAGTCGCCTAAGGAGGAAGGCCGATTTCGAAGGTCGCAATGATGGAGGGTGTGCGCGAGTTTATGAGGGTCCTAATCTTGGGCGAGCTTCTAGTGATGTGCGCGGCCATCGGTGGAAATACGACGCGTCAGGTTGGTTGGGTCGTTCATGGGTTCAGGATGGATGGGTCGTGTGGATTGGAGGATGTCGTGTCTTGATTTGCTTGCTCGACTTCATGGTAATAGGGGGCAAGGCAAGGGATGGAAGCAGGAGTAGCTTGCGTTCATCAGGATATCGCAGTGGAAATTCTAAGATTAAAATTTATGAGGTAATTAACATTTTTTTTAATTAGTTGTTAAATTAAATAAATTAGCAGGTTAATTGTTTTGATTAATTGAATCTTATAAAATCCGTAAAAATGTTTATACGAGGTACAAAAATCGCAAATTATAATCTGGAATTAATTGGAGATTTTTAGAGGCAGCTATTAATCAAAAGTTGGAACGGATCGCAACTAAAATCAAGGTGAGAAAATTTCTCACTCATTTGGATTATCGAACCAATTTTAAAATAGTTAAAAATTAATTTTTGGATGCCTAGTTGAGTTAAAAATTATTATCTGTTGAATGATATTATATATATATAGTAGTATATATATTAGTAATTGGAGTGATATTCCCGCACATTATAGCGGATGAGATCCTATGCGCCCCGCATAATAGCAGATGACCCTATATACTACGATATCCCCCTCGAAGTGGGATTGGTATTTTTATTTGTTGTCTAACATCTGTGGATGTAGGGAAATAGGTTGGAGGGATCCAACTGGATTCCTCAAATATATTAGTGTTTTTCATATATATATAAAAATATGATGTGATTGAATAATCTACTAGATTATTGTGTGTTGTAAATTTTTAAATGTTAAATAGCATGGAAATTAACTTGGGTATATTAAATACCATAAATATTATTTGAAATTTTAAGGAATTAAAAGGAGATTTTAATATAAGAATATATATATCGAATTTTGGATTATTTAAAAGAGTTTGATTTGAATAAGGAATAATGGATTTTTGATCGTATTAAATAACGCGGGAAAAATATTTTGAATAGAGATTTTAAAATAAATTATATAAAGGAATTTTTAAGACTGGAATTTTAAAATGATATTCGGAAATAATATGGGAAGAAGTTGAAAATCGATATTAAAAAAAGATTGGCAAAAATAAAAGGAATTTATAAGGAATTGAATTTATAAAAGGAAATTTTATAAAATGAGATATTTTAGTGAAACTCAAAGGAGTTATAAATGAAGGAAAGTGATATCGGATGATAAATTTGGAATATAAATTTACGGAAAGAATTTATATTTGAATATGGAAATAGGGTGAGAGAAAAATAGTAGATACTACTTTTGAAGTGAAAATGGTTAAGGAGACTGGAATGGAAATGATGTGATGGAAATCAAGAAGATTTATAAATTGAAATTTGGTTATTGAGATTTAAGAATTTATTTTGATAAGTTAAGTTTTATTTAAAAAAAAGAAATTTCTTATTTATTAAACAATGTAATTTAAAGTTAGCTAGTATTGAATACTTCAGAAGTGAATTTTTCAAATACTTAATATATATTTTAATAAATCCCAATTTTTTTTAAAACCTGCTTTGAAAAGGTGATGTATAAAGAAATATTTCAATACTTTAGATAATTATTTGAACCTGCCTTAAAAATAAATTATTATTATTCTTTTAATACTTATTATTATTATATATAGAGTTTTGAAATGTTTTAAATTTGTTTATAAACCTTCTCGGAAGGCTGGAAATGGGGTTATTCGGTATATGAGATTTATAAGAAATCCTTAAAAATGGAATTGGGAAGAAAAGTAAGAAAATTTCCGAAGTAGTTAAATAAAAGTGAACTTCGAAAAAATGAAATAGAATTCATAAAGAAGTACAAAGGGAAATTGAAAATTATAAGCAAGTATAATTGGCTTTTGAGGTATAAAAGGGAATTAATTAAGGAATTCCGAAAATTTAGAGGATTAGTTATAAGCTAGTCAAGAAAATTTACAAATAAAATTGTAAATGATTTCGAGAAATAGGAAGGAAGGAAATAGATGGAATATTTCCTAAGTGTGAATATAAATGAAGTGGAGAAAAATATTTTAAGAGTCGGAATGGGTGAAAATATTCCGTTGAGAATATAAGGATTTGAAACTGTTTTCAAATGTTGAAGTACTGAACGTATATCTTTGTAAAGATATTTTGAAAGAGTAATTTGGGAGAAATTACAAATAATGGCCTAGTGATTGATTATGGATGTTATATTGATAGTTAAATAACCGACTATCTATTTTGGCAAGTTTCGTTAATTGTTTTAAAGAGACCGGGATCGGATTTAATTATCCGAAAACTGCTTCGCTCCAATTTGAAAGTTACGAATGAATACCGTGAAGATGTTGAAGATGGTGATTCGGTTTGTCCAGACCCAGGACAACTTGTATGGATGAATGCTATCAGAACATCGTCATTGGAGGACGATGAGCATTCTAAGCGAAATTATTCTTGAAAGGTAATCGTAACCTCTAGCCTCATCAACCGGAATGACTGAAAACCAGGGGGTATGCAGCAAGGCTAAGTGGGTCATACCCAATTAGGCATGTTATCACCTTTCTAGATAGCCTTGGATATATTATATTAGATGGATACGGTGCATGTGAAAGAGCTCTCGGTAAGGGCGGGAACACTCGGGGTGATAATATATTCGGTTTTATCTAGGTTAGGAGTATGGCCGGTCTTGTGTTGCAGGGGATCCCGGCGAGGTCCTCGGTACATGCTTCTAGAAGTGTACCGTGATAGGTGGTACCCCACTGCCTAGTCATTGTATGGAATCCAATCTCCAATAAACGTCGTACGGTTTTGATTGTGCCCAACTATGCTGAAACGTGAGATGCAAGCATTTCAGCTATTTTCTATTTATTTGACTTAGACACTATTATAATATCAGACGGATTTGATAAAAGTGTTTTGGTTATCGTAAGGCAAACACCCGTCATGTTTATGTGTGACGCGGTCTTACGAGACACCTTTGTTTTCAAAGGATTCGATAAAAGTTAATAATTCAAATTGAGTGTGTTTTCTCACGCTGGTTTTCCAGACTGACTCGGGTGTTATTTTATTATAATGCTCGGGTCAGACCGAGTATTACAGATTCAGGTTAAAATGTTATGGAGCTCAGGAGACGAGCTGGAGGAGTTCGGACGTATATTACGTACTTGGTTATTTCCGCTGTGTGTGGACAAGTTATTATAATTGTCCATTTGATGTATTGAATTGTTGTACTCTGATAGTGGTATGTATATTAACAGTACAGTTCTTGTATTTAAATCTGTTATTATATATTATATTTTGTCCCGCTGCGATTGTGAGAATCTGTATTGTTGTTTATTTTCTTCTACTTTTTATTCTTCACCCTAATGAAGTGGTATTTTCGGCACTCGACTACTCGACATTCTATAAAGTGAACATATTAATGTCGATTTTCGAGGGTCGAAAATTCCCATCCGTTACATTTTTTGACCTTGGTGACATTGAGATTACTTGGTATCTACCTTCTTTTGGTTTTGGATATTTGCAACATTTTGCTGGCGGGAGGGGACATTGTCTAAGCTCGTTAGCAAGGTGTGATGGGGGGTGGCCTTGTCGGAACCCATTAGGTAAGTATTCATTTTTGGTTCTACATCGTTAAGAGATTTTGGTTGAAGGTGTAGTTCGTTTTTAAAATATAGTTTTATGTTGAAAAGAGAATTTGAATCGAGGTGGGGTGTTGGAGATATGTGATTTTGCATCAAGGTGAAGTGTTAAATTTTGGTGATGCAAAATCACAAATAGAAGGAAAAAAATATGTAAAAAGAAAAGTAATCACGTTTGTTCATTATGGAAATGCATAAATTATTAGATCGCATTTGCATGAGATGGAAAGAAAATAAATGCATGCGTAAGTTATGAAATAAAATATATGCAGATGGATATGCATACTATTTCTTTCTTAGTAGTCGCATTGCTTTGGGATTATTTTCTTCCATCTTTGCTAATTAAAGGAATGAGTGAATTACTTACTATGTTTGCACCATTTGTTACCATTGTAAATTGCCTCCATTATCTTCTTACCATATCTTGGTAATTTAATCAACGACACACATGAATTTACACTAGCTATATATTGAGGGTAGACTTTATTGTAAACCAATCCTGGCATTCAGCCAGCGATCCCCAAATAGAGTGTCTTTTTCTGTTAACTTTAATTTAGGGTTTTGGTTATGTAAACTCTTATCTTGAAATCTCTTGTAACTCTCTCATGTGTAATAAAATTTCTCTGATTTGGACTGGACGTACACAAGCTTGATGATAGTGGAACCAATATAAATATCGTGCGTCTTTTTTTCTTCTTCTTTATAGTTATTTACTATTTATTTGGAGTGGTAGAATAATTGATGCTAGATTGAGTGATGTTCAAATTGGCATATCTAGATCTTGTTTATTGTTTTTCGTATTTGTGCAATTTTTTGCACAACAATCAATTGGTGGCTCCAAGTGGCTATAGATGATTATGGAGTCGAAAATCAATAAATTTAGGGTTGTAGAAGATGTTAATTAAAGGATTTGGAGAATAGAATGCAAAAGGAAGGGTTGTTTTAAGTAGTTTTTGATTAAGAGAATGCATGCCGAATTTTCACATTACATTGTGTGACAATCGACGGACATGCATGAAAAAACATTGGAATATTTAGATTTAAGGGATCTGGACACGTTTAATATTTACTATCATATAACACTAGTGCAGCTCTGGACGACCACCGATAGCAATCAGTTGAAGGAACACCGAAAGAAACAGATATGCACCAAAGTGGTTTGCTCAACGTTCACAAATTAAAGAGGATGGATCATATAAATGTATATTGTTTAATAAACTCCTTATACGAATTGGAAGACACAAAAAAGATATGAGAAATTTAGTGGGGTTAAAACTTTTATCTCTATACCTATATTTTGCCCTAACTAATTTTGGGCCTTCTAGCATTTTCGAGAAAAATAATAATAATACTATATATAGTTCCTACTATATATAACTGATGGGAAAAATCAAGAATAAAATATCCAGCAACAAGACCAACCTTGAGGTTCGAATGAGCGAGAGACTTATTATTTAAGACTCAAAATCGAATAATAAATAATTAAATATATCTATCTCAATAATTGCTTGCTTAATTCATCCTAATAAATATATAGATTTTTTTATCCATGTAGGTCGCTTTTCAATACTACTTGTACATTTAGAGCTTTTTAGCAACTAATTACAGAAAATAGACCATTTTTTGTATAAACTGATTTTTTGTACTGCGTTATCTTGGAAGTGCATCAGTGTAGATTATTCAAACTAAAAAATTGTACTAGCTCACTTAGAAAGTACGCCAGAGTAATTAAAAAAAACTAATGTTAAACAAAGTACCTATTTAAAAGGGATTTTGGGTTTTTCCGCAACAAGCAAACAAAAAGTACAAAGCTTATTTGTAACAGGATTCAGGATATAGTCTGAGAAACTTTAAAGTAAAATCTAAAAACTAATAATATTTCAAGGACCTTACGAAAAAATTATAAAACATATAGCACTTGCATCGGGTTACTCAAACCATAAGGATGTACTGATACATTAGCAGAAAATATTAAGTAGAGTTTGGTTTAAAAACAAGTTTTGTATTTTGCATTTTCAATATTTTTGTGCGGAGTCAATGAATTGGAACATCTAGTCAATTCAACAATGGGACGAAGAGATGAGAGAAGATAAATTTTGATATTTTACGAAAGGCGGAAAACACGAAAAAATCATTTTTAATTTTATATGTTAAAACCTTTTTCAGGTCGACCGTTTTCCATCCGCTTCCGCTCTTCCGTATATTTTGAAGTACATGTCGAAAACGCAAACCACAAAACTCAATTTTCAAACCAAACGTTGCCTTTTTATATAGTGAAAACGGCCATTTCTCCATGCTGAACAGAGAAATTGAAGCTAGCCTTTCTAGTCTTTTGAATGTGAAAGCTTTTACTTTTAACCAAGGATAACTTCTAACTTCTCCATCCAGAATTATTCCTACAAGTTGAATGCATGTTGTGAAATATTAATTTATTTGGTTCTTTATTACATTTATTATCATCTGTAACCAGCAATATTTTTGTTTGGGCGAAATTGATTGATGAATAAAGATACTATTTCAAGTTGAAGAACTCGGTTTCGGTCATTTGAAATTTTGTTAGCTTTGGTCAATTTCGAAAATTTCGCTTGTTTTGGTTTTTGTTTCGGTTTCAGTCCTAGTATTGGATTTCTGCATTTTTAATGAAAAAGTAATAATAAACAGTGCAAACTCATATAGAAACATAGTATACAGCAAAATAATAATGCTACATTCAACACTACTAC
This sequence comes from Allium fistulosum, assembly GCA_030737815.1. NCBI lineage: Eukaryota > Viridiplantae > Streptophyta > Magnoliopsida > Asparagales > Amaryllidaceae > Allium > Allium fistulosum. Next base: position 97,236,020 of record CM060905.1, read on the forward strand.
ATTCAGAAACTATTTCTCGAAGCTACATATGGATTGTTTTCATAATTTTCTTCATCATCTTATGTTGTATAATATGATGGATAACCATATTGCATTTGTCCCGAACCCTTAAATGTCGTCATCATATTATCAAAAGACCATGGTTCATCATTTTGAGTTGTATACGTAGCTTGACTGTTTTGATCACTCGAGATATCACTATATATTTCGTTTGTTCCATAATACGAGTTATCATCTGTATAGTTAGAAGTAGAATGCCTTTAGGTTGGTGGATCATTTGAAGTATATGAATTGTGGTGCTTGTAATCATGTTGATGTCCGTATTCAACATTTGGTTAGGATTGCCGTTCGCACTCTTTTTTTCTTGAATATGTTTGAGTTGATATATATAATTCACCATCATCACTAGAACCAGTACACAATTACTTGTTAAACTCACACTACTTCCACCAGCATTACCATGATCATCATTTGACGAGCTGCTACTATTTTCATTGCTTTGACCCTTTGTTGCTCGTGCAGGTATACCATCAACAACAGCGACTGCATCATTAAGTGTATTGGTCATCCAAGGGTCGTTGTCTAATAAGGGTGGTTCAACTTCAGTAGTCCATTCTGCTAATGGATCCTCTTTATGCAATATATAGTCCAGATTGATCGACTGATTTTTAGTACCGCGACGCCTTGAATTTTTTGCTCTTAATCACATGTTGTATAGCATATATACCAATTTTTCTAGATTTTTCATTTTTATTCTATTTCATAATTTTGTATGCATCATTGAAAATGTAGTCCAGTGTCTTTCGCCGTTTGAAGTAGAAACTGTTTGACTTAAAATGTGCATTTCTAAAAGTGTTAAATTTAAAGCATACTCTCTTCCAATTATTTACCATCATTGAGCGGGAAACACGTCTTTACGGCTGCGTATGCTTTTGCAGAACCAAATGCACCAATTTTCATTCAATATCTTTCTACCTGTTGGTGTATAAGTTAAATATTTAATGTCTTAAATGTTAAATGTTTATCATAACTATTATATATATATATATATATAATAGTTTTACCTCTTTTTCAGTTTTAATTTGTGTTACAATATCCGACACCATTCTTCAACGATGTTATTAGATCCATTTAATACTCTTTCATCGTTTGTTGCATCCTTATATTGAATGATAGGATTAAGAATACAACCTATATGGAAAAACCATAACATATTATTGAAATGTTATGTATTTCACTATTTGTATGACGATAAGATAAAGCAAATTACCTGCCGCGTGAAGAAGTCGATGTAATTGTCTTTTCCATCATTTGTCTATTATATCCTACCATTTTTGGCATTGCCTTCCACCAACATTTTTCTTATCGATTCTTTTGCTCGATCCATCGCCTCATAAAGATATCCCATATCTGCTTTGTCATCACTATCTACCATTCGTAAAACGTTCACCAATAGCTCAAAAACAAGGATGATGAAAGCAACACCGATCCAAAAAGCGTTGTTGTAAATTAGTGTAGAGACAATATTTGTTTTCTATTGTCTTTAGTATTGAGTCTAAGAACTCTTGATGTCCATTCTCTCGATCTGTCCTATAGGCTCGTACTACTTTATCCTTATAACTTAAGGAGGAAGGCAACTTAGTCTGGTTGATGACACGTGGCCCCGTTTCCATGGTGTGATTAACGGGTTAATGGATCTCTCATCGGATCCACCCTGTAGATGATCATTCTGGCCAGGTCCTACCCTGGTAAAAAAGGTCATCTTTATGTTTATGAATAGAGTCTAATGCGATGAAATGGGTTGCAAACCGTGTTACTGTCGGTCTAATCAATACTTCACTGTTGGTCTCATTTTTTCATAATGAAAAGTAACCAACCATGATTGTATATAAATGTCGTTGTTAACTGATAATTTATGATAACAGTTATTACCTCTGGCTCTTTGGAAATACCTTCCAAAATCAAATCAATGCAGTGTGCTGTACATGGTGCCCAGTATAAATGCCTTTTTTCTACATCAATAATTGACCGGTAGCTTTGTAGTTTGCTCCGTTATCTGTAACAACTTGCACTATCCTATTTTCATCGATTGTTTCAACGACATTATCCATTAATCCACAAATATATTTTCCACTTTGAAATTCATTTGTGGCATCCACAGATTTGATAAATACCGTTTCATGGGTAGAGTGCACGAGAAAATTTATTATTTTTCATCGATTTTGTGTACTCCAACCATCACACATTAGTGTGCAACCATATTCATCCAAAAAATTGTACAATGTTTTAATATATTGTCTAACTTCTTCTATTTCCATTTCAAGGTACGAGTGTGATATTTTATATGCAGTTGGTGGATCAATTTCACGACCACATTCTGCAATCGCGTCAACCATTGTTGTATAATATGGACTATTAGCAATGTTATGTAGAATATGGTTGAAAAAAACTTAAAAATTGCTCGACCTATATGTTTTTTGGCATCTTTATTACCTTTCATTGCAGATTTAATTAAAGGTTGATTTCTACCTCCTCGTTTTTGCATATATGAGTAGATTCGTCCAGCAGCATTAGCGTCAAAATTGTCATCTACTCTGGTAGATTTTCCAACAATATGAGATCTATGCAATGTTTGACTTGAATCACCATCCGATAGTCCAGCGGTATAAGATCTATGTAATGTTTGACTTGAACCACCACCTGATCTGTGCATCTCTCGTCTCTAAATGCATCTCTGGCTGCCGCATGACACGTTGAAGTTCTTCATGATCTTCATTTTTAGTCTGACACTTGTTGCGGCTGCTCATTAATTCCTCCTATAAGCATAGTTGTTTAGTTTTCCTTTGTTTTGTTTATTTCTCTCTTGAACGATATGTGATCGTACAAGTTGTTTAATTTCTTTAGGAACAATTAGACATGCTGATACGTCACCGCCCACTCCCACCAGATGTTCTTTCAAACGTGTCACACCACCGCCATTAATTAATTTATTGCAAAAGTTACATTTTGTTTTCCGAAGATTATCATCGATCGCGGTACCATAATTCCAACCAATTTCAGTCGGATTTGCCATAACGTACTTGAGATTATAATTAAATGATACGATATAATCATTTATAATTAAACAAAAGTCAATCCTAAACAATTTAATTGTCCAAATCAAATAAAAAATAAAATAAAAATGAATAAAAAAAACATTAATCGAAGTCGTCAAAGTTCAAATCCAATATTTCGAGTCAAGTTCAATGCTTATGTTCGAAATTCAAGACCATATTCAAGTCCAACATATTCAAGTCCAACATATTCAAGTTCAATAATAAAGTCCATATTCAAGTTCAACATATTCTAAGTCCAACATATTCAAGTCCAACATTCAGGTCAGTTCAACTTATTCAAGTCAGTTCAATATTCAGGTCAGTCCATATTCAAAAGCAAAAATAAAATACGACATTCAAGTCATTCTATTTCCATTATTCAAGTCATTCTACTTTCATTATTCAAGTCCCCCTTATTCAGCCCAAAGCCCACACGCAACCCATTAACCCTCTCATAATTCATTCCCGTATACAGAAATAAAATACGACATTAACAAAAATAGAAGAAAATACGAAGGGGGAAAGGGGAAAGAAAAAAATCACCTGCGTTGAAGTCGATCGGCGACGGCGATGCTTTGGTATGCTCTCAAATTTGGTCGAACTCCTCTATGAAGCTTGCTGAATTTGCCGAATTTCCTCTGCCTTGGTATGAACAACAACGCTTGAATTTAAGAATATGGCTGAAGATCGTTGGAGTAATTTATGTTTTCGACTGATGTATTTATAGGCAACATTTTGATTCTTTTCTTCCTGTTCAAGCACGTTCGTAGATTCTAAGGTTTTCTTTTTAGTTTGCCTTTTCGATTAATTGAATACGTGTGTTATTAGTTGTCGTTCTCCTCATCTTCTGATTATGCAATTCCAAGTTATTTTTATTTTTTTTCTTTGCTGTTTCGAATGGAACTGGATTTTGCCTAATTCCCGTCCCGCCACCGGTCGAAACCAGTACAAGTCGGTCGGAATCTCGTGGTTCCGGCCGGGACCTCAAACAATGTACTATTCATATTTAAGGTAATATGCACAATTTGGAATTAAGACAACCATGGCATTTTTACCTAATATTTAAGAAAATAATTTAAATTGGCAAAAGTAAATACCATTTATAATTCAAACATATCACAGCTCCTGATTAGTTATTCCTTCTGTCATCGTTAAAGATTAGGAGCTGGTTTACTTCTAAGACCAAATTTCACATATATTCATGATTTTAAAATGTTACTTAATCAAATCATCAAGAATTCATTTATGCAGAGATGTATTATTATCTTCTTGTCGATGCAGCTGATTTGTTCCTGCAGTTGAACTATTTCTTTTACTGAAAGTATCATATTCACGTTTAAACACTCAGATCAGAAAATATTCTTGTGTGCATGCATAATGAATCCAAAGGGCGACATGACAAGAATATATCACGTATGATTATTTGGATGAAAAGTTTCCATTAATAAGAACAACAATAAAATACATATTTTACTCCGATAATTACACATAAATTTGTCTTTTCTTGTTCTATTCATCCACATTTACTGATGATCTCACACTCATATTAGCACTTTATACCTTAATTCAATTCAAATATTTAAAATTCAATAACTTTTAACTGAAATATCGAATTGATAAACCGTTTTCACCAGCAAGTTATAAATTTTGTTATCTTTCTAATGATAGATACAATACATATGTAAGTGTAAATAAAATCGAGAAAAACAAATGCTAGAAAATTTACATTTTCACTAAAAATTTCAAAATTACAGCCTTTGAAAATATTGTTCCCTTTCCAGGGGTCAAGGGGAGGCAACCCCCTTACCATGATTGACTTGACGGTTCAAATCGCATGTTCGAGGCAAAGCTGACCCTCACTGGATTTGACAGGCAAAACCACCACATTAAAAAAAGTTATGTACATTATTTAGCGATTTGACAATCATGTACACTGTTTAGTGATTTGTCTGATGCAAATCAAATATTTGTTACATCAGATTTCGTCTTTCTGGAATTTTCTTTAGCCTGCCATATTTGCTATTATTATTTAGAAGTGCAAGTGAACAAACTATGCACGTTTTCTTTTGTTTTCATTTAGCCTGCAATGACTTGATTATTTGTTTTCATTTTAGCAATTCCATTTCCATCGTAGACTTGTAGTTGTTAATGACATGGTATGTGAAATTTAATTATACCGTTCTTAATGGACGTGAACAAATTTTTGACATTGCTACTTATAAATTTCTGCAGTTTCTTTATATCGTTCTCAATGGACAAATTTGTCACTGGAACAAAACACACGATAAATGAATTCGTTTTGTCCTTAACTGAAGATGCACATAATAATTTGGTGAAAAGAGATCGTGTTGAGATCAGTTATGAGAATCTTCCTTCGGACTTGCGGTTACTATGTTCTTTATGAAATTATAATCCAAATGATAGAGATTGTGTTCGGCTATCATACTTACAAAAAGGTCTTTGTCAACCATTCCATCATGATTTTCTTCGAACAGTCATACTAATTGGTTGGAGTATAGTATAGCCAACGATTTAGTGTACTGCCTTCACTGTTATCTTTTCAAACCTAAAAGTAGCCAAGGTGGTGGTGAGGTATTTGTTAATGTTGGTTTTCGAAATTGGAAAAAAAAAACAAACTCAATCTACATGTTGGAAAACATAATAGTGCCCACAACCAACCAAAAAAACAATGTTTGGATCTCATGAGTCAAAAGCTTACCACAAGTATTTCATCTTTATTTACTAGTAATACAAGTAAATGCAAAATTGCATATAGAACTCGATTGGCTGCTGCCACAGATTGTGTTTGATTCCTATTGCAACAAGATTTGTCATTTTACGGTCATGATGAATCTGAAACATCAACCAATAGAGGAAATTACTTAGAGATATTTCACTTTCTTGCCGATCATAATCAAGAAATTATGAGTTCGTCGTTTGAAAATGCTCCTAGAAATTCTCAATTGATTTCGTCAAATACTCTGAAGGACCTTTGCATTGCTGCCGCTATCAATACAACTAATGCTATTATCATGGATATTGACGAATCACCAGTTACTCTACCTGTTGATGAAACTCGTGAAATATCAATAAAGGAACAAATGATCATTGATTTGAGATATGTAAACAAAAAAAGGTTGATAGTTGAGCGCTTCATTGGCATTGAACATGTATCTAATACAACATCTCTCTCTCTCAAGAATTCAATTGAAAATATATTATCCCGCCATAAGTTAAGCATATCAAATTTGCATGGTCAAGGCTATGATGGAGCGACTAACATGTATGGTGAACTTGTAGGTTTAAAAACCCTGATTTTAAACGAGAATCCTTCTGTATTTTATATCCATTGTTTTGCCCATCAACTTCAATTAGTTCTTGTTTATGTTGCAAAAAATCATTCTCAAGTGAAGTTTCTTTTTGAAATAACTTCAAAAATAATTAATACTGTTGGAGCATCTTGCAAAAGAAAAGATATTCTCTTAGCTAAACAATATGAAAAGGTATTTGAAGCATTATTGACTAAAGGGGAGATTCTTACTAGAAATGGGTTGAATCAAGAAACAAGTTTACAACGACCAGGCGACACTCGATGGGGATTACATTATGGTACACTTGTTATACTTATTACCATGTTCTCTTCTGTGCGTGAGGTGCTAGAAAATTATTATGGATGACGGTATTAGTTCAGAACAAAAGGTTGATGTGCAAGTTTTGTTAGAGATAATGCACTCATATGATTTTATGTTTATCATGCACTTGATAAAGAATATCCTAGGAATAACTAACGATTTGTCATTGACATTGCAAAAAAAAGATCAAGAGATTGAAAATGCGTTGAATTTGGTAAAAATATCAAAAAAAGGTCTAAAAGAAATGAGAAGTAACAATGAGAAATGAAAATCTTTGCTAGAGGAAGTGTCTTTATTTTGTTCTTTGAATGAAATTGTTGTACCTAACATGGATAATGAAAAGCTTGTGAACATTCAAGACGTAGAGCTGAAAAAATACAAATTTACATCACATACGAGTTGAAGTTTGCAACACCGTTATAGTTTACAACTTTCAAAACTAAACAATTGTTTGACTGGGCAAAATAGCGAGCTGCTGCTTTTATGCATGAGAAGTCTTAATCTAGCTGACTCATATTCTGCTTTCAACGTTACCAAGTTGCTTAATTTTGCTCGATTTTATCCGAAAGATTTTTCTACTTATGATATTGTGATACTTGAGAATCAACTTGAAACTTACATTATGGATATGCGTTCAAATGATGAGTTTTTGGCTATTAAAGACATTGCTACTCTTGCAAAGAAAATGATTGAAAGAAAAAGACATGTATTCTACCCATTTGTATACAAACTCATCGTTTTGGCATTGACTTTACCAGTAGCGACTACAACCGTTGAAAGAGCTTTCTCTGCTATGAAAATTGATAAGAATCGATTGCGTAGTCATATGGAAGATGGTTGGCTTAATGCTTGTCTAGTTACATATATTGAGAGAGATATTTTCAAAGAAATTGGTAATGAAGTCATTATGCAAAGATTTCAATCTATGAAATATCGACTTGAACAATTGTAATCGAAAAATTATAGTCAATGTAACTTTTTTTTTATTTTTTTATGGAAAAATGGAACAACTCTGGCATATCAGTATAATTTTTGATGAGTTGTTGTTATTTATATTTAGACCCCTCTCGAATATAATTCTGGATTCGCTCCTGTGTTTAAGGCAATTAAAATTGCATCAGAATGGTGCGGTTTAGCTGCATCCCTTAAATGTAATTAAAACTGGATGTAATTAAAACTACGTCTTATATATAAGTTAAACTTGCAACTCCTATGTATAGTTAAAATTGCATCAAGATGAAGATTCATCAGTGTGAAATGCAGATATAACTAACTTTGTCAATACATGCACTTATAATTTTATGACATAAATGCAATTATAATTTATCACTTAAGTCAACAATATTTTTTCTTTACATTTTTCCAGAGTTTAATCATAGTCACGTTATTTGTAATGTCAAAAAAACAAAGTTTCAAAATTAATGACTTTCGAATTATTAATTAGAACTCATTTTAAAACAGTAATAACTTAACGAATTTTCAGCAGAAAATTTGGCTGACTTTGTTAAAGGAAGCTAAAGCACTGACTACCTTTAAAAAATTGATTTCAGAAGTTAATTTTTATGTCTCGACTCTTGACAATGCATATCTTTGGAAAACTTAGAAAATTTGTCATTTAATACTGAAAATAATTTTTTATACATGACCTGTTTCTTTATTTACCTTTTTGTGATAGGAAAAAAAAAGTCGGTGGTAGGAAAAGAAGGTCCAAAATTTGCACCTAATTGGATTATTGACTTGCACCAAGGCAATTAATTAACATCTATTGTATCTTCTTGTGAAAAAAGTTAAATCCACACCCATTGAAATGGTTCATATTAATTCAGTTATCTGATTATACTGGATGATATTTTGTAGGTGATGTATTTTTTATGAAGAAAAATTATGTCGTTTAAAAAAGGACCATTTATTTATTTTAAAGTTAGTGGAAAGTTCAGCATGATCAGATGAAAAGAGAAAATATATGTTGATATTTTAATCTAATATAACCCCATATGCCAAAATATGACTGCTATTATGCTATATATGCTATATAATACAAATAACCTGGAAAAATTCTGTACATTCATGCTGTAAACATGGACTACGAATATCACTTATGGGAATGAGCCCGATAAGAAAAAATATTCTAACAAAATATCTCACGAAATAATAGTCAAAAATCAAAATTTATTAATTGGTGTTGGGCATGTACATCATATCTAAGCCCCTTTTCATCAAAATTATTACTCTTTTGTTTTTCACATGGTATCAGAGCCATGGCGATCAACTTAAATTTTTAGATCTAGATAATTACAGATCTAAAGGAAAGAAATGGCGGTTGGCGAAGAAGAATCGGAACAAAGCAATCAGAGAAGTCTAAATCAAGGAAATTGGTTTAGCAATCCTTTCTTCTTAGCGTCATCTGATAATTCGAATACCTCGTTAGTATCTGTTGCGTTTAATGGAGATAACTACATCAACTGGTCAAAGAACATCAAACGAGCTTTAGGTGCTAAAAACAAATTGGGTTTTATTGATGGATCTTTGTTAAAACCTAGATCTACAGAGGCTTCTTATCAACAGTGGATTCGATGTGACTTCATGATAATAGGTTGGATTTTAAGTTCCATGAAACCTGAGATCTCTGAGAATTTCAGTCTTGTAAATTCTGCCCAAGATCTGTGGAATGAAATCAAGGAAAGATTTGGACAAACTAATGGACCACAAGTGTATCAACTCAAGAAAGAACTGGAAGGTCTTAGACAACAAAATCAGAACATTTTGCAATATTACAACAAGATGAAGAATCTATGGGATAAATTGAAAGAATTAAGAAGTCTTCCTAGTTGTGATTGTGGTGTTTTAAATAAATGTTCATGTAATTTTCTGAAGAAACTTGAGCAATTTGAGTCAGAAGAAAAGGTGATGCAGTTTTTGCTTGGGTTGAATTCTGGATTTGACAATACTATTACAAATATATTAGCCATGGATCCTATTCCCACTGTAAATAGGACTTTTTCTATTCTTCAACAAGTTGAGAAACAAAAGGAGATCAGTGGAATGGCCGATGGAAACACAGAAGTTAGTGCTTTTCTCTCTCAAAAATTTCAGAAAAATTTAAATCAAGGAGGTTCTTCTAAGTTTTCTGGATATAAGCTTTCTGGACAAAATGATGGTGTAAGAAAAGACCGGAAGAAAGACAAAAGTGATAAAATCTGTGAACACTGCAAGTTCAAAGGCCATTCAAAGGATCAATGCTTCAAGATTATTGGATATCCAGAATGGTGGAAGAATCCAAACAAAAGGACTGGGGGAAATGAGAAGGTTGTTGCTCATGCAAATATTGGGATTTCTGACTCACCGTTGGATTGCAGCGTTGAAGAAGCCTCAAGCTCACATGTGCAGATTGATCCTTCTATGATGGATAATATTTGTAATCAAATCTTGAAGGCCATGGCAGCAAAACAGAGTTCTGAATCAACTTATGGAAGTGCGGGTAACTGTTTTAAGTTGCATATATCTGCTAGTATGATTTTTAATGATAGTTGGATTATAGACTCTGGTGCTACTGATCACATGACATATGATGATAGTATGCTTAAAAATAAAAAGAAATTAAAAGGGCCTATGTTTGTTTACTTGCCTGATGGATCAAAAAAGCATGTGAATGAAATAGGTGATATTTTTTTAGACAATGGTATGATTTTAAAGGATGTTATGTTGATTAAAGGGTTTAAATATAACCTTTTATCAGTAGGAAAGCTCATTAAGGACAACAATGTGTCTTTAATTTTCAACTCAGATGAATGTTATTTACAGGACCTTTCAACTAAACAATGCGTTGCCTCTGGAAAAAAGGTTGGACAGCTATATTTGTTAAAGTTGGGAGGTACTTCTGAAGATTCACGATATGAAGCTAATAGTAAATTTACGAATACAGTGATATTTGATAAAGGTAGAATAAATAAAGTTGCTTTAATTCATGCTAGAATTGGTCATGCTTCTATAAGTAGGATGTTGCATATTGATGATAATGAATACAAAAAGGTGGGAAGCTTTGATTGTAATGTTTGTCATCAATCAAAATTTCATAAAATACCTTTCTCTGTAAGTAATAACAAAGCTTCAAATATTTTTGATTTAGTACATTTTGATCTTTGGGGTCCTTTTCGAATTTGTAGCATGAATGGAGCTTCTTATTTCTTAACTGTTCTAGATGACTACAGTAGAACCACCTGGACTTTCTTACTGCATAATAAAAATCAAGTTTTCAAAACCATTACAGATTTTTTTTCTTTGATAGAAAATCAATTTCAGAAAAGTATTAAGAAAATTAGATCTGATAATGGTACCGAGATCATTAACAAGGAATGCAGAGAATTTTTCTCTAGCAAAGGAGTTGTACATCAAAGAAGTGTTGTTGGTGTACCTCAACAAAATGGTCGTGTTGAAAGAAAACATAGACACTTGACTGAAATGGCTAGAGCCTTAAGAATTCATGCTAATTTACCAAAGAAGTTCTGGGGTGAGTGTATTTTAACTGCAACGTATTTAATTAATAAAATACCTACCCCTATCCTTGAATGGAAAACCCCCTATGAGGTTTTAACTGGACAAAAATCAACTTATGATCATTTGAAAGTTTTTGGGTGTCAGTGCTTTGTTCAAAATGAAGACAACAGAAAGGATAAATTTGATTCTAAGGGTAATAGATGTGTCTTTATTGGATACCCTTATAATCAAAAAGGATACAAGGTTTATGATCTACACACACAAAAGGTGACAGTAGCTAGGCATATAAATTTTCAAGAAAATATTTTTCCTTTTGCAAATCAGTCAGAGACAGCAGAGATATCTAGTATTCCTATCATCTTAGGTGATGATGATAAATATAATGATACCTCGGAAATTTTAGAAATCAACAATTTGGATAATGTTAGGCATGAGAATAACCAGGACACACCAATTGTTGCTATTCAAAGAAGGCAGTCCACCAGAAATATTAAAGCTCCTCTAAAATTTCAAGATTATGACTATAGTCTTCCTGGTCATTCTTTTAAGCACATTTCGAATAATGTTGTTTCTGATCCCAGTTTTAAACCTTTTATTGCAAATGTGATGCAATGTTTTGAACCTTCTTCGTACAATTCTGCAAAGAATCATCCTGAGTGGGTTGAATCAATGAATCAAGAGATAGAAGCTTTGGAAAGAAATATGACTTGGGAAATCACTGAATTACCCAAAGGTAAAAAGGCCATAGGATCAAAATGGGTATATAAAACGAAGTTGCTTCCTGATGGAAAAATAGATAAACTGAAAAGTAGAGTGGTTGCTATTGGATATCAACAAGTTCCTGGAAAAGACTTCAAAGACACTTTCTCACCTGTGGCTAAATTAGCTTCTGTCAGAATTGTCATAGCCTTAGCTACTATCAGAAAATGGCCACTTTTTCAAGTTGATATAAATAATGCTTTTCTTCATGGATACATTGATGAAGAACTTTACATGAAGCCCCCTCCTGGATATTATAAATGCAGAACTGGTCAGGTTTGTAAACTAAAGAAATCACTATATGGTCTCAAACAAGCTTCAAGACAGTGGAACAAAGAATTATGCAAGTTTTTAAAATCCGGTGGTTTTTGTCAAGCTGTTGAAGACTACTCATTATTCACAAGACATTTGAATGATGAGTTGATTATAATTCTGATCTATGTTGATGATATGCTTTTGACAGGGACATGTCAAAAGCAAATAGATGAAATAAAGGAAAAATTGGATAAAACTTTTACTATTAAAGATCTTGGCACATTGAAGTATTTTTTGGGTATTGAAATCATGAGAACTTCAAATGGAATTTTTTTGTCTCAAAAGAAATATATCAATGATATAATTAAATCTCTGGATTTCGATTCTACCAAAGTGGTTTTAACTCCCTTACCTACTGGTTTAAAGCTCTCTACTGATGATGGAGAAATTATAAAAGATCCAGAAACCTATAGAAGTTTGATTGGAAGACTTTTATACTTAGGAATTACAAGGCCAGACTTGTCCTATTCGGTTCAGCACCTATCTCAGTTTTTAAGTTGCCCCAGAGAACCTCATTTGCAAGCTGCTTTTCATATTGTGAATTATTTAAAGGGAACTTCTGACTTTGGTTTGTTCTATCATACAGACTCGGCTCTAATTTTAAATGGTTATTCTGATGCGGATTGGAGTAGCTGTAGATTCTCCAGCAGATCCCTCAGTGCATATTGTATTTACTTAGGAAACAATTTAATTTCATGGAAGACAAAGAAGCAGAAAACTGTGAGCAAATCATCTGCAGAGGCTGAGTATAGAAGTATGTCATCAACAGCTAGTGAACTTGTTTGGATAGCTGGAATTTTGGAGCATTTGCAAGTGTGTATACCAAAACCTGTTAAGATGTTTTGTGATAATAAATCTGCAGAATTTCTGGCACATAATCCTGCTTTTCATGAGAGGACTAAGCATATTAAACGAGATTATCATTATGTCAGAGAGCAAGTTGAAGAAGGATTCTTAACTACTGTTCACGTTTCAAGCAAATTACAACATGCTGATCTTCTTACCAAATCTCTAACAGTGAAGCAACATCAAGATTTATGCTGCAAGCTTGGCCTTGTCTCGCAAGTCCAACTTGAGGGGGGTGTATAAGATATATATCGGTTTGGTGAAGCGGGTTTGGGTATTTTTCTTTTATAGGTTTGACAGCTGTTTGTTTTTGATTGGCTTGATGTTATTATAAAAGCCTGTATCGAGTTATCTCTTGTAAGAAAATGAAACAGAAATAATATTACTCTTTTGTTTTTCACAAAAATAAACCTGGGATGCTTGGTTATTTAGTTCATTGATAACAGTAGGTTGCAATATTATGCAAGAAATACTTCGTTGCCAAGGACAAAATTTCATCCAAAAACATATTATCATAGTAGCACAACAAGCTGTATACATAATTTGTAGTAATCATGAATTTTAAGATATTATTTGTATAACTCCCAATCGCAAGGAAGCCTATAAAAGATCAAATAAACAACTTATAGAATAGTAAACGCTAAATTTCAGCAATTACACTTGTTCACTACAAAGAAACTGGTAATGTATCTATATATATATATATATCTATATAACAGCAATTATACTTGTTCACTTCAAAGAAACTGGTAATGTATCAATATATCTATAACACAACGGACAACCAAATTTTTATCGGTGAGCTATATTTCGGAAAAGGTTTTCGCAATATGGAAAGTAAGCTATCTATTTATGCATAGATTAGATACCTTGACGTAAAATTACAGCAAGTGACGCTGTGTTATCAATCCTGCAGCCTGTATTCTGCATCCTGTAACACAATGTTTGCACTGATGTTAGTAAGAAATATCATATGATGTTTAGATTGTTAGGGTTCTAGGCAAAACACTATTTCGGTATACTTTTGTTCATGAGTCATTGGTCGTTAGAGCGGATAAATTACAAATTACAACTGTATTTTCTTCCATCATTAGCTATTCATGTCAATTTAGTTAAAATCTACTTGCATTTTAAAAGTATGCAGCTGCAGGGACGTCCTCTTATTTTAGAAAGTATTTATCTTATTTTAAAACCAATTGTATATGGGATCCGCTCTTGCCACTATAAATGGATTGTTGTACACGTGCTCTTCATAACTTCGTCAGAAAATGGCATAACAAAACATACAAATTTTGATGAATTTGCAAATGAAGTCGATATTTCTTCTGATTATGCGGCTGAGTGTGCCAATAAACCGAATAAACAAACACATGACATTCACAATTTATAAAAGTCTTTATTAACATATGGTTTGGAAGCTCAAACTTTTGGTCTGACCGTGAACTTTCAAAATTGCCCTTTATATATGTATCTTTATTAATAGTTGTGATATATTTGCTTTCACGCTTTTTTTGTATCAACATGAAATTACAAAAATGTCTCTCTACGGATATTGTTAAAAGTTAGCATTGTTTAAAATTAGAATCTGACAATCAAGTTTCTTTTACAAATTCAAAATTTTCTCTATAAATATTTACATTGCAACATAGAAATAAAATTTCAAATTACCTACGTATGATTCAACACAAAAATATGACTAAATATATGTGGAAATCATTTTCTTTTAAACATATTAAATAAATACAATTTGTAGAAACAATTCAGCTTTCTTCATCACGCGCGAAGCGCGTGCCGTAACGCTCGTAAAAAATAAAAAGAATTGCAACATGAGACGGTTAGAGTTATTGTATTCAATTATTTAGGTGTTGTGTTTCAATTTTATAGACTTTCATGTAAAATTGCTTTCACCCTTTTCCATAGTAGTAATGAAAATTTGTTTCTTTTGCAATTTTTGTATAATTAATAAATTGATTAGTTAATTATAAATACTAATCAAATAATTATGTAATTATATATAGTAATTAAATAACTATTTAACTGACTGCAACCAATAAAAATAACTTGAATTTAAATTGTTTATTAATTACCTAATTATTCATAATAACTGATTTTTTATTATTTATAGTAACAAAATAATTACCTACTTGTTTGATTAAGAATAACTTAAATACAATAATATATATATAACAATAAAAATTATACTAACTAATAAAATGACATGCAAGACGTACCTATACGTGTGTCACTGCAAGCGAATTTATAATTGAAGGGATGAAAGCGAAGGTGAAAGATTTTTGTGTGTGTGATGATACAAAATCGTTGAAATGTGAAATGCAAAGGTAATTATGGAATTCTAAAAATTGTGTTCATCTAAGTCCTTTTTACAAGGGTGCTACTATTTGCACCCATGGACGTATATAGTAGCACCCTTATACAAATAGCAATGATAATTTCATTTTCAATCCTATACCCAACTTTACATCTTAGCTTTTAACCCTAGATCAAAATGTTTAATAATGCAAGATCACACAACCACAATTCACTCAACTCTGGTTCATTCAACTCTAAGCCACTCAACCATTTTTTGCAAATGCATCTATAATTTGCATTAACATATTATGTGTTCATATAGGAATCAGATGTCTGTAATTTGCTTCATGTATGAATACAACGCTCTCAAAGTAAACATATAATGGAGGAAAAATAACATGCTGCAGGTCCACTCATAAAGAATACATGAAGATGTTGAAACATAAAGTAATATAACTTGTTACATGTATTATGTAGAATAACAAGAGGAGACCTTGACAAGTTCAACGCATATATGCTGCACTGCACTAGTAACGTGGATGACACTTCCAAGAATGAGACTAATAGACTAGGTCAAGAAACAATTTTCTTAAATTGTTACATATAAAAGGAGCATTTATTATAAAAACGTATATGCAGCTATGTTATAAAAGCATGCTAAAAAAAAATTGGATAACCTAGATAATCGAACTTTGCTTGTAAATTCTAGAGAAGTATGTATTTGACAAACATACTTTGGGTGTTTGTGCAAGGTTGCCACTTTCGGGGTTCGAACTCATAATATTTTATCTTGCGGTTCGGACCATATTGGCACACGCTTAAACATTGTTTAAGCAAAAACAAATGGTTTTATGCTTGATTCTTCCAAATCCAACAGCATTAAGCAGTAAGCGCTTTAGTGGTGACTTTTTGCACCTCGTCTCATATTTCAGAAAAATCTATAGAATGGTACCATTATTACTATGATTATTATTATTATTAATATCATCGTTTTTTTAATTTCTTTATATATTTACTTTTATATATTTTTTCTTCTTATTTATTATTATTATTATTATTTCTTTAAATATTTTACTTTATTTTATTATTATTATCATGGTTTATTATTGTTGTTGTTGTTGTTACTTTTAAATTGACTTTGTCATTTAGTTTTGGGTTCCATTTCTATCCGACCCCAACTTGTTTGGGAATAATGACTTAGTTGTTGTTGTTGTTGTAAATGGACAGATTTGTGCAAAGAAAGAAAGATTGGCTTATTTATAAAAAAGGATGCCCATGGTAAACTTTCAATGTTCAAAACAAACATCTCGTTGCTTGAAAAACTTGGTTGCCTTGAAACAAAATCACCAAACAGAGTAAGGAATCTTTCTCTCAAGGTAACATCTAATATTTTCAGTGTTATGCCATCATATTTCATTATTAATGAAATAACTTTACTCAAGTACAAGCTTAAGTAAAACAAATAGTTCTCCACGTTTATATTGCAAGCTATGTTGATAGAAAGTAGTTAAAATACCATGCATTTCGCTGAATCCACGTAGAAAGGTGCTACAAACCAAGACTGACAGATAGAGTAGCAGGTCAAATGTAACAATGAGCAATAAACTTATGCAAATATGCAAGTAGCACTTTTTTTTCTTTTTTAAAGAAAGAATATTATCAAGATGCATACAATAACAGAGTCAATGCAATGGCCATTGCCCCTAAAATTTCTTTAAGAAGTATAATGAACTGTAAATTGTCTCTTTTTGAAAGTAACTTATGAGATTATGCTAACTTTATTGTTTAACAGATTGACAGTTATAGACAACAAACAAATATATTTATAGCCAATAAAAGCTGTATTAAGATAACAAATATGCATGACTTGAACTAATCCAATGCTCTTAGAAGAACATTAGATATCTCTTTAATGCAGCAATTTAATATTCAAAACAAGCTATATTGTTACATGATTAGACTTTCAGTTTATATTTTATGACTGATATTACTGTAGCCTGCTTTCAACCTGAATGCAAAATATTTTGCAATTTTTTGTTTTTCTCAGGTATCCACACAGAAATAATTTGTATATATGACAAAAATGAAGGAAAAAAGTACCAAACCTGTAAAACTTTACTCCCTGAACAACAAGATCTGATTATTTATGCAACTTTATCGATTAAACTTTTGACCTCAAGATCTTTTGACTCTTCTCAACCTGTGATAAATTGAATAAGATTTAATATATATAGTTAATATACATCACACTTACTTTTGGACTAAATTAAAACAGATACCAATTACACTAATCGATTGTAACATTTTCTCAAATCCTGCAGGTCTGCACATAATTCTGCAGTAGGAATCATTGAAGTTACATTAAATTCACTTTTAGCCCTTCCCTTTAGTTAAACAATGACACATCCAAACCACATTAGTAAAAACCAACAGAGTCAAACTACCAATTTGATACATGTAAACTTCCATTTGGCAGTAGATTAAGTAGGAGGAAAAAAAAAGGAGAAATGGTGAATGAATCACAGCTCCATAATTCTCAAATAGTATTAGAAATACAACCCAGAAAAACAATGTAATGTCTCTGTTTGTCAACCAAGATGGCTAGGGCTGCCACTGCACATGTTCAATTCCTCTGCCTGTTTTTTAAAAAAATAAAAAAATTAATGAGAGAGAGCAAATTATCGTAACAAAAGAAAGTATTGAAAAAATTAATGATTGAGAGTACTTAACTCACCTACTCCTACTAACTCTTAACAGAAAACTACCAAACTTAGTCTCGGGTCACATTTTGGCGCTGCAAACCAAATCAAGTGCAAAACAACTATCCATTTAAGTGGTTACCAACTCAATGAAATATGAAAAAAATAATGTATGAGAAGAATATACGTACCTATCGAGACAGCTTGTAACAAAGACTAAAATAAGGTTACATTATCAGAAAACACGGTTATCAAAAACTATAAAAAGGGAGGTCTCTTTGTATTAACGTACAAAACTAAGCTCAGAGTCTGTAGTTTAAAGAAAGATACTTAGAGCCACTGGCTTCCTCTTGAGAAGACTGGTGGAAATTTAGCTTAACTTACTATGGTGGATTACAGCAAGGCGTGGCTAATGCCACAAATAGTCCTTGTAGTGGCAGTTTGTTTGTTCGCAACAATAGCCGAGTCCACTGACAAACCGTATATTTATTCTTCCCCTCCTCCACCAACCTCCTACTATAAGTCACCACCTCCACCATATCATTACAAGTCTCCTCCTCCTCCATCATCATCACCTCCACCACCATATCACTACAAGTCACCTCCACCGCCATCCTCATCCCCTCCTCCACCTTATCATTATAACTCACCTCCACCTCCATCACCATCTCCTCCCCCGCCTTACCATTACAAGTCTCCTCCATCTCCATCACCTCCACCGCCATATCATTACAGGTCACCACCACCTCCTTCACCATCGCCTCCTCCTCCATACCATTACAAGTCACCTCCACCTCCTTCTCCATCGCCTCCACCACCATATCATTACAAGTCTCCTCCTCCTCCATCCCCATCACCTCCACCACCCTACCACTATAAATCGCCCCCACCTCCTTCACCGTCTCCACCTCCCCCATACCATTACAAGTCACCTCCACCTCCATCCCCATCTCCTCCTCCATCCTATCATTATAAGTCTCCTCCTCCTCCATCTCCATCACCTCCACCACCATATCATTATAAGTCTCCCCCACCCCCCTCTCCATCACCTCCATCACCATATCATTACAAATCTCCTCCTCCTCCATCCCCATCACCTCCTCCACCATATCACTATAAGTCTCCTCCACCTCCTTCATCATCTCCTCCTCCCCCATACCATTACAAGTCACCACCACCTCCAGCTCCATCTCCTCCTCCATCCTATCATTACAAGTCTCCCCCGCCTCCCTCTCCATCACCTCCACCACAATATCATTACAAGTCTCCTCCCCCTCCATCCCCTTCACCTCCACCACCCTACCACTACAAGTCGCCTCCACCTCCTTCACCATCACCTCCCCTTCCATACCATTATAAATCACCTCCACCTCCATCCCGATCTCCTCCTCCACCCTATCATTATAAGTCTCCTCCCCCTCTATATCCATCGCCTCCTCCACCATATCATTACAAGTCCCCTCCACCTCCCTCTCCATCACCTCCATCACCGTATCATTACAAGTCTCCTCCTCCTCCGTCCCCATCACCTCCACCACCGTATCACTATAAGTCTCCTCCACCTCCTTCACCGTCTCCTCCTCTCCCATACCATTACAAGTCACCGCCACCTCCATCTCCATCTCCTCCTCCACCCTATCATTACAAGTCTCCTCCTCCTCCATCTCCATCGCCTCCACCACCCTACCACTACAAGTCACCCCCACCTCCTTCACGATCACCTCCACCTCCACCTCCATACCATTACAAGTCACCACCACCTCCATCCCCATCTCCTCCTCCGCCCTACCATTACAAGTCTCCTCCCCCTCCATCTCCTTCGCCTCCACCACCATATCATTATAAGCCTCCTCCTCCTCCATCTCCACCGCCTCCACCACCATATCATTACAAATCTCCTCCACCCCCTTTACCCTCTCCTCCTCCTCCATACCATTACAAGTCACCTCCTCCTCCTTCACCCTCGCCTCCCCCACATTATGTTTATAAATCCCCTCCACCGCCTTCACCATCACCACCGCCTCCATATACTTATAAGTCACCTCCACCACCATCCCCTTTACCACCTCCTCCATACCATTATAAATCACCACCGCCTCCATCCCCTTCACCACCTCCTCCATACCACTATAAATCACCACCACCTCCATCTCACTCACCACATCATCCATACCATTATAAATCACCACCATCTCCATCTCACCCACCACATCATCCATACCATTACAATTCACCTCCACCTCCATCTCACCCACCACGTCATCCATACCTTTACAAGTCTCCCCCACCTCCATCTCACCAACCACATCATCCATACCGTTACAAGTCTCCCCCACCTCCATCTCACCCGCCGCATCATCCATACCGTTACAAGTCTCCTCCACCGCCGATCTACTAGTAAACTGAATAACAGTGACATCTCTTCTCAAACATGTTCCCTTGTAATTCCCACACTTACATACACAGTCCCCTTATGTTCAACATAAGTAAATAAAATTATTTGGCTTGTCCTTTGAAACCACGGAGGCGAGGATATTATCGAACCCCAAAAATGTTTCACACACTTTCTATTTATTTATTTGTAATACCAATGTAATCCTATTTTACTAAATAAATGAAGTACAGTGCATTTGTTGTTTGCCAGAATTTGATGAATTATATATTAAGGTTGGGATCTATGTGTGTAACCTTGCATTACAATAGGAATTTCCACTCTAGGTGTATGAGCCATGAGTTCTCTTCCACCCTAAGTTCGACATCCTCAAGCTTAAGCTCTGGCAGTTAAGTCCATTCACACATGACGTCATTGTGGTGGCAACCGTATATATTTTTTATTAACACACCATTGGAATGAAAGAAATTCTACAAGGTAAATACTACCAATTTTACTTGTATGTTAGTCTAACTACTTTTAATTGCTATATATACTACCAACAAGTACACCAGACAATTACCACATTGATAAAAGAAACATTTCTATATAGAAGAAGTGCATTGACAAGAAATGCTCTTGATAAGTACATTTATATAAAGGGAATTTCTGCCAACAGGAAATGCTATTGATAAATGTAAAGAAGTACATTTACAACAACTGAAAAAATAAAAATACGGCTGAAGGAAAACAAAAGGCTCGACAGAAATAAAACCAGGACGGGAAACAAGTCAGCGCATGGAGAAGATAACAAAAACCCTAGATCATTTCACCCTTTCAGGAACCGACTAATCCAAACTCGATAACCGTCAATCAACATTGCACTGGGAGTAAATTCTATCAACAATTTCATCGAACAAGTGGTGTGCATAAGTAGTAGTAGTGTATATAATGAATAAAAATGTTGATCCAAAAGTATATCGCTTTCCAATCGTTTGCATAAATCAATCTACATATCAACAGATAGAATCGTCGATTAGAAAAACACTTACTTGATTGCTACGGTTTTTACTAGCAGGCATCATGTTTGACAAACCGTTATATTTTAAATTCAAGGAAGAGGAAAAACATAATAATGCTAAAATACATTTTGAGTTTCATCACTGGCATTGTTAGAGAACTGATTTGAATAAGTAGAATAAAAAACCATTTTCTTCCAAATGTACTTTTTTTTTCTAACACTTCATTAATTTTAATTTAACTTCAATTGATAATGTATTGTAAAAAAAATCTAAAATTAGATAGATGTAAGGAAACATATGTGGAGCAAAATAATAATAATAAAAATGTGACTTTAAAGGTAATTTTGAACCCATCAAATTACATGTTTTGAGAGGTTCTAACTTTTTTTCTTCTATTTATACCCCTACTCTATTAAAAAAATATTCTTCACAAAATAATAGAATAAATATAGGAATATATATGCAATGTTATTTTAGTGAAAAATTCATAAAACCGGTGTACATTGAACTCTTAAACATGTATTGATTGGCTATAATAACACTTCATGTAAACCAGTCAAAACAGCTACGATCATTGACAGTCAAAATGGTACTCTCAAAACCTCTCATAACCAGTACTACAAAACTCCCAAACGCGGCATAAGAGAACGGTTAAAGGGATACAGGGTAGTGACAGATGAAGAAAAATTTAAAATTGGACGACTATTTAAATTTTACTTGATTTCTTATTTAAAAATATATACTTTTATTCTAAAAGTACATTTCTGTAACGACCCGGATTTTCAGTCACCTGTTATTGGGGTAATGAACTGATTTTAATTATTGAAATATTGATTTTTATAAGTCGAATAGATGAATTTTCTGATATTTAAAATATCTGAATATATAAACTGATAAAAACCATATTGAATATTGAATTATAATTTTCTGGATATGATAAATTTTATAGAACTTCACCATTTAAATTTAAGATAAAATACCCATACATGTATATATATAAATATATACAAGCTTTATGATGTTTAAATATATATATATATATATATATATATATATATATACACACACACACTAGTATAAAGCCCGTGCCGATGGCACAGGTGTGATATTTTATTCTTCTATAACTTGTGTCATTATACGATACACTGATGTAAAGTTTGGTTGGCTTTAAGTTTTTTTAATATATAAAAATATAAATATATTTGTTATAGAAGTTGTCAATAAAAACAGCTGGTTATGTAAAAAAAAATTGAAAACCTTGTATGAGTATATAATACATATAAACATATATTTTAAGAGTGTGCCCATGCATGCACGTGTATTAGGATTAACGAAAGTTTGAAAGTTCGATGTAAGATTTTTTCCTACCATAATTATCAACAAAACTTGTACAAAATTATGACTTCTAAATGTTGATTTTTCTCAATGAATCGGTTTCATATCATTTCAATATTTAGAGAAATTATAGAATTTTTTTAAGTTGATAAAATGTTTAAAAATTTTTAATTATCCAATACTGATGCAATTTAGAATACTATTAACATGTATTTTTAATTTTTAGTTGAACTAAAGATAGTATAAAGTTTGTAAACAATATTTATAATCTACTTATCTAGTTTCAAATACTTTCAAATATACAATGATAGCATAACAAAAACATATCAAGAGTTACATGATCAATATTAGTCTATATCAACCTAAATCTACATGCTTATCATTTCGTGGTTTGAGTGAAGCTTTTTTCTTGGTTCCTTGATTGATAAGGACTATGGCAATTCTCTACATGATCAATATTAATTACCCAATTTATCGATAAAATTTTGAATTAGCGCTAAAAAAGAAAATACAAACTGTAACAATTATGGGCATCTAACTAACTTAAAGCAGATTTATAGTAAAAGAATTTCTTGTAGTGGCTCTGTTGATTTTTTCCTTTAAATATTTACAAATTAAACGAGTTGAAGGTAGAGGATATGAGTATTGGTTCTTACATTTAATATCAACAATTTGGCATGTTCACCAAAAAATTTCTAGTAATAGTTTCCCTGTACACGGTGTCTACGCTATTATCAAAGTACTAATAATCCTTAAACAAATAATTAGTAACTCTAATTAGTATAAGTCTAGGCGAGTTGTATTATGACAAAACATTTCATGTCATATCCAAAAAAAATCAACATTAGTAGAAAAGCATAAGTACTGAAATGAAATAGTATTAGTTTGTATTATGAGTTGAAGAAAGAGATTATGTGTGTCCAAAGGAGAACTGAAGAAGAGTGAAATGAATGCAAGAGTTAAAAACAGTTAGTTAGGATTATAAAAAGGTCATGGATGAGTGGAGCAACATGGAGGTGGAAGTTCAGAAACAAAGAGGATTAGTTGAAATGGTGGGTGAACGGAGTTAGAAAATGTGATTTGTTTGCTGACATGGATTGATTGTAGCCATTTGATATCTTTGTAATGAATAAATCCAGACCATTCTTTGCCTATTCTGTCAAATATGATCTATTTTATTATATAGACAACAATGAAGAAGAGTTGCACTTGAATAATCTGAACTATGATTTTAAAGAGTAACATAAATAACAATGAAGAAGATATGCACTTGAATTAAAGTACAGTCAAAATTGAATGCATATGGAATTATTGCTATCAAATCCAAGTTTTAAATCTAGTTGTTTAGTTGCATATGAAATTATTGATATCAAATTCGGGTTTTGACCAAATAAATAAATTGTTTATGGATCTTGCTTTTAAATTGTATTATTTTTAGTTCAGGTATCATGATCATAATACTTAGTTTCCATTATCTTTTACTAAATTCGTTTCAGAAAAAATGTATGACATGCATTCAGATTTCGAATGTTGTGCACTAATTTGTGGTATATTTTTTGACAAAAAAGACAGCAAGTTAAGCATATGCAAATAGGTATGGTATATTATAAATAACAACATCAAACCTGCCAATAAAATGATCTATTTTCGATTGGGAACAATAGCATTGCATTGAGGATCCTTCATCAATGTTTCAACTATAGAAATATTGTAAATTAAACCAAATAATTGAAATTCAAGCATGTATGGTTAAATATGTAATATAAAAAGGAAAAAGAATTGATATTCGATCATATATGGTTAAACATGTAATATAAAAAGGAAAAAGAATATAATCATCCAATTCCCAGAATTTAGAAAATGTAAATCCAATAAAATCTAAATCAATTTGTTTACATGAATATCACAAATTTGAAAAGCCACAATACTCCATTAGTGTAAATAACGGTAACTTGTGGGCTAACACCAATGTGTAGAAATGACTTCATGCTATAAGGAGGTTCCAGATCTTCTAAAAAGAGGCAGGAATGAAAAATTGAGAAATAAGATAAGAACTGAGCAATATATTCGGTAACTAACTAAAAGGTGGACAGATAAGAAATGTTAAATAAGAATGTACAAAAAATGATATAAAATTGCAAAGTCAACGAAACACAAAGTTATGAAATTAGAAATCCGAAAATACCTGAGGAGCAAAAGCGGTTGATAACGTATAGATTAGGGTAATAGATATGGATTTGAGGAGAATCAATCTGAGTTGGTTTAAGGAAGTGGGAGAACCAATTTAGGGTTTTGACGTGAATTTGTGGTTGGAGAAAAGTGGATGAGAAGAGGTAATGTGAAGTAGAGATCAAAGTTAGAAGGGAAACATATTAAAGAGAAAGAATAATGTTGTTAGATAGATGAAAACTGAATGGTGAAGAAATGGTATGAGAATGAAAACACTTACGTGATTTTTTTTGAAAAGATGATGGGTTAGTGGGGGCGATCTTGAAGGAGGATGTTAGGAGTAGAAACCAATAGACAGATTTGAACATTTGACGGAGAACTTAACAGTGTTAATACATAATAAAAATGGGCTTACGTGGATGAAACATATCCATCTGATATCTTTCTCAACATTAAATCCAGACCGTTCTTTAATACATAATAAAAATGGGCTTACGTGGATGAAACATATCCATCTGATATCTTTCTCAACATTAAATCCAGACCGTTCTTTGTCTTTTCCGTTAAATACGGCCAATTTTATTATATATATATATAAGTCTAGATATATATGGTTATAAAAATATAGTATATGAAAATATATATATATATATACGTGAATGTATAAACTATAAAATGACAAATTTCAAACTTATGAATATATATATATGTATATATATATATATGTATGTATGTATATATATGTATGTATGTATGTATGTATATATGAGTATATGTTTATAAAATATAGTGCATATGGGGATATATATACATCTATATATGTAAGTATGATAGGGTAAATATGTATATGTGAATGTATGCATATCCATATATATGTGTGTTTATAAAATAGTATATATCTAAATGTAAATAGTGTATATGTAATATGTAAATATATATATATATATGTATGTATATATATATGTATATATATATGTATATATATATATGTATGTACATAGGAATCTTCATGTCAACATTAAATCAAACACTCAAAAGATAATATCAAAACATGTACATATAGTCAAGAAAATCTATATATATTTACATGATGTATACATGTATATATATAAGAAAACATCATGATGGCAAGGCATTAAATGCAAGAATACAAAAGATTTAATCAAGTCAAAGCAAAACATAAAATCAAGACTCATAAAAGATCAAATCATTCAAAAATCAAATCACACAAAAGAAAAAGAAAATAAAATAGAAATAAGAATGAAAATATGAAAGGCCTGTACACCCAAGTTTTCAGCCACCATTTTGCCTACTTGTTTTCTTTCCTTTCTCTCTGTATAAGGACATACATGTTCTTGCCTCATTGTTTCCCTTCCTCTTTATTTCTATACCTGTTCTTGTACATGAAAAAGAAAAATATATAATAAAATCTGCCATTAAAATGAGATTAAGTGGTTCGTCTTTCTGAAAACTGTGAGTAAATCAACATTTTTGAGTTACTGGTATTACCTATACTTGTACATATTGGAAAAATATGGATATGCCTTGATCTGAAAACTAAATATACGTGATTGTTATGTTGATTTGTAAATGCATATATGTGTTTAGGTATGAATAGTCCCATCTGTGAAAAAAAAACTGTGTTCTTCAAACTTACCCTGTTATTTGATTATGATGTAAACAGCAAAGTTTTTCTTTTCCAAAGTAGTGTTCTATTTCAAGAACAAGTGCGTAAAGTTAAACTTTTACTTACTGCAAAATGATGTAGGAATCTATATGTTCACAAATTTGGATAAATCATTTTATGTTGCCACTATTTATATGCTAATAAGTTTATATACAGTATATATGTATGTTAATCATGTAAACTCACAGAAACCTGTATGCTACCTCTGTTTTCTTTTAGAAAGGTAAGGCCTTACCACTTTAAAAAATCATTACCTCACAATCCAGATGATTGTAGACCATGATTCCAAGAGTAAAGATAGTTGTTTTTGAGTCTAGTTTATTTTAAAATTTATTTTGTTCGATATCGTGTAGCATAGGGGAAGAGAAATATTAATTACAGTAAACAACTTTAAAAGTGGACGAAATTCGAATATCAAAATTTAAGTTTTCGATTATATGAATGTGTTTGTCTTCGAAAATCATGAATTTTGGATGTCGTTTGGGAATTTTTAGTCGACTGTGGAATGAGGTAGAGGAAGATGACCAGATTTTGGTTTTTGGTCGATTTCAGGCGACCGAGGTGATTCGGGGGTTCGTTGTTGGTTGTGGAGGAGGCGTGAGTGATGAGGGAACTAGGAAAAATGCTACGACATTTTTTTATGATGTGTGGCATCGAGTGGGAGGTGATTTAGGTTTTAGGGTTGTTCTTGGAGGGGTTCGGTTGTGGTTGAACCGAGGCGGCGTAGGGTAGCCGAAGAGGTGCGCGCTTGGGGTAAAAGGTGAAGATGGACATGGCGAGTCATTTGGTGGTGATCAGTGGCGTACAGTGGCGGTGAGAGGTGTTTGGACGGTGACGTGTGTGTTCCAGTCTTTGATCAATGGTTCGATTTTGCGAGCCTGTTGCTTTTTCGTGCCTTCCTTCGTACGTTCAAGATGGGGTAGTCGAGGGCCATATGGGAAGATGATCGGCGATGAGTTTAGGGTGGTGGGCGTAGTGTGCATGTGCACGGCCAGTATGTGCACGCGTAGGAAGGAAGAGGAAAGAGAAAAGACTAGCAGGTGGGGAGAAGAAGAAAAGAGGGAAGAAGGGTTGGTTTTGTGTCTTCGGGCCGAACACGTTGGGCTAGGCCAAGTTTTAAAAATATATAAAAACAAATGATATATATATATATGTATGTATGTATGTATGTATGTATGTATTATTTTACCTAATAACCTTTAAATTTAAAACATGTTTTCTTCTTCCATTTAGAACCATTTGACATGATAAATTTTGGAATATGGCCCTATCACCTAGTGTATAGACCACTAAATTTTTTTTAATTTCCTTTAAAATAAAATTTTAATTATTTTATAAATAATTAAAGTGAGTTAATAAATAAAGTCTTATTTGATAAATCTTATGATTTTTTTTAAAATTAATTGTTAAATAGAATGGTTAAATTTTTTAATTAACTAATAATAGATTATTTTATAATTTCTTCAATCTATAAATAAAATTGGATTAATAATATAAATGGATTCAGTTAATTTAAAAATAAATTAGTTTCTGATTTGTGAATTGTTTGATATTGGTTACTAATCATCAATTTAGGCAATGATTTATGCTTTGGTTATTGCTCTTGAATATTTATTTCATTTGTCCTTGTCTATGCCATTAGTAGCCAAACCAGTTTAAAGTTAGAATAGAACGTTGATACGTTTTATTTGAAAATAACATACGTAATGAATTTCCATATGTAAGTGTTGACACCCTGAATATGAATCGTTTATTTAAAACGACCAGGACATTTAAAATTTATCGTTTTCAGTTCGAAGAGAGTGGGATCAGATATCTGCATTATCCGGAACCACTTTGATCAGATAACCATTACGAACTTTTACGGTTTGATTATAGAGTCCAATATGCTGGAATTTAATTAAGTTAACAAATTCATTTATTTTAATAAGTATTTTTTTACTTAGACACTATTATAGTACTACCAGATTTTCTGTAAAAATGTTTTGATTTTTATAAGATAAAAACTCGTCGCGTTTGTACGAGTTACCTTGGATTTTCAAAAGATTTTAGAACTTAAGTATTTCAAATTTAGTGTGTTTACACATGCTAGTTTCCAGCCTGACTTGTGTGTTACTTTATTGTAATGCTCGGGTCGGACCGAATATTACAAAAATTTCAGGTTAGGACGCTTTGGAGCTCAGGAGACGAGCTAAATGGTAGAGACGTATTGCACGATTTGATTATATTCCGTTGTGTATTGTAGGCTGTATATTCAGCATTTAGGGACAAGTTATTATAACTGTCCATATTTATTTATTGATGACTGTACTCTGATAACCTGTATGTATATTAACCGATACAGATTCTTTTGTATAAAAGCTATTGTTGTATATTATATTTTATTCCGCTGCGATGTGAGATTCTGTGTTGTTATTTATGTTTTCTTCTTCTATCTCTTTTCTTCTTAAACCCTAACAACCTGCTATTTCCGGCACTCGATTGCTCGACACTCTATACAGTGAACGTATTAGTGTCGATTTTCGAGGGTCGAAAACGCCCGGTCGTTACACGTGGTATCAGAGCTGAAGGTTAAGCGAGAACCTTGGCTCTGGTGGGGATTACTCATTAGAGATAGGGTCAGTAGTACCCTAGAATGAGTTGAATGTATTATATATGAGGGCATACTTGTTATTTTCTTATATAATGATTTTAAAAACGAGTTTAAAAATAATTTTATATAAGACTATATTTTGATATAAAAAGGAAATATTTTTTTTCTAAATTATTATAGTATATTAAAGTGATTGGTTGTCATTATTACAATCAAATAAGATTATAAAATTTAAGTGGTAATATATATAACCAAATAGAAATTTGGGTAAGAATAAATTATGCAAATGGGTTAAGCTAAAAACCTGAAGTTTAAGTAGACTCAAACAGAATTTAAAATTCTGGAAATTTCGGAAGTGTTTTTCAAAAGTGTTTGAAATGGAATAAGTTTACCCTGATTATATATATAGAAATAAATTTTCAGGTAATTATTATGGAATACATGGTGTGTTTGGTTTCTAGGTATGATAATATTGATTATTATCATAAATTGGCTGTTGTGTCTTCATAAAGGATGTTCATTACAAAATAAACAATGATAAAACAATGTGAAATGTTTTAAGGGAGTGAAATTATATAAGCATAAGTTATAAATGTGACTTATAAATTAAAATGGATCTAAATTGTGAGGTTTTGAATCTAAGTCCCGAAAATTTTGAAATGTGTTTCAAAGTGTTTAAGGAAATAATTGGTAATATTATTAGAATATCTTAGATATGAAATTTTTGTTTTAAAAACAAGAGTGGTTTTGAAAATTCCGAAGAAATTTGTTTTGGATAAAAACCCAGGTTGGTTTAAATTTAAAGTGTGATTTGGTATGTAAATGGGATATATATGTATATGTGTGTGTGTGTGTATGATTTCAAAGTTGATTTGAAATAAATATTGGGTGTTGAATTCTGGAAGCCCCCTTGAAATGAGAAGTATAACCCAAAAGAAAAGTAAGATTTTGAACTTATAAGTGAGAAGTGATATTAATAAGAAATTTAAATTTGGGAAGTAAACAATTAAATTGAGAAGGTTAAATGGATTGAATGAATTGGAAATTTACTCAGGCCAAGTTAAATAAGTTTTGAAGTTATAACCTGAAATTGGGAATTTCAGGGTGAAATTAAAATTTAACTTATGGAAGTTAAATAAATTAAATTGTAAAAAGAAAAGGTATTGATTTGATAAGAGGTGCAAGAGAAGTTAAGTATGTATAAATGATTTCAAAACGATTTTTGAAATAAAACGGGTTTCGAATTCTTGAAAATTTGTGATGGGTGCTATTGATTGATGTTTTAGATAATTTGGATGTTTATTTACTTTGATATATCCTGTTATCATCCTGTATGTTATTTACAATATATAAAACTGTAAATCGAATTATTTCAAATAAATTAAGAAATAGGTTGAAATGATATATATCCAACTCTGAAATTAAATAGAATTTAAACTTTGATTTGAAACTATTTAAATGATTTTGATTTTAAGAAAAAAAATTGAATTTATGGAAATGGAATCATTCTGAACTTAAATTTGAAATGTTAAAATGAATTTGCCAACCAGAATTGTTTAAAGAATCGGGTTT
Source organism: Allium fistulosum (assembly GCA_030737815.1). Taxonomy (NCBI): domain Eukaryota; kingdom Viridiplantae; phylum Streptophyta; class Magnoliopsida; order Asparagales; family Amaryllidaceae; genus Allium; species Allium fistulosum. The sequence continues at coordinate 97,266,919 of CM060905.1, forward strand.
AAAATTTTGAAGTTATAAGTGGGAAATCAATTGAATTCCGGAAATTGATTTGTTTTGAAAAGATTTGAACCCTCAGTCGAACCTTGAAATAAAATCCAAGCAAAGGTAATTTAAATGGATGTTTCGACATTTGGGCTCGGAATTGAATTATTTTTATAAAAAAAATTGGATTTTAAAAAAAAATTAAATATTGAAGGTTAATTTGATTTAAGTGATTGAATCGATATTTTGGAACTCGAACTCGAATTTATATAAATCGAAATGGTTTAGAAATTGAGAATTGAATTGAGATTAATTCAAATTGGAATTGAACTGAATTAATTGGAATTGTAATCGAAATTGAATTAATTTGAAATCGAAATGCGAATTGATTTGAATTAAAATGGGAATCAAAGTAAATTTGAATTGAAATCAGAATTGAATCAATTTAAATGGAAATGGAAATTGATTTGAATGGGAAGATTGGGAATTGAATCAGTTTGACTTTGAAACTATTTTCAAATTAATTATTTTAATATAAACTGTTTAAAATCTATCTTCTTAAGTATTCAAATTATTTGATTTTCCAAGCTATTTTACTATACAAACCATTCTCTTTAAAACTCAAACTATCTTATATTAACTATTTAACTATTTTAAAACTATTCAAGCTATTTTCTAAATTCAAACTGGTCGAGGTGGGAATTTGTGGATTTAAATACAAATTGGGCTAAAATTGAAGTTATAACCCAAATGGAAATTTGAAGCAATTCTGAACTGGAACCGAAATCGGGATATTAAGGCAAAAATGATTTTGAAGTGAAATAGTATATTTTGAGTAAATAAGATGATTAAAAATAAAGATTGAATAGTTACTATAACTGAAACTTACTCTATAAGAGGTAAGAAATGTTACAAATAACTTGGTAATGAAATCGAACTAGGAAATATTTGTTTGGCATAAATGAGATTATATATATTAGTTATATATTCAAACTCCCCTTATTGAATTTATAAACAGGAAAGAAATGAGCTTTGAAAGATATTTGAAACACTAAATAGAGTTTTTATAAGTATGAGGTGGACTCAGAAATTATTGATTCGAAAATTATTCGAGTTGGAAAGAATAATTTTATATGTATATGAGAATGGAACTGAAAAGGTTTTGGAACCCATTGATTTTAAAAGACTTTTGGTTTTGGCAAATAGTCAATTTCTGAAATTGGGTAAACCAAATTTGAAAACTATCGATTTTGTGTAGATAAAGTTTATATGTGATACATATAAAGAGTATGATTTGAAAGGGTACTATGTATATAGTATGACATGTTTCGAGACTAAAGGTATGGAAAGGCACCCCTATGAAAGTCGAAACTTAGAGTAGGAGATCCACTGGGTGGTTCTGCCTAGGAATCCATAGGGTGGGTTCAATGAGAATTGGGATCCTAGAGGATGTCCGGACAAAACTCATGAGTTTCTGGTGATCATTTGTTGGGTAGCGTAAGTCGAGAGGTGCTGATGCCTACAGTTACATTGGGTTTTGCTGTGATGATAACGTAACCTTTGTGTAACTGCGATATATCACAGTTCCATAGCGCAAGTCGGGTGGCAGTGATTGCCTACAATCTACGTTTGATTTCGATGGGAGAGCGACGTAACATCGGTAGATTGCAATCTATGTGGTTTGGTTCCATAGCGTAATTCAGGTGGCAGCGAGTGCCTACAGTCTACATTGGGATTCACTGGGACAGTGACACAACCTTTGTGTAACCTGCGATCTATGTGGTAGAGTTTCGTTTGGTAGCATAATTCGAGGGGCAGTGATTGCCTACAGACTACTTACGGTTTTGCTGTGATAGCAATGCAACCTTGTTGTAGCTGCGGACTATGGTGTTCCCATGGCGTAAGCCGAGAGGTGCAGATGCCTACGGTTTTCTTATGATTTTTCCGGGATGGCGACGCAATCATCGGGTTAACTGCGATCCATGGTAGGAAAGGGGGGTGATACTTTCCATATCATTTTTTGAAAAAGGATTTTCAAGTATTTTCACTGGGTGTTGAAACGGGTCTACTAAGTACTTATAGATTTTCAGTCCTACGCCTGATCAACATATGACTAAATTTCTGTAAGAACAAGGATGGACTTGTTTAGACATCGAGTTATAAAAAAATATTTTAAATATAAAACTAGCTTGGTAATACTATATAATTTCAAGTGTTTTAAAATGTATAATAAAGGAGTATGGGGTTTAAAATGTTTAAAGGTGATTTATTTAATAATATACATCAAAATTAAAATTCTCGCTTCGTTCCTTTTCGAGGACGAAAATTTCTAAGGGGAGAGGAATGTAACGACACAGATTTTCAGTCACATGTTATTGGGGTAATGAACTGATTTTAATTATTGAAATATTAATTTTTATAAGTAGAATAGATGAATTTTCTGATATTTAAAATATCTGAATATATAAACTGATAAAACCATATTAAATATTGAATTATAAATTTCTGGATATGATAAATTTTATAGAAATATGTATATAAACTCCACCATTTAAATTTAAGATAAAATACCCATACATGTATATATATAAAAATATATACAAGCTTTATGATGTTTATATATATACATACATGAATGTATAAACTCTAAAATGGCAAATTTCAAACTTATGAATATATATATATATATATATGTATATATGACTATATGTCTATAAAATATAGTGCATATGGGGATATATATATATACATATACATTTATATATGTAAGTATGATAGGGTAAATATGTATATGTGAATGTATGCATATCCATATATATATATGTGTGTTTATAAAATAGTATATATCTAAATGTAAATAGTGTATATGTAATATGTAAATGTGTAAATATATATATGTACATAGGAATCTTCATGTCAACATTAAATCAAACACTCAAAAGATAAAATTAAAACATGTACATATAGTCAAGAAAATCTATATATATTTATATGATGTATACATGTATATATATAAGAAAACATCATGATGGCAAGGCATTAAATGCAAGAATACAAAAGATTTAATCAAGTAAAAAAAAACATAAAATCAAGACTCATAAAAGATCAAATCATTCAAAAATCAAATCTCACAAAAGAAAAAGAAAATAAAATAGAAATATGAATGAAAATATGAAAGGCCTATACACCCAAGTTTTCAGCCACCATTTTGCTTACTTGTTTTCTTTCCTTTCTCTCTATATAAGGACATACATGTTCTTGCCTCATTGTTTGCCTTCCTCTTCATTTCTATACCTGTTCTTGTACATGAAAGAGAAAAATATATAATAAAATCCGCCATTAAAATGAGATCAAGTGGTTCGTCTTTCTGAAAACTGTGAGTAAATCAACATTTTTGAGTTACTGGTTGTAACAACCCGGGGTTTTGCGCTGGTTGATTATCGTCATTAGACGATAATCTGCTAGCTAATTGCTGTGGGAGTTTTTAAATCGGGTCGCGATTCTTTTAATAATTTTGTTATGGGGTTATGTGGGCTTTAAAAATTCAAGATTGGCCTACGTTTCTTTTTGTTGCCGTGACAATTATCTATACCCGTCCCTTTTTTCCCCCATTCATTCTTTTTCGGAAACCCTAAAACATAATAATGAACGAAAATGGCAGCAATTCTCGTTCGTTCCTCTTTGCAAAAAAATTAGGGCTTGTGGAATTGAGGTTACCAACTTCAACTGCTCGATCGAACGATGATTTCGTCCCTTGCTTTGTCGATCGTTCGTCTCGTAGAGCTCCGCTCGGCTTCTTCAAATCGCGTCGTGAAAGGTGAGTGATTTTCTCACTCACATCTGTAATTCAGACCCAATTATTCGTGAATTTCGTTGCTTAATTTCTTGGCTATCACTGCTTTGAATTTTGGTGATTTTGTCTATACTGGGCTTCGGCCATTCGATTTTGTTTAGATGCTTGAGATGATTTTGAGCTGTTCGTTTTCGTGGTCATCACTGTTTCGATTTTGGTTTGATGTTGAAATCACTTGTTCTTTGTTGAGTTTCCTGTCCACTGCTTCGACTCTGATGCTCTGTTGCATATACACGTATTCATTGTGAACTGGTCGACACACTTCAAGTAGCTTGAGTCATGTAGTTCACTTTGATAATCATGTTTCCAGGCTTATGCATGTTGTTTCAAGCTACTTCATTCATGTTGTATTTGGTTGAGTCACTTGTATCAGTTCTCGGCCATTGGAGTCAATGTTATTTGTTTTACTTGAGGTTGTAGATGGCCTGTTTCACTGTCATGCTACTTTCTGGTCATGGCTGGTTTCTTTGGATTGTGTGTGCATATCATTGTTGCTTGATGAAGAGGCTGAACCTGTTAGTGTTATTGATGCATTGCTCTTTCCATGTTGTAACTTTGAGTAAGTTTGCACTAAGTCTTGATACACTTCATGGTTCACAGGTCGAAGTGTACACAACCTCGTCTCTTAGTAGTCTGTGAGTTGCATCTGTATTTTGTGGCTATACATTTGTTGTTTGCATTTTCCAGTTTCATTTAGTTGACACTGTTTCACTTCCACTTCATGTATATTGGTATGGTGTGCACCGTCTTGAGTCTTGTTTACTTGATGGCATTTGGTTTGGTGTAATTGTACACTTGGTTACATTCTTGGTCGAAACTGGTCATTCATGTTGTAGTTATACACTTGCTTACATTCTTGGTGGAGTTACATCTTTGGTCATGCTTTCACTCTTGTAGTCTTCACTCTGGCCATACTGCACTGCTGCTTGTTTCGATGCTATGTGCTTGTTGTCCTGTTGCACTTGCAGTGTACCATGCTGGAGTGTTTTCTGATCAGGTTGCATTCCATATGTGTACATCATGCATATTCACTTGGTCGTGCTCATTTTGTAGCTTGACTTTTACATGCTGTCTGGTTTTGCTTTAAGCCCATTTCTGGTTTGTATTGAGATTATACTTGTACATTTGGGTTTGCTTTTTGGAAATTTCACCTGAGTCTGATACTTGTGCTTCATCAACTTGGTTGTTATAGTTTGGTTTGTACTGTTGTATCACTGATTTTGAAACTGGATAGTTGTTGGTTTGCTTAATTGGAATTCAGCAGCTAGTTTTATGTATTCATTGTGTGGCTTGACTTGAGTCACTAATTGTTGGTCGAGACTTGTTTTAGTTGTCTTGACCGTTTTCCTATACTTGCACATTTTTAAGTGTACCTGTGTTGAATCTGGTTTCACAACTCGGGTTTGACCTCGTGCTCGGTTGTGAGTTTTCATTGTGCATTCGTGTGCATTTCGTTCATTTGATGATTGCTGGGTGGATGCTTTGCAGTTCCATCTGGTTCATTTTGAGTTGAGTTGGTGTCAATTGCTTTTGATTCATTGAGCTTTTGTGTATTTCATCACTGTTGTGGCGAGGCAGTGCACGCGTGCGTGTACTGCAGCCAAACAGAAGTGACGTTTTAATTGATAATTCAATTGTTTGAATTGTTTTGTGTTCAATTCAATATTTGAAACTGTATTTTGATTTGGTTTGACTGGATCATTTTGTTGTTGTCTAATTATCTATTTGATATTTAGATTATGAGTTTCTAATTATTTATTGAATAATTGGATTTTGTTGTTAATTGCTGTTTAGGCAATTCTGTGGTTTTCATATTATCTTCATTGATAATCTTTTTATTTATCCTTGTTGATGATTTGAATTTGCTGATTTGTTATTCAACACTGTTTAGTGTTATATCTATCGTTATCCGATTTCCTTGTTAAAGGATTGGATAGACGAGATTTCTGTGACTGTCATCTATTTGGTTATTTATTGTTATTGCTTCTGTGCATTAATAACTAAGTTTGAATTAGACTGACCGTGTGTTATTTTCTTTTGAATTTAATACTCGAGTCAGACCGAGTTATTTCAGGTTGTTGATATCTTGCTTTGTGTTGCTGCTTGAGATATGAAGTCTTTTCATATCTTTTGGAGTAGTCGTTGTCATAGTATAGGATGATATGTATTCATGTATATTATTTACAATAATGTACTTGTATATGTAACTTCCAGTGTCGACAATCGTAGTTGTATCATATGTATTGTATCACATGTATTGTAACTGACTTCAGTTATATATATATATATATATGTGTGTGTGTGTGTGTTTTATATTATCTGTGTTCCGCATTTAGCTTACCTGTGTTATTATTATACATGTTGTCCTAAACTATTATGAACCATTGTAGTTCATTTTATACTGGAATTGGGTATGTCGATGGGAGTAATAAACAGAGATTAAAGAAAAAAAAATATACCACTCATGTCGAGGTAACCAATACTAGTGTAAGGCCTAACTACGGATGGCCGCTCCTATCCAGCCTTATTATTCGTAATAACAGACAGTATTTCTTTTAATAGTCTTTGTTATTGTGAGCATAGAGGTGGGGCGTCACAGTTGGTATCAGAGCGAGGGGTTTATGGACATAATATAAAACATAACTTAGATGGAACATGTGTTACAACTAATTGTTGATGTTTTTATTTGTGCTTTGAGTCAAAACTAAAGTTTTGAAATTATGATGAAATTTTTAAATATCCTTATTTAAAAATAAAAGTGAAATTGTGTTTTAATGATTGATTGATTTGTGTTCTGTTTATCAGAGTGCGCAGCGGAAACGGTGAGACTGTCTTTGTTGAGTACAGTTGATAACCCATTTGATTTAAAAATCAAAATTTGAAAATGAAATAATTTTCATTGTGTTGTTACATAGATGTGTTTATTTTGTTTCTTTGAAAATTTCGAATCCGATTTGAGGATCCGAAGCGATTGCAGTTATGTGATTTTGTTGAGATTTTTGCTGTTTTAAATATATCTTCATTGAAGATATAATCGAGTGATTTCTTTGCTCATCTTTTGGTGTGCGTGCAAATATGAGTTGCACGTTACTGCATTGATTTTACGTTGAACCGATGTTTGGTTTTAAGACGTATTCTGTTGCCGTTATTCTATAACGGGATTTTTACACCAGTGCTAAACTTTTGAAGCACGATGTTTTGTTGACATTTTTGATGAATGAAAATTCACTGGTATTATATTTTGATGTGAATTATTTTGATGAGATTTTGACGTTTAAAAAAATTACTGTCACTTTGACTTCAGTAACCGTCAAATTTTAAAGTGGATTTTCAAGCGGTTATTCCGCAATGCTGATTTGATACCCGTTTTTACGGTGTTTTGAGAAGTGTGATTTCCTTATCGAAATTGCTACAGATATTGCTGTTTTAATCACGTGTTTTGAAAATTGCTTTTAAAATAAAATTGTTTTAAAATTTTTACAGTTTGCGCTTTCAAAAGAATGAGGAAGCGATTTAAACGCTTCAGCAAAATTGAGGACTATGAACCCTCACTTTTACTGTTTCGCTTAATTTCGGACTTGTCCGTTTGAGAACGTAAAATGTTAATTATTTAAAATACACAATTTTGTACTTTCAAGGAAACAATGAAGAGATTTAAACGATTTAGTAAAACACGTGGTATGGGACATGTGCATTCACTATTTCGGTTAATTCCAGACTCGTTAATTGAAACATCTGCTGTTTGATGATTCTAATGATTTGTTGGGCTTTCGGGCCACTCTACTGGACCTTCGGGTCATTTGTTGGGCTTTCGGGCCACTCTGCTGGACCTTCGGGTCATCTGATGGACCTTGAGGTCAAATACTAGTACTAGACCTTCGGGTCACTCTGTGGACCTTCGGGTCATCTGATAGGCGCCAAAAATTTATGGTACTTGGTAGGCTTCGGCCATATGAGATGCACGTGCGGCGTAGCTAAAACTCGCCATCTGCTGGGATCAATCCACCTTTTATGTTGATTTTCTAGATTATCTTAATTGATTTCTAGATATTTGTTGTTTCTAATTATCTGCAGGTAATTAGATATTTGCTGATTTGAGTTTTGATTATCGTTTTTGATAATTAGATATTTGCTGATTTGAGTTCTAATTATCTTTGTTGATAATTAGATATTTGCTGATTTGAGTTCTGATTATCGTTTTTGATAATTAGATATTTGTTGATTTGAGATTTCTGATTATCATTTTTGATAATTAGATATTTGATGTTTTCTGATTATCGTTTTTGATAATTAGATATTTGATGTTTTCTGATTATCGTTTCTGATAATTAGATATATTTGTTGTTTCTGATTATCATTTTTGATAATTAGATATTTGTTGATTTGAGATTTCTGATTATCGTTTTTGATAATTAGATATTTGATGTTTTCTGATTATCGTTTCTGATAATTAGATATTTGTTGTTTCTGATTATCGTTTTTGATAATTAGATATTTGATGTTTTCTGATTATCATTTTTGATAATTAGATATTTGCTGATTTGAGTTCTGATTATCGTTTTTGATAATTAGATATTTGCTGATTTGAGTTCTAATTATCTTTGTTGATAATTAGATATTTGCAGATTTGAGTTCTAATTATCTTTGTTGATAATTAGATATTTGCTGATTTGAGTTCTGATTATCGTTTTTGATAATTAGATATTTGTTGATATGAGATTTCTGATTATCGTTTTCGATAATTAGATATTTGATGTTTTTGATTATCGTTTTTGATAATTAGATATTTGATGTTTTCTGATTATCGTTTCTGATAATAAGATATTTGTTGTTCTGATTATCGTTTTTTATAATTAGATATTTGTTGATTTGAGATTTCTGATTATCGTTTTTGATAATTAGATATTTGATGTTTTCTGATTATCATTTCTGATAATTAGATATTTGTTGTTTCTGATTATCGTTTTTGATAATTAGATATTTGATGTTTTCTGATTATCGTTTTTGATAATTAGATATTTGATGTTTTCTGATTATCGTTTTTGATAATTAGATATTTGATGTTTTCTGATTATCGTTTCTGATAATTAGATATTTGTTGTGTCTGATTATTGTTTTTGATAATTAGATATTTGATGTTTTCTGATTATCGTTTCTGATAAATTAGATATTTGTTGTTTCTGATTATCATTTTTGATAATTAGATAATTGTTGTTTTTGATTATCGTTTTTGATAATTAGATATTTGTTGTTTTCTAATTATCGTTTTTGATAATTGGATATTTGCTAATTTTGCTGATTATGAGATTTTCTAGTCTCTAATTGATTTTAGATTATGTTGATTATATTGGATTGTTATTTTCTATCTATCTCTGTTGATAGTTAGAGTTTGCTGATTATGAAGTTCGTGTTTTCTAGTTATTTGTGGATAACTAGATATTTGCGGTTTTGCGATTTATGATTAGTGTTTTCTAATTGTCTTTGTTGGTAATTAGATTTTGCTGTTTTCTAATTATCGTATCGATAATTAGGTATTGCTGTTTTGTGATTTTCTATATTTTAATTATCTAGTTGATAATTAAATATTGCTGATAATTGTATTTATTCAGTTTTGTTGTTTTCTGGTTATCTATTTGATAATTAGATTTTGTTGAGCATTTGTGAATTTCTTTTACAAAATCAAAAGATTTCTTTGGCGTTTGTGTTCTTCAACTTTATTATTGTTGACTTTAATTATGAAAATTGTGGGGACGCAATTTTTATAAGGAGGGGAGTCTGTAACAACCCGGGGTTTTGCGCCGGTTGATTATCGTCATTAGACGATAATCTGCTAGCTAATTGCTGTGGGAGTTTTTAAATCGGGTCGCGATTCTTTTAATAATTTTGTTATGGGGTTATGTGGGCTTTAAAAATTCAAGATTGGCCCACGTTTCTTTTTGTTGCCGTGACAATTATCTATACCCATTCCTTTTTTCCCCCATTCATTCTTTTTCGAAAACTCAAAAACATAATAATGAACGAAAATGGCAGCGATTCTCGTTCGTTCCTCTTTGCAAAAAAATTAGGGCTTGTGGAATTGAGGTTACCAACTTCAACTGCTTGATCGAACGATGATTTCGTCCCTTGCTTTGTCGATCGTTCGTCTCGTAGAGCTCCGCTCGGCTCCTTCAAATCGCGTCGTGAAAGGTGAGTGATTTTCTCACTCACATCTGTAATTCAGACCCAATTATTTGTGAATTTCGTTGCTTAATTTCTTGGCTATCACTGCTTTGAATTTTGGTGATTTTGTCTATACTGGGCTTCGACCATTCGATTTTGTTTAGATGCTTGAGATGATTTTGACCTGTTCGTTTTTGTGGTCATCACTGTTTCGATTTTGGTTTGATGTTGAAATCACTTGTTCTTTGTTGAGTTTCCTGTCCACTGCTTCGACTCTGATGCTCTATTACATATACATGTATTCATTATGAACTGGTCGACACACTTCAAGTAGCTTGAGTCATGTAGTTCACTTTGATAATCATGTTTCCAGGCTTATGCATGTTGTTTAAAGCTAGTTCATTCATGTTGTATTTGGTTGAGTCACTTGTATCAGTTCTCGGCCATTGGAGTCAATGTTATTTGTTTTACTTAAGGTTGTAGATGGCCTATTTCACTGTCATGCTACTTTCTGGTCATGGCTGGTTTCTTTGGATTGTGTGTGCATATCATTGTTGCTTGATGAAGAGGCTGAACCTATTAGTGTTATTGATGCATTGTTCTTTCCATGTTGTAACTTTGAGTAAGTTTGCACTAAGTCTTGATACACTTCATGGTTCACAGGTCGAAGTGTACACAGCCTCGTCTCTTTGTAGTCTGTGAGTTGCATCTGTATTTTGTGGCTATACATTTGTTGTTTGCATTTTCCAGTTTCATTTAGTTGACACTGTTTCACTTCCACTTCATGTATATTGGTATGGTGTGCACCGTCTTGAGTCTTGTTTACTTGATGGCATTTGGTCTGGTGTAGTTGTACACTTGGTTACATTCTTGGTCGAAACTGGTCATTCATGTTGTAGTTGTACACTTGCTTACATTCTTGGTGGAATTACATCTCTGGTCATGCTTTCACTCTTGTAGTCTTCACTCTGGCCATACTTCACTGTTGCTTGTTTCGATGCTATGTGCTTGTTATCCTGTTGCACTTGCAGTGTACCATGCTGGAGTGTTTTCTGATCAGGTTGCATTCCATATGTGTACATCATGCATATTCACTTGGTCGTGCTCATTTTGTAGCTTGACTTTTACATGCTGTCTGGTTTTGCTTTAAGCCCATTTCTGGTTTGTATTGAGATTATACTTGTACATTTGGGTTTGCTTTTTGGAAATTTCACCTGAGTCTGATACTTGTGCTTTGTGATATCCCGGAATTTTGGCAATATCAATTTAATAATCTTTATAAATAATTAAATTGATTTGTTGATTTTATTTTGTAAATTGACAAGTTTATTCATTTTAAAGGTTAATAATATTTAATTGGCAATATTTATTAATATCTTTTCTAACAATTTAAAATTGGTAAGATTTATCTTTCAAAACTTATATAAATGTTTTCTATTTATAATGTATATATATATTGGTATATATATTATAAATAGGGAGTCTTTAATTTAATAAAGGATATGTTTTCAAATTATAATATATATGTATATATATATTGTGATTTGAAGTTATGTATTAAAATTCAATATGATAATTATCAAGCTAATGTTAAAAATATTTTCCATTTAGAATATATATATTTGTATATATTGGAATGGAAAGAATATTGGATTTGAATTTAATAAAGTATTTTCAAACTTTAATAGATATATATATAATTTGTAATTTGGAAATTTGTAATTTGACTTAATACTTTTGAAAATGATATTTGAGATTTAAATAACAAGGATAATTTCTTATTTATTATAAAGATATATTTTAGCTTAATTTTTTTTAATAAGATTTAAAATAAGAAGTTAATTGGTTTTAAGATTCTTTCATTTTTTTAAAATTCAAATATAAGTCAAAATAGGTTTGTAAAAATATATATATAGAGTTAAACTCAATTTCTCAAGCATATATGAATATGTTATATTTATTTGATCAAAGTATAAGTTATTATAAATAATAGTTTTTCACATTTGTATATTTATATAGAAATCTTAAAGCTTATTTATAAAAGGATAAATACATTTTTATACATATAGATATTTTTAAATATACATGTAGGATTTAAATAAATCAAAATAAAAAGGAATTAACACTTGTAAATCAATAAGAAAGCATTTAAAACACTTGTAAACATATGGAAGCTTGGAGTGTTTAGGTGTAAGTTAATTAACTCTTAGGAGGACAAATGTCAACATTCTTCTTAATAATTAAAAATAAATAAATCAAAATTTAAAAGAAGAAATATTTTTACTATCAGCTGAAACTATTCTTTTCTCAACTAAAAACTAAGTTCGAATCTAAAAATCAAATAAAAAGTCTGGAAATCAAAATGCTAAGAGAAAAAGAAAACTTGGAAATCAAAATTCAAAGAAGCAAAATGAAATCTGGCATTCAAATGCAAATCAAAGCAAAAGAGGATGGAGGCAATTCAATAAGCAGTTTCAAATCTTCAATTGCAATCTAAAGACATGCAATCAGAGGAAATAAATCAAACAGCAAGTATTTAAATTCAACAAGCAAATAGAAATGCAAGTTCAAAATCAATATCAGTCTGGAACAAGCCTGGAAACAAAATCTGCTCCTCTGTTTTACAAATTCAGGTGAGTAAACTTAAATTTTAAAAACAGTTTTCACATCTTGATTTCACTCTAATATATGAATGTAAATCATGGTTGCTATCCTGAAATGCTTGGATTTAAATAAATTCATGTATGTGTTTAAGTGATGAATGCCTGTGAAGATATGACCAACTCTCTGTTATGATATATATAAGTTTTGTTTCTTTAAAATAATTAAAAGTTTCATATCTGTTGAATGAAATGATTCTTCGTAGAAAGGTAGTGAATGAAGTTGCATGTGTGATATGAATATAGATGTATGTATATATTGTGTTATGGATTATCTGTATATATATATATAGGACTCTGTTGTTTCACAGGCTCTAGATTTGCTCTTAAAATTTTTATCTCCCCATATAAATAATTTCAAGCTATGATTAATAGATGAAATTTGTTCATAACAATGCTATACAAATTCTAAAATAGTTTCAAATATTTTTATCTAATAATTAACTCCAGAATATGAAATAATAGAAGAAATCAAAAATAAATCAAAAACTAATATTTTTAATTCTGGAATTTGATTTCATAAACAGATTAGTAAAGTGAAATGATGATTTTTGACATAAGTTTTAGGATTTTTAAATGTATGGATGATGTGCAATCCTGAGATGATCAGAATTCGATTTTTCGTCGATTGACGACGAACGAGGAAAGGTTGGCGGCCGTGACCATGGTTGGAGGTAGAGGGTGATCTGGTGGTAATGAGAAAAATGCTCGATGGATTTTTAGATGACTGTGGTGGTCGAGGGACGGCGAACTAGGGTTCCAGAGACAGTTTGGAACGATGATGTTCAGGAGGCTCTCGCGATGGCCATGGTGGATCGGAGTTGATCGCGTGATAAGGGGTAGAAGCGGGATGTCGAGGCGCAGCTATGGACGAAATGGTAAGGATTCTGGTGATCTGGATGATCGGTACGAGGGGATTTTCCATTGATCGATGGTTTCCTGTATTCGAGTGAGTTACTCGAATTTAAACAACGGCGAACTGATGGGTTCTGAGGGGTTGTGATGGTCGAAGAGATGTTCAGTGATGTGTAGATGCTCTTGACGATGATCGGAGAAGCTCTGATCATCGGTGCACGTGAACGTGCACGTTATCGTGCAAGTTGGTTTCGTTCTGGTTTGTGCTGTGGGTAGCGTTGGAGAAGAAGAAGGCTTCTCGGGTTGGGCTCGTGCGAGTGGAAGATTTTCTCGAAGCAGATGAAGTTGGTGGAAGACTCGGGGCAGACTCGTGTGGTTTTGGGGTTTTACTCGGGTTATTTAAGTAACCAGGTTTTGAAATTTTAAAGCAAATTATATCTTGGTTTTAAAATTTAAAGCATGGACAAGTTTTTAAGTATTTAAACAAGTTTAATAAATAATTGTTAATTTGATTAAACATGTTTGAAATGGTTTCCAAAGATTTTAAGTATATTGAAATTAAATGTTTGAATTGCTTTGTTTAAAGTAAATTATATTTCAAAACTGATTTCTAAATTGGTTTTAATAAAGTAAATAATTTGAGTAAGTATTTAAAATAAATACAAGTATTCTTAATTAATTAAGTTGGGATTAATTGAGAATAGTTAATTAATAAAATAAATTAAAGCTTAATTACTTATTTGTAATTAAGAATAATTACTTAATGAAGTAATTAGTGGAAATGAATGTAATTAAGAAATGAATTAATTAAAGATTAAGTAATGATTAATTGAGTAATTAATTAATGTAATTAATTTTAGGTTAATTAATTAGTCTAATTAATTAAAGATAATTACTTATAATTAATTAAGTATAATTACTTGATGAAGTAATTAAGGAATAATTACTGAATGTAATTAAGTAAAAAGGGGAATTATTTAATAAAGTAATTAGAGGATAATTATTTTATTAAATGGAAATGATTAAGAGTTAATCACTTGTTATTAATTTAATAATTTATTAAATTAAATTAATTAAAGGATTAGATTAATCAAAGGTGATTAATAATTGTGGTTTAATTAAGAATAATTACTTAATGTAATTAATAGAATAATTAAAGATGTAATTAGAAATCATTAGTTTATAATTAATTAATGATGTAATTAAGAGTTGATTAATTAAGATTAATTAATCAAATGATAATTAATTAATTATAATTAATTAAGGATTAAAGTAACTGATTATAATTAATTAATTAATGAAGTAATTAAAGGTTAATTACTGTATTGGTTAAGAATAATTAATTTGTGAGATTAATTAAGGATAATTACTTAATTGTAATTAAAGTATAATTAATCAAGGTGATTAATTAAAATGGATAATTAGAGAAGATTAATTAATTTATTTGTAATTAATTAATGATTATATAAGTAAGATTTATAATGAAGTAATTAATTTAATTAATTTTAAATTAATTAAGAGATGAAGTAATTAATTTAATTCACTTTAAATTAATTAAAGATAGAGATAGTTAATTTAATTCATTTTAAATTAATTATGTTGTGATTAAGTAAATCATTGCTTATATAAGAATGAATGACATTGACTGTCATGAATGGATGTAATCTCAGAAATGAGATAAGTGATGTTGTGTGGTATGAATGTTTGATTGCATTATGAGATTAACTATTGTGATGTTGATATGGATTACCTATTTGGTTATGAATCATCTGTTTAATTGATAATGTGATTATCAATTGTGATTTGTGAATTATCTATCTGTATGAATATAGATAAGTTAAATTGTTTAAACCTTTAAACAACTTGGCCTTAAAAGATACGTTTTGGATTTCGATGAGACCGGGATCGGGTTTGCTACATTACAGCGTGATAGGGGGTTCTCGCTTTGCGTTAGGTGGCGAACGGGATACTCTTACCCCTACATGTCCCCGGGGGTAGTATAAGGCCTTTTGGGGTTGGTTGCGACTCGAGAGGGTGGCCGTAAAAGCAAACCCGAGGTATCACTGTGAGCCACAGCGGGGCTGGGATTGTTGAAAAGCCTACCAGTCGTGAACCGTTGCTGAAGGTTGAAAAGCCTAGGACGTTACATGTGGTATCAGAGCATAGGTTGAGCGAATGCCTAAGCTTTTGGTTAAGTGAATATCAGAACACTAGGTTGAGTGAATACCTAGGTTCGGAAGGATTGTTCATTAGAGATAGGATCTGTAGCAACCTATTTGAGTCTGTGTATATATATACGAGAGCGCGTATTTGTTAGTTATATAAAATGGTTTTATATTGTGTTAATTGATCGGTTGAGTGGTATATGGATTCTGGTCAATACGAGTAGCTAACGTTATTGATAGGGATCTCTAAACACTTGGACCAGGCCAACGGACACAATATTGTTTAAAAAAAAAAGTAGATGAAATAATTTTACCCAGATATAATTTCTATATAAAAAAGTATCATTTTAAATGTATATGGTATTTGTGATGATTGGTTGAGATGATAATAATTTATCATCTAGGATTAGGAGTCTGAGTGTTGAGGTTGGAAGTGTATTTGTCGAGACTGTAAACCTAATACCGTCTCGAGTGAACTTTACAGTTGTGTAAGGATTTCATAATCTCTGAAGGAAACCTGTTAAGGTTCGGAGTTTGTCTTTGAAGTTGGATAAATAGAGTTAGATCTATTGGATGAGTAGAAGCGAGTGATAGTATCTTGGTAACCTCAGGAAGTAGTAGCCGTGTGATGAGACGCGGTGACTATGGACGTTTCTGAAGATGTTTCTTCTGGAACAAGTTTGAAGAAGTGAGTCTGTTTCGGTGTTGTGGCTGAGTCCAGTGGGGTGTTTCTATTTGCTTTGAGGTCCGAGTTTCTCGAGGAGTTTCGGATAAGAAGTCTTTGGTTTGTGGCAGCAATGCGACTCGGAGTGTTCTATGTTGGCAGAAAGTTTCTGGCTGAGCAGATTTTCTGAAGGTGAAGTTCAGGAGCAGTAGAGTGAATCCATTTCTTCGATGGATTGGTTAGTCAAATATAAGCTGTTCTGATTAGTGAAGAGAGAACAGTTATCTTTGGAAATTAGGCCGAGCTGATCGCAAAAGTGACTTGCGATTGTTTAAGTATTCTCTTGGGATTATTGGAGATTGAGATTTCGTATCAACTTGATTCGTGGAGTTACCAGAAGTTCAGCTTAGTAGAAGGATGTCTTCTAGAGAAGAATTTGGTGAAGCAGCTCAGGATTCTTTGGAGAAGGATTGATCAGTCCTAATTTTCTGGAGGGGATTCTACTGGGATGTTTTTGACCAAGTGGAATGGTTCACTAAGATTTTATGGTATGGTGAACTTTGGATGATCAAGTTTGTGCTCGAGTTTCTTCGATGGCATTCTCATCTATTCCAGATCAGAGTTGTGCAGCGGAAGCAAGGTAGTAACTATTCTAGAACGGAAGCATTCGGGAGTTGTAATTTTCTTGGAATAGAGAATTTCTATAGGAAATTCAAGTGTATCTCTATGTGTGAAGAAATTTTCAGGATTTGGAGATAAGGTTGTCAAGTGCAACTGTTTTGGCTATTCTAGATAGGAGAAGTAGTTCATAGTTCTCTAATGTTTGTGGAATAGAATTGTGTTCTGGATTTCAGTGATTTTTGGGAAACCATTTTGTTGAGAAGGATCCGGAAATTGGTTTGATGTTGGTCTAGATTGTTCCAGGAAGCATCAGCAAGGGCTAAGCTGATCAGGAAGGATGAAGTTGAAATTGGATATTGTTTAAGTTTTCTTCAATTAAAGGAGATACAAGATTTGGTAAGATTGGAGAGCTAGCTCTAGAAGTATTTTGAGATTTTCTTGTGTTCTCAAAAGGATTAGTTCTTTGATCTACAGGATTGAGTTTCCAGTTCGGATAACTGGAATTCATTGTATTTCACGTATCTTTGAGGGAATACGTGTGTGATTCATCTGGTTGTGGGATCAGCAGTTCAGATGGATATGGAAGTTGAGATGGTTTTGAGTTTAGTCTAATATCTTGTTCAGATTTGTAATCTAGATGGGAAGGAGTTCTAGATTATTGTAGATAGTTAGTTAAGATTCTGTAGAACGAGTATCCCGGTATATATATATACTTGGGAAAAACTCGAGGAAATTCTATCCAGAATTTGTCTGGATAGTTAAATTTGTTTGATTAAATTGTTTGCTATGATTGTTAGAATATGATTGATATGTATGGTTGCTGTTTGAAATTAAAATTAAAATTTTGCTGGGTTATTAAATTATCTTTGCTTTTAAATTTCGGGGACGAAATTATTTTAAGGGGGGAGGAATGTGATATCCCGGAATTTTGGCAATATCAATTTAATAATCTTTATAAATAATTAAATTGATTTGTTGATTTTATTTTGTAAATTGACAAGTTTATTCATTTTAAAGGTTAATAATATTTAATTGTCAATATTTATTAATATCTTTTCTAACAATTTAAAATTGGTAAGATTTATCTTTCAAAACTTATATAAATGTTTTCTATTTATAATGTATATATATATATTGGTATATATATTATAAATAGGGAGTCTTTAATTTAATAAAGGATATGTTTTCAAATTATAATATATATGTATATATATTGTGATTTGAAGTTATGTATTAAAATTCAATATAATAATTATCAAGCTAATGTTAAAAATATTTTCCATTTAGAATATATATATTTGTATATATTGGAATGGAAAGAATATTGGATTTGAATTTAATAAAGTATTTTCAAACTTTAATAGATATATATATAATTTGTAATTTGGAAATTTGTAATTTGACTTAATACTTTTGAAAATGATATTTGAGATTTAAATAACAAGGATAATTTCTTATTTATTATAAAGATATATTTTAGCTTAATTTTTTTTAATAAGATTTAAAATAAGAAGTTAATTGGTTTTAAGATTCTTTCATTTTTTTAAAATTCAAATATAAGTCAAAATAGGTTTGTAAAAATATATATATAGAGTTAAACTCAATTTCTCAAGCATATATGAATATGTTATATTTATTTGATCAAAGTATAAGTTATTATAAATAATAGTTTTTCACATTTGTATATTTATATAGAAATCTTAAAGCTTATTTATAAAAGGATAAATACATTTTTATACATATAGATATTTTTAAATATACATGTAGGATTTAAATAAATCAAAATAAAAAGGAATTAACACTTGTAAATCAATAAGAAAGCATTTAAAACACTTGTAAACATATGGAAGCTTGGAGTGTTTAGGTGTAAGTTAATTAACTCTTAGGAGGACAAATGTCAACATTCTTCTTAATAATTAAAAATAAATAAATCAAAATTTAAAAGAAGAAATATTTTTACTATTAGCTGAAACTATTCTTTTCTCAACTAAAAACTAAGTTCGAATCTAAAAATCAAATAAAAAGTCTGGAAATCAAAATGCTAAGAGAAAAAGAAAACTTGGAAATCAAAATTCAAAGAAGCAAAATGAAATCTGGCATTCAAATGCAAATCAAAGCAAAAGAGGATGGAGGCAATTCAATAAGCAGTTTCTGTAACGACCCCAGATTTTAATTTAATTTAAATTAATAATTTGTTGAATTTTTGAATTAAAAAATTGTATAATTTATTATACAATGAAAAGCGAGTTTCCCCGAACACAAAATAAATTTTGTATAAAACAATTGAGTTTAAAAATATTGTAAATATAGTAAAAGTAAATGAATATATATGTATATATTGAGTTTGAGTTTAAAATCTTAAATAAATGGTTTTAAAAATAATATATAAATATATACTTTGGACACAAGTATAAAAAAAAAACAAATAAAAATAAATAAATAAATTGATTTAAAAATTTAGAAATGATGATAATTTGAATTTATATAATATTTATGAAAATAAAATAATTTGTATTAGAGTTAAATAATAATAGAGTTATAAACAAAAATATAAATATGTAGAAACAAATACAAATACAAGTATACAAAGTAAAGTAAACATATTAAAATAAATTTTAACAAAATATTACCAATAGGAATTTATTCAAGTAACAAAAAGAAATACAAACAAATACACATATAAGCAACAAAAGAAAAATAAAACAAGACAAAGCTGCAGCCACCATTTTTGAAGCAAAAGAAGTAAATATACTAAAGTATAGAAACAAAACCAAAGCAAAACATAAAGTTTATGCTTGTAAACTAATATGCAGGCAATAACCAGTAAGTTTTGTTAAAGATAAAGTATGAACAAAACAAAATTAAAATATAAGTATAAAACAAAGTAAAAGAAGAAACAAAGCAAAAATAAAATAAAATAAAATACATTCACATGTAAACAGCAAACCATACAAAAGAAATAGAATTAAATATAAACAAAGTAAAGTAAATATCTATTGTACAAGCTAATTAAATGCAGCCCCCCTAACATTATTGTATCAGCCGAGACAAGAGATGCAAAAATCAAGTATAGGCAAATTAAATAGGTATAGATTTGTACAATGGCATTTAATGTTTACATCCCTAGCCACATACCTGCCTCATCTCTAATATCATGTCAGCCTATACTTATTGTACAAACAAAACAATATAATACCCAGTACATAACAAAAATACATCACACTGTATAAAGTTGTAATCCTTGTACAACACTGCCTTCTCCATATATTCACCTATTCCATTTCGTTCAGTAAGAATAAAATCTGAAATGATATCATCTAAAAACTTAAAAACAAAGCTTCAATTAAAACATCAAACAAATAAATACAGACCAAGGAAGAAGATTGTAGCCTGCAGTTTTTCAATACAGAGGAGCAACCCTGTTCATTTTCTGGAAATGAATGAAGGTGAGCAAACTTCTAAACAAAATCCCTTTTTCTGTGAGTAAACGTCTACCCTATGTTACAACTGTTCTGTTGCTTGATAGATTATTAGAATGATATATATATATATATAAGTGAATGATCTGTGTATATGAATGTGAATGACTGTACATGTAAAAATTTGTGTTGTTCTTCTCTGTTTTTAAACTTCAAAGAAAAAGAAACCAAGAAATTCAAATCTCCTTATCTGGTTATTGTTAGATGTTGAGATTCAAATAAAATATGTTTGTTAAAGTATGAATTAAAGTTTAAAATATAATCCTAGCAAAATAAGTTTGGAAATATGTAAGGAGCTTGGAAAAAATACAGTAGAATCTTTCAAAGCATGTAAAATAAAATGTTAAATTTTAATGATTCAAGTATATATCCTGAATCGTCTCTGGAAGTTAGGATTTTTAATATAAAAATCATGAGTTCTAGTCAAGTGGATTGAGAGCAGTTTTGGGTTGAACAGAAAATGGTTTTCGACCAATTTCAAGCGGTCGGAGGCACAGGCGAGGTCGGGTTTTTCTGAGATGATGGAGGTTGAAAGGATTCAAATTTGTTTTGGAAATGAATAATTTAAGATTAATTAAGGTTTAATTAAAGTTATAAATTAATTAATCAAGGTGATTTATTTATGGATAAACGTTGAATGAAATTAAAGTGATTAATTAAAGTTTAATCAATTTTGGGTGATTTAATAAAAGAAAATTAATTAAGAATTAATTGATTTATGAAAATTAATTAAGATAATAAATTATAAAATTAAGGATAATTAATTAGTAATAAATTAAGGGTTAATAAATTGACTAAAGATAATTAATGAAATGGTGAATTAAATAATTAAAGGTTAATTATTTAATAATTGAAGATTGATGAATAATAATTAAAGGTTAATTAATTTATTATAAATGGTTAATTAATAAATGATTATAGAATAATTAATCAAAATAATTTGTAATTTATTAATAATTAATTAACCAGGATTTGTAAAAATTCATAAGAAATAAATCTGATTTGAATTAATCAGATAATTAACTGACCTTACCAAGGGATATTTGGATTCTATTGGATGATTTGATTGTTTGATATCCCTGATATATGATGCTTTGTGACACATCCTGATTTATGTTGTGATCTGTAATTTCTTATCTGTGACATTTATATATCTGTGATTTGTGCATGAACGATAAGCGTTATAGTTTATATCGCTTATCAATTATATCCTATATTTTGATCTGTGATGATTCATTGTGTTGCACTATTGTGTTAAAACCCTTGGACTACACCATACACACACAAATATGGATTTCACGTGGAAATCGGTTAAGTCACAAATAATTTAAATTTGATGTTTTTGAAATTGAAATGTTTATTTCAATTGATTTTGAAATTGGAAATTTGGGTTTAAAGTGAAAAGCTTTTGAAATGGAATTTCAAAGATAAAAGTTATTTTGAATAACTTAAACGAGTTTTGAAAATTTAAATAATTTGATTTAAATTTAAATTCAAGTTTGAAATTGAATCCTATGATTTGAAACTAGGGATTAAAGATGATATAAATGTGTGTATGAATTTAAACCATTTTAAAAGTAAAAATTTGGGAATTTAGATTTAACCCAAGGATTTCAACTCGTATAAATGAATCAGATTTTCTGAAATGAAACTGTTTGTTTTCAAATGATAAAAGCTTTCAGATAAGGAATGAAATTCCAGTTTAATTAAAGGATTTTCAAGACTGAATTGAAAAAATGGATTTTCCCAAGTTATGAATGAACTGTTTTAAAAGCTATGAATTGAATCTGTTTATTTTTAATAGATTTAAAGTGATGATTTGTTTAAACCAATTGAAATGGAATTGTTTTGAAAGCTATTAGTTAAATCTTTGATTTAAAGATTTAACGAATTAATTAAACTGAAATGAAAATCGATTTGGAAAATCTGTGAATGAATCTTTGTGAAATTAAGTGAACTTTGTGAAGTAAATCTTTTTGTTTAAAAGATTAAAATGGTAATTTGTTTAACCATTTAAAATGAAAGTTTGGATTTAAGTTGTGACATAATTGAAATCCCAATATCCATATATTTTTAAATATTGCGCTCACTATTTGGGTTAGCCGGGAGAGGACCTTTGTGTCATATAACCCATTCCGAATAGTGATACGTCGTATATGGATAGCATTTGAAGACCGGTGTTGAAGACCGGATATTTTTCGAAAATGAAAGGACAACCTGTCGAATGTCTCTGCACTGAGTTGCTCCGGTATAGAGATTTATATCACTTTTTGTGATGGGAAGTCCGGACGTGATTGGAAATTATCCGGAATTGCAAGGGCTTCGTGAGAAGTGCCTTCGGTTCTGTTCGATCCCGGAACAGACTTGTATGGTTACATGTCTGACATTACACTTTGAGATATAAAGCCGATTTCTTTCAAATACATTTCTGTTGGTGGCGGAGAATTTATTCTCTTAGCTTAACACCCTTCTCTGAGACGTACGAGCTCAGAGGTTATGTAGTTGAAATTTATCAGCGATATATCCCAATTTGGTAATGTGGCATGCTGAGTGTTGCTGTGTGATGATCAGTGTTTGATCATTTGTGATATGATCATTTGTTTGATCATTTATCTTTGTGATCATAGGTTGATCATCTGTTGACCCAAAGCGTGGCTTTTTGAAAAAGCGTAGCTTTGTGGACGAGACTTCGTCAGGGCCTCGCAACCCGGAAATGGTCGAAACAGGAATGTTGCGGCAAGGTTATGAGGGTCGCGCCCTTTAGGGTATGTCATTTCCTTCTGGAAAGGGGTGGTATTATGGTATGGAGCCCTGATACTTACTCATGTGGATACACTTTCTTTATGATGTGTGATGTTGGTTACCGAGGCCTCGGATAAAGGTCCCAAAGGACCGGGTGATGACATATTCGTGAGTTACCTGTTACAGGGGTAACCCGGCCTTGTTTGGCAGAGAGCAGTTTGTCTCTCGGGGCGTCCCGCCAGAGGCGTTCCCATGCGACGGAAGGAAGTTCCTTAGCCTGACCATTTGTTGGAAATCCATTTCTCCAATACGGAACTTGCACAGTATTAGTTGTAGAACCTGCCATTTACGTACGGTGGTCACCACTGTTTAGATGGTAGCTATAGTAGGCATACGATACTGGTCGTATGCTGGCTAAGATTAATATTATACTTTCGAAATGTTTTTCTGCACTATGCACTAATAATAATAATCCAATGATTTTACGTAGTAAGCATCTTTGACTATCATAAGAAGAAATCTCCTCCAATTCTGCGTTTGCATTGTGTGTGTGGCGGGAGGTCTTATGGTAGTTTCATTTTCCAAAAAGCATTGCGGATTTCAATGTTTAAAATCCTTTGTTGTTGTTTAAAGATAAAACTGTTTTTGTTGCTCACACCAGTCCCATGACTGATCCGGAGTTTATTGTTCCTTCCCTAAACTCTGGGTGCTCATAATTTTCCACACGAGCAGTCTAGAGTTGGGTTTCTTTTCAGATATTCAGGTTTAGTAGATTATCTGGAGCTAGTTCATTCATCGGAGTTGCTTATCTTGGAGTTGTGGATTCATTCTTGTCTGAAGATCATTTTGGAGTTATCACTTCTATTGATATTGTTCCGCTGCTGATGTTATCGTTTTCTTTTCCGCTGCTATTTGTTGTATCATATCTCTGATGTATATTGATATTCATTGTATCACTCTGTTGTATCAGATATTGTATATCAATGTATTATTCTTTTCTTCCGTTGTGTTATTTACTTAATTGTGTTATAGCTCCGGCGAATCGGATTTGAACGATCGAATCTGCGGCATTCTAGTACAATGTGAAGTACGGATGTTGATTTTCGAGCGGGCAAAACCCGATACGTTACATTTGGTATCAGAGCTAAGGTTGAACTTTAGCTCAGGAGTATAACACGTTAAGTAGCTCATTGGAGATAGGGTGAAGTATACCCTAGAATGAGTAATTCTTCAGATATCCGTTCGAAAGCCTCAGTAAATTCTCTTACTATCCACTGATAGTGAGTATGAGTGCAAGAAGAGGACGAGATAGGGGACAGGGAAATACGACTATAAATGGTCAATACTCTGTAACAACAAGGAAGTAATCTTTTTTCTATCAATCTCTTTTGTTCAGCGTCTTTTCTCAATTCTTCGATGATTTCTGGTAGATCCAGGAAGAAATTTGATATATTAATATGGGACGTAAACTCCGAATAAGCCAAAATTGTTTGTTTGGATGTATTGGTTGCCTTGTTTGCTTTGATTGCTATGGTTGATAGGTATAATTTAGTTTCTAAACTAAAAGTTTTGAAATCGTATCCATCTATCTATCTATTCCTTGGGTCTGGATATATTCTACGAATGGTTAGTTATCCCTTTAAACTAACCGATGCCCTTGTATATTTCGTAGATCTGGATAACCCGAGTATCTTGTGAAGTTTTAAACAGATTCGTTCTTGTACCTGTTATTGATATTCTGATTTGGTAAGCCAAATGCAGAATAGATATTCAATTTGAATTGATGAAACATTTTTATCATCTATCTTTTTGTCTCCTTGGTAATTTCGAGGACGAAATTCTTTTAAGGGGGGAAGTTTGTAACGACCCCAGATTTTAATTTAATTTAAATTAATAATTTGTTGAATTTTTGAATTAAAAAATTGTATAATTTATTATACAATGAAAAGCGAGTTTCCCCGAACACAAAATAAATTTTGTATAAAACAATTAAGTTTAAAAATATTGTAAATATAGTAAAAGTAAATGAATATATATGTATATATTGAGTTTGAGTTTAAAATCTTAAATAAATGGTTTTAAAAATAATATATAAATATATACTTTGGACACAAGTATAAAAAAAAAACAAATAAAAATAAATAAATAAATTGATTTAAAAATTTAGAAATGATGATAATTTGAATTTATATAATATTTATGAAAATAAAATAATTTGTATGAGAGTTAAATAATAATAGAGTTATAAACAAAAATATAAATATGTAGAAACAAATACAAATACAAGTATACAAAGTAAAGTAAACATATTAAAATAAATTTTAACAAAATATTACCAATAGGAATTTATTCAAGTAACAAAAAGAAATACAAACAAATACACATATAAGCAACAAAAGAAAAATAAAACAAGACAAAGCTGCAGCCACCATTTTTGAAGCAAAAGAAGTAAATATACTAAAGTATAGAAACAAAACCAAAGCAAAACATAAAGTTTATGCTTGTAAACTAATATGCAGGCAATAACCAGTAAGTTTTGTTAAAGATAAAGTATGAACAAAACAAAATTAAAATATAAGTATAAAACAAAGTAAAAGAAGAAACAAAGCAAAAATAAAATAAAATAAAATACATTCACATGTAAACAGCAAACCATACAAAAGAAATAGAATTAAATATAAACAAAGTAAAGTAAATATCTATTGTACAAGCTAATTAAATGCAGCCCCCCTAACATTATTGTATCAGCCGAGACAAGAGATGCAAAAATCAAGTATAGGCAAATTAAATAGGTATAGATTTGTACAATGGCATTTAATGTTTACATCCCTAGCCACATACCTGCCTCATCTCTAATATCATGTCAGCCTATACTTGTTGTACAAACAAAACAATATAATACCCAGTACATAACAAAAATACATCACACTGTATAAAGTTGTAATCCTTGTACAACACTGCCTTCTCCATATATTCACCTATTCCATTTCGTTCAGTAAGAATAAAATCTGAAATGATATCATCTAAAAACTTAAAAACAAAGCTTCAATTAAAACATCAAACAAATAAATACAGACCAAGGAAGAAGATTGTAGCCTGCAGTTTTTCAATACAGAGGAGCAACCCTGTTCATTTTCTGGAAATGAATGAAGGTGAGCAAACTTCTAAACAAAATCCCTTTTTCTGTGAGTAAACATCTACCCTATGTTACAACTGTTCTGTTGCTTGATAGATTATTAGAATGATATATATATATATATATAAGTGAATGATCTGTGTATATGAATGTGAATAACTGTACACGTAAAAATTTGTGTTGTTCTTCTCTGTTTTTAAACTTCAAAGAAAAAGAAACCAAGAAATTCAAATCTCCTTATCTGGTTATTGTTAGATGTTGAGATTCAAATAAAATATGTTTGTTAAAGTATGAATTAAAGTTTAAAATATAATCCTAGCAAAATAAGTTTGGAAATATGTAAGGAGCTTGGAAAAAATACAGTAGAATCTTTCAAAGCATGTAAAATAAAATGTTAAATTTTAATGATTCAAGTATATATCCTGAATCGTCTCTGGAAGTTAGGATTTTTAATATAAAAATCATGAGTTCTAGTCAAGTGGATTGAGAGCAGTTTTGGGTTGAACAGAAAATGGTTTTCGACCAATTTCAAGCGGTCGGAGGCACAGGCGAGGTCGGGTTTTTCTGAGATGATGGAGGTTGAAAGGATTCAAATTTGTTTTGGAAATGAATAATTTAAGATTAATTAAGGTTTAATTAAAGTTATAAATTAATTAATCAAGGTGATTTATTTATGGATAAACGTTGAATGAAATTAAAGTGATTAATTAAAGTTTAATCAATTTTGGGTGATTTAATAAAAGAAAATTAATTAAGAATTAATTGATTTATGAAAATTAATTAAGATAATAAATTATAAAATTAAGGATAATTAATTAGTAATAAATTAAGGGTTAATAAATTGACTAAAGATAATTAATGAAATGGTGAATTAAATAATTAAAGGTTAATTATTTAATAATTGAAGATTGATGAATAATAATTAAAGGTTAATTAATTTATTATAAATGGTTAATTAATAAATGATTATAGAATAATTAATCAAAATAATTTGTAATTTATTAATAATTAATTAACCAGGATTTGTAAAAATTCATAAGAAATAAATCTAATTTGAATTAATCAGATAATTAACTGACCTTACCAAGGGATATTTGGATTCTATTGGATGATTTGATTGTTTGATATCCCTGATATATGATGCTTTGTGACACATCCTGATTTATGTTGTGATCTGTAATTTCTTATCTGTGACATTTATATATCTGTGATTTGTGCATGAACGATAAGCGTTATAGTTTATATCGCTTATCAATTATATCCTATATTTTGATCTGTGATGATTCATTGTGTTGCACTATTGTGTTAAAACCCTTGGACTACACCATACACACACAAATATGGATTTCACATGGAAATCGGTTAAGTCACAAATAATTTAAATTTGATGTTTTTGAAATTGAAATGTTTATTTCAATTGATTTTGAAATTGGAAATTTGGGTTTAAAGTGAAAAGCTTTTGAAATGGAATTTCAAAGATAAAAGTTATTTTGAATAACTTAAACGAGTTTTGAAAATTTAAATAATTTGATTTAAATTTAAATTCAAGTTTGAAATTGAATCCTATGATTTGAAACTAGGGATTAAAGATGATATAAATGTGTGTATGAATTTAAACCATTTTAAAAGTAAAAATTTGGGAATTTAGATTTAACCCAAGGATTTCAACTCGTATAAATGAATCAGATTTTCTGAAATGAAACTGTTTGTTTTCAAATGATAAAAGCTTTCAGATAAGGAATGAAATTCCAGTTTAATTAAAGGATTTTCAAGACTGAATTGAAAAAATGGATTTTCCCAAGTTATGAATGAACTGTTTTAAAAGCTATGAATTGAATCTGTTTATTTTTAATAGATTTAAAGTGATGATTTGTTTAAACCGATTGAAATGGAATTGTTTTGAAAGCTATTAGTTAAATCTTTGATTTAAAGATTTAACGAATTAATTAAACTGAAATGAAAATCGATTTGGAAAATCTGTGAATGAATCTTTGTGAAATTAAGTGAACTTTGTGAAGTAAATCTTTTTGTTTAAAAGATTAAAATGGTAATTTGTTTAACCATTTAAAATGAAAGTTTGGATTTAAGTTGTGACATAATTGAAATCCCAATATCCATATATTTTTAAATATTGCGCTCACTATTTGGGTTAGCCGGGAGAGGACCTTTGTGTCATATAACCCATTCCGAATAGTGATACGTCGTATATGGATAGCATTTGAAGACCGGTGTTGAAGACCGGATATTTTTCGAAAATGAAAGGACAACCTGTCGAATGTCTCTGCACTGAGTTGCTCCGGTATAGAGATTTATATCACTTTTTGTGATGGAAAGTCCGGACGTGATTGGAAATTATCCGGAATTGCAAGGGCTTCGTGAGAAGTGCCTTCGGTTCTGTTCGATCCCGGAACAGACTTGTATGGTTACATGTCTGACATTACACTTTGAGATATAAAGCCGATTTCTTTCAAATACATTTCTGTTGGTGGCGGAGAATTTATTCTCTTAGCTTAACACCCTTCTCTGAGACGTACGAGCTCAGAGGTTATGTAGTTGAAATTTATCAGCGATATATCCCAATTTGGTAATGTGGCATGCTGAGTGTTGCTGTGTGATGATCAGTGTTTGATCATTTGTGATATGATCATTTGTTTGATCATTTATCTTTGTGATCATAGGTTGATCATCTGTTGACCCAAAGCGTGGCTTTTTGAAAAAGCGTAGCTTTGTGGACGAGACTTCGTCAGGGCCTCGCAACCCGGAAATGGTCGAAACAGGAATGTTGCGGCAAGGTTATGAGGGTCGCGCCCTTTAGGGTATGTCATTTCCTTCTGGAAAGGGGTGGTATTATGGTATGGAGCCCTGATACTTACTCATGTGGATACACTTTCTTTATGATGTGTGATGTTGGTTACCGAGGCCTCGGATAAAGGTCCCAAAGGACCGGGTGATGACATATTCGTGAGTTACCTGTTACAGGGGTAACCCGGCCTTGTTTGGCAGAGAGCAGTTTGTCTCTCGGGGCGTCCCGCCAGAGGCGTTCCCATGCGACGGAAGGAAGTTCCTTAGCCTGACCATTTGTTGGAAATCCATTTCTCCAATACGGAACTTGCACAGTATTAGTTGTAGAACCTGCCATTTACGTACGGTGGTCACCACTGTTTAGATGGTAGCTATAGTAGGCATACGATACTGGTCGTATGCTGGCTAAGATTAATATTATACTTTCGAAATGTTTTTCTGCACTATGCACTAATAATAATAATCCAATGATTTTACGTAGTAAGCATCTTTGACTATCATAAGAAGAAATCTCCTCCAATTCTGCGTTTGCATTGTGTGTGTGGCGGGAGGTCTTATGGTAGTTTCATTTTCCAAAAAGCATTGCGGATTTCAATGTTTAAAATCCTTTGTTGTTGTTTAAAGATAAAACTGTTTTTGTTGCTCACACCAGTCCCATGACTGATCCGGAGTTTATTGTTCCTTCCCTAAACTCTGGGTGCTCATAATTTTCCACACGAGCAGTCTAGAGTTGGGTTTCTTTTCAGATATTCAGGTTTAGTAGATTATCTGGAGCTAGTTCATTCATCGGAGTTGCTTATCTTGGAGTTGTGGATTCATTCTTGTCTGAAGATCATTTTGGAGTTATCACTTCTATTGATATTGTTCCGCTGCTGATGTTATCGTTTTCTTTTCCGCTGCTATTTGTTGTATCATATCTCTGATGTATATTGATATTCATTGTATCACTCTGTTGTATCAGATATTGTATATCAATGTATTATTCTTTTCTTCCGTTGTGTTATTTACTTAATTGTGTTATAGCTCCGGCGAATCAGATTTGAACGATCGAATCTGCGGCATTCTAGTACAATGTGAAGTACGGATGTTGATTTTCGAGCGGGCAAAACCCGATACGTTACAGTTTCAAATCTTCAATTGCAATCTAAAGACATGCAATCAGAGGAAATAAATCAAACAGCAAGTATTTAAATTCAACAAGCAAATAGAAATGCAAGTTCAAAATCAATATCAGTCTGGAACAAGCCTGGAAACAAAATCTGCTCCTCTGTTTTACAAATTTAGGTGAGTAAACTTAAATTTTAAAAACAGTTTTCACATCTTGATTTCACTTTAATATATGAATGTAAATCATGGTTGCTATCCTGAAATGCTTGGATTTAAATAAATTCATGTATGTGTTTAAGTGATGAATGCCTGTGAAGATATGACCAACTCTCTGTTATGATATATATAAGTTTTGTTTCTTTAAAATAATTAAAAGTTTCATATCTGTTGAATGAAATGATTCTTCGTAGAAAGGTAGTGAATGAAGTTGCATGTGTGATATGAATATAGATGTATGTATATATTGTGTTATGGATTATCTGTATATATATATATAGGACTCTGTTGTTTCACAGGCTCTAGATTTGCTCTTAAAATTTTTATCTCCCCATATAAATAATTTCAAGCTATGATTAATAGATGAAATTTGTTCATAACAATGCTATACAAATTCTAAAATAGTTTCAAATATTTTTATCTAATAATTAACTCCAGAATATGAAATAACAGAAGAAATAAAAAATAAATCAAAAACTAATATTTTTAATTCTGGAATTTGATTTCATAAACAGATTAGTAAAGTGAAATGATGATTTTTGACATAAGTTTTAGGATTTTTAAATGTATGGATGATGTGCAATCCTGAGATGATCAGAATTCGATTTTTCGTCGATTGACGACGAACGAGGAAAGGTTGGCGGCCGTGACCATGGTTGGAGGTAGAGGGTGATCTGGTGGTAATGAGAAAAATGCTCGATGGATTTTTAGATGATTGTGGTGGTCGAGGGACGGCGAACTAGGTTTCCAGAGACAATTTGGAACGATGATGTTCAGGAGGCTCTCGTGATGGCCATGGTGGATCGGAGTTGATCGCGTGATAAGGGGTAGAAGCGGGATGTCGAGGCGCAGCTATGGACGAAATGGTAAGGATTCTGGTGATCTGGATGATCGGTACGAGGGGAGTTTCCATTGATCGATGGTTTCCTGTATTCGAGTGAGTTACTCGAATTTAAACAACGGCGAACTGATGGGTTCTGAGGGGTTGTGATGGTCGGAGAGATGTTCAGTGATGTGTAGATGCTCTTGACGATGATCGGAGAAGCTCTGATCATCGGTGCACGTGAACGTGCACGTTATCGTGCAAGTTGGTTTCGTTCTGGTTTGTGCTGTGGGTAGCGTTGGAGAAGAAGAAGGCTTCTCGGGTTGGGCTCGTGTGAGTGGAAGATTTTCTCGAAGCAGATGAAGTTGGTGGAAGACTCGGGGCAGACTCGTGTGGTTTTGGGGTTTTACTCGGGTTATTTAAGTAACCAGGTTTTGAAATTTTAAAGCAAATTATATCTTGGTTTTAAAATTTAAAGCATGGACAAGTTTTTAAGTATTTAAACAAGTTTAATAAATAATTGTTAATTTGATTAAACATGTTTGAAATGGTTTCCAAAGATTTTAAGTATATTGAAATTAAATGTTTGAATTGCTTTGTTTAAAGTAAATTATATTTCAAAACTGATTTCTAAATTGGTTTTAATAAAGTAAATAATTTGAGTAAGTATTTAAAATAAATACAAGTATTCTTAATTAATTAAGTTGGGATTAATTGAGAATAGTTAATTAATAAAATAAATTAAAGCTTAATTACTTATTTGTAATTAAGAATAATTACTTAATGAAGTAATTAGTGGAAATGAATGTAATTAAGAAATGAATTAATTAAAGATTAAGTAATGATTAATTGAGTAATTAATTAATGTAATTAATTTTAGGTTAATTAATTAGTCTAATTAATTAAA
This sequence comes from Allium fistulosum, assembly GCA_030737815.1. Lineage (NCBI taxonomy): Eukaryota > Viridiplantae > Streptophyta > Magnoliopsida > Asparagales > Amaryllidaceae > Allium > Allium fistulosum. Next base: position 97,299,090 of record CM060905.1, read on the forward strand.
GATAATTACTTATAATTAATTAAGTATAATTACTTGATGAAGTAATTAAGGAATAATTACTGAATGTAATTAAGTAAAAAGGGGAATTATTTAATAAAGTAATTAGAGGATAATTATTTTATTAAATGGAAATGATTAAGAGTTAATCACTTGTTATTAATTTAATAATTTATTAAATTAAATTAATTAAAGGATTAGATTAATCAAAGGTGATTAATAATTGTGGTTTAATTAAGAATAATTACTTAATGTAATTAATAGAATAATTAAAGATGTAATTAGAAATCATTAGTTTATAATTAATTAATGATGTAATTAAGAGTTGATTAATTAAGATTAATTAATCAAATGATAATTAATTAATTATAATTAATTAAGGATTAAAGTAACTGATTATAATTAATTAATGAAGTAATTAAAGGTTAATTACTGTATTGGTTAAGAATAATTAATTTGTGAGATTAATTAAGGATAATTACTTAATTGTAATTAAAGTATAATTAATCAAGGTGATTAATTAAAATGGATAATTAGAGAAGATTAATTAATTTATTTGTAATTAATTAATGATTATATAAGTAAGATTTATAATGAAGTAATTAATTTAATTAATTTTAAATTAATTAAGAGATGAAGTAATTAATTTAATTCACTTTAAATTAATTAAAGATAGAGATAGTTAATTTAATTCATTTTAAATTAATTATGTTGTGATTAAGTAAATCATTGCTTATATAAGAATGAATGACATTGACTGTCATGAATGGATGTAATCTCAGAAATGAGATAAGTGATGTTGTGTGGTATGAATGTTTGATTGCATTATGAGATTAACTATTGTGATGTTGATATGGATTACCTATTTGGTTATGAATCATCTGTTTAATTGATAATGTGATTATCAATTGTGATTTGTGAATTATCTATCTGTATGAATATAGATAAGTTAAATTGTTTAAACCTTTAAACAACTTGGCCTTAAAAGATACGTTTTGGATTTCGATGAGACCGGGATCGGGTTTCCGTATACCGGTATTCCAGGTCTGGAGACCCGAATACCACATCGATCCAAATTTACGATAGGTCGTGAATCTCAAGTGAAGATGAAGATTAAGAGTGCAAGGGTTATTGTCGTTAACTCTGAGGGTGATTCCAAAACGAGTGTAACGAGATAATGCCTTCGGTTTCGTTCGAACCCGGAACGAACTTGTATGGATTGAATGCTTTCAGCACATCGTCAGGCGGACGATGAGCATTCTAAGTGATATGTTCTGATTAAAGGTAATCGTAACCTCAAGCCTCATCAACCGGGAATGGCTAAAACAGGGGAGGTGCAGCAAGGTTTCGTGGGTAGCACCCACTGAGAGCAAGATAGATCCCTGTCTAGAGGTCCCTTTTCTTTTATTCGGCTTAGTGTGTGGTTGGTCGCGCCAACTACGAGATTATCTTGTTCGGGATTATCCAGTAAGGGATGGTTCCGGCTTTGTGTTGCAGGGGAGCGGGCGTACTCCTCGGTACGGTGATCTAGGCCACGTACTGTGACGGGCGGTACCCCAGTAGCCCTGCCATTGTATGGAATCCAAACTCCAATAAGTGCCGTACGTATTAGTTGTGCCCAACTATGTTGGAATGTGAGATGTAAGCATTTCAGCTATTTCTGTATTTTACTTGAAAACCCTAGACCCTATTATAATACAATCGGATTTCCTATCAAATGTTTTAGTTAGCGTAAGGTAAAAACTTACCCATGTTTATTTGTGGGGAGTCTTACGTGATACTTTTGTTTTCAAAGGTTTTCAAAGTTAAGCAATCTAACCGTTTACTCACACCAGACCCATGTCTGACCCAAGTGTTTATTTTCTGTTTTATTAAACTCTTGGGTACTCAATATTGTATTGAGTAGTCGAGGGATTCAGGTTAGCTTTGACGAATTCTGAAGGAGATTTGGAGCAGGTGGCTTCAGCGTGTAGATATATTATGGTGTTTCCGCTGTGTTTGTATTGAGTCTGTATCTCTGTGATGTTTGAGATGTATGATAGACAGGTGTTTATAACTGTCTAATATGAGATGTATAAGTTGTATAACTCTGATGTATATGATACTATGTAATATTTTATGTGATATATTATATTTCATTCGTTCCGTTGTGAGTATCTGATGTTGTTGTTCTTTCTTCTTTCCTTTCTTTTCTTCTTCTATCCCTTTCTTTCTTCATAACGATGCGTCTTTCTGGGCAGAGAAGGGCGGGTCGTTACATGCTTCATCAACTTGGTTGTTACAGTTTGGTTTGTACTGTTGTATCACTGATTTTGAAACTGGATAGTTGCTGGTTTGCTTAATTGGAATTCAGCAGCTAGTTTTTATGTATTCATTGTGTGGCTTGACTTGAGTCACTAATTGTTGGTCGAGACTTGTTTTAGTTGTCTTGACCGTTTTCCTATACTTGCACATTTTTAAGTGTACCCGTGTTGAATCTGGTTTCACAACTCGGGTTTGACCTCGTGCTCGGTTGTGAGTTTTGATTGTGCATTCGTGTGCATTTCATTCATTTGATGATTGCTGGGTAGATGCTTTGCAGTTCCATCTGGTTCATTTTGAGTTGAGTTGGTGTCAATTGCTTTTGATTCATTGAGCTTTTGTGTATTTCATCACTGTTGTGGCGAGGCAGTGCACGCGTGCGTGTACTGCAGCCAAACAGAAGTGACGTTTTAATTGATAATTCAATTGTTTGAATTGTTTTGTGTTCAATTCAATATTTGAAACTGTATTTTGATTTGGTTTGACTGGATCACTTTGTTGTTGTCTAATTATCTATTTGATATTTAGATTATGAGTTTCTAATTATTTATTGAATAATTGGATTTTGTTGTTAATTGCTGTTTAGGCAATTATGTGGTTTTCATATTATCTTCATTGATAATCTTTTTATTTATCCTTGTTGATGATTTGAATTTGCTGATTTGTTATTCAACACTGTTTAGTGTTATATCTACCGTTATCCGATTTACTTGTTAAAGGATTGGATAGACGAGATTTCTGTGACTATCGTCTATTTGGTTATTTATTGTTATTGCTTCTATGCATTAATAACTGAGTTTGAATTAGACTGACCCGTGTGTTATTTTCTTTTGAATTTAATACTCGGGTCAGACCGAGTTATTTTAGGTTGTTGATATCTTGCTTTGGGTTGCTGCTTGAGCTATGAAGTCTGTTCATATCTTTTGAAGTTGTCGTTGTCATAGTATAGGATGATATGTATTCATGTATATTATTTACAATAATGTACTTGTATATGTAACTTCCAGTGTCGACAGTCGTAGTTGTATCATATGTATTGTATCACATGTATTGTAACTGACTTCAGTTATATATATATGAGATTTTATATTATCTGTGTTCCGCATTTAGCTTATCTGTGTTATTATTATATATGTTGTCCTAAACTATTATGAACCATTGTAGTTCGTTTTATACTGGAATTGGGTATGTCGATGGGAGTAATAAACAGAGATTAAAGAAAAAAAAATATACCACTCCTGTCGAGGTAACCAATACTAGTGTAAGGCCTAACTACGGATGGCCGCTCCTATCCAGCCTTATTCTTCGTAATAACAGACAATATTTCTTTTAATACTCTTTGTTATTGTGAGCATAGAGGTGGGGCATCACACTGGTATTACCTATACTTGTACATATTGGAAAATATGGATATGCCTTGATCTGAAAACTAAATATACGTGATTGTCATGTTGATTTGTAAATGCATGTACGTGTTTAGGTATGAATAGTCCCATCTGTAAAAAAAACCATGTTCTTCTTTAAACTTACCCCGTTCTTTGATTATGATGTAAACAATTGAGTTTTTCTCTTCCAAAGCAGTGTTCTTTTTTAAGAACACGTGAGTAAAGTTAAACTTTTACTTACTGAAAATTTATGTAGGAATTTATATGTTCACAAATTTGGATAAATCATTTTATGTTGCCAGTATTTATATGCTAAGAAGTTTATATATAGTATATATGTATGTTAATCATGTAAACTCATAGAAACTTGTATGCTACCTCTGTTTTATTTTAGAAAGGTAAGGCCTTACCACTTTAAAAAATCATTACCTCACAATCCAGATGATTGTAGACCATGATTCCAAGAGTAAAGATAGTTGTTTTTGAGTCTAGTTTATTTTAAAATTTATTTCGTTCGATATCGTGTAGCATAGGGGAAGAGAAATATTAATTACAGTAGACAACTTTAAAAGTGGATGAAATTCGAATATCAAAATTTAAGTTTTCGATTATATGAATGTGTTTGTCTTCGAAAATCATGAATTTTGGATGTCGTTTGGGAATTTTTAGTCGACTGTGGAATGAGGTAGAGGAAGATGACCAGATTTTGGTTTTTGGTCGATTTCAGGCGACCGAGGTGATTTTGGGGTTCGTCGTTGGTTGTGGAGGAAGCGTGAGTGATGGGAGAACTAGGAAAAATGCTACGACATTTTTTTATGATGTGTGGCATCGAGTGGGAGGTGATTTAGGTTTTAGGGTTGTTCTTAGAGGGGTTCAGTTGTGGTTGAACCGAGGCGACATGGGGCGGCCGGAGAGGTGCACGCCTGGGGGAAAAGGTGAAGATGGACATGGCGAGTCATTTGGTGGTGATCAGTGGCGTATGGTGGCGGTGAGAGGTGTTTGGACGGTGACATGTGTGTTCCAGTCTTTGATCAGAGGTTCGATTTTGCGAGCCTGTTGCTTTTTCGTGCCTTCCTTCGTACGTTTGAGATGGGGTAGTCGAGGGCTATATGGGAAGATGACGGCGATGGGTTGAGGGTGGTGGGCGTAGTGTGCATGTGCATGGCCAGTATGTGCACGCTTAGGAAGGAACAGGAAAGAGAAAAGACTAGCAGGTGGGGAGAAGAAGAAAAGAGGGAAGAAGGGTTGGTTTTGTGTCTTCGGGCCGAACACGTTGCTCTGGGCCAAATTAAAAAAAAAAAAAACAAAAGAAAAAAATGTACATGTATTATTTTACCTAATAACCTTTAAATTTAAAACATGTTTTCTTCTTCCATTCAGAACCATTTGACATGATAAATTTTGGAATATGACCCTATCACCTAGTGTATAGACTAATAAAATTTTGTTAATTTCCTTTAATATAATTTTTTTATTATTTTATAAATAATTAAAGTGAGTTAATAAATAGAGTCTTATTTGATAAATCTTATGATTTTTTTAAAATTAATTGTTAAATAGAATGGTTAAATTTTTAATTAACTAATAATAGATTATTTTATAATTTCTTCAATCTATAAATAAAATTGGATTAATAATATAAATGGATTCAGTCAATTTAAAAATAAATTAGTTTCTGATTTGTGAATTGTTTGATATTGGTTACCAATCGCTAATTTAGTCAATGATTTATGCTTTGGTTATTGCTCTTGAATATTTATTTCATTTGTCTTTGTCTGTGTCATTATTAGCCATACCAGTTTAAAATTAGAATAAAACGTTGACACATTTTATTTGAAAATAACATACGTAATGAATTTCCATATGTAAGTGTTGACACCCTGAATATGAATTGTTTATTTAAAATGACTAGGACATTTAAAATTTATCGTTTTCAGTTCGAAGAGACCGGGATCGGATATCTGCATTATCCGAAACCACTTCGATTAGATAACCATTACGAACTTTTACGGTTTGATTATAGAGTCCAATATGCTAGAATTTAATTAATTTAAAAAATTCGTTTATTTTAATATGTTTTTTTTACTTAGACATTATTATAATACTACCGGATTTTCTATAAAATTGTTTTGATTTTTATAAGATAAAAACTCGTCGTGTTTGTACGATTTACCTTGGATTTTCAAAAGATTTTATAACTTAAGTATTTCAAATTTAGTGTGTTTACTCACGCTAGTTTCCAGCCTGACTCGGGTGTTACTTTATTGTAATGCTCGTATCAGGCCGAGTATTACAAAAATTTCAGGTTAGGATGCTTTGGAGCTCAGGAGACGAGCTGGATGGCAGAGACGTATTACACGTATTTGATTATATTCCGCTGTGTATTATAGGCTATATATTCAGCATTTAGGGACAAGTTATTATAACTGTCCAGATTTATTTATTGATGACTGTACTCTTGTAACGACCCGCTATTTTGGACCATTCAAATCGACAATAAATCCACACATGTCTGACTTGAATAATTCAAAATATCAGATTGTTAATTTAAATTTGGCAAAACTCAGCATATGCAGTAAATAAATCAATCATAGAATCACAGACACAGAGTAATACAATAATACGCAGCGGAATAGATAAAATAGTAGTTCATGAAGCTACTATATAAACATCAGAGTTAGAAATAAAATACAACAGAATATCTCAAATACAATGAAGTCTCCAATCCAAACAGATGACTTCTGTGAACGAATCAACTGGAAAGCTGGAAGCTGAATCAAAAGTTGGATCTCCAAACGAAGCTCCAAACTCCAAAGGTGAGTCTCGAATGCTGTATCACTCAGTCTGACCCGAGCGTAAAGCAAAACACAAAACACTCGAGTCAGGATTAACATTCTTATATAAATAAATCCAACTCAAGTGAAATATCAACTGAAATACGAGTAACTTAAAGGATGTTTGGGATAACCATCCACTAAGGATCTTCAGGACTATCTACAAGGTGGAAATATACATTTTAACACCGTGGTCATTTCAATTAAATTTACTTCAAAACCCAAATATCATTTTATTTCAAATATAACTATTTTCCAAGATAGTATATATATAATTAATTTATAAGTAAAGTGTTTAACGTCTCACAAATCGATTCAAATCAACTTCAAATTCCAAACTCAAATTTTATTCAAAGTTCAATTCATCAATTTAATTCATTTCTAAACAGATCATTTAAATTTTCAATATATTTCAAAGCTTTAATATTCAACATTTCAAAGTTAAATTTAACGGTTTCATATAGCTCTTGATTTAACTTCATTATTATTTAATCAGGGAATATTCACTTAATAAATTCAATACCATTTAACTAGCCTTAAATTACATTTTTACTAAATATTTCCTTAAACTTTATTTAAACAAGAAATATTCATTAGATTACTTATGAATCAAACTCAAGTTATAAATCATATCTTACATCTTAATTTCAATAAGTTTCAAATCGGTTTAATTAAATCAAATTCTTTATTGAATACAATTTCAACTAAATTCAAATTATCTTCCTAACCTTAACTTATTCAAATTATTACCAAAATCTATTTTGAAATATATTTTAAATACTCAACATATTATATGTATTTAAATCAATCATTCCCATTTATATATAATAATTTAAGGCTCAACAATTATTTAAAACCATATTTTTCTTTCCAAAACCATAGAATTCATTTTTAAAATATTTATATATATGGACCAACGGTGTCTGTATATATATTTATCATATGGTTAAGTGATACAGATATTTATCATTTCAATCCGAAATTTAAATATATACGGGTAGATATCATTTCGACCCATAATCCCAATTTCAATTCAAATGAAAATCGCTTGGGTTTATCATTTCAACCCATAACGAAATTCTCCTATTCTAAAGTCCGTTCGGGTATGTATCATTTCAACCCATAGTGAATTCTATACTAACAGGGAACTTGCAGAGTGATAACATATACTAAAAATATAACAACAGGCATATATCATCAGTATAAATAACAGATACGGGTGTCAGATGTCACAGGTGAACAGATACAAATAATAGTAATAACAGGCATATAATACTAGATAATGGTGTCAGATGTCACAGGTGAACATATACAAATAATAGAAATAACAGGCATATAATACTAGATACCGGTGTCAGATTTCATAGGTGAACAATTACAAATAATAGTAATAACAGGCATATAATACTAGATACTGGTGTCAGATGTCACAGGTGAACAGTTATAGATAATAGCATATATAACAACTTAAATAACTACAGCAGCATATTTCAATTGCTATTTCAATTGAAATCAAATTTAAATAATAAAAGAACGTTAATCGTGAGTGATTGCTCACCTTTCGAGGCTAGATAGATTTAACGAAGAAATGAGCTACGAATCCAAGCACGAATTGCAACGCAAAGCACAATGGACACAGATTCGTCGGACAAGCTGATAGATAAGAAATCGATGAGAATGGATCAAATCAATTTTGCTTGATAGAAACGAAATATGGTTTATATACATATATATATTTCAAAAATCAGTTTTAAACATATATATATATATATATACACACATATGTGGAAACCAAACTCAAATCTACTTATCTACAAAAACCAATATATAAACATAGGTATAAATAACAAATATACAATCTTCCAAAATTTATATAATTTATGCAGACCGGTATATCTATATACCTACTTGATATGTAAACACACACATATATATATTTATATATATATGAAGACCCCATATGAAATATACACTGAATATATGCATGCGACTATACCACAAATAAAATATATGCAGCCATATACATAAGGCAACCAAATCCTATTCAAACAAAATATAAGGCATCTATGCAAACCACTTATAACATAGAGTATTTATATATATTATTATAAAATAACTATAGCCTAGTTATACATTTAAACCATTAACCAAACTGTTAGATACACATATATTTAGGATATTACAAACTGTTGTATATGCATAGAATATGTTGTAACCAAATCAAAATAAAACACTTGAACCTATATATACCTTTAAATTATAAGATTATATAACTGCCGAAACACATATGTTTTAAAATATAAACTGTAACTTATAAAGATTAATATATACCACAAATCATATACAAAGAAATAACACTTACTTTACTATAAAATACACATACAAATGCAAAGCTCCAACTTTATCAAAATAAGATATATACTAGTACTTTATATGTAAGCTTTATAAACAATAGATAGATCAAAAAGTTTATACCAATTTAAAAAAAATCATTGTTTAATAAGAGCAGATACTACACTTCATATTATAGCCAATATATAGACTAGACTCATATTCTTATATTCACAGATAACGAGTTTATATTACATAATTAAACCATCATAACCTCTTTGCATAAACAAAGTGTGCATATTGCATAAAGCACGAACACAGCTGGCCAAGCTTATAAGACATGCGTTGTAAAGGTATGTACTATATTTTAGTGTTAACTATTTCTATACTAGACCATAGCCTACCTGAATATATATATAAAAATTTATAAGGTAAAGTATCCACAATTTCTTCTTTCTTTAAAACAGTATGTTTATGTATTACTATATGTTTGAACACAACAGTTATAACTAAGCACTCATATATATAACTTAAAAATGTAAACTTAATACAAAACTTACTTGGATATGATTATATATATAAACCACTAACAGATTCCAACTTAAGCAACATACCTGTAAGCATAGATATGTACGAATATTTTGGCTATGAAGCAGCCAAGATGACTCGGCAAGAAGGGGAGGTGGCGGAAGATCGGGGAGGAGATGTGGCCGTTGGTTGCTCGGGGTGAAGGACACGGCAGTGGGTTCGAGGACATGGCCGGGCTTTGATCTAAGGCGAAGGGAATGGGAACGGTGTGCTATGAGTTTGAGGAGGCAAGGACGTGAGAAAACGGCGGGGCTGCTGTGAGGTGATGGTCACTGTCAGGGCGGAGGAGACGCGGTTGGAGGCTTAGGCGCGGGTGGAGGCGGCTATGGCGAAGGGGTTTTTGGCGAAGGCACAAGGTGGCGGGTATAGACGTGTTTGATGCCGCATGAAGTGGGAGAAGTGTGAAAATGAAGAGGAGACGTGGCTTCAGGTGGAAATGAAGAGAAATGAAAAGTGGCAAAGCTTTTGGGTTGGTCTGGAGCAAGAGAGGAAATGGTGAGGCAAAGAACAGGTGGAGAGGTGGCAAAAGAAAAGTGAGGCTAAAAGATTTTGAGCAAAATTCTTAAGCAACGCTCTGGAACGGAAATGAAGGTATAAAGGCAAAATGGAAAAGAACCGTTCACATTTAATAAATGCGAAACGTACATTAGTTTTGTATGTTCACACATCTAGATGGTATGGCCACGGTCGAATTTTAGTAACCGATGAGATAAGTATTAAAAATTAAAAGCTAGTGGCTGCTGCTTGAAATCTGAATGGACCCAACTAACAAACGGCTCGAAACGTACCGATGCGGTGAACTGTTTTACAGATTCTGTTGTTTATCAGACGCTGAAATAAACAAATGAATATACCGTGGATATCAGCATGACGAGACAATCAAAACGGTATACAGATATTGGTGGTACGATCATCCGATCAAAATTCGATAACCGGTACCGAAAATGCTGCTATTCTGCCAGAATTAAGATAAACGGAGCAGAAGAAGTCCAAATTTGGAAAAACGAATTTCGTAGTCTGATTCAGAATGATCTGAATAAATTTTCTCCTGTTGACATATTTTGGTTTCGGAAAACTTTTAAATTCACTGTTATTAATCGGTTTAAATTGAAATAAAATTTCACAGAAAAATAAACTTCAATATTATGAGATGAAAATTTACCAGTTGCTATATTAAAATAGACGTATTCCAAATAATAAATTTTTATTTTCAAATTTTATTGTTTAAAATTTCACAACTTTCCAGTTAAATATACTTTTAAAACCATTAAATTTTGCGGGTCGTTACAACTCTGATAACCCGTATGTATTTTAACTGATACAGATTCTTTTGTATAAAAGCTGTTGTTGTATTTATATTTTGTTCCGCTACGATGTGAGATTCTGTGTTGTTATTTCTGTTTTCTTCTTCTATCTCTTTTCTTCTTAAATCTCAACAACCTGGTATTTCCGGCACTCGATTGCTCAGCACTCTATATAGTGAACGTATTAGTGTCGATTTTCGGGGGTCAAAAACGCCCGGTCGTTACAATTTCACATTTTCTTTTTTCTTTAAATCTTTAGGATTTCTACTTCGAATAAGTTATAATACATGTTCTAATTAATTCTTTAAATGGAAGTAATATTTGTTTTAGTAGAATTATAGGGTGTGTTTTGTTGTAATGTAAAAATTAATAATAATTGCTTTAATAACCATTATCAATCATCAATACTTGTTTTACTATTGGCTGCTATGGTGGCTTAGCTACCATTTAATGAAAAAAAACATGTATTTATCCAATAATAGAGCGACTTATTATATTGAAATATTAAATAGAAGGAAAGTTATAGATATTTATGTTGTGTTTGCGAAGATTTAGATTAGATTGAAATAATAGAGATTAAGATTAAGGTTGTGATGGATTCCCATCCATAATTTTAATTTTTAATACTTTTCTGAATTACAAAATTAGGGTTTTTGTTTTTACCTTAAAGGGAATTTTTACTTAATGACTTCATAATTCTGGTTAATAAATTACTAAGACATCACTTCAGGATAATTAATTTTAAGAACATTTATCATTTATCATTTTCTTTAGAAAAATGATTATTCTTTTATCATTTTACTTCAAAAAATAAATATTTACATTTATCTTTTTCCTTGAATTAATTATTCTGAAGTGTTGTACTAGAAATTTATTACCATGTGCTGAGAAGCCCTTCGACCTTATTTCTAGTATCTAAAAACGGTTTTAGCATAGTATAAAAGTGCTTAAAAAGAAAAGAGAAAGACAATAATTGAGAAACGTCGATTTGGTAATTTTCCTTTATTTCTATAAGGAGAGGATCATTTATTTGACTCTTCATTATCTAGTTTTTCTTCTAATAATAAGGGAGACACTTAATTTAAGCAGAGCATTCATTTTGGGGTCTCGGTGAATCGAACCCAAAGCCTTTAGAACCATAATTTAGAAATCCTACGATCTGAGTTGTTGATCCTTGACAATAAAATTATCTTATTATTTGCAATACCAACAAAATTATTTTCTTTACATTTTTCTAGATCTCCATGTTTACCTATTCTCTTTGCCTATTCAAAACAAGATTTTCCAACAAAAATATCCTCTCCCCCCTCCTTATATGGTTGGCCACCATATGGGCTAAATGGACCCATATGCATTACCAAAACTAATCAATATTTATACACTTTGAATCCAATTTAAATGTTTATCGATACGTACATATATAACTTTTATGTACGCATTTTATTAAATACCGATTCAAATAATTAAAATAAAATTTAATATTTCATAAATATTAATTAATTTAACAATCATAATTTAATCAAATTAGGTGATATTTCAAAGTATTCAACATTTCGGTTGTGCGTCTCATAGATGCAATTCAGTCAACGATTAAAATCGAACAATTTGAATATTAACATTCACAAGTTACCTTAGCTAGTGGTCTGATAGTTTATCCGAATGTAGCGCTTACACATTTTTGGTAAAAATCCAATTTTACTGTTTTAAGATGTCCCTGGTAGTAACAATTATTTACACAATTTCTCTTTATCAAAACTATATCATATTTGGACTTACATAATTTGGTTTTGGTCAAAATCCCAATATAGTCCATATTGAACTTGTATAATCCAAAAACAAAGTCTATGGTTTAATAATAACAATTATTATTAACCGAACTACTCTAGTCAGATATCTTGACTTTGAGTTGACTATAATTGACCGTGATAATAACCTCATATAACCGAGGAGATGAATTATCTATTGAATATTGTTTCACTTTCACTGCTTCAACTTAGACCTAACTATAGTCAGTCGATGGACGTCGTGCATGATTTAACTACAATCAAAGTGGAGTGTCTACATTGAAGTTCAATGGTATTCTTAGGTCGAGAGAAATATGTAATATCATCACTTGATATTCTCTGTTTAACCTTAGTTATATGGACCAATATAAACTATTGAGTGAGTCATTCCATGGTTATCCAATAACTATCAGTATGTAACCTCTTAATGCCTCTAGTAGCCATAAGTAATAGAACATTGCCCCACATTTAAAGAGCGTTACGTACTCTAGTCTCAACGAATGTACCGATATCCTATCTCGATACATATTGACTAGGAATATTTAAAACAATATGTTATTCTAATTATGATAAATTTCTCATGATTACAATACATATTGTAATTACTATCATGTAACATATCATTTAAGGATTTTTCTATTAAATATATATAAACTAAAAGATTAATTAACATAATATAGTATAAAGTATATAATAGAACAAACAACACCTTTTATTTCGAATGATATTTTATTACAGGGATAATAATTAACAATAAATGGTGTGTTTCGTGATAGGAATTACAATATGTTTTAATCATGAGAAATTCGTCACAATATAATAAGCATATCATTTTAAATACTCCTAATCAATATATATCGAGACTGGATATCGATACATCCATTGAGACTAGAATATGAAACACTCTCCATATATTAGGCAGTGTATAACTCATGGCTACTAGAGGCACTAAGCGGTTACGTACTAATAGTTATTTGATAACTATGGAATGAATCACTCGATAGTTTTATGTTGGTTACAGTATGGTCAAACAGAAAATATCGATGTGACAATATCACACAATTCTCTCGACTTGAGAATATTGTAGAGCTTTAATATAAAAACTCCGCTTTGATTATAGTTAAATCATGGCATGACATCCATCAAACGACTATAGTTGGGTCGAGTGAAAGCATTAGAAATGAAATACTATTTAATAGAGAATTTGTCTCCTCGGTTATATGAGATTAATATCATTTTCAACCAAAGTCATGTCAAAGTCTCTGGCCAAAGCAATTCGGTTAATAATAATTGTTATTATTGAATCAAGAACTTTGTATTTGGACTATAAAGTTGAATATGGATGATATTGGAATTTGAACCATTACCAAATTCCATAAGTCCTAATGTGATATAGTTTTAACAAAAATAATTGGTGTGAATAATTGTCACTACCAAATAACGCTTAAAATAAGTAAAATTGGATTTTTTTAAAGCTATATATGTTGGAACCGGGCCAACAAGTAGCGGGGCAAATAGGTAAATTTTAAAAAATTTATTCCATTTTTTATCTTATCGGGCCTATGAAGTCTAAATTTATTTAAATCTGATCTAAATTAACTTTAAATAAAATCAATATTTTATTTAATTTATCATATAAAGTTTTATATTACTGTTATATTTATAATTTATAATATAATACATGTATCATATATGTTTGTACGTGCACGTGCAACATAAATGGTGTACATGGTTTAACATGCCCGTGAATAGATGTTGGGATTTACATCGCAACAGATATATTAGTTCCTCTATATACATATGTGGTATCAAATATATATATTTTCATATATATATATATAGTTTTATATTATTGCGAAATAGTGTTTGTAAATATAAATACACACACACACATACATACAAACATACACTTTATAGTAATATAATATAATTATTATAAGTATATTATAAATAACAATGTAAGTCAAAATCATAAATTTAAAATTCAAAATTTAGATCTAGATCTATAAAATATCTAGTAACTTTTACAAATTCAAATTAATATATTATGTTTAAATAAATATAACATGTATAAAATATGTATATATTTTAAATGAATAATAATAATATTATTATTATTTAAACATATACGTATAATATGTATTTTCGAATAATATTAAATAAACGGGTAATTTGGCACGGGCTATGCACGTGCGCAAGAGGGATTGGTAATAAAAAACATCATTTGTATAATTTTATAGATCTTACAAAATGACTTTGACGTGTATGTAATGTTGCATTTTCTATGTGTGTACGGACATATCAACCGTTTATCAAAACGTGAATTAGACTACGTTATTTTATAAAATAATTAAACATGTAAAGAGTGTAATCAACTTTTACATCAATATATAGATTAATATAACAAATATTAAAATTAATGCTTCCAATGGTTTGAAACTTAGAAAACTTACAGTATTATATCAATCAGATGATCCATTGCTATTGTTTCAGACTTTCAGTCATGTACTTAAAATTTTGGAAATCAGCATGCAGTTTCAAGCACTTCTCAACTTCGCTTCAGCCAAGTTTTGCTTTACATGCTAGCTCAAATGCAATGCCAGAAAATGCATTCAGTTATTTTAGCCTAATGTTATTAAGCACAGAATTAAGCAGTCATGGAACAGTAACATGGTTTCTATTTGAAAACATAGTTGACAATGGGCATCTCTCGGAAACATTATCCATTTTCAGGCAACTCTAAGAAACATATTTATATTATATTTAAGATTTAAATATGATACCTAAATAAGTCTAGCTAGGCAATGGGCATCCATGTCATCAGGAATAATTCCTCTATTCAGTTGCTCTCTGACATGCTCTTCTTGGATATTCTCAGGATTTATACGAAAAATTCATTCTAGCTACAAAAATCAAAATTGATATTACTCTTTTCAGTGCACAGTACCATAAGTTTAGAAAATGATATAAGGGGACAGTCGGAATATACCTTGGGCTTGAGACCTTGCATGTATAACTTTCTCTTACATTAGTAACAAAATATTTGGCACACTGTTTCCTACTGAATCATAACAGCACTGCATAGATTCGACTGAGACGCCGAACACACTTGCACTACCATAGCATATGCAAAGTAAGTGTAGAGCCATATCAAAATGAAGATATTACCGAGTAGACTTATAACTTGTGAACCAACAATAATCAAAGTTCAATGATCAGGCTTTAGCGTTAACATTTAACGCCTAACAAACAAAGAAAGGTAATGGCAATAAATAGTTGAGTTAAAATAGATCAGTCAAAGATTCACATACAATACAGAGAAACTAACAAAACTGGAAGTCCTTAATTGCAAACTTTAAAACAATAGATATGGGCACATAATAAAAAGAAAATGTCTTTTGGCTTTGAATCTCAAAATGGAAATCGAATTAAAAAACTAAACTCTAAGCCAATGAACTATCAAAAATCACTTTCCAACATTTACAGGGCTTGTGGTCCGTTCTCCAATTGACCGAAATTGTTTCACTGCATTATTATATCTCTAAGATGATGAAATTTACTGAATCGCATAAGCTTCACAGAAAAAACAACATTCTTTTAACCAAGAAAATTAAAGTCAGATCCCTTACTCTAGGTAAGAAAGGTTTTTGCTAGCTAGTTAGCAGAATCTTCACCAAAAATTTAGGATACTAATTTAACTTCACCACCTAGATTAGTCTTGCAATTTGGAAATAACAGTATATAGCAAAAGCTCTCTCTCAGCCATTCTCCTATTCATTCTCCTCACTACCACTGGTATATTCATATCTATACATATATGATTTTATTTTATTCTTTCCTTTTTCAATGTCAACTATTAATCTTATTATGATATTATAATATAGAGATGACTCTTGCAACAATGGTGGAGGGAAGAACTTACATTATTATATCAATCAAATGATCCATTGTTATTGTTTCAGACTTTCAGTCATGTACTCAGAATTTTGGAAATTAGCATGCAGTTTCAAGCACTTCTCAACTTTGCTTCAACCAAGTTTTGCTTTACATGCTAGCTCAAATGCAATGCCAGAAAATGCATGTAGTTATTTTATCTAATGTTATTAAGCACAGAATTAAGCAGTCATGGAACGGTAACATGGTTTCTATTTGAAAAAAGTGGAAAAGTGTGATAACCCTAATTTTGTGAGCAGATTCATGATTTAATTTAGTTTATATTTGTTTAAAATTGCATTGAAAAGATAGAAATAGGAAACTGATTTGTAGATATATGGTTTAAAACATGTATATGTGCACAAGATAGTGCACATACATGCACACAGTTTCTGCATAATAAAATAGGCAGAAATCAATATATAAATTAAAATAACTAATTTAGAAATACATATGCATGAAGATAGGATTTTGCCTTTAAATAAATCTGGCACAAGGAAAATAAAAGCTAGGCAGAAATAAACTTAAAATTATTTAAAGAAAGAAAGAAAATAGAAAGACTTAGGCAAAAAAAAATTAGGCATACATATGTTATACATAGACACAGGCAAGCATTGCTAGTGGAAAAAAAAGAAGAGAGAAAAACAAAGCTTGCATGGAAATGGTACGAACCCTTAAATAGACACTTTATCCATTTCCAGCAATTCTTTTGCTTAGGACAAAATTAAAGTCATACATATAACATGACCCAGGGAAAGATTAAAAGAATGAGGTTTATTTTCTGAAAAAAAATAACAAGGACCACATACCCTTTTCTTTTTATGAATCAAGTGTAAGGCAGATCATATTATGGGGTAGAACTGACATTGGGTAATTCCATAAAACCCTAGTAACAGCCAGGATTTATATAAAGAGGCTTAGTGTAGTGAGATCATACACATTTGCTCTTCATAACCAAAAGGAAAAAAAAATATAAGCCAGAGAAAATTAGGAGCACCGGCCATTAGAGTTAGAGGAAGGCAGAGGATCAAAAGAAAAGCAAGGCTTAGGGGAAATAAAGGAATTAAGTGTGAGTAACCTCACTGAAAACTTTGGCATTAAGTCCTGAATATCGAGGCAGCCTATTCGAATTAATAATTCACTTTTGCAAGTTATGTTCATTTTATGATTTGATGACTTTGGTTTGTTAATGATTAGTTCAAGTGTAAAACCCTTCATAGTGATTTACCCAAAAATAAGAGTCATGAATTTCCTGTTTAAAATGTTTATCTGTGCTGTGAATTAATTTTGAGATAGAGTGATTTCTTTTTATGGGTTTTCTTCATAAAGTTATTTATAAAATCCCAGGATTCATGTGGTAGATATATGGTCTGTAAATGGAAAGAAATATGGGGCTGCAACATTGTGTTGTTGCTTATGTCTCATGTTAGCTAGAACAAAAGAAAATGTAGAAGTGCAATGTTATACATGTGCTGAGCTTCTATGTTTTATGAATTACCCAAATCAAAATATATACTTATGGTTTAGCCAGATCTTCAAGATTAATAAGGATCTGATTGAACCAGAGGTAAGAGAAGATAACTAGTAAACTACTTATGACCATATGTTTATAGCTTGATCCATTGAAACCCATAGGCAACATAATATGCTAAGAAATCACATCTGTTTTCATGATTAAATGTTTGCTTCTGAGAATATGACTTACCAATCTCTGGATGAATACATGTTGGGTGAATTGTTTATTTTTCTCTGATTGAAAAGTGAGATGCAGAGGGGATTAGCACAATTATGAAAAAGGAAATAACACTTAGTAATTTAACTAAGGACTTTGGATCTTAGGGCTACAAAATATAGCTTGGCAAGGTGAACATTGCAAGCTCACACATGGTATGTTTATACCCAGGGGCCTGAGTGTGCTGGGTTAACAGAGAAATGTCCCAGGCAGTGTGTGGTTTAACAAGAGAAAGTAGCTAAAGACCATATGACACTTGATAGTGAACAATAGAAATAGGTTCAGGGGAGGCTTGGATGAAGTCCCTGATGGCCAATAAATTTGTAAGAGGGCTTGATGACTGAATTGATGATTGCATTGGTTGGTTTATGATGTTTTATTAGTGAATCTTATGATTGTTTTCTTTGAATTAAATTACTTGGACCATACATAATTTTGTTTTGCACTGATATGAAGGCACACGCCTCACAAAAACATGCACAGGGATGATACTGAGTTTCTTAATTCATTCAAGATATTTGAATATAAATAAAAGTCATATAAAATCATGTTTTCAGGTAGATTACTCATACCAGACATTAGTCTGACCCTTTTGTGTTTATGCACCATTGGGTGTCTCATATTTGTATGAGGCAGTTCATGGTGATTATGCAGGAAAATAGGAATTTCATTGATCAAGCTTGGATGAGTTAACTGCTTAAGGAATTGGATGATATTTTAAAGACTTTGCTGAAGTTAAATTAGATATTCATGTTGAACTATGTTAAGATATTTTGTTTAAGTTTCTTAGAAAAACCAATGTATTGTTAATTACTGTTTTGTAAGTGTAGAACTTATATGTATCAGCTGAAACTATGTGCTTTGTTTTGCAATTGCTTTGCTAAGAAATGAAACTCTAAAACTTTAAGAACGGTTAGTTTAAGTGGTAGAAAAATCTGAGATTAAAAGAGTTTAAGGATTGAACATACAATCAAGTGGTTGGCATAGGAAAACTCATGTTTAGGTGATATAAGATCTGACAGAGGAAAAGGTTTGAGTTGCTTTGAAAAGATAACAAAATAACATGTATCTTGTTAAGAAACAGTGCAAACTGAAGATGGCTAACATAACCATTTTATTGAGCCTGGGTTAAGCCAGCACTAAAGAGCTTTCAAACTAAATTTTCAGTTATGTTTTTACAACCCAGTTACAGGGTAGACTCAGTCTCTTTTGATAATAAGAAGAAACAGAAAATTAAAACACTTAAGGCTTCCACTAACACACACATGCACCGGAACATGCACACACACATGCACAAGCAAAAGCAATGTTCATACAATAACAAAATTATGGAAATACCTGTAAAATGCCAAGTCTTTAGATATGAAACTAATAGTCATGCAATAATCTATGTATATTTAGAAGATCTGGTTTGTTTTGAAACATAGTTGCTATGTAGGGATTATTTCTTTAAAATAATCCCCAAACAGATTTGTTCTTCCAAACTTTTGTACTCTGAT
Organism: Allium fistulosum; assembly: GCA_030737815.1. Classification (NCBI taxonomy): domain Eukaryota; kingdom Viridiplantae; phylum Streptophyta; class Magnoliopsida; order Asparagales; family Amaryllidaceae; genus Allium; species Allium fistulosum. The sequence continues at coordinate 97,318,778 of CM060905.1, forward strand.
TCAATTAGGAAGTAGCTTATATATCCTCATATATATAAGTTTAAGATAATTTATTCAAACCAATATTCTTATTGGCATAAAGATCCTGGATAGAAGAAAATTGGAATGAAATATATTTTCTTGTTTAAATGGCCACTGTATATATAATTTTTTTTAAAGTGGGTCATTTCAAAAAGGATCAGAACTATACTTTGGCATGACAACTTTAGGTAATAGGTAGGTAATGAATGTTATAAATAATATCATTTATGAGGGGATATTTTGATTCAACTTACCTTGAAAGCCTGGCCGTTCTGACAATTATACCTTTTAATATTACCATTGATGCATTGGTTTGACAACCTATAATCACGTATCCTTGGTATCATAATAATAGAGTATCCAAGATAGCAAACCCATCAGTTGAACCTACAGTGAAAACAAATAAAAAAACAGAAAGAGAGAGATGTTAGGGACAAAATATTGCTATTACGTGCAGAATGAACCGAACTACAAAAAGTGAGGTAAACACATACATTTGCAATCTTCTTATTTTCATCAACCCAATACTTATAAAATGACAAATAATTAAGGATCATCCGAAAGTGGTTGCTAGCATACTGTTTTTTGAAATGCATGAAACCAATGCGGTTTACAGTAATGTCAAAGAAAAGTAATTAATGTCTGCATTAACTTCTCAAATCCACAAAAAAGTTAAGTAATTAATATAATTTCTTACATTCATATTACTTTTACCATTAATAGTAGTAATTAATTACATTCTAATTATGCTTATTAATTGTATTTCAAGATTGCAGTAACTCTAATTAGTTATACAACCTTAATTTATCAAGTAATGAATCTACAGCTGTATATTGCTTATTTTTTGAAACCTAAGGAAAGCATTAATGTAATACTACTATTAAAGTTATTTTAATCCCAAATTTAAGAGTTCAATCATAAAAGTGAAGAACATGGACCGTGAGATACAAAATTCGTTAACCAATTTTTTTTAATTTGAAGAAAATGAAGTATTATCGACCTTCAAAATCTAAGAAATCAACATAAAAAATACCTTTAAATCTGTATTAAATTGCAGCGATGAAGAAGACTACCGCGTGATAGAAAAAGCCACAAACCTAGTATTGGGGAGGAAGATGGAATAGACTGTAGACTTGAAGAGAGGCATCCATCGATGAATTAAATGACGAAATGCAGTAAGTTAGAATCATGATTTCCAAATCGTGACCTTCAAAATCTAAGAAAACAACATCAAAAGTATCTTCAACTCGGTAGTAAATTGCAACAATGAATAAGATTAGGCCGCTATAGAAGAAGTCACAAACTTAACTTGCGGAAGGAAGATGGAATAGAATACAGCAGAGCGGCGGCGAAGCGTAGGAAGTTAAAGTTAAGATTTCCAAATCGAGTTGAGTGAATGTTAACGTGGGCCACACAGCAAACGAAAGACAGGAGTGACCTTGTTTCGTTTTCAGTTTGGAAGTTATACTTTTCCGCTATTGATATATATATTGTTGAAGGTAATATCGGTTGGGAGAGAAACTAATCGCATGTGGTGGAAGAGAACGTGGAAAACAGTTAGTTTCTGCAATTTACGTAAATAACCCAACGCGGAGATGGTTAGAACGAATTAACTCGGACAATTTTGGAAATGCAAAAAAGGCTTCACTTTGACCTTTTGACCAAGGGTTTTTCTTTATAGTATAAGATACACACACACACAAAATTTAATGTAAATTATTAATTAATAAATAAATACATACATACATACATACGTATTCGGCTATAAATGTTTTTTTGCGATTCTAAAGTTGTTTCAAGAAGAAATTTTTAATATTAATTTCCATACAAAAATCAAAACAAAACCTTTTTTAAATTTCTGAAAAATTTGTGAAATTATATATATTAAATTAAATATTTATATACATGTATTTTGTGACATTTATGTACATATGATTTTGTATAATGGATACAATATTTAAATTGAATACATATATATATACATACATTATTTGGATTTAAAATATATATATATTTATATAATTGTTTTTTGGAAAACAATACAGATATATACATATGTTAAAAATGTAAAACATACTTCATATAATAGTATTTGTAATAAAAACAATTTTGTTTTAAAATCATCATAATATTATTATATTCGAAAAGATAATTTTTTGTTTTAGGTTGTGAGCATTATGTATATAAATATATATAAAAAAATTATTATGCGCACACACAGATATATATATATATATATATATATATATATATATGTATGTATATATACATATATATATACACATATGTATATATACATATATATATACACATATGTATATATACATATATATGTACACACACACACACACATATATATATATATATGTGCATATAGCTTCAGAGTAATTCAACACATACTGAATAAAAATGAATATGTCTAGGAAAAGAGATACTGTTAAAAACAGTATTAAAAAAGAATATGAAATTCCCCAAAATTTAGATTTACTAAATCAATGAACAATTCCTAAAATTGAACCTAAGGTAATATACCAATTAGGTGCTTTTGAAAAACTTGGTTTAAAGCAAGTAGTTAAAACTATAGAAGAATCAATTTCATTTGATAATGAAGAAATGATTATTAAACTATTAATTGAAAAAGATTTACAGCCTTATAGGCAAACACACAAATTTATTCACCTAGGTTTAATACAAATTGCATTTAAACCTTTTACCCTTGAAGGTCTGCCAGAAAGTATTATAGCTGCTTTAAGAGATGATAGAAATTTAGATTGGAAAAAATCATTAATGGGACTAATACAGTCAAATTTGGCACATGGTGATGTCAATATTTTAGAAGCTATTACTTTAAATGTTAAGAACCATGGATATGATTATATTATAGGATCTGAAGTAATGTGCATTTGCTATAGAATTTACTATAAGGCTATATATACTCTAAACCCCCAATGTAAATTGGTTGATAAACCTTTAAATGAAACTATTTTAATAGAAACAAATTTTAGCCAGTCTAATATAACTACAAGAAGGTCAATAAAATGGGAGGAAATTTCTCTTCCAAAAGATTGGAAAATAGAAAGAGTCGTTCCTTCACAACCAGTAACAAATAATAATATTACTAATATTATATAAACCCCTAAAGGAACTATTCAAATATAAATGGATAACAATCTCTCTAGACCTAGTTCTAGTAAAACATATTTATTAAGAACAAAATCTTTTCACTCTCATATTTCACCTTTTGATTATACTGTTGAATCTCCATCAAGAATGCCCACATCTCAAATTAGAGAAACTGAAAGAAAATCGTCTGTTGATGGATCTTTAAAAGATAAGCCTGTTGAAAAATTATATGTAAACAAAATTAATATTGTAAAAGGTGTAGGATCGTTTTTACCCTAGAGGGAGAGGGGGGAGGGTGAATAGGGTGATACTAATAATAATAAAAATTAAAGTGGAAATAAAAATCAATAGTAGAAAATAATGCAGAAGAGATCACACACAAAATTACCCAGCTTCGGCAAAACCTTGCCTACGTGCTGCCCCCAAGGTTTCTACTAGAAATTAAGTAGTCAGACGCTTACACACGTAAACTTGCGACACCCGCTAATGACTAACCTAACTCTACGCTTAAAACCCTGCCACTGAGTTGCGAATTCTCGAACTACACCACCGTAGTTCGTAACCTAGTCACATGACTAGAAAGTTACACAATTTAAAAAGTAAATACAAATTAAAAAGTAAAAACAAACTAAATAAATAAAACCCTATTAATAACTCTAAGCCCAAACACAAATAAAAGCCGGCCCAATTATAATAAAAGAACAGTCTTCCTTTTTCTTTAATTCATTTTCTCTGGCCATTCTTTCTTTGTTTCTCTTCAAAGAGGAATTAGGGTTTCATTCGACTGAGGCCGCCGCTTGAATTTGACGTTCGAATTGAATTAAGCTTTGCATCTAGTTGCTTCGTCAAACAATTCGTTGGCTATGATTGCACACGGTGGCTCAATTGTCGAGCTCGAATGGTATTAAATTGGTATGTGACTTTTTGCCCCTTTTCGATTTTCATTATACTCGACTTTGATTCGAGTTTAATGATTTATTGCTCTCTGTTTTTGCTTGAATTCAAATGCCTCTCTGCCTATGATGATTATTGGGTATTTATAGGAATTGACTCCCTAAAATTACGTTCGTATAATTCTCATTTGAATTCTTCGTGAATTTACTTGGCCATGAAGTTTTAATCGAACAACGGTATTTATTTTTGACCAGTTCATTTCATACTCAGTTGGATTTGGTTCCGTTCTTTTTTGGCATTTGAAATTTTTGAGATAATTTTTGCGACTTCGTTTATTTATCTATTATTTGAATTTTCTGACTTGAGATAAAAATTGACTTCGACTTGTTCATTATGTTTCACTTGTGAGTTACCTTCCTTGCTGGCTTTGATTTGATGACTTCATTCAAACTGCTACCTTGACATTTGAATTTGTATTTGAAACTACTCTGACTTGTTTTTCGAACCGCAACTATTCATATTGGCTTCATGAGTGAACTACACTGTTTAGGCTACACTTGTTCTTGCATTTGTGTTCATCATGTGTTCTTTGATTAACTTCAACTAGAAAATTTGTGACCTGTTGTCATGTTGCACTTGGTTTGAATTGTTTATTGTGTGTGTGTCTTCACTGGTGCTGTGTGCTTCGAGTAGTTGCATTACATTGTGTTTATACAGTCTACACTTGCCTTTGAGCTTCTGATTATGAGTCTTCATATCTGTAGTTATGTTCATGCCTGAACATACATGGTTGCATATGGTTTACTCTGGATTGATACACTTGGTTCTGGTCTAAATTGCATACGAACAAACTGGTTTGGTTCATGCCTTTGTCCTTTGTATGTGCCAACTCCATGTATACTTGAGTTTGCCTCATTTTAGAGTGGTGTGGTTTCATTCTTGTTTGGTTGCTCTTGCCTTGAGTTTGAATGGTTGAGGCTGCTGTGTGTTACTGCATATATATGTATACATGTGTGTATACATATGTATATATATGTATGGTGCTTTGATATTGAATCTGGTTGTATTGAAATTTGGTCTGGACTTCATTTGCTTCGAGCCAGTTCATTTACCTGATCTAGTTGCACCCCTTTGTGTTCATTTTGGAGACTGGTCTAAGTTGTGAATTTAAGGCTGACATGTGTATGTATATATGCATATATATGCATACATGTGTATCTTCATGTATGTTTAATGTTGCATTGTAACTTGCATTCTCTGGCTTGCTTGATTCACTGGAAATCTGGTCACTTTGTTGTCGTAGTCAAGTTTTGTTTCTGGATCTGTTCTTGTGCACTTGTTGCCCATGTAGTCTGGATTCAAATGAACTTGGTGTTTTACTGTTGCATATGTGTGGGTCCGTACTCATGCCTTGATGTCTTTGTATACCATTGCTTTATTATTTTCTTCAAGTCTGGTTTGTGTGGTTCCTTTGTGTTGAGGCAGTTTCATCGATCTGGTGCACTTGATTGTATAGTCTTTGTGCTTCAGTTTGCTACATCCATTCAGTTCACCACTTTGTTTTAACTGCACTGGCCTGGTCTTGTTTTCACTTGAACATTTTGTTTTCATTCGAAGTTTTGTTGCCTTGTACGTTTTGTAGTCTGGACTTGTGATGTGCATTGTTTTCAACATGAAACTTTGTTTTGATCGAGAGTTATTTGCACATGAGTTGAATCTAGCTTATGGCTTGGGTTTGACCTTGTGCTCACCCGTCCCTGCGATTTTAACAAGCAAGTGTATATCGGTATGCACGGCCTTGTGGTATGTACAGAGATACACTGTGCATGTCACAAGTTGTTCGTGTATGATGAATTCAAAAGAAAATGATGACGAACAACCCAAATAACTGAGGCAAATGATATTTTCAAACACACACTTCATTGTACACTGCAAAAATATTTCTTTTCCAATTTTACTGCGTTAGTGTTTATTTTGCAGATAGCTCAGATGCTGGATTCAGGCTGGAACGGAGTTGAAGAAAAAATACGAGTGTTGAGTGAATATGTAGTGAGATTTAAATTGTAAAGTGAATATTGTTTTGTAATTGAAATTGAATTGTAATTGAAATTGTGTATATGTATAGTGAGAGCATAAATTTGTACTATTTGAATTTGTAATAAAATATTTGTTTGAATAAAATATTTGTTTGAATATGAATTATGAGTTGTTTATTTTATTCAACAAATATTTATTTGATTATGTGAAAAATAAAATAGTACAACAACAAATACATTTAAACAAATATATATATGTTTATTATCATCAAACAAAAATCATATACTAGCATATTCTACAATCTCCCGCTTTTGATGATAACAAACATATATTAAGATTTTGATTATATTAAATGTATTTGGTTTTGATGAATTCTATTAGCTCTCCCTATTTGAATGCTCCCCCTATAACAAATTGCTCCCCCTACATAGATGCATGTAGTTAAAACTGAAAAATTACTTAAAAATAACTTTGAATAAAAAAAATCTCAAATATTAGTAAGGATATCCCTCAAAAAATCAAAATGTTAACCTCTCTCCCCCTTTTGTTATCATCAAAAATAATAGTAGTAATTGAAATAGCTACGATTATGATTAAAAATATAAAATCAAATCAAGAGGGAAATATTAATTTCAAGTTCCAATTAATCAAACAAAAATCATAATATTTTATTAATTAGAAACAAACTCCACTGTAAAGAAATGGTAGGACTATGGAAAATTTTATATAGTGACAAGAGTTTGATATTTTCAATATAGGAATAATTTATGCATTTTCTCTTATCAAATATTATACAAAAAATGTGAAACCATGCATAACCGTTAGGACTTTTAAATGAGGTTAGTAGTTACCCTTTTTTTTAAAAAAAATTGTCAAGTATTTTCTAACCATGCATAACTGTGATGACTTTTAAATGAGATTGGAATATACTTGATATTTATCCCTTTCATATATGCGTCCCATCCATGCATAATCGCAAGGACTTTTAAATGAGAATGGAAGTCCATATATAGAAATTCAAGTAATTCACCCATGCATAACCGTGAGAACTTTTAAATGAGAGTGAAACTTTAGGATATAATTATTTTACAAAAAAATATTTCCTTATTTTGAAATACCAAATTCTGCACACTATATTATGATGTATGGATTGATAGAAAGGTGAAAGTGATAGAAATGATCATGGAATAAGTACTAATCTAAAAATATTATAAAATTTGTTTAATTTTAATGAAATTATAAAATTATACTTCCTCTTGTTATGAAATATAATTTAATCACTATCCATCACTTTTCAAGCACTATAATAATTTTGATGAGTTCCAAAAGAATCAATTAGTCAATGATTATCTTTTCTAGAGTACATCTCTTACCAAAATAAATTAGAGTATTTTTAACATGATGAAAACCCAAGTTTCAAAAATTAAAATAAGTGAAAATCAATTTTCTGTAAGGGGGTTTTGTGAAAATGACTTCTAGTTGAAAATCAATATAAATAATTAAATAATTGCAAAAATGATTTCAACATGAGATGATATCAGATACCACCGTTATTTGAGATATTCATGGTGATATATAGTGGTATATATGAAAAAACATGTACTCCTCAACACTTGAATTGTATTTTGAAATTTTTCAGCACGTCCATTTATATCAAGCACAAGTAAAGTAATCTATATTGAACAAAAACACACATTCAAATAATTCGTCAAAGCAGTTTTTCATGACATTCTAAAGTGAATCAATAAAAACTAAAAATAGAAAAGTTATAGCATTATCGGTTAGCTTTCCAGAACTTCAAGAATTTTACAAATTGGATCTAAGAAGCTCAAGATATGGTAGAAATACTTTAACAATGTCGATGAAAACATAATTAATATGTGAACAAAATTGAGTTAAGAGATCATACCTCACTTTCCTTCGATGCCGTGATATCCGAAATATTATGATCTCCATCTAATCTTTATAGGCTAAGGAACATTTAAATTTTAGTTTATCAATCACCTAGAACAACTCGAAATCTATCTCCATCAAATTTGTTCCTTAGCCCACTTATGTGTCTAAATTTTGGAGAAGGCAAGTGGTATAACTAAGGATGTAGGACCACTATTATTATCTATTGAAGTCTTTGGTACCCAAATTTGTCTATATAACAAGCCGTTAGCATCTACAATTGTACCCTTGGGAATCCAAATTTGTTTAAATTTCAAACCATTTATATTCGTACTTTTTGGAATCCATATTTGTTTAACGGTTTTGTGTTTGTATATATTTCGACAATTATTCTTGCCATGTCCAATATTTCCACACTTTACACATTTGGGTATCACATTTTCCCCTTAACAGTGTTATTAGTCGTTTGTTCATATTTTGACACTTTCTCAAATCCAAATCCTTTCCTTTTATTCACGAAGAGTTGATTTTCTAGGAGCATATTAAATGATTTTTCTCTAGTGAAAAATTTCCGAGTAATCAACTCAAGTTTATTAACTTTGGATTTTAAAAGTTTATTTTCATTCATTAGCTTCGAACAACAACTAATGGTACTATCTCTCTTTTCAAAATTATTCATTTTCAAGCCCATATTTTCATTTTGAAGTTCTCTAATTTTAGTCTCAATTTCTAGCATCTCAATTTCAAAGAGTTGGAGTTTTTTAAATTCAATTTTTTTCAAAATCCTTTTCAAACTCGTGATTTAATTGAATAATTTCATATTTGCTCAAAATCATGTTTTCTTTTTCAAGGATTTTGAAATTTTTGTTGACCTTATTTAATTTCTTTTCAAAAATAGCACATTTAGAACTTTTCGACCTCTTAAAACTATCCAACTCTTTTTGCTAAATATTATTTTTATAAATCAACTCAGTTTTGTTCTTTTCCCGAATTAAAATTTCATTTTCTAACTTTTGAAAGTTTTCACGAAAATAGGAAAATTCTTTTTCATAGTCCAAACACCTTTTGCAATTATAATTTTTATTTTTCTTAATATTTTAAGCTCATTTTATTGGATAGGCTATATGATTCCATCATATTTTCTAAGTTTGATTTAAAATTTGGCTATTGGCAGATCCAAATTTCAAAATACGACCAATACAAAACTGCTTTTAATGTCCTAATTGGACATTATGAATGGACAATAATGCCTTTTGGTTTAAAAAATGCTCCCTCGGAATTTCAGAAAATAATGAATGACATTTTTATTTCATATAGTGAATTTATTATAGTTTATATTGATGATATTCTAGTATTTTCTAAAGACATTGAAACAAATTTTAAACACCTAGATATTTTTAGAAAAATCATTATTCAAAATGGCTTAGTAATATCAAGAGGGAAAATGTCTTTATTTCAAACAAATGTGAGATTTTTAGGCCATAATATTGAAAAAGGAAAAATAATTCCTATAAATAGAAGTATAAAATTTGCTTCAAAATTTCCTGATATAGTAACTGATAAAACACAGTTATAAATGTTTTTGGGTAGCTTAAATTATATATCCTTTTATTATTAATTTAGCTACAGATGCTTCTATCTTGTACAATAGATTAAAAAAGAATCCTGGTCCATGGACAGAACAACATACTCAAGTTGTTAAAATAATAAAAGAAAAGGTAAAAAATTTGCCTTGTTTAATGCTTCCAAATCCAAATTGGGAAAAGATAATTGAGACAAATGCATCAGATATGGGAATTGGTGGAATTTTAAAACAAATATGCCCAAAAACAAAACAAGAATACCTTGTCAGGTTTCACTGAGGTAAATGGACTAATAGTCAAAAGAACCATGCGACCATAGCCAAGGAAATCTTGCTATAGTTAAATGTGTTTTAAAATTTCAAGATGATTTATATAATTAAAAATTTATTATAAAAACTGATTGTAAATCAGCTAAATATATGTTTAATAAAGATTTTAAACATGATGTATCAAAATAGATGTTTGCCAGATGGCAAGCTCATCCAGCACCTTTTGATTTTGAAATCCTTTATAAAAATATGAAGAAAATAGTCTTCCTGATTTTTTAACTTGTGAATTTTTATAGGACAATGATCCCTAGAGGAAGAGGTAATTCCTCCTAAAGAGGAAGAGGCAGAGGAAATATCCTGGCTCAACATGGTAATAAAAGGCTAATAGCCAAAAATCTTAGTAATACAGGGAGTAATAACTTTACTGGTCCTTTATACAAAGCATTTTTGGAATTTAAGAAAAGGCGAGGGGCAAATAATCAAACAGTTAATAGCCAAACAACATCATCTTCATATGCTAGCATAATTGGCAATGAAGAAAATGAGGAGAATATAACCGCATATGCATAAAATCCTAATAAAGAAGTTATACCTCTTTTAGAATTCAATGATCTAAAAAGGAAAATGATCCCTGAAATTTGGTGCAAAGATACCTGGATATGGCATCATTTATTGTCATAGCTTATAAACATAGAGGATACTATGAGGCAATAATAAAAGCCGTTGAAACTTGTGAAATAACATATTTTAATGCAGGAGATCCAAGTGTTATAGCTTTAGCAAAATAATCATAAAAAGGCTAATATTTCCAAAAGAATGGGGATTATCAAACCTTAAAGAAAAGGAGATGTTCTTGCCTGATAAAAGAACTACTATCATGTATAATTACTAGGATTATGTCGATGCATTAAATAAAGTGCTCCTTTATGAAAATAATAAGAAGAAACATTCATGTTTCATCAAGATATGTTCGGAAGTTTATAAACGTCCTCTACCAAATTGGTTTTATGAATGGTGAAATTATGGACCACTTATTGATACTCTTCCCAACAAAATAAAAGAATTATATTCTGATTGGGTTGTTGCTTCACCCAAAATAAATGAACTGGACCAATACCTAATGATAACAGGATAAGGTCCAATATATTTCTTTATTGAGTTTTCCATTCCCTGGATATGGAAATGGAAACTAGAAATTGGTTATACCGAAAAAGAAATTCCTTGTTTATATAGGTGTTTCTTTACTAAATTATGGGATAAATTGACCAGAGTTGATAATAGCACAGGTTAAATATTTGGCCAAGAAATGATAACAGAGATAAGTAAGAAAATAAAAGATTATCAGGAACAGGAAAACATGAAACAACATAAGGAAGCTCCTAGTCCATTCTAGCACATTGCTAGGAAACTAAAAATGCAAAAAGACATGGTCACCGAAGAAGGTATTCTCTATGCCTACATTGAGGAGATGAAGAAAGATCTGAAAAAGAATTTGGGAAAAGAAGATACGCAATCTACACATCGATGACATCTTCAGAAGCAAAAAATATAGCTGAAGATGATCAATTTTCAGACATGAATGATGAAGATTTTGCTGAAATGTTTGACAAGATTGAAAGGGAGGCCCACAATGTAGGATAAGATAAAGGGAAAATGGTTATAGACTAAAGGCAATATTATTGCTAGCAAATAGACACACTACTTTGATAAAGTAGACACGTTCCTTTAATAAAGATAAAAAATCCTCCATTTAGGTTTAACAGATGGCCTACCCTATAAAGATTCTCCATTTAGGTTTACCAGATGGCCTAGCCTACATTAACTTTAATAAAGTTAGAAATAGTTATCGAAATTGAAAACTTTGAAGTCTAGTGGAAAACTAATTTGAATGCTCAACTCACATCCGGCCTCAGCTATATATAGGAAGGCACTTCATTTGAAGAAGGCAGACTTCATTTTTCATCCATTCTCTTCTCTACTCCAAAACCTTCTGCCATTATAATATAAGTATGTAAAATAAGGAAGAATCTACTACTTCCACTTGTGCTGATATCTGAAGACTGCTTCTGATATCTTTTGTAAGTTTTTATTTGTAAGTTTTAAATTTGTAATAATATATTGAGTATAGCCTGAATGGTAGGCTAAATTAATTGTGTGTTGAATTACTTTTGTTCTGTATGTATGTTTTCATGTGTTCATATGTTTAAGGAATACATAGTAAACTGAAAATATCATTCATGGGTTAAGAATAGTATCAGAGGACAGTAATTTCTGACTATCTTCTAAGTCATGTACTTGTGTCTATTTCAAAGCCATAATAAGGCGTTTTTCGGACTTTCTTCACACTGGCTTATAAACCAGAATTGTCAGACTAGTAATTGACTTGTAAAATGTCCCCATATTTGTTTTGGTATTTTCAGTTTAATATGTAAGATCCTGAAACAAGATTTTACTTTGTAATTTGTCTTAGTGTATTGTGTATAGAATTTTGCCAGCATTATTGGAATTTTGCCAGCATTTTTTGTTTTAGGTTGTGAGAATTATGTATGTAAATATATATAAATAAATTATTATGAACACACACACACACACATATATATATATATTCATCTAATGAAGACAACACCAACATATATAGATTTGAGATATTGAAGTACCACTTAAGCATATAATATGATATAAAGAGTTATATATATATATGAATATATATATATATATATATGAATATATATATATATATATGTATATGTATATATCTATCTATCTATGTGTGTGTAAATAAAAATTTATCTTATCTATGGCCTATATGGAACACCTTGAAACTTTGAATTCAAAGATTCCTTGAATTAATTTTCGAACCTTCAAAACGAGATACATACTGAAAGTTGTACCGGACTTTGATTATTATTTAATTTAGTGTTTTTAGAGCTTGAAATTGGAGAAGAGGGGAGATATGGTTAGCCTTGCTGGTCTAGACGAGAGCCAAAGAGCGGTACAAAATACGAGGGCTTGAGGTGTTTGAATAAGAGAGATTTTAAGGAGAAAAATGAGGTTCTAGATCCACCTTTCTCTCGTACCCTTCCACCCCTTTTAATTCAAAATTTTATCCTACACATGCCATCATATGGCCGGCCTCCTTGGCCTCTATATCCACATATAATAGGCTTCCTTATGGGCCTTAAAATTACTTTAAGCTTGACCAATAAAAATTGCAATTAAATCTAATTTAAATGAACATCGGTATTGTATATCGATATGTACGTTTATAACTATTATATACACACTATTTAATCTTGATCAACACAAGTTAAATAAAGTTTTATAATCAATATTTCATAATTAATTTGTAACAATTATAATTAATTAAATCAGATGGTAATAGGAGTATTCATTGTTTTGGCTGTCAGCGATTAATATCGAACGATTCGAATATTAATGTTCACACGTCACTTAGTAGGTGGTTTAACATTATGGCCAAATTTATCGCTTACACAGATTCAGTAAAATCCAATTTTACTAATTTTCGCATTCCGTGATAGTGACAATTATTTACACCAATTCGTTTTGTCAAAACAATATAACATTAAGACTTATGGAATTTTGTAACGATCAAAATTCTAATATCGTCCATATTCAACTTTATAGTCGAAACAAATTGTCTTTGATTCAATTATAACAATTATTATTAACCAAACTACCCTAACTAGAGACCTTGAATTTGAGTTGACTTCGGTTGACCGTAATACTAACCCCATATAACTGAGGAGACAGATTCTATCTTGAATAGTGTTATCCCGCCTTTCGGTCAGGCCGGGATACCACGAATTCGGCTAAAACGGATGGTTATCAAGATTGGAGATCGGTTGTATTTGAAACTATGGATGATAGTTGAATGGATTCAGATGAATAACACTCAAAAAATGGCTAAGTATGGAATTGGCATTTCACCTAGGCAACGGATCGGATCGGATCCCCCATTTATGACCCAATCAAGGCACGATTAGTATGGAGTGACAAGGAAGACCCCACAAGGCTACGATTTCAAGTCGACCAGAGTTCATACGCTCGAGTTATGGACAAAAGAAGATGGATCGGTATCAATGGATCAGTGGTAATTTGCTTTGAGTCGGACCTGGGAAAACTTGTTACTTGCTTGGAGTCGGCACATGGTTCGCTTGGAGATTGCTTGGAGAACCGATTGTTTTTCGTGCTTAGAGTCAGAATCACGTTTGCTTAGAGAAAAGTCATAATGACACGAAACTTTGGAAATAGAGAAATATTATGTAAAGGAACCTACCATATCGATCATACATCATTTGGAGAAACTTGAACGATCGGCCTACATCGTTCTTGAACGATCCTATCATTTCAGCCAAAACGATCCCAACTTCACAGAAAACGCGATATCTCGCAAACGTTAAGTCAGAATGGCACAAAATTTGGAGAGCAAATAACTAACATCATGATGGACCCAACAGAATGATCACACCCTAAAAGGAGAAAATATGGAATGATCTTCCATATTTCCATTTTTCAATTCGACTCCATGAAAAACGCGATATCTCACAAACGGTAAGTCGAAATTGCACGAATTTGGAGAGCAAGTAGCTAACATCATGGAGGACCCACAAAAATGATCGCACCCCCATTGGAGCTAATATGAATGATCGATGCTGATTGTTCTAATGGTGTGCGATCGATCTAAAAATTGGTGGATCGGGGCTTACGGCTCTGGTAGTTCTTCTAGCGAAATTTCAGCTCGATCCATGCACATCTTCTCCTATAAATATTGCGAATTTGGCTTATTACAAGGGATCTTCTACTTCTTCCAATGGGATCTTCTTTTGGCTCTTCTTCATCACTTCTTATTTCTTCCTCCATTAATTTAAGGCTAAAAACAACTGTATTTGTAATCCTACGGTATACTAAAAGATTATTGGAGTGGATGTAGGCCAGAGTTTGCCGAACCACTACAAAACTTGCGTGTCCATTTACTTTTCTGCAGTCTATTATGTGAATCTATACTTCTCTCTTTGGATCTAAATATTGGACATTGGTGCTTTCACTTACAACAGGGTGTTGGTGACCATTTTTGGCGCCAACATTTTGGTGCTTTCACTGAGAAACCTAGCCCCCGTGAATTTGCAGTTCAGATCTGGAATCAACTAGAGAACTTGGAATTAGATCAATGGTGAAACCATCAATAAAGAGATGGATAGCGGATAGCAGCCATCATAAAGGGAGTCAGGAGGCTTCATAAGGAGCTAATCAAACCTTAGTATACATCACCAGAGACGAGAAGAAACGATGATGGATGCTATACAGGAAAGGATGCTGAAGACAAGAGGAGATGATCCAGAATCTCCTCGGGCAGATGGGACAAGCTAGTGTACAAAACCAAGGAAATGGAGTAGCAGGAAATGCTGGAAATATGAATCATGGAGTTGGAGCAGCAGAAGCTTAGGAAAACCAAAACCAGGACCAAGGAAATGAAGCCAACGGATAGCAGGATGGAGTAGTACAGCCGGGGGCAGTCCCCGGCCAACAAATAACGATCGGTACCGATCATTCCAGAACGATCGGTGTCGATCGATCTAGACTCAGGGACATGCGCCCGGGTTATGCTTTATGACGACTCGGATTTTCAGACTAGTCAAAATTGCCGAAATACCCGTCCGTTCTAAAACTACGAATGAAAACTGCCATTTTAACATATAATATTTGATAAATATTCAACACTATTAAATGTATAGGATACAATTAAATTGTACAAGTTATTAGAGTAATCAATTTAATCTACTAGGTGTGGTTTAATACATATCAAATACAAATACAAATAAATCTACCGTTGCACAACTCTGATGAAGAGACAGCAATAGCCATTTCTGCAAACTTAATAAACATGTCAAATGCGGAATAAAATAGTAAGCAGAAAAGAGATATCAACACACGATAAATAGGAAACAATAAACAGAAATATGTTATGTTATTATTGGGGTTGTATCACTACCACTTATGACTGCCTACGTACCCCTTTCTAATTGGGTATCCAATTAGATACAGGATCAAGCCAACGTAGTTCTCCTACCGCAAATAGGACTCATGGAGCCTATGACGCAACAAACAATATGCAGTTCCTAAGACCACCCACTTAGGCGTAGTCTTCAAATTTTGATTTTCAAAATGTAATTAACTTTTTTATTTTCAAAATATATTTCTTTTCGAAAATAATCTCTTCGGAAAAAGCTCTCGGTTTTAAATTTCAAAACATTTCAAATGATATATATACATCTTTTGCATCAAATTATACTTTACTTTGGGATTTTAAAACAAATCACTTTTGAAATATTTATTTGGAAATCTCAAAATACTACTATAAACGCATATCAAAATATATGCAACCAGATCGAGAGGTTTCTCCCAATAACAAGGCAACTGGGTCCCAGCCTTCATACAGTCGATAAATAAGTACATTCTTCTATTCCAAGAGCGGACTATACCAAAAACATATACCCACTTTTTAGTTATGGGTTACCCAAATCATCGGTAACATAACAAATCATTTTATATCCCAAAGCGATAAATCATTTTCAATAATACTCACAAATACTTTCAAATCATAGTGTTGCTATTACCCAAAACCTTTTGAAATCATTTTCAAACACTGGGGTTTTTAGTCCTCGAAATTCTCTTTTATAAAACACTTTTATAAACCATTCTTTATATAAATCATTTTTATTATCACTTCAAAATATTTATTGCCAAAATATTTTCATTACTTTTCAGAAGAAACCATTTCATTTAAAGGATGAAATATCATTATTTCCAAAATTATGATAAACGTCTTTTATTATAATTTCTACTTAACCAATATTTTTATCAAACACCTTATAGTCAAACTGTGAAATTCTAATGACAAGGTGGTCGTATTTAATCATTCTCGATTTATTGTCCACCTAGCCCATGCATATAAAAAGGTAAACTGCTCATAAACCGGTCGAGCCTAATTCAAACAATTAATCAATGAAATAAACACAATAATAAATGATAATCAACGCTTCATTCTATCAAATATTTATATCACTTTTTATTTTATCTTGGATTAAAACGGTTTGATATTTATTTTGGACCATCCGAGCTTTCCTTTCGACATGTTCCATTCCTTACCCAAGTCTACTTGGATCTCACAGACGAATTTCGACATGTGTACTAGTTGTTTCCGCATACCCCATTAAGTATTTAACTTCTAAATTTTAAAATACTCAACTAACCATCCAAACATAGTCAAACAAGGAAATCAAACCATTGTTTTAGCAAAAAAAGTAAACAGGTAGTCAACAAGGATTTTCAAAATACACTTAACACTTAAAGTTCCTTTAACTTAGCAATGCTTTTAATGAACTTAAAGGAAGAAATAACTC
This sequence comes from Allium fistulosum, assembly GCA_030737815.1. NCBI lineage: Eukaryota > Viridiplantae > Streptophyta > Magnoliopsida > Asparagales > Amaryllidaceae > Allium > Allium fistulosum. The sequence continues at coordinate 97,336,019 of CM060905.1, forward strand.
ACATTGGATTACACTTCGTCAAACTTTAAGGCAAGGAACTCAAGATCTAAACCACTTCCTACCGTGCTTCGAAACCAAACCAAAATAAGCCCGAATTCATCCTTCCTCTCCTCGTAACTCACGGCCATGGGTGTTTCTTGCCTTGACTCTAAACTTGGCATAGAACCTTCTAATGATGAACTAATGACTTTGGCAAAGTTTGAAGGTGTTTTGACTTTGTTTGATATTGTTTTGAAAAAGTTAGTAAGGAAGAAAAAGAGAAGAAGAAGCCATTAAAATAGCTTAAAGGAGGAAGAAGAAGAGAATGTGTGTGATAAAATGAGAGAAAAGCTTGTGTATTTATAGAAAAAGAAAGAAGTGGTAAGCTACCAAATTAACCCCTTACCAAATTACCAAAATACCAAAATACCCTTCCTTAACTTTAAAGTAAACTTACCTTTTTCAACACTTACTATCATCCATCACTTCATTAGTTTATATCAATTTTCACTTAATACCTATAGGAATGTATTTGGATGGAAAAGTGGATTAAAGTGAAGATTTTCCTTGGTTTTGGTGAGATTTGATTTGATGTTTGCTTTTTGACTTTTTTTATTACCTTACGGACTTTTACTAATGACATTTTAGAATTTTCTAATGATACTTAGTAAAGTAAACTTGATTATTTGTAAAATATATATATGTATGTTAAAACATGTTAAAAAAGGTGCAACAACGCTGCAACAACTTATATTGAACAAAACGTTGATTTTCGACAAAATGTTTTACGGTCACATTTTGACGTTTTTGTTAAACTATTTATTTATGTAAACAAAACTTGAAAATAAGTTTCTTATCATCTTTAAATAAATTAAAACAAGTGTATTTGACTTATAAAACCATATTTAATAATATGAAAATCCAATTGTAAAAATACGACGTCGATTGGTTGAATTGCGACGAATTTTGTACACTTTTATAAAACAAGTATATATGTATATAAAACCATTATAAACCAAATTTCTATTATTATCATATCATTGTATAACCATTAAAAAGAGTTATTTACTATTTACAATAATTAACCGAATGTATATCAAATTTTATCGAAAACCAGCTTTTGTCACTTTTCGACGAAAATCCAAAATTCTTGATTTTGTAATCAAATTCTAAAAATAAGTTTATCATTTTTATTTATTGTACAAAACATGATTATTGTTTTGATAAACCTATTTTTGAATATTTTAAAATTAAATATTCCTATTTTTAAAGTGATAAAATTACGGGTCGTTACATGCTGGATCGATCCCAGGTGGGGTGTTGGACAATGCTGAGCAGTTTGGTGTCAATCAGAACTTGGATGCACGTCTAGAAGAGGATAATCTGGGATTCCCTCGTAGCCTTGAGGGGCAGGATGGGAATGATGATCGAAGACCATTTATGGATGCTGGAATAGCTGGAAATTGGAATCAAGGACTTAGAGCAGAAACTAGCATACTTGGATATGGATTAAGCAACCAGGGGCAAACCCTGGCTAAGGAGAATGGATCAACACTGCTCCCCATGGAAATGTGGGTACGAATCTAATCATCCACCACAAATCGGATAATGGCGATGGAACAAGAGCAACCATCATCCACCATAAATTGGGGCGAGCTCGTCTTAAGGGCACTGGTCGTCATCTCTTGTTCAGGATGGCATGAACTAAAAATGAATTCTACAATAAAATGGCTAAGTCACTTACACATGTATGGGATCGAGGATGGTCCCTAGGCATGCTTTGAGATGGTGATGAACCACCATAACAAATGAATCTTAAAACACTTGGTTCCACGGTAATGCGATGAACAAAATAAGTCGTCAGTTATGGACTATGCCTGGTAAGGGGTAGGTCGCTTCGCTCGAACGTGATGGATCGACCTACTTAGGTCGTTGAGTATGGATGGTGCTCGGTAAGGATCCGAAAAGATCAACGTCGTCAGGTAGGGACTATGCCTGACAAGGGGTGGGTCTCTTTGCTCGAATGCGATGGATTGGCCTACTCAGGTCGTCGAGTATGGATTGAGCTCGGCAAGGATCCGGAGAGACCAAGGTCGTCAGGTATGGACTATGCTTGGCAAGGGGTAGGTCCCTTCACTTGAACGTGATTTACTCAGGTCGTCGATTACAGATTGTGCTCAACAAGGATCCGGTGAGATCAAGGATTTGGATTAGGATAACAACCCGGAGGGGTCATGGATTTGGATATCAGCTTCGAACATCAATAGATTTGGCTTTGGATGGATACAAATTCTGATAAAATAATCTGGGGAGACCGTGGATTTGGATTGGATTCTGGGTTGGAAAATACGGTTATCAATGGATTATGGATTTATAGTAATTGAAAACATGCCTTCCTACCGCAAGGAATGTTTTGGGGGACACATGTTATCCCGCCTTTTGATTAGGCCGGGATACCACGAATTCGGCTAAAACAGATGGTTATCAGGATTGGATATTGGTTGTATTTGAAACTATGGATGGTAGCTGAATGGATTCAGATGAACAACACTCAAAAAATGGTTAAGTATGGAATTGGCACTTCACCTAGGCAACGGATCGGATCCCTAATTTCATATCTAATCAAGATGCGATAGTATGTAGTGACAAGGAAGGCCCAACAAGGCTACATTTCAAATTTCAAGTCAATTGAAGTTCGTATGCTCGAGTTATTGACAACAGAAGATGGATCGGTATCGACGGATCAATGGTAATTTGCTTGGATTCGGACCCGGGAAAATTTGCTACTTGCTTGGAGTCGGCGCATGGTTCGCTTGGAGATGGCTTGGAGAAAAACGATCAATACCGATCGTTTTTCGTGCTTGGAGTGAGAATCACGTTTGCTTGGAGAAAAACGATCGACACCGATCGTTTTTCGTGCATGGAGTCAGAATCACATTTGCTTGGAGAAAATTTGGATTTTACCCAAGTCTAACCCTAGGCTAGAATTTTCAGCACTTGCTTTAAGTTAGAAAGGTGATTACTTCGGATCAACCCCAAAGTAGGTTTTTCGACGATCGTTTTCGCGATTTTCACCGATGATTGATCTATAACTCAAAATCTACAAAGGCAATCGACATGAAATTTGGATGACAACTACATTGCACCATGAGGGACCCACATCATCGATTTTTGGGCCCAACAATGAAGTTGGATCGATCGGTCATTATTCATATGAATCGATCCATAAAACAATTCAAATCAATGATGATCGACCAATATCTCACAAACGCGGAATGACGTGAAACTTTGGAAATAGTGAAATATTATGTGAAGGTACCTACCATATTGATCGCATATCATTTGGATAAACTTGAACGATCGACCTACATCGTTCTTGAACAATCGTATCATTTCAGCCAAAACGATCCGAACTCCACGGAAAACGCGATATCTCTCAAACGATAATTCGAAATGGCACGAAATTTAAAGAGCAAGTAACTAACATCATGGTGGACCCACCAGAACGATCGCACCCCAAAAGGAGCAAATATGGAACGATATTCCATATTTTCATTTTTCAATTCGACTCCACGGAAAACATGATATCTCACAAACGGTAAGTCGGAATTGCATGAAATTTGGAGAGCAAGTTGTTAACATCATGAAGGACCTAGGAAAAAGATCACACCCATACTGGAGTTAATATGAATGATCGGCACCGATCGTTCCAATGGTTTTCGATTGATCTAAAAATTGGTGGATCGGGTCATATGGCTCTAAAGGTTCTTCTGGCAAAATTTCAGCCCGATCCATGCACGTCTTTACCTATAAATACAGCAGACTTGGCTCATTACAAGGGATCTTCTGCTTCTTCCAATGGGATCTTCTTTTGGCTCTTCTTCAACACTTCTTATCTCTTCCTCCATTAATTTTCTAAGGCTAAAAACAAATGTATTTGTAATCCTACGATATAATAAAAGATTATTGGAGTGGATGTAGGCCAAAGTTTGTCGAACCACTATAAAACTTGCATGTTCATTTACTTTTCTGCAATCTATTCTGTGATCTGTGAATCTATGCTTCTCTGTTTGGATCTAAATATTGGATATTGGTGCTTTCACTTACAATCGGGTGTTGTTCACCATTTTTGGCACCAACAAATAGTGTCTCACTTCCAATCCATCCACTCGAGCAAACTATCGTCGTTTGATGGACACTATGCCATGATTTAACTATAATCAAAATGGAGTTTCCACATTGAAGCTCGACAGTATTCTCAAGTCAAGGGAATTATGTAATATTGTCACATCGATATTTTCTGTTTGACCGTAGTTATATTAACCAATAGAAAATTATCGAGTGATTCATTCTATAGTTATCCAATAACTATCAGTACGTAACCCTTTGGTGCCTCTAGCAGTTATGAGTAATACATTGTCCAACATTTGGAGAGCTTACGTAAGTACTCTATTCTCAATGGATGTATCGATATCCAATCTCGATACACCTTGAATAGGAATCTTTGAAATAATATGTTTATTTTATTTTGATAAATCACTCACGATTACAACACATTGTAACTACTATCATAGAACATACCATTTGTGGATTTTCTATTAAATACACTTTTAATTAAATTGATTAATTAATATAACATATTATATCAAGTATATAATAAAAATAAAACACCTTTTATTTCAAACAAGATTAGTTATCAACTTAAATGTATGTAACGATTATATAATTTCCCCTAAAACATACCCCTAACTCTATCAATCCACCATTTGCACTTGGAGTCGACTATGGAATCTCTATTCCACCGTTTGATCGTTTTGATGAGAATTGATCGAGTTAGACCACTTATAAATAGATCTACTGTGTTGTTTTAATTAACTATTTTGTCAGTTAACTCTCTACGATACTGATAAACTACCTTTATCATGTGGAACTAGTCAGAGTATTTTTCTCAATTTCTAGTGAGCTCTTATCATTATATTATTATTATATAACAATAATGTAGTATTCTAAATACTTGGAAACACCCTTAGGTCAACTATAAATTTGTGCATTTATATATACATTTCATTTATTGTGATGTTATTTAAGGCGATGTACTTAGCATTTTCATTGAATTAGCCAAAATGCTTCTTCTGGACATTTTCAATTTGAAGCTCCTTAACTAAATATGGAACATGAATCTAATATTGACACGTTATACTCAATATCACTTATGAAGTTTTAGGTTGAATACTCCTTCATAAGGAGTTCTTTGTTTTTATAAACAGTTCTCTTGTATTTCATAAATATTCAAGGATACTCTAAACTACCATTTAGTGATCTTAATTTGATTTGATATTTGCTTCATGCATCAAATGCATAAGCAAATTATGATATTTTGACAATACAGCATGTGTTATAATTCTTTTTACCAATGCATAAGGAATCCATCTTACATGTTCCATATTAAACATTTTAATAAGGTGTCTTTGCATATTGTTTAGGACATTCCCAACATCCTTTATACTTATTTAAAAGATATCATTTACAAGTCCAATGTAGAGTATTAAACAACTAAAATATTACTAGTGTTACATAAGTACATCATTAAAAATCAACGGTAGGTTACTTATTTATAGTCTAGATGTATCTATATACCTTTTAATGGTTCTTTCTTATAGACGTATGCTTCCTTGTATTTTGACGGAAAATTAAATTATTTGATATTTCTATCAAAATACTTATTCGATTCTGATGCTTATAAAATGATACTTTCGTATCATTTCTTGGACCATATCCTAAAACTCACAACCTCAATATGCTCCCACTGACTTCGAGACATTTTGGTTGTTATGTGCAAACAATATATTCTAAATCATTATTTAGAATTTTCCATGTCAACATATATATATATATATATATATATATATCAAAACACAAAGTCAAACCAAGTGATACTTTTATGAGTAAATCTGAATTAACTTGAGCACATTGAATAAAGAATATATTAAGCTAATTTCAATAATTGAAATTATGTTATTCTTATCAATGTTGCTTATTATGTTCCAACTCAATTAGTCTTGCTCTTTAAGACTCATTCGCGGCCGATTGGTCATATCTCTTTGGGTATACCTATCAAAATCATATTTTGATAACGTACTTGGTACTTCGAACTTGCACATCATACCATGTCGTAGATTCAATACTCTTAATGGTTGAGGATTATTTTTCTGGAATTGATTAGAAACTCGTAGATTATTTTTAATATATGAGAATATTTGTTAGACATTGTAATGCTTTGTGTTCATTTAGGTTTGGTTAGTTTCATTTCATTCCATGTAATTAGTTTCATCTTTGAATCGTATCTGTTGGATGGATTCTTACCATCGAACCAACCTAGCCGAACCATCATCACCGGATCAACACATGCCGAACCAACCTCTTCTCCAAGTCATGCCGAACCAACCTCTTCTCCAAGTCATGCCGAACCAACCTCTTCTCCAAGTCATGCCGAACCAACCTCTTCTCCAAGCATGCCGAACCAACCTCTTCTCCAAGCATGCCGAACCAACCTCTTCTCCAAGCAATACCGAACCAACCTCTTCTCCAAGCGATACCGAACCAACCTCTTCTCCAAGCGATACCGAACCAACCTCTTCTCCAAGCAATGCCGAACCAATCCACTGCCGGACCAGTCTACAATCGGACCAAGTCGTCTCCATACTAACATTCAACTCCTACCACAGAATCAAGGGAGGCCGAACCAAGACGCGCCAGGCCAGATTACGTCAGCCCAGGCCCGCCAGCTGCTGTATACCTCCAAGACCCCTACCCCCAGCCTCACTCTATAAATAGAGGGACAGGGGTACAACAATGGGGGACAAGTTTTGAGAGCTCAAGCACGGATAGAACTTTCAAACAACTTTCTTTTACTGGTATAAAAGCTTTGTACTTGTAATCAGAATAAGAGAAGAGAAATAACATATAAAGTGGACGTAGGCACATTCTGGCTGAACCACTATAAATCTGCGTGTCTTTTTATAGTTTAGCCCCTGTTTTTTATATATTTGCATAAATTGCTCAAATCACTAAGAATAACATAAGATCTACTAAATCATACAACTTCGAGGTGTTTGTCCATTTTTTGTACAAACATTTTTGGTGCTTTCACTGAGAAATAGAAGCTCGAAGCTTCAGCTTCATCCACTTAACAGTTTTCCTAACAGCATCGTCCGCCACTTGGAAAACATGCCTCCCAAACAGAGAAAAGATGTTAGCAAAGGAAAAAACATCGCATCCAGCAGTCTTCCAGATCCAGTTGTCACGAATCAAGAAAATCGTCCTCCTCCAGCAACAGTAACAAATGAAGAACAGGCTAACCCAACTACTCCTGCCACAGAACAGCCTGCAGCAATTACTAGAGCAGATCTGGACAGAGTTGTGGTTGAAGTAACTAACCGCTTCACATCCCAGCAGGAAGCCTTGGTGGACCATCTCATGTCACGCTTAAGGGACGCTGAAGAATCCAACCGCAACACTGAATCATGGGGCGAGTCCCAGTCTGGAGGATCTCAGAGACAACAAAGATCTTCCTTCTTCGAAGGAGCTAATGGCAGAAGTAGCCATGGTAGGAGCCGAGACCGAGCACAGCCCGAAGTTAGGCCTGAGGAAACGTTTGGTACCGAACCCAACAGGGAAGGTACCGGGCGAAGGTCAACTGTAGCTGAGCCTGTCATGCTGCCTAACCATAGAAATGCCAGTGAACGGGGCCGAGCTAGAGTCCAGCCCGAAGTTGGACCCGAGGAAGTGCTTAGATCAGAACCCAACAGGGGGAGATCAAGGCAAGGGCCAACTGTAGCTGACCCAAGCATGCTCCCAGAAGATCAAAGGCAGCCACTGGAAAATATGAGGAATGATAGACGATACCATCCCTACAGGTCATCTGGATGGAATCAATCCCACAGAACAGAACCAAACTCATTTCTATCTACTCCAAGTTCTGATGAAAGGATGGCACGCTTATTCAGAGAGTGTGTCCAACGGGAGCAAAGAGATCGAGGGATAGGCGCTAGGGTAACCAACCCTTTCGCCCGCAATATCGAAATTGCTATCACCCCCCGAGAATGGAAGATGCCAACAATGGAACCCTACAAAGGAACCTCCGATCCCGTTGTACACTTACAAAGGTACATGCAGCATATGCTCATGAGTGGAGCAACAGAGGGAGTACTGTGCAAATGCTTTCCGCTCTTCTTAGCAGATCTTGCTACCTCCTGGTTCTGTCATCTACCCCAAGGATCCATCAGCTCTTGGGAAATGTTGAAAGAAAAATTTATCAGTCAATTCCGCATTCATGTGGAGCAACCCAAGGACGCTTATTCCTTATCCAGCGTCAAACAGAAACCTGGAGAAAAGCTGTAGCAATACCTAACCAGATTCAACGCCGTAGCAGCCGCAGTCCAAGATGCCGATGAGAAGCTTATCCTGATGGCCCTCTGCAGTGGTGTGCATCCGGACACTAAATTTTCTAGAAGGTTGACAAAAGAAAAGCCAGCTACTTTACCCGATTTCTTCCATGAAGCCGGGAAATACATGAGGCTTGAGGATGCTGCCGTTGAGGGGCAGTCAGGACAGCAAAATAAGACAACCCATGGCAACGCCCCTGCTGTGGCAAGGGACGTTCGAAGAACTGATTCCAGAGACAATGCTGGGGGCAAGAAGGGAGAAAAGCGCCTATATCGGCCAGGACCAAGATTCGACACTTACACCCCTTTGAACGAGACCGTCGAAAATATCTTCCTTGCCACCCAAGGCGAAGTTAGATACAAACGCCCACCATATAAGAAAGAATCAGATAACGCACAGAAATCTGGAAAATTCTGCCGCTTCCACGAATCTCACGGACATGATACCAACGAATGCCATCATCTCCGCGATCTGATTGAGGAACACATCAGAAGGAAGAAACTGGAATGTTATGTAAAAAGTCAAGACAGGACTCCAGCTCCTGCCAATGAAAACCCAAGGCTACCCTCACCGGGGACCGACAGAGGAAACCGCAACGCTAGCAGCTCTAGTCAAGAGAAGATAGTGGTCCATACCATCTCAGGAGGTCCGCACATCGCAGACAGAAGTTGGAGAGAGATGGAAAGATATGGGAAGTCGCTTAGAGACAATAAGGACTGTGTCAATACGGTTATAGAAGAGCGCCACCCAAAGCGGAAAGAAAGTGATGACATCACATTCAGTAAGCGTGACCTAGAAGGAAGACAGTACCCTCACATGGATCCCATGGTTATCTCTGCCCGACTCGGTCCCGCCGAAGTTTACCGAATCCTGGTAGACACTGGAAGCTCGGTAAACATCCTGTTCAAACACGCATTCGACAAAATGAAGCTATCAATGAAGGATGTATCTCCTTGCGATAAACCACTACACGGTTTCACTGGAGATGCGAAGATGCCCCTCGGGCAGCTGGACCTCTTTGTTGAGATTGGAAGCCATCCCCGCTCCGTTGTACAGAAACAGACGTTTGTGCTAATAGAAAACCATTCGGCCTACAACGCCTTCTTAGGAAGACCAGCCTTGTCTGACTTCCAAATTGTCCTAGCCCCATGGTGCCTGAAAATGAAATTTCCAACAGACAATGGGGTAGGGGAAGTGGAAGGAGACCAGGATATTGCACGAGACTGCTATGTAACCGAACTTCGCAACAACCACAGGAAGGATAAAGGGAAAGGTGTAGAGATTGCCCTCTGCACAAAAAGCCTTGAAGCATAGCAACTAAAGAAAGCCCCTCCTCTTCGATACACTAGCGACCCTTTCAATGAATTAGACCCTAGGGACAAAGAGGAGGAGGCCACCGCCGAGCCTGCAGAGGCTATGGAGTTTATATCTGTAGACAAGCACGACTCAAGTAGGCTACTGAAAATTGGGTCCCAACTAAAAACCGAGTTGAAGGAACAACTCATCGATTTTCTCCGCCACAACTTGGATGTATTCGCTTGGTCACACGCTGACATGACTGGAATCTCCCCCGACATAGCCTGCCACGTATTAAACATTGATCCTACCAAGGCGCCTGTAAAACAAAAAAAGAGAAGTATGGGGGCAGAGCGATCAGCAGCACTCGATGAAGAAGTAAAGAATCTACTCGCCAATGACTTCATACGAGAAGCTATCTACCCGGAATGGATCGCCAACCCGGTGCTGGTAAAAAAGGCTAATGGGAAGTGGCGAACCTGCATTGACTTTTCCAACCTAAATGACGCCTGCCCAAAGGATTGCTTCCCACTTCCCAGAATCGACCAACTTGTAGACAGCACAGCCGGGCACGAACTCCTATCCTTTATGGATGCATACTCAGGATATAACCAAATTCCTATGCATGCTCCTGACCAAGACCACACTAGTTTCATCACCGATCGAGGTTTGTACTGCTATAAGGTAATGCCTTTCGGACTTAAAAATGCAGGAGCCACCTACCAGCGCCTCGTCAACAAGATGTTTGCAGGGCTAATAGGACAAACTATGGAAGTATATGTGGACGACATGCTGGTGAAATCACGGAAAGCCAAAGATCACGTAAGCCACCTAGGCGAAATGTTCCAGGTACTTCGACAGTATGGAATGAAGTTGAATCCACTAAAGTGCTCCTTCGGAGTGTCATCGGGAAAATTCTTAGGGTTCATCGTCCATGCCCAAGGGATTGAAGCAAACCCTGAACAAGTCCGAGCACTAAGGGATATCAAGATACCTTCCACCCGAAAGGAAATGCAAAGCCTAAATGGAAAAGTGGCCGCCCTAAGCCGATTCATCTCCAAGGCAACGGACAAGTGCGTCCCCTTTTTCGAAGCTCTAAAGAAAGATAAAGGAAAGTTCGAATGGACGGACGAATGCTTAACCGCTTTCCTTAACCTAATCGAACACCTCCAGAAACCACTGGTACTCTCGACCCCAAGCGAAGGCGAAGAATTATACCTATACCTTGCTGTGTCATCTCACGCTTTAAGCGCTGCCTTGGTAAGGGAAGACAACCGCACGCAACGACCAGTTTACTTCGTCAGTAAAAGGTTTACTGGGGCAGAAGTCAGATATCCTAAACTTGAAAAGTTAGCATACTGTTTACTAATCACTTCACGAAAACTACGTCACTACTTCCAATCCCATTCCATCAAAGTTCTGACCGATCAACCACTGAGGCAGGTACTCCATCGTCCCGACACTTCCGGGCGACTACTTAAATGGTGTATTGAGCTGAGTCAATATGATATCACCTATCACCCTCGCACCGCCATCAAGGGACAAGCCATGGCTGATTTCATTGCAGAGTTCACTACCAACGAGGATAAGGAGCAACTGGAAATAACAGAAGATATCAAGTGGAATCTCTTTGTGGACGGTGCATCTAACGAACAAGGCTCGGGGGCAGGTGTGGTAATAATCACTCCCAGGGGAAATAAACTGCACTATGCTATAAGGTTGGAGTTCGCTGCCACCAACAACGATGCAGAATATGAAGCAGTGATAGCTGGACTAGAGATTGCCATAGAAATCGGAGCCAATTCTTTGTGTCTTCACAGCGATTCTCAACTTATTGTTAATCAAATACTAGGAGAATTCCAAGCTCGAGAGGAACGACTCATAGCATATCTAAAGAAGACCAAGTTGCTTCTCAGCCGATTGGATCAGTACTTAGTCAAACACATCCCTCGGGAAGAGAACCAAGAGGCCGACGAATTGGCAAAGCAAGCGAGTATGAGAGACATCGCCATCTTCGGGGCAGTAACCATCTCAAAGCAAACGGTCCCAAGTTTTGAGCAAGTGAATCTGATAGCTGCAGCCGAAGAAGCAACTTGGATGACTCCCATCCGAGACTACCTACAGAATGGCACACTACCCAACGGGCGTAACGAAGTCAAGAAAATCTTGAGGAAAGCGTCCCGCTACACAATACAAGAAGACATCCTCTATCGGTGCGGATTCTCTAACCCGTTATTAAGGTGTGTCGCTGGGAGAGAAGCCAAGGAAATCTTATCCAACATCCATCAGGGGAGCTGCGGAGATCACACCGGAGGGCAAACATTAGCAAAAAAGATACTCCGTTACGGATATTTCTGGCCCACCTTAAGCAAGGAGGCCTTAGATTTCGTCAAGAAGTGTGACAGATGCCAAAAATTTGCTAAGATCCCACGGCTACCAACAACTGAGATTACTCAAATGACCAGCCCTTGGCCCTTCGCAATATGGGGAATTGACTTAATCGGCGAGCTACCGATGGGCCGAGGCGGGGCCAAATATGCTATAGTGGCGGTTGATTATTTCACCAAATGGGTGGAAGCGGAACCTCTGAATAAAGTATCTTCAGCAAAAGTTATTAACTTCTTGATCAAAAATGTTCTGTGCAGGTACGGAGTCCCACTCAAAATCATATCAGACAATGGACTTCAGTTTGACAGCGAGGAATTCACCAACTAGTGCCGAGAGCACGGAATTCATAAAAGCTTCTCATCCGTAGCGTATCCCCAGGCAAACGGACAAGTCGAAGCAGTCAACAAAATTCTGAAAACTCTGATCAAAAAGAAGCTCAAAAAGTCAAAGGGTGCTTGGGTGGATGAACTCCCTACGGCACTTTGGGCCTACCGCACATCTTTCAGAACATCAATAGGGCACACCCCTTTCTCTTTGGCATACGGATCGGAGGCTATGCTCCCAGTTGAAACCATCGTGCCTTCCCACCGTAGGATCCACTATAACCCAGAAGAGAATGAAGAACTCCTCCACATGTCTTTGGATCTAGTTGAGGAGAGAAGGAATGATGCAGTCCTTAAAGCGGCGGCCCACAAGCAGAAAGTGGCAGCACAATACAACTCCAAAGTCAAGCATCGTACCTTACAAGAGGGGGATCTTGTCCTCAAGCGAATCTTCCCTCGCCCCGGAGCACTAGACCCGATCTGGGATGGACCATATGTAATTCATAAAGATCTCCACAACGGAGCCTATATTTTGTCAACAGTGGACGGAGAGGTGTTCCAGAGGGCATGGAACATCCAACACCTCCGTCGATACTTTTCTTAACTTGTATTGCCCATATGAAGTGAATTAACAAAGAGAATCAGTGGACGTAGGCCTTTTCATGCCGAACCACTTTAAAAAACCTTGTCTCTTTTTTAACTTGTTCCTTTATATCTTGGCTACTTGTTAACTTTATCCTTTTCTGTTGAACAAAATCCTACGCGTATAGCATCTCCACTCAAAGCACCTCACGGCGCAACTTCACTTGGGCAAAACCCAACAGGTACTATGCGAATCTATGCCCTCGCCTATGAGACACTTTTGCCCCAGCATCCCTCTGCTGCGGGTTAACTCATTGCTCGCGACGGCCCTTAAAGCCAACTGTAATGAGCCGATTATAAGCCACCGAGAAGGCCGACTATAGCCGAGGCAGCTCATTACGGCGTTAGGCTCGCCGGCAACTATGAACCGACTATAAGCCCCAACATAAGGTGTGGCCAGCCAGGGGCAGTTCACAGTTGACGATCGGCACCCACGCTAGCCGGCCACAGTAAATCGAATAATACCCACGATTACGGGCCATAATGGCCCGAGTAGTTACTGTGCGCGATCTTGGCTCCGATGTGTCTTAAGTGCGGCTGTGGTAAAAAAGAATTAACTCCCCGCGGAGGCGTAAGATGGGTGACAAATGTCTCCAAGACCCACAGCTAGGGAAAGTGACTACAAAACCCGTTTGCCACGAACTTAAGCACATCGAAGGCCTTCCGTGATTGGAAGTTTTACTATTTCACATATTTCAATTTTACTTAAAAAGCTTTCCTCCTATCCTCTATAACAATCCATAAAGTACAGGATACGGAGTAAAAGACACTCGCCAATGGATGCGGGGATCCACAACCAGATGGCAGGGCATTCAACTACTTTCCATGCTCGGTCATACAAGATATTCGAAACTGCCACCTACAAACAGAACATGAAAGGCGGTATTTTCTTCCTTTATGTACAGATGCATGACTATAATCTGTTCACACCACACACTAATATTATAAGTCATGAAATTATGTTTTAAAACCAAAACCTGACATCAAACACAATTCAATTACAAGAATATGCATAGCTATATTTCTCATACGACATGTCGAAAAAGCAACAAACATTCAAGAAAATCAGCCCATGTTAAAGAATTACACGTCAAAAATAAGACTATTTATTACAAGTGGCAAAATATTACAACCTAAAGGCCACGTTACTATTTTTTCGACTAACATATACAACACTGTCGAATCCACAAAAAGAGTTTTTCCAAGTATAATCAAGGAGCCGGCTGCAGTGGAGCTTTATCCTTGCCCTGTTGACCCCCTGTCCAGTCAAAAAAAAAAGAGAAGACTCATTAGCAATAAGCAACCAAGTTGATGGAGAAACTAAAAAGGGAGACTTACTAGCGCCTGCTTCCTGACTATCCTGATCGTCATCCTCTACCTGCACGCCTACCTCCTCAGCGGCAAGCAACCGCATACCTTCCTTCACCGCCACCTTCTCCTCCTTGGCAAACTGGGCAGTGACCGCATCCATGCTGAAGGCCACGCCACCATCTTTATCCGCATCGGCCTTGGCCTCCTCCAGAGCCCGAAGATAGATCTTAGCCATGATCCTGGGATAATCATCCATCCAGGATAGGTTGCCCTGCTTCCAGGTTCGGAAGTACATGTCCTGGAGCATTTCGTCCATCATCCCCTCATTCTCCTCAAACTCCCTCATCCGGGCCTCGGAAGTCAACAACCTCCCAACGGCAGCATCTCTCTCCGATCGGTATCTCGAGCAGTCGGCTAGAAGGGATCCCCGCATTGCCTCCATCTCCTCCCTCAACTTAGCTTGAGCAAGCTCTGCAGCCTCAAGTTTCCCGGACAATTCCTCCACCTGCTCGAGATCCGCTTTCCGAACCTCGTCCACCGTGGCAATAGCCATGTCAATCCGTTCTTTGCAAGTAGCTTCCATTTTCCGCAATTCGGCCCGACTGGCCTCTTCCATGGTTTTCCTTAATCGTCCAGTAGCAGCCTCATGCTGAGAAATCTGAATAGCCTGATCCGCAAGCTGTTTGGCCTGATCCGAAACCACCAATCGAAGTCGGATATTGGCACTCCCAATCTCCTCTCCGGCCTTAACCAACCGGGCATGATGCCCCATCAGCTTCTTGGTCTCCTCCGCCACCCGATCAATATTAGCCTTGGCCTCGTCTCCTATAGTGATTATACGAGTAGTGAGTAAATCGAGATCTAAGGACTTAGCTTCATCAAGTACCCGTACCATGGGGTTGCGGGGGAGAAGGTGTTCACCAGTGACTTCGTCAAAGGTAATATCATGAGAGCTTGGATCCAGATCAGGATGACCCGCAAATGGATTACGAGCCAAATCAGGACGATCGATATGAATAACAGAAGGGTTTCCGGATGGGTGCGGAGAAGGCACAAACTCGGTATCCTCCTCCGTGATATCATGAAGAGGCTGAGCCGGGAGCTGAGGACCAGGCGAAGGTTCTGATAAAGGACGACTCCTCTTTCTCTGCTGAATACCCTCTTCGATAACCCCGAGAAGAGGACGGTAGCCGACTACATCCCCGGAGCGGTGGGTCGAAGGCTTCGGCTTGACAGAAGTTTTGGAAAGCTTGTACTGTTCAAGCCTGTGCCGAAAATCTGAGGCTTTGACCGTTTTACCTGCTCCTGATATGAAGAAAAAGTGTCACAAGCATATATTGTTCTATACTTCGAGAAAACACGGCAAATTAAAAGGAGAGAAACACATCTGTGGTTGTACAAACCCTGGGGAGGAGTAGGATACTGCAATAGGTCCTGGATTTCATTCCAGGACGGGAGCGGGTCATAAAATATTCCTAAGTCCCTATCATTAGTGAAGCATGCAGGAGTCAAGAGTTCACCTTGAGTCGTCGGCGCCACCCTGGCTGGAATGGTCTGGGAAGACTCGCTTGCACCGGTCCCGGCCTTGTCCGCTTTCCCGGTTTTCTCTACCAAAGCCCGATCTCCGTCCAGCCCCTCGAAAGCCTGGTGGAACGCATCGTCCGTCCACTCCTGAATCTCGCCCGCTTGCCCAGGAAACAAGGCCCCGATACCATCGCCACCTTTATCACCTTCCCGACCATCTCCACCCTCGCCTCTTTCCACCTCTATGTCTTCCTCCTCCCGGGTAAGTGGACAATTGCTGGGGGAAGGACCGTCCGACTTCTTGAGTTTCTTACCTCCGACAGCTGAAGGTTTTGTGAAAGGTTTCCTCTTGCTACTCTCTACCGTAACACCTTCCTTGGTCTGAGCAGCCGCCCTCTCCTCCGCCGTTTCCCTCAGCTTAACTACTGACTACTGCGGAAGGATTAAGTTACATTCCAAAAGAATCGCATTTCTGATCAAGAAGGCAGATGATCTATATTTCCCAAGAATAGCTTCTATCTCAGCCGCCGTCTGAACCAGGCGGTCAGTCTCCACAACCGGAAAGCCACCTGTCGCTAGCAAAAATGAGAAAGTATGAGAAGAAGCATCGCAATCGGAATAGAAATTATAAGTATAAGCATCAACTTACATCCAGATGTAAAGCGCCGGATTGAAACGGAGTCGTCCCTAACAAAGAACCACTCTTTCTTGAACATGCTGAATTTAGAATACAGATCCAAGACCGGTTTGAAGGTCACGGCTGACTCCAAGCTAATGTATGGGGACCCCTTCTTATAGCCCCTCAAATTATACAAGTACCGGATCTCCCGGTTGGAAGGAGCACGACCATACTTCCTTTGGAAAATGACGAAGAGGCTCACCAGGATAGCATAGGAGTTGGGTTGAAGCTGGAATGGGGCCACCTTGAGATATGTAAGGAAGCTGATTACCCAAGCATTAAGAGGCGGAATGGCACCACACATGCAGTGGTATCTGCTGTAAGCAAAGTACCCCTCAGGGGGGTCGTATGGCATAACATCTCTCCCTGGCAACAGCATTCGCGCCCTATCAATTCCGAAAGAACGAGAGATGGCATCAAGCTGCTCCTCCTTGAGGGAACTAGGAAAACAGTCGGGCGGGGAGTTCAGAATATCCTGAGGGCCGTACCCGTCCACTAGTGATCTCGGGATTGGTCCGTGACGTTCGGGATTCGGCTGAGCTGGGGGCACGGCAGAGGAACCTCCTTCGCCCCCGGATTTCTTTTTGTCTGATCGAGTTTCCGCTTTACGAGACATTATCTGCAACACCGGAAAAGCACATCGTTAGAACAGAGGATGTAAACAAATAAATGCAGAAGTTCATTCGGTATTATAGTCTGAGAGGTCCATTCGGTATTGTCGTATGAGAGTTCATTCGGCATCCCAACACAAGGAATCATTCGGCATTTTCCATACAAGATTCATTCGGTACTGAATTTGTAGGCTCATTCGGCAAAAGAATACATTACCTGGTTCAAAGCTTGGACTATTCGGTACTCGGTTGATTTGGTACTCAGATGATTCGGTACTCAGGTGATTCGGTACTCAGTTTGATTCGGCTCTCTCTTTTCGGTAAGGACTAACGAAGGTGTGTAGCCCCTATTTCTAAGCAGATACAAGACGCCGAACCAAACGGCTCCTCACTCTGGGACCAAATGAAAACACCTTAGCCGAAACAAAGCGCGGCATATACTAGCATATGCCCCACTTTGGGGGGCAAATGTTGGATGGATTCTTACCATCGAACCAACCTAGCCGAACCATCATCACCGGATCAACACATGCCGAACCAACCTCTTCTCCAAGTCATGCCAAACCAACCTCTTCTCCAAGTCATGCCGAACCAACTTCTTCTCCAAGTCATGCCGAACCAACCTCTTCTCCAAGCATGCCGAACCAACCTCTTCTCCAAGCATGCCGAACCAACCTCTTCTCCAAGCATGCCGAACCAACCTCTTCTCCAAGCAATACCGAACCAACCTCTTCTCCAAGCGATACCGAACCAACCTCTTCTCCAAGCGATACCGAACCAACCTCTTCTCCAAGCAATGCCGAACCAATCCACTGCCGGACCAGTCTACAACCGGACCAAGTCGTCTCCATACTAACATTCAACTCCTACCACAGAACCAAGGGAGGCCGAACCAAGACGCGCCAGGCCAGATTACGTCAGCCCAGGCCCGCCAGCTGCTGTATACCTCCAAGACCCCTACCCCCAGCCTCACTCTATAAATAGAGGGGCAGGGGTACAACAATGGGGGACAAGTTTTGAGAGCTCAAGCACGGATAGAACTTTCAAACAACTTTCTTTTACTGGTATAAAAGCTTTGTACTTGTAATCAGAATAAGAGAAGAGAAATAACATATAAAGTGGATGTAGGCACATTTTGGCTGAACCGCTATAAATCTGCGTGTCTTTTTACAGTTTAGCCCCTGTTTTTTATATATTTGCATAAATCGCTCAAATCACTAAGAATAACATAAGATCTACTAAATCATACAACTTCGAGGTGTTTGTCCATTTTTTGTACAAACAGTATCCAAATCCATTTTATTATTAATAATTTATAAAATAAATTCCTTCACTACGAAATTAATATATCTTAAAACAACGATTGTTTTTTAGTGCAATAGAATGAGTATCCATAAACAATTTGTAAATCGCCTTATATATAAAACTGATTTGGTTTTGGTTTACAATACTTATGTTCAAAACATTACTTGGTCATCCAATGACTATCATTCCCAAATTTCTTTTAGGGCATACAAGATCCCTCATGTACAATTATTACGTGTAGTCTTTCGACTTGCACGAACTGCTAACTTCTTGACCTAAGATATGTTAGGGTTTCCTATAAACCCTTATTATGTATGATTTTGTAAACTATTCTTTTAGATGAAATTAGTTAACTCAACTTCACTTACCATTAATCATACTTTGTTCAACAAAGTTCGATTACTTCTTATCGATACATCATTATGTATCATAGAGAGGAGTGACTTTTGAGATTGAATCTTTATTCATTTTTAGGCATGTTCAAAATTCTTCCAATATACTCACATATTCAATCAAATCAAATCAATATATTTCTTTTGCATGTTATTTTATTTACTTCCATCTTATATTCTACGAGCTTATC
Source organism: Allium fistulosum (assembly GCA_030737815.1). NCBI lineage: Eukaryota > Viridiplantae > Streptophyta > Magnoliopsida > Asparagales > Amaryllidaceae > Allium > Allium fistulosum. Next base: position 97,355,105 of record CM060905.1, read on the forward strand.
ATAGACATGCTACATGTGTATCAAATACACGTATTCATATTATTATAATTCATCGGTGAATATAGCGAAGTACGTGGAATCATTTTGGAATTAGTAGACTTGCGATTGCAGACATCTACATATATTAATCCAAAGAGTTCTTCAACTCTTATGTCACTCCCACTGAATCAGCGCTTTGCCCTTAATTTGTTAAAGATATAATTCACTAGTACCATATGTATCATAATTATATCGTCAAAGAATTATTTCTCCAAACCGTGGCTTAGTCCATAATTCCAAAATAATTGCAAATAAATTTAGATACTTTTATATTTTCCAATGCATTACAAATACCACCATTATAATTTTATTTTATAACCAATATTCATAATATTCGTATTGAAACAAAATTATGTCTATTTTTCACTCAACATTGAAAATAGTTATTATTTCATAAAAGTTGTTGATATATTTTGCGAAAACAATTTTCATAACTTGATGCAACCAATAAGTGTTATATGTTATGCTCCTACTATTTCCGTCATTACTATAATAGCGTATGAAATATAAAGTTCCATTCAACCACTTTATATAGGATTTTTATTTCATTTACTATAGCTGGTTTACAGTCAAGAATTTTAAGAACAAATATCTTAAATTCAAAGAAATAGATCTCATAGAAAATAATTTTCTATGTGAAAACACATTAGGAATAGATATCATATTTCTTATTCCTTGTTAAGAATATAATATTATTTTACAATTTTCATTTTCAATGTTTCTTTATGATGTAGAAGTGACCATTCACTCTCTTCATCCCAACTGCGCCTTAGGTTACATCTACTCTTATACGTTCATTTTCCTTTCTAAACGATCGAACCAGTCAAAAGAAAACCCTATAACAATATCGTAAGAACTCTTTACAAAAGTTCATTTAGTCATTCTTAACATTTAAGGACATCAAATGAGTTGCTCTTTACGTAAATTGATCAATTTGACATTTCAGTGATCGAATTTTTTTACCTCTCCTGTAGCTTTTGGTCTATTGTTACATTTAACACAATAAGACCATGATTATGATCAATCATATCGAATACACGATCTTACACCATGTTTACTTGCTTATTTCGAATAAACTAATTTCATCGAGGTTTCATAAATTACAAGCGGTGACCGTTCACCATATAACATTTATATGTGATTGGCAATAGATCAAATATTCATATCCTTGTATTTCTTTTAGAGTTTGAAACTCGATGGAGACAATACACAGTCTTAGGCAAGTAAACACGAAAATGACCAATTTTTTAACATATTTAGTAGTTGTATAATTAGTCGCTTACATAGGTCAACATGCAAAATTTTATTGGTAAGTATATTTTATATTTTTATTTCTCAATACTAACCAGTTCAATTGTATATCATAACTAGTAAATATTTTATGAATTATATTAATTACATAAATCTATCTATGTAGGTTATTTTAATTTATACATAGTATACGTTCTTACATCATTAGAAAGGTCAAATGTCACCATTTCAATTTTCTAAGAAGGCTCCCACTAGTCTTTTATGTTTCTCCAAACCCTATGATGAAATATAGAAGTCTTTTGACTTCACTAGTGTATGTTAGGACTCGTATGTCTTGAGATTCTTACCTTGAGTTTGCTCAAAAAGTCATAGCCCCACAAATGATGGATAACTACTTAACTGTTGCATCATATACAGCTCCTAACCCATGGTTCCTTGTCTTAATCTCATTTCGACCTTGAGTTGCTCCACAAATCAAAAGAAATTATTCACTTATACCTACCAAGTCATGACGACCTAAGTATACTATATGTACCTTGAGTTTGCCCAACAATTACATATAGTATCTTACCTTGTCTAGAATGTGTATTAACAATATTACACATAACATCCCTAGCTGGGTTTGCTAATCAGTTAGAGAGTATGTAAGTAATTTATTAATATATAAATGGTAGAGGATAACAATTATATTAAAGATTTGTAATCTTTAATATATTTAATTAAATGATATTAATTTATGGAATAATGTATATTTTATGAAATGCCCTCATGATTCAAGTCTCAAACACATCTGAAATCACGATATACTTACTATGCTTATGTATTTATTCCTTAAATCTAGTTGGGTTTCTTACTGTTCAGCTTTTGATTATACATTCATATTATGTAAGTTTAATTATCGTATAACATTTTATAATTTAGTTAACTTATATACTAATCTTATGCATAATCTTATATTAATTTTATTAATTAAATCTTAGTTTATAAATTAATTTAAATTTAAATTTTTATTTTATTTTAAATATATTAAATTGAATATTTACACTATAACTTTTATAGTTATACACATATATCTTATATATATTTGTTATATTATTTTTAATTAACATTTAATTAATTTGATTAAAACAAATTTAATGAATTATAAGTAATTTCAAAAATTATATATATATATATATGTTACCTTAACATTTTAAGGTAATGTTACATATATCAATATATATGTTATTTAATTCAGTTAATCAACTTTTAATTAATTACTTATTTAATTAATATAACTATTTATCAATAATATTTGAAAATAATTATTTTATTTTAAAAACAATTTTTGAAATTATTTTATACCATTTATAAAATCATTACTTATTTTGAATTTAACTTTTAAATTTAAAATGTAATTTTTATTTATTTTAAGTTAAATCTTAAAAATATAAATTTTATTTAATTTCAAAATATATTTTGAAAATTAGCCTTAGGCCCAAATCACTTTTGGCTTTTATATTGGGGATAACCTTTGGATTTACCTCATTCTTTCGGGTCAGGCTTAGATGCTACTTTTCCAAATACTTATTTACATAAACCCAACCTTAGATGCTACTTTTCCAAATACTATATTATACGAGTAGGCTTTAATAAGTTAACCCTAATACTGCTAATTTAGATAACATAAACTATTTGGCTTTGATACCATTGTTAGAACTAGGCCAGCACATAGCGGGGTAAATGCGTAAATTTCAAAAAAAAAAATCATTTTAGATCTTATTAGGCTCATGAAGTCTAAACTTATTTAGATTTGGTTTAAGATGCTAACTTTGATAATATCAATATTATATATAATTTATAATATAAAGTTTTATATTAATGTTACCTTTATAATTTATAATATAATATTATATTATATAAACATATGTGTGTATGGGCACATGCAACATAAATAGTGTATGGTTTAAAATGGCCGCGTATAAATGTTGCGATTTACATCGCATTGGATATATTAGCATCTCTATATACACGTGTCCCATCAAATATATATGCATATACAAATATATATATATATATATATAGATTTATATTATTGCACAATAAGGTTTGTAATATATGGATTTATATAAATATATATTATATATATACACATACACTCAAAAAATATTATAATATAACATAATTATAAACATATTATAAATAACTGTGAAAGTAAAAATCAAAAATCAAAATTAAAATTTTAGATTTAGATCTAGGTCTATAAAATATCTAGTAACTTCAAATTGAAATTAATATATTAATTTTAAATAAATATAGTATATATGAAATGTGTATATATTTTAAAATTAATATTTTCAATAATATTAATATTATTTAAATATGGATGCATAATATGTATTTTAGAATAATATTAAATATATGTATATAATACATATATACAAACAATATGTATTAATGTGAATTATTAGTTAAATAAAAAAATATACAAACATATTCGACCGTTAAAAGAATTTGTAGTTTTAAAGTTGTTTATAAGAAAAGTTTTTTTAGTTATTAATTTCTGTATGGAAATCAATACAACATCCCTTTTTAAATTTCGGAAAACATTTCCCAGATTATGCGTATTAAATTATATATTGATAGAAGTGTATTTTATGAAATTTATGTATAAAGAATTTTATACAATGGATACAATATTTAAATTGAATACACACACACACATATATATTTCATATTCGAATTTTAATACACACACACATATATGTGTGTGTGTATATATAATTGGGTCTTTTTCAAAAACAATATACATACATATATATATACATATGTTAATAAATATAAAACATACTTCATATAATAGTATTTGTATTAAAAACAATTTTTTTAAAATAATTTTAATATTATTATATTCAAAGCTAAAAAATTTATTTTTAAATTTTTGGCCGTTAGAATTATGTATGTAAATATACATAAATTTTTGTTTTATTGCACACACACACATATAATTTCATCTAATGAAGACAATGCCAACATATATAGATTCGTGATATTAAGGTACTATCTAAGCATAAGATATTATATAAACAATTATATATGAATATATATATATATATATATATATATATTTGTATAAATTTACATTATCTATGGCCTAAATGAAACTCCTTGAAACTTTAAATCCAAAGACTCATTAAATCTATATGCAAACTTGTCTACTCCTTTACTATTGAATTAGAAAAGTGCAAATTGTGATAATTTACTATAAGCGCACATGTATGTAGTAGGCAGGTTGAACATGGGATTTCATTGAAATTTAATAAACTTTTATTTTTAAAATCTTAGTCAAGTTATAAGAGATCTGAAGGATGGTGGAAAAATTGTATTAGAAACCAAAATTGAAATTTAATTTGAAACATACCTAATTGAATCAACGGTTAGAAGACAATGATCAATTCAAAGAGAAATAATTTGAATTTCCAATCTTTCTGAACATAAAGATTATTATAGAAATTAAATTACTTGACTTTTGCCAATACAAAAGTTAAATCAAACCAACTTGAAATTGAAATGAAAGTAGATGAACAATATAATAAAATATTGGAATTACAGAATATTAAAATGCAGAACAAAATTAAACAAGACAGAAAGCAAATTAAATGGAATAAAATTAAAAATTAGGATTACCACCAAAACTGATTGTACAGTTAATCACTAATAAGAAAATGAAAATAAAATAGTAATTGTGTTCTAGCAAATCTAATTGACTAGATAACCCAATTGACTATGAAAGAAAATGTGAATAAAATAAAGGGAAGAAGAATATAATTTTATTAAAGATGAACTCAAACAATTCAAGCATGCATTTACGATGAATACATTGGGTATTTATAGCGAATGAGGTCTTCTCTGTATAGGCACATATGGCTCTTGTCAAATCCGCCTACATATTTAGTTTACAAAAAAGAAGCATCTTCTCTTTATTATGGTGGATTTGAGAGTTCAAGCTAAGATTCTTACCTTTCAATCTTTGACATGTGGCAACATCAATGCTAGAGAGTAAAAGATGATATTTGATTGATATGAATCTAATTGAAATCAGGAACTATATCTTCTTTCCATCAATAAAAGATGATACCCAGTGTAACATTTATTAATAAACAATAAAGACAAAATATGAGCATAAAAATAAACACTTTTGTATGTTAATCAAATACCTCCACATTTATCTTTTACTCATCCTCAAGTAAACAATTAAGAAGACTAAACTAGATAGGTCACTTCTCATAGGAAACACGACTACATTTAGCATATGTAATAAGCCGTTAAACCTCTAGCTGTACGTAGTAGGATAAGTGGTGTCTCGCGAGGGTTTTCATTGGATACTACCCACAAAATCCAAATGTGGATGTTATGATCTAATGCAACTAAATGAATGCACTAAAAAGTGTGTGTCCATAGTTTCTTATGTCGACAAGGATTCATCTTTACGATTGTCGCTTGTTAAGATCAATCGTTTTCAACTTAATTTGGTGCAAGAATGAATAAAAACTTCTAACTAGAATATAATTCTTAAATAACTGTAATCACTAGAAGGTTAGGTGTTCAACGTCAACTACATTTCCATAGTTAAGAATATACATCCAATCATTCTTTTTTTCTGAAACTGCACAAATATATGATGTATAATTGGAAATTTTAATTTATTCACTAGTAAAGGAAATTTTCAAGTTCTAAAATATTTAGATGAGAGAGAAAGTGTAAATATCGAATCACTGAAAAATAAGAAATAGAAAGTACCAAGGCATCATTATAATTGCTACTTTCCTTTCATCCTCCTCGTAAGACAACACTTTAAGGTATGGTGAGTGATCAATGGAATGATATCAGAATGTGATCTATTTTCTTTTCTTTTTCATTGATTTTTCTTTTTTTCTCCTTTTTCCCTCTTTTTTCAACTCTTTTTTTGCATCAATTTTACATGTATTTCAAATTTTTTTCTCAACAAATGGAATGTGGAGTGGGAATGCAATGCTAGTGGTAATGATGGTGGCATGTGAACATTCCTTTCCTTGGCGAGTCATAGTAAAAACTTCATGAAATTAATTCACTATTTGTGCCCTAGTACTTTTACTTTTAAAATTTCATAATCTAACATTTCACAAGTCTAGAATTGCATATTAAAAAACTAAATGGAAAGATAAGCAATGTTTCATAAAATGAATAACTCAAAAGATAAGAATGTGTATATGGTTATATATTTTTAAGCCAAGTACAGAAAAGGGTAAGGTAATATTTGTATTTTTCATGAAGTGCATAACCTTAGAAATCATCCGATAACTAACAAGGTTATATAGATATACCAATATAAGATTTGCTTTAGTCGAAACATGGATGAAATCTACTTCACTTGGATCGGATTAATAGGGGTAAATTGAAGAAGAAAGCTACTTGAGTCATTTCTCCTTTTAGGCCAAGTGGATTTAGAACTTGATGTCGTCAAAAGAAAATAATATGCACACTAGCAACTCATTACAAAATTTACCAACATGTGCATTTCAAAAATTCATTTTATTATTAATTTTACTTACACATCCAAAAGATGTTTTAATATGTTCGACACTTAGCTCCTAACATCAATCTTATCTAAATATGACTAGCTTTTTGGCTAGTTTTGAGATAGCATCTTCAAAGACACCAATGAATATTTTAAGCTTATTCTTATTACCCAAAACTTGATTTATATTCAAATGAAATAACTTGTGATTCACAATTTTCAACTTATCCTTGTTTCAATAATTTACTATAGCACAAAAAATGATTTTTCTAATAAAAAGAATGCATGTTACTACAATCTAAAATGCATGAGGTTGCTATTCAAATGCATATGAAAGACAAAAAAAATATGAAAGAAGAAAAAAATAGGAATGTAATGCAGACTCCCCCTTCCCCCACACTAGGATGAGAGAGTCTCTGCACTGTAAATATGTTTCCTAACAGAAATGAGAGTACCAAAATATGAATGAAATGTAAAATGATTTGTAAAATGAAATGCAATTTAACAACTATATGAGAACGTGGATCATATACAAAATGAGATTTATTAAGATGAAGGATGAATTGTTAAGAATGATATTCTCCCTCCTTCCAAAAACTTATTTCCAACAAAAATGATACATGTTGAATTCTTATCTCTAGATTTTTTAGGTACAAAAGAGAAGTCCGTGAATTCCCTAATTAAAATACTCCGTACGAAGAATTTATCACAACCGTAATTTATGCTATTTAGATAATGATTATTATAGACCTATAAGTTTGAGTGTTTGAGCACAATTTCTTTTGATGATATGAAATTAAAATTATCTTCGAGACATTCCCAAGATTCATTCTCATTGTTTAAAAAATTAAGCTCATCTTTAAATAGCTCTTCAAAAGATATATTAGATATGTCTAATTAGGTAAGTGAAGTTTCTGAACAACTAGTTCTAATGTATCACTAAATGTATCTTTTACAATTATTTGAACCATCTCGACTTCTTCTATTTCAAAATCTGTAGACTGTTTATTAAGATAAAAAATATTCAGTTCATTGGTTAGGCGCCTAAAAGAAAGTCGGAGTTGACCATTCCTACAGTTTATGATAGCATTCGAGGTTGCTAAGAAGGGGTGACCTAATATCAAAAGAATTTATCCATTTGGATTTGAAACAAGTTTAGTCTCTAGGGCTGTGAAATTGATAAGGAAGTAAAATTGTTTGATTTGAATTAAAAAATCTTCAACTATTCCCAATGGCTTTTTAACAGATCATCAACTAGTTGAATTACGATGTTGGTTGGTTTTAACTCCCCTAGTCTTTGTTAGCAGTAAACAGTGTAAGGCAGTAGATTGACACTTGCACCAGGATCAAGTAAGGCATGACCAATGTGGGTGTTGCCTATTTTGCAACCTATTGTTGGGCAACCGAGGTCCTTATACTTGATTGGGGGTATGATTTGAAAGAACAGAGTTAGCAATCGCAGTTAAAAATGCAGTTTTAGGAATGTTAGTGGCTCTTTTTCGAGTACACAACTCTTTAACACATCTGTATATTGAGGAATTTGTTCGATGGTATCCAAGAGTGCAATATTGACACGAACTTGTTTGAAAATTTCAAGAAATTTATCAAAGTTTGCAACTTTCTTCTTATTGTTGAGCCTATGAGGAAATAGAGCTACTGGTTTATAAACTCTTTCAGTTGTTTTATCATTCATTAAAGAAGAAGATGTTGCACTTGAAAAAGAATGTGGAATGGGTAAAGGATGTTGAAGGTTGGTGGTGCCAACATCAGATGGTAAAGATGTGTCAGGATTGCTGACGTTCGAAGAAGATATGTTGGGATTGCCAACAGTTAAGGAAGTGAAGATTTAAAAGAATCGACATTAGTAGTTATTACCTGGCACCTTGGCCCGGCTACAAGACGATAGTTGCAGAGGCTACAATTGAACGTTGATGGGGGCATAAGTCAAGAATTAATCCACTTCGAGTCATGGAGGAGTTCACTTCGAGTCATAAGGGCATGTACTCCAGGTCGTCTCATTATCAACTTCGGGTCAGCATGGATCACCTAATAGTGGGTCGGCAAATGTATGGGTCGGAGTTGCTCAATGCCTAGGGATCGTCCAGTTGTGGGTCAGCATGTTTGTTGGAGGTCGGTGTGAAAAATGGTCGGTAGTGGAAGACTATCTTGGGATCGGCTATCCTGGGTCGGTATAGAGTATTGAGATCGGTTATTTGCGTTCGGTCATGAGAGTTTGGGATCGGTAACTTGAGCTCGGCAAGTCTTTAGGGGATCAGTACACCTCGGGTCGGCATGCACTGGGTAGTTTCTTTTTCCACTCAGGATCGGCAAGGCATGGGTCGGTCATGTGCGTTCGGCCATATGGGGTCGGTCGTTCGGGGTCGGTGCATTCCAGAGGGCTCAGTAGCTTACCAGGTCGGCGGTATATCTCCCTCAGGTCGGCAGTGGATGAAGCATTATTTGCTTCGAGTCGCAGTCCAGCTTACTTCGATCCAGGGTGAAGGTTGCATCGAGTCGACATCCAAAGGACCTCGGGTCGGCTAAGAGGGTTCGGCATATTCGGGTCGGTCTTCCTGACTTGTCAATTGTGGGCCGAACTCTCTTAGTTGTGGGCCTGGAGGACAAAAAAGAGATGCAAGCTCAGAGAAGCCATGCCATCTCCGTCTATAAATAGAGGGGCAGGGTTCCAGTTTAGGGGATCTTTTTCGAAAACTAAGGAGAGACTCTGCCATTTTTTGTACTCATTTCCTTTTCATTCTAAACTGAATTCAAGCTATTCTTTATGGATTGTATCTATAATCAAACAGTTGAAAGAGCAATAAAGATCACATTCAAAGTGGACGTAAGAAGTTACACTGAACCACTATAATTCCGGTGTTCTTGTTTTTTACTATTATTTTTTGCATTACATTATGTCATTCCTCTATTTTCATTTATTATCTTCATTATCTCTCTACACAAATCTACTCTAGGGTGTTAGTGACCAATTATGGTGCTAACATTTTGGTGCTTTCACTGCGAACCTTGATTCTCAAGCTACTAGGATCGACTTTGTTGCTACTAGATTGAAGAAATCCCCCGAAGGAGATCCAAGTTTGTTCTCAAGAGTTTACAGATTCTATTCAGAGTTTCCGTAGATAACTCTAAGATGGCAAGGCCACGCACCAGATTCGCCTTCCATAGCGCTGATGCTAATGAGACTGCTAGTGTCCAGCAAGTAGGACCAAGCAACCAACCAGCTAATGCAGGTGTGGAACCTGTCACCGTCTAAAGCCATGCAGAAGCTGTCACCAGGGCTGAGTTCAATGATCTGATGAGGGAGCTCATGGAAAGCAGGAGATAGCTTAATGAGTAGATTCAAGCAAATGCCAACCTGATGAACCAGATTTCTCAGCATCAACGTCAAAATGCTGGAGGAAGCCCTGCTTCCTACTTATCATCCGACAGCTCAGCTTTGTCAGGTGAACACCATAGGCGTAGATGCCGCAGGATAGAAACGGCGCAAACTAGAGCAACAGAGCAATTTATGACAAGTCATCGTGGACCACCCAGCATAGCTGATCCAAATTCTTTGACTGGGACAGTGGCTCCTTAACTACACCTGGGGAGTCACGCTCAACGTGGAGTGAGAAACTTAGGCTCTAGAGCACACATGGAAGTTGGTCAACTACCTCACCAGGATGGTAATGAAGCAGGTCCTCAGGATGCACACTTAGATGATCGCCGGCCATGGAGATGCCAACCGGAGCAATCACGTAGGATAGATACTTACTTGGCACCTCCCATTCAAACTCCGGATTTATCAGCTATGGTCAGGCAACTGATGAGGGAGAATCAGAGCTTAACTAATGACGATTGGGGAGTATCAAGGAGTCATACCCCATTTGCTGACAACATCTTACAAGCTAAGTACCCCCGGAAGTTTAGCATGACTACCATACCTGCTTATGAATGGAAGACCGACCCTTGACAGCACATAATGAGATAAGAGTGGATGATGGACTCGGCCAGTGCAAATGATGCGACTAAATGCAGGTGCTTCCCAATAACTCTGTCCGGAATTGCTACCATGTGGTTCACAAGACTTCCCCTGCGGTCGATCTCCAGATTTGATGAGCTAGCGACGAAGTTCGTGGAGCAGTTCATGATCCATGCTACTCGCCCAAAAGACGTGATGTCATTATCCAACGTGATTCAGGCTCCGGGTGAGTTGCTGAAGGACTATTTACAGAGGTTTCATGTCGCTGCTACCGAAGTTAGTAATCCTAACGGCCACGCCATCCTTATGGCCGTGATGTGAGGAGTGGATCCGAAATCTGAGTTTGGTGACTGGCTGGCAGGCAAACCGCCGACCACCCTGGAATGCTTTTATTCATAGGCAAATCAATTCATGAGAAAGGAGGAGGCCAGGTTGTCAAGAAGGAGCAGTGCTGCAGGACCCTGTAGGGAAGCGGTGAAAAGAAACATTGCGGTGAAGCAATCTGGCGAGAGCTTTAGTAAGGTCCAAGTTAACATTCAAAATAAGCTGGAGCAACCAAAAGGAACCGAAGGAGGGAATTCTGGACGGAAGAGGGAAGTAGGAAAGCGAAAGCCGAGGATCCTGACTTATAATGAATATACACCACTGAACACATCCTTAGAGAATATTTATTTGTCCACTTGTAATACTTTCCAGTACCGAAAGCCACACCCAAAGGGATCGACTGAAGAACAAAAACAAACTGGAAAGTATTGTCGGTTCCACGAGACCTATGGGCATAACACTGATGAATGTAAGCACCTCCATGATGCTATAGAAAAACTGATCTGCCAGAAGAAGTTGCAGTAGTTTGTTAAGAATTCGTAGGAAGGTGGACAGGGGACATCCGACCCCAATCGAGGCCAAGCTTCTCGCCGACCTGAAGAGCCTAGTCGTACCGGCGAGAGACTGGTGATAAACACAATAATTGGTAGGCCTAATCTTGCAGATAAGAGTTGGCAAGAAATGGAACACTATGTTAGTTCCTTGAGACATGCGGATTTCGAGTGTTGCTCAAACACAGAAGACGAGACTCCGACCAAGCAACAACGGATGATGACAGATGATATAGTGTTCAGAAGTCGGGATGCCAATCAAGTGGAGGCTCCTACTATTAACACAATGGTTATCTCAGCTTTGATTGAACTGACACTTTTGAGGAGAATACTAATTGATTGTGGGAGTTCTGTCAATATTATCTTAAGAAGGCTTATGATCAGATAAAGATGGAGGCGAAGGATTTGAAACCATCTAAAGCACGTATTCATGGCTTTAATGGTGTAGCTACTAAAGCAGTTGGATTTGTTGCATTGCTAGTCGAGTTAGGAGAAGGTGAACGTAGGAGGGTACAGATCCCACCGTTCATTGTTTTGGATGTTGATTCCCCGTATAATGTTTTTCTGGGCCAACCAGCCCTGGCAAAGCTTAGGGCAGCTTTGGCCCCGTGGTGCTTGACTTTGAAATTTCCGACAGATAAGGGAGTTGGTGTATTATATGGCGATCAAGCAACTGGTCATGCCTGTTATGTGGCTGAGCTGAGAGAGGCCCAATGAAGAGAGAAGGGAAAGGGTGTTGACAAGTCCGTCCGCATCCATGTTGCTGAAGATTGACAAGTAGCGCCTAAGCCTTGGCTTGGGCAACACAGTCGGTTCTATAAAGATATAAATCCAAGAGACGATGATGAAGAACCCAAAGAAGCCAAGGCAGTGCCGGCTGAGCTGACAATTGACATCACAGTCAGCCACGATGACCCGACACGGGTATTAAAAATAGGATCGTAGCTCAGCCTCTCGATGATGAGGGACCTTACTGATTTTCTTTGAGCGAATCTTGATGTTTTTGCTTGGACCCATTCTGATATGTGTGGGATTTCACCCGCCATCACGAGCCATATGTTGAATATTGATCCAAAGTATGTTCCAGTAAAATAGAAGAGACGAGGCATGGACCCGGAGAGGTCTGTTGCACTCAAGGAGGAGGTGGATAAACTTAAAGCCAACGGGTTTATTCGTAACGCCCTCTATCCCGAATGGATATCTAACCCTGTACTGGTAAGGAAGGCGAATGGTAAAAAGAGGACATGTGTTGGTTATTCAGACCTGAACAAAGCATGCCCAAAGGATAGCTTTCCCTTGCCCATAATTGATCAGCTGGTTGACTCAACAGCAGGACATTAGTTGTTGTCGTTTATGGATGCGTATTTGGGATACAATCAAATTCCGATGCACATCCCTGATCAGGAGCACACTAGTTTTGTCATAGATGTTGGATTGTACTGTTATGTGGTAATGCCGTTCGGGTTGAAGAATGCGGGAGTGACTTATCGGCGTCTGGTAAATCGGATGTTTAAGGATTAGATTGGAAGAACGATGGATGTCTATGTGGATGACATGCTCGTGGAGTCACGGCAGTCAAACGACCACATTCGAGACTTAACGGAGATTTTTGATATATTCAGGTTCTACGACATGAAAATCAATCCATTGAAGTGCTCCTTCGATGTTGCATTTGGAAAGTTTCTGGGTTTCATTGTCAATGAACGAGGAATTGAAGTGGACCCAGAAAAGATTCAAGCTATTCGGGATATACATGCACTCAGAACTATAAAATAAGTGCAGAGCCTGAACGGGAAGGTCGCTACATTAAGTCGCTTTATATCCAAGGCAACCGACAAATGTATTCCTTTCTTTGATTTGATAAGGAGAGGGTAAAGGAATTTTGAATGGATGTCGGATTATGAAGAAGTGTTCCGAGCTCTGGTGAGTCACTTGGAGAGGTTCCTAATTTTATCGAAGCCCGTGGATCATGAGGAGCTGTATATTTACTTAGCCGTATCCCAACACGCCATAAGTGCAGCCTTGATTCGTGAGGAGGACCGAATCTAATAGCCGGTGTACTATGTTAATAAGCGTTTAACGGTGGCAGAGAGAAATTATCCCAAGATAGAAAAGTTGGCTTAGTGCTTGGTGATCACGTTGCACAAACTCCACCCGTATTTCCAGGCACATCCGATCAGTATCTATACAGATCAACTTTTACGGCAGGTGCGCTAACGATCAGAGACTTCTGGAAGGTTACTTAAATGGAACATCGAGCTCAGTCAATTCGACATCACCTACCTGCCTCGGAGGGCTATCCAGGGACAAGCGTTGGTGGATTTTATTGTAGAGTTCACTGTGCACGACGAACCGAATGGAAGTGATGCGATTCCTGTTGAACGATGGAACCTGTATACCAATGGAGCGTCTAATGACCATTGTTCTGGGGCTCATGTTGTTCTTGTAACTCCCAAAAATCGGGATTTGTTATGCTTTGAAGCTTGATTTCCCCGCTATGAACAACAAAGCCGAGTATAAAGCATTGATCGCTGGACTGAAGCTTGCCAAAGAACTTGGAGTAAAATCGATCGAATTTTTTTGCTCATAGCTAGTGGTATACCAAGTCCGGGGAGACTATCAGGCAAAGGGACAGAGGCTTGCTCTGTAACTTACTCAGGTCCAAGAATTATTAGCGGACCCCGAATACTACGATATTTCGTAGATCCAGCACGAACAAAATGTAGAAGCCGATTCGTTGGCAAATTTTGCAAGCACTGGTGACGCACAACAGATGGGCTTGGTTCTCGTTGAAACTCTACATGCCCCGAGTATAAATGCGATGGAAGTTGATCTTGTGCCAGAGTTGGAAACCGAAAGGGAGTCATGTAATCCCCATTCAAAGAGTACTTGTTCCACGGGACCTTTCCTGAGAGAAGAAACGAAAGAGGGCAAGTCCTTCGTAAGGCCTCGCGGTATGTTATGCGAGATGGGATTATGTATCGAAAGGGATTCTCTGTTCCCTTGCTCAGGTGCATCGCCCACGACAAGATAAAACGAGTTTTAAAAGACGTCCATGAAGGAGAATGTAGCGACCATACTGGGAGGCAGATGTTAGCCAAAAAGATACTCTATTATGGATACTATTGGCCGATTGTGAATCGTGATGCCGTAGACTACGTGAGGAGATGTGACAAATGCCAGAAATAAGCAAAAATCCCAAGAGCGCCACAGACGGAAATCACGCAAATGGTTAGTCCATGGCCGTTTGCGATATGGGGAATCGACATTATCGGCTCGTTGCCAATTTCCAAAGGTGGTACAAAATATGCTATCATCGCGGTCGATTACTTCACCAAATAGGCGGAAGTAGAACCATTAGCTATGATCACCACCAAAAAGGTTATTAATTTTGTCGTGCGGAACATTATATGCTGCTTCGGTCTCCCGCAGACTATTATTACTGACAACGGAACTCAATTTGACAGTGCTGAGCTCAAAGAGTTTTGTAAAAAATATCATATTGAGAAAAGATTTGCAGCAGTCGCTCACCATAAGGCGAATCGGCAAGTTGAAGCCATAAATAAGATAATCAAATCCATCTTAAAAAAGCATTTGGAAAAGGCTAGAGGCAAGTGGGTGGACGAACTTTCGACGACACTCTGTGCATACAGAACCACTCACAAGTCAGCGACTGGCCATACTCCATTTGCCTTGGCTTACGGGGCTCAAGCAGTTATACCCATGGAGCTCGAAGTCCCTTCCCACCGGGTAATTTATTATGATCCTAGAACGAACTGCGATCTTTTACTGGAATCACTGGACTTTATTGATGAAAAGCGTGAAGAAGCTGATCTAAGGGCGGCCGCACATCGGCACTGAGTCACCCGATATTATAATGTAAAAGTCCGGCCGAGAGATTTGATGTGGGCGACCTTGTTTTGAAGCGAGTTTTTTCAGTCCCATCGCACGTAAATCCCACATGGGAAGGTCCTTACATAATCGAATGGAGGCTTGGAGAAGGAACTTTCAAGCTAGCGACTGTTGATGGCGTAACACTCACCAGAGCATGGAATATCGAGCATTTGCGCCGCTATTTTACTTAGTTTGTTTCTTTTGCATTCCAGTCATAGTTTTTTTAAAGTATTTGCTTTCTTTGTTGTTCTCTGTTTTCGATATGTAATAAGACAATTCAGTCTATCCCCATTTTCTACAATCAATAAAAGCTTGAAGCTATTCTTTTTCTTGTGACTGTTGATATTCCATGTGATATAACTACATGTCAAGGTTCATTAGCACTAACACTTATGACGTATGAACGCACACATGAAACAAAAAATCGACTAGGTATCTACAAAAAATCTCTAGGTCCCTATAGTGCGGATTAGAGTACTCTGAGTCCCCAGAGTGTGGACTAGAGTATAAACGATTTCAAAAAATCTCTAAGTCCCCAAAGTGCGGATTAGAGTACTCTGAGTCCCCAGAGCGTGGACTAGAGTATAAACGATTTCAAAAAATCTCTAAGTCCCCAAAGTGCGGATTAGAGTACTCTGAGTCCCCAGAGCGTGGACTAGAGTATAAACGATTTCAAAAAATCTCTAAGTCCCCAGAGTGCGGATTAGAGTACTCTGAGTCCCTAGAGTGTGGACTAGAGTATAAATGATTTCAAAAAATCAGTAAGTCCCCAGAGTGCGGATTAGAGTACTCTGAGTCCCCAGAGCGTGGACTGGAGTATAAACGATTTCAAAAAAAACTATAAGTCCCCAGAGTGCGGATTAGAGTACTCTGAGACCCCAGAGCGTGGGCTAGTGTATAAACAATTTCAAAAAATCCTAAATCCCCAGAATGTGGACAAAAGCTTCTAAGTCCTTCGAATACGGACTAGAATATAAATGACTCATGAACTGTCCGAATCCCAATTGCCGGTTAAATTATAAGAGATGTGAGGAAAATCTATAAATGCAAAGGAACAAAATTTTATTTATTTTTCAAAAAGCTTCCTTACAACTCCTCCGAAAGTTCAGAGGCCAAGTCTATATACATCGACTACCGCCAAAAGATGGAAAAAAGAAAAGAAAAATGACTACACGACTCAAATTTATTCAAGCTAGGCAAAACATTACAAGACAACAACCATTTCTTCGCTTTTTTTTCCCTCTTCGATTTCTCTAAAGTCTCCTCAGCCAAGAGCTTCTTTCTAGACCATTTACTCACTTGCGAGGAGGTGCCCGAGGAAGGAAGAGGAACTTCCATGGGTGTAGTCCCGTCAGGAGGAATGAATTTCAGTGGCCTATTAAGAGGATCATCGATCTCCATCACTTTGGGCTCACTCTTAACTTTGACTTTCTCCTTTTCCACCTCTTCGATTTGCTCCTTCATACTGAGCTTGATGGTGTGCTTTGAGGCGCCCGTGATTATAACATCGTCAAATTCTTCGGCAAGTGGCGGATCCTCGGGGTTATCTTCATCTAGTGCTTCAATTACTTGAGCATCCGGGCACAGAGTGTCTCCGACGGCTGGTGCCTCGGTCATTTTTCTTCCAGCTCTCTGGCAATATCGCTCCTTGGAGTCGGTTCAGGACCAGAATGACCTACATGGTTTCACAAGAAATAAATGTTAGAGTACATCCGTTATTCGCCGAGAACGACAATTTTTGAACTATAAAAGTTGAAATTGAGTACCAGCATCCAGTTGGCTCTTGGTGGTCATCGAAGTATCCCCTCGATGATCGGAGACAATGTATGAATGCCAAGTCCAAGTTTCTCCGAATCGTAACCAATATGCTGGTCGAGAGGTTCAGGAGATGAAATTTTAGACGGTTGGACGAAAGCGAGGACTTAAGACTCAGTGCCAGATGGACCAGCGACATCTTCTTTCTCCTTCGACGTTGGGGAAGCACCGTAGAAAAGAAGTCTTGCTGAAGCTAAGTCGAAGGGCTCATTTCCTCGGAGCTCTTCCTTCGCGAGTGCCTCATCATTGATCTCTTCAACCCCCGACTCCACGTTCTTGATTTTGACAAGAGTGTCCCACACTTCAGCAAGCGATTCGAGGTAACCATCGCCTAAGAAGGATAAGTCGCGGTGCAAAAGGACCCTCTCATTATATTTAACGATGAGTGGGTCGAATAAGCATTTAATCTCCTCCCTACCGGACTCGGTCGCTACCTCAATTCGGGAGTTGGCCTCTGTATGTGCTGCTTTTTTGCCTTTTTCACGAGCTGCATCCTTCAGCGCTTCAAATTGAAATAGTTCCTCGTCGAGCTTTGTTTTCAAGTTCCTTGTCTCGATGATTTCATCACAATATTTCTATGATTCCTCCTGTGTTGCAATCTTCTCCTCTTTCTCTTTGGATAACAGTCTCTCCAATTCTTCCACTTGGCAAGCCAGAACATCATTCTCTTTTTGCAAAGAATCTTTTTCCAGTGCCAAGGCGCCACTGCGTTGACGCGCTTCGTCTAATTCCTTTTTGTGACTGGTCTCTAAGCGACTAACCGCCTCAGCTGTTTCCTTGGCATTCTTTTTTGTGGTCTCAAGCTGGGTTTTGTATGAGAGCAATTCATCATCCAAGCTCTTTATAATGTCTTTGTCATGAACGACTTCTAGCTTGAGGCGGTTGATCTCATATTAACGCTCAGTAGAGACCTCTAAAACTTTTTTGACCAGGTGCACGAATGCATCGTGTTGAATGTACACATCGTTTGTGCATGCAAGAGCATCTGCTTTGACATTCCTGGGGATAGGATGTATGGCAGGAAGGAATTTTAGCCCGTCGAAGCAGATCTTTAGGAACATAGTCTTAAGCTCGGCTAATTTCTCCGCCGTGGTTGGGTCATGAGCGAGAGCTGGAGGAGTTGGTCTCGTCGGAGTCAACAATTTCTTATGATGCCCACGAGACTTCCTAGTACTCGAAGAGCCAGAATGTTGATTGCGGGGAGCGTCTGACTGGGAGCCTCGTTTGGTAGACTTGTCTCCACCCCGCATCGGAGGATTTGCGGGTTCGCTTGGATATGAAGTGTGCCCATGGGTTCTCCTTCTTGAGGAAGAAGATGATTCTCTAGAGTAGTAATCTCTCTCCGCTTTTGTCTTTATCCCTCCGTTTTTCGGATTCCGAGTCTCAGCCTGAGCGATGAAAGATAGAAGAGCCCCGATTGCGGTCGAAGCCATGAGAGCGAGTCATTGCACCTGTACATAAGATTAAGCGAGAACAAATTAGTGGAAGCTATATGGAAAATTGAATGCAAGTTGGTGATGAAGTGTAAGTGCTTGCATGTGTCCTAGTGCATCCCCCCAATAGACTAGTAGTTTTTGCTTTACTTATGGGAGTTTCTTCTCCCTGATTATGGAATTGTATGCCTTCATCGCTTCTCGTGGGTGAGTTGAGCCCCCTCAGCACCAAGATTTTCGAAGTCGTAATTTAACAAGTCATCAGGAATGGACAAGTCAGAGAGCCCCTTTAGCGAACTTTCGATTTTCTGGGAAGATGATCCCTTCTCAATGGGAGCTATCACGTATTTCGGAGTCGCCCCAGCTTCTTTCTTTTTAATTCTGTATGCCAAACTCTTTTTCTTTTTTGGGGAAGGCTGCGGCTAGTTAGTGCAGGGAGCGTCGGCTATTGGCGCTTGTCCGGAACTTATGTTCTCATTTATTGGCGCTGGGATCTCTGTTTCCTTGATCTCTCCTTCCTCGGTGGTATCATGAGCTCCTTCAACAGGGGGCACCAAGGGACCAACTTGTTCTCTCCTCCTCTCAGCAGTTGCCCTTGAATCATTGTGCTTCTCGAAAGGCCAATCCTACGACCATCCGCTAGTAATCCGAATAACGAGAGTAGTTCGTTTGAAACTAACAGTTTGATGTCCCAATCTTCCACTAGAGTAGCGCGAATAGCCTCGACTGCTCTGGAGTACCTAGTCCCTTCGGGCCTCGGGCGAACACTTGGAAGGGTTTAAAAAGTTTGAACTTTTAGAAAAAGGCGATTTAAGTCCTAGTATGAGGGACGAAGTGGGAATGAAACTTACGTCCTTCCAACCATCTTCTCACAAAGCCGGGAGGACAGTGCACGTAGAACCACTCTTGCTTGAATTGAGAGAGCTTGTTCCATGCACCCATCGGAACTTGGCATTTGGGAAACGGCTCAAGGAATATGTAAGAAGGGCTATCAGCACGTTTCTTGAAGTGGTAAATGTAACGAATTTCCTCGGGAGTTGGAGGTCTGAATAGGACGCTCATGAAGAGTAGGAAGGTGACGTGAATGAACGCGTACCTATTAGGATGCAGTTGTGTAGGGGTGATCCCCATGTACTTTAGCACCTCGCATATGAAAGAGTTGAAGGGTGGCACGCATCCGACCCAACACATGAATTTGTTACATGTGGTTTAACTGGCTAGGGGCAGGTGGGGCCGATCTTGCCTCGACGGGACTAACACATCCTCGAAGGGAATCCCATAAATGGAGAAAAATCGGTGAAGGGCTGTTTCGCCAATCTTTGAGGCTTGTCAGTCGATCAGGTTATCCAAAATAATGGCGTCGTCTACAACATCCGGAGCTATAACCTCGACAGGAAGGGTTAGGATGTTAGAAAAGAGATCTAATCGCTGGCTCGATGTTTCTACGACCTCCTGCTGTTGATTTGACCTGTATTTGTCGGATAAAGAGGCGGAACTTGATTTCTTATTTGATTTGGAAGACATTGCGGGAAGGCACTTTACGTGGATAAATACCTGTTTAAGCTATACTCGAAAGATAATCGATATTAGAAGTAATAATAGTATATTCTCCCATGCTGTGTGTGAACTAGTGCGGTGATTCTAACATAAGTGCAAGGAGCTTAAGATTTAAAAGACAATTATAACACAATGAAGTTTTGAGTTGTCGTCCTGGAGACCGTCATCGTTGACCGTCTCCGACAGCGTAGTAGATGGTCGGTAATGAAGTCTTGGAATCGAGCATTGGCATTATATATTATATAGGCTGTTACTTGCATTTGTTGGGCTAGATTCACATTTAGAGTTGCTTAAGCTATGTATTCGTTAGTCCGAGTTAAGTCCATAGGCTTATACGTTATAGTCCATGTCATTATTCATCAGTTTATGCTTGGGCGTAGAGATGTGTAGTCATCGTGTTCTTATTAATCAAATTGGAGTGTTTTAGTTGCCAATGCCGACCCAGCCTCTCAACATCGATCCCTTATGCCTTGACCAGAGTACCGAGCGCTCCACTATACTAAGCACACCGGCCCGACCTCTCAAAACCTCACCGACCTGAACGCCCACTCATGAAACATGCAAACCTGACTTTCCCTCGTAAGAATACCGATCCCTTGACTCCTCATAATACACCGACCCGGTCCTACCACAAAACACACTCACCCGCGCTTTGTTTGAAAAAATCACCGACCTGTTTACCCTCAAAAAGGAATATACCGACTGCTCTTCTATGAACTACCGACCCCTACTTGAAAACCCAAAGACAGATGTTTTTTCTTCCTTAGTTCGAAGTGCCGAACGCTTCCCTAGATCCTACATGCCTACCTCTCTCCCTAACCTTATATCGAGCCCACCTCTGGTACTTCTATGTT
The DNA here is from genome assembly GCA_030737815.1 of Allium fistulosum. Lineage (NCBI taxonomy): Eukaryota > Viridiplantae > Streptophyta > Magnoliopsida > Asparagales > Amaryllidaceae > Allium > Allium fistulosum. Next base: position 97,376,338 of record CM060905.1, read on the forward strand.
GAACACACCCACGACAACTCTAACCCACGCCATCACCACTCCTTCCATCCCTGCCTTATCCTCTCTTTTCTTTATTCTCTCTTTTTCCTAATGATGTGGAAATTGCAAACGCACGCACAAAATCAAGTCAAAGCATGGTTCGGCAGTTGCAAAGGGACACGAATTCATACCTATGTTGTCAATCTAGGGTTAGAGGTGGCAATAAAATTCGAGTTCGAGGCAGCCTAGATTCGTGATTGATTGAGGATCGAACGAAGCAAGTTGGATTCGAGAAAGGTGGAAGTGTTTGAGATATTGAGGAGGTTAGATAAGGGAGTTTGAAGGTGAGGCAAGTTTGGAGAAACAGAAGTGAAAGGGGAGAGAGTGTGGGGCCGAGCATATACATAGGGTGGAATACGAACCGGTCTTCTCCTGGAGAACCGACCGTATTCCTAGGGATCGACATACCAACATACCGATCCCAGCCCAAGAATAACAGTTAAGGGATCGACATCTGTATGACGACCCTTTCCCTCTCTTATGTATAAAAAATAATAATAATAAAATAATATAAAGAAATAAATAAATAAGTAATAATAATAATATATATAATGATAAATGAAGGTGATAGTGCAATAAAAAGGATGGATTTTGCCTGATAGGTGGAGAGACATGAGTTTGGAAAATCCACTGTGATTCGGCCTTCGAAAGGTTGTATACAATCAACTTTTGAAAAGTTACAACAGGATTCCAGGAATTTCTTTGAGATAAAACTAATGCGTTCAGACGACGCAAAGCTTCATCGAAGGATAAGGAAAAAGTGACAATTGGTTATCAGTCTGAATGAGCTAGACTCTAGAAACATGGATTACTCGCTGATTCAAAGCGCGTCATGTTGTTCACAAGACACGCTTTGGGGGACAAATGTTACCCGACACCTTGGCCCGGCTACAAGGCGATAGTTGCAGAGGCTACGGTTGAACGTTGATGGAGCACAAGTCAAGAATTAATCCACTTTGGGTCATGGAGGAGTTTACTTCGAGTGACAAGGGCATGTACTCCGGGTCGTCTCATTATCAACTTCGGGTCAGCGTGGATCACCTAATAGTGGGTTGACAAATGTATGGGTCAACATTGCTCAATGCCTAGGGATCGTCCAGCTGTGGGTCAACATGTTTGTAAGAGGTCGGTGTGAAAAAGGGGTCGATAGTAGAAGACTATCTTGGGATCGACTATCCTGGGTCGGTATAGAGTATTGAGATCGGTTATTTGTGTTCGGTCATGAGAGTTTGGGATCGGTAACTTGAGCTCAGCAATCCTTTAGGGGATCGGTACACCTCCGGTCGGCATGCTCTGGGTAGTTGCTTTTTCCACTCCGGATCGGCAAGGCATGGGTCGATCATATGCGTTCAGCCATATGGGGTCGGTCGTTCGGGGTCGGTGCATTCCAGAGGGCTCGGTAGCTTACCGGGTTGGTAGTATATCTCCCTCAGGTCGGCAGTGGATGAAGCATGAGTTGCTTCAAGTCGAAGTCCAGCTTACTTCGAGCCAGAGTGAAGGTTGCATCGAGTTGACATACAGAGGACCTCAGGTAGGCTATGAGGTTTCGGCATATTCGAGTCAGTCTTCCTGACTTGTCAATTGTGGGTCGAACTCTCTTGGTTGTGGGCTTGTAGGACTGAAAAGAGATGCAAGCTCAGAGAAGCCAGGCCATCTCCATCTATAAATAGAGGGGCAGGATTCCAGTTTAGGGGATCTTTTTCGGAAACTAAGGAGAGACTCTGCCATTTTTTGTACACATTTCCTTTTCATTCTAAACTGAATTCAAGTTGTTCTTTGTGGATTGTATCTATAATCAAACAGTTACGCTGAACCACTATAATTCCGGTGTTCTTGTTTTTTACTGTTATTTTTTGCATTACATTGTGTCATTCCTCTGTTTTCATTTATTATCTTCATTTATCTCTCTACACAAATCTACTCTAGGGTGTTAGTGACCAATTTTGGTGCTAACAGTAGTCATCAGAAAAGCATTGAGATTTTGAATCGGGGTTTACTTTGAAGGGTTGTCAGGATTGCCTACATTGTTGTCAACCTTCTTTTTAGACCTAAGAGTGGTAACGACGTTGACCTAATTATAATTTTCATCCTCACACGAACTCACATCTCGAGAATTGTATTTTGGATTTACTTTGGGTTAACTAGGCAATTTCCTTTTCCCATTATTTTTCATCATATTCATCATTTTTTCAATTTTAGCATCTTGATTATTTATTTATTTTTCTAATCGAACAATTTCTTGTGAAGGTTGATGATGTTAAGTTGATGAATGTAAGTTAGAATGCCTATATGGTTGATGCAAAGATTTTGATTGAGGTGCAACTTGTGAAGTTTTGGCACTTTGAAATGGAGCTTGATAATTCAGATTCGGTATCATGGGCTACTTGTTAGATGGATTAGCCGAATTATTAGGATTTTCCCAAGAGAAATTTGGATGATGCTTCCAATTAGGGTTATAAGTGGATGAGTAAGGACTATTTTGAGGTATAGTATTGATTTGTTCTTCAGTTCAATAATGAGGTAGTCCTTCTCCTATTTGAGGTTTTGGGTTTCTAAGGGAAGATGATTTGGATCTATAATATGCACTCCTCTAGTAGAAGCACAAGTGGGGATACGAATTGATTCCCATTGCATGTCTTTTTCAGAGTAGTCCTCTAAAAACTCCCAAGCTTCATCGATTGTTTTAGACATAAACTCTCGTCCACATATTGATTCAATTTGGGTTCTTGTTTGATAATTAAGCACTTCATATGCAATTTGACACAAATGGTGCTTAGGGATTGCATGATGAGGACAACTATATAATAATTGATTGAATATCTCAAAGTATTTTGAAAAGGTGTCCCCTTATTTTGAGAGAACTAATTTATTTCAGTTCTAATTTTCAAAGTTTTATGAGAAAGGGAAAAATTTTTCAAAAATGCAGTGACAAATTCATTCCAACTTCTTATCGAATATTTTGAAAGAGAATTTAGCCATCGTTTTGCACTCTCCAGAAGTGCAAATGGATTAGGCTTAACTTGATTGATTCATTAGACAATTGTTGCATTTTGGTTGTAGATGCATACAATTCAAATTCACTAAGAAACTCATAAGCATTTTTGAAACCAATGAATTTTGGTAATGCTTGAATAAAAGAATGTTTTAGCTCAAAATTATTTCCTTCATTTGGTGGAAAAACTACGACAGAAGGTTGAACAGTCCAAAATGGATAACATCGATCCCTAAGAGATAAGGGTCTACTCTATTATATGTTGAGATTTTGGAATTTTGATCCATTGAATTCCATTGATCTATCTCATTTGAAAAGTTTTGATTTATTTGAGATCGCCTAGGAGAAGTATGATTGCTTAAACATTTTTTACTCATTTTCTATTAAATGCAAGAATTTTTTTTTGATTTATGGGTGAGAAAATTGGCTCTTATTTCAAAGTAAAATAATGTACAAGATAATATTTTGTTAGTTGACAATCTTGATTGGAAAGGGGAAGAGGGTCCCTTGGTCGTTCATAAAGGGATACGACTAATGTTTTACTGATAGTATGCAACCTCTTTTGCTAGTAGTTCAATTATAAAGATTTGCAAATCACCAAGATTTTTGCAGAGTCTTTATAAAATTTCTACTATATATCCACGATCCAACCCTTTGAGAAAATCAATTTCACAAAATACAATTTTTCAGTTATAATTATTTTGCAACAAAATAATATTCCAAAAGTTGTAGCCAAAGATATTAAATATTAGTTGTAAATAAAAAATTTGTAAAAGCAACGCCAATAATTTTGCAACTTTAGCCAACTGTTTTTTTACAAGCTATATTTTTCAAAGCTGGGCACCTGTAGGGAAAAAAAACTTACAATGGGGCATGGCAGTCCATCCAGAGCAATTGAGTAGTGCTAGCATTTCAAACCCAACTATTTGCAATCGCTCGACCCCTAGATCCTTATCTCCTTGTTTGAATTCTTTTCTCGTCCTAGTTTAGTTTCTTTCTTTCTTTTTTGTGTTTTGCTAGTATTGAAATTATTAATAAAACCAAGGATGGAAATAAGAGATAGAAATAGAAATAAGAAAGAGGAAAAAAAATAAAACTAAACCCTACCTAAATTAGAAACACAGCTTAGTCCAAGACACAAAAGAAAAAAAGAAAGAGAATGTAATTGAAAGTAGATGGTAAAAAGAGGATTGGGGATTCAAATAAAGGCATGTAAAAAATGAAAATTATAAGTCAAAAATAAAGTAGAGGTGAAAGTTTGTATTTGGTATTCTTGTTTGGAAATGGCAGTGTCTTGTACCGATGTATGGAAATAATATGCCGAATCTATTAATCAAGAATGTATTTTAGTGGCAAAAGGAAACTAAATAATAAAGAAATAATAATAACATGATAGACTTCAATTTTTTTTCAAAACATCAAACACAAATCCCGGCAACAATGCCAAAAACTTATATGCTCCTTTTCTATTGAATTAAAAAAGTGCAAGTTGTGATGAATTAATACAAGCGCACAAGTTTGTAGTATACAGGTCGAACACAGAGATTTGGTTGAAATCTAAAAAATTTTAATTTTAAGATCTTAGTCGAGTTATAAAAGATCTAGAGGGTGGTGGAAAAATTGTATTAGAAACCAAAATTGAAATTTAATTTGAAATAAACCTAATTGAATCAACAATTAAAAGACAACTATCAATTTAAAGAGAAATAATCTGAATTTCCAATCTTTCTGAACCTAAAAAGCAAAGATTATTATAGAAATTATATTACTTGACTTTTGCCAATATAAAAGTTAAATCAAACAAACTTGAAATTGAAATGAAAGTAGATGAACAATAGAATAAAACATTGGAATTGTAGAATATAAAAAAAATTAAACAAGACAGAAAGAAATTAAACAGAATAAAAATAAAAATTAGGATTACCGCCAAAACTAATTGCACGGTTAATCACTAATAAGAAAATGAAAATAAAATAGTAATTGTGTTCTAGCAAATCTAATTGACTAGATAACCCAATGACTATGAAATAAAATACAAATAAAATAAACGGAAGAAGGACAAAATTTTATGGAAGACGATCTCAGAAAATTCAAGGATACATTTATGATGAATACATTGGGTATTCATAGTGAATCAGGTCTTCTTTGTATATATACATATGGCTGTAGTCAAATCCGACTGTATATTTAGTTTACAAAAAAGAAATATCTTCACTTCATTATGGTGGATTTGAAAGTTCAAGCTAAGATTCTTGCCTTCATACCTTTGACATGTGGTAGCATCAACGGTAGAGAGTAAAAGGTGATATGCCGATTGATATGAATCTAATTGAAATCAAGAACTATAATTTCTTTCTATCATAATATCTTGTCAAATCTTCAAGTTTATGACAGATGAGATGGTGAACCAATTGTAGATGTAAACTATTCTAATTTTTCCAAGAAGAAATCAACATATGCATATATTCCAATTATCTTCGTTGTATGTGTATAAATACATACACAAATACATATTTATATATGTATATATACACACCTACACACATATATTTGACATTTCATAGGTGACAAATAAATAATAATTGATCTTTCATTTTTTCATAAAAATAATGCAGTTCCAGAGATTGAACTCAACACTATTTGACAAGTTTCTCCACTTTCACTAGGGAGCTACAACTGCCTTTGAGCAAGAACCACTAGAGCATGAGTCTTCATTGGTATTGATATGGAAAAATGGTATTTTTCTTTGCGATTGTTCTTTTGCCGAAGTGAAGAAGACTTTGATTCAACTATCTATAAAAATACTAAAAATACCCAATGTAACATTTATTTATAAATAATAAAGATAAAATATGAGCATAAAATTAAACACTTTTGTGAGTTAATCAATATTCAAACATTTAGAACGAATTACCAGACCGAAAGCTGCAACCATCGGTCTTTGATTTTAATTTAATTTATTGTTTTTAGAGCTTAAAAAATTAGAGGAGAGGGGAGTATATGGTCGACCTTGCTGATCGAGAGAAGAGCCAAAGAGAGATGATAAATATGAGGATTGGAGGTGTTTAAATAAGAGAGATTCTAAGGAGACAAATGAGGATCTAGATCCACATTTCTCTCTTACCCTTACACCTCTTTTAATTCAAAATCCTACCTTACATATTCCATCATCTGGTCGGCCTCCCTAGCCTCTATAGCTGCCTACAATATGTTTTCGTATGGGCTTCAAAATTACTTCAAGCCTAATTAAAAATTACATTTAAATCTAATTTAAATGCACATTGTTATCGTATATCGATATGTGTGCTTATAACTATTATATACATACTATTTAATATTGATCAACGCAAATTAAATAAATTTTATAATTAATATTTCATAAATATTAATTAATTTAATTAATTTATAACAATTATAATTTATTAAATCAGGTGGTAATAGGAGTATTCGACTTTTCAGTTGTATGGCTCTTAGTTATAAATTCAGTCAACGATTAATATCAAATGATTTGAATACTAATGTTCATACATCACTTAGCAGATGGTGTGACATTATGGCCAAGTTTATCATTTACATAGATTCGCTAAAATCTAATTTTACTAATTTAAGCGTTACCCGATAGTGACAATTTTTTAAACTAATTTTCTTCGTCAAAACTATATCCTTTTAGGACTCATAGAATTTGGTAATAGTAAAAATTCCAATATCGTCCATATTCAACATCATATTCCAAATACAAAGTCACTGGTTCAATTATAACAATTATTATTAATCGAACTGCTCTAGCTAAAGACTTTTACTTTAAGCTGACTGTGAACTAACCACATATAACCGGGGAAACAAATTCTCTCTTTAATAGTGTCTCACTTCCAGTGCTTCCACTCGACCCAACTATGATTGTTCAATGGACGTTGGGCCATGATTTAACTATAATCAAAGTGAAGTTTCCATATTAAAGCTCAACAGTATTCTCAAGTCGAGGGAATTGTGTAATATTGTCACATCGATATTTTTTGTTTGACCTTAGTTATATTACCAAATAGAAAGCTATCATGTGAGTCATTCCATAGTTATCCAATAACTATCAATACATAACCCCTTGGTGCCCTTAGCAGTCATGAGTAATATACTGTCTAATATTTGAAGCGTTACATACTCTAGTCTCAATGGATGTATCGATATTAAGTCTCAATACATCTTAACTAGGAATCTTTAAAATGGTATGTTTATTTTATTATGATAAATCACTCATAATTACAGCACATTGTAACTATTATCACAAAACATATCTTATATGGATTTACTATTAAATATACTTTTAATTAAATTAATTAATTAATATAACATATTATATCAAGTATATATTAGAAATAAAACACCTTTTATTTCAAATAAGATTGGGTGTCAAATTAGATATATGTAAAGATTATATAATTGCTTTTAGGGCATACCCCTAATTTTATTAATGTAAGTAATAAATTTGGCCGTAAGCTCACACCACTAGATAAGGTGACATGTGAATATTAACATTCAAATTGTTCGACATTAATCGCTAACCGAATTTAAACCTAAGAACAACCAAAATGTTGAATGCTCTGAGTACCTCCTAATTAATTAAATTATAATTGTCATAAATTGATTAATATTTATGAAATATTAATTAGAAAATTTGATTTGATTTGTGTTGATCGGTATTGAAAATAATGCGTATATAAAAGTTATATACATACGTATCGATATAAAATATCGATGTAAGTTTAAATTAGCTTTAAATGTATTTTTATCTGAACAAGCCTGAAGCAGCATTGATGCCCATAAATGGGCTAAGGATGGCTGGCCATGGATGTTAGAAAAGGTGACTGAATTTTGATTGAAAAGGGTTTGAAATTGCTAGAAAAATAGTGGATCTGAATCCACTCTTAGCTCCTCTCTTTCCCTGTTGTTTAAACACCCTTAAGCCCACATTTTGAACTCTCTCTTTTGGCTCCTATCTCACATATTAAATAAAATTGGTGTGAATGTGTATATGATATGCATGTTTATATTATATAACATACATATAATATCCGAATAAAATTTAATTACACATTAAACAAAATAATGATTTTATTTAAAATTAATTTAGATCGGATCTAAATAAATTTGGATTTATAGGCCTAACAATATCCAAAATGGAAAAACATTGAAATTTACACATTTAATCCACAACTTGCTGGTCCAATTCCAACAATGGTATCAGAGCCTAATAGCCTATATGGTTTAAATTAGTAGTATTAGGGCTAACTTATTAAAACCTAACCATATAGTGGGGTGTCAAGAAAAATAGTGTCTAAAGTTAGGTTTGGATTGTTAAGTACCATGCCATACCGGCTACTAGTCCGACCTGAAAGGATAAGATCAGCCCAATGGTTACCCTCAATGTAAAGGCCCAAATTGATTTGAGCTGTGGGCTAGGGATAAGATAAGCTCAATGGTTATCTTTATTTTCTTTTTCCCTTAGCCTCTATAACATTTATAAAATCATTACTTATTTTAAAGATAGAATGGAATCTCGCACGAATATGCTAGGAGAAAAAGAAAATAAAGATAGAATAGAATCTCACATGAATGGAATAACATATATTATTTCAATATAAAATCTTTACAGCGGAAATTTTTGAATACAATATCAGAGTCTAACCTAGATTCAGCCTAGACAGTTATAAATCTCTGTCCTTACAAATGTTGAAAACCAAACAAAACAAATCCAATAGATGAAGCGGTTATCTTTATTTTCTTTTTCTCCTAGCCTCTATAACATTTATAAAATCATTACTTAGTTTAAAGATAGAATAAAATCTCACACGAATATGTTAGGGGAAAAAGAAAATAAAGATAGAATAGAATCTCACACGAATGGAATAACATATATTATTTAAATATAAAATCTTTACAGCGGAAAATTTTGAATACAATATCAAAGTCTAACCTAGATTCAGCCTGGACAATTATAAATCTCTATCCTTAAAAATGCTGAAAACCAAACAAAACAAATGCAATAGATGCAGTGGATAATAGAATACGACCATACGTAGATGAAGATCTCCAGCTCTCTTCTCGAAACTCCAAGCGTCTTCAAGTAAACCTAAAACTACTCGGATCTGACCCGAGTATTAAAAATACCCGGATCAGGCTTGATAAACCAGCGTGAGATACTCAAAATTTTAAATGCTGATGTAAATCAAAACCATTGAAAAGAAGGGTATCTCATAAGACCACGCCCACACATAAATACAGACAGGTTTTTATCTTATGATAACTAAAATACTTTATACTAAAAAAACACTTTGATATTATTATTAATGACATTCTTTTGAAAACACTTTTCAAGTAATATATCAAAATAAAGTATCAATATCCGGACTATGTCTATGGTAATATATCCGGACTAGGTCAAACGGAATATACCAGGAAGGAATATATGATACCAAAGGGGTAGCCGAAATGTTTGCAAAGCATTACAGCTATTTTGGAAATACAATCAAAACCGTAAAGCCCGTATTGGATTTGGAATTTCCAATGTGATAGGGAACTAGTAGCCTTTTTCTCCGATCCACGCATAGCAAACATAGTTCCTACGGTGCTTTTATCGCTTTTCTCAAGCAAGTCACTTGGAACTGTACTTGCTACACTACTAATATCCGCTAGCCTTATCACTTTTCGCAAGCGAGCTACTATATTCAAATAAATGGGGCAATAAATGCCTTGAGGGATACCTTCCCCCAATGGGTCCCCTACTTGACACCACCATATACATCAACCAATAGCCCGAATGTGAGTTCTTCAGACCACTTTGAATGCCTTACTGCCATTTTCGTTTATCACTAATTGACTTCCACAAAAATACAACCTCCAAGCTCATATGTATAATACTTTCAAAGCTCATTCTAGGGTGTTACTAACCCTATCTCTAATGAGTTACTCATTCTAGGGTATTACTAACCCTATCTATAATGAGTTTTACCCCACCAAAGCCTAGGTGTTCGCTCAACCTAAGCTCTGATACCCAATGTAACGACTAGGGTTTTCAACCCTCGAAAATTGACACTAATACATCCTCTGCCGTAATCCAAGGGTCGAATACCCCGGTCGTTACAACATACGAGTCCTAACACCCATTAAAGAAGTCTAACGACTTCTATGTTTCATCTTAGGGTTTGGAGAAACATAAATGCCTACTGGAAGCCTTATTAGAAAAATGAAATGGTAATATTTAATCTTTATAATATTGTAAATACATCTACTACATAAAGTCAAAATAATCTACATGATAAATTTATGCAATTATATAATCGATTAAATGTTTATAAGTTTAAATATACAAAGTATTAGAACTGGGCCAGCCCACAGTAGAAGTTGTGAGTGAATTTCAAAAAAATTACCCTATCAAATCTTTATTGGGCCTATGAAGTTAGTTAATTTAGAACATTTCTAATTTTAATTTAAATAAAATTATATATTTCATTTAAATAAAATTATATATTTCATTTAAATTTATAAATTATTGATAGAAATTTATTCAATTTATTTTCAATTTATGTATAAGTATACATATGTATATGTGTGTGCATGTGTAACATGATATATCGTGCAAGGTATAACATCCCCGTATGTAGATGTTGGAATTTACATCGTAATAGACATGTTAGCTTATCCTATATGTATTGTATGTTGTCCAAATATGTGTATATGTTTACAATTATTATATGTGTACATAAATATTCAAGTAATATATATATTATTAGAAAGTATTATATATATGTAAAATATTATAGTACATAAAAAGATAAATATATATATATAATATACAATTAAATTTTTTATAAATATATATACATATATCTAAATGTACTAAAGTAACATAATTATATATATGTATATATACACATACATAAATATGTATCTATAAATATAAATATAATTGTTAAACATAAATATTATTTAGAATATTTTATATAATCATAAATTTTAAAATAAATATTTTTTTTATTTCCATTCCACATCGAATAAGTAGAAATTCCAAATTTCAATATAATTTGTTATATTAATATATATATTTTAAGAATTAATTAGTCAAACAACAATAAATAAAGGATAGAAAATATATACATAACAAATATTTCTAATTTTAAAATTTCATAAAATCAGTAATACTATTAAAGAGCCTGTAACGACCTGGTATTTCGAACCATTCAAATCGACAATCATCCACATATGTCGGACTTGAATTGCTTAAAACAACAGATTGTTAATTTTATATTTGGCAAAACTTAGCATATACAGTAAATAAATCAATCACAAAATCACATACATAGAGTAAGGTAACAATAAGCAGCGAAATAGATAAATAATAGTTCATGAAGCTACTACAGAACATCAGAGTCTAGAATAAAATACAATAGTAATCCAAGTACACAGAAGTCCAATACAACAACAAATGACAAGTCTAAACATTTAAACAATTGGAAAGGACTAAAATAACTGAATCTGAATAGATATAAGATAGATCTTCAAGCAAAGATCTAAGCTCCAAAGGTGAGTCTTAAATGCTGTGACACTCAGTCTGACCCGAGCATAAAGCAAAACACAAAACACTCGAGTCAGAATTAACATTCTTATACTAGTAAATTAGCTCCGGTGAAATATAAACTGAAATACAAGTCACTTAAGGGATGTTTGGGATTTCCATCCTTTAAGGATCCATGGAACTATCTACTATGTAGTAATATATGCTATTATAATATGTCTATCAGCAAAGTATTAAAATAGCATTAAGGCGTTACCCATATCCCCCTTAACACATTTTATATATTCCCGTAGTCTATACAGCACCGTAAGCTCCACCAAACCGGTGGTTTACTAAGAGGGCACTCCATAGGTATGGTAAAAACCAAACTCGTAGAAGGCGCGATATGGCATGTGATAAGGCACACGAGGCAATGCCAGGGTAGAAATACCGTTTGCACTCCCGGACTGGTGGTAATGCATAGCAGCTACTACCGCCTACCTTGAGACACACTCCCAAATCAAAGGTGCACCTAATCAAATCACAAAAGCAATAGAATGGTATCGAAGAAATGTGCCCGATAGGGGGAGCGACCCCACTTGGCCTGGTATAACTCTTGTTTTAGCAACGTCAAGCTGACTCACGGGAGTCAGGGCTGTGTTAATACCTCATACAGAATCGTCGCCAAACCATCCTACTTCGTTCTGGAATCTCCACCACATACACAGTTGTTAAAGTGGTTTTCCGTATTGGCAGAGAGTATGACAAAATCCGATCCCGGTCTCTTTAACAACCAAAAGCCTATTTCACACCGTGGTCATTTTATTTCAAAACAGTTCATACTTCATATCAAAATATCATATTTATTCCAAAATCATACCGCTTTCGAAATTATATCACTTTCGAAATCATATTCACTTTAAATTATAATCCACTTTAAAAATCATAACCACATAATAGTTTATATATTAAAATAGTTTATATTTAAAATAGTTTATATTTAAAATAGTTTATATTTAAAATAGTTTATATTTAAAATAGTTTATATTTAAACTGGGAAGGGCTATATGTCATCAATCAAAAGCTAAGGGACGGAAGTTTCAAGCTAACATCCATCGACGAAATCCGAATTCCCAGGGAATGGAATAGCGAATCGCTCCGCCGCTACTTCGTCAGAAAACTACCTTATGTACTCTCTATTTTTTAGTAAATAAGCCGTCCCGGGATGCCGGGGGCATTGAAAATAGGCAAAATCTGCCCTACTTTCCTTAATAAAATTGATTGCTTTTCGAACTAACAAAACCGTGTTCATAATAACTACCCGCCAGGTCGACGAAAGCAAATTGGCTCAAACCATTGGATCGGCGGAACCCGATCTCCGCCTTATAAGAACCAGTCTTACCCTGACAACATCAGGAAGGCTCGAACATAAACTCCTCGCATTGCCCGAAGATAGGCAACACCGAGGAGTACGAACAGTCGCACATCCCATAAGCAGTGCACTAACTTTTAAAACTTACACTCCTTACGTTGCCCGAAGATAAGCAACGCCGAGGAGTACGAAAAGCCGCATATCTCATAAGCCGGGCACTAACTTTTAAAACTTACACTCCTCACGTTGTCCGAAGATAGGCAACATCGAGGAGTACGAAAAGCCGCGCATCCCATAAGTCGCGCACTAACTTTTAAAACTTACACTCCTCATGTTGCCCGAAGATAGGCAACACCGAGAAATATCAAAACCAATTTGGATCGACGGGACATATCGATCCTAAAAGCCACGCATACTTCCAAAAAGCTGCGCATCTCATAAACCACGCGCACTTTAAGTACCAGAACTGCCCCGGCAATACCATGAAACTTATCTACCACAGGAATAACAAGAATCAACCCACTCCCATTATTGAAAGCAATAAGCATGACTTTAACAAAACTGTAGTGTTACAAACTAGTGGGAAACTTCAACCGCTAACACTCAATGACTAACTATAACATTGATAACCTGTAACTGCCTATAGTTAGCTCATAAAATGCGCACATTTCAAACATGCATATGTTGCATACTTATCAGAATATCGCAAAAAATTTGGACTACATGCTACAGTTACAAAACTTTTGAAAGAAGAAAGATCAAGCTGTGGCTTAGTCAAATTTCAAGTTTTAGTATGCAAACTATTTAAACCATAAGTTACCGGTCATTTGTCAATATTTGAAGTAAACAGCCCTATGAACTGGGGGGCATACACCAGTACTTAAATAAAAACACTTAAAAACAATAATTTCACAAGTTCTGTTACTCTAAACAAAGAACTTTGGCAGTAATCACAAGACTAGATAAAGTAAAGTGAAAGTACATAGAGTAAACGTAAGTGTACAGAACACACATAAGCAAATAAGTGTAAACAAAATGAGCATAAGTGCATAGAACACATATGAACAGATAAGTAAGAGTACAGTCAAAATATCAACAATGTATTACTTATAACTTTCTTTTATATAAGGTGAAAATGTGGGGCCGTACCTACACCATGCCGGCCAACAAAATAAAAATATAGACACCATAACAAAAACACTAAGTGCAGACTCTACACTTGAACAAAACAACACAAAATGAATCAAAATCAGATCAATCACCACCCAAGCCTCTCAACGCTTCTTTCCACCACTCCCCTTTCTTCCTTTTGTTCGAAGTTTTTTCTTCGCCTCGGCAGTGGTGTCACTGCCAGTAATGTCAACTATTTCCTCAGTGTTGACATCTTCCTCCTACTCCGTGACCTTCTCAGAAGACTCGCCTTTTGTTTTACGCTTCCGAGACCTCCGGAGCTCTTCAAGGGCTTGATCGCTTCAACTTTCTCTTTCTTGATAGCGACCAGTTCTTGTTAAGTCTTGCATGTCTGCTCAGTTTGAACTTCTTGCTCCCGAACTTTGCCCGCCGTTATGTAACCTTCCAAAGATATGGAAGGGTCATCCAAGCCATGAAGTGCGGCGATCTTCTCGGACTCCGGCCCCGGTTGCAAGCCAGACACAGACACAGGGACCAGAGCGGGTACAGAAACGAGCACGAAAGCAGTGGAGATAGCAGAAGGTCCAAGCACTAAAGAAATAGGCAGATCGGCAGACAAGGAGGATGGACCTATAAGATCAAAAATGAAAGCATTAAATTCTTCCTGCTCTTGCGGCGTAAGCTGAAAGCTCCCGAACTCGGGGGAAATAAGAAGATTACCTACACCGGAAGAATTACCAAGAATGTCAACTTCGTACACATCGCCTTCACACCCCCTCGATGGCTCTACAATCCAAGGGGAAGCCTCAAGCCCAAAACTTGTCAATGGATCACGGGGCTGCCTCGATGGTTCGCCGGCACCAGAAATGAAAGGCTCCGTAAGTGCTTCGGCAGCTGCAGTCATGGTGGCATCAACAACTTCTTTCTCTCTCTCGATCCGTAAAATCTCTTGGCCCTCTGGCAACGCCTTCTTTGATTCTTTATTTAGGTAGGCGTTCTCTAAATCTCGCTCGGTATAACATCACCACTATCACGAAAGTGGGTCAAGATTTTCTCCCAAGCCATAGTGAGAGTGCGCGGGAATTTAGGGCCTAAGTAGCTGAGGATCCCCTGATGCAGCAGAGAGTTGACATAAAAATTCAAGATGGTCTCATCCCTATTCTCCATCTTCCTTTCAAAAGCATTCTGAAGCTCTAGATAATCCACCGTAATGGCGACCTTTTCAACTTCAATCCGAGACTTATCGGCGCTAAGCTGTGCAACTTAATCCTATAGCCTGGCGATTGTCTCAACCTGGTTGAAGATGATTTTATTATGCCCCTCTACGATAAGGTCGTGATTGGAGTTGGTTTTCTTTTAGGCCTCAATTGTCACGTTGTAATCTGCCACCTCCTCCTTTAATTTGGCCTCTTCTGCATGAGCCTTCTTAATTTTGTCCATGTAGACGATCTCTATTCTCTCGTGAGCTTCTTTTAATTCCTTCACCAAGCCGGTGTTCCTTTTGCTTTCTCGAAGCGTTACTTCCTTTTCCTCTTCCAGTTGTTTGGCCCTGGTGTCGCGTTCCGCCAACGCTCTCTCGAAATCATCCTTCTCTGATTCAAAGGAAAGAATTTCTCAATATTTGTTGTGGTTCGTGTCTGCTAACTACTTGCATAATTTTTCCCACCCTTCATCCTGCTCCAAATCATTCTGAATAGCCTGAAGATGTGGCATATATGAATCTCTACAAACCGGACGGAGATCATGATCAAACTTAACCCCCTTAAGAACCACCCGAGGAGCGCTGCCTCAAGCCTGGGAGGACCAGATGGAAGAAAATAGGCGGATCTCCGGTGCAGGTGCGAAGCACCGAGGGCAAGAGCAACAGAAGAAAGAATTTGAGTTTAAGGCGGAACAGGGACAGAAGTGATCGAGAATTCCTGACCCGATGAAGAGAGTGTCAGAGAAAAAGCTCGCTGTTCTGAAGAATGGGAACCACGATCAAATTTAGACCTTTTCGACGGCTCCTCTCTTTCATCTAAAGTCTTCCTTTTCTTACCCACCTTTGTATATTTGGCTTCGTTCCCTCTCGTCTCGACAATGAACTTCAGCTTCTAAATTTTTTCTTCTTTGATACTCCTCCTTCGTCTCGCGGGGTTGGTGACGGTTGGAAGATTGCTTCAAGCAACGCTGAGAGTCGGTAAGTTCTTCATGATCATCATAAAGGCCGCGTCCTCTCATCATACCTGACACGAAGAGTAAATAAAAGGCCTTAGAAATGGAAAATAAACATGAAAAGTGTGTGTACAAGTGAGTGTAACCCTAGTGAAACGTGTGATGTGTTTGAGAGGAGAGCCTAAAACGATGTCACAAATCGGATCGGGTAGGCGTCGCGGAAGGAATCAGACTAACTTCGGGTACAACATGGCTTGAATGAGGAAGCACCTCCTCAAATTTGAAATCTTCCCCCATGAGCACGTCGAAATCGACGTAAACATCGCTCAAATATCCCAAGTCCATGCCAGCGTCTTTACTTGGAGGATCTCGACATAGTCCGATTTCTTAGGCATCGTCTTTACCACTCGTGTTTGGAGGAGGTGAACTCGGAATAACGGGACTCACTCCAAGAGTCTTGTCGCATGATTCAGAATCACCATCATTAGATTCTACATAGAAATCATACTAGAAGCGGACTCATCGCTACTACTCCCAATCTCCCCCTCCTCTTTTTCTAAGTTCATCGCGGCTTTGCCTTCCCTCTGATTAAACTCCTCTTCCTCTTCTTCTGGAATTAGAGGCATTTTGGCCGGGCAATTAACTCTAGTCGCGGTGGCATCTCTCCCCTCGTGAGTCTCTTCGGCTGATTCTTCGGATAGGCCTTCTCTTTCTTGAGAAGCGCCTTCTTTGGAACCGTGTGAGGAGGAGGTGGATGGCGTGCGTACCCTGGATCGAGAAGGATAAGGGACCTCAACTGGAACAGCCGATCTCCCCGGATGCAATAATCCATATCGGCGCAAGTTTTCGTCAGTCAGCAAGACTTTAATGGATCTTTCCTCAGCATCGATTGCCTTCAGGGTTCGAAAAACTTCATCGAGAGACAAGTCTTTCTTCGGCCTCGAGATAATTGCAAGAAGCACTCGACTTGTTAGAAACTCCGTAGCGACATGTCGAAACTCAATAAGTAAGGAAAATAACTTACCCCCTTTTGCCCAAAGACGGTTAAACCCCTTGGGACATTTGACGAAGAAATAATGGGTCTTGAACTGGGATAGATTGCTCTACAGTCGTAATATGATTTTTCGATTTCTTTAAGCTTCGATTACAATAAGGACGGACACTCATCTCTTCTCTTGAATGAAAGAAAGTATCGCAGCTCGTCAAAGCTCGGAGCACGATTGTATGTTCACATGAATAGGACGTGCAAACAAGTTAAGATAGCGTATCCGTTGGGATGAATCTGGAACGAAGCAATGCCTAAGTTTGACAGAGTCTCGTGCAAAAAGTCGTTAAAAAGGGGCACAACTTCGTTCAGGCACATATACCGATGACAAGCGGTATATCCCTGAGGAAGCATGTGGGCGAACTCGTCCTTCTCTGGAAGGCGTACATCTTCCTCCGGTATGCCATGTTGCATGCAAATATTGTGTGTGACCTTAGCAGAAATCACAGAAGAAGCTCTCTCCGGCGGGTTGAGAAGAACTCTAAAGTTAGGAGGGATTCGATCCAAGACTGGACCGACTGGGACCAACTGGCCATATTCAGCCTGTGAGGTGGAAGGAGAAAGGGCAATGGACGACGGATCAGCTTTTGAAAGTGCCGGACTTCCTCCGCTAGACTTACGGCGAGGAGATGGATACTTCATTCTAAACTACAAGAACTCGCGTCCAAAACGGTCAGGTAATTTTATTCTAAACTGTTAATTTCCCCTACAACACTTGAATTCCGGAGGGATATTGATTCATGTTGACACATTGGATTTCAAGTATGTACTGCGGTGAGTGCAGTGTATTGTAACCTAGTTCAAGACTAAGCAAGCAGCAGCGTAACCTAGTTCACATTCGCGAAACTCTAACACGATTACTTGGAATTCAACAAGCAGAGAATAAAAGCAATTACTTTCAGAGTACGCCTTGTTTTCAACGAAGACGTACTCTAGGAGGCAAATGTTATCCGGGTTTTTAACCCAAGCAGAATCCAAGAGGAGACGGAACAACTTGGTGGAGTCAGAATAGCTTAGAGATCAACCAAAAGGATTAAAGCAACAAGCCAAAGAGAGCCAAGAAAAGAGAACGAGGAAATCCACTAAGGACAGGGATCGCTAGCGATTCATGGCCTATGGATCGCTAGCGATTCATAGATATAGCTCAAGGTCTAACTATTTTTCTTGCATCATGATCCAATCCATATTGTAAAAGTTTTGACTGAGTCTGATGAGATTTAGAGTTAATAGAATTAAGAGACAAGCATCCATCTAGTTCAATGAACAACTAAATACAACTAGCAAGTAAATCGTCATCAAAACAAAGCGACGTGCAATGAGATTACACGAACAACATCAATACAAGGCAACGAAAGCATTCCAGACATCAAAGACCAAAAATATGCTAAGTGCATGGATCGCCAGCGATTCATATGTTATCATACTATAAGAGCGACCTAAACTAAGTGAAGCAAGGGAAAAAGGTTAAGAAATTAGCTCGCGCTCGACCTAATGCTATAGATCGCTAGCGACCCATGAATTTGGCTCGGGTCGCGTGCTAATCTGCACTGAGTCTTCTTGTGACCATCTACAAATAGCTGACGAACAATCTTGGCCTAATAACTCTACAATATTTATAAATACCATCCCATCTGCAACATAAACAGGATCTTCTCCGAACTGGTTGTTGAAACTCTGTTGGATGCTTTCTTCATTCTTTACCACCCTCACAACAATCTTCAGAGGAGTCGTCCACTGTGATTCTCCAGTGGATTCTAACTTTGGAGATTCAATCTAGCTAAGGACAATTAAGAGCTTTGTAATCAAACACTACATGTAACAGCGATCAGTCTATAATAAAAACTATAAAGTGGGCATAGGCTTCATTCACAACCGAACCACTATAAAAATCTTCTTGTCTTCTTTCTCTTACTGCCTTTTTCTATATCTATTATCTACATTATTGCTCTGTGAGGACAGAGCTGGTGCTTTCACACTCAAACCAGGGTGTTGATCTCTTTTTTGGGTTAACATTATGAAAAGACCTTTGCACCACTTAGTTGATCAAATAGATCATCAATAATTGGTAGTGGATATTTATTCTTAATGGTAAGGTCATTCAATTTTCCGTAATCTATACAGAGTCGAAGAGATCCATCTGCCTGTTTAATAAATAAAGTAAATGCACCCAAAGGAAAACTACTCGTCTTGATGAAATTCTATTGCTCAAGATCTTCTATTTGAGATCTTAATTCTTCCATCTCACTAGGGCACATTTAATTAGGTGGTATATTAAAAGATTGAATTCTAGGTTTCAAATCTATCCTGAACTCAACTGTTCAATGTAGTGGTAAACTAGTAACTGGTTCAAAGATATCAGAAAAATCTCTAACTACCGAAATATTCCTTATTTCATTTTCTTTAGATTCCAAAGCAAATAAGAATAACCTGAACTTGCATTTTCTCTTTCAAGAGCTATAAGGATTCGTTTGGAGTGATTGAGATGTTGGAGAGTGATTACTCATTCCAAACAGTATAATTAAGCTCGATAGCGCTCGAGCCAGTCCATTCCCAAAATAACTCCATAACTCAACGAATCCATAATAAACAAATCACATGAGAAAGAATACCCAGATAAGCAAATCACGACTCCTTTACATTTCATCTCTAAGGTAATGCATCCTCCAACATGATTGGCCACCCTAAGAGAATTATTAAGAGAAGAAACATCCAATTTTAACTTTTCTACTATTCCTTCCGATACAAATGAATGTGATGCACCTATATCGAAATGTATTCTAATATATAATCCATACCATAAAATAGTACCTTATAGGACTGAAGTTTGTTTTCCTTCATCTGGTTTCATTGAACTGGGACCATTTAGTGCGAACATTTTCCCTTGAGTCTACTTCTTAGGCTTAGTGCATTGTCTCACTATATGTCCCATTTCATTGCAACCGTACCATTTCTTCATAGGACCTTGACTTATATTTCTACATTCATTGGCATAATGACCCTTCCTTCCACATGAGTAACATTCCACTTGTGCTTTAGCTTGTTGCTTCTTCTGGTCCTCTTGCTTAGGTTGGAATGGTTGCTCGTTCTTTTGAAATTTTGCATTCATCTTCGGGAAGAATGGTCTCTTCCTTTATCGCTGGCATTTCTGAGTAGGTTGACATTCAGAAACCGAATCTCGCTCTTGCACCTTTTCAAATCTTATCTCCATATCCACAATCTCTTTAAATGGAAATCTAAGTTGAGTAAGTAACTTATCTCTCATTTCATTATTTAAATCATGCACAAACTTCTCATTCTTTTCCAATGTGGTACTAATGAGTGCTAGTCCATACTTTGATAGTGCACTAAAATCGTTGACATACTCAGTTACAGATAATTTTTTCTGAGTAAGATCAATAAATTTCTAAAGCAGCGCTGCCCTCTCTGCTTCGGGTAGAAAATGGGCTTTGAAAAGATCTTTGAATTCTTGCCAAGATATGTCTTCCTCTGGAGGTGCAACAGTTATGGCTTCATACCAATCTAAGGCACCTACTTGTAACTGTCGAGATGCTAACCTTCTCTTGTTCTAATCGGAGAGATTCAGATCTCCGAAGATTCTTTCACATGTTCTCAGCCATGCATGAACTCCCATTATGCTTTCATTTCCCAAGAATAGTTTACCTCCTAGACTTGTGTAGTCTTTGCAGAGCTTGGTAAACCGATCCGTGGTTTTGATTATTGTCTCTGAGCTTGCCCATATCTTGAACACGCCTCATGACTTCGACCCATTGATCCATAGTTAAAAGTACATTTTGATTGCTTGGTTGACCATTTGGTGACTCAACCGTCGAGCCTGTTCTAGGTCTACCTGGTCCTACCATTTTCAAATAAAGAACATTTATCACTTTATTATATAATAAATTTCAAAAACAATTACGTATGTAACAAAAAGACATATTAATTATCATCCTAATGTTTTCCCTTTAAACCACTCATTAAAACTCGTCTATCACAAACATGAGTTAATCCTAATTCCCGCGGGGTTATACCGACTGGGTAACATCCTAAGTCTGACTCTCTTATAGTCAATTGTGTTATGATTACTAATTTATAAAATCTTTTGAATCCTCACTCTGATATCACGTTGTGATACCCCGGCTCCATTGGCCGAAATATCAATAGGAGTTTACTGTCTGGTAGCTCAGATCAATGGGCACGGAAGGAGCAATCTCTCGTATACACTACTTTGGGTCAACACATATATGTTTAAGATACCTGTACATATCTAAAATGATACTTATCTCATCTTGACTCAATGTAGTATATATGATTTCAAAGAATTTGTATCTAAATCACATATCAAGAACACAATATATAATGGTTTCACAAAACAACGGACCAAAAAGATAAATATATATACATAGCATAATATTTGTACAACCGAACGTTAGAGTACCGTCATATATTTACAACTACCACAAAAATGATGTTCTAACCATACTCAGACAAATATATACAAACTTCATATAATCAGATAATACAAAAATAACTAACACCACTAATACAACTCAACGGACATGAGATGGGTCTCTCTAACATCGTTCCGCCATATGACTCTAACCGTACCCTTAACAACTGTAGCAAATGTGCGTCCATTGAGTTCTAAGTCCACCACTATCTTAAATTTGTACACGGTATGCCTATCTCCCTCCTTTTCAATGTCATAGGACGTGACCTCAAAACGCGAGAAGGAAATCATCCTGTAATACCTCGGTCTGACCCGAGGAGTTGTCACAAAACAAAATCTCAAGTTAGGCTATAAATCTAGCTATGAGTAATAGTGTAACATGGGTTCATATAAATGTATGGAGTCGGGTTATATATGTGATAATAAAAGAAATAGATATGTCGCACAGTCTATAATCTAAACCCGCCTACATCCCATCAAATTCAGTTTAAATACACGTGTCACGACACTATTTAAAGTGAATCAAAGTTGCGACTCTAATCAACCGGATATCACATCCTATTCACATTTATAAGTTGCAATCATTATTCAATAAACTTTTCACTGCTTAAGTTATTCATATAGGAGGTCTGCAATTACTAGTGAATCATGTTCATTATTCACTCTTATTTAGACTCTGTATCGAACCGATACCATGGCCTTTTAATATCTTCCGATCAAATATTATGAGTGCCCACACACGATCTATTAGTTGCACTACCTTCTCCCGTTCATCGCTGGCGCTCACCCCGTTGTGCTGTAATCTTCATCTTTATTTCACTACATTTCCATCAATGAGATTACTTTTAACTCTTCCCCATTTTTTGTTTGCACTGCGCCTGTCATCGTGGTTGTGTCCGTGCAACAGATTGTTTGGACGATTAGTTACGAGGGACCAGGTTGTCATGATTCAGGGTGCGACCCCAAATCTGTCCACTAGGATGGATTCTAGCGTGTAGTAGTCTCACCCCATCTCGTTTGCTTCATCGATTAAATTCATTCAAATTCATTTATATTTAACTTCCCAATATAATTCCCGAAATGGTTTCGTGTTCTATTTTATATCGCATATAGATGTCGTGTTCATGCATCATAGCATTAACTTGTAGTGTATAGCATCATATATAATAATCATTCATAAATAACTTGCATTCATCAATGAACTTTAAATTCATATCAAAACAAATAGTATAACATCGTAAACACGTCAATATTTATTCAATCCATTATTGATTTAAATTAATTTTAAATAGGATTTAAATTTAAACTAATTTTTATGTCACATTGTTTTATAGAATAACCCAATATTATTTCATCTAAAAATAGTTAAAATATGTTTATGAAATTTTGCAAATCATAAAATTTATTTATTAATTCATGTATTTTTTTCAACTTCAATGCATGAAACATGCATCTCTTGACATTTCTTTGTTGCTTGCTTGAACATGAATTGTGTACATTCTTGATTTTATTTATATTTTCCTTTTTCTTTTCTTTCCACTACCATGTCCTTACCCTCTCTCTCACCTGCTCCTATTTCCATTTACTTCCACCCCATCCCTAAATTTATATTTATATTTTTATTTATATGCATAGCGTTCCTTTCTTTGGCCATATTTATATCTCATTTTCTTTTCCTTTTTGGTTTATTTTTTTTCCATTTTCTTTCATTACTTTATCGACCATGGCACTGCTACCTCAAGCCATAGTTGACCAAACCGAAATCACCATCACACTCCACTACGCAATACGGTCCTGCTGGTACCTTCCATTTTGACCGTAACGCTCCCGTTCATCATATGGATGCGGACATAACGGTGTCATTTCTAATCACCATGGGCTCAGTCAGCCAGGTGGTACCTAGTTGATTTGTTCGTCTCTCTTCCCTCTACTTATTTCCTTTTGGTTGCATGCTAAAATTATTTTTAGATTTTGATTTATTGGCGATTGAAGTTTTGAATGAAATATGTAATTCATATATATATTTATACAAAATATGTCTCATGCAACTCACGTCCTTATTATATTTATATATTCACTTCACTTTGCATAAGTCTAGTTAACATATAATTTATATATACTTCACTTGATTATGAAAATCTATACCTATTTACATGGATTTTCAAAACATAAGGAACACGGTCTTGCTTTCTTTGGTTTATCATTTAGTTAGAGATTAAACAGTGATGTTGATCTACTGCATTCAGCTTTTAGGTAAGATTAATTATTATACAGCAAGTGATGTTTAATATAAAAATAAAAACTCGATTATAGTCCCATTGCTTTGCAATTCATATTTACACCTAAACTATTTTGATTATGTCAAGCAAAAACTTTTGCACTGATGTGAAGCGAAACAGTGAGATATATTTGCAGTGATATTAATATGAACATAAGATATTGATATTAATATAAATTAAACTATAGTACACGTACACAGTAAAAAATAGGAAAGTATACCCACTTTGCTACTTAATGAAGATGAAGATGGAGAGGAACGAAATAATTTATGTTTGCTTGATTTAGAGACCGTGATTTGCAGGGCATATATAGGCAGTGATATATTCATCTCAGAGAAAATGTTAAACGTATAGGTTAATTTACGATCATGAAAGAGATAAGAAGGAGATGTGCATAATTATGAGAGAGATAAGTATGTAGAGGTGAGGTCGAATGATAATAAAATATATTTATTTTATTTTTCAGTAAATAATTTATACCCTTCAAATAAATTTTCACGCCCTTAACCGCGATATTATCCTACCGCAATTTGGTCTCCAATTACAATTCCGCTCGTGGCGATTTACTTCAAAATTTATTTTATGTCTATAACGATCTTTTTTTAATTAAATTCCACAAAATTTAATATTATTAGTTGATAGAGTAGTGGGATGTTACAAAGTATATTTACAAAATTAAGAAAGATTTTTTTTTATTCGGTTCTAAAATCATTTATGAACTCCTTATAATTCTCTAAACCATATATAAACCATTTTATAAATCACTGAAAATCATTTATAACGTCTTTTATAAAATTCAATCACTTATAAATTCTTTTTGTACATTTCTAAAATCATTTATAAATACTTTATAAATCCATAAAACCATTTATAAAACCTCCTTTTATAAATCTATAAACCCATTTCTTAAACTCGTTTTTAAATATCTAACCATTTATAAAACTCTTCCACCTTGTAAATAATCTTCCCTTAAGTCTTAAAACCATTTTATAAACTCCCCTTATAAAATCCAAGTACGTCTATCAAACTCTATTTATGAACCTCGAAAACATTATAAATAAATCCTAATCTTTACTTTAAAACCCTATTATGTGATAGTAATTATTAATAATAAACATTATAAATAGATAATAATTGTTAACTTTGCAACATCTTGAAAATAATAATTAATAATTAAAAACATTATAAATAAAACAATTGTTAATATTTACCATTATTATAAATAATAATAACAAATTTCCAAAATATTATTAATAATCATTATTATTAATTTCAAACCATATTAATAATTGAAATAATTAACTTTTCAAAATATTTAAGATGTTGATAAATAACCTTGAAGCAATATTAAGTATAAATAAATAACTTATAAAAAAATACTAAATATAAATAAATAACCTTTAAAAAAATATTAAATATAACTTTAAAACAATATTAAAATATATAAAGAAATAAATAACTTTAAAACAATATTAAATATATAAAAAACCTTGGAAAAAGATAGATAAAGAGGGTTGGAGTAAAATATAAATTAAATCCTTTTAAACAAAATATTTTTGAAACCCAAATTCGGATTTAAATATCATTTCCTATCTCAAAAACCAATTCCAACTGAAATGGAAATATACAATATTTTTAAAATACTATTTTAAAGCTAATAACTTCCAAACGCTTAACCAATACTGTTATTGGTTTCTATCACTACTGGGTTTCAGTTTTGAACATAAACAATGTTATAACCAATAGTGTCCACAAATCAGGTTCCATATCCAATAATTCGTATAACGGACGTTTTATTGAAAATAAATCAACAATAGCGAGGAATCCCTTTGGATCCCTCCAACCTGTCGCTCTACATCACAGCTCATATATATATATATATATGTGTGTGTGTGTGTGTGTGTGTGTGCGCTGATATATATATATATATATATATATATATATATATATATATATATATATATATATGAGCTGTGATGTAGAATAAAATCAACAGTGGTGTGGAATCCCGTTGGATCCCTCTAACATGTTCCCCTGCATCATAAACTACATATAATCATATAAAATGGGTCATCCGCTACTATGCGGGTATATAAAAGGTCATCCGCTCCAGGGGCGGGAATAAATCGAAATCAACTGATAAAACAGTAAATCATCCAAACATCCAATCAACAGTTTTTATCAACTTTATATCATACTAGTTAACTAAAAAAGGTGAGTTTAACTCACCAAAATTTCTGGTTTCACCGAGGCGTTCCGGTTTGAAACTAAAATCGAATGACATCCGATTTTAGACCAAATTTTAACTCTCTCCAAATTCATCCAAACTTGTTCAATCGCGAAGCTAACGTCCATATGAGCGCAACACAACAAATGGCGTCCGAATCTGACCTCGTATGAAAAAGTTATTCAGTTTTCCAGTTTTCGATTTTTAAATAAAATTTTAATCCACTAACTACTTAATTAATCTCAAATTTCATTTTTAAACCTTCTTCCTCCCTGCTTCTATGCTGCCTGATGCCAAGCCACCATGACAATCCTTCATCCACTTCAAACTCCCTCATTTCTCCATGCTTTTCGAAACCGACGAATCTCTCCGCAATCTTCACCACTTCGACCCATCCATTTCAACCCCGGCCTCTCCATGCAAAACACAACCGAACCCACCATATAACGACCCGATATTTTGGACCATTCGCATCCATTATAAGTGTATAGGTAGACACCCATGCCGGAATTGAATTGCTCAATATACCGCGTTGTTAATTTAAATTGAACATATACAGTAAATAAATATAATCACAGATCACAGACACAGAGTAATAAATGCAGTGGAAATAAATGAGATAGTAGTTCATGAAGCTACTATATAAATGTATAAGTTACATCAGAGTTAAACCAGATACAACGGAAGAGTAATACAATACATCAGATACAAATCAGAATACATCACTGGAATCATCGAATACTGAAAGCAGAATAGATGGCTGGATCTTCAAGCAAAGCTCCAACTTCAAAGGTGAGTCTCGAATATTGGTACACTCAGTCTGACCCGAGCGTAAAGAAAAACACAAAACACTCGAGTCAGGATTAACATTCTTATATTAATAAATCCAACTCAAGTGAAATAGCAATTGAAACACAAGTAACTCAAAGGATGTTTGGAATAACCATCCTTCAAGGATCCGTTAAACTATCTACTAGGTAGTAATGTACGCTAAGTAGATAATGTCTATCAGTAATATGTAAAGATATCAAAATAGCGTTAAGTCATGGCCCATTCCACCCTTAACACATTTTTATTCCCAAAAGCATATACAAGACCGTAGTTTCCCCAAAATCGGAAGTCACCAGAGGGCAATCCATATACTAAAGGTACAAATCAAAATCGTAGTGGTCGCGTATAAATGGAATACAAGTATGACAAGGCACATGAGGCAATACCCAAGGTAGTGACACTACCGTTCGCCTGATCCGGACTGGTGAGAACGCAACGCCACAGCGCCCGCAACACCGTGAAACAACACTCCCAAAATCAAGGGTGCACCAATCGACAACAAGTAATGAGTAGTTCGAAGAAGTGTGTCCACTTGAGGTAGCTAATCCTCCATTGGCCCGGCACGGCTCCTGTTTTAGTCATTTCCAATTTGACACAAGTGTCAAGGCTATCCATTATCGTTCTCTTTCTTCAGTCAACACGTACATCATTCCAACCACTTCATTCTGGATCATCACTCCGCGTATAGTTATTAAAGTGGTTTTCGGTTTAGATAGAGAGTATATCCATAACCGATTTCGGTCTCTTTAATAACTTTCGTAATTATTACACCGATTGGTCGTTTATTATTTCAAATTCAATTTCAAATAGAATTCGTAAATCAACATTTCATTTGTCTTTCTAAAACAATTTCCAAAATTTACGTTTCAAAACTTTCAAATTACCATTTCAAAATCTTATAATACAATTTCAAATTTTATTTAAAACGATTCAAATATTGATTCAAGTTCGTATATAAGTTTCATTCCGAAATCATTTAAATAAATTTTATTTAACATTCAAATCAATTTAAACTCATTTATCGATTCCATTCAATATTCGTTAAGTTACTTTATCATTCAAAACAATTTCTATTAAATTTCCAATTTATCAAATCAATTCTTAAGTTCAACTTCATTAAATCAAAACTTACAATTTTGAATTAAACTAATTCGTCAAATCAATTCTTTCAATTACAAGTCTTACATTAATTCCAAAAATATCACATTTTCATTTCTTGTTAAAGAAATTCCATTTCACTTATTTACTTTCTTAAATAATTTTCCCAAAACTTAATTTATAAAGAAACTCAATTTCAATTATTTACGAAGTAAAATTCACTTATTCAAAAGTTCAATTTTACTTATTAAAGAGTTCAATTCAATTTAATCATTAAATAATCCAATCTTATTTAATTATTAAATAATTCAAAACTTAATTATTAAATAATTTCAATGTTTAATAATTTCAAACTTAATTATAATTTCAAACTTAATTATTAAATCATTTCAAAGTTTAATAATTTCAAACTTAGTTATAATTTCAAACTTAATTATTAAATCATTTCAAAGTTTAATAATTTCAAACTTAATTATAATTTCAAACTTAATTCAATAATTTCTCAAATTAAACAACATTCTTTCATCAATTACATTGTTAATATTTTGTTTCAGATTATTATATATTAACATTTTCTTTTATTAAAATTCAAATTTCAACTTCATTTCAAAACCATATTATTTGTTCAAATAAAATCTTCAATTTATTTTCAAATCAAATTATTGACCAATCGGGTTTTTATTTAATTCTCTATCCTAGGTCAAAGTTCAATTTGGGTATTTATCATTTCAACCCGATTCCAATTCAATTCAAAATCAAAGCATAACAAAGGGAACTTGCAGTGTGATAACTGGGATGGTGTCAAAGTAAATAAACAAGCAATAACAACGAACAATAACAATCCAATAATCAATTCAAATAATCCCGAAATAACCGTATTAATTCACATTGTTGTTTGTGCGAATTAATATAATTAATTCTAGAATCTACACTATCATTTCATGTAGATTAAAGATTATTCCACTAATTATTTATACGGTTCTTCACTTGTCATTCAATTTCCATTTTACACTACAACAATTAATCCAATATACGTCGATGGTTCAAAGTGTAATTATCACTATTCTACATGTCAATTAATTTAACAATTAAAAAGGGGTCATGTTCCACTAATCCAATTTAACATATAAATCAGTTTTAAAATCGTTAACTATTCTATATCCATTTCAATTTTGCATACTATTTATCATTTAACACTAACAATTTAACGTCCAATATAAACATCAACAATCAATCAATTATCAACCAAACTGCATTATCATCACATAAATAATTAACAGATAATGGTGTCAGATGTCACAGGTGAACTGATACAGGCAATAGCATATATAACAGTGTAATTAACTAACAACAACATATTTCAATTGTCGTTTCAATTGAAATCAAATTTAATAAATAAAAGAACGTTAATCGTGAGTGATTGCTCACCTTTCGAGGCTAGAGAGTATAGACGAAGAGATGAGCTACAAATTCAAGCACGGATTTTGAAGCAAAGCACGATGGACATACGTTAGATGGACAAAGCTGGTAAATTGGGAATCAAGAGCCAACAATCAGTTTGATATAACAGAAACAATTGTGTATTGTATTATTATTATTATTTTACGAAAAATCAGTTTAGACATATCTATCAATTTAATATATAATTCAACATAAAACAAAGTCTCTATATATAAATTTGAAAGCCAACAAATGTTTACTTAATTATAAAATAACATATACAACATAACATTATATTTTCGAACAAAATATATAGAAATTCATATAACCTATACAATAAATTAACAAATAAAATTTATAGACTAATATGTGTTTCAACCTATATACAGCCAACCGTACCCATGTATTTAATTTATAACTATCCATATAAACTAAATGAACATATATATAACTCACGCACTCATTTTATAAACAACAACAGCAATTTGTACTTGCCTCAAATGCACTTCATAAAACTAAGACAATACTAACATATTAAAATTTACGAAATCCAATATCCCAAATCATATAAAATACTAGTGCAACTCGTATGACAGATAACTATATATGTTTATATATCTATACCACTTAGCCATCAGTACATAAATAACAAATAACACCTTATACAACAAATAAAATACTAATACATAACTAATAATATTAACAGATCCATAGTATGTATGCCTGAAGCCGAAATGACTCACTATATAAACATATATATATTTAAGATTAAAATATACATGTATACAATATTATATATTACATAGTAATTGGAAATGTAAGATCTGGGAACCCAACACATGGCACATCATATATAAACATAATCACTGGGAGATGCTAGCAACATATATACACCATACTTTTCATAAAACATACAGTAATATATATCAAAACATATAATCTAACAGTTTCTTTTTTTTTTCATAATCTTTATTATAAGACAGCATCTCAGTAACTTTGTATAACTAACAGACATTACTTATATCAATTTGCAACAAATAGATTTAGTAAACTAAACCAAAATATGTACTACAGACATGCCTATATAAAACTAACGAATGCATGTATATATATGTCCTATATAAACTAACACTTATATATATACAAACACAAAATGTACCTTTCCAGTAAAGTATGTAGCAAAATAACTAATAGTATAAACAACTAGTTACATCTATATAATGTACTTCTATAACCAAATATATATAGACATATATCTTATTTTGCATACAAACAACGAGCTGTGCAACGTGTAAATTCACGCAAACAAATCTTAATATACAAGATATATAACTGAAAATATATTATTATATAAATACTATATACATACAACAAGCTTCCACTTACAAGGAAAAACAAACGCATCAGAGGTGAGGTCGGGCCGAGAGGAAAAGGAGGAAGTTGGCGTTTGGCATGGTGGGTAGGTGATGGTTGTACGGTGAAGGGTAGGTGGCAGCTGCCGTGCTAGGTTGGGTGAGCATGGAGGGGTTTGCGGGGAGGCACAGCTGCACGTGGGCGGTTTGGAAGGGAGCAAGGTGGGGTTGCGGTTGGGCTTGGCTTCTCTGGAGGCGGAGGTCAAAGGTGGCGTGTGGCGGAGCTGGCCTCGATGGTGGATGGGATGGTGGCTTCGAGGTGTAGGAGGTGGTGACGTGAGTTGATTGGCGGAGGAGATTGGCTGATGGTTGCGTGCATGAGAAAGGAGCTGGGCAAAAGGAAAGATGGATGGTGAGGAAGAAGAAAAATAAGTAGGAAAGAACAGCAAAAAGGAAGAGGCAATACCAATTTTTTTTGTTTCTCAAAACAAATAGTGAACTGACCAGAAATGAAAAGGCACGTTAATAAAGTTGAAACCGAGGAAAGAAAAGTTAGGCACGAATTCAGAAGGAAAAAGGCTATTGGTATTACAGGCTGCAAAATTGAAGAGACAGAATTCAAAAGGGCTCAATCCGGTACCGGTACGTTCTAGCGTTTCGCAGATTACGCTTTGATCCGGCCTTAAAAATACAGGATTCAGAATATAGCATAGAGATCAGCACGACGAAACGATCAAAACGGTATACAAATATTGGTGAGACGATTGAATTATAAAAATTCGAATTTTCTAATAGCGGAAAATGCAAGAAAAACGCTGAAAAATAAGATCGACGGAGCCAAAGATGTCCGAATTTGGAAAAACGACAAACTGACATCTTGCTCAGAAGATGGTTTAGAAATTTTCTATGTAAAAATATTTAGGTTTCGGAAACATTTTATTTTCATCGCTTTTTAACTGATTAAATTGAAGTAAATTTACGCGCGAAATAAACTTTCATATTTTCGGACGAAAATTTACCAGTTGCTATGTTTAACTAGAGTATTCCAAATATTAAATTTTTATTTCAAAATTTTATTGTTTAAAATTTCACAAAATTTCAACTAATTACGTTATTAAAACAGTTGAAATTTTACGGGTCGTTACACTCTCCCCCACTCAAAACTTTTCGTCCCCGAAAAGGAACGAGGTAGGAGAATAGAAACAACCAGAAAGAAAAACAGATTTGAAATACAAAATAACAATTAATTTGAACCATATAAATTCAAATTTAATTGATATTCAATAATTGATTTAATCCATTTGATTTCACTAAAATCAATCTCAACTCTTTCTAAATTCATTATCTTATTATCTCATTTTCTTCAATTTACAATTTCTAAAACCATAAATTATGAATAGTCTTTTATTATAATCATATTTTCTTCCACAATTTTAAATTCTTCTTTATTCCAAATTACTGTTAAATTTATTCTACTTAATATATCTACTCATATATTTAACCCATATAAATTAATTTAAAACATAAAAGTTTCGATTTAAATTAATTTACATCTATTAATTTCTTTTAAATTCAAGGTATTTTCATATGTTGATCAAATTTTAATTTATTAATTCTTTCAAATCAAATTTATTAATTCTTTCAAAACAGATTTATTAATTCTTTCAAAACAAATTTATTTCATTATTAACTGAGTTTACTTATTATCCTATCTAACTCTATTAACATCTTTATAATCAAAATTTAGTGTATAACATTTATTATAAGCACTCAAATTTTATTTATAAATTCAATTTATCTTATATATTATCTAATTACATATTCAACTTCTGAATGATTTAGGTAAGTTGTATTAGAATGAAGTTGAACAATATACAAATAAAATTCTCCCAATTCAATTTTTCAAGTTTAAATATTTATTCCAAATTTTGGTTTTATTTATAATTAAAATATCCTTTAACAAAATTTAAGAATTAGATTTCCGATTAACTTTAAACAATTTAGAGATATATATAATATATTCATATCAAATCAAATTAAATTTTAAAATAAGATACCTATATATATATAAATCAAATTATATTGAAGAAATTCAAATAAAAATATTTTTCAAAAAAAAACCGTAGCAAAGCTATAGAATAGTACCTCCGCTTCGAAACTTGAAAATGAATGTCGATGATGCGGCCGCCATCACCGAAATTATTTTCCAGCGACAAAGAGAAGAGCACTGATTTCAACATTTTTTTTTTAAATTCTTTGAAAACGATTTCTATTTGGAAATACTTTCAATAATATATACTTTAAAATTTTAAAAACAAAGTTCGAAATCACTGGAAACTAATAAATTCTCAAATTTCTGAATTAGATTCATTTCAAATTCCAATCAATTTATAACCAAGTTTATAAATTCATTTATTTATATTTTGCAATAGTCAATGGTTTACAAAACAATAAATGAAAATCAATTATTATTATTTTCAGACAACAAATTCATTAACAATTTAATTTTAGAAAACTTATATTTATATATAAGATAATCATAGAAAACTTCTATTTTATTTATCAAATTTGAAAATGATATTGTGTCAGTTTGCTCTGTTCAAGTGTTTTGGAAATCCTATCGATAGCGTTGATCACACGAATCGATCGAAAATCCAAATCAACATCAACAACTCAAACAACACAATATAAAACATTTTAAAATTTATTTACAAATACACTTCTTTGCTCGATGATACAGGAATGAATTTTCAAAATAAGGATAGGGTTTCAAATTTGATGGACTTAAATCAAAGAGAAATTTGATTCGAAGTTAAGTTCGAAACAAGATATGATGATTAATAGCAAAGTAGGAAGATTGATAAGTTTATATAAATCGCGGGCAACCTTAACCGGGTCGACCGTGACTTCAAGAATTAGATCGATGTGGAATTCCGAGGCAAATCTACATTTAATCTTAAGAATAGAATTCAAGAATAGTAGGAGATAGATAGCATCGTAAACCGATGATACAGAAATCTCCGGTAAATCAATGCCAATCGTAAAGGAGTTTTACTCCTTTACGAATCATTCGAAGATTGGCGAGACCGCCGATCTATTTAGATATCATTCAAAATGGAGTTATGGGGTGCTCCAGAATTGAAAGAAGACGAAAAGTGAAGGACACGAATGAATTTCAGAACCGAGGGGAACGTTCCAAAATTCAAAGGAATCGAGTCAAAAAGGAAGAGATTGAAACTCGAATGAGAGTGATTCTGTAAATACATTTACCCTATATGTTAAGTTTTACCTAGAGCTACCAAAGCTCTGATACCAACTATAACGACCCGATATTTTGGACCATTCGCATCCATTATAAGTGTATAGGTAGACACCCATGCCGGAATTGAATTGCTCAAAATACCGCGTTGTTAATTTAAATTTGGCAAAACTGAACATATACAGTAAATAAATATAATCACAGATCACAGACACAGAGTAATAAATGCAGCGGAAATAAATGAGATAGTAGTTCATGAAGCTACTATATAAATGTATAAGTTACATCAGAGTTAAACCAGATACAACGAAAGAGTAATACGATACATCAGATACAAATCAGAATACATCACTGGAATCATCGAATACTGAAAGCAGAATAGATGGCTGGATCTTCAAGCAAAGCTCCAAATTCAAAGGTGAGTCTCGAATACTGGTACACTCAGTCTGACCCGAGCGTAAAGCAAAAAACAAAACACTCGAGTCAGGATTAACATTCTTATATTAATAAATCCAACTCAAGTGAAATAGCAATTGAAATACAAGTAACTCAAAGGATGTTTGGAATAACCATCCTTCAAGGATCCGTTAAACTATCTACTAGGTAGTAATGTACGCTAAGTAGATAATGTCTATCAGTAATATGTAAAGATATCAAAATAGCGTTAAGTCATGGCCCATTCCACCCTTAACACATTTTTATTCCCAAAAGAATATACAAGACCGTAGTTTCCCCAAAACCGGAAGTCACCAGAGGGCAATCTGTAACGACCCGACTTTCTATGCCCAGAAAGTCGCATCATTATGAAGAAAGAAAGGGATAGAAAATAGAAAAGAAGAGAAGAAAGAAAGAAACAACAACAACGATCTCACAGCGGAACGAATAAATTATATTAATAACATAAACTATTACATAGTATACAATACTTATCAGAGTTTACACAACTATACAACACATACTAGACAGTTATAAACATCTGTCTAGATATTACAACTCAATACAATACAAGACTCTAACACAGATCTCAACACAGCGGAATACTATATCTACGAACGCCGAAGCCTCCTGCTCCATTGCTCCTCCAGAATATTCGTCAAAGCTAAACCTGAATCCCTTGGCTACTCGTAAAAATTTGAGTACCCAAGAGTTTATAAAACAGAAATAAACACTTGGGTCAGACATGGGTCTGGTGTGAGTAAACGGGTTAAAATTGTTTAACTTCAAAACCTTTTGAAAACAAAGGTATCACGTAAGACTTCCCACACATAAACATGGAGAAGTTTTTACCTTACGCTAACCAAAACATTTGATAGGAAATCTGATTGTATTATAATAGGGTCTAGGGTTTTCAAGTAAAATAAAGAAATAGCTGAAATGCTTACATCTCACATTCCAACATAGTTGGGCACAACTAATACGTACGGCACTTATTGGAGTTTGGATTCCATACAATGGCAGGGCTACTGGGGTACCGCCCGTCACAGTACGTGGCCTAGATCACCGTACCGAGGAGTACGCCCGCTCCCCTGCAACACAAAGCCGGAACCATCCCTTACTGGATAATCCCGAACAAGATAATCCCGTAGTTGGCGCGACCAACCACACACTAAGCCGAATAAAAGAAAAGGGACCTCTAGACAGGGATCTATCTTGCTCTCAGTGGGTGCTACCCACGAAACCTTGCTGCACCTCCCCTGTTTTAGCCATTCCCGGTTGATGAGGCTTGAGGTTACGATTACCTTTAATCAGAACATATCACTTAGAATGCTCATCGTCCGCCTGACGATGTGCTGAAAGCATTCAATCCATATAAGTTCGTTCCGGGTTCGAACGAAACCGAAGGCATTATTTCGTTACACTCGTTTTGGAATCACCCTCAGAGTTAACGACAATAACCCTTGCACTCTGAAACTTCATCTTCACTTGAGATTCACGACCTATCGTTAATTTGGATCGATGTGGTATTCGGGTCTCCAGACCTGGTATCCCGGTATACGGAAACCCGATCCCGGTCTCATCGAAATCCAAAACGTATCTTTTAAGGGCCAAGTTGTTTTAAGGTTAAAACAATTCAATTCTTATCTATACTACACACAGATAGATAATTTACAATAGATAATCCATATTATCATCCAAACAGATAATTCATATTATCATTTCAATCCAACCAAACATCTATATCATAGATCAGCACATCTCTTATCAGAGATATCAACAATGCAAAGCATTCAATATCATTCATCCATTCTTAAGTAATGATTTATCATATCTAATTAATTTAAAGTGAATTAAATTAATTACTTCATCCTATAAATCCTGCTTAATTAATTATTAATTAAACCAATTAATTAATCATTACTCTAAGTATCCATCTAAATTAATCATTCCTGATTAATTACCCTTTAATTACTTTAAGTAATTAATACTTAATTAATTTCACAAATTAATTATCTTAAACCATTCAGTAATTAATCTTTAATTACTTCATTAATTAATTAACTATATTTAATTACATTAATCCTTAATTAATTACAATTAATTAATTACTTTAATCACTAATTATTTATTAATTAATCTTAATTAACCAATCCTTAATTACATCATTAATTAATTAATGATCCTTAATTATTCTTAATTAATTATCTTATTTAAATTAATAATTAATTAGTCACATTTATAAATCACCTTTGATTAATAACATTTAGTAATTAACTACCCTTAATTACTCTTCCATAAATTAATTTCTCCAAAATTAATTATCCTTTAATTAATCCCTTGATTAATTTTACAAAGTAATTAAACTCAAATTACTTTCATTATAAAATCTTCTTTAGTTAATTACATCCACTAATTAACTTTAATTACTTTCCTAAGTAATTTCACTTCACTAATTACATTTAAGTAATTATCAAATCACCAAGTGATTATCTTAAATTAATTTAACTAATTAATTTAAACTTATCAAATTTATTTAATTAATTACCTTAAGTAATTAATTCCCTTAATTACTTTCATTAAGTAATTTATACTTAACCAGTTTCATAAATGATTATCAATAATTAATAAATCTAATTGATTATCAAAATTAATCACATTAATTAATTATTTAATAATCCCTAATTAATGATCTCTCATTAATTATTAATAATTCTTTAATTACTTTCCTAAAGTAATTAAACCTAAATCAACTATTACTAATTACAAATTAATTAATTCTTAATTACCAATTAATTAATTCCTAATTACTAAATTAATTTCTTAATTAATCTTTAATCACTTGATTAATAATTTTTTTATCATTTATTAAAAATCTATACTTATCTAATTAAATGATTCTTAATCCCAAATTAATTAACCCTTAATTAATTAACTTATAATCTTAATTATTTAATTAATTAACCCTAAACCATTAATTAATTAAATTATTCTTTAACCCATTAATTTAATGACTCCTATATCATTAAACCTTAATTACTTTCTAAATTAAAGTATTAACCTTTAACCACTTTAATTATTATTAACAAAGACTTTAAAACATTTTACTTTAAAATCTTCTTTTAATTCATTTTAAATTAAAGATTTAAAATAAATTACAAATTTAACTTTAACCAAATTTAAATCAAATTTACAAAATCTTCTTAAATTCAAATGTTAAGAAACACTTAACATTTATAAAAGAATTTTATAAGGTTTTAAATCAATTTATTCATTCAAACCTTTTTAAATTATACTTTAAACATTTTTAAAGATGTTTAAACATTTTAATACAAATTTATTTATTTCACATCTAGAATTCAAATTAAATTGAATCCAAAACTTTATTTAAAATCCTACTCTACACATTTAAACTTATTTTAAATTTTAAAACACTGTCAGGCTTTACTTCTGTTATCATCAAATCTACCCGAGCCTCAACCCTAACATCTTCGAGCCAAACTCACAAATCTTCGAGCCACTCACGCAATTTCTTCGAGTCGAACAGAGACTTCATCTTCCCAAACCAAGAAAACAACCCAGGCTCCAAAGTATCTCGTGCACGTGCACAGGCGTAACGATCGCCTCCGACCATCACTCCCAACTCCGGCATGTCGTCTACGACACCCACTCGCGATCCCAATCATCAGAACCACGAACTGCCTCATCAATCGAAATCGAGCAAATAGATCATTACCTGGAAACAGTCCCAACCTGGAAACTTCCTCGAATCCAACTTCTCCGATCATCAGATCGTCTGATCTTCCTGCCGAAGCTTCGTCAACGTCTCCGCTTTAATTTCCCAAAATCTGATGGAGCTCGAACCACCAGAGGCGCCGTGATGATTGAAATTCCGACCATTCGAAAACTAGGGCTAAAAACGAAATCAAACTCCTACCATCGCCACAGTGAATTATACGGCCATCCACTATTTTTCTCACAATCCCCTATCACTCCTTTATCACCAGAGAAGATCACGACTTCTCCGGTCAACAAGATCATCAGAAAATCCCAATGTTTCATTTCCAGTTCATACAAGAACTGTACACCCATTCCTACACTAAAAACTATGATTCTTATTTTAAAAATCATGTTTCAGTTAAAGTGTTTAATTTATAACCCTGAATTTATAAATTAAAAAGTTTGAGTTTTACTTTATTTGAACATGCACTGATGATTTTAATTTTTCAGAGACACTCAGGTTTAAATTTTGACTCAATTAAATTTTTAAATAATAGTCTATGATAAAACAAACAACTTTTGTTTGTAAACTAAGCCCTAACAAAAACTAGGTCAAGTGGTAAGGGATTTAAAATGAAACCTTGATCCTGGGAAAACAAAATAAGAACAGAGCACACAATCACATATGCACATCAATTCATCCATATAATTATACAGAGATATACTTATAAATGCATTCACAAACATATTTGTACCCATTCATATAAATTCAAATTAAAAACTCCAATACAAGCAAATATCATCACATGCAAGCATATATCATATACTTAAGTTTAAAAATGAAAGTTACTCACCAGTTTGAAAACAGAGAACAACTTTTGTTCTTTTCTTTTGATCTGGAACTGTTTTACTTAAAAACTTGAGTTGCCTTTGCTAGAAAACTTGCATTGCTTGTTGTTTAAATTTGCATGTTGCTATAACTTGTTTGTTGAGACATTGCTTTAGTTTGAAAATATCTCAGTTGCATGCAGACTGGAGTTTGATTCCAGGTTGTGGATGATGAGAATGAATTGCAGGCTAAAGACTTGATTTTGGAATGAATTACAGTTTATTTGAGGAAGATGTTTATTGAGTTTGATTTCAGATTGTTTTTGAAATGAATTGCAGATCTTTGTTTTTGGTTTTGAGGAAGATTATTGTCTTTGGGAAATTTTTATTTACAGGCTGAAAGTTTTCTTTAGTTTTGAAAAAAAAGAAATAGAAAAGAGAAAAGAGAATGGAATGAAAGCATGTGTTTATATAAGTAGAAATGATTTATTTAATTAAAAGAAAAACAAAAATCTAAAACTTGACATTTGTCATTCTTATTGTTTTATTAGTGTACACTTGTATTTAGGTGTCTTTATAGATTTACACATGTAATTTAAGTAATCCTTAATTATTTTTAATGTAAATAAAATGCCTTTCTTTATTAATTAAATACTTATGTATATATATATAAAGTATTTTAAAGAAAATAAAACCAATTATGTTTATAAGTAAAAGTTTATACATATATTTTAAAATCCAAATATTTAAAATATCTATCTTTGAATTTCAAAACTAATTTACATTCAAATTCAAATTATATTTAAAATCCAATTTAAAATCAAGTTATATACATACATATATAACTACACATTCAATTTGAAATAACAATTTTATTAAAATCTATTTATTTCCAAAAATAAAACAATATACTATTAATATTGTATTTTAAACTTATATATATATACACACACTCTTAAATCTTATTTATTAAGCAATATTTAAAAAGAAATAAAATAATCCTAATTATTAATCTCATTTCAAAACCATATAGTTATTTTGTTTAAATAACTTTGAAAAGCTAATATTAAATAAATCCAAATCTCCAAACTATCAATATATATATTAGAAATTAAAAACAAGATTTTATTTATTTATTATATTTCAACCCAAAGCTAATCTATTTACAATATATATACTTATATATATATATTATAAATAGAAATCATTTTATTAGTAAAATTCACTAATTAAATATTTATTTAATTAGATTATTAAACCAATTCAAATTTTATTATCAAAGATTATCAAATCAATTTAATTTTTTAAACAGATTATTAAATTGATATTGCCCCAAATTTCCGGGATATTACACAATCCATATACTAAAGGTACAAATCAAAATCGTAGTGGTCGCGTATAAATGGAATACAAGTATGACAAGGCACATGAGGCAATACCCAAGGTAGTGACACTACCGTTCGCCTGATCCGGACTGGTGAGAACGCAACGCCGCAGCGCCCGCAACACCGTGAAACAACACTCCCAAAATCAAGGGTGCACCAATCGACAACAAGTAATGAGTAGTTCGAAGAAGTGTGTCCACTTGAGGTAGCTAATCCTCCATTGGCCCGGCACGGCTCCTGTTTTAGTCATTTCCAATTTGACACAAGTGTCAAGGCTATCCATTATCGTTCTCTTTCTTCAGTCAACACGTACATCATTCCAACCACTTCATTCTGGATCATCACTCCGCGTATAGTTATTAAAGTGGTTTTCGGTTTAGATAGAGAGTATATCAATAACCGATTTCGGTCTCTTTAATAACTTTCGTAATTATTACACCGATTGGTCGTTTATTATTTCAAATTCAATTTCAAATAGAATTCGTAAATCAACATTTCATTTGTCTTTCTAAAACAATTTCCAAAATTTACGTTTCAAAACTTTCAAATTACCATTTCAAAATCTTATAATACAATTTCAAATTTTATTTAAAACGATTCAAATATTAATTCAAGTTCGTATATAAGTTTCATTCCGAAATCATTTAAATAAATTTTATTTAACATTCAAATCAATTTAAACTCATTTATCGATTCCATTCAATATTCGTTAAGTTACTTTATCATTCAAAACAATTTCTATTAAATTTCCAATTTATCAAATCAATTCTTAAGTTCAACTTCATTAAATCAAAACTTACAATTTTGAATTAAACTAATTCGTCAAATCA
Organism: Allium fistulosum; assembly: GCA_030737815.1. Taxonomy (NCBI): domain Eukaryota; kingdom Viridiplantae; phylum Streptophyta; class Magnoliopsida; order Asparagales; family Amaryllidaceae; genus Allium; species Allium fistulosum. Next base: position 97,417,747 of record CM060905.1, read on the forward strand.
ATTCTTTCAATTACAAGTCTTACATTAATTCCAAAAATATCACATTTTCATTTCTTGTTAAAGAAATTCCATTTCACTTATTTACTTTCTTAAATAATTTTCCCAAAACTTAATTTATAAAGAAACTCAATTTCAATTATTTACGAAGTAAAATTCACTTATTCAAAAGTTCAATTTTACTTATTAAAGAGTTCAATTCAATTTAATCATTAAATAATCCAATCTTATTTAATTATTAAATAATTCAAAACTTAATTATTAAATAATTTCAATGTTTAATAATTTCAAACTTAATTATAATTTCAAACTTAATTATTAAATCATTTCAAAGTTTAATAATTTCAAACTTAGTTATAATTTCAAACTTAATTATTAAATCATTTCAAAGTTTAATAATTTCAAACTTAATTATAATTTCAAACTTAATTCAATAATTTCTCAAATTAAACAACATTCTTTCATCAATTACATTGTTAATATTTTGTTTCAGATTATTATATATTAACATTTTCTTTTATTAAAATTCAAATTTCAACTTCATTTCAAAACCATATTATTTGTTCAAATAAAATCTTCAATTTATTTTCAAATCAAATTATTGACCAATCGGGTTTTTATTTAATTCTCTATCCTAGGTCAAAGTTCAATTTGGGTATTTATCATTTCAACCCGATTCCAATTCAATTCAAAATCAAAGCATAACAAAGGGAACTTGCAGTGTGATAACTGGGATGGTGTCAAAGTAAATAAACAAGCAATAATAACGAACAATAACAATCCAATAATCAATTCAAATAATCTCGAAATAACCGTATTAATTCACATTGTTGTTTGTGCGAATTAATATAATTAATTCTAGAATCTACACTATCATTTCATGTAGATTAAAGATTATTCCACTAATTATTTATACGGTTCTTCACTTGTCATTCAATTTCCATTTTACACTACAACAATTAATCCAATATACGTCGATGGTTCAAAGTGTAATTATCACTATTCTACATGTCAATTAATTTAACAATTAAAAAGGGGTCATATTCCACTAATCCAATTTAACATATAAATCAGTTTTAAAATCGTTAACTATCCTATATCCATTTCAATTTTGCATACTATTTATCATTTAACACTAACAATTTAACGTCCAATATAAACATCAACAATCAATCAATTATCAGCCAAACTGCATTATCATCACATAAATAATTAACAGATAATGGTGTCAGATGTCACAGGTGAACTGATACAGGCAATAGCATATATAACAGTGTAATTAACTAACAACAACATATTTCAATTGTCGTTTCAATTGAAATCAAATTTAATAAATAAATAAAAGAACGTTAATCGTGAGTGATTGCTCACCTTTCGAGGCTAGAGAGTATAGACGAAGAGATGAGCTACAAATTCAAGCATGGATTTTGAAGCAAAGCACGATGGACATACGTTAGATGGACAAAGCTGGTAAATTGGGAATCAAGAGCCAATAATCAGTTTGATATAACAGAAACAATTGTGTATTGTATTATTATTATTATTTTACGAAAAATCAGTTTAGACATATCTATCAATTTAATATCTAATTCAACATAAAACAAAGTCTCTATATATAAATTTGAAAGCCAACAAATGTTTACTTAATTATAAAATAACATATACAACATAACATTATATTTTCGAACAAAATATATAGAAATTCATATAACCTATACAATAAATTAACAAATAAAATTTATAGACTAATATGTGTTTCAACCTATATACAGCCAACCGTACCCATGTATTTAATTTATAACTATCCATATAAACTAAATGAACATATATATAACTCACGCACTCATTTTATATACAACAGCAGCAATTTGTACTTGCCTCAAATGCACTTCATAAAACTAAGACAATACTAACATATTAAAATTTACGAAATCCAATATCCCAAATCATATAAAATACTAGTGCAACTCGTATGACAGATAACTATATATGTTTATATATCTATACCACTTAGCCATCAATACATAAATAACAAATAACACCTTATACAACAAATAAAATACTAATACATAACTAATAATATTAACAGATCCATAGTGTAATGACCCAATATTTTGGACCATTCGCATCCATTATAAGTGTATAGGTAGACACTCATGCCGGAGTTGAATTGCTCAAAATACCGCGTTGTTAATTTAAATTTGGCAAAACTGAACATATACAGTAAATAAATATAATCACAGATCACAGACACAGAGTAATAAGTGTAGCGGAAATAAAAGAGATAGTAGTTCATGAAGCTACTATATGAATATATAAATACATCAGAGTTTACAACAGAAGAGTAATACGATACACCAGAGTTAAACCAGATACAATGGGAGAGTAACACGATACATCAGATACAAATCAGAATGCATCACTGGAATCATCGAATACTGGAAGTAGAATAGATGGCTGGATCTTCAAGCAAGGCTCCAACTCCAAAGGTGAGTCTCGAATACTGGATCACTCAGTCTGACCCGAGCGTAAAGCAAAACACAAGACACTCGAGTCAGGATTAACATTCTTATATTAATAAATCCAACTCAAGTGAAATAGCAATTGAAATACAAGTAACTCAAAGGATGTTTGGAATAACCATCCTTTAATGATCCGTTAAACTATCTACTATGTAGTAATGTACGCTAAGTAGATAATGTCTATCAATAATAATATGATATCAAAATAGCGTTAAGTCATGGCCCATTCCACCCTTAACACATTTTTATTCCCAAAAGCATATACAAGACCGTAGTTTCCCCAAAACCGGAAGTCACCAGAGGGCAATCCATATACTAAAGGTACAAATCAAAATCGTAGTGGTCGCGCATAAATGGAATACAAGTATGACAAGGCACATGAGGCAATACCCAAGGTAGTGCTACTACCGTTCGCCTGATCCGGACTGGTGAGAACGCAACGCCGCAGCGTCCGCAACACCATGAAACAACACTCCCAAAATCAAGGGTGCACCAATCGACAACAAGTAATAAGTAGTTCGAAGAAGTGTGTCCACTTGAGGTAGCTAATCCTCCATTGGCCCGGCACAGCTTCTGTTTTAGTCATTTCCAATTTGACACAAGTGTCAAGGCTATCCATTATCGTTCTCTTTCTTCAGTCATCACGTACATCATTTCAACCACTTCATTCTGGATCATCACTCCGCGTATAGTTATTAAAGTGGTTTTCGGTTTAGATAGAGAGTATATCCATAACCGAATTCCGGTCTCTTTAATAACCTTCGAAATTATTTCACCGATTGGTCGTTTATTTATTTCAAAAACCAAATCAATTTCAATTCAATTAGAATTCGTAAATCAACATTTCATTTGTCTTTCAAAACCAATTTCCAATAATTTACGTTTCAAAACTTCCAAATTATCATTTCAAAATCTTATAATTCAATTTCAATCTTTATATTGAAAACAATTCAAATATTGATTCAAATTCGCACAAAGTTTCATTTCGAAATCATTAGAATCAATTTAGTTTTAACATTCAAATCAATTTACATTCATTTATCGATTTCATTCAATATTCGTTAAGTAAATTTTATCATTCAAAACAATTCTATTAAATTTCCAAATCATTAAATCAATTCTTAAGTTCAACTTCATTAAAACAAAACTTACAATTTTGAATTAAATTAAATTCGTCAAATCAAACTCTTCAACTTTCAAGTCTTACATTAATTCCAAAATATCACATTTTCATTTCTTGTTAAAGAAATTCCATTTCACTTATTTACTTTCTTAAATAATTTTCCCAAAACTTAATTTATAAAGAAACCCAATTTCAATTATTTACGAAGCAAAATTCACTTATCCAAAAATTCAATTTTACTTATTAAAGAGTTCAATTCAATTTAATCATTAAATAATTCAATCTTATTTAATTACTTAATAATTCAAAACCTAATTATTAAATAATTTCAAAGTTTAATAATTTCAAACTTAATTATTGTAACGACCCGACTTTCCAGACCCGGAAAATCGAACCATTTTAGTTAAGAAGAAGAGGTAGAAGAAGAAAAATAGAAAACAACATCAGAATCTAACCATCGCAGCGGAATAAAATATAATATATATCAACAGATCTTTACACAAATCAAAAACTATATCTGTTTATATAATACAGCATCAGAGTATACACCAGAGAACACATAACATACAACTGGACAATAACCCTATCATGTCCTCAATACAACAGAGTACAACAATCAACACAGCGGAATATATATATAAACAAGTACGAGAGATACGTCTCGCCATCCAGCTCATCTCCTGAGCTCCACAGCATCATATCCTGTAACCTATAATACTCGGTCTGACCCGAGCATCATATAAAACAATACCCGAGTCAGTCTGGAATACCAGCGTGAGAAAATCACACTCAATTGATTATTAAAGTTTCAAAATCCTTTGAAAACAAAAGCATCTCGTAAGACCACGCCACAAATAAACATGTCGGGTTTTTACCTTACGATAGCTAAAACACTTTATATCAAAATCCTCTGATATTAAAATAGTGTCTACAGAAGTAAAATAGAATCTAGCTGAAATGCTTGCATCTCACATTTCAACAATAGTTGGGCACAATCAAAACCGTACAGGCACGTAGGGAGAATGGATTTCCAACGAATGACTAGGCACTGGGGTACCACCTGTCACAGTACGTGGCCTAGATCACAGTACCGAGGAGTACGCCCGCTCCCCTGCAACACAAGACCGGAATCATCCCTTACTGGATAATTCCAAATAAAATCACCCCACGGTTGGGATCAGCAACCGCACCACTAAGCCGAAATAAAGGGACATCTAGACAGGGATGACTTTACTCTCAAGTGGGGGCTACCCACGAAGCCTTGCTGCATAACCCCTGATTTTCAGTCATTCCCGGTTGATGAGGCTCGAGGCTAAACGATACCTTTTCAGAACATATCCCTTAGAATGCCCATCGTCCACCTGACGATGTCACGAAAGCATTCGTCCATACAAGTCCGTCCCGGGTTCGAACGGAACCGAAGGCACTATTCCTACTACATCCATTTTGGAAATATCCTCAGGATTAGTAGCGACTAGCCCTTGCACTTCACAGCTCCATCTCCGACTCTGAAATCGTTTTCACGAAACGTACAAACCGAATCGAAGTGGTATTCGAGTCTCCAGACCTAGAATCCCGGTATACGGAAACTCGATCCCGGTCTCTTCGAAACGATCAGCGCATTTGGCCAATATTGATAGTCGGTTATTTAACTATCAATTAACATCCACAAGCAACCATCACACAATAAATAATTTCCCACATTATTTATTTGCCCAAATATCTTTCCAAGATATATTTCTATTTTCAAACTCCTTTTGAAAACAATTTCAAACAGTTTCCGCTTACGGAATACATTTCCCCAAATATTTATTTCCACTGAATCACCAAGTACAAAATACTTTTAAATTTTAAATAATTTAAAAACACTTTATTTTATATATATTATAACATTGAAATCAAACTAGCTTAATACTTTATTAAAAATATATACTTTAAAATAAACCACTTTATAAATATAAACTAAATTTCTTCTTTTAAAACATAATAGCAAATCACTTTTATATAATTACTACAATAATAGATTTTTGAAAATACTACTTTGGAAATTAACCTTTAGAAATAATCAATTTCCTAAAACATGCATTTTTAAACAAATTAGAACTTTTAACTTATATTAAAAATTTCTTTGAAAACGTACTTGGCTATCCAGAGAAATACACTTCTCTTCACATCCTTTTAAAAATAAATCAACATTTATTTTTAAACCAATTCATATTCCTTTATAAATTCCCACCTTGAATTTATATTTCAAATATCCTCTGATATTCCATTTCACTTTATAAACCCAGTTTATATCTTCAAAATCTCATTCCTCTTTAAAGTTTCAAATCCCAAAGTATTTAAATCAATTAACAATTGATTCTCCAATTTAATTTACTTTGAAATAAATTTCCTTACTTAATCCATTTATTTCCAAATTCATTAACTTCCAGAATTTATTTCTCATTATGATTTAAAATCTTTAAACTGAAACACAAGTTTCACATTTCCCAAATTCCTTCTTTCTTTTTAATTACATTTAAACATTGAATTAAAATAAATTATTTATTCTTTTATATAATATCACATAAGTTTTCTTTAAATTCAATATTTCTCTGTTTATTCAAATTTCCTCTTTCCATTTATTAGAATTTGGGAATCACTTTTATTCTTAATCAGATTCATTCTCAAATTTATTCCAAACTCTTTATAATTATTTTACTTAAGAATTTACTCTTTTATTTCTTTTCAAAAATTCCATTCTAGAGATTTTGATAATTCAGCACATCCAAATCGATCCAACCAAACCATAACATCCAATTATCCATATAATTCATCATAGGATAAAGAAATAAAATCATATCACAGAATATTTAAACAAAATCAAATATTTTGAGGAATCCAGTTGGATCCCTCCAACCTGTTTCCCTGCATCCACAGATGTTAGCACAATACTAATTTCACTTCAAAGTGGCATATCGCGATATATGGGTTTTATAAAATATCATCCGCTATTATGCGGCGCATAGGGTCTCATCCGCTATATAAATGCGGGAATATCAACAACTCAAATATATACATGTGCCAATATGTATATATTGATATATACTACTATATATATCACATCAATCAAATCAACCAATTCAATCATCCATCAATATTTAAATTTAACCAATTAAATTTAAATAAAATTAAACTGAGTGAGATTAACTCACCTTAGCTTCTTTTTATTTGCAGTCCACTACCGTCTCGACTTGTTTTCATGAATTTGACCTTGTATGAACAATTATATGATTTTATTAATATTCAAACAAGTCGAATAATCAATTACCGTTAATTAAATTAACCTATAATTTAATTTAACTACTAATTTCCCCTTGAAAATCTTTTAGTAACTAAAATGATTAAATGGGTTATTTCAAACCAACTAGTACATTTAAAATGTATATTTATTTTCGGTTGAACTACATATATATACCTATATAGATTCCAAAAAATACTACTTATATAAATTCTTCCAACATTTAAAACCTCTTTCTTTAACTTTAAAACAGAATGGCTATATATATACTACTGTAAAACTTTATTTTCTATTTTCACAAAAATTAAAATATGCATGAATATATCTCGCTTTTATAGATATAGACTGAATTAAATTAAGGATAAAATTATACTTTATCAATTCGCTTCAAGCAAAATGAACAGCGACCATAAAATTGCCATCGCAGCCCCGACTTTGGTCACCACCACACGTTCACGATATCCCCCTCCCATTACATCCTCGACAAAACCTTCGTCGCCGAGATCAAATCGAGTGCCACCACTCGAACCCTACGTGTAACGACCCCACCTCTATGCTCATAATAACAAAGAGTATTAAAAGAAATACTGTCTATTATTACGAAGAATAAGGCTGGATAGGAGCGACCATCCGTAGTTGGCCTTACACTAATATTGGTTATCTCGATAGGAGTGTTATATACTTTTTATTTTTCATATATTATTTATTTACTCCCATCGACACACCCAATTATCAGTATAAAACAAACTACGATAGTTCATAATAGTTTAGGACATTAGATATAACAATAACACAGATAATATAAATGCGGAACACAGATTAACAAAAATCTCATATATATATATAACCGATGTCAGTTACAACATAGTTGACACGATACATATGATACAACTACAACTGTCGACTCTAGAAGTTATATATACAAGTACATTATCAACTAATATACATGAATACATATCGTTCTATACAATGACACGACTACTACAAAAGGACAATGACAACTTCAGAAGATGTGAAAAGTCTTCAAATCCCGAACAGCAACTCAAAGAAAGAAATCTACAACCTGAAATAACTCGGGTCTGACCCGAGTATTACAATCAAAAGAAAATAATACACGGGTCAGTCTAATTCAAACTCAGTTATTAGTGCATAGAAGCAATAATAATCAATCTCAAATAGATGACAGTCACAGAAATCTCGTATATCCGACTCTTCAATAAGAGAATCGGATAACGGTAGAGGTAACACTAAACAGTGTTAAACCACAAATCAGCAGATTGAATTCATCAACCAAGATAGGTGAAATATCAATGAAGATAATTTAGAAAACAGCAGAATTGCCAAAAACGACAATTTAACACCCAAAATTATCAGATTAAACCAAATCAAAATACACTTCACAAATATGCTGAATTGGCATCACGAAACAAATCCAGCAATTGAAATATCAATTAAAATTGTCAAATCTGATTGGGCTGCAGTACACGCTCGCGTGCACTGCCTCGCCACATTAAAATGTTAAAACTGTGCGGCTGCAGTACACGCACGCGTGTACTGCCTCGCCACAATATTGTATAAAATCATCACAACACCAAATGTAGGTCAACAACATGAAACTACGGAGGTCAAGTTACGACTATCGTGACTCAACACTGCTACAACAAATACAAACTGCCTCGATGCATACATAATGTCAAGCGATGCACCGTAGGACAATGTCTGATACAAGGGATTCACCCAGAACTTCAAAAGAACAAGTGCAGTGATAATGTTTCAACCCAGAACTTCAAAAGAACAAGTGCAGTAATAATCTCCATTTACTACAAATGCCCAGCAACAACAAATATACACGCATGCAAATGAGGGTAACTGTAAACATGTTCAATCAAGGCACAATTCGAAGCAATGTAACAAATAAAATATAATGCTTTTCCAGACTAAGACGGCAATTAAATACCAAATCAGGTCAAAGTGAACCCACACCAATGAAGTCAAGACAATGAAACAAGCCTCGATCAAACGAGTGCTGCGATATGCTCATGAAAGAAAACAGGACTGCAATGTCAAGTTCAACACTGGAACCTAAATTGTCCAGACCAGGTTACATAATAGCAAAGTTCAGTGAAACTCGAACCAAACAGTCAAGTTCAAAACATAGCAAAGGATGGCCAAGAACTGATACAGGCAATTTAGTGAATGGCAGTACCAATATCAGGATAGTGCCAACCCCAAACAATTCAAATCAAATAAATAAACAAAGTAGAGACTGATATCAAAACCAGATCAGCAATTAATTACAACTGGAAATCACACAGGGGTGAACAAACTCTGGTGACGAGTTCAAATAATTCCAAAGCCGAGCAAGTACAATTATACACGACAACATCTCTACCAAGAAACTACACATATACTTGGACCAATACACATGTAAACAGTGACTTGGAATATATACAGGGTCAGGCAACGTGAAGGACAATTCAGTGCATATGCATACAACTAAACGACCAAGGTCAAAGTGGGGATCATGTACAATGAGGCATCTACAACTCAAGGCACATGACAATGCAGACTCGAGCTTGAGACAGTACACTAAGGTACAAATGGAACTGATATTTAAGTGCAAGCCTCGAGTAGTGTATGATACTTGGTTAGCTGTGCTACAGGTGGATAGTGCATACATATGAAGCCAAAGATCGAGACAAGCACACTCGACTGATAAAGGACACAAGTGACTTCAGGAAGAATGAAACTCAGTTTACACTTTAACATATAATTACGACTTGTAGAGGGTACAAGTAAATAGTCACAAAACAACTCCATAAGGAGATGGATTCTGATAATATACAATTACCTATTTAAATGCTCAAATGACCAAAGTCGCAAAAGACATAAATCAGTTGTAAGATCAAACACGAAGTCAAAACCATCCCATAAACGACATCACAAACCGAAGCCAAAAAGATCGGAATCGAACAATTTACATTCGAAACCGTGGTGATAAGGAGACAAGAAATCGAACCAAGTCACAGTTCAAAACCGCATGAAATAAAAATCAGTGAACAAATCTCAAACATCACCACAAAATCAATGGCCAACACAAATCGAATGACAACTTCAAACAATTATAAGTGAACGAAAATCAAAGAAATCGAGTGAATTAGATGTGAGTGAGATCGAGATTCACTCACCTTAGATTTGAAGAACATAGATCCACTGCCAAATTTCTAGAATCGAGGCCGTGGCGAACAAAGAAATGAATTGAAGCATCTTCGCCTCCAATTTGATAAAGCATCGCTTCTATACTTGAAGCCATAACCTCGATCGAACCAAAGGAACGAGAGAAGAACGAAGCAGTCGTACTCGCCGCCATTAACTTTCTCGCTAAATTTTTTTTATTTTCTTTAGGGTTACGAAAAATGAATGAAAAAGGGGCGGGTTGATTTACTTGTATAAGGGAACGACACTAATTTTTTAAAAAGAATTTCAACATGATTTTAAATTCCCAAACAACGTTTCACAAACATTATTTACTCCACTACAATGATTAATAGAGAATTATACAAATCAAAAGAAAAATGAATTTCAGATTGATTTAAATCTCTAACCGCGAATAACAATTTTATTAAAGAATTTAAAATACAATTTAAAATTCAATATCAATTGTTAACTAGATTAAATCTTCATTCTGTCGATAATTAAAATTTACAAAAATCCCGGTTGTTACAGACTCCCCTCCTTATAAAAATTGCGTCCCCGCAATTTTCATAATAAAGGTCGTTATTAACAATAAATTTTCTAACCTAAACTGGTTAAGCTAGAAAAATAAAAGTAGAGAATTCGAACATCAAAGAACTCCTTTAATTTCATAATAGAAATTCACAAATTATCAACAAAATCTAACTATCAATAGATAGTCAGAAAGCAGCGAAACTGGATAAACACAATTTATCAGCAATATTAGCAAATATTTAATTATCAAAACGATAATCAAATTTCTTAAATCAACAAATATTCGATTATCCCAAAACGACAATCAAAATTTTCAAATCAACAAATATTCGATTATCACAAGCGATAATCAAATTTCAAATTCAACAACTATTTAATTATCAAAAGCGATAATCAAATTCAAATCAACAAAGATTTAATTATCTCAAGCGGTAATTAAATCTCAAAACAGAAAATATTTAATTATCTCAGGCGATAATTAAATCTCAAATCAACAAATATTTAATTATCTCAGGCGATAATTAAATCTCAAATCAACAAATATTTAATTATCTCAGGCGATAATTAAATCTAAAATCAACAAATATTTAATTATCCCAGGCGATAATTAAATCTCAAATCAACAAATATTTAATTATCTCAAGCGATAATTAAATCTAAAATCAACAAATATTTAATTATCTCAGGCGATAATTAAATCTCAAAATAGAAAATATTTAATTATCTCAGGCGATAATTAAATCTCAAATCAACAAATATTTAATTATCTCAGGCGATAATTAAATCTCAAATCAACAAATATTTAATTATCTCAGGCGATAATTAAATCTAAAATCAACAAATATTTAATTATCTCAGGCGATAATTAAATCTAAAATCAACAAATATTTAATTATCAAAGACGATAATTAAATCTCAAATCAACAAATATTTAATTATCTAAAGCGATAATTAAATCTAAAATCAACAAATATTTAATTATCTCTGGCGATAATTAAATCTAAAATCAACAAATATTTAATTATCTCAGGCGATAATTAAATCTAAAATCAACAAATATTTAATTATCATAGACGATAATTAAATCTCAAATCAACAAATATTTAATTATCTCAAGCGATAATTAAATCTAAAATCACAAATATTTAATTATCTAAAGCGATAATTAAATCTAAAATCAACAAATATTTAATTATCTCTGGCGATAATTAAATCTAAAATCAACAAATATTTAATTATCTCAGGCGATAATTAAATCTCAAAACAGAAAATATTTAATTATCTCAGGCGATAATTAAATCTCAAATCAACAAATATTTAATTATCTCAGGCGATAATTAAATCTCAAATCAACAAATATTTAATTATCTCAGGCGATAATTAAATCTAAAATCAACAAATATTTAATTATCTCAGGCGATAATTAAATCTCAAATCAACAAATATTTAATTATCTCAAGCGATAATTAAATCTAAAATCAACAAATATTTAATTATCAAAGACGATAATTAAATCTCAAATCAACAAATATTTAATTATCTAAAGCGATAATTAAATCTCAAATCAGCAAATATTTAATTATCTAAAGCGATAATTAAACCTCAAATCAGCAATTATTTAATTATCAAAGACGATAATTAAATCTCAAATCAACATATATTTAATTATCTAAAGCGATAATTAAAAACAACAAATATCCGATTATCAAAAACGATAATCAGAACTCAGATCAACAAATATCTAATTATCACAAGCGATAATTAGAAACAACAAATATCCGATTATCAAAAACGATAATCAGAACTCAGATCAACAAATATCTAATTATCACAAGCGATAATTAGAAACAACAAATATCTGATTATCAAAAACGATAATCAGAACTCATATCAACAAATATCTAATTATCACAAGCGATAATTAGAAACAACAAATATCTGATTATCAAAAACGATAATCAGAACTCATATCAACAAATATCTAATTATCACAAGCGATAATTAGAAACAACAAATATCCGATTATCAAAAACGATAATCAGAACTCAGATCAACAAATATCTAATTATCACAAGCGATAATTAGAAACAACAAATATCTGATTATCAAAAACGATAATCAGAACTCATATCAACAAATATCCAATTACCTGCAGATAATTGGAAGCAACAAATATCTAGAAATCAATTAAGAAGACTAGAAAATCAACATAAAAGCTTGGATCGATCCCATCAGATGGCGAGTTTTTAATTCGCCGCACGTGTATCAACAAATGGCCGAAGCCTACCAAGTACTCAACAAAATTTTGGCGCCCATCAGATTGACCCGGAGGTCCGCAGAGTGACCCGAAGGTCTAGTACTGGTATTTGACCCGAAGGTCCGCAGAGTGGCCCGAAAGCCCAACAAATGACCCGAAGGTCCTCATAGTGGCTCGAAAGCACACGAAATCATCAAATATTTCAATTAACGAGTCCGGAATTAACCGAAATAGCAAACGCACATGTCCCATACCACGTGTTTTACTAAATCGTTTGATTCTCTTCATCGTTTCCTTGAAAGTGCAAAATTGTGTATTTTGTAAAATTACATTTCACATTCTCAAACGGACAAGTCCGGAATTAAACGAATCAGTAAAAGAAAGGGGTCATAGTCCTCGATTTTGCTGAAACGTTTAAATCGCTTCCTCATTCTTTTGAAAGCGCAAACTGTTAAAATTTCTGAAAACAATTTTATTTATTTTGTAAAAATAACAATTCGCATTCTCAACTGAACAAGTCCGAAGTTAAGCGAATCAGTAAAAGAAAGGGGTCATAATCCTCGATTTTGCTGAATCGTTTAAGTCGCTTTCTCATTCTTTTGAAAACGCAAACTGCTAAAATTTTATAAAACACTTTTCATTTCAAAACGATTTTCCAATCACATGATTAAAGCAGCAATATTAGTAACAATTTCGATAAGGAAATTGTACTTCTCAAAATACCGTAAAAATGGGTCACAAAATCAGCATTGCAGAACATCCGCTAGAAAATCCACTTTTTTAAAAATTTGACGGTTACTGAAGCCAACACGACAGTAGTTTTAAAACGTCAAAACCACATCAAAACCACATCAAAACCATTTACATCAAAATGTAATATCAGAGAATTTTCATTCATCAAAATGCCACAAAACACCGTGCTTCAAAATATAGCATTGGTGTAGAAATTCCGTTATAAAAACAACGGCAACAAAATACGTTTCATAACCAAGCATCGGTTCAACGTAAAATAAATGCAATAACGTGCAATTCAAATTTTTGCACGTACTACAGAATGAACAAAGAAATCATTCGAATGTATCTTCAATGAAGATAATTCAAAACAGCAAAAATCTAATCAATAGATGATTAGTACAAAAGAAAGCCAGCGGAAATTTCAACAAAAATCACATATCTGCATTTTCTTCGAATCCTCAATTCGGATTCGAAATTCTCAAAGAAACAAAATAATTACAGCTATGTAAACAACAAATGAAATTCATATCAATTTCGTATTTTGATTTTTAAATCAAAAAGATTATCAGTTGTACTCAGCGAAGACAGTTTCACTGTTTCCGCTGCGCACTCTGATAAACAAAACACAAATCAATCAAAACAACAAAACACGATTCCACTCTTAATTTTAAATAAAGATATTTAAAAATTTCATCAAAATTTCAAAACTTTAGTTTTGACTCAAATCACAGATAAAACATCGACCAATAGTTGTAACATATGTTCCTTCCGAGTTAAGTTTTATATTATGTCCATAAACCCCAAGCTCTGATACCAACTGTAACGACCCCACCTCTATGCTCATAATAACAAAGAGTATTAAAAGAAATACTGTCTATTATTACGAAGAATAAGGCTGGATAGGAGCGACCATCCGTAGTTGGCCTTACACTAATATTGGTTATCTCGATAGGAGTGTTATATACTTTTTATTTTTCATCTATTATTTATTTACTCCCATCGACACACCCAATTATCAGTATAAAAAAAACTACGATAGTTCATAATAGTTTAGGACATTAGATATAACAATAACACAGATAATATAAATGCGGAACACAGATTAACAAAAATCTCATATATATATAACCGATGTCAGTTACAACATAGTTGACAGGATACATATGATACAACTACAACTGTCGACTCTAGAAGTTATATATACAAGTACATTATCAACTAATATACATGAATACATATCGTTCTATACAATGACACGACTACTACAAAAGGACAATGACAACTTCAGAAGATGTGAAAAGTCTTCAAATCCCGAACAGCAACTCAAAGAAAGAAATCTACAACCTGAAATAACTCGGGTCTGACCCGAGTATTACAATCAAAAGAAAATAATACACGGGTCAGTCTAATTCAAACTCAGTTATTAGTGCATAGAAGCAATAATAATCAATCTCAAATAGATGACAGTCACAGAAATCTCGTATATCCGACTCTTCAATAAGAGAATCGGATAACGGTAGAGGTAACACTAAACAGTGTTAAACCACAAATCAGCAGATTGAATTCATCAACCAAGATAGGTGAAATATCAATGAAGATAATTTAGAAAACAGCAGAATTGCCAAAAACGACAATTTAACACCCAAAATTATCAGATTAAACCAAATCAAAATACACTTCACAAATATGCTGAATTGGCATCACGAAACAAATCCAGCAATTGAAATATCAATTAAAATTGTCAAATCTGATTGGGCTGCAGTACACGCTCGCGTGCACTGCCTCGCCACATTAAAATGTTAAAACTGTGCGGCTGCAGTACACGCACGCGTGTACTGCCTCGCCACAATATTGTATAAAATCATCACAACACCAAATGTAGGTCAACAACATGAAACTACGGAGGTCAAGTTACGACTATCATGACTCAACACTGCTACAACAAATACAAACTGCCTCGATGCATACATAATGTCAAGCGATGCACCGTAGGACAATGTCTGATACAAGGGATTCACCCAGAACTTCAAAAGAACAAGTGCAGTGATAATGTTTCAACCCAGAACTTCAAAAGAACAAGTGCAGTAATAATCTCCATTCACTACAAATGCCCAGCAACAACAAATATACACGCATGCAAATGAGGGTAACTGTAAACATGTTCGATCAAGGCACAATTCGAAGCAATGCAACAAATAAAATATAATGCTTTTCCAGACTAAGACGGCAATTAAATACCAAATCAGGTCAAAGTGAACCCACACCAATGAAGTCAAGACAATGAAACAAGCCTCGATCAAACGAGTGTTGTGATATGCTCATGAAAGAAAACAGGACTGCAATGTCAAGTTCAACACTGGAACCTAAATTGTCCAGACCAGGTTACATAATAGCAAAGTTCAGTGAAACTCGAACCAAACAGTCAAGTTCAAAACATAGCAAAGGATGGCCAAGAATTGATACAGGCAATTTAGTGAATGGCAGTACCAATATCAGGATAGTGCCAACCCCAAACAATTCAAATCAAATAAATAAACAAAGTAGAGACTGATATCAAAACCAGATCAGCAATTAATTACAACTGGAAATCACACAGGGGTGAACAAACTCTGGTGACGAGTTCGAATAATTCCAAAGCCGAGCAAGTACAATTATACACGACAACATCTCTACCAAGAAACTACACATATACTTGGACCAATACACATGTAAACAGTGACTTGGAATATATACAGGGTCAGGCAACGTGAAGGACAATTCAGTGCATATGCATACAACTAAACGACCAAGGTCAAAGTGGGGATCATGTACAATGAGGCATCTACAACTCAAGGCACATGACAATGCAGACTCGAGCTTGAGACAGTACACTAAGGTACAAATGGAACTGATATTTAAGTGCAAGCCTCGAGTAGTGTATGATACTTGGTTAGCTGTGCTACAGGTGGATAGTGCATACATATGAAGCCAAAGATCGAGACAAGCACACTCGACTGATAAAGGACACAAGTGACTTCAGGAAGAATGAAACTCAGTTTACACTTTAACATATAATTACGACTTGCAGAGGGTACAAGTAAATAGTCACAAAACAACTCCACAAGGAGATGGATTCTGATAATATACAATTACCTATTTAAATGCTCAGATGACCAAAGTCGCAAAAGACATAAATCAGTTGTAAGATAAAACACGAAGTCAAAACCATCCCATAAACGACATCACAAACCGAAGCCAAAAAGATCGGAATCGAACAATTTACATTCGAAACCGTGGTGATAAGGAGACAAGAAATCGAACCAAGTCACAGTTCAAAACCGCATGAAATAAAAATCAGTGAACAAATCTCAAACATCACCACAAAATCAATGGCCAACACAAATCGAATGACAACTTCAAACAATTATAAGTGAACGAAAATCAAAGAAATCGAGTGAATTAGATGTGAGTGAGATCGAGATTCACTCACCTTAGATTTGAAGAACATAGATCCACTGCCAAATTTCTAGAATCGAGGCCGTGGCGAACAAAGAAATGAATTGAAGCATCTTCGCCTCCAATTTGATAAAGCATCGCTTCTATACTTGAAGCCATAACCTCGATCGAACCAAAGGAACGAGAGAAGAATGAAGCAGACGTACTCGCCGCCATTAACTTTCTCGCTAATTTTTTTTTATTTTCTTTAGGGTTACGAAAAATGAATGAAAAAGGGGCGGGTTGATTTACTTGTATAAGGGAACGACACTAATTTTTTAAAAAGAATTTCAACATGATTTTAAATTCCCAAACAACGTTTCACAAACATTATTTACTCCACTACAATGATTAATAGAGAATTATACAAATCAAAAGAAAAATGAATTTCAGATTGATTTAAATCTCTAACCGCGAATAACAATTTTATTAAAGAATTTAAAATACAATTTAAAATTCAATATCAATTGTTAACTAGATTAAATCGTCATTCTGTCGATAATTAAAATTTACAAAAATCCCGGTTTTTACACTACGCGAACGCCACAGCGACTCTCACGCGAACGACATCCTAACCACCTCGAACTCGTCACCAACACGCGACAATTCCTCGCGAGTGAGCCACCCCGAACCTTCATCATCGTGAATCGCGGCCAGTCGCACTCGTGTTCTCGATGAACGAGAACGAAGCTCGTATGATCCCTCGCTGATGATGTTCGATTCGACTATAGGGGATGCTCGGCCCTAGGGCTTGAATCGAAATCGATTCGATTTCTCACGAGTGCGGAAAAAAAAAATTTTGAGACGAGGTGATGAACGTTATGAGGAGAAGCCATTTATTAATAAAGTTTGTTTTTCTTCGGCTATAAATCTCGAACTGGGTTGAGATTTTTATTTTCTCTTCGAATGATTCGGCCTGGAAGCTTGAGGGAGACGAAGACGTAATATAAAATTGGAAATGGCTTCTCGAGTACGCTTGATAAAAATATCTTTGACTGTTATACTTTAAATTTTATTATATTATGGAACTTCCTAACTTCTCGTTAATTTGCCATTTAAATTTCGAATTGCTCTTAAGGAATGCCGCTAGGCGATTATATTGTTTTATCCACGTTCCGCACACAATGGAACATGTTTCAGAAGTTAATTCGATCATATGCACGAGTTACGGAAGTAAACGATCAATTTTAAATTAAATTGATTAAAATAGTTCTATGTGTTTTGAGTTGCCAGGGTTAAACGACAACTCCGAGTGCTATGAAAATTGAAACCTGATAACAACTAACTATTACGGATCCAATGGGACTGGTTTCGACGAATTCCGAGACTGTGCCTCGGAAGGCTATTTTTAAATATCGATTCAAACGATATAATTTCAAAACTGAATAAAACAGTTTGAAATTACATTCTGAAGCTTCTATTATCTTTAATATTATCATTACGAATTTTACGAGCTTTCAAAATATTTTTAATTAGCTTAGAATACCAGATTTACTATTTTATCCAACTTCAAATAAATTTAATTTAATTATTAAATTACTCAATAAACAGCGATATTTGAAATTTAAGTTTATAATTAATCTCTGAATATTTTAAATTAATTAAATATTCCAATTTCAAATATACAAAAATTCGGGGTCGTCACATTCCTCCCCCCTTAAAAGAATTTCGTCCCCGAAATTACCAGTTAGGAAGAATGATACAATACCCATTACTATTTTTCAAAACCAAACAGTTTTAACAATACCCAAACAATCTTTTATTAATGATACACTAATCATCTTTTAACTTTCCAAACTTATTAATAAGTTCAACCCATACCACCTACTTATCCATTCAAATTTAAATTTGAATTCAGTTTTGAATTATCAAAAATTTTCTCAAAATGTTTCTAACTCCTTAAATTTCCGAAAAATTTCGCCAGCGTCTCCTTTGCGCGGCTAGCTCGGTACAACTACAAAATGGCTCTACGGCCTCCCAATCTCAAAAAGGAAACAAAAAGCCAAGTGGCTGGATCAAAAACCCAATCAAATTTCATATAGAAATTCAAATACATACCTTTTTGTCGGGCCATTAAATTTATCTTCTAAAACCAAAAATCCCAATTTATCCATTGCTTTTATACACCTGTATATTCTACTAAGCAATAATATTCCATCACAATTCCAAAGTCATTTTATACTTTTCTTTACAAATTTCCAATATTTGCTTTACTTAAGCCCGTATGATGCACATATATCATCCGTACGCAATATCACATTCGATCGCTCAATCGATCACATAATTTCACTTCCGAACTAGTATCGTCCACCCGACTTCCTAGTGCGGACTCAGATCTGGTTTCTTGATCAGAAACCGTCATTCTCCTTGCATAGCCACCAACTATGATAGAGAATATCCAGAATCAATCAACAATCCATATCCAGGTTCGCCGTTGAAAATCGAGTGAAAAATCCTGATTCGGATCAATAAAACTATCTCGAAATTCTGTGTTCGACATCTGGACCAAATAGCTATGCGAATAAAATAATATACGTACATCTTACGTATAAATTCCAATTGATTATCAGTTATATCAATTCTCTTTTATTCACATTCCTTTTGATTGTTATCCCTTTATTCACAACTATCCCGTTTCACAACTTCAGTTTTAGTCTTCATTCAACTATTCACTTAGTATATATATATTTTTTTCCATTCCAAAATTACTAAGTATATTTCCAATACCAATTTTCTTAAGAATTTCGTTCTTCAATTCTTAAGTCCAATATAAATTTTTCTTATATTTATTTACTACTTCACCACTGAAGTGTATATATTCAAATTGAACTCCCATTTCATATGAATTCCAACTTACTTCAATTTACTACTTCATTTCCAATTTAAATACTTATTCCACATTTCATTCAGATTTTCATTTCTAAAAATTTTCTTAAATTCAATTCATCTCCAACTTCTGAATATTGAATTTTATTTAGCTCGAAAACAATCTAAGTTAATTCATTCAATAACTATTTTTCAACTTATTTAAACCACTCCTCTGTTTGAGTTCAGTTTCCATTCAACATTTACTTAAGTCAATAACTTAAGTTTATTTTCCATTTAACCAACCCTTTAAAGTTTTATTTCCATCTTTCATTTGATTCTTATTTAATCAAATTCCATCCATTTATTTATTTAATATAACTGGCTTATTTACTCAATCATTATGAATTTTATTTTCCATACTCAATTCATATGGAATTATTTTATTAATAACCAGGTCATTTCCAATTTATTTTCACTTATTTGGATTTCATTCGCAATTCAAACCATCACTATTTTAATCCAATTTCATTAACTCACAATTCAATTTCATTAACTAATTTATTATCTAATTAGTTCCTCCGCTGGTTAAAATTAAATACTTGCTTTTTAATTCCAAATATCACTTCACTTAATTTTCTTAAGTTCAATTTATTTTATAATTCAAGTTTGGATTTATTTAAAAATTAAGATTGCTCATCTTAGTCATTTCCATTTGATAATTACAATTTCAAATTATAACTCTTAATGGTTCAAAGAAATGAATTCCCATTTATGACTTACAATTTCATTTCTATTCATAAGTTTTAATTTACTTACTTAAGATCTAGGACTATTCATTTAAGTCCATTTTCATCTTTACAATCAAATCTCAAATTATTACACTTAAGAACTTAAGAATATGAATTTCTTTACACAATTATAAGCATTTTACATCACCTTTATATCGCATTCAATTCGACTTCAACTTACTTACATTTAATTCAATTCCAAATCTCAATTTTATTTAACTTATCTTGAGTTAAATTCAAATATATTTTATTCACCTTCATATACTCGAATTAAATTTTAATTCTAAGATACAATTTTATACAAGTTTTACAATTCATTCACCTTCAAGTTCTCTAACTCTTTTATCTACCAACTTATATTACTCATTTAGTTATTTTCATCTCATAATTATAATCCCAGAATTTAACTTTCATTCCCTTCTTATTTCAATCAACTTCATTCTATACTTTATATTGTTGATTCATTTAAATTTCCACATTTATATTTTAAATAGAATTCCCAGAATTCAATTGCCCGGTTTTATTTCAAAACCATTTTGAATCCATAAATAACTCATACACATCTGGTATATCACATCAAATCCCAATTTCCCAAAACAATCTGCTTTTACCAAACAATTTTCCCTTTGAATTTCAAAACCAACCCAGTTCACAATCATTTCCAATTTAAAACAGTTTGGTAGCAATTTCTCTTTGGAAACTCGAAAATAGACATCGATGATGCTGCAGTCATCACCGAAATTATTTTCCAGCGACCGAAAGAGAATTTAATGCTTTTATCACTTTAAAACATTTCAAACATTTTTAAATACCAAATCCCACCAGATTTCAATTCAATTTCAAAAATATTCATGAAATAATATCACCATTATTTCCCCAAAACCTTTAAAACTATTTTTAAATCCAAAGGAATTTAAACCTTTCCCAAAACTTCAAATTCAAAATCCATCCAATTTTATATCCAACATTACTCTGGAATTCTATCACATTTTATTTCAAGTTATAAGTCACATTTACAATTTACATTTACAAATTTCATTTGTTTATGAATTCATCTCAATTTATAAATTTCATTTAGTCTATATTTCGAATTCCATTTTGTTATATAAATTTATTCTTCAACTTAGGTTATAAGTTTTCAATTTCTACTCAATAATGAGACTAACTCATTATTGTCATTTTCTAACAACCAAGCATCCAAATATATAACCATAATAATTTTCGAATAATTATTTCTTTTATATACAAAAATAATTTGGGCAAAATTATTTCATTTACCCTATTTAAAATAATACTGTGTCGAACTGTTCTATTCAAGTGTTTAGAAACCCCTTCGATACAGTTGTCCAGACTGTGCCGACGAAGGTTCATATGCCACTCAATAAACCAACCAACACAATATAAAACCATTTTATATTCACTAACAAATACGCGCTCATATCTATTTGTACTCTCAAAATTCCCACCAGAGCCAAGGTTATCGCTAGCCTAAGCTCCGATACCACTGTAACGACCCGACTTTCCAGACCCGGAAAATCGAACCATTTTAGTTAAGAAGAAGAGGTAGAAGAAGAAAAATAGAAAACAACATCAGAATCTAACCATCGCAGCGGAATAAAATATAATATATATCAACAGATCTTTACACAAATCAAAAACTATATCTGTTTATATAATACAGCATCAGAGTATACACCAGAGAACACATAACATACAACTGGACAATAACCCTATCATGTCCTCAATACAACAGAGTACAACAATCAACACAGCGGAATATATATATATATATATAAACAAGTACGAGAGATACGTCTCGCCATCCAGCTCATCTCCTGAGCTCCACAGCATCATATCCTGTAACCTATAATACTCGGTCTGACCCGAGCATCATATAAAACAATACCCGAGTCAGTCTGGAATACCAGCGTGAGAAAATCACACTCAATTGATTATTAAAGTTTCAAAATCCTTTGAAAACAAAAGCATCTCGTAAGACCACGCCACAAATAAACATGTCGGGTTTTTACCTTACGATAGCTAAAACACTTTATATCAAAATCCTCTGATATTAAAATAGTGTCTACAGAAGTAAAATAGAATCTAGCTGAAATGCTTGCATCTCACATTTCAACAATATTTGGGCACAATCAAAACCGTACAGGCACGTAGGGAGAATGGATTTCCAACGAATGACTAGGCACTGGGGTACCACCTGTCACAGTACGTGGCCTAGATCACAGTACCGAGGAGTACGCCCGCTCCCCTGCAACACAAGACCGGAATCATCCCTTACTGGATAATTCCAAATAAAATCACCCCACGGTTGGGATCAGCAACCGCACCACTAAGCCGAAATAAAGGGACATCTAGACAGGGATGACTTTACTCTCAAGTGGGGGCTACCCACGAAGCCTTGCTGCATAACCCCTGATTTTCAGTCATTCCCGGTTGATGAGGCTCGAGGCTAAACGATACCTTTTCAGAACATATCCCTTAGAATGCCCATCGTCCACCTGACGATGTCACGAAAGCATTCGTCCATACAAGTCCGTCCCGGGTTCGAACGGAACCGAAGGCACTATTCCTACTACATCCATTTTGGAAATATCCTCAGGATTAGTAGCGACTAGCCCTTGCACTTCACAGCTCCATCTTCGACTCTGAAATCGTTTTCACGAAACGTACAAACCGAATCGAAGTGGTATTCGAGTCTCCAGACCTAGAATCTCGGTATACGGAAACTCGATCCCGGTCTCTTCGAAACGATCAGCGCATTTGGCCAATATTGATAGTCGGTTATTTAACTATCAATTAACATCCACAAGCAACCATCACACAATAAATAATTTCCCACATTATTTATTTGCCCAAATATCTTTCCAAGATATATTTCTATTTTCAAACTCCTTTTGAAAACAATTTCAAACAGTTTCCGCTTACGGAATACATTTCCCCAAATATTTATTTCCACTGAATCACCAAGTACAAAATACTTTTAAATTTTAAATAATTTAAAAACACTTTATTTTATATATATTATAACATTGAAATCAAACTAGCTTAATACTTTATTAAAAATATATACTTTAAAATAAACCACTTTATAAATATAAACTAAATTTCTTCTTTTAAAACATAATAGCAAATCACTTTTATATAATTACTACAATAATAGATTTTTGAAAATACTACTTTGGAAATTAACCTTTAGAAATAATCAATTTCCTAAAACATGCATTTTTAAACAAATTAGAACTTTTAACTTATATTAAAAATTTCTTTGAAAACGTACTTGGCTATCCAGAGAAATACACTTCTCTTCACATCCTTTTAAAAATAAATCAACATTTATTTTTAAACCAATTCATATTCCTTTATAAATTCCCACCTTGAATTTATATTTCAAATATCCTCTGATATTCCATTTCACTTTATAAACCCAGTTTATATCTTCAAAATCTCATTCCTCTTTAAAGTTTCAAATCCCAAAGTATTTAAATCAATTAACAATTGACTCTCCAATTTAATTTACTTTGAAATAAATTTCCTTACTTAATCCATTTATTTCCAAATTCATTAACTTCCAGAATTTATTTCTCATTATGATTTAAAATCTTTAAACTGAAACACAAGTTTCACATTTCCCAAATTCCTTCTTTCTTTTTAATTACATTTAAACATTGAATTAAAATAAATTATTTATTCTTTTATATAATATCACATAAGTTTTCTTTAAATTCAATATTTCTCTGTTTATTCAAATTTCCTCTTTCCATTTATTAGAATTTGGGAATCACTTTTATTCTTAATCAGATTCATTCTCAAATTTATTCCAAACTCTTTATAATTATTTTACTTA
This sequence comes from Allium fistulosum, assembly GCA_030737815.1. NCBI lineage: Eukaryota > Viridiplantae > Streptophyta > Magnoliopsida > Asparagales > Amaryllidaceae > Allium > Allium fistulosum. The sequence goes on from CM060905.1 coordinate 97,442,325, forward strand.
AGAATTTACTCTTTTATTTCTTTTCAAAAATTCCATTCTAGAGATTTTGATAATTCAGCACATCCAAATCGATCCAACCAAACCATAACATCCAATTATCCATATAATTCATCACAGGATAAAGAAATAAAATCATATCACAGAATATTTAAACAAAATCAAATATTTTGAGGAATCCAGTTGGATCCCTCCAACCTGTTTCCCTGCATCCACAGATGTTAGCACAATACTAATTTCACTTCAAAGTGGCATATCGCGATATATGGGTTTTATAAAATATCATCCGCTATTATGCGGCGCATAGGGTCTCATCCGCTATATAAATGCGGGAATATCAACAACTCAAATATATACATGTGCCAATATGTATATATTGATATATACTACTATATATATCACATCAATCAAATCAACCAATTCAATCATCCATCAATATTTAAATTTAACCAATTAAATTTAAATAAAATTAAACTGAGTGAGATTAACTCACCTTAGCTTCTTTTTATTTGCAGTCCACTACCGTCTCGACTTGTTTTCATGAATTTGACCTTGTATGAACAATTATATGATTTTATTAATATTCAAACAAGTCGAATAATCAATTACCGTTAATTAAATTAACCTATAATTTAATTTAACTACTAATTCCCTCTTGAAAATCTTTTAGTAACTAAAATGATTAAATGGGTTATTTCAAACCAACTAGTACATTTAAAATGTATATTTATTTTCGGTTGAACTACATATATATACCTATATAGATTCCAAAAAATACTACTTATATAAATTCTTCCAACATTTAAAACCTCTTTCTTTAACTTTAAAACAGAATGGCTATATATATACTACTGTAAAACTTTATTTTCTATTTTCACAAAAATTAAAATATGCATGAATATATCTCGCTTTTATAGATATAGACTGAATTAAATTAAGGATAAAATTATACCTTATCAATTCGCTTCAAGCAAAATGAACAGCGACCATAAAATTGCCATCGCAGCTCCGACTTTGGTCACCACCACACGTTCACGATATCCCCCTCCCATTACATCCTCGACAAAACCTTCGTCGCCGAGATCAAATCGAGTGCCACCACTCGAACCCTACGCGAACGCCACAGCGACTCCCACGCGAACGACATCCTAACCACCTCGAACTCGTCACCAACACGCGACAATTCCTCGCGAGTGAGCCACCCCGAACCTTCATCATCGTGAATCGCGGCCAGTCGCACTCGTGTTCTCGATGAACGAGAACGAAGCTCGTATGATCCCTCGCTGATGATGTTCGATTCGACTATAGGGGATGCTCGGCCCTAGGGCTTGAATCGAAATCGATTCGATTTCTCACGAGTGCGGAAAAAAAAAATTTTGAGACGAGGTGATGAACATTATGAGGAGAAGCCATTTATTAATAAAGTTTGTTTTTCTTCGGCTATAAATCTCGAACTGGGTTGAGATTTTTTTTTCTCTTCGAATGATTCGGCCTGGAAGCTTGAGGGAGACGAAGACGTAATATAAAATTGGAAATGGCTTCTCGAGTACGCTTGATAAAAATATCTTTGACTGTTATACTTTAAATTTTATTATATTATGGAACTTCCTAACTTCTCGTTAATTTGCCATTTAAATTTCAAATTGCTCTTAAGGAATGCCGCTAGGCGATTATAGGGTTTTATCCACGTTCCGCACACAATGGAACACGTTTCAGAAGCTAATTCGATCATATGCACGAGTTACGGAAGTAAACGATCAATTTTAAATTAAATTGATTAAAATAGTTCTATGTGTTTTGAGTTGCCAGGGTTAAACGACAACTCCGAGTGCTATGAAAATTGAAACCTGATAACAACTAACTATTACGGATCCAATGGGACTGGTTTCGACGAATTCCGAGACTGTGCCTCGGAAGGCTATTTTTAAATATCGATTCAAACGATATAATTTCAAAACTGAATAAAACAGTTTGAAATTACATTCTGAAGCTTCTATTATCTTTAATATTATCATTACGAATTTTACGAGCTTTCAAAATATTTTTAATTAGCTTAGAATACCAGATTTACTATTTTATCCAACTTCAAATAAATTTAATTTAATTATTAAATTACTCAATAAACAGCGATATTTGAAATTTAAGTTTATAATTAATCTCTAAATATTTTAAATTAATTAAATATTCCAATTTCAAATATACAAAAATTCCGGGTCGTCACAATTATAATTTCAAACTTAATTATTTAATCATTTCAAACTTAATTCAATCATTTCTCAAATAAACAACATTCTTTCATCTATTTCATTGTTAATATTTCATTTATTAATATTTTGTTTCAGATTATCAAATATTACATTTTCCTTTCATTAAAATTCAAATTTCAACTTCATTTCAAAACCATATTATTTATTCAAATAAAATCTTCATTTTATTTTTAAATCAAATTATTGACCAATCGGGTTTTATTAAATTCTCTATCCTAGGTCAAAGTTTAATTTGGGTATTTATCATTTCAACCCGATTCCAATTCAATTCAAAATCAAAGCATAACAAAGGGAACTTGCAGTGTGATAACTGGGATGGTGTCAAAGTAAATAAACAAGCAATAACAACAAACAATAACAATCCAATAATCAATTCAAATAATCCCGAAATAACCGTATTAATTCGCATTGTTATTTGTACGAATTAATATAATTATTTCTAGAATCTACACTATCATTTCATGTAGATTAAAGATTTATTACATTACGGTTTTTCACTTGTCATTCAATTTCCATTTTACACTACAACAATTAATCCAATATACGTCGATGGTTCAAAGTGAAATTATCACTATTCTACATGTCAATTAATTTAAAAATTAAAAGGGGGTCATATTCAACTAATCAAATTTAACATATAAATCAGTTTAAAATTTGTTAACTATCCTATATCCATTTCAATTTTGCATACTATTTATCATTTAATACTAACAAATTTAACGTCCAATATAAACATCAATAACAATCAATTATCAGCCAAACTGTATTGTCATCACATAAATAATTAACAGATAATGGTGTCAGATGTCACAGGTGAACTGATACAGGCAATAGCATATATAACAGTGTAATTAACTAACAGCAGCATATTTCAATTGTCGTTTCAATTGAAATCAAATTTAATAAATAAAAGAACGTTAATCGTGAGTGGGTGCTCACCTTTCGAGGCTAGAGAGAACAGGCGATGACACAAATACACATACTGATTCGGACACTGAAATATCCAAGCACGAATTCCAAACAAAGCTAGATTGGCACGAATTTGACGATCAAGCTGATAGATAGGAGTTGATGAAATCAAATCAGAACTAGATCGATAACGGTAAATTGGTATAACTGTACTGATGTACAACTATATATATAAAGTCATATTTTAACTTTCAAACATATATTTACCTATAATACTCTTGACCCAATGCATGTGCTATGAAGTGTCTACTTCGAAACTAATTAAAGAGTAATACACGGTTGTGAAATGCAAGCATCTTATTGTTCTTTAATACTTGGAACAGATAGATCACCATTAAGAAACAAAATTTGATGTACCAGAACAAGGTAACGCTAAAAAATTTAAAGCTCATATGCATATCATGGCAAAACGTTATTTATTACAGAATTTGTCTTCATAACAGAGTCATCAAGATATATTTTAGTATACAAGAAGACACATACGAGATTATATAAATAGTTATATCAGAGTCATCACGATATATCCTTTATATTTTACATTTATAAACAGTTATACCTTTAAACTTATATTATACAGTAAACTTATTTTTATATTGTACTAAGGCAAACTTTATAATATAACATATAATACTTTAAAACATATTATATATACCCCTTCATATAGTAACAGTATAACATATATACGACACACATTATATAATAACCAAAATATTATATTACACATCTGTTTCAAAATAAAATTTCAAACTTACTATATATACATATAACACTGCCTTAATATTACTATCAGCCCACTAAAGCAAAAGCATATACAAACTTATATACACACATAATAATATATAAACAAACCTATATATAAGCTGTAACCAATGTATAATATAACCATGTTCATAATATTAGGCTAAAGTTATAAACAAAACAGAAATATTTATTTGTACTCAAAACATAACTAACAGTAGATATATATATATTCATTAAAATACAAAACACTTACATATATTGTGTGCTCGCTACAACATATCAATTACCGTTTGTATATTTTATATTTCAACTTACAGGTCATGTAACGTCCCAGATTTTCGCGTTCGAAAATCGACATCCATACTTTACATCGTACTCGAATGTCGTAGATTCGAGCGTTCAAATCCGAGTCGCCGGAGCTTATAACATAGTTAAGTAAATATCACAGCGGAATAAATGAATAATACATTGATATACAATATCTGATACAACAGAGTGATACAAAGAATATCAATATACATCAGAGATATGATACAACAATTAGAAGCGGAAAAGAAAAATAGATAACATCAGCAGCGGATAATCTTCATCTCCAAAGCACGATCCAGAAATAGCTCGAACTCCCAATAACGAGGCACAAAGATAAGCAAGTGCAGTCTGATCCAAAGACTGAACCAACTCCAGAAAATCTACTAAACCTGAATATCTGAAAAACCCAACTCTAGACTGCCCGTGTGGAAAATAGTGGGCACCCAGAGTTTAGGAAGGGAACAATAAACTCCGGATCAGTCATGGGACTGGTGTGAGCAACAAAAACAGTTTATCTTTAAAACAAATAGCAGAGAATTTTAAAGTCAATTCGCAATGCTTTTTAGAAAATGAAACTACCATAAGACCTCCCACCACACACACAATGCAAACGCAGAATTGGAGGAGATTTCTTCTTATGATAGTCAAAGATGCTTACTACGCAAAATCAAGTCATTTGATATTATTACTAGTGCATAGTGCAGAAAACGTTTCGAAAGTAGAATATAAATCTTAGCCAACATACGACCAGTATCGTATGCCTACTATAGCTACCATCTAAACAGTGGTGACCACCGTACGTAAATGGCAGGTTCTACAACTAATACCGTACAAAGTTCGTATTTGGAAGATGGATTTCCAACAAATGGTCAGGCTAAGGAACTTCCTATTCCACGAAAGAAACGCCTCTGGCGGGACGTTCCGAGAACCAACTGTTCTCTGCCAAACAAGGCCGGCAACCCCTTTTCCCAAGGGATAAAAGAAACCTCAGATATGCCACCCCCGGTCCTTTGGGACCTTTAACCGAGGTACCTCTAATCCAACATCACACATCATAAAGAAAGTGTATCCACATGAGTAAGTATCTGGGCTCCATACCATGATACTACCCTTTTCCAGAAGGAATGGTCATACCCTAGGGGAGCTACCCCTGAAAACCTTGCCGCACGATTCCTGTTTCGACCATTACCGGGTTGTGAGGCTCGACGAAGTCTCGTCCTCAAAGCTACGCTTTTTCAAAAAGCCACGCTTCGGGTCAAACAAATGATCAACCTATGATCACAAGGATATAAGATCAAACAAATGATCATATCGCAAATGATCAAACACTGATCATTTCACAGCAGCACTCAGCATGCCACATTACCAAATTGGGATATATCGCTGATAAATTTCAACTACATAACCTCTGAGCTCGTACGTCTCAGAGAAGGGTGTTAAGCTAAGAGAATAAATTCTCCGCCACCAACAGAAATGTATTTGAAAGAAATCGGCTTTATATCTCAAAGTGTAATGTCAGACATGTAACCATATAAGTCTGTTCCGGGTTCGAACAGAACCGAAGGCACTTCTCACGAAGCCCTTGCAAATCCGGATAATTTCCAATCACGTCCGGACTTCCTGTCACAAAAAGAGTGATATAAATCTCTATACCGGAGCAACTCAGTGCAGAGACATTCGACAGGTTGTCCTTTCATTTTCGAAAATATCCGGTCTTCATCACCGGTCTTCAAATGCCATCCATATACGACGTATCACTATTCGGAATGGGTTATACGACCCAAAGGTCCTTTCCCGGCTAACCCGAATAGTGAGCGCAATTAAAAAGCATATGGATATGGGATTTCAATTAAGTCACAGCTTATTACCCAAAATCTTTCTTCAAATGGTTTAAACAAATTACCATTTTAATCTTTTAAACAAAAAGATTCATTTTAACAACCTTCAACGGTTTTAAACAATTTCCAGATTTTTATCTTTTAAACAAAAGATTCATTCACAGATTTTTCCAAATCAATTTCCATTTTCAATTTAACTCGTTAAATCTTTAAATCAAAGATCTAACTTATAGCTTGCAAAACAATTTCATTTTGAATGGTTTAAATAAACCATCATTTTAAATCTGTTAAAAATAAACAGATTTAATTCATAGCTTTCAAAAAGAATTCATTTATAACTTGGAAAAACCATTTTTCAATTCAATCTTGAAATTCCTTTAATTTAAACTGGAATTTCTTAGCTTATCTGAAAGCTTTTATCATTTGAAAACAACAGTTTTCATTTTGGAAATCTGATTCATTCATACGAGTTAAAATCTTTGGTTTAAATTCAAATTCCCAACTTATACTTTTAAACACATTTTATATCATCTTTAGTCCCTATTTTCAATCATAGGATTCAATTTCAATTTTGAATGCAAATTGAAATCTAATTATTTAAATTTTCAAAAATCGTTTAAGTTATTCAAAATAACTTTTATCTTTGAAATTCTATTTCAAAAGCTTTTCACTTTAAACCCCAAATTTCCGATTTCAAAATCAATTGAAATTAAAATTTCAATTTCAAAAACATCAAATTTAAATTATCTGTGACTTAACCAATTTCCTCGTGAAATCCATATTTGTGTGTGTAAAGGTGTGGTCCAGGGGCTTTACACACAATAGTGCAACACAATGAATCATCACAGATCAAAATACAGGATATAGTTGATAAGCGATACAAATTATAACGCTTATCGTACAGATCATAGATATATATAAATCACAGATAAGTAAATTACATCACAGATAATTTATCACAGATCGCAACATAAATCAGGGTGTATAACAAAGCATCATATATCAGGGATATCAAACAACTCAAATCATCCAATATAATCTAAGCATCCATAAGTAAGGTCAATTTATACCTGATTAATTTAAACAGATTAATTTCTTATGAATTATTAATCCTGGTTAATTAACATTAACTAATTACAAATTATTTTGATTAATTATTCTTTAATCATTAATAAATTAATCCATTAATAATAAATTAATTAACCTTCTATTATAATTCTTCAATCTTAAATTATTAAATAATCAATCTTTAATTATTTAACTTACCATTTAATTAATTATCTTCCATTAATAAATTAACCCTTTATTAATTACCATTTAATTAATTTTCCTTAATTGATTGAAACATGTGATTATTCTTAATCACTTAATCAATTTTAACTATTTATCAATTACTTTTAATTAAGTAATTATTTTTTAAGTAATTACCTTTAATTACCTCACTAAATAATTATGCTTCAAAAATTTTATTAAGTAATTATACTTATCACATTTACTTTCCAATTTCACTTTAAATTTAAGACTTAAAAATGAATATAAATTTTAACTTTTACAAAGTTTAAAACACATTTAAAAACAATATTCACCTTTAAACTTACTTTTAAACTCCTTAAAATATACTTTGAATTAGTTAATCAAATTAAATTTAAAACTTAATTTATTTTCAAAGTTTCAAAACTAACTTGAATTAATGATTACACCTTGATTTTAAAACTTAGCTTAACTTTGTTTTGAAATTAAATTTTCCAAACACAGAACAGGTTTGTTTTTTTTTTTTTTTTTTTTTTTTTTTTTTTTTATTGAACCTGCTATCTATCAAACAGACCCGAGACAAACCATCTTTTCCCCGAGCCTTGCTTCGAGTTTACCCCTCGTTCGTTTTCCCCCGAGACAATCAATGAAAACTTCGAGTCGTACTCGAGAACTTCTTCGTCTTTCTACTTCCTTCTTCCTCAATCACCCAACCCAACACAAATCCAATCGTGCACACGTGTGCATGGTGCACGACGAACTGCTGGCCTCCGACCAACGCCGCGATGCCTACAAGTCACGAACGACCCACTCGTACATTCCGACCACCCAAAACCCTTACTTTCGCCATTGTTAAAAATCGAGTAACTCGATTCAAAAACTGGAGCGACACAGTTCGTCAAAATCTCCTCGTCTCGCCGCCACCAGTCACCGAAACGCGTGCAACTTCGGCCTCGACTTCGCCTACGACCAAGCTTCCACTCCCTAAAATCTCATAACGCTCGATCATCCCTACAAGCCATGGCGATCAAAAGTTCATGCCACTCGAAAATTAGGTTTACTAACTGGAAATCTACGCCGCCGTCACCTCGACGAACTATAAATGCTTCGAGCATTTTTCCTGTGTTCCCCCGTCCTCCACCTTCCTTCAGCCATGATCCCCAGGCGACCACGTTCATCGATCACCAGAAATCGATGAAATCACGAATCCCGTTCAACCCCAGATTACCCAATCAATACACAATTAAAAATCTCGATTTTATTTTTAAAAATCATTATTTTCGATAACAAACTAGATTATATACTTGAATTCAAGAATTGTGATAATTAAAATTTCAACATGACTTGGGTTTACCTGTATTTTAAATTTTCCAGAGAAAACTTAAGTTAAATTTACTTAAATTTATTTTTTTATTTTTTTATTTTTTAAACAATAAACCATGGTTAAACAAACCAAATTTGTTTAGATCCAAAAATCAAATTAGAATCGAAGAGAAAGAAATTGATATATGAACAGGTTTTGAAAACCTGGAAATAACAGAGGCAAGTATGCCTGTAGTTTCCAACATGCACACCCAAATATATGTACATACAAGTATACTCATATTTATACCAGGGATTTTTCACAGCATCATACTCGCAAATTAAATCAGATTTTAAGCTTTAGCTAATTTGTTTTGCTCACTGGTGAAAACAAAGAAGTCTGGGAAGAAAAGAAACAAAGTTGCTCACCTGTCATCACTTGAAAGAACAGAGGACATAAAATCAACAGCAGTGATTAAGGGATGAACAGAGTCTCTTCAATTTGAAACTGGCTTTGAATTTTTTTCTAGCTGAAGTCCTTTTTGATCTCTGGTTTTGTTTATTTGTATTGTTGTTTTTGAAGTTGAACTTCCAGATTGAATTGATTTATTCTGCTTTGAATTGTTTAAAGCTTCCAAGTTTGAAACATTTTTTTTTCTTTCTGGTTTGCTTAGTCTTGAAAACGAGAATGAAACAGAAAGGGGATGTACATATAGAAAGAAAAAGTTTACAGGGTATTATATTTTGTACAACATGAGATGATATTTCCCTCCAGTACAAACATACGCAGAGATTTTTTTCTCATTTTGGAGGCTGGTATCTTGCTTTTGTGCTAGTATTAATTGGATAAGTACTTTATGTCTCATACTATATTTTTACATAGTGTCTTGCATTAATTACTTGAGTCCTTTATGTCTTCTTTTCTTTCTCATATATATATTTATTCAACTTGTATACACTTGGATTCTTACCTACACATTGGCTGAGATGATATTTTATGGCTAAAGTGATGTTGTCTTCATTTGTTTGCTTGCTTTGTATTTAAATGTTTTGTTTATTTGGATACTTGTTTCTTTGCATACTTGTTTTCCAGGTTGATGAATTATATTGTCTTCTTGTATATTATCTTTTGTCTTGTTTGCATTTTAAATTCAAATCAAATATTCACATATATATTCAAGTTAACTCATATATGCTCGTATATACCTAAATATATATATATACATTCAATATATACACATATACTTACATATACACTATTTACAATATTTTAATCTCAAATGATTTATACAAAATATACTTGGATATCGGGGAAACTCGCTCTCAATTTATCAATTAAATTTACAAATTTTTATCTAAAATTTATTTATTTACCCCATTTAATTCAAAAATTCATTTAATTATAAATTTAAATAAATTTAAATTTCAGGGTCGTGACAAACTTCCCCCCTTAAAAGAATTTCGTCCTCGAAATTCGCAGACACGAAAACAACGACAGAGATAGACAGATTCGATCTCCTATAACTCCTCGAACAAAAGATACGGATTCCGAATTCAAGTCGGAATATCTCAGAGTACATACCAATTCGTCCCTCTTCGAACTTTGGTATTCAAAAGAATTTAGAATAGAATTTCAAAATTTTGTTTCAAACGATATCGTTTTATTGATTTAATTCAATTTTATCTTCATATTCTATTAATCAAATTTTATTCAATTTAAAATTTTCCAATTCAAATTCATTAAAGTTTAAATCAGAAAGCTGATAAGAAATCGATGAAATACGAAGTAAGAATTTCTACAACGATTCGTAGAGCCATCATCACATCGAAACTTCTTCTTATAGCTGATACGAAGGAATCAAAATAATTTGGAAACGAATCAAAGAAAATTGATAGAGAAAGATTGTTTCCACTGTTGCAGGGTATTGACCATTTATAGTCGTATTTCCCTGTCCCCTATCTCGTCTTCTTCTAGCACTCATATCTACTATCAGTGGATAGTAAGAGAATTTACTGAGACGTTCAGACGGATATCTGAGAATTACTCATTCTAGAGTTTACTTCACTCTATCTCTAATGAGCTACTTAACGTGTTATACTCCTGAGCTAAAGTTCAACCTTAGCTCTGATACCAAATGTAACGTCCCAGATTTTCGCGTTCGAAAATCGACATCCATACTTTACATCGTACTCGAATGTCGTAGATTCGAGCGTTCAAATCCGAGTCGCCGGAGCTTATAACATAGTTAAGTAAATATCACAGCGGAATAAATGAATAATACATTGATATACAATATCTGATACAACAGAGTGATACAAAGAATATCAATATACATCAGAGATATGATACAACAATTAGCAGCGGAAAAGAAAAATAGATAACATCAGCAGCGGATAATCTTCATCTCCAAAGCACGATCCAGAAATAGCTCGAACTCCCAATAACGAGGCACAAAGATAAGCAAGTGCAGTCTGATCCAAAGACTGAACCAACTCCAGAAAATCTACTAAACCTGAATATCTGAAAAACCCAACTCTAGACTGCCCGTGTGGAAAATAGTGGGCACCCAGAGTTTAGGAAGGGAACAATAAACTCCGGATCAGTCATGGGACTGGTGTGAGCAACAAAAACAGTTTATCTTTAAAACAAATAGCAGAGAATTTTAAAGTCAATTCGCAATGCTTTTTAGAAAATGAAACTACCATAAGACCTCCCACCACACACACAATGCAAACGCAGAATTGGAGGAGATTTCTTCTTATGATAGTCAAAGATGCTTACTACGCAAAATCAAGTCATTTGATATTATTACTAGTGCATAGTGCAGAAAACGTTTCGAAAGTAGAATATAAATCTTAGCCAACATACGACCAGTATCGTATGCCTACTATAGCTACCATCTAAACAGTGGTGACCACCGTACGTAAATGGCAGGTTCTACAACTAATACCGTACAAAGTTCGTATTTGGAAGATGGATTTCCAACAAATGGTCAGGCTAAGGAACTTCCTATTCCACGAAAGAAACGCCTCTGGCGGGACGTTCCGAGAACCAACTGTTCTCTGCCAAACAAGGCCGGCAACCCCTTTTCCCAAGGGATAAAAGAAACCTCAGATATGCCACCCCCGGTCCTTTGGGACCTTTAACCGAGGTACCTCTAATCCAACATCACACATCATAAAGAAAGTGTATCCACATGAGTAAGTATCTGGGCTCCATACCATGATACTACCCTTTTCCAGAAGGAATGGTCATACCCTAGGGGAGCTACCCCTGAAAACCTTGCCGCACGATTCCTGTTTCGACCATTACCGGGTTGTGAGGCTCGACGAAGTCTCGTCCTCAAAGCTACGCTTTTTCAAAAAGCCACGCTTCGGGTCAAACAAATGATCAACCTATGATCACAAGGATATAAGATCAAACAAATGATCATATCGCAAATGATCAAACACTGATCATTTCACAGCAGCACTCAGCATGCCACATTACCAAATTGGGATATATCGCTGATAAATTTCAACTACATAACCTCTGAGCTCGTACGTCTCAGAGAAGGGTGTTAAGCTAAGAGAATAAATTCTCCGCCACCAACAGAAATGTATTTGAAAGAAATCGGCTTTATATCTCAAAGTGTAATGTCAGACATGTAACCATATAAGTCTGTTCCGGGTTCGAACAGAACCGAAGGCACTTCTCACGAAGCCCTTGCAAATCCGGATAATTTCCAATCACGTCCGGACTTCCTGTCACAAAAAGAGTGATATAAATCTCTATACCGGAGCAACTCAGTGCAGAGACATTCGACAGGTTGTCCTTTCATTTTCGAAAATATCCGGTCTTCATCACCGGTCTTCAAATGCCATCCATATACGACGTATCACTATTCGGAATGGGTTATACGACCCAAAGGTCCTTTCCCGGCTAACCCGAATAGTGAGCGCAATTAAAAAGCATATGGATATGGGATTTCAATTAAGTCACAGCTTATTACCCAAAATCTTTCTTCAAATGGTTTAAACAAATTACCATTTTAATCTTTTAAACAAAAAGATTCATTTTAACAACCTTCAACGGTTTTAAACAATTTCCAGATTTTTATCTTTTAAACAAAAGATTCATTCACAGATTTTTCCAAATCAATTTCCATTTTCAATTTAACTCGTTAAATCTTTAAATCAAAGATCTAACTTATAGCTTGCAAAACAATTTCATTTTGAATGGTTTAAATAAACCATCATTTTAAATCTGTTAAAAATAAACAGATTTAATTCATAGCTTTCAAAAAGAATTCATTTATAACTTGGAAAAACCATTTTTCAATTCAATCTTGAAATTCCTTTAATTTAAACTGGAATTTCTTAGCTTATCTGAAAGCTTTTATCATTTGAAAACAACAGTTTTCATTTTGGAAATCTGATTCATTCATACGAGTTAAAATCTTTGGTTTAAATTCAAATTCCCAACTTATACTTTTAAACACATTTTATATCATCTTTAGTCCCTATTTTCAATCATAGGATTCAATTTCAATTTTGAATGCAAATTGAAATCTAATTATTTAAATTTTCAAAAATCGTTTAAGTTATTCAAAATAACTTTTATCTTTGAAATTCTATTTCAAAAGCTTTTCACTTTAAACCCCAAATTTCCGATTTCAAAATCAATTGAAATTAAAATTTCAATTTCAAAAACATCAAATTTAAATTATCTGTGACTTAACCAATTTCCTCGTGAAATCCATATTTGTGTGTGTAAAGGTGTGGTCCAGGGGCTTTACACACAATAGTGCAACACAATGAATCATCACAGATCAAAATACAGGATATAGTTGATAAGCGATACAAATTATAACGCTTATCGTACAGATCATAGATATATATAAATCACAGATAAGTAAATTACATCACAGATAATTTATCACAGATCGCAACATAAATCAGGGTGTATAACAAAGCATCATATATCAGGGATATCAAACAACTCAAATCATCCAATATAATCTAAGCATCCATAAGTAAGGTCAATTTATACCTGATTAATTTAAACAGATTAATTTCTTATGAATTATTAATCCTGGTTAATTAACATTAACTAATTACAAATTATTTTGATTAATTATTCTTTAATCATTAATAAATTAATCCATTAATAATAAATTAATTAACCTTCTATTATAATTCTTCAATCTTAAATTATTAAATAATCAATCTTTAATTATTTAACTTACCATTTAATTAATTATCTTCCATTAATAAATTAACCCTTTATTAATTACCATTTAATTAATTTTCCTTAATTGATTGAAACATGTGATTATTCTTAATCACTTAATCAATTTTAACTATTTATCAATTACTTTTAATTAAGTAATTATTTTTTAAGTAATTACCTTTAATTACCTCACTAAATAATTATGCTTCAAAAATTTTATTAAGTAATTATACTTATCACATTTACTTTCCAATTTCACTTTAAATTTAAGACTTAAAAATGAATATAAATTTTAACTTTTACAAAGTTTAAAACACATTTAAAAACAATATTCACCTTTAAACTTACTTTTAAACTCCTTAAAATATACTTTGAATTAGTTAATCAAATTAAATTTAAAACTTAATTTATTTTCAAAGTTTCAAAACTAACTTGAATTAATGATTACACCTTGATTTTAAAACTTAGCTTAACTTTGTTTTGAAATTAAATTTTCCAAACACAGAACAGGTTTGTTTTTTTTTTTTTTTTTTTTTTTATTGAACCTGCTATCTATCAAACAGACCCGAGACAAACCATCTTTTCCCCGAGCCTTGCTTCGAGTTTACCCCTCGTTCGTTTTCCCCCGAGACAATCAATGAAAACTTCGAGTCGTACTCGAGAACTTCTTCGTCTTTCTACTTCCTTCTTCCTCAATCACCCAACCCAACACAAATCCAATCGTGCACACGTGTGCATGGTGCACGACGAACTGCTGGCCTCCGACCAACGCCGCGATGCCTACAAGTCACGAACGACCCACTCGTACATTCCGACCACCCAAAACCCTTACTTTCGCCATTGTTAAAAATCGAGTAACTCGATTCAAAAACTGGAGCGACACAGTTCGTCAAAATCTCCTCGTCTCGCCGCCACCAGTCACCGAAACGCGTGCAACTTCGGCCTCGACTTCGCCTACGACCAAGCTTCCACTCCCTAAAATCTCATAACGCTCGATCATCCCTACAAGCCATGGCGATCAAAAGTTCATGCCACTCGAAAATTAGGTTTACTAACTGGAAATCTACGCCGCCGTCACCTCGACGAACTATAAATGCTTCGAGCATTTTTCCTGTGTTCCCCCGTCCTCCACCTTCCTTCAGCCATGATCCCCAGGCGACCACGTTCATCGATCACCAGAAATCGATGAAATCACGAATCCCGTTCAACCCCAGATTACCCAATCAATACACAATTAAAAATCTCGATTTTATTTTTAAAAATCATTATTTTCGATAACAAACTAGATTATATACTTGAATTCAAGAATTGTGATAATTAAAATTTCAACATGACTTGGGTTTACCTGTATTTTAAATTTTCCAGAGAAAACTTAAGTTAAATTTACTTAAATTTATTTTTTTATTTTTTTATTTTTTAAACAATAAACCATGGTTAAACAAACCAAATTTGTTTAGATCCAAAAATCAAATTAGAATCGAAGAGAAAGAAATTGATATATGAACAGGTTTTGAAAACCTGGAAATAACAGAGGCAAGTATGCCTGTAGTTTCCAACATGCACACCCAAATATATGTACATACAAGTATACTCATATTTATACCAGGGATTTTTCACAGCATCATACTCGCAAATTAAATCAGATTTTAAGCTTTAGCTAATTTGTTTTGCTCACTGGTGAAAACAAAGAAGTCTGGGAAGAAAAGAAACAAAGTTGCTCACCTGTCATCACTTGAAAGAACAGAGGACATAAAATCAACAGCAGTGATTAAGGGATGAACAGAGTCTCTTCAATTTGAAACTGGCTTTGAATTTTTTTCTAGCTGAAGTCCTTTTTGATCTCTGGTTTTGTTTATTTGTATTGTTGTTTTTGAAGTTGAACTTCCAGATTGAATTGATTTATTCTGCTTTGAATTGTTTAAAGCTTCCAAGTTTGAAACATTTTTTTTTCTTTCTGGTTTGCTTAGTCTTGAAAACGAGAATGAAACAGAAAGGGGATGTACATATAGAAAGAAAAAGTTTACAGGGTATTATATTTTGTACAACATGAGATGATATTTCCCTCCAGTACAAACATACGCAGAGATTTTTTTCTCATTTTGGAGGCTGGTATCTTGCTTTTGTGCTAGTATTAATTGGATAAGTACTTTATGTCTCATACTATATTTTTACATAGTGTCTTGCATTAATTACTTGAGTCCTTTATGTCTTCTTTTCTTTCTCATATATATATTTATTCAACTTGTATACACTTGGATTCTTACCTACACATTGGCTGAGATGATATTTTATGGCTAAAGTGATGTTGTCTTCATTTGTTTGCTTGCTTTGTATTTAAATGTTTTGTTTATTTGGATACTTGTTTCTTTGCATACTTGTTTTCCAGGTTGATGAATTATATTGTCTTCTTGTATATTATCTTTTGTCTTGTTTGCATTTTAAATTCAAATCAAATATTCACATATATATTCAAGTTAACTCATATATGCTCGTATATACCTAAATATATATATATACATTCAATATATACACATATACTTACATATACACTATTTACAATATTTTAATCTCAAATGATTTATACAAAATATACTTGGATATCGGGGAAACTCGCTCTCAATTTATCAATTAAATTTACAAATTTTTATCTAAAATTTATTTATTTACCCCATTTAATTCAAAAATTCATTTAATTATAAATTTAAATAAATTTAAATTTCAGGGTCGTGACAGGTCATATAACTAACATTTATTTGTATAACACATGATTTCTATATATAACTAGTATGCAGGCTATTTGTATAAATGAACAAATATAATATACTGTAATTAATATATACTTTAAGGCTGCAAAAGTATTAGACACTGTCAACTAACAGTATACGAGATATATATATCATATAAGCTATACATGAAAAATGTAATATATATATATATATATAACTAAATTAAATAACTCGTATGCCTTAAAACAAAATATATACACAGTAGAATTTCTGAAGTCTGAATATACATACCAAAACGAAAAACAAAGGAGGTGCTGCTCTATACAACATAAAATATGCATCTTAAAACAGAGAAACGTTCAAAGCAAAAACAAAGAGGACCAAAGAAACTCGACCTGGGCTAAGTGCTAGGTGATGTGGATTTGAGAGGGAGAACCGAGTGCTGGTGGGGCAAAGCGGCGGCTAGGCGAGGGTGCATGCGGAGAGGGGCATGAGGGTTTGCTATCGGAGCTGCTATGGGTCGGAACTGCGACAGGTGGTGAGTAACTGAGGCGGAGAGGGTGGGTTTCACGGCAAGTCTTGGAGGGGTGAGGGAGTTCGGTGGGGCGATTGTGGCAGTGGTCACGGTGATGGATGGGACAGTTGAGGCTTTGGGTGGTGGTGAGGAGGGAGGGCGAAGCTTGCTCTTGGGTGTGGTGGAAGGCCTGGTCAGTGGGAAAGCAGTTGGGACCCTTTAGACAAGACGAAGGTAGAGGCGCACGACTTGAGGATGAAAGGGAAGGTGTGTTTATCGGGTGGGATGCCTGATAAGAGCATTTAGAGGTAGAGGAGGATGGAGCAGGTGTATTGTTTGGAGTGGGCATGGGTGCGGATGAGGGAGTTGAAGTGGAAAGAAGTGGGGACTTGGATTCAGAAACTTAATACTTACATTTTTCAAAGTAACAGAGAACTAAATGCAAAGCAAAATGAATTGAACCGGTGGAAACAAGCGGTCATGCATGAATTTTGTGATAATAAATGTGAATGGCGGTTTGTTGGGAGATTAAAAAGTTAATCATCCATTGGAATTTTACACGGTTGTTACCCAAGAGGCAGTAGAATTCAGAAGTTCAATGGTATCGATACAAATGATGATTTCGCAGTTTCCGTGGCGAACCGGACTCCAAAGTACAAAAGTGAATATACCGCAGAGATCAGCATGATGAAACGATCAAAACGGTATACAAGTATTGATGGTACGATCGAATTATAAAAATTCGAATTTTTCTACTGGCGGAAAATGCAAGAAAAACACTGAAAAATAAGATCGACGGAGCCAAAGATGTCCGAATTTGGAAAAACGACGAACTGACATCTTGCTCAGAAGATGGTTTAGAATTTTTTTATGTAAAAATATTTATGTTTCGAAAACATTTTATTTTCATCGCTTTTTAACTGATTAAATTGAAGTGAATTTACGCGCGAAATAAACTTTCATATTTTCGGACGAAAATTTACCAGTTGCTATGTTTAACTAGACGTATTCCAAATATTAAATTTTTATTTCAAAATTTTATCGTTTAAAATTTCACAAAATTTCAACTAATTACGTTATTAAAACAGTTGAAATTTACGGGTCGTTACACATAGTATGTATGCCTGAAGCCGAAATGACTCACTATATAAACATATATATATTTAAGATTAAAATATACATGTATACAATATTATATATTACATAGTAATTGGAAATGTAAGATCTGGGAACCCAACACATGGCACATCATATATAAACATAATCACTGGGAGATGCTAGCAACATATATACACCATACTTTTCATAAAACATACAGTAATATATATCAAAACATATAATCTAACAGTTTCTTTTTTTTTCATAATCTTTATTATAAGACAGCATCTCAGTAACTTTGTATAACTAACAGACATTACTTATATCAATTTGCAACAAATAGATTTAGTAAACTAAACCAAAATTGTACTACAGACATGCCTATATAAAACTAACGAATGCATGTATATATATGTCCTATATAAACTAACACTTATATATATACAAACACAAAATGTACCTTTCCAGTAAAGTATGTAGCAAAATAACTAATAGTATAAACAACTAGTTACATCTATATAATGTACTTCTATAACCAAATATATATAGACATATATCTTATTTTGTTAGAAGTTGTCTTTGAACACGCTTTGCTAGATAAGTGGAGATGTGATGCAGTATGCATGTTGTATACTGGTTTACCGAGTCCTATGTTTGGGTAGTTATAGATCCTACTTTTATGCTTTGCATGCAGTTGTATCTGCCTATATATAGGCTATTTGTTTAATGAATAATAAAAAAACAGTTTTTGCTTTCGCTTACTATTACAATATATTGTTCTTTGCTGCTTCTGTTCTCAACAATTGGTATCAGAGCCTTGCGCTCAATTTTTGGGTTTTCCGCTTACTAGCGGCGGTTGCCTCCGTGCTGCTGTCCGCTGGGTATTGTTCTAGTATAGAAGGCTGTTTGCAAGAGAAGCTGAAGTACATGTTAGAAGCCAGAATGAAGCCCACTACCATATGCTGGAAATGGCCGAGGAAGAAGCCATCGACAATCAGCTGAGAAAGAAAGAGCTAGAGATAAGCCGGACTGCGAACAAAATTGTGGAGCTAGAGAACCGGCCCGTACGTAGTAATAAAAAACGAGTCCTTGACATGGTAGGCGAGGGCGATGACGCTGCAAGTGCAAATACAACAGCCGTAGCTGGCATCAGTTCGAAGAGCGTCGGACCAAGCTGAGTTGAAGGGTTCTGATTCATTGTACGAGGATCCGAAGAGTGCCGAGATAAGGAAAGTGATGTGCCAGTGTGTGGAGTATCAGACGATCGGACATATGTCATGGGAATTGTGTTTCAGCGACCTGTT
Organism: Allium fistulosum; assembly: GCA_030737815.1. Classification (NCBI taxonomy): domain Eukaryota; kingdom Viridiplantae; phylum Streptophyta; class Magnoliopsida; order Asparagales; family Amaryllidaceae; genus Allium; species Allium fistulosum. Next base: position 97,461,853 of record CM060905.1, read on the forward strand.
AAGTTGCATTTCAAGCGGCAGTACATGTGTGTTTTGGGCTCAGTTGCATTGAATATGGTGGGAGATGACAAGAGTCCAATGGGTGATCAGATTTTCAGTTGTATCAGCCGGAGTTTGAGGTGCAGTGATGGTCGGAATTTGAAACAGGTTTTGGCATTTCTGGTGCAGAGGAGGCTGCTATTGACTTATGCATGATTGTGAAGTGATTTGAATAGGTGCAGCGAAGGAGTTGGAAGTTGATGAGGGAATTGCTTGTAGAAGGTGGTTGGGTGAGTTCTCAGTAAAGAGCATAAGTGGTGGCACTCAATTTGCAGACTTGGATAACCCAGCACATTTTTTGGCCGTTGGCACAGGGTAGTTTGGGTGCCAGGAGTTTGTTGAAGTGATGGAGCTTAACATGATTTGCCTAAGTTATGTGTTGGTTTTGTGTCACCTGGATGTTTGTTTTGGAGTTTGCAAGGTTGGAGCTGATGGTCTGAGTTGAGGAGTTATGATGTTGTTTTAGTTTACTGTAAATCTGACCAAAAAAAGGGTTGTTGCATTGCCTTGATTGTTTTAAGATCTTAGAGTTGGCCTTTGAATGCTTAATTTGGCTTGTAGTGTGGATGATGGTTTGCACTTTGATGTAGATGTCGCTTGCTTGCTATTTGTAATGGTTAATGTCGATGGTTGAAGCCGATGTGTTCGTTGGTTGCACATATCTGAAACTTTGAAGATAGTGAGGCCAGAGTTGCAGTTTTTCATATGATCGGCAGTGATCTTCCTGAAGTTGTTTGGGTTCCGGAGTGTTGTGCACTGATATTGCTTGGTGATGATAGTTTGACGATTGGGTCTGACAATGTTGTGTAAGTGGTGGAGATACTTTTCGCAGTAGGTTGGAGTTGAACATAAGTTTTGGAGGTTGAGGTGTTTACAGTTTTTGGTGATTGCAGTGATATTGGAGTGAGAGTGGTATGGAGGCAGTGTGTTTATGGAAGAGGGGATGCTGCTGGTGCTGGTTGAGATGGTGGCTGAAGATGTTTGGCAAGGCAGTGAGTATGTGTTCTAATGCTGTGAAGGACTTGCAAACTGATGTAGTTGCAAGTGTGGAGGAGAGTGAAGTGGATATGAGAGAGGTTGTAGGCAATTTGTGGACAGTTGCAGGTGAGTGAAGTGATGACAGAAGTTGGTGCTAATAGTGAAGTTGTTAGTGAAGTTATGGCAACACAGTATAGGGGCTTGCAACTGGGTGGTGTAGAGTAAGATGAGCATTAGGCAGTTGAGTGTAGACTATGACAGAAGTAGTGGTTTGGAATGTATGTTTGTTTGTGACAAAATGAGGATGAATGAGGATGGTAGCAAACAGAATGAGGCAGTGTATTAGGAGGTAAAATGGCAGTCCGTGTAGGAGGTATGTGTGGACAGTGAACGTGTGTTGTAGAAGCAGACTGCAGACTGTGTGTTGAGTGAGACTATGTGAGACAGGAGCAAAGATTAGTGTGATAATGAGAGGGGTAATGAAGTGGTTGCAAGTCCGGTCGTGTTTGAATGTGAACGGGGTGACAGTGGTGATGTAAAGACTGAGAGTTGTTGTTTGTGAGTGTGGACTGGAAGTTATGGGAAGGAGAGACAGTTGCACTGGTATATTAAATGATAGCAGGTTGAACAGATGTTTGGCAGGGTTAGGTGAGTTTGAGGATGAGTGGTGAATGGACAGAAAAGTGTTTGCAAAAATAGTGTGGTAGTAAATGAAGTACTTGCAACCTGTGTGTAGAAGCAAGAGAGTTTTGTGTGAAAGTGACATAGATATGAAGACGAAGACGACGAAGGGTGGAACGTCGCTTATGGGGTTGGACATTTATGGAGAGTGCTTGTGACTGTTTGATGATATGCCTAGAAGAAGATAGGCATGCCTACATGTGAAGTAGGTTGAGTGAGAAAGACTTGGTTTTGTGTCATCCAACAAGTAAGGAAGAAGAGCTGCGGTTCTCACTTGTTGGGGGGATGACATATACAAGGGACGATCCAAATGGAGAGGTCAGTGAATCCCTAAGAGGAAACCAAGAGTATTTGTTGATGGTTAAAGTACCAATCAACGTGAAACAGTTGAGCATGTCTAACCAGGTAATGATGGAAGTTGTGAGAGAGTTCTATGAAAGATGGTGAAGAAATTGAGAACGGCAGTTCTTTATAAGTTTTGAGCAGTAAACTAAATGTTTGACACATATCAGTTTAAGGGAGGGTGTAAGAAGTTGTCTTTGAACACGCTTTGCTAGATAAGTGGAGATGTGATGCAGTATGCATGTTGTATACTGGTTTAACGAGTCCTATGTTTGGGTAGTTATAGATCCTACTTTTATGCTTTGCATGCAGTTGTATCTGCCTATATATATAGGCTATTTGTTTAATGAATAATAAAAAAACAGTTTTTGCTTTCGCTTACTATTACAATATATTGTTTTTTGCTGCTTCTGTTCTCAACATATTTTGCATACAAACAACGAGCTGTGCAACGTGTAAACTCACGCAAACAAATCTTAATATACAAGATATATAACTGAAAATATATTATTATATAAATACTATATACATACAACAATCTTCCACTTACAAGGAAAAACAAACGCATCAGAGGTGAGGTCGGGCCAAGAGGAAAAGGAGGAAGTTGGCGTTTGGCATGGTGGGTAGGTGATGGTTGTACGGTGAAGGGTAGGTGGCAGCTGCCGTGCTAGGTTGGGTGAGCATGGAGGGGTTTGCGGGGAGGCACAACTGCACGTGGGCGGTTTGGAAGGGAGCAAGGTGGGGTTGCGGCTGGGCTTGGCTTCTCTGGAGGCGGAGGTCAAAGGTGGCGTGTGGCGGAGCTGGCCTCGACGGTGGATGGGATGGTGGCTTCGAGGTGTAGGAGGTGGTGACGTGAGTTGATTGGCGGAGGAGATTGGCTGATGGTTGCGTGCATGAGAAAGGAGCTAGGCAAAAGGAAAGATGGATGGTGAGGAAGAAGAAAAATAAGTAGGAAAGAACAGCAAAAAGGAAGAGGCAATACCAATTTTTTTTGTTTCTCAAAACAAATAGTGAACTGACCAGAAATGAAAAGGCACGTTAATAAAGTTGAAACCGAGGAAAGAAAAGTTAGGCACGAATTCAGAAGGAAAAAGGCTATTGGTATTACAGGCTGCAAAATTGAAGAGACAGAATTCAAAAGGGCTCAATCCGGTACCGGTACATTCTAGCGTTTCGCAGATTACGCTTTGATCCGGCCTTAAAAATACAGGATTCAGAATATAGCATAGAGATCAGCACGACGAAACGATCAAAAAGGTATACAAATATTGGTGGGACGATTGAATTATAAAAATTCGAATTTTCTAATAGCGGAAAATGCAAGAAAAACGCTGAAAAATAAGATCGACGGAGCCAAAGATGTCCGAATTTGGAAAAACGACAAACTGACATCTTGCTCAGAAGATGGTTTAGAATTTTTCTTTGTAAAAATATTTAGGTTTCAGAAACATTTTATTTTCATCGCTTTTTAACTGATTAAATTGAAGTAAATTTACGCGCGAAATAAACTTTCATATTTTCGGACGAAAATTTACCAGTTGCTATGTTTAACTAGACGTATTCCAAATATTAAATTTTTATTTCAAAATTTTATTGTTTAAAATTTCACAAAATTTCAACTAATTACGTTATTAAAACAGTTGAAATTTTACGGGTCGTTACACACCATGCCGTGTCCGTACAATCCATGCAACCCCTTGTCCTTGACCGCACTTCACCAGACTTTGGCCGTATGTAACGACCCTGAATTTTTGACATTTGAAATGTGAATATTTAATTGAGTTTAAATATTCGAATGATAGTTTAATTTGAAATTCAAATATCAGAATGAGTTTGGCAATTAAAATTATTGAATTTAATTTACTGAAGTTGGGTAAAATTTTGAAATTGGAATTTTGAGCTTGTTAAAAATAATATGAAGTCTTGGAAAATTCATATTAACAATACTGAAGATAATGGAACTTTCAGAATTGAATTTGAAACTGTTTTGTTCGGTTTTGAATTTTTATTGTTTAAATTGAATTTAAAAATAGCGTTCCGAGGCACAGTCTCGAAATTTGATGAAACCAGTCCCATTGGATCCGTAATATTGTATTATTATCGGATTTCAAATTTCGTAGTGATCGGAGTGGTTGTGTGAGCGTACGATAGGTAAACGCGCCAGAAATTATATCGAAATTTATATATATATATTAGTTGATTGACATATATACTCACGTCAGCACACAAAATATCATCTCGTGGTTACTTTAGCAAAACCATTCCTTCACGCCAACATCATTTCTCCTATTTATTTCATTTCACAGCCGACACTTTTCTTCACTTTAAACTCGGAGAGAAAAAAAATCATCATCAAAGCTTGATTTAAATAAAAAGAAAAGAAAACCCAGCCTTTTGTTTTATCTTCAAAATCGAATCGGCCGAGTTTCTCTTTTAAACCAAAATCGAGTTCATCAATGGCGACCGAGTTGTTAGCAATTCCCTTCCCTCACCTGTTCAAAACATTAGAACGAAAATAAAATGGCGACTCAATCGCGAATAGATCGAACGAAAAATATCGAGATCGACTCGAAGCTGGGTGCGGCAGGTAGCGGCATCGCGATTAGGGTTTCGAGCTCGCGCACGCGAGAGGCGAGGTGGCCGACGATCGCCAGAGCAGCCTAGGGCTTCGCGAGTGGAGAGGAGGCTAGTGGCGGCGGGTTGATGGATTCGCGTGCGAGCAGAAAGGGTCTCGAGTCGCGTGGGCATACCCAGGCGGCATCGTCGATGCTGGTGGCTAGTGGCGCAAGCGTGTGGTCGCGTGGGTTCCTGATGGCAATGGCGAGCAGTAGTTTCGGCGTGATGGGGATGTTGGTGATCGCTTGGAGCTCGCATACGATCTCGCGTGAACAGGGCAGTAAGGTACTCTTTGTTCGGAAATTTAAAATGTTGGATACTGGGAATTATTTTCACCCATTCAAAATAAAAATAAAAATATAGATAAGATTTTGGGAAAAGTAGGAATTTTTAAAATGTTTAAACCTATATAGATTATTTTATATGCAGTATGAAAATGAAAATAAAATAAATATACATATTTTAAATTGCTAGTTTATTTTAAATAATGAGTTTGGTGAAGAAAAAATAGTTTAACTAACTTATTTAATTATCTTAATTACTAAAAGATATTTTAAAGGAGAAATTGGTTTAAACCAAATTTTTAGTTAACTAAATCTACTAAATGATTAAATTAATTGTTTGATTTATTTTGAATATTAATAAATTGTATAAATTGTTATACAAGGTCTATAAATCGAAAAAACAAACTGGAATGGAAAATGGGATTGCAAAATAAAAGCAAAGGTGAGATCTTCTCACTCAAACAAAGGGTTTTGTCTAATTTTAAATAGTTATATTTAAAATTATTGATTGTGTGCTTGAATGATAGTAATATATATAGTAGTATATAACAATATATATATATTGGAATATGTATATATTAGAGTTGTTGATTTCCCGCATTATATAGCGGATGAGACCCTATGCACCGCATAACAGCGGATGATATTTTATAAATCCCATATACCGCGATATTCCACCTCGAAGTGGAATTGGTATTGTGCTAACATCTGTGGATGCAGGGAAACAGGTTGGAGGGATCCAACTGGATTCCTCAAATTATATGAATTTGTTTCATATGCTGTGTGATTATTTATTTATAATCTGTGAATGATTATATTTGTGATTGAATGTGTTGAAGGCTAAAATTTAGCCGAGTTTATTTTTGGTATCGTTGGATACCAGAAATAAAAATTGGATTTTTGAAATTAAAGTTGGAAATTTTAAGTAAATTTCTTTTGAAAGAATTGGTTGAATTTAAAAGAAGAAATTTAAAAGTATAAAGTTGATTTTTGAAATCTTATCGAATTATTTCCAAAATATGGGAAAAGATATTAATAAATGGATTTTGAATAGTATTATTCGAAAGTTGAAGAATTTATTGAAAAATGGAATTTTAAATAGTTTGGAAGAGATAAAGGAGTTTATTTTAAAAGGTGATAAATTTGTTTGAAATCCAATTGATAATTGATTTAGTATTTAAAGATAAATCTTTAGGAAATCGATATGAAAATTTATTTGATGTTAAATGAAAAATTGTTTTGTGTTGAAATAAATTGGAAATCGATTTGCAAAATGATTTGGGATTTGAAATAAACTTAGAAATCAATTTGTAATTGATTTGGGGTCGAAATCAATTTAGAAATCAATTTGAAAGTTGATTTGGTGTTTGAAAGTGAATATTTGGAAAACGATTTGAAAATCGTGTATAAGTGAATATTTGGAAATTTAGATTCAAAATGGAATTTATAAAGGAAAGGGAAATTTGTTTTAAAAATAAATACTGATTTATTTTTAAAGTGTGGATATAAATTTACAGATTTGGGATGTAAATTTGAAATAAATCGATAAGGATTTATTTAATTGGTTTAAATGGACCATTTTGAGATGAAGTGTGAAATATGATTTGAAATTTATTTTCAAAGTGATGAAGTGTGGAAAATATATATCTTGTGAAGATATTTTGAAATTTAATAATTTGGGAAAATTATTCAAATTGGTTGATTGTTGTGAATGTTGTTGATAGTTAAATAAGCGACTATCAATATTTGCCTTTGAAATGGCACTTGATTTGTTTTTAAAACAAACGCTCATTATTCGGTTAAGCCGGGAGAGGACTTTATGTCATATAACCCATTCTGAATAGTGATACGTCGTGAATGGATAACATTTGAAGACCGGTGTGAAGACCCGGTATTTTCGAAAATGAAAGGACAACCTGTCGAATGTCTCTGCACCGAGTTGCTCCGGTATAGAGATTTATATCACTCTTCTTGTGATGGGAAGTCCGGACGTGATTAGTGAATACCCGGATTGCAAGGGCTTCTTTGGAAGTGCCTTCGGTTCCGTTCGATCCCGGAACGGACTTGTATGGATGTGTGTCTGACGTTACACTTTGAGATGTAAAGCGGGTTTCTATCAAATACATTTCTGTTGGTGGCGGAGAATTTATTCTCTTAGCTTAACACCCTTCTCTGAAACGTACGAGCTCAGAGGTTATGTAGTTGATGGTTACTAGTGATACACTCCCAATTTGGTAATGTGGCATACGAAGTGTCGTTGATCATTTGTTGATCAAAGCATTGCTTTGTGAAAAAGCGTAGCTTTGTGGAAGAGACTTCGTCGAGCCTCACAACCCGGTAATGGTCGAAACAGGAATGTTGCGGCAAGGTTTTTAGGGGTCGCGCCCCTAGGGTATGTCATTTCCTTCTAGATAAAAGGTGATATCATGGTATGGAGCCCAGATATTTTACCTATGTTGATGCTGCAAAATTTATTATGCTTTGTGGTTGAGGATCCTCGGATAAAGGTCGGTAACGACCGGGGGATGGCATAGCTTGTGTGTTAGCTACCTAGTTACAGCTGTACATCGTGAGGTAGCGTCGGCCTTGTGTTTGTAGAGAGCAGGTTGACTCTCGGGGCATCTTTCCAGAGGCGTTTCCATTTCGGTGTAAGGAAGTTCCTTTGCCTGACCATTTGTTGGAAATCCAAAGAAACAATACGAGCCTTGTACGGTTTTAGTTGTATAACCTGCTATGGAATGTGGCGGTAACCTGCTATTGAACATAGTAGCTATAGTAGGCATACAATAATGGTTGTATGTTGGCTAAGATTAATATTATACTTTCGAAATGGTTTCGACACTATGCACTAATGATAATATTAAAAAGAATTTGCGTATTAAGCATATTTGACTATCATAAGGAGAAATCTCCTCTAATTTTGCGTTTGCATTGTGTGTGTGGCGGGAGGCCTTATGGTAGTTTCATTTTCCAAAAGCATTGCGAATTTGTTTTATTTTCTTTGTGAAAATAACTGTTTTACGATCTCACACCAGTCACCATGACTGACTCGGAGTTTATTGTTCCCTTTCTAAACTCTGGGTGCCCATAATTTTCCACACGGGCAGCCTAGAGTTATGTTATCAGGATATTCTGGATATTCTGGAGCTTTGGAGATGAGCTGGATGGCGAGGCGTACTCCCGTACTTGTTTGTTTATTCCACTGTGTATTTTGTATGAGGACAAGTTTATATAACTGTCCATTGTTGTAACTCTGATGATATGATGTATTGTATAAACTGATATAGTTCTTTGTTTAAAAGACTAGTGGTTATCTATTATATATTGTTTCGTTGCGAATGTGAGATTCTGATATTGTTTCTGTTTTTGTTTTTCTGTTCTTTCTTTTTCTTCTAGCTTCTTCTACCTCTTCTTTTTAACCCTAATGGTTCGGTTTTCCGACATTCGATTGCACGGCATTTGATACAGTGGACGTATTAATGTCGACTTTCGAGCATCGAAAAGTCGTATCGTTACATGTGGTATCAGAGCAGTTGGTTAAGCGACAACCCTGGCTCTGTTGGGTGTTACTCATTAGAGATAGAGTCAGCAGTACTCTAGAATGAGTGTGAGTGTAATAATAGATATGAACGTGTATTTGTTAGTGAATACAAAATTTGTTTTGTATTGTGTTGACTTATCGGTTGATTGTTTATAGATTCTGGTCGGTGCAGTCTGGACAACTGTAATCGATAGGGGTTTCTAAACTCTTAAACAAGATAAACTGACACAGTATTGTTTAAATGGGGTAAATGAAATAATTTTACCCAAAACTATTTTTGTGTAGAAAAGAAATCATTTTCTATGAATTATTATTGTATATGGATGCTTGGTTGTTAGAAAGTGGTAATATTGAATTATTATCATTGTTGTATGGAAATTGAATAAGGAATAATGGTATAACCAAAGATTTGGAGATAAATTCATTTAACAAATGAAATTTATAAATATGAATTGAAGGTAAGGAAATGAATTCATATACGAATGAGATTTGTAAATGTAAATTGTAATGTGATTTATAATTGGAAATAGAATTCTAGAAAAATATTTGAAAATAAAATTTATTTATGGAATGAAATTGGTAATGTGAATTTATAAATGAGTTTATAAAATGAAATGAGATTTGATTTGAATCAAGTCGAAGAGAAAATCCAACTTGGAAAATAAAATAAAATGGATTGAATTCAAGTAAATAAACTTGATAATTTATTAATTCATAAAATCATGAATTGGAAGTTGAATTAGTTAAATTAAAGTTGAGTTGTGAGCTGAATAAAAATGGTTTGAATTTGCATATAAATTCAAGTAGGAGAAATAAATTGAAAATTTCCTTGTTATTGATAAAATAAATTCGAGATGAATCGAATATGGAAATTCGAAATTTAAAATGGATGAGTGAATAAACTAATTGAATTAAATTAGTAGATGGAATGGATTTGATTAAATGAAAAATCAAATCAAAGGTTTAAATTGAAAATTGTTTACAAGGAAAATATAATTTAAGTTTTGAAGTGAAACAGCTTAAGTAAATATTGAATAAAAGCTCGACTTAAGTAAAAAAAATTGTGAAATGATTGTTATCGAGTTTTGTGGAATGGTTTCAAATGAAATGCAAATTAAATTGAATGGAATCAATTGGAAATGAAATGGAATTAAAATAAATTGAGTTGGTATCAATTTAAATTAATTATAAACTAGAATGGATATTCTATTAAGTGGATATCGTTGAATTTGCATATAAATGGTTGTCGTTTGACGCAAACGAGATTGTATAAAATTATATGAGTTAATGAAAGCAAATAAAATTGATTTTGGAATCAATTAAAATGGATATGAGTTAGATTCATTTAAAAATGAATTGAATATAAGGAATTGCATTGTAAACCATTGAATTGAATGTAAATTAGATGAAAGCAATTAAATTTGTATTGAAACCATATAAATTGCTAATGGAATTTATTTTGAATGCATTGCTTATGAAAACTATGTGTTTGCTATTGAAAATAAGTGAAATGTAAATGAATTTCTTATATATGTCACTTACGTGTTTAAACTGAGTAAGTGCAGGTTTTTGGAAGCCGTTTGGCTGCATTTTGGTCGCGCAAATGCTAATAAATAACCGCTTTGCTTAAAATGCTAAAAAGGTACGCCTACGCAATACAAAATAGGAAATATGAACTGTTTTTGCTTTTCCGACCGAGTGGGTCGATGTATATATGTGATAACCCGGATTTTTGGGTATCAGGTAATTGGATAATTATCTGATTTTAACTATTGAAAACACTGATTTATAAGTTGAGAAAATTAAATATATGTTATTTAAATATATATATATATATTTAAATGAGCTGATTTTAAATTGAGTTTGAATTTGAATTTGAAATTCAAATTGATAAATATCTTAAAAATAAATTGGAATTTTAAGACTCTATATTTTAAAGTTAATAAGAATTTGTTTTCTAATATGTATATATTTGGAGGTTATGATTTGAGATTAATATAATAATTTTCAAAAGGGGTATTTTAAGTTAAATTTATATATACCAAATAAATGTGATTTCTTATTAATGTATAATTAATTCTAAAACCATTTTCTTTAGGATTTTATAAATATTTATAAAAGGGAAAGTATTCATTTACAATTAAAAATAGAATATAAATATAAGTAGGAAATTACATAAAAATATATTTAAACATTTTTACACGAAGATAAAGACAAGTGTAATCATCTCATCATGAAATTAGATATGTGTAACCGTCTTAATATATGAGATAAACAAGTGTAGATAAGTTAGCATGCAAATATAACAAGTGTCCATTTTTAATTATCTTTTATATTTCTAAAAAAACGAAACCAGACTATATATATATCCATACTTCTCCTCTTCTTATTTTCTTAGTGAATTCAAAACTAAAACCTAGCAAAACAAAAATCAAAGCATTACAAACCTGTGACAAAAATATACAACTCAAACCATAGAGGAAGTTAAATGCAATCTACATCAAGCTTTTTCAAATCTACAAACTGAAGCTAAGCAAATTCAAAAAGGATTCAACAACATCGGATTCAAGCTAGGATTTAAATCATGTGACAAGATAAATTTCCAGTTTTTAGAACATTTCCAGATTTCAAAATAAGGTTCTGTCTTCAAAGAACAGGTGAGTAAACTAACTTTTAAAAACTAAATCTAGTTGTATACTTTGATGCATGAGATAATTATTTGAAGTAATGATTGTAGAGATGTTTGCATGGATGAAATGGATGTTTTGCCTGGTATATAAGTATGAAGTTACGGTGTGTATATATGCATGTCTGTGTATATAAGTTCTAGTCTCTGTTTTTGTTTAACAAACTCACCAATCACTCAAAGGTTCAAATTCTCTTCATTAAAGTAATTATAGGTTATGATGTCTAAAGGAAATGTGTTTGTATTGATGAAATCTTATCTTTAAAAATGGTTTCAAGTGAAATTATTCAATATTTATCTGGGAAAAAGAATTTACAGTGAGAATTAAAAAAATATCATAAAAATCGACTATCATAATTTCTTGTTTCACTTATATAATCTAATTCGATTTTGAAAACTATGATTTTTAATGGTAATATCAAGATTTTTAAGATAGTATTTAGGTAGAATTTATGAGTTGAACGGAAGCAAGATTTTGCTTGATTTCTAGCGATCGGGGAAGGGTGGATGGTCAGGATAGTTGCTGGAGGAAGGTCATGGGTAAGGGGTCATAGGAAAAATGGTCGGTGAATTTCTTGATCACCGTTGTGGCTTGGTTGGGTCGATGTAGGGTTTTGACAGCTGTTTTTGTCATGGTGGTTGTCGAGGTGATCTCGACGACGATGGTGCATCGGACTCGATCGCGAGGGGTAGGATCGTAGCGTGGTGACGTGATGCTGCTCTGGACGAAGTGCCGTGGGTTCCGATGGACGAGATCGTCGAGGCGAGTTGATTTGGTTGTTCGATTTGGGTTCCAGTAGAAATCGTGTGGCTCGATGTTGATTTCAGGCAGGTTCGATTATACTGGGTGGTCAGAACCTTCTGCGAGGTCGTAGGCGACTGGAGGATGGTCGCAACGATGATCGAAGGTGGTCGTAGTGGGCGTGCATGTGTACATGTGCACAAACGTATCTGGTGTTTTTGAAGGCTTCGGGGAAGAGCGAGTTTTCTCGTGTCATTTGCGTGTGTGTCTCGAAGTAGAAGATGGTTCGCGAGTGTCACGAGGATGGCTCGGGGTAAGTTTGTAGTTGGCTCGGGTTGTTTTATATTAAGTTACCAGGTTTTTGAAATATGAGAAGAAAACATGTTTCGGGAATTTAAAGTTTTAAAAGAAGTATAAACGGTTTATTTGAAAGCATAATTGAGTTTAAAGATTTTCCAAATGAATTAAGTTTTCAAGTAGTTATTAAACAAGTTTTTAAAACTAGTTTTCAAAGATTAAATTTTAAAGTTAAATGTTTTAAAAATTGTTTTGGTTCATATAGTTGTGTATTAGGTTAATTATCTTATTCAATCTCTAATTGGTTTCAAAAATAAAATGATGAAATTAAGTAATTTGTTAAGGTGATAAATAAATGGATAATTACTGAATGTGATTAATTTAAGGATAATAAATTGAGTAATTAAAGGTTAATTACTTAATAATTAAAGATTAATTAATTAAAGTGATTAATTAAAGGATAACTAATCAAGGAGATAAATTAATTAATGTGATTAATTAATTAAGGTAATTAATTTAAGGTTAATTAATTAAGGAAAGTAATTAAGGGATGATTTTTTACTTAAAGGTTAATTACTTAATGGAAGTAATTAAAGGGTTAATTTTTTTTAATGAAATTAATTAGGGGTTAATTAATTAATTAGTAATTAATTACTTAATAATTGAAGGTTAATTATTTAATAATTAAAGATAATTAATTAATTAAAGGTTAATTAATTAATGATTAAAGGTGAATTAATTTATGATTATAAGATAATTAATTTGAGAAGTTAATTAAGGATCAATGTAATTAATATGGAAGAGTAAAGGTTTTGTGTAATTAATTTAGAGTTAATTACTTATTGTAATTAAAGGATAATTAGTCAAGGGTGATTAAATTAAGATGGAAAAAATAAAGGATGATTAATTAATTGGTTTGTAATTAATTAATGTTAAGTAAAGATAATCCAAGTGATTAGATTAGAAATTAATTTAATTAGAGATATATTAAATTAATCTTAGAAGTGATAAATCTTGCTTATGAATGATTGAATGATGTTAAATGTCTTGAATTGGTTGATGTTTCTGTATGAAGAGATTTGTGATATGTTATGTTTGGGGTGGAATAGTGATAATGAAGTTATCTCTTGTTGATGAATTACTTTGTAAGAGCGATATCTTGCATCTAAAGTTTGAATTATATTTCATTAGAATAACTTGGGTTAAGATGACATGGGACTCGAAGAGACCGGGGTTGGGTATCAGCAAATAACCGAAACCACTTCGATTTGAAATCTTCTATAATTCTTTATAGATTGATATGTGAAATCAATGGGCTAGATTGGGATAATGTGGACCATTTAAACTAAGTTGGATACTTAGATATTGTTTTGTGAAAATAAGTGATGACTATATAGTTGTTTACGTGTAGTAAGTACGAGTTACCCCGGGTTTTAAATAAGTTCTATGGATTGGAATTTCTTGTTAAATGGGTTTACTCACACTGGTTTCCAGCCTGACCCGGTTGTTACTTTGATGTAATGCTCGGGTCAGACCGAGTATTACAGATTTTCAGGTAAGGACGTTCTGGAGCTCAGGTGGCGAGCTGGATGGCAGGAACATATGAAGTATTCCGCTGTGTATTTGAGAGTTGTTGTGATATTAGTCTGAGATAGGTTGATATAACTGTCCAGTCATATGTATTTGGTTGTAACTCTGATGTATTGAATGTAAAGTAACAATTACAGCTTTTCTTTATATAAATGTTATTATTTGATATCATATTTGATCCGCTGCGAAATGTGAGATTCTGAGTTTTGTTTTCCATTCTTCTTCTACCTCTTTCTTCTTCTTTCCTTAACAATCTGGGATTTTGGGCGTCAAAAATTCCAGGTCGTTACATTTGGTATCAGAGCAGAGGTTAAGCGAGAACCTTGGCTCTGGTAGGTTTACTCATCTGAGATAGGGATAGTATTACCCTAGGATGAGTTGAGTGTAGATATATGAGAGAGCGTACTTGTTATTTTCTTATATAAAGAGTTTAAATGAGTTTACATGAGAATATATTTTGATATATGTAAAGCAATATTTCTTACCAATAAATGTTAAGGAAATTAGTTGTAAAATTATTGGAATTAGATTAAGAGGTAGTAGAAATACAACCAAATTGAAATTAAATAAAGGTAAGTTTGAAATGGATTCAAATTGAAATTAAATCTTGAATTTGGGAAAGAATTCAAACTAAGATAATAATGAATTAGTTATTATTATAAATGATTGTTGTGTTTAATAATAAAATGTGTATTAATGAGTAAGCAAAATGAAATGTTTTAGAGAAGTAAAACATTTAAAACATTTAGGCAAGTATGACTTGTAAATTGAAGTGGGTTTTAAATTGTGAAAGTTTTAAATCTAGGTCCAGAAATTGGAATTTTTTTTCAAAGTAATAAAGAAATAATAAATAATATTATTTGAATGGAAGAGCTTGATTCAAACAAGAGTGGTTTGAAAATTTTAAAGGAATTTGTTTTGAATTTTCCTTGGATGTGATGTGAAACCCAAAGTGAAGTAAGTTTTTAAACTTAAATGGAAAGTTTATTAATAAGAAGTTTAAAATTTGAAATGGAGAATTCAAATTTGAGTAAGGTTGATTGGATTCTGAAGATTAAATCATTTAAAAAGTTTTGAACTCTAATTTGAACTTTGAAATAAGTTAAGAAAAGATATTTTAAAATGGAGTTTTGAAATTTGGACTCAGAATTAAACGGTTTAAAAATTTTAAGTCGTTAATTTAAAAGTAAAGGATGATTTGATTTAAAGGATTAATGTGACGACCGCCCATGACCCCCGCACTAAACCTAGACATAGTGCGCTGTAAAGTGTGCAAGGCAGCCATGGACGATTGTCAGGGTAAAGGTAAAACAGCAGAATCTATCGTATTACTCACAGCGCATGGATCAAAAATACAATAGAGAACATATATAGTAAAGCTTCACAAATGAATCTCGTCAATTAAGCTTCATAATAGTTGAATACAAACATCTGAATAGTCTATACAACAAGCCTCACTACATATCACTCAGAGAATATACAAGCAGCGGAACATCCAGTACATATAGTAAGAAACAATATGCAATCCTCCAGCTCGTCTTCGTCATCAACATCGTAGAAAGCAAGAACAGCACCTGTCACCTGCTACCTAGTCTACCCGTCCCAAAATGGACGAACAGCCCAAGGCAATAAGAGTTAAAACATAAAGCCTTGAGTCAGAAAACAGTCTTAGTGAACGGTAAATTAACTAACAACATACCAAAAGAGCATAAAGGAAAATGGAATAGGAATCCAACCCTCCCACTCCACCTCTTTTTACAGTGATAGCCCCCAGACACAGACTAAGAAGAAGCAAACATAGAAAAGCATACAATTTAAAATAAAGCAATTATCACTCGAGTCAAGGGTGATGTTTTCCAAGTACAAACCCCCAAGGCCTAAACCAAGATCAGATAAGCACCCAGAAAATACCGCTCTTGAGACCGAATGATGATACAACCAAACATCCAGGACTCTGGCTATCACTGTTATCATTGCTTCGATATCATCGTTAATTGAATGACCAGCTCATTATTTCATCCTTCCGTCAAGGGCTAATGGAAACCCCGGTTCTAGACATGACTCTGCACGTCATCGTGACCCGTGCCTAGGACTATCGAATCTGCCCAGAGTACTCGACTACCAATCAGTAGCCTTCAGGGACTATCGAATCTGCCCAACGTACTCTTGCTTTGAGCATGCTAGAACCTTCAACAATGATGAGATCTCAGCCTTCTAGTCATCCTCCTCGACGACTATTTCCATACTAGCTCAAGCGCCTCTCGAGCAAACCATTATCCTCAAACTCGAATCATGTCACCGAGTTATCAACATGCTTGGAATGATCCCGTCTGGATTAGACCAAGACTATCTCATACTATGCTTTGCCTCATCATCATCATAGCAAAGCCTCATCTCAACATCATCATCAAATCTATCCATATGAGCTTCATCATCCGCCACATATGCCACGAGCAGCTTTTCCAATTCAAGAGCCTTTCCCTTAGCTTTTGAATCATCTTCGACCATCTTGTCTAAATCAAATCATCAATCATCTAATTCATAGCAATCAATCAAGTCAAACATTTAATCCAAGTAATCAAGCATTCAAATATGATCTAATGAACAATTATAACAATAATGGCAATTTCGTAAATAAAGTGTCTAAAGTCTAACAAGCATGAAAACATGAGCAATATCTCTATAATCTTGATGAATGAACTTGCATAGGTTAACATGTAGTAAAATGGATGTCAAATCATCATGAACAATGGATCTATACTTAAGTTTACAAAAATGCATGAAAATCACTACTTTAACTCCAAATCAAACCAACGATCCGATATACTCCTTTGGATCCGTGTGAGAGATAATCACCACTCACAAAATCACCTAAACACCCCAAAAGCAACACACTTCAGATCTGGATAGCGAAGGATCTAACTCGATCTATCACAAATCCGCTACAAACGATGAAATCTCTCTTCGATGGATGTAGATCTTCGACTTTAGCTCTTGGATCTTCGATCTTGGATGGAAAGAAGTACTAAATCAAAGTGGAGAAAAGAAGTGAAGAAGTGTAGAACTCGAGCTCTCAAAATGGCAGCACTTTGTCGCTTCAAAATCCGGATCCCAAAAATGAAGAAGAACCCTCCTATTTATAGGCTGAAATCCCCCTTAGGTCGTCCGCTCGTAATTAGGTCGTCCACGACCTAAGAACCCACGACCTAAAAACCCACGACCTAACAAATGAGCCTCTACGACCTACGACTTAACATACGCGCTTCTACGACCTAACAGAAGCGCTTCTACGACCTACGACCTAACACAGACATGCGCATCCATGCGACCTACGACCTAACACACACGCGACCTAACATCTTAGGTCGTCTAACGACCTAACTACGCTAACCTACTAACTCCTATACCGTTAACTCTTAGGTCGCTAACAAATAGGTCGCTAACCACTAGGTCGCTAACCACTAGGTCGTTGCCGCTAACTCCTTAGGTCACAAACTTCCTGCCGCTTCATTCCTTAGGTCGCTAACTCCTATAGGTCGCTTCAAACCCTTAATTCGTAAACTCCTTAGGTCGTCTACTCCTTAGGTCCCTCGACCGACCTAAACTATCACACGACCTAACTATCACACGATCTAACTATCACACGACCTATCTATCACATGACCTAACTATCACACGACCTAACTATCACACGACCTAACTATCACACGACCTAACTTCTTAGGTCGCTCCACTTCACTAAGTCGTCTAC
This sequence comes from Allium fistulosum, assembly GCA_030737815.1. NCBI lineage: Eukaryota > Viridiplantae > Streptophyta > Magnoliopsida > Asparagales > Amaryllidaceae > Allium > Allium fistulosum. The sequence goes on from CM060905.1 coordinate 97,479,400, forward strand.
TCCTTAACTCGCCAACTTCCTTAGGTCGCTCCAAACTCTCATACGACCTAAGACTTAGACTCTGGACAACTTATCAACAACACTAACAGTCTAATAATAACTGTTTTACAATGTTTCGATCCATAAAAATACGGGTCGTTACATTCTCTCCCCCTTAGGAATTTCGCCCTCGAAATTCCAAAAAAACAGAGCAATCAAAGACTATTCTGCATGCCTACCATCCATAGCAATCAACAAACCATGCATCCAATTCTAGCTTAGCTTGCAGAATTCTAAAACTAGAACAAGTTACAATGTCGTTAGATGACACGACACCTTAGGGCCATACCTTGAAGAGTTCAGGATGAGCTGCCTTCATCCTCTCTTCCACCTCCCATGTACAATCGTTATCATCATCACTCCATTGTATCTTGAGCAACTTAACTACCTTCCTCCTAAGCTGTTTCGTGTCGGTTTCCACAACACGAAGCGGCTTACGAGGTCTCTTATCGACTGGATCAACTTCGAAATCTTCACAGCTATCTGCAGAAACCACTGTATTCGAGTCGTGCACATACTTCCGTAGATACGATACATGAAAAACATTGTGCACACCCGACATCTTTTCTGGTAACTCCAATCTGTAGGCGAGCTTTCCAATTCGCTCGATGATCGGGAATGGTCCAACAAATCTCGGAGTCAATTTTCCTTTCTTCCCGAATCGGATAACATTCTTCAGTGGAGAAATCTTCACAAAAACCATATCACCAACGTCGAATTCCAAATCCTTACGACGCTTATCGGCATAACTTTTCTGTCGGTCTTGGGCTGCCTTCAATCGTTGCCGAATGATCTCTATGAAATCCGAAGTCTGTCGAAACATTTCTGGCCCAAGTATCAACTTTTCTCCTGTTTCTAACCAACATGTCGGAGATTTACACGGTCTTCCATACAATGCCTCATACGGTGCCATACCAATGCTTGACTGGTAACTGTTATTATACGAAAATTCCACCAAATGAAGGTGATCTTCCCATGATCCTCCGAAATCTAAAACACAAGCTCTGAGGAGATCTTCCAAAACTCGGTTGACTCTCTCAGTCTGACCATCAGTTTGAGGGTGATAAGCTGTACTCAAACACAACTCGGTTCCCAAAACTTCCTGGAAGCTCTTCCAAAATCCACTAGTGAACAATGGGTCTCGATCACTCACTATACTCTTCGGAATACCATGGAATCGAACAATCCACTTAACATACAGCTCAGCCAACTTTGATGCTGTCCTAGTCGACCGAACAGGAATAAATCTTGCACACTTAGTCAAACGATCTACGATGACCTAAATCCCTTCATTTCCCTTTTTTTCTAGGTAGCCCATCAATAAAATCCATCGATATCTGCTCCCACTTCCATGTAGGGACTTCAAATGGCTGAAGCAATCCACTGGGCTTCTTCTGCTCGGCTTTTACCAACTGGCAGTTCATGCACTTGGAAATAAAATTTCCAACATCCTTCTTCATACCTTCCCAGTAATAGGTTCTCTTCATATCCCAATACATCTTGTTCCCACCTGGATGAATTATCAACTTCGAGTGATAACTTTCCTTCAGAACTTCATTTCTCAATTCATCTATATCGGGAACAACTAGTCGTCCTTGCTTCCGAAGCCAACCCTCTCGATCGACCTCGAATCCTTTATCCTTTTCTGGATCCAATCCAGATTCCAAATCACGGATAATCTTGACATGCTTACCGTCTCGCTTTTGGCTCTCGTCAATTCTTTCCACAAGAGTCGGTCTTATCGATAAGTTTGCCAACATCTCAGGTTCCAATTCACATCTGGGCCTGAAGTCAAATCCAGCTAAATACTCGAGATTCTTCCATTCTGAAAACATGACTCCCAATCCTACATGTCTTCGACTTAACGCATCTGCCACTGCGTTACCCTTTCCCGGAGTATAAGCTATACCAAAATCATATGATGCTAAAAACTCTAGCCATCGTTGCTGCCGAAGATTCAAATCCTTTTGGGAGAAAAGATACTTCAACGACTTATGATCCGTAAACAACTCAAATCGAACTCCCAATAGATAATGTCTCCACATCTTCAGAGCAAAAACAATCGCCGCTAAATCCAAATCATGAGTCAGATAATTCCTTTCATGCGGCTTCAGTTGTCGACTTGCATACGCAACAACTTTATCCCTCTGCATCAGCACTACTCCAAGTCCTGTACCACATGCGTCGGTGTAAACCACCATCTCATCATTCCCACTTGGAATAGTCAAAACAGGAGCACTTGTCAGTCGCTCTTTCAGGATTCTGAAAGCTTGCTCACACTTATCATCCCATCTGAACACTTGGTTCTTTTTCGTCAATCCTGTTAATGGTGCAGCCACCTTGGAGAAGTCTTTGATAAATCGACGATAATATCCTGCTAATCCAAGAAAACTTCTCACATCCGATGCATTCTTAGGTCTAACCCAATCCTGGATTGTTGCCACCTTAGCGGAATCAACCGCTATTCCATTTCCAGAAATAATATGGCCTAAGAACCTCACTTCACTCTTCCAGAAGTGACACTTCGAAAACTTAGTCTTCAGTTGATGTTTCCGTAAGATTTCCAACACGATACGCAAGTGCGTCTTGTGCTCTTCTTCAGTTCTGGAATAAATCAGAATATCATCCACGAACACTAGCACGAACTTGTTCAACTGATCTCTGAACACTCTATTCATAAGATCCACAAAATATGCTGGCGCATTAGTCAATCCAAACGGCATTACCAGCCACTCAAAGAAACCAGATGGTGTCCGAAAAGCAGTCTTCGGCACACTATCCTTAGCCACTCTCAACTGGTGAAATCCCGTTGCCAAATCCATCTGAGAAAACACCTTAGCTTCGTAAAGCTGATCAAACAAGTCATCTATTCTCGGCAATGGATACTTGTTCTTCTTAGTCACCTTATTCAGCTCACGATAATCCACACACAACCTCAACGATCCATTAGCTTTGATTGCAAACACAACTGGTGCACCCCATTCGGACACACTACGCCGAATGAATCCTTTCTGCAAAAGGTCATCAACCTGCACCTTCAACTCTTGCTGCTCCCTAGGCGCCATCCGCCTAAGAGGCATCACAACAGGTCTGGCTCCTTCAACTAGATCTATATGAAACTCGATCTCTCTATGCGGCGGTAACCCTTTGACCTTGTCAAAGACATCCTAAAATCCATTAGCAATTGGCACAGATGACAGTCCATCCCGTGGAACAACCAGCGAATACATGAAACTCATGAAGACGCCTTCTTCATGCTTACATCGTATCACAATCTTTCGCCCCTCCACATTCTCGACTGTCACCTCCAACCTTTCACAATCAACCTTTGCCGCATACTTCCTAAGCCAGTCCATACCCAAAATAATTCCGAACCCCGCAAAGTTCAGAACAAAACAATCACAAACAAAAGAGCAATCATGACTCGATACAATCAGACCACGGCATAACATACACAGACAAGACGAACCCCCAACTGGATTAGTCACAACCAATGGCCTATCAACAATATCCGGTTCTAAACCCAACCGGCCTACAAGTTCATTACAAACAAACGAATGCGACGCCCCAGTATCAAATAGCACTCTAACTGGAACACCACATAGGAAAAGAGTACCTTGAACCACTACACTCTTTCCTTTCTCTTCAATGGTAGGAGCTTTCGAAGATGATGGAATAGCTCCCAAAGCATAAGCTTGCACAATCTGCTTGTCCTCCCGCGGTTCTGGACAATTCCTCCTAACATGCCCCAGCTTGTCACAGTTGTGGCACTTCACCGGCACCTTCGGATTCTTGCAATCCCTGGAGAAATGGCCCTTCTGTTGACAATTGAAGTAGGTCACTTCGCCCTTTGGCTTCTTCTGGCCATCCTTACCCTTTTGTTGCTGCTGCTTCCTCTTCTTGTTTCCACCCTGCTGTGGTCTAGACTCCTCCTTGGTCACATCAACAACAGATCCCTCTTTAGGAAACAGATTCTCATGCCTGAGAGCCTTCTCTACAAGCTTCTCAAATGGATCGTCCAAATGATCCACCAACTGCCTCCCAAGATAACTGTCCAAGCCTGTCACAAACTTCTCATTCTTCTGATACGAAGATTCAATATACGACCGGGCATACTTGGACAAAGCTTCAAACTCAGAAACATACTCAAGAACTGGTCTTCCACCTTGCTTGAGCTCCACAAACTTCTTGAACAGAACAGACTTCTGAACCGTAGAAATGAACTTAGCTTCGAATCTGTCTTGGAATTGCACCCAAGTAATTTCTTCCTCCGGAGTATCAATGATGATGGAGTTCCACCAATCATAAGCTCTTCCTTGAAGCTGTCTTGACGCAAGCTTCCTTTTAGTTGCATCATCGATTCCCAAATCACCAAAGATCCTTCTACAAGCATCTATCCATCTCTAGACTTCAATGGTTGATTCTGTTCCCAAGAAAATCTTTCCTCCAAGAGCAGAATAATCCTTACACAACTTAGCAAAATCCACCGGCTTTGGAGTTTGAACTTGAACTCCAACATCCACCGATGGCCCCAGAGCTGGCATCCTTCTCATGATCGAAGTCATCATAGCTTTGAACATAGCAGCATAATCAGCAGCCCCTTCAATAGCACGGCCTTCCCTAGCAGCTGGTCTCCCTCTTCGACTCATTCTCAATATCTATAAAAAGGAATGATTAATACACCTTGAGAAACAACTGCATAAAAGACTCAAATCATTCTAAGCTACTATATTATATATAGTAATCATCCATCAAAATACAATTACGTCTCTCATACGTAGTTACGTCAGCGAGCGTTGGGTAAAATCGATTAACCAAGGCTCTGATACCAAATGTGACGACCGCCCATGACCCCCGCACTAAACCTAGACATAGTGCATTGTAAAGTGTGCCAGACAGCCATGGACGATTGTCAGGGTAAAGTTAAAACAGCAGAATCTATCGTATTACTCACAGCGCATGGATCAAAAATACAATAAAGAACATATATAGTAAAGCTTCACAAATGAATCTCGTCAATTAAGCTTCATAATAGTTGAATACAAACATCTGAATAGTCTATACAACAAGCCTCACTACATATCACTCAGAGAATATACAAGCAGCGGAACATCCAGTACATATAGTAAGAAACAATATGCAATCCTCCAGCTCGTCTTCGTCATCAGCATCGTAGAAAGCAAGAACAGCAGCTGTCACCTGCTACCTAGTCTGCCCATCCCAAAATGGATGAACAGCCCAAGGCAATAAGAGTTAAAACATAAAGCCTTGAGTCAGACAACAGTCTTAGTGAACGGTAAATTAACTAACAACATACCAAAAGAGCATAAAGGAAAATGGAATAGGAATCCAACCCTCCCACTCCACCTCTTTTTACAGTGATAGCCCCCAGACACACACTAAGAAGAAGCAAACATAGCAAAGCATACAATTTAAAATAAAGCAATTATCACTCGAGTCAAGGGCGATGTTTTCCAAGTACAAACCCACAAGGCCTAAACCAAGATCAGATAAGCACCTAGAAAATACCGCTCTTGAGAACGAATGATGATACAACCAAACATCCAGGACTCTGGCTATCACTGTTATCATTGCTTCGATATCATCATTAATTGAATGATCGGCTCATTATTTCATCCGTCCGTCAAGGGCTAATGGAAACCCCGGTTCTAGACATGACTCCGCACGTCATCGTGACCCGTGCCTAGGACTATAGAATCTGCCCAGAGTACTCGACTACCAATCAGTAGCCTTCAGGGACTATCGAATCTGCCCAACGTACTCTTGCTTTGAGCATGCTAGAACCTTCAACAACGATGAGATCTCAGCCTTCTAGTCATCCTCCTCGACGACTATTTCCATACTAGCTCAAGCGCCTCTCGAGCAAACCATTATCCTCAAACTCGAACCATGTCACCGAGTTATCAACATGCTTGGAATGATCCCGTCTGGATTAGACCAAGACTATCTCATACTATGCTTTGCCTCATCATCATCATAGCAAAGCCTCATCTCAACATCATCATCAAATCTATCCATATGAGCTTCATCATCCGCCACATATGCCACGAGCAGCTTTTCCAATTCAAGAGCCTTTCCCTTAGCTTTTGAATCATCTTTGACCATCTTGTCTAAATCAAATCATCAATCATCTAATTCATAGCAATCAATAAAGTCAAACATTTAATCCAAGTAATCAAGCATTCAAATATGATCTAATGAACAATTATAACAATAATGGCAATTTCGTAAATAAAGAGTCTAAAGTCTAACAAGCATGAAAACATGAGCAATATCTCTATAATCTTGATGAATGAACTTGCATAGGTTAACAGGTAGTAAAATGGATGTCAAATCATCATGAACAATGGATCTATACTTAAGTTTACAAAAATGCATGAAAATCACTACTTTAACTCCAAATCAAACCAACGATCCGATATACTCCTTTGGATCCGTGTGAGAGATAATCACCACTCACCAAATCACCTAAACACCCCAAAAGCAACACACTTCAGATCTGGACAGCGAAGGATCTAACTCGATCTATCACAAATCCGCTATAAACGATGAAATCTCTCTTCGATGGATGTAGATCTTCGACTTTAGCTCTTGGATCTTCGATCTTGGATGGAAAGAAGTACTAAATCAAAGTGGAGAAAAGAAGTGAAGAAGTGTAGAACTCGAGCTCTCAAAATGATAGCACTTCATCGCTTCAAAATCCGGATCCCAAAAATGAAGAAGAACCCTCCTATTTATAGGCTGAAATCCCCCTTAGGTCGTCCGCTCGTAATTAGGTCGTCCACGACCTAAGAACCCACGACCTAAAAACCCACAACCTAACAAATGCGCCTCTACGACCTACGACTTAACACACGCGCTTCTACGACCTAACAGATGCGCTTCTACGACCTACGACCTAACACAGACATGTGCATCCATGCGACCTACGACCTAACACACACGCGACCTAACATCTTAGGTCGTCTAACGACCTAACTACACTAACCTGCTAACTCCTATACCGTTAACTCTTAGGTCGCTAACAAATAGGTCGCTAACCACTAGGTCGCTAACCACTAGGTCGTTGTCGCTAACTCCTTAGGTCGCAAACTTCCTGCCGCTTCATTCCTTAGGTCGCTAACTCCTATAGGTCGCTCCAAACCCTTAAGTCTTAAACTCCTTAGGTCGTCTACTACTTAGGTCGCTCGACCGACCTAAACTATCACACGACCTAACAATCACACGACCTAACTATCACACGACCTAACTATCACACGACCTAACTTCTTAGGTCGCTCCACTTCACTAAGTCGTCTACTCCTTAACTCGCCAACTTCCTTAGGTCGCTCCAAACTCTCATACGACCTAAGACTTAGACTCTGGACAACTTATCAACAACACTAACAGTCTAATAATAACTGTTTTACAATGTTTCGATCCGTAAAAATACGGTTCGTTACAATTAAATTAAAATTTAAAATTTTTAACTCGAATTTATGAAATTTGAGATAGTTTTAAGTTGAGATTTGAATAAAATTTGTTCAAATTGAATTTGATTTGAATTAATTGAAATTATGATTGAAGATGGGTAAGCATAGAATTCAAATGGAAAATTTGAATTGAATTAATTTGAAGTGAAATTGAAGTTGTATAAGTTTGAAATTCAAATTGGGTAAGATTGACTAGATTAAGTGAATTAAATTTAACTTAGGGGAAGTTAAATAAGAACAACTTGAATTGGAAATTGGTTGGAATGGAGTTTGGGAAATTTGACATTTTGACTCTGGACTATTTTCAAAATAAATTGTTTTAATGTAAACCTATTTTTCCAAGCTATTTACTATATATAACCTTTCTTTTTAAAACCAAACTATCTTATACTTAGTTTACAACTATTTTGAAACTAATTACTATTTTACAACTACTTACAAACTAATTACTATTTTATAACTATTTTGCAACTATCCAACTATTTTACAATTATTTAACTACTTTACAACTATTTTAAAATTTCTTAACTATTTTACTACTATTTGCAACTAATAACTATTTTACAACTTCTTATCTATTTTAAAATTTTTCAAGCTATTTTCTTAATACAAGTTGGTCAGAGTGCAAACTGTCTATAATTTAATACCAATTGAGATAAAAATTGAAGTGTTAACCCAAATGGAAATTGGGAGTAATTGTGGATGAGTGAATAGAAATCTAAATGAATGTGAGGTAAAAGAGAATTTATTTAGCTAATAATCAATGATGATAAATACGTAGGATGTACGTATATTATTCTATTCGCATAGTGATTTGATCAAGATTCGAGCATAGAATTTCGAGATAATATACCGATCCGAGTTGGGATTTTTCACTCGATTTTCGACGGCGAACCTGGATATGGATTGTTGATTGGTTCTAGATATTCTCTATCATAGTTATGACTATGCAGGGAGAATGATGGTTTCTGATCAAGAAACCAGATTTGAGTCCGCACTAGAAAGTCGGGTGGACAATACTAGTTCGGAAGTGAAATTGTGTGATCGAGTGAGCGATCAGATTGATATTGCGTACGGATGATATGTGGACATCGTACGGGTTTGAATAAAATTGATATTGAAAATTTATGGATAAGAACTGTAAATGATTTTTGAAATTGAAAGTATATTTTGTGAAATATATGATGAAGTAAAGTGGAAATTGGATATTTCTATGGTAAAAATTTGCTTTATGGAAGTAAGAAATTTGGTAAGTGACTTTATAGAGTAATCAAAATTGAATATTTGATCTGGAATAAACAAAGTTACGTATCTTCGTTATATATATAATAAAACTCCCCTTGTTGAATCTTTTGGCAGAAGAAAGGGTCTTTGAAAGTATTTGAAGTATAAAAAGGGAATTTATACAAGTTTGAAGTGATCCAAAGATTTTAAAAGTTATATATATCTATATCTATATATAAAAGGGATTTTATGAGAATGATTTTGGAAAAGGTTTTGGAACCTATGGATTTTGGAAAGGCTTTTGATTTTTGAGAAAAATCAGTTTTGGGAATTTGGAAACCCAAGTTTGGAACTATTGATTTTGTAAAGGAGATTTTGATATAAATCATAAAGGGTATGATTTGAAGATACTATAAGTGTATAGTATAAAGTGTTTTGAGAATGGCTTTAGGGAAAAAGGCGCTCCCTTGAAATGAACTTCTCAGGAGTGCCACAGGGTGGTACTGCCTTGAGCCCTAAGAGGGGGTTCTAAAGTTAATCCTGTGAGGAGTCCGGACAAAATTAGTTCCTGAGGATTATTTGGTACCGAAAGTCGAGGGCGCTGATGCCTACAGAGGCATTTGGGTTATGCTGTGACGACAGTGTAACTCGATGTCACTGCGATCTACTGCAGACCATAGCGAAAGTCGTGTGTGCCGCTGAGAGCCAACAGTCTATGTTTGATTTTATATCGGTAGATTGCGACACTATGGTAACATAGCGAAAGTCGTGTGTGCCGTTGAGAGCCAACAGTCTGCGCTTGATTTTACATTGGTAGACTGCGACCTATGTTAGAGTGGAGAAGTTTCATTTTGACAGCGAAAATCGTGTGTGCTGTTGAGAGCCAATAGTTACATGGACTTTTGCTGCGACGACAACGTAACCCTGGAATGTAACTGCGATCTGTTGTGGGTTCCATGGTGTAATCAGTTACATGGACTTTTGCTGCGATGGCAACGTAACCCGGGATTTAACTGCGACCATGGATGGGGGTGATGATTTCCAGAGCATTCTCACCAAAGATATTTCCTCTATTTCAAAAATGTTTTCTATATTTTCATAAAGTTTTCGAAATGTTTTTTTTTAAAATATTTTCACCAAGTGTTGAAAATGAGTCTGCTAAGTACTTATAGATTTTCAGTCTTACGCCTGATCAACGTATGACCGAATTTCTGTGAGAACAAAGTTGGACTTGTGGAAACATCAAGTTATAAAAAGTATTTTTATAAAAACTAATTTAGTAATATTATATAGATTTTCAAAGTGTTTTAAAAATGATCAAAAAGTGATTTATCTGATTTTAAGTATTGAATAAATTCTGGTTTCGTTTCTTTTCGAGGATGAAAAGATTCAAAGGGGGGAGGAATGTGATAACCCGGATTTTTGGGTATCAGGTAATTGGATAATTATCTGATTTTAACTATTGAAAACACTGATTTATAAGTTGAGAAAATTAAATATGTGTTATTTAAATATATATATATTTATTTATTTAAATGAGCTGATTTTAAATTGAGTTTGAATTTGAATTTGAAATTCAAATTGATAAATATCTTAAAAATAAATCGGAATTTTAAGACTCTATACTTTAAAGTTAATAAGAATTTATTTTCTAATATGTATATATTTGGAGGTTATGATTTGAGATTAATATGAGTTTTAATGGTAATATCAAGATTTTTAAGATAGTATTTAGGTAGAATTTATGAGTTGAACGGAATCAAGATTTTGCTTGATTTCTGGCGATCCGGGAAGGGTGGATTGTCAGGATAGTTGCTGGAGGAAGGTCATGAGTAGGGGGTCATAGGAAAAATGGTCGGTGAATTTCTTGATCACCGTTATGGCTTGGTTGGGTCGATGTAGGGTTTTGACAGCTGTTTTTGTCATGGTGGTTGTCGAGGTGATCTCGACGACGATGGTGCATCGCACTCGATCGCGAGGGGTGGGATCGTAGCGTGGTGACGTGATGCTGCTCTGGACGAAGTGCCGTGGGTTCCGATGGACGAGATCGTCGAGGCGAGTTGATTTGGTTGTTCGATTTGGGTTCCAGTAGAAATCGTGTGGCTCGATGTTGATTTCAGGCAGGTTCGATGATACTGGGTGGTCAGAACCTTCTGCGAGGTCGTAGGCGACTGGAGGATGGTCGAAACGATGATCGAAGGTGGTCGAAGGTGGTGTTTTTGAAGGCTTCGGGGAAGAGCGAGTTTTCTCGTGTCATTTGCGTGTGTGTCTCGAAGTAGAAGATGGTTCGCGAGTGTCACGAGGATGGCTCGGGGTAAGTTTGTAGTTGGCTCGAGTTGTTTTATATTAAGTTACCAGGTTTTTGAAATATGAGAAGAAAACATGTTTCGGGATTTTAAAGTTTTAAAAGAAGTATAAACGGTTTATTTGAAAGCATAATTGAGTTTAAAGATTTTCCAAATGAATTAAGTTTTCCAGTAGTTATTAAACAAGTTTTTAAAACTAGTTTTCAAAGATTAAATTTTAAAGTTAAATGTTTTAAAAATTGTTTAGGTTCATATAGTTGTGTATTAGGTTAATTATCTTATTCAATCTCTAATTGGTTTCAAAAATAAAATGATGAAATTGAGTAATTTGTTAAGGTGATAAATAAATGGATAATTACTGAATGTGATTAATTTAAGGATAATAAATTGAGTAATTAAAGGTTAATTACTTAATAATTAAAGATTAATTAATTAAAGTGATTAATTAAAGGATAACTAATCAAGGAGATAAATTAATTAATGTGATTAATTAATTAAGGTAATTAATTTAAGGTTAATTAATTAAGGAAAGTAATTAAGGGATGATTTATTACTTAAAGGTTAATTACTTAATGGAAGTAATTAAAGGGTTATTTTTTTAATGAAATTAATTAGGGGTTAATTAATTAATTAGTAATTAATTACTTAATAATTGAAGGTTAATTATTTAATAATTAAAGATAATTAATTAATTAAAGGTTAATTAATTAATGATTAAAGGTGAATTAATTTATGATTATAAGATAATTAATTTGAGAAGTTAATTAAGGATCAATGTAATTAATATGGATGAGTGAAGGATTTGTGTAATTAATTTAGAGTTAATTGCTTATTGTAATTAAAGGATAATTAGTCAAGGGTGATTAAATTAAGATGGAAAAACTAAAGGATGATTAATTAATTGATTTGTAATTAATTAATGTTAAGTAAAGATAATCTAAGTGATTAGATTAGAAATTAATTTAATTAGAGATAAATTAAACTAATCTTGGAAGTGATAAATCTTGCTTATGAATGATTGAATGATGTTAAATGTCTTGAATTGGTTGATATTTCTGTATGAAGAGATTTGTGATATGTTATGTTTGGGGTGGAATAGTGATAATGAAGTTATCTCTTGTTGATGAATTACTTTGTAAGAGCGATATCTTGCATCTAAAGTTTGAATTGTATTTCATTAGAATAACTTGGGTTAAGATGACATGGGACTCGAAGAGACCGGGGTCGGGTATCAGTAAATACTCGAAACCACTTCGATTTGAAATCTTCTATAATTCTTTATAGATTGATATGTGAAATCAATGGGCTGGATTGGGATAATATGGACCATTTAAACTAAGTTGGATACTTAGATATTGTTTTGTGAAAATAAGTGATGACTATATAGTTGTTTACGTGTAGTAAGTACGAGTTACCCCGGGTTTTAAATAAGTTCTATGGATTGGAATTTCTTGTTAAATGGGTTTACTCACGCTGGTTTCCAGCCTGACCCGGGTGTTACTTTGATGTAATGCTCGGGTCAGACCGAGTATTACGGATTTTCAGGTAAGGACGTTCTGGAGCTCAGGTGGCGAGCTGGATGGCAGGAACATATGAAGTATTCCACTGTGTATTTGAGAGTTGTTGTGATATTAGTCTGAGATAGGTTGATATAACTGTCCAGTGATGTGTATATGGTTGTAACTCTGATGTATTGAATGTAAAGTAACAATTACAGCTTTTCTTTGTATAAATGCTATTATTTGATATTATATTTGATCCGCTGCGAAATGTGAGATTCTGAGTTTTGTTTTCCATTCTTCTTCTACCTCTTTCTTCTTCTTTTCCTTAACAATCCGGGATTTTCGGCGTCGAAAATTCCGGGTCGTTACAATATATATTCATATCTTTTGTCAAATTGCAAAAGCTCCTCCGTACAAAGGAGACTCCGCCAAAATTTTTTGAAAATTTTGGGAGTTAGAAAAATTTTGAAAATTTGAAAAAATTTTGTTAACGGAAAATTTGTCAAATTGGATCAAATGAAGCAAAGTATTGAGAAGAAATTAGTAAATGAAACTAATTTAAACAATGAGATGAATCAATTGTGAATGAAAGATAATTGATAAAGTTCAATATTCGGAGTTTGAAGATAAAATGAATTCAAATAGAATTGAAATTGTAAATTGAATTCAAATGGAATTGAAAATGCAAAGTTGAATGGAAATGAATATATAACTTTGTTAGTAAAGTGAAAATAAATATAAGAAGTATGTAAATATTTGTATTGAACTTAAGAAATAAAAAAATGAAATTCTTAAGTAAATGGGTATTTGGAATCCGATAAGTAAATTTGGACATTGTTGTTTAGTAAAATATACAGCGGTTATAAAGGCAAAAGAAAATTTGGATTTTGATTTCGAAGTAAATTTGAATTTGTTCAACAAAAAGGTATGTATTTGAATTTCAGTATGAAATTTGATGGGATTTTGGTTTTGCCACTTGGCATTTTGTTTTATATTGGAATTTGAGAGTCCATAGGGACATTTTGTAGAAGTACCGAGCTAGCCGCGCAAAGGAGACGTTGGCGAAATTTTTCGAAAATTTCGAGAGTTAGAGAATTTTTGAGAAATTTTTGGATAATTTAATATTCGAATTTAAATTTGAATTGTGAAGTAAAATAAAGTTGTTTGAACTTATGAATAAGTTTGGAAAGTTAGAAGAAGATGAGTGTGTCTTAAATAAAGATTTTTTTGGAAAGTTGATAAAAACTATTTGGATTTGAGAAAATAGTTAACAGGGATTGGATCATTCTTCTTAACTAGTAATTTCGGGACGAAATTCTTTTAAGGGGGGAAGATTGTAACGACCCTGAATTTTTGACATTTGAAATGTGAATATTTAATTGAGTTAAATATTCGAATGATAGTTTAATTTGAAATTCAAATATCAGAATGAGTTTGGCAATTAAAATTTTTGAATTTAATTTACTGAAGTTGGGTAAAATATTGAAATTGAAATTTTGAGCTTGTTAAAAATAATATGAAGTCTTGGAAAATTCATATTAACAATACTGAAGATAATGGAACTTTCAAAATTGAATTTGAAACTGTTTTGTTCGGTTTTGAATTTTTATTGTTTAAATTGAATTTAAAAATAGCGTTCCGAGGCACAGTCTCAGAATTTAACGAAACCAGTCCCATTCGATCCGTAATATTGTATTATTATCGGATTTCAAATTTCGTAGTGGTCAGAGTGGTTGTGTGAGCGTACGATAGGTAAACGCGCCACAAATTATATCGAAATTTATATATATATATATATATTAGTTGATTGACATATATACTCACATCAGCACACAAAATATCATCTCGTGGTTACTGTAGCAAAACCATTCCTTCACGCCAACATCATTTCTCCTCTTTATTTCATTTCACAGCCGACACTCCTCTTCACTTTAAACTCGGAGAGAAAAAAAAATCATCATCAAAGCTTGATTTAAATAAAAAGAAAAGAAAACCCAGCCTTTTGTTTTATCTTCAAAATCGAATCAGCCGAGTTTCTCCTTTAAACGAAAATCGAGTTCATCAATGGCGACCGAGTTGTTAGGAATTCCCTTCCCTCACCTGTTCAAAACATTAGAACGAAAAGAAAATGGCGACTCAATCGTGAATAGATCGAACGAAAAATATCGAGATCGACTCGAAGCTGGGTGCGGTAGGCAGCGACATCGCGATTAGGGTTTCGAGCTCGTGCACGCGAGAGGCGAGGTGACCGGCGATCGCCAGAGCAGCTTAGGTCTTCGCGAGTGGAGGGGAGGCTAGTGGCGGCGGGTTGATGGATTCGCGTGCGAACCGAAGGGGTCTCGAGTCGCGTGGGCATACGCAGGCGGCATCGTCGATGCTGGTGGCTAGTGGTGCAAGCGTGTGGTCGCGTGGGTTCCTAATGGCAACAGCGAGCAGTAGTTTCGGCGTGATGGAGATGTTGGTGATCGCTTGGAGCTCGCATACGATCTCGCGTGAACAGAGCAGTAAGGTACTCTTTGTTTGGAAATTTAAAATGTTGGATACTGGGAATTATTTTCACCCATTCAAAATAAAAATAAAAATATAGATAAGATTTTGGGAAAAGTAGGAATTTTTAAAATGTTTAAACCTATATAGATTATTTTATATGCAGTATGAAAATGAAAATAAAATAAATATACATATTTTAAATTGCTAGTTTATTTTAAATAATGAGTTTGGTGAAGAAAAAATAGTTTAACTAACTTATTTAATTATCTTAATTACTAAAAGATACTTTAAAGGGGAAATTGGTTTAAACCAAATTTTTAGTTAATTAA
The DNA here is from genome assembly GCA_030737815.1 of Allium fistulosum. Lineage (NCBI taxonomy): Eukaryota > Viridiplantae > Streptophyta > Magnoliopsida > Asparagales > Amaryllidaceae > Allium > Allium fistulosum. The sequence continues at coordinate 97,494,783 of CM060905.1, forward strand.
ATCTACTAAATGATTAAATTAATTGTTCGATTTATTTAGAATATTAATAAATTGTATAAATTGTTATACAAGGTCTATAAATCGAGAAAACAAACTGGAATGGAAAATGGGATTGCAAAATAAAAGCAAAGGTGAGATCTTCTCACTCAAACAAAGAGTTTTGTTTAATTTTAAATAGTTATATTTAAAATTATTGATTGTGTTGATTGTGTGCTTGAATGATAGTAATATATATAGTAGTATATAACAATATATATATATATATATTGGAATATGTATATATTGGAGTTGTTGATTTCCCGCATTATATAGCGGATGAGACCCTATGCGCCGCATAATAGCAGATGATATTTTATAAATCCCATATATCGCGATATTCCACCTCGAAGTGGAATTGGTATTGTGCTAACATCTGTGGATGCAGGGAAACAGGTTGGAGGGATCCAACTGGATTCCTTAAATTATATGAATTTGTTTCATATGCTGTGTGATTATTTATTTATAATCTATGAATGATTATATATGTGATTGAATGTGTTGAAGGCTAAAATTTAGCCGAATGTATTTTTGGTATCGTTGGATACCAGAAATAAAAATTGGATTTTTGAAATTAAAGTTGGAAATTTTAAGTAAATTTCTTTTGAAAGAATTGGTTGAATTTAAAAGAAGAAATTTAAAAGTATAAAGTTGATTTTTGAAATCTTATCGAATTATTTCCAAAATATGGGAAAAGATATTAATAAATGGATTTTGAATAGTATTATTCGAAAGTTGAAGAATTTATTGAAAAATGGAATTTTAAATAGTTTGGAAAAGATAAAGGAGTTTATTTTAAAAGGTGATAAATTTGTTTGAAATCCAATTGATAATTGATTTAGTATTTGAAGATAAATCTTTGGGAAATCGATATGAAAATTTATTTGATGTTAAATGAAAAATTGATTTGTGTTGAAATAAATTGGAAATCGATTTGTAAAATGATTTGGGATTTGAAAAAACTTAGAAATCAATTTGTAATTGATTTGGGGTCGAAATAAATTTAGAAATCAATTTGAAAGTTGATTTGGTGTTTGAAAGTGAATATTTGGAAAACGATTTGAAAATCGTGTATAAGTGAATATTTGGAAATTTAGATTCAAAATGGAATTTATAAAGGAAAGGGAAATTTGTTTTAAAAATAAACACTGATTTATTTTTAAAGTGTGGAAATAAATTTACAGATTTGGGATGTAAATTTGAAATAAATCGATAAGGATTTATTTAATTGGTTTAAATGGACCATTTTGAGATGAAGTGTGAAATATGATTTGAAAATTGTTTTCAAAGTGATGAAGTGTGGAAAATATATATCTTGTGAAGATATTTTGAAATTTAATAATTTGGGAAAATTATTCAAATTGGTTGATTGTTGTGAATGTTGTTGATAGTTAAATAAGCGACTATCAATATTTGCCTTTGAAATGGCACTTGATTTGTTTTTAAAACAAACGCTCATTATTCGGTTAAGCCGGGAGAGGACTTTATGTCATATAACCCATTCTGAATAGTGATACATCGTGAATGGATAACATTTTAAGACCGGGTATTTTCGAAAATGAAAGGACAACCTATCGAATGTCTTTGCACCGAGTTGCTCCGGTATAGAGATTTAAATCACTCTTCTTATGATGGGAAGTACGGACGTGATTAGTTAATACCCGGATTGCAAGGGCTTCTTTGGAAGTGCCTTCGGTTCCGTTCGATCCCGGAACGGACTTGTATGGATGTGTGTCTGACGTTACACTTTGAGATGTAAAACTGGTTTCTATCAAATACATTATATGTTGGTGGCGGAGAATTTATTCTCTTAGCTTAACACCCTTCTCTGAGACGTACGAGCTCAAAGGTTATGTAGTTGATGGTTACTAGTGATACACTCCCAATTGGGTAATGTGGCATACGAAGTGATGTTGATCATTTGTTGATCAAAGCATGGCTTTGTGAAAAAGCGTAGCTTTGTGGACGAGACTTCATCGAGCCTCACAACCCGGTAATGGTCGAAACAGGAATGTTGCGGCAACGTTTTTAGGGGTCGCGCCCCTAGGGTATGTCATTTCCGTTTGGCTAAAAGGTGATATCATGGTATGGAGCCCAGATATTTTACCTATGTTGATGCTGCAAAATTTATTATACTTTGTGGTTGTTGCTTTGTGGTTGAGGATCCTCGGATAAAGGTTGGTAACGACCGGGGGATGGCATAGCTTGTGTGTTAGCTACCTAGTTACAGCTGTACAGCGTGAGGTAGCGTCGACCTTGTGTTTGCAGAGAGTAGGTTGACTCTCGGGGCGTCTTTCCAGAGGCGTTTCCATTTCGGTGTAAGGAAGTTCCTTTGCCTGACCATTTGTTGGAAATCCAAAGAAACAATACGAGCCTTGTACGGTTTTAGTTGTATAACCTGCTATGGAATGTGGCGGTAACCTGCTATTGAACATAGTAGCTATAGTAGGCATACAATAATGGTTGTATGTTGGCTAAGATTAATATTATACTTTCGAAATGGTTTCGACACTATGCACTAATGATAATATTAAAAAGAATTTGCGTATTAAGCATATTTGATTATCATAAAGAGAAATCTCCTCCAATTCTGCATTTGCATTGTGTGTGTGGCGGGAGGCCTTATGGTAGTTTCATTTTCCAAAAGCATTGCGAATATGTTTTATTTTCTTTGTGAAAATAACTGTTTTACGATCTCACACCAGTCACCATGACTACCTCGGAGTTTATTGTTCCCTTTCTAAACTCTGGGTGCCCATAATTTTCCATACGGGCAGCCTAGAGTTATGTTATCAGGATATTCTGGATATTCTGGAGCTTTGGAGATGAGCTGGATGGCGAGGCGTACTCCCGTACTTGTTTATTTATTCCGCTGTGTATTCTGTATGAGGACAAGTTTATATAACTGTCCATTGTTGTGACGCCCCACCTCTATACCCACGCTAGCCAAGAACACTACGGAGTAATGCTGTCAACTAGCATGGAGAATAAGGCTGTTGAGGAGCGACCATCCATGTAACTTCTTTGTGCGAGCACCGATATGTCAGATAGTATAGCATGTATTTCAATTAAGGAGGAAATCCGACATACCGATACAAACTCAAAGCTATCACACAGTGGCTATATATAATCTTCGGAAACAAACATAGAAATAAACATAACATAAATCAGTCACAGACATCCATATCACAAAGGCGGAAAAAGATATGAATATATAACACATGAAAGTGTACATCAGAGTAGTGGTCAGAAAGATCCACGATAATACAAAAGAGTAGAAACATGTGCTACACAAAAGAATACATCTATGAGTCGATATCTCAAATGTATACAACAAAAACTACTAATCTAAGTAGTTTGCCAAAAGTCAGAGTAATAGATCCCTAGAGAGAAGTCAAGCAGAAGCACCTGTAACATCTCGGTCTGACCAGAGTATTATTTCATAAGAAAATAATAAACGGATCAGTCTAGCTATAAATATCAGATGACATGATATAGAATAAGAGATATGGCATAAACATATAATAACCATAATGGCATACAACTATAAGTATGTAAATGATAATCAACAAGAGATCAATCAATATCACAAGAATCTTCTCAAAGATCCAAATCCATAAAAAGGTAATGACACACGAATTCACCAATGCACAAAATTTGATAAAACATATCAATGAAAATCACGAAAATTGGTGAAACACAAATTCCAGAAATCGACACACGAAATCCAAAAATCAAAAAAAGTGGGAGGCCTATCACACGAACGGGAGCATGAAAGCTCACCAACATATGTAACACACGAACGAGAAGCTATCTCATGGAAATCTAACCATTTAATTTTTGAACACACGAATGGCTCGAAGACCTTTGAACACACGAACGACCCGAAGACCATGGGGCGCTACCCCACATATGTGAGTAGAAACATCACACAAACGGGGTCTAGTCTCCCTCGTAGACAAAGAGACATCGCTCAATCGCTAGTCTAAATCACAAAAATGATCGTCATGATCATCAAGAAGTGTCAATTACACTAAGCTAGTAAATATATGAGTTTAGCTTCATGTCCCATAACCACTAGCTTAACTTAAATATTTACGAACAAACTGTAGATCTTCACTAGGAAATTATCACAAAAGGTTCAGTCGAACAAGTCCAAGAATTAACTGACGAAGTAAACGCAAGCGTTTCATACCACCTGTTTTGCTAAGCCGTTTAATTAGATTTCTCATCCGAGTGAAGTAAAGGCTTGTTTATACTAATATATTGGAAATCGGTTTGAGAAAACGAACTTTTGATATTTAAAATAGTGTTGAAATTGCTTTGATGAAAGAGTTTTGATATTTACTACTAGTATCGAAACCTTCATATATCTTTAAAGTGACAAGTCATAAAACGATTGTTGAAACAATCTATCACAAAAATTCACATTCGAAGACATGAACAAAATCCAAGGAAATAAGCTCAAAATGCATCATAGTGGAAGTTCTGTTGAATGTTTTTCAGATAAGATCGCCTACGGAGGGGGGTCCAGGGGGGTAAGGACCTAACACAATGGCCGAGCGACCTAACAAAATGGCCGAGCGACCTAACACAATGAAAGAGTTTTGATATTTACTACTAGTATTGAAACCTTTATATTTTTAAAGTGAAAAGTCACAAAACGATTGTTGAAACAAATCAAATCACAAAAATTCACATTCGAAGACATGAGAAAAATCCAAGGAATTCAATTCCAAATCCACCAAAGTAGAAATGCAGACTAAACTCCACGGCCTACGACCTAGGGAATCTGCGACCTAATGTGACCGACCTAAGGTGCAAGCGACCTAAGGAGCTACGGCCTAGGAGTAGCACGCGACCTAAAAGATGGCGCGACCTATGGAGCAAACAGGTCGAGCGACCTAAAGAGAACAACGCGACTTAATGGCACGACCTAGCGGGGTGAGCGACCTAACACGGTCGAGCTAAGCGAATGATGCAACTAAGTCTGGGCGAACGACCTAGTGGGTTACGACTTAAAGTAGGATCGGTCGAACGACCTAAGTATAGATTGCTGAGCGACCTAGGTCAGCGACCTAAGCATGTGACGCGACCTATAATATCCGAATGACCTAACTAGGCGAGCGACCTAAAGGGAAGACAGGTCGAGCGACCTAACTCATGACCGAGGTAAGGAAAGGCGCGACCTAACAAGGTGCGACCTAATGAGTAGGTAAGGCCGAGCGACCTAATGAAACGAGGCCCAACGACCTAAACGCAAACGACTTAAAAAAACAGGACGAGCGACCTAATCGTCTTAAGTAAGGCCGAGTGACCTAAGGGTTTGAACGACCTAACGTGGTCGTGCTATTTGTAGGCAGAACGACCTATGGCTGGAACAACCTATGGCCGAGCGACCTAAGGCATAAACGAGCTAGGGGCAAATGACCTAAGTCCAGAACGAGCTAAATGCAGGCAGAAACTTTTCCACGCGCGCGAGCTAGCAAGGCAGAACGACCTAGGGCCAGATTTTCGCCGAAAACACTAAAAATTTGGGTTTTTTCACCAATCCAATCCAAACCAAATGCAAATGTACATGCACAAGTGATAGGGAATCATTCCCAACAACCCAAGATAGTTATGGACAAGAATGTGAGATAAAAATCCCACCTTTTCACGAAATTGATGATGGAGAAGCTTAAAAGCAATGGAAGAATCAGCCACAAGCTTGAATCAATCTCTTCTCTTTGGATTTGGAGTAGATGTTGGATTAGCAATGAAGACTAAGGCTTTGGAGTTTTAATTTCCCATTCCCTCCACCATTTTTGAAGAAGCTTTAGAGTTAGGAATTTATGAAGAAGGAAGTGATGAAGAGGAAATGGGTTGGGACTGAGTTAGTAAGTGGTTCAGCCCAAACCAAAGCCCTAAGCAAAAAGTGACAAAATTCCACTAACTCCAAACATATCGAAGTTTATACTCAAAAAGATCGCAAACGTCATTTTGAACTCAATGGGGGTGGTCTCGAGTCCTAATTTGACCGTATACAAAAAGTAGCTTTTCGGACTAAGATCCGACTAACGATTAAAATATTTAAATAAGATATTTAAATATAAAATCGATAAATATGCGGGTTGTTACAATTGTTGTAACTCTGATGATATGATGTATTGTATAAACTGATATAGTTCTTTGTTTAAAAGACTAGTGATTATCTATTATATATTGTTCCGCTGCGAATGTGAGATTCTTATATTGTTTCTGTTTTTGTTTTTCTGTTCTTTCTTTTTCTTCTGGCTTCTTCTACATCTTCTTTTTAACCCTAATGGTTCGGTTTTCCGGCATTCGATTGCGCGACATTTGATACAGTGGACGTATTAATGTCGACTTTCGAGCGTCGAAAAGTCGTATCGTTACACCGTAGCTGCCATTCCATGCCACGAATCTAACCATCATCTCGATTCCGCAAACCATTGACCATATAACCTAAAAACATAAACCCTAGCATGGCCAAACCATTTCCTTACTGTCGTGATCCCCAACATAGCAAAACAACCCCGAAACAACCCTAGGATCGTAGATCTCAGCAAGACGAGGCCAAAGGATTTTGTTTTGGAATTTTTCATTGAATACTTTAGGAGAATTTTATTTTTAAAAATCCTTGAGCTATATTATTTTCTTTCTTTTCTCTTGTTATAGGCAACGGATTTTAAAAAGGAGAAGGGTATGCAAGCATAGTCATGGGTATGGGCAAGGTTATGGTCAATAAAGGAAATATATATATTAATATATTATTTTAATTTAAAATAACAAGCCTCCTTGCACTAATTTCATTGAACTCCTTTCGAGACGTGCCTCCTTGCATTCTATATGTTATAGCCCGATTCCGAACATGATGGAACTAGTCTCGAGACCTATTTTGATCATATACAGAAGATAGCTTTTCAAACCCAGTTATATTATATTAATTTCTGAAATTAGTTCAAAGAATTTTGGGCTCGCACGACCAAATGATACATCCAATTGCCACGAAAATCGTCGGCATATAATAACTCACTATTGCGGATCCAATGAAACTGGTTTCGTCGAAATTCAAGACAATGCCCCGGAAGGCTATTTTTACACGTTAATTTAAACGAATTATTATTAAAACAATTCAAATCACCTAATATTATAAATTTAAGTTTACTATCTTCATCCTAATTTAAATAGAATTTAAATCAACTTTTAAAAAAAAATCAGTATTTAATTATTTAATCAATTCCAAATATTAAATTCAAAAGTTTAATTATCAAATAAATCGTTATATTTCAAATCAAGTTACTTAACTTATAAAATTAACTTTTCAATATTTAAAATCAATTAAATATTCCAAATTTAAATGACTAAAATTCTGGGTCATGACATTCTCCCCCCTTAAAAGAATTTCGTTCCTTAATTATTAAGAAAGTAAAATGCCCAAACCCATTAACTTTTCAAAACCAATTAGTTGAAATAGATTGCCAAATTCTTTTAAGCCTTTAGCTTCATTTACCGATTCCAACTAATTTCCATCCGTTAAACCATTCCAGATTATAACTCAAAATAAAATTTTAGTTATCAAAAATTTCTTTGAAATTTCTCAAAATTTTTATAACACCTTAGATTTTCGGAAAATTTCACCGGCGTCTCTTTTGCGCGGCTCGATCGGAAAAATTTACAATATATATATATATATAATCACAAATATACATCTCATCTTCGAGGATGAGGCTTCCCGCAGGGAAAAACATAAAAATACGGTATGCAGTACAAGATGTGTTCCTTATTTTAGCATTAACAAGCATATACAACCAACAAAATGTGAAAGCGAGCTCTAATTGCGAAGCATACGCCATCCGCACCTACTAATCACTCAACAACCAATAAGAACATGTATATAGAAAGTAATATCACCCTATAATACAGAATATATAATAACTATATGCATATGTAGCAAATGTAGCAAGAGAAACCATCAAACAAATAATATTCATCCAATTTATTTATCATCATATCAATTTGCATTTCAAATATCAACATTATATTTATAAACTTTCATTTCTTCTTAACATTCAATTTATATCCCACTTAATTGATTTACATTCAATTTCATTTTTATTCAATTAGCAACATTTACTTTATTTACACTCGATTCATTTACTAACATTTCTTATTTACATCCAATTTATTGATATCCAATTCATTAATGCCCAATTATTTTTCATCCAATTAATTCACAATCAATTAATCTATATTAAATTAATTTACATTCATTGGTTCACATTCAATTATTCACATTGTGTGTAACAACATTTCATTCTATAACACAAGTTCGTACCCATTTCATTAATTCATTAAAAATCAAGTTCAATTTCATTTAACCTTTCTCAAGTTAAACTTCGTTTCATTTTATTTTTTTCATTAACTCAATTTATTTAACTTTACTTAAGTTAAATCTCAATTCCAAATTTTCTTTTCTTATCTATTCCATTTCCAAAATTATAAGTTCAAAAACTTATTTTCATATATTTATCAAATCATACTTTGGATTTTAAAATCGAAACCTGTTTTACCAAACACAACTTCAATGGTAGCAATTCATCACTTAGAAACTCAAAAATGAATACTGATGATGCAGAAGTCATCACCAGAATTATTTTCCAACAACCGAAGTGAATTCAGTGCTTTCTATTTCTTTTAAATTCCCCTTTAAAATATTTCTGACCTAAATATATTCAAAATAATACTATTATTGTTATTCCAAAACCCTTTGAAAAACAATTTTTCCCAAGTCAATGGGTTTTAAATTCTCAAATTTGGTGTTTTAAGCCCATTTTTATTTACAAATCATATTTATAAATATACTTAGGCAATTTCATTTCCTTTCCATTTATAAATCACATTTACAAATCATATTTATATAATCTCACTTCTTATGTAATATCATTTCACATATATTGATTATTTTAATCATAATCAATACTCTAGAATTCATACTTATAAATTCACATTCTTATATAGCTCATTTTGCAAATGTTTATCATTTTTTAGATTATAATCACACTTTTATTAGAACAACAAACAACAAATGATAATAATTAAATATTATCATTCACTAACAACCAAACACACCATATATAACTATAATTATTTCTAAAAAATTATCTTTTATATATAAAACATAATTTTGGTACAGTTATTTCATTTACCCATTTCTCAAAACAATATTGTGTCAGTTTGTCTTATTTTAAGTGTTTAGAAACCCCTATCGATATCGTAGCATCCCACGTACCGACCAAAATTCATAAGCCACTTAATAGATAATGTTAACCCTTAATTTTCTACGACTCAAGAAGTGTACGACTCAAGAAGTGTATGACTCAAGAAGTGTACGACTCAAGAGCTGTACGACCTAACAACTCGGAATACTTCATGACCTACGACTCATGGTCCAGACGACTTAACGAGTTAACGTGTGAACGACTTAACGGGTTAAGGTATCAACGACTCAACGAGTTAAGGTCTAAACGACTTAAGAGATTCCACGGCTTAAGGGAAGCTCCGACCTAACTACTGTAAGGAGTTACCAACCTAGACGACTTACGACTTAAAGGACTTACAGAACCAGACGACTTACGACTTAAAGGACTTACAGAACCAGACGACTTACGACTTAAAGGACTTACGACTTAAGGAACTCAGGACTTAGCTTAAGTCGTCCACGACCTAAAAGCTATCGGGTTAAAATCCAGCGCCTATGCCATTTTTATCTGATAAGTCGGCCACGACTTATGATTTATTATAAGTCGACCACGACCTAAGACTTGACTCCTACCAAGCCATAAACTGAACTCAGTAAGTCGCCCACAAGTTACTTTAAGTCAACCACGAGCCACGACTCATCTTAAGTCGACCACGACTCATCTTAAGTCGACCACGACTCATCTTAAATCGGCCACGACTCATGACTTGGCATAAACTTCTGTCCAGATTTCTCTATAAATAGACCACCACTTTCAACATGAAAGGGACTTTTTGGCCGATCATTTCTCAAAGCGTCGATACTCTGCTGAACTCTCCACTCATTCAACAACTGAAGATCTTCAAACATTCGAGACACTACAACAAGCTTCGAGAGGAATTCTCTACATCCAACACGGATTCATCGAGTTTCATCATCGAAGTTTGAGCTAGTAGTCGATATTGTCTTTGTGATCAAACTGTATTGTTTTCATAAGTGAATTGTATCGATTTGTAACCAGATTCGGTAATAAAGAGATTCAAAGTGGACGTAGGCTCGATCTCAAGCCGAACCACTATAAACTGCTGTCTTTTACTGCTTTTCTGCTATTTTACTGCTTAATTTCTGTTCCCGTCACACGAGTGGTGCTTTCACAACTATATTACACACACCGGGTGTTAGCGTTCACTTTTTAGCGTTAACATTTTGGTGCTTTCACTGAGAACCCAACTCAGGCGATCATCCATCATTGCTTCATGGAAGTTTGTTGAAAGAATTTCCTTCAAAACCAGAAGCCTACCAGACATAATGGCTCATGGAAGAAAACGTAAGTCTGTCAGATCTGATGATGACCGTGACAATACTGCCACTTCTCTTTCTCCAAGTCAAGTAGCTCCGAGCGTCGGGGTGACGCGAGAGGAGTTGGATGCTGCTGTGTCCGGACTGTACCAGCAGATTGAAACTCAGAATAATCTGATGATGGAAAAGTTGAATGCTCTGCTCGGGGCTAATCAAAGACCAGTAAGTAATGAAGAAAACTTTGCTAATGCTGCTCCCAATTCCGAAGGGAGAAATATTCCTCAAAGGGGATCAGGTGCTGCTGAAGGGGCACCCCTCCAGGCTGAAGGATCCAGGCCGTCACCAGTTCTCCGTGAGCATTTACTTGGGCAAACCTCCGAGAAAATGGCCAAAGTCTATTCCGCGAAGTCTCTAAATAATGAGGAATATCTCTCTAGCATGGTTCGGCAAATAATGAAGGAAAGCATGCAGAGAAACGAAGATGAGAATGATTGGGGATTCGCTTCGAGTAAGACTCCATTTACTGAAAGAATCCAAAAAGCAGAATTTCCCAGAAAATTCGTTCCTCCTACCATTCCTTCTTATCGAGGAACAAGTGATCCAAATCAGTTCCTATACAAATATGATTGGCACATGACTGGCGCTAGAGCAACCGATGAGATTAAGTGCCGATATTTCCCGGTGTATTTGGAGGGAGTGGCATTACTTTGGTTTACCAAGCTTCCTGTGCGATCTGTTGACCAATTTTCCGATCTGACCCGAAAGTTCAAGGAACAATTCAAATTGTACATTTCAAGAGCAAAGGATATAATGTCTCTCTCAAGTCTTGAACAGAATCCTGGAGAGCCCATCAAATCCTTCCTGAATCGCTTTAATTTAGCCCTAGCAGAAGTTGATAACGCGGAACCGCGAATGATCTTGACCTACTTAATGCGGGCTATTGACAAGTCAAGCAAGTTTGGAAAGTGGTTAAAAATGAAGGAACCGAATTCGCTCAAAAAATTCTACAAAAAGGCTGATGAGTTCATGCGCCTAGAGAATCTCTCCGCGTCAGCTAAAGTTGAGACAACAGTGGCAGAAAATAATACTACAGTTCAGAACAAGAAAGAACCCGTAAATCAGAAAAGGGAAAGTAATGGTGGAAAGAAGCAGAAAGATCTCAAAAAGCCCCGCTTCCTCAAACCTTCGGATTTTACCCCTCTAACTGATACACCGGAGAATATTTTCATCGCCACTAAGGATGCTGTTGAATTTCCGAAACCACCGGCAGTTAAAGTTGGGAAAAGTGCTGCTCAAAGCGGAAGATTTTGCAAATTCCATAACCAACCAGGCCATGATACCAATGAGTGCCGCCACTTGAAAAGCCTGATTGAAGAATTGCTAAGAGAGAATAAGTTGCAGCAGTACGTTAAGAGGAATAGAAAAGACCCGTCTTCATCTAACCAGGGGCTACTACCCCCAGCTCATTCATTTGGTTTAGGAGAGAGGTCTGCTGAAAAGGAAAGACCTGTTATCAATGTGATCACAGGAGGACCTCATCCGGCTGGCAGGAGTTGGGGTGAGATGGAAAGGTATGCTAGAGCCTTGAAATATGCCCCAGCTGAAGAAAGTGTCTTAATCTTGGAAGATGCTGCCCCTCTGAAGCAGCAGAAGACTTTTCATGATGATATTATGTTCAGAACCACGGATTCTATTGATGTTGAAGCTCCTACTGAGGACCCTTTAGTCGTCTCTGTCGGTATTGGGCCGGCTATTGTCAGAAGAGTGTTAGTCGATAGTGGCGCTTCATGCAACATACTCTTTAAGAAGACGTTTGACCAAATGAAAATTCCAATGACAGATGTAAAAGCTTCTTCACACAAGATTGCCGGATTTACAGGAGAACTGAAACAACCAATTAGAACGGTGGACTTGTTTGTTGAAATGGGCGAAGGACATAAGAAGTTGGTTCGGAAGCAAACTTTTGTAATTGTTGATGGATTCTCCGCCTATAATGCTTTCTTGGGTCGGCCTACTCTTGCTGCTTTCAGGGCCGTCCTCGCTCCATGGTGCTTAACAATGAAATTTCCTACTGATAATGGGATTGCTGTCATTAAGGGAGATCAGAACGCAGGGCGAGAATGTTATCTTGTAGAACTCCGAGAGGCCAGGAAAAGAGAAATGGGGAAAGATGCGGCAGCTCCGCTCCACATCAAGGAACCAACCCTGTAGCAACTACGGAGTGGCCCCTGTACTGGCGAACACAGCAATGCAAGGAAAGAAATGGATCCCAGGAAAGCCAGTACAGGGGAGAATAGAGTGGTACCCGTAGAGGTAACGGTACCAATATCTGTTGACTCGAAAGACCCGAACAAAGTACTCAATGTGGGTTCACAGCTGAGCAAAGCAGTTCAAAACACGCTGATATCATTCTTAAAAGCTAATCTGGATGTGTTCGCCTGGTGTCATGCAGATATGTGTGGGATCTCCCCGGAAATTGCTGTACATACTCTGAACATTGATCCAAAATTCGCGCCAGTGAAACAGAAAAGAAGAACTCAAGGTCCAGAAAGGTCGACAGCACTAAAGGAAGAAGTCGATCGGCTCATGGAAAACGGCTTCATCAGAAACTCCACTTATCCAAATTGGGTTTCAAATCCAATACTGGTTAAGAAGGCAAATGGAAAGTGGAGAGTATGCATCGATTTTTCAGATCTAAACAAAGCTTGCCCCAAAGATTGCTTCCCACTACCCAGAATCGATCAATTGGTGGATGGAACAGTTGGGCATGAGTTGTTATCATTTATGGATGCTTACTCCGGATACAATCAGATTATGATGCATGAGCCGGATCAGGAAGACACAAGCTTTATCACAGATGTGGGTCTCCACTGCTACAAAGTTATGCCTTTCGGATTGAAGAATGCTGGGGAAACCTACCAAAGGCTCGTCAATGCGATGTTCAAACCTCAGATTGGTAGAACCAAGGAAGTTTATGTCGACGATATGTTGGTAAAGTCAAAGAAAGCTGTAGACCACATGGGTCACTTGGAGGAAATGTTTGAAATTCTTCGGAAGTACGGGATGAAACTCAATCCATTGAAATGTTCGTTCGGAGTAGAATCTGGGAAATTCTTGGGTTTCATTGTGAGCGCCAGGGGCATCGAAGCCAATCCAACTCAAATCACAGCTCTAAGGGAGGTCAAAGCCCCTAAAACAAAGAAAGAAATGCAAAGTCTCAATGGAAAAGTCACTGCTCTGAGTCGCTTCATTTCCAAGGCCACACACAAATGCATTCCCTTCTTTGACGCTCTAAAGAAAGGAAAGAAAATTTTTGAATGGACTCCCGAATGCCAGAATGCTTTCGATGAACTAATTCATCATATGGAAACGCCTCCAGTTCTTTCCAAGCCTAGTGATGGTGAAGACCTTTTCATCTATTTAGCAATTTCATCTCATGCTCTTAGTGCAGCACTTGTACGAGAAGATATGAAGATACAGCATCCAGTCTATTACATCAGTAAACGGTTCACTGGGGCAGAGATGAATTATTCGAAGATAGAAAAGCTCGCTTATTGTTTGCTGATTGCTTCCAGGAAATTGAGACCATACTTTCAAGCTCATCCTATCAAGGTTCTTACTGATCAACCTCTAAAGCAAGTCCTGTTTCGCCCTGAAACTTCAGGTCGTCTTTTGAAATGGAACATTGAACTCAGCCAGTATGACATCACTTACCATCTCTGGAGAGCAATCAACGGACAAGATTTAGCAGATTTCATCGCAGAATCTACTGACAAAGGAGATAGCGAGAATGAAATAACTGATGGCATTCCAATCCAGTGGAAGTTGTATGTTGACGGATCGAGAAATGATTACTGTTCTGGGGCAGGGGTTGTGCTCGAAACCCCCGAAGGACGATCGTTGTGTTATGCATTGAGACTGGAATTTCCTTCAACAAACAATGAAGTAGAGTATGAAGCCCTTATCGTCGGTTTGAAAATTGCCAAGGAGCTAAACATCAAAGTGTTATAGATCTTCAGCGATTCTCAACTTATTGTTTGCCAGGTAAAGAAAGAGTTTCAGGTTAAAGGTGGAAATCTGCCCGCATACTTGTCAAAGGCATGTGAACTTCTCGAAGATTTCAATCATTACACGATAAGTCATATTCCTCGGGTAGAAAACATGAAAGCAGATTCTCTAGCAAAGTACTCAAGTTCCGGAGAAGCCCAATTACTGGGATTAGTTCCTGTAGAAATACTGTCAGCTCCAAGCATTGATGAAATGGATGTTGATTGGATTGTGGCTGCATCTCAAGAGCATGAATCATGGATGACTCCAATCAAAGAATACCTACTCAATAATTCACTACCAGAAAGTTCTAAGGAACGTCGAAAGCTGTTAAGGAAAGCGTCAAGATATATAATTCAAGACGGCCGATTATACAGACGGGGATTTTCAATGCCACTGCTCCGATGTGTAACTAAGGAAGAAGCCAAGACAAATCTAGCTGAGATACACGGAGGAGAATGTGGAGATCATTCAACCGGTCAAACTCTAGCCAAGAAAGTTCTCCGATATGGGTATTTCTGGCCGGATATTAATCGAGACGCGGCCATTTACTCCAGAAAATGCGACAAGTGGCAAATATTTGCAAAGATCCCAAAAGCGCCTTCCACCGCACTCACACAAATGGTCAGCCCATGGCCGTTCGCCATTTGGGGAATAGACTTGATTGGACCTTTACCGATCGCTAAATCTGGAATCAAATATGCTATTGTTGCTGTGGATTATTTCACAAAATGGGCTGAAGCTGAACCCTTAGCCACTATTACCTCTAAAAAGATGATAAATTTCGTAACTAAAAATATCATTTGCAGGTATGGTGTGCCGTAGAAAATAATCACAGACAACGGCACTCAGTTTGAAAGTGAAGAATTCCAAGACTTTTGCAAACGATTCAGAATTCGAAAAAGCTTCTCAGCAGTGGCTCATCCGCAGGCAAACGGGCAAGTGGAAGCAGTAAACAAAATCATCAAGTCAACCATCAAAAAGCAACTCGAAAAAGCAAAAGGTGGTTGGGTTGATAAGCTTCCATTAGCACTATGGGCATACAGAACTACTCACAAAACTGCGACGGGGCACACTCCATTTTCACTGGCATACAGATCAGAAGCAATGATTCCAGTGGAAGTAGAAGTTCCTTCACACAGGAGAATTCATTTCAATGAGACTGAAAACGAAAAGCTGCAACTTGAAGCACTTGATTTTCTTCATGAAAAAAGAGAAGAAGCTAGGCTCAGAGTTTCAGCTTATCAACAAAGGATAGCCAGGCACTTCAACTCTAAAGTTCGCCAACACAGCTTTAAGATCGGAGATTTAGTCTTGAAAAGGATCATGACAGCAACTGGGGTGTTTGGGCCAAACTGGGAAGGGCCATATGTTATAGGCAGTAAACTTCTTGATGGCACTTTCAAACTCATAACTGTTGAAGGAGATCCAATTCCAAGAGCCTGGAACAGCAACCATTTACTTCCTTATTTTACTTGAAAAAAAAGCTTTGCTCAAAATTGTAAAATAGTGATGAATGTATCAGTTGTATTGAAAGGCATTGTAAATCAGTGTAGATGAATGAAAGCTATAAAGTGGATGTAGGCCCGGTTTTTGGCCGAACCACTATAAATCTTGTGTTCTTTACTATTTCATAATGCCTGTTTCATTTCGATATGTAAATACTTTAAATGTATTGCTAAAATGTCGATTCAAAATTTTAGGACATTAAGACAAGGCTTGCTCGTCACAAAGCCGAGCGACCTCTATAAATCACCTACTAAGCAAATTCCAAGCGACAAAAAATTCCAGATTTAAATCCTATACAAGAAGAACCTCACATAAAAAGTTGGCAACTCCACTGTGGCAAGCCTTCGTTAACTGGTTGAGATTGTCGATATGAACAGACATCCGACTAGGTAACTTGCGTTTGTCCCATGAAGTTATTCAATAGTGAAGTCCACTTCTTCGGATAAGCCAATTTACTCGCAAAAAGGAAAGAAGATGCGCTTGGAAATGATAATAAAAGATCGCTAATGAGCAGATGATGAGAGAACATGGCCAAGCAAACACAGAAGCAGCCAAAAGGAGGTATGCCTCTCAACAAAAGGGCTGGTAGAACCACCAATGGGACACCTTCCTAAGCAGAAGGAACAGGGCCCTTGCTAACTGATCGTGATGCATCCGATCAGGCAGCTTGCGTCCGTCCCGTGGATCTACTCACCCCTGAGAAGCAACTTTCCTGGCACACCAACCAACCGATGCTCCTTCCCAAAGGTCAACAAAGCCCTCTAACGAGGCATGCCAATAAATGAAAGTGCTTCTCTCAATCAAAAAAGAATGGTGCAACCACCGGAGGGGCACCTTCCCAGGCCGAAGGAACAGGGCCCTTGTTAATTGATTGCGATCGTTTGTGCAAACGAACATCCAGTCAAACAACTTGCGTCCGCCCCGTGGATCCATCCAACCATGAGAAAGTAACTTCCAAGCAATCAAAAAGCCCTCTTCAGAGGCACAAGCCCTCTTCGGAGGCACAAACCCTCTTCGGAGGCACTCGCCCTCTACGGAGGCGAAAGCCCTCTCCCGAGGCACCACAAGCCCTCTTCGGAGGCACACGCCCTCTTCGAAGGCGAAAGCCCTCTCCCGAGGCACACAAGCCCTTTTCGGAGGCACAAGCCCTCTTCGGAGGCACAAGCCCTCTTCGGAGGCACAACTCTTTAAGAGGAGCCTTCTCCGGAGGCATGTCCCAAAAAAGAATACTCAAACAAAAAAGCCTTCTCCGGAAGCACATTTCAACTCTCAAAGGAAGGTTAACTTATTTATCTCAAAAAGTTCTTCCTAAAAAGTTGAAACGCTACAAAAAAGACCTCTTCGGAGACATACTCCACCGTGCTGGAAGTACCAAAAATAAACCCTTTTACTGGGGCACAAAATCAAAATCTCCTTCAGAAGCTCATTTCACTGTGAAGGAAAATCCACTTTTCAACAAATGAAAATGATTATTTCTAAAAGTGAAGTGTTCTTCAAGAAAGGAAGAGAAAGTAAAAATTTCTCCAAAAAAAAACGAGATATACTCTATTAAAAGCAGAATGATTCTTCCTTTAAAAGTGGAATAGTTACTCTCTGAAATAAGAGTATCAGTATTGTAAAAGCTAGAAATGTTGCAATGCACTTGTGGTATGGGGGCAACACTACACAATTCGGTTACATTAATAAAAGTAACACGCAAGCAACATACCACAAATTCATTGCAATACCACAAAAAATAGATGTGGAATAAATGTATTCTCAAACACAGACAAAAAGTTTGTACGAGTAAAAAGAATCATTTATTCTACACTAAAAATAAGAAACAGATGCATTCTCACACACACAAGAATTTGTACAAGTAAAATAACTACTTTATTCAGTACTATGAAAATTCTTTACATGTGCAGATATCTCAAAAAAGCAAAAGCAGGGACCGGTGCCTGCACAATCTCCGGTCAATACATGCAAAAGGAAAAATAAGAAAAATAAGAGCCTAGCTTGTCACTCCTTCTTCTTGCTGCCCTTAGTACCATGGCCTGGTTTGATAATTAGTTTTGAAATTCGGCGTGGACGGGTCGGAGAGGGAGGAGGAGGAAGGGTAGCCGGATCTTCCTCTGCTTTATCTTCTCCAGCAGAAATACTTTTCTTCTTCTCCTTCTTAATGACACGCTTCCCCTTCCGCTTTGAAGAAGATTCGCTCCCCGGAGTAGCAAGCAGTGTAGAGAGCTTGGTGTCATCATCAAGAGACTGCTCTGGGGTCTTCTCAGTGTCATCAAGATCCTCCGCCTTCTGCTCTTGTGAAGCGGCCGGATCATCCAGACCTTGAAGAGCTTCAATTTTCTCTGCCTGTGATCCCGGCTGAGAAGAAAAAGGAGGAGTAACTTGGGAAGGTAGAGGAACGGCAACTAGAGGAGTGGAAGTTTGTGCGGTATTCGGTTCTTCCGCTATAGAGAAAAGAAGTTAAAATCAGTATTCTCCGGAAAAAGTAAAGATGTTGGTTCAGTGACACTTAAGTAACAATTGAGAAATTCATCAAACTCGGTTGAAGCAAATAAGTAGTCTGCTAGACTTGGATCAACATCGAAGTTACCTAGAGAAGTTGGTTTAATCACATTGATTTCAAATTGTTCTGTTTCAACGTCGTCTTGAGTCTCCTCTTCATCTTGAGCAATGGAAGGCTCAGGAGCTGTGATTTTAGCTTCGGCATTTGCAGGAAGTGAAGATGGGAACTAGAGCCAATGTTTTTGGGATCGACCGAGGCCGGAGGACAAGCAGAGTCAGTTACAGTTTCTTTTTCTAAACATTCTCCTCCCGCTGCATCGGCTCGCTCCCTAGCAAGCTGCTCTTTTCCCCTAGCAAAGGCGGCGCGCGCCTCATCATCCAGATAAGTCGCTTGAACATCTGCCTCAGCATATCCAGCGCCTCCGAACATGTCCATTATTGCTTCCCACACTTCGGCTAAGGTAGTCTCATATTTTGGTCCCAAGAATGAGAGACTACCACGCCCTAAAACGCTGTGGATGTAGAAGTCAAATAGAGTAGAATCAATAATGGCTTTGGTTGCTTTATGTGATTCTTCAGCTGCAACTTGTCCAGCAACTGCCTCGTCGCGCTCTTTCTAAAATTTAAGAAGTCGAGCCTTTAACATCTCAATCTCCGCATTTTGGGAAATAGTTGTACCCCGCAGCTCAGCATTTTCTTTGCGGTATTTCTCATTAATGTGCTACTCAGCTGCAAGCTTCATCTCGACATCCCTTTGCGCAGCATGTGCATCCCGCACTTGCTTCTGAAAGACTTCTTCTTTTTGAGTATGCGATGCAGAAGAAGAGGCGAGATCTTCTTTAAGTTGCTTGACTTCAGATTCAAGCCTCGCGTTGTCATCCGCGATGCTTGTCATCTCCGCGTCGTGCTGCTTGCACCATTTATCCCATTCAGCCTTATCGTTCTCCAGAGTCAGCATGTTTTCGAGATTCATATGGTTGACTCTTTGGAGTTCATCAACAAGCTTTTTCCATTGCGATATCCTCTCAATGTCAAGCCTAACTGCGTCATTATTTCTGAGCATGGCTTGTTTATCAATCGGAACTAGATCTAAGTCAAAACGCACTCCTCTTAAGCACCAATTCGGAAATCGGCTTTGAAGTGTTGGAGGGCCGTCTTTAACTTGGTACTGGGGCCTGTTGATGATCGCTTGGATCTCGGATTTCTTTAAAGGAGGAGAGCTGGCCGGGATATTAGAAGAGATAGGAGCGTCAGTTCTTCCAGAAATTGCAGACGCATCCGTTTCATCAAGTCTAACCCGTTTACTTGGGTCTCCGGCAGCATGGCTTTTCCCTTTATCATCATGATATTTCCTTTTATGAAAGTCATCGTCCCTTCTTCTCTGTTGCTCCTCATAAGCTCTCCTTTCTTGAGCTTTTCTAATTGCTCGCTCTTCGTCAGATTCTTTGCGAGTGGGGAGATAGCGTCCGTAATCATAAGAATCGCGCCCTCCGTAGCGCCAAAAGTTGTCGAAATATGAGCCACTTCGCCCCATTGTAGAACCTGAAATTGAAGAAAAAAGACAAGTCTTAAAATCTTCGGAGAAAAGGAATTTAGGTACGTATAAGTGCCGAAAAATCCTAAGTGTGTGTGATGTGCGAACTACGCACGTCAGACTACAAACCACTCTGTGGTGTAGGAATGGCTATGGCTTGTGTTGAAGGTGTTGTAATTTGTTTCAAAGAAGAACTCGCTTCAACAACAGGAGAAGTGGTTTTTTGAACGTCGTCTTTAAAGAGCTCTCGAGAAGTTATCATTATATCACTCAAGTCATCAAAGGTGTCATCACCATGATATCCAGCAGAACTCTCCTTTTCAACTTCCACATCGGCTGATTTTTCAGAAATTCGAGGATTTTCTTCCTCTTCAATAATTGGAGCAAGTGCCGGTTTGCCGGACGGTCCCGCGGCATCGGTAAGTGTGGGGCATTTCACCAGTAGAGTTTCAGTAGCAGACTCCTTCAGTATGGATTCCTCAACAGAAAGTGGGACATCTGGTGCCTCTGTAGTAGAACTTGGAACTTCGCGAAGCTGAGTGGAGCGAGAGGGATGAAGAAGTCCAAACTGGTGAAGAAATTCATCTTTCAACAAAAATTTTGTGTTCCGCTCTTCAACTGGTACAGCCATGAGCCTCTCTAGAGTTTGCTTGTGACTGGTATCCCTAGAAGGAGAGGGGAGCGCTGAAATGAGAAAGCAAAGTTAACGCTTGGTGATTTGGACTTCCCAGAACTCAGAGAATAGAAGAAGAAAAGATAGATAATCTTACTTCCTTCCCTCCACACAGCATAAAATCCCGGGGGACAGCGAACGTAAAAGAATTGAGTCAAGAACCCATGAGCACTATCGGGAAGGCCAACATACAATTTACGGTTTCTGGCACTTCTCACGACAGTAATAGAAGGATGATCTTTGGTTTTGGTAAAAGAGCACAAATAGCAAATCTCGTCAAAATTCAGAAGTCGCTCGAGAGTTCTCCCAAATAGCACACACAACCTCATTAGAATGGCGTAGCCATTGGGATGTAGCTGAAATGGGGAGATGGCCAGTTGACGAAGAAGATGTTGAAGAAAGTTGTTGAAAGGAGGAATGGCCCCGCTCAGGCACATTTGTCGATTAACCGCTACAAAGCCAGGAGGTGCTACATCAGCAGTGCTATTTTTCTCAGGAAGAATGGCATCGGCTTCAGCAATGCCAAAATGGGTGCACAATTGCCGAAAAACTCTGTACGATAGAGTGGTAGAGGCTCTTTCTGGAGGATTGACCAAAGGAGCTGGAATAAGAATGGATTCTCCAGTCTGGACTGTTATATCTCCTTGCTGAGAAGTCATTCTACACAAGCAACTGGGTATTCAAATATGAAGGTGCACGTTTCCTAAATAGTGTGAAGTGTTGTGCAAAACTAGTGAAGATAACAAGTAAATACAACTGGAATTAAGCTGGTCGGTAATTGATCGATTATCAAATTTCAGGTCTTGTTAATTTGGAGTTTAAGTACAGTATTAATGCAAACTGGTCATTTTCAGTTGACTATTCCAATGTTGCTTTAATGCTCTGCTTGAACTTGTTGATTTAAAGCACTTCTTTTACATAATCTATTTATGTCGATTATCTGTTATTAACTAATCTGTCACTTGATGTGGGCAGTCGGTGACAGTATATTCGTCCCAATTCTCTGTAAATGTTGTATTAAACAGGTTGTTAGTTTGCAAGTTAGAGTGATCTGTGAAAAAAAATGCAGCGATTCAAAGTTCAGCAGTTCGAAGTCCATGCGAAGCACAAGTCTTAAGTCGCCAACGACTCATGTGTTAACTCGTCCATGACTTAAGGATTGCAAGGCAAGTCAGGGCAGGTCGTTTCGATTTTAGGTCGTTGATGCTTTAAGTCAGCAATACTTCAAGTTGTAAGTCATGTAAAAGAAGAAAAAAAAGGCTTCAGTTCAAAGTGGTGTAAAATACCCAAGTCCTAAGTCGTCCACGACTCAAGGCTTATGTCATAAGAAGCTTATGTCGTAGGTTGTACAAGGCTGCTAAACCGTGACCAAGCTAACATCTCACTGACTTTTCTCCTAAACTCCTAACCCGTTAACCCGTTAATCCCTGTGAGCAACAACTTTCATTTTTCACATAGATTAAATCATCTAGAAAACCGATCTTAAATCGCCAAAGCCTCGCCAATCTAATCAGTTAAGCCTGAAACACAGTAATCCCTCATCTCCATCGCCCCAATCATCTAAAGCTAAAATCGAGCAAAATCAGGTTCACGGACTGCCAATACAGTAGAATTCGCAACAAAACATTGCACGAGGGGATGGATTAAGTACAAGGAGGGGAATTCACGAATTAATGATGATTAAGGATCGAGAAGGAAGCAGGAGCACTTACGCAACGTAGAATCGAGGGTCGGATTGGTTGATTGTTAAAAAGGGAAAAAATTGCCTTGAGAAAGCTCGGAGGAATATTAATGGCAGATACGACTCAGGAGATAGGCAATGAATAGAAGGAACGACTCAAGCTTTTTATACCTCGGGACAGTGGAACACGAAAAGGCACACACGAGTTAAGATAAGTCGAAGCACACAACCTACGACTTAGGCGCGCACTTCGAGGGGCAAATGTTAACCCTTAATTTTCTACGACTCAAGAAGTGTACGACTCAAGAAGTGTACGACTCAAGAAGTGTACGACTCAAGAGCTGTACGACCTAACAACTCGGAATACTTCATGACCTACGACTCATGGTCCAGACGACTTAACGAGTTAATGTGTGAACGACTTAACGGGTTAAGGTATCAACGACTCAATGAGTTAAGGTCTAAACGACTTAAGAGATTCCACGGCTTAAGGGAAGCTCCGACCTAACTACTGTAAGGAGTTACCAACCTAGACGACTTACGACTTAAAGGACTTACAGAACCAGACGACTTACGACTTAAAGGACTTACAAAACCAGACGACTTACGACTTAAAGGACTTACGACTTAAAGGACTTACAACTTAAGGAACTCAGGACTTAGCTTAAGTCGTCCACGACCTAAAAGCTATCGGGTTAAAATCCAGCGCCTACGCCTATGCCATTTTTATCTGATAAGTCGGCCACGACTTATGATTTATTATAAGTCGACCACGACCTAAGACTTGACTCCTACCAAGCCATAAACTGAACTCAGTAAGTCGCCCACAAGTTACTTTAAGTCAACCACGAGCCACGACTCATCTTAAGTCGACCACGACTCATCTTAAGTCGGCCACGACTCATGACTTGGCATAAACTTCTGTCCAGATTTCTCTATAAATAGACCACCACTTTCAACATGAAAGGGACCTTTTGGCCGATCATTTCTCAAAGCGTCGATACTCTGCTAAACTCTCCACTCATTCAACAACTGAAGATCTTCAAACATTCGAGACACTACAACAAGCTTTGAGAGGAATTCTCTACATCCAACACGGATTCATCGAGTTTCATCATCGAAGTTTGAGCTAGTAGTCGAGGTTGTCTTTGTGATCAAACTGTATTGTTTTCATAAGTGAATTGTATCGATTTGTAACCAGATTCAGTAATAAAGAGATTCAAAGTGGACGTAGGCTCGATCTCAAGCCGAACCACTATAAACTGCTGTCTTTTACTGCTTTTCTGCTATTTTACTACTTAATTTCTGTTCCTGTCACACGGGTGGTGCTTTCACAACTATATTACACACACCGGGTGTTAGCGTTCACTTTTTAGCGTTAATAGATAAATTAACATAATATAAAACATTTTTGTAATCACTAACAAATACGTGCTCATATATATAATACACTTAAAACTCAGAATAAGGCATTCCATTACCTTATCTCTTAAAGAGTTACCCCGCCAAAGCTAAGGTTCTCGCTTATCCTTGCGCTCTGATACCAACACTAACGACTTGCCAATCCGCACGGTTCAAGCTAATAATAAACCACACAAGTCCAACCCAAATTGAATGG
The DNA here is from genome assembly GCA_030737815.1 of Allium fistulosum. Classification (NCBI taxonomy): domain Eukaryota; kingdom Viridiplantae; phylum Streptophyta; class Magnoliopsida; order Asparagales; family Amaryllidaceae; genus Allium; species Allium fistulosum. Next base: position 97,518,923 of record CM060905.1, read on the forward strand.
AAAGACGGATAGTTATGGGAAAGAAAGAAGAAAGAAGAAGAGAAGAGAAGAATAAGAGAAAAATAAACTAAAACACTTGGAATCTCACAATCGCAGCGGAACAACATATAATATAATACCAATGATCTTTACAAAAGGGAAACTGTTATATACTTACATCCATCAGATTACATCAACAACTCACAGTCATCAGCCTGGACAGTTATAACCACTTGTCCTCACAAATGCTGATGATTTCAACAATAAAGCAGTGAAAAATAAACATATACGTGAATACGTCTTTGGCCTCCAACTCGTCTCCTGAGCCACAATGCATCCAAAGCAGTCTGTAAATATGCTCGGTTTGACTCAAGCATTATAATAAAATAACACCCGAGTCAGTCTGGAAAACCAGCGTGAGAAAACACACCCAGTTGAAATTTATAGTTATAAAAACCTTTAAAAACAAAAGTATCTCGTAAGACCACGCCACACTTAAAAACGGATGGGTTTTTAACTTATAATAACCAAAACATTTTCTACAGAAAATCCATTTATATTATAAATATGTCTAGGGATCAACGTAAAATATGAAAATAGCTGGAATGCTTGCATCTTACGTTTTAGCATAGTTGGGCACAACTAAGTTCGTACGGCGCTTATTAAAGAATGGATTCCATACAATGACTGGGCTACTGGGATATTGCCTGTCACGGTGCATCTCTAGATAAAATAACACCGAGGTTGAACCTATCGACCCCTGCTAGCACAGAACTAGCTACCCCTAACTGGATAGTACTGAATATGAGCACCCCTTTTGTTAATGAGCCCCGAAGCATACAAATGAGGGATAATATCGACTCTAGATAGGGATGATCATACCCTACTTGGTAGCGACCGATTTAGCTCTTCTTCATCTCCCCTGTTTTAGTCATTCCTGATTAATGAGGCTTGAGGCTATGTTTTACCTTTTATATAACACTTCGTATAACGACCCGCAAATTTATCGCTTTGGTCAATTATATTTATTTTTAAATAAAATGTTGATAATACAAATAATATTGATTTGAGTGATAATAAATAATAGTAATCTTATTTTGAATAGATATTTACAAAAATAATTCCCTCGGAAATTTAAATCGATAAAATGGCCGAAAACTGTTTTATCGATAACCATATAATCGTAAAACATCGCGCACAGAGCTAGATACATACACTTATTTTTATAATTGAACAATAGTATGAAATAAAATTAATTATCTTATTTTTGAAAATTTAATGGATTTATGACATTGTTAATAATGCCCTTAAATATATTAATCGATTTATTATATTAAATTAAAATTTAACGATTTAATAATTATTTTAATTATTCAAATAATAATTTTAAATGATGATAATTCATTTTGAATAGTTATAAAGTGTTAATAAATCATTTATAATATTTTTATAAAGATATATATTTGAATTGAAAATATAAGAAAAAAATCGATATCACTATCGATATAATAACAATTATTGTAAATAATTGTTAATATTAATTTATATGGTTTTATAAATAAAATATGATCATTTTAATTCATATAATATGATAAGAAAATAGTTTTCATATTTTGTTTACAAATACATGTATGTTAACTAGGAAGTGAAAATGTGACTGGTAATCGGTTTCCCGATTTTCAACGGTTTGACGAACGAAAGTTGTTTTAAATCATTGCAACCTTGTTTTCTTGTCATTTTCACATAAACAACATGCACATACATATCCTAACATGCACATAAACATATATATATAAATATATTTAAGTATATAAATATAATATGAAAATATATAAGATATTTTAAGTTTCCTTACTTCTTAAGCATACAAAAGTCAACATATGCATACCCTAAAGTGATGGAACTGATGAGCACATGGGAGAGAGGGGTGTAACAATGCATTAAGGGGGAGGAAGTAACAATAATGGTGCATGTGATGGTGATGAAGATGATGATGTACGCGTATATATTTTTGCTCTCTTCTTTGCCTATAAATACACTACCCTCTTTCATAAATTCCTAAGCCATTTTCTACTTCTTCTTCCTCCTTTTTTCAAGCTCTAATGGCTTCTTATTCATAGAAAAAATATATAGAAAAGTTAGGGGAAAATGTTGAGAATAAAAGAGAAAAATATATACCATAGTTTATAATATTAATCCACTTCATAACTAGTTCAAATCACCTCCTTATCACCACTCAAACCCACAACCCACCACCACCATAGCTGAGCCCTTCCACCTCTTCCAAGCTTTGCCGTGCATATCTAGGGGTCTTAGGATCGATTCCAAAAGCTCCGATGCGACGGAGCGGAGCTATAGCCGATTTAAAGTTAGATCATTCGAATCCAAGTTGAGAAACTCTTACCTATATTATATTCTTAGATGCTGATATGATGTTTGTAATGGATGTTTAATATGCTTTGATTGTAACAACCCGCATATTTATCAATTTATCATTTAAATATTTTATTTAAATATTTTATCGTTAGTCGGATGTTAGTCCAAAAAGCTACTTTTTGCATACGGTCAAATTAGGACTCGAGACCACTTCCATTGAGTTCAAAATGACGTTTACGATCTTTTTGAGTGTAAACTTCGATATGTTTGGAGATAGTGAAATTTTCGTCACTTTTTGGCTTAGGACTTTGGTTTGGGCTGAACACACACTAACTCAGCCCAACCCCCTCTTCTCTTCATCACTTCATCAAATACTTCAAGCTTCTTCAAAAATGGTGGAGGGAAAGGGAAATTAAAATTCCAAGCTCAAGATCTTTAGTAAATTCAACATCAAACTCCGAATTCAAGGTGAAGAACATAGATTCAAGCTTGTGGTTGATTCTTGCTTTCCTCTTAAGCTCTCCAACATCAATTTCGTGGAAAAGGTGAGATTTTTATCTCACATTCTTGACTATATCTATCTTGGACTGTTGGAAGTGAAGTCCTATTACTTTAGCATGCATATTTGCAATTGGTTTGGATTGGATTGGCGAAAAACTTCAATTTTTAGCGTTATTGGAAAATTTCTGCTGCTAGGTCGTTCTGTCCACATTAGGTCGCTCGGCATCATTAGCTCGCGCGCATGGAAAAGTCACGGCCTTCATATTCGCGTTCCTGGCTTTAGGTCGTAGGTCGTATGACCCTTAGGTCGTAGGTCGTATGATCCTTAGGTCGTAGATCGTATGGCCCTTAGGTCGTAGGTCGTATGGCCTTTAGGTCGCTAGGTCGGCAGGGGTTTAGGTCGTATGGCCCTTAGGTCGTAGGTCGTTGGCTTTTAAATAGTTAGGTCGCTGCCTACCCTAAGTCGCTCGGCCTATTTAACTCGCACCTGTTTTAGTGTTTCTAACCCCTAGGTCATTCATGGTTTAGGTCGCGCACCTCGTTAGGTCGCGTACCCTTTAAACCATTAGGTCGCGAGGTCCATACCCTCTTTAGGTCGCGAACCCACTTAGGTCGCTTGACCTGGATTCCCTCTAGGTCGTTAGGCCTTATACCGATAAGTCGCTTGCTCCAGTTAGGTCGCTCGGCTATTTTGTTAGGTCGCTCGGCCATTGTGTTAGGTCCTTACCCCCCTGGACCCCCCTCCGTAGGCGATCTTATCTGAAAAACATTCAATAGAACTTTCACTTTGATGCATTTTGAGCTGATTTCCTTGGATTTTGTTCACGTCTTCGAATGTGAATTTTTGTGATAGATTGTTTCAACAATCGTTTTATGACTTGTCACTTTAAAGATATATGAAGGTTTCAATACTAGTAGTAAATATCAAAACTCTTTCATCAAAGCGATTTCAACACTATTTTAAATATCAAAAGTTCATTTTCTCAAACCGATTTCCAATCTACTAGTATATACAAGCCTTTACTTCACTCGGATGAGAAATCGACTTAAACGACTTAGTAAAACGAGTGGTATGAAACGCTTGCGTTCATTTCGTCGGTTAGCTCTTGGACTTGTTCGATTGAACCCTTTTTGTGACAATTTCCTAGTGAAGATCTACAGTTTGTTCATAAATATTGAAGTTAAGCTAGTTGTCAAGACCCAAAAATCGACCTTCGAAAATCGGCACCCGTACTTCACTTGTACTCAAAATGCCGTAGATTCAAATGCCGAATCTGGTTCTCGGGAGCTTATAACACAGTTAAGTAAATAACACAGCGGAATAAAAGAATAATACATTGATATACAATATCTGATACAACAGAGTGATACAATGAATATCAATATACATCAGAGATATGATACAACAAATAGCAGCGGAAAGAAAACGATAATCATCAGCAGCGGAGCAAATAACTCTAAGATAGTCTTCAAGAGGGAACTCCAGCAGTAGCTCGAACTCCCAATAACGATACACCAAGAATAAGCAAGTGCAGTCCGATCCAAAGACTGAACTAGCTCCAGAAAATCTACAAATCTGAATATCTGAAAAACCCAACTCTAGACTGCTCGTGTAGAAAAATTTTGAGCATCCAGAGTTTAGGAAAGAAACAATAAACTCCGGATCAGTCATGGGACTGGTGTGAGCAACAAAAACAGTTTATCTTTAAAAACAAATAGCAGAGAATTTAAATTCAATTCGCAATGCTTTTGGAAAATGAAACTACCATAAGACCTCCCACCACACACACAATGCAAACGCAGAATTGGAGGAGATTTCTTCTTATGATAGTCAAAGATGCTTACTACGCAAAATCAAATTCTTTTTGATATTATTATTAGTGCATAGTGTAGAAAACAGTTCGAAAGTATAATATAAATCTTAGCCAGCATAGACATTCCGAACTATGCCTACTATAGCTACCATCCAAACAGTGGTGACCACCATAAGTGAATGGCAGGTTCTACAACTAAAACCGTACAAGGCTCGTATTGTTTCTTTGGATTTCCAACAAATGGTCAGGCTAAGGAACTTCCTATCCACGATGGGTACGTCCCTGGAATAGACGACCCGAGAACCTAACCGGATCTCTGCCAACACAAGGCCGGGTTACCTCTGCAAAAATAGGTAACTACTGACACGCGTATGCCATCCCCCGATCGTCACCGATCTTCCCGAGGATCCCCGATTTCCAACAAACCACAAAGTAATAAACTTGCAGCAACCACAGAGGTTAAGTATCTGGGCTCCATACCATGATACCACCTTTATCCAGAAGGAATGACATACACTAAGGGGCGCTACTCCCTAGAACCTTGCTGCATCCTTCCTGTTTCGACCATTTCCGGGGTGTGAGGCTCGACGAAGTCTCGTCCACAAAGCTACGCTTTCTCAAAAAGCCACGCTTTGGGTCAACAAATGATCAACCTATGATCACAAAGATAAATGATCAAACAAATGATCATATCGCAAATGATCAAACACTGATCATCTCACAGCAACACTCAGCATGTCACATTACCAAATTGGGATATATCGCTGATAACTTCAACTACATAACCTCTGAGCTCGTACGTCTCAGAGAAGGGTGTTAAGCTAAGAGAATAAATTCTCCGCCACCAAACAGAAATGTATTTGAAAGAAATCGGCTTTATATCTCAAAGTGTAATGTCAGACATGTATCCATACAAGTCTGTTCCGGGTTCGAATAGAACCGAAGGCACTTCTCACGAAGCCCTTGCAATTTCCGGATAATTTCCAATCACGTCCGGACTTCCCGTCACAAAAGAGTGATATAAATCTCTATACCGGGAGCTACCCAGTGCAGAGACATTCGACAGGTTGTCCTTTCATTTTCAAAAATATCCGGTCTTCAACACCGATCTTCAAATGCTCTCCATATACGACGTATCACTATTCGGAATGGGTTATATGACACAAATGTCTTTTCCCGGCTAACCCGAATAGTGAGCGCAATATTCAAAAACAAATGGATAATGGGATTTCAATTAAGTCACAATTTAAACCCAAACTTTCTCTTTCAAATGGTTAAACAAATTTCCATTTTTAATCTTTTTTAAACAAAAAGATTTAATTCACAAAGTTCACTTAATTTCACAAAGATTCATTCACAGACTTTCCAAATCGATTTCCATTTCAATTTAATTAATTCATTAAATCTTTAAATCAAAGATTTAACTAATAGCTTTCAAAACAATTTCATTTCGAATGGTTTAAACAAATCATCATTTTAAATCTGTTAAAAATAAACAGATTTAATTCATAGCTTTCAAAAAAAAGAATTCATTCATAACTTGGAAAACCATTTTTCAATCAAATCTTGAAATTCCTTTACCTAAATTGGAATTTCATTTCTTATCTAAAAGCTTTTATTCTTTGAAAACAAACAGTTTTCATTTTGGAAATCTGATTCATTCATACGTGTTAAAGTTCTAGGGTTAATTTAAATTCTCTAATCAATACTTTTTAAAATGGTTTAACCCATATATAACTTGTACAGCATTTTTAATCCCTAGTTTCGAATCATAGAATTCAATTTCAAACTTGAATTCAAATTTAAATCAAATTATTTAAATTTTCAAAACTCGATTAAGTTATTCAAAATAACTTTTATCTTTGAAATTCCATTTCAATAGCTTTTCACATTTAAACCCAAATTTCTAATTTCAAAATCAATTGAAATTAAAATTTCAATTTCAAAAATATCAATTTTAAATTGTCTGTGACTTAACCGATTTCCACGTGAAATCCATATTTGTGTGTGTAATAGTGTAGTCCAGGGGTTTAACACAATGGTGCAACATGATGAATCATCACAGATCAAATACAGAAATATAGTTGATAAACGATATAAACTATATCGCTTATCTTTCATGCACAGATCACATATATATATAAATTTCAGATAAATAAACTGCAGTAAAGATTACACACAAATCAGAATATATCACAAAGCATCACAGATCAGGAAATATCAAACAATTCAATCATCCAATCAAATCCAAATATTCATAAGTAAGGTTAGTTAATTATCTGATTTATTCAAATTAGGTTAATTACTTATGAATTTCTAATCCGGGTTAATTAATCATTAATTAATTACAAACCAATATAATTAATTATCCTTTAAATCATTTATTAACTAACCATTAATAATTAATAAATTATTCTTAAATTAATTATCCTTAATTAATCACATTGATTAATTAGCCCTTAATTTATTATCTTTCCTTAATCACTTTCATTTATTTATAATTCCTTAATGACCCATTAATTATTTAATTTATTCAAGTTTTTAAATGTAACTTAATTACCCCTTAAATTATTTATTAATTAACATTCAACCATTAATTCAAAATCCAACCTTATCAAATTAATGATTCTTAACTCCAAAATAATCATTTCTAATTAATTTACTTAAAACTTAATTTATGAGTTTAAAACTCATAATTACTTAATAAATCCAGTTATCAATTTTATCAATCCATTTTAATTAACTTATTAATTTAATGAATTCAAATCATTAAATTCAAACTTAAGGATTTTTAACTAAATTCCTTTTTAAGTTTCACATCATTAAAGTATATTTTACTTTTAAACTTACTTACACTATTTAAAGTTATAAACTTAATCCATTTCAAAACTTAAGATTCAAATTTAAATTTGAATTTAGACTTAAAATCTTAATTTGAACTGGGTTTAAATTTGTTTCAGATTTTATATTATATTTTGAAATCAAGAAACTGCCAAGCTATATTTTTACAAAAGCCTGGAATACAACATACTCAAATCGACCAACAGCTCCGACTCATCTTTTCCCCTACTTCGAGTATCACACTCGAATAACTCGAGTAATACCCGAGCCCACTCATCAAATCCTTCGAGAAGAACAAGGCCTGAACCCAGACATTCGTGTGCACGTGCACACTTCCTCCACTCTGCTCCGATCATCACCACGATCTCAGGCAGGTCGCCGATGATCCCCTCATGCCACGCAACCACCCAGTTCCATCAGATAACCACGAAATCGAAAACGAGTGCAACTCGAAGCCTGGAAGCCACAATCCGGTTCCACGTTCGCCTGGAAATCATCTTCGTTCACGAAATTCCGACCACCATCACCCTTGAAATCTCGGCCACGTCTTCGATTATACCAAAGCTTCCTCCCCCCAGAGTTTCGTTGAACTCGGTCATCCCTAGGAGTCGTGCCGATCGAAATACCTACCCTAACTAAAACTAGGGTTAAAAACTAGAAACATCCACCGTTGCCACCACGATCAACTACTCCTCCATCCACTATTTTTCCTGCAATCACCAGTACTCTAGCCACCTCCACCAATGACCGCGACACCCAGTTCGACTTTGATCGCCGGAATTTGGCGAAAACGCTAATTCCGTTCAACTCACATTTTCTCCTAATTTAATAAACTAAAAATCCTGAAAGTATTTTCTAAAATCATGAATTTCAATTTCGAATCGAGTTATGAAGTCGAAACACAAATCTAAGATCATCGATTCTTTTGACATATACATGTTTTTCACTGTTTATTTATATTTTCCAGATAATTTCAAAATAACTCTTCTCAGCAATATTTTTAGGAACTAAGGCTTGATCTTACAAACAATATTTGTTCAGATTCTAAGGCCTAAAAAGAATTTGAGAGGAAGCTTCTAATTTTTTTTTTTTTGAAATGGGTTTGCTAACCTGTAACTTAAAAACAGAGATATCTCCCTGTACATAGATACATATACAAATTCAAATACATGAACAAACAAGCATATTTAGTCATTCATGCAAACACCTTATAACACTACTTCATTCATTGATCAAAATATAACCATATCTAGGTTTAAAAAGGTGATGATTGTTCACAGGCAACAAAGTATTTAAAGGTGGAAAATTTGCTCACTGATTTAAAAGCAGAGAAGAAGGATTTGATTATTTTGAGTCTGTGATTAGAACAGTGGCAAGATATGTATGTATACATATAGTCAATGATTACTGAGACATGCAAGCATTTATCAACATCAACAAACAAGCACATCCAGACAAGGCACAGATTTTTAGAGACAAATTTGTAAATCAAGATTTGCTCACCTGGGTTTTTAAATGGACAGAGCACCATTGAAAATGAGAAAACTTGTAAACTTTTAAAACTTGGAATTGCCTTCATTTGTCTTTGATTTTTAAAACTTGCATTCGTTATCAACTGGAATGCTTGAAAATACTTGAACTTGCTAAGAATGCATGCAAGATGATGAAGCTTGCTACATATCTCTGGTTTGCTTTTGATTTGTTTTGATGTTTAAATTTGAGATGCTTGTTTTGTTTACAAATGACATTCACTTCATTTTTCTTTCTCTCAGTTTTGTATCAAGGGACGAAAATGAAATGAAGAGGAGGTATAAGGAAAATGAAGTTTACTGGGTAGAAACTTTGTACAGGGGTGTTCATCTTGTACAACATGTTTTGCCTTACTAGCATTAAATGACTTTGCCTATATGGTACACTTACATACCTACTTAAATATATTTTTTTTGTTTACTTTGTTTCCTTACTTTCGGCTGAGAAGATATTGAGATAGTGTGGTGGCTTCATTTATTAGCTTTGTACTTGTTTTCATATTATTCTTTTATTCATAGATGTATATTTAGTTTCATTTGTTTGTACATTGCTTATTTGTTTCTTTTGCCTTGTTTATTTTTTTTCAAGTTGTATATTTTTCTTATGGCTTAATAATATAAGTAGATTTCTATTTTTACTTGTTTTCTCTATTTTTCTTACTACTTTGAAATGTAAAGAAGTTCTACTTTAAATTGTTGTTAGATTTTTAACAAATGTTCTACTTCTATTTTTATATAAAACTTACCTTATATAAATTTAAATTTCTAATTCAAATATTAATTATCATTATTTACTTAATATTTATTGTCTTATATTTATTTTATAAACTCAAACCATCTTTAACCATCAATTAAAATATATATATTAAATTTGCTCGTATATACTTAAAGATATATATACATTAAATAGATATACACATATACTCACATATACACTATTTATAATATTTTAATCTCAAATGATTTATACAGAATATACTTGGATATCGGGGAAACTCGCTCCATTTAATCAATTTAATTTCACAATTTTTATTCAAAAATTTATTTAATTGTCAATTTAATTCATAAATTCATTTAATTATTAATTTAAATACTTATGAAATTTGGGGTCGTTACAAATTTCCCCCCTTAAAAGAATTTCGTCCTCGAAATTCGCAGGCACGAAAATAAAGACAGAGATAGACATATGCGATCTCCTTATAACTCCTCAAACTTACGATATGAATTCCGAATTCAAGTCGGAATATCTCAGAATACATACCAATTTGTCCATCTTCGGACTTTGGTATTCAAAAGAAATTTCAATAGAATTTCAAATTTGGTTTCAAACGAAATCGTTTTATCGATACTATACAAATTTAGCCTCATATTCTATTAGTCAATTTAATTCAATTTAAAATTCCAATTTCAAATTCATTAAGGTTTAAATCAAAAAGCTGATAAGAAACCGATGAAAATATGAAGTAAGATCTTCTACAACGATTCCTAGAACCACCATTACACCGAAACTACTTCTTGTAGCTGATACGAAGCAATCAAAAGAATTTGGAAACGAATCAAAGAAAATTGATAGAGAAAGTTGTTTCCACTGTTGCAGGGTATTGACCATTTATAGTCGTATTCCCTTGTCCCCTATCTCGTCCTCTTCTTGTACTCATACTCACTATCAGTGGATAGTAAGAGAATTTACTGAGACGTTCAGACGGATATATTAAGGATTACTCATTCTAGAGTTTACTTCACTCTATCTCTAATGAGCTACTTAACGTGTTATACTCCTGAGCTAAAGTTCAACCTTAGCTCTGATACCACTTGTCAAGACCCAAAAATCGACCTTCGAAAATCGGCACCCGTACTTCACTTGTACTCAAAATGCCGTAGATTCAAATGCCGAATCTGGTTCTCGGGAGCTTATAACACAGTTAAGTAAATAACACAGCGGAATAAAAGAATAATACATTGATATACAATATATGATACAACAGAGTGATACAATGAATATCAATATACATCAGAGATATGATACAACAAATAGCAGCGGAAAGAAAACGATAATCATCAGCAGCGGAGCAAATAACTCTAAGATAGTCTTCAAGAGGGAACTCCAGTAGTAGCTCGAACTCCCAATAACGATACACTAAGAATAAGCAAGTGCAGTCCGATCCAAAGACTGAACTAGCTCCAGAAAATCTACAAATCTGAATATCTGAAAAACCCAACTCTAGACTGCTCGTGTAGAAAAATTTTGAGCATCCAGAGTTTAGGAAAGAAACAATAAACTCCGGATCAGTCATGGGACTGGTGTGAGCAACAAAAACAGTTTATCTTTAAAAACAAATAGCAGAGAATTTAAATTCAATTCGCAATGCTTTTGGAAAATGAAACTACCATAAGACCTCCCACCACACACACAATGCAAACGCAGAATTGGAGGAGATTTCTTCTTATGATAGTCAAAGATGCTTACTACGCAAAATCAAATTCTTTTTTATATTATTATTAGTGCATAGTGTAGAAAACAGTTCGAAAGTATAATATAAATCTTAGCCAGCATAGACATTCCGAACTATGCCTACTATAGCTACCATCCAAACAGTGGTGACCACCATAAGTGAATGGCAGGTTCTACAACTAAAACCGTACAAGGCTCGTATTGTTTCTTTGGATTTCCAACAAATGGTCAGGCTAAGGAACTTCCTATCCACGATGGGTACGTCCCTGGAATAGACGACCCGAGAACCTAACCGGATCTCTGCCAACACAAGGTCGGGTTACCTCTGCAAAAATAGGTAACTACTGACACGCGTATGCCATCCCCCGATCGTCACCGATCTTCCCGAGGATCCCCGATTTCCAACAAACCACAAAGTAATAAACTTGCAGCAACCACAGAGGTTAAGTATCTGGGCTCCATACCATGATACCACCTTTATCCAGAAGGAATGACATACACTAAGGGGCGCTACTCCCTAGAACCTTGCTGCATCCTTCCTGTTTCGACCATTTCCGGGGTGTGAGGCTCGACGAAGTCTCGTCCACAAAGCTACGCTTTCTCAAAAAGCCACGCTTTGGGTCAACAAATGATCAACCTATGATCACAAAGATAAATGATCAAACAAATGATCATATCGCAAATGATCAAACACTGATCATCTCACAGCAACACTCAGCATGTCACATTACCAAATTGGGATATATCGCTGATAACTTCAACTACATAACCTCTGAGCTCGTACGTCTCAGAGAAGGGTGTTAAGCTAAGAGAATAAATTCTCCGCCACCAAACAGAAATGTATTTGAAAGAAATCGGCTTTATATCTCAAAGTGTAATGTCAGACATGTATCCATACAAGTCTGTTCCGGGTTCGAACAGAACCGAAGGCACTTCTCACGAAGCCCTTGCAATTTCCGGATAATTTCCAATCACGTCCGGACTTCCCGTCACAAAAGAGTGATATAAATCTCTATACCGGGAGCTACCCAGTGCAGAGACATTCGACAGGTTGTCCTTTCATTTTCAAAAATATCCGGTCTTCAACACCGATCTTCAAATGCTCTCCATATACGACGTATCACTATTCGGAATGGGTTATATGACACAAATGTCTTTTCCCGGCTAACCCGAATAGTGAGCGCAATATTCAAAAACAAATGGATAATGGGATTTCAATTAAGTCACAATTTAAACCCAAACTTTCTCTTTCAAATGGTTAAACAAATTTCCATTTTTAATCTTTTTTAAACAAAAAGATTTAATTCACAAAGTTCACTTAATTTCACAAAGATTCATTCACAGACTTTCCAAATCGATTTCCATTTCAATTTAATTAATTCATTAAATCTTTAAATCAAAGATTTAACTAATAGCTTTCAAAACAATTTCATTTCGAATGGTTTAAACAAATCATCATTTTAAATCTGTTAAAAATAAACAGATTTAATTCATAGCTTTCAAAAAAAAGAATTCATTCATAACTTGGAAAACCATTTTTCAATCAAATCTTGAAATTCCTTTACCTAAATTGGAATTTCATTTCTTATCTAAAAGCTTTTATTCTTTGAAAACAAACAGTTTTCATTTTGGAAATCTGATTCATTCATACGTGTTAAAGTTCTAGGGTTAATTTAAATTCTCTAATCAATACTTTTTAAAATGGTTTAACCCATATATAACTTGTACAGCATTTTTAATCCCTAGTTTCGAATCATAGAATTCAATTTCAAACTTGAATTCAAATTTAAATCAAATTATTTAAATTTTCAAAACTCGATTAAGTTATTCAAAATAACTTTTATCTTTGAAATTCCATTTCAATAGCTTTTCACATTTAAACCCAAATTTCTAATTTCAAAATCAATTGAAATTAAAATTTCAATTTCAAAAATATCAATTTTAAATTGTCTGTGACTTAACCGATTTCCACGTGAAATCCATATTTGTGTGTGTAATAGTGTAGTCCAGGGGTTTAACACAATAGTGCAACATGATGAATCATCACAGATCAAATACAGAAATATAGTTGATAAACGATATAAACTATATCGCTTATCTTTCATGCACAGATCACATATATATATAAATTTCAGATAAATAAACTGCAGTAAAGATTACACACAAATCAGAATATATCACAAAGCATCACAGATCAGGAAATATCAAACAATTCAATCATCCAATCAAATCCAAATATTCATAAGTAAGGTCAGTTAATTATCTGATTTATTCAAATTAGGTTAATTACTTATGAATTTCTAATCCGGGTTAATTAATCATTAATTAATTACAAACCAATATAATTAATTATCCTTTAAATCATTTATTAACTAACCATTAATAATTAATAAATTATTCTTAAATTAATTATCCTTAATTAATCACATTGATTAATTAGCCCTTAATTTATTATCTTTCCTTAATCACTTTCATTTATTTATAATTCCTTAATGACCCATTAATTATTTAATTTATTCAAGTTTTTAAATGTAACTTAATTACCCCTTAAATTATTTATTAATTAACATTCAACCATTAATTCAAAATCCAACCTTATCAAATTAATGATTCTTAACTCCAAAATAATCATTTCTAATTAATTTACTTAAAACTTAATTTATGAGTTTAAAACTCATAATTACTTAATAAATCCAGTTATCAATTTTATCAATCCATTTTAATTAACTTATTAATTTAATGAATTCAAATCATTAAATTCAAACTTAAGGATTTTTAACTAAATTCCTTTTTAAGTTTCACATCATTAAAGTATATTTTACTTTTAAACTTACTTACACTATTTAAAGTTATAAACTTAATCCATTTCAAAACTTAAGATTCAAATTTAAATTTGAATTTAGACTTAAAATCTTAATTTGAACTGGGTTTAAATTTGTTTCAGATTTTATATTATATTTTGAAATAAAGAAACTGCCAGGCTATATTTTTACAAAAGCCTGGAATACAACATACTCAAATCGACCAACAGCTCCGAGTCATCTTTTCCCCTACTTCGAGTAAGACACTCGAATAACTCGAGTAATACCCGAGCCCACTCATCAAATCCTTCGAGAAGAACAAGGCCTGAACCCAGACATTCGTGTGCACGTGCACACTTCCTCCACTCTGCTCCGATCATCACCACGATCTCAGGCAGGTCGCCGATGATCCCCTCACGCCACGCAACCACCCAGTTCCATCAGATAACCACGAAATCGAAAACGAGTGCAACTCGAAGCCTGGAAGCCACAATCCGGTTCCACGTTCGCCTGGAAATCATCTTCGTTCACGAAATTCCGACCACCATCACCCTTGAAATCTCGGCCACGTCTTCGATTATACCAAAGCTTCCTCCCCCCAGAGTTTCGTTGAACTCGGTCATCCCTAGGAGTCGTGCCGATCGAAATACCTACCCTAACTAAAACTAGGGTTAAAAACTAGAAACATCCACCGTTGCCACCACGATCAACTACTCCTCCATCCACTATTTTTCCTGCAATCACCAGTACTCTAGCCACCTCCACCAATGACCGCGACACCCAGTTCGACTTTGATCGCCGGAATTTGGCGAAAACGCTAATTCCGTTCAACTCACATTTTCTCCTAATTTAATAAACTAAAAATCCTGAAAGTATTTTCTAAAATCATGAATTTCAATTTCGAATCGAGTTATGAAGTCGAAACACAAATCTAAGATCATCGATTCTTTTGACATATACATGTTTTTCACTGTTTATTTATATTTTCCAGATAATTTCAAAATAACTCTTCTCAGCAATATTTTTAGGAACTAAGGCTTGATCTTACAAACAATATTTGTTCAGATTCTAAGGCCTAAAAAGAATTTGAGAGGAAGCTTCTGATTTTTTTTTTTTGAAATGGGTTTGCTAACCTGTAACTTAAAAACAGAGATATCTCCCTGTACATAGATACATATACAAATTCAAATACATGAACAAACAAGCATATTTAGTCATTCATGCAAACACCTTATAACACTACTTCATTCATTGATCAAAATATAACCATATCTAGGTTTAAAAAGGTGATGATTGTTCACAGGCAACAAAGTATTTAAAGGTGGAAAATTTGCTCACTGATTTAAAAGCAGAGAAGAAGGATTTGATTATTTTGAGTCTGTGATTAGAACAGTGGCAAGATATGTATGTATACATATAGTCAATGATTACTGAGACATGCAAGCATTTATCAACATCAACAAACAAGCACATCCAGACAAGGCACAGATTTTTAGAGACAAATTTGTAAATCAAGATTTGCTCACCTGTGTTTTTAAATGGACAGAGCACCATTGAAAATGAGAAAACTTGTAAACTTTTAAAACTTGGAATTGCCTTCATTTGTCTTTGATTTTTAAAACTTGCATTCGTTATCAACTGGAATGCTTGAAAATACTTGAACTTGCTAAGAATGCATGCAAGATGATGAAGCTTGCTACATATCTCTGGTTTGCTTTTGATTTGTTTTGATGTTTAAATTTGAGATGCTTGTTTTGTTTACAAATGACATTCACTTCATTTTTCTTTCTCTCAGTTTTGTATCAAGGGACGAAAATGAAATGAAGAGGAGGTATAAGGAAAATGAAGTTTACTGGGTAGAAACTTTGTACAGGGGTGTTCATCTTGTACAACATGTTTTGCCTTACTAGCATTAAATGACTTTGCCTATATGGTACACTTACATACCTACTTAAATATATTTTTTTTGTTTACTTTGTTTCCTTACTTTCGGCTGAGAAGATATTGAGATAGTGTGGTGGCTTCATTTATTAGCTTTGTACTTGTTTTCATATTATTCTTTTATTCATAGATGTATATTTAGTTTCATTTGTTTGTACATTGCTTATTTGTTTCTTTTGCCTTGTTTATTTTTTTTCAAGTTGTATATTTTTCTTATGGCTTAATAATATAAGTAGATTTCTATTTTTACTTGTTTTCTCTATTTTTCTTACTACTTTGAAATGTAAAGAAGTTCTACTTTAAATTGTTGTTAGATTTTTAACAAATGTTCTACTTCTATTTTTATATAAAACTTACCTTATATAAATTTAAATTTCTAATTCAAATATTAATTATCATTATTTACTTAATATTTATTGTCTTATATTTATTTTATAAACTCAAACCATCTTTAACCATCAATTAAAATATATATATTAAATTTGCTCGTATATACTTAAAGATATATATACATTAAATAGATATACACATATACTCACATATACACTATTTATAATATTTTAATCTCAAATGATTTATACAGAATATACTTGGATATCGGGGAAACTCGCTCCATTTAATCAATTTAATTTCACAATTTTTATTCAAAAATTTATTTAATTGTCAATTTAATTCATAAATTCATTTAATTATTAATTTAAATACTTATGAAATTTGGGGTCATTACACTAGTGGTTATGGGACATGAAGCTAAACTCATATATTTACTGGCTTAGTGTAATTGACACTTCCTTATGATCATGACGATCATTTTTGTGATTTAGACTAGCGATTGAGCGATGTCTATTTGTTTGCGAGGGAGACTAGACCCCGCTTTTGTGATGTTTCGCCATCACATATATGGGGTAGCACCCCATGGTCTTCGGGCCATTCCTGTGTGAAAATTTAATGGATAGCTTCCATGAGATAGCTTCTCGTCATGTGTTTTACGCGTAGGTGAGTTTTCATGCTCCCATTCATGTGTTAGGCCTTCCCCCTTTTTTTATGTGTTTTCTGGATTTCTGGTGATGATTTCTGGAATTTTGTGCTTCACCAATTTTCATGATTTTCATTGATATGATATCAGTTTTTGTGCATTGGTGAATTTATGTGTTATTGACTTGTTATGAATACAAGTTTAGGGTATGATACCCTATTTTATCTTTGAGAAGATTCTTGTGATATTGATTGATCTTTGGTTGATTATCATTTACATACTTATTGTAACGACCTGATATTTTGGACTATTTGCATCCGCACATGTCGGACTTGAATAATTCAAAATACCGAATTGTTAATTTAAATTGGCAAAACTGAGCATATACAGTAAATAAATAATCACAGATCACAGACATAGAGTAATAAGTGCAGCGAAAATAAAAAATAGTAGTTCATGAAGCTACTATATACATATCAGAGTTAAATAAGGTACGACAGATGTCTCGAATACAATAGTCAAATACAAGAATCAGAATACAATCACAGGAATCAAATGGATATCTGAAAGCTGGATAGATAGCTAGATCTCCAAGCGAAGCTCCAACTCCAAAGGTGAGTCTCGAATACTGGTACACTTAGTCTGACCCGAGCGTAAAGCAAAATACAAAACCCTCGAGTCAGGATTAATATTCCTATATCAATAAATCCAACTCAAGTGAAATAGCAATTAAAATACAAGTAACTCAAACGATGTTTGGAATAACCATCCTTTAAGGATCCGTTAAACTATCTACTATGTAGTATTGTACGATAAGTAGATAATGCCTATCAGTAATATAAAATATCAAAATAGTGTTAAGGCGTTACCATTATCCCCCTTAACACATTTTATATAAGCGTTATAGTCTATACAGCACTGTAAACTCCACCGTAAACTAGTGGGTTATCAGGGAGTACTCCATAGGTATAACACAAAACAAATCGTAGTGGTCGCGTATAGGGATACAAGTATGACAAGGCACATGAGGCAATACCCAAGGTAGTGAAACTACCGTTTGCCTGATCCGGACTGGTGAGAACGCATCGCCGCAGCGATCGCAACACCGCGAAACAACACTCCCAAAATCAAGGGTGCACCAATCGACAACAAGTAATGAGTAGTTTTCGAAGAAGTGTGTTCGCTCGAGGTAGCTAACCCCCATTTGGCCCGGCACGGCTCCTGTTTTAGTCATTTCCAATTTGACACAAGTGTCAAGGCTATCCATTATTGTTCTCTTTCTTCAGTCATCACGTACATCATTCCAACCACTTCATTCTGGATCATACTCCGCGTATAGTTATTAAAGTGGTTTTCGGTTTAGACAGAGAGTATGTCCCTAGCCGATTCCGGTCTCTTTAATAACTTTCGTAATTATTACACCGATTGGCCGTTTAATATATATTTCAAAACCAAATCAAATTCAAATTTCAAATAGAATTTGTAAACCAACATTCCATTTCTCTTTCTAAATCAATTTCCATAATTTACGTTTCAAAACTTCCAAATTCATAATTTCAAAATCTTATAATTCAATTTCAATCTTTATTTAAAACAATTCAAATATTGATTTAAATTCGTATATAAGTTTCATTCTGAAATCATTTAAATTAATTTAATTTAACATTCAAATCAATTTAACTTCATTTATCGATTTCATTCAATATTCCTTAAGTAAATTTATCATTCAAAACAATTTCTATTTAATTTCCAATTCATTAAATCAATTACTTAAGTTCAACTTCCATATATCAAAACTTCAAATTGAATTAAATTAGATTCATCAAATCAAATTCTTTACATTTCAAGTCTTACATTAATTTCAATAAATCACATTTGATTTCTTGTTAAAGAAATTCAATTTTACTTATTTATTCACTTAGTTACCATTTCAAAGCTTAATTAATAAAGAAACTAAATTTCACTTATTCAAGAAGTTCAATTCCACTTATTGAAGAATTCAATTTATTTAATTATTAAATATTTTCAAAACTTAATTATTAAATAATTTCAAACTTAATTATTAATAATTTCAAACTTAATTATTAAAAATTCAAAACTTATTTCAATCGTTTCTCAAATTTAAAAACGTTCTTTCATCAATTACATTGTTAATATTTTGTTTCATATTATTAAATATTAACATTTTCCTTTCATAAAAATTCAAACTCCAACTTTAGTTCAAAACCTTATCACTTATTCAAATAAAATCTTTATTTTATTTTTAAAACAAATCATTGACCAATCGGGTTTTATTTAAATTCTCTATCCTAAGTTAAAGTTTAATTTTGGTATTTATCATTTCAACCCGATTCCAATTCAATTCAAAATCAAAGCATAGCAAAGGGAACTTGCAGTGTGATAACTGGGATGGTGTCAAAGTAAATAAACAAGCAATAACAACAATCAATATCAATCCAATAATCAATTCAAATAATCCCAAAATAATCATATTAATTCACATTGTTGTTTGTGCAAATTAATATAATTATTTTTAGAATCTACACTATCATTTCATGTAGATTAAAGATTATTACACTAATATTCATACAGTTCTTCACTTGTCATTCAATTTAAATTTTATACTACAACAATT
The DNA here is from genome assembly GCA_030737815.1 of Allium fistulosum. NCBI lineage: Eukaryota > Viridiplantae > Streptophyta > Magnoliopsida > Asparagales > Amaryllidaceae > Allium > Allium fistulosum. The sequence continues at coordinate 97,538,768 of CM060905.1, forward strand.
ATACAACATACATTCAATGGTTCAAGGTGTAGTTATCACTATTCAACGTGTCAGTTCATCTAACATTAAAGGGGGTCATATTATACAACTTAACTAATTAAATTCAACATTTAACTATCCTCTATCAAGTTCAATTTCATATTATTTATCACTTTAACAATAACAATTAACATCCAATTTCAACATCACATAACAATCATTCATCAACCAAACTTGTATAAATAACAGATAATGTGTCAGATGCCACGGGTGAACAAATAGCATAGATATAACAATGTAAATAACTAACAATAGCATATATCAATTGTCGTTTCAATTGAAATCAAATTTAATAAATAAAAGAACGTGAATCGTGAGTGATTGCTCACCTTTCGAGGCTAGAGTGGTTTGACAATGAAAGGAGTTACGAATTGCAAGAACTACTTTTGAACTAAACTCTATTGGCATGAATCAACGAGCAAAGCTGTTAAATAGGAATTGGCGAAATCAAATCAAAACATTCAACATAGCAACAAATAAAAAAAAACATGTCCTGCGTCAAAGTTTAACAATATAATTCTATGTGCTACCGAGATCGAAATGGTCTAAAATTTGGTATGAATAAAGATCAAAACTTGTATTTCAAACTGCAAAAGAATCACTTGATTTGGACAAGAGGCGAGAAAAGTTACGATATCACGAACATAGACTTAGGCCATGTTGCGACTGTCAAATGTTCAGTTCTGAAAACCCCTCTGGGTCTGACTTTCAGGTAAGAAACAGAGGACTGAACCACCTCGTATGAAGCTAAAATTTTATATACAGAAAGTAGAAAACTTTATCTTTTTTAAAAAAAGGGAATCACTGTATTCCGACCTAAGACAGAAGAGATACGATGCGTCAAACATGAACTCAGGTCGTGTTTGCAGTAGTGTAAAATAATTTCAAGTACAAAAGAACAGTTGCCTAGGTCTAACTTCCAGATCCTCGACCACTAATCGAAGGATGTCGGATTTTGCTGAAATTTGACAGGCATAAACTAGGTAACTTCGACTCTTTTTTTAAAATAGAATTAACCCATTTCGATAAAACATGAGTGAGATATGATATCGTGAACATGAAGTCTAATTGTTGTTCAGAAAAAATATAAACATGCAAGCAAGTGCAAAATCGGTTTGGTTGCAACTAAAATATATATACCACTATATAAACAATATATAATTATCCTTAAACCCCATACCCATCTCTACTTACTAATATAAATTTTTATACAAGCATATACAAACTCACATCACGTAATTTGAAATTGATATTCAAGCATATGATGTTTATTTTATTAAAGCTACTATATAAAAGTACATACATATATATAAAGACAGCAGCTGCATGTAAGTTACATTAATATAATATGAATTTGGATTGCTGAAATATGTCTACACATTTATATTAATAAGATAATACTAATAAAACAAATATACTTACAGCTTTTGTAATGTCTACATACTACTACCATAAACATATAAACTAACACATACATGTTAAAACATATATTAACCTATATGGAAAAAAAACCGTAGCAACTTTATATGCATGGCACTAACATAAATACATATAATATGATATATAACTACACTTTGAAACCAACATTACCTATTTATAATTTACACTATTATATAGCTAACCCATATGTAACTTATACCTATTAACAGAACATGCAGCTCAAAATAAAATAAAAGATAAAACATATAAAGTAAACTACATATAACTACTAATATATATATTTACCTATATATCTCACCGTACACAAATAGAAGAAAGTGGAGATAGGGTGCAAGCGGTTGCTCGGCTGAGGATGCCGATGGGAAGGTGGTGGCTCGACTATAGGGGCTGTGCACTTGGTTTGATGGATTTCGGCCAGTCGGTGGGGGAGAGAGAGAGGGCTGACGAGGCAGTGAACATTGGGGTCGTTGTTTGATGTTGTGATACGGGAAGGGGAAAGGGCTGTCATGGCAAGGCCGAGGAGTGGGGTGCTATGCGTGGGCGAGGAGAGGAGTAAAGATGGTTGTGTGGGTGCGATGGAGTGGAGGAAATGACGAGGCGATGTGGCGTGATTCATGCGTGAAGGTTATGAGAGCAGGCTACTTAACATTTTAAGCAACAACACATAACTTGATATATTATGTTGTTATATTTTTCTTTTCTTTTTGAGAATAAGGATCGGATCTTGGCTGAAAGAAAAGTATCAAAGAGCATGAGCAGGCTCCAATGGCACTTGAAATATAATACTTGCTTTCAAAGGTATGACAGAGCATGAGGAAAATGAAATGATAATACATTGAAGTGGAATCCAAAAAACAATGGAATGGACCATCAAAGTAATAATTCTCACAGGGAATAGTGACAGTCATAAAGTTGATTTTTGAGAATTGAAAAAGGCTGCATGCTATTGATAATTAAACGGTGGAATACGAAAGAGACCTAGGAAATCAAAAGTTAAAATTTGGGTACCGGAACGATTAATCATTTTATCGATTTCGTCGAGTACCGAAGTTCGAAACACGCAAACGAGTATACTATAGAGATCAGCACGACGAGACGGTCAAAACGGTATACAGATATCAGTGCTATGATTGAATTATAAAAATTCGAATTTTCTACTAGCGAAAAATGTAGCAAAAACTCAGAAAAATAAGATCGACGGAGCTAAAGAAGTCCGAATTTGAAAAAACGAAAAATGACGTCTTGCTCAGAAGACGGTTTAGAATTTTTCTATGTAAAAATATTCAAGTTTCGAAAACGTTTTATTTTCATCAATTACTAACCGATTAAATTGAAATAAAATTACACACGAAATTAAACTTTCATATTTTTGTATGAAAATTTACCAGTTGCTTTGTTTAATTAGACGCATTCCAAATATCAAATTTTTATTTCAAAATTTTATCGTTTAAAATTTCACAAAATTTCAACTAATTACGTTATTAAAACGGTTAAAATTTACGGGTCGTTACACTCTCCCCCACTCAAAACTTTTCGTCCCCGAAAAGGAAGGAGGTAGGAGAATAGAAACAACCAGAAAGAAGTAGATTGGAATACAATAAAACAATTCAATTAACATATGAATTTCAAATTAAACTAATTAATATTAAACAATCTAGTTAAAACTATTGTTTAACTAAGTTAAATCAATCTATCTATTTCTAAATTCATTATCTTATTGTCTAGTCATCCTCAATTAACAATTTCTAAACCATCAATTTGTATAATAATTTATTATCCCTATATTTTATTCAACAAATTTAATTCTTTATTCCAAATTATCATTAAGTTTATTCCACTTAATATATATCTTATTACATATATTTAAACCATATAAATTAATTTAAACCATATAAATTTCAGTTTAAATTAATTTATATTCAATAATTGGTTTAAATTTAAGGTATTTCCATAAGTTGATCAAGTTTCAATTTATTAATTCTTTCAAAACAAATTTATTTCATTATTAACTGAGTTTTACTTATTATCCTATCTAACTCTATTAACATCTTTATAATCAAAATTTAGTGTATAACATTTATTATAAACACTCAAATTTTATTTATAAAGACAATTTTTTTATTGTACATTATCCAATTACATTTTAACTTCTGAATAATTTAGGTAAGTTATATTGAAATGAAATTGAGTATTATACTAATAATATATTTTTTCACAATCCAGTTATTTCAAGTTAAATACTTATCCAAGAATTTTGACTTCAGTTTATAATTTAAATCATCTTTAACCTAAAATTTAAGAATTTAAATCTCCGATTTACTTCAAACAATTTAGAGATATATCTATATATTTATATCAAATCAAATTAATTTTTTTTAAAATAAGATACCTATATATATATAAATCAAATTATACTGAAGAAATTCAAATTAAAATATTTTGTTTTTAAAACAAAACCGTAGCAAAGCTACAGAATAGTCTCTCCACTTCGAAACTCGAAAATGAATGTCGATGATGCGGCCGCCATCACCGAAATTATTTTCCAGCGACAAAGAGAAGAGCACTGGTTTCAACATTTTAAAATTCTTTGAAAACGATTTATATTCAAAAATATTTTAAATACTATACACTTTAAAACTTTCAAATCAAAGTTTGAAATCACCAGAAATTAAATTCTCAAATTCTTTATTTAAATTCCTTTCAAATCCCAAATCAAATTATAACCAAGTTTCATAAATTCATTTATTTATATTATGCAATAATAAATGGTTTACAAAATAATAAATGAAAATCAAATATTATTATTTCTGACAACAAATTCATTAACAATTTAATTTCGGAAAACTTTTATTTATATAAAATATAATCATTCAAAAATTATTTTGTTTACCAAATTTGAAAACGATATTGTGTCGGTTTGCTCTGTTAAAGTGTTTTGGAAATCCTATCGATAGCGTTGATCAAACGAATCGATCGAAAATCCAAATCAACATCAACAACTCAAACAACACAATATATTTTTAAAATATTTTAAATATAATTTTACAAATACAATTCCTCGCTCGACGATACAAGAATAGATTCAAAACATGTATAGCGATTCAAATTTGATGGAAATCAAATCAGAGAGAATTTTGATTCGAAAATAAGTTTGAAACAGAAGATAAGATAATTTACTTACCACAATCGGGAGATGGATGAGTTTATTTAATTCACAGGCAACCTTAACCGGGTCGTCCGTAACTTCAAGAATAAGATCGATGCTGAATTCCGAGGTAAATCAACACTCGATCTCAAGAGATGGAATTCAGGTATAGCAGGGAATAAATAGCGTCGTAAACCGAGGATACAGAAATCTCCGGTAAATAAATGTCAATTGTAAAGGAGTTTCACCCCTTCACAAATCATTCGAAGTTTGGCGAGACTGCAGATTCATTATAAGGGTCATTCGAAGTGGAGTTATGTCATGCTCCAGAATTGAAAGAAGACGAATAGTGAGGGACACGAATGAATTTTGGAACCGCATGGAACGTTCCAAAATTCAAAGGAATCGAGTCAAAAGGAGAGATTCAAACTCGAATGAGAGTGATTCTGTAAATACATTTACCCTATATGCTAAGTTTTGCCTAGAGCTACCAAAGCTATGATACCAACTATAACGACCTGATATTTTGGACTATTCGCATCCGCACATGTCGGACTTGAATAATTGAAAGTACTGAATTGTTAATTTAAATTGGCAAAACTGAGCATATACAGTAAATAAATAATCACAGATCACAGACACAGAGTAATAAGTGCAGCGGAAATAAAAAATAGTAGTTCATGAAGCTACTATATACATATTAGAGTTAAATAAGTTACGACAGATGTCTCGAATACAATAGTCAAATACAAGAATCAGAATACAATCACAGGAATCAAATGGATATCTGAAAGCTGGATAGATAGCTGGATCTCCAAGCGAAGCTCCAACTCCAAAGGTGAGTCTCGAATACTGGTACACTCAGTCTGACCCAAGCGTAAAGCAAAACACAAAACACTCGAGTCAGGATTAATATTCTTATATCAATAAATCCAACTCAAGTGAAATAGCAATTAAAATACAAGTAACTCAAAGGATGTTTGGAATAACCATCCTTTAAGGATCCGTTAAACTATCTACTATGTAGTATTGTACGATAAGTAGATAATGCCTATCAGTAATATAAAATATCAAAATAGTGTTAAGGCGTTACCATTATCCCCCTTAACACATTTTATATAAGTGTTATAGTCTATACAGCACTGTAAACTCCACCGTAAACTAGTTGGATATCAGGGAGTACTCCATAGGTATAACACAAAACAAATCGTAGTGGTCGCATATAGGGATACAAGTATGACAAGGCACATGAGGCAATACCCAAGGTAGTGAAACTATCGTTTGCCTGATCCGGACTGGTGAGAACGCATCGCCGCAGCGATCGCAACACCGCGAAACAACACTTCCAAAATCAAGGGTGCACCAATCGACAATAAGTAATGAGTAGTTTTCGAAGAAGTGTGTTCGCTCGAGGTAGCTAACCCCCATTTGGCCCGGCACGGCTCCTGTTTTAGTCATTTCCAATTTGACACAAGTGTCAAGGCTATCCATTATCGTTCTCTTTCTTCAGTCATCACGTACATCATTCCAACCACTTCATTTTGGATCATACCCCGCGTATAGTTATTAAAGTGGTTTTCGGTTTAGAAAGAGAGTATGTCCCTAACCGATTCCGGTCTCTTTAATAACTTTCGTAATTATTACACCGATTGGTCGTTTAATATATATTTCAAAACCAAATCAAATTCAAATTTCAAATAGAATTTGTAAACCAACATTCCATTTCTCTTTCTAAATCAATTTCCATAATTTACGTTTCAAAACTTCCAAATTCATAATTTCAAAATCTTATAATTCAATTTCAATCTTTATTTAAAACAATTCAAATATTGATTTAAATTCGTATATAAGTTTCATTTCAAAATCATTTAAATTAATTTAATTTAACATTCAAATCAATTTAACTTCATTTATCGATTTCATTCAATATTCCTTAAGTAAATTTATCATTCAAAACAATTTCTATTTAATTTCCAATTCATTAAATCAATTACTTAAGTTCAACTTTCATATATCAAAACTTCAAATTGAATTAAACTAGATTCATCAAATCAAATTCTTTACATTTCAAGTCTTACATTAATTTCAATAAATCACATTTTATTTCTTGTTAAAGAAATTCAATTTTACTTATTTATTCACTTAGTTACCATTTCAAAGCTTAATTAATAAAGAAACTAAATTTCACTTATTCAAGAAGTTCAATTCCACTTATTGAAGAATTCAATTTATTTAATTATTAAATAATTTCAAAACTTAATTATTAAATAATTTCAAACTTAATTATTAATAATTTCAAACTTAATTATTAAAAATTCAAAACTTAATTCAATCGTTTCTCAAATTTAACAACGTTCTTTCATCAATTACATTGTTAATATTTTGTTTCATATTATTAAATATTAACATTTTCCTTTCATAAAAATTAAAACTCCAACTTCAGTTCAAAACCTTATCACTTATTCAAATAAAATCTTTATTTTATTTTTAAAACAAATCATTGACCAATCGGGTTTTATTTAAATTCTCTATCCTAAGTCAAAGTTTAATTTGGGTATTTATCATTTCAACCCGATTCCAATTCAATTCAAAATCAAAGCATAGCAAAGGGAACTTGTAGTGTGATAACTGGGATGGTGTCAAAGTAAATAAACAAGCAATACAACAATCAATATCAATCCAATAATCAATTCAAATAATCCCAAAATAATCATATTAATTCACATTGTTGTTTGTGCAAATTAATATAATTATTTTTAGAATCTACACTATCATTTCATGTAGATTAAAGATTATTACACTAATATTCATACGGTTCTTCACTTGTCATTCAATTTAAATTTTATACTACAACATACATTCAATGGTTCAAGGTGTAGTTATCACTATTCTACGTGTCAGTTCATCTAACATTAAAGGGGGTCATATTATACAACTTAACTAATTAAATTCAACATTTAACTATCCTATATCAAGTTCAATTTCATATTATTTATCACTTTAACAATAACAATTAACATCCAATTTCAACATCACATAACAATCATTCATCAACCAAACTTGTATAAATAACAGATAATGTGTCAGATGCCACGGGTGAACAGATAGCATAGATATAACAATGTAAATAACTAACAACAACATATTTCAATTGTCATTTCAATTGAAATCAAATTTAATAAATAAAAGAACGTTAATCGTGAGTGATTGCTCACCTTTCGAGGCTAGAGTGGTTTGACAATGAAAGGAGTTACGAATTGCAAGAACTACTTTCGAAATAAACTCGATTGTTACGAATCGACGAGCAAAGCTGTTAAATAGGAATTGCCGAAATCAAATCAAAACATTCAACATAGCAACAAATAAAATAAAAACATGTCCTGCGTCAAAGTTTAACAATATAATTCTATGTGCTACCGAGATCGAAATGGTCTAAAATTTGGTATGAATAAAGATCAAAACTTGTATTTCAAACTACAAAAGAATCACTTGATTTGGACAAGAGGCGAGAAAAGTTACGATGTCACGAACATAGACTCAGGCCATGTTGCGACTGTCAAATGTTCAGGTCTGAAAACCCCTCTGGGTCTGACTTTCAAGTAAGAAACAGAGGACTGAACCACCTCGTATGAAGCTAAAATTTTATATACAGAAAGTAGAAAACTTTATCTTTTAAAAAAAAGGGAATCACAGTATTCCGACCTAAGACAAAAGATATACGATGCGTCAAACAAGAACTCAGGTCGTGTTTGCAGCAGTGTAAAATAATTTCAAGTACAAAAGAACAACTGCCTAGGTCTAACTTCCAGATCCTCGACCACTAATCAAACGATGTCGGATTTTGCTGAAATTTGACAGGCATAAACTAGGTAATTTCGACTCTTTTTTAAAAATATAATCAACCCATTCCGATAAAACATGAGTGAGATATGATATCGTGAACATGAAGTCTAATTGTTGTTCAGAAAAAATATAAACATGCAAGCAAGTGCAAAATAGGTTTGGTTGCAACTAAAATATATATACCACTATATAAACAATATATAATTATCCTTAAACCCCATACCCATCTCTACTTACTAATATAAATTTTTATACAAGCATATACAAACTCACATCACGTAATTTGAAATTGATATTCAAGCATATGATGTTTATTTTATTAAAGCTACTATATAAAAGTACATACACATATATAAAGACAGCAGCTGCATGTAAGTTACATTAATATAATATGAATTTGGATTGCTGAAATATGTCTACACATTTATATTAATAAGATAATACTAATAAAACAAATATACTTACAGCTTTTGTAATGTCTACATACTACTACCATAAACATATAAACTAACACATACATGTTAAAACATATATTAACCTAAATGGAAAAAAAACTGTCGCAACTTTATATGCATGCCACTAACATAAATACATATAATATGATATATAACTACACTTTGAAACCAACAGTACCTATTTATAATTTACACTATTATATAGCTAACCCATATGTAACTTATACCTATTAACAGAACATGCAGCTCAAAATAAAATAAAAGATAAAACATATAAAGTAAACTGCATATAACTACTAATATATATATTTACCTATATATCTCACCGCACACAAATAGAAGAAGGTGGAGATAGGATGCAAGCAGTTGCTCGGCTGAGGATGCCGATGGGAAGGTGGTGGCTCGACTATAGGGGTTGTGCACTTGGTTTGATGGATTTCGGCCAGTCAGTGGAGGAGAGAGAGAGGGCTGACGAGGCAGTGAATGTTGGGGTCGTTGTTTGATGTTGTGATACGGGAAGGGGAAAGGGCTGTCATGGCAAGGCCGAGGAGTGGGGTGCTATGCGTGGGCGAGGAGAGGAGTAAAGATGGTTGTGTGGGTGCGATGGAGTGGAGGAAATGACGAGGCGATGTGGCGTGATTCATGCGTGAAGGTTATGAGAGCAGGCTACTGAACATTTTAAGCAACAACACATAACTTGATATATTATGTTGTTATATTTTTCTTTTCTTTTTGAGAATAAGGATCGGATCTTGGCTGAAAGAAAAGTATCAAAGACAATGAGCAGGCTCCAATGGCACTTGAAATATAATACTTGCTTTCAAAGGTATGACAGAGCATGAGGAAAATGAAATGATAATACATTGAAGTGGAATCCAAAAAACAATGGAACGGACTATCAAAGTAATAATTCTCACAGGGAATAGTGACAGTCATAAAGTTGATTTTTGAGAATTGAAAAAGGCTGCATGCTATTGATAATTAAACGGTGGAATACGAAAGAGACCTAGGAAATCAAAAGTTAAAATTTGGGTACCGGAACGATTAATCATTTTATCGATTTCGTCGAGTACCGAAGTTCGAAACACGCAAACGAGTATACTATAGAGATCAGCACGACGAGACGGTCAAAATGGTATACAGATATCAGTGCTATGATTGAATTATAAAAATTCGAATTTTCTACTTGCGGAAAATGCAGCAAAAACGCAGAAAAATAAGATCGACGGAGCTAAAGAAGTCCGAATTTGAAAAAACAAAAAATGACGCCTTGCTCAGAAGACGGTTTAGAATTTTTCTATGTAAAAATATTCAAGTTTCGAAAACGTTTTATTTTCATCAATTACTAACCGATTAAATTGAAATAAAATTACACACGTAAATAAACTTTCATATTTTCGTATGAAAATTTACCAGTTGCTATGTTTAATTAGACGCATTCCAAATATCAAATTTTTATTTCAAAATTTTATCGTTTAAAATTTCATAAAATTTCAACTAATTACGTTATTAAAACAGTTAAAATTTACGGGTCGTTACACTTATAGTAGTATGCCGTTATGGTTGTTACATGTTCATGCCATATTATTTATCCTATACCTTATCATCTGATATTTATAGCTAGACTGATCCGTTTATTATTTTCTTATAAATAATACTCGAGTCAGACCGAGATGTTACAGGTGCTTCTGCTTGACTTCTCTTCAGGATTATCCTGACTTTTGGCTAACTACATAGATTGTAGTTTTTGGATGTACACATTTGAGATATAGACTCTATGTAGTGTACTTATTCTTTTGTATAGCACGTGATGCTATTCTTTTGTATTATCGTGGATCTTTCTGACCAGTACTCTGATGTACACTTTCATGTGTTATATATTTATTCATATTTTCTTCCGCCTTTGTGATATGGATGTCTGTGACTTATTTATGTTATGATTACTTCTATGTTTGTTTCCGAAGATTATATATAGCCACCGTGTGATAGCTTTGTGTTTGTATCGGTATGTCGGATTTCCTCCTTAAAAGATATGCATTCTATTCTATCTGACATATCGGTGCTCGCACAAAGAAGTTACATGGATGGTCGCTCCTCCGCGGCCTTATTCTCCGTGCTAATTGACAGCACTACATCGTAGTGTTCTTGGTTAGCGTGGGTATAGAGGTGGGGCATCACATTGATCATCAAGTTTGGTTGTTTAATGTTGTTGTTGAATATATATGCAAGTCACAGAAATACACGTCGATAAGCACAATGGAAATCACTTTCCTCTATTTAATGAATTGGTGTATATGGAATGTTAAACCTCTTTAAAAAGGTTTAAAAATGAGTTTGAAACGTTTTATAAACATATGGAAGTGTTTTGGTGAAGTTTGAAAAGTAATTGAAAATTTAGTTAAAAATAATTAAGCGCGTCGCGTAACGGTAGTTCGCGATTTCACGCTATAAAAGTAAAACGAGTATATAGAATGGAATATAGCTCGGAATTCTTCGAGATAAGAATTTTCTGAACTATTATACCCATAGTTTTCCAACAAAGAAAGAAAATCGAGATTTCGATAAGTAGATTTTGAAATATGAGCAAAACAAGTTTTTGGGAAAATTGCGGTTTTGCGGTTCAGAATACATAAAAGGATTTCTTTGAAAATGATATTTTTAAATTGTTTAAAAATATGAAATAAATTCTAAAAATATTATAAAATGTTTTAAAGTGATTTGAGTTATAAAAAGAAAATTTCAAATAATAAAAGTCATTTTGATCAATATAGCTTAAAAAAAGCACTTTCTGCAGCACTTTTCTATAGCTTTTAAATAATAGTTTTAAACTTAACAATTCTTTCCCAAATCTTTTATAAATGTTTTCAAATGGATAATTAAGTGTTTTAATAATGATTTGGAGGTTTTTATAGCTTATTTAAAAAGAATTTAAATAAATGATTTAAAGAAAAGCTATTACAAATTTAGTGATTTAATCTTGGTTCTAAGCCAACGAGTAGATTGGATTTTTTTATTCGTGAGATCCGAATTTGAGGTGCTTAAAATAAGGAGATGTTCAGGAGCAACCAGTGTGCTGGCTCACCTGGCCTCTTCCTAGGGCAAGGTATAGATAAGCTCAAAATGTCGGAAACGAGTTAAGTATAAAAAGGTTAACTTTTACAAATTTAAATTAAATACAACTTTGATTGTACGGAGATGATCTTCTTATACTTAGTATCAAAGCCCAAAGAGGGAACTCGTACTATTTGTGGAATTTAAAAGGTGATTTCGCCGTTATTTCACCTATAGTATTTGTTGAATGCAGTAATTGATATTGAGAAGAATTAGATGATTTCTATAGATTCTGCTCACTTAATATTACTGGTTTTGGATTAACATCCTAGATAACATGGTTTTAAGTAAATAAAATTATGAGTTTTGAATTAAGAATTCTTTGTTAAGGTTTAAATGAAATGATTTGGAAATGTTTTTCTAAGTGAAAAATGAAATGATTTCGAATTTATTCCCAGCTCAAAAAGGTTTTAAGAAATCAAACGATTTGATAAGAGAGATTTAATGATTCCGTATATACTAGAAAGAAGTGTTTTAAAGTTAATATAACTCCAAAGGAGATTTTGATAAAAAGAACTTAATAAATTAAAGAATGATTCCCTATTCATAGAACATCTTTTTATCGATGATTGGATTTGAAGGAACCGGGGTCGGATTTGGGTAATTCCTATTCAAAGACCACTTCGAACCAAATTACACACTCGAAGTGAAAACATGGATATGATATTTGGGATTTTCGTAATGAAGGACTGCTTGTTGATCATTTGGGGATAAACTCCCAATATACATATAGTAGTAGTAGTCTCTTCGTTATGAAATATCCAATGCAAGGACTAATCGCTACTAATCCTAGGGGTAACTCCCGATAGGATATGGTAGGAGAGTGCTTTCAGTTTGTCCTGTTCCTGGAAAACTTGTATGGACGAATGTCTAACGTTGCATTTCTAGTTACATAAATTGATCTCTATGAACATATCATCTGTTTGGTGGCGGAGAAGGCAACTCCTCTTAGCTTAACACCCTTTCATGAAACGTACGAGCTCAGGAGTTATGTGTTTATAGAAATCAGTTCTGTGATTATGGAATGGCGATGTGTCATTCAAAGAGGAAAGATGATGTGCTATGTGAAAGGTAATCGTTACCTCAAGCCTCACACCCGGAAATGGCCGAAACAGGGTGGATGCGCCAAGGCTATGTGGTTCGCAACCATTACGGTATGATCATCCCCTTCTATATATATTTATTCCCACTATGACTTCGGTTATTAAATTAATGTGGTGAATGTAAAGAGAGCTCTCGGATTTGTCGGCAACGACCGAGGTGACGACATATTCGGTACCATCTAGGAAGAGGTAGGACGGTCTTGTGTTGGTAGAGGACCATCAGTTGGGCCTCGGTTCATTCCTCTAGAGATGTACTGTCGGAAGGTAGTTCCTTGGTCATTTGCATGGAAATCCATTCTCCAATAAGTGTCTGCCATTTTGTTTGTAGAACCTGTGTTTGTGGCTAGTATGCTGGAATTTAATCAATGTAACAATTTCGGCTAAGATTAATAAGTTTACTTGCAAATGTTTTCAAAGAAATGTCATTAAAGATAATATCCCTTATTTTTACGTAATAATGGTTTGGTTATCATAAGGTAAAAACTCGTTCTGTGTTAATGTGCGGCGTGGTCTTATGAGATACCTTTTCTTTTCAAAACGCGTATTATGAGTTCTCACACCAGTCGCATGACTGACCCAGAGTTTATTTTCCTTTCCCTTAAACTCTGGGTGCCCTAATTTTTTTGGGCAGCGTAGTAGTTAGGTTTAGTTTAGAAGAAATCTGGATGGAGCTCAAAGCAATAGTTAGAAGATTTTTCTGAAGATTTTTTCTATTTCCACCACACTCTTGTGCTGTAGTATTCTGCATCTATAAGAACAGAATTTATAACTGTCCATGTTTAACTCTGATAAATTTATTTAAATTCCCGCTATAAAGATTATTTGTTGAAATAATATATGTTATTCCATTCGTATAAGATTTTGTTCTGTCTTTATTTTCTTTCTTACCCTTGAGATTTCGCTTCTCCGACACTTGGATTTACGACACGTGAATATCGAGGATGTATTAGTGTCGATTTCCGAAAGGAAGAAATGGGTTCTAACACTTCCCACTTGGAATGTTAACACTGCCCTCCAAGCAACAATGAAATTCCAGTATTCATCCATACAAGTTCATTCTGGGACTAAACGAAACGCTTGAGAGCTCCGTCTTTAATTCCATCATCTTCAAGATGTCTTCACTTTGAAACACTTGAGTTGGATCGAAGTGATTTTCAGATAACATATCTGATCCCATCAAAACAACTTTCGATAATTTCCAGTAAACTCAACCCCGGTTCTTTAGGAAATAAACAGTTAAAAATAAGAGCGGAGATCACCTCCTAACCATTAGTGGACGGATTGCCTTATCGTTTGTCCTAGGAGAACGAAACGAGGTTTATACGCACAGTACAACATCATCGGAGATGACTGTGCCATATAACTCACGTATTTCTCCTAGATATTTTCAAAGTTACGTTTCGGGTCTAAATTCGATAGTTGGTTATTTAACCATCAACAAACACACATCCAAATCAGGGATTTATTTCAAAAGGGAAAATCAACATTGATTAAGCACATAAGTAATCGCTATCCTCCTTTAATAAATCAATCATTCCTTAAAACTACTTTGTAAATTACTTGTATAAAAATACTTTTACAAACATATATCCACCAATCCCTATATTTTCAATACTTAGAAAATATCCATATATTTACCTCAACGGTATAAGTATATTCACACACATTACACCTCGCAACTTAGAAAATGCACTCATATACTTATCACAATGGTATAAGTATATTTACAAAATTGAGAAAGATATTTTTTATTCGATTCTTAAATCATTTATAAACTCATTATAATTCTCTAAAATCATTTATAAACCATTTTATAAATCTCCAAAAATCATTTATAATCTCTTTTATAAAGTTTAATCACTTATAAATTCTTTTTGTACATTTCTAAAATCATTTATAAATCCATAAAACCATTTATAAAACCTCCTTTTATAAATCTATAAACCCATTTCTTAAACTGGTTTATAAATATCTAACCATTTATAAAACTCTTCCACCTTGTAAATAATCTTCCCTTAAGTCGTTAAACCATTTTATAAACTCCCCTTATAAAATCCATGTCCGTTTATCAAACTGTATTTATGAATCTCGAAAACATTACAAATAAATCCTAATCATTTACTTTAAAACACTATTATATAATAGTAATTATTAAAATAAATAAATAATAATTATTAACTTTGAAACATCGTAAAAATAATAACTAATAATTCAAAACATTATAAATAAAACAATCGTTAATCTTTACCATTATTATAAATAATAATAAATTTCCAAAATATTATTAATACTCATTATTATTAATTTCAAACCATATTAATAATTGAAACAATTAACTTTTCAAAATATTTAAAATATTGATAAATAACCTTAAAGTAATATTAAATTTAAATAAATAACTTTTGAAAAGATATTAAATATAAATAAATAACCTTTAAAACAATATTAAATATAACTTTAAAACAATATATAATAAAAAATAAAAATAAATAACTTAAAATAATATTAAATATAAAAATAATCTTGGAAAAAGATAGATAAAGAGGGTTGGAGTAAAATATAAATTAAATTCTTTTAAAAAATATTTCGAAACCCAAATTCGGATTTAAAAATCATTTCCTGTCTTTAAAACCCCTTCCAACTCAAATGGAAATTTATAGTATTTTTGAAATACTATTTTGAGGCTAATAACTTCTAAACGCTTAACCAATACTGTTATTTGTTTTTATCACTACCGGGTTTCAATTTTGAACATAAACAATGTTATAACCAATAGTGTCCACAAATCAGGTTCCATATCCAATAATTCATATAACGTGCAATTTATTGAAAATAAATCAACAATAGCGTGGAATCTCGTAGGATGCCTCCAACCTATCCCCTGCATCATAGCTCATATATATATATATCAGCACACATATATAAATAAAATCAACAGCGGTGAGGAATCCTATTGGATCCCTCCAACCTATTCCTCTACATTACAAATAGCATATAATCATATAATATGGGTCATTCGCTACTATGCAGGTATATATAAAAGGTCATTCGCTCCAGGGGCAGGAATAAATCCAAACCAACTGATAAAATAGTAAGTCATCCAAACATCTGATCGATAATTTTTATCAACTATATAACATACTAGTTAACCAAAAAGGTGAGTTTAATTCACCGAAATTTCTATTATCGCCGAGGCGTTCCGGTTTGGAACTGAAGTCAAACGACATCCAATTTTAGCCCAAATTTCAACTGTCACTAAATTCGTCCAAACTAGTTCTATCGCGAAGCTAACGTCCATACGAGCGCAACACAACAAACGATGTCCAAATCCGACCTCGTATGAAAAAGTTATTCCGTTTTAAAGTTATCGATTTTTAAATAAAATTTTAACCCACTAATTACTTAATTAATCTCATATTTAATTTTTAAACCTTCTTCCTCCCCACTTTGGTGCCTGCCTGATGCCAACCTACCATGTCAATCCTTCATCCACTTTAAATTCCCTCATTTCTCCATGCTTTTCGAAATCGACAAATCCGACGAGCTTCTCTCTGCAAACTCCACCACCTCGACGCATCAATTCCAACCACAGCCTCTCCACGAAAAATGTGACCGAACCCACCATGCAACGTCCATACAACCCATGCAACTCCTTCCCCTTGACCGCACTTCACTAGACTTTGGCCGTAGCTGCCATTCCTTGCCACGAATCCAATCATTATCCCAATTCCGCAAACCATTGACCATATAATCCAAAATCATAAACCCCAGCCTAGCCGAACCATTTCCTTACCGCCGCGATCCCCAACATAGCCAAACAACCTCGAAATCGCCCTAGGATCATAGATCTCAACAAGACAAAGGCAAAGGATTTTGTTTTGGAATTTTTCATTGAATATTTTAGGAGAATTTTATTTTTAAAAATCCTTGAGCTATTTTTTTTTCTTTTATTTTGTTATAGGCAACAGCTTTTAAAAAGGAGAAGGGTATGGGCTGATGTGCAAGCATGGGCATGGGCAAGGTTATGGTGAATAAAGGAAATATATATATGTTAATATATTATTTTAACCTAAAATAACAAGCTATAAAACGTCCGAAAATTTCGAACTCCTATCGAGACGTCCCGCCTGGCGTTCTATATGTAATATCCCGATTTCGAAGACGATGGAACTAGTCTCGAGACCTAATTCGATCATATACAGAAGATTGCTTTTCAAACCCAGTTATATTATATTAATTTTTGAAATTAATTCTAAGCGTTTCAAGCTTGCACGACCAAACGATACGTCCAATCGCCATGAAAATCGTCGGATACAATAACTCACTATTGCAGATCCAATGAAACCGGTTTCATCGAAATCCGAGACAGTGCCCCGAAGGGCTATTTTTACACGTTAATTTAAATGAATTATTATTAAAACAATTCAAATCACTTAATATTATAAATTTAAGTTTACTATTTTCATCCTGATTTAAATAGAATTTAAATCAACTTTCAGAATCATTTTTATTCACATTAAATTCAGGATTTAATTATTTAATCAATCCCAAATATTAAATTCAACAACTTAATTATCAAATAAATCGCTATATTTGAAATTCAAGTTATTTAACTTATAAAATTAACTTTTCAATATTTAAAATCAATTAAATATTCTAGATTCAAATGACTAAAATTTTGGGTCATTACACATTGAGACTAGGGTACATAGCTCTTTTCAAATTTTGGGCAGCGTAAAACTCATGGCAACTAGGGGATCCAAGGGGTTACATACTAATAGTTATTAGATAACTATGGAATTACTCACTCAATAGTTTATGTCGGTTAATACAACTATGATCAAACAGAAAATATCGATGTGACAATGTTACACAATTCTCTCGACTTGAGAATACTACCAAGCATTAATGTAACGACCCTACCATCGTACCCATATTACTAAAGATCATTATTAATAATGTTGTCTAATGATAAAGAGAAAACGATTTGTTAAGGGCAACCAAATGCAAATACACCTCTAAACTAACACCGACACCTCATACTTACTGATTTCATTTAATATCTGGAATAAATTTTTTAACATATACAGTCTCAACCTAAAGTAATAAACACATCAGTTTCTCGAAATCAGAACGATATATCATATAAGCAACAGTCACAGATTACATCGGATAATATACATCAAATACAACACATACTGTGAGTCCACAAAATAATACTATTCTCACATAATGACCATCTATAATAAGCGACTGTCTCAAAATATACATTGTAATGACCCGCTATTTCGAACCATTCAAATCGACAATAATCCACACATGTCGGACTTGAATTGCTCTAAATAACAGATTGTTAATATATTTATTTGGCATAACTTAACATATATAGTAAATAAATAAATCACAGAATCACAGACATAGAGTTTACAACAAATAGCGGAAAGATGAATGTACTATAGAAATAACATAGTCTAAAAACAGAATACATCAGAAATCTCAGTACATAGAAGTTTCTAGTACAAAGTAGATGACAAGTCTGAACATACAACTGGAAATAAACTAAAGCTGAAATAGATAAATAGATAAGCTAGATCTTCCAACAAACTCCAGCTCCAAAGGATGAATCTCAAACTGTGACACTCAAGCTGACTCGAGCGTAAAGCAAAACAAAACTGTAACAGCCCTGTTTTGATTACTGTTGAAATAAAAAAAATTAAATTGAAATTTTAAATTGAAATTTTTTTTGCAAATGATTTGCAAAGTCAGTTGCATACCTTTTAAGTGGTAGCAGCTGAAATGAATTACAATTAGCCTTGGTTGTGTTGAAAAATATCCAAGCTATGTTGTAACATCTTTTGCCTCCACGTGTAAGTGAAGATAGTCCAATTCAAAAGCAAATATGAACACTTTGCCTTTGCTGTCACCACTTATTTTATAAAACAAAAGTTTGAACACTTTTTCAGCCATCATCATTTTTATGCAAGTGTGTCCTTTTATCTCCACTGGTGCACGTTGTCTTAAATGCTATTGTACCAAAAATGTTTGCCAGCACATTCATTCCTTGACTTGTTCACAAATTGGTGAAAGAAAAATAAACACTGCATCTTTTTTTTATTCTTCCAGTTGCTCAGCAAAAGCTTTAATGGCATTTTCAAAATGCTTGCTCCATTCAGATTTTGATTGCTAACTGATTTTGAAACCAATTAGAGGTGAGTGCAAACTCACACATCTATTTAAACTATGCTGCCTGGTTTTGATATGCTTTTCTGTTGTTTACATTGGGTAGCACAAAAAAACTGAGTCATTTTTGTCTATCAACTTCATTATTTTTGCGTGCAATATATAGCACGAATTTGCATGTAATTCAGTTTGCATTTCACAAAAATTGAAGTATGTTGTCCAGACCAGTATATTGTTTATGCTTATAAACTATGGTCTTCATTGTGAAAAGGAGAATACAAAAATTTGCCAGGTCATTGTATCCTTTGCATTTTTCTTGCGTGCGTGAAAATTAAAATGCACAGGCCTTTCTTTAAATTTGTGGCGTGCATGCGAAGTTTTATTTCCTGGCCATCATCTATTTTTGTTACTTCATATTTGCATGCGCATATATAGTATTGCACAGGTCACGTTTTTGTTGTTTTGCATTTTTGCCGTGAGTGCAAACTATGTTGCCTATATATATATATATATTTATGTGGTGCGTGTAAATGTATAGCTTTGCCCAGGCTACCATTTTTATAGATATACACGTGTTGCAAGAAAATGTAGCCCAGACCATCATTTTATTATTTGCGTGCCAAATATTATGATGACAGTACTTGGTAGGCTTCGGCCATATGAGATGCACGTGCGGCGTAGCTTAGACTCGCCATATGCTGGAATCGATCCACTTTTATGCTGATTTTATGCTGACTTTTATGCTGATTTTATGCTGACTTTTATGCTGATTTTTCTAGTTATCTTATTTTGATTTCTAGATTTTATGAAATGCTGTTTTGAATTCAATTTTGAATTTGGAAGTTGATTTTGGTGGAGTTTAATGAGATTTCTTCATTTAAACTATGTTGATTATTTATATTGAATAGTCTCATTCGAGATTATGATTAGCTTGCTTTGGTGTTGTTTATCATGCACCTATTTCTAAGTTTAAATTAGACTGATCCGTTTATTATTTTCTTTTAAATAATACTTGGGTCAGACCGAGTTATTTCAAGATAACCGCTATCTCTGATTCTGTTGCTGCTTCAGCTTTTGGGATTTCACCTCATCTTTTGTTTAAGCTTCGAGGTGTTACTTTTGGTGTATTGACTCTCATCTCATGTATGTATTGATGTCTATGTATATGTACATTTGGTTCATGTGAACCATCGAGTGTTGTAGCATGTATCCAGACTTACCTTCCGCTATGTATGATATTTCTGTTCTGATGTGATTATACTTATCTGTGTTGTTGCTATTATGAGTTGTTTTGAATTTTTCATAAGCCACCGTGGTTTCGTTTTAGATTTGGATTGAATGTATATCGCTGGGAGTAATTACACAACTCCTATCGATGTAATCAATACTCGTCTAAGGCATAACTTACGGATGGTCGCTTCTAACAAGCCTTATTCTTCGCAATAGCAGACGTTATTCCTTATAATAGCCTTTGTTATTGTGAGCATAGAGGTGGGGCGTCATAGTTGGTATCAGAGCTGAGATTTAGAACTAATTATAATAAACACGGAACAGAAGTAGAATGGAACATGTGTTACAACTATTCGAGGGTTTTATTCGTGCCTTTCTAATCTATTCCTTCGTTGTTCTTAAACTTTTATCCTCTTTAACATGTTGGAATATGTCTAGGAATAAATCTCATATTTCCGTAGTATTCCATTTGTTAAATTCCTTATCAATCTTGTGTTGTTTTGACTAATGCTTATCTTCTCTTGTTCTCTCAGCCTATGGCTGGAAGAGGTAGAGGGAAGCGTTCTTCTGCAGGTCCATCTAGTGGTTCTCATCCGGACAGAGTCTATATGTCAGCTGATCAGTTTATGGAGCTATTTCAGGGTACTCAACCTTCTGTTGCTACTCTCGCAGTTCCTACTCACAAGTCTGCCTTCGTCCGCATGTGTAGTGACTATTCCCACCTTGGAGGCAAGCCTTTCAAAGGATCGGAAAGTGTATTGGAGGTTCAGACTTGGTTGCGCGCTAGTGAGCGCATATTTTCTCGGATGGATCTTCAGATCATCATCGCGTTCTTGTGGCATCTAGCATGTTGCAAGAACGTGCGCTTGATTGGTTTGAGCTTTTGATTGCGGAATTTGATGAGTCCTCTCTCTCGTGGAATCAGTTTAAGGAACGATTCGAACTTAAGTTCGTTCCTGAATCAGAAAAGGCCAATCTTGCTCGTAGTTTCCTTGAGTTAAAACAAGGAAAGTCCTCTATTTCTGATTATGTTGCATGTTTCGAGGCCTTGTCCAAATACGGAGTTGAGTTCATTAAAACTCCGCGTAAGAAGAATCTTAGATTTGTCGAAGGTTTGAAGAAGTATTTGAAGAAAGTCCTTTTGCTTCAGCTTAAGCTTCCTTTTAAGGAACTTGTTGATTCGGCACTTTTCCTTGAAGCTGTCGAAAAGGAACGTGATAGTGGTGATAAGGTTGAGGTTTCTAAGAACCACAATAAGAAGAGGTTTCCATTTCATAAGCCTAATTCTTCTTCCAACAAGAAGAAGAAGCAAGCTACCTCTAGTTCTCAGCCTAGTAGTGCACCTTCTAATCAAAGGGCGTGCTATAACTGTGGTTCTCTGGATCATCTTCTTCGTAGTTGTCCTAAGCCTCGCATTTGCCGCTATTGCAAGAAAGAAGGTCATTGGGTTTCTGATTGTCCTACTGCTCCTAAGGGTTTCAAATCTGGGAAGCTTAATGTTGCTAAAGCTTCTGGTGATTCTTCTCAGCCCAAAGGTATTCCTCCTTCTGTTTTGGAAGGTTTTATTTTATTTCATGGCCGTTCTATTAGAGTTCTTTTCGATACGGGTGCATCACGTTCATTCATGTCAAAGGAGCTCGTTGATGTTATTCCTTTGGATGTTGTTAGTCTTTGCGACCCTTTGAGGATTGTAAATCCTATTGGAGGATCCGCTACTCTTGGTTTGTTATGTGTTGATGTTGAGATTATTCTATGTGGTTTTTCCTTTCATGCGAATCTGCAGGTTATTGATCATCTTGGTTTTGATATGATTTTGGGAATGGATTAGCTCATTCGTTATGAAGTTCAAATCCTATGTCCCGAAAGAAATTTATACCTCAAGCATCCCAATGCTATCGAGCAGTTATCTATTATGTTTCGAGACATGGACCATGCTTCGAATGCTCTCATTTCTTCCTTCGAATCGGAGGATGTCATAGATAATATTCCGGTTGTTTGTGATTTTTCTGATGTCTTCGAGCCTATTTCGAGTTTGCCGCCGAAGAGGGAAATTAAGTTCCGTATTGATCTTATCTCTGGTGCTCATCCTATCCGTCGTCCTCCTACGAGGATGTCTGCTAAGGAAAATGAGGAACTCAAGGAACAATTATCTGACTTGGAAGCCAAGCAATTTATTCGTTCTAGCTCATCTCCTTGGGGCGCCGCCGTTGTCTTCGTTAAGAAGCCTAATGGTACTCTTAGGCTTTGCATTGATTATCACAAGCTTAACGAGCTCACTATCAAAAATAGGTATCCATTACCTAGGATCGACGACATGTTCGATCAATTAAGTGGCGCTAAGCTTTTCTCCCAACTCGATCTTGCTACCGGTTTTCATCAGTTACGAGTTGCTGAAGACAGCATCCCTCTTACCGCATTCCGTACTCGTTATGGTTCTTACGAATGGCTTGTTATGTCGTTCGGTTTGACGAACGCCCCAGCATATTTTGTAGATCTTATGAATCAGATATTCCAGGAATATCTTGATAAGTTCGTCTTGGTTTTCATAGATGATATTCTTATTTATTCCAAATCTGAAGCCGATCATATTCAACATTTGGAGATTATTTTGAGCACTCTTCGTCAGCATCAGCTTTATGCCAAATTCTCCAAGTGTCACTTCTGGGAGAATAAGGTGAAGTTTCTCGGTCATATTGTTTCTTCTGATGGTATCTCCGTCGATCCTTCCAAGATCGAATCTATTCAGAATTTGAAGAGGCCCGAGACCGTTACTGAGATCCGTAGTTTCCTTGGATTGGTGGGTTATTATCGCCGGTTCATTAAGGACTTTTCTCGTATTGCTTTACCGCTTACCACTCTCACGAGAAAAGCTGTTCCTTTTATTTGGTCTGATAGGTGTGAATTTTCTTTCATGAAGTTAAAAGATCTCCTAACTCATGCTCTTATCTTAGTGGTTCCCGAAGGGAATCATGATCTTATTGTTTATACCGATGTCAGTGGTTATGGACTCGGTGCTGTTCTCATGCAAAAAGATAGAGTAGTTGCCTATGCTTCTAGACAACTAAAGCCTAATGAGATTCGTTATGCTACCCATGATTTGGAGTTAGCCGCTATAGTCTTTGCATTAAAGATTTGGCGACATTATTTATTGGCGAGCGTTTTGTTCTCTTCACTGACCACAAATCTCTGAAGTATCTCTTCACTCAGAAGGAACTTAATATGAGGCAACAACGTTGGCTCGAATTTCTTGCTTCATATGATTTCAATATTCAGTATACCCTTGGTAAGGGTAATCGAGTTGCTGATGCGCTTAGTCACAAACAGCAAGTTGTTGTTTCCATGATGCTAGCAGAGTGGAATATATTGGAAGCTTTATCTCTTTGTGATATTAGAGACCGTCCTTCAGTTTCTGATTCTCCTGTGCTTTTATTTAGCATGGAAGCTCGTCCTAGTTTGTTGGATCGTGTTGTCGATGCCTAGAAGCAAGATCTAGATCTCGCTTATCTTATTCAGAGTTGTAAATCGGAACCTCGAAGTGATAATATAAAGGATTTCGATATTGATATTCATGGTTGTATTCGGAAGAAGGGAAGGTTGATCGTGCCTAATGTCCCTAATCTTAGAAATGACCTTCTTGAGGACTGTCATCGTTCGAAGTATACTATCCATCCGGGCAGTAGTAAGATGTATGCTGACATGAAACGCTTATACTTTTGGGAGGGTATGAAGCATGATGTTGCAAGTTATGTGAGTCATTGCATGACTTGTCAACTTATTAAAGCGGAACACCAACGTCCTAGTGGTCTTTTGCAGCCTCTTGAGATTCCATTATGGAAATGGGATCAAATTTCTATGGACTTCATTGATGGTCTACCTCGTTCGAGGTCGGGCCATACTAGTGTTTGGGTGATTGTTGACCGATTGACCAAATCAGCCCATTTTATTCCTATCAAGTCCAATCGGACTGCTCCTTTGTTGGCTAAGCTTTTTATTAAAGAAGTCCTTCGACTTCATGTGTTCCTAGTTCCATTGTTAGTGACAGAGATTCGCTTTTTACTAGTGGTTTCTAGCAGAGCCTTCAGAAAGCTTTGGGTACTAAGCTCAATCTCAGTGCAGCTTATCATCCACAGTCTGATGGTCAGACTGAAAGGGTAAATCAAGTATTAGAAGATCTCCTTCGCGCTTGCATTCTTGATTTTGGGGGTAGTTGGGAAGACCACTTATCTCTTGTTGAATTTTCTTATAACAACAGTTTCCAATCTAGTATCGGTATGGCTCCTTTCGAATCCCTTTACGGAAGGCCATGTCGATCACCATCTTGTTGGTTGGAATCTGGGGAAAAGTTAGTTCTCGGCCCCGATAATATTCGTGAATCTTCTGAGAAGATTGATATTATTAGACAGAGAATGAAAGAGGCTTAGAATAAGCAGAAATCTTATGCCGATCATCGTAGGAAGCCTTTGGAATTTTCTGTAGGCGATCAAGTGTTCATTCGTGTTTCTCTGATGAAGGGGGTGGTGCGTTTTAGTAGCTCTGGGAAATTGGCTCCTCGATATGTTGGACCATTTCCTATTACGGAACGCATTGGCCCTGTTGCTTATCGTGTATCGCTACCTATTCAGTTTTCGGGAATTCATGACGTATTTCATGTATCCTAGCTTCGTCGATGCCTTCGAGATTCGGATTCTATTATTAATCCTCATATGTTGCAAGATCTTGAGATCTCACCCAACTTGTCTATGGTGCAAAATCCTATTCGTGTGCTAGCTTCGGAGGTTAAACGCCTTCAGAATAAAGAAGTCCCGCTTGTGAAAATTCAATGGTCCGCAAATCCCAAAGATTGCACTTGGGAAACCAAAGAATTCATCGAGCGTTTTTATCCCGGTTTTCTCTCCTCTTCGGGTGGGAGTGAGCATTCTTAATTCATCTTTTCTATTTAAATCTTTGTTGTGATGAATATTTTGTGTTATAAACAACTTCTAGTATGAAAATTGCGGGGACGCAATTTTTATAAGGGGGGAGTTTGTAACAGCACTGTTTTGATTACTGTCGAAAAAAAAAATTAAAATAGAAATTTAAATTGGAAATTTTTTTTGCAAATGATTTGCAAAGTCAGTTGCATACCTTTTAAGTGGTAGCAGCTGAAATGAATTACAATGGGCCTTGGTTGTGTTGAAAAATATCCAAGCTATGTTGTAACATCTTTTGCCTCCACGTGTAAGTGAAGATAGTCCAATTCAAAAGCAAATATGAACACTTTGCCTTTGTTGTCACCACTTATTTTATAAAACAAAAGTTTGAACACTTTTTCAGCCATCATCATTTTTATGCAAGTGAGTCCTTTTATCTCCACTGGTGCACGTTGTCTTAAATGATATTGTACCAAAAATGTTTGCCATCACATTCATTCCTTGACTTGTTCACATATTGGTGAAAGAAAAATGAACACTGCATTTTTTTTTTCATTCTTCCATTTGCTCAGCAAAAGCTTTAATGGCGTTTTCAAAATGCTTGCTCCATTCAGATTTTGATTGCTAACTAATTTTGAAACCAATTAGAGGTGAGTGCAAACTCACACATCTATTTAAACTATGCTGCCTGGTTTTGATATGCTTTTCTGTTGTTTACATTGGGTAGCACAAAAAAACTGAGTCATTTATCTCTATCAACTTCATTATTTTTGCGTGCAATATATAGCACGAATTTGCATGTAATTTAGTTTGCATTTCATAAAAATTGAAGTATGTTGTGCAGACCGGTATATTGTTTATGCTTATAAACTATGGTCTTCATTGTGAAAAGGAATATACAAAAATTTGCCAGGTCATTGTATCCTTTGCATTTTTCTTGCGTGCGTGAAAATTAAAATGCACAGGCCTTTCTTTAAATTTGTGGTGTGCATGCGAAATTTTATTGCCTGGCCATCATCTATTTTTGTTACTTCATATTTGCGTGCGCATATATAGTATTGCACAGGTCACGTTTTTGTTGTTTTGCATTTTTGCCGTGAGTGCAAACTATGTTCCCTATATATATATATATATTTTATGTGGTGCGTGTAAATGTATAGCTTTGCCCAGGCTACCATTTTTATAGATATACACGTGTTGCAAGAAAATGTAGCCCAGACCATCATTTTATTATTTGTGTGCGTGAAGTATTAAGTGCAAAGTATAAGCTGTCTAGGCCATTTTCTAACTTATTTTGGTGCAAGTCCATGCAATGTAGCTTATGTATTGTATTACGTGTGTGCATGAAGTATAGTGCCCAAGCAGTACTATATTAGGTGAATATATTTAATAGTGCAGTCTAATGGTTAATTTACTTTGAACTGGTGTTTGGTTTTGAAACATATTTGGTTGTCGTTATTTTTATAACGGGTTTTTACCCCGGTGTTTATATTTGAAGTGTGTTGTTTTGATGAGATTTTTGATGAATAAAAATTATTGTTGTTTTGACTTCAGTAACCGTCAATTTAAAGGGAATTTTCAAGCGGCTGTCTTGTAATCAAGAAAACCCGCAACGCTGATTTGATATCCGTATTTACGGTGTTTTGTGAAGCGCAATTTCTTTGTCGAAATTGCTATAGATGTTGCTGTTTTAATCACGTGTTTTTAAATCGTTTTAAAATATAATTGTTTCCAAAAAATTTACAGTTTACGCTTTCAAAAGAATGAGGAATCTATTTAAACTTTTCAGCAAAATTAAGGACTATGAACCCTTACTTTTACTGATTCGATTAATTCCGGACTTGTCCATTTGAGAACGTAAATTTTATTTCTATAAAATACACAATTTTGCACTTTCAAGGAAACGATGATGAGATTTAAACAATTTAGCAAAAGTGCGGAGTATGGAACCACGCTTTTACTAATTCGGTTAATTCCGGACTCGTTAATTGAAATATTTTCCATGGAATTGCTGTTTGAAGATTTTGATGATTTTGTTGGGCTTTCAAGGACTCGTCAATTACCATTACTAGACCTTGGGGTCATATGCGGACCTTCGGGTCATTTTTTGGGCGCCAAATATTATGATGACAGTACTTGGTAGGCTTCGGCCATATGAGATGCACGTGCGGCGTAGCTTAGACTCGCCATATGCTGGGATCGATCCACTTTTATGCTGATTTTATGCTGACTTTTATGCTGACTTTTATGCAGATTTTTCTAGTTATCTTATTTTGATTTCTAGATTTTATGAATTGCTGTTTTGAATTCAATTTTAAATTTGGAAGTTGATTTTGGTGGAGTTTAATGAGATTTCTTCATTTAAACTATGTTGATTATTTATGTTGAATAGTCTCATTCGAGATTATGATTAGCTTGCTTTGGTGTTGTTTATCATGCACCTATTTCTAAGTTTAAATTAGACTGATCCGTTTATTATTTTCTTTTAAATAATACTCGGGTCAGACCGAGTTATTTCAGGATAACCGCTATCTCTGATTCTGTTGCTGCTTCAGCTTTTGGGATTTCACCTCATCTTTTGTTTAGGCTTCGAGGTGTTACTTTTGGTGCATTGACTCTCATCTCATGTATGTATTGATGTCTATGTATATGTACATTTGGTTCATGTGAACCATCGAGTGTTGTAGCATGTATCCTGACTTACCTTCCGCTATGTATGATATTTCTGTTATGATGTGATTATACTTATCTATGTTGTTGCTATTATAAGTTGTTCTGAATTTTTCATAAGCCACCGTGGTTTCGTTTTAGATTTGGATTGAATGTATATCGCTGGGAGTAATTACACAACTCCTATCGATGTAATCAATACTCGTCTAAGGCATAACTTACGGATGGTCGCTTCTAACAAGCCTTATTCTTCGCAATAGCAGACGTTATTCCTTATAATAACCTTTGTTATTGTGAGCATAGAGGTGGGGCGTCACAAAAACACTCGAATCAGGATTAACATTCTTATGCAAATAAATCAAGTTCAGGTGAAATGTCAAGTAAATGCAATATAACTTAAAGGGACGTTGGGATTCCATCCTTTAAGGATCCGATAAACTATCTACATACATAGTATAATATGCTACATATATAATGTCTATAGTAAAGTAAAATATTAAAATAGCGTTAAGGCATTACCCATATCCCCCTTAACACATTTTATATAATGCCGTAGTCTACACAGATACTGTAAAATCCACTCACAACTGGGCTATCAGGGAGCACTCCATAGGTATGACACAAAACAAACTCGTAGAAGGCGCGATAGGGCATGTGACAAGGCACACGAGGCAATGCCAGGGTAGATATACCGTTTGCATATCCGGACTAGTGGTAACGCATAACAGCTGCTACCGCCCACCTCGAGACACACTCCCAAATCAAAGGTGTGCACACCAAAATCAAATCACAAAAGCAATAGATATGGTTTCGAAGAAATGTGTCCGATAGGAGGAATGACCTCACTTGGCCCGGCGTGGCTCTTGTTTTAGCCACATCAAGCTGACTCATGGGAGTCAGGGCTACGTAAATACCATATAGAACCATCATCAACCATCCTACTTCATTCTGGAATCTCCACCACGTACACAGTTGTTAAAGTGGTTTTCGGTATATGCAGAGAGTATGACAATATCCGATCCCGGTCTCTATAACAACCAAAGACTTATTTCACACCGTGGTCATTTATAAAATTACTTTATTAAATAAAATCGCAAATACAAATTTAAGTCATACGAATATTCACTGATAATTCTATTTATATTTTAAGGTATTCATTAAATCACCTTTATTGAAACAAGTTATAAATCATTTCCAAATTCATTAAGTTCTGAATAAACCTTTATTTGAATTAAATTAATAACCAGTTTAAGTTACCAGTCAAATTCCAATATACCTTTCCAACCTTTTTATTTATTTAAGTTATAGAAAATCTATTTAAATATAAATTAAATGAACCTTTTAAAAAAAATTATATATTAATAAAACTACTTTTATATAATTTAAATAAATTAAATTTGTTATTTGTCTACTTAAAAATTCTTTTCTATATATTTTAGAAAATAAAACTATAAGTAAACTTTACAAATTACCCTTTTTATTTAAACTCATACTTTTATATCCCAAAATCAACATTTAAGGTTATAAAATTTTTTCTTTCAAAATGAAATAGACTACTTATTACATTTCAAAATCAAACTCATATATTTATTTTTAATATTTGGAAATCATTTTTCAAAAATAGACCAACGGTGTCCGTATATAATTTTCAATCCTATGGTCAAGTGATACGGATATTGGTTCTTTCAATCCGTAATAGTTTAAATTTACGGGTTTATATTATTAAACCCGCAATGCCAAAATTTCAATAATAGCTGAAAATCGTTTGGGTTTATCATTTCAACCCATAACGAATTTCTCCTATTCTAAGGTCCGTTCGGGTATGTATCATTTCAACCCATAGTGATTTTTAAACTAAGGGAACTTGCAGAGTGAGAACAATAAATAGCATAGCATAACATAACAATTACTGATGCAATAAATTAACATATAACAGTGTCAATTTTCAAAGGTGATCACAAATAACTTATCATATTTAACAATTAATAGCTAGCAATTAAGTTTTAACAGTACATTTAAATTGTCATTTCCTATGAAATCAATTTAATAAGCATAAGAACATTAATTGTGAGTGATTGCTCACATATCAAGGCTAGAGGACGATGGAAAACAGCTACGGAAAAGAACGATGCGACGAACACTGACACGATATTTCAAATAGCTGCGACAACATGAAAGCAAATTTTAGCACGATGATTTGATGGAAACAATTTTATATATAAGCAATATATATATAATTTTGAAAGAACGAAAATATATATGTACGCAAAATATAAAATTTCCGTCGACAAATTCGAAGTGACCTATATACGACTTGCCGTTAACGCATATATGCATGTGTTGTGTAAATAACCAAGACCGGTTTAGATATAGAGCACATACACGTTTTTTTTCCTCTTTGTGTTTTTTTTAGCCATAGCCTATATAGACCTACCTACAATATGCTGACACAGCACGCAACACCCTTCATACTAACAGAGCCAACACATCTTTCTTATAG
Organism: Allium fistulosum; assembly: GCA_030737815.1. NCBI lineage: Eukaryota > Viridiplantae > Streptophyta > Magnoliopsida > Asparagales > Amaryllidaceae > Allium > Allium fistulosum. Next base: position 97,569,394 of record CM060905.1, read on the forward strand.
TACTAACAGCCCATACTTTATTCTATCCAACAAAGCCAATATGTAGTATATACTAACAGCCAACATATTATCCTTATAATACTAACAGAGTCATATGTGCGTCCTGTATATAGGGACGGCAAGGTGTAAATATATATATAGGCCTTAAAATTTTCCGCTGCTACTATATATACGCGAAATATATGTAACCTTACACACAGCAAAAATGGTTTTAAAAGAAAAGGAAAAAAGGAAAAAAAAACAAAACGTGCGCAGCCTATATTTAAAAGAACCAGACAGTAAAACAAAACATGGCAACCCATATATCATCTATACCACATAGGGTTATCAGGTATGAGCTTCAAGGAAGGGAAGAAAGGCCTCGGCAAAACAAACAAAAAAAAGGAAAAGAAGAAAAAAATAAATAAATAAAAGGGGAAGGAGAGCTGCAGTGAGAAGAGGGAGAAGAAACGTACCGGTTCACTTTGAAATGAACAGTGAGGGGATTGCAAAAACCTGAACGAATAAATAGACGTAATGGAAATGGTCACGCTAAGATTTAGCTGACCAATTAAAGCAATTAATATCTTTTTGCTTGGTTTACTCCGCTGAAAATTTGAAAAGGCAAAAGAAAACAAAGAGTCATCAATACGGTACCGATACGACGCACCATTTTACCGTCTCTATCACGTAGCAGACCTCAAAATACAGAAATAAATATACTGCGGCGATCAGCACAACGAGGCGAATAGAACGGTACACATATATCAGCGATACGATCGATCTATTAAAACTTGAATTTTCGCTACCGAAAATGCTGCAAAAATGTAGAAAATAAGATAAACGGAGCCATAGAAGTCCGAATTTGCCAGAACGAATTTCGACGTCTTTCTCAGAAAATGAGTTACCTTTTTATTATATAAAAATATTCAGTTTTCGAAAATATTCATATTTCACCAATTTAACTGATTAAATTTATAATTTAAAATTTCACCAATAAATTGACTTTAGTACTTCTCAATAAAAAATTACCAATTGCTATAATTAGATGGTCGCATTCCAAATATCAAATTTTTATTTCAAAATTTTATTATTTAAATTTCAAGAGATTTTTGTTATTTACGTTATAAAATCGTTGGAAATTCTCGAGTCATTACATATATCCCATCATATACATACATAAATATATGCTATAGAAGATAAACTGATAAGTCAAAATAGTCTATCATCTACTAGCCCACCTACCCAAAAGCCTGCAAGTCCTGATACCTGAAAAGTCTCGGCCTGATTGGAGTATTATAAAATAAATGGGTCAGACTATCTCTAAATATTCAAAAAGGTGAACACAAGATATAACATAAGGTATATGACAAAATAAACATACACTAGTCACTGAAATGATTTAACCAGGAATTTATCTCAAAGCACATGAATATTTAAACCATGAAACACTGAATAATCACAAATCCTAAAACAATCCATATTGATCACCAGGATCATCCATGCCAATCTTAACGATTGTCCATACCGTGGAAAACAACCAAACAATTTGGTATCTTCCGTACCGATCTAATACTGTGGATCGTCCATACCGTGAAACATATTCACAATCGATCTGAAGGATCGTCCATACCAATCAAAACGATCATAGCAACCATCACTCCAATCCTCTATATGTTCCATCTTTATATTTTTACCTATATATATAACTCCATAAGTATGTAAAAATCCATAAGTATAGTTCTTAAAGATCTATTGGCCCCAACTGAACACCAAAGGAAATATACTCTAAAGTGTCGATATCACTATTAATAATCACAAGAATTTAACCAAAACATCCCATATCACTTGGTGAAACTTAAGCTAATAAATTTAACTTATTATGGATACCACTAGAGAACCTGAACTATATATCTCTTAAGGATCTATCAGCCCCTGGCCGAACACCAAAAGAGGATAAAACCGTAAAGTGTTAAATACTTCTCTAAAAGTGATCACCAGAACTTAACCAAAGTATCCTATACTACCTGGTAAAATTCAAGTATTCACTAAGGAGTTAGAAAATCTCACTCAAACATTCTATGCAATGAGTTATGCAATATTCGACAAAGCGTTACTCGAGAGCATTTAAACCAATCGGTAACACTAAGTTGATTTTTAGCATTCTCTATATTATAGAACTAAAGCTCTTAAAACATTTATTTTCTAAGAGTTTATAGTTTAGAAAACAAATAATATAATTTCCCATATATTCATTTATTATTTATCTTTATATAGTTATTCACTATTTGATAAAATATTCCATAAACCCAAATTGTTTAAATAAATACAATTATATATATACATAGTTGTCTCAAAATTCCATACAAGATATTTAGTTAACAAATCATGTGTCCAAAAACCCATATATATATATATATATATATATATATATATATATATATAAGTCCATTATTTTATAAAACCATATTCATTACTCTTTCAAATCCATTTTGATATATTTAACCATTTTATTTAGAAATAAATTAGGTTTATATTTCCAAAACCATAACTCCAATCCCATGTCTATTTTTACTGACAATGCTTAGTATACAGTAACTACTAGTAAAACCAATTCATTTATAAGAGGATATAGATTGATTTAGAAACAAGTTTGATATTTATAAATTTAAATAAACTTTCGTTTACAAAATTTACTTCTATTAGTATTTAGAAAATAGTTAGATATAAGTTTATAAATTTACAACCCTTTAAATCAAGGTGATTCCATGTCCATAACACAAGAGAATACACTACTGCACATCACGGGGTCCGAGCACAATTTAGTCCAATGGATTTTCATTCAATATTGTCTCAAAATCTAATTTTATGAATTAACAAACAAAAGGAAATGGATGTCCAAATAACCACAAACAAACACACAAAACACAAAAAACATCAATAATAAATATGGCGACAAACGAGGAAACAAACAGGAAATCCGAGGTATTCATCTGGAGCTGAATCAGCTCTAGATTTTCGTCCACCAGTCCACTAGTCGGGACATTTCTAGAGCTATTTTAGCTCAAGAAATCCTCCCTGGCCGAACTCTGGTGATGGCGGTTTAATTCTACAACTTGAGTGATTGTCCAAAGGTGACTTCAGAGTGCATGCACCCATATAAACAACTATAATTATCAACTAAATAAGATCAAAGATGTAACGACCCATAAATTTTATTTGTTTTAATAATATATTTAACTGAATTTTTGTGAGATTCTAAATATTTGAATTTGGAAATAAAAATTTAATATTTGGAATACGTCTATATAAACATAACAAATGGTAAATTTTCATCAGATAATATGGAAGTTTATTTTCTTGTGTAGTTTTATTTCAATCTAAATCAGTTAATATTTGATGATAATAAAATATTATCCAAACCTGAATACTTTTATACAATAAATTTGTAAATCATCTTCCGAGTAAGACGTCATATTTCATTTCTTCAAATTTGGACTACTATTGCTCCGTTTACCTAAATTCTGACATTTTAGCAGCATTTTCGGTACCGATTATCGACTTTTGATAGGATGATCGTACCACTAATATCTGTATACCGTTTTGATCGTCTCGTTGTGCTGATCTCTGTGGTATATTCAATAATGTGTTTTGAAGTCCGGTATGCAGCGGAACCCGCGTAAACGGCAACCGCATCGGTAACCGTTCGGTGCCTTTTGTGTTTAGTATCTTTTCAACTGTACAGCCGCTTAAAATAAATTTCCTTCGGTTATTAAACTTTTGATATCCTCTAACCATTGACATTCCACCATTTCAATAAATCTTGATTTGGTTAACACATTTTGTTCTGTTCATTTCTCCTGAGATAAATTAATAAAAATATATTAGAGTATATGTTCATTTTGTTTCTGAGCCACGTCTTCTTCATTTTGCCTGAACAAGCCTATTTCTTCTTCCTCCCTGTTGAAACCCTGCTCCATGTTTTTTAATGCCGAAGCCACCGATGACCGCCACCACAGCCTAGCCGAGACCACCCCTCCGCAACTCAGCCATCTCGCCTTAGCTCCCGCTCCACCTTACACCATCACACGATTCATCACCGAACCCCACCCGTGCTTCCGCTCGACCCAAATCCAACCTCTTCCTCCTTGCTCGGCCTCGTGTGCCGCCTTGCCTCTTCAACTCCACGCCGCTTATCCAAGCTAGCGCCACCTCCTAGCCGCAGTTCCCACGCCTACGTCACCACACACCGATCTCCTCCTTGTTCGAGACAAACTCACGCATTCCCCCTAGCCACCTCTCTTTATATATATATAGGTGATATACAAACCTGTTATTAAATTTAAGTTTATATATATATATATATATATATATTATTTTGAAAGATGCAGCATATATATATATATATAAGTTTGTTTTTTTCTCTCTATTAGTTTTGTATATAATCTAAGTAAATGAGTAATATATTGTATATATCGGTCTACTTAAATTATATGAGATTTTCGAAAAGCTAGTATATTTGTTTGGAAAATATTGGGTTTTAAATTTTATATATATAATACATATAATTGTTTATAATGTACAAATTTATAATATTTTATATATACGATCTATTTGAGTTTACATATATACTAGAGCTTGCATGAGTATACATTTATATCTATATCTTATATATGATAGTATATATATATATATATTTGTTGTTATATTAAAGTTATACAAGTCTGTATTGCAATATGAATAATTACAGTATTTATATATTTTGTTTATTAATAATTTACATTACATTTATATATAAGTAAGCTATTTGTTTACATATAATAGGTATGGATACGTATAGACTATAGGATGACTATATACATGTCCTGCATGTGCTATATGTATGCATAATATATTAGTCTATTTACATTTGAACATATAGCATATACAAGCTTATAATTGGTCTGGTTTACAACATTACAGTATTTTATATATGCTGTTGTAGATATATCTATGACAGTATTTGTTTAAAGATGTATAATTGCATATATGAAACTGTATGGGTTTATATATATTTAAGTTAAGCATTGTGTTTTATAATATGTTATTGTATATATATGAGTTCATAGCAGTATTATGAAAGCTGTTAGGGTCCATAATTATTAAGTTATATTAATCTTATTTTTCTTAAAGATATACTATATACGTAAGTTATATATAGTGGTTTGGTTTTGCTGCAAAGTGGAGAATTGTGTATAGTAGTTTGGTTTTTAAATTTATAGATGGAGACTTTGTTTTAAGTGTTTGAATTAAATTACAATTTTTTTATGTACATAGTTATATATATACGTTCACTTATACCATTGATCTTCATCAATAAAGTTTGATTCAATTTCGTCAATTCCAAGCTGTCAGTTTGATCGTCAAATTCGTGCCAATTTTTCTTTGTTTCGGAATTCGTGTTTGAATTCGTAGCTCAATTTCTTGTTCATCTCTAGTCTCAAAAGGTAAGCAATCACTCACGATTAACGTTCTTATATTTATTAAATTTGATTTCAATTGAAACAACAATTGAAATATACTGCTGTTAGTTATTTACATTGCTATATATATGCTATTATCTGTATCTCTTCAACTGTGACATCTAACACCATTATCTGTTATTATATTGATGATATATGCCAGTTATATTATTATCATATCTGTTATCACTCTGCAAGTTCCTTGTTAGTTTAGAATCCCATATGGGTTGAAATGATTCATACTCGAACGATTTTGTAGAATAGGAGAAAATCGTTATGGGTTGAAATGATAAACCCAAGCGATTTTCAGTGAATTGAATTTGGGATTGCGGGTTAAAATGGTATATACCCGTATATATATTTAAATTACGGATTGAAATGATAAATATCTGTATCACTTGAGCAAAGAAAAGAAAATTATATACAAACACCGTTGGTCTATATATAAATATTTTGAAAATGATTTCTATGGTTTGGAAAGAAATATATGGTTTAATAAATATTGATTTTTAGATATTATATATAAATGTATTTTATAAAGGTTTAAATTTTAGATTTTTGAATTATATGTTTTGAAAATTGTAAAATTATAAGTTAGTTTTGAAATTTTAAAATTTTAGAATTTACTTATAATTTTACTATTTTAAAATATGTATAAATTAGCTTAATACAAAATAAGTTTAATAATAAGATTTAATTTAATAAAGTTTGATTTAATAAATATATATTATGTTTAAGTATTTATTTAAAATTTTAAAATAGATTTTTAATAGTTTTAATAAATTGAGGTTGGAAAGATAATTTTAAATTGATTTGAAATTATATTTAAGAATTATACTTAAATAAGTTTGACTTGAAATTATTAAATTTGAGATTTTAGAGATATGATTTTATAACTTGATTTTGATTAAAAGTGATTTAAATGAATATTTTCAAATTTACATAAATTGAAATGCGATATTTAGTTTATTTAAATTTGTAATTTGAAGTTTTATTTAAATGTTATTGAATAATTAAGTAAATTTTTCAAAAATAAATAATAATGAAGTTAAATTAAGATATATATGAAATTATCAAATTCAGTTTTTAAAATGTGGAATATTTAAAGCTTTGAAATATATTGAAATTGAAATGGTTATTTTGTGGTTCAATCTGTATTTGAAATCGATTTAAATTGAAATGGTTTATTGAGAAACTGAATTTGAATTAAAATTGATGAATTAAGATTGAATTAAATTTGAATTTTGGAATTTTAGTGGATTGAACCGAGTTGTGAAATTTGAGGAAGCTATTTTATTATATAAAGTATTTTTAAATTTATGTTAAAACTATTTATATATTTTACCTTATAAATTATTTTAATATAAACTATTTTAACTTATAACTATTTTATATAAACTATTTTTAATATACTAATTATTTTAAAATAAATTATTTTATTTTATAAACTATTTTATTTTATATACTATTATTACTATCTAAACTGTTTATAGGAAAGGTTATGGTTTTCCAAAGTGTTATGATTTCAAAGTGTTATGATTTCCAAAGTGTTATAATTTCAAATGTTTGGTTTTAAAAGTGTTATAACTGAAAATGCTATGATTTTTGGAAATGGATATATTTGAAGTGAAAATGATAGTGTATTGATATGGTTTTGAAATGGAAATGATATCGTATTGATATGGTTTTTGAAATGGGAATGATATTTTGGTTTTGAAGTATAAACTATTTTGAAATGACCACGGTGTTATAATAACGTCGGGTTGTTAAAGAGACCGGGATCGGTTATTCTCATACCCTCTGCCAAGGCCGAAAACCACTTTAAAACCCGTGTACGTGGTGGAGATTCCAGAATGAAGTAGGATGGTGGCGACGATCATATATGAGGTATATACGTGGACCCAACTCCCGTGAGTTGGCATAAGGTGGCTAAAACAGGAGCAATCGACGGGCCAAGTGAGGTAGCTCCTCCGATCGGAAACACTTCTTCGTATGCTATTTTATTACTTTGTGATTGATTTGGTGCGCACCTTTGATTTGGGAGTGTGACTCGAGGTGGGCGGTTGCTGCTGCTATGCGTTAGCACCAGCCCGGAAGTGTAATTGGTATATCTACCCTGGCATTGCCTAGTTGTGCCGTGTCACCTACCCTATCGAGACCACTACGAGTTTGTTTTGTACCATACCTATGGAGTGCCCTCTGCCGACGCCCAGTACGGGGGAGATTACGGTACTGTATAGACTATGGGAATATATAAAATGTGTTTAGGGTGATATGGGTAACGCCTTAACGCTATTTTAATAGTTTACTTTACTATAGACATTATTATAATAGCGTATATTACTACATAGTAGATAGTTTAACAGATCCTTAGAGAATGGTTATCCCAAACATCCTTTGAGTTACTTGTATTTCAGTTGTTATTTCACTTGAGTTGGATTTATTGATATAAGAATGTTAATCCTGACTCGAGTGTCTTGTGTTTTTCTTTACGCTCGGGTCAGACTGAATGTCACAGCATTTGAGACTCACCTTTGGAGTTGGAGCTTCGCTTGGAGATCCATCTATATCTATTCAGCTTTCAGTTATTCAGTTGCCTCCAGTGATGTATTCTGATTTTGTTATTTGACTATTGTATTGAGACTTCTGTGTATTCGAGACTTCTGTTGTATCTTGTTTTAACTCTGTTATATATATATATATATATATATATATATATATAGTGGCTTCATGAACTACTATTCATTTGTTTCCGCTGCTTATTTTTATATTACTCTATGTCTGTGATTCTGTGATTTAATTATTTACTGTATATGCTGAGTTTTGCCAAATATAAATTAACAATATGATATTTTGAGCAATTCAAGTCCGACATGTGCGGATACGAATGGTTGAAAATACCGGGATGTTACATGTGGTATCAGAGCTTTGGTTTGAGGCAAAACTCAATATATAGAGTAAATTTAATAACAGAATCACTTTCATTCGAGCTTGAATTCCTTCCTCTTTGACTCGGTTTCCTTTGAATTTTGGAACGTTCCCCTCGGTTTCAAAATCCATGTTTGTCTCTCCCATTCGTTCTGAAATCCATTCTTTTCTCGACCTATTTGTGTTTCTTAATTCTGGAGTATCCCATAACTCCACTACAGATGATATCTATAATGAATCGGTGATTCCGCCAAGCTTAGAATGATTTGTAAAGGGGTGAAACTCCTTTACAACGAGCATTGATTCATCGGAGATTTCTGTATCCTCGGTTGAGATGCTGCTATCTCTTGCTATGCCCGAATTCTATTCTCTTCCGATCGAATGTCGATTTGCCTTAGAATTCTACATCGATTGTATTTTTGAAATCACGGTTGACCCGGTTAAGGCCGCCCACGATTTATGTAAATCTATTCATCTTTTCTCTTTTGCAATTTAATTATATTATCTCCCTTTCGAGCCTAGCTTCTAGCTCGAATTTCTTCTTGATTTGAGTTCCTCTAAATTTGAATCTTTATCCTTGTTCTAGAATTTATTCTGGAATCATCGAGTAAGGGAGTGTATTTGAAATTAATATAAAATGTTTTATATATTGTGTTGTTTAAGTTCTTAAGTTGATTTGGGGTTTCGATCGATTCGTTTGATCAACGCTATCGATAGGAATTCCAAAACACTTGAACAGAGCAAACCAACACAATGTTATTTTTCAAATTTGGTAAATGAAATAAATTTTGTATGATTATATTATATATATAAGTATAAAATTTTCTGAAATTAAAAAGTTAAATAAATTGGTTGTTGTAAATGATAATATTTAATTTTCATTTATTGCTTTGTAAAATATTGACTATTGTCACATGATACAAATAAATGAAATTATAAAACATGGCTTATAAATTCATTTGGAATTGAAATAACTTTAAATTAAGAATTTGAGAATTAAATTTCTGATATATTTTGAAATTTTGTTGTAAAATTTTAGAGTATATTATTTAAAGTATTTTAGAATAGAAATTTGTTTCCAAAGAATTTTTAATCTTTAAATCAGTACTCTCCTCTATTGTCGTTGGGAAATAATTTCGATGATGACGGTCGCATCATCGACATTCATTTTCGAGGTTCAGAGCTAAGAGACCATTTAGTAGCCTTGCTACACTTTTGTTTTGGAAAATGAATTTGATTTGAATTTCTTAAGTATGACTTGATTTAAAATATATAAGTGTATGATTATAAATTTGATTGATATATAGTGTGTGTCTATATATATATATATATATATATATATATATATATATATATATCTAAATAGTTTGAAATGAAATCGGAAATTTAACTCTTAAATTTTGAATAATATTTAAACTCGAAATAATTGAATTGGGAAAGTTTTATTTGTATAATACTCAATTGCATTCCAATATAACTTACCTTAATTATTCAGAAGTTATCTATGTAACTGAATATTATACAATATAAAATGATCTTAAAGGAATTTTTAAATAAATTTGATTAGTTATAATAAGTGCAAATATACTTAATATATGTGATAAGATATATTAAGTGGAATAAAGTTAATAATTTGGAATAAAGAAGAATTAAATTTGTCGAATAAAATATGATTATAACAAATGACTATACAAATTTATGATTTTAGGAATCGTTAATTGAAGATAATTGGATAATAAGATAATGAATTTAGAAATTGTTAAGATTGATTTAACTTAAGTGAAATCAAATGGATTAAATCAATTATTGAATAGTAAATAATTTAAATTGAAATTTATATGGTTAAATTAATTTTTTTATTTTGTTTCAATCTACTTTTCTTTCTGGTTGTTTCTATTCTCCTACCTCGTTCCTTTTCGGGGACGAAAAGTTTTGAGTGGGGGAGAGTGTAACGACCCGTAAATTTTATTTGTTTTAATAATATATTTAACTGAATTTTTGTGAAATTTTAAATATTTAAATTTCGAAATAAAAATTTAATATTTGGAATACGTCTATATAAACATAGCAAATGGTAAATTTTCATCAGATAATATGGAAGTTTATTTTCTTGTGTAGTTTTATTTCAATTTAAATCAGTTAATATTTGATGATAATAAAATATTTTCCAAACCTGAATACTTCTATACAATAAATTTGTAAATCATCTTTCGAGTAAGACGTCATATTTCGTTTCTTCAAATTTGGACTGCTATTGCTCCGTTTACCTTAATTCTGACATTTTAGCTGTATTTTCGGTACCGATTATCGACTTTTGATAGAATGATCGTACCACTAATATCTGTATACCATTTTGATCGTCTCGTTGTGCTGATATCTGCGGTATATTCTATTAGGTGTTTTGAAGTCCGGTACGCACCGTAACCTACGTAAACAGCATCCGCATCGGTAACCGTTCCGTGCCTTTTGTGTTTAGTATCTTTTCAACTGTACAGCCGCTTAAAATAAATATCCATCGGTTATTAAACTTTTGATATCCTCTAACCATTGACATTCCACCATTTCAATAAATCTTGTTTCGGTTCATACATTTTGTTCTATTCATTTCTCCTGAGATAAATTAATAAAAATATATTAGTATATGTTCATTTTGTTTCTAAGCCACGTCTTCTTCATTTTGCTTGAACAAGCCTATTTCTTTTTCCTCCCTATTGAAACCCTGCTCCTTGTTTTTCAATGCCGAAGCCACCGATGACCGCCACCACAGCCTAGCCGAGACCACCCCTCTGCAACCTAGCCATCTCGCCTCGGCTCCCGCTCCACCTTACACCATCACACGATTCATCAACGAACCCCACCCATGCTTCCGCTCGACCCAAATCCGACCTCTTACTCCTTGCTCGGCCACGTGTGCCGCCTTGCCTCTTCAACTCCTCACCGCTTATCCAAGCTAGTGCCACCGCCTGGTCGCAGTTCCCACGCCTGCGTCAGCACACACCGATCTCCTCCTTGGTCGAGACAAACTCACGCATTCCCCCTAGCCTCCTCTCTTTATATATATATAGGTGATATACAAACCTGTTATTAAATTTAAGTGTGTATATATATATATATTATATTTTGAAAGATGCAGCACATATATATAAGTTCTTTTTTTTCTCTCTGTTAGTTTTGTATATAACTAAGTAAATGAGTAATATATTGTATATATTGGTCTGCTTAAATTATATGAGATTTTCGAAAAGCTAGTATATATGTTTGGTAAATATTGGGTTTTAAATTTTATATATATAATACATATAGTTGTTTATAATGTACAAATTTATAATATTTTATATATACGATCTATTTGAGTTTACATATAAACTAAAGCTTGCGTGAGTATACATTTATATCTATATCTTATATATGATAGTGTATATATATTTGTTATTAAAGTTATACTAGTCTATATTGCAATATGAATAATTACAATATTTATATATTTTGTTTATTAATAATGTACATTACATTTATATATAAGTAAGCTATTTGTTTACATATAATAGGTATGGATACGTATAGACTATAGGATGACTTTATACATGTCCTGCATGTGCTATATTTATGCATAATATATTAGTCTATTTACATTTGAACATATAGCATATACAAGCTTATAATTGGTCTGGTTTACAACATTAAAGTATTTTATATATGCTGTTATAGATATATCTATGACAGTATTTGTTTAAAGATGTATAATTGCATATATGGAACTATATGGTTTATATATATATATATATATATATATATGTTTGCGCCAAAAATGGTCACAAACCCCAAATATCGTGAAAGCACCAAGTTATTAATGTAGATCAGCAATATTCCAAACACAAGTCACAGATCTAAGCAAACAACAAGTAGCAATCCAGAAACAATAAACAGAGACATAAAATTTATAGTGGTTCGGCTATCTCCGGCCTACGTCCACTCCAAAGTTTTATCTTTTATTGATTATCCTTGCTGGTTACAACTGAATACATCAATTACAATGAAGAAATTCATTTATAACAGCAATGGTAGAATGTAAGTTGAATCTGGCAGAGTCTGGACGTTGAGCACCAAAAGGTCCCTTTTCTATAGGCTTCAGGGGGCTATTTATAGGCGTAGGAAGCTGATATCGCGCTCAAACTTCGGGAGACTCCTTCAGGCACGTGAGGGGGCCCATGCGACCGACCCCACCAAGTTTCGACTCGATCTGCGATCGATACGAAGCACTTTCGTATCCATCAAGAAATGATCCAATCGAGCTGAAACTTGGCAGGACTGTTCTTTACCTTGTATACAAGCTGATGTGAAAATTTCATGGTATTTGGATATATGGTTTAGGAGATATGATCGATTCAATCTCATGTTTTTCGTTGCCTGCTGTCTTCGAACCCATGCCTTCGCATCCATCCTCTTCGTCTCGATCAAGGCACGCGCCTATCTGCTATCGTGGCGCTACTTCCCAGGCCTGATCCTAAATTCGTGCCGAGTTGAAGGTTTCTTCCTTCGAACCATGCATGTCCTTCGCCACTTTGAATGCTTCTTCTCTTGATTCGTGCTTGCATCCATATTTTGCATTCGTTCGTGCCGATAAATCTACATCCAACTGCCATCGTATCGATCTTCGTATCAATTTCAGGAAAGTGTTTTGTATCGCTCTAGTGATCGATACGAAGCAAAGTTATGTGATATAGATCGATACGAAAAAGGCATGAAGGGCCAGAAGTTGGATGATGGATACGAACGAAGCCTTACCTGATAAATACGAGCGTGGCCTTACCTGATGGACACAAACTTCGACAGCTTTCCATGGATACGAAAGTGAAAAATCCTCCTCTCACCGATACGAAACCATCGAGTCAAACCAAAACCTGATCGATGCGAAGAGCCCAATGCCGGATGGATTCGAACAGCACCGATTCAAACAAAGCACTGGGGAGGGGATTCGAATGGATCGAAGCGGTATCCTTCCGATGGATACGAAATCAATCGATTCGAACAAGCCAATACACGATTTCCTGATGGATGCGAATGATGGATTCGAACTGCCCCAAACTCGATGGATACGAACTCCTTTATTTTGTATCGATCATATCTCATCCATATGAACTCCGATTAACCTGAAATTTGAAACATAGCCTTTTCTAGTCCTCATCATCACCTCCAATCGTTTTCGTTCTGATCGGAGCTCGGCCAAATTTTGACGACATCCATTGCTGCCTGGTTTCCAATTGAACTCCAATCCTGATATCCATCCTTCCTTGCCAATTTTGTTGATATTCCAGCTTTGACCAAAAGGTGGGATAACATTTGCCCCCAAAAACATGCCTTATGATAATAAGGCGTGTTTTGAATAACTCCGAATCTGATATCCAAAGTCCATAGCCAATTCCATGCCCACCCAAACTCGATAACCGAGTTTTAATCCATCCTTAGTCAATAGCCAATAACCGAATCCAGGAACTCTCCGGGTCGATATCCAAATCCATAACCTCTCCAGGCTCTTGCCAAGCGCAATCCACATCTGACAACCGTGGTCCCACTACAAGAAAAACAGTCTTTTATAGCGGCATATATCCGCTATTAAACACAACTATAGCGGTTTGATAAACGCTGTATATCAACATGTTATAAAAAAAATTGCACATTTATAACACAAAAAAACCGCTATAAAAGAGCATGATTTTATAGCATAAAGCAGCCGCTATTAAAGAGCATGATTTATAACGCTTATTTACTGCTATCCTTTGACAGTAAGCTCATACATTGCTTTATCATTTTATAGCACTTATGTCATATAATTATAACGCTTTCTAGGAGCTATACTTTATTTTACTATATATTTGATGCACCCTACCTTTACACTTTAATAATAAGAATCAAAATGAATCTTCTTTAAATAGATAACAATTTGAACAATGTATGAACGAAAAAATATAACAATCAACAAATGTAACGCATATTCATGATAACAAAATTAAGCCGAATTTATTGAACAACATTATGCTTACGAGTACAAAAATACAAAAGCAACAAATGTAACACAGTCAAGTTTTCTTCTATCTTACGACTGCTTACATCTTCATTTTAGTCCCAAGTCTATAATTTAAGCTTGAGAGGTATGCAAATTGATCCTACCTTCTTGCCCTCTCTTTTCAGTTAAAACATCAGTTCGCCAACCTGCCTCAACTATTCAGTTCAGCCAGACCAGATTCGCCCAGTGTCTTCAGCACAGCAACTCCAACTTAGATTCCTACTCATGCTAACTTCATGCCTGCTCTGTATTTTTTTATCATGCCTGCTTCCATCTTCGGCAAAAATTCATGAACTTTTGCATCCACTTCAACACTGCTCAAACCTACTTATGCAGGAGAGTACCATGCCTGCGGTGACATGGTCCATGATGTCTACGATGAAACTACATATTAAAAAAATTAAAGTTCAATGTTAAGGTTTTAAATGAAAAAGGTTGCATGCTTAACTATTATAAGTTCTGCGTCAAACTAGCTGAAATCATAGTGAATGCATACAAAATATTTAAAAAAATTGTAGCCATAGTTAGTCAATGACTTATCATAAACCTTTTGAACATTTACTACCAACAATGGCGGCTGTGCACTACTCAAATAGTATTCAAGAGCTAAATGTAAACAATGCTAGTAGTATCATCGAATGTAGATATCAATTTCTGTTATGAATTCTAAAGTTGAATTTTATCATATCTTTCTATGTTCATAAAAGCCATTTTATAAAAATCCTGCATGATGCAATAATAGCTATACAATTTGATAAGAATGCCTGGACTTCATTGTTGATACAAAACTAACAGTTTTTATAAGAAAATACTGTGTAAACTTATGCATTTTTGCTAGGGGTAGATAAATCTATGGCAATGTTGATGATTGAATTAAAAGGATCAAAATCTCTCTCTAATACTAAATCTAAACTCTACATAAGATCCAAACACTTGAATTCTAGTAAACTGAAGCATACTGCAGCATATTGCATTTAAAAAAAGAAGCTTTGGCACATAAATTTTGTTACTGGTCTCTAGTTAATAGTCCATATGACAAGTAATACAAACAGCAAAAGGGAAAAATCATTAAATTATAAAGCTATTGGTGATCTTCTAAAAAAGATAAAATCGACAAATATGAGAATACCTTATATGCTTTATGTGCAATATATGAGGAGCATTGCATGTTGGAGAAAACATGGATAGCTTCTAACTTCACATCATCAGATGTTTGTGGCAAAGACACAATACCAATCAAAAGCTTTAAAGTGATGTGTGCAAAATCTTCAGATGATCTACAAAGATAGCCAGCAGCAAATAGTGAAGCCTTCACCTGTACAGGGATGAAAGATGTACAAGTACAATATGAAGAGAGAGAAAATGCATTGTAGACTTGTAGTTCCATTTGCATTTTAGATCAGCAAAAAATATATGCAAAAACCCCGTAAAGCCCCTCAACTATATGTGTGTTCCAAAGGAGTTCCTTGGAAAGCAAGCAATCCTAATAGGCCATGTCAAGGAATCGAATTTGTTTACAGAAGAAACATTCGTTCCTATTTTGTCTTAACAATAAAATTTTATTAATCAATTTTATCAGTGACCAGTAGTGTAGATTCTGTTGGTTACTAACCAAACATTGTTAATTTTATTAATCAATTTCAGATTTCAGACATCAATACATCCATGGCACAAATATATTTATTTCTTGAAATTAAAAATAGTTTATTTTAATAAACTATTGCTACTTTAAGACAACTAGACCATGAATCAAACCCATGATCCTTTTTCTTCTTCTATGTGACAAAGTCGAGATTGAACCATAGTTTTTGTTTATGTCTAAGAGAAAAATAAAAATAAAAAAGCTAACGCAAATGGGTCTTGAGCCAACACAATGGAATAAGAAGATATCCTAGACAGTAGCCTATTTCTCTGATCATCATTGGAATGAACGATGCATTTCGAAGCACACAGCAGCCTTGACGATCAGCTGCAATTTCAATACAGTTTTGAATTGCAGCATCAATGACGAACTGTAAAAAAGATGTATTAATTTCATCAGTATAAACTTTAAGAACTGTTAAGTGTAGTCTACATTGTGCAAACCGTAGTGAACTAGTAGCACATTGACATTTCAGTTATGGTTGTAAACGTATATGTGAAAGGTCAGCATTAAAAAATTTGGGACTAAGACTAAATTATAATTAGCCTCCTACACGTATAATTCTAAAATCAGTTATTAATAAAATGTCTCAAAACTAAAATTATTCACATTGATTAGTTACTATGATAAGTGTCACAACATGATTTTGGATAATAAATGCAAATACTACTCGTACTACTAGGTTTATAAGACATATATAATTAGTGATCATCTTGAATATAGAGCCTAGGATGTCGCCCTATGGGCCATCCTTATGGGTGGCTCTGTATATATAATTAGTGATCTTCTCGTTGATCATTAGTGACTTTTTAATGGCAACCCTTCTCTTATCATCGAGAATTCCTTCGTAGACAATGCCTTGGCCCCCACGTCCAATAATTTGAGCTTCATGAAATTTGTTTGTAGCTCTGTATATTTCTTCTGCATGAAATATTTTGAACCGTACACATTGATGTGCACTGATTTGTTCTAGCAATAGTAGACCTCCATTTTGTCTAAAACAGTTTCGTTTAGCTCTGCTCAATCTCGTATTTTCATATACAAGATAAACAACATCAGCGATCAAGAAAATGCTAGGCGCACGTGCACATTTAAAAAAAAAGGAATGAAAGATAAATTACTCAGAAGTGTACATTTATATTTTGCAACTCTTATCAATGGATATTTTAGGTTCCAGCAACGCAACTATCAATCGTACATAACTTGGGAATCAGCTAGACATGATTTGTCTTAGTAAATAAAGCAACAAAAAACTTATTGGATGTTCAATGCTAATTAGTCATATATTTTGCATGACAGGTCAAAGAACTTCAGAAGGCAACAAGAATCATACAAACCCTATGCTCAGAAGCTAAGGTATATGTTACTGTTTTACTCAGCTCCTGGTTGATATGAATCAAAGCTATGACAGTTGAGATCTGGCAAATGTCAGAAAATTGCAAAACCTTCTTGCTTCTATTTTTATTATTTTTAAGAGACATATGTATGACGGTTTTTTCTTCTTCCTTCGCTGTAACTTCAGTATTGTATTTATAATCACAGTTTCTTCAGAACTTGTTTTGAACACTTCAGTTTAAAAAACCAAATCACAGTTCTCTTTGGCTACACTGCCATTCCTTGTTCCATGAAACTGAATTTTTATTGTATTTACGTTTTGACTTCTAAAACCTTGTCATATAATTTAAATTCTCAAATTCACTTAACGTGCACTTGAAAAGAATGTTTATGGTAAACATAAAATCAGCACTGCTGTTTCTATAGCTTTTTATGCTAATAGTGCAATGTCCTGATCAAGCATGTTATTATTTTAAGGGTTTCAAGCGGACAATAGTAATGAACAAAATACCTGCTACCAAAAGATTAATGGAGAGATACTTGTTCCATGTTAAGGCTCTTCTACAAAACACGTCAAATGGAGAAAGTTTTTGGATGGGTGAGTTTCTTCGTATGGTTAACTCAGTATGTAGGCTGATTGAATCTGCTCAGTTTCTTCATGCAGTTATGAATCCTGTTTATCCGTCCATGTAATCCGTGTAGGCCAAGCTTGGAACCCGCTCAATTTTTCAGTATCGTTGATAGGAAGTTTGAAATGATAAATTTTTCACTTGGCTATAATTATTTTGTCAAAATCCGTCCAGATTTGGTAGTCGGTTGGCCTTATGCTCAACAACGATGAGATTCCAATTAGGGGAAAAGAATCCCTTCTTCATGTATGGAACCCAAGGCACCGGAGGGCGAGGAATGGTAGAAAGGGTTCGGGATGGAAGGGAGAAGAGAGGTTGAAGAAGAAACAAAGAAAGTGGAGACGACGGTTAAAAATACGTACTTTTGAAGGCGGAGGTAATTTGAGGAACTAATTTGAAGCGGAAGAGGGAAATAATTTGGGAGAGAGGCGGCTATCAAAAATAATTGGGGATCCCGCTCAGTGGAAAGCGTTATGCAGCCTCTATATAATCTCTAAATAAAACAAAATTAAGAAGAATAATAACACTATGAGATAAGGCATTATCAATTGATGTTATAACAAACAACTTTTCTTGTAGTGTCCAGTATCCCTGGACGTTGAGCTAACCTCTCCGGGTTATTGCCAAGCGCAATCCACACCTGACGACCGTGGTCCAGTGTCCCTGGACGTAAGTAATGCCATGGCTTAAGTCCTAAGCCGAATCCTGGTCGCTCCGGACCCTTGTTGAGCATAGTCCATACTCAACGACCCGAAACAATAATCGATAATACAGGGCCTAAGTCCTAGGCCGAATCCTGGTCTCTCCGGACCCTTGATGAGCATAGTCCATACTCAACGACCTGAATGAGTCAGTTTACCATGTTCGGGCAAAGTGACTCATCCCTTGCCAGGCATAATCTATACCCGACGACCTTTTATCAAAAACCAGATAAAAATCCAATCAAAATCCAATCCAAAATCCAAATCAAACCAAAAAATCAGAAATCCAAACCATCATCCAAAACAGAAACCAGTCATCTAAAAGAAAATCCAAACCAGAAAGCAAACAAAACCAGGAGTTCAAACCAAACTCGAAAAGCAAACCAGAAAAACGAGTGTCCAATACAAAAACAAAAGACAGATTTTGCAAACCATGGCTTCGCGGTTTATCATCATTCAGAGCATGCCTAGGGGCTATCTCCGGACCCATACATGTGTAAATTACTTGGTTGCTTGCAAATGGTTTGTTACTTATTCCATATTATCCCGGTCAATTGATAACCAATCGACCATCATTCCTGGGTCTCACACCATCATGGTTTGAGGTAGGCGGTGGTTGCTCCTACTCCACCGCTGCATTCCGTGCCCCAACATACTGCCTCGATTGTCCATTCCTCACATGCTCCTCAATTATGTCCTTTAAGTGCCTGCAGCTGTTGGTATCGTGTCCATCCAAATCATGGAAGAGACAGTGCCTTCCTGATGCCCTTTCTCGTTCAGAAGGTTCTCTCCTAGCTGGCCTTCGGTAAGGAAGGCGATTCCGGGTTTCCATGTATATCCGTTCCAGTGTCTCGTTTAATCCTGTGTATGTGGAAAACTTTGGATCCTTCCATCGCTTCCTGGCTTTTCCAGAATCGTCGTTCAACTTCCTTTTTTCTTTATCTTTATCTAGGATTCCGTTGGATGGTCCTCCACCCTCTGTCGCATTCACCTCCTTTAGCTTTAAGTCCACACATGCGTCTTCTTGTCGAAGGAATCTTTCAGCTTCGTGAAAGAATTCCCCGAGATCCAGTGGTGGGTCTCGTATTAACGATACCTTAAAATCTGAATCCTCTCTGACTCCCGACACTGCCGCCATCAAAACCATCGATGGATCCGGCCGATCCACCGAAGCTACCGCCGCATTGAACCGAATTAGAAAAGCCCTAAGTGATTCATCCATCCTTTGCTTTACCAATGTTAGCGTCATTATGTTTTTCGGCCTCTTGATATGAACCCGAAACTGTCCTAAAAACCTGTCCACCAACTCCCTCTAAGTCCTTATAGATCCTTCTCCCAACTGCCTAAACCACATTGCAGCTAGATCTATCAAATACAACGGGAAACATCTGACCATCACTTCCTCCGATGCCCCCAGCACTTCCATGTGTCTAGTGTATCTCATCAAGTGATCAGTCGGGTCAGCCTTGCCATCATATACTTCCACGCTAGGTAATTTGAACTTAGGTGGATTCTACGCTATCATGATTTCCCGAGCGAACAGACTCCTGTTCACTCCTTCCAAATCTCGATTGGTCAAACCTCCACGCATAGTCTTCCTAATGATTTCTGCTAATCCAGCGTTGTTTGTCGGGGGTTGCCCCCCATGTTCCCGAGGGAACTCCGGCACATATTCTTCATGTGGCTCATTTGTAGGAACATTGGCCCTAGCCTTTTGAACTCCTTCCAGAGGTCCTCCTGTGTTGGATCCCACGGGCCTGCCCCCAGCCCTTGTTGATTGCCTTCCGGTTCTGTATTATGTCCTCCATTGGGTTCCATAACCCTAGCCCCTTGTTCCACATTAATAGCCGCTGTGGCTGGTTCTAAGTTCTGCATCCCTGCAGCTCTCATCTGTTCCAAGAAAGTTTGCATCATCTCCTGTTGGCTTTTCATTATTCTTTCGTGTATTGAATTCGCCATAGCCTCCATCTCGTCCCTTGTTATGTAGACAGAAGCTTGTCCTTCTCCAGCTCCGGAGGACGCCTCTTGACTTCCTCCTTGTTGGCTTCTCTCAGCTCTTTGCCTCCTACTTATTTGCCGAGTCATTGTCTTTCAAATCCAAACTCTTCAAATCTGAAAGCACCAAAGTGCTTGCGCCAAAAATGGTCACAAACCCCAAATATCGTGAAAGCACCAAGTTATGAATGTAGATCAGCAATATTCCAAACACAAATCACAGATCTAAGCAAACAGCAAGCAGCAATCCAGAAACAATAAACAGAGACACAAAATTTATAGTGGTTCGGCTATCTCCGGCCTACGTCCACTCCAAAGTTTTATCTTTTATTGATTATCCTTGCTGGTTACAACTGAATACAGCAATTACAATGAAGAAATTCGTTTATAACAGCAATGGTAGAATGCAAGTTGAATCTGGCAGAGTCTGGACGTTGAGCAGCAAAAGATCCCTTTTCTGTATGCTTCAGGGGGCTATTTATAGGCGTAGGAAGCTGATATCGCGCTCAAACTTCGGGAGACTCTTTCAGGCACGTGAGGGGGCCCATGCGACCAACCCCACCAAGTTTCGACTCGATCTACGATCGATACGAAGCACTTTCGTATCCATCAAGAAATGATCCAATCGAGCTGAAACTTGGCAGGACTGTTTTTTACCTTGTATACAAGCTGCTGTGAAAATTTCATGGTATTTGGATATATGGTTTAGGAGATATGATCGATTCAATCTCATGTTTTTCGTTGCCTGCTGTCTTCAAACCCATGCCTTCGCATCCATCCTCTTCGTCTCGATCAAGGCACGCGCCTATCTGCTATCGTGGCGCTACTTCCCAGGCCTGATCCTAAATTCGTGCCGAGTTGAAGGTTTCTTCCTTCGAACCATGCATGTCCTTCGCCACTTTGAATGCTTCTTCTCTTGATTCGTGCTTGCATCCATATTTTGCATTCGTTCGTGCCGATAAATCTACATCCAACTGCCATCGTATCGATCTTCGTGTCAATTTCAGGAAAGTGTTTTGTATCGCTCTAGTGATCGATACGAAGCAAAGTTATGTGATATAGATCGATACGAAAAAGGCATGAAGGGCCAGAAGTTGGATGATGGATATGAACGAAGCCTTACCTGATAAATACGAGCGTGGCCTTACCTGATGGACACAAACTTCGACAGCTTTCCATGGATACGAAAGTGAAAAATCCTCCTCTCACCGATACGAAACCATCGAGTCGAACCAAAACATGATCGATGCGAAGAGCCCAATGCCGGATGGATTCGAACAACACCGATTCGAACAAAGCCCTGGGGGGATTCGAATGGATCGAAGCGGTATCCTTCCGATGGATACGAAATCAATCGATTCGAACAAGCTAATACATGATTTCCTGATGGATGCGAATGATGGATTCGAACTGCCCCAAACTCGATGGATACGAACTCCTTTATTTTGTATCGATCATATCTCATCCATATGAACTCCGATTAACCTGAAATTTGAAACATAGCCTTTTCTAGTCCTCATCATCACCTCCAATCGATTTCGTTCTGATCGGAGCTCGGCCAAATTTTGACGACATCCATTGCTGCCTGGTTTCCAATTGAACTCCAATCCTGATATCCATCCTTCCTTTCCAATTTTGTTGATATTCAAGCTTTGACCAAAAGGTGGGATAACAATATATATATATATATATATATAAGTTAAGCATTGTGTTTTATAATATGTTGTTGTATATATATGAGTTCATAACAGTATTATGAAAGCTGTTAGGGTCCATATTTATAAAGTTATATTAATCTTGATTTCCTTAAAGATATACTATATACGTAAGTTATATATAGTGGTTTGGTTTTGCTGCAAAGTGAAGAATTGTGTACAGTAGTTTGGTTTTTAAATTTATAGATGGAGACTTTGTTTTATGTGCTTGAATTAAATTATGATTTTTTTATGTACATAGTTATATATATATACGTTCACTTATACCATTTATCTTCATCAATACAGTTTGATTCAATTTCGTCAATTTCAAGCTGTCAGTTTGATCGTCAAATTCATGCCAATTTTGCTTTGTTTTAGAATTCGTGTTTGAATTCGTAGCTCAATTTCTTGTTCATCTCTAGCCTCGAAAGGTGAGCAATCACTCACGATTAACGTTCTTATATTTATTAAATTTGATTTCAATTGAAACGATAATTGAAATATGCTGCTGTTAGTTATTTACATTGCTATATATATGCTATTATCTGTATCTGTTCACCTATGACATCTGACACCATTATCTGTTATTTATATTGATGATATATGCTAGTAATATTGTTATCATATCTGTTATCACTCTGCAAGTTCCCTGTTAGTTTAGAATCCCTTGTGGGTTGAAATGATACATACCCGAACGATCTTGTAGAATAGGAGAAAATCGTTATGAGTTGAAATGATAAACCCAAGCGATTTTAATTGAATTGAATTTGGGATTGCGGGTTGAAATGATATATACCCATATATATATTTAAATTATGGATTGAAATGATAAATATCCGTATCACTTGACCATAGGATAGAAAATTATATACAGACACCGTTGGTCTATATATGAATATTTTGAAAATGATTTCGATGGTTTGGAAAGAAATATATGGTTTAATAAATATTGAATTTTAGATATTATATATAAATGTATTTTATAAAGGTTTAAATTTTAGATTTTTGAATTATATGTTTTGAAAATTTTAAAATTATAAGTTAGTTTTGAAATTTTAAATTTTAAGAATTTACTTATAATTTTACTATTCTAAAATTTGTATAAATTAGCATAATACA
This sequence comes from Allium fistulosum, assembly GCA_030737815.1. Classification (NCBI taxonomy): domain Eukaryota; kingdom Viridiplantae; phylum Streptophyta; class Magnoliopsida; order Asparagales; family Amaryllidaceae; genus Allium; species Allium fistulosum. The sequence goes on from CM060905.1 coordinate 97,592,984, forward strand.
AAATAAGTTTAATAATAAGATTTAATTTAATAAAGTTTGATTTAATAAAGTTTGATTTAATAAATATATATTATGTTTAAGTATTTATTTAAAATTGTAAAATAGATTTTTTAATAGTTTTAATAAATTGAGGTTGGAAAGATAATTTGACATTGATTTGAAATTATATTTAAGAATTATACTTAAATAAGTTTGACTTGAAATTATTAAATTTGAGATTTTAGAGATATGATTTTATAACTTGATTTTGATTAAAAGTGATTTAAATGAATATTTTCAAATTTACATAAATTGAAATGCGATATTTAGTTTATTTAAATTTGTAATTTGAAGTTTTATTTAAATGTTATTATATAATTAAGTAAATTTTTTAAAACTAAATGATAATGAAGTTAAATTAAGATATATATGAAATTATCAAATTTAGTTTTGAAAATGTGGAATATTTAAAGCTTTGAAGTATATTGAAATTGAAATGGTTATTTTGTGGTTTAATCTGTATTTGAAATCGATTTAAATTGAAATGGTTTATTGAGAAACTGAATTGAATTAAAATTTATGAATTGAGATTGAATTAAATTTGAATTTTGGAATTTTAGTGGATTGAATCGATTTGTGAAATTTGAGGAAGCTATTTTATTATATAAAGTACTTTTAAATTTATGTTAAAAATATTTATATATTTTACCTTATAAATTATTTTAATATAAACTATTTTAACTTATAACTATTTTATATAAACTATTTTAATATACTAATTATTTTAAAATAAACTATTTTATTTTATAAACTATTTTATTTTATATACTATTATTAATATCTAAACTGTTTATAGGAAAGTGTTATGGTTTTCCAAAGTATTATGATTTCAAAGTGTTATGATTTCAAAGTGTTATGATTTCCAAAGTGTTATAATTTTGGTTTCAAAAGTGTTATAACTGAAAATGCTATGATTTTTTGAAATGGATATATTTGAAGTGAAAATGATATCGTATTGATATGGTTCTGAAATGGAAATGATATCGTATTGATATGGTTTTTGAAATGGGAATGATATTTTGGTTTTGAAGTATAAACTATTTTGAAATGACCGCGGTGTTATAACAACGTTGTGTTGTTAAAGAGACCGGGATCGGTTATTGTTATACTCTCTACCAAGGCCGAAAACCACTTTAACAACCATGTACGCGGTGGAGATTCAAGAATGAAGTAGGATGGTGGCGACGATCCTATATGAGGTATATACGTGGACCCGACTCCCGTGTGTTGGCATAAGGTGGCTAAAACAGGAGCAATCGACGGGCCAAGTGAGATAGCTCCTCCGATCGGAAACACTTCTTCGTATGCCATTTTATTACTTTGTGATTGATTTGGTGTGCACCTTTGATTTGGGAGTGTGGCTCGGGGTGGGCGGTAATTGCTGCTATGCGTTACCACCAGCCCGGAAGTGTAATTGGTATATCTACCTTGGCATTGCCTAGTTGTGCCGTGTCACCTACCCTATCGAGACCACTACGAGTTTGTTTTGTACCATACCTATGAAGTGCCCTCCGACGATGTCCAGTACGGGGGAGATTACGGTACTGTATAGACTATGAGTATATATAAAATGTGTTAAGGGGGCTATGGGTAACGCCTTAACGCTATTTTAATAGTTTACTTTACTATAGACATTATTATAATAGTGTATATTACTACATAGTAGATAGTTTAACGGATCCTTAGAGGATGGTTATCCCAAACATCCTTTGAGTTACTTGTATTTCAGTTGTTATTTCACTTGAGTTGGATTTATTGATATAAGAATATTAATCCTGACTCGAGTGTCTTGTGTTTTCCTTTACACTCAGGTCAGATTGAGTGTCACAGCATTTGAGACTCACCTTTGGAGTTGGAGCTTCGCTTGGAGATCCATCTATATCTATTCAGCTTTCAGTTATTCAGTTGCCTCCAGTGATGTATTCTGATTTTGTTATTTGACTATTGTATTGAGATTTCTGTTGTATCTTGTTTTAACTCTGTTATATATATATAGTGGCTTCATGAACTACTATTCATTTGTTTCTGCTGCTTATTTTTATATTACTTGGTGTCTGTGATTCTGTGATTTAATTATTTACTGTATATGTTGAGTTTTGCCTAATATAAATTAACAATATGATATTTTGAGAAATTCAAGTCCGACATGTGTGGATGCGAATGGTTGAAAATACCGGGATGTTACAAAAGACTAGGGTTTTGGCAATTTTTAGAAAGTGAACAATATAAACATGACCAATACAAGCAACATTCATCCAGTTCAACCCAAATAGCAACTAATAATCGAATACACACAAATTTAGAGATGGTTGGTATGGTAAACACACCTTTAAACTTGAATTTGATGAAATAATAGCGGATTAGTCTCTTTTTATTACTACCAAGGTTATTTTCAGAAATTGCAAAGAGAAGGTTACAACCAAAAGGTAAAACTAAAATTGCTAACCCTAATTGATTCACTAGAGGTGTAGGATATTACCTTTTTTTAATTTCGATAAGATTTAACCAAAAGCCCTTTTTGAAGCTAGGGTTTTCTTAGCTTTGAGAAACTTTCTTTTGTTTACTGGTTTGAACAAATGAACGTATTGTTCATTTAGAAATTGGTAAGGAGAGAAAATCTCTCTTATTTGCACTAATGGACTGAAATTTACTTAGGCCGAAACCTATACTTTAATTACAAACTAAAAACTCTATTTTCCACCTATTTCCTTCATTTTAACTCCCACTACAAATTAGATTACACTTAGAAAAATTTATATAAAAACTCTAAATTATATTTTAACCTTTTAACTTCAAAATAAAAGAAAGAAACTAGATTTTTAACACTTATTTTAACCTTCTTTTTAAATATTTAAAAAGGGACAGTATCTTATTTTCATTTAATGAAAAATTCCAAAGTTAACAACTTTTAAATCTAAATAGATTCATTTCTCACAAATAAGATTTACTAAAAATTCACAATTAATTTTTATTTCACAATAAAGTTTCAAAAACCACAATTTAGAATTAATTATCCAAAATGAGCCTAATTAATTAGGTACTTAACAACAGGTTTGTTATAGACTCCCCTCTAAGAAAATTGCGTCCGTGCAATTTGCTTAATGAAAGAAATCTATAAATTAAATTTCCAAATTTCTCTTTAGCCAAAATTTCTCAAAGAATTATATATATATATATATATATATATATATATATTATCTCAGGTACTTTAAACACTTAAAGATAATTAAGATACTCTATCTTTTATTTTCTCAAAGAACTCTTAAAATTCTCCAACTAATTCATAAATTATGAATTAAATTTATCTCATTATATAAAATAATATTAAGCCATGAAATTATTGTGATCCACTTTGTAACTTAGAAAGTTAATCGCATATGCTATCAACAATGCCTTACTAAGTCTCTCCGCTTCACACAAATATTTTATAGCAAAAACATTATTTCAACTTATTTTTGACTCGAAATATTTTCCCAAAATAATTATCTTTAGATTCTCCTATCAAAATGCCTCGATCAATGTTTAAGAACTTCTACTGATAATATGGCATCCCACATATCGATTAAAATCCTTAAATATTTACCAGATAATTCAACACAATAATTATATTTATTTTGTCACTAATAGCATTCATGCATCCAATTTGAATAAATATAACTAAGAAATCAATTCTTAAAAACCAATCAACCAAAGCAAACAACTTATTCCTAAAACCAACTCTAATGCAACCTAGCGTAAAAAGAACACTATCTTAGACTGTAAGTATACCTTGCTAAGTCGATCCACCAGAAGTCTCCGCGGCCTTCCTCTTCCCTTCTTTCCTTGTATGGGTAAGCTTCTATCATGTGCCCCACCTTCTTGCAATAAAAGCAAACACCGGATGGAGAAGAAAATTTGGTCTTCCTACACTCACTCGAATAGCGACCCTAGGTTCCACAGTTGAAGCATGCTACCTGATTCCTATGTGGGGTTATAGAACCGGACTCATCCTGCTTCTTCTTCTTACTCTTAGCTTCAGAATTTCATTGCTCAATCGGTTGCTTTATTTTCTAGTTAAACTATTGCTTTTACTTCTTAGGAGTTTCTTCTTCCTTACTATCCTTCTCCGCCTCGTCGAGAAGAAGTGCTGAATCGACTAAAGCGTCGAAAGATATATCCAACTGAAGTAATAGGGCTTTCTTTACTGACTTGTGTAATCCATAAATTTTTTTTTTTCTTCCTTGGTGTATTAATAAAATCCAACCCATACTTGGATAATGCTTCAAATTCTGCTACATACTCCATAACAGAGGACTGATTCTGCCTAAGACCAATGAACTTCCTAGTCATCGCTTCTTTTTCTGCCTCTGGCAAGAATTTCTACTCGAACCTTCGTCTAAACTATGCCCAAGTAAGCTGAACCTCTTCGACCTCCTCCACTACAAATTCATACCATTCCAATGCTCTTTCCTGCAACTGGCTAGATGCCACTAGAACTCATTAAGTATCGAAAAGGTTCATATTGAAAATCCTTTCACACGTCTTTATCGAAGCCTGCATCTCAATAAGCTTCTCCGTTCCCCTAAATGGTCTACCTCCTAAACGCTCGAAGTCTTTGCATAGGTAAGCGAAATCAACATGAACCAAATGAGCATCGGGGTCAGCAATTCGGGCAGCATGGAATATCTCTGATATTTGCTCGGGAGTCAAAAACATTCCTCATGTGTCAGGATTACTGTTGATCCTGGTGTAACTCTAAGTCTACCTCCAGCCATAATATTATTCTGCACAATCCAAACTCTAACATTATTTTTAATATAACCAGTTAAAATCAAAATATGTCCCAAATGATTGTCCCATAATCATTTTATATTCCTATCCTTAATTAGACAATTAATATGTTTATCTGCCACATACCCCAAGGGACGGGAGTTTAAGTCTTTTAGTTATCAAATCCGTGATATTATATATTATAATGTTCTGACTTTACTCTGTCACCAATTGTAACGACCCTACCATTATACTAATATTACTAAAGATTATTATAAATAATGTTGTCTAATAATACAGAGAATACAGCTTATTAAGGTTGACCAAATGTGAATATAGCTTTAAACTAACAATGACAAGTCATACTTACTGATTTCATTTAACATCTGGAATAATTTTTTTGATGCGTAAAGCCTTAGCCTAAAGGAAAAACACATCAGTTTCTTAAAATCAGAACGATATACATATAAGCAACAGTCATAGATCACAGCGGATAATATACATCAAATAAAATACGTACTGTGAGTCCACAAAATAATACTAGTCTCACAAAATAACCATCTAAAATAAGTCACTGTCTTAAAATATACATCCCATCATATACATATACATAAATATATCCTATAGAGGATAAACTGATAAGTCAAAATAGTCTATCATTTGCTGGCCCACTTACTGTAACGACCCGGTATTTTGGACCATTCAAATCGACAATAAATCCACACATGTCTGACTTGAATAATTCAAAATAACAGATTGTAATAAAAATTTGGCAAAACTCAGCATATGCAGTAAATAAATCAATCACATAATCACAGACACAGAGTAATACAATAATACGCAGCGGAATAGATAAAATAGTAGTTCATGAAGCTACTATATAAACATCAGAGTTAGAAATAAAATACAACAGAATATCTCAAATGCAGTGAAGTCTCCAGTACAACAGATGACTTCTCTGAACAAATCAACTAGAAGAGCTGAAAGCTGAGGCGATAGTTGGATCTCCAAAGGAAGCTCCAAACTCCAAAGGTGAGTCTCAAATGTTGTATCACTCGGTCTGACCCGAGCGTAAAGCAAAACACAAAACACTCGAGTCAGGATTAACATTCTTATATCAATAAATCCAACTCAAGTGAAATATCAACTGAAATACAAGTAACTTAAAGGATGTTTGGGATAACCATCCTCTAAGGATCTTCAGAACTATCTACGAGGTGGAAGTATACACTATAACACCGTGGTCATTCCAAATTAATTTATACTTCAAAACCAAAATATCATTTCATTTCAAATATATCTATTTTCCAGAATAGTATATATATAGGTTAAATAATTTAAAATCAAAGTATTTAATTTCCTCAAGTCTGGCAAATCGATTCAAATCAACTTCAAATTCCAGATTCAAATTTATTCAAAACTCAATTCATCAATTTAATTCAGTTCTAAATATACCATTTATTTTTCAATATATTTCAAAGCTTTAATACTCAACATTTTCCAAAGTTAGATTTAACAGTTTCATATAGCTCTTGATTTAACTTCATTATTATTTAATCAGGGAATATTCACTTAATAAACTCAATATCATCTAACTAGCCTTACATTTCATTTTTACTAAATATTTTCTTAAATTTATTTAAGCAAGAATTGTTCATTAAATTATTTAAATAAACCCCAAGTTATAAATCATATCTTAAATCTCAATTTCAATAAGTTTCAAATTGGTTTAGTTAAATAAATTATCTTTCCAACCTTAACTTATTCAAATTATTACCAAAATCTATTTTGAAATATAATTTTTATACTTAAACATCTCATGTGTATTAAATCCATCCTAATTTAAATTAAATGATTTAAGGCTCAACATTTATTAAAACCATATATTTCTTTCCAAAACCATAAAATTTATTTTTAAAATATTTATATATATGGACCAACGGTGTCTGTATATATACATCATATGGTTAAATGATACGGATATTTATCATTTCAATCCGAAATTTAAATATATACGGGTAGATATCATTTCGACCCGTAATCCCAATTTTAATTCAAATGAAAATCGCTTGGGTTTATCATTTCAACCCATAACGATTTTCTCCTATTCTAAAGTCCGTTTGGGTATGTATCATTTCAACCCATGGTGAATTCTATACTAACAGGGAACTTGCAGAGTGATAACAGATAATATAAAATAAAACAACAGACATATATCATCAATATAAATAACAGATACTGGTGTCAGATGTCATAGGTGAACATATACAGATAATAGTAATAACAGGCATATAAATACTAGATACTGGTGTCAGATGTCACAGGTGAACATATACAGATAATAGTAATAACAGGCATATGAATACTAGATACTGGTGTCAGATGTCACAGGTGAACATATACAGATAATAGCATATATAACAATTTAAATAACTACAACATCATATTTCAATTGTTGTTTCAATTGAAATCAAATTTAATAAATATAAGAACGTTCAATCGTGAGTGATTACTCACCTTCCGAGGCCAGATAGATTCGTCAAAGAAATGGGCTACAAATCCAGGCACGATTTTTGAAGAAAAACACGATGTACACGAGTTCGTCGGACAAGCTGATAAATAGGAATTGACGAAGTCAAATCAGAATTGGATTGATGCAGATAAATGATATAAGCGAATGTATACTATATATAACTATATATACATACACAATTATATTTTAAACTCAACATGTTTAATATTTAAATATATATGTGTTTTAAAAATCCATTGCTTCAAATTAACAGATATATTAAAATCAAAATATAGACATAATAGGTTAAAAAATCAATACTCGTATAAATGAATAGATATATAGGCAAATATATAAGCATATGTATATCCTATATACAAGTTATCTCTTTAGAAATCAATATTTAGACCAAGGTTTATACGACTTGCTAAAATTGTTACAAAACAAATTTTTATGTACTAACAGAATTTTAAATGCATAGCATTACTTTGTTTTAAAAACATAACATATGAAATGCCTGACTTATCTTATATATGTAAACTGGCGTCTACATAAACTTTCGAAAACAACATACCTATCCAGCATATTATATATATATACTTTTAAACATCACTATAATATAACATAGCTCAAGTACAATTATGAAAAAAATATGTATATATAACTGTCGAGACTTATAAGCTTTAAAATATACTGTATACCATTTACATACTTTAACCTATATATTGTATTTTAAAATCAATCTTTATTATAAAATCAATGTATACTTACTTAATTGTAAAATATACATATTCAAACCAACAGAGCTTTTACACGTAATAATATACAACTTAAATTTGGAAATCAATGGCACATACTCCATTATAATGAGCACAGTATACTTAAAGGTGGAAGTCTTCAAATCTGAGCAACATATAATAGGTTTATACTAGAGATGAGGTAGTATGCAAAAGAAAACATCATAAAATAAGACGTTATGCGTATACCTGATGTGCGAGAGTGATACTTACAATATAAACACTTTATTTTATACGGTTATAAGATATAATGCAAATCATTACATATATATAGCGTATAAACCATATACAAAGAAAACAGTATAGGCTAGGATAAATAACTTAGATAGCCTTTATATATAGACAAATCTTGGAAAATATATATATATATATATAAAAGGCATATTTGAAAATTTATTAAACCGTATTATTTATCTAAAAGGCATAGCAACATAAAATTTATTTAAACCGTATTATTATATATCAATACTAGACAAAAGCAAAGCAAAACTTGTTCAAACAAAACCCAATCAGCAGCTTACATATTGCCTTGATATATATACATATGTACCTACCAATTATAAAGGGAACCAACTTATATATAAACACATTTTTTCTTCGAAACTTACATATACAAATAAAATACCTAGAATTAATCACTTATCACTTAAAAAAATTACGAAACAGGGCAGGCCTTTATACAACATAGAAGAAAAAAAAACATAGTTTCATAAAATGAAAAGCACGGTTCAATTATACAGAGCAGGAATGAACAGTGATTATAGTATATATAAGAAAATATATACGCACCTAGATAAAACACAAAGAAAGAGAGGGAACTCGATCGAGATGAAGGGGAACTGGACGGAGGCGTTTGCAACGGCGAAGGGAGGCTCGGGTCGTGGGTGGATGCGGCTGCTGCTTGTCGGGCTCTGGCAAATGGGGAGGGAAGCTCGGTTGCGTGTGGTGGTGGTTGTGGTCGGCATGGGAGAGGAGCTGAGGTGAACGGCAGTGGGAAGGTCGGTGTGATGTCGCGGTCAGGTCAGGATTTGATGGGTTGTTTTGGCAACAGGATGGACGTGTAGGCAGGAGATGTGGGGCGAGGAGGACGGACACGTGAGGTCACGGCTGTGATGGATTCGTGGCTCAGGAGGAGGCCGGCTCTGGGTTTGGGACGAGGGGATGGAGGAAAATTTTGGGGAGAAGGTGGCACGCAGTGAGGATGGGAAGCACGCCTCCAATATTTTTTCTCTTCGGCTGCCATGGAAAAGGAATGGAGGAGAGGAAAGAAAAGAACTCAGGGGAGAGGAAACAAATGAAATGAGGTGAAGTGGCTTCCACAAATGCAGATCACAATATTTCTAAAAGATGGACCGTTTATTTTTATGTACTTTTCAAAACGTAAGGAACGAATTTATTTTGAGGGAAAGAAATGTCAATGGTCACCATCTTTTTAGCTGAATAATTAAGGTAATTTATTGCTTTCGTGGGCTGCACGTTTCAATTTGAAACTGAAGGAAAGGGGTAAAGTCGCAATTCACGGTACCGTTACAACGAACAACTTATTGTTTTCGTTGCATACCGCTACTCAAAATACAGAAATAAATATACCATTGAGATCAGCACGACGAGAGGATCAAAACGGTATACAGATATTAGTGGTACGATCATCTGCTTAAAAGTCGATAATCGGTACCGGAAACGCTGCTATTTTGCCAGAATTAAGATAAACAGAGCAGTAGAAGTCCAAATTTGGAAAAACGAATTTCGCAGTCTGATTCAGAATGATCTGAATAAATTTTCTCCTGTTGACATATTTTGGTTTCGGAAAACTTTTAAATTCACTGTTATTAACCGGTTTGATTTGAAATAAAATTTCACAGAAAAATAAACTTCAATATTATCAGATGAAAATTTACCAGTTGCTATATTAAAATAGACGTATTCCAAATAATAAATTTTTATTTTCAAATTTTATTGTTTAAAATTTCACAAAATTTCAATTAACATATTATTAAAACTATTAAAATTTACGGGTCGTTACACTCTCCCCCACTCAAAACTTTTCGTCCCCGAAAAGAAAGGAGGTAGAAGAATATAAACAACCAGAAAGAAAAATAGATTGAAAGTTAAGATTAAACAATTAATTTAAAATTATATAAATTTTACTTGAAATATTCATTTGAAAACTTCATTTGCAAATCAATTATTTTTTTATAATTTAATACTTTTTCAAAACTCATTTGTAAAATTTCCTTCTTCTTTTATAAATACCATTTATATGTTTAAATGACACCTTTATAATTATATGAAAACTATTTGAAAACAATTATTTACATTATTACTTATATTTACAAAGAAGCTATTTGAAAACATTAAATCCATAATTTATAAATTTATTAATTTATCTCAAGATACTTTTCAACATTATTAATAAATCAATTATCATTTCCTTTAAATATGTTGTATTTAATTAATAACTCAAAATATTTATAACACTAAAATTTCTATTAAACCATATAGTATATAAATAAACAATATTTAAAGGGATATAGACAACAAGGAGAAAAGGGACTTGGAAAAACAGAATATAGGTGAATAAATAAAGCTGAGCAGATAAGATAGATTCAAAAGATTAGTATCGGGCATGAATAATTTATTCAAACCATTAGAATTTCAATTTCAAATATTAATTCAAAATTTCTTTGTTGGAAATACCTTTATAATAAAATACCTTTATAGTCGAAACAAATTTCCTTTCGAAAATACTTTTATAACTCGATGTTTCAACAAGTTTATCCTTGTTCCTGTAGACTCTGGTAGTGCGTTGATCAGGCGCAAAACTAGAATTCTCCAGGTACTTAGTAGACTTGTTTCAACACCCAGTGAAAATACTGGAAAAACTTTTAAAAACAGATATGGAAAGTACAATCCAATAAAAAAAAACGAATCAAATCATGGATCGCAGATACACAATGGTTATGCCTGGTTCCCCCAGGAAACAATCCATATCCGTAAGCTTTCTCAGCCCTGCGAGTTACGCCATGATGACTAGTAGAATGCAGGATACACAATGGTTACGCCTGGATCCCCCAGGAAACAATCCGTACCCCCAGGCAAGACTCAGCCAAGCATTTGCGCTACTATTCGCGACCTACACAGATTGCAGGATACACAATGGTTACGCCTGGATCCCCCAGGAAACAATCCGTACCCCTAGGCAAGACTCGGCCAGGCAGTTGCGCTATGCAGTCACGAGAGAACGATAAGACCATGGGTAACGCCATGGAATTCAAAGGACACTCGAGCATTATATCCGGAAAACCAAAAATCAGAGAGAATAATATCGATAGAATGAATCCAAGATGTGGCCACAAATTGGATATCAAGCAGAAGGCACTTTCCATATCTTTACTTCGAAAATATGTATCATATAGTACCTTTTCAAATCACTTTCAAATATCGTACTTATATAAAATCCATTATATATAAGATTTAATTTTCAAGTCAAATACTTTCCAAAATCAATAGTATATCAAATCATACTTATATAGACTTCAATTATATAAGATTTCACTTTCAAATTGAGTACCTTTTCAAATCTATAGTTTTCGAATCAATTTCATACTCATACAAATCAATTTTATATAAGTTCGACAACTCCCAAATCAAGTATTTAGTAACATAAGGTTCTCAAATTTCAATTTGTTTCAATATCAGTTCAATTTCAAAATCATATCCAATTTCACCAAATTATTTCTTCTCAAATTAATTATCTTTAGTTTCAAAGTTTCCAAAATAATAGATTTAGAAAATAAATCCAAATTTCCAAATCAATATAATTTAAGTCAACCAATTCATTTTCAAAATCAAATGTTTTCAAAATCATCTTATACTTACGTAAGGTCTATCTTATATAAGGATCAAAATTTTCAAAATAAATTTCGTTGTATGAAGAGCCATATGGGATTGAATATATTTGCTTTTATGGGTTATATATCTTCGTAATTTAAATTGGAAATTTTCTTTTAGTAAGCAAAGATATTCTAACTCGACAGCTTTCAATTTCAGCGTCAAAATATATCAATGATATTAGGGTATAAGATGTACATACGTCATCATTTCGCAAAATCACATTTGATCGCTCGCTCGATCACACAAGTTTGCTTTCGAACTAGTATTGTCCATTCGACTTCCCTAATGCGGATTTCGATATGGTTTCTCGACTAGAAGCCATCGGTCTCCTTGCATAGCCATATACTACGATAGAGAATTCAAGAATCAAGCCCAAAATCCATATCAAATATTCGCCATCAAGAATCAAATGAAAAATCCTAACACGAAATGGTGTAATCCACCTCGAACTTGTGTACTCAAACTTGGATCAAATTAATTATGCGAATAAAACAGCATACGTACAACTTATATATTTATTCCAACTTGTTAAATATATAGTTTCATAAAGATGTTACTAAGTTAAAACATTTAAACTAAATTTTATTCAAAATATTTTGAAGACCAAATTCTTCTCAAGACATTTCAAATCTAAATTTCATATTAGAAAATTTAAAATTTCCTTATTCATTTACTTAACCAAACAGTTTCAACTTATTTAAATCATATTACTTCATACTTAAACATTCAAAACAAACTTATATACTTTATCAAAATACTTTTCAAAATTTCTTAGCTTTGAAAAGTTAACCTTGATTTGAAAGTGCTCGAACCTTCAAAATAGTAGAAGAAATCATTTTCAAATTCAAGAGTTGGAAATCAGCAACAAATCAGTAAATCAATTTTAATAGATAGGGTTATATCAAATCCAAAACTCGAAGACTTAACACCGGCTCATTTCAAATCGTTTCAAATACATATACATGTATCTTTCGAATATCAATCATACTTCAAAATTTTGAAATAAAAATGGTTTAAAAAAAATCACTCGCATAGCAAAGCTACTGAAGTGGCCTATCCCTCACTCTGAAACTCGAAAATCAATGTCGATGATGCGTGCACTCATCACCGAAATTATTTTCCAACGACACAAGTGAGTTCTGGACTTCTATTTTCTCAAACTTCTTTTGAAATTTCTTCGAAACTCATTGGAACTCATTTGAAGTCATTTGAAACATTTCTTATTCGGAAAATACTTTCAAACCGTATTATTATATATTTACAAAACCTTAAAATCAATTTCAAAATACCGGAGTTCAATTCTCGAATTTAAAATTTAAAGTCCTTTAGTTATAAATCATTTTTATATAAATCAATTTCTTATATAACTTTTCAAAATTACAAATCCTTTCGAAACCTCAAATTCTCATTTTAAAAAGGGTATATAATCTTTATCGAAAATATTTCACTTTTATATATAGAATATAATCATACTTATAAAAATAATAATTTCGATTTAGAAAACAATTTCTTAAAATACAAACAAACCCGATTTCAAAGGATGATTTAAGAATGGATTTCAAACAAAGATAGAGATTCAAATTAGAGGGACTCTAATCGATTAGGATTTCTGATTCGAAGATAAGTTCGAACGAAAATGAGATAATTAATTACAAAACAATAGATCGATACAGTTATATAAATCGCGGGCGACCTTAACCGATCAACCGTGATTCCAAAATAAGATCAGTGCCGAATTCTAAGGCAAATCGACATGCGATCGCCAAAGATAGAATTCGACCTAGCAAAAGATAGCAGCATTTAAACCGAGGGATATATAAATCTCCGGTGAATCAATGATAATTGTAAAGAAGTTTCACCCCTTCACAATTCCTTCAAAGATTGGCGAGATCGCCTATTCTTATAGAGATCATTCGAAGTGGAGTTATGGGATACTCCAGAATCAAAAGAATACTAATAGAGAGAGACAAGAATGAATTTTGGAACCGTAGGGAACGTTCCAAAGTTCAAAGGAAATCGAGTCAAAAGGAAGAGATTAAACTCAAACGAAAGTGATTCTGTAAATAAATTTACAATATATGCTAAGTTTCGCCTAGAGCCAAAGCTCTGATACCAAATGTAACGACCCGGTATTTTGGACCATTCAAATTGACAATAAATCCACACATGTCTGACTTGAATAATTCAAAATAACAGATTGTAATAAAAATTTGGCAAAACTCAGCATATGCAGTAAATAAATCAATCACATAATCACAGACACAGAGTAATACAATAATACGCAGCGGAATAGATAAAATAGTAGTTCATGAAGCTACTATATAAACATCAGAGTTAGAAATAAAATACAACAGAATATCTCAAATGCAGTGAAGTCTCCAGTACAACAGATGACTTCTCTGAACAAATCAACTAGAAGAGCTGAAAGCTGAGGCGATAGTTGGATCTCCAAAGGAAGCTCCAAACTCCAAAGGTGAGTCTCAAATGCTGTATCACTCGGTCTGACCCGAGCGTAAAGCAAAACACAAAACACTCGAGTCAGGATTAACATTCTTATATCAATAAATCCAACTCAAGTGAAATATCAACTGAAATACAAGTAACTTAAAGGATGTTTGGGATAACCATCCTCTAAGGATCTTCAGAACTATCTACGAGGTGGAAGTATACACTATAACACCGTGGTCATTCCAAATTAATTTATACTTCAAAACCAAAATATCATTTCATTTCAAATATATCTATTTTCCAGAATAGTATATATATAGGTTAAATAATTTAAAATCAAAGTATTTAATTTCCTCAAGTCTGGCAAATCGATTCAAATCAACTTCAAATTCCAGATTCAAATTTATTCAAAACTCAATTCATCAATTTAATTCAGTTCTAAATATACCATTTATTTTTCAATATATTTCAAAGCTTTAATACTCAACATTTTCCAAAGTTAGATTTAACAGTTTCATATAGCTCTTGATTTAACTTCATTATTATTTAATCAGGGAATATTCACTTAATAAACTCAATATCATCTAACTAGCCTTACATTTCATTTTTACTAAATATTTTCTTAAATTTATTTAAGCAAGAATTATTCATTAAATTATTTAAATAAACCCCAAGTTATAAATCATATCTTAAATCTCAATTTCAATAAGTTTCAAATTGGTTTAGTTAAATAAATTATCTTTCCAACCTTAACTTATTCAAATTATTACCAAAATCTATTTTGAAATATAATTTTTATACTTAAACATCTCATATGTATTAAATCCATCCTAATTTAAATTAAATTATTTAAGGCTCAACATTTATTAAAACCATATATTTCTTTCCAAAACCATAAAATTTATTTTTAAAATATTTATATATATGGACCAACGGTGTCTGTATATATACATCATATGGTTAAATGATACGGATATTTATCATTTCAATCCGAAATTTAAATATATACGGGTAGATATCATTTCGACCCGTAATCCCAATTTTAATTCAAATGAAAATCGCTTGGGTTTATCATTTCAACCCATAACGATTTTCTCCTATTCTAAAGTCCGTTTGGGTATGTATCATTTCAACCCATGGTGAATTCTATACTAACAGGGAACTTGCAGAGTGATAACAGATAATATAAAATAAAACAACAGGCATATATCATCAATATAAATAACAGATACTGGTGTCAGATGTCATAGGTGAACATATACAGATAATAGTAATAACAGGCATATAAATACTAGATACTGGTGTCAGATGTCACAGGTGAACATATACAGATAATAGTAATAACAGGCATATGAATACTAGATACTGGTGTCAGATGTCACAGGTGAACATATACAGATAATAGCATATATAACAATTTAAATAACTACAGCATCATATTTCAATTGTTGTTTCAATTGAAATCAAATTTAATAAATATAAGAACGTTCAATCGTGAGTGATTACTCACCTTCCGAGGCCAGATAGATTCGTCAAAGAAATGGGCTACAAATCCAGGCACGATTTTTGAAGAAAAACACGATGTACACGAGTTCGTCGGACAAGCTGATAAATAGGAATTGACGAAGTCAAATCAGAATTGGATTGATGCAGATAAATGATATAAGCGAATGTATACTATATATAACTAAAAATATTTAGATATATTAAAATCAAAATATAGACATAATAGGTTAAAAAATCAAAATATAGACATAATAGGTTAAAAAATCAATACTCGTATAAATGAATAGATATATAGGCAAATATATAAGCATATGTATATCCTATATACAAGTTATCTCTTTAGAAATCAATATTTAGACCAAGGTTTATACGACTTGCTAAAATTGTTACAAAACAAATTTTTATGTACTAACAGAATTTTAAATGCATAGCATTACTTTGTTTTAAAAACATAACATATGAAATGCCTGACTTATCTTATATATGTAAACTGGCGTCTACATAAACTTTCGAAAACAACATACCTATCCAGCATATTATATATATATACTTTTAAACATCACTATAATATAACATAGCTCAAGTACAATTATGAAAAAAATATGTATATATAACTGTCGAGACTTATAAGCTTTAAAATATACTGTATACCATTTACATACTTTAACCTATATATTGTATTTTAAAATCAATCTTTATTATAAAATCAATGTATACTTACTTAATTGTAAAATATACATATTCAAACCAACAGAGCTTTTACACGTAATAATATACAACTTAAATTTGGAAATCAATGGCACATACTCCATTATAATGAGCACAGTATACTTAAAGGTGGAAGTCTTCAAATCTGAGCAACATATAATAGGTTTATACTAGAGATGAGGTAGTATGCAAAAGAAAACATCATAAAATAAGACGTTATGCGTATACCTGATGTGCGGGAGTGATACTTACAATATAAACACTTTATTTTATACGGTTATAAGATATAATGCAAATCATTACATATATATAGCGTATAAACCATATACAAAGAAAACAGTATAGGCTAGGATAAATAACTTAGATAGCCTTTATATATAGACAAATCTTGGAAAATATATATATATATATATATATATAAAAGGCATATTTGAAAATTTATTAAACCGTATTATTTATCTAAAAAGCATAGCAACATAAAATTTATTTAAACCGTATTATTATATATCAATACTAGACAAAAGCAAAGCAAAACTTGTTCAAACAAAACCCAATCAGCAGCTTACATATTGCCTTGATATATATACATATGTACCTACCAATTATAAAGGGAACCAACTTATATATAAACACATTTTTTCTTCGAAACTTACATATACAAATAAAATACCTAGAATTAATCACTTATCACTTGAAAAAATTACGAAACAGGGCAGGCCTTTATACAACATAGAAAAAAAAAACATAGTTTCATAAAATGAAAAGCACGGTTCAATTATACAGAGCAGGAATGAACAGTGATTATAGTATATATAAGAAAATATATACGCACCTAGATAAAACACAAAGAAAGAGAGGGAACTCGGTCGAGATGAAGGGGAACTGGGCGGAGGCGTTTGCAACGGCGAAGGGAGGCTCGGGTCGTGGGTGGATGCGGCTGCTGCTTGTCGGGCTCTGGCGAATGGAGAGGGAAGCTCGGTTGCGTGTGGTGGTGGTTGTGGTCGGCATGGGAGAGGAGCTGAGGTGAACGGCAGTGGGAAGGTCGGTGTGATGTCGCGGTCAGGTCAGGATTTGATGGGTTGTTTTGGCAACAGGATGGACGTGTAGGCAGGAGATGTGGGGCGAGGAGGACGGACACGTGAGGTCGCGGCTGTGATGGATTCGTGGCACAGGAGGAGGCCGGCTCTGGGTTTGGGACGAGGGGATGGAGGAAAATTTTGGGGAGAAGGTGGCACGCAGTGAGGATGGGAAGCACGGCTCCAATATTTTTTCTCTTCGGCTGCCATGGAAAAGGAATGGAGGAGAGGAAAGAAAAGAACTCAGGGGAGAGGAAACAAATGAAATGAGGTGAAGTGGCTTCCACAAATGCAGATCACAATATTTCTAAAAGATGGACCGTTTATTTTTATGTACTTTTCAAAACGTAAGGAACGAATTTATTTTGAGGAAAAGAAATGTCAATGGTCACCATCTTTTTAGCTGAATAATTAAGGTAATTTATTGCTTTCGTGGGCTGCACGTTTCAATTTGAAACTGAAGGAAAGGGGTAAAGTCGCAATTCACGGTACCGTTACAACGAACAACTTATTGTTTTCGTTGCATACCGCTACTCAAAATACAGAAGTAAATATACCATTGAGATCAGCACGACGAGAGGATCAAAACGGTATACATATATTAGTGGTACGATCATCTGCTTAAAAGTCGATAATCGGTACCGGAAACGCTGCTATTTTGCCAGAATTAAGATAAACGGAGCAGTAGAAGTCCAAATTTGGAAAAACGAATTTCGCAGTCTGATTCAGAATGATCTGAATAAATTTTCTCCTGTTGACATATTTTGGTTTCGGAAAACTTTTAAATTCACTGTTATTAACCGGTTTGATTTGAAATAAAATTTCACAGAAAAATAAACTTCAATATTATCAGATGAAAATTTACCAGTTGCTATATTAAAATAGACGTATTCCAAATAATAAATTTTTATTTTCAAATTTTATTGTTTAAAATTTCACAAAATTTCAATTAACATATTATTAAAACTATTAAAATTTACGGGTCGTTTCACTTACCCAAAAGCTTGCAATTCATGATACCTGAAAAGTCTCGTCATGACCCGAGTAAATAAATGGGTCAGACTATCTCTAAATACTCAAAAGGGTGAGAACAAGATGTAGCACAAAGTATATGACATAATAAACATACACTGGTCGCTGAAATGATTAAACCAGGAATTTATCTCAAAGCACAAGAATATTTAAACCATGAAACACTGAATAATCACAAATCCTAAAACAATCCATATTGATCACCATGATCATCCATACCAATCTTAATGATTGTCCATACCGTCACAAACAACCAATTTTTTTTTGGTATCTTCCGTATTTGATATCGAAGATCGTCCATACCATGGAATAGATTCAGAACCGATCTCAAGGATCATCCATACCAATCAAATCGATCATAACAACCATGACTCCAATTATCTATATTTTCTCTTTATATTTTTACCTATATATATATATAACTCCATAAGTACATACAATTCCATAAGTATACTTCTTAAAGATCTATCGGTCCCAAGCCGAACACCAAACAAAATATACTCTAAAGTTCCAAGCACTATCACTATTAATAATCATAAGAATTTTACCAAAACGTCCCATACCGCTTGGTGAAACTTAAGTGTTTACTAAAAGCTAGTAAATCTCACTTATTACGGATACCACTGGAGAACCTAAACTAATCTCTCTTAAGGACCTATTAGCCCCTGGCTGAACGTCAAAAGAGGATACAACCCTAAAGTGTTAGATGCTTCTCTAAAAGTGATCATAACAACTCAACCAAAGAATCCCATACTACCCTGTGAAATTCAAGTATTCACTAAGGAGTTAGTAAATCACACTCAAACATTCTATGCAATGAGTTGCGCAATATTCGACGAAGCATTTCTCGAGAGCATTTAAACCAATCGGTAACACTAAGTTGATTATTAGCATTCCCCATATTATATAACTAAAGCTCTCAAAAAATTTATTTTCTAAGGGTTTATAATTTAGAAAACAAATAATATAATTTTCCACAAATTCCTTTATTATTTATCTTTATATAGTTATTCACTATTTGATAAAATATTCCATAAACCGGAACTATTTAATAAAAATACAATTATATATATAGTTGTCTTAAAATTCCATATAAGAAATTTAGTTAACAAATCATTTTCCCAAAAACCCATATATATAAGTCCGTTATTTTATAAAACCATATTTATTACTCTTCCAAATCCATTTTGATATATTTAACCATTTTATTTAGAAATAAATTAGGTTTATATTTCCAAAACCTTAATTCCAATCCCATGTCTATTTTAACTAACAATGCTTAGTATATAGTAACAACTAGTTAAACTAAATCATTTACAAAAGAATGCAGATTGATTTAGAAACAAGTTTGATATTTATAAACTTTCATTTACAAAATTACTTATACTCGTATTTAGAAAATAGTTAGATATAAGTTTATAAATGTACAACCCTTTAAATCAAGGTGATTCCATGTCCATAACACAAGAGAACACATTACTACACATCACAAGGTCCAAGCACAATTTGGTCGAAAGGTTTTTAATTCTATATTGTCTCTAAATCTAATTTTATAAATTAACAAACTAAAGGAAATGGATGTCCAAAGAACTTTAAAAAAACACACAAAACACAAGAAAACATCAACAATAAATATGGCGACAAACAAAGAAACAAATTTTTATCTGGAGCTAAATCAAATCCAGATTCTTGCCCACCGGTCCTCTGGTCGGGATGTTCCTGGAGCTGTTCCAGCTCCAAAAATCGTCCCCGAGCGAACTCTGGTGATGGCAGTTTAATCATATAGCATGAGTGATTGTCCTAAGGTGATTTCAAAGTGCATGCATCCATATAAACAACTATAATTATCGACTAAATGAGATCAAAGACTAGGGTTTTAGCAATTTTTAGAAATTGAACGATATAAACATGAATAATACAACCAATATTCATCCAATTCAACCTAAACAACAACTAATAATCGCATACATAGAAATAGTTGGTGAGGTAAACTCACCTTTAAACTTGAATTTGATGAAATAATCTTGGATTAGTCTCTCTTGATCACTACCTAGATTATTTTAAGAAATTGCAAAGAGAAGGTTTCAAGTAAAAGACAAAACTAAAATAACCAACCCTAATTGATTCACTAGAGGTTTAGGAGATTATCTTCTTTTGATTTATAGAAAATTTAATCAAAAGCCCTTTAATTTAGAACTTGAAATTGAGGATTTTTTAAACTAGGGTTTTCTTAGCTTTGAGAAACTTACTTTTGTTTATTGGTTTGAACAAATGAACGTATAGTTTGTAACGACCTGTAAATTCTGTCCAGTTTGAAAAGAAATTTTTATCGAGTTTGTGAATTAAATATTTTAAAATTTAAATAAATTTGAATTTAAATATCGATTTTTGGGATATTGAGTAATATATTTTTCCAAATTCAAATAAATAGAAAATTTTCTAAAATTTCAAATTTTAGTCAAACTTGGTCAAAGTTCGACTTTTGGTTGAAAAATTAAATTTTAAATTTTATCCTTTTTTACGATTGTTCACTAAATTCTAATCTCCTCTCCACTTTTTGTTTCGTCGAAATCAGATTTTATGGCTCCAAATCTGCAATTTATAGCGTAAAAACGCGCATTTTGACGGTGTTTGTGTACGTAGTTTACACTGTATTTCCTCCATTTTTTTAGTATTTTGTTTGTATTTATACTAGTATTATACGGGGTTTATACTAGTATTTATTTTAATTTGTGCTTGGGTAGGAGAAGGGTTGGTTGAACCAACATCTCTTGGTTGAACCAACATTTCCCTTCACTCAAATTCCTACGTACAGAAAACTGTACGTTCATTTTCTTCTCACCTCTTTCCTTCTCATCTCCTTCCTCACAGAACAGAAACCAGTAAACCTTCCATCCTTCTCCTCCTTCAATTCCTAAACCTAATCCCCAAATTTTCCTCACATTGCTCCTCCATCACCAAAACCTAGCCTAACCTCCATCTCCTCCTCTCCACCAAAACCCTAACCCTAATTCTCCTTTCTCCCTCCTCCTTGTCGCACCTTCCCTCTCCCCTCCTCCTCCTATTACCGCGCCTAGACCCTACCATCCCCACGCCAAATGGCGCCGGCCACCCACGCATCCATGCACCCTAGCTCCCCCTCTCGGTCGAACCACCCTAGCCCTTGGCCGAACCTTCCACCTCTTCACATATAAAAAAAGTTTTATTTAAAAAAAAGGTTTTCAAGAAAAAATAAGTTTAGCAAAGGGTTTGTGTGACGCCCCACCTCTATACTCACGCTAGCCAAGGACACTACGGGGTAATGCCGTCGACTAGCACGAAGGATAAGGCTGTTGAGGAGCAACCATCTATGTAATTGCTTTGTGCGAGTACCGATATGTCAGATAATATAACTTACATTTCATTTCAAGAGGAAATCCGACATATCAAATACAAACTCAAAGCTACCACACAGTGGCTATGAGGCCTTCGGAAACGAATATAGAAATAAACATAACATAAATCAGTCACAGACATTCATATCACAAAGACGGAATCAGATATGAATATATCACATAAAAGTGTACATCAAAATAGTGGTCATAGAAGATCCACTACATCACAAAAGAAAATATACAAGTGCTAGACAAAAGAATAATTATACATCAAGGAGTCTATATCTCAAATGTATAATAACAAAAACTACTAATCTAAAGTAGTTAGCCAAAAAATCAGATGATGGTTCCTGATAAGAAGTCAAGTGGGAGCACCTGAAATACCTCGGTCTGACCCGAGTATTATTTAAGAAGAAAATAATAAACGGATCAGTCTAGCTATAAATATCAGATAAACTGAGATAGGATAAGAGATATGACCAAAAACGTATGATAACAAAAATGCCATACAATGTCAAGTATACATCAAAGAACAACAGAAATCATACAATGTCTCAAAACATCTCAAAACACCAAAAAGAATCACATTCGTTAAATTATTCACCAAAACACAAATATTGATAGAGCTTATCAATGCAAACCACGAAAATTGGTGAAACACAAATTCTAGAAATCATTAACTAGAAATCCAAAAATCACAAAAGAGGGAAGGCCTATCAAAAACGGGAGCATGAAAACTCACCAACACGTGTATCACAAATGGGTCGATATCCCATGGTCGCTAACCATAGAGACGGTGCCACAGCGTAGTACAGCGAACGCCCGAGGAACCAGAAACTCAAATAATCCAGAACATCGACGTAGTACAGCGTTACGCCCGATGAACCAAACTCAAATAATCATACACAACGACGTAGGACAGCGAACACCCGATGAATTTGAACACAAATAATCCAGAACATCGACGTAGTACAGCGAACGCCCGATGAACCAAACTCAAATAATACGGAACAACGACATAGTACAGCGAACGCCCGATGAACCGAACTCCAATAAGCCGGAACAACGACGTAATACAGTGTTACGCCCGATGAACCGAACTCCATAAAACCATAGGTCGCTAGTTTATAAAAATGAGACGAAGCTCCATAAGTCGGGGTACAGTCCCCCACGTGGACAAAGAGACATCGCAAATCGCTAGTCTAAACCATAAAATGATCATCATCGATCATCAAGAAGTGTTGATTACACTAAGCTAGTAAATATATGAGTTTAGCTTCATGTCCCATAACCACTAGCTTAACTTAAATATTTACGAACCAATTGTAGATTTCCACTCGAAAATTGTCACAAGAGTTCAATCAAACAAGTCCAAGAATTAACCGACGAAGTAAACGCAAGCGTTTCATACCACTTGTTTTACTAAGCCGTTTAATTAGATTTCTCATACGAATGAGGTAAAGGTTTGTATATACTAATAGATTGGAAATCGGTTTTAAAAGAGAGATTTATATTTAAAATAGTGTTGAAAACATCTTTTTGAAAGAGTTTGAATATTTACTACTAGTATAGAAACCTTTGTATTTGAAAGTGACAAATCACAGAAATGATTGTATAGAAACAATCAATCACCAAAAATTCACATACGAAGACGTGAATTAAATCCAAAGAAATCGATACCAAGTCCATCAAAATGGATATTCCCAAAAATCCCGAAAAAGAAGTCATCAAGGTTGATAAAAGTGATAACAACTAATCAGAGCAACTAAAATTGATAAACAATGGAAATTCAATCAAGAATAGGCAAATAGGAAAAACTGGGCAATTCCAGACGTCTGGGGATCAATTCCAGACGTCCGGTTTTGGTTTCTGGAAATATTCCAGAAAACCACCCAGACGTCTGAAAGCACAATTCAGACGTCTGGACCCCCTTTTAGACGTCTGATCATATAATTCAGACGTCTGAAATTAGTCACTTATATTTTTGCTCCAGGTCTGAATCCAGACGTCTGAATGGTTCAGCTGGGAAAAAATCACCCTAGGCCAATGATGGCCAAATTGATTCGGAAGCGATCGGTCGAGCGACGGAGACTAGGGATTTACGCCAAGCGACAGCCCAGCCTTATAGGCTCTTCGATACACCCCGAATGTCAATGTCCAAATATCGATAGAAGTATTTTCATAAAATTGGATCAAAACACCAAAAATTGGAAAATTCACCAAACAAATTCAAATCAAAAGCAAATGAATATGCACAAGTGTTAGGAATTCATACCTAACCACAATGATAGCTATAGATGTAGATGTGAGTTAAAGAACTCACCTTTAAACCCAAAAACAATGAATGAGAAGCTTTTAAAAACAAAGGAAAGATCAACCACTCTTCAACTTCAACTCTAGAAGCTCCAATCTAAGATTACAACGAATATTTCCTAAGTTAGGTCATAGGAAATTTCTGAAATTGGAGAGAGATTGAGATGGAGAAGAAGAAGAGGATGCTTACCTAAGCTTCTCTTTGATTTTGGAGCTAGAACTTGAATTTGCAAAGGAAACTAGGGCTTAGGATTTTAGTTTCCAATCTCTTCCCCCATTTTTACTAAAGCTTGAAGTGTTAGGAAAAGAATAGAATAAATGAAGAGGGAGTGGAGTGTTAGGGTATTAGATGGGTTGATGGGCTGAAACCCAAACCCAAAGCCCTAATTGAAAAACAGCAAAATTCACCCAACTCCAAACATATCGATGTTTATACTCAAAAAAGTTGTAAACGCCATTTTGGACTCAATGGAAGTGGTCTCGAGTCCCAATTCGACTGTTTACAAAAAGTAACATTTCGGACTTTAATTCGATTAACGATGCTATATTTAAATAAAATATTTAAATATACAATCGTAAAATATGTGGGTTGTTACAGACTCCCTTCCTTAAAGAAATTGCGTCCTCGCAATAATTAAGAGGATAATAAAGAGTAACAACCATAAAAGCATATCAACACAAAAGAAAATTTGAAATAAGAGGTTCACCATAAAGTGCACGAAAGAGTAAGTCCGGATGTGTTTGCTCGATGAATTCTCAAGATTCCCAAGAGCAATCCTTAGGATTTGAGGACCATTGAACTTTCACAAGAAAAACATCTTAATTTCGAAGGCGTTTAACCTCTGAAGCAATGATACGAATTGAATGTTGCTCATAAGTCAAATTTGGTGAAACCTCAATTTCTTCAATAACACCGGGCTCAAGAATAGAATCGGAATCCCTAAGGCATTTCCGTAGTTGAGAGACGTGGAAAACGTCATGAATAGCAGAAAATTGAGCCGGTAATTAAAAAAAGGCGATAAGCCACGAAACCAATACGTTCGGTGATGGGAAAGGGACCAACATATCGAGGTGCTAATTTTCCCGATCAACTGAAACGCACAACACCCTTCATAGGTGAAACACAAATGAACACCAATAAAGTTTGGACATAAAACCAGCTTCTCACCGGCTTCAAGCCAACACGAAGGAAATCAGTATAGCCTTCCGTAGAGTGCCTCGAAAGGTGCCATACCAATACTAGATTGGAAGCTATTATAGGAAGAAACTCAACAAGATAAATATGATCTTCCCAACTTCCACCAAAATCAAGAACACATGCACGAAGGAGATCTTCAAGAGTTTGATTCACACGCTCAGTTTGTCCATCGGATTGAGGACGATAAGCAGTGCTAAAAATAAGCTTTGTTTCCAAAGCTTTTGAAGACCTTACCAAAATCTACTAGTAAAATAATGGATCACGATTGCCAACAATAGAAGTAAGAACTCCATGCAATATAATTTGACATAGAGTTTAGCCAAAAGAGGTACGGTCCAAAAGAGAAGGATGAGCCTCAAGGCTACACAAAACAAGAGATGAACATGAATTGGATCCACGATCTCGAATCTCACAAGTGAATGAAGTCTCGAGATCATTCCATTCGGATATCATCATGGAAACAACCGCTTGTTGTTTTCGCCCAATGGCATCGGCAACACGATTACCCTTTTCGGGAGTATAAAGAATATCAAGATCATAAGATGCAAGAAACTCGAGCCAACGTTGTTGACCCAAATTAAGTTCCTTTTGAGAAAATGAATACTTCAAAGATTTATGATCGGTGTAGAGAATAAATTTCTCTCCCAAAAGATAATGTCGCCAAATTCTAAGAGTGAAAACAATAGCCGCGAGCACCAGATCATGAATAGCATATCTAGTCTCGACAAGCTTTAATTGTCAAGAAGCATATGTGATAACACATTCCCTTTGCAAGAGAATGGCACCCAAACCAATACGACAAGCATCGGTACAAACAATAAAGTCTTGGTTCCCTTCGGGAATCGCAAGAATAAAACCATCGGAAAAGAGTTCTTTTAATTGACCCTCTTTCCCGAAAAGCTAAGACATTTAAAATCATAATGAACTTTATGTAATCATCTTTTTAGAAATTTTTTACTTTTTACAAGTCAATTTACTGCGTCTGACTGTCTCATCATAGCGTTTAGAAGATTCCTATCGATAACGTTGATCAAGCGCATCGACCAGAATTCTTAAAGCACTCAATGGGCAAAATAGCACAAAATCATCTTCTATATGATAAACATGCCTCTTATAAAATTTTTACGAATATTCCTTGCTCGTTTTAAGAACAAAATCCAATCATACTTATAAATTGTAGGATCTAGATTAACCCTAGAGGGAGGGGGGTGAATAGGGTTATCGCAAATTTTCTCGAATTAAACGCGAAATCAAACTGCAGATAAATAAATATGCTGAAAAGTAAATCATACACAAAATTTACCCAGCTTTGGCAACCCCTGCCTACTGCTGCATTCCCAGATTTCTATTAGGATTAAACAGTATCCCGCTTACAAACACTCTAACAGACTCGCACACCCTGCTCCGCCTATAGAGTTTCGTAAACTCGCACACCCTGCTTACTGAACTAACCCTAACTAGACAATCAGACACTACCTAAACCCTAGGTGGTGATTTACCCTGAATTGATTTAAAACATACAAACTAAAAACCAATGAAAAACAAGGGCAAAATTAAATTGTAAACTTTAAAACAATTTTGCCCCTTATTAAAACAAATAACCCTAGCCCAAAGAAAACCCTAATTAAATTAAGGCTATCCCCTTTATTATTTTATCGGCCCACTGTTTCTTCTTCTCGCTTCGGCCCGCTTTCATTTTTGTTGAGATAATGGAGATTAAAGAAAATTAGGGCTTTTGCTCTTCGTTGTTTCTCTGTAATTTGGACTTCTGATTGATGTTTGGAAGAGATCGCTCGAATTCGTTGCTCCTTGCCTAAGTCTGGAATTAGGGCTTTGCCTTTTCTCTGGCGATTCTGGATTGGGGCTTCGGTATGTGATTTCTGCTCGTTGCTTTTCTCTGATTTATACTTGAACTTGATTATTCTCTGTTTGTCAATGATGATCTGGGTTTTTCTTGTTCTGCCTTACTTGTCGATGATGATATTTGGGGTGGTTTATATAGGCGTCTGATTTGATTCCTTGATACCCACGATGTTGATTCTTTCCTTCTTTATGCTTTGATATTTTGGGAAATTTCTTTTAACCCACGGCTTTGATTCTTGAACGTTCGATTTTGCTTGATTCATACGGCAAATACTTTCCTCTTTTGATTTTTGACTTTTTCAAAAATAAGCACTTGTATATTATCACGATTTCAATACTTCTTTTGTAAACCTTTTTAAAACAAACGACTTTGATAATTTTTACTGTTTCTGTTCATCTCGACTTCATTCTGTTTATCTTCTTCGATTGAGATTTTCTGGCCATTTCTTGTTCACTGCTTCGTCTTTCTGTAGCATACTCGACATGCATTTGCTTTGAAACTTTTTTCATACAGTTGCATTTGTGAACACATTCACTGTTTTCTTGCTTTTGCTTCACTTGTTGGTAAACTGCTTTGTATTTGTGATATATTCTGACATCACCTGATATTCTTTTTATTGAGTTCACCCCTGACCTGTAGCCACTGTAGTGCTTGTTGATTCATCTTTGTTCATCACTGTTATATTTGCATTTGTTCACTTGTACATGTTCATTCATGAGTTGTACATCTCTGTAGTATAAACTGTAGTTGCATTCACTTCAAAGATGTTGATACTGGGTTGTTTATTCTTGCATACTGCACTGCTTCATTGACTTGTAGATAGTCCATTTGTGGTTGCATGTTGTATTGAGTTGCACTTTGATGTTGCTGTTGGATCCAGTGTACATTCTAATCTCTGAGCTTCAGATATTTGCTTTACTTGGTCATTTCCAAATTGCTGTTTCAATTTTCACTTCTTTGACTTCACTGTGTACATGCACATTTCATTGTTGCAGTGATCATTGATATTTTGGTCGAGGCCATTTTGCACTTGTGTTGAATCTGATTTTGATTTGACCTTGTGCACACGAGTTGGCGAGGCAGTGCACACATGTATACGTGTGTACTGCAGCCACTTGTAAGTTCCTATCCCTGATATGAATACTGATATGCACAGGTATTACACAATCAAAGATGATGACGATAACCCATATATCTGAGACAGCTTTAAAAACAAATTTTATATTTTTTCAAATTAAAATTTGTTTCTTTTCAGATTACTACTGTAGTTGTTAATTATACAGGTACACAGGAGACAGGACAAATACTGAAGCTGGACAGTGCAGATGTGCAGAAGACTGAGTGTATGAGTGATGTAGTGAGGAAACAAATGTAAACGTGTAATGTATGAAATCAGTGTAATGTATGCAATTATGAAATGTATGAAATTAGTGTGTGAACTGAAAGCATTGTATTATA
This sequence comes from Allium fistulosum, assembly GCA_030737815.1. Lineage (NCBI taxonomy): Eukaryota > Viridiplantae > Streptophyta > Magnoliopsida > Asparagales > Amaryllidaceae > Allium > Allium fistulosum. The sequence goes on from CM060905.1 coordinate 97,621,952, forward strand.
TAAAATATTATATTGAATAAAAATACTGATTGAATTTGTCAAATTATGTGCAATAATATTAACATTCAATATTTATTTCTATATGTGTACAATCTGCAAACACATCTAAAAATCGATATATATTTTGTTATCATCAAACAATAAACAAACATCAAACAATCTCCCCCTTTTGATGATGACAAACATATATATTTAAGATTTTGAAATTCTAATAAATGTGTTTAAGCATGAAATTTTTAGCTCCCCCTATATGTATGCTCCCCCTTCAACTGAGACCACTCCCTATTTAGAAGATTTAGGAAATTACAGAAGAATAAAAGAATTATAGAAAAATAACTAACAGCATTTAACAAATTTGGTGAAGTATTCCAAAAAATACTTATTTCCTTATCAAAATCTCTTTCTTCTCCCCCTTTTGTTATCATCAAAAGACTGACAAAAAATAATGGACCAGTAGGGGAAAACAAATGGAAAAAAACAAGGAAAAACCATAATATATCATAACAAGATAACAATTTCCACATTTTATTGAATGGATCGATGATTTGGTTTTTATATAATGAGAAGAGGGATGTTTCATTTTATTTATTATAATTTAAAAAAATTTGACATTTAAGCACAAAATAAAATAAGCACTTACTAACCACGCATAACCATAAGGACTTTTAAATGGGATTAGCAGTTACTCATTAGCTATCACGCTCCATCCATGCATAACCATAAGGACTTTTAAATGAGAATGGAGTGATGATAACCTCACATGATCCATCCATGCATAACCATAAGGACTTTTAAATGAGAATGGATGCATGAGAAGTATTTTAAAAAAATTTCTTTATTTTTCTTTTTAATTTAAAAAGTAATGCACTCTTCTCATTTTTTAAAACCATTATGAATGATAGAAAGATGGTAGAAATGGAAATGGTCGTGGAATAAGTTACCAAATTAATCATATTATGAAATTTCTTAAACCAAACGTATTTCCACTACTGAATACCATATTCGAATCAATCTTTGAATGATATCCAAAACATGTTTGAATCCTTGAAATTGAAGTTGAAAATAAATATCCAAGAATATTTCAACCAAAAATTGAAAAATGATTAGTCAATTTCCATAATCCCCAAATCCAAACGTAATCTGGAAAATCTGTCTTCGGGGAGGGGTTTTGTGAAAATATCAGCAAGTTGATCCTCAGTTGAAATGAATTCAATGCAAATGTCTTCCCTAGCAATGTGATCTCTAAGAAAGTGGTGTCTCACATCAATGTGTTTAGTGCGTGAATGATGAACAGGATTATTAGACAAGTCTATTGCACTTTTACTATCACATTTTAATGGAACTTGTTTATAAACTAAGCCAAAATCAGAAAGAGTTTGCATCATCCATAAAATTTGAGCACAACAACTTCCTAAAGCAATATATTCTGCTTCAGTGGTGGATAATGCAACACAATTTTGTTTTCGACTAGACCATGAAACTAATGAATGGCCTAGCATGAAACATGTCCCACTAGTGCTTTTCCTGTCACCCAATGAACCCGCATAATCAGCATTAGAAAAACCAACTAAATTAAAGTTTTCACAAGAAGGATACCATAGTCCAAATTTGTGTGTGTGTGAAAGATATCTTAAAATTCGTTTAGTGGCTTTCAAATGAGATTCTTTAGGGTTAGATTGAAAACGTGCACACAAACACACAGAAAACATAATATCAGGTCTAGACGCAATAAGATAGAGAAGTGAACCGATTATCCCTCGTTATTTCTTCTGATCAACAGCAACTCCTTTCTCGTCTTTATCCAACTTTGTTGATGGGCTCATAGGAGTTTTCAATGGTTTAGAGTTTTCAACTCCGAATTTCTTCAATAGTTCCAACACATACTTGGATTGTGAAATGAAAATGCCATCACTGCTTTTCTTGATTTGAAATCCAAGAAAATATTTCAATTCTCCGACCAAGCTCATCTCGAATTTAGCCTACATGACTTATTCAAATTTCTCACACAAGAGTTCGTTAGTAGCACCATAAATAATATCATCCACATAAATCTGAACAAAAAAAATTACTTTCTTTATGTAATAGAAACAGTGTCGTGTCAGCACTTCCCTTTTTAAAACCATTTTCCAAAAGATATGTACAAAGACAGTCATACCAAGCCCTAGGAGCTTGCTTATGACCATATAATGCTTTTTCTAGCTTATACACATGATTTGGAAAATCGTGATTTTCAAAACCAGGGGGTTGTTCAAAAACTTCTTCTTTTAAATTGATTAAGTTCAATTTTGCATCGCTCAAATCCAACTTTCACCATTAAGAGCCATTTCAACAGAATCAGATTCAATCTCAGAAATAAAACCACTGTGACAACTAAACGCACATAAATTTTTATCAAATGAAGAGCGAGTATGTATACTTTCTATAGGATCACCAGTTAAAATATCATTATTATCTCAAAAGCAATTTGAAGTTTTCACCAGTAAAGTTTCAACAGTTTTAACAATTTCTAAAAATCCTTTTCATAGCATGAGAACTCAATAATCAATCACCATAATTTGACCAAACAGATTAAGTCCAAGAGAAAAATGGTTGGTCAATTTTTAAGCACAAATCAAAGTCATAGATAAGAACAAGTCATATTTAAAATCTGTCAATCATCATAATTACTTCGAGTAATTCTATTTAAAGATGAACAATCAAAATCAATCATTTCACATAACTTGCTAATTTAATTCAGATTATGGTGCAGATTTTCAAACTTTATCTATCGTTTTGAAAATAAATACAATTACCTGTCTTACCTGTACGATAATCTTTCGTTGTTTGCTCATTGTGAATCTGTCACCTTTATACTAGGCTAAGGAACGTTGATTTGTCGCCTGTTGTGTATCTAGAACAGCCAGAATCCAGATAACACTAATGTTGTTCCTTAGCCTGCCACCACACCTACACGGTTAAAGATTTATGTGACCTATTTTTTATAGGTACATGGTTGTTAGTGGCAGAATAATTGTGAATAAACAATCCCTTTGGAACCCAAAATTGTTTTGTCCTTTCATTCTTGTTCAAATAGACATGAAATTTATTTGTAGAATTTTTAGGAACCCAAACTTGTATAAATTTTGTGTTCTTGTTCCTATGACTATGATGTCCATTTATTTCACATCCAGTAAAGACACGCTTTCCTTTAGCATTATCGTCAACTTGTGTTTTTCCAAAACCTAGTCCTTTTCTACTGTTAGCATACAATTGATTTCCCAATAACATATTGAATTATTTTTCTCCTCTTGAAAAGTTACTCAGGGATTTCTCAAGATCTTGGACTTTGGTTTTCAGTGTTGTGTTTTCAGTCACAAGTGAGGTGCATCTGTTTATAAAATCCTTTTTCCTAGTTTCAATGGTTTCCTTTAGATTCAAGTTTTCTTTTTCAAGATTCTCAAAGCTATCCTTCAGTTTTGATAATTCTGAATCTAAAGTTTTACAGTTTTTACAATCTAGGTTTTGAATATTTTCAAGTTCAGTTTCTGACCTAAAATTTTCACGGGCAAGTTCTCTCCTATCAGATTTCATTTTTTCAATTTTAGAATCTAGAGCATCAACTGTTTTAGTAAGATCAAGGCACATAAAGACAAGTTCTTTATAAGAATAGTTCTTTACCTCACTAGATTCCTCTGAGCTTGCTTCTGAATCTGATCTTGATTCCTCTGAGCTTGCTTCTGAATCTGATCTTGCCGTAAGACACAAGTTAGCTTCCTCTGAGTTATCAGTTGGAACTTCCTCTCCTTCCTCATCATCCCAAGTCGCTGCGAAGGCCTTTTTCTTCTTTTTCTTTCCCTTGTTGTTTTTGAGAAGTGGACAATTTTGTTTGAAGTGGCCAGGCTTATTGCAGTTATAGCAGGTTAATTCATTTTCAGAGTTGTCAGAATCTTTTGACCTATTACCACTCGTTTTCTTCTTGCGTGGCTTGAATTTCGACAATTTTCTAAGATTATTGACAGCCATTGCAAGTTCTTCAATTGGATCTTCTACTTCATCATTGCTTTCTTCTTTGCTCTTTAAGGCAATCGTCTTCTTTTTTGATTCGGAGTTGTTGCGTTCCTCCTTTGCTTTTAGCTCAAGCTCATATGTCATCAGGTTACCGATCAAATCTTCCATGCTTAGTTTACTCAGATCTTTCGATTCTTGTATTGCTGTGACTTTTGCCTCAAAGTTCATTGGTAAGACTCGTAGTATCTTCCTCACTAGCTCTACCTCAGTGAATACTTTCCCAAGCGCTCTAGCATTGTACACCAAGGTTGAGAAGCGTCCAAACATATCCTTTATGCTCTCGCCTTTGTCCATCATGAAGTTCTCGTATTCATTGCTGAACAGGGCTAGACGAGACTCCTTGACTTGAGAAGTTCCTTCGTGTGTCACCTCCAAAGTATGCCAAATTTCCTGTGCTGTTTTACAATGAGAAATTCTATTAAATTCAGTTTTATCAAGAGCACAGATCAAAGCATTCATAGCTTTAGCATTTGTAGTTTTTAATTTCTTATCGTTAGCATCCCACCTCTCCTTAGGTTTAGGAATCTCAGTATCACCAATAGTTATAGTGGGAGGTGTATAGCCAATTTCAATAATATCCCAAACATCATAATCAACAGTACTAAGATAAATACTCATCCTAACTTTCCAGTAAGCATAATCATTTCCATTAAACATTGGTGGCCTAACAATAGATTGCCCCTCAGAAAAAGCATTATTTGATGGATTCATGACTCTAGAGTTAAAGAAAAAATTACCTCGCTCTGATACCACTTGTAGGATCTAGATTAACCCTAGAGGGGGGGGGGTGAATAGGGTTATCGCAAATTTTCTCGAATTAAACGCGAAATCAAACTGCAGATAAATAAATATGCTGAAAAGTAAATCATACACAAAATTTACCCAGCTTCGGCAACCCCTGCCTACTGCTGCATTCCCAGATTTCTATTAGGATTAAACAGTATCCCACTTACAAACACTCTAACAGACTCGCACACCCTGCTCCGCCTATAGAGTTTCATAAACTCGCACACCCTGCTCACTGAACTAACCCTAACTAGACAATCTGACACTACCTAAACCCTAGGTGGTGATTTACCCTGAATTGATTTAAAACATACAAACTAAAAACCAATGAAAAACAAGGGCAAAATTAAATTGTAAACTTTAAAACAATTTTGCCCCTTATTAAAACAAATAACCCTAGCCCAAAGAAAACCCTAATTAAATTAAGGCTATCCCCTTTATTATTTTATCGGCCCACTATTTCTTCTTCTCGCTTCGGCCCGCTTTCATTTTTGTTGAGATAATGGCGATTAAAGAAAATTAGGGCTTTGGCTCTCTATGGCGATTTTCTCTTGCTCTGAATTAGGCTTTGGCTCGTTCTTCTGTGAAATTGAATTAGGGCTTTTTCTCTTCGTTGTTTCTCTGTAATTTGGACTTCTGATTGATGTTTGGAAGAGATCGCTCGAATTCGTTGCTCCTTTCCTATGTCTGGAATTAGGGCTTTGCCTTTTCTTTGGCGATTCTGGATTGGGGCTTCGGTATGTGATTTCTGCTCGTTGCTTTTCTCTGATTTATACTTGAACTTGATTGTTCTCTGTTTGTCAATGATGATCTGGGTTTTTCTTGTTCTGCCCTACTTGTCGATGATGATATTTGGGGTGGTTTATATAGGCGTCTGATTTGATTCCTTGATCCCCACGATGTTGATTCTTTCCTTCTTTATGCTTTGATATTTTGGGAAATTTCTTTTAACCCACGGCTTTGATTCTTGAACGTTCAATTTTGCTTGATTCATACGGCAAATACTTTCCTCTTTTGATTTTTGACTTTTTCAAAAATACGCACTTGTATATTATCACGATTTCAATACTTCTTTTGTAAACCTTTTTAAAACAAACGGCTTTGATAATTTTTACTATTTCTGTTCATCTCGACTTCATTCTGTTTATCTTCTTCGATTGAGATTTTCTGGCCATTTCTTGTTCACTGCTTCGTCTTTCTGTAGCATACTCGAAATGCATTTGCTTTGAAACTTTTTTCATACAGTTGCATTTGTGAACACATTCACTGTTTTCTTGCTTTTGCTTCACTTTTTGGTAAACTGCTTTGTATTTGTGATATATTCTGACATCACCTGATATTCTTGTTATTGAGTTCACCCCTGACCTGTAGCCACTGTAGTGCTTGTTGATTCATCTTTGTTCATCACTGTTATATTTGCATTTGTTCACTTGTACATGTTCATTCATGAGTTGTACATCTCTGTAGTATAACCGGTAGTTGCATTCACTTCAAAGATGTTGATACTGGGTTGTTTATTCTTGCATACTGCACTGCTTCATTGACTTGTAGATAGTCCATTTGTGGTTGCATGTTGTATTGAGTTGCACTTTGATGTTGCTGTTGGATCCAGTGTACATTCTAATCTCTGAGCTTCAGATATTTGCTTTGCTTGTTCATTTCCAAATTGCTGTTTCAATTTGCACTTCTTTGACTTCACTGTGTACATGCACATTTCATTGTTGCAATGATCATTGATATTTTGGTCGAGGCCATTTGCACTTGTGTTGAATCTGATTTTGATTTGACCTTGTGCACACGAGTTGGCGAGGCAGTGCACACATGTATACGTGTGTACTGCAGCCACTTGTAATTTCCTGTCCCTGATATGAATACTGATATGCATAGATATTACACAATCAAAGATGATGACGATAACCCATATATCTGAGACAGCTTTAAAAACAAATTTTATATTTTTGCAAATTAAAATTTGTTTCTTTTCAGATTACTGCTGTAGTTGTTAATTATACAGTTACATAGGAGATAGGACAAATACTGAAGCTGGACAGTGCAGATGTGCAGAAGACTGAGTGTATGAGTGATGTAGTGAGGAAACAAATGTAAACGTGCAATGTATGAAATCAGTGTAATGTATGCAATTATGAAATGTATGAAATTAGTGTGTGAACTGAAAGCATTGTATTATAAAATATTATATTGAATAAAAATACTGATTGAATTTGTCAAATTCTATACAATAATATTAATATTCAATATTTATTTCTATATGTGTACAATTTGCAAACACATCTAAAAATCGATATATATTTTGTTATCATCAAACAATAAACACACATCAAACATAAATATCTTATTAAAAAGATTTGCCAATTTTTTATTGTTGTTTTCATCCATAATCAATAAATACAAGGATAAACTCATCGAGATATTCGTAGAATACTCGATTCATAAGATGGATGGAATAAGGTAGAAGGTTCGGCAAACCGAATGACATAACGAACCACTTACAAGAATCATAACAAGTGCGGAATACGGTAAGTGGAATGCTACCCTCCACAACTCGTAGCCAATGAAAACCGGTGGCAAGGTCGAGCTGAAAAGACCTTAGCACCATACAATAGATTGCTTAGGTGATAATCCTAAGACAAATCTCAAAAATACCAGAAAATTCACAAACTACTTGAATGAGAGAAATAACATTTTCCTCATCGTGTAGGTTTAAAGAATAAAATGATGCCACCAAATTGGAATCGAAATCATTAAGAAAAATAGAAATCTGCTTAACAGATTGAGGATGTCAAAGATAGATAGTCCGCTCAGGACATTGGATATGGGCTTCATAATGATCAAGCCAATCCTTTCCCAAAAATCAATTTCGAAGCCTAAGTAACGCATAACATGCAAATCGGCTCAAGAAGAATAATCACATAAAATAATCTCGACATTTAAATAAAGTAAACTGAGTGTTGCGGATCCACCAACCGGATTCGCAATTCTTAGTGAAGTCATCAAGCCCATAATATTTAAAGAGAAAGAATCATCAAGCTCTTTGGATATAAAATAATGAGATGATCTCGTATCAAAAAGAGCTCGAATAAGATATCACAAAACAAATATCTTTAAGGATAAAAATGGGAAATACCTTGACCAAGAGAAGTGTCACTAGGAGCTTGCACGACATTCAACTCTCCCTCTCTCCTACTTTGGAGTATGGGACATGTAGATATAAGATGGCCCAAACTTTTGTAATAACGACAAAAAAATGGTTTCGAGCACTCTTTTGGATAGTGGTCCGTAGAACCACAATTGTAGCATCGTCCACGATAAGAGGTAGGAGTCTTTGCTACCGAAGTTTCTTGCTTCCCTTTCTTGTTGGGATTGGGGCCTTTGAACTTAAAAGGCCTCTTCATGGTATTATTGAAGTTCTGTTTGGCACGCACAACTTCAATATCACATTCTTTATCGGCCTCTTCAAGTCGAAGAGCGATATCAATAAGCTGATGGAAAGAAACTTCTAGTTTCAGAAGTAAAGGCTTTTTGAGGTTCTTATTCAACCCATAGACAAACCTCTGATTTTTCTTCAATGGGGTATTAAAATATTCGACCCCGTATTTAGAGAGAGATTCAAAAGATGCGACATAATCTGCCACGGAAGATTCACCTTGAACAAGGTCAATAAAGTGCCGAGCTAAAGTTAATTTTTCAGCCTCCGGCACAAACTTTAATTCGAACCTTTCCCGGAATTGCTCCCAAGTAAGATCCGCTTCAATAATTTCTGAAATCAAAAGCTCATACCAATCTAATGCTCTTTCTTGGAGCATGCTAGAAGCCACTTAGACTCGATGAAGATCAATAAGATTCATGCGAGAAAAGATGCGGTCGCACAATCTAAGCCAAGCTTGGATTTCTATAACGTTTTCAGATCCCTTGAATGACCTTCCACCCAAAGCGGTATAATCTCTGCACAAGCGTGCAAACCCGGATTTAGGGTGAGTAGGCGCTGGAACGTGTCCGGCAGCTTGGGCATTGTTCACAAGATCTAAAAGTTGTTGAGCTGACATAAATACTCCATCCTGAGCAGTAGCACTGGATTGACTGGCGCTGGGACGGCTTGGTCTAACCTTTTTTTCTTCTTTAAGAAAGAAAGAAAGAAGAGGAAAAAGGTTATTCTCAAAATGAATATCAATCAATCTTGATTGATAAAACAAGGCATCATAAAAAGAAATAGGATAGAACGGTACGAAGACTCGAATTAAATCCTATGGCATGATTCCTAAGAAAGACTTAGGACAATGATCCTTGCTAGATTATTCTACATTGTTCCGAAGTTTGGCTTTGATACCAAGCTGTGACGCCCCACCTCTATACTCACGCTAGCCAAGGACACTACGGGGTGATGCCGTCGACTAGCACGAAGGATAAGGCTGTTAAGGAGCGACCATCTATGTAATTGCTTTGTGCCAGTACCGATATGTCAGATAATATAACTTACATTTCATTTCAAGAGGAAATCCGACATATCAAATACAAACTCAAAGCTACCACACAATGGCTATGAGGCCTTCGGAAACAAATATAGATAAACATAACATAAATCAGTCACAGACATTCATGTCACAAAGATGGAATCAGATATGAATATATCACATAAAAGTGTACATCAAAATAGTGGTCGTAGAAGATCCACTACATCATAAAAGAAAATATACAAGTGCTAGACAAAAGAATAATTATACATCAAGGAGTCTATATCTCTAATGTATAATAACAAAAACTACTAATCTAAAGTAGTTAGCCAAAAAATCAGATGATGGTTCCTGATAAGAAGTCAAGCGGGAGCACCTGAAATACCTCAGTCTGACTCGAGTATTATTTAAGAAGAAATTAATAAACGGATCAGTCTAGCTATAAATATCAAATAAACTAAGATAGGATAAGAGATATGACCAAAAACATATGATAAAAAAAATGCCATACTGTGTCAAGTATACATCAAATAACAACAAAAATCATACAATATCTCAAAACATCTCAAAACACCAAAAAGAATCACATTCTTTAAATTATTCACCAAAACACAAATATTGATAGAGCTTATCAATGCAAACCACAAAAATTGGTTGAACACAAATTCTAGAAATCATCAACTAGATATCCAGAAATCACAAAAGGGAGAAGGCTTATCACAAACGGGAGTTTGAAAACTCACCAACACGTGTATCACAAATGGGTCGCTATCCCATGGTCGCTAACCATAGAGCCGGTGCCACGACGTAGTACAGCGAACGCCCGAGGAACCAGAAACCCAAATAATCCAGAACATCGACGTAGTACAGCGTTACGCCCGATGAACCAAACTCAAATAATCATACACAACGACGTAGGACAGCGAACTCCCGATGAATCTGAACACAAATAATCCGAAACATCGACGTAGTACAGCGAACGCCCGATGAACAAAACTCAAATAATACGGAACAACGATGTAGTATAGCGAACGCCCGATGAACCGAACTCAAATAAGCCGGAACAACGACGTAATACAGTGTTACGCTCGATGAACCGAACTCCATAAAACCATAGGTCGCTAGTTTATAAAAATGAGACGAAGCTCCATAAGTCGGGGTACAGTCCCCCACGTGGACAAAGAGACATCGCAAATCGCTAGTCTAAACCATAAAATGATCATCAGCGATCATCAAGAAGTGTCGATTACACTAAGCTAGTAAATATATGAGTTTAGCTTCATGTCCCATAACCACTAGCTTAACTTAAATATTTACGAACCAATTGTAGATTTCCACTCGAAAATTGTCACAAGAGTTCAATTGAACAAGTCCAAGAATTAACTGACGAAGTAAACGCAAGCGTTTCATACCACTTGTTTTACTAAGCCGTTTAATTAGATTTCTCATACGAATGAGGTAAAGGTTTGTATATACTAATAGATTGGAAATCGGTTTTAAAAGAGAGCTTTATATTTAAAATAGTGTTGAAAACATATTTTTGAAAGAGTTTGAATACTTACTACTAGTATAGAAACCTTTGTATTTGAAAGTGACAAATCACAGAAATGATTGTAGATACAATCAATCACCAAAAATTCACATACGAAGACGTGAATTAAATCCAAAGAAATCGATACCAAGTCCATAAAAATGGATATTCCCAAAAATCCCGAAAAAGAAGTCATCAAGGTCAATAAAAGTGATAACAACTAATCGGAGCAACTAAAATCGATAAACAATGAAAATTCAATCAAGAATAGGCAAATAGGAAAAACTGGGCAATTCCAGACGTCTGGGGGTCAATTCCAGACGTCTGGTTTTGGTTTCTGGAAATATTCCAGAAAACCACCCAGACGTCTGAAAGCACAATTCAGACGTCTGGACCGCCTTTCAGACGTCTGATCATATAATTCAGACGTCTGAAATTAGTCACCGCCATTTTAATTTTCTACCGTGTATATTTTTGCTCCTGGTCTGAATCCAGACGTTTGGAATTACCATTCAGACGTCTGAATGGTTCAGCTGGGCAAAAATCACCCTAGGCCAATGATGGCCAAATTGATTCGGAAGCGATCGGTCGAGCGACGGAGACTAGGGATTTACGCCAAGCGACAACCCAGCCTTATAGGCTCTTCGATACACCCCGAATATCAATGTCCAAATATCCATAGAAGGATTTTCATAAAATTGGACCAAAACACCAAAAATTGGAAAATTCACCAAATCAATTCAAATCAAAAGCAAATGAATATGCACAAGTGTTAGGAATTCATACCTAACAACAATGATAGCTATAGACGTAGATGTGAGTTAAAGAACTCACCTTTAAACCCAAAAACAATGAATGAGAAGCTTTTAAAAACAAAGGAAAGATCAACCACTCTTCAATTTCAACTCTAGAAGCTCCAATCTAAGATTACAATGAATATTTCCTAAGTTAGGTCATAGAAAATTTTTGAAATTGGAGAGAGATTGAGATGGAGAAGAAGAAGAGGATGCTTACCTAAGCTTCTCTTTGATTTTGGAGCTAGAACTTGAATTTGCAAAGGAAACTAGGGCTTAGGATTTTAGTTTCCAATCTCTTCCCCCATTTTTACTAAAGCTTGAAGTGTTAGGAAAAGAATAGAATGAATGAAGAGGGAGTTGAGTGTTAGGGTATTAGATGGGTTGATGGGCTGAAACCCAAACCCAAAGCCCTAATTGAAAAATAGCAAAATTCACCCAACTCCAAACATATCGATGTTTATACTCAAAAAAGTTGTAAACGCCATTTTGGACTCAATGGAAGTGGTCTCGAGTCCCAATTCGACTGTTTACAAAAAGTAACATTTCGGACTTTAATCCGATTAACGATGCTATATTTAAATAAAATATTTAAATATACAATCGTAAAATATGCGGGTTGTTACAGACTCCCCTCCTTATAGAAATTGCGTCCTCGCAATAATTAAGAGGATAATAAAGTGTAACAACCATAAAAGCATATCAACACAAAAGAAAATTTGAAATAAGAGGTTCACCATAAAGTGCACGAAAGAGTAAGTCCGGATGTGTTTGCTCGATGAATTCTCAAGATTCCCAAGAGAAATCCTTAGGATTTGAGGACCATTGAACTTTCACAAGAAAAACATCTTTATTTCGAAGGCGTTTAACCTCCGAAGCAATGATACGAATAGAATGTTGCTCATAAGTCTAATTTGGTGAAACCTCAATTTCTTCAATAACACCGGGCTCAAGAATAGAATCGGAATCCCTAAGGCATTTCCGTAGTTGAGAGACGTGGAAAACGTCATGAATAGCATAAAATTGAGCCGGTAATTAAAAAAACGCGATAAGCCACGGAACCAATACGTTCGGTGATGGGAAAGGGACCAACATATCGAGGTGCTAATTTTTTCGATCAACTGAAACGCACAACACCCTTCATAGGTGAAACACAAATGAACACCAATAAAGTTTGGACCTAAAACCAGCTTCTCACCGACTTCAAGCCAACACGAAGGAAATCAGTATAGCCTTCTGTAGAGTGCCTCGAAAGGTGCCATACCAATACTAGATTGGAAGCTATTATAGGAAGAAAACTCAACAAGATAAATATGATCTTCCCAACTTCCACCAAAATCAAGAACACATGCACGAAGGAGATCTTCAAGAGTTTGATTCACACGCTCAGTTTTTCCATCGGATTGAGGACGATAAGCGGTGCTAAAATTAAGCTTTGTTTCCAAAGCTTTTGAAGACCTTACAAAAATCCACTAGTAAAATAATGGATCACGATTGCCAATAATAGAAGTAGGAACTCCATGCAATTTAATTTGACATAGAGTTTAGCCAAAAGAGGTACGGTCAAAAAGAGAAGGATGAGCCTCAAGGCTACACAAAACAAGAGATGAACATGAATTGGATTCACGATCTCGAATCTCACAAGTGAATAAAGTCTCGAGATCATTCCATTCGGATATCATCATGGAAACAACCGCTTGTTGTTTTCGGCTAATGGCATCGGCAACACGATTACCCTTTTCGGGAGTATAAAGAATATCAAGATCATAAGATGCAAGAAACTCGAGCCAACGTTGTTGACGCAAATTAAGTTCCTTTTGAGAAAATGAATACTTCAAAGATTTATGATCAGTGTAGAGAATAAATTTCTCTCCCAAAAGATAATGTCGCCAAATTCTAAGAGCGAAAACAATAGCCGCGAGCACCAGATCATGAATGTCATATCTAGTCTCTACAAGCTTTAAGCATATGTGATAACACATTCCCTTTGCAAGAGAATGGCACCCAAACAAATATGACATGCATCGGTACAAACAATAAAGTCTTGGTTCCCTTCGGGAATCGCAAGAATAAAAGCATCGGAAAAGAAATCTTTTAATTGACCCTCTTTCCCAAAAAGCTAAGACATTCAAAATCATAATGAACTTTATGTAATCATCTTTATAGAAAATTTTTAATTTTTACATGTCAATTTTCTGTGTATGACTGTCTCATCATAGCGTTTAGGAGATTCCTATCGATAACGTTGATCAAGCACATCGACCAGAATTCTTAAAGCACTCAATGGGCAAAATAACACAAAATCATCTTCTATATGATAAACATGCCTCTTATAAAATTTTTACGAATATTCCTTGCTCGTTTTAAGAAAAAATCCAATCATACATATAAATATCTTATTAAAAAGATTTGCAAATTTAAAATTGTTGTTTTCATCCATAATCAATAAATACAGGGATAAACTCATCGAGATATTCGTAGAATACTCGATTCATAAGATGGATGGAATAAGGTAGAAGGTTCGGCAAACCGAATGACATAACGAACCACTCACAAGAATCATAACAAGTGCGGAATGCGGTAAGTGGAATGCTACCCTCCGCAACTCGTAGCCGATGAAAACCGGTGGCAAGGTCGAGCTGAAAAGACCTTAGCACCATACAATAGATTGCTTAGGTGATAATCCTAAGACAAATCTCAAAAATACCAGAAAATTCACAAACTACTTGAATGAGAGAAATAACATTTTCCTCATTGTGTAGGTTTAAAGAATAAAATGATGCCACCAAATTAGAATCGAAATCATTAAGAAAAATAGAAATCTCCTTAACAGATTGAGGATGTCAAAGATAGATAGTCCGCTCAAGACATAGGATATGGGCTTCATAATGATCAAGCCAATCCTTTCCCAAAAAATCAATTTCGAAGCCTAAGTAACGTATAACATGCAAATCGGCTCGAAAAGAATAATCACAAAAAATAATCTCGACATTTTCATAAAGTAAACTGAGTGTTGCGGATCCACCAACCGGATTCGCAATTCTTAGTGAAGTTATCAAGCCCATAATATTTAAAGAGAAAGAATCATCAAGTTCTTTGGATATAAAATAATGAGATGATCTCGTATCAAAAAGAGCTCGAATAAGATAATCACAAAACAAATATCGTTAAGGATAAAAATGGGAAATACCTAGACCAAGAGAAGTGTCAGTAGGAGCTTGCACGACATTCAACTCTCCCTCTCTCCTACTTTGGAGTATGGGACATGTAGATATAAGATGGCCCAAACTTTTGCAATAACAACAAAAAAATGGTTTCGAGCACTCTTTTGCATAGTGGTCCGTAGAACCACAATTGTAGCATCGTCCACGATTAGAGGTAGGAGTCTTTGCTACCGAAGTTTCTTGCTTCCCTTTCTTGTTGGGATTGGGGCCTTTGAACTTAATAGGCCTCTTCATGTTATTGTTGAAGTTCTGTTTGGCATGCATAACTTCAACATCACTTTCTTTATCGGCCTCTTCAAGTCGAAGAGCGATATCAATAAGCTGATGGAAAGAAACTTCTAGTTTCAGAAGTAAAGGCTTTTTGAGGTTCTTATTCAACTCATAGACAAACCTCTGATTTCTCTTCAATGGGGTATTAAAATATTCGACCCCATATTTAGAGAGAGATTCAAAAGATGCGACATAATCTGCCACGGAAGATTCACCTTGAACAAGGTCAATAAAACGCCGAGCTAAAGTTACTTTTTCAGCCTCCGGCACAAACTTTAATTCAAACCTTTCCCGGAATTGCTCCCAAGTAAGATCCGCTTCAATAATTTCTGAAATCAAAAGCTCATACCAATCTAATGCTCTTTCTTGGAGCATGCTAGAAGCCACTTGGACTCGATGAAGATCAATAAGATTCATGCGAGAAAAGATGCGGTCGCACAATCTAAGCCAAGCTTGGATTTCTATAACGTTTTAAGATCCCTTGATTTAAAGGATGTAAAAATTTGTAATTAAACTTTATTTAAAGAATGTAAAAATTTAAATAAGATTTAATTTAAGTTTTAAAGGTATGATTTTGTAATGTAATGGTTGGATTTAATATGAATTTTAAAATAAATTTTTTAAACCTAAAATATAATTAAAGTTAAATATTTTAGTATTGATTCAAATTATAATTTAAGATTTATTATTCAAATGTTTTTATAAAATGACCACAGTGTGAAAAATATAACGATTGGTTGTCAAAGAGACCGGGGTCGGACATTTTCATACTCTCTGCCAATTCCGTAACCACTTTAACAACTGTGTACGCGGTGGAAGATCCAGAACAAAGTAGGATGGTTTGGCGACGCTGCTGCATTGAGGTATGAAACGATGGCCTATTTGGATGACTAAAACGGGAGCCATCACCAGGTCAAGTGAGGTCGCTCCTCCTATCGGACATGCTTCTTCAAAACCATATCTTTTACTTTATGATTGATTTGGGGCCCCTTTGATTATGGGAGTGTTGTTCCGAGGTGGGCGATAGTAGCTGCTATGCGTTACTACCAGCCTGGTGCCGCAAAATGGTGGAATCCTACCCAGGGTATAGCCTCGTGTGCCTTGTTATCTTCCCTAGCGAGCCTACTACGATTTTGTTTTGTGTCGTACCTATGGAGTGCTCCCTGATAGCCCACCGGTTTGGTGGAGTTTACAGTACTGTATAGACTATGACATTTATAAAATGTGTTAAGGGGGATATGGGTAACGCCTTAATGCTATTTTCAGTATCTTATACTTTACTATTAGACATTATGTATAATAGCATATTTTACATTTTTCTTTTCACGGATCATTAAAGGATGGTGATCCCAAGCATCCTTTAAGTTACTGATGCATTTTATTGTACAGTTCACTTGAGTTGGTTTACTTATATAAGTATATTAGTCCCGACTCGAGTGTTTTGTTTGACTTATGCTTGGGTCGGCTTGAGTGTCTCAACTTGAGTATCACGGCCTTGGATTCACCTTTTGGAGCTAGAGATCTGCTGGAGCTTAGCTGTCTATCTATTATTTCCTATTTCAGTTATTTCCTTTCCAGTCTGTTGCTTATGTATTAGTGGACTTGTGTATTTGGACTTTCAATTGTATTTGCTTTCAGACTCTGATATTATGTATCTATTTGAGACTATGTATTTAGTAGCTTCATGAACTACTATGTTTTATTTATTCCGCTGCGAGATATTCTGTGTATGTGATTCTGTGATTGATTTTATTTATCCCAAAATAATTAACAATCTGTTGTTTCGAACACTTCAAGTCTGACAAGTGTGGTTTTATTATCGATTTGAATGATTCAAAATAGCGGGTCGTTACATAGTTCATTTAGAAATTGGTCAGGAGAGAAAACTCTCTTATTTGCACTAATGGGCTGAAATTTACTTAGGACGAAACCTATACTTTAATTATATAACTAAAAACTATATTTTCCACCTATTTCTATATTTTAACTCCCATTACAAATTAGATTACACTTAGAAAATTATATATAAAAACTCTAAATTATATTTTAACCTTTTAACTTCAAAATAAAAGAAATAAACAAGATTTTAACACTTATTTTAATCTTCTTTTTGAATATTTAAAAAAGGATAATCTCTTATTTTCATTTAATGAAAAATTCCGAAGTTAACAACTTTTAAATCTAAATAGATTCATTTCTCACAAATAAGTTTTACTAAAAATTCTCAACTAATTTTTATTTCACAATAAAATTTCAAAATCCATAATTTAGAATTAATTATTCAAAATTAAACCTAATTAATTAGGTACTTAACAATAGGGTTATTACAGTAAATGTGGAAACTCCACTTTGATTATAGTTAAATTTTGGCACGGTGTCCATCAAACGACTATATTTGGATCGAGTGGAAGCGTTGAAAGTGAAACATTATTCAATAGAGAATCCATCTCCTTAGTTATATGAGTGTAATAACCTGTAGGTTTTTCAATTTGATAAATTATATTTATTTTTAAATATTCAAATATAAATTTTTTAGAACATAGATTATGTTGTTTGAACAAAAATGATGGTAAACTTATTTTGAATAAGTATTTACGAAAATTTAAACTTTGGGGGATATCGATAAAATGGTCGAAAATTGTTTTATCAATAAACAACTCTATAATTATCAGAAGTTGCACACGGAGCTGGATACATACACTTATTTATCTATTTAAGCATGAATACAAAATAAAATTATTTATTTTATTTTTGGAAAACAAAATGTATTTATGACATCATCAATAAAGACATCATATATTTAATAATTGATTTATGAATTTAAATTGAGATGTAATGATTTAATCATTATTATAATTATTCAAATAATTGTTTTTAAATGATAATAATTAATTTAAAATTAGTTATATATTGGTAGTTGTTAGCGCCAAAATTGGTCACTAACACCCAGGTCTAGATGAAAGCACCAAATCACAGATAGAATGTATATAGAAAATATAAACGTAAAGAATAATAAAAATTAAAATGAAAGCAGTAAAGAACAAGTTTTATAGTGGTTCGGCTAACTCCGGCCTACGTCCAGTCCAGAAGTTTCCTTTTTATTACTGTAAAACCGATTACAGTTACAAAGTAGTAGATTAGCCTTAGCCTTAGAAAAGAGAAAGTACGAGAGCAGAATGAAGATCCCATTTCTGAACCCCCACATGTTGTATTTATAGGCAAATCCAGGTAGTTGGGCCTCCTGAGCAATCCGGGCCCTTCAAGGCCATTGCCGAACCAGAATCTTCATTGTGACCGAACCTAAAATCTAAGCAAGCCGACCCAGTTTCATCTCGGGAGAGACTCGAAGTAACTCATGCTAAGACTCGAAGTAGCCCAATGCTAAATCCAGATGACCGATCTACCAAGGCCGAACGGCCCGTGAAACCCAGGCCGAAACACAAATGCCGAACGAGGTCCGATGCCGAGCGAACGACCCGTGACTCCCAGGCCGAACCATAAATGCCGAACGAGGTCCGATGCCGAGCGAGGTTCGATGCCGAGCGATGTCCGATGCCGAGCAAGGTCCGATGCCAAGCGATTTCCGATGCCGAGCGAGGTCCAATGCCGAGCGATGTCCGATGCCGAGCGAGGTCCGATGCCGAGCGTTGTCCGATGCCGAGCGAGGTTCGATACCGAGCGATGTCCGATGCCATGCGATGTCCGATGCCGAGCGATGTCCGATGCCGAGCGAGGTTTGATGCCGAGCGATGTCCAATGCCGAGCCACCTTGTTGTCACCTCAATGCCGAGCAATCCAGAGCATCCAGACGGAACCGTGCAACTTCTCCATTTCTCGACCGAACGACATATACAGGTGAACTTCATCCTTTTAAACTGAATCCATCATGTTCCTGCCTCGATAATCGTGAAGTCGACTAAGTTAAATCCGTCTGCCTACAGCCTTGCCAAAAGGCGGGTTAACACTTTGCCCCCAAAAACATGCCTTGCTATTGGAAGGTGTGTTTTGAATAGCCTCAAATTCGATATCCGAAGTCCATATCCCGTTCATGACTATATTATTAAATTCATGACCTCTCCGGGTTTAACCTTGATTCTGTAGACCTCGTCGGGTCGCGTTCCCTGTTCCAGCCTCAGCTCTTTGGTCAATGGCTTGTAAGTTCTTCGGCCTCGATTCTGGCCAAGGACTTCGATATTCACCGGTCTCGGCCCTCAGGCCAAGGATTTTCATATTCTCCAGCCTCGGCACTCCGGCCAAGGACTTTGATATTCACCGGCCTCGGCTCTCCGGCCAAGGACTTTGTATTCTCCGGCCTCGACTCTCCGGTCGAGGACTTCTTATATTCTCCGGCCTCGACTCTCCGGTCGAGGACTTTGTATTCTCCGGCCTCGACTCTCCGGTGGAGGACTTTGTATTCTCCGGCCTCGACTCTCCGGTCGAGGACTTTGTATTCTCCGGCCTCGACTTTTCGGTCGAGGACTTTGTATTCTCCGGCCTCGACTCTCCGGTCGAGGACTTTTTATATTCTTCGGCCTCGACTCTTCGGTCGAGGACTTTGTTTATTTCTTTGGCCTCGGCTCTCCGACCGAGGACTTTGTTCATTCTGTTCGAGTCCATTCCGTTGCTCTCTGGCAAAGGGACTCGTAATTTGCGATTACTGTCCCGTCTCTCCGGTCGGGACGGTAATCCCTTGGCCTGTATTATTTGTTGAATTAGTCCAATCCTAATCATTACAGAATTCAGTTATCAAAGTGAAAGTTCGTACAACAAAGGGGATTAAATGTCCGAAGTACCAAAGAAGAAACCAGAGTTTGCAGAAAAACAGAAAGAAAACAGGATTTCATAGATCCAAGCAGTACAGTTTTTCGTCATCACAGAGCATGCCTAGGGACCATCCTCGATCCCATACGTGTGTAAGTGACCTAACAGTATTACTTTGAGTTCTATTACTTATTCAGAACCATAAATCCATTCAGTTGATAACAAGCCGGCGGTGACTAGATCCAGCGCCACCTTCGTTCGAGGTAGGTAGTGGCCGCTCCCGTTCCACTGCTACAGCTCGATTCCTTATGTATTGTTGCAGGTGTCCATTCCTTACATGCTCCTTAATGATATCCTTTAAATGCTGGCAATCATTCGTGTTGTTCCCATCCAGCTCATGGAATAGGGAATGCTTTCCTGACGCCCGCTCGTATTCTGATGGTTCCCTCCTAGCCGGTCTTCGATACTGGAGGTGCCCCCGAGTATCCAAGTAAATCCTTTCTAGAGTCTCAGCTAAATCTGTGTAATAAGAAAACTTTGACTCCCTTCGAGGCCTCTTCGAAGTGCCACTATTGCCATTTGTTTTCTTTTTTCCTTTATCGTCTTTACTTGGATCCTCCCTGGGAGGACCTCCACCCCTCACTGCATAAGTTTCATCCTCTCTCCCTACTCTCTCAACCTACGCATCTTCCTGCCTTAGGAACCTTTCCGCCTCATGGTAGAACTCTCCAAGATCCCTCGGTGGGTCCCATTCCAACGATATCTTGAAATCCGAATTATCCGCAATTCCTGAAACTGCTGCCATCAAAACCATCGTTGGATCGGGTCGATCCACTGAAGCTACCGCTGCGTTGAATCTAGTTAAGAAATCCCTGAGCGACTCTCCCTTCCATTGTTTCATCGATGTCAAAGTCATTACGTTCTTGGGTCTGACTATATGGACCCGAAATTGCCTCATAAACCTCTCAATCAGCTCTGTCCAAGTGTCAATAGAACAACTCTCTAGCTGTCTGAACCACATAGCTGCAATATCCAACAAATACAAAGGGAAACATCGAGCCATGACCTCATCTGATCCCCCCAGTACCTCCATATGCCTCATGTACCTTGCTAGGTGAACGGCGGGATATGTTCTCCCATCATACATCTCCAACGTTGGTAGCTTAAAATCCGGAGGGTTCCTAGCTTGCCTGATAGTAGGAGTAAAGGGACTCCTATTCACATCCTCCAAGTCTTTATTTACCAATCCACCTCTCACAGCTCGTCTGACCATCTCCGCTAATCTGTCATTGTCGCCAAACTGTAATCCTTATTCAATACCTCTGATCTATCCCCCGAGTTCACGAGGGAATCCTGGCACATACTCCTCATCACGTACTCCTATTGGTGTCGGGTTGCACAGCGTCATCTGGTATCCCTCCATGGATTGGTCCAGCATTTCCTGGTGGTGTGCCCCCGAGTCAAGGTCCATCCAGATTGATAGCCGTCTGCTGATTGGGGGCTGCCCCCTTTTGAGCCACTCCCTCTGCTTACTGGTTGAGCGCTTCTGATCCAGCTCCACGGATCCGAGTTCCTGCATTTCCTGCTTGTGAAAATTGTTTGAGAAGAGCCTGCATCACCTCCTCTTGTCTTTTCAGCATCGCTTCCATCTCTTTTCTGGTGATGTAGATGGATGCTTGACCTGCTCCAGCTCCAGAGGAAGCCTCTTGACTTCCCTCTTGATTGCTCCTTTCTATCACTTGCTTCCTTGTTGGTGGCCTAGCCATTACTTCCTAAAATCCAAGTTCCTAAGCTTTTGAATCCAAAATCCTACGAAATCCCCGAGTGCTTGCTTCTCAGTGAAAGCACCGAAATGTTAGCGGCAAAATTGGTCACTAACACTCAGGTCCAAATGAAAGCACCAAATCACAGATAGAATGTATGTAGAGAATATAAACGTGAAGAATAATAAAAATTAAAATGAAAGTAGTAAAGAACAACAAGTTTTATAGTGGTTCGGCTAACTCCGGCCTACGTCCAGTCCAGAAGTTTCCTTTTTATTGCTGTAAAAACCGATTACAGTTACAAAGTAGTAGAGTAGCCTTAGCCTTAGAAAAGAGAAAGTAAGAGAGCAGAAAGAAGATCCCTTTTCTGAACCCCCACATGTTGTATTTATAGGCAAATCCAGGTAGTTGGGCCTCCTGAGCAATCCGGGCCCATCAAGGCCATTGCCGAACCAGAATCATCATTGTGACCGAATCTAAAATCTAAGCAAGCCGACCCAGTTTCATCCCGGGAGAGATTCGAAGTAACTCATGCTAAGACTCGAAGTAGCCCAATGCCGAACCCACTTCCTCATTCTTGAGTTCAAACCAGTCAACCGAATCCAGATGACTGACCTACCAAGGCCGAATGGCCCGTGACTCCCAGGCCGAACCACAAATGCCGATCGAGGTCCGATGTCGGGCGAACGACCCGTGACTCCCAGGCCGAACCACAAATGCCGAACGAGGTCTGATGCCGAGCGAGGTTCAATGCCGAGCGATGTCCGATGCCGAGCGAGGTCCGATGCCGAGCGATGTCCAATGCCGAGCGAGGTTCGATGCCAAGTGATGTCCGAGGTCGAGCGAGGTCCGATGCCGATTGATGTCCGATGCCGAGCGAGGTTCGATGCCGAGCGATGTCCGATGCCAAGCGAGGTTTGATGGCGAGCGATGTCCAATGCCGAGCCACCTTATTGTCACCTCAATGCCGAGCGATCCAGAGCATCCAGACCGAGCCGTGCAACTTCTCCATTTCTCGACCGAACGACATATCCAGGTGAACTTCATCCTTTTAAAACGAATCCATCATGTTCCTGCCTCAATAATCGTGAAGTCAACTTAGTTAAATCCGCCTGCCTACAGCCTTGCCAAAAGGCGGGTTAACAATAGTAAATCATTTATAATAGTTTTATAAAGATATATACTTGATTTGAAAATATAAGAAAATTCGTATCGCTATATCGATATAATATCACTTTTTGTAAACAGTTGTTTACTATTGATTTATATGGTTTTATAATTCAAATGAGATCGTTTTAATTAATTAATAATGATGGGAAATTATTTTTCAAATTTTATTTACATTTAGATGTAATTTAATTAATAAGTGAAATGTGACAGAGAATCGGCTTTTCCATTTTCAATGGTTTAACAAACGAAAGTTGTTCAAAGTTGTTGCAACCTTGTTTATATTTCTTGTGCACATATATAACTTACACATGCACACCTTAACATTTACATGAACACATATTTAAATACAGATATATATACACTTATATACATACATACATACATATATATATATATATATATTACAAAAGTTCTAAGATATTTTCACACTTAAAAAGCAAACTTCACTTCACTCTTATACACATCAACTCATACACATGGCTAACAGATGGGGGGTGTTCGGCCGTGCATAGTGATGGAGAAGGAGGGTGTGGTGGTGATGAAATGGTGATGTATATGCACATAAATATCATGATATTTTAATTCTTATTTTTGCCTATAAATACCACCCTCCATCTTCACTTCATTAATTCATAAGCTCCTAAGCTTCTTCATCTCTTTATACTCCTCTTTAATGTCTTCCTACCTTAGGAAAATTATGAAGAAAAATTAGCAAAAAAATAAATAAATTTATATAATTATATATACATTAGCAACCCACTTCAAAACAAGCTTAAACCACTCCTTCCTCCACTTAAAACCCACAGCCACCACCTCCTACCACCAAGGCTGAGCATATCTCCACTTGCAAGCTTAGGCGGAGTCCATTTAAAGGTCCAAGGTTCGATTCAATAAGCTTTGATTCGATCGTAGCGAAGCTATAACGAATTTTCATAAAGTTAGAAATCAATAAAGGTGAGAAACTCTTTCAAAGTTATTTTATAAATATAATGATTTGATATGATTGCTATTCTTGGATCCTATGTTTGACCATCAAGTTTGGATGTTGATTATATGTTTATTTTGATGTTGAAATGATTCACATTTAATACACGTCGAATATCACAAAGGAAATCAGTTTCCTTTAATAAATGAAATGGTGTATATGAGATCTTTAAACCTCTTTAAAATGGTTTAAAATGGTTTATAAATGATTTATAAATACTAAAACCCAATTTGGTGAAGTTTGGACAAATTATGAAAATTGAATCAAAAATAGGCGTATCGTGTAACGATAGTTCGCGATTTCGCACCATGGAAAGTTAAATCCATTTATACGATGGATTCAGAGTCGGAATTCTTTGGAATAAGAGTTTTTAAAACTCTTATAATAATAGTTTTCAAACAAAAGAAATTTAAATATGAGCAAATCAAGTTTTCAAAATAGTCACGGTTTGGCAATTCGGAAACCAAAGCGATAATTCTTTGAAAGTAATATTTTTAATTCTTTAAAAATATGTAATAAATTCTATAAATATTTTAAAATATTTTAAAGAGATTTGAGTTATAAAAATGGATTTCTAAATGATAAAATATTGTTTTGATCAAATAAGCCTTAAAAGCACTATTCGTAGCACTTTTTGCAGCACTTCTTAATAACTTTTGAAATATGGCTTTAAACTTAAGTATTCTTTCCCAAATCTTTTATAAACATTTTCAAATAAATATTTGAGTAATTTAAAGATGATTTGGAGGTTTTATAATTTATTTTAAAGAGTTTAAATAAATGATTTAAAGAAAAGTATATTATAAATAAGTGATTTAACCTTGGTCTAAAAGCCGATGAGTAGACTAGATTTTTCTATTCGTGAGATCCGGATGTAGGTTACTAAACTAAGGAAATATTCAGAAGCAACTAGTGCTCTGGCTAACCTGGCCTCTTTCTTGGGTAAGCAATAGATAAGGTTGAAATGTTGGAAACGAGGCAAGTATAAAAGATTTAATTTTGTCCAAATTTAATACAACTTGGATTGTATAGAAATAATCTTCTTATACTTGGTATTAAATTCCGAGGAGAGCTGCCATACTATCTGTGTGGATTTAAAAGGTGATTTCACCCTTATTCAACGGATAGTAAAGGTTGAATACAGAAATTGATATTGAGTAGAATTAGTATAATTTCTATCAATTCTTTTTTACTCAAAAAGGTTTTGCAATATATGATTGCTGAGAAATGATTTTGATTTGGTATTTCCAAAGTTAAAGAGAGGTTTAATGATTCCGTATATATTGGAAAAGAATACGATTTAAAGATTTATATCTCTAAAAGAGATATTTTATTTGATAAAAGGTATTAACGAATGAAATGATAATCAACCTCATACTTAATATCTTTTTACCGATGATTGGTTCAAATGAACCGCGGTAAGATTTGGGTGATCCATATCTGAAAAACACTTCGAACTAATTTACACGTTTAAAGGTGAAAACATGAAATGATGATAAATGGAATGAAAGGCTGCTTGTCACTGACCCTCGGGGAAATTTCTCATATCATATATATATGGCAGTAGTATCTTCTTTTGATCTTCGATGTAAGGGTTGCTCGCTACTAATCCTAGGGGTGATTCCTGATAGGATGTAGTATGAGAGTTCCTTCGGTTTTGTCTTGTTCCTGGACAACTTATATGGACGAATGTTTGACATTGCATTTCTAACATACACGTATATTGATTTCTACAAACGTACATCTGTTTAGTGGTGTAGGGGTAACTCTCATATACTTAACACCCTTCTTGGAGATGTACGAGCTCGAAGGTTGTACATTTGTTGAAATATATAGTGTGTGATGGAATTGGCAATGTGGAATTCAAAGTGGAATGTGCTATGTGAAAGGTAATCATTACCTCGTGTGTCATAACCCGGAAATGGCTTAAACAAGGCATGACGTAAGGCTATGTGGTTCACAACCATTAGGGTATGGTCATCCCCTTTCTAGATTACCCTCTATATATTTGGTATGTTGGGTATGCTATGAGAGCTCTCAGATAGGTCGAGAACGAATGGGGTGACGTCATATTCGGTTCTATCCGCCAGCAGATGGGTCTGCGGGTAGGTTGGTCTTGCCAAATGCAGTGGTTTCAAAGGTGTTGATCCTCGATACATCCCTTTAGAGATGTATTGTATGGAAGGTAGTTCCTTACCTGCCATTGTATGGAAATCCCTTTTTCAATAACTGCCTTCGGACTTGATATTAGAACTATTATGCTGGAATTTAATCAATGTAACAATTTTGGCTAAGATTATATAAGTTTACTTGAAAAGTGTTTTCAAAAGAATGCCATTAAAAATAATATTCGTAGATTTTGCAATGTAAATATTTTGGTTATCATCAGGTAAAAACTCATTCCTTGTTTATGTACGGCGTGGTCTATTGAGATACCCTTTGTTTTCAAATATCTGTATTTTGAGTTTCTCACACCAGTCCCGGAGTTTATTTTCTATTCCCTTAAACTCTGGGTGCCCTATTTTTCTGGGTAGCCAAGTAGTCACGTTTAACTTGGAACATTGTGATGGAGCTTGAAGTCTGTTGCTGAAGATGTTCCTGTAGATAGTTCTCCATTTCCATTTCCGCTACATTAGTTTACTGATTGTATTCAACATTTATAAGGATAGAGATTTATAACTGTCCAGGCTGATTTATAAGATAGACTCTAATAAATATATTTAAAATTTCCGCTATAAAGATACATACATACATACATACATAGATATATATATATATATATTAAAATAATATATGCTATTTCTTTTGTGTAAGATTCTATTCCGCCTTTATTTTCTTTTACCCTATGATAATCTGCCTCTCCAGCACCTGGATTTGCGGCACGTGAATACCGAGGATGTATTAGTGTCGATTTCTGAGGCTCGAGGAAGCAGGTTATCACATTTGATATTAAAGCTTAGGTTGAGTGAACATTTAAGCCTGATAGGGGTAAAGTCTAATCAGAGATATGATTAGTAATACCATAGGATAAGTAATTCATTAGAGATAGGGTAAGAGGCACCCTAGAATGAGTTTGAGAGTATTATATAAGAGCACGTATTTGTTAATAATATATAAAAATGATTTGTTTTGAAAATTGGTAAATGAAATAATTTTGCCTAAGGTCATATTTTAAATATAAAGAATATATTTTGGAAAATATAGCTAATTATGATATTAAAGTCATAAATTGGACAATTGTTTTAAAAACAAGTTAGTTAAATCAAGAATAGACATCTTGTGATTAGAATTTCATAGTTTGACTACAAGATGTTTAATAATGGTATTGAGAGGATTAAGAATAGGGAAGAAAACCTAAGATTTGGATAATGAGGACTTTTATCTAGAGGATTTTGGAAGTCGATAATAATAATGTTTGGAAAACATTATAAAAGAATCAAAAGGATTTTTGGAAAGAGATAAAACATTTTGATAAAGATCTCGATTTCTTTCCTAAGTATTGATCGAACCTTTATTTGAAAAGCAGTAGTATACTTGTTAAATTACGATAAATAATTACTGTTCGCTTCTAGGTATTTGTATTTATATTTGTAGAATCCATATGGAGGGAAGTATTCAAAAGGAGAGACCTCAAGAGAAAATTGGGATGAAAAAGATGATCTAATCATTCTTTTAAGTGACGAGGAAGAACCCATAGAGGAGGAATATGATTAGTATACTCATAGAGACAGAGATGGTTACCCGTAGCAAGAAGCTTATACCTCTCCTAATTCCAGAATTGGTCATAATCTCTAGTGATGCAATGGCCGCTCCAGCCTCAGAATGAAGGGGGATCATTGACCCTGCCAATTCAGAATTTGAACTTGAAGAACCCATGGAGGAAGAGTGAACCAGAGGAGGACCCGAATGATATATTGCCAAATAAATCAAACCACAGTAGTGAGGTCAGCAATATCATATGGGAGATGGATGGGGATCATGTAATTTGGTCTGAGGAGTCATCAAGTTCATAAATTTAGTGGGATAATATGGAAGATGATGAAGTGAAAGCCGAGGAAGAAGTTGCGGAGGAAAGCGAGAATCGTAGGGAAATGGGATACAAGGATTGGAGGAATTAGAGGAAGGGGAAATTTTGTAGGAAGTACCAATCGGATTTGGACATGTTCTATGGAATTAGCCTTGGCTACCGTATATGGAAATGGAAGACGGAAACAAAGCTGACGACGAATGAGAGAGTGAAAATGAGGATGTGGGGGAAGTTTCATTGGAGTTTGGATATTCGAGTGCACCATCGACAACATATTCGGAATGATGATTGAGGTTGTGGTTGAAGACTAGTTATATCTATCTAATATTAGGTATCAAGTAGTAGTTTATAAGTATGGCTTGTGATAGGGTGATGTTGTGGCTGGCCATATATTTGTATATGTATTATGGACTTCCAGTATGTACCCAAGTAGGATTGGGATGACCTGAGGATGACCAAGTGTGGTGGAAGTGATGGTTGTGAGATATAAAGATGTATAATATAACTATGATCTTTCATTTTAACTTCATTCATTTGCAATTAGACAAGTCACTTAAGAAAATTTACAAGTATTCTTAATAAAGGATACAAAGCTTAAAAGGAGAATTTTCTTTGTCAGATAAAAATTTATGAAATAAATTTTGGAAATTTAAATGGGAATTATTGACAAAGAAATTTCAAAAAAAGTTTAAAATAAAATTATAATAGTAATATTTCAAGTAAAGGATAATTGATTTCTTTCGGAAAGGAGATAGAAATATTTTGGGGAAAATATTTTGAAATGATTATCAAAGTGTTAAAATAAAAGATGAAAGTTTTATAGAACGTTTTCATAAAGATATTTGAATATCATTAAGTATGCATAGTTTAAGTAGATCATTTCGTCGGAAGATTCTGATCTAAGGTTCGAGTGTAGAACTTTGAGGTACTTATACCAGTTCGAAAAAGGATTTATCACTCAATTCTTGACGATGAACATTAATGAGGGTTTGTTGTTGGATACTTGAGTTTTCTATCATAGTTGAGAGCTGTGCTAGGAAAACTAAAATTCTGATCGTAAAGCCTAATCGGAATCCGCACTAGAGGATCGGGGGATCAATACTAGTTCGAAAGTAAAGTTGTGGATTCGAATAGTAGATCGAATAAGATATTGCATACAAATGTTCTATATACATTGTAAAGTTGTAAGTTTAAAAATAAATATTTTGGGCAAATACCTTTGGGTTTTGCATTGTAATTTTGAGGACGAAATTCTTTCAAGGGGGTAGTATGTAACGACCCGTAGGTTTATCAATTTGATAAGTTATATTTTTTTTAAATATTCAAATATAAGCTTTTTAAAACATAGAGTATGATGTTTTGGACAAGAATGATGGTAATCTTATTTTGAATAAGTATTTACGAAAATTTAAACTTTGGAGGAATATCGATAAAATGGTCGAATATCATTTTATCGATAAACAGCTCCATAATTATCAAAAGTCGTGCACAGAACTAGATACATACACTTATTTATCCATTTAAACAAGAATATGAAATAAAATTATTTATTTTATTTTTAGGAAATAAAATGTATTTATGACATCGTCAATAATGACATCATATTTAATAATTGATTTATGAATTTAAATTGAGATGTAATGATTTAATAATTATCATAATTATTCAAATAATTGCTTTTAAATGATAATAATTCATTTTAATTAGTTATATAGTGATAGTAAATCATTTATAATAGTTTTATAAAGATATATAACTGATTTGAAAATATAAGAAAATTCGTTCGCTTTATCGTTATAATAGCACATTTTGTAAACAATTGTTTAATATTGATTTATATGGTTTTATAATCCAAATGAGATTGTTTTAATCAATTAATAATGATGGGAAATTAGTCTTAAAATTTTGTTTACATTTATATGTAATTTAATTAATAAGTGAAAATGTGACCGAGAATCGGCTTTTCGATTTTCAACGGTTTAACGAACGGAAGTTATTCAAAGTTATTGCAACCTTATTTATATGTCTTGTGCATATATATAACTTACACATGCATTACCTAAAATATAGATGAACACATATATACATACAAATATACACATACATACATATATATATATATATATATATATTACAAAAGATCTAAGATATTTTCACACTTAAAAAGAAAACTTCACTTCACCCTTACACATATCAACTCATACACATGGCTACATAAATGAGAGGGGAGGGGGGATGTTCGGCCGTGTATAGTGATGGAGGGGGATGGTGTGGGGTGATGAAATGGTGATGTATATGCACATAAATATCATGATATTTTAGTTCACATTTTTGCCTATAAATACCACCCTCCATCTTCACTTCATTTATTCATAAATTCCTAAGCTTCTTCATCTCTTTATACTCCTCTTTAATGGCTTCTTACCTTAGGAAAATTATGAAAAAAAATAGCAAAAAGAAAATAAATTTAAATAAGTATATATACATTAGCAATCCACTTCAAAACAAGCTCAAACCACTCTTTCCTCCACTCAAAACCCATGGCTACAGGCCGAGCCCATCCAAAGGTCCAAGGCTCCATTCCATAGGATTTGATTCGATCGTAGCGAAGCTATAACGAATTTTCATAAAGTTAGAAACCAATGAAGGTGAGAAATGCTTCCAAAGTTATTTTATAAATATAATGATGTGATATGATTGCTATGCTTGTTTACTATGTTTGAACATCAAGTTTGGATGTTAATTATATGTTTATTTTGTTATTGAAATGATTCACGTTTAATATACGTCGAATATCATAAAGGAAATCACTTTCCTTTAATAAATGAAATGTATATATAAGACTGTTAAACCTCTTTATAATGGTTTATAAATGTCTTATAAACACTAAAACCTAAGTAGGTGAAGTTTGGACAAGTTATGAAAGTTGAATCAAAAATAGGCGGGCTGCGTAATGTTAGTTCACGATTTTGTGCCGTAGAAAGTTAAATCTATTTATACGATGGATTCGGAGTCAGAATTCTTTGGAATAAGAATTTTCTGAACTCTTATAATCATAGTTTCAAACAAAATAAAACGATTAAGATTTCATTTAGTAGATTTTGAAATATGAGCAAATCAAGTTTTTAAAATAGTCGCGGTTTGGTAGTTCGATAACTGAAGCGATAAATTATTTAAAAGTAATATTTTTAATTCTTTAAAAACATAGAATAAATTCTATAAATATTTTAAAACATTTAAAAGATTCGAGTTATAAAAATGGATTTCTAAATGGTAGAGAAGTTGTTTTGATCAAATAAGCCTTAAAAGCACTATTCGTTGCATTTTTTAACAACATTTAAAATATGGCTTTTAACTTAGGTATTCATTCCCAGATATTTTATAAATGTTTTCAAATAAATATTTGAGTATTCTAAAGATGATTTGGAAGTTTCATAATTTATTTTAAAGAGTTTAAATAAAGAAAAGCTGTTATAGATAAGTGATTTAATCTTGGCTCTAAAAGCCGATGAGTAGACCGGATTTATCTATTCATGAGATCCGAATGTGAGGTACTTAAACTAAGAAGATGTTCACGAGAAACCAGTGCCTTGGCTCACCTGGCCTCTTTCCTGGGTGAGGAATAGATAAGGTCGAAATGTCAGAAACAAGGCAAGTATAAAAGATTTAATTTTTTCCAAATTAAATACAACTTGGATTGTTTAGAAATAATCTTCTTATACACGGTATTAAATTCCAAGGAGATTACCCATACTATCCATGTGAACTTAAAAGGTGATTTCACCATTATTCGATGGATAGTAAAGGTTGAATATGGAAACTGATGTTGAGTAGAATCAGTACAATTTCTATCAGCCCTTTTTTACTCAAGAAGGTTTTGCAATATGATTTATGAGAAATGATTTTGATTTGGTATCTTCAAAGTTAAAGAGAGGTTTCACGATTCCGTATATACTTGTGACACCCCTCCTCTATACTCACACTAGCCAAGGAAACTATGGGGTAATGCCATCGACTAGCACGAAGAATAAGGCTGTTGAGGAGCGACCATCTGTGTAATTGGTTTGAGCGAGAACCAATACGTCAGATAGTATATCAAGCATTTCATTTCAAGTGGAAACCTGATATATCCAATCCAAACTCAAATCTACTACACAGTGGCTAAGGGGTCTTTGGAATCAATATAAAATAAACATAATATAAAATTAGTCACAAATATTCATATCACTAAGGCGAAAATAGATATGAATACAACACATAGAAGTCATAGTAGTGGTCATACAAGATCCACTACATCACAAAAGAATAAGTACATGTTCTACACAAAAGAATATGTATACATCAAAGAGTCTCTATCTCGTATACACGAAAGACAAAAACTACTAAGCTAAAGTAGTTAGCCAAAAGTCAGAAGCTAATCCCTGCTAAGAAGTCAAGCGGAAGCACTTGAAACACCTCAGTCTGACCCGAGTATCATTTAAGAAGAAAAATAATAAACGGATCAGTCTAGCTATAATTATCATGTAAGATGAGATAGAATAAGAGATATGACAGAAATATATGATAACAATAATACCATGCTATGACAAGTATATATTTGATAACAATAAAAATCATACCATATCTCAAATTTTCTCAAATACCCAAAAAGAATGTCATATTCTTTATTTTATTCACCACGTCACAAATATTGATAAAGCTTATCAATGCAAATCA
Source organism: Allium fistulosum (assembly GCA_030737815.1). Lineage (NCBI taxonomy): Eukaryota > Viridiplantae > Streptophyta > Magnoliopsida > Asparagales > Amaryllidaceae > Allium > Allium fistulosum. The sequence goes on from CM060905.1 coordinate 97,654,495, forward strand.
CAAATATTGGAGAAACACAAATTCCAGAAATCATCAATTAGAAATCCAAAATTCACAAAAAAAAGGAGGGGAGGCCTATCACAAACGGGAGCATGAAAACTCACAAACACGTGTATCACCAACAGGATGCTATACCATGGGTCGCTAACCCATGAAAATACGGGGTACAGTCCCTCCTTGGGGACGAATGAGCCGAACATCGACGCACCCTAAAAGATACGCCTCATGCACAGACTCTATCGGGGTACAGTCCCCCCTTGAGGACGAATGAGCCGAACATCGATGCACCTTAAAAGATACGCCTCATGCACAAACTCTATTGAGGTACAGTCCCCCCTTGAGGACGAATGAGCCGAACATCGATGCACCCTAAAAGATATGCCTCATGCATAGACTCACTAAGCCAATTGCTCCTCGAACGGTCAAAAGACTATGGGTCGCTACCCCGCCAAATTAAGCCGATGCACTATCGAAACGGGGTTTAGTCCCCCATGCGGACAAAGAGACATCGCACATCGCTAGTCCAAATCACAAAATGATCATCATTGATCAATAAGTGTAAATTACACTAAGCTAGTAAATAAATGAGTTAGGCTTCATGTCCCATAACCACTGGCTTAACTTAAATATTTACGAAAAAATTGTAGACTTCCACTCGAAAATAAGTGTAAATTACACTAAGCTATTAAATAAATGAGTTAGGCTTCATGTCCCATAACCACAAGCTTAACTTAAATATTTTCGAACAGATTGTAGACTTCCACACAAAAATTGTCACGAGATTTCAATCAAACAAGTACAAGAATGAACCGATGAAGTAAACGCAAGCATTTCATACCACTTGTTTTGCTAAGTCGTTTAATTGGATTTCTCATATGAATGAGATAAAGGTTTGTATATACTAATAGATTGGAAAACGGTATTAAAATAAGTTTTGTATTAAAAGTAGTGTTGAAATCATTTCTGAGAAAGAGTTTTAGTATTTACTACTGGTATAAAAACCTTTGTATTTTAAAGTGACAAATTATAGAAACGATTGTAAAACAATCTATCACCAAAAATCCACATTTCAATAACGTGAATCAAAACCATGGAAATCGATATCAAATCCATCAAATGGAAACACCAAAAATCTAGAAAAGAAGTCATCAAAGTCAGTATTGATTGGCAATAACTATTTGGATCGTCAAAGATCGATAAAAATTGGAAATCTAGGCAAAAATAGGCAAATAGGCAAAAAATAACAGAACCAGACGTCTGGTAGGTTTAAACCATACGTCGGACCCTGGGTTTTGGAAATTTATAATTTCTTTCTCCTTTTTCTTTTTATTTCCTGATGCCTCCCAGACGTTTGGTTGCGTTTAACCATACATTTGGTCCTAGGCTCTGGAAATTTATTTCGTTTCTTATATATATATTTTTCTTCAGAAGCCCCTACCAAACGTCTGGAAATTTCAACCAGACGTCTGGTTGCCTGAGTTGGGCAGAAATTTGCCTAGGCCATTGATGGACAAATCAATTCGGAGGCGATCGGACGAGCGATGGAGGATAGGGATTTATGCCAAACGGCAACCCAGCCCTATAAGCTCTTCGATACACCCCAAACAACATGTCCAAACATTCAAGAAAGGATCTTTAAAGATTCTGACTTCAAAATACCAAAATTGGAAAATTCGCCAAACCAATTCAAATCAAAAGCAATTGAACATGAAATAGATGTTAGGAATTCATACCTAACAACAATGAAAGCTATAGACATAGATGTGAGTTCAAGAACTCACCTTTAAACTCAAAAACAACAATTGAGAAGCTCTAAAACAAGGAAAGATCAACTCCACTTCAATCAAAACTCTAGAAGCTCCAATCTATGATTAAATGCAAATATTTCCTAAGTTAGGTTATAGGAAATTATAAAAATTGGAGAGGGATTGAGATGGAGAAGATGAAGAGGATGCTTACCTAAGCTTCTCTTTGATTTTAGAACTAGAACTTGAATTCCTAAGAGAACTAAGGCTTAGGAATTTAGTTTCCTCTTCCCACCATTTTTCCTAGGGCTTGAGTGTTAGAAATTTAGAAAATGGAATGAATGAATGAAGAGGAGTGGAGTGGGAGCTATTAGGTAGAAGAGTTTGGGTCTCTTATTGGGTTAACGGGCTAGAACCCAACCCAAAGCCCAAATGAAAATACCAAAATTCTAATCAACTCCAAACATATCGATGTTTATACTTAAAAAAGTTGTAAACGTCATTTTGAAATTAATGAAAGTAGTCTCGAGTCCGAATTCGACTGTTTACAAAAAGTCACATTTCAGACTTTAATTCCACTAACGATGCTATATTTAAATAAAACATTTAAATATATAATCGTAAAATATGCGGGTTGTTATAGACTCCCCTCCTTAAAGAAATTGCTTCCTCGCAATACTTAAGAAAATAAAGAGTAACAACCACTCCAAGGCATAACAACACAAAAGAAAATTTTGAAGTGAGAAGTTCACTTTAAGGAGCACAAGAGAGTAAGTCCGGATGTGTTCGCTCGTTGAATTCTCTGGATTCCCAAGAACAATGCTTATGATTTGTGGACCATTGAACTGTCACATGCGGAACATCTTTATTACGAAGGTGTTTAACCTCAGTAGCAATGATACGAATAGGATGTTGCTCGTAAGTCAAATTAGGTGAAACTTCAATTTCTTCAATAACACCGGGCTCGAGAATAGAATCGGAATCTCTAAGGCATTTCCGTAGTTGAGAAATGTGGAATACATCTTGAATAGCAGAAAATTAAGCCGGTAATAAAAGGCGATAAGCCACGGAACCAATGCATTCGGTGATGGGAAATGGGCCCATATATCGAGGTGTTAATTTTCCCGATCAACCGAAACGCACAACACCCTTCATAGGTGAAACACGAATGAACGCCAAATCTCCCAAAGAAAATTCTAAATTCCTCCTTCGGTTATCAGCATAGAATTTTTGTCTATTTTGAGCTTCTTTCATCCTATGACGAATAAGATCAATCTTTTCTGTGGCATCATGAATAAAATCTGGACCTAAAACCAGCTTCTCACCAGCTTCAAGCCAACAAAAAGGAGATCGGCCTGTAGAGTGCCTCGAAAGGTACCATACCAATACTAGATTGGAAGCTATTAATATAAGAAAACTCAACAAGAGAAATATGATCTTCCTAACTTCCACCAAAATCAAGAACACATGCACGAAGAAGATCTTCAAGAGTTTGATTCACACGCTCTGTTTGTCCATCGAAGCGAGGATGATAAGCGGTGCTAAAATTAAGCTTTGTTCCCAAAGCTTTTTGAAGACCTTTCCAAAATACACTAGTAAATAGTGGATCACGATCGCTAACAATAGAAGTAAGAACCCCATGCAATTTAACAATTTATTTGACATAGAGTTTAGCCAAAAGAGGTACGACTCGGTCGGACCGAACGGGAATACAATGGGCGGATTTTGTAAGTCTATCTACAATCACCAATAGACTATCATGACCCGAAAGAGAACGGGGAAGACCGTCAATAAAGTCCATGGAGACTTGATCCCACTTCAAAATGGGAATGTCCAAAGGTTGCAATAACCCACCGAGCCTTTGATGCTCGGCCTTTACGAGTTGGCAAGTCATGCAACGCTTAATAAAGTTAGCAATATCGGATTTCGTTCCATCCCAATAATAAAGTAGTTTCATGTCCGCATATATTTTACTACTACCGGGATGAATGGTATATTTAGAACGATGAGAATCTTCTAAAATGTCTTTACGAAGATCACTAATATTTGGCACAATAAGTCTACCAAATTTTCGAATGCCTCCGCGAGCATCGATTTCAAAGTCTTTCAAACCATCAATATTTCTATCCCTACAACTTTAGCTAAGAAGAGCCAATTCAGGATCTTGCTTTTGAGCTTCAAGGATGCGGTCTAAAAGAGACGGATGAGCCTCATGGCTACATAAAACAAGAGATGAACACGAATTGGATTCACAATCTCGAATCTCACAAGTAGACAAAGTCTCGAGATCATTCCATTCGGATATCATCATGGAAACAACCGCTTGTTGCTTTCGACTAAGGGCATCGGCAACACGATTTCCCTTTCCGGGAGTATAAAGAATATTAAGATCATAAGATGTAGTGAATTCGAGCCAAAGTTGTTGATGCAAATTAAGTTCCTTTTGAGATAATAAATACTTTAAATATTTATGATCGGTGTAGAGAACAAATTTCTCTCCCAAAAGATAATGATGCCAAATTCTAAGAAAGAAAACAATGGCCGCGAGCTCTAGATCATGAGTGGCATATCTAGTCTCGGCAGGCTTTAATTGTCTAGAAGCATAAGCGATAACACTTTCCCTTTTGCATGAGAACGACACCCAAACCAATACGACTAGCATCGGTACAAACAGTGAAGTCTTGGTTCCCTTCGGGAATCACAAGAATAGGAGCATCGAAAAGGAGTTCTTTTAATTTCTGAAAAGCAGCTTCTATGCTAAATCAATTATTTCATAATCCTCTTTCCCGAAAAGCTAAGACATTCAAAATTATGATTAACTTTATGTAACCATCTTTTAAATGTTTTTTTTTACTTATTTCAAGTTAATTTACTATGTCTGACCATCTCATCATAGTGTTTAGGAGACTCCTATCGATAACGTTGATCAGGCGCATCGACCAGAATTCTTAAAGCACTCAATGGGTAATACAACATAAAATCATCTTCTATATGATAAACATGTCTCTTATAAAATTTACAAATATTCTTTGTTCGTTTTAAGAATAAAATCCAATTATACTTATAAATATATCTTATTAGAAAGATTTGTAATTTTAAATTGCTGTTTTCACCCATAATCAATAAATACAAGGACGGACTCATCGAGATATTCACAGAATCAATTCATAAGGTGGATGAAATAAGCTGGAGGGTTCATTAAGCCGAATGACATAACGAGCCACTCATAAGAATCATAACGAGTGTGAAATGCGGTAAGTGGAACACAATGTCCTCCGCAACTTGTAGCCGATGAAAACCGATGGCAAGGTCGAGCTGAAACGACCTTAGCACCACTCAATTGATCGCTTAGATGGTAATCCTAAGACATTCTCAAAGATATCAGAAAATTCACGAACTACCTGAATGAGGGAAATAACATCTTCCTCATCATGTGGGTTTAAAGAATAAAATGATGCCACCGAATTGGAATCGAAATCATTAAGAACAATGGAAATCTACTTAACAAATTGAGGATGTCGAAGATGGATAGTCCACTCGGGACATAGGATGTGGGCTTCATAACGGTTAAGCCAATCCATTCCCAAAATCAATTCCGAAACCTATGTAGCGCATAACATGCAAATCGGATCGGAAAGCATAATCACACAAAATAATCTTGACATTTTTACAAAGTAAACCGAGTGTTGCGGATCCACCAACCGGATTCGCAATTCTCGGTGAAGTCATCAAGCCCATAATATTTAGTGACAAAGTATCAACAAGTTCTTTTGATATAAAAGAATGAGATGCACCCGTAGCAAAAAGAATTCGAATAGGATAATCACGAAACAAAATAATTCCATCAAGGACTGAATGAGAAATACCTTGACCAAGAGAAGGGTTAATAGGGGCTTGTACAACATTCAGCTTTCCCACTTTCTTGCATTAAAGTCTGGAACATGAAGATATAAGATGTCCCAAACTTTTGCAATAACGACAAGTAAGGGACCTTGGACACCTATTTGCATAGTGGTCCTTAGAACTACAATTGTAGCATACTCCACGATTAGGGATAGGAGTCTTTGCTACCGAAGTTGCCTGCTTCTCTTTCTTGTTGGGATTAGGTCTTTTGAACTTAATATGCCTCTTCTTGTTGTTATTGAGGCTCTTCTTGGCACCTCCAACATCACTATCACTTACTTTATCGGCCTCTTCATGTCGAAGAGTGATATCTACAAGCTGGTCGAAAGGCACTTCTAATTTCGGAAGTAAAACATTTTTCGGGTTCTTATTCAAAGCACAGATAAACCTTTGATTCTTTACAAGGTCCAAAAGTTGTTAGGAAGACATGAATACGCCATCCAGAGGAGGACCACTGGATTGACCAGTGCTAGGACTGTCAGGTCTAACCATTTCTTCTTCTTTAAGAAAGAAAGAATGAATGAAGAGGAAAAAGGTTATTCTCAGAATGAATTCAAATAAGCTTGATTGGTAAAACAAAGCATCATAAAAGAAAGTAGGATAGAACGGGTTCTAAGACTCGCATTAATCTAAGGCACGATTCCTAAGTGAGACTTAGGATAATGATCCTTGTCAAATTATTCTATATTGTTCCTAAGTTTGGCTCTAATACCAAGCTTTGACGCCCCACCTCTATACTCACACTAGCCAAGGACACTACGAGGTAATGCCATCGACTAGCACAAACAATAAGGCTATTGAGGAGCGACCATCTGTGTAATTGGTTTGAGCGAGAACCGATACATCAGATAGTATATCAGGCATTTCATTTCAAGTGGCAATCTGACATATCAAATCCAAACTCAAATCTACTATACAGTGGCTAAGGGGTCTTCGGAATCAATAAAAAATAAACATAACATAAAATCAGTCACAGATATTCATATCACTAAGGCAAAAACATATGTGACTACAACACTTAGAAGTGAACATCATAGTAGTGGTCATACAAGATCCACTACATCACAAAAGAATAAGTACATGTTCTACACAAAAGAATATGTATACATCAAAGAGTCTCTATCTTGTATACACGAATGACAAAAACTACTAAGCTAAAGTAGTTAGCCAAAAGTCAGAAGCTAATCCCTGCTAAGAAGTCAAGTGGAAGCACTTGAAACACCTCGGTCTAACCCGAGTATTATTTAAGAAGAAAAATAATAAACGGATCAGTCTAGCTATAATTATCATGTAAGATGAGATAGAATAAGAGATATGACAAAAATATATGATAACAATAATACCATGCTGTGATAAGTATATATTTGATAACAATGAAAATCATACCGTATCTCAAGTTTTCTCAAATACCCAAAAAGAATGTCATATTCTTTATTTTATTCACCAAGTCACAAATATTGATAAAGCTTATCAATGCAAATCACAAATATTAGAGAAACACAAATTCCAGAAATCATCAATTAGAAATCCAGAAATCACAAAAAAGGGGGAGGCTTATCACAAACGGGAGTATGAAAACTCACCAAAACGTGTATCACAAACGGGACGCTATCCCATGGGTCGCTAACCCATGAAAATACAGGGTATAGTCCCCCCTTGGGGACGAATGAACCGAACATCGACGCACCCTAAAAGATACGCCTCATGCACAGACTCTATCGGGGTACAGTCCCCTCTTGAGAACGAATGAGCCAAACATCGACGCACCCTAAAAGATATGCCTCATGCACAGACTCTATTGGGATACAGCCCCCCTTGAGGACGAATAAGCCGAACATCGACGCACCCTAAAAGATACGCCTCATGCACAGACTCATTAAGCCGATTGCTCCTCGAATGGTCAAAAGACCATGGGTCGCTACCCCACCAAATTGAGCCGAAGCTCCACTGAAACGAGGTTTAGTCCCCTACGCGGACAAAGAGACATCTCACATCGCTAGTCTAAATCACAAAATGATCATCATTGATCAATAAGTGTAAATTACATTAAGCTAGTAAATAAATAAGTTGGGATTCATGTCCCATAACCATTGGCTTAATTTGAATATTTACGACAAATTGTAGACTTCCGCTCGAAAATAAATGTAAATTACACTAAGCTAGTAAATAAATGAGTTAGGCTTCATGTCCCATAACCACTAGCTTAACTTAACTATTTACGAACATATTGTAGATATCCACTCGTAAATTGTCACAAGATTTCAATCGAACAAGTCCAAGAATTAACCGACGAAGTAAACGCAAGCGTTTCATACCACTTGTTTTGCTATTCGTTTAATTGGATTTCTCATATGAATGAGATAAAAGTTTGTATATACTAATAGATTGGAAAATGGTTTTAAAAAGAGTTTTGTATTAAAAGTAGTGTTGAAATCATTTCCGAGAAAGAGTTTCAGTATTTACTACTAGTATAAAAACCTTTGTATTTTAAAGTGACAAATCATAGAAACGATTGTAAAAACAATCAATCACCAAAAATCCACATTTCAATAACGTGAATCAAAACCATGGAAATCGATCTCAAATCCATCAAATGGAAACACCAAAAATCCAAAAAAGAAGTCATCAAAGTCGGTATTGATTGACAATAACTATTCGGATCGTCAAAGATCGATAAAAATTGGAAATCCAGGCAAAAATAAGCAAAAAATAACAGAACCCGACGTCTGGTAGGTTTAACCAAATGTTTGACCCTGGGTTCTAGAAATTTATAATTTCTTTCTCCTTTTTCCTTTTATTTCCTGAAGCCTCCCAGACATTTGATTGGGTTTAACCAGACATCTGGTCCTGGGCTTTTGAACTTTATTTCGTTTCTTATATATATATATATATATATATATATATATATATTCAGAAGCCCCTACCAGATGTTTGGAACTTTTAACCAGACATCTGGTTGCCTGAGCTGGGTAGAAATTTGCTTAGACCATTGATGGCCAAATCAATTTGGAGGCAATCAGATGAGCGATGGAGGATAGGGATTTATGCCAAATGACAACCCGACCCTATAGGCTCTTCGATACATCCCAAACAACATGTCCAAATATTCAAGATACGATCTTTAAAGATTTTGACTTCAAAATACCAAAATTTGAAAATTCGCCAAACCAATTCAAATCAAAAGCAATTGAACATGAAATAGATGTTAGGAATTCATACCTAACAATAATGAAAGCTATAGACATAGATGTGAGTTCAAGAACTCACCTTTAAACTCAAAAACAACAATTGAGAAGCTCTAAAACAAGGAAAGATCAACTCCACTTCAATCATAACTCTAGAAGCTCCAATCTATGATCATATGCAAATACTTCCTTAGTTAGTTTATAGGAAATTATGAAAATTGGAGAGGGATTAAGATGGAGAAGATGAAGAGGATGCTTACCTAAGATTCTCTTTGATTTTAGAACTAGAACTTAAATTCCTAAGAGAACTAGGGCTTAGGAATTTAGTTTCCTCTTCCCACCATTTTTCCTAGGGCTTGAATGTTAGGAATTTAGTAAATGGAATGAATGAATGAAGAGGAGTGGAGCGAGAGCTATTAGGTAGAAGAGTTTGGGTCTCTATTGGGTTAATGGGCTAGAACCCAACCCAAAGCCCAAATGAAAATACCAAAATCCTAATCAACTCCAAACATATCGATGTTTATACTTAAACAAGTTGTAAACGTCATTTTGAACTCAATGAAAGTGGTCTCGAGTTCGAATTTGACTGTTTACAAAAAATCACATTTCAGACTTTAATTCAACTAATGATGCTATATTTAAATAAAACATTTAAATATATAATCGTAAAATATGCGGGTTGTTACAATACTGGAAACGAATATGATTTAAAGATTTATATCTATAAAAGAGATATTTTATTTGATAAAATATATTAATAAATGAAATGATAATTACCCTCAAACTTAACATCATTTTATCAATAACTAGTTTGAAGGAACCAGGTCAGATTTGGGTGATCCCTATCTGAAAACCAGTTCGAACCAATTTACGCTTTCGAAGGTGAAGACATGGAATGATAATAGATGGAATGAAGGGGCTTCTTGTCACTGACCCTTAGTGGAAATTTCCCATATCATATATATGTGGCAGTAGTATCTTCATTTGACCTTCAATGCAAGGGCTTCTCGCTACTAATCCTAGGGTGATTCCCGACAGGATGTAGTACGAGAGTGCCTTCAGTTTGTCTTGTTCCCAAACAACTTGTGTGGACGAATATCTAACATTGCATTTCTAACTTACATGTACATTGATTTTTACAAACTTACATCTGTTTGGTGGTGTAGGAGCTAACTCTTCTATACTTAACACCCTTCTCTGAGACGTATGAGCTCAGAGGTTATACCTTTGTGGAAATCAATAGTGTAAGATGGAATTGGCAAAGTGGCATTCAAAGTGGAATGTGCTATGTAAAAAGTAATTGTTACCTCGAGCCTCATCACCCGAAAATGGCTTAAATAGGGTATGCCGTAAGACTATGTGGTTCGTAACCATTAAGGTATGGTCATCACCTTTCTAGATTACCGTCTATAAATCGGGTATGTTGTGTATGCTATAAGAGCTCTTGACTAGGTCGGGAACGACCGAGGCGAAGTCATATTCGGTTCTACCCGCCACTAGATGGATCATCGAGTAGGCCGGCCTTGCCAAGTGCAGAGGTTTCAAAAGTGTTCATCCTCGATACATCCCTCTAGAGATGTACCGTATGGAAGGTAGTTCTTTATCTGCCATTATATGGAAATCCATTCTCCAATAAGTGCCTTCGAACTTGACTGTAGAACCTATTATGCTGGAATTTAATCAATATATCAATTTCGGCTAAGATTATATAAGTTTACTTGAAAAGTGTTTTCAAAAGAATGTCATTAAACATAATATTCCTAGACTTTGCATAGTAAAGATTTTGGTTATCATAAGATAAAAAATCATTCCATGTTTATGTGCGACGCGGTCTTATGAAATACCCTTTGTTTTCAAAAATCCGTATTTTGAGTTTCACACACCAGTCCCATGATTAACTCGGGGTTTATTTTCTTTTCCTTTATATTTTGGAGGCCCTATTTTTCTAGGCAACCAAGTAGTCAGGTTTAACTTGAAGCACTATGATGGAGCTTGAAGTCTTGAGCTGAAGATGTTCCTATAAATAGTTCTCTATTTCCATTTCCGCTGCATTAGTTTACTGATTGTATTCAGCATTTATAAAGACAGAGATTTAGTACTGTCTAGGGTGATTTATAAGATAAACTCTGATGAATGTATTTAAATTTTTTACTATAAGCATATATGTAGTGAAATAATATATGTTATTCCATTTGTAAAAGATTTTGTTATGCCTTTTTTTCTTATACCCCATGATAATCTGCCTCTCCAACATTTGGATTTGCGGCATGTGAATACTGAGAATGTATTAGTGTCGATTTCTAAGGGTCGAAGAGGGGGGTCATCACAATGAGGTTAGTACCAGGGTCATTTAAAGTCAACTCAAAGTCAAAGTCTCTGATCAGAGAAGTTCTATAACGACCTGTATTTTGAACCATTTAAAAATATTAAATTAAATAAGATTTTTGAATAAAATTATTAGGAATAAAAAAATTTATTAAGATTTTGTTGATACAAATTAAATTATAATACAAGTTATAAGCTTAATTAAAATTTCTATTAATGGCATTTGTTTGCACTACGGTAAGGGTGATAACACATGTTAGTGTGTATTTTAATGACATAGGTTTGAATGAAATTAAAAAATGTCTGAATGTAAATTTCCAATCTATTGGAATAATAAATGTTAATAAAGAATAATAAATGTTTCTTTATTAAAAGAAATCATAGGTTTATTTATTTGAAATGTTTGGTAGCTGAAAGATTGATTGGTGAGGAACCATTATTTAGTAAGAAATGTATAATTCCTGTTTGTATCCAATAGTGTATATATATGTTTAAATTACTATTAGATAGGAAATAATTGTTTCATTTCTCATTACATTTATTTAGTCCTTTTTGAAATTCACCTTTGTAATCAATTGAAATTAATGTAATTGAATAATTTCAATTAATAAGAGAGAGAACGTTAAATTTTAAATTAATAGGTGTAATTAAAGGTAGCTTATGTTTTGTGAAAATATAAAGGAAGTTTGATTTAATGAAAAGAACATTTATATCAAATAAAGTGAATGTTTCATTTGTGAATGTAGGTTTAATTTCATTAAAATAAAGAATAGAATGATTGATTTAAAGGAAGAAATATATGTTTATTGGAATCGTGTTTTAGCAAACAGATTGATTACAAGAATAGTAAAATAATTTATTTAAGTAAGTTATTTATTACTCTGGTGTATTAACAACAAATTTATAAACGTGTTTAAATGACTAAAGGAAGCAAATGTTCTATTTTTCATTCATTTTAGTTTGTCTATTTTGAAATTTAACTTTGTAATTAATTGCAACTAATGTAATTGAAATATTTCAATTAAAAGGAAAGAAAACGTTGATTGCAATTAATAGATTTTAAAAAAGAAACGCACGTTTTGTGTTAAACAGAAAGGGCGTTTTAATGGAAATAAAAGATCATTTTGATAAAACCAAATTAAACGTTTTCATTTTTTAAGGTAAGTATAATTTTATTTATTATATGTTGATAAAAAAAATTAAATGTGTACAAATTGAGTATTATTCGAGTTAATGAAATTAATTTGGTTACGTTTCAAAAATTGAATTTCAAAAGGTTGTGAGATGTACTTGGTCCCTTAATTTCTTTTGTTATTAATTGTTGCCTGTACATTTAAAAATAGTTACCTCATTATTAATACTTGATCTGTTTATTTCTCCTTCTTTTTAATACCCGAGCCTAGACATTTAGGCTATATTTGATTCTTCCAATCTCATTTTTAGTTGTACAAAATTTCATTTTTCCTTTGGTTTGCAAACTTTCTCATTCCTACGTACATTTCCTTATGCATTATTAATGCCTGAAGCTTTAAAAACAAAACGTGACATTCATTTTTGTCCCTCCACCTTCATTTCCTTATTAATAAATAACCTGCAATTTTATTTCTTCATCCAGGTTTTGTTTCTCCTGACACCTCATATTCATTTAGTTCAAATTGTTCTTTGCTGAAGGTATATTCTTATCATAAAATTGTTCACGTTTTAAATTTGTGCCTTCATTTTTGTTGTCACCACCTCATTTCCTATGTTCAGATCTCCATTTCAAATCTTCCTTTCCCCGATTCATTTTAATGTGAGCTTGCAAATTCAAAAGCTCTTATTTTTTGCAAATTCAAAAGCTTTCTTTTATGAAACATGAGTTTCACTTTTTTCATTTTTCCTACATGTCCTGCCCTCATCTTAGTTTATTCTTCCATCTTTGCCAAAAGTCTCTTCTTGGGAAAACGTAAGTATTAAACTTTGTTTATTTTTTTGTTAAACGTGTACCAATTATTATTTTAATAATATTTCTTATAACATGAATATCCTTTGCATATAAACTTCGATGCACGCCCGATTTCTTCTGTTGGATTCATATTTAAATTCCGGACAACATGAAACTAATTTGGTTGAATTTGGAGACTGTTGGAATTTCGGGCTGTTGTTGGATGTTTAATCGACTAAAAATCAAAGGTGAGTGATTTAACCTACTCACGCAATACTAAATCTTCTTATGTTAGTTGAATTAAATTTATGAAGTGATAAGAATTTTATTGATTGTTGTTTGGTAGTTTAAATTGACATTTTAATTATAATTGAATTTTATATTGAATTAAATTGACATTTAAATTAATATTGGATTTAACTACTAGTTAAATACCTAATATTGATAACCTGTTAATTATTGTGATTTATTGGCTAATTTGGATGTTATCTGTGATGGATGTCTATTTGTTGACATTTTGGATGATTGGATGTTTATTTATTTATATATATCATTGTTATCACACTATGTATTAATTGAAAGCATATAGACTGTTATTTAAATTATTTCGAATAAATTAAGAAATAGGTTGAATTGAAATGATATATATCCATCCCTATAATTAAAATTGAAATAACTGATTACTTGGCCATAGGGTAGAAAATTATATACGGACACCGGATCGGTTAAATTCAATGGTTTTAAAATCTTGATTTTTTTTGGATTTTGATTAAATGATATTTTTTAAAGGAAATAATTGTGGATTTATATGAATTGAATTATTTTCTAATTCAAGCTTTGAAATGTTGAAATTGAAATTAGGTAAAAGGAAATTGTTTTAAATAATTGAATAGGAAACGTGAAGTTGTAATTGATATATGACTTTAATTTTGGAAATTGAATTGTTTTAAGGATTTGGATCTTAAAATTGAACAATAAGGTTTAATTTGATTTAAGTGCTTTAAATTAGTAAATTGAAAATTGGACTTGAAATTGATATACATTGAAATGTTTTAAAATAAGAATTGAATTGGAATTTTAAATTATTGAATTGAATTGTTGATCGAATTTGATGTTAAAAATGAACGTTTCGAAAAGTGAAGTTAATTCGAATTCAAATTGATATCAAGTTGTTTTGACACTAAATCAAAATTGAGTCAATTGAATTGAAAGATTGGAAATTGAGTTTTGTTGATTTGTAATTTGGACATAGATCCAGATTGTTGAAATAGAAAGAAACAGTTTGATTTGATACTATTTTCAAAATGAATTATTTTAATATAAAAATATTTTTTTTAATATTCAAATTATTTATATTTTTCCAACTATTTTACTATATAAACCATTTTCAATACTCAAACCATTTTATATCAAACTATTTAAACTATTTTAAGCTATTTAAAACTATTCAAACTATTTTCTAAAATGTCAAACTATGAAAAGTTGAGATGTTATATTTAAATCGTTGATTTAAAGGCGAATGTTGTTAAATGAGGTTACAACCTAAGTTGGAATTTGAAATAATTCTTTCAAGTGAAAATGACATATTTTGAGTAAATATGTATTTTGAAATGAAGTGATATTTTTGAAGTGAATATGATATTTTGATATCAAATATGAATCGGTTTCGAAATGTAAAAAACCAACCGGTGTGAAAAATGACGTTTGGTTTTTAAAGAGACCGGGGCCTCTTACTAGCATGCTCTCTATCAATATTGGAACCACTTTAACAACTGTGTACGTGGTGGATGATCCAGAATAAAGTGGTTGGATTTGGTGAACGTTTGTTGGATTTGAAGAAAGAGAACGATGATGGATGACCCCGGCACTTGTGCCAATTTGAAATGACTAAAACAGGACGGATTGTTATGGCCAAGTGGGCCAGCTACCCTTAGCGGACACACCTCTTCGTATTGCTAGATTGATGTTGGCTTGATCGGTGCACCTTGATTTGATTTTGGGAGTGTTAGACGCGGTGGGCGGTCGTGGCTACGATGCGTTACCACCAGCCCTGCGACTCGAACTGGTAGTATCCTACGTTAGGCATTGCTTCACGTGCCTTGTCATACTCTTTATCCTTATTCGTGACCACTACGATTTTGTTTTAGTGTTGTCTTATCACGGCGCCTCCCTGATTACCGACGTTACTGGTGATGTCAAAGGCAAACTGTAGGACAATGCTTAAAAATATATTAAGGGGGTCAATGTAAAGCCTTAAAACTATTTTAATACTTTACATTACTGATAGACACTAAATATATAGTGTATCTTACTACATATAGATAGTTTAACGGATCCTTAGGAGATGGAAAATTCCATAACATCTCTTAAGTTATTGCACTCACATTGTACACTAGATAGGAGATGAAAAATACCGTAAACATCTCTGAAGCTATTACACTCATGTTTACTTGTTGTTGATTTAACTTACATAAGAATTTTTATATCTGACTCGAGTGTTTTGTCTTTTCATTATTCTTGGGTCAGCCTTAGCATTTCAGTGTTTGAAGGCGTTATTTCTAGAGGACGAAGATGGAGTTTGATATATTATATTATTAGTATTATTCCGCAGCGTCATTATTGGTATGATGTTGTTTGTACTCTGATTATGGTGTAAAAATTGTGTAATCAAATGTATATTGTAAAACAGCTGCATGAACTGTTTATTTGATTATTATATTTTGTCATTCCGCTGCGAGATTCTATATTTTGTTTTCTTTCTTTTCTCTTATTTTCATATTAAATCCCATTGACAATCCTACCTTTTGAATGGTTTGAGTTAGACATGTGTCGTTTATTGTTGATTTAAACCGCCCAAAAAGGTGCGTTGTCACAGTTGGTATTAGAGCTTTGGTTTAGAGATACCTTAGCCTGTTAGGGGTTAACTCACTAGAGACAGGGTTAATAATACCCTAGAATGAGTTTGAGTGTGTGTGTGTATATATATGTATATGAAAGAGAGAGCGTATGTGTTAGTGCTATAAAAATGTTTTGTATGTGTTAATTTGTTCTGTTGAGTATTTATGAATTCTGGTCGGTATATAGGACGCTATGACATCGATAGGGGTTTCTAAACACTTGAACAGGGTAGACGGACACAATTTTGTGTTTGAAATAGGTAAATGAATTTTTTTACTTAGTATTATATTATATATATATATATATATATAATTCTTCATAAATTGATTTCAGTTATTTTGGTATGTTGGTTGTTAGGAGACGATAATATTTAATTATTGTCATTTATTGGTTGGTTAGTCATGGTTTTAAGAACCATTAACTATTTTATGTTATAAGAAGTGTAATTTTACAAATATGGTTATAAAATTATGATTCACATATAAAATGAGTCTAATTGGAAATTTGAGAACTTAAATTCCGTGTTTCGAATTTGGCTTTGGTAACGACCCACCTTTTTGGATGGTTTAAATTGAAAATAAACCACACATGTCAACTCAAACTATTCAAAAGGGAGGATTTTTAATGGGGTAAATAAGAAAATAAGAGAAAAGAAGGAAAAAAACAAAACACAGAATCTCACAGCGGAATGACAAAATATAATAATCAAATAAACAGTTCATGAAGCTGTTTACAAATAACATTTGATTACACTTTTACAATACAAATCAGAGTTATACATACACCAGGAATAAATAAATAATGCAGCAGAACAACATGATGCAGTGGAATAAATATAAAAAATAGGAATATTATACTATATCTTCGTCGTCGTCCTCCAAAAATAAGGTCTTTAACACTGAAATGCTCAGGCTGACCTGAGCGTAATGAAAAGACAAAACACTCGAGTAAGAACTACAAGATTTTATGTAAGTTAAATCAAAATATGTAAATATGAGTGTCTACGTGCATGCAATAACTTAAGAGATGTTCGAGATTCCATCTCCTAAGGATCCGTTAAACTATCTACATACATCATACAATACGCTATTATAATATGTCTATAGTAAAGTAAAGTATTAAAATAGTGTTAAGGCGTTACCCATATCCCCCTTAACATATTTTTATAAATGTCGTAGTCTATACAGTACCGTAATTCCTCCATAAACTGGAGGGCTATCAGAGGGCACTCCATATTGTACAACACAAACCAAACTCGTAGTGGGCTCGATAAGGCATATGACAAGGCACACGAGGCAATGCCCAGGGTAGGATGCTACCATTTTGCAGAACCGGGCTGGTGGTAACGCATAACAGCTACTACCGCCCACCTTAGAACACACTCCCATAATCAAATCAAAGGTGGCCACCAAATCAATCACAAAGTAACAGATATGGTATCGAAGAAGCATGTCCTATCGGAGGAGAGACCTCATTTGGCCCAGGTATAGCTCCTGTTTTAGTCATATCAAGCTGACCCGAAGGGGTCAGGGCTGCGTTCATACCTCATACAGTAGCGTTCGCCAAACCATCCTACTTCATTCTGGATTCTCCACCACATACACAGTTGTTAAAGTGGTTTTCGGTATTGGCAGAGAGTATGGCAATATACGATCCCGATCTCTTTAACAACCAAACGCTTATTTCACACCGGTTGGTTCTTTTACATTTCCAAAACAAATTCATAATTGATGTCAAAATATCATATTCACTTCAAAATCATATCACTTTCGAAATCATTATTCACTTTAAATCATATTCATTTTCAAAATCATAACCACAAAATAGGTTAAACCATCGTATCAAAATATTCGCATTTAAATCAATTAAATCCAAATCATAACAGTTCCAACTTTAAACAGTTTGGATATTGAAATTAGTTTATATATTGGAATATTTATACATTAAAAATAGTTTATACATTAAAATATATATTAAAGGTTGTTTATTAGTTTAAAATAATATATATATATCAAAATAGTTTATATATTAAAATAGGTTATAGATTAAAATAGTTTATATATTAAAAATAGTTTATGTATTAAATTAGGTTATAGATTAAAATAGCTAATGTATTAAAAATTATTAATATATATTAAAATGGTTTAGGTGAGAAAAATAGTTTATATGTTAAAAGAGTTTGTATATTAAAAGAGTTTATATCGAAAATAGTTTCAAATTAGAATTGTTTCTTCCAATTTCACAAATCAATTCAAATCAACTTTAGTTTCAAATATTCAATTTAAATCAATCTCAGTTCAACGATTTCAATCAAAAAGGCTAAAGGTTTCAATTCAAATTCTCATTAAAACCATTTCAATTTATATCGAATTCAAATCCATGTTTGAACTACAAATTTAAACCACTTTAAATTCAATAAGTTTCAAAGTTTAAATAATCAAACATTTACAATAACTGTTCCAAAATTCAACTGTAAGATTCCAATTTAAATTCTTTAAACAATTCATTTAAACAAATTTCAATTTCAACATTTTAAAGCTTTGATTTTGAAAATAATTCAGTTCATATAAATCAAATTTTATTTCATAATATCATTTAACTGGATTCAAAATTTAAGGATTTAAAATCATTTAATTTAATCAATCTGGTGTCCGTATATAATTTTCTACCCTATGGTCAAGTGATACAGATATATATCATTTCAACCCGCAATAAATTTAAACTTACGGGTATATATCATTTCAACCCGCAATCCCGAGTAAAATTAAAAATCCATAAAATCGTTCAAGTTTATCATTTCAATCCATAATGATTTTTCCCTAATTTACAAGACCATTCAGGTATGTATCATATCAACCCATAGTGATTTCCTAACAATAACTAAGGGAACTTGCAGTGTGATGACAACATATAAAATTAATATAATATCCAATCATCCAAATATCAACAATTAAACATCCATCACAATCATCATTCAAATCAACCAATAATCACACCAAATAAAATGGTTATCATTATCGGGTATTTAACAGGCAATTAAATTCCAATATCAATTAAATGGCAATTTAATTCAATATAGATTCAAAATAAATTTAAATGACAATCTAAATACCAAACTGCAATCAATAAATTTATAATCACATCATACATTTAATTTAAATGACATAAGATAGTTTAGCATTCATGAGTGGGTTAAATCACTCACCTTTGATTTTTAGTCGAATAAAAATCCAAATAAAGCCCAAAATTTGAACAGACTCAAAATGTAACCAAACCAGTTCCATGTTGTCCGAAATTTTGATACAATCGCAATGAAAGAAACCGCGTCCAAATTCGAGCTCGTATGAAAAGTTATCAATATTAGAATGTTTAAATTAAAAATTAAATTAAAAATAAACAAAGCATAACAGAATTACCACGTCACCTTCACGACCCATACCCGACTGTACTCGCACGCTTGAACCCTGGTACAGCCATCGACATTCATCTCGAAATAGCCGCCCACACGTACGCATTTACTCCGACCAGAGGCCATTGTGAGCCTCCATGCCTCGAGCCGCCCAGTAGCCACGTGCGCGACCATCACCATCGCCCCAGGCGTACTCCGCCGCCACCCCACTCTTAGCCAATTTCTGGCAATTTCCAACCCATCTGAGATGAACGGCCACCACCCTTGAGACCTGCTTCGTGACCTTTACAAGCCTGTACCTCCCGATCGTCGTATAATCGACGATCCACCGTTGGATCGAAAACCCTAGTTTCGACGGCTAAGACTTCCTCATCCTTTTCTGGCCAAACCGTGATTCGATTGCAAAAATGAACAACAGTAGTAGATTGCACTCGTCGAGAGCTTTCCAATGATATATAATTTGATATAGTTTGAGGAGTTTGAATTTCGATTTGAATTTGAATTTGAAATTAGGGTTTTGGAATTGCGACCATTAGAGAAGTAAGAAGGAGCAGATGATTGAATAGACAGATATGTACAGAGATATGGAATAAATAGCTAGGGTTTGAGAAAAAGACTATTTATATAGATAGAGGCGGACAAGAACAAATGGACATATCGTATTGGATCGAAACGATAACAACGACCCGAAAAACCCGTTTCGTTCCTGAAACGGAAATAGGTCATCCCATATATCAAAATATAGGTTTTCGATATTTTTAAACTCAATGGAACTAGTTCCAAACCCTAATTCCATTGTATACAAAAGTTAGCTTTCAAAGTCAAATTATATTTCTTTAAATTCTTTTAATTGATTTATACGCATTTCGAGCCTACACGATCAAACGATAAGTCCGATCGCTACGAAACTTGAAATCCTACAATAATTCACTATTAAGGATTCGATGAAACTGGATTCGTCAAAATCCAAGACAGTGACCAAAATGGCTAATTTTCACGTTAATTAAATAAATTATTAATTAATTGATTTAATCACCTTTAAATTCAAATTTAAAAGTTAACAATTATCATTCTTAATTACATAAAAATTAATAATCTTTTAAAATTTAATATTCCATGTTAATCTCAAAATTTAACACTACATTAATTTCAGCGTCAAATTACAACTGCAATAAATTTATTAATTGTAATTTAAATTCCAATAAATTCTTTTATTTTGATTTCCACTCTTATTATTCAATCAACAATACCCTATGAATTTTATTAACATAAGTTTACAATTTATTACATTCATATTCTACAATTTCATCTTAACTCATACTAACTACAAAAATTAATTACATTAATTCACGCTGATTTCCAAATTAATTTCAACGAATTAAATAATGAAATGATAATTAAACAATTATTACACAGTAATAACTCAAACACATTTCTATGTTTATTGTTTACAAACAAGGCTAATAAATTCACATACTAATTAATTGATTTCATATTCCTTAATAAACCTATTTTAATTTATAACATATAATTTCAATATTAAATCCAACATTTAATTTATTCCTTATTTACAATTATAACCAAATTAACTTTACAATTATATTAATTGATTGAAATTACATTAAAATAGTTATCAATTAAATAAAATCAACATTATTAAATTACATTCTATTTATTTTCTCATTAATAAATCACAAATTTTAATTTCTTCCAATAATTCCAAAATATTATTTAATTTAATATTTTTAATTATCGAAAATACGGGTCGTTACACTCTCCCCCACTCAGAACTTTTTGTCCTCGAAAAGAAACAAGAAGGGTTAAGAACTTGATAAAATTTTATTCAAAATAATCAATTTATAAACACTTTAAACTTACATAATTAATTATTTTAAATAAAATATATTAATTTATAAACAATTAAATCTTCCATATCCAAGTTTAATAGTAGTTTGAAAATATTTTCACTTTCACAAAAAATTTCTAGGTCTTAAATTCACGAAAAATTTCGGCAGAGTCTCCTTTGTACGACTAGGTCCGGAAAAATAATAATATCAATAATTACATTATATATATCATATTTCAAAAATAAAACATCCTAGAACATGGGAAAACAATAAAATATCGCTATAAAACCGTAATCAAAAAACGTACCTATTTGTTGGCCAAACAATTTTATTTATGAAACCAAAAACAGTAGCTATTGCTTCCATAAACCTGTATTTCACTTATATAATCCAAAATAGTGAGAATTATGTTCAAGAGAAATATTTAGTTGCTTCAAATTAATAGCACAAACAACATAACATAACAACAATCACTTGCAAACAAAATAGTACAACCATTATATGCAATCGAAGTGTCCATCAAACATCCACAGCAACCAACACCAATGGTTTGTTCAGGTTTAGAAACTTTTAATTGTACAAGGGTAATAAATATACTACTATGTGTACCATACACTCAACAACCTTAGATAATAACTTAATAGATTATTCATGCAACCTTAAACAATTTAAAGTATCCCTTCCCAAACTTCCCATAAGCCAAAACAACCAAGAATTTTAAATATTATTTAATTTTATTCTATTGGTTCCTTTTCACATTATTAATCTCAGATTTATTTTAAATTCTCATTTATTTATACAATGTCATCTTTTATTAGTTTACATTCATTTACTTACATAAATTATTTCACATTCAATATCTGAAGTCATCAATAAATCAATTCTTGAAATATTATATAAGTTTCCTTGTAATTTAATTCACATTCATTTACTTATATAACTTAATTTCCATTTAATATGAATATTCATGAATAAAACATTCATACTTAAGTGTTTCTACCTTTTAATTTACATTTATCCTTTCTTTTATAGTGCCAATTAATAATATACTTATATAACTTATGCTTATAACAATTCTTGTACATCAAAATTCTTATTTATAGAAATAATTCCATTTGAACACTTTCATTACTTAAGTTTTACTTGTACAATATTCTATTACATATTCCTATTTAACATCGCAACTTTTTAAACATTTTTGGTAAGTTATATATATGCTTTAAGAATGTAATTGAATGTTACACAAGTTTATCTCATTCAGTTTAGTTAACAAAAACGTTCAACAATTACATCTTCTAAATTTTCGTATCTTTCGATTTTTAAGTTATAAATTTCCAGTTTCTTATATATTTCATTAATCACTTAGCATCTAATTTCTTATTTTTCATTTTATAAGTTTTCAACTAATAAAATAGTTAAGATTCCATTTCATTACAATAATTGAAATCTCTAATTTATAGAAACTTAAGAACTAAATGTCGGGTTCATTTCAAATCATTTTGAAATAATATATATATTCATATCCTTTATATATCAAATTGTATTTAGAAATTTAAAATTAAGATTTGTTTATCAAAACAAATGTGTAGTAAAGCCACTATAGTGGCCTTCCACTTTGAAACTCGAAAATGAATGTCGATGATGCAGCCGTCATCACCGAAATTATTTTCCAACGACAGAAGATGGGAGTACATAACTTATTTCCTTTTAAAATTACTTTAAAACATTTCTTTCAAATCACACTAAAAATATTTATATTCGAAAATACTTCCAAATAATACTTATATCATATACCAAAATCTTTTGAAAACCAATTTCAAAACCCCAGAACTTAAGTCTCAAATTTCAAATTCATATTTACTTTATTTGTAAGTCCCATTTTGCAACCAATATTTATAAAATTTCACTTCCTAACAAACAAATATATCACATACAACCATATCCATTTATAAAATTTATTCTTTTATATACAAAATATAATACTAGGTAAAATTATTTCATTTACCTATATTTCGAAAACAATATTGTGTCAGTCTGTCCTATTAAGTGTTTAGAAATCCCTATCGGTGCCACGGTGTCCTATGTACCGACCAGAATTCATAAATACTCAACAGAACAAATTAACACAATATAAAAACATTTTTATAACACTAAAAAGTACGCTCTCTCATATATATACACTCAGACAAACTCATTCTAGGGTATTACTACCCTATCTCTAATGAGTCAAACCCCACAAAGCTAAGGTTATCGCTAAACCAAAGCTCTGATACGAAATGTAACGACCTACCTTTTTGGACAGCTTAAATTGACAATAAACCACACATGTCAACTCAAACTATTCAAAAGGGAGGATTGTTAATGGGGTAAATAAGAAAATAAGAGAAAAGAAGGAAAAAAACAAAACATAGAATCTCACAGCAGAATGACAAAATATAATAACAAATAAACAGTTCATGAAGCTGTTTACAAATAACATTTGATTACACCTTTACAATATAGATCAGAGTTATACATACAATAGGAATAATTAAATAATGCAGCGGAACAACATGATGCAGTGGAATAAATATAATAAACAGAAATAATATACTAAATCTTCGTCTTCATCCTTCAGAAATAAGCTCCTCAACACTGAAATGCTCTGGCTGACCCGAGCGTAGTGAAAAGACAAAACACTCGAGTCAAAAATAAAAGATCTTATGTAAGTTAAATGAAAATAATTAAATAGGAGTGTAACGGCTTCAGAGAAGTTTACGGGATTTTACATCTCCTATCCAGTGTCTAACCTACGTGCAATAACTTAAGAGATGTTTGGGATTCCATCTCCTAAGAGTCCATTAAACTATCTGCATACATAATATAATACACTATTATAATATGTCTACGGTAAAGTATTAAAATAGCGTTAAGGCGTTACCCATATCCCCCTTAAAACATTTTTATAAATGTCGTAGTCTATACAATACCGTAATTCCTCCATAAACTGGAGGGCTATCAGAGGGCACTCCATAGTGTATGACACAAATCAAACTCGTAGTGGGCTCGATAAGGCATATGAAAAGGCACACGAGGCAATGCCCAGGGTAGGATGCTACCGTTTTGCAGAACCGGGCTGGTGGTAACGCATAACAGCTACTACCGCTCACGTCGAAACACACTCCCATAATAAAATCAAAGGTGGCCACCAAATCAATCACAAAGTAACATAAATGGTATCGAAGAAGCATGTCCGATAGGAGGAGGGACCTCACTTGGCCCAAGTACAGCTCCTGTTTTGGTCATATCAAGCTGACCCGAGGGGGATAGGGCTGCGTTCATACCTCATATAGTAGCGTTCGCCAAACCATCCTACTTCATTCAGGATTCTCCACCACGTACACAATTGTTAAAGTGGTTTTCAGTATTGACAGAGAGTATGACAATATCTGATCCCGGTCTCTTTAACAACCAAATTGTTATTTCACAACAGTTGGTTCTTTTACATTTCCAAAACCGATTCATAATTGATATCAAAATATTATATTCACTTCAAAATCATATCACTTTCGAAATCTGTAATGGCCTGTCATTTTGGACGGTTTAAATCGACGATAAACCACAGATGTCAGACTCAAACCTTTCAAAAGGGCAGATTGTTATAGGGTAAATAAGAAAAAGCAGAGAAAGAAAGAAAACAAAACACAGAATCTCACAGCGGAATGACAAAATATAATAATCAAATAAACAGTTCATGAAGTTGTTTTACAAATAACATTAGATTATACTTTTACAATACAGATCAGAATTACATACAACAGAGATAAATAAATGATGCAACGGAATAACATGATGCAGTGGAGTAAATATAATAGATAGTAATAATATACAATCTTCATCTTCGTCCTCCAGAGATAAATGGTCTTCGATACACTGAAAAGCTCAGACTGACCCGAGCAAATAGAAAGAACAAAACACTCGAGTCAGAACTAAAAGATCTTATGTAAGTTAAATCAACAGTAAATAAATATGAGTGTGATGGCTTCAGAGATGTTTATCGGGTTTGACATCTCCTGTCCAGTGTCTAATGTGAGTGCAATAACTTAAGAGATGTTCAGGATTACCATCTCCTAAGGATCCATTAAACTATCTACATACATAGTACAATACGCTATTATAATAGTGTCTACAGTAAAGTAAAGTATTAAAATAGCGTTAAGGCATTACCCTTATCCCCTTAACACATTTTATATATTACCGTAGTCTATACAGTACCGTAATTCCTTCGTAAACTGGAGGGCTATCAGAGGGCACTCCATAGGTATGGTACAAACCAAACTCGTAGAAGGCGCGATACGGCATGTGAACACAACACTCGAGGCAATGCCAAGGTAGGATTCTACCATTTGCACTCCCAGACTGGTGGTAACGCATAGCAGCTACTACCTCCCACCTTGGAACACACTCCCACAATCAAAATCGAGAGGTGGCTACCAAATCAATCACAAAGACGTAATATGGTATCAAAGAAATGTACCCGATAGGAGGTGCGACCTCACTTGGCCCGGTATATATAGCTCCTGTTTTAGTCACATCAAAGCAGACTCACGGGAGTCAGGGCTACAAAAATACCTCATACAGAATCATTCACCAAACCATACTACTTAATTCGGGAACCTCTACCATGTACACAGTTGTTAAAGTGGTTTTCGGTATTGGCAGAGAGTATGACAATATCCAATCCTGGTCTCTTTAACAACCAAACGCTTATTTCACATCGGATGGTTCTTTTATATTTCCAAAACTGATTCATAATTGATATCAAAATATCATATTTAATTCAAACCATATCACTTTCGAAACCATATTTACTTTCAAAATCATATTCACTTTTGAAATCATATCGATAAGATGGGTTAATTAAATCCTCATTTTAAAAATCATCATATTTACTCAAATGTTATTTCACTAGCAAATATCATTTCAAATTCCAACTTATGTTATAACATCATTTAACCATATTCGCTTTAAATTAAGGATTTAAATATAAACACTTTCACTCTACACAATCTGACAATTTAAAAAATAGTTTAGATAGTTATAAATAGTTTAAAAAGTTTAGCATAGTTTAAAAATAAATTTCCAATAATTAAAGTACTCTAAAATTGTTTAAAATAGTTTTAAATAGATTTAAAATAGTTAAAATAGTTTTAAAATGATTTAAATAAATTTAAAATAGATTAAATAGTTTTAAATTGGATTAAAATTGGTTAATTAGTTTAAAATGGGTTAAAATAGATTAAATTGGATTTAAATAGATAAAATAGATTAAAATTAATTTAAAAAGTTTTAAATTATTGATTAAATTAGATTAAAATAGATTAAATTAGTTTAATAGTTGGAAAATCTTAGTAATCAGGATTTAAGAATAATATAGTTAAACGGTTTATATTAAAATAATAAATTTGAAATTAATATCAAATTATACTATTTCTTTCATTTAAACACATCTTTAAACCATTTAATCAATGTCGATTCTAAATCCATGTTCGAGCTATAAATTCAAACTATTTCAGGTTTAGCAGATTTTGAAGTTTAAATATTCAAATATTTCAGTAACTCAATTTCGATAAATTTTATTTATACTTCAAATCTAACTTTAGAATTTCAATTTAAGCCAATTCCAATTTCAACATTTAAAACTCGGATTTTCATAAATAATTCAGTTTATATAAATCAAATTTCTTCAAAATATCATCTAACTCAACTCAAAATTTAAGGATTTAAAATTATTTAATTTAACCAATCCGGTGTCCGTACATAATTCTCTATCATATGGTTAAGTGATACGGATATTTATCATTTCAATTCGCAATTATTTTATATTCATGGATATATATCATTTCAACCCGCAATCCCGAATTTAATTACAAATCTATGAAATCGCTTGAGTCTATCATTTCAACTCATAACGATTTCCCCTAATCTATCAGATCGTTCGGATATGTATCATTTAAACCCATCGAGCACTTGCAGTGTTACAACAATATAACATATAACATCCATTCTTCCAATATCAACAATCAAACATCCATCAAAATAATCATTCAAATCAATCAATAAACATCAATAGCTAACTGATTATCAATAACAAGTATAAACTGACGAATTAAAATTTTATATTAAATAAAATGGCAACAGTAATCAATAAAAGTCAGATTTAACAGACCTGACAATTTAAATATACCAAACATCAACCAATCAATTTCTAATCATATCATAAATTTAATTTAACTAACATAAGATAATTTAGTAATTGTGAGTGGGTTAAAACACTCACCTTTGATTTCAAATCGATTTGAAAGCCAAAATAAGGCCCAAAATTAAATATTCTCAGAATTCATCCAAACCTGTTCCATAATGTCCGAAATTCCGATACGATCACAGCGGAACAAACCACGCATGAATCCGAGTTTATATGCAAAAGATATGGATATTAGAACGAATGAAAATAAAATTTAAATTAAATTGAAAAAAAACAAAAACGTTACCACCATGTGAACAAACCCTAACCCAGTGTGACCTATGAGATCAACACGCGACATCTCCAGTTCAGCCGCCACCTAAGTCCACCAACCAACACCGCTTCATCCACCTGCACCTAGATCGAGCCACGACGTTGGCTCCGCCTGACCGAGCCGCCTCCATCATGAGCACGCGGCATGCTCCGCCTCCCCTGGCACTCACCGCTGCCATCACCTTTTTTGCGATTCAGGAAAAATCCCATCGACTATGGCCTAAAACGAAACCACAGATGCACTCACCTCACTTCTCTCTACCCGCAGCAACTTCCCGATCGTCAAACGGTCGACGATCCGCCGTTGGATCGTAAACCCTAGAAATGGACGGCCGAGGTTCATCCTCGATTTCTGATCAAACGGTGCATCAAATTGAGAAACGAATTGCACCAGTAAATTACGCGCATCGAGAGCTTCAAAACGGTATATAATATCATAGGGTTTGGAGGAGTTTAAATTGATTTGAAAATTGAATTTAGGATTTTGAGATTGAATTTGTTTCTGCCATTGAAATGTAACGACCCGTGAATTTCAACCGTTTTAATAACGTAATTAGTTGAAATTTTGTGAAATTTTAAACGATAAAATTTTGAAATAAAAATTTAATATTTGGGATACGTTTAGTTAAACATAGCAACTGGTAAATTTTCGTCCGAAAATATGAAAGTTTATTTCGCGCGTAAATTCACTTCAATTCAATCAGTTAAAAAGCAATGAAAATAAAATGTTTCCGAAACCTAAATATTTTTACATAGAAAAATTCTAAACCATCTTCTGAGCAAGTTATCAGTTTGTTGTTTTTCGAAATTTGGACATCTATTGCTCCGTCGTTCTTATTTTCTGCAAAATAGCAGTATTCTGGTACCGATATCGATTTTTATCGGATGATCGTACCACTGATTTCTATATACCGTTTTGATCGTCTCGTCGTGCCGATCTCTACGGTATATTCGATTGTCAAATTCGGAGTTCCGGTGTACGTTGCACTTTGCGTAACGCCTACCGTATCGGTAACCGTTTCATGCCTTTTGGCTTCCGTGTCCATTCAAATTTCACACGGTTGAAAGCCAGTAGACAATTGCATTTATTTCTCCCTGAATTATCGTGCCTTGACTTCCACAATTCACCATATCTGTCCAATGGTCAGGTAATCAATATTATTCACTGTATTCAATGCAAACTTTCTATATTCTTTGAGTTTCAAAATATATTGTTTCATTTTCGTTCATTCCTATATTTTTGTTCGTGAGAAATAAAACAATTATGCCTGTAGCTTCACCGTTCCTTTCATATCTTCCTTCTACCTACTGTTTTCATACCCAATAGCCACTTTCCCACCGCCTTTGCCTGTGCTCCACCTTCCCTACACCATGCCATCGCTTTTCACCGCCCAGCCCACTCGAGCCAACGTCGCCTTCCACCGCCCTCCTTTCATCCACGTTCACTGACACGCCTCGAAACCCCACCATTCTGACAGCCCACACCACGCCAGCCTTCCCTCACTTCCCTGGCCATCCTCCGGCCGTACCCCCATCAATGCTCAACCCATCCGCGTGAGCCACCGCAAACACTGGACCCAACATTTCGTCAACACCACCAACCGCCTTCCGCATGAACACGAACCACCAGACAGCCTGCCGCACCCATGCCTGACACGTCAGACCCCCTGCCGCTCGCCTTTTCCCTTGACCCATGTGCCGACCAACCCTCCTTGCCGTTCGCCACCACCTTCCTCTAGCGGCCGAGCGCGTGGCTTCCTTTCTTCCTACCAACTCGAGTTCTTGTATGTTTTGATAATATCTATATTTAATGTATATGTGCAGTATTAGTTCTATATAGTGTAAGTTGGTTATGTTAGCTTATATAAAGTTATATATGAGGTTGAAGAAAACTATGCATATAAGATTTGAAAGGATATATATACTATATATATGTAAATTTATACATCAGTACATATATTTTTATATGCAAGTTTGTATATGACTTGTCTAATATATGTCAGTTCATATGAGTTACAGAATAGGCTAGTTATATGTCAGTTTGTGAAGGCTATAGAACATACTAGTTTTATATAGGTAATGTATGTATATTTTGAGAAAAACGTGAGAAGTGGAAATCATATGTAGTCAAATCCTATAAAGCTTGCTCTTTCCAGACTCCCACTTTCATATGAGCAGCAATTTGGTGTTGTTTGGTAGTTAGTAAGTGAGTTTTAAGTATCTTACCTGTAGAGTTTATAAATTTCATAATTTAAAACTTTTTTTTTAATTTGCATGCGAACTGTTTTCCATTCTACTTGTCTCTCAACTATTGAAATTATGAAGGCTGTTAAATGTTTACTAATTGTTATCTCTACACTTTATAACTGAATACAAGCATTTTATAACAACCTTTTATGTAAAGGTGTCGTATATATCACATGTTAAAGTACTTTATTATGTTAGTTTTATATAAAAGCATATGGAAGTTATACAGTAAGTTAGTTATATTATAAGTTACATAAGTTTGATGCGAGGGTTGTTATGGAAATATAAATTACTTTGACTTTTATACGTGTTGACTAAAACAATGATTTGAATATAAATGATTAGCTAGCATGTGTTTAAATTATTTGTAAAATAAATATAATACTTGTATATTTAATATAAAATATGTTCGAATTTAGAATATCATTTATCTATATATAGTTGTAAATTAAGCTCATGCATCCTATTTATCTTCCTCGACCAATCCTAATTTGAATTCGTTTGTTCCTATTATTAGCTTTGACCGTCGATTCGTGCCCATCTTGCTTCGTTTCGGAAATTCGTGCTCGGATCCGTAGCTCATTTCGTTGTCAAATCTGTCTAGCCTCGGAAGGTGAGCACTCACTCACGATTAACGTTCTTTTATTTATTAGATTTGATTTCAATTGAAACGACAATTGAAATATGCTGCTGTTAGTTAATTACACTGTTATATATGCTATTACCTGTATCAGTTCACCTGTAACATCTGACACCATTATCTGTTAATTATTTATGCGATGATAATACAGTTTGGCTGATAAATTGATTGATTGTTGATGTGTATATTGGATGTTGAATTGTTAATGTTAAAATGATAAATAGTATGCAGATGAAATTGAAATAGGATAGTTAAATGTTAAATTTGATTAACTGACATTGTATAATATGACCCCTTTAACTGTTAAATTTATTGACACGTAGGATTTGTTTAATTACATTTTGAACCACTGAATGTATGTTGTAAAATTGATGATGTATGAAATTGTAATTGAATGACAAGTGAAAAACCGTAATGTAATAATCTTTAATCTACATGAAATGATAGTGTAGATTCTAGAAATAATTATATTAATTCGTACAAATAACAATGCGAATTAATAGATTATTTCGGGATTATTTGAATTAATTTTTGGATTGTTATTGTTTGTTGTTATTGCTTGTTTATTTACTTTGACACCATCCCTGTTATCACACTGCAAGTTCCCTTTACTATGCTTTGATTTTGGAATTGAATTGGAATCGGGTTGAAATGATAAATACCCAAAATTGAACTTTGACCTAGGAAAGAAAATTAAATAAAACCCGATTGGTCGATAATTTGATTTAAAAAAATAAAACGAAGATTTTATTTGAATAAATAATATGGTTTTGAAATGAAGTTGGAATTTGAATGTAACGAAAGGAAAATGTTAATATGTAAATATGAAATAAAATATTAACAATGCAATTGATGTAAGAATGTTGTTTAATTTGAGAAATGATTGAATTAAGTTTGAAATGATTTAATAATCAAGTTTGAAATTATAATTAAGTTGAAATTATTAAACTGTGAAATGATTTAATAATTAAGTTGAAATTATAATTAAGTTGGAATTTTAAAACTTTGAAATTATTTAATATTTAAGGTTTGAATTATTTAATAATTAAATAAGATTGAATTATTAAATGATTAAATTGAATTGAAATTCTTTAATAAGAAAAATTGAACTTTTGAATAAGTGAATTTTACTTCGTAAAAATTTGAAATTGAGTTTCTTTATCAATTAAGTTTTGGAAAAATTATTTAAGTAAGTAAATAAGTGAAATTGGATTTCTTTAACAAGAAATGAAATGTGATATTTTTGGAATTAATGTAAGACCTGAAATTTAAAGAATTCGATTTGATGAATTTAATTTAATTCAAAATTGTAAATTTTGATTTAATGAAGTTGAACTTAAGAATTGATTTAATGAATTGGAAATTTAATAGAAATTGTTTTGAATGATAAAGTAACTTAACGAATATTGAATGAAATCGATAAATGAATTTGGAATTGATTTGAATGTTAAATTAAATTAATTTAAATGATTTCGGAATGAAACTTATATACGAACTTGAATCAATATTTGAATTGTTTAAATAGAAATTGAAATTGAATTATAATATTTTGAAACGGGAAAATTGGAAGTTTTGAAACGTAAATATTGGAAATTGGTTTTGAAAGACAAATGAAATGTTGATTTACGAATTCTATTTGAAATTGAAATTGATTTGGTTTTTGAAATATATTAAACGACCAATCGGTGTAATAATTACGTAGTTATTAAAGAGACCGGGATCGGATATGGACATACTCTCTGTCGATACTGAAACCACTTTAATAACTAATATACGCGGAGTGTTGATCCAGAACGAAGTGGATGGTTTGGTGAACGCGTTGACTGAAGAAAGAGAACGATTTTGGACGACCCCTGACATGACTAAAACAGGAGCCGCGCCGGGCCATTGAGGATCGCCATCTCTAGCGGACACACTTCTTCGTTACCATATCTATTACTTTTGTGATTCGATTTGGGTGCACCCCTCGATTTGGGAGTGTTGTTCGCGGTGTTGGGGTAGTAGCTGCTATGCCCAACATCAGTCCGGATCAGGCAACTACTAGTATCCTAGTTGGTATCGCCTCATGTACCTTGTCATACTGATTATCCTATTCGCGACCACTACGATTTTGATTTGTACCTTTAGTATATGGATTGCCCTCTGGTGACTTC
Source organism: Allium fistulosum (assembly GCA_030737815.1). Classification (NCBI taxonomy): domain Eukaryota; kingdom Viridiplantae; phylum Streptophyta; class Magnoliopsida; order Asparagales; family Amaryllidaceae; genus Allium; species Allium fistulosum. The sequence goes on from CM060905.1 coordinate 97,687,327, forward strand.
CGGTTTTGGGGAAACTACGGTCTTGTATATGCTTTTGGGAATAAACAGGTTAAGAGGTGTATGGGCCCTGCTTAACCCTACTTTGATATCTTTATATTACTGATAGACATCATCTACTTAGCGTACATTACTACCTAGTAGATAGTTTAACGGATCCTTAAAGGATGGTTATTCCAAACATCCTTTGAGTTACTTGTATTTCAATTGCTATTCCACTTGAGTTGGATTTATTAATATAAGAATGTTAATCCTGACTCGAGTGTTTTGTCTTTTCCTTACGCTCGGGTCAGACTGAGTAGTTCAGCTTTCGAGACTCACCTTTGGAGTTGGAGCTTCGCTTGGAGATCCAGCTATCTATCCAGCTTTCAGATATTCGATGATTCCAGTGATGTATTCTGATTTGTATCTTTTACTCTTCCGTTGTATTCTGATTTGTATCTGATGTATCGTGTTACTCTTCTGTTGTAAACTCTGATGTATTTTTATATATCCATATAGTAGCTTCATGAACTACTATCTCTTTTATTTCCGCTGCATTTATTACTCTGTGTCTGTGATCTGTGATTATATCTATTTACTATATATGTTCAGTTTTGCCAAATTTAAATTAACAACGCGGTATTTTGAGCAATTCAACTCCGGCATGAGTGTCTACCTATACACTTATAATGGACGCGAATGGCCTAAAATTCCGGGTGGTTACAGTTGGTATCAGAGCTTTGGTAGCTCTTGGCAAAACTTAACATATAGGGTAAATGTATTTACAGAATCACTCTCATTCGAGTTTCAATCTCTTTCTTTGACTCAATTCCTTTGAATTTTGGAACGTTCCCCTCGGTTACGAAATTCATTCGTGTCCCTCACTATTCGTCTTCTTTCAATCATGGAGCACCCCATAACTCCATTCTGAATGTTATCTATAATAGATCGGCGGTCTCACCAATCTTCGAATAATTCGTAAAGGAGTAAACTCCTTTATAATAGGCATTGATTTACCGGAGATTTCTGTATCCTCGGTTTACGATGCTATCTATCTCCTGCTATATCTGAATTCTAATTCTTGAGATCGAATGTCGATTTACCTCGGAATTCAGCATCGATCTTATTCTTGAAGTCACGGTTGATCCGGTCAAGGTTGCCCGCGATTTATATAAACTCATCCATCTTCTTATTTGTTATTTAAATCATCTTATCTTCCGTTTCGGACTTATCTTCGAATCAAAAATTCTCTTTGATTTGATTTCTATCAAAATTGAATCCCTATCCTTATTTTGAAAATCTATTCTTGTATCGTCGAGTGAGGAATTGTATTTGTAAAATTATATTTAAAATGTTTTAAAATATATGGTGTTGTTTGAGTTGTTGATTTTGACTTGGGTTTCCGATCGATTCGTCTGATCAACGCTATCGATAGGATTTCCAAAACACTTGAACAGAGCAAACTGACACAATATTATTTTCAAATTTGGAAAATGAAATAAATTTGTTTTATTATATTGTGAAAATATAAGAAAAAAAAATTTCTGGAATTTAATAGGTAAATTAAATTGTTTGTTTGAAATGATAATATTTGATTATCATTTATTGTTCTAAATAAATTTATAAATACGGTTTATAAATTGATTTGGAATTCGAAATGAATTAATTCAGAAATTTGAGAATTTAGTTTCCGGTGATTTCAAACTTTGGTTTTAAAATTTTAAAGTATATATTATTGGAAGTATTTTCGAATAGAAATCGTTTCCAAAGAATTTTAAATGTTGAAATCAATGCTCTTCTCTTTGTCGCTGGAAAATAATTTCGGTGATGGCGGCCACATCATCGACGTTCATTTTCGAGTTTCGAAGTGGAGATACTATTCTGTAGTTTTGCTACGGTTTTGTTTTGAAAAATATTTTGATTTGAATTTCTTCAGTATAATTTGATTTTTATATATATAAGTATCTTATTTTAAAATTTAATTTGATTGATATAAATATATTATATAATTCTAAATTGTTTAAAGTTAATCGGAAACCTAATTCTTAAATTTTGTTAAAGGATGATTTTAATTATAAATAAAACCAAAATTTGGAATAAATATTTAAACTTGAATAATGGAATTGGGAAAATTTAATTTGTATATTGTTCAACCGCATTCTAATACAACTTACCTAAATCATTCAGAAGTTGAATATGTAATTGGATAATATATAAGATAAATTGAATTTATAAATAAAATTTGAGTGTTTATAATAAATTTCATACACTAAATTTTGATTATAAGATGTTAATAGAGTTAGATAGGATAATAAGTAAACTCAGTTAATAATGAAATAAAATTTGTTTTGGAAGGATTAATAATTTGTTTTGAAAAAAATTGTAATTTGATCAACATATGAAAATACCTCGAATTTAAAAGAAATTAATTTATATGGTTAAATATATGGGAGTAGATATAGTACGTAGAATAAATTTAACAATAATTTGTAATAAAGAAGAATTTAAAATTGTTGAAGAAAACATGATTATAATGAAGGACTATTCAAATTTATGGTTTTAGAAATTATAAATTGAAGAAATGGGATAATAGGATAATGAATTTAGAAATAGTTGAGATTGATTTTAGTGAAATCAAATGGATTAAATCAATTATTGAATATCGATTAATTTAAATTTGAATTTATATGGTTTAAATTAATTGTTATTTTGTATTTCAAAACCTGTTTTACTTACTGGTTGTTTCTATTCTCCTACCTCGTTCCTTTTCGGGGACGAAAAGTTTTGAGTGGGGGAGAATGTAACGACCCGTGAATTTCAACCGTTTTAATAACGTAATTAGTTGAAATTTTGTGAAATTTTAAACGATAAAATTTTGAAATAAAAATTTAATATTTGGGATACGTTTAGTTAAACATAGCAACTGGTAAATTTTCGTCCGAAAATATGAAAGTTTATTTCGCGCGTAAATTCACTTCAATTCAATCAGTTAAAAAGCAATGAAAATAAAATGTTTCCGAAACCTAAATATTTTTACATAGAAAAATTCTAAACCATCTTCTGAGCAAGTTATCAGTTTGTTGTTTTTCGAAATTTGGACATCTATTGCGCCGTCGTTCTTATTTTCTGCAAAATAGCAGTATTCTGGTACCGATATCGATTTTTATCGGATGATCGTACCACTGATTTCTATATACCGTTTTGATCGTCTCGTCGTGCCGATCTCTACGGTATATTCGATTGTCAAATTCGGAGTTCCGGTGTACGTTGCACTTTGCGTAACGCCTACCGTATCGGTAACCGTTTCATGCCTTTTGGCTTCCGTGTCCATTCAAATTTCCAACGGTTGAAAGCCAGTAGACAATTGCATTTATTTCTCCCTGAATTATCGTGCCTTGACTTCCACAATTCACCATATCTGTCCAATGGTCAGGTAATCAATATTATTCACTGTATTCAATGCAAACTTTCTATATTCTTTGAGTTTCAAAATATATTGTTTCATTTCCGTTCATTCCTATATTTTTGTTCGTGAGAAATAAAACAATTATGCCTGTAGCTTCACCGTTCCTTTCATATCTTCCTTCTACCTACTGTTTTCATACGCAATAGCCACTTTCCCACCGCCTTTGCCTGTGCTCCACCTTCCCTACACCATGCCATCGCTTTTCACCGCCCAGCCCACTCGAGCCAACGTCGCCTTCCACCGCCCTCCTTTCATCCACGTTCACTGACGCTCCTCGAAACCCCACCATTCTGACAGCCCACACCACGCTAGCCTTCCCTCACTTCCCTGGCCATCCTCCGGCCGTACCCCCATCAATGCTCAACCCATCCGCGTGAGCCACCGCAAACACTGGACCCAACATTTCGTCAACACCACCAACCGCCTTCCGCATGAACACGAACCACCAGACAGCCTGCCGCACCCATGCCTGACACGTCAGACCCCCTGCCGCTCGCCTTTTCCCTTGACCCATGTGCCGACCAACCCTCCTTGCCGTTCGCCACCACCTTCCTCTAGCGGCCGAGCGCGTGGCTTCCTTTCTTCCTACCAACTCGAGTTCTTGTATGTTTTGATAATATCTATATTTAATGTATATGTGCAGTATTAGTTCTATATAGTGTAAGTTGGTTATGTTAGCTTATATAAAGTTATATATGAGGTTGAAGAAAACTATGCATATAAGATTTGAAAGGATATATATACTATATATATGTAAATTTATACATCAGTACATATATTTTTATATGCAAGTTTGTATATGACTTGTCTAATATATGTCAGTTCATATGAGTTACAGAATAGGCTAGTTATATGTCAGTTTGTGAAGGCTATAGAACATACTAGTTTTATATAGGTAATGTATGTATATTTTGAGAAAAACGTGAGAAGTGGAAATCATATGTAGTCAAATCCTATAAAGCTTGCTCTTTCTAGACTCCCACTTTCATATGAGCAGCAATTTGGTGTTGTTTGGTAGTTAGTAAGTGAGTTTTAAGTATCTTACCTGTAGAGTTTATAAATTTCATAATTTAAAACTTTTTTTTTAATTTGCATGCGAACTGTTTTCCATTCTACTTGTCTCTCAACTATTGAAATTATGAAGGCTGTTAAATGTTTACTAATTGTTATCTCTACACTTTATAACTGAATACAAGCATTTTATAACAACCTTTTATGTAAAGATGTCGTATATATCACATGTTAAAGTACTTTATTATGTTAGTTTTATATAAAAGCATATGGAAGTTATACAGTAAGTTAGTTATATTATAAGTTACATAAGTTTGATGCGAGGGTTGTTATGGAAATATAAATTACTTTGACTTTTATACGTGTTGACTAAAACAATGATTTGAATATAAATGATTAGCTAGCATGTGTTTAAATTATTTGTAAAATAAATATAATACTTGTATATTTAATATAAAATATGTTCGAATTTAGAATATCATTTATCTATATATAGTTGTAAATTAAGCTCATGCATCCTATTTATCTTCCTCGACCAATCCTAATTTGAATTCGTTTATTCCTATTATTAGCTTTGACCGTCGATTCGTGCCCATCTTGCTTCGTTTCGGAAATTCGTGCTCGGATCCGTAGCTCATTTCGTTGTCAAATCTGTCTAGCCTCGGAAGGTGAGCACTCACTCACGATTAACGTTCTTTTATTTATTAGATTTGATTTCAATTGAAACGACAATTGAAATATGTAACGACCCAGTATTTTGGACCATTCAAATCGACAATAATCCACACATGTCTGGCTTGAATAATTCAAAATAACAGATTGTAAATAAATTTGGAGCAAATGAAATCAAATACACAGAATCACAGACACAGAACATATCAGAATAACTCGGAGCGGAATATAAAAAACCATAGTAGTTCATGAAGCTACTATAACAAACTCTCAAAACATAATACATAATATCTGCTTGAAAACATATACAATAGACATCTCAAATAAATAGAAGTTTATGAATACCAGAACTGAAATAGAACAACTGAACTGAAAGGAACAGATAACTAGACAAGTAGAATCTCCAACGATTCCTAGCTCCAGAAAGAAATCCAAAGCTAAGCTGTAAATACTCAGGCTGACCCGAGCGTAAAGTAAAACACAAAACCCTCGAGTCAGGACAATATATACTTATATAATGTAAACCAACTCAAGTGAACTGTAGTAGAAATGCACAATAACTCAAAGGATGCTTGGGATCGCCCATCCTTTAAGGATCAGTTAAACTATAAATTAAATACATCCCGTGGTTAAAATTTCAAAATGGTATTTTATACTTCGAAATCAAATATCATTTCAAAATTCAATATCCTTATAAAATCCATTTCAAAATATCAAAATATCATATTTCAAAATAATTTATATTTCGAAACAAATTACTTCATTTTAAATCATAAAAATGAAGTTAGTATATTTAATAATTAAAATTTTAAATTTCCAAAATTTAACTTTTCAAAGTTCATTCGTTCACTTAAATTAATTAAAACAATGAAATTTCAACTTTCGCAGCATTTAGAAAATGCTACGGAAAGTCACATTTAAAATAGTTCAATTTAACAAAAGACAGCATTTAAAATTCTGTAATATGGTTACATTAGTTTCAAATAAACTTAGTTAAATTCAACCATTATAATATTTACAAAAATGCTATAATAGCCTTTAATTAAATTTAGCCATTTGGTTCATTATTATCAACTACAGCATTTACAAATGTTGTATTATCATTTACATTAGAATTTATAGCGTTTCAGAAATGCAGTTAACTAACTTCAAATATTCAGTATAATTTCACAAACAATTATATTTTTATATAAATCATTTTTTTACTTATAAAATCATATAATTTCACTTTTAAAACAATTATTCAAATACCCTTATATTCATGATTTTATAAAGTTAAAACTCCATTCAAAAATCAAAATTTAATAATAATTCACTTATTAAATTCCAATTTTAAATTATAAATTCATTAAATTAAATTAACTTAACACTTAATTTTAAATTTTCAAAATAACTTAATTCCATTTTTATTTACTTAACTTAAAGTTCACTCTTAAGCCAAATTCACAAATTTCCAATTTTAGTTATATTTCAAAATTTCAACTTAAATATTCATTCATTTCACATTTTAACTTTATTCAAAATCATTAATATAATATAAAAATCATTTAAATTCACTTTAATCCAAATTATCATGAAGTTATCACATTTCATATTTAATTTAAATTCCAATTATCACCCAATTAAAATTTCCCAAAATAACTTACATTTCAAATTTTCTAGTTTTACCAATAATTTATTTCACTTATAAATTTTCAAAAAAATCAATAATGCTTACATAAATCATTTTTTTATTTAGTTTAAATCAAATATTATAATATTTACATTTCAAAAATATTTTTAAGATTTTTATAAAAACATATTTTAACAACGGGTCTGTATTTCATTTCTAGTCTAAGTAAAGTGATACGGGTAATATATCATTTCAACCCGTAATTTACAAAGAAAACCCGGGTTTGATCATTTCAAACCCGCAATCCCAAGGAAATGAAAAATAATTGAAAATCATTCAGGCCTATCATTTCAGCCCATAATGATTTTCTCCTATTCTAAAGTCCGTTCGGGTATGTATCATTTCAACCCATAGTGATTCTAATCTAAAGGGAACTTGCATTGTGATAAACTGATAAAAATAATAGAACAGCATAATATAACAGTAACATATAATATAATAGGTGTTTAAGCATTGGTGAACATCATAAATCATAACATAGAAAGTGTAACATGATAATGCATTTTACAGATTCAAAAGGGGTCAATTCACTAGTTATATTTGTACATATTGTTTGGTGAGAATAACTCACCTGTTAAGCTGGAGATTTGCCAACAAAGCTCACAACACAAAGATTATGAAGGCACGACAACTCTAATACAATTTGAGTGTGGAGAGCAAATCCAATGATATAGATCTTGTGTTACAACCCAAACAAAAATCAAAGCAAACCATAAATTTCAATACACTAGAAATGACATAACTTTTAAATAAAAAGAGATACGAATGCCAAATCTTTTGCCTTGCTTTCTCTATTCTTTTGTCATGGCCTAGGGATGTTTTTGGCTCTGGTTTGAACAAGTTTGGCTCAGGTTTGGTCATGTGTATGCATGGCCTAGGTAGTAGAATATGAGGAGAAAGTTTATACAAAGGAATATGAAGAGTTTAAGGCAAAATTGGTGGGTTTTGTTCACAAAAATGGCTTAGCCATGGGCTTGTGTGGTCAGGTCAGAGAGGTATGGATCAGGTCAGTGGAAGGAAAGGTGTGTGGTGGTCTGGCCAGAGGTGGTGGAGGCGGCCTAAGGTGGTGGAAAATGAAGTGGTGAACAAATAGTGGTCAAACAACATGTTTTTATGGCTTGTGTTGCAATTTTTGTGGAGTTTTGGCATCATGGTGGCTCGGTCTTGGTCAAGACTAGAGGAGTAGCTGGTGGTGATGGCAGGGAAGAGATGTAGGGGGTGGTGGCCGTGGATATGGAGTGGAGGCCATTCAAAGAAGCAAAGAAAACAAGGCAAAATACATGAAAAATGAGAAGAAAAGTGTAAAAAAGTAGCCATTACCCATAGATTTTCTTGAAGCCATGAATGAATTAGAAGGTAAAATGTTTTTGGGTGAATGGAGGCTGAAAAATCATGGCTACAAACCAAAAATGCACAGCCAAGATAGTAATTGAGGAGTTATGGCAAATGAAAGGACAAAGGAGATGAAAGGACTTAAGGTAAATAAGCTTTTAAAACTCTTCATATTTCTTTTTCTTTAAATTCAAATAAAACAAAAATAAAATCAGTAAATTGACTTTAAAACCGAAACAAAGTAATATAAAATAAAAATAATTAATTAATTTTAAAGCAAATGGAAAAAGAATATAAGAAATTGCTTAAAAATTGAAAACAGGGTCCAGAAATTACAAATAAATCACGATTTTCTTTGGAAAATTATCTACTTCATTTTAAAAATATTCTAAAGAAAAATTTTGAAATAAAATAATTTCTAAAGTATTTTCAAAGTGAAATAAATAATTTAATTTAGAAAAAATAGAAAAAAACTAAAGAAAAATGTTTAAAAATTGGAAATAAGACATGAAAATTACAAATAAATATCACTAGCCTTATAAAATTTCTATTTCACTTTAAACAAATAAATAAAATAAATGAGGAACAAAATAAAGTGGGAATGAGAATAAAATAAGATTTTAAGAAAAAAATAGAAAAACAAATAAAGAATTACTTTAATTAATTGAAACTGGAAATTAGAATTTTAAACAAAATACAGCTAACATTGGAAAATGCCAATTATATCTTTAAAATGTTTTAAAACCAAAGTATATACATAACATGTTATTTTACACATATAAATATAAATTATAATATTACATGACCAAATAAAATATTATTTTTTTATAATTTAAAATAAATAATTTTGTTAAATACAACAAATTACACACAATATTTAAAAGGGTATAACTTTCACATTATAAATCAAATTTTAACGAAACGAAAAGCATTATTCTTAAAATTTTATTTACTTTCATAATAAAAGATAAAATTCAAATTTTCAAACTTTAAAATTTCTAAATTAAAAGTCAAAGTTTGACCATATTGACCAAAATTCACTTTTTTGGAAAATATCCTTTTTAGTCATGTTTGGATTCTAATTCACATCAAAATCAAAATTTATATTTAAAATAACAAAATCTATTCATTTTAATAAATAAAATAAAGTTTTTAAATCAGGAAATCAATTAAAATAACCAAAATAAATAATTAAAATAATCACAAAATACAAGGTTGTTACACTCTCCCCCACTCAAATCTTTTTGTCCTCGAAAAGGAATGAGGTACGGAAAACACAGAAAAGATAAAATGGAATAGGATTAAGACAAGATGACAAGAAGATTAAAATTATACCTGATAACTATTGTTATGGGTAAGTTTAATAAGGTGGAGAATAGGAATAGCTAGAAGGGAAAATAGGATGAAAGACAAGGATGAGCCATTAATTTAAAATTGTTGGTTGAAGAGGTAAAATATTTAAAACACTTTAAAATCGTTTAAAAAGGAAATAACTAATCAAAGTATCATTTATATAATATTTTATCAAAATACTTTTATAACTCGATGTCTTAACAAGTTTATCCTTGTTCCTGTAGACTCTGGTAGTGCGTTGATCAGGCGCAAAACTAGAATTCTCCAGGTACTTAGTAGACTTATTTCAACACCCAGTGAAAATACTAGAAAAACTTTTAAAAACAGATATGGAAAGTACAATCCAAACAAAAACAAACAAAACCTTTGTCTAACCATGGTTCGCAGATACACAATGGTTACGCCTGGATCCCCCAGGAAACAATCCATATCCATAAGCTTTCTCAGCCCTGCGAGTTACGCCATGATGACTAGTAGAATGCAGGATACACAATGGTTACGCCTGGATCCCCCAGGAAACAATCCGTACCCCCAGGCAAGACTCAGCCAAGCATTTGCGCTACTATTCGCGACCTACACAGATTGCAGGATACACAATGGTTACGCCTGGATCCCCCAGGAAACAATCCGTACCCCTAGGCAAGACTCAGCCAGGCAGTTGCGCTATGCAGTCACGAGAGAACAATAAGACCATGGGTAACGCCATGGAATTCGAAGGACACTCGAGTATCATTGTCACGACCCCGAAATTTAAATTTATTTAAATTTATAATTAAATGGATTCTTGAGTTAAATTTATGATTAAATAAATTTTAGATAAAAATTTGTAAATTTAATTGATTAAATGGAGCGAGTTTCCCCGATATCCAAGTATATTCTGTATAAACCATTTGAGATTAAAATATTGTAAATAGTGTATATGTGAGTATATGTGTATATATTTAGGTATATACGAGCAAATTTAATATATATATATATATGTAGATATATATATTTATATTTGAATTTAAAACTTAAATAAATGGTTTAGAGATAAACGATAAATATATATATATATATATTTGAATTGATGGTTAAAGATGGTTTGAGTTTATAAAATAAATATAAGACAATAAATATTAAGTAAATAATGATAATTAATATTTGAACTAGAAATTGTCATTTTTAATTCTTGACAGATATATATATATATATATATATATATATGTGTGTAAACAAAAGATAAAACAAAATATAAATACGAAGCAAAAAATATAAACATCTTTCATTCGAATGTAATATGTAAATCAACATTTAAAATAGGAACTTATTTACATTAATAAGTAACAAAACAAATACAAATAAACAAAGTATAAACAAATGAAAAAAAATAATATAGAAATCACCTCAGCCTATAAAACAAGACAGCAAATACCTTTAGTATACTCCCTTATACCTATCAGCCTCCACAAACTCAAAGACCTGCATAATGAAATAAACAAAATGAAGGAGATATCTATTGAAAAAGTAAAGTAAAACATATAGTACTAGGCAAATAAATGCAGCCACCATAACATGGCATATCAGCCGAAACAAAGTACAAACAATATAATACATCTCAGCCATACCCAATAGTATATAAAAACATAAATATAATATTACCTGTACAATTTTGTATACCTTGCCAACTTCTTGTTTGTATATCCATCCCCATCAGTTCGACCATTCCAAGCTGAGAAGAAGAAAAAAAATGAAATAAAAACATCATCTTAAAACTTAAAACAAGTTTCAACTTGAATAACAACTCAACTTAAATCAGAAGATCAAAAGAAGGCAAGATATTAAAACCAGATTTATCAAAGAAGCTCTGTTTTCTTCTCCTGGAAAAACTGTGAGCAACTCCTATTTTATTAGAGCTTAATTTGTTTTGATTTCTTATTGATGCTGTGAGTAAACATAATTTTAAAAGTTTTAAGTTTATTAAAAACAGTTCAAACTTCATTTATATTATGCTCCAGTTTGCATATGATTTGTGATACTCTGTGCTTCCCTGTAATTGATGTATAGTACATGTTTGTATTCAAAACTCAAATTTTCCTCATCAGATCATTGTAAAACTTCCAATTTCGATCAAACAAGGAGTTTGAACCTTAAGTCCAAATTTTTCAAAACTGATTAAACCCGTTAGTGAAATATTTCTACAGGAAATATTGGTTTGCAGGCAATCAAAGGGTACTTTGATAAACTCGATTGTTGCAGGAAGTTAAATCGAATTTATATATTGAATCTTTACTGGATTTTATGATTTTTAAAACAAAGATGAAGATTTTTAGCTCAGTATTACAAGAGCAGTTCAATCTTGAATAAAAATTGAATTTTTATCAAATTCTCGAAATTGAATCAATAACAAATGTTGAAACTCGAATTGAAGCAAGTATAAACATCAGGGATTTTGTAAAAAATTAACAGAAGATTTTTCTATTGCATGAGTTTTGGATTCGAGATCATTGTAGGGTTTTATTTCAAGATTTCGAGCATGACAGTAACGAGCCGAGTTCGTTGCCTACGCGCGATCGAGTGTTGTCGCACCGAGGGGAATCGAAGCGTTGGTGAACGAAGCTTCTCCGGTCAAGGTAGTGGGGTTGCAGGTGGTTGCGATCGGCGGCGTGGGGAGTTTTGTTGATACAGTTTGGGTTCACAGGGTTTTGAGGTGATCAAATTTTGAATTCCAGCGAGTTGAAGCAATCTGGGTGGTGGTTTAGGTCGAGAGGGTCAGTGGTGACTCGTGGGAGGTCGAGGCGATGATCGAAGGAGCTCCGGTCCTCTGTGCACGTATACGTGCATTCGCGTGCACGGTTGTTGCCTGGAAATGATGAGGGAGTAATGTGAAAAGGGGGAGGAAGAGAGGGAAGAAGCAAGGTGAACTCGCGTTTGTTGACTCGAAGCATCACTCGAGATTTTGAGGGGTAGGGCTCGAAGCTGGAAGCGTTGTAGCTCGGGGGATAGTTTTGTTCCAGGTTTCTCTAACCTGTTCTGTTTTCCTGGGTTTCAAATTTGAATTCGAATTTATAAATCAAGGGTTAAAATGATTTTTGAAGTCAAAGTATAAACCTAAATTCAAGTTCAGATTTGAAAAAAATAAAAATAAATAAATAAATTCTTAATTTGTTTAAACCTTTAAAGTATTTTAAAGGTTAAAAAGAAATTTGAACTTAAATGGGATTATGACTTGTAAAGAAAGAACTTAGAAAAGTTGAATCAAGTTTTGAAATCTGGAATTTAAATCTAAACTTGAATCTTAGTTTCGGAATAAAAGGAGTTTTTGAATTTAAATTATTCTAAATAATTTGAATGATTAAGTGTATTTTTTTTTAATTTATTTGAATTTAAAATTTAAAAGTGTAATGTTTTAAATATACACTTAAAGGTAAATTAAATCATAAGTTAAGGAAATGTTAGTAGTTGATGAAGATAATCAACTAGAGATTATTAAGTAAATTAAGTTAATTAACATGGATAATTTATTTAGTTAATAAATTAATGATTGAGACTCATTAAATTTATTAAGTTAATTAAAATGGATTTATAAATCTAATTAATAACTGGATTTATTAAGTAATTATGAGTTTTAAACTCATTAATTAAGTTTTAAGGAATTTATTTGGGATAATTAATTTGGAGTTAAGAATCATTAATTTGATAAGGTTAGGCTTTAAATTAATGGTTAAATGTTAATTAATCAAGTAATTAAAGGTTAATTAAGTTACAGTTAATTAATCAAGTAATTTCGAGTAATTTTTGGAATTTTATTAATTAAGTGGTAATTAATAAAGGGTTAATCAAATAAATAAATTAAAAGATAATTAAATAACTAAAGGATAATTATTTAATGATTAAAAGATTTATTGATTAATTAAGATTGATTTATTAATGATTAAAGGTTAATTAATAGATGATAAAGGATAATTAATTAAAATGGGTTGTAATTAATTAACCAAGATTAGAAATTCATATGAAATTTATCTGATTTGAATAAATCAGATAATTAACCAACCTTACCTATGAATGTTTGGATTCTGTTGAATGATATGAATTGTTTGATATCCCTGATATATGATGCTTTGTGATACGTCCTGATTTATATCGTGATCTGTGATTTCTATATCTGTGATGTATCTATTGTTATATGAATATGAAACCCTTGACCCATAGAATGACATTTGAATTTCGATGCGACAGGGAGTCGGATTCCAGTTGGTTATCCGAAACCCACATCGAATTATAATTGTGAATCTTTGTGACCGATAAAATTTATTTTATCTATGAATCTGTGAATTTAGATAAGCGTTATCGATTATACCGCTTATCGATATATCTGTGATGATTGATGTTGCACTATTGTGTGTAAAACCCCTAGACCACACTGTTACACACACAAATATGGATTTCACGTGGAAATCGGTTAAGTCACAGATAATTTAAATTTGATGTTTTTGAAATTGAAATTTTAATTTCAATTGATTTTGAAATTAGAAATTTGGGTTTAAAGTGAAAAGCTTTTGAAATGGAATTTCAAAGATAAAAGTTATTTTAAATAACTTAATCGAGTTTTGAAAATTTAAATAATTTGATTTAAATTTGAATCCAATATTTGAAATTAAATCTATGATTTGGAAACTAGGGATAAAAGATGATATAAATGTGTTTGTATCATTTAAACCATTTTAAAAGTATAATTTTGGGAATTTGAATTTAAACCAAGGATTTCAACTCGTATGAATGAATCAAATTTCCAAATAAAAACTGTTTGTTTTAAAGGAATAAAAGCTTTCAAATAAGAAGTGAAATTCCAATTTAGGTAAAGGAATTTCAAGATTTAATTGAAAAATTGTTTTCCAAGTTATAAATGAATTCTTTTCGAAAGCTATGAATTAAATCTGTTTATTTTTAACAGATTTAAATTGATGTTTTGTTTAACCCATTCGAAATGAAATTGTTTTGAAAGCTATTTGTTAAATCTTTGATTTAAAGATTCAACGAATTAATTAAACTGAAATGGAAATCGATTTGGAAAATCTGTGAATGAATCTTTGTGAAAACTGAGTGAACTTGGTGAATTGAATCTTTTTATTTAAAAAGATTAAAATGGTAATTTGTTAAACCATTTGAAAAGAAAGTTTGGGTTTAAATTGTGACTTAATTGAATTCTCAATATCCATATATTTTTGAATATTGCGCTCACTATTCGGGTTAGCCGGGAAAAGACAATTGTGTCATATAACCCATTCCGAATAGTGATACGTCGTATATGGATCGCATTTGAAGACCGGTGTTGAAGACCGGATATTTTCGAAAATGAAAGGACAACCTGTCGAATGTCTCTGCACTGGGTAGCTCCCGGTATAGAGATTTATATCACTCTTTTGTGATGGGAAGTCTGGACGTGATTTGAAAATTATCCGGATTTGCAAGGGCTTCGTGAGAAGTGCCTTCGGTTCTGTTCGATCCCGGAACAGACTTGTATGGATACATGTCTGACATTACACTTTGAGATACAAAGCCGATTTCTTTCAAATACATTTCTGTTGGTGGCGGAGAATTTATTCTCTTAGCTTAACACCCTTCTCTGAGACGTACGAGCTCAGAGGTTATGTAGTTGAAATTTATCAGCGATATATCCCAATTTGGTAATGTGGCATGCTGAGTGTTGCTGTGTGATGATCAGTGTTTGATCATTTGTGATATGATCATTTGTTTGATCTTATATCTTTGTGATCATAGGTTGATCATTTGTTTGACCCGAAGCATGGCTTTGTAGAAAGCGTAGCTTTGTGGACGAGACTTCGTCGAGCCTCACACCCCGGAAATGGTCAAAACAGGAAGGATGCGGCAAGGTTCTAGGGAGTAGCGCCCCTTAGTGTATGTCATTCCTTCTGGATAAAGGTGGTATCATGGTATGGAGCCCAGATACTTAACCTCTGTGGTTACTGCATTATTATTACTATGTGGTTTGTTGCGAATCGGGGATCCTCGGGAAGATCGGTGACGATCGGGGGATGGCATACGCGTGTCAGTAGTTACCTATTTTTGCAGAGGTAACCCGGCCTTGTGTTGGCAGAGATCCGGTTAGGTTCTCGGGTCGTCTATTCCAGGGACGTACCCATCGTGGATAGGAAGTTCCTTGGCCTGACCATTTGTTGGAAATCCAAAGAAACAATACTTGACGTGTACGGTTTTAGTTGTATTACCTGCTATGGAATGTGGCGGTAACCTGCTATTGAACATAGTAGCTATAGTAGGCATACGATACTGGTCGTATGTTGGCTAAGATTAATATTATACTTTCGAAATGTTTTCTACACTATGCACTAATAATAATATCAAAAAATGATTTGATTTGCGTAGTAAGCATCTTTGGCTATCATAAGAAGAAATCTCCTCCAATTCTGCGTTTGCATTGTGTGTGTGGTGGGAGGTCTTATGGTAGTTTCATTTTTCAAAAAGCATTGCGAATTGACTTTAAAATTCTCTGCTATTTGTTTTTAAAGATAAACTGTTTTTGTTGCTCACACCAGTCCCATGACTGATCCGGAGTTTATTGTTCCTTTCCTAAACTCTGGGTGCTCATAATTTCCTACACGAGCAGTCTAGAGTTGGGGTTTTCAGATATTCAGGTTTAGTAGATTTTCTGGAGTTGGTTCAGTCTTTGGATCAGACTGCACTTGCTTATCTTTGTGCATCGTTATTGGGAGTTCAAGCTATTTCTGGATTAGTGCTTTGAAGATGGAGATTATCCGCTACTGATGTTATCGTTTTCTTTTCCGCTGCTATTTGTTGTATCATATCTCTGATGTATATTGATATTCATTGTATCATTCTGTTGTATCAGATATTGTATATCAATGTATTATTCATTTCTTCCGCTGTGTTATTTACTTAACTGTGTTATAAGCTCCGGCGACTCGGATTTGAACGCTCGAATCTACGACATTCGAGTACGATGTAAAGTATGGATGTCGATTTTCGAACGCGAAAATCTGGGACGTTACATTTGGTATCAGAGCTAAGGTTGAACTTTAGCTCAGGAGTGTAACACGTTAAGTAGCTCATTAGAGATAGAGTGAAGTAAACTCTAGAATGAGTATATTCTCAGATATCCGTCTGAACGTCTCAGTAAATTCTCTTGCTATCCACTGATAGTGAGTATGAGTGCAAGAAGAAGACGAGACAGGGGACAAGGGAATACGACTATAAATGGTCAATACCCTGCAACAGTGGAAACAACTTTCTCTATCAATTTTCTTTGATTCGTTTCCAAAATTCTTTTCATTGCTTCGTACCAGCTACAAGTAGAAGTTTTGGTGCGGTGATGGCCC
This sequence comes from Allium fistulosum, assembly GCA_030737815.1. Taxonomy (NCBI): domain Eukaryota; kingdom Viridiplantae; phylum Streptophyta; class Magnoliopsida; order Asparagales; family Amaryllidaceae; genus Allium; species Allium fistulosum. The sequence continues at coordinate 97,704,167 of CM060905.1, forward strand.
TACGAACCGTTGTAGAAAATCCTTACTTCGAATTCCATCGATTTCTTATCAGTTTTTTTGGATTTAAACCTTAATGAATTTGAAATTGGAAATTTTAAATTGAATTAAATCGATAAAATGATTTCGTTTAAAACCAAATTTCAAATTTTATTAAAATTTCTTTTAAATACCAAAGTCCGAAGAGGGACAAATTGGTATGTATTCTGAGATATTCCGACTTGAATTTGGAATCCGTATCTTGTGTTCAAGTAATTATAGGAGATCGCATCTGTCTATCTCTGTCTTTGTTTTCTTGCCTGCGAATTTCGAGGACGAAATTCTTTTAAGGGGGGAAATTTGTCACGACCCCGAAATTTAAATTTATTTAAATTTATAATTAAATGGATTCTTGAGTTAAATTTATGATTAAATAAATTTTAGATAAAAATTTGTAAATTTAATTGATTAAATGGAGCGAGTTTCCCCGATATCCAAGTATATTCTGTATAAACCATTTGAGATTAAAATATTGTAAATAGTGTATATGTGAGTATATGTGTATATATTTAGGTATATACGAGCAAATTTAATATATATATATATATGTAGATATATATATTTATATTTGAATTTAAAACTTAAATAAATGGTTTAGAGATAAACGATAAATATATATATATATATTTGAATTGATGGTTAAAGATGGTTTGAGTTTATAAAATAAATATAAGACAATAAATATTAAGTAAATAATGATAATTAATATTTGAACTAGAAATTGTCATTTTTAATTCTTGACAGATATATATATATATATATATATATGTGTAAACAAAAGATAAAACAAAATATAAATACGAAGCAAAAAATATAAACATCTTTCATTCGAATGTAATATGTAAATCAACATTTAAAATAGGAACTTATTTACATTAATAAGTAACAAAACAAATACAAATAAACAAAGTATAAACAAATGAAAAAAAATAATATAGAAATCACCTCAGCCTATAAAACAAGACAGCAAATACCTTTAGTATACTCCCTTATACCTATCAGCCTCCACAAACTCAAAGACCTGCATAATGAAATAAACAAAATGAAGGAGATATCTATTGAAAAAGTAAAGTAAAACATATAGTACTAGGCAAATAAATGCAGCCACCATAACATGGCATATCAGCCGAAACAAAGTACAAACAATATAATACATCTCAGCCATACCCAATAGTATATACAAACATAAATATAATATTACCTGTACAATTTTGTATACCTTGCCAACTTCTTGTTTGTATATCCATCCCCATCAGTTCGACCATTCCAAGCTGAGAAGAAGAAAAAAAATGAAATAAAAACATCATCTTAAAACTTAAAACAAGTTTCAACTTGAATAACAACTCAACTTAAATCAGAAGATCAAAAGAAGGCAAGATATTAAAACCAGATTTATCAAAGAAGCTCTGTTTTCTTCTCCTGGAAAAACTGTGAGCAACTCCTATTTTATTAGAGCTTAATTTGTTTTGATTTCTTATTGATGCTGTGAGTAAACATAATTTTAAAAGTTTTAAGTTTATTAAAAACAGTTCAAACTTCATTTATATTATGCTCCAGTTTGCATATGATTTGTGATACTCTGTGCTTCCCTGTAATTGATGTATAGTACATGTTTGTATTCAAAACTCAAATTTTCCTCATCAGATCATTGTAAAACTTCCAATTTCGATCAAACAAGGAGTTTGAACCTTAAGTCCAAATTTTTCAAAACTGATTAAACCCGTTAGTGAAATATTTCTACAGGAAATATTGGTTTGCAGGCAATCAAAGGGTACTTTGATAAACTCGATTGTTGCAGGAAGTTAAATCGAATTTATATATTGAATCTTTACTGGATTTTATGATTTTTAAAACAAAGATGAAGATTTTTAGCTCAGTATTACAAGAGCAGTTCAATCTTGAATAAAAATTGAATTTTTATCAAATTCTCGAAATTGAATCAATAACAAATGTTGAAACTCGAATTGAAGCAAGTATAAACATCAGGGATTTTGTAAAAAATTAACAGAAGATTTTTCTATTGCATGAGTTTTGGATTCGAGATCATTGTAGGGTTTTATTTCAAGATTTCGAGCATGACAGTAACGAGCCGAGTTCGTTGCCTACGCGCGATCGAGTGTTGTCGCACCGAGGGGAATCGAAGCGTTGGTGAACGAAGCTTCTCCGGTCAAGGTAGTGGGGTTGCAGGTGGTTGCGATCGGCGGCGTGGGGAGTTTTGTTGATACAGTTTGGGTTCACAGGGTTTTGAGGTGATCAAATTTTGAATTCCAGCGAGTTGAAGCAATCTGGGTGGTGGTTTAGGTCGAGAGGGTCAGTGGTGACTCGTGGGAGGTCGAGGCGATGATCGAAGGAGCTCCGGTCCTCTGTGCACGTATACGTGCATTCGCGTGCACGGTTGTTGCCTGGAAATGATGAGGGAGTAATGTGAAAAGGGGGAGGAAGAGAGGGAAGAAGCAAGGTGAACTCGCGTTTGTTGACTCGAAGCATCACTCGAGATTTTGAGGGGTAGGGCTCGAAGCTGGAAGCGTTGTAGCTCGGGGGATAGTTTTGTTCCAGGTTTCTCTAACCTGTTCTGTTTTCCTGGGTTTCAAATTTGAATTCGAATTTATAAATCAAGGGTTAAAATGATTTTTGAAGTCAAAGTATAAACCTAAATTCAAGTTCAGATTTGAAAAAAATAAAAATAAATAAATAAATTCTTAATTTGTTTAAACCTTTAAAGTATTTTAAAGGTTAAAAAGAAATTTGAACTTAAATGGGATTATGACTTGTAAAGAAAGAACTTAGAAAAGTTGAATCAAGTTTTGAAATCTGGAATTTAAATCTAAACTTGAATCTTAGTTTCGGAATAAAAGGAGTTTTTGAATTTAAATTATTCTAAATAATTTGAATGATTAAGTGTATTTTTTTTTAATTTATTTGAATTTAAAATTTAAAAGTGTAATGTTTTAAATATACACTTAAAGGTAAATTAAATCATAAGTTAAGGAAATGTTAGTAGTTGATGAAGATAATCAACTAGAGATTATTAAGTAAATTAAGTTAATTAACATGGATAATTTATTTAGTTAATAAATTAATGATTGAGACTCATTAAATTTATTAAGTTAATTAAAATGGATTTATAAATCTAATTAATAACTGGATTTATTAAGTAATTATGAGTTTTAAACTCATTAATTAAGTTTTAAGGAATTTATTTGGGATAATTAATTTGGAGTTAAGAATCATTAATTTGATAAGGTTAGGCTTTAAATTAATGGTTAAATGTTAATTAATCAAGTAATTAAAGGTTAATTAAGTTACAGTTAATTAATCAAGTAATTTCGAGTAATTTTTGGAATTTTATTAATTAAGTGGTAATTAATAAAGGGTTAATCAAATAAATAAATTAAAAGATAATTAAATAACTAAAGGATAATTATTTAATGATTAAAAGATTTATTGATTAATTAAGATTGATTTATTAATGATTAAAGGTTAATTAATAGATGATAAAGGATAATTAATTAAAATGGGTTGTAATTAATTAACCAAGATTAGAAATTCATATGAAATTTATCTGATTTGAATAAATCAGATAATTAACCAACCTTACCTATGAATGTTTGGATTCTGTTGAATGATATGAATTGTTTGATATCCCTGATATATGATGCTTTGTGATACGTCCTGATTTATATCGTGATCTGTGATTTCTATATCTGTGATGTATCTATTGTTATATGAATATGAAACCCTTGACCCATAGAATGACATTTGAATTTCGATGCGACAGGGAGTCGGATTCCAGTTGGTTATCCGAAACCCACATCGAATTATAATTGTGAATCTTTGTGACCGATAAAATTTATTTTATCTATGAATCTGTGAATTTAGATAAGCGTTATCGATTATACCGCTTATCGATATATCTGTGATGATTGATGTTGCACTATTGTGTGTAAAACCCCTAGACCACACTGTTACACACACAAATATGGATTTCACGTGGAAATCGGTTAAGTCACAGATAATTTAAATTTGATGTTTTTGAAATTGAAATTTTAATTTCAATTGATTTTGAAATTAGAAATTTGGGTTTAAAGTGAAAAGCTTTTGAAATGGAATTTCAAAGATAAAAGTTATTTTAAATAACTTAATCGAGTTTTGAAAATTTAAATAATTTGATTTAAATTTGAATCCAATATTTGAAATTAAATCTATGATTTGGAAACTAGGGATAAAAGATGATATAAATGTGTTTGTATCATTTAAACCATTTTAAAAGTATAATTTTGGGAATTTGAATTTAAACCAAGGATTTCAACTCGTATGAATGAATCAAATTTCCAAATAAAAACTGTTTGTTTTAAAGGAATAAAAGCTTTCAAATAAGAAGTGAAATTCCAATTTAGGTAAAGGAATTTCAAGATTTAATTGAAAAATTGTTTTCCAAGTTATAAATGAATTCTTTTCGAAAGCTATGAATTAAATCTGTTTATTTTTAACAGATTTAAATTGATGTTTTGTTTAACCCATTCGAAATGAAATTGTTTTGAAAGCTATTTGTTAAATCTTTGATTTAAAGATTCAACGAATTAATTAAACTGAAATGGAAATCGATTTGGAAAATCTGTGAATGAATCTTTGTGAAAACTGAGTGAACTTGGTGAATTGAATCTTTTTATTTAAAAAGATTAAAATGGTAATTTGTTAAACCATTTGAAAAGAAAGTTTGGGTTTAAATTGTGACTTAATTGAATTCTCAATATCCATATATTTTTGAATATTGCGCTCACTATTCGGGTTAGCCGGGAAAAGACAATTGTGTCATATAACCCATTCCGAATAGTGATACGTCGTATATGGATCGCATTTGAAGACCGGTGTTGAAGACCGGATATTTTCGAAAATGAAAGGACAACCTGTCGAATGTCTCTGCACTGGGTAGCTCCCGGTATAGAGATTTATATCACTCTTTTGTGATGGGAAGTCTGGACGTGATTTGAAAATTATCCGGATTTGCAAGGGCTTCGTGAGAAGTGCCTTCGGTTCTGTTCGATCCCGGAACAGACTTGTATGGATACATGTCTGACATTACACTTTGAGATACAAAGCCGATTTCTTTCAAATACATTTCTGTTGGTGGCGGAGAATTTATTCTCTTAGCTTAACACCCTTCTCTGAGACGTACGAGCTCAGAGGTTATGTAGTTGAAATTTATCAGCGATATATCCCAATTTGGTAATGTGGCATGCTGAGTGTTGCTGTGTGATGATCAGTGTTTGATCATTTGTGATATGATCATTTGTTTGATCTTATATCTTTGTGATCATAGGTTGATCATTTGTTTGACCCGAAGCATGGCTTTGTAGAAAGCGTAGCTTTGTGGACGAGACTTCGTCGAGCCTCACACCCCGGAAATGGTCAAAACAGGAAGGATGCGGCAAGGTTCTAGGGAGTAGCGCCCCTTAGTGTATGTCATTCCTTCTGGATAAAGGTGGTATCATGGTATGGAGCCCAGATACTTAACCTCTGTGGTTACTGCATTATTATTACTATGTGGTTTGTTGCGAATCGGGGATCCTCGGGAAGATCGGTGACGATCGGGGGATGGCATACGCGTGTCAGTAGTTACCTATTTTTGCAGAGGTAACCCGGCCTTGTGTTGGCAGAGATCCGGTTAGGTTCTCGGGTCGTCTATTCCAGGGACGTACCCATCGTGGATAGGAAGTTCCTTGGCCTGACCATTTGTTGGAAATCCAAAGAAACAATACTTGACGTGTACGGTTTTAGTTGTATTACCTGCTATGGAATGTGGCGGTAACCTGCTATTGAACATAGTAGCTATAGTAGGCATACGATACTGGTCGTATGTTGGCTAAGATTAATATTATACTTTCGAAATGTTTTCTACACTATGCACTAATAATAATATCAAAAAATGATTTGATTTGCGTAGTAAGCATCTTTGGCTATCATAAGAAGAAATCTCCTCCAATTCTGCGTTTGCATTGTGTGTGTGGTGGGAGGTCTTATGGTAGTTTCATTTTTCAAAAAGCATTGCGAATTGACTTTAAAATTCTCTGCTATTTGTTTTTAAAGATAAACTGTTTTTGTTGCTCACACCAGTCCCATGACTGATCCGGAGTTTATTGTTCCTTTCCTAAACTCTGGGTGCTCATAATTTCCTACACGAGCAGTCTAGAGTTGGGGTTTTCAGATATTCAGGTTTAGTAGATTTTCTGGAGTTGGTTCAGTCTTTGGATCAGACTGCACTTGCTTATCTTTGTGCATCGTTATTGGGAGTTCAAGCTATTTCTGGATTAGTGCTTTGAAGATGGAGATTATCCGCTACTGATGTTATCGTTTTCTTTTCCGCTGCTATTTGTTGTATCATATCTCTGATGTATATTGATATTCATTGTATCATTCTGTTGTATCAGATATTGTATATCAATGTATTATTCATTTCTTCCGCTGTGTTATTTACTTAACTGTGTTATAAGCTCCGGCGACTCGGATTTGAACGCTCGAATCTACGACATTCGAGTACGATGTAAAGTATGGATGTCGATTTTCGAACGCGAAAATCTGGGACGTTACAATCATATCCGGAAAACCAAAAATCAGAGAGAATAATATCGATAGAATGAATCCAAGATGTGGCCACAAATCGGATATCAAGCAGAAGGGACTTTCCATATCTTTACTTCGAAAATATGTATCATATAGTACCTTTTCAAATCACTTTCAAATATCGTACTTATATAAAATCCATTATATATAAGATTTTATTTTCAAATCGAATACTTTCCAAAATCAATAGTATATCAAATCATACTTATATAGACTTCAATTATATAAGATTTCACTTTCAAATTAAGTACTTTTTCAAATCTATAGTTTTCGAATCAATTTCATACTCATACAAATCAATTTTATATAAGTTCGACAACTCCCAAATCAAGTGTTTTGTGATATCCCGGGATTTCGAGGAATTTAAAATGTGATAATCTCTAAATTTAAATTATTTAAATTGATAATATTAATATAAATAACCAAATAATATAATAATAAGATGTTTTAATTATGGTATAGATTGATTTGTAATAAGAATAATTGTTTAAATTATGTTATTTTATAAATTTGATTTTTTATAGATTTATCATTTCTAAAATTAATAAGTATTGTTTAAATATATATATATTGTCTTGAGTTGTTTTTAAATGAAATAATTAAGTTCAAACTTAATAATGTGTTTATATAAAAATATAAATGTTAAGTTGATTTTAAAATTGGATTTTTAAAGGTAAAATTTGAATTTGAATCTTTAAAAGATAATTATTTTAATATATTTGGGTATAAGAATATACGAACAAGACTTTTATTTAAAATAAGGCTTTTGTTTTATTTTTGTCTTCCTTAAAGAGATTTTGTATATAAATTTAGAAAGTATTTATTTAATAGTAAATAAATACAAAAGATATTTTTACACTTAAAAATGAATGAAATACATTGTATATGATTTTATTAGAATATAAATGAGTTTTATTTTATTTTCTTTTAAAGGTTTCATTTATTTATAATATAGAAAAGCATTTATAAATAATAAATGTATTTATCTATTTAGGAAATAAATATAAAAGCTTTTAAAATCTTTTTAAAAAAAAATAATAATAATATAAAAATAAATAAGGACAAGTGTTAAGTTCTAAACATCTTAAGTAACATGTGTTAACATAATAAGAATGGTTGAGACAAGTGTCATTTTATTATCATTTTTCTTTGATTTTTAATACACCATAAATTTAGTTTATATAAGCCTACCTTTCCATTCTCTTTTCTTTTCTAATCTCATTTTCTTCAAAGACAAAAATTCTCAAACCAGAAAATATTCCAACCGAAATCATCTTCTCAAAACCAAAAATCAAAGCAAATATACAGCCTGAAACCATTTATTCTTCTTCAAACCTGAACCTTCCTCTAATCAAAATTATGCCTGTAAAACCAAAAAGTAAGGATCAAGTCCTGTAAACAAAATCTGTAGATCAATTGACTCAAACCTGGAATCATTTTCAAGGGCTTAATTCTCAAGTTCAAAAGACCTGTAACCATGTTCTTCAAGTCTGAATCATTTCAAGTATGCATGCAATATAATCTGAGGCAGAAGCAATGTTCAAAAGCCTTTCAAACTTTTAAAAGAATCAAAATAAGCAGATGAAATTTCAAAGCTTCCAGTTTTTCAAAGATCTCAACATGCCAGTTTATAACTTCTCTGTTCAACAGTTAATAGGTGAGTAAACATCTTTTTCAAAAGTTAAAATGAATTTAAATTGCTTTTGAATGATTTCTGAATGAAGTATATTTGCATGTTCATTTATATGTGTGTATACTGTATGTATGTGAGGATTGAAGTATGTATGTCTGGGTTCATTGTTAATTGCTCTGTTATCTTCTATTTGAGTAATCTCTTCTTTTATAAGACCTTGAACTATATATATATCTTGATTCCAGTAGTATAATATGAGATGTACTTGAATGTTTGAGTGAAATTGTTTTGCATGTTTATAAATATGTAGGTATGATTATATGCAGGTCTGTACACCTATATATCTCTGTTTTTATATCAATACAGGCTTCAAAATTTTATTAGAAAATTCATATCTTTATATCTGTTTGATTTTAGTCTAGGTAGTGTTAATGAAAAAGGTTTCTAACTATATATTTTAGATTGTAAAAATAGATTCAATGATATGTAATAAACATTAACTCTAAAATATAAAGTTTACAGTAGAACTCAATGAAATGGGTAATTTCGAAAATGTTAATTTAAAACTTTGACTCTATAATCTGATTAGTAATTACAAATGATGAATTTAGAAAAAGAATTCAAGAATTTTAAGATTGAAATGGTAGAGAAATTGTAAGTTGAACAGAAAAGTCATTTTCATAAAATTCTGATGATCGGCGAGTCAGGGATCATTGTGGTTGATGTCGGAGGTAGGTTGAAGGCTGTAGATGGTTGTAAAAATAGTGGATGAATTTATCATTCGTCGTGGTGATCGATCGAGGGTATTTTAGGGTTTAGTGAGTGGTTTTGGTCAGTGTTGAAGTCGAGGCTTTTTCGTGGACGTGGTCGAGCTGGAAGCTACCGCACCTGGGGGAAATGAGGCGTGGGTTAGAGATGAAGCTTTGGTCGAAGTCGTGGGAATTCTGGTGGTCGGAGGAGGTCTGACGAGGTGATTCTGATCGATGGTTTTGGTTTCGGTTGTTCTAGTTTGTTCGATTTTGAATTACGATTGGATTGAATGATCTGGGTGGTCGGATTTGTTGGGGTAGTTGTCGTGGACGTGTTGGAGGTGGCGGCGGTGACTGGAGTGGCGGCATTCGCCTGTGCACGTGCACGATCGAACGTGTGCGTGTGTCAGTGGTTTGAGTTTGGGGGAGATGAAGTTTACTCGAGTCGTACTCGGGAAGGAACTCGCGTGGATGAAGTTTTTGCTCGAGTATTAATATCAGGGTGGTACGCGAGCATTTGAGGGAACCAGTTTTTAACAGTTTTAAGTTTTTACAAACAGTTTTAAAATTTGTTCGGGGAGGCACTCGTGAAATAAGGCTTTGAACTCAGGTATGTTGCCGGGTTGTACGCGAGAAGTAATGGGTGAACTGTTAAGTCTAAAACAGTTTAAAATTTAAATAAAGGCAAGATTTTAAAAAAATTTAACAATCAAGTTAAATCAATTTTCCTGGAAATTTATTTCTTAATAATTAATGTTTTGACTAAATTTAAGTTGTAACATTTGTTTAACTTAAATGTATTAAGATAAATTCTAAAGTTATTTTCAAACTTAATTTGAAATATAAAGGAAATGTTTTTTTTTATCTTAAAACTTAATTAAAGGATGATAGTTAATGAGAAAAGTTAAGAATGATTAATTAATGGAATTAGTTATTGATTAAGGACTTATTAGTTAACAATTAAGTTTTCAAGTGATTTATTAACTTGTAATTAAGGATTGTTAATTTATATAAGGGTAAGTAATTAATGATTATTTATTTTAACTTAATTAATAATTTAATTAAGTAAGTTAATTACTAAGATCAAATATTTTTAATGATGATGTTTATCTTAAGATTAATTGAGATTTTTAAACGAGTTGAAATTAATTAATTTAATTAAGGAATTAAGATTAATTAATTTATTTAATAAGGATTAATTAAATGATTAAGAGTTAATTAAAATAGTAATTAAGAAGTACTTAATAAGGTTTTATTAAGTAATAATTAAGTTTTCTTAATTAATAATTAAGAGATTATTAATTTATAATTAAAGTTAATTAAGGATTAATTAACTATTATTAAAGGATTAATTAATTATCATTAAGAATTGATTAATAGATCATTATGGATTAATTAATTTGTAATTAAGATTGTTAATTAATAATTAAGTTTTATTAATTAATAATTAAGAGATAATTAATTAGTTAATTAAGTTTAAGTAATTAATTATAAAAGTAATTAAGGATTGATTACTTTGTATTAAAGAATATTGATTAATAATTAAGGTTTATTAATTAATAGTTAAAGAATAATTAATCAAGGATTAATTAATTTGTTTAAATGGTAATTAAGGATGAATTACTCAGTTATTATTTAGGAAATGAATGTGATTAATTTAAGTTAATTAATTTGATAATTAATTAAAGATAGTCACTCGATAATTGATTAAGTATAATTACTTAATAAGATTGGTTAAATGTAATTACTTAGTATAAGTAATTGATAATTGAATTACTGTATGTAATTGGAGTGATTATTTAAAGATTGATTTATGAAAGTAATTAATTAATGTATGATTAATTAATGTAATTAATTAAGGAATAATGTAATTAATTATAGTTAATTAATTAATTAATGTAATTAATTAAGGATATTAATTATTATAATTAATGAGAGTAATTAAAGGTTAATTACTATAAATGATTAAGGATAATTAATTTGTTAAATTAATTAAAGGATAATTACTTTATGTAATTAATGGATAATTTAATCAAGAGTGATTAATGGTTAATTAATTAAATGGTTGTAATTAATTAATAGTTGATTTAAGCAAGGTTAGGAATTAATTATTAAGTAATTAATTTAATTTAAGATGATTAAATTGATTATAATAGAGATTAATAAATGATTGCTTATGAATGATGGTTGAGTAGAATGTCTGATTTGGTTGATATCTATTGGATGATATGATATTGGATATATTTGTGATAAATATGTGATATTTATCTATGTTAATGCTGTGTGAATTCAAGTATTGAATTGAATTGTTTAACCTTTAAACAACTTGGCCTTAAAAGATACGTTTTGGATTTCGATGAGACCGGGATCGGGTTTCCGTATACCGGATTTCCAGGTCTGGAGACCCGAATACCACATCGATCCAAATTAACGATAGGTCGTGAATCTCAAGTGAAGATGAAGATTCAGAGTGCAAGGGTTATTGTCGTTAACTCTGAGGGTGATTCCAAAATGAGTGTAACGAAATAATGCCTTCGGTTTCGTTCGAACCCGGAACGAACTTGTATGGATTGAATGCTTTCAGCACATCGTCAGGTGGACGATGAGCATTCTAAGTGATGTGTTCTGATTAAAGGTAATCGTGACCTCAAGCCTCATCAAACCGGGAATGGCTAAAACAGGGGAGGTGCAGCAAGGTTAGTGGGTAGCACCCAAGTAGTATAAGATTTCCCTGTCTAGAGTCCCTTTTTATTTCGGCTGTGTGGGCGGTTGCTGGCTCCAACCGCGGGGTTTCTTATGCTGGAATTATCCAGTAAGGGATGTTCCGGCCTTGTGTTGCAGGGGATTGGGAGTGATCCTCGGTACGTTGATCTAGGCCACGTACTATGACGAGCGATACCCCGGTAGCTCTGCCATTGTATGGAAATCCAACTTCCAATAAGTACCGTACGTGTTAGTTGTGCCCAACTATGTTGGAACGTGAGATGTAAGCATTCCAGCTATTTCTGTATTTTACTTGAAAATCCTAGACCCTATTATAATATAACTGGATTTCCTATCAAATGTTTTGGTTAACGTAAGGTAAAAACTTTTCCATGTTTATGTGTGGGAAGTCTTACGTGATACCTTTGTTTTCAAAAGGTTTTGAAGTTAAGCAATTTAAACCGTTTACTCACACCAGACCCATGTCTGACCCAAGTGTTTATTTCTGTTTTATATAAACTCTTGGGTACTCAAATTTTTACGAGTAGCCAAGGGAGTCAGGTTTGCTTTGACGAATATTCTGGAGGAGCAATGGAGCAGGAGGCTTCAGCGTTCGTAGATATAGTATTCCGCTGTGTTGATCTCTGAGTCATTGTTATCTGTGTTGTATCTTGTATTGTAAAAACTAGACAGGTGTTTATAACCGTCTAGTATGTGTTGCATATATTGTGTAACTCTGATAGTTGTTGTATATGAAACTATGTAATAGTTTATGTTATTAATATAATTTATTCGTTCCGCTGTGTGAGATTCTGATGTTGTTTCTTTCTTTCTTCTCTTCTTTTCTCTTTCTATCCCTTTCTTTCTTATCAGCGATACGACTTTCTGGTCGATGAAAGCCGAGTCGTCACATTTGGTATCAGAGCAATAGGTTGAGCGAATACCTAAGCTCTGGAGTGGTGTCTATCTTGAGAGAGCGTATTTGTAATTTTTATATAACTATATATATATTTATTCTACCTATCTATTGGGTTACCTGTTCGGGTTTTCCAATATGAGTTATAAAGGTAGATATGGTAGTGGTGTGTGTAACACGACTACAAATGGTTGGAGTCTGAGTATTAAGGTTGGAAGTGTATCTGTCGAGACTGTAGACCTAATACCGTCTCGAGTGAGTTTGCTATGGTGTGAGGATTTCTCTGATCTCTGAAGGAAACCTATGAAGGTTCAGAGTCCATCTTTGAGTAGAATTTGAATCTGTCGAATGAGCAGAAGCGAGTGATGGTATCTTGGCAATCTCAGGAAGTAGTAGTTGCGTGATGAGATGCAATGACTGGATGCTCCGAAGATGTTTTCTTTTGGAGCGAGTTAAGGAAGAATGTCTACTACGGTGTTGTGGCTGAGTTCAGTAGGGAGTCCGAGTTTCTCAAGAAGCTTTGGATAGGAAGTCTTGGTATCTGTGTGAGCGGTGCAGCTCAAAGGGTTCTGTGTGCCGGTAGGAAGTCTTTGGCATCTGTGGCAGCAGTGCAGCTCGGAGTAATCTGTGTGCCGGCGGGAAGTCTTCTGGCTGAGCATTTTCTGGAGACGGAGTTTAGAAGCAGCAGAGTGGATCCATTTCTTCGATGGATTGTCTAAATCAAGCATAAGCTATTCTGATTTGTTAAGAGAGAACAATATTTTTGGATACTGGACTGGGTTGATCGCAAAAGTGACTTGCGATAGTTTGAGTGTTCTCTTGAGTAGTCAGAGATTTTTCTGGATGTCTTCAGGGAAGTCAGAGATTTGTCAGCATTTAGAGATTGGGTTTCTTATCAACTGAATTCCAGGAGTAATACCGATGGTTCAGTCTAGTTGAAGGATGATTCCTAGAGATAGGATTTGGTGAAGCAGCTCAGTATTTCATGGAACTGCTGAGTTTTCTTTTTATGGATCTGTTGAACCATATTTTCAGGATGTGTTTGTGCTTGAGTTCATCGACGGCATTCTTATCTGCTCCAGATCAGAGTTGTGCAGCGGAAGCAAGGTGGCAGCTGTTCTAGAGTGGAAACGACCGGAAGTTGTAGTGTTTGAATTGGAAATTTGTTCTGGATTTGAGTCCAGCTTGGCAGTGCATCTGTTTTGTCTTTTCCGGATAGGAGAATTGTGCTCTGGATTTTTGGTAGATCTTGAGAGGATCATTTAGTTGAGTTATTTTTGATCCAGTTTGTTTCAAGAAGCATCAGCAAAGGTTGAGCTGATCGGTAAGGATGTGGGCAGCCCAGGATTGTCAGAAGAGTTCTGAAGATTAGAGACGGAGGAATTTGGAATTAGAAGTTGGAGACTTCGTTGTTATTTCTCCAGTAAAAGGAAGCAAGTAAGATTGGGTAAGATTAGAAAGATAGCTCCGAGTATATTGGATCTTTCTGAATTTTTGAGAGGATAAGTGTTTTGGCTTCGGTATTGAATTACCAGTTTGGATTTAGTAGAGCGAGTAACCCAGTATCTGTATCGGGGAAACTCGGGATAATTTTAGGTAGTTTATCCGGATCTATGTTCGGATAGCTAGAATTGTTGTTTGTATGAATTGTTGCTTGGATGAAATTGTTTGTTTGGATGAATGGTTGTTTGTTTGATAGTGTATGGCTGATAAGTATGCTTGAATTGTTTTAAAATGGATTGAAATAAAATAAAAATTTGGATTATCTTTTGTTTTAAATTTCGAGGACGAAATTCTTTTAAGGGGGAAGGAATGTGATATCCCGGGATTTCGAGGAATTTAAAATGTGATAATCTCTAAATTTAAATTATTTAAATTGATAATATTAATATAAATAACCAAATAATATAATAATAAGATGTTTTAATTATGGTATAGATTGATTTGTAATAAGAATAATTGTTTAAATTATGTTATTTTATAAATTTGATTTTTTATAGATTTATCATTTCTAAAATTAATAAGTATTGTTTAAATATATATATATATTGTCTTGAGTTGTTTTTAAATGAAATAATTAAGTTCAAACTTAATAATGTGTTTATATAAAAATATAAATGTTAAGTTGATTTTAAAATTGGATTTTTAAAGGTAAAATTTGAATTTGAATCTTTAAAAGATAATTATTTTAATATATTTGGGTATAAGAATATACGAACAAGACTTTTATTTAAAATAAGGCTTTTGTTTTATTTTTGTCTTCCTTAAAGAGATTTTGTATATAAATTTAGAAAGTATTTATTTAATAGTAAATAAATACAAAAGATATTTTTACACTTAAAAATGAATGAAATACATTGTATATGATTTTATTAGAATATAAATGAGTTTTATTTTATTTTCTTTTAAAGGTTTCATTTATTTATAATATAGAAAAGAATTTATAAATAATAAATGTATTTATCTATTTAGGAAATAAATATAAAAGCTTTTAAAATCTTTTAAAAAAAATAATAATAATATAAAAATAAATAAGGACAAGTGTTAAGTTCTAAACATCTTAAGTAACATGTGTTAACATAATAAGAATGGTTGAGACAAGTGTCATTTTATTATCATTTTTCTTTGATTTTTAATACACCATAAATTTAGTTTATATAAGCCTACCTTTCCATTCTCTTTTCTTTTCTAATCTCATTTTCTTCAAAGACAAAAATTCTCAAACCAGAAAATATTCCAACCGAAATCATCTTCTCAAAACCAAAAATCAAAGCAAATATACAGCCTGAAACCATTTATTCTTCTTCAAACCTGAACCTTCCTCTAATCAAAATTATGCCTGTAAAACCAAAAAGTAAGGATCAAGTCCTGTAAACAAAATCTGTAGATCAATTGACTCAAACCTGGAATCATTTTCAAGGGCTTAATTCTCAAGTTCAAAAGACCTGTAACCATGTTCTTCAAGTCTGAATCATTTCAAGTATGCATGCAATATAATCTGAGGCAGAAGCAATGTTCAAAAGCCTTTCAAACTTTTAAAAGAATCAAAATAAGCAGATGAAATTTCAAAGCTTCCAGTTTTTCAAAGATCTCAACATGCCAGTTTATAACTTCTCTGTTCAACAGTTAATAGGTGAGTAAACATCTTTTTCAAAAGTTAAAATGAATTTAAATTGCTTTCGAATGATTTCTGAATGAAGTATATTTGCATGTTCATTTATATGTGTGTATACTGTATGTATGTGAGGATTGAAGTATGTATGTCTGGGTTCATTGTTAATTGCTCTGTTATCTTCTATTTGAGTAATCTCTTCTTTTATAAGACCTTGAACTATATATATATCTTGATTCCAGTAGTATAATATGAGATGTACTTGAATGTTTGAGTGAAATTGTTTTGCATGTTTATAAATATGTAGGTATGATTATATGCAGGTCTGTACACCTATATATCTCTGTTTTTATATCAATACAGGCTTCAAAATTTTATTAGAAAATTCATATCTTTATATCTGTTTGATTTTAGTCTAGGTAGTGTTAATGAAAAAGGTTTCTAACTATATATTTTAGATTGTAAAAATAGATTCAATGATATGTAATAAACATTAACTCTAAAATATAAAGTTTACAGTAGAACTCAATGAAATGGGTAATTTCGAAAATGTTAATTTAAAACTTTGACTCTATAATCTGATTAGTAATTACAAATGATGAATTTAGAAAAAGAATTCAAGAATTTTAAGATTGAAATGGTAGAGAAATTGTAAGTTGAACAGAAAAGTCATTTTCATAAAATTCTGATGATCGGCGAGTCAGGGATCATTGTGGTTGATGTCGGAGGTAGGTTGAAGGCTGTAGATGGTTGTAAAAATAGTGGATGAATTTATCATTCGTCGTGGTGATCGATCGAGGGTATTTTAGGGTTTAGTGAGTGGTTTTGGTCAGTGTTGAAGTCGAGGCTTTTTCGTGGACGTGGTCGAGCTGGAAGCTACCGCACCTGGGGGAAATGAGGCGTGGGTTAGAGATGAAGCTTTGGTCGAAGTCGTGGGAATTCTGGTGGTCGGAGGAGGTCTGACGAGGTGATTCTGATCGATGGTTTTGGTTCCGGTTGTTCTAGTTTGTTCGATTTTGAATTACGATTGGATTGAATGATCTGGGTGGTCGGATTTGTTGGGGTAGTTGTCGTGGACGTGTTGGAGGTGGCGGCGGTGACTGGAGTGGCGGCATTCGCCTGTGCACGTGCACGATCGAACGTGTGCGTGTGTCAGTGGTTTGAGTTTGGGGGAGATGAAGTTTACTCGAGTCGTACTCGGGAAGGAACTCGCGTGGATGAAGTTTTTGCTCGAGTATTAATATCAGGGTGGTACGCGAGCATTTGAGGGAACCAGTTTTTAACAGTTTTAAGTTTTTACAAACAGTTTTAAAATTTGTTCGGGGAGGCACTCGTGAAATAAGGCTTTGAACTCGGGTATGTTGCCGGGTTGTACGCGAGAAGTAATGGGTGAACTGTTAAGTCTAAAACAGTTTAAAATTTAAATAAAGGCAAGATTTTAAAAAAATTTAACAATCAAGTTAAATCAATTTTCCTGGAAATTTATTTCTTAATAATTAATGTTTTGACTAAATTTAAGTTGTAACATTTGTTTAACTTAAATGTATTAAGATAAATTCTAAAGTTATTTTCAAACTTAATTTGAAATATAAAGGAAATGTTTTTTTTTATCTTAAAACTTAATTAAAGGATGATAGTTAATGAGAAAAGTTAAGAATGATTAATTAATGGAATTAGTTATTGATTAAGGACTTATTAGTTAACAATTAAGTTTTCAAGTGATTTATTAACTTGTAATTAAGGATTGTTAATTTATATAAGGGTAAGTAATTAATGATTATTTATTTTAACTTAATTAATAATTTAATTAAGTAAGTTAATTACTAAGATCAAATATTTTTAATGATGATGTTTATCTTAAGATTAATTGAGATTTTTAAACGAGTTGAAATTAATTAATTTAATTAAGGAATTAAGATTAATTAATTTATTTAATAAGGATTAATTAAATGATTAAGAGTTAATTAAAATAGTAATTAAGAAGTACTTAATAAGGTTTTATTAAGTAATAATTAAGTTTTCTTAATTAATAATTAAGAGATTATTAATTTATAATTAAAGTTAATTAAGGATTAATTAACTATTATTAAAGGATTAATTAATTATCATTAAGAATTGATTAATAGATCATTATGGATTAATTAATTTGTAATTAAGATTGTTAATTAATAATTAAGTTTTATTAATTAATAATTAAGAGATAATTAATTAGTTAATTAAGTTTAAGTAATTAATTATAAAAGTAATTAAGGATTGATTACTTTGTATTAAAGAATATTGATTAATAATTAAGGTTTATTAATTAATAGTTAAAGAATAATTAATCAAGGATTAATTAATTTGTTTAAATGGTAATTAAGGATGAATTACTCAGTTATTATTTAGGAAATGAATGTGATTAATTTAAGTTAATTAATTTGATAATTAATTAAAGATAGTCACTCGATAATTGATTAAGTATAATTACTTAATAAGATTGGTTAAATGTAATTACTTAGTATAAGTAATTGATAATTGAATTACTGTATGTAATTGGAGTGATTATTTAAAGATTGATTTATGAAAGTAATTAATTAATGTATGATTAATTAATGTAATTAATTAAGGAATAATGTAATTAATTATAGTTAATTAATTAATTAATGTAATTAATTAAGGATATTAATTATTATAATTAATGAGAGTAATTAAAGGTTAATTACTATAAATGATTAAGGATAATTAATTTGTTAAATTAATTAAAGGATAATTACTTTATGTAATTAATGGATAATTTAATCAAGAGTGATTAATGGTTAATTAATTAAATGGTTGTAATTAATTAATAGTTGATTTAAGCAAGGTTAGGAATTAATTCTTAAGTAATTAATTTAATTTAAGATGATTAAATTGATTATAATAGAGATTAATAAATGATTGCTTATGAATGATGGTTGAGTAGAATGTCTGATTTGGTTGATATCTATTGGATGATATGATATTGGATATATTTGTGATAAATATGTGATATTTATCTATGTTAATGCTGTGTGAATTCAAGTATTGAATTGAATTGTTTAACCTTTAAACAACTTGGCCTTAAAAGATACGTTTTGGATTTCGATGAGACCGGGATCGGGTTTCCGTATACCGGATTTCCAGGTCTGGAGACCCGAATACCACATCGATCCAAATTAACGATAGGTCGTGAATCTCAAGTGAAGATGAAGATTCAGAGTGCAAGGGTTATTGTCGTTAACTCTGAGGGTGATTCCAAAATGAGTGTAACGAAATAATGCCTTCGGTTTCGTTCGAACCCGGAACGAACTTGTATGGATTGAATGCTTTCAGCACATCGTCAGGTGGACGATGAGCATTCTAAGTGATGTGTTCTGATTAAAGGTAATCGTGACCTCAAGCCTCATCAAACCGGGAATGGCTAAAACAGGGGAGGTGCAGCAAGGTTAGTGGGTAGCACCCAAGTAGTATAAGATTTCCCTGTCTAGAGTCCCTTTTTATTTCGGCTGTGTGGGCGGTTGCTGGCTCCAACCGCGGGATTTCTTATGCGGGAATTATCCAGTAAGGGATGTTCCGGCCTTGTGTTGCAGGGGATTGGGAGTGATCCTCGGTACGTTGATCTAGGCCACGTACTGTGACGAGCGATACCCCGGTAGCTCTGCCATTGTATGGAAATCCAACTTCCAATAAGTACCGTACGTGTTAGTTGTGCCCAACTATGTTGGAACGTGAGATGTAAGCATTCCATCTATTTCTGTATTTTACTTGAAAATCCTAGACCCTATTATAATATAACTGGATTTCCTATCAAATGTTTTGGTTAACGTAAGGTAAAAACTTTTCCATGTTTATGTGTGGGAAGTCTTACGTGATACCTTTGTTTTCAAATGGTTTTGAAGTTAAGCAATTTAAACCGTTTACTCACACCAGACCCATGTCTGACCCAAGTGTTTATTTCTGTTTTATATAAACTCTTGGGTACTCAAATTTTTACGAGTAGCCAAGGGAGTCAGGTTTGCTTTGACGAATATTCTGGAGGAGCAATGGAGCAGGAGGCTTCGGCGTTCGTAGATATAGTATTCCGCTGTGTTGATCTCTGAGTCATTGTTATCTGTGTTGTATCTTGTATTGTAAAAACTAGACAGGTGTTTATAACTGTCTAGTATGTGTTGCATATATTGTGTAACTCTGATAGTTGTTGTATATGAAACTATGTAATAGTTTATGTTATTAATATAATTTATTCGTTCCGCTGTGTGAGATTCTGATGTTGTTTCTTTCTTTCTTCTCTTCTTTTCTCTTTCTATCCCTTTCTTTCTTATCAGCGATACGACTTTCTGGTCGATGAAAGCCGAGTCGTCACATGTTTAGTAACATAAGGTTCTCAAATTTCAATTTGTTTCAATATCAGTTCAATTTCAAAATCATATACAATTTCACCAAATTATTTCTTCTCAAATTAATTATCTTTAGTTTCAAAGTTTCCAAAATAATAGATTTAGAAAATAAATCCAAATTTCCAAATCAATATAATTTAAGTCAACCAATTCATTTCCAAAATCAAATGTTTTCAAAATCATCTTATACTTACGTAAGGTCTATCTTACATAAGGATCAAATTTTCAAAATAATTTCGCTGTATGAAGAGCCATATGGGATTTGAATATCTTTGCTTTTATAGGTTATATATCTTTGTAATTTAAATTGGAAAAGTAAGCAAAGATATTCTAACCCGACAGCTTTCAATTTCAGCGTCAAAATATATCACTGATATTAGAATATAAGATGTACACACGTCATCATTTCGCAAAATCACATTTGATCGCTCGCTCGATTACACAAGTTCGCTTTCGAACTAGTATTGTCCATTCGATTTCCCTAATGCGGACTTCGATATGGTTTCTTGACTAAAAGCCATCAGTCTCCTTGCATAGCCATATACTATGATAGAGAATTCTGGAATCAAGCCCAAAATCCATATCAAATATTCGCCATCAAGAATCGAATGAAAAATCCTAACACGAAATGGTGTAATCCACCTCGAACTTGTGTACTCAAACTTGGATCAAATTAATTATGCGAATAAAACAGCATACGTACAACTTATATATTTATTTCAACTTGTTAAATATATAGTTTCACAAAAATGTTACTAAGTTAAAACATTTAAACTAAATTTTATTCAAAATATTTTGAAGACCAAATTCTTTTCAAAACATTTCAAATCTAAATTTCATATTAGAAAAATTTTAAATTGCTTTATTCATTTACTTAACCAAACAGTTTCAACTTATTTAAATCATATTACTTCATACTTAAACATTCAAAACAAACTTATATACTTTATCAAATTACTTTTCAAAATTTCTTAGCTTTGAAAAGTTAATCTTGATTTGGAAGTGCTCGAACCTTTAAAATAGTTGAAGAAATCATATTTCAATCCAAGAGTTGGAAATCACAATTAAATCAGTAAATCCATTCCAAAAATAGGGTTATATCAAATCAAATCCAAAACTCAAGGACTAAACACCGGCTCATTTCAAATTTTACAAATATATATACATATATCTTTCGAATATCACATCACACTTCGGAATTTGAAATCTAAATTGGTTTCACAAATCAATCGCATAGCAATGCTACCGAAGTGGCCTCTCCCTCACTCAGAAACTCGAAAATCAATGTCGATGATGCGTGCACTCATCACCGAAATTATTTTCCAGCGACACAAGTGAGTTCTGGACTTCCATTTACTTTGAAAACTTCTTTGAAATTCCTTCAAAATCATTAAAACCCATTAAAATCATTGAAACATTACTTATTCGGAAAAATAATTTCAATCATATTATTTATTATTTCAAAATCTTAAAACCAGTTCCAAAATGCCGGAGTTCAATCACTTAAATTCAGATTCAAAACCTTCAGTTATAAATCATTTTATATGAAACCATTTCTTATAAAATTTTCACAATTTCAAATCCTTTCAAAACTTCAAATTCTCATTTTTTTAAAAGGTATATAATCCTTATCAAAAACATTTCATCTTTATATAAAAATATGGTCATCCTTATCAAAATAAAACTACGATGAATACAAAATTTTTAAAAGACAATCAACCACAAACTTTCCAAGGGACGATTCAAGGATGGATTTCAAAGCAAAACAGAGATTCAAATTTAGAAGGACTCTAATCAAATAGAATTCTAATTCAAAGATAGGCTCAAACGAAGATAAGATAATTAAATTACCAAATAAAAGATGGATAAGCCTATATGAATCGCGGGCGACCTTAACCGGTCAACCGTGACTTCAGGAATATAATCGATGCGAAAATCTAAGGCAAATCGACCTTCGATTGCCAGAGATAGAATCTAAATATAGCAGAAGATAGAAAACATCATAAACCGAGGATACAGAAATATCCGATGAATCAATGCCAATTATAATCATTCAAAGATTGGCGGAATCGCCACCCTATAAAGGTCATACAAAGTGGAGTGATGCAATGCTCCAAATTCAAAAGAATACAATTAGGGGAGATAGGAATGGATTTCAGAACAAGTGAGCATTCCAAAATTCAAAGGAATCTTATTCGATAAGAATCCAAACGAAGATTAGAGAAATATAACCTATATCGATACAGAAAAATTCCCATTCAAAATTTGGAAAGACTCGAATTCATAACATACGAAAACAGAAGCATAAATATCTTTAGTTGGACAACTTTAGCTAAGCAAAAGATACAACAGAGTTTACTCAAAGCATCCTAACAAACTACTGATTTTGCCATACCCAAAATAGATTCCTATCAACAAAGGATCTAGATCAATCAAGAGAGAAGTTCAAAATTTTAGAGGATCCTAATCAAAGAAATTACTAACAAGGTGGATACGAAAGGAATGAAGTTTAAGAAATATTTTACTTTTAAAGCAAGGAAATTTATATCAAAATAATCTTTGAAAATTCTTTAAAAATCATTTGAAAATCATTTTATACTTCGAAAATACGTTCTCTCACAAAGAAATGATTCTGAGATTGATTTCACTTATTCTAGGGTATTTCTACCCTATCTCTAATGAGTTTTTGCTCCGCAGGCTAAGGTTTGCCTAAAACCAAAGCTCTGATACCAACTGTAACGACCCAGTATTTTGGACCATTCAAATCGACAATAATCCACACATGTCTGGCTTGAATAATTCAAAATAACAGATTGTAAATAAATTTGGAGCAAATGAAATCAAATACACAGAATCACAGACACAGAACATATCAGAATAACTCGCAGCGGAATATAAAAAACCATAGTAGTTCATGAAGCTACTATAACAAACTCTCAAAACATAATACATAATATCTGCTTGAAAACATATACAATAGACATCTCAAATAAATAGAAGTTTTTGAATACCAGAACTGAAATAGAACAACTGAACTGAAAGGAACAGATAACTAGACAAGTAGAATCTCCAGCGATTCCTAGCTCCAGAAAGAAATCCAAAGCTAAGCTGTAAATACTCAGGCTGACCCGAGCGTAAAGTAAAACACAAAACCCTCGAGTCAGGACAATATATACTTATATAATGTAAACCAACTCAAGTGAACTGTAGTAGAAATGCACAATAACTCAAAGGATGCTTGGGATCGCCCATCCTTTAAGGATCAGTTAAACTATAAATTAAATACATCCCGTGGTTAAAATTTCAAAATGGTATTTTATACTTCGAAATCAAATATCATTTCAAAATTCAATATCCTTATAAAATCCATTTCAAAATATCAAAATATCATATTTCAAAATAATTTATATTTCGAAACAAATTACTTCATTTTAAATCATAAAAATGAAGTTAGTATATTTAATAATTAAAATTTTAAATTTCCAAAATTTAACTTTTCAAAGTTCATTCGTTCACTTAAATTAATTAAAACAATGAAATTTCAACTTTCGCAGCATTTAGAAAATGCTACGGAAAGTCACATTTAAAATAGTTCAATTTAACAAAAGACAGCATTTAAAATTCTGTAATATGGTTACATTAGTTTCAAATAAACTTAGTTAAATTCAACCATTATAACATTTACAAAAATGCTATAATAGCCTTTAATTAAATTTAGCCATTTGGTTCATTATTATCAACTACAGCATTTACAAATGTTGTATTATCATTTACATTAGAATTTAATAGCGTTTCAGAAATGCAGTTAACTAACTTCAAATATTCAGTATAATTTCACAAACAATTATATTTTTATATAAATCATTTTTTTACTTATAAAATCATATAATTTCACTTTTAAAACAATTATTCAAATACCCTTATATTCATGATTTTATAAAGTTAAAACTCCATTCAAAAATCAAAATTTAATAATAATTCACTTATTAAATTCCAATTTTAAATTATAAATTCATTAAATTAAATTAACTTAACACTTAATTTTAAATTTTCAAAATAACTTAATTCCATTTTTATTTACTTAACTTAAAGTTCACTCTTAAGCCAAATTCACAAATTTCCAATTTTAGTTATATTTCAAAATTTCAACTTAAATATTCATTCATTTCACATTTTAACTTTATTCAAAATCATTAATATAATATAAAAATCATTTAAATTCACTTTAATCCAAATTATCATGAAGTTATTACATTTCATATTTAATTTAAATTCCAATTATCACCCAATTAAAATTTCCCAAAATAACTTACATTTCAAATTTTCTAGTTTTACCAATAATTTATTTCACTTATAAATTTTCAAAAAAATCAATAATGCTTACATAAATCATTTTTTTATTTATTTTAAATCAAATATTATAATATTTACATTTCAAAAATATTTTTAAGATTTTTATAAAAACATATTTTAACAACGGGTCTGTATTTCATTTCTAGTCTAAGTAAAGTGATACGGGTAATATATCATTTCAACCCGTAATTTACAAAGAAAACCCGGGTTTGATCATTTCAAACTCGCAATCCCAAGGAAATGAAAAATAATTGAAAATCATTCAGGCCTATCATTTCAGCCCATAATGATTTTCTCCTATTCTAAAGTCCGTTCGGGTATGTATCATTTCAACCCATAGTGATTCTAATCTAAAGGGAACTTGCATTGTGATAAACTGATAAAAATAATAGAACAGCATAATATAACAGTAACATATAATATAATAGGTGTTTAAGCATTGGTGAACATCATAAATCATAACATAGAAAGTGTAACATGATAATGCATTTTATAGATTCAAAAGGGGTCAATTCACTAGTTATATTTGTACATATTGTCTGGTGAGAATAACTCACCTGTTAAGCTGGAGATTTGCCAACAAAGCTCACAACACAAAGATTATGAAGGCACGACAACTCTAATACAATTTGAGTGTGGAGAGCAAATCCAATGATATAGATCTTGTGTTACAACCCAAACAAAAATCAAAGCAAACCATAAATTTCAATACACTAGAAATGACATAACTTTTAAATAAAAAGAGATACGAATGCCAAATCTTTTGCCTTGCTTTCTCTATTCTTTTGTCATGGCCTAGGGATGTTTTTGGCTCTGGTTTGAAAAGTTTGGCTCAGGTTTGGTCATGTGTATGCATGGCCTAGGTAGTAGAATATGAGGAGAAAGTTTATACAAAGGAATATGAAGAGTTTAAGGCAAAATTGGTGGGTTTTGTTCACAAAAATGGCTTGGCCATGGGCTTGTGTGGTCAGGTCAGAGAGGTATGGATCAGGTCAGTGGAAGGAAAGGTGTGTGGTGGTCTGGCCAGAGGTGGTGGAGGCGGCCTAAGGTGGTGGTGGTGGTGGAAAATGAAGTGGTGAACAAATAGTGGTCAAACAACATGTTTTTATGGCTTGTGTTGCAATTTTTGTGGAGTTTTGGCATCATGGTGGCTCGGTCTTGGTCAAGACTAGAGGAGTAGCTGGTGGTGATGGCAGGGAAGAGATGTAGGGGGTGGTGGCCGTGGATATGGAGTGGAGGCCATTCAAAGAAGCAAAGAAAACAAGGCAAAATACATGAAAAATGAGAAGAAAAGTGTAAAAAAGTAGCCATTACCCATAGATTTTCTTGAAGCCATGAATGAATTAGAAGGTAAAATGTTTTTGGGTGAATGGAGGCTGAAAAATCACGGCTACAAACCAAAAATGCACAGCCAAGATTGTAACAACCCGCATATCTATCGATTTTATATTTAAATATTTTATCGTTAGTCGGATGTTAGTCCGAAAAGCTACTTTTTGCATACGGTCAAATTAGGACTCGAGACCACCCCCATTGAGTTCAAAATGACGTTTGCGATCTTTTTGAGTGTAAACTTCGATATGTTTGGAGATAGTGAAATTTTCGTCACTTTTCCCACTTGTGACTTTGGTTGGGACTGCACCTTCTTAACTCAGCCCAACCCCCCTCTTCTCTTCATCACTTCATCAAACACTTCAAGCTTCTTCAAAAATGGTGGGGGGAAAGAGAAATTAAAATTCCAAGCTCGAGATCTTTAGTAAATTCAACATCAAACTCCGAATTCAAGGTGAAGAACATAGATTCAAGCTAGGGATTGATTCTTGCTTCGTTCTTAAGCTCTCCAACATCAATTTCGTGGAAAAGGTGAGATTTTTAGTCTCACATCTTGCTTAAATTGTCATTGGACTGTTGGGGATGATCCCCTATTGCATTTGCATCAACATTTGCATTTGGTTTGGATTGGATTGGCGAAAAACTTCAATTTTCAGCGTTTTGGTGATTTTTCTGGCCTTAAGTCGTTTCTGGCCTTCGCTGAGTCGTCCACGAGTTAAGTCTAAGTCGTGAGTCGTTCACGAGTTAAGGGCTTAAGTCGCGCGCGTGTATTTCTGTTCGCCTGGCTTGAGTCGTTCACGAGTTAAAGGCCTGAGTCGTTCTCGAGTTAAAGGGTTAAGCCGTTCTGGGTGTTCTGCCTTCGCTAGGTCGTTCGCGAGTTAAGTGATAAGTCGTAGCTCGTATTTGAGCTTAAGTCGTAGCTCGTATGGCTCTTAAGTCCTAGGTCGTTGGCTTTTAAACCGTTAAGTCGTATGACCTTAAGTCGTAGGTCGTCCCCGACCTAACTCCACTAGGTCGTTCCAGCCTTAGCTCGTAGCTCGAATAGAGGCTTAAGTCGTAAGTCGTTCGCGAGTTAGTACTTGGTCGTTTGACCTGTTTTTTTCCTTAGGTCGTTCGACCTGTTCTTCTGCTAAGTCGCGTGGCATTCTCCACTTAGGTCGTATGACCTTATCCCTTAAGTCGTAAGTCGCTTGCCTCCCTTAAGTCGTAAGTCGTTCGCGAGTTAGTACTTGGTCGTTTGACCTGTTTTTCCCCTAGGTCGTTCGCGAGTTAGTACTTAGTCATTTTACCTGTTCTTCAGCTAGGTTGCACGGCAGTCTTCCCTTAGGTCGTATGACCTACTTCTCCTTAGGTCGTTGGACCAGCTTGCCTTCACTAAGTCGTACCGTGACGGGGCGCTGCCCCGCACCCCGCCGTGGGCGCTGCCCCCTGGACCCCCGCGACCTGACCGGGCAGGTCGAACCCCGTATTACTCTGCGTAGGCAATCTCGTCTGAAAAACATTGATCAGAATTTCTACTTTGACGGTTTTGGGATTGACTTCTTTGGACTTTACTCACGTCTTCGAACGTGAATTGATTTGTTTCTACAATCGTTTTATGACTTGTCACTTTAAAGATATATGAAGGTTTCAATACTAATAGTAAATATCAAAACTCTTTCATCAAAGCGATTTCAACACTATTTTAAATATCTAAAGTTCGTTTTCTCAAACCGATTTTCAATCTACTAGTATATACAAGCCTTTACTTCACTCGAATGAGAAATCGACTTAAACGACTTAGTAAAACGAGTGGTATGAAACGCTTGCGTTCACTTCGTCGGTTAGCTCTTGGACTTGTTCGATTGAACCCTTTTCGTGACAATTTCCTAGTGAAGATTTACAGCTTGTTCGTAAATATTTAAGTTAAGCAAGTGGTTATGGGACATGAAGCTAAACTCATATATTTACTAGCTTGGTGTGATTGACACTTCTCGCTGATCATGATGATCATTTTATGATTTAGACTAGCAATTGTGCGATGTCTCTTTGTTTGCAAGGTAAGACTAGACCGCAATAGTGTGATTCCGACTCACACACATCTCTCTGTCCGCAAGGTTAGTCTAGGCCGCAGTAGTGTGATTCCGACTCACACATATCTTTTTGTTTGCGAGGTTAGGCTAGACACCACTTGTGTGATTCCATTCACACATACCTTTCTGCTTTTTGGTTAGCCTAGGCCTCAATCAGTGTGATTCCGACTCACACATATGGGGTAGCTCCCCATGGTCTTCGGACCGTCATGTGATAGGCCTCTTTCTCTTTTTATGATTTCTGGATTTCTTGTTTTGATTTATGGATTTTTATGTCATTGACTTGTTATGAGTACAAGTTTAGGGTATGATGCCCTCTTTGGATCTTTGAGAAGATTCTCGTGATATTGATCATTTCTCATCGGTTGATCTCCTGTTGATCATCATTTTCATACTTATAGTAGTATGTCAGTATGGATATTCTATGTTTATGCCATATCTTTTATTCTATATCATGTCATCTGATATTTATAGTTAGACTGATCCGTTTATTATTTTCTTAAATAATACTCGGGTCAGACCGAGATGTTACAGGTGCTTCTGCTTGACTTCCTTCCGGGATTTGCTACTCCGACTTTTGGCTGACTATTTAGTTTAGCAGTTTTTGTTGTATACACTTGAGATATGGACTCATAGTTGTATTCTTTTTGTATAGCACAGGTTGCTATTCTTTTGTATTATTGTGGAACTTTTTGACCACTACTCTGATGTACACTTTCATGTGTTAGTTATATATTCATATCTTCTTCCGCCTTTGTGATATGGATGTCTGTGACTGCTTTGTGTTATGTTTATTTCTATGTTTGTTTCCGAAGATTATTTTATAGCCACCGTGTGATAATCAATTACATGGATGGTCGCTCCTCAACAGCCTTATTCTCCGTGCTAGTTGACAGCACTACATCGTAGTGTCCTTGGCTAGTGTGGGTATTGAGGTGGGGCGTCACAAAGATAGTAATTGAGGAGTTATGGCAAATGAAAGGACAAAGGAGATGAAAGGACTTAAGGTAAATAAGCTTTTAAAACTCTTCATATTTCTTTTTCTTTAAATTCAAATAAAACAAAAATAAAATCAGTAAATTGACTTTAAAACCGAAACAAAGTAATATAAAATAAAAATAATTAATTAATTTTAAAGCAGATGGAAAAAGAATATAAGAAATTGCTTAAAAATTGAAAACAGGGTCCAGAAATTACAAATAAATCACGATTGTCTTTGGAAAATTATCTACTTCATTTTAAAAATATTCTAAAGAAAAATTTTGAAATAAAATAATTTCTAAAGTATTTTCAAAGTGAAATAAATAATTTAATTTAGAAAAAATAGGAAAAAACTAAAGAAAAATGTTTAAAAATTGGAAATAAGACATGAAAATTACAAATAAATATCACTAGCCTTATAAAATTTCTATTTCACTTTAAACAAATAAATAAAATAAATGAGGAACAAAATAAAGTGGGAATGAGAATAAAATAAGATTTTAAGAAAAAAATAGAAAAAAAAATAAAGAATTACTTTAATTAATTGAAACTGGAAATTAGAATTTTAAACAAAATACAGCTAACACTGGAAAATGCCAATTATATCTTTAAAATGTTTTAAAACCAAAGTATATACATAACATGTTATTTTACCCATATAAATATAAATTATAATATTACATGACCAAATAAAATATTATTTTTTTATAATTTAAAATAAATAATTTTGTTAAATACAACAAATTACAAACAATATTTAAAAGGGTATAACTTTCACATTATAAATCAAATTTTAACGAAACGAAAAGCATTATTCTTAAAATTTTATTTACTTTCATAATAAAAGATAAAATTCAAATTTTCAAACTTTAAAATTTCTAAATTAAAAGTCAAAGTTTGACCATATTGACCAAAATTCACTTTTTTGGAAAATATCCTTTTTAGTCATGTTTGGATTCTAATTCACATCAAAATCAAAATTTATATTTAAAATAACAAAATTTATTCATTTTAATAAATAAAATAAAGTTTTTAAATCAGGAAATCAAT
This sequence comes from Allium fistulosum, assembly GCA_030737815.1. Taxonomy (NCBI): domain Eukaryota; kingdom Viridiplantae; phylum Streptophyta; class Magnoliopsida; order Asparagales; family Amaryllidaceae; genus Allium; species Allium fistulosum. Next base: position 97,734,119 of record CM060905.1, read on the forward strand.
TAAAATAACCAAAATAAATAATTAAAATAATCACAAAATACAAGGTTGTTACAAAATATGCTGCTGTTAGTTAATTACACTGTTATATATGCTATTACCTGTATCAGTTCACCTGTAACATCTGACACCATTATCTGTTAATTATTTATGCGATGATAATACAGTTTGGCTGATAAATTGATTGATTATTGATGTGTATATTGGATGTTGAATTGTTAATGTTAAAATGATAAATAGTATGCAGTTGAAATTGAAATAGGATAGTTAAATGTTAAATTTGATTAACTGACATTGTATAATATGACCCCTTTAACTGTTAAATTTATTGACACGTAGGATTTGTTTAATTACATTTTGAACCACTGAATGTATGTTGTAAAATTGATGATGTATGAAATTGTAATTGAATGACAAGTGAAAAACCGTAATGTAATAATCTTTAATCTACATGAAATGATAGTGTAGATTCTAGAAATAATTATATTAATTCGTACAAATAACAATGCGAATTAATACGATTATTTCGGGATTATTTGAATTAATTTTTGGATTGTTATTGTTTGTTGTTATTGCTTGTTTATTTACTTTGACACCATCCCTGTTATCACACTGCAAGTTCCCTTTACTATGCTTTGATTTTGGAATTGAATTGGAATCGGGTTGAAATGATAAATACCCAAAATTGAACTTTGACCTAGGAAAGAAAATTAAATAAAACCCGATTGGTCGATAATTTGATTTAAAAAAATAAAACGAAGATTTTATTTGAATAAATAATATGGTTTTGAAATGAAGTTGGAATTTGAATGTAACGAAAGGAAAATGTTAATATGTAAATATGAAATAAAATATTAACAATGTAATTGATGTAAGAATGTTGTTTAATTTGAGAAATGATTGAATTAAGTTTGAAATGATTTAATAATCAAGTTTGAAATTATAATTAAGTTGAAATTATTAAACTGTGAAATGATTTAATAATTAAGTTGAAATTATAATTAAGTTGGAATTTTAAAACTTTGAAATTATTTAATATTTAAGGTTTGAATTATTTAATAATTAAATAAGATTGAATTATTAAATGATTAAATTGAATTGAAATTCTTTAATAAGAAAAATTGAACTTTTGAATAAGTGAATTTTACTTCGTAAAAATTTGAAATTGAGTTTCTTTATCAATTAAGTTTTGGAAAAATTATTTAAGTAAGTAAATAAGTGAAATTGGATTTCTTTAACAAGAAATGAAATGTGATATTTTTGGAATTAATGTAAGACCTGAAATTTAAAGAATTCGATTTGATGAATTTAATTTAATTCAAAATTGTAAATTTTGATTTAATGAAGTTGAACTTAAGAATTGATTTAATGAATTGGAAATTTAATAGAAATTGTTTTGAATGATAAAGTAACTTAACGAATATTGAATGAAATCGATAAATGAATTTGGAATTGATTTGAATGTTAAATTAAATTAATTTAAATGATTTCGGAATGAAACTTATATACGAACTTGAATCAATATTTGAATTGTTTAAATAGAAATTGAAATTGAATTATAAGATTTTGAAACGGGAAAATTGGAAGTTTTGAAACGTAAATATTGGAAATTGGTTTTGAAAGACAAATGAAATGTTGATTTACGAATTCTATTTGAAATTGAAATTGATTTGGTTTTTGAAATATATTAAACGACCAATCGGTGTAATAATTACGTAGTTATTAAAGAGACCGGGATCGGATATGGACATACTCTCTGTCGATACCGAAACCACTTTAATAACTAATATACGCGGAGTGTTGATCCAGAACGAAGTGGATGGTTTGGTGAACGCGTTGACTGAAGAAAGAGAACGATTTTGGATGACCCCTGACATGACTAAAACAGGAGCCGCGCCGGGCCATTGAGGATCGCCATCTCTAGCGGACACACTTCTTCGTTACCATATCTATTACTTTTGTGATTCGATTTGGGTGCACCCCTCGATTTGGGAGTGTTGTTCGCGGTGTTGGGGTAGTAGCTGCTATGCCCAACATCAGTCCGGATCAGGCAACTACTAGTATCCTAGTTGGTATCGCCTCATGTACCTTGTCATACTGATTATCCTATTCGCGACCACTACGATTTTGATTTGTACCTTTAGTATATGGATTGCCCTCTGGTGACTTCCGGTTTTGGGGAAACTACGGTCTTGTATATGCTTTTGGGAATAAACAGGTTAAGAGGTGTATGGGCCCTGCTTAACCCTACTTTGATATCTTTATATTACTGGTAGACATTATCTACTTAGCGTACATTACTACCTAGTAGATAGTTTAACGGATCCTTAAAGGATGGTTATTCCAAACATCCTTTGAGTTACTTGTATTTCAATTGCTATTCCACTTGAGTTGGATTTATTAATATAAGAATGTTAATCCTGACTCGAGTGTTTTGTCTTTTCCTTACGCTCGAGTCAGACTGAGTAGTTCAGCTTTCGAGACTCACCTTTGGAGTTGGAGCTTCGCTTGGAGATCCAGCTATCTATCCAGCTTTCAGATATTCGATGATTCCAGTGATGTATTCTGATTTGTATCTTTTACTCTTCCGTTGTATTCTGATTTGTATCTGATGTATCGTGTTACTCTTCTGTTGTAAACTCTGATGTATTTTTATATATCCATATAGTAGCTTCATGAACTACTATCTCTTTTATTTCCGCTGCATTTATTACTCTGTGTCTGTGATCTGTGATTATATCTATTTACTGTATATGTTCAGTTTTGCCAAATTTAAATTAACAACGCGGTATTTTGAGCAATTCAACTCTGGCATGAGTGTCTACCTATACACTTATAATGGACGCGAATGGCCTAAAATTCCGGGTCGTTACAGTTGGTATCAAAGCTTTGGTAGCTCTAGGCAAAACTTAACATATAGGGTAAATGTATTTACAGAATCACTCTCATTCGAGTTTCAATCTCTTTCTTTGACTCAATTCCTTTGAATTTTGGAACGTTCCCCTCGGTTACGAAATTCATTCGTGTCCCTCACTATTCGTCTTCTTTCAATCATGGAGCACCCCATAACTCCATTCTGAATGTTATCTATAATAGATCGGCGGTCTCGCCAATCTTCGAATAATTCGTAAAGGAGTAAACTCCTTTATAATAGGCATTGATTTACCGGAGATTTCTGTATCCTCGGTTTACGATGCTATCTATCTCCTGCTATATCTGAATTCTAATTCTTGAGATCAAATGTCGATTTACCTCGGAATTCAGCATCGATCTTATTCTTGAAGTCACGATTGATCCGGTCAAGGTTGCCCGCGATTTATATAAACGGTCGACGATCCGCCGTTGGATCGTAAACCCTAGAAATGGACGGCCGAGGTTCATCCTCGATTTCTGATCAAACGGTGCATCAAATTGAGAAACGAATTGCACCAGTAAATTACGCGCATCGAGAGCTTCAAAACGGTATATAATATCATAGGGTTTGGAGGAGTTTAAATTGATTTGAAAATTGAATTTAGGATTTTGAGATTGAATTTGTTTCTGCCATTGAAAAGAAGAAGGTAGACAGAAGTTGATGTACGTACAGAATAAGAAAAATGACCGCTAGGGTTTAGGAAACAAGACTATTTATATTAACAAAGCCCGATAAGAAAATAAACACATATCGAATTTGTACGAACGACGAATAGCGACCCAAAAAGCTTGTTCTGCCTCCGAAACGAAAGTGGGTCACCCCATATATCAAAATAGATGTTTTTTATATTCTTAAACCCAATGGAATAGGTTTCAAGTCCTAGTTCCATCGTATGAAGAAGTTATCTTTAAAATCAGCTTATTTCAAATTGATTTCAATTAAATTGATTTCTGCGCGTTTCAAGCCCGTATGATCAAAAGACAAGTTTGATCGCTACGAAACTTGAAATCCTACAATAATTCACTGTTATGGATTTGATGAAACTAGTTTCGTCGAAATCCGAGACAGTGGCAAAATGGCTATTTTCACGTTAATTACATAAATTATTATTAAATTGATCAAATCACCTTTTAATTTCAAATTTAATAACTAACATTTTTTATAATTTTAATTACTTAGATATTTACAATAATTTAAAACAATTTACATATCAATTCAGTGTTAAATATTACACTAATTACAGAGTTCAGTTTCTACTGCAATTAAAATTGAATTAATTATATTTTAATTCCAATAAATTATTTAGTTTGATTTCAAATTTTTTATTCAATCAAACATTATGTGATAACCCGGAATTTTGGTCATCTGATAATTGGATAATTATCTAATTTTAACTATTTAAAACACTGATTTTAACTATTTAAAACACTGATTTATAAGTTAAACAAATAAATTATGTGTCGTATACATATGTGTTGATTTAAATAAAATTTAAATTTGAATTTAATTTGAAATTCAAAAGATAATTATCTTAAAATAAATTGAATTTAAAAATATATTTACACATGCAAAATACAAGTGTTGAGATACTGATTTTGTTTGATTGACCAAAAAAACTTTGATAATTAGAATATATCTGGATAAATATTTAATTGATAATCTACTAATATAATTATTGAAGTTTGAAAATATTAGTTTAATAATCTTCTTTTATAATTATTTAATTGGGAAAAATTTATCTTTTCTAAATTAATAGAAATGATTTTTAGTAGTTCAAAATATGATAGCCTAAAATAAGATTTAACAAGGGTTTAAATACACTTTCTTTTATATTTGAAATTTATGCCCTTTGTATATATATAAAGATAATACATATTAATATAAATACATATAAAATATAAGAGATATTTAAGATAAGATTTAAACATTTATAAATATTTCATTCTTGCATATTAACATTTGTAAGAAAATAATCACATATATTGACAAATGTTAGCTTAGTATTACAAGTGGCAAACTTAAAATTTTCTTTTAGAATTTAATTACAAATGAATATAGAGAAACCTGGCTTTGAGATTTTGAGTTCAAACATCTTCTTTCATTTTCAAAACATAAGGAAAAAACAAAACCTGTAAATAGAAAAGCAGAGAAAACAAAAGCCTACAAACATTTTCAAACTAGAAATATCAAGAAATCTATCTTTTTCAAATCTGCAACCTGTAGCAAAATCATCAGCAAGCAAGATTTCCAATTTCAAGCTAAATCATCTCAACAACAAAGATTTTCAGTTTTCAAAAGATCATCATAACATTCAAGTATTTTTCCAGTTTTCAAGCTAGCAAAGTTTCCAGTTTCAAGTTTTTAAATCAAAAGGCATCCTCAGTTTATAGCTCTCTGTTCATCATTAACAAGTGAGTAAACAAAACTAACACTTGTTTAATCCGTTGCATGTGATGTATATATTATATAATGATGTGAAAATTGTTTGCATGAGTGAATTTTTGGCTTGCATGTTATAAATATGTAGATTTATAAGTGTGCATGTCTGTAAAACCTGTACATATCTCTGTTTATATACTAACAGGCTAAAATCTTGATCAAAAATCAAGTTCTCCTCATACATTCTCTTTTAGGCTTTAGTTTTCAAATAAGATATGTTTGTTTATGCATAATCTATGTTTTAAAAATATATTTAAGCATTATAAGTTTTGAAATTTTCTGGAATCAAGAAAATTCAGTGAAATGTAAAACATGTTAAATCCAAACACTCTGATTTTCTGATTCAGGCATATAATCTGAATCAAAATCTAAAATCATGATTTTTAAGAGTTAACTTACAATTTATAGTTTGGGATCGAGTGAGTTATTCGAGGATGACCAGAATTTGAACTTAGCAATTTCTGGTGATCGAGGTACTCGGGGTGGTTGGGAACTTCACTGGATGAGGTCAGGGTGAAGGTGAGCTCGGCAAAAATGGTTGGTGGTTTTCTTTGCCAATGTGGCGGCGGCGTTGGGTCGAAGTAGGGTTTATTTGACTGTTTGGGTTGAGGGTGAGATCGAGATGATTTCTTCGTCGTTGTTGCATCGAAGTCGACCGGAGTGGTGAGGATAGAAGCGTGAAACTTCGATGGTTATCGGAACGTGATCGCGGTTCTTCTAGCAATCGGAGGCGGCAGTACGAAGCGGTTTCAGTTGATCGAATTGGTTCCAATGGGAGCTTGATTGGTTCGATTTTGATTTCTAGCGTATACCGATGATCTGGGTGTTTGTGATGGCTAAGGGCGTCGTCGATGACTTGTTGACGATGGCGTGGTTGATCGGAGTGGCTCCGACGATCTGTGCACGTGCACACTTGTATTTTGGGTGTTTGGAAATCATGGAGATCGAAGAAGATGATGTTCAGCTCGGGTTCGTGCGCGAGTAGTTGTAGGGTTTGGCTCAAGTGTTGTATTGGGTAGGTGCACGAGAGTAATATGTTACGAGGTGATTAATTAATGGATAATTACTTAATGTAATTAATTAAAGTGATTTATTAAAGGATTAATTAATATAATCAATTTAAAGGGTTAGTTAATTAATGTAAGTAATTAAAGGATAGTTAATTACTTAAATTGATTAATTTAAGATAATTAATTGGTTTAATTAATTAAGGATAATCATTTATGAAATTGATTAAGTATAATTACTTAATGTAACTAATAAAGTATGATTACTTAGTGTAAGTAATTTATGGATAATTTCTAAATGTAATTAATTATAGTATAATTAATTAACGAGGGTAATTAAAGGCTAATTACTTAAGCTAATTAAGAAATAATTAATTAAGATGAAAAATTAAAGGATGATTAATTAATTGGTTTGTAATTAATTAATGTTAAGTAAGCAGGACTTAGAAGTAATTGATTTAATATGTGTTAAATTAAATTAATTATAAATTGTGTGATTAATTTATCTTGCTTATGGATGATTAAATTATGTAACAACCCTGTATTTTACAATTAATTTTAATTTGATTTTTCCAAATTTAAGAGCTTTATTTATGAAAAGAATAAATGTTGTTATTGTAAATATAAAAAACTTTGATTTTGTATGTGGATTTGAATTCCAAATATGACTAAATTTAATATTTCCAGAAAATGTGAATTTTGGTCAAATAGTCAAACTTCGACTTTTAACTTGAAAATTTAAAAGTTTGAAATTTATGAATTTTATCTTTTATTATAAAAATAGATTTAATAACTTGAATACTGCTTTTCGTTTCGTTGCAAACGGATTTAAATTGCAAAAGTTATACTATTTTCAATATTGTGTGTATATTGGGTTATTCAGCAATATTCTTTATTTTAAAATTATATAAATGACATTTTTATTTGATATATTTTATTCTAATTTGTACATTTATGTTATATAAAATATATTTTGGCTTTTAAATATTTTTAAAGTAAGGTAGGAATTTTTCCAGAGTTAGTAGTATTTTTCTTGCAAATTTCCATGCCCTGTTTGTAAATTTTAAACATTTTTCTTTAATCCTTTTCTATTTTCTCCAATTTAATTATCTATTTTATTTTGAAAATGATAAATAAATTATTTTAATTCAAATTTTCACTTCATAATATTTTTATAATGAAGTGTATAGTTTTTCAAGACTGACAGTGATTTATTTATAATTTTTGAACACTGTTTGGTATTTTTAAGTAATTTTCTTCATTCTTTTTATATTTTTCCAAAATTTATTATTTGTTTTCTCATATTTATAATTGATTTCGGTTTGTAAATTATTTTTCTGAATATTTTTGTTTATATAAAGATTAAAAAGAAAAGAAATATGAAAGGTTGTAAAACACTTTGAAACTTAAGCCCTTTTTTTGTCCAAACCCTTCATTTTCTTTAACTCCTCAAATTTTGCCCTAGCCATCTAAAACCCTAGTGTAGCCGCCACTTTTTGTTTCTCATCTTTTCACGTGAAAACAAATCAGCTCCTCATTTCTCATGGCTTCATCCAAAAATAGGTAATGGCCTCTCCTTCTTTTTCTTCTTTTCTCTTCATTTTCAATGATTTTTGCCATGTTTCTCTTGCTTTGCTTGGCCTAACACCTCCACCATCTCCTCCACCGACCACCACCACTTCCTTCCCCACACCATCCACGACCAAACCCCCTCCTCCTCTGACCATGACAGGCCATGCACTCCTTTTTACTAAAAACCACACAAAACCTTGCACAAATCCCTTAAAACAATGCATAGCCACCACTAGATGCAACATACCTTCGCCCACCACCTTGGACACCACCTCTACCCGCCATGTAACGACCCGTATTTTTACAGATCAAAACATTCTAAAATGAGTGACTTTTGGTTGTATGGTTGTTAAGTCATTTCAGGTTTTGGCAGGATTTTTGCTTAAGTCCTAAGTCGTAGCCGACTTAGGAGTTTTGGACGAGTTAAGCAACAAGTCTGGGTCGAGTTGCCGACTCAAGGAATTCACCGAGTTAAGGGAGTATGGTTGACCGACATAAGACAGTGACCGACCTAAGTGATGAGTCGTGACCGACTTAGGAGGTTTAGGCGACCTAAGTATTCTGGGGTAGGTCGTGGGGAAAAGTTAGGTCGGCTAGACGACTTAAGAGATAGGTCGTATCCCAGTTTGTTCGCGACTTATGTTAGGTCGCGTAGATGTTTAAGGGTTTAGGTCGTAGATGACCTAAGAGATAGGAGACTTAAGAGTTTAAGGCGAGTTAAGGTTTCGAGCGACCTATAGGATGTAGTGTATAGTTAGGTCGGCAACGACCTGGAGGAGCTGGGTTTTGCCTAAGTGCTAGGTCGCGTGAGTTGTTAGGTTGCGTGTTGGTATAAGTCGTTAGGTCGTATGGGCTAGTTAAGTCGGCATAGCAGTAAGTCGTAAGTCGTCTAACCAGTTAAGGCGCGTGCGCATTAAGTCGTAGACAGGGTTCGTATGTGCGCATGTGTTGAGTCGGAGGTTGCTTTAGGTCGTCAAGGGTTAGGTCGGAGGCTCTGTTAAGTCATGGGGGTTTTTAGGTCGTAGGTCGGCACAGTGTTAAGTCGGCAGCGACTTAAGGAGATTGCCGAGTTACGACTTAGGGTATTTTTCTGCCTATAAATAGGAGGGGGTTGGCTTCATTTTTGGGATCCGGATTTTGAAGCGACGAAGTGCTACCATTTTGAGAGCTCGACTTCTACATTTCTTCACTTCTTTTCTCCACTCTAATCTAGTGCTTCCATCCATCCAAATCGAAGATCAAGATTGAAGATTCAAGAGCTTAGATTGAAGATCTTCATCTTTTCAAGAGAGATTTCTTCATTTGAAGCGGATTTGTGATAGATCAAGCTTCATCCTTTGCTGTCCAGATCTGAAGTGTGTTGATTTGAGGTTGTTTTGGTGATTTGGTGAGTGGTGATTATCTCTCACACGGATCCAAAGGAGTATATCGGATTGTTGGCCCAATTTGGTGTTAAAATAGTGATTTCCATACATTTTCTTCATCCTAAGTGTAGATCCATATAGATCCATTGTTCATGATGATGTTGCATCCATTTTATCATATGTTAACCTATGCAAGTTCATTCATCAAGTTTGTAGAGATATAATTCATGTTTTCATGCTTATTGGACTTTCAACTCTTTAATTACGAAAATGCCATTATTGTTATAATTGTCTACTTAAATCATATTTGAATGCTTGATTGCTTGGATTGATGTTTGATTTGATTGCTTGTTATGAACTAGATGATTGATGATTAGATTTAGACCGAAGACGATTCAAAAGCTAAGGGAAAGGCTCTTGAATTGGGAAAGCTGCTCGTGGCATATGTAGCGGGATGATGAAGCTCTTATGCACAGATATGACGATGTGATGTTGAGATGAGACTTCGTGAGGATGTGATGAAGCGAGGCAATCATGTGATGAAGACTTGGTCTAATCCAGACGGGATCATTCCAAGCATGTTGATAACTCGGTGATATGATTCGAGTTGAGGATAATGAATGGATATGAGAATAGTCGTCGAGGAGGATGACTAGGAGGCTTGGATAGCATCGTTGTTGAAGGTTCTAGCATGCTCTAAGCAAGAGTACGTTTGGGCAGATTCGATAGTCCCAACGACCAACTGTTGATGGTCGAGTACTCTGGGCAGATTCGATAGTCCTAGGCACGGGCTGCGACGACGTGCGGGAGTTATGTCTAGAACCGGGGTTTCCATTAGCCCTTGACGGACGGCTGAAAGAATGTGCCGGTCATTCAATTAACGGTGATATCGAAGCAATGATAACAGTGATAGCCAGAGTCATGGATGTTTGGGTGTATCGTTATTCGGACTCAAGAGCGGTATTTTCTGGGTGCTTATCTGATTTAGGCCTTGGTACTTGGAAAACATCGCCCTTGACTCGAGTGATAGTAGCTTTACTTTAAATTGTATGCTCTGCTATGTTTGCTTCTGCTTAGTGTGTGTCTGGGGGCTATCACTGTAGAATGAGGTTGGAGTGGGAGGGTTGTATTCCTATTCCTTTTCCTTTATGCTCTTTTGGTATGTTGTTAGTTAATTTACTGCTCACTAAGACTGTTGTCTGACTCAAGGCTTTATGTTTTTAATTCTTATTGCCTTGGGCTGTTCGTCCATTTTGGGACGGGCAGACTAGGTAGCAGGTGACAGGTGCTGTTCTCTTCTCACGATGCTGATATCGAAGACGAGCTGGAGGGTTGCATATTATCTTCTTATATGTACTGGATATTCCGCTGTTTCGTATTCTCTGAGAGATATGTAGTGAGGCTTGATGTATTGACTATGTGGATGCTTGTATTCAACTATTATGGAGTTTTATATGATGTCATTTTGTTCTGTAAAGCTTCACTATACATATGTTCTATTGTATTTTATCCATGCGCTGTGAGCAATACGATAGATTCTTTTGTTTTAAATCTTACCTTGACAATCGTCCATGGTCGCCTGGCACACTTTACAGCGCTCTATCTCTAGAATCGGTGCAGGGGTCATGGGCGGTCGTCACATTTGGTATCAGAGCATTGGTTAATCGATTTTACCCAACGCTCGCTGTCGTAACTACGTATGAGAGACGTAATTGTATTTTGATGGATGAATACTATATATAATATAGTAGTTTAGTAGAGTTGAGTCCTTTATGCAGTTGTTTCTCTAGATGTTCTAATCATTCCTTTTTATAGATATTGAGAATGAGTCGAAGAGGGAGACCAGCTGCTAGGGAAGGCCGTGCTACTGAAGAGACTGCTGATTATGCAGCCATGTTCGAAGCTATGATGACTTCGATCATGAGAAGGATACCAGTTCCGGGGGCAGCGGTTGATGTTGGAGTTCAAGTCCAAACTCCGAAACCAATGGATTTTGCTAAGTTGTGCAAGGATTATACTACTCTTGGAGGGAAGGTTTTCCTGGGAACAGAATCTACCATTGATGTCCAGAGGTGGATAGATGCTTGTAGAAGGATCTTTGGTGATTTAGGAATTGACGATGCAACTAAGAGGAAGTTGGCATCAAGACAGCTTCAAGGGAGAGCTTCTGATTGGTGGAACTCTATTACCATCACTACTCCGGAAGAAGAGATTACTTGGGAGCAATTCCAAGTCAGATTTGAAGCTAAGTTCATTTCTACAGCTCAGAAGTCTGTTCTGTTCAAGAAGTTTGTGGAGCTCAAGCAGGGTGGAAGATCTGTTCTTGAGTATGTTTCTGAGTTTGAAGCTTTGTCCAAGTATGCCCGGTCATATATTGAATCTGCTTATCAGAAGAATGAGAAGTTTGTGACTGGCTTGGATAGTTATCTTGGGAGACAGTTGGTGGATCATTTGGACGATTCATTTGAGAAGCTTGTGGAGAAAGCTCTTAGGCATGAGAGTCTGTTTCCTAAGGAAGGACCTGTTGTTGCTGTTACCAAGGGAGAGTCTAAACCACAGCAGGGTGGAAACCAGAAGAGGAAGCAGCAGCAGCAGAAGGGTAAGGATGGCCAGAAGAAGCCGAAAGGCGAGGTAACTTGCTACAATTGTCAGCAGAAGGGCCATTTCTCTAAGGATTGTAAGAATCCGAAGGCACCAATGAAGTGTCACAACTGTGACAAGCCGGGACATTTCAGGAAGAATTGTCCAGAACCTAGGAAGGACAGGCAGATTGTGCAAGCCTATGCTTTGGGAGCTGTTCCGTCGTCTTCGAAAGCTCCTACCACTGAAGAGAAGGGAAAGAGTGTGGTGGTTCAAGGTACTCTTTTCCTATGCGGTGTTCCAGTTAGAGTCCTGTTTGATACTGGAGCGTCGCATTCATTTGTTTGTAATGAACTCGTAGGCCGGTTAGGTTTGGAACCGGATATTGTTGATAGGCCATTGGTTGTGACTAATCCAGTCGGGGGTTCGTCTAGTTTGTGTATGTTATGCCGTGGTCTAGTTGTATCGAGTCATGGTTGCTCTTTTGTTTGTGATTGCTTTGTTCTGAACTTTGCGGGGTTCGGAATTATCTTGGGTATGGACTGGCTTAGGAAGTATGCGGCTAAGGTTGATTGTGAGAGGCTGGAGGTGACAGTCGAGAATGTGGAAGGGCGAAAGATTGTGATACGATGTAAGCATGAGGAAGGCGTCTTCATGAGCTTCATGTATTCGCTAGTTGTTCCACGGGATGGACTGTCTTTAGTGCCGATCGCAAATAGATTCGAGGATGTCTTTGACGAAGTCAAAGGGTTGCCGCCGCATAGAGAGATCGAGTTTCGAATAGATCTAGTTGAAGGAGCCAGACCTGTTGTGATGCCTCTTAGGCGGATGGCGCCTAGGGAACAGCAAGAGTTGAGGGTGCAAGTTGATGATCTTTTACAGAAAGGATTCATTCGGCGTAGTGTGTCCGAGTGGGGTGCACCAGTTGTGTTTGCAACCAAGGCAGATGGGTCGTTGAGATTGTGTGTGGATTATCGTGAGCTGAATAAGGTGACTAAGAAGAACAAGTATCCATTGCCAAGAATAGACGACTTGTTTGATCAGCTTCACGAAGCTAAGGTGTTTTCTCAGATGGATTTGGCAACGGGATTTCACCAGTTGAGAGTAGAGAAGGATAGTGTGCCGAAGACTGCTTTTAGGACACCATCCGGTTTCTTTGAGTGGCTGGTAATGCCGTTTGGATTGACTAACGCGCCAGCATATTTTGAGGATCTTATGAATAGAGTGTTCAGAGATCAGTTGAACAAGTTCGTACTTGTGTTCGTGGATGATATTCTGATTTATTCTAGAACGGAGGAAGAGCACAAGACGCACTTGCGTATTGTTTTGGAGATCTTACGGAAACATCAGCTGAAAGCTAAGTTTTCGAAGTGTCACTTCTGGAAGAGTGAAGTGAGGTTCTTAGGCCATGTGATTTCTGGAAATGGAATAGCGGTTGATCCCGCTAAGGTGGCAGCAATCCAGGATTGGGTTAGACCTAAGAATGCATCTGATGTGAGAAGTTTTCTTGGATTAGCAGGATATTATCGACGGTTTATCAAAGACTTCTCCAAGGTAGCTGCTCCATTAACAGGATTGACGAAGAAGAACCAAGTGTTCTGTTGGGATGCTAAGTGTGAGCAAGCTTTCGGAATCCTGAAAGAGAGATTGACAAGTGCTCCTGTTTTGACTATTCCAAGTGGGAATGATGAGATGGTGGTTTACACCGACGCATGTGGTACTGGACTTGGAGCAGTGCTGATGCAGAAGGATAAAGTTGTTGCGTATGCCAGTCGACAACTGAAGCCGCATGAAAGGAATTATCCAACTCATGATTTGGAATTGGCGGCGATTGTATTTGCTCTGAAGATGTGGAGGCATTATCTGTTGGGAGTTCGATTCGAGTTGTTTACGGATCATAAGTCGTTGAAGTATCTTTTCTCCCAGAAGGATTTGAATCTTCGGCAGCAACGTTGGCTAGAGTTTTTAGCATCATATGACTTTGGTATAGCTTATACTCCGGGAAAAGGTAACGCAGTGGCTGATGCGTTAAGTCGAAGACATGCAGGATTGGGAGCCATGTTTTCTGAATGGAAGAATCTCGAGTATTTAGCTGGGTTTGACTTCAGGCCTAGATGTGAATTGGAACCTGAGATGTTGGCAAACTTATCGATAAGACCTTCTCTTGTGGGAAGAATTGGCGAGAGCCAAAAGCGAGATGATAAGCTTGTCAAGATTATCCGTGAATTGGAATCTGGATTGGATCCAGAAAAGGATAAAGGATTCGAGGTCGATCGAGAGGGTTGGCTTCGGAAGCAAGGACGACTAGTTGTTCCCGATATAGATGAATTGAGGAGTGAAGTTCTGAAGGAAAGTCATCACTCGAAGCTGACAATTCATCCAGGTGGAAATAAGATGTATCGAGATATGAGGAGAACCTACTACTGGGAAGGCATGAAGAAGGATGTTGGAGATTTCATTTCCAAGTGTATGAACTGCCAGTTGGTTAAAGCCGAACAGAAGAAGCCAAGTGGATTGCTTCAGCCATTAGAAGTTCCTACCTGGAAGTGGGAACAAGTTTCGATGGATTTTATTGATGGATTGCCTAGAACCAGAACGGGAAATGAAGGGATTTGGGTCATTTTGGATCGTCTGACTAAGAGTGCACGATTCATTCCTGTTCGATCAACTAGGACTGCATCAAAGTTGGCTGAGTTGTATGTTAAGTGGATAGTTCGTTTCCATGGTATTCCGAAGAATATAGTGAGCGATCGAGACCCATTGTTCACTAGTGGATTTTGGAAGAGCTTCCAGGAAGTCTTGGGAACCGAGTTGTGTTTGAGTACAGCTTATCATCCCCAAACAGATGGTCAGACCGAGAGAGTCAACCGAGTTTTGGAAGATCTTCTTAGAGCTTGTGTTTTGGATTTCGGAGGATCATGGGAAGATCACCTTCATTTGGTGGAGTTTGCGTACAACAACAGTTACCAGTCAAGCATTGGTATGGCACCGTATGAGGCGTTGTATGGAAGACCGTGTAACTCTCCGACATGTTGGTTGGAAACTGGAGAAAAGCTGATACTTGGGCCAGAGATGATTCGACAGACTTCAGATTGTATAGAGATCATTCGGCAACGAATGAAGACAGCCCAAGATCGTCAGAAGAGTTATGCTGATAAACGTCGTAAGGATTTGGAGTTCGACGTAGGTGAAATGGTTTTTGTGAAGATTTCTCCACTGAAGAACGTTATCCGATTTGGGAAGAAAGGTAAATTGACTCCGAGATTTGTTGGACCATTCCCGATCATCGAGCGAATTGGAAAGCTCGCCTACAGATTGGAGTTACCAGAGAAGATGTCGAGTGTGCACAATGTTTTTCACATATCATATCTACGGAAGTATGTACACGACTCTAATATAGTAGTTTCTGCTGATAGTTGTGAAGATTTCGAAGTTGACCTAGTCGATAGAAGACCTCGTAAGCCGCTTCGTGTTGTTGGAACCGACACGAAACAGCTGAGGAGGAAGATAGTTAGGTTGCTCAAGATACAATGGAGTGACGATGATAACGACTGTACGTGGGAGGTGGAAGAGAGGATGAAAGCAGCTCATCCTGAACTCTTCAAGGTATGGCCCTAAGGTGTCGTGTCATCTAACGAAATTGTAACTTGTTCTAAGTCTTAGAATTCTGTACGCTAAGCTAGAATTGGATGCATGGTTTATTGATTGTTATGGATGATAGGCGTACAGAATAGCTTTGATTGCCTTGTTTGTTTGGAATTTCGGGGGCGAAATTCCTAAGGGGAGAGAATGTAACGACCCGTATTTTTACAGATCAAAACATTCTAAAATGATTGACTTTTGGTTGTATGGTTGTTAAGTCATTTCAGGTTTTGGCAGGATTTTTGCTTAAGTCCTAAGTCGTAGCCGACTTAGGAGTTTTGGACGAGTTAAGCAACAAGTCTGGGTCGAGTTGCCGACTCAAGGAATTCACCGAGTTAAGGGAGTATGGTTGACCGACATAAGACAGTGACCGACCTAAGTGATGAGTCGTGACCGACTTAGGAGGTTTAGGCGACCTAAGTATTCTGGGGTAGGTCGTGGGGAAAAGTTAGGTCGGCTAGACGACTTAAGAGATAGGTCGTATCCCAGTTTGTTCGCGACTTATGTTAGGTCGCGTAGATGTTTAAGGGTTTAGGTCGTAGACGACCTAAGAGATAGGAGACTTAAGAGTTTAAGGCGAGTTAAGGTTTCGAGCGACCTATAGGATGTAGTGTATAGTTAGGTCGGCAACGACCTGGAGGAGTTGGGTTTTGCCTAAGTGCTAGGTCGCATGAGTTGTTAGGTTGCGTGTTGGTATAAGTCGTTAGGTCGTATGGGCTAGTTAAGTCGGCATAGCAGTAAGTCGTAAGTCGTCTAACCAGTTAAGGCGCGTGCGCATTAAGTCGTAGACAGGGTTCGTATGTGCGCATGTGTTGAGTCGGAGGTTGCTTTAGGTCGTCAAGGGTTAGGTCGGAGGCTCTGTTAAGTCGTGGGGGTTTTTAGGTCGTAGGTCGGCACAGTGTTAAGTCGGCAGCGACTTAAGGAGATTGCCGAGTTACGACTTAGGGTATTTTTCTGCCTATAAATAGGAGGGGGTTGGCTTCATTTTTGGGATCCGGATTTTGAAGCGACGAAGTGCTACCATTTTGAGAGCTCGACTTCTACACTTCTTCACTTCTTTTCTCCACTCTAATCTAGTGCTTCCATCCATCCAAATCGAAGATCAAGATTGAAGATTCAAGAGCTTAGATTGAAGATCTTCATCTTTTCAAGAGAGATTTCTTCATTTGAAGCGGATTTGTGATAGATCAAGCTTCATCCTTTGCTGTCCAGATCTGAAGTGTGTTGATTTGAAGTTGTTTTGGTGATTTGGTGAGTGGTGATTATCTCTCACACGGATCCAAAGGAGTATATCGGATTGTTGGCCCGATTTGGTGTTAAAATAGTGATTTCCATACATTTTCTTCTTCCTAAGTGTAGATCCATATAGATCCATTGTTCATGATGATGTTGCATCCATTTTATCATATGTTAACCTATGCAAGTTCATTCATCAAGTTTGTAGAGATATAATTCATGTTTTCATGCTTATTGGACTTTCAACTCTTTAATTACGAAAATGCCATTATTGTTATAATTGTCTACTTAAATCATATTTGAATGCTTGATTGCTTGGATTGATGTTTGATTTGATTGCTTGTTATGAACTAGATGATTGATGATTAGATTTAGACCGAAGACGATTCAAAAGCTAAGGGAAAGGCTCTTGAATTGGGAAAGCTGCTCGTGGCATATGTAGCGGGATGATGAAGCTCTTATGCACAGATATGACGATGTGATGTTGAGATGAGACTTCGCGAGGATGTGATGAAGCGAGGCAATCATGTGATGAAGACTTGGTCTAATCCAGACGGGATCATTCCAAGCATGTTGATAACTCGGTGATATGATTCGAGTTGAGGATAATGAATGGATATGAGAATAGTCGTCGAGGAGGATGACTAGGAGGCTTGGATAGCATCGTTGTTGAAGGTTCTAGCATGCTCTAAGCAAGAGTACGTTTGGGCAGATTCGATAGTCCCAACGACCAACTGTTGATGGTCGAGTACTCTAGGCAGATTCGATAGTCCTAGGCACGGGCTGCGACGACGTGCGGGAGTTATGTCTAGAACCGGGGTTTCCATTAGCCCTTGACGGACGGCTGAAAGAATGTGCCGGTCATTCAATTAACGGTGATATCGAAGCAATGATAACAGTGATAGCCAGAGTCATGGATGTTTGGGTGTATCGTTATTCGGACTCAAGAGCGGTATTTTCTGGGTGCTTATCTGATTTAGGCCTTGGTACTTGGAAAACATCGCCCTTGACTCGAGTGATAGTAGCTTTACTTTAAATTGTATGCTCTGCTATGTTTGCTTCTGCTTAGTGTGTGTCTGGGGGCTATCACTGTAGAATGAGGTTGGAGTGGGAGGGTTGTATTCCTATTCCTTTTCCTTTATGCTCTTTTGGTATGTTGTTAGTTAATTTACTGCTCACTAAGACTGTTGTCTGACTCAAGGCTTTATGTTTTTAATTCTTATTGCCTTGGGCTGTTCGTCCATTTTGGGACGGGCAGACTAGGTAGCAGGTGACAGGTGCTGTTCTCTTCTCACGATGCTGATATCGAAGACGAGCTGGAGGGTTGCATATTATCTTCTTATATGTACTGGATATTCCGCTGTTTCGTATTCTCTGAGAGATATGTAGTGAGGCTTGATGTATTGACTATGTGGATGCTTGTATTCAACTATTATGGAGTTTTATATGATGTCATTTTGTTCTGTAAAGCTTCACTATACATATGTTCTATTGTATTTTATCCATGCGCTGTGAGCAATACGATAGATTCTTTTGTTTTAAATCTTACCTTGACAATCGTCCATGGTCGCCTGGCACACTTTACAGCGCTCTATCTCTAGAATCGGTGCAGGGGTCATGGGCGGTCGTCACACGCCACCACCACCTTGCTACCACCACTACACATCACCATCTCCTCTGTCCAGACCTGTAGCAAGTCATGGCCAAGCCTAGGACCTTGTAGACCGAGCCAAAGATGAACCAAAACTCCACCATATTGCATAAAACTCTTCACATGCCTATGTTGTAACTTCCCCATCATCTCTAGCTTGTAGCCGTGCATCCCTTGGTCCAAACCAGACCCAAACCATGTCCAAACCTGAACCAAAACATTCCCTAGGCCATGCAAAAGGATAGTGAAAGCAAGGCAAAAGATTTGACATTCAAATCTCTTTTCGTTTAAAAGTTATTCCATTTCAAGTGCGTTGAAATTGTGTTTGTTTTGATGTATGTTTTGGGTTGTAATACAAGAGTTGTAGCTTTGGATCTTGCTCTCCACTCAAGTCCGTAGTCTTGTCATCGTGCTTTTGTTCCATTGTGTCATTGGTTTTGATATCTCCAGCACAAACAAGTGAGTTATTCTCACCAGACAATATGTACCTATATAACTGATAAACCGACACCATTTGAATCTGTAATGTATATCATCATGTTATATATGTTTATATTATTATCATATGATGTTCACACCTGTTATTACACTTATTATATCATATGTTACTATTATTTAATGTTATTCTATTATTTATATCTGTTATCACCATTGCAAGTTCCCTGTAGATTAGAATCACCATGGGTTGAAATGATACATACCCGAACGGACTTTAGAATAGGGAAAAATCGTTATGGGCTGAAATGATAGGCCTGAATGATTTTTATTTAAATTATTTTAACTTGGGATTGCGGGTTTGAAATGATAGAACCCGGATTTTTCTTTTTAACTGCGGATTGAAATGATACATATCCGTATCACTTGACCTAGGTTAGAAAATTATATACAGGCCCGTGGTTATTTTATAAAGTGTTTTGAATATTTTTAAGTATTTTAAAAATATAAATTTATGAAATTTGATTTAAACAGATTTTGAAATATTTTGAATTAAAGAAATTATGATTTTTCTATGTGTTAAAAATGTAATTAATGAATGGTTTAACTGGATTTTTTGAAATATAACTTAAGTTGGAAATTTGGAATTTTGGTTAAAAATGATATTTAAGTTATATAAATAAAATGGATATTAAATTTTATTTGGAAATGGTAAATATGATAATTTGATTAAATTTGAATTTAAGTGATTATTAAGTATTATTGATTTTTCTATGAATTTAAGTGGTTAAATAAATGAATGTTTAAAAGTGATCTTTTAAAATATAACTTGACTAGGAAATGTGAAATTTGGTTTTAATTAAAGGTTTAAGTTAATTAAAAAAATTAGAAATTTTGTTAAATTGTGAAATGGTAATTTAAATTTGAAGTGTTAAGTCTATTTGTTGAAATGTGAAGAATTGGAACTTTTACACTTAAACTTATTAAGTAAATTGTTGAAAATTGGATTTAATTATAAGAAATTTATTGTGAAAGAAACGTGTAAAGTTCTAATTAATGAAAGAAATATGTAAAGTTTAATTTATGAAAGAAACGTGTAAAGTTCTAATTAATGAAAGAAATATGTAAAGTTTTACCTACTGAAAGAAACATGTAAAGTCTTAATTAATGAAAGAAACATGTAAGTCTTAATTTGTGTAATATTGATTTAAAATAATAAATGCCCCTTTTGTAATAAAACGTAAATTAAAACGTACATTCGATAATGTAAGTTTAATTAGTATAATATTGATTAAATGATAAATGCTCTTTACTGTAATAGGAATGTAAGTTAAAAAGTACATTTAATATGTAAGTTTTAATTAATGTAAATGACATATTTTAATGACTAAAATAATAAAGTTTCTTTATTGTAATGATAATGTAAGTTAATAAGGTACTCTTAACTTAACATAAGAATTTTAGCATTAAATTGGATATTACAGTAACAAAGTTTATTTAACTATAAGGCTATGATAAAATGACCATGTTAAAAATTTGTAAGTATATAAATACTTTGATTATATAAAATGTTAAATTGGGAAGTATTACATTCCAAAAATGCTATGATTCCTTAAGGTTACATTACCAAAATGCTATGATAATTTAAAGGAAGATTTCAAGTTTAATAAAGTAAAGGAAATATTCAGTGATTTTGAAATTTGGGTTTTATTGAAATGATATATTATTGAATTGGTTTTTGAAATGGAAATGATATATTTTTGAATTGGTTTTGAATAGATATGTTTTGGGTTTGAAAGTATGTATTAGTTTGAAATAAATGATATGATTTTGAAATGGTTTAAAGGATGTATTTTGATTTGAAACATAAACTATTTTTAAAAGTTATAACCACGGGTTATAATAACGATTGGTTGGCAAAGAGACCGGGATCGGATATGGACATACTCTCTGTCGATACCGAAAACCACTTTGACAACCGTGTACGCGGTGGAGATTCCAGAATGAAGTAGGATGGTGGCGACGTTCTTAAGGTATGTTACGTGGACCCAACTCCCGTGAGTTGGCATAAGGTGGCTAAAACAGGAGCGATCTCGGACCAGTGAGGTAGCACCTCTTCTCGGACACATTTCTTCGATATTATACTCTTACTTGTGATTGATTAGATGGCCATCCTCCGATTTGGGAGTGTTGTTCGAGGTGGAACGGTAGTGGCTGCTATGCGTATCCATCAGTCCGTGTGCGTAATTGGTATATCTACCCTAGCATTGCCTAGTTGTGCCGTGTCACCTACCATATCGAGCTTTACTACGATTATGATTTTAAGATCCGACCGCGTTAAGGTTCTCCATCCCCTTAACGCTATTTTCTATATGATTATACTTTACTTATTAGACATTATTATAATAGCGAATATTACTACATAGTAGATATTTTAACGGATCCTTAGAGGATGGGCGGTCCCAAGCATCTTCTAAGTTACTTGTACCTTTATTACAGTTCACTTGAGTTGGTTTACATTATATAAGTATATATTGTCCTGACTCGAGTGTTTTGTGTTTTGCTTTACGCTCGGGTCAGCCTGAGTATTCACAGATTTGGATTTCCACCTTCTGGAGATTTGAATCGTTGGAGATTATTTGCTAGTCTTGTTCTATCAACTTCGGTTCCGTTGTTCTATTCAGCCTGTACTTGGTTATTGTATTGAGACTTCTGCTGTACTTTATTTCTTATGTTGTATCTTATGTAACTCTGACATATTTTCATAGTAGCTTCATGAACTACTATTTCTTTTACTTCCGCTGCATTATTTTACTATGTGTCTGTGATCTGTGATTATATTTATTTAATGTATATTCTGAGATTTGCCAAATTTTAATTACAACGCGGTATTTTGAGCAATTCAACTCCGGCATGAGTGTCTACCTATACACTTATAATGGATGCGAATGGTTGAAAATATCGGGTCGTTACAAATTATATTTAATTCCTTAGATTATTTGATATATCGGACAGTGATTGTGATGCTCTATGATATGAGATGCTTTGCATAAATGGTGATAATGTAAGTTATCTATCTATGATAGAATTGCTATGTGAATATGATATCCTGAATATAAATTGAATTGTTTAAACTTAAAACATCTTGGCTTAAAAGATGACATTTGATTCGAAGAGACCGGGATCGGATATCAGCGATATCCGAAACCACTTCGATTAGAAATCTATAATTCTTTATAGATTTGATTGTAAATCAAATAGGCTGGAATGGAATAAATTGAGTAATCTGGACCACTGGAACTAAGTAACGGTACTTAGATATTATTTTGTGAAATAATTGTTTGACTATAATACGATAAGAACTCGTAGTGAGGTACGAGTTACCCTGGGTTTCAAGAAAGCTTTACAACCTTAGTATTTCAATTTAAATGAGTTTACACACGCTGGTTTCCAGCCTGACCCGGGTGTTACTTTGATGTAATGCTCGGGTCAGACCGAGTATTGCAGATTTTCAGGTTAGGACGTTCTGGAGCTCAGGTGGCGAGTTGGATGGCAGGATCGTATGGAGTATTCCACTGTGTATTATTGTCCAGTTTATTTGGGACAAGTTAAGTTTTAACTGTCCAGTTTAAATGTGATTGGTTGTAACTCTGATGTATTGAATGTAAATTAACAGATATAGTTTTCCTTTGTATAATTGCTATTATTTGTTATTATATTTTATCCGCTGCGAATGTGAGAATCTGTCTTTTGTTTCTGTTTCTTCTTCTACCTCTTTCTTCTTTACCCTAACAATCTAGAAATTTCAGGGTCGAAAATTTCGGGTCGTTACATTTGGTATCAGAGCAGAAGGTTAAGCGAGAACCTTGGCTCTGGGGGTTTACTCATTAAGGATAGGGTCAGTAGTACCCTAGAATGAGTTGAGTGTATGTATATATGAGAGCGTACTTGTTATTTTTTTATAAAAAGGTTTAAAAATGGTTTTCAAATGGATGATTCTTATACAAGCTTATATTTTGATATATAGAGCAAATAATTTTCCAATTATTATATATAAAGAAATTAGTTGTTGGTCATTGAAAATGGAATAAGAATTTAAGTCATATATATCCAAATAAGGATTAAATAAGATAAACTAGAAATGGATTTAAACTAGAAAATTAAATGGTTATTATGATGTTTGTTTTCTAATAATAATTATTGATAAAGCAAAATGAAATGTTTTAGGGAAGTAAACTTTTAGGTGAGAATGACTTATAAATTGGAATTGAAGATAATTTAAAATTGTGAAGTTTTAAATCTAAGTCCTGAAAACTTGAAATTGTTTTAAAGAAATTTGTTTTGAATTAAAACCAAAGGTGGTTTAAAAATTTAAGGTATAACTTGGTGTGTAAAGGAAATAATATGTATAAATAAGGATATACATAATATTAAAGATGATTTGAAATAAACTCTAAGTGTTGAGTTTTGAATTTTCCCTGAAATGTGATGAAATAACCCAAAGTGAAATAAGTCTTTGAACTTATAAGTGAGAAGGGATATTGATAAGAAGTTTAAAATTTGAAATGGAGAATTCAAATTTAAGTAAGATTGACTGGATTAAATGAATTGGATTTAACTTAGGAGAAGGTAAATAAATTTAGAACAAACAACCTGAATTGGAAATTTCAAGATGAAATGGGGGTTTAACTTAAGAGGTTAAATGGGTTGATTTGAGATTTGGGAATGGGTAATGGATGCTATTGATTGGTGTTTGGATAATTTGGATGTTTATTTACCTTAGCTTATCCTGATATCATCCTATTGTTATTAATAATCTATGGAACTGGGAATTAGATTGTTTAAATGTATTAAGAAGTAGATTGAGATAATATATATTCCATTACTGGAATTTAATGGAATTTAACTTTAACTTAAAATTGTTTAATGGTTTTGATTATTAAAGATAAAGATTGAACTTATGAGAATAAAATCACTTTGAACTTAAGATTCAAATGTTAAAAATGTACTTGCAAGCTGAAAATTGTTAAGAATTGTTTTCGAAGTTAAAATTGGGTAATAAATTGGGTTCTGAAGGTTAAATTGTTTTTGAACTCTTATATGAACTTTGAAATAAGTTAAGTAAAGGTAATTTAAAATGGAATTTTGAAATTTGGATTCAGAATTAAATTGTTTAAAGATTTAGGTTGTTGATTTAAAAGTAAAGATTAATTTGATTTAAGGGATTAAATCAACATTTAAAATATTAACTCGAATTTATATAATTCGAGATGATTTAAAGTTGAGATTGGAATTGAGATTAGTTTAAATTGAAATTGATTTGAATTTGGGAAAGGAATTGAAGTTAATTCAAATTGAATTGGAATTGAATCAATTTAATGCGAAGAGAAATTGATTGAAAATGGAGATTTAGAAGGAAAGGTATATTTTGTGAAATATATGGTGAATAAAAGTGGAATTTGGATATTTCTATGATTAAAGTTCACTTTATGAAGAGTAAGGTAGTGAATAACTTTATAAAGAAACCAATTTTGAATATTGATTTGGCATAAATAAAGTTGTATATATATTTGTTTTATATGTTAAACTCACCTTGTTGAATCTATAGCCAGAAGAAAAGGGTTTTTGGAAGTATTTCAAGTATAAAAAGGGAATTTATACAAGTATGAAGAAATTCAAAGATTTTTCAAGGTTATATATATCTATCTATATATATATATATAAAGGATCTTATGAGAATGATTTTGGAGAAAAGGTTTTTGGAACCTATGGATTTGGAAAGGCTTTTGATTTTTGGGAAAAATCAATTTTTGGAAATTTGGAAAGCCTAGTTTGAGAATTTTCGATTTTTGGGATAATCGATTTTGTGTAAAGGAGATTTATATGTGATTCATACAAAGGGTATGATTTGAAAGGTACTATAAGTGTATAGTATAAAGTGTTTTGAGATTAGCTCTGGGGAAAAAGGCGCTCCCATGAAATGAAATTCTCAGGAGTACCACAGGGTGGTACTGCCTTGAACCCTAATGGGGGATTCTAAATTTGATCCTGTGAGGAAGTCCGGACAAACAGAATTTCCTGAGGATTATTTGGCTAGCGAAAGTCGAGGGCGCTGATGCCTACAGAGGCATTTGGGTTATGCTGTGACGACAGTGTAACTCGATGTCATTGCGATCTACTGTGGACCATAGCGAAAATCGTGTGGAGGTGAGTGTCAACGGTCTACGTTTGATTTTGCCATGATGGCAACGTAACATCGGTAGACTGCGATCTATGGTAGGAGTGGAGTGGAGAAGTTTCATTATTTTTGGCAGCGAAATTCGAGGGCGCTGATGCCTACAGTTATATGGGTTTTTGTTGTGATAGCAACGTAACCCCGGGTATAGCTGCGATCTGTAGCAGGTTCCATGGTGTAATCGAGGGGCGCGGAGTGCCTATAGTTATCTATGGATTTTTCCAGGATGGCAACATAACCATCGGGTTTACTGCGACGGGGTGATGATTTCCAGAGCATTCTCACAAAAAGGTTTTCTACATTATCACAAAATGTTTTCTAAGTGTTTTCACTGGGTGTTGAAAATGGGTTTACCAAGTACTTATAGATTTTCAGTCCTACGCCTGAGCAACGTATGGCCGAATTTCTGTGAGAACAAGGATGGACTTGTTTATACATCGAGTTATAAAAAGTATTTTTAAAGCTATTTTGATAATATTATGTAGATTTTTAAAGTGTTTTGAAATTTAAATAAAAAGAGTTAAGAGTTAAAAAAATGTTCAAAGAGTAATTTAAATGATAATGAACATTTTAATAAAATTATGGCTTCGTTCCTTTTCGAGGACGAAAAGTTTTAAAGGCGGGAGGAATGTGATAACCCGGATTTTTGGTCATCGGATAATTGGATAATTATCTGATTTTAACTATTTAAAACACTGATTTATAAGTTAAACAAATAAATTATGTGTTGTATACATATGTGTTGACTTAAATAGAATTTAAATTTGAATTTAATTTGAAATTCAAAAGATAATTATCTTAAAATAAATTGAGTTTAAAAATATATTTACACATGCAAAATACAAGTGTTGAGATACTGATTTTGTTTGATTGAACAAATGAACTTTGATAATTAGAATATATCTGGATAAATATTTAATTGATAATCTACTAATATAATTATAGAAGTTTGACAATATTAGTTTAATAATCTTCTTTTATAATTATTTAATTGGGCAAAATTTATCTTTTCAAAATTAATAGAAATGATTTTTAGTAGTTCAAAATATGATAGCCTAAAATAAGATTTAACAAGGGTTTAAATACACTTTCTTTTATATTTGAAATTTATGCACTTTGTATATATATAAAGATAATACATATTAATATAAATACATATAAAATATAAGAGATATTTAAGATAAGATTTAAACATTTATAAATATTTCATTCTTGCATATTAACATTTGTAAGAAAATAATCACATATATTGACAAATGTTAGCTTAGTATTACAAGTGGCAAACTTAAAATTTTCTTTTAGAATTTAATTACAAATGAATATAGAGAAACCTGGCTTTGAGATTTTGAGTTCAAACATCTTCTTTCATTTTCAAAACATAAGGAAAAAACAAAAACCTATAAATAGAAAAGCAGAGAAAACAAAAGCCTACAAACATTTTCAAACCAGAAATATCAAGAAATCGATCTTTTTCAAATCTGCAACCTGTAGCAAAATCATCAGCAAGCAAGATTTCCAATTTCAAGCTAAATCATCTCAACAACAAAGATTTTCAGTTTTCAAAAGATCATCATAACATTCATGTATTTTTCCAGTTTTCAAGCAAGCAAAGTTTCCAGTTTCAAGTTTTTAAATCAAAAGGCATCCTCAGTTTATAGCTCTCTGTTCATCATTAACAAGTGAGTAAACAAAACTAACACTTGTTTAATCCGTTGCATGTGATGTATATATTATATAATGATGTGAAAATTGTTTGCATGAGTGAATTTTTGGCTTGCATGTTATAAATATGTAGATTTATAAGTGTGCATGTCTGTAAAACCATTACATATCTCTATTTATATACTGACAGGCTAAAATCTTGATCAAAAATCAAGTTCTCCTCATACATT
This sequence comes from Allium fistulosum, assembly GCA_030737815.1. NCBI lineage: Eukaryota > Viridiplantae > Streptophyta > Magnoliopsida > Asparagales > Amaryllidaceae > Allium > Allium fistulosum. Next base: position 97,761,083 of record CM060905.1, read on the forward strand.
CTCTTTTAGGCTTTAGTTTTCAAATAAGATATGTTTGTTTATGCATAATCTAAGTTTTAAAAATATATTTAAGCATTATAAGTTTTGAAATTTTCTGGAATCAAGAAAATTCAGTGAAATGTAAAACATGTTAAATCCAAACACTCTGATTTTCAGATTCAGGCATATGATCTGAATCACCATCTAAAATCATGATTTTTAAGAGTTAATTCACAATTTATAGTTTGGGATCGAGTGAGTTATTCGAGGATGACCAGAATTTGAACTTTGAGCAATTTCTGGTGATCGAGGTACTCGGGGTGGTCGGGAACTTCATTGGAGGAGGTCAGGGTGAAGGTGAGCTCGGCAAAAATGGTTGGTGGTTTTCTTTGCCACTGTGGCGGCGACGTTGGGTCGAAGTAGGCTTTATTTGACTGTTTGGGTTGAGGGTGAGATCGAGATGATTTCTTCGTCGTTGTTGCATCGGAGTCGACCGGAGTGGTGAGGATAGAAGCGTGAAACTTCGATGGTGATCCGAACGTGATCGCGGTTCTTCTGGCAATCGGAGGCGAATTTACGAAGCGGTTTCAGTTGATCGAATTGGTTCCAATGGGAGCTTGATTGGTTCAATTTTGATTTCTAGCGTATACCGATGATACGGGTGTTTGTGATGGCTAAGAGCGTCGTCGACGACTTGTTAACGATGGCGTAGTTGAATGGAGTGGCTCCGACGATCTGTGCACGTGCACACTTGTATTTTGGGTGTCTGGAAATCATGGAGATCAGAGAAGATGATGTTGAGCTCGGGTTCGTGCGCGAGTAGTTGTAGGGTTTGGCTCGAGTGTTGTATTGGGTAGGTGCACGAGAGTAATATGTTACAAGGTGATTAATTAATGGATAATTACTTAATGTAATTAAAAGTGATTTATTAAATGATTAATTAATATAATCAATTTAAAGGGTTAGAAAATTAATGTAAGTAATTAAAGGATAGTTAATTATTTAATGTGATTAATTTAAGATAATTAATTGGTTTAATTAATTAAGGATAATCATTTATGAAATTAATTAAGTATAATTACTTAATGTAATTAATAAAGTATGATTACTTAGTGTAAGTAATTTATGGATAATTTCTGAATGTAATTAATTATAGTATAATTAATTAACGAGGGTAATTAAAGAATAATTACTTAAGCTAATTAAGAAATAATTAATTAAGAAATAATTAATTAAGGATAATTAATTAAGATGAAAAATTAAAGGATGATTAATTAATTGGTTTGTAATTAATTAATGTTAAGTAAGCAGGATTTAGAAGTAATTGATTTAATATGTGTTAAATTAAATTAATTATAAATTGTGTGATTAATTTATCTTGCTTATGGATGATTAAATTATATTTAATTCCTTGGATTATTTGATATATCATACAGTGATTGTGATGCTCTATGATATGAGATGCTTTGGATAAATGGTGATAATGTAAGTTATCTATCTATGATAGAATTGCTATGTGAATATGATATCCTGAATATAAATTGAATTGTTTAAACTTAAAACATCTTGGCTTAAAAGATGACATTTGATTCGAAGAGACCGGGATCGGATATCAGCGATATCTGAAACCACTTCGATTAGAAATCTATAATTATTTATAGATTTGATTGTAAATCAAATAGGCTGGAATGGAATAAATTGAGTAATCTGGACCACTGGAACTAAGTAACGGTACTTAGATATTGTGAAATAATTGTTTGACTATAATACGATAAGAACTTGTAGTGAGGTACCAGTTACCCTGGGTTACAAGAAAGCTTTACAACCTTAGTATTTCAATTTAAATGAGTTTACTCACGCTGGTTTCCAACCTGACCCGGGTGTTACTTTGATGTAATGCTCGGGTCAGACCAAGTTTTGCAGATTTTCAGATTAGGACGTTCTGGAGCTCAGGTGGCGAGCTGGATGGCAGGAACGTATGGAGTATTCCGTTGTGTATTATTGTTGTTTATTTGGGACAAGTTAAGTTTTAACTGTCCAGTTTAAATGTGATTGGTTGTAACTCTGATGTATTGAATGTAAATTAACAGATATAGTTTTCCTTTGTATAACTACTATTATTTGTTATTATATTTTATCCGCTGCGAATGTGAGAATCTGTGTTTTGTTTCTGTTTCTTCTTCTACCTCTTTCTTCTTTACTCTATCAATCTGTACTTTTCAGGGTCGAAAATTTCGGGTCGTTACACATTACTCTATGGACATAGTTAACATTTGTTTACATCTTATTGCATTAATATTCTACAATTATCATCTTTTACTATATTAGTTACAATATTCCAATTATATTGATTTTTTTTCGATATTCACATTAATTACAATTTAAAGTCCCAATAAGTTCATTTATCTTAGTTTCACTCTTTTTATTAAACAAATTATTGCCTTAAGAATATAATTGACATTTCTGTACATTTTGTTACCTTCATATATTACAATTATCGTCTTAACTCATATTAACGTAATATTTAATTGCATTTAATTGCAATTGATTTTCCAACTTAATTCAACATTTTAAATAAACTGGTAAAATATAACAATTGTTACCTTTTTTAAATTTAATCACATTTATAAGTTTGTTATCTACACACAAATGTAATAACTACTAACACAACACAAATTTTATCCAATTTCAATTTATTACATATTATTTCATCAATTAATATAACAGTAAATTTATTTCCTTATTTTAAATTTATAACCAATCATAAAATACAATTATTACAATTACTTGAAATTACATTCAAATAGTCATCTATTACATAAATTTACATTATTAAACTTCATTCTAGTTAGTTTTCTCATTCCTACATCATAAATTTTATTTTCTTCCAACATTAAATTACAAAATCTTATTAAATTAACTATTTTTAATTATCGAAAATTACGGGTCTTACAATCTCCCCCACTCAAAACTTTTCATCCTCGAAAAGGGAAAAGAAGGGATTAAGGAATAAATATATCTTATTCAAAATATTCAATTTATAAACAATTAATTTACATAATTAAATGATTTAAATAAAATATATCAATTAATTAACAATTAAATCCCTTTTATATTCAAGTTAATAAAAGTTTGAAAAACATTTCACAAAATTTTTCTAAGTCCAAAATTCATAGAAAATTTCAATAGAGTCTCCTTTTTACGGAGAGGTCTGGGAGAAATAATAATATCAATAATAACAATATATATCATATATTTCAAAATAAAATATCCCAACCCACGAGGAATAACAATATAATACCGCTAGAACACCGTAATCCGAGAACGTACCTATTTGTCGGGCAAACAACGCTTATTTATGAAACCAAAAGTAGTAGCTATTGCTTCCATAAACCTGTATTTTACTTATACAATCCAAAGAGGCTAATAATTAAGTAAAAGAGAAATATTTAAGTTGTTTCAACTAATAACAACAAAACAATCACAACATAATAATAATCATTCGCAAACAAACAGTGCAAACATCATTTTCAACAAAGAAAACAATTATCCATCCATAGCAACCAAAACAAATGGTCTGTTCGAGTTCAGAAACTTTTAATCGTATAAAATGATAAATAAACTACTAAGTATACCATACACTCAAAAGTCTTAGATAAAACTCAATAACTTATTTACACATTTTTATATAGTAAGAAGTATCCTTTCCTAATCATCCCATAAGCCAATACAAACAAAAAGTTCAAATATCAATTAAGTTTATTCTTATAAATCTCATTTTATATTATTTACTGTTCTCCGATTTCATTCATTCATACAATATTTATTTTCATTAATTTACATTCATTACTTACAAAAATTCATTTCTCATTCATTCATAAAATGATTTCCCATTAATTTACATTCATTTACTTACATATGTTGTTTTTCCATTCAGTTATTTAAAATAATCAATGAATTCATTATTTCAGTATTACATACTGTTAATAATATACTTGATTTCCAATAAATAAAACATTTCATACTTAAGTATTTCTACCTTTAATTTACATTTACTCTTTCCTTTTATAATGTCAATTGAATATTAAGTCTATTTTCTGAATCATTTCAACATTTTCAGAAGTTATAATCATTCAATTAATATAGTACTCACTTTAATTATAAATGGCTTCAACATTAACTTAAGTTTATAATTATTTACTTACAGTATACACCTTTTATTATTCAATCTAATTATAAATAGCTTAAAATGTTAACTTAAGTTTATAATCATTTTTCTTACATTATTCACTTTTCTTTTACATTTGATTAGTAACATTTCAAACTATTAACCTAAGTTTAGAACAATTTATAATATCAGAATTCTTATTTATAAAAGTAATTCCATTGAACACTTTCATTTACTAAAGTTTACTTGTATAATATTATATTACATATTTCTATTACAATTTCAACTTTATATTTTGGTAAATTATATATATATATATATATATATATATATATATATATATATATATATGTCTTTTAGAATGCAATGGAATGTTACACAAGTTCATCTTATTCATTTAGTAAATAAAATGTTCAATAGTTATCATTTCTCATTTTCATATCCTTTTGATTTACAATTTACAAAATTTCAATTTCTTATATTTTCATTAATCTCTTAACATCTAGTTTTTAATTACACATATTAAAAGTTTCCAATTATTAAAATAGTCAAGATTTCATTTCATTATAATAATTGAAATTTCCAGTTTGCAGAAAACCTAAGAACTAAATACCGGGTTCCTTTTCAATTATTTTAAAATAATATATATATATATATATATATAATCATATCTTTTGTATATATCAAATTATATTTGGAAATTAAAATTAAGATTTACTTATCAAAACAAATGTGTAGTAAACTACTACAACGGTCTTCCCACTTTGAAACTCGAAAATGAACGTCGATGATGCGTGCGCTCATTACCAAAATTATTTTCCAGCAATAAAGAGGGGAGTACAGAACTTATATTCTTCTAAAATTCCTTTAAGCTTTCTTTCGAATCATATTGAAATATTTATATCAAAAAATACTTCCAAATAATACTAATATTATATTCCAAAATCTTTCGAAAGAAATTTCCAAAATCTTGGAACTTAAGTTCAAAAATTTCAATTTATATTCATTTTAATTATAGTCTCAATTTGCAACTAATATTTATAAATTTCACTTCCTAACAAACAAATATATCACAACCAACTATATCATTTATAAAATTATTCTTTTATGTACAAAATACAAAACTAGGAAAAATTATTTCATTTACCTATATTTCAAACCAATATTGTGTCGGTCTGCCCTATTAATTGATTAGAAATCCCTATTAATGTCATAGCGTCCTATGCACCAACCAGAATTTATAAATACAAAACAGAACAAATTAACACAATATAAAAACATTTTATAACACTAACAAATACGCTATCTCATATATATACACTCAACGACTCATTCTAGGGTATTACTACCCTATTTCTAATGAGTCAGACCCCACAAAGCTAAGGTTATCGCTAAACCAAAGCTCTGGTACCAAAAGTAACGGCTTTTCTTTTTGGACGGTTTAAATCGACGATAAACCACACACACCAGACTCAAACCATTCAAAGGGGCAGATTGTTATGGGGTAAATAAGAAAAATTAGAGAAAGAAAGAAAACAAAACACAGAATCTCACAGCGGAATGACAAAATATAATAATCAAATAAACAGTTCATGAAGCTGTTTTACAAATAACATTTGATTACACTTTTACAATACAGATAAGAGTTACATACAACAGAGATAAATAAATGATGCAGCGGAATAACATGATGCAGTGGAGTAAATATAATAGATAGTAATAATATACAATCTTCGTCCTCCAGAGATAAATGGTCTTCGATACACTGAAAATGTAACGACCCCGAATTTTATATATATTTAAATTGATAATTAATTGAATTTTTGAATTAAAATTGTAAAATTAATCGATAAATTGATGCGAGTTTCCCCGAATTCAAATAAAATATGTGTTATATCATTTGAATTTAAAATCTTGTATATATATATGTATATGTGCATATATGAGTGGATTTGAATTTATATATATATATTGGATTTGAATTTGAATTTTAAGTAATTAGTTATAAAATCATCTATGAAAAATATAAAGTAAATATATTAAACTAAATCTTAATATCATGTTAATAAGTTAATACAACTATATAAAATAAATTATGAAAAAAATATATATAAAGTAACACCTTAGATAAATTATAACAATATATTAACTCTAGAACTTCATTTATACTACAAAAATAATAAAAGAAAATAAGTGTATGGAAGTTTTGTACAAAGTAATAAGACAAAGCAAAGAAAACATTGATAGGTATACTACCAAAGAAATAAAGCAAACAAATATATATTCATGAACACTTGTAAAAAAATGAAGAAACAAACATATACATTCAGTATGAACAAATAAATATAAGCATGAACACTTGAGAAAAATAATATACATATGAAATGGCTTGCAAAGAAGACAAAGCAAGGTACAAAATAAAATAAAGCAAATAAAGGTAAATTTGTACATGATAATAAATGTTGGCCTCCTTAGTACACGAGGAAAACATCATCAGCCACCAAACATTTGCATAGTCAAACAATAAAAAGAAAAATATCTCTGGTTTCTATTGTACAAACAACATGATCACCTGTACAAAATATATTCACCCAGTAAACTCAATTTCTTATATCAAACTCTTCTTCATTTCATTTTTCGTCCATTCCAAGTTGGAAACAAAAATCTGAAGTAAACAACATCATTCAAACTCAAGCAAAACTTCAATATAAACCATATAACATCAAAACAAATCAGAGATCAAAAGGTTTCAACTTGCAAAACTTCAAAGGTCTGTTTCAAAAAGAGGCTCTGTTTTTTGGAAATCAGGTGAGCAAACCTTTTTTTTTTAAAAAAAACCTGATCTTCTTGATTTTTATGCATGTGATGATGATGATTTGGAAATGTGTTTCAACAAAAGAAAATGTGATGTATATCTGTATATATATAAGAATATAAGTATACATGTTTGTATACAGGTGGATATTTACCTCTGTTAAACATTCACAAGCTAAGAACAGCACAAATAAATCTACATCTCCCCAAATAAACATTTTTAGGCTTTGATTTCTGAAAGTAAAATGTTTGTAGGTATGTAACATTACATCTAAAAATAATTTCAATTGAAAATATTGAGTAAATATTTTGAAAGGGGGAAAATTACAATGTAATCTTTTCAAGATAGAAAATTTGATCATCATGATTTCGAGTTTTGACTTTACAATCTGTTTTGTATTTACAAATGGTGAATTTCAATAATCAAATCATGATTTTTAAGTGGGAATTCATTGAGGAATTTTGAGTTGATCGATATCCGTAAGTTTGTCAATTTCTGATGATTGGCGAAGAGATATCGGTCGGGTTTGAAGGTGGAGATGGCGGGAGGTTAGGAGTTCGTCGAAAAAATATTGATTGAATTTTTAAAGTGCCGTGGAGGTGGCGCGGCGTCGAACTATGGTTCGACAATATGTTTTGGTTGTTGTGTTTCTCGAGGAAAATTCAACGTCGATAACGAATCGTGGTCGATCGGACCAAGTGGGATAGGAGCATGGGGTCGTGGCGAAGCTCTGGTCAGGATCTCGGGGCTTCTGGTGAGCTTGAGTGGCATGGCAAGGGGTTTCTTTCGTCGGTGATGGGTTCCAGTTTTGAATCGAGAAGCTCGATTTTGATCTACAGTGGAACTAGGGGATCGAGGTACTCGAGTGAGTTGAGTGGGTTATCGACGATGTGGAGGTGATCGTGGTGATGGTCGGAGGTGGCCAGTGCGACTGTGCACGAGTATTTTCGTGTATCCGGGTAGTTTTGGAATCGGAGAAGAAGAGAAATGGCTCGGGTTTTGTTCGTGAAGAATCATGTTCGACTCGAAGCAGAATGGTTTGCGTGATTGCACGAGAGTGTCTCGGGGTTTTTATTGATTTTACTCGGGTCTGGGAAGTTTGGGTTGAAACAGTTTTTTTTATTTCTAAAAATTTAAACAAGTGTTCGAATTTCAGTTTTAAATCAAGAGTAATTAATTAGTTTAATTTAATAATGTTTAAGATTAATTAATTTATAATTAAGGGTTAATTTATTTAGTAATTAATGATAAATTAAATTGTAATTAAAGATTTAATTAATTAATAATTAAGGATTAATTAATTTAAAATTAAGGATTAATTACTTAATTAATTAAGTTTGTTAATGGCTTAATGAAATTTAAAAATAATTTATCAAGAAGAATTAATTAAGATAGATGATTATTGTATGATAAATTTATTTGATATATAATTAATTAACAAGCAGGATTTAAAGGAAATTAAAGTAACTAATTTAATTCATCTAATTGTTACATGATTGATTATTATTGAAATGCTTTGAGCAGTTTGATATCCGTGTTTGTGATTGTTATGCTTTGTGATATAAATTACTTTGTGCTGAGCTGTGATTTCTGTTTCTGTGATATATTACTATGTGAATATGAAAACCCTTGGCCCGTAAAACGGCACTTGAATTTCGATGCGACAGGGAGTCGGATTCCAGTTTGTTATCCGAAACCCACATCGAATCGTAATGATGAATCCTTGTGATTGATAAATTGACTTTATATGTGAATCTGTAAATGAGGATAAGCGTTGTAGTTTATACCGCTTATCAAATATATTGTTGTATTTAATCTGTGATGATTGAATGATGTTGCACTATTGTGTGTTAAACCCCTGGACTACACCATACACACACAAATGATTTAAATTCAATGTTTTTTTGAAATTGAAATTTTAATTTCAATTGATTTTGAAATTGGAAATTGGGGTTTAATATGAAAAGCTTTTGAAAGGAGTTTTAAAGATATTTTGAATATCTTGAAATTTAAATAATTCAATTTGAATTTGAATTCAATATCTGAAATTGAATCCTATATTGGTATTTATGATTTAAAAAGAATTATACAAGTTTATAAGGGTTTTAAACCATTTTTAAGGTGTTGTTTTTGGGAATTTGAACTAACCCAAAGATTCAACTTGTATAAATGAGATCGAATTTTTCCGAAATGAAAATTATTTGTTTTCAAATAATAATAGCTTTCATTTTAAGAAAGGATTTCCAAATTGTGTTGAAAGGTTTCAAGTTTGAAATGGAATTGAAATGTTTTGAAAGCTATGAAATGAGTCTTTGATTCAAAGATCGGATGAGTTAATCCAACTTGAAATGGAATTGTTTTGAAAGACTATGAATGAATCTTTGGAAACGAGTTTTGAAAGCTATAAGTTAAATCTTGATTTAAAGATTTAACGAGTAAACCTATTTAATTAAAATGGAAATTATTTTGAAATCCATGAATGGATCTTTGTGAACGGGGTGAACTTTGTGAATTGAATCTTTTTGTTTAAAAGATTAAAAGTGTGGAAATTGTTTAAACCATTGAAGGTTTTTGAAATGAATCCTTTTATTTAAAAGATTGGAAATGGTAATTTGATTTAACCATTCGAATGAAAAGTTTTGGGCTTTAAGCTGTGATTTAACTGGGACCCCAGTATCCATATGATTTTTAATATTGCGCTCGTTATTCGGTTTAGCCGGGGGAGGACCTTTGTGTCATATAACCCATTCCGAATAATGATACGACACATATGGATAGCATTGAAGACAGGTGGTGAAGATCGGGTATTTTTGAAAACGAAAGGATTACCTGTTGATTTTCTCTGCATCATGGCTCCGGTATAGAGATTCCCTAAGTGATGGGAAGTCCGATCGGGATTGTGAATACCTGGATTTGCAAGGGCTTCTTTGGAAGTGCCTTCGGTTCTGTTCGAACCCGGAACAGACTTGTATGGTTGTATGTCTGACATTACACTTTGAGATATAAAGATGATTTATTTTAAATACATTTCTTTTGGTGGTAGAGAATTTATTCTCTTAGCTTAACACCCTTCTCTGAGACGTACGAGCTTAGAGGTTATGTAGTTGAAGGTTATCAGTGATATACTCCCAATTTGGTAGTGTGGCATGCTAAGTGTTGCTGTGTGTTGATGATCATTTGTTGATCATTTATGATCAAAGCATGGCTTTGTGAAAAAGCGTAGCTTTGTGGACGAGACTTTGTTGAGCCTCACAACCCGGTAATGGTCGAAACAGGAATGTTGCGGCAAGGTTTTTAGGGGTCGCGCCCCTAGGGTATGTCATTTCCTTCTGGATAAGAGGTGATATCATGGTATGGAGCCCAGATATTTTACCTATGTTGTTGCTGCAAATTTATTATACTTTGTGGTTGTTGCTTTGTGGTTGAGGATCCTCGGATAAAGGTCGGTAACGACCAGGGGATGGCATACTTGTGTGTTAGTTACCTAGTTACAGCTGTACAGCGTGAGGTAGCGTCAGAGTGTTAGTTACCTAGTTACAGCTGTACAGCGTGAGGTAGCGTCAGAGTGTTAGTTACCTAGTTACAGCTGTACAGCGTGAGGTAGCGTCGGCCTTGTGTTTGCAGAGATCCGGTTAGGTTCTCGGGGTGCCTTTCCAGAGGCGTTTCCATTTCGGTATAAGGAAGTTCCTTAGCCTGACCATTTGTTGGAAAATCCAGAGAAACAATACGAACCTTGTACGGTTTTAATTGTATTACCTGCTATGGAATGTGGCAGTAACCTGCTATTGAACATAGTAGCTATAGTAGGCATACAATAATGGTTATATGCTGGCTAAGATTAATATTGTATTTTCGAAAGGTTTTTCTACACTATGCACTAGTAATAATATCAAAAGAGTTTTGTTTGCGTAGTAAGCATGTTTGACTATCATAAGAAGAAATCTCCTCCAATTCTACGTTTGCATTGTGTGTGTGGTGGGAGGTCTTATGGTAGTTTCATTTTCCAAAAGCATTGCGGATTTCAATGTTGAAAATTCTTTTGTGGTTTGTTTTGAAGATAAACTTTTTTTGTTTGCTCATACCAGTCCCATGACTGACCTGGAGTTTATTGTTCCCTTCCTAAACTCTGGGTGCCCACAATTTTCCACACGGGCAGTCTAGAGTTGGGTTTCTCAGATATTCAGGTTTAGTAGATTATCTGGAGCTAGTTCAGTTTTGGAGATCAGGACTGCACTTGCTTATCTTTGTGCATCGTAATGGTGGTTCGAGCTTGATGTTGGAGTTGTTGGAGTCATTCTCCTTTGCAGATCATTTGGAGTGATCTCTACCATTGTTATAATTTCCGCTGTAGCATTGTATCATATCTCTGGTACTGTTGTATCATATTGATATCATTGTTGTATATCATTCTGGATATTGTATTTATTGGAGCTATATATGATATCATTGATTTCTTTATTCCGCTGTGTTATTATACTTAATGGTGTTATAAGCTCCGGGAAGCCAGATTCGGCGTTTGAATTTACGGCATTTGAGTACAAGTGTAGTACGGGTGCCGATTTTCGAAGGCCGAGTTTTTGGACTCTTACAGAAAAGCCCAGACTGATCCGAGCAAATTGAAAGGACAAAACACTCGAGTCAGAACTAAAAGATCTTATGTAAGTTAAATCAATAGTAAATAAATATGAGTGTGACGGCGTAGGAGATGTTTATGGGGTTTGACATCTCCTATCTAGTGTCTAACGTGAGTGCAATAACTTAAGAGATGTTCGGGATTACCATCTCCTAAGGATCCGTTAAACTATCTACATACATCGTACAATACGCTATTATAATAGTGTCTACAGTAAAGTAAAGTATTAAAATACGTTAAGGCGTTACCCATATCCCCCTGAACACATTTTATATATTCCCATAATCTATACAATACCGTAATTCCTCCGTAAACTGGAGGACTATCAGAGGGCACTCCATTGGTATGGTACAAATAAAACTCATAGAAGGTGCGATACGGTATGTGAACATGGAACTCGAGGCAATGCCAGGGTAGGATTCTACCATTTGCACTCCCGGACTAGTGGTAACGCATAGCAACTACTACCGCCCACCTCAAAACACACTCCCATTATCAAAATCGAGGGGTGGCAACCAAATCAATCACAAAGTCGTAATATGGTATCGAAGAAATGTGCCCGATAGAAGGTGCAACCTCACTTGGCTCTGTATAGCTCTTGTTTTAGTCACATTTAAGCTGACTCACGGGAGTCGGGGCTACTTAAATACCTCATACAGAATTGTTTGCTAAACCATCCTACTTTATTCTGGAACCTCCACCACGTACACAGTTGTTAAAGTGGTTTTCGGTATTGGCAGAGAGTATGACAATATCTGATCCTGGTCTCTTTAACAACCAAACGCTTATTTCACACCGGATGGTTCTTTTACATTTCCAAAACCAATTCATAATTGATATCAAAATATCATATTTAATTCAAACCATATCACTTTCGAAACCATATTTACTTTCAAAATCATATTCACTTTCAAAATCATGTCGATAAGATGGGTTAAATAAATCCTCATTTTCAAAATCATCATATTTACTCAAAGATGTCATTTCACTAGCAAATATCATTTCAAATCCCAACATATGTTATAACATCATTTAACCATATACGCTTTAAAATCAAGGATTTAAATATAAACACTTTCACTCTACATAATCTGACAATTTAGAAAATAGTTTAGATAGTTATAAATAGTTTAAAAAGTTTAGCATAGTTTAAAAATAAATTTCTAATAGTTAAAGTACTCTAAAATAGTTTAAAATAGTTTTGAATAGATTTAAAATAGTTTAAATAGATTTAAAATGATTTAACTAAATTTAAAATAGACTAAATAGTTTTAAATTGGATTAAAATGGGTTAAAATAGATTAAATTGGATTTAAACATATAAAATAGATTAAAATAAGTTGAAATAGTTTTAAATTGATTAAAATAGTTTAAAATAGGTTAAATTAGTTTAATAGTTGGAAAATCTTAGTAATTTGGATTTAAGAATAATATAGTTAAACAGTTTATATTAAAATAATAAATTTGAAATTAATATCAAATTATACTATTTCTTTTATTTCAATACATCCTTTAAACCATTTAATCAATATCGATTCCAAATCCATTTTCGAGCTATAAATTCAAACTATTTCAAATTTAGAAGATTTTGAAGTTTAAATATTCAAATATTTTAGTAACTCAATTTCGATAAATTTTATTTATACTTCAAATCTAACTTTAGAATTTCAATTTAAGCCAATTCCAATTTAAACATTTAAAAATCGTATTTTCAAAAATAATTCAGTTTATATAAATCAAATTTCTTCAAAATATCATCTAACTCAACTCAAAATTTAAGGATTTAAAATTATTTAATTTAACCAATCCGATGTCCGTATATAATTCTCTACCCAATGGTCAAGTGATACAGATATTTATCATTTCAATCCGCAATTATTTTATATTCATGGATATATATATCATGTCAACCCGCAATCTCGAATTTAATTACAAATTCATGAAATCGCTTGAGTCTATCATTTCAACTCATAACAATTTTCCCTAATCTATCAGATCGTTCGGGTATGTATCATTTCAACCCATAGGGATCTTGCAATGTTACAAAAATATAAGATATAACATCCAGTCATCCAATATCAACAATCAAACATCCATCCAAATCATCATCCAAATCAATCAATAAACATCAATAGCTAACTGATTATCAATAACAATTATAAACCGACGAATTAAAATTTAGTATTAAATTAAATGGCAACTATAATCAATAAAAGTCAGATTTAACAGGCATAACAATTTAAATTTACCACACATCAACCAATCAATTTCTAATCACATCATAAATTTAATTTAACTAACATAAGATAATTTAGTAATTGTGAGTGGGTTAAAACACTCACCTTTGATTTCAAATCGATTTGAAATCCAAAATAAGGCCCAAAATTCAACAGTCTTAGAATTTGTCCAAACTAGTTCCATAATGTCCGGAATTCCGATATGATCACAGCGGAACAAACCGCGCATGAATCCAAGTTCATATGCAAAAGGTATGGATATTAGAACGATTGAAAATAATTTTGAATTAAATTAAAAAAAACAAGCACGTTACCACCACGTGAACCCTAACTCACGCGTGACCTACGAGATCAACACGCGACATCTCCAGTTCAGCTGCCACCTAAGTCCACCAACCAACGCCGCTTCGTCCACCTGTACCTAGATCGAACCACGCCGTTGGCTCCGCCTGACCGAGCCGCCTCCATCATGAGATCGCGGCATGCTCTGCCTCCTCCTAGCACTCACCACCGCCACCGCCTTTGTTGGCGATTCTGGCAAAATCCCATCGTCCACAGCCCAAAACGAAACCACAGATGCACTCACCTTGCTTCCCTCTACCCGCAGCAAATTCCTGATGGACAAACGGTCGACGATCCGCCGTTGGATCGTAAACCCTAGAAATGGACGGCCGAGGTTCATCCTCGATTCCTGATCAAACGGTGCATCGAATTGAGAAATGAATTGCACCAGTGAATTACGCTCGTCGAGAGCTGCAAAACGGTATATAATATGATAGGCTTTGGAGTTTAAATTTTGAAATTGATTTGAAAATTGAATTTAGGGTTTTGAGATTGAATTTGTTTCTACCGTTGAAAAGAAGGAGGTAGACAGAAGTTGATATATGTACAGAATAAGAAAAATGATGGCTAGTGTAATGACCCAGAATTTCTGTCATTTGAAATTCGTATATTTAATTGATTTTAAATATTAACAAGTGAGATTTGTAAGTCGAATAAATTTAATTTCGAATATAGAGATTTAATTGGATAATTAAATCGATAATTTAATATTTGAAATTGCGTAAATAATTGGAAATTGGATTAAATGTGATTAAAAATGATTTATAAAGTTATAATAAATCATATTGGAGTTAGAATGATGTTATAGAACTTTTAAAATTTGATTTAAAAGTTAAATTGTATAAATTGAATATTTTAATATTTAATTGACGAGTAAAAATGACCATTTTTCAAACAGTCTTGGATTTCGACGAAACCAGTTTCATCGGATCCGTAATGTTATATTATTGCAAGATTTTCGTGTCAATCGGAGTTGTCGTTTGTCCAGGGCAAGCCAAAACGCATGGAAATTAGTTTAACCGATTTAATTTAAATTTGATCGTTTATTTCCGTAACTCACACATATGATCGAATTGGCTCTAGATACCTATTCCATTATGTCCAGAACGCGGGTTAAACCTTTGAAACGTCAGCCGGCATGCTTCGTTTGAATTTTGGAAAATTTCAAGTGAATAGTGTTTTGAGAATTTTGTATAAAAGGACCTCATTATTCTCATTTTGCACAAACCCTAACAACCCTAGGGCAGGCTGCCACATACAATTCCAATGGCCGAAAACGTTCGTTTCTTCTCCTCTTAATCTCTTCCAATCCGTAAATTAATTCAAGAAACTTTCAACTAGAATGTTGTAGATCTAGAGGAGATCTATAAATCCGTAAAGAGATGATCGAAAATAGAGCGACGGATCGACGGTAATACTCGTGCAAAGACCGATCGTTCGCGCACGTTTAGCGAGGCAAATACTCGACCGGACCTGCCGTGGTTCATGCCGATGGTGGCACTCGCGAGGGGCTTCGACGTGAAGCTCGTCGATCGACTTCAAATGCGACGTAGAGGGCGCGACCATCAGAAATCGTTCGTGAGCTATGGGTTCTTCACGCGATCGAAACCTGGGGAGAAGATGTAATGCGCGGCCAGGTCTGGAGTTGGCAAAATAAACGGTGATGATGAATAGTAGGGTTTTAAAATATAAAAATAAATTGAAATTAATTATCTTTTAATTCGTATTAACTATAAACTATCATAACTTGGTCATACAAGGTCGAAAATTGATGAAACAAATTGCGTTGGAACCTTATTGACGAGCACTACGCAATGGAGCTAGTTTGGAGTCGATTGGAGCTAGTGATAATTTTGAGTAAAATTAAACGTGCGTTTAATTTTATTTGCAATAAAATACTACAACTATTATTGGAAGCAAGGTGAGAACTCCTCACTCAATCGAATTGTGTTTCGATTTAAATTTAAAATAGTTAAATTTAAAATTGGTTGATTGTGTGTTTGGATTGATGTTTGTTATTGGTTGTATTGAAATAGACCCCATTCGCCGCATAATAGCGGAGGTTATTTTATTAAGAACATATACCGCGATATTCCACCTCGAAGTGGAATTGGTATTATATATGTATTTGGAGTTAATTTCCCGCATTATATAGCGAATGAGACCCTATTGCGCCGCATAATAGCAGATAATATTTTATAAATCCCATATACCACGATATTCCACCTCGAAGTGGAATTGGTATTGTGCTAACATCTGTGGATGTAGGGAAACAGGTTGGAGGGATCCAACTGGATTCCTCAAACATTTGAAATTATTTCATATGTTGTGTGTTGATTTGTGATCTATTTATCTATGATATATATATATATATATATATCTTTGATCTGTGAATGAAAGATAAGCGTTATAGTTTATATCACATATCAATTATATTGTTATATTTGATCTGTGATGGTTGAATGTTGTTGCACTATTGTGTTAAACCCTTGGACTACACAATACACACACAAAAGTGGATTTCACATGGAAATCAGTTAAGTCACAGATTTTTAACAATTCTAAAGATTGAATTTTTGAGTCAAAAATAGTTTTGGAATTGGAATTGAAAGTTTTTGAAAATGAGATTCAAAAATAAGAGTTATTTTAAATAACTTAATAAAAATTGGAATTTAAATCATTTGATTTAAATTTTGAATTCAATAATTTGGGAACTATGGTCTAAAAGATTGTATAAGTTATAAAAGGTGTTTATATGGGTTTTTAACCATTTAAAATATGGTTTTGGAAATTTAAATTTAAATCCAAGATTTATACTTGGATGGCTTTAACCTGTGTAATTGTAACCAGTTTTTCCCAAAATGAAAACTATCTATTTTCAAATAATAATAGCTTTCATAAAGTGAAAAGATTTCCAATTTGTATCGAAACATTTCAAGTTGAAATGAAATTGTGAATAAGTTTGGAAAAACTATGAATTAACCTTTGTGAAGATGGTTAAGCTTTATCTTGAAATTAAAGAAGATTTTAAAAGGTGTATCTTTTATATTATAAAAGACTTGAATTGTGAATAGTTTTGAAAGCTATAAGTTAAATCTTGATTTAAAGATTTAATGGGTTAATCCAATTGAATGGGAAATGATTTGGGAATCTATGAATGAATCTTTGTGAAATTGGGTGAACTTTGTGAAGTAAAGCTTTTTGTTTAAAGATTTAAAATGGTAATTTGTTTAAACCATTTAAAGGAAAAGAGTTTGGGTAATAAGTTGTGACTTAATTGAAATCCCTATATCCATATGTTTTAAATATTGTGCTCACTATTCGGTTTAGCCGGGAAAGGACCTTTGTGTCATATAACCCATTCTGAATAAGTGATATGACGATATGGATAACATTTGAAGATTGGTGGTGAAGACCGGGTATTTGTGAAAACGATAGGATGACCTATCGATTGTCTCTGCACCGTCAGCTACGGTATAGAGATTTCCTTTGTGATGGGAAGTTCGATCGGGATTGTGAATACCCGGATTGCAAGGGCTTCTTCGGAAGTGCCTTCGGTTCTGTTCGAACCCGGAACATACTTGTATGGTTACATGTCTGACATTACATTTTGAGATATAAAGCTGATTTCTTTCAAATACATTTCTGTTGGTGGCGGAGAATTTATTCTCTTAGCTTAACACCGTTCTCTGAGACGTACGAGCTTGGAGGTTATGTAGTTGAAGGTTATCAGTGATATACTCCCAATTTGGTAATGTGGCATGCTGAGTGTTGCTGTGTGATGATTATTTATTGATCATTTGTTGATCAAAGCGTGGCTTTGTGAAAAAGCGTAGCTTTGTGGACGAGACCTCTTCGGACCTCACAACCCGGAAATGGTCGAAACAGGAATGATGCGGCAAGGTTATGAGGGTCGCTCCCTTTAGGGTATGTCATTTCCTTCTGGAAAAGGGTGGTATCAGGTATGGAGCCCTGGTATTTAACCTATGTGGTTGCTCCATTCTCATTTACTGTGTGATTGTTGTTGTGTGATCGAGGCGCCTCGGATAAAGGTCCCAAAGGACCGGGGGGGTGGCATATTCGTGTAGTAGTTATCTAGTGTAAGAGGTAACCCCGGACTTGTGTTGGCAAAGATCCGGTAAGGTTCTCGGGACGTCCCGCCAGAGGCGATCCCATGTGGCAGTAGGAAGTTCCTTAGCCTGACCATTTGTTGGAAATCCAAAGAAACAATACGAGCCTTGTACGGTTTTAGTTGTATAACCTGCTATGGAATGTGGCGGTAACCTACTATTGAACATAGTAGTTATAGTAGGCATAAGTGCGAAATGACTATGCTGGCTAAGATTAATATTATACTTTTGAAATGTTTTCTGCACTATGCACTAATAATAATATTTAAAAGAATTTGCATAGTAAGCATGTTTGACTATCACAAGGAGAAATCTCCTCCAATTCTGCGTTTGCATTGTGTGTGTGGCGGGAGGCCTTATGGTAGTTTCATTTTCCAAAAAGCATTGTGGATGTCTTTTACTTCCTTTGTTGTTGTTTTAAAAATAATAACTGTTTTTAGTTCTCACACCAGTCCCATGACCGACCTGGAGTTTATTGTTCCTTCCCTAAACTCTGGGTGCCCATAATTTTCCACATGGGCAGCCTAGAGTCAGGTTATCAGGTCATTCTGGATTCAGGAGATGCTATGGAGCTCAGTGGCGAGCTAGATGGCGAGACGTATCACTTATATTATGTATTATTCCGCTGTTTATTCTGTATATGGACAAGTTTATATAACTGTCCAGTGATGTGTATTGTTGTAAACTCTGATGATATGATGTAATGTATAAACTGATATAGTCTTTTGTTTTAAAGATTATTCATTCATCTATTATATATTGTTCCGCTGCGAATGTGAGATTCTGTTGTTATTTATGTTTCTTTCTTTCTGTCTTCTAATACCTCTTCTTTTTAACCCTAACAATTCGGTTTTCCGGCATTCGATTGCTCGGCAGTTGATACAATGGACGTATTAATGTTGATTTTCGGAAGTCGAAAATCCCGAGATGTTACATGTGGTATCAGAGCATTTGGTTAAGCGATAACCTTGGCTCTGTTGGGTGTTACTCATTAGAGATAGAGTCAGTAGTACTCTAGAATGAGTGTGAGTGTAATAATAGATATGAGCGCGTATTTGTTAGTGAATATGAAATGGTTTTGTATTATGTTGACTTATCGGTTGATTGTTTATAGATTCTGGTCGGTGCAGTCTAGCTAACTGTATCGATATGGGTTTCTAAACTCTTAAACAAGATGAACCGACACAGTATCATTTTAAATTGGGTAAATGAAATAATTTTACCTTGATTATATTTTACATATAAAGGAAATAATTCTTTTAGAATTATTAAAGTGTATATAAAATTGAATTGTTTAGTTGTTGAAAATGTAAGAATATATATGAGTTAATAAAAGTTGTTTGAATAATCTAAATAAAAAAAACAATTGTAAAAGAATGAAGTATATAAGCAAATGAATTATTAAGTATGGAATTATAATTAATATGATTTGCAGTTGTGAAATAATCTTATATATAAGAAGTGAAACTATATGAATATATTTATAATTATGAGTTGTAAATAAAAATGAATTTGAACTATGAATTTGAAAATTTTGAATCCTGTTTATTTTGGAAGTTATTTTTCAAAATTAAAAGTTAAATAGTGAAATTATATGAGAAAAGGATTTATAAATGTGATTTATAAATAAAAGGAAATTTTAAAAGAATATTAAGCACTGAATTCACTACTGTTACTGGGAAATAATAAGGGTGATGACTGCAGCATCATCAGTATCATTTTCAAGTTTCTGTGTGATGGATTTGCTACCATAGTAAATGAGAAATTGAAGTTTTGTTGTGATAAACAAATTTGAATTTAAAATTCCAAGCTATAATTGTTGAATATAAGTAATCAAGTTTTGGACTTATAATATGAAATAATAAAGATTTTAACTTTATTAAAGTTGAAATAAATTTGGGTTAGCATAGTAAATATATGATTTGGAATTTAACTAAAGGAAAGTTAAACAAATTAAATCAGATTTGGAAGTTAAATAAATAAGTTGTATAACTTATAAAATAAGAAGATGTAAGTAAAACCAAATGATAAAATGGTTAAACAAATTTGTTAAGCAAAACGAGATATGAATTTGATTAAGTAATGAATTTGACTTTGGTAAAAGTTAAATAGAATTTGCTTTAGAATTGAAATCTAAATTGGATTTATAAGTGGAAATTTGAAATGGAATATAACTTAAGTGATGTTAAATGAAGTTGATTTTGGTGTTGAAGTGAAATAACAAAGTGAATTAAATGGATGTGAACTTGAGTTATATAAATGAAATTCAACCTTATTTGTAAAATGAATTAGCAATTAAATTTAACTAATGGATTGAATGTTAATCAACTGAATGTAAGTAAATTGATATGGAATAATGGATGTAAGTGTTAATTCATTAAAAGCTAATAAATTGGAAATTCAATGAAAGCCAATTTAATATTAAACCAATTGGAATTAAAAATGTTGAACCAAATTGAATGTGAAGTAAAGTAAATTGAGTGAATTTGGCTATGTTGATTATGATTTGGTTGTTATATGATTGTTGGTTGATTGTATATAATTCATTAAGTATTAATGAAATTGAATTGATAAAAATTGAAAGCTATGTAATTGAATCCAAATTGAAAGCGAATCAACTTGAATTTAAATTAGTGAATGTAAACTAATTGAAAATGAAGAATTGAATGTCGTTGTATATGAATTGGTTGTAAACAATTACGAGTGATGTTGAAATTATATAAGTTGTTTATAAACCATGTTTAGTATGCATTTCTTTTAATATGCATGTGTTGTAATTGTTTAAGAGTAAATTGTTAATAACTTTATATATATGTCACTTACGTGTTTAAATTGAGTAAGTACAGGTGTCGTGGCTGCCGTTCGGCTGGTTGGGTCGTGCTAAAATGCTTAATAAAAAACTGCTTTGCTTAAAAATGCTAAAAAGGTATGCCTACGCAATAAAAATAGGAAATATGAACTGTTTTTCTATTTTCCGACCGTGTGGGTCGATGTATATATATTTATATCTATTGTGATATTGTAAAAGCTCCTCCGTACAAAGGAGACTCTGCCAAAATTTTCCGAAAATTTTTGTTAACGGAAAGTCATTTTCCCAAATTGTAATAAAACGTAGGAATTGAACTAGAAAATGAAAACCATTGTTTTGGTTGAAGTTAAAGGTTTTGGAAAAGGTGAATATAAAATTTTCACTAAGTGGATTTTTTTTGAAAAGTTAATGAATTTGGGGCATTTTTCTTACTTTGCAATTTCGAGGACGAAATTCTTTTAAGGGGGGAAGATTGTAACGACCCAGAATTTCTGTCATTTGAAATTCGTATATTTAATTGATTTTAAATATTAACAAGTGAGATTTGTAAGTCAAATAAATTTAATTTTGAATATAGAGATTTAATTGGATAATTAAATCGATAATTTAATATTTGAAATTGCGTAAATAATTGGAAATTGGATTAAATGTGATTAAAAATGATTTATAAAGTTATAATAAATCATATTGGAGTTAGAATGATGTTATAGAACTTTTAAAATTTGAATTAAAAGTTAAATTGTAGAAATTGAATATTTTAATATTTAATTGACGAGTAAAAATGACCATTTTTAAAATAGTCTCGGATTTTGACGAAACCAGTTTCATCGGATCCGTAATTTTACATTATTGGAAGATTTCAAATTTCGTGTCAATCGGAGTCGTCGTTTGTCCGAGGCAAGCCAAAACGCATAGAAATTAGTTTAACCGATTTAATTTAAATTCGATCGTTTATTTCCGTAACTCGCACATATGATCGAATTGGCTCTTGATACCTATTCCATTGTGTCCAGAACATGTGTTAAACCTTAGAAACGTCAGCCGGCACGCTTCGTTTGAAGTTCGGAAAATTTCGAGTGAATAGTGTTTTGAGAATTTTGTATAAAAGGACCTCATTATTCTCATTTTGCACAAACCCTAACAACCCTAGGGCAGGCCACCACATACAATTCCAATGGCCGAAAACGTTCGTTTCTTCCCCTCTTAATCTCTTCCAATCCGTAAATCAATTCAAGAAACTTTCAACTAGAATGTTGTAGATCTAGAGGAGATCTTTAAATCCGTACGGAGATGATCGAAAATAGAGCGACGGATCGACGACAATTCTCGTGCAAAGACCGATCGTTCACGCACGTTTATCGAGGCAAATACTCGACCGGACCTACCGTGGTTCATGCCGATGGTGGCAATCGCGAGGGGCTTCGACGTGAAGCTCGTCGATCGACTTCAAATGCAACGTAGAGGGCGCGGCCATCAGAAATCGTTCGTGAGCTATGGGTTCTTCACATGATCGAAACATGGGGAGAAGATGTAATGCGCGGCCAGATCTAGAGTTGGCAAAATAAACCGTGATGATGAAAAGTAGGGTTTTAAAATATAAAAACAAATTGAAATTAATTATCTTTTAATTCGTATTAACTATAAACTATCATAACTTGGTCATACAAGGTCAAAAATTGACGAAACAAATTGCGTTGGAACCTTATTGACGAGCACTACGCAATGGAGCTGGTTTGGAGTCGATTGGAGCTAGTGATCATTTTGAGTAAAATTAAACGTGCGTTTAATTTTATTTGCAATAAAACACTTCAACTATTATTGGAAGCAAGGTGAGAACTCCTCACTCAATCGAATTGTGTTTCGATTTAAATTTTAAATAGTTAAATTTTAAATTGGTTGATTGTGTGTTTGGATTGATGGTTGTTATTGGTTGTATTGAAATAGACCCTATTCGCCGCATAATAGCGGAGGTTATTATATTAAAAACATATACCGCGATATTCCACCTCGAAGTGGAATTGGTATTATATATGTATTTGGAGTTGATTTCCCACATTATATAGCGAATGAGACCCTATTGCGCCGCATAATAGCGGATAATGATTTATAAATCCCATATACCGCGATATTCTACCTCGAAGTGGAATTGATATTGTGCTAACATCTGTGGATGCAGGGAAACGGGTTGAGGGATCCAACTGTGATGCAGCGCGAGATACGCAAAATAAATGATTTACCTTAAATCGTTGTTCCCTCCAAAATCACTTCACTGAATCGCGCCTCCAACAAAGTCGCGAACGACATAGCAATCAGCGAGGTCGCAAAACAACATAGCTTCCCCAGGTCGCGAAGGCGAAGAAACCTTATGTCGCGAGCTTCCCTATGTCGCGCTCCAGCCTAGGTCGCTGCATTCCTTAAATCGCGAACGAGCAAATTCCAACATAGGTCGTGAACGACCTAACCCTAAGTCGCGAAGCTCCATCAAATTCCGACCTAACTCTAAGTCGCGAAACTCCAGTATCGCGATTCCTATGTCGTAGGTCGGGAGTCGCTCTAGTTCTGCTGAATCGTAGGTCGCGAACTTCCAAATACTTAGGTCGCGAACGAGCTATTGGAATTCTTATGTTGCGAAGTCTTATGTCGCTCTAGAAATACTAGGTCGCGTACGACATTTCCTAGATCGCGAAGCTTAGGTCGCTGAAGATGATTAAGTCGTTCCTACATGCCGAAGCTTTATGTCGCTGCTGTGTTGTATCTGCTTAAGTCGTATGTTGTTAGGTCGCGTGATGTTGTAAATTGTTTGTTTGTGTTTTCTTAAGTCGATTGTTTGATTGTTAAGTCGTCTGTATTTCTTAAGTCGTTTGTGCTTTGTTTGTTAAGTCGTTTGTTGTTAGATCGTTGATTTATTAAGTCGTATGTGTTGTAACTTGTTAAGTCGTGTTTGTTGTATTTTCCCTATAAATAAGGATGTGTGGTCATTTGTAAAAGGAGTTGATTTTTTGAATAAAATTTGGTTTGTGCTTTGTGCCACCATTAAAATTGGAAGTTGAGTGTTATCTCCTTTCTCCATCTTCGGATATTCGAGTGCACTCGAATCAACAAACTTGAAGCTGATTCATGGAATCTCGTGCGCGAGATCAACGTCGAAGAATCATAGATCTTCTAACGCGGTATCGTGCGCGATCAACGTGTTGAAGATAGCTAGAATCCGGTATCTCGAGAGATCAACGGATTTGAGCACTTGGGTATCATCAATTCATCATTGTATCATTTCATCGATTTGTTTGACACGAAATCTTCATTTCATGGTCAAGTGTAATATCCGCTGCATCATTTGGTATCGGAGCTAGGAGACGAACTTTTCCAAGTTCGTTGGTTGTGAAGTTTCGAGATTTGAAGTTTTTGGAGTTCGAATTGAGTTGTTTGTTCATTTGGGTGTTCGTGAGATTTCAAACAAGTGGGGGAGTTTTGATTCGAGAATTTTTTTGGATCAAAGTGAAGTTCGTGTTTAGATCTGTTGAAGATTTGATCATGCCTCCGAGACGTGTTAACCGTCATCATAATGTTGCAAATTTGTATGGGAGAGAAGATGCTGAACAGATGGAAAAACGCATCGATGAAAGGTTCAGTAAGGGTTTCGAGAGAGTGGAGAGAATGATGACTGACATGAATCGAAATCAAAGGAGAGAACCATCATTGTCGATAAATCGAGATTGTGGATTTCGAGACAATCATGATTATCGGAATGAAGAAAGAAGAACTTATCGTGGTTACGAGCATGAGCCATGTTGTGATTATGAAAGATGTCGAGTAGAGGAAAGAAGAAGTAGAGAAGACGTGCATGGTCATAGAAGAGGCAATTTTCAGAATCGACATCGAAGCTCATCTAATTTTGAAGAAGATAGTTATAATAATAGTGTTCACTTTCGATATCCAGGTCAAGGGCCAAATCGACATAGGAATGTTGAAGAGAATGGTCATAAACGGGAGTCAAGGATGGACACAGAAATTCCAGAATTCCGAGATGGTCTACAAGCAGAGGAATTCTTTGATTGGTTATCAAAGGTTGAAAAGATTTTTAAACTCAACAATGTGTCTGAAGATCGTCAAGTTAAGTTAGTTGCTACAAGTTTGGGAGGAAGAGCTATGAATTGGTGGCAACAAACTAAATCAACCAGAGAGAGAATGAGGAAATCCAAAGTTGCCAAGTGGGATAAGATGAAAAGGATGATGAAGGCAAATTTTTTACCCTACAATTATCAAGCTCGTATGAACCAACAGTTGCAGAAGTTAAGTCAAGGGAGTCGAGGAGAGGGTGTGGTTACAAACTCCAGCAATTAGAATAAAGGTGTTAATTGCAGTATAAATGTTTCTAAGAGAGTCAACGAACCAGTTGTACATAGAATCACTAAGACAAATGTTGATGACCGAATTAAGCGCTATCATTATCAGGAGTCTGACCATAGAAGTATTGAGCCCAAGAAGAAAGCCTTAGTTGTAGAAGAATGTGAAAACGAGGATGTGGATAATTCTACTGAAAGCTCGCCGGAAAAGGAAGAGGAACCGACTAGTCCATTATCTTTCAGCGAAAGTGTTGGAGAAGCGGAAGGTAGTGCTGAATCATTGGTTTGGTATGAGGCAAGTGAAGAGCTTAAAACTCTTGAGGAGGTTAAACCAATGATAGAAGAGTTTGAAGAGGTCGGTCCTACGGAATCGTTCGAAGAATCACCACCAAAGTTTGACAACGAAGATGAAGAGGTCGAGTTAGAGAACGATGAATGTAATTTGTTAATGGGATTCTATTCAACGTCAAAGTATGTGGATGTAGAAGTTGATTACTCTTCACCGCCAAAGATTGACGTCGATAGTATGGAAGAAGAATTGTGTTCGGAGTTGAGGGAAATAACTTGATGATGGAGGATTCTTGCTTAACACCTGAGCTTATGGAAGAGAGCCAGCCAAGTGTAAATTCCTTAGTTTCCGAAAAGCCCGAACAAGGTGAAAGTGAAACAGAAGAGAAGGCAGAATCAGATAATTTATTATCTTTGAAAGAGTTCGTCAATAAAATGAAATATAGTGATGAATTATCAATGTTGATTGAATATGGAGAAAGTTCTGAATTTGAGAATCCTGAAGAGGTTGAAGTATTTGAAGAGTTTGAAGATGAGATTTCTGAGGAACTGCTTGAAGAAACTAGTCTTGTATTTTTGGAAGAGTCTGTTGAAAAGGTGAAAAATAATAATGAATTGTTTGTGTTGACCGGGCAAGGAACGAGTAAAGATCTTGAAGGTTTTGAGGAAGTTGGATCAGAATTCGATGAGTTTGAAGTCGAATATCCTGAGGAATTACACGATGAGTTACCACCACTACAGGACATTCAACATCAAACTGAGCTAGTACCAGATACTATTTCACTGCGGGGATCGTATGATCTTGTGAGTCTGAAAGAACAGGAAGAGTTGAAAAGACAGGAGGAAGGGAATGATTGTCAGTTGGAGTTGCCTGATCATGTCCGTACTGCTGACATTGTCAACGTCAATTGCTTGGAACCGTTTCATGAAAATAAACATGTCAAAGAAGAAGCGAGTGGGAATTCATTTCAATTAGGGGAAATTGATACTACCCATCAAGGGAAGATTCTAAATGATGATACACTTGAACGAGATAAGCTAAGACAAGAATCTGGGCATGAGTCATCACACTTCTTCAGTCGTAACTTCCTAAATCGCTCCGCGATTTTAAACTTCCTTATATCGTCTCGCATTTTCGTCACGTTTTGGTTCTATATCGCACCTTCCTATTGGCACAAGCATCATGAGGTCATCTCCCTCAAATCACTTCCTTATGCCGCCTGCCTAATGCCACGTCTGCTTATTGCCATGCGTTCCTTATGTCGAGCCACATCATCAAAGAGTCAAGACAAGATCAATCTCAAGAGTGGTTATCACCAGAGCCGCATCAGACCAGATAATGAATGGAAGACAGCGTCTCGAAGAAGAAAAAAGTGTGAATTCAGGATGAATTCTTTTCAACCAGGGGAGGATGATGCAGCGCGAGATACGCAAAATAAATGGTTTACCTTAAATCGTTGTTCCCACCAAAATCACTTCCCTGAATCGCGCCTCCACCTAAGTCGCGAACGACATAGCAATCAGCGAGGTCGCAAAACGACATAGCTTCCCCAGGTCGCGAAGGCGAAGAAACCTTATGTCGCGAGCTTCCCTATGTCGCGCTCCAGCCTAGGTCGCTACATTCCTTAAATCGCGAACGAGCAAATTCCAGCATAGGTCGCGAACGACCTAACCCTAAGTCGCGAAGCTCCATCAAATTCCGACCTAACTCTAAGTCGCGAAACTCCAGTGTTGTAACGACCTGTAAATTTCAACTGTTTTAATAACGTAATTAGTTGAAATTTTGTGAAATTTTAAACGATAAAATTTTGAAATATAAATTTGATATTTGGAATGCGTTTAGTTAATCATAGCAACTGGTAAATTTTCGTCCGAAAATATGAAAGTTTATTTCGCGCATAAATTTACTTCAATTTAATCAGTCAAAAAGCGATGAAAATAAAATGTTTCCGAAACCTAAATATTTTTACATAGAAAAATTCTAAATTATCTTCTGAGCAAGATGTCAGTTTGTCGTTTTTCCAAATTCGGACATCTTTGGCTCCGTCGATCTTATTTTTCAGCGTTTTTCTTGCATTTTCCGTCAATAGAAAAATTCGAATTTTTATAATTCAATCATTACACTGATATCTGTATATTATTTTGATCGTCTCGTCGTGCTGATCTCAGCAGTATATTCACTTCTGTTTTTCGAACCCGGTACGCCGCAAAATTTGTAAACGGTTAGCCGTTGCGGTTCGTTATTTGAGTCTATTGTGTTCTATATGACTTTTCATATAACCAACGGTCAAAAGCCATTTATATTCCCAACATTAAATATAAATTTATGGTGGCTTCCATTTGCTCGGTTGTTCAAGAAAAGTTACATTAAAGTTGCATTGTTTCCCTCGTAGCCTATTCATTTCTTTACCCTACCAAACTTCTTTTCTTCTTCTTTCTGTTTCATTGTGAAAATTAATAATATTGTTAAGCTTGTTTTTTTTTGTGTTCGTCTGAAACCTGCTGCAATTCCATTCACTTGTCACCATTCTCCTAACCCCGCCTCCCTATCACTCTAGCCAACGCCTCAATTAACCCGAGATTTTCAGTTCAATACCCCATCGTCGAAGAATCTCCAAGTTCCTAGTCGATCTTTTAGTCGTACTACTATTATCAGCAACCAAGAGCGTAGGAAATATCTCGGATCTGATCTCTCTTCTGGAAGTTCGCGTGTAGTCAGTTTACTTCTTCCTCCAACATCCGTAAGGTATCAAGCGTTTGGTCCAATTTTAATTTCATCGAACACCATATGAAAGATGTAAATGAGCACTAAAAAAATGGGTGATTTGTAGTCTCGATCTCCTGTTCACATAGTGCACAAAGTCTATCTGCTGTCACTCCAAATTGATATTACCTATCCCTTGTATGTAAACAATTTAGCATTGCCAAGTAGTTTATGAAAGACATTCGTTTGTTGTTTTTATTATGCCAAACTACTCTGGACCAATTGCTAGTAGTACCTTTTCCCCTAATTTTGTCCTATGCTTTATGAAAAGTGAACTGCCCTCCATTACACCATTCATAGTGATCTATATTGCTGTTTGTTACGGTTGTAATTTCTCTAGTTCTAGCATTTAATTTAGGGTTTAATTCATCACCTTGTATAATTGTATCTACTGTAGTGTTGTAATCACCAATAAATTAAAACATTTGGAAGCCCAAAATGTCAATTAGACACTTACAGTTGATCCATGGTTCCATCCATAGTAGTGTTGTTGAACCATCTACTAACACTTTGAGTATATTGACTTCAAATGTATATGTGTGCAGATTTTATAAACCTTGTTTTTGTAAATAAAGGTTTCCTGGCTTTCGGAAAAAAAAAAGTTGTACGCAGTCTGTTGCTTACAGTATAATGTGGTGTGTTATAATAACATTAATTTGAAAATAATAACATTAATAGTTGTACGCAGTCTGTATGCTAAATTTAAAACAATGATTTTTATTATATACATATGATTTTATATATATATCTAGATATATAATGTAGGTATCCTCAGTTCTATCAAAGATGATTCTGATTAGTCCTCGTCGTTTTCCCATTTATCATCTTTGTCCGTCGTGCCAGTTCATTCATCAAATCGTGTCCATCTAGCGTTGCTTGGATTCGTGACTCAATTTCAGCGTCCGTATCAGTGTACGTATCTGTGTCATCTTCTCGTGCATCTCTAGCCTCGAAAGGTGAGCACTCACTCACGATTAACGTTCTTTTATTTATTAAATTTGATTTCAATTGAAACGACAATTGAAATATGCTGCTGTTAGATATTTACACTGCTATTACCTGTATCAGTTCACCTGTGACATTTGACACCATTATCTGTTATATATCTGAAATGATAATCCAGTTTGGTTGTTAGTTGATTGATTGTTGATGTTTATATTGGACGTAAAATTGTTAATGTTAAAATGATAAACAGTATGAAATTGAACTTGATATAGGATAATTAAATGTTAAATTTGATTAACTGACATTTGTATAATATGACCCCTTTAACTGTTAAATTTATTGACACGTAGGATTTGTTTAATTACACTTTGAACCACTGAATATATATTGTTAAATTGATGATGTGTAAAAATTGAAATTGAATGACAAGTGAAAACCGCAATGTAATAATCTTTAATCTATATGAAATGATAGTGTAGATTCTAGAAATAGTTATATTAATTCGTACAAATAACAATGCGAATTAATACGGTTATTTCAGGATTATTTGAATTGATTATTGGATTGTTATTGTTTGTTGTTATTGCTTGTTTATTTACTTTGACACCATCCCAGTTATCACACTGCAAGTTCCCTTTGTTATGTTTTGATTTTAATTGAATTGGAATCGGGTTGAAATGATAAATACCCAAATTGAACTTTGACCTAGGAAAGAAAATTAAATAAAACCCGATTGGTCAATAATTTGATTTAAAAATAAATGAAGATTTTATTTGAATAAATGATAGGGTTTTGAAATGGAGTTGAAATTTGAATTTTAATGAAAGGAAAATGTTAATATTTAATAATCTGAAACAAAATTATTAACAATGTAATTTATGAAAGAATGTTGTTTAATTTGAGAAATGATTGAATTAAGTTTGAAATTATTAAACTTTGAAATGATTTAATAATTAAGTTTGAAATAAAAATTAAGTTTGAAATTATTAAACTTTGAAATTATTTAATAATTAAGTTTTGAATTATTTAATAATTAAATAAGATTGAATTATTTAATGATTAAATTAAATTGAATTTGTGAATAGGTGAATTTTACTTCGTAAATAATTGAAATTGAGTTTCTTTATTAATTAAGTTTGGAAAATTACTTAAGTAAGTAAATAAGTGAAATTGAATTTCTTTAACAAGAAATAAAATGTGATTTATTGAAATTAATGCAAGACTTGAAATTTAAAGAATTTGATTTGATGAATTTAATTTAGTTAAATTTCTAAGTTTTGATATAATGAAGTTGAATTTGAATAATGGATTTCATGAATTGGAAATTTGATAGAAATTGTTTTGAATGGAAAATTTACTAAATGAATATTGAATGAGATCGATAAATGAATTTAAATTGATTTAAATGTTAAATCAAATTAATTTAAATGATTTCGGAATGAAACCTATATACGAACTTGAATCAATATTTGAAATGGTTTTAAATAAAGATTGAAATTGAATTATAAGATTTTGAAATGGTAATTTGGAAGTTTTTGAAATGTAAATTTTGGAAATTGATTTCGAAAGACAAATGAAATGTTGATTTACGAATTGAAATTGAAATTGAAATTGATTTGGTTTTTAAAATAAATAAACGACGAATCGATGTAATAATTACGGAAGTTATTAAAGAGACCGGAATTCAGTTATGGATATACTCTCTATCTAAACCGAAAACCACTTTAATAACTATACGCGGAGTGATGATCCAGAATGAAGTGGTTGGAATGATGTACGTGATGACTGAAGAAAGAGAACGATAATGGATAGCCTTGACACTTGTGTCAAATTGGAAATGACTAAAACAGGAGCTGTGCCGGGCCAATGGAGGATTAGCTACCTCAAGTGGACACACTTCTTCGAACTACTTATACTTGTTGTCGATTGGTGCACCCTTGATTTTGGGAGTGTTGTTTCACGGTGTTGCGGGCGCTGCGGCGTTGCGTTCTCACCAGTACGGATCAGGCGAACGGTGGTATCACTACCTTGGGTATTGCCTCATGTGCCTTGTCATACTTGTATTCCATTTATACGCGACCACTACGATTTTGATTTGTACCTTTAGTATATGGATTGCCCTCTGGTGACTTCCGGTTTTGGGGAAACTACGGTCTTGTATATGCTTTTGGGAATAAAAATGTGTTAAGGGTGGAATGGGCCATGACTTAACACTATTTTAATACCTTATATTACTGATAGACATTATCTACTTAGCGTATATTACTACCTAGTAGATAGTTTAACGGATCCTTAAAGGAGGGTTATTCCAAACATCCTTTGAGTTACTTGTATTTCAATTGCTATTTCACTTGAGTTGGATTTATTAATATAAGAATGTTAATCCTGACTCGAGTGTCTTGTGTTTTGCTTTACGCTCGGGTTAGACTGAGTGTACCAGTATTCGAGACTCGTCTTTGGAGTTGGAGCTTGCTTGAAGATCCAGCCATCTATTCTGCTTTCAGTATTCGATGATTCTAGTGATGTATTCTGATTTGTATCTGATGTATCGTATTACTCTTCTGTTGTGAACTCTGATGTATTTTATATATTTATATAGTAGCTTCATCAACTACTATCTCTTTTATTTCCGCTGCACTTATTACTCTTTGTCTGTGATCTGTGATTATTTATTTACTGTATATGTTCAGTTTTGCCAAATTTAAATTAACAACGCGGTATTTTGAGCAATTCAACTCCGGCATGAGTGTCTACCTATACACTTATAATGGACGCGAATGGTCCAAAATGGCGGGTCGTTACAAGTGTCGCGATTCCTATGTCGTAGGTTGCGAGTCGCTCCAGTTCTGCTGAATCGTAGGTCGCAAACTTCCAAATACTTAGGTCGCGAACGAGCTACTGGAATTCTTATGTTGCGAAGTCTTATGTCGCTCTAGAAATACTAGGTGGCGTATGACATTTCCTAGATCGTGAAGCTTAGGTCGCTGAAGATGATTAAGTCGTTCCTAGATGCTGAAGCTTTATGTCGCTGCTGTGTTGTATCTGCTTAAGTCGTATGTTGTTAGGTCGCGTGATGTTGTAAATCGTTTGTTTGTAACACGTAGGAGAACGACATGGCCTTCCGTAAAGAGCCTCGAAAAGAGCCATGCCAATACTAGACTGAAAGCTGTTGTTGTAGGAGAACTCTACAAGCGGTAAGTGATCCTCCCAACTACCTCCGAAATCCAGAATACAACAGCGCAAAAGATCCTCTAAAACACGATTCACCCTCTCCGTCTGACCGTCGGTCTGAGGATGATAAGCAGTCGAGAGATTCAGCTTTGAGCCCAAAGCTGACTGTAGGCACTTCCAGAAGTGACTAGTAAAGATAGTGTCTCGATCACAGACGATAGAGCTAGGAATACCATGAAGTCGAACGACTTCCTTCACATATAGCTTGGCAAGCTGAGGAGCAGTCCGAGTGGACTTAATAGGAATGAAATGGGCTGATTTGGTCAAGCGATCGACTATGACCCAAATAGAAGTCTGGCTTGACCTCGATCGAGGCAGACTGTCAATAAAATCCATGGATATCTGATCCCATTTCCACAATGGAATCTCTAGCGGCTGAAGAAGACCAGATGGACGCTGATGCTCAGCTTTGATCTGTTGACAAGTCATGCAATGGCTTACATAACTTGCAACATCACTCTTCAACCCTTCCCAATAATATACCCGACACATATCGGCATACATCTTGCTCGAGCCGGGATGGATGGTGTACTTAGTGCGATGACACTCGTCCAGAATGTCATGCCTAAGTGATAAATCAGATGGTACCAAAATACGGTACTTCCTGCGAAGACACCGATGAGAATCAATAGAATAATCCAGCAATGTCTCATCACTGGATTCCGACTCAAGGAGATGAATATATCGCAACAAGTCTGGATCCTGACGCTGAGCATGGGCAATGCGATCCAATAGAATAGGTCGAGCTTCCATGCTGAATAACAAGATCTGAGGATCAGAAGACGGAGGTCGATTTCGAATATCACACATAGAAAGAGTCTCAAGAATATCCCACTCGGCTATCATCATAGAAACTACTGCCGAGTGTTTGCGACTGAGTGCATCAGCCACACGATTACCCTTGCCAGGGGTATACTGAATGTCTAAGTCATATGAGGCGAGAAACTCGAGCCCTCGCTGCTGCCTCATATTGAGATCCTTCTGACTGAATAAATACTTCAGAGACTTGTGATCGGTGTAAGGAGTGAAGCGTTTGCCTAATAGAAAGTGACGCCACGTCTTCAAAGCAAAGACGATAGCTGCCAACTCAAGATCATGAGTCGGATAGCGAACCTCATTCGGACGTAGCTGCCTAGAAGCGTAAGCAACTACCCGATCTTTCTGCATAAGCACAGCACCGAGGCCGCTACCACAAGCATCGGTGTAAACAACAAGATCCTGGTTACTCTCAGGAACTACAAGGATAGGAGCATGAGTGAGGAGTTCCTTCAATCGCTGGAAATAAACTTCACACTTATCAGACCAAATAAAGCGAACCCCCTTACGAGTTAGAATCGTGAGGGGAAGTGAAACACGAGAGAAATCCTTGATAAATCGACGGTAATAACTCGCCAGCCCAAGGAAGCTGCGTATATCATGAATGTTCTCGAGCTGCTTCCAATTCTAAATAGCTTCGATCTTGGCAGGATCGACAGAAATACCCTCAGATGATACAATATGGCCCAAGAACTTGACCTTGCTCTCCCAAAATGGCACTTGGAGAGCTTGGCCTTAAGCTGATGTTGACGAAGAGTATCCAAGACGATCCGCAAATGATGAGCATGCTCTACCTCGGATCTAGAATAAATAAAAATATCGTCGATGAAAACCAGAACGAATCTATCGATGTATTCCCGGAATACTCGATTCATAAGATCGACGAAGAAAGCCGGAGCGTTCGTCAAGCCGAATGGCATGACCAACCACTCAAAAGAACCATAACGAGTGTGAAATGCTGTAAGAGGAATGCTGTCTTCCACGACTCGTAGCTGATGGAATCCGGTGGCAAGGTTAAGCTGAGAGAAGACCTTCGCACCGCTCAATTGGTCAAACATGTCGTAAGGGGAATTAGAGTTAGACATGATTCAATGATAGATAATTAATTAAGGAATACTACGGAATATAACGGATTCCTATACATATTCCTAACTTATCTATCAATAAACATAAGGAAGGGATTTGATTTAATTCGGATCTAATTTAAAATGTATTGTACTAAGTGTATCTGTTCTGTGTTTATTATGCTTATTCCTGAAACCAGGCTCTGATACCAAGCTGTAACGCCCCACTCTGAGACCCACTGTAACAAAGAGTATTACGGGAGTAATACTGTCTGTTAAAGCGGAGAATAGAGTATAGTGGAAGCGACCATTTGTAATCAAGCTATAACTATCTACTGAATACGTCGAAAGGATGGTATCTATATTTTTTTTTCAAGTGGTTCGACATATTCGGTAAATACTTATAACGAAATTACAAATGGCTAAAGATCTATCAGGACAAAGCATAATAATAAATGATAAAACATCACAGAACAGAATCACATAACAGATATAAAATCCCAGAACAATACATCGTCAATACAGATCCAAATACTATAAGTGGGTACAAAGCCACGGCCCACACATGTGGGTCAAAAATATGTACATATCAAAGTCTGAATAATAACAGAGTAGCGGAATAGTGGACAAATAAAAGCGCTATCTATCAGCATAGCAGATAATGTCCAAGCGGAAGCACAGAAGCTAAGTCCAGAGACCTAACCTGAAACAACTCAGTCTGACCCGAGCGAAAACACTCAGGTCAGGCTAGCTAAACAATTAGTAATAACTGAGATATATAATAATGCGGTACGTAAATAAAATAGTACTTATCCAAAGAGAAGTATATTATGAACCACATGAATATAATGATGATCCCTAATCATCAATAAACAATAAAAATCTCCAAAGAGAAATCAACACCAAAGTGTAGAATAAATAAAATCGCCTCATATCATCGGCGTAGCCAAAGCTATAAAAAGATGCCCATAGGCAATAATCCCAAGAGTGACCAGAGTCTGTAATCAATGCCCAAGCAAAGATCGATGCTCCAAAGAGCAATGGGGATATACTGAAAAGTCAAAGAAATCCAACACTAAAAAGCAGTGTCCAGAGACATTGTGAATCCATAAGGCAATCGCACTTACATCGTATGGTTCTATAGAACCAACACCGAATGGCGGTACTCGAATGGATATAAAATCATCAAATAATACCAGTATTGCACGTGCACCGACCGGAGTCGTTGTTGCCAAGTACTGTAGAGTTGTGATCGATCACTCGCACAGATGCGGAACGCGCGAGACGGCGATATCCTTCCCAGAAGGATAAAGGCCCAGAGGCGCATGCCGAAAAATAAACTGCTCCATAGAGCAGGTGTCCAGAGACGGTTGCCCAGAGGCGTGGTGACCCAGAGGTCCAGTACTGGCCGCCCAAAGGCTAATGTGTCACCAACTTCTTGGAGAGGAACCGGTAAAGTGTTAACAATGAGTCCCATACCCCACGTTCGCACTAAACGGTTTACTAACCAATAGCAAGCTCACACTCCAAACAATAAAAAGTCCACCTCGTATCATCGGTAAACTAGACCCAAAGGTCAAAACGATCAATCGAATAGGTCGGGGATTAACCGGAAAGAAAATACACACGGTTCCATAGGCCGGAGATTTCCTAACCGTTTAAGCACCTTTCCACTTCGCTCGACGTACTAAAAAGTGAGTGTGAGATTTTTATTATAGAAAATAATGGTGCGAAACGGATTTATAATTTATTTTGAAATCACTTTAAAACGGCTTTTGAAAACTCTCCTATTATGGAGTAATTAATTTAATAATTAAAAATAATATTATATAATAATTTCGAAAGCCATTTAGGAGTGAAAAATCCTTTGAAAATAATTCATAAAACCCGTGTACGAAATCTAGAGACAAATCTCAAAGAAATCAATAAAACCAGAAAATCACTGAAAATATTCTAAGTGTTCGAAAATAGTCCAAAAATGACGCGAACCCAAGTTCGGAAAATTATTCGGACTAGCAAACTGAATCCGAATGGCATGAAAATTGGTAGGCATATAGTCCAACATCCCTGCTCCAAACTGCAAAAAGAGTCGGGAAATTCCGACTTGAAACGAAGAAACGGCGTCGTCTCAAAGTCGGACAAAAATCATAAAACTTTACCGTGTCAAAACAGTGTAAATGTCCCACTTCGACGACATGGTCGAAGGGTCACATGAACTCAGATCTTGATGAAAATTTGCAGGAGCATAGTAAAGTACTTCTACTTTGATATGAAACAAGAATCGTTCGGTTTTGACTTGAAATGAAGAAACGACAATGTTTCAAAGTTGGTCCGACGATAACTGAAAATGATCACTATTGTAAAACAGTTTCTGGGTGCTACTTCGGCAATAGAAACGAAGTATCTAATGCACCCAGATCTAAACCAATCTTTGCATGGTTGAAGATCTCGATCTCATCTTTTTAACGAGACCAAAAACGATGAAATCCGACAAAGGACGAGCCCGGGATGGCGTCGCAAAGTCGAGGTTCTATGGTGAAAACAACGGGAGAAAAGAGATTAAGGCCTATAGCTATGCACTAACTGGCCAGAGATGAAAAACCACAATTTTGGCATAGTAAGCTTCAAATTCTAGCAAAACGAATAAAATGAAAGTTGTAGCTTAGTTTTTAAGCTTTCCGGAATGACCAAGATCGTCAAATTCCGACCAGAGATGAAAATTCTATGACTAAAACAATTCTCAGATCTAAATTTTATATCACTGTCGTTGTGCTCTCGGGACAGTGGTAAGAATGCACAGTTTTGACCAAATTAACTTTGAAATTTCATGAAACTCAAAACATGAAAGTTTTATCTCTAAATCTATGCTTTCCAGAACATCCAAAATTATTAGATTTGTATAAGAAACGAGTAACTTATGGCAAAATCAATTTCCGCTTTTTATTTTATCAACCCTGTAGTTTGTTGTCAGGTCAGCGACAAACAAGCATGATTTCGACCATTCAAACCTCAAAATTAGGCAAAGAACAAAACATAAAAGTTATAGGGTACAGAATAAGCTTTCCAGAACTTCAAGAAAATCTTAATTCCGATTTAAGATGAATGAGATATGCCTAATTTACTAACAGCAATAAACTAATTATAATTTCAGCTAGCATATATTACCTCAACCAATATAGCAAGCAACTTGTGTGCATACCCAAAATAAAAGCAAAGAGGATCAAAGAGCTATGATTCACATGTTACATAATAAAACATGTGTTACTAAATGATTACTGAAATCAAAAGATGATTAAACACATATGAGATGAGGTTTTTAGCAATATACCTCTCTTGAAAGCAACAAAGACTATTATAGCATCAACCCAAGTTAGCAAAAGATGATTAGGAGGCTATAAGATCAAAAAAACACATAAAACATGTGTTATCAAATACATTTCAGAAATGAGAAAGATATAAAAATGGATTTGAGGTGGGTAATTGCATTACCTTTGCATAGAATGACTTGCATAAGCTAAAACTAGAAGGAGATGAAGATAGAGGCCATTTTTGTTATGAAAGCTTTAGGAAATGATTAGGGTTTTGATCAGGGTTGAATGAATGAGGTTATGAGAGTATGAGATAATTTATAGAGGAGGTTTAGGGTGGGTTATTGGGTTAGGTTTTGTAACCCAATAAGAAGAGAGTTATTTAAATGTTTCCAAAAATTAGTCTAAGTGTTCATATATGTTTATAAAACTCATTTTTTTCTTATCCAAACCCATTTTACATCTCTGCTCAAATATTTAACTTTCCAAAACTAACATTTTATCCTCATTTTAAAATCTCATATTTCTCATTTAATTAAAATAGCCTTTTCAAATAATAAATTTTATTATTCCAAATCCTTTTATGCTTCATTAAAATAAATAAAAAATCTAACTTTTATTTATTAATTGGTAATGCAAATCCCGGGTTGTTACACCCATATGCAACAAGATCCCGGCCCGAAATCAAGCCTTCTTCTCCCCCAAACGCCTGTGCATGAGAAACACAGGGAAACCCATTTCAGGCGTGCACCAAACCCAGCGACACGGAGCTATGCTCTGCCGATTGACGAATGGATAGCACCGTTGGCTTCCTCTCCTAGAACGCGACCTATCCACAATCACCACGACTATGCCGCACCACTGAGGCGATTCGTGTAACACCCCACATCCTTTAGTATACCCAAAAGGACGCACTAAAAGATGAGGTGCGTTGTAGGTATAACTAAAACTAGCGGAAACTAAGATTCACAAGACAAAAATATATAAACAGCGGAAAAAATTATAATAAAAATAATTTATTTAGAACAAAACCTTAGAGTTACTTTATAAATCAAATAAGTCGCCAAATACCAAATACATCAAATGTTAAAATAACCTTACATGTCTTGCGAAATAAAATCCATAGTATCAATAATATAAGAGTACAGTACATCCCTCACAAAATGCCAGCTCAACAAAAAAAACTAAAAACAGAAACTGAAGGAAAGAAATACATGATAGAATCTCCAACAAGTCTCCAAGAAACTACAGTCTACCTTCCTTGCCCCTAATTGCCTATGGGGAGGGAAGGGAAAATAGAGGATTGGGTCAGACTAAAAGTCTGGTGAATGATAGTAATTACTGGAATCTTTAAGCAAAGTAAACGTAATAGACCTTACAACAGTTCTAGTATATAAAAGGAACAAAGAAAATAGAGAGAAGGAATAAGCTGGAAGTAAATACGAATTAACTAAATTGACATAATTGATTAACTTTGATTTTTTGCACTTGTTTTTGATAGCTGCTTAGATTAGGCTGAAATCCTAATACCACCCTTTGATCGGCTTGCTACTCCATAGAATTTACTATGGACCGGACGCTAAAGCTCCCTACGCAGTAGACATTGGTGCATACAAAATGCACACACTAAGCGCTTGGAACTCATAACGGTTACTGAGCACCCGAATGGAAGTCACACGTGTAACCGCCACCATGCTCATGTTACATGTTGTTCCACCTATTGGGTCTTCTTATTACCTCAAGCTCCAGCATAAGCGCGCCCCTCGTCTCACTTCAGGATTATGTGAGATACCTCGTCTCACTTTAGGGTTATGTGAGACACCTTGTTTCACTTTAGAGTTATGCGAAACACCGTGTCTATAGAAATAATAGGGGAAATGCTATTGGTACTGGCCCGTCATCCAAACAATTATCTAGTTGTGCCCCTTGCCTAAATCGTCATGTTTTGGACTTCCACTTATTGACCATTTACTACCGTTATTAACATAAGCGTGCCCCTCGTCTTACTTCAGGGTTATGTGAGACACCCCATTTCACTTTAAGGTTATGTGAAACACCGTGTCCTTAGAAATAAGGGAATGTTATTTGGTACAGGTCCTACTTTAATTCTTTGTTTATTAACTTAGATAAATTATTTAAATAAGCCTTTACTTTTGTTCTTACTATCTGTGCTTAGTAATTTATCCTAAGTCTTAAAATAAGCCTCACTTTGTTCTATTTCTTATTATAACCTACGTTATAATCATGCCTATTACTCAACCCAAGGTCTAAGTGTAAAAAACTAAGCTTCTTTCATCTTATACTCTTTTTAGTTATAATTCTAAGTT
Source organism: Allium fistulosum (assembly GCA_030737815.1). Taxonomy (NCBI): domain Eukaryota; kingdom Viridiplantae; phylum Streptophyta; class Magnoliopsida; order Asparagales; family Amaryllidaceae; genus Allium; species Allium fistulosum. Next base: position 97,801,282 of record CM060905.1, read on the forward strand.
ATAAGTAGGCCAATTATCTTTAATTAGTCCAATTCTAACATCAATATCATAATTAGGCTCAATTTCAGTCATAATTCCATTTTTATTACAGTCTTTACAATTTACATCTTATCTTCCGTTATTTCAGTATTCTTATAATTTTAATCCATATTTGCGTTTAATATATTCTAATCCATACGCGAAGAAGAAGGAGAAATAAAAGAAAACTGAAAATAGAAGAAAATCCAAAGCGTAGGAAAAAGAAGTAAATAACGCATAAATAACAGTAAATGAATTAAGATACTGTAAATAAACTGTAAATAAATGGAAAAGCTATAATTAACAGAAATAAACTAAAATTAACTGAAAAGAATAGCTAAAAGAAATAGACTGAAAATAATTCTAAAACCTATAAATAAACTACTAAAAAGATTATCCCAAAAATCATAATAAAACTACAAGTATTGGAACCCTATTATTTTAAATTACTTAAAGAAATCTAAAATAATCACAATCACTCACCTGTGGTCCTAAGCTCTTCCCTTTTGGTCTTCCCAGATCCACTTGAGGGTATTAAAATATTTTTATTAAAAAGATTATTTCCTTGGAAAATTATTCTTTTTAGGGTCCTTCCGGAAAAGGTGAACCCAAGCGGAGAAAATCTAGAATGAGAAAAAGTGTTAGGCCAATTGTTCTATTTATAGGTGTAGAAATGGATCTCGGACAGTTGGATTTGAGGATTGAACAGGATGCAACCATGTCATAGACTGAATAAGAGCCATCGGATGCAAGAACAGAAGCATCAGATTGGTTAAAAGAATGAAAATGATGCGAACAACGTTCGAAAGAATGAAACGAACTTTCGTTCGTTCAAAAGGTGAGGCAGGTCGACCGGGCGGTCGACCACCATGGTGCCTAGGTGACCAGCCGGTCGACCTAGCCCATATTATTTTTCTTTTTCTGATTCTTCTTTATTTTTGTTTAATTCATAACTTTCTCATATTAGCTCGGATTCTGATGTTCTATATATGGAAATTGACAAGAAAATTACCACAGACACAATGGTACAACTCCCGTTGCTCAATTCTGATAATTTCACAAAGTTATTTTATTATTTCATTAATTAACGAACTGATTATTATGGATTAAATTTCGGGTTGTTACATTCTCCCCTACTTAAGGGATTTCGTCCCTGAAATCTCTAAGGAAAAAATAATGTACTAAATCTTTTCATCCAAGTTCTACAACCAACTACCCAACCATCATCCATTCATCCATTGTTCTTGAGTTTTTCTAATGCAATTTATGATACTTATGCGATTAGTGTAGTGTCTATGTCCCTAACTAATGCAAAAGATTAGGCGGTCCACTGATTCAGTTAACCTCCTTTTATGTAATCAAGTCCGTACCATGTGTCCAAATGAATGCAAATTCCCTAATGATAACTGATAGTTCTATATGCGTGCTACAAACATCATCCAAATGCAACAATCATGTGAAAATCATCCATTTTTAGCAACCATGGAAAATAGGATAAAAATTCGCACACATCCATATGCGTATGCTCTAGTGTCCTAGTTAGGCCGATCCCTAAGAAATAATAGTGCCTAGTGTAAGTATATGCGTCCGTAGCATCCACTAGCAAACACTTGCAACCACTAGCATACATCATACATAACATGTTCTAATAACATGTTTACATCAAACCCTACAATCCATAGGTTGAATCCTAAGTTCTACCCTCCCAAAGGATAATAAAGGAAAGAACCTATTCAAAACTAAAGATGGAAAATAGGAAATTCTTAAACTTACTATCGAAAAGATGAGGATAGGAAGTACGAATTTTCTCTTCAGCTTCCCAACTAGCATCTACAACATCATCTCCCCATTGCACCTTCACTAGCGGAACCGCCTTATTCCTCAGTCGCTTGGTGTCTCTTCCAAAAATCTTCATGGGGATACACCGAACTAATGCTTCCCTTTCTACCTCCACCTCTTCCAACTTAGGCTCTACGACCTCCACTGAGTCATGTAAGCTCTTTCGCAAATGCAAAACATGAAAAACGTCGTGCACTCCTGTGAGCCTTTCTGATAGCTTCACTCGATAAGCCATCTTCCCAACTCTCTCCATGATAGGAAATCGTTCAACAAATCTGGGGGCTAACTTTCCATTTGATCCGAACCTTACCACCTTCCTAAGTGGGGATACTTTGATAAAAACTAAGTCTCCTACCTCAAACTCAACGTCTCTCCTCTGCTTGTCCGCATAAGATTTCTGCCTGTCTTGAGCTATCTTCATCCTTTGCCGAATAAAATCCACTTTCTCCAATGTCTCCCTCACCATGTCAGGCCCAAGCAGCAACTTCTCCGTAGACTCCACCTAACTTAAAGGTGACTTACAAGGTCTCCCATATAAAGCCTCGAATGGTGCCATTCCTATGCTTGCTTGGTAACTGTTTTATACGCAAACTCCACCAACGCAAGATGCTCCTCCCAAGTTCCTCCAAAATCGAAAATGCAAATCCGCAGCAAATCCTCAAGCACCTTATCGACTCTCTCCGTTTGGCCATCTCTCTGGGGGTGATAGGCCGTACTCAACCTAAGTCGCATCCCTAAAGCCTCTTGCAAGCATTCCTAAAACTCGCTATTAAAAATAGGGTCTCTATCGCTCACTATGCTAGAGGGAACCCCATGTAGTCGGACTATCTCTCGAACATATAGGGATCCCAAACAAGATGCCATCCTCTTGCTCTTAACAGGAATGAAGTGGGCACTTTTGGTCAAATGGTCTACGATTACCCAAATGCTAGTATTCCCCTTTCTAGAATATGGTAAACCATCTACGAAATCCATCAAAATGCTGCCTCACTTCCACTCTTGCACATCTAAAGGCTGAAGTAATCCACCGGGTTTCAGCTGCTCCACCTTAACCCTTTGGCATACATGACACTTAACTACGAACTATGCCACATCCTTCTTCATGCCATTCCAGTAAAACATCCTCTTCATGTCCCTATACATTTTGTCACCACCCGGATGAATAGTCATACGGGAATGGTGTGCTTCCTCTAAAACTTCTCTCAACAAGTCACTAGTGCATGGAACACAAAGCCTTCCATCTCTCCTAAGCCACCCTTTGCCATCAATGGAAAAACGTTGGAGATGTCTAGAGACCTCTCCTCGGCTAATCCTATCCATAATGTCCATGAGCTCCGAACCCTCTCGCTGCCTCGAGCCAATCTGATCCATAAGGGTAGGCTTCACTTCAAGCGTAGCTAACAATCCAGAGGTAATGTCCGTAGAGAGCTTAAAAAAGTAGAAATAAACTCCAAACTCTTCCACTCTACGAACAAAGGACTAAGGGTTGCTTTCTTCCTACTCAATGCATCTGCAACCACATTACCCTTGCCAGGGGTATAAGCTATCTCAAAATCGTACGGTGCCAAAAACTCCATCCACCGCTGCTGCCTCAAGTTCAAGTCCTTCTGCGAGAATATGTACTTCAATGACTTGTGGTTAGTGAAAAGCTCAAACCTCTCTCCAAGCAAATAGTGCCTCCAAGACTTGAGTGCAAAAACTATAGCAGCTAACTCCAAATCATGGGTAGGGTAGTTCTTCTCATGCGTCCTCAACTGCCTACTACCATAACATTCTATCCTTCCTTCTTGCATCAACGCCGCTCCTAAACCCGTCCCACATGCATTAGTGTATACAGTAAAAGGCTTAGCTCCATCGGGTAAAACTAACACTGGTGCACCAGTAAGGACTCTCTTAAGCTTCTTGAAGGAATCCTTACAATCTACATCCCATACGAATGCTTTATTCTTCTTAGTAAGGCACGTGAGTTGTGCCGAAATCTTAGCAAAGTCTCTAATGAACTTCCTATAATAGCCTGCCAATCCTAGGAAGCTCTTAACTTCGGTGATGTTCTTGGGGTCCTTCCAATCTTGCATTACAATCACCATAGCGGGGTCGACAGCCAAACCTTCTTTCGAGACCACATGTCCCAAGAAACGTACCTCCTCTCCCTAAAAGTGACACTTTGAAAACTTAGCTCTCAAATGATGACTACGAAGTGTGCGAAGAGCCTCCTCTAAATGAACAGCATGCTCCTCTCTATTCTTGGAAAACACTAAGATGTCATCTACGAATACCACCACAAACTTATTTAGGACCTCTCTAAAGACGCGGCTCATAAAATCAACAAAGTAGTCTGGGGCATTGGTTAGCCCAAAAGGCATAACCAACCAGTCGAAGAATCCGTCTGGTGTCCTAAATGCGGTCTTATCTATGCTATCATCGGCGACCCTAAGCTGATGGAATACTATGGCTAAATCAAGCTGGGAGAATACCGAAGAGCCAACTAACTTGTCAAAAAGATCATCAATCCTAGGGAGTGGATATTGGTTCTTCTTTGTGAGCTTATTTAATTCTCTATAATCAACGCAAAGTCAAAGAGAACCATCTGCCTTAGTAGCAAAGACGACTGGTGCTCCCCACTCTGATATGCTCCTCCTTATGAAACCCTTCTCCAAAAGCTCATGGATCTGCTTGCTCAATTCCTTCCTCTCCCTAGGTGACATGTGCCTCACAGGTAATGCTACTCGCTTAGCATTCTCAGTTAAATAAATCCTGAAGTCAATCTCTCTCTTAAGGGGTAGTCCACTAACCTCCTCAAAGATGTCTGGAAAATCTCTTACGACATGAACTAAATATAGCTCTGCTGAAGATGAATAGTGGGAATATACGAAACTCAACATGACTGACCCTTGCGGGTCACAAGAAACCTTGGGAGTCCTACCGCTGCATGTCTCTAGTCTAACGACTCTACTCTCGCAGTCTAATATAGCTCCACATGTGGATAGCCAATCCATCCCCAAAATCATGCTATACCCCAAAAATCCCAAAACATAGGCGTCGTAGTCGAATTTTACACCTAGGATAAAAAATTTCAAAACCCTACAAACCATAGATAAGTGTGTCGATCCTCCTATGGGGTTTGAAACAACAATGGGATCTACTACTAAAGAAATGTCTAAGTGCAAACAATCAACAAGAGAACTAGAGATAAAAGAGTGTGATGCTCCAGAATCGAATAGAGTTCGAATTGGAAAATCAAAAATAGAAATCAAACCTTCAACTGTGACTTTCCTACCTCTATCCAGAATGCTGCCCGAAGGTGCTGCATCTAACGCTTGAATCTACGTGACCGGTGTACTAGCTCCCTATCCCGTCTGGTGATAATTCCTACTCAAGTGATCGGGCTGCCCGCAATTAAATCACTTTCCCTTCATCTTCTCCCTCTTGCAATCCATGGCGATATGTCCCATAATTCCACAACTACCACACTTCAATCCTTTCTTAATCTGCTTCTGAGGGCCACTGCCTTTCTTCTTCTCTTTATTGTTCCTCCACCATTTCTTCTTCGGACCTTCCGACTTAACAAATTCCTTTGACTCTCCTTCCTTGACTGCATCAGACATAAGCGCCATCTCCACCAAAGACTCATAAGTAGCTCCCATCGGCACGTGAGTCAACAACAATCCCTGAAGGGGCTAATTCAATCCCTTCGCAAACTTCATAGCTTTCTTGTGCGGCGTATTCACCAACTGCATTCCAAACCATGAAAATTCATTGAATTGATTGATGTAATCCTTCACCGACAAACTTCCTTGCTTCAAATTGATAAACCGTTCTAATTGAACACTCTCCTCTGCTTGAGACAAAAACTTCCTATCAAATCGCTCCCGGATCTATTCCAAGTCACCTCTCTTCCTCCTAACTCAATGACCTCTCACCAATACAAAGCCTCCTCTTTCAGCTGCCAAGATGCTAGCTGAACTCGCTGCTGATCATCCGATCCCAATAGTCGGAATATCCTCTCTGTGTCTCTAAGCCAAGCTCTCGCTTCCACAAAAGTCTCTTTACTAGAAAAATTCTTTCTACCCAAACTCGCAAAATCCTTACAAAGCTTAGAGAAATTGACGGCGGCAGGTGGGGAGATGGGATTCCCACCCGTTGGTGCTGGGTTAGGGGCTTGCCCATGCCTCTCTGGAGTTGTGGCTTGTAGATACCTACGAAACCAGGCTGGGATTGGAATGCCCTCGGGAAGGTTCGGGGCATCCGCCATTCTATGAAAAGAAAAGGATAGTTTAGGAAAGAGTCGAAGGGAGATTGAACTGGAATTTTGAGGGGATTTTTATAAAAACTCTTTTATACTTAAAAACTAATTCTAAGAATTCTTTTCTTAAAACTATTTTTAAAACAAGTTATTATTATTTTTGAAAAATACTTTACTTAAAATTTTTTTTAGAAATCCTACAACCTTAGGCTCTGATACCAAATGTAACACCCCACATCCCTTAGTATACCTAAAAGGACACACTAAAAGATGTGGTGCGCTTTAGGTATAACAAGAACTAGTAGAGACTAAGATTCACAAGACAAAAATATATAAACAGCGGAAACAATTATAATAATAATAATTTATTTAGAACAAAACCTCAGAATTACTTTATAAATCAAATAAGTCGCCAAATACCAAATACATCAAATGTCAAAATAACCTTACACGTCTTGCGAAATAAAATCCATAGTATCAATAATATAAGAGTACAATACATCCCTCCCAAAATACCAGCTCAACAAAAAGAACTAAAACCTGAAACTAAAGGAAAGAAATACATGATAGAATCTCCAACGAGTCTCCAAGAAGCTGCGGTCTACCTTCCTTGCCCCTGATTGCCTATGGGGGAAGGGAAAATAGAGGAGTGGGTCAAACTAAAAGTCTGGTGAATGATAGTAATTACTGGAATCTTTAAGCAAAGTAAAAGTAATAGACCATACAATAGTTCTAGTATATAAAAGGAACAAAGGAAATAGAGAGAAGGAATAAGCTAGAAATAAATACGAATTAACTAAATTGACATAATTAATTAACTTTGATTGTTTGCACTTGTTTTTGATAGCTGCTTAGATTAGGCTGAATTCCTAATACTACCCTTTGGTCAGCCTGTTACTCCATAGAATCTACTATGGACCGGACGCTAAAGCTCCCTACGCTGTAGACATTTGTGCATACAAAAGTCACACACTAAGTGCTTGGAACTCATAACAATTACTGAGCACCCAAATGGAAGTTGCACACGTAACCACCACCATGCTCATGTTAACTGTTGTTCCACCTATTGGGTCTTCTTATTACCTCAAGCTCCAGCATAAGCATGCCCCTCGTCTCACTTTAGGATTATGTGAGACACCTCGTCTCACTTCAGGGTTATGTGAGACACCTCGTTTCACTTCAGGGTTATGTGAAACACCGTGTCCATAGAAATAATAGGGAAAATGATGTTGGTACTGTCCCGTCATCCAAATAATTATCTAGTTGCGCCCCTTGCCCAAATCCCCATGATTTGGACTTCCACTTATTGACCATTTACTAACGTTATTAACATAAGCGTGCCCCTCGTCTCACATCAGGGTTATGTGAGACACCTCATCTCACTTCAGGGTTATGTGAGACACCTCGTTTCACTTTAGGGTTATGTGAGACACCTCGTTTCACTTCAGGGTTATGTGAGACACCGTGTCCATAGAAATAGGGGAATGTTATTTGGTACAGGTGTTACTTTATTTCTTTGCTTATTAACTTAGATAAATTATTTAAATAAGCCTTTACTTTTGTTCTTACTATCCATGATTATTAATATATCCTAAGTCTTAAAATAAGCCTCACTATGTTCTATTTCTTATTATAACCTACATTATAATCATGCTTATTACTCAACCCAAGGTCTAGGTGTAAAAAAATAAGCTTCTTTCATCTTACACTATTTTTAGTTATAATTCTAAGTTATAACAAGGCCATTTATCTTTAATTAGTCCAATTCTAACATCAATATCATAATTAGGCTCAATTTCAGTCTTAATTCCATTGTTATTACAGTCTTTACAATTTACATCTTATCTTCCACTATTTCTGTATTCTTATAATTTTAATCCATATTTGCGTTTAATATATTCTAATCCATACGCGAAGAAGAAGGAGAAATAAAAGAAAACTGAAAATAGAAGAAAATCCAAAGCGTAGGAATAAGAAGTAAATAACGCATAAATAAAAGTAAATGAATTAAGATATTGTAAATAAATGGAAAAGCTATAATTGACAGAAATAAGCTAAAATTAACTGAAAAGAATAGCTAAAAGAAATAGACTGAAAATAATTCTAAAAACTGCAAATAAACTACTAAATAGGTTATCCCAAAAATCGTAGTAAAACTACAACTATTGAAAACCCTATTATTTTAAATTACTTAAAGAAATCTAAAATAATTACAATCACTCACCTGTGGTCCTAATCTCTTCCCTTTTGGTCTTCCCGGATTCACTTGAGGGTATTAAAATATTTTTATTAAAAAGATTCTCTCCTTGGAAAATTATTCCTTTTAGGGTCCTTCCTGAAAAGGTGAACCCAAGCGAAGAAAATCTAGAATGAGAAAATGTTAGGCCTAAGGTTCTATTTATAGGTGTAGAAGTGGATCTCGGACCATTGGATTTGAGGATTGAACATGATACAACCACATTATAGGCTGAATAGGAGCCATCGGATGCAAGAAAGGAAGGACCAGATTGGTTAAAAAATGCAAATGATGCGTACAACGTTTGAACGAACGAAACGAACTTTCGTTCGTTCAAAAGGGGAGGCGGGTCGATCGGGCGGTTGACCGCCCTGGTGCCTAGGACGACCGGCCGGTTGACCTAGCCCATATTATTTTTATTTTTGTCTAATTCATAACTTGCTCATATTAGCTCGGATTATGACGTTCTATATATGGAAATTGACCAGAAAACTACCACGGACACAATGGTGCAACTCCTGTGGCTCAATACTAATAATTTCACAAAGTTATTTTATTATTTCATTAATTAACGAATTAATTATTATAGGTTAAATTTCGGGTTGTTACAATTCGTGACCTGGTGTTCTCCCCATACTGTAGCAGTGACGCACTCCACCACCCACCAGCGAGCTTCTCGAAACTTCACCAGTAGAAGCGCCTCGATATGTTGAATCCAATTCTGAGCTCCTACTCGCCTAAAACTGCCCACAAATCCCACTGCGTCGAACCCTAAGCAAGTTCATGCTCACGACATTAAAGTCGAACACCATCAATCAAGGTCGCACCCATCAATAAGCATGCCAAATTGAAGCTTATGCAAAAACATGATTTTTGAAACAAATCTCGTGATTTTTAGTTTAGTGTAGATCCAAAAATAATTTTTTTTGAAGCTTTGGTTTCTATTTTCTTTCCTTTTCTTCTTTACTGTTTGTTGCGTGCATTTAAAAGGAAGAAGGAGTAGTGTGATTAAAAGGAAATAGGCAGTAGGGTGGCTTGATGGAACGGCTGAGATGAAGGAATAGATTGGTTGAAGTGATGGAATGGTTAAGTCAATATATAATTATTATTATTTTAAATTCAAATATCTAAATATTTATTTCGAACTGCCATCGAGGCATGCCGCTAGGCGTTCATAATGTTATACCCCCATTCCGAACGCAATGGAATAAGTTTCAAGTCCTAATTCGATCGTACGGAGAAGATAGCTTTTTAGACCCAATTATTATATTGAATTTTCGATATTCATTCCAACGCGTTTCTATCCCGCACGACCAAACGATAAATCCAAACGCTACAAAATTTGAAATCCAATAATAATACACTATTATGGATCCAATGGAACTTGTTTCGTCGAATTTCGAGACTGTGCCCCAGATCGCTATTTTTACTCGTCAATTTAAACAAGTTATTTTTAAAATCAAGTAAATCACTTTTAAATTCAAATTTAAAATTTTATTTACCTTCATTCTTGAAAATAGAAATTAAATAAGCTTTGAAAATTATTTTTATCTAGCCTAGAACTCAAGATTCGGTTATTTACCCAAATATCAATTATTAATTAACAATTAAATTATCCAATAAATCATTATATTTGAAATTCAAGTTATTAAATCGATAAAATATTTCTTTCCAATATTTAAAATTAATTAAATAAAAAATTTCAAATAACCCAAAATTTTGGGTCGTTACATCCTTCCCCCTTAAAAGAATTTCGTCTTCGAAATTGCCAAGGTAAGAAGAATGGCTTAAAACCCATTAACTTTCCCAAAACAAATTAGTTGAAACAACTTCCCAAAGTCAATTTATTAAAACCACATTATCACTTTTACTAATTTCCAAATTCATCCATAGATTCCAAATAATATTATTTACTCAACCATTTCAAGTTATAACTCAAAATCAAATTTTAGTTATTAAAAATTTCTCCAAAATTTTCTAACTCCTTAAATTTTCAAAAAAAAATTTCGCCAACGTCTCCTTTGCGTGGCTAGATCCAAACAACTACAAACTGCCTCTATAAGCTCAAATCATCAAAAGAAAACAAAAGCCAAGTGGCTCAATCATAAAATCATCACATCCAAACAACAATTTAAACATGTACCATTTTATCACGCAATCCAATTTTTCTTGATTTTAAATGCCTTCATCTTATTTACCAATAATATCCAATCATATAATTCAAAATCATTTTATTCAGCATTTTCAATTTCCAATACTTATTTCACCAAAACCCGTACGATGTACATGTATCATCCGTACGCAATATCAACTCTGATCGCTCACTCGATCACACAATTTCACTTTCAAACTAGTATCGTTCACACGACTCTCTATTGCGGACTCAGATCTGGTTTCATGATTAGAAACCGTCATTCTCCTTGCGTAGCTATATAGTATGATAGAGAATCCTAGAATCAATCAAAAATCCACATCCAGCGTTCGCCGTCGAAAATCGAGTGAAAGATCATAACTCGGATCGATATAAATTATCTCGAAATTCTGTACTCGAATCTGGATCAAACCGTCATGCGAATAAAATGATATACGTACAACTTACGTATTTATTTCAATTGGTTCTTAGCTATCCCAGTTTCTCTTATACACATTCATTTCATTTATATTCTCTATTATCATTCACATTTATTCTATTCACCTTTCTTTGATCCACATTCAACTATTTTCTTAGTATATTGCCTTCCATACTAATTCCACTTAAGAATTTCACCATCAAATTTTCTTAATTCAATTATAAATATTTTATACAAAAGTTCTTATGGTTATTACCACTTCACAACTAAATTCCTTACCCATCTTAATCAAATTCAATTTCAATTTTCCAATTTCACATTTGATTTTTATCAATCAACATTCCAAACCATATCCAAATAACTAATCGATTTAATTAGTTAATTTATTCATTTATCCCAAATCTCAATAGATTCCATTTCCAATCATTATTTCATTTAGCCTACTTAGGCTAAATTTTCAAAGTTCACTCTTATTTAACTTAATTCAAGTTAAATTTCATTCCAAATCAAATTTCAAATTTTTTTATAAGCTATCAAACTTACTCATATTCCATAAAACATTTTAAATCAAAACTCCAGAGTTTAAACAATTTCTTAAATATTTCAAAATCATTTTTTTGAAATCATACACACACACAAGATCCCTTGGTATATCAAATCATTCTTTTGCATTTCAAACCAAAACCAATTTTACCAAACAAAACTTTAATTGGTAACAATTCCTCCCTTGGAAACTCGAAAATGAACGTCGATGATGCTGCAGTCATCACTGAAATTATTTTCCAACGACCAAAGAGAGTTCAGTGCTTGTATTCCTTTAAAATTTCTTTTTAAATATTTCCAATTCAAAAATATTCTTCAAATACTATCACTGTTATTTCCCAAGACTTTGAAAAACATTTCAAAACCAACGGGAATTAAATTCCCAAATTCCCAGCCTTTGAACCCTTTTAACAAATCATATTTAAATATACCTTTGGAATTTAATTCCATTTCAAATTATAAATCACATTTACAAAATCACATTTGCATACTTCCATTTCATTATATGAAATTATTTCTTAACTGTTGACTACAATATCAACTTTTATTCAATCACCACAACAACAAATGATAATGGTTTAATATTATCATTTCCTTACAACCAAGCACACCATATATAACTATAATAATCTTCCTAAAAAATTATTCTTTTATATGTAAAAATAATCCAAGTAAAATTATTTCATTTACCCCATTTCAAAACAATACCATGTCGAGTTGCTCTGTTCAAGTGCTTAGAGATCCCTATCAATAACGTTAATTACTCGTATTGACAAGAATCCATAAGAAACTCAATAGATCAACTAACACAATATAAAACATTTAATATCCACTAACAAATACGCGCTCATATCTATTAATACACTCAAACTCATTCTAGGGTGCTACTGACCCTTTCTCTAATGAGTTACTCCATCAAAGCCAAGGTTCCCGCTTAACCTTCAACTCTGATACCAAGTATGATGACCGGGATTTTGGACACTCGAAAATCGACACTAATACGTCCACTGTATTACATGCCGAGCAATCGAATGCCGGAAAACCCGATTGTTAGGGGAAAAGAAAACGAAGAGGTAGAAGAAAAAGAAACAACAACACATAATCTCACAAGCGCACGGAACAATATATCATAGATAACAACATGTCTTTATACAAAAAGAACTATAACTGTTACTTATACATTACATCATCAGAGTACAACAAATAAATAACTCAATACTGGAAAGTTATAATAACTTATCCTCACTGGTGCTGAATATACAACCAACAATACACAGCGGAATATAATCAAGTACGTGGAATACATCTTTGTCATCCAGCTCGTCTTCTGAGCTCCATATCATCCTAACCTGAATCTGTAATACTCGGTCTTACCCGAGCATTATAATAAAATAACACCCGAGTCGGTCTGGAAAACTAGTGTGAGAAAACACACTCAATTTGAATTATTACTATTTTCAAAATCCTTTGAAAACAAAGGTATCTCGTAAGACCACATCACACATAAACACGACGGGTTTTTCCCTTACGATAACCAAAACATTTTATATCAAAATCATCTGATATTATAATAGTGTCTAAGTACAAATACTTATTCAAATAGCGGAAATTGTTACATTATTAAATTCCAGCATACTAGGCTCTACAACCAAAACCGTAAAGACACGTATTGGAGAATGTATTCCATACAATGACTAGGCACTGGGGTACCACCTATCATGATACACATCTAGAAAAATGTACCGAGGACCTCACCGAGCTCCCCTACAACACAAGATCGGTTCTACCCCTAACCTGGACAATACCAAATATGTTACCACCTCGGGTGTTCCCACACTTATTAAGAGTTCTTTTTCCATGCACGACCGTATCCATAATTAATAATATGTCCGAGGGTATCTAGAAAGGTGATAATATACCCTAATTGGGTGCAACCCACTTAGCCTTGCTGCATCTCCCCTAATTTTCAGTCATTCTGGTTGATGAGTCTTGAGGCTACGATTACCTTTTTAAGTAATTTATACTTAGAATGCTCATTTTCCTCCCATGGCAATGTACTAATAGCATTCATCCATACAAGTCCATTCTGGGTATGAACGAAACCGAAGGCACTATTCCTACTACATCCATTTTGGAATCGTCCTCAGGATTAGCAGCGATTAGATCTTGCACTTCAATGCTCCATATTCGATTCCATGCTCTTGTCTTCACTTCGAAAACGTATTCGTTGGATCGAAGTGTTTTTCGGATAACTTATCCGATCCCGGTGTCTTCGAAACAACGTTCGATATTTTTGGTAAACTCAACCCAGTTCTTTAGGAAATAAACAGAGGAAAATAAGACCGGAGATCATCTCCTAACCGTTAGTGGACGGATTTCCTTATCATCGTCCTAGAAGAACGAAACGAGCTTATACGTACAGTATAGCACCTTCGACGGTAACTATACCATATAATTCTCGTGTTTCTCCTAGATATTCCCAAATTTATGTTTTTGGTCCATATTTGATAGTCGGTTATTTAACTATCAAATAAACAATCATTCAACCAAAGATTTCATTTCCCACTGAAATCCCTAACCCTTATTTAATTTAAATTTCAATAAATTAAATCCCTTTATCAAAAAGGTATACACTTATCTTATCAGAATAAGTATGTTCAAAAACCATTCCCTTCAAAATATTTGAAAACATTTTAAAATAATTATGGAAAGCACCATGCGATATCAACTATGGATTCATAGCTCAATGATTACGTCTCTATCCTAGAGAAATCCAAACTTAACTTCAGGCAATCTCTGCCTCTGATTTCCATCATGAAAGTATACCATTAATTTCCGAAAACTTTATTTAATAATTAAATATACTTTTAAACAATTAAAATAATTACATACTTTTGAAACAATAATTAATTCTGATTTATAGATAAAATTCTAATCGATTTACAAGACATGTCTATAAAACATATAATTCATTTTGACAATTTAAAAATATTTGAATAACTAACTTTCTGAAATATTTTTATGCTAAAACAATTTTTAAATCACTTAGTTTAATAATTAAAAATCCTTATTTTTTTTTAAAACAACTCAACTTCTCGATAAAAATATATTTTTCAATTTCAATATTACCAATCTTGTAACAACCCAATATTTTTGTAATTATTTTTAAATTATTTTAAATTAAAGTTTATTTCAATATTTTATTTTTAAAACATTTTAGAAGTAAAGTTATAATTTTCCAAAGTTAATTGTATTATGTTTACAATTTTTAATTCTAGTATCAATATAATAAGCTATTTTCTTTATTTACTTTTATTTTCTTTTATTTTTCCTATGAATAATTATTTATTTTTCATTTTCACTTTATTTTTGTTTGTCTTTTATTTTATTTACTGATTTTATTTTGTTTATATTGAATTAAAAAGAATTGAAAATTCAAAGAGGCAAAGTCCTTTCATTTGCTTGACTTTTCATTGTTTAGAATCTTCATTGTCTTGACCGTTCCTTTCTATTGTTTAGCCGTATGTTTTAATTCCCTTTTCTCGTGAAAACATGTCATTTCCATCATCTATTTTCGGCCAAACTCATTTCTGAAATTTTGGTAATGCTTCTTTTTTTTCTACTTTTCTTCATTTTTTCAAAGATTTTTGCTTGACTTCTTCACTGTTTGCTCGGCCATACCCCACCACCATCTCCACCGACCATCACCACCACCATCTCCCACTCACCATCCACGGCACACCCTCCTCCCCCTCTGACCAGTTCAGGCTGTGACCTCCTCTTGATGCAAACACCACAAAACAATGCAAAAACTCAAAAAAATGCACATAGCCGAGCCTATCTTCACCACCTCCTTCTTTGTAGCCACGACCACCACCTTTAGCCAACACCACCAGCATGACATGACCCCTGACCATCATGACCTGACCTATAGCAGCCCCTGGCCGAGCCACTTGACCCTTTGGCCGAGCCTAGATGCAACCAAAACTCCATTTGTTTGCCTTGCCTTTTGACCTTCCACTATAATAACTCCTACCCCTTTGCATTCTGTTGCCTAACATTGCCATATTGATCCAAAACCGAGCCATTTCAACCTATAAACATGTGTGGCCGAACTAATAAAGCCTTATGGTTGAGCAAAAGTTGTTAGTGGTCAAGCAAAAATTGATTAAAAGTTTGGTTATGTCTTTTGTTTACTTTGATTCCATTTTTGTTTCAATTTAATCTTTCTATTATAAATATATATTTATATTGCTTTGTTTATTGTTGAATACAAGATTAACATCTTGGCTATCTCTCCACTCAAATCAAGCCGTGCTATCGTGCTTTCTGAATTTTTCATTTGTGTGTTTTATTTGAAAACTCCAGCGTAAAAAGGTGAGTATTCACACATGACATTTATACTTATATAAATTGTGAAGTGACAACAAGTGAATGTGTAGACACTATTATATCCTGTTATACCTGTTTGTGATGTAAATTATATGATGTTAAAACCTGTTATAAACTTGTCACATCATCTGCTATGTCATATTCTGTTATTCTATTTATTTATTTCTGTTTATCACACTACAAGTTCCCTGTAGAATAGAATCACTATGGGTTGAAATGATACATACCCGAATGGACTTTAGAATAGGGAAAAATCATTATGGGCTGAAATGATAAGCCTGAGTGATTTTTATTTATTTTTATTTACTTAGGATTGCGGGTTTGAAATGATAAAACCTGGATTTTCTGTGTAAATTACGGATTGAAATGATATATTATCCGTATCACTTGACTTAGGCTAGAAAATATTATACAGACCCGTGGTTATTTTTATATATTTTTCTGGAATATTTTAAGTATTTTAAAAATGTAAAATATGGTAATTTGATTTAAGTTGAATTTAAAATGATTTAATAAAGCGATAATGATTTTTCTATGTATTAAAAAGGTTAAATAAATAAATGGAAAAATTGTGGTTTGAAACATAACTTAATTTTGAAATTTGTGATTTGATGTTTAATGGAAGTTTATGTTAATTAAATAAAAATGGAAATTAAGTTTGTTTATGAAATGGAAATTTAAATTTAAGTGTTAAATTAAATGGTTAAAAATGCAAAGAATAGGAAATTTATACACTTGAATTTAATAAGTGAAATTATTGAAAAATTGGATTTTATTGTAAAAATTTACTTTATAAAACTCATAAGTTAAAGGGTATTTAAATGACCATTTTGAAGTGAGAAATATATGATTTTTATAAGTTAAAATGATTTGAATTGAAGTTTATTTGTGGCTGGAATTCTATTGAAAATCTGGAAATTCTTTTAGTAGCACTTCAGAAATGCTATCATTTCTGAATTTAACTTAAAATCTGAAGTAAATGATACTGCAGCACTTTGTAAGTGTTGTGGTTGATGCAAATGAATTAAAGACTAAAATGAACTAAGGGCTACTGCAGCACTTGGTAATGAAAGAGCTATTGGAGCACTTGTTAAGTGCTGTAGTTGGCTGAAATGAGATTTTTGAATATAATTGAACTACTGCAGCAGTTTTGTAAACGTTGTCTTCGCTGAATTGAATTAAACCTTTTAAATTGAACCCTGAACTACTACAGCAGTTTTGAAATGCTGTCTTTTCTGAACTGAACTTGTTTTCAAATGCAACTGAATTACTACAGCAGTTTTTAAGTGTTGTCTTTGCTGAAATGAATTGTTTTCAAATATAACTTATTGCAGCATTTTCTAAGTGTTGTAAATGCTGAAATTTCAATGTTTTGAAGTATTTAACTAAATAAATAAGCTTCAAAAAGGCAAATTTTTTGGGAATTGAATATTTGATTTAAAGGTATAATGACTTCACTTTTAAATGGTTTAAATGAAGTATTGATTTGAAATATAAACTATTTTGAAATTTATAACCACGGGTTATAATAACGATTGGTTGTTAAAGAGACCGGGATCGGATATGGACATACTCTCTGTCGATACCGAAAACCACTTTACCAACTGTATACGCGGTGGAGATTCCAGAATGAAGTAGGATGGTGGCGACGATCCTAAAGGTATATTTACATGGACCCAACTCCCATGAGTTGGCATAAGGTGGCTAAAACAGGAGCGATCGACGGGCCAATGAGGTAGCACCTCTGATCGGACACACTTCTTCGATACCATTCTATTACTTTTGTGATTGATTGGGTGCACCCCTTGATTTGGGAGTGTGGCTCGAGGTGGGCGGTAATGGCTGCTATGCGTTTCCACCAGCCCGGATGCGTAATTGGTATATCTACCTTCGCATTACCTAGTTGTGCCGTGTCACCTACTATAGCGAGCTTTACTACGAGTTTGGATTTCTCCTGTAGCCTGTGGTGTATTGAGGGTAGCCCCCGATTTGGGAGTATGCTAATACTGGATAGACTACTGGGACTATTACGTGTTAAGGGGAATATTGGGTCACTCCTTAATGCTAATTTAAAGTAAGATTATTTTATATTTAGACATTATTATAATAGCGAATATTACTACATAGTAGATAGTTTAACGGATCCTTAAAGAATGGGCGATCCCAAGTATTCTTTAAGTTACTTGTACCTTTTACTACAGTTCACTTGAGTTGGTTTACATTGTATAAGTATGTATGTCCTGACTCGAGTGTTTGTGTTTTTTTTACGCTCGGGTCAGCCTGAGTATCAGCTTCGGATCTCACCTTCTGGAGCTAGGACAACTGGAGATCATCTTTTATCTAGTTGCCATTTATTTCCGTTCAGTATTTCTATTTCAGCTTTTGTATTAGTGGACTTCTATGTATTTGGGATTTCTACTGTACTTGTTTCAGAACTGTATTTGTTTCAGACTATGTATCTGTTTTTGAGACTTTGTATTGTAGTGGCTTCATGAACCACTATTTATTTTATTTTCTGCTGCGAGTTATTTTGATATTCTGTGTCTGTGATTCTGTGATTGGTTTTATTTGCTCCAAATTTTATTACAATATGTTATTTTGCATTATTCAAGACTGATATGTGTGGATTAATGTCGATTTGAATGGTACAAAATAGTGGATCGTTACATTTAGTATCAGAGCTTTTGTTTTTGGGTAAACCTTAGCCTAAGGAGCAAAATGTGACGACCGCCCATGACCCCTGCACCGAATCTAGAGATAGTGCGCTGTAAAGTGTGCCAGGCGACCATGGACGATTGTCAAGGTAAATTAAAGACAGCAGAATTTATCGTATTACTCACAGTGCATGGACAAAATACAATAGAACATATGTATAGTGAAGCTTTACAGAACAAAATGACATCATATAAAACTCCATAATAGTTGAATACAAGCATCCAAATAGCCAATACATCAAGCCTCACTACATAACACTCAGAGAATACAAAACAGCGGAACATCCAGTACATATAATAAGAAGATAATATGTAACCCTCCAGCTCGTCTTCGATATCAGCATCGTGAGAAAAGAACAGCACCTGTCACCTGCTACCTAGTCTGCCCGTCCCAAAATGGACGAACAGCCCAAGGCAATAAGAATTAAAACATAAAGCCTTGAGTCAGACAACAGTCTTAGTGAGCAGTAAATTAACTAACAACATACCAAAAGAGCATAAAGGAAAAGGAATAGGAATACAACCCTCCCACTCCACCTCTTTCTACAGTGATAGCCCCCAGACACACACTAAGAAGAAGCAAGCATAGCAAAGCATACAATCTAAAGTAAAGCAATTATCACTCGAGTCAAGGGCGATGTTTCCTAAGTACAAATCCCAAGGTCTATACCAAGGTCAGATAAGCACTCAGGAAATACCGCTCTTAGGACCGAATGACGATACAACCAAACATCCATGACTCTGGCTATCACTGTTATCCTTGCTTCGATATCACCATTAGTTGAATGAACGGCTCCTTCTTTCATCCGTCAGTCAAGGGCTAATGGTAACCCCGGTTCTAGACATAACTCCCGCACGTCGTCGCAGCCCGTGCCAAGGATTTTCGCAACTACCCAGAGTACTCGACCATCAACAGTTAGTCTTTTGGGCGTCCCCATGTACTCTTGCTTAGAGCATGCTAGAACCTTCAACAACGATGAGATCTCAGCCTTCTAGTCATCCTCCTCGACGACTATTTCCATACTAGCTCAAGCGCCTCTCGAGCATCCATTATCCTCAAATTCGAACCATATCACCGAGTTATCAACCTGCTTGGAATGATCCCGTCTGGATTAGACCAAGACTAACTCGAATCATATGACCGAGTTACCAACATGCTTGGAATGATCCCGTCTGGATTAGACCAAGACTATATCATGTCATACTTCGCTTCATCACATCCTCGCAAAGCTTCATCCCAACATCATCATCATCAAATCTATGCATAAGAGCTTCTCCATCCGCTACATATGCCACAAGCAGCTTTCCCATTTCAAGAGCCTTCCTCTTAGCTGTTGAATCATCTTCGGTCTAAATCAAATCATCAATCATCTAATTCATAGCAATCAATCAAGTCAAACATTAATCCAAGCAATCAAACATTCAAATATGATCTATGTAGATAATTATCACTAAAATGGCAATTTCGTAATTAAAGAGTTGAAAGTCTAACAAGCATGAAATCATGAGAAATATCGCTACAATCTTGATGAATGAACTTGCATAGGTTAACACTTAATAAAATGGTTGTCAAATCATCATGAACAATGGATCTACATGGATCTACACTTAGGATGAAGAAAATGCATGAAAATCACTATTTTAACACCAAATCAAACCAACAACCCGATCTACTCCTTTGGATCTGTGTGAGAGATAATCACCACTCACCAAATCACCAAAACAAACCCAAATCAACACGCTTCAGATCTGGACAGCGAAGGATCGAGCTTGATCTATCACGAATCCACTTCAAACGAAGAAATCTCTCTTGAAAAGATGAAGATCTTCAATCTAAGCTCTTGAATCTTCAATCTTGATCTTCAACTTGGATGGATGTAAGCACTAGATTAGAGTGGAGAAAAGAAGTGAAGAAGTGTAGAAGTCGAGCTCTCAAAATGGCAGCACTTCGTCGCTTCGAAATCCGGATCCCAAAAAGTGAGAACAACCCCCTCTATTTATAGCAGAAATCTCTCTAAGTCGCTAGCTCGAAATTAGGTCGTCTGCGACCTACGACCTAAAACCCCTCCGACCTAAAGCCTCTACGACTTAACACTTAGCGCCTAACAACCTAACGACTTATTCCCCAGGCGCTTCAACAACCTAACAAGGTTACGACCTATGACTTAGCGACTTACCCATAGGTGCGACCTAGCAGTGCTACGACCTAACACACTAACGACCTAAAGCACTGCGCGACTTATCAATACTACGACATAACTTCTCAGCGACCTAACACATAAGTGTTTCCTCGCGACCTAACAACTACAGAAGTCCACGACCTAACTTAGGTCGTTTACGACCTAACTGCCTACGACTCAGTTGGGTTACGACCTAACAACTTAGGCTTCCATGCGACCTAACACATGTCGACCTAAAACAATATACGACCTAACACTTAACAAAACCCAGCGACCTAACAACTCACGTGACCTACGACTTAGCAAACTCGTGACCTAACACACACACGACCTAACTATCTTAGGTTGCCTACGACCTAACTCAACACAGAACTAACGACCTAACTACGTTAACACTTAGGTCGGTCAATTCTATAGGTCGCTAACTCCTATAGGTCGCAAACTCCTATAGGTTGCAAAACTCTTATAGGTCGCAAACTGCTTATCCCCTAAGTCGTTAACTCGAACTGCCGACCTAACACTTAACTCACCCATACCCTTAGGTCGCTCACAACAGTTTCCTTAGGTCGTTGCCGATCTAACCCCAGAATACTTAGGTCGCCTACTACTCTTCCTTAGGTCACCTAAACCTCTTAAGTCGGTCAACCACACTTCCTTAACTCGGTTAATTCCTTAAGTCGGCAACTCAACCCAGACTTATCCCTTAACTCGTCCAAACCGACTTAGGACTTAGAAAAATTCTGAACGACTTATCAACAATGCAACCAATTGTTAATTATTTTACGATGTTTCGATCCGTAAAATACGGGTCGTTACATTCTCTCCCCCTTAGGAATTTCGCCCCCGAAATTCCAAGCAACAAAGCAATCGAAGACTATTCTGTACGCCTACCATCCATAGCAATCAACAAACCATACATCCAATTCTAGCTTAGCGTATAGAATTCTAAAACTTAGAACAAGTTAGAATATCGTGAGATGAGACGACACCTTAGGGCCATACCTTGAAGAGTTCAGGATGAGCTGCCTTTATCCTCTCTTCCACCTCCCACGTACAGTCGTTATCATCATCACTCCATTGTATCTTGAGCAACTTAACTACCTTCCTCCTAAGCTGTTTCGTGTCGGTTTCAACAACACGAAGCGGCTTACGAGGTCTTCTATCAACTGGATCAACTTCGAACTCTTCACAGCTATCAGCAGAAACCACTGTATTCGAGTCGTGCACATACTTCCGTAGATATGATACATGAAAAACATTATGCACACTCGACATCTTCTCAGGCAACTCCAATCTGTAGGCGAGCTTTCCAATTCGCTCAATGATCGGGAATGGTCCAACAAATCTCGGAGTCAATTTTCCTTTCTTCCCGAATCGAATAACATTCTTTAGTGGAGAAATCTTCACAAAAACCATATCACCAACGTCGAATTCCAAATCCTTTCGACGCTTGACGGTCTTGGGCTGCTTTCATTCGTTGCCGAATGATCTCTATACAATCTGAAGTCTGTCGAATCATCTCTGGCCCAAGCATCAACTTTTCTCCTGCTTCTATCCAACATGCCGGAGAATTACACGGTCTTCCATACAATGCCTCATACGGTGCCATACCAATGCTTGACTGGTAACTATTGTTGTACGCAAACTCCACCAAATGAAGGTGATCTTCCCATGATCCTCCAAGTCCAAAACACATGCTTTAAGAAGATCTTCCAAAACTCGGTTGACTCTCTCGGTCTGACCATCTGTTTGAGGGTGATAAGCTGTACTCAAACACAACTCGGTTCCCAAAACTTCCTGGAAGCTCTTCCAAAATCCACTAGTGAACAATGGATCTCGATCGCTCACTATACTCTTCGGAATACCATGGAATCGAACTATCCACTTCACATACAACTCAGCCAACTTTGATGCAGTCCTAGTCGATCGAACATGAACGAATCTTGCACTCTTAGTCAGGCGATCTACAATGACCCAAATCCCTTCATTTCCCGTTCTGGTTCTAGGCAATTCATCAATAAAATCCATCGACACTTGCTCCCACTTCCATGTAGGAACTTCTAATGGCTGAAGCAATCCACTTGGTTTCTTCTGTTCAGCCTTTACCAACTGGCAGTTCATACACTTGGAAATAAAATTTCCAACATCCTTCTTCATACCTTCCCAATAGTAGGTTCTCTTCATATCCCGATACATCTTATTTCCACCTGGATGAATTGTCAACTTCGAGTGATGACTTTCCTTCAGAACTTCACTCCTCAATTCATCTATATCGGGAACAACTAGTCGTCCTTGCTTTCGAAGCCAACCTTCTCTATCGACCTCGAATCCTTTATCCCTTTCTGGTTCCAATCCAAATTCCAAATCATGGATAATCTTGACAAGCTTATCATCTCGCTTTTGACTCTCGCCAATCCTTTCCACAAGAGTCGGTCTTATTGATAAGTTTGCCAACATCTCAGGTTCCAATTCACATCTAGGCCTGAAGTCAAATCCAGCTAAATACTCGAGATTCTTCATTCAGAAAACATGGCTCCAAATCCTACATGTCTTCGACTTAACGCATCTGCCACTGCGTTACCTTTTCCCGGAGTATAAGCTATACCAAAATCATATGATGCCAAAAACTCTAGCCAACGTTGCTGCCGAAGATTCAAATCCTTTTGGGAGAAAAGATACTTCAACGACTTATGATCCGTAAACAACTCAAATCGAACTCCCAACAGATAATGTCTCCACATCTTCAGAGCAAACACAATCGCCGCTAACTCCAAATCATGAGTTGGGTAATTCCTTTCATGCGGCTTCAGTTGTCGACTGGCATACGCAACAACTTTATCCCTCTGCATCAGCACTGCTCCAAGTCCAGTACCACATGCGTCGGTGTAAACCACCATCTCATCATTCCCACTTGGAATAGTCAAAACAGGAGCACTCGTCAATCTCTCTTTCAGGATTCCGAAAGCTTGCTCACACTTATCATCCCAACTGAACACTTGGTTCTTTTTCGTCAATCCTGTTAACGGTGCAGCTACCTTGGAGAAGTCTTTGATAAACCGTCGATAATATCCTGCTAATCCAAGAAAATTTCTCACATCAGATGCATTCTTAGGTCTAACCCAATCCTGGATTGCTGCCACCTTAGCGGGATCAACCGCTATTCCACTTCCAGAAATCACATGGCCTAAGAACCTCACTTCACTCTTCCAGAAGTGACACTTTGAAAACTTAGCCTTCAGCTGGTGTTTTCGCAAGATTTCCAAAACAATACGCAAGTGCGTCTTGTGCTCTTCTTCTGTTCTGGAATAAATCAGAATATCATCCACGAACACAAGTACGAACTTGTTCAACTGATCTCTGAACACTCTATTCATAAGATCCACAAAATATGCTGGCGCATTAGTCAATCCGAACGGCATTACCAGCCACTCAAAGAAACCCGATGGTGTCCGAAAAGCAGTCTTCGGCACACTATCCTTAGCTACTCTCAACTGGTGAAATCCCGTTGCCAAATCCATCTGAGAAAACACCTTGGCTTCGTGAAGTTGATCAAACAAGTCATCTATCCTCGGCAACCGATACTTGTTCTTCTTAGTCACCTTATTCAGCTCACGATAATCCACACACAATCTCAACGACCCATCTGCCTTGGTTGCAAACACAACTGGTGCACCCCACTCGGACACACTACACCGAATGTATCCTTTCTGCAAAAGATCATCAACTTGCACCCTCAACTCCTGCTGTTCCCTAGGCGCCATCCGCCTAAGAGGCATCACAACAGGTCTGGCTCCTTCAACTAGATCTATACAAAACTCGATCTCTCTATGCGGCGGCAACCCTTTGACTTCGTCAAAGACATCATCGAATCCATTAGCGATCGGCACTGATGACAGTCCATCCCGTGGGACAACCAGCGAATACATGAAGCTCATGAAGACGCCTTCCTCATGCTTACATCGTATCACAACCTTTCGCCCCTCCACATTCTCGACTGTCACTTCCAACCTCTCGCAATCAACCTTCGCCGCATACTTCCTAAGCCAGTCCATACCCAAAATAATTCCGAACCCCGCAAAGTTCAGAACAAAACAATCACAAACAAAAGAGCAACCATGACTCGACACAATCAGACCACGGCATAACATACACAAACAAGACGAACCCCCAACTGGATTAGTCACAACCAATGGCCTATCAACAATATCCGGCTTCAAATCTAACCGGTCTACTAGTTCATTACAAACAAACGAATGCGACGCTCCAGTATCAAACAGAACTCTAACTGAAACACCACATAGGAAAAGGGTACCTTGAACAACCACACTCTTCCCTTTCTCTTCAGCAGTAGGAGCTTTCGAAGACGACGGAACAGCTCCCAAAGCGTAAGCTTGCACAATCTGCTTGTCCCTCCTCGGTTCTGGACAATTCTTCCTGATGTGCCCCGGCTTGTCACAGTTGTGACACTTCATTGGCACCTTCGGATTCTTACAATCCTTAGAGAAATGGCCCTTCTGCTGACAATTGTAGCAAGTTACCTCGCCTTTCGGCTTCTTCTGGCCATCCTTACCCTTCTGCTGCTGCTGCTTCCTCTTCTTGTTTCCACCCTGCTGGGGTTTAGACTCTTCCCTGGTCACAGCAACAACAGATCCTTCCTTAGGAAACAGACTCTCATGCCTAAGAGCTTTCTCCACAAGCTTCTCAAATGAATCGTCCAAATGATCCACCAACTGTCTCCCAAGATAACTATCCAAGCCAGTCACAAACTTCTCGTTCTTCTAATAAGCAGATTCAATATATGACCGAGCATACTTGGACAAAGCTTCAAACTCAGAAACATACTCAAGAACAGATCTTCCACCTTGCTTGAGCTCCACAAACCTCTTGAACAGAACAGACTTCTGAGCTGTAGAAATGAACTTAGCTTCAAACCTAACTTGGAATTGCTCCCAAGTAATCTCTTCCTCCGGAGTATTGATGGTAATAGAATTCCACCAATCAGAGGCTCTCCCTTGAAGCTGCCTTGATGCCAACTTCCTCTTAGTTGCATCCTCAATTCCCAAATCACCAAAAATCCTTCTACAAGCATCTATCCACCTCTAGACCTCAATAGTTGATTCTGTTCCCAAGAAAACCTTCCCTCCAAGAGTAGTATAATCCTTGCACAACTTAGCAAAATCCACTGGTTTCGGAGTTTGGACTTGAACTCCAACATCTACTGCTGCCCTGGAACTGGTATCCTTCTCATGATCGAAGTCATCATAGCTTCGAACATGGCTGCATAATCAGCAGTCTCTTCAGTAGCACGGCCTTCCCTAGCAGCTGGTCTCCCTCTTCGACTCATTCTCAATATCTATAAAAAGGAATGATCAGAACATCTAGAGAAACAACTGCATAAAGGACTAACTTACTGCTAAACTACTATATTATATATAGTAATCATCCATCAAAATACAATTACGTCTCTCATACGTAGTTACGTCAGCGAGCGTTGGGTAAAATCGATTAACCAATGCTCTGATACCAAATGTGACGACCGCCCATGACCCCTGCACCGAATCTAGAGATAGTGCGCTGTAAAGTGTGCCAGGCGACCATGGACGATTGTCAAGGTAAATTAAAGACAGCAGAATCTATCGTATAACTCACAGCGCATGGACAAAATACAATAGAACATATGTATAGTGAAGCTTTACAGAACAAAATGACATCATATAAAACTCCATAATAGTTGAATACAAGCATCCAAATAGCCAATACATCAAGCCTCACTACATAACACTCAGAGAATACAAAACAGCGGAACATCCAGTACATATAATAAGAAGATAATATGCAACCCTCCAGCTCGTCTTCGATATCAGCATCGTGAGAAAAGAACAGCACCTGTCACCTGCTACCTAGTCTGCCCGTCCCAAAATGGACGAACAGCCCAAGGCAATAAGAATTAAAACATAAAGCCTTGAGTCAGACAACAGTCTTAGTGAGCAGTAAATTAACTAACAACATACCAAAAGAGCATAAAGGAAAAGGAATAGGAATAGGAATACAACCCTCCCACTCCACCTCTTTCTACAGTGATAGCCCCCAGACACACACTAAGAAGAAGCAAGCATAGCAAAGCATACAATCTAAAGTAAAGCAATTATCACTCGAGTCAAGGGCGAAGTTTCCTAAGTACAAATCCCAAGGTCTATACCAAGGTCAGATAAGCACTCAGGAAATACCGCTCTTAGGACCGAATGACGATACAACCAAACATCCATGACTCTGGCTATCACTGTTATCCTTGCTTCGATATCACCGTTAGTTGAATGAACGGCTCCTTCTTTCATCCGTCAGTCAAGGGCTAATGGTAACCCCGGTTCTAGACATAACTCCCGCACGTCGTCGCAGCCCGTGCCAAGGATTTTCGCAACTACCCAGAGTACTCGACCATCAACAGTTAGTCTTTTGGGCGTCCCCATGTACTCTTGCTTAGAGCATGCTAGAACCTTCAACAACGATGAGATCTCAGCCTTCTAGTCATCCTCCTCGACGACTATTTCCATACTAGCTCAAGCGCCTCTCGAGCATCCATTATCCTCAAACTCGAACCATATCACCGAGTTATCAACCTGCTTGGAATGATCCCGTCTGGATTAGACCAAGACTAACTCGAATCATATGACCGAGTTACCAACATGCTTGGAATGATCCCGTCTGGATTAGACCAAGACTATATCATATCATACTTCGCTTCATCACATCCTCGCAAAGCTTCATCCCAACATCATCATCAAATCTATGCATAAGAGCTTCTCCATCCGCTACATAAGCCACAAGCAGCTTTCCCATTTCAAGAGCCTTCCTCTTAGCTGTTGAATCATCTTCGGTCTAAATCAAATCATCAATCATCTAATTCATAGCAATCAATCAAGTCAAACATTAATCCAAGCAATCAAACATTCAAATATGATCTATGTAGATAATTATCACTAAAATGGCAATTTCGTAATTAAAGAGTTGAAAGTCTAACAAGCATGAAATCATGAGAAATATCGCTACAATCTTGATGAATGAACTTGCATAGGTTAACACTTAATAAAATGGTTGTCAAATCATCATGAACAATGGATCTACATGGATCTACACTTAGGATGAAGAAAATGCATGAAAATCACTATTTTAACACCAAATCGAACCAACAACCCAATCTACTCCTTTGGATCCATGTGAGAGATAATCACCACTCACCAAATCACCAAAAAAAACCCAAATCAACACGCTTCAGATCTGGACAGCGAAGGATCGAGCTTGATCTATCACGAATCCGCTTCAAACGAAGAAATCTCTCTTGAAAAGATGAAGATCTTCAATCTAAGCTCTTGAATCTTCAATCTTGATCTTCAACTTGGATGGATGTAAGCACTAGATTAGAGTGGAGAAAAGAAGTGAAGAAGTGTAGAAGTCGAGCTCTCAAAATGGCAGCACTTCGTCGCTTCGAAATCCGGATCCCAAAAAGTGAGAACAACCCCCTCTATTTATAGCAGAAATCTCTCTAAGTCGCTAGCTCGGAATTAGGTCGTCTGCGACCTACGACCTAAAACCCCTCCGACCTAAAGCCTCTACGACTTAACACTTAGCGCCTAACAACCTAACGACTTATTCCCCAGGCGCTTCAACGACCTAACAAGGTTACGACCTATGACTTAGCGACTTACCCATAGGTGCGACCTAGCAGTGCTACGACCTAACACACTAACGACCTAAAGCACTGCGCGACTTATCAATACTACGACATAACTTCTCAGCGACCTAACACATAAGTGTTTCCTTGCGACTTAACAACTACAGAAGTCCACGACCTAACTTAGGTCGTTTACGATTTAACTGCCTACGACTCAGTTGGGTTGCGACCTAACAACTTAGGCTTCCATGCGACCTAACACATGTCGACCTAAAACAACATACGACCTAACACTTAACAAAACCCAGCGACCTAACAACTCACGCGACCTACGACTTAGCAAACTCGCGACCTAACACACACGCGACCTAACTATCTTAGGTCGCCTACGACCTAACTCAACACAGAACTAACGCCCTAACTACGCTAACACTTAGGTCGGTCAATTCTATAGGTCGCTAACTCCTATAGGTCGCAAACTCCTATAGGTCGCAAAACTCCTATAGGTCGCAAACTGCTTATCCCCTAAGTCGTTAACTCGAACTGCCGACCTAACACTTAACTCACCCATACCCTTAGGTCGCTCACAACAGTTTCCTTAGGTCGTTGCCGATCTAACCCCAGAATACTTAGGTCGCCTACTACTCTTCCTTAGGTCGCCTAAACCTCTTAAGTCGGTCAACCACACTTCCTTAACTCGGTTAATTCCATAAGTCGGCAGCTCGACCCAGACTTATCCCTTAACTCGTCAAAACCGACTTAGGACTTAGAAAAATTCTGAATGACTTATCAACAATGCAACCAATTGTTAATTATTTTACGATGTTTCGATCCGTAAAATACGGGTCGTTACACAAAAACTCATTAGAGGTAGGGTAGAAATACCCTAGGATGAGTGAAATCAACCTCAAAATCATTTCTTTGTGAGAGAACGTATTTTCAAAGTATAAAATGATTTAAAAATGATTTTTCAAAGGATTTTCAAAGATTATTTTGATATAAATTTTTCTTGTTTTAAAAGCAAATTTTCTAAACTTCCTTCTTTTCGTATCTACCTTGCTAGAAATTTCTTTAATTAGGATATTCATCCAAGTGTTTTATCTTGTCTTATCTTATCTTATCTTTGTCTTCTCGTTACCTTTGGGATCTTCATCATCTTCTCCTTCTCAGAGGAACCCTTTTGACCTATCTACCATTACCTGCTTCAAGTGTGATCAGAAGGGACACTATGCTAGTAGTTGCCCTACTTCAGTTGGTGCTGCTGTTCCTCCACCTCAGGGTACCAGGAACAATCTCCGTCATGTTTGTCTTCAGCCTGGTCATTTCAAGAATGATTGTCCTTTGTATCAGAAGGGCAAGCCATCTGGTATTTTTGCTGTTACCTCTGCTTCTTCACCTGCTGCACCTGCTCCTGGTCCTAGTGATGATCAAGGTACTCTTCAGGGCACCTTTTCTTTATTTCATCATCATGTTCGTGTTTTATTTGATACTGGAGCTTCGCATAGTTTTATTTCTATTGATTTGTGTGATAAGTTTGAGCATCTCCTTTCTCTTGAGTATGCTTCTGTTCCTTTATGTGTTTCAAATCCTATTGGGGGTCCCGCAAATCTTAATAGGATTTGTAAGCATGTGAAACTCTTTCATTTTGGTTATCGGTTTTCTGGAGATTTCTATGTTCTTGGTTTCGATGCTTTTGATTTATTGCTTGGAGATGATTGGTTAAGGAATCATGATGCCCGTATCTCTTGCCAATCCCGAACTGATTCTCTTGTCGGAGACAAGGGTGATCCTTTGATTATTCAGTGTCGCATGCATCAGGATTTTGCTGGAAATTTTATTTATTCTCTAGATTCTTCTCCTGTTGATCTTCAGTCGACTCGTGTGGTCAAACTTTATCCCGATGTATTTGGTGAAGTCACTGCTTTAGCCCCTAAGCGGGAAATCGATTTTCGTATTGATCTTATTCCCGGAGCTCGACCTGTAGTTCTTTCTCCTAGAAGAATGGCACCCCGCGAGAAGATTGAGTTAAGGAAGCAAATTGAGGACTTGTCCTCCAAGGGTCTGATCAGACCTAGCTATTCAGAATGGGGAGCAACGATGGTTTTTGTCACTAAGTCCGATGGTTCTCTCCGTATGTGTGTTGATTATAGGGAGTTGAACAAGTTCACTATGAAAAACAGATATCCAATGCCTCGCATCAATGATATGTTTGATCAGCTTTATGGTGCCACTGTTTTCTCTCAGCTTGATCTTGCCACAGGTTTTCACCAGCTCAGAGTTGCTGAGGAAAGTATTCCCAAGAATGCTTTTCGTACTGAGAATGGGTTCTTTAAATGGTTAGTCATGCCTTTTGGTTGACTAATGCTCCTGCTTTCTTTGTTGATTTGATGAATCGTGTTTTTCGTGATGTGCTTAATAAATTTGTTCTAGTCTTTGTTGATGATATTCTCATTTTCTCTAAGTCTGAGGAAGAGCATGAGTCACATTTGAAATCTGTTCTTGAGACTCTTAGAAAACATCAGTTGAAGGCTAAATTCTCTAAATGCCATTTCTAGAAGGATAAAGTCCGATTCCTTGGACATATTGTTTCTGGTAATCGAGTTTCTATTGATCCAGTCAAGATCGCTGTGATCAATGTAAGTCTTTCTTTCCATCTCTTTCCTTGTTTCTTCCAATGCATTCTATCTTTCCAGTTGTCCTTATTTATTAATATTCTGTGTAGGATTGGGAAACTCCTAGGACTTCAACTGATATTCGTAGTTTTCTGGGCCTTGCCGGTTATTATCGGAGATTCATTGGGAATTTTGCTCGGATTGCTGCACCTCTCACCGCTTTGACTCGAAAGAATGCTAAGTTTATCTGGAGTGATGAGTGTAAAGCTGCATTTAGTGAGTTAAAGCACAAGATTACTTCCGCACCAGTTCTTACCGTTCCAAGTGGAAACGAGGGATTAACGATATACACTGATACTTGTCGTGAAGGTTTGGGAGCTGTTCTGATGCAGGATGGGAAGGTCATTGCTTATGCTAGTCGTCAGTTGAAGACCCATGAAGCCATTTATGCTGCTCATGATTTGGAATTGCTTACTGTGGTTTTTTCTTTGAAGCTTTGGAGGCATCATATTTTGGGTACTAAGTTTGAGCTCTTCACAGATCATCAGTCTTTGAGGTATATTTTCACTCAGAAAGATTTGAACCAGAGACAAGTTAGGTGGTTAGAGTTCCTTGCTTCTTATGACCTCGACATCAACTATACCTCTGGGAAAGCTAATGTTGTGGCGGATGCTTTGAGTCGAAAGAAGGCGATGTTGTGTCAGCTGGTTGTTTCTTCTTCTCTTTTGGATCGTATCATGGCTAAGCAAGATGAGGATGAGATGCTTAGATTGATGAAGGAGAATGTTCGTAGCAGTGTTAGTAGTAGTAGTCTTGATGGCAGTGGTGCTCAGATCGATGATAGAGGTATTTTGAGGATTAATAATAGGATTTGTGTCCCGAATGTTGATCGATTGAGACAGGAGTTACTTTGGGAGAATCATCAGTCCAGACTTTCTATTCATCCGAGAGTGACCAAGATGTATCAGGATATGAAGAAGTTGTATTGGTAGAGAGGTATGAGGCGTGATATCTCTATTTTTGTTAGTAGGTGTGTGACTTGTCAGCAAGTCAAGGCAGATCATCAGAAGACCCCTGGTTTGTTGCAGCCTCTTGAGATTCCCAATTGGAAGTGGGAACAAGTTTCTATGGATTTCATTGATGGATTACCGAGGACTAGGAAGGGTGATGAGAGTACTGGGTTATTGTGGTTAGATTGACCAAATCAGCTATTCCGGTCAAGTCTACCCATTCTGCTTCTAGCTTGTCTGAGATCTACATGTGGGAGATTGTTCGTCTCCATGGTGTTCCTCTTAGTATTGTTTGTGATCGTGATCCTAACTTTACTAGTCAGTTTTGGAAGGCTTTTCAGGTGTCTTTGGGTACTCATCTGAATCTGAGCACTGCTTACCATCCACAGACCGACGGTCAAACGGAAAGGGTGAATCAGATTCTAGAAGATCTTCTTCGTGCTTGTGTGCTTGATTATGGAGGATCTTGGGAAGATCATTTCCATCTTGTCGAATTTACCTATAATAATAGTTATCAGGTATAATTTCTATCTTCTGTTTTAATCTTATCCTAATCTTTTATCTATCTCATTTCTATCTTTGAATTCAGGCTAGCATTAAGACGTCTCCGTTTGTTGCTCTTTACGGGTGACCTTGTAGATCTCCATCTTGCTGGATTGAATCCGGTAATCGTTTGGTTCTTGGTCCTGAGATGATTTTAGAGGCTTCTGAGAGAGTTGAGGAGATTAGGAGGAAGATGAGGATTGCTCAAGATAGGTAGAAGAAGTATGCTGATAGGCGTAGGAGGAGTTTGGAGTTTGATGTTGGTGATTTGGTTTTCCTTAAGGTCTCTCCCTTAAGGAATGTTATTCGATTTGGTCGTAGAGGAAAGCTTTCTCCTAGGTTTGTTGGTCCTTTCCGCATTGTGGAAAGAATTGGTTCTTTGGCTTATCGTTTGGATTTGCCCGAGAAGTTCTCTGGAGTGCATAATGTATTCCACGTTTCTCATCTTCGTCGCTATCTGCATGATCCATCTCTTATTGTTCAGCTTTCTGCTCTTGATAGTTTGGATATTAAGCCTAATCTGACTGTCGAGAGGAAGCCACTTCGTACTGTCGACAGAGATACGAAGCAACTAAGAAGGAAATCTGTTAGTCTGGTCAAAGTACAGTGGAGTACTGATGATCGAGACTGTACCTGGGAGACGGAGGAGAGCATTCGTGCTTCGAATCCGGAATTTTTCGTTTCAAGTACTATTTGCTTTCCTATCTTGTTTTCTTTATTTTCCTTGTTCGTTCTTTTCGAGGACGAAAAGATTTGAGTGGGGGAGAGTGTAACAACCCAATATTTTTTAAATTTTTTTTTAAATTATTTTAAATTAAATTTTATTTCAATATTTTATTTTTAAAACATTTTAGAAGTAAAGTTATAATTTTCCAAAGTTAATTGTATTGTGTTTACAATTTTTAATTCTAGTTTCAATATAATAAGCTATTTTCTTTATTTACTTTTATTTTCTTTTTATTTTTCTTATGAATAATTATTTATTTTTCATTTTCACTTTATTTTTGTTTGTCTTCTATTTTATTTACTGATTTTATTTTGTTTATATTGAATTAAAAAGAATTGGAAATTCAAAGAGGCAAAGTCCTTTCATTTGCTTGACTTTTCATTGTCTAGACTTTTCATTGTCTTGACCGTTCCTTTCTATTGTTTAGCCGTGTGTTTTAGTTCCTTTTTCACATGAAAACATCTCATTTCCATCATCTATTTTCGGCCAAACTCATTTCTGAAATTTTGGTAATGGCTTCTTTTTTTCTACTTTTCTTCATTTTTTTCAATGATTTTTGCTTGACTTCTTCATTGTTTGCTCGGCCATAACCCACCACCATCTCCACCGACCATTACCACCACCATCTCCCCCTCACCATCCATGGCACACACTCCTCCCCCTCTGACTAGTTCAGGCCGTGACCTCCTCTTGATGCAAACACCACAAAACAATGCAAAAACTCCAAAAAAATGGACATAGCCGAGCCTATCTTCACCACCCTCTTCTTAGTAGCCACGACCACCACCTTTAGCCACCACCACCAGCATGAGATGGCCCCTGACCATCATGTCCTGACCTGTAGCAGCCCCTGGCCGAGCCACTTGACCCTTTGGCCGAGCCTAGATGCAACCAAAACTCCATTTGTTAGCCTTGCCTGTTGACCTTCCACTTTTGTAACTCCTACCCCTTTGCATTCTCTTGCCTAACCTTGCCATATTGATCCAAAACTGAGCCATTTCAACCTATAAACATGTATGGCCGAACCAATAAAGCCTTATGGTCGAGCAAAAGTTGTTAGTGGTCAAGCAAAAATTGATTAAAAGTTTGGTTATGTCTTTTGTTTACTTTGATTCCATTTTTGTTTCAATTTAATCTTTCTATTATAAATATATATTTATATTGCTTTGTTTATTGTTGAATACAAGATTAACATCTTGGCTATCTCTCCACTCAAATCAAGTCGTGCTATCGTGCTTTCTGGATTTTTCATTTGTGTGTTTTATTTGAAAACTCCAGCGTAAAAAGGTGAGTATTGACACATGACATTTATACTTATATAAATTGTGAAGTGACAACAAGTGAATGTGTAGACACTATTATATCCTGTTATACCTGTCTATGATGTAAATTATATGATGTTAAACCCTGTTATAAACTTGTCACATCATCTGCTATGTCATATTCTATTATTCTGTTTATTTATTTCTGTTTATCACACTGCAAGTTCCCTGTACAATAGAATCACTATGGGTTGAAATGATACATACTCGAACGAACTTTAGAATAGGGAAAAATCGTTATGGGCTGAAATGATAAGCCTGAGCGATTTTTATTTATTTTTATTTACTTGGGATTTCGGGTTTGAAATGATAAAACCAAGATTTTCTGTGTAAATTATGGATTGAAATGATATATTATCCCTATCACTTGACTTAGGCTAGAAAATATTATACAGACCCATTGTTATTTTTATATATTTTTCTGGAAAATTTTAAGTATTTTAAAAATGTAAAATATGGTAATTTGATTTAAATTGAATTTAAAATGATTTAATAAAGCGATAATGATTTTTCTATGTATTAAAAAGGTTAAATCAATGAATGGAAAAATTGTGGTTTGAAACATAACTTAATTTTGAAATTTGTGATTTGATGTTTAATGGAAGTTTAAGGTAATTAAATAAAAATGGAAATTAAGTTTGTTTATGAAATGGAAATTTAAATTTAAGTGTTAAAGTAAATGGTTAAAAATGTAAAGAATAGGAAATTTATACACTTGAATTTAATATGTGAAATTATTGGAAAAATTGGATTTTATTGTAAAAATTTACTTTATAAAACTCATAAGTTAAAGGGTATTTAAATGATCATTTTGAAGTGAGAAAATATGATTTTTATAAGTTAAAATGATTTAAATTGAAGTTTATTTGTGACTGGAATTCTATTGAAAATCTGGAAATTCTTTTAGTAGCACTTTAGAAATGCTATCATTTCTGAATTTAACTTAAAATCTGAAGTAAATGATACTGCAGCACTTTGTAAGTGCTGTGGTTGATACAAATGAACTAAAGACTAAAATGAACTAAGGGCTACTGCAACACTTGGTAATGAAAGAGCTATTGGAGCACTTGTTAAGTGCTGTAGTTGGATGAAATGAGATTTTTGAATATAATTGAACTACTGCAGCAGTTTTGTAAACGCTGTCTTTGCTGAATTGAATTAAACCTTTTAAATTGAACCCTGAACTACTACAGCAGTTTTGAAATGCTGTCTTTTCTGAACTGAACTTGTTTTCAAATGCAACTGAATTACTACAGCAGTTTTTAAGTGTTGTCTTTGCTGAAATGAATTGTTTTCAAATATAACTTATTGCAGCATTTTCTAAGTGCTGTAAATGCTGAAATTTCAATGTTTTGAAATATTTAACTAAATAAATAAGCTTCAAAAAGGCAAAAAAATTTGGAATTGAATATTTGATTTAAAGGTATAATGACTTCACTTTTAAATGGTTTAAATGAAGTATTGATTTGAAATATAAACTATTTTGAAATTTATAACCACTGGTTATAATAACGATTGGTTGTTAAAGAGACCGGGATCGGATATGGACATACTCTCTGTCGATACCGAAAACCACTTTAACAACTGTGTACGCGGTGGAGATTCCAGAATGAAGTAGGATGGTGGCGACGATCCTAAAGGTATATTTACGTGGACCTAACTCCCGTGAGTTGGCATAAGGTGGCTAAAACAGGAGCGATCGACGGGCCAATGAGGTAGCACCTCTGATCAGACACACTTCTTCGATACCATTCTATTACTTTTGTGATTGATTGGGTGCACCCCTTGATTTGGGAGTGTGGCTCAAGGTGGGCGGTAGTGGCTGCTATGCGTTTTCACCAGCCCGAATGCGTAATTGGTATATCTACCCTGACATTGCCTAGTTATGCAGTGTCACCTACCATAGCGATCATTACTATGAGTTTGGATTTCTGCCGTAGCCTATGGAGTATTGAGGGTAGCCCCGATTTGGGAGTAAAGCTAATACTGGATAGACTACTGGGACTATTACGTGTTAAGGGGAATATTGGGTTACTCCTTAATGCTATTTTAAAGTAAGATTATTTTATATTTAGACATTATTATAATAGCGAATATTACTACATAGTAGATAGTTTAACGGATCCTTAAAGAATGGGCGATCCCAAGCATTCTTTAAGTTACTTGTACCTTTTACTACAGTTCGCTTGAGTTGGTTTACATTGTATAAGTATGTATGCCCTGACACGAGTGTTTGTGTTTTATTTACGCTCGGGTCAGCCGAGTATCAGCTTCGGATCTCACCTTCTGGAGCTAGGACTGTTGGAGATCATCTTTTATCTAGTTGCCATTTATTTCCGTTCAGTATTTCTATTTCAGCTTTTGTATTAGTGGACTTCTATGTATTTGGGATTTCTATTGTACTTTTTTCAGAAATGTATTTGTTTCAGACCATGTATCTGTTTTTGAGACTTTGTATTGTAGTGGCTTCATGAACCACTATTTATTTTATTTTCCGCTGCGAGTTATTCTGGTGTCTGTGATTCTGTGATTGGTTTTATTTGCTCCAAATTTTATTACAATATGTTATTTTGCATTATTCAAGTCTGACATGTGTAGATTATTGTCGATTTGAATGGTACAAATAGTGGGTCGTTACAAATCTAATATTTATAAATCACTCTAGATTTATCCCCACTCGATTTACGTTCCCAATTTCATAAATCCCTTTTTCACATTTCCAAAGGTAAAATCTATCATTTCTTTTTAAACCAATTTACCCATCACATTATAAATTCTTACCGTGAATTTATATCTTCAATTTATCAAATGATAATCATTTCACTCTATTTATAAACAATGTTTATAAATCCTATAGTCTCTTTTCCAGTTTACAACGGTTTCACATCACTTAAATCCATTATAGATTGATTTCTGGAAATTAAATTCCATTTATAAATCAATTTCTTAAAATAAACCAAACCATATTCCAAACCAACCAAATTTCAATTTTACTTCTATTTCATAATTTAGAAATCTTATTTAAGATCCAATATAACCAATTTTATATTCATTTCCAGATTCCCTTTTTATTTTTCAAATCTATTAAAAATCTCGATTTTTAAAACTCTTTGTATTCAAACAAGTATCACCTAGGATTTATTATTTAAAAATCCTTTATATACATTATTTCCTAAATTTCCATTTAAATTATCATGGAATAGTCAAGTACAAATCAAACCATTATTCTACCCAATCAATTTCTTCTAACTAATCCAAAATTCTATATAAATATTTTACTTCCAAAATCCATTTTTTAATTTCTTTTCAAATTCAAACATATATTTATGATATTTTTTTAATACAAAAATCTAGGCCAGTGCTACCATAGCATCCAATAAATTCAAATCACACTATAATCTACCACATATTTATCAACATATCATATATCACTATATATGAAATTAAATTCAACATTTTTGAGGAATCCAGTTGGATCCCTCCAACTTGTTTCCCTGCATCCATAGATATTGGATAACATAAAAATACCAATCCCGCTTCGAGGCGGGATATCGCGGTAATATAGTGTCATCCACTATTATACGGGGCACATAGGGTCTTATCCGCTAAAATATGTGGGAACATCAATCCAACTACTAATATATATACTACTATATATATTATAACATCCAACTGATAGTAATAATTATTAAATCATTTAATCAAAAAAATAATTTAATTTTCAACATTTTAAATTAAACTAGCAATCCAAAAATGAGTGAGATTTACTCACATTGATTTATAGTTGTCATCGAGACATTCTGTTTTGGAACTAAAACCGGACGACGCCCGATTTTAGTCCAAATTTTGACTGTCTCCAAATCTGACCAAAACAGTTTCATTTCGAAGCTCTCGTCATCACGATCGCAATGCAAAAAGTTTTGTCCAAATGAACCTCGTATGAGAGAGATATACATTTTTTTAAGTTAACGATAATTTAATTAAATTAAACACTAATTTAATTTTTATGCTCAAACCCATACCCATATGCAACAAGACCCGACCCACTATCAAGCCTTTTTCTCCCCCAAACGCATGTGCTCGAGAAACACAAGGAAACCCATTCAAGGCGTGCACCAAATCCCAACGACATGGTGCTACGCTCCATCGATTGATGAACGAACAACATTGTTGGCTTCCTCTCCTTGAACCCGACTTATCCACCATCACCACGACCGTGCCGCACCACCGAGATGATTTGCGACCTGGTGTTCTCCCTGTACTGTAGCAGCGACGCACTCCACCACCCACCACCGAGCTTCATGAAACTACACCAGTAGAAGCGCCTCGATATGTTGAATCCAATTCCGAGCTCTTACTCGCCCTATTTATATAGACAAGGGTGGACAAGAACGAATGGACATATTGAATTGGATCGAAACGATAACAACGACCCGAAAAGCCCGTTTCATTTCCGAAACGGAAATAGGTCATCCCATATATCAAAATATAGTTTTTTTATATTTTTAAACTCAATGGAACTAGTTTCAAACTCTAATTCCATTGTATACAGAAGTTATCTTTCAAAATCAAATTATATTCCTTTAAATTCTTTTAATTGATTTTTATGCGTTTTGAGCCCGCACGATCAAACGATAAGTCTGATCATTACGAAACTTGAAATACTACAATAATTCACTGTTACGGATCCGAAGAAACTAGTTTTGTCAAAATCCGAGACAGTGGCCAAAATGGCTAATTTTTACGTTAATTAAATAAATTATTATTAAATTGATTTAATCACCTTTAAATTCAAATTTAAAAGTTAACAATTATCATTCTTAATTACATAGAAATTAATAATCTTTTAAAATTTAATATTCCATATTAATCTTAAGATTTAAACATTACATTAATTTCAACGTCAAATTACAACTGCAATAAATTTATTAATTATAATTTAAATTCTAATACATTCTTTTATTTTGATTTCCACTCTTATTATACAATCAACAATAACCTATGAATTTTATTAACATAAGTTTACATTTTATTACATTTATATTCTACGATTTCATCTTAACTCATATTAACTGCAAAAATTAATTACATCAATTCACATTGATTTCCAAATTAATTTCAACGGATTAAATAATGAAATGATAATTAAACAATTATTACACAGTAATAACTCAAACACATTTCTATGTTTATTGTTTACAAATAAAGCTAATAAATTCACATACTAATTAGTTGATTTCATATTCCTTAATAAACCTATTCTAATTTATAACATATAATTTCAATATTAAATCCAACATTTAATTTATTCCTTATTTACAATTATAACCAAATTAACTTTATAATTATATCAATTGATTGAAATTACATTAAAGTAGTTATCAATTAAATTAAATCAACATTATTAAATTACATTCTAATTATTTTTCTCATTAATAAATCAAAATTTTTAATTTCTTCCAATAATTCGAAAATCTTATTAAGTTTAATATTTTTAATTATCAAAAAATACGGGTCGTTACAGTTTTGAAAGATTTAGGAAAAAGATATTAGTATTTTTTGGAAGTATTTGCAAATAGAATGTTTCAAAATGTTTTCAAAGGGATTGAAAGAAATGTTTTAAAAGGAATTTTAAAAGGGAAGTAAGTTTTGTACTCCTCTCTTCTATCATTGGAAAATAATTTCGGTGATGTCTGCACAGCATCATCGACATTCATTTTCGAGTCTCGAAGTGGGGGAGGCCACTTAGTAGCTTTGTTACGCATTTAGTTCGATAAACAGATTTTGATTTGAAATTTCTAAATAAATATGATTTGATATATAAAAGATATGAGTATATATATTATTTCAAAATGATTTGAGATGAACCCGGTATTTGAATTATTAAGTTCCTGTTAATTCATGATTTCCAATGGTAGAAATAAAGTGAAATTTTAATAGTTAGAAACTTCTAATATGAGAAATAAGAAATTAGAAGTTAAGTGTTTAATGAAATTGTAAAGAAATTGGGAATTTGTCACTTATAAATTAAAAGATAATGAAAATTTAGAAGATGTAACTATTGAACATTTTTGTTAACTAAAATGAATAAGATAAAATTGTATAACACTCAATTATATTCTAAACATATATAAAACTTACCAGAAATATTTAAAAATTTGAAATGTTAAATATGAATATGTAATAGAATATTATACGAGTAAAAGCTTAATAACAAAAATGCTCCAAAATGAACATATGTGTTAGCGCCAAAATTGGTCACTAACCCCCAAATCCAGATGAAAGCACCAAATGCCAATCACAGCTCAGAGATAGAATGTATGTAGAGAGTAATAATGTGAAGAACAGTTAAAACTGAAATGAAAGCAGTAAAGAACAACAGATTTTATAGTGGTTCGGCTAACTCCGGCCTACGTCCACTCCAGAAGTTTACTTTTTATTGCTGTAATAATCGATTACAGTCACAAAATGGCAGAGTTGCCTTAGCCTTAGAAAAGAGAAAGTAAGAGAGCAGAAAGAAGATCCCCTTTTACTGTGCCCCTGCCTCTCTATTTATAGACAAAGATGGGTTGGACTTCCCTGGTGGGCCTGGTAGCCGAGTACCTCAGCCCAAATGGAGTGGTCTCCATATGCCGAACCATAGATGCCGAACGCTGAATGCCGAACAAGGTGCGAATGCCGAACGATCTCCTCATGCCGAACGTTGGGAGGTGCGAGGTATGGAGGTGCGAGATATGGAGGTGCGAGGTATGGAGGTGCGAGAAATGGAGGTGCGAGGTGCAATGTCGAGCGAGGTAAGGTATGTCGAACGACCCATCCAATGCCGAATGCTCCTTGATGCCGAACGATCCATCCAATGCCGAACGTCTCCAGATGCCGAACGTTGGTTAATGCCGAGCGCTCCATCCAATGCCGAACGTCTCCAGGTGCCGAACGTTGGTTAATGCCGAGCGCTCCATCCAATGCCGAACGACGAACTCTCTATGCCGAACGATCCATCCAATGCCGAACGTCTCCAGATGCCGAACGTTGGTTAATGCCGAGCGCTCCATCCAATGCCGAACGTCTCCAGGTGCCGAACGTTGGTTAATGCCGAGCGCTCCATCCAATGCCGAACGACGAACTCTCTATGCCGAACGCTCGTCCAGTGCCGAACAAGATTTATGCCGAACACTCCATCCAATGCCGAACGTCGATCTCTCTATATCGAACGCTCGTCCAGTGTCGAACATTCTTCTATGCCGAACGATCCTTCTAATGCCGAGCACTCGCTCATTGCCGAACGATCCCTCTAAATGCCGAGCACTCGTTCAATGCCGAACGATCCCTCTAAATGTCGAGCGTTCCTGGATGCCGAACGTTCTGTGCATGCCGAGTACTCTTGAATGCTATTCGAACGTGAATAGTGAATGCCAGACGAACATGTAGTTGATTAAGTTAAACCCGTCTGTCCGCGGCCTTGCCAAAAGGCGGGTTAACACTTTCCCCCCAAAACATGCCTTGCTTTGAAAGGTGTGTTTTGAATAGCTTCAAGTCCAGTATCCAAAGTCCATGTTTCATCCATATCCAATAACCAATAGGGGACTTTAGGACCTCTTCGGGTCGATATCCAAATCCATAACCTCTCCGGGCTCTTGCCAAGCGCAATCCACACTTGATGACCGTGGTCCAGTGTCCCTGGACGTTGAGATAACCTCTCCGGGTTCTTGCCAAGCGCAATCCACACTTGACGACCGTGGCCCAGTGTCCCTGGGCGTTGAGATAACCTCTCCGGGTTCTTGCCAAGCTCAATCCACACTTGACGACCGTGGCCCAGTGTCCCTGGGCGTTGAGCTAACCTCTCCGGGTTCTTGCCAAGCGCAATCCACACTTGACGACCGTGGTCCAGTGTCCCTGGACGCAAGTAATGCCGTAGCTTAAGTCCTAAGCCGAATCCTGGTCGCTCCGGACCCTTGTCGAGCATAGTCCATACTCGACGACCTTTAAGCCAAAATCCAGAGAAAATCCAATCAAAATCCAATCCGAAAAACAAACATTCAAACCAGAATTCAAACCAGAAAAATGAGAAAAACAGGGAGTTCAAACCAAACTCCAAAACCAAACCAGAAAAAGCAAATGTCCAAGTCAAAGGAAAAAACAGATTTCACAAACCCGGGCGTTTCGGTAAGCCATCATCTCAGAGCATGCCTGAGGGTTATCTCCGACCCCGTACATGAGTAAGTGATTTAACCGTTTGCCCGGAGTTTGTTACTTATTCCAAACCATCAAGATTAGTTGATGACCAATCGGTCACCATTCCTGGGCCTCGCGCCCTCGTCGTTCAAGGTAGGCGGAGGCTGTTCATGTTCCATCGCCGCATTCCGAGTTCCGACATACTGTCGCAACTGACCATTCCTTACATGCTCCTCGATTATATCCTTTAGATGTCGGCAGCTGTTAGTATCATGCCCGTCCAGGTCATGAAAGAGACAGTGCCTTCCTGATGCCCTTTCGCGTTCTGTGGGTTCCCTCCTTGATGGCCTTCGATAGGGAAGACGATCTCGAGTATCTAAGAAAATCCGCTCCAACGTTGCGTTCAATCCTGTGTAAGTGGAGAACTTTGGTTCTCCTCAGCGCTTCCTTTTCCCTTTATCCTTGTCCCCACCTGAGCTTTCGCCGAGTAAT
This sequence comes from Allium fistulosum, assembly GCA_030737815.1. Classification (NCBI taxonomy): domain Eukaryota; kingdom Viridiplantae; phylum Streptophyta; class Magnoliopsida; order Asparagales; family Amaryllidaceae; genus Allium; species Allium fistulosum. The sequence continues at coordinate 97,844,564 of CM060905.1, forward strand.
CTTCCATCCTTAGTCATGTTTACTTCCTGTGACCTCATGTCCAAACATGCATCCTCTTGTCGAAGAAATCTTTCAGCTTCATGAAAGAATTCCCCAATATCCAACGGTGGGTCCCGTACCAACGATACTTTGAACTCCGAATTATCTCTGACTCCTGATACCGCAGCCATCAGAACCATTGATGGATCTGGCCGATCCACCGAAGCAACTGCCGCATTAAATCGAGTTAAGAATGTCCTGAGCGATTCATCTGCCCCCTGTTTGACTGATGTTAGTGTCATCACGTTCTTTGGCCTTTTTATGTGAACTCGAAATTGACTTAAGAACTTGTCCACCAGTTCTGTCCATGTTCCAATGGATCCATCCCCCAGCTGTCTGAACCACATAGCAGCAATTTCAGTCAAGTACAGGGGGAAACATCGGGCCATAACCTCCTCCGCTGCCCCTAGCACTTCCATATGCCTAGTGTACCTCATCAAGTGGTCGGTGGGATCCGTCTTCCCGTTGTATACTTCCAGAGTGGGTAGTTTGAAATCGGGTGGATTCCTAGCTGTCCTGATGTTCCGGGTAAACGGACTTTTGTTAACTCCCTCTGAATCCTTATTTGTCAGACCTCCGCGAATAGTCCGCCTGATAATGTCAGCCAATCTAGTGTTTCCAACTAATCCAGACTGCCCCCCAAGTCCTCGAGGAAATTCTGGCACATATTCTTCATCACGTACTCCCGGTGGCGTGCCCCCGAGTCTAGGTCCATCTAGATTGTTAACTGTTTGTTGATTGGGAGCTGCCCCCTGCTGATTCACTCCATCTGTCCGTTGGTTGAGTTCCTCTGGTCCAGCTCCATGATCTTGAACACCTGTAGTTCCTGGTTGTCCAAATTGCCTAAGAAGAGCCTGCATCATCTCCTCTTGCCGTTTCATCATCTGCTCTTGCATAGAATTCATCATCACTTGCATCTCGTCCCGAGTTATGTAGATGGATGCATGACCCTCTCCAGCTCCAGAAGATGCCGCTTGACTTCCTTCCTGATTGCTCCTTTCCACTGCTTGCCTCTTCGTTGGTGGTCTTGCCATTGCTTTCTAAGATCCAAGTTCCTAACTCCAAAATTCCTGGGTTCAGTTCTCAGTGAAAGCACCAAAGTGTTAGCGCCAAAATTGGTCACTAACCCCCAAATCCAGATGAAAGCACCAAATGCCAATCACAGCTCAGAGATAGAATGTATGTAGAGAGTAATAATGTGAAGAACAGTTAAAACTGAAATGAAAGCAGTAAAGAACAACAGATTTTATAGTGGTTCGGCTAACTCCGGCCTACGTCCACTCCAGAAGTTTACTTTTTATTGCTGTAATAATCGATTACAGTCACAAAATGGCAGAGTTGCCTTAGCCTTAGAAAAGAGAAAGTAAGAGAGCAGAAAGAAGATCCCCTTTTACTGTGCCCCTGCCTCTCTATTTATAGACAAAGATGGGTTGGACTTCCCTGGTGGGCCTGGTAGCCGAGTACCTCAGCCCAAATGGAGTGGTCTCCATATGCCGAACCATAGATGCCGAACGCTGAATGCCGAACAAGGTGCGAATGCCGAACGATCTCCTCATGCCGAACGTTGGGAGGTGCGAGGTATGGAGGTGCGAGATATGGAGGTGCGAGGTATGGAGGTGCGAGAAATGGAGGTGCGAGGTGCAATGTCGAGCGAGGTAAGGTATGTCGAACGACCCATCCAATGCCGAATGCTCCTTGATGCCGAACGATCCATCCAATGCCGAACGTCTCCAGATGCCGAACGTTGGTTAATGCCGAGCGCTCCATCCAATGCCGAACGTCTCCAGGTGCCGAACGTTGGTTAATGCCGAGCGCTCCATCCAATGCCGAACGACGAACTCTCTATGCCGAACGATCCATCCAATGCCGAACGTCTCCAGATGCCGAACGTTGGTTAATGCCGAGCGCTCCATCCAATGCCGAACGTCTCCAGGTGCCGAACGTTGGTTAATGCCGAGCGCTCCATCCAATGCCGAACGACGAACTCTCTATGCCGAACGCTCGTCCAGTGCCGAACAAGATTTATGCCGAACACTCCATCCAATGCCGAACGTCGATCTCTCTATATCGAACGCTCGTCCAGTGTCGAACATTCTTCTATGCCGAACGATCCTTCTAATGCCGAGCACTCGCTCATTGCCGAACGATCCCTCTAAATGCCGAGCACTCGTTCAATGCCGAACGATCCCTCTAAATGTCGAGCGTTCCTGGATGCCGAACGTTCTGTGCATGCCGAGTACTCTTGAATGCTATTCGAACGTGAATAGTGAATTCCAGACGAACATGTAGTTGATTAAGTTAAACCCGTCTGTCCGCGGCCTTGCCAAAAGGCGGGTTAACAATATGTTTATAAATGAAGAATTAAGAGTACAAGGAATGTATAAACATAAGTTAATGTTTTGAAATGCTAAAAATTAAATTGAATAGTAAAAAGTGAATACTATTTAAGTAAATTATTATAAACTTAAGAAATTGTTGAAATAATTCATAAATAGTTTTAATATTAAATGATGTTATACATGAAGAAATAAATAGGAATCAAAGAATAGAGAAACTTAAGTATGAATTGGTTCACTAATGAATATTAATACTAAATGGAAATCAAGTATATAAGTAAATATTAAATGTGAATTAAACTGCAATGAAATGTATGTAATATTTTAATAATGGATTCATTGATGATTTCATATATTGAATGGAAATTTTTTATGTAAGTAAATGAATAAAAAAATGACATTGTATGAATGAATGAAAATAAATGGAAAGTGAATGATGTGAAAAGAAACCAATAGAATTAACTTAACTAATATTTAAAATTCTATATTGTTTGGCTTATGGGAAGTTTGAGAAATGATACTTTAAATCGTTTGAGGTTGTATGAATAATCTATTAAGTGATTACCAAAGGATATTGAGCGTAAGGTACACTTGGTAGTTTATTTATTACCCTTGTACGATGAAAAGTTGTTGCACATGAACAAACCATTAGTTTTTGGGGTTTTGGACCAAAGGTCCCTATTTTCAAAGCTCATGCACAAAAAGTCCCTGCTCATAAACACATGTAAATTAGGTCCCTATTTTGTTATTTTTTACGAAACTGTCCTCTTTTAGAAAATCGACTTAGCATTCTTTTCAGGGACAAAAGCGGTATAAATTAGCCAAAAACTAAAAATAGGAACCTAATTTTCATAACTTATTCGGGAGGGACTTTTCTTACATCACCTTTCAATTCCAGGGACTTAACAGCGATTCCTTGTTTTTTTATTGCTATGGTAGTTTATTTATTACCCTTGTATAATGGTTGTAATGCTTTTGTTTGCATATGATTATTATTTATGTTGTATTGTTTGTATTATTAATTGAAACAACTAAATATTACTCTTTTTACATAGTTTTAACTCTTTTGGATTATGTAAGTAAAATACAGGTTATGGAAGCAATAGTTGTTGCTTTTTCGATTCATAAATAAAGTTTTGTTTGTCCGACAAATAGGTATGTTTTCGAATTACGGTTTTTGTAGCGGTATTTTATTATTTTTCCATGGTTTGGGATGCTTTTTAATTGAAATAAGATATATACAATTTAGTTATTGATATTGTTATTTTTCCGGGCCTAACTGTTCAAAGGAGATGTTGCCGAAATTTTCCATAAATTTAGGACTTAGAAATTTTTGGGGAAGTTGAGTTATTTTCGAATTTATATTAAACTTAAATATGTAAGTTAAACTGTTTATAAATTGATTATTTTGAATAAAATATTTCAGATTTCTTGATTCTTTCTTGTTCCTTTTCAAGGACGAAAATTTTTGAGTGGGGGAGATTGTAACGACCCATATTTTTAACCATTTAAAAATATTTAATCAGATAAAAATTTTGAACAAAATTGTTTGGAATAAATTTTTTTTTATTTTGTTGATACAAAGTAAATTATAATACAAGTTATAAGCTTAATTAAAATTTATATTAATGACATTTGTTTGCAATAAGGTAAGGGTGATAACATATGTTAGTGTGTATTTTAGTGACATAGGTTGAATGAAATTAAAAACTGTCTGAATGTAAATTTCCAATTGATTGGAATAATAAATGTTAATAAAGAATAATAAATGTTTCTTTATTAAAGAAGAAATCATAGGTTATTTATTTGGAATGTTTGGTAGCTGAAAGATTGTTTGCAGAGGTGAGAAACTATTATCTAGTAAGTAAAGCAATTATCACTCGAGTCAAGGGCGATGTTTCCTAAGTACAAATCCCAAGGTCTATACCAAGGTCAGATAAGCACTCAGGAAATACCGCTCTTAGGACCGAATGACGATACAACCAAACATCCATGACTCTGTCTATCACTGTTATCCTTGCTTCGATATCACCGTTAGTTGAATGAACGGCTCCTTCTTTCATCCGTCAGTCAAGGGCTAATGGTAACCCCGGTTCTAGACATAACTCCCGCACGTCGTCGCAGCCCGTGCCAAGGATTTTCGCAACTACCCAGAGTACTCGACCATCAACAGTTAGTCTTTTGGGCGTCCCCATGTACTCTTGCTTAGAGCATGCTAGAACCTTCAACAACGATGAGATCTCAGCCTTCTAGTCATCCTCCTCGACGACTATTTCCATACTAGCTCAAGCGCCTCTCGAGCATCCATTATCCTCAAACTCGAACCATATCACCGAGTTATCAACCTGCTTGGAATGATCCCGTCTGGATTAGACCAAGACTAACTCGAATCATATGACCGAGTTACCAACATGCTTGGAATGATCCCGTCTGGATTAGACCAAGACTATATCATGTCATACTTCGCTTCATCACATCCTCGCAAAGCTTCATCCCAACATCATCATCATCAAATCTATGCATAAGAGCTTCTCCATCCGCTACATATGCCACAAGCAGCTTTCCCATTTCAAGAGCCTTCCTCTTAGCTGTTGAATCATCTTCGGTCTAAATCAAATCATCAATCATCTAATTCATAGCAATCAATCAAGTCAAACATTAATCCAAGCAATCAAACATTCAAATATGATCTATGTAGATAATTATCACTAAAATGGCAATTTCGTAATTAAAGAGTTGAAAGTCTAACAAGCATGAAATCATGAGAAATATCGCTACAATCTTGATGAATGAACTTGCATAGGTTAACACTTAATAAAATGGTTGTCAAATCATCATGAACAATGGATCTACATGGATCTACACTTAGGATGAAGAAAATGCATGAAAATCACTATTTTAACACCAAATCGAACCAACAACCCGATCTACTCCTTTGGATCCGTGTGAGAGATAATCACCACTCACCAAATCACCAAAACAAACCCAAATCAACACGCTTCAGATCTGGATAGCGAAGGATCGAGCTTGATATATCACGAATCCGCTTCAAATGAAGAAATCTCTCTTGAAAAGATGAAGATCTTCAATCTAAGCTCTTGAATCTTCAATCTTGATCTTCAACTTGGATGGATGTAAGAACTAGATTAGAGTGGAGAAAAGAAGTGAAGAAGTGTAGAAGTCGAGCTCTCAAAATGGCAGCACTTCGTCGCTTCGAAATCCGGATCCCAAAAAGTGAGAACAACCCCCTCTATTTATAGCAGAAATCTCTCTAAGTCGCTAGCTCGGAATTAGGTCGTCTGCGACCTACGACCTAAAACCCCTCCGACCTAAAGCCTCTACGACTTAACACTTAGCGCCTAACAACCTAACGACTTATTCCCCAGGCGCTTCAACGACCTAACAAGGTTACGACCTATGACTTAGCGACTTACCCATAGGTGCGACCTAGCAGTGCTACGACCTAACACACTAACGACCTAAAGCACTGCGCGACTTATCAATACTACGACATAACTTCTCAGCAACCTAACACATAAGTGTTTCCTCGCGACCTAACAACTACAGAAGTCCACGACCTAACTTAGGTCGTTTACGACCTAACTGCCTACGACTCAGTTGGGTTGCGACCTAACAACTTAGGCTTCCATGCGACCTAACACATGTCGACCTAAAGCAACATACGACCTAACACTTAACAAAACCCAGCGACCTAACAACTCACGTGACCTACGACATAGCAAACTCGCGACCTAACACACATGCGACCTAACTATCTTAGGTCGCCTACGACCTAACTCAACACAGAACTAACGACCTAACTACGTTAACACTTAGGTCGGTCAATTCTATAGGTCGCTAACTCCTATAGGTCGCAAACTCCTATAGGTCGCAAACTCCTATAGGTCGCAAAACTCCTATAGGTCGCAAACTGCTTATCCCCTAAGACGTTAACTCGAACTGCCGACCTAACACTTAACTCACCCATACCCTTAGGTCGCTCACAACAGTTTCCTTAGGTCGTTGCCGATCTAACCCCAGAATACTTAGGTCGCCTACTACTCTTCCTTAGGTCGCCTAAACCTCTTAAGTCGGTCAACCACACTTCCTTAACTCGGTTAATTCCTTAAGTCGGCAACTCGACCCAGACTTATCCCTTAACTCGTCCAAACCAACTTAGGACTTAGAAAAATTCTGAACGACTTATCAACAATGCAACCAATTGTTAATTATTTTACGATGTTTCGATCCGTAAAATACGGGTCGTTACATTCTCTCCCCCTTAGGAATTTCACCCTCGAAATTCCAAGCAACAAAGCAATCGAAGACTATTCTGTACGCCTACCATCCATAGCAATCAACAAACCATACATCCAATTCTAGCTTAGCGTACAGAATTCTAAAACTTAGAACAAGTTACAATATCGTGAGATGAGACGACACCTTAGGGCCATACCTTGAAGAGTTCAGGATGAGCTGCCTTCATCCTCTCTTCCACCTCCCACGTACAGTCGTTATCATCATCACTCCATTGTATCTTGAGCAACTTAACTACCTTCCTCTGAAGCTGTTTCGTGTCGGTTTCAACAACACGAAGCGCCTTACGAGGTCTTCTATCAACTGGATCAACTTCGAAGTCTTCACAGCTATCAGCAGAAACCACTGTATTCGAGTCGTGCACATACTTCCGTAGATATGATACATGAAAAACATTGTGCACACTCGACATCTTCTCAGGCAACTCCAATCTGTAGGCGAGCTTTCCAATTCGCTCAATGATCGGGAATGGTCCAACAAATCTCGGAGTCAATTTTCCTTTCTTCCCGAATCGAATAACATTAATTAGTGGAGAAATCTTCACAAAAACCATATCACCAACGTCGAATTCCAAATCCTTTCGACGCTTATCGGCATAACTCTTCTGACGGTCTTGGCCTGCTTTCATTCGTTGCCGAATGATCTCTATACAATCCGAAGTCTGTCGAATCATCTCTGGCCCAAGCATCAGCTTTTCTCCTGCTTCTATCCAACATGTCGGAGAATTACACGGTCTTCCATACAATGCCTCATACGGTGCCATACCAATGCTTGACTGGTAACTGTTGTTGTACGCAAACTCCACCAAATGAAGGTGATCTTCCCATGATCCTCCGAAGTCCAAAACACATGCTCTAAGAAGATCTTCCAAAACTCGGTTGACTCTCTCGGTCTGACCATCTGTTTGAGGGTGATAAGCTGTACTCAAACACAACTCGGTACCCAAAACTTCCTGGAAGCTCTTCCAAAATCCACTAGTGAACAATGGATCTCGATCGCTCACTATACTCTTCGGAATACCATGGAATCGAACTATCCACTTCACATACAACTCAGCCAACTTTGATGCAGTCCTAGTCGATCGAACAGGAATGAATCTTGCACTCTTAGTCAGGCGATCTACAATGACCCAAATCCCTTCATTTCCCGTTCTGGTTCTAGGCAATCCATCAATAAAATCCATCGACACTTGCTCCCACTTCCATGTAGGAACTTCTAATGGCTGAAGCAATCCAGTTGGCTTCTTCTGTTCAGCCTTTACCAACTGGCAGTTCATACACTTGGAAATAAAATTTCCAACATCCTTCTTCATACCTTCCCAATAGTAGGTTCTCTTCATATCCCGATACATCTTATTTCCACCTGGATGAATTGTCAACTTCGAGTGATGACTTTCCTTCAGAACTTCACTCCTCAATTCATCTATATCGGGAACAACTAGTCGTCCTTGCTTTCGAAGCCAACCTTCTCTATCGACCTCGAATCCTTTATCCCTTTCTGGTTCCAATCCTAATTCCAAATCATGGATAATCTTGACAAGCTTATCATCTCGCTTTTGACTCTCGCCAATCCTTTCCACAAGAGTCAGTCTTATTGATAAGTTTGCCAACATCTCAGGTTCCAATTCACATCTAGGCCTGAAGTCAAATCCAGCTAAATACTCGAGATTCTTCCATTCAGAAAACATGGCTCCAAATCCTGCATGTCTTCGACTTAATGCATCTGCCACTGCGTTACCTTTTCCCGGAGTATAAGCTATACCAAAATCATATGATGCCAAAAACTCTAGCCAACGTTGCTGCCGAAGATTCAAATCCTTTTGGGAGAAAAGATACTTCAATGACTTATGATCCGTAAACAACTCAAATCGAACTCCCAACAGATAATGTCTCCACATCTTCAGAGCAAACACAATCGCCGCTAACTCCAAATCATGAGTTGGGTAATTCCTTTCATGCGGCTTCAGTTGTCGACTGGCATACGCAACAACTTTATCCCTCTGCATCAGCACTGCTCCAAGTCCAGTACCACATGCGTCGGTGTAAACCACCATCTCATCATTCCCACTTGGAATAGTCAAAACAGGAGCACTCGTCAATCTCTCTTTCAGGATTCCGAAAGCTTGCTCACACTTATCATCCCAACTGAACACTTGGTTCTTTTTCGTCAATCCTGTTAACGGTGCAGCTACCTTGGAGAAGTCTTTGATAAACCGTCGATAATATCCTGCTAATCCAAGAAAACTTCTCACATTAGATGCATTCTTAGGTCTAACCCAATCCTGGATTGCTGCCACCTTAGCGGGATCAACCGCTATTCAACTTCCAGAAATCACATGGCCTAAGAACCTCACTTCACTCTTCCAGAAGTGACACTTTGAAAACTTAGCCTTCAGCTGGTGTTTTCGCAAGATTTCCAAAACAATACGCAAGTGCGTCTTGTGCTCTTCTTCCGTTCTGGAATAAATCAGAATATCATCCACGAACACAAGTACGAACTTGTTCAACTGATCTCTGAACACTCTATTCATAAGATCCACAAAATATGCTGGCGCGTTAGTCAATCCGAACGGCATTACCAGCCACTCAAAGAAACCCGATGGTGTCCGAAAAGCAGTCTTCGGCACACTATCCTTAGCTACTCTCAACTGGTGAAATCCCGTTGCCAAATCCATCTGAGAAAACACCTTGGCTTCGTGAAGTTGATCAAACAAGTCATCTATCCTCGGCAACCGATACTTGTTCTTCTTAGTCACCTTATTCAGCTCACGATAATCCACACACAATCTCAACGACCCATCTGCCTTGGTTGCAAACACAACTGGTGCACCCCACTCGGACACACTACACCGAATGTATCCTTTCTGCAAAAGATCATCAACTTGCACCCTCAACTCCTGCTGTTCCCTAGGCGCCATCCGCCTAAGAGGCATCACAACAGGTCTGGCTCCTTCAACTAGATCTATACAAAACTCAATCTCTCTATGCGGCGGCAACCCTTTGACTTCGTCAAAGACATCATCGAATCCATTAGCGATCGGCACTGATGACAGTCCATCCCGTGGGACAACCAGCGAATACATGAAGCTCATGAAGACGCCTTCCTCATGCTTACATCGTATCACAACCTTTCGCCCCTCCACATTCTTGACTGTCACTTCCAACCTCTCACAATCAACCTTCGCCGCATACTTCCTAAGCCAGTCCATACCCAAAATAATTCCGAACCCCGCAAAGTTCAGAACAAAACAATCACAAACAAAAGAGCAACCATGACTCGACACAATCAGACCACGGCATAACATACACAAACAAGACGAACCCCCAACTGGATTAGTCACAACCAATGGCCTACCAACAATATCCGGCTTCAAATCTAACCGGTCTACTAGTTCATTACAAACAAACGAATGCGACGCTCCAGTATCAAACAGAACTCTAACCGGAACACCACATAGGAAAAGGGTACCTTGAACAACCACACTCTTCCCTTTCTCTTCAGCAGTAGGAGCTTTCGAAGACGACGGAACAGCTCCCAAAGCATAAGCTTGCACAATCTGCTTGTCCCTCCTCGGTTCTGGACAATTCTTCCTGATGTGCCCCGGCTTGTCACAGTTGTGACACTTCATTGGCACCTTCGAATTCTTACAATCCTTAGAGAAATGGCCCTTCTGCTGACAATTGTAGCAAGTCACCTCGCCTTTCGGCTTCTTCTGGCCATCCTTACCCTTCTACTGCTGCTGCTTCCTCTTCTTGTTTCCACCCTGCTGGGGTTTAGACTCTTCCCTGGTCACAGCAACAACAGATCCTTCCTTAGGAAATAGACTCTCATGCCTAAGAGCTTTCTCCACAAGCTTCTCAAATGAATCGTCCAAATGATCCACCAACTGTCTCCTAAGATAACTATCCAAGCCAGTCACAAACTTCTCGTTCTTCTGATAAGCAGATTCAATATATGACCGAGCATACTTGGACAAAGCTTCAAACTCAGAAACATACTCAAGAACAGATCTTCCACCTTGCTTGAGCTCCACAAACCTCTTGAACAGAACAGACTTCTGAGCTGTAGAAATGAACTTAGCTTCAAACCTAACTTGGAATTGCTCCCAAGTAATCTCTTCCTCCGGAGTATTGATGGTAATAGAATTCCACCAATCAGAGGCTCTCCCTTGAAGCTGCCTTGATGCCAACTTCCTCTTAGTTGCATCCTCAATTCCCAAATCACCAAAAATCCTTCTACAAGCATCTATCCACCTCTGGACCTCAATAGTTGATTCTGTTCCCAAGAAAACCTTCCCTCCAAGAGCAGTATAATCCTTGCACAACTTAGCAAAATCCACTGGTTTCGGAGTTTGGACTTGAACTCCAACATCTACTGCTGCCCCTGGAACTGTTATCCTTCTCATGATCGAAGTCATCATAGCTTCGAACATGGCTGCATAATCAGCAGTCTCTTCAGTAGCACGGCCTTCCTTAGCAACTGGTCTCCCTCTTCGACTCATTCTCAATATCTATAAAAAGGAATGATCAGAACATCTAGAGAAACAACTGCATAAAGGACTAACTTACTGCTAAACTACTATATTATATATAGTAATCATCCATCAAAATACAATTACGTCTCTCATACGTAGTTACGTCAGCGAGCGTTGGGTAAAACCGATTAACCAATGCTCTGATACCAAATGTGACGACCGCCCATGACCCCTGCACCGAATCTAGAGATAGTGCGCTGTAAAGTGTGCCAGGCGACCATGGACGATTGTCAAGGTAAATTAAAGACAGCAGAATCTATCGTATAACTCACAGCGCATGGACAAAATACAATAGAACATATGTATAGTGAAGCTTTACAGAACAAAATGACATCATATAAAACTCCATAATAGTTGAATACAAGCATCCAAATAGCCAATACATCAAGCCTCACTACATAACACTCAGAGAATACAAAACAGCGGAACATCCAGTACATATAATAAGAAGATAATATGCAACCCTCCAGCTCGTCTTCGATATCAGCATCGTGAGAAAAGAACAGCACCTGTCACCTGCTACCTAGTCTGCCCGTCCCAAAATGGACGAACAACCCAAGGCAATAAGAATTAAAACATAAAGCCTTGAGTCAGACAACAGTCTTAGTGAGCAGTAAATTAACTAACAACATACCAAAAGAGCATAAAGGAAAAGGAATAGGAATACAACCCTCCCACTCCACCTCTTTCTACAGTGATAGCCCCCAGACACACACTAAGAAGAAGCAAGCATAGCAAAGCATACAATCTAAAGTAAAGCAATTATCACTCGAGTCAAGGGCGATGTTTCCTAAGTACAAATCCCAAGGTCTATACCAAGGTCAGATAAGCACTCAGGAAATACCGCTCTTAGGACTTAATGACGATACAACCAAACATCCATGACTCTGGCTATCACTGTTATCCTTGCTTCGATATCACCGTTAGTTGAATGAACGGCTCCTTCTTTCATCCGTCAGTCAAGGGCTAATGGTAACCCCGGTTCTAGACATAACTCCCGCACGTCGTCGCAGCCCGTGCCAAGGATTTTCGCAACTACCCAGAGTACTCGACCATCAACAGTTAGTCTTTTGGGCGTCCCCATGTACTCTTGCTTAGAGCATGCTAGAACCTTCAACAACGATGAGATCTCAGCCTTCTAGTCATCCTCCTCGACGACTATTTCCATACTAGCTCAAGCGCCTCTCGAGCATCCATTATCTTCAAACTCGAACCATATCACCGAGTTATCAACCTGCTTGGAATGATCCCGTCTGCATTAGACCAAGACTAACTCGAATCATATGACCGAGTTACCAACATGCTTGGAATGATCCCGTCTGGATTAGACCAAGACTATATCATATCATACTTCGCTTCATCACATCCTCGCAAAGCTTCATCCCAACATCATCATCATCAAATCTATGCATAAGAGCTTCTCCATCCGCTACATATGCCACAAGCAGCTTTCCCATTTCAAGAGCCTTCCTCTTAGCTGTTGAATCATCTTCGGTCTAAATCAAATCATCAATCATCTAATTCATAGCAATCAATCAAGTCAAACATTAATCCAAGCAATCAAACATTCAAATATGATCTATGTAGATAATTATCACTAAAATGGCAATTTCGTAATTAAAGAGTTGAAAGTCTAACAAGCATGAAATCATGAGAAATATCGCTTCAATCTTGATGAATCAACTTGCATAGGTTAACACTTAATAAAATGGTTGTCAAATCATCATGAACAATGGATCTACATGGATCTACACTTAGGATGAAGAAAATGCATGAAAATCAATATTTTAACACCAAATCGAACCAACAACCCTATCTACTCCTTTGGATCCGTGTGAGAGATAATCACCACTCACCAAATCACCAAAAAAAACCCAAATCAACACGCTTCAGATCTGGACAGCGAAGGATCGAGCTTGATCTATCACGAATCCGCTTCAAACGAAGAAATCTCTCTTGAAAAGATGAAGATCTTCAATCTAAGCTCTTGAATCTTCAATCTTGATCTTCAACTTGGATGGATGTAAGCACTAGATTAGAGTGGAGAAAAGAAGTGAAGAAGTGTAGAAGTCGAGCTCTCAAAATGGTAGCACTTCGTCGCTTCGAAATCCGGATCCCAAAGAGTGAGAACAACCCCCTCTATTTATAGCAGAAATCTCTCTAAGTCGCTAGCTCGGAATTAGGTCGTCTGCGACCTACGACCTAAAACCCCTCCGACCTAAAGCCTCTACGACTTAACACTTAGCGCCTAACAACCTAACGACTTATTCCCCAGGTGCTTCAACGACCTAACAAGGTTACGACCTATGACTTAGCGACTTACCCATAGGTGCGACCTAGCAGTGCTACGACCTAACACACTAACGACCTAAAGCACTGCGCGACTTATCAATACTACGACATAACTTCTCAGCAACCTAACACATAAGTGTTTCCTCGCGACTTAACAACTACAGAAGTCCATGACCTAACTTAGGTCGTTTACGACCTAACTGCCTACGACTCAGTTGGGTTGCGACCTAACAACTTAGGCTTCCATGCGACCTAACACATGTCGACCTAAAACAACATACGACCTAACACTTAACAAAACCCAGCGACCTAACAACTCACGCGACCTACGACTTAGCAAACTCGCGACCTAACACACACGCGACCTAACTATCTTAGGTCGCCTACGACCTAACTCAACATAGAACTAACGACCTAACTACGCTAACACTTAGGTCGGTCAATTCTATAGGTCGCAAACTCCTATAGGTCGCAAACTCCTATAGGTCGCAAAACTCCTATAGGTCGCAAACTGCTTATCCCCTAAGTCGTTAACTCGAACTACCGACCTAACACTTAACTCACCCATACCCTTAGGTCGCTCACAACAGTTTCCTTAGGTCGTTGCCGATCTAACCCCAGAATACTTAGGTCGCCTACTACTCTTCCTTAGGTCGCCTAAACCTCTTAAGTCGGTCAACCACACTTCCTTAACTCATTTAATTCCTTAAGTCGGCAACTCGACCCAGACATATCCCTTAACTCGTCCAAACCGACTTAGGACTTAGAAAAATTCTGAATGACTTATCAACAATGCAACCAATTGTTAATTATTTTACGATGTTTCGATCCGTAAAATACGGGTCGTTACACAAAAACTCATTAGAGGTAGGGTAGAAATACCCTAGAATGAGTGAAATCAACCTCAAAATCATTTCTTTGTGAGAGAACGTATTTTCAAAGTATAAAATGATTTAAAAATTATTTTTCAAAGGATTTTCAAAGATTATTTTGATATAAATTTTTCTTGTTTTAAAAGCAAATTTTCTAAACTTCCTTCTTTTCGTATCTACCTTGCTAGAAATTTCTTTAATTAGGATATTCATCCAAGTGTTTTATCTTGTCTTATCTTATCTTATCTTTGTCTTCTCGTTACCTTTGGGATCTTCATCATCTTCTCCTTCTCAGAGGCACCCTATTGACCTATCTACCATTACCTGCTTCAAGTGTGATCAGAAGGGACACTATGCTAGTAGTTGCCCTACTTCAGTTGGTGCTGCTGTTCCTCCACCTCAAGGTACCAGGAACAATCTCCGTCATGTTTGTCTTCAGTCTGGTCATTTCAAGAATGATTGTCCTTTGTATCAGAAGGGCAAGCCATCTGGTATTTTTGCTGTTACCTCTGCTTCTTCACCTGCTGCACCTGCTCCTGGTCCTAGTGATGATCAAGGTACTCTTCAGGGCACCTTTTCTTTATTTCATCATCATGTTCGTGTTTTATTTGATACTGGAGCTTCGCATAGTTTTATTTCTGTTGATTTGTGTGATAAGTTTGAGCATCTCCTTTCTCTTGAGTATGCTTCTGTTCCTTTATGTGTTTCAAATCCTATTGGGGGTCCCGCAAATCTTAATAGGATTTGTAAGCATGTGAAACTCTTTCATTTTGGTTATCGGTTTTTTGGAGATTTCTATGTTCTTGGTTTCAATGCTTTTGATTTATTGCTTGGAGATGATTGGTTAAGGAATCATGATGCCCGTATCTCTTGCCAATCCCGAACTGATTCTCTTGTCGGAGACAAGGGTGATCCTTTGATTATTCAGTGCCGCATGCCTTAGGATTTTGCTGGAAATTTTATTTATTCTCTAGATTCTTCTCCTGTTGATCTTTAATCGACTCGTGTGGTCAAACTTTATCCCGATGTATTTGGTGAAGTCACTGCTTTAGCCCCTAAGCGGGAAATCGATTTTCGTATTGATCTTATTCCCGAAGCTCGACCTGTAGTTCTTTCTCCTAGAAGAATGGCACCCCGCGAGAAGATTGAGTTAAGGAAGCAAATTGAGGACTTGTCCTCCAAGGGTCTGATCAGACCTAGCTATTCAGAATGGGGAGCAACGATGGTTTTTGTCACTAAGTCCGATGGTTCTCTCCGTATGTGTGTTGATTATAGGGAGTTGAACAAGTTCACTATGAAAAACAGATATCCAATGCCTCGCATCAATGATATGTTTGATCAGCTTTATGGTGCCACTGTTTTCTCTCAGCTTGATCTTGCCACAGGTTTTCACCAGCTCAGAGTTGCTGAGGAAAGTATTCCCAAGACTGCTTTCCGTACTGAGAATGGGTTCTTTGAATGGTTAGTCATGCCTTTTGGTTGACTAATGCTCCTGCTTTCTTTGTTGATTTGATGAATCGTGTTTTTCGTGATGTGCTTAATAAATTTGTTCTAGTCTTTGTTGATGATATTCTCATTTTCTCTAAGTCTAAGGAAGAGCATGAGTCACATTTGAAATCTGTTCTTGAGACTCTTAGAAAACATCAGTTGAAGGCTAAATTCTCTAAATGCCATTTCTAGAAGGATAAAGTCCGATTCCTTGGACATATTGTTTCTGGTAATCGAGTTTCTATTGATCCAGTCAAGATCGCTGTGATCAATGTAAGTCTTTCTTTCCATCTCTTTCCTTGTTTCTTCCAATGCATTCTATCTTTCCAGTTGTCCTTATTTATCAATATTCTGTGTAGGATTGGGAAACTCCTAGGACTCCAACTGATATTCGTAGTTTTCTGGGCCTTGCCGGTTATTATCGGAGATTCATTGAGAATTTTGCTCGGATTGCTACACCTCTCACCGCTTTGACTCGAAAGAATGCTAAGTTTATCTGGAGTGATGAGTGTAAAGCTGCATTTAGTGAGTTAAAGCACAAGATTACTTCCGCACCAGTTCTTACCGTTCCAAGTGGAAACGAGGGATTAACGATATACACTGATACTTGTCGTGAAGGTTTGGGAGCTGTTCTGATGCAGGATGGGAAGGTCATTGCTTATGCTAGTCGTCAGTTGAAGACCCATGAAGCCAATTATGCTGCTCATGATTTGGAATTGCTTACTGTGGTTTTTTCTTTGAAGCTTTGGAGGCATCATATTTTGGGTACTAAGTTTGAGCTCTTCACAGATCATCAGTCTTTGAGGTATATTTTCACTCAGAAAGATTTGAACCAGAGACAAGTTAGGTGGTTAGAGTTCCTTGCTTCTTATGACCTCGACATCAACTATACCTCTGGGAAAGCTAATGTTGTGGCGGATGCTTTGAGTCGAAAGAAGGCGATGTTGTGTCAGCTGGTTGTTTCTTCTTCTCTTTTGGATCGTATCATGGCTAAGCAAGATGAGGATGAGATGCTTAGATTGATGAAGGAGAATGTTCGTAGCAGTGTTAGTAGTAGTAGTCTTGATGGCAGTGGTGCTCAGATCGATGATAGAGGTATTTTGAGGATTAATAATAGGATTTGTGTCCCGAATGTTGATCGATTGAGACAGGAGTTACTTTGGGAGAATCATCAGTCCAGACTTTCTATTCATCCGAGAGTGACAAAGATGTATCAGGATATGAAGAAGTTGTATTGGTAGAGAGGTATGAGGCGTGATATCTCTATTTTTGTTAGTAGGTGTGTGACTTGTCAGCAAGTCAAGG
Organism: Allium fistulosum; assembly: GCA_030737815.1. Lineage (NCBI taxonomy): Eukaryota > Viridiplantae > Streptophyta > Magnoliopsida > Asparagales > Amaryllidaceae > Allium > Allium fistulosum. The sequence goes on from CM060905.1 coordinate 97,861,747, forward strand.
CAGATCATCAGAAGACCCCTGGTTTGTTGCAGCCTCTTGAGATTCCCAATTGGAAGTGGGAACAAGTTTCTATGGATTTCATTGATGGATTACCGAGGACTAGGAAGGGTGATGAGAGTACTGGGTTATTGTGGTTAGATTGACCAAATCAGCTATTCCGGTCAAGTCTACCCATTCTGCTTCTAGCTTGTCTGAGATCTACATGTGGGAGATTGTTCGTCTCCATGGTGTTCCTCTTAGTATTGTTTGTGATCGTGATTCTAACTTTACTAGTCAGTTTTGGAAGGCTTTTCAGGTGTCTTTGGGTACTCATCTGAATCTGAGCACTGCTTACCATCCACAGACCGACGGTCAAACGGAAAGGGTGAATCAGATTCTAGAAGATCTTCTTCATGCTTGTGTGCTTGATTATGGAGGATCTTGGGAAGATCATTTCCATCTTGTCGAATTTATCTATAATAATAGTTATCAGGTATAATTTCTATCTTCTATTTTAATCTTATCCTAATCTTTTATCTATCTCATTTCTATCTTTGAATTCAGGCTAGCATTAAGACGTCTTCGTTTGTTGCTCTTTACGGGTGACCTTGTAGATCTCCATCTTGCTGGATTGAATCCGGTAATCGTTTGGTTCTTGGTCCTGAGATGATTTTAGAGGCTTCTGAGAGAGTTGAGGAGATTAGGAGGAAGATGAGGATTGCTCAAGATAGGTAGAAGAAGTATGCTGATAGGCGTAGGAGGAGCTTGGAGTTTGATGTTGGTGATTTGGTTTTCCTTAAGGTCTCTCCCTTAAGGAATGTTATTCGATTTGGTCGTAGAGGAAAGCTTTCTCCTAGGTTTGTTGGTCCTTTCCGCATTGTGGAAAGAATTGGTTCTTTGGCTTATCGTTCGGATTTGCCCGAGAAGTTCTCTGGAGTGCATAATGTATTCCACGTTTCTCATCTTCGTCGCTATCTGCATGATCCATCTCTTATTGTTCAGCCTTCTGCTCTTGATAGTTTGGATATTAAGCCTAATCTGACTGTCGAGAGGAAGCCACTTCGTACTGTCGACAGAGATACGAAGCAACTAAGAAGGAAATCTGTTAGTCTGGTCAAAGTACAGTGGAGTACTAATGATCGAGACTGTACCTGGGAGACGGAGGAGAGCATTCGTGCTTCGAATCCGGAATTTTTCGTTTCAAGTACTATTTGCTTTCCTATCTTGTTTTCTTTATTTTCCTTGTTCGTTCTTTTCGAGGACGAAAAGATTTGAGTGGGGGAGAGTGTAACAACCCAATATTTTTTAAATTATTTTTAAATTATTTTAAATTAAATTTTATTTCAATATTTTATTTTTAAAACATTTTAGAAGTAAAGTTATAATTTTCCAAAGTTAATTGTATTGTGTTTACAATTTTTAATTCTAGTTTCAATATAATAAGCTATTTTCTTTATTTACTTTTATTTTCTTTTTATTTTTCCTATGAATAATTATTTATTTTTCATTTTCACTTTATTTTTGTTTGTCTTTTATTTTATTTACTGATTTTATTTTGTTTATATTGAATTAAAAAGAATTGGAAATTCAAAGAGGCAAAGTCCTTTCATTTGCTTGACTTTTCATTGTCTAGACTTTTCATTGTCTTGACCGTTCCTTTCTATTGTTTAGCCGTGTGTTTTAGTTCCTTTTTCACATGAAAACATCTCATTTCCATCATCTATTTTCGGCCAAACTCATTTCTGAAATTTTGGTAATGGCTTCTTTTTTTCTACTTTTCTTCATTTTTTTCAATGATTTTTGCTTGACTTCTTCATTGTTTGCTCGGCCATAACCAACCACCATCTCCACCGACCATTACCACCACCATCTCCCCCTCACCATCCATGGCACACCCTCCTCCCCCTCTGACTAGTTCAGGCCGTGACCTGCTCTTGATGCAAACACCACAAAACAATGCAAAAACTCCAAAAAAAATGCACATAGCCGAGCCTATCTTCACCACCCTCTTCTTAGTAGCCACGACCACCACCTTTAGCCACCACCACCAGCATGAGATGGCCCCTGACCATCATGTCCTGACCTGTAGCAGCCCCTGGCCGAGCCACTTGACCCTTTGGCCGAGCCTAGATGCAACCAAAACTCCATTTGTTAGCCTTGCCTGTTGACCTTCCACTTTTGTAACTCCTACCCCTTTGCATTCTCTTGCCTAACCTTGTCATATTGATCCAAAACTGAGCCATTTCAACCTATAAACATGTATGGCCGAACCAATAAAGCCTTATGGTCGAGCAAAAGTTGCTAGTGGTCAAGCAAAAATTGATTAAAAGTTTGGTTATGTCTTTTGTTTACTTTGATTCCATTTTTGTTTCAATTTAATCTTTCTATTATAAATATATATTTATATTGCTTTGTTTATTGTTGAATACAAGATTAACATCTTGGCTATCTCTCCACTCAAATCAAGTCGTGCTATCGTGCTTTCTGGATTTTTCATTTGTGTGTTTTATTTGAAAACTCCAGCGTAAAAAGGTGAGTATTGACACATGACATTTATACTTATATAAATTGTGAAGTGACAACAAGTGAATGTGTAGACACTATTATATCCTGTTATACCTGTCTATGATGTAAATTATATGATGTTAAACCCTGTTATAAACTTGTCACATCATCTGCTATGTCATATTCTATTATTCTATTTATTTATTTCTGTTTATCACACTGCAAGTTCCCTGTACAATAGAATCACTATGGGTTGAAATGATACATACTCGAACGAACTTTAGAATAGGGAAAAATCGTTATGGGCTGAAATGATAAGCCTGAGCGATTTTTATTTATTTTTATTTACTTGGGATTTCGGGTTTGAAATGATAAAACCAAGATTTTCTGTGTAAATTACGGATTGAAATGATATATTATCCCTATCACTTGACTTAGGCTAGAAAATATTATACAGACCCGTTGTTATTTTTATATATTTTTCTGGAAAATTTTAAGTATTTTAAAAATGTAAAATATGGTAATTTGATTTAAATTGAATTTAAAATGATTTAATAAAGCGATAATGATTTTTCTATGTATTAAAAACGTTAAATAAATGAATGGAAAAATTGTGGTTTGAAACATAACTTAATTTTGAAATTTGTGATTTGATGTTTAATGGAAGTTTAAGGTAATTAAATAAAAATGGAAATTAAGTTTGTTTATGAAATGGAAATTTAAATTTAAGTGTTAAAGTAAATGGTTAAAAATGTAAAGAATAGGAAATTTATACACTTGAATTTAATATGTGAAATTATTGGAAAAATTGGATTTTATTGTAAAAATTTACTTTATAAAACTCATAAGTTAAAGAGTATTTAAATGATCATTTTGAAGTGAGAAAATATGATTTTTATAAGTTAAAATGATTTAAATTGAAGTTTATTTGTGGCTGGAATTCTATTGAAAATCTGGAAATTCTTTTAGTAGCACTTTAGAAATGCTATCATTTCTGAATTTAACTTAAAATCTGAAGTAAATGATACTGCAGCACTTTGTAAGTGCTGTGGTTGATACAAATGAACTAAAGACTAAAATGAACTAAGGGCTACTGCAGCACTTGGTAATGAAAGAGCTATTGGAGCACTTGTTAAGTGCTGCAGTTGGATGAAATGAGATTTTTGAATATAATTGAACTACTGCAGCAGTTTTGTAAACGCTGTCTTTGCTGAATTGAATTAAACCTTTTAAATTGAACCCTGAACTACTACAGCAGTTTTGAAATGCTGTCTTTTCTGAACTGAACTTGTTTTCAAATGCAACTGAATTACTACAGCAGTTTTTAAGTGTTGTCTTTGCTGAAATGAATTGTTTTCAAATATAACTTATTGCAGCATTTTCTAAGTGCTGTAAATGCTGAAATTTCAATGTTTTGAAATATTTAACTAAATAAATAAGCTTCAAAAAGGCAAAAATTTTTGGAATTGAATATTTGATTTAAAGGTATAATGACTTCACTTTTAAATGGTTTAAATGAAGTATTGATCTGAAATATAAACTATTTTGAAATTTATAACCACTGGTTATAATAACGATTGGTTGTTAAAGAGACCGGGATCGGATATGGACATACTCTCTGTCGATACCGAAAACCACTTTAACAACTGTGTACGCGGTGGAGATTCCAGAATGAAGTAGGATGGTGGCGACGATCCTAAAGGTATATTTACGTGGACCTAACTCCCGTGAGTTGGCATAAGGTGGCTAAAACAGGAGCGATCGACGGGCCAATGAGGTAGCACCTCTGATCAGACACACTTCTTCGATACCATTCTATTACTTTTGTGATTGATTGGGTGCACCCCTTGATTTGGGAGTGTGGCTCAAGGTGGGCGGTAGTGGCTGCTATGCGTTTTCACCAGCCCGAATGCGTAATTGGTATATCTACCCTGACATTGCCTAGTTATGCAGTGTCACCTACCATAGCGAGCATTACTATGAGTTTGGATTTCTGCCGTAGCCTATGGAGTATTGAGGGTAGCCCCCGATTTGGGAGTAAAGCTAATACTGGATAGACTACTGGGACTATTACGTGTTAAGGGGAATATTGGGTTACTCCTTAATGCTATTTTAAAGTCAGATTATTTTATATTTAGACATTATTATAATAGCGAATATTACTACATAGTAGATAGTTTAACGGATCCTTAAAGAATGGGCGATCCCAAGCATTCTTTAAGTTACTTGTACCTTTTACTACAGTTCACTTGAGTTGGTTTACATTGTATAAGTATGTATGTCCTGACACGAGTGTTTGTGTTTTATTTACGCTCGGGTCAGCCGAGTATCAGCTTCGGATCTCACCTTCTGGAGCTAGGACTGTTGGAGATCATCTTTTATCTAGTTGCCATTTATTTCCGTTCAGTATTTCTATTTCAGCTTTTGTATTAGTGGACTTCTATGTATTTGGGATTTCTATTGTACTTGTTTCAGAAATGTATTTGTTTCAGACTATGTATCTGTTTTTGAGACTTTGTATTGTAGTGGCTTCATGAACCACTATTTATTTTATTTTCCGCTGCGAGTTATTCTGGTGTCTGTGATTGGTTTTATTTGCTCCAAATTTTATTACAATCTGTTATTTTGCATTATTCAAGTCTGACATGTGTAGATTATTGTCGATTTGAATGGTACAAATAGTGGGTCGTTACAAATCTAATATTTATAAATCTCTCTCGATTTATCCCCACTCGATTTACGTTCCCAATTTCATAAATCCCTTTTTCACATTTCCAAAGGTAAAATCTATCATTTCTTTTTAAACCAATTTACCCATCACATTATAAATTCTTACCGTGAATATATATCTTCAATTTATCAAATGATAATCATTTCACTCTATTTATAAACAATGTTTATAAATCCCATAGTCTCTTTTCCAGTTTACAACGGTTTCACATCACTTAAATCCATTATAGATTGATTTCTGGAAATTAAATTCCGTTTATAAATCAATTTCTTAAAATAAACCAAACTATATTCCAAACCAACCAAATTTCAATTTTACTTCTATTTCATAATTTAGAAATCTTATTTAAGATCCAATATAACCAATTTTATATTCATTTCCAGATTCCCTTTTTATTTTTCAAATCTATTAAAAATCTCGATTTTTAAAACTCTTTGTATTCAAACAAGTATCACCTAGGATTTATTATTTAAAAATCCTTTATATACATTATTTCCTAAATTTCCATTTAAATTATCATGGAATAGTCAAGTACAAATCAAACCATTATTCTACCCAATCAATTTCTTCTTACTAATCCAAAATTCTATATAAATATTTTACTTCCAAAATCCATTTTTTAATTTCTTTTCAAATTCAAACATATATTTATGATATTTTTTTAATACAAAAATCTAGGCCAGTGCTACCATAGCATCCCATAAATTCAAATCACACTATAATCTACCACAGATTTATCAACATATCATATATCACTATACATGAAATTAAATTCAACATTTTTGAGGAATCCAGTTGGATCCCTCCAACTTGTTTCCCTGCATCCATAGATATTGGATAACATAAAAATACCAATCCCGCTTCGAGGCGGGATATCGCGGTAATATAGTGTCATCCACTATTATACGGGGCACATAGGGTCTTATCCGCTAAAATATGTGGGAACATCAATCCAACTACTAATATATATACTACTATATATATTATAACATCCAACTGATAGTAATAATTATTAAATCATTTAATAAAAAAAATAATTTAATTTTCAACATTTTAAATTAAACTAGCAATCCAAAAATGAGTGAGATTTACTCACATTGATTTATAGTTGTCATCGAGACATTCTGTTTTGGAACTAAAACCGGACGACGCCCGATTTTAGTCCAAATTTTGACTGTCTCCAAATCTGACCAAAACAGTTTCATTTCGAAGCTCTCGTCATCATGATCGCAACGCAAAAAGTTTTGTCCAAATGAACCTCGTATGAGAGAGATATACATTTTTTTAAGTTAACGATAATTTAATTAAATTAAACACTAATTTAATTTTTATGCTCAAACCCATACCCATATGCAACAAGACCCGACCCACTATCAAGCCTTTTTCTCCCCCAAACACATGTGCTCGAGAAACACAAGGAAACCCATTCAAGGCGTGCACCAAATCCCAACGACATGGAGCTACGCTCCATCGATTGATGAATGAACAGCATTGTTGGCTTCCACTCCTCGAACCCGACTTATCCACCATCACCACGACCGTGCCGCACCACCGAGATGATTTGCGACCTGGTGTTCTCCCTGTACTGTAGCAGCGACGCACTCCACCACCCACCACCGAGCTTCATGAAACTACACCAGTAGAAGCGCCTCGATATGTTGAATCCAATTCCGAGCTCTTACTCGCCCAATTTATATAGACAAGGGTGGACAAGAACGAATGGACATATTGAATTGGATCGAAACGATAACAACGACCCGAAAAGCCCGTTTCATTTCCGAAACGGAAATAGGTCATCCCATATATCAAAATATAGTTTTTTTATATTTTTAAACTCAATGGAACTAGTTTCAAACCCTAATTCCATTGTATACAGAAGTTAGCTTTCAAAATCAAATTATATTCCTTTAAATTCTTTTAATTGATTTTTATGCGTTTTGAGCCCGCACGATCAAACGATAAGTCTGATCATTACGAAACTTGAAATACTACAATAATTCACTGTTACGGATCCGAAGAAACTAGTTTTGTCAAAATCCGAGACAGTGGCCAAAATGGCTAATTTTCACGTTAATTAAATAAATTATTATTAAATTGATTTAATCACCTTTAAATTCAAATTTAAAAGTTAACAATTATCATTCTTAATTACATAGAAATTAATAATCTTTTAAAATTTAATATTCCATATTAATCTTAAGATTTAAACATTACATTAATTTCAACGTCAAATTACAACTGCAATAAATTTATTAATTATAATTTAAATTCTAATAAATTCTTTTATTTTGATTTCCACTCTTATTATACAATCAACAATAACCTATGAATTTTATTAACATAAGTTTACATTTTATTACATTTATATTCTACGATTTCATCTTAACTCATATTAACTGCAAAAATTAATTACATCAATTCACATTGATTTCCAAATTAATTTCAACGGATTAAATAATGAAATGATAATTAAACAATTATTACACAGTAATAACTCAAACACATTTCTATGTTTATTGTTTACAAATAAAGCTAATAAATTCACATACTAATTAGTTGATTTCATATTCCTTAATAAACCTATTCTAATTTATAACATATAATTTCAATATTAAATCCAACATTTAATTTATTCCTTATTTACAATTATAACCAAATTAACTTTATAATTATATCAATTGATTGAAATTACATTAAAGTAGTTATTAATTAAATTAAATCAACATTATTAAATTACATTCTAATTATTTTTCTCATTAATAATTCAAAATTTTTAATTTCTTCCAATAATTCGAAAATCTTATTATGTTTAATATTTTTAATTATCAAAAAATACGGGTCGTTATAGTTTTCAAAGATTTAGGAAAAAGATATTAGTATTTTTTGGAAGTATTTGCAAATAGAATGTTTCAAAATGTTTTCAAAGGGATTGAAAGAAATGTTTTAAAAGGAATTTTAAAAGGGAAGTAAGTTTTGTACTCCTCTCTTCTATCATTGGAAAATAATTTCGGTGATGTCTGCACAGCATCATCGACATTCATTTTCGAGTCTCGAAGTGGGGGAGGCCACTTAGTAGCTTTGTTACGCATTTAGTTCGATAAACAGATTTTGATTTGAAATTTCTAAATAAATATGATTTGATATATAAAAGATATGAGTATATATATTATTTCAAAATGATTTGAGATGAACCCGGTATTTGAATTATTAAGTTCCTATTAATTCATGATTTCCAATGGTAGAAATAAAGTGAAATTTTAATAGTTAGAAACTTCTAATATGAGAAATAAGAAATTAGAAGTTAAGTGTTTAATGAAATTGTAAAGAAATTGGGAATTTGTCACTTATAAATTAAAAGATAATGAAAATTTAGAAGATGTAACTATTGAACATTTTTGTTAACTAAAATGAATAAGATAAAATTGTATAACACTCAATTATATTCTAAACATATATAAAACTTACCAGAAATATTTAAAAAGTTGAAATGTTAAATATGAATATGTAATAGAATATTATAGGAGTAAAAGCTTAATAACAAAAATGCTCCAAAATGAACATATGTTTATAAATGAAGAATTAAGAGTACAAGGAATGTATAAACATAAGTTAATGTTTTGAAATGCTAAAAATTAAATTGAATAGTAAAAAGTGAATACTATTTAAGTAAATTATTATAAACTTAAGAAATTGTTGAAATAATTCATAAATAGTTTTAATATTAAATGATGTTATACATGAAGAAATAAATAGGAATCAAAGAGTAGAGAAACTTAAGTATGAATTGGTTCACTAATGAATATTAATACTAAATGGAAATCAAGTATATAAGTAAATATTAAATGTGAATTAAACTGCAATGAAATGTATGTAATATTTTAATAATGGATTCATTGATGATTTCATATATTGAATGGAAATTTTTTATGTAAGTAAATGAATAAAAAAATGACATTGTATGAATGAATGAAAATAAATGGAAAGTGAAAAGAAACCAATAGAATTAACTTAACTAATATTTAAAATTCTATATTGTTTGGCTTATGGGAAGTTTGAGAAATGATACTTCAAATCGTTTGAGGTTGTATGAATAATCTATTAAGTGATTACCAAAGGATATTGAGCGTAAGGTACACTTGGTAGTTTATTTATTACCCTTGTACGATGAAAAGTTGCTGCACATGAACAAACCATTAGTTTTTGGGGTTTTGGACCAAAGGTCCCTATTTTCAAAGCTCATGCACAAAAAGTCCCTGCTCATAAACACATGTAAATTAGGTCCCTATTTTGTTATTTTTTACCAAACTGTCCTCTTTTAGAAAATCGACTTAGCATTCTTTTCAGGGACAAAAGCGGTATAATTTAGCCAAAAACTAAAAATAGGAACCTAATTTTCATAACTTATTCGGGAGGGACTTTTCTTACATCACCTTTCAATTCCAGGGACTTGACAGCGATTCCTTGTTTTTTTATTGCTATGGTAGTTTATTTATTACCCTTGTATAATGGTTGTACTACTTTTGTTTGCATATGATTATTATTTATGTTGTATTGTTTGTATTATTAATTGAAACAACTAAATATTACTCTTTTTACATAGTTTTAACTCTTTTGGATTATGTAAGTAAAATACAGGTTATGGAAGCAATAGTTGTTGCTTTTTCGATTCATAAATAAAGTTTTGTTTGTCCGACAAATAGGTATGTTTTCGAATTACGGTTTTTGTAGCGGTATTTTATTATTTTTCCATGGTTTGGGATGCTTTTTAATTGAAATAAGATATATACAATTTAGTTATTGATATTGTTATTTTTCCGGGCCTAACTGTTCAAAGGAGATGTTGCCGAAATTTTCCATAAATTTAGGACTTAGAAATTTTTGGGGAAGTTGAGTTATTTTCGAATTTATATTAAACTTAAATATGTAAGTTAAACTGTTTATAAATTGATTATTTTGAATAAAATATTTCAGATTTCTTGATTCTTTCTTGTTCCTTTTCAAGGACGAAAATTTTTGAGTGGGGGAGATTGTAACGACCCATATTTTTAACCATTTAAAAATATTTAATCAGATAAGATTTTTGAACAAAATTGTTTGGAATAATTTTTTTTTTTATATTTTGTTGATACAAAGTAAATTATAATACAAGTTATAAGCTTAATTAAAATTTATATTAATGACATTTGTTTGCAATAAGGTAAGGGTGATAACATATGTTAGTGTGTATTTTAGTGACATAGGTTGAATGAAATTAAAAACTGTCTGAATGTAAATTTCCAATTGATTGGAATAATAAATGTTAATAAAGAATAATAAATGTTTCTTTATTAAAGAAGAAATCATAGGTTATTTATTTGGAATGTTTGGTAGTTGAAAGATTGTTTGCAGAGGTGAGAAACTATTATCTAGTAAGAAATGTATAATTCCTGTTTGTATCCAATAGTGTATATATATGTTTAAATTACTATTATATAGGAAATAATTGTTCCATTTCTCATTACATTTATTTAGTCCATTTTGAAATTCACCTTTGTAATCAATTGAAATTAATGTAATTGAATAATTTCAATTAATAAGAGAGAGAACATTAAATTGTAAATTAATAGGTGTAATTAAACGTAACTTATGTTTTATGAAAATATAAGGAAAGTTTGATTTAATGAAAAGAACATTTATATCAAATAAAATGAATGTTTCATTTGTGAATGTAGGTTTAATTTCATTAAAATAAAGAATAGAATGATTGATTTAAAGAAGAAATATATGTTTATTTGAACTGTGTTTTAGCATGCAGATTGATTACAAGAATAGGAAAATAATTTATTTAAGTAAGTTATTTATTACTCTGGTGTATAAACAAGAAATTTATAAACGTGTCTAAATGACTAAAGGAAACAATTGTTCTATTTTGCATTCATTTTAGTTTGTCTATTTTGAAATTTAACTTTGTAATTAATTGCAACTAATGTAATTGAAATATTTCAATTAAAAGGAAAGAAAACGTTGATTGCAATTAATAAATTTAACCAAAGAAACACACGTTTTGTGTTAAACAGAAAAGGACGTTTTAATGGAAAGAAAAGATCATTTTGATAAAACCAAATTGAACGTTTTCATTTTTTAAGGTAAGTATAATTTTATTTATTATGTGTTGATAAAAAAATTAAATGTGTATAAATTGAGTATTATACGAGTTAATGAAATTAATTTGGTTACATTTCAAAAATTAAAATTCAAAAGGTTGTGCGATGTACTTGGTCCTTCATTTCTTTTATTATTAATTGTTGCTTGTACATTTAAAAATAGTTACCTCATTATTAATACTTGATCCGTTCATTTCTCCTTCTGTTTAATACCTGAGCCTAGACATTTAGGCTATATTTAATTCTTGCAATCTCATTTTTAGTTGTACAAAATTTCATTTTCCTTCGGTTTGCAAACTTTCTCATTCCTACGTATATTTCCTTATGCATTATTAATGCCTGAAACTTTAAAAACAAAATGTGACATTCATTTTTGTCCCTTTACCTTCATTTCCTTATTATTAAATAACCTACAAGTTTATTTCTTCATCTGCGTTTTATTTCTCCTGACACCTCATATTCATTTAGTTCAAATTGTTCTTTGCTGAAGGTATATTCTTATCATAAAATTGTTCACGTTTTAAACTTGTCCCTTCATTTTTTTGTCACCGCCACATTTCTATGTTCAGATCTCCATTTCAAATCTTCCTTTCCTCGAATCATTTTAATGTGAGCTTGCAAATTCAAAAGCTCTCATTTTTTGCAAATTCAAAAGCTTTCTTTTATGAAACATGAGTTTCATTTTTTTCATTTTTCCTACATGTCTTGCACTCATTTTAGTTTGTTCTTCCATCTTTGCCTGAAGCCTCATCTTGGGAAAATGTAAGTATTAAACTTTGTTTATTTTTTTTATTAAACATGTACCAATTATTATTTTAATAATATTTCTTATAACATGAATGTCTTTTGCATAAACTTTGATTCATGCGCGATTTCTTCTGTTGGATTCATATTTAAATTCCAAACAACATGTAACTGATGTGGTTGAATTTGGAGACTGTTGGAATTTTGGGCTTTTATGGATTTTTAATCGACTAAAAATAAAGGTGAATGATTTAACCCACTCATGAAATACTAAATCTTCTTATGTTAGTTGAATTAAATTTATGAAGTGATAAGAATTTTATTGATTGTTGTTTGGTTGTAATGACCCGTATTTTTGATAATTAAAAAATATTAAATTAAATAAGATTTCGAATTTTTTTTATTTATCAAATCTAGCCGGCTTTAAAGTGGGTCGTGCCACTGTATATAAATAAAAAAACAGGTGTTCTACACATGCACAGAACAGCTGACATGGTTTTATGGTGGCCATTCCACTATACAAACAAAAACTAGACAGCCTCCAAAGAGGGGGGACCATTGTTGTTAGCAACGGGACAAGGCCTCATAACATGGAGAAAACCTGAGAAATGAGCCGTAATATCTGGATCAAAACCCATAGACTCAGTGGTAAAATTTATATCCCAAGTGTCATCCTCGAAAATAAGCCTATTGTCAGCACCATCCTCTCCATCACATGTAAGTACAAGCCCATCACCAACAACATGAAAAAATAACCTCCTCATCTCTCCATCTCCACCTACAAACAAATAATAACAATCAAACACTGGACTATATCGCATTTTAGAACTCATATAAACTCAAGCTGTAACGACCAGCCTTTTTGGACGTTTTAAGCAGACACACACGTCAGACTCAAACCATTCAAAAGGGCAGATTGTTATGGGGTAAATAAGAAAAAGCAGAGAAAGAAAGAAAACAAATACAGAATCTCGCAGCGAAATGACAAAATATAATAATCATATAAACAGTTCATGAAGCTGTTTACAAATAACATTGATTAAACTTTTATAATACAGATCAGAGTTACATACAACAAGAATAAATAATAAATAAATGCAGCGGAACAACATGATGCAGTGGAATAAATATAATACATAATAATCGTAAAAAATCTTCGATTTGAGAAGCGGATTGCATAAGTGGATTACGCTCGTCGAGAGCTTCGAAACGGTATATAATTTGTTATGGTTTGGAGTAGTTTGAATTTTTGAAATTGATTCAAAATTTTGGAAATTGGGTTTGGATTTAGGAATTTGGTTTCTGCCATTGGGATGGAAAAGCAAGAGAATTGTACATACAGAATAAGAAAATGACTGCTAGGGTTTGAGAGAAAAACTACTAATATAACCAAGGCTCGATAAGAAAGGATGAACATCCGAATAGATTTGAATTGACGATAACGACCCAAAAAGCCCGTTCTGTCTCCGAAACCAAAATGGGTCATCTCATATATCAAAATAGATGTTTTCGATGTTTTTAAACTCAATGGAACAGGTTTCAAGTCCTAATTCCATTGTATAAAGAAGTTAGCTTAAAATCAGCTTATTTCAAATTTATTTCAATTAGATTGATTTCTAGGCGTTTCGAGTCCGTATGATCGAATGCCAAGTCCGATCGCTACGAACCTTTGAAATCCTACCATAACTCACCATTACGGATCCGATGAAACTGGTTTCGTCGAAATCCGAGACAGTGGCCAAAATGGCTATTTTCACATTAATTAAATAAATTATTATTAAATTGATTAAATCACTTTTTAATTCCACTTTTAATAACTAACAAATTTTATCATTTTTGATTACTTAGACATTTACAATAATTTAAAACAAATTTGCATATTAATTCAGTGTTAATTATTACACCAGTTACAGTGTTCAGTTTCAATTGAAATTAAATCTAGTTAAATATAATTTAATTCCAGTAAATTGATTTAATTTGATTTCAATCTTTTATTCAATCAATTATTACTCTATAGACATAGTTAACATTTATTTATATCTTATTATACTAATATTCTACAATTATCATCTTTTACCATATTAGTCGCAATATTTCAATTATTTTGAATTTTTGTCAATCTTATTATAATTTAAAATCCCAATAAATTAACTTACCTTGGTTTCAATCTTTTATTTAAATCAAGTATTGCCTTATGAATATAATTGAAATTTATGTACATTTTATTGCATTCAACTTATCGTCTTAACTCATTTTGCGTAACATTTAATTTCACTTAATTATGATTGATTAAATAAATTGGTAACAAATAACAATTGTCACCATTTCTACATTTAATCACATTTGTATGTTTATTATTTACAAACAAATGTTATAACAACTTACACTATACTAATTCTATCCAATTACAATTTATTACACATTCATTCATTAATTAATCAACATTTAAATTATCAATTACTCTTTTAATCCAATTATCAATTAATACACACATTAGTACAATTAATTTACAATCTATAACCAATTATAACTTTTTAATCATTAAATTAATTGGAATTACATTTAAAGTAGTTATCAATTACCTTAAATTAATACTATCACATTTCATTCCAATTATATTCTTTTTATTAAATCACAAATTTTATTTCTTCCAACATTAAACCACCAAGCCTTAATAAATTAACTATTTTTAATTATCGAAAATTACGGGTCGTTACACAAGCCTTCTCCATGGAGTTCCACTCAATCGCAGGAGTCGGAATGATAGCAGCATCAGTAGGTACATCAAAAATAGGGGAAAAGGTCATAGGAAACGGATTGCACCAGTGGATTGCGCTCGTCGAGAGCTTTGAAATGGTATACAATTTGTTATGGTTTGGAGGAGTTTGAATTTTTGAAATTGATTCGAAATTTTGGAATTTGGGTTTGGATTTAGGAATTTGGTTTCTGCCATTGGGATGGAAAAGCAAGAGAATTGTACATACAAAATAAGAAAATGACTGCTAGGGTTTGAGAGAAAAACTACTAATATAACCAAGGCCCGATAAGAAAGGATGAACATCTGAATAGATTTGAATTGACGATAACGACCCAAAAAGCCCGTTCTGTCTCCGAAACCTAAATGGGTCATCTCATATATCAAAATAGATGTTTTCGATGTTTTTAAACTCAATGGAACAGGTTTCAAGTCCTAATTCCATTGTATAAAGAAGTTAGCTTAAAATCAGCTTATTTCAAATTTATTTCAATTAGATTGATTTCTAGGCGTTTCGAGTCCGTATGATCGAATGCCAAGTCCGATCGCTACGAACCTTGAAATCCTACCATAATTCACCATTATGGATCCGATGAAACTGCTTTCGTCGAAATCCGAGACAGTGTCCAAAATGGCTATTTCACATTAATTAAATAAATTATTATTAAATTGATTAAATCACTTTTTAATTCCACTTTTAATAACTAAATTTTTTTATCATTTTTGATTACTTAGACATTTACAATAATTTAAAACAAATTTGCATATCAATTCAATGTTAATTATTACACCAGTTACAGTGTTCAGTTTCAATTGAAATTAAATCTAGTTAAATATAATTTAATTCCAGTAAATTGATTTAATTTGATTTCAATCTTTTATTCAATCAATTATTACTCTATAGACATAGTTAACATTTATTTATATCTTATTATACTAATATTCTACAATTATCATCTTTTACCATATTAGTCGCAATATTTCAATTATTTTGAATTTTTGTCAATCTTATTATAATTTAAAATCCCAATAAATTAACTTACCTTGGTTTCAATCTTTTATTTAAATCAAGTATTGCCTTATGAATATAATTGAAATTTATGTACATTTTATTGCATTCAACTTATCGTCTTAACTCATTTTGCGTAACATTTAATTTCACTTAATTATGATTGATTAAATAAATTGGTAACAAATAACAATTGTCACCATTTCTACATTTAATCACATTTGTATGTTTATTATTTAAAAACAAATGTTATAACAACTTACACTATACTAATTCTATCCAATTACAATTTATTACACATTCTTTCATTAATTAATCAACATTTAAATTATCAATAACTCTTTTAATCCAATTATCAATTAATACACACATTAGTACAATTAATTTACAATCTATGTGATATCCTGGAATTTTAGGCAAATAATTATGTAATAATCTTCTTTATAAATCAATTAATAATCTAAAAATTTATCCTTTTTCCTAAGCAAATAAAATAAATATTAATTTGAATATATATAAGTAAAATTTAAAAAGAATTTGAATTTGAAATTCAAATGTAAATAATCTTAAAAATAAATTGTGTTTAAAATAATAAGTGTATATGATTTTTATTAGCATGTGATTGATTTTATATCATTGTCTTTAAAATTTTATATAGATAAGTGTAAGAGAAATTTAAATATTAAATACTTAAGATATTTATATATATATATAACTAAATTTAAAAAAAAAATATAATATAAATACATATTAAAAACATGGAAATTACAAATGTAAAAAATGTGTGTACATAATCACAAATGTAAGCAAAAGAAATGTGTTCAATGACAAGTGTTATCAAAATTGTACAAGTGTCTTATTTTCCTAATTTTTTTTTTCTTTAATTTTAATATCCATAAATTTTATAATCTCCCATTCTTTCTCTTTTCGTTTTTTCTGTTCCTTCAAACCAAACAAGAATCCATGGCTACAATCTGAAAATGTTTCCTCAAGAAAAACTCAAAACCAAAATATTCTCATATGCAAACCAAAATTCTTAGAACCCTGAAAATTTCTTCTCAAAACTGAAACTCTCCTCTGAAACAATTTCTAAAAATCTGAACACCTCTTCTCAAACCAAAATTTGCAAACCCTGTTACTCATTTTCAAACCAAAATACAACCTGTAATTTATTCCTCAAGTTCAAATGCAAACCAAAAGATCATCAAACCTGGAACCCTTTTTATCTCAAACCAGTTTTCAAAAAGCCTGCAGCAAATCTATGTTCAAGCAAGCAATCTGTAACGACCCTGAATTTTCAACAATTTAAAACGAAGATATTTAATTAATTTTAAATATTTGAACAATGATTTGATTTGAATCCCGAATATAACGCTGAAATTGCCGATTAAATTATAAAATTTAATCGATTGAAGTTGGATAAAAAATTTGAATCTTCAATTTAAAGCCGGAGAAAAATATTTCAAAAGCTTTTAAAATTCATATTGATAATACCGAAGATAATCGAACCTTCAGAATTTAATTTCAGACTGTTTGATCAGTTTTGAAATTTAATCGTTCAACCGACATTTAAAAATAGCCGTCCGAGGCACAGTCTCGGAATTCGACGAAACCAGTTCCATTGGGTCCGGAAGGTTGTATTATTGCCGGATTTCAATTTTCGTAATTTTCGGGGTTGATATGTGAGCAAACGACATATAAACGCGTTGGGATCTATATCGAAAAATTTAAGAATATATTTTTTCACTTCCTCCAACAACTCGTACAGCCTGCCGTCTATTTGCCTCCTTCGTACTCATCCTCATCTGATATCACGCAACTTTTTCTGCTGTTCTCAAATACACTCGAGCATCTCGTTCCCTCCTCTCAGTAAAATCAAAGAAACGAAACAATGGCCGCTGCCTTCAAAAGTTTTGACTGCGAATTCTTTTCCTCTCATCTTCAATCGTTCGTAGATCGAAGGCAATACCTTCATTATAAAACCCAAGCTACCCCACCACTCTTCATTCTCGTTCAAATCATTAGAACCGCGACGTTTAAACTAGGGGCGACAGACGATTGGGGGTATCGGTCGATTAGGCAATCGAGCTCGCGATTTCGAGGGCGACGAGGCGGGGCGACTCGATTGGTTTTGGGTTTCAGGCACGTGGGAGTCTCGAGTTCGACGAGGCCAAGGCAGGCGAGTCGTGGAGTCTGGGCTGGCTGTCGATCAACGATAGTGGCTCGCGATTTATTTTTAGGGCACTGGGATTGGGGGATCTCGACGTGAAGGCAGCGATGTGTTGGTTGGTGGCAGTATCTCATCGGAGTCGTGTTCGACTGTTTGGGAAGCTCGCGCACGCGAGGGGTTTCGCGACTCAGACGTGGTGTAATGGCGGTCGCGATCGATCTAGGGTTTCGCGTGGATGGTTCGACAGCGATTGGCAAACGAGGCATAGGAATTCGATCGAAGTCTCAGGTGGTCGCGGCGACAAGTCTCGAGCGATGGAGGAAATCAGTGGCATGGGTTGGCATTCGCGATTCGATGAGGCGAGGTGGAAGCAGTTAGAGTTTCGCGATGATGGCAGACGACGAAGCTGTGAGTATTTCTTTAGTTTGATTTTTTGATGTGGCATTCATACTTCTGTAAGTATGAATATTCCTGTTGCCATATTTAGTTCCTGTTAGGGACTGCTGAAAATGCCTTATTACAATATTTAACAACATTCTATTAGCACTGTAAATTTAATGCATTCAGCAATATTTAACAAGTGTTACAACTGAGCATCGAACAATCAAATTTTAACCCTATAGAACATGTAAAACAGAAAGAAATGATATAGAAGTTTAGATATTGAAACATTTATACGAAGTTAGTTTACAATTTTAATTATTAGATAAATTAAAATTTTAGTTATAATGATTTATTGGTAGGTCGAATTTATAAATGGTAATAAAATTGTTCGATTTTGTAAAATATTAATAGGATTGTATAATTTTTTTTTATACAAGGTCAAATACAATGATGAAATCGAATTCGAAAGTTGGAAAGTGGATTGCAAAATAAAAACTAAGGTGAGATCTTCTCACTCAAATTTGAAAGTGGAATTTACAGTTATTGCTTGATTGTCTGTGTTGATTGTTATATTAGATATGATAGGATATATCTATATATATAGCAATATATACATATTGGCATATGTATATATTGGATTGATGATTTCCCGCCTCGTATAGCGGATGAGACCCTATTGCGCCGTTAGTAAGCGGATTTATAAAAAACCCATATACCGCGATAATTCCGTACTGGAGCGGGATTGGTATTGTGCTAACGTCTGTGGATGCAGGGAAACAGGTTGGAGGGATCCAACTGGATTCCTCACCGGTAGTTATTTATTTACAGATATTTTGATATATTCTGTTATCATATTGAGATATGATATTGACTGTTGTGATGGACTGATTGGTGTTGTTGCATCATCGGATTCAGTTTTAAAATGTAAAAATAACGACTTTTATATTATAAAAGATTTTAAAGTGATTTTTGAAAAGTAGACGTTTATCGAGTTTTTGAATTGATTTATTTCAGAAAAATAAACGTCTAGAATTTTAAAGTTATAAGAGTTAATTGTAAAATGGGTTAAATTGAGATTTTTAAAGTATTATAAAAGATGTACAGAAAAATTGATATATTTATCAATCGAAATATTGGACTTATAAAACGAATTTTTATAAGTGTTAAAAAGAAGTATAAAAAGGATTTCATAAGTGAATGAAATAAATAGATTTATAACGTGAAGTTATAAAGTAAATAGATGTTGTAGAACAAACGATTTATAAGTAATTTACTTATAAATTTGACCTTTGCACTTAGATGGGATATAAATAGAAATTGCAAAATGAAATGATTTTGTAAGTTGAAATTGTTATAAAGTATAAAATGGAATTTATAAACGTTGTTTTATAAATCCGGAATCACTTATTCTTATAAGTGAATTTTTGAAGTTAATAGAATGAGATTTATAAACCGGAGTTGTTATAGAAAATAGAAATTGGAATTTATAAACGTTGTTTTATAAATTCGGAAACCAATCGATTGAATTTGATAAATTAAATATAGAAGATTATCAAAGGAGATATATTCGCGATTTTGGATAGCGAATTATTATCAAAATAAAACGTGTAGAAAATAGTGAAATGTAAATAGTAAAGTATATTCACGATTTTGGATAGTGAATATATTGTTAAGTAAAATGAACTTGTTTTGGGAAAGCGATATTACAGAAATGAAGTAATTGTTTTAAAAGATGTTTTAAAACGTGATAAGTATCGAATACATAGATTTCAACATTTATTGTTGAAATAGACGTTTTCGAGGAATAAGGAAATGATGGACTATAACACTGTTGTTATAGTAAATGGTTTCCGAAAGGAAATATTTTTGTATGGTATTGGGATTCATATATCTATCTAAATTTCGAATCCCTATACTAGTGATTTTGAGTCGTCGTAACGATGTTTTACGCAACATCCGTTTTGACTCAAATAAATGTTAAAATGTATGATTTCCTTAAAGAATGAATATATACTTAATATTGATTTAAGTATATCGAATATTTTCAAATGTTGAAAATAAATGATTTGTGAAATACTTATTATTAAATAAGTATGGAAATGCTTTTCCAATATGAAATGAACTGTTTTGAGATTTTATCTTTTAAAGGATAAAATGAAATGTGGAAATTGAATATTTGAAATTTGTTTTCAAAACGGTTAAGTGTGGAAATTATATATCTAGTAAAAGATATTTTGAAAGATGAAATAATTTGGAAAATTATTTGGAATCTGATGATGTTGCGCATCTTTATTGATAGTTAAATAACCGACTATCAATAATTACCTTTAGATAGGTATTTGTTGTGAATTGGATGAATTTGAATGCCACACTTGTTTTTAAATATACGCTCACTATTCGGGTTAGCCGGGAAAGGACCATGGGGTCGTATAACCCATTCCGAATAGGTGATACGTCGTTATGAATCGCATTTGAAGACCCGTGTTGAAGACCGGATATTTTTGAAAACGGAAGGATTACCGTCGAGTTACTCTACATCGACTGATCTTCGATTTAGAGGTTTTATCACCCTTAGTGACGGGAAGTCCTGACGTGATTGAAAATTATCCGGAAATGCAAGGGCTTCGTGAGAAGTGCCTTCGGTTCTGTTCGATCCCGGAACAGACTTGTATGGATTGTGTGTCTGACGTTACAATTTGAGATATAAAGCTGATTTCTTTCAAATACATTTCTGTTGGTGGCGGAGAATTTATTCTCTTAGCTTAACACCCTTCTCTGAGACGTACGAGCTCAGAGGTTATGTAGTTGAAATTTATCAGCGATATATCCCAATTTGGTAACGTGGCATACTGAGTGTTGCTGTGAAATGATCAGTGTTTGATCATTTGTGATATGATCATTTGTTTGATCTTATATCTTGGTGATCATAGGTTGATCATTTTGTTTGACCCGAAGCAGGGCTTTTTGAGAAAGCGTAGCTTTGTGGACGAGACTTCGTCGAGCCTCACACCCCGGAAATGGTCGAAACAGGAAGGATGCGGCAAGGTTCTAGGGAGTAGCGCCCCTTAGTGTATGTCATTCCTTCTGGATAAAGGTGGTATCATGGTATGGAGCCCAGATACTTAACCTCTGTGGTTGCTGCACAGTTATTATTACTTTGTGGTTTGTTGGAATCGGGGATCCTCGGGAAGATCGGTGACGATCGGGGGATGGCATACGCGTGTCAGTAGTTACCTATTTTTGCAGAGGTAACCCGGCCTTGTGTTGGCAGAGATCCGGTTAGGTTCTCGGGTCGTCTATTCCAGGGACGTACCCATCGTGGATAGGAAGTTCCTTAGCCTGACCATTTGTTGGAAATCCAAAGAAACAATACGATCTTGTACGGTTTTAGTTGTAGAACCTATCATTCACTTATGGTGGTCACCACTGTTTGGATGGTAGCTATAGTAGGCATAAGTGCGGAATGCCTATGCTGGCTAAGATTAATATTCTACTTTCGAAATGTTTTCCACTATGCACTAATAATAATATCAAAAAGAATTTTGATTTTTGCGTAGTAAGCATCTTTGACTATCATAAGAAGAAATCTCCTCCAAGTCTGCGTTTGCATTGTGTGTGTGGCGGGAGGTCTTATGGTAGTTTCATTTTCCAAAAGCATTTCGAATTTACTTTAAAATTCTCTGCTGTTTATTTTTAAAAGAATAACTGTTTTACGATCTCACACCAGTCTTGCTATATTACAGCATGATAGGGGGTTCTCGCTTCGCAGTTTGGTGGCGAACGGGAGACTCTTACCCCTACATGTCCCTGAGAGGGATGGGTTGGTTAGGCAGATGCCGTGACAGTCGAGAGGCTGGCCGTAAAAGCAAGTTTGGGGTACCATTGTCAGCCACGGTGGGGCCGGGATGGTTGAAAAGCCTACCGGTTGTGACCGCTTCTTTCGGGATGTGACAAAGTGGTATCAGAGCATATGGTTAAGCGACAACCCTGCTCTGTTGGGTGTACTCATTAGAAATAGAGTCAGTAGTACTCTAGAATGAGTTGAGTGTAATAATAGATATGAGCGCGTATTTGTTATTTGAATATGAAATTGTTTGTATTGTGTTGACTTATCGGTTGATTGTTTATGGATTCTGGTCGGTGCAGTCTAGCTAACTGTAATCGATAGGGGTTCCTAAACTCTTAAACAAGATAAACCGACACAGTATTGTTTTAAATAGGGTAAATGAAATAATTTTACCCAAAACTATTTTTGTATAGAAAAGAAATGATTTTCTATAAATTATTACAGTATATGGTTGCATGGTTGCTAGAAGTAACAATATTAAACTGTTATCATTGAAATTAAATGAGAAATTGGAATTATAACTCCAAATTTAAGAAATGAATCCATATACAAGTAGAATTTGAGAATATAAGTTATAAATGTGATTTATAATTTGAAACGGAATTCCAGAGAAGTTTTTGGAAATGTTTTGAAAAGAATTTGGAAATTTTGAGGATTTGGAAAGTTTAAATCTTTTTTTGAGTTGAAAATGAATTTCAAAGGTTTGAAAAGTATTTTAGAGAGATGAAAGCTCTAAACTCTTTTCGGTCGCTGGAAAATAACTTCGATGATGACCGCGGCATCGTTGGTGTTCATTTTCGAGTTTCCAAAAGAGGAATTGCTGCCAAATTGTTTTAAGTGGAAGTTGTTTGAAATTTTGGGTTTATGTTTTGGAAATTCAGGAATAATTTGACTTGTTTTCAAAAATGAATTTTAAACGTAAAATATGTAAATGTGATTGGAATTAAAAGTTCATTAACAAATGGAATCTATAAATGTGAATTGAAAGTATAAGGAAATAAATTCATATATGAAAAAAATTATGAATATGAATTGTAAATATGATTTACAAATGAAAATAGAATTCAAAAAGAATAATTGAAGATAAAATTCATAATGGAATTAGTAATGTGAATGGATAAATGATTTTATAAATCGAAATGTAAGTAAGTCGAAGACTTATGGAATAATTGAAATTCGATTTGGAAATCAGATTCGAATTGGAAATGAAAGAATTAGTGAATAAGCTTCAGAATGAATAAATAAATTTGAATTTGTAAGTAAGTAAAACTGAAATGGAAGATGAATGTGAAACTTTGTTCTGAAATTGTTAGTAAATGTAATTCAAGCTGAATATTGAAGTTTAAAATGAATTAGAGAATGAAACTAATATATAGAGTGATATGAATTAGTAAATGAAAAATAATCGATAGAAATTCAATATTCAGAACAGAAGATAAAATTGAATTCAAATAGAAGTTTGAAATGTAAAGATTGAACAAAATTGAATAGGTGTAACTTCAATAGTGAAGTAATGATGATATAAGTAGTTTATATTGAAAATTTGTAATTGAATTTGCAAAGTGATTTGAATGCTGTAACTAGATATAATGGCTAGTAGGATATACAGGTGCATAAAGGGATTGGAAAATTTATTTCAAAGATAATTTGAATTGCTCGAAAAAGGTACGTATTTTAGTTTTAATATGAGTTTTTGATGATTTCTCTCTAGCCGCTTGGCTTTTTCTTTTTCTTTTTGAAATCTGAGAGTCCGTAGGGACGTTTTGTAGTCGTACCGTATTAGCCGCGCAAAGGAGACGCTGGCGAAATTTTTTGAAAATTCCGAGTGTTAGAAAATTTTTGAGAAATTTTGGAAGTTTAAATTTGAATTTAAACTCGAATTTGAATTTTGACGTAAAACAATGTTGTTTTGAACTATAATTGAAGTTGGAAAACGAGTTGAGTTAATAACGAATCTTTAGTAGGAAGATCCGTTTGAAAAGTGATAAAACTATTAGATTGTGAAAAATAGTAGACGAGTTAAGGACCTTTTTCCCTAACTTGAAATTTCGAGGACGAAATTCTTTTAAGGAGGGAAGTCTGTAACGACCCTGAATTTTCAACAATTTAAAACGAAGATATTTAATTAATTTTAAATATTTGAACAATGATTTGATTTGAATCCCGAATATAACGCTGAAATTGCCGATTAAATTATAAAATTTAATCGATTGAAGTTGGATAAAAAATTTGAATCTTCAATTTAAAGCCGGAGAAAAATATTTCAAAAGCTTTTAAAATTCATATTGATAATACCGAAGATAATCGAACCTTCAGAATTTAATTTCAGACTGTTTGATCAGTTTTGAAATTTAATCGTTCAACCGACATTTAAAAATAGCCGTCCGAGGCACAGTCTCGGAATTCGACGAAACCAGTTCCATTGGGTCCGGAAGGTTGTATTATTGCCGGATTTCAATTTTCGTAATTTTCGGGGTTGATATGTGAGCAAACGACATATAAACGCGTTGGGATCTATATCGAAAAATTTAAGAATATATTTTTTCACTTCCTCCAACAACTCGTACAGCCTGCCGTCTATTTGCCTCCTTCGTACTCATCCTCATCTGATATCACGCAACTTTTTCTGCTGTTCTCAAATACACTCGAGCATCTCGTTCCCTCCTCTCAGTAAAATCAAAGAAACGAAACAATGGCCGCTGCCTTCAAAAGTTTTGACTGCGAATTCTTTTCCTCTCATCTTCAATCGTTCGTAGATCGAAGGCAATACCTTCATTATAAAACCCAAGCTACCCCACCACTCTTCATTCTCGTTCAAATCATTAGAACCGCGACGTTTAAACTAGGGGCGACAGACGATTGGGGGTATCGGTCGATTAGGCAATCGAGCTCGCGATTTCGAGGGCGACGAGGCGGGGCGACTCGATTGGTTTTGGGTTTCAGGCACGTGGGAGTCTCGAGTTCGACGAGGCCAAGGCAGGCGAGTCGTGGAGTCTGGGCTGGCTGTCGATCAACGATAGTGGCTCGCGATTTATTTTTAGGGCACTGGGATTGGGGGATCTCGACGTGAAGGCAGCGATGTGTTGGTTGGTGGCAGTATCTCATCGGAGTCGTGTTCGACTGTTTGGGAAGCTCGCGCACGCGAGGGGTTTCGCGACTCAGACGTGGTGTAATGGCGGTCGCGATCGATCTAGGGTTTCGCGTGGATGGTTCGACAGCGATTGGCAAACGAGGCATAGGAATTCGATCGAAGTCTCAGGTGGTCGCGGCGACAAGTCTCGAGCGATGGAGGAAATCAGTGGCATGGGTTGGCATTCGCGATTCGATGAGGCGAGGTGGAAGCAGTTAGAGTTTCGCGATGATGGCAGACGACGAAGCTGTGAGTATTTCTTTAGTTTGATTTTTTGATGTGGCATTCATACTTCTGTAAGTATGAATATTCATGTTGCCATATTTAGTTCCTGTTAGGGACTGCTGAAAATGCCTTATTACAATATTTAACAACATTCTATTAGCACTGTAAATTTAATGCATTCAGCAATATTTAACAAGTGTTACAACTGAGCATCGAACAATCAAATTTTAACCCTATAGAACATGTAAAACAGAAAGAAATGATATAGAAGTTTAGATATTGAAACATTTATACGAAGTTAGTTTACAATTTTA
The DNA here is from genome assembly GCA_030737815.1 of Allium fistulosum. Taxonomy (NCBI): domain Eukaryota; kingdom Viridiplantae; phylum Streptophyta; class Magnoliopsida; order Asparagales; family Amaryllidaceae; genus Allium; species Allium fistulosum. The sequence continues at coordinate 97,887,683 of CM060905.1, forward strand.
ATTATTAGATAAATTAAAATTTTAGTTATAATGATTTATTGGTAGGTCGAATTTATAAATGGTAATAAAATTGTTCGATTTTGTAAAATATTAATAGGATTGTATAATTTTTTTTTATACAAGGTCAAATACAATGATGAAATCGAATTCGAAAGTTGGAAAGTGGATTGCAAAATAAAAACTAAGGTGAGATCTTCTCACTCAAATTTGAAAGTGGAATTTACAGTTATTGCTTGATTGTCTGTGTTGATTGTTATATTAGATATGATAGGATATATCTATATATATAGCAATATATACATATTGGCATATGTATATATTGGATTGATGATTTCCCGCCTCGTATAGCGGATGAGACCCTATTGCGCCGTTAGTAAGCGGATTTATAAAAAACCCATATACCGCGATAATTCCGTACTGGAGCGGGATTGGTATTGTGCTAACGTCTGTGGATGCAGGGAAACAGGTTGGAGGGATCCAACTGGATTCCTCACCGGTAGTTATTTATTTACAGATATTTTGATATATTCTGTTATCATATTGAGATATGATATTGACTGTTGTGATGGACTGATTGGTGTTGTTGCATCATCGGATTCAGTTTTAAAATGTAAAAATAACGACTTTTATATTATAAAAGATTTTAAAGTTATTTTTGAAAAGTAGACGTTTATCGAGTTTTTGAATTGATTTATTTCAGAAAAATAAACGTCTAGAATTTTAAAGTTATAAGAGTTAATTGTAAAATGGGTTAAATTGAGATTTTTAAAGTATTATAAAAGATGTACAGAAAAATTGATATATTTATCAATCGAAATATTGGACTTATAAAACGAATTTTTATAAGTGTTAAAAAGAAGTATAAAAAGGATTTCATAAGTGAATGAAATAAATAGATTTATAACGTGAAGTTATAAAGTAAATAGATGTTGTAGAATAAACGATTTATAAGTAATTTACTTATAAATTTGACCTTTGCACTTAGATGGGATATAAATAGAAATTGCAAAATGAAATGATTTTGTAAGTTGAAATTGTTATAAAGTATAAAATGGAATTTATAAACGTTGTTTTATAAATCCGGAATCACTTATTCTTATAAGTGAATTTTTGAAGTTAATAGAATGAGATTTATAAACCGGAGTTGTTATAGAAAATAGAAATTGGAATTTATAAACGTTGTTTTATAAATTCGGAAACCAATCGATTGAATTTGATAAATTAAATATAGAAGATTATCAAAGGAGATATATTCGCGATTTTGGATAGCGAATTATTATCAAAATAAAACGTGTAGAAAATAGTGAAATGTAAATAGTAAAGTATATTCACGATTTTGGATAGTGAATATATTGTTAAGTAAAATGAACTTGTTTTGGGAAAGCGATATTACAGAAATGAAGTAATTGTTTTAAAAGATGTTTTAAAACGTGATAAGTATCGAATACATAGATTTCAACATTTATTGTTGAAATAGACGTTTTCGAGGAATAAGGAAATGATGGACTATAACACTGTTGTTATAGTAAATGGTTTCCGAAAGGAAATATTTTTGTATGGTATTGGGATTCATATATCTATCTAAATTTCGAATCCCTATACTAGTGATTTTGAGTCGTCGTAACGATGTTTTACGCAACATCCGTTTTGACTCAAATAAATGTTAAAATGTATGATTTCCTTAAAGAATGAATATATACTTAATATTGATTTAAGTATATCGAATATTTTCAAATGTTGAAAATAAATGATTTGTGAAATACTTATTATTAAATAAGTATGGAAATGCTTTTCCAATATGAAATGAACTGTTTTGAGATTTTATCTTTTAAAGGATAAAATGAAATGTGGAAATTGAATATTTGAAATTTGTTTTCAAAACGGTTAAGTGTGGAAATTATATATCTAGTAAAAGATATTTTGAAAGATGAAATAATTTGGAAAATTATTTGGAATCTGATGATGTTGCGCATCTTTATTGATAGTTAAATAACCGACTATCAATAATTACCTTTAGATAGGTATTTGTTGTGAATTGGATGAATTTGAATGCCACACTTGTTTTTAAATATACGCTCACTATTCGGGTTAGCCGGGAAAGGACCATGGGGTCGTATAACCCATTCCGAATAGGTGATACGTCGTTATGAATCGCATTTGAAGACCGGTGTTGAAGACCGGATATTTTTGAAAACGGAAGGATTACCGTCGAGTTACTCTACATCGACTGATCTTCGATTTAGAGGTTTTATCACCCTTAGTGACGGGAAGTCCTAACGTGATTGAAAATTATCCGGAAATGCAAGGGCTTCGTGAGAAGTGCCTTCGGTTCTGTTCGATCCCGGAACAGACTTGTATGGATTGTGTGTCTGACGTTACAATTTGAGATATAAAGCTGATTTCTTTCAAATACATTTCTGTTGGTGGCGGAGAATTTATTCTCTTAGCTTAACACCCTTCTCTGAGACGTACGAGCTCAGAGGTTATGTAGTTGAAATTTATCAGCGATATATCCCAATTTGGTAACGTGGCATACTGAGTGTTGCTGTGAAATGATCAGTGTTTGATCATTTGTGATATGATCATTTGTTTGATCTTATATCTTGGTGATCATAGGTTGATCATTTTGTTTGACCCGAAGCAGGGCTTTTTGAGAAAGCGTAGCTTTGTGGACGAGACTTCGTCGAGCCTCACACCCCGGAAATGGTCGAAACAGGAAGGATGCGGCAAGGTTCTAGGGAGTAGCGCCCCTTAGTGTATGTCATTCCTTCTGGATAAAGGTGGTATCATGGTATGGAGCCCAGATACTTAACCTCTGTGGTTGCTGCACAGTTATTATTACTTTGTGGTTTGTTGGAATCGGGGATCCTCGGGAAGATCGGTGACGATCGGGGGATGGCATACGCGTGTCAGTAGTTACCTATTTTTGCAGAGGTAACCCGGCCTTGTGTTGGCAGAGATCCGGTTAGGTTCTCGGGTCGTCTATTCCAGGGACGTACCCATCGTGGATAGGAAGTTCCTTAGCCTGACCATTTGTTGGAAATCCAAAGAAACAATACGATCTTGTACGGTTTTAGTTGTAGAACCTATCATTCACTTATGGTGGTCACCACTGTTTGGATGGTAGCTATAGTAGGCATAAGTGCGGAATGCCTATGCTGGCTAAGATTAATATTCTACTTTCGAAATGTTTTCCACTATGCACTAATAATAATATCAAAAAGAATTTTGATTTTTGCGTAGTAAGCATCTTTGACTATCATAAGAAGAAATCTCCTCCAAGTCTGCGTTTGCATTGTGTGTGTGGCGGGAGGTCTTATGGTAGTTTCATTTTCCAAAAGCATTTCGAATTTACTTTAAAATTCTCTGCTGTTTATTTTTAAAAGAATAACTGTTTTACGATCTCACACCAGTCACCATGACTGACTCGGAGTTTATTGTTCCCTTCTAAACTCTGGGTGCCCACCAATTTCCACACGGGCAGTCTAGAGTTAGATTATCAGGATATTCTGGAGCTTTGGAGATAAGCTGGACGACGAGACGTAGTATTTGTATCTGATAGTATTTATTCCGCTGTGTATTCTGTATGAGGACAAGTTATATAACTGTCCATTGTTGTATATTGACTCTGATGATTGATGTATGTATAAAACGATATAGTTCTTTGTTTTAAAGATTATTCATTTATCTATTATATATTGTTCCGTTGCGATGTGTAAGATTCTGATATTGTTTTCTGTTCTGATGTTGTTCGGTTGTCCTTCTTCTCTGCTTTCTTTCTTCTTCTTCTCTTTTTCTTTTACTTCTTCTTTCTAAAACCCTCACTATTGGAGTTTCCGGCGTTCGATTTCTCGGCAGTCGATAAAGTGAGTATCGATGTTGAATTTTCGAAAGTCGAAAATTTCGGTATGTGACACAATCAGTGATAAAAGTTTTAAAGATCATATCTGCAAATCCAAAGTTCTTAAAGCTTCAAACATTCAAAGTTTTCTCAAAAATCAAAGCATTTCTGTTTCAAAAGCTTTCCAGTTTTCCAAATTCAAACACTTCCAGGCTATTCTCTGATATTTCAAAATGCAGGTGAGTAAACTATATTCTTTAAAACTAAATTGGTTATACTATAGTACATGTGATTAATGCTGGAAATAATGTGGTGAAAAATGGTTGTATGGACGTATATATGATTGCATGTATATGATATGAAATTGTTGGAGAATGAATGCCTGTACATATGTATATACTCCTCTGTTCTAAAGTTTATAGACTAAAAACAGAATCAAAATTAAAATCTCTTCCATCATTCTCTTATAGGCTTTGATGTTTAAATAAAATACGTTTGAATAAACCAGATCTTAATTGTAAAAATATTTTTAAGAACAATTAGTTTAAGTTTTCTGGGAAATTAAAAATATACAGTAAAATCCTTTTTAATCAGAAAATTCGATGAATACAAATTCATGTTTGGATTTCATAATCTAATTCGTATAGGAAAATCATGAATTTTGATATTGGTATCATGATTTTTAAGCTTAGGATTGGTAAGAAATTGCGAGTTGGTCAGAATTGGGTTTTACTTCAATTACCGACGATCGCGATGTCCAGTAGCTTCGAAGTGGTGGACGGAGGAAGGTCGTAGGTTGGTGGTTAAGGGAAAAATGGTAGCTGGGTTTCTCGTGGGCCGTGTTGGCTGGACGACAAGAATTTAGGGTTTAAGATCCTAATGGGTTCGATGTTGTAGTCGAGGCAACTGCGTCAACGTGGGCGAACCGGAGGTGACCGATGGTGGGGGAATCGAAGCGTGAAGGTGTGACGTATCTCTAGACGCGATCGCGTAGTGTACGGTGGTCGATGGTGGTGTGGCGAGGAGGTTCTTGGATGACTGTTTTGTTCCAGGTGGTAGTTGATATGCTCGAATTCGATTTTCGAGTTTGTTAAAGGCTTTGGTGGTCGGAATCGAATGGGTAGATAATCATCGACTCGGCGGCAGTAGCATGGGTGATCGGAGCATCACCGTTGATGTGTGCATGTGCACAGGTGTTTGGTGGTGTCAGTGAAGTTGTGTTCGTGGAGAAGATGAAGCATACTCGGGTGTGACTCGGGAAAACGAAGGAGATACTCGGGTTAGTCTCGTGTTGACTCGCGTGTGTTTACTGTTTTCTGGTTTTAAACTTAAATTTAAACTAAAGTTAAAAAAAAAAGGAGTGGTGAGTTTCTCGGGTTAGGACTCGAGAGTTTGACAGGTTGAACCCGAAGCAGGGTTTTAAACAGTTTTTAAGTTTTATAAAAGCAAGTTTAAATTTAAATTAATCTAGTTTTAAACTATTATATGATAAATGTTTTAAATTATTTGATTGAAGGAAGTTAAAATTTGTTTAACTTAAATTTGTTAAGTTAAATGCTTAGGTTATTTTTAAAATTTGATTAAATAATTTATTTAAGTAATTATAAAAGATAAATGTTTAAATAATGTTAATGATAATTAAGTAATTAATAAAGATAATGATTTATCTTAAAGTTAATTAAGAATTTGATTTATTTAAAGATTAATTAAATTAATTAAGTAATTAATAAGAGTAATTAATTAATTTAATTGATTTATGATTAAGGAGTGATTAATGTATAATTAAGGGTTAATTACTTAATGTACTTAAATAATAATTAATTAATGTGATTAATTAATTTAGGCAATAAATTTGAGGGTAATTAATTAAAGTGAATTAATTAAAGGTTAATTAATTTATGATTGAAAGATAATTACTTAATGGAAATGATTAAGGATTAATTAATAATTAAGGAGTAATTAATTAGGTAATTAAAGATTGATTAATATTTGTAAGGTAATCAAGGAATGATTAATTAATTAAATAAATTTTAATATGGATTAATAATTCCTGTTGGTGGATTATATTGAATGCCTTGAATTGATTGATATCTCTGATATGGAAAGTTTTGTGATATGATATGTTCGAGTTGAACAGTAAAAATATGGTTATCTATTGATGATGAAATACTAGATAAAAGTGATATCCTACATTTAAAGTTTGAATTGTATTACATTTAAATAACTTGGATTAGAGATGACATTGAATTCGAAGAGATTGGGGTCGGGTATCAGTAAATATCCGAAACCACTTCGATTTGAAATCTTCTATAATTCTTTATAGATTGATATGTGAAATCAATAGGTCGGTTTGGGATAATATGGACCATTTAAACTAAGTTGGATACTTAGATATTGTTTTGTGAAAATAAGTATTGACTATATAAGTTGGTTACTTATAGTAAGTACGAGTTACCCCGGGTTTTAAATAAGTTCTATAAATTGGAATTTCTTGTTAGATGGGTTTACTCACGCTGGTTTCCAGCCTGACCCGGGTGTTACTTTGATGTAATGCTCGGGTCAGACCGAGTATTACAGATTTCAGGTAAGGACGTTTTGGAGCTCAGGAGGCGAGCTGGATGGCAGGAACGTATGGAGTATTCTGCTGTGATATATTATAGTTGTCTGAGACATGTTAATTCTAACTGTCTAGTACATTTGTGAATGTTGTAACTCTGATGTATTAAAATGTAATTAACAAATACAGTTTTCCTTGTATAACTGATATTATTATTTGTTATTATATTTAATCCGCTGCGAATGTGAGATGTTGTGTTCTCTGTTCTTCTTTCTTCTTTCTGTTTTTTTTCCTTCTATCTCTTTCTTTTTCTTCTAACTATCTGGAATTTTCGGGTTCGAAAATTCCGGGTCGTCACAGTTGGTATCAGAGCCAGGTTAAGCGAGAACCTTGGCTCTGGTGGGATTACTCATTAAGGATAGGGTCAATGGTACCCTAAAATGAGTTGAGTGTATATATATATGAGAGCGTAATTGTTATTTTCTTATATAAGAATTTTAAATGATTTTATATAAGAATATATTTTGATGTATAAAATGGTCTTTCTTTCTAATAAATATTAAGGTAATTGGTTGTTAAAATATTGGAATTAAATTAAGTGGTAATAGTAATACAACCAAATTAAAATTGAATAAAGTTAAGTTTGAAATGAATTCAAACTAAAATTAAAATCTTGAATTTATAGAAGTGTTATCAAGAATAAAGATAATAATGAATTGGTTTCCAGATATGATAATCTTGGTTATTATCATAATGGCTGTTGTGTTTAATAATGGAATGTTTTAGGGAAGTAAAACATTTAGGCAAGCAAGACTTATAAATTGTAGTGGATTTTAAATTGTGAAGTTTTAAATCCAGAAAACTTGAAATTATTTTTGAATTAAAACCAAAGATGGTTTAAAAATTTAAGGTATAACTTGATGTGTAAAGAAAATGTATATATAAAGATATACATAATATCAAAGATGATTTGAAATAAACTCTAAGTATTGAGTTTTAAATTTTTCCTTGGAATGTGATATGAAAACCCAAAGTAATAAGTTTTTGAACTTATAAGTGGAAAGATTATTAATCTGAAGTTTAAAATTTGAATGGGAATTTAAATTGTGTAAAGTTGACCGGATTAAGTAAATTTAATTTAACTTAGAGGAAGTTAAATAAGTTTGAATGAATAACTTGAATTGGAAATTTCAAGATGAAATTTAAATTTAACTTGGGTAGTTAAATGGTTAATTTAAATGGGAGTTATGAGTGATCTCAAAATGGGTTTGAGATCTGGAAATTGAAAATGGATAATCAATTAGAATCTAAAAATTAAATTGTTTTTGAGTTCTTATTTGAACTTTGTAATAAGTTAAGTAAAGATAATTTTAAAATGGAATTTTGGAATGTGGATACAGAATTAAATGGTTTAAAGATTTAAGTTGTTAAATTAAAAATAAAGGTTGATTTGATTTAAAGATAAGGGTTAATTTGACTTAAGGGATTAAATGAACATTTAAAATTTAACTCGAATTTATATAATTCGAGATAGTTTTAAATTGAGATTTGAATAGAATTAGTTCAAATTGAATTTGATTTGAATTAATTAGAATTGTGATTGAAGATGTATAAGTTTAAAAATTCAAATGGTAAATTAGAATTGAAATAATTTGAAATAAAAATTGAAACTGGTTCAATTTGAAATTAATTCAAATTGATTTGAAATAATTTGGAATTGTGATTGAAGTTGAATATGTTTAAAAATCAAATGGAATTTGATTTGAATTTGGAAAGGAATTAAGGTTAATTCAACTTGAATTGGGATTTAATAAATTTCAATGGAAATTGAAGTATTGAGTCAATTTAAATGGAAGCGGAACTTTAAATTGAATTGATGAGAAATTAATTGGAAATGGAGATTGGGAAATTAAACAGTTTGGCTCTGGATTATTTTCAAAATAAATTGTTTTAATACAAATATATTCTTCCAAACTATTTACTATACAATCTTTCTTCTTAAACCCCAAACTATCTTATACTTATTTTACAATTATTTTGGAACTATTTAACTATTTTGAAACTGTCTTATAAACTAATTACTATTTTTCAGCTACTTATATTTAATCACTATTTTTTTAAAAAAAAAAAAACTACTTTGCAATTATCTAACTATTTTATACCTACTTAACTATTTTACAGCTATTTTACAAACTAACAACTATTTTTCAACTACTTATCTATTTTAAACTTTTTCAAGCTATTTTTAAATTTAAAAAGGTCAGAGTTCAGACTGTTTGTAATTGAAGTAAATAACTCAATTGGAAATGGAAGAAATTGAGAATAAGTGAATGGAATTAAAGGAAATGTGAATAGAAAGAAAATTGATTTGGCTAATAACCAATAAAGATAAATACGTAGGATATACGTATATTATTCTATTCGCATAGTGATTTGATCTAGATTCGAACACAGAATTTCGAGATAGTATTATCGATCCGAGTTGGGATTTTTCGCTCGATTTTCGACGACGAACCTAGATATGGATTTTTGATTGGTTCTGGATATTCTCTACCATAGTTGTGACTATGTAAGGAGAATGTCGGTTTCTGATCAAGGAATCAGATCTGAGTCCGCACTAGAAAGTCGGGTGGACAATACTAGTTCGGAAGTGAAATTGTGTGATCGAGTGAGCGATCAGATTGATATAGCGTACGGATGATATGTGTACATCGTACGGGTTTGAATGAAATTGGCATTTAAAATTTGAGGATAAGAAATTTGAAATGGTTTTCGAAAATGAAAGGTATATTTTGTGAAATATAATGGAATTGGGTATTTCTTTGGTTGAAATTTACTTTATGGAGGTAAGTAAATGGTAAATAACTTTATAAAGAAATCAAACTTGAATATTTGATTTGACAATAAATAAAGTTATATTTTGTAATATGATAAACTTCCCTTATTGAATCTAGCCAGAATAAAAAGGGTTTTGAAATATTTGAAGTATAAAAGAGGTTTTATACAAGTTTGAAATGATCCAAAGATTTTCAAAGTTATATATATCTATATATATAAAGGATCTTATGAGAATGATTTTGGAAAAGGTCTTGGAAACCTATGAATTTGGAAAAGGCTTTTGATTTTTGGGAAAATCAATTTTGGATTTTGGAAAGCCTAGTTTGAGAATTATCGATTTTGGTAATCGATTTTGTGTAAAGGAGATTTTGATAAATCATAAAGGGTATGATTTGAAAATACTATAAGTATATAGTATAAAGTATTTTGAAAATAGCTCTGGGGAAAAAGGCGCTTCCTTGAAATGAACTTCTCAGGAGTACCACAGGGTGGTACTGCCTTGAGCCCCAAGGGGGGTTTCTAAAGTTAATCCTGTGAGGAGTCCGGAATAAACTAGTTCCTGAGGATTATTTGTGTAGCGAAAGTCGAGGGGCTGGTGCCCACAGAGGCATTTGGGTTATGCTGTGACGACAGTTTAACTCGATGTCACTGCGATCTACTGCAGACCATAGCGAAAGTCATGTGTGCCGCTGAGAGCCAACTGTCTACGTTTGATTTTATATCGGTAGACTGTGACACTATGGTAACATAGCGAAAGTCGTTTGTGCCGCTGAGAGCCAACTGTCTACGTTTGATTTTATATCGGTAGACTGCGACCTATGTGGGAGAAGTTTCATTTTGACAGCGAAATCGTGTGTGCCGCTGAGAGCCAACAGTTACATGGACTTTTGCTGCGACGGCAACGTAACCCTGGATGTAACTGCGATCTGTTGTGGGTTCCATGGTGTAATCAGTTACATGGACTTTTGCTGCGATGGCAACGTAACCCGTGATGTAACTGTGACCATGGATGGAGGTGATGATTTCCAGAGCATTCTCACCAAAGATATTTTCTCTATTTTCAAAACTGTTTTCTATATTTTCAATAAATTATTTTCCAAATATTTTCACTGGGTGTTGGAAACGAGTTTACCGAGTACTTATAGATTTTCAGTCCTACGCCTGATCAACGTATGACCGAATTTCTGTGAGAACAAGGATTGACTTGTTGAAACATCGAGGTATAAAAGTATTTTTTTTAAAAACTAATTTAGTAATATTATAAAGATTTTTTAAAGTGTTTTAAAAATATGTTCAAAAGAAAAATTTATCTGATAATAAGTAAATAAGTAAATTCTGGCTTCGTTCCTTTTCGAGGACGAAAAGATTCTAAGGGGGGAGGAATGTGATATCCTGGAATTTTAGGCAAATAATTATGTAATAATCTTCTTTATAAATCAATTAATAATCTAAAAATTTATCCTTTTTCCTAAGCAAATAAAATAAATATTAATTTGAATATATATAAGTAAAATTTAAAAAGAATTTGAATTTGAAATTCAAATGTAAATAATCTTAAAAATAAATTGTGTTTAAAATAATAAGTGTATATGATTTTTATTAGCATGTGATTGATTTTATATCATTGTCTTTAAAATTTTATATAGATAAGTGTAAGAGAAATTTAAATATTAAATACTTAAGATATTTATATATATATATAACTAAATTTAAAAAAAAATATAATATAAATACATATTAAAAACATGGAAATTACAAATGTAAAAAATGTGTGTACATAATCACAAATGTAAGCAAAAGAAATGTGTTCAATGACAAGTGTTATCAAAATTGTACAAGTGTCTTATTTTCCTAATTTTTTTTTCTTTAATTTTAATATCCATAAATTTTATAATCTCCCATTCTTTCTCTTTTCGTTTTTTCTGTTCCTTCAAACCAAACAAGAATCCATGGCTACAATCTGAAAATGTTTCCTCAAGAAAAACTCAAAACCGAAATATTCTCATATGCAAACCAAAATTCTTAGAACCCTGAAAATTTCTTCTCAAAACTGAAACTCTCCTCTGAAACAATTTCTAAAAATCTGAACACCTCTTCTCAAACCAAAATTTGCAAACCCTATTACTCATTTTCAAACCAAAATACAACCTGTAATTTATTCCTCAAGTTCAAATGCAAACCAAAAGATCATCAAACCTGGAACCCTTTTTATCTCAAACCAGTTTTCAAAAAGCCTGCAGCAAATCTATGTTCAAGCAAGCAATCAGTGATAAAAGTTTTAAAGATCATATCTGCAAATCCAAAGTTCTTAAAGCTTCAAACATTCAAAGTTTTCTCAAAAATCAAAGCATTTCTGTTTCAAAAGCTTTCCAGTTTTCCAAATTCAAACACTTCCAGGCTATTCTCTGATATTTCAAAATGCAGGTGAGTAAACTATATTCTTTAAAACTAAATTGGTTATACTATAGTACATGTGATTAATGCTGGAAATAATGTGGTGAAAAATGGTTGTATGGACGTATATATGATTGCATGTATATGATATGAAATTGTTGGAGAATGAATGCCTGTACATATGTATATACTCCTCTGTTCTAAAGTTTATAGACTAAAAACAGAATCAAAATTAAAATCTCTTCCATCATTCTCTTATAGGCTTTGATGTTTAAATAAAATACGTTTGAATAAACCAGATCTTAATTGTAAAAATATTTTTAAGAACAATTAGTTTAAGTTTTCTGGGAAATTAAAAATATACAGTAAAATCCTTTTTAATCAGAAAATTCGATGAATACAAATTCATGTTTGGATTTCATAATCTAATTCGTATAGGAAAATCATGAATTTTGATATTGGTATCATGATTTTTAAGCTTAGGATTGGTAAGAAATTGCGAGTTGGTCAGAATTGGGTTTTACTTCAATTACCGACGATCGCGATGTCCAGTAGCTTCGAAGTGGTGGACGGAGGAAGGTCGTAGGTTGGTGGTTAAGGGAAAAATGGTAGCTGGGTTTCTCGTGGGCCGTGTTGGCTGGACGACAAGAATTTAGGGTTTAAGATCATAATGGGTTCGATGTTGTAGTCGAGGCAACTGCGTCAACGTGGGCGAACCGGAGGTGACCGATGGTGGGGGAATCGAAGCGTGAAGGTGTGACGTATCTCTAGACGCGATCGCGTAGTGTACGGTGGTCGATGGTGGTGTGGCGAGGAGGTTCTTGGATGACTGTTTTGTTCCAGGTGGTAGTTGATATGCTCGAATTCGATTTTCGAGTTTGTTAAAGGCTTTGGTGGTCGGAATCGAATGGGTAGATAATCATCGACTCGGCGGCAGTAGCATGGGTGATCGGAGCATCACCGTTGATGTGTGCATGTGCACAGGTGTTTGGTGGTGTCAGTGAAGTTGTGTTCGTGGAGAAGATGAAGCATACTCGGGTGTGACTCGGGAAAACGAAGGAGATACTCGGGTTAGTCTCGTGTTGACTCGCGTGTGTTTACTGTTTTCTGGTTTTAAACTTAAATTTAAACTAAAGTTAAAAAAAAAAGGAGTGGTGAGTTTCTCGGGTTAGGACTCGAGAGTTTGACAGGTTGAACCCGAAGCAGGGTTTTAAACAGTTTTTAAGTTTTATAAAAGCAAGTTTAAATTTAAATTAATCTAGTTTTAAACTATTATATGATAAATGTTTTAAATTATTTGATTGAAGGAAGTTAAAATTTGTTTAACTTAAATTTGTTAAGTTAAATGCTTAGGTTATTTTTAAAATTTGATTAAATAATTTATTTAAGTAATTATAAAAGATAAATGTTTAAATAATGTTAATGATAATTAAGTAATTAATAAAGATAATGATTTATCTTAAAGTTAATTAAGAATTTGATTTATTTAAAGATTAATTAAATTAATTGAGTAATTAATAAGAGTAATTAATTAATTTAATTGATTTATGATTAAGGAGTGATTAATGTATAATTAAGGGTTAATTACTTAATGTACTTAAATAATAATTAATTAATGTGATTAATTAATTTAGGCAATAAATTTGAGGGTAATTAATTAAAGTGAATTAATTAAAGGTTAATTAATTTATGATTGAAAGATAATTACTTAATGGAAATGATTAAGGATTAATTAATAATTAAGGAGTAATTAATTAGGTAATTAAAGATTGATTAATATTTGTAAGGTAATCAAGGAATGATTAATTAATTAAATAAATTTTAATATGGATTAATAATTCCTGTTGGTGGATTATATTGAATGCCTTGAATTTATTGATATCTCTGATATGGAAAGTTTTGTGATATGATATGTTCGAGTTGAACAGTAAAACTATGGTTATCTATTGATGATGAAATACTAGATAAAAGTGATATCCTGCATTTAAAGTTTGAATTGTATTACATTTAAATAACTTGGATTAGAGATGACATTGAATTCGAAGAGACCGGGGTCGGGTATCAGTAAATATCCGAAACCACTTCGATTTGAAATCTTCTATAATTCTTTATAGATTGATATGTGAAATCAATAGGCCGGTTTGGGATAATATGGACCATTTAAACTAAGTTGGATACTTAGATATTGTTTTGTGAAAATAAGTATTGACTATATAAGTTGGTTACTTATAGTAAGTACGAGTTACCCCGGGTTTTAAATAAGTTCTATAAATTGGAATTTCTTGTTAGATGGGTTTACTCACGCTGGTTTCCAGCCTGACCCGGGTGTTACTTTGATGTAATGCTCGGGTCAGACCGAGTATTACAGATTTCAGGTAAGGACGTTTTGGAGCTCAGGAGGCGAGCTGGATGGCAGGAACGTATGGAGTATTCTGCTGTGATATATTATAGTTGTCTGAGACATGTTAATTCTAACTGTCTAGTACATTTGTGAATGTTGTAACTCTGATGTATTAAAATGTAATTAACAAATACAGTTTTCCTTGTATAACTGATATTATTATTTGTTATTATATTTAATCCGCTGCGAATGTGAGATGTTGTGTTCTCTGTTCTTCTTTCTTCTTTCTGTTTTTTTTTCTTCTATCTCTTTCTTTTTCTTCTAACTATCTGGAATTTTCGGGTTCGAAAATTCCGGGTCGTCACAATCTATAACCAATTATAACTTTTTAATCATTAAATTAATTGGAATTACATTTAAAGTAGTTATCAATTACCTTAAATTAATACTATCACATTTCATTCCAATTATATTCTTTTTATTAAATCACAAATTTTATTTCTTCCAACATTAATCCACCAAACCTTAATAAATTAACTATTTTTATTTATCGAAAATTACGGGTCGTTACACAAGCCTTCTCCATGGAGTTCCACTCAATCACAGGAGTCGGAATGATAGCAGCAATAGTAGGTACATCAAAAACAGGGGAAAAGGTCATAGGAAGTGAAGACTGACTAATGACAGGAGAATAGGCATGTCAATGGATACCCGAAAAATCCGAAATCCGTCCGGACCCGTATTCGAAAAAACGAATATTATCCGATATCCGAAAAGAAAATCGGATGCGGATGCGGATATGGGCATATCCGTATCCAAAAAACATCCATCCGATCCGAAATTTTATGTGTGTTGTCATTTTGTCATGTATGTTGCTATTTTATCATTTGAACTAATGTAATATCGTGTGAACTTGTTTGATATTATGTGTGTTGCCATTTTGTCATTTGAAAAACTAATTAGTATTGTAGTGTGTGTATTGTCATTTGAGAAAGTGATTGTTTTAGTTCAAAAATATTAGTATAATAAAAATCTTAGTCAATTTCGGATGCAGATATTTCGGATATTTTCAAATATCCAAAAATATCTGCTTTAATTTTCGGATGCGGATATTTTCGGATATCCGAAAAATATCCGAGGATGCGGATATAGATGTTAATTCTCAGATATCCACGGATATCGGATGCGGATTCGGATGCGGATTTAAATTTTCGGATGCGGATACAACCATATCCGCATCCGTTTGCATCCGTTGACAGCCCTATAGGAGAAGAAGCAGCAACAACCTCGATGTTACAATCAGGGTCTTTATGGATCTCGACAGGGATACTATGAGGCGGACCGGGGTCAACCAAACGCGACTTCGGAACCCACATACTAGCAGAAGGCCAAGGAAGGGTGATCTTTTCTGGGATGGGAAAGGGAGGGTCACCAGATGGATCGGGAGGAGGGAGATGCTTGCATGAGAGCGCCACATGACCAAAGGAGTGACAAATCTCACAAATATCATGTTTCCATCCATAGTGAACAACAATTTCCGCTACATGACCATCAGACGAGCATACTCTGAGCTTAGTAGGAAGAGGCTTGGAAGGGCTAATTTCGATCAGAGATTTCTCATAAACGATCCTGCCTCTAGCCACTATGTTCGAGTCAAAACACTTTAGATCTCCAACTAAACTAGCAATCCAATTCAATCCTATCAAAGATTGAAGAACAGAGGGAATTTTGAATATGCTAGTATATGATTTTTGTTTGATGATAATAAATATATATATATATATATATATATATATTTAAATGTATTTGCTAATGTACTATTTTATTTTTCACATAATTAAATAAATATTTGCTGAATAAAATAAATAACACAGAATTTAAATTCAAATAGATATTTTATTCAAACAAATATTTTATTACAATTTTGAATAGTACAAATTTGAGCTCTCACTATATGTACACAATTTCCATTACAATAAAATTTCAAATTATATTACAATTTTTTACTATACATTTGCACCTCACTACATATCACTTGTTCACTCATATTTGTTCTTCAACCATACTCTAGATTGAATCCAACATCTGAGTTATCAGCAAAATACACACTGACGCAGTAAAATTGAAAATGAAATATTTTTGCAATGTAAAATAAAATGTGTTTTGAAAATATTATTTGCCTCAGTTATTTGGGTTGTTCGTCATCATTTATTTTTGAATTCATCATACAAGAAGGCCATGCACACCGATATACACTTTATAAAACTGTAAGGACAGGTGAGCACAAGGTCAAACCCAATCAAAAGCTAGGTTCAACTCAGGTGCAATACAAAAACATCACAAAATTGTCGAGTACAAGTTCTCAAGCAACACAACCTCAACATTCAAATGGGTCACAGGTCAGCATACATGAAATAAGAACACGAACCAGATCAATCTAACGCGAGGCAGGTCACTAAAATTCAACAATCAGACATGCACATGACACCATATGCAAGAACCAAGAAAGAAGGTAGCAGAGAAAGAGACTACAATTACAAAGCCGCAACCAAACAAGAATGAAGCAAACAACAATATGCATATGGTCAAGCACAAGTCAAGACACAGTGCAGTTTAGGTTAAACTAAACCCAGAAATGAACTCAAGAAAATATACAAACTGCACATGAAACCAGTAATCATAAGTTCAACAAAACATATGCATATGTGAAAACATGAAGACTACAACTCCAAAGCAGACTACATGATGATGCAAGGAAGTGGACAGTGCAACCAAGTAACATATATGTATGCAACTCGAAGCAAGAAGATCAAAGGCACAAACACATCGGCTTCAATTAGAAATAGTTCAAGAATGAACCAACTACTAGCATTCAATCAGAGAACAAGGCCAAGACCAGATTCAAGTATACATGAGGAACAGAGCAGCACAAACTCGAAGAAAAGGAATTCAAGATGAATGCAAATCATCATTATGGAGTTCGGCATAAACTGTATACAAGTGCAGACTGTAAGTAGTATACATATGCAAAAATCATGTAGATACACTAGGCTTAACGTATGCAAAAATGTATCAGAGAATACAAGACCACCAGTGATGATACAAGTGTAGTGGAACTCAACAACACATACACACACATACATATGTATGTATGTACATATATGATGACACACTTCGAGTGGAACAAGAAAAATAGTACAGCGCAAAAGTGATGAACATCACACAATGGAGGCAATGTTGAAGACATCAATATACAGAGAACCAAGCTACAGACTTCAAGTACAATGCAACAACTTCAACCAGACCATACATATATACAGAGCTGAAGTGACAACAGACTTGTACATATGCATACACACAAGTGTACACAAACTACATGTATCAAAACCTGACATCAAATAAACACACATGTATGCATATATATGCAGTGCACAGTGCAAACTCGAATGAACAATGGACAGAGCTCAATGCAACCCAGACTAATATTGCACAATCAGGTCGAAAATGCTACAGGCATGAACACACACGTTGAACAGCAATGAGAAGTCGAGACAAGTCAATACTAACATGAAGTGCAACAATCTCAAGTCAGTAAATTCAAACCAGAGAATGTAACAGCAGTCAACATAAATTCAAAGTACCAAAGAATCAAAACCGTGGTGGCCAAGGAGTCGAACAAGTCAAAATCGAAGCCGTGATACTCAAGCAACGCAAATTATACGAATTGAAAATGTCAAAAAACATCATCAACATCCAAGCAAAATCAAACGGGTGAGCCAAAAAGTAACAGACGAATTCAAAAATATATTCGAACGATAATAAAGGGAAATAAACCCTATATAACCCATATCATCATCGGCTTGGAAAAATTCATTCGAGTTCAAGCAAAACAGAGAGAAATAAATCAATAAACTCGAATCAAAGTCGAGAATAACCAATAATCAATAAAAGGCATTCACGTACCAATTCACGCATCATTCAATCTCGACAATTTGAAGCAGCCGAAGCTAAGCAACGAACAAAGATCGAAGAAGCAACAAACTAAATTGAGGTTCGATAGTAAGATCGATCAACGAGCAAGCAGTGGCTTCAAAATCACAAAGCCCTAATTTTTCTTTAAAGAGGAACGAACGAGCAAGAAGAACGCAGCCATTTTTTCAACGCAAATACAAGGCCAAAGAAATAAAAGGATAAGGGGGATCAGTGTTTTTTACTTCAATATTTTTGGGCCGTATCTTTTATTTTCTTTGGGCTTTTAGGTTTTAAATTAGGGTTTATTTTTTTAGTTATTTTTATTTTGTATTTTACTTTTAAAATTTTGTAAATTCTAGTTGTGTGACTAGGGGACGAACTACGGTGGTGTAGTTCGAGAATTCGCAACTCAGTGGCTGAGTTATGGTAGGGTTTTGAGCGTAGAGTTAGGTTAGTCGATAGCGGGTGTCGTGAGTTTACGTGTGTAAGCGTCTAACTACTTAATTTCTAGTAGAAACCTTGGGGGCAACACATAGGCAGGGTTTTGCCAAAGCTGGGTAAATATGTGTTGTTCTATTTCTGCTTTTAATATTCTGCTATTTTTTGTGATGATATTATTCTGCTATATCTGTGCTGCAATTATTTTATATATTTCCGTATTAAATTTTTATAATTATTAGTATCACCCTATTCACCCCCCCCCCTCTAGGGTGAAATCGATCCTATAAAAATATGAGAGAAGTGGGCCCAAACAGGTATAGATAAAACCTGATGTCTTGCACTATCAATGGACTTATTCTAAGAAGTAATAATTAGCAGTTTACCCTCAATGAAAGTTGGCTCAACCTCAGGCACACGTTGTCTTTCCTCTTTTTTAGAAAACTTAAAGGAAAACATAGAGCTATCAAACTGAACCTGGAGACCACCCGAAAGTTTCCTTCGGTTCTTACAATGAGCCCGAACAATATGGTATAGCGGATTCGAGTCAAGGAAGAACCCAACAAGGCAGTCAGCCTAATATTCTTCGCCGGCCTGAATGACCTCAATAGGAGGAATCATGACCTCGTCAACCTCCTCAGAAACAAAAGAACGAGGAACATACTCTCCAGCGTTGCACGATAACGATTTAAATAACGAAGTCCATTTTGGAACTACAGGGGACTTAACAGAGGAACAAGGAGGGGGAGGAGCCAGTTAAAAGGGCGCTACAGGATTGGGCACGGGAAGTGCAAGATCTGGACTAGCAGGAATACAAACATTCAAGTCGACATTATCACGAACAGGTAGAGTGCATAATAATGCTGGGTCGCGAACATACCAGACTCAACCTGATTTCGTCCAACCACTTCCTCGTCCATTCCAACAGAGGAAACGAACCCATCATTCATGCTACAAACGTTTTCATTATCACAAGGTAATCCAACCATGGTTTCAGACCAACTGGGTACGATAGTAGCAGAAGCAAGAAAGGAAGATAAACCGTTCTCACCACGGACAGAGCAACCCAAACCAACGGACCTATCTCCGACATCAATGTCAGTCAGCAAAGAAGAAAAAGGATTAGCCAATGGAAGCGAAGCTGACTCACGCGATTGAACTATTAAAGCGGCAACAGAAGACAAATCAGGCTCTCCAAGAGAAGACCCTCAAACATAGGAATTGGCGAAAGGTCGGCCAGAGTGAGTCAGAGAAGCATGACGATCCAGATCTGAAGTTAGAGCGATAGCCAAAACTGACTGCTCAGGCAACGACATCTTCTTTTTCGGTATGAGAAGACGATGCAGGGCGATGGTGACATGAGATGGACAGGAGAAGGGAGGCGGAGGTGATACGGAGGGGCGGATCAGATAGAACACGAACGAAGAGGAGGAGCGGCCATTTTCATTACTTACAACACTAAAAATATGATATTGTGAGAAATTAAAATTTATGATTTATTAATGAGAAAAATAATTAGAATATGATTTAATAATGTTGTTTGAATGTTATTGACAACTATTTTAATGTAATTTCAATCAATTGAAATAATTGTAAAGTTAATTTGGTTATAATTGTAAATAAGGAATACATTAAATGTTGAATTTAATGTTGAAATTTTATGTTATTAACTGAAATAGGTTTATTATAGAATATGAAATAAATTAATTAGTACGTAAATTTATTAGCTTTGTTTGTAAACAATAGACTTGGAAATGTGTTTGAATTACTAATGTGTAATAATTGTTTTAATTATTATTTTATTATTTAATCCGTTTGAAATTAATTTGGAAATCAATGAAACTAATGTAATTAAATATTGCAGTTAATATGAGTTAAGATGATAACTGTAGAATATGAATGTAATAAAATGTAAACTAGTGTTAAATGAATTCATATGGTATTGGATGATTGAATAATAAGAACTTAAATCAAAACAAAAGAAATTTGTTGGAATTTAAATTATAATATGAATTTATTGCAGTTGTAATTGAACGTTGAAATTTATGTAATGTTTAAATCTTGAAATTTACATGGAATATTTAATTTTAAAAGATTAATAATTACTATGTAATCAAGAATGATAAATTTGTTAACTTTTAAATTTGAATTTGAAAGTGATTAAATCAATTTAATAATAATTTATTTCATTGACATGTAAAAATAGCCATGTTGGCCACTATCTTGGATTTTGATGAAACCAGTTTCATCGGATCCATAACAGTGAATTATTATAGAATTTCAAGTTTCGTAGCGATCGGACTTATCATTTGATCGTGTAGGCTCGAAACGCGTAGAAATCAATTATTGGAATTTAAATGAATACAATTTGATTTTAAAAGCTAACTTTTGTATACAATGGAATTAGGGTTTGAAACCAGTTCCATTAAGTTTAAAAATATCGAAAACCTATATTTTGATACATGGGAAGACCTATTTTCGTTTCGGGGACGAAACGGGCTTTTAAGGTCGTTGTTATCGTTTCGACCCAATTCGATATGTCCATTCATTCTTATCCATCTGTCTATATAAATAGATTTTTTTCTCTAACCCTAGCAGCCTTTCATTTTATTTCTATACGTACCTCAATAAATACTATTCGTAGTTTCTTCCGTTAGGATCGTTTCGAAATTTCGGACGATATGGAACTTGTTTAGTCGAATTTGGAGACTGTTCAAATTTTAGGCTTTATTTGGATTTTAAAATCGACTAAAAATCAAAAGTGACTGATTTAACCCACTCACAAATACTAAACCTTCTTATGTTAGTTGAATTAAGTTTATGATGTGATAAGAAATTTATCGATTGCTATTTGGTAATTTAAATTGTCATTTAAATTTAATTTGAATTTATATTGAATTAATTTGCCATTTAAATTAATATTGAATTTAAATTGTGAGTTAAATACCAGATATTGATAACTAGTGAATAGTTGTCATTTATCGAATTATTTGGATGTTGACTGAGATGAATGTTTATTTATTGACATTTTGGATGATTGGATGTTATGTTTATTATATGTGTTATTATCACACTACAAGTTCCCTTAGTTTGTTATTAGGAAAATCACCATGGGTTGAAATGATACATACCCGAACGATCTTATAGATTAGGAAAAATCTTTATGGGTTGAAATGATACATACCCGAGCAATTTTATTGATTTGGAAATTATTGATTCGGGATACGGATTGAAATGATATATACCCGAAAATTTAACTATTTTGGCTTGAAATGATACATACCCAATCACTTGACCATAGGGTAGAAAATTATATACGGACACCATTGGTCGAAATAAATTATTTTGTAATGGTAAAGTATGTTTGATTTATAAATTTGATTTTCAAATTTAATTTAATGATTTCATTTAAAAAATATTTGGAAAATAATTCATTTTAAACATTTTAAAGCTTCAAATTATAAGTTAATATATGGTTTTAAAGGTAAATGTAAGATTTTAACTTATAATTTTATTTATTTTTAAATATATATTTTAAATAGTTTAAAATTTAATTTAATAAAATATTTAATATATTTTTGATATATATATTTTAAATTTAATTTAGTATAATAAATATAATTTTGATTTAAGATAATAAATATTGACTTTTATAACAAATTTAACAGATAAAAGATTTTTTTTGTAAAGATTTTAGAATTTTGTAAAAGGTTTTGTAAGGAATTTATAAAAATTTGTAAGAGATTTTATAATGGATTTTATACAAAGGATTTTATAAAATATTTTATAAAGGATTTTATAATGGTTTTATAAAGGAGTTTATAAAGGTTTTAAAGGATTTTATAAAGTGTTTTATAAAAGAACTTGTATAAAGGGATTTGAAAGCGTTTAAAGGTGCGTAGAAGTTTATGAAAAGGAGAAGAGTTGTAAACTGTTTTGGAATTTATAAATAGCTTTATAAATGGTTTTAAAGCATATAAATAGTTTATAAATGGTTTAAGAGAGATTTATAAATTATTTTCAAAATTGATTGAAAGAAATCTTCCTCGGTATTTATGAATATATTTATACTTTTGGAATAAGTATATGGATATCTTGATGTGAAGGTATAAACTATTTCTGGATTTATTATTAAAATGTTTTAAATGACCACGGTGTAAAAAATATAACGATTGGTTGTTAAGGAGACCGGGGTCGGATATTGTCATACTCTCTGCCAATTGCGAAACCACTTTAACAACTGTGTACGTGGTGGAGAGTCCAGAACGAAGTCGGATGGTTTGGCAAACGCTACTGATATGAGGTAAGAACGCAGCCCTGACCTTCAGGTCAGCTTGATATGACTAAAATCAAGAGCCATAACCATGCCAAGTGAGGTCGCTCTTCCTATCGGACTCGCTTCTTCGATACCATATCTGTTACTTTGTGATTGATTGGTGGCCACACTCGATTTGATTATGGGAGTGTTGTTCGAGGTGGGCGGTAGATGTGGCTATACGTTACCACCAGCCTGGTTCCGCAATCCGGTAGAATCCTACCGTGGGTATAGCCTCGTGTGCCCTGTCATATGCCTTATCGAGCCCACTGTGAAGACCCAAAAATTTTTGAGAATAAAAATTACTCTAAAATAAATACAAGAATGAATAAAGTAAATAAGAATGGGAGAAAAATATCTTGATATTAAATATCAGAAGTGAGTGAAGAAATTATGCAAGGAATAAATGTTTTAATACAGTGATAAAAGGAAAATGATGAAGTATAAAATAAATTCAAAAATTCACATGATTTGAGTAGGTGTGAATATTGTATAAAAAGAATATATACATATGATCAGAGAAGTATGGGATGTTAATAATAAAAAATCCTTTTGATAATTAAGTTGCATAGAAATCAGTTAAGAAATATTTATGAGTGAGAATGTATTTTTGAAATAAATATCAAAAAGGGAATAAACATTTCAATAAATAATAAGAAGAAAAATAACTAAGGTATGAATGAGTTTTAAATACACATATCTTATGGATACTATAAATTTATATGGCCAGAAAAATATTTGGGTAGTAAAATAACTTCTTTTGATAATTAAAATGCATACCAACTAGTCAAGTAATATTTCTGGGTATGAATGCATTTTTAAAATAAATCAAGATAGATGATAAAAATTTGTTAGCTAAAAAAATCAAGCTTACAAAAGAAATGAGAAAAAAGAAATATAAGGCTGAGTCACATAAAAATAATGTGCAAGGAAATCATGCAAATAGCATGTGCACAGAAAAGCAATAAGGCAACTATTTTACTGAAAATGGAAACCAAGAGAAAATGGCACTTTTAGCCATAAAGATACATACATGAATCTCTGAGTAAGGTGAGGATAGAATGGGTTTTTCCTCCATTTAAACCCTAACAGAGTGATTTAAATCAGGGGGGACAATAGTTGTCCAGGAAAGAAAAAAAAAATTAAAATAGAAAATAAACTCACATTGCCTTCAGACCTGAGCATTCCCGGAGAGGAGCAAAGGAAGGTGAGTGATTAATAAATCTCATGAGGCTAAGGCATTAAGACCCAAGTTAAGGGCAGCCATTTTATTTGTGGTGTTGGATCAATTTGTTTTCTCTGAATAGATTAATACTGAGAATGGTTGTTGTTTTGATAAATCTTTGGTTGATGCTTTGTTTTGTTTGTTTGATTGTTTGATAAGAAAAATACCATGATCTCTGATATGAATCCAATACCTTAAAACCTCAGTTTGTAAATATGTTTAGAGAAATAAATACATTTTATTATGAAGTAGGGTATTACTGGAAAATAAGCTAGGCAGTGTGAACAAAGGAGGTTCATGCTTATGTCTAGATTGTTTTAAAATTTGAAATGAACAATGCAATAAAATATCTATGTGCTGATTTGTTCAGATCAAAAGCTACAATGTTTTATGGGTTTTTCTTAAAAACCTTACCCTATGTTCACAATAGAATTGAGTATAAGAATTTTTTTATGATTCTACTGGATTTGTTTAAGTGATCATGATATTCTGGATATGCAGTGTTAAAACAAATTTTGAATAAAACAACTGGAAAAAATGAAATATAGCATTATTTTCATGAATGAAAGTATGGTCAGTTGAAATCCCTGAGTAAGTCTAATTCTCTCTGATTCATGGAGAAAGAAAGAATGAAAAAGCATTTCAAGAGTTAATAAATCTTTCTGAAATAAGAAATGAGACTGGTCACTAGATTATAAAACTAATCTAGGAGAGAAGCCTTGATCTATTCATCATAAGGAGTATGATGGGTATGTGCATGACTTGTTTAAGTCCTATAGGCCTTTGTGCAGGGGTTAACAGAATTGAGTCCCTTGCAATGCACACATGGTGTTCAATGGCAAAGAGATATGACCAAATTAAATTAATAAATCAAGATTTAGAGCTGAGTTGTGGAATTAAAATGAGTTAGTTCCATAAGAGTATGTGTACATGTATACTGTATTGAATGATTGAATGGTTGCTTGTGTGCATGAGTGTAGTAGGAGTTTAGATATATATATATATATATATATATATATATATATATACTCAGTTACATTATAAATCCAAAGTGCATTTAGCACAATTCTGCAAAACAATGTAAAAATGACAAGTTATTATATGATGATTTCACTCATACCAGAATTTTATTCTGACCCTATTTATTGCCTTTGCAATATTTGGGGTATCTCATTTCTATTGAGGCAGCTCAAAATATTGTTGCAGGTAGAGATGCATGAGTAGATTGCTTACTTGGGAAGTTAGAAGACTTGCTTGAGTTTCTTTTTAAATATGTTGTAGTTCATTGTAATAAAGATAACTAGGCAAACTTTCTTAAGTCTATATAGACCTTTCAGCATTGTAGTGGCTTTGTTTATTTGAAAAGAAGTTGTAAAACTTAAATATTATATGCGTTTGAAGTTATAGATCTAAGTGACTGATTTTGATATTTTCTGATAGACTATGATGGGGGAAATTATGCCATGTAATTTAATATGTAGACATGCTTTCTTTATCAAAGGTTGTTAAACTTTTAAATAGAAAAGTTGCATTAGTTTATGGATAAGAATGTAGCTAAAAATTGTTAAGTGATATTGAGTCTGGCATTGGCTAACCAGAAGAGCTTGACCATGACTTATAACTGATATAGGATCATGAGAAGCTTGAAATCTTAACCTGAAAATCCTCTTTGAACATCTGATTTTATAATGAAGAATTGGCATGGTATTGTTTAGTAAAAATGAAACATATATGCTTTGTACTTATAATCTGAAATGCAACTGTATTGAACTGAGCCTATCTGACCACCTACTTGGTTTAAGTCAGGGGAGTCTGGTCTTTAACAAGTTTTCTAAACTCACAAAAATGCATTGCTATGTAGTCTACCTAGATGTTAAACATGCTAAAAATCCCTCTATTTGATTGATCACTTTCAACTGTTCTATAATCTGAGAACTTATCAGTACTCTTCTCAAATGTTCATCTGAAAGTTTACATTAGGCTGATTTTGATATTGCTTCAATCATTATATTCATGCAAGTCCATATCTGGTATGCTAGATTAAGTTAGCATTTTAGCTTGTCTGTAGTTTTTCCTCTGCCTGATTTAAAATACACTGATCACCAAATGTTCAAAGAACACTATAAATATTTTAAGACATGAGTATAGTTACTTGACACAAACATTGTTAGAGTAAGCAATAAGCACCCCGGGATAAAATTCTCAAGCTTGAGTTGTTTTAACACTTAATATGAAATTCAAAAGAAAAACTATAAGTGTTAAACTCCTGGTTTCACAAATGAAAGGAAAGTATTGACTAAAAATCTGGAAATTAATCAATTGGATTAAGAAACAAGCTGATAAATAGAATAAGAAAATATAGGAAAGAATATTATTTAAATTAAGAAAGAATTTAGCTTGTTAAAGGAAAAAAAATTAAAACCAGAATGAAGCTATGTGACATAACATCTCTCAGATATGAGAATATTATGTGATTGATTTTTCTTTGCAATTTTAATTACTCTGATGGGCAAAGGAACTTTTATATATCTTCATATATATAAATGACATGTTTTGATTCATGTACTAATATTTTTATATTGGTAAGATTTTGGATCTTGGGGGAAATGAATTAATGAATTAAAGAAGTGATCACTTGTTTTAAAAAAAACTCACTAAAAATCACATAAATTAGAATCTAAAAGAAGTGGGTCACTTCACCCACTACGATTTTGGTTTGTGTCATACCTATGGAGTGCTCTCTGATAGCCCACCGTTTTGGTGGAGTTTACAGTACTGTATAGACTATGACATTTATAAAAATGTGTTAAGGGGGATATAGGTAACGCCTTAATGCTATTTTAATATTTATACTTTACTGATAGACACTGCATATATAGCATATATTACTACATATAGATAGTTTAACGGATCCTTAGGA
Source organism: Allium fistulosum (assembly GCA_030737815.1). Taxonomy (NCBI): domain Eukaryota; kingdom Viridiplantae; phylum Streptophyta; class Magnoliopsida; order Asparagales; family Amaryllidaceae; genus Allium; species Allium fistulosum. The sequence goes on from CM060905.1 coordinate 97,914,524, forward strand.
GATGGAAACTCCCGAACATCTCTTAAGTTATTGCACGCATGTTATACACTAGATAGGAGATGTAAAATCCCAAAAACCTCTCTGAAGCCATTACACTCATATTTACTTATTGTTGATTTAACTTACATAAGATCTTTTAGTTCTGACTCGAGTGTTTTGTCTTTTCATTACGCTTGGGTCAGCCTAAGCATTTCAGTGTATTGAAGACCATTTTATTTTGGAGGATGAAGATGGAGATTAGTCTACTATTTATTATATTTATTCCACTGCATCATGTTGTTCTGCTGCATTATCCTATTTTACATGTTGTATGTATACTCTGATTGTATTGTAAAAGTGTAATCAAATGTATATTATAAAACAGCTTCATGATCTGTTTATTTGATTATTATATTTTGTCATCCTGCTGTGAGATTCTGTGTTTTGTTTTTCCTTCTTTTCTCTTATTTTCTTATAAACCCCATTAACAGTCCTCCCTTTTGAATGGTTTGAGTTGATATGTATGGTTTATTGTCGATGTAAACCGTTCAAAAAGGTGGGTCGTTACAGTTGGTATCTGAGCTTTGGTTTATAGATACCTTAGCCTGTTCGGGGTTAACTCATTAGAGATAGGGTTATTTTACCCTAGAATGAGTCTGAGTTTATATATAGAGAGAGCGTATTTGTTAGTGCTATTAAAATGTTTTTATATTGTGTTAATTTGTTATTTTTGGTATTTATAAATTCTGGTCGGTACATAGGATGCTATGGCATCGATAGATATTTCTAAACACTTAATAGGGCAGACCGACATAATATTTTTTTTGAAATATAGGTAAATGAAATAATTTTACCTAGTATTATATTTTGTATATAAAAGAATAATTTTTATAAATGGATATAGTTGTATGTGATATGTTGTTTGTTAGGAAGTGAAATTTTATAAATATTGGTTGCATAATAGAATTTACAAATAAAGTGAATATGAATTGGAAATTTGAGAACTTAAGTTCTAGGGTTTTGAAATTGGTTTTCAAAGATTTTAGAATATAATAATAGTATTATTTGGAAGTATTTTCGGAAATAAATTTTTTAATGTGATTTGAAAGAAATGTTTTAAAAGAATTTTAAAAGGAAATAAGTTCTGTACACCCCTCTTCTGTCGCTGGAAAATAATTTCGGTGATGATTGCGACATCATCGACGTTCATTTTTGAGTTTCAAAGTGGGAAGACCATATAGTAGCTTTGTTACACATTTTTTTTGATAAACAAATCTTAATTTTAAATTTCTAAATATGATTTGACATATAAAAGATATGAATATATATATTATTTCAAAACGATTTGAAATGAACCCGGTATTTAGTTCTTAAGTTTCTGTTAAATTAATGGTTTTCAGTTGTAGAAATAAAGTGAAATTTTAATAGTTGGAAACTTCCAAAATAAGAAATTAGAAGCTAAGTGATTAATGAAACTGTAAAGAAATCGGAGATTTGTCACTTGTAAATTAAAGGGTAATGAAATTTAAAAGATGTAAACTATTGAATATTTTGCTAACTAAAATGAATAAGATAAATTTGTATAACACTCAATTTCATTCTATTATGCAGGCAGTTCTATCTATTCATTTGATTCTCTGCCTAGTAATCCTAACTCCACCCCCAATAGTCAGGGATTATCCTGATGTTTGGTAAAATCACTTCTCTTCCTTCCAAGCGGGAAATTGAATTTCCGCATCGATCTTATTCCTGGAATCTCGGTTGACCCGATTAAGGTCGCCACAATAAAAAAATAAGTCTATCCATTTCTTCTTTTGTAATTTAATTATTTTATCTTCCTTTCAAGTCTATCTTTGTAGTCAAAAAATTTCTTCGACAAGGGTTCATCTAAACTTGAATCTCTATCCTTATTTCAGAATCCATTTCTTGAATCATCCTGTGAGGGAGTGTATTTTTAATTTATATAAAAATGTTTTATATTGTGTTGTTTGAGTTGTTAAGTTTGAATTTGGGTTTCGATCGATTCGTCTAGCTAACGCTATCGATAGGAATTCCAAAACACTTGAACAGAGCAAACTGACACAATATTGTTTTCAATATTAGTAAATAAAATGATTTTATATATGATTATATTATATATATAAGTATAATTTTCTGAAATTAAATAGTTAAATGAATTGGTTGTTAAGAAATGATCATATTAGATTTTCATTTATTGTCTGTCAACATTTCCTAAACTATTGACTATTGTTGTTATAAGGGGATGAATTTGATAAAATGGTTTATAACAGCGATTTTGTAAATGAAATAAATTCAAATTTAGGATTTAAGAATTAAATTTCCGCTGCTTTTCAGAATTTGGTTTTCAAAGCTTTGGAAATATAAATTATTTGAAAGAAATTTGAAAGGAAATTGTTTCGAAAGAATTTTCAGTAGTCTCCTCTTTTGTCGCTGGAAAAAAATTCGATGATGACTGCAGCACCATCGACATTCATTTTCGAGTCTCAAAGCAGAGAGACCGCTTAGTAGCTTCGCTACATTTTGTTTGGAAAATAGATTTTATTTGAATTTATTGAGCATGAATTAATACATAATATATATATATATATATATATATATATATCAAAATGGTTAGAACTGAAACCGGAAATTTAACTCTTAAGTCTTATGTTAAGTAATGATTTTCAATTGTTGAAAATGAAGTAAAATTTTGAATAATTGGGTGTTTAAAAATGAGAAATGAAATTGAAATAACTTGAAACAGTTGGAATATGATAAAATTTATTTGTATAACGCTCAATTGCATTCTAAAACATATATAGCTTACTTAAAATATTCTAAAAAGTTAAAATGTAATGTGAATATGTAATTGAAGGTTATACAAGAAGAAATTTAGGTAATATAATGTTCAAACTGAATTTTGCTTAATATAAATCTTGTAAATAAAAGAAAAATTATATAGTTTTTAATTACAATCGAAAACATTAGTAAAACTTACTTAGAAAAGGGTTTGAATGTAATTGAATAATATACAATAATAAATAAGATGTCAAAAAATGTATTTTGTTAGGAATTTCTTGAAAAAAATTTAGGTGATTATAATAAATGTTATACACTTAACCTATATTGCAAGATATGTCAGTAAAGTAAATTGAATAATAAAAAGGAAATAAATAAATATGAACTTAAGAATAGTTGAAGTTGAATGTTGAGGTGGAATTAACTAAAGTTAATCAAATTATTTAATAAATGAGTTAGATAAAACAAATTTTGCTAGGAAACTTTTTTGTAATAAATGTTAATCAATTGAATGAAAATATATGGAATTGAAATCAATCAAATGTGAACACAATAAATTTGATAAAATGAAATGAACTGAAATCAATTAATTGAATATAAAACAATTTAAAAATAAGTGAAACTTATATGGTTTTGGAATTAATTGTGGTATTTGGGATTTTATATTTCAAATCTAAATTTTCTTTTGCTTATTTCTATTCTCTTATCTCGTTCCTTATCGGGGACGAAAAGTTTTGAGTGGGGGAGAGTGTAACGACCCGTAAATTTTAACGGTTTTTATAACGTAATTAACTAAAATTTTGCTCGAAAATAAACTATAACATTTTGCAATGAAAATTTGGTATTTGGTATGCGTCTATTGAAGCATAGCGACTGGTAAATTTTTATTGTAAAATACGAAAGTAAATTCTGTTGTGTGATTTTCAATTTCAATTTAAATCCGTTAATTTGATGAAAATAAAATATTTTCGAAACCTGAATATTTTTATACAATAAAATTGTAAACCTTTTTCTGAGTGAGACGTCATATTTTGTTTCGCAAAATTTGGACTTCTCTACCTCCATTTATCTTATTTTCAGCGGATTTGCAACATTTTGGCAACGAATATCGACTTTTGATAGGATAGTCTCATCTCTCATATTTGTGTACCATTCTGTTCGTATCGTCGTGCTGATTGTTAACGGCAAAATATGAACGATAACACCCGGTGTGTGTAATAAGATCGTGAAAGCACCACCCGTGTGATGGGAATAGTATTTAAGCAGGAAAAGAGCAGAAATGCAGTAAATGAACAACGGATTTATAGTGGTTCGGCCCGTAATTGAGCCTACGTCCACTTTATAGTCTCTTATTGCTGATTCGGTTACAATTTGATACAAAACTCTTCAAGAAACAGTACAATTCGATCACAAGAAACAATCTAGACTACTAGCTCAATCTTCGATGATGAAACTCGATGAATCCATGTCGGATGTTAGGAATTTCTCTCGAAGTTTGTTGTAGTGTCTTGAATGCTTGAAGGATCCTTGTTTGTTGGATGATTGGAGAGTTCGACAGAGTAACGGCGCTTTAGAAATGAATTGCCCAAAAGTCCTCTTCATGTTGGAAGTGGTGGGGTATTTATAGGAGCTGATCTGGACTCTGGAAAATTTCCTAAGTCCTAAGTCGTCGCCGACTTAGTATAAGTCGCTGCCGACTTATGGTAGGTCGCTGCCGGTTTATCAGTTCCAACACTTCCCTAGTAGTTCACCTCTTCCGGTTTTACGCTTAAGTCCTAAGTCGCTGAAGACGTAAGGTAAGTCGGTGACGAGGTAAAGGTGCATAAGGTATCTCAGCGTTGTTAGGTCGGAGCAGAGTTAACGTGCAATCTTAAATCGGCAGTTTGTTAACTCGGCAAGCCTTGCCAACTCGTACTTTGTTAAATCGGTTGGCTTCCTTAAGTCGGTAGTCATTCTAGGTCGGCAGCTCCTCTTAGTAGTGACTTGTTGAGTCAGTATACTCTTTAACTCGGTAGGCTACAATTCCTCATAGGTCGGCAATCTGTTAAGTCGGCAGTTCCTGGAATCTCACAATTTGCTAAGTCGGTAGGCTTCTTTGAGTCGTTATGTCGTTATCTTTCTTAGGTCGGCAAGCACCTTAACTCGGCTGGAATCTTAAGTCGGCAAGCATCTCTTAAATCAGTAACCTGTTAAGTCGGCACAATTGATAAGTCGTATGCTTCTTAACCCGGTAGGTCATAAGTCCCCATAGGTCGTAGCCATCCTTAACTCGCGAACTGTTAAGTCGTAGCTCTCTTAGGTCGGCAAGCACCTTAACTCGGAGCCCGTTAAGTTGTGACCATTAAGTCGCAAGCAAAAGAGGATCAACATTTGCCCCTCGAAGTATGTGCCTAAGTCATAGGTCATATGCTTCGATTCTTCTTAACTCCTTTTGGTTAGGTCGGAGGCGACTTAGCGTAAGTCTTAAGTCGTACATCATGTGCCGATTTGTCTTTCACTGCCCCAGTGAATAAATAGCTTAAGTCGTCCCTTCTCTTCCTTCACCTGTTCCAACTTTCTGTGCCGCCATTAACAGAGTGCTTCAATTTCGAATACAAATTCAAGTCCACCTCCCAGCGATTCACCCTTGCTATCTAATTGCGTAAGCGTTTTCGATCCTTTTTCACTTCACATTCGCCATTGAACCATGAATTCTAACCTCCGAGCCCCGAATCGGAATCATACGTCGCGCTTCACTTTGAATCGTGCTGTGATCAATTTTTAATCGTCACTAGTTGTTGATGTGATTTACGAACGCATGACAGTAGGTCAGGTTTATGACAGATCGGAGATGTGTTGAATTGTTGTTCCAGCGACTTGGTGATATGAAGGGAATGGAGAATCTCTCGAAGAGGATAATGGATTCTATGATGTTGGTGTTAACGGGTTATTGGGTTGGTGAATTTCGAGTTGATTGGTGGAAGGAGGTGAAATTTATGGTGGAGGAGAAGTAGCTTGAGACGACTCAAAACATTCATGCGACCTAATTATCTCAACAGCTCAGTTTTTCTTGCGACTTAACTATTCGCCGACATAAGCCTTAGGTCGTAGCCGAGCTAGGACTTAGAAATTCATGCCGTTCTGACTTGAGACCTTTTGCACGCAGCCTGACTTAACTTATCACACAGCTTCATGTATTAGGTCGTGACCGACCTAGAACTTGGAATAATTTCGACGACTTACTTTTCACAACAAGGCTTTAGGTCGCAGCCGAGTTAGTACTTAAGCTTTCGGCCACTCAACAGATGATTTTTGAACTGTGCCTGGACTTCGAACTGTTGAACTATGAACTGTGTTGCATGCATTTTACATATTGCTTCAATTTTGCAAACTAACAATCCTGCTTAATACAACATTCACAGAATACTGGGACGAATATACTATCACCGACTGCCCACATCGAGTGACAGATTAGTTGATAACGAGAAAGTTAAATTAAATGAATATGAACGAGATGCTGTACAATAACCAATTCAAGTGAAGTATTAAAACAAAATCATAATAGTCAAGTGAAACTGACTTGTCTGTATTAACACTGCACTTGATCATTGACAAGTTCTGAAATTCTGTAATCGATTGATTGTCAACTAATTTAATTTCAGTTATGCTTTTCTTTTATTTTCATTAGTTTTTTGCACAACACTTCACACTTTTAGGGAACGTGCACCTTCACATTTGAACATTCAGCTGATTGTGTAGAATGTCTTCTCCACAAGAAGGAACAGAGCAAGCTGAAGATGTATTTCCAGTTGCTATCCCGCTGAACGATCCTCCAGAGAGGACTCCTACTACTTTGAGCCATAAAGCCTTTCGCCAACTATGCATCCAGTTTGGCATTGCTGAGGCTGACGCTTTGCTTCCCGAAATAAATGATACTGCAGACAGACCGCCCCGTGGCTTTGTCGCAGTTAACCGCCAAATGTGCTTGAGCGGAGCTATCCCCCCCTTCAATGACTGCATTCGAGAACTTCTTCTCCAACTATCTATTTCCCCTTTTCAGTTACATCCCAATGGCTACGCCATCTTGCTGGGACTATGCGTGCTTTTTAGGAGAACGCTGGGCCGCTTTCCTACCTTTGGAGAAATTCGCTATCTTTGTACTTTTGCCAAAAATAAAGATCATCCCTCCATCATAGTTGTAAGGAGTGCGAGAAATCGTAAGTTGATCACCGGTCTCCCTGAAAGTGTTCACAGTTTCCTGAGCCCGTTCTTCTATGTTCGCTGCCCTCCTGGGTTTTATGCTATTTGGAGAATAGGGAGTAAGATCACTTGCATTCGTTTCTTATGTTCTCTCAAACTTACCGAAGTTCGGATTATCAAGTGCTAACTTCGCTCTTTTTCCTTTTTCAGCACTTCCTCCTCCTTCTAAAAATCTCAGTCACAAAGTGACTTTCGAGAGGCTTATGGCGGTGCCTGTAGAGGAGAGGAGTATTCAGTTTCTATTAGATGATGAGCTTCTGCACCAATTTGGGCTTCTGCACCCTTCCAGGTCGACTCGAATTCATGAAATTCCTAGCTCTGATGCAGAAACGTCGGCTGTTTCGGGTTCTCAAGCAGAGGCGTCAAATGCCCCAGTTTCTGCGGAAGAAGCTGCATCAAAAACACTTGTCATGGATGCTGCTTTGATAAAGTGTTCTGGATCCACTGATGTTGTAGGGTTGGCTGGCAAGTCGGCACTTCCCCCAATTATTGAGGAAGAGGAGAATCCTCGAGCTTCTGAAAAATCAATTGATGTGGAAGTTGAGAAGGAGAAATCTGCTGAACACTTGGGCGATGATACCTTTGATGGCTTGAGTGACATTATGATTACTTCTCAAGAGCTTTTCGGGGATAGCAATCAAAAAGCGTCTTCTCCCGTTGTCGAGGCGACTTCTACCCTTAAACAAACCCAGATGCCTACAACGCCAATCGTCTCTGTTTCCACACTAAAGCGTGGTCTGTAATTTGACGCATGTAGTTTGCACGCCACACACACTTAGGACTTTTCAGCACTTATAAGCATTTATCCTCTTTTTCCTGGAAATTTCTAAACTTTACCCTTCTTCTGCTTTCAGGTTCTCCAATGGGACGTACAGGTTCATATTATGACTCATTCAAGTACCGTGGAGGCCGCGGCACCTATGACTTTAGGAAGTACCTTGATACCCCAAAAGAAACAGATGAAGAGAGGGCTCGAAGGAAAGCCCAGGAGAAGCGGGATTACGATCAGTGGCAAAGAAGGAAAGACGCCGAGCGATATGACTCTTCGCACAGGAGTGATTACTCTCATAAGCGGAAGTCTTACGATGATAAGGGAAAAACTCAGATTGCCGATGAACTGAGCAAACGATCTAAACCGATTGACGCGTCTGAAATTTCTGAAAAGACTGATGCTCCCATTCCTTCTGATATTCTGGCTAGCTCTCCTCCTCTGAAGAAATCTGACATTCAGACTATCATTAACAGACCGCAATATCAAGTCAAGGACGGCCCCCCAACACTTCAGAGCCGTTTTCCGAACTGGTGCCTAAAAGGGGTGCGCTTTGACTTGGACATAGTTCCGATTGATAAATCAGACATGCTTAGCAGTCTTGACGCAGTCAGGCTTAATATCGAGAGGATGTCGCAGTGGCAGAAGCTTGTCGATGAACTCCAAAGGGTTAATCGTGCAAACCTTGAGGCAATGCTGACTATGGAAAACGACAAGGCGGAGTGGGACAAAGTTTGCAAACAGCATAATCTCGAGATGACAAATATTGCTGATGGTTATGCAAAACTTGAGTCCGAGGTTAAAAGACTTAAGGACGATCTTGCCTCTTCTTCTGCGTCTCATATTCAAAAAGAAGAAGTTTTTCAAAAACAAGTGCGGGATGCCCATGCTGCACAGAGAGATGTTGAAATGAAGCTCGCCGCTGAACAGCATATTACTGAGAAGTACCGCACAGAAAACACCGATTTGCGGGAAAAGGTCACCTCTTAGAACGTAGAGATTGAGTTACTAAAGTCTCGACTTGCTAAAGTTGAGGCAGAGCGTGATGAGGCTACTGCTGGCCGGGTTGCTGCCGTTGCCGAAAAGGAAGCGGCTGAGCAATCACATGAGGCGACGAAAGCAGACGTCAGCTCTACCTTATTCGACTTTTATTTACACAGCGTTCTGGGTCGTGGGAGCCTCTCTTTTCTTGGTCCTGATTATGAAATTACATTGGCTGAAGTGTGGGAAGTCGCGATGGACATGCTTGGCGGGGCCGGCTATAATGAGCTGGAACTTGAGGAGCGCTATCTCAATGATGAGGATCGTGCCGCTCTTGTTAAGGGGAAGGAGCTACTTGCCAAAGTACGAGCTGAAACAGCGGGAGAAGAGCCTCCAAAAGAAGAAGCTCCTTTAACTGCCCCCGTCCAAACTTCCACTTCAGCTGACGTTAATATTATAGATTCCAGCCCTCATTCTTTACATTTAGCTAAAGTTGCCCAGGAGACTGCAACTACTCCTACTGAAGATGAGGCACTGGATGATATTGAAGCCGAGAAGTTTGAGGTGGATCTTGTGAAGCCAACTCCTCCAGGTACTCTTGGTGTCGTCTCGGGTCTAATGAACCAGTCATTTGACTTAGCCGAATTCGATGACCTTCTTACTTGTTACTTAAACTTTGATGAACCGATGCCTTCTTTATTTTCGGGGGATGCTGACTTTAACTTCTTTTCTTCTACAGCGGAGGCACCAAGCACTACACAAGCTTTCACTCCTTCGATTGCCGTTCCTCTGTCTTCCCATATTACTCCTCCCTCTGCTTCCCAACCGGGATCACAGGCAGAGAAAATCGAAGCTCTTCAAGGCTTGGATGATCCGGCTGCTTCTCAGGAACAGAAGGCGGAGGATTTTGAAGACATCGAGAAGACCCCGGAGCGGTCTCTTGACGACGATACAAAGCTTTCAACATTGTTGACTACTCCGGGGAGTGAGTCTTCCTCAAAGAGGAAGGGGAAGCGTGCTGTAAGGAAAAAGAAGAAGACTTCCACTGAAGAGGAAGCAGTAGTTGATCCGGCTGTACCGCTTTCTCCTTCTGCCCCTGCCCGTTCACAACGACTTCAAAAGCTAATCATCAGACCGGGAAAGAGTTCCAAGGGTGGTGAGAAGAAGGGATAATCAAGCTGGATTTTCTACTTTTTATTTTTACTCTTTGCATGTATTGACCGGGGATTGTGCGGGTACCGGTCCTCGCTTTTGCTTTTTGAGATATCTGCACATGTAAAGAATTTTCATAGTACTAAATAAAACAATTATTTTACTTGTACAAACTCTTGTGTATGTGAGAATGATCTATCTTTTATTTTAAGTGTAGAACAAACGATTCTTCTTACTTGTGCAAACTTTTTGTCTGCGTTTGAGAATGCATTTATTCCACATCTGTTTTCCGTGGTATTGCAACGAACTTGTGGCATGTTGCTTTTATTAATGTAATTGAATTGTACAGTATTGCCCCCATGCCGTAAGTGCATTGCAATATTCCTAGTTTTTTTTTTAAGACTAATACTCTTACTTCAGAGGACAATTATTCCGCTTTTAAGGGGAGAATTATTCTGCTCTTAATAGAGTATATCCAGTCTTTTAGAAGAACTTTTACTTTTTCTTTCTGAAGAACGCTTCAACTTTCGGGGATAATCACTTTTATTTATTAAGAAGTGAATTTCCTTATGAAGTGAAATAAGTTTTTCCGAAAGAATTTTGTAGCATTTTTCAACCCCTCTTTTTTTTTTTTTTTTAGGAGGAACTTTTCTAGATGAACAAGTTAGTCCTTCCTTTGAGAGTTGAACTTTGCTTCTGGACAATGCTTTTTGTTCAAGCATTTTATTTTGGGACATGCCTCCGGAGAGGGCTCCTCTTAAAGAGTTGTGCCTCCGAAGAGGTCTTGTGCCTTCGAAAAGGGCTTGTGCCTCCGAGGAGGGCTTGTGCCTCCGAAGAGGGCTTTCGGTGCCTTGGGAAAGGGCTTTTGCCTCCGAAGAGGTCATGTGCCTCCGAAGAGGGCTTGCGGTGCCTTGGGAAAGGGCTTTTGCCTCCGAAGAGGTCATGTGCCTCCGAAGAGGGCTTGTGCCTCCGAAGAGGGCTTTTGAGTGCCTGGGAGTTACTTTCTCATGGTCGGATGGGTTCGCGGGGCAGGTGTAAGTTGCTTGATTGGATGTTTGTTTGTACAAACGACCGCAATCAATTAACAAGATGCCCCTTCGGTAGTTCGACCGATCATTTTGGTTGAGGAAAGCACTCCCATTTATTGGTGTGCCTCGTTAGAGGGCTTTGGTTGGTTGGCGAGTTTCTCTCATCATCTGCCTGTTAGCGCTCTCTTATTATCGTTTCCAAGCACATCTTCTTCTTTTCCTCTTACAAGTAAATTGCTTTATCCGAAGAAGTGGACTTCACTGTTGAATGACTTCACGAGACAAACGCAAGTTATCTAGTCGGATGTCTATTCATAACGGCAATCTCAACTAGTGAACAATGGTTTGTCACAGTGGAGTCGCCAACTTTTTATGTGAAGTTTTCCTTGCTTGGGATTTGAATTTGGACAAAATTTTTGTGGCTTGGTTTTCGTGTAATAGCTGATTTATGAAAGTTGCTTAGCTTTGTGATGAGCAAGCCTCGTTATAATGTCCTGCAATTTTGAATTGATATTTTAGCGATACATTTAAAGTATTTACATATCAAAATAAAACAGGCATCATGAAATAGTAAAGAACACAAGATTTATAGTGGTTCGGCCAAAAATCGGGCCTACGTCCACTTTATAGCTTTCATTTATTTACACTGATTTACAATGTTTCACAATACAACTGATACATTCATCATCATTTTACAATTTTGAGCTGAGCTCTTTTCAGGTAAAGTAAGGACGCAAATGGTTGCTGTTCCAGGCCCTTGGAATCGGATCTCCTTCAACAGTTATGAGTTTGAAAGTGCCATCGAGAAGTTTAGTGCCTATGACATATGGTCCTTCCCAGTTTGGCCCAAACACACCAGTTGCTGTCATGATCCTTTTCAAAACCAAGTCTCCGACTTCAAAGCTGCGTTGGCGAACTTTGGAATTGAAATACCTGGCTATTCTCTGCTGATGAGCTGAAACTCTGAGCCTGGCTTCCTCTCTTTTCTCATCAAGAAAATCAAGCGCTTCAAGTTGCAGTTTTTCATTTTCGATTTCATTGAAATGAACTCTTCTATGTGAAGGAACCTCTGCTTCTACTGGAATCATTGCCTCAGATCCGTATGCCAGTGAAAATGGAGTGTGCCCAGTCGCAGTTTTGTGAGTCGTTCTGTACGCCCATAGTGCTAATGGAAGCTTATCAACCCAACCACCTTTTGCTTTTTCAAGTTGCTTTTTGATAGTTGACTTGATGATCTTGTTAACTGCTTCCACTTGCCCATTTGCCTGCGGATGAGCCACTGCTGAGAAACTTTTTCGAATTCTGAACCGTTTGCAAAAATCCTGGAATTCTTCACTTTCAAATTGAGTGCCATTGTCGGTGATTATCTTCTGTGGCACACCATATCTGCAAATGATATTCTTCGTTACGAAATTTATCATCTTTTTAGAAGTGATGGTGGCCAAAGGTTCAGCTTCAGCCCACTTGGTGAAATAATCAACGGCAACAATAGCATATTTAATTCCTGATTTGGCGATCGGTAATGGTCCAATTAGGTCTATCCCCCAAATGGCAAATGGCCATGGACTGACCATTTGTGTGAGTTCAGTGGAGGGTGCTCTTGGGATTTTTGCAAATCGTTGGCATCTGTCACATTTTCTGGAAAAAGTCGCAGCATCTCGATTGATATCTGGCCAGAAGTATCCATATCGGAGAATTTTCTTTGCAAGTGTTTGAATACCTGAATGGTCTCCACATTCTCCTCCGTGCACCTCTGTTAAGATTGTCTTGGCTTCTTCTTTAGTTACACATCGGAGTAGTGGGGTTGAGAATCCTCGCCTGTATAATCGGCCATCTTGAATTATATACCTTGATGCTTTTCTTAACAATTTCCGACGTTCCTTAGAACTCTCTGGCAGGGAACCACTGAGTAAGTATTCTTTGATTGGAGTCATCCATGATTCATGCTCTTGAGACGTAGTCATAATCCAATCAATATCCATTTCATCAATACTTGGAGCTGATAGAACTTCTACAGGAAATAATCCTAGTAATTGAGCTTCTCCGAAACTTGAGTACTTTGCTAAAGAATCCGCCTTCATATTCTCCTCTCGGGGTATGTGACTTATTGAGTAGTGATCTAAATCATTGAGGAGTTCAGAAGTTTTTGTCAAATATGCAGGCAAATTCCCTCCTTTGGCTTGAAATTCCTTCTTCACCTGGCAGACAATAAGCTGAGAATCACTGAAAATCTGTATCACTTTGATATTCAATTCCTTGGCGATCTTCAACCCGGCAATAAGAGCTTCATATTCTGCTTCATTGTTTGTCGAAGGAAACTCCAGCCTTAATGCATAACATAGTGATCGTCCTTCGGGAGTTTCGAGCACAATTCCTGCCCCAGAACAATAATCGTTTCTTGAGCCATCAACATACAACTTCCACTGTATCGGAATGCAGTCAGTGGTTTCTTCTTTACTGTCACCTTTGTCAGTGGACTCTGAAATGAAATCTGCTAAAGCTTGTCCGTTAATTGCTCTTCGGGGATGGTAAGTGATGTCATATTGGCTGAGTTCTATGTTCCACTTCAAGAGACGACCCGAGGTTTCAGGACGATACAGAACTTGATTCAAAGGCTGATCAGTCAGGACCTTGATAGGATGAGATTGAAAATAGGGTCTCAACTTCCTGGAAGCGATTAGCAGACAATAAGCAAGTTTTTCTATCTTTGAATAATTCATTTCAGCCCCAGCGAATCGTTTGCTGATGTAGTAAATTGGACGTTGTATTTTCATATCTTCTCGTACGAGTGCTGCACTTAAAGCATGGGATGAAATTGCCAGGTAGATGAAGAGGTCTTCACCATCACTAGGCTTGGAAAGGACCGGAGGAGTTCTCATATGATGAATCAGTTGATCGAAAGCATTCTGACATTCAGGAGTCCATTCGAAATTTTTCTTCCCATTCTTTAGAGCATCAAAGAAGGGAATGCATTTGTCTGTGGCCTTGGAAATGAAGCGACTAAGAGCGGCAACCTTTCCATTAAGACTTTGCAGTTCTTTCTTTGTTCTAGGGGCTTTAACCTCTCTTAGAGCTGTGATTTGAGCAGGGTTGGCTTCGATGCCCCTAGCGCTCACAATGAAACCCAGGAATTTCCCAGACTCTACTCCGAATGAACATTTCAATGGATTAAGCTTCATTCCGTACTTCCGAAGAATTGAGAACATTTCTACTAGGTGATCCATGTGGTCTACTGCTTTCTTTGACTTTACTAACATATCATCAACATAGACTTCCATCGTTTTGCCAATCTGAGGCTTGAACATAGCGTTGACAAGTCTTTGGTATGTTGCCCCAGCATTCTTTAAACCGAATGGCATGACTTTGTAACAGTAGAGTCCCACATCTGTAATAAAGCTTGTGTCCTCCTGATCTGGTTCGTTCATCATAATCTGATTGTATCCAGAATAGGCATCCATAAAAGATAACAACTCATGTCCAGCCGTCCCATCTACTAGTTGATCGATTCTAGGCAACGGGAAGCAGTCTTTGGGGCAAGCCTTGTTCAGATCTGAGAAATCAATGCATACTCTCCACTTTCCATTTGCCTTCTTAACCAGTACTGGATTTGAAACCCAATTTGGATAAGTGGATTCCTTGATGAAATTATTCTCTAGGAGACGATCTACCTCTTCCTTTAAAGCTGCTGACCTTTCTAGACCTTGAGTTCTTCTTTTCTGTTTCACTGGCGTGAATTTCGGATCGACATTCAGGGTGTGAACAGCAATTGTAGGAGAGATTCCGCACATATCAGCATGACACCAAGCAAACACATCTAGATTGGCTTTTAAGAATGATATCAGTGTATTTTGAACTGTTATACTTAGCTGTGAACCCACATTGAGTACTTTATTTGGGTCTTTCGGGTCTACAGATACTGGTACCGTTACCTCCACGGGTACCACTCTATTCTCCCCTGTACTGGCTTTCCTGGGATCCATTTCTTTTCTTGCATTGCTGTGTTCGCCAGTACAGGGGCCGCTCCGTAGTTGCTACAGGGTCGGTTCCTTGATGCGGAGCGGAGCTGCCGCATCTTTCCCCATTTCTTTTCTCCTGGCCTCTCGGAGTTCTACAAGGTAACATTCTCGTCCTGCATTTTGATCTCCTTTAATAACAGCAATCCCATTATCAGTAGGAAATTTCATTGTTAAGCACCAAGGAGCGAGGACGGCCCTGAAAGCAGCAAGAGTAGGCCGGCCCAAGAAAGCGTTATAGGCGGAGAATCCATCCACGATTACAAAAGTTTGCTTCCGAACCAATTTCCTAGGTCCTTCACCCATTTCAACAAACAAGTCCACTGTTCCGATCGGCTGTTTCAGCTCTCCTGTAAATCCGGCGATCTTGTGTGAAGAAGCATGTACATCAGTCATCGGAATTTTCATTTGGTCAAATGTCCTTTTAAAGAGGATGTTGCATGAGGCACCACTATCAACTAACACTCTTCTGACAATAGCCGGCCCAATACCGACAGAGACAACCATAGGGTCCTCAGTAGGAGCTTCCACATTAACAGAATCCCTGGCTCTGAACATAATATCATCATGGAAAGTTTTTTGCTGCTTTAGAGGTGAAACATCTTCCAGGATTAAGACACTTTCTTCGGTTGGTGCATACTTCAAAGCTTTTGCATACCTTTCCATTTCACCCCAACTCCTGCCAGCCGGGTGAGGCCCCCCTGTGATCACATTAATAACAGGTCTTTCCTTTCCAACTGGCCTCTCTCCTGAATCAGATGAATTAGTTGGAGGTAACTGCCCTTGGCTGGATGAAGATGGGTCCTTTCTATTCCTCTTGACGTATTACTGTAATTTATTCTCTCTTAGCAATTCTTCAATCAGACTTTTCAAATGGCGGCACTCATTGGTATCATGCCCTGGTTGGTTGTGAAACTTGCAAAATCTTCCGCTCTGAACAGCATTCTTCCCAACTTTCACGGCCGGTGGTTTCGGAAATTCAACAGCATCTTTAGTGGCGATGAAGATATTTTCCGGGGTATCGGTCAGAGGAGTAAAGTCTGATGGTTTAAGAAAACGGGGCTTTTTGAAGTCTTTCTGCCTTTTCCCACCATTACTTTCCCTTTTCTGATCTGCCGGTTCTTTCTTGCTTTGAGTAGTAGCATTATTTTCCGCCACCGTTGTCACAACTTTAGCTGGTGCGGAAAGATTCTCTAGGCGTATAAATTCGTCAGCCTTTTTGTAGAATTTCTCGAGCGAATTTGGCTCTTTCATCTTCAGCCATTTCCCAAATTCGCTCGATTTGTCAACGGCACGCATCAAATAGGTCAAGATCATTCGTGGCTCTGCATTATCGACTTCTGCCAGAGCTAAGTTGAAGCGGTTCAAGAATGACTTAATAGGCTCTCCCGGATTCTGTTCAAGACTGGACAGCGACATTATATCCTTTGCCTTTGAAGCGTATAGCCTGAATTGCTCTTTGAATTTTCGGGTGAGATCGGAAAACTGATCTACAGATCGGACTGGAAGCTTGGTAAACCAGAGAAGCGCCACTCCTTCTAAATAGACTGGGAAATATCGGCACTTTATCTCGTCGGTTGCCCTTGCGCCGGTCATATGCCAGTCGTATTTATACAAGAACTGATTTGGATCACTTGTCCCCCGATAAGCAGGAATAGTGGGGGGAACAAACTTTCTAGGAAATTCAGCTTTCAGAATCTTTTCGGTAAACGGAGTTCTACTTGGTGCGAATCCCCATTCACTTTCGTCTTTATCTCTTTGCATGCTCTCTTTCATTATTTGCTTGATCATACCAGAGAGATATTCCTCATTGTTTAGAGATTTCGCAGAGTAGACCTCAGCCATCTTTTCGGGAGTTTGTCCAGGTAGATGCTCATGAAGAACTGGTGACGGCCTCGATCCTTCGGCCTGGAGGGGTGCCCCTTCGGCAGCACCTGATCCCCCGTGAGGAATATTTCTTCCCTCGGAATTGGGAGCAGCATTAGCAAAGTTTCCCTCATTATTTACTGGTCTTTGACTCGTACCAAATAGAGCATTCAGCCTTTCCATCATCAGGTTATTCTGAGTTTCAATCTGCTGGTACAGTCCGGATACAGCAGCATCTAACTCCTGTCGCGTAACACCGATGCTCGGAGCTGCTTGATTTGGAGAGAGAGAAGTGGCAGTATTGTCACGGTCATCATCAGTTCTGACAGACTTTCGTTTCCTTCCAGGAGCCATTATGTATGATAAACTTCTGATTTTGTGGGAAATTCTTTCAGCAAACTTCTGAGAAGCAATGGTGAGTGGCAGCCTGAGTTGGATTCTCAGTGAAAGCACCAAAATGTTAACGGCAAAATATGAACGATAACACCCGGTGTGTGTAATAAGATCGTGAAAGCACCACCCGTGTGACGGGAATAGTATTTAAGCAGGAAAATAGCAGAAATGCAGTAAATGAACAACGGATTTATAGTGGTTCGGCCCGTAATTGAGCCTACGTCCACTTTATAGTCTCTTATTGCTGATTCGGTTACAATTTGATACAAAACTCTTCAAGAAACAGTACAATTCGATCACAAGAAACAATCTAGACTACTAGCTCAATCTTCGATGATGAAACTCGATGAATCCATGTCGGATGTTAGGAATTTCTCTCGAAGTTTGTTGTAGTGTCTTGAATGCTTGAAGGATCCTTGTTTGTTGGATGATTGGAGAGTTCGACAGAGTAACGGCGCTTTAGAAATGAATTGCCCAAAAGTCCTCTTCATGTTGGAAGTGGTGGGGTATTTATAGGAGCTGATCTGGACTCTGGAAAATTTCCTAAGTCCTAAGTCGTCGCCGACTTAGTATAAGTCGCTGCCGACTTATGGTAGGTCGCTGCCGGTTTATCAGTTCCAACACTTCCCTAGTAGTTCACCTCTTCCGGTTTTACGCTTAAGTCCTAAGTCGCTGAAGACGTAAGGTAAGTCGGTGACGAGGTAAAGGTGCATAAGGTATCTCAGCGTTGTTAGGTCGGAGCAGAGTTAACGTGCAATCTTAAATCGGCAGTTTGTTAACTCGGCAAGCCTTGCCAACTCGTACTTTGTTAAATCGGTTGGCTTCCTTAAGTCGGTAGTCATTCTAGGTCGGCAGCTCCTCTTAGTAGTGACTTGTTGAGTCAGTATACTCTTTAACTCGGTAGGCTGCAATTCCTCATAGGTCGGCAATCTGTTAAGTCGGCAGTTCCTGGAATCTCACAATTTGCTAAGTCGGTAGGCTTCTTTGAGTCGTTATGTCGTTATCTTTCTTAGGTCGGCAAGCACCTTAACTCGGCTGGAATCTTAAGTCGGCAAGCATCTCTTAAATCAGTAACCTGTTAAGTCAGCACAATTGATAAGTCGTATGCTTCTTAACCCGGTAGGTCATAAGTCCCCATAGGTCGTAGCCATCCTTAACTCGCGAACTGTTAAGTCGTAGCTCTCTTAGGTCGGCAAGCACCTTAACTCGGAGCCCGTTAAGTTGTGACCATTAAGTCGCAAGCAAAAGAGGATCAACACTGATCTCCGCAGTATATTCATTTGTGTGTTTCAGTGTTCGGTACGTGGCGAAACCCACAAAACGGTTAATCGTATCGGTACCCGTTTTTGAGTCTTTTCGTTTCCTTTGTCTATTCATTTTCCACCATGTAATACGGATAGCCATCAGCTTTTATTCTTCCCAAATATTCAACGTGCCTGACTGTCACCATTCCCTATGTATCATTTATAATTCGTTGTAGCCTTCATTTTGGTTCGTTCAATTCTTTCTCTCCGCTCTCTCTTTCTTTGCTCTTTGCTTTCCAATAATAATATATAAAATATAAACTAATATATAAAAGCTTATATGGTTGCCTGCTCCTCCAACTTTGCTCCTCCCTGATATTTGCTCTACTCCACAACTTGACATTCATCTCGTCTCTTCCATCTCGCCTCAGCCACGCCGAGATCCACCACTGCAGACCAACTCTCGACCTAAACAATCTCCGCCTGAACCCAAGCTCGGCCCCACCACACCGAAGCATTTCCCTGCCGCCTGTACACGTGGCCGACTGCCTTCATTTCCCCTGGCCGCAAACCTCAACTCCACCAGCGTCCTTCACATCGCAACACTCTTGCTCCACCTTGCTCTGCCTACCACCCCACTGCCGAACCTCACCACCGCCTTGCTCCAGCTAAAGCCACCAACTGCCGAGTTCACCTAACTTCCCACGTCCCTACCTCACCTTCGCCGAACAACTGTCCACCCCACCAAGCCAACCGCACACATCCCCTCGCCGTTCATCTTCCTCCACCATCAGCCTCCTTCTTTTTCAGTATTATATGTATATTATATATTACATTATACTATATTATATTATATTATATCATATTACATTATATTGTATTATATATTTCAAATGTTTATTTTACTTGCTTCGTATATATATATATATATATATTATAATATAATAATAGTGCTCAAGGCTTTTATATATGAGTATACTAATATATATGGTCTGCATATAAGATTTCTGAGTAACTTATAAATGTATATATGTTTGCTTTGATATATTTTCATATCTTAAATTCTGGAGTCCACTATGATTGCCTAAGGAGATATATAGTTTATATATTATAGTAGCTTATAAACGTATTTTACCCAGTTCCATGCATATATATATTTCTAACATATATAGGTTTCTAAAATTTACAGTTCCAAAAATAAGTAAGTTTCGTATGTATAGGAATATATATTATATGTTTAGAAGTTTAATATATTCGAAGCATATGTATTTAAATCTATGATCTTACTTTAAATAATTTGTTTTGTTCCAGTATACTCATACAAGAGAAGATATAGATTTAGTACTGGTAACATATATATTAGTTTGCTCATACTTTGATTGCCTGCTTTTCTGAATCTAGCTCGTTCTTTCCAATTTGCTATTCTATACATATATACGAGTTATATATTTTGCATGTACATTAGCTTATATATTTTATCTATTGATTTAGGATGTGTTAGCTCTGTTTGTTTATATATATATATATATTATAATAAAGCGAGTATATATTGATTTTATAATAAAGATTGATTTTAAATATATATTATGTAAGTTTATATATATATATATGTGTGTGTGTGTGTGTGTGTTTATATATTAGTTTATATATACAATTATACATGAGTTTAGTTTCGTATATATATAGGTGTTTAAATAAAAATATTGATTTGAAATATAAGATTTAATTTAATTATATGTTTTAAAAATGGCTTTTTGAAAATATCTATATATGAATATATCTCTTTGTTTCCATCGAATCTAGTTCATCATGTTTTGTTTTGTTTCGCCGCTGTCCCAAAATTGGTCGTAGCAACCTCTAGCTTGTCAGTGCATATCCGTGTCCGTGCATCTCATTCTTGTATTTCTCTAGCCTCGAAAGGTGAGCAATCACTCACGATTAACATTCTTATATTTAGTAAAATTTAATTCACATTGAAATGACAATTGAAATATGCTGTTAAATTTGGACTGTTAATTTTATAATTGCTATATATGATATGCCATTATCTGTAACTGTTCATCTGTGACATATGACACCATAACCTGTCATTTATATTATGATTTAAATTTGTTATTGATGATATATGCATGTTGTTGATTTGTTATATTATTATCATATTTGCTCTCACTCCGCAAGTTCCCTGTTAATTTAGAATTCCCTATGGGTTGAAATTATACATACCCGAACGATATTATAGATTAAGGGAAAATCGTTATGGGTTGAAATGATAAACCCAAGTGATTTTCATTAATTTTGAATTTTTGGGATTGCGGGTTGAAATGATATACACCCGTAAATATTAAATTATTGCGGATTGAAATGATAAATATCTGTATCACTTGACCATAAGATAGAAAATTATACACGGACACCGTTGGTCTATCTTGGGAAAAATGATTGTCAAAGTTTGAAAGGAAATATAAGGATTTTATTAAATATTGATTTTTAAATTCTAATATAAAGAATTTATTTTAATACCTGTGTAAAATTTAGATTTTTTTTAAAATTATATGTTTTTGGAAATTTTAAATTTATAAGTTAGTTTTGAAAATACAATTTTTAAGATTTTCTTATAATTTTATTTTTTAAAATATATAAAATAAATTTAATAATAAGATTTAATTTAATAAAAATTTAATTTAATTAGTTTATAATATGTTTAAGTATTTATTTAAACTTATATTAATATTTTAAAATAGATTTTATAACTTAAATAATAAAGGTTGGGAAGATAAATCAACATTGGCTTGGAATTTAAATTGGTTAATAATTGAATTTAAATAAGAATTGATTTGAACTTATTGATTTTAAGATTTTAAAAGATATGATTTATAATTTGGATTCGATAAAAAGCGATTAAATGAATATTCTCAACTTTAACTAAAACTGAGACTGAATATTTAATATTGATTTAAATTATAAATTGAGATTTTATTATTATTAAAATGATTAAGTGAATATTTTCCAATTTGAATAAAATTAAAGTTAAATGTTGAAATATAAATGAAATTTATATTGTAAATGTTTGAATATTTAAACTTGAATCTTTGAACTTTAAATTGAAATGGTTAAACTGGAATTGATTTAAATTGAATTTTGAAATTTAAGATGATTTGAATCGATTTGTGGAATTGGAGGAAACTATTTTTATTATATATAGTATTTTTAATATATATAAACTATTTTTAATTTACAACTATTTTAATATATAAATTATTTTAATATATAAACTATTTTAATTTATAACTATTTTAATATATATACTATTTTCAATATCTAAACTATTTAAGTTGGAACTGTTATGATTACGAAAGTGCTATGATTTCAAAAGTGCTATGATTTCAAAAGTGCTATGATTTCAAAAGTGCTATGATTTCCAAAGTGTTATAATTTCAAAAGTGTTACGATTTTGGAAATGAGTGTTATTTAAAGTGAATAATGATATTTAATTGATATGGTTTTTGAAATGAATATGATATTTTGATATGAAGTATAAACTATTTGAATTATAAAATGACCACGGTGTTAAATAAGCGTTTGGTTGTTAAAGAGACCGGGATCGGATATTGTCATACTCTCTACCAATACCGAAAACCACTTTAACAACTGTGTACGTGCTGGAGATTCCAGAACAAAGTAGGTTGGTTTGGCGATGCTGTGGCTAAAACATGAGCTATACCGGGCCAAGTGGGGTTATTCCCCCGATCGGGCACATTTATTCAATACCATTCTATTTCTTTTTTGATTTGATTGGGTGCACCTTTGATTTGGGAGTGTGTAACGAGGTGGGCGGTAGTAGCTGTTATGCGTTACCGCCAGTCCGGATACGCAAACGGTATATCTACCCTAGCATTGCCTCGAGTGCCTTGTCGCATGCCCTATCGCGCCTTCTACGAGTTTGGTTTGTACCATACCTATGGAGTGCCCTCTGATAGCCCTCCAGTTTACGGAGGAATTACGGTACTGTATAGACTATGGGAATATATAAAAATGTGTTAAGGGGGATATGTGTAATGCCTTAACGCTATTTTAATACTTTACTTTACTATAGACACTATTATAATAGCGTATATTACTACATAGTAGATAGTTCCATGGATCCTTAGAGGATGGGTATCCCAAACATCCTTTAAGTTACTTGTGTTTCAATTGACATTTCACTTGCGTTGAATTTATTAATATAAGAATGTTAATCATGACTCGAGTGTTTTGTGTTTTGCTTTACGCTCGGGTCAGACTGAGTGTCACAACATTTGAGACTCACCTTTGGAGTTGGAGCTTCACTTGGAGATCCATCTGTATCTATTCAGCTTTCAGCTATCTAGTGGTTTTGTTCAGACTTGTCATCTGTTTGTATTCGAGACTACATTGTATTTGAGATTTTCTGTTTTATTTTATTTCAAACTCTGATGTTTATATAGTAGCTTCATGAACAACTATCTATCTATTCCGCTGCTTATTGTTATATTACTCTATGTCTGTGATTTCTATGATTGATCTATTTACTGTATATGTTGGGTTTTGCCAAATATAAAAATTAACAATCCGTTGTTTTAAGCAATTCAAGTCTGACATGTGTGGATGCGAATGGTTCAAAATACCGGGTCGTTACAGTTGGTATCAGAGCTCTGGTTTTATGCAAAACTTAGCATATAGAGTAAATTTAATTACAGAATCTGTGATGACCTGACTTCCTACGCCCAGGAAGACGCATCATCTTGAAGAAAGAAAGGGATAGAAAAGAGAAAAGATAGAGAAGAAAGAAGAAACAACATCAGAATCTCAACAGCGGAATGAATAAATTATATTAATCACATAAATATAACATAATATACAACATCAATCAGAGTTACACAGATAACACATCACATACCAGACAGTTATAAACACCTGTCTAGTTATTACAACTCAAATACAACACAGCGGAACACTATACATATCTATAACGCTGAAGCCTCCTGCTCCATTGCTCCTCCACAATTCGTCAAAGCTAACCTGAATCCCTTGGCTACTCGTAAAAATTTGAGTACCCGAGAGTTTAAGAAAAACAGAATAAACTCCGGGTCAGACATGGGTCTGGTATGAGTAACAGGTTAAAGTTGCTTAACTTTGAAAAACCTTTGAAAACAAAAGGTATCAAGTAAGACTTCCCACACATAAACATGGATAAGTTTTTACCTTACGCTAACCAAACATTTGATAGGAAATTCTATGATATTATAATAGGTCTAGGATTTTCAAGTAAATAAGAAATAGCTGAAATTGTTATATGATTAAATTCCAGCATACTAGCCACAATGTGGGTAATACAATCAAGTCCGAGATCACTTATTGGAGATTGGATTCCATACAATGGCAGGGCTATTGGGGTACCGCCCGTCACAGTACGTGGCCTAGATCAACGTACCGAGGAGTACGCTTGCTCCCCTGCAACACAAAGCCGGAACCATCCCTTACTGGACAGTCCCGAACGAAACAACCCCAGCAGTTGTGGCCACAACTTCCCACACAGCCGAAATAAAAGGGACATCTAGACAGGGGA
The DNA here is from genome assembly GCA_030737815.1 of Allium fistulosum. NCBI lineage: Eukaryota > Viridiplantae > Streptophyta > Magnoliopsida > Asparagales > Amaryllidaceae > Allium > Allium fistulosum. Next base: position 97,938,571 of record CM060905.1, read on the forward strand.
AAATCTCGTCCTACTTGGGTGCTACCCACTTAGCCTTGCTGCACCTCCCCTATTTTAGCCATTCCCGGTTGATGAGGCTTGAGGCTACGATTACCATATCAGAACACATCCCTTAGAATGCTCATCGTCCACCTAATGATGTTCTGAAAGCATTCAATCCATACAAGTTCGTTCCGGGTTCGAATGAAACTGAAGGCATTATCTCGTTACACTCATTTTGGAAACACCCTCAGAGTTAACGACAATAACCCTTGCACATTGAATCTTCATCTTCACTTGAGATTCACGACCTATCGTTAATTTGGATCGATGTGGTTTTCGGATATCCAAATCTGGGAACCCGATCTCGGTCTCATCGAAATCCAAAACGTATTTTTTAAGGCCAAGTTGTTTTAAAGTTAAAACAATTCAATTCATTATCCATATACACATAGATAAATAATTCACAATATCACAGATAAATAATTCACATTATCATCACAAATAGATAATTCACTTTATCATCATAAATAGATAATCCATATCACACAACATTACTTATCTAATATTTGAGATTTCAAATCATTCAAGGAAATCAATATCATCCATCATACATAAGCAAGGATTAATAATCACACCATTTATAATTAATTTAAAATGAATAAAATTAATTACCCTATCTCTAATTAATTTAAAGTAAATTAAATTAATTTCTTCATTCTATAAATCCTGCTTACTTAACCATTAATTAATTACAAATCAATTAATTAATCATTCTCTAATTTCCATCTTAATTAATCATCCTTGATTTATTATCCTTTAATTACATTCAAGTAATTATCCTTTAATTAATTTCACAAATTAATTATCCTTACCCAAATACAGTAATTAATCTTTAATTACTTCATTAATTAATTAACTAAAATTAATTACATTAATCCTTAATCAATTTCATTAATTAATTACTCAAAATTACTTATTATTGATTAATTAGTCTTAATTAATCAACCCTTAATTACATCATTTATTATATAAATTAATGATCCATAATTACATTTTTAATTAATTATTCTATTTAAATTAATTACATTAAGTAATTAATCTTTAATTAAACCATAATTATTAATCACCCTTGATTAATCTCATTCAGTAATTAGCTACCCTTAATTATTTCATTAAATAAATTAATTACTCCTTAATTATTAAAACTAATCACATTAATTTATTATTTAATAATCCTAGTTAATGACCTTCATTAACTATTAATAATTCTTAATTTCTTTCCTTAAGAAATTAAACTTGGATTTATCATTATTAATTATAAATTAATTAATCCTTAATAACCAATTAATTAACCCCTAATTATTTAATTAATTTAAGTTTTAATTGTAACTTAATTAATCTTTAATTACTTGATTAATTTATCCCTAATCATTAATTAATATTCTATACTTAACTAATAAATGATTCTTAATCCTTAATTAATTAACTTTAAACCCTTAATTACTAAATTAATCATCCATATCATTAATTAATTATCCATTTTTAATTATCTTAATAATTTAATGAATCACAAATCATTAAATCCTAATTAACTTTAAGATAAACATTATTCTTATTAATGATTAAATTATCATTAACAAAACATTTAAAACAATTTACTTTCAAATTTATTTCAAATTCATTTTAAAATTTAAGATTTAAAAATGAATACAAATTTAACTTTAACAAAGTTTAAAACCATTTGATAACCCTTAAAATCTCATGTTAAAGAAATATATACCTTATAAAGAAATTTAAAAGAATTTAAACCAAATTTCTTTTTAAATTCAAACCATTTTAAATACACTTAACATTTAAAGTTGTTTAAATATTTGAGTTTATGTAAAACTTAATTTATTTCAAAACTGGATTCAAATTTAGATTTGAATCCATATCTAAAATTTGATTTTAAACTTTGTTTAAAATCCTGTTTTCAAATTTTAAATATATTTTAAAATCTGAAAACCAGACAGGTTTTAAAACCTATAACATAACAATTTGACTCGAGCCCAAACTACAATTGCTTCGAGTCCAATCCCACATCACTTCGAGTTAAACACTCAAATCACTCGAGAATCACTCGAGTACACTACACCTACTTCAACCCAAACTCCATCATGAACCAAAATGCACCGTGCACATGCACGGTGGCTTCGACCACCTCTGGTCATCTTCGCGACCTTCCCTAAGTCGACGATCATTACCTCAGACCATCCAAACACCAACTCCTTCGCTTCTCACTCGAAATCGAATTCGTGTATCTCAGAACCAAAACCTGGAACAAGGAACAACAACCTGGAACAACCTCGTGCTCGCTCCTCCGACCACCAGAGTACCCGACCTTCCAGCAGCGCCTTCGCCAGCCTTCCCTCTACAAATCCCCAGAGTTTGGTGGAACTCGAACCACCAGAGACGTCGTGGCAACCTAGATTCCGACCAAGCCTAAAACTAGGGTTCTAAACAAAAATCCACTACGGCAACCTCCTCGATGAATTTCATCACCATCGGCCATTTTTCTTGGCCTCTCCGATCACTCATCAACCTCTAGAACGAACCTCAACCACTCCGATCAATGGTATTGCCCGAGGCAACCCAAAATCCCCGAATCGATCAAACCAGAAATGCAAACTCAAATCATTACTAAAAAATGTGATTCAAGTTTTAAAAATCAGGATTTTGCTTAGGGATTCAGTTTATAAACTTGAATTGATAATCCAAGATATTTAAAAATATAATTTATATTAAACTTTAACTATTCTTTAAGGTTTTCAGAGTAGACCTACTTTGTTTAACTTGAATTCAAATTTTAAAATTTACTTTATGATCGAACAAACATATTTTGTTTAGATACTTTGTCCTAACAATCAATAGATTAAGCAGTAATGATTTTTGAACTAACCCAGAGTTTTGAAATCTATAAACAGAGGTATATCCAGATAACAATATGCAGGCATTATTTCACCAAAATACAGTACAGTGCATATATTTTCACACAAGTAAAATCTCATATATTCATCATACAACTAGATTTAAAACTTAGGTTATTTAAAATATGAAGTTACTCACCTGTTTTGAAAATGAACAAAGCATTTTTGTATTGAAACAGCTTGAACTTAAAAACTGGAATATGGTTTCTTTGATGTTCCTCCCACCATCTTCTTGCTTGTTGTTGTAAGGCAAACATTATTTAAGTTTGTAGAGATGGAAGTATTTGTTATTACTTTAGGTTTGTTATGCTGAATGAATGAGAATAAGTATAGATATAGAGGAGTTGTATAGGGAGTGATGTTCTGAATTAAGCAAATTCAGGTACAAGTATTCATTTTTTTATCAGTGATTGCTTTACTAATGGGGGCTCAGTTGATCTTTAAAACAAATTTAAATGACTTTACTTGCTTGCATTAAATGTTGGAGTACTTTGTGTTCCCTACTTAACTTATTTTATTTTTACTTGCCTGGGTATGTTATATCCTATTTTATGCACATATATACTTTATGTATATAAATATAAAATTGCTATAGTTATTTGTTATAAATTTTAACCTAAGTATTTAATTCTATTTCTAACATGAGTGTGTTTATTTTTATTTTAAAACTTAAACTATCAAATATTTAATTATCTATTATTATTTTATTTTATACTTATTTTAAATATTTATAAGGTATATTTTATTATATATATTTTTTTGAAAGATTTATTTAAATTTTAAAACCATAATTTCTTCTAAAATATATATAATAATTTCTATTTATATTAAAAATCTACTTGTAAAGACATTATATTATTAATAAAGCTCATTATTAAATAAAAATAATTTATAAAAGAGATTAGTCTCTTATTTAATAAATTACTTATACTATCAAGCTATGTTTAAAACAAAACAAATCTTTTTATTAAATTTTAAGCTAAAATCATTCTAAACAAATTTTGACTTTACCTTGAGTATATTTTAAAGCTAATGGTTATTTATTTAATATTAAATTTAATCAAATTTCCAAATTGTAATTACCAAAAATATTAAAATTAGAAAACATGCCTTTATTTATTAAATTTAAAACAAAGCTAATCTATTTACAATATATACAAATATATATACATTATAAATAGAAAACAATTTATTAGCTTTTTAAAAGATAAAATCACCCATTTCATATTTATTAAAAGAAGATTATTAAATCAATTTAAATTTATCAACAAAAATTATCAAATCAATTTAAATTTCAACACGGATTATTAAATTGATATTGCCAAAAATTCCTGGATGTCACAGAATCACCTTCATTCGAGCTTGAATTCCTTCCTCTTTGACTCGGTTTTCCTTTGAATTTTAGAACACTCCTCGTTTCTAAAATCCATTATTGTCTTTCCCTATTCGTTCTCTTCTTGATTCTGGAGCATCCCATAGCTCCACTTCGGTTGATCTCTATAATAAAATTTGAGAACAGCTTGCCATCTCAATTGGAAATTCCATCCTTGGGTGTAACTAAATTCCATCGGCGGTTCCGCCAACTTTATATGAGTTGTAAAAGGGTGAAACTCCTTTACAACAAGCATCGATTCACCAGAGATTTTTACGTCCTTGGTTTAGATGCTATTATTTCTTACAAAGCCCGAACCGTCTCTGGTAGACGATCAGGGTAATTCCCTTGTAATCTTGACTCCACTCCAATAATCAGAGATTATCCGATATTGGGTGAAGTCACTTCTCTTCCCTTTAAGCGGGAAATTGAATCTCCACATCGATCTTCTTCCTGGAATCTCGGTTGACCCGGTTAAGTCACCCGCGATAAAAATAAGTCTATCCATTTCTTCTTCTCTAATTTATTTATCTTATCTACCTTTCTAGCTTTCCTTTTTAATTAGAATTCTCTTCGAATGGGGTCTCTCTAAATTTGAATCTCTATCCTGGTTCTCTATCCATTCTTGAATCATCGAGTAAGGGAGTGTATTTGTATTAAAATAAAAATGTTTTATATTGTGTTTTGAGTTATTAAGTTTGAATTTTGGGTTTCGATCGATTCGTCTAGCTAATGCTATCAATGGGAATTCCAAAACACTTGAACAGAGCAAATTGACACAATATTGTTTCTAAAATTTGAAAAATTTGTATGGTTATATTTTATATATAAAGTTATAATTTTCTGAAATTGAATAGTTAATTAAATTGGTTGTTAGAAATGATAATACTAGATTATCATTTATTGTTTTACTCAACATTCCTTAAACTATTAACTCTTGTGGTAAATTATAAGGAAATGAAAATTTTATATATATAGCTTATAAATCTGATTTGCAAATGAAATAAACTTAAATTAGGAATTTGAGAAATTAATTTCTGTTGTTTTTAAAATTTTGGTTTTCAAAGTTTTGATATATATATATATATATATATATATATATATATTATTTGAAATTATTTTCGAATGGAAATTGTTGCAAAAGAAATTTTAAAGGAATTAAGTCTGTACTCTCTTCGTTTGTCGCTGGGAAATAATTTCGGTGATGACTACAGCATCATCGACATTCATTTTCGAGTCTCGAAGTGGAGAATCCCCTTAGTAGCTTTGCTACGCTTTTGTTTTGGAAAAATGGATTTGATTTAAATTTCTTGTGTATAATTTGATTTATAAAATATATATGTACATAATTATTTTAAATTAGTTTGAAGTGAAACCAGAAATTTGAATATTAAGTTTCATATGTAGAAATGGTTTCAATTATTGAAATAAAGTGCAATTTTTAAATAAGTGGAATATCTAAAATGATAAATGAAATTTAAACAACTTGAAATAGTTGAATTTGAATAAAAACTTATTTGTATAATACTGAATTGCATTCTAATATATATAACTTGCCTAAAATATTTAAAAAGTCAAAATGTTAGGGTATAATAAAGGGTTGTACAAGAGGAAAACTTAAGTAATAAATTGTTCAAACTAAAATCTGGCTTAATATAAATGTTGTAAATAAAAGGAAAATTTGTATAGTATTTAATTACACTCAGAACCTTAATATAACTTACCTAGAAATAGTTAAATGTTATAAGGATAGGTAATTGAATAATATACATTATAAATGTGAGCAATTAGATGTTCGAAAATGATATTTTGTTAAGGGAATTTATAAATAATAAATTGAGTAATGAATTGAACAATAAAAAGAGAATTAGTTTGTTGAATAATAAATGGTTATAATAAATGTTTATACACTTACTATATGTTGTAAGATATGTGAGTGAAATAAACTGAATAATAAATGGAAAATACTATTTAAGTGAATAAATATGTAATTAAGAATTGTTGAAATTGAATTTTATGTGAAATCAACTTAAGTGAAGTTAAATGGAAAAATAAATGAGTTAAATAAAATAAATTATGTTTAAAAAAAATTATATGGCTCTAAAATTAACTATTATGTCTAATATTGTGTATTTCAAATCTATCTTTTATTCTGGTTGTTTTTATTCTCCTATCTCGTTCCTTTTCGGGGACGAAAAGTTCTGAGTGGGGGAGAGTGCAACGACCCGTAAATTTTAATGGTTTAATAACGTAATTAATTGAAATTTTGCTTAAAATTTAATAATTGAATTTGGAAATAAAAATTTGATATTAGGAATACGTCTATTTTAACATAACAACTGGAAAAAATTTGTTGGAAAATATGAAAGTAAATTCTGTTGTGTAATTTTCAATTTAAATTCAGTTAATTTGATGAAAATAAAATATTACTAAAACCCAAATATTTTTATATAATAATGTAAACTATTTTCTAAGTGAGACGTCATAATTCATTTCATCAAATTTGGATTTCTCTAGCTTCGTTTATCTTATTTCAACGAAATTGCAGCGGTTTGATAGCAAATATCGACTTTTGATAGGATGGTCATATCGCTGATACCTGTGTACCATTCTGTTCGTCTCATTGTGCTGATCTCCGCAGTATATTCATTTGTGCATTTCGGAGTCCGGTATGCGGCTAAATCAGTAAATTAGTCAGTCGTATCGGTACTCGTTCGAGTATATTTGTTTCTGTGACCATTCAGACCATTAAATTTTCCACCGTATAAGTCCAATAAACATTCGTTATTAAGTCGTGGGGAAATTAGGTCGTATGGGGTGGCTTAGGTCGAGTGACCGACTTAGGAAGTGTACGACCTAAGAGATAGACGATCCAAGGAACTGACCGACTTAGGAGAGATTGGGACGACTTAAGGATTTGGCGACTCAAGAATAGGCGACATAAGAAGTAAGCGACTTAAGGTTAGGACCGACCTAAGAAGACTGACCGAGTTAAGGTTTTGAGCGACCTAAGAGTTAGGTCGTAAGATTCTATGTTGAGGCTTAGGTCGTAGCCGACTTAAGGAGATAGGCGACCCATAGGATTAGACGACCTAAGGAAGTTAAGTCGTAGCCGGGTTAAGTCGTAAGGTTGCGTGGGTGTGTTAGGTCGGAGCTGTTACTAGGTCGCTTGGATGCGCATTATTAAGTCGCATGGTTATTAAGTCGTTAGGACGGAACCATTGCTAGGTCGCGCGTAGTTAAGTCGTAACTCGTTGAGTTCTGGTTCGCGCGCACATGTGCCGAGTTAAGTCGTAGACGACTTAGGAGTTGAGTCGTAACCCAGTTAAGTCGCATCTTGGTTAGGTCGTAACTTTGCTAGGTCGGCAAAGCTGTTAAGTCGTAGGACGCGAGGATGCGTGCATATGCTAAGTCGTATCACGTGTTAGGTCGAAGACTTTAGGTCGGTGGGAGTTAAGTCGTAAGTCGTAGAGACTTGGGTCTGTTGAGTCGTAGGTCGGAGAAAGGGATAAGTCGGAGACGACTTATAGAGGCAGACGACCTAAGTTTTCAGCCTATAAATACTCGTCCATTTCTTCATTTTTGGGATCCGGATTTCGAAGCGACGAAGTGCTGCCATTTTGAGAGCTCGACTTCTACACTTCTTCACTTCTTTTCTCCACTCTAATCTAGTGATTCCTTCCATCCATATCGAAGATCAAATCGAAGATTGAAGAGCTTGGATTGAAGATCTTCATCCTTCGAAGAGATATTTCTTCGTTTGAAGTGGATTCGTGATAGATCAAGCTAGATCCTTCGCTGTCCAGATCTGAAGTGTGTTGATTTGGGGTTGTTTAGGTGATTTGGTGAGTGGTGATTATCTCTCACACGGATCCCAAGGAGTATATCAGATCGTTGGTTTGATTTGGGGTTAAAATAGTGATTTCCATGCATTTTCCTAATCATATGTGTAGATCCATATAGATCCATTGTACATGATGATTTGATATCCATTTTACTACATGTTAACTTATGCAAGTGCATTCATCAAGATTATAGAGACATTGCTCATGTTTTCATGCTTTTTGGACTTTTGACTCTTTAATTACGAAATTGCCATTATTATAATTGTCTATTTAGATCATATTTGAATGCTTGTTTACTTGGATTAATGTTTGATTTGATTGATTGCAATGAATTAGATGATTGATGATTTGATTTAGACCGAAGATGATTCAAAAGCTAAGGGAAAGGCTCTTGAATTGGAAAAGCTACTTGTGGCTTATGTAGCGGATGGTAAAGCTCTTATGCATAGATTCGATGATGATGATGTTGAGATGAAGCTTTGCGAGGATGTGATGAAGCGAGGCATGATATGAGATAGTCTTGGTCTAATCCAGACGGGATCATTCCAAGCATGTTGATAACTCGGTGATATGGTTCGAGTTGAGGATAATGGATGCTCGAGAGGCGCTTGAGCTAGTATGGAAATAGTCGTCGAGGAGGATGACTAGAAGGCTGAGATCCATCGTTGTTGAAGGTTCTAGCATGCTCAAAGCAAGAGTACGTTGGGCAGATTCGATAGTCCCTGAAGGCTAATGATTGATAGTCAAGTACTCTGGGCAGATTCGATAGTCCTAGGCACGGGTCACGATAACGTGCGGGAGTTATGTCTAGAACTGGGGTTTCCATTAGCCCTTGACGGACGGCTGAAAGAATGTGCCGGTCATTCAATTAACGATGATATCGAAGCAATGATAACAGTGATAGCCAGAGTCATGGATGTTTGGTTGTATCGTCATTCGGTCTCAAGAGCGGTATTTTCTGGGTGCTTATCTGATCTTGGTTTAGGCCTTGGGGGTTTGTACTTGGAAAACATCGCCCTTGACTCGAGTGATAATTGCTTTACCTTAAATTGTGTGCCTTGCTATGTTTGCTTCTACTTAGTGTGTGTCTGGGGGCTATCACTGTAGAAAGAGGTGGAGTGGGAGGGTTGTATTCCTATTCCTTTTCCTTTATGCTCTTTTGGTATGTTGTTAGTTAATTTACTGCTCACTAAGACTGTTGTCTGACTCAAGGCTTTATGTTTTAACTCTTATTGCCTTGGGCTGTTCGTCCATTTTGGGACGGGCAGACTAGGTAGCAGGTGACAGGTACTGTTCTTGCTTTCCACGGTGTTGATATCGAAGACGAGCTGGAGGGTTGCATATTATTTTCTTATTATATGTACTGGATGTTCCGCTGCTTTGTATTCTCTGAGTGATATGTAGAGAGGCTTGTTGTATTGACTACTCAGATGTTTGTATTCAACTATTATGAAGTTTTATTGATGAGATTCTATTATGTGAAGCTTCACTATATATATGTTCTATTATATTTTTGTCCATGCGCTGTGAGTAATACGATAGATTCTGTTGTTTTAATTTACCCTGGCAATCGTCCATGGTCGCCTGGCACACTTTACAGCGCACTATCTCTAGGTTCAGTGCAGGGGTCATGGGCGGTCGTCACATTATGCCATACATTCCTATGTTCAAACCTGAGCCAAAGTCATGCCAAACCTGAGCTAAAACATCCCCTGGGCTGTGCAAGCAAATGTAGAAAGCAAGGCAAAAGTCGTTGCATTCATATTTGTTTTTATTCCAAAGTTATATCATTTCAAGGTTGCATTGAAATTTATAATTTGTTTGGTTTGGTTTTGGGTCGTAACACAAGATCTATAGCTTGGATCTCGCTCTCCACTCAAATTCTAGTCTTTTCATCGTGCTTTTGATTCCGTTGTGTCATTTGTATTGCAATCTCAAGCCATAGAGGTGAGTAAATCTCACCTGACATTTTATACTTATGCAAATGTGAATTGACAACAATTGAATGTGTAGTACTATTATGTTATGCTACAACTGCCTGTGATTATTTATGTATGTTGTTAAACCTGTAAATTACATGTCATATCATCTTTTACTGTTATATAACGCTATTCTGTTTATTTATATCAGTTTATCACACTGCAAGTTCCCTGTAGAATAGAATCACTATGGGTTGAAATGATACATACCCGAATGGACTTTAAAATAAGGAAAAATCGTTATGGGCTGAAATGATAGGTCTGAACGATTTTTATTTATTTCATTTAACTTGGGATTTCGGGTTTGAAATGATAAACCCGGATTTTTCCTTTGTAAATTACGGATTGAAATGATATATTATCCGTATCATTTGACTTAGGTTAGAAAAATTTATATACAGACCCGTGGTTAATATATATATTTTATTGAAATTACAAAATATGTTAAAAATGTAAATATTATGATAATTTGATTTTTATTTTAATTTAAAATGATTTTATAAAGTGTTATTGATTTTTCTATAAATTAAAAATAGTTAAATAAATAAATGTTTAAAAGTTGAAATTTGAAGTATAACTTAACTTGGAAAATGTTAAAGTGTTTTAAAATAAAAGTTAAGTTAAGAAAATAAAATGGAATTTAAATAAAATTATGAAATGGTAAACTTAATTAAAATGTTAAGTAAATGAAATATTATAAATTTTACATTTATTTTATAACTGAATTATTAAAGATTTGATAATTGTTTGTGAAACTTTCACTTTGTAAAATTATAAATTAAGGGTTATTTAAATGATTGTTTTTAAAGTAAGAAAATATGATTTTTATAAGTTAAAATGGATTTAAATAAATTTTAATTGTTTATGAAATTGTAGTGAAAGTTTGGAATTTAAATTGACAGCATTCCTGAAATGCTATCATTTCTAAAGTTAAAGATATTACAGCATTTTGAAAATGCTATAATTGATATAAATGAACTAAATGGCTAAAATGAACTAAGTGCTGTAGTTGCTGAATTTAACTAAAGTTTTATTTGAAATCTAAACCTATTACAGCATCTAAATGCTGTCTTTTGCTAATTGAATTGTTTTTAAACATAACTTTCCGTAGCATTTTCTAAATGCTGCAAAAGTTGAAATTTCACTGTTTTAATAAATTTAAGTGAATAAATGAATTCTGAAATGGTAAAATTTTGAGAATTGAATATTGACTATTAAATATAATAACTTCATTTTTAAATGATTTAAATGGAATAATTTGATTTGAAATATTTTGATATTTTGAAATGGATTTGAAATGATATTTGATTTTGAAGTATCAATTACCATTTTGGAATTTTAACCACGGGATGTAATTAAATTGATGGTTTTATGGATCCTTAAAGGATGGGCGATCCCAAGCATCCTTTAAGTTATTATGCATTGCTATTACAGTTCACTTGAGTTAGTTTACATTGTATAAGTATATATGTCCTGACTCGAGTGTTTTGTGTTTTACTTTACGCTCGGGTCAGCCTGAGAATCACAGCTTTGGATTCACCTTCTGGAGCTAGAGATCTGTTGGAGCTTATTTATCTATCGGTTCATCGACTTCTATTCCAGTTATTTCTTATTCAGTATTATCTCGGTATTATTGATTTATGTATCCTAACTTCTATTATATTTATTTTGACTATGAGATTTTTGTATATGTTTTGAGAGTTTGTATATAGTAGCTTCATGAACTACAATTGTATTTTATTTCCGTTGCGAGTTATTCTGATATTCTGTGTCTGTGATTCTGTATTTTATTTTATTTGATCCAAATTTTATTACAATTTGTTATTTTAAATTATTCAAGTCAGACATGTGGATTATTGTCGATTTGAATGGTCCAAAATAGTGGGTCGTTACATTCAGACATGTGGATTATTGTCGATTTGAATGGTCCAAAATAGTGGGTCGTTACATTTGGTATCAGAGCTTTGGTTTTAGGCAAACCTTAGCCTACGGAGCAAAAACTCATTAGAGATAGGGTAGAAATACCCTAGAATGAGTGAAATCAATCTCAGAATCATTTCTTTGTGAGAGAACGTATTTTCGAAGTATAAAATGATTTTTTTCAAATGATTTTCAAAGAATTTTCAAAGATTATTTGATATAAATTTTCTTGCTTTGAAAGTAAAATATTTCTTAAGCTTCATTCCTTTCGTATCCACCTTGTTAGTAATTTCTTTGATTAGGATCCTCTAAAATTTTGAAATTCTCTCTTGATTGATCTAGATCCATTGGTGATAGGAATCTATTTTGGGTATGGCAAAATCAGTAGTTTGTTAGGTTGCTTTGAGTAAACTCTGTTGTATCTTTTGCTTAGCTGAAGTTGTCCAACTAAAGATATTTATGCTTCTGTTTTCGTATGTTATGAATTCGAGTCTTTCCAAATTTTGAATGGGAATTCTTTTGTATCGATATAGGTTATATATCTCTAATCTTGGTTTGGATTCTTATCGAATAAGATTCCTTTGAATTTTGGAACGCTCCCACTTGTTCTGAAATCCATTCCGGTCTCTCCTAATTGTATTCTTTTGATTTTTTGGAGCATTCCATAACTCCACTTAGGATGACCTCTATAAAGATCGGCGGTTCCGCCAATTTTTGAATGATTTGTAAAAGGGTGAAACTCCCTAATAAATTGGCATTGATTCACCGGAGATTTCTATATCCTCGTTTTATGATGCTATTTATCTTCTGCTATATTTAGATGCTATCTCTAGCGATCGAAGGTTGATTTGCCTTAGATTTTCACATCGATTATATTCCTGAAGTCACGGTTGACCCTATTAAGGTCGCCCGCGATTTATATAGGCTTATCCATCTTCTATTTTGTAATTTAATTTATCTCATCTTCGTTCGAGCTTATCTTCGAATCAGAATTCTATTTAATTAGAGTACCTCTATTTTTGAATCTCTGTTTTGTTTTAAAATCCATCCTTGAATCATTCCTTGGAAAATTTGTGATTGATTGCCTTTTGAGAACTGTGTATTCATCGAAATCGTTATTTTGATAAGGATGACCATATTTTATATATAAAGGTGAAATGTTTTCGATTAGGATTATATACCCTTTTGAAATGAGAATTTGAAGTTTTGAAAGGATTTAAAATTTTGAAAATTTTATAAGGAATGGTTTCATATAAAATAATTTATAACTAAAGGTTTTGAATCTGAATTTGAGTGATTGAACTCTGGCATTTTTGAAACTGGTTTTAAGATTTTGAAATAATAAATAATATGATTTGAAAGTATTTTCCGAATATGAAATGTTTCAAATGATTTTAATGAGTTTCAAGTGATTTCGAAGAAATTTCAAAAGAAGTTGAGAAAATAAAAGTCCAGAACCCATTTATGTCGCTGGAAAATAATTTCGGTAATGAATGCATGCATCATCGACATTGATTTTCGAGTTTCAGAGTTGGGGAGAGGCCACTTCGGTAGCTCTTCTATGCGATTGATTTGGGAAACCAATTTTTGATTTCAAATTCCGAAGTGTGATGTGATATTTGAAAGATATATGTATATACATTTGAACAATTTGAAATGAGCCGGTGTTCAGTCCTTGAGTTTTGGATTTGATTTGATATAATCCTATTTTTGGAATTGATTTACAGATGTATTTGTGATTTCCAACTCTTGGATTGAAATATGATTTCTTCGACTATTTTAAAGGTTCGAGCACTTCCAAATCAAGGTTAACTTTTCAAAGCTAAGAAATTTTGAAAAGTATAAAGTATATAAGTTTGGTATGTATGTTAAAGTATGTAGTAATATGATTTAAATAAGTTGAAACTGTTTGTTAAGTAAATGAATAAGGCTATTTTGAAATTTTCTAATATGAAATTTAGATTTGAAATGTTTTGGAAAAAAAAATTTGGTCTTCAAAATATTTTGAAATTTTTTTTTGTTTAAATGTTTTAACTTAGTAACATCTTTATAAAACTATATATTTAACATGTTGGAATAGATGCATAAGTTGTACGTATGCTGTTTTATTCGCATAATTAATTTGATCCAGGTTTGAGTACACAAGTTCGAGGTGAATTACACCATTTCGTGTTAGGATTTTTCATTCGATTCTTGATGGCGAATATTTGATATGGATTTTGGGCTTGATTCTAGAATTCTCTATCATAGTATATGGCTATGCAAGGAGACTGATGGCTTCTAGGCGAGAAACCATATCGAAATCCACATTAGGGAAGTCGAATGGACAATACTAGTTCGAAAACGAACTTGTGTGATCGATCGAGCGATCGAATGTGATTTTGCGAAATGATGACATATGTACATCTTATATTCTAATATCATTGATATACTTGACGCTGAAATTGGAAGTTGTTGGGTTGGATATCTTTGTAATTTAATTGTAATTTTTCTTTTATGAAAAACTACTATCAATTTAAAACCATTTTTCAAAACTATTTTTCTTTTATTCTTCTTAAACAAACTGTTTTATTCTATTTTAATTACAAAACTATTCTACAAAACTATTTTATATACAAAACTATTTTACAAACTATTTTGTATACAAAACTATTCTAAATTCAAACCTTTTATAAAGCAAAGACGTTCAATCCCATATGGCTCTTCATGCAGCGAAATCTATTTTTAAAAATTTTGATCCTTATATAAGATGGACTTTATGTAAATATAAGATGATGTTGAAAACCATTGATGTTGGAAATAAATTGTTTGACTTAAATTAAATTGATTTGGAAATTTGGATTTATTTTCTAAATTTATTATTTTGGAAACTTTGGAACTGAAGATATTTAATTTGAGAAGAAATAATTTGGTGGAATTGTATATGATTTTGAAACTGAACTGATATTGAAACAAATTGAAATTTGAGAACCTTGTGTTACTAAATACTTGATTTGGGAGTTATCGAACTTATATAAAAATTTGGTTTGTATAAGTATGATGTTGATTCGAAAACTATGGATTTGAAAAGGTACTCAATTTGAAAAGTGAAATCTTATATAATTGAAGTCTATATAAGTGTGATTTGAGATACTATTGATTTTGGAAAGTATTTGATTTGAAAGTGAAATCTTATATATAATGGACTTTGTATAAGTATGATATTTGAAAGTGATTTGAAAGGGTACTATATGATACATATTTTCGAAGTAAAGATATGGAAAGTGCCTTCTGCTTGATATCCTCTTTGTGGCCACATTGTGGATTCATTCTATCTATATTTCTCTGATTTTGGTTTTCGGATATGATACTCGAGTTTCCATCGAATTCCATGGCGTTACCCATGGTCTTACGAGCGCGACTGCATAGCGCAACTGCCTAGCTGAGATGGCCTAGGGGTACAGATTGTTTTCTGGGGGATCCAGGCGTAACCATTGTGTATCCTGCATCTATGTAGGTCGCATTAGTAGCGAAACTGCTTGGCTGAGATGGCCTAGGGATACAGATTGTTTCCTGGGGGATCTAGGCGTAACCATTGTGTATCTTGCATTTTACTAGTCATCATGGCATAACTCGTAGGGCTGAGAAAGCTTACGGATATGGATTGTTTCCTGGAGGACCCAGGCGTAACCATTGTGTATCTGCGAACCATGGTTAGACAAAGGTTTTGTTTGTTTTTTTTGTTTGGATTGTACTTTCCATATCTGTTTTTAAAAAGTTTTCTAGTATTTTCACTGGGTGTTTAAACAAGTCTACTAAGTACCTGGAGAATTCTAGCTTTGCGCCTGATCAACGCACTACCAGAGTCTGCAGGAACGAGGATAAACTTGTTAAGACATCGAGTTATAAAAGTATTTTGATAAAATATTATATAAAGGATACTTTGATCAGTTATTTCCTTTCTAAAAGATTTTAAAGTGTTTTAAATATTGTTTACCTCTTTAACCAACAATTTTAATTAATGGCTCATCCTTGTCTTTCCTCCTATTTTCCCTTCTAGCTATTTCTATTCTCCTGTCTTCTTCCTTTTCGAAGACGAAAAGTTTTGAGTGGGGGAGAGTGTAACAACCTTATATTTTGTGATTATTTTAATCGTATATTTTAATTATTTTTAATTGAATTTCCTGATTTGAAAACATTATTTTATTTATTAAAATGAATAAATTTTGTTATTTTAAATATAAATTTTGATTTTTTTGTGAATTATAATTCCAAATCTGGATAAATGGAATATTTCCAAAAAAGTGGATTTTGGTCAAAATGGTCAAACTTTGACTTTTAAATTTAAAATTTAAATATTTGAAAATTTTAATTTTATCTTTTATTTTGAAAATAGATTTAATTTTAAGAATACTGCTTTTTGTTTCGTTGAAATCGGATTAATATTGTGAAAGTTATGCTTTTTACAATATTGTGTGTAAATTGTTTTATTTAATAAAATTGTGTATTTTAATTTATATAAATAATATTTTTATTTGTCATATCTTGTTCTAATTTTTGTATATTGTGTAATATGACATGTTATGTATATATTTTGGTTTTAGAACATTTTAAAAGTATATTTGACATTTTCCAGTGTTAGTTGTATTCTGTTTGTAAATTTTAATTTCCAGCTTCAATTAATTAAAGAAATTCTTTATTTATTCCTCTATTTCCTTAAGACCTTATTTTATTTAATCTCCACTTTATTTTGTTCATCATTTATTTTACTTATTTTACTTTTATTTGTTTTAAAGTGAAATATAAATTTTATAAAGCTAGTGATGTTTTATTTGTAGTTTTAAGCCTTGTTTAAATTAAATAAACTATTTCTTTATTCTTTTTCTATTTTCTCTCAATTTAATTATTTATTTCACTTTAGAAATGATAAATGAATTAATTTATTTCAAAACTTTGCTTTAGAATAATTTTTAAAAATGAAGTTGTTAATTTTCCAAAGTCAATAGTGATTTATTTGTAATTTCTGGACCCTGTTTTCAATTTTTAACCAATTTCTTATATTCTTTTTCCATTTTCTTTAAAATTAATTAATTATTTTTATTTTATATTACTTTGTTTCGGTTCTGAAGTCAAATTACTGATTTTATTTTATTTATTTGAATTAAAGAAAAAGGAAATATGAAAGAGTTTAAAAATGCTTTAGAAACTGAAGTCTTTTCATCTCCTATGTCCTTTCAATTGCCACAACTCCTCATTTACTTCTTTTGGCTGTGTATTACTTTGTTTAGCCGTGTATTCCGGTGCTCATTCCTGCAGAAAAACATTTATTCCTCATTCTATTCATGGCTTGCAAAAAAATTTGGTAATTGCTACTTTTTCCTTCTTCTTCTTCTTCTTCTTCTTCTCATTTTTCATGGTTTTTGCCTTGTTTCTTGGATTCTTTTGCACTTCCTCTCCTCATATCCACGGCCACCACCTTCTACACCTCTTCCCTGCCATCATCACCAACTATAATCCAGGTCATGACCATGGCCAAACCCACCATGGTGACCAAACCCCTCAAAAATGCAACCTAGGCCTTAAAAACAATGTTGTGACCACTATTTGCATCACCACTTCATTTTCCACCACCACCACCACCTTTGGCCACCACCACCACCTCTGACTAGACCCACACTCCACTGGCCGACCCCAAACACCCCATGGCGGAGCCTTTTTGTTGAACCAAAACTCCTCTTTGTTGCCTAAAACCTCTTCACCTTCCTATGTTGTAACTTCCTCCACTTGTTCTAGCCTTTATGCCATACATTCCTATGTTTAAACCTGAGCCAAAGACATGCCAAACCTGAGCCAAAACATCCCCTAGGCTGTGCAAGCAAATGTAGAAAGCAAGGCAAAAGTCGTTGCATTCATATTTGTTTTTATTCCAAAGTTATATCATTTCAAGGTTGCATTGAAATTTATAATTTGTTTGGTTTGGTTTTGGGTCGTAACACAAGATCTATAGCTTGGATCTCACTCTCCACTCAAATTCTAGTCTTGTCATCGTGCTTTTGATTCCGTTGTGTCATTTGTATTGCAATCTCCAGCCATAGAGGTGAGTAAATCTCACCTGACATTTTATACTTATGCAAATGTGAATTGACAACAATTGAATGTGTAGTACTATTATGTTATGCTATAACTGCCTGTGATTATTTATGTATGACGCTAAACCTGTAAATTACATGTCATATCATCTTTTACTGTTATATAACGCTATTCTGTTTATTTATATCAGTTTATCACACTGCAAGTTCCCTGTAGAATAGAATCACTATGGGTTGAAATGATACATACCCGAACGGACTTTAGAATAGGGAAAAATCGTTATGGGCTGAAATGATAGGCCTGAACGATTTTTATTTATTTCATTTAACTTGGGATTGTGGGTTTGAAATGATAAACCCGGATTTTTCCTTTGTAAATTACGGATTGAAATGATATATTATCTGTATCATTTGACTTAGGTTAGATAAATTTATATACAGACCCATGGTTAATATATATATTTTCTTGGAATTATAAAATATGTTAAAAATGTAGATATTATGATAATTTGATTTTTTTTTATTTAAAATGATTTTATAAAGTGTTATTGATTTTTCTATAAATTAAAAATAGTTAAATAAATAAATGTTTAAAAGTTGAAATTTGAAGTATAACTTAACTTGGAAAATGTGAAAGTGTTTTAAAATAAAAGTTAAGTTAAGAAAATAAAATGGAATTTAAATAAAATTATGAAATGGTAAACTTAATTAAAATGTTAAGTAAATGAAATATTATAAATTTTACATTTATTTTATAAGTGAATTATTAAAGATTTGATAATTGTTTGTGAAACTTTCACTTTGTAAAATCATAAATTAAGGGTTATTTAAATGATTGTTTTTAAAGTAAGAAAATATGATTTCTATAAGTTAAAATGGATTTAAATAAATTTTAATTGTTTATGAAATTGTAGTGAAAGTTTGGAATTTAAATTGACAGCATTCCTGAAATGCTATCATTTCTAAAGTTAAAGATATTACAACATTTTGTAAATGCTATAATTGATATAAATGAACTAAATGGCTAAAATGAACTAAGTGCTGTAGTTGCTGAATTTAACTAAAGTTTTATTTGAAATCTAAACCTATTACAGCATCTAAATGCTGTCTTTTGATAATTGAATTGTTTTTAAACATAACTTTCCGTAGAATTTTCTAAATGTTGCAAAAGTTGAAATTTCACTGTTTTAATAAATTTAAGTGAATAAATGAATTCTGAAATGGTAAAATTTTGAGAATTGAATATTGACTATTGTAACGACCCGTATTTTTACGGATCGACAAGTTCGTCAAAATCTGGAATTTTTGCATTTTTAAGTCATTTCAGATTTTTGTGGAAATTTGTCTAAGTCCTAGGTCGTGGACGACCTAAGAGCTAAGTCGTGACCGAGTTAAGGACTTCGGCGAGTTAGTGTTAGGTCGTGGGTTAGTTGGAGCGACCTATAGAATTGTGCAACCTAGGATTTAGTTAAGTAATTAGGTCGGCAGGGCGAGTTAACGACCTAAAGACTGACCGACTTAAGGAAGACTAGTTGTTGGCTTTGGTTAGGTCGTAGGCGACCTAAGGGGTTAAGTCGTGACCGACTTAAGAGGTTCTGGCGACCTAAGAAAATGTGTGAGCGACCTAAGTGTTAGGTCGGCAGTTCGAGTTAGCGACCTAGTAGAGTTAACGACTTAGGGAATAAGCGGTTTGCGACCTATAAGAGTTAGCGACCTATGGGATTGACCGACCTAAGTGTTAGCGTAGTTAGGTCGTTAGATCTGTGTTGAGTTAGGTCGTAGACGACCTAAGATGGTTAGGTCGCGTGTGTGTTAGGTCGCGAGTTTGCTGAGTCGTAGGTCGCGTGAGTTGTTAGGTCGCTAGAATAGTTTAAGTGTTAGGTCGCGTGGATCTAACTGTTAGGTCGTATGTTGTTTTAGGTCGACATGTGTTAGGTCGCGTAGGAGCCTAAGTTGTTAGGTCGCAACCCAACTGAGTCGTAGGTTGTTAAGTCGCTTAGATAGTTTAAGTGTTAGGTCGTAGCCTATGCTTTAAGACGAAAGCGACCTAGGAGTTAAGTGTTAGGTCGTAACATCGTTAGGTCGTAAGATGGGGAGGCCTGTTAGGTCGCTAAGCGCGTAAGAGGTTAGGTCGCGCGTGCGATGAGTCGCTGGGTCTGGCTAAGTCGTTAGGTCGGAGAGGCTTAGGTCGGAAACGACCTAGGGAGATAGCCGAGTTACGACTTAGAGCAGTTTTCAGCTATAAATAGGAGGGGTTGTTCTCACTTTTTGGGATCCGGATTTTGAAGCGACGAAGTGCTGCCATTTTGAGAGCTCGACTTCTACACTTCTTCACTTCTTTTCTCCACTCTAATCTAGTGCTTCCATCCATCCAAATCGAAGATCAAGATTGAAGATTCAAGAGCTTGGATTGAAGATCTTCATCTTTTCAAGAGAGATTTCATCGTTTGAAGTGAGATCTTGTCGGATCTAGCTTAGTTCTTCGCTGTCCAGATCTGAAGTTGATATCTTTTGGATTGTTTAGGTGATTTGGTGAGTGGTGATTATCTCTCACACGGATCCAAAGGAGTATATCGGATTGTTGGCTCGTTTTGGTGTTAAAGTAGAGATTTCCATGCATTTTCTTCATCCTATGTGTAGATCCATATAGATCCATTGTTCATGATGATGTTACATCCATTTTATCATATGTTAACCTATGCAAGTTCATTCATCAAGTTTGTAGAGATATAATCCATGTTTTCATGCTTATTGGACTTTCAACTCTTTAATTACGAAAATGCCATTATTGTTATAATTGTCTACTTAGATCATTTTTGAATGCTTGATTGCTTGGATTGATGTTTGATTTGATTGATTGTTATGAACTAGATGATTGATGATTAGATTAGATCGAAGATGATTCAAAAGCTAAGGGAAAGGCTCTTGAATTGGAAAAGCTGCTCGTGGCATATGTAGCGGGATGATGAAGCTCTTATGCATAGATTCGATGATGTGATGATGAGATGAGGCTTTGCGAGGATGTAATGAAGCGAAGCAATCATATGATGAAGACTTGGTCTAATCCAGACGGGATCATTCCAAGCATGTTGATAACTCGGTGATATGATTCGAGTTGAGGATAATGAATGGATATGAGAATAGTCGTCGAGGAGGATGACTAGGAGGCTTGGATAACATCGTTGTTGAAGGTTCTAGCATGCTCTAAGCAAGGGTACGTTTGGGCAGATTCGATAGTCCCAACGGCCAACTGTTGATGGTCGAGTACTCTGGGCAGATTCGATAGTCCTAGGCACGGGCTGCGACGACGTGCGGGAGTTATGTCTAGAACCGGGGTTTCCATTAGCCCTTGACGGACGGCTGAAAGAATGTGCCGGTCATTCAATTAACGGTGATATCGAAGCAATGATAACAGTGATAGCCAGAGTCATGGATGTTTGGTTGTATCGTCATTCGGACTCAAGAGCGGCATTTTCTGGGTGCTTATCTGATTTAGGCCTTGGTACTTGGAAAACATCGCCCTTGACTCGAGTGATAGTAGTTTTACTTTAAATTGTATGCTCTGCTATGTTTGCTTCTGCTTAGTGTGTGTCTGGGGGCTATCACTGTAGAATGAGGTTGGAGTGGGAGGGTTGTATTCCTATTCCTTTTCCTTTATGTTCTTTTGGTATGTTGTTAGTTAATTTACTGCTCACTAAGACTGTTGTCTGACTCAAGGCTTTATGTTTTAATTCTTATTGCCTTGGGCTGTTCGTCCATTTTGGGACGGGCAGACTAGGTAGCAGGTGACAGGTGCTGTTCTCTTCTCACGATACTGATATCGAAGACGAGCTGGAGGGTTGCATATTATCTTCTTATTATATGTACTGGATATTCCGCTGTTTTGTATTCTCTGAGAGATATGTAGTGAGGCTTGATGTATTGACTATGTGGATGCTTGTATTCAACTATTATGGAGTTTTATATGATGTCATTTTGTTCTGTAAAGCTTCACTATACATATGTTCTATTGTATTTTGTCCATGCGCTGTGAGTAATACGATAGATTCTTTTGTTTTAAATCTTACCTTGACAATCGTCCATGGTCGCCTGGCACACTTTACAGCGCTTTATCTTTAGATTCGGTGCAGGGGTCATGGGCGGTCGTCACATTTGGTATCAGAGCCAGGTTAATCGATTTTACCCAACGCTCGCTGAAGTAACTACGTATGAGAGACGTAATTGTATTTTGATGGATGATTACTATATATAATATAGTAGTTTGGTAGAGTTTGAGTCCTTTATGCAGTTGTTTCTCTAGATGTTCTGATCATTCCTTTTTATAGATATTGAGAATGAGTCGAAGAGGGAGACCAGCTGCTAGGGAAGGTCGCGCTACTGAAGAGACTGCTGATTATGCAGCCATGTTCGAAGCTATGATGACTTCGATCATGAGAAGGATACCAGTTCCGGGGGCGGCAGTTGATGTTGGAGTTCAAGTCCAAACTCCGAAACCAGTGGATTTTGCTAAGCTGTGCAAGGATTATACTGCTCTTGGAGGGAAGGTTTTCTTGGGAACAGAATCTACTATCGAAGTCCAGAGATGGATAGATGCTTGTAGAAGGATCTTTGGTGATTTGGGAATTGATGATGCAACTAAGAGGAAGTTGGCATCAAGGCAGCTTCAAGGTAGAGCTTCTGATTGGTGGAACTCTATTACCATCACTACTCCGGAAGAAGAGATTACTGGGGAGCAATTCCAAGTCAGATTTGAAGCTAAGTTCATTTCTACAGCTCAGAAGTCTGTTCTGTTCAAGAGGTTTGTGGAGCTCAAGCAAGGTGGAAGATCAGTTCTTGAGTATGTTTCTGAGTTCGAAGCTTTGTCCAAGTATGCCCGGTCATATATTGAATCCGCTTATCAGAAGAATGAGAAGTTTGTGACCGGCTTGGATAGCTATCTTGGGAGACAGTTGGTGGATCACTTGGACGATTCATTTGAGAAGCTTGTGGAGAAAGCTCTTAGGCATGAGAGTCTGTTTCCTAAGGAAGGACCTGTTGTTGCTGTTACCAAGGGAGAATCTAAACCACAGCAGGGTGGAAACCAGAAGAGGAAGCAGCAGCAGCAGAAGGGTAAGGATGGCCAGAAGAAGCCGAAAGGCGAGGTGACTTGCTACAATTGCCAGCAGAAGGGCCATTTCTCTAAGGATTGTAAGAATCCGAAGGCACCGATGAAGTGTCACAACTATGACAAGCCAGGACATTTCAGGAAGAATTGTCCAGAACCGAGGAAGGACAGGCAGATTGTGCAAGCCTATGCTTTGGGGGCTGTTCCGTCGTCTTCGAAAGCTCCTACTGTTGAAGAGAAGGGAAAGAGTGTGGTTGTTCAAGGTACTCTTTTCCTATGTGGTGTTCCAGTTAGAGTTTTGTTTGATACTGGAGCTTCGCATTCGTTTGTTTGTAATGAACTAGTAGGCCGGTTAGATTTGAAGCCGGATATTGTTGATAGGCCATTGGTTGTGACTAATCCAGTTGGGGGTTCGTCTTGTTTGTGTATGTTATGCCGTGGTCTAGTTGTATCGAGTCATGGTTGCTCTTTTGTTTGTGATTGCTTTGTTCTGAACTTTGCGGGGTTCGGAATTATTTTGGGTATGGACTGGCTTAGGAAGTATGCGGCTAAGGTTGACTGTGAGAGGCTGGAGGTGACAGTCGAGAATGTGGAAGGGCGAAAGATTGTGATACGATGTAAGCATGAGGAAGGCGTCTTCATGAGCTTCATGTATTCGCTAGTTGTTCCACGGGATGGACTGTCTTTAGTGCCAATCGCAAATAGATTCGAGGATGTCTTTGACGAAGTCAAGGGGTTGCCGCCGCATAGAGAGATCGAGTTTCGTATAGATCTAGTTGAAGGAGCCAGACCTGTTGTGATGCCTCTTAGGCGGATGGCGCCTAGGGAACAGCAGGAGTTGAGGGTGCAAGTTGATGATCTTTTGCAGAAAGGATTCATTCGGCGTAGTGTGTCCGAGTGGGGTGCACCAGTTGTGTTTGCAACCAAGGCAGATGGGTCGTTGAGATTGTGTGTGGATTATCGTGAGCTGAATAAGGTGACTAAGAAGAACAAGTATCCATTGCCGAGAATAGATGACTTGTTTGATCAGCTTCACGAAGCCAAGGTGTTTTCTCAGATGGATTTGGCAACGGGATTTCACCAGTTGAGAGTGGCTAAGGATAGTGTGCCGAAGACTGCTTTTAGGACACCATCCGGTTTCTTTGAGTGGCTGGTAATGCCGTTTGGATTGACTAACGCGCCAGCATATTTTGTGGATCTTATGAATAGAGTGTTCAGAGATCAGTTGAACAAGTTCGTACTTGTGTTCGTGGATGATATTCTGATTTATTCCAGAACGGAAGAAGAGCACAAGACGCACTTGCGTATTGTTTTGGAGATCTTACGGAAACATCAGCTGAAGGCTAAGTTTTCGAAGTGTCACTTCTGGAAGAGTGAAGTGAGGTTCTTAGGCCATGTGATTTCTGGAAATGGGATAGCGGTTGATCCCGCTAAGGTGGCAGCAATCCAGGATTGGGTTAGACCTAAGAATGCATCAGATGTGAGAAGTTTTCTTGGATTAGCAGGATATTATCGACGGTTTATCAAAGACTTCTCCAAGGTAGCTGCACCATTAACAGGATTGACGAAGAAGAACCAAGTGTTCTGTTGGGATGCTAAGTGTGAGCAAGCTTTCGGAATCCTGAAAGAGCGACTGACGAGTGCTCCTGTTTTGACTATTCCAAGTGGGAATGATGAGATGGTGGTTTACACCGATGCATGTGGTACTGGACTTGGAGCAGTGCTGATGCAGAAGGATAAAGTTGTTGCGTATGCCAGTCGACAACTGAAGCCGCATGAAAGGAATTACCCAACTCATGATTTGGAATTGGCGGCGATTGTATTTGCTCTGAAGATGTGGAGACATTACCTGTTGGGAGTTCGATTCGAGTTGTTTACGGATCACAAGTCGTTGAAGTATCTTTTCTCCCAAAAGGATTTGAATCTTCGGCAGCAACGTTGGCTAGAGTTTTTGGCATCATATGATTTTGGTATAGCTTATACTCCGGGAAAAGGTAACGCAGTGGCTGATGCGTTAAGTCGAAGACATGCAGGATTGGGAGCCATGTTTTCTGAATGGAAGAGTCTCGAGTATTTAGCTGGATTTGACTTCAGGCCTAGATGCGAATTGGAACCTGAGATGCTGGCAAACTTATCAATAAGACCCACTCTTGTGGAAAGGATTGGTGAGAGCCAAAAGCGAGATGATAAGCTTGTCAAGATTATCCGTGAGTTGGAATCTGGATTGGATCCAGAAAAGGATAAAGGATTCGAGGTCGATCGAGAGGGTTGGCTTCGGAAGCAAGGACGACTAGTTGTTCCCGATATAGATGAGTTGAGGAGTGAAGTTCTGAAGGAAAGTCATCACTCGAGGTTGACAATTCATCCAGGTGGAAATAAGATGTATCGGGATATGAAGAGAACCTACTATTGGGAAGGTATGAAGAAGGATGTTGGAAATTTTATTTCCAAGTGTATGAATTGCCAGTTGGTTAAAGCCGAACAGAAGAAGCCAAGTGGATTGCTTCAGCCCTTAGAAGTTCCTACATGGAAGTGGGAACAAGTGTCGATGGATTTTATTGATGGATTGCCTAGAACCAGAATGGGAAATGACGGGATTTGGGTCATTGTGGATCGTCTGACTAAGAGTGCTAGATTCATTCCTGTTCGATCGACTAGGACTGCATCAAAATTGGCTGAGTTGTATGTTAAGTGGATAGTTCGATTCCATGGTATTCCGAAGAGTATAGTGAGCGATCGAGATCCATTGTTCACTAGTGGATTTTGGAAGAGCTTCCAGGAAGTTTTGGGAACCGAGTTGTGTTTGAGTACAGCTTATCACCCTCAGACAGATGGTCAGACCGAGAGAGTCAACCGAGTTTTGGAAGATCTCCTCAGAGCATGTGTTTTGGATTTCGGAGGATCATGGGAAGATCACCTTCATTTGGTGGAGTTTACGTACAACAACAGTTACCAGTCAAGCATTGGTATGGCACCGTATGAGGCGTTGTATGGAAGACCGTGTAACTCTCCGACATGTTGGTTGGAAACTGGAGAAAAGCTGATACTTGGGCCAGAGATGATTCGACAGACTTCGGATTGCATAGAGATCATTCGGCAACGAATGAAGGCAGCCCAAGACCGTCAGAAGAGTTATGCTGATAAGCGTCGAAAGGATTTGGAATTCGACGTAGGAGATATGGTTTTTGTGAAGATTTCTCCACTGAAGAATGTTATCCGATTCGGGAAGAAAGGAAAATTGACTCCGAGATTTGTTGGACCATTCCCGATTATCGAGCGAATTGGAAAGCTCGCTTACAGATTGGAGTTACCAGAGAAGATGTCGAGTGTGCACAATGTTTTTCATGTATCATATCTACGGAAGTATGTGCACGACTCGAGAACAGTGGTTTCTGCTGATAGCTGTGAAGACTTAGAAGTTGATCCAGTTGATAGAAGACCTCGTAAGCCGCTTCGTGTTGTTGAAACCGACACGAAACAGCTTAGGAGGAAGGTAGTTAAGTTGCTCAAGATACAATGGAGTGAAGATGATAACGACTGTACGTGGGAGGTGGAAGAGAGGATGAAAGCAGCTCATCCTGAACTCTTCAAGGTATGGCCCTAAGGTGTCGTGTCATCTCACGATATTGTAACTTGTTCTAATTTTAGAATTCTGTACGCTAAGTTAGAATTGGATGCATGGTTTGTTGATTGCTATGGATGGTAGGCGTACAGAATAGTTTTGATTGCTTGGAATTTCGGGGGCGAAATTCCTAAGGGGGAGAGAATGTAACGACCCGTATTTTTACGGATCGACAAGTTCGTCAAAATCTGGAATTTTTGCATTTTTAAGTCATTTCAGATTTTTGTGGAAATTTGTCTAAGTCCTAGGTCGTGGACGACCTAAGAGCTAAGTCGTGACCGAGTTAAGGACTTCGGCGAGTTAGTGTTAGGTCGTGGGTTAGTTGGAGCGACCTATAGAATTGTGCAACCTAGGATTTAGTTAAGTAATTAGGTCGGCAGGGCGAGTTAACGACCTAAAGACTGACCGACTTAAGGAAGACTAGTTGTTGGCTTTGGTTAGGTCGTAGGCGACCTAAGGGGTTAAGTCGTGACCGACTTAAGAGGTTCTGGCGACCTAAGAAAATGTGTGAGCGACCTAAGTGTTAGGTCGGCAGTTCGAGTTAGCGACCTAGTAGAGTTAACGACTTAGGGAATAAGCGGTTTGCGACCTATAAGAGTTAGCGACCTATGGGATTGACCGACCTAAGTGTTAGCGTAGTTAGGTCGTTAGATCTGTGTTGAGTTAGGTCGTAGACGACCTAAGATGGTTAGGTCGCGTGTGTGTTAGGTCGCGAGTTTGCTGAGTCGTAGGTCGCGTGAGTTGTTAGGTCGCTAGAATAGTTTAAGTGTTAGGTCGCGTGGATCTAACTGTTAGGTCGTATGTTGTTTTAGGTCGACATGTGTTAGGTCGCGTAGGAGCCTAAGTTGTTAGGTCGCAACCCAACTGAGTCGTAGGTTGTTAAGTCGCTTAGATAGTTTAAGTGTTAGGTCGTAGCCTATGCTTTAAGACGAAAGCGACCTAGGAGTTAAGTGTTAGGTCGTAACATCGTTAGGTCGTAAGATGGGGAGGCCTGTTAGGTCGCTAAGCGCGTAAGAGGTTAGGTCGCGCGTGCGATGAGTCGCTGGGTCTGGCTAAGTCGTTAGGTCGGAGAGGCTTAGGTCGGAAACGACCTAGGGAGATAGCCGAGTTACGACTTAGAGCAGTTTTCAGCTATAAATAGGAGGGGTTGTTCTCACTTTTTGGGATCCGGATTTTGAAGCGACGAAGTGCTGCCATTTTGAGAGCTCGACTTCTACACTTCTTCACTTCTTTTCTCCACTCTAATCTAGTGCTTCCATCCATCCAAATCGAAGATCAAGATTGAAGATTCAAGAGCTTGGATTGAAGATCTTCATCTTTTCAAGAGAGATTTCATCGTTTGAAGTGAGATCTTGTCGGATCTAGCTTAGTTCTTCGCTGTCCAGATCTGAAGTTGATATCTTTTGGATTGTTTAGGTGATTTGGTGAGTGGTGATTATCTCTCACACGGATCCAAAGGAGTATATCGGATTGTTGGCTCGTTTTGGTGTTAAAGTAGAGATTTCCATGCATTTTCTTCATCCTATGTGTAGATCCATATAGATCCATTGTTCATGATGATGTTACATCCATTTTATCATATGTTAACCTATGCAAGTTCATTCATCAAGTTTGTAGAGATATAATCCATGTTTTCATGCTTATTGGACTTTCAACTCTTTAATTACGAAAATGCCATTATTGTTATAATTGTCTACTTAGATCATTTTTGAATGCTTGATTGCTTGGATTGATGTTTGATTTGATTGATTGTTATGAACTAGATGATTGATGATTAGATTAGATCGAAGATGATTCAAAAGCTAAGGGAAAGGCTCTTGAATTGGAAAAGCTGCTCGTGGCATATGTAGCGGGATGATGAAGCTCTTATGCATAGATTCGATGATGTGATGATGAGATGAGGCTTTGCGAGGATGTAATGAAGCGAAGCAATCATATGATGAAGACTTGGTCTAATCCAGACGGGATCATTCCAAGCATGTTGATAACTCGGTGATATGATTCGAGTTGAGGATAATGAATGGATATGAGAATAGTCGTCGAGGAGGATGACTAGGAGGCTTGGATAACATCGTTGTTGAAGGTTCTAGCATGCTCTAAGCAAGGGTACGTTTGGGCAGATTCGATAGTCCCAACGGCCAACTGTTGATGGTCGAGTACTCTGGGCAGATTCGATAGTCCTAGGCACGGGCTGCGACGACGTGCGGGAGTTATGTCTAGAACCGGGGTTTCCATTAGCCCTTGACGGACGGCTGAAAGAATGTGCCGGTCATTCAATTAACGGTGATATCGAAGCAATGATAACAGTGATAGCCAGAGTCATGGATGTTTGGTTGTATCGTCATTCGGACTCAAGAGCGGCATTTTCTGGGTGCTTATCTGATTTAGGCCTTGGTACTTGGAAAACATCGCCCTTGACTCGAGTGATAGTAGTTTTACTTTAAATTGTATGCTCTGCTATGTTTGCTTCTGCTTAGTGTGTGTCTGGGGGCTATCACTGTAGAATGAGGTTGGAGTGGGAGGGTTGTATTCCTATTCCTTTTCCTTTATGTTCTTTTGGTATGTTGTTAGTTAATTTACTGCTCACTAAGACTGTTGTCTGACTCAAGGCTTTATGTTTTAATTCTTATTGCCTTGGGCTGTTCGTCCATTTTGGGACGGGCAGACTAGGTAGCAGGTGACAGGTGCTGTTCTCTTCTCACGATACTGATATCGAAGACGAGCTGGAGGGTTGCATATTATCTTCTTATTATATGTACTGGATATTCCGCTGTTTTGTATTCTCTGAGAGATATGTAGTGAGGCTTGATGTATTGACTATGTGGATGCTTGTATTCAACTATTATGGAGTTTTATATGATGTCATTTTGTTCTGTAAAGCTTCACTATACATATGTTCTATTGTATTTTGTCCATGCGCTGTGAGTAATACGATAGATTCTTTTGTTTTAAATCTTACCTTGACAATCGTCCATGGTCGCCTGGCACACTTTACAGCGCTTTATCTTTAGATTCGGTGCAGGGGTCATGGGCGGTCGTCACAACTATTAAATATAATAACTTCATTTTTAAATGATTTAAATGGAATAATTTGATTTGAAATATTTTGATATTTTGAAATGGATTTGAAATGATATTTGATTTCGAAGTAGAAATTACCATTTTGGAATTTTAACCACGGGATGTAATTAAATTGATGGTTTTATGGATCCTTAAAGGATGGGCGATCCCAAGCATCCTTTAAGTTATTATGCATTGCTATTACAGTTCACTTGAGTTAGTTTACATCGTATAAGTATATATGTCTTGACTCGAGTGTTTTGTGTTTTACTTTACGCTCGGGTCAGCCTGAGAATCACAGCTTTGGATTCACCTTCTGGAGCTAGAGATCTGTTGGAGCTTATTTATCTATCGGTTCATCGACTTCTATTCCAATTATTTCTTATTCAGTATTGTCTCGGTATTATTGATTTATGTATCCTGACTTCTATTATATTTATTTTGACTATGAGATTTTTGTATATGTTTTGAGAGTTTGTATATAGTAGCTTCATGAACTACTATGGTATTTTATTTCCGCTGCGAGTTATTTTGATATTCTGTGTCTGTGATTCTGTATTTGATTTTATTTGCTCCAAATTTTATTACAATCTGTTATTTTGAATTATTCAAGTCAGACATGTGGATTATTGTCGATTTGAATGGTCCAAAATAGTGGGTCGTTACATTTAACCCGTTACCTTCACTAGTCTCCTAGCTTTGATCTATGTGCTGGTTTTGTCCTTTCATTTGTGAAAGTAAATAATATAATATAAAATATATGTGTTATATAATTACTTCCTGCTTTTGACCTGCCAACTGTTCAAACTCATTTGTTTATATTTTACTTGGAAATCACTATTCAACGTGTGCCTGTTCATTTTGCTCGGTGGCATATTTCTTTTGGAAAACCAACTCCTCTACCATTCTTTGCTTTATATATAATAATAATAATATATCCAAGTTTTATATTTATATCAGACATATAAAAGTCTGGATTCATCTTTTTACCTGAAGCTCTCCCTCTCTCGTCCTATCCCTTTTTGCTTGGCCTTGTTAGCCTCTCACGGCACCACAACCTCCAGCGAGCAGCCCTTTACCGCCCGAGCCAACCTCCCCTCTCAGCTCCTCCATTCGCCCAGTCCCAACCGGCCTGCAACCCAACCCCGAACATAGCTGAACCCAGTCACCCCACCTCTTGCCTTCATCCTCCCCCTCTTCCCTCTCTCTCTCATTCTTCTTCCCATCCATCCACATTTACCTCCTCCCGCCTTGTCCAACAACCCACCACCCATCAAAGCTCGATCGAACACCTTCCTTCAGCTTCCCCAGGCCGAAGCCTACCACCATCCAGCTCTTCGCCCAATCCCCAAAGCTTGCAGCCTCCAACTGCCGAGGCCAGCCTAACCCCACCACCTTTCTTTCCCCTTGCAACTACACGACAACCACCTTCCCCTTCCAATTGCCGCAGCCACCCACTCCTGAGGCCACTCATCTCCTTTGTGCTTCTTCATGCCGCCTCTTCCTTTGGACGAAGTGCCTCACTTGTCTGCCTACATGCTTTATTCAGTGGTATATATATTTATGTTTATAGATTTTATATATCATGATTTGTAGTTATATATATAGGTTAGTTATAATATGTTAATTTGTATATGTCAGTTTATATGATTTAAAATATGTTAGTTTATGAAAGTATAACCTGGCAGTATATATGTTAGTTTATATAAATCATATAATATTTTAATTATATAAGTTTATGATGGGTCAGTTTATATATATAAGTTTACATAAGTTGTATATTATCTATTTAAGTTTATATATAACTTTATATATATGTATATAAGTGTACGTTATCATGTTTATATATAATATGTTCATCTCAGTATATGCTTTATATGTTTTTACTGTAAGTTTATATATAACAACTTATATGTTAGTTATATATATATTGTTGATTTCAAAGTATATATATATAGGTTTATAATAATATTGATTTTAAAATTTGTATGTGTATATATGTAAAGTTGTATAATGTATAAGTTCATATTACCATATATATAAGTATGTGAATTTGGTTTTTCAAATATATATAAATATTTTATATGTTAGGATTTAGTATTGATTTGAAAATAAATATATATATTTTTTATTTTAAATATATGTTTTAAATTGATTTTTGAAAATTTATATATATGAAACATACACTTTGTTTCATCGATCTCTTGTCCATCTTATCTTACCATCTCAATATCAATTTGTCGCAGCAATTCCTAACTTGTCGCTGTTCCATGTGCGTATCTGTGTCCATGTCATTTTCTTGTCTCTCTAGCCTCGAAAGGTGAGCAATCACTCACGATTAACACTCTTATATTTAGTAAATTTGATTTCACTTGAAACGACAAGTGAAATATGATGTTGCTAGTTATTTAATTGTTAAATATGATATGATATTATCTGCAATTGTTCACCTGTGATATATGACACCATATCCTGTTGTGTATATTTTATTTAATTTAGCACTGATGATATATGCCTGTTATTGATATGTTATATTTTATCATATCTGTTCTTAGTCTGCAAGTTCCCTGTTAATTTAGAATTCCCTATGGGTTGAAATGATATATACCCTAACAATCTTGTAGAATAGGATAAAATCGTTATGGGTTGAAATGATAAACCCAAGCGATTTTCATTGTCTTTGAACTTGGGATTGTGGGTTGAAATGATATATACCCGTAGATAATTAAATTGCGGATTTAAATGATAAATATCCGTATCACTTGACCATAGGATAGAAAATTATATACGGACAACGTTGGTCTATATTTTTGAAAATGATTTCCAAAGTTTTGAAAATGATTTCCAAAGTTTTGAAAGGAAATATATGGTTTTTAACAGATATTGATTTTTAAAATATAATATAAAATGCTATTTTATATATGTCTAAATTTTAGATTTTTAAAAATAGTATGTTTGGAAAGTTTAATTTATAAGTTAGTTTTGAAATTATAAATTAAATCTTATTATTAAATTTTACTTAAATTTCATTATTTTCAAACATGTATAAAATAAGATTTTACATAAATAAATTTAATAATAAGATTTAATTTAATAAAATTTAATTTAATTAGTATATAATATGTTTTAAAATATTTATTTAAAATTTATATTAATATTCTAAAATAGATTTATAACTTTAATAATAAAGGTTGGAAAGATAAATTAATGTTGACTTGGAATTTAAATTGGTTAATAATTGAATTTAAGAAAGAATTGATTTAAACTTATTAGTTTTGAGATTTGGAAATGATATGATTATAACTTGGTTTATAACTTGATTTGATAAAAAGTGATTAAATGAATATTCTCAATTTTGAATAAAATTGAGATTGAATATTTAATATTGATTTAAATATATAAATTGGGATTTAAATAAATTGTTATAAAAATGGTTAAGGGAATAATTTCTAATTTGGATAAATTTAAAGTTAAATGATGAAATATAAACGAAATTTATATTGTAAATGTTTAGATATGTTAACTTGAATCTTTGAACTTTAAATTGAAATGGTTAAACTGGAATTGATTTAAATTGAATTTTGGAATTTAAGATGATTTAAATCGATTTGCGAAATTGGAAGAAACTAATTTTATTATATAAAGTATTTTATTATATATATAAACTATTTTAATTTATAAAGTATTTTAATATATATACTATTTTCAACATCTAAACTATTTAGGGGTAAGTGTTATGGTTTCAAAGTGTTATGATTTCAAAGTGTTATGATTTCGAAAGTGTTATAAATTTTGAAAGTGTTACATTCTGAAATGAATATCATTTAAAGTGAATAATGATATCGCATTGATATGGTTTTGAAATGAATAGGATATTTTGATATGAAGTATGAACTATTTGAAATTAAATGACTACGGTGTGAAATAAGCGTTTGGTTGTTAAAGAGACCGGGATCGGATATTGTCATACTCTCTGCCAATACCGAAAACCACTTTAACAACTGTGTACGTGGTGGAGATTCCAGAATGAAGTAGGATGGTTTGGTGACGATTCTATATGGTATTTACATAGCCCCGACCCCCGTGAGTCAGCTTGATGTGGCTAAAACAGGAGCCACGCCGGGCCAAGTGAGGTCATTCCTCCGATCAGACACATTTCTTCGATAACATTCTATTGCTTTTGTGATTTGATTGGGTGTACCTTTGATTTGGGAGTGTGTCACGAGGTGGGAGGTAGTAGCTGCTATGTGTTACCACCTGTCCAGTTACGCAAATGGTATATCTACCCTGGCATTGCCTCGAGTGCCTTGTCGCATGCCCTATCGCGCCTTCTACGCGTTTGGTTTGTACCATACCTATGGAGTGCCCTCTGATAGCCCTCCAGTTTACAGAGGAATTATGGTACTGTATAGACTATGGGAATATATAAAAATGTGTTAAGGGGGATATGGGTAACGCCTTAACGCTATTTTAATACTTTACTATAGACGCTATTATAATAGCGTATGTTACTACATAGTAGATAGTTCCACGGATCCTTAGAAGATGGGTATCCCAAACATCCTTTAAGTTACTTGTGTTTCAGTTGACATTTCACTTGAGTTGAATTTATTAATATAAGAATGTTAATCCTGACTCGAGTGTTTTGTGTTTTGCTTTACGCTCGGGTCAGACTGAGTGTCACAGCATTTGAGACTCACATTTGGAGTTGGAGCTTCACTTGGAGATCCATCTGTATCTATTCAGCTTTCAGCTATCCAGTGGTTTTGTTCAGACTTGTCATCTGTTTGTATTTGAGACTACATTATATTTGAGATATTCTACTGTATTTTATTTCAAACTCTAATGTTTATATAGTAGCCTCATGAACTACTATCTATCTATTCCGCTGCTTATTGTTATATTACTCTGTGTTTGTGATTTCTGTGATTGATCTATTTACTGTATATGTTGGGTTTTGCCAAATATAAAAATTAACAATCTGTTGTTTTGAGCAATTCAAGTCCGACATGTGTGGATGCGAATGGTTTGAAATACCGGGTCATTACAATGAGTTATTTAACTCACACATTTACCTCTAAACTCTGAATTTCTGATTGCATGCTGTTATGAATGGATTTCTGTTGAATTGTGATTGCTTGTGGTAGTTTACTGTCATCATATAAATTACAGTTGCTCAGAATATAAAACACTATCAAAATTATAAGTTTTCAATAGCCAATATCTTATTCCTTTGATGCATGATTGGTTACATATATGGTGTAGCATTGTATGAATGTTTAGTTGTGTATCTGTGCTTCATAGTAAAGTTTAATGGTTGGAATCGTTAGATATTGTCACCGGAGACGACAAAGATGATGCCTGGAGACAAGCTCCAAGAAGTCGCATTGGTCGACCGGTGGAGCTCGACCGATCGACCGGGCTTGTATTTTTCCTAGTGCTTATCTCCAGGCATTTATTTCCTCTTGTTATAACTTTTTTTCTTGGTTTTAGTCGATTGTTTCTGGATTTTTGGTCATTGTTGTAACGACCCGACTTTCCAGACCCGGAAAATCGAACCATTTTAGTTAAGAAGAAGAGGTAGAAGAAGAAAAATAGAAAACAAAATCAGAATCTAACCATCGCAGCGGAATAAAAAATAATATATATTAACATATCTTTACACAAATCAAAAACTATATCTGTTTATACAATACATCATCAGAGTACATCCTCAGAGTACATCAACATCCATAACATACAACTGAATACACAACGGAAAAATAATAGCAAGTACGAGAGTACGTATCGTCATCCAGCTCGCCTCCTGAGCTCCACAGCATAATCTGAACCTGTTTATCTCGGTCTGACCCGAGCATCATATAAAACAATACCCGAGTCAGTCTGGAATACCAGCGTGAGAAAATCACACTCAATTGATTATTAAAGTTTCAAAAATCCTTTTGAAAATAAAAGCATCTCGTAAAACCACGCCACAAATAAACATGTCGGGTTTTTACCTTACGATAGCTAAAACACTTTTTATAAAAATCCTCTGATATTATAATAGTGTCTATTCACAAATACTTATTAAAATAGCTGAAATTGTTACATGATTAAATTCCAGCATACTAGGTATACAAACAAATACCATACAAGGCACGTAGGGAGAATGGATTTCGAACGAATGACTAGGCACTGGGGTACCACCTGTCACAGTACGTGGCCTAGATCACAGTACCGAGGAGTACGCCCGCTCCCCTGCAACACAAGGCCGGAATCATCCCTTACTGGATAATTCCAAATAAAATCACCCCACGGTTGGGATCAGCAACCGCACCACTAAGCCGAAATAAAAGGGACATCTAGACAGGGATGACCTTACTCTCAAGTGGGTGCTACCCACGAAGCCTTGCTGCATAACCCCTAATTTTCAGTCATTCCCGGTTGATGAGACTTGAGGCTAAACGATACCTTTTTCAGAACATATCCCTTAGAATGCCCATCGTCCACCTGACGATGTCACGAAAGCATTCGTCCATACAAGTCCGTCTCGGGTTCGAACGGAACCGAAGGCACTATTCCTACTACATCCATTTTGGAAATATCCTCAGGATTAGTAGCGACTAGCCCTTGCACTTCACAGCTCCATCTTCGACTCCGAACACGTTACACGAAACGTACAAACCGGATCGAAGTGGTATTCGAGTCTCCAGACCTAGAATCCCGGTATACGGAAACTCGATCCCGGTCTCTTCGAAACGATCAGCGCATTTGGCCAATATTGATAGTCGGTTATTTAACTATCAATTAACATCCACAAGCAACCATCACACAATAAATAATTTCCCACATTATTTATTTGCCCAAATATCTTTCCAAGATATATTTCCAAATTTTCAAAGCTCGTTTGAAAACAATTTCAAAACAGTTTCCGCTTACGGAAAACATTTCCCAAATAATTATTTCCACTGAATCACCAAGTACAAAATACTTTTAATTTTAAAATAATTTAAAAACACTTTATTTTAAATATATCTTATAACATTGAAATTAAACTACTTTAATACTTTATTAAAAGTATATACTTTAAAATAAACCACTTTATAAATATAAACTAAATTTCCTCTTTAAAACATAATACCAAATCACTTTTATATAATTACTACAATAATAGATTTTTGAAAATACCTACTTTGGAAATTAACCTTTAGAAATAATCAATTTTCTAAAATATGCTTTTTAAAACATATTAAAACTTTTAACTTATATTTCAAACTACCTTGAAAAAAAACGTACTTGGCTATCCAGAGAAATACACTTCTCATTCCCATTCTTTAAAAATAAATCAACATTTATTTTTAAACCAATTCATATCCCTTTATAAATTCCCACCTTGAATTTATATTTTCTAATATCCACTGATATTTTATTTTACTTTATAAACCCAGTTTATAAGCTCCAAAATCTCACTTCTCTTATAGAATTCCAATTTTAACAACTAAATCAATTTTCCAGTTGATTTTCCAATTTACTTTACTTTACTTTGAAATAAATTTCCTTTGCTACTTCATTTATTCCAAAATACATTAACTTTTAGATTTTTATTCCTTATTACGAGTTAAACCCCTTTTTACCAATATCAATTACAAATTTCCAAAACTCCTTATTTCTTCTTTAATTAATTTTAATCCTTAATTTCAAAAATAACTTCTTTTATTCTTCAAATAATATCACTTAAGTATAAAATTTATTATCCCTTGTAAATTCAAAATCCCCTTATTTCATATTTGTTAAAATTCCAAATCACTTTATTTTTATTTCAATTCGTTATAAATTTTATCCCAATTCCTCGAATTATTTTACTTAACCCTTTATTCTTTTATTTCTTTTCAAAAATTCAATTCCATAGATTTTATAATTTATTATACTGGACAATCCAAATCAACCACATCATCCAATATAAAATCATCACATGATATCAAATATTCAGAACATAGAATATTAAATAATCTAATAATTTTGAGGAATCCAGTTGGATCCCTCCAACCTGTTTCCCTGCATCCACAGACGTTAGCACAATATAAAATACCAATTCCACTTCAAGGTGGAATATCGCGGTATATGGGATTTATATAAAATCATCCTCTATTATGCGGCGCATAGGGTCTCATCCGCTATACAATGCGGGAATATCAACAACTCCAATATACTACTATATATACTATAGCACATCCAATCAATGCAATCATCCAATCAATTATTTAAATTTAACCATTTAAATTTAAATTAAAAATTCAGCTGAGTGAGATTAACTCACCTTAAATTTTTATTAGCATCCATTTGCAATCCAGCTTGCTTCTTTTCAGATGCGGACCTTGAAAAATAATTTATGTGATTTATTAATATTCGAAATATAAATCGACCTTTAATTACCATTTTATAATTCAATTAAATGTCGAACTAATCTTCTTGTAATAAAATATTTTTAGTGCTTAGACTAATTAGAAACAAATTAACCACCTACTCCATTATTTTCTTAAAATAAATTTAGTGAATTAAAACATCTATGTGCATATATATATATATATATATATATATATATATATATATTTAGTTTATTGGAACTACGTATATGCTTGAAATTCTATAAAATTTCAAGTCCAACTTTATATAAACTTTCAACTATTTTAAGATTATATTTCTTTCTAAAAATAAAACTTTTCTTACGGTAAACTTATATATATTATAGCAATATACTACAATAAGTTTTCTACTGTAAATATATTTTTCTTCTGTTTTCCAACACAATATATATTTATTTTATTTTATTTTCCCAGCAGTTAACACAAATAGAAATTACTTAACTTACTCAACCTTAACCCAAACTGTTTTAAACATTTTCCCTTTACTGCATATAATACTTATAAAACTCTACCTAGATTTACATATATATTTTTCAATAAATCCGGTTTAATCGAAAATAAAATAAAATGGAAACAAGGATACCTTACTGTAAACTAAACTGCACAACCCACCAGAGCCTCGATCACTACATCGACATCGCACCCCATGACAACTCGAGTCTGAGCTACCCACGAACGACGCGTGATGATCCTCTGATCATCGACTAGAGGAGAATACATTCCTCACGAATCAAGCTCGCCTCTTTCCAAAAAACTAGGTCGCGACTCCCCTCCGTTGATTCGTCCTCGAAGCTTCCTTCATCGCGGCGACAGTAGAATAAACGAAGACACTGCAGTCGCCCACTTCGATCCCCTTTTTGCTCGAGTTCGAATCAATCTCATAGAGGAGGACATAAGCGATCTCGTGCCTCATCCCTGCCGTGGCCAACGATCGAGCAGCCCCTATCGAAGTTCGATTTTGAACAGCAAAAGGAAAAGAGGAATTTGTGGTTTGAAAAATCACGGTTTCGAGATGGGTTCGATTAGGACATGAGGGTTTGCTTGAATTAGGGAGGGAGATTTTACTGGAGTCGGCCATTGTTTATTTCGAAACGAAGAAAAGTTTTCGTATTTTTTTTTCTTTTTGAATTTCGATTCATGAATGCTGAAATAGATAAGGAAGAGACGGCTATTAACAAGATAGGGTGGCTTCCAGGGTAAGGTGGCTGACAGAATTGACTTTTAAGGGTTTATAATATTAATTTATTTCTAAAATATCTCATATTCGCATAACTAAAGATACCGATCTATCGTACGATCACACGCCAACTCCAATCGCTACGAAATTTGAAATCCGATAATAATACAATATTACGGATCCAATGGAACTAGTTTCATCGAATTCCGAGACTGTGCCTTGGACGGCTATTTTTAAATTCAATTTAAATGAGGTATTTTTAAAACTGAACAAAATACTTTGAAATCAAATTTTGAAAGTTCTATTATCTTCAGTATTATTAATATGAATTTTACGAGCTTTCAAAATATTTTTAATTAGCTTAGAATACCAGATTTACTATTTTTTCCAACTTCGAATAAATTAAATTTAATAATTAAATTACTCAATAAACAGCGATATTTGAAATTTAAGTTTATAATTAATCTCTGAATATTTAAAATTAATTAAATATTCCAATTTCAAATGCTCAAAAATTCCAGGTCGTCACATTCCTCCCCCCTTAAAAGAATTTCGTCCTCGAAATTACCAGTTAGGAAGAATGATTCAATCCCCGTTTACTATTTCCCAAGTTAGCTATTTCCCAAATTCAAACAGTTTTAACAATACCCAAACAATCTTTTGTCAATGATACACTAATCATCTTTTAACTTTCCAAAATTATTCATAAGTTCAACCCATAACACCTACTTATCAATTCAAATTTAAATTTGAATTCAATTTTTGAATTATCAAAATTTTCCAAAATTTTTCTAACTCCCTAAATTTCCGAAAAATTTCGCCAGCGTCTCCTTTGCGCGGCTAGCTCGGTACTACTACAAAATGGCTCTACGGCCTCCCAATCTCAAAAAGAAAACAAAAAGCCAAGTGGTTGGATCAAAACCCCAATCAAATTTCATATAGAAATTCAAATACATACCTTTTTGGTCGGGCCATTAAATTTTATCTTCAAAAATCAAAAATCCCAATTTATCCATTGCTTTTATACACCTGTAGATCCTACTAAGCAATAATATTCAATCACAATTTCAAAACCATTTTATACTTTCCTTTACAAATTTCCAATATTTGTTTTACTTAAGCCCGTACGATGCACATATATCATCCGTACGCAATATCACATTCGATCGCTCATTCGATCACACAATTTCACTTCCGAACTAGTATCTTCCACCCGACTTCCTAGTGCGGACTCAGATCTGGTTTCTTGATCAGAAACCGTCATTCTCCTTGCATAGTCACAACTATGATAGAGAATATCCAGAATCAATCAACAATCCATATCCAGGTTCGCCGTCGAAAATCGAGTGAAAAATCCCAACTCGGATCGGTATAATTACCTCGAAATTCTGTGCTCGAATCCGGATCAAATCATTATGCGAATAAAATAATATACGTACATCCTACGTATTAATTTCAATTGATTATTAGCTATATCAATTTCTTTTATTCACATTCATTTTGATTTCTATTCACTTATCCAGAATTATCATCCCGTTTCATAACTTTCAGTTTTAAATCTTCATTCAATCATTTACTCAGTATTTTCCTATTACCAACTTACTTAAGAATCTCACCATACTTCTTAAGTTCAATATAAATAGTTTACATACTTCTTACATTTATTTCCACTTCACTATTGAAGTTCATATTAAATTCAAATCACTTTTGCCCTTTACAATTCCATTTGATTTCAATTTGGCTTCCATTTTGAATATTGAATTAGCTACACTTACTAATTAATTTAAATCTCAATTAAAATTTATTTACAAACTTTACTTTCCTTAGTTCCTTCGATTTCACTTCACTTTACATTCACATTTGAATTAGATTTCAATATCCAGTTTCAATTTTATTTGCTTAGCAAATTTAAATCATTTATCGTTAATGAAAATTTCCAAAAATTTTCTAACTCCTAAAATTTACGGAAAATTTTGGCAGAGTCTCCCTTGTACGAAGGGACTTCTGCGATATCGCAGGATGCACAAATATATATACATCGGCCTCAGGCCAGAAATCACAATATATATCAATATATGCAGTTCATATGTCCTATTTTGAATTTTTGCGTAGGCGTACCTTATTTAGCATTTTTAAGCAAGCGGTTATTTATTTAAGCAATTAGCGCAGTCAAATCCAGCCAAATGGTTTTCCCGAACCTGTACTAACTCAACTTAAACAGGTTAGTGACAAATATCCAAAATTTGTTATCGTTTCAATTAATTTCATTAGCTAACACATACAACATAAGCAATATTCACTAAACACTTCCATAAGTAAATTTATTAGGCCCAACACAAATTAAATGCTTCCATTTAAATGGTTTACACTTCATTACTTACATTCTATTCATTTTAATCCAAATGAATACGTATTTATTACGATTGATTTAAAAATCAATTATATTGCTTATATTAACTCACATTTACTACAATTGATTCCAAAATCAATTTTATTTCCTTTCTATCAATTCATAGAATTTTATTTAACCTCGTTTTACCTCAAACGATCCATTTTCTAATACAATTCGACAATATCAATGTGAATAAATGATTACTTCAGCTTTAGAACCATTTAGGTTAAATCCAACTAAATTTACATTTAACATATTCCATGTTAAATTTATTCACAACTTTCATTGTATTTCTTCCATATCCAAAGAGTTTGATTCCAAACCATTTTATTAAACTCAGCCACCAATATATCAAATAACCATCACAAAATTTTACTCAAGTTATTTATTTGTTTGAGTAGAATTTTATTCCATTCAATATTATCTATACCCAGCTGAATTTATTTCAATCCAATTTATTTTAGCTTGCTTCCAATTAAACCTAGCTACACCCCATTTTTGGATTTTGCTAAGCAAAGATTTAATTCCACTTAATAACATTCATGACACAACTGACTTTTGATTCAATTCAATCCAAATTTAATTCAATTTCAATTTCAATTTATATAACTTATTTCAAGTTAAATTCAAATATATTTTCTTCACTTTCATTTACTTAAGTTAAATTTTAATTCCCGGATTACAATTTCCCAATTTCTTCTTATTAATATCAACTTCACTTTATAAGTACAATAGTTGATCCATTTATTCATTCACCAATTCATTATTTAACCAATAAATTTTATTTCCAAACATTAATTATTTTTAGTCCATCTTGACTACTTTTTCCCATTCACATTTTACCCTTTACTCCAGATTATACATTAAATTTTAGTCAAGTATATATTTTTCATTATTATTATTCTATAAATATCCCAAAATAAGA
Source organism: Allium fistulosum (assembly GCA_030737815.1). Classification (NCBI taxonomy): domain Eukaryota; kingdom Viridiplantae; phylum Streptophyta; class Magnoliopsida; order Asparagales; family Amaryllidaceae; genus Allium; species Allium fistulosum. The sequence goes on from CM060905.1 coordinate 97,981,388, forward strand.
TTCCAGAGTATACACAAATTTTCAAAATTTCAAAATCCCTTTTTGAAATCAACTATATCCAAACTCCTTTGGTAAATTCCATTATTTTTTTGAATTCTTAAATCAAACCCAGTTCGCAACAATTTCAATTTGAAACAATTCGGTAGCAATTTCTCTTTGGAAACTCGAAAATGAACACCGATGATGTCGCGATCATCATCGGAATTATTTTCCAGCGACCAAAGAGAGTTTAGTGCTTTTATCACTTTAAATCATTTCAAATATTTTTGAATACCCAATCTCATCAGACTTCGAATCCAATTTAAAATATTTCCCACAATTGTATCACTACTATTTCTCCCACACCCTTGAAAACCATTTTCAAATCCAAAGGAATTTTAAGTCCTTTCTCAAAAATTCCAAATTTCCAACCCATCCAATTAAATTTAAACCTTTCTCTGGAATTCTATTTTAAATTACTATCTCATTTGGATATGGAGTTTATTCCAATTTATAAATTACATTTATAATCAATATTTCAAATTTTATTTTATTATAAAATTTTATTCTTTACTTTGGTTATAAAATTTCAATTTCTAGTTAACTTTCCATATAATAATGATAATAATCCAATATTATCACATCTAACATCCAAACAACCATATATATATTAACTAGAATAGTTTACGAAACTTTCCTTTTTATACAAAAATAATTTGGGTAAAATTATTTCATTTACCCTTCTTTAAAGCAATACTGTGTCGGTTTATCTTGTTTAAGAGTTTAGAAACCCCTATCGATATTGTGGCGTCCCACACATCGACCAGAATCCATAAACACTCAACTGATAAGTCAACACAATATAAAACCATTTTATATTCACTAACAAATACGTGCTCATATCTATTAATACTCTCAAAATTCCCACCAGAGCCAAGGTTATCGCTAGCCTAAGCTCTGATACCAACTGTAACGACCCGACTTTCTAGACCCGGAAAATCGAACCATTTTAGTTAAGAAGAAGAGGTAGAAGAAGAAAAATAGAAAACAAAATCAGAATCTAACCATCGCAGCGGAATAAAATATAATATATATTAACAGATCTTTACACAAATCAAAAACTATATCTGTTTATACAATACATCATCAGAGTACATCATCAAAGTACATCAACATCCATAACATACAACTGAATACACAACGGAAAAATAATAGCAAGTACGAGAGTACGTATCGTCATCCAGCTCGCCTCCTGAGCTCCACAGCATAATCTGAACCTGTTTATCTCGGTCTGACCCGAGCATCATATAAAACAATACCCGAGTCAGTCTGGAATACCAGCGTGAGAAAATCACACTCAATTGATTATTAAAGTTTCAAAAATCCTTTTGAAAATAAAAGCATCTCGTAAGACCACGCCACAAATAAACATGTCGGGTTTTTACCTTACGATAGCTAAAACACTTTTTATAAAAATCCTCTGATATTATAATAGTGTCTATTCACAAATACTTATTAAAATAGCTGAAATTGTTACATGATTAAATTCCAGCTGTGACGACCCGACTTTCATCGACCAGAAAGTCGCATCGTCGATAAGAAAGAAAGGGATAGAAAGAGAAAAGAAGAGAAGAAAGAAAGAAACAACATCAGAATCTCACACAGCGGAACGAATAAATTATATTAATAACAAAAGTATTACACAATATACAACACTTATCAGAGTTATACAACATATACATCACATACTAGACAGTTATAAACATCTGTCTAAACATTACAACTCAAATACATACAAGACACTATCACAGATCAATACAGAACTAGCACAGCGGAATACTACATATCTACGAACGCCGAAGCCTCCTGCTCCATTGCTCCTCCACAATTCGTCAAAGCAAACCTGAATCCCTTGGCTACTCGTAAAAATTTGAGTACCCAAGAGTTTATATAAAACAGAAATAAACACTTGGGTCAGACATGGGTCTGGTGTGAGTAAACGGTTAAGTTGCTTAACTTTTGAAAAACCTTTGAAAACAAAAGGTATCTCGTAAGACTTCCCGCACATAAACACGGAAAAGCTTTTACCTTACGTTAACCAAAACATTTGATAGGAAATTCGATTGTATTATAATAGGTCTAGGGTTTTCAAATAAATATGAAATAGCTGGAATGCTTACATCTCACGTTCCAACATAGTTGGGCACAACTAACACGTACGGCACTTATTGGAGTTTGGATTCCATACAATGGCAGGGCTACCGGGGTACCGCCCGTCACAGTACGTGGCCTAGATCACCGTACCGAGGAGTACGCCCGCTCCCCTGCAACACAAAGCCGGAACCATCCCTTACTGGATAATTCCGAATAAAATCACCCCACGGTTGTGTACTGCAACCGTACCACTAAGTCGAAATAGAAAGGGACATCTAGACAGGGATGACCTTACTCTCAGTGGGCGCTACCCACGAAGCCTTCCTGCACCTCCCCTGTTTTAGCCATTCCCGGTTGATGAGGCTTGAGGTCACGATTACCTTTAATCAGAACACTTCACTTAGAATGCTCATCGTCCACCTGACGATGTTTTGAAAGCATTCAATCCATATAAGTTCGTTCCGGGTTCGAACGAAACCGAAGGCATTATCTCGTTACACTCGTTTTGGAATCACCCTCAGAGTTAACGACAATAACCCTTGCACTCTGAATCTTCATCTTCACTTGAGATTCACGACCTATCGTTAATTTGGATCGATGTGGTATTCGGGTCTCCAGACCTGGAAATCCGGTATACGGAAACCCGATCCCGGTCTCATCGAAATCCAAAACGTATCTTTTAAGGCCAAGTTGTTTAAAGGTTTAAACAATTCACTTCAATTAAATACTTGAATTCACATAGCATTAACATAGATAAATATCACACATTTATCATAGTATATCATCCAATAGATATCAACCAAATCAGACATTCTATTCAACCATCATTCATAAGCAACCATTTATTAATCTCTATTATAATCAATTTAATCTTAAATTAAATTAATTACTTAAGAATTAATTCCTAACCTTGCTTAATCAATCATTAATTAATTACTTATCCATTTAATTAATTAATCATTAAATATTAATCACTCTTGATTAATTATTCATTAATTACATAAAGTAATTATCCTTTAATTAATTTAACAAATTAATTATCCTTAATCATTTATAGTAATTAACCTTTAATTACTCACATTAATTATAATAATTAATTATCCTTAATTAATTACTTTAATTAATTAATTAACTATAATTAATTACATTATTCCTTAATTAATTACATTAATTAATCATACATTAATTACTTTCATTTATCAACCTTACATAATCATCAACAGTAATTAACTATTCTTAATTACTTTAATTTCTTTTATAAATCCTTTTTGATTAATTACACCAATTTCATACAATAATTCATTTATCAATTACTTACACTAAGTAATTACTCTTATCCAATCTTATTAAGTAATTATACTTAATTACCAAGTGACTATCTTTAATTAATTAACAAATTAATTAACTTAAATAAATCACATTCATTCCTAAATCATAACTGAGTAACTCATCCTTAATTACCCTTTAAACAATTTAATTAATCCTTGAATAATTATTCTTTAACTATTAATTAATAAACCTTAATTATTAATCAATATTCTTTAATACAAAGTAATCAATCCTTAATTACTTTTATAATTAATTACTTAAACTTAATTAACTAATTAATTACTTCTTAATTATTAATTAATAAAACTTAATTATTAATTAACAACCTTAATTACCAATTTAATTAATCCATAATTATCTATTAATCAATCTTTAATGATAATTAACTAACCTTAATAACAGTTAATTAATCCTTAATTAACTTTAATTATAAATTAATAATTTCTTAATTATTACTTAACAAAACTTATTAAGTACTTCTTAATTTCCATTTTAATTTACTCTTAATCATTTAATTAATCCTTATCAAAAATTAATTAAATAAATTAATTAAACTTAAATTCTTAATTAACTTAGTTAATTTCAACTCTTTAAAATCTTAATTAATCTTGAGATAAAACATTATCATTAAACATTTGATCTTAGTAATTAACTTACTTAATTAAATGTCATTAATTAAGTTTTAAAATAAATAATTAATTACTTACCCTTAATTATTTATTAACAATCCTTAATTACAAGTTACTAAATCACTTGAAAACTAATTGTTAATTTACTCATCCTCAACCATTAACTAATTTAATAAATCACTCTTTATTTATCTCATTAACTATCAAACTTTTAATAAGTTTAAAATAAAACCTTTCCTTATTAATTAACCTTATTTTCAAATTAAGTTTGAAAATAACTTAAAATTTAACTTAATATTATTTAAGTTAACAACTATACAAATTTAATCTAGTCAAAACATTTATTACAAAGAAAAGAATTTTCAAAATAATTGTTTTAACTTGATTACTTTAAATTTAAAATCTTACCTTTATTTAAATTTTGATTTAAACATCTTACTTTGGGTTTGACCCATATGTACTTGAACAAAAGCCAAGTCTTCCTTCTTCTTATTTCCCTTTTTAAATAGAGTTTAGTTTTAAAATTTAAAACTGTTTGATTTTAAAAGAAAATTTAAATTGTTAAAAACTGTTTCACTCAGCTCACAAACAACCCGAAGGCAAACCCGAGCCAGAGCCTAATCTACCCGAGACCTCCCCGAGAATTTTAAAAACTGTTCGCTTTAAATTTCTGTCTGTTAAAAACCTTAACAATTATCACACAAAAACTCGCGTATCACCCTCGAACACACCCGAGCCAAAATCTGATTTCTACGAGTCCTTCCCGAGTACGAGCTCGAGAACCTCTTCTTCCCCAACTCCAAACCACTGACACACGCTAACAGTCGTGCACGTGCACACCACGACCAACCACCTCCGATCATCGCTCCGGCCATCGACGAGTCACTAATCTTCTCCTCGAACACCCCAACAACTCCGATCGTCGAACAAAATTGAAAATCGAAAATAAGCTTTCTCGATCACTTCCTGGAACAACACTCCGAACAAGAACCACCTCGTCAGACTACTTCTGACCACCAGAACCCCCATGCCTTCGACCAGAGCTTCACCTCCGACCCACGCTTCCATTCCCCCATGTGCGGTAGCCTCCAGTTCACCCACGACGTCAGAAAAAAATCGCGAATCAATCATGCCCAACATCATCACTAAACCCTAAATCCTTGTCGTTCGATCACTCTGGTGATCGAGAAATCCTACGAACATTTTTCCTGTGATCCACAGACATTCAGCTACCTTCACCAACGATCACGACACTCAACCCTCTGTCGATCATCGGAATTTGACAAGAGTGTCTTTTCCGTTCAACCCCAAAATCCCACCTCAGATCAAAACTAAAAATCATAATTTTATTATTAAAATTCATCACTTGCAAGATCGAATCAGGTTACACAATCAAAATAAGAAAATTTGAACATTGATTTTCTGATTATTCTAGATCATTACTGACATTTATTGTTTTTGAAATAAATATTCAACATAAACGCTTGCAATTACTTTTAAAAATAACTTTACATTGTTATGAATATTTACTTTTAAGAAATCATAACTTGAATTGGTTAGAATAAGAAGATACGAATTTTATTTAATGAAGTTGTAGCCTGTAATATAACAGAGAAGTAAATATAGACATGCACAGCCAATCTACCTATGTATGTATACATACTGACAATTTCTTTCCTTCATACAACATTTTTCACAACAAAACTTCAAGCATTCATCAAAATATATAACAGATTTAAATTCGAAATAGTAGTTTGCTCACATCTTAAAGATGAACAGAGTAATTAACTATTTAATCAAACATGCACACTGTAATTCTCACATATATACAGAGTATCTATGTATAAATAAACATGCAAGATACTTCATTCAGGTACCATTCGAAAGCAAGTTTAAATTCATTTTAACTTTTGCAAAAGAATTGTTTACTCACCTTTCCAAGAGGCAGAGAAATTTTGAATAAGCTGGAAGCTTTGAAATTGAACTGCTTGCTTTTAAAAACTGAAACACTTGCTTTTGAAACTTTAAAAACAGGAAGGCTCTTGAAACTCCAGATTCACTTGCATGCACTTGGAATGGTGACAGACTTGATTTTGAAACAAGCAAATGGTTACAGGCTTTTGAAAGAGTATTGCAGATTAGTATTGAAATATAGTTTCAGGTCTTTTGTGGTTTTCAGGCATTGATTTGGTTTTAGAGATATGGTTTCAGGTATTTGAAATTTGAGAATCAAGCTTTTGCAGATTAATTCAGGTTTGATATTTTTGGTTTGAGGTAGTTTCAGATTTGTAGATACTTGGTTTAGAAAGGCATTTCAGTTTTTTGGTTTGAGAAAATCTCAGTTTGGTTTGAGGATTTGATTTTAGTTCCGGTTGAAGATGATTTCAGTTTTGATCATTTTCTGATTTGGTTTTTGTCTTTGAAGATGTGAGAATAAAAATAGGAAATGGAAGAGAGGGAGGATATAGTTTTATATAAATTCATTTAGATTTACTTTAAAATTAAAGAAAATAGAAGTAAACTTATGACACATGTCTCATACATTGTTTAATTACCTTACACATGTATTTTACATGTTTTAAAAATTTAACACTTGTCCTTAATCTTATATTATTTTTAAAAAGAGTTTTAAAAAGCTTTTATATGTATTTCCTAAATAGATAAATACATATCTTTTTAAATAAATGCTTTTCTATATTATAAATAAATAAAACCTTTAAAAGAAAAACAATAAAACTCATTTATATCCTAATAAAATTATATACAATATTTTTAATTCATTTTTAAGTGTAAACATATCTTTTGTATTTATTTACTATTTAAATAAACACTTTATTTAGTTTGAAATTGATATAAAACAACTCAAGACAATATATATATATATATATTTAAACAATACTTATTAATTTTGGAAATGATAAATCTATTTAAAATTCAAATTTATAAAATAACATAATTAAATAATTATCCTTATTATAATTCAATCTATACCATAATTAAAGCATCTTATTATTATATTATTTGGTTATTTATATTAATATTATCAATTTAAATAATTTAAATTTAGAGATTACCACATTTTAAATTCCTCGAAATCCCGGGATATCACATTCCTTCCCCCTTAAAAGAATTTCGTCCTCGAAATTTAAAACAAAAGATAATCCAAATTTTTATTTTATTTCAATCCATTTTAAAACAATTTAAGTATACTTATCAGCCATACACTATCAAACAAACAACCATTCATCCAAACAAACAATTTCATCCAAGCAACAATTCATACAAACAACAACTCTAGCTATCCGAACATAGATCCGGATAAACTACCTAAAATTATCCCGAGTTTCCCAGATATAGATACTGGGTTACTCGCTCTACTAGATCCAAACTGGTAATTCAATACCGAAGCCAAAACACAAATCCTCATAAAAACTCAGAAAGATCCAATATACTCGGAGCTATCTTCCTAGTCTTACCCAATCTTACTTACTCCCTTTTACCGAAGAAATAACAACGAAGTCTCCAACTTTGAATTCCAAATTTCTCCATCTCTAATCCACAGAACTCTTCTGACGATTCTGGGTTGCCTTCATCCTTCCTGAGCAGCCCAATCTTTGCTGATGCTTCTCGAAACAAACAGGACCAAAACAATCCAACAAACGGATCCTCTCAAGGTCTACAGAAATCCAGAACTCAAACTCTACTCCACAATTATCAGTAGATTCCAATCTTACTTCTCCCATCTGAAAAGACAAAACAGATTCTCTCACCAATCTGACCTTCAAATCTTGAAAAGCTTCCTGTAGGAACCCTCTAATCCAAACACTGCAATTTCTGGTTGCTTCCATTCTAGAACAACTACTACCAAGCTTTCGCTGCTCAACTCTGATCTGGATGTCGTCTATGAACTCGAACACAAACTTGACCATCTCATTCCAGAAAATCTCTGACAACTCTATAACTCCTACATCTTCTAGAGATGCCTCAAACTCAAGCAAAAGATTTCCCAAGAGAACACTCAAACTATCGCAAGTCACTTTTGCGAACCTATCCAGTCCAATATCCAAAGATTACTGTTCTTTCTTAATCCATCAGAACAGTCTAGTGCTTGACCAATCCATTTGAAAAATGAATTTACTCCGCAGCTTCTGAACTCCACTCTAAGAAATTGCTAAGCCAAAAAGATCTTCCAACAGGAACACAGAACACTCGAGCTGCACTGCTGCCACAGATGCCAAAGACTCCTTATCTAAAGCTTCTGGAGAAACTCGGACTTCAAACCAAACAGGAACACTATGCTGAACTCAGCCACACACCGAAGCAGACATTCTTCCTTAAACTTGCTCCAAAAGAAAACATCGCTGGAGATATCCATAGTTACTGCATCTCATCACGCAGTTACTACTTTCCGAGGTATCAAGATACCATCACTTGCTTCTGCTCAACCAACAGATCCAAACTCTCAAAAATCCACTCACACGAGCGCGATCAAACTTATACTTCAATGATGGACTCCGAACCTTAACAAATTTCCTTCAGAGATCAATGAAATCTTTACACCATATCAAAACTCACTCGAGACGGTATTGGGTCTACAGTCTCGACAGATATATTTCCAACCTCAAATATTCAAATTCCAACCATTGGTAGTCGTGCTTCACACACCACCGCCCTATCTACCTTTATAACTTATTTGGAAAACCCGAACAGATAATCCAACAAATAGGTAGAATAGATATATATATATATATAGTAAAAATTACAAATACGCTCTCTCAAGATAGACACCACTCCAGAGCCTAGGTATTCACTCAACCAAATGCTCTGATACCAAATGTGACGACCCGACTTTCATCGACCAGAAAGTCGCATCGTCGATAAGAAAGAAAGGGATAGAAAGAGAAAAGAAGAGAAGAAAGAAAGAAACAACATCAGAATCTCACACAGCGGAACGAATAAATTATATTAATAACAAAAGTATTACACAATATACAACACTTATCAGAGTTATACAACATATACATCACATACTAGACAGTTATAAACATCTGTCTAAACATTACAACTCAAATACATACAAGACACTATCACAGATCAATACAGAACTAGCACAGCGGAATACTACATATCTACGAACGCCGAAGCCTCCTGCTCCATTGCTCCTCCACAATTCGTCAAAGCAAACCTGAATCCCTTGGCTACTCGTAAAAATTTGAGTACCCAAGAGTTTATATAAAACAGAAATAAACACTTGGGTCAGACATGGGTCTGGTGTGAGTAAACGGTTAAGTTGCTTAACTTTTGAAAAACCTTTGAAAACAAAAGGTATCTCGTAAGACTTCCCGCACATAAACACGGAAAAGCTTTTACCTTACGTTAACCAAAACATTTGATAGGAAATTCGATTGTATTATAATAGGTCTAGGGTTTTCAAATAAATATGAAATAGCTGGAATGCTTACATCTCACGTTCCAACATAGTTGGGCACAACTAACACATACGGCACTTATTGGAGTTTGGATTCCATACAATGGCAGGGCTACCGGGGTACCGCCCGTCACAGTATGTGGCCTAGATCACCGTACCGAGGAGTACGCCCGCTCCCCTGCAACACAAAGCCGGAACCATCCCTTACTGGATAATTCCGAATAAAATCACCCCACGGTTGTGTACTGCAACCGTACCACTAAGTCGAAATAGAAAGGGACATCTAGACAGGGATGACCTTACTCTCAGTGGGCGCTACCCACGAAGCCTTCCTGCACCTCCCCTGTTTTAGCCATTCCCGGTTGATGAGGCTTGAGGTCACGATTACCTTTAATCAGAACACTTCACTTAGAATGCTCATCGTCCACCTGACGATGTTTTGAAAGCATTCAATCCATATAAGTTCGTTCCGGGTTCGAACGAAACCGAAGGCATTATCTCGTTACACTCGTTTTGGAATCACCCTCAGAGTTAACGACAATAACCCTTGCACTCTGAATCTTCATCTTCACTTGAGATTCACGACCTATCGTTAATTTGGATCGATGTGGTATTCGGGTCTCCAGACCTGGAAATCCGGTATACGGAAACCCGATCCCGGTCTCATCGAAATCCAAAACGTATCTTTTAAGGCCAAGTTGTTTAAAGTTTTAAACAATTCACTTCAATTAAATACTTGAATTCACATAGCATTAACATAGATAAATATCACACATTTATCATAGTATATCATCCAATAGATATCAACCAAATCAGACATTCTATTCAACCATCATTCATAAGCAACCATTTATTAATCTCTATTATAATCAATTTAATCTTAAATTAAATTAATTACTTAAGAATTAATTCCTAACCTTGCTTAATCAATCATTAATTAATTACTTATCCATTTAATTAATTAATCATTAAATATTAATCACTCTTGATTAATTATTCATTAATTACATAAAGTAATTATCCTTTAATTAATTTAACAAATTAATTATCCTTAATCATTTATAGTAATTAACCTTTAATTACTCACATTAATTATAATAATTAATTATCCTTAATTAATTACTTTAATTAATTAATTAACTATAATTAATTACATTATTCCTTAATTAATTACATTAATTAATCATACATTAATTACTTTCATTTATCAACCTTACATAATCATCAACAGTAATTAACTATTCTTAATTACTTTAATTTCTTTTATAAATCCTTTTTGATTAATTACACCAATTTCATACAATAATTCATTTATCAATTACTTACACTAAGTAATTACTCTTATCCAATCTTATTAAGTAATTATACTTAATTACCAAGTGACTATCTTTAATTAATTAACAAATTAATTAACTTAAATAAATCACATTCATTCCTAAATCATAACTGAGTAACTCATCCTTAATTACCCTTTAAACAATTTAATTAATCCTTGAATAATTATTCTTTAACTATTAATTAATAAACCTTAATTATTAATCAATATTCTTTAATACAAAGTAATCAATCCTTAATTACTTTTATAATTAATTACTTAAACTTAATTAACTAATTAATTACTTCTTAATTATTAATTAATAAAACTTAATTATTAATTAACAACCTTAATTACCAATTTAATTAATCCATAATTATCTATTAATCAATCTTTAATGATAATTAACTAACCTTAATAACAGTTAATTAATCCTTAATTAACTTTAATTATAAATTAATAATTTCTTAATTATTAATTAAGAAAACTTAATTATTACTTAACAAAACTTATTAAGTACTTCTTAATTTCCATTTTAATTTACTCTTAATCATTTAATTAATCCTTATCAAAAATTAATTAAATAAATTAATTAAACTTAAATTCTTAATTAACTTAGTTAATTTCAACTCTTTAAAATCTTAATTAATCTTGAGATAAAACATTATCATTAAACATTTGATCTTAGTAATTAACTTACTTAATTAAATGTCATTAATTAAGTTTTAAAATAAATAATTAATTACTTACCCTTAATTATTTATTAACAATCCTTAATTACAAGTTACTAAATCACTTGAAAACTAATTGTTAATTTACTCATCCTCAACCATTAACTAATTTAATAAATCACTCTTTATTTATCTCATTAACTATCAAACTTTTAATAAGTTTAAAATAAAACCTTTCCTTATTAATTAACCTTATTTTCAAATTAAGTTTGAAAATAACTTAAAATTTAACTTAATATTATTTAAGTTAACAACTATACAAATTTAATCTAGTCAAAACATTTATTACAAAGAAAAGAATTTTCAAAATAATTGTTTTAACTTGATTACTTTAAATTTAAAATCTTACCTTTATTTAAATTTTGATTTAAACATCTTACTTTGGGTTTGACCCATATGTACTTGAACAAAAGCCAAGTCTTCCTTCTTCTTATTTCCCTTTTTAAATAGAGTTTAGTTTTAAAATTTAAAACTGTTTGATTTTAAAAGAAAATTTAAATTGTTAAAAACTGTTTCACTCAGCTCACAAACAACCCGAAGGCAAACCCGAGCCAGAGCCTAATCTACCCGAGACCTCCCCGAGAATTTTAAAAACTGTTCGCTTTAAATTTCTGTCTGTTAAAAACCTTAACAATTATCACACAAAAACTCGCGTATCACCCTCGAACACACCCGAGCCAAAATCTGATTTCTACGAGTCCTTCCCGAGTACGAGCTCGAGAACCTCTTCTTCCCCAACTCCAAACCACTGACACACGCTAACAGTCGTGCACGTGCACACCACGACCAACCACCTCCGATCATCGCTCCGGCCATCGACGAGTCACTAATCTTCTCCTCGAACACCCCAACAACTCCGATCGTCGAACAAAATTGAAAATCGAAAATAAGCTTTCTCGATCACTTCCTGGAACAACACTCCGAACAAGAACCACCTCGTCAGACTACTTCTGACCACCAGAACCCCCATGCCTTCGACCAGAGCTTCACCTCCGACCCACGCTTCCATTCCCCCATGTGCGGTAGCCTCCAGTTCACCCACGACGTCAGAAAAAAATCGCGAATCAATCATGCCCAACATCATCACTAAACCCTAAATCCTTGTCGTTCGATCACTCTGGTGATCGAGAAATCCTACGAACATTTTTCCTGTGATCCACAGACATTCAGCTACCTTCACCAACGATCACGACACTCAACCCTCTGTCGATCATCGGAATTTGACAAGAGTGTCTTTTCCGTTCAACCCCAAAATCCCACCTCAGATCAAAACTAAAAATCATAATTTTATTATTAAAATTCATCACTTGCAAGATCGAATCAGGTTACACAATCAAAATAAGAAAATTTGAACATTGATTTTCTGATTATTCTAGATCATTACTGACATTTATTGTTTTTGAAATAAATATTCAACATAAACGCTTGCAATTACTTTTAAAAATAACTTTACATTGTTATGAATATTTACTTTTAAGAAATCATAACTTGAATTGGTTAGAATAAGAAGATACGAATTTTATTTAATGAAGTTGTAGCCTGTAATATAACAGAGAAGTAAATATAGACATGCACAGCCAATCTACCTATGTATGTATACATACTGACAATTTCTTTCCTTCATACAACATTTTTCACAACAAAACTTCAAGCATTCATCAAAATATATAACAGATTTAAATTCGAAATAGTAGTTTGCTCACATCTTAAAGATGAACAGAGTAATTAACTATTTAATCAAACATGCACACTGTAATTCTCACATATATACAGAGTATCTATGTATAAATAAACATGCAAGATACTTCATTCAGGTACCATTCGAAAGCAAGTTTAAATTCATTTTAACTTTTGCAAAAGAATTGTTTACTCACCTTTCCAAGAGGCAGAGAAATTTTGAATAAGCTGGAAGCTTTGAAATTGAACTGCTTGCTTTTAAAAACTGAAACACTTGCTTTTGAAACTTTAAAAACAGGAAGGCTCTTGAAACTCCAGATTCACTTGCATGCACTTGGAATGGTGACAGACTTGATTTTGAAACAAGCAAATGGTTACAGGCTTTTGAAAGAGTATTGCAGATTAGTATTGAAATATAGTTTCAGGTCTTTTGTGGTTTTCAGGCATTGATTTGGTTTTAGAGATATGGTTTCAGGTATTTGAAATTTGAGAATCAAGCTTTTGCAGATTAATTCAGGTTTGATATTTTTGGTTTGAGGTAGTTTCAGATTTGTAGATACTTGGTTTAGAAAGGCATTTCAGTTTTTTGGTTTGAGAAAATCTCAGTTTGGTTTGAGGATTTGATTTTAGTTCCGGTTGAAGATGATTTCAGTTTTGATCATTTTCTGATTTGGTTTTTGTCTTTGAAGATGTGAGAATAAAAATAGGAAATGGAAGAGAGGGAGGATATAGTTTTATATAAATTCATTTAGATTTACTTTAAAATTAAAGAAAATAGAAGTAAACTTATGACACATGTCTCATACATTGTTTAATTACCTTACACATGTATTTTACATGTTTTAAAAATTTAACACTTGTCCTTAATCTTATATTATTTTTAAAAAGAGTTTTAAAAAGCTTTTATATGTATTTCCTAAATAGATAAATACATATCTTTTTAAATAAATGCTTTTCTATATTATAAATAAATAAAACCTTTAAAAGAAAAACAATAAAACTCATTTATATCCTAATAAAATTATATACAATATTTTTAATTCATTTTTAAGTGTAAACATATCTTTTGTATTTATTTACTATTTAAATAAACACTTTATTTAGTTTGAAATTGATATAAAACAACTCAAGACAATATATATATATATATATTTAAACAATACTTATTAATTTTGGAAATGATAAATCTATTTAAAATTCAAATTTATAAAATAACATAATTAAATAATTATCCTTATTATAATTCAATCTATACCATAATTAAAGCATCTTATTATTATATTATTTGGTTATTTATATTAATATTATCAATTTAAATAATTTAAATTTAGAGATTACCACATTTTAAATTCCTCGAAATCCCGGGATATCACACCAGCATACTAGGTATACAAACAAATACTATACAAGGCACGTAGGAGAATGGATTTCCAACGAATGACTAGGCACTGGGTTACCACCTGTCACAGTACGTGGCCTAGATCACAGTACCGAGGAGTACGCCCGCTCCCCTGCAACACAAGGCCGGAATCATCCCTTACTGGATAATTCCAAATAAAATCACCCCACGGTTGGGATCAGCAACCGCACCACTAAGCCGAAATAAAAGGGACATCTAGACAGGGATGACCTTACTCTCAAGTGGGTGCTACCCACGAAGCCTTGCTGCATAACCCCTGATTTTCAGTCATTCCCGGTTGATGAGGCTTGAGGCTAAACGATACCTTTTTCAGAACATATCCCTTAGAATGCCCATCGTCCACCTGACGATGTCACGAAAGCATTCGTCCATACAAGTCCGTCCCGGGTTCGAACGGAACCGAAGGCACTATTCCTACTACATCCATTTTGGAAATATCCTCAGGATTAGTAGCGACTAGCCCTTGCACTTCACAGCTCCATCTCCGACTCCGAACACGTTACACGAAACGTACAAACCGGATCGAAGTGGTATTCGAGTCTCCAGACCTAGAATCCCGGTATACGAAAACTCGATCCCGGTCTCTTCGAAACGATCAGCGCATTTGGCCAATATTGATAGTCGGTTATTTAACTATCAATTAACATCCACAAGCAACCATCACACAATAAATAATTTCCCACATTATTTATTTGCCCAAATATCTTTCCAAGATATATTTCCAAATTTTCAAAGCTCATTTGAAAACAATTTCAAAACAGTTTCCGCTTACGGAAAACATTTCCCAAATAATTATTTCCACTGAATCACCAAGTACAAAATACTTTTAATTTTAAAATAATTTAAAAACACTTTATTTTAAATATATCTTATAACATTGAAATTAAACTACTTTAATACTTTATTAAAAGTATATACTTTAAAATAAACCACTTTATAAATATAAACTAAATTTCCTCTTTAAAACATAATACCAAATCACTTTTATATAATTACTACAATAATAGATTTTTGAAAATACCTACTTTGGAAATTAACCTTTAGAAATAATCAATTTTCTAAAATATGCTTTTTAAAACATATTAAAACTTTTAACTTATATTTAAAACTACCTTGAAAAAAAACGTACTTGGCTATCCAGAGAAATACACTTCTCATTCCCATTCTTTAAAAATAAATCAACATTTATTTTTAAACCAATTCATATCCCTTTATAAATTCCCACCTTGAATTTATATTTTCTAATATCCACTGATTTTTATTTTACTTTATAAACCCATTTTATAAGCTCCAAAATCTCACTTCTCTTATAGAATTCCAATTTTAACAACTAAATCAATTTTCCAGTTGATTTTCCAATTTACTTTACTTTACTTTGAAATAAATTTCCTTTGCTACTTCATTTATTCCAAAATACATTAACTTTTAGATTTTTATTCCTTATTACGAGTTAAACCCCTTTTTACCAATATCAATTACAAATTTCCAAAACTCCTTATTTATTCTTTATTTAATTTTAATCCTTAATTTCAAAAATATCTTCTTTTATTCTTCAAATAATATCACTTAAGTATAAAATTTATTATCCCTTGTAAATTCAAAATCCCCTTATTTCATATTTGTTAAAATTCCAAATCACTTTATTTTTATTTCAATTCGTTATAAATTTTATCCCAATATCTCGAATTATTTTACTTAACCCTTTATTCTTTTATTTCTTTTCAAAAATTCAATTCCATAGATTTTATAATTTATTATACTGGACAATCCAAATCAACCACATCATCCAATATAAAATCATCACATGATATCAAATATTCAGAACACAGAATATTAAATAATCTAATAATTTTGAGGAATCCAGTTGGATCCCTCTAACCTGTTTCCCTGCATCCACAGACGTTAGCACAATATAAAATACCAATTCCACTTCAAGGTGGAATATCGCGGTATATGGGATTTATATAAAATCATCCGCTATTATGCGGCGCATAGGGTCTCATCCGCTATACAATGCGGGAATATCAACAACTCCAATATACTACTATATATACTATAGCACATCCAATCAATGCAATCATCCAATCAATTATTTAAATTTAACCATTTAAATTTAAATTAAAAATTCAGCTGAGTGAGATTAACTCACCTTAAATTTTTATTAGCATCCATTTGCAATCCAGCTTGCTTCTTTTCAGATGCGGACCTTGAAAAATAATTTATGTGATTTATTAATATTCGAAATATAAATCGACCTTTAATTACCATTTTATAATTCAATTAAATGTCGAACTAATCTTCTTGTAATAAAATATTTTTAGTGCTTAGACTAATTAGAAACAAATTAACCACCTACTCCATTATTTTCTTAAAATAAATTTAGTGAATTAAAACATTTATGTGCATATATATATATATATATATATATATATATTTAGTTTATTGGAACTACGTATATGCTTGAAAATCTATAAAATTTCAAGTCCAACTTTATATAAACTTTCAACTCTTTTAAGATTATATTTCTTTCTAAAAATAAAACTTTTCTTACGGTAAACTTATATATATTACAGCAATATACTACAATAAGTTTTCTACTGTAAATATATTTTTCTTATGTTTTCCAACACAATATATATTTATTTTATTTTATTTTCCTAGCATTTAACACAAATAGAAATTACTTAACTTACTCAACCTTAACCCAAACTGTTTTAAACATTTTCCCTTTACTGCATATAATACTTATAAAACTCTACCTAGATTTACATATATATTTTTCAATAAATCCGGTTTAATCGAAAATAAAATAAAATGGAAACAAGGATACCTTACTGTAAACTAAACTGCACAACCCACTAGAGCCTCGATCACTACATCGACATCGCACCCCATGACAACTCGAGTCCGAGCTACCCACGAACGACGCGTGATGATCCTCTGATCATCGACTAGAGGAGAATACATTCCTCACGAATCAAGCTCGCCTCTTTCCAAAAAACTAGGTCGCGACTCCCCTTCGTTGATTCGTCCTCGAAGCTTCCTTCATCGCGGCGACAGTAGAATAAACGAAGACACTACAATCGCCCACTTCGATCCCCTTTTTGCTCGAGTTCGAATCAATCTCATAGAGGAGGACATAAGCGATCTCGTGCCTCATCCCTGCCGTGGCCAACGATCGAGCAGCCCCTATCGAAGTTCGATTTTGAACAGCAAAAGGAAAAGAGGAATTTGTGGTTCGAAAAATCACGGTTTCGAGATGGGTTCGATTAGGACATGAGGGTTTGCTTGAATTAGGGAGGGAGATTTTACTGGAGTCGGCCATTGTTTATTTCGAAACGAAGAAAAGTTTTCGTATTTTTTTTTTCTTTTTGAATTTCGATTCGTGAATGCTGAAATAGATAAGGAAGAGACGGCTATTAACAAGATAAGGTGGCTTCCAGGGTAAGGTGGCTGACAGAATTGACTTTTAAGGGTTTATAATATTAATTTATTTCTAAAATATCTCATATTCGCATAACTAAAGATACCGATCTATCGTACGATCACACGCCAACTCCAATCGCTACGAAATTTGAAATCCGATAATGATACAATATTACGGATCCAATGGAACTAGTTTCATCGAATTCCGAGACTGTGCCTTGGACGGCTATTTTTAAATTCAATTTAAACGAGGTATTTTTAAAACTGAACAAAATACTTTGAAATCAAATTTTGAAAGTTCTATTATCTTCAGTATTATTAATATGAATTTTACGAGCTTTCAAAATATTTTTAATTAGCTTAGAATACCAGATTTACTATTTTATCCAACTTCGAATAAATTAAATTTAATAATTAAATTACTCAATAAACAGCGATATTTGAAATTTAAGTTTATAATTAATCTTTGAATATTTAAAATTAATTAAATATTCCAATTTCAAATGCTCAAAAATTCCAGGTCGTCACATTGTACACACACACAGATATATATATATATAATTTCAGTTAACACTATGATTTGATGAAATAAAAATTATTAGCATATATATATGATTTTTTAAATAGATATTATAAAAAAGATTTCATGGGGGGAAATTATTAAAATTTGTATACAAAATATACTAATCCTTTTCAAAATTATATATAAAATCATATTGAGATTATATTTTTAAATCATGAGTTTGAAGGATAAGGAGCATTTTATAAATTCTAAAGAAAGGATTTTATAGATTTAGAGGAAGGATTTCAAGTATGACATTTATATATATATATATATATATATATGTATGTATGTATAGTTGAGCAACAAATGAGTTTATGGATTTTAATAGAAGTTTGAAAGTACTAGAGTATTTGAGAAATTACTTCATTTGTGGTAAAAATCAAAATACTTGTTTAGAAACCATAAACCCTTCTTACTATTTTATTGTGTTTTGTTGTGACGCCCCACCTCTATACCCACACTAGCCAAGAACACTACGGTGTAGTGCTGTCAACTAGCACGGAGAATAAGGCTGTTGAGGAGCGACCATCTATGTAATTGCCTTGTGCGAGCACCGATATGTCAGATCATAAAACATTGCATTTCATTTTTAGAGGAATACCGACATACCGATACAAACTCAAAGCTACTACACAGTGGCTATAATAGTTTAGGACAATAGATATAAAAATAACACAGATAACATAAATGCGGAATAAAGATGGAACGAAAAGTCTCATATATACAATAACTGATATCAGTTACAATACATTTGACACAATACAAATGATACAACTACAATTGTCGACTCAAGAAGTTATATATACAAGTACATTATCGACTAATATACATGAATACATTATCATCTTAAAACAGACACACTGACTACTTCAAAAGGACGAAGACCACTTCAAATGATATAAAAAGTCTTCATAGCTCTAGCAGCAACCCAAAGCTAAAAATCTACAACCTGTAAATACTCGGTCTGACCCGAGTATTACATTCAAAAGAAAATAATACCCAGGTCAGTCTAATTCAAATCAAAGCAGTATTATCGAGTAAGAGATTCAAAGCCGTGGAAAACAAGCCAAAATATACGAGAATACGCGCATAAGAATTAGTCGCAATAATCTCAAGCATCAAAACAACATCATATTCGAAGTTAACAACCAATTGATACTAATAAAGTCTAATATCAGTTTCGAACAAAACAAAGGAAGTTGCAAAGCATTTAACAGTTGAAACAAGTTCGACCGTATTCAACATAAAATCCACGAAAACCAAACAGTGCCATAAAACCCAGCTAATTAAGGCGTCGAGCCAAGTCTCAGTTCAAACCGTCTGAATAAAAATCAGAGAAACCAACGACATCCCAATGAAATCAAATAACCGAAGTAATGCACTGAAGTTAGAATTAGGATGTGAGTGAAACCACTCACCTTTGCCATCGGAGCACGAATGATTCACCGGCGACGTCATTCGATTGATTGATTGAGGATGGCGCCTTCGATTTTTAAACGCGCCTTAGCTTCAAAAGGGGGATGACGAGAAGGTGCCGCCCTAAATTGCCGCAGCCCTAATTTGTGAAGCCCTAGCATTACGAACGAACGAACCAGAAATTTCGTGGCCGCCATTATCGTTTTTTTTTTTTTTTCGTTTATTTGATTAGGTTTTCCCCTGGACCCAAAAATGAAAGGGGGTATTTTTATTTATCACGGCCTTAAAATTAAGTGGGATGAGATAAATTTTTAAAGCCCACTTAGTTCCTTTACCAGATTATTAAACAAATTACAACTGATTAAAATGCCTATAGCACTTAGCAAATCAATCTAATCGTCATTTGACGATAATAAATTTTCAAATAAATTTTAACTTGATTCAATTCTGCATTAGCAATAAAAAAGATTTAATCATCATTTATAAACTGACTCGAAAAACCGGGTTGTTACAGACTCCCCTCCTTAAAGAAATTGCGTCCACGCAATCATAGAGAATAAATGGATAAAAGGTAACAACCAAAAGAGCATGGCACTGTCGAATGTATAAGCAAAGCAAGTGTCAGCGGGGAAGTATTAGATAAGAAATCGAAAGGTTCGACTGATTCAAATCAAAAGAGTTAACATCGTGGGGATCAAGGAAATCAAAATCAGACGACTGTCTAAAGCAAGAATCAATCGAGTTCCAGCAACTAAAAGAGAAGGAAAACAGAGCAGAAATCCCACACAGAACACGAATTGAATGTGAGTAGATCAAATTACTCACCTGAATTGCTAAAGAAAAGACGAAACTCAAATCTCAAAATCGCAAATATTCAATCATCAAAAACGATAATCAAATTTCTCAAATCAACAAATATTCGATTATCACAAACGATAATCAAATTTCAAATTCAACAATTAATTAATTATCTAAAGCGATAATTAAATTCGAAATCAGCAAATATTTAATTATCTAAAGCGATAATTAAATCTCAAAGCAACAAATATTTAATTATCTAAAGCGATAATTAAATCTCAAAGCAACAAATATTTAATTATCTAAAGCGATAATTAAATCTCAAATCAGCAAATATTTAATTATCAAAAACGATAATCAAATTTCTCAAATCAACAAATATTCGATTATCACAAACGATAATCAAATTTCACAAATATCTGATTATCAAAAACGATAATCAGAAATCACAAATATTCGATTATCAAATCGAAAAATATTTAATTATCTCAAACGATAATCAAATTTCACAAATATCTGATTATCAAAAACGATAATCAGAAATCACAAATATTCGATTATCAAATCGAAAAATATTTAATTATCTCAGACGATAATTAAATTGGAAAATATTTAATTATCACAAAGGATAATCAAATTTCACAAATATCTGATTATCAAAAACGATAATCAGAAACACAAACATCTAATTATCAAAAACGATAATCAGAAGTCATAATTATTCAATTAACGAGTCCGGAATTAACCGAAGTAGTAAAAGTATGGTTCCATACTCCTTACTTTTGCTAAATCGTTTAAATCCCTTTATCGTTTCCTTGAAAGTGCAGGATTGTGTGTTTTAAAAATAAAATTTCACATTCTCAAACGGACAAGTCCGGAATTAAGCGAATCAGTAAAAGAAAGGGGTCATAGTCCTTGATTTTTCTGAAATGTTTAAATCGCTTCCTCGTTCTTTTGAAAATGTAAGCTGTAAAAATTTGAAAACAATTTTAATTTATATTTTTGAAACAACTTTTAAAAATAAAGAATTTTGAAAACACGTGATTAAATTAGCAATATCAGGGTTGCGGGAGAACCGCTTGTAAATCCATTTCAAAATTGACGGTTACCATAGTTAACACGTCAAAGTCTCAATAAAATAACTGGCATCAAAATATAATACCAAATGAATTTTCATTCATCAAAGATGTCACAAGAATCTTCTCAAAGATAGAAAGGGATATTATACCCTAAACTTGTATTCATAACAAGTCAATAACACATGAATTCACCAATGCACAAAAATTGATAAACATATCAATAGAAATCACGAAAATTGGTGAAGCACAAAATTTCAGAAATCATCACAAGAAATTCAGAAATCACAAGTTCTAGAAATCTACACACGAAATCCAGAAAACACAAATTCTAGAAATCTACACACGAAATCCAGAAAACACAAATTCTAGAAATCTACACACGAAATCCAGAAATCACAAATTCTAGAAATCTACACACGAAATCCAGAAAACACAAATTCTAGAAATCTACACACGAAATCCAGAAAACACAAATTCTAGAAATCTACACACGAAATCCAGAAATCACAAATTCTAGAAATCTACACACGAAATCCAGAAAACACAAATTCTAGAAATCTACACACGAAATCCAAAAATCACAAATTCTAGAAATCTACACACGAAATCCAGAAAACACAAAGAAGGGGAAGTCCGAGCACACGGACGAGAAACTATCCATTTAATTTTTCCGAACACACGGATGGGAAGCTATTCATTTAATTTTTCCGAACACACGGATGGAAAGCTATTCATTTAATTTTTCCGAACACACGGATGGAAAGCTATTCATTTAATTTTTCCGAACACACGGATGGAAAGCTATTCATTTAATTTTTCCGAACACACGGATGGAAAGCTATTCATTTAATTTTTCCGAACACACGGATGGAAAGCTATTCATTTAATTTTTCCGAACACACGGATGGAAAGCTATCCATTTAATTTTCCGAACACACGGATGGAAAGCTATCCATTTAATTTTTCCGAACACACGGATGGAAAGCTATCCATTTAATTTTTCCGAACACACGGATGGAAAGCTATCCATTTAATTTTCCGAACACACGGATGGAAAGCTATCCATTTAATTTTCCGAACACACGGATGGCCCGAAGGCAAGTCCGACACACGGACGAAGAGACATCGCACAATCGCTAGTCTAAATCACAAAAATGATCGTCATGATCATAAGGAAGTGTCAACCACACCAAGCTAGTAAATATATGAGTTTAGCTTCATGTCCCATAACCACTTGCTTAACTTAAATATTTACGAACAAGCTGTAAATCTTCACTAGGAAATTGTCACGAAAAGGGTTCAATCGAACAAGTCCAGGAGTTAACCGACGAAGTAAACGCAAGCGTTTCATACCACTTGTTTTACTAGGCCGTTTAATTCAATTTCTCATACGAGTGAAATAAAGGCTTGTATATACTAATAGATTGGAAAACGGTTCAAGAAAAAGAACTTTGTAGTAAAATAGTTTTGAAATCGTTTGGAAAAAGGGATTTTAATATTTACTACTAGTATAGAAAACCTTTATATTTTTAAAGTGACAAATCACAAAAATGATTGTAGAAACAATCAATCACAAGAATTCACATACGAAGATGTGAATGGAATCCAGAGAAATCGATACTGAATCCATCAGAAAGTATGTTCACAAAAATCCCGAAGAAAATGTCATCAAAGTTGCTAATAAATGATAGCAACAAATCGGGGAAATGATCAAGAATCGATTAAATTAGGAAACCAAGTCAGTTCACTAAAATTTCACATTCGAAGACGTGAATAAAATCCAAAGAATTCGATTCCAAATTCATCAAAGTAGGAATACCCAAAAATTCCAGAAATAGAAGTTATCAAAATCGACAAAGGTGATAACAACTAATTAGAAAAGAAGAATCGATTATCAACTGGAAAAACAAAGCAAATCGAGCAGAAATGCATAAATGACTTCAACAAAAGTAAGAATCAAGTCAACGTCGAAGTCAACAATTAATAGCCGCAGTCGAGTATAAAATGAATCAATCATCATTATCAAAGAAACCAACGGCAAACAAAATCAGAGTCTTGAGAATCAAGAAATTAGCAATTTCTCAAAAACAAAGTGACCGAAGTCGAAGGGAAATCCAGATGAGGAAAACACAAAATATCAAGTTCAAAATCGCTGAGATTCAAACTAGATGTGAATGAGAAATCAAAATCACTCAATTTGCAACTGGTCCAGCTATTTTTCATCACAGTGTAACAAGTACATAATGACACTCATAGCATAGAACAAAAGTGGAACAAAGTCCAAAAGTAAAAATGGCTTTAATTTGCCAAATTAAAACAAAATCAACATCGGCTAAATCAATTCAAAGCCGAAAACACAAGAATAAGCGTTAGGAATTCATACCTAACAGTCAAAAATAGTCATATGTAAAGATGAGAGATAAAACATCGACAAATAGTTGTAACGCATGTTCCATCTAAGTTATGTTTTATTATTGTCCTAAACCCCAGGCTCTGATACCAAGCTGTGACGCCCCACCTCTATACCCACACTAGCCAAGAACACTACGGTGTAGTGCTGTCAACTAGCACGGAGAATAAGGCTGTTGAGGAGCGACCATCTATGTAATTGCCTTGTGCGAGCACCGATATGTCAGATCATAAAACATTGCATTTCATTTTTAGAGGAATACCGACATACCGATACAAACTCAAAGCTACTACACAGTGGCTATAATAGTTTAGGACAATAGATATAAAAATAACACAGATAACATAAATGCGGAATAAAGATGGAACGAAAAGTCTCATATATACAATAACTGATATCAGTTACAATACATTTGACACAATACAAATGATACAACTACAATTGTCGACTCAAGAAGTTATATATACAAGTACATTATCGACTAATATACATGAATACATTATCATCTTAAAACAGACACACTGACTACTTCAAAAGGACGAAGACCACTTCAAATGATATAAAAAGTCTTCATAGCTTTAGCAGCAACCCAAAGCTAAAAATCTACAACCTGTAAATACTCGGTCTGACCCGAGTATTACATTCAAAAGAAAATAATACCCAGGTCAGTCTAATTCAAATCAAAGCAGTATTATCGAGTAAGAGATTCAAAGCCGTGGAAAACAAGCCAAAATATACGAGAATACGCGCATAAGAATTAGTCGCAATAATCTCAAGCATCAAAACAACATCATATTCGAAGTTAACAACCAATTGATACTAATAAAGTCTAATATCAGTTTCGAACAAAACAAAGGAAGTTGCAAAGCATTTAACAGTTGAAACAAGTTCGACCGTATTCAACATAAAATCCACGAAAACTAAACAGTGCCATAAAACCCAGCTAATCAAGGCGTCGAGCCAAGTCTCAGTTCAAACCGTCTGAATAAAAATCAGAGAAACCAACGACATCCCAATGAAATCAAATAACCGAAGTAATGCACTGAAGTTAGAATTAGGATGAGTGAAACCACTCACCTTTGCCATCGGAGCACGAATGATTCACCGGCGACGTCATTCGATTGATTGATTGAGGATGGCGCCTTCGATTTTTAAACGCGCCTTAGCTTCAAAAGGGGGATGACGAGAAGGTGCCGCCCTAAATTGCCGCAGCCCTAATTTGTGAAGCCCTAGCATTACGAACGAACGAACCAGAAATTTCGTGGCCGCCATTATCGTTTTTTTTTTTCGTTTATTTGATTAGGTTTTCCCCTGGACCCAAAAATGAAAGGGGGTATTTTTATTTATCACGGCCTTAAAATTAAGTGGGATGAGATAAATTTTTAAAGCCCACTTAGTTCCTTTACCAGATTATTAAACAAATTACAACTGATTAAAATGCCTATAGCACTTAGCAAATCAATCTAATCGTCATTTGACGATAATAAATTTTCAAATAAATTTTAACTTGATTCAATTCTGCATTAGCAATATAAAAGATTTAATCATCATTTATAAACTGACTCGAAAAACCGGGTTGTTACATTTGTCTTTGGCTATATATGCTGCTTCGGGATTTATTTTGTGACTTTTGAAATATTGCTTTCTTGCAATCTCTTTTTCTATGAAATAAGAAATATATCTAAACAATTTAGTAGTAACAAGTGGTTATGGGACCTTAATTATCACTTTATTATTTAATTATATGACTTATTTGCGTAGATTATTTGTGTAGTGAAATTTATTAGTAAATATTTTAGCCACACTAGTGGTTATGGACACAGGCGATACTTTAATGATTACTATTCGAAGAGCATATAACACTATGTGAGTAAATAGTATCTTGGGGAAGCATATTTTATATATTTGCAATATTCGTTAGCACATTCGGTAGCTTAACCTTGTAGGCTAGTTGTTTGACCTAGCGGCTTGACTGCGAAGGTCGTGCCCCGTATCTTGGTATTTTTTTTAGTTTCTAGACCTATACCACTGAGCCAGCAGTCAATACTGTGGGCTATATTCAATATCATAACATTTGCGCCATTTATTAGTAGGCGTGACACCTCAGTAGTGTGATATTAGGTTGAACACACGTTATGTATATCCGATACATTTGGACAATAGGAGTTTAGCAAGCTAAACTCCTGAAGCTTTTCATATCAAAGATAGCCATTCGCACTAAGAATATTCCATTGGTCGGATATTAAGTAAGGTGTTAGTGACCTAACCAAACTGCTAGTAAGGTGTTAGCGACTTGACCAAACTGTAGTAAGGTGTTAGCGACCTGACCAAACTTTGATATTTAGAGATAATCTGATCCGAGTGTTATTTTCTGATAATACTCGGCTCAAACTGAGATTTATCAGGTGCAGAGACACAGTGACTATGGATTTGAGCTAGGTTTTGGGAATTATCTATTATACATACAAAGATATGTCATGTGCATCATTTTGTTGCAAACCTTTATGATTTGTATATTTTTGTTTGAGATATTGACTCTAGATATCATGTATATTTTTGGAGATTTGTATTAGTCTATTTGTAACGACCCGCCTTTTTGGACGTTTTAAGCAGACACACATGTCAGACTCAAACCATTCAAAAGGGCAGATTGTTATGGGGTAGATAAGAAAAAGAGAAAGAAATAGAACAAATACAGAATCTCGCAGCAGAATGGAAAAATATAATAATCAAATAAACAGTTCATGAAGCTGTTTTATAAATACATTTGATTATTCTTTACAACAAAACTCAGAGTTACATAAATAGAGATAAATAAATAAATGCATCGGAACAACATGATGTAGTAGAATATATATCAATAATAATAATAGTACAAATCTTCGTCTTCGTCCTTCAGGAATAAGGTCTTCAACCCTGAAATGCTCAGGTTGACCTGAGTGAATTGAAAAGACAAAACACTCGAGTCAGAACTAAAAGATCTTATGTAAGTTAAATCAATGGTAAATAAATATGAGTGGAACGCCGTTAGAGATGTTTACGGGGTTTGACATCTCCTATCCAGTGTCTAACGTGAGTGTAGTAACTTAAGAGATGTTCGGGATTATCAACTCCTAAGGATCCATTAAACTATCTACTATGTAGTACAATACGCTATTATAATATGTCTACAGTAAAGTAAAGTATTAAAATAGCGTTAAGGCGTTACCTATATCCCCCTTAACACATTTTATATAATGTCATAGTCTATACAAATATTGTAAACTCCACCCGCAGGTGGGCTATCAGGGAGCACTCCATAGGTACGACACAAAACAAACTCGTAGAAGGCGCACTAGGGCATTAGAACACGGCACTTGAGGCAATGCCAGGGTAGATATACCAATTGCGGATTCGGACTGGTGGTAACGCATAGCAGTTACTACCGCCCACCTCGGAACACACTCCCAAATCAAATCAAGCGGTGGCCAACAAATCAATCACAAAGTCAGAGTATAGTATCGAAGAAGTGTGCCCGATAGGAGGAATGACCTCACTTGGCCCGACATGGCTCCTGTTTTATTCACATCTAAACTGACTCATGGGAGTCAGGGTCACATCATACCTCATATAGAAATCGTTCGCTAAACCATCCTACTTCATTTTTGGAATCTACACCACATACACAGTTGTTTAAGTTGTTTTTAGTATTGGCAGAGAGTATGACAATATCTGATCCCGATCTCTTTAACAACCAAACGCTTATTTCACACCGGATGGTTCTTTTACATTTCAAAAAGGTCAATTCACAATTTATATCAAAATATCATATTCAATTTCAAATCATGTCTCTTTCGAAATCATATTCACTTTCAAACCATATTCACTTTCAAAATCATATTCACTTTCAAATCATATTCACTTTTGAAATCATATTCACTTGGAAATTATTGGTAAGTTATGTTAATTAATTCTTCACTTCAAAATCATCTTATTCACTCAAATATGTCATTTCACAAAAAGGTATCAATTCCAATTTCCAACTTAGGTTGTATCATCATCAAGGTTTTAAATATTAATACTTCAACTTTACACAGTCTGAAATTTTAGAAAATAGTATAGGTAATTATAAATAGTTTATATAGTTTTAAAATAGTTTAAATAGATTTAAATTAGTTTAAATAGTAAAAATAGTTTAAATAGATTTAAATTTAATTTAATTTAATTTAAAAATGATTTAAACAGATTAAATATAGATTAAATAGATTTAATTAGATTTAAAATGTTTAAATAGATTAATTATAGATTAAATAGAGTCAAATTATATTAAGTAGATTTTTAAACAGATAAAATAAATTTAAAATAGAATAAATAGATTTAAATTATATTAAATAGATTTAAAATAGATTAAATAAATTTTATTAGTTTAAAATAGGTAAATTAGATTAAATTATATTAAATAGGTTATAATAGATTAAAATAAATTAAAATGGTTTAAATTGATTAAAATAGTTAATTTAATTAAAATAGTTTAAATTAGTTTAAAATAGATTTCAAAGTAATATCCAAACATTTCAATAACTCAATTTCGATAATTCATTTGTATCTGACACTTCAACTTTGAAATTCAAATTTAAATCAATTCCAATTTCAACATTTAACACTTGGATTATCGAAGATAATTCAGTTTATATAAACAATTTCTATTTCAAAATACCAGTTAACTGAATTCAAAATTTCAAAGATTCAAAAATCAGTTAATTTAACCAATCCGGTGTCCCTATATAATTTTCTACCCTAGGGTCAAGTAATACGGATATTTATCATTTCAACCCGCTATTTATAATTTTACGGTTATATATCATTTCATACTGCAATCCCAAATTTAATAAAAGTCAATAAAATCGCTCGAGTCTATCATTTCAACCCATAATGATTTTTACCAAATCTATAGATCGTTCGGGTATGTATCATTTCAACCCATAGGGAACTTGCAGAGTGATAACAATATATAAATCAAACATAACATCGAATCACCTAATATCAATAGCCAAACATCCATCATAATCATCATTCAATTCAACCAATAAATATCAACAATTAACTAATTATCAATAACAGAAAATTTACTGGCAATTTAATTTCAAAATAAATTAAATAAAAATTTAATTCAATGTAATTAAAATTAACTAGAATAATAATTTAAATATACCAAACAGCCATAAATAAATTCCTAATCACATCATAAATTTAATTTAACTAACATAAGAAATTTTAGAAGTTGTGAGTGGGTTAAAACACTCACCTTTGATTTTAAATCGAATTGAAATCCAAAATAGGGCCCAAACACTACAACAAAAACTCCCTTTCACAACTGCCAAAAAACAGTTGTAATAGGTCTATTACAACGGGCCGCCGCCTGTCGTGATATCCGGAGTTGTAATAGAACCATAATTTTTACAACGGTTTTCGACTGTTGGAAAATAATTTTTTACAACTGCCTAAAGCAGTTGTAAAAAGTCTTTTATGACTACTTCTGATTGTTGTTAAAGATCTTTTTACAACTGCGATTGGCTATTGTAAAAGATTTTTTACAACTGCGATTTGTAGTTGTAAAAAAAGAATACAAAATAAAAAAAAATTCTAAACACATTGCGCAAGTGCGGTAAGAAAAAGATAAGCAACAAGAAAAAAATGATATAAATTCAAAGGCATCTTGATCCATTCATAGAGAAGACATCACAACTTAAATACAAACTATAAATCATACACCATCACTGTAATATATATTCATTTGTTATTGTTAAAGACGATTGCTGAAACTAATTTGCTTGAAGGGCATCTACTTATCCAGATTTACTGCAACAAGTAACTTGAAACAAATTGGACAAATAAATAGAATTAGTTGAAGTGATGTACATATTTAATCTACTTATTCATCTTAACCAAGTGAGGTACAGTGCTTATTAACTTCATTTTTACATGTAGAATCCTTAGTTAAATAACATCCTATAACTCCTAAGACATATTTGGATAAATAGATAGAATTATTTAAAGTGATGTACATATTTAATCATGAGATGCATATGAATTACGCATATTTCAAAATTTCAAAAGTCAGATGATGATCGGGTGTAAATCCAGATGGGGATGGTATAGCTGGATGTGAAAAAAAAAATTAAACGAGTAATGAGCTAAGTACCAAAATATTCAAATCGCCAAGCAAATACATCAAGTAGATCCAAAATTCTCCGACAATAGTATTTTCAGAAAATCTGTTACTATAATTTTTATTGGTTCAATGTTTAGTAACAGACATGTTGCTTGGTTATCCATGGTGAATAACATTTCTTTTGTACATTGTTATGTTCAGCATTGTTATGTCCAACGCCTTACGATTTAGAAGAGCTTTTAATGTAGTCCTTTGCATTAAAAATCAAAAGGTTAAAATAGAAAATAGAAAGATAAAAAATTTAGAACAGAAACACATGTAGAAAAGAAAAGCACTAGGAAACAGACCTTATTGTCGTATGCTTCTGACCTTTCGTCCAATAACTACCGTTACGTTGTTAGGAGCATTTGCCCTTTCCCAACATGTATTCCCTCATGCATGCAAATTAAAATAGTTGAACAGGAAGTAGAACCCACTAACACTTGCTGTTGGTAATAGGGAGAAGGTGACGAAGACGTATCATCCCATGCATTGATGAACCGAATGCTAAAAGCCGAGTTAAAATCACAGAATATGTGTATGCAAAGATGTAAAATTTTAACTGAAGACGCAAAAATTTAACTGAAGATACAATATCAGACAAAAATAAGAAAGAATGAAACTAAAACATACTGACTAGAAAACTAGGAACAAGATATTAGAGCTTACTCTAAGTCTAAGTTGTAATTCCACTACTCTGCACAAGATCTTAGCTGGTGAATTAAAGAAGGGCATTTACTGATCATGCCTTTGATTTGTATTTG
Organism: Allium fistulosum; assembly: GCA_030737815.1. Classification (NCBI taxonomy): domain Eukaryota; kingdom Viridiplantae; phylum Streptophyta; class Magnoliopsida; order Asparagales; family Amaryllidaceae; genus Allium; species Allium fistulosum. The sequence goes on from CM060905.1 coordinate 98,012,698, forward strand.
CTTTGATCTTCAAATTTTATGGAAGAGACAATGATTTTGGATAAGAAAATTAATGGTTATTGCACTTTATTATTATATGTGGATTTATTAGCTAAAACATGTATAAGCTGAAAAAACAACTGTTCCAGATGACCTTGAGGAAAGTAAAAAACACGCTCCCCTTCCTGAGGAATCATAAGAGGTCATGCACAAGCTTTCCCAAGTTCTTTATACATAGGATATGAAGATCTTCCTATTGCATGAATTAAAAAAATAGGGCTACAATTATTATCGGCTGCATAAGTTACAGCACTAGGAAAACAGCTGTAAATGCTTTCTAAAACATTCTGTAACAACACGAACATATCAAACAAGCAGTGATTATGATCATAGTCTTATTAGAAAGTAGCAGGTAATATAAAGGTACCTGATGAGATTTTCCTGTAACAAAATTTTCCTATAATACAGTTTCCAAACCTCCTTCCAAAGAAACCCCGCTTATAGCTCTTCACTGACCATAACCATCTAAAAATGTTGGGGAACTGGTCAAATAGTCATGATGGAGACCACCACTGTTCTCTCCGATATGTTGCAACACCAGACCATTCCCACTTCCATCAACATCATCTCTTTACTAAATGGAATCAACCACTCAACCTATGGTTATTCAACCTCAACTCACTCAACCTCTCATGCTTCCCCAAAACTTCTGATCCTCGAACCTTTCAGCTTATTACTATCAAGGTACAAAACCTGCAAACCACTCATTTCACCAATCGATTCAAGAATGGATCCCCTCAGGCCCAAAAGCAATAGCACAAGCATCACCAGCTTGTTCAAACCCGATAACCTATGAATGTTAGTTAAATTATGAAGTAGATCTGAAATTTTCAAAAAATATTATTGAGATTTGAAGTAGAGGTGGAACCAGATCTGAAAAGTTTGATTCGGGGAGAATATTATCGAGATATATAAAGTAGAGACGGAAAATAAATTTCAATATAGGTAAAGTCAAAGAAAAGAATTAACCCGAAACGAGATACGTAAATCGCCTGGAAGGAATGAAAACTTAAAAAGAACCTTGGTTTGGAGCCAAAAAGTTTTAGATTTTGGAGCCAAATATTTTGGTTTGGAGCCAAAGAAAACTTGAAATTATTACATTTATGAACTTTGATTTGGAGCCAAAGAACAACTTAAAATGAACTTTTATATTTACATTTTATGAATACTCAAAATTTTAAAAATTTGAGATTTGAAATATAATTATCAATATTAAATACTAGATGATAAATATTACTTCTTAGTTACTAAATATTACTTAATAATCATTAATTATTAAAAGTTAAATAGTAAATGAATTCTTAAGTAGTACAAAATTATTAAATATTAATTATTAAATATTAAACTGTAATAAATGGGCAAACAAAAAATTTGTAATATGCCCTATTATAATTGTAAAAAAGAAGAGTTGTTAAAAATATGCATCTATTACAACTAGAAAAAAAAGGTTGTAATAGACATCTATTACAACTAGCAAAAACGATTATAATATGCATCTATTACAACTGACAAAAAAGATAAGTTGTTAAAAATATGCATCTATTACAACTAACAAAAAAATGTTGTAATAGGTCACTATTACAACTGGCAAAAAACAGAGTTGTTAAAAATAGGCATTTATTACAACTGGCAAAAAAGAATGGTTGTAATAGGTATCTATTACAACTGACAAAATAAAAGTGTTGTTAAAAGTAAGCTTACTACAACTGTTTAATAAAAAGAGTTGTAAAAAACCTTTATTACAACTGACTATTTGTGACAGTTGTAAAAATACAGTTGAAATAGGGTCTTTTTGTTGTAGTGAAATTTAAACAGTCTCAGAATTCGTCCAAACCAGCGTCAAAATGTCTGCAATTTTGATACGATCCCAGCGGATCAAACCGCGCGTGAATTGTAGTTTGTAAGCAAAAGTTAGGTGAGTTAGAACATTTAAAATTTAAATTTAAATAAAAAAACAAAGGACAATTACAACTACTCCACGTCACCTGAGCTGTTCGAACGAAACCCTCGTACGAAACACGTGCGTCTCCTTCATACGATCACCAGCCGCGCCACTTCGCCAATTTCGTCGCCACCACGAACGTTGCCACCCCATTCCAACACCGTCGTCAAGCTCCACAACCCAGGCCGACCTCACCACATCCACGTGGCCCCTCTCGGATCACCAGAACGGCCAGCGTAGCCGCCTCCTTCCACGGTCAATCACGTCGAACTCCGACCACATCTCGACGAACGAATACCACCGATGCGACCTGTTCTCCATCTTCTTCCCAACGACGCCTCCCGATCGTTGATCGGACGACGATCCACCTTTGGATCGTCAAAACCATAAAATGGACGGTCGAGGTTCCACTTCGATTTCTGAACAAACGGTGCATCGAATTTAGGAACGAATTACACCAGTGAATTCCGCTCGTCGAGAGCTTCAAATTGATATATAATTTGATAGGGTTTAGATGAGTTTGATTTTTCGATTTGATTTTTGGGTTTGCAATTGAATTTGGAATTGTTTTGGTTTGTCTGCCATTGGAAAGAGAGAAGTAGATAGAATTGTACACACAGACAATTGGAATAAGAAATAGTTAGGGTTTATAACAGGCTATAAATAGGCAAAGCTGAAAAAATAGAATGAATGGACCAGATCGATTGATTGAAACGACTACGCGACCCAAAAATCCCGTTCTGACTCCGAAACGAAAACCGGTCATCCCACATATCTAAATAGATGTTTTCTATATTTTTAAATTCAATGGAACAGGATTCAAGTCTAAATTTCATCGTATGAAGAAGTTAACTTAAAATCAGCTTATTTCAAATTGATTTCAATTGAATTTAATTAAATTGATTTCTGCGCGTTTCGAGCCCGTACGATCAAACGACAATTTCGATCGCTACGAAACTTGAAACTTTAAAATAATTCACCGTTATGGATCCGATGAAACTGGTTTCGTCGAAATCCGGGACAGTGGCCAAAATGGCTATTTTCATATTAATTAAATAAATTAATATTAAATTAATTTAATCACTTTTTAATTCAATGTTTATAAACTAACAAATTTCATCATTTTTGATTTCTTAACCATTTACAATAACTTAAAACAAGTTTACCTAAAATTTCAATGTTAATTATTTTCCAAAATACAGTGTTCAGTTTCAACTGCAATTAATCCAATTAATTAAAATTAATTTCCAATAAATTGTTTTATTTCGATTTCAATCTTTATATTCAATCGAATTTTTACTCTAATAACATGGTTAATATTTATTTATATCTTATTTCACTAATATGCTGCAATTTCCTTTTTTTATTTGTATTAACTACTATATTTCAATTATATTGAAAAAAATTTCAATTTTACACACTAATTAAAATTTGAAAATCCCAATTAATTTATTTATCTTGGTTTCATTCTTTTATTAAATTAGTTATTACAATATGAATAAAATTAACAATTTTATTCATTTTATTACATTCACAATTTTCAGTTATTGTCTTAACTCACATTTGTAGGATCGATTTCACCCTAGAGGGGGGGTGAATCGGGTGATACTAATATTTATAAAAATTTAATGCGGAAGCATATAAAATAATCGCAGCACTGATAATAGAAGAATAATAGCAACACAGATAATAGCATAATATAAAAAGCAGAAATAGAACAACACAGATTTACCCAGCTTCGGCAAAACCCTACCTACGTGCTGCCCCCAAGGTTTCTACTAGAAATTAAGTAGTCAGACGCTTACACACGTAAACCCACGACACCCGCTATCGACTAACCTAACTCTACGCTTAAAACCCTGCCACAACTCAGCCAATGAGTTGTGAATTCTCGAACTACATCACCGAAATTCGTCCCCTAGTCATACGACTAGAAAATTACAAACGTTTAATAGTAAATTACTAATAAACTAAAAAACTATACACAAAACTCTATTTAAAACCCTTAAGCCAAATTATACTTAACTATAACCGGCCCAATGTAAAGAAATCTCCCTTTATTTCCTTGGCCCGTATCCTTTGTACTTCGTTGCTTTGAAAAATAGCTGCTTCGTTCCTCTTGAGAAAATTAGGGTTTCGTGAATTTGTTGAAGTCGCTGCTTAAAAGAAAGTGATGCTTCGATTCCTTTCTTCGATCGATTATATGTTCACGATAGCTTCAATTAAGTCGAGTTCGATTGTTAAACTGGTATGCGATTTTTCCTTTTACTGATTATTGATTATTCTCGACTTTGAATCGAGTTGAATGATTTATTCCTCTCTGTTGTTCCTTGAACTCGAATGCCTGGAAAATGCCGATGATGATTGGGTTATATAGGGTTCAATTCCCTTAATTATCGTTCGAATATATTTATTTGACTTCGTCTGTTAATTTAACTCGGCCACTGATTTTTGATTGAATGTCGTTGATGTTCTCTGACTTTTTCAATTCGTATATTTTATATTTGCTTGGTCACCACGGCTTTGATTTCGAACTTTCTCGGTTCCTTGGTTACCACGGCTTTGAATTCTCTGGCATTTAAACTTGACTTTTGGTCGTGGTTCCATTCTTTTCTCTTGTGACATTTGAACTACTATATGCTTCAATATGCATTGTTCTGTAGTTTGACCATTTATTTGCTGTTGCCTCTGGTTTCACTGCACATATATGTTCACGCATGTATATTTTCATCTTATACCGCTCTCTACTTTGGTCCATTGATGATGATGATGTCTGGTTACATGTTGTACTTGATCATTTTGTAGTCTGCATTGCACTGTCTACTGCCCTGTGCTTCAATATGCATTGTTCTCATACTTTGTCTTGATGTTGTAATTCATTGTATTGATAATTTTGGAATTTGTCTTGCATACTCCAGTGTGCATTGTATATTTCCATTTTGAAGTTTATTGCTATATTCTGGTCATTGTATTGCTTTGACTCATTTCTGGTTTGTATTGGGTTGATGTGCACTGACTTGAGTTTTTATAGGGAGTTGTATTCATTTGTGATTTTGGAATTTTTCTTCGTGTGTACATCATTTTATACCTGAGTTGAATCCAGCTTATAGCTCAGGTTTGAACTTGTGCTCATGTCGTGATTTTATTTTTATTGCACTTGAGTTGAACCTAGCTTTTGATTGGGTTTGACCCTGTGCTCACATGTCCCTGCAGTTTTGTCAAGTGTATATCGGTGTGCACGGCCTTGTGGCATGTACAGTGATACACTGTGCATGTCACAAGCTATTCGTGTATGATGAATTAAAAATAAATATGATGACGAACAACCCAAATAACTTAGGCATATAATATTTTCAAAAACACATTTTATTTTACACTGCAAAAAATATTTCTTTTTAAGTTTTACCGCGTCAGTGTTTATTTTTGCAGATAACTCAGATGCTGGATACAAATTGGAATACAGTTGAAGAACAATTATGAGTGAATGAGTGATATGTAGTGAGGTGCACATTGTAAATTGAAAATTGTGATATAATCGAAATTGTATTGTAATTTGAAATATTGTATATTATATAGTGAGAGCTCAAAATTGTACTATTCAAAATTGTAATAAAATATTTGTTTGAATAAAATATTTGTTTGAATTTAAATTCTGTGTTATTTATTTTATTCAGTAGATATTTATTTAATTATGTGAAAAATAAAATAGTGCATTAACAAATACATTTAAATGAATATATATATATATATATATATATATATGTGTGTGTGTGTGTGTGTTTATTATCATTAAACAAAAATCATATGCTTGCATATTCAACAATCTCCCCCTTTTGATGATAACAAACATATATTTAAGATTTTGAATTTATTAAATGTATTTGATCATTTAATTTTCTCCCCCTATTTGAATGCTCCCTCTCTACACAAAGCTCTCTCTTCATATATGCATGAAAATAAATAAAAATATGCAAATGGACCTAGATACAAGTAGAAAATACAAAATAAATTATTTGACCTTTATTTGCCAAAATCTTAACTTTTCTCTCCCCCTTTTGTTATCAACAAAAGAGTAATAGTGTTAGAAAAATAGAGATAAGTTGATAGACATTAATACAATATTAATACCGAATCGAGTATAAATACTAATTTCAATAAAAAATCAAACAAAAATCATAAATACTTTATTAGGTGCATATTCCACTTTAGAATGATAGGGATGATGTAAAACCATATAGCTGTGTCTATTTGTGGTATATTTATATCAGGAATTTGAATATCTACTAACCATGCATAACCGTTAGGACTTTTAAATGAGATTAGTAGTATTCCAAAATTTAAAAAAAATGAATTCAAGTATCTTCTAACCACGCATAATCGTGAGGACTTTTAAATGGGATTAGAATCAACTTGTCTATTTAATAATCAATTTTGATATGCGTTCCATACATGTATAACCGTGAGGACTTTTAAATGAGAGTGAATACTTTGGATGTTTTATTGCTAAAAATAAAATAAAATGAAAGCGAATAATTTCCCATTTAAAATAACACATATTGACATACTATATTGGATTTTGATGAGCGATGGTTGATAGAAATAGAGATGGTCATGGAATTTTTTACCAACAAAAAGTTTTTATAACTCTTGTTTAAATTTCTAAAGAAATTTACTAATTATACTGTCTCACGTTATAATATATGATTAATATCAACACTCATCACTTTTTCAATCACTATTTATCTTTTCAATAACCAGTAGGGAGTCAGATTAGTTAATGTAGCCATTTAAGATCAAATCCAAAAATAATCAATTTTTCTAGAATGACTAATTTGAAACAAGGTCAACAAAAAACTATTTTCTAGAAGGGGTTTTATAAAAGAAAATGTCTGCTATTCGAAAATTATTTGAAATGAAACATATGTAGATATTTTTTCTGAAAATGTGATGCAGCTAATGAATGTCTCTGCATAAAACACGTTCCACTAGTAATTTTTCTATCAACTAGATTACCAGTGTAATCTGCATCTGAATTTCTTGTTGACTCAAGATTATCATTAGTTGGATGTCATAAACCAGACCGTAAAGTTGCAACAAATACCTTAAAATCAATTTTACAGCTTTTTGAATGAAATTCTTTTGAATTTGAATTGAAACCGTTCAAACAGTGAACATAGTGTCAAATCCAGAAGCAGTAAGATAAACAAATATATCCACATGTATCTAGAGTAATCATCAACCACTAAAACAACTTCATTAGTCCAAGAAAATCTATATGATCTAGTTCAAAGATGATTGGTCAACATTCTTAAAATCAAAATCAATACTTATTTCATCATCACATAACTGGCTGACTTAATTCAGATTATGGTGCAGATTATCACATTTAATATATCGTTCAAGATAGATGTATCGTTACCTATTTTACCTTAACGATAATTTTTTATTGTTGCTCATGGTGCTGTCACCTTTATACTAGGCTAAGGAACTTTGATTTGTCGTCCGTCGTGTGCCGGGAACAGCCAGAATCCAGGTATCACTATTGTTGTTCCTTAGCCTACCACCACACCTATACGAGAAAAGATTTTTCTGACCTATTTGTTTTTATAGGTCCATGGTTGTTAGTGGCAAAAGATTTTGAAAAATATGTTTGAGTAGATCCAAAACTATTTATATTTGTTTCTTTTGGCACCCAGATTTGTTTGACTTTAAGGGATTTTATATTCGTGCCTTTTGGAACCCAAATTGGAATTGTTTTCACGTGTTTGGGTCTATACCAACAATTAATTTGATTGTGTCCAATTTTTCTACAAATTGTGCACTCAGATTCGACTTGATTAATTTTGCTTCTAACAAGTTCAGATTGAGTATACCTAAGTCCTTGTCTATCAATATTGACTGTTTGTTTTCCTATTAGCATATTTGGTGATTATTCTTCTTTGGAGAATTTTCCTAAAGTCGTTGACAGTTGTTGGACTTGTGTTTTGAGTGATTAGTTTTCATTCAATAATTGAGTGCACTTTTTAATAGAATTTTCTCTCCTCGTATTTTCACTTTCTTTCAAAATCAAAATTTCATTTTCGAGTGATTTAATTTGAAGTTCCGATTTTTTAATCTCTTCTTCAAGTGATGGACACTTATCACACTTAGGGCTGTTGGTTTGATATTTTTGACTAATTGGTCAAGTTGTTTATTTAATTCTATCAAAGCATCTCTTTGTGATTCATTTAGAGTATTTCTTCCTAAGTCATTCAAAACAGCCATTTACTTCGTGGAAATATCTAAGTAATTCTATGTGAGTAAGTTTTGATACCTCGCTTGGCCCGTCATCATCGCTATCAGTTATATCACCTCGAAGACACAGATCTGCTTTTTCACTCTCACTGCTAGTGCTTTTATCATCATCACTTTTATTCCACGTGGCTGCAAAACTTCTCCTTTTCGATTTCTTTTCTTGGCCGAGTCGATTTTGAGGACTATTGGGTTGTATGTAACCAGGTTTATTTCACTTGTTACTGATGATCTCCCGTACTTCTGGGTTGTCTAGAAATTTTACTATTCTGCTTTTTAGTTGTTGATTTAGAGTTGGATTTTCGTATCTGTGATTCCACTTTTTGAATTTCTTCATTAACAGCACCAGTTCAGCTGCTCCACCATCATCACTTTCTGTTGTTCCTTTGAGAGCTATAGATTTCTTTCGAGTATCACCTCCTTCATGCTCTTCCTTGAATTTCATTTCTAGCTCATAAGTGGTGAGATTTCCGATGAGTTCTTCAACTTTGATTTGTTTCAAATCCTTCGATTCTTGAATAGCAGTGACTTTGGCTTCAAAATTTCGAGGAAGGACTCTGAGGATTTTTCGGACTATCTCCAACTCTGTGTATGATTTTCCAAGAGCTTTTGATTTGTATACAATATTGGAAAGTCGTCCATACATCTCTTTGACATTTTCTTCCTTGGTCATTGTGAAATTCTCCTATTCGCTACTCAGCATGGCAAGGCTAGATTCCTTGACTTGAGATGTTCCTTCACGAGTCACTTCAAGTGTGTGCCATATTTCCTGCGTAGGTAGACAATGTGAGACACGATTAAATTCAATTTGATCCAATAAACAAATAATAGAATTCATAGCTTTAGCATTAGCATTCTGTAATTTATTTTCTAGATCTGTCCATTGATCCATCGGTTTATCTATTTCCTGATTATCTACCACTATAGTTGGTGTCCTATAACCTGTCTCAACAATGTTCCAAGCATCAATGGTTTTTAGAAAGATTTTCATTCTATTTTTCTAGTAAGCATATTCACCATTAAACATTGGTGGTCTAACTATGGACTGACCCTTAGCAAAAGCATTATTAAAAGAAGCCATTTAAAAATTCAAATTTAAAACAAAAATTGGTTTTTTGAAAAATCAAAATTTTAAAACAAAAATTAACTTTTGTTCCTAGCTCCGATACCACTTGTAGGAATGATTTCACCCTAGAGGAAGGGTGAATAGGGTGATACTAATATTTATAAAAATTTAATGCGGAAGCATATAAAATAATCGCAGCACTGATAATAGAAGAATAATAGAAACACAGATAATAGCAGAATATAAAAAGTAGAAATAGAACAACACAGATTTATCCAGCTTCGGAAAAACCCTGCCTACGTGCTGTCCCCAAGGTTTCTACTAGAAATTAAGTAGTCAGACGCTTATACATGTAAACTCTCGACACCCGCTATCGACTAACCTAACTCTACGCTCAAAACCCTGCAACAACTCAGCCACTGAGTTGCAAATTCTCGAACTACACCACCATAGTTCGTCCCCTAGTCACACGGCTAGAAAATTACAAACGTTTAAAAGTAAATTACAAATAAGCTAAAAAACTATACACAAAACCCTATTTAAAACCCTTAAGCCCAAATTATATTTAACTATAACCGGCCCAATATAAAGAAATCTCCCTTTATTTCCTTGGCCCGTATCCTTTGTACTTCGTTGCTTTGAAAAATAGCTGCTTCGTTCCTCTTGAGAAAATTAGGGTTTCGTGAATTTGTTGAAGTCACCGCTTAAAACAAAGTGATGCTTCGATTGCTTTCTTCGATCGATTATATGTTCACGGCAACTTCAATTAAGTCGAGTTCGATTGTTAAACTGGTATGCAATTTTTCCTTTTACTGATTATTGATTATTCTCGACTTTGATTCGAGTTGAATGATTTATTCCTTTCTGTTGTTGCTTGAACTCGAATGCCTGGAAAATGCCGATGATGATTGGGTTATATAGGGTTCAATTCCCTTAATTATCGTTCGAATATATTTATTTGACTTCGTCTGTTAATTTAACTCGACCACCGATTTTTGATTGAATGTTGTTGATGTTCTCTGACTTTTTCAATTCGTATATTTTATGTTTGCTTGGTCAGCAAGACTTTGATTTTGAACTTGCTCGATTCCTCGATTACCATGGCTTTGAATTCTCTAGCATTTAAACTTGACTTTGGTCATGGTTCCATTCTCTTCTCTTGTGACATTTGAACTGCTGTATGCTTTAATATGCATTGTTCTATAGTTTGACCATTTATTTGCTGTTGCCTCTGGTTTCACTGCACATATATGTTCACGCATGTATATATTCATGTTATACTGCTCTCTACTTTGGTCCACTGATAATGATGATGTCTGGTTACTTGTTGTACTTGATCATTTTGTAGTCTGCATTGCACTGTCTACTACCGTGTGCTTCAATATGCATTGTTCTCAGACTTTGTCTTGATGTTGTAATTCACTGTATTGATAACTTTGGAATTTGTCTTGCATACTTCAGTTGGCATTGTATATTTCCATTTTGAAGTTTATTGCTATATTCTGGTCATGCATTGCTTTGACTCATTTCTGGTTTGCATTGGGTTGATGTGCACTAACTTGAGTTTTTATAGGGAGTTGTATTCATTTGTGATTTTGGAATTTTTCTTCGCGTGTACATCACTTTATACCTGAGTTGAATCCAGCGTATAGCTCGGGTTTGACCAAGTGCTCGTGTCGTGATTTTATTTTTATTGCACTTAAGTTGAACCTAGCTTTTGATTGGGTTTGACCTTGTGCTCACCTGTCCATACAATTTTGTCAAGTGTATATCGGTGTGCACGGCCTTGTGGCATGTACAGTGATACACCGTGCATGTCACAAGCTGTTCGTGTATGATGAATTCAAAATAAATATGATGACGAACAACCCAAATAACCGAGGCATATAATATTTTCAAAACCACATTTTATTTTACACTACAAAAAATATTTCTTTTTAAGTTTTACCGCGTCAGTGTTTATTTTTGTAGATAACTCAGATGCAAGATTCAAATTGAAATACAGTTGAAGAAAAATTATGAGAGAATGAGTGATATGTAGTGAGGTGCACATTGTAAATTGAAAATTGTGATGTAATCGAAATTATATTGTAATTTGAAATGTTGTATATTATATAGTGAGAGCTCAAAATTGTAATAAAATATTTGTTTGAATTTAAATTTTGTATTATTTATTTTATTCAGCAAATATTTATTTAATTATGTGAAAAATAAAATAGTACATTAACAAATACATTTTAATGAATATATATATATATATATTTATTATCATCAAACAAAAATCATATGCTTGCATATTCAATAACATTAATGTAACATTTAATGACATTCAATTGCAATTGATTAAATGAATTGCTAACAAATAACAATTGTCACCATTTTTATATTTAATCACATTTGTAAGTTTACTATTTACAACAAAAGTTATAACCCCTTACACTATACTAATACTATCTGATTCCTATTTATTAAACATTATTTAATTAATTAATACATCCTTTAAATTATCAATTTCTTCTTTAATCCAATTATCAATTAATCATACATTACTATAATTTATTTACAATCTATATCAATTATAACTCTTAATCATTTTAATTAATTTGGAATTACATTTAAAGGAGTTATAAATTACCTTAAATTAATACAATTTCATTTCATTCCTGTTATATTCTTACTATTAAATCAAAAATTTCTATCTCACCCAACATTAAATCACAAAACTCTCTTAAATAAACAAATTTTGAATTATCGAAAATTATGGGTCGTTACACTCTCCTCCACTCAAAACTTTTTGTCCTCGAAAAGGAAAAGAAGGGAAAAGAAGGAATTAAGTAATCAATATATCTTATTCAGAATATTAAATCTATAACAAATAAATTTTACAAAATTAAATAATTTATATAAAATATATCAATTTATAACAATTAAATCCTTTATATTCAAGTTAACAAAAGTTTGGAAAATATTTCATAAAATTTTCTAAGTCCAAAATTCACGAAAAATTTCGGCAGAGTCTCCATTGTACGGGTAGGTTTGGGGGAAATAATAATATCAATAAAACAATATATACCATATTTTTTAAAATAATATATCCCAACAACGGGAAAATAATATAATATCGCTAGAAAACCGTAATCCGAGAACATACCTATTTGTCGGGCAAACAACGCTTAATTTATGAAACCAAAAGCAGTAATAATTGCTTCCATAACCTGTATTTCACTTATACAATCCAAAAGAGTCAATAATTTTATAAAAGAGAAATATTTAAGTTGTTTCAACTAATGTCAACAAAACAATCACAACGTACAATAGTCACTTGCAAATAAACAATACAACCATCATATCATCACATGCAATCAAAGAAATCAAACATATATCCATAGCAACCAACAAATGGTTTGTTCGGGTTCAGAACTTCTAACCATATAAAATGATAAATAAACTATGAAGTAAACCATACACTCAACAATCGTAGATAAAACTTTATAGATTATTTATACATCTCTATACAAAATAGAAGTATCCTTTTCTAACCAATCCATAAGCCAAACAAACAATAATTTCAATGTTATTTAAGTTTGTTTCACATCATTTACTTTTCTTTTCTCATTCACATAATGTTTTTTTCATTAATTTTCATTTGTTATTACTTGCAAAGGTCCATTTTTCCTTATTCATACAATGTCAATTTCATTCATTTTATTACTTTACATTCATTGCTTAAATAAGTTGTTTTTTTAAATTATTGGATTATACATTATTAGGTAAGTTTCTTTACAATTCAATTCACCATTTATAGATTATTTCTTTTCACATTCATTCTTCCATATATAGTACTATTGAATATTAACTTCATTTCTACGTCATTTCAATGGTTTCTGAAGTTAAAATCATTCAATCTATATAGTACTCATTTTGGTTATAAATGGTTTGGATATTAATTCAAGTTTATAATTATTTACTTATAGTGTTCACCTTTTACTATTCAATCTGTTTAAAATCGCTTAAAATGTTAACCTAAGTTCATAATCATCTTTTTACATTATTCACTTCTATTATATTTAATTAGTAGCATTTCAAGTTATTATCTTTAGTTTATAACAATTTATACTATCAGAATTCTTATTTACAGAAGAATTTCCATTGAACACTTTCTTTTTCTACGTTTTACTAGTATAATATTCTATTACATATTCTTATTAACATTTAAACTTTTAATAATTTGGTAAGTTATATATATATTTCTTGTAGAATGTAATTGAATACTACCCAAGTTTCTCTTATTTATTTAGTTTAAAAAATGTTCAATAGTTACTATTCCTTATTTTCATTTCCTTTTTTTACGGTTTTCAAAATTTTAGTTTCTTATCTATTTCATTAATCATTTTAACATCAAATTTCTTATTTTCCTTTTAGAAGTTCCAATTATTAATATAGTCAAGATTCCATTTATTACAATAATTTCAATTTCAAATTTACTAGAACTTAAGAACTAAACAACTGGGTTTCATTTCAATTATTTTAAAATAATAATATATATAATCATATCTTTTATATATATAAAATCATATTTGGAATTTAAAATTAAGATTTATTTATCAAAACAAATGTGTAGTGAACTACTGCAACGGTCTTCCCACTTTGAAACTCAAAATGAACGTCGATGATGCGTGCACTCATCACCGAAATTATTTTCCAACGACTAAGAGGGGAGTACAAACTTATTTTCTTCCAAATCTCCTTTAAAACATTTCTTTCAAATCACATTGAAATATTTATATTAGAAAATACATCTGAATACTACTAGTATTATATTCCAAAATCATTCGAAAGAAATTTTCCAACTCCCAGAACTTCAGTTCTAAACTTCCAATTTATATTCATTTTATTTGTGTTATCCCACCTTTTGGTCAAAGTTGGAATATCAAAAAACTGGCAAGGAACAATGGATGTCAGGATTGGAGATCGATTGGAAACGAGGATGCAATCAATGTCGTCAAAATTTGGCCGAGCTCCGATCAGGACGGGATCGATTGGGAATAATGATCAAGGCTAGGAGAAACTATGTTTCGATTTTCAGACCAATCGGAGTTCGTATGCTCGAGATATGGATGGATTGAAGTGCGCAGGGCACGGTTCGTATCGATGCATTTCGCATCGATCATCATATGGAGGTTCGAATCGATACATTTCGTATCGATCAAGAAGTAAGGACTTCAAGTCGATACCGTTCGTATCGATCGACACAGGTTCGACTCAATGACTTCGTATCGATTGGGTAGGAAGGCAAGCTAGATGATTCAGTGACAATGGATTTAGGTTGGGTGGAAGGATGTTTGATGGTTTGTTCGACTTGATCAATTCGTATTGATCGAGAGGAAATGTAGGAATTTGCTTCGAATCGGTGCGCTTTGCATCGTTGTAGAATGATGGAATGGATGCGCAGAAGTTCTTCGTATCGATCAGCGTTGGATCGATACAAAAAGGAAGTAGCATTTTTGGGATTCTGGATTCGTACCGATCGATACGAAGAGGGCGTTCGAGAAAGATATGCGGGGAGTCGACTTCATGGATTTGAAGGATTCAGGGACAATGTTCGTATCGATCGTATTCGAACCAATCGATACGAAGGAAATGGTCAGAGCGATACGAACAGAAGGATACGAACTGATATTATGTTCGAATCAGGGGAAGGAAAAATCAACGAGACGAAATCTTCGGAATGACTCGTTCAACACGGTGACAGAGGTGGATCGACCTTGAGAATTCACAACACGTCATCACACAGGCATGCGCTTTGATCGATTCGAACAAATCGATTCGAATCAATCGATTCGAACCTGCATGCCTGCCGAAATACTACAACTTGTATCGATCATATCTTGGGATCTACAAGTCCAAATGGTATGAAATTTTTACAGGAGCTTACATGCATGTTGAAGAATGTCCACACCAAATTTCATCTCGATTGGACAATTTCTTGATCGATTCGAATGGACTTCGAATCGATCCCAAAGTGGGCCTGGATTTCCTAAAAGCGGACGTATGGGCCCCCTCACGTGCCAGAACTAGTCTCCCTTCAATTTAGGCAAAATATCAACCTCCTACACCTATAAATAGAGCCCCTGGTCATTCAGAAAGGGGGTCAGACAATTTTGAGAGCTAAAGAGCGCCCAGACTCTGCCAAATTTACTCCAGATCACCATTGCTGCCTTAGATTCAGATCATAATCATAAAGTCTGTTGTACTACGCGATAAGAAATTGTAATCTTCAAGCATCGAGCAATAAAATCATAAAAAACCTTTAAGTGGACGTAGGCCAGAGATAGCCGAACCACTATAAATCTCGTGTTTCTGTTCATTATTTCTGAATTGTGATACTCTATTTGCTTAGATTTTAGATTTGTGTGTGAATATTGTTGATTTATATTCATACACTGGTGCTTTCACAACATTCGGGGTTTGTGACCAATTTTGGCGCAAACACTTTGGTGCTTTCACTGAGAAGAACTAGCACCCGCTACACCAGATTCAAAGTTTGAAGGATTCAAATTGACTCGACAATGACTCGACAAACAAGACAAAGAGCTAAGAGAAGTCAACAAGGAGGAAGTCAAGAGGCATCCTCCGGAGCTGGAGAAGGACAAGCTTCGATTTACATTACCAGAGACGAAATGGAAGCTATGGCAAATTCATTACATGAGAGGTTGCTGAAGAGTCAACAGGATATGATGCAGACTTTCTTCGAGCAGATGAGAGCTGCAGGAACACAGAACCTTGGACCAACTATAGCGACTGCAAATGTGGAACAAGGAACTAGGGTTGCAGAACCCAATGAAGGATAGAATACAGAACTAGAAGGCAATCAACAAGGGTTTGGGGGCAGGCCCGCAGGATCCAATGTAGAAGGACCTTTGGAAGGAGTTCACCAGGCTAGAGCCAACGTTGCGGCTAATGAGCCACATGAAGAATATGTGCTGGAGTTCCCTCGGGAGCATGGAGGGCAACCCCTAACAGGCAACGCTGGATTAGTGGAAATCATTAGGAAGACTATGCGTGGAGGCTTGACTAATAGAGATTTGGAAGGAGTAAACAGGAGTCCGTTCGCTTGGGAAATCAGGATAGCTCAGAATCCACCTAAGTTCAAGTTACCTAGTGTGGAAGCATATAATGGCAAAGCTGACCCAACTGATCACTTGATGAGATACACTAGGCACATGGAAGTGATGGGGGCATCGGAGGAAGTGATGGCCAGATGTTTCCCTTTATACTTGACAGATCTAGCGGCGATGTGGTTTAGGCAGCTGGAAGAAGGATCTATCAGGATTTGGAGGGAATTGGTGGATAGGTTTTTGGGACAGTTTCGGGTTCATATCCAAAGACCTAAGAACGTGATGACGTTAACATCGGTAAAGCAAAGAACGGATGAATCGCTTAGAGCATTTTTAACTCGATTTAATGTGGCGGTTGCTTCGGTGGATCGGCCGGATCCATCGATGGTTTTGATGGCGGCAGTGTCGGGAGTCAGAGAGGATTCAGATTTTAAGGTATCTTTAGTACGAGACCCGCCACTGGATCTCGGGGAATTCTTCCATGAAGCTGAAAGGTTCCTTCGGCAAGAAGACGCATGTATTGATTTAAAGTTAAAGGAGGTGAATGCGACTGAGGGTGGAGGACCATCCAACGAAAACCCGGATAAAGACAAAGGAAAAAGGAAGCTGGACGACGATTCAGGAAAAGCCAGGAAGCGATGGAAGGATCCAAAGTTTTCCACATACACATGATTAAATGAGACGCTGGAGCGGATATACATGGAAACCAGGAATCGCCTTCCTTATCGAAGGCCAGCTAGGAGAGAACCTTCTAAACGAGAAAGGGCATCAGGAAAGCATTGTCTCTTCCACGATTTGGACGGGCATGATACCAACAGCTGCAGGCACCTAAAGGACATAATTGAGAAGCATGTGAGGAATGGACAATTGAGGCAGTATGTTGGGGCTCAGAATGCAGCGGTGGAGCAGGAGCAACCACCGCCCACCTCAAGCCATGATGGCATGAGGCCCAGGAATGATGGTCGATTGGTTATCCATTGACCAGGATAATATGAAATAAGTAACAAACCATTGGCGAGCAACAAAGTCATTCACACATGTATGGGGACGGAGATAGCCCCTAGGCATGCTCTGAATGATGATAAACCGCAAAGCCATGGTTTGCAAAATCTGTCTTTTGTTTTTGGATTGGACACTTGGTTTTCTGGTTTGGTTTTGGAGTTTGGTTTGAACTCCTGGTTTTGTTTGCTTTCTGGTTTGGATTTTCATTTGGATGGTTTTCTGTTTTGGATGTTGGTTTGGATTTCTGATTTTCGGATTTTATTTGGATTTTGGATTGGATTTTGATTGGATTCTTTTTGGTTTTTGATAAACGGTCGTCGGGTATGGATTATGCCTGGCAAGGGGTGAGTCTTTTTGTCCGAACGTGGTAAATTGACTCATTCAGGTTATCGAGTATGGACTATGCTCGGCAAGGGTCCGGAGTGACCAGAATTCGACCTAGGACTTAGGCCCCCTATTATCGATTATTTTTTCAGGTCGTTGAGTATGGACTATGCTCAACAAGGGTCCGGAGCGACCAGGATTCAGCTTAGGACTTAAGCCATGGCATTACTTACGTCCAGGGACACTGGACCACGGTCGTCGAGTGTGGATTGTGCTTGGCAAGAACCCGGAGAGGTTAGCTCAACGTCTAGGGACACTGGACCATGGTCGTCAGGTGTGGATTGCGCTTGGCAAGAGCCCAGAGAGGTTATGGATTTGGATATCGGCCCGAAGAGGTCCTGGATTCGGTTATTGGCTATTGATGAAGATGGATTAGGACTCGGTTATCGAGTTTGAATGGATATGGAATTGGCTAAGGCTTCGGTTATTGGATTTGGAATTGGGCATCGACTCCAAGCAGTCAAGGATGATGTACTCTGATGATATGGCTATGAACTTCGGATATTGGATTCAGAACTGTTCAAAACACGCCTTATTATCACAAGGCATGTTTTGAGGGGCAAATGTTATCCCACCTTTTGGTCAAAGTTGGAATATCAAAAAATTGGCAAGGAACAATGGATGTCAGGATTGGAGATCGATTGGAAACAAGGATGCAATCAATGTCGTCAAAATTTGGCCGAGCTCCGATCAGGACGGGATCGATTGGGAATAATGATCAAGGCTAGGAGAAACTATGTTTCGATTTTCAGACCAATCGGAGTTCGTATGCTCGAGATATGGATGGATTGAAGTGCGCACGGCACGGTTCGTATCGATGCATTTCGCATCGATCATCATATGGAGGTTCGAATCGATACATTTCGTATCGATCAAGAAGTAAGGACTTCGAATCGATATTGTTCGTATCGATCGACACAGGTTCGACTCAATGACTTCGTATCGATTGGGTAGGAAGGCAAGCTGGATGACTCAGTGACAATGGATTTAGGTTGGGTGGAAGGATGTTTGATGGTTTGTTCAACTCGATCAATTCGTATTGATCGAGAGGAAATGTAGGAATTTGCTTCGAATCGGTGCGCTTTGCATCGTTGTAGAATGATGGAATGGATGCGCAGAAGTTCTTCGTAACGATCAGCATTGGATCGATACAAAAAGGAAGTAGCAGTTTTGGGATTCTGGATTCGTACCGATCGATACGAAGAGGGCGTTCGAGAAAGATATGCGGGGAGTCGACTTCATGGATTCGAAGGATTCAGGGACAATGTTCGTATCGATCGTATTCGAACCAATCGATACGAAGGAAATGGTCAGAGCGATACGAACAGAAGGATACAAACTGATATTATGTTCGAATCAGGGGAAGGAAAAATCAATGAGACAAAATCTTCAGAATGACTTGTTCAACACGGCGACAGAGGTGGATCGACCTTGAGAATTCACAACACGTCATCACACAGGCATACACTTTGATCGATTCGAACAAATCAATTCGAACCTGCATGCCTGCCGAAATACTACAACGTGTATCGATCATATCTTGGGATCTACAAGTCCAAATGGTATGAAATTTTTACAGGAGCTTACATGCATGTTGAAGAATGTCCACACCAAATTTCATCTCGATTGGACAATTTCTTGATCGATTCGAATGGACTTCGAATCGATCCCAAAGTGGGCCTGGATTTCCTGAAAGCTGGCGTATTGGCCCCCTCACGTGCCAGAATTGGTCTCCCTTCAATTTAGGCGAAATATCAGCCTCCTACACCTATAAATAGAGTTCCTGGTCATTCAGAAAGGGGGTCAAACAATTTTGAGAGCTAAAGAGCGCCCAGACTCTGCCAAATTTACTCTAGATCACCATTGCTGCCTTAGATTCAGATCATAATCATAAAATCTGTTGTACTATGCGATAAGAAATTGTAATCTTCAAGCATCGAGCAATAAAATCATAAAAAACCTTTAAGTGGACGTAGGCCAGAGATAGCCGAACCACTATAAATCTCATGTTTCTGTTCATTATTTTTGAATTGTGATACTCTGTTTGCTTAGATTTTAGATTTGTGTGTGAATATTGTTGATTTATATTCATACACTGGTGCTTTCACAACATTCGGGGTTTGTGACCAATTTTGGCGCAAACAATTTGTAAATCCTATTTTCAACCAATATTTATAAAATTTCTCTACCTTACAATTAACATATAACAACAAACTATATCACTTATAAAATTTATTATTTTATATACAAAACTATATAATAGGCAAAATTATTTCATTTACCTATATTTCAAAACAAGTATTGTGTCAGTCTGCCCTATTAAGTGTTTAGAAATCCCTATCGATGTCATAGCGTCCTATACACCGACCAGAATTTATAAATACAAAACGGAACAAATTAACACAGTACAAAAACCCTTTACAACACTAACAAATACGCTCTCTCTTATATACCCTCAGCGACACATTCTAGGATATTACTACCCTATTTCTAAAGAGTCAGACTGCACAAAGCTAAGGTTATCGCTAAACCAAAGCTTTGACACCAACTGTAACGACCCGCCTTTTTGGACGTTTTAAGCAGACACACATGTCAGACTCAAACTATTCAAAAGGGCAGATTGTTATGGGGTAGATAAGATAAGGAGAAAGAAATAAAACAAATACAGAATCTTGCAGCGGAATGGAAAAATATAATAATCAAATAAACAGTTCATGAAGCTGTTTTATAAATACATATGATTATTCTTTACAACAAAAATCAGAGTTACATAAATAGAGATAAATAAATAAATGTAGCGGAACAACATGATGCAGTAGAATACATATCAATAGTAATAATAGTTCAAATCTTTGTCTTCGTCCTCCAGGAATAAGGACTTCAACCCAGAAATGCTCAGGCTTACCCGAGCGAATTGAAAAGACAAAACACTCGAGTCAGAACTAAAAGATCTAATGTAAGTTAAATCAACGGTAAATAAATATGAGTGGAACGACGTCAGAGATGTTTACGGGGTTTGACATCTCCTATCCAATGTCTAACATGAGTGCAGTAACTTAAGAGATGTTCGGGATTACCATCTCCTAAGGATTCATTAAACTATCTACTATGTAGTACAATACGCTATTATAATATCTCTATAGTAAAGTAAAGTATTAAAATAACGTTAACGCGTTACCCATATCCCCTTTAACATATTTTATATAATGCCATAGTCTATACAGATACTGTAAACTCCACCCGTAGGTGGGCTATCAGGGAGCACTCCATAGGTACGATACAAAACAAACTTGTAGAAGGCGCGCTAGGGCATGTGAACATGGCACTCGAGGCAATGCCAGGGTAGATATATGTAACGACCCGGAATTTTGGACCATTCGCATCCATTATAAGTGTATAGGTAGACACTCATGCCAGAGTTGAATTGCTCAAAATACCGCGTTGTTAATTTAAATTGGCAAAACTGAACATATACAGTAAATAAATAATCATAGATCACAGACACAGAGTAATAAGTGCAGCGGAAATAAAAGAGATAGTAGTTCATGAAGCTACTATATAAATATATAAAATACATCAGAGTTAAACCAGATACAACGGAAGAGTAACACGATACATCAGATACAAATCAGAATACATCACTGGGATCATCGAATGCTGAAAGCAGAATAGATGGCTGGATCTTCAAGCAAAGCTCCAACTCCAAAGGTGAGTCTCGAAAGCTGAACCACTCAGTCTGACCCGAGCGTAAAGCAAAACACAAGACACTCGAGTCAGGATTTACATTCTCATATTAATAAATCCAACTCAAGTGAAATAGCAATTGAAATACAAGTAACTCAAAGGATGTTTGGAATAACCATCCTTTAAGGATCCGTTAAACTATCTACTATGTAGTAATGTACGCTAAGTAGATAATGTCTATCAGTAATATAAAAAGATATCAAAATAGCGTTAAGTAATGGCCCATTCCACCCTTAAAACATTTTTATTCCCAAAAGCATATACAAGACCATAGTTTCCCCAAAACCGGAAGTTACCAGAGGGCAATCCATATACTAAAGGTACAAATCAAAATCGTAGTGGTCGCGAATAGGATAATCAGTATGACAAGGTACATGAGGCGATACCAACTAGGATACTAGTAGTTGCCTGATCCGGACTGATGTTGGACATAGCAGCTACTACCCCAACACCGCGAAACAACACTCCCATAATCGAGGGGTGCACCCAAATTGAATCACAAAAGTAATAGATATGGTATCGAAGAAGTGTGTTCGCTAGAGATGGCGATCCTCAATGGCCCGGCGCGGCTCCTGTTTTAGTCATGTCAAGGGTCATCCAAAATCGTTCTCTTTCTTCAGTCAACGCGTTCATCAAAACCATCCACTTCGTTCTGGATCAACACTCCGCGTATAGTTATTAAAGTGGTTTCGGTTCAGATAGAGAGTATATCCATTACCGATCCCGGTCTCTTTAATAACTTTCGTAATTATTACACCGATTGGTCGTTTATATATTTCTAAAACCAAATCAATTTCAATTTCAAATAGAATTCGTAAATCAACATTTCATTTGTCTTTCTAAACAATTTCCAAATTTTCGTTCCAAAACTTCCAATTTTCCGTTTCAAAATCTTATAATTCAATTTCAATTTCTATTTAAAACAATTCAAATATTGATTCAAGTTCGTATATAAGTTTCATTCCGAAATCATTTGAATAAATTCTATTTAACATTCAAATCAATTTAAACTCATTTATCGATTTCATTCAATATTCGTTAAGTTACTTTACCATTCAAAACAATTTCTATTGAATTTCCAATTCATTTAATCAATTCTTAAGTTCAACTTCATTAAAACAAAACTTACAATTTTGAATTAAACTAAATTCGTCAAATCAATTCTCCAATTACATGTCTTACATAAATTCCAAAAATATCACATTTCATTTTTGTTAAAGAAATCCAATTTCACTTATTTACTTCCTTAAATAATTTTCCAAAACTTAATTAATAAAGGAACTCAATTTCAATTCTTTACGAAGTAAAATTCACTTATTCAAAAGTTCAATTTTTCTTATTAAAGAATTTCAATTCAATTTAATCATTTAATAATTCATTATTAAATAGTTCAAAACTTAATTATTAAATAATTTCAAAGTTTAATAATTTCAAACTTAATTATAATTTCAAACTTAATTATTAAATCATTTCAAACTTAATTCAATCATTTCTCAAATTTTAAACAACATTCTTTCATTGATTACATCGTTAATCTTTTGTTTCAGATTATTAAATATTACCATTTTCCTTTCATCAAAAATTCGAATTTCAACTTCATTTCAAAACCATATTCTTTATTTAAATAAAATCTTCGTTTATTTTCAAATCAAATTATTGACCAATCGGGTTTTTATTAATTTTCTATCCTAAGTCAAAGTTCAAATTGGGTATTTATCATTTCAACCCGATTCCAATTCAATTCAAAATCAAAACATATCAAAGGGAACTTGCAGTGTGATAACTGGGATGATGTCAAAGTAAATAAACAAGCAATAACAACAATCAATATCAATCCAATAATCAATTCAAATAATCCCGAAATAACCGTATTAATTCGCATTGTTATTTGTACGAATTAATATAATTATTCCTAGAATCTACACTATCATTTCATGTAGATTAAAGATTATTACATTACGGTTTTCACTTGTCGTCTATTACAATTTCATACATCATCAATTTAACAACATACATTCAGTGGTTCAAAATGTAATTAAACAAATCCTACGTATCAATAAATTTAACAGTTAAAGGGGTCATATTATACAAATGTCAGTTAATCAAATTTAACATTTAACTATCCTATATCAAGTTCCATTGCATACTATTTATCATTTTAACATTAACAATTTAACGTCCAATATAAACATCAACAATCAATCAATTTTCAGCCAAACTGTATTATCATCGCATAAATAATTAACAGATAATGGTGTCAGATGTCACAGGTGAACTGATACAGGTAATAGCATATATAACAGTGTAATTAACTAACAGC
Source organism: Allium fistulosum (assembly GCA_030737815.1). Taxonomy (NCBI): domain Eukaryota; kingdom Viridiplantae; phylum Streptophyta; class Magnoliopsida; order Asparagales; family Amaryllidaceae; genus Allium; species Allium fistulosum. Next base: position 98,036,604 of record CM060905.1, read on the forward strand.
AGTATATTTCAATTATCGTTTCAATTGAAATCAAATTTAATAAGTAAAAGAACGTTAATCGTGAGTGATTGCTCACCTTTAGAGGCTAGAGGAGTTCGGAAGGTGACACGGATACGCACACAGATACAGACACTGGAATTTTAGTGACGAATCGAAGCAATTCAACATCGGCCAGAATTCAACGGTCAAGGCTGATAAAAGAATTAGATGAAACAAATCAGAACGGGGTCGGTGGAGGTAATTGATATAAGTGAATGGATATTGATATAACATATAAAATACATATATACAAAATTATATTTATATTTCAAACATTTATCAATACTTATATACATATCTGTACTTCAAAACTTATTAGTTTAAATTTTAAAACACCTAAACAAAGTCTTATATGCAGGTTTAAAACCAACGACACTTATATATATAACGAAAACTGCATAACTTCTATATTAATTAAATATGTGGAATCTGAAGTCAAAGAAAAACTGAGGTGAAAACATATATATATTAGAAACTGACATATATAAGCTATCTATATATATTTAAACTTACATATAAATATATACGTTCTTAAAACATAACTTTCATATAAATACTTACAATATAAATATATATACAATACTTTCAAATTAGAAGTCATAACCGATATATATCCCAGATTTATAAAATAACCAATGTCATAAAATCTTATATAACCAACATACGTATATGATACTGCATCAACATAACTTCTTTATAATATAAGCTTACTGTAAAATCTCTGAAAAACTGAACATATCATATATAAACACTTTATAAATATATATATATATATACTTAAAATAAATATCATTGTAACGAATATTACATTATTCTTTTAAACTAGCATTGTTAAAATCATATAACAGCTACAAAGCCAAAGGAACAGATGCATTTAAACATAGAATACAAATGAATATATATATTAATGTATGTGCTTACCTATACCAAAATTTACACATCAATAGAAATGTAGGCTGCAAATGATTAGATCAAGGAAAACGGTGAACGCATGGTGGAAATTCGGTGGTCAGCTATTGACAGGGAAGCGAAGGCCATGCTTTATGGGTGATTCGGCGGTGTGGCGGCAGTGGGTTGTTAGGCGTAGGAGGGCAGACCAAGGCAGATGGTGGTTCTAGTTTACGGCAGTCACAGGGGAAAAACATTGCCCTGCAGTAGCATAGGTCGCTCGTCCCCGGAGGAAGCTTGAGGTGGCTGACGTGTTGATAAGCCATGGCGGAGATGCGGGCTGTCAGGGTGGGAACGTGTTTGGGTCTGGAAGTGGGTTCGGCTTCATGGTGGATCGGTTGTTGGGGTGGTGGCTTCACGTGGGTTGGGTGCCGAAGTGGAGGATGAGCGTGAGAGAGGAGGTGTGGGTTTTTTTTTGATGTGGCGCAGGCTTCGGGTGAAAGGAGGTGAAGCCGTGGTGGTTGCCGAGGCGTTGAAGGGGTGAAGGAAAAGGCGGAGGCGGTGAGTGTGGGTTCGGTTTTGCATGGAGGAGAGGGAAGTGAGGGGTCGTGAGGATTGGGTCTAGGGAGGAAGGTATGAGCTGGCAACATTTTCCTTCATTTTGTTTTCAATGGAATAAGACCAACGTTACAGCAAAGCAAAAAGAAAATGGACAGTTTAAATATGCATGGACTTATAAGTTATGTTTTCCTATGAAACCAGAGATTTGAAGGAAGCGAAGCATCAATATAACATTGGAATTTGTGGAAAACAAAAAGTCAAGCACGAGAGTTTAGGAGATATAAATGCAGACAGCTGTCGGTGAAAAATGAATAGTCACAAGAACCAAAAGGCACAGAACTAGTACCGATACGGTTATCATTTCACGGATTCCGCTACGTACCGGTCTTCAAAACACAGAAAAGGATATACCGTAGAGATCAGCGCGACGAGACGATCAAAACGACATGCAGATATCAGTGGTACGATCATCCGATAAAAATCGATATCGGTACCATAATGCTGCTATTTTGCATAAAATAAGAACGACGGAGCAATAGACGTCCGAATTTGGAAAAATGACGAACTGACATCTTGCTCAGAAGATGGTTTATAATTTTTCTATGTAAAAATATTTAGGTTCCGAAAACATTTTATTTTCATTGCTTTTTAACTGATTAAATTGAAGTAAATTTACGCGCGAAATAAACTTTAATATTTTCGGACGAAAATTTACCAGTTGCTTTGTTTAATTAGACGTATTCCAAATATCAAATTTATATTTCAAAATTTTATCGTTAAAATTTTACAAAATTTCAACTAATTACGTTATTATAACAGTTGAAATTTATGGGTCGTTACACTCTCCCCCACTCAAAACTTTTCGTCCCCGAAAAGGAACGAGGTAGGAGAATAGAAACAACCAAAAAGAAAACAGATTTGAAATACGAAATAATAATTAATTTAAACCATATAAATTTAAATTTAAATTAATTGATATTCAATAATTGATTTAATCCATTTGATTTCACTAAAATCAATCTCACTATTTCTAAATTCATTATCTTATTATCCAATTTTCTTCAATTTACAATTTCTAAAACCATAAATTTTGAATAGTCTTTTATTATAATCATATTTTTTTTCAACAAATTTAAATTCTTCTTTATTCCAATTACTTTTAAATTTATTCTACTTAATATATCTATTCACATATATTTAACCCATATACATTAATTTAAAACATAAAAGTTTCGATTTAAATTAATTTACAACTATTAATTTCTTTTTAAATTCAAGGTATTTTCATATGTTAATCAAGTTTCAATTTATTAATTCTTTCAAAACAAATTTATTTCATTATTAACTGAGTTTTATTTATTATCTTATCTAACTCTATTAACATTTTTATAATCAAAATTTAGTGTATAACATTTATTATAAACACTCAAATTTTATTTATAATTCAATTTATCTTATATATTATCCAATTACATATTCAACTTCTGTATGATTTAGGTAAGTTGTATTAGAATGCAGTTGAACAATATACAAATAAATTTTTTCCCATTTCAATTATTCAAGTTTAAATATTTATTCCAAATTTTGGTCTTATTTATAATTAAAATCATCCTTTTACAAAATTTAAGAATTAGATTTCCGATTTACTTTAAACAATTTAGAGATATATATAATATATTTATATCAAATCAAATTAATTTTTTTTTTAAATAAGATACCTATATATATGTAAATCAAAATATATTTTCTCAAAACAAAACCGTAGCAAAGCTACAGAATGGTTTCTCCACTTCGAAACTCGAAAATGAACGTCGATGATGCGGCCGCCATCACCGAAATTATTTTCCAGCGACAAAGAGAAGAGCACTGATTTCAACATTTAAATTTTTCGAAAACGATTTTTGTTTGAAAATATTTTCAATACTATATACTTTAAAATTTTAAAAACCAAAGTTCGAAATCACCGGAAACTAATAAATTCTCAAATTTCTGAATTAGATTCATTTCAAATTTCAATCAATTTATAACCAAGTTTATAAATTCATTTAGAACAATAAATGATAATCAAATATTATCATTTCAAACAAACAATTTAATTAACCTATTAAATTCCAGAAAATTTTTTACTTATAACTGTCACGACCCGACTTTCTACCACCAGAAAGACGTATCATGAATTAAGAAAGAAAGGGATAGAAGAAGAAAAGATAGAAAAGAAGAAAGAACAACACATCAGAATCTCACAGCGGAACGAATAAAATATAATATATCACATAAAATATTACATAGTATCATATTACATCAGAGTTACACAACTTATACATCACAGAATAGACAGTTATAAACTTCTGTCTATTATACAACACAAGTACATCAGTACAATACAGACTAATACAAACACAGCGGAAACTCTATATATATTTAAAATGATTTTTTTGTTTTTTTTTATATAGAAATTATTTCTGGGTAAAATTATTTCATCTACCTCTTTAAAACAATATTGTGTCTGTTAGCCTGGTTCAAGTGTTTAGAGATCCCTATCAATAACTTTAGCTACTCGTATTGACCAGAATCCATATACCACTCAACCGATCAATTAACACAATATAAAACCATTTTTATATAACTAACAATTACGCGCTCTCAAGATAGACATCACTTCAGAGCCTAGGTATTCACTCAACCTACTGCTCTGATACCAACTGTCACGACCCGACTTTTTACCACCAGAAAGACGTATCATGAATTAAGAAAGAAAGGGATAAAAGAAGAAAAGATAGAAAAGAAGAAAGAACAACACATCAGAATCTCACAGCGGAACGAATAAAATATAATATATCACATAAAATATTACATAGTATCATATTACATCAGAGTTACACAACTTATACATCACAGAATAGACAGTTATAAACTTCTGTCTATTATACAACACAAGTACATCAGTACAATACAGACTAATACAAACACAGCGGAAACTCTATATATCTACTCGCTGAAGCCTCCTGCTTCACAGCTCCTCCAGAATTCATCAAGACTATCCTGAATCCCTTGACTACTCAATACAATATTGAGTACCCAAGAGTTTAATAAAACAGAAAATAAACACTTGGGTCAGACATGGGTCTGGTGTGAGTAAACGGTTAGATTGCTTAACTTTGAAAACCTTTGAAAACAAAAGTATCACGTAAGACTCACCACAAATAAACATGGGTAAGTTTTTACCTTACGCTAACTAAAACATTTGATAGGAAATCCGATTGTATTATAATAGGGTCTAGGGTTTTCAAGTAAAATACAGAAATAGCTGAAATGCTTACATCTCACATTCCAACATAGTTGGGCACAACTAATACGTACGGCACTTATTGGAGTTTGGATTCCATACAATGGCAGGGCTACTGGGGTACGGTGATCTAGGCCACGTACTGTGACGGGCGGTACCCCAGTAGCCCTGCCATTGTATGGAATCCAAACTCCAATAAGTGCCGTACGTATTAGTTGTGCCCAACTATGTTGGAATGTGAGATGTAAGCATTTCAGCTATTTCTATATTTTACTTGAAAACCCTAGACCCTATTATAATACAATCAGATTTCCTATCAAATGTTTTAGTTAGCGTAAGGTAAAAACTTACCCATGTTTATTTGTGGGGAGTCTTACGTGATACTTTTGTTTTCAAAGGTTTTCAAAGTTAAGCAATCTAACCGTTTACTCACACCAGACCCATGTCTGACCCAAGTGTTTATTTTCTGTTTTATTAAACTCTTGGGTACTCAATATTGTATTGAGTAGTCAAGGGATTCAGGATAGTCTTGATGAATTCTGGAGGAGCTGTGAAGCAGGAGGCTTCAGCGAGTAGATATATAGAGTTTCCGCTGTGTTTGTATTAGTCTGTATTGTACTGATGTACTTGTGTTGTATAATAGACAGAAGTTTATAACTGTCTATTCTGTGATGTATAAGTTGTGTAACTCTGATGTAATATGATACTATGTAATATTTTATGTGATATATTATATTTTATTCGTTCCGCCGTGAGATTCTGATGTGTTGTTCTTTCTTCTTTTCTATCTTTTCTTCTTCTATCCCTTTCTTTCTTAATTCATGATACGTCTTTCTGGTGGTAGAAAGTCGGGTCGTGACATATATTTTCACAATATAATCAAACAAATTTATTTCATTTTCCAAATTTGAAAATAATATTGTGTCAGTTTGCTCTGTTCAAGTGTTTTGGAAATCCTATCGATAGCGTTGATCAGACGAATCGATCGGAAACCCAAATCAACATCAACAACTCAAACAACACAGCATATATTAAAACATTTATATATTAGTTTACAAATACATTTCTTTGCTCGATGATACAGGAATGAATTTTCAAAATAAGAATAGGGTTTCAAATTTGATGGACTCAAATCAAGGAGAATTCTGATTCGAAGATAAGCTCGAACAGAAGAAAGGATGTTAAAATAAAGAAATAAGAAGATGGATAAGTTTATATAAATCGCGGGCAACCTTAACGGGTCGACCGTGACTTCAAGAATAAGATCGATGTAGAATTCCGAGGTAAATCGACATCCGATCTCGAGAAATAAATTCAGATATAGCAGGAGATAGATAGCATCGTAAACCAAGGATACAGAAATCTCCGGTAAATCAATGCCAATTGTAAAGGAGTTTTTCTCCTTGACGAATCAATCGAAGATTGGCGAGACCGCCGATCTATTATAGATATCATTCATAATGGAGTTATGGGGTGCTCCATGATTGAAAGAAGACGAATAGTGAAAGACACGAATGAATTTCGGAACCGAGGGAAACGTTCCAAAATTTCAAAGGAATTGAGTCAAAGGAAGAGATTGAAACTCGAATGAGAGTGATTCTGTAAATACATTTACCCTATATGTTAAGTTTTGCCTAGATCTACCAAAGCTCTGATACCAACTGTAACGACCCGGAATTTTGGACCATTCGCATCCATTATAAGTGTATAGGTAGACACTCATGCCAGAGTTGAATTGCTCAAAATACCGCGTTGTTAATTTAAATTGGCAAAACTGAACATATACAGTAAATAAATAATCACAGATCACAGACACAGAGTAATAAGTGCAGCGGAAATAAAAGAGATAGTAGTTCATGAAGCTACTATATAAATATATAAAATACATCAGAGTTAAACCAGATACAACGGAAGAGTAACACGATACATCAGATACAAATCAGAATACATCACTGGGATCATCGAATGCTGAAAGCAGAATAGATGGCTGGATCTTCAAGCAAAGCTCCAACTCCAAAGGTGAGTCTCGAAAGCTGAACCACTCAGTCTGACCCGAGCGTAAAGCAAAACACAAGACACTCGAGTCAGGATTTACATTCTCATATTAATAAATCCAACTCAAGTGAAATAGCAATTGAAATACAAGTAACTCAAAGGATGTTTGGAATAACCATCCTTTAAGGATCCGTTAAACTATCTACTATGTAGTAATGTACGCTAAGTAGATAATGTCTATCAGTAATATAAAAAGATATCAAAATAGCGTTAAGTCATGGCCCATTCCACCCTTAACACATTTTTATTCCCAAAAGCATATACAAGACCGTAGTTTCCCCAAAACCGGAAGTCACCAGAGGGCAATCCATATACTAAAGGTACAAATCAAAATCGTAGTGGTCGCGAATAGGATAATCAGTATGACAAGGTACATGAGGCGATACCAACTAGGATACTAGTAGTTGCCTGATCCGGACTGATGTTGGGCATAGCAGCTACTACCCCAACACCGCGAAACAACACTCCCATAATCGAGGGGTGCACCCAAATCGAATCACAAAAGTAATAGATATGGTATCGAAGAAGTGTGTTCGCTAGAGATGGCGATCCTCAATGGCCCGGCGCGGCTCCTGTTTTAGTCATGTCAAGGGTCATCCAAAATCGTTCTCTTTCTTCAGTCAACGCGTTCATCAAAACCATCCACTTCGTTCTGGATCAACACTCCGCGTATAGTTATTAAAGTGGTTTCGGTTTAGATAGAGAGTATATCCATTACCGATCCCGGTCTCTTTAATAACTTTCGTAATTATTACACCGATTGGTCGTTTATATATTTCTAAAACCAAATCAATTTCAATTTCAAATAGAATTCGTAAATCAACATTTCATTTGTCTTTCTAAACAATTTCTAAATTTTCGTTTCAAAACTTCCAATTTTCCGTTTCAAAATCTTATAATTCAATTTCAATTTCTATTTAAAACAATTCAAATATTGATTCAAGTTCGTATATAAGTTTCATTCCGAAATCATTTGAATAAATTCTATTTAACATTCAAATCAATTTAAACTCATTTATCGATTTCATTCAATATTCGTTAAGTTACTTTACCATTCAAAACAATTTCTATTGAATTTCCAATTCATTTAATCAATTCTTAAGTTCAACTTCATTAAAACAAAACTTACAATTTTGAATTAAACTAAATTCGTCAAATCAATTCTCCAATTACATGTCTTACATAAATTCCAAAAATATCACATTTCATTTTTGTTAAAGAAATCCAATTTCACTTATTTACTTCCTTAAATAATTTTCCAAAACTTAATTAATAAAGGAACTCAATTTCAATTCTTTACGAAGTAAAATTCACTTATTCAAAAGTTCAATTTTTCTTATTAAAGAATTTCAATTCAATTTAATCATTTAATAATTCATTATTAAATAGTTCAAAACTTAATTATTAAATAATTTCAAAGTTTAATAATTTCAAACTTAATTATAATTTCAAACTTAATTATTAAATCATTTCAAACTTAATTCAATCATTTCTCAAATTTTAAACAACATTCTTTCATTGATTACATCGTTAATCTTTTGTTTCAGATTATTAAATATTACCATTTTCCTTTCATCAAAAATTCGAATTTCAACTTCATTTCAAAACCATATTCTTTATTTAAATAAAATCTTCGTTTATTTTCAAATCAAATTATTGACCAATCGGGTTTTTATTAATTTTCTATCCTAAGTCAAAGTTCAAATTGGGTATTTATCATTTCAACCCGATTCCAATTCAATTCAAAATCAAAACATATCAAAGGGAACTTGCAGTGTGATAACTGGGATGATGTCAAAGTAAATAAACAAGCAATAACAACAATCAATATCAATCCAATAATCAATTCAAATAATCCCGAAATAACCGTATTAATTCGCATTGTTATTTGTACGAATTAATATAATTATTCCTAGAATCTACACTATCATTTCATGTAGATTAAAGATTATTACATTACGGTTTTCACTTGTCGTCTATTACAATTTCATACATCATCAATTTAACAACATACATTCAGTGGTTCAAAATGTAATTAAACAAATCCTACGTATCAATAAATTTAACAGTTAAAGGGGTCATATTATAGAAATGTCAGTTAATCAAATTTAACATTTAACTATCCTATATCAAGTTCCATTGCATACTATTTATCATTTTAACATTAACAATTTAACGTCCAATATAAACATCAACAATCAATCAATTTTCAGCCAAACTGTATTATCATCGCATAAATAATTAACAGATAATGGTGTCAGATGTCACAGGTGAACTGATACAGGTAATAGCATATATAACAGTGTAATTAACTAACAGCAGTATATTTCAATTATCGTTTCAATTGAAATCAAATTTAATAAGTAAAAGAACGTTAATCGTGAGTGATTGCTCACCTTTAGAGGCTAGAGGAGTTCGGAAGGTGACACGGATACGCACACAGATACAGACACTGGAATTTTAGTGACGAATCGAAGCAAAGCAACATCGGCCAGAATTCAACGGTCAAGGCTAATAAAAGAATTAGATGAAACAAATCAGAACGGGGTCGGTGGAGGTAATTGATATAAGTGAATGTGTATTGATATAACATATAAAATACATATATATAAAATTATATTTTAATTTCAAACATTTATCAATACTTATATACATATCTGTACTTCAAAACTTATTAGTTTAAATTTTAAAACACCTAAACAAAGTCTTATATGCAGGTTTAAAACCAACGACACTTATATATATAACGAAAACTGCATAACTTCTATATTAATTAAATATGTGGAATCTGAAGTCAAAGAAAAACTGAGGTGAAAACATATATATATTAGAAACTGACATATATAAGCTATCTATATATATTTAAACTTACATATAAATATATACGTTCTTAAAACATAACTTTCATATAAATACTTACAATATAAATATATATACAATACTTTCAAATTAGAAGTCATAACCGATAAATATCCCAGATTTATAAAATAACCAATGTCATAAAATCTTATATAACCAACATACGTATATGATACTGCATCAACATAACTTCTTTATAATATAAGCTTACTGTAAAATCTCTGAAAAACTGAACATATCATTACATTATTCTTTTAAACTAGCATTGTTAAAATCATATAACAGCTACAAAGCCAAAGGAACAGATGCATTTAAACATAGAATACAAATGAATATATATATTAATGTATGTGCTTACCTATACCAAAATTTACACATCAATAGAAACGTAGGCTGCAAATGATTAGATCAAGGAAAACGGTGAACGCATGGTGGAAATTCGGTGGTCAGCTATTGACAGGGAAGCGAAGGCCACGCTTTATGGGTGATTCGGCGGTGTGGCGGCAGTGGGTTGTTAGGCGTAGGAGGGCAGACCAAGGAAGATGGTAGTTCTAGTTTACGGCAGTCACAGGGGAAAAACATTGCCCTGCAGTAGCATAGGTCGCTCGTCCCCGGAGGAAGCTTGAGGTGGCTGACGTGTTGATAAGCCATGGCGGAGATGCGGGCTGTCAGGGTGGGAACGTGTTTGGGTCTGGAAGTGGGTTCGGCTTCATGGTGGATCGGTTGTTGGGGTGGTGGCTTCACGTGGGTTGGGTGCCGAAGTGGAGGATGAGCGTGAGAGAGGAGGTGTGGGTTTTTTTTTTGATGTGGCGCAGGCTTCGGGTGAAAGGAGGTGAAGCCGTGGTGGTTGCCGAGGCGTTGAAGGGGTGAAGGAAAAGGCGGAGGCGGTGAGTGTGGGTTCGGTTTTGCATGGAGGTGAGGGAAGTGAGGGGTTGTGAGGATTGGGTCTAGGGAGGAAGGTATGAGCTGGCAACATTTTCCTTCATTTTGTTTTCAATGGAATAAGACCAACGTTACAGCAAAGCAAAAAGAAAATGGACAGTTTAAATATGCATGGACTTATAAGTTATGTTTTCCTATGAAACCAGAGATTTGAAGGAAGCGAAGCATCAATATAACATTGGAATTTGTGGAAAACAAAAAGTCAAGCACGAGAGTTTAGGAGATATAAATGCAGACAGCTGTCGGTGAAAAATGAATAGTCACAAGAACCAAAAGGCACAGAACTAGTACCGATACGGTTATCATTTCACGGATTCCGCTACGTACCGGTCTTCAAAACACAGAAAAGGATATACCGTAGAGATCAGCGCGACGAGACGATCAAAACGACATGCAGATATCAGTGGTACGATCATCCGATAAAAATCGATATCGGTACCAGAATGCTGCTATTTTGCAGAAAATAAGAACGACGGAGCAATAGACGTCCGAATTTGGAAAAATGACGAACTGACATCTTGCTCAGAAGATGGTTTAGAATTTTTCTATGTAAAAATATTTAGGTTCCGAAAACATTTTATTTTCATTGCTTTTTAACTGATTAAATTGAAGTAAATTTACGCGCGAAATAAACTTTAATATTTTCGGACGAAAATTTACCAGTTGCTATGTTTAATTAGACGTATTCCAAATATCAAATTTATATTTCAAAATTTTATCGTTTAAATTTTACAAAATTTCAACTAATTACGTTATTAAAATAGTTGAAATTTACGGGTCGTTACAATATACCAATTGCAGTTCCGAACTGGTGGTAACGCATAGCAGCTACTACTGCCCACCTCGGAACACACTCCCAAATCACATCAAGGGGTGGCCACCAAGTTAATCACAAAGTCAGAATATAGTATCGAAGAAGTGTACCCGATAGGAGGAATGACCTCACTTGGCCCGGCATGACTCCTGTTTTAGTCACATCTAAGCTGACTCACGGGAGTCGGGGTCACGTCATACCTCACATAGAAATCGTTCAACAAACCATCCTACTTCATTTCTGGAATCTCCACCACATACACAGTTGTTAAAGTGGTTTTTGGTACTGGCAGAGAGTATGACAATATCTGATCCCGGTCTCTTTACCAACCAAACGCTTATTTCACACCGGATGGTTCTTTTACATTTCAAAAAGGTCAATTCACAATTAATTTCAAAATATCATATTCAATTTCAAATCATGTCACTTTCGAAATCATATTCACTTTCAAACCATTTTCACTTTTAAAATCATATTCACTTTCAAATCATATTCACTTTTGAAATCATATTCACTTGGAAATTATGGGTAAGTTATGTTATTTAATTCTTCATTTCAAAATCATCTTATTCACTCAAATATGTCATTTCACAAAAAGGTACCAATTCCAATTTCCAACTTAGGTTGTATCATCATCAAGGACTTAGATATTAATACTTCAACTTTACATAGTCTGAAATTTTAGAAAATAGTTTAGGAAATTATAATTAGTTTATATAGTTTTAAAATAGTTTAAATAGATTTAAATTAGTTTAAATAGTAAAAATAGTTTAAATAGATTTAAATTTAATTTAAATAGATTTAAATTAAATTTAATTAGATTTATAAATGATTTAAACAGATTAAATAGATTTAATTAGATTTAAAATGTATAAATAGATTAATTATAGATTAAAAAGAGTTAAATTATGTTAAGTAGATTTTTAAACAGATTAAATAAATTTAAAATAGATTAAATTGATTTAAATTATATTAAATAGATTTAAAATAGATTAAATAAATTTTATTAGTTTAAAATAGGTAAATTAGATTAAATTGTATTAAATAGGTTATAATAGATTAAAATAAATTAAAATTGTTTAAATTGATTAAAATAGTTAATTTAATTAAAATAGTTTAAATTAGTTTAAAAATAGATTTCAAAGTAATATCCAAACATTTCAATAACTCAATTTCGATAATTCATTTGTATCTGACACTTCAACTTTGAAATTCAAATTTAAATCAATTCCAATTCATTAAATCAATTCCAATTTCAACATTTAACCCTTGGATTATCGAAGATAATTCAGTTTATATAAACAATTTCTATTTCAAAATACCAGTTAACTGAAATAAAAATTTCAAAGATTCAAAAATCATTTAATTTAACCAATTCGGTGTCCGTATGTAATTTTCTACCCTAGAGTCAAGTAATACGGATATTTATCATTTCAATCCGCAATTTACAATTTTACGGTAATATATCATTTCAAACTGCAATCCCAAATTAAATAAAAATCCATAAAATCGCTCGAGTCTATCATTTCAACCCATACCGATTTTTACCTAATCTATAGATCGTTCGGGTATGTATCATTTCTACCCATAGGGAACTTGTAGAGTGATAACAATATATAAATCAAACATAACATCCAATCACCCAATATCAATAACCAAACATCCATCATAATCAGCATTAAATTCAACTAATAAATATCAAGAATAAACTAATTATCAATAACAGGAAATTTACTTGCAATTTAAATTCAAAATAAATTAAATGACAATTTACTTCAAAGTAATTCAAATTAACTGGAATAACAATTTAAATATACCAAACATCCATAAATAAATTCCTAATCACATCATAAATTTAATCTAACTAACATAAGAAATTTTAGAAGTTGTGAGTGGGTTAAAACACTCACCTTTGATTTCAAATCGAATTGAAATCCAAAATAGGGCCCAAATTTAAACAGTCTCAGAATTCGTCCAAACCAGCCTCAAAATGTCCGGAATTTTGATACTATCCCAGCGGATCAAACCGCGCGTGAATTGGAGTTTGTAAGCAGAAGTTGGGTGAGTTAGAACATTTAAAATTAAAATTAAAAATAAAACAAAGGACAATTACCACTACGCCATGTCACCTGAGCTGTTCGAACAAAACACATGCGTCTCCTGCATACGATCACCAACCGCCGCCACTTCACCAATTTCGTCGCCACCACGAACGTTGCCACCCCAATCCAACACCGCCGTCAAGCTCCACAACCCAGGCCGACCTCACCACATCCACGTGGCCCCTCCCGGAACACCAGAATGGCCAGCGCCGCCGCCTCCTTCCACGGTAAATCACGTCGAACTCCAACCACATCTCGACAAACGAATACCACCGATGTAGCCTGCTCTCCATCTTCTTTCCAACGGCGCTTCCCGATCGTCGATCGGACGGCGATCTGCCATTGGATCGTCAAAACCCTAAAATGGACGGTCAAGGTTCAACTTCGATTTCTGAACAAATGGTGCGTCGAATTTAGAAACGAATTGCACCAGTGAATTACGCTCATCAAGAGCTTCAAATTGATATATGATTTGATAGGCTTAGGAGGAGTTTGATTTTTCGATTTGATTTTTGGGTTTGCAATTGAATTTGGAATTGTTTTGGTTTGTCTGCCACTGGAAAGAGAGAAGTAGATAGAATTGTACGTACAAACAATTGGAATAAGAAATAGTTAGGGTTTATAACAGGCTATAAATAGGCAAAGCTGAAGAAATAGAATGAATGGACCAAATCGATTGATTGAAACGACTACGCGACCCAAAAAGCCCGTTTTGACTCCGAAACGAAAACTGGTCATCCCACGTATCAAAATAGATGTTTTCGATATTTTTAAATTCAATGGAACAGGTTTCAAGTCCAAATTCCATCGTATGAAGAAGTTAACTTAAAATCAGCTTATTTCAAATTTATTTCAATTGAATTTAATTAAATTGATTTCTACGCGTTTCAAGCCCGTACGATCAAATGACAAGTCTGATCGCTACGAAACTTGAAACCTTACAATAATTCACCGTTACGGATCCGATGAAACTAGTTTCGTCGAAATCCGGGACAGTGGCCAAAATGGCTATTTTCATATTAATTAAATAAATTAATATTAAATTAATTAAATCACTTTTTAATTCAATGTTTAAACTAACAAATTTCATCATTTTTTATTTCTTAACCATTTACAATAACTTAAAACAAGTTTACCTAAAATTTCAGTGTTAATTATTTTCCAAAATACAGTGTTAAGTTTCAATTGCAATTAATCCAATTAATTAAAATTAATGTCCAATAAATTGTTTTATTTTGATTTAAATCTTTATATTCAATCAAATTTTTACTCTAATAACATGGTTAATATTTGTTTATATCTTATTTCACTAATTTGCTGCAATTTCCTTTTTTTATCTTTATTAACTACTATATTTCAATTATATTGAAATTTTTGTCAATTTTACACATTAATTAAAATTTGAAAATCCCAATTAATTTATTTATCTTGGTTTCATTCTTTTATTAAATCAATTCTTACATTATGAATAAACTTAACATTTCTATTCATTTTATTACATTCACAATTTTCAGTTATTGTCTTAAGTCACATTAATGTAACATTTATTGACATTCAATTGCAATCGATTAAATGAATTGGTAACAAATAACAATTGTCACCATTTCTATATTTAATCACATTTGTAAGTTTACTATTTACAACAAAAGTTATAACCCCTTCCACTATACTAATTCTATCTGATTTTTATTTATTACATATTATTTAATTAATTAATTCATCCTTTAAATTACCAATTTCTTCTTTAATCCAATTATCAATTAATACATACATTACTATAATTTATTTACAATATCAATTATAACTCTTAATCATTTTAATTAAATTGGAATTACATTTAAAGCAGTTATAAATTACCTTAAATTAATACAATTTCATTTCATTCCAGTTATATTCTTGTTATTAAATCACAAAATTTTGTCTTTCCGAACATTAAATCACAAAACTCTATTAAATTAACAAATTTTGAATTATCGAAAATTACGGGTCGTTACACTATTGTATATTATGTGAGTCCAGTACCCTCTTTTGTTGACTCACGGTGCATTATTTTGGTTTGTATTATATTTTCCGTTGTGCTATCTGATTCTATGTTCTATATTGTATATTATATATTGTTCTGATTCTATTTTGAGCCAACGTGTCTATTTCTTTGTGCCAAGGCTATTCGCGTATATATTGTTTTAGATAAAAAAGAAAAATGTGACAGTGTTATCCCAAGGGATAAACACAGTTGGTCGCTCCTAACCAGCCTTATTGTCTGTATTACTTGACAATATTACTTTGTAATATTCTTGAGTAGTATGGTATAGAGGTAGGGCCTTACAACCATAGACATACATATGTTATTGCTATCTTAATTGCCCTTAACCAGTCTATGTAGTTAGGTCCCCTAATTTGTCATTTTCATAAAAATACTTTGGTGTAGACATTTTCTGCAAATTTAATTTAGTAGGTTAGGAAATTAATTCATAATACATGTTCTTAGAATATTAGTAAAGTTAAACATTACATTTCATTTTACTAATAAGCTCCCAATAGACTTTTATGTTTTTCAAAATACACAAACCATAGAATTTTTTCGACTTCTCTAGTGGGTATTAGAACTTGTATAGCTTAGGATTCTGACCTTGAGGAAAGCTCAAGAAATCATAGGCCAGTATATGATGGATAACGCCTTATCGCTTGTATCATATACAACTCCTAACCTTGTAGTTTATTTCTAGTCTCATATTTACCTTAAGGAAAGCTCAATAAATAAAGAGAGATTATTCACTCGTGCCTACCATTTCTATAATGCATGTACCTTGGGGAAATCCAAACAAATATGTGCATGCATCTTACCTTTTCTATTCTATATATTAATAGTACTACGCTTAACATCCCTAGCTTGAGTAAAGCACAATACTAAGGAGCATGCAAGCAATATATTAATATATAAATAGTAGATGACAATTATTATATTCAAGATTCATAATCTTTAATATGTTTACTTGAGTAATATCAATTTACGGAATACTATATTTCTCATGAAATACCCTTGTAATTCAAGTGTCGCACACATATGAAATCAAGGTATATGTATTATACGCAAGTATTTATTCCTTAAATCTATATAAGGTTTCTTATTATTCCACCTTTTATTATAAATTCATATTATATAAATTTTAATTATTATATAACATTTTATAATTTAATTAACTTATATAATAATCTTGTGTATAATCTTATATTAATTTTATTAATTAAATATTATTCAATTAATTTTATTAATTAATTAACTAACATTTTAATTAATTATACATTATCTAATTAAACATTTAAAATTGAAAATTTACACTATAATGTTTATTTATAGTTATATATATATGTATGTGTGTATGCATTTTATTATTTATTAATTATCATTTATTAATTTATTTAATTAAACTACTCTAATTAACTATAATTTATTTTGAAAATTATATATATAAATCACCTAAAACTTTTTAAGATAATGTAACATATAGCACTTTATATGTTATATATAATTTAATTAATTAAATATTTATTTAATTATTTAATTTATTAATCTAATTAATTTTAAATTAATTTCAAATTTTAAATTTAAATCTCTAAAGCAATTTTGAAAATTATTTTATAACATTTATAAATTTTTATTTATTTTTAATTTAACCTTTAAATTTAAAATTTTGTTTTAATCTCAAAGTGGATTTTGAAAATTAGCCCAAGGCCTAAATTCAAATTGGGCCTTCCATAATAAGGATAACCTTTGGGCTTACTTCACCTTTTAGGTCAAGCCGATAGCCAAGAAAGGCAGAGTACTTGATTACTCAAATCCAGCCTAGACACTACTTTTCTAGATGCCCTACTAAACTAGATAAGCTTAATTATTTATCCTCGATACTTCTAATTTAGACCGCAGAGGCTATTAATCTTTGATACCATTGTTAATTCTAGGCCAGCACGTAGCGGGTTAAATGGGTGAATTCCTTTTTATTTTAGGTCTTATTAGGCCTATGAAGTCTAAATTAATTTAGATCTAATCTAAATAAATTTTAAATAAAATCATTATTTTATATAATTTATTGATATAAATATTTTATTCGCTTTTATAAATGATATATAATGTGTACATGTGTATCAAATACACATATACATGCACATGCAACATATAAAGTGTGCATGTTTTAACATGTCCGTATCTAAGTGCTAGGATTTACATCGCATTAGACATATTAGCCCATTTATATACGTATTTGTTGTCAGTTGTTATATGATATGAATATAATATATAAAACGTACTTATACATATATACATACATACATACATATATATATATAATTATAAAACTAACTTCACAAACATATATATTTATATGTAAAATAATTACATATAAATTTAAGTTTTAAACAATTTGAAATTGAAAATATAAATCTTTACGAAAAATTCAAATTTGAAATTTGATCTAGATTTAAAATTCAAATTAAAACTAAATTTTTTACAAATAATTTATAAAATTATATTTATATAAGAAATTACTTTTTAATTTGAAAATATATAAACATAAATATTAGTAGTAGTATAAATATTTTAAATTACATAAATTTAATTCATTTAAATATTTAAATAATATTATATAACCAAATATATAAAATAACATATTTGTAAATATTTGTTTTTCAGCAATATATTGTTGAGTCAAGATTTTTATAGAGTTTTGATTTCTGACAAAGGGATAAGCCGTGATCGACAAAAAGAAGTTATTCATTGTTTTAAAGAGACACAAAGAGCTCCATACATTAGAGGTTGATTATTTGGTATGTTAGTAGTGTTATTTATGTTAAAATCTATCCTCAAATAATCTCATACCTTCAATCCTTGAATATAAATGTATATATGTATGAGTGCACATTAACTGTGCAGTCTGGGCTAAACCGGTCGACCGGTTTAAAACAAGGCGGTCGACCGTTTTTACCCAGAATGCACAGATAACGTGCACAAGTGTACATAACGTATATATATTCAAATTCTTGTCTACTGGTCCATTTTGACCTGTCGACCGTTTTCAAACAGAAAGCAACTTTTCGTACAGACACTTCCTTTTCTTCAACGGTTGCTTCTCTTTCTCTTCACCAATGATCATGACCTTTGTTTGTATCTTTTCACAAAGGGTTACAACTGTTTATTTCTTATATAAACATCATGAAATCATTATTCCAATTAACCAATTCTATTATTCTAATCTCTATTCTATTGATCTCTGTCTTGAGCTCTCAAACATTTCAATTGCTTATTGAATCATTGAAATCATTTCATATCTTTTGATTCTATAAGTAATATACTTCCTTCAATCTTCACAAGCATCATTCACATATTTTGAGGATAAGATTATAGGAAGGGTGTATTACAAGTGGCAAATCCGTGTTATCAAGAGCACAAGTTGTCAACGACAATTGTATTTATTTTTGTTGAAGTCCTCGGTGTTGTAAGAGGCACGAAATCCCGTTCGGCTGTTCGGGTGTTATAAACCTGTTCCTCCGGGTGAAGCGAGGTAGTTGGTAGTGAAATCCAGATAGAAGTCTGGGACTGGACGTAGGACGGGAGGTCCGAACCAGTATAAAAATCCCTGGTGTGATTTTACTATTTACTGCATTTACTATTCTATATCTGTGAATTGCTATATAGTTAGTTTATTGAATATTTACTTATATAGCAATTGTAAATAACATTCCGCATATATTAGTCCATATTACACGATCCGTAATCAGTGTGCACAAGCGTACACATACTCTCATTTGGTATCAGAGCATACACACTTTCATTTGGTATCAGAGCACGGTCATCATATAACCGTAAAACCGTTATTTGATATATTCTTGTAATATGGCAAATAACGCAAGTACTAGCTCTAGCACTTACACGGAAGGTCAATCAACACAAAGACCTCCATTCTTTAATGGTCTCAACTATAGCTATTGGGCTACACGTATGTCATTTTTCATGCAATCAAATAGCTATGATGCTTGGAATGCTACTCAAAAAGAAATAGTAAATCCAACAACTGAATATTCAGAATGGACAACGGCTGAGAAAACAGCAGCAGCTGTAAATGCAAAGGCAATAAATATGTTGTTTTGTGCATTAGACCAAAATGAATATAACCGTGTTAGTATCTGCACTACTGCATATCAAATTTGGCAAACGCTGAAAACCACTCATGAAGGTACTAACAAGGTTAAACAAGCCAAAATAGCCATGCTGAAGAGTCAGTTTCAAAATTTCAAAATGAAACCGAATGAGACAATCAATGATATGTATTCAAGATTTCAAACTATTCATCATGCACTTATCGGATTAGGGCAAAAATATTCAGATTTTGATGTTGTTTCAACAGTCCTACATTCTCTGACTAGTGAATGGGAAGGAAAAGTATTAGCAATTGAAGAAGCTAATGACCTTTCCATCATGAAGCCAGATGAATTGATAGGAAATTTAATGTCCTATGAAGCAAATTTGCAGGCTAGAAAAGAACAGAAAGAAGAGAAGAAAAATGTAGCATTTCATGCTGAGAAAGATGAAAATGAATCAGATTCTGAAGATGAAGATTTGGCATTCATTGCAAAAGGATTCAAAAAATTCCTAAAATATCGAAAAGCCAGTCGCTACAACAAAAGGAAACCTGGATCAAGCAAACCATCTTCATCAACTATAGAATGTTTCAACTGTCACAAAAAGGGGCACATGCAGAAGGATTGTCCAGAACAGAAGAAGAAGTCAGAAAATGATAAATTCAAACATAAGAAGGACAAGTCAAAGAAACGAGCCTTCTCAGTAACATGGGATGATTCAGACTCATCCTCATCTGAAAGTGAAAGTGATCAGGAAAATGAACAAGCTAATGTTTGTTTTATGGCAACAGAAGATGAGGTACAAATTCCTACATTTGATGAATTACTTGATATAAATTCTGAGTTGATAGTCAAATATAAAGACATAAAACGTCAATTAAAAGTAGCCAAAGCAGATTTGAGTAGAGCAGAGTTTGAACGAGATATGTTAAAAGACGAGAAGAAAATATTAGAAGAAGAACTTGAAAAACTTCAAGAATCATCATCTAATGTTGACTCTCAATTATCTCTTTTGAGTCAAGAAATTGAAACTCAAAAAGAGAAAAATGATGCTCTCGCTACTGAAAATCATGAGCTTAAGGCAAAAGTCAAAAATCTGGACCTAGAAAAGGCGAGCTTACAAACTAAGTTAGATGACATAACTCAAAATGTTTCTAACTTTAACAAAGGTCGAGAAAATTTGACAAAAATCATTGAAAGTTCACAATCTGTTTCAAATAAACAAGGTTTGGGATATAGGAAACAAGAAACCAAGAAACATCTTGGTAATGAAAGGAAGAGGAAAATACAAAAGACTGAAGCTAAGAAAAATCTTAGTTTATTATATTCCAAACCAAAACCAGTTGTGAAATTTCAGAAGAAAAATGTCAAGACTATCAAAATATGGGTTCCTAAAACAAATAACAATTTGATTAGGAATAAATATATTCAGAATTTCATGAATACTGTACATCTTAATACTAATTATATATATAAAGGGGATACCGGACCCGTATGGGTTTGGACTCCTAAGACCTAACTCTTAGGACCCCATAAAAAGTGGGTACCATGGACTTAATTCTATTTTTTGCAGGTCCCACTTAAGAAAAGAGGAAAATGGATATTCTGTTTGATACATTCCTATATTATTCCATTATCTATTACTCCTTTTTGTCGATGACAAAGGGGGAGAAAGTGCTAACAATTATCTGCAGGAATATATATATTTATATAAAGAATACAGACAAAATCTCAGGGGGAGATCACATATTCAGGGGGAGATTCAGAGTTTCAGATATATGTTGTCATCAATCAAAAAGGGGGAGAATGTTGAGTCAAGATTTTTATAGAGTTTTGATTTCTGACAAAGGGATAAGCCGTGATCGACAAAAAGAAGTTATTCATTGTTTTAAAGAGACACAAAGAGCTCCATACATTAGAGGTTGATTATTTGGTATGTTAGTAGTGTTATTTATGTTAAAATCTATCCTCAAATAATCTCATACCTTCAATCTTTGAATATAAATGTATATATGTATGAGTGCACATTAACTGTGCAGTCTGGGCTAAACCGGTCGACCGGTTTAAAACAAGGCGGTCGACCGTTTTTGTCCAGAATGCACAGATAACGTGCACAAGTGTACATAACGTATATATATTCAAATTCCTGTCTACCGGCCATTTTTGACCTGTCGACCGTTTTCAAACAGAAAGCAACCTTTCGTACAGACACTTCCTTTTCTTCAACGGTTGCTTCTCTTTCTCTTCACCAATGATCATGACCTTTGTTTGTATCTTTTCACAAAGGGTTACAACTGTTTATTTCTTATATAAACATCATGAAATCATTATTCCAGATAAGAATAACCAATTCTATTATTCTAATCTCTATTCTATTGATCTCTGTCTTGAGCTCTCAAACATTTCAATTGCTTATTGAATCATTGAAATCATTTCATATCTTTTGATTCTATAAGTAATATACTTCCTTCAATCTTCACAAGCATCATTCACATATTTTGAGGATAAGATTATAGGAAGGGTGTATTACAAGTGGCAAATCCGTGTTATCAAGAGCACAAGTTGTCAACGACAATTGTATTTATTTTTGTTGAAGTCCTCGGTGTTGTAAGAGGCACGAAATCCCGTTCGGCTGTTCGGGTGTTATAAACCTGTTCCTCCGGGTGAAGCGAGGTAGTTGGTAGTGAAATCCAGATAGAAGTCTGGGACTGGACGTAGGACGGGAGGTCCGAACCAGTATAAAAATCCCTGGTGTGATTTTACTATTTACTGCATTTACTATTCTATATCTGTGAATTGCTATATAGTTAGTTTATTGAATATTTACTTATATAGCAATTGTAAATAACATTCCGCATATATTAGTCCATATTACACGATCCGTAATCAGTGTGCACAAGCGTACACATACTCTCATTTGGTATCAGAGCATACACACTTTCATATATTAGTTTTAAAAAAAAATAAAAAAAATGAATTTAATTAAACCATGGGGATTAATTGTATATTGTGTTTTCTTATTTTAAGTTAAATTTCGACACGAAAAAATTGATTTTTTAAACATTTTCGTACAAAATTATGTCTTGCAAAATATGTATATTTAATTTATATACATACACACACATAGAGATATGTTTATATAGAAACAAATATATAGGTATATATATTAAAAATTAAAATTCAATACTTTTAAATAAATTAATTTCAATATATCATTTTCTATTTCAAATAAATATATACAATTTTGTTAACATGTGAGTGATACAAGAATAAAATATTAAATTAATACATATAAATATATATATATATATATATATATACACACACATATATATATGTGCATAATTATTAATAGTTTAAAATTCAATTTTAATTTAAAATGTTTTAAAATAATTTTAAATTCTATTTTTTATTTTATAAGGTCGAAAAAATAAAAAAATACATTTATACACAATTTTTTATTTTACACATTCATATAATATCGACAGCAAACGTACATGTGAATTCGTATAATTCATCATATAAATATATAATAACATATTGGTTGTTGTAATGCTAAATTGAAGGAAATCTTAGAATCTGACTCCATCCTTTCAAGAAAATGCAAGTAATTGAAGAGATATACGCATCTTGTATTTTGATTTAAACTTGTATTTGGTTTGAAAATTGAGAGGGAGAAGGCACTGATGCTTGTAGCATAAGGAGGAGTATGGAGGCTAATTAAAGAAAAGTCTCCTAAAAAATTAAGATTGTCACGACCCACTTTTCCGTACAGTTTGAACTGACATTTTACCACGCTGGTCTAGTCCAAATTGAACTAAAAGGCGGATATTAAGGAAAGAAAGTAGAAAGAAGATAGAAAGAAAATAGAACAACACAGAATCACACAGCAGAAACGAATAATCTATAATATAGAACAAATCTGTACAAAAACCAAAATTGTAATTAATATATATACAGACATCAATCAGAGTATACAACCTATTCAACACGAACAGTTAGAACAACCCGTCCTTACAATTGCTGATATACACAACTAAATGCAACAGAATATAATCATCTATGAGAATATGACTCTGGCCCTCCAGCTCCTATCCTGAAGCTCCACTCCTTCCAGCTAAACCTGGAAATATGCTCGGTCTGACCCGAGCAAATAGGAAAAACCACGCCCGGGTCAGTCTGGTGAAACCAGCGTGAGAATTTAAATCACAAGGAATTTTGTTCGTTATAACTTTCAAAATCCTTTTAAAATCAAAGGTATCTCGTAAGACCACGCCACACTTAAACACAACGGGTTTTTCTCTTACAGTAACCAAAACACTTTAATAGAAAATCCAATGATATTATAATAGTGTCTAAGTACAAATACTTATTCAAATAGCTGAAATTGTTACATTAATTAAATTCTAGCATACTAGGCTCTACAAACAAAACCGTAAAGATACGTATTGAAGAATGAATTCCATACGAATGACCAGGCACTGGGGTATCACCTATCACAGTACACGTTTAGAAACAACGTACCGAGGACCACTCCGGGATCTCCTGCAACACAAAACCGGACTATCCCTAACCTGGATAGACCGAATATGCTATCACCCCGGGTGTTCCCACCCTTTCTGAGCTCCTTCCATGTATCGTAGTAATAAAATGATATTCGAGGGTATCTAGAAAGGTGATAAACATACCCTACTTGGTTGCGACTCAATTAGCCTTACTGCATCTCCCCTAATTTTCAGTCATTTCCGGTTGATGAGGCTCGAGGCTATGATTACCTTTTAAGGAATTTTCACTTAAAATGCTCATTATCCTCCAATGACAATGTATTGATAGCATTCATCCATACAAGTCCATTCTGGGTCCGAACGGAACCGAAGGCACAATTCCTACTACATCTATTTTGGAATCATCCTCAGGATTAGTAGCGATTAGCCCTTGCTCTTCAATGCTCCATCTTCGACTCCATGCTCTTGTCTTCATTCGAAAACGTATTTGTTGGATCGAAGTGGTTTTGTGACGACCGCCCAAGACCCCTGCACTGAACCTAGAAATAGTGCGCTGGAAAGTGTGCCAGGCAGCCATGGACGATTGCCAAGGTAAATTAAAAACAGCAGAATCTATCGTATTACTCACAGCGCATGGATAAAATACAATAGAGAATATATATAGTGAAGCTTCACAGAATAGAATCTCATCAATAAAACTTCATAATAGTTGAATACAACATCTGAATAGTCAATACATCAAGCCTCACTACATATCACTTAGAGAATTATACAAGTAGCGGAACATCCAGTACATATAGTAAGAAAATAATATGCAAGCCTCCAGCTCGTCTTCGTCATCAGCATCGTGGAAAGTAAGAACAGCACCTGTCACCTGCTACCTAGTCTGCCCATCCCAAAATGGATGAATAGCCCAAGGCAATAAGAGTTAAACATAAAGCCTTGAGTCAGACAACAGTTTTAGTGAGCGGTAAGTTAACTAACAACATACCAAAAGAGCATAAAGGAACAAAAGGAATAGGAATCCAACCCTCCCACTCCACCTCTTTCTACAGTGATAGCCCCCAGACACACTAAGCAGAAGTAAACATAGCAAAGCAAACATTTAAAGTAAAGCAATTATCACTCGAGTCAAGGGCGATGTTTTCCAAGTACAAACCCCCAAGGCCTAAACCAAGATCAGATAAGCACCCAGAAAACATTGCTCTTGAGACCGAATGACGATACAACCAAACATCCATGACTCTGGCTATCACTGTTATCTTTGCTTCAATACCACCGTTAATTGAATGACCGGCACATTCTTTCAGCCGTCCGTCAAGGGCTAATGGAAACCCCGGTTCTAGACATAACTCCGCACGTCGTCACAGCCCGTGCCTAGGACTATCGAATCTGCCCAGAGTACTGGACTACCAATCAGTAGTCTTTTGGGACTATCGAATCTGCCCAACGTACTCTTGCTTTGAGCATGCTAGAACCTTCAACAACGATGAAATCTCGGCCTTCTAGTCATCCTCCTCGACGACTATTTCCATACTAGCTCAAGCGCCTCTCGAGCAAACCATTATCCTCAAACTCGAACCATTTCACCGAGTTGTCAACATGCTTGGAATGTTCCCATCTGGATTAGACCAAGGGTATCTCACATCATGCCTCGCTTCATCTCATCATAGCAAAGCTTCATCTCAACATCATCATCATCAAATCTATCCATATGAGCTTCATCATCCGCCACATATGCCATGAGCAGCTTTTCCAATTCAAGAGCCTTTCCCTTAGCTTTTGAATCATCTTCGACCATCTTGTCTAAATCAAATCATCAATCAACTAATTCATAATAATCAATCAAGTCAATCATTAATCCAAGTAATCAAGCATTCAAGTATGATCTAATTAACAATTATAACAATAATGGCAATCTTGTAAATAAAGAGTCTAAATCTAACAAGCATGAAACATGAGCATTATCTCTATAACTTGATGAACGAACTTGCATAGGTTAACATGTAGTAAAATGGATGTCAAATCATCATGAACAGTAGATCTATACTTAAGTTTACAGAAATGCATGGAAATCGCTATTTTAACACGAAATCAAGCCAACAATCTGATATACTCCTTTGGATCCGTGTGAGAGATAATCACCACTCACCGAATCACCTAAACACCTTAAAAGCAACACACTTCAGATCTGCAAAGCGAAGGATCTAACTCGATCTATCACAAATCCGCTTCAAACAATGAAATCTCTATTCGATGGATGTAGATCTTCAATCTAAGCTCTTGGATCTTCGATTCGATCTTCGATTTGGATGGAAGGAAGCACAAGATTAAAGTGGAGAAAAGAAGTGAAGAAGTGTAGAACTCGAGCTCTCAAAATAGCAGCACTTCATCGCTTCAAAATCCGGATCCCAAAAAGTGAAGAAAAACCGGGTATTTATAGGCTGAAATCCCCTAAGTCGTCCGCCTACTTATGTCGTCCATGACTCATAGAAACCTCACGACTTACGACTTAAGAAACACCACGACTTACGACTTAACCATCCCCTTCGACCTACGACTTAGCAACTCAACACATCCTACGACTTAACAGATTCACAAATCTACGACTTAACAACTCTACGACTCAACAACCTCACGACTCAACTAGGTTATGACTTATCACCTTACATGACTTAACGGCTTACTGGGATACGACTTAATAACTTTTGGTCGTCTAACGACTTAACTACCCAGCATACTATCATAGGTCGTCTACGACCTAACTAAACATGCCAAAATGACTCAACGACTCATCAACTTATCTCCTTAACTCGTCCACGACTTAACTGCTAGACTTAGGTCGCTCACGTCCTAACTACAACACTCCTTAAGTCGCTCGAACGACTCAAACTCCCTAGGTCGTTAACCCGCTTAGTCCCTTAGGTCGTTGCCGACCTATCCTCCCTAAGTCACTAACTCGCCCAATTTCCTATGCCGCTAACTCTTAAGTCGCCGCTTCCCTTAAGTTGCCAATTCCTTAGGTCACATATTTCCTTAAGTCGCCTACTTCCTTAAGTCGCCTACTTCCTTAAGTCGGTCTAACCCTGTAGGTTGCTCCAATCTCTTAGGTCGTTCACTCGACCTAACCTACCCCACGACCTAAGCTACCACACGACCCAACTTCTAAACGACTTAAGCTACAACATGGCTTAACTTCTAGACAACCTAACTTCTACACGACTTAAGCTCTAGTCGACCTAAACTCTGGACGACTTAACAATACCAACAATCTAATAACAACTGTTTTACGATGTTTCGATCCGTAAAAATACGGGTCGTTACATTCTCTCCCCCTTAGGAATTTCGCCCCCGAAATTCCAAACAAACAAGAGCAATCAAAAACTATTCTGCATGCCTACCATCCATAGCAATCAACAAACCATGCGTCCAATTCTAGCCTAGCATGCAGAATTCTAAAACTAGAACAAGTTACAATATCGTGAGATGACACGACACCTTATGGCCATACCTCGAAGAGTTCAGGATGAGCTGCCTTCATCCTCTCTTCCTCCTCCCATGTACAGTCGTTATCATCATCACTCCATTGTATCTTGAGCAACCTAACTACCTTCCTCCTAAGCTGTTTCGTGTCAGTTTCCACAACACGAAGCGGCTTATGAGGTCTCTTATCGACTGGATCAACCTCTAAATCTTCACAGCTATCAGCAGAAACCACTGTATTCGAGTCGTGCACATACTTTCGTAGATACGATACATGAAAAACATTGTGCACACCCGCCATCTTTTCTGGTAACTCCAATCTGTAGGCGAGCTTTCCAATTCGCTCGATGATCAGGAATGGTCCAACAAATCTTGGAGTCAATTTTCCCTTCTTCCCGAATCGAATAACATTCTTCAGTAGAGAAATCTTCACAAAAACCATATCACCTACGTCGAATTCCAAATCCTTACGACGCTTATCGGCATAACTTTTCTGTCGGTCTTGGGCTGCCTTCATTCGTTGCCAAATGATCTCTATGCAATCCGAAGTCTGTCGAATCATCTCTGGCCCAAGTATCAGCTTTTCTCCTGTTTCTAACCAACATGTCGGAGAGTTACACGGTCTTCCATACAATGCTTCATACAGTGCCATACCAATGCTTGACTGGTAACTATTATTATAAAAAAATTCCACCAAATGAAGGCGATCTTCCCATGATCCTCCGAAATCTAAAACATAAGCTCTAAGGAGATCTTCCAATACTCGATTGACTCTCTCGGTCTGACCATCTGTTTGAGGGTGATAAGCTGTACTCAAACACAACTCGGTTCCCAAAACTTCTTGGAAGCTCTTCCAAAATCCACTAGTGAACAATGGGTCTCGATCACTCACTATACTCTTCGGAATACCATGGAATCGAACTATCCACTTAACATACAGCTCAGCCAACTTTGATGCAGTCCTAGTTGATCGAACAGGAATGAATCTTGCACTCTTAGTCAGACGATCTACGATGACCCAAATCCCTTCATTTCCCGTTCTTGTTCTAGGTAACCCATCAATAAAATCCATCGATATTTGCTCCCACTTCCATGTAGGAACTTCTAATGGCTGAAGCAATCCACTTGGCTTCTTCTGTTTGGCCTTTACCAGCTGGAAGTTCATGCACTTGGAAATAAAATTTCCAACATCCTTCTTCATACCTTCCAAGTAATAGGTTCTCTTCATATCCCGATACATCTTATTTCCACCTGGATGAATTGTCAGCTTCGAGTGATGACTTTCCTTCAGAACTTCATTTCTCAATTCATCTATATCGGGAACAATTAGTCGTCCTTGCTTCCGAAGCCAACCTTCTCGATCGACCTCGAATCCTTTATCCTTTTCTGGGTCCAATCCAGATTCCAAATCACGGATAATCTTGACAAGCTTATCGTCTCGCTTTTGGCTCTCACCAATTCTTTCCACAAGAGTCGGTCTTATCGATAAGTTTGCCAACATCTCAGGTTCCAATTCACATCTGGGCCTGAAGTCAAATCCAGCTAAATACTCGAGACTCTTCCATTCTGAAAACATGGCTCCCAATCCTGCATGTCTTCGACTTAACACATCTGCCACTGCGTTACCCTTTCCCGGATTATAGGCTATACCAAAATCATATGATGCCAAAAACTCTAGCCATCGTTGCTGCCGAAGATTCAAATCCTTTTGGGAGAAAAGATACTTCAACGACTTATGATCTGTAAACAACTCGAATCGAACTCCCAATAGATAATGTCTCCTCATCTTCAGAGCAAATACAATCGCCGCTAACTCCAAATCATGAGTCGGGTAATTCCTTTCATGCGGCTTCAGTTGTCGACTTGCATACGCGACAACTTTATCCTTCTGCATCAGCACTGCTCCAAGTCCAGTACCACATGCGTCGGTGTAAACCACCATCTCATCATTTCCACTGGGAATAGTCAAAACAGGAGCACTGGTCAATCGCTCTTTTAGGATTCTAAAAGCTTGCTCACACTTATCATCCCATCTGAACACTTTGTTCTTCTTCGTCAATCCTGTTAATGGTGCAGCCACCTTGGAGAAGTATTTGATAAATCGACGATAATATCCTGCTAATCCAAGAAAACTTCTCACATCCGATGCATTCTTAGGTCTAACCCAATCCTGGATTGCTACCACCTTGGCGGGATCAACTGTTATTCCATTTCAAAAGATAATATGGCCTAAGAACCTCACTTCACTCTTCCAGAAGTGACACTTCGAAAACTTAGCCTTCAGCTGATGTTTCCGTAAGATTTCCAAAACAATACGCAAGTGTGTCTTATGCTCTTCTTCAGTTCTGGAATAAATCAGAATATCATCCATGAACACTAGTACGAACTTGCTCAACTGATCTCTGAACACTCTATTCATAAGATCCACAAAATATGTTGGCGCATTAGTCAATCCAAACGGCATTACCACCCACTCAAAGAAACTGGATGGTGTCCTAAAAGCAGTCTTTGGCACACTATCCTTAGCCACTCTTAACTGGTGAAATCCCGTTGCCAAATCCATCTGAGAAAACACCTTAGCTTCGTGAAGCTGATCAAACAAGTCATCTATTCTCGACAATGGATACTTGTTCTTCTTAGTCACTTTATTCAGCTCACGATAATCCACACACAACCTCAACGATCCATCTGCTTTGGTTGCAAACACAACTGGTGCACCCTATTCGGACACACTACGCCGAATGAATCCTTTCTGTAAAAGATCATCAACCTGCACCTTCAACTCCTGCTGTTCCCTAGGCGCCATCC
Organism: Allium fistulosum; assembly: GCA_030737815.1. NCBI lineage: Eukaryota > Viridiplantae > Streptophyta > Magnoliopsida > Asparagales > Amaryllidaceae > Allium > Allium fistulosum. Next base: position 98,067,078 of record CM060905.1, read on the forward strand.
GCCTAAGAGGCATCACAATAGGTCTGGCTCCTTCAACTAAATCGATACGAAACTCGATCTCTCTATGCGGTGGTAACCCTTTGACCTCATCAAAGACATCTTCAAATCCATTAGCGATTGGCAATGATGACAGTCCATCCCGTGGAACAACCAGCGAATACATGAAGCTCATGAAGACGCCTTCCTCATGCTTACATCGTATCACAATCTTTCGCCCCTCCACATTCTCGACTGTCACCTCCAACCTTTCACAATCAACCTTTGCCGCATACTTCCTAAGCCAGTCCATACCCAAAATAATTCTGAACCCCGCAAAGTTTAGAACAAAACAATCACAAACAAAAGAGCAATCATGACTCGATACAATCAGACCACGGCATAGCATACACAAACAAGACGAACCTCCAACTGGATTAGTCACAACCAATGGCCTATCAACAATATCCGGTTCTAAACCCAACCGGCTTACAAGTTCATTACAAACAAACGAATGCGATGCCCCAGTATCAAACAACACTTTAACTGGAACACCACATATGGAAAGAGTACCTTAAACCACTACACTCTTTCCTTTCTCTTCAACGGTAGGAGCTTTCGAAGATGATGGAACAGCCCCCAAAGCATAAGCTTGCACAATCTTCTTGTCCTTCCGTGGTTCTGGACAATTCTTCTTAATATGCCCCGGCTTGTCACAGTTGTAGCACTTCACCGACACCTTCGGATTCTTACAATCTCTGGAGAAATGGCCCTTCTGCTGACAATTGTAGCAGGTCACTTCGCCCTTTGGCTTCTTCTGGCCATCCTTACCCTTTTGCTGCTACTGCTTCCTCTTCTTGTTTCCACCCTGCTGTGGTTTAGACTCTTCCTTGGTCACAACAACAACAGATCCTTCTTTAGGAAACAGATTCTCATGGCTGAGAGCCTTCTCCACAAGCTTCTCAAATGAATCGTCCAAATGATCCACCAACTGCCTCCCAAGATAACTGTCCAAGCCTTTCACAAACTTCTCATTCTTCTAGTACGAAGATTCAATATACGACCGGGCATACTTGGACAAAGCTTCAAACTCAGAAACATACTCAAGAACTGGTCTTCCTCCTTGCTTGAGTGCCACAAACTTGTTGAACAGAACAGACTTCTGAGCTGTAGAAATGAACTTAGCTTCAAATCTGGCTTGGAATTGCTCCCAAGTAATTTCTTCCTCCGGAGTATCAATAGTGATAGAGTTCCACCAATCATAAGCTCTTCCTTGAAGCTGTCTTGATGCGAGCTTCCTTTTAGTCGCATCCTCCATTCCCAAATCACCAAAGATCCTTCTACAAGCATCTATCCATCTTTGGACTTCAATGGTTGACTCTGTTCCCAAGAAAACCTTTCCTCCAAGAGCAGTATAGTCTTTACACAACTTAGCAAAATCCACCGGTCTTGGAGCTTGAACTTGAACTCCAACATCAACTACTGACCCCGGAACTGGCATCCTTCTCATGATCGAAGTCATCATAGCTTCGAACATAGATGCATAATCAGCAGCCCCCTCAGCAGCACGGCCTTCCCTAGCAGCTGGTCTCCCTCTTCGACTCATCCTTAATATCTATAAAAGAAATGATCAGCACACCTTGAGAAACAACTGCATAAAGGACTCAAATCTTTCTAAACTACTATATTATATATATAGTATTCATCCAACAAAATACAATTACGTCTCTCATACGTAGTTACGTCAGCGAGCGTTGGGTAAAATCGATTAACCAATGCTCTGATACCAAATTTGACGACCGCCCATGACCCCTGCACTGAACCTAGAAATAGTGCGCTGGAAAGTGTGCCAGGCAGCCATGGACGATTGCCAAGGTAAATTAAAAACAGCAGAATCTATCGTATTACTCACAGCGCATGGATAAAATACAATAGAGAATATATATAGTGAAGCTTCACAGAATAGAATCTCATCAATAAAACTTCATAATAGTTGAATACAACATCTGAATAGTCAATACATCAAGCCTCACTACATATCACTCAGAGAATTATACAAGCAGCGGAACATCCAGTACATATAGTAAGAAAATAATATGCAAGCCTCCAGCTCGTCTTCGTCATCAGCATCGTGGAAAGTAAGAACAGCACCTGTCACCTGCTACCTAGTCTGCCCATCCCAAAATGGATGAACCGCCCAAGGCAATAAGAGTTAAACATAAAGCCTTGAGTCAGACAACAGTCTTAGTGAGCGGTAAGTTAACTAACAACATACCAAAAGAGCATAAAGGAACAAAAGGAATAGGAATCCAACCCTCCCACTCCACCTCTTTCTACAGTGATAGCCCCTAGACACACTAAGCAGAAGTAAACATAGCAAAGCAAACATTTAAAGTAAAGCAATTATCACTCGAGTCAAAGGCGATGTTTTCCAAGTACAAACCCCCAAGGCCTAAACCAAGATCAGATAAGCACCTAGAAAACATTGCTCTTGAGACCGAATGACGATACAACCAAACATTCATGACTCTGGCTATCACTGTTATCTTTGCTTCGATACCACCGTTAATTGAATGACCGGCACATTCTTTCAGCCGTTCGTCAAGGGCTAATGGAAACCCCGGTTTTAGAAATAACTCCGCACGTCGTCGCAGCCCATGCCTAGGACTATCGAATCTGCCCAGAGTACTCGACTACCAATCAGTAGTCTTTTGGGACTATCGAATCTGCCCAGCGTACTCTTGCTTTGAGCATCCTAGAACCTTCAACAACGATGAAATCTCAGCTTTCTAGTCATCCTCCTCGATGACTATTTCCATACTAGCTCAAGCGCCTCTCGAGCAAACCATTATCCTCAAACTCGAACCATTTCATCGAGTTGTCAACATGCTTGGAATGATCCCGTCTGGATTAGACCAAGGGTATCTCACATCATGCCTCGCTTCATCTCATCATAGCAAAGCTTCATCTCAACATCATCATCATCAAATCTATCCATATGAGCTTCATCATCCGCCACATATGCCACGAGCAGCTTTTCCAATTCAAGAGCCTTTCCCTTAGCTTTTGAATCATCTTCGACCATCTTGTCTAAATCAAATCATCAATCAACTAATTCATAATAATCAATCAAGTCAATCATTAATCCAAGTAATCAAGCATTCAAATATGATCTAATTAACAATTATAACAATAATGGCAATCTTGTAAATAAAGAGACTAAATCTAACAAGCATGAATCATGAGCATTATCTCTATAACTTGATGAACGAACTTGCATAGGTTAACATGTAGTAAAATGGATGTCAAATCATCATGAACAGTAGATCTATACTTAAGTTTACAGAAATGCATGGAAATCACTATTTTAACACGAAATCAAGCCAACAATCTGATATACTCCTTTGGATCCGTGTGAGAGATAATCACCTAAACACCTCAAAAGCAACACACTTCAGATCTGGACAGTGAAGGATCTAACTCGATCTATCACAAATCCGTTTCAAACGATGAAATCTCTCTTCGATGGATGTAGATCTTCAATCTAAGCTCTTGGATCTTCGATTCGATCTTCAATTTGGATGGAAGGAAGCACAAGATTAAAGTGGAGAAAATAAGTGAAGAAGTGTAGAACTCAAGCTCTCAAAATAGCAGCACTTCGTCGCTTCAAAATCCGGATCCCAAAAAGTGAAGAAAAACGAGGTATTTATAGGCTGAAAACCCCTAAGTCGTCCGCCTCCTTAAGTCGTCCACAACTCATAGAAACCTCACGACTTACGACTTAAGAAATGCCACGACTTACGACTTAACCATCCCCTTCGACCTACGACTTAGCAACTCAACACATCCTACGACTTAACAGATTCACCAATCTACGACTTAACAACTCTACGACTCAACAACCTCACGACTCAACTAGGTTACGACTTATCACCTTACATGACTTAACGGCTTACTGGGATACGACTTAATAACTTTAGGTCGTCTAACGACTTAACTACCCAGCATACTATCATAGGTCGTCTACGACCTAACTAAACATGCCAAAACGACTCAACGACTCATCAACTTATCTCCTTAACTCGTCCACGACTTAACTGCTAGACTTAGGTCGCTCACGTCCTAACTACAACACTCCTTAAGTCGCTCGAACGACTCAAACTCCCTAGGTCGTTAACCCGCTTAGTCCCTTAGGTCGTTTCCGACCTATCCTCCCTAAGTCGCTAACTCGCCCAGTTTGCTATGCCGCTAACTCTTAAGTCGCCGCTTCCCTTAAGTTGCCAATTCCTTAGGTCGCCTATTTTCTTAAGTCGCCTACTTCCTTAAGTCGGTCAAACCCTGTAGGTTGCTCCAATCTCTTAGGTCGTTCACTCGACCTAACCTACCCCACGACCTAAGCTACCACACGACCCAACTTCCAAACGACTTAAGCTACAACACGACTTAACTTCTAGACAACCTAACTTCTACACGACTTAAGCTCTAGTCGACCTAAACTCTGGACGACTTAACAATACTAACAATCTAATAACAACTGTTTTACGATGTTTCGATCCGTAAAAATACGGGTCGTTACAGGTTTTCAGATAACTTATCCAATCCCGGTCTCTTTGAAACAACGTTTGATATTTCCAGTAAACTCAGACCCGGTTCTTTAGGAAATACACCGACGAAAATAAGATCGAAGATCACCTCCTAACTGTTATTGGACGGATCCCTTATCATCGTCCTAGAAGGACAAAATGAGTTTATACGTACAGTATAGAACCTCGAACGGTAACTGTACCACATAATTCCAGTGTTTCTTCTATATATTTCCAAAGTTATATTTTTTGGTCCAGATTTGATAGTCGGTTATTTAACTATCAAATATACAATCATCCAAACAAAGGTTTCATTTCCCATTGAAAACCTTAAGCCTTATTAATTTAAATTTTGATAAATTAAAATTACTTAATCAAAACAGCATATGCTTATCTCACCGGATAAGTATATTCACAACTTAATGGTTACGTCTCTATCCCAGAGAAATCCAAAATTTAACTGCAGGCACTCTTTGCCTCTGATTACATTATGAAAGCATACCATTACTTTCCAAAAACTTTATTTAAAAATTCTCAAAATAATGCTTATAAAGTTTCAATATATATTCTCCAAGTTCTAATTAAGTAAAATACTCTTTTATAAAAGTTTACTATATAATATACTATTTTTAAAACATTATTAATATTTAATTAATTTATCTTTGAAATAAATATACTTTAATGCTGATTAACCCTTAAGTAAAAATTAACTTTAAAACAATCAATATAAAATACCCTTATTTAATAATTAATATTCTTTAAACAATTTAAATAATTGAATAGCTTTAAAACAATAATTAAATACTTTATAAATAATTTTCAAGAATAATAAAATATTAACTTTAAATCATTATCAAAATACTTATTAATTAACTTTAAAATATCATTAATAAATAATAATTATCCTTTAAATAGCTTAGATTCTAAAATCACTCACAGATTGGAAAAGAGGTTTATTAATTTCAATGGTACTTAACCAAAATACCATTCGTTCCATAACAATCCAGAGTAACAGATAACAGATATCCACATCGATCTATTTTTAACAATTCATCCAACATCATATTGCCCAATATAACAAGATAATAAATAGATGTCCGTACAAATATAATAGCAGAATAGGGTTTTATTTCTGCTAGTAAATGTCCAAAAACAGATATATTCAGTAATAATAGCAGAACGGTGATTTATTCTGCCAACAGGGATCAAATAAATAAAGTTAGCGGAGTGTTTTATTCTGCTAAAAAAGATGTCAAAACATCGAAATTAAATTAAATTAACTTATCGTTATTTTTATCTGGGCAAATAAATTGAATGACAAGTCATATAAATTTAAATGACATCATTTGTTTAAAGTCAGGTGATTAAATTTCCATCTGTTTAAATATACCATAATTTTTCACTTATTCAAACTCGACCATAATTCATATGATGACATAGTGTTCGTCGATACGATCCATCGCAAAGAATTTCGCTTCAATCAGAATTCGTATATATTAGTTATGGCATTTTAAAATTTACAATATATATATAATTCAACATTTTATATTTAAAAACCTAAATGTTTTAAAATGTCGTAAATTATTTCTTAGTCAAAACTGACAACAAACTTCGTGGCGTTGAAATACTCGATGATACGAACCCATCGCAAAAGGAATCGTGCTAATTGGGATTCGTATCAACAAGTTATAACATTTCAAAATTTACTAAATATTTATAAAATTTAACATTTAAATTTTAAAAGAAAACTCCTCCTTCCCCCTTCTCTTGGACCGAAGCCCATCCCACCTTTTTATTATATATATATATATATATATATATATTATAGACCGAAGCCCAAAACTTCACCTACCAAAAACATTGAACCGTTCTTCCCCCTTCTCTCCTTCTTTCCCTTGTAACGACCCGTAATTTTTAAAGATTTTTATAACGTAATTAACTGAATTTTTGTGAAAAATAAAACAATAAAATTTAATAATGGAAATTTGATATTTGGAATACGTCTATTTTAACATAGCAACTGGTAAATTTTTATTGGAAAATATGAAAGAAAATTATGTTGTGTAATTTTCAGTTTAAATTTAAATCGGTTAATATTAGTTGAAAATAAAATGTTTTTGAAACCTGAATATTTTTAAATAATAAAAATGCAAATCATTTTCTGAGTGAGACGTCATCTTTCATTTTCCTAAATTTGGACTTCTCTAGCCCCGTTTATCTTATTTTCGACAGATTTGCAGCAGTTTAGCAGCGAAATATCGACTTTTAATAGGATGGTCGTATCGCTGATATCTGTGTACCATTCTATTCGTCTCGTCGTGCTGATCTCCGCAGTATATTTATTTGTGCATTTTGGGGCTCGGTGCGCGGCGAAAACCGCGAAACGAATAACCGTATAAGTACCCATTCCTGGAGTCTTTTGGTATCTCTGTCCATTTATTTGTCAAACGATTGGAAACAAACAGCCGTTTTGCTATCATTATTATTCCCTGAATTTTTGCTTGCCTTTTTCTATTCCCATAGTTTTAATATATATACTGGATGTCTTTTCATTCCTCTCCCTTCCTCTCTTTTGTTCTACTCTTCGAAAATATATAACTACAGTAGAGTTTATAAATATAAGGTTTTATATATACTATAATCTGCTTCTTTGAATCCTCACCATGCCTTTCCTCCATCAGTCTCAGTGCTCCCATCACCAAAGCCCGCTCATTCCTGATGCGTGCCGCCACTGTTCTCTCCTAGCTCGGCCACCATTCCTACTCACCGAGAAGCCCACTCCCTCAACGCCTTTAACCCATTAGCAACCTTCCCCTGAGCTCCTACTTCATCCACCACCATACACTTCTTCCACCTTCGCCCAGCACCAAACTCTCACGCCTACCCATCTTCTCCCCTCACCATGCTCCTTCCTGAGACTGTAACCATCACGCCACATAGCCCACGTGACCCACTGTAACAACCCGTGATTGCGGTTACCAAATAATAAATTAAAATTGGGATTTTAATTTAATTGGAGCTATTAATGAATTTTTAATGTTGCTAATTTGTTCAAAATTTAGTCATTTTGAATAAATTAATATTTTGGGCTTAAGTGTAAAATGGAGCATTTCAAGGAAATTAATTAGGGAAATTTGTAATTTATATTATTGCAAAATTTTATATGTGTAAAATAGTGCAATATTTGATTTGGGAAATTAATTTGCAATTTATTTGCAAAATGGTGATTTTGGCTAATATTAACTATAAACGGTGTTTTGGAAAAATTAGAGGTTAAAATGTAAAATATTATTGATATAGGATTTTATGAAATGGCTAAAAGTAATTGTTAACATATTTTCATAATTTTCTATGGTTTGAAATGTATTTAGTAATTTGTATGTAGAGTGTACTTAGAGAAAATTGCCTATATATGTATGCACATGAATAATACAAAGTCCTAATGGGTATTAGATCCAATAACCCTAACCATTAGCCTATAAAGTATCTTTTACTCTCTCATTTCAGCCAACACTTCATTTCATAACAACTAAAACCTAATTAGAAAGCTCCAAAACCTAGTCATGGCCTCCTAAGCAAGACTCCAATCTACACCAAATCAAAGAGAGTTAATCCAAACTACTAAAAGAGGTAATAGCAATCACAAAACCCACCTCTAATTCATTCTTTAATTTCTGAAATTATTTTGTAATCCTCTTTTTTTTTGTGCATTTAGATTGTGAAACTCTTTGATCTTCTTTTCATTGCTTGGAAAGAGGTAATATATGCTAGCTGAAATTATAATTAGTTTATTGCTGTTAGTAAATTAGGCATATCTCATTCATCTTAAATCGGAATTAAGATTTTCTTGAAGTTCTGGAAAGCTTATTCTGTAGCCTATAACTTTCATGTTTTGAGCTTTGCCTAATTTTGTGGTTTCAATGGTCGAAATCACGTTTGTTTGTCGCTGACCTGACAACAAACTACAAGGTTGATAAAATAAAACCCTGAAATTGATTTGGCCATAAGTTACTCGTTTTTGATCCGAATTAGATAATTTTGGATGTTCCGGAAAGCTTAAAACATATGCTACAATTTTTGTTCAGTGAGTTTTCTGTAATATTGCCATTTAGATGACCTGAAATGCGTTCAAAGACAGAAGACCAATTCTGTCTTTAACAAGTTATCTTGAGTTTCAATCTGATATTGTTTTGCATGTATCTCTCTCGTTTCTTATCCAAATCTAATAATTTTGGATGTTCTGGAAAGCTTAGATTTAGAGCTAAAACTTTCATGTTTTGAGTTTCATGAAATTTCGAAGTTATTTTGGCCAAAATTGTACATTCTTACCACTGTCCCGAGAAAAAAAAGAAAAAAAAATAATAAATATTTTTTTTTAAACCCTGTTCCAGATTTTTTTTCTCCACTTCGCGTTGCCGCCACGATCGCATCCGAAGTCGGAATTCGACGTTTTTGGTCTCGTTGGAAAGGTGGAGTTTCGAACTCCATCCCTGTAAAATTTAGGCATCATCGGCATTCTTTTGGTACTTCGAATTTCGTGTCGAAGTTGAACTCTTGTCGCTGTTTGTAAACAGTGTGAATCTTGTTCTGGGTCCAACTTTGAGACGTCGCTGCTACTTCGTCTCAACTCGGATTCCAGAAATTCTTTTTTCATCTTATAGTAGGGATGTTGGACTATATTCCTACCAGTTTTCATGTCATTTGGATTCAGTTTGCGGGTCCAAATAAATTGACGAACTTGGGTTCGCAGCAGTTTTTGAATGGTCAAACACTTAGAATGAAAATCAAATATCCCTTCTGTTTCCAGCTTTTGAGCGCCACTCCGCGATGCCTCCACGTTCGCATCGGAAGTCGGAATTCAACGTTTTTGGTCTCGTTAGAAAGGTGGAGTTCCGAACTCCATCTCAGGAAAATTTGGACAACATTGGATTTCGTTTGGTACTTCGAATTTCGTGTCGAAGTTGAACTCTAGTCGCTGTTTGTAAACAGTGTAAATCTTGTTCTGTGTCCAACTTTGAGACGTCGCTGCCACTTCGTCTCAACTCGGAATCCAGAAATTCTTTTCGCATATTAAAGTAGGGATGTTGGACTACATGCCTGCAAATTTTCATGACATTTGGACATAGTTTGCTGGTCCAAATAAATTATCGAACTTGAGTTCACAGCTGTTTTTGAATGTTTACAAACACTTAGAATATTTTTGATGATTTTCTGATTTTCATTGATTTCTTTGAGATTTGTCTCTAGATTTCGTACACGGGTTTTATGAATCATTTTCAAAAGATTTTTCACTCCTAAATGGCTTTTGAAAATTATTATATAATATTATTTTGATTATTCAATTAATTACTCCATAATAGGAGACCTTTCAAAAGACCGTTTTAAAAGTGATTCCGAAAATCAATTATAAATCCGTTTTACACCATTATTTTCTATAATAAAAATCTCACACTCACTTTTAGCACGTCGAGCGAAGTGGAAAGGTGCTTAAACGGTTAGGAAATCTCCGGCCTATGGAAACCGTGTGTATTTTCTTTCCGGTTAATCCCCGACCTATTCGATTGATCGTTTTGACCTTTGGGTCTAGTTTACCGATGATATGAGGTAGACTTTTTATTGTTTGGAGTGTGAGCTTGCTATTGGTTAGGAAACCGTTTAGTGCGAACGTGGGGTATGGGACTCATTGTTAACACTTTGCGGGTTCCTCTCCAAGAAGTTAGTGACACATTAGCCTCTGGGCGGCCAGTACTGGACCTCTGGGTCACCACGCCTCTGGGCAACCGTCTCTGGACACCTGCTCTATGGAGCAGTTTATTTTTCGGCGTGTGCCTCTGGGCCTTTATCCTTCTGGGAAGGATCTCGCCGTCTCGCGCGTTTCGCATCGGTGCGAGTGATCGATCACAACTCTACAGTACTTGGCAACAACGACGCTGGTCGGTGCACGTGCAATACTTGTATTATCTGATGATTTTTATATCCATTCGAGTACCGCCATTCGGTGTTGGTTCTATGGAACCATACGATGTAAGTGCGATTACCTTGTGGATCCACAGTGTCTCTGGACACTGCTTTTCAGTGTTTGATTTCATTGACTTTTCAGTATATCCCCATGGCTCTTTGGAGCATCGATCTTTGCTTGGGCATTGATCACAGACTCTGGTCACTATTGGGATTATTGCCTATGGGCATCTTTTTATGGCTTTGGCTACGCCGATGATATGAGGCGACTTTATTTATTCTACACTTTGGTGTTGATTTCTCTTTGGAGATTTTTATTGTTTATTGATGATTAGGGATCGTCATTATATTCATGTGGTTCATAATATACTTCTCTTTGGATAAGTACAGTTTTATTTATGTACCGCATTATCATATATCTCAGTTATTACTGATTGTTTAGCTAGCCTGACCCGAGTGTTTTCGCTCGGGTCAGACCGAGTTGTTTCAGGTTAGGTCTCTGGACTTAGCTTCTGTGCTTCCGCTTGGACATTATCTGCTATGCTGATAGATAGCGCTTTTATTTATCCACTATTCCGCTACTCTGTTATTATTCAGAATTTGATATGTACATATTTTTAACCCACATGTGTGGGCAGTGGCTTTGTACCCACTTATTGTATTTGGATCTGTATTGACGATGTATTGTTCTGGGATTTTATATCTGTTATGTGATTCTGTTCTGTGATGTTTTATCATTTATTATTATGCTTTGTCCTGATAGATCTTTAGCCATTTGTAATTTCGTTATAAGTATTTACCGAATATGTCGAACCACCTGATTGAGAAAAATATATAGATACCATCCTTTCGACGTATTCAGTAGATAGTTATAGCTTGATTACAAATGGTCGCTTCCACTATACTCTATTCTCCGCTTTAACAGACAGTATTACTCCCGTAATACTCTTTGTTACAGTGGGTCTCGGAGTGGGGCGTTACACCCACCCCTTCAACCCGTGCTCCGCCTCCTCCGCATAGCTCCGGCCACGCCTCCCACCACCCTCAACCTTCATCCAAGCACCACTACTGAAACCGCCACCTTTCCTTGAAAACCCCTCCACCTAGCTTGCCCACCACGCGGCCAAACCACCAGCTGATCACCCGAGTTCATTGCCACCATAGCCACCTCCCCTCCGCACCTGCCACAACGACCACAACCTTTCTCCTACTGGCATCCACAGGTAGCTCGCAGGCAAACTCAAGTGTCCCTCCTTTTTATAAATAAAAAGGTATTATATATATTATATATTATGTTAGTTTGTGTATATATATATGTTTATGTAGGTGTTTGTATGTATATTGTTTATGACAGTATTATTTAGTGAGTATGTATGTTTATATATTAGTTTATAGGCCAGTTTTATGTATATATATAATATATATGTGAGTTATATATATATATAGTTATATATATATAGTTTATCATTATAGTTTTACTCTTGCCGTGAAAAGAAGAGAAAGGAAAATATAGTATATATATATACACAATGTTATATGTTGCACCAGGTTTATTCTTCATTTCTGTTATGTTTTATAAATCAAACATTTTAATATTTTATATAATGTATTAGTATATGTAGGATCTGTGGGGTTTTAATGTATAGGTTATATATATATATATATATATTTAAACTTGTATATATCTTTCGATTCTTGGTTTATAAGTACATTAGTACACCGATATGTATGTACAAACTTATATTGATTCTCTGATAAATATTGATTTTAATATAATAAGTATGTTTTACAGCACATATATATTTACAGTAATATGTTTACAAGGTATATTATAAGTCATACATATATTATATATTAGTTATACATGTTTATTTATAGCGTATATATTCTATGTTATATATATACAAGTATATGCCTTATATATGTTTAGTTTACAGTAAGTTTATATATATCAGCTTATATATATATTAGTTATATATATATATTGTTGATTTCAAAGTACATATGTATATAGGTTTATGATAATATTGATTTTAAATTTGTATGTGTGTATATATATAAAGTTGTATAATGTATAAGTTCATATTAGCATATATATATATATATATATATAAGTATGCATGAGTTTGGTTTTCAAAAATAATATATATATATATATATATATATTTATTTTAATGTGTTTTAAATTGATTTTTAGAAAATTTATATTTAGCCATATATATTTTGTTTCATTAATCGCTAGCCCATCTTAACTTACCTTCGCAATATCGAATTTGTCGCAGCAATTCCAACCTTGCCACTGTCCCGCTTGTTCGTACTGTGTGCTTGCCTGTGTCCATTCACTTCCATTCTCGTTCATCTCTCTAGCCTCGAAAGGTGAGCAATCACTCACGATTAACATTCTTATAGTTAGTAAATTTGATTTCACTTGAAACGACAATTGAAATATGCTGTTAAATTGAAACTGTTAGTTATTTAATTTTTAAATATGATATGACATTATCTGCAATTGTTCACCTGTGATATATGACACCATATCCTGCTGTATATTTTATTTGTTACTGATGATATATGCATGTTGTTGATATGTTATATTATTATCATATTTGTTCTCACTCTATAAGTTCCCTGTTAATTTAGAAATCCTTATTGGTTGAAATGATACATGCCCGAACGATATTATAGAATAGGGGAAAATCGTTATGGATTGAAATGATAAACCCAAGCGATTTTCATTGATTTTGAATTTTTGGGATTGCAGGTTGAAATGATATATACCCGTAGATATTTAAATTACGGGTTAAAATGATATATACCCGCAGATATTTAAATTGCGGGTTGAAATGATATATACCCGTAGATATTTAACTTGCGGATTGAAATGATAAATATCTGTATCACTTGCTCATAAGATAGAAAATTATATACGGACACTTATGGTCTATATTTTGAAAATAATTTCCAAAGTTTTGAAACGAAGTATATGGGTTTTAATAAATATTGATTTTAAAATATAATATGTATAAATGTTATTTTATATATGTCTAAATTTTAGATTTTTTAAAATTATATGTTTTGAAAATTTTAAATTTATAAGTTAGTTTTGCAAATAAATTTTTTAAGATTTTATTTATAATTTTACTATTTTAAAATATATAAAAATAGATCTAATACAAAATAAATTTAGTAATAAGATTTAATTTGATAAAATTTAATTGGTTTATAATATGTTTACGTATTTATTTAAATTTTTATTAATATTTTAAAATAGTTTTATTAACTTTAATAATAAAAGTTGGGAAGATAAATTATTGTTGACTTGGAATTTAAATTGGTTAATAATTGAATTTAAATAAAAATTTATTTGGACTTATTGATTTGAGATTTGAAAGGTCTGATTTATAACTTGATTTGAGGAAAAGTGATTATGTAACGACCTGGCATTTCGAACCATTCGCATCCGCACATGTCGGACTTGAATTGCTCAAAACAACAGATTGTTAATTTATATTTGGAAAAACTCAGCATATACAGTAAATAAATCAATCACAAAATCACCGACACAGAGTAATGTAACAGTAAGCAGCGGAAACAAATAAATAGTAGTTCGTGAAGCTACTATATAAACATCAGATTTTGAAATAAAATACAACAGAATGTGACGACCTGGATTTTTAACATCTGTTAATTGGGGAATTAACTGATTTTAATTATTGGAATATTAATTTTGATTGATCAAATAAATAAATTTTCTGATGATAAAAATACCTGAATCTATATAGTGATCTAAAAATTATATATATTTGGGATTTGTAAAACAGCTGGTTATGTATAGATTGATAAATATTCTAGAAATGTGTATATATATAAACTCCATCATTTAAATTAAGGTAAAATATCCAAAAATGAATATGTATATATATGTATGTATATAATGAATGCAAGCTTTATGATGTTAATAGTATATATGGGTATATAAATGTATATACACGTATATATGCTCATATGAAATAATATACAAGAAAATGTGTATAGAAAGTATGTTTTCAAATTCTAAAAGTAGTGCATATAGATATAGATATGTATGGGGACATAGCATTTAATGCAAGCACACATTTAAATCAAATCACTAGAAATAAGGAAATCTAATCAAGTCAAGAGGAAAATCAAGCCAAGATTATAAAGTAAGAAAGAAAAATGTAAAGCCTGAAAAGCCTGTACGAGATATAGCCTACCCTTCTCTATATATATGTATCTCCTTTGTTCATTCCTTTCATTTGAAGTAAGTTAAAAAAATAAAAATAAATAAGTGTTGTACATAAAAGCTACAGCTCATTCTTTCTATAAAAAAAATATCTATGCCTTGCTTCATGTCCTTTCATTCGAGCAAGTTAAGGTCAAGTGAATTCAGATTTCAACTCAAACATAGTAGATTCAAATCAACCTTTAGCTTCAGAATCAAGATTCCAGGAATGAACTGTGTTCTCTGTTCTTCTATAATTGGTGAGTAAAATTTTTTATTTAAAAGTTTAAATCTGTTTAAAAATAGATGCATGCAGTAATTACTTAAAGTAAAATATGAAAAGTGCTTGCATGATTGTTTAAACAGGAATGCATATATATATATATATATATATGTATGTATGTATGTGGATGTTTGTGTGCATGTCTGGAACTATATGTTTGTTCTGTTCATAGTTCTCAGGTCCTAAAAGAGAATAAAAATCAACTGCTCTTCCTTTGACCTGTTATAGGTTATGATGTATAAACAATAAATGTTAGAAATGACAAGATATTTGATCTAAAAATATTTCCAGTCGAAAGTAAGTTTACAGGCTTTCTCTGTTCATACATAAGGTGATTAACATTTAATTTAAAAGAAAAGAAGTTTTAAATATGAATCTGGATGCATGTTGGTTTCTGGAATAAGTATGTTCGTATGAATATATATGTAAATGAGTTCCTGGTTATGTATATGAATGTATAGATGTGTGTGCATGCTTGAGACATCTCTGTTCTTGTTTTCAAACTCAAGATTTTAAATAAATTTTTTTATCTCTTGATCTAATCTTTGTTAGGGTTTAAGTTTTAAACAAAATTTGTTGTTGAATCATAGAGTAAGTTTTAAAATTATATTTAAGTTAAAATAAATTTAAATCTGCTCTAGAAAACCAATTGAACAGGAAAACTTGAGTTTTGAGGAAATTTCAAACATCTTAATTTATTAATTCAGGAATATAAACGGAATCCTCAACCAAAAGCTTGATTTTTAATAGTAAAATCATAATTTTTAGTTTGGTAATTTTGGAGATAATCGGAATAAGAGGTTTTTGGGGTTTTTGCCACTTTCTAGCGATCGACGTGGTGGTCGGCGCCGAAGTTGTGGCCGAAGGTGGCTGGTAGATGGATGGTCTCGGGAAAATTGGGTTGTGATTTTTAAGATGTCCGTGGTGGCCAGGGGACAGCGAGATAGGGTTTGGAGTGCTGTTTGGTTATGTTGGGTAGTCGTGATGATTCCGGCGTCGATGGATCATCGGAGGCACTCGCGTTGGGGGAAGCAATGATGGGTTTCGAGACGAAGCTCGGATGTGGTTGGCAGGGGTTCTCGAGGTCAGGATCGTCGGCAATTGGGAATTTTTCGTTGATGCTTTGGTTTCTGCTATGCTCGAATATGTTCGATTTAGACACACGGTGAGATCACCAAAGCTAGGTGGTCGGAACGTGGGTGAGGGTCGTTGGCGACTTGTAGGTATCGTCAGAGGTGATCAGAATGGTAGTAGTTGCTTGTGCACGTGCACGCGAGCAGTGGTGTTTGGGGTGTTGTTTTGAGTTTGGGGAAGAAGCTGTGTTTATCGGGTCGTTTCGTTTTTTTTACGCGTTGACTCGAAGCAGGGACGAGAGTGAGTGTCTCGGGAATCTTGAGGATTTAGCTCGGGAAATTATGTGATAGTCTCGGGTTGATTTTGATAAGTGTCCAGGTTTAAGTTTTATAAGTAAATTCATGTTTCTAATAAAAATTAAAAGGATTTCTTAATTTAGGAAATTAATTAAGGAATAGTTAATTACTGAATGAGATAAATTAAAGTAAATTAATTAATGTGTTTAATTTAAAGATTACTTGTTAAATGTAATTAGTTAAAAGAATAATTAATTATTAGAAGTGATTAAAGGATCATTAATGAATGTAATTAATTAATTAAGGAGATTACTTAAAAGATAATTAATGAAAATGGTTAAGGCTAATTAATCTGTGTAATAATTAAAGGTTAATTACTTAATGAAGTAATTAAGGATTAATTACTTAGTGGAATTAATTAAAGGATTTTCTTAATTAAAGGATAATTAATTAAGGGTTAATTAATTAATAAAAGTAATTAATGGATAATTACATAGAAGATAATTACTTAAGGTAAGTAATGAAAGGATAGTTAATTAATGTGATTAATTAAAGGTTAATTAATTAATGTAAGTAATAAAGGGTTAATTAATTAATTAAATTAAATTAATTATAAATTATGTGATTAATTAATCTTGCTTATGGATGATTAAATTATATTGAATTCCTTGGATTATTTCATATATCTGATATGTGATTGTGATGCTCTATGATATGAGATGCTTTGGATGAATTGTGATAATATAAGTTATCTATCTGTGATAGAATACCATGTGAATATGATATCCCGAATATAAATTGAATTGTTTAAACTTAAACAACCTGGTTTAAAGATAGGTATTGGATTCGAAGAGACCGGGTCGGGTATCAGCGAATACCCGAAACCACTTCGAATCTTTATAAATTGATATGCGAAATCAATAGGCTGAAACAGAATGATTTAAGTGAATTGGACAATTTAATCTAAGTTCCGGTAGTTAGAAATTGATGTGTGTTGTAAGTGATCTCTATAACGACTTGTGAAGTTGTAAATTGATATAAGTTACCCGGGTTTTTAAATAGTTGTATGCATTGGTATTTCATGTTAGATGGGTTTACTCACGCTTGTTTCCAGCCTGACCCGGGTGTTACTTTGATGTAATGCTCGGGGTCAGACCGAGTATTACAGAATTTCAGGTAAGGACGTTCTGGAGCTCAGAAGACGAGCTAGATGGCAGGAACGTATGGAGTGTTTCCGCTATGATATTATTTCTGTTTATCTGAGACATGCGATTTTTATATGTCCAGTGATTGTGTAAATGTTGTAACTCTGATATATTATATGTGTAAATTAACTAATACAGCTTTTCTTTCTATAAAGGATTTTATTTGATATTATATTTGATCCGCTGCGAAATGTGAGATTCTGTGTTGGGTTTCTGTTCTTCTTCTTCTATCTCTTTCTTCTTTCCCTAACTATTTGGAATTTTCGGGGTCGAAAATCCCAGGTTGTTACAGTTGGTATCAGAGTTGAAAGGTAAAGCGAGAACCTTGGCTCTGGTGGGGGATACTCATTAAGTATAGGGTCGATGGTACCCTAGAATGAGTTGAGTGTATATGTATATATGAGAGCGTACTTGTTATTTTCTTATATAAAGATTTTAAATGATTTTATATGAGAATATATTTTGATATATATATAGCAATATTTCTATCTAAAAATAATAATATTAAGGTAATTGGTTGTTAAATTATTGGAATTAAATTAAGAGTTAATAGAAATACAACCAATTTGAAATTAAATAAAAATAAGTTTGAAATGGGTTCAAACTAAAATTAAAATCTTGAATTTGGAAAAGAGTTCCAAAATAAGATAATAATGAATTGGTTTCCTAATATGATAATCTTGGTTATTATCATAACTGATTGTTGTGTTTAATAATAAAATGTGTATTAATGAGTAAGCAAAATGAAATGTTTTAGGGAAGTAAAACACTTAGGGAAGTATGACTTATAAATTGGAAATGAAGATGATCTAGATTGTGAAGTTTTAAATCTGAGCCCAGAATTTGAAAATTGTTTCAAAGTGATAAAGAAATAATAAATAAGTATTATTTGAATAAAAGGGACTTGTTGCAAACAAGGGTTGTTTGAAAATTTGTTTTGAATTAAAAACCAAAAGTGGTTTAAAGTTTAAGGATAATTTAGAGTGTAAAGGAAATAATATGTATATATGTGGAATATTCATAATATCAAAGATGGTTTGAAATAAACTCTAAATGTTGAGTTTTAAATTTGGAATGAGATGTGATACCCAATGTGATAAGTTTTTGAACTTATAAGATTATTAATGTGAAGTTTAAAATTTTTGAAGCAGGAATTCAATTTGGGAAAGGTTAATGAAATTAAATTGAATTTAACTTTGGGAAAGTTAAATAAGTTAACAAGCAACCTGGATTGGCAATTTCAAGATGAAATTGAGATTTAACTTGGGGTGTTAAATGGTTAATTTGAATTGGGAGTTTGTGTGATCTCAAAATGGGTTTGAGATCTGGAAATTGAAAATGGATGTTTTAAAATAATTTGGATAATATCATCCTAGTGTTATTAATAATCTTTAAATTGTGAATTGGATTTGTTCAAATGAATGAGAAATGAAGTGTGATAATATATCCATTATTGTGATAAAAGGGAAATTAAACTTTAATTTGAAATTAAGGATATGGAATTATTTTGAACATAAAATTTAGTAATAAATTGAATTTTTAAGATAAAATTGTTTTGAACTCTTATTTGGACTTTGAAATAAGTTAAGTAAAGATAATTTAAATGGAATTTTTGAAAATTTGAACTAAGAATTAAATTATTTAAAGAATTTATTTGTTGAGTTAAAATAAAGATTAATTTGATTTAAGGGGTTAAATCAACATTTGAAGATTTAACTCGAATTTATATAAGTCGAGATGGTTTAAGATTGAGATTTAGATTTCATTAGTTCAAACTGAATTGATTTAAATTAATGAGAATTGTGATTTTAAGATGGATAAGTTTAAAATTCAGATGGGAAATTTAAATTGAGCTAATTTGAAATAAAATTGAAGATTGAATGAGTTCAAATTCAAATGGGAATTAGGATTAATTCATATAGAAATTGTAATGATTTGAAATTGAAGTGGATTCAATTTGAAATTGAAGTGGATTCAATTTGAAATTAGTTGAATAAATTGGAATTGTAATTAAAGTGAATATGTTTAAAATCAATGGAATTTGATTCGAATTTGGAAAGAAATTGAGGTTAATTCAACTTGAATTGGGGATAAATCAATTTCAAGGGAAATTGAAGTTATTCAAATTAGAAGTGAGTCAATTTAAATGGAAGTGGAAATTTAAATTGAATTGAGAGGAAATTGAACAGTTTGACTCTGGACTATTTTCAAAATAAATTGTTTTAATATAAATCTATTTTTCTAAACTATTTACTACACAACTTTTCTTTTTAAACCTAAAACTGTCTTAAGCTTATTTTATAACTACTTTTGGAACTATTTAACTACTTTACAACTATTTTATAAACTAATCACTATTTTTCAAACTACTTTATAACTAGTTACTATTTTACAACTATTTAGTAATTATTTTACTATTTTTTAATTATTTTACAATTACTTAACTATTTTACAGCTATTTTACAAACTAATAATTATTTTTCAACTACTTATCTATTTTTAAATTTTCCAAGCTATTTTCTAAATATAAACAGGTCAGAGTTCAAACTATTATTGATTAAATACCCAACTAAGATAAGAATTGAAGTGATAATCCAAATGGGGATTAAAGCAAATGTGAATAAGTGAATAAAATCAAAGTGAGGATGAATAGAAAGGGAATTGATTTAATTGATAGTCAATGAAGATAAATACGTAGGATGTACGTATATTATTCTATTCGCATAGTGATTTGATCCAGATTCGAGCACAGAATTTCGAGATAGCATTATTGATCCGATTTGGGATTTTTCGCTCGATTTTCGACGGCGAACCTGGATATGGATTTTTGATTGGTTCTAGATATTCTCTATCATAGTTGTGACTATGCAAGGAGGATGATGGTTTCTGATCAAGAAACCAAACCTGAGTCCGCACTAGGAAGTCGGGTGGACGATACTAGTTCGGAAGAGAAATTGTGTGATCGAAGAGCGATCCGATTTATGTGGCGTACGAATGATATGTGTACATCGTACGGTTTGAATAAAATTGATATTGAAAATTTGTGGATAAGAACTGGAAATGATTTTTGAAATTGAAAGTATATTTTGCGAAATATATGATGAAGTAAAGTGGAAATTGGATATTTCTATGGTAAAAATTTGCTTTATGAAAGTAAGTAATTTGGTAAGTGACTTTATAGAGTAATCAAATTTGAATATTTGATTTGGAATAAACAAAGTTATGTATCTTTGTTATATATATGATAAAACTCCCCTTGTTGAATCTTTTGCCAGAAGAAAAGGCTTTTTGAAAGTATTTGAAGTATAGAAAGGGAATTTATACAAGTTTGAAGTGATCCAAAGATTTTTAAAGTTATATATATATCTATATGTATATATATGTAAAGGATTTTTTGGAAATGATTTTGAGGAAAAGTTTTTGGAACCTTCGAATTTTGGAAAGACTTTTGATTTTTGAGGAAAATCAAATTTGGAATTTGGAAAGCCTAGTTTGTGAATTATCGATTTTGGGATAATCGATTTTGAGAGAGGAGATTTATATGAAATTCATACTAGGTGTATGATTTGGAAAATACTATATGTGTATAGTATAAAGTGATTTGAAGTGGCTCTGTGGAAAAAGGCGCTCCCTTGAATGAACTTCTCAGGAGTGCCACAGGGTGGTACTGCCTTGAGCCTCTAAGGGGAGTTTCTAAAGTTGATCCTGTGAGGAGTCCGGACAAAACTAGTTCCTGAGGATTATTTGGTAGTGAAAGTCGAGGGCACTGATGCCTACAGAGGCATTTGGGTTATGCTGTGACGATAGTGTAACTCGATGTCACTGCGATCTACTGCAGAACATAGCGAAAGTCGTGTGTGCCGCTGAGAGCCAACAGTTTACGTTTGATTTTATATCGGTAGACTGCGACACTATGGTAACATAGCGAAAGTCGTGTGTGTCGCTGAGAGCCAACAGTCTACGTTTGATTTTATATCGGTAGACTGCGACCTATGTAAGAGTGGAGAAGTTTCATTTTGACAGCGAAAATCGAGGGCACTGATGCCTACAGTTACATGGACTTTTGCTGTGATGGCAACGTAACCCTGGAATGTAACTGCGATCTGTTGTGGGTTCCATAGCGTAATCGAGGGGCGCTGAGTGCCTACTGTTACATGGACTTTTGCTGCGATGGCAACGTAACCCAGGATGTAACTGCGACCATGGATGGGGGTGATGATTTCCAGAGCATTCTTACCAAAGATATTTCCTCTATTTTCGAAACTGTTTTCTATATTTTCAATAAAATTATTTTCCAAAGTATTTTCACTGGGTGTTGGAAACAAGTTTACCAAGTACTTATAGATTTTCAGTCCTACGCCTGATCAACGTATGACCGAATTTCTGTGAGAACAAGGATGGACTTGTCGAAACATCGAGTTATAAAAGTATTTTTATAAAAACTATTTTAGTAATATTATATAGATATTAAAAAGTGTTTTAAAAAATAAATAAATAAATATTTATCAGATTTTAAGCATTTTAATAATTCTGACTTCGTTCCTTTTCGAGGACGAAAAGTTCTAAAGGGGGGAGGAATGTGACGACCCGGATTTTTAACATCTGTTAATTGGGGAATTAACTGATTTTAATTATCGGAATATTAATTTTTATTGATCAAATGAATAAATTTTCTGATGATAAAAATACTTGAATCTATATAGTGATCTAAAAATTATATATATTTGGGATTTGTAAAACAGCTGGGTATGTATAGATTGAAAAATATTCTAGAAATGTGTATATATATATAAACTCCATCATTTAAATTAAGGTAAAATATCCAAAAATGAATATGTATATATATGTATGTATATAATGAATGCAAGCTTTATGATGTTAATAGTATATATGGGTATATAAATGTATATACACGTATATATGCTCAAATGAAATAATATACAAGAAAATGTGTATAGAAAGTATGTTTTCAGATTATAAATGTAGTGCATATAGATATAGATATGTATGGGGACATAGCATTTAATGCAAGCACGCATTTAAATCAAATCACTAGAAATAAGGAAATCTAATCAAGTCAAGAGGAAAATCAGGCCAGGATTATAAAGTAAGAAAGAAAAATGTAGAAGCCTGAAAAGCCTGTACGAGATATAGCCTACCCTTCTCTTTATATACGTATCTCCTCTGTTCATTACTTTCATTCCTTTCATTTGAAGTAAGTTAAAAATAATAATACGTATCTCCTCTGTTCATTTGAAGTAAGTTAAAACAAAATTTGTTGTTGAATCGTAGAGTAAGTTTTAAAATTATATTTAAGTTAAAATAAATTTAAATCTGCTCTGGAAAACCAATTGAACAGGAAAACTTGAGTTTTGAGGAAATTTCAAACATCTTAATTTATTAATTCAGGAATATAAACGGAATCCTCAACCAAAAGCTTGATTTTTAATAGTAAAATCATAATTTTTAGTTTGGTAATTTAGGAGATAATCGGAATTGGAGGTTTTTGTGGTTTTTGCCACTTTCTGGCGATCGACATGGTGGTCGGCGCCGAGGTTGTGGCCGAAGGTGGTTGGTAGATGGATGGTCTTGGGAAAATTGGGTTGTGATTTTTAAGATTTCTGTGGTGGCCAGGGGATAGCGAGATAGGGTTTGGAGTGCTGTTTGGTTGTGTTGGGTAGTCGTGATGATTCCGGCGTCGATGGATCATCGGAGGCACTCGCGTTGGGGGAAGCAATGATGGGTTTCGAGACGAAGCTCGGATGTGGTTGGCAGGGGTTCTCGAGGTCAGGATCGTCGGTAATTGGGAATTTTTCATTGATGCTTTAGTTTCTGCTATGCTCGAATATGTTCGATTTAGACACACAGTGAGATCACCAAAGCTAGGTGGTCGAAACGTGGGTGAGGGTCGTTGGAGACTTGTAGGTATCGTCAGAGGTGATCAGAACGGCGGCAGTTGCTTGTGCACGTGCACGCGAGCAGTGGTGTTTGGGGTGTTGTTTTGAGTTTGGGGAAGAAGCTGTGTTGCTCGGGTCGTTTTGTTTTTTTTACGCGTTGACTCGAAGCAGGGACGAGAGTGAGTTTCTCGGGAATCTTGAGGATTTAGCTCGGGAAATTGTGTTTTAGTCTCGGGTTGCTTTTGATAAGTGTCTAGGTTTAAGTTTTTTAAGTAAATTCATGTTTCTAGTAAAAATTAAAAGGATTTCTTAATTTAGGAAATTAATTAAGGAATAGTTAATTACTGAATGAGATAAATTAAAGTAAATTAATGAATGTGTTTAATTTAAAGATTACTTGTTAAATGTAATTAGTTAAAAGAATAATTAATTACTAGAAGTGATTAAAGGATCATTAATGAATGTAATTAATTAATTAAGGAGATTAATTAAAAGATAATTAATGAAAATGGTTAAGGCTAATTAATCTGTGTAATAATTAAAGGTTAATTACTTAAGGGAAGTAATTAAGGATTAATTACTTAGTGGAATTAATTAAAGGATTTTCTTAATTAAAGGATAATTAATTAAGGGTTAATTAATTAATAAAAGTAATTAAAGGATAATTACTTAGAAGATAATTACTTAAGGTAAGTAATGAAAGGATAGTTAATTAATGTGATTAATTAAAGGTTAATTAATTAATGTAAGTAATAAAGGGTTAATTAATTAATTAAATTAAATTAATTATAAATTATGTGATTAATTAATCTTGCTTATGGATGATTAAATTATATTGAATTTCTTGGATTATTTCATATATCTGATATGTGATTGTGATGCTCTGTGATATGAGATGCTTTGGATGAATTGTGATAATATAAGTTATCTATCTATGATAGAATTGCCATGTGAATATGATATCCCGAATATAAATTTTTTTTTGGCAAGGCCAGCGGGGATTAAATGGACCCCTACCATTTTATTGATATACCAAAGAAAGAAATTACAAAGAGCGGAAAAGCAGAAGCTTCCCAAACAAAGACAAGAAACAAGAGAGAAAACAGAGCAACAAGGCATATCAAGAAGAAAACAAAAGGGAAAACAAACACATAAACACTAACATAGAATCAGAGACCTAAGCATGCAGAGAAACAATCTAGGAGAGAGCATCCAGAAAACCAGTATCAAAGGCAATCCTAGAAGCAACAATTCCAGACTTCAGAGCACACTTGATACTTTCTTTCATTTGCATAACAGTTTTCCTTTTAGCTTTAAAAATTATAGCATTTCTTTCATCCCAAATGATTGAAATGAAGACTTTAAGGGTAAAAAGAAGGGTAAATGTAGTAACACTTTTCCATCTTGTTGCCTTATAAATAAGATCCCATTCTACTTCACTGATATTAGAGACATTCCTGCCATCAGTGAGATTAATTGTTGAGCTCCATAACGTATGCACATAGGGGCATCTAAAGAATAAGTGCAAAGTATCTTCTTCAGCAGATTGACAGAAACAACATGTGGCGTCAATGGACATTCCCTTACGTCTCAATAAAACATTGGTTTTCAAAGCATTGCTGAAGAGCTTCCAAAGCAGAAGGTTTTGCCTTTCAGAATTGTGGTTTAGCCAAATTCGCTTGTGCCAACTAAATGAAAAACAGTTATTTTGACATGCTAAGAGTTTGTATAGGCCATCAATCTTAAAAACTTCATGACTGAAAGACCTAGACACACCATCTTTCTGTGCAAAAGCCACCTGACTGTCCTGCAAAAGACACCATAACTGCCTAACATATTGATTACTAGAATAAGGGAAAACAATACAACCATCCTGAATATAATTAAAGGCCTTAGCCTGAGAGCTTATTCCAATTTGAAGCTGCTGGTTGTAAGAGAGAACCTGGCTCAAAATAAGGCCTTCCTTTATCCACGGATCATGCCAAAACGTTATCCGTCCATTAAAGGCAAACTTACTTTTAGAGAAAGGAAGAATGACATTCCTCAGTTTCAGAATACTTCGCCAAGTCCAACTACAAGAAGGGGGGATAGGCATGGTCCAGAAATTCTTGTTGCCTATAAAATGTTTGCAAGACCATTTCACCCAAATATTGTTTTTATTATTCGAAAAATTGTCAATGTGTTGGGCAATAGCTGCACTATTCCAATGAAACATGCTTTTAATTCCTAGACCACCTTTGGACATCGGCAGTTCAAGATTGGAGAATGCAAGCGGGGTTAATTTATTCGAATGCACAGATCCATGCCAGAAAAATCTTAACATCGCACTCCTCATCATATTAATAAGCTTCAAAGGGAGGATGAAACATATCGACCAGTACACTGTCATGGAGAAAATGATTGATTTAATAAGCGTAAGCCTACCAGCCTGACTTAGGAGCCTATTACTCCACACATCGAGTCTAGCCAGAATTCTCTCATACAGAGGTAAGCATTGAGCTTTTGTAATTCGCGAAGAGGCCAAGGGAATTCCCAAGTATTTAGATGTATCTGCTCTTTGTTGTATGGAAGTATAATCCGAGATTTGGGTGATCAAGTCATTTCCCACCCCAGCTATCATCATATCAGACTTAGATAAGTTAATGGATAAGCCAGTAATTCTAAAAAAAATATCTAGACCCCCCATAATAGAGTTAACGGTCATCATGTTAGGCTTGAAAAAAACCACCAGATCGTCAACAAACATTAAGGAAGTAATGAGAGGGTCTTTGCATTTTGGATGGACCAAGAATTTACCTTCAGAGACAAGCTGGTTGAGAATTTGAGTTAACACTTCCATAACTAAGATAAACAGATAGGCAGACATAGGGTCACCCTGTCTAATGCCTTGCTTGCTTTGAAAATACCCCACATTCCTATTGTTAACCATAATAGAGAATCTAGCTGTCAAGATACAAGAACTAATCCATGCCACAAAGTGTTTGGGGAAATTCATCAACCCTATGATTCTAACAATCGAGTCCCAGTGAAGCGAATCAAAATCTTTAGAAATGTCAAGCTTCATCATAGCCCGGGGGGATACATAAGAGTTGTTATACCCTTTCAGTAGCTCATGAGACAATAGAACATTGTACAGAATACTTCTTCCACTAAGGAAAGCAGCTTGATTGGTAGAGATAATGGAAGGCAAAACTATTTTGAGTCTAGAAGCAATGACTTTAGAGATGACTTTATAGATGGTGTTACAACATGAGATAGGCCTAAAGTCATAAACATTACACGCATTTTTCACTTTAGGAATGAGAGCAAAATTAGTAGCATTGATAGAGCCTATCATTCTGCATTTGTTAAAGAAATTATGAATGGCCTTTGTGAAGAGAGTCCCAACTATACCCCAGCAAGAAGTAAAAAAGAAAGCATTAAAACCATCCGGACCTCCACAAGCATTAGAATTGAGGGAAAAAAGGGCATCTTTGATCTCAGAGTTTGATATAGCAGTGGAAAGAAAATCATTATCCTCAGAACTAATTCGGGGAATACTTATGGAGTCAAGTAAGTCGAGGGAGGATTTGAACTCATTACTGTTCCCCATCAGATTACTGAAATAGTCAAGAAACAGATTAGAAATAAGGGTAGGATCAGAGATATACTCACCATTGGCATCATTAAGCGCATTAATTGTCTCTCTCGACTGCTTATCTTTTAAGGATGAGTGGTCGAAAGATGTGTTCCTATCACCATCTTTGAACCACTCCATTCTAAGCTTTTGTTTAATCATGAGGCCTTCAATCTTCAAGACCTCATAAAGCTGAGTTAATAGGGTAGCTTCTTGAGCCGCCAGATCACTGTTGCTAATATCATTGAGCATCATTTCTTGAACATTTTGTAATTTGAGTTTAAGGCTGGTGGAAGCCAAGCTTCCACTACCAAAGTTACTTGTAGACCATTCCTTCAAAGCATGCTTGACGACCTTAAGTTTGCACTGCAAAACATACATAGGATTACCAAAGAAAGGAACAGACCAAGCTTGGTTAACAATAGAGAAAAATTCAGAGTGAGAAACCCAAGCATTAAAAAATTTAAAATTTGATTTTCTTTTCATAGCAGCAGCTCCACAAGAGATAATTTGAGCAGAATGGTCAGATAGAGCAGGCATGGGGAGGAGACTGGAGATATTGGGCCATTTATTGAGAGCTTTAAGGTTAGCGAAAGAGAAATCAATTTTCGAGAAAGTTCTTGGAGAAGATCTTCTGGAGTTATTCCATGAGAAAGGAGCACCCACAGATGGGATTTCTATTAAGTTAGACTGAGAGATGCAACAATTAAGAGGCCTAATCTCATGAAGGGACAAGGGATTTCCACCCTGCCTATCAGATAACCTAAGGGAGCAGTTAAAGTCACCAAGAACTAACCAAGGACGAGAATCTTGCCTAAATGAGGGGATAAGGTCAAGGAAAGATTGTCTAGAAGCGGCAGAGTTAAGACCATAAATCACAGTAAGGTAAAAAGAAGTGGAGGAAGAGACATGAATAGCATGAAAATGGATGAGCTGAGAAGTAGATATGATAGGAGATAAGGAATAAATTAAGGGATCATACAGGACGAGAATCCTTCCATAAGGAGCTTCGGACAGATTATTAAACATTTTCCAAGATGGGTTAATGAAATTAGCAGCTTTAGATGTTAAAGTAGCATTTAACTTGGTTTCTAAAATTGCAAGAAGGCTAAGAGTGTGAGTAACAATAATGTTTTTGCATTGGTCTAGCTTAATTTCTGAGTGTGCACCTCTTATATTCCACGCTCCTACATTGTTCAACATTGATAAACAGTTTGGTTAAACAGGAGTTTCTTTTTGTTACTCCTGGTCAAAGGAGTGGATTGAACAATTAATCCTGGAATAATAGATGTGGAGGGGGAGCTGCCATTCGGATTAAGATCCATGTTAGCTGGAGATTTCATTTTATTAGCCAAATTGTTGGTTAATGATGAAAGGTGAACAGTGGGTTGAACCACTTTCGGATTAGTGACTTGAGAAGAAGAGGGAGAGGAGGGAGAGGTAGGGGGCTTCCAAGCAGCGGGGGCTGGAATATGGTTATATGGATTAGCATGGTTGGATGAAGGTAGATTTGGTGGATTAGGGGGACTAAAAACAGTGTTTGACTTGTGCACGTGCACAGAAGCGACATGCACAACATTTGGAATAGTGCCTGTTGAGCTTGGCTTAACATTTGAGAGTGTTTCATGGTTTTCGTTTGGTGGGGAGGAGATTGAAGTTTCATGGAGATTGGTTAAAGAAAAACAGGACGAGGTGGAAGGGTTTGGCTTTGTTGGAGGAGAGGGTTCAGAAGCAGATGGAAGCAAAACCTGAAGATCACAATTATTTTCATTATTAGGAACACATGTGCTGGAACCATGTGTCACTATGTTTTAATTGGCTTCATGGATAGGGCACGCAGAAAAGTGCTCATCAGTACTCAGATTGCAAGCACACTTATTTTTGAAAGCAGCATAGTTTCTCGTAACACTATCTGACTGATTAGCATTTGCTACTTTATTACAAATCATATTCTCTTCATTTGCACTGTTCCCCGAAGAAGGTATCACACATGAAGCTTCATCAGCGTCTAAATCACCCATATCAGCGAGTATACTAAATCTATTTTCTTTTAACTCAAATATATCATCATTCTTTTTTTCAGATACCCCTTCAACTTCAACTAAGTTAGATAAATGAGTTTCAATCTCTCCTTCCTCAAACACTACATTTCCTACCTCCTTGTAACCATCATTGTTTTCATCTTCTGGAATTGCCTCCAAACTAACAGTTTTTTTAAGACGTGTAGAATTTTTGCTTCGAGTTTTATTCACTACTTGCCATCTCTGTTTCCTCAGAAAAGTTCTGCTGTTGGATTCTTTCTTTTCATACTTTTTTGCTTTATCGCCCACTTCAAAAACTTTATCCTTAATTTCAGTTTTCTTATTGGTCTCCCCTATCTTTAAGCTTTTGTTTTCACAGCTATTTTCAGTATGTCCAAAGACGCAGCACAAAGGGCAAATGTCAGGCTTCCAGTGGTATTCAATATGGACAATTTGAGTTCCTCCATCAAGAAGCTGAACAGGAAAGGAATCAATCAATTTACGATCAGGTTTTATTTCTACCATACACTTAGCTAAAGATAGTCCCTCCAATCTCTCTGTTGATTCATCCATACAAACGAGCTTTCCCATCCTACTTGCTAACCAATTTATTCCAATATGAGACCACGAGTATAGTGGAATATTGCTGAATTTAACCCACACAGGCACAGATGAAATACTTTCACATGCGTTTCCCACCGTTGGATCCCATTGCTTGACTATAAAGAGTTTATTTCGCATTACTATAGGGTCACCTTGTAGAATTTTGTTTCTGTCATCATCACATGATAACAAGAACATGAATAGGAATCCATTGGATCTGACTTTAATCGAACCTTTGAGCTTCCAGTACTTTTTCAAGAAGTTAATAACAGTAGTATATGATAAAGGATTGTCAAGGAAGAAACCTACTAGATACTCACTCCAAACAAGAGCTCCAGCCTCTATAACATTGGAGGGAGGGATCATAATATCACCCTTGAACTCAGGGGACATCTCAACAGGGATGTACTTTCCTGCGTTACTTGGTTTACGCTTGAAGAGGGAAGTCCATTTCTGTTGAGGAGGCACAGGCAGAAGTGGGAGGGTTGAGGTGGTTAAGGACGAAAGATGGGACTCACAAGGAGTTGATACGGCTGAAAGCGGCGGAGGAGGGGGGTCAGGAGCAGGACGATGATGTAGAGGAGAAGACGTTTGAAGAGAAGGGATGGGAGCAGGTTGTACTAGAGGGGACGTAAAAAGGACGGGAGGGATGGAACCAGCTGCCATGAAAAAAGGAAAAAGAAAACTTTAAAACTTTGGGGCAATGGATACTTTTGAAAACTTTGGGGCCATGGATACTTTGTATTCCATAGCCTTTGGTTAAGTCGGTTTTATAAGTGGCCGTGCACTATGTCTCATTATTGTGGCCGCTGGGTATCGAACCGGTGCCACTACAACACAATGTAGCAACTCCACTATGTCTTAACCACTGGACATCCCGAATATAAATTGAATTGCTTAAACTTAAACAACTTGGTTTAAAGATAGGTATTGGATTCGAAGAGACCAGGTCGGGTATCAGCAAATACCTGAAACCACTTCGAATTTTTATAAATTGATAATGGAATCAATAGGCTGAAACAGAATGATTTAAGTTAATTGGACCATTTAATCTAAGTTCTGGTACTTAGAAATTGATGTGTGTTGTAAGTGATCTCTATAACGACTTGTGAAGTTGTAAATTGATATAAGTTACCCGGGTTTTTAAATAGTTGTATGCATTGGTATTTCATGTTAGATGGGTTTACTCACGCTGGTTTCCAGCCTGACCCGTGTGTTACTTTGATGTAATGCTCGGGGTCAGACCGAGTATTACAGAATTTCAGGTAAGGACGTTCTGGAGCTCAGAAGACGAGCTAGATGGCAGGAACGTATGGAGTGTTTCCGCTATGATATTATTTCTGTTTATCTGAGACATGCGATTTTTATATGTCCAGTGATTGTGTAAATGTTGTAACTCTGATATATTATATGTGTAAATTAACTGATACAGCATTTCTTTCTATAAAGGATTTTATTTGATATTATATTTGATCCGCTGCGAAATGTGAGATTCTGTGTTGGGTTTCTGTTCTTCTTCTTCTATCTCTTTCTTCTTTCCCTAACTATTTGGAATTTTCGGGGTCGAAAATCCCAGGTTGTTACAGTTGGTATCAGAGTTGAAAGGTTAAGTGAGAACCTTGGCTCTGGTGGGGGATACTCATTAAGTATAGGGTCGATGGTACCCTAGAATGAGTTGAGTGTATATGTATATATGAGAGCGTACTTGTTATTTTCTTATATAAAGATTTTAAATGATTTTATATGAGAATATATTTTGATATATATATATATATAGCAATATTTCTATCTAAAAATAATAATATTAAGGTAATTGGTTGTTAAATTATTGGAATTAAATTAAGAGTTAATAGAAATACAACCAATTTGAAATTAAATAAAAATAAGTTTGAAATGGGTTCAAACTAAAATTAAAATCTTGAATTTGGAAAAGAGTTCCAAAATAAGATAATAATGAATTGGTTTCCTAATATGATAATCTTGGTTATTATCATAACTGATTGTTGTGTTTAATAATAAAATGTGTATTAATGAGTAAGCAAAATGAAATGTTTTAGGGAAGTAAAACACTTAGGGAAGTATGACTTATAAATTGGAAATGAAGATGATCTAGATTGTGAAGTTTTAAATCTGAGCCCAGAATTTGAAAATTGTTTCAAAGTGATAAAGAAATAATAAATAAGTATTATTTGAATAAAAGGGACTTGTTGCAAACAAGGGTTGTTTGAAAATTTGTTTTGAATTAAAAACCAAAAGTGGTTTAAAGTTTAAGGATAACTTAGAGTGTAAAGGAAATAATATGTATATATGTGGAATATTCATAATATCAAAGATGGTTTGAAATAAACTCCTGGATAGCTGAAAGCTGAAAAGATATAGATGGTTCTTCAAGCAAAGCTCCAAAGTTGAGTCTCAAATGCTGTGACACTCAGTCTGACCCGAGCGTAAAGCAAAACACAAAACACTCGAGTCAGGATTAACATTCTTATATTAATAAATTCAACTCAAGTGAAATATCAACTGAAATACAAGTAACTTAAAGGATTTGGGATTTCCATCCTCTAAGGATCCAGTGAACTATCTACTTTGTATTAATATACGCTATTATAATATGTCTATAGTAAAGTAAACTATTAAAATAGCGTTAAGGCGTTACCCATATCCCCCTCAACACATTTTTATAATGTCGTAATCTATACAAATACTATAAAATCCACCCGTAGGTGGGCTGTCAGGGAGCACTCCATAGGTACGACACAAAACAAACACGTAGAAAGCGTGATAGGGCATGTGACACGGCACTCGAGGCAATGCCAGGGTAGATATACCATTTGCACTCCCGGACTGGTGGTAATGCATAGCAGCTACTACCGCCCACCTCGTGACACACTCCAAAATCAAAAGGGTGCACTCAATCAAATTACAAAAGCAATAGAATGGTATCAAAGAAATGTTTCCGATAGGAGGAATGACCTCACTTGGCCCGGTATAGCTCCTATTTTAGCTACATCAAGCTGACTCACGGGACTCGAAGCTACGTAAATACCAAATAGAATCGCCACCAAACAATCCTACTTCATTCTAGAATCTCCACCACGTACACAATTGTTAAAGTGGTTTTCGGTATTGGCAGAGAGTATGACAATATCTGATCCTAGTCTCTTTAACAACCAAACTTTATTATAACACCGTGGTCATTTCATTTCAAATAGTTCATGATTCATATCAAAATATCATATCATTTCAAACTATATCAATTTGGTATCATTATACACTTTAAATTATATTCATTTCCAAAATCGTAACACTTTCAAAATAATAACACTTTCGAAATTGTAACACTTTTGAAATCATAACACTTGGAAATCATAACACTTTGAAACTGTAACACTTTGAAACCGTAACACTTTGAAATCATAACACTTTCAACCTAAATAGTTTAAATGTTGAAAATAGTATATATATATATAAATGACTTTATAAATTAAAATAGTTTATATATATGATAAAATACTTTATATAAAAAAATTAGTTCCTCTAATTTCGCAAATCGATTTAAATCATCCTAAATTCCAAATTTTAAATTTAAATCAATTCCAGTTTAACCATTTCAATTTAAAGTTCACAGACTCAAGCTTAAATATTCAAACATTTACAATATAAATTTCATTTATATTTCAACATTTAACTTTAAATTTATCCAAATTGGAAATTATTCCCTTAACCATTTTTACAACAATTTATTTAAATCAATATTAAATATTCAATCTCAATCTATTACTTATAAAGGAAAGCAGAAACCAGTGTAGTCATTTGCCGCCACGTGTTCTTTTTGGTTTACTCCCTGTCGTTTTCAACTCCTTTTCGTAAACTGTTCTTCTCCTCTTCCCATCCCCCCCAGGTCTACTTCACTTTTCCTACCACCAAACTTCCAAAAATTTTCCTCCACTTTCACCCTCCTCCCCCATCAACCTCCCCATCTATCTTCTAGTTCCAAAACCGTAATTCTGCCCCTCACCCTGCTCTTACCTTTGCCCGTTTACCCGCTCCTTTTCGCAACAACATACGGTCGGCTCACCTACTCTTTGCCCCTTACTCCTCCCCTCCCTTCTTCAACGCCGTAACTTTCAACCCGACTACAAATCCGGCTGACATCGACTTCGCCACTGCCGTACTGTTGGCCGCAGCAGAGGTCAGTACTCTTTATACTCAAATTTTTACGTTTCAGGGGCTTCCTGTAAATTTGTCGACGATTTACCCATTCTCCATCGTCCGCACCACGCACCGTTCACAAATTTCTGTTCGGCGCCTTTCTGATGTTACCACTTCCCAACATGTCACCACGCCGTTTTTTAATCCACTACCCTCCATTAACGCAAGCCAATCTCCTCTTACCTTCGTTCGCCGTCATCAATTCGCCGACTATACTGGCAAACGACAGTACAGCACCCTTTCCGTTCGCCAGCATATAGCACAGTATGTTCAAACATAGGAATAGATATTGGTTATTCCCTCCGGCCCTCTCCCACGCTTACATACCCCCCATGCTGTTGTAATCACAATATCTTTGCCACATTGCAAATGTCATTGAACCATTTTCATGCTTCTTTCAATACAGCACTTTACTGTTTGAAACTTTTATATGTTGCTAGTTTATGAAGCATGTACGAAATATTTTCCTACCACGGGCTTAGTTAACTGTGCGAAAAAAATGTAGTTTCAAAACTTCGGTTGGAAATTATCTTCCCCGCTATGTTCACCTATACTCTGTTCTTTATGTATTAACACACCCCGATGATACGATTTTAACATTCAAAATGATCAGCATGTTACTTGGTCGTTCCTGAAAGCCTCTACGCTAACGCAGTAGACAGTACTGTTAACATATGTTAGGGAAGTAATATACATAACGCTGTGCACATGATCCCTAACACTCATGTTCACGTTTCACGTTTGTATGTTTATATTTCTTCTTAATATATGTGTCATTACAGTTAATCAAAAAATGGCATATACTACGGTCTGTTGTCCAACATTGCACATACACCCTACTGAATTGCTCCACAACGACTTCTGCAGGAATTGAAGTAGGTTCATACTGTGTGCTTAGTAGCGAACACGGATGACTGCAGGAAAGGTAATCATATGACAACCCATTCCCCCTGATTGTCTTCGTACTATTTTTTGGACTGCAGTCCCTACTGTTTACCAAATTTTTTCATCACACTTTCATATGACTGGCCGTTACTCACTTCTTCCTACTGATAACCCTTTTTATACTCGGAACATAATTTTTTTCCCTTCCCCACTTCCCCTTCATGTTATCTGCTCCTTATAAGGGCACAGTGTTATTGGTACATTCACACGCACACCCCCACATATATATGGAGACATACAGACAACTGCAACTTAGTTTGTTCACTATTTCTACAGTTTAATAAATAGCACGCATGGTTAATAAGAGTTTTCAGTTATTGCATGATGTTGTTCCTACCAAACTGCTGTTAAATTTAGTCTGCACTGCACGCGTTAACTCCGCCTCTTTCCTGTCCCCTGGTCAATGCTTATTTTCTATATTTTCCCCTGATACAAATCAACTAAATCAATCAGTAATGCAAAGTTATGAACATGGCCAAACACCTTTGGTTTCAAATTTGTTCTCAATTTTTTGCACGTCACACTCTACTACAGTGATACTGGTGTGATTTAATTTGATTATGCTCACAGATTATATTTGTACTTACAATTTTTAACCACTTATTATTAGTGACATACAAAAATTTAAGTCTATGATACATATGTGTACTGCATAATTAGTCACACAGAGTACAGTGTAACAAACTGCTGTTATATCAGTTTGAATTTTAGCACATAATGTCAGTTACCTGTATCTCATATGCATTTACGGATGTTGTTTTGTAGATGAATACGTACCGTAACTCATATGCAACGTTTAACACAGTGACTGTTCCACAGCAAAAATCAGTCTCCGCTGTTGCCTATTCCAACTGCTACCTCCTCATTCATTTTACAGCTGTAACCTAACATGTATATAAATTGATTTTAATATTTGGTGTACGTACGCAACAACGGTGAGCTTTACCCAACCTGTCCCTCCTCTCGGTAAGACAGCATTCATTTATGGCCTATCGTCCTGGGTCAAGTTTGTTCATTCTCCTGTCCTCCTTTTACGAACTCATCTGTCCTCCTTTTACGAACTCATCTGCCGCTCCCTTTTTTGTTAATAAACCAAGTTAGAAAAGCAATTCTGTGGTAAACAAAATTTCCATTTTCAGACACTTAATTTTTATCGACCAACATTTGACATGTTCCTTTTCCTCTTCTACCCACCATTATTCCAAGATGTGAAATCGGTCTTCCTTCTTCATGATTTATGTAAACAGTTTTGGTTTTTCGCATTTCATTTCATGCAATGTTGGGTAATGGAAGTTTGGTACACTTCATCTAATTGGTTTCAATAATTTTTTCCATACACCCTTGCTCCCTGTGAGGTCCACCTTTAGGTTTGTTATTCGTCGATCTTACTACCCATTTGTTGTAAGTATTGCCATGTAATCTCTAACTGCAACAACTACTTATCCACTGTTTGTGATTATATAATACCGCGTGCAGTTAAAATAGTACTTTAAGTTTCCACAACTGTTCTGATTTTTATATACCAGTATGCCTACTGTTTTCAGACCAAATGTTAATTATGATACTGTTCTTGGCTTCTCTACCTTAAATTCAGCAACAAACATTGGTCCACCTGTCTACTGATAGGCTCATTGTGTTTTACAACTACAGAATATTCTTGGTGACCTCATGTTTAAGATTTGAGTGCTAAGCATTATTTTACTGCTGCCTTATATGCCTAATAAGTAAATGAACAAATTTAGCATCACTTTAAAATTTAAGCGGTTGTTTGGCTATGTGCAGGACTGAGCTTAAGCGGATCAAATTGATAGTCACCTTTTAGTCAATGTGTTCGTTGATGTTGGTAGTGCATGTCAAAGCGGAGTAAAAGTCAGACAATAGTTCCGTTCCTTTAAGTCCGCTTCTTACTTTGCTGGTTCAGAGCAACACTTGCCTCTAGAAGTTCCACTGCTGATTCCTTTCTCCAAAGTTGGTAAGATATAAGTTTATCTAATTTTATGTCGTAACTGGTACTGTTACGCGTTTATTTATCATCGTATTCCAACTGACTATATGATGGATAGGTGTACCATAATTTTGTTAACGTTTTTCTTCTTCCCAACCCAGTTTATTGTACGACTTCTATTTTTGTACGGCCTACTGCTGACAGTACGGACATGGATGGACATATTCATCATATAATTCAGTACGTAGGCCAACTGTACAGTAAAGCTAAGTGATGATATGTTCCTACATCTACGAAGCAGATGAAAATTTTAATTTTAAAATAAGAATGCTAACTGTATCAAAGCAGTGCGACAATCTGTTGGCAAGTTCAGGATGTCGTAACGATCATAAATTTGGTAGACATGGTGACATAGGGGAGAAAAAATAAAACATAAGTGTAGATTTAACAATTTGCCCTATCAATTTCATAAGCGAGCATACATCAAATCTGTGCTTACTGAATAATAATACTTGAATAGATTAAACACTGTTTTAATTTTTGCTCTATATGTTAAACTTCTAACTGCACTGTTTTATAATTTCAGATGATTACTTTCCTGATCATATGACCAACTGTTTTCATTTCTCTGTATTACACAGCTTACTGTTACACCATACAGCAGGCTACATTTTACGAACCATTGTTAATTACTAATTGCAATCAATCAAATTTTAATACTGTTCAGGTCTTCTACAGAACTTTTTCAGTGGAATGAAAAACAGAGTTTCTGCATGATAAACTGTGTTTCAACTAGTGGAATGAAAAACATAGTTTCTGCCAGTACTAATCGAACAGTGTTCGAATTTTTTGACTAACTAGTGGGAGGTATTATTAAGATACATAAGCAAGTGTCATATTAAGCACACATGAAATTAGTTGACTGTTTACTGTACTGTTACCACTATCTAGCTTAATTTTCACCTCTACTATTTTAATTCCTGCAACATACAGTTGATTTTGTACCTACTGATCATATATAAAATTTATTTTTGTTAATTTTCCAATGTAAGAGTTTGAGATAAACACGGTAATAGGATATATTTCAGTTTTGTTTGGATTAACGATCTAAATTAGTTAAATTACCATAGTTGTCCTTTTATGGTTGCATAAACTTTATTATATTGGTAAACCGGCTGTCATATTTAATTTCAAATATGAACATATTTGGTTGAAATATTTGCTTAGTAATCTTCTAAATTCAACGTTGAAACTCATGCATTAACTAATCCACTGCTTGCATCCTCGTATTTTTTAAAATTGCTTGGATTGTGCATATGGCTTTTCATTTCAGATGGGAAGATGTACAACAACCCAATGAAGATGTAGTAAGTAATATGTAGTTAGTGGTGTTAAGATAAATTTCTTAAAATGACCCAATATCTATTTATGTTTATATATCTACTCACCTGTTATTTTATTTCCAACTTTGTTAATGTCAACAGTTTTATAAATGAACAAAGAAGCTTTAACCAGAAGGTATCTTAACAAACAAATGTATCGTTGGATACTTGATTATTCAAGTAAGTCGGTACGTAGTAAAATTGTCTACATTTCAAACAGTTTGTGTTCAAACTTTTTCCTCCACCTAGACAATTACAAGATGTACCATTAATCAACTTTTAAACCGAAACAAATAGTGGAGTAATTTCAAACCGAAACAAATACTAAACATATAATTAAGTTTTGAACTTCAAGACTATTTTTAAACACCCACAGTGGACGAGGATGTCAGATTGAAGGAAATGCGTTGTAAAATCCATTGAAAGTATGTAAATGTGCATACAACAGTGTCATTTCTCCTTAACTATGTGATATAAAAGAATTAGGAATGGGATACCATAAGCTGAAACTGTAATATTTTTTAACATGATGATATCTACAGCATTTTAACTGTACTGAAAAAGCATTGTTGTTATGGGTTACTTCTGCATGATGTGTACATTTTGATTCTGTTAAATTGGACAATGGACGAATCCATTTTAGTACAATATGATTATCGTCTAACTTTATTATTGGTACGTATGCTACTATAAATAAAAATTTATACAGATAGTACACTTCCATCCTTATAATTATTTTGATATGGTCAATCGTTCTTTAATCCTAACTGTCAATTATGATTGTACATTTTGTGCGCATATAAAACTGATTTATTCTCTCTTTCAATTATACTTATTTCATAACTAAACTTCAAACCATCTTATTCTTCTGTATAACAATAATTGAATTAATTTATATATTCGTTAATAATTTACATGTGCATGTCTTTTTAATTCACAATGATGTAGCTTAAACAACAAGCACAATTGACCTTTGAATTGCACGTACTGAAATTTGTAACAGTTGACAACCTTTGGTGTCATTATTGTTTCACGCAAATACTGTCTCTGCTATTCATTTGATGATGCAAGTTGTAAGGGTATATACTGATACTTCATATTACTTATGTATGTGAGTGTGGTTGTGTGTGTACAGAAAGAACCACGCAGTTCAGTTTCAAACTTGACCAAAAAAAGATTCTTACTATATATTGTAAAATTGCAACCTCTTCACATTCCTAACATTCTTTTTCTGTATGATTGATTGATGGACCACATGCTCTGTATGTAATTAAGCCTGTCAAATTCTGTCTCCCACTGCTGTCACCGGTTAATCGATTTTCGCTGAAGTAGTACCATATTTATTTTTAATCAGTACGTAACGATACTTACTGCCACTGATGCAGGCTGTACATACTGCATACTGTCTCCCTTACAACTGTAGACCCTTGCAGGTCATTTGCTTAATCAAAAATTATGGATACCACAGATGTGGCTAGGGATGCCAGAGCTGACAGAAGAGGTGCAATGAATGTGAGAAAAAGAAAAAGGTCTACAGTTTTACAGCAACAGGGGACAACGATGGAAGATACAAGCACATCCCGTGGAGATGCTTCATATAGGCGAAAGATAACTTCAGGACGGAGTGGCCGTAATAGTACGTTCTACCGGTTTACATACCGTTATTTAATTCAAAAATTAACACACCACAACTACTGATTTCCACTGTAATAAAAA
Source organism: Allium fistulosum (assembly GCA_030737815.1). Taxonomy (NCBI): domain Eukaryota; kingdom Viridiplantae; phylum Streptophyta; class Magnoliopsida; order Asparagales; family Amaryllidaceae; genus Allium; species Allium fistulosum. The sequence goes on from CM060905.1 coordinate 98,107,033, forward strand.
TAGGTAAAAAAGAAAATGGACGATATTCCTCCCCGAGTTCCTGCATTAGTGTGTTCGCAAAAGTAGGCACAGGTACTGGTGTTCTCTTATTCTTCCTCTCTCTTACAAACTATAATATAACCTGGAATAACCCGTTTACATGTTGCGTTTTCAACATATTTACATTTGCTAATATCAACCGTACATACTGTATGGTTTACCCGATACAGTTCGCTTTGATGTTAATCAACCTTACAACGGTTCCTCAACCACTTTTTTTCCCTTGGCATGTTTACAGTACGCATCTGTGTTATGAATGCTTACAGCTAAAATTTTGGTCCAGGAGCTGCGGTGCAGCCATGCAATTTTGGTGCTCCTACCTATGTTTGCTCAAGTTGTAATGCAGCAGTTTGGTACGAAGAAAGGAACAGAAAGTCAAGACGACCCGTGAATCCAAAGTTCTCCATTTGCTGCAAAGGCGGTAAAATTAAGTTACCAAGATATAAAAAATGCCCTGACTATTTACACAACCTGCTTGATTACAACGGTGGCCGTGACAGTTCTAATTTCAAAGAGAACATACGGGTATATAATGGGATGTTTGCATTTACATCTATGGGTGGCCGGATTGATAATTTAGTGAACATAGGTCGGGGTCCTTATGTATTTAGAATTAGCGGGCAGAATTATCATAAAATAGGCTCTATGCTACCCAACGAGGGACAAGCTAAATTTGCACAACTATATATCTATGACACAGCCAACGAGGTTTCAAACAGAGTTAATGCGCCGGGGTTTTCAGCTAACCAGTCTACAAACCCTCTTATTATTAAAAATTTAATAGCTATGTTCAATGACTGTAACGAGCTGACTAAGGTGTTCCGGATGGCCAGAGACAAGTATGAGAGTAGTAGTTTGGCCAATGTTTCACTTCATTTGTTGGAAAGGAGAGGTAGAGATGGTAGGCAGTACAATATACAGACAACTTCTGAGATTACAGCGTTGGTTACAGGGAATGGTAGCCGAAGTGAAGGTTATAGGGACATCATAATCGAAGAGAGAAGTGGACTGCTTAAGAGAATTAATGAGAAACACCCCAGTTTTATGGCCATGCAGTATCCCCTCTTATTTCCTTATGCAGAGGATGGTTACAGACTAAACATACCTTATCAGTCCATCAACCCGGCTGATATCGGCAAGGAGGACATGGTGACCATGCGTGAATATTATGCGTACATACTGCAATACAGAGAGGGAGATGGTAATACCTTGCTTTATGGTGGGAGATTGTTCCAACAGCTAATAGTTGATGCATACTGTTGCATTGAGGAGGACATATTGAATTGGATCAGAAATAATCAACATAACATCAGATCTGAACTTTACAAAGGGTTGAAGGATGCAGTCGCAGCAGGTGACACATCGGCGTTGTCTACTGGCAGGAGAATGGTTTTGCCTTCCTCTTTTACTGGTGGACCTAGGTATATGATTCAGAACTACCAAGATGCAATGGCAATTTGTCGATGGGCTGGTTCTCCAGATTACTTTATCACATTTACATGCAACTCTCATTGGCCAGAGATTAAGGAGTGCTTAAAAACAATTCCAGGTCAACGGGCAGAAGATAGACCAGATATAATTTCACGCGTTTTTCACATCAAGTTGCAGCAATTGATGCATGACATAAAGGGAAAAGAACATTTTGGAAAAGTAAATGGAGGTCTGTCACATTATCCACTAAAATTTTCTTCACAATATTTACACACACTAATAATGTCGATTAATTTTGGTAAATATTTTAACAGCTTTGTATGCTATTGAATTTCAAAAGCGTGCACTGCCTCATGCACATATCTTACTGTTTGTACGGAGGGAGGATAGACCGAAAACGACGGCTGAGGTGGATAAGGTCGTTAGTGCAGAATTACCCGACCGTCAGGCAGATCCTGTTGCATACCAATCAGTCAGCCAGTTTATGGTACATGGACCATGCGGCATTTATAATTCTAACTGCCCATGTATGATAAACGGTAAATGTTCAAAACATTACCCAAAATGGAATAACCAAGAAACGACATATGACAAACATGGTTTTCCAAATTACAGAAGACGCAACAACGATAACTTTGTCACCACATTATCTGGGGTTAATTTAAATAATTGTTGGGTAATACCGCATAATGTGAGCTTAGTTGTGAAGTATCAAGCACACATTAATGTTGAGATATGCAATCGTGCGAAGTCTGTTAAGTATTTGTTCAAGTACATTCACAAAGGCCACGATAGGGCTGTTGTTGTAATTGAGGAAAATAATGTAACGAACCACAATTTTGTTCGCGCGGTGGACAAAATAAAGACTTATATAGATTGTCGTTACATATCAGCTTCAGAAGCAAGTTGGAGAATTTTCAAATTTGATATTCACTATCGAAAACCTGCAGTCGAACGATTACACTTTCATTTACCTGAAGAGCAAAATGTTGTTTTCCACGATGACGATAATTTGGCGGAGGTAGTATGTCAACCTGCTGTTAACAATACTATTTTCACTGAGTGGATGGAAACTAATAAACTTAGCGAGGAGGCACGAAAGCTAACATATGTAGAATTTCCTACAAAATGGGTGTGGAACAAAAAATTTGGCAAGTGGACAGCATGGAAGAAAGGGGACACAATAGGCAGAGTTTATTTCGCTCATCCAACATGTGGCGAACGTTTTTATTTACGTCTACTACTAAACATTGTCAAAGGACCTACCTATTATGAAGAGATTCGAACCGTTAATTCTGTTGTTTATGACTCTTTTAAAGGTGCATGTGTTGCACGTGGATTACTTGAAGACGATAACGAATGGAACATAGCTTTAACTGAGGCATCACGTTGGGCAACTGCATCTTCTCTACGCGAACTTTTTGACATGTTGCTACTTTTCTGCGAAGTATCCAACCCACTACAACTTTGGAACAGAAATTGGAAAATGTTGGCGGAGGATATTGAATGGCGTCGCCTTCACACGTACGAACAACAAGCTGATTGTTTTGATGACTGTCAACTTAAGTTGGAGACTGTACGTGAATTAGAGAAGATATTCAGTAGAAGTGGTAGATCTGTAGCAGAATTTAACTTCATCCCTCCATCAGAACTTACTCCAATTTTCACAGGTCAGTGTAGCTTACTAACAGCTGAAAGTGGTTATGATATGGAAATGTTGAAAGCCGAGTCCCAACCTCTTCTGTCGTCTTTAAATTTTGAACAACAAAAGGTGTTTAAAAATGTATGTGATTCTGTTGAGCGTAACGAAGGTGGTTTCTTCTTTGTTTACGGAAGTGGGGGTACAGGGAAAACTTTTCTATGGAAAACCATTATCACTTACTTCAGGGCAGAAGGGAAGATTGTTCTAGCTGTCGCTTCTTCTGGTATAGCATCTTTACTTCTACCTGGAGGTACAACCGCCCATTCAAAATTCAAAATTCCACTTATTGTGGATGATAACTCAACATGCAATATATCAAAACAATCTCCTTTAGGGCAACTGCTCAAATCTACTGATTTAATTATTTGGGATGAAGCACCTATGATGCATCGTAATGCACTTGAGGCCTTTGAAAAAAGTTTACAGGATATAATGCAGGTTAGTAGTGATGACGGACCTTCCAGGCTTTTCGGAGGAAAGACAGTTTTACTTGGAGGTGATTTTCGACAAACTTTGCCGGTGGTTCATAAAGGTACTAGAGATATGGTGGTCTCTACTTCCATCACCAATTCATATCTATGGTCAAAGTGTAAGGTTTACACCCTCAGAAGAAATATGAGACTACAACGTTCAACATGCACCTCCCAGGAAATGGAAAAAGTTGAGAAGTTTGCACAATGGGTGCTTGACATTGGAGATGGAAATGTTGATGCAGTCTCAATAGACGGTGACGATGATCCTTCTTGGATTACTATACCTTCTGAATATCTTATCGACGCTGGAGATTGTGGTCTTAAAAATATGGTTGATATGATATATCCTAATTTGCATAACAGGTTAGCGGACAAAGAGTATTTACGCACACGCTGCGTGCTCGCTACCACTAATGAATTTGTTGAGGAAATTAACTCCTACACCCTTTCTCAAATTAATGGTGATTTAAGATCCTATTTCAGTGCTGATTCCATTAGTCCTACGTCTGAACAATTGGACGATCAACACACCCTTTATCCTACCGAATTTCTTAACACTCTAAAAATATCTGGATTACCTAACCACATTCTGCAGTTGAAGATAGGAGTTCCAATTATGTTGTTACGAAATTTGAACCAGAGGTTAGGGCTTTGCAATGGGACACGGTTAATTGTAACTCAACTTGCTGAAAGAGTTATTGAAGCAGAAATAATTACTGGTACTAATATTGGTACGAAGGTACTAATTCCTCGCATCATCCTTACATCCACGGATACAAAATGGCCATTTGTGTTACGTAGGCGTCAATTCCCTATTAAGGTTTGTTTCTCAGTGACCATAAATAAAAGTCAAGGGCAAACATTGGACAATATAGGCATATATTTGCCTCTCCCAGTTTTCAGCCATGGCCAGCTTTATGTTGCCGTATCAAGAACATCTTCATATCAGGGTATAAAATTTTTACTTGGTGAATTGGAGGGTGGACGTCGTGGGCTAACCAAAAACATTGTATATAGAGAAATTTTCAATGGTTTATCAGGTAATCGAAGCTTACATCGTTCACTACATGCATTTCAGTTCTCACTTTCAAAAGCACTTCTCCTAACTTTCCTCTCTCTGCTTTTAGGCTGAACTTACTGAGGAAAAAACCGCGGTTACCTTACCGCTTTCTTCTGTATCAACTTTTACGGACTACCATTTGTTAAGCTGCACCCTGCAATTTAATTTGTCCCTGTTTCTACTACCATCTGCATTTGTATTTTTTTTTTGCATTAAACTTGGCTATTTGTAATTCAGTTGTAGGATTTCTTCCTTCTACACAGCGGTCATTACATGTACTTGCTGTTTTCTCTCCAACACCTACATTTTTAACCGCTCTCTGTCTGACAATCATACTTGTAGTTATACGCCGCATTGTCACAGACGTCAGTACTGCTACCTCAATTTCTGCTGTCTCTCCTTTTTTTCCCCCTGAATTTGAATAATTTTATGTTATTGGACTTATGTATTCATTCTTAACACGGCTCATTCCCTTATTTTGCTGTTTTCCCTTCCACACCTACATGGCCAAAGGGCCAGCTTTGTGTATCACTTAAACAATTCTAATTATCAGTTGACATTATGTACAAAATAATTGGGGACAAGAGAATCGAGCTCATCAGTAGTATCATTTGCTACATTGATGTTTACGTTATACAGATGTTTCCCGTACTATTTGTACACGTTTTTCCTACCACTAAAAAAACATGGACAGTAAATTTAACACATATAAAATACAAGTAATTAGCACAAGCATTCATCACTGCTTATTTATCGTTTACGCCCCGTACCACCAATCAAGTTAGTTCAAAATTGAAATTGAATACTGAGTAGGGCTCAGACAATCTACTGTAATGTTATGCACATTTCTACACTATAAAGTTCAGTTTAGGCTTGATTAACGTGCTTGACTGCTTATTTGCATAAATTTACTTCAACCTATTTGCCTACCCCAATATTGACTACTTTTACATGTTTTACTATTACTGCTGTACAGTCAACATTAATTCATCTTACACAGTTCAAAATACTCAAGGATTGTCAAGCGATGCTCTTCAAATCTTATGTGAACTCAGTTTGGATGTTCATTAACATTCACATCATACGTAAAAAATTGCTGGGAATTTTTTTGTCCAGTATATGATATTATCTTCATTTGTACACACTTACATAGCAATACGGTTTAGACAACGAATCATAAACATTTGCTCTAAGAAATAAATTAATTATACGGCAGTCAGTTAGTTACACCCCTATGGCTACAACGAATTAACAATTTATTGCTGTCAAAGCTCTTCCTACTTAACGATGCCTCCACTTTTTTTTCTAGAACACTGTCTATTTGTCAGGTTCTTCTTCTGTTATTTCCTCATTAGTTAATGCACCTCAAAACTTGGATATGCTCCAAATTATGGTAAATACAGTTTTTTAATCTGAAATTTCATTTACCTTTCATTTATTTCATTATGTAAAACACATAATTGGTTAACATAACATTTTTCTAGACTGCACATTATATTTTAAATTACAGTAGTTGTCAGTAAATCGAGCATAAACAACGCGGGACCATATAATCGCTGTTTATTTAAACTTATGATGTTTCCATATTTTTACATCATAATTTTCCCTGTTCAACTTTTATTTCACATTACATTCCTTCTTTGAACAACAGTTTTTAAAACCTTCATCCACTTTTTTTTCAATTATATGATACTGTCCTCACTTATACACAGATACTACGTATTTAAGTCCACTATCCATCACACTGTTTGACTGCAAATTTACGGCACTTCACTTCAACCTCTTCGTCTGCCACACTATTAAGTACGGTTTCAACTGCTACTTTTACTGGTATACTTTCAACATTAATTCGTCTTCCACAGTTCAAACTACTCAGCGACTCCACAACTTTGCTGTTCACATTTTATGTTAACTCAGTTTGGATGTTCGTTAACATTCAAACCGTACACAAAGATATCCACGGAATTTTTTATCTCCTGTTCATTATATTGTCCTCCTTTATACATACTTGCAAAGCATTACTGTTTAGGCATTGAATTATAATTAAATTTAATCTGTGAAATAAATTAATTATATGACACTCATTAATTTGCAATCCCGTGTCTTCAGATAATTGTCAATTTATCCCTTTCAACGTTCTTACCACTTAACCACATCTCCACTTTTTACTTCTTCAGACTGCTTCTTTCTCAGGTTCTTCGTCTTTTTCAATTTTACTTTCCTACCCTTCGTTCTTTGAACAACATTTTTTCCATCCTCCATCCTCAATGGATTGCAGTAACGTACAGTACCTAAGGAGAAAAAATGTAACCTGAATATGAAGAAAGGAAAATTCTGTTGGAACACATGGCGATACTTGGTAATCTTCTGTTCTGAATCAAAGTTCAGCTGTTATACAAATAGTTGCTGAAATTTGTTTTTACAAAACTTATTTGTTACCTTTTAGCAATTCATTTCAGTCACACTGTCATGTACTCTGCTGCTGACACGACTATCAGCTGCTTGCTCGCAAATTGATCAGGTTGATTATATCTTTATGATAAGTTCAACTGCATCATCTACACTCTGACACCAAAATTATGTTCAGTTTCCAAAAGCAGGTACACTTCCGTAACGTACGACAATTTGTGCCCATTTTCAACTTTAACTGAAGAATTTTTTGCTCCACGTACAGATTCGCTGAATTGCTAGGAAGAGGTACTCTTAAGGTTAGGGATTTGGCAACGAGCTGTTCGGACAAGACTATGCTCCTCCTGCACTCATTGCTCAGCAGGTATTTTACTATGCTATGCTCTACTGTTCTCCTAATTTCAATACTACGCCTTTATGCATGCGATCCATTAACCTGTAAGACTACTTATTTGCATCAATTTACTTCAACCTGTTTGTCCACCACATTACTCATCACTGTTACAAGTGGTACTTTTACTGTTATACAGTCCACTTTTCTGGTCTTATATGCATTACTAATCTTCGGTGGAAGACAATTTTCTGGTCTTGTATGCGTAGATGCTGAAATTTGTTTTCACAACACTTTTTTTTTAAAATCAGTTCATAACTCAGCTCATTAACAGGTTCATGTTTGTTGATGCTGACATGCGTATCAGAGGCTTGCCTGCAAATTGATCAAGTTGATTATATCTTTCTGATCAGTTCAACTTCATCATGGACCCTTTGACAACTACACTCTGTTCAGCGTTCAACATCAGGTGCAGTTTCGTAATATATGACAGTCTGTGCCCACTTCCAACTTAAACTGACAAATTTGTTTCACACTACACAAGTTCTCTACTACAGTGGAATCTAGTTTTAAGATTTAGTGGAATGCACGATTTAATTAAGATTTTTTCCCGCACTTACATCTTCATCTGTGGATTGTAAATCATTCGCAACTATGTCTGAAATATTTACGTAACTTAGTTTTGAGTCGTTGGTGATTATTGGAAAAATAAAGGAATTTAGAAAATGCACAGTATTCATTTTTAGGCAGACCACATACATACAAGGCCGCCAACAATATCTCAGCAACAGTACTCTTTATTTAAGTACAGCAGATTTTTTGGGTACTCAATTTACAACAACTGATTATTAGATCTGGAGTGTTTACAGAGTTTGTTTTAACTATACGTACTGTTTTTTTAATATACGTCCTGATTGTAAACTTTGTGTACCTACGTCACTGCTTCTGGCTTAAGTCCTAACACATATAGCTTTACCCTTCTGTTAATTATTACAGTTTCCTATATGAACATACATAAGTTGCCCATCTCTTTTAAAGAGCAAATTATAGACTCTACATTGGAGCCATATTAAATTTCCTTACAACATTTACAGCAGCTTCTACATGCTGGTGACTAAATTTAAATTAAAAAAAACCTAGATTATCATAAAATAAAGAAAGAGATCATAGCAGTTTTTACAGTTACCATAGATACAATGTCAGATAAGATGCTATGGTAAATGTTGCTGTAGTTATTGTATTGGTACACCCACCCAATCAACAAAAATTTATTACTTTCTACATACAATTGTAAATTTGAACCGGTTTCTAAATATATTACACTTGCACAAACTGTATTACAAACAGAATTTGCTAATGCATAATGTAATACTTCACAGTTTTGAGTTGAGGAAATGCCCGTGTGCGTATCGTTGTACTCTCATTGAACAATAACTAATTGGTCTAATATTTCATTTTGTTCGCACATCCCCTGCTCTTCATTATTACTACAATACTGTGGTGTTTACTGCAGCGCGGATGTCCGTGGCTACTTTGGACATCAATGCTACTCCCCGTGTTGCACACACTGTTCATTGTGGTATCCTTACAACCAGTTTGGACAGCAAGAGGAAGAAGAAGGCGTCCAGGCGGTGGACACACCTTAAATAATTCGTCAATGTCTCTGGTCGTCCTCCTTTCTGTATTATTATCAGGGATGAATACGTATTATATGTCCAAATATATATGTTGTAACTGGCCACATACGTTGAAAACAAGTTGTCCCACCATTATATGTCCCAGTATTAAGTCTGTATTATTGGTAATGATTCACATGTTTAATTGTCCTGTTACAGTATGTACGTGGATACCCATTTGTTCAGCGAATCAAATTTAATAATACTACTCTTCTCTTCCCCTGCATGCTATATAAATTACTTCCTTTCACTCGATCAAAAACACATAAGTCATATTCGGAATCCCATTCTATGGTATTCATATTTGCACTAATATATCAATCACTACACTAATATTTTAATTGTTAAGTCTGTTACGTGCTTTATACATTGAAAATGACTTGTCCCATCAGCTTTACTAAAGTACAGTTGCTACCGCAGATTTGAGTACGCCCTGTCACTATGTTCACGTATTTTCCATGACCAGCACATACCATCTTATTCTAATCGTCCCTTACCATCAGTGGCAGTACTACTTTACCCTATGTCAACGTACTAACTGACCCCTTCTTAACATTTTACTCTAACAGCAGTACGAATAGGGTAAAAAATATAACTTCCTTACAATATGGTGTATCGACACGTGTACTCCAACCATGAACTCCACACATTTCACAAACCAACATCTGTTATCACCACGTACTTAACTGTTGAAATGCACGTAAATTTTTGACGGTTGCAACTGTTCTTTGATAACAGTTATTTTCCCACAGTCAACCGATCAACCCCACTTCCTATGGTACCTACATCCACTACAAACATGTACAAACCAACTACTGCACAGGTGTTGAAAGAACGTCCGGTCGTAACTGTCCATCAGTTATATTCTTAACTTTCCACCTATAAATAAATCATCAACTTCGTTTTCTACCCACCCTACGCCTCATCAAACTATTCTCTCGCACTATACAATACTCCCCTGGTACTTCATTGACTTTAAACAAGATAACATTCATTCTGCCAGTACACCTTCCACGCAACCTACCCCACTTCAGAGATCAAATTTCTACATGTTCTACTACTACTCTGTTTACCACTGTTGTTAACCTTTCTTCCTTTTACCTCCAACAGATATCCGAATGGCAAACCAATATCAACTACTGTCTGAGTTACAAGTTGGTCCAAACTGGGATCGCATTCATGTACGACTGTCCAGGATGTGGAATTCAATCTCCAAAGCCGCAAAAGAGATTAACTTGACAAATCTTCATCTCCTTGACGTAAAGGTAAGCCTTAAACAAATTTAATATCTGATCATTTTTTTAACCACCTACATCCATACTGCAAGTAGTTCACAGTTTAATTTACGGCAGGGCAACCAAAAGCATGCGGTCGTGCCAAAGAGTTTGGTCAACAAATACTCAAAAACGTTTGAAGAACAATGTTTGTACGAGATTGAAACGTTCAACGTCTATCCAGCGCAAAATACGTACCGCCCTATAAGTGACGAGTTGATGATCATCCACCGTACTGACACAAAAGTCAAACAGCTGCCACAAACAATGTACGATATTCCCAGATACAAATTCGGTTTTGTCGACAATGAAACTCTTGCCCATCGCATAGATAAGGTGGCTCAACTTACAGGTGAACTTACTTATCGTACTACCACTCGCCCTACTCTATCGCTCTACCATTTCCACTAACAGTACTAATCAATTTCTTTTAAATTCCTCCTTTTTCGATCTTCCTGCCAGATGTTGCTGGCGTGGTGCAAGCTATTTCAGATGTTGTCCAACTGACAACACGGACCGGATGTCAAACATCTAAAAGAGAGATTACTCTTTACAGTGGAAGGTTTAACATCTATCAATGTCTCAATTTTACGTCTACATATTCGCATGCTAACACTCTCCATGTCAACTTTTACACAGTTTAAAAAATACATCTATTACTTTGTGGGCTGACAAAACCGACCTCATAGATGTGACTGCTATTGAATCGGAAAAACAACCACCGTCGGTGATATTCACATCTATGATAGTCAAACTATTCAAAGGTAAACTGACTTTACTCATTCATATTTCCTTGATGAATATCAACCTTATCGCCATACTAATAATTATAGGAGAGTTTACATTTTCATCAACTAATGGTACACAAATATACTTCGGCGTTGACTGTCCGGAGATAGCAAAATTACTTTCCAGGTATACCACCAATTCATTTATAACAACTACTGCTTATGCGTACACTTCAACCACAACCTTATTCCTATCGCAATACTTTTCAGCGTCACTATCAGCGAAGGCAGTACCGTTACATCTATTGAGTGTCAATGGCCTCCAACTTCAACTACTTACGACCTGGAAATTAAAAGTACCATAGCTAATATGTTAGACGACATACGCTCTAATGACTGCCATGTAATTCACCATATTTTATTCCTACCATTATGTTACCTTTACTAACTGATTAACATTTCTTCATCTCATCCTCCTTTGCAGTCGAAGAAGTACATCGTCAACGCAACATTGATGAGGATTAACACATCATCAGGATGGAATTATCTTTCATGTCCCATTTGTAGGAAGACGGTGACAAAGGAAGCAACCAGTTTTCGCTGCTCCAAATGCAATAACAATATTACTCAACCACTTAACAGGTCTGCATAAGTAAGTTTACCATTCAATTTCATCTCCCTCACATTATGTTACATCCTCACAGGTACAAGGTATCTATGGAAGTTTTCGACCACACCGGTACTACGACTGCTTTCGACAAAGATGCTGCCTACCTCCTCAAACGAAGCGTCGATGAGATGATGGATATATCCAAAAAGGTACACATCTTCCACCATCACTTTTTAATCAACTAACAATACTAACTTCAAACTGTCTAACATTACCATGCAACTGCTGTCCCCCTCCTTCATCCACTGCCTCACACTACATGACACTGCTGTTTCTTTTTCTTCAGACCAACGGTGACGAACTGATTGGGAAACTGTTCAGTGGCTTGATGGGTACGGAAGCTCGATTTGAATTTAGACCATCAAAGTACGACATAATGAATTACGGAAAATCGCTCACTGTTAGTAGAGTTTCACATATTCAACAGCCTTACAACTCGCTGTCTGATCAACCTGAACCCGTTGACCTAAAGGATACAAAAGACGGTGATGGTACACAGCTAACTACTGAATCCAGCAACATCACAAAAGCTGGTATGTCTCTTTTAACAACCTCCATCCACTCTTCTTAACATATCTTCCATACATTTCACGGACCAAAAACTTTCCTTTCTTACTCAGGTGTGACAAACGTAGAACTGATTAAAGTTAAAAAGGTCTGTATTCCACCCCACAATTTGTTCTTCTTTCCCCATAACACAACAAATAACATATAGACTCCCCGTACATGCAGGAGCCTGAGGAATGTTTATAGGATAGCAGCATAACCGACCTCACCGTTGGACGTGAGAATGAACCAACCTGTCACATGCTGCCTGCTGGTGGGCAGAGGAAACGTGCACGACCAACTGGTACTAAGAGGAAGAAGTAAGCAGTATGTGAGCAACTGCAAGCCAAACCATCGTACGTCCGCATCAATATCCTACCTATGTATTCCCCAGTCATGAATGTTGTGTTCTGTTTGCAATTGGCCATCTTCATTTATTCCTCTAACTATTTCTGCCTACATCTACAAACGAAAAAGGCTGTTCTGTTTACTTACTATATCTGTTTATGTTTGTTTAAAGATGTGTACTACTATTTGTCCCACTGTATTTTCAACCAGTCTAATAAATGACATACTTTTATAGTGTCAACTATGTTTCCTGTACATACACTTCTCTTTACTACTAAACGTTGTTCATATAAACAATCTATAGTGATACAAACACTGTTCCCCACTCGTACCTCCCACCACACTCACTGACCCTCTTACTCTCCTCTTTACTTCAACTATGACTGACATTTTGCAGTGATTAGAAATTGAACTTCCGTCTGCACCAATATACTAAACATCGCCCATTTTTTACTTACTAAATGTATTCTATGTTACATATATTACTGTGATGCTTCAGATATCGAAAACATATGCACAGAGCAATCCTGCCACCAATATCCAACGAAAATTCATACAAAATTGACCTAAACTCAGCTAACATCTTCTATTTTACTACATAACTGTACACGGCAAGACTTTTCCTGTCTGCTAATCTTCGTTTTACCACTACATATATATTTCGTACCCAAGACAACGCAACAAAGTGTGGTAACTAAAATATTGTACATATTTTTTTTTTCACTCTTCTTTGTCTTATTTGTATACTAAGTTAGCATGAAATCAGTTAGTACTCGCACCGTAGATAATATATTTACTCCATATGCTTTACAGGAAGTAGATGATGATAAGGTCCATTACATATGGGTGCTTACTTCAACTCCGTACGTTAAATTTTCAAAAAATGGATGTCACTGTGGAAAACAACTGAAATTGGCATTGAACTGTCGACTCAATGTTCTGTATGAATCAAAGTGCACTGTAAACTATCAACTTTCGACCACCATTTTCATATGCACGACTTGCTATATCCCTATAACATTTTACATGGATTTAATCACAACTAAATATATCATGTTTATGGGTATAGGTTTTTTCATTTTTCACTCTACCCTATATTACTACTACCGCTTCCCATGTTTCACATATAAATTTTACCATCACTTGCTCTCTTACCCTCTGTTTTTCAAATTTGTGATGGTCTGTTTAGACCTTGATTTTGCAATCCGCCAGTTTGTAAATAATTAACTAAATGATACACAGAACCTCCACTTCCAGCTGCACGAACATGGCTATAGTGACATCATCAACGACGATGACCAAGTTGACCACTCCACTAAGAGATGCATAGATATGACTGTAAGTAAAGGGGTGATGTACCATGGTAGTCCGGTCTTAGGGCGAGGCTTGGATGTGTTGTTCAATATTGAATATTTATAAATGTATATCTAGAACTTAAGTAATAATTTGAAGCAGGTCAGAGTAAATGCTACAGGCTTCGTATTCTCTTCAAGAATGCAAATTTCTTTTCCTCCTTTTAGGTAGTACTGGTTCTTATTTACTGTCGGTTATTTAATTTTATTAATTGTTTATACCCTTTATACTATTTTATTTGGTTCCTCTCTCGGTTGTTATCTGCATCGTACTTGGTCGAATTAATTTGCTCCACTACGCTTCTGTTCATGTGTACTTACATAAATAATTTTTAAAACCAGCGTTGTACTATGACTATTTCCGACTGATAATTTACTGGTCTGTTTCTATTTTTCATATGTAGTTAACAACTGCTCGATTTTGGTTCACTGTTCAGGGCATCATTCATTCCAAATGTTTTTTTAACTACAGATGGAGCTCAATTATTCTCCCTTCCGTAACTGCAGTTCAATCAACACAATTCCTACATTTTCATGTCAGGTTCAAGGAAAAGCTTTCTTAAATATGTTAATGATCTACAACTATACAACTAACTATACCTGAAGATCAAATCAGATTATTTGTTCTGCTTTTTAGTTCACTGGGTGAAATAAATAAATTTGTGGATGTTCACAATATATTTTGTCTGCCATTGGATTAAGCTAACGAATTTACTACGATCAGTTTGCAGAGCGTAATAAAATTCGAATTTCATAAAACATAAAACATCATACCTCTTTCTTCGTTTTATTCCGATTATGTACAAACCATATATTCCACTATTGTTTATGTAAAATGATATGCATTAATTTTTCTCCATTTGTACTATGGCTTTTGAATTTCCTATACTGACAGCATTTGCATAACTCCGAAACCTCAACATCACTAGATTTGGATATGATTACGCCTTGAATGACTATTTCAACATTTGTAACTACTTCCCAAGTGTCTTACACTTTCAAATACCCTCCAGCTTGCTATTAAATTTGACATCTTTCCAAACGATTTAGGCCAACTTATAATATCCAACTGACAATGCTGCTGGAAAACCAAACAAAAAAGACATCAAACATATTCACCATTCCTGCACTAGGGACTGCTTGCACAAATGTATGTATGTGCACGCAAACATTTTGTTCGCTATTCGGGTCAACTGTGGTAGACCCAACGACATAAGCTAAACAATACTTCGAACTACTTCTACCACTTTGCGGTAATCTACAAAAAAATTAGTTGTACACATTAAACAATTATACATATCTTTAACAACAGTATAACTTCCTCATATTTAATTACACACTTGCCCGTGTGCGTAGCACGGGCGACACACTGGTTTTATTCAAAATTGAGGATATTCATTTAATCACTTTTACCGAATCAAGTTATAAACCAAGTTATAATCATATCTTTTCAAAATCTCAAAACCAATAAATTTAAATCAATTATTACCCAATTTAAATTCCAAGTCAACATTAATTTATCTTTCCAACCTTT